>JAKFHU010000258.1:5000000-10000000 GCA_023783475.1 Daubentonia madagascariensis | reverse complement strand
CTGAAGAAAGGTGTGCTATGTAATCCACTGATTTTGGCTACCACTTGGCCTACTACTGGGTAATCCTGAGAGTACATGTACTGTATTTGCGAGATGAGTCATCAGAGGTAGATCCCAAGTGCTGTGATAGCACATAACTATCACTGACTGTGCCTGGGAGCAGGGCATTGGGAATGAAGGGAAGAGTCAGATAATATTGATTGAAGAGGTAACACTTGAACTGAGATTTAATGATGGGCAGGTGGAAGGGAATGGGTATAAAGAAGAATATCTCCCTAAGGCCGAAGAAATGCACAAATACAGGAAATAAACTGCATTATCTCTTTAACATTGAGGGTCCAGGGCCATTCACACAGTATGAGGTAAATCAATACAATAAATCTTTGTTATCTGTCACTTTGCAAAACTTGAGACTGGGATTTCAGATATCTCCCTAAAATTAATTTAGAATGTTAATTGAAATGGAGTAAAAATAGCTCAACCAGATGAAGCATTTCCTATCAGCTTTGTAAAAGATTATAATGTATTGGTTATGTTCCTTGGCGATAAATAATAAAAAGCATAAATAAATGCAATGAGAGGACAAGATGGAATTCTGCCTAGAAATGCTAAAAGTGGAAGGTTCTTTGGAAAGCTTCATAGAGGAGACATTTGAGCTAGGCTTAAAAGTATGATGGAGGAATAAGAATGTCTATTTACTCAACCTGGGAGCCTGCCTGGACTGGCTCAAACAGTGAACAGTCACTTCCTCCTGTGTCCCACAGTGGCTTTTGGAAATAAAGAACAGAGAGACAGAAAAATCAGTACTATTGACTAGTTGGTCAGGGATCCCTCTGATGGACTCACATGACCTTCTGTCTCTCATCCTGGGCTTGTCTCTGGCATCTGCTGCTGCTGATATATATATGTATCTTTGATTGGGGTGCTGTGTACTCCTTTTAGTCCTTTCCCCTAGTAAATGGACTCCAAACTACTCAGAAAGTATGAAGTGTGTTTCTAATGGTGAGAGGTTGCTCTTATTAGCTGTTAGATAACAACTTAGCTATCAGCGCTGCCTTGAACATGAGCCTGGAGTTTCATGGCCCAGACCTGGAGGGCATCCTTTAAACACCCCTCTTTCTTCCTAATGCTCCCTCTTTTCCATTTCTCCTGGTACCTGCATCCTTTTAATCTTCTCCCTGGCAGGGGATTTCCCCAGCATTTTTCGGTAGAGGCTTCAGGTCTCCAATGTAAGGTGTAAGTCAGAGCTCTTCTCTTCCTGCCCTGTGTTGCTCAGAAGGGTGAAGGGGAAGCATCTAAGGGCAAGGTTGGAGAGGACAAGGGCACCTGGATACCAGGTGGTCTCTGGTTCTCCTTTAACTCCATCCTTTTTTATTTCATTTCTTTGGTCAGCCCTGCTTATTCAATATAGGGCTATATGTCTCATACTGTGAGGGAATAATAACATTATAACCTACTTTGTAGGTTTTAATGTGGGGAGTAAATGAGTTAATGCATGCAAAAGCAATGGGAACAGTGCCTGGCACTCAGTAAGCGTCAGTTGTATTCATTGTCAGTTCTCTGCTTGGCTGTGCAAGGACTTGAGCTGGGACAGTAGCCACTGCTAGGAGTTGCACACTAACCAGTAATCTCTGCCACCTTCAATGGTACTAGTGTCCCCCACATAGCTACCACGAAGTCTAGGGGGTTCCAAAACTGCATGGTGTTTGGAGAAGTTGGTGGAAATGACTTTTCTCCTTTTTTCTGTTCCAGTCTATTAGAATTATACCAAAGCAATACCACCTTATGCCCCAGTGTCTTACAAAGTTGTGAATGATATGAAATCTTGAATGCAAATTGTTCTTTTATTCTTTACCCACAACTTTCATACTGTCCTTTGGCTCCAGGCATGGGTTGGGGGTCAGGGTAGAGTGAGTATCATGGTATAGAAAATTTAAGTGACAGACATATACTGTTTTAATTCTTTCAGCAAATATATAGAGACTTCCTTCTATGTGCCAGGTCATGTTTTGGGAGCTGGGCTGCATCAGTGATCAGGCAGGAAGGAAATATAACATCTGGCTGTGGCTCATCTACTCCTTTTACTGGGGGAGCACTTCCAGGGGAAAGAAAAGAAAGCATAATCCTTCTAATCTCCTTGTCTGCTAAACATCTGCATAAATGGACTAATGATATTTGCTAGGAGAAAGAGACTTTAACTATTGGATGACCTTAGCAGGATGTCCCTAGCTAACAGATTACCTTAGAGTATGTAAACCAAGAACCTACCAGAACCTGGAGGATACCACTCATGGTCTATGCCTCTCTGGGCTATCACTTAAAAGTGTTGCCTACTATGCACGGGAACCCTGCAGAACTTCTCTTTTTGAGCTTGTCTATTATTCTGAGCCAGACAGCACACGTCCAATTCTGGGCCAGGGAAGTCAAGTGGGTGTTCCTGATCTCTCATGCTTTGTGCTTCTTGGTTAACTGTATCTTTGAAATAATTAGCAAATCTTGATACTGGATAAATTCCTGAGTCTAAATTGAAATCTAAGCCAACGTGTAATCCTATGTCTTGTGTGACCACAACCAGCAAAAATTCCTGCCCTTGATGGAGCGTCCTTCCATCCTGAGGAATTCTTTCTTCTGATGGCTCAGGCTTTGTTACTGAGTCAAGCTCGGTACATTACAGCATGGTGGTTAAAAGCAACACTTTGATACCAGACTGCTGGTATTCAATCCTGGCACCATCTGCTGGCTGTGTAACTTGCTTAACCTATCTGAACATCTGTAAAATGGGGATTATGATGGTACCCTTCTCATGGAGTCTTTGTGAGCTAACACACGGAATGTGCTAGGAATAGTGCTGACACATGGTGAGGCTATATCAGTTTTAGCTGGTATTAGTCCTTGAAGATTTCTTTTCTAGGCATCTCAGAAGGCTTAGTGCAAACTAACTCTGGCTAGCTTCCCTAGATGTTTATTAGACATGTATGGACATCATTCATGGACACAACTTAGACACAAATTAACAACGTACACATGTAGATTATTATTTGGCACCTTTGTGTGTATAAAATGAATTTATTTTAAACTGAAATCATTTATTAAAACAATTTTTATAACATCATCAGTTTGAGGTTTGATGGGATATTTATTCATTGTGATTCTTCTCAAACTCCAATATTCAAACTTTATTTCTAGTGTAGCTCATGATGCAAAAATATGTTTATTTAGATTGAGAACGGTTATATAATCCATCCACATATAATTTTAAATAATATTACTTAATTTTCTGTAAACTTCCCTGTGGATAAAGTGATAGAAAAAATTATATTGTAAATTATCTCCAAAGTTCAAATTCCCTACAGTAACCTCTGGCAAAATAAATTGAATGTGGCCTCAGGTGTTGAATTTTGAAATGCAAATATAGCTCAATTAGGCCCAGCAGCTGTGACTATAGCATTGCTGCCTACACTGTGGTTTAATAAGAATTGATTTGTCAGTATGCATATTTTGGATAGGATTACTTAGAATTCTGGCCTCTATACTCTATTTCTTCCCAACTTTCTGAATGAAATGCTTCTCATGCAGAACCCATTATTGGCTTGTTTTTGCATTTTAAAAATAATTTTCTTTTATAGGAGAGAATGTATCTTCTACAATTTTAATCTAAGCATCTAATACACGATCTGGCATGTAGTGCCAGACATTCATTCTAATATTCGTTAATGAATACATAAATGACTAAAATGCAAATTTTTGAAAGGGCAAAGAATTTGGCCAAGTTGCACCTATAATGCCTTTTGCAAAATTACTTTTTATTGATCTACAAAGAAAGTACTCTCTCTATCCTTGCTATCATATTCTTACATTCTGTTTAAAGTTTTCCTAGTCCATTTTTGCTGCTATAACAGAATACATGAGACTGGGTAATTTATAATGAATAGAAATTTATTGGCTCACAGTTCTGGAGGCAGGTAAGTCCAATATCAAGGTACCTGCATTTGGTGAGGGCCTTCTTTGCTGCATCACCACATGCTGGAAGGCAAGAGGATGAGAGAGGGCGAGAGAGAGACAGAGAGAAAAAGGGACCCACTCCAGATAATGACATCAATCCATTCATGAGGGTGGAGCCTTCATGACCTAACCATCTCCTAGAGGTCCTACCTCTTAATACTGTTACAATGACAATTACATTTCAACACGAGTTTTGGAGGGGACAAACATTCGAACCATAGCAAAAGGCATTTTTTTTAAGTTATTATGTGGCAATGACTCAGCAACCCTGGATGGATAGGCTGAGCTGATTATCCCTATTTTACAGGTAAAAATATCAAAGTGAGGGTATTTTAATGACTTGTTCCAGATTACCAAACAAGTGCTTGGAAAATTCCAGAGCCTCTGTTCTTCTTTTAGCTTTAGGACTCCGAAGACAAATTATAGGCAATACTACTTAATCAGTAAACATCCAACAGCTAGAAATAGATGGAAGAGGAGAACCTGAAGCAATTTAGAAACTGTCAGGAAAATCACTGCTTGTAAAGTATAGTCACAAACTGATCTGATGAGCAGCAAACTAATTCTATTATTTTCTTATACCCCCTTTGTAGAAAATGTTTAAACATTCTATATGTGCACAGAGGAATTCTGAAGGGATATTCAATGATTTTTGTGTGAATATATCTGGGTCCATTCACCTGTATAGCTCAGGCAGTCTCTTCCAAACTTCTGAACACTTAGAGTTATTTCTCCTTAGGAGGTCATAAAATCTCTGTCTTCTAACTACCTAAGGCAGGCCTTCCCCTATGACCACTGGTAGTGGGGATCTTATTCGAAACAGCTCTACATCGGTTTGGCCACGCACCCAGACCAGGCAGATTGGACGCAATGGAAGCTTTGCAGCAGATGAGGTACCAGCCAATAGACCACATGCTCATTCCATTAAGACTGCTGCCACCATTCTCCACTCCACGTACTACATCTTTTTTCTCATACATACCTCTTTGTCTAGAAGAGGGTTGGTCTTTTACAACCAAATCCCAATTTTACTCACTTGGCTTAGAAAGAGGAGAGAAATTGAATACCAGGGCTCAAACTTAATATCTTGGCCATCAAACCTATGAGGGGCTTCTGAGCCCCCATGCAGAAAGTAATGACTACAAAGGAAACCCTATGCCCCTCCTTTTTGAGACAGTGTATGGAAGCCAATCTGACTTCGGGCTGAGACTTAATATGATGTCAGTTCCAACAAGAGCTCTGAGCCCCTCCTACCTGGGAAACAAGGGCTGAGGAGGTAACTCCAGGACTCTGATTAGCAGAATCCAAACTGACTAAAGATCCAGAACACTCGTCAGGAGCATCACCTTGAAATTAGTTTCTTCTCTCCTTGCCCTCTCTAGAAGAATGTAACCATACCAGATAGAGAGATTGCTCAAAGAGATGATTCCAAGGGCTTTAAAGGCAACATTTTCTTGGAATCAGGAGGCGATCGGCAGTTTCCTCTTCTAGAAGGAGAGCAGATGCTATAAGATGCCTTCCACAAGGGCTTTTAGACAGAAAAGCATGAGCTATGTACAGTTTTAACAAAGATTCTACCTTGAAAATAGAAAGTTAGGGGATGGGTAGATCCTCATGTTTAGAAAAAAACTCAATATGCTAAAGAGTTATTTGTCACTTAATTATTATACATTAACTGTTTTATGTCTTTAACTATTGGTCTGGGTTGTGTTATCTTTTTAAATATGTCTAATTAGGTCTCATTAAATATTTTATTAACTGTTTTTTTAAAAGTTTTAATTTACAGAAATGGAAACATTTAAATGGAGCTGGGTAATAAACTTCCTAAATTTTTCATCCCTATTAAAGGATGAAGTTTATGGACTACAGAACGCAGAATACAGTTTATCTGAGTTTCATGTGTAGAAGCCAAGGGAAAACAAGATTTCCCCTTGTATTCTGGCCTTGCAAACACAAGCTTATAAAGTGAAATAAAACTTCCGAAAACCCTCTCTTTGCATTCAATAATTTGCTAGAATAGATTATAGGAAATTCAGGAAAAAATTTTACTTACTATTACCACTTTATTAGGAACAACCAAATGGAAGATGCATAAGACATATTACGGGGGGTGGGGCATGGAGTTTTCCACGCCATCTCTGGGAGTACCAGCCTCCCAGAACCTAGATGTGTTCATCAACTGGAATCTCTCTACACTCCATTATTTAGGATTTTTATGGAGGTTCCATTACACAGGCATGATTGATTACATCATTTTGCTATTGGTGATTGACTTAATCTCCAGGTCCTCTTCCCTCCTTGGAGTTCAGGGAGGTGGAGCTGAAAGTTCCAACACTCTCATCACATAGTTGGTCGCTCTGGCAACCAGTCCCCATCCTGAAGACATCTAAGGGCCCTCATCTCATCAGCATAAACTCAGGTTCAAAATAAGGGGCTTATTATGAACAACAAAAGACATTCTTCTCACCCTATCACTCAGGGGTAAAGACCAAATATATACTGCAGGTCTTATGATGTCACAATGTCACAATGTGCTTTTGGCTTAATAGACAAATAAGTTGGAAAATATTAAAAATTATAGAATTTTCTTCTGAAGTTGTGGAGGGGTTTCTCAATGAATACTTCTCAGTTATGTTTCTAAGTTAAGCATTTTGGTGCAAACATGCTCTGATTTGGCAATGCATAAGGTGAAACATAACCTCAACTCTGGCCCTATAAAATGCCATTAAATAATTGAAATGTGACTAAAGTTTAAGATGTCACAGGAACCCTGCAAAGGTTCATTAGCCACCCACTCCCCAATCACTTCCAGTAACGTATTTACTATTTTTCAAGAAAACGGTGATAGATGAAACTCAGGACATACCCTGAGTAGCCTTGAAGTTCTAGGTTGGAAACTCAAAATATGAAACCCAAGTTTGATTTCTGTTTATTTTAAATAATGGCTCTGATCATACTGCAAGCAGGACAGAGCCTGTGTTATTTATCTGTACACATGCCAGAATTTGTTTTCTAGGTCCATAACTACATGCTAGAATGCTGGGTCCTTACAATATGAGTTAGGATAAGCTAAGTTGTGCTGTAGTAACAAAAAATCTTGGTGGATTATTTTTCTCTCATGCTTTAAGTTGATTGTAGGTTTGCAAGAGGCTCTATTCTTTGTCTCCTCACTCCAGGACTAATGTCAGAGCAACCATATTCTGAAATATTATTGTTGATATGACAAAGGGAAAGAAAATATTGCAGGACTTTCCACTGGCAATTAAAAGTTCTCTTTTAAAAGCAATAATCATCCCTTTCACTCATAGCTTGTTGGTCAGGACTAATCTCATGGCTGCACCTAACCTTAAGGTGGCCTAGAGGTGCATCCACACATGTGCCTCAAAAGCAGAAAGCCAGAAATATTTGGTGAACATCACTAAGGACCATCACACTGGATACGGGCTTGAGGTCTAAGTAACAAATACTGAGAAGAATAAGTCAGCATTGAAATTATTTAAAGAAAAACAAAACTTTGGACAGAATTTTTAGGAAAAAGGGAGGAAAGGGCTGAGACAAACTGTAAGATGAGAAGATATGGAGGCATCATGTGTTCCAGGAAAGTGGTTTTTCTTAGTGTTGGGAGACGTTCATATATTCCTTAATGCTGAGACACCTAAAATTCATTTACTTGCCTGTGTATATGATTTCAAATACTTACATTTGAAATGCATTGCAACCTGCAGAAAATAAGTAATAAAATGACCTGATAAATATTCATGAGTGTTGGTGAAATGGAATATATGCCTGAAACATATAAATAGCTAGATAGGCCTTTCTTCTGGAGATATATATATATGTGTGTGTGTGTGTGTGTGTGTGTGTATGAAATACATATGTGTATGCATATGAAATACATGAAAAGGGAGAAATAGCTCAGAATCAACCAAATTGCCTGGCACCTATTAGGGATTTTAAGTATTTGTTGAATAAAAGATTCCTTATTATAAAGAAAGTATATTCTTACAGAGAAACTCACATACTTGAAGATCACACCTAGAATAGTATGTGATTCTGCCTGGTCCTTAGTATTTGTTGTGTTGTATGTGTGTGTTGTGTGTGTTGTATTGAATAGTAGGTGTTGAATCAGTGAATGAAGACAGAGAACACGTGAGTGAAGATGGAAGACAGAACAGAACTGAAAGGGGAATACACAATACACCCAATGAAGCAGAGGAAGTGGACAGAAGATTACACATGTAAATGGAAAGATTTACAGAGAGGTAAAGACATAGTAGCATTAGACTTCTTCAACTAGTTGATATCTGTTCTGCAAAAGACAGAGCATCTGATTATAAACCCTTGGTTGACCCTAGTCACAACTGTAGCTCTCAATTTATAGGAGATGGCAGGGAAGCTTCTGCTCCACACTCAAGTTTCTTTTTTATTTAAAAGTATTAGTAATTTGAAAATTAAGAAAGGTCTTAGGCAAAATAGCCTTGAAGTTCATCCTACAATAGGTCGTGAACACTAGACACAGATAATCAGACATATATCTAGACAGAGGGAAGAAAGACATCAAAACTATTCAGAAGAATTAAAGTTTTCATCCCATGGACAAAATTTCTGAAAGGGAACATAGGATGGAACATTATTTTTAAAATATAAAAAGGTCATCAAAAGAAGTCAGACTGGCTATTCACAGGAGCACTCAGATTAAAAATGACAGCTATAAAAGACAGTATAAAGTTTATGTGACCCAAAGAATGACACACATTTTTTAAGCATCCTGAAGGTCAAAGCCTCAAATGGACTGAAATCCATGATAAAAGCTAAAATTCCAAAGTAAGCATTTTGTAAAAAAAAAAAAAAAATTACTATAAAGGCAAGGGCAATAAGAGAGAGACTCAGTGCTGTGTGGATAAACTGCTAATAAATAACCAAGGGGCTGCACAGCCACTTAGCTATTACTTTGCTTTCACTTGTCTTCAGCCAAAGCAGTAGGCTCTATGTTTAAAGGTATAGAGCAAATATCTCAATGGAGGAATAACTATCCAAGACAGTGTAACCGATTTTGTGTGTAGGGTCTCAGCTGTGGGAGATCATAACTGCTTGGCTGCCAGAGGAGGCAGTTTGGTTTTTGAAGAATAAATGGGAATTCTTCTGACAGGTGAAGAAGACAAAGGTGTTCTGTGCCTGGTGTGGGGTGGGATGGGCAAAGACTGACCCATCTTACCAAATTGCAAGACACATTAAGAACTGAAAGCAGGAGAGGAGGAAAGGTAGGGCAACAGTCAGTGTGAGTTTGTAGGAAGTGAAGTAGAAAATTAGGAGTGTTCACACCTGAGAACCTGAGGTTCCTCTCAAACATAGGAGAAAAGAGCAAGTGTTTTGCCAGAGTGCATTGCAGGGTTGGTGCTGGGAGCGATGGGAGGCTTGAGAAAGCGACAATCTCTTGGAGAGTTGCCACAGAATTTGAAGTAGGAGCTGGATTGGACACTATAAAAAGATTGCCAGAGTATTGAGGGCCCAGAAAAGGCTGGTGTCCTGTGCTTCATCATAGCTCTGTGGTAGCTCTGATTGGTTGTAACACAAAGAACACTTCCGTGCCAAAAGACACAGGAATGTCAAGCCAAGACAATTCAAGGATTGTCTATTTTGCTGAGAGCCCAGTAACAATAGAAGTGGTGCAGATGGAGGCATGCCTTGTCAATTGGTCAGATTAAATGAGTGCCTTATAGATGTTTGTTGAACCTGTTTGTGTGGAGAGTTTGTGAAGGTCCCCTGTGGCTCCATTTGCAATTTAACAGCAACCCTGTAAATCTCTTCTGCAAGAACTTGAAACCAACATAGCAGGAAAGGCCCTTTGGGCTGACAGCAGGCAAACAGAAAGATGCCTTTAGCCCTGAGGCTCCAGCAAGGTGAGGACAAGAAATTGGATGCAAGAAATTTGGAGCTCTCTAAGGGATCACACTGCTGCTATGGGAGCTATCAGAGCTCTCTTCCCCTTTCTCGCACAACATTAAATATGTGTAACAATCATTTGAGACCTAAAGCCTAGTATTCACAATCACAAATTCTCTTTTTTCTCCTTCCTGATCATTCTTTTCTCTCTGTTCATCTCGTTGTTTTTTTTCCTCGCATGAACTCCTGAAGCTGATTTCTAAATGTATTTCTTTTTCTGCCCCCTCCCCTTCTTCCTAACTTTAGACTGCAAAATTTTCTATTGGGAGCCTAGTTGTTGCCCACTGCTAGAGAAGGTTGAAGTATACTGAGCAATTCCTGATGGCACTGATACGTGGGTTATTTCCAAATTACCCCTGGTTACAGATGCTTCTGTATCCCGAGTCTTTTGCTGGCTTTCTGTCTGTCACACAGACATACACACACCATGAAAAGCACTCAAACATCACTACCCGTGTGGTTTTTTGGTCTGTGTAGCCCACCCCCCCCCCACTATACTAGCTAAGAAATGTGCAGACAACTAGTGGTATAAAATAGTCTTAGATGACTTCCAGACCTAAATATTGATATTAAAGGTGTCAACTAAAGAATGATGTTCACAAACTTAAAAAGAAGACCTTTATTTCTCATAAAGGGATGCAGCCTGCAGTCTGGCCATCTTGCAGGCTGGGAAGCATAATCTCCTGCCAGTAGTTCCGAGCAAGCACTTCCAGGGAACAATAAAGGGAACAGGAATTTATGCTGAGCAGGGTGGCCAAATATACATATTTATGAAGCTATAGGAGGAGTCATGAATATTTATGAAGGGAGAAACATGTGCATGTGCAATTGAGCTTCCTGTCCCTTCATGGGACCCATGTTCAAAAAAGGGCACCCTTAGCATGATCTGAGGGTGCAGTTTTCAGCCCTCTGATGTAGAAGGGTGAAGCAGAGGACATGAAAACCCTCCCTGTACATCCTCTGTAGACTGGTCAAAACCCCTCCATGATCAGTGGTTGCTCATCAGGAAGAAATGCTGGTCAGTTGTAGTGCCAAAACTGCAAAAGGGAGGAGCAGTTGGTTGAATTCAGGGGTGGAGCGAGTCTTTCCAAAGGGCTGGTTTCTGTTTAGCCCTTAGGGAAGAAAGCCTAATGGCCGGTTAGTGAGGTAGGGGGTATAACAAGGCATGTCTGACTTCCTGTTCCTTCATGGCTGAGAACTCAGTTTTAAGGTTTCTCTTAGGTCCCCTTGGTCAAGAGGGGGTCCATTCAGTCAGCTGGGGCACTTAGAATTTTATTTTTATTTCTCAAAGGAAACAACTGGATTGAGAAAATCCACAGAGACTCCTCTATGTTAAAATTTGACTAACTTTCGGTATTCAAATTCTAGATATGTAGTATCTACAATATAATAAACAAATGAAATCTTTTCAAGTTTAGGAAAGGGTAAAGTCACAGAGATGATTTTTAACAGGAATCCTTTTGGCTACAAGTATACAAAAAAGCCACCGTAGCAATGGATTATCATAAGGTCTACCTAATTCAATTTAAATTCTAAATACCAACTCAAAACTTTTGAGTAGGGATGCTTAAAACAAAGGACGGGAGTGTGCTCATGAAGACACAGATCAATGTAAGGACCATGACTGTGATAAACTAAGCATTGTTCTAGTATTGTGAAGTTTTTATTTAGGTTCAAAATATGCATGAATACTTCTAATATTTGACAAGTGGAAAACCACTGATAATTCACTTTATGTGGGAATAAAGCAAAGGAAGCCTTAATCTGACATTGTATCTATAACACAGTCTGTGGCATGTTAAATTGAAGAACTGATTGAAGGGCCAAACAGGAAGGCCCCCAAAGTCCCTCCAGCTTAAGATTCTACCATATTAGGAGGATCTTTACAGGGGGAGGAGAAAGAAGTGTTTGCATTGTATCTGGGATTAGAACAGCTCTGTAGGATTTTCCTGAAAGGCCAAGCATCAGTTTGTGCTGGAGGATGGGCTTAAACATGGAGAAAGTCAAGTCTACAGAGTATTTCTTATTTTTAGTAATCTGTCTGGCATGATTATTCATAGCAACTGTGAGAATATCAAAAGTCCTATCGACCCTTTTATGACTTATTTATCCTATCTGTACATTCATCCATTTCTTATTTCTCATAACTTCACCAACATCATTTAAGACTTTCCTTTTGCCCAAAGCCGCTCACGTATTATGTCTTTATAGCTAATGATAAATACAATTCTTCAACTCTATGATTGTTTCCTTTTTTGTTTTAAAAAGGATTTAGTTGAAATAGGGCAAATGCACACACGTGCATACATTCTATAGTGAGTACAGGTTTCGGAGACAGGTTGCCTGGATTCAGCTCCCATCTCTGTCCATACTTACTAGCTATTTCACCGTGGACAACCTGTTTTTCTGTCTATAGAAGAAAATAACAATAGCATTTACTTCACAGTAATGCTAAGGGTGGAAAACAATGCTACATATATAGAGAGAGTATTTATATGCTTTATAATACTCTTTACTGACAACCCTTTCATACTATCAAAACTTCCAAAGAGATTATCGACATGATTCCCTTGGGATGTTAAGCTGCTTCTAATTTGATGTGGGAGTAAATCAAGTAAAATTTGGTCTTCACCTTCATTTTACAGAAAATAAATGGAAAAGATAGGTAAATTTATACACACATAAATTTAATGTAAAAAATATAAATGTATGATATGGGCCAGTATACTGTCAGAGATTCAAGAAAGATTCAAGAGAATCTTCTAAAATAGCACAAATACATTCTTAAAATTAGAATTTAGAACAGGATTCATGAAATGGTCTTCCATAGTGTGCCTCTTAAGATTTATTTTCTATTTTTCATAAAATATAGGTATATATTAAGATCATGCAAACATTTCTTAGGTAAACTTGAAAATACTTTCAAAGAACTTGAGAACATTTTAGAAGAAAAATGTCAAGAAATGCACAATGATGTATGTTTTCATACTGCACAAGAAAAGAAATTTCCAAAAAGATAATTTTTAAAATCTAAACTAATTCTTAATGAATTGCTAAGGATGACAGTGGGTATTTTGCGGGCAGTGTGTGTGACAGGTATTTCTTAAATTACTGATGTTTTTGGATGTATTTCATTTTATTTCTCAGAATATATCTTTAACATTCACTAGAAATCTTTTTTTTTAATTAATTCATAAAGTGAGAGTTCTCATTTAAAAAGTTACTCTGTATGTGGCCTTAAATTACTTCAAATTTCACAAAGTTTTTTTTCCTGGTTGCTTTCAATTTGGGGCATGTTCAGAAGATACTTGAGGTTTTCAATTTCTCAGAACTACAAAAACTCTTTAAAACAAACTTTTGAGCTGTATAAACCAATAGTACTGAAAATTATGAACTAGTTGATTCCTATCATTCCAGGTCACTAGAAACCACAGAAAGCCATTACTCTAATCCCAATATAAGGTGGCAGTGGTCATGTAGATGGGCACTGTATTCAAGTTCCCTGGCAGTTTAGATCACATATCAAAAACTTGAGAAAGGGTGACAGATTTCAATTATTTAGATAATAAAAGCTAAAAGCAAACTCACATCTCCTGATATATATGCTAGGGAATAACATTATCTAATAAAAAATAGCTGATTTGTGGAAAAGCTATCAGTAAAATATAAGTTTCATAGTGGCAGGGTTTTGTCTATTTTGGTCACTGACCAACCCCCTCTGCCTTAAAGAGTACCCAACAATAGTAGGCATGTAGGAAACATTTGTTAAATTGTTGGGAAAATAGAATTAAAACCAAAACCTTCTTGCAATCCAGAAATTCTCTCCACAAAGGTGATAAAGAAAGAAAACACTCTCCTTATTATTGAATAAGCATTAAACCAGAATGTGATACTCATCACACACACTCCACAATAACAGAAAGGAATCTCTTCCTTTTATATAGCCAAGCAGATATAACCCATGACATACACATTCTCGAGATAAACAATAACTAGTCCTTAAGTAAGAGGAGTTGATAGCACCATTTGTCACACATAGTTCATCCGAACCTTACCTGGTATTTGGGGTGGCCATCTTTGTTAGTAAATTGGCTTTATCCAGAGGAAAAAGCAAACTTCTCATAGCTTTATGATAGAAGGTAGTTTTGCACACTGCAACAAGGAGCTCACTGAAGTCAGGCTCTTACTCTCTCACAGAAACTGGAAGATGAGGATGCTAGGTCCTTTGATGTTTATGTTCCAAAGAGATGGCTTCCAGGTCCTTGAGAAAGACATCCCTAGGTCATAAAGCTGACAAAAGGCATAGCTAGTCTTCAAAAGGAGAGTACACACACACACACACACACGTATACACACACACATTTCAGAGAGGAGAAAATACAAATTTTCTAAGGCAAATGCTCTAAGAAAAAGGAAGGGAGGGAAATCTCTTATTTTCAACAGGGAGAATTAGGCCTCTTATTTTACATTTGTACTTGTCCATAAAGAATGAATGAAGACATTTCTACCATCAAGACTATATTTTATCCTATAAGCAAGCAAGCACATCCATTGCCTCAATTGCCAATGTCAATATCTAAAGAATTAATATCGGAGTTTTACTATAAAAGAAGATCGGAAAAAGCCCACATACATTATCATCATTATCATTTACTTTTAGTAAAAACAAACAAAATGATTTGCCTTGATACCACGTATATAAACAGAACCCTAAATTGTAAGCTTACTAATTGTTTTCTTACCATGAACATCAGCCTGTGTGTGTGTGTGTGTGTGTGTGTAACTATGTAAACATTCATTAATGAATCTTTGGTGCTTTTCTAAGATAAAGGCATGATCTTCAAAGTAACAAAAATAGTGTTGCAAAGAAATGGACTAAATTAGGGGAAGTGTGTGAGAGTCACCCTTATTTTACCTTTCAACATTAGATTAATCACAGGAACAAAAATGCTACCTTAATTGAGCTAAAAAAAATTCTTTGATTAGAGTACTCTTAATAATGACTCAAATTCACTTTTCATGTGTAAATCAAACCACAGGGTGCTCAGAAAATATTAACTGGCAATAAGATTAATCATTCCTTTGGGTTCAATTCACTTGCTACTAAAACCCTCCCTGAAATATTAGGAAGAGCCAAGAAATTCTGCTCTTTTACTCATCTTCAAGCACCACAAATGGAAAACAATGAGGAAGTAAAGATCTTATTGCTCTGCAGTAAAGAATGTTTCTCTGTCCCATTGTGTATTTCTCAGGTGTAAAAATGAATTAAGTTGCACTAAGTTTTGGTTTTTCTTGGGTACAAGTGGCATATACTCAAGCATTAGAAGGGTTCTCAGGATCTCAGGGTTCTAAGCTCAAGGATTTTTACCAACCCAGATCTATCTACTGATCTCACCTACAATTTGGCCAAAAGGTACTAATCCTCTGACATTGATGGCCATCATCGAACATCACGTGTGCCAGGCATTGTGCTTTGGACTCTCTATGCATTATCTCAGGTAATCATCACAGAGATCTTGTAAGTGGTTTTTCACAGATGAAGAAATGGAGGCTCAAGTGTTAAGTACTTTGCCCTATGCTACATAGCTTGAAAAGAGCAGGCTGGAAATGAAACCCAGATCTCTCCAACTCCAAAGCATGTGCTTGAGCAAGGCATTTCTCTTTATGACTGGAGAAAATTCAGTTTAACTAAATACTAGCTTAGGTTCTTTCAGCCAGGACTACCTTAAGGAAACCTCAAGTCATTAAATATTAACAACATGAGAAAGAAGATTAGCTCCATTAGGGCCAAGTGAAAACTAGAGATAATTAAAGATGATTACAGTCTGCTTTGCTTTCTAGTTTTCATTTGCCAGTTTAGAGGTTTACTCCTTCAGACAATTTTGGAGGGCAACTTATTAGATGGGTAGCATTTTTCAATCGCTCTCATGACTATTCTGAGTCACAGTCAACAGCCTTCTTTGGACATACTAAGAATGGAGTATGGGGGCATTTAACTTTTATGAACAAATGTCTCCTGGGTAGTGGAATGTTGTTGTAGCTTTAAAGATAATGACAAAAACCTGTTAGCCTGTCCAATATTCTACTAAATTAGCTTAAAGAGAAATAGAAAGGAAAGTGCTTTCTTTCTCAGTGTAAATGTGCTTGATATAGGCTACAGTAGGTTCATGTTCAGTTAGACAACCTGAAACCAAGTCTTAGGTGTAGTGTTAGTAAGTCCTACAAGGCTATTCTACATGAAGGACCAGACTGACCTGCTGCCAGAGCAGCCGCATCACTGAGGAGAGCACCAATACCAACCCTGTGTCTGTTAGCAAGACCTTAGTAGAAAACATCCATCATCCTGTGGTAGAACCATAACTGACAACACCTCAGGGCTATGGAGCTTTACATAGAAACTGGATATAGCCATGTTTAAGAGCCATACGAAAAAGCTGAAACACAGGGACTAATATTTTTCATGTTAAATTAGAGTTCTCTTCTTGAATGAAAAACCTAAGTCACATGGTGCATATTTCAGGAATCAGAGATAACATTCTTTGCAGAAAATCAGTGCTTTAAATTATTTATTGATAAGACTGAAGCAACTGAGAGACAAGCAAAAATAGAGCTAACAAACTGACCAAAATAATTAAAATATCTTTCAAAACTATGTATTGATTAACTAAATCTAGATGCTATCTTAACTAGCTGTGAATAGTAACCTTGAGAACGCGTAAGGAGTATGCTGAGACCAATGTTTTCTATCGCTATGTATTCCCAGTTTGCCATTCAAATAGGCTCTGAAAGTGTCACATCATAGTTGTCTGGTTTTGTCAGCTAGATGTCAACTTGAGAGACAGTGTGAGGTAGGCATAGTACAAAAAACAAAAAAATAAAATGGGAGAAGCCAGTGCATATGTATATAAAAAGTGGAGGGTCTATTAAGGAGTTGAATGGGGATGGAGGGATGAAGACAAAATCTAGTGTGTTCTGCCAAGTCCTCAGATACATCAGGGACTGGATAAAGTGGAGAACTCCTTGGCTACATTAATTTCCAATGCTGTTGGTTTAATTCAGTGATTACTACCAATGGTTTCGACCATTTATCTCAGTTAAATGTGTATGTATTTGGAACCTATCACTTCACTGTCCTACGTCCTGGAATTAAAAACCAAGAATCCTAGGGTCTCTAGAGTAAATTTATGGCAAAGTTTCTCACTGTCAGATTCAAGTGCTTTCTAAGTCCAACTGAGCTTCCTAGAAAGCTGTGAACCTCCTAAAAGTCTATGCAAAATTGTATATGAATGTGTAGATTTGTATAATGTTATGAGAGAGAATTTCCTAGGAGATAGGACATAGTTTTCATCAGCTTCTAAACAAGTTTATGATTCCAATAAGTTTTAAAACCTATTATATAAAAATTTTTTGTATGTAAATCCAGAAAGTTAATGAAAACAAAGGACCAACGAAGCCTCTTACCTTGTTGGATTGCTGGAGTTATAAATTCAGAAGAAATATCTATTGTTTGTTTGTGAATATAATTTTTGATCTTTAGTCTCAAACAATGCAGTAAAGTATACAGAATCCTTGCATCATGATAAATTTTGGGAAACTCCACATAAATAGTATCAAATTTATATCCCTTTCTGTCCCTAAAAGCGGCCACCTTAAGTTGGTGGCTTCATCTCTAATCAAGCAACAGTATTACATCTTATCTGAACCAAGTTGCCTACTAAGATTAGAAGCTCCCTGCATGATTCATTCTGCATAAAATCATTTGGTTTTTGCTTGCTGTATATAATTGGTTCTTGGCACCAGAAATTAAACCATTTAGAGTCCAAGTCTGTTAAAAAGGCGTTGAGATTTAGCTTAAACAAACAGAATTGAAGTCAAGGATGTGTTTTCTTAATTCTCTTGGTTGTACCAGTTAAATTAAATTTTAAGATACCTGCAAGGGTTCATGGTAGAAATGGAAGTGAGAAACTACATAATCTAATCCAATGATGCCTTTGATTTTGTCTGCACAAGGAGAAGGGGAAAAAGTGAGGGCTGGAAGGAAGTCTTCCTTCTTTGGGGAGGCATCAGAAAGGGTGACATTTCCTGTGGGCTAGTGACACGTGGTACACAATCCCCCACATCACACTCCATACATGAAGATGTCAAAGACCCTGTAAAAAGTAAAACTTCTGATTTGGGAGGCAACACATTAATCACCTATGCTATAACACTGTGGCATATTTTATCGACAGAAGTAATCCAATAAAGAACTGTAGCAAACTCTGAGAGAACAGTACCTTGGACAGTGTCTTTATGCCACTGGAGGGCAGAAGAAGTGAAAAAATTTTCAACTGAGAAGTGAGTATAAAAATAACTATAATAATTAATATTTATTGAATGCATAATATATGGCAGGCATTGTTCTAAATTATGAAAACTAGATAAATTAATACATATAAAATATGTATGTCATTGTCTGGCATATGTAAATGCTCAATATATTAATTATTATTATTAAATGATTATTTTTATTATTAAGAGAAATCTAAGCAGTCTTTATTGCCTTGTCCTGGGTCCTGGAACTAAAGACCAATGACTTTAGAGTAAATTTATGGCAAAGGTTCTCACCCTCAGATTCAGGTACCCTTTAAGTCCAGCTGCATATTTTGAAATTAAATGTAATATTTACTGAGATTTCAGATTAACAATGGTGAATTATTTGGATTAATATATCTTCTAAAAAACAATTGTATGCAAGTCCATATAACAAACAAGCAAGCATCAACATCTTAAAGTGATTACTAGTTTGAAGAATTTAAAAACAGAGAACTCCTAGGCTAATTAATTTTTGGATGAAGGCCTGTAACTGATAGATGAGCAGAATACTGGAGCACCAAAGCTGCACATGGCCTGAATTCATTTGCTGATGTAGCAAATGTGGGATCTGGCTCCTGACCTGTGCAGAGCAAGGGCAGAAGCCAAGGCCCAGGGCTCACTTAGAAGTCCTCAGGGTAAGGGCAAACCAGATCTCAACTAACTCCCACCCACACTTCCAACCCCAGAGGCTACACTGGGGCTGAGCAAAGTGTGAGAAAGAAAAGAAGAAGAAAAAAAAGAAAATGGAAGTTTCCTGAGAAATTGTGTGGCTTCAGGACTCTGCTTTCTTGCAAGTTGTGTAAAACAGTAAATAATAATGTCTAATGAGGTTAAAAGACACAACAAAAATAAGGTAGATTAAGAATATCAGGAATAAATAACATGTAAGTTGAGAGGAAGGTAAAAAGAATTAAAATGTTCTTATGCACTTGCATTGTCTCAGAGGATGGTAAAGGTCTGGACTGAGTTTAGATTTCAGTAGATTAAGTAAGGATATTGTAATTTGTAGGGTAACTGCTCGAATAATAGAAACAGAATGAAAATTCCAAATTAGTGGAAGTAAAAATTGCATAATAAAACATACTTAGTCAATCCAAAAAACCCCAGAAAGAACAGTTAAAGAAACAGATGGAACAAATAGAAAATATGAAATAGGATGGCAAAATAAACAGATTTGTGATTAATTATATGTAAATAGAATGTTGTGTTAAAAGACTATTATTGTCAGATAATATTTTAAAACAAAGCATAACATAATAAAATCTAACAATATGCTGTTTACAAGAGACAATTTTAAACAGATATGTTCAGAATATGTTTACATATATTTCTCTATATGTAAAAATACAGAAAAAGATGAACAACAAAAACACTAAAGAGGAGATGGTAAAGCTAAACTTAAAGTCAAAGAACATTGCTACTACCAAAGAGGTTCACTTCATAAGGGTAAAAGTTTCCATTTTCCATGAAGATACAACAATTTAAAATTTATAAGCACCAATAACATAGCCTCAAAATATAAAAAGAAAAAATTGACAGAACTAAAAACAAGTAGATAAATCCATAACCACAGAAAGTGATTAAAAGACACATCTGCAAGTACTTTATAATGTAGGCTGACAAAGATTACTAAATTGTAAAAGATTTGAACAGCACTCTTAATACACTGATTTTATGGACATATGTTAAACATTGCACACATCAACTTCCTTGTGCTTAGAGACTTTCTACACAGCTGTGGCCTAACATTCCTTTTGGCACCCTGGCTAGGGAATGTTCCTAACAATCAGGGTACATATTTTATATATAATATTAGGTCATTAATATTGAAATGTCTGATTGTGAATCAAAAGTGTAGTTTATTATATCTCAAACAAGAAGCAGTACAATTACTCAAAGTATGCGCCTAAACTATCTACACAGTTTTGCCATCTTAATGGTAGCTTGTTATGCCAGCAGCAAAGAAGCCATGCGAGGTGCGATGAAGTCACAAAAGCCTTTTCCACAGCTTGTTGAGAATGAAAATTTTCTTGCAAAGTGTGTCCAAAGCCTATGAAGAAGGTGTCAGATGGTGAAGATTGGTGATACGTGGATGACAGAGACTTTCGAATGCAGCTCTTTACTGAGCATGTTTTTTTCCTGACATGTGGTCTTGCAAGAGGATTGGCCAGTTTCTATTGACCAATCTCAGCTGCTTAATTGCAAGCATCCTCAGCATTTCATCCACATGGTTGCAGTAGACATCCGCTGTAATCAATTGACCAGATTTCATGAAGCTGTAGTGGATAATACCAGTGCTGCACCACCAAACAGACACCAGTAGCTTTTTCTGATGAATATTCGGTTTTGGACTGTGTTTTGGCACTTCCTCTTTATCCAACCATTGTGCTGAACACTTGCGAATGTCAAAAAGAACCCATTTTTCATCACATGCAACAATATGGTATAGAAATAGTTTGCCTTTATGTCCTGACAGCAAAGAAAGGCAAGCTTGGAGATGATTTCTCTTCTGATGCTAGTTTAATTCATGTGGAACCCATCTATCCAGCTTCTTTACCTTGCCAATTTGTTTCAAATGGTCCAATATTGTTGGAACAGTAACGTCAAAACCTTGCTGCTAATTCACGTGTAGGTTAAGATGGATTCACTTCCATTAGAGCTTTCAGCTCATCATTATCCACCTTGGTCTCAGGTTGCTGCCATGGCTCATTTCCAAGATTAAAATCACCAGAACAGAACTTCTCAAACTATTGACATACTGTGCGTTCATTAGCCACATCCTTCCCAAACACTTCATTGATATTTTGAGCTCTCTGTGCTGCATTGGTTCCATTACAGAACTCATATTAGAAAATAATGTGAATTTTTGACTTATTCATGGTTTCACAAAAATTGTTCTAAAAAAATATTTGAAAGATAATCACAAGCCAAACCATGCATTTGAAAGAATGAGGATCTTCCCAATAAAAATAAAACAAAAAGTGTCAAGGTGAAATGTCAGAGATATCAACTGTCAAACTTAGTACTTAAGGAGACCGGACATTTCATACTTAATAACCTAGGGGGGCCGGGGGGGGCACACGTGTGTGTGTATAGTTTGTATATAGTCACAGAATATAGAAAATAAAAGTATCTTCTCACTTGCTCCATCTGCCTCAGGTACTGCTCAACTGCCCAAGTGCTGAGGAGAGCAATATCTCAGAATACCTTTAACTTATTCAGGGACTGCCAGTGTGCAGTCCTTGCCACAACACAGTTGGGAAGTTACAGCATAGAGGATTCGTGGGGATTTTAAGTATGGAGGAGTTCAGAACTTTATGCCAGGGTATGGTCACAGGTTACTGAAAATTCATATCCTGTGTTTCATGCAGAAAACCCTAAAATGAGTTGCTGGGCTGTAATCCTTCTTTATACCTCTCCTTTTGTGGTAACTAGACTCCAAGATGGCCCCAGTGACACCCTGTCTTCATGTTCACTCCCCTGTGTAGTCTCCTCCCACAATGACAAGGGATGACTTGTGTCAGCAGTAAGATATTGCAGCAATGACCAAGAGTGACTTCTGAGGCATTGCACCTTCCACCTTGCTCTCTTTTGAATAACTCACCTGAGGAAGCCAACCACCATGTTGTCAGCACACTTCAGCAGCCCCCTGGAGAGGTGTACATGCTGAAGATCCAAGGCCTTGCACCAGCAGCCAGCACTAATTCACTAACTTGCTAGCCATGTGAGTGAGCAGCCTGAAGCAGATCCCCAATCCAACCCAGCCTTCAGATGACTGGAGCCCCAGCTGACATCTTACTGCAACGTCACAGGAAACCCTGAGCCAGAACCACCCAACTGAGACACTCCCAAATTTCTTACCCTTAGAAGCTATGAGACAATATTTTTGTCACATTAGGCCTCTAAATGTTGAGGCAATTTGGTACACATCAATAGAGAAAGAATGTATCTTTAGTAAAACATGACACCGTTCTAGCTACTCACCCACATTTCAAGGGCTAATTATTCTACGTAGGTTCAAAACTAAGCAACAGAGTTTGGAAGTTATATTAGATTTTTCTCAAATTTCCTATGGGCAGGAGCAAAAAAATTCCAGAAGGGTTCATGGAGATTGTGGAAGGTAGAGCCTTGGAGTGAAGGGTGGCCTGAGGTCCCCTTGGCCCTGTCAATGGATTCTCCACACAAAGGCTGGCAATTTGTTCCGTAGGCACTGTGTTTCCCAGGTGAAGTGATTGCTGCAGTAAACACCAGAGCATCGGTGTTGCCATAGTAACGGGCATGTTTGGTTACTAAGTTTGAAATAAGAATGTCCAGCAATGTCTGAGGTAGGTGGAGGAGAGGGCTGGAAGAACCTTGGCAAGGCTTCAGGGGCACCGGGACTGTGTGTGTAGGAGGAGCAGAGAGATGTAAAGATATGTTCAATCGATGACGTAAGGCACGCTGGGAGGCCAAAGCAGAAGCCTGACCCATTGTCCAGGCGGTGGGGAGAGGGTGAGTCTGGAAGTGAGAGATCAAATAAACACCCAGAGCCGGGATGATACAAGAGCAGAGTAGGGAGCCAAGAATAAGGGCAGGTGAAAAACACAGAGGGTTGGGACGTTTTCAGGGAGCTGGGGCTGGGCCTGAGACTCATTTGCCTTGGTCATCAGCAGAGCCTCTCAGATGCTCTGAGAGGAGGTCTGGACTACTTCCCTTTCTTTAGGCTCCCAATAAATTACACAAATCAAGGAAAGCCAAAATAAGGCTTATGAAAACAATGGTGTATTTTAAGTGTTTATATTTAACCAACTAATATTTTGACAAAAATTAATTCAATGTGTGTGATATTTACAAGATAATTATAGATTTTATTAAAAAAAAATAATGGCCAAAGTCTAAATCTAAATACCCTAGGCAAATGACTCCCCACCAAGTGAGTCTTGGTTTCCAGCTGTGTGATGCTGGGCTGGGCTGAACGAATTTAAAGGTAGGAGATCGAAGTACATAAAATCATGTATCTAGGGGAAGAAGGCATTAAGAAGGACGCATGGAGGATGGAAGGCAACAAAACAAATGCTATTCCCAGTACTCCTGGGCAACTCAGGCTCCGGATCACTTAGGTAAAGCAGATCAAGTCTCCAGGATCATATTTCACTCAAGTCTGACTTCATACTTAGATACTATGTTACTTAAGAAAAGTAACTCAATTTCTTTCTGCATCTATTGCTTTACTCATCCAAAGATGGGATATGTTTAGCGACATAAGGAAATCTATAGACAAATGTCAGTAGAATAGTCAGGTTGACCACTCACTTGGCAATTCAAAACCATTAAAGATTTTAGCACTTGCTTTAGCTAAGCATAATGAAAATCGTCTCTGCCTTATAAAGAATGGTTTCTGCTGTATTTCAAAATCAGTAGGAAACATTTTGATTGTTTCATTGAGATAGTTATTTTGTTCAGTTCACGTCAAAAACAATAAGATCTTTGCATTACTTTTGCAGTAAAGGTAAAGTATTGGACGTTTCTGAAGAAACAAAATGAATGGGTCTCTACATGTGCCCAGGACCCACTGTTGTGAACGCTTAGGCATTTCCTATTTCAGATAGGACCAGCTGGCCTTGGCAGTGAAAGCTTCCCTCCCAGGGGAAATGCTGTCTTGCTCTCTAAGGTCTTTTACAAAGGGCCATCAATGTCCAATGATAATAGCCATGAACTTTTAAGATATGCAATGCCATATAAATGTCATATTAATAAAATAATGTTAAACTCTTTGCCACTATATAAGTGATTCAAATTCTGAACTAACTGGAATAGTTAGTGAATCCCTACATTTTCTCCAAGCTTTTGCAAGAAAATTTTAAAGTTGATGTGATCTGGGGAATAAAAATTTGTTTATTTACATCACAAATTCTTTAAACTCATATTCTATTTGTCAACATTACCTATATAGTTTATTTGGAATGTGTGTAAACATAACACACACCTACACACACACACCCCTATCTCTCTTATGCTAGTTATTTCCGGCTGTTTCACTGGTATTAACTGTCAGGATGTCTTATTACTCAACATAAAGAAGTCAACATGCTGAAACTGACGATTGGGAACCTTCCTGAAGCAGCTTCCACATCCCCCACCCCCACCTTCTGTGGCTTCTTGGGTTGCAGTTTGTTCTGGTAACTGTGATATGGGGGAAGCTTCTCTTCCTTGAGATGGTCCTATGCTCAGTTTAAAGGTCTTCTGCATTGTACCTGCATTTTGCAGCATGTATTCATAATATCTTAAATTTACATTATGCCTTGGGGTTGACAAACCAGAAACTACTCATTACCTTTCCTAGTCATGATACTTCTTGGCTCACCTAATCTTTCATAATGTAATTTCTGAAAAGTAGTTTTAAATTATTTTTGAAATTTTATAGCAGAATACACAGATATAAATATTCTTCTTGCGGTCTATCTACCAGAAGTGGATGATAGCAAATCCTTGACTCTGAAGGCCTAATGCAATTAGCCGTCTCTTGTTTAATTCTAAGTTCTACATGAGCCTAAGAGCCCACTGAAGTTCATAGTTAACTACTATCAGGGCTGCTGCTAGTGAGCTCACAGAAATCCAAAGTAGTTTTGTTTGAAAAGCTTGGTGACTCTTCTACAGATATACATTTTTCCAGGAAGTGATAACACCCTACAGAGAAACAATGATAATGTCTGTTATTGTCACTTTCAGTCACTTGTGTAAGGCAATGAATCTCTTTCTCTAAGTCTCAGATAACTTTCTACCCATGACCAAGAGAGGGAAAGGAAGTTCACCAGGGGCTTCTAGTTCATAGGGTTGTTCTGAGAAGTAAACGAGGTGATATTTGTTGAGCACTTAGCACAGTGCCTGACAGAAAGCATGCATTAAACCCATGTTAGTCCTGACAATTATTTTATCCAAAATAAGGATGAATCTTAGGCCCAAATCTATCTCTTTGTAACTTCCAATGATTTGTCTGTGCCTGCCCTCACGGTTATTCTAATCTCTCTTCCACCTGCTGCCTCTTCTGATGTAGCCCCTGCACTCTGTGTTGCGTCCAGTGAGGGAACATTTTGCCCTCCCTCACTAGAATATTAAGTAATTACCAAATAGGTAATGTTGCCAGTTTTTTCCCACTGGTGTGTTCCCAAGCACCTATAAGAGTACTAGGCACAATATAGGCACTACATTAATATTAGTTAATATCATTTGAATCAATTAATTAATGAAGATTTAGGGCAAAGCCTATAAATTTGGGAGATTTGCCAAGAAGTTGACAGATGCTAGCAATGAAGAAGGGTGATATAACAGGAAGAGAAAAGGCTTAAATCTGAGGTTTTTACCAGATGAGCCCTGGGGTATTTAAAGGTGGAAGAATAAGCAGAAACCTCTTAAGAGGGAGAACAGTAAACTCAGGGGGAAAAGGTTTATTTTGAGTCTTAGCAGTGGAAGAAAAATGCCACATGAAAGATGAGGATGTAGGAGAGAATGTTTACCATGGACTTGGAGTTCCAGAACTCTGGGCTGGCACCCAAGCACTAGTATTTTTTTACAACTCCCAAGTGACTCCAAACTACAGCCAAGGTTGAGAATCAGTGCCTTTAAAGAGTGAATGTCATGAGCCCCAAATCTATCCCTGGCCACCACACCACATCGAGGGAGACTCCTAGGCTCTCATGGCAATTGTCATGCAATCAGATTCAGTAAAACAAAACATAACAATAACAACCACACACCTACCACCATGAAAACCAACCCAACTAACAAAGACAACAACACACAAAACCCACTAGGGATATGTTCACACATCTGTCTATGCATTGTCCCAGTATAACCTGGGGCTCAGGTACAAACTTGCCCAGTTCCCTGGGGTTCCCTTGGAGGCATCATATGGTATGACCAGTCCCTACCTTCTTGCTAGATTAAAGTTGGGGTCCTTTCCATGTGCTTCCATAGCTCCCTATATATTCCATATGAAAACTTTTGTCACATTGAAAAGAATCCATTTCTTATTTAATATCCAACTTGTCTATTAACTAACTGTGACCTCTAAGAAGGCAAGGACTCTGTTTTGCTTGTTCACTGCCATATGCCCAGGACTTAGCAAATCCCTGGCACAGAGGAGAAACTCAATCTATGTTAAATTAATGAAGAGGTGAATAAATGAGTAGGTAAAAGGCCCATTTATCACTCTCTCTTTTTAGAAGTACACTGTCAGGGTCAGAGAGGCTCCAGGCTGCCAAGGATCCAAGACTCCCAGGGATGGAGGTAACTGCTGCCATCAGTTGTGGGCCTTCATGAAGCACTTTGTATATCTCTCTTAAGGGCATGATGCCACATCGATAGCAAATGTAAGCCTGCCTTGAAGGCTGGATGAGTCTGACTCAGTTCTGTGTCCCCAGAATATCTATCACAGTGCATTATGCATACTGAATAATCAGAAAAGTAGTTATTGAATGGATAGATAAATGTCCCCTATAGAAGTATGTGTATGCATCATAACCCAAAGAAAGTCACAAGGAAATTCAGAAATCTCTAAAAGTGGAATTTCAGACACTGTGACACCTGGGTGGTAGAGATACTTTGGAGGTCAAAGGAGACTTTCTGAGGGCCTTTGAATCACCAATTTGTTCATTCAAAAAACATTTACTGAGATCCTGCTGCATGGCAGGCACCACTCTAGGCACTTGGCCTATGTCAATGCACAAGACAAAGATCCCTGCCCTCTGCAACTTATGTTGTAGGGGAGACATAGCAGTGGCTGTAATAAACAAGTAAAATATATAGTATATTTAAAGATCATAAATTCTCTGGAGAAGACAGAAGCAGAGCCAGTGAGGGGGTCAGGAGTGCATGGGACGGAATGATGTCAATGGGCGGCCATTCTGTGGCCAGCGTAGCCATTCGGTGGCTGCAAACTCTGTCCATGAGAACAAGAACAAACTAGGTAGCTGAATTCTCTCAAGGAAGACTATGTGCTTTAAAAAAGTAACTTGATCTACAGAACCAAAACATTAGTTCCAAACTAAAGAGAAAGGCAGATGATAAACAACTTCAAGAAGTCTTAATGAGCTCTGCTTACAAACACTTAAAGTAGAGCAGAACAGAAAGAAAGAGTAATTTGTTTGATTTGATGAATACTTGCTATAAGCTTTAATGTGTGTTTTGGGCAATTAGAGGATGCCTTCATAATAAGTGATATTCATTGCCACTGAATGAATGATTTGAAAATGGGCCTTTGTCTGCCACATAAGTATGCATTTGGGAAGAGCCAAAGGTGGGCTTTGTGAGAACTGTCCCAGTGGACTGAAACCAAGAGGCAGAATGAGCCAAGGGCTATTTCCCATGAAGGAATCCATGGGTCCTTCTCCTTTTCAGCCACCAGCAAAGGGAGGAGCCTCATAAGCCTGTAGCTAGCTGCTACAGAACTGCAAGAGATAGGGGCTAATCATGATCCACAACTTCTCTCTGCCTCTCTCTAGAAACTATTGTTTAGCATTGGCCTGAATGGAAAATCATTGAACTGGAGGAAAGTGGACTAGGTTTAGTTAGTAGAAATAGGTTTTAATTCAGTAAAGATATTGGGAGATATGGGCAAGATAAGGAGGAAGATGCTACAGAGTGGCTACTTGTGTGTGACTTCAAAAGAGAGTTGGGTTTCAAGCAATGGAGTGCACTTCCCATTTGAGACTAGACTGGGCAGGCCCTATAGCTGGTTGTCAGGCTTAGGATCTGTTACTTACATTACCATCATAAGGAGAAAAGCCACATGTAAATGAAGAAAATAATACTTTGGGGCTGTGTTCTAATCAGATGGACATTGGAAGAAGGTTTGGTGAAGGTTTAGAACAAATGTATGTAATAGAAAAAGGATGTGATCATGTTGGGTTTGTCTTCAGTTATAAATAAAAGAATGGTATTGAGCTGCTATTCCCTGAAGACATTCCCTGGTACTGTAGTTCTATTGTTCTTCCTGCAGGTGTGTTTGTAGAATAGATAAACCAAGTAAGTGTTCAAGGAATCACATTGCCTCACCTCTCCTAGTGAGGACCACATCTCCAGAGAAGGAAATTCATAAACAATAGTAGAGCTCATTGCCCTGGTATGGTGGCTTTTAAATGGCTTGAATTCTCACAGTGTGTCCACTTACAGCCTCAATCATTTTCACTGCCTTTCCTACTTCCAAGGAGGCTGAGCCCAAGCAGAGGGGTAAGGGTAGCTTAAAGAGGGTGTCAAGGGTAACAGAATCTCCTTATTTCACTCCTATATGATATAATGACTTGAATAAAATTTAGAGTTTAAGGCAAAGTCAATGAAAAGATCTTTTAGATATTTGGAATAAAATACAAATAAAAACACTATGTAGTAACTGTGTACATGTCAAAAAATGGGTATATTCAGATGAAAGCGCCAGCTCCATAGACAATTTTTTGTTTTTCTTGAATTTACCAGACAAATAAGACATAAGAAGGAATGAGCTCAATTCTGTAAACCTGCCCTGTCCTACTTATTACTATTTATTACTTATTACTATTTATGCATATTAAGAGTATTTTAAAATATACAAATTATATACATACTCTTGAAAACAATCAGAAGAAATGTAGCCAAGCAAAAGCAAGAAAATAAATATCATTTATAATTTACCACTCAGAGTTGAACACTATTCCATTTTGGTGTATACTTTTCCTAGACTCTTTCCAAAAGTCTGATCTTAATTTACATATTACTTTATAACTATGATAACCATAAAACAAATGGTAAATTATTCTTTTATGTCTGTATCATATGGTTTTTGATCATATCATAGGCACCTCTAAAAGACACTGCACTTAAAAACTGGAAATAAATAAATGAAAATGACCATAAAAAAGGCAGCTATTGTTTGACTAAAATTATAAAATTTTAGTAGAAAACTTAGGCAAAAATCTTTGTGATGTTGGGTTAAGGAAAGTTTTTTTAAGCAGGACACAAAAATCATGAACCAAACCAAACAAAAACAATGGACTTCACCAAAATTAAAAAATTTGGAAAGTAGATATCTGACAAAGAGCCTTTTTCTAAAAATATATCTTTAAAAAATACTCAGAAGAAGACAAATAATCCCCCTACCCCCAACAAAAACTGGACAAAATATTTGAACAAACCCTTCGCAAGAGAGTACATGGGAATAGCCATTATGATAATTAATTTTATGTGTCTATTTGACTGGGCCACGTTGGGTCAAACATTCTGTGTGTGTCCATGAGGGTATTTCTGGATAAGATTAATATTTGAATCAGTAGACTGAGTAAAGCAGATTGCCTTCCCTTATGTCCATGGGCCTCATCCAATCAACTGAAGACCTGAATAGAACAAAAAGACTGAGTAAAAGGGAACTTCGCCTGCCTGACTGCTGAGCTGGGACATTGGTCTTCTCCTGCCCTTGGGGAAGTTACACCACCAGCTTTCCTGATTCTCAGGCTTTTGGACTCAGACTGGAACTACACCACTGGCTCTCCTGGGTCTCCAGCTTGCCAACTGCAGATCTTGGGACCTCTCAGCCAATTTCTTATAATAAATCCACCTACCTTCAATGTGTGTGTGTGTGTATGTGTGTGTATGCGTATTTCCTATTGGTTCTATTTCTCTGGAAAATCCTGATAAATTCAACCATTAAGCACATGAAATATTATTGGTCACCAGAGAAATACAAATTAAAACCACAGAGTTACCACTATATGCCTACTAGAATGACCAAATTTAAAAAAAAAACTGACTATACCAAGTGTTGGTGAAAATGTGAAGTAACTGAAACTCTCATATGCTGGTATGGGGAATGTAAAATGGTACAACCACTTTGGAAAACAATTTGGCAACATTTTATAAAGTTAAATGTGCATTAATCTTATAACTAAGCAATCTTATCCCAAGATAAATGAAGATATATCCTCACAAAAAGACTTGTACATGAATGTTTATCATTATTCATAATAGTCAAAAATGAAAATAATTAAATGTCTATCAACTGGTGAATGGATAAACAAATTGTGGAATACTCGCAAAACAGAGGAGCAAGATAGTAAACACACAGCAACACGAATGAATCTAAAAAAAACTATGCTAAGTGAAAGCAGTCAAACACAAAAGATTACATTGTATGATTGCATTTATATGAAATACTAGAAAAGGCAGGTCAGAGAGTGATTGGGGAGAGTGGTCATGGAAAGGGGTGGTGGTTGCATGATTGTGTAAAAAGTGTATACTTAAAAAGGATGAATTTTATTGTATAGAAGTTAAGCCTGAATAAGCTGGAAGAAAGTAGGAAAAAATAAATGAAAATTACCATAAGGAAAAGAGATATTTTGGGGATGCCTTGACCATGCCAAAGTCACAGAATCAAAGGGAGGTTTCATCACCTTTTCCCTTTAGCATCAATATCACCTCTGATAGATACGACTTTAGAAAAGACACTGCTTTACTTTGATCAGTCATTTTCGATTTGTCTTTTGGAGTCACATAGCCAATATTCTACAGAGCATTCAAGTCTTTTTCAGAGAACCTGAACCATCTATTTTCAATATTTGTGATGTGAAAACAACAAAAGAAATAGGGGTGCAATAAAAGAACAAGAAAATGCAACAAACATTGCAAAATCAAAGATACTTATAGCAGTAATCAACTAAACAACTGTCTCAAAGTTGAAGACCTTGTGAGTTACTGTATGCCTCAGAGATGTACCAATTGCTGCTTATATAAAGGACACAGATATGCAACTTAATTCAACATTTACAGAGTCTTTACAAACATTTACTAGACCTTTTGCTAGGTCTTTGCAGTTCAAAGACATACAATACTTGTCCTCAGATGATCTAGTGGAGAAACAAGCACTCTGGCAAATGTCTACAATTCAGATTGTTATAATAGAGCTATATATAGAATGCAATGGCAACCAGATGTAGGAGTAATTAATTCTGCCTAGGAATTTCAATGATGGCCCCACAAGTGTGACATTTGAGCTGGAGTTTTTCAGGTGAGCAGGAAGGAAGAGAGTTTCATGCAGAGGGAACAGCAGGAGCATATGAATGGAGGTGTGAACATGCATAGGAGATTGAGCATATGGGGGAAATTCAATGAAGATGGTAGGTAAAGGAATGGATGTCAAGATACAAGGCTGGTAAGAGTCCAGCAGAGAAGGGCCATGCTGAGTGGTTTTTATTTTATTCTACTTGAATGCAGGGCTAAAATAGGACTTTAAGCACGGTATAGTAGCTACTTGGGGGCCATGCCTAGATCCCCTTTACTAAGCCAATGTACACTCCCTGCAACTGGTATACATGTTGGCTGCTAAAGATCACAACTGCTTCTCTTCTTCGGAGAATTGTCCTCAGCTGACAGGAGCCCCTTTGCCTGGGAATTTACTCCTCTTCCACACCAACATCTTAGGCAATCCACAGCCCATGATGGAGTTATCTGAGGCCCTTTACCTTTAGGGGAAGTGACTGTGTTGTGGTTTATGCTTGAGAGCCCTGCTCCTGTGGATCGAGCTGAGGCTAGACTTCCCCTGACACCACATCCTTTCCTCTTCTCTATCCTCAACACTCCCTCATTTGAAGGTTTTTCCTGAGAGGACCGCCCTCAGTAAATCATAAGCACCCCAATTCCTGTCTTAGGCTCCATTTCTAGAGAACTTGACTAAAGACACTAGGGAATACAGTGAAGAGATTTGTGTTTCAGAAGGAGATCTAAGGATGATGGAAGTTGGACAGATTTTAGCAAAGAAGGAGGTACAAGGACAATAGATTTCAGAGGTGGTGAGGGTCTGGAACAGAGTATCAACAGTATGGGGATGGGCGAGGGGTCCATTATCTCTCAGGTCAGAGGGCATGTGAAGGAGAAAGAAAAGTCTAGCATGACCTTCATGTTTTGAGGGCAGTTGGGTGGGTGATGATATCACTGATTGAACTACACAATGAAAGAGAGGAAACACATCTGGGAGGCAAGATGCAGACAGAGTTGAGCTTAATATTTGAGATACCTACTAAGCCATCCAGGAGATAATGCCAACTAAATAGTTTGAAATAAGTGTCCAGAGCTCACGTGAGCGGGCGAGGGGTAGAAATGCAGATCTGGGAGCCACGAGCATGTAATTGGTCTTTAAGGTTGTGACCATGGATAAGGAAAAGTGGGCCACAGACAATCTCTGGAGAATTAACCCTTGAGAAGCTATTGGATAAAGGAAAACCAAGGCTTCAATGGAACAGAGGAGAATCTGAAGAGAGAAGTAATGTCCAAACAAGAGAAACTATATTTGAAGGAGAAGAGAATGGTCAGAGATACTAAGGACAGCAGAGAGTTGAAGTGGATGAGTAATAAGAATGGGCCAATAGACTCAGCAGTTTGGAGGTTCTAGATGATGGACTTCGACAGAATATTTCAATCTGGGGTGAGTGAGGGTAGAGCTAAGTGACATTGGGTTCAGGGGTGAGCAGGAGGTAAGATATTAGAGGCCAGGTGCTTGCAACACAAGCTTTTAACCCTGTGATTTCCTTCTCCATACTGAACACTCAGAGTTATTTTGACTTCTTCTTTGTAGCTAGTTTTCTGTTTGGACTGTGGAAGTGAATTGTGCACCTGTCAGAAAGAAGAAGCATCTCCCAACTGTGAGGCACAGGCGGCCCAGAAACTTTTAAAAAGTGTAATAAAGTAAGACATTAGACAGTTAACTAGCATTCCTGCTCACCCATAACTGTGCAAATGGCAACTCAAACAGTCCTGCAAAGGCCCTTGGAAGTCCTTGCCTGCCTCGGGCATGCGAATCACACGCTGCAATCCTGGAATCACAATCAGCCTCCCTGGCAGAGGCCTTGGGGTGCTGCCCTCCAACTCCAGGAGCTAAAGGTCACAGCCACCAGGCACATGAAAAATGCATTTCCCATGGAATCATGTCAACTTGACATTTCTGAGAGAATGAGCAAAAATGATGAGAAAGCATTCAGATAAATCTGTACTTGCAAAACTACCTTTTGCTTTAAATCTTTTTCTGTTTCTGTCTTATAACCATCTTTCTATTCAGTAGTTCTTTACATTCAGTGAATTCACTCTTCGTTTTTCTCTTCCGCTTCTACCTCTACAGCCTCTACTGTCTGAGTTTTAATGTTGAATAAAAAGCTCCCTGTGGAATACTATGAAGCCATGAAGAAGGATGAATTAAGGCCTTTTGCAACAATTTGGATGGAACTAGAGACCATTATCCTAAGTGAAATATCTAAAGAATGGAAAACAAACACCACATGTACTAGCTATTCAATTGGAACTAACTGATGAGCAGACACGTGCACAGAGGGAAGTAAAACCCAGTGGAAATCAAGCAGTAGGGAGGGAGAGGAGGGGACGGGTGAAAACCTACCTCACGGGTACAACGAGCACTATCTGGGTGATGGGCACACTTATAACCCTGACTCAAGCATAACAAAACCAATACATGTAACCAAAAACAGTTGAAGCCCCATAATATTTTGAAATAAAAAAAAAAAGCTCAAACTCAGAAGAGAGTTTGTGTTGGAAACAGGCCTTGAGATGGACAGGACATACTATTGGACCCACCTATGTGCCTCCTAAGATCTGCTCAGCTCCACTGGCCTTGGGGCTTGACCGCTTGCTCCCAGGACAGCCCTGGCTGCTGCCTCCTGGCTCAGTCTCCTAATACCTCGGGCTTTTTCAGCTTCCCTTGGGGATGAGCACCACGAGGGGCAAGAGCTCCATCTTCCATGACCTCACTTGACCAGACAGATTGTGGCTCCCCCAACAACTTCTGGATGTTTATAAGGAACCACACTGCAAGATATAGCAACTGGCCTTTTTAGCAACTATCCCGAAGGGGCAGGCAACAAAACATAGAAATACAGAAGGATCAGCATCCCACGGGGCAAAAACTTTTAACCAGTAAGAAAGAGGAGGTGGGAAGAAGCCTGCAGATAAATTCTTCTTCCTTCCACTCTGCATCAGAGTGCAGTGAGGCATGGCATTTCTGCCCAGCCTCTCTGGAAAACACCCACTCAAGCCCCAGCTGTGTTTCTTGTAAAGCTATGCCCAGCTGGACAGAGACCACCATGAATTTGCTTTTTCCTCTTTCTCGTATTATGTCCCTTTTCCCTCACTCTGGGGGTCCTGAAAATATACATTCCAATAAAGCCTTATCAAATGAGCTTTGTCTCAGGATTCATTTTCTATGGAACCCAGGCTGTCAGAGACACAAACTTAAAAGAGAGACTTACTTATTGACATGGTTGGAAGAGTCTTTAAAGACTATAGAGTTCAAGCTCCCACTCACCAAAGGAAACATGCTTGGGTGTGTCTAACAAAGGGATACTCACTTCCTGGAGAATCTATCCATTCCATTGTAGACAATACAGTATATGAACAGTTTTTCTTATATTGGGACAAAAATCTGCTTTTTTTTATAACTTCTACTTATTAGTTCTAGTGTTTACTTCTTATACTTGGCTGTCAGACTTTCAAGGAAAGCATGATCCCAGGGCTACCCATTTGGGAACACTAGTCCTGAAAAAGGAGACTTAGAAATTACTCTACTTCTTTGAGCTATTTTTATCCTATTATTTTTTTTAAAAAGGTGGTATAATGAAAATAAATTAATTTACTTAATTAACTCTTCCCCAGTTAACCAACAGAGGACTGGTTATGTCTTGCCAATTTGCTTTGGCCTCCCTTTCAATGTTCCAAATGAAATTTATTTAAGTTGAATAAAAGGAGGTCATGCAATTACATAATGCTTCTCTAGAGATTGCATTTCGGGCCTGGTTGGTCACTGAATCACCCAAGTCATTTTCCTACAGAGACTCTCTGTTCCTGTCCTGAATTCCCACTCATATTGTACCCATCTTTATCATGACACCTGCCTCATTGTGTTAGAGCTCTTTGTTTATGGTCATCCCTCCCCAAAAGTAAGAACTGTCTTCTTCATATTTATAGTCCACCCACAGCCCCTGATCCTGACAGTAAAGCATCCTATACATCGAAGGTCTTAAATGTGCTATACCTGGGTTAATATTCCTGCTTCCCACCTCTAAGGGAAGAATATAAATGCAGGTGGACTGGCTTCTCTGAAAGCCAGGGTGATTGTTGCTGAATGACTGAGCTAAAACATCTGAAAGTTGTACAAGTCTTTCTGGACTAGTAAAAGAGAACATGAAGTATAAATATTTTGACATTCCCAGAGCATTTTGGGTAAGTGGCTTGAACTAGATTTGTGGGAGGGAAATGTTATTTCTTAATTCTCCTTCTTTTAATCTTAATTCTGTGGCTCTTCTTGATTTTCTTGACAGGGAAGTTATTTCTTCTCCAAACAGAGGTCTTTGATTCCTTCCCCAGTGCCTTGGAGAAAGCTTTAAGGTCAGAACATCTGAATTGTGCTATAACACATTACCTGTGCAAATGGTGTGCTCTTTAGAAAAAGCAGCCAGGCAATGCAGGCACAATGATATTTTTCTTCTCAACATTGCTTATTTTGACGTATTTCCCAGAACTAAGGTTTGAAATGTTTATCATTTTCCCTCTTTTCTTGTGAACTCTAAGTGAAGAGCTACGTTGATGTATGAAGAGTATGCCACTAGCTTGTTGACAGCAGAGTTTGTGCTTCAATTACATTTTCTCTCAGTGGTGGTGGATTTGTGCCCCTTCATCCACCTCTACCATCCCTCCGTCTTGTGATGAACAATGTACATCTGTCTAAAAGATAGCTTAATTTAAGACTGTGGTCTGTGGCCTTGGAATAAAATTAAAGTGTTGACCTACTCTGAGATACTTTTTACCCAGCTGGCATGAGAACATCTACCTGGTATAGTCTGGAGAATGTTAGAAGGTCTCCCACAGGAAAATTCACTCTTTCCCATCCAGAATCACATTTGGGAAGTGCACGTGTCTAACTTCTAAAAGCAACAAGTGTGTTGTAAAAATGCACAAAATTACCTGCAAAGGTTAATTTAGGTTATCCCAGCCATTAATACCTCTGTTCCATTTACTTTATCAAATTAATTAGCCAGTAATGTGGCAGGTCCCTAGGAGGAGAATTTGATGGAGCAGGGGCAGGAAATGTCAAGACTCTCTCTCAAGCCTGGGGTAATGTCAAATAAGTAAAGCCCAGTAGGGCACTATAATAGAGACCTGTACCTGTAAAGGGACAGAGGGTAGCCAGATCCAGGAGCTTTGAAGACAAGAACAGGCCTCTGAAGGAATTTTACAGAGACATTTAGCCTGCTTCATGATTTTGCCTAGAGTCTATTCTGCCTGAAAACAACAGCAGTTGCACAACATTGCATAAAACCAAACAACAGGAAGTAGGGGCTGGAATAGGGAGAGTTACATGCAATATTTATTTCAGTTTGAAACTCTAGCCTAACTTTGTTCACTGGATATTGTTGGAGCTGCTGGGGATATGCCTTGGAAACAAAGCAAACAACAACCACACGCACAAACACACACACGGCCTGAAAAAGAACCCATTCAAATCATGTATTTACTATTTAATGTCATCTGAAGTAGGTAAACTTATTTACTCTGGAGTTAGCTGGACCAAGGCAATAGCTTCCCATATTTGGATAGATCGTGCAGTATGCTATCTTTCAACCTGTGAAGTAATATTGAGTAGCATTCTCCAAATGTTAATGTGAAGTGACAATGAGCTTGTAAGAATGCATGCTGGCTTGCTCTGTGCTCATTTAACAACAAAAAAAGAGGGGTGGGAGGAAATGTTTTTCCATCTCTATCTAGCTAGTTAGCATGGAGCTGTGCTTTGCTGTAGCACTTGTGCATAATCATAGAGTAAGTGGCTGGGGGTGGGTGGGGGTGATAGATATGGCCATTATCCTTCCATCCATGAAAAACATCTCTAGTTAATACAAATCTGTGTGTGTAAAGGTGAAGTGGGGGTGGTTGTGGGTAGAGGAGAACATAGCCACCAAGCAAAGGCACAATTCAGCCATCCGTTGAAGTTAAGATCTGCTTCTCAAGGCAAATCCTCTATGTTCCCCTTTGAATAAAACAGTGGACACTGTGGACAGACAGCAATGGGAAAAATCAAATGGAGAAAGTCCTTAACCAACCTTCTACTTTTTGTATAGACAGCTAGAAGACTTTCCATAGTAGTCCAAAATAGTTATGACATAATTGCAGAGTTGACTGCAACCAGTGGTTCATTAGTGGCCCAGGTTAAATGTTAAAACTGGGAAGGACATGCCCTAGAAATTCTGATTGACCAACTGTGGCTTCCTCTTTGTCTTCATTATCATCAACAACATATGAACATATTATTATTATGACATTTAGGACACTGTGATAGTCACTGAGGCTCAAAAAAAAATAAAAGTATTAATATCCCCCTTTAAAAGGAATATACCAATAGGAACGTATTTAGAAGCAATTGGCTAAAATGGAGAAAGAAATAAAACACACATATATATGCAAAACACACATATAATATGTAATATATGTATATATACACGTAATATACACATATACATACATATATAATTATAAACATATATGTACATGTTTTTTCATTTCTTAAACTATGGAATTGTTCTCAGGATTAAATGAGTAATTCACTTAAAGCACTGTGTGCCTAGCACAAAGTGTTCAATAATTGCTCATTTTTCTCCTGTAAGCATTGTTAGGGACAGAAAAACAAGCGAGAGGTAATGGAAATCAGAAAAGCAGAAAGGAGAAAGCAGTTATAGAAAAACAATAAGGAGGAAATGGTTACAGAAAAATAACCGGGAGAAACAGTTCTTTCAGTCTTAAAGAATGGGGTAATTAAATCATGGAACACTGACCACCAATCAGAAAATAGAAAAACACCCTAAACGGTGACTTTCTCCATCACACGTATAATTCAGTCCCCAAACCTTGTGATATATAGTCACAGGTGATTATGACTAACCTTGTGACTAAGCTTTACACAAACATAAATTGCTAACATATAAAAGGAAGAAGTTTAGAGTTAATTAGAGTTTTCTCCACTTGCGGAGACAGACCCATTTCCCCTTAGGAAACGTCTGTGCTTTCTTCCCTATACCATCTTATGACTTTATTATTTCCAATAAATTCTTTATGCATACTTGCTGAGTGTCTGTCATCTCTCTCCATCGTGCGAAAAGGTTTGCGATTCTTCCAAGCCAGGAGCCCAAGAACTGGGGCAAAACTTCAAAATCCAGCCATGGACACCGGACCATGACAGCATCATTGAAGGAACTGGGGCTGTTTAACCTGGAGAAGAAAGTGAATAGAGGGCCTTCCCTTTCAAATACCACTTCCCTCAGGACACCACAGTCTTTTGAGGGATAATTTACAGGTATCTTGGGCCACTGAAAGGGAGCAAACGGCAGTTTGGATGAGGCTCAGTAACATCTCAGGACCTGGTGTGAACCATCTGCTAGCCATGCACAGACATCCATTATGGAAGGTTCTTGCCTGGGAGGGACAAAAAAAGCAGCTCCTCATCACGGGTCATGTGTAAGGGAAGTTCATTTAACAGCAACGGTGGACTTCAAGCATCAACTTGACTTTTCTACAACCAGAGTTAGCCCCTCACGGTGCTCAGGTAATGCTCAATACTGTCTTCACTTCTTTAAGGAGAAACAGATTAGAAGATCAAGGAAAAGACCCTCACGTATAAAGCCAATTGATTTCAGACAAATATGTTGATGTAATTCAATAGAGAAAGGATTTCAAAAAACAGTGCTGAAAAAATGGGATATACATATAGGAAAAAAAGAGAATATCAACCATTTGCTCATACTATATAGGAAAATTAAACTAAAAATAGATTGCAGACCTTCATATATAAGCTAACACTAAAATGCATCCAGAAGAAAACAAAGGAAAACATAAAATCTTTGTGACTTTAGGTTAGGAAGTTTTCTTAAAGAGGACACAAAAAATATGACCCATAAAAGAAAAAAAATAATGTATTGAACTTCATAAATTTAAAAACTCTTCTTCAAAATACACTGTTAAGACAATAAAAAAGCAAGCTCAAGAAAGGGTGAAAATATTCTCAATACATGTATCCAACAGCTCTTACAAATCATTAATAATAATATAAGTAATCCAATTTAAATGCTCAAAATATATCACTAGACACTTTCCAAAAGCAAATAGGCACACAAAGAGATGCTTAGCATCATTAATCAAGATGGAAATGCAAATTGAAACCACAAGGAGATACAAACAGACAGCCACTTTGGAAAACAGGCAGTTTCTTAAAACGTTAAGTATATACTTACCATATGACCCAGCAATTCTACTCCTAGCTATTTACCCGAAAGAAGTGAAAACATATGCTCACATGAAGATATGCATAGGACTGTTCAGAGTAACTTCATTCATAATAGATTAGAAACTGGAAAGAATCCAATTACCCTTTAATAGAAAAAGGGATTAATACAATGTAATATGGTGGAACACTATTCAGCAAACAAAAGGAGTGAATTATGAATACACCCAACTACACGGTTGAATCTCAAAAGCATATTTTGCTAAGTGAAAGAAGCCAGACGCAGAAGTCTACAGACTGTTTGCATCCATTTCTATGACTTTCTAGCAAAGGCTAAATTATCATGATGGAAAGCAGAACAGTGGTTGCTTGGGGATAGGGCTGTGGGAAGAGTATTATTGGTCATGAGGGCCATGAGGAAAGATTTTGGGGTGGTAGAAGTATTCTATGTCTTGATTGTGGTGGTGATGACACAATTGTATGCATTTATCAAAGCTCATTGGACTGTATACTCAAAATGATGTGTTTTATTGTTTGTAAATTATACTTCAATCAAACTGATTTTAAAATACTGAATATAATCTCCCATATCTCTGGACTATATTTAAACTCTATTTTTTTTAAATGAAACTCCTTGATTCAAAAACTATCTTAGAAATTTAGAAAAATACAACAAAGAAAGAAAGGAAAGAAGGTAGGAGGAAGAGAGGGAGGAAGGAAGGGAAATATTATGGCCTGAATGTTTGTGTTGTCCCAAAATTTCTGTATTGAAACCCTACTCCCCGGTGTGATGGTGTTAAGAGGTCAGGCCTTTGGGAGGGGATTAGGAACATGAAGTCATAAGGATAGAACCCTCATAAACGGGATTAGTGTCCTTGTAAGAGTCATGCTTTCCCTGCTCTGCTCTCTGCCACGTGAGCATACAACGAGAAGTCAGCAGTCAGCTACCCAGAACAGGGCCTTCACCAGAACCTGACCATGCTGGCGCCCTGATCTTAGACTTCCAGCCTCCAGATCTGGGACAAATAAATTCTGATTGTTTATAAGCCACTTAGTCTATGGTACTTTGTTATAGCAGCCTGCACTGACCGAAACAGGAGGGAAGGCAGGAAAGAAGGCAGGAAACAACCACCATCGCTTCTCTGACTAAAGCACAGGTTGGAGCCCTGAAGCCCTGCCCATTCCGTTACCCTTGTTCTCCCTTCTAACTCCCACCCTCCAGGCCCAGACAAACAACCTCTGAGACCGAGGGGCGCACAGTTTGAGACCTACTACTTTGGAGCAGTTCTCCCAGTGCAGGAGCCAAACTTAGAATATGGTAAGAGATCAAACCATTTAAATTTTGCTTTCATATTTAATTTCTAATAGGTATTTCTTAATCTATTATTAAAAACCTGGAAAACCTAGGAGTAAAAACACCTTTATTATTCTGTCTGCTATATTATAAGGGAAGTTCTATATTGTAGCAGACAGAATAGTAAAGTACCCGGGAATAAAATGCCAACATAATATATCAAAGTTAACACAACTTACTAAAGCTTTATTCATCCCTTATGTCTACTAACTTAACCTCACTAGATGACACTAGATGACGCCGGGCATGGTTTGAGACTTGCTTTTACTGCTCAACGGTCCATTCCTTGAATTTATGGTAACTAAATTCCTTTCTCAGAGTACAGCTGAGGGGATATGTAGATAACTCTGCAAAGTCATGGGGAGCATTTATTACCATCATTATTGAACCCATGGTATCAAAAACAATAAAATGGAAACCGTTGTACCGTGAAACCTCAGGAGCAAAATGCTGACCAATTAATTCTGTGTGTGAAAGCTGTGTATGAAATCTTCTTAACATGCAAGAAAATTAATCCTGCTGTGTTCTGCTCTTTAAGATACTGAGAAGTTAAATGCCAAAAAAAACTATGGCAAATAAGCTTCCATTATTGCCAAAACTCCAGATGCACAAGGGATATTGTCTTTACACAAGCAAAGTATTATTAAGCTCTGTTTGTCTACTGCTCTGTGGTAGATATTGAAGTGGCAGTAATGTTGATATATTTACTACACATTCTCTTCTCTGCCCCCCACCAAGTGTACCATAGCAATGAGGGACTAAAATGGGAATAAAAGACACTGGATTTATCTCTTCTGCCACCCATTCTCTCCATGATCTTGGGCAGATCATTTGAACTCCCTGAGCTTCAGCTTCTTTTATTTGTAAAATGAGGTTATAACACTAGATAAAGTTTCTCATCCCTCTACATACTAGAAATACGGTGCTCTGTGAAACCCTGCTGAGGCTGACACCAGCCATGACCACCTCCTTGGCATCTGCCTCATTGCATTTCAAGGACAGGAAAGATTGTGAAAGGGGAATGAGGAAAAGAAGCAGAAGATGAAGTGAAGCCCAAAGCAGGTCTAAAATCAGCAACAAAAATTGCAACAGCAGCTGGCTCCAATCCATTCCTTTTTCTTCCTGCCCCAGGTCATATTCAGATCTACAAGAAACACAGGACTAAGTATGGAGGGCCCAAGAAGTCTTTACCTTCCTACCACCAGATGTCCTTGGTGAAATGTAAAAAGTGGAGAAAGGAAACCCGGGGAAGCTGTGCCCCATTGCTCAGGATTTGCTGCGACATTCTGGTGCTACACTGGGTCTGACCTCCTGAGCAGGTTTCAACCCTTAGCTTGTCTCACAGTGCGCCCTTATTCTTTGGATAAATAAGAGGGAGATGTTGGGCTTTGCAGCTTCAAACAATGGGGATGGCTGCTGCTGTGTCGCTCAGCCAGCAGCGTTTTTCCTCATAGCTCTGGGGTAGGTTCTCACCAAACGGCAGCAGCGAAGCAGAAGCCAAAGAGACATGGACTTGTGCCTCTGCTGGTTCAAGTGCCATTATGTGCGGATCAGGCTGGAAGGCAGGATCTTCTCAGGGACCAGGAGAGGGAGGAAGGCAGGAGACAGACACCTGGGAAAGAGTACAGCAAATTCTGATGCCTTAGATCTCAGCTCCTCGTGGAGAGAGTAAAGCTATGTGAGGCTCCTGAACCCAGGAAGTGTGAGATAGAGGATTTCAAAGGGGAGTAGATGGGAGTTTCATTGACTCTTTGAATAGTCATGGGTAAGACGACTCCCTACCTCTTGGTTTTACCACCTATATGTCAAAGGACAATACTAAAAATTCAGGAAACGTTTATTAAATATCTGCTCTGTTGTAGGCACATGGACACTGGCCTTTGGGAGCTCAGTCCAGTGAGGGTGGTATACACGACACATGTACACAGCCAACTGAGCACGGATGTAGACAGCAACAAAAGCTAAGTCAGAGACACAGCAAAGAGCTGGGGAGCCAGAGGAAAGAGAGATACTTAGCACACTGCTTCCCCTTTCTCCTACCTGAGACAGTACAGCCTTTCCCCGTTATCTGCTGGGTTTTCTAGAATAGAATGTCTCTTTTCCAGAATTCTGGTCCTTTGTCTTTGTTTTTCAAATACTTTATCATTGATAAGCACCCTGTTAATGATCAATAAATATGGAGTTGACTGACTGTCATTTCTGATTACAGATGACGCTGGGTGAGCGTTACTAATCATGGGGAATGCAGAGGATGGGAATCCCTTTCCACCAAAGTCCCACATGGGTTCTGTTCTCCGGTAGCCCTGATCACTCATGTGCACATCACATCCTCTGCCTGATTCCTCATCAATATCTGTCCCCCCTGGGCAGGAGAATTTTCTTATGATTTCAGAAGCAGACCCTGAGACATAAAAAAGTGCATTAAAATCCTTTCAGAAAAATAATTGGCTACACTTTCAATGGTGGGGAGAAATTTTAGACATAAAGAGGAGAAAAGGTAGTGGAGAGTAAGTATAGAAAAGCAGGTTTTCAAACTTCTTGGGCGATTCTATGTAGCCCAAAATTTATAACCATGAAGTCATCGCTAATGTGTAATTCACATTGCCCTCCCCAGATCAAAAACGTTGCCGCTGTCCTGCCTTCGGTGGAAAAGGGGGCAAACTTTGAGATGTCCTTCTCAATCACTATTGACTCTAATAAATATATAGGGTTTGAATTTAGCCAACCTGGATTTGAGCGACAGGTCTGCCATTAAGAGTAGGTCACTTTCCTTGCCTGAATCTCTCTTTTCTTTTGTACCTTAGTTTTCATCTATAAAATGGGGATAATTGCACCTGTTTCATAAGGTTGTTATGAGGATTCTAGGAGAGAATCCATTTAAAACATTTAAAACATTTGGAACAGTGCCTATACATAGAAAGCACTTAAAGAATGTGAACTAGTGTGATAGAATGTACACGATGCATTTTTAGTGTGTGCTCAAAGGCCACAGGAACACCTTGTTCCTATTCTAATCTAGATGATAAGATCTCTACCTTCAAAATAACTTGGGCTATTAAACTATGAGCTTTGGGGACATTTAAAGCATAATAATTTCTTTTTTTATTTCAAATATTAAGGAGGTACAAGTGTTTTTGTCACATGAATAATTTTTATTATACTTAAGTCAGTGCTATCAGTGTGTTCATCACCCGAATAGTGTTCATTGTACCTGATAGGTAAATTTTTTTCCCCTCCTGTCCTCCCCCTCCCCCTTCTTGATTTCCAATGACTTACTTCTCTTTGTGCCCATGTGTGCCTATCTATTAGTTCCAAATTATTAGAGAGTACATGTGGTGTTTGTTTTTCCATTCCTGAGATACTTCACTTAGGATTATAGTAGCCAGTTCCATTCAAATTGCTGCAAAGACATTAATTCATCCCTTTTTATGGCTGAGTAGTACTCCATGGTGTGTGTGTGTGTGTGTGTGTGTGTGTGTGTGTGTATAAACGCACACATTTTGTTAATCCACTCATGAATTGATGGGCACTTAGGTTGATACCACATCTTTGCGATTGTGAGTTGTACTGCCATAAACATTTGAGTGCAGGTGTCTTTTTGATAAAATGACCTCTTTCCCTTTTGCTAGGTACCCAGTAGTGGGATTCCTGGGTCGAATGGTAAGTCTATATTTATTTATTTGAGGAGTCTCCATATTGTTTTCCATAGAGGTTGTACTAATTTGCAGTTCCAACAACAGTATATGAGCGTTCCTTTCTCTCTGCATCCATGCCAGCATCTATTGTTTTTTTGACTTTTTTTTAATAGTAGCCATTCTAACTGTGGTAAGGTAATATCTCATTATGGTTTTAATTTGCATTTCCCTGATGATTAGTGATGTTGAGCATTTTTTCATATGGTTATTGGCCATTTGTCTATCTTCTTTTGAAAAACTATCTTTTGCCCACTTTTTAATGGGTTTTTTTTTCTTGCAAAGCACAATAATTTCTATTGGAGTACTTTTTCTACCACTTACAAACTGTGTGACCTGGGGCTTAATCTTGTTAAGCTAAGCATCTTTTTCTACAAAGTAAGGATAATAGTATGTACCCCATATGTTTCTTGGGAGCCTTAAGTGAGCTAATGTATGCAACTTAGCAAGATGCTTAAATAAATTGGCTAATCATAGCTCCTGTTTTGCTAAGGAAAATTATTTTTCTCACTATCCTTATAGATGAGTGGGTCTTAAGCAGCCAAGTTTTATACTTACCTTAGGGCAATGTCCTCATAAGCTGTGGCTCATTGGATTTTAAGCAGGCATCTGATTCAAGGTAACCATGAATTAACTTGGTGTAAGAAGAAACCTGCCTAAAAGTTATGAGTTGGACCAATCAAATATAGACCATCCCTGATTTACAATAGTTTGACGTTAAGATTTCTCAGCTTTATGATGGTGCAGATGCAATATGCATTCAGTGGAAATCATACTTCTGATACCCATACAACCACACTGTTTCTCACTTTCAGTACAGTATTCAATGAATTACATGAGATATTCAACACCTTATTATAAAATAGGCTTTGTGTTAGATGATTTTACCCAACTGTGGGCTAATGTAAGTGTTCTGAGCACATTTAAGGTAGGCTAGGCTAAGATACAATGTTCAGTAGGTTAGGTGTATTAAATGCATGTTTGATTTGCAATTTTTTCAACTTACAATGGGTTTCTCAGGATGTAACCCTATCGAAAGTCAAGCAGCATCTGTTACTTACTTTTGGAAATTTGAATTGGGAAAATACCAAGAGAATTAGCTGTCAGCTCCTGAATAACAAAACTGAGAAAGATAATGAAATACAGTCCAGATCATGAGGGCGCATCACAAATTTCAATTATAAATAAGTAAAAGCTGTGATCATGAAAAAAGATATACAAAATAGAAGCCAAGGACACCAGCAAGAAGAGAATAGAGCAAATATCTGAAAGTATTTAGTTCCTTTAATGGTGGAATACTTGAGAAGAGTTCACAAAATTTTGCCACTGACTTTCCTAGAACAGTCTCTTCATGACGCTGGGTCAAAATCTGGTTTCTGTTCTTGGTTTCCCATGCAGCTTTCCCATCCCTTATCTATAATATTCCTTCTCCTCCCCCGATCCCTTCCTTTCTTGAGCTAATCCATATGAGTTTCTGTTCCTTGTAGCTGAAAGAGTCTTACTGAAATACAGGCATGTAGGAGACCTTCCATAAACCATGGCTATTATTATTAACTTGATAATGAATGAGCTTCTGTGAGTTAAGCCAGTAAAACCCACAAATATAGGAAATGGGAAATGGGTAGACAGCTGAAGAGGAATTCCAAGAAACTGTGTTTAAGTGTGCTGTTTAAGAATTTAGGAGCTCTCAAAACTCTAAGGAGAGCAGGGTGAAATAAGACTGTGAGTTCTTAATCAGAAACACCAATTATAAGTTATCCTGTTTGGAAAAAAAGTGTATGAACAGAAGGTGTAGGTAGTCAGCACAGAAGAATAAAGTTCAAAAGCCTGATGTTGGCCATGTTTACTTAGAGGGACAGTAAACCTTGGAGACACAAATTTTTCCGTCACTGGGAAATAGCACTGTCATTGAGCAGAGGCAATTCTCTGTGTCTCACCAGAGCCAGGTACAATATCCTTCAAGGCTATCAATCTCTCTAGCTCCAATTTCATGCTCACAAAACAGTCTTTTACTGCTATTTTCACTTTCCAAATATTCTGATACTAGAAGATGGAACCAGGATGGAAGACATGAGCATTCCAATGACAGGAAAAGAAAATGTTCTTCTGCAAATTAATATGTGGCTTGTCTAGTTTGCATCTTTCAGTGTTCATGAGTGTCATGGGTAGAAATGGGTCTCTCTGACTAGGCTCAAGTCTAGAACACTGACAAGGATGAGAGACAAGAGTTTTAGGATGGATCCAACAGGAAAAGCCCTCTTTTATTTATTTATTTATTTATTTATTTATTTATTTATTTATTTTTAATTCAGATTATTACGAGGGTACAAATGTTTAGCTTACATATATTGCCTTTGCACCGCCTGAGTCAGAGCTGCGAGCATGCCCCTCCCCCAGGCAGCGTGCCCATTAGGTGTGAATATACCCATCCCCTCCTCTCCCTTCCCACCCACCTGACACCTGATAAACGTTACTTTCATATGTGCACGTAAGTGTTGATGATTATGTCAATTAGTACAAATTTGATGGTGAGTATATTTGGTGCTTGTTTTTCCATTCCTGTGATACTTCACTTAGGAGGATGGGCTCCAGTCCATCCAGGATAATACAAGAGGTGTTAGCTCACCATTGTGTTTTGTGGCTGAGTAGTACTCCATGGTATACATATACCACATTTTATTAATCTGCTCATGTATTGATGGGCACTTGGATTGTTTCCACATCTTTGCAATTGTGAATTGTGCTGCTATAAACATTTAAGTGCAGATGTCTTTATTATAGAACATCTTTTTTTCCTTTGGGTAGATGCCCAGTAGTGGGATTGCTGGATCAAATGGTAGTTCTACTTTTAGTTCTTTGAGGTATCTCCACATTACTTTCCATAGAGGTTGTACTAGTTTGCAGTCCCACTAGCAGTGTTTGAGTGTTCCTATCTCTCCCATACATGCCAACATTTGTTGTTTTGGGACTTTTTGATAAAAGCCTTTCTCACTGGAGTTAAATGATATCTCATTGTGGTTTTAATTTGCATTTCTCTGATGATTAGAGATGTTGAGCACTTTTTCATATGTTTCTTGGCTATTATTCTATCTTATTTTGAAAAATTTCTGTTTATGTCCTTTGCCAATTTTTTAATGGGGTTTGACTTTTTCTTGTTGATCTTCCTGAGTTCTATATAGATTCTAGTAATCAGCCCTTCATCAGATGTATAGCATGCAAATATTTTCTCCTATTCTGTAGGTTGTCTATTTGCTCTAGTGTTAGTTTCTTTGGCTGTGCAGAAGCTTCTTAATTTGATCAGGTCCCATTTATTTATTTTCATTGATGCTATGATTGCTTTGGGGTCTTCTTCATGAATTCTTTGCCTAGGCTGATGTCTATGAGAGTTTTTCCAACATTTTCCTCTAGAATTCTTATGGTTTCATGCCTCAGGTTTAAGTCTGTTATCCATCGTGAGTTGATTTTTGTGAAAGGTGAGAGGTGTGGATCCTGTTTCAGTCTCTTACATGTGCCTATCCAATTTTCCCAGTACCACTTATTGACAAGGGATTCTTTTCCCCAGTGTATGTTTTTCTCTGCTTTGTTGAAGATCATATGGCTATATGAGGATGGTTTTATATCTGGGTTCTCAGTCTTGTTCCATTGGTCTATGTCTCTGTTCTTGTGCCAATACCATGCTGTTTTGAATACTATAGCCTTGTAGTATAGCTTGAAGTCTGATAAACTGATACCTTCGAATTTGTTCTTTTTGCTTAAGTTTGCTTTAGCTATATGGGGTCTTTTCTGATTCCATGTGAAGCATAGAATTATTTTTTCTAGATCTGTGCCCTTCTGAACAACATGTTTGTAGAAGTCTTATAACCTTGTATGGTATAATAAAAATATATATACAGTCATGCACCGTATAATGACATTTCAGTCAATGATGGACCATATATATATGACAGTGGTCCCCTAAGATTATATTGGAGCTGAAAAATTCCTATCGCCTAGTATTTATCAGGAGTATTTCAAAAAGTTCATGGAAAAATGGAATTAAAAGAAAAATAAAAGTTATAAACTTTATTTCTCAACATAAGTTCCATCAAAATTAAGACACTTTTATAAGTAATGATACTATCCATTTAGTTCATCCTGAAAGAACTGAGGGTCCTGGGAATTTAGCCATGTCAGTGCAGTCTTTTTTACATCATTAACTGAAGAAAAATGGGTGCCTGTTAAGTTTTTTTTTAAGCATTAGGAAATAAAAAGAAGGCAGAAAGAGCCAAATCAGGACTGCCTGATGATTTCCCATTGAAACTCTTGCAAAATTGCCCTTGTTTAATGAGGAGAAGCATCCCAGAGGACTCTGGTGAATCTTTCCCAGGTGTTTTCCTGTTAAGCTTTGGCTAACTTTCTCAAAACACTGTCTTAATATGTTATCATTCTTTGGCTCTCCAGAAAATCAACAAGCAAAATGCCTTGAGCATTCCAAAAGACTGTTGTCATGACCTTTGCTCTTGATTGGTCCCCTTTTGCTTTGACTAGACCAATTCCATCTCTTGGTAGCCATTGCTTTGATTGTGCTTTGTCTTTAGGATCATACTGGTAAAGCCATGTTTCATCTCTGCTTACAGTTCTTCAAAGAAATGCTTTAGGATCTTGATTCCACTTGTTTAAAATTTCCATTGAAAGCTCTGCTCTTGTCTGAAGCTGATCTGGGCACAATGGTTTTGGCACCCATTGAATGGAAAATTTGCTCAACTTTTATGGTTAGCTGAACCAGTTAAGATGTCTAGGGTGTTAGCTATTGTTTCTGCTGTTAATTGTTGGTCCTCTTCAATTAGGGTGTGAATAAGTTGAATTTTTTCTTCATAAGTTGATGTGGATGGTCTGCTACTGCAGGCTTCATCTTCCACATCATCTCATCCCTTATTAAAATTAGCTAGCCATTTGTAAACTGCTGATTTCTTTGGTGCATTGTCCTTATAAACTTTTTGCAAAGCATAAATGATTTCACCATTCTTCCACCCAGTCTTACCATAAGTTTGATGTTGTTCTTGCTTCAATTTTACCATAATTCATGTTGCTCTGATAGGGGCTCTTTTCAAACTGGTGTCTTGTCCTTCTTAGTGCCTTAAACGACATCCTGTTCAGGCATATTATACTAAGTTAGTATGAGTTCATTTTGGCACAAAAAAAAAGTTAGAAATCCATGCACAATTTTTTCATAATATGCACTTTCCATGAACTTTTTGAAGACCCCTCATACCATACTTTTTATTGCTATTTTAGAGTGTACTCCTTCTATTTATAAAAACAAAAGTTAACTGTAAAACAGCCTCAGGCAGGTCCTTCAGGAGGTGTTCCAGAAGAAGGCATTGTTATCATCGTAGATAATAACTCCATGTGTGTTATTTCCCCTGAAGACCTTCCAGTGGGACAAGATGTGGAGGTGCAAGACAGTGATATTGATGATCCTGATCCTAACCCTGTATATGCCTAGCCTCATGTTTGTGTTTGTGTCTTAGTTTTTATGAAAAATTTTAAAAAGTAAAAAAAAAATGTTAAAAATAGAAAAAAGCTTATAGAATAAGAATATAAAGAAATAAAATATTTTTGTACAGCTATACAATGTGTGTGTGTTTTAAGCTAAGTGTTATTATGAAAAAGTCAAAAAGTTAAAAAAAAAAGAAAACATTTATAAAGTTAAAAACTTATGGCAAGGTAAAGTTAATTAATTATTGGAAAAAGAAGTATATTTTTTATAAATTTAGTGTAGCCTAAGTGTGCAGTGTTTATAAAGTCTACAGTAGTGTACAGTAATGTCCTGGCCTAGGCCTTTGCCACTCACTCACTGACTCACCCAGAGCCACTTCCGGTCTTGCAAGCTCCATTCATGGTAAGTGCCGTACACAGATGTACTATTTTTTATCTTTTATACCGTATTTTTACTGTACCTTTTCTATGTTTAAATATGTTTAGATACACAGATATTTACCATTATGTTACAATTGCCTACAGTATTCAGTACAGTATTCAGTACAGTAACATGCTGTACAGGTTTGTAGCCTAGGAGCAATAGGCTAGACCATATAGCCTAGGTGTGTGTAGTAGGCTCTACCATGTAGGTTTGTGTTTGCACAATGAAGAAATCGCCTTTTCTCAGAATGTATCCAGTATCCCCTGTAGTGATGCATGACCAACCATATATTGGGTCTTGTTCCTGGTTCCTGGCACAGAATCTTCTGAGCGATAAGTGTCTTTTGTATGCTAATTAGATGACTCCTGGCAGGAGCCCCTAGGTAGCTTCAGAATGAGGACTTTTATCAGAAAGGTCAAGCCATGATTAGCAAGCTGGGACTTTCAGCCCCCCTCTCTTTAATCCTATACCTTTAACAAACCTCTCCACTGGAATGTCTCAGTACAAATTTAAAGTTGACATGTGTAAAATGATGCTCATTACTAATTCCTCCTTACTACTTTCCTCACCTCCATGAGTGATGCTCTCATCCACTGGGCTTCAAACCTTGGAATGGCCCAGGACCCCCCAGGTCAACCAACACTAGCCCTGTGGCTTTCTCCTCTATCTGCAAATCATTAGCTTGGCCAGAAATATGGCAAGGACAAAGAAATACAGCTTTTCCCACCACCCTTTCTATCGCCACTAGAAAAAGTACAACTCCAGGGTAATGTGATTCAATGACTAAGGCTCCTCTACCAACGAAACTTCTCTTTAGAAATCTCTCTTGCCTCGTTCTCTGCAAATGGCCCCTTCTACGCCATTTCCAGGGTGGCAGTTTCCCGTCTTCCACTCAGCCCCATTTCTACAACATTTCTATGGCTAGCATTAGATAGTGCAGTGCATATTTATTACAAATGCATGGTAGCAGCAGCCTTACTGTTTACATTCTGCATCTTGATTATTGCTCTGGGGCTACCAGTTCAGCTACCAGCTTTACCCAGGAAAAGATGAACAGTCCTGTGGATCACAGAGCAGCTCGTATCATCCCAGGCTCCACAACTGCCTGTTCATTGTGCATTGTGGTCATGCCCAGCCACTAACTGCGTAGGGCAGAGATTCCCTCTTCAAAAACTTTCCACGTCACTGTGCACAGCAGAGAGGTGTTTTGATTTGTCAGGTCAGGCTCATGTTGCAGCTGGCTGCTCTGGGTACATTAGGCATTCTCATCACACCGACGACTTTTCCAATTCTGTGTGCCTGTGACAGATCTCCTTCTGAAAGTGGTACAAGGCTGAGGCGTGGGCGCTGAGGTGGGAGTATCATTCTGAAAGAGGTAGTTCAGTGAAAAATGTTCACAGACACATGCGGGTGCTAGGAGGTGGGGGTCATTATACAGTCCCATTTCCTCAGATGTTCCATTGAGTGAGGCCTTGAAAGAAAAGCACTTAACCTTTCAGAAGGTTGGCAAGAAATGCACTAGCACTGACTATTTACCCAAAGGGAAAGAGGAAAAGAGATCTTGTAAAATTGCACTCTCTCAAATGCAAATGAAGCCAAATACCCTGAGGAAATTAAGATACTACACAATGTGTATATAAAAACTAAAAGGATCTTACTTAGTGTTAAAAACCAAAACCCACAGTCCTCCACGATCTCTTGCGTCCTCTTAAGGACTTTAACTTAGTTCCTAAATATAAAACCTGCTTTTCCCACAGATAACTCAGGATACTATCTACTTATGCAACTAGGCTTGCTGCCACCTAGACATCAATGTATGAACATAGGAAACTGCTTTGATAGCTCTCTGAACCAGAAGGATGCACACACGTGTGTACAAATGCAGATAAACACACAAATGTTGCAAGAACATAAATCCAAAGTCAATAGATGTTATTTTCATTTTTTAAGTACAGAACAGAGCAATCTCTAAAAAGTAAAAGATGAAGTAATGTCCTTCATGTGTGTTTGTTTAAAAATATTCAGAAATCATTTCCTCTGCAATTAATAGTCTTGTGCATATGTTGTTTTTCTTCTTTCTTTCTTTCTTTTTTTTTTTTTGCCAGCGTGACTGGGGAAGATTCTTGAAAATGGGATGCTGAGTCAGAGGGTAAATGGATATAATTTTTGCTAGATATTGCCTAATTCCCACAAATAACCATTGCGTGTGCTAACAGCTTAAACCTAATAGCTCAGTGACTTAACATGAAGAAGTTTTTGTTTTGTTGTTCAAGCTTCATGTTTAGCTGAAGTGCTGAGCTGTTCAGTCATTCAGGGACCCAGGCTGATAGGGGTTTCATGCTTTGTGATGCTGCCATCTCAATACTTAAAGTTCACCAAGTGGGAAAAGAGCTCATGGAAAACTCAGCCAGTCTTCTATGCCCTGTCCACAAGTGACACAGATCAATTACGTCTGCTCACAGCCCATTGACCGGAACTTGTCACGTGAACCTGCTGAACTGCAAGGGGTCAGAATTTGGTGAGCAGTTGCTATGCCCAGACATTTAATCTTTGAGGTCATGTACCAAGATTTTGCTAGCAGATATCAAAAGAGCTGTTTATAACAGAAAGGAAAGAAAGAAGGAGGGAAGGAAGGAAGAAGGGGAAGAAAAAAAAGAAAGAAACAAAAAATTTAGAGGTCTCACAATAGGGAAGGGTTAAATACACTGTACTGTGGGTTATACATTCAAAGGGTGGGGAACCTGAAACTCCTGATTTTAAGATTGTTCTTTTTTAAGCATGAATGGAGGCAAGAAATGTTTCTTCTTTCTCTGCTGCACCCCTTTTAATAAAAAGATTTGTTCTGTAAAATTTTCAGATTCAGTCAAAAGGCCACACTTAAAGACATAGAAGGCCGCAGGTTCCCTATCCCTAAAAGGTTATTATGAAGATTAAATTTTTAAAAGAGAATGTAAAGTACTTACAGTTCTAGAAAACACTCTATTGTTATTTTTCAGCCATTAAACTACACAAAAAAAATTACTAACATGGAAGGGCGTTCACATTACGATTCTGAATGAAAAAGGAGCCTCAGAACTCTTTGCTTAGTATATTAAATGTTTGTTATTAACAAATCACAAATATATGCATAGGAAAATCTGGAAAGTACATCAAAATGTAAACAACGATTACGTTCAATTTATACTTGTATGGATTTTTTGTAATAACAAAATAGACTTCTATCAAGAAGAGAAATAAATTAACCTTAGATTAGGTATACAGCGTGAGCCAAACTGCTTGTGAACTGTAAATTATGAGACACTCCTTCTCCTACGATTTTATATTCCATACCTCATTGGGGAGACTGAAAATATGTCTTCGTTTCACTTACAAAAATGTGAAATGTTCTATTTCAAGAAACTAGTCTTCCATGCCAGTAAATATGCACATCACCTATGCCCAGAGGCCTTTGGCAAGTCTCTTGGATTATTTCAGGAGGAAAAGTGTGTACCTGTAGATAGAGATTTGCATCCACTTTTCCTTTTTAATTACAGTGTCATTCTGTAACTCTGCTGCCCCTTATTTTTGCTGACAGCTTCCCATGAACAGCTGCTGCAGACACGTCCCATCACTACGTGGTATCTGCCTTCAGAGAATTTTCTGCCTATAAATGATCCAAGAGAAAAACACACTGGCAGTCTCTGTGGCATTTGTGCTTCAATCATTCCTTGACTCTGCTCCTACTACTCAACAGGTTAAAATCCCATGTCCGTGCCATGACATACTAATTTGGGTTTAACCTTAAAATCCTTCCCTGTAGAATGGTGGGCTCTGAAACATTTATAAGCAAATTAAGATGCACCCTATCTTTACAAAAGCGTGCACTAACATTCCCAACTGGCAATTTTAGTATTTTTATTGAATGAAGATGACCTAGTATTTCATGTGCCTCTGCTAATAATGACCTAATTCTCAATAGCTAAAGTATATGTCATTTAATTGTACACATTTTTCAGAATATGATTTGTTATATGAGATAATGAGTAATAAAACTGAAAGATATTTTTCCATTTTGAAAAGGGGAGTATCCATAGAACTCTACAGATGTTCCTATATACAAACTCTGACTCCCCTATTAGGTCATTATAATTTTTCTACAACACAAAATAATGATAAATTATAATATTTAGTATCTATTAGAAAGCTTCACATGTACCTCCTCTTTGTTGCTCTTTTTATTTTTTTTGTATACATCTTCTTCACGACCTTGTAGGCACCTTTTATGCAATGTCATTCCTTCTCCTTGTCATGATCACCATCTACTAAGAACCTCATACTTTTGGGTGATCAAAAAGATTATTCACTGATCATGAGAAAGTCAGTCCATATTTAACAATTTAAAGATTGGAAGGAACCCCAAGAAAGATCAATTAGTTCTAGGTTCAAGTCTGACATAAAATGACCTCATAACTTTTAAGTTATATTGTAGCAAAGAGGACATTAAACTGAAAGTCAGCCTCTAGTACTGTTAGAAACTAGTTATATGATCTTGGGAAGGTTATCTGATATCTCTGGGTCTTAGTTTTTCTCATCATTAAAATTGGAGAAGTTATGAAGATGATCATTAGAATTATTCTCATTTCTAAAATTCTATGGTTCTACATGATTTGGGTTCCCAAGGATTAGCTCTAACAACTAAGTTTTAAACTTTGTCTAGTAAAACCTCAGCTGAACTGACATAATCCCATTCACGGTCTAATTATTCCACTTAAGGTTAATATGTATATGTTTCATTGCAAAATGGTTAATGTGTTTAATTATGGGAGCTGCCTCGACACTACTGGGATTGCTATAGAATGCATGGTATGTATACCACATTACTTATCGAAAATAAGAAAAATTCTGCATTCCAAAACATATTTCACCTCTGGGTTTGGATAAAGGATGAAGACTTATCACTTTTCTAAAGATTAGGGAACTGAGTCACAGAGAAGTTAATTAACTTGTCCAAGGTCACACAGTAGTAGGTGGCAGAGTAGGACTGAAATTCAGTCAGTGTGACTCTAACTGCTTCTCTCTACCATAACACTATTTTTAATTGCCACAGTACTACTACCACTACTGCTAGGTAGATAGCGAGGGATTCCGGGTCTCCCAGGGATGAAAGTGGGCCCCCATCCTGGTGCTGCCCCATTTTAATCCTTCTCGAGCAACTGCCCTACCTGGGGGAGGAGGGAACACCCTATGCATCTGCCAATCAGAACTTAGTGTGTCAACTGCCGAAGAATGCAGAGGACTCTCTAGCCTACGGGCCAAACAGCATAGGTAAGATAGAGTCCAGAAATTGACCTAGAACAGCATGCATGCGTGGTAAGACTCAGGTCATGCAACTGTCCAATCAAAGTGGTTCCACGGTGACGTCTGAGCCATGAGGGAGGTCCCAATCTGAGCACTATAAAGCAAGACCTTAACCAGGCCCTTTTTTTTGCCCCTTCCTTTTGCTCTCCCTTTGCTGTGACAGTGGGTCTGGTCATCATTCATGGTGTATATACCTCGCTCTGTAAACATATATCTTGCTCTTGCTCTATAATCCTATCTTTCTCTCCTCAATAAACCTTATTTTCATGCTTGCCTTACTTTGGTGCATCTGGTCATCCTTCAGCCACGAGCGTGCCAAGAGCTAACATTTCGGACTGAAACCTGACACTACTGCTACTACTACTACTACACTGGTACTACTACAAGGATGACAAAAACAATGATCACTTCTATTTCTATTAATAAAATATATTCTCAGCACTAATACAACCTTTTTTCACCATAGGTCTGTTTACTGAATAACTACTCTGTGTCATGTGAGGGATTATGCTAGCTACTAGAGAAACAGTCCCCGTTCTCAAAGTGTACATTCTAGTGTTAATAGATATAAAATAAATAAGCAAAATAAAATAACCAAATAATTACAGATTTTGGTAAGTGTTACCAAGGAAGTAAACAGAGTGATAGAGAGTAATAAGTTGGAGTTGGAAAAGCTAGTTTAGTTAGGTCAGGTCTTCTTTTGACCTTTCTGAGGAAGTCATCTTTCACGAGAACTCTCATGAGTTCGAATAAGCCATTCAGTGAACTGGGGATGAGTATTCTAGGCAGAGGGAGGAGGAGGCTTGGCTTGCTCTGGAAACAAAAGGAAGCTCTTTGCATCAGGAAAAACTGAAAAAAAGTCAATAAGATTAAAGAAGGAGTTAGAGGTCAGATGGTACAGGGATTTTAACCAGGAACATTCAGATTTTATTCTAAGTATCATGGGAATCTACTGAGAAGATCTAAACTGAGAAGTGACATGACACTTACACTTTAAAAAGATCATTCTAGCACATCCTCTTCCAGTAATAGCAGACTGGGTAGTTTAGACAAACTACCTGAATTACAAATACACAAACTCTTCCATAGGCTGGAACCCAAACATGAATCATCTCAACTCCAAAACTGGACTAAAGTGATCCTGGATTGCTAGTGACCCCAAGTGCCTGGCAGAAGAAAACCAAATGCACATGGGGGTCGGGGGGGAAGGAGAAGGAGAATATAGCAATGATAATCTGATATATATAAAATAGTAATTTCTGAAAGAAAGAAGACAAAGAATGGAGCAGAGGCAATATCTAAGAGAATTTTCCCAAATTATTGAATGGCAAAAAGCCCAGTAATGCCTCAAGCAATATAAATACACACACACACATATATATATATATACACAATCTAGACACATCACAGGAAAACCAAAGTAAAACAAAGTTAAAGAGAAAATCTTAAAAGCAGCCAGGAGAAAAAAAATTGAGATTGTCTTCAAAGGAAAAACAACTATCACCTGACTTATCAACTAAAGAAACTGAAGTCAGAAAATAATGAAATGAAATCTCCAAAATGGTGGAAGAAAATAACTGCTAAGCTAGAGAGCATCACTATAGTCCTGTAGTCATTAAAAAACTATTAAGAGGATATTATGAACAACTTTACACCAATGCATTTGAAACTTTAAATAAAAGTAACAGATATGCATAGAAAAGCACCAGCTTAGCAGAAGTAACATAAAAGGAAATAGAAAATCTGTGTATTTCTATAATGATTAAAGACATTGAATCCATAATTGAAGTATGGTCCAGATAATTTCACTAGGGAATGCTGCCATACATTTAAGAATCAAATGCCAATAAAATACAAACTCTCCCAGAAAATAAAAAAGAGAGAACACTCCCAAACTTATATTTTTTGAGCCAGCATAACTTTGATTCCAAAAACCAATTAGGACATTATAAGAATTCCAGACAAATTTCAGCAAAATTTTATTCAAGAATGAAATGAAAATAAAATCAGCAAACAACTTAGCAACATATAAGAAGAATAAATGATCAAGTTGTGTTTATTCCATCAATGCATACTTGTTTGACATTGGAAAACCAATCAATGTAATTCTCCATATTGACAGAATAAAGGAAGAGAATTTTATGATTATCTTATCAGATGCAAATAAAATAATAAAATTAAATTTTGTTTTTGAAAAAAAATCCCTATTCTTAAGGAACTAAGAATATTAAAAAAGCTTCCTAATCTGATAAAGCATATCTACAATAAATTTACACCAAACCTTGGTGATGTTGAAAACATTCCCTTTGATATCAGGAACAAAACACTAGTACCCACCATTAACACCACTGTTCTACAGCATACTGGAATTCATATCCAGTGCAATGTATCACAAAAAATAAATACAAAGTTGGGAAAAAAAGAAAAAAAACAATCATTGCATAGTAAGGAATTTGTCCTCCAAAGAGAGGTCTGGCTTTTGCTCCACCTCCTGGGAGGTAGCCTTTAAACATCTGGAATTTCCAGATTGGTAAGAGTATCTTTGTTATTCATACTGGGCCCCTGAGACCCCACTTTGTAGTTTATATGCTAGTGAGGTGGTTCTTGTCAGCCCAACCTCTGTGGAGTAGTGGCTGGAGATTGAGTTCAATCACATGGGCAATGATTTAATCATGCTTAAGCAATGGCGGTCCAGCAAAACTTGGACACAGAATCTCAGGTGAGCTTCCCTAGTTGACAATATTCTGTGCATATTGTCACACATGTGGCCAGAAGGAGGTAATGCCATCCATGAATCCAAAGGGAGAGGACAACCAGAAGCCCCACACCTGCTCAAACCCCCAGACCCTGCCTTATGTGTTTCTTACTTTGGTGGTTCTAATTTGCATCCTTCCCCTTAATAAACAAGACTGTCAGTATAATAGCTTTCAGTGAGTTCCGAGTGTCTTTCTAGCAACTTTTCAAACCTGAGGTTGGTTTTGGGAACCCCCTGAACTTGTACTTGTTGTCTTGGGCAGACTTAGCCATCTGGAGAACTGTGCCCTTAACCTTGAGTTTGGCTAACTCCAGATATTATTCACAAATGATGTGATTGTGCACATAGAAAAATTTTTAGATTCATGGTTAATATAACAAATTTAATTGCATTAGTGCCATCAACAAACCCGAAATTTAAATTAAAAAATACTGTTTTTAATAACATCATATACCTAGGAACAAATTTCACAAAAGCTGGGCAAAAATTCTATGTAGAAAACTACTTACATTTTTAAGGGAAATTTAAAATCATTTGAAGAAATTGAGAGGTATATCATTTTCCTGGATTGAAGACTCAGTATTTTAAAGATATGAATTGACCTATGAATTCAATGTAATCCCAACTATTAATAATATCCCAACAAGTCTCTTTGTATATTTTGATCAGCCAATTTGAAAGTGCAAAGGGAAATACACAGCCAAGAATAGCTAAAACACACATGAAGAACAATAATATGAGAGAATTTTTCTACCAGACAGCAATGTTTATTGAAAGTAAGTTGGCCAATCTATTACTGTTGTAGAGATAGATAAATAAAATAATAGAACAGAGTAACAAATTCACTCCTAATGTATTGACACTTGATTTAGGACAAATGTGTCATCTGAGAGCAGTTGGGAGAAAATAATTCTCTTTAATAAATGGTGCAGCATCAATCAAATATTTGCAATATACATGCCCAACTAAGGAGCTAGTATCCTGAACTTATAAAGAACTAGAAATCAATAAGAAAAGTCAGACATCCCATTAGGAAATTAGACAAGAGATTTGAATAGAAACTTCACAAAAGAGGATATTCCAATGGCCAAAAAACATATGATAAAATGTCTATCTTATTAATATCAGCAAATCATGAATTAAAATCACTATGAGATACCAGAAATGCTAAAAAAAAAGGAAAAAAGGAAAAAAAAAGAAAAGAAAATACCTGAAAATAGCAGATTGTAAAGATGTGAGTGACTGGAACTGTCACACACTGCTGGAAGAAGGGGAAATGAGTCCAGTCACTTTGGAAATAATATAACAGTATCTCCTAGTTGAACACCCACTTGGTGAGTCAATCCATTCCTAGGGATACATCAAACAGAAATAAATGTGCATATGCTCCAGGCAGTAGTGTATTGGAACCAGCTTTCAACAGCTTGGGAGAGCTGTTTGTGCACATCTCTTCCCAACTGCACATGCAGTGACTTCACATGGGTAACTTAAAGTCAGCCATGTGGGAGAATTTACACCATGGAAATAGGCAGTTGCTATAGCCAAGGCTTTTCTCCCTAGATAATCAGTTGTTGAACATTTACCAGCTCACCACTGACTTCAGGAAAAATGTACAAGAATGCTCTTGGAAGCATTATTTATAATATGCCCAAACAGAAACTATTCAAGTATTCTTCAAGAGCAAGATGGGTAAATAATTTGTAAATGTTAATACAATGGAAGACTATATGCAATAAAATAAACAAGCTGGAGCTACACACGGGAACATGGATAACTCTCCCGAGCATAATGTTGAATAACAACAACAATAATATAAACAGCTAAACACAAAAGGATTTCTATGGTGTGAGTCCATTTCTATAAGGCTCAATAGTAGTTAAAGCTGAACTATATTTTTTAGGAATGCAAACTAAAGAGATAAGAGTTTGAAGAAAAGCAAGGAAGTGACAACCATTGATAATGGGAGAATAGTTATATTCAGAGGGTCAAGAAGGAATTGTGATCAGGATGAGCCGTAGGTAGATGGAAGCGCTTCTGCGGTGCCAACAGTGTTCCATTTCATGATCTTGGCTGTGGTCACTTGGGTGTTTATATTTCATTCAGCTGAATATTTGTTTTTCAGATAATTGTATGTAAGAGACTGTACTCAATAATAGTCCTACTTCCAGTATGGGGGTAAATAAATACATGAAAGGCTCTTTGAAACATGCTTGCAATACAGTAAGCACTAATTACAAACAAGCAAATGGTAGTAGTAGCATAAAATAAGATTTTAAAGTGGAATTTGCTCAAAGAAATGGTAAGCTTGTTATAAGGGAGTTAGAAGGGCAGTCCAATTGGGTATGATAATAATAAAGTATACATTTTGTATTCATTTTGTTACTTCCTTTTCTTCTTGAATATAGACCAGATCCAGAGCAGGGAGCTGGTTATACCAAAGTGGATAAGACACAGCCCCTGCCTTTGAAGCCAAAATCTAGCAAAGATCATTCATTCATTCATTTATATGTTTCACAGACATTTGGTTGGGCCCCGTTATGTACAGGTACTAGAAATAGAAGTAACTATTTCAAGGAATATACATACAATCCTGGAAAGACACATAAATAAGCACATTAGAATATTAGCACTATGTTAGAGAGACGTACACAGAGCAATGGGGGAAAGAACTAACTATGAGCCACCTGCTATGTAAATGGAGTGCTGGATATTCTGAATTAGCTCATTTTACCTTCATTCCACACTCATACTAATTAGAGAAATTGAACAGCTAAAAAACACTTTCCAGACTCCCTTGTAACAAGGGTTCTGAATGCAAATTAGTCTTTCAATTGGATGCATTCATGAGATGCAGAAGGCAGAATTGAGGTGGGGCCATCTTTGGCAAGTATTGGCCCTTTCTGCTGGTAGGTGAGACCAAGGTCATGGAAGGTTTCCTTTAGCGGCATCCCTGTGTCCATTCCCCTGTTTCCTGGGTGTCAAGAAGTTGTGGAGGCGGCAACAGTTTCATGATCTGGCTCCCAGGTCCCTGGACTAGATTTATATGTCTGTTATCCATCTACTTAGCTGCTGAGAAACAGTTGTAGCAGCAGTAGCCGTTTGCTGCCAGCACAGATCCAGGGGTGTCCTCTGAGGTAACAACCCCTCTAGTGGGACAGTTGTATCTTGTTCTATAATATCCATGAAAACCCACATGGAATCAGCTCCTTCAGCCCTTCCAAAATTTTGTTAGGTCCTACCTCCCTATCTTTAATCTCTTTCTACTTTGAGTGACTTCTATTTTCTGCACTGAATCATGGAATAGTATGTATGGAAGCATAAATTTTCGTTTACTAAAATTCACTGGAGTAAAGAGGTTTACACACTTCTCATAACTAACACCAAGATAATGCCTATTGTTCTAAGTTCCAATTTTCTTAATAATATTTAGTATATAGAAAGATAACTTTCTTACTGTAAAGAATATTTTTCCTTTGCTGGAGTTAAATAGTGATGTATGCTAGATGTGCTCATGCCATGTGTTTTACTTCTTGGGAACTCCTGGCATTAAAGGCTAAAGTTGACTGAAACGAACAAGTGAAATATATGCTGACAAATTTTTGTTCTTAATTTCAAGGATGAGATAGATTAAATAGGTAAATAAATAAGACACACACCTTCCCAGCCACTATTTGTTTGTTCAATTTGTTTGTTCAAAGAATTCTGAGCATTACACTGAAAATTTTCCTAGAAGAAATCTGTTTCTTGAATTCCCAAGAGCTGAGAATAAAGTGAATTGGCAAATGCTGATTCACCGACACATTTCCTTGAAGAAAATGGTCCCTCTGAGCACAATAAGAAACCATCCAGGTAGAATTCACTCCCAAGCTTTCTTCACAGAGAAAAACATATTTCACCACTTAACAAGGTACTGGTTGTCTTAAGTTCCCCTCATGGCTTCCTTAGATGTGAAGAGTCCCTTTAATGTCTATTTTTTCCCCTCGGGCACAATTCAGGAGAGAAAAATAAAGCACAGGGCTTGCACATAGTAGGCTCTCAAAGAGTGTCTCTTTAATTGATTGTTAGCCATGACCAAAAACACAAGCCAGCCAGTCCTTCCTTCTCTTAAAAGACAGAAATGCTCCCCATTTATTGAGTACTCACTATGTCTATCCTGTACCAGCACTTCAAGTACATTGAACTTTATTTATTTCTCATAAAAACCCTATGAAGTAGGTTCTATTGCTGTTCCCAGTATACAAGGAAGAGACTTTTGCTCAAAGTCACACGACCAAAAGGTCAGAGGCAGGAATGCAAACCAAGGTTCACTTCCTTTGGGAGACCACAATGCTGTACTGCGACACAATACACCACAATGCTGTACTGTGACACAATGGCTTTTCATGGCCATTGTATGTGGCCAGATGTGCAGCTACAGCCCATGCTCAACTTCTCTCACCATTTCTGGATATCTCCAAAGGGCTCTGGAACAGTCAAAGACCACATACTACTATTTTCAGTAGAACGTGTTTTCTGGCAGAGCAAGGCCAAGGCCCCGACTTGTTTGCTTGTTTGTTTCTTTTAGAAATTCAGGTTATGGGGATGCATGGTGTAGGTGATGAGGCAGAATGTCTGCATTGCTTCACAGGGTATGCTTTGTGGCATGTAACGCCTTAAGGAGGGAAGAATTGTGAACGGTACTAGGCATTATAGTGGAACTGTGCCCAATGCATCAGGTTTAATATGGAAGTCCAACAAATTCCCAAAGTGAAAAATCACAATGCTAATACAAATCCAGAGTTAATATTCAAGATTAGTCTGTTATATGTCAGGGAACCTTATTTTGTTAAAGCTCTACTTCCTTTCCCTTTGGGCACACAAAACATACTAACTTTGAAATCCCAAAATAAGGTAGAGAGAATTTTAATAGTCTGGTGAATCTCATCAAATATCTTAAGTCTAATTAAGACTTTCCAAGGAGCTGTGCTATTGCAGGTCATTATGTGCACTCCACTTACCCTAACTTTGAGAGAAGGCATTATTAATCCATGCACGCATCAAGCAGTCAACTTAGCATCTACCATGTACCAGTATTGTTTTCAAGCTGAACGAACATGCAGTAGAGCAGTGATTTACTGAACTATAAGCAAAATAAAGATTTCATGAAAGTCATTTAAGGCCTATTGTGATACTTTTAAAACCTGAAATATTACTACACATGTGAACTTTGATTTAATGATTGCTTTTAGTATCTCCCAGAAGAATTTGAGATTAAGGACAAAGCATGGTGAGATTTTATTCCAATGTTTGTGTCCAAGTAAAATTAGTTTAACCTGTTATGTTGGAATGGGGCACCATTCTGGGCTCTTCATTAAGCCCTGAAGGTCTGTAATTACAGATGCTATGGGATTTAGCAGTGTTGCAACTCTCTAGATTATGAATTTCCATCTATTGTGAGTCACTCAGAAACAGCCTGAATATAATTTGTTAGCATGCTTGTCCCTTTCCCTGGTTGATATAGAGGATTATTTGCATCATGTGTTGCTGGACCTGGAAGAAGAACCCAAGTGCCAGGTGGCCAAGCTCAGCCTGAGTTCTTTGGTTTATGGGCAGAGATACCAGAAGCCCAGTGTTATGGGCTGAATGTTTGTGTCCCCCTGAAGTTCATGTTGAAATCCTAAACCCTAGTGTGATAGTTTTGATAGGTGGGGGTTTAGGGAGGTAATTAGATCTTGAGGGTGGAGGCTTCATGATGGGATTCATGCCCTTATAAGAAACATGAGCAGAGCAATTGCTTCCTCTCTCCCATGTGAGTATACAAGGAAAAGATGGCCATCTGCAAACCAGAAAGAGGGCTCTCACCCAACACAAGATCTGTTAGAGCCTTGATCTTTGTCTTCCTAGCACCTAGTACTGTGAGAAATAAGCATTTGCTGTTTAAGTCACCCAGTTTATGGTATTCTGTTATAGCAGTCAAACTAAGAAAGCCAGTGTCTCAACATTTCCTAAATCAAAGATTGAGGGGTACAGCAACAAGTCATCCCTCTAATTACTTTTCCCTTTGTCCCCTCTAAGGTATATGGGTTTTACCATGGTATGTTGGGAGTGGGCTCCAAATAGGACTGAGTAGTAGTAGGTTTGGGTTCCTTGACCAAAAGTTGGGGCTAAACCTTTGAGACAAGTTTGGGGCACAATTTTGCTTGTTCCCAGTCATGGTTCTTTGGTTGCCCAAAAATAAAAATTCCAAAATTATGGCAAGACAAATTAGCTTTTGTCTTTTTGTGAGTTCCATCAAGAACTTAAAGGGCAGCAGCAATTATAAAAGAAGTCCTGACCTCAAAAATACATCAATGTTTCAGTCCTGAAGGAGAAAGCAAGTCATTAAAGATACCACCTGTATTAGTCTGTTTTCTATTACTATAACAGAATGCCCAGAGTTGGTAATTTATTTTTACAAAAAAGGTTTATTTAGCTCACAGTTTAGATGGCTGGGAAGTCCAAGAACATGGCACCAGCACCTGGCAAGGGTCATTTCATGGTGGGTAGGTGGAAGGGCAAGAGAGTGCATGTGAGAGAGAGCTCAGTTTTATAATGAAGACACTCCCATGATAAACAACTCACTCCCACAGTAACAGCATTAGACCATTCATGAGGGTGGATCCCCCATGACCCAATCACCTCCCAAAGGCCCCAGCCCCCAACACTGTTACACTGGGGACCAAGTTTCCAACACATGAGTTTTTAAGGGCCACATTCAAACCATAGCATCACCTGATAGAGAATATGGGACCTAGGGCAGCGCAGCCCCACCCAGGGGGCTGAGCTCTCGATACTTGCTCTGGAGCCATGAATACCCCCAGCCTTCAGTCCCCTTCTGCACACTGCCTCCTGGGCCATTCCCTGAGCAGGTTATTGCAGCAAAGTAGATCCCAGATTGTCACTTGTCTTAACAATACCCCTGGAGGTAAAGATGTCATTGTTTTAATGCCACTTACAGCCTCTGCAATCACCAAACGGACAACTCTAGTTCTTCCTCCAAGTCAGGAAGTGGGACATCCACAGAGCTACATAGAAGGAGGCTGTTCCTGTCTGTATCTCATCCAGTGGCCAGATGGCTGGTAGCTTTCATCAGATTTTTAGCAATGATGTAGTAAAAAAAGTTGACTTGAAGTCAGATCTGAGTTTAAGTTCCACCTCTAACACTAGCTCTATGACCTTGGGAAGTGGTGATTATTTAGTGGATATCTATGAGGTCACATTACCATCACCACTTTCTCTTGGGCACTTACACCCTCACACCACCACCCTCCATCACACTGCTATGTGGAGCTGTCATGTTGCTACAGGCTGCCTGCCCTCTGGCTACAGATGAGTTGGGCTTGACAGGGACTTGACCCCAGATCAGGACCCCGGAGAACTAAATTCCAATTCTGTTCAGTGGCAGAGATGTAGAACTTGGTAGCCATCAGAGGCCATATTTGCCACCATGTAAAGAAACACAATGTGTTAAAAGAAAGAATGAAAATGGCATCCAGAGAATAATTGGGAGAAAAGATAAAGAGATATCCTGGCTGCTTTCATGGTGCTGATTGTAGTTCTTAAGGCTCAACTGTATCCCTGCTGTTCTGTTAGGTTGGAGCCAGAGAAAAACACACAAAGCCCAAAGATATAAAGAACTGTTTATTTGAGCATCTGGGTGCAAGCCGAGAAATGCGTCCACCCCGAAATGGGGTCTAGTGAGTTTTTCATAGAGGGTTGGGAGGAGGGAGTGGAGTTGCGGGGAAATTAAGCAATAATCGCAGTATATAGCAAGTCCTGGACATTTGGGAGGAAGGCGTGCCTTAGCAGATGGCTAGTCCTTGATGTCTTTGTTTTCAGTCACATCCCCCTTTTAGGTTTGCAAACCTTCCCACCCCCCTCCCCCCCCCGTCCCCCATCCCCCCCACCCCCGTTTTGCCTGCTCAGCTACCTTTTATGTCCCCTTCTCCCCCCCATCCCCTTTTCTGGTTTTGCAAACCTTCCCTCGGGGTAAAGACCACATACCTAACACTTACAATTTGGTTATTTAATATCCATTGGTATCTCCAAAATAATAAATAAATAGTTTAGCTCATAATTAGGTCACTTGAAGCTTAGAATTTGGGCTAATTAAAGTAAGATCTACTTACTACTCATTGAATGCCCACATTATTTCAGGCATGGCTGGGTACTTTACATATACTTATTATTTCACTTGATATTAATAAAAAACATTCCAAGCTGGAAATTATAATCCTTATTTTGCACATAGGAGATCGAGGTTCAGAAAAGTTAGCAACTCATCCAGTGTCACTAACTAATAATTGTCAGTGTCACTAATAATTTGCCCCGATGTGAACCTAAGTCATGCGAATGCCTGGCTCACGCTCTTTCTACCGCAGCCTTGTGCCTCATCAGGATGATTATCTTTTACTTCTCAAAAAACTTGAAGTGTCAATAACATCTTCATGGAATTTTTGAGAACCAAATGGTATTATGTGTGCAAAACCTCCTTGAAAACTGTAAAAAGGAATGTACAAATGTTAAACGTTATTACTGCTCCAGTTAGTCTCTGAGAAGATTTTTCACTGCAAATTTAAATAAAAATGGGGTTGTTTGAGAGAGTCAAGCTCTGGGCAAACTTAGAAACACCTTCACTGCAAATGTTTCAGTAATTCCAGATTTAAAATTACTTTTTTTTTAACCACCAGCTTCTCCTAATAGCTTTTATCAGGAATGAAGAGATCAGTGTATTGATGCTGTCTCTCTGTCCCTAGTGTCTTGCTTTCCTGCCTCCATGGGCTCTATTGCTATCTTCTTGTACCCGTTCATGGATTTATAGCCTTGCTCTGTGATTTACTCAATGCCCAGCTATGCTACCACCAGGATGCTGTGACACACTATTCTAAATTCTCAGAGTTGTTAAGGGACTGGATTCTGGAGTCAGTCAGATCTGTTCTAAATTGTGCATCATCTCTTACAAGTTGTGTGATCTGGGGCTTATTACTCAACCCCTCTGTGTCTAGTTTTCTCCTCTGCACATAGGGTCAATGTCAGTACTGACTACATAGTGTCTTGGGAAATAACACATATGAAGTGATTATTACAGACACAGGATAAATGTTTATTTGTTGATGTGGTACCAGTAGCTACTGTTTGCGATTACTCTTTTATCTTTTGTATTACTCTTTCACTCCTGGAGGACTTCTTTGTACACTTGTTATTTCTCCTGTAATTTCTCTTCCCTGCTTTTTCTGTATTCTGTGGTCTGCATTACATTCCCTCTCTCCTGTTTACTTTCTTCTTCTGTAGATCCACATTGAGTGTACTTGCACAAAACTGTGCTATCTTCTCTTCTGTTATGCACTGCTGCTATTTTCTCTCTCTACTATGTCTCTAGAATGCCTTGTAGTGCTTCAAGCTTTGGCTAAAGCTTAAACCACTGAATTCTGGTGTTTGTGTTTTAGTTACTGTGGGTTCACTTCATGATGCAAGGAGTATTTATTAGTTGTTATTTGCAATGGCAACATGGTGGGCTGTTGAACTCTATGGGGCCTGGCATTGAAAGACATGGTTTCAAAGCCTAAGTCTGCCATTAACTGGGTGTGTTGAATGGAGAAAACTTGTTTAGCCTTCCTGAGTCTACAAATATAACAGAGATGATGACCCTATTTACATTTATGAGTATGAAATGAGATAATGTGTGCTAAAAATTCTTTGTACCACATATAAATTAGTAATTATCCTCTTAGAATAAACCATTATTTTGGAGAAAAGAATACTATACTAGGAGGAGTCACCAGGAAGGTCATATCTCTAAGAAACAAAACAAACACATTCTTTCTTCACAGTGATTCCCAGGATCTAACTTTAAGGTGTTTTACAAATCCTAGCAAAGTCACTGTATTTTTTTCGAAGAGTATTAGCAGTCACCTCCTGGAACAGAAGCAATTTTGCCTTCAACCCTGTTCCAATTTCCTCCTCTTTTATGGTTATTAGTCTAAAATCCTTACTAAACCACAATATTTGCATCTCTCTCTTTGGAGAACTAGCATACAGAAAAATACATATAAATTTGGATTCATTTAATTTGGAATTTGGAATAATTGCAGGTAATGCTTACCTATAATTTACCTTTGCTCTATCTATGAGGAAAAATGTTTTCTTAAAATTTAATTATACAGTTGATCCTTGAACAACATGGGTTTGAACTGCATGGGTCCACTTATATGCAGATTTTTTTCCATCTTTGCTACCCCTGAGACAGCAAGATGAACCCATCCTTTTTTTCCTCCTCCTCCTCAGCCTACTCAAAGTGAAGACAATGAGGTTGAAGACCTTAATGATGATCCACTCCCACTTAATAAATAGTAAATATATTTTCTCATTCTTAAAATTTTCTTAATAATATTTTCTTTTCTCTAGCTTACTTTATGGTAAGAATACAGTATATTACATATATATAATATGTGTTAATTGACAGTTTATATTATCAGTAAGGCTTCCAGTCAACAGTAGGCTATTGGTAGTTATGTTTTTGGGGGAGTCAAAAGTTATATACAGATTTTCAACTGTGTGGGGGGGTCAGCACTCCTAACTCCTGTGTTGTTCAAGGGTCAACTGCATAATAATTATTATAATCATATTATAAATTATAATTATATATAATATAGATGATACAATTTATCCAATAATTATATATTATATGCATATGAAATATATATTATATAATGTGTATTTATATAATTATATATCATAAATTATTATATATCATATATAGTAATATTACACATAATAACAATATATAATATATAACTATTATTACCTAATGATATTATAAAGTATGTAAATGAAGTAATTATTTTTGTATATCCTTCACAGGTAACTTGAAAACATGTCTTTAATAATAACAGCTGGTACTATGACAAACATGATTCTAAATGCTTTATTTAAACTCACTTACTAAAAAAATGATTGATGTGATGATTTTAGAACATATATCTAGTCATTAAATTGCAGGAGAAATTTATCTAAGCAGGTTAAATAAAAAGAAACCCACATCTACTCACATGATGGTCAACCTGCTGAAAACTAAAGGTAAAGAGAATGTCTTGAAAGGAGCCAGAGGAACAACAATATGAATGACCACTGAGCTCTGATTAGAAACAACAGAGGACAGAAACAGGAGGATGACATCTTTATAGGTAAGGAAAAAATTATTGTCAACCCAGAATTCTATGTCCAAAAAGTGTCCTTCAAAAATGAAGTTGATCATTGCTGGTGAAAATGAAAAAGGCACAATCACTTTGGAAGACAGTTTGGTGGTTTCTTACAAATCTAAACATACTTTCACCATATGATCCAGCAATCATGCCTCTTGGTATTTATCCAAAGGAGTAAATGAGTTGAAAACTTATGTTCTCACAAAAACCTGCGCACAAATTGTTATAGCAGTTTTATTCATAATTGACAAAACATGGGAGCAACCAAGATATCCTACAACAGGTGAATTGACAAATGGTGGTATATCCATAAAATGGAATATTATTTAGCAGTAAAAAGAAATGAGGTGTAAAGCCACAAAGAGACATGCATATTGCTAAGTGAAAGAAGCCAGGGTTCTCCAGAGAAGCAGAACCAATAGAACGTATGTATGTGTAAATATTTATTGTAATAAATTGGCTCACATGATTATGAAGGCTGAGAATTTCAAGATCTGCAGTCAGCAAGCTGGAGACCCAGGAGAGCTGATGTTGTAGTTCTAGTCCAAGTCCCAGTGCAAAGGCCTCAGAATAAAGAGAGCTGATGGCATAAGTTCCAATCTAAGTTCAAGTCAGAAAGCAGGAGAAGACTGGTGTGCCAGCTTGAATACAGTCTGTCAAAGAGCAAATTCTCCCTTACTCAGTTTTTTTGCTGTATCTAGGCTTTCAACATATTGGATGAGTCCCACCCATATCAAGAGGGATAATCTGCTTCACTCAGTCTGCAATTTATAAACTAATATCATCCAGAAACACCCTCATAGACAAATCCAGAATAATGTTTAACCAAATATCTGGGCACTCTATGGCCCAATCAAGTTAGAGGATTAACCATCATACTGTATGATTCTAACTGTAGGACATTCTGGAAAAAGCAAAATCATGGGAACATTAAAAAGATCAGTGGTTGCCAGGGACTCAGGGGGACAGAGAGATAGATGAATAGGTAGAACACAGAGGATTTTTATGGCAGTGAAATATTCTGCATGACACTATAATGGTGAATATGCAACATTATATATTTGTCAAACCCAAAAAAAGTATAACCCCAAAAGTGAACCCTAATGTAAACTATAAACTTTAGTTAATAATAATGTATCAATATCATTTTACTAATAATGTAACAAGTATATTGAACTAATGTAAGATGTTAATAACAGGGGAAACAGAGGGAGGAATATGAGGTTTATAGGAACGCTTGTACTTTGTGCTCAATTTTTCTATAAACCTAAAATTGCTCTAAAAGTTCAAGTCTATCAATTAAAAGAAAAGCAAGATGAAATAAAATATTTTAAGGTTAAAGAAATGCTAAAGTTCCTCAGTTTGAATAGAAATGTTACCAAATAAAAACTCCAATCTTTTAGAAGGAATGAAGAGTACTAGAATTCATAAACATGTAGGTAAATGAAAAAGATAATATTTTTCTTCTTAATTTCTCTTCCTAATAACCTCTATCCGTCAACATAATGTTACCCTGAGGCCAGTTAATATGAATAAGTGAGAAAGATGCAAATTAATTTTTCAGAAATATCCAATAATTTATATTTTTGGTAATGAAAAAAAACCCTTTCATCCCAATTAAATCAAATTTATGAAAGAGTGCATTAAAGACAATGTGTATGATGCCTAAAAGAAAAAGCTGGATTGAAAAATATCTGCTCTTGATCTGAGTTTTGATTAACCCAGCTTGGCCTATTCTGGCAGCCATGGGAGTGGGCCACTGAGACCCCTACAAGAGAGAAACCGCTAAAGGGGATTACAATCAGCTAGCAGCCTCCAGCTGAAGTGCCTTTGGGATCCACTACAGCATTCAAGCTAAGAACATGAGAGCAAGCTTTCCTGGGCAGCTACAGCCAATGACAGAGGGCACTATGGTTTGTTTGTCCCCACCAAATCTGATGTTGAAATTTAATCCCCAAGGGGGTGGTATTGGGAGGTAGGGCCTAGCTGGAGGTATTTGAGCCATGGGGGCAGATCTCTCATGAATAGATTAATGCCTCCCCTGGGGGTGAGTGAATTCTCACTTTATTCATTCCTGGGAAAGCTGGTTATTAAAAAGAGCCTGGCACTTCCCCCCTCCCTCTTGCTTCCTCTCTTGCCATGTGATCTCCACACAGTTAGGTCCCCTTTACCTTCCATCATGAATGGAAGCAGCCTTAGGTCCTCACTAGAAGCCAAGAAGATGCTGGTGCCATGCTTCTTGTGCAGCCTCAGAACCGTGAGCTACATAGACCTCTTTTTGTTATAAATTACCCAGTTTCGGGTATTCCCTTATAGCAACACAAAACAAACTAAGACAGAGGGGGAGGTGTACTGGGGGAGTAGTGGGTTTTGGGGAAAAAGGTAATAATGTAGGGTCTTGTAGGCCACAGTGAGTACTTGGGTTTTATTGTAAATGAGATGCACAGCCTCAGGGGGGTTGTGAACAGAGGAGAGAGATGATCCAACTTACATTTTAACAGGATCTCCTTGGCTGCCATGCTGAGAATGGAGGGTAGATAATCAAAGGTGTGCTCTCCCTCAGGGCCTCTGTCCTGGTAGTTTCTTCTGCTGAATGCTCTTCCTCCAGACATCAGTATCTCTAATTATTTTTTATTCAGGAATTGATTCCAAAGTCATTCAGGTTACAAATGAAAGGCCACTCAGTCCTCCTTTGATTTGTTTTAATTTGGAAGGTGGCACTTAAATGTTTCCTCATATCCTATAAGCCCAGAAATGTATTAAAAAGTACCCCTTCCACACATTCACACACCTAGTTGTTATGCAACAGGCGGGTACCACTTCAGAATCATCGGTACTCCTGAAAGCAGAAACCCTCTGGAGTTTGTTCTTTCCAAGTTTAACAATTGAAACAAGCCACAAGAGGAAGAACTTAAGCCATAAATGGCCAGGGCCAATCAGGAAATTACAACTGGATAAGCAAGCCAAGATCTGGAATTGGAGAGTTCTTCAGTTGCACATACAAGGTATATCAGACTTGACACAGACAGCCATGAAACAGGAGGCTGTAGAGCACAGTGGTTCAGAGTGCAACTCCTGAAGTCAATATTGTTGAATCCATACTTATAGGCAGGGTAGGACTCTGGGCAAGTCACTTAACCTGTCTGTCTTTCAGTTTCTTCACCTATAAACTTGAGATGATGATAACAGTAAATCTTAGAGGATGGGAGGATTAAGTAAGACAGTTTTGAGTACTTTCATGACTTAGCACAGGACACAGAGAGAGTGCAATGAATGTTAATTTCTAATTATCCATTGCCTTCTTAAATGTAAGATGTTTTCCCTCTTATTTTAGATGGTAGCACTCAGAGTTTATCCTTTAAGTAAATTCAATTAATTTCTGCCCTATGTACGTATATTACATATATTACTATATTATAATTATTGTATTGTTACTGACTTTACCTCAAAGCAATAGGTTTTCCTTTATCTAAGAGCAACTGGTATTTCTATAAGGACAGCAGGGTGTGTATAAGGCTGGGTACCTGATGTCTTCATTTTATTTGAGTCAGAGAAAAGGCTTATGTGCTATGCCTGTTGCACTACCCCGAAAAATCTTCTCTTTGTCCTGGTGTGTTAGCCCAGATGCCAAAATGAGATTAAACATGCAGGGATTTTATTAGGGAAAATGTCTGTGGGAAGGAAAAGAGAAAGGGAATTGGAGAAGCTGCAAGAATTCTCAGACCCCAAATGAAGCAGTCTGATCCCAAATGAAGGGGGGGCGGAGAGAGAGAGAGACAGAGAGAGACAGAAAGAGACAGAGAGAGAGAGAGACAAGGCAGAGAGGGGAGGAGTAATTATGTAACCTTCCGTGTTAAGGAAAGTTCAGCAAAGTCTTTGAGAAGTAGTCAAGCCAAAGGCAGCCATCAGAGGAGCCCCTTACCTGTGGTCTGCCCGATTTCTTCCTATGAGCAGGTGTTCCTGTGGCACTCAGTCATTGGCTGGGAGCGACCAGCAGGGGCGTGGCTTCCAGATGGATTTCAAAGGGGAGCAGGTGCTGTGCCAGTGGGGGACTGTGAGGTGCTTTGTCTTGGCCAACACACCTGAAAGCAGGGGAAAACGTAGCAAAACCATCTCGTGTTGAGAACTGAGACAATCTGGTTGTTAAGACTGTGGGTGGTATGTCTGTAGACTCGCGTTTGTTAGCTCTGCTTATCCTTATTTTAACTAGGAGATTTAACTACCAAGCTCAATATTTTTCATCCGCTCCAGTGCTGTGCTGTTCTAATGAGCTGATAGCTTGTCTGTAGAACCTAACAAAATGTTCTATGTTTGAGGAACCTTTCTACGACTTATGAAGTCCTTGAACCAGTTCATTTATTTCACAATCATGTGTCAAGCACCTCCTGCATGAGGCACCAAGCTTCAAGGGCAAACAAGACACTGTAGTCCCTGTCCTCAAAACGGATATTGTTATGTACTTCTTGTAATGTCTATGATTTCTCTCCTGTCATATGATGGGCTGGGACCACAAAGATAAATCCTTTGAAAAATTATAACATTATATATTTATAAGAATTAAAAGAAAAAAACTAGTTCCAGACAATCAAAAGTTTGATTTTTTTTTTCCTCACTGAAAATCCTGGCAAAGGTGAGGGTAGACTGACCATTCTGAGCTTTTCAACCTCAGGAGCCCTCCCCCAAGCTTCTGGCTGCTGGGACAGAAATCAGTTTCTCTGGATTCTGATTTAACTTGCTGACAGGTTTGCTGACTTACAACAACCTTTACATCCTTCTTGTCAATTCTTGTGCTGCCTGAGTGAAACCCTGGTCACATGTTGATTAATTTTAGCCTTTATTTATGCTATGTATTTGTGAGGTGGAATTAATTATTTCTGGGGTCCCAAATGCCAAGACGGGCAGCACAATTGATGGGTGCTACTATTGTTTTCCTGTGGCCCATTCCTTGAGGGATGTCTTTGTCAACAGAGATGGCAATTTCTGTACCAGATTTATAGACAAGTGATCCCTAGTAGTGTGGAATGTAGTGAGTACCATAAATCTTGGGAAAACTTTACATATACCTTTACCCTGGAGCCTTTAATACCCTTGTACCTTCCTGCTTGCTAACAATATCACTTCTTGGGTTATGCTCTCAGACCCTGTGATGTTGGTAGAGTAGGGGAGGTAGTTACCATTTGTTTGAATCTGATAATCAAGGTCCCAGATTAGAAGTACTAACGAAGTCAAGAACCCAAGGGAGATTTTCTTTCTCTAAGTGGGTCGTCCATTAATCATTCTAAGTAGTGAACTTCAAGCCTTGACAAATTGCTCCTCACCATGAAGTCTATGGGTATATTCACATCTCATTGGAAGCACAGTGTGGTCAAACCAATTATATTAGGGAGTATTTCTCTGCCCTCATCCTCCATTATAGATCTTTTGGCTTACTAGACATTCCATTTATAATAGGTGTGAGTTCTTTGTCATAAATTGAAGTCTAGACTTATTGGGCTTCTGTTTTTATAATATGTGGGTGACTTTGGGTCAGACTAATCCTTCAATAATTATTACTATATCTTGGATTATACTATAGGGATCATATATAGTGACTGACAGTTTTATTCAAACTTTGGCTTTGGTTTGCTCAGTGGACAGGAGTTGGTTGTAGGTTCATCCATATGGGCTGAGTTATGGATGCCTGCCTCTAAATGCAGACAGATTCAGGCCCACAGAGAATGGCTTTGATATATCCAATAACTCTCTCAGAAATAGGGCATTTGAGGAGGGTCACAAGGGGGAGAGGGGTCAGCTGCACGACAACAGGCCAGAGACTGAGGAGAAAGGCTGGCCAGAGAGAAATTCCCAGAGAGGGAGGAGATATCTGAGGAAATTTCCACAAGTGCAGTGTCTGGATTTTATGTTGTCCCCTGTCCTGTGCTGTGCTCTTCTTGCTTCAGCCCCACTTCCTAGCTGAGACCTCCAAACCTGAAGGAAAGTTCGGGCCAGTACAATTTTGTGTCAGGGCATAATAAGAAGTTAAGGACTAGTGATAAAGGAAGGTGTGGTCTTCTCTGTAGCACTCTGCCAGTGCTCTGAAATATCTCCTGTGTGCCAGTGGGAGTCCTGGGGCAGAAGAACATCAAGGGTGGTGGCCAATCCTCTCCTTAGGCAGGGATCAGAAGATATTAAGTCTAGAAGGGACCATTTGAGTTAGTACAGTCCCTCATTTTGTATGGGAGGTCTCGGAGGGTGGGGCTTTTGGTTAGACCTGGGCTAAATCGGATGTCAGTTTCAAGCTCTGGAAGATACTGAGATGCCTTCTCCACATCTACAGCTCAGAGCTGTGGTTGCTCAGCTCCCATTTCCTAACCCATGCTTCTCTGGAGAAATTGAGCTTGGGGGCATCAAGGACTGTTTATTTTTAATCTACCTTCTCCCTTTTCAGTACTGCCTTGGCCCTCCCACTCACACCCCCTCAGGTCTGAAGGAAGTTGACATTGTGAATTTAAGGACCTACCTACCTCAAATTCTACTCATTCACTGATGTCTGATATTTCTAGAAAAGAAAGCAAAAAGTATTTGTTAGGTGGTTGTTGAGATCTACAATTTGACAAATATAACTTAAAATGATGGTGCCTGTAGAGGTACCACATGGATCTTAAAGTAAATGTGGGCATGAATTCACATTCACGACTGACTGATATCAAGTAACTCTCGCCCTGCTGGGGGCAGCGAGTTAGGGAGCTGGGGCCTAAGTTCCATGGGGTTGTCTCAGAGGAGGAAGATGCCATGAAAAGGAAGCTGGTGGCCACTAAAAACATGAAGAAAAATAGCTGATGACAGACATTGGCTTCTTTTCAATGACGAAACAGGAGCTGGGAAGCAAGTACCAGGATCCTGAACACAGGAAGATGTTGCTCTTGAGCAAGCAGAGGTGTCTATTAGAGAAGGTGGAAACACTAACCATCCTGTGGGCCTCTGGGCCTCTTGATCCTGTCCAGAATTGTCCCTCCATACCTTCCACTGGCACAAATCAATGGTGGCCCCACTGGGAGGTATTTCTATATTGTACTCTTGAGTGGAACATTGCCCAGATATAATAGAGTAACCCTGCTTCATGCAATTTGGTTTTTTTTTTTCAAACCAACTTCATTACAAAACACCTTTGTTATTGGGGATTTGAGTTATTTCCATTCTTTATGTCCTTTATTGTTTTGTAACCATTCTTACATTTAAAAATTGTGCTTGTGGATTTCCCTGTTTTACAGTGATGGAAAGAATACAGGCTTTGGAAATCAATTTGCATTTATAAGGCACTGCCTCTAACATCAAAGTGCTTTGGAGAAATGGTTTAACTGATTTCTCATTGGTGGAAATTGGAGATTATAGGCCCCTTTTCAGAATGGTTGTGCCAGTTCAGGGAGATTATGGATATGAAAGTTCCAGGTACATAATTGGCCCTAACAAATGCTAATTTCCCTCACCTTCTTCATCTATGTCCTAAGTTTCACATTGCAGAAACTATCTTGAACCTTGATACCTATCCATGAAGCTTAGACTACGGGTTGGCAAATCATGGCAATGCCACTTGTTTTTGTAATCAAGTTTTTGTTGGAACATACCACACCCATCCATTTTGTATGATCTATGGCTGATTTCATGATACAAAGCACAGTTGAGTAGTTACAACTAAGTCATATGTGGATCACAAAACCTAAAATATTTACTATCTGGCTCTTTTCAGAAAATGTTTGCAGACCTTTGGCTTAAAGCAATGTTGGGGCCAATAGGAACCTGGTTTAGTAACAGAGTTATTAATAATATATTTCTCCTGTGTACCTACACTTTCCCCAGCTCATCCTTAATATACCTGCTTAAATTCATAGATTGGTCAATTTTGCTTCTCTTTGTTTTTTTCCTTACCCAGGAAGGTTAAACTTATTTTCAGACAGATACTTATATAGCTACTTTTTATAAATAAAAATTGATAAAAGATATTTATAACCAAGGTCATAATCAGAATTTGTTTCCTCCTCAGAGTAGAGAGGCACAAGTTAGTTTTAAGGTAGGGCTTTCAAAAGCTTCAGTGAAGTTGAATTTCTGTATGTGCACAGCTGCAGATAGGGAAAATTATCTGAGGGTGTGAGATTATAAATGTTCATGAATATCTGTTCATCAATGTTGAAATTTTACTGAACAATAAGCTATTTTCTGCATTTTATCATAAGGAACTGAATCTGAGTAAACAGGAGGTTTGGGGAGTTGCTAATATTTCATTTGCCTCAGCATCTTTTCCTCCTTCCTCAGGTACTACCACATCCTCTCCTGTTAGCACAATTAAATTGCCATCACAGCCCACACTAAGAGGAACTGGGCCTGGCACGGTGGCTCACGCCTGTAATCCTAGCACTTTGGGGGGCCGAGGCGGGAGAATCCCTTGAGGCCAGGCGATTGAGACCATCTTGAGCAAGAGTGAGACCCCATCTGTACAAAAAAAATAGTAAAAATTGACGGGCATGGTGGTGCACACCTGTAGTCCCAGCTACCCGGGAGGCTGAGGCAGGAGGATCGCTTGAGCCCAGGAGTTTGAGGTTGTAGTGAGCTGATGATGATGCCACTGCACTCTAGCCTGGGCGACAGAGTGAGACCAGGTCTTAAAAAAAAAAACAAAAAGAGGAACTGGGCTGACCTCTCCGTGAGTCATACTCTTATCTGGATGTTTGGTAAGCATTACACCATTTAAGCCTTACAACAACGCTAGGAGGTTTATTTATCTTATATATTTATTTATATTATTTTATTCATTTGTTTATACTGTGGTTGAGAAAACAAAATTTCCTCCCAAGTCACACGTCTTGTAAGTGACAGAACCGTGATTCTTATCAGAAATGGGTGACTCCAAAACCTGTGTTCATTCCATGACTAGACTCAACCTGCAATCTTCTAGCCATGTACAGAGCTACCTGAAATGATGCCTCAAAGGAAGGATAATGACCCCAACATCCTCTCACATCCTTTTACCATTCAGGCCTTCCTCTTGTTCATTTTGAGCCATAAGGCATCTGAGAGGTCACCTAGTCCAACCTCCCACGCCATACAGATCCCCTCTGCATAAACAGTCTAAGACGCAGACAGAGCCCATGACTTCATAAGCCAGTCCAGCCTACTCCAGGGTAAGTCTTATTATTAATTATAATGTTTGAAGCAAGCTTTATTATTTTTTTAGGCTCTTTTATTTCATAGTCTTAGTCTTATTAATCCTCATTACAATTTTGTGAGGAAAGCAGGGCAGGAATTATTTTATTCATCTAGCAAGTGTTAATTGCAGGAACCCTGGACAGTTGACTCCAAAACCAGCACCATGAGCCAGCATCTGTACTATGATTCCTGCCTCCTCTCCTATCATGTTGGATGAACTGTGTTTCTGTCTCAAGCCAACCCTTCCACTGGGCACTACTAGATCCCCTTCTCTTTCACCTACTCAAGGACAACATTCCAACTAATCTCCCCTATCTCTCCTACACTATTGATTTTCCCCTCTGTCCTGAGCCTTGCATCAGCATACAAATATGCTGCTATATATGTAAGCTTTAAAAAATTCTTCCCTAGGCCCCATATCATGTTCCAGCTACCTTCTCACTTCCTTGCTTTCTTTCTGAACGAAATTTCAACAATTGTTGATACTCTAATTCCTTATTGCCTAAAGCTTCCTTCTTAAACAGTTTTTAAAATGAAGGTATAACTTAACATAAAGGCAAATGTTTTGTCAAATGTATGTGCCTATATAGCCCAATCAAAATATAGAACATTTCCATCATCCTCCAAAAATTCTCTTGTGCTCCTTTCCATTTAGTGTCTCCTCTGCTAGAGACAAATGAGGGTCTGATTCCTACCTCCATAGATTTTTTCCACCTACTGGTAAATATCATATTTTAAGAAATTATACAGTATGAACTCTATTAAGTCTGGCTTCTTTGCCCAATACAGTGTGTTTGAGATGCATCCACATTGTAAGAGTAAGAAAGTATCTCATTGTAGTTTTAATTTGCCTTACCCTGATGATTAGTGATGTTAAGCATTTTTATATTTGTTGGTCATTTGTATACCTTGTTTTTAAAAATGCCTGATCATGTCATTTGCCCGCTTTTTAATGGGGTTGCTTTTTCCTTGCTGAGTTGTTTGTGTTCCTTGTAGATTCTGGATATTAGTCCTTTGTTGGACACATACTATAGTTTGCAAATATTTTCTCCCATAATGTGTGTTTTCTATTTACTCTTTTGATTATTTCTTTTGCTGTGCAGAAGCTTTTTAGTATAATTAGGTCCCATCTGTCTATTTTTGTTTTTATTGCATTTTCTTTTGGGGTATTAGTCACAAATTTGTTGCCTAGGCCAACATCGAGAAGAGTTTTTCCTAAGTTTTCTTCTAGAGTTTTTACTGTTTTAGGTCATACATTTAAGTCTTTAATCCATCTTGGTTAATTTTTGTATATGGTTAAAGATAGGGATCCAGTTTCATTCTTCTGCATATGATTATTCAATTTTCCCAGCACCATTTATTGAATAGTGTGTCCTTCCCCCAGTGTATGTTTTTGTCTGCTTTGTCAGAAATCAGCTGGTTGTAAATATACAAGGGCTGTCTGGAAAGTATCTAGCCATTATTAATACTATTTTTTCATACTACATGGCTGAATACTTTCTGGACGGTGCTCATATAGTTTTATTTCTGGGTTCTCTATTCTGTTCCATCCATCTACATGTCTACTTTGATGCCAATACCATGCTGTTTTTGTTACTATAGCCTTGTAGTATAATTTGAAGTCAGATAATCTAATGTCTCCAATTTTGGTCTTTTTGCTTAGGATTGCTTTGGCTATTCAGGCTTTTTGATTCCATACAAATTTTAGGATTGTTTTTCTAATTCTGTGCAAAATGACATTGGTATTTTGATAGGAGTTGCATTGAATCTGTAGATAGCTTTGAGCAGTATAGTCATTTTAACAATATTGATTCTTCCAATCCATGAGCATAAGATGTTTTTCTATTTGTTTGTGTCATCAATGATTTCTTTCATCAGTGTTTTGTAGTTCTCCTTGTAGAGATCATTCTCCTTGGTTAAATATATTCCTAGGTCTTTTACATTTTTTGCAGCTATTGTAAATGGGATTAAGTTCTTGATTTGGTCTCAGCTTTGTTGTTATTGGTGTATAGAAATGCTCCTGATTTTTGCACATTAATTTTATAACCTAAGACTTTGATGAATTCACTTATCAAATATATCAAATATAGGAGTCTCTTGGAAGAGTCCTTAGGGCTTTCTAGCTATAAGATCATATCATTAGCAAACAGAGATAATTTTCCAATTTGGGTGCCCTTTATTTCTTTCTCTTGCCTGATTGCTCTGGCTAGGACTTCCAGCACTATGTTGAATAGAAGTGGTGGCAGTGAGCATCCTTGTCTTGTTCCAGTTCTCAGGGAGAAAGAGTTCCACTTTTCCCCATTCAGTATGATGTTGGCTGTGTGTTTGTCTTATGTGGCTTTTATTGTTTTGAGATGTGTTCTTTTTATGCCAAGTTTTTTTAGGGTTTTTATCATGAAGGAATGCTAGATTTTATCAAATACTTTTTCCGCAAATGTTGAGATGATCATATGGTTTTTGTTTTTAATTCTGTTTATGTAGTGAATCACATTTGTTGACCTGCATATGTTGAGCCATCCTTGCATTTCTGGGATGAAACCCACTTCACACACATTCTTTTGATGTGCTATTGGATTTGGTTTGGTATTATTTTGTTGAGGATTTTGCATCTATTTTCATCAGAGATATTGGTCTGTAGTTTTCTCTTTTTGTTGCATCCTTTCCTGACTTTTGTACCAGGGTGATACTGGCTTTGTAGAATGAGTTAAGGAGGATTCCTTCCTTCTTGATTTTTTAGAACAGCCTCAGTAGGATTGGCAGCAGTTCATCTTTGCACATCTGGTAGAATTCAGCTGTGAATGCATCTGGTCCTGAGGTTTTTTTTCTTGGGAGATTATTTTATAACTGATTCAATCTTGCTACTTGTTATTGTTCTATTCAGGCGTTCTATGGTTCAATCTCAAGAGGTTGTATGTTTTCAGGAATTCATCCATTTCCTCTAGGTTTCCTAGTTTGTGAGTATATAGTTGTTCATAACAGTCTCTGGTGATCTTTTGTATTTCTGTGGCATCAGTTGTAATGTCTTCTTTTTCATTTTTGGTTGTGTTTAGTTGGATCTTCTCTCTTCTTTTCTTGGTCTAGCTAGTGGCTTATCAATTTTGTTTAACTTTTCAAAGAACCAACTTTTGTTAATCCTTTGTATTTTTTGGTTGATTTTTCATTTATTTCTACTCTGATGTTTTTTATTTCTTTTCCACTGCTAATTTTGGGTTTTGTTTATTCTTGTTTTTCTAGGTTCTTGAGGTGTGACATTAGGTTACTAATTTGTGATTTTTCTACTTTTCTGCTTTAGGAATTTAATGCTATAAATGTCCCTCTTAGAACTGTTTTTGCTGTATGCCACAGGTTTGTGTATATTGTGTTTTTATGTTCATTTATTTCAAAAAAAATTTTAAATTTCTCTCTTTATTTCTTCATTGACCTAATGACCATTCAGGAGAATGTTGTTTAATTTCTACGAGTTTGTATAGTTTCTGAAGTTCCTGTTCATATTGATTTCTAGTTTTATTTCACTGTAGTCTGAGAAGACACATAATATGATTTTGATATTTTTAAATTTTTTAAGATTTGTTTTGTGGCCTAAAATGTGGTCTATCTTGGAGACTGTCCCATGTGCTGATGAAAAGAATATATTATACATTATGTAGTGTTTGGGTGGAATGTTCTGTAAATGTCTGTTAAGTTCATTTGGTCTAAAGTCTAATTTAAGTCAATGTTTCTTTGTGCATTTTCTGGGCTTTTTGATCAAAAAGAGAGAGTGTGGGGCAGTTTTCTCAACTGGGGTGTTGAAATCCCCCACTATTATTGTGTTGCTGTCTATCTCTTTCTTTATGTCTAGGAATATTCATTTTGTGAATCTGGGTGCTCCGATGTTGGGTGCATATATATTTAGGGTTGTTAGATCCTCTTGCTGAATCAATCCCTTTGTCATTATATAATTATCTTCTTTGTCTTTTTTTTTTTACTGTTTTTAATATAGTCTGCTTTGTAAGTATAGCTACTCCTGTTCACTTTTCATTTCCATTTGCATGGAATATCTTTTTCCACCCCTTTGCTTTCAGTCTATATGTGTCTTTATGGGTAAGGTGAGTTTCTTGTTAGCAGCATATAGCTACATCATGTTTTTTTTAATCCATCCTGCCACTCTTTATTTTTAAGTGGAGCATTTAATCCATTTATGTTCAAGGTTAATATTGATATGTGGATCTTTGCTCTTGTCATATTGTTAGTTGATTTCTAGTTTTTAAAGATAAATTCTTTGTTTCTTTTTTTCTCTGTCTTTTGTCTTTGTGATTTGCTAAACTTCTGTCATGTTGTCATTTAATTATTTTCACTTTTCCTTTGTGTGATTATTTTATAAGACCTGAGAGTTTTATATTTTCATGTTTTTTCATGATGGTGATTAGTAGCCTTTTGTTTCCATGCTTAAGACTCCCTTGAGCATTTCCTGTAGGTCTGCTCCAGTGGTGACAATTCTTTCAGCATTCATTTGTCTGGGAAAGACTATTTCTCCTTCATTTATGAATTTTAGTCTGGCAGGATATAAAATTCTTGGCTAGAAATTTATTCTTTCAGCACTTTGAAATGCCATCCCATTCGCTTCTGGCCTGTAAGGTTTCTGCTGTGAGGTACACTGTTTGTCTGATGGGGTTTCCTATATAGGTGACTAGATTATTTTCTCTTACTAATTTTAAAATTTTCTCTTTCACTTTGACTTTAGTATTTTGATCATAATATACTGTGGTGAAGACCTTTTTGCAATGTATTTGCCTGAGGATTTTTAGGCCTACTGTATCTCAGTGTCTACCTCTCTTGCTAGTCCTGGGAAATTTTTATCAATTATTTCCTTAAATGGATTTTCTAAACTTTTTGAAATACTGATAATTCATAAGTTTAGTCACTTTGTGTAGTCCCAGAGGTCTCGAAGGCTTTATTCATATTTTTTAGTCTTTTTTTTACTGATTTTTGCCTGGATTATTTCAAAGACCTGTCTTCAAGTTCTGAGATTCTTTCTTCCACTTGGTCCAGCCTGTATTTGAAGATTTCTAATGTGTTTTGTATTTCCTTCAATGAATTTTTCAGCTCTAGAATTTCCGTGTGATTTCTTTCTTTTTTTTTTTATTTTTATTTTATTATTTTATTTTTTTTTATTTAAGAAAATTATGGGGGTAAAACACTTTGGCTATATATATTGCCATGCACTGCCCGTGTCAGAGCTACAATTGTGGTCATCCCCCAAACTGTTCTCCCCACATCCATTCAGTGAGAGTTTTCCCATCCCCTCCACCTCCCTCCCGCCTGCCTGCCCCCTGATGAATATTATTGCCCTGTGTGATGTAAGTGTTGATCAGTTAGAACCAATTTGATGGTGAGTACCAGTGGTGCTTGTTTTTCAATTCCTGTGACACTTCACTTCAAAGAATGGGTTCTAGCTCCAACCAGGATAATACCAGATGTGTTAATTCACTATTGTTTTTTATTGCTGAGTAATACTCCATGGTATGCATATACCACATTTTATTAATCCACTCATGTATTGATGGGCTCCTGGGTTGTTTCCACATCTTTGCAATTGTGAATTGTGCTGCTATAAACATTCGCGTGCAGATGTCTTTATTATAGAATGTCTTTTTTTCCTTTGGGTAAATACCCAGTAGTGGGATTGCTGGGTCAAATGGTAATTCTACTTTTAACTCTTTGAGGTATTTCCATATTACTTTCCATAGAGGTTGTACTAATTTGCAGTCCCACCAGCAGTGTATGAGTGTTCCTATCTGTCCACATCCCTGCCAACATTTGTTGTTTGGGGTTTTTTTGAAATGAGCCAATCTCACTGGAGTTAAGTGATATCTCATTGTGGTTTTGATTTGCATTTCCCTGATGATTAGAGAAGTTGAGCAATTTTTTATATGTTTGCTGGCCATTATTCTGTCTTCTTTGGAAAAGTTTCTGTTCATGTCCTTTGCCCATTTTTTAATAGGATTGTTTGATTTTTTCTTGTTGATTTTCCTAAGTTCTGTATAGATTCTGGTTATCAGCCCTTTATCAGAGGTGTAGCATGCAAATATATTCTCCCATTCTGTAGGTTGTCTGTTCACTCTAGTGATAGTTTCCTTGGCTGTGCAGAAGTTTTTCAATTTGATCAGGTCCCATGTATTTATTTTTGTTGCTGCTGTGATTGCTTTGGGGGTCTTCTTCATAAATTCTTTGCCTAGGCCAATGTCCATAAGAGTTTTTCCAACGTTTTCTTTGAGAATTCTTATGGTTTCATGTCTTAGATTTAGATCTGTTATCCATTGTGAGTTGATTTTTGTGAGAGGTGATAGGTGTGGGTCCAGTGTCAGTCTTCTACATATGGCTATCTAGTTTTCCCAGCACCATTTGTTGAATAGGGAATCTTTTCCCCAGTGTATGTTTTTGTGGAATTTGTCAAAGATCAGGTAACTGTATGAGGTTGGTTTTATATTTGGGTTCTCAGTCCTGTTCCATTGGTCTAGGTCTCTGTTCTTGTGCCAATACCATGCAGTTTTGCTTACTATAGCCTTGTAGTATAATTTGAAGTCTGGTAGATAGATGCCTCCCAATTTGTTCTTTTTGCTTAAGATTGCTTTGGCTAGACAGGGTCTTCTCTGGTTCCACACGAAGCATAGAATTATTTTTTCTAGATCAGCAAAAAATGATGTTGGTATTTTGATAGGGACTGCATTGATTCTGTAAATCACTTTAGGTAGCAAAGCCATTTTCACTATGTTGACTCTGCCTATCCAAGAGCATGGTAGGGCTTTCCATCTATTTACATCCTCTGCAATTTCTTTTCTCAGTGTTTCATAATTCTCTCTACATAGGTCTTTGACCTCCTTAGTTAGATATGTTCCTAAATATTTAATTTTCTTTGGTGCTATTGTGAAAGGTATTGCATCTTCAATTTGTTTCTCGGCTTGATTGTTATTAGCATATATGAAGGCTATGGATTTATGTGTATTAATTTTGTATCCTGAGACTTTGCTGAATTCATTTACCAATTCCAGTAATCTCTTGGTTGAATCTTTGGGGTTTTCTATGTATAATATCATATCTTCTGTGAATAGTGAAAGTTTGACCTCTTCTGCCCCATCTGGATGCCCCTGATTCCTCTGTCTTGTCTGATTGGTCTGGCTAGGACTTCCAGCACTATGTTGAAAAGAAGTGGAGATAGTGGGCACCCTTGTCTAGTTCCTGTTTTAAGGGGGAATGCTTTCAATTTTTCCCCATTCAGTATGATATTCGCTGTGGATTTATCGTATATGGCTTTAATAGTTTTGAGGTATGAGCTGTCTATGCCTATATTGTTAAGAGTTCTTATCATAAAAGGATGCTGGATTTTGTCAAAAGTCTTTTCTGCATCTATTGAAAGGATCATATAATTTTTGTTCTTGCTTTTATTTATATGGTGAATTACATTTATAGATTTGCGTATGTTGAACCATCCCTGCATCTTGGGAATGAAGCCCACCTGATAGAGATGAATTGTTTTTTTGATGTACATTTGAAGTCGGTTTGCAAGAATTTTATTGAGAATTTTTGCATCTATATTCATAAGGGATATTGGTCTGTAGTTTTCTTTTCTTGTTATGTCCTTTCCTGGCTTTGGTATCAAGGGGATATTGGCTTCGTAGAATGAGTTGGGGAGGATTCCATCCTTCTGGATGTTTTCAAATAATTTCTGCAGTATAGGCACCAGTTCTTCTTTGTAGACTTGGTAGAATTCAGGTGTGAACCCATCTGGTCCAGGACTTTTTTTTGTTGGAAGATTTTTTATTGCTGCTTCGATTTCGGTGCTTGATATTGGTCTGTTTAGAAATTCTGTTTCTTCCTGGTTGAGCCTAGGGAGGTAGTATGTTTCTAAGAATTTGTCTTAGAAGCTTAGTTTGGCAGGATACAGAATTCTGGGTTGGCCTTTGTTTTGTTTTAGGAGACTGATGATGGCTCCCCATTCCCTTCTGGCTTGTAAGGTTTCAGCTGAGAAATCTGCAGTTAATCTGATCGGTTTCCCTTTATAGGTTACCTGCTCTTTTCATCTTATAGCTCTGAGGAGTGCCTCTTTTGTGTTTGCTTTGGTCAGTCTAATAATTATGTGGTGTGGTGAATGCCTTTTCACGTTGACTCTCCCAGGAGTCCTGTGTGCTTCTTGTACTTGGATATCGAGATTTCTGTCTAAGCCATGGAAATTTTCCTCTATTATTCCTTCAAAATGATTTTCCAGCCCACGCGAATTTTCTTCCTCTCCCTCAGGGATGCCTATGATCCTTATGTTTGGCCTCTTTACATAATCCCACATTTCTTGTGTGCTTTTTTCATGCCTCTTGTTTTTGTGTTCTTTCTCTTCGACTGTTTTATTTAGCACATAGGAGTTGTCTTCTAGCTCTGAAATTCTTTCCTCTGCATGGTCCAGCTTATTCTTAAGGCTTTCCACTGTGTTTTGTAGATCCTTGAATGCTTCTTTCATTTCTAGGATTTCTATTTGATTTTTCCATAATATTTCTATTTCTTTGGAGAATTTTTCATTCATTTCTTGCATTTTTCTTGTGGTTTCTTTCTGCTGGGATTCAATTTTCTCTTGAATTTCATTGAGCTTTCTTATAATCCATAAATGAAATTCCTCTTCTGTCATTCTATCCATTTCATTTGAGTTGGTATCCCTTGCTGAGGAACTGATGGTTTCTTTTGGGGGTGAGTTTTCACTCTGATTTTTCATGTTCCCTGAGTTCTTTCCCTGGTTTTTTCTCATCTGGCCTCTTGGTCGAGAGCTGGGGGTGTTAGGGCTAGTTTATGGCCCTGTCTCCAGGCCCACGATTTTCGTTCCTTGGCATAGCCAGGGAGAGAAGTAGTGGCCTGTATTGCCTTAGGTGTATTTTAGCAAGTTTGGTGGATCTTGAGTTAACTCTGACTTGTGGTCTTCTCCTCTTCCCGGTGGAGTGTGGTGAAAATGACCTCCCAGCTTGGGCTCTAAGCTAGTGAATTGTACTTGAGGATATTAGTCCACAGCTCCCTATTAGCTAGGTATTCTGTTATGTCCGTGGCAGACTCTGATCCCCCAGTTGGGGTATGCGAAAGCCCCGTGCTTTGGGAGGGGCCTTGTAGCTCCTAGGGGTTACTTTGACCCTGCTCCTCCTGAGGTGCAGATAGAAACACAATTTTTTTGGCTGAAGTGTGAGAGCTGAGTTGGGAAAATTCTACACAGCTCAGAGGTTGCTTATCTAGCCACGTGTGTCTGCCCTTCTGATGTTTGTCTCTGCGTGATACTTGTTGATAGGGGGATCTCCATTTGTGCACCCCTTTTCCACCACTAGACCCCAAGGCGAGGCAGGTGGCTGGCTCTATCCCCAGCAGTCTCCACCAGGGGGATGTTCCCACTGGGAGGGGGGAGTAGTGGCCGCTGGAAGCGCTCTTGGATGGCGCGAAATTCCCTCATGAAGTGGGCAGGATTATGGGGAGCAGCTCTGTTTCAGCCTGTGGCTCTTGAGGTATTTGGTTGTTATGAGAACCAGCAGTTATACCAAATGAGTCACTATAGCCAGCAACCTTTAAAATGACCGATCTCTGGGGTACAGGAGGGCTGGGACCTGAAGGGCGGGCACTAGGACCAGCATGTAGCGGACTTGTCGGAGGCCAAAGCCGGGATAGCAGGAGCAGATGGACGAGCTGCAAGCTGTTTCCAATACACAAAGGTCCTGCCGCTACAGTTCCGGATCTGGTCCCACCTGGAACCCACGGATGCCGCTGTCCCTGGCCACCACAGGCAAAGCCTGTCTCGCCCCAGCGGATGAGCCCTGGGCCGGGGCGGGGCGGAGCCAGAGACGCGGCTCACAGCTCCGTGCGGGCGGCTGTAAAGATGGCGGCCGCCGCCAGCCTGGCGCACAGCCGGGCTCCGATCGCGCCGGGAGCGCAGTTTTTCTCCACCGGCCGCAGCGGCAGTTGCTAGCAGCCTCTAAGGGCGTGTCCCGCTCCCCGTTAGACTCCTGGGCCCAGTCCCGCTGACTTCCAGTGACGCAGTGCCGGCCTGCGGGTTCCCGCGCACTGTCCCGGGAAGCTGTATCTCGGTCCCCACCCAGTTCCTCCCCAGCCCTCGGCAGTCTCTGTATATTGCAGCTGAGAGTTGTGTTTGGCTCTCGCAACTGCCTCCTCTCGACAGGGTCTGCTGCCTCGCGCCACCGCTCTGTCCCAACTCTGGGCTTGTCCCTGACTGCGTGGATGGGGAGGCGCGTAACCGCTTGGGGGGCAGGTCGCGCCGCGCCAACCTGGCGAGCGCGTCCTTCCCGCGCTCTGGGCTCTATTGTGCTCCGTGCGCCCTCCGATCTTTGTGAAAATTTTGTACCTGTTTTCTTGGGCTGGGCGTTTGGCGTTGTTTCTCTGTAATTCGCAACGCTGTTTTCGGAGTGAGCGGTCCATGCTCGCAGGTAGCCGCTGGCGTTCTTCACCCCCTTCCCTGGGAGCGGTGCGGTGGGAGGACTCTATCAGACCGCCATTTTTTTGCTCTCGATTTCTTTCTTAAGATATCTATCTCCTTGGTAAATTTCTCATTCATATCCTGAGTTGATTTTCTTATTTATTTATTTATTTTTTGTTTTGGCTTTCAGATTTCTCTTGTTCTTGTCTAAGAACATAATTTTGATAATTTCAATCATTTGAAACTTATTGAGACTTGTTTTTATGACCCAGAATATGGTCTATATTGGTGAATATCCCATGTTCACTTGAAAATAATGTGTATTCTGCAGCTGTTGGGTATGTTATATAAATGCCAATTGGTTTACATTTGTTGATAGCAGTATTCAAATCTGCCATATCTTTGTTGAATTTTTTGCTGTTGTCATTGTCATCATCTTCTTTTGCCTACTTGTTTTGAGAAATGAATGTTAAAATCTCCAACTGTAACTCTGGTTTTGTCTATTTTAGGTTATACCAATTTTTGTTTGTATTTTGAAGCTCTGTTGTTAGGAACAAATACATTTAAGATTATGTCATCTTGATAAATTGATATTTATCATTATGAAATGTCTTTATCACCTCTCGTAATACTGCCTGTCTAGTGTTAATATAATCAAAACAGCTTTCTTATGATTGGAGATTACAAGGTATATCTTTTCACTTCTTTTTTTAACTTGCCTGTGCTTTTATATTTAAAGTACATCTTCTGTAAACAGCACATAGTTAGGTCTCACTTTTTAAAAAAATTTCATTCCAGCAAATGCTACCTTTTAATTGTATTATTTAGTTCATACACATGTGATGCTCTATTGATATGGTGAGGTTTAACTCTACCATCTAACTCTATGTTTTTTATTTTGTTTGTTTATTTTCAAGTGAATCCAAGCTCTTCTCTCTGGGACTTAAGCTGAAGGCTGGGCATTCATATTCCTCCTAGAGTTACTTCAAGGAAATTGAGCAATAACTTCAGATATTTTTTTATTCACCTTTGGATTCAGCCCCATCAAGGTTCTGGAATCTAAACAGCATGAGAATGCCATGCACCACATGACTTCTCTCTGTTCTTCAGGTCCTCCTGCATTGCCGCTTTCTCTGCAAGATTTATGGAGCAATGGGGATGAGGGATAGGGGTTAATTGCCAGGCTAAGCAATCATTTTGCTTTTTTTTTCCCCATTTGAGACTGTTACAGATTCTAGTCTGTCCCATCATCCTACTGTGCAGTCTAAGGCTTGACTGACTTTTTCTCACCTCTGGCAAGTTTCTCCCTTTCTGGTAGACTTGCTCTTCTACTTGCCCAGACCAGGTATGAAAGCTGCCATGGCTCTCTGACCTTCTTTGAATGGCTGTTTCTCTTTGGAATTCAATTCATCAGGGCTTCCTTGTCTCAAAATTTCTTGCTGGGCCCATAGGAAAATATGATTATAATTTTTCCATGTTTTTCTTGTTGTTACCATGGGAATAAAGGTATTTCATGTCTTTTTTACACTGGTACTAGAACCTCTTTCATTCTTTCTTTTCTTCAACATACTCCAATTGGGCTTTCTTTCATTCTGAGTACTCAGCTGAAACATCTTTTTTCAAGGCCAGTAATCATCTCCATGTTGCCAAATCCAATGGTCAGTTCTTAGTCCTCATATTATTTTACTGGTTTGACCATATGACATAGTTGATCACATACTTCCTTAAACACTTGCTTCACTTGGTTCCTGAAACATCATGCTCTGTTGATTCTCCTCTGATCTGCATGGCTGCTTCTGTATTTGTGCATGTGTATGTGTGTGTACATTCCTCCCAATTTTCCCTGCTTCTAATTATTGGAGTGCCCCCAATGTCATACCTCTTCTGTATTTATGTCCACTCCCTTGTTGATTTCATCCAGCTTCCTGGTTTTAAGTTGCACTTTTATATAGAAGGCTCTTTGATTTATATTTTGAGCCCAGACTTGTTCTTGAGCTCCATATTTCTATGTCCAGTCCCCTTCTATTACACTCTAATATACAATACACATCTTAAACTTAGCATATTGAAAACTATTGGTTTTCCCTCTAAAATCTTCTTTTTCTGTATTCTCCTCCAAAAAGTAAACGGCAACTTTATTCTCAGTTGCTCAGGTCAAAATGCTTGAATTCCTGCCAAGTGCTATGAAACTTTAAGATGGAATGGCATCATTTGGGGAAACATTTTCCATATCATTCTCATCGATTTTTATTTCTGAGAAGCTAGTGATAAGAATCTTAGGAAGAGACAGGTTGTACCAAACCTTGCTGTGAATACCATTTTGCCTCCCTGTCCTTTGGTGCCCCTCGAATCTCATCATTTACGTTAGAGCTCTGCTTCTTTGGCTTCTTTCGATACTTCACTTCTCTGTTTCAAGCCACATACATCCCAGGAGTAGCACAAAACCTTCTCAGCAGATGCTGTCATCAATAGAATAATAGCCACACACTATTCTGGTATCTGGGCAAGTTGTATTGTAAAAATGAGCCTAGGAGTCACTCATAGCTGGGGACATATATCAGAAATTAAAATAGAATGAGACTATGCCTTTATTCTACAAAGTACCATGAATATAAAATGAACATAATACATCTCATAAAAATATGTCCAATAAAAATTCTTGATTAAAACTTCTATTAGCTCCCTTTCAACTCTCTCCAGGCTGGAGCAGCAAGAACACAATCCTGACAGTCAGGAAACATGGGTCCTGTCCTTCTGTCTCTGGTATGTCACAGATTAGCTGTGGGACCTAAGATAAGCCACCTCCACTCTCTCAGATACTCAGGCAAAAATCCTTGAATGCATTTTAACTCTTCCTTTCTCTAATAACTACATACAATCCATTAGTAAATCCTGTGGATCTATCCTCAAACTATAGCCAGAATCCCAACACCAACTTCCCTGGTATCACCCTGGTTTAAGCCACTGTCCACTCTTTTCTAGGCTTTTATTCTCCTTATTTCCAAGCCTAATAACCCCTGAGATCACTTCCACCTCTAGTATTATATGAGTCTATGGATGTTGTGAATCTGAGGTTCCAGAAGCTTTGATACACTCTCCCAAATAATAGAATGTGTGTCATTCTTTCCTACCAAAGAAAAATATGCATATGGGCAACTTTGACTCTAACAAGCAAGAGAGGAGTTTCCACTCACAATAAATTTTGGAAATTCAGACCCAGTAGCCAAGATGTGTAGAAATTGGTAAGATCTGCTGGCTAGTGGCCACCTGACCTGTTTTTACTCACAACACTTCTGGCATTTACTATTACTGGTTTATAATAAAGGATACAACTCAGGAAGAGGCATGTGGAAGAGACGCATAGGGCAAGGTATGGGGATGAGGCATGGAGCTTCTGTGTCCTTTCTGGGCATACCACCTTCCCAGAACCTTGATGTTTTCAACAATGCAGAAGTTCTCTGAACCCTGTGGAGATTTTTATGGAGGTCTCATTACATAGCACGATTGATTAAATCATTGGCCATTGAAGATTAACTCAATCTCTATCTCCTCTCCACTCCCCAAAGCTCAGGTTTGGGAATGAAAATTCCAACCCTCTAATCATGCCTTCGTTGTTCTGGCCACCAGCTCCCATCCTGAAGCTATCTAGAGGCCCCTTCCACTAGTCATTTCATTAGCATATCACTCCAGAGATTCTAAGGGTTTTAGGAACTTGTGCCAGGAACCAGGGACAAAGACCAAATATTTATTTTTTATTATATCACACCACCAAATCCACAGATCCTCTTTCCCTGTAACAGAGACTTCCTGGCTAGCTTATTCAATTTGATCTATTCTTACAGATGTCATTGTCTCATTGTTTATGACAAACTGGAGCCAAATTAAAAATTTTTTAAAACACATTTAGTGTCACCTTTTTATAAAAAGCATGATTTTATTTAGTTAAGATGAAGCCAAAATTGTTGCAAAAACTTGTTTTCCATAATCATGTGCAGAAACATATAATCACCCTGATACGTAGGTCAGTCTCATGCTTTCAAATAGGACTGCAAATTGTTTCAGACTAATGTCTTTATTTCAGCTGTCTTTATTAGTTAAAGCTATTTGGGTTGTGTGTGAATCACAGTAAGTTAATTTATGCTACCTTAGTGAACTACTTCAAAGTCATAGTGGCTTATAACAACAAGGGTTTATTTCTTATTCATTTTACACATCCCTCTTGAGTCAGTGGTGATCTCCTCGAACCCTCGTCTTCTCATGCTGGGAGTCAGACAGAGAACAGTCACCATTTCAAATGCTACTGGTCTGCATGGTGGAGGGAAAAAGTGCTGGATGACCTTGAGGTGGCAATAACATGCTCTGTCCTAGAAGTGACACCTGTAACCTCAGCATATAACACATTATCCAAGATGAGTCATATGGCCCCACTCAACCAAGTGGTGGGTCACCACGTGTAACCCTTTCATGGTCCAAAATGTAGAAAGTTGGACTGTGTGATGAACAGTGTTAACAATTGCCACAAGTTGCGAGTGACAGAAATACAACACAAGCTACTTAAGCAGACAGTAAAAAAAGATGATTTTTAAGGACCTAAGAAGACAAAAGTGACAGGACCTCAGGAACCACCGGAACCAGAGAATAAAACAGACTCTCTTGTTATCTCCATTCTCTACTCTTGTTTGTTTGTCTCCTTCATTCTTTTTCTTTTCCATATTCTGACTTCTAATTCTCTGGGGCACACAGGGCAGACGTGCCACCATCAGATCCCTAATTTTACATCTTATCACCCAGATGCCCCAGTACAACTGGCTTCTCTCTTTCAGTTCCAGATGAAAGACCCTGACTGATCATGCTTGAGTCAAATGCTCACAAATGACTTAAAGAATTCTTTCATACGTCAGGGTCATTTTGAAGAAAAGCAACAGCAACTGCAGTTGCCACGTGCGTGTGAACAGGAGCAGTTCTTAGAGGAAGAGGTTGTTTGGCAGAGAGAAAAAGGTAAAATGTGTTTACTACAAGTCTCATTGTACATAAGAGTAGTAGTGTAGAGAAATGCCCTATGGGCCTAAGGTATAAAATGTAAAGAAGAAAAAAGACAGTTATAAAATATCAACATTTAAATAGCTATTTTTGTTCAATTCTTCATATTCTCTTACGATGAAGATTTCTACGCTTACTACGAAGAGGCTTGAGTGCCCCAATATTTAGCACCTTATGTGATAGACCATAAATTCCACGAGAGTAAGAGTCACATCTGTATCACCAAGTGTTCACATTTTCATAAAAGATAAAATAGAACTTTCAGGAAAAATCTGAAAGCATAAAAGATCACACAAATTTGGGTAAAGATCACCAGGGGGATAAAGTAATAATTTAAAATTTTATTTACTAATAATATGGTCTGAAAATGCATATCACAAAATATGAACAAAACTACAAGAAGAAATATAAAAACCCACTAATATGGTGGAATATTTTTAACACATTATCTCATTAATTGATAAAACAAGCAGACCAAAAATCAGTATAGGTATAGAATATTTAAACATGTTAAGAAACTAGAACTAATATACATAATTACATTTATACATATCATACCTCAAATTGCCCAATGCATATTTTTTCTGAACACACATAGAACATTTACAAAAGTTAGCCATATATTGGACTTTAAATTTAATGTCTCGATAAATTCAAAAGATTGAAATCACTGAAGTCCCTCTCAATATCTCATTACAATGAAGCCAAACCAGAAATCAATTGCAAATGTAAAATCCTCACATTTTGACAATTAAAAAGCACCCCTATCAATGATCTACAGGTAAAAGAACAGATCTTGATACAAATCAGATATTTAAAAGGTAGCAATAATGAAAATACCATTATCAATTTGCGTAAAATGCAGCTACAGCAGTATAAAAAAAAGTATGTTCTTGAATGCACATAATACAGGCCAAATAAGGATTAAAAGTAATGAGATAAGCATTCAACTCAAGGACTTAGAGAAAACAGCAAAATAAATTAAAATAAAATATAAAGAACAAAAGAATAAAGATGAATGCAGAAAGCCGTAAAATAAAAAATAAACTTAAAGTTGATCATTACAACAAAGCTAACAACGGATTCTTTGAAACAACCCGTGATAATCTTAGTCAAGAATAAAAGAGAGAACCCACAAATATGCAGTATTAGGAGTGAAAGGGGGGACCTAATTACAGATGTTGCAGTCATTAAAAATATGGAAGATGATGTTACGAACAATTGTATACCAATATATTTAAAGGAAATGGATAAATCTTAGAAAAATATATCTGACTAAAACTGACACAAAAAGAAATAAAAACCTTCTTGGTTTTATAATCTTTATAGACATTGAATTAATAGTTAAAAAAAACTTCCCACCCAAAATGTGTCCGCCACCACGTGGCTTTGCCAGTAAGGTCTATAATTGAAAAGATAACAATTCCAACCTTGCATAAACTCTTCCAGAAAATAGAAGAAAGAGGAGAACATTCCTCAACCCAGTTAATGAGGCTAGTCTAATCTCAGTACCAACACTAGACTTGAACAAACATGAGAAAGAGAAATTAAAGCACAGTCTTGCTATAAAGAGAGATAAAAAAATCATTGTTATAAATTAGCACACCAAATCCAGCAATGTATAAAAAACGTAACATAATGGAATGACATTTGATTTATCGTAGAAATGTAAGGTTTGTTAACAATAATAAGCAATTTGAATCAGGACATTATCTAAATAAAAAAATTAAACGGTCATCAATAAATGCAGAAAGATTGCTAAAGAATATTCAATATCTATTCATGATTTCAAATGCTCTTAGAAATTATGAACAGAGGAAAATTTCTTAATGTGACAAAGGATACTTAAAACAGATACACAGAAAACATTACGCTTAATGGTGAAACACTGATTGCATTCTTAAACACTGTACCGGGGATTCTACTCGTGCTGTTGGAAAAGAAGAAAAAATAAGGTATAAAAATCAGAAATGATATGATTATAAACAGGGCATAACAGATGATCTCCAAATAAACTATTAGAATTAATAGGAAAATTTAGCAAATTTAAAGTGGCATCAAAAGTGTGAAGTAGCTGTGGATAAATCTAACAAAAGATGTGCTCTCATAAAGACAAAACTGTAACACTTTATTGAATGTCATAAATAAATATGCTATGGTTTTATATGAGAAGACAGTATTTAAAAGTCAAGTCCCCTCAAATATAGATTCAGTGCAATGTTACTCAACTAAAACACCAATAAGTATTTCATTGTAGTTGTTTTGTACTTAAAATACAGTCACGTGCCATATAAGGAATTTTCAGTCAACAATGGACCACATAGATCACTGTGGTCCCATAAGATTACACCACCATATTTTTACCGTACCTTTCTATGCTTAGATATGTTTAAATACACCAATACTTACCACTGTCTTACAACTGCCTACGGTGTTCAGTGCAGTAACATGCTGTACAGGTTTGTAGCCCAAGAGCAGCAGGCTATACCCAATAGCCTAGGAGTATGGTAGGTTATATATACCATCTAGGTTTGTATAAATACAGTCTATGATGTTGGCACTATGAAATCATCTAACAATGTATTTCTCAGAGCATATCCCCCATCGTTAAGCAACACATGACACATGACTACATACCATCAGTGGGTATACAGTCAAAATACTGGTTTAAAAGTTATTTGGATTAATTGTTTTCTTCTGAGTATTACAAATTGATAGTTAGGTTCATTTGTTTCTGTTGACATAAAATTTTCTTTTTTTTAAAATTATTTTTATTTCTTTTTGATATTTTTATTTCTTGAATATGTAACATATTAACATGGTTCTAAAGCAAAAAAAAAATGTTTAAAAATGTGTATGCAAAGAAGTTTTTTTTCTTTCACTTGAAGCCCCTTCTCATCCATCACCTGGGTAACTAATTTCACTACTTTCTGGTTTTATCTTTCTGTGTTTCCTTTTGCCATATTAAGTAGATATAAACTGAAAAGAAGCCAGAATTTAACACGGCAGGTCAAGTAAAGAAATTGTGATGTACTCATACAGCAGAACATCATAAGCAGCATAAATGAAGAGACTGTAGCAAGGCACATGAGCACGGGTGAGTCTCACAAACATGATAAAGAAAGAAGGAAGTCACAGAAAAATACATACAGTGTGATTTCATCGACACAAAGTCCATTAATCAGTAAGACTAAGCAATATTTATTTAAGGACACATAGATAGGCAATAAAACTATAGAGTAAAGCAGGGAAAGATGGTCACAGAAGTCAGGGCGATGATTGTCTTGGGGGAGGAGAGGGAAGGTGATCCAATTTTACCTGGGGATACAATGTTCTGTTTTGTAACAGAGGTGGTGGTGACATGGGCATTTACTTTATTGTATATTCTTTAAATATGCATATATATTTTTTAAAATAAAATTTTTGTATACTTAAGGTATACAACATGATGTTATGGGATACATATATATAGTAAATTGGTTAGTATAGTGAAGCAAATTAAAATATCCATCATCTTACATAGTTACCTGTTTGTGTATGTGGCAAGAGCAGCTAAAATCTACTCTTTTAGCAGGGATCCCAAATATAGTACAATTTTATTGCCTGTAGTCTTCATGTTGTACCTCAGGCCTCTAGATGTGTTCATCCTACATATCTGCCACTTTGTATCCTCTGATCCATGTCTCTTCATTTCCTTCCTCACCTGCTCACCCCTGGAAACCAGTGGTTTATTCTCTATCTCTGTACATTTGACCTTTTTCAAAAAATATGATCCTATGCATGACATATTTTTCAAGTTAAAAAAAGAATTGTAGCCCAAATATAACATTTTGACTCCAAAAATAGATAGGTTGTTTCTTACTAAAAATTAACCTTGAAAGGTAAGCATTTTCATAGTCTTTTCCACTATGATTACCTCCACAAATTATAATGTACTTATTGACTATTAACTCCCTGGTTCAGGGTGAAACTTACATTTACCAACATTAAAGTGGCGAGAATGGAAATGAAGAGTTTATTTATGTCGCCTTGTTGTCCACTGGGTAGATAATGAGGCACAGATTCCCTTCACTTGTGGGGTAAAGGGAATAATCAGGATGTTGGATAAGGTCGCAAATTTTTCACCATGACAGTTAGGACCTGACTAATCTCATTATTTCCACCAATATGTTCAAGAAGGGGTGGAAAGATAAGAAAGAAAAAAAGTCTCCTCATTTGATCATTTCAATTTATGGGCTAACAAATTCATTTTAACAGAAATAAAACTAGAGATCTTCCACACATGGTAAGCAGCCTGTCATCTATCATAGCCCTGGGAGGTGGTTTCCATTCTCAGTCACTTATATCTCTGATACACCATATTCCAGAAATTATATTCCCTGCAGGCCCTGAGTCAGCTTGAGTACTTTAATGATTTGGTCAGCAGAAGAGGGACCCTGAACACAGAATAGTATGACTTAAAAGGTAATGCAATCAGCTGGAGTAGATGACCCTTTCACTTTTGGGGATTGATGGTTTATAGAGTAAGAATCAAAGGGGTTAAGCACAGAAGTCCAACCCATCATCTTGTGATGATCAATCAGAGTCTGCTGATGCCGCCTCCACTCACCACTTTAGTGTGTATATGTGGGGGGAGTGTTCACTGCAAGGTCCCTGTGGCTCCCCACTGAGCTTCCCCATGAAGCTTTCCACAGTCTTTGCCTCTGTACTTGTTGTAGCTTCTCTTAACCTTAACACTGAGAAAGCATAGATGACAGGGCCCACCACTTCATAAGCCAACAGAGATGCTGACCCACTCCCTTTATAAAACAATTCCTTAAATTTCATTCTCCTATTCCCTCCTCTACTCTTACATTTTCAAAGTAATTTTATATCAGCTAATGTTTTATTTTGACATTCACAGCAACCTTGAGCTCCATAGGTTCTCATGCACCTGGAAGAGGACTAGGGTGTACTGAAGCCAGAAGACCTGGATATGGGGTCCCTGGAGCAAAGAAAGACAAGTTTAAGTACATGGTTAGGTATGGCTCTCAAAATGGACTTTCCTAACTTTATGCAAAGATCTGTATCCATGACTGAAGTTTTGGTTCTACCTATTCAAAGAGTAAAATTTTGCAAGTGTATCCTCTTCCTCTCAGCCTCCCTTCCTCCTCTCTTTGTACTGATAAGCATGGCCAGAGCTGCTACAGGAGAGCATTTATCTCCTCATCTTGATGTAAGGTCTTTTGGCAAAGGGAAAATTGGATCAAACTTCTGCAGAAGTTTCACTGATTTTAACCAGTGAATCTGGCATCATTTTTTATCCACAGGGTCAATCTGCCCTTGGTTCTTCTGCGTGCAGCACAGTGCCAGATTGATGCACTGATTCTTACACTTATTAACTAGCCATCCTTGGGCAGTTACTTGGATCTCTGAACCTCAGTTTCCACATCTGCAAAGTAAAGAAAATAATAGCTAACCGGGAGAATTATCATCGTTATTAAATAGAATGATGGCGATAAGGACTTCTCCGGTAATGGATCCTTAACAAATAGATATTTTTAGTAGCTGTTTGTTTGCACCCAATCTTGGTGTAATTGTGCCATGGAAACACCTTCTATTAAGTAGGTGGAGTAAGTTGCTGGGCAGTGGAGGTTCAGGAGATGGTGAACAAGCACAGTGTTTGCAGCTGGAATATGTGAGTCTCAGGGCCTTCATCTACAAGGGGCTGGGAGGGGGCTGGCCTAGATTTCCAAAGACTTTCTCTAAGGTCAAGAGAGGTCTAAGTGCTTCTTCTCAATGTTTTCTTTTCATCCTTAACCCAGGCAACTGAGTGGCTTTTACTGGTATCAACAAAAATATGATAGACCCCTCCATTTTTCCAGAGAATATTCAGGCAGGATGCTGAGAAACTTTCGTACACTCATGGACAGTGAGAAGTAATGAGCAACGGAGTCAGGATCAGAACCCAGAGCTGGAGTGCACCAGTTAAGTACTCTTTACCCTCCACCACGGCAGCTAGTATTAAGAAAAGGTGGACTGGGGTAGTCAGTCACTTTCTGTCTTTCCAATCATTAAAATAATAAAAGGCCCAAGGAACAGAAAAACAAAACACTTATCATCATTTTGTGAACATTCTACGGTTGGCAATGAATGTATGTATGTATGTATATGTGTATGCATGTGCATATACATACGTGTGTGAAATGAATATAGGTTTTGTATGCATCTATATATGCCCGTTTATGCATGTATGCATGTATGTACCTATAAAATCATGTGCAGGCCCACTAGTTTTATAAATTTTATTTATATTGATGTTGATTTCAACTCTGTATTTCCTTGTCTCTCAAGGCAAATTCTTATACTAAAGACAAAATAGCTATGTTTTTAAGGAGCAAAAAGTACTGCAGAAGAATTTTTAAACTGATATGTATGTTTATTCATTATTAAGAATTATAATCTTATTGAAGAAAATGTGGAAACCCCAACAGAAAAATGAATCACTTTGAACCTGAATACCCTACCACAATGACCATTGGCCTTTGGTGTCATTTCTTCCATGTTCCTTCCTTAAGGTTTTTTCTCTTCAGTATTCTTTTCTTTACAACTCTTGGGTAAAGTATTTTAAATCCATAAAATAACTCAAAAATCTACCTGACAGTATTAGCCATCACTTCCTCCCCCAGTGAATTTTAAATTCCTGGAGGCAGGAACCATGTCTTATTCAACTGTCCATTGCTGATTGTTCTTTTTCCCCCAAGACCTATCACAGTGCCTGGTACCTAGCAAGCACTCAGTGAGTATTGCTGAATCATATTTTGCATGGAAATTTTAGAAGACCTAAGAATCCCCGGGAATAAAGATTCAAGTGTCAAATGAAAGATGAGTTTTAAATTGAAGACAGAGTAATAAAGTATCAACGCTATTCCCAGGAGACCAGCCTGATGCCAGCTATGCATTCAACATCGGGATTTCTATTTTCTCCAAGGTAAGAGTGTTCCAATTTATTGGGTCCATTCACAACATAGGCAGATTCCTGTCATTCAAATCAAGTTGGCCTACAGCAATGGACTTATGCAACAGGAACATGCAAAGTAGATTTTTATTGACAAATGTCCCTGCTCAGTCTCCAAAGGAAGTGGCAGAGCTGCTTTCTCATGATAAAGAGGATTAACTAAATGAGGAACTGCAGCTAATCTCTGAGTTTGCCCTGATTGTTCTGGAGTGCTCTTTTTGAAAATAAAATTGGAAGGTCCTGATTTCACTGAGGTTTTCTCATGGCACTCTTATTCGAACTGTGAAAGGATTGCCAAGTATGGCTGAAGTGTGTTGTGCATGAGACAGACTGTCTGACTTTTGTCTAAAATTTTTTAACTTTAAAATATTGTAATAATCATAACACCAAAATAACATGAATTTTTAATAGAATCATGGCGTCTTGGGCCTATCATCTCATTGATTCCTCCTCCCAGTATTGAAATCTGCATAGCAGTGGTCTCTCAGCCTGTGCTTGGATGTTTTCAGTGTTGGGGAACTTACCACTCCCTGCCCCCTAATCAATCCCTAAATGCAAAAAGTTCTCCTTATATTGGGCTGGAGACTGTCTCTCCATAACTTCTACTCATTAATGTTATTTCTAAGGGAGACAGCTAATGAGTTACAGCTGCCCATTAAAGTTTGCATGAAGCAGGACCCTATTTCCTATCTCTCCAAATCTACCTATCTCCCAGGAGCCTTTAGATACTGGACCTTAGCCAGATACAGATTTGGGGGTTGTCAGTGGTAGATAAAATAGGGTTTTCTTGGAAAGATGGCATAGGTATTTTTAAACCCCATAGAATGGTTGGGATAGAACAGAATTGGTTGGGGTAACCTGGGGCATGAGTATGGTGAATACGAGGGGAGAATTGGTTAGAGGACAGAGGAGGAAAAAAATTCCAAGGCAGAGGGGCCTCTGAGAACCAGGAAAGGGGTGCAGAACATGAACATGAAAAAGATTTTGAGTTCAAATTTTGAATGCCTTAGATTTTCTACAGGATCCCCAACCCCATGGCCCAATTCATTCCTTATTCCTCGCTGGAGCACTAAGGTGAGAGAACCAGGAAATGGACCATCCTTGGACAGCTGGCTGCACAGAAAAACTTCTAAAAATAATGCTAATAAAATTACCCTTTCCCTACATCATCTACGCTAATCCTTGTAGTCACCCTCTTGGGTTATCCTCATTTTACAGATGAGGAAACTGAGGCTGAGACAGATAAATAACTTGTTGAAAGTAAAACAAATTAGTAAGAGAGCCAGGATTCCAATAAGGTCTGTTTGACTCCAGAAACCATGTTCCAAGGCCTCTCTGCTGGAGCTCTCCATGGTCATGAACAAGTGGCGGTGAAAGCAGTGGTGGGTGTAGGCATCAATTGCATGTGTGTACAGTTATCTTCAGCCTACCCTGCCTGTGGACACATGCAACTAAGGCAGACTAGACAACATTGAAAATGAGAGAACAAACCTAACTAAATATCTGAAGCCATTAGGGGAACAGAAAGAGATGAACATTTACAGAGAATCAACTATATGCCAAGCACAGTGCTAGCAACTTAAGATAATAATACACCATGTAATACATATAATAAAGTAATTAATAAACCTTCTTTTAAAAACTAAAAATTCCTCATCATAGGACCTACAGGAGAATAATTTTATTGAATTCAATGCATACATAGGCGTCATTCTAACTCCATGTGCCTAATATGTTTATCTAATTAATAATAGATGGATGAGGGTTACCAAAAAAGGTAAAAGGAAGGTTAAATTATCACTGCTTATGAGCACCCAACAGGATCCTATGCTGGTGCAACTGGGAAAATAAAATGAATATGACACAATACTCCCCTTCATACACACACACACAAGACAAGGTATATACATGAACCCACACAAGATGGCATATGCTAAGTATCACACATGAGTAGACAAATGAGAAAAAAGTGGAGATATGCAGGTTTTATATAAAGGAGAATAGATGAGGGCTATTTTAATGTCCTTGACTTTCAAAACAAAGCTTTGCAAAATTGAAAGAAAAAAACCAAACCCTTTTGTTCTTGCACACAAAACAAGTCCAAAACTACCCACTACAATGACTAATGACAACTAAGCCAGAGGCATCCTTCGGGAGCCATCTGTGAGGACACACTGCTTGTACTTGTTTCCAGTGGGATTTATAGGGTGGAGAGTGGCTTGTTGAACTTCAGAGTGCATGTGTGACATCAGGTTTTCCTTTACTAATAGCTGTGTCCTAGTCAAATAAACCTCAATTGTTAGTCTCCCTGTGGCCTCCAAACCATAACCTGTCCTCGACCTTCCTGGTCTCTCCGCTGAAGGGCAATTTGTTTAACTTGAAAGCCAAATACAGTTGTGTTTTCTTTTGTTTACACATGACTTTTAAAGCTCCGGTGAATTCTGATTTATTTTGGCCATTCCATCCCAAGATTCTGATCTCTTGTCACTATTGTTTCCAAATGCCTTCATATTTTTATGTAAGAAAGCAAAAAGACTGGAGTATTTCTAAAGATCGTTAATGTGATGTACGCTAACAGGACAGAAGTGGTATCTTTGAGTCTCTGAGTTTATTTTCAAAGAAAATGGAAGAGATGAAAACAAACATGCAAATAGTGTGAAGCTAGCATGCAATGCAGCGACACGGGGTCTTGAGAAATGGCATCTTGTGCACACCCAGGGATGGGAAAATGTCAGCTCTCAGGAAGCAAAGGTGGCACTGGTTGCAACAGTTACATTTTCTCCTATCTTTTACCCATTCCCCTGCATAGAGACAGGCAAGGTAAATGCTATAGCTACTTAATACTCTTATCAACAGGATAATATTCCAGAGAATATCTGTTCTCTTGTTCATCAGGAGCAAATCTTTTAGCCAGATAAACAATTCTCTGGTTTTTACCCACATCTATGCAAAACATAAACTAATATTTTGATGAAGTAGGAGTGTGGCATTGTAATGAAGTAGGAAAATGAGCCACATTTATCTCTTCTTTCTTCTCCTATATGTAGTAGTGTCTGGTGAATCCTTAACAACTGGCTGTGAGAGCGTGGGGGGAAGCCCTGATTTGTAGTGTTTGCTGATTTCCATGGTGTAAATACTCCCATCATTGTTGATTTCAAGCTACCAACCTGAAGTTGCTGAACATGGCATTGGGAAGAGATGTGTACAACTGGCTCTCGCAAGGCTGCAGGCACTGGCTCCAGCATGACCCTGCCTACACGGTATGCTAAACTAAGTGAATAAGATTCCACAAGTAAAACTTATCCCTAGAGTTGGAACTCTAGTACTTTTCGTGATTGAGTCCTGACTTGGCAAACTATTACATCCAAACTAAGATAAATGAATGACTTACTATGATATCACCATAGTGAGTATTGAATTTTTGATATGTATTTCCTGCCTAAGTAGACCATAACACTATGATTGACTCTAAAAATAAGTGCTACCACTTAAAGCTGACTTCATGCTGCCTATATTCACACATTGCTCTGTGCTTTCCTGGCAAGTCACAAAATTAGATGTTTGTGTCGCCTCTTTTGGTAAACGATTGTAATTTCTTAGGTGTCATTTGTAACCCCAGGGGGACTCTGGGATGGAAGTAATATAATCTAGCAGGGAATCCCCTTTGAAGTATTTTTACCAGAGGATTTTTGTTGAGTGTCTTAAAATAATTTCATCTCCTTTTCTCTGGACAGCCTGCCCATGGAGATTAAATTGCTACACCTGAAGGTCTGCAAATAGGAACAAGAAGACAGGCAGAGGCAAATAAAAAGAAAGGATTTATAAATAAAACAAAAGACGATCTTCGAAAATTATTCTAAGCTTTGGGACTTGAAAGAGACAATGAAAGTCTTGAGGTTTAAAATCCACAGAGTCTTTGAATAGTTCTAACAATACCAAAAAAAAAAAAAAAAAAAGGAGAGAGAGAGAGAGATCTGAGAAAGATACTCGGGGAGACTGAGTATCTTTAAGTGATAAGCTTGTTCCAGGCATATAGTCTTAACTTTGTTGCCTTTTCCTTTTACCCTTAGACAGCCATCCTCATCCCCTGAGCTATTTCTAGGAAGTTAAAGCAGAACCTATTATTCTTTTTGGTCAACATAACATAAAACATCATATGAAATTCCAACTTCTGTTCTCACCTCTTTCTCTTCCTTCTCTCCCTGCATGTTCTAACTTCTATAGGGAATAGGACATACAACAGTAACTCATCTTCACACTGAGCCATGGTTTATGCAGCTATTTAAAATAAAACTATTGCACTCCCCACCATCCCTACAAGCTGAGAACTTCACTCCCCTCTCTGATTTGGCATGTTAGCTCTCACAGTGATGATTGTTTTCTCCTTTCTTAGCTCTGAGGGCACAAGAGGGGCGGTGTGAGACATAAAGTGCACAAACACTCTGACAGTGCGCTTCTATCTCCTGAGAGAAACGAGGTGCACATGCAGAGGAAGAAGGTGCATGGCAGGGTGACAAGGCAGCGGCAGCACTTTGTAAGGAGATGTCTTTGTAAGATAGTGATGTTTTTACGTTCCTTAATTCTTGATCACGCTCAGTCAGTAAAGCTTGTAATCCTGCCATCTCCTGATTCTGTAAGCATAGACATCTAATTGCTATTTTGCCTACCAGTTCTAGAGTACATCATTGTCAGTTTAGATTGTTTTATGGCACCTGTTGGGAAAAATAAAGATCTTTCTATTCAAATAGCTCAAAAGGCAACGTTCACTGTTCTTTCTATTCCTGGTCAGTTCATACTTTGAAGAGATATAATAGGAAGTGGAGCACTTTAAGATAAAGCCAGAGGAGAGAATTCCTAAACTTTCCGTTGCAATGCTTTGCAGTCACTTAAACCACTATGAGATTCTTGGGACCTTGCACAGAGTAGCTGCTTGGTAATAATTTGCTTCCTGAGTAAATTAATAAAAGGATGCCCAAGTGGTCAAGTTTTCCAGATTTACCTCCTGGAATCAACCTTTGGGCTATCACACAGAGAGATTTCCTCTGCTTCTCCTTTGTGTTAAAGGAGCGGGCAGAAGATAGGATCTGCTTTCTGTGACTTCTAGATTTTATGACTTGAGTGTGATCACTACTTGTGACTATATTTGCTCTTTGGTTTTATTTTTTGGGAACTAAGGGTCTTTGGCAATTGCAAACCACCTGATTGTTTCTTGGCCCTACTAATATGTTAGCCCAGGCTGGCTGTGCATATCTTCCTACTTTGCCGTTTGTTATTTCCCGATGGCCAAGGAAATGAGTGGATCAATAAAAATATCTGTGCTTTTGTAACCAAGGCTGGTGTAACAAGAGGAAGCTTTGGTCAGGGGATGAATATCTTCTGATGGGTGAGAGGAAAGCCACAGTAGAATTGAGACTAGATTTCCCCGTTCAGATGTAGATTATTTGGAACTCTCAACTGGGCGGGGTCAGTGCATAGTCAGATATTTTGTCACGGGGTACATGGTGGAGCCAGTTTCGCCTACACATTTTGCCCAATAATTTACTTATTAATATTGAGGATAGGGGATTTCTATCATATCTTCCCGATTGTGCATTGTGGAGTGATAGGTAAAAGCCATTTTAAAATGTAGAGTACTATTCCCATATATGTCATTAGCCACACTACTTCTAATGTGATTATAACACAATATGTCCTGTACTCCATTTAGGGGCTTTTCTCTTCCGATACCTAAAAGATGTTGCCTGATATCCTTGTTGACTTTACACCTGCTTGTGGCAGAAGGTTGAGGGCAACGCCTTAGGTGTTCCTAACACACTGATTGACAGAGTGAGAATTGAACTGATTCTCTACTAAGTCCCACAGAAATTATTAGAATTGAATGGAGACTACAAAAACACAGGTACTCCTTGGTAATAGTAAGAGACACTCAGTATTCAAAGCCATTTTCATCCTTACTAGTTGGATCAACCCTCTCACTAGTATATTTAAGATTTATGTATCTGTATAGGGTTATGGGGTTGATTATACTACCCTTGTATGGACTGTGTAACCTTGCGAAAATTGGCTTTCACAGCCGGGGAAAATATGGAACAGATCTCATCTGTTCCCAAAACGCCTAAGTGAAGACCAGGCCCAAATGACTGGGGACAAATCATTGGATGAAAAGAAAACATAATATCCTTGGTCAGGGAGTTTGCTCAGGCTCTCACCTTCAAAGCGTGACATGTAAATATACATATATATATATTTTCTTAAGGGATAAGGAGGTAGATGTATTCAACACATGGGATTATGTGGTACTCGTCTTTTGCAAATCTTGCTCACTTTGTCACAGAATAGATGGGTGCTCTGTCTTTGCTGCACCACAGGAAATTCTTGCATGGCTGTGACTGTCATCTTTACCATGTCTTCCCACAAGATTTCTAGGATCAAGCCAGAAAACGAAAGCATTCCTCAGTGGATTCAAAGGGGAAATGAGGACACAACTTAGGTACATTCCAAGAGGAGACACTGGAGGAGGACTGAGCCGGACATATACAAAAAGCACATGTGATAGCGCACATATTTATGCTGCTTGCAATTCAAGCTCCTCATTTTGTTAAGCTGAAAAAAATCACTATTGGAATGCTTGGATGTGGTTTGTTAGAAAAATAGATGCTGACACTTTTTTTTTTCTGCATTGAGTTAATGTGTTGTAAAAATGTGAAACCATTCAGGATAAATTAAATAAAATAAATATTAGACGGGAATTAATTCTCAAAGCCAATACTAGAGGCCAGTAGTTAGATGAAGTGTGATGTTTGCAGGAACTCCTGTCAGACCCATGCTTTAAGTAAACAAGCAATTTGGGCAGTCTTTGACAGCTGGGGTCCATTCTAAATCAAATAAGTGATGGCATGGTACAGATGGAATATATTCAGCATGGGACATTTTGGCAAGATCCTGTCGGCCAGGATGTATAACATTAGTCTTGGCAGGAATATCCCTTGGAATAAAATCTACCTGTTGGGAATAAATTTTCTATACTTACCATGTATGCTTTCCTTCCTTCTTTGCTTCCTTCCTTCCTTCCTTCCTTCCTTCCTTCCTTCCTTCTTTCCCTCCCTCCCTCTTTTTCTCCTTTCTTTTCTTTCTTCGTTCCTTACCTTGATGGCTCTCTGAGGTGGAGAGGAACTTGCTATACTATGGACAACCTTTAAACACTTCTCCTTATATTAGAACCACAGAGGGGTTTCAGGCCAGTGTGGGCATATAAGTGTGAGAGTCAGTCTAACAGGACTACCTGTTACAGGCTGCAAAGACACTGTTAGAAGTTAATACCACAGATGCCAAGCACTCTTGAGGTGCTAGACCGCCCTTGCAACAACTTATTTCAAAACCAGTTCTTCTAGTATTAGCCCACAGCCTACTTCTAAACTAAGTCAGAAAAGGCAGAAAATTCATTGAGAGATTCAAGAGACCAGGCGGTAAGGATTTATCAGGGGAAGGGGTGTTTTCTCTGTTCATCTCACACCAAATGAGGGGTCTTCCAGAGAACCAGTTTGGGAACTTGACTAGTGATCCCTGAAGTTTGGGGCACACTGGACCTAGTAACCAGTGCATTCCTGGGGAACCAGTGGAAGGTCATGTCTTCCCCTTGAGGACAAAAAAGTCAGGGCTACACTGAAAAGTTCTGGAGTTTGGGGGACAAATGTGTGTCTGATCTTATGGACTAGAAGTGCTTCCAGTAGAGGGTTTCTGGCATGGAACATCTTGGAGGGATCCACCCAAGCAGCCTGCTTGGAGGGTGAAGTGATCCGGCAGAGGGATAGACCTGAGGAAACCAGAATGGAGGGCGCTGAGAGGGAAGTTACAAGCAGCTGCCTGAGTGGACATCACCAACATAAGAAGAACTGCAGGAGAGAGACCCTCAGTGATGGGAAGACCTCCTAAGAACCTCAAAAGTACCCCATGAGAAGAAAAAAATCAGCCTTTGGTATCTGCTGTACTCAAAGAGCATCAGGGTTAGATAACCATCTGGTTGAAGAGAGTTTTCTTCCCTCTTACCCTTACTGCCTGTGGTGAATGTGTGGTATTCAGGAAAGAAAGGCTTATTCCCCTAGCTTTCAGGAGTGCTGCAGGCAGATGGCCCTCAGCCTTCAGCTTTCTTTAGGGGATTGTCTCAGCTGAAGAGGGAGCAGCCCATTCAATGACTGATCAATGTGAAGTACAGATAAATTCCCAGCTCTTCACTTCAACTCAGGACAACTCTGAAGGATTCTCCCCAGCTCTAAAGCTCTCCGTGGGGTCATTCCAATGAAGACTATGTTGGGATTGCTCATATTCTCCCTGTGTCCCATCCCATCCACAGGTGTGGATCCCAAAGCATTCCTGGCACATCTATCTCCTTCTCGGAGTCTGCTTCTGGGGAATACAACCTGCAACACTTCTTATCCTGCACCTGAACTGCAAGGGCCACAAGGGGCAGTTGACAAACAAAAGAGGAGGCGGAGGGCCTCCCTCCCCCATGGCAGGTTTCTAAGCCTCAAGGACCTCCCCAGGGGGAGGGAGGACATTTCAGTCACGTGTGATTCTTAGACTGGACCTTTCAGAATTAAAGACTGACCAGAATAAACTACTAAACAGGCCAGATGCATCCTTCACGAGCAGGAAAGAACAAGCCCACAATGTGAGTTGAATGGGGAGCACGTGTACAGCTGCTTCCTTTTAATTTAATGAACCGATTACAGGAGCATACATTTTAAGAAGCTGGGTTTTGAAATTAGTCCTGGGTTTGAATCCAAGTTCTGTCACTCACTTGTATGTGACCATGAGCAGTTCACTCAACCTCTGCTCAACCATAGTTTCTAAACTATGAATGGAGGTGATAGTAGATTGCTGTGTGGATTAAATGAGAATGTACACAATGCTTTTAGCACAGTGCCTGGCACAGGCTAAGTATTCAGACTTGCTCCCCTCCTGGGTAGCTTCTGTGGTTTCTGCCCATGCATGGGTCTTCTGGGACAGGAAATGTGCAAAAAGTGATATCTCAGGCCAGACTCTATTTTGTCTCACATGTAAGGAGTACAGGAGGGTAAATCACAAAGGGAGTTTATATAAATCTCATACTATTTTATTTCTCATACTAAAATTGTAAATGGAAGCAATGATTCTTTGTAACTTCAATTGGCTTGTTGCAATCATATCTTTTTCTAAACTGTTTCATGACAACTTGTATTCAATTTACTAGATCCATTTATCAGCAAAACCAGCTTTTCCCCTGCAATTGCTTGGCAGATTCTTACCTGGCTGCTGCTATCTGACCACGCTGGGGTTTGAAAATTTTGTTGACTTGTTTCTTATCCTTCCTTCCTTTCCCGCCTGAGTTCTTGGTCTGGAGCTATGTGCATCCTCCTGTCTCTCCTGCACACTAAAGGACCCCTTGGCCAGGTTTTCTAGTTATAACTTTGTCCTACTCCATTGGATTCTCCTGCACTCCTTTCACTATACTTCCTCTGCTGGAACTTATAGGCTCCCCTATCCATCACTTGGAGGTGAATTGAGCAATCTCCGATAAGTATAAGTCAGGGTGTTTCCTTCTTAGAGAGCCTAAAGCTTTTGATTGCCATTCGCCCATGGTACATACATTGACTCTGATACTCTTGTGTCAAGACTATAGGAAGTGCCCATGTTTAGGGGTAATCATAAATTTTGGCAAATGGTTTAGAATAGTTCAATTTATTTGTGTCAATAAAATTCAAGTTACACAATCTTTTGGAATAATCTTGAGTACACGTACAGTTTATTATACTAGAATTTTACTTATGTATCTATGGTAGTCAAGCAAATAATTGGCCAAATGGCTAACAGAATTCAAAGGGGGAAACTGCATGTACCTTTTACTATAGTGTTAAATATAACATATTCCTCACATATCCATTCGTAATAAAGAGATTAAAGCCTGTAGAAATTGCTTTATCATTCTGAAGCTGGGAATACTATTAAATTCTAGCTCTAAATCTAGGTGAATATCAAGCCCACCTGGTTAGTTTTGTAGAAAATGCGCCGAGCATGTATCTTATTCCACAGTGATCCCTTAGCTACATCAAGTAAATTAGTATCTCTTTTCTAAAGAAGGCCTTTTTATTTTATGTTCAATTCTGTTAACCATCTCTAAAAACCAACCTCCTGCTTACAATTACTGGCTTTTTCCAACCACTTAGACCCGCCTTCTCAAAGCAGGTTGCATACCCTAAATTCTGGTAATGTGTATTTTTTTCAACAGCATAAAATGCTGTCTCAATTGGGAACTATTGATTTAGCATTTGTTTTCTGTTCCATGAATTTTAACATTTGATCATAATCTTATGTTATTCCTGGTTTCATTAGAGTTTGTTTATTTATAAAATTGAAATTCCCCTAAGTCAGCATTTATGGTTTCTCAGAATTTTGAATCTCCCTAGTGCTTATGAAATTCTAAGTATATACTACAAACTCAATATATATTTGTCAAGTTGAAATTTTGAGTTTCAATTTAGCAAAGTCAAACTTTATCTCTTTGCAAAGATCATCTAAATGTTTAGTCGTATTTTCTTTTTAGAATCTTATCCTCATTTGGGTAATTTGCTCTGGTACCTTCACCCCAGCTCACCCTCCACCTCAAGTTGGTTCCCCTGCACCTGTAGCTGTATTATATTTTCTTGTCTGCTTCTCCAACCAGATGAAGCTGAAATAATTTTTAATCTTGTTTTATTTTATTTATCTTGTGTCTCTATGGCTTAGCACACATCAATTGCCAAAATGAATGATTTTGGAAAGAACAGGAGTGGCTTGAGCATAGTTGGAGGGGAAATGTTAAAAGAGGTAAATGAAAGATATTTAATGTGCCTCTTCCAACTTTGTATATCAATTTAATAGTTTTAAAAAAACTTGAAACCAATCCATCTGGTTGACATGTTGTCAGGCAGTCTTGGTTCATGACAGATTAACTAATTCTTCATCTATTATTTATACTCTGCCTACATTAAAAAACAGCCATTGGAGTGGATTAAGGTAAAAACAAACACCAGAAGAATAACATCATTAAGATGAGAGTAAAGAACTAGAACCACATAATCAGGAGGGTACGGGAGATATCCCTGGCCTACAAAACCTAAAACCAGGGAAATCTACAGCAACTGAGCATACAAATGAACTCTGAGCTCTCTCAATTTCGTTGTTGGGAAATAAATACATCACATTCTGACTTCAAAAGATACTGTGTAATGTACAGAAGCTGTCAGTAGTGATCTTGGACAAGCACTGCAATGGTGCACATTGGCTTATATTTGTTTAAGTGACTTACTGTAGAAAAAATTTACTACAGTTGTCAGGTATACTGAAGATCTTTAAAGAGTCAGTAAATTACTCTTTAGCATATGATATTTACTGTACAACAAAAATAACAATGGGTTCTTTAAAAAAACTACAAAGTAAAAGAAAGCCATGACCACTATTATAGTCAAAGTCCATTTTACCTGGGTGCCCAAATGCAGTAAATACACATCATTCTCATATCACTTGATTTAAAGTTAGATTTCAGTTTTGAGAATGTAGAGATGAGTAAGAATTATAATGTGGCTTATATTATCATCAGATATTTCATTTTTTTACTTTTGAGTTGGACATACTTAATACTAGGTACTATGACTGGTACATAAAAGATCACCCCAGATAATCAAAGTGGAATTTAGACTATCAGGGTGATTTTGAAATATTAATTCACAGTTCTAAGGCTGTGAGCACAAAGGGCAAATGAAGTGCTAATTTAGGCAATTGTCTGATTGATTTAATTATTAAATTAAGTATGAGTTAGGAGAATTCAGACTTTTTGTTTCTTAGCAGAAGCTTTTAATTGTGCTATACTATTTCCACTATCCTATTTATTTATTTATTATTTTTAGGATAACCATTGTCTCATTCTTTGTGTTGATGTGATGGCTCTGTCCAGGGCTCCACTGCAAAGCCAAACTTTGTGGCCAAACCACAGCAACATGACAAATTCAATTAGGTAAAGCAGCTTGGTCGAGTCCCCACTGTTGTTTGATTGCCAACTGAGCTGACACTAGAATCACTATGTGATTTGGTTCTCCTTGTGTAAATAAAATGGAAGCCTCTGTGTGACAGTATAAACTCACTCTACTAGGGTCTTACCCTGGGGGCTGGTTGACCTGCCCCACTACTCACCAGTTCTTTCCACGTCACTGTGGGTCTCTCAGCCCAGCAGAGATACAAAGAACCCAAGCAAGGCCAGGCAGTTTGGTGTTGTGAAAAGGCATTTAGAGTTGAGCCATCCTGAGTTTTAGCCACAGTGTTGCCTTTTGTTGCTTGTGTCTCTTGGGCAAATTACTCTCTCTGGATCTTTGTTTCCTCATCTGTAACATGGGGATGGTTCTGTTTGCTTTGCAGAGTTTTATAACAAACAAATGATATAATGCCTTTGATGACCAGCCAACACAGTGACTGGAGTAGATGCTCAAAAAATTAGAATTGTTAGCCTAAAATAAGTTTGTACAAAGAGAAATTCACTTTATTAAAAATTTAACATAACATTTTAAAAGCTCTCATTGTCATCTTATAACTAATCAATAATAACTACGTGGCTAAAGAAAATACTGTAGCATAAATGACCCTTGTAAATGAGTAATGTACCTTTTAATACTTGTATATCCTTTCAGGAAACATTTTAATTCTGGGACTAATTTTGTTCTAATGGTATTACATTATTCAATTTTTGTAAAGAAATAATCTTATAATTAACATGTGGTTAGAAAAGTAATGCTATTTTTAGCTGCTGGATCTATGTCTTGACAACAAAGAATAGAGCCATTCTTGGGTCAATATTTTAATATGGTCTTTCAGAGTGTAAGAGTAATTAAGAAGGACATAATTCATACTGTTAGGGAAGGTCTAATTATTGAAATATTTTATTCATCAATAATAAACTTTTGACAAAACCTAGTAATACTTGGTAAAAGTACACATGTGAAAAATAAAACATATAATTACTAAGAAGTATTCATGTGAGATTTTTTTGATCAGGTGGTGAAAAGAAAAGTCCTTTATTTAGAGTCAATGAAACTGGCTTTTAGACCAGACAATGTGACTTACTAGACACATGGCTTTGGGCAAGTCATTTAACCTCCATGAGCTTCGATTTCCTCTTGAGAAATGAAGCTGGTGCCAACTACCAAGACTACTTTCAGATAATTTTTCCATGAAGTAAATGTAATACATGCTACTAATGTAAATACTACGGAAATGTGAGGTACTAGTGTCATTATGAAAGGTTTAATAAAATACTCCCAGTTATTTCTTGATACTTTTAGCCTTAAGTTTTATGCCAATACAAAGTGCATAATTCAGACAATATTAACAATTCTTGGTCAATGATATCTGTTAAGTTTAGGTTTGAAATCAATAGATATTGATGGCTCATATGTGTTTTACTTGAATGTTCTATATAGTTTGAACGTATTGTATAACATACCAATAGCAACTTAGGTAAAGTATTTAGAATACATATAAACATCATTGAGATGCAAATTTGTAGCTAAGTGCAATTTCTATAATTAATTATAAGCAATCAAGATTAGGTGATATAACTGCCAATGAAAATGATAACTTATTAGAATAATGTAAAGAAAATGTGTCATGTATTATATCATTTTATCCCTGCAGCAATCATTTGAGGTAGCAATGATTATTTCCCATTTATTGGATGAACTTGAGAGCTACGGAAATGAAATGAAAACCAAGAAAGTCACAACTGAGTAATTAAACAATCTGGTACTAAAATCTAGATATTTTAATGTGAAATCCAGTGCTTTTCAAGATAAAGCAGCAAAAATGCGTTGTGAAACATTAGCAACCATTCAGTTATTTATTCACCATGGCTCACTGGGTGCTCATTATGTGTAAGGTTCTATCAGCACAGTAAAGGATCAGGAATGGCCCCAGCTCCCATGAAGCCAATGGACTAGTAAGATAGATAATTCATAACACTTATACTGTATTCAGAAAACGTAGGGGCTATAAAAACGTACAGGAAAAGTGTCGTGGGAGTTAATTTATATATTCAATAATATTTATACATTTCAATAATATTTTTGGTGCTACATTCACATACTGTAATTGGCCATGTTCAGAAATACTATTTTTCTTCCCTACAACAGTTTGAATTGAGTTCAATTTTATATAAAATGTTCTTCTGAAGGTGAGCAAGCAAGTTTCATATTACTGTCATAAATAATGAACTTGGACGAGAATCCAACATAGCAAAAAATTGTGAATAAGACTGCACCAAGGTTTATTTGAACTTGTTGGGTGCATTTTAATGTCTGCCACTATATACTAAGGAGGTTAAATTAAGTACAAAACAGTAAAAATTTATACTTTGATATTTTTTATCATAACAAACATTATCTCTGATTTGATTATGATACTCATTTCAGTAGTTTGGTGTAACATATATGCTACCAGTGTACTCTTTTCCAAAAGTGAAGATGGTAGCAACTACTATAGTGTTTTACCCTATAAAGGTATAGTTTTAAAAAAATCTATTCGATTTCAAAACCTGGCTCAATATGGAAACCATTTATTTAAATTCTTCTACAGTAGAACACCTCATTATTACCCTGAATTGGGTATCTATCACTTTTCAAGGTTTGCATATATCACATTACCTTCAGTATAATCTCACAGGGCAAAAGCAGAGGTATTCTTTGCAAAAGGGCCATAGAGTCTTTCTAACAATAATATTACAAAAGACTACATAATTGTTTGTAGTCAATTAAGTTGTGTGGTTACTTAAACAAACAAACAAAAAAAGCAAAAGCTGCGAAAGCTAAATTGTAAGAGTGAAAACTGGGAGACAGTGAATAGTAGGATAAATTGTAATAGTAAAAAATGGGAGAGGCTATAAAATGGAATGCACAGTGTTCACAGCCTTTTAAACCTGGTTCAAGTCCTTGTTGTGAAGTGTAATTTGTGCCTCAGTTCCCTCACTGGAAAATGAGATTAATAACATTTATCTTGCAGAATAACTGTGAGACTTAGAGCTAACCCACAGGTTGGGTATATATTATACAACACAATTCAACTCCTAAGAAAAACAATTAATAGCATGACCAAACATACGTGTGCGCGCACGCTATCTGGATTTAGTTGCTTCATCTCCATATTGACTACACGTAGGATTTTATTTCAGCTTCTATTTTTACAATACATTCTTTTAAAATGGAGACTTTGAAAAGACACGAGACACAATCCTTGCCTTCACAAAAGTTTGCCAAATTCCAACTCAGAATTTCTTTAAAACCATCATCCAAGCAGGACAGTTCCTGGGAACAGTTCTGCCAAAGGCTGGAGACTTCAGTTTACTTTGCAGCACCCCACCCATCAAAACCCCCAGTATATTTGTCAAGCTTTCATACACTTCCCAAGCTTTTACCGGACCTGAGGAACCCTTACCACTAGTTGTTGTTTAGCTTTTCGATAAAAACAAAAAATATTTTGAGATGCTGACTCCAAAGATAACAAAAGATAAAGAGATTTATGATTTAATTATTAACACCCTAGTCCTAATAATCATCAGGCTTGGCTGTTCAGAATGGCCCCGGAGGGAAGGCAGATGTCAAAAGCCTGGGGGGGGGAGTAAAACCTGGTCCTAGGGCCTAGAAATAGAGAGAAGAAACAACTGCACAGCGGTCACGTCACGTATACCTAAAGAACAGTCCAAGCACCAGCGGAGCCTTGTAGAGGAGCCCGGGTCACTCTCCCAGGACGGAAGGCGGGGGACCGGGGGGCGGGGTGTGTGCGGCCTCTGGGAGCCTTGTTCTGTGTGGACGCGGAGGGCTGGGGCAGCGGGTGCAGGGTCCAGCCAGCCTGCCCGCCCGCCGAGATACTGCCTCCAGGCGCAGTTGCCTCGCTACACCCTGTGATGAAAGTAGCGTGCAAGGCGCAAGAAAACACATGTCCTCGTGGCCATTTTCTGGGGGGGTGCTAGGCATCCTCTGCTCTAAGTCCCGTGGGGTGGGACAAATGGGCCCTTGAGGTGGGAAGTTAGTTGAACTTTGGGAAGGAGGAGTGTAAAGCCGCAGCGAGGCGGGGACGGGGTGCGGGGGAGCAGGTGGGGGAGGGGCGGAGGTGGGTTCTGAGAGTCTCCCTCCCGAGCCGTCCCCGCACTCAGCCAGCAGGAGGGAGGACGCGCGGGGACGGTGCTCACTTCTCCACTTGCTCCTCGGCTTTCCAGTAAAAATGGGCGAGGGAGAGGTGTAGCGGGCTTGGGCAAAGGCGGGTGCGCAGCGGGAGCCCGCGGCCCCGGCCTGGGCGCGGCGGGAGGGGCGACGGCCGGACTAGCAGCTCTCGGCCCCGCGGCGGGCGGGCGGGCGGCAGCGGCTCCTCACTGCACCAACCTGCGGGCGCGGGCTGGCTGGGCGAGCGGCGGCCCCTCCCACCGCACCCCACCCGCGCCGCCGCCGCGGCCGCCCGCCTGCCCCGGGAGCCGGCCCGGGTCCCAGTCGGTGCCGCAGGGAGCCGGCGAGCGCAGCGCCCACTCGGGACCGCAGCCGCGGGGCGACGTCTCGGTTGCAGCCGCCGCACCGGGCGCTTCTGCCTCTCCGGAACAGGCTCCTCCTCCCTCCCTGTCTCCCTCTGGTCCCCCCTCCCCATCCGTCCCCACTCCCCTCGCCCCCCCCCCCCCCGCCTGCCCCTGCCCCGGCCCCGACGCCGCCCTCCTTCCTTCCGCCCCTCTCCTCCCGCGGTCGCCCCCTCCCGCCCGGCCGCGCGCTCCCCGCCAGCGCTCGGCACCCCCGCTCCCCGCGCCCGCTGGCTCCTCCGGCTCCTTCTCCAGCTCGCGCTCGGCCTCCCGCACGCCCTTGGCGCCCGGCTCCCCGCGCGCCCGTCCCGAGTCCGCTGCGCGCCGGCCGCCGCCTGGTCATGTCAGGATGGAGATCCGGCAGCACGAGTGGCTCTCAGCCTCCCCCCACGAGGGCTTCGAGCAGATGAGGCTCAAAAGCCGCCCCAAGGAGCCCGCGCCGAGCCTGACCCGAGTGGGCGCGAACTTCTACAGCAGCGTCAAGCAGCAGGACTACAGCGCCAGCGTCTGGCTCCGGAGGAAAGACAAGCTGGAGCACGTAAGGGCGGCTCGCTCCCGGGGGCCTCGGCCCGGCACCTGCCGCACGCACCCCTCCCCGCGGGGGTGGCAGGAGCGCGCGCGGGGCGCGGGGGCCCGGGCAGACGTCCACGGCCTCGGTTCGACCCGGGGGCTTCTGTTCCTGCACTTCCTTGCTTTAACGACCGGGCTGCGGGGAGGGGAGGGGAGGTTCTCTTTCAGGCACCGCCTGGCCCCTGCTCACCCGGACCTCCCCACCGGCGTCACCCTGTAGGGTTCATTTGCGCTGTGTTCTTGGGGTGCCTGTGCGGGATGAGCAAGAAGTGCAAGTGCCACAAGCGTGACTAAGAGCCATCCGGCGTTGCACGGCAGTGGGCTTTAGAGGGGCGTTTGCCTGGGTCTTTGGGGACTATTTTACTCAGTCCAGAAACTAGCAAATGAACGAATCTGTAAAGTTGGCGCCGCTGGCGACCCAGCCTGGGCCAGTGCACAAGCCATTAGAGTTTTCTGCAGAGTGTGCGCTGGGATGAGCAGTTGGCCATCCTCTCTACTTGAGCCAACTAGGGAGAGATTTGCGCGTTGCAAGGAGAAAGGCGAAAAGAAGGAGCGGATGTCCCGGCTCCCTAGAAACCTGCCACTCTGGAGGGTGGGAGTCGGCGAGCGGGAACCTGCACTTCCAATAAGTGCGGGCTTCACGCAAAGCGTTGCTGGCTCTGGGGTTGAGGCACTAAGGCTTGCCATTCTGAAAGGAAAAAGTCCTTCTAAAAAGGCGTTTAGTGGATCCACAGTTTCAAATCAGCGTCTTCTTAACCGAATATTAAAATTCAACTAGGAGAATTATCTCAAGAGTGCAGCACAACTAGCTAAGGAGAAGTGCTGTTTCTTCCTGCGGAGCTGCAGAATTCAAAGTGAGTCTGTTAATGAAATGTGGAGGTTTCCTTGTATTTGGGTAAGGACGCCAATAATGATAAAAAAGATAAGACTGAGAACTCCTGGAACTCACACATCTCTAACCACTGCACCTGCACCGTCCCGAATACCCCCCTCCCTACCCCCCCCCCGCCCGAGAGCTACTCCTGGGCTTTGCTGCACGAGTAGGTTTCCCAGGAAGAAGCATGCAAAGGAGTATTTCTCTATTACACTCTGAAAGGAAGATCTGTGCCTTTTTTCTGAGGGCCTGGTGGAGTCATTGAGAGCTCTAATATAAAGCTTTGAGTTGGGTAACGGGCTCTGTCTTGTGTGTAGAGAGTCATTTACTAATGTCTATAGGATGCTTCAGATCCTTAAGACCGTGGAGCAATTGAAGGAGATTTCTGGGATGGCAAGCTGTTTGAAAGGCAACAGTGAGTAAATGCGCACTCCAGCATTAGTGAAGGGACTGGGTGGTGTTAATTAGTTTAAAGGAGGCGAATAGCATCTTCATGTTTGGCTCTTGATGTTGATTTTAGTCCTGGGGAAAATGGTCTAGCCTTAGAGTAATGATAGAACGTATCTTCGTTTTAGTTTCACTCTGAATATGTGTTCATTTATAGCTTGTGCTTTTAGCTGATCTATTTCCATTATTCTCTTACTGAAAATCAATAGTGCAGCCTTCTATGACTATGTCTTCTTGAGTCACAAATGCTGCACCATTATACTTAAATGCTTCCTCACTTTTGGATTTTCATTGAAAGTATCAAGTTATACCATGTGGGCTGTGGCAGCCTCACCTTTCTGCATGAGTGTAGGATGCTCAGACTGTCCTCAGGATTGGAGATCAAGGAAAGGAGGAGGATCTGGGTGTTTGAAAGCATGTGAGCATCTATGCTTTCTCCTTCACTCATATACTCCAAAAGAGAGCACTGCATTCGTTAAAAAAAAAAAAACACCTCATTTGTTATTTAAATCAGCGTAGCACTTGTTTTGCTTTCTCAACTACATTTCATAAGAGATGTATATTCTGTTCTGATGTTTTCCTCTATACCTTCTTTCAATCAGAAAGGGGACTTTGCTTTAAGTGAATTTTTTTTGTACTGTTCTCTTGCTCCTTTGAAACATTCACAAACATTTCTAATGAATTAATATTTATGAAAATGCTATGAAAAATTAAATTAGTATAAAATGTAGATTTTATTTGAATTCAAGTACTCGGTGTTTATAATATATGACATGTTGCGTATACTATGATGTTTCAGGTAGTTTGATGTTAATTTCTAATTTGGTATTTGAGATTTTAAAAACCTATGAGAAACATAAGCTGGTATATCATTGCTACAGAAAGCATGAAAATGTAATATTGATTTCATTATAGACAACATTCTGAACACATATGGTACCTTCTAGTTCAAGTGTTGCAGGTATTAGGATGACTGTGTCATATGAAATTCAAAGGTGGTGTATGGTAGTTTAAAAACACCCTTCTGATCTGTGTAATCAAATGGATGGCTACGTTTTTATTATGTTGAAAAAATGAATTAATAATTATGATGGAGATCATATGCTTGAAAACAGCCTACTCAGTTATTTTGCTGGTGCTTTAAAAGCCAATCTACGTATTAAGGTAATAAATAAGTTATGACTTCAAATGACACATGTGTTTGGTCATCACAATAACGGAATTCCCTGAAATGAAATGTGGCAGTGTGTGGACTCTGTCCAGACTTCAGAGGGATGAATTAATCTGAAAGTCAATAACACATAGTAAAATGGGCAGCTAAAGAATATTTCCACCCACTTTCCTAAAAGGGAGAATAATTTATCTCTCCTTTTCTAGTTTAAAGGCTATTGTACTAATCCCAAGGTTGGACAAGAGAAAGGTGACAGGAATTGATTGACAAATGGAATACTTTCAGTCAGTCTTTAACTTTGATGCCTGTCACTGGTTGGTTGCTACTTAAGATGAACACCTAATAAGGAATAAATGTATGTAGGAAATTCTTCCATTTTGAAATCATGATTAGAAGCTACAAGTAAGTTGTGTTTTGTACTATGGATTCTGGACTTTGAACTTCACTTGGAAATTTCCTGAAAAAGTGAAATTGGTGGCCACACACGAAATGTTGTCTTATTAGCTACAAACAGTGCTCTTCGTTCTTAGAATCTTTTGCTTCCGATTCTGCCTCATAATGCCTACGGCTTTTGGAAGGCATTAGGCTTGGGAAACAATGGAAGTTTTATTCTCTGCAGGATCTTATATTTAATTTAGGTATAATGTAAAAGTAAAGAATTATTGTTGAGCCAAAGCAAGTGGAGCAAGGAGCCACTCCCCCACCTCCCTAATTCACCCCTGCTCTTGCAGCCCTCCCTGGAGCTGGATCACTTTGGGGGTAACCATTTAATAGAGTATGTTAGGCTGATGTCCTTTGCTGCTATATGCCCTTTTTGAACTTTTTCATTTTTAAAGGGGGAGAAATGCAGAGGCTACTCTGCTCAGTTGCTTGGTTTTATGCCAGTTGTGTTGTGTAGAAGTTTCCTGGTGCTATTTATGGAGATGAGTATGCCTTATTTTCTCTCCTACTCATTAAATTGGCTCTTGCCAAAGTATGGTTAAGAGTAGGGGCTCTGGTTAGGCAGATTTGTGTTTAGACTTTGACTCCATTTCTTATTAACTCCATGACCTTAGGCAAAGGGCTCACAGTCGCCAAGGTGCACATCCACAGTCTTCCTTCAAGAAGTCACAGGTTTGCCATGATGAAACGACATAATCCATATCTATACTACAGGAACACTCTCCAAACATCAGGGACTCGACACCACAAAAATGTGTCTTTCCCGCACACCCGTCTGTTTCTGTGCTTGTTGGCCAGGTGCTCTCCTCATCTTAGTTGCCCTGACTGATGGAAGCTGTCTTGATACTTGTTTTCATGATTCCAAGGCAGCTAAAGGGAAGTTGGGGAATCATATAATGGTTCTTAGTACTTCTGTGAAATGATACATCCCTGTGACTCATGTTTATTGGCTAAAGAAAGGTTCCTGGCCATGGCTCACTTCAAGGGAGGTGGGGAAGGGCGATCCAACCAAGACCCAGAAGGAAGGGAAAGGAAACATTTGAGACCAGCCCCCATTAGGAGCATAGCACATAAAGCACTTAGCGCAGTGTTTGGCCTATATTATTAACAAATGCTCAACATAGTATGTATGGGTGTAATTACACTTCTTAGAGGCTGCCTGGCTCTCTGGCTGAGCCCTCCCACTCCCCACAGAGAGCTTTTGGACTTCACATTTGAGAGCAGCCTGCCTGCATTACAGTCCTGGACCCAAAGCACGTGGGTCCTTTGGCCAGCAAGGCCAGCTCACCGTCTTGGACCTATTTTTCTTTTTTTTTGCCTGGCTTCCACTACATCGTCTGGGGGCCTGACTCTTCCTGGCCAGTGAGCTCTTTCTTGCTCCCTGCCTGGCCATTCTGAGGCTGACTGTCCTGGTTATCACTCTTTGAGCTGGTCCCCCACCCCCACAGCAGAGACCAGGCTCTCCTTGCCCCATCCCCAAACCGTTTCCTTCCCAGCTTGTGCTGGTGGAATTAAGTCAAGCAGTATTTCATTTGTCTGCAAGATGGCTCAGAAAGCCTATTTAAAATGCAAAGAGAAAGCAAAAGAGAGAATTAGCAAAGAGTAAAAGAAGAATCCTTAATGTTAACATTTGTAGTGAGCCATAGTATCTTGGTTTATTTAGTAAGTGCCTCACACTTAAAAAAAAGATCATTTCCGTGCAGTGGCTCACGCCTGTAATCCTAGCACTTTGGGAGGCCAAAGTGGGAGGATTGCTTGAGCCCAGGAGTTTGAGACCAGCCTGAGCAACATAGTGAGACCCCCATCTCTAAAAAAAAAATAGTAATATTAGGTGGGCATGGTGGTGTGTGCCTGTAGTCTCAGCAGCTACTCAGGAGGCTGAGGCAGGAGGATCCCTTGAGCCCAGGCATTTGAGGTTGGAGTGAGCTATGATGATGCCACTGCTTTCTAGCCCAAGCAATAACATGAAACCCTGTCAAAAAAAAAAAAAAATCATTTCTTCTAAGTGTGAATTTGCACCTATTTAAATAGAGTTTATGTTACCAGTGAACAGTAAGTAAATGCCAAGTACACCCTTGCCTCCTGGAATAAATTATTCACATGATGAGCAAAGAATAAATGGATTGGAGCAAATCTGGTCACAGTGGTCTAGGCTCATATTGTGCGATGCCATTTTTGTCCCACAGAGCAGATCCATGAAAGTACTGTACCCCACAGAGCAGATCAGTACAGCGCCGAAAGACAAAGTTCAACCTCAGGCAATGAATCTTTAAATTGTTCCATTAAAAATCAAACAAATAAACAGTCTGGCAAATGCTTAAGAACATTAACATTTACCAGGATTATTTCCTGCAATTTTAGATGAAGCCTAGAGAAGCCTAGAGAAGCTCTAGGCTGAGGCAGGATTCTCTGCTTCTGTAACTCATCAATCAAGAAATGAATGTTTAGATGGCTTGTGAGTGTCTTCTAATGCTGTGGTCCCCAACCCCCTGGCCATGGACCAGTACCGGTCTGCGACCCGTTAGGACTAGGCTGTAGAACTCTGCCTTGCCTCCCACTCCCCTGTCCGTGGAAAAATTGTCTTCCATGAAACTTGGGGGGGCACACAGCAGGAGGTGAGCCATGGGCAAGGGATCTAAGCTTCATCTGTATTTATAGCTGCTCCCCATTACTGGCATCACTGCCTGAGCTCCACCTTCCCCCCGACATCCCCGGAAAAATTGTCTTCCATGAAACTGATCCCTGGTGCCAAAAAGGTTGGGGACCACTCTTCTAACGGATCTGTGTTGTGTCCATTATTGTACTTGGCACTACTACAGTCAATATATATTTAACTGTAGTAAATGGACTTCTCTCACTGTGGGTTGACATTGCACTTTGTTTTGAAGAATCTGGTTTCTTTGTAATATAACCATAGGCAGTGACATATCATATTTAATGTATTTAATTTGAGAAGGTGAAGATTATTGGACTTAAGATTTCCTTTTCTTCCCTTCTTGCATATAATAGCATGTACCAATTTCTGGCTAGCTTTTCTAAAAGTTTTTTCTTCTTTTTAGAGACTTCTATATCTATCTCAGATTTAAACCTATGTAACAGTTTTTAGTTCTTCTATTTTAGCTCTAAAGATCAAGAAATCTGATGAATCTTTTCAACTTCTGGGACTTGGCAGTAATATGTAATATTTCTAGGTAATATGTTATGTTTTTGTACTGAATTGACTGATAGGTGATGTATAGAGGTGGAGTCTGTGGCAAGATCTTACACTAGAAATGTTGCTTAAACTGTATATATGGGGGATATTAAAGTGACTGAATTGCCTAAGATTCATACTGCACAGATTATGCTGTGAGAATTTAGAGTGCAACGTAAATGTTGAGGTACAATTGAAATGTCAAAGGTTTGTTAAGAGACAAACCTTTTAACCAAAAAAATACATTTAAATTTTTTCTTAGAAACGTGAAAAATTAGCCCACTTTCTAAAATCACAAATCTAACCTTTAAGAAGGATTTAAATGAAGAATGTGGCAAACTTTGCTAGGTAGACCTATCTACATTGGAAAGTCTCACTGCTGCCGGACATATGAAGTGGGCCAAAGTTGAACTACTTGACTGGGTATCGTGGAACTGTATGTCATAGCCATTGGGTAATAAATATGTTTTTTTTTCTCCAAAGCAGACAGTGAGCCTTGTGAACATAGTGTTTCTTTGACTTGAGCTATTATTGTGCTGCTGCCAATAAGTTATTAGGTCAATCAATAACATGAGGAGTTAAGTTGAGAAGATGGTACTCATTGACCAAAAAAAACACCAACCAGCAAACTCATCAGTCAACAGATATTTACTGAGAGTATCTTTAATGTGAAAGACACTGTGTTAGGAGCCTGTGAGAAATTTAACTCAGTAAGTGTTTATTTGATATATACTATATTCCAAATAGTGGAGAATATACAAAGATCACAGCAGGGTCCCTTCCCTTAAGATGTTTACAGTTTTATAAATACAGTTACAATATGATTACAGTGTTATTAATTATATAGAAAAATGCAACATGGTATAAGAACACTGCCTTCAAGGAACCCATTGTTTAGACAAGAATACAGTACAGTTAAAAAATGAGTAATGAATACTGTCATGTATAATGATAATGTATCATAAAAAGTTCAATTTATGCCAGTAATGCAAAGCTGATAGGAATTTGAAAATCAATTAATGTAGTTTGTCATATTAATAGAATAAAAGAGTAAACCCATATGATTATCACAATAGATAAAGAAAAGGCACTTGATAAAATTATTTACCTATACAGGATAAAATTCTCAATAACCTAGAAATAAAAGCAACCTTTGTTATTCTGATAAAGGGTTTCTTTAAAAAGAATCACAGTTAATGGTGAAAGTGAAAAATTATCTGCATAGATTGTGAGACAGAGGTGTTCACTATCGTCACTTCCATTCAGCATTGTATAGGAAGTCATAGACAATGCAATAAGGCAAGAAACAGAAATAAGAAATACAAAGATTGAAAAAGAAGTAATAACATTGTTATTATTAGCAGATGATACGATTATGTACATTTGAAAATCCAAAATAAACTACAGATATACTTAATGGATTACTAATGTCCCTGGATTTATCAAGGCCACTGGATACAAAGTCAATATGCAAAATTAAGTTAGAAAAACAATTCCAAAATAAAACTAAAAACCATTACCATTTATATTAGTATAAAAATATCAAATACTTAGGGAAAAAATCTAATAAAAGCTGATAAGATCTCTTTTTAATTCTCCCCTAGATTGATCAGTCTTCTATAGAGTAGATGAAATTCCAATTAAAATCCTAACAGGTTTGTGTGTGTGTATATGTGTGTGTGTGTTGAAAAATGATTCTGAAATTTATATGAAAATGCAAAGGGCCAAGAATAGCCAAGACAATCTTAATGAAGAAGAACAAAGTTAAACTCTTTCCAGATACCAAAACTTACTATAAAGCTAGTTTAGTTAAAGCAGTGTGGTAATGGTACAAGGATAAACAGATAGATCAGATGACAGACTAGAAAGTGCAGCAAAAAGACCTGTGAACATATAGGTACTTGATTTATGACAAAAGTGACATTCAAGTGCGGTGGGAAAGAGATAGTCTTTTTTTTAAGAAAAGGTGCTGAGTCAGTTGTATTTCTATATTAAAAAAATGGGTCCTGATTTCTTTCTTACTCCATCCACAAAAATTAGTTTAATGTGGGTTGTAGACGTAAATTGGAAAGAGAAACAATGAGGTTTCTAGAAAAGAATAGTAAAAAATCTTCAACTTGGACTAGTTTTAATAATCCCAATTAGTTAAGATTAATAAACTGGTATACATTAAAACTAAGTACTTTGGCCTATAAAAGATTCCATTAAAAGGATGAAAAGAAAGTTACAAAGTAGGATATATTTTCAACACATACGTTGAACAAAGGGTTTTCATCTAGAATATATAAAGAGTACCTATAAATCAACAAGCAAAGATAGACAGCCCAACAGAAAAGTGAAGAAGACACTTGAACAGGAACTTCACAAAAGAGGATATTTAAATGGCCACCAGTGCATGAAAAGGTGCTTGATGTCATAAGGCATCAAGGAAGTCCAAAGTTAAAACAAAATCATACATCATTATACAACCACCAGAATGGCTGAAATTAAGGGGATTGGCAGTGACCAAAGTGTTAATGAAAATGAGGAGCATCTATAGCTCTCATAACTTCTAGTAGGACTGTAATTCATAGAACCACTTTAGAAAACTGTTTGTATTATTAGTATCTACTAAATTGAACTGTATCTGTATCTTTTGACCAATAGAATTTAAATTCCATGTGTATATCAAACAAATTTGTGCTCATGTTAACTAAAGACATGCGCACAAATGTTTAATGAAGCATTATTTTAGTTGTTCACAATATGATGCATCACTAATATCCAGCCATATTGAATAGACAATATATTGTAATTTATTCATACAATGTAATACATTAAGCAGTGGAAAGGGATTATATGTATGTATCTATTGCACCTGTATCTGTATCCAGTAACGTGGATGACTCTTTCAGACATAGTAATGAGTGAAAAAGACAGACATTGTGTGGTTCCATTTATGTGAAAAAATAGGCAAAGCTAAATTATGGTGATAGAACTCGGAATTGATTACCTTTGAGGGTAAAATGGGCATGAGGGCGGTTTCTAAGGAGCCAGTAGTGTACTATCTCTATTTTTAGGTAGTGTTTACAAAGTACACATTTACAGAGCTATGCTTGGAAGTTTTGCACACTTTATGTGTATCACATATCCATGGCAGTTTATAAAAAATAAATAAAATGTGCATAGTGCCTGTCACCTTGCTTACTGCTTATTTCTGGCTATTCCTCCTCAGACTCTCTCTAACCCATTGGCCTTGGGCTGTGATGCCTTCCATCACTGTTGTATTCACATGGGTGGCTCCTGCATGTCACCTCTCCCAGTATGGCTTCCTAGGTCCTTCCCTCTCCTTCCCTTACCAGCTGCTTTAGGCAACCTTCCATGTTATCCCATTGTATATATTATACTGTATTCTAGTTGAATGTTTATTTGCCTTCTAATAAATTCTTATGGAGTTCCCTCCGGGAGCAATTGTGACTTCCTTGATTCAGAGACCTTAATTTGCTCCTTGTTCAGAGAAGGTGGTCAAGGAAGGCTTTACCCCGGGTGGTGGTTTGTACTGGGCTTAAGAGCCAAGGAAGAAGATTTGCTGATTGTAGGGCTCGTCTGAACCTAGACTTTTGAGTAGAATCTGGGCAGCAAAAAGCCTGTTTGGAAGACCAGTGATTTAACAATATGACTGCAGGGCTGAGTTTGTTCAAGGAAGTGTTAGGTGTAAAACACCCACAATGGTAGATTAGTGGGCTTGAGGACTTTGAAGACGTTGGGCTTTATTCTGTAAGCAAAGGGAAGATATTTGAATAGGCACTTTATTTGGAAAGTCCAGATGTCAGAAAATCTGGTTGTATGTAGTGTTGAGGAACAAGAGTCTGGAACTGGGGAGACCAGTGTAAAGTCTCTTTTAGTGGTCCATATATGGGGATTGCCAAAGAAGTGGCAAGGAGGTGGTGGAAGTCGAAAAAAATGAGGAGGTGTAGATGCAAGAAGTATTATAAAATAAGAGTTCATAGGACTTGCTGTTGGGTTGGATGTGGGGAGTCTGAGCAAGCTCATTTATTCAGCAAACATTTATTGGGTGCCAGGGATGTGCCAAAAACTGTGACTGGCATGAAGGATACAAAAATGAACAGAGAAAATTCCAAAAACTGCTTGAGAGTTGGAATTCTGCCCTCTTCCTCTTTGTATCTTGGACCCAAGCCATTATTATTGTCTTGATTCACGTTAGCAATATTATTGCGATCATAATTATTAACAAACATTCCAATAACTGCTACCTACAAGGAACTGAGCTTCAGGCTTTGGGAGATTCAAATGTATGTGATTGGGCCTTTGACTTTAGGTTACTTGTGATATAGTTGTCCTTCAGGACTCAACTTACATGTTATCAACTCTAAACCTACGGGCTGGTTGGGTGTCCCTCCTATCTGGTCCCATAACATCTGGGTAGGCATCTGTCATAGCATTTAACGCATGTTTTTTTTTTTTAAATTTCCTGATTAATTGTCTCTTTTCTGTCCTCAATGGAAAGTTTGAGGACTACAATGAGGTCTTATTCATAACAATGTGCTCTAAATGCCCAGCACAGTGCCTGGTACACACCTAATATTGATTAACTTGACTATTGAAAGAGTGAGTGAGTGAATGAGTATGTGTTGGGTGAGGCAGGACATAGATACTTGAGTGAAAGAATATGGTAGCATATGCTGTTAAATACTTGCAGACAGTAAATGCAACAAGAATTCAGTGGAAAGAAACATGAGAAGCACCATGAGAAACTACCAAAAAGGCATTCATAGGGTTATGATTAAATGTCACACGGAGAAGATAATAGACAAGACTCTATCTAAACCGTCCTGCAGGTTAAAATTCCATCAATTTTTTTTAAGACTTGGGAAGTGGGGGTTTCACAGCCGCTTTAGTCATCTATTCTAATATCTAATGTTATTGTTTGTAGTGGGCTATTTTGGAGGTTTTAATTTCCATACATCTAAGTTTTAATTAGTCAAGAGGAGAACATTAACTTTTTAAATTTTCCCTGAGTACTTTGGTCTGACTTGTTGCCCTGCCTAAATCTGCTGGTTCATTATTTAGCTCCTGTCCTGCTCTGGCTGAGTACACTGGATCAGAGACTGTAAGATACTGCAGTAGGGAATGTGTCAAAACTGCCAAAATCCCCCAAAGACCTGCCAGTCTTGATCATTAAGAATCTTCTACTATGACTTCCTGGCTCCACTGTTTCCAAACTTTTTTCAATTCCCTAAGATCTTTTTGTTTTAATCCATGACATGTGCACACATTGCTAAAAATCTGTCCTGTAAGATGCCTAATACATCTTTTTTTAAAAAACAAGGTTTTATTTTGGAAAAACTTTAGATTCAGAGAAAACTTGCAAAGATAGTACAAGCATTTCCTGTACACCCCTCACCCAACTTTAGTTTCTTCTCATGTGTTAACATCTCAACTCTAGGCTTTCTTCAAATTTCATTAGCTTTTAAATTAATATCCTTTTTCTGTTCCAGGATCACATCAGGATACCACATTGCATTTAGTTGTCATGTGTCCTTAGTCACCTCTGATTTGTGACAGTTTCTCAAGCTTTCCTCCTTTTTCGTGACCATGACAGTTTCCAGGCATACTGGTCAGGTGTTTTGTAGAATGTCCCTCACTCTGGGTTTCAGACTTGGATTATGGGTTTTTGGGTGGAACACCACAGAAGTGAAATGCTCTTCTTGTCACATCAAGTCAAGGTGTACATGCTATCCACATGACATTATTGATGATGCTCATCTTTACAACTTAGTTAAAGTAGTGTTTACTAGGTTTCTCCACTATAAAGTTATTTTTTTCCCTTTCCATGTTCTAATTTTTGGAAGTGACACATTAAGTCCCACATACCCACATTCAACAACTCTTGGACTGGGGAGTAGCTGCATTCATTATTTGTAATTCTTCATAAGAAGATTTATCTCTTCTCCCCTAATATCTATTTGTTCAATCTTTTATTTTTGTCAGTAAAACAGAAAAATGTAAAGTATAAAAAATGTAAAGTATAAACTTTACATTTATATAAGTAAAACTTATATAAATGGATATATACATGTCCATTTATAAGATAAATGGATATTTATCTCATACTGCATGTATAATCCAATTCTATGTTATTTATTTTGTTCTTCAAGTTGTTCCTGCTTTGGCCACTTAGAAGCTCTTTCAGGTGGGCTCCTGTGTCCCTTGGACATGTTCTTAAAGATGTTTTCTCATAAGTATATTGAAAAGGATGGTTCATTTTCAGTCACAACTGAGTACACTTTCAGTTCATTTTCAGTACAACTGAGTCTTGCTCTGTTGCCCAGGCTTTGTGATCATAGCTCACTGCAGCCTTGAACTTCTGTGCTAAAGTGGTCCTCCTGCTTCAGCCTCCCAGGTAGTTGAGACTACAGGCATGTGCCATCATGCCTGGCTAATTTTTAAAATTTTTTTTGGTAAATACAGGGTCTCACTCTGTTGCCCAGGCTGGTATTGAATGCCTGGGCTCAAGCGATCCTCCTGCCTTGGCCTCCCAAAGCACTAAGTCCACTCTTAAAAGGCTCTAATAAGATAAATACTTAGTCATTTAATATATCCAGGAAAAGCTCAATACACATATTTTGATAAGGATAAAATATTTTCATTTGAACTTTTTATAAAACTCCAGAAATATCCTTAATTGTAGCCCTGGCAAATGATCTGGCATGCTAAGTGAGACAGTGACTTTATGTAATATCCTAATATAATGTGTGCATGTATGTGTATGCGTGTGTGTGCACACATACATGCATCTCTTTGTGCATACAGATACTCTCATAATTTTCCCCAGCATTAGTGACCCATTGTTGGAGAATTATGTTCTGCACTTGGCATTAATAACTCGATTCATATTCCCTGGTTCCCAATTTGGCATTATTTTCCAACTTCTTTTTTCATGCTCAGAATATTTGGCCTGTCTGTGGGAAAGGGTTCTTCCATAGTCAGCCATCATGGTTTTGTTTTCTCAGAGCAAAGATGCTGTTGTCTGCAAATCTCTTTCGAAAACATACTTGGGAACTTTCCAACACCTGTGCTATCATACTAAGAAACATCTCCAAGCAGAACCAAGAAAAGATAGGTAAGAAGAGAAGGAAACATGGTGAGGTAGGCGTGGAAATGCTTGGGAAATGTCACACTCTAATGCTGACCCTGACTTTTGGTGGGGCATTTCAGGAGCGCAAAAGTGTGAAGATCGTACATGTGTCTCTGGAGTCCCCTGTCTCTCATTTCAAAATTCTTTTTTTCCACTCCAGTCAGCTTGCATCATCCTTTGCTGCTCCCAACAAGCTTCCAATTAATTCCTGCATTCCCATCCTTCAAACTTCCTAGTCACACCATGAGTGTAGTCATATTGGGTGCTTATTCATCAGGATATCCCATAAACCCAAAAAAAGATATTAATTCTCATTATGGTTGTGGCTTTTTTCACTCTGGGAAATATTACAAAAATGAAGTAATAACAAGACAACAATCCCCAGGGTTTTGCTGAAAGTGGTTGATGAAAAGGAGTGCTTTACTATCCCTCTGCCCATTTTCTTTAAAAAAAAAAACAAACATGAATTGGAAGGCCAAATATCCTCTGAGTGTAAAGGCGGAAGACAGAAAGGCAGATGGTCAGGGGCCTTGTGGAGCAGATGCAATGCACCACTTGATGACTGCCATTAATATTGGCAGAACGTCCACCACGAGCAATGTACGGGGAGGCATTCAAAAGAGGCAGGTATGTGCCCTCTATGGCTTTTATATAGTCACCTTTCTTATTTTATTAGGCTTTTTTCTCCATTTGGATACATAACTTTACTTGATTTTGTACTGGTTTTAGAATAACTGTCACAGAATTAGTATTGAGATCAAGGAAAGAAAGCTGATATACCTCGGCAAAATGTGAGTGTTAAAGAGAACATATCCAGGCAAAAAAGTTTGCAGACAGAAATGAGCTACTGGGAATGGTGAACGTTTTTGCCTTACTGTAGTCTTTTATCTCTTTCCTGTTTTTAAGAAGGGGAGGATGTGTTCCAAGGGAACAGAGCATGGCGAAGAGCTCACCAATGTGGCAACTGTTAAAGAGTCTCTGGGCTTCCGATTAGGTGCTTCAAATGATACACTTGATCATTTCCATTTTGTCACCTGACAAAGATTTTGCGAGAATAAACGTATAGTTCTTTAGCTTAGAAACATGCTATTGGTGAAAAGCTATTTGAATGGAATTGCTGGTCAACATTGAAAAAAATTGATTAAAAAAGTCTTTATTGAGAAAATGACTTAAAAGAAAAATCCAACATCTTTCGTGGAGACAGAACAATAACTCTTATAACCGTTCATTATATGTAATTTCCACTAAAATAAGCAGGCCAGTACCTAGCCTAGCACCTATTCTGAATCTCTTGTTTCCATGTTTTCACACTAAAACGCTACAAGATAAATGGGTTTTAGGACAAATTGTTGACTTGTTGTTTGTGCTATTAATCCAGAGAAACATTTCCTTTCTAATATGAACCAAGTAGATTTCTAGTTACATTTGGAATTGTGTTGTTTTAGTCAATGGACTTGTTAAAGCAGAAAGGGACTTAATATAATCTTTGCCAGCTTTAGTTCCAAGATTAGTTGTCCAGTTTGAGTAGGATATTAGGGAATGGATTTATCCTTGCATTAACATTTAATTCTATAGCTCGGGATAATTATCAACATGGTATAGGCAACTACATGGATAATTTAACATTTTATTGACTGTCACTGTTGCTATAGTAAAAGGACCATCATTCTAACAAGGAGGGGTCTTTCCAGTGCAGCACCTTCCTAAGAAGAATTGGGAGTTTCAGCAAGGCTGCATTGAAAATGTAGAGGTGTGGGTGGCCACCTGGCCTCAGTCACTTCTGCACAACACCTGTGGTTCAGATCTGTTTTTCAGAAGTTTACAAATTACTACATTAAAGTTGAATTTCAGGGCTGCTTGTGAAAAATTTAGATCAAATATATTAAATCCCTAAATGCCAAAGGTCTGCTGTTCTTACAGCTTTTCTTAAGCAGAAACAAAAAAATTGCTTTTTGTTTTAAAATTTGTGGTGATCAGGGATCAGAAGAATTTCTAAATATTAACTTAGCTAAAGATCACTCTTCTAAGTAGCTTAACTGACTGGGTGAGTCCAGAGATAGACTCTTCGGTCTGGGAAATAGTGTCCTTGCCAAAGATACTGCTTCCTGCTGCCAGCAAAGCTGCTGGGGCCACCTCTCACCCTTGATGTGACCCCTGCTGCTACTGAGGGTGGTGGCTCCCACTGTGATTACCTCTGGTACCCTGTGATGCTGTCGTGCTGCAGTCAGAGGCAATTGCAGTTGCTGAAGCTGGGACCGTTGCTGAGGCTAACTGCCTTGAAGCTGAACTGTGCCGGTACACTAAAGCCACTCTTCTGAATAGGGGGGAATCTCTTCCCAGCCAATATTGTTCTCCGACCTCTTCGTTTCAAAGTAGTACTGGCTTCTGTCTAGTGCCTCTGAGATTTTTCTGTGGAAACCAGCCTTATTGTTACTGGGCCCCCTTTCTTTTCCTAGGATGCTGTTACTTTGTGGAGGCAAAACTTTGAGGGAATTGAGGGACAGGAAATATCTCTTTCTCACAATTGCCCCTCTACTCCAGTGCCTGGGGCACATCCTGATTTCTTACTCTCCCTTTTAGGGTAAATTCCTTCCTGGGAAGCTCATTATTTCTCAAGCTCCAGCCCTTAGCCCTTCCTTAGTATGTATAAATTTCACAGAGTCTGCCTGGGCTCAATCCTGAACCTCCCATGCCTCTGTCTGGGAAGTCCATCCTCTTCCTTGAGTGAAGTCTTCATAGGAAGCAAATGTGGCTGGCTTGCTAAAGTGAGAGTACCACAGTCCAATTGTTCTCAGAGAATAGATAACATATTATTTAGATTTAATTTCTTAGATATAGATAACTAAGATATATGTAGGCTCCCCCTTAATTACAGCTGATTTATGATATATACATTGAGGAGTAGAGGATTATTAACTTACTGAAGAAAGCATTGAACTGCTAGAGGGTCTTCCTAGCATTCAAATTTTATATGTAGGTACCTGCCATGTATTAGTTGTTTAGGAAATGATTCTAATGTGTACCAGAGCTTTACTACTTTTATAGGAATAGTAACAGAATTTCTCATAGGCTCTTGAGGAAAAAAAAAATGGTAACTTTTATACTGTCTCCAGCAAGTGTTTTCTGTTTGTTTTTCACTTATCATTTTTTATTTCAGCCTTTTTAATACTTTTTCTTTTAGACTTCTACGCTTATGTTTGCACTGCTTTTATTACACCATCATTCTGCTTAGAGGTGTTGGTGGCAGAGGGTGAGGAAGGTAATGTTTTCCCAGCAGACCAGTTGGTCTGTGGATGTGGATGTGATTTAGCAGTATAATTATGGAGAGAATACCCATATCCATCACCTCCAAGCTCTTGGGGCAACTTGAGGTCTGCCCTTGTCTTTCATCTTAAGGTCTGATTATGCTATTTTTAATTCACAGTGCAGAGAGTAGGTCTCCCTTTCTCTGGGCCATTATATGGAACCTTAAGCTCCAATGAGATGATGTGGCAGAACCTTGCCATGATATCTGTGGAATACAAAAAAATCATAAACATATTAATGGAAAAACCAAACTCTGTAAAATAATTTAAAGAAGTTTATTCTGAGCCAATATGAATGACTGTGGTCCAGGGATACACAAGCCCAAGAAGCCTTGAGTCAGTGGTTCCTAAGCAGTCGGATTACAGTTTGGTTTTGTATGTTTCAGGGAGACAGGAGTTACAGACAAAGACATAAATCAATACATAGAAGGTATACATTGGTTCAGCCCAAAAAGGCAGGCTATCTTGAAGTGGGGGCTTACAAGTCATAGGTGGATTTAGAGATTCTTTAATTGGCAATTGGTTGAGAGAGTTAGGCTTTGTCTAAAACTATGGAGTCAGTAGGAAGAAATGCCTAAGTTAAAAGAAGGGAGTCTGTTATCTGTCGTGTGATACTATGCCAGAAAAAAAAGAGACCTGTTTAACTAGATTTTATGGATTGTAAGATGAGACTTAACCTTTGCCTTGCATGGCCTTAGTTCTTGTTTGTAATTTGGTATCTTATTGCCACAGAGAATCTGTTTTGTCAGTCTTATGATTTCTATTTTAACATTGGTGTTGGCCTATTGTTGTGTAAACTCCAAAAGGGAGGGAGTATAATGAGGTATGTCTGACCTCCCTTTCTGACATGGTGTTACCAAAAGCTCAGTACTTGTCCCCGAGGCTGAATCAGTGAGAACGAAGACAAGTGGTTTGAGGAAAAGGAAAGAGAAGTTTATTAGTTTGCCTGCAAATGAGGAGGGTGGCAGACTAACGTCGCACAAGACTGCCATCCTGCCTTTAAGCAGAAATACAGGGCTTTTTAAAGGAGGGGGGTTTCGGCAGCTGGGCTCAGGTCTATGTGAGCAGTGTCACATGTTGTGACTTCGGGCTATTGTTGTTTAACTATAGTTGGTGGTTTCAAGGTGGACCTTCTCTCTGGTAAAGATGATCTTGTGACCTTTGTCTGGACAATTCTGTTGAGCCATCTCCTGTGGTTTAAGATACTAAAAAACAAACAGCAAAGAACATTTTTCTGCTCCTTTGATTACTGGCCTCAGGGAAGAAATGCAGGTTTTAATTCCCAAAAAGGGTGGGGGGGGGTTTTAAAGAGACAACTTTTAAAATATTTCCTTGCCCTTTTTCCACCCTTTACCTCTGTTGCAATGGCTGGGAATTGTTAACAGAAAAAAACCCCCAAACTCTGTAAAATAAATTAAAAGGTTTATTCTGAGCTGAATATGTGTGACTGTTGGCCCCCAGCACATGGCCTCAAATAGTCCTAAGAAAATGTGTCCAGGGTGGCCAGGTTAGAGCTTGATTTTATACATTCATGGGGACAGGAATTACACATAAAGTCATAAATCAGTGCATGGAAGGTATACATTGGTTTGGCCCAAAAAGGCAGGAAATCTCAAGGAGGAGGGAGCTTTCAGGTTATGGGTAGATTCAGAGATTCTTTGATTTTGTAATTGGTTAAAGAAATAAAACTTTTGTCTAAAGCCTTGGACTGTTTTAAGTTAAGATGGAAGTTTGTTAATCAAAGACAAGCCACTGGACATATACCGGACTCAAGTGATCTGTTAAGTAAATTGATGGCCTACAGGTAATTTTAAACTTTGCCCTGCATGGCCTTAGGTCCTGTTAATGATTTAGTATCTTATTGTTCCAGGGTGTCCAACCTCCTTTCCCTTCATGGCCAGGAACTCAGTTTTAGGGTTTTTCTGGGGTCCCCTTTGGCTAAGAGGGGATCCATTCGGTCAGTGGGGGGGCTTAGGATTTTATTTTTAGTTTACAAACTTATGAAGAAAATGTACCCATCAGTCTTCCTTAGAAATGCATTCATATTTTCTTTATCCATTTATCGATTGAAGGGTATTTACATTGATTCTATAACTTGGTTATTGTGAATAATGCTGTAATAAACATGGGAGTGCACTCCATAAATATATACAGTTATAATTTGTCAATATTTAATTAAAAAAGAAATGCATCCTTATTTAGAAAGCTTCTGGGGTCCAATTAAACCTTCCTGTTACAAATATACCCATTTCCTCATTGTTCTGTCCTCTTTAAAAATAGAATAAAAAGTATTGATTCACTCTATTGTTTTTTAGAGGGAACAGCTTCATACCACCAGTTTAATTTCACATTAATGTTAATGTTCCAAATTTTAAATCACATATATTACTCTGTATTTTAGAAGAGTTATGATTTGTAAGAAAATTTAAAAAATCAGAGTAATTAGAAAAACTGGTTAAAAAAAAAGTCTATGGGGAAAATCATGTTTCACCTAGGCAGAAATCACCTTTTCCCTCAATATTTGAAATGGACTTTTTAGAGATATAAGTTTCTGAAGTGGAGATAAATAAACGTATATGCTAAGAAGTAAACTTAAGGTACAAATTTGTTTTGGGGAGACTTTAGAATTTATTTTTAGATGTCACAGTATAATAAATGCTTTCATGGATGGAGGCAGTAATTGCAAAAGAACAGCTTGCTGATAATTGCCCTGTGATTAAAGATTCAATTTGTTTAGTTTGAAAATGAATTGAGTAACCTTCCTGGCTTTGTTCAAGGATGATGAATAAAGTTGGCCCGGTGGATTGTAGAGTCCTAGAGGTTAGAATCTCAGATAGGTTGTAATTTAACAGGACCTTGAGTGATAGTAGTTGACACTCATATTTGTCCATTTTTACTTTCAAAAGCCCCAGCGTTAAGTCAATTGAAGACAAATCAACTAGCTGCTTTGACAAAACTCTTGAGGACTAAGTGATGAAAAGAATACATTTTGAAAGACACTTAAACATGCTGTTCCTTTGACCTTTTTCTGTAAGTCAGTTGGAGCTTCCTCTCCTTCCTTCATTGGTGCATCTAACTTCTATTTATTTTATACCCAAAAGGGACAAAATATTTTAATACATAAAATTATTTCCTGTAGTTTTCTTTTATGAGAGAAGAAATGATAAACGTGTATTTTGTAATATTAAAACAAAACAAAACACAAACTAGAAAACACTCAGGCTTAGCCTTTACCATTTACGATGAGTTCAGCCTTAATGAAGAGAATACCCAAGTCACAATGTCTTCAATAGTGAGAAAATTTATTTCACATAAACTTGAAGGGTTGGTTAGTGTAGTAGCTCAACAACATGGTCAAGGTCCTTGGGTTCTTTCCATCTTTCTTGTCAGCATCCCCAGCCTCTAGCTTCCGTCCCAGGTGATAAAATGCCACCAACAGTTCCAGGCATCATATCCTCATTAAAAAATAATAATAATTCAAGGGCCAGAAGAGCGCACTTGACCTTATATCTCTTTTTAAGAGCAGCGAAATGTTTCTCAAAAGCTCTTTCCCATTGCACTTACCTCATTGGCCAGAGAGTTCCACATGACTATTCCTAAACCAGTCGCTGGCGAGGGAAATGGAAAAGATCCCTTCTTGAGGCTGGAGCCATCTGGACTTCCTTGAGGCACAGGACTGCTAGTAATTCATTAGAACTGGGAGCCTCTTTTTAATAAAGATGGTGGAGGGGAGTGGCAGGGAGTGGTTACTGGGTGGGGAATGAGACCTCTGTACAGCGCTTTTTCCTACTTCTTCCTTGTCTCTTCTCCATCTTAAATTTGTTTGCAGAAGTCAGGAGATACACACACGTGCACACACTCATGCACTCACGCACACACGTGCGTACAGGCACATGTACTCCCATAAGCACCCACAAACATGTAGTTAGACTTTTCTTAAATAAAAAAGTACAAGAAGGATTTGATTGTCTTATCCTTATGTTTGTATTGTATGTTTTGTTATACTCTAATTATTTTAAAATTAGCACTCTTGGGAACCTAATCAGAATAGGTATTTGATTATATAATTCCCTTCTGTTACTATTCTGCATAAACAAGAGTCTATTAAAAATATCTGTTACATGAATCCCTGAAAAGGGGAAATATGTGTGCTTGGCTACTGATTAGATATGGAGAGTGGTCAGGAGGACGAGTCCTGGATCACTCATTTTCCTCTTGGGTGACTTCCTAGGTGGTGGCCACCAACATTGCAAACCCAGGGGCAAGCACAGAGTTTGTGCAGAAAGACAATGAATTATATTTTGAGTATGTTAGGTTTGAGTTTCTTATGCAATGTCATGATGGAGATGTCCAATAGAGTAAGGTGTATGTCTGAAATTCAGGGGGACATCTGGGTAGTGGACAGAGATGTAGGAGTTGTAAGTATATAGGTGGTAGCTATAATCATGAGAGCAGATGAGATTAACAGATAAGCTGTGCCTGAGCATCTTAGACTACTTCTAGGTCTCTATTCTGCCCCTCTCTTTGTGTGATATTTTCAAAGTTAATATATCTTTCTTTTATTTTTTAAGATATATAACATGATGTTATAAGATACATGTATATAGTGAAATGGAGAGTTAATATATCTTAATTTTAGATTGAACAAATAAGAATTAGGAAAGTAAATCTTTATCTACTTTTCCCCAGCCACATAATGCATTCCGAAGCATAAAAGAAGTTCTATTTGACTTTTTCCTTGCTTTATTCCTGCAGTCTTTCATATCTAAGAATTCCAGTGGGAGGTGCTTGGTCCTAAGACAAATGTGAAGAGGTTTTGTTTTAATTCTTTTTCTTTATGAACGATGATAATTAAGAATTTACATTGCTTGTGTCAGTGAAACAAGCAGATGTCTTCCCCAGAGTAGACAGAACTATAGATGTGGCAAAGCTAAGGAGGGAGGAGGGGGCAGGTCATATGAAAGTTAGTGAGGTTTATTGTAATAATAATTGTTAACATATTATGTATAGTAATTATTATTATTATTACAGAGGAGAAGATGTAATCCAGTCCAGCTGCTTTGCTTTTTGCTCAGACTTGTTGGTCTGAGATTTCTTAAAGCACTTGTGGTGAGTGAGAGAAATTAGGAGGTACAGGCGTGGCGTGGCATAATTTTGGATCTCTTAATGAGTAGTGATTCCTTCTTCGATTTTCTCGTAATCCTGCCTATATAGTGAAGGGTGAGTTTCAATTCAGTGCTAGCAGGTTTTTGACAATTGTTTAGTCCTAATCTCCAGGAGAGAGACACAGAGAGAGAGAGAGAGTCGTATTAGTCTTCCATGCAGAGTAGTGATACAAAATTTCTTTTCCTTTTTACATAAATGTACTTATGTTAAAAAAAAATTGAGTTGGCCTAAAGAAAAACATTAACTGCTACTACTGTAGGTGGTGTGTGGATATGGCTCCTAGTTGCTGTCCTTAACTTTCCATCCTTCCTCTGTCTTATTTCATCCTGCAAAGCCCTGACATTTAGCCATTCCAAGCACAGCTTCCCAGGAAAGATTCTACAATAACCCTCTCTTGAATGGAGTCCTGCTAGGAGACTGTCCTTTTTTTTTTTTTTTACATGGTTTACCCTCTACCTAGCCCACCTTACTACTGACAACATCCCGGTCTACTCCCTCGACTTTGGATATTCCAGGCTCCTGGGCTCTACTTTTGCTCCTGCTTCCCTTTCTCCCCTCCCCTGACCTGCTCGCTGCAGGAGTTAGATTCCAAATGCCACCCGCACACCAAAGTCCTGCTGTAGTGCCTTAGTCACTGACTGCACCACCCCTCACAACTTTCTCGCTTTTATGAATTTCTGTTGCATCTTTGATCGGTTATCGGAGTTTAGCACTTAATTCAGTTCCCATTGTTTCTGTCTTACCAAGTTATTTTATGTATCCTAGCAGATGTGTTGCTGACAGGGATAGTATGTTATTTTTGTCGATGGATACTGTGCTTAGCACCATGTTAAACATTTGATTATGAGAAAAATGTTTAACTGGTTGACTAAATAAATTCTGTATTTTCTAAAAACTGATTTGCACATAGGAGTGCCCCCAAGTGGATGAGAGCTGTTTTTTAACATGGTGGTTTTTAAACATGGCCACAGATTCCTTGTCCCCTTCCCTTGAAACTGGGTGGCCTATGACTGCTTTGACCAATATACTGTGACAGATGTTATACTATGTGACATCTGAGGCGTGGTCATAAAAGACTCTGCAGCTTCTGGAACATTATTCTTGGACCTCTGAGCCACAGTATAAGAAGTGTGACTGTCCTGTTGCCACCATGCTGTGAGGAAGCCCAAACTATGTATAGAGAGGCCACATGTAAGTGCTCCAGTCGACTGTCCCAGCTAGACCCAGGTTTTGGTCATTCCAGCCAAGGTTCTGGACATGTGAGTGAAAAGGCCTCTAGATGATCCCCACATTTAGCCATTTAAACCACCCTCAGCCATTTAAGTCTTCCTAAGTGGAGGCCCTAGGCATACTTAAGCCAAGACAAGCCAACCCTCTTGTGCCCTGCCCAAATTCCTGACCTGCACAGTCCATGAGCCTAACGAAATGATTCTTGCTTTACGCCACCCAGTTTTTGGGTGGTTTGTTTCACAGCTATGGATAACTAGAACACTTCCTTGAAAAGAGGTCATAAATCTTCATATTTCATCCCCTGTGTAGCCCATCTTATTGCCAATTATATTTACACTACAACAAACAAACAAAAAACAAGCAAACAAAATATAAAGTAAGAAAAGGAGAAGATCTTAAAAGAAAAGAAGGGGGAAAAGTGACAGAAAGCAAAGGCCAAGGATATAGTTATATATAGATGTAGATGCAGATAGATAGATGTAGATAAACACGAAGATGTAGATTGATAAGAGCTCAGATACACTACTGGCATGATTATTATTGGTAGATTTTACTTCCAAATTCTTTAAAGCACTAAATCTACTTAGTTAAATCCTTTGCTGCAATTATTTTTTCTGCTCATTTTTGTTTCTTGATGGAACTTACATGCTACCTATTAAACCTGAACAAAGAAGCAACTATTTCCAAACTTTTCCCTTACTTATCTTCTCTCAGATATTCATGAACAATAAATGCATGAAAAGGCTCATTTTATTAACAACCAAATAGATAAAAATTAGAAGAATAGTAAAACTTTTAATGTTTTAAAAATGATACTACCAAATACTGGTGAGGATGCAGAGAAATGAACTCTTTCTCTTTTGGAGAGAGTAAATTATAAAAACCTTTTTGTCTAATATTTTAGCAACATACATCAAAAGAGTTAACAATGTGAATACCCTTGACCCAGATTTTTTTTAAATGAATTCATTTTAAGAGAATTGTTTTATATGCATAAATATTTCCTTTGAGAATGTTCATCACAACATTTACTCTTTCATTCATTTATTCAACAAATACTTATTGACATCTGCTCTAGGCCAGGCAGAGTTCTTGGCCTTGGAGGTACTCCACTGAAGAACACAAAGTCAGTGGTTGTGTTGGGCTTTCATTCTGGTGGGAGAATAGGCAATAAACCAATCTACATATGGTATAATTTTAAAATTGTAAATCCAATGAAGAAAAAGGAAGAAGTGACAATTGTGGGGAGTAGGAGCTATTTAGTTGTGGGCATTAGGGAAAGTCTTGCTAAGAAGGTATCATTAGAGCTGTGCTAATTTTAATAGAAAAAAATAAATATCACCAAATAGGGACTGTTAAATAAATTATGGTACATCCAGGCCAGGGAATACTATACAGCAATTGAAATGGTAGTAACATACAATTTTTTTCATGAATTTCAAGTGAGAAAAGAACTTTACAAAAAATAATTTACAGTATATTTTGTGTATTTTCTATAACCTATATGTTTATAATAGAGGAATATGTACCACAGAGATAGAACGAAAGATAGGAGGGATATATTCCAAAATATTAGCAGTGATTATTTCTGATTAGTGGGATTAGGAGTAAGTTTTATTCTCTACTTTTGCTTATCTATATTTTATAAAAGCTCTACAATCAGCATGCATTGCCTCATGAAAAGAAATTTATTTATTTATTTATTTACATTTCCTTTTTTATTTCAAAATATTAGGGGGGGTTACAAATGTGTTTGGTTACATGGATCGCTTTTGTAATGCTTGAGTCACAGCGTTTTGTAATGCTTGAGAACACCCAAATAGTGCTCATTGTACCTGTTAGGTAAGTTTTCACCCATCTCTACCTGCCCCCTGCTTGATTTCCACTGAGTTTTACTTCTCTCTGTGCACATGTGTGCTCATTGGTTAGTTCCAATTTAATAGCGAGTACATGTTGTGTTTGTTTTTCTATTCTTTAGATACTTCACTTAGGATAATGGTCTCCAGTTCCATCCAAATTGTTGCAAAAGGCATTAATTCATCCTTATGAAAAGAAATTTAAGAATAAAAAAAATCCTGTTCTTTTGAAACTACCTTCCCTCTGCTACTACTATATTTTTTTGCCATCTACCAAGAAAGCCCCATGAGGGCAGTCATCTTTTTTTGACTTGTTTTCATCCTTCCCCAGTGCTTGGCATAGTGCCTGACACACAGTAGTATGTGGGTACTTTATAAATAATTCTTGAATGAGTAATACACAAAGACATGGAGGAAAGCAAACAGCTGTATTTGTTGAGCAGTTCTTATGTGCCAGGTACAATGCTAGCTAATGTTTTAGTTATCTCAATTAGTTTCTGCAGCAATAGTGTGAGGGAGGGATGGAGCTCTCTTTTCATGACTAGAAAACAGAGGCTTAAAGAAGTTAAACAGCCGTAATGTGGAGAACTGGTTTTCAAACACAGGCCTGCAGTATTGGGTGGCTGAGTTTCCATTTTATTGCCTTCTGCATTTTATCCCCCTGTCCCCACCCCACTACATATACACAAGGGATGTGGCCCATAAATGAAGAAAATTTAGAGGAAGAGAAAGGTCTTTTTAGGCAGGTGTTTTGCCTCTTAGAGGTTACTTTCTCCTTTATTAGCAAGAATATAAGCAAGAAGGAATGAGGTCTAATTGGACTATAGTAAAATAATAAGACATTATTAATAGCTTTTAAATATATGGCAATAATATCTGGTAAGATTATCTGGTGGAGTTGAAAGAACACCGGATTTTGTGGGATTAGTAGGTCTAAGTTTTCTTCCCAGCTCAGGTTCTTCATCTGTGACGTCTTTATGAATTAGGTGTAGTTTTGGCTGCATTTAACCAAGTTCCCAAAATGGTGGCTTAGGAAGCTAGAACTTCATTTCTCTCTTCCATGAAAGTCCAGACGTAGGCAGCTCATGGGCTTGGGTGAAGTGTCCACAGTCTCCTGGGCCCCCTTCCAGCTGTCTGCTCAGCCTGTGTGGTATGTGGTCCTCTCCCTCAGAGTCCACTTTCCCAGCTGCAGGATGAAGGAAAGGCGGGAAGGGGCATCCGTCCTCCCCTTCAGAACATATTCTAGAAGTTGCACCATCACATTTCCCCCCATCCTGTTGTCTAAAACTTAGTCCCATGTCACACTTAGCTGCAAGGGAGGCTGACACATGTAATCCTTATCCTGGGCAGGCATGTGATGGGCTAACATCCAAGGGTGTTTTGAGAAAGCAGATACTGGGGGGCACACTTAGAAATCTATACCACAATCTTTTAAGAACTGTTCTAGCATTTTGGGATTCTTTAGATGTCCCTAAAAACATCAGTTTTATAAATTATTTTGTTGTGTGTTATGTGTATGAAGGGAAAAAAATGAAAAAAGAATTATAAATGACAATATTGGTCATTTTTAAACCGCCATTTCACTTAGTCCTCTTATAGAAACAACCTTGCAAAGTCTGATGAAGTGAAAAGAAAGTTAATCCATCCAGAAGTGCTTTTTAAAAAACTACCAGTAGGAACATAATCAAGTGATGTTTGATAATGCTGCAGTAGAAGCTATTAAATCCTTACCTTATATGACATTAAATAGCAAAAACCTCCATTTAAAAAAATTATTGAAAGGCACGTCAATCTGTGCCTACTGAAGTTGAAACTGACTTTTTCAAGAGTAACTGTATGGAGCATTATTTTCTTCAAAGCTTCTTTCCATCTTAGGAGAGCAAAAAATTCAAGCAAGGCAGGTTTTTTTTTTTTCCTTCTTTCTGGCTTTATCTCCCTTATGCAGTTTAAAAGAGAATTAAGCTTATTTTAGTTCTCTGCTTTTTTTTCCCCATTGCAAACATTTTCTGGTTGGAATGTAATCCAGTGTTCTCAGATATTACTGTGGTCTGAGAAGTGACGATGGTTGCACAACAGAGACATTAAAGAAAAAAATGCTTTCTCTGCTAATGGCAGTTGCAAAAACAAAAGGGCACATTTGAATGTCAGTACTGGTAATAATTTCTTATTTACATGACACTAATTTGATGCCAAAAATTAATGGGAGGGTATTATGATTATATAATTAAACATAAAACATGACAAAATGGGGAAGATTAGGACCTCCTGTTAATATTTCATCGGCATTTTATAATAACATGTTAAGTTTCCATAGGTGTCTGATTATAAACGACATATTTGGCACTTTGGTAGTCTCTAACATTTGAATGAATAATCAAAACATTGTTGCTTTAAATTGGTGTTCTCTGTGCCACAAGTAGCCTAACCCCAGATGAGGCTGTATTTGATTTTTAACCAGTGGTTGTCAGAGATCGGAAATCAAGCTAATCATGTTCTGTGCTCCAGGTCCCGTCTCTTCTTGTTAATGTCCCCATTTTTTTCCATTGTTATTTCTCACCCACTTATTCATTCAGCAATTTTCCTTGAACACTAATATGTCTGTAACAAAATTATGTTGAAGACATTCTAAAATAGAAATAACATCTCAGTAACATTGAACATATTATTTCCTCTCTAATTTTAGAATAGTTGCTATGTCTTTGCTTGTGTTTCTCCCTGGGATACTGCTTATAGCTAGCTTGTGTCTTCACTGCTGTTTTCATTCATGAACTTGTTTGGAATCCAATTCCTCTAGAAATTTTCTTTTTCTCTGCCTGGAAAAGAAAAATAATATCAATGGACTTCCTACTGGAGGAAGTGGTGTTAGTACAGCTAAGGCTTCCCCGCTGGGCTGGTGGGTACTAGATGCTCGTGAACAAGTATTTGTTGAGCATCTGCTGGGTTCACAGCAGGGACTGGATGGGGGAGATTGGAGAGAGCCTCGTGAATTAGAAAATGAAGAGATTTAGGTTCTGCTTCTAGAGGTAAGAGACAAAATTCAGTTTGTCTCATTTTCTGCTAAGTAAGTCTGGGTTCCAGTTGAGTCAGAATTGCCTGCTTGACTTGGTTAAGTGATGTGCTTGTGAGTGTGAACATTTTATAAATAAGATGGAGTAAATGGCACTATTTCCTGCTGCCTCTGAGGAATGTGGTCACTTAGATGACAATACAGGCTCCCACTTTCAAGGGGGGGACTTGGGGACCAACTGCAGAACATGATTAAGGAAGAGAAAACTAACATAGGACAAAGCAAGAGTGTTCACGGGCAACCCAGGAATGTAGTGGCATGGCGGGGACTGGCAGTGGAGGGCTGACAAGGAGGGACACTTCCTGAGACTGTCTCCTCACTTCAGACTTGATAGAGATGCAAAGTACATCACAGCTCAGGAGGAGCTGATATGAGGAAAGATAAAAGATTGAAAGATTTTTTTTTTTTTGATTGAAAGAACCTTATTTTTATGAGGAAGGCAAGGAAGGGCAACTTGTATTTATTTACCCATAAAAGAAAAAAAAAGAAAGAAAAAGAAACTAAGGAAACTGATGGTTGTGTTAGCTGATTTTCAAATAGTTTGATAAAAGGAAGGTTTGCAGAAAGAAAAACAGAGACTATGAGACATATCGAGATTATTATACAAGAACCCTCATAAAGAAGTAATTGGTGTTGATGGAATGATGTTCTTTTTTAGCTATTGAGATTCTATGGATGAGAGAGTCAGAGATGAGTTTGGGACAGTTTGTGGTCATTTGGGACATAAAATAAACCTTGGCTGGAGTTTGAGGTAGTATCTGACAAACAGCTGCAAACATCAGCCGTTTCTGTTTCATAAATCCTGGTACAGAGCAGACCTGCTGGCTGGAGATGGGAGCTGTGTGCCTGAGGACGTACACAGCGAGTGAGTCAGTGATCCGGGCAGTAGGAACCACTTGGAGCAGGAGGGGGCACAGCAGTAGTGATGGGAAACCATGTCTGCAGAAACTGAACTAAGTTGAAAGCAGAGGGAGGCTACTGCAGACCTGCATATAGCAGGTGGTTCATATAGATCTGCAGAGCATTTAAATAGGGCCTGTCACATGTCAATGTGTGCCAGGTGTACAGATCAGGGGCTCTCTAGGGAATGGGGTAGGAAAGCATCTTACATAGCTTACAAAGGGGTATATGAGTGCCATTTGGCCTGAGTTGGAATTGGGAAGGAAGAAAAGTCGGGAAGGACACCTAACCTTAGAATCCAGAAAGAGAGAGAGAGAGAGACAGAGAGAAAAGCACAAGGTACACTCATGCAAAGGCAAATGTCATTATTAGAGAGCATGAAATCTAAAAAGAAAGTTTTCTGAGATACCTGAGCTCACTCTTAAGGACCACATTTCAAGTTAGAAGAACTCATTGCTTTATTCCTTTTCGGCAGAGCTTAGCTATGTGAAGAGACTTTTGCAGTCAGGAATGCTAAGAACAGAGCTGTAGTGAGTATTATGTTGATTCCTTCACTTTATGGGTTTCTCTCTGCTGGAGCACTGCTCCTGGGACTGCTCCCATTGGGATGGTGCTCTGCCTGGTGCTGTAGCCAGGAGCTCCCTTTTTGCATCAGGGGAAGCTCAGCATGAATGCTCTGTAGCTGTCCTATGCGGGAGGCGCCAGAGGGAGTGTGTGTGGGTGAGAGCAGTGAGCCCTGGGTCCCACGGGGCCCATCCTGGCAACTCCCTGGGGCAGCTTTCTAGACAGGTCCCTCCTCTCTCCAGCTGTCCCAGGCAGCCATGTGGCAGTCGCCAGCTTTGGAAGTGGAGAGGCAAATCTGACTGTATGTACCTGGCTTCTGCCAGTCCTCCCTGCTGAAGGTTTCTGATTTGTTCTGGGCCTGCCCATCCCACAACCTGAAAATTTCCCTCTGACCCTTAGACCTGACACTGCCCAGAAGGGTGACCCTGTGTTCACCTCTCTCCTCCTTCTGCTCTGACCCTTGCATGTTGATGCTTGGACCAAACTTGGGTTGGCTGGGTGTCCTCTGGGCTTGTGACATTGGATGTGAGCTTCAGGTAAAGGGGTGGGCCAACCCCTTTATCTTGTGGGGTTTCCCAACTTTTCCTTTTTCCAAGTCAAGTCGACAGGTTGCTCTTTCTTCTCATTTCAAGAAGAGTGTGGTGTGTGACCAGTGTCACAGTGTGTATGACAGTAATGGGAACGGGCCAAGTGAGAGATTCTGAATAAAATTTAGGAAAATTGCTAACTTTTAGGTAATGATGAGGTATTGTAAGATAGTAAGAATTAAAGTATTTCTTCTTTTTCTAGTGAGGCTCAGATAGAAATTTATGTAGGTCAGATTGATTTCTTGTTTTTTTTTTCTTTTGCCATCTATTTAAAACATAATGTTATAGACTGAATGTTTGTGTCCCCCCACCCCCAAATTCATATGTTGAAATCATAACCCCCCTGTGTGACAGGACACACAGGAGACAGGACCTTTAGGAGATGATTAGGTGGGATTGGTGCCCCTATAAGGACGTGGGAGGTGATTTTTCTCTCTCAGTCATGTGAGGATACAAGGAGAAAATGGCAGTCTGCAAACCAGGAAGAGACCCCTCACCAGGCACTGGGTCTCCTGGGCCCTTGATCTTAGACTTCTAAGCCTCCAGAACTGTGAGAAACATTTGGTGCTAAAACCACTCAGTCTATGGTATTCTTTTAAAGCAACCTGAACTAACACATATAGTAAACACATAGGTTGCTTTGCAAATTTATCAAATACATGGGATTACCATACTATGTAATATGGTACTATGTAATACTATAGTAATAATATACTGTATATACTATTTCTATACCCTGCTTTCACATTGTTACCTGGGGAGGAGAGACAAAGTGTCAGAAGAGTTGGGGTATTTGTAGGCCTCTTGGCTGTATGCACTGACAGTAGGCACCCTCATAGAGGACTATTTGGTATATTGAAAATCAGTAAACTATGAAGGTGGTAAGAAATAAGCAAACATATTGAGCTTGATATATCGCTTACATGGATAAAAACGATAGTGACTAGCAAAGAGATGGATTGTGAATTTTAAGCCTATGGTAAATACTAAAGTTCTTGAGCTCCAAGGTTTACAAAATTTTGATAATTGCAGCACTACAAGAAGGGGGGTGGAAAGGGAAGACAAATGAGCCAAGTTTTAAAAATATGTGTGGAAACATACTCCAGCAATTTCATGGAGACAAAGTCCTATTAATATCAAAGGAAGTACTGGAGCACCCAAGGATGGCCCGAAGTAAATTTTCAAAATGGAGAGCACGTTGCCACAGAACGAGGACATATAAAACCCGAAGGCAGAGTTTCAGGAGAAAGAATGAGGCAGCATAAAACTGGCAAATGGGACTCGAGAAAGTTGAAAGCACAATAAAACAGTGGGCTACCTGGAAAGTTTTCTTTGTGGAACAGAGCCCAATTCATGGAATGATTTAAATAGCAGATGTACTTTGATATAATATACATGATTACTACTTTTTATTTTTCTACTGTTTTATGGAATTGGGTTTTGAGTCTGGTGGAGCTGGACTATATCCAATGTGTTGTTTGCCTTGTAAAGGATTGATAATCTTTGGTGTTTTTCGTAAGCAGCTCTGTGTGTGTGCATGCACACACGTGTGCACATTGCTTCATGTATCTACGTGTCTCTACCTATCTATATTTATACATCTCTCTCTCTTTCTCTCTTTCTCTCAATGATGTGGAAGAGAGGAAGGTATTTTAATCTTCTTTTCTAGAATCATAATAAAAAACCCAGAGGAAAATACTCAAATTAAAAAAATATTAGTGAGTGTGAATTTGAAAGGTCTAGTACGGAAAAAGAAGGTGCTGTATATAAGCATACTGAACTCAGAATATGAAAGTGAAAGAATATTAAAGCGAGGAAGATGCCAAGAAGTTTTAAGCATGCAAGATTACCAGTGGGAATTAGGAATATAATTTAGATCAGTTGATTCTGAGGAATCTCTTAGCCAAAGTCAAGGGAATAAAATGTGTCTGAAGGGAAGAGACTGCCAAGCCCCAAAGGTATATGTGGGAAAAAAATAAAAGCTTGGTGTGCAAGAAGCTCTTGCTAAGCCTTGGTATTCAAAACGAGGTCCACAAAGAGGCAGCATGAATGTTACCAGGGCTTTTGTTAGAAGTGCAAGACCTAGGGTGCCCCCTCCCAACTTAATGAATCAAGGTCTGCTGTTGCCAAGATTTCAGGGTACATTAGTTTCAGAAGCACTGTTCTGAGAGTTCTAAATAGCATTAGGTTTGCTGGACAATGTATTTAAAAGATGTTGAAATCCTCAAGATTAGTGAAGAGATGAACAGAGAGAAAATTTATAATGCAGATGTGGGATCTAGACAGAAGGTTGCTGGGAACTGAGGCATCACTCTATAGTGCCGATATTGAGTGTTTTAGAAAAAAAGCTGATACAATAAATGAGCTATTTGATGCAGCAAATGAGGAACCTAGACTATCAGTTAAAGAGAATAAAAAAATACATATTAAAAAAATGTGTAACTGAACAAAACTGAAGAGGATCAAAGATTAGTAATCCCATGTTAAAGGTACAGTTTTGAAATTTTATATTTGAAAGAAAGACTGAAAGAAAATTTGTATGTACACCTAATTGCAATACAAGAAAAAAATGGTATTTGGTTTATGTTAGAGCACTTTCACAAAGCAGTGGTCTCTAAAGGGCCATGAAACAGCTTGCTGATTTTGAATTTCTGGGTTTATTACAAATGAATACATAAAACCCTTGGGGTAAGAAGTGAACATTCTTAACAGATGGTGCGAAATCACCAATAAGACCCAGGCCTGAGACTGTTTCTGGAGCCATGGTTCTCACTAAGGTCACTATCATCATTCTTCAATGATGGACATCAGGGTATCAGGACTCGCCGACTCACACTTCCCATGTGCAGAGGAGGCTGCAGATGGTGCTCCTTGCAGAGGTGAGGGCAGCCATTCCCATTCCAGGGGGTCTCTTTTTTAAAAGGTCTGAATGGTCCCTCCATTACTGAAGCGCTGAAATGCCCGACTTGAGTGGCACCTTTCTCTCTGCTTCAGTCAAGAATCTGGTGACAAAAAAGCTTCATCCTTTCAATATTACAACTAAAGTGTCCTATCTTGAGAATGCTCATTTCTGCATATTACTGGTGCGTCCTCCACATGCACTTCAGAAGAAGTTGTTCCTTCTGCGTAGAATGATCTCTCTTCTTGTCTGTGTCTGGTGAAATCCTGTGAAATTCTGATGATGCTGCAAGATCCAACACAAATACCACTTCCTCTGTGAATAGTTTCTGGACAGAATGTCACATTGAACTATCCTTCCTCACCTTCCTTCCTTGCTTTCTTTCCTTTCTTCTTATAATGGTATGGAATATTGTTTTTTAATATAACATTTTTATTAGAGAAGGAATACCTATTCAATATGAAAGAATGGAAACATAGAAAAGTCTTTGGAGGAAAACAATTCCATTTCCTAAAGTACCCATTACTAATATTTTGTTGCATTATATCTAGTCATCTCTCTCTGCCTCTGCCTTTTTCTTACTTCCAACCTCCCTCCCTTCTTCTGTTCCTCTGTTTCTTTCTCTTTCCCTCCTTCCCTTTCTCTGGTTGGAGCTTCTCTGTTTTTTTCTCTCTAGTTTTTTAAAAAAAAATCAAATGAATGAAGGTCTGACTTACATTCAACAAAATGCAACTATTTTTAGTGCACAGTTAGATGAGTTTTGACAAGTGTATACTTCCATGTAACCAACACCTCGATCAAGATGTATAATATCTCCGTCACCCCGGAAAGTGATGGCTGATGGACTCACTCACGCTCCTCTGTAATAAACCTTCTCCCAGCTCCCTGCCACGGGGAACCACTGATCTGGTTTGTCGTACTGGAGGTTGGTTTTGCCTGTTCTAGTACTTTGAATAAATGAAATCACACAGCATGCACTCTTTTTTGCCTGGCTTCTTTCCCTCAGCATATTTTTGAAATAGATCCATATTGTTGCAGATGTCAGTAGTTCATTCCTTTCGTTTCTTAAAGAGATTTACTTTCACAAATATTTGATTGCTTTCGCATTCTTATTGCTATTGTTACTGGAATTCACTTTCAAATTTTTATCATCAATACTATATTTAATTTCTTTATGAAAAGGCTCATTTAGTGTGTAGCCTTTTTGGATTGGCTTCTTTTACTTAGCGATATGCATTTAAGGTGCTGCCATGTCTTTTTGTGGCATGATAGCTCATTTCTTTTTAGCGTGGAATAATATTCCATTGTATGCATATACTAGTTTATCCACTCATCTATTGCAGGACATCTTGATTGCTTCCAAGTTTGGGCAATTATAAATAAAGCTGCTATAAACATCAGTATACAGGTTTTTGTGTGGATGTAAGTTTTCAACTCATTTTGGGTAAATACCAAAGGGTGCATTTGCTAGATCATATGGTAAGAGAGTATTTAATTTTGTAAGAAACTGCCAAACTGTTTTCCAAAGTGGCTGTACCATTTTGCATTCCCACCAGCAATGAATGAGACTTCCTGTTGCTCTGCATTTTCATAAGCTTTTGGTATTTTCAGTGTCTTGGATTTTAGCCTTTCTAATAGGTGTGTAGTGGTATCTCACTGTCGTTTTGATTTGTAATTCCCTGATGACATAAGATGTTGAACATCTTTTCATATGTTTATTGGCCATCTGTATGTCTTCTTTGATGACATGTCTGTTCAGATCTTTTGCTCATTTTTCAGTTTGGTTTTTTTGTTTTCTTATTGTTGAGTTTTAAGAGTTCTTCATATATTTTGGATACCAGTCCGTCAGAGTTTTGCAAAGACTTTTTCCCAGTCTGTGTGGCTTGTCTTTTCATTCTCTTGATAGTGTCTGTCACAGAACAGAAGTTTTTAATTTTAATGAAGTCTAACTTGTCAATTACTTCTTTTGTGGATCATGTCTTTTGACGTTGTATCTAAAAAGTCATCACAAAACCCAAGATCACCTAGATTTTCTCCTGTTATCTTCTAGGAGTTTTATAGTTTTGTGTTTTGCATTTAAATCTGATCTATTTTGAGTTAATTTTTGTGAAAGGTAGATCTGTATCTAGATTCCTTTTTGTTTGTTTGTTTTTGGGGGGGTTTATATGCATGTGGTGTTTATTCCTTTTTATTGCTGAGAAGTACTACCAAATGGTATATTCTATTATTAATGTACTACATTTTGCTTATCATTCACCTGTTGACAGACATCCCTATTGTTTTCTGGCTATTGTGAATAAAGCTGCTATGGACATTCATGCAGATGTCTTTATATGGACATATGTTTTTATTTCTCATAGGTAAAAATCTAGGATTAGAATGACTGGGTACTAAGCTGTCTAAAAATGTACCAAGTGTACTTTTATTTTATTAAAAATTTAAAAAACCCTGCCAAACTATTTTTAAAAGTGGTTGCATCATTTTACACCCCCACTATCAATGTAGGAGAGTTCTATTTTCTACACTTTTTTTTGCCAGCAGTTAGTATGTTTAGCCTTCATTAATTTTAGACATTCTAATACGTGTGTGGTTGCATCTCATTGTGGTTTTTAATTTGCATTTGCCTAGTGACTAATGATATTGAGCATCTTTTCATGTGGTTACTCACCATTTATGTATCTCCTTTTGTGAAGTGTCTGTTCAGATCTTTTGCACGTATTTTATGGGTTGTCGTATCATTAATTTTAAGAGACCTTTCTATATTTAGATATACATCTTTTGTCAGCTATATGTATTACAAATATTTTCTCCAGTTCTTTGGTTTGTGATTTTTTTTAATGGTGTCTTTTGTAAAGCAGAAGTTTTCAATTTTGATGATATCTGATTTATTGGCTTTTTAAAATGATTAGTGTTGTTTTTGTCCTCTTTAAGAAATCTTTGCTTACTCCAAAGTTACAAAGATTATCTTCAATGTTTTCTTCTAGGGGTTTTATTCATAGAATTTTAGCTCTTAGATTTAGGTCCATAATTCATTTTAATTCTTGTATATGATGTGAGATAGATGTCAAAGTTCATTTCTTTTTTTCCATATTGCTGTCTATTTTTTCCAGCACTGTTTTTTGAAAGGGCTACCCACCCCCCATTGGATTTTCTTGGCACTATTATAAAAAAATCAATTGACCATATTTGTATTGATCTATTTATAGACTCTATATTCTGTTCCATTAATCTGTGTGTGCTCTATGCCAGTACCACACTGTCTTGATTACTGCAGTTTTAAAGTAAGTCTTGAAGTCAGATTGTATAACTTTTCTATCTGTATTTCTCATCTTCAAAGTTATTTTGGCTGTTTGAGGTCATTTTCATTTTATATATATTTTAGAATCAGCACATTAATTTCTACAAAAAGTCTGCTGGGATTTTGATTAGGATTGCATTAAATCTATAGATGAGTATTGGGTGAACTGAAATCATGACAATATCCATTCTCCAGTCTGTGAGCATAGTATATTTCTCCATTTATTTAGATCTTTTAAAATATTTTTCAGCAATGTTTTTTAGTTTACAGGTCTTATTAAATTTATCCTAAATCATGTGTGTTTCAATGGTCCTGTAAGTTGTATTTTTAATTGCATTTGCCAGTTGTTCATTGTTTGTACGTAGGAATACAATTCATTTTTGTATATCGGTCTCGCATTTCGTGACCTTGCCAAATTTACTTAATAGTTTTAGTAGCTGGTTTTTGTAGAGTCCTTAGAATTTTCTACATAGACTATCATGTTATCTGTAAATAAAGACAATTTTACTTTATTATCTCTAATCAGTATTGTGCCTATTGTGTTTTTTGACTTATTTCCTGTGTTGCCTACAGTTCAATGTCTGAAAATAAATTTCACATATTTTTTCCAGTTTCCTAATTGTTTACAATGGAAGGGCAAATCCAGTACAGTAATTCATTAGAGCCAGAAGATGGAATCTTATGAGATTAATTTTAGCAGACTTTATCTTATTCCACAAATCCTATTTTGTATACTGCTTTTTCATTAAACATTGTCATTAAAATTTCTTCATATCATTAAAAACTTCATCATAAAAACTTCCACGTAATTGCTGTTTAGTAGTCTATCATATGAATGTTCTCTAATTTTTTCAATTAGTCCTTTATTATCAGACTATTAGGTTATTTTCATTAGTTTAAATATTGCTATATCAAACCTTCCCTTGTCCTCTTTTTGTATTCCTGAGACTTTATGCTTATTTTTGGTGTAGTAATTATCTCATTATATTATAATTTTTTTCATGAGTTTCTCCATGAGTAGAACAATAAATTTTAATTCTTTACATCTGTCTGGTGTCTGGCAGTCCATGGAATATGATAAACATTGAGTAAATTTCCTATGGGACTTGGTACTTTCTGAGAGGTGATCAAACTAGATAAATAGTCTTTTATTTCTGTAAGCTTGAGGCTTTTCAAGAAATATCTACTATCTCATTTGATTTTTACATTACTAGGAGGTGAGTAAGTTAGATATCAATACTGCCAGATGATGGAAGAAACCAAGATTCAGAGAGAGAGCAAGTAAGGCCAAGCATCTGGTCACTGGCAGTGGCAGGACCAAGGTCTTCACCATCTCAGTCCTATTCCTATGCCTTTTCTACCAGCTTGCTCTAGATTCTCTGATCCAAGGCAGCCACCCAGAGGTCTTCTTAATTTCTGGCCTCTTAGGCTGCATGTTCCTTTTCAAGTGACAGCAGAACACAACGAGCTTCTGAAGGCCTCCTTATGATATAGCTCTCTTCTGGGAATCTGGGTTTAGGGGTCAGAGCCTTCTCCAGAGCCCGTCAATGGTGATTAGTGGAAATGCTCTGGCTGCCCTTGAATATCTCCAGACCCACTATTCTCTGTCATGTTCCATTTGGCATTATGCCCAGATTTAATGGCATTCCACAAGGGCTGCTTTATAAGTATATACTTTGAAATGTGCTTTGAAGAAAATATTCTTAACGTAGAGCTTTTGCATACATAGTAAGTGCTCCTGTATCTCACCAGCCGTGGATATCAATGAGAACACCTTTACATTTAAAGCTCAATATCCAGAGCTTTATACTGTTCGCCCACATGACAGAGGAAAGTCAGAGCACATTTCGACACTCCTCACGTCTTTTAGTAGAACTCTGCGCTCAGGGTCCAGCTCACATGCTCTTGGAACAGATTGTTCCAAGGTTGAATTCATACTGCTGTCCCTTTGCTCCAGGCTAATCTTAATGTTCCACCTGGGCCACCACTTGCTCCAGCACTACTCTTTTCTTGTACCAAACCTGATGGCCTGAGCCTTGGCTCCCCCTGCCCCTGGCCACCCCCTCCACCACCAGTTAATGCTCAGCCTGGACTGTCCTTAACACTGTGCTGCTTGATCTCTGCCCCCATTGCCAAGCCCCTAACGTGTGAGCTGCTACTATTCCCCGTCAGGGTGCCATTCTCTCCCTTCTGCCTCAACTGCGCCTATAGTGCAGTACTCTGGGGGGGGGGGATATTAGTGCGTAATATGCTTCCCCAAAGTTATGGGGACATTATTCCTCTGCTGTACTCCTTGTTTTAGAATGGTCCAATGCCTTGTTGCTAGGTCCAAAAGTTGTGCAGAATATAGGAAGGCAGCTTTACTGATCTTACACATATCCTGCTCTTCCCATGGCATGAACGTGATCAGTGTGGAACACCAGGATTCTATGACTCAGCTAACAACCACCATGTGGTACCCAGGACCAGCGCTTTTCCTCACTCTTTGCCCCTGACTAGAATGTCTCATTCCCTCCTTAGAGTATTTCTTCTGTTGCTCCTCCGGTACACACCACACCAAGTTTTCATACCTGCCTGTGTATGTGTGAACCCCCACTGTGGACAGGTGTGAATTCTTTTCCCAGGAAGTCCTTCAACCTGCATGACATTCAATGGAACAAAATAAATCCAATGGGGAGAGGCCAGGAAGGGGTAACAGAGTTTTTGGATTCCAGTTTTGGTCTGGGCTTGATCTTTGCCATACTATAATATTTTAGATGAACTATTACCTAAAATACCAGCCATTTATGGAAGTGATTTGAGCTCTTAAAGACAGATCTTGGTCCTGTATGTAAGTAAACATCCTTTTAAGAGGAATGTCTTTTGTAATGATCATAGAATATCATGAGTAGAAGGCATCTTTAAGGTTAACTAATCTCGATGTAAGTCCTTTACTTATTCTGAGCTGGAATACAAGAATCCTGGAATGAAAGATTGTGGTTTCTTTTCATCTGCCAGCCTTTCAAATACCTGAAGGCAGTTCTCTTGCCCCCTGCCCCTGCCCCTGCCCCCACCAGGTTTTCTTTTATTCTTACTAAACCTCCCACATAAGGGGGTTTGTATGTGCATTAGTTTGCTAGACCATAGCAAAATACCACAGACTGGGTCACTTAAACAACAGAAATGTATTTTCTCACAGTTCTGGAGGTTGAAGTCCGAGATCAGGTGCCAGCAGAGTTGGTTTTCCCTGCAGGCTGAGAGGGCAGGATGTATTCCAGGGCTGTCTCCTTGGCTTGCAGATGGCCACCTCCTGCTGCCTCCTCATGTGGTGGTGGTCCCTCTGAGCACTCAGGGTCTCTTCCTCTTTTCATGAGAACACCAGTTATATGAGATTAGGGCCCCACCCTAATGGCTTCATTTTGACTTAATCATCTCTTTCAGAAGCTTATTTCCACATAAGGTCATGTTCTGAGGTACTGGGGTTGAGACTTCAACACCTGAGTTTTGGGGGGGGAGCACAATTGAGCCTGTGACAGGGACAGTATGTTTACAGTCTTCTCATTGTTTTGTTTATTCTCTGCTGAAGATGCCCCCAGGAACTGTCTTGGGCAGGATATCTTGGAGAACAAGGATAGGTAATTTCAGTCACATATTTTATTTGAAAAATTCTTGGTAGCTACTTCATTTCCTTTTAATGTGGAGCCTTTCTTTTATTGATTTCTTGATCTTCCTTTCCCCCCTGCTATTGTGTGGGTGTGCGTGCATGCACGCGTGCTTGTGTGTGTGTGCCTGAACATGCATGCATCTCTGTTACTTGGCCTTAAAGAGGTAGGTCTCTGTCTTATTTGACACTCAAGGGAGATAGCTGTCCTTTCCCTGCTTGGTGACTCAAGCTTTTCAATTCAGCATTCATTTCTTGAGTACTGGTTTTGCCAGGCACTATGCTAGACATGAGAGACACGGGAATAACTAAGGCACAGCTCTGCCCTCTGAGCTCATAAATGATGGGACAATATACATATACATACATATTTATAATGCAATGTTAAGTGCAGTAATAGACTGTGAGCAAATGACAGAGGTAGCACGGAGAAAGTAGCAATCAATATGGAGCAGGCAGACTTTGCAGAGAGGGTGATTTCAGATTTGGGTGTTGAAAGACAATTAGGAACGTGTCTGATGGATGCAGGGGCAATTGTATAATGTATTTTGAGAACAACAGTACTTGGATATAATTGAAAGATGAGGGGTAGCAGAAGTGATGATACTGCAGAGAAACGAAGGATCCAGGTCAGAATGTATGTCATATTTTTACAAAAGGATTTTGAGCAAAGGAATCACCTAACCAGGTTCTGTATTTGGAAGAAAGCTTTTGTTCCTATAAGATGGATGTAGGAAAATGACAGGGAGACCAGTTAAGGCTCTATTGCAATATTTGAGATAAGGGATAATGAGAAGCTCAATTAAAACCCTGGTAGTGGAAATTGAGAGAAAGGGGTATAATTGAAGAATATTTAAGGAGTAATTTTAGAGGGACTTGGCAACTGATTGAATAAGGGGCAGTTTCGTGGAGTAATCCAAGTTTTCTCTCCTGGGTCTGGCGCCACCAGCTGAGCATAGAAAATGGAGAGGGGAGCAGCTTTAGGGATGATGATGAATTCTGTTACACATGTTGACTTTAAGGATCTGTAGGAATCCAAGCAGGATGGCCGGTGGCACTTGAATGAGAGATTGAAGCTTGTATCTCTCATCGATTTCTCAGCTCAGCTTTACTTTCCTGGAGGTGCTCATTCTAGAAAAGTGTCTCTTTGGAATTAATTTTGTAATGCCTAAATAATAAAGCTATTATCACATGGGTTAATGGTCCACTTGGTGCCGGGTTTATTTGTATTTGAAACTCAACCGATTTACAGACAATTACACTCCATGAAATTATTTCTCAGGAAATGGAATGTTCCTCAGTAGTTGAAACTCATTTAAAAAAAACAAAACCCAACAGTACTCATTAGTTTCTGTAGTTGCCTTTTTAAAGTTCTCACTATTTTGTGGGGGTGTTTCTCAGCACTTTGATATAATACTAGCTTGTATTAACCCACTAAATCCTTTTAATGCATGCAAGCAACCTTCTATTTTCTTTCCTTGATGTTTCCAGGAAGATTATAGCCATTCTTGCTGGTATCCTAATTACTAGAACTAATCTATGGCTTTTAGTAACAGCCCTTCATGTATATACTCTGCAAGATTATTTTGCCTTTGGGTAGAAAAACTTTCATAAGATTTTTATCTTTATTTTTTTCAATAGACCCCATGCTATGTTATAGAACATACCTATACTCATATTTAATAATACTGGTGATACAAACCCAATTTTTTTTCTAAAAGTATTAGATTACAACTAACCTGTGTAACATTGATCTACTTTTATTTTATTTGTACTTACTGTGTATTGTCTCATTTTTCTTCACACTGGCCCTGTGTAAGGGAATAAGTGTTATTTCCATTTGGAAATAGAACCAAAATGGAGCAGTTGAGATTTACTCAAGGACATACTGCAAATTTGGATTGACACAGAGCCCAGACTACAATTTCTTTTGTCTTCCCAATTCTATTTATATCTACTTACCTCTACCATTTTTGGTTATTTTTAACCCAGAAGAATGATATCTTACTATTTAAATCTAGACTTGGGATCTCCGACAGCATGAGGATGTACTGCTAATTGAGATATCCTTCTGGATATTTCAGAATATTAATCGTCTTTGATTAATCATCATTGTACTGCTGAATGCTAACGTGCTCTTTTAGACTTATATTTTAGCTTATACTTGAGCATTTCTTACTTACTTCTTTATATTCTCTTGTCATTTTTCTCTTTTTCTCTTTTTCTATGCTCTTCATTTCTCTTTTCTCTAAAATCTCAAGGTATTTGTTGATCAAGAAAATAAAATGAAACATCCTTTCTTTTCTCCAAATTTCTTTTAAAAATATTCTTTAAAACTCAGATGATTCTGCTGTTTTGTTTAAGAAGCAGTCAGACCTAAGTGTTTAGCTTGGGTACATCTAAGTTTTTCATTTTTTGGGCTCCATAATCTGGAACCCGTGCATGGAACACATGCATTTGGTAAAGTGGAGACTGTTGAACAAGAAAAATAAAATATTTTAGATTTAAAAAAATATGTACAGTTAATTTAATTAACTTTAATTTTACCCAAAAAAGTTACAAGTTTAGTCATTTGATCAAATAAAATTACTGATAAATTCTATTCAAGCCAAAGAGACTGCAGCATTAACAGACCAAACCAGTCTGTAATTGAGAATATCAAGTAGAGAGCATCATACGTTGACTCCAGGTTTACACAGCTGAAAGCAGTACTGCATTTTAATTCCAACAGCCTTGTGAACAAGAATATACTTTTACACAGTGAGATGTAACCAGACGTTGCCCAGCATTTGGCTGCAGAGACAGACATTGCAGGATAGTTCTAGGATTCCTCTCCAAACTCCTAGGGATAGAGAGGAGGGTTCACCTTCTGCTCTATCAGCCCACCTTGACATTGAACCAGATGCCTTGTCATGCAGACACATCCAAAGGCATCCAAGCAAACAAAGTGTGCTCCCTATGCATAAGCCATCTGAGAATATCTTTGGAAACTGTGAGGTTATTGAGCTCAGACATCTACAGTTTATCAAAATCTGTGATTCCCTGAGCCCCAAGCAGTTCAGCAGGGGGAAATGAGTGCAGGCTCCATTTTCCATTTTCTGCTCTATGAACATGTCCAATGTAAATATGAACACCTGCCCTTCTGCGAACAAATCAGCAGTGCTTTCATTTCTTTTTCCATGATTTTAAGTTCAATGTGCTTAGATATTTCTGCAACACCAAGGAAAATACACAATCTTGTGGGTTATTGAAATCCAGCAAGTTGGTCTCTCAGAGTCCTTTAATTTCAAAAAGGACTGAAAGCAGCTAAGTAAATGATTTCAAGTGAAGTTTCCATCACTTCACTGACTTAATTAAAGCAAATTGCTTTCAAATACTCCATAAACTGGGATGGCTAACAGTAGGAACATGAAGAAAAATCATAATCTTGGTTTTTTTCCAGCCCATTATGTAACAAACTTGATTGGCTTCAAAGTCCAGAACACATTTTGTTCCTAGTGAATGCTCCCACCAAAACAGTCATAGTTCATATAAAACTAAGTTTTAGGAATCCAGCCAGTGTCATTGTCTATTGTGTATGGATATCTGATGTTTATGGTACTGGATATAGAAGGATGACTGAACCTGGAAGTTCCAGCAAGGTAGGTGGTCTATTTTATACCCATTTTGCTCAGGAACTACCTTCCTAAGCTCCAAAGTGAGTCACTTGTGGTCCTTCACGACCTTCACGTCCTGCTTCCTTGCAACTGGAATAGGATTGAATCCTCAGGATCCACTTCAATTTGAGGAAGATCTCCTGTAAAATAAGATGAGAAAAAGATATCCTAGAGTAATCGGCACTGATTTTTTTCTGAAATAATTTCTTGCATTTTGCAACAAAACAAGGACATGAGCTGAGGCAGAGATGGAGGGATTTGCAGATATAGGACAGGAACCCAGAGAACTAAAGGGTAGGTGCAGCTGGGTCGAGGAGGTGGAAGACACTGTCTGACATAGCTCCCCTGGAATGAGTCTAAGGAGATGAAAAGTGGGGAGCCGAGGCCAGCTCTACCAGGGAGCCCTTGGGTGAATTTAGTCTTATGTCAGTCACAATGGCACTTAGACTGTCTCACAGCTTGAAGAACCACTGTGGCCTGGAAGGGGATCTATACTGTTGTTGGTGCCAGAGGCCTCACCACATTGTCTTGGACAAGGACTGGTGGCAGAGGAGCCCGCTAACCTGAACGGGCAGTGCCTGAGTCTGGTGTCAGCGCTGCAAGATATGAGCAAGCAGCCTCTGAGCGCAGCTGAGTTTCCTGGACAGGAAATGAGAAGCCAAAGGCAGAAAAGGAAGACAGACTTCTTACGCATTGGGTAAATGGAAGTAGATGTGAGTTTTAATTTGAAGAAGTAAGAGAATGTCACCTAGTTTTATCCATACCTCAGCTAGCATGTCAATCACATTTGATAAGTCAGAATTTTGCCTTTCCTAATCACCAGCAACAATGTTAATATTAGTATATTGTTAATAGTAACACTAATAAATACTATTATCTAGTATTAATAATTGGACACCTATTATGTGGTCTAATAAATGCTTAAAGACATTTCCCTTAATTCTTATATCTTTGCATGGTAGATTTTATGATTCTTATTCTATGGAGTTTTGGAGCTAGGAAAAGGTAACCAGCTTGCCTGAAGCCACCCAGCTAAGTAAGTGATGACTCCAAAATTCAAAACCCAGGCCTGTCTGACTCTATAGCCCTTCCTGGATGTTCTTGGCAGCCATCTGGTTTGCTTTTCCTGGTGCATCAAGTTGAATCAACACAGTATTTATCACAAAGGGAAATGATTTTATGTAGACAGATCATGAGCTCTAGCCTCAGACAAACTTTATCTATCTACTATGCTGGTGATTTTTCTTTGGGGAAGCAACTGTGATTTTATGAGTTCTGTTTTCAGCTCTTCACCTCTGGACCTGCACAGGAGCCTGTTCTGATTGTGCAGCCACAGCTCCAGGTGCTGGTTGGAGATTCCAGCAGGGGTCTGTGCATGTTCACCAGGTGGCAGAGCAGAGGTGGGGAATAAAGAGCTTCTACAAATCCGTAAGAACAGATAACTGTATAGAATAATGGGCCAAAATGTGAGAAGGCAAAATTCAGAGACCGATACATACAAGTGGGAAGTAAATACTTGGAATGCTGCCAAAATTCACAAGTGATTAGGGCCATGCAAATTAAAGAAACTGCATGATTCTGTTTTATGTCTATCGGCTTATTAAAAAGAAAAATGATTTGGTAACATCTAAGGTCAGTGAAAGGCAAGAAAACAACACTGTTTGGGGAAATGTAGATGGATATAGATTCTCTGGTGGTCAAAATTTTAAATGTCTCTAGCAAGCAATCCCACTTCTAGAAATGCACCTTCAAGAAATACTGATGCAAATATATATATATATATATATATATTTAGGATATTTATTATGGCATTGTTTAAAATAATAAACAAACAAACAATCCAAATGTCTGTTTCCTGGGAGGTGGTTAAGCAGTTTACAGCATAATCAGTCTAATGTGGTGGTTAAGACCATGGACTTTGGAACCAGACTGCCTAAGTCTGAATCACAGCACCTCCTCTCACTAGCTCTGTGATCTTAAGGAAGTTATTTTCCATCTCTGTGTCTCCATTTTCTCATCGGTAAAGGGGATAATAAATAGTACCTATCTTATAGGGTTGTTGTGAGTAATGATTGAATTAAAATGTGTAAAACATCTGGAGCCTGACACAGTAAGCATTATAGAAGTGTCTGCTACTCTAGTTATTATTATTATTCTGTGAAATCCCATTCAGTCATAATGATGAATATATATAATATTATATATATATACTGATACTGACCTGGAATATTCCACCATAAAACATGTTAAATGAATAGTAGAATGTTTTGAACAATGTGTATGGTACATCCCATTTAGTAAAATAAAAAATAAAATCCTAATTTTAAAGGTCTGCAAATATATGCACAAAACTATTCATAGTAATTTAAGGAGTAAGTCATTTAAATAATTTGGGGAATGGGCCAGAGTGTTGTAGAAAGTAAAGGAAGGCTGCCCTGTTTTATTTTATATGCCCCTAAATTACTTGCATTTTGTTTACTACAAGTTTATATCACTTTTGCAATGAAAAAATAAGGATCATTTACCTATCTAGATAGCATGTTATACATGCATATTATGTAGTTTGTCTGTATATTGGATGTTGATCTAATCATAATATTGGAAAAGTTATCCCGTAGTTCCCAGCATAGCTTAAAAATGGCTATGTTCAACATTTGGTTAGGTTAGAGCCCACCACAAATGCCTAAAATCAATAAATCACTATGAAAACTCTACCATTGGGGGGCGTGAGTTTGCTTTGGAACTCAGAATCTTTGGCTAATTTATAAGACCTTGTTTTGAAAATAACAGATTTTTATTTCCTCTCAAATTTTATAACTCTTGGCAATCCAACCTTTGTTTTGCTGTGAAATGTTTGAAAAGGAAATGAATGTACACACTGAGTTTTATTTTCCAAAATATATACAATTTTATTTCTGCCTAGAGATTGTAGGGCTCTGTGACATCAAGATATTCCTTGGAAGGGGTTCTGCAGTGGGGGCGTGGGGAGAGGGGCTTTCTTGGGAGCTCTAAACTTAAGCATGAGTACCTAAGTCACAGATAGACTGAAATAGCTTTTAACCTCTCTAACGGAGGGCACTTTGAGAAGGGCGCTTCTCTGGGGATACACGGGAGCTCTTGTTCAGTAGTAGCGATGCCCATACACGTACACCACCTGGTGGGCCTTGGCGGTAACTTCAATGATTGTGTCTTAGGATGGTCAGTTCTGATGCAACTTGGATTTTCCCATCACACACAGTGTTAAGAAGTCAAATTAATGAAGAAGATCATATTTCTGTATTCGTAACTTTGCTAGTTCATTTCTCCAGCGATAAGAGATGGATGAGGTAGTTGCCAAATGGCTATATGTGGTCCACAAAGGAGATTGCTACAGGAATTCTAAGAAGACTACTTTTATTCTTTTTGAGAGAGCAAAGGAGTTCTTTGCTATAAAAGTCACAATTTTTTTCTTACTTGTATTTAAAATGTTGAGAAATTTAAGCAGTAAAAAAAGTGCACAGAATACTATAACCAGTACCTACAGAATATGCAGAATTGACTAGTGTTAACATTTTAGAATACTAAATATAGTTGTTCATTTTTAATTAAAAAGAAACAAAACATTTCAGATAAAGGTGAAGTCTCTTTTATTAAAAAATATTTACCTATTTATTTTATTTTTAAAATTGTATGTTTAATTAATAAATGATAGTTGTGACAATATGATGTTTTAAAATATGTTTACATTTTGGAATGATTATTAATCAACCTGGTTGACATATCCATCACCTCATTTATATTTTTTTTGTGGTGAGGACATTTAAAACCTACTCTTCTCACAATTTTGAAATATACAATACATTGACTATAGTCACCATGCTGTGCAATAGATCTTTAAAATGTAATCCTCCTAACTGAAATTTTGTATCTTTGAATGACGTCTTCCTATTCCCCATCCCCCTCAACCCTCCAGCCTCTATTTTCTACATGTATGAGTTCCACTTTTTAAAATTCCACATATGAGTGAAATCATGCAGTATTTGTCATTCTGTGCCTAGTTTATTTCACTTAGCAGAATGTCTTCCAGGTTCATCCATGTTGTCACAAATGACAGAATTTCCTTCTTTTTTAAGGCTGATTAGTATTCTGCTGTAAATATATACCACATTTTCTTTATCCATTAGATGAAGTTCCTTTTGCTATTCCTAATTGCGTGTCTCTTTCTAATTTCCCACCAGCAATTACTATTAATTTGGTGAATATCTTGATGATCCACTTTTTACACTTTGAAGTTCTATTCAAGTCAATTTAGTAAATATTACTGAGTAGCTCCTATGAGCCAGACACTATTCTATACACCTAGGATACATCAGGGAACGAAACAGACAAAAATGTTTTCCTTCATGAAGCTTATACCCTAACAAGGGGAGACAAATAATACTTTCTTTGCGACTACATATTATATGAGAAGAAAAAAGTGCTACAGGGAAAAATAAAATCAGAGTAGAATAAAGGAAATTGGAATTATGTGTACAGAGTGGCCAGTTTTCAGTATAAAATAGGGTGGTCAGGATAAGCTTCTTTGACAGGGTGCGATTTGAGCAAAGTCTTGAAGGAGATAAAGGAATTAGCCAAGCAGTTTTCAAAAGGAAGGGTATCTGAGGCAAGGTGAGGATCTGCCTAGCATTTCTGAAAAAGAGCAGAGAGGCCAGTGTGGCTACATTGGAGGGAACAAGAGGGTGAATAACAGCAGAAGAAATTGAAGAGGGTAGGAATTAGCAACAGGACCCAGGAAGCAGGATCATGCAGAGTTTTCTGGCTCACTGTTGCAACTTGGGCTCTTACCCTGAAATGAATGGGAAGCCATTGCAGGGTTTCAAGTAGACAAGTGACATGATCTGACTGGATCTGTGTTGCGAATCTCTTTTAGATTATGAAGAGACAACAGTAGAATAAGGGAGACCAATTGGGAGTCTATGTAATAATCCAAAAGGAAGATGGTATTGATCTACTGGTAACAGGGTGAAAGTGAGAAGTGGCTGGGTTCTGGATGTCTTTAGAATGTAGAGTCAGAATGAGTAAATTTGGAGTGTCAGAGAAAGAAAGGAATCGAGGAAGATTCCATCTTTTTTTTATTGAGGTGAAATTCACATAGCCTAAAATGAGCCATTTTAATTAGTACAATTCAGTGGCATTTAGTATGTTCACGATGATGTGCAGCCATCACCTCTATCTAGTTCCAAAACATTTTCATCACCCCAAAAGGAAACCTCCTACCCTGTAAGCAGTTGCTTCCATTCTCTCCTTTCCCAAGCCTCTGGCAACCACAGATCTACTTTCTGCCTCTATGGATCTACCCATTCTAAACATTTCATGCTAAAGGAATCATACAATATGTGACCTTATGTGTCTGGCTTCTTTCACTTAGCATAATGTTTTCAAAGTTCATCATGTTGTAGCATGTACCAGTATTTCATTCCTATTTATCTGTGGTCCTCAATCCCTGGGTCACAGACCAGTACTGGTTTGTGGCCTGTTAGGAACTGGGCCACACAGCAGGAGGTAAGTGGCAGGTAAGTGAGTGAAGCTTCATCTGTATTTAACAGCCACTCCTCATCACTTGCATCACCGCCTCAGGGCTGCCTCCTGTAAGATTAGTGGTGGAATTGGGTTCTCATAAGAGGATGAACCCTACTGTAAACTGTGCATTCGAGGGATCTAGGTTGGGCGCTCCTTATGAGAATCTAATTCCTGATGATCTGAGGTGAAGCTGAGGTGGTGATGCTAGCACTCAGGAGCGGCTTCAAATATGGGTTCTCATTAGCAGAGAGGTTTGAGTGTACACAGACCATAATAAATCAGTTGCTTGCAGACTCATATCAAATGTAATACACTTGAATCATCCCAAAACCATCCCTCCATCCCCATCCATGGAAAAATTGTCTTCCATGAAAATGGTCCCTGGTACCATAAAGGTTGGGGACCGCTGCTGTAGACGTTTCCAGGATGGGGAAACACGGTTCAGCTGCCAATAAAATGGTTTAAATGAGCAGCCACTTTTGAAACCTTTCACAGGCTCCCATTCAGAGATCCACTAGGACTGAAAATGTGTAGGTCACCGTGTCCCCCAGGACCTTGTGGCAGAATGCCTTAATTCACTAAGCATTTATTGAGTGCCTCTTAGGTGCCAGGTCCACTGTGAGCAAAGCACTGCATCACCTACTGCCTGATGATCTGATCTAATACATGGAGCTGAGGCGGTTAGGCTAGCACTGGGGAGCGGCTGCAAATACTGATTATCATTAGCAGAGAGGTTTGACTGCATAGAGACCATAATAAATCAATTGCTTGCAGACTCATATCAAGACCCTATCAGTGAGTGGCAGGTGACAGTGTAATAATAATAGAAATTAAGTGCACAATAAAAGTAACGTGCTTCAATCATCCTTCCACCCCCGGCCAAGTCCATGGAAAAATTGTCTCCCATGAAACCAGTCCCTGGTGCCAAAAAGGTTGGGGACCGCTGGTGTATATGGTAAGAGATAGGTGTCCAGTTTCATTCTTCTGTACATGGATATCCAGTTTTCCCAGCACCATTTACTAGAAAGACTCCTTTCCCCAATGTATGTTCATGGTGCTTTTGTTGAAAATTAGTTGGCTGTAGATAGTGGATTAATTTCTGGGTTCCCCATTCTCTTCCATTGGTCTATGTGTCTGTTTTTATACCAATACCATACTGTTTTGGTTACTATAGCCTTGTAATATATTTTGAAATCAGGTAGTGTGATGCCTCCAGCTTTGTTTGGTTTGCTCAGGATTACTTTGGCTATTTGGGCTCTTTTTGGTTCCATACAAATTTTAGGATTGTTTTTTCTAATTCTATGAAAAATGACATTGGTATTTTGATAAGGATTTCATTGAATTTGTAGATTACTTTGGGCAGTGTGGTCATTTTAATGATCTTAATTCTTTCAATCCATGAGCATGGGATGTTTTTCCATTTGTTTTGTGTGTTTTCAATTTTTTTTCATCAGTACTTTGTAGGCTTCCTTGTAGAAGTGTTTTACCTCCTTGGTTAAATTTATTCCTAGGTATTTTGTGGTTTTTGTAGCTATCATAAATGGAATTGCTTTCTTGATTTCTTTCTCAAGTAGTACATATATGCTACTGATTTTTGTATGTTGATTTTGTATCTTGCAACTTTACTAAATCAGATCTAAGAGTTTTTTGGTGGAGTCTTTAGGCTTTTCTAGATACAGGATCATATCATCAGCAAAAAGGGACAATTTGACTTCCTCTTTTCTGGCTTGGATGCCTTTTCTTTCTTACTCTTGTCTGGTTGGTCTGTCTAGGACTTCCAGTACTATATTGAATAGGAGTAGTGAAAGTGGGTGTTCTTGTCTTGTTCCAGTTCTTGGAGAAAAGGCTTTCAGCTTTTGCCCATCCACTATGATGTTAGCTGTGGGGTTGTCATGTATCACCTATATTATGTTGAGGCACATTCCTTTTATGCCTAGTTTATGGAGAGTTTTTTTCATGAAGGGATGTTGAATTTTATCAAATGCTTTTTCTGCTTTGGTTGAGAGGATCATATGGTTTTTGTACAATAAATTTGTGTCACGTTTCTTGATTTGTGTATGTTGAACCATCCTTGCATCTTGTCTATGTTTATCAGGGATATTGGTCTGTAGTTCTCTTCTTTGTCTGGTTTTTGTATTAGGGCATTGCTGGCCTCGTATAATGAGTTAGAGAGAATTCTCTCCTCTTAAATTTTTTGGAATAGTTTGAGGAGAATTGGTGTTCTTCTTTAAAAGTTGGGTAGAATTCAACAGTGAAGCCATCTGGTCCTGGACTTTTCTTTGTTGAAAGACTTTTCATTACTGCTTTGATCTTGTCACTTGTTACTGGTCTGTTTAGGTTTTTTATTTCTTCCTGATTCAATCTTGGTAGGTTGTATGTGTTCATGAATTTATCCATTTCCTGTAGGTTTTCTAGTTTGTTGATGTATAGTTGTTCATAATAGTCTCTACTGATATTTTGTATTTCTGTGGTACCACTTGTAATGTGTCCTTTTTCATTTCTGATTATGTCTATATGGGTCATTTCTCTTTTTTTGGTTAGTCTAGCAATTGGTTTATTGATTTTTTTTTTTTTTTTGAGACAGAATCTTGCTCTGTTGCCTGGGCTAGAATGCAATGGCATCATCATAGCTCACTGCAACCTCAAACTCCTGGGCTCAAGAGAGTCACCTGCCTCAGCCTCCCGAGTAGCTGGGACTATAGGCACATGCCAGTACACCTGGCTAATTTTTCTATTTTTTGTAAAGACTGGGTCTCACTCTTGCTCAGGCTGGTCTTGAACTCCTACCCTCAGGCAATCCTCCCTCCTTAGCCTCCCAGAGTGTAGGATTACAGGCATAAGCCACCACACCTGGCCATTGATTTTGTCTTTTAAAAGAACCAACTTTTTGTTTCATTGATCCTTTGTATTGTTTTTTTCATCTCTATTTTGTTTAGTTTTGCTCTGATCTTTATTATTTCTTTTCTTCTACTAATTTAGGGTTTGGTTTGTTCTTGCTTTTCTAGTTCCCTGAGTTATATCATTACATTGTTTATTTGAAATCTTTCTACTTTTTTGATGTCGGTGCTTATTGCTATAAATTTCCCACTTAGCATTGCTTTTGCTGTATACAGTAGGTTCTGGTATATTGTGTTTTCATTTTCATTTGTTTCAAGACATTTTTTCATTTCCTCCTTAATTTCTTCCTTAACCCAGTGGTCATTCAGGAGCATGTTGTTTAATTTCTGTGTGTTTGCACCATTTCCAAAGTTTCTTGTTATTGATTTTTGGTTTTGTCTCTTTGTGGTCTGATAAGGTACTTGGTTTAAATTTTAAAAATTTGTTGAGTCTTGTTTTGTATTCTAGCATATGCTCTATCCTGGAGAATGTTCCATGTGCTGATGAGAAGAATGTGTATTCTGTAGCTGTTAGATGAAATATTCTATAAATGTTTGTTAGGTTCATTTAGTCTAATGTGCAGTTTAAATCCAATATTTCCTTGTTAATTTTCTTTCTAGATGATCTGTGTAATGCTGAGAGTTGGGTGTTAAAGCCCTCAACTATTATTGCACTGAAGTCTCTCTCTCCCTTTAAATTGAATAATATTTGCTTTATATATCAGGGTGCTCTGGTATTGGTGCATATATGTTTAGAATTTTTATATCCTCTTGCCAAATTGGTCCTTTTATCATTATATAATAACCTTCTTTGTCTCTTTTTACAGTTTTTAACTTAAACTCTGTTTTATCTGATACAAATATGGGTATTTCTGCGTGCTTTTGGTTTTCATTTGCACGGAATATCTTTTCCCATCCCTTTACTTTCGGTTTATATGTATCTTTACAGGTGAAATGAGTTTCTGGTAGGCAGCATATAATTGGGTTGTGTGTTTTTTAAAAATCCATTCAGCCAGTCTATGTCTTCTAAGTGGAAAGTTTAATCTGTTTACATTCAAGGTTATTATTGATATGTGAGGGTTTATTCCTATCATTTTATTAAATGATTTCTGGTTGTTTTGAATATCCTTTGCTTTTTACTTTCTCTTATTGTTTATAATTGTGGTTTGATGGTTTTCTGTTGTGGCAGCATTTGAGTTTGTTTTCTTTCTCATTTGCGTGTTTGATCTGTCAATGGCATTTATATTTTCATGGATTTTCATGATGTTAGATATTGTTCTTTCACTTATAGGACTCCAGTAAACATTTCTTGTAGGGCTGGTCTAGTGATGAATTTCCTCAGCTTTTGCTTCTCTGGGAAGGATTTCATTTTTCTTTCATTTATGAAGAACAGCTTTGCTAGGTATAGTATCTTTGGTTGACAGGGTTTTTTTTTTTTTCTTTCAGCACTTTGAATATATCATCTCATTCTCTCCTGGCCTGTAAGGTTTCTGCTAAGAAGTCCACTGTTAGTCTGATGAGGGTTCCTTTATAGGTGACTAGATGCTTTTCTTTGGCTGCTTTATAGAATTTTCTCTTTGTCTTTGACTTTGGACAGTTTTACTAGAATGGAGAAGACCTTTTTGCATTGAATCTTTTTGGGGATATCTGAGCTTTTTGTACCTGGATGTCTAAATATCTTCCTAGATTTGGGAAGTTTTTATCTATTATTTTATTACATTGGTTTTCTAACCCTTTCTTTTTCTCTTCACTTTCTGTGACTCTGAAAAGTCAGATATTTGGTCACTTTATGGTATCCCATATGTCAAGTAGGTTTTGCTCATTTTTTAAAATTCTCTTTTCTTTATTTTTGTCTGACTGGATTATTTCAAAATATCTGTCTTCAAGTTTTGAGAGTCTTTCTTCTGCTTGATCTAGTCTATTGTTGAAGCTTTACTAAAATATATTTAGTATTTCATTCAATGAAATTGTACATTCCAGAATTTCTATTTTGTTCTCTTTTATATCTGTCTCTTTGGTGGTAAATTTTTCATTCATATCCTGAATTGCTTTTCTGACTTCTTTGTATTGTTTTTTAGTATTCTCTTGCATCTCACTGAAATTCTTTAAAATCAATATTTTTGTTTCTTTTCCCAGGATTTCATAAATTCCTTTTTGGTTGGGATCTGTTTCTAGAGGTGACTTATTTCCTTGCCTTTTCATGTTTCTTGTGTCCTTACATTGATTTCTGCGCATCTGGTGTACAGTCACTTCTTCCAGTTTTTTGAATTTGCTATTGTTGGGGAGGACTTTTTCCTAAACATGTATCTATGGTATTGGTTGGGTAGGGCACTTTGGTTTTGATTCTGGGTGTTTGCAGTAGTGTAGTCTCTGTATGATTTCTTTGGCTATGAACAGCATCAGTGGTATCTGTCACTTCCTCAATGGCTAGGGTGCAGTTATTAGTGGAGTCTGTGGTGAAGTTTTGCTGGACACTGGGATGCCAGGTGGGCCAGTCTTTGGGCCCCAGTGGTGGCAATGGTGGGCTTAGCATGCCTTTCCTTGGGCCTCAGGGCAGTGTACACTGGCACTGGTGTCAGCAGGTCCAGGCAGGCCAATTCTTTGGCCTCCAGCTGGCTTGCTCAGATGCCAGTAGTAGCAGTGGTGGCCCAGGTGGGTGAGTGGGTTCTCAGGCCCCTGGGCAGCTGATGTGGCATGGTTGATGGCAGTAGTAGTGGCAGAATGACCTTCTGGTCCCAAGTGGTGTTTTCTGTTATTGACAGTGGCTGTGATGGGTTGGGTGGACCAGTCTCGAGGCTCACAGGTGGGCATGTGCCAGTAGGTACCAGCTGTGGTGGACTGGCAGGGGATTGGGTCCAACCTCAGGTCCCTGGAAGGAGTGCTCAGGTGCCAGTGGTGGTGAGTTGGGCTGTGCAGTCCCCAGACCCCCAGACTGTGTGTTCTGACATGGGGTGGGGGGTGAAGCCAGGCCTGATGGGCTTATATTCAGGCTCCCTGATGGTGTGTGCAGGTGTCTGCATTGTAAACAGTGATGGGGCAATCCCCAGGCCTGTTCATTCTTGCTAGTAGGTGGGAAGGCAGGTTCTAGATACATACTCAGACATTGCAAGGTGGGAAGATAAGGCGGTGGAGTCTGTGGGATGAAGTAAGAAGAAAGGTTATAAGTTGAGAATGAGGAGGAGGGAGAAGGTGTTGGGAGTTTGAAGAGAGGTAGGGAGTGTGAAATAGCCCTTGGGGATGCTGGATGAATGAACAGAGTGGAGATAAAGAGAATGGGTTGCTTCAGAGCACTGGGAATCCACCTGTGATACAGGCATGAATTTAAAGTTTGTTTTTCTTCAGTCATGCTTGGCTGCACAGCTTCAAGAGGAAAGAGTTGGATGTACTGAGGACTGGAGGATAAGCAAGTACAACAAAGGGCAAGGGCTAGGGGGCATGTGCAAGCGAGTGATTATGCTGATTGGTTTTGATTTTACGCTGGATAAGGAGCAAAGAGACAACATCAAAGGCTGACGTACAGTGGCAGGGCACTCTGATCAATGGATTGCCAGTCCCAGTGGGGTCAAAAAATGGTTGAAGTCAGGGCACGAGAGAGAGTGAGAGGAAAAGACAGGAGCTAGTGGGAAGAGCAGGATGCATGAGATAGAGATTATGGAAAGTTTGCAGCTAGTGATAATGGCGTGGGAACGAGTGGCTGAGGCAGAGTGCAGGAAGAGATTGTTGGAAGGGATGGTTCAAGGGAAATAGAGACTAGCATGTTGGAAAGATTATCTACATATATGTTGACCTTTGGGGGATTCAGACTCAAGTACTGCTGGAGACGATGACAGTGAGAAAAAAAGGAACTGACCTTGGGGGTCAGTAGATAATGGTGACACTGAAGAGTATTGGGTGATCTAGTCAGATGCCAGACAGCTGGGGCTTTTTTGGGGGAAGGAAGGGAGAACAAATGGTTTCAAAGTGGCAGAGAGGAGCAGGGAGGACGTCTGTGCAGACCTCCTCATCCAGTGGTACAAGGTCTAAGGAAGAAAGAACAGCCTCGCCTTGAGAGAGCTGCAGGCAAAGCAGTGGCCCCAGGGGAGAGTCAAGAAAGAGAAGGGAAGGTTGAGGAGTAAATATTAATACTAATGGACAAATGATGTATTCTTTTGTGTGTGTGCAACTTTTTTTAAAAGGCAGTGTAGTATTTAAAAATCAAATTATTCTTACATGATTGCAATTCCCTTCCTAAACATATGACCTGTGACTTAGAGAATCAATAGCTGCATGTTATAATACACCTCCTCCAAAGTCTCAGCACATCAAAGGCTTTCATAACTGCATGTTGAGTAAATTAATATAAAAACCATTGTGTTGGGTTGAGACAGTGGAATGTAGCAGGAGCTTAGAATTTCTAAGGAAATGTTCCGTTCCCTGTGAGGACTCTGTCCCATTTAACAAAATATTTATTGAGAACTGAGTACCTGATACCTGCTGGTATTGAAAAGGGCAGATGAAGTGCCTACTTTATTTAAGGAAATTAAATTTAAATGGGTATGATTCATGGATATAGGACTAGATTTTTGAACAAAGAGACTTGTGCATGATTGGGATGTTTTTGCCTTAGGCTCCTAAATATTACTTAAAATCTTATTCAGAAGTGGGCTCATTTATGCATCACTAGACCTTTTTACAGCCCTGTCCCACGTGAGGAATACGTGTGTGTGTGTGTGGTGTGTTTGGGTATGGAGGGGTGGGGTGCTGGATAAGAGTTCTCATCGCTGCCCTGTTCCTGCTTCCATTCTCCCATCAAGTTTGAAAGCCTAGAGTGTGAAGTATGGAATTATGAGAAATAATGAAGTTTAACTGTTTTATCTTGCAATTCACTAATCCTATTTCCATAGATCAAAGAGTACCATTTGGATACATGAATGGCAGAATTTGCTTAGATAAACAGAAAGAAAAAGCAAGAGTGTTCTGTGTAGCATTTGTGATGTTTTATTATAGATATTTGTTTTTGTTCCCATTCAAATGCACATACAGGAGGAATTAGACAGGAATAACTATCATGGATGCAGTGACCAGTGGGGATTTTGGTAAACTGAAGGGCACTTGCTCCTTCTGAACAGACAGCAGCTTCTGGATTCCAGGTCTGTGTTCCAGTGTGGGACTGCACTCCCAGAGTGGCCAGATATTCTGATTTTTCAAGAGAAATCAGAAAACTAGATTTTAACAAGGTCTCATTTCTTCTAAAATGTTGGGATCTAATTCTACTATGTTCACAACACAGCAGAAGCCAAATAAAATATTCATTCCACAGGTGGCCAATATGCAATCTCTGATATAGACCATCACCAAACAAATGGCACCATTTATAATGTCTAGTAACAATCATGGACACTTTAGACTGTAATTCTAAATATGCAAACTTACATGCTGATTTGTGCACTCAGTCTGCAGATGTTCCAGTCTTCCGCACTTTATATTTTCTCTGTTTAGAGTTTTCTAGGGCAGCATTGTGCAGTAGAACATTCTGCAATGATGAACATATTCTAAATGTGTACTCTCCAACACAGTTACCACCAACCCACGAGACTCTTGAGCACTTGAGATGCAGCTAGTGTGACTAAAAAATTGAATCTTAAATTTTATTCAATTTGAATTAATTTAAACTTAAATTTAAATAGTCACATGTAGCCAGTGGCTAGCAAGCCTTACCTGTGGGTCTCTGCACATTCTCATCCCCGTAGAAACCCAACTAAGGGTTACTCAATTCAACCAAACTGGTGTATACCTTTGTTTGCAAAGTGGAGTTAGGGAGGAAAGGAACAAACTCACTCCATCATTTGTGGGGGTCAGGACAGAATTTCATGTCTAAATATATGGAACTTATAAATCAAGCTGACACACTCTTAAATAAAATATGTTCCACCTTCCTACCTCCTGCCTATGAAGTATTCCTTCATAAGGCCTGGAAGGCCAAGTTCAAATTTAGAATTCCTGGTCTCCTAGCACTCTGCCCTGGAGCACAGTGGTATGGGGGCAGCTGGCTGGTCTGTTCCCTGTACCAGCTCTTCCCTGCATCACAAATGGATAGAGTAGAACTTTACATATCTTGAGCTCACGGACCATCTTTGGGACACTTCTACTGATCCCATGGCATGTTCTGTCTTTTCAGCCTCACGGCTGTGGCTGCATTTGACATTAGGACACCTTACACAGCTCTGTAGAATTGCCGTATAAAGTGAGCTCCTATATTGGTTTGGGCATAAAGCTCCCCTCTGGGACAAGTGCTATGACCTGATTGATGCCTTCTGGGACCCCATGTAAGCATCTACCTCATTGCCTACAAATTGAAAGATAATCACTTTTCTAAATGGGCTTGTGCTGAATTCTGAGGCAAATTAGAACTGAACTTGGCTGCTGCTTTTAAAGTGTTTAAGAGTTGAAACAAGGAATGGGTACAGATGTGACTTTGGCCAAAGGTTAATAAGGAAAGTTCACTTCATTAAGCTGCTTGTTCACCATCACTAAATTGTCTTCAGCACTATGCCTCAGAAGTCTCTTCTTACCTGGGGCAATCACTTACGCCAAAAGAATTGGGGAGTGGAAGATAAATTACAGATTGCTTTTAAGTCATGAGTAAATCCGTCCAATGAGTTCCATGTGATTAGAGTCATTAATTAAAAAATTAAGTACCTCAGTGCTTAAGATGTGCATCTGGGTTATGCTTACCTAAATAAAACCTTTGAAATGATTTATAAATTCCAGTATTAAAGTAGGTAAAAGAGTAAAAAATATAATAGTCACACTCTACGTGCACATATATGTATGTGAAAAACTTGAGCAGTTTCAATTGAAGGACAGCTTCAGAAGCTTATTTTGAACAATGTGACTTACCACATCTTTTCTAGTTGGTGGCATTTACGCCAGTATTGTGACTGGTAATAAAAGTCATTTTGTTAGCATTTAGGGAAAGCTGGAGAACTATACCCTTATTGTGCTGTGGCTCCCTCCTGTGGTAAAAAAGAAGAACAGGAACATACATAATTCTTGAAGAAAAGATATAGACAGTCCCAGAGATAGAACTGGAAAGGGTAAATTATGATGGTCTGCAAAGATTCAGGACCTCCAATCAGTTCTGTCTGTAATTCAGGATTGTCTAGGAAACAGACTCCATGCTTTGTGCTAGATATTTTAGACTCTGCAACATACTCTAAATATATGATTACTGCTTCCCTATCTAAGGGCACAGACATTTTACTGCTCTTTCCTTAATTTCCTTCTTATTGTAGCCACTTCTCAGGGTTAGAAACTGTCTTGTGTGATTTCATATCTCATAAATAATACTGTAATTGAAATTAATGTAAATATTTTACTGCTGAAATATGTTTTCCCTTGTGTCTCTTTTCATATATGCAAATGCTTGGCAATCTTGTGGGGTGGTTTTAGAAAGTGATGGTTTCTTTTTCTCAGTGCCTTGACCTAATTTTTTCTCTGCCAACATCAATATAAGTCTATAGAAGCAGAAATATTTGAAACATTGTTAGAAACTGAAAGGCATCCCTACATGCTTCATAATTCTTAGACTGAGTAGGTTTGCTTGAGATTAAATTAAAGTACCATCTTGCCTGTGTGACTCTTTCAAAGGGACTCTGTAATCACTGGTCCATGTGAGCTCTCATAGCCCTGCTGCCTGATTTGGCTGCAACTCTAGGGCTGAAAGGGGTGGGTGAGGCTAAACATACCCAATGGCAGAGAAAAATATATAGGCAATAGAGGAAGATGGGATTTGGAGTTAAAACTGGAGATGGGATAAACAGGGAAAGATAAGCAGTTCTTAACACTTTTCCTTTTTGTGCACGGGGGTGGGAGATGGGTGTCATTCTGCTGCTATGAAATAATTAGGAGTCTACTTTTCTTTATTTCCTCTAGAATCTTGTCCACAGGGGAGCCACAGATTGTGGTAGTGGGGTATGAGTCTAATTGTGGTCATATTGACAACCTTTTTGGAATGCCAAATAAATTTTTCATTAATGCAGGACTAATATTTGGAAATATTGAATAGGTAAATAAGGAGCAACGTGTGGAGGGAGGTAATAATGTCTTGTTGGGTTTCTCAAATACATTTAAAATATCTCTTAAAGGTGCAATAAAGATTTCATTAAAAAAGATAAAAAGGATTGGCTTTATAAGAAAACACTAAATGAAATAGGTACTATTTATATACATTTTGTCTTAGTCCATTCAGGCTGCTATAACAAAAACACCATAGACTGTAGCTTATAAACAATAGAAACTTATTTCTCACAGTTCTGGAGGCTGAGAAGTCCAAGATCAAGGCACTCGCTGGCAGATTCAATGTCTGACAAGGGCCCACTTTCTGGTTCTTAGATGGTACCTTCTCCCCGTGTCCTCACAAGGCAGAAGGGGCAGACAAGCTGTGCTGGGCCTTTTTATAAGGGCACTAATCCCATTCATGAGGGCTCCCCCCCATGACCTAGTCAACTCCTAAAGTCCCCGCCTCCTAACACCATCACTTTGTGGGTTAGGTTTCAATGTATGAATTTTGAGGGGGACACAAACACTCAGACCACAGCACATTTGTAAAAGGACTTCTTTTTCCTTGCACCCTTCCAAGTTCAAAGGGGTGGGAATAGCTCTCCACTTGGTCCTTTGCCCCTTTGGTCTCAGACTTTTCATTGCTGTACCTGGATATTCTAGTTGTTAAGGGTATGTGGGAGGATGGGGCCTGGGGTGGGGTGCAGAGGAAAGGACTGGCTTTTTGGATGTCTACTTTTTTTTGTTTTTTTTTCTGAGACAGGGTCTTGCTCTGTCACTTGGGCTAGAATGCAGTTTGGTATGATCATAGCTCACTGCAACCTCAAACTCCTGGGTTCAAGCCATTCTCTTGCCTCAGCCTCCTGAGTAGCTGGTACTACAGGTGTGTGCCCCAGTGGCTAATTTTTCTATTTTTTGTAGAGGGGGGGCTTGCTCTTGCTCAGGCAGGTCTCTAACTCCTGGCCTTAAGTGATCCTCCTGCTTCAGCCTCCCAAAGTGCTAGGATTATAGGCGTAAGCCACTGCGTCCGACCTGGATGTCCACATTTTTTTAGTGAAAATACACAAACTACCGTTTTATAGAAAATTCCAAATTTTTTTCTACTTTTCACTCTCCAGAAATTCCAGAATAACTTTCTTGCTGATGGTGTGCGGGGCTTGGTGTCAATGAGGTGGCTGTGATTCAGTGTGTTCTGACAAAATCAAGCTGAGAAGTCTAACAATTTCGATTAACACAAGTATCCAAGCAATTTTTCACATCAATAGAATCATGTTTCAGGCAACAGGCAGATGATTATTCAGAAATCCTTCTTCCTAGTCCCTTGTCGTTTCTACTAGGTTAACTTATTTGAGAAAAAAAGTCCATTTTTCTTGGGGAAAAAATGCCAATGCACTGTATGAGCATTTCTCATTGCAGAAAAAGCACTGATTCTAAATCTCCTTAGATGTTTGTGCAGGACTTTGACATAGACATAAGGATGGTGCACACTAATGATTAATGCACCTCCAGCCTTTGGCTTGCCACTCACTCCTTTCGAGAAGGTTGGGAGAAATGGTATAGACATTGAGAGTTGAGCAGGAGCCCCTGTGGGGGCAAGCGATAAAAACCATTTCTGGAAGAGGCCTGGGAACATGAGCAAGTACAGTGATTTAAGGGCACTGCAAAGAGTTCTTTGTGACTAAAGCATAAGGTATGAACTAGCAGGGGATGTGGTAGGGGAGGAAACTTTGAGGAGCTCCTTTATGAAGAACCTTAAATGCCATGGTGAGTAGTCTTAGTTTTATCTTACAGACAGTAGGATGCCATTCAAGAATTTTATACAGGAATAATATGTTTACAATCTGGCTAGATGGTACGATATACCTAAAAATCAAAAACAAAATAAAACCAATGGCATCCAAGAAGTGTCAGAAGACTGTTAGAATTCAGAATTCAGTGTTAAATGATTGAGTGCCACTCATAGAGAGGAGAAATTGCTGTGGGTTGAAGCCATCAGGGACATCTTCCTGAGTATAAAGGAATAGCATTGCACCCTGAAGAACAGGTAGAAGAAAAGGGAGACACTTCACTGATGCTGTGAATACTGTAGGGTGTTTCCATTGTCCACAAAGACAAAGGCCAGTGGAAAAAGACGTGTAATGCTTGTTTCTTGGTCACACTACAATAGATGTTGCCACCTCATTCCGTAAGAGGAGTATAACTGGGTACGGTCTAAGGAACAGTTGAAGCAGTGGGGCTGAGCATCCTAGAGAAGGGACCTAGGGATACGATTATGAACTGAGGCCCCACATTAGGGAATGTTGGCTCATCCCAGCTTGGGGACAAGTGTCTGACATGACAGAGCTCCAGAGCAATCATTTAAGGGATTATATGAATTCAGTAAGCATCTAGAACCTACTATATGTAAGCATTGAGCTACATCCACATGTCTCACCTGGGCACCCTATTTACCTGCCATATCAGCTGCTGTGTTCTAAAAGACCATTATCTAATAGGGAGTGAAAATTTGATTAGTTTTCATGTACTCTGTTGATTCACAGCTACTTCTTGATGCTATCAAGCCTGGTAAGTGCCATGGACTCTTCTAAGAAATCAGAACCCTTGACCATCAGCATGAATTGTATTCCTGGGGATGAATTTGCTCTGGAACAGGTATTTAGCTTTTCTGGAAGTTATTCCTGCCCTTTCTAGGCCTAACCATATGAGGAGACGTGAACTTTTCCTTTTTGACACTGGGAAAAGCAATGCTGGAAGGAAATCAACCCAAACCCAGAACACATCAGGCTCCAAGGGAAAGGAATGTTACCAATTTGTGGGACTCTGCCAACATTTGCAACAATTTTGGGAAATTAATGAATTAACTCAGCTAGTAAATATCCTACAGTGGATACAATGGAATAGATGCTGTCCTGGGGATACAGGAGTGAAGAAAATAAACATAGTAACTACCCGCATGAAATTTGAAATTTACAAGTGGGGAAGGAAAGGCGGGTAAACAATTTGTCAATCAATAGATGTTTTTGCTTATATGTACTATTATTTTAAGAGTCCTGTCCTGAGCTTTGGATGAGGTCTAGCCACTTTTGTGTGCTAATTGTGTGATTGAATCTTTCTGAGATACAATTTTTATGTGATAAAATGTGGCCAAAGCATAGGAAAAGCAAAGAGCCCAATAGTTTAATATGATTGAGCAGCACAGGCTCGATTTAAAGCATCTTAGAAGATAGGGTCCCTGCATTTGAAGAACTTGGAGTTTATTCTTCAAGATAAGGCTATGCTCCCTGGACAACATTGATGAGTAAAGAACTTTTCTGTCCACCTGTTCAGATTTGATAGTGTTAGACCACATGATTTAGTCTGGACTTTGCAAACACCCACCGGTGACCAAGCTGCTGTAACCATGGAGGCTTGGCAGCGTTGCCCCTCTTCCTTCATCTCTATCTGGGCAGGATTCTCCTTTTCTCTGATTGGAATAGCAGCTGTTTCTGCTCAGGCTGGAGGTGTGTGGACACCGGCACAGTGCCTGCCGTCCCCTGGGTTAGTTTGAGATCTTGCTATAATTTCATTCCACCAGCAGTACAACTCATCTGAGTTTAAAAGGAAAAGAGAGAGAAACATAATTGAACGTAGCAGTCCTCGGTCTTTGCTAAAATGCTAAGTGGGGGCCTCTGTTTTTAAGAGCACATTCTAGGGGAAATTCTGAAATTGCAAGCTGCAGCCCTTTCTCTTCGTGCTTGGTTTGGCTGATTTCCAAGGCATCGAGGCCAGCAGTTGAGGGACTGAAATATAATCGGTGGTGATACGTTTGTGCCACATGAAACATTCTCTGCTTCCAAAGGCTCCAGTGGCTGAGGGAAGCAGCACATCAGCAACAGCTCCTGGCTGCTGGACTCCGCAGGGAGGGAAAGAAGATTGGTCGCAATGGTAAGAAACTCTGGAGTTTTCTACGGACCTAGTTTGTTACCTGGGAAAGAATACTTAGCATATGCTAGTGAAAATGGCTGTTGGTAGCTTGAGACTGAACAGTCACTCAAGCTCTGGTGCACTGTCAATTTTTAACTAGAAGGGTAAGAACACCCTTGCCACCAGAGCACTGAGTTTTGAAAAATGATTCCTTTCATGTCAGGGATAACGGTGCCTCGTAATTAATAAGGACCATTTGCTGGGCTCTGCCAGGGAAGAACAGTCCCACGGTGACCTCCAACATAAACTCTGATTAATGCAGTCTCTGAAGTGCGCTCTTTCCTCTGAAAGTAATTGTTATTTCCATGAGACTTCTTCAAAGAAATAATTGGCTGTTTTCTCGATATTTTCATGTGGGGGTACAAACCCATTCATACTAAAGCAGCTTTCTTTTCTGACTAATGAATTGTCACAGTTCTATGAGCTTCAGTGTTTACTGGAGGCATTAAGCATTATCAGAGGAAACTTCTAAGTGATTTTTTCTTTTCTTTTAAAACTGTCATGTGCAGGCAGTGATAACAGGAACCCGTGTTTTAAAAGAAAGTATTGTGTGACTTTGGAGGAAATTTGTTTGATTCACTCCAGTGAAGCAAACATTGGCAGGGTGAGGTGAGCCTTACTGTAAACATGAGGTCTCTAGGATTCGCCATGGAAATGGCAATGTGCTTATCTCCTGGTCTCTGCTCTGTAGGTGCCTTTTCCAAATGCCTACTCTCAGTCACCCATGATACAAGGGAGGAAGAACTGGTGTAACCATAAAGCCACGAAACATTTTCCTGAAAGAATTAAGGGATGAAGGACATTTGGTAATAATAAGATTACATAACATTGAGAAGAAAATAAAATCTATTACTGTATAGAGAGGACACCCGAAATGTACTTACTTGACTACACAGCTGAGGTGTGGGAAATGATTTTTATGTTTATAATCCAGATGAATGAAGACTGGTGACGAAGGGAGGGCAGGAATTTTGGGGAGTGAGTCTACCTCCCCAACAAGTCAGAAAGGGGGCAATTGGAAACCAGACTTATGAGAATATTTCATTTCATCCCCTGCCTTTACTCTCCATCCCTAGATCATTCATAAGACCTTGCAAAGACAAGGGTCAGATTTTTCCCTCTGTAGCTGACATCTGGTACCATTTATCATCTCATCCATTTTAGCAGCTCTTCGTACCTGTCAAGAAGTCACAATTTTAAAGACTCGCCTATTTAATATTTCTCCTTAACCAGAAGGATGGATAAAACAAACAACATATCCAGTATGAGAATTAAATGGGACTGTTAGTGCTTTGGAATGTTTTGCCTGAATTCTTGAGGTATAATCATTCTTTTCTTCTCTTCATTAGCCTGAGAACATTCCTTTAAGGATTAAAAAGGACCAGGCTGAAATGCAGATAGAGTCACCTGACAGCACACTTTGAGCATGGGTATAAAATAAACACAGTGACAGTCTCATACAGTGTTTGGGGATAAAATAAGAGCAGGTGGGAGCTGAGATCATTTAAATGCAATCATAGTACCTGATGCAAGTATATAGACTTCCAAAGAGAGTGAACTTTCCTTTGGAAAACGGGGAGTGAGAACTAAGAGTGACTAAGAGTGACTGTAAGCTGTTTGCATCTAGGCCGTCCTCTAGTTATTTTGATTGATTGCTATTTAGAGGGTTGGAAAAAATTACCCATTTGTACATTAAAATAAAAGACTTGGTCTAAATGAGCTCTTCTTAATGGCAGACTCTAAAATGCTACCAGTTTTATGGGAAAGATATCCTAACCATCCAGCTTTTGCAAAGGGAACTATATTTCGCCTTTCATTTTAGTGAGAACCGTGTAAAAGAGCATGAACTGGAAGGAAAGTGAATCTATAGATTAGATTTTCATTAAGTCCCTTCCATGATGAAAAGAAAACCAATCATGGTTCTTATCATGCAAATGTGATCAGTTGTCTTAGTTATCCAAGAGAAAAGACACTCACTGTTCTTAAAACACTCTCCTTGACCTCATTAGATCAGGAGCATGTCAGGGCTTGCTGGAAGTTATATCAAATAGGCCAGCCCCACTTGGGCTCTGGCCTCTGATGACTTTTTTGTTTTATTTACAAAAATTTAAAGGACATGCATATAATTAAATCCATACTATGCAGTTGCAAATGATTTTAAGTTGTTTCAAAGCAAGGGAAATGCATGGAAGTTCTCAAATAATATTTTATAAATCTCGAGAACATGTGTTGCATGCTAAGTGTTTTAAATCCTTTAGTAATCCTCACCCTTCCTCTTAAATAGATATTTTAAAATTAATATTCCTGTTGTATTGGGGTAAAGCATACAGAATTTAAGTGCATTCTGAAGGGCACACAGCTAGTAAAGGGTAATGCCAGGGTAGGAACAAATGCAGACTGGCCCTCAGTCCTTACCATCTCTTCACACAGCCTGCCAAGGTAGAGAGGAAGGGAGCCAGGCCTAGAGGAGCTCCTGGTAGTAGTAAGTTACCCAGACCTTCAATGACCCAGCGTCAAAACTGCGAGTAATCTTCGACATTTCTCTTTTCCTCTGTTCTTCCTTCCCAGTGTCACCTGTTTTAGTTTCTGGTCATTTGTATACCAACACCATGATTCGTGCCTATGTTCCCACTCTGGTCAATCTCCCTTAAACAGCTGTCTAACTGGGAGACAGTCTAGTGTTATGGAAAGAGGGTTTAAATTTGCTCAGACAGGTTGTTAAATTTCTATGTTACCTCTTATTAGTTGTGTGATTTTGGATGGTATTTTTAAAAAAATCTTTAATTCTTAGCTTTCTTATCTGAAAAATGGGAATAATGATTCTAACCTCCGTTGGGTCATTGTGAAGATTACATTAATATGTTTGTGCAAAACAGTATGTTTAATTAGGCTGGAGACCATGGCAGGGAGATGAATTAGAAGGAAGCTTTTGAAATTATCTAGGTACAAGATGATACGGATTTAAATTAGGGTGGTGGAGAGAAAATGAAAAAGAAATCAAAATAGGAGAGGATGTGAAGGAAAATTCACCTGCACTGGCCACCGATTGGAGGTGAAATGTGAAGGAAAAAAGCAAAGACCCTGGCATTTGAAGAAAGGAGCTCAAGAAAAGTGAATAAAAATCCCCTCATTGTGTTACTGATGCCCCTTGGTTCTCGTAATCTCCCAGGATAGAAATCAAGAGAGATCACCTGACATAGCAATAAAGAAAAAAGGTTTATTTAGCTCGTGCACAAGGGAGTCAGCACCGAGAAAGAAAAACTTTGGGCTGCTTCCCGAGCATAGTGTGGGAATTGGTTTTATTAATTGGCTTTTCTAAAGGGAAGGGTTATTATGTCCAGCTTGTGTGGGGGGATGGTTTCTAGCACCTGCACAGTAGCTTTACATACTTCTTCATGCATTGTATGTAGCATTAGCATTTTAAATCTCCACCCCTGGGTGTGATTTTTACTATTTTGTGTATGTATGTATTTATTTATTTAGAGACAGAGTCTTACTGTCACCCTGGGTAGAGCGCAGTGATGTCATCATAGCTCACTGCAACGTCAAACTCCTAGGCTCAAGCAATCCTCCTGTCCTAGCCTCCTGAGTAGCTGGGACTACCACCAAGCCCAGCTAACTTTTTCTATTTTTGGTAGAGACAGTGTCTTGCTCTTGCTCAGGCTGGTCTCAAACTCCTGACCTCAAGCAATCCTGCCTCCTTGGCCTCCCAGAGTGCTAGGATTACAGGCGAGAGCCACCACGCCCAGCCTGATATTTTACTATTACAATGAAGAAAAGGTTACTATAAATTGGAGCTAAAGCCTAACAGCACCTGCGAGGGCTCCGGGAAAGTCCTTAGCCCTCTAATGCAGGAACTTATGGTTAACAGGTTTTTTGGTCTCTTCCTTCTAATTGGCTAGAAATTCAGCAATCTCAGCTTGCATAAGGGGCTTTAGGCAAGTCTCAGCTTGAGCAGGGGGCCTCTGCCTCCCCCTCCCCAGACCACATCACAATAGGAAACCAGCCAGTCTGCCTGTCTCAATTGTAATTCTTACCTTACTTGGCATGGTGCCTGTCTTGGTGTGTTTAGGCTGCTCTGACAAAATACCTCAGATTGGGTAATTTACAAATAACAGAAATTTATTTCTTACAGTTCTAGAGGCCGGGAAGTCCAAGATCAGGGCTCCAGCAGGTTTGGTGTCTGGTGAGGGCTACCTCTCTCCTGAATAGGTGGTGCCTTCTTGCTGTGTCCTCACATGGTGGAAGGGACTAGCTGGCTCTCTGGGGTCTCCTTTATGAGGGCACTGATCCCATGCACAAGGGAAGAGCCCTTAGGACCTCGTCACCTCCCAAATGCCCAATCTTCTAATACCATCACATTGGGGATTAGCGTTTAGTGTATCAATTATTGGGGAAACATTCAGACCATAGCAGTGCCTTACATGTAAAAGGTTTTATGTGTCGTTGAATGAATAAATAAAGTAGTAAGTTAAGGAAGAAAAAGTCTGAGAGTCTATATAGCGTATATATGTTGTGTGTATATATTATATTATATATTGGAGTTTGGGTACAGGCTATAGGACTCATCTCTTATATAGTTATATATATGTGTGATGTATAATAATATATATTATCACATATATATCACGCATATATATAACTATGTAAGAGATGAGTCCTATAGCCTGCTACCCAAAGTCCAATGTGGTGTTTAGAAGTGAGTGACAATGTAGTATATCGTGGGAGGAATATATTTGCTCAAAATATGAAGTGGCCTTTGATTGTGTTCCTGAGGAGAAGAAGGTGGATCCAGAAGATCAGAGGAGATTATATGAACCTATATTCATATGTCCACAGGTTTGAGAAGTTTGAAGGTGTTATTTAGAGGACAAATTAGATATATCTATAAAATACTAATAGCTGCAGTGCTATTTTCTTGATAATTGATAACCTGTTGCCACATTGATAAGATGAATAGAAAGCAGTGTAGGAGAATGAGTGCCTACAAAAGACTTCTCTCCTCCCTGCCCCCTGTAAAACCAAAGCACATATAATAAAGGTATAAGTGATTTTCTTAATAGGATGGATCCAAGATACCGATTGTTGGAAAAAGGGATATTGTGGTGACAAGTTTTAAGGAACTGAATGTGTTGGCTAGCTTTGAGTTTCTCCTTGAAGATGGTGTCAAGAGCATTAAAAATTATAAATTGCACGTATCAACAACATAATGAAGATGAATAGTGTCTCATTCATTTTTCCGTGGTCTTCTGTGAAGGAATTACTCCTGATGGGCTAAAGCAGCAGTCCCCAACCTTTTTGGCACCAGGGACTGGTTTCGTGGAAGACAGTTTTTCAATGGACCAGGGGGTGGGGGGAGAATGGTTTCTGGATGATTCAAGTGCATTACATTTATTGTGCACTTTGTTTCTATTATTATTACATTGTAATATATAATGAAATAATTATACAACTCACCATAATGCAGAGTCAATGGGAGCCCTGAGCTTGTTTTCCTGCAACTGGACAGTCCCTTCTGGGGGTAATGAGAGGAAGTGACACCTGAAGTGTGTTGCTTATGTCCAGTCTACTTCAGAATCTCATTTTGGTTGCTGTCACTGCATTTCTCAAAAACTCAAAAACTGTGGTCAGTGATTTACCTTTAGAAATCCATCTCACTGCTGTGTATAAGAGAAGACGTGTGTGCTCTGTGTCCATTTCCTCACAGAGCTGCGCGAACAGATGTGAGTTAAGGGCATGTACTTTAATGTGGTTGATAATTTTAATCACATCCTGCAAAACCTTGTTAAGTTCAGGTGACATTTTTTGGCTAGCCAGAATTTCTCCATGGATGACACAGTGCATAGACTCACATTCAGAAGTGACCTCCTCGACCCGAGTAGTGAAACCAGAAAGCCATCATCATGGCAGCCTCTCCATCCGTGCATATACAGACAAAAAATGACCAATTCAGTTTTCCTGATATGTAATCATTCAAAAACTTGAATAGTTCTGCAGCTGCGGTGTTGGTTGGCAACAAAAGTGCACATAACACATCCTTATGCACATCCTCCTAAAGAATATATCGCACAAAAACAAGCATTGTTGCCTTGTTGTCAACATCGGTAGACTCGTCAACCTGGATTGTGTACCACAGTGACTCATTAACCCTCTCTAACAATCGTGCCTCAACATCCTCTGCTATTTCATCGATTCATCTAGTTATGGTGCTAGCTGAAAGAGGAACACGTGCCCCCTTTTGAACTGCAGCCTTTCCTAAAAGTTCATCGCAAATGTTCTTAGCAGCAGGCAGGATCAACTCTTCACCAATTGCAAAGGGCTTCTTAGCTTTAGCAATGTGGTAAGCCACTAAGAATGATGCTGTCAGTGCAGACACATTAGATGAAGTGGTGGCCTTGGATCATTGCTTCTGTTCTGCGTGTTCACATTTTTTTCTTTTGAAAAACTCCAAAGGCTTGTCTTCTAATGCAGGGAGCGTGGTCTCCATGTGGCAAAGCAGTTTTGAAGGTTTCATGGCTTTGTTGGATAGCCAGTCGCCCCATATTATACAAATGTGAATCTCCTGTTGCAATGAACCTGTAATTTAAGTAGGACTCTTGGTATTTTCTTTTTAATGCAGCTTTCATTTGTTGGCAGTCTTAGAGTCTTCTGCTGTCTCATCATTGGGTTTTTCCCCTTTTTCAAAGAAGCTCTCCAGTGACGTTTGTTTTTTACTCATTTTTGTTAGGGTTAGCTTGTGGGCTTACCAAAACTCTGACTGAGACAAGTGGGCAGTGCGGGAAAGAGGCTCAGATGGAAGTGGTAAATAAAATAATGGGCGGGCCATGCATGGACTAAAGTAAGAGTCAGATTCTGACTTAAAGCCTGCCACCAGATGCAGCTGTACAACTGAAGTACATCAACTCACTTGCCACTATAAAGCCTGCCACTAGATGCAGCTTGTCACTTGCCACTCTCTGATAGGGTTTTGATATGAGTCTGCAAGCAATTGATTTATTATGGTCTCTGTGCAGTCAAACCTCTCTGCTAATGATAATCTATATTTGCAGCCACTCCCCAGTGCTAGCATCACCACCTCAGCTCCACCTCAGATCATCAGGCATTAGATTCTCATAAGGAGCGCACAACCTAGATCCCTGGCATGTCTAGTTTACGGTATGGTTCACACTCCTATGAGAATTTACTGCCGCCTCTGATCTGCCAGGAAGCAGAGCTCAAGCAGTGATGCGAGCAATGGGGAGTGGCTGTAAATACAGATGAAGCTTAGCTTGCTTGCCCACCAATCACCTCCTATTGTGCGGCCTGGTTCCTAACAGGCCATGGACAGGTACTGGTCTGCGGTCCGTGGGTTGGGGACTGCATGGCTAAAGGAAGTACAAAGCTAAAAACAAACAAATATGAATTCTGTTCAAATTTTCATCCTGTTGTTCTGCTGCATGGATATTGATGATTTATGATGGATGCTGCCCAGGTCCCATTAGGTGAGAAGACACAGGAGCAACTATATGTGGAATGTTGGAGAAAATACCATTGAAGTGGTTGCTGATTAAGCCTAATGTTGATTATAAAATCAATGTGATAGGTGGAAGACCTAGAATAAAGAAACTAATTAGCTGGATGGCCTAGAAATGAAATAGGTTCAAGATGGAGGAAGTCTCTGGAGAGATGCTCAAAGAATTGCAAGAGAAATGGTATAGTTCATGTTGAGTGCAACTTTAATGCCTTCTGGTAAGTGTGCACACAGGAATAACATCAAAACTTCCTTAGGTGCTGTAGGTTGAGCTTGTGATATAGTCCAAGTTCACTCTTGCTTCCCTTGCATTTTCTTGCTCTGACACTTCTCATTCTTCAGCACTTGCAGGCTCCTGTTAGTGTCTGTCTTTGTATGTCATCTCTGACTTCCTGTCTTACTCTTTAGATTTATCAATCCAGTAGGCAGATAATCTTTCCAATTTACATCACCGACCCCTGAGGACTCAGCTCTGAGCATCTGCTTTTTGGCTGTTTGAAGTGCCCAGACTCCCTGGAGCCCACCACCATGAGTCAACTCCCTTGATGTGGCCCCACCTTGGAAGGGAGAGCATATCTATTTGGAGAAATTTGATGTTTGGATTCTGAAATGTGCTGTTTGCATCATAGCTTGTGTTGCAGAAGTACTTGGATTAATTTCCTCATTTATTTCATTACTGTGCTTATTTTGGTTTCAATAGTGAATTCAAAATATAGTAAAACATGTACAAACGTGTTTTAAGAGATGGAAAAAATCTTTGAATAGGATAAAAGGGGAGAAATTACACCCATATATACTTAAATCTCACTTTTTTATTTTTTGAGACAGGGTCTCACTCTGTTACCTGGGCTAGAGTGCAGTGGCGTCGTCGTAGCTTACTGCAACCTTAAACTCCCGGGCTAAAGTGATCCTCCTGCCTCAGCCTCCCTCGAGTAGCTGGGACTACAGGCGTGTGCCACCACACCCAGCTGATTTTTCTATTTTTTCTAGAGATGGGGGTCTCGTTTTTACTCAGGCTGGTCTTGAAGTCCTGAGCTCAAGCAATTCTCCTGCCTTGGCCTCCCAGAGTGCTAGGATTATAGGCGTGAGCCACCGCACCCAGCCTTAAATCTCACTTTTTAAGTATTAATAACTTCTGCTTTATCTATTTGGTTTTAAAGTTTCTGACAGATGCTATGGCTGGCTAATCAATTCATAGAAAGCAGGGCTCATCAGCTTAGGTGTTTTGTCATATCACGGGCTGCAGTATTTCGCTACACATATGACTTCCCCAATTTTTATTCATTTGACATGGATTCTTTGCAAAACTGTGTTTGTAACTTAGGTTTAAAACTATTGAAGGAAAAAAATACCCATTTATCCAATCTAGGACTTAGAAGAATTGCCCATTAAAGTCGTGTGAAAGTGCATTAACAAATAATGGAGGGATATTTTTAAGATACTGAAAATTAAATGCTGTATAAAAATGGACTTTACTGGTTCTAGGGTCATATATGTTTCCTCTCTATGTCCCTCTTCTTTATTTATTTGGAGTGTTGATTTACTTAATCAGAGGTTTTTAAGTTAAGAAATGTTTAAGATAACATAAAAACTGAAAGAGCACAAATCATAAATGTGCAACTCACATTTTTGCAAAATGAACACAATCTTGTAATTGGCACTCAGGTCAAAGAATAGAAATCACTGGCTCCTCAAAGCCATCATGTGGCATCTTATGATCCTGATTTATAATCCCTAAATTGAGATCTACTTATTTTTAAGCTATGAATGCCGTTCCTCATTTTTGTTTTAAAAAAGAAGCAAATAATCCTATTTATGTAAAATAACATCAGTGGCTCATTTCACATGGATACAGATAATGGAGGTGTGTGCTTAGCACGCTACTATTAGTGGAATCTGGGGGCTGTTTTAGAATTTTCTTCTTGGTTTGTTTTTTCCTTATTTAAACAATGTTCTTTCAGATAATGACTATGTGCCATTTACAAAAAAAATAAGCAATTTTTTAAAGGAACTGTGATGCTTTAGAGTGAGCCTTTGGAATGTTTTATGATGGGCATTGGCCAGGGCATCTTTTAAATCTCCTGGAGACTGAGTCTGTGCCCTTAGACACTTTGTGCCCTTAGTGGGGAAGAGTTCTGTGGTCCCATGAGAGGCTCTCTAAATTGTCAGCAGGAGGTGGCAGGCAGAGTGCTTCACTCTTGCTTTATACTTAAGCTTAAGGTTGAGCTACTGAAAGTACAAGAAACAGTTATAAATAGCAGAGATAAATTATAATAGTAAGATCAAAAATATGTCACAGTAGTCTGTATATCTTTGTGAGGAATAAGTTTAATCAGAAATAATTTAATAGCCTTTCTAGAACTTTGGTATTGAGATATACCTGATGCTTCAACTTTGGCAGAGGATTGATTATAAAGAGTTGCCAAGTACAGTTGTAAGCTCCCTTGGGCCCTGGCAGAAGGTGGGATCCCCTGCCTTGGATGGCCAATCATGTCCCCTGGAAAAAAGGGTGTCTGCCTGGCTCATTTTTCCTCAAAACTTTCTATTACTACTACTTTCAAATGTGTCAGAGTGATATATCCTTATGTACTCTAAAGTCAGGACTATAAATTCTTATTTTATCTTAAGGGAAGATGGAAATGAGCTGATAACTCTAAATCTGAAGGTAGCCTGACATATAACTGAGAAAATTTAATAAGACAAGCTTAGTAAACCAAATTAATTTTTAAAAATACGGCTTGTTTTTTTCTTGTTACCAAAGAAACACATGGTAATTGCAGAAGATTCATAACATGCTAAAAAGAAAAGAAGAAAGTGAGATCATTCAGGGCTAGTAACTGTTGGTTTTATATATATTTATATATAAAAATATAATTTTAGCCTTTTTTCTTATATACATACACACACATATACACACACGCCACACACACCATTTTTATTAATTGCAATAGGTTGTCTTTCTTCAATTATATGAAGCATTTTGCTTCATAGTTCTTATCACTATTTTAAATAATGTATTTATTTGTATTATTATTTGATTAATGTCTGCATCCCCCACAGACACAACTCCCATGGGTAAGAACCATGTTTCATATTGTAATCTTGATGGCTAGAACAGTGCATGGCATGTTAAATATTTATTGAAACAACAACAAAAAGAATATTATACATACTGTTTAGTCCTGATTTTTTTCATGTAATTTATTTTAGCTATCATTCCATACCAGTAAACGTAGCTCTACATCATTATTTTAATAGACATGGATGTTTTTCCAATTTTCCTTCAAAATCATTATTTATCATAGTGCTGAATGAGCATCTTTTTACATACAAGTTTAAGCAATTGCCCAATCTGGTTCTTTTGGTATTTTACTCATACAGCGTCAAGGGGGTGAGTGACCTACCTTGAAAAGTATGAAGTAGAGTAATGGACAAAGCAGTGGAAGGAGGCAGAGAGAGGGAGAGGGAGAAACAGGGAGAACATCGTGTTCGGTGTTTAGTGTGTGGATTGTGTTTAGTCTGTGAGTTGAAAGGAGGCCTGGGAAGTTGAAAAGAAGCATGTGGATGAGTCTAGGAAGGTGGTCTCTCAGATCCTTTGCAGCTAAAATATCTGTGATTCTGAAGCTAGATCACCTAGAGGGGCAAGGACTCCCTATCCAGCTTTGCTCTCCATGTGGTCCACTTGGCCCTTATAACTGGTGAAATGTATGGACTTTGACAAAGGCTTATCATCCGTACCTAAATTATCATCTGTACCTGATCAGGTTTGCAATACAATCAGCCTCATGTGAATAAGCTCACTCTTTTTTTTTTGAGATGGGGTCTCACTCTGTTGCTGGGGCTAGAGTGCAGTGGCGTCATCATAGCTCACTGCAACCTCAAATTCCTGGGCTCAAGCGATCCTCCTGCCTCAGCCTCCTGAGTAGCTGGGACTACAGGCGCACACCACCACAGCTGGCTAATTTTTCTATTTTTTGTAAAGATGGGGTCTCAATCTTGCTCAGGTTGGTCTCGAACTCCTGGCTGCAAGCGATCCTCCCACCTCGGCCTCTGAAAGTGCTAGGATTACAGATGTGAGCCACTGTGGCGGCCCCAGTGCTCACTCTTTCGTCACTCCACATCAAGCACTGATGGCTTAGGAACAATACTCAGCTGCCCCACCTAGCATGCTAAGGTGTCATGCCAACCCACTCACTCAGGACAACAGCGTTGGCTGGTCCCAATTCATTCTTGTAACCAGTAACCAATGTACAGGCTTCTAGATGCTTGGCAAAACCAAACCTCATTCCCTTCCACCAGGGTGACTCAAAACTCATGCTACTGCCTAAAAATGGATGAATAAAAATATCTACTTTTAAAACATAAAAATCCTTTTTTGTCTTTTTTTTATTTCAACAGGTTTATGAGGCACAAGTGTTTTTTGTTACGTGGATGAACTGTATAATGCTGAAGCCAGTGCTTTTAGCATACTCATCACCAGAATAGTATACGTTGTACCTGATAGGTAAATTTTTAATCCCTCACCCTCCCCACTTCTTAGTTTCCAATGTCCACTACACCACTTTATGACCATATATACCCATTGTTTAGCTCCCATTTGTAAGTAAGAACATGTAGTATTTGTTTTTCCATTCCTGAGATACTTCACTTAGGATAATGGTCTCCAGTTCCATCCAAGTTGCTGCAAAAGACATTATATCATTCCTTTTACAGCTGAGTAGTAAGTATCTACTCATCAGTTGATGGGCACTTAGGTTGATTCTGTATCTTTGCAATTATGAATTGTGCTGCAATAAACATTTGGGTACAGGTGTCTTTTTTGAAATAATGATCTCTTTCGTCTGGGTAGATATACAGTGGTGGGATTGCTGGATCAAATGGTAGGTCTACTTTTAGTTCTTTGAGGAATCTCCATACTGTTTTCCATAGAGGCTGTACTATGGAATGATAAGCATTCCTTTTCACCGCATCTGTGCCAATATCTATTGTTTTTTTGACTTAATAATGGCCATTCTGACAGGGGTAAGGTGGTATCTCACTGTGGTTTTAATTTAATCACTGATGACTAGTGATGTTGAGCATTTTTTAATATGTTTTTTGGCCATTTGTCTATCTTCTTTTGAGAAAAATCTATTCATGTCTTTTGCCCACTTTTTGATGGAGTTATCCAGCAAGAAAAAAACAAAAAAAAAAATTTAAAGGCACCTTTCAAATAATTGGGGCTTTTCTAGTTAATCTCAGATTGAACTATATCCTGGAACTACTTTTTCTTGCCAGTGTCTTAGAACACAGGATCTCCATTTAGCTCCTGTTCTAACTGTTGAGTATTTCCAATCATTATTCACAATAATATTTAAAGGATTAAAGGACAAAAACACCCAATACTGGCTGGGCTCAGAGCCCAGGAGGTATTTAGGACCTAACTGTTATTTGGAGTCTTCCAAACTGAGCCTTGGTCAATGGAGAACTTTCAGCTGATTGTGGTTTATGCTATCCCTGTTTCTCTTTCTCTTAATACTTGTGGAGCAGGAGGACTTTGTTTTGTTTTTTTCTCAGACATTTATTTAGCACATATTGCAGGCATGACTCTTATTCTAGGGAACTGGAGTTTGAGAAAAAGTTCCTGATTTCCTGGAGCCTGATTTCAAGTTCCAGATTTTTGCAATCTAGAGGAAGACAAGGCAAATGCCTTTGTTAATACCTGCAGTCCATGGGGTGTGCTTCACAGACAACTGATGGCCAGACAGAGCAGCCATTTCTACAGAAAGAGGCATCATGTCTCAACTGTGATAGAAAAGTCTGCCTGGTTGCCTGCCTGCCTTCCTTGCTTTCAACTGTTCTTCAACAGATATTTATGGACTGCTAGTTGTTCACCAGACTCCATACTCTTCTCTTTTTCCTGGACTCATGATTAATCTGCATTTCTCTGCTTTCCCAGCTGTTACATGTAGCCAGTGCCTGAGACTGGGCCAGTTGCATGTGGGCAGAAGTGATGTGGGTTACTCCCATGCATGCACCTCCATGTTTTTTCCCATTCTGCTGTCTGAATGCTAATGACCAGGGTTATTTGGAAGCCACATGTTGAAGGTGGCAAAGATACCATCTGCCTCAGTCTCTGAGTGACCTTGTTGAGCAAAGCCCCCTTCCCCTTCTCCACATGCAACTGACTTGGACTCCACATGAGCAAGAAATAAACTTTGCTTGTATTTGAGCCATTCTACATTCTACAAGGAACATAACTTAGCTTCTAATGAAGGAGATAAACAATAAACATGTATACAAATAAACCAGAAATGTACATATTGGGATAAGTGCTGTGAAGGAAATTAACAGTTGATAAGGGTGTCGGGTTAGGGAGGGACAGCTGGCTTTAAACTGGGCTTTCAATGAGGTATAAGTCTTAACTCCTAAGCTGGGATTGTTGGTTAAATTCTAAAAGCAGGAAAATAACTATCAATTAAAGGAGGATGTAGGAAAGTCACAGAAACCTAGGACAGCACCCCAATTCCCCTTCTAAACCTATTCTGGAACACTGCTTCTGTGAGTGGTAATAAACTTCCAAGAAAATTCTGAAAAGTTCCAAAGGTCATGTTGTTTTGATTAGTTGAAGACTATGAGATACAGAAACATACTCAAGGGGACTTAAGTTAAAGAAAATTTTATTATGAGCAACCATAATAATCCTTTTATTAAAAGGATTTATTCTGTAAAATTTGGATGCAGTTAAAAGGCTGCAATCAAGGATCCAGAAGGCAACATGTGGCCCCAAGGCTGCAGGTTCCCTGCCCCTGAACCGAGGCATCCTAAAACCCCTGGCAGGAAATACAGCCATGGTTCCTGTGATACTGGACCTGATGCTGGAGAGGCCTCCGGAAAGCAGGTGACTTTTTCCATCTCTCTCCTTTTGACTACATGTGTGCTTCACAATGTCTACTCCCTTCTCCTGTTTATCTCTGAAGACTCTTGCTCACAGCTCATTGATTAATATATCAATACATAAGACTGTCCTTTACTGGACACTCTCCTAAATGGCAGCTTGACTTCAATGACTGGAGTATATGCATCCCGATTCCAACTTCCTAGGAGTGAGCAACAGAATGCACACCCCCATCGCTTCTCTCTATGTGGACCCTGATTCGATCACCCATACCCCAGAGGGCACATCATATGGCCCAACTCCCACTTCACACAGGCCATATGAAGAGTATCTGAGAATGGACAGCATCAGCACAAACACAGAGAATAGCATACAAGCTCCCTCCCCCCAAGACCAGGATTTATATACACCCTCCTTCCATGTGTACCATTCTAAAGATACTCTCTTAGCCTAATCTTACTAATGCCTGAACAACCATAATGCTGTCACACCCTCCCCGGCTAGAGATTACCCCAAGTGGACCAGATATACCTAGTATATCCAGAGGAGAATTTGGGGCCTTTTAAAAAGATCCTTGTTAGTGTCAGGTGCCATAACCAACGATACCTATGAGTGCTCCAAAACTCTTGCAACCTTCTTCATTGTTTTGCTCCCAGTGGAATAAATGATGACTCAAACTCCCCTAAAGTGTAAATAAATGGGGAGAGGGAGAAGCAAGTGTGATTTTAAAATGAAGGAAAGAGGTAATACCCCTCCACGATAGTACCATTCATTGGTTAACGAGTCCAGGGCTTATACAGTGGTCCAGAGCTATGCAGTGGTTAGAGCATGGACTCCAGATTTGAATCCCAGCTCTGCTAATTGCTTTGTGTGTGACCTTGGACAAGTTACTTAACTTCTCTGTGCCTCAGTCTCTTTATAATCCTAGCCAAGGGTGACACAAGAATTCAATGAGTTAATATTATGAAACACTTAGAATATTTATGAAGCTGACACATAGAAAGTACTTCCATAGATGTTTGTAAACTAACTAAATTCTTACAGAGCAGAGAGGAGGGTAAATGGTGAGGATGAATGAATCACAGGGCATCAATTTTGACTCACCTCCTTGGCCAGAGGGGGGTGCCATGGCCATAAAACCATAACTGCTCCCACTCTGCCCACTGGGAAGACTAGAGATTTTCTTTGCCATCTCTGAGAGGGGCACAGGGAAGATTTCCCCATGCCTGGTTATGCCCAAAGTCACTGTTTGTTCTTAAGCCTGATTACTGCCCAAAAGCTAGGATCCTGAACCCTTATGTGGCAGAATAAAAAATTTTAAAAAGACCTAGAACTCTTGGGATTTCCTGAGTGATAGGAGTATCTTTGTTTTTCATAATGAGCCCCTTTCTTCCATTCCTGAGTTTATGCTAATGAGGTGACTCAAAGTAGCATACCTGGATACCTTTAGGATGAGGCTGATTACCAGAAAGCCTCTCATTAGAGTCCATACAGGGTTCAGACTTTCTGTCTCACCACCACCTCTGGGAAGGAGAGAGGGACCAGAGATGGAGTTCACTTACCAATGGCCAGTCATTTAATCATTTATGTCTATGTAAAGAAACTTTGATTTAAAAAACTCTGAAACAAGGCTAAGGGAGCCTTCAGGTTGGTGTACAAATGGGTGTGCTGGGAAGGTGGCCTGCCTGGAGAGGGGGTGGAAGCTCTGCATAACCCCCTCCTTACACCTTGCCCTGTGCATCTCTTACATTTAGCTATTCCTGAGTTGTATCCTTTATGACAAAGCTATAATTGTAACTATAGTGCTTTCTTGAGTTTTATGAGTCATCCTAGAGAATTATTGAAACTTGAGGGGATGGAGGAATCGTGGAACGCCTGATTGATAGTTGGCTGACCAGACATGCCGGCAGTCTGGGGACCCCATTTAAGGCAGGCATCTACGCAGTGGGCAGGGGCAGTCTTGTGGGACTATTAGGTTCATCTGGGTGGATGTTCTCTGGTCCCTTGGTTCCCAGTGTCAAGAATGAGTACTGGTACCAAGTCAAGCCAACGACAGAGTGATCACAAACACAGAGGAACATAAAAGAAAGAATGAAAGTAAAGGAAGCTACACAAAGGGAAATTATGTTCCTGAGACAGTGGAATGGGTCAGTCTCCAGGAGTGGAGAAAGACGCCGGAGACTGCACACATGTTGTCTTTTATAGGCCCACTAGTTTGTCCCGCCTTTCCCCTGGCAGGATTGGTTGCTGTTTCCTGCCTCTGGGGGTGATTGACAGGTTGGTGTTTTGTAACAGATCACATGACAGGTTACATAACAGGGTAGGTTATATAATAGTTTCCCTTTCTGCACATGCCTCTTTTCAAGAATTCTCCACGAAGCTCCACCCATGTTATGCTAATTAGATGGTAATGAGCTCTAAATCAGTCAAAGGTTACTAGGAACTTTTTACTATGTATGTTCCTACCAGTCCCTAACTACAATTCGGTTCCTGCTCTCCGCCCTTAGCCACTTCCTTGCCACCTGTTTATCCTGCACCGGACCTATCAGAATGGCCTCCTTAACCTGTGGGATCTGCACTAACTATGGGTAGTTAGTGTCAGAATTGAACTGACTTGTAGGACACCCAGGTAGCATTGGAGAATTAGTGCTGGAATGATGTATTTGAATTGTTGGAAAATGACACAACACCTTGTTCGAAACAAGCCAAGAATTTGTCTCCAGACATCTGATGTCCTGCAGGTCACTTGGTAGACCCTCAGGAGAGGTATTTGTGGGACATGCAAATATAATACCGTATCCACTCCAATTAACTTAGATTTAACCATGTATGTGATTTGTGCCATCACTGATCTTCCTGCAGCCCCAACTAATTGTGCTGTCTTTAAGCACAGAATTTTGAAACAGTAGAGATCTTAGAGCTCATCTGGTACCTCTCCTTCATGAGGATACTTAGTTCCCAGAAAGACAAGTGACTACTCTGAGGTCACATATAAACTTCCAGTAAAGTGGTTCAATTTTCAGGACTCCTAGTTTAGTACCCTGATACCCCATTCTCTCTTGCTTTGTCCAACCATATGTTTTCTAATGGTGTAACTTCATAATCCAAAGAGGCTTCTCTTTGTTCTTTTAAATTTCTAGGCTAATTTTTAGAAAATTTCTTAGAATAATTATTAAATGTAATAAAAATATTTGACCATGTGGGCAGAATGTGGTGCAACCTCTTGATGGTCCAAACTATAAGAAATATTTTTTTCAAGGCTGGGTGCAGTGGCTCACGCCTGTAATCCTAGCACTCTGGGAGGCTGAGGCAGGAGGATCACTTGAGGCTCAGAGTTCAAGACCAGCCTTGGCAATAGTGAGACCCTGTCTCTACAAAAATAAAATTTAGCTGGGTGTGTTGGCACATGCCTGTAGTCCCAGCTACTAGGGAAGCTGAGGGAAGAGGATTGTTTGAGCCCAGGAGTTTGAAGTTGTTATGAGCTATGATGACACCATTGCACTCTAGCCCAGGCAACAGAGTAAGACCCTGTCTCAAACAACAACAACAAAACGCACACACACACCAAAAAAAAAAAGAAAGAAAAAGAAAAATATTTTTTTTCCAAAGCTGAACATTAAGGCATTGACAAGACACATTGCCAAATTAGGACTTAAAACAAATGACACAGGAGCTTTTACCCAAATCCCTAACCCTCCAAAGTGGTCATATTTTAAAAACTTAGGTCAATAAACATAGAATCTCTTTATAATGAGCTTGCAATTTATAGGCTGATTGTCTTCTCTTTTACTTTATTGTCTGTTTTCTTTTGGATAAAAAGCTTTTTCTGTCTGTGGACTTGAGCTATTGTCTTTAATAATTAACATGGTTTTGTTGTAAAGATTTTTTTTTTAAAAAGGTGACTCCTTAGAACTATTACACATTAAAACAGTTGCTAAGAGAGATCTTGATATGAAATGACCCTAGCAGTTAAACATTTATGACCAGTATGTGGGCTCTGGAGGCAATAGATGGAAATTGCGATTCTGAATGGATCTTTTAACAGGACAAAAAGGATGACATGATTGTCTATGTTTCTAAGCAGGATGAATGCCACTCAGATGATTAGAGGATGGAAAATAAGACCTTAGAAAGAAATTTTAAAGTAATTTGCATTGCTGTACTTAGAGAATGGAAGTTCACAGAGCAATTTAATATGTGTTTGAGTGTCTGAAGTATTGTTAGAACAGAAGCATACTAGTATCAATAAGTTTCCACTACTACTGTGAACAGAGAAAGTGGGCAAGGTTTTAACTGCATTGGGGATTTAGGTAAGACACAAGGATACTTTTCTGACAGGGAAGGCTATTAGATACTGTAATGGGTTTTGAAAGTTGTCAGTCAACAACATTTTTTGAGGGTCCACTGTGTGCAGATGATTACACTTGTTAATGGAGTTTTTTTTTTCCTCCTTCTCTACTACTTCTTAAAAATAGGTCACAGCCTTACCTTTCTGGGTGGGTGTCCATGAGGTTCTACTTAAGGCATAAGAGTCGTGGTAGATAATTTATCTAAAGTAACTTCAATCTTATGCTTCCCACGTCAAAGGTAGAAAAGAACTAAAAACAAGTAAGTCGATTCTCATTATTTGTAGCAGTTATTCTACAAAGTCACTGCAAACACTGAATTAGTGAATATTGACTCATTGCTCCTATGAGAAATACAGGGTTAGGTTTCTGCAAGCCTCTGGTCACAACATTTTCTTCAACCAATTGATATATAACCTTGTTTTATGTGTGTTTCTGTTTAAAGACACCTTATTTAATATATATTGATTCATTAATACTGAGCCACAAGGCCGGATGCAGTGGCTTGTGTCTGTAATCCTAGCACGTTGGGAGGCCAAGGTGGGGGGGATCACTTGAGGCTAGGAGTTCACGAACAGCCTGGGCAACATAGCGAGACCCCATCTCTACAAAAAATGAAAACAATCAGCCAGGCGTGGTGGCATGCAACTGTAATCCCAGCTACTTGGGAGGCTGAGCCAAGAGGATTGCTTGAACCCAGGAGTTTGAGGTTGCAGTGAGCTATGATCGTGCCACTGCACTCTAGTCTGGGTGACAGAGCAAGACCTGTCTCTAAAAAAAAAAAAAAGAAAAGAAAAAAAAAACAGAACCACAGCCATCAGTGCTGTGACTCATGCCTGAACAAAGCTTATCTAACACACATGTTTTCTCCATAAGGCACATCATAGCCTTCTTGCATTTAGGAAGACAAAACACCATTTCAACGCTATACCTGGAGGCCATTTTAAACAGCAAAATCACCAAAAAAGCACAAAAATGCTAAAAAACATGTGGCACTAAATAGATCACAAAAAGGGTACTTCTTTATAGCGTGAGAGCTGAAATAATAAGGAATAGTGTCACCTTGTTCAACCTCAGCTGGGAACATGTGCTCTGGGGACTTACGTTGTTCACTACTCTGCACATGACTGCAAATGACGGTGAAAGCCCTGCAAGTATTGATTTTAGGGTTACCAATAAATTTTAGCAAGCGAGCGAATTTGCACATATGAAATCCGTGAATAATGAAGATCAGACATACTGTGTTCAGACTTTTTGTCAAAGCAATTATTTTTCAATTATTATATTAAATTGAATTAAAATTCAATGTTAATTTCAATTTAATGTAAAAAGTTCCTTATTGTGCAGCTATTTAAAAAGAACAAGGAATGGACCATATGTAACATATTTACAGTGGATGCATGTCTCAGAACACCATGTATATAATGACAACTCCCCCTCCCCAGCCACTTCATTACTTCAAGATTCATATATCCTAAATGGCATATACTTGGCATTTCCACTTGGAGGTCTGATTGGCATATCAGATCTGCCATGTCTGAAATCAGTGTCTTGATCGCCTCTCCTTTCCCAGCCTTGCTTTTCCCATTGCAGTAAATGGCAAATCCATCTTTTTCAGTAGAAATCCAAATCTTCCTTGGATCTTCTGTTCTTTGCCGCTCTTCATGTGCAGTCCAACAGCAACTCCTGGCAGCGCAACATTCATGAGGTATCCAGAAACTGACCACCATCCACCACTCGACTGCTACCAGCCTGGTTCATGCCAGCATCACCTTTTGCCTGGACTAATGTAACTTCTCCTAATGGGCCTCTTTGTTTCTAGCCTTGCTGCCTGCAGCTTCTCAGCATAGCGGTTAGAACGATCATTCTGAAATGTACATCTAGTAGGTCCCTCCTCCATTCCAGGTTTCCATCTTACTCAGAGTAAAAACCAAATGTTTGACAACAGGCTGCAAGCATCTACCTAATCTGGCTTCCTCCTCATCCTCTGATCTCATTTCCTATAACTTGCCCTTGCTTACTCTGTGCCTCCCATGGTGACCTCCTGGTGCTCCTTGACTGAGATAATCACACACCTGTCTCAGGACCTTTGCATATGCTTTCCCTGCTATCTGAACAGCTGTCCCTCTGCTGTCTGCATGATCTTCTCTTGAGGTCACTACTGAAACGTCCTCACATAAAGCAAGCCTTCCCCCTCCCCTATCACAGCCACTATTACTCCCTCCTCATACCCCATTTTAATGTTTTAAATAGTACTATCTGACATAGTATGTGTTTATTGGATGCTGATTTGTTCTATGATTCCGTCTACTAAGAATAGGCTCCATCAGAGCAAGGATATTAGTTTGTTCAGTGCTGTACCAAATGCCTGGATCAGTGCCTTGCTAGTAGTGGGTATTCAATAAATATTTGTTGAATGAATGAATAAAAGAACAAATAGATATAGAACAATAGCTTCAATATATTAAGGAGAAAAAATAAGATTACTGTATTTGCATAAAAAGGGAGACAGCACAAACATGTACATATCTCTATCCTAGGATTAAATATGAATTCCCAGGGGCACACACAAACCTGGTAAGAGTGGTGGTTCTGAGAAGGGGACCTCTCTCAGGGGTGAGAGAGAGGGAGAGAGATGCCTACTTTTCACTGTCTACTTGTGTGTTTTTTGCAATGTGTAAATAACATCTTCCCCCAGAACAAACCAACTGAACAAGTTATAGAACATTTTAGTTGAAAACCCTCTATTGAGCATTAGCTATATTTTGTGGGAGAATCAGAACTTTGGGGAACCAGTATGTCTTGCTGCATTCCTGAAGAATAAGGGCACTCATGCAGTTTCTTTTTGCTTTTTTTTTCTCCACTGTTTTGTGTATTTTTGATAGCTTCTCTTTATTATAAGAAAAAAGGGTTGACATTTTTGGGTCATTTTGCTCCTTGCCATCTGCCACAGAAACCTTGACATGGGAGTGAGCGAGGCACCAGGTCAAGTTGGCAGCGTTCAGAGTGTGATTTTCAATCTGAAAAATTCCATCTCTCTCTCTGTCTCATTTTAAATGACCACATTTTCCTGTGAAAGTCTGCCTTTTGTCTCTTTGGCTTTTTTTTTCTTTCCTGTGGCTTTTCCTGTGTGGTTTTTCATTTGGGCTTCCTGCATCACAAATCTAATTGGGAAAAATGGACAAAAATGGCCAGGAGTATGGTTTTTGTCAGCGTCCCATTCTCTGTTTTGCTGTGGTACCTGCCCATGTGACCTCAAATACTCAACAGCCTGCTGGGCTTTAAGCCAGGGGAGTCTCCCCAGGCTTGTCTTGGGTAAAGACAAGAATTTCATTTGCTCCTCTGTGGTTGTACTGAAACCTGCATATCTTGTGAATAAAGATCTGAGAAATCTCTCAGTGGCCTTGAGCCCCAGCTTTAGAGGACAGATTTCTAAAGACACACCCTCCATTCATGAGCGGGGACACAGGCCACACAGAGGTGTGGTAAAGGCCCCTCATATAGTCCCTTAGACTTGATGAGGAGTCCCCTAAATTGGCAGCTTCCACTATGACCTTGTCTAAGCTAATTTTCTCCTTTGATTTTCCAATGCAAATGAATGGCTATTTTCTGATATTTTATCCTTGGTAATGTCAGAATTTCCTATTAACGCCATTCCATTTCCTTCCTCCTGTCCTGCCCAGTAGTCCCTGGAATCTTGGTGAAAAGAGTAAAACAAAACAAAAATATTATGATGTAAAGTAACCACCTAGTTCCCCATAGTTTACACACAGGAAATGGGTGCCTCACAAATGTTTACCAGTCATGATGCAGTACTAATCACAATATGCAGTTTCATCACTTTCTTCACTCCACGAACCCCCCCTTCCACTTCCTTTATACCCCCTTTCACGTTGCTGGTGACGTTGGATCATATCACTTTAGCTTATGGGTGAGCAAAACGGTGGCTTCTGAGATTCGCTTGTAGGACTGTCATTGATTTACCTCCGAGGTTGGGATTAGGATACTTAAGTGAGCCTAAGCAATGAGTGGTGCAGAGAGCACCTGACTTGCAACTCCCCTAAATTTGTCATCTTCTAGCACAGTTATAACTAAGTGGTCTAACTTTCATTGGCACAGAGTGAAAAAGGAATACTTAAGACATCGGGATTTTTAGAGTCATTTGGAACCAGAGTTAACACAGATGCAGGGATAAAGGTTATCTCCAAAATAACCAGATGCTTGACTGTTTGGATCTATGTGACTTTAATTTCTATTACCCTGTTGACAAAGTTAAATCAGTCTGTTAGGCAGGTGACAGACAGAGTTGATGAATGTTACTGCTCTTCCTGTTGTGTTTGTTTCCTCTCAAAGTAGCTGAAACAAAAGAAGATGTGTAAATAAGCCACAAATGAGAAATATAGCAGGATCATGGTGTACTAAAAGCAGGTGCCTCATGCACTGTACATTTCATTGTTTGAGATCCAAGTGAGAGTGAACTAGGAAGGGCTTAGGTGGGGTGATGTGGATGATAGATTTAATTACCGTATGGAACTGAATCACCTCTTATCTTCATTCCCTAGAAAAGATTATCCAAGGGGGTCTCTTTTCTCCTTTAAAAGAGATCATATTTACATAAACCCTTAACAAATATCTGTGTTCTTCAACGCCTCTGGATTGACCCAGGCTTGTTTTATGCAGCAACTTTTAAATCAAAATTGTGTTTCTTTAGGGGGAAGGGGAAATGGGGAATTATTGTTGAATACATGCAGAGTTACAATTTTGCAAGACAAAAAGAATTCTGGATGGTGGTGATGGTGGTACAACAATATAAATATACTTAATGCCACTAAACTGTGCACTTAAAAATGGTCAAGATGGGATATTTTATGTTATGTGTATTTCACCACAATTTTTTAAAAAAGTGTTTCTTTAGAGACATGTAGAATTACTTAGCATTTGGACATGAGGCTTGTGGTCACCCTAAGGGAACACAGGGAAGATGGGACCAGAAGAGGTGCTAGGTTTAGGACCAATTCCTGCCTCCTGAGGCACACCAGGTGATGAGAAATGAGCAGAGGCCCACCTCCAGAGGTTTACTCTGGAGGCGCTGTGGGACAGGCAAGGGGGCATGGTGCTCATGGGTCCAGCCACTTTCAGAGTTCATCTAGACCCAAACATTGATTTGAGCCCAGTCATGGCGAACCCAGCGCCAACTCAGAAGTCTGAGCTAGCAAGTTAGACAGGTGCCTGTGAGTGATTAACACCACAAACTGAGGAGTGTGCTACACTCAGAGGAGGAGGACAGCAGGTAGAAATCAGGGCTTTGGGTGCTGGGCACTTAAGGACAGGGACTTTATTGTTGGAAGGGACAGATAGCATACACAGAGAAACCAGCCAGCCATAAGGAGTAGGAGTGGGGGGGTGTATGTCAAGCCCATGTGTGATTTGTGATCATTTCTGTGTTCCCCCAAAATATGTATGTTGAAACCCTAACCCCAGTGTGATGGTATTTGGAGGTGGGGTCTTTGAGAGGTAATTAGGTTTAGATGAGGTCATGAGGGTGGGGCCCCTGTGATGAAATTAGCACCCTTCCAAGAGGAGGAAGAGAGACCAGAGCTCTTCTTCTCTCTGCCATGTGAGGACACATGGAGAAAGTGGCGCTTTGCAAGCCAGAAAGAGGGCCTCACTGAGGAACTGAACCAGCTAGCACCTTGAGCTTAGACTTCTTAGCCTCTAGAACTGTGAGAAATAAATTTCTCTTGTTTAAGCCACCCGGTCTATGGAATTTACTTATGACAGCCCAAGCATCTGAGACACTGGGGATGCCATGTGCTAGGTCTGACATCTGTGGAGGAGCCTGGGGAAACGACATGGGGTTCCAGTGTTGTTCCTGGATTCCTGGCCCTTTAAAGACTCATGGAGCCTAAGGTGACAAAGAAGCCACTAAAATAAGCCTAGGTGGCTTGGCCTGAGGCACAGCTAGTGCTTTCTGTGGCCAGGCTAGCAAATAGACAACAGTAATTTTGTGTGTCTTTGTGTGTGTTGGGGGGGTGAGGATGGGGGTGTGGAGAAGTAGTAATGGAGGGATGATTCGGCTAAAAAAAACTATCTAGAAATGAATTCTGAATTCACCCTAGGAAAAAGATCACATTCATATCATATGTATTTTCACTCATTATTGCATCTATGATTTTTTATTTGATTGGAGGAGGAGTGGAGTCAATGAACATTATAATCCATGAATTCAGATTTCTCCTTTGGCTTGATGGTCAGATTCCTCATGGTGATTTAAACATGCAGAAGGGGTGAGTAATCTTGAATATAGAAATGAAACGATGATTTAGATGCCATTGAGAATGTACTCATAATAAGAAGTAAAAATAGTTATCAATCAGAAAAGCAGTTAAAATATTTCATACAATTTTTCTGGGTTATTACTGATATCTGGAGCCATGTTAATAAATGCATGAAGAATATTTCCATTGTTGTTCATAGTCTTTGCAGTTAAACTTAGGCTGCTGATTTGCTTTGCCTGTGTTTTAAAATATTTCTGGTAAACTTGTGTTCTCACTCCTGAGTTAGATGCAAAAGTTTTCTGCCAAACTGAAGTTAAACTGCTTTTGGCAGACTTTAAAGTTGGAGCAGCATCCAAGGAAATTCTGTTTGGCTTTGAGGGTTATGTGAACTTTTTCAAGATCAAATTTTCCTGTTTATTTCAATATTATTTGTGGCATCTGATTTCTTATCAGATGACTTTTTTGTGGTCATTCACCTTTGAACCATAGCTTGCTGTTCACAGAGCCATGGCATCATGAGGCTTGAAGGGACCGTGAAATGTCATCTGGTGTATGAGCATTCCTTTCTCTCCGCATCCATGCCAGCATCCATTGTTTTTGGATTTTTTAATAAAACCCATTCTAGCTAGGGTAAGGTGATATCTCATTGTGGTTTTAATTTGCATTTCCCTGATAATCAGTGACATTGAGTATTTTTTCATATGTTTATTGGCCATTTGTCTATCTTCTTTTGAAAAGCTTCTGTTCACATCTTTTGCCCACTTTTTAATGGGGTTGTTTGTTTTTTCCTTGCTGATTTGCTTGAATTCTTTGTAGATTCTGGTTATTAGCCCTTTATTAGCTGTATAGCATGCGAATATTTTCTCCCATTCTGTAGGTTCTCTATTTGCTCTGTTGATTTTTTCTTTAGCTACGCAGAACCTTTTTAATTTAATGAAGTCCCATTTATTTATTTTTGTTGTTGCTGTGATTGCCATTGGGGTCTTATTCATAAATACTTTGCCTGGGCCGATATCTAGAAGAGTTTTTCCAACACTTTCTTCTAGCATTCTTATGGTTTCATGCCTTACATTTAAGTCTTTTATCCATCTTGAATTAATTTTTGTGAGTGGTGAGAGATATGGATCCTGTTTCATTCTTCTGCATGTGGCTATCCAGTTTTCCCAGAACCATTTATTGAATAGAGCTTCTTTTCCCCAGTGTATATTGTTGTCGGCTTTGTCAAAGATTAGTTGGCTGTATGTGGATGGTTTTATATCTGCGTTCTCCATTCTGTTCCATTGATCTATATCTCTATTTTTGTGCCAATACCATACTGTTTTGGCTACTATAGCCTTGTACTATAGTTCGAAGTCTGATAATATGATGCCTCCATATTTGTTCTTTTTGCTTAAGATTGCTTTGGCTATTTGGGCTCTTTTCTTGTTCTAAATGGAGTGTACAGTTATTTTTTCTAGGTTAGTGAAATACGACATTGGTATTTTGACGGGGATTGCATTGAATCTGTAAATCACATTGGGTAGTATGGACATTTTAACAATGTTGATTCTACTGATCCATGAGCATGATATGTTTCTCCATTTGTTTTCATCATCTGCAATTTCTTTCCTCAGTGTTTTGTAGTTCTCTTTGTAGTAAAATATCTAAAGAATAGAAAAACGAATATCACATGTACTTGCTATTAAATTCAAACTAACTGATGAACACACACATGTACGGAGGGAAGTAAAACTCAGTGGAAATCAAGCATGAGGGGAGAGGGGGTAGGAGGGGATGGGCAAAAACCTACTTAACGGATACAGTGAACACTATCTGGGTGAGGGGCACACTTATAACTCTTACTCAAGCATAACAAAATTGATACATGTAACCAAAACATTTGTACCCCAGTAATATTTTGAAATAAAAAAAAAATAAAGGTAACCTGTCATTTGCAAAGAGAGGAGGCTTGCCTGGTTAGCTACAGCTCTCATCCCTTTTTTTATAACCACTGTTCACTGGTAACTCTGTACCTAGTAAAACAATTTTTCTTTTAGAGTAAATATTGGAAGAGCAGCTGAGCTATTTTTCTAGCCAGAGAATAAATATTTCCTCATATAGAACAAAACTGTGAGACTCTACAATTGGATTATAAGCCAAGGCAGTTGAAAGCAAAATAGGAAGTGATTTTGGCTTTCATTTCTGTCATCCGCCAGATTTCAGCAAAGTGTATTTTCATTTATTCTAAATGCTCACTGTATCAAAGAGCCTAAAATAGTTGTTTCTTGGAGGAGGTTTTAGTGGTACCTACTCTTCCCTAACAGTCTGTTACAATTCAGTGTGCCTGCTTAAAATGGAAACAATACACTGATGGAAAAATATTGTAGAAGTGGATTTGGAAGTTTCTGGAAATTTTCTGGGATGCAACTTCTGCCATGTTAGCTCTCAAAAAGTTAATATGGGATTCAGCTCTGTTTCAGTCTGATTACAATTTTTTTTTCCTCCCTGGTCCTCCCATCTAAACAGCTCATATTTGAGCTATTTAGACTAGAGAAACACTATTTATCAAGAACATTGAAGAAAGTTTGTTAATCAGACCTGCCCATTAAAATGGGAAAAAGAATGGGGAAAACGACAACTGTCTTTACAAACACACGTCCGTTTCTGGTGTGCAGTGGTAGTTACAGGCATCTTTCAGAGGCTCTCTGCTGTCTATTGGTGCCAGTAGGGAAGATAAAACAGTTTTGTCAGCTAATCATCAATCTGCTCGAAATGATGCACAGACCGGTCTAAGAATAAACATGTTAAAAAGGAAAGCAATCAGCTTTCCATATGGGATGACGGAGTTTCTGCTTTGTAAAATTTCCAACAGTTTAAGACCTGCTGATTCAAAAGTATTAAGATGAACTATCATTGTGCTTTTCATTTTTCCTAAAGTTAACGTGATATGAGAGTAGTTATTTAATCACTGTGGAATTAACCTGTACAAGGTTTCTATGCTTGTTAAGACGTATGGCACATAATAGTTGGGATAGTTTAGCAGACCTGATTCTCCCACCTGATGAAAGTATAAAGAAAGGCGCAAAAGGGACAATATTATTTAGTGATATTTATTGTTCAGTTATTAGTAGCAATATTATTAATGTTAATGATATCCTCTGTAGTTAAGTTCTAGAAACTTTCTATAGCATCCTTTTGATCCCCCAAACAAATGACGATGTACTGGATAATAACAATTCTAATTCATAATTATGTGTGAGTTAGAGTAATTCTAGCTGTTGTAGCACATAAAACTCAAAATATTAGTGAGTTTGTAGGGTAGAAGTTTATTTCTTGCTCAATTAAAGTTCAAAATGAATGTTCCTGATTGGCAAGCGGCTTTTCTCTCAGTGGTGATTCAAGAACCCAGGCTCTTTCCATGTGGTTGCTGCTCTGGCTCCTTCAACGTGTGACTTCCAAACTGCTTATCTTTTTCAAGCCAAGCTGTGGAAGGGTAAAAAGCCTGGCAGGCTGTGCACGGGAAGTTCTTACTGGCTAGGCCTGGTGGTGGTGCGCATCACTTCTGCTTGTGTTCCGCTGGCTGGAACTCAGGCATGTGGCCGCACCAAACTACCAGGAGGACTGGGAAATGCAGCCTAACTGTGTTCGCAAGGAGAGGAAATAGGTTGGGTTAACAATTAGTGAGTCTCTGCCCCAGTAATCTAAGAATAGATTTATGTAAGCTATAAAAATGTACTTTTTTGTTGTGATTGCTTTTACTGCATTTCCTACTTGCATTACTCTCCTTGAAGAGATGTGCCTCACATATATAGTTACAGGTATGCACTGCATAATGATGTTTTGGCCAATCACGGACTGCGTATGTAACGATGGTCCTACAAGATTATAGTGGAGCTGAAAAATTCCTGTTGCCTAGTAACGTCATAGCCATCGTAATGTCACAGAGCAAGTGCAATGCATTACTCACGTGTTTGTGGCGAGGCTGGTGTAAACAAACCTACTACTCTGCCAGTCGTATAAAAGTTTAGCACATACAATTACGTACAGTACAGAAAACTTGATGATGATGATAAATTACTATGTTATTTATTTATTATACTTTTTATCGTTATTTTACAGTGTACTCCTACTTATATATATATAAAAAGTTAACTGTAAAAGAGCCTCAGGCAAGTCCTTCAGGAGATATTCCAGAAGAAGGCATTATTATCATAGGAGATGACAGCTCCATGTGTGTTATTGCCCCTGAAGACCTTCCAGTGGGACAAGATGTGGAGGTGGAAGACAGTGATATTGATGGTCCTGACCCTGTGTAGGCCTAAGCTAATGTGTGTTTGTGTCTTAGTTTTTAACAAAAAAAGTTTAAAAAGTAAAAAAGTTAAAAATAAACAAAATTAAAAATAGAAATAAGCTTATGGAATAAGGATATAAGGAAAGGAAATATTTTTGTACAGCTGTACAATGTGTTTGTGTTTTAAAGCTCAGTCTTATTACAAAAGAGTCAAAAAGTGAAAAAATTAGAAAGTTTATAAAGTAAAAAAATTGCAGTTAGCTAAGGCTATTTTATTTTTGAAGAAAGAAAAATTTTAAAAAATAAATTTAGTGTAGCCTAAGTGTGCAGTGTTTATAAAGTCTACAATAGAGTACAGTGATGTCCTAGCCTAGGCCTTCACATTCACTCACTACTCCCTCACTGACTCACCCAGAGCAACTCCCAGTCCTGCAAGCTCCATTCAGGGTAAGTGCCCTATACAGATGTATTGTTTTGTTATCTTTTATATTGTATTTTTACTGTACCTTTTTTATGTTTAGATATGTTTAGATACATGAATACTTACATTTTGTTACAGTTACCTACAGTATTCAGTACAGTAACATGCTGTACTGTAGCCTAGGAGCAATGGGCTATACCATACAGCCTAGGTATATAGTAGATGTGTGTACACATCTAGGTTTGTGTACACACACTCTGTGATGTTCAGATAAGCACAAAATTGCCTAGTGACACATTTCTCAGAATATATCCCTCATTAAGTGATGCCTAACTGTATATTGAAATACTGGGAAACATGGAGGTTTTTATTCCTATAGGTGAGAGGGATCAAAAAGGAGATGTCTGTGAATTGCTATACAAATACCCTGAAGCAACAAGCCTATTCTACAGCTTTTGAAGAGCAATTAGCAATTATAGTCTCTAAACTAAGGCAATGGCAGTGGATCTGAGAGAGGGAACCCACTTTGAAAGAAATTTCTCAGGTGAAATGGATAGGACTTGACATCTCAGTGGATTTGAAGTATCAGGGAGAGATGAATCAAGGATCATTCTTATTTTTTTCCATGAATGAGCAAAGAAATTTGGAATAAGTTTGGGAAAAGGAGAAGATAGATAATAAATTCAGTTTTACACATATGAAATTTGAGGTGGCTGGAGGAAAAATCTGGACATATTTGGAAATTACCTCTATAATTGGGGTAGATAAAGGACTTGGAACATCTGAATATCAGTCAGGTCTTGGAAGTTATGGGATCAGCTCAGTTCACCCAGAAAAAATGTGAAAAGAAAACCATGTATAGAGACCCCAGGCAGGCTTATGGCTAATAAGAGCCATTGGATTTAGCATTTACAAGAGACACGGTGACCTTTTCAGTAAAGCAGGGGGAGGCCAGGAGCCAGATTGAGACGGATTGTAAAATAGTGGAAATTAAGGAGGAGCTGAGGGAAGGCAATAGCCATAGAGAAAGGAATAGAAACACGTATCTTCACTCTCATGAGCAGCAAGAAGGCAGACACTGTGCAGAGTCTAGCCACTGGTGCTCAGCAGTGTTCTCACTGCCGGTATTGATTATTTCTTTCCTGCTTTTTACATATAAAGCAACATGCTGTGAGGAGTTTGTTGACATTAATTCCATCCGAGGAAGGAATATGTAAACTATACCTGCATGGGGAAGATTTTAGCAGACAATGATGAAAGTAGGAGAATAAACCATTTCAATTGTGTGATAGAATGCCTTTTTCTAGCACTATTTAACCCATGTTCGTGGAAGTCTTGCTATGTGCTGGGCACTCAGCTAGGCAGTGGAGGTGGGGCAATGAACATGAACATGGCCTTCTCCTGGAGCCTAGCATTCCCAGGAATGGTGGGAATGTCAATTCTGATAAGAGGATTTACGTACAGTGTGCTATTGATATCACCTTCTGGTGAGAGGGCTGATGAGTTTATTCCCATTTTATGGATGAACAAACTGAGGACTAAATAGCCTAAATGACTTGCCCAGGGTCACCAATGAGTCTCAAGTGTCCTAGTATCAATGTGATGTAGAGTGCATATAATCATTCAGTTATTTTGCCACGGTATCTTATTCTTCCAGACATGATGCCCTTCCACTGCGCCCCACTTTTATCCATGTGCCCCATCTCACCTTCCAGCTCAGCACAAGGCTTTCCTCCTCCAGGACATGGTCTTGCTGTACCATTTTTCTGACACATTTGTGGTTGTTGTCTACCATGCACAGCCGCTCCTCATTTTTCTGCTTTCTTAGTTTTGATTTGTTCTTGCTGCAAATTTTAGCCTTTCACAGATACTCTTGGTTACTACTTGTTTTGAAATGTGCTTTATCTGTCTGCCTAGATTGTCACCTCATTGTGGGCAGGAACTTCAGCTTTTGCATCTTTTTGTCCGTATGCTTAGTACAGGAAGGCAAAAACTGGAGTAGTTTTTTTTTGTTGTTTAGGTTTTCAGTAGTCAACATTGTACCTTAAAGACTGTGTTCTCATTTCTATTTTGTGGATGCCAGGTGTTCAGATTCTATTGTTATCTGTCATTGCAAAAAACATTTCCAAGAGTGTGAGGTAATTTGGGGAAAAATTCAACTCCAGTTTTCCTAAATAAATTCCACTATTACCTAGTAAAATACTGTAGTTGCAGTCTAGAGGCTAGTATATATGATATATAAATTATATATATTTGAAATATACTTTGAAAATCTTGTCATTACTAGGAAATTTATCTTATTATAATTGGCTATGCTTATCCACTTTTTACAAAAATATTTTTCAAATTCTCTTGCATGAAGTTGTGAGCTACATTTTCTCTCCCCTCTCCCAGGAAGATGAACCAGAAAGCTGGTAAGAGGCAGCTTTCTGATAAATGGAATGCAGCAGCCAAACACTTCTTGCCATGAATTTGGCAGTTTGCTTTGCAACAGATGTTCTGTTCTCCTTTTATGTATGCCCTTCCCTTCCTCTCTCCCTCCTCATGGTAAATATGTTGGGAGCAGGACATATATATTTAGTGCTTTTCATTTATCTGGGACAGGCCTAGTGCCTTGCATGAAAAATAAGTGTTTCTAGCAAAAAGGGACAAAATTGCTCATAAAAATACTTAGGAAGCAGACTGAAAACTGAGGAACTTCTAGAACCAGCCTAATTAGAATATGTCTGAGAATCTATCGAATCAGTCACATTACTTCACTTCTCTTCATCTGAATTTTATTGTGCTTTTAAAAACAAGATGGCGTAGGCCCTGCTTTAGGAACACATGGTATCCCCCAGACACATACTGTTAAACACATAGTGTAGCAGAAAATATTTGCATTTCATAAGAATTCTCAATTTCATCAAATTTTTTCTCATTTTCTTTAAAGCTGAGCTCCTTTAATGTATTCAAAATATATTTAAATTTACTGAAAGAAATATCATCCACAACAAAATTACACATAAGTAAACTTTGAGGAAACTTGCAATTGAGTAGTGATAAATCTGTAATGACTAGGACTTAATCTCTGAAACGTTCCTCCAGACTTTTTGCTTCCTCTGGAAGCTTCCTGAAGACTTCCCAACTTATATTTATATAGTACGCCAAGGACTACATGACTGTTCACATTTCTTTACTCCCTGCCCTGTGAACTCCCATATCCCCTGGTCAGGCTTGGCCACGTGATTTGTTTGGGAAATGGTGTGTGTCATACCCCACCTCTGAGCAGAAGTGCTCATTGCAATTACAAGGTTTAGGTTGGCCTACTGTGTTCCAGTGCTTTCTATTATGAGAGGGCCGTATGCTGACAGGAGCTGCTCTTTCAGCCTTGGAAAGTAGAATAAGAAGACACTTGTAACAGACCTGAATACAACCTGCAGGCTGGAGAATCAGTTATTTATTTAATGATTCTTTAGGAAATGCCTAGGCATGGGTGATATAGTGAAGAACAAAAAGATGTGGTCTTTATTCTCATTCAGCTTAAAATTAAGTAATTTAAAACATCTTTTTCTAACACTAAAATAGCTATGAATAAATTATAGGATGGAAAATGGACATACATTGCTCTAAAGACAAAGTACTAGACTGGAAGAACTTTCACAGTTCTGATGATTCATATCAGACGAGAGATGAATCATCAGACCTCTGAGATACACACCACTGCATTCATTTCAGTAGGACAGCTTGGGAACCATTGTCCATCAGGGGTAAGTATGAGATGAGTTGGGGTCATTCATGGGCCCAGGAAAGCAGAAGTAGAAATTGGAGGCATTCAAGTGTATATATCAATTCTTACAATGATGAAATATGTATATCCATGTAAGAGAAGAAATGATAAAAGGCATTCAAGTCTCCATCCAGTTGCATCGTAAGAAGTGGGTTGAGAAGTAAACTTTGGGGGGGGCTATTGTTAAGATATGTAGGCTTAAAGATAAGTTTAGTATCTAAAGAAAGAGTTAAGTAACAACACAGGAGTAGGAAGTTGTATAACATCAGAATTGTATACCTTGGGGCTATAAGAAAAAAGTGCCAACTTTCACTATCAGAAATCATTCCCAGCAGGAGATGTAACATGTTGCCTGAGAGTAAGGGCTCTGGAGTCCAAGTACCTGGAATCTGATCTTGACTTTGGGGCTTAGTCATTGTGAGAGCTTGGGCAAGTAACTTCATCTTTTTTAGTCTCTATTTTCTCATGCATCTGCTGTATCAACTTCATAAACTTTGTGAGTATGAATGAGATCCTGTGCATAAACCATTCAGGATAGTGCCTCGTTCATTGTAAGTGCTCAACAGAAAATAGTATTATTGGCAACTGAGATAAAAGTTCTAGACGATCCCTTTTTAACAACAAGCAGGAGCCCTAGAAGTAAGAAGTTTAGTGAAGAATTTTTTTAAAAGTCCCTGATACAGTCTTATTTCTGGATGTGGGGCTCCCTAAGGAAATGCCACTTTTTAATGAGACTTGCTTTTGTCTTCAGAACATCCCTTAAAGTAGTTGAAACCTATAAGCCTTGGATTAAAAGCTGATCAGTATAATTCTATTCTAACACAGTGGTGTGAGTTGAGGCGCCAGAGCTGTGTTTGAAAAGAATGTGGTTGGCTTTTCACTCTACATTTTTATTAATAAAAGCCCAATGAACTACTTTGTACTTGGGCGGCCCTGGCCTTTACTCCTGGCTATTTATGATACAATTCAGGACCACACTCAGCTTGCACCATCAAGTGGCTTTATTCATGGGACAGCTTGAGACTACGAGTCATGTGACTAGTTCTGGCCATGACTTTTGTGTCCTCTGCCACCCACTGAGGGAAGTGCTCTGCCTTGACCAATGGCATGAGAAGGGTCCCACAGGCTACGAGAATACTCTGTCCATGCACCCACCCACCTCCACATTGGGTATGAGCCAAATCCTGCCTGAAGGTGTGAGGATCTAATTATCCTCTTTGGTTACAGATCATCCATTTTCTTCTGCCCATATCTCAGGGGGAAGATTTCTTGAGCTTTATCTATGCACTGTGATCCAATGTCTCACTCAGAAGAACAAGGACCTAGATCCAGCCAGGGAACTAAAATATAGGTTTTTAGTCAGATAGTATATAGATTACAATAAATCTTTTTTATTTGGAGACTGTTATTCCAATTTGGTGCTGACAATGCCACATGACTCTGAGATCAAGAAAACCTCCTCTTTGGGCCCTCAGTCAAGAGCATGTGGCCATAGCTTCAGATATAGCAGAAGTGTTGCTGGAAGGAGTGGATTACAGGGTACTAGGTGGTGGGCATGTTTAAAGGGCATCACACGCTCAATTTGGCAATGAAATTGTATGAAGAAATCGTGTGCAAGAAAGGCCACACAATTCTCAGTTGTTGTTTCACTTAATCTTCCAGCAGCATTTGAATTTGATACAGCAGATCACCCCCTCCTCCCAGAAACTCTCTCTTTGCTGAGCTTCTAAGATTCCTCATTCTCCTGACTTTTCTGTGGTCTTCTTTGGTAATTCCATCTCATATTGCTAATGTCTAACTATCGAAGTGCCCAGGGCACTTCTTTTGAAGATCCCACCCAAACTTCTCTCTGTAAACACCATTTACATACTGAGAACTCCCATATTTATATCTTTAGCCTAGACCTTACCCCTGAACTTCAGACTCACATCCAATGGCCTCTTCATTCAATGCTCAATGCTTATGTCTAATGGCCATCTCGAGCCTAGCACATCCAGGTCAGCATTCCTGATCTTCCTCCCCAAATTTAGGTTTTCCTGCAATAATTCTTGTCTCATTCATGGGAAATTCATCCTTCCAGTTGCTCAGGCTAAAAACTTTGAGTTACTCTTGACTCTGATCTTTTCTCTCAGATGACAGATCCAAGTCTGTAAATAAATACTGTAGGATCTACTTTCAAAATATATTCAGAATTGGACTATTTTTCACCACTTCTAATGCCACCTCCTAGTTTAAGCTGTGTTCTGTTTCTCCCCTAGATTTTGTCAAAAGCTTTCCAGTTCTGCCCTTTTCTGTCCGTGGTATTCTCAACGCAGCAGCCCAAGCGTCCTTTGGAGTGATAACTATACTAGATCACTAACTCTTCTGCCAACAGTCCTTCCTTCATCAGTTGGTTCCCCATTTCACTCAGAGTAAAGCTAAAGTTCTTGCAGTGGCCTACAGGCTCCTGCAGGATGTGGCCTCTTATTGCTTCGATGACCTTTTTTCTGCTGATCTCCCCGTTACTCTATCCCGCCTCACTTCACCATCCTGTCTTCCCCTTGCCCCCTCCCCCCCGCTCCCCGCCACTGGCCTCTTTCTGCCACAAAGATGCCAAAGATATTCCCACTTCAGGAACTATAATTTATTCTTCCCTTTGCCTGGAATATTCTTTCCCCAGAGTAACTCCATAGCTAACTTCTTCACCTGCTTCAGGTATTTACACCTTGAAAAACAAAAAACAAAACACAGTTCTGATGGGCACTTCTCAGGGATTCTGTAGAGAGAGCTCATGTATCTAGTAGAGTTGGATTGTGTGACCCTCAAGTGTCCTTCTATTTGAAGAACCTGTTATTTTATGATTCTTTCTGTTAGTTGTGATCTATTTCTCTTATTTATCAAAGTCACCTTGGATTGTTACTCTGTCTTCCAAAATGCTGGTCTGCCTCATTTCCATCTTGGAGTAATTTGCATCCCAAAACAACTTTTAAAAATATTTGTTTTTTAAAATTATTGTTAAAGTCATCATTGAGCACAGAATGAAACACTGTGCAACACTCCAACTCTGATCTGTTGATTTTCATTCTCTGTCAGTAGTGCTTGACCACCTAAGACCTACACTGCAGTATCATAGAATTTCGGCATCAAAGAGGACATTAGTTGTCCTCAGGCGCAGCCCCTTACCAAATACTTGCAGCATTTCAGGCATCTGAATCAAGTTTTTATAATTTACTGGTGAATATTTAGTGGGATTTATTTGACTCCCCTTAGTTCCTGAGTTAAAAAAAATAGAAAATTGCATTTTGAAATAACAATTTTTTAAACTCTCTCAACAGTAGTTTATTAACTCCTTTTCTTCCAGCATGTGAACTAGTTGTGGTTTTTCCCTCCTTTGAAATGTGAAGGAATGGGGTTCAAAGCAATATCTCTAGAGATTTGGAAATAATGACGTTATATTATAGATAATGTATTCTGGAAAGCAAGTTTTTTTTTTTTTTTTTTTTTTTAACTAGAGTCTGCCCAAGTGTTCCTATTTATGCAGTCCCAGGTTCCCTTGGGTGCTTTTGGGATGGTTCTTACAGTTCTTATAGTACCTTGGATAATCCTCAGCTGCTTGTTCCTCCATGAGGTACCTCAGTTAGGTACTTAGTCATGTGTTCTGAAAGTGCCTTTGTATTTCAGCCTTGCCTATCTGCTGGATGTCTTCGGCTTCTGCTTGCACCAATAAAGTAATGTGGACAGTTTTTTCCTTATGTGATAAATGTGAAGGTGAGAAAGAAATTTCTTCCTCTTTAATTACCGCTGGGGTTTGCCGTCATCTTAAATGAAATGGGCCTCAAGAATCATCTAGCTCACTTTTCTGCCCCCAATATTTAAATTTGTATGAGGATCATATTTTTTCAAAGTATTTATTTTATTTGATATGTAGAGAACTGCTAAGATAAATAAGAGATGAAGAAATAGGCAGGTGTGTCTTACCTGAGGCCGATAAGCTAGTAGCGACAAAGATGAGTCTAGAGCCCATGGCTACAATTTCCCTCTACATAAGCTTGGACTGAAAGGCACTTTTCCTAAAATTTTCAAAGGACAGAAACACCACTGTTTTCTTGACTAGTCTCCATAATTATTAATCATCCTTCTCTGTCAGGGAAATCTTGACTTCAGAACTTAATCCGTCCTTCATTCCTTCTTCTCTGGAACCTAGCCGAGCACAACTCCATTAAATAATCCTTCACCAAGGCACACTATGCCTCTTCTAATAAAAAAAGCAAGATTTTTAGTTTCCACATAATGTATGGTTTTAAATAAATTTATGAGATAAGTTAGTCATTGGAGAATGTTTATTTGTAAATGTTTTGATCATTAAAAGAAATTGTGAAGATATACTCTCAAATAGTCTTCAGCTATTAAAATATAAAAGCTATGTGTACTGATGTAGAGGAAGACTTATTAGGTGAAAAAGCAAGTAGCAAGAAATATGTATTTTTTGACTCCATTTTGTTTTAAAGAAACAAAACCAAGCAAAACTATGTATTTGTGTTTTTATATATATATATATAACATATATATATAATGCATGGCTATCTCTGTAGAAGTAAGTACAGCAAACTGTTAGCTGGAATTATCTCTGGAGAGAGGGGTTAGAGTAACTGGGATAGGAGGAATTTTAGTGTAGACTAAATTTTAGTAGACTATACTTTAGTCCTGTGTTTAAAAATAAAAATGAATAGATATATTACTCAACAAATTTGAAAAAGTCATTGTAGGACCAAAAATTAGGCAACCCCTCCAAAAAAACCTAACGACAACTCACACTACACATACCTCTGTTAAATGCATGTTCCGGTTTGGAAGTCCCCTTACAGTCCACTAATGACTAATTGAAGGTTCTATTTTATTTTTAAAATTTAAAAAATTTTTTTGAGACAGAGTCTCACTCTGTTGCCCTGGCTAGAGTACAGTGGCATCATCATAGCTCACTGCAACCTCAAACTCCTGTGCTCAAGTGATCCTCCTGCCTCAGCCTCCTGAGTAGCTGGGACTACAGGTGTGCACCACAACGCGCAGTTAATTTTTCTATTTTTAGTAGAGATGGGGTCTCACTCTTGCTCAGGTTGGTCTCAAACTCCTGAGCTCAAGCAATCCTCCCGCCTTGGCCTGGCAGACTGCTAGGATTACCGGTGTGAGCCACCGCACCTGGCCTGAAGGTTTTTTATTTATTTGCTAGACAACCAGAAGGATCTTCTGAGTCTTTTTCTAATCCTAGTTCAATACCCATGGTTAAATTTTATAAAATAAATCTTATTTTTAAATTGCATTAAGTTCTCAATTTGGAAATAGTTTTGAATGCTATTCTGGGAGAAGTTAGTTGTTGTCCAAAATCTTGATGAAACTGAGCATTTCTCTTAAAAGTAACATCAGAATTGGTCTCTCTGCACCTTTTCCAGGTTTTTCTGGCTTTTTATCAACAGCTTCCTTGGCAGTCAGCAAGAAACCTGAAGCACAGATGGTTGGTTTATTCTGCTTAATACTCATCTAGTGCTGGATCAGCATTTAGGGCAGAATCGCTGGTTGTATACATGAAATAAATATATCATTAGCCTTTGGGAAATGTTGATTGTTTTTTTTGACTATGATTACATTGGGAGGCATTTCTTAGTGACTCAAGGTAGTGCCACTGTCAGGGTAGTAGAGACACAGAAACAACTGGAAATTGGAATAGGTGAGTTTGTTCATTTAGTCCTTCTTTACATTGCAATTTTTGGAGCAGTTCTAGATGCCAGGCTCTTTGTTGGGCCCTGAGTAGACAGAGAAAACAGAGACATGACACCTGGCAGTGAGTCACTTACTATTCAGACCTGATGAGAGCTGTCTCCAGGAGAGTGTGATGCATAAGGAGACGATGCTGTGGGAGCATAGAGGACAGGCTTGTACATCACACTTGCAACTCATGGTATGGCTGTTGGGAATGTAAGATTCAATCTGGGTTTTGGAAGATGAATAGGAGAAAGCAGTGAGAGGGAAATGCACTTTAGACATGAGAAACACAATTAAACTTCGGAAACTACAACCATTTTGTTGAATCATAGAAAATTGCAAAATTGCTGGTTTTTTTAGTTCAAAATTGTTGAACATTGGCAATTTCACATGATGCAACCTATGACTAGAGAAGAGGGTGTCTGGGATGAAATAGCAGAAGGTGAGTTGAGAGTGAATGGTAGGACCAGATGTGGAAGAGCCATCTCTGCACTATTGGCCTTTTGAGCCAGGTTATCTTTGTTCTGGGGGGCTGTGTGGCATCTAGCTAGTGGAAGCCAGTAGCTTGCTCCATCCATTTTGAGTTGTGACGACTCAAAATGCCTGAGACATTACCAAATGTCCCCTGGGGAGAGTGGTAAAATTGCCTCAGCTGGGAAACACTGACATAAAGGGTTCGAACGTAACCTTGAAAACCCTGGGAAAGGATTGAAGCAGTTCATGGAGAATATCAGATTTGCTCTGATAGAAAATGGACCCATACAGAGCTATTGCAATAATCATACGAAGATCTGATGGGACGAAGGAGACACAGATGTTAAGGAGAACGGGTCTAGAGGCTGAAGTATGGGAGTGTGTATGTGTGAGTGTGTGGGGATTCCATCGTGATGCCAAAACAAAAAGTGAGCGTGAGAGAGTACCGAAAGGGCTGGTGGGGGTTAGGAGGATGCACGCGTGGATGAGCAGCGGCATGCACGTCGAAGGAGACTGTCTATGAGGACACCATAGTAACCATAGGCATGTGCATGGGGAGGATCAGAAATGCCAATGTCCGTGCCCCACCCTCTCCCCACCTCCTATCTGGTAGAGTGTGAGCAACTGTCACTATTAGTACATAGAAGTCAAGTGTAAATGTTCATAGTTCATCTCTGACAGATTCTGCGTACTTGATGGGAATTGAAAATAATTAATTTTCCTAGTGCCTTGGATGTGCCATTCTCTTTTTCATCTCAGAGTGTCTCATGGGTTAGTCCTCGCACCTGCTAAGTGCTTCCCATCTCTCTTCATCTACTTTTATTCTTAAGGTCTGAAAAATAACTTCATCAGGAAAACCTTCTGTAGCCTCTCTCCACACCCCAAGACTAGTTTAGGTCTCCCAGTTTTATTCTTACATAGCTTCTGGTATTTCTTGTAGTACTTTGCATGTGCTTAGCATTTACCTTTCTGGGAGCATTGGCTTCCTGTCTTTCTCCCTTCTAGATGGTAAGCTCAGTGAGGGCAGGAACCTTTTTACCTTGCCCACTGCTCTATCTCCACGCCTGACACGGGGCCTGCCATTTATAGGCAGTCAAATAATAGGTTTGAGCAACTGTCCTAATTCCGGTATTTTTCAGAAGCTGTGTGAGGTTGGGGACACTAGATTCCACATCCAGAATGTAGCTTTCTTTTCTTGTCTTTTTTTTTTTTTTAAAGCACATGGAATTGGAAGGAACCTCAGAGTTCATCTAGGTCAAACTCCCACTGAGTGAGGGACTGAGGACTGGGGAAAAAGGAGGAAAAGCTGATCAAGAGTATGTTATTGAGGTCCCCCTGTGGGCAAATGGGGCTCATTCCCACCCGGGAGCTTCCAGACATGGAGGATGCCTCTCAAAACTGCCTATCCAAGAACTGAGGGGGAGACGCCTGAACCCACCTCCTCCTGTCTCCTTGGGTGGAGAACTGTCCCTGGGGACATTAATGTCCCCTCAATTCTGGCTTGTGCCTGGGTGCTCGCAGGGCAGGCTCTCTGGGAAGAAAGCGAAGGGCACTTGGCATGCTTGACAGGAGGTGCTCTCAGTGGAAAGAGAGTCAAAGTCCACTCAGACCTGGCCTCAACAGCCACAGCCAAAACCAGAGACAGGGAGCAGGTGAGACAGGGCCTTAGAGCATTCTGTACCTCTGACGAATGGTCACCTGGCCAGGGAACTGTCAGGTCCTGAACTGTGCCAAAGGCACTGCCTCACTTTCCCTAGAGGGGGTGATTAAGTATCTTTCAGAAAGAAAAACCTGTCTCCATGTATTCTGTTTCTTAGGCTGGTGCTAAAAGCGTTGACTAGGTAAGATGACAGGAGGTTTCCAAAAGATACTGCTACAGAAATGGTGGGGACATGGAGCCTTTCAGTTTTTCTCCTGTTGTTTTTATTTATCACCATGTACTTTATTACTGTAGTAAATTGCCTGTAACTCCTAGCATTGTTTTTGGATCTTAAAGGACTCGACTTCCACTTGCTAATCATAGTATAGCTTTATTAGTTCATATGCAGGGATTACATTCACTTGCACATTTTCTAGTCTTCTCCAATCCAGTGCTTCCTATATGTGGCGCTGTTTTTCACTTTTAAGGGAAACTTCTTTTTGAACACTTTCATATAAGAAGAAAAAAAATTAACTTGGACATTGAAAAACAAAATGTACAGGTATATGAAGAATTATCTCATAGGAAATAAAAATATATCTTTCATAGACATTAAATCCATGTTTTATAGGATAGTTCCAACTATATATATGTATACATTTCTCTATAGCCAGCTAAATAAGTTAATACTATGAAGCTTCCAATAAATTAATATTAATAAGTGTTACATCAAGTAGGCAACCATATAATTTGTTTGATTACTCACATTTTAAATTATCTCCTTTTGTGTTATACAGATAGGGAACCACCTTGACATCTTAATCATTCTCCTTATAACTCTATTTTTCCATCTTTTAACAATGCACAAGAAATCTTAAATAAAAAATACCTCTTTAGAAAACTTTCCGTTAATGCAATGAAGGTCAGTATGGTGAAGATTTGTGCAAAAAATGTGTCTAATTTTATATTGTTCTGTTTTTATAGTGGGAGTGATGAAACTATGAATAATCTTATTTGTTGCATTTATTCTCTAGTTTATATAAATCATATCTTACAGTTATCCTGTCACAAAAATAATTGACTAACCTTGAGCCTGAAATGTATTCCATACCCTTCTGTCAGCATGAATGGACTTGAAATCTCTTAGTCATTTTCTCAGCAATATTGATGGTAGGGAGAGTGCTCAAGCCTTGAAAGAACAGAAGTTTAACACAGACTGAAGCCTAGGTTGGAGACTATTCTACATGCAAAACAAATATGTCCTTTTCCCTTGACCTTAGAACATGACTCCAACCTGATTCATTCGTTCTTTCAACAGATGTTTACTGAACACGCCGTGTGCCAGGAGCTGCTGTAGCCATTGGGAAAGCACAGGTGAACAGGACAGGCAGGGTCACTGCCCTCACGGAGTCTACAAGCAGGGGTGGATAGGACAATCCCAGCATTCAAATCAGTAATAGCCAAGGAGGAAATAAAGCAGATCAGGGACAGAGAGTGCAGGGACATCCTTTTTTTTTGGCTAGAACTGTCAAGGGTGGGTTCTCTGAGGATTAGCATTTGAGCAGAGATGTGAATGATAAAGTGCAAGGCTCTGAAATGAGAGAATTCCAGACAGAGGGAGCATGATGTGTGGATGCCCCAAGGTCAAGTCACACCACATCACGCCCCCTGTGTGGCTGGAGAACCCTGAGATGGGGAAATGTGATAGGACAGGGGGTTGCAGAGGCAGCAGAGGCTGGGTCATGGTGGTCCTCACAGGCCATAGGAAGGAATCTGTGTTTAATCCCAAGTGTGATGGCAGGTCGGCCAAGGGAGGGGAGGGGTCAACATGACTCTGTTTGTGGTCACAGAAGACCACTCTGGCTGCTGGGTGGGCGATAGGCTGCAGGGGGCAAGAGTGGATGCAGAAGGCTGTTGCAGCTGTCTGGGCCACACTGAGTGTGGCTTGGCTGAGCCTGAGGTAGGGGGAGTGGAGGGATGATGACCACTTTTGGAATGCATTTTGGAGGTCCTGCTGAGGGGGATCAATGATGGACTTGATGTCAGTAGAAGAGACAGAGAAGACTCAAAGATCATGCCCAGGCTTGGGGCCTCATTAACTGGGATGGGGACATTGGCGGGTAGAGCAGACTTTGGGGAAGTATCAAGAATTATACTTTGCCTGTGTATTTGAGATGCTTATTGGACATCAGAGTGGTGATGTTGGATGGGAAGTCAAAGAGAGCAGTCTGGAGCTCAGGGAAGGAGTCAGGGCCAGAAATAAAAATTCTGGTGTCATTGGCTTGTAGATGATACTTGAAGCTGCACGACTTCACTCTACTCATACTCTGCGGCTTCTGCTGACTCCTGGATTTCCTTCTGCTCCATGAATGTAGCTTCCCTAAAGGCTCATGCTTGGGCTGGGTCTATCTTTCTTCCCAATAACATGTGCAGAAAAGGCTCATGCACATGGAAACATAATTGACAGGAGGTTCTTTGGGGCTGGAAGAGAGGCCTGGTGCAGGGGAAAGATACTGGGATTTGGAATAGAAGAATCTTGGCTTTAGGTCCATGCTGGGCCACTCCTGCCCCAAGCTTCAAGTTTCTTCTCTGGAAATGTTATTGCCCAACTGGGTCCTTTGCTCACTGCCCAGGAGGAGGCCAATATACTGAGACAACAGGAGTTGCTGCAGAGAAAGAGTATAACATTGCAAGATGCCAAGCAAGGAGATGGGAGAAATTTCTCAAATCCATCCCCTTGAGAGTTTGGGGGCTAAAGTTTTTAAAGGTAGTTTGGTGAACAAATAGCTAGGGAATTTGGTCTGCTGACTGAATGGGGATGAACTAATAGGGCTGGGAAACAGAAATTGTCTTCTTGGCTAAGACAGTTCCTGGATAGAGGGTCACAGGACCTGTTGGGTCAGTTCCCACACATGGCCACTGGTCCGGTTGATGTCATTTAGTCCCCCAGAATGCAGAGTCTGGAATGTATCTCAAAGACTAGTCGTAGGATTTACAGTAGTGATGTTACCTATAGAAGTGATTGGGGAAGTCACAAATATTGTACCTGTCAAGGATACATGACACTTAAGCAATAAGCAGTTATAGCAGTAAGCAGTTACAGGAAGGCAAGTTAGGCAATAATGGCTAGTTAACTTTTAGATATGTCTGTACTTCTGTAGAAATTAGACTTTTGCCATAGTTCTTGCCTTATGGCCTTACATTATTTTAATATAGGCACTTTTAGAATACAGTAGTGATAATGGTGTTCAACTCATGGGGAGACATGAGACTTTTGTGTATAAATACATACATAGACTCAGTTTATTGTAGATACTTGATAAATGTATTTAACTGAATTTTAACCTCCTTACCTGGAGTGTAGGGCCCCTGAAATTAGGGACTGTGCAGTTACTCTTTCCACAACTGAGGCCTTTTGAAAAGCTTGTTTTTCATCAGAAGCAGGTACCATGAGTTTCTTCATTCCGTCCTTCATCAAGCCTGAAGAGTTGGACATTCAGTGTGTGTTGGACAAGCTATAGAATTAGCTAGTAAGTTTTTTCTTTTTCTTTTTATGTATATTCTCTGTTGCCTTCCCCCCAAGGTCCAGAGGCAACAGTTAAAAACAATCAAGAAGAATCCTTTCTATTTTATGATGACCAAAAATGTTTTTGAGACAAAATATGGCTTTATTCTCTAGAAACACTGCTGCTACTTCTAGGAAATAATGAATAGTCCTGGTTAATTTTACATATCCGGCATTTTCTTCATTGTGTCATGTACTTTTTTCCAGAATGCATTTAATTTGGAAGCATTCCCAAGACATGTAAAAGTGAGTGCCAACATCTTTTTCAAGCACAAATTGGATTTGGTCATGTTTATGTTGAATGCATGCAATTTAGTTATTTGTTTTCCTGTAAATTCTCTCTACTCATGCTGAGAAAACCTCCAGTACAATGACACTTATTATAGCTTTTCTCAATCAATTAGCCAATATTTATTGAGCCCCTACTATGTGTAGAACCCCGCGCTAAGCACGTGAGGAATGCAAATAAGTATCACACACAGTCCTGTTGCTTGCGACTTAATTATTGACAGAAGGATTAGCTATGTGAGAAAGGAAAATGCTCACAAAAACTTAAAAGGGGAAGGAACCTCTGGATGTTTCACTTCACCTCTGGCTCAACCCACGTCGCCTTCTCTGCAGCTCCCACCAACATGTCATCTTCCTTGGTTCGATCCCTGTTGGTGACGGGGCTCACCATCTCCCTAGGTCTTCTGTTAGAATTTTGGACAACTTCGATCCTTAACACATTGATGGCCACACAAAAAATCAGAAACTTTTCTTTGGGGCCACAGTGTTTTATTATGAAAATAGAATAAAAATTCCGAGTGTAATTTAAAGGTAAACGTAAATAGGAAAACGAAATTCATTGACTTCTATTCACTTAATCCACGTTTTTAGAATTAAATTGTCAGTATTAATTGTAACAATAAGATCATCAACAAGTAAGATTTTATATAGGCTTCATGTGGCCCCAGGGCCAAAACTAGAGTGAGTTAAATACAACTCTCATGGCCGTTAATGTGTTAAAATTATGTTCTGGTATTATATAGAGATATCTGGCTTCTGTCTTGAATCTTTCTGTTACATGCCATGTGTACAAAAAATTTTAAGATCTGCAACGTGTTATGTTTTAATAACTAGCATTTGTGCAATGCTGGAAGTTTTCTAAGGGCTTCTGCATATTTTCTTATCGTAATCATAGGGGTAGGAGTTATTCTTCCCATTTCACAGGTGAGGACAATAGATTTTACAGTCAAATGACTAAGCTCAAGATCACACAGCTAGTATAATAAGAATTTAAACCTTGAAGTTGAAACTCCAAAATCTATGTTCTTTCCACTAAACTATAGTATCTTGGATTACAGTACAAGAGATTCCACAAATAATAGCCAAGCAAATTGTGTAGGAAGGAAGACATTAACCTGTGCTGGAGGTGGTTGTGAAGATGCACTGAAAGAAGACAAGCACATTCTGTCTTGCATGGGCTGAGTGATAATAGTGTAATTGTTTTCAACAAGATGCCGGTATTTTCAGCAGGCAAAGCCTTGTTCCTGTTATGAAGTGCTTCATGGTTTTTGATTGAACAATGAGAAGCTTCACCAGAGGAACACAGCCCTTACCGAGTTTGGTATATATTAGCTGTACTGAGTCTGTGGAACTTGGCCTATGTATAATAATCTGTATTTCTGGACTGTGCATGTAAGTGCTGTATTGCTGGGGCCTCTATGCACCTGTGATGCGTAAATACGTAATAAGTTCTCAGCTCTTCCTCTCCTCCTCAATCCACCACATCTCATTTGGACTTTCTTCATGTGGTCTTTATTTATCCCTATTTTCTTTGAATCCATCTTTGCTTTCTTCAATTAATAGGGAAGCTTTAATTTGGAAAATACATTTCTAAGTGTTTTCTCAGGAAAGGTGCTTGAGTTTAAATATATTGATAATTGGGAACTTTTTTCTTTCATGTTTCTAATTTAGCTTTTCAAGCCATTGTTAACTCTCTAGAAGGGCTTGACGTGAATATCTGAAGCATTGTCTAACTTATACTTCTCCATGTGTTTTTTCTTTTTTAAAGTAAATATATGTATACATTCCTGCTCAGTTCTAGGAACCATAAGAGATGTTGAGACTACCAAAATCAAAAAAGGCATGCCAGGAAGGTCAAGGAAGAATTCACACAGAAGGAGATGTTAGAATAGCCTTAAAGGAACTAGGTAGGGAGTACATTGTTGTGGAAAGTCAGTCTACCTCTTAAGCCTTGGCCCTACCTGTTGGAAGGATCTCTGTTCCTTTTTTATCCCTATTGAAACAGAACACATATCATGGATGGTTTGGATGTGTTGACTTCTATGGGTATTACTGTTCTTCATTTCTTTATTTTTTTAAATTTTTTTCTTTAATAAGCCATTAAAAGGACTTTACATTCTTAGTTTCTTAATCTATCAGACATGTTCTACTGCTTGCTGCTTCATGTTTCTTCTCTAATAATGGTGATTGAGAATAAGGTGATATCAGTGGAGATGATGAAAAGTGGTTGGATTCTGGGTGTGTTTTGAAGTTAGAACAATCAGGACTTGACCACTGAATGTGAAAAAAAAAAGAGAAGTCAAGGATGGTTCAAGCAACAGAAGGATGGAGTTGCCATCAACTGATAGGACTATGGGAGGAAGAGTCATGTAAAGTCTGAGGTGCCTATGAGATATACATTTGGCTATTTGAGTCTAAAGTTTGAAGGAAGGTTCCAGCTAGGTCCACATAGAGATATAAATGTCAAAATTGCCAGGGTCTGATGGTATTTAAAATAATGAAATTAGATGAGACAATCAGTGGAGCTAGGAAAAAGAAGTCCAAAGGCTGATTCTTGAGATGCTCCAACATTAGAAATATGAAAGAGAATGGGAACTAACAAAGGAGACTAAAAATGAGCAGCCAGTGAGTCAGAAAGAAAATCAAGAGCATAACAACCTCAAAGCTAACTAAAGACAAATTTTAAAAGCATGGGAAATGATGTTGCGGATAGGTCAAGTAAAATGAAGACCGAGAGCTGATTTAGTAACAAGAAGGTTGTTGATACCTTGACACCACTGATAATCCTTCCACGGAGTGGTAGGAGTTGGAGACAGTGAATACAGACAAACATTTTGACATTGTTACTGTGAAGGGAAAGAAAACAATGTGATGGTAGCTGGAGGAGAGACTGGAGTCAGGAGAGTATTTCCTTTATAAACATTATTCTTTATAGACATTTCTGTTGTTGACCACCTAGCATCCAATGATTCATTTTCTCCCACTCCTTAAGAATTGTTGTGCTGTATAGTTATTTTAGGAGCCTTTTTCTTAACTCTGTCAGTCCACCTTCCTTGCTGTGTGAACCATATTTAATCTCTTTTCCCTAGGTTTCCAGGTTACATCTCTTTATGTTCCATGGTCCCATTAGCCATCATCATCTTTCCTGCCTTATCACCCTAACGTTTCAGTACTGCCTCTCGCTTCCTTCCCCAGCCTCTAAGCCTTGTAATATTTCCAACAGTACCTACCGTTTACTTATGGTCAAGTTTCTATTTGTCCATATCTCTGTTGACTCTTGGACTTACGTCTTTCATCTTGTTTCCTAATTGTCTAATGATTCCCCAGAAAAAACAGAAAGTAGTTATTCATTATGATAAAATTCAATATAAATCTCCATCTTGTCTACAGTCAAATTGTTGTTAGCATTTACTCAGGCAAGAAGAAATGAAATCCATTTTTAAAGGAGGAAAAACAAGCAGAAAACAAAAAGTTCCATGTAGGGGAAGGGAATAAGAAAAATGTAGTACCTAAATGCCACCTTGAACATAAGGAAAGCTAATTGCTGCCTATGAAGTCAAACTTTAAAAACTAATTTTGACTTATATGAATGAAAACACATATCTTAGTAAAATTTTTTTGTGATTTTGGGACTATGTCTATTTAAAAACATATTTTTATTTCTTACTTTGTACATATGTTTAATTTCCTCATTATAATCATCAAGTTGAGAAAATAAAAGCAAAATATATTGAAAGCTTATGTTTTCAAACTTCCCTGACAGAATTCCCAATTACCAAAACCCCCAGGGTGACTTCCTGTTTTATCCCTGCCTCTGTGCCTTCCCATCCACCCACTGCAGAGCTCTAGCCCTGTGAGGAGATGGTCGGGTTGGGAGAGCCATTGAAGCAGCAGGCTGCCTTGAGTGCTCTGAACTATGAGGCACTAAGAGACAGAGAGGCCATCTGCCTTGTCCCATCCGGCCTGGTTTCCCTCAGCAGCAGTGCTACTGTGGACCAGGTGGGAAACGGGATTCTCACCGCAGAAAGAGCTTTGGCTCAATGCTGCTTCCAGCCCAGGTTAGCGAGGGAAGCCACAGGCAGCACAGTTGGAAAGCTGTCACAAGATTGAAGGTTCACACTTGCCTTTAGTATGTTTTAGTATTTCCTCGCATGGCATTGCTCTTTGAGAGCAAAACATGTTTCTTTCTAACTGCTCCCCAAAACATTGCCAAAGGCAGAACTAAATATACCATATGTGCCCTTGCATCTGATTACTATTTGCTTTATTTGCATTAAACTTCTGTTTTCAGAAGGTGGATGTTTTCTATTTCTAGGACAACCAAATATGGAGCAGGTACTGGGAAACCCTGTGGAAACTTTTTGTAGGTCAAATTTGGCTTTTAGGTTATTGACTATCTTCACTCGTGTGGTTAAAAGAATGTAAACCTTTCTACAATTAACTTCTTGATGTCCACCTTTTTCCCTGTAAACTAAATTCCCTCTCTAAACAATACTTTCCTTTTGTCATTCCCCTAACTTTAATATTTTTTGTATTTTTAAAATATTCATATTTTTCAAAACCAGGCTTTTCTGAAAAATTCCACATTTGTTCTTTTTGTCTTTTTCCATTTGTATTACTTGTTGCATTATAGTGATACTAAAATAATGATCACCCTATACAATAAACCCCCATACTGAACTGTAAAAAAAAAAAATCTACTGCACAAGACTTTCTTCTATATGGTCTTTTAAAAATTATTTTATTTATTTACTTATTTTTTATTTCAAAAAGTTTAGGGGGTACAAGTGTTTTTTTTTTTTTTTGTTACATGGATGAATTGTATAATGCTGAAGTCAGGGTTTTCAGTGTACCTGTCACCAGAATAGTGCACATTGTACCTAATAGGTAGATTTTTATCCCTCACCCCCCCAACCTCCCCACTTCTTAGTTTCCAATGTTCATTGTACCACTTTATGACCATATATATCCCTCATTTAGCACCCGCTTACAAGTGAGAACATGTGGTATTTGTTTTTCCACTCCTGAGATACTTCATTTAGGATAGTGATCTTCATTTCTGACCAAGTTGCTGCAAAAGACATTATTTCATTCTTTTTTATGGCTGAGTAGTACCATGTATATACACCCCCCCCCCCAATTTCTTTATCCACTCATCAGTTGCTGGGCACTTAGATTGGTTCCATATCTTTGCAATTGTGAATTGTGCTGTGATACATATTTGGGTACAGGTGTCTTTTTAATATAATGATTTCTTTTCCTCTGGGTAGATACCCAGTAGTGTGATTGCTGGATTGAATGGTAGGTCTACTTTTAGTTCTTTAAGGAATCTCCATACTACTTTCCACAGGGGTTGTACTAGTTTACGTTCCCACCAATAGCATATAAGCATTCCCTTTTTACCACATCTGCTCAAACATCTACTGTTTTTTGACCTTTATTTCATAATGGCTATTCTGATGGGTAAGGTGATATCTCATGGTTTTAATTTGCATTTCCTTGATAATTAGTGATGTTGAGCATTTTTTCATATGTTTGTTGGCCATTTATCTATATATTTTTGAGAAAAATCTATTCATGTGTTTTGCCTACTTTTTGATGGGGTTATTTGTTTTTCTCTTACTGATTTGTTTGAGTTCTTTGTAAATTCTGGATATTAGGCCTTTGTCAGATGCATAGTTTGTGAATATTTTCTCCTATTCTGTAGGTTGTCTTTATACTCTGTTGATTATTTCCTTTTCTGTGCAGAAAGTTTATAGCTTAATTAAGATTAAATTTCATTTATTTATTTTTATTGGCGGTGAATTTGCTTTTGTGGTCTTACTCATAAATTCTTTGCCTAGGACAATATCAGGAAGCATTTTTCCTAAGTTTTCCTGTAGAGCTTTTATGGCGTCAGGTCTTACATTTAAGTCTTCAATCCATCTTGAGTTAATTTTTGTATATGGTGAGAAACAGAGATCTATTTTCATTCTTCTGCATGTAGCTATCAAGTTTTTCCAGCAGCTTTTATTGAATAGAGCATCCTTTCCCCAGCATATGTTTTTGTCTGTTTTGTTGAAAATCAGTTGGTCATAGCTATATGGTATTATTTCTGGGTTCTCTATTCTGTTCCATTGGTCTATGTGTCTGCCTTTGTACTAGTACCTTGCTGTTTTGATTACTATAGCCTTGTAGTATAATTTGGAGTCGGTTAATGTAATGCCTCCAGATTTGTTCCTTTTGCTTAGGATTACTTTGGCTATTCAGGCTCTTTTTTGGTTCCATATGAAGTTAACAATTATTTTTTCTAGGTCTCTGAAAAATGACACTGGTATTTTGATGGGAATTGTGTTGAATATGTAAATCACTTTGGGCAGCATGGACATTTTAACAATGTTGATTCTTCCAATCCATGAGCATGGGATATTTTCCATATGTTTGTGTCATCTATGACTTCTTTCATCAGTGTTTTGTAGTTCTCCTCGTAAAGATCTTTCACTGCCTTGCTTAAGTATATTTCTAGGCATTTTCTTTTTTTTGCAGCTATTGTAAATGGTATCAAGTTCTTATTTTGACTCTCAGCTTGACTATTATTAGCATATAGAAATGATATTGATTTGTGTGCATTAATTTTGTAACCTGAGACTTTACTGAATTTATTTATCAATTCTGGGAGTACTTTGGTAAAGTCTTTAAGGTTTTCTAGGTATAAGATCATATCATCAGCAAACAGGGATAGTTCAGTCTCCTGCTTCCTGTTTGGATGTCTTTTATTTCCTTCTCTTTCTGACTGCTCTGGATAGCACTTCCAGTACTATGTTGAATAAAAGTGGTGACAGTGGGCATCCTTGTCTTGTTCCAGTTCTTACCGGGAATGCTTTCAACTTCTCCCTATTCAGGATGATGTTGGCTGTCGGTTTGTCATATATGGCTTTTATTATTTTGAGGTATGTTCCTTCTATGCCCAGTTTTTTGAAGGTTTTCATTGTGAAGCAGTGCTGGATTTTATTGAATGGTTTTTCTGCATCTATTGAGATGATCATAGGGTCTTTGTTTTTAATTCTATTTATGTGGTGAATTATATTTATTGGTTTACATATATTGAACTGTTCTTGCATCCCTTGGATGAAACCCACTTGATCATGGTGAATTATCTTTTTGAATTGCTGTTGAATTTGGTTTGCTAGTATTTTGTTGGTGATTTTTGCATCTATGTTTGTAAGGTACATTGGTCTATAGTTTTCTTTTTCTGTTGTGTCCTTTCCTGGCTTTGCTATCAGGATAATACTGGCTTCATAGAATGAGTTATGGAGGATAACCTCCTCCTCACTGTTATGGAACAGTTTCAGTGGAATAGGTGCCCAATTCTTCTTCATAGGTCTGGTAGAATTCAGCTGTGAATCTGTCTGGTCTGGGGCTTTTTTTTTTTTTTTTTTTTTGCTGTTGGGAGATTTTTTATTATTTTCTAAATCTCTCTACTTGTTATTGGTCTGTTCAAGATTTCCATTTCTTTCTGATTCAAGCTTGGGAGGATGGGTGTTTTCAGAAATTTATCCATTTCCTCTAGATTTTCTAGTTTGTGTGCATAGAGGTTTTCATAGTAGTAGTTATGGATGATATTTTATATTTCTGTGATATCAATTGTAATATCTCCATTTTTATATCCCATTGAGCTTATTTGAGTTCTTTCTCTTCTATTTATGGTTAATCTAGCTAGTGGTCTATCAATTTTGTTTAACTTTTCAAAGAACCAACTTTTTGTTTTGTTGATCCTTTGTATTGTCTCTTTGGTTTCCATTTTGTTTAGTTCTACTCTGAGCTTTGTTATTTCTTTTCTTCTGCTAGCTTTGGGTTTGGTTTGTTTTCTTTTTCTATTTCCATGAGATGTGACAATAGGTTGTTAATTTGTGATCTTTCTGTCTTTTTGATGTAAGCATTTAAGGCCATAAACTTTTCCCTTAACACTGCTTTTGCTATTTCCTATAGATTTTGGGTGATTGTGTCATCTTTGTTGTTCAGTTTAAGAAATACTTTGATTTCCCTCTTAATTTTGTCATTGACCCAAGAATCATTCAGAAGCAGGTTGTTTAATTTCCATGACTTTGTGTATATTTTAGAGTTCCTCTTGGAATTGATTTCTAGTTTTATTCCACCATGAACTGAGAAAATACATGGTATGATTTCAATTATTCTGAATTTTCTGAGATTTGTTTTGTGGGCTAACATATGATCTATCTTGGAAAATGTCCTATATGCTAATGAGAAAAATGTATATTCTTCAGTCTTGGGGTAGAATGTTCTGTAAATTTTCTGTTTTGGTCCATTTGTTCTAGAGTACCCTTTAAGTCCAATGTTTCTTTGTTGAACTTCTGCCTCGGTGATTTGTCCAGTTATGTCAGTGGAGTGTTGCAGTCCCTAGCTAATATGATGCTGCTGTTTATTTCATTGCTTAGATCTATTATAATTTGCATTATGAATCTAGGAGCTCCTGTTTTAGGTGCATATGTATTTAGGATTGTTATATCTTCTTGCTGGATTGTTCCCTTTATCATTATATAATGACTATCTTTGTCTTTTTTTTGCCATTACTAATTTAATAAAGTCTATTTTACCTGATACGAGACTAGCTACTCCTGCTCTGTTTTCATTTTCATTCATGTGGAATATTTTTCCATCCCTTTACCTTGAGTCTATGAGAATCCTTGCAAGTTAGATGGGTTTCTTGGAGACAGCATATAGTTAGGTAATGTTTTTTCATCCATTTAGCCAGTCTCCATCTTTTCAGTGGAACATTAAGACTGTTCACGTTTAGTGTTAGTATTGGTGTGTGAAATACTATTCTGTTCATCATATTTAATAATACCTAGTTGGTTTGTTTCTTCCTTTGTGTTACTATCTTATAAGAGTTATGAGCTTTAACTTTCGGGTGTTTTTACACTGGTGGGTATCAATTTTTCTGTTCCATGTGTAGAACACTTTTAACCATTTCCTGTAGGGCAGGTCTAGAGGTGACAAATTCCATTAGTGTTTGCTTGTCTAGGAAAGACTTATTTCTCCTTCATTTATGAAACTTAGTTTTGCAAGAAAGAAAATTCTTGGCTGGCAATTATTCTGTTTAAGAAGACTAAAAATGGACCCAATCCCTTCTGGCTTGTAAGGTCTCTGCTGAGAAGTCTGCTGTTAGTCTGATAGGTTTTCCTTTATAAGTAACTTGTTGCTTTCATCTTATAGCCTGTAGGATTTTCTCCTTTACTTTGACTTTGGCCAGACCGATGACTCTGTGTCTTGGTGATGTCCCATTTGCTATGAATTTTTCAGGTGTTAGATGACCACCTTGTATCTGGGTATCTAAATCTCTAGAGATACTAGAGAAGTTTTCCCCAATTATTCCCTCAAGTAGGTTTTTCATGCTTTTTGCTTTTTCTTCTTCTCCCTCAGGGATACCTATGATTCTTATATTAGCTCATTTTGCATAGTCTCATATTTCCCTCAGTGATTGTTCATTCTTCTTTATTCTTTTTTCTACATTTTTGACTTACTGGGTTAATTCAAAAGCTTTGTCTTCAAGCTCTGAAATTCTTTCTTCTGCTTGGTATAGTCTGTTGTTAAAATTTCCTGCTCTATTTTGAAATTCCCTAAATAACTCTTTCATTTCTTTAAGTTCTGTTATCTTTCCTTTTTATCTCTTTAGTGAATTTTTCATTCACGTCCTGAATTACTATTTTTTGTTTCTTTTTGTTGGTTTTCTACCTTCTCCTCAATCCCATTCATCGTACTTGCTATCCGTAATCTGAATTCCATATCTGTCATTTCAACAATTTCCTTTTGGTTGGAGTGTATTATTGGAGAGAGATTGTGATCTTTTGGGGGTGTCGAGACAACCTGTTTTTTCATGTTGCCAGAGTTCTTATGCTTATTCCTTCTCATCTGGGGCCTCTTCTCTCAGCTCAAAACAGATAGCAGAAATGGTACAACTGTTCTCCTCTACTGGGACCTCTCTCTGTTGCTCAGTGAAGAGAGGGATGGGTCCCTGATGGTGTGCTTGAGTCATACTCTGGAAGACTGACCAGACAGGAGAGGGGTGGATGGATGCACTGTGAGCCTTTAACTGCTGCTCTGCTGTGTCTCCCCCATTCCCCTGTGGTTGTCACAGGGATGCTGCAGCAGGGCAGGCCCATGATGCAAGGCACACACAAGCTTGGCCTGGCCTGCAGGTTGGGACATTGCACATCTTCCGTGGGGGGCAGAACAGGCATACGTGGGATGGTGCAGGTCCACAGTGGGCAGTTAGCCCAGGTCCAAAGCCAGCAGTTGCACTGGCTTTTGACCTACTCGGGGCCTCCTGGGTGGTGGCGGCGATGGTCCATCTGTCCCAACAGTGGGCAGTGTGTGCTGAGGGCTACGGGTGCATTCTCTGCCTGGGTCCTGTGGGATATGTGGCTGAGCAGGGTCACCCAGGCCACAGCAGTGGGTGCTAGGTCTGTGGTCTCCTGCTTTGCCCAGGTCCCCTGACAGTGGTGGTGGGGGCGCACAACCCCTGCCCACAGGGCGTGCATGAGCACTGGGACTCCCCACTCCCTTCACACTCCCTCTCCACTCAGCAGGGGTGAGAGGAATGTAGTAGCTATGGATCTGACCTCTGGGTAGATGTAGCACCCTGGGGCTGGGATGTCAAGTGCAGTCAGCTGCAGCACTTAGTGCTCACAAGCCAGCTGTGCCTTCTCTCTGGAGCAGTGCAGCTGTACAGCCTCCAGTCAGGTATCTGTGTCATTCCAGAGGCCTGCTGCAGTTTGGGGGCCGTCCCACTGCTCCGGTTGCAGTATCCTCAGGGGAAGTGGGGAGCCCTGGGGTTCTCTCCTCTGCCCATTCCCCACATGGGGGCCCCTTTGCCAAGTTCCTCTGATGCTGCTGAGCAGGTCCTACTTCTCTCTTCTTCACTTTACTCCCACCTCCTCTCGGTTGATGCCAGAGCTTCTCCTTCTATAGGTCTTGACATGAATACTATAGACACAAATACTACACCCAGAGCCCCAGCTTTTGACTACCAAAGAAAGTCTGACTTCATTCTTTGCTTGTCATTTTAGGTAGTTCCACGTTTCCTCTCATTTCCCAGGGTCTTTTACATGAAGAAATGAGATTATCTCTTGCTCGGAAAAACATAATCTTCCTGCAGGCTAAGCCAGGTACCCTTCTAGTGGGTCTGACCGAGCACTGACTTTATGGCAGACTGCATATTGAAATATAGAAACTATATTTTCACTGTGACAGTAGCAACATGGAATCAGTACTTTTATCCTGTTGTTTTATTCCTCAGCTATGTTCATATCATCTCTATTATTTTCAGCCTTTCAGTAATTGGAATAAATAATTATACCAGGGTCATTTTGACCTTGGCATCAAATAACTGATGATTTGCAGGGTTTTGCTCATAGAATGTTTTAAAAGAATATTCTTTTACTTGCCACTGAAATAAAGAAAATGTAAGGACTGAATCTAAGAACTGCATGAGAGTTAAAAAAAAAATAGTCAAGCAGAGAACAAGGGAAGAAATAGAGGATTTTAGTATATTTCTCCTTGTTTCTCCCTGCCTAACTCCAACTTAAATACTGGTACACCAAGGTATTTTTAGTTGACTGGGATCTATCCTTATCTGGACACGTTACCCTAAGCAGGATCTTTAATAATTTGTATTGTTTTTCCTACTAGTGTACATTGAACCTTTTGTTTACTCTAGCAATAGTATATAGGAGAGTATACAGCATAGGAGTATCCTGCAAAATACTAAACTTGTACTGTGAATGAGATATGGCCTCTTTCGCTCATGAAAAAGAAGGGAAATCTACATTTAGGTTTAGTGGGTTCTACATAAATCCATGCTTGATTACTCCCTGGAGCTATTAAAGGGGATGCTAAAGTATATCAGGGGCCCACAATTTATTAATCTCCCATGAAACATGACTCTGGTCACTGTGTGTAGAGAGATTTCTGTAATGGGTGTCTATTGTTAAACCAGTTTGTGCCTTCTTATATCATATGATATTGCCCAGGGAAGGGCATAGAAAGTCAAGTGGCATATTTATTTCTCTGTCTGCTGCTTTGTTACAGCTCAGAAAATCTTAAATATATTTTTTTCTCTCAAAGAGTATTTGAGAGTTTTTTTTTTCTGGTACAGTGAGGTATTCATCACTCTTTTGGGTTTTTATTAGACACCCTGTGTTACCACAGCAGCCTCATAAATATTATCTAAACAGGGTCCTTTGGAAGAGATAGAGCACTTCTTATATTGACGGCCCAGCTTAGGCAAACTGTTGCTGTAGATAAATAAAATCTTTTGAGAGTGTAAGCAATTCTAAGATGTGTATTAAATTGCAAATGCTCTCTTTATGAATTAGAAAATTAGCCATAAAATAACATATATGCCAGGGGGCTGGCATTTAAAAGTTGTGAGTAATTATGTTGTCACACTTAAATAAAGCATTTATTTACTTACAGTGTTAGGATATTAGTCACAAATAACAGTTGAAAAATGGCTTTCACATCATTTCCTCTTTTTCCAGACTCATGTTATTGTTTCTAGTAACCTCAGCATCAGTTTGGAGGCCCCATCCAACACCTCAGCTTCTCAGTGACTTTTAATAGTCATTTTTGCTGTCCCACCTCAGTCACTCATCCTCATGACTACACCTTGGATTTTATTGTCAGCTGGAGCATCATCACCTGTGTACTGCACATTCTACATACTCTGCTTGCTAACTTTTCAGCTCATTTCCCCTACTACAGCACCTTGGTAATTCTTGGATCCCATAGAACTTCATCCATTATTTTTTAAACTACCCATTACCCCCTTCAGTCTCCTGTTCCTGTCTGGCCCACCTGGATTCCATGGTCCATCCTTATGTTTGCATCCTTGACTGAGTCCTAAACCTGGCAAAAACCACCTAAGCATCTTCCTAGGTGGGAGTAGCTGGAGGAAATGTCACGGCTACGCTGATCCATTTCATTTTAAATTCAAGACCACACATTACAAATAGGTGCTCAACACAGCACAGCAATCCTACGACATTTTCCTAAAGTGTTGACTTTTTTACTCCCTGGAAAAAAGTCTTTTCATCCTTTCTTCTCTTCAACCTGCTAACCCCTTCTACAATCATTGTATCTTCTTGGTTAATGGGTTTGTCTGGTGCTTCACTGAGGAAGGAGAAGCCATCAAACCAGAGCTTTTTTGTTTCTAACATCAAACCCAAAACACTTTCTACCTCTGTAACAATATTAATATTTTCTGTTGTGCCTCTGGAAATGTCCCTGATCTGATCCAGGGAAACCATATGTTTGTGCTGTGGCTTTTGCGATTGTTGCTGTTTTCTCTTGAATTATGTGTTTCCCTTTCTGTGGGATCTTTTGTGACAGTGAACAATAACACTAGCAAACAAGAAAACAAACCAAACCCTACCCTTTCATCCTCTGTCAACTACAGTCCTAATAATACTTAGTTTTTCTTTATAATGAAAGGGTTTTTTTAAAAAGTTTTTTATACTTTTTAACCTCTACCTTTTAATTCCTGTTAACAGTTTTTGTTTTTTGCCACATCATTCCATATGTTTTCTTTTGTTTATTGTGGTATATATCATACCTAAAAGTATATATAATGTGTATGTGTTCTTTAAAGAATAATAAATTGAACAATCATGTACATATCACCCAGCTTAGGAAATAGGACATTTGAAAACATTGTAGGTATCTCTGCAAGCATCTCTTTTTACCCTCTCCCTGTTCCAGGATGTAGCCACTATCTTGAATTTTTTGCTTCTAAACTCTCAGTTCTGTTCCATTGGTATAGTTGCTCATGCCTGAACCAATACCACACTGTCTTAATCACTTTAGCCTGATTAGGAGTCTTGATATCTGGTAGGGGGAAATCTCACATTATTAATTAATCTCATTCCTGAGAATCTTGGCTATTTCCGGACCTCTCAAAATTTACATATAAAATTTAGAATTAGCTGATCAAGTTACACACACACACACACAACTCTGCTGGGATACTGACTGTAATTGCATTTAATATATAGGACACTTTGGCAAGAATGCAATTAAGTCCTCCTATCCATGAACATGAGCACCTCCCTATTTAGTTAGATCCTTTTTCTTCCAGTTTTTTACTGTGAAATTTTTCAAAAATCATAAAATAATCACTCGTATATTTCACATTTAATTTCACCAATTGTTAAAATTTGCCACATCTGCCGTGAGTATAATCATCCTCTTTGCCCTTTGATTATTAATTTTCACAGTAATGAGTTGGTGTAACAATCTCTTCCAGTGATGACAAACTGGTTTAACTAAACCCGTTTGAAAATATTTTGCAGACAACATCACACTTCCTCTACTTCCCCTAAAAATAAGGACATTCTCTATACAACGTAATACCATACCTGTTACATCAGGAAGCTCACATTCCCACTATTTACCTTATATCATCCAATATTCAGTCTATATTCAAATCTCAGTTGTCTCCAAATTTTATTATAGAGCCCTCTTTTTCTAACCAGAGTTCAGTCAAGAGCCATATATTGCTTCTTATTAATTTGGGTTTTTTTTAAGCCCATTATATTCTAGAGAAGTTCTCACACATTTATTTTTATAGTATTGACTTCTCTGGGTCAGATGAGTTGTAGAATGTTTCATACTCTGAATTTGTCTGAATATGACTTTGTGATGCTGTGAATGCCATTTGCCTTGTGTCTCCTTCCTGTAAACTGAAGTAAGGTCTACAGGCTGAATTGGGATCAAGTTTGATGTGTTTGTCCAGCAGACTTCATAGGTGGTGCTGTGCTCTTTCCAGTGCATCACATCAGGAGGTATATTAGATCACGTCATCCCCCTATTAGTGATGGTAAAGTGGATCAGTTAGGTAAGTTTGTGATCACCAATTTTTTTTTTATTGTAAAAGTACACTTTTCCCTTTAAAATGAGCAAGTAACCTCTAAGGAGATTATTTCGGGTTGAATCTTGTCCCCCTCAAAAAAAGATATGTTGGAGTCCTAACCCCCCAGTACCTCAGAATGTGACCTTATTTGGAAATAGGATCTTTACAGAAATGATCAAGTTAGAATGAAGTTGTCAGGGTGAGCCCTAATCCAATATGACTGGCGCCCTTGTAAAAAGGGGAAATTTGGACAGAGAGACAGATAAGCATACAGGGAAGATGATGTGAAGAGACACAGGGAGAAGATGGCCACCTACAAGCCAAGGAGGGAAGCCTGGAACAGATCCTTCCTTCACAGCCCTCAAGGGTAACCAACCTTGTCAACACGTTGATCTCAGACTTCTACATTCCAGAACTGCAAGACAATATATTTCTGTTGTTTCAGCAACTCAGTTTATGGTACTTTGTAACAGTAACCCTAGCAAACTAATACAGTAACATTTGGCACCATGCAAGTATCTCAGTGACCATCACTTTCTGATTTTCACATTTCTTCTACATTTATTGAGAAAAGCCTTTCCCTTATCATCTGGAGATAAACCACTATTCCACCTAAAAAGATAGGGTAAATGCTTACTTCTTTCCTTTTAATTTTCAATTTTCAGAATAAAGAATTGAGGGAATAATCATATATAGTGATAGAAAATTAGCATTTTTATCTTCCTCCCTTTGTTCTTTTGATTACCATTGGACATGTAGATTTTTAGTTTATTTACTGTTCTATAGTAAATTATAGTTATTAAGTATTCTTTTTGCTACTCAAAAGTGTCCCAAATTTGGTCATTGTGGGTCCTTTAGACTTGTTCCATCTGTTGTTGATAACTTCCTTGCTTTTTGACACAAAAATATGTCCCAGACTCGTGTTGTACTTTTCCTGCCTCCAATCTGGAATTAGCCATTTGTCTGAGGAACAATGGGATGCATTTGTTTAAGGACCTTTTATTGTACAAAATCAGGACGTATATTATTTTAAAAACTCATTAGTTCATTTTAATATTTCCATTTCAAATTAACGTTATAAAAATTTTTCTTTACTTACTTGGTTTTGTACTTCTCTTTTCTGTTACACCTAAAAGCTTGAGTGGTTAATAAAATTAACACATTTCCTTATTTGTCTTACCTTACAGTATATATGACAATTTTAAAATTATTTTACAGCATTGTGTGTATATTCATTATTTTCCCTTCTTCTCATACGTGAAAGGTAGGCATATCACATGGGACTTTTTTTTTACATTATAATAGGTCCTGGATGTCACTCCAAAAGTCACATAGAAATCTTTTTCTTTTTCTCTTTAAAGCTGCATAGTGTTACATGTGTGAATGTGTCATCATTTATTCCATCAGTCCCCTACTGATAGATATTTTTTTCCCAATATTTTACTACTAACAAGAATCCCATATAAACAGTCTTTTGTATGTGTTGTTTCTTTTTGTGAAGATATATCTTCAAGGTAGATTTCTAGAGGGAGTATTGCTGGGTCAAATGTCAAACTCACATTTTTCATTTCCATCCTGGAAACTCTTTTCAGAAGAAAAAGGATGTTAACAAAATATAGGTAGTAGCCAAAATCATCATGCCAAGAAGAGAACTAGCTATTCAAACAGACAAGGTCCTATCACATTTCACAAAGCACTTGCCACAGTTTGCTCATTTGTATCAGAAGCAGGGATCCAAGAAAGGACCGTGTTGGAGGGTTAATGTATAATATGAAACATGATCACATCATTGTGGCAATTTCAAGCCACTTAGAGAGCATATTCTGAAGGAAGACCAAGGAATCGGATTTAGCCAGTGGATAAAATCCTTTAATGTCCTGCTGTTTGATGAAGCAGAAAGACTTTTGGACATAAAATTTGAAATGCACATAAACACCATACTGAAAAATTTGCCAAAGCAGAGGGAATAAATCTTTCCCCAGCCACTTGGGACCCAGGAAGTGAAGAATCTGGGGTCCAGTCTGGATCCTTGTGAAGAGAAGGGGCTATAGCCACTAGCGCACAGAAACCTCCAGCCACCTATAGTTTCTTTCTTCCTTATTACATAGTATGTACCAGAGAAGAAAATGTAATTTAATGGTGCATTTCCTTCAAACTCAGAACCAGGAAAATCATCGGGTTACCAATCAGCCAGCCCTTGCAACTGGTTGGAATATTGTGGGAAGATTCTGGCACACCTGGAAAGATTATAAAGATAATATGAAATGCAAACACAAATTCTACAAATTGCAAAGTGTAATTTTAAAGTTTAAGTATGCTGTGGCTTGAGAAATAGCCATTCCAGAAGTACACTGAGTTTTGAAGTGGATTCTACCAGCAATGCAAATGCTTTTGTGGTGTATCCCTGTGGCTGGGCAGCTCAATATGACAGTGCAAGCCAAGCTCTGGGATTTTTACCTTCTAGAGAGAGTCATACATCAGTTTCCTCATATTTTAACAAACAAGGAAACAAAAATAGCACATGGAAGAAAACTCAGAAAAATGCAGTGGGCCTTTTCCAAAGCTTTGCAAGTCTATGGCCCTGGCAGGCAGAGCTGTGTTTGAAAAGCAAATGATAGCTTTTTGTGTCACATGTTTAAGATTATGCAAAGCATGAATGCAGCCTTGTCTTCAAATTAAAGAATCTTGACTTTTCTAATCTTGGTGAGATTTTTGCCCTCCTAAAGATGCCCAAAATGCTAGAACTAAGGGGAATGTTATTTGCAGATTTTGTGTTTATAAAAATTGACACAGCCAGCTTTCATTTAAAGATGAAATTAGACAAAAGCTTAGGCAGAAGCTTCTGGAGAGCAAAAAATATATAAATAAATAAATAAAAATTAAAAAAAAAATAGGAAATGAAGGGAGAAAGAAATTTATAAAAATAAAGCTTGGTCATAGCAGAGCCCAAAAAAGGAAAAGAAGGGAAAAATAGTAAATGAAAACCAAGGAAAAGGGAAAAGGGGCTTTGGTATAAAAAATGAGTACATAGAGGAACTTCTTAAAGATTCCGAAGTTTTGAAAGTTAAAAAAGAAATTGAATTAATAAAGGAAACAAATTTGATAAGATTTGATCATTACACATTGTATACACGTATTGAAATATCACACTGTACCCCAAAAATATGTACAATTATAACATGTCAATTATAACTAATAACAAAAGCAAAAAAAGATTGGAAAGTTGAGAAGAGCTTGCTAATGAGAGGCAAAAGAAAATTCAAGATAAAAAATACGAGACTCACAGAACCGAGAGAGAATTGCTGATCCCATTTCCGCAGCTGCTAAGCATGACAAAAAAAAAAAAAGTGCAGGGAGATGATGTGTTAGACCCACATTTGGGAGACAGCTGACATTTGTTTCTACTGCAAATCAGAACTTCTATGAAGAAGCTAATTCTGTCCTGGAAGCTATCACTTCGGCCATAAGAGAAGTGATTTTACACCTGCAAATATTTTGCTAAAAACATATCAGTCCATGAAGAAGTTTAACAGAGGAGTTGTAAAACCTATTTGAATGTCATTAATAAGCATCAATATTTATTTTGATGAAACATATATAATTAAAGCTCTTACTTTCCTGGGGATGCTTTATACCTATTTTTAATATAAAGTTACTAACACAATAAATAAATATTTTATGAATTATTTTATATGTTTTCAATCAGGAAGTTTTCTCCTGACAACTAGTCCTCTGTATTGCCAGAAAGCCATCCTTACCAAACCAGTACAAATGCTTTTATCAGGCTCCCCCCGCAATCTCCACAAAGCCAAGTCCGTTAGGCACTTCTCTTTCTCCACTGCACTTGACATGTCAGCAACTGGGGACAGAGTTAAATATTCCCTCCTGCCTGAAACACTCTCCTTTCTAAGTTTCCAGGGCACCATCCCCTCCAGATTACATTTCCACCTCACTGTCTCCCCGTCTGTGTTTTGTTGCTGCTCATCCTGCTCTGACCTGTCTCTCATGGCACAGTGCTTCAGGGCTTGGCCTCAGGCCCACTTTTCTTTTTCATCTTCGTTCTTTCTCTTGACAATCTCTTTTAGTCCCATGATATTCAATGCCACGTTTGATGCTGATGGCCATGTCAGCATTCAGTTGCTTACTTGGCATTGCCAATGAAAATGAACAGGAATCTTGAGTAAAAATTCCAAAATACAACTTTGGTAACCTTCACCTCACTTCAAACCTCTTCTGGCCTCAGTTTTTTTTCCTTCTGTCAAAGTCTCCACTGTCGGTTGCCCAAGCCAAACCCTGGGGATCACCCACATTCCTCCTTTTCCCTCACACCCACCCAAGCAACCGGTTCATCAGCCACTTTCCCAGCTCTATCTCCGAGATATATTTTGGATTCCTCCACTTATTTTTATCTCATAAATCATTTCTCTTGTCTAAATTGGTAAATAGGTGGCCTCCTAACTGTTCCTCCTGATTCCACTCTTGCCATCTTAAAATCTATTCTCTATCAGCAGCCAGAGAAATAGATTTGAAAAGTTTAAGTACACCTTTTTCTTTCCTTCCCCAATACTTGTTGGAGGCACAGGCAGGTTTGGAACTAAATGAGGAAGGTGTTTGAGGGAGGTGGTAGCTTGGCAGGATTGGGAGATGGTTGCATACAGGGTAATTGAACAAATATGTAAATGGAAGATAGTGGGAGCAGGGTTCTTACTGTTAGTGAAGGGAGTTGTTACAAATATATAAGAAGAGGGACGTGGAAATGAACCTGGGATGTGAATTGGAATTTGTGATGTTGGAATGAACTCATGGTTTTTAAAACATACAGATAGATGTCAAAATAAGTATAGGGGTGTGTGTGTGTGTGTGTGTGTTCATTTCCAAGCTTTGTGTACTGAGAGGATCTGGGAGAAGCAACACCCCCAATAACATTGAGCATTCTTGGTACTTAGATCTTGATTTCTAAATAGTGTTCTCCACTAAAAGAAAACAGAAATCCTTAGAGGAAAGAGTGATTCTAGGATTGGGGCAGAGATAGTATGAGATGGGCCTGGAATATCTTATTTTGCCGTAAAGTAAGGCAGTGGCTAGATAGTGTTGTTGAAAAGAATAACCTTTCCACTGAAATACTCCAAAGGCAGAAAAGAGCACATGTTCCTCCCTGAGGACTTACCCATTGTAAGTGGGAGATTTCTTGGTTGTCTAATGTGTTATCTAAAATACATATGAAAATTTCACTCTGCACCATATTTGGAACAGTGAAGAATTTCAATAAATGTTACCTTTCTTTTGCCTTTTGCCCAGAAATGTCATCCCATTGGTTTACTATAGAACCACCAAATGCCCGGTGTTCTAAAGGGTAATCTTCTTGAAAACCAGAGAATAAATGAAGTATGTTGTATAAACTTATTAATATGTTAGTGTGGATCTGTCAGGTGTGGTTAGAGAGAGTTGTCCTGGTTCTTTGGTTCCTTGCTTGGAAGAATCGCAAGCAGGGCCAGTGCGGTGGAGTGATGACAGACACAAGGCACTTCCACACAAGCAGCTTTTATTGCAAAGTGGAAGTAACTTCCAGAGGGTGGAACAGGTCTGTCCTTGTGAGTGGAGATGACTATGAGTTTAAAGACAGAGTATAGAAAGTATAGTACACTCTCAAGGTCAGTAGAGAGTGGACTGCTCCAATAAGGAACAGTGTCATCCCAGGGTTAGGGTCTGTCCTTTATGCTAATCCCTAATAATATGTTAAGCTGGGGGTAGACTGTTCATGTCTTTTCAGGGAAGTGGATGGAGATTCCCAAATCAGGTACCCTCTCATTTTCTGTCCTTGTATGGCTGGCTCTGGAGCTGTCATGGCACTAGGGGTGTGAGTTTTATTATGTTAATGAGGGAAAGGTTATCTTTGGTCATAAGCTCCTAGATTCTGCACATGCTCACGGTCAGGAAAAGTCCCTAACCTCAAGTTCTTGCTGTTGTGGTTTCTTTTCTCTGTTTTTATTGGTCCTGACCCTCAACCCTTGACCATATCCCCCTGTCACCTACCCTGCCACCTACATATCTAACTGCCTGCCCTGCCACCTGCATACCCCTCATCCCTACCTCACAGATCCTTTTGTATGTTTCATTGGAAAGTGGTGAAAAGATGGAACCGTAAGAGGTAAGTTGGGCAATAGAATAAAAGCAGATGTCTGGGGCACTAAACAGAGCAGAAGTAATTTGAACATGGCCTTTTGCATATATATATATATATGCGTATATATATATATATATATATATATATATATATATATACGTATATATATATATATACGTATATATATATATACGTATATATATATATATATATACGTATATATATATATATATATGTATATATATATATGGGGCAGGAGTAGCAAATGGGGGGGGCAACCCTCCCTGACCTTACCATGGGGGAAATAATATAACTGTTGAAACAACTCAATAAGTCAGAAGAAGAAATAGCAGCTACAAACAATGTGAAACATAACATGTGCTTCTATTTGATCTAAAACACTATAAAAAATATTTTTCTTATAAAGATAGAAACCAAAAACAAAGCAATGAAGAGAGTTCTGCTGTAACTCAACTGTTGATTATATGTCCATAACACTCTTTTCCTGGATGCTGTTGTGCTCAAGTTTCATGTGAAGATGTGCATATTGTTACATTTCTTTGAACACATTTTCCCCCTCTTCCTCAGCATCTGATATGTTAGCAACGACTGGTTGTGTCCCCATCCCTTAGCAAACTTATACACAAAGGGATGAGCTGAGATTTATTTGAGAAGGAGCTGAAACCAGGTACATGCAAAGAGGAATAGACTAAGTGGGTAAGGAGTGAGCCACCAAGTGGATCTCAGTGTTTGCTAGCATGGGCGCCATATGAAGGATAGCCGAGTAGATTACAGGTAAGAACACACATTTCACCTGGGAACACAACCCTATACACGTGGGTGACTTCTGTGAACACCATACTTTATCACCTTTTCCAGAGTGGAGTGGAAAACAAAGTGCCTGGTATGCTTAAGTGGGGTGGAAGCCTATTGACCCCAGGTCTCCCGCTGCTGGGCTGATGAATTTAAATAGTTGCCTCCTAGGTAGAAGAAGTGAGGAATGCCATCTAAAATTGCTAAGTTTTGATTTCTTGGAATGTGAAGGAAAGGTTCTGAAGTGTGGAGGACCAAGGAACAAGACGAGAGGGGGCCAGGGGCTCAGAGGAGGGCTTTGAACTATTTAGAGGGAGACCTACGTAGGGAGGAAAAGCTGATAAAGTCCAAAATCACCAGTTGTTGTTGGTTGTTGTTGTTGTTGTTTTCTTTAAATTATTTTTTATTGTGGTAACATATTCATAACATAAAATTTATCATTTTAGCCATTTTTAAGTGTACCATTCAGTAGTATTAAATATATTCACATTGCTGTGCATCCGTCACCACCATCCATCCACAGAACTCCTTTCGTCTTGCAAACCTGAAATTCTATACCTGTTAAGCAATTGCTCCTCATTCCTCCCTCTTCCCCAGCCCCTGATAACCACTGTTCTACTTTGTCATTATGAATTTGACTACTCTAAGTATCTCCTATAAGTGGAATTATACAACATTTGTACTTTTGTGTCAGGATTATTTCATATAGCATAACATTTTCAAGGTTCACCCATGTTACGGCATGTTCCAGAATTTCCTTCCCTTTTAATGCTGAATAATATTTTATTGTATGTATATACTGTATTCTGTTTATCCATTCATCTTCTGATTTGATTTGTTTCTACATTTTGACTATTATGAAAATGTTGCTATGAACATTGGTGCACAAATCTGTTTGAGTCCCTGCTTTCCATTCTTTTTGGAATATACCTAGAAGTGGAATTGCTAGATCATGTGGTGATTCTATTTTAAAGTTTTTGAGAAGCCACCATACTATCTTTCACAGTGGCTAAAACATTTTACATTCCCATCAACAATGCACAAGAGTTTCAATTTTTCCATATCATCACTGACACTTGTTATTTTCCATTTTTTTCATATTGGCCATCCTAATGAGTGTGAAGTATCTCTTTGTATGGTTTTGATTTTTATTTCCCTATAGTGACGTTGAGCATCTTTTCATGTGTGAATTAATCATGTGTATATCTTCTTTGGAGAAATGTCCATTCAGGTCCTTTGCCCATTTTTAAATTGGGTTGTTTGTTTTTTTGGTTGTTGGGTTGGTTGTTTTATTTATTTATTTACCTGTTTTCTTCCCCCCTAGGAGCTGTGCATGTCTGAGATATCAAGCCTCCTATGTGAGGTTGTCCTGGAACCAGGGTCATGTCCCTACCTAGCATATGAAATACCACTGCTCAGACTGAATGGCAGGGCAGCCATTCTCAGAAGCTTTTGTGGGAAGAATCTGTGTTTACTCTTAAAGAATTAAACTCTCCTCTGGGAGGCAAGTGGTTTTGAAATCCCTGATTTGATGTCCTTGCAGAGTGGGCTGTGCTACTCAGACCTTTTAGAAAACTGGATAGCACAGGTCCTAGGGCTGGGACCCCTGTCACCCCTGAGAAGAATGGGGGACCTTTACACTGAGGCAGACTACACAGTTGACTGCACAGTGGCATCAGAGGTGTAGGTGCCAAAATAGCACTATTCTCTGCCCAGATACAGCCCTAAACAAACCTCTAGCCCCTTTCCACTGCCTGCAGACTCCCAGGGAAAGGCTAGGAAGTGCTCAGTAGGTCCAGGCTTTTACAAGAGCAGCAGGCTGCATTTTATTCCTACCGTGATGCTAATTAGATAAGATTCTCTATGTCTGTTAAAATATCTACTAAAATGTTTAACCTCTGCCTTCTTCCTTCTACTGTTAGTGACCCATTAATCTATATTATAAAACTGCCTTACTTTATCCTTTGCCTCAGGATGTTACTGTTTGTATTTTGTAAACCCCTCGTGATCAGAGCAGAGGGGTGGTGTGTTCTGTAGGGAAAGCCCCACATGAGCTCAGCCATGGGTGGATGGTTGTCATTATTGACTCAAAAGGAGGTTGGGGTGTAGGGGGTGCATGGGAAGATTTGGAAGAGAGCAAGAGCAGGGGCGGGTTTGGAAAACAGTGAAGGAATAAGGAGGAGAAGGAGGTCCAGAGAGAGAGAGAGAGAGAGAGAAAGAAAAGGAAGGATCAGGAAAAGGGATGGGGCAGGCAGGAGAAAGAGCCCAAAGGGAGGAAGGGAGTTAGGGCCCAGGTGGGAAGGAGAGGAGCAGTGGTCGGGATAGGTGTTCAGTCGTGGGGATGCTCCTGTTCATCACATGCCTTCCCATGTCCATAGGAACTTTCTAGACATTAGTGCTGTCTCATTAAGTAGTGAGCTTTTGGTAGCTAGAAGTGTCCGAGCAGAGAAGGATGATATGGTTGGTTAGGAGAACAGAAGGTCAGATCCTTGTACTGACTGTCAAGCTGTATGAGATGGTTTCAAGGTTCCTTCCCACCCTAACTTGAAACCTCTCTAAATGCACTCTTATAAAACTATGTGTGTGTGTTTCCTTTTTAATATAAGGGGGAAATTGGAACATTGGTGATACCAAAGATAAATTTTGTTTTTTGCATTCTTCCCTGTTACACTCAAAGTCATTCCTGACTTTTTCTTTGCTTTTTAATTAGCTTAAAATACAGATGAGTTGAGTTTTGTCAGCAGTGTTTTTTCCCCTTAACTAGATGAAATGTCAAGCTTTGCAGTGACCAGAAAACAAATAATTTAGAAAAGAAACAAAATAACCGTAACCGACAGACTTCAGAATAAATCTCCTATGACAGTAAATTGAAAGGATTTGGGCTTATTTTGATTTAAGATTCAAAGCTTTTTCCGATTGTTAAAAAACAGAGTGCAGATTATAGGTTGTCGAAATAGCCATCAGATTATCAAAGACCAGCTGGCAATTTCTTGTCATTTTTTTTTTTGTTTACCTTTATCTATATTGGAGGGGGGGAGATAGAGATCATGAAAGTCTAATGTTTTAGCTGTTAAATATTAGCTGCTTCATATTGACATTATCAGAGTGTTCATTTACTAACATTCAAAATAACTCATTTTGCTTTATGGTGAGTACAGAGGAAATCCCTGATTCCCTGTTGTAGGAATTAGGTGTGCATGGATGGGAGGGTGAGAGACACCAGAATTGACCTGCTTAAGTGGAGCTCTTCTGTGAAATGGGTCATAATCACAGCCACTAACCACCCTCTGGCTCAGCCCTCTGTACCACTGGAATGGCAAATCCATCCTCTCTGCAATAGACACACACCCTCAAATGTAAGGTCCTTAGGGGCAGAGACTCTCTTAAGAAGGGAGCATGTTTCTGAATCATCAGTGTTAACACAGTGCATAATACGTGTTAGATGCTCATGAAGTATTTTAAATAGAATGAAACACATTTTTCTTCTCTTGCCTAATACCACCAGTCACTGCAGGTAGGAAGCAAGGGAATAAAAAAGGTCATTTACTTCTTACTTCTCAAGGGTTTTCTCTACCCCAGACCCACTGAGCTAAGCTGGGTTGTCACAGGCTATCACTGTAGTCTAAGAGTGCCTCTTTTGTGCCGTCCAATTAATCACATGTTGGTGGAGAAAAGAGTATACAACTGGGTTACCGGTGTCCCTCTCCCAGAAGTTTTCTTATCCAGAACAGTATAAAATGGAGGGTTGAACTAGATGATCTGTTGGTATTCTCTATGTTCCAAAGTTCTTTGATTCTCCAATTGTCCTTTGTAATGTGTGAAACTTTAGACAGTATCTACCCTCTGCTTCATAATTTGAAGAACTTTAAGTAAATATAGACTATCCAGGGGTAGTGGTTGATGATGCCCAGTTGAGTCTTAGGAAAATTGAGCTACGGATTAATAACTTGCCTTGGGGTGGAGTAGTCCAGGAATAGACAGCTGTCTTCCTTATTGCTCTAAGAGATGATTTAGATTCAGGGCTAATATAAAATTTCCAAGTAATTCAGAAAAATACAGAGGAAACCATGAACACCTTTAACAGGGCAACCCCTCTGACCTTACAAAACCTCTCTTTTCCTGATAGATAACCACTGCCAATAGTTTTGTGTGATTCCATTGACTCTTCCTCTGTTCATTTACAAACACATGCACATTTTAATGGCTACATAATATTCCGTAGAATCACTGTATTATACTCTATTTATCAAATCCTTTATTGATGGAGAGATTATTTTTTCTCATTTTTTCTTTTTCACAGATAATGCTTCAGTGAATGTCTTTGTTGTAATATCTTTATGCACATGTGTAAACATTTCTGTAATATTAAGTCTTGGAAGTGGAATTTAGGAGTCAAGAATATTTGCATTTAAAATTCTGATCACTAACTGCCAAATTGCCATCCAAACAAGCTTTGCCAGTTTGCGTTTTTAAACCAACACCTATTTCCCCAGCCTCCACCAATTACAGTTATCAGTCTTTTGAACTGTTGCCAAACTCGTGCAAAAAACGGTATTTATTTGGAAGACATACATTTTTAGCTGTTAAGGTTTTTCTCTCTCTAATTCTTTGAATATTTACAGTTCTGCATCCTCACTGTTCTTTCATTGTGGAACATTGATCTTATGAATATTGGCTTTCCTGGATTAATTCTCTACTTCTCTTGGATTTTCTTCCCTTCATGTTAGGACTGTTGAAAGATAAATGGAGGCATATTAACTATTAAAGAGTTTATTAAAGAGTTCCAGAATGAAGGCGGTATGGAGCTCTGCCAAAGGAGAATGAGGGGAAGGCTTTTATAGGGTGAAGGCGGAAGCAAGGCAAAGAAAATATTTGATTGGTTAAAGTGGAGCAGTAGCCTTATTTGGAGTCTTCCGGTGGAACGTCCCTAGTTAGAGGTTAGTTGGCCTTTTCTGACAGGTTAAGCTTACGTTTTGCTTAACTGTTTATGCCGGGTTGGTTTTCAGTATACTTATGTAGGCAGTGGAGCTGCCTCAGTTTAATGGCCTTCCAACTACTTATTTTATTTTTTATTTTTATTTGTTTTTAATTTCAAAATATTAAGGGGGTACAAATATTTTTGGTTACGTGGATCACTTTTGTAATGCTTGAGTCATGACTATAGGTGTGCCTATCACCCAAATAGTGTTCATTGTACCTGTTAGGTAGGTTTTCACCCACCCCCTCCTTCCCCCTTTCCCCTGCTTGATTTCCACTGTGTTATACTTCCCTCCGTGCACACGTATGCTCATTGGTTAGTTCCAATTTAATAGTGAGTGCATTGTCTTTCCATTCTTTAGATACTTCTCTTAGGATAATGGTCTCCAGTTCTATCCCAATTGTTGCAAAAAGCATTAATTCATCCTTTTTTATGGCTGAGTAGTACTCCATAGTATGCATATACCACATTTTGTTAATCTGCTTATGAATTGATTGGCACATGGGTTGATTCTACATCTTTGCAATTGTGAATTGTGCTGCAGTAAACATTCGAATGTAGGTGTCCTTTTTGATAAAATGACTTCTTGTCCTTTAGGTAGATACCCAGTATTGGGATTGCTGGATTGAATGGTAGATCTACTTTTAGTTTTTTGAGGAATCTCCATACTGTTTTCTATAGAGGTTTTACTAATTTGCAGTCCCACCAACAGTGTATAAGCATTCCTATATTTCTGCATCCATGTCAGCATCTATTGTTCTATGCTTCTTTTGGAACCAGAAAAGAGCCCAAATAGCCAAAGCAATCTTAAGCAAAAAGAACAAATCTGGAGGCCACATTACCAGACTTCAAACTATACTACAAGGCTATATTAAACCAAACAGCATGGAATTGGCACAAAAATAGAGACACAGACCAATGGAACAGAGAACAGAGAACCCAGATATAAAACCATCCACATACAGCCAACTGATCTTTGACAAAGCAGACAACAATATACACTGGGGAAAAGAAGCCCTATTGAGTAGATGGTGCTGGGAGAATTGGATAGCCGCATGCATAAGAATGAAACAGGATCCATATCTCTCACCACTCACAAAAATTAATTCAAGATGGATAAAAGACTTAAATGTAAGGCATGAAACCATATGAATTCTAGAAGAAAATGTAGGAAAAACTCTTCTAGATATTGGCCTAGGCAAGGAATGTATGACTAACACCCTGATGGAAATTACAGCAGCAACAAAAATAAATAAATGGGACTTCATTAAGTTAAAAGGCTTCTGCACATCTAAGGAAATAATCAACAGAGCAAATAGAGAACCTACAGAATGGGAGAAAATATTTGCAAGCTATACATCCGATACAGGGCTAATAACCAGAAGCTACAAAGAACTCAAGCAAATCAGCAAGAAAAAAACAACCCCATTAAAAAGTGGGCAAAAGACATGAACAGAAGCTTTCAAAAGATGATAACAAATGGCCAATAAACAAATGAAAAAATGCTCAATATCACTAATCATCAGGGAAATGCAAATTAAAACCACAATGAGATATCACCTTACCCCTGTTAGAATGGCTTTTATTAAAAATCCCAATTACTTGTTTTAATTATGTATTTCGACTACTTAATTTGCCTTGCATTCTGGAAAGACTCTTTGAATCAATCAAGCACATGAATTTACTCTTAACTTGTATCCATTTTGATATTCAGCCCATCTACTGAGATTTATAATTTCTAATATCTCTAATTGGTTATCTTCTCCTAATAATCTGTCCTGATGTTTCATGGGTGCAACTTCTCCTCTCTCCTGAAAACCTGAGTGATTCTTACTTTCAAGAGCTCACCCGTGTCCTCCATTTCCTTTATTTTCTCCAGAATTTATTTGCATTGTTGGGTTAAGTGCCTCTTTCATGATTTTGGTTTTCCTCAAATTCTGGAGATTTTGTGCTCACCTATGTTTTACAATTCTTATTTGCATATCTATGGCTGATGGCTGAGCACTGGGGTTTGTCTCCAGGATTAATAAGGGGACTGAGTATGCTGCCCAGCTGCATGGCATTCATGTGCTAGTAGTTTCCTTCTGCGCATTCTTACTCTCTGAGTAAATTGCCCTATTCATGGCTTAATTTGTTAGTCAATACTTCCATTTTGTGCTGCTCAGCACAGAGGATAGAAGGAAGGAATAGGGGGAAAGGGTGGACTGGCCAACCTGCTCCAAATACAGTTCCCCAACTAATCAATGTGCCAGTCATTCCAAATGACTTTTTACCTGTTACCTCTAGACTTCACACTCTCTTTATAGCAGTTTGAGTTTTCCTGTGTGTGTCTTCGGACTTCAATGTCCTCAGTGAATCTATTTCTACTAAATCTTCAAAATTTCTTGTCCATAGATGGTAGTCCTTTTAGTTGTCAAACTTTATTATAGAATTATTATGATGATGATGACAATATATCTATTCTTCAATTCTAGGAATTTTGTAAATGATGGGGAGTTGGTTAGGGGATAGGGCCCTGTGCTCTGTTGATATCTTGATTTCAACTTGAATTTTTATCCTTTGTCTTGCTATTTTAGAAAAGATGTCCTTTGTACTACATGTTATCTTTTTTTCTTAATAGGCTAATATGGGCTCAGGGTATTTAACCTTTTTGTGTGTTTAATTTTACAAATCAATGTGTTTCTGTGATGGGAATCAATGGCAGAGTTTATAAGTAGTAAATAAACAACCAGAATTATAAAACACAAAAATCATCATTTTGATTGATTAGCCCTTGCCATTTTTTTTTTAACTTATTCACTTGTTCATCACTCATTCAACAAATATTTATTGAACATGTCTGCCAGACATTATGGATCTAGGCAAGCTCCTAAAACTCGAGGAACTCAATTTAGTGAAAAGACTAAAAGGTAGTGTTACTGAAAGCTGCACTTGTCCGTGGGGCCGAATCAGAAGAACGTGGACAAGTAGTTTGGGGAGGAGGAAAGAGAATTTTTATTACTTTGCCGGCAAAGGAGGAAAAATGGTGGACCTTTTCATCTCAAAATCCAAAGTTCCTGCACTTAAGCAGAAATACAGAGCTTTTAAAGGGAGGGCCCCTCCATTCTAGGCTATTATGGTTAACTATTCTAATTATCCCATCTCTGCCAAAGGCAAAGCCTGTGAATCCACCAGCCACCCACCTGGGGGGCAGGTGGCACTGCCTGGGATGCAAGAACAAAAGGCCTTCTCCCTGCTCCTCTTAACCACTGGCCTGAGGTTGGGAGGTTTCAGTTCTCAAAAAGAGTGGGGGAAGTTTCAAAGAGACAGAAAATATTTTTGCCTTTTTTTTTTCAGGCCATTCCCTGTTACAGTAGAAAATTAACTAATGCATATCAAACAATGAATTTACAACTCCTTGAAAAGGAAAGAATTATCTAGGTTACTGCAGAAATCATTTTTATTATTAGTCCAATAAAAATAGTGAGAACTTGCTAAAACAGAAACACCCTTTAGGGCCATTAAGAGAACTTTAGTAGGCATGGAAAAATAAGAAAATTGTGTAACTGATGATTCATCTTTCAATTAAAGGCAAGCTGAGGTAGATGGAGACCTTTTACAGTTTTTAATAAGGAATTTGAATAAGAAAATTGAGAAATTCTGTTTTATGTTGAGGTTATGACTGTTGCAGACCTCTGTGCTGTTTTTTGCACAGAGAAGACATTAAATAAATAATCTGCTAAATAAATGAATGTAGAGGCATAGTTTTCTAAACAGTGCATCATTAAACAGTAGGACAAAAAAATTCTTTCCTTAAGTCTTTGTCTGGTTTTTGTATCAAGATAATGCTGACCTCAGAATTAAATGGGAAGTTTTTCCCTCTTTTGCATTATCTGGAAGATTTTGTGTAGAATTAGCATTATTTATTTCTCAGATGTACTCACTGGTGATGTTACATAAACCTGTAGTATTCTCTGTGGGAAGGTTTTTAACTAAAAACTCATTTTCTTTAATTGATATAAGGGTATTCAGGTTATCTGTGTTTCTTAAGTGAGCTTTAATAATTTTATCTTGCAAAAACTTGTCCATTTCATCCACACTGATGACTTTCTTGTCATGAATTTGTTTATAATATTCCTTTATTATCTTTTTATTTTGTGTAGGATCTTCAGTGATGTCCTCTGATTTGCAATTAGTGTCTTTTCTCTTTTTTTTTTTTCTTATCTGTATGGCTAAAAGTTTATAAATTTTATTGATCTCCTCTAAGAACCAGACTTTGGTTTCACTGACTTTGTGTGTGTGTCTGTGTGTGTTTTCCTGTTTTTTCTTTCATTGAGTTGTGCTCTTTATCATTTACATTCTCTTGTCTATTTTGAGTTGAAATTACTCTTTTTCCTTTCTCCCCTCTTAAGGTATACTTTTAGATCATTTAAGACCTTCCTTTTTTCTAATATATAATTTAGTGCTATGAATTTCCCGGTAAGCATTTCTTTTGCTGAATCTCACACATTTTGACATATTGCATTTTATTTTTATTCAGTTCAAAATTTTTTCAAATTCCCTTCTTAATTTGCTGTTTGACCCATGGACTATGTAAATGTGTTTAGTTTCCAAATATTTGAAGGTTTTCCAGAGATCTTTCAGTTTTTGATTTCTAATTTAATTCCATTTGGGTCAGAGAACATATTTTGTATGACCCAGATTCTTTTAATTTATTGAGACTTGTTTTACAACCCAGAATATGGTCTATTTTGGTAAATGTTCTATGTGCTCTCAGATTGTTCCCCCTGTTCCTTTCAGGTGTTTTTTTTCCCAGGCCCCAGGTAGCTTCCTCACAGGTATGTTCTGACCAGTACTAAGCTGAAGACACAGGAGACCTTCTGAAGGTCTCCACTCCTCCTCTGTGAAGATCTCTCTCTAGTGCTCTGTTCTGCCAATTCAAGCTGACTTAGCTTTTCTAAAATCCCAACTTTCTCTCCTCAACTGAGAAATTTTGGTGGACTCTTCCAGGGCTGCCCTTTTCTGTGCCACGACAAGGAAACTCACTCAGTGTGGGTCTGGTACTTGTCAGGGTACTCTGGGCTGGGGATATATATTTGAGAGTTATTGGTACATACGGCCAGCAAAGCCTTGGGAGTAAATTAAAGTCAGGGAAGGGGTGCAGAGTGACAAGAGAAAAATCCTAAGATAGAATCCTAAGGAACATGAAAATGTATGTAGGAAGTGCAGTGATAACTTTATTATAAGGATTTTTAGAGAAAAACCCTTAAGCAGTTTGTAGTCTAGATTTTCTGATAGGATTCCAGAATGTAGCCATTATCCAGGAGCTTAATAAATCCCAGATGAGGTTACTTTGTATCTTCTGGGTGACCTGGGAACACACCTAGGAGCTCAAGATAGCAGTACATTTAGAATCATAGGGAAGTCCTACAGACCCAGAGATGCCATGTCTCCACAGATCAGAACACTGTGCAACCTTAATTTCTACGCTAATGGACCACCATGGAAATTTGTTAACCAAAACTAGTAATAATAATAATAATAATAATGATAAATAACCATAGTTAAGATTAAGTAGAAAATGAGGAAACCAAACAGAAAATCAAAAAGGAAGAAGTTTGAATCTATAAAACAAATGTAGAGATTTTGGATTTAGAGACCTGCATTAAATACCCAGACTGTCTCCAGTTGGTGGGTTCACCTTGGACAGCTCAGTAACCAATGTCTTTGAGTCCTAGCGTGCACATCTCTCATATGGAGATTACAAAACTTCCAGCTTTGTAGGTATTAAGAGCTGTACACATAACAAGTGTTATTTTTAAGACTTGGCCATGATTTTGTTCTTAAAAATCTGTCACGCCAAATAAATGAAAAAGAATATAAATAATTTTATTTTTTGGTTAATTTTTGCACATTTACATTTTACCTCTAGGCATGTGGGTACAAATTCCTCATAAGAGCTTGTTAAGTTCATAAAAGCCCAGGTTGAAAACATATTGTACTTCTAATTTTCAAGTTTAACACCCTTTTCTTAGTTAAAGATTATACCTCTCTATTTCTGTATTTGAGATAACATGTATTTGATAAAGAGATGACACTCAAGTATTTTGAATGTTAGCATCGTTAAATTTATTTCTTGACCAAGAAAGCAATTCTTTTCAGTTTGCATATAAATTACAGTGAGAAGTACAGATTTGCTGATGGTAGATATGATAATAGCATTTCAAATTTTCTTTTCTCTAAATGAGGTGAACTCATCAGTGAAGTTTAGATTGCAATCATGTTTATGGGTTCTCCTTAAAACTTTTCTTCCCTTCATTCAACTCAATAAAAACAGAAAAGTGTGGTTCCAATTGATTTCTGAAATGATCTCTTAAGGATTTGAAAATGAATTAGTCTTTTGGTACCTAGGAGTTTGGTGTCATTTATAAGGCTCTTCTGCTATCATTTGAACAGAATCTTTCACTTGTGATGAGGTGGAAATTAAATGAGACTAAGGAGAGTAGTGGTATGACCTTACATTGTTCTAGTACATTGTTCCAAGGAGACATTTAAAAATGAATGAAATATCAGAGTCTGAATTTTTATTCTTTGACAAATTAAAATAAAAATAACTAGCTCAATTGTTCTTTATAATAGAATTTAATAATATAAAATTAAATTAATAGAAGTTAATAGAAATTTGTGAGGATTATCACATTAAAGTACTTCTAATAGCACACAAAGTAACAAGAGTTCTTATTTACTGTTTTACCATAACATTCAGAATAAAGGAAACAAGTCAATGATGTTGTAGTTTAATTATTTAGTATTAACTGCATTAGGATTCATTCATTGAGTGCCTGCTAGGTACCTGACATGGTATATTCAAGCTACTCTCTTCAGGATTCTTGTTGAGATAATGTTTAATTATATTGTCCTGGGTTAGAGTATCTTCTGGACTGGAATAATGTGACTATTATAATATTACATTACTGTAAGTCTCTCTAAAAGCTTTTTTTTGTTTCTGTTTATAATTTCTAAGGAAAATGGATAAAATGGAAAAAAGATGTAATCATTTTTTTTCTGTTGTAAAATGAGTGGCTTTTTAAAATAAGTGTTTTAGAGTAAAGGAGACAGTGATGGATCCATGTAATGAAATGTTATGCAACAATTTAAAACTATGCTATAAACGAGCACTTAATGGCATTAAAACATGATCGAGGGCAAAAAGCAGAATATAAACCTTATATACAGCATAGCACAATTTTTTTGTTGTTTTTTAAGGCTGATCAAGTGGGAGTGGGGCAGGAACAAAGGTGTCTGTAACTGGTTGTGATCAATTAGTTGTAAACACCATTGCACTTGGACCAGCCAATGACAATTTAATCAGCGTTTTAGGTAGGCACATGTGATATAGAAAAGATCTCAACGAAGTGTTACTGGCAGTTTTGTCTGAGTAGTATTATGAGTGATTTATTTTCTTTTTTATATTATGTGTTTTTCCCCAAAAATATTTAAAAGCAAACATTTTCAGATTATACAAGTAATGAATGTCATTAAAATAAACAAAAAGTAATGGCCAGGAGTAAACTCTTCCAAAATTTAATAAATATTATTTAAAATTATTTTTAAGCTCCCACAAAGAAAATAAATTACAAAATTTGTATTTAAATTATTAGGGTACATTTATAATCTCTTTAATGTTTGAAAATGAACTACTAAAGGTAGGTGAATTTGAGGGATGAACATGTATTAAGCAGGATTTTGTTTAGGGCCCAGGTTCAAAAGTGTGGCCCTGGGACCAGCAGCAGCAACATCTCTTGAGAAATTGTTACAAATGCACATCCTTGAACCCTACCCTAGACCAGATGCATCAGAAACCCTGGAAGTGGCGCCCAGCAATGTGTGTTTTTACAAGCTCTCCAGATGATACTGATACATGCTTAAGTTTGAGAAATTCTGCTTTAGGTAGGGTTTTGAATTCTGAGACGGGGCTAGAACAATTTCTCAAAAATTTTATTCTAGAAAATTTCCATCTAATATTTGTCTTCTCTCTTTCTGTCTTATTTCTCTCTGTCCTTTTCTTTTTTTCCATCTCTCTGCCTCTCTCTTGCAATACTTATAGTTTTTGTTGTATATGTTTTTTTGTTTATTCATATATTTACCTTGTTTCTCCAAAATATTTGAGGCATATAACATACAGGTATTAAAATACAACAGTATACTATTATAATAACAACACTCATTCAGTGCTATCTATCTTCTAGGTACTGTTTTAAGTGCTTTACATATAGTAGCTCATTTAACTTAATTCTTAATAACAACCCTATGAAATAATTATTATTGTTATCCCCACCTTACAGATAAGAAAACTGGAGCACAAGGCTAAGTAACTTGCTCAAGGGCTTACGACCAATAAGTGGCAGAATCCAAGCAATCTGATTATGAAGCCTGAGCCCTCAACCAGTTTACTATGCTGCTTCTTAAAAATAAAATTGGTGGGGTGACATCAGCAAGATAGAGGAATAGGAGGCCCCAGGCTTCACTCCCCCCTACAGAAAGATCAATTATCAACTATCTACAGACAAAAACACTTTAGTGAAAACCCCAAAATGTGGAAATAAGCCTGAATCACCTGCTGTTATTCAGTTCAATGGCACTGAATAAACATCTGCATTGAAAGAGTAGGAGAAACGGTCTTGTTTTGACCCTGTCATCTCTCCCCCTCCCTCAAGTTGTCCCAGCACCACACAAAGAGGATTCCCCAGAGCCCATGGTTTCTACAGTGGGAAAAGAGAAGCGGGAACATGGACACCTAACTTCCCCAGCGTTTTGAGATGCTTCCCAGGAAACCCATTCCATTCTTACCTCACAGGGAACAGAGAACATAGGGGGAAATGGCACAGCTAGACCACCTAGGATCAGGTAAAAACAAAGCAAGAAGGCAAAGCCCACAGAGACCAGTGCACAGATTTAGGTGAAAGCTCAGTGTACCTGCCAGCAGGGGTATTTGATCAGAGATACTAGGTAACAGAATAGTTCACCTGCAAAGCCAAGCTGGTCACTCCCAAAAGAGGTGGGAAGAACTACCTGGCTTGAATCTCTAGAAGGCCAGCCTTTGGGCCCAGCCTTCAACCCTAACCCAGGAAGCTGCTCTGAATTTAGCTAGACTTATCAAGAAAAAAAAAGACTCAAATAAATAAAATAAAAAATACAAGTGGAGACATTATGACTGATACCACAGAAATACAAATAATCATAAAAAAACTATTAGGAATAATTTTATGCTAACAAATTGGGTAACCTAGAAGAAACAGATAAATTCCTAGACACATGCAACCTACTAAGAATGAATCACAAAGAAATAGAAAATCTGAACAGACCGATAATGAGTGAGGAGACTGAATCAGTAATAAAAAGTCTCCCATCAAAGAAAAGCTCAGGACCCGATGGCTTCTGCAGAATTATACCAAACATTTAAAGAAACTTTTCCAGAAAATCAAAGAGGAAGGAATACTTCCAAACTCTTTTTATGAGGTCAGCATTACCCTGACACCACAGCCATTCAAGGACATCACAAGAAAACTATAGTCCAATATCCTTGATGAGCATAGATGCAGAAATCCTCAACAAAATACTAAGAAATCGAATTCAACAACATATTAAAAGGATCATTCACCAAGACCAAGCGGGATTTATTCCTGAGATGCAAGGGTGATTCAACATTCACAAATCAATAAATGTGATACAGAATAAAGGATGAAAGTTATATGATCATCTCATTAGATGCAGAAAAAACATTTGACAAAATTCAACAACCTTTCATGATAAGAATACTCAACAAATTAGGTATAGAAAGAATGTACTTCAACACAATAAAGGCCATATATAATAAGCTCACAGCTAACATACTCAGTGATGAAAAATTGGAACACTTTCCCTTAAGATCCAGAACAAGACAAGAGGGATGCCCACTCTCACCACTTCTGTTCAACACAGTATTGGAAGTCCTTGCCAGAGCAATAAAGTAAGAAAAAGAAATAAAAGGCATACAAATAGAAAAGGAAGAAATGAAACTGTTGCTATTTGCTGATGACATGATCTTATATATAGAAACTCTAAAGAATCAACCAAAAAACTATTAGAACTAATAAAAAAATTCAGTAAAGTTTCAAGATACAAAATCAACATGCAAAAATCAGGAGTGTTTCTCTACACTAGCAGTGAACTTTCTGAAAAAGAAATCAAGAGAGTAATACCATTTACAATAGCTGTAAAAAATATATAGGAACAAATTTAACCAAGGAGATGAAAGACTTGTATACTGAAAACTATAAAACATTAATGAAAGAAATTGAAGAAGAAACAAATCAATGGAAAGATATCACCTGTTCATGGATTGAAAGAATTAATATTGTTAAAATGACTATACTACCCAAAGCAATCTACAAAATGCAATCCTTATCAAAATCCCAAAGTCATTTTTCATAGATATAGAAAAAACAATCCTAACATTCCTATGGAACCATGAAAAACCCTGAATAATCAAGGAAATTTTGAGCAAAAAGAACAAAGCTGGAGGCATCACACTACTTGATTGCAAACTACACTGTACTACAAAGAAATAGTAGTAAAAACAACATAGTACTGGCATAAAAATAGACATATCGGCCAATGGAACAGAATAGAGAGCACAGAAATGAACCCACGCACATACAGAAAATTGATTTTCAACAAAGTTGCCAAGAATATACAATGGGAAAAGGACAGTCTTTAATAAATTGTGTTTGGAAAACTGAATATTCATATGCAAAAGAATGAAATTGGATCCTTTTCTCACACCATATACAAAAATCAACTCAAAATTGATTAAAGACTTAAACATAAAACCTGAAAGTGTAAAACTGCTAGAAGAAAACAGGGAGAAAACTGTTACACATGACATTGACCTGGGTGGTGATTTTTTAGATTTGACCCCAAAAGCACAGGCAATACGGCAAAAAATAGACGAGTGATGTTACATCCAAATAAAAGTCTTCTGCATAACAAGAAATAAACAGAGTGAAAAGGCAACCTATGGATTGTGAAAAAATATTTGCAAGCCGTATATCTGATAAGTGATTAATATCCAAAATATATAAGGAATTCAAACAACTCTATAGAAAGAAAACAAATCATCTGACTAAGAAATAGGCAAAAAGGCTGAGTGCAGTGGCTCATACCTATAATCCTAGTACTTTGGGAGGCCAAGGCAGGAGGATCACCTGAGGCCAGGAGTTCAAGACCAGCCTTGGCAAAATAGTGAGACCCCATCTCTACAAAAAAAATAGAAAAATTAGCTGGGAATAGTGGTGCAGGCCGGTAGTCTCAAGCGCTCAGGAGCCTGGGGCAGGAAAATCACTTGAGTCCAGGAATTTGAGGCTGCAGTGAGCTGCAACGAAACCACTGCACTCTAGCCCAGGCAACAGAATGAGACCTTGTTTCGAAAAAAAAAAAAAATAGGCAAAGGACCTGAATAGACATTTCTTGAAAGCAAACCTACAAATGGCTAACAGATAGATGAAAAAATGCCCAACATTATTAACCATTAGGAGGTTCAAATTGAAACCACAGTGCGATATCACTTACACCTGTTAGAATGGCTATTATCAAAAGGACAAAAAGTAAATGTTGGTGAAGATGTGGAGAAAGGGAAACATATACACTATAGATGGCAATGTAATTTAGTACAGCCATTACAGAAAACAGTATGGAGGCTCCTCAAAAAGCTAAAGATAGAATTACCACACTATCCAGCAATCCCACTTTTGGGTATTTACCCAAAAGATTTGAAATCAGTATGTTGAAGAGATGTCTACATGCCCATTTTCATTGCAGCATTATTCATAATAGCCAAGTTATGAAATCAACCTAAATATCCATCAACAGATGAATGGATAAAGAAAATGTGGTACATATATACAATGGAATACTACACAGCCTTAAAAAAGGAAGAAATTTTGTCATTTGCAGCATGGGTGCAATTAAAGAACATTATGCTAAGTGAAATATGCAAAACACAGAAAGATAAATACCACATGTTTTCATTTGTATGTGAATTCTGAAAAAATTTGAACTCCTAGAAGCAGAGAGTGGTGGCTACCAGAGGCTGGGGGGTTGGGAGGAACGGGGAGATGATAATCAAAGGGTACAAAGCCTTAGTTAGAGGGATGGAGTACATTTGACTTTTTCTGTGTGATCTATTGCACAGCATGGTGAATATAGCTAATAATTGAGTGCTATACATTTCAATATCACCAAGAGAGTAAATCTCAAATGTTCTTATGACAAAAAATATCAAATATTTGAGGTTATGGATAGGTTAATTAGCTTGATTTAATCATTTCACCTTATATTAAAAAAAATAACATCGCTTTGTACCTCATAATTATAAACTATAATTTGTCAATATAAAATAAAAAGTTTTTAAAAAAATTAATGAAAAATAGTGGAGGAATGAAAAATAAAATGGCAAGATGAATGCATAATCTGTTCCGCGGGTTTTGTATAGTTGGTGATCGTGACCCATGAGTTTGCCTCTAGTGCCAGTAGAGAACGAAAAAGGATGAACAAGAATCAATCAAACTAATCACCAAAATATGGAAACAAATCAATTTTCAGGAAGGTCACCCTTGAGTCTTAGAGAAACATTTTATATGACGCTGCATCCCCAGAAGTATGCCAATTCACTTTTTATTTATTTACACAATACTTTTTTGAGCACTTTCCATTTGTTAGGCACTGTGCTGTTTGCTTGGGGACAGAAAGAATAAGACATAACCCACATCTTAAAAGTAACCACAGCTGGCCGGGTGTGGTGGTTCATGTCTGTAATTCTAGCACTTTGGGAGGCCAAGGTGGGAGGATCACTTGAGCCCAGGACCTTGAGGTTGCTGTGAGCTGTGATGACACCACTGCACTCTAGCCTGGGCAATAGAGTGAGACCTTGTCTCAAAACAAAACAACACAAAATAAAAAAAGGTAAGCAGGGTCTAGGGTAAAAGAACAATGGCTGGCTTTCTTTGGCTTTTACCCACTTCATCTTTGAGTATTGAGTAAGAGAAGAACATAATAACAGGGAGGAACAGTCTTGAAGGAGGATTAGAAAACACAAAACAGGAAGCACTCTTGTGAGTTGGTAGTGACTGGTACAAAAGCATTGTTGATTCCTTTGAGTTGATTATATCTTCTTCTGCAATCTGTAATCTGAGGCTACCTCTGGATAAACTGGACTCTGAGTTTGGGAAGTTTCTTGGATTCCTTGGAGATCATGTGGCTGTGGCAATAAAGGGCTGGAGAATGTAGAAGGATGCAAAGTCAGCTGGTTTCAGAAAGGCTCTGAACTCTGTGTGTGTGAGTGTACATGCAGAGATTTATCCCATCACTAAGGGAGTACACCTGGCTGCCTGGTCAAAGACCACTCTTTCACCTCTGTAAATAACCCCTAAAAGCTGCACATAGACTTTTAAGAATTGCTTTTTCTCCTCTTTCCCCATCTAGAATTTATCTAATAGAGGGTGTCTTAGTCTGTTTGAGCTGCTATAACAAAATACCATAAACTGGGTATCTTACAAACAACAGAAATTTATTGTGCACAGTTCTGGAGGCTGGGAAGTCCAAGATCAAGGCACCAGCTCATTTGGTGTCTGGTGAAGGCCCACTTCCTCATAGAGGGTGCCTTCTTGCTGCATCCTCACGTGGTAGAAGGGGCGAGGGAGCTCTCCAGTGCCTCTTTTAAGGCCACCAATGCCATTCATGAGGGAAGAGCTCTGCCCTCATGACCTAATCACCTCCCCAAAGACCCCACCTCTTAATACCATCACCTTGGGAATTAAAATTTCAAGCTATGAATTTTGGGGGAAAACAAACATTCAGACCATAGCGGAGAGAAAGCAGGCAAAGTTATCTTTGTGGTCATGGCTTCTGCTCAGTTATCATGGCCCTGTCTTCTGCCACCTTTAGCCATGAGGCCCTAGAGAAAAGGATGTCTCAAATTACAATACTTTGGCCTAAAGATAAAGTCGTGAGTGACTTTGATTACCTCAACCTTCAGCTTGTGTTTTTAAGTGAACATCATTATCAAAAGTATGAATATGGGTCATGTTTGTATTCAGTGTTTTGAAATGAATAACGTCAGTTAAATAATCCATGAAAGCTAGTATTGGTGTTTCATCTTTAATTTGAAATAATGATCTCATAGTGATCTTTTCTGGACTGCTTTTGAGTAGAAAGAAGAGGAGCGAGCTCATTCAGAATCCTGGATACTGCACTTGAATTATCTAACAGGTTCTGCCATGTTTAGTGGGAGGTTGAGGCTGTGTTGAGAAATAATCATAAAGGAGCTGGGTCTTTTTCAGCCAGAGAACTGCTCTTCCTGGCAGTGATAAAAGTGATTATATCACCCAAAACTTTTCATGGAATTTTGAAAAGTTGTCAAATCTTGAGTTTCCTAAGTGAAAGTGGCTGTACTTACGTTCCTTTGTTTTATTTCCCTCTTTCAGTCCCAGCAGAAGTGCATCGTGATCTTCGCCCTGGTGTGCTGCTTTGCCATTCTAGTTGCGTTGATATTTTCAGCCGTGGACATCATGGGAGAGGATGAGGATGGACTCTCAGAAAAAAATTGCCAAAATAAATGTCGGTAAGAGGTAACAAACAAAAATTCTTCTTTAGGGGGTGGGCAAGAAATCCAAAGAGGGCTCAGGACAATGGAGAGAAAAATATCATAGCCACATGTATTCATCCAGCTTCCCCTGGGCTTAAGCTGAGGCCTGATTCTCTGTCCATTGATGTGCTTACTCTTAGCACAAGGGAATAAAAATGAGTCATGATTGAATTCCCTTTACAGTTTGGTCATATTTTATACAGACAGGTGGTCAACAAAATGAAATTTTATAGCAATCTGCATTTCTGGAGGCCACTGTATATGAGGTTTTGGTTTGCTCCATGATAACCCTGGCAAAAATGAGTGCCCCAGTGAACAAAGAACACTGTGCTAGTTGTTACATCGAATGGAAGCTGAAAAGCACACATCTCAGGAAAAATTCCAACTTAAAGTTAGGGATTAAAGAAGTAGGCATGTCTATGAGAAGACATGGGCCTCCTCGATCTGTCTCAATTTAGCACACAGTTTTTAATCTAGAAATGATGACAGCTTTACCATTATATTTATGCATTACGTCTCTTCAGTTACATTAAATGGCATTTCCCTGGGGCCATTCCTGACTGGCAGAGCCTTCACAGCTCAGTGTCAACCCCATAAATCTCCTTATCAAATTCTTCCCTGAGCTGCTACCTTTTTTTTTTTTTGGACTGGGGGAGGGTGTAGAAAAGTACCAAGATACCAAGAGGAGGCAGATAGATAAGAGACCTATTTTTACATATGCATTGCTGCAAAGCTGAAGTAAGCCCACAAAATTACAACAGTAATTATGAATTAGAGCTTATAATTAATTTAAACTGTAATTTTTTCCTGTGGAAAGCATTAGTCTAGGAGCCCCTCTTTTCCAGCTTAAAATCAACAACCTGGTTGTGTGTATCTGAGCTTCCACCCTGGATATTTTACTTTGAAATTGAGTGTTCTGGCCCATGAAATGTCCTGAAAAGACAATTGAATTTTTTTTTAACCCATGGTACATTATAGTCTTACAGTCTAGTTACCAGGCAACAAGTATTACACACAGAGCAGAGCATACAAGAAAGAAATCAATGTACACATTTTAGATTTTTTTCCTTCATGTGAGAAAGGTGTTCCATAAATATATTTACTTCCCAGACTGGATTTGGGAGAAAAATTGTCCAGGGATTATTTTAGGGAAAGCAGTTGCTGTCATCTGCTAATGCTATTACACATCAAACATAAATGTTCCACGGACAAGAGGCCAATGACTTGGGTTTTCTGAGTGCAAACACTTTGCCTCTCTCTCTCACCTCATCTTATAATGAAGACTTCTGCATACTTTAAATGCAAAAAAATGAACACCTGGAAAGCAATTTGATAGAGGTCAAACCATAACAACTTCCTTAAGACAAAATACCCAGGACTTTTCAAGAGACATGGCTGAGTATTGGTAGTTTTCATCAAAAAAGAGAGAGCCTTAGAATTATACTTCTTTTCACTTGGGAGAAGCTATAATTTAATTTTTATTTTTAACTCATACAACTGGAATTTGGGTCTGGTTATTTTTTCTGTCTCTGTCAGTAAGTACATTCTGATAACACTGCTTCTCCTGCCATTTAGGAAATATTCTTCTAACTACCTCCTAATCACCTGCCTCCTTCCCTCCTTGGAATCACTGCCCTGGTTACTAAACAGCACCTGTATATTCAGCCATCTTTTCGAGAACACAAGTCCCCTGCAGATCTTTCTTTCTTCTGCAACCTCTTCCCCTGTGTCCTGTGTTTCTGTTCTGCACTCTCAGCCAAGCGCATCTTGTATGTCTGCCCTGGAACTGGTATGCCGCTTCCACCTAACTTTATCCCCAAGAGGCTTCTGCTTTTCCTCCTGTCTCCAATGCACAGGATAAGGAGGTAGGGTCACTGAGATCGATGCCTTATGCCCCAATCCAGTTTCCAGACCGTTGTCCCACCATCTTTTCTGGATCATTCTTATTTTAATTTGAGGGAATTTTCTTACACCATGCACTCCCCCCTTATCATCATAGGCAACATTGTCTTCTGACTTACAGGACTCTTTCCCATGTTCTTTTGTGCCTGGCCAACAGACCTCCTAACCCTAAGTTCTGTCCCTTGCCGACATACTTAGAAACTTGAAAGTTTATTTCCCAGCACTCTAGCCTTACTGTTTTTTAGCCATCTCAAATCAATAAATTTAATGTTCACTTCACCTTGGCACCTTAGATGAGTGGGCAGTATGATTCAGAGATAACCCTTATCGGTTATGAAGGCTATTTTAATTTCATTTCCCTTGAAAATGATAGATTAAAAAAAATCTATCTCACCAGGTTGTATGAGGATTGAGTAAGATGTATAAACCTATAGCAAAGCATCAGGAAACTCAGAACAAACAATATATAAAAGTTAATTTTCTCCCTGTGCCTTCCAAAGAGCCTGGAAATCCCCTTCCTTTATTCACAACTAGCTTCCTATTCCTCCCGCTTCCCCACTTATCCTGAATCTACTCTTTATCCTGATTTTAGTCTTTGGTTCTGTGGAAATATATAAAGACCAACCACAGGAGAACAGAGGCTATTTATTCAGAGCTTGCTGCAGCAAGGGAGTCAACCGTTGTCAATTGCGCTTTGCAGACTTGAAGGCAGGCGCAGGAGTGAGGCAGCTTGATAGTGGAGAAGAGGTAGCTTCAGGTGTGCTGATCGGAGGCTGCTGGATGAGGAGGCTCTAAGTGGGCTGACTAGAAGTGGGGCATCCTATGTGACTGGTTAGGGTGCATATTTAGCTTTCTCTGATTGGTCTTAAGGTGGAAATAGGAACAAAAGTTAGGGAAGCTGTCTGTTATTGATCAAGTCCTGGTCATTTGGGGCCAATTGTTACAGAAGTTCTTGTTTAGCTTCCTGGATGGTTGCTAGAGATAGCAGTCTGACTTCCTACAAGTCTGACTTACATAAGGCTGGCTTCCGGCGGCTGGTTCTTGCAGATAAGCGGTTGGTTTCTTGGGCGGGTTACTGAAGGTTGTGGGTCAGAGTTCTATCTCATATATGATTTGGCCGTTGTCCATTTGTTTATTCAGTCTCTCCATTCCCCGAACCTCCCCCTGTACTATGAGCCCCTTCTGTTTTAATTTTCTTCTTATCTATTTGCCAGACCATGATTAGCATGTCTGGATTCTTCCCACGGCATCCTAAATTCTCACTTGCTCCCTTGGATCCTTGACCTCAACCATGCTGCCAATTCTTAAACTGGTTGACCCATCCCTGTCCTGAAGGCAGCCTCAGCCATTGCTCCAAACCCTGATCAGGCTGCGGAGGAGAGTGAGTTCCACGATTCTTCAGTCCTAGCTTCCTCCAGGCAGGGAATCTGCTGGTGAAAGAGGTGAGGCTTTTCAGAGATGCACCCACTGAGCACACTGATGCTGATGTAGACCAGTAGGAAAAACTGCGGGTCTGTAGAACTCTTGAGCGTGCCATCCTCAACTGAAGCATTTCTCTAGAAAATTCCTGTTCCTCTCCTCATGACCTCATCGCTGTCCTGGCTCTAGACTCCCCAGACTTCTTCCCAGTTTTTACTTCAATGGGGCGTTAGCTATGTCACCTGATGCTGAGCTTCCAATTACTATTTACTTCACTTAAGTACAGTTTTCTCTTTATGCTTTTCTCCTTGTGGTGTCATTATCCTAAAGACTGCTGCCTGCTCAGTTCAACTTTGCTAAGACCTTATTACTTTATAATTAAACTCCTTCTGTGTTTGTAGCTCTTCTCACCCCTGAAAGTTGAGTGTCAGTGTCTCATCACTGTTTTGACAGCCTCTCCCTAAGACCTCCTCATCCACTGCACTCCTTTCTAAATATATTACTTTAATTTGTCTTATTTCTACTAACTAGCCTTTCTATCTTCTAATAGGTTCCCACTCTGAATCATACTGCCCACTCAATGTTTTTCTAACATTTATATGTCTCTCTAAAAAATGTATCTCCCTATTAAAAATCCTTATAATTTTTTTCTGTCTGACTTGTCTTATTTCTTCCCCCTCTTGTGTTATCTTGCTGCTATTTTACCGTACTAATAGTAAAGTAGGTAATTTTATCGTAATTTTCCACACAAATCTATAAAATATCAACTGCTCCAAACTTATCTTCCAAATGCCTTTTAACCAGCCTCAGGTGGGGTGCAGTGGCCTGCGTCTGTAATCCTAGCACTTTGAGAGGCCAAGGCAGGAGGATCACTTGAGGCCAGGAGTTTGAGACGAGCCGGAGCAAGAGTGAGACTCTATCTCCACAAAAAATAGAAAAATTAGGCAGTTATGGTGGCTCATGCCTGTAGTACTACTTCAGAGGCTGAGGCAGGAGGATCGCTCGAGCCCAGGAGTTTGAGGTTGCAGTGAGCTATGATGACTCCACTGTACTCTAGCCCGGGCAACAGAGGGAGACCCTGTCTCAAACAAAACAAAACATAAAAACCAACCTCAATTGTTAGGTACAGAAATAAGATCTTTTGACCTCAGTGAATGACTTTGACCTATTTCTTTGTCTCTTTGTACTGGATTTCTGTGCCTTTCCTAATGTGATTTTAATTGTTGATTCAGTCCCTATAACTTTAAACCTCCATGTCACTTGACTACCTGAGGGAGTGAAAGGCAACTTTTCTAGCTTCTGCTAGGAAACTGCTTCTCCATGAGCTCTGGGGAATCACTGAATAGGTAGGGAAAGCTTAAACTGCCACTTTAGGGTGCATGCATCCTGTGACTTGGCTAGCTGTGATTCAGTAGTGCCTCTAATTATCATTGTACCCCATGCTTGTAAGAGGTAACCACATGCTGTGAAGTTTCCCACACGTCATATTCTCAGGGACCAGCAGAGACATTGGAGCCGACCTCAGGGTGCTGTTCATGTGCAGAATATATGCTCTCGTGTGGAACTTTCACCCTTTCAGATGAGAGGCCTTTGTTCGGTATGTGTAGCTGCATCTGTTTCAACAGCGGCCCACCCTGCCCTGCCCCTGGAGTGAACTTCTATCCATCGTTTTTGGTTACTACTCCCCCACTTATTAGCAACACTATGAGACACTCAGTAGAAGAGGGACTTTCATTACCACGCCTCCTGATAAATACCCACAGAACCCCTCAGCATCCTGCTCCTCCTCCACCTCAGGCCCAATTCTCATAACAACAGGAGAATTAATTTCTGCAAAAATATCATTAAACAAGCTGAGTAAACATACAATCGTGGGTGGCTTAACATTGCCATATAATCATATTGATGGGCATGTGCCACCTATTTTTTCTGGGCGATTATGTTCCCGCCCCTCGTCCTCCTGAATCAGCCACCATGCCTGAGTGGCTACTGGTCTAGTTTGCCTCACTCTTTCCCACAAATCTTCATATCCATTTTAGCTTGGTCTGAAGCATGAAGGGAATGGACCAACTCAGTCTATATATCTGTATCTATATCTACATCTGTATCTATAGCTATCTAGTTCCCATTATTAATGGGAATTTTCTTTCATACTAAAATGAGTGGACTTGGATCTGTACAAAAGGGACTCATGCAATATTATAGGCTGGCATTATATATTGTGCCAATGTATAAGTTACCATAGTGGTTCTCCAATAAGGAGTTGCCTGGACCACCAAAATTTGGTCACAGAAAGTATAGCAAGGGCCAAATTCACCTTGTAATATGCCACTCCTTCACACACGACTTTTTATGTATCCTTTCTAAATTTTCAGATTTTTTTATTAAAAAGATGACTTCTCTACTCTATATTTGTCACATTTTTTGTTTTCTGAGTCTCTCCCTCTGACCCATCATTTTCTTACTTAAAATAAAAAGCTCTGTCTACAGACATATCTGTATTTGTATTAATAACTCAGTTGCTGCTTCAGTATAGGACATACATAATTTGGTTTGTCAATCTATGACATTCCTAGAAGAGTGCATGGAGAGAGCTCTTTATGCACGGACAATCACCTCCTAGTGTTTTGTCACTTTTCCCTTTAGTGTCACCACCTTAGGGCTGTCTTAACAGACTCAACTTGCTCCAATAGACTAGAATTATTGTTTTCACTTTTAATGCCCAAATTGCCACTACTTGACCAGTGGGAGCCACCTTTTGTGATTTTTGACACTATTCCAGATATCTCTGAGAGCAGCCTTGCTTTCTGGCAACAACAAGCTGTTCTAGTGACATTTTAAATTTTCTTGCTTTGAGACATGGTATTATTTACTCTCCAGTGAGCCCTGGTTCCTTTTCATGGAGACGTCTATTAAAGACCAAAATCTAAGTTCTGAGAGTGTCCTTAGATTGTCCCCCAAGGGTATTGGTGATAGACACAATGATACCAGAGGAGAGGTTCTTTAAACTACAGTACTTTTATGACTGAACAATACTTCTCCCTCCCTCCCTCTCTTTCTCCCTCCCTCCATCTCTCCCTTAATTCTTTCATATTATAGATGTAAGAGCATAGACTCTAGGACCATATTACCTGGGTTTGAATCTGGCTATACCATTTAGGAGCTTTGCAATCTTGCTCAAGTTTCTTGATTTTACTGTGCCAAAATTTTTTCTCATCTGGATAATGAAGACAATCATTGTGTCTTACTTGAAAGATGTCTACAAAGACTAGATGTGTAAATGCAATATCATTTGTCATATAATAAATGTTCAATAAATCTTAGTTATTCTTTTTATTAAGGGACATAAGTTCATTGCAGGTATTTGCAGTTTCCTTTTAAGTTCCGTGTTACTTTCCTCCAAAATGAGGAAGAGCTTATGACCATTTTTCATCCTTTTCGTAAACTACGTATTTTCCCTTTATCTACATTAACTTTGATCTACTAAGCTTTATATTGACAAACCCAACCATGTTTTTAAATTAAAGTGTCGCTCCCAAATTTAGAAGACTCCATTTGGTTTTTGGCTCCTTATTTGATATCTGAGCACTTTTCTGACTGCCTAAAGAGAAACAGAAGCTCTAACCTACACCCCCCACTCCCACCGGAACACCAAAGGATCTGAAAGCCTAGAGCACCTGATGCTACAAATAGATTTCTAATGCACTAAATGAATAATATTGATGAAACGTAGAATAAAGGCAAAATCTGGCTCTAGAGCCTTTTATTTTACATCATCTCCCAGTTGCTCCATTTGTGCCAACAATGAACCTATTTCCTTTATAATTTTTTTGATGTATTTTTTTCTTTTATCAGTGCCAGTATCTATTTTTTCCAGAATTTTCTAGGATCTGAAGAAAGAGATAAACACTTGTGTTTAATCCACTACATTAAACATCAGTGAGCCATTTGATCCACTTTTTATTGGCTTCCTCTTGTCTTTCCCCAGTTCTAAACTCCTTCGGCTTTCCTATAACCCTAACCTTACTTCCCCTGAGCTCTATTTGGAGATTACTTTAGTTGAGAAGATGGCACCCACCTGATATAACTCCTTCAGCTTTCTTTCCAACTGAGAATCCCCAAAGTATCTTCATCCGTCCTTCTCTCTGCCCACTTTTATCTCAGAGGAAGAGATGTCCCATGCCCTTCCCAAAGCTAACCCTTCTAGCTACATGCTGGATCCTGCAGAAATAAGTGGAGACCAACCACATGAGAAAAGCAAAGGTTATTTATTCTGAGCTTGCTACAGCAAGGGACTCGACCACCATCACTTGCTTTTTGGCAAGATTCAAGGGCTGGCAGAGCAGTGGGAAAGTTTTGTAGTGGAGAGAAATGAAAACTACATGTTCCTTTCTCTTTTGAGCCTCTGCTCTTTTTAAGGGCATCTGCATTCTCCCAGAGATCTGAGATGATGGTCAGCCCTCTTTGATTTGTCACTTCTTTACGCCTTTTCTGCAAATACAGGGCCATTTCTGTAATGGCAACTTTGGCTTTTTATTGGTGTTCTCAGCATTTCAGTTTTCTCCTTGTTTTCCTGACTAGATAAAAAACTCCCTGAGAACAAGGAACCCATCCGTCTTTCTCTCTTTGTGTCTTATGCAGTATCTCACACATCAGGACTGAGTAGCTACTCTTTATTAGGAGGCAGTAATTTCCATGTAAAAACAAGTATAAATTACAGGAATAATATTGTTTGCTGAGATAGTGTGTATTATTATTAGATCACTTTAGAATTCCTTCATAGTATAATTTGCTTTGGGGAAATAACTGAGGATTATGAGAAGAGATACAAAAGTTTATAGATTATTTATCTAAAGAATATCATATGGAAGTAAGTTAGAAAAAGAAATTGGCTGAGAAATTGCTTAAATAAAGTAGAATAATCTAATACTGTATTTTTATAAGTAGCATTGAATAAATAACTTTTAAAAATAATTGGAAATGGAAGATAGCTTAATTTTAAATGAAGAAAAAGAGACGCCCCCAAACACATTTGAATACAGATATTTTTATGCTTCTGAACTCTACTTATATGAAATGGCACTTACTGACATTTTCATTTCACCATTGAGTTCAGTAAAATTCAAATTTCCTGAATTATGAAAGATTTACCCACCAGTGTATTGTTTACAGTCCCACAGCTAAAATCTCAAAGGTTATTTTAAAAATAATGTTTTATCTTTAGAATTTAATCTTCATAGGAGGAAATCTGAGAGAGCGTAACACTTCCTGATGGACTATAATTACTACTTTGGGAAGCAGCAGAAGCTAATTATTTCAAAGTTTTGATTTTAATGAAACTTAATATACGATTAATGATGTTGACATTTCCTGTTGCTAGGTTTATCCTCCCAAAGATCATTTGAATGTGCTATATATTTTTCAAAAAGTTCATTGAGCCTTTATAGGTACAGCCATATCAGAATGTCGTGGACTGTGTTGGGAACAGAAAGTACAGATGGCCTATTTCAGCCACCTTGTCAGGAAGGATGCTATGCATGATCGTTCTCCTTGTAACAGAGCACGGCCCAGCCCTTCACCTGAGGCAATAGGAACATTGACGGAGGGAGTAGTGGGGAGAAAGATGTAAAGAAAACCTAGGTTGACGTGCCTCCAGATATTCTTGTATTTTGTTTGTAGACGTCTAATTAGAAACTCCAATCAGAACTTTCAGTGAAAGTAATTGCCGTGATCACAAAGACTGTATTGAGAAAAACAAAGTTTTTGACAGAAAAATCTGTTAAAGAATTCATGGGAACTCAGCTTCCAAAACTGTAGAACTTTGAAGTTTAGAATAGCTTGCAGATTTGGAATGCAGCACTTAAGAATGGGGTCACGTATCAGAGCAGAAACTTTGAACTGTGAGTCTAAAAGGCATGGCTGTAAGCAATAAAAGGTTCTGCAGACAAACCTCAACTGCAAATCTGATGCTAGTTTTCAGATGTCAGTCACACTTGATGTAGTGATGTGTTGGGAACATTACTTAGTCTCAGAAGACCTTGGGTTGGTCTCCTGTCTGCCTTCACACAGACAGCTGAGGAAGTTATCTAAATGCAGCCTCAGTATTCTCATTTATAAATTGATGATAATTTTCCTTCCATGTGGTTGTGAGAAAAAATAAGATAACGCATGTGTGGAAGATTGCAGAGTGCTTTACAAAGGGAGGTATTATATGATTCACTTAAGTTTTGAGCCACACTCACAAAGAGCGATATCGTCCAGTGCCAGAAATGTCATTTTTTGGATATAAACCACAGCCTCGTAAGGCTTACATTTTTACCAAAATAGAAATTGCAGTTTGTCAGAGCCATAACAAGCCAGAGAGAGGTTCTGGAGCCCTGGCCCTCACTGGGCAGCAGAGGTCAAGATGTAGTGTGTGAGAAATGCCCAAGGGAACTGAGTGTGCATCTCAGCTCAGCCACCTACTGTGTGAACTTGGTTGTTTAGCCTGCCTGGGTTCATGTGTAGAATGATAGTGACTATATTAGTACATATTCTATAGAGTTTTATAAAAAATAAATGAATTAAAATGTGTAACTTGTTTGACTAAAAGGGGAAAATATACAAGTCAGGGATTTCTTCCCTCAAGATTAATTTACAAACTCATCATCTTAGATTTACCTCATTTAACTTTGCTTGTTTTATCACACTTGTATTTCCAAGTCATTCCATTAGATTGTTGCCTTTTAAAACAAGTAAGTATTTATGCAATTGAACAACTAATATATACAGATGACAATAATGTGAGCAATACAGTCTTACAATGAAATATGACCCCTTTCCCATTGCAGACCCTGGGTTCCCTAGTCCAGAGGAAGATACTGCTAACATGTTCTTTTTTTACTTCCAGAAATATGACCTTATATATGTATATATGGGTATGGATATTTGTATTCTGTATGTCTGTATATCTGTCCTTTTTTTCTTACAAATTGGAGCATATAGACATGATTTTGTACCATGAAAAATTTTATCCAGACATCTTTACATATTAAGACATATAGATCCATGGTGGCTGCATAACACTCATCATATGAATGTAACATAATTAATTTAACTAGTCCTTTATTGATCTGAAGGACATTTAGGTTCCTTGGGGGTTTTCTTGTTGCTGTTTTATTGTTGTAGTAACAAGCAATGCTGCCAATTGATATCCTTATATAAACACATTTAGCCATAAGTAGTAGAACATCTTTAAATTCATAAAAACTGAATTGCTAGGCCAAAGGGTAGATGCATTTTAAGTTTGTATAGATAGTACAAATTGTATTCCAAAGACCCTATAACATTAAGATGTAAGATTATTTGTTTTCCCCACCACTGCCAACATTGAATATTATCAAATTATTTACCTTTGCTAATCTGAAAAAAGAAAGAAAATGGTATTTTATTATTATTTTTTTAAATTATGAGTGATGTTGAAAATCTTTCCACATGTTTTAAAGAGCCATGTCTTCCTCTTTATCTGTGACTTGCCTCTTCATAACGTAGTCAGGACAAGTATGGCTTGATAGAGTATCCGGTAGAACACAGCAAAATACCTGAAGCCAATTCAGTAATCATAATAATAATTGTAATAGCAAGAAAATAAATGACATCACACAGAGCAAATCTAATTTATCAGAGAGGTATAATGAGATTTTGGGGCCTTTCTTTTCCATCATATTAGAAATATCCAATTATAGGAGGTATTCATAGGTAATTATTAATGTGTTTTACTTTCACACAACTTTGAAAATTGATCATTTTGTGTATCTATAAGATGAACTTTCACTGTGATCTCTTTGCTTCAATAATTGTGACATTCACCATATAAGATGGGCCTGTCCTGTCCCTTATTATAAATGAAGTACTTTATTCTGAGCACTTTTTTGGCAATATTGCAGGCTGGGATATTTAGATATCTAGCTATTACACAAATGCTTTCTTGTCTTTATCATGCAGTTCTAAGTGGAGCTATTTCTAGTAAATGAAGTTAGAGTTGGCCGTTGTATTTTAATTTGATTATAACATTATTTAGTCTCCTTGCATATCCTGGTATTCAGTTCTTACTACCAAAATGATCTAGAACTAGATCTCCAGATGGACTGGACTGTGGCCCATGACAAATGACCAGTTTGGGCTATTATTTGGTGTTACTGCAGCTATAATTTATTGTGTATCTATAATATGCCAGCTACCATATAAGGGACCTAATGTTATATCATTGATTCTCATAATAAGCCAGATATAGTTATCCTTATTTTACAGATGAAATGATGGGTATAAAATTATTAAATAATCTAACCACTTAGTAAGAGATCAAGCTGGGTTTTGTCGGGGAAGAAAACAACTTTTTCCTCTACCTTCTTAGTTTCAGTGGCTGAAACCTCAAAAATTGAACTGAGGAAAGACAGATTAACAGGAGAAAAAAGGTTTATGTCATAAGCTCATGGGTGGGGCTCACAGAATTAAATGAAAACCCTACAGAGGTATCAGACCCAGAGACTTATATACCAATTTTACAAAAGGACAATAAATTTGTGGAGAAGTGACAAGACAAAGAAAAAGAGTTTTGAGCTTCTAGGGGTGGTAAATTGTGGGAAGGTAAATATATGGGGGAAACTAATGGAAGATAAGTGTTATTTAGTAAAGTTTGTTTGCACAGGCCCATCTCAGTACCAACTTTCCTCATTGTTCATGGCCATGAAATTCCCCGGGGAGATGGATTCATGGCAGTCCTCATCTCGCAGAAGTTTCTGCTCATAGTCAGATAAGGGAAGTTCCAAGAAGGTTTTTTTCTGCATCTGTTGATTCTCAGTGGCTGTCAGCTCAATACACTCTATATGCCAAAATGGCTTATTTTGGGGTGGCACATTCTGATTCTCTTCAGTTCAATTCCAGCTCTGGCTGACTCTTCTTATTTTTATGCTGCGAGGGCCAAGTCAGGGCTGGTGTGCTGAGGGCTGCCCACCCAAGGGGAGGGAGTAATGCCATGACACTTGTTATGTTGTCCAGCACACTGTGTCCCTCCACAGTCTGGGTGAGCCCATGTCACTGTGTTCCCTCCAGTATATGCCTTGTAATCCGTTTCTGCCTCGATGCTTTGCCTTTGTTTTAGCCAGCATATGAGCATCACTGTTCTTCAGCTGTTGATGCAGACCCATCTTCATTTCCTGAACCTGCTGGATGGGAAGGAAACATACAGTAGGCTTAGATTAAGGTTTTCTGATTTTAGACCAAGTATCTTATGTCTCAGAAATGAACCTGAGAAAGACTTGTCGATTCCGAATCCCTACGGCACCTCACAAAGCTTGCCCACGTGATACTATGTCCCAGATCATAGCTGGGCCCCCACCTTGAAACTTTCCCCTAAGCAGGCCCTGGTCCACTCTTGGCCCCATCCTCTCAGGAGATCATGGTCCTGAGGTCACAGCATGCTTCCCAGGACCCACCACAGGCATTGCTCAGAGGACAGAGACTTTCTCACTGAATGCACAGCTGACTGTTGAAACTTTTCCATTCATTTTGTTACTCAAACAAAATAAAAAAAATTCTGTTTCTGAACTTTGCAAGCCTTTAAGATATACATCCTTGTACTGCATTTATTTTTATCCCAAATTCATCAGAAGGCTTGAGTCAGAAGATTGTTTTTCTACAGGAAGGAGAGGTCAGCTTTCTTTGAGATCCTGAGGGGGTCCTCTGCGTAGTTATGCACAGAGTTCTGATACATGTGAGACTCAAGTCCCCTGCCTGCTGGGACACCTCCATCTCTTGATGTCCTTTCCTTTAGCAACTTCCATCCTATGCTATAGTCAGTCCACATGTCTTCCTAGGCCACAAAAGTGGAGAGAGAGCCAGGCTCTCCCAGGGCTCAGCCTTTGTGTCAATGGCTCTCCCTGTGGGGCACAACCTTCCCTCTGGTCCCTGTCTCTTGGGTCTCACCCGAGGCAATCCTCCTGCAGGAGGCCTGTTCTGCTCACCTTGTGAGGTCACTGTCCTGGGTGCTACTACGCTGCCCAGAGCTGACCTCTGTTCTAATGCTTGTTATCTACTGTGAAAACCAAGTATTAATTTTTCTGGTAATTTAACCAGTCTCCACTGAAGGCTTATTTCACAAAATTAGTTATCTTGAAGTTGTTGAAAATTCCCATTAGAAATGTGGACTATAAACACTTCAGACTTTAACTCGGTACATAATATTGAGCTGAGCTACTTTATTTAAGGGCTTTTTGTGAGTTTGGTTGTCTTTCTTTTCATATTGTTATTACAAAAAAAGGGAGGCATAGCTAAGAGAGGGACTTGGCCCCGCCCCCCAGTTTTAACATGTTAGGAATATTGCGCATAGGGCATTCTAGAGTTCCAAAAGTATTAACATTAAATGTCATATATCTCTCAAAATATTCATAGATGAATGAGTGTTGAGTTTTGACTTTGGTCTGAGATTAATGAAAGTTGAGTCAAAGGGTATTTTAAACAATCTAAGAAACAGTCAATTTATGTGTGACTCAGTCTAGCCTGGAAATGTGATATTAAAGATTGATTATGTTGCTTTGTATCTGCTGTGTCTCTTTCCAGCTTCAGGCATTAATAATTATGCTCTCAAAGGCCTCAATTTTTATTCTCTCTTGGGAGTCAGGCAATATTAAAAGAGCCCTTCCAGAGGGTTTTTTTAATTTATTTTTTTGGTATCTCCATGGCAGATGAGTTAGGACAAGCCTCCTCAATTGCCTGCTTTGTTATCCTTTTCCTGATTGACCCTTTCTTCCCTATGACAACTTTGGTAAAGAAGGGAGCAGTGACATTTGTCCTTTATATACATTATTATCAAGTTGTCATTCTGTGTTTAATCCCAAGGATGTCATAGAGGGCAAGATCTTTCGCTGATGTCACAGGTATACGTTTGGTTAGACCAGTAATGCAGACACTCGAGACACCACATCTTAATTGCTGCATGCTAAACTATCTTCTCGTCTAGACTGTAAGCTTATTGGGGTCGGGAACTCTATCTTACTAATATTGGCATTTCTGGCAGCTGGCACTGTGCCAGTGCATATCGCCTGCTCCAGTGCTGATGACAGTAGGAAAGAGGAAATGCAAGGTGATGCATCTGGCCCAGTAGTGCCTCAGACAGAGTGGGAACTCAAATAAATATTGCACTAGGATAAAGGAAGAAAAAGAAAAAAGTAGTGGTGTGGGGTAGGGAAAAGAGAACTAGACCGAGGAAAGAAGAGCTTTCAAATCTTAACTGAACTCACTGAGTAAACTTGGGAAAGTCAGCTAATTCCTCCCTGTTTATATTTCCCATCTGCAAAATGAGGAGATTATCTGAGATGAGCTCCAAAATCCCTTCTTCCTCTAAAAGTTATATAAGTCTATGAAATGCCAAAAGACTGAGATAGGTAATAGGTGATAATACTTCATTAACTTGTATGAAAAATGCTCAAATATATCCACAGAATGTTCAAGCTTTTAGGATTTATCTGTCAAAGTTCGGTGGATTGATGCATATTTTTTTCAATCTGCCAATATTTCATCAGGGTCTACTTTGTATAAAGGCTGTGCTAGAGCTGGGGATACAAGGAGGAATTATCATCAGTGTTCACCACTAAGATTATGTGAGAGATTGGCAAGTTAAGAAACACCATAGAAATGCTAAAATGTGGGATGTCCTTAGGGTTAGGGAGTCACAGGAAGGAGCCACTTCTGGAGCCACTCTGGGGTGATGACAGAGCAGGTAATGGGATTTAAACAATTCCAGGCTCTCCAAGGAAGGGCCACAGCATGTACAAAGACTTGACAATATGAAAAGGCTCGACTTTGTCAGAGAATGCAAAGGAGGGAGAGACAAAAGATGGCACAGATAATACTGTGACCAGCAGTCCTTAACATCTGTGAAGGTTGTTCACATCAGGCTTAAAAATTTGGACTTTATTTTGAAACTAATTGGGAGCCATTAAATAGTTAACAAAACTATGGACATGATTCTATTTGCATTTCAGGGAAAAAAAATGTTAATAATAATATCGCTGATGAAATAACCAGTTTTTTCTCAAAGAATATTCCTAGATGCCTGTTTAAGAATTCCCTGGGTGCTTGTTAAAATGCACATGCCTGGGTTTCAATCTAATTCAATAGAATCAGAATTTCTGTGGGTTTGGCTCAGAAATCTGCATTAAAAATAAAGAAAAAAAGCCCGTTTTACAACTTATGCAGCTTAAAGTGTGGGAACCACCGGGTAAGTGAGTGGAGAGTTAGTGGCAGGAAACTCTGGAGAGCACAGATTTTGAAGTCAGATAAATGTTGAATGTCAGCGCTGTTCCTTAGTAGCTGTTTCATCTGAGCCAAGTCACTTAGCATCTCTGAGGCTGAGTTTTCCCATCTATAAATGGGTTTAAAAGTACCTGCCTCTTAGGGTTTCAGTCAGAATTAATTGAGATAATATATGCAAAGCACCTAATGTTGTATGTACCAGATTTGAAGCACATTGGAATTACCCAGAGAACTTATTGAAACTGTGTACTCCCCAAGATTCTAGGACAGGGTGTAGAGGACTTGAGAAACTCCCCAGATGGTTTGGATTAGGAACCATTAGGAATTACACAAAAGGTTAACTCCCCTTATCCTAAGGCAGTGCAGTGAAGGTATAAAAAAAGAGGATAAATTTAAGAGATTTCTAAAAGGGAGACTATTCAATTGCCTAAGTGATTTTTAAGGTTTTGATTCAGATGGCTGGTTGTGTCAAAATGGAGCTGGAGAATGTGTTCTGTTTTGAACATGGTGGTGTCCATGGGTCATCTGTGTGGAGATGTCCAGGAGCTAGTGCTAAATAGTGGACAAGGGCTTCAGAATAAAGCCCAAGGTGGTGATAAAGAGTGAGCTGTCAAAGTGGTAGCTGAAAAGGGCATAATCTCCCAGGGATAAGACAGATAAGAAGACGCCCCATGACTCATCTCCATGTCAACACCAAATTTTAAAGTTTTTCAGGAAAAAATTTAAAAATCCCGTGAAGGAAATTGAAAAGATGTTTGGAGTAGGAAGAGAACCAGAAGAGGGTTTTATTTGAGAAATACACTAAAAAGAGACTGTCAAATGCCACAGTAAAATCAACCAAGACTGAAACCTGCCTTAAAACAGAAATCCCATCTTAGCAATGATGGGTGCTTTGGTCATGGTAATTGGTTGGATGGTTGATTGATTCTGGAGAAACGTTGGTATGTTTGGCTTTATATTCTCACCTGAAATGCCCAATAAAACCTCAGAGGTAGAAAGTGGTTGTTTGCTACTCTTTGAGTGGGAAGAATACTTCCAAGTATCTCTCGTTCTCAAAAACTATTTTATACAGAGTTGACATCATTGGTAATCTAGAGAAGGTTATGTGCTCTGGAGAGTCATAATGGTAGTTTTTAGTATAAAAACCAACACCTGCTCCTTGTGGTTTCCTTTCTAGTTAGTTGTTAATGATTGTCTCTCCAGTTACATCTTTATTCTCTGATAGAGTTTTTAATATGAGGAAAGGTATTATTCTCTGGATTAAGAACATTTTGGGATGAAGGAATTCACATTGCAAAAGTTAAAATTCAAGTGCATTGAACTTCATGCAGAGTCTATGACGATTATTCAGCATGCTAAAACTCACCACTTTGTATTTTAAGGATGATCTTTTTGCCTCCTAGTAAATTTGAAATGTGTCGCTTTGTTGTAACATTTTCAAGGATTCAGCATATTTGCAATTTCCAGTCTTGAGTTTTATTATTCCAAGTTAGCTCCATTTAAAACTATTAACAAATACTGAGGGACTGTTCAGCACATTGTTCTGTTCTAGGGCTAATGCAGGGAATTACAGCTCACCATAGTTCAAGTTTAGAATGATAGATACCAAGGAACTCTAGTTTATATTGTCAAAAGATTATTCTATTCACTCACTTATTTACTCAAAAAATACTTATATCAAATGAGCTATATGCACTCTTATTTTTTAAAAGCTTATATAAAAGACAGAAAGGGATAGCTAATCACCAAAAGAGAATATAAGCAAATGTCAAGTTTCTTTTTTCAGTAGTGTAAAGTTTCAAGCAGAGAATGGGATGTATATTTTCATTAGCTTTTTTTATTTTAGTTTTTTTTTTCCCCTCAAGCCAGAAGAAGGGATGGGGAAGGATCTAACATTTATCTAACATGAGTGTGTAGGGAACAAGTCTCTTGGCCCCCTAAAGTTCACTGAAAAATCACTGACATGAGGCAAATTGACTAATAGGAGGAAAGAGATGCAAATTTATTTAATGTGTACACACAGGAACCCTCAGGATGAAGATTCAAATCCCCAAGCAGGGTTTAGAAGCTCATATGCCTTTCTGGTAAAATGGGTTGTGGGAGGGGGGAAAAGAGGAATTCTGTTGAGGGGCAATGAAGGATTACTAGGGAAGATGAATGATGGGGACAAAGATTAACTGGTAAATAGTTCTCCTTGGAATTTAAATGAGTCTGAGAGACTGGACATCATCTTCTTAAAGAGTCTGTTCAGTTGTGGTCACACTCCTGGTCTTACAGGGAGAGGAAGAAGAGAACAATTTTTCTCATAGGTGGGTCTGGATCTCAGGCAGATGAAGAACCTGATTTTGGGAGAGTCGATGGTGGGGTTTGGATGAGGTCAGAGACACCTTGAGGCTTCTTCAGTCAGTCCAGCAAGTCAAAATGCCACATATTAAGGTAAAGTATTTCTAATGTCCTTCAGGTGTATGTCAGGAACTTTAAGTAAACAATATCTTTCCACACTTTGATTAGCTGAGAGAAGTCAAGTAATTTATCCACACACAGGGGACAGCAGCAGAGCCAGGAACCCAGTGTTGACCACAGGACTCTAGTGCTATCCCATGTTTCCACTCAAGGAAAGAACAACCCTGAGCTACAGATTTTTATCTTTAGTTTGCAAGTATTTAGCAAAGAGTTTTGACTTTCAGAAACCAGTAAAACACTTTTTAAAAAGCAGGGCATGAACAACATGGACATTTTCTGATCAGAACTGCTATGTCACTGTAATGTAATAAGACTTTCTGACGTGTAGTTGGCTCTCAAAGTAATTGCAGAAGAGTTCCTAGTAAGTTCTGAGAGCTTCAGGGTGGCAGGGGAGGTATAGGCTTCACACCAGGGGTGGGTGTGTTCTGCCCTTTGATTTCTTTGTCACTCTGGTTACTCCAGGTCACAAAAGCCTCAGAGTCCAAGCTTCAGGAAATGTATCAGCTCTAGCCAGGGCTAGAATTTATGGAGGACCAGAGTCCATGTTTACCATTATGAAAGGATTCAAATTCAGGGTTTTTTTTTAATACCATGCAGGCCTAAGAGTTTTCATCTATGGAGTCAGCCCACAGGCCATCCGTAGACCCTGCTTTACAGTACAGCAGGTTGGTATGTAAAGAGAGTTAATTATGAACATATGTTACAGAAAGCTCAGTACTTGTCCCCGAGGCAAATGAGGAGGGCGGTAGACTAGCATCTCAAAAACTGCCATCCTGCCTCTAAGCAGAAAAACAGGGCTTTTTAAAGGGGGGTTTTCAGTGCTTGGGCTTGGGTCTACATGACCGGTATCACATGTCACAGCTTTGGGCTATTGTTGCTTAACTATAATGGGTGGTTTTGGTCTTGGGTTATAGGGACCTTACCTCCCCTGACAATGACTGTGACCCTCGTCTGGACAATTCCCCTTGAGTCATCTCCTGTGGTTTAAGATACTAGAAAACAGAAAGCAAAGAACATTTTTCTGCTCCTTTGATCACTGGCCTCAGGAAGGAATGCAAGTTTTAATTCCCAAAGGGAGGGGCTTTAAAGAGACAACTGTGAAACATTTCATACGTTTACCTCTGTTACACATAGAGAAGTTTGGAAAATAATGACCTAGAGTTTGTGCTTATTTTTAGGGATGACTTAGGAGCACTTTCTAGGGGTGTAGGATGTTTTCTAGCTTTATGCTCAATATGCATTTCATCAGTGCTAAGTATGTTCTCCACAAATTCGCTTACTTTGTTTTTAGTAAAGAGTAATTTGAATCACTTTTGCTTAGCATGCAAATTCGTTTTTTAATAGAAATTCAATACTGCCTTTGATCATTCTAATGAAACCATCTTGCTTTTTACTCACCTGGTTTGACTTTATCCAGATCTATTTCCCATATCTTGGATTTGGACCGAGAGCTCTTCGCTGGCTCTCATTGGCCTAAAAGTAGTGGTGAGGGCTGCCTCTTTAAATTGCTTTGTTGTAAAGGGGAGGGTGACACTGAAATTGATCATGGTTCCCTCTCTCTCTGTCAAAATTTTATTTTCCATTTTGTGCATCTAGGGAAGATAAAGATTTTAATGCTTGACTGCAAAGATCTCACTCGGCAGGGATGTACTTACTTTCTTTGTTGAAAATACAATGATTCCACAGTATCCTGCTTTAACAAACTACATTTGTCAACTTTATTTCTTGTTTCATTAAGTCATCTATGGCTTTTCTGCCTCCTCTTTGCCTGCCATAATCATCTTCTTCTGACCATCTGGGAAACCTCTGATCTTCTGTGCAGAGTCCATCTAAACATTTCAGTGCTGAAAGAGGGGAAATCTTGTAAAAACGTAAATTTTTTTTCTGCTGTTACACTGGGAGCAAAAATAAAATGCTTAAATGCACTTCCTGCCGAGTAAGGGTTTTAGAGATTACAGGCTTGCATGCAGAATTCTGAGTGGGGACAGCAGTTCCAACACACCTAAGGAATTTGAGAAAGGCTGTAGGCATTGCCAACAAAAGGGACCAGAGCGATCTGTTGTGTTCTCTTTTTTATCAAAATAATTCCTGATAAGTATTAGAGAGGCATGTAACTCTTCAAGGCAGTGGAACATCCTGCATGCATTTTGGGGGCAAGTCTGGGAAAGGATTTCTATTTTAAAGACAGGCCATTAGCCTTCGGGATGTCAGATTCCTATTGACAAGTCGAGGGCAGCGACTATCAGGTGCCACCTTTGGAAATTACAAAAAAGCACTAACATAAAGGGAGAGCAATGAAGACAACTGAAGATATAAATCAACCAGCCTCAGCTTTACAAGCGACACATATGTGGCCTTTATATTTCCATGAAGCAAGAAGCCCATAATTGCGTGATGATGCTACTGTCGGCAGCAGCCAACCGAAGTTACTTTTTCCTTCTTCCTCTTTTCAGTTTCCTTTTTCATCTGTTTTGTTTTCTTTTTATTAAAGAAAGAATAAAGCATTTCTTTTTTAACCCCAAAAAGATTTTTGTTAATCAAAATGATGATAGTGATAATTTACTGCAGTCTTACCAAATGTTTTTTTTCATTCAACAAACACGTATTGACTATTTACTACATGCCAGGCATGGTTAGGCATTGTTGGGGGGGCCGGGGGAGAGAGAGAGATGTTTGCCTTTGTGGAGCTTGGATTCTAGTGGGCAAGACAGACAATGAATGATAATCTAAATAGGTAGATAGATATAGATATAGGATAGACAGATAGATAGATGGATGTTAGAAAGTGACAAATGCTGTGCCAAGAAGAAAACTTAGCACAGAGAAAGCATCAGGGAGAGGGAGGGGCTGGCGGCAACTTTAAATCAGGCCCTCAGACAGCCCTCACAGTGAATGTCGGACAAAGACTTGAAAGAGGTGGGTATCTGGGAAAGAGGGTTCCAGGCAGAAGGAGAATGGTGGCAACAGAGCTGGCATGTTTGAAAAGTAGTAACAGGACAATGTGGCCAAAGAAGAATGGACAAACGTGTACATTAAATGAGATCATTTATACCAAGAATGTGCGGCACAGTGCCTGGCACATAGTCAGGGCTCCAAAGCCACAAAGACCCCATTCTGCCTTCGGCCAGCTTCCACCCCACCTCCACCAATCATATGTGTGGGCCCTTCCTAAGGTAGTCCAGGTGCTCTGGTGGTCTTCTGGGTGGTCCGCAGGATCTTCCCGATGTGGACATTTGTCACGGTAATGTCTGTGCCTGTGGCTTTAGGAATGACATTTTACGTTGCTCAGGCAGTCTCTCTGATCTTTTAATAAGCAGAGTGTCCTTCTGTCTGTTAACCACGGTGAGGTTTTCTAGTGAAAAAAGAGAATCTCAACATGATTGATTACGAAATGTTTTGTCCCACTCCAGGTAGTTTGCAAATGTCTGATGAGAGAAAATTTTTCCTGTAGCCTTTTCTTAACTTTTTAAATAGTGGCTTTCAACTTAGCTGCACATTAAAATCACCTGGAGAGCTTTAAAAAAAAAAAATTAAGTCCCAACCTCTGGAGGTGGGGCCCAGTGTTATAGAATATTTTAAGCTCCCCAGGAGATTCTAAGGGGCTTCAAGGGATAAAGAACTCCTGCTCAAGTGACCTGCCTGAAAATGATCACCAAGTTCCTTATAGGTTGGTGCCAAGTATATTTATTTTTATCTTATTGGCTTCTGCCTTTTCATATTATCATATCTCCAAGGGTCAAAAGACCTTGAAAACTTTCTGTCTGCAACACCTCTAAATCTTCTCATACTAGCTTTCTTTATGACAGTTCACAAACTCCAGGTCCAGAACTAGAGCTGGCTCCTGGCCAAGCTTGCGTGTTTGCAGCATCCTTCTCAGATGCTCCTGTAGAGCAGTAACTCTCCAGATGCAGGTCTGAGGGGCTCTGAAAGCAGAGTGTGTCCTTCGGCACCCCTTTTCTGAAGTCATGGCCAGCTCTGCCCAGCTGCCTCCACTACTGTCTTCACGTTAGTTAACCATAATGCTTCCATTTTCACCAGGAGGCCTATGTGTGAGTGTGTATTTAAAATGTGGTTTTAAGAAAATGTCCACAAGTTTACCCCTAATTGACCCACTTATACTAAAAAAAAAAAACCACCTACAATGTAATGCCCTACATAAATGGAATGCTAAATTTTTTGTATTTACATTTTAACAAACATATCCATACAGATCAGTGTGTGTGTGTGTATATACACACAATCCATACGTGTATACATATATACATGTATGGATATGCAATGTATCAATGTATATTTATAGTGATTCTATATAATTATTACAAATAATCATTCTGAAGATCAGCTGACCTTCCTTCAGAAAGACTATTTTCATCCTGGGATTATGTTCTTTTTGGGGGAGTGAGGGATTTTAAAATGATATTATATTGATGATGTTATAATTGAAATTGTGGGATTTTTTTTTTCCTTGGAAAAATAAAAAGTGGGCAATTCAGTGTTGTCCCAAGGGTTTTTTGTTTTTTAATTTTATTGGTTCATGAAATATAAAAACAGCAACAACAACAAAAACAACTGTGGGAACTCCAGATTAGGGCTGGAAACTCCCATGTTCCAGAAGGGTTTCTCTGGAGCCCCCCTGCCCCACCTCAGTTCATAGTTGAAGCCCTTCAGGGACATCAGGAGACTCAACTCAGCAAGACAGAGTCAGTCATCTCCACCCCTTTCCCAGAACATCCCAACACTAGGTATGATTTTCATGTTTTAATCTCTGCTACTTCTATGCTAAAAAACATTACTTTTCTTTATGCTCTTCTTCCCTTTTCCCTTCTTAATGCCTAATTCCTCCTGTTCTAATTAAAACCAACATTCCCACAATTTAAAAAAATTATAAACTTCTTTTCTTCTTGACCAGTGCACTTAACATATCCCTGTGGCAGGTGTCCCACAGCCCCTCTTGGGTATTCACGGTGTGCAAAATAGTTCCATGTAAACCAAAATGCAAAATAATAAAGCACTTTGCCTGACAAAGCGTAGGGGCAGGCTGATGCCAGAGTTCTCGTTCTTTCTGCCCCTCAGCACACTTGTTTGGGAACTGGCCCAAGAACATCCAGGTCCTGGCAGTGCCTACTGGCAGCATTTGGCAGGTGGGACAGCAAAGGAGTCTGAAAAATAGCAAAACTGACCTGCCCTCCTAGAGGAACACGGATTGGGGAGACTCCGGGTACCAGCTTTGTAGAAGACCGTGCTCTCTACAGACCACCCACTCTGGTCCTCTCTTTTGCCTGGGCAAATGAGGGTTTTAAACCCAGCCTGTCTGAGCACTACCCTTTCCTCTTCATTCACACTGTCCTTCGCAGCCCCTGGGCACATCGTGTTGTCCTACATAGTGACACTATTGCTCCCTTTGTTGTTTTTCTTCTGAGGCAAGCTGCTTTGCAAGACTATTCCAAATGCCTATTCCAAAGCCACTCCCCTGCCCTTCAGGATGCAGATAAATGCACCAGTATAAGCAAAGCCTTTTTATGTCTTCTTGTCCAGGTGCCCAGGACTGTGTTCCCATGAGCAATGGTATTCAGAGTATTGAGAAACAAGGGGAAAGTGACTTGCCACTGACCCTCCACTGAAGGGGATGACATCCTGGTCAGGTTGCCAGGCTCTTAACCCTTCTTTCTCTCCGCGGAACATTTCTTTGGCATTTTTTCTCAGAAATCTCATGATTTTCCTGGAATAGAGAATAGAGTTTATTTTGAACATGAACATGGAACACAGCCAAGGTGTTTTTTTTTTTTTGAAATGAGATTCTTAGCTATGGACCTATTCCTTTCCTAACTACTTTGTGACCTAGTTCATAATATTATCACCACAGAACTAACACAGAACATGCTTCTTGCTTCAAGAGATTGAAGAAGTTGTTATAAAGCTTTTCAAAGAAAATAACAATTCATTCTGAGATGAGATAACAGGCTGTGATTTGAGCTTCTCTTTGTAATTGTTACAATCAGAGAAGTAGGAAGGAGGATGGACTTATATTTTTCTGGAGAAAAAGTATTTGACAAATTCCTGAATATTTCCTAATTATAGATTCTTTTATAAAAATAATTAAGTTTTTATATTAAGTCATTAATAATTATTAAATAATTAATAATTTAAAGTTGCTTCAATGTTAAATAATAGTAGCATTTCTGACCAGAGATGAATGCAAGGCATAAAACGAGAAAAACTAAAGTTGAAGAGGAGTTTCAACCTTCTTCCCAGTACAGAAGACCTGTACCCCCAGGCTTGGCTGAATGTCCTTTTGGTCATCTCCAGTGATAGAGCACAATGTTTCCTGAAGGAGCCAGCTCCACTGTTGGACATCTCTGTTATCAAGTATATTAAAAACAAAATGGCCTGTTTGGAATTTTCCACTAAAAAAATAGGAACTAATTTTAAGTGTGCTGTGTGCTTAAAATGCAGTAAATCATTTAGTGCTCAAATACTAAAGATAACTGGTATTTATTACATGATTGCTATGTGCTAGACACTGTGCTAAACACTTTATGTCCATTATGGCATTTACTCCATATATAAATTCTGTGGAATACAATTCTTTCCCCCTTTTTACATGCAAGGAAATAGGCAGAGAGGAGTTAAATAATTTCTCAGTCATTTCCCCAAGGTAAGTGAAGTCTTAAAGCAGATCCCTCCGACTCCAAAGCCTGCACTTTATGCTGCAATAACTCAACTTGAAAGCAGCAGAGAACATCAAAAGGTTAAATGATCCTGTAATAAATTGTCAAGGCAGCTGGAATTGAGGACATGAGAGTCTCGATGCTCACTGGAATCGTGTTATTATTCAGTAATAGAAACATTGAATCCTAGAGCTTCAGGGGTGTTGGGGGCTCTCCCCAGGCTAGATAATTGAGTAAGCCAGAAGAGAAGAACTACATTTTTTATCTGTATTTCCCCAACATCTAGCATAGTTGTTGACTCACTGTAGGTACTCAATAAGTGTTTGTTGACTCACTAAATACATCCACCAAGAAATTTACAATTTCTTGTAAATTTAGACAAATGTCCTTTTCAGTATTATTTATTGATTTAGACTCCATCTATTTCCAAAAGGAATTTAAAGTGGCATTCTTTCCAATATAATTTTTATTTGAATAATCTGGTGTGGTTTTTTGTTTGTTTGTTTGTTTGTTTTTTGAGATAAGTCTCGCTCTGTCGCCCACGCTAGAGTGCAGTGGCTCAATCAGAGCTCACTGCAGCCTGGTACTCCTGGGCTCAGAAGATCCTTTCACCTCAGCCTCCTGAGTAGCTGGGACTACAGGCATACACCACTATGCCTGGCAGTAATCTGGGTTTGACTAATTAGTTAGGTTTTGGTGCCTACCTCATAGCCTTTGTTTTCTCTGTAAGCCACAGCAGCAGTGGCTTCAAAGTCTGACTGTTAGCGGGGAAAAAAACACCATCCCTGGAATTTTCAGTCACCCACAGTAGTGGTGGTAAGGGTGGCTGTGTGTTAGAATATGGAAATCCTCAAGTAGTAGCTGCTTGACCAAATTATGCAGGAGCACGATAAGGAAAATGTACAGCTCTCCTAGGTGTTGTTTTGGGTTGCATTTAATTTACAGAAATTAGGAAGCATTTTAGGCTGCAAAGACAATTCAATGTCTTGATCTTTAAATTATACTTAAAAATGCAGTTTTGTATCTGTTGGCACAAGATAGGGGCTAACAAAGTCACTCTCCCAACTTAGAAAAGAAGCTTGTGATCAGCGTTCAATTAGTAAAACAGTAAAAATTAGGAGCCATTTGTGAGAGGGAGCCAAGAGACTTATCTGTAAATACACAACTAAGTAGTTTAGAGGTACCCAAAAATCCAATCAAGGTGATATGGGTGTATTTTCAGCAAAGCAGAGCTATTAACTGATTAGAATTTCAAGAATGAAAATGTATCTTATTTTGGGGGAAGAATAGCAGAAGAAAAGGAACAGGAAGGGAGTCGATCTGCCATGGAAACACAAGAAGAGGCACAGAGGCAAGCCCTGGGGAGGAGGGAAGGAGTTTTCCTCAAGGGAGACAGAGCCCCTTTGGCAAGGCAGTTCTTGTAATGGGTGAGATGATCCAAGTTACCTTAGATGAGAAACACTTCTGAAGACCAATGATCTTTCCTTTTCTATGACTCCATTCTTACATAAGATGTTGGATCATCGAGCTTCCGAGTAGCTTGTCATTGTGAGAATATATGTGGCCCAGACCTACTTGTTCATGCTAGGTTATGGTAGATTAAAACAAAGTCATGTGGCTTGACTAATGCAGTTTTATATTGGAAGGCATCCCAATTTCAGTGTGCTGATCACAGCAGGTTTATGAGCCTACAAATCTGAAAATCTGACCTTGAGGTGGTGGATTCACCAAGGCTCATGCCACTGTTTAGGCATCTGTTTGGATTATCAGTCAACCTTCTCTGGGGTGGGAGATTCCTTTGTGCAATAGCAGTAGCTTTGGCCGCAAGGCTGATTTTCCTGGGTTCTCTTGCTGGTTGCTTCTCAGGCCCCAGGTGACCTCTAAGTCTATGAAAAATGCTTTTGACACCTGTCTCAGACAGCTTCTCTAAGTTATGACCTTCACTGTCATCTCCAGACCCCAGGTTCTATTATCTCAAGGTGGTCTTCACCTTGCAAACTCTGCAGTGGCTGATGCTGTTGTACAACACTACAACTCACTGGTTTAGCAGTGTCTTCCCTAGTGCAAGACCAATGAAGCATGTTGTCTTTAAAGGCAGCTAGTATCTTTTGCAAAAAAAAAGTCATTGTATTTGTTCATCAAAATGACAGATAGGCAAAAAGTAAAGGAAGATTATCAGTTGGAAAAGACAGAAGAACTATCCTCAGTATTTTATCAAAATGTGGGAAATGTAATGGACATGGGTTACTTGGACATGAGATACGGAGTTTCAAAGAGAAGAAGTTGTCTTTACTCTTCCATTGTCTTATCAGGCATGATTGTGTTAAAATTAAGCCTGGCCATACCCATATTAAAGATAAAACTTACGTCTATGTGTGGTTTTCTCACTGTAAGAGTGGAAAACTCACTAGGTGCTCATGGTGCAGGTAGAGAAAGATTTCTCACACAAAGATTAAGATATAAAGAAGTAAAAAGTTTATTTTTCTTTCTTAGAAGGAGAGAGAGACAGTGAGAGAGAGAGAAGGGAAAGAGAGGGAGAAAGAAAAAGAGAAGGGAGATGGTGTGGCACCCCAAAGAAAAATAAGGGAGGTGTCCACGCTGGGGCCACGCAGCTTGCTGTTCTTATGGGGACAAAGAGAAAGGGGAAAAAAATAGTGATTGTGGTCAGTTGATAATAGAAGTGGCTGTGAGATGTCAAAGAGTTGGCTCCTCCTCTATCCCTTTGAGATGGGCTTATTGCTGGGGTTGTGAGCTTGTCAGTGATCTCACTCTTGAGATATGGTTTGGGACAGGAACTGAGGCCTGAAGGTCGTACCCCTGCTCTCCGAACTCTTCAAGGTTATAAAGTAAAACCCTCAAAAGCAGTTTAATCTATAGGTCTGACAAATGTAAAAGAGAAGGATTTATATTTCCTTTCTGTCTGCTCAGCTCTTTTCAGATGTTGTGAAAACAGAACCCCATGGGGTGCCTGTTAGCAAGAGAGCTCATGTGATTGATCTTAGCTGTTACTGAGAGACTGTGGGTTAATTTTTCTGTTGTTTCACTAGCAAGGCCATCCTTTCACTCACATGGCCACTAGAAAAGACTTTAGACCTTAGATAAGTGATGAGAATGGAAACTGCTCCTAAAAATTGTGAATGAGCATGACTGAGGAAAACCTAAAACATGAGAGCAAAAGATCTGCCTCATCTATTCAGTAATAGGTACCCTTTATGAATAATGGATGTGTATTCAATGGCATTGTAGAGGAAGATGGGCATAGATTGGGCAACTGATATTTGTGGGGGTGTTGGAGAGAGGAGGGTTTGTGATTAAAGCACAATTAAGTCAGCATTCTGGCACTCACACTGAAGACCTCCAGTAATGGAGATAAGGAAAATAAGGAATTAAATCTGTAGTCTGAAGTTGTACTATTTTTATGACAATAATAGTGGCCAAAATTTATTGAGGTTTTACTGAATGCAAAGTCTGTGCTAAATATTTTATGTACATTATCTTATTTAATCATCTCAACAACCCTGTAAAGTAGGTACTATAAAGAAATGAAGCTTACAGAAATACGTAATGAGGACATGAGCAAGATCACGGAGTAGGAAGCTCCAGGCCCTTGTTCCTCCAGAGAAACATCAAATGAACAACTAGAGACTGGTTAAAATAATTTTATAGGAGCTCTGTGAGTCAGTCAAAGATTTACAACAACCAAGTGAACAATTAAGAAAAATCCACATTCAAAGCAGTAGGAAATCTTGTGGAATTTGTACTCATCTGTGTCCCACCCCCTCCCCAGTGAGGCATGGCAGTTTAAGGGGTGTGGTGGCCTGGTTCCCAGTTTCCTTCTGCAAATTGGAGAGAATTGGACCAAATTTGCAATGTTCCAACCTATATGGGGGAAGCCTGAGAGATTGGTCTCTGTATTACCTAACTAGAAGCTCAGGCAGCCAAAAGCAGCACAGCTTGGCTCTCAGAGGAAGCTAAGAGAAGCAATAGTTATGGCTCATGAAAAACACAAGGGCTTTACAGACCAACAGATGCTCGGGGCAAGAGATTTTTGATTGAGCAATACAATAGAACAGGTAAGGCCTCCAGAAGAAGCAGGGGTTAGACTCTTAGAGAAATCGAGACATTCAAAACTAGCTGTGTATATGGAGGAATCATAAAAAACCACACACATGGGGTCAGGGATGACACATGCCCAGAAAAGGCCTGGGAAGATGTTAACCCTTCACATAGAGCTGATTATTAAAAGTCTTTCTCTGCTGAAGCCAAACTTCAAAGACTGGGAGAGGTGGCTGCTTTTTTCAAATGCCCAATTTTCAACAGAGGATCACAAAACATGTAAAGAAATATGAAAATATGGTCCATTTAAAGGAACAAAATAAACTGCCCCTGAAGAAACACAGCCATCAGACTTACTAGAGAAAGACTTTAAAACCACTCTTTTAAATATACTCAGAAAGCTAAAGGAAATAAGAAAAAATGATATATGAACAAAATGAGAATATCAACAAAGAGACAGAAATTATAAAAAGAACCAAATAGAAATTCTGGTGCTGAAAAATACAGTAGGTCTTTTGTCTCAGCTGCAGAAGTCAGATGACAAAGAGAACATCATCATTTAGAAAGTCTCGCAGTGAGACACATGTGTTGTGCTGCTGCTATGGCTTGCTGCCTTCAGAAGTCAACCTGTGGCAAGTGTGGCTACACTGCCAAGCACAAGAGAAAGTATAACTGGAGTGCCAAGGGTAAAATACAAAATACCATCAGGACTGGTTGGATGAGGCACCTAAAAATTGTAGACCACAGATTCAGGCATTGATTCTGTGAAGGAACAACACCTAAACCCAAAAGGATGGCTGTTGCAGCATCCATTTCATCTTAAGAATTTCAAAAATTAGTTACACAATAAATGTTTTGATTTAAAAAAAATAAAAAAAAAATACAATGATTTGAAAAATTTACTAAAGGGGTCCAATGGCAAACTTGAACAGGCAGAAAAAAGAACCAGTGAATTTGAAGACAGGTCATTTGAAATCATTGAGTCTAAGGAGTAAAAAGAAAAAAGGATGAAGAAAAGTGAACAGAGCCTACAAGATTTGTGGGACCCCGTCAAGTAGACCAATATAAGCATTATGGGAGTTCCAGAAGAAGAGAGAAAGAGGCAGAGAGATTATTTGAAGAAACAATGGCAGAAAATGTCCCAAATTTAAGGAAAGCCACGGATATACAAATGCAAGAAGCTCAAAGAAATCCAGGTAAGATAAACCCAAAAAAGACCCATACTGAGAAAAATTATACTCAAAAAGCCAAAGACAAAGAATCTTGAAAGCAGTAAGAGAAAACTAACTTGCCATGTGCAAGGGATCCTCAAAAAGATTATTGTGTATTTCTCAGCAGTAGTTACGAAATTTGCCTGAAATCAAACAGCTAAGAAATGGTGGACTCGAATCCAGGCCCATCAGTCTAAGTTCTCAAAGTGTGGTCCCTGGGTGAACAGTATCAGTGTCACCTGGGAACTGGTTAGAAATAAAAATTCTCAGGCCCCACCCCAGACCTCCTGAATCAGGAACTGTGGGGGTGCAACAATTTATCTTTTATTAAGGACTCTAGATGTTTGAACTGCTCTTAGCCACTATACTGCAATGAATATACCGCTTTAAAATGCTTGAGGATTTTTCCTCCTACTTCTTATAAGAGAAGTATAGCTGTACAGGACTACAACCAATTATCTCCAAGTCTGAAAATCCAAAACACTCTGAACACCAAAAAAAAAAATTTTTTAATCATTTGTGGTGGCGAAATCTTACCTAAACTAACAATTGGCTACTTAGGGTCCCTATTTACCCTGCTTAGTGTGAATATTCATATGTTTCATGGTCGAGATATGAATGTGTTTAATTACAGAATCTGCTGAAGATTTTTTGCTCATAGCATATGCAGCATAAACACACATGACCCTAAATGTTTCACATAAAAGATTGTGGATCAGTTCAGTAAATAAAGATCACTGGGCTGCAATTCTAAAAGTCTGAGTTCAAACTGAGTTCAAACCAGAGCCAACTCTACCACATAAAGCAGTGAGCTCTCTCTTTGCCTTGGTTTCTCACCTATTAAACTAGGGATCAAAGTAGTCAATCTTACAGTCTCTTCCAATTCTTCCTATTAGTGGGAGCTATACCTGGGCACAGATTTATGATTTTCCTTAATCTATTATTTCAGCTGCAAATTACTCTTCACTGCATCCTAAGATGCTGTCCTCCTTGTCTTGGTGCAAAGAATCTAAGTGTTCTGACCTCATTTATTCATACCAATTGAAAAAAGGAACCTGCCCCCCCGACAAGACCCAATCATTATTATTTGTGCTATGAGGGAGCCTAAGGAACAGGTGTGACAATGTTTTACTAGCCACTAAGGTCAGGAAGATTTGATTCCATTAAGTATTGTGGAAAAGAAATAAAAGAATCCCATTGGTCTTTCTGGGAAGACGTCCAAGAGACAGGAGTCACATATGTCTGTCCACACACAGCCTGTGGAAGAGAGGGCGTGAAACAGGAGGCAACATTATGGACTATCTGCTCACAGCATGTGTGTTTAGGGGACATGAGGTGGGGCTGAAATACTGCCTGGGATGGAGTCTCTAAATCTTGACAACATCTTGCTACAATTGCTGCTGTTGACTTATGCCCTAGCCATGCAAGAATGCTTTTGGTGTAGAGCCCCTGCTGAGGGTGACTTTTTGTTGGAAAAAATAAAAAAATTGATCCTATAACCAACTAAGCTTTGGCATTTAAGTGTGAAGACTGAAAAAGTCCACTGCTGAGTGAGTTACTATCCCGATTCAAACTTTGCATGGCACATTTTGCCTTTTATTATGACAAGGTGTTCCTTTTGACCTTCTCCAGGTAAAATATTTTTCCATACTCTAAAAATAATGAAAAACAAAGCCCAGTAAATTATTTATTACACTCAGACAGGAGCTTGCTCAAAATATCCATACTGAGCAATTTAAAAAGCCTTGGCAATTTCCATTTTCATCCTTAAACTTCACCAGACATGACTGATTGAATTCCAATTAGGAAATCACGTAGGTGGGAAAAATTGAAGGGAGGGGAAGTATTTTCTGTAGTAAAGTTTGTGTAATTGTAGAGAACAGTCTACATGCTCTCTGTAGACTCTTCATCCTTAATTAATCCTTTCCCGTGGTTCAAGGTTCCATTTGCTAAATGTTGTCCTCCCCTGTCATGGAAGTGCCAGTGTTCCCTTGATTCCTTATGCCATATTTTCATCTCTCTTCTTCCCTCCCCTGCCCTCCCTTCTCCCGCCCCCCATCCCAGGATAACAACTACAGCAGAGGATACACAGCGCGTCCAAGCTGGAGAGTGGTGGTCAGGGTTAAGCAAGAGAAAATTAGAATGATTCTTTTATTTTCCCCAAACTCGAGTGATTAGGCTATTACTACTTCCCCCTAGGGTGAAGATTAAAGAGTATGTTAAAAAGTTTTTAAATACTTAAGAAAGACTAATTATGTGACTCCCAATAGTGAGTTTGAAAATGTTAAGATGTTTAGAATTTGATGATCTTTTTTCTCATTTGATATATTTTAAACTGAAAGCATATTGCTCACATTTAACTGTGGTTTCATTATATGAGCAAATTCTTTCTGATATTATTAACATATGTAATAGCTATATATACACGAGTGCCTGTGCACATACACATCTCTGTCTATATACAGCTTGGTTTGTAATCATTTTAATGAGTTTAAATAATTTTATGAGTTTAAAAATGTATAATTTATCATCTTAACTTTAGAAGGTACCTGAAAAAGTGTCTCTTATACCCTCATCAATTTTGTAGGTGAGTAAAATAGTTTTCAAAGAAATAATTTCAGTAGGAGACACACTCTAGGCTGGAATCAAGTTCCTGTGACTCCTAGTTCAGCCTTCCTTTTACTAAACCCTAATGTCTCCTACGCAGATTCTAATTATATCTTATGAATTTTTAAACTTTCAGGATTAGAGAATTGCAAGGTTGAAGTTTTTCATAGACTAGCTGTAATGAGAGCAAATATAAATTGAAGGTGATTGGAAGTGAATCAGGAGCCCAGATTTATAGCTCCTAGGATGGTACTTAAATTAAAAAGTTAATTATAATGTGAATATGAATGAAAAGTTTATTGCTCATTATTTAAAATATTTACATATTTATAAGAAACTTTATGGAAAGCACTTGGATGTTAATTTTCTTGTGTATAGTAACTAATAACTCTATTATATTGTATAATAGAGTTCGTAAGTTTTAAAATATATCAAAATCCATCAAGACATCAAGTAGAGAAATTATACCCCTTGGAGCTTTGAACACTCTTTTGGAGGATTAATAACAGCTGCTGGAGAAAAATGAAGCTAGATTTGGCTAATTAATGTGGTCCTTTCATGATCAAAAATCCACCAAGGTATTAATGGAGTGTAGATAATTATTGGTGGAGGCAATAAATATGTTTTATTATATAGCAAAAGGAGAACAAAGGAGAAGCCTGGCTTGCAAATGTTTATTAGTGTTAGTACTCACACTAGTATCCTTACCCAGTCCACACTATGGCTGGTTTTGTACTGTCGTCCTAACACGGTTATATACACACACACAATAAGAGAAGTTTCCAAGGGGAATGTATCGAGTGGGGCAGATTTTGGTGCCAGACAGAACAATGTTTGAAAACTGGTTCTGCTACTAGCTTGTGACTTTGAGCCTATTACATGACACTATTGCCCCAAACCTCATTGTCTTCGTCTTAGAAATTGGAATGTGTCGCAGGGTAGCATGATCATGTCTGCAAAGTCCTTGGCACATGGACATCTCAATAAATGGCAGCTGTTACTATCATCATTATCATCATTTTGCTGTTTTTAAGTATATGGCTGTAGGGGTGTTTATGTGCATTTTTTCAGGAACAGTTTCTAATGTTCGTGATTTTGTCATTTCCTGATTTCACCCTCTTCTAAGTTAAGCAACAGTGTCCTTTTGACAGGTACAGATCAGTTATATAATCTGGAAGCTTGTTCAGCTTCACATGGTACTGCATGCTGCTAAGATTGTGAAAACATAGGAGAATCCAACTTAATATTCTGTGTCCACACCACAAGCATCATTAACACCCAGAGGTTTCCTTTCCAGGGACATTTTAAATCTCTCACCAGCAAGGACAAAGCCATTGAATGAACTTTGCCCTATAAACTGATAATGAAATGAGTAAATGGTAGCATAGCCAGACACACATCTCTTAACTCTTTGATTCCTTCTCTGGAAAGCTTAGGGTAATTTCTCTATCAAAAATTAATGGAAAATGCCATTTCTTAGCATGGGAGTGAGTGTGTGATGTCATATGTGTTTCATGGGATGGGTTAAGCTTTACATGGATTTCCCGTTTTCAGTCTGTACCTCAAAAATGTTTGTGTAAGTGTGTCTGTGTTTTAACAAATTCATATCCCTTTCTCAGCATGATACTCCTTGGTAATATGAGTGGAGTTTTCTGTTTGTTGTGTGGTGGGTGAGTGGTTTATTGGAAAGACAGTGAATTTTGATTTTGTGTGTTCTTTCCTTTGTCTTAGAAAGGAGCAAATGCTTCTTTGTGCAGGCAGACAGGCATAGGTTATGGTAAAAAATAACACTGGTTAGAGACTACCATTTTCTGCTTCTGGAACAATTTTACCCCTTGGTCTCTGATCTCTGCCAGAATGAGCCACTTGCAGCCAAAGGATGTTCTGTATGAATCACAGGGAATTCCTTGATCATAAGCTTCTTGGGCTGGAGCATAGGCATGGAGGTTCAGGATCACGGTATTCATCTGACCCATCATTAGAAGACCAAGTACCATGCTTGTGTGGTGGGTATAAATCTCAGCTTCAAAACTCAGATTTAAAAGGCATTCCATTCATTGTCTTTAAATTCAGCTTAAATCAGATTCCAAATCCTTACTTACTTGCCAAGATGATGACTGGCAGGAACTCAGCCTTAGCGCCAACTGCCCAAGGTTGTACAAAGTCCTGGAGTCTTTCCCAGCAGCAAGAGGCCCCTCTGGTTTTGTGTGTTTGTCCAAGCTCGTTACTGCTAGATCTGTCATCACAGCCTCATGTCCCTTCAGTTCTTGACACTGGCAAAGCTGAAGCCCCAGGGCCTGGAGTCCAGCCTTCCTGGGTGCAACACACAACCTCTGACCTCTGAGAGTTTGCCATCTTCCCAGGCAGGGCCTTTTCTGCTTGCAAGACCCATGGACTTCTCCCCCTCTCTAGTCATGGGGACACTTTCTTGTCTATCTCGGTGCTTCTTAAAGGTACTCCTCTATCTCCTTCCACTCCAGACACCCCACGTCATCTCATGAGTAGCTCAGGATTTTGGAAAACAAAATACTATATAGAAATAGAAGCCATTTGTGGGCAGTCTCTGCTTTTGGCCCTGGACTAAACCTCGTCTGAGGTCCTGTCTTCCTTCAGATAAAGATATGGAGGAATGCGTATCTTAATAAATTATCCAGCATGCTTTGAAAAGATCCAAACATGGAAAATAGGTAAGTTAATGAATGTGTGTAGGAAATATTTAAACAGAAAATAGATTAGCTAATGAATGTGTGTACAAGAAATCCCTCAGTTGCAAAAAATAGCAACTGGTACCAGTTGTCTACTCTGAGCAGAGAACTGGAACACACAACAGCAGGAGTTTGTTGGAGATCTGTTCCACCAAAACCATTTGAAGTTTTCCCTCATATTTTTTATTAGGAAACTAATAAAATGAAATAATGCTGGATTTTAAAACTTTGACAGTACATTCAAATTTAGATTTAATAATTAAGATTCTATATGCATAGAATATTTCTTGTAGAAACTAATTTATTGCATTAAGGGAGATATTCCCATGTAGGCTAATGTGCTATTCTTGGGGGTCTGAAAGTGAATCAACTTGCAGAATTTATTTGATTATCCAGTAAGATTCACTCATTACAGAATCATTTCATCCCCTTTACTGTGTCAGCTCAGGAGAAACTTAAGCCATATTCGGACTGTGAAAAGACACATTTGGAAAAACTATTTTAAACCTCTGGAAATGGCACATGTTTGACCAGATGATGCTGATCAGCCTTGGTGGACTTGAAATATAGCAGCCAAAATTGTCTTCTGTGTGGAGTGGCCACAGTCTGTAATGCAGAGAGCCCACTGTGAGAGCTTCTGGGATACCTTGTGATTTACAGTCACTGAGCTCCAGCTGGGCCACTTAGGTGACACTTATCCTGCTTTTGAAAAACCATTCTTTGGTTCCAGAGGTAGTGTAAGCTGTGTACATCTTTCCTAAACAAGAAGCTGCTATGTTCCTCTGAGAAGTCCTTCCCAGATCTGGTTTCTTTCAAGGTTTTGAGGAGTCTTATTGAGGCATAGAGAAGTGACCCCAAACAAAGTGCTGGGCTCTTGTCAGTGGCCACCAGTCAGCTGCTCATCTTGCTGGTGTCAGTGGGGTACACGTCAATCTGACATAGCCCCTGGTGAGCAAAAAAGAATTTGCCAAACAATGGGATTTATTAATTAGTGCAGCCTTACATTCTGAGAATTGCTGAGATTCAAGTCAGGGAAGGAAGGAAAGAAAAAAAATCACATATAATCTCTCTGTCATGGGAAAACACTTACCACTAGCCCTGACCAATGATAGAGCAAAGTTTAGTTGTTTTGTACTTATTGGGTAAGATCTTGTGTTAAGAACTTGAGTCAGCTCTCCTATCTTTTTCCTGGACCTTACTTTGAAAATAAATACCAGAGATAATTGATGGTAAGTCCTTGATTACTAAAAATTTCACTATGCTTTCATTCAAAGAGACAACTTGAATCCAAAATATGTTTGAGTCAAGAATTTACTTTTAAATAGATAAATAAGTCCTGGAATAAATCCTGACTCTACAGATAGACCTGACCTCCTGTGTCTTCCACCAGGTAGAGTTTGGAGATCCCAAGGCAAACTTTGAAATCAAAATTCTAATTTTAGAAAATAGTATTTATATATTTTAGAAATATTTTCAACAAGAGTGAAAATGGCAATTCTTTTCTGGATAAGTCTGGGTTAACTAGAAAATGCACTTAGCTTAATTTCCTAGTTTGCCTCCAAGTTGTAACTTTGATTTCATCCCGTATGCAACCACAGTTGTTAGTAGCTGCCTGGAACACTAGGCTGAGAGAGACTGTCAGGCCATGGTCAGGCTCGGGAAAAGTGTTGTGACTGGTCACCATTGCCCACATTGGAGCTTAGGAGTGGGGAGAGGCAGCATGTACTTGTCATCCTGGGCATAACTTTTCTGTCAACTCAAGAATGGAATGGGGATTCTTGGGCTAATAAGTAAAGCATTGACTAGACAACAGTGCCTCCCTCATAATCATTTTCTACAACTTATTTTGTCCATTGCAATTGTTTCTCCTATATTCTGACCTTCAGTCCCCATCTCCATCAAAATATCCAGGAGAGTTTAATATATCAGAATCCCAAACTATGTCCAGATTCTACTTTTGGGGTCTCTGAGAGGGCCTAATAAGTAGTGTAGGAGAGGAAAAAATGATTTTCCCTTTACCCTTCTAAGTTCTGAGCTGGGACTGCCTATGACAAAGGGCAGATTAACAAGAGAAAAACAGAAGTGTATTAGCATGTATATTTCATATGTACATGGGCAATACCCAGAGAATGAGCAATTCTCAAAGAGACGGCTTTTAGCTCTGGCTTGCATAGCATCTTCAATAAAGAACAATAAATTTTTAGGGAAATGACAAAGGAAAAGGTCTTTGAGTCTCTAGGGGTAGCAAATTGTGGGAAGGCAAATACAGTCATGTGTCACTTAACGACAGGAATTCTTTTTAAGAAATGCATCTTTAGGCAATTTTGTTGTTGTGTGAACATCACAGCATGTACTTACACAAATCTAGATGGTAAAGCCTACTATACACCTAGGCTCAATGGCATCACCTATTGCTCCTATGCTACAAACCTGTACAGCAGGTTACTGTACTGAATACTGTAGGCAAGTATTTATGCGTCTAAACATATCTAAAGATAGAAAGGTACAGTAAAATTATGGTGTTATTATAATCTTATGGGACCACCATTATATATGCAGTCAGTCATTGACTGAAATGTCTTTGTACGACACATGACTGTACGTGAGAAACTAATGGTAGAGAAATCTAGTTAGTAAAGTTTGTTATGTAGATTGCTCTGGTGCCATCTCCAGGATGATAAGTGTCTAAAGTTGTCTCTGGTGATCAAACTTATTCTTCCTGGTAGAAGGTAGAAGAGAACACCTTTCTAAATTTATGTCCTGCTTTTAGGCAAATAGAGGGAAGCAGAGAGCTTTACTGTGTCTGCTTCTTCTCAATTACCATCAGCGCAAAATAATCCTTTTGCCAAAGTGGAATATTTTCGGGTGGCATATTTTGCTACCCTTCAATAACATCCTTCTTCCTGAACAAATTGACAGTTCTGACAAGGAGTAGCAGATGGAGGCCAGTGATCACCTTGTTGACAAAGGCTAAATTGGAAGACGTAGCTTAATGTGAGATCAGATGGTCTTCCTAATTGAACCCCAGAATTAGGCAGGCTTAGCACCCAGCCACAGCCAGCACTGGACCAGAGCACTTCCTCCATTGCCCAATCCTCTGTGTCTTCCCATCACACAGCTTAAGTCAGCACCCCTCACCATGTCCACCAGCGCTGTGTAATCCAGCTCTTGGTCAACGCCTTTGACCTTGTCTCCCCTCCCTCCCCCACATCACTCCCTAGATTTCACCACACTGGCCTCCCTGATGTACTTCCAATACTCCAACCTCATTCATGCCTTGATTTCTCCTACATTCTTGGTCCTTTCTGTCCTGAACACTCCGTCCACAAATTCTTTGCACCTGAGCTCAATGTTACAGCCTCGGCAAGGCCTTCCCTGGCTTCCGTTCTGAAGAAGCAACCTTTCCCTTAATCTCTATCACTTCATCCTACTTATTTCCCTCACTCCCATCATCCTTTTTGTCTGTCTGTTTACTTATTTATTACCTGTGCCCTTCCCCATAGAATGTGAGCTCCATGAGAGCAGGTGGTTTGCCTGGGTGCCTTTCAGCACTTGGTACAGAGCTCATCATGGATTTGTCTCTCCTTAAATATCAATTGAATAGGGGAAAAATAGATGACTCAAAATCGTTGTATAGGTTATGTTTTGAATTTTGATTCTAAGAATACGATTGAAATAGTGACTGTGTCTTTAAAAAAAACCAAAACTGATAGAGAATACATCTTAACAGAAAGTGACTCTGCTAGTGAATCTAGAATTCATTGTCATGGACATATGCACAGGGTGGTCATGGACCTTATTCATAGAAGATATACAGGACTTGGGGAAAAAAAAAAACCAGAATTGTATACCTCTGCCTGGATATTTTGCTTAGAAAATTGTAAGAAGCAATCAAGTGTGGTGATGAAGAGGTTACAGTCTGTAGTCACACTGTTAGGCTTATATCTGGGCTCTGTCACTCACTAGCTGTGTGCCCTTGGGCAAGTTACTTAAGCTCCTGTGTCTCAGTTTCCTTATCCATAAAATGGTAATGATGACAGTAACTACTTCTGAGAATTATTGTAAACATTAATTAATATAGTCAGTAAATCTGCTTAACATAGTGCCTGACACAAAACAAGCACTCAATAAATGCTCATTGAAAGTAGTAAGATTAATAGTATAATTACTATTTTGCCAGATGTCAAAGGGTGATAACTCCCTTGAATGCAAATCTGTTTGTCCTTGTAAATTTTAACCATTTTTTTCCCTAATCATCTGCCAACCTACTATGTGTTTTAGCTCTTTGTGGACGGTATCAGAGTCTTTTTATCAATGAGTTCCCCGTTTCTGTGTTCGTCTCTTATATTAGTAAAATATCAAAAAGTAGGAGTATTAAGTTTCACCTTGTTCTTCCTTTTTCTTCATCCTCTCTGGGCTTCTTTCTACTCTGATTATTCCTCCCTTTCTGGGCCAGTATTTGGAAATATTAAGCCAAGAAAAAATGTGCCTTCCTGTCCCCGTAGATTTCCTGGTCAATGTGGATTGGTAAGGTGGAGGGTGGAGGAAGAGGAGGATGGAGGAGCTGCCCCTTGTACCTTCTCCTCTTGTTCTGATAAGGTGAGGACCTCAGTCCAAGCTGACCTTCCCCTCCAGGGCAGCAACCTCTGCGGTCTGACATCGCTCTACTTAGTCCTTCCGTAGACCCAAAGTGTGCTTGTGGCAAACCCTCTGAGATAAGACTTGGACTGAATCTAGTGTTGTGAAACGCACATAAGCGCAGACAAAACTGAGTTTAAATCCCAGCTCTGTAGCGCTCTCTCTGGCTGGGTGACACCTGGCCACTGAGAGCCTTGCTCTCTTCGTCTGCCAAATTGAGGTCATCCCAGTCTCACAGGGTTGTTGTTGATGATGCTGTGTAATAATAGCTGCAAAGGCACCCTTAAACTATAATATGCAAACAAAGAATAACAGTTACAGTTATAGTACTTCCTTTACTGCCATATTGCCTCTCTCCAAAAGAAAACCATAGTTGTTCTTCACTTAATACAATTGTAGACCTGGAAGTAATGAGGCTTTCTTCTGCCTAAATCATGTACAGTGAAAGAAACAGAGATCTGCTACCACCAATTCAGACTCTACATCACGTTCTCTGCAGCTGTTGTCTATGACAGTCAATTTAAAAGTTAAGAAGAAAATACGAATGTATTAAAAAAGTGAAAGAAATATAGCAAAAGAACACAAGATACAATTTACAGGGGCTCCTACTGACAACATATACAAAATTTGAATAATGAATAATGACAGTAATAGATTATAACATTTTGAATTAAAAAACAAGACCCAGTGCAGTGGCTCACACTTGTAATCCTAAAACTTTGGAATGCCTAGGCAGGAAGATTGCTTGTGGCCAGGAGTTTGAGACCAGCCTGGGCAACATAGTGAGACCCTGCCTCTACCAAAAATAAAAAAATTACAAAACTTAGCCAGGCATGTTGGCATGCACCTTTAGTCCCAGCTACTTGGGGGGCCGAGGCAGGAGGATTGCTTGAGCCTGGGAATTCAAGGTTGCAGTGAGCTATGATAGTGCCACTGCAGTCCAGCCTGGGCGAGAGAACAGACGCTGTCTCTACTTAAAAAAAAAAAAAAATTGTTAAAGCAAATCCCTAATTACTTTAATATAAAACAATGCTCCTCCCTGTTAAATCAGATTAAGAATTATCAGGCTGCTATTAGCTAGCCAGGCCTTGCTGATACTCTTTCTGCTATCTTTCACAAGTAAACTCACCCTGACCCAAATTCTTGGAAAAAAATGAAACATATATCTCAGCTGAATTGAAACAAGTTAATTAGGTCTGTATCAACTATTTCCATGTCCAGAGGTGGTTAGTGAATCCGCCACAGAAGTAGCAAGTCATCTTCTACTTCACTGTCAAAGATTCCATTACTTTTTCCGCAAGGTTAACCTTTGCCTTGTCAATCCTAGGCTTTAAGTATAGCCATATGACCACAATGAGGGTACAAAACCTGATGCTTTGCTTTAGGTGAAAATCTAATTGTATTGATGAGCTGAGGTCATCTGTTCAGCTTTGTTGATTAATGCCATCAGAGAACCAGGTTCTAAAGAATGAATGTCAGTGAATTGACTGCCACGCACCTCTGTAAGATCAAGTCCTAATAACCGATTCATTGCATTAGGCAATGAAAGAAACCTCACATTCACTTTGAAAGTATGATGTAGGTTCCAGTTTATGACTCTTTTTAGCCAGTATTTGTAGAATCATTTTAGTAACTGTGCTGTATCAATTTGAAAACTTGGAGAAATTTTTTTAAATTATAAGTTTTCAGACTGTAAGTTACTTTTAAAAACCATGTCTTTTATTTAGTGCTTACCATGAAACAGGCATTAAACAAAGCACGTCACAGAGATTCTCTCCTCTAATCTTTGTAATAACCTTTTCTCTTTTCAGAAGTGAGAACAGATTTAAAGAGGTTAGTAATTTGTTAAAGGTCACACAGCTCTTAACTGGCAGAGCCGGGTTTTGTCTACATTATTCCAATTTCTTTCCCTTTAAACATTTCTCTACAATAATACCAAAATCAAGGGTGAAAATATATTTTATATAGGTTCTCATATTTACCAAAACATGAACACACACACGGCACTTTTTAAAGCTTGCAAATGCATGGACTTCATTTTTTAGTAGCTTATTAAAGGAAAATTATAAATATTTCTTTGAGAAGGTGCAATTATTTTTCCTGGATTGAAAGAAGTTTTGATGTTCACATTAAGTTTGAAGAATAAATACATACTTTTAATGCAAACAGTTAGAATTCTATTTTAAAATCTATTAACAATGTAAAAAGCTTTTTCTTATATTTATTTCACCTAAACTCCCTGGACTCAGTTCAGATCATTTGTAATTTATCTTAAAGTACCATGAAAAGAGGAATAAAAGATTTTTTCTGTATTGTGTCCCTGTATACTCAGCTTTTCCCTTAGTTATTAGATGTCAGAAATAGTGCTACAGCCTCTGGGTACCATCTTACAGATGGTAAGTAGGCATTCCAGGCATTTGCCCAAAGGTGAATTTTAATGAGACCTGCCTACTTCTTTCTTTCCTAGCTTGAGAAGTAAGAGTATACCCAGGGCTGTGATGGCATGTAAATGAGTTCTGCTCCTATGCTAATTAGATCAGGTCCCTAAAGAGTAGCCAGCTGTTGGTTGTTAAAGGAAATAAAAGGATAGGTCACGGAAATAAGTGAAGTCATTTCAAAGCTGATTTCTAGAGACCTTTTCTGGCATAGGAAATAGCCTTGTGTCACACAGAAGGAGCAATCAAGATCTCCAGGTAAAGAAAGATAGGAGGAAAGTAAGCAGGTAAACAGGGTCATTATTGTGGGGTTCTTCCCTGGAATTCATTACCCAATGAATGTGTGGTCTCCAGACAATGAATGCTGTCTCTATTTTTATTTTTATTATAAATTCATAGTTTATTTTGATATTTAGTAAGAACCGAATAATGGCAATATAATAGTCTCCCCTTATCCTCAGGGGTACATTCCAAGACCCCCAGTGGGTGCCTAAACCCTCAAATAGTACTGAACCCTAAATATACTATGTTTTTTCCTATACATACATACCTAACGATAAAGTTTAATTTATAAAACAGGCACAGTAAGAGATTAACAACAGTAGTAATAAAATAGAACAATTATAACAAATACCATAAAAAACTTTATGTGAATGTGGTCTCTCTCCCTCCCTCTGTCTCTCTCAAAATATGTTCTTGAATGTAATATTTTCGAACCTCAGTTGACCGAAGGTAACTGAAACCTTGGAAAGGGAAACCTAGGATAAGGGGAGACTACTGAAATAAATTTTGTTTTCCTTGGCTTCCAAGGAATTTTACTCTCCTTCTCTTCCAATTTCTCTAGTACTTTTTTCTCTGTCTTCCTCGCTTGCTCCACTTTCTCCACCAACCAGAAGTGATTAGATATTTCCCATATTTGGCTTTGACCCAATTCTTATTTTTTGAAAAGTTCTCTTGGTAATCTTACCCACTTCTAAGATTTCAATCACTAAAAAAAAAAAAAATCTTCACATTTATAGTGAACTCATTTTCCACAAATGTGCCAAGAATATACATTGGGAAAAGGATAGTCTCTTAATGGTACTGGGAAAACTGGATCTTCATATGCAGAAGAATGAAACTAAACCCTTATCTCTTGCCATATACAAAAATAAAAAATCAAATCAAAATGGATTAAAAGACTTAAATCTGAGACCTAAAACTATGAAACTACTGAAAGAAAGCATGGGGAAATGCTCCAGGACATTAGTTTCAGCAAAGGTTTCTTGAGTAATACCTCAAAAGCGTGGACAACCAAAGCGAACATGGACAAACGGGATCACATCAAGCTAAAAAGCTTCTGCACAGCAAAGGAGACAATCAACAAAGTGAAAAGACAAGCCATAGAATGGGAGAAAATATTTGCAAACTACCCACATGACAAGGGATTAGTAACTAGATCATGTAAGAAGCTCAAAAAGCTCAATAGGAAAAAATCAAATAACCTGATTAAAAAATGGGCAAAAAGATCTGAACAGACATGTTTCAAAAGAAAACATACAAATGGCCACCAGGTCTATGAAAAAATGTTGAACATCATTAGTCATCAGAGAAATGCAAATCAAAACCACAATGAAATATCATATTGCCCCAGTTAAAATGGTTCTTATCCAAAAGACAGGTAGTAAAGAATGCTGGCAAGGATATGGAGAAAGGGGACCCTCCTATACTGCTGGTGGGAATGTAAATTAGCACCGTCACTATGGAGAACAGTATGGCGTTTCCTCAAAAAACTAAAAATAGAACTAACATATGATTCAGCAATCCCACTGCTACATATATATCCAAAAGAAAGGAAATCAGCATATTGAAAAGATATCTGCACTCCCATGTTTATCGCAGCACTATTCACAATCATCAAGATTTGGAATCAACTTAAGTGTCCATTAATAGATGAGTGGATAAAGAAAATACATATATACAATGGAATATTATTCAGCAATAACAAGAATGAAATCCTGTCCTTTGCAACAACATGGATGGAACTGGAGAACATTATGTTAAGTGAAAAAAGCCCAGGACAGAAAGACACATTTCACGTGTTCTCACTCATATGTAGGAACTAAAAAGTAAAACAATTGATTTCATGGAGATAGAGTAGAATAGGGTTACCAGGGGCTGGGAAGGATAGTGGGGAATAGGGAATGAAGCGGGAATTGTTAATGGGTGCAAAAATATAGTTAGATAGAATGAATAAGATCTAGTATTTGACAGCACAACAGGGTGACTACAGTCAACAATAAGTTATTGTGTATTTTTAAATACCTAAAAGAGTGGATTTGGAATGTTCCTAACACAAAGAAATGATAAATGCTTGCGGTGATGTATAACCCAGTCATCCTGATCTGATGGTTGCACATTGTATGCCTGTATCAAAATATCACAGGTACCCCATAAATACATACAACTATTATGTACCCATAATAATTAAAAATAAAAAATTATCTAAAAATCTCATAAGAATATGAGAAGAAAAAGGAATAGATGGTGCATTATACATCTGACGAAAACTTCTTACTGTGGACCCCTTTGACAGTCTGCTGAAGTCTATGCATCCTTCCCCAAATAATGTTTTTAAATCCATAAGTTATTATAAAACAGAAAAGATTGCAAAGGAAGCCCAAAATGTTAAGTAAAGTTATCAAAATATTTTTTTAAAAAATCAAATTTAAGATGTGGTCATGTATATCTTGCACAACATATTCATGAAATAACGAGATCTGATCACTACCACAATGTCAAAATAGTGATGAAGACTTTGAAATGTTGGCTATCACTTTACCACAGTACAAAATTTCTTTTTTTCTTTTTCTTTTTTTTTTTAATTCTTAATGGAGACAAAATCGCAAGTTCTGCTAATATTCCTGTGGTTTGTTGTCTATGTTCATAACTGAAGGGAATGTTAAATTTTAATTAGAGATTAGGGAAAATAAATATGTAAAAGCCAAGCTCATAGGTCTCCCTGAATTCTACCCATAGATTCAAGGTTAGGAACACCTGGTCTAAAGATTTCCAAAAGAGATTGGGACTCCTGGCTTATTTGTGTGCCTAGCAGAAGCCATATGTGACAGCATGAAGAAAGGGATGGTACGGAGCCATCTATTAATGTAATTGTACAGTTACTCTACATCCCTTGATTCATATGTTTAGTTTATTTGGGCTTCTTGAATCTCCTCTTGTTTTTCTCAGTATGTCTTTTATATCAAAGTAAAATTAGAACAAGTCAGTTCTTCCATTTCTTGGCAGCTGTTGTGTTTTGGTTTTGTTTTGTTGGGGGGATTCTTTTTTGTTTGTTGGATTGTTTTTAAATGTATTCATTGGTTGTAGGGGAGGAAGAAACTTCTAATTATCTGGGGTCATTTTTTCACGCTATGTCTAGCTTCTATTATCATAGATAATTGGGCTTTAAATGTGGACAGAATTAAAATGTCCAACTTCAGCCTCTGTCTATTGCCTTCAAAGGTTTTGAAGTAGATAAAATAATTCCCCCTTTCTATCTTTTAACCCTCTCTGACTTTGGCTTTCTCCTAAACCTCTCTTGTCTTCTTGCTTCTCTAATGGTCCTTTCTGAATCTTCTTATCTGTTTCACACTCTACAAACCTGAAAAATGAAAGCATTTCCTCTACATTAGGCTTTGGGCCAGTTTTCTCTTCATCTTTTCTCCCTTAATAATCTCTCCCAATTCCCAATGTACATTCTTTCCCATGTTCCTTGTCAGTTTTAATGGACCTTAGCCCCTATCTTCCCAGCTCTGATCTTAATGAAACTCAGCAGAAATTCTTTGGACACTTATTGTGCGGTATGTTAGGCACTTGGGCCAATGGACCAGGTTCCTGCCTTCACACACCCTACAGCTCATCAAGGAAAGTCAGCCTTGAGCAAGGAATTTCAAGAGTAATAAGTAGGATGAAAGGGGAGCAGGAGCCGGTCACTGGGAATTGATAATAAGGGATCTACCCTATTAGGCATAGGGAAGCCTATCAGAGGAAGTGATGTTTCAGTTGGAACTTTGAAAGTTAATTGGGACATAGCTCAATGACCAGTGTAGGAACTGGAAAAATGCACGTGAAATGCCAAAGTCTAGAAAGAATAGCAGGGAAGGAGGAAAAGATGTCAAGTGTGGCTGTGGTGTAAAATCCAAAGAGGGCATTTGAATCCAGTGAAGCTGCAGAGAGGGAGGCCAGACTGGTAAGTGCTTGTCAACCGTGCTGGGGCGGGATGAGGGCTCATCATCCTAAGGTCAGCGGGGAAGTTCATGAGAAGTTTAGTTAGGCAGCAAGCAGAGTGTTTGGATTTACATTTTTAAAAGATTAATCCAACCGTAGCATGGAAAATTGTTTGGAGAAGGGCAAGAATCCATGTAAGGAGACCACTGGAAGTTGTTAGAGAGCCCAGTGAAGAGACAGTATGGTGGCTCTGCAAGGAAATCTGAGAGTTGTCATTGTTTCCTTTTCCTGCTCCTCATACCCATCAAGCACTAAATGGTTAAAATTTGGTTTCTAAAATGTCCTTTGCATGCCTCTTTTTATTCTCATTGACCTAATTCAAACTCTTTGTTTTTCCTGCCTCAGTGATTGCCACAGCCTCCACTCTCCACTGACTTGTCATCTTCTATCTCCCTTTTCTCTATTCCAATAGCATACAGGTGTGCTGTCAAAGTTATCACCCCAAAACATACTTGGCTGCTCCCCAGTGCACCAGAATGAAGCCCAACTCTTCCCCCTGCTTTACCACCTCCACGTGTGGTCCCTACAGATGCTGCCAGATTTCCCTATGATCACAAGCTCCTGACTCACACTCCCCTTGGTTTACCCACTCACAAATATCTAGACGCATAGTTTTACAAACTCCTTGCTTTAACTAGAATATCTTTCTCTTCCAGCTCACTCATAAAAATATTCTATCTTTGAAGACTAATTTCAAGTCCAGCTTTTCTCAATTACAGATGTACCCAATAAGAATTAATTTTTCCTTTCTTTCCATGTTCCAGTGATTCTTAGGTGATGAATTATCCATCTAATCAAATTTCTTACTCTTGATTCACCATTTATTAGAGCCTACCTCCTTTTTAAGTCAGTATGGACAAGACAGGCTTTTCCACTAGAGTATATGTTTCTGAGGACTAGGGAGATTTGTCATAGTCATTTTGAGGTTGCACATAGTAATTTGCTTGTCCTGTGCTTATCAAGGCTTGTGGTGGTGTGGTGATTGGATCCCAAAATTGTGAATGTCTCTGGGCCACATACCCAAACTCCATCCTGGCTATGGTATTCTAGGTTCTTCAAATACACAAGAACATTTTACCAGCAGTGTTGTCTTTGTTTCTAAAGCTAGCTAAATGAAACAGTGTCATTAAGAGTAACAGTTAACAATATTATTGAGAAGTACTGAATTCTTTGTTGAAAGCTGAAATTCATTCTATAAGCATTTATTGAGCTCTAATTATGTCTCTAGCTCTGGGCATTCAATTATGAATAAAACAGATTTTTGTTTGGGAAGTATTTAACAGGTATTTTCACAAGAGTTTGGGGTCTTTCCATCAAGAATTGCAGAAGGACATGCATTTATTAAACTGGGAAAAAAACATTCATTCCTTTGTTAGGAAGTTATGTGTTGCCCTAACTCAGAAGTGAAAAAAATGCAGCCTTCACTGAAATACCAAGGAGAGGCAGTCACAACGTATATGTTGTCAAGATTTTTAATAAAATATAAAAACAAACTTATTACGATAATTCTCATTGCAGTTTATTTTGGGCTTGATTGTTACTATCATTTTAATTCCTTATCTGTGACCTTAATAAAACCCTATAACAGGTGGGTTTTATAACTTTCTTCCCAGAATCACTTTACACCCTAGGCTGAGAAGTATTAATAATGATGTTAAGCAATAATAATCACATTTATTGAATTCCAATATATGCCCAACATTGTATTAAAAACTGGAGATGTGCAAAACTTAATTTATGGTCTCAAGTAACTTGCAGAGTAGTATCTTATAAAAGAATTATGTTGCTGCAGAGAAAAAATGAAGGAATATATTACTAGAAGAGAGTGATTGTATAGGAAGCTCTGAACATTTTTCAAGGCTTGTTTGAAACTGGACATTAGGTATATTTGCTATGATTTTCTGAAATACAAATGCTAACTATTGAAAAACAGAGCATAAACTCTCAGAACACAATAGATTAGCAAAAAGGAAATGTAAGAGGCATTTGGTGGAAAAATGTAAATTATAAGGAAAGTATACATTCAGAAAGAGTATTTTTCAGATGTCGCTATGCATGTATAAAGATCTGTGGCTTCAAATTTGACTAGATTTTGTTTGTTTGTTTTTCAAAATCTTTTCTAAGAATTGCCCTGGTGGAAAATATTCCTGAAGGCCTTAACTATTCAGAAAATGCACCATTTCACTTATCACTTTTCCAAGGCTGGATGAATTTACTCAACATGGCCAAAAAGTCTATTGACATAGTGTCTTCCCATTGGGATCTCAACCACACTCATCCATCAGCATGTCAGGTAAGCTGCATCCTCTATGTGTGTGATGATTTTACTTATGTGCATTTTACACTCCTTAGCATTCTAGTCCTCTACTTCTCAAGCTCCAGCTCATTTTTCTTAGTCTATCCTCACCCAGAGTACATCTACATCATTGCATTTATGTATATGTGCTGTTGTTAATCATATGTCACTCAGCTCCTACTAGAATGCCAGGTTTTCAAGGGCAAAATCATGCTTCATCTGTGCCTGCAATAGGTTCTTTATACAGCATCGCTGTGTTGAACAACTTCAGGGGGGCACCATTCATGCAATAACTCTGTCAATGGCACGGCCCAGAATTCTGCTTTGCACAACCTGCATGTTTATAGTTGTAATTCCATAACTGCTTGCTGAGGCATTTATTTGGTTAATTTGTGTTATAATTCACCTTTAGGCCCCACAGCCCAATTTTTTTAATATTGGAGTCAAACTTCCCAAGATAATTACTCATTCTTGACTCTATCATAGTTGGGTGAATAGGGAAAAGAAATGTGCTTATTACAGAGAAAAACTTTTAGAAAACTGACTAAATGACCTAAATGATTTCTGAATGAATTGCTCTGGATATAAGAAAATGATCCTGGTCATCTTTAGTGTATTTTTCTTTATATTGGTACAACCATTATAGTTTACACTGAGCTGTCCAATGCAAGTATATGACCATTTATCTATACTTATATGTCCTGTATGGGTCATGGGTACAATCAGTTTTGTCTGTTTGTATACAAAAATGTGTTGGCATTAAGCCCATAACCATTATCTCATTGGTACTTTGAAATACATTGAATCTATTCAATATGTAATTGACTCTATTCATTTATACTATTTTAAAGTCAAGTTACTGGAAAATTGGTAAAAAACAAACAACCAAAAACACAAAAGCTATACTAAAGGAGAATTGAATGAATTTTCTAATTGTGTTCTGCACTTTTTCATCTCTACTGTTTAAGTAGGTGTTTCAGGATTTATTGCTGCATAAGGTATCATCCTGTAATGAGCAGTTTAAAAAATAACAATCATTTACTTATTAATGATTCTGGGCATGGTTTGGCAGGTGGACTCATCTCTGATCGACATAATATTGGCTGGGGTGGCTTGGATCCAAGATGGCTTTCCTCACATTTCTGGTATCTCAACTGGGGTGGCTGGGCCATCTGGAGGTGGCTGAATCTCTCTTTTTGTGTTCTTTCATCACTCAGTAAGGTATCCTGAGCTCTTTGCATGGTGGTTGGATCCTAAGAGGACAGAGCAGAATCTATGAGGCCTGTTAAGACCTGAGCTCTGGAATCCCAGATTGTTGCTTCCAACCTATTCCATTGGTTGCAGCAAGTCACAAGTCCGAGGTGGGAGGCATAGCATCCATGTACAGGAATGACAAGAATTGTTGGCAGTCATATTTGGAAATGATACAGCACAAGCCACTCTCTGGCTGTAGTAATTCATACCTCTATCTCTTCTACATGCCAAATACATTCACCTCTTTCTTTAAAACTTTAATCCCATTACATCAAGGGTTCTTTAGGGAAGCCCGAGACTACCACCAACCCCTGTTTAGCTCTTAGTGGGTTATTTGGCTGGATCTAGAAACCAAATTGACACCAGGCAGATTAACAAGAGAAAAGCATACAAATTTTATTGGTCTTATATGTACATGGGGATCTTCACAAGATAGTGAAGTCCAAAGAAGTTGCCAATGTAAAAAGTAAAATGCTTTTGTACTTTTTAGACAAAGAATGATAAATTTGAGAAGAAATAACAGAACAAAGGGGATCTGGCTAGGGGCAGCAAATTTCTAGGGGAGTCACTAGGAGATCTATGGGGGTGCATTAAAACTAGTGGAAGATAAGGGTGACTTTGTTAAGTATACTTATGCAGGTCCATTGCAGCCCCCAATTTCCAGTCTCTGGTGAGAAGGGCTATTTTCTCACCTTGGTATGGGGAGGGTGCCCCTCCCAGAGGAATCTTTATGGCTTGCTGCACTCAGGAAGAGACAGGGCGGTTAGCCCTTTCTGAAATACAATTTCTCCAATGTTTTCAATTTGAAATAATCAATATACCAATCTGACATATTTTGGCATGGCACGTCCTTCACTCCTTCAGCTCAAAATCCGGGATCTCTTGATTTGCATCAGGTCTGCATCTGGGTGAAGCTCCCCATGTGGGCTTCTCTTGGTTTGGAGATATGTGAACTAAAAGGATTAGGTATATGACCTGCAACACACACTGTAGACAAAGAATGGTGAGACAGGGATAACTATACACGCTTCTGTTCAAAAAAAGGGAAATGGAGAGCACATGTCATTTGCTATTCATAATAATTCTGAATCCAGCCTGGTGTATGTCACTGATTTTTTGAACTCTGGAAACAGAAATGTGTCTAGACTAGCATCCAGTTCTGCTCCCTGGGAGTGGTTTCCTAATCTGTTATTCTCAGAAGCGCCACCATCTGTATTGTTCTTCTTTTTCCATAAGAAATAGCCCTGCTTTGGACTTACTTCTTTTTCTGCTTCCTGCCAGTAGAATTTAAGGTCCCAGAGACCTCTTTTCATTTTAAACCATCTCTGTCCCTTTTTTTTCCAAAATGGTACAATCCCTTAAAGACTTTGTCGATGTTCTATGTATCCAATTGTTGTCTCCTCTATTAGCAAAAAACTACACCCACAAATAATGTGCAGAGGGGTCTTTCTCTACATTGGACTGTAATTCAAGGTGCTCTAGGACTTCACCCTTAAAATTGCTAGGAGCCTGTTCTGTTTTGTTTTATGAGATGGTCAGTCAGGTGGAGCCACAAGAAGAGACAGAGGAGAGGTTCAGGAAAACAAAGTTTATTATACTCCTAGGTCCTAGAGATAGGAGGTGCAGTACAACCCCAGGGCCACATGGAGAAACGCCAGGGTGGTTAGGAGGTAGAGGGCCGGGGCAAGCAAAAGGTCTAGGCCAGAGCCTTTATTGGTATATCTGTGAGAAAGGGCAGGCACTTCATGGTTGATTAATGTTGTGAATAATGCCTGTAGCCTCTAAGCTATAGGAATATAGGGGTGCTTCCTAGTTGCCTGGGACCAAGCTCTAGGATGACTAAGGCAGAAGAATATTGCCTCCTGGGGTGTAAGAGTCAAACACAAGAGATATGGCTCTGGACTGGTTCATTTGCATATCAAAGGCATGTTCCTGGTTGGCTGGGACTTTCTTATCTCTACGAATTGGCTAGCCCTGGGAGGGGCAGGCTCTCCCCAGCCAGGAAGATTTTCTGAGATGTCAAAACATCATAATGTACAGAAAATTTAAAAATTATATGCCATACAGAGCTCTTTTGTCTAGCTGAGAGGGTCTAAGAGGCACCCACCAACCGAAGCCATTTCATACTTTGAGAATATTTTGCTGCCAGGAGACACTGTGTCTGATTCTCTACATTTTCTCCAAATTCTGCATGAAAACTAAACAGTTCCTTCTTTACTTCATCTCTTTTTTGTAATACCTTATCATATACTGCAAAAACTTGGGTAAGCTGCCTGAAAAATCTTTCAGCCAGATCCACAAGCCTATGACGTTATATTTTCTATCTTCTACTTTACAGCAGGTGGTAGTGTTGCCAAACACTCTGCCATTAAATGATACATATGGCCCCTTCTCAAGGCTCCAAAAGCAATTTCTTTACTCTTCTTTCAGCCTTGAGTAATAGGATGGGATTCCAACCTCCACTGTCACCCAATCTCCAAGGCAATGCCACATGGCTTTAGGTTTTTGCTATGGCAGTTTCTATTTCAGTTATCGATGCTGTGTAACAGATAACTACAAAACGTATTCCTTATTATTTCCTATGATTCTGTGGGTTGGCTGCACCATTCTTTTGTCTCAACAGTGCTGGCTGGAATCACTCATGCACCTGCATTTAGCTAGGAGAGTAGCAAGAGCTGGAATGTCTGAGGGCTGGCCAGGTCTCATTCTGTACAAGTGGACTCTCATCATTCAATAATTTATCCCAAGATTCGTACAGGGCAGCTGAGTCCCAAGAGGGTGAAAATGAAAACTACAAGACCTCTTAATGCCTAAACTCCTAGAACATTGCTTTTGCCACATTCTGGTAGTCAAAGCAAGTCACAGGCCAGCCCTCAGGGGGTGGGCAATGGACTCCAGGAGTAGCATGTATGTATACAAGTGGGAGGAATTCTTGGCAGCTGACATTGGAAACAATCTACTATAGCAGGTTTCATAGTGTGAGCAAGAGATAATTCGAGTTGGCTATCCTTAATCCTAAGCAAAACCGGCATGTAGCCACTGAATGGGACAGGAACAGCAAGCTTTAGTTTGACTTAGCGAGCCACACAGTATACTGGGGCCCAGACCAGTACAGGTGTTTGTGCTGTGTAAGCAGGGGCTGTCAGCACCTCATGTGCACCACAGAATGGCCAGGTATGTTAAGCACACAATGGGAAGGTTTGCATTTACACGTGGACTTGATGACCTGATTATCTCCTTTCTGATAATCTGTGCCTCAGGAATGCTGGATTTTTCTCTTCAACTACATGGTGAACTTTGCTAAGTGGCTTTCTTTTTCCCCTTTGCTACTATTTCTCTGACCCTGCCCTGAATCTTAGTTGGCTTCAGGGATTCCTATAGTCAATCTAAATTCAGAGTTGTTTGGGCTTGGACATCCTAGGTAACTTGCAGAATTCCCCAGGGCTGCCCAATAATTCCATTTGCAGGATTCAAAGGGATTCTGGGGGCTGAGGAAGTAGAGAGGCACCCCGTAGTTCTGGTCGGCTCTGGGGATTGGTGAGGGGTGGTTCAAACCAGTGGAGCAGAGGCACTCAGGTGCTTTCACAGGCACCTAGGTGGGTGACTTAGCACCCCTTCTTTAAGATGGACATGATCTTCCAGAGCAGTCTGGGGCCTTCAGGCCCTTCCTTGCTTTTCATCTGACCTTCCATCCTAGTTCTTCAGGTGTGAGCTAAACTCTTGCTCTCAAAGTTTGGCCCTGGAACCAGCAGCATCTTTATTACCTGGGAAGATATAAGAAATATAGACTCTCAGAACCCTCCCCAGTCCTACTTAAATCAGAATCTGTATTTCAACCAGATCTTCAGGTGATTCATATGCTTCAAAAAGTCTGAAAAGTGTTGAACGAAACCATTCTAACCTCTTGCTCTATGAACTCACCAAAGCCTCCCAGGTGTTCACACTTTCTAGTATAAGAAAGATGTCAATGGAAAAGAACCCAAATTCTGTAAAATAATTTACAGAGGTTTATTCTGAGTTGAATGTGCAAGACCATGGCCCCGAGAGCCACGCCCAAGAAGCCTCAAGCAAGTGGTCTAGTCATGGTTAGGTTATAGTTTGGTTTTGTACCTTTCAGGGAGACAGGAATTACACACAAAGTCATAAATCATTACATGGAAGGTGTTCATTGGTTTGGCCTGAAAAGGTGGGACATCTTGAAGGAGGGGCTTACAGGTTATAGGTGTGTTTAAAGATTCTTTGATTGGTAATTGGTTAAAGAAATGAAGCTTTTTCTAAAGGCTTGGAATGTTTTGACTTAAGATAAGGATGTCTGTTCATCAGAGACAAGCCATGGGACATTTACCAAAACTCAAGGGATCTGTTGAGTAAATTGATGTCCTGCAGGTGTGGTTTAAGCTTTGTCTTGAATGGCCTTAGGCCTGTTAATGAGTTACAAAGGATACCTCCAAGAAGAAAGGAAGCATGATGAGGCGTGTCTGACCTCCCTTCTCTTCATGGCCAGCAACTCAGCTTTAAGGTTTTTCTGGGGTCCCCTTGGCCAAGAAGGGGTCCATTCAGTCAGCTGGGGGCTTAAGATTTTATTTTAGTTCACAAAGGTCATTAAGGGATGACACAGCCTTTCTGTGTCATGGTTCCTAAAGTTACATAATGAGGGTAACAGCACTCTCCTGTCCCTCGCTCACAGGGCTGTGGGGAAATCATCAGTAGCTGAGGTTCCAGGTCTGCTTTACATAGCAGTGCTTAGCACAAAGCCTGACACACTAGGTACACAGTGAATATGTTACCAAAATCTCGGTACTTGTCCCCAAGGCCGAATCAATGAGAATGAAGAACAAGGACAAGTGGTTTGAGGAAAAAGGAAAGAGAAGTTTATTAATTTGCTAGCAAATGAGGGAGGATGGTGGACTAGCATCTCAAAGACCACAATCCTGCCTTTAAGCAGAAAAACCAGGCTTTTTAAAGGGGTGTTTTTGGCAATTGGGCTTGGGTCTGTGTGAGCTGTGTCACATGTCCTGGCTTTGGGCTATTGTTGCTTAACTATAATCAGTGGTTTTAGACTTGGGTTATCTTGACTTTATCTGGTGACAATGACCTTGTGTCCCTTGTCTGGACAATTCTGTTGAGCCATCTCCTGTGGTTTAAGATAATAGAAAACAAACAGCAAGGAAGATTTTTCTGCCCCTTTGATCACTGGCCTCAGGAAGGAATGCAGCTTTTAATTCCCAGGAAAGGAGGGGCTTTAAAGAGACAACTTGTGAGACATTTCATCCCCCTTTTCCTGACCTTTACCTCTGTTACAGATGTTTGTTGACTAATTGTTGAATGCATTGTGTCAAAGATAAGCAAAGCTGAACACTAGTTAAAGTAGTAAGGACAGATTGTAATCAGTAATAAACCATTGCAATAGGGAAGTGGATCCAGCCTGAACTGAACTCACCTTTGATTTGTGCAGAGGTGACTGGGAGTTTTGCAAGGAGAACTAGGGAGTAGGGCAGGGTGGCAGGGGCTTGGGCAGTGTCAGGGACGTAGAAATTTATAAAAAAGTGGGAAGTGGGTGTTGGGCCATGTGAAACCCACCTGGGTTTGCTAACTAACTGGTGCTTATAGAAGTTAGACTCCTACCCTCCCACAGAGGCTGGAAGACAGCGGCCCTGTTGTTAACTGTTGGCTAGAACAAACAGCAAATTCTTTGGGAAGCCCTGAGCTTTCTCAGGCAGGTACTGTAAGGGGAGTAGGGTCATCCTAGGGATGTGGCCTTGAGCTGTTAGAAGCTATGTTAGTGTCTGCTCAAGTCTTCTAATGGGGAGGAGGGGGCAGGGTGGATGAAATGATCTGTGCCAAGAGTCGGCAGTTTTCATAGGCCAAGATTGAGACCTAGTTGAGAAGAGGGCTCGGAGGAGCCTGGCTGGAGTTTGGCCAAGGAGAGAATCTTTGTCAATTGTGTGACTTGAGAATGAATTAAGATGGTTGTTATTGATGTAGAAAGATGATAACACTTAGAAGCTCGGTTCACGTCATTCTCTAACAACTGGCCTGCTGCCAACAAATGGAATTTTTCAACTTAATGACCTGTCCATTGTTGAACTCACACACAACCCTCTTGGAAGAGACCCAATTTGAACTAGTGTCTTCCGGTAGCGTCATACTGCCCTTGCCAAAATGATGCCTCTTAGCTGCCTCTCATTCCCCTAATAGCACCAGACTTCTGCACAGTTTAAAGCCAATTGTTTTTCTATAGTTTTGAGCCTAATTTTGCTTTGCCTCTTCATAAGGGAGAGATCTACATTTGTTACCACCCAACCAGGTGCCTGCTGCACAGAAGAAAGCCAATACACTGAGACAGCAGGATTTACAGCAGAGAGAGTTTAATATCACAGGACACCAAGCAAGGAGATGGGGGAAATTTCTCAAATCTGTCTCCCCGGGAACTTTTGGGCCAGGGTTTTTAAAGACAGTTTGGTGGACAAAGGGCTAGGGAATTGGATCTGCTGATTGGCTGGGGATGAATTCATAGGGTTGGGAGGCAGAAATTGTCTTCTTGTGCTGAATTAGTTCCTAGGTAGTGTTACCAAAAGCTCGGCACTTGTCCCTGAGGCTGCATCAGAAGAATGAGGACAAGGAGGTCCTCATGGTTTGAGGAGAAGGAAAGGGAAGTTTATTAATTTGCTGGCAAATGAGGAGGTTGGCAGACTGCCACCTTAAAGCACTAACGTCCTGCCTCTGAGAAGGGATACAGAGCTATTAAAGGGGAGTTTTTCAGCTTCAGGCTACTGCTGCTCGACTATAGTTGATGGTTCTCTTTCATCCCATCTTCAGTTCTGACAATCTCGTAACCTCCGCCCAGGCAATTCCCTTGAGCCATCTCCTGTGGTACAAAGAATAAAGGACACTTTCCTGCCCCTCCTGACCACTGACCCCGGGCAAGAATGCAGGTTTTAATTCCCAAAAAGAGTGGGGGAGGTTTTAGAGAGACAGAAAACATTTTTACCCTTTTTCAGGCCATTCCCCCTGTTACAGCAGAGGGTCGTAAGACCCATTGAGTCAGTTCCTGAGTATGGCCACTGGCCCAATTGGTATCAATTGGTCACCCCAAATGCAGAGTCTGGAAAATATCTCAAAGAGCAGCCTTAGGTTTTACAATAGTGATGTTATCTGTAGAAGTGATTAAGGAAGCTACAAATCTTATGACCATCAGTTACGTGACTCCTGAGTAGAAAGCAATTATAGGAAAGCAAGCTAGGGAACAATGGCTGGTTATTTTTTCAACTGTGCCATAGTTCAGGCCCATACCCACAGTTCCCATCTTGTGGTCCTTTATTAATTTTATAAAGGGCAGTTTCACATTTGCAAACATGAAAGTCAGAGGGGCTTTATCTGTTTGGGGAATTAAATGGACTCAAGGGACTGTGAGACTGATCTCATGAACAGCTCTCCCTAACCCTGCTTGTTCCTGGCTGTACCCTGTGGGGAATCATTAATCATAGGAAGGAGCAAGGTTGAGAGCAATGTTTGGAAGTCTCCACCTCAGCAAGGTAGTGAATGTTCTCCTCTTCCACTGGTCTGTAGTGGCCGAGTGACTACCCCTGCAGAATACCATGCATTTGGTCCCCACTGGCCAAAGGGCAGGTGTGGACTGTGCTGTGCAAAGAGAGAGCGAGCATGCAGAATAGAGGGTGTTTAGCTGCCTGATTTGCTCCCTTTCACCTCTCCTTCATCCACCTCTCTCAACCCCTAGACCAGTATACACCACAGGGCTTCGAATTAAAAGGTCCAGGGAACTTGTCTAAACACCTCATCTCTTGAGCATTTAAAGATTATTTTTAAAGTGTCTATTCCCCTCCTTCCTCCCTCTCACTGTGCAAATGTGGGAGTAATTATGCAGTGATCAGAAATGGAGAAAGGCAATAAGTACTTGCTGCCACCTTTTTCTTTTTGGGTGCAGTTCATGGACCCCCATATCCTGTTCTCTTCGGGTAAAACTCACCAAGTTTGACCCCTCCTAAAAAAAGAAGGCACTGGCTGAAAGGCAATTTGATTTACATTTTTACCTGATTTTATTTTTCAAATGGAAAAGGAAATTCAAGAGTCTACCCAACAATTTAAACTTTGGGCAGCCAGTCTTTGCACCTGTGAGTATGCTTTTATCATGACCAGGACTTTATAAATATTAGGATATAATCACTGATTAGCTTAGTGCACACAAAAAAAAATGCTAGGAAAATAGTTAACACCTTAATTACTCAAGTGAGCCTACTTTAAATTTTCTTTAAGACATTCTGGTACCAAATACTATCATTCATAAATATGTGTGATAAAAATTGACTCAGGTTCACAGCTTATTTTCCACTAATTTTTTTTTAAAGAAAATATTTTTTTATTTGGGGAAGAATAGTCGAATGTAGTATTTACTTCTAAACCAACAAAGCCTGAAAAGTCCTAAATGAAACCATAAACAGCAGGTAGATAATCAGGAACTATAACCAAAAAGCAGCTCATCTATTTATTACAATGTAACTGTTAAAAAAAAAAATGCATCAAGAAATCGTGTAGCCAGTGCCAGGCAGGCCAGCTTAGCAAAAAATGAACACACACCTGGTACATGGTATCTGTCTGTCCTCTGGATGAGTAGCAATTTTGTAAGAGTGAGTGATGGTTGTTACTAACAGGAATGATGAATGCAGCCTTTATTTTGCATTTGCATGTAAACAGACATATTGATTAAAAATGCAGTGTTTATCCCTGTCTACAAAGGTTTGCTGTTTTGATTCCCACCCTGAAAAACCCATTTTGTCTTTCCTGCTTCTCACTGGGTGTTAATCTCTTTGTGTTGTTAATCTGTTTGTGTTTGTTTCCTTCTGTGCTAAAGGAAACTGGACAATGCCCTTACTCTGTATCACAGCCTTGCTAAGGGCTAGTAAGGTGTATGATAACCATATTTGAGAGTTTAATGAAAATAAAAGGTCAGGCAAAAGTTTTTTGTTTCTTTGTCCACATGATGAGTTTAACTTTAGACCCTAAAATGTTGAAATTCCTGGGACATTTTGGTTGCTAATTTATGGGATAAAATGGTGGGAATTTATGAAATCAGGACGGTTAAAAAGCCAGGAAATGTGACTGATGTGAAGGCTTATTAGTAGAGCTACCTAATTCATTGGGTAAAAAATCCCATTTTCTATGAATTCATTGTAAGGAACCAAATAAAAATAATTAATGAGCTGCAACTGAATCTTAAGTAGATGTTATTTATATGAAATCAATTAGATACTGGTCTACCAGTGAGCCATGATTGCCAGTTGATGATACATCACAGTTGTTTGATTTTGAAAAATTGTGATTTTTCAAATTGAACAGTATTTGTTCAAGTTAACGAGCAGCAAGCATGAAAGCTCAACGATCCAGGAGGTCATTTTTGGTAAATATAAGCCTGGATCCTATCTCTACACAGTAAGTGGTTAGCAGATCCTAGAAAGACTGTAGAAAAGAACCAAGGGAGTAGCTCAGATTTCTTCTTACCTACTTTTTAGTGGTGTGACCTTGAGCAAGAGGCTGGCCTCTCTGTGCCTCAGTTTCCTCATCAGCAAAATCAGGGTGATAACAGAACCCGCCTCCTAGGTTGTTGCATAGACTAAGTTAGTTAATATATGCAAAGAGTGTAGAACAATGTTTACCTACTTTAGTGCCCATATAAGTGTTTATTATGATCATGAATATTGTTATTCACATTCACTTATTTGTGTACAGGCTGCAACTCTAGTTCAAGTCCATTTAATTATATTATCCATAATGAGTTCTTATTATGTGTCTGAAACTGTGCTAGAAACTGGCATGGTCACCACGTAAAGTTAAAAGGGGATCATAGTTTCTAAAATGTGGGACTCTGGGTAGATAAGCAGGATTAGGCAAATTATCATTGTTGGTGGGATTCTGACTTTCATTTAATTTATTAATCACAAATACTTACGTGCATGTGCACACACTCAGTGTTGCTCTCGCTCATCTACTCGAGTGCTCCTTGGTTGACATCCCCATCGAGAAGCATCTGCTGTATTCCTGGTGAAGCAGGGGACCACTTCAGCTTTGGTGAAGATCTAGAAGGACTGGCCACCCCCTCACCATCCAAAAAACCCCATTCTCAAGAATTCTATAAACTTAAGAATACTTTTTATTACCTCTCTGTTTGTCCTGAAACTTCTGGTAAAGTTGTTATCTGGCAAGATTGTGACATGTTTGATCCTAGAACGGTGTCATTTACTAGAAAATAACCTACAATCCCAGTCTGTATTTGTTGAGATGCTGAAATTAGGAAAAAAGCATATATATCTCTGTGGACAACTGACATATCAAATCTTGAATACACAGTAAGCAATATGGTCTTCTCAAACCTACAGTCACTTCTGATTTTTGTTTATTGATCAGCTGGTTGGTTCTTTGCTTCTTGTTGTTTTTGTTTTAAATTGAAGACCCATGTGACCTGGCCACATTCAGTGCTCTCGCTCTGATGTTGGTAGGATACGTCCAGCCATCGTGATTCAGACAGCGGCACCCATGTGTGCCTCTGGTCTCCAGGTGCTGTCTTGCAGCTCACTCATTCCTTCCTTGCAATATTCTTCCAAACTGACCCTATCAACGTAGTTTAAACAACAGACAAGGCCTTTTGTTTCGTCTAATTTATAAAACTTTTCCTTGTTGTGTGTGTTTTCCAGCTTTCCTTATGATTTGTTCATAAATGATGTTATTGATATTTTCTATTATAATCACTTTGCATTTTGGCCCACAATGCCTCTTCCCTGGCCTGAGGAAGCCCACGGTCGGCCTGATGGAGTCCTCTACGGTTCTGTGTACTCAGCGCCTCTCGCTCCCAGGCTCCACAGCTTGTCATTCTCTATTTTCATTAGCTGTCTAGGCCCACTCTTCTTTTCTTGTACATCCCTAGCGTCTTCCTTCCATCTTCCTTCCTTGCCCATCCTTACTGTCCTAGATGGTTCTCCATTCCCTCCTCAGGTCTTTTGAAGGAGACTCTTCATTCACTCATCATGCAAACAAACAGCATCTCCTTTGCAACACAGGGGTATGTCTGGAACTCAAGAAGAATCCTGTTTTTGACAATATCTGCTGCTATGTAAAAGTGTGATAAAAGTATCCAATAACCTTGTGGCTTGATCATCAAATAGTTTATTAAAATTTCTTTTCTTTTAATCCAGGAAAGATAGAATCAGTGTTTTCTACTTTTCATTTTGCCTGAAAAGAGATGGGCATAGTTGGTGAAGACTGGATGCTTTAAATAATTAAAATTCTTTGAGCCTATGGTAATTAGTAGGTTGGGGTATTGTAATTTGTAGGTTGAGTGAGGCAGTCAGGGAAAGCAGGATATTCTGATGCAACATAGAAAATGCACACTTCATCCTTTGCTTTGATGTAGATCCTGAGGACTTATACACATTACTACTATATTATGTAAACTTCCTACAGTCTGTTTTGTCTTTTTTTAAATGAGGATATAGGGAAAAAGAAAACATGTATAAATTAATGAAAACATAATTAGGTTACATACTAATGTTCTGTTGTTATTTGGCTGGGTTCAGAATTGGTTATTTTGTTTATATTCAGTTCTCAGAGCTTGGTTTTATAGAAAAGGGAAACTAGTAGTGTTATTCAGGAGGCATATACTATAGTGGAAAGACCATAGGGTTTGGCATTAAATACATTTGATAGTTTAGTAGTTGTGGTCACATTGAACAAATTGGGTATAATAATGCCTTTCTCATTTGATTGCTTTTTGAATTTAATTATATAATGTTTGTAAAATAATAAAAAATGGAGCACATAAAAGCTAGTTGCTCTTTTCATTTTTATTTTTGTTGTTCTAGTGCAGGACATTTACTTTCAAATTTAGTGGATGCTTAACTTTCTATGTAATCTTACAGCAAGAATAACAGTCAGCTGTCAATCAGGATTTCAACATCTATGAAAATAAGTTAAGATAATTCTACCTAGAATGCAAATCCAAATTGTTCTTTGAGCTTTAGGTGAAGAAAGGAGAAAGAAAAATAGGCATTTTTTAAGGTAGATTCTCACTTCCTAGGTAGATTACTTCTCTCCCAATATGATGAGTTTCAACCATGCCTGACAGTCAGAACTACCTGAGGAGCTGTTAAAATATACTAATGCCCAGGCCTACCCCAGACCAGTTAAATTAGAATACTTGGAAAGGGGCCCAGGCTTTGATACTTTTTTGAAATGACTGTGGGTTTCCATGGAGCAGGCAGGATTGAGAATTACTGCTATAAACCATCCCATTCTAATAAACATTGTGCAATCTTTATAGGTTTCAAAACAGGGCCAGGTTGGCTCCTACCCCGTCTTCCCCACCTGGTTTGTTAACCTAATTTTGCCTGTTTCAATTTAATGCTGTTATTGCAGTTTTTCCCTCACTGGTGCTGTAAACGAGCAACAGCTTGTATTTGAATATTTCCCATAGTCCTGGACTCTAGATCCCTGTTGTATTATTCTAGTGACTTTATTGTCCAGAGCAACCAGGAAGAGAAGGGAGCTCAGGGATTGCTTATTGATTTGAAATAGTAGATTACTCTTCAGCCTTCTCCTCTCCAGGTGAAATAGGATTTCAGTAGAACTCCAGGTGCAGTGTCAGCATAAAAATAGCATAATTTTATGGAAAGAGTGTCCCCTTGTTTCAAAATAGCATCTTTTCCCTGCTCCATAGAACCGACACTTGGAAAATGCTAATTTATAAATTAGCATTCTCCCATTCAAAATGTGGCAACAAAATTATTTCGAAGACACCTTTATTGAACAAACATTTATTGAGGTGCTGTGCTATTTGCTGGAGATACAAAATCAAATAAGCAATGGTGCCTACCCCCATAGAGCTCAAAGTATAGTGAGAGACACAGACCAACCATTTATCAGAATATGGAATAGTAAGTGGAACAGTGCAAGGAGCTGTCAGCGAATAGGCTCGTGTAGGTTTACCTCTGCTCCTGGCTGCTCAGTGGAGCTCAGGGCTCACAGGCTCTGGTGGATTCTGGTACTCCCCGAGTCTTCTTCTTACTAGATACGACCTGCTGCTTCTTCATGCTTCCAATTCCCCATCTGTTCAGTAATCCTGAGCACGCTCTTGCTTGCTTTCCAATATATTTTCAAGGGAAATCATTATTCTGATGTAAACTCATAAGCACTATCATTAGCAAGAGTTTGACCTCTATGATTCTTTTTAAATCCAATCATCTAGACATGAATAAATCATGATCCCAAGATTTCCAATTATTTGGATGAAATAATCACTTTCTTAAAGATTGTTTTGTCTGAGTTTTGTTTTCTTGTATGCTTGTTTGTTTTCTCTATATACTTACATCTCTAGCTTTCCTATTTCCCTATGGTCATTTATCATTTTGGTCCTTTCATTTAAATAGCATAGGTTGGATTTTTTCCCTCATTATAATTATAATAGCCTCTTACCATAAAAAATTTGGAAACTACAGAGAAATGGAAGAGAAACCAAATTGTCCATATGGCCATCAACAAAAAAAAAGTTTCTGACGGTTTGATATTTTATGCATAATTTACATACATAGGCTCATATTATATAAAGAAATTTATACCTTCATTTTGAACTTAACGTTACAACATAAGCACTTTTTCATTTTATTAGAAATGCTGGCAAACATTTTTTTAATTGGCCTTATAATATACAATGTAGTGGATTCACCAGATTAAATTTATGTATCTATTTTTCTCTATTAGTTGGACGTTTAAGCTATTTCTCTTTTTTCCCCTTTTTCTGAATAAATGCTGCTACTACAGTAAATATCTTTGTACAAAATGGGTTTTTTTTTTCCTTTTTGCTCATTTGCTCAAGATCGGTTCTCAAAAGTAGAATAACAGGGCTTAGGAGTCTCAACTGCTTTCTTAAGACTGTGAGATTTTCAGGCAGCATGTGGAGCGTTCTCGTGGTTCCTCACTGGGTTTGCAGGAATCTCTGGAGTGAGACTTTGAAGGAATTCTGCCTTTTTTCTGTGTGGAACCCTCTGCCCACTCAGAATGAGTGATTGTGGAAGCATCGGAGTGTTTGGCACATCTCGTGTTCCTTTCTTGCCCCTGTCTCACCTCTTTCCTCTGGAGCAAATGAGTGACGCAGGGCTGTAGATGCTGTGCTTGTCCAGACGCTGCTAAGTGGCGGTGCCGAGGTGACGTTGTCTGCCTGCCCCTTGCAGCTGGAGTGGATGCTTGAACAACCACACAGCTACTTCCAGCTACTGTAAGATTCCAGCTGTTGAGGGCTCAGTTACCATCGTGCTGCACCCGATATTAATCCCTTGCTATTTTCTGGCCCATTATTGGCACGATGAGTGTATTCATCTCTCTTCATCTGCCCCTGACAGGGATGGCTGTGTTCATGCCCACGGGGTGCATAATTGAGATAACCATCATTAGGCAAAGTCTTGATGATTAACTTTTCAGAATAATTAAATCCCATAGTGAGATGGTGCCTATTATAATACTAATGAATGGACGGGCAGCCTGTGCGCCTCCACAGTGGATACTCTCTGCCGCTGTGAAGCGGGTATTCCTTGTGGCTTATTGCCAAAAAGGGGGCATTCTCGACTAAGGAGCTGGGCCTGTGGTACTGTCTGAGCACCTGGATCTCTGATTGATCCATGACTTCAGGACATTTGTGAAGAGATGAAATGGTCACCACCTTACCTTCTGGCTTGGGATGAGGAATTCCATATTTCCACTGGCACATCCTGAGAGCTGCTTGAGGACTCTGGCCACCATCCCCCATCTCCCTCAAGCCCCAAGCCTAATCATGAAGTTCATCACTGTGCTGTCTCATAAATACTACCTGGATTCCTTCTTTTCTTTTCATGGCCACTGACACTTCCCTATCTCAGGCTATATTATCTCTCACCAAAGTACACACCAACCTTCTAATTGCTTTTTCAGCCTCCAGTCTTGCCCTGTACCAGTCATTCTCCAATTTGCGGAGTTTGCTTTTAGAACAGAAATTTAATTGCATCCTTCCCTGTGTAAAATGCTCCAGAGGGTGCACACTGCTTCCCAGATGAGATCCAAACTCTTCCGCCTGTCTTGCAAGACCCTTCATGATGTGTCCCTAGTCCTCTCCCCAGCCTCGTCTCCTGCTGCTTTCTGGACTCTCCTCTAGAGGTCTCCACCTGGAACATTTTTTCTTCCCTCCCTTCCTTTGGGGAGCTTTCCCTGAGAGCCTTAGGCTGGGTTACTAGTGCCCTGCTATGTTTTCCCTAGACCTGGACTTCCTCCATCCCGGAATTTGACACATTGGGTCCCATTTGCTTATTTGTCATCTGCGTGTTTCGCTCACTATCTCCAGCACTTAGCAAGGTCCCTGGCATATAGGTCCCTTGCTTAAAAGATACTTCACCCTGTCCTGGGGGTATTTGAGAATAAAAACTGACACTGACAAGTACACAAGTAAATAATATATTAATGCTTATATCCCTGGCAAACTTTGTGTATTGTACAAACTGAAAAATTCAGCAAAATATAAATAAATAGGTGAGATGTCAATCTTACAGCAAATTGAAACTAATTGGTTAAATTAAACAACCTAATGAATGGAGTCCAAAGGGGATTCATATTTATATGGTCTTGTCTCTTAAGTCATAAAATAAAAAAAAAAGCACGTGTATTGCTCCAAAAGAACATTATGAATTAAAATAAATCCTAAATCTTGTATCTTTTCCCCAAATCACTGATAAGAGCAAATGTTGACACTCTTAAATTTTTTCCAGTCTCTGAGTACAAAGAGAGATCTCTTTGTACAAAGAGAGAAGCTCTGCCTTGAGCTTCCCTTGACCACATAAAGCATCTCCTTATGTCTGCTGGCCATATAGGCTTTCCTTTCTTAGTCATTGCCTATTCTCTCACATTTTATTGGACTATCGGCCTTTTCTTATTAATTTTTAATCTATTTTTATAGAGTACAGCAGTTAACCTTTCATCTCTCATTTGCATGGCAAATATTTATTTCACATTTATTGTTTTTCATTAACTTTGTGTTATCTTTTGTGTATAATTTTTTTTAATTTAAAAATTCTATATGTCTGTATTCTCTTCTATTGCTTCTACATACCTAGCTTATGTATTAGTTTCCTGTGGCCACAAGACTTTGTGGTTTAAAGAAACAGAAATTTATTTTATCACAGTCCTGGAGGCCAGAAGTCTGAAATCAGTTTCACTGGATTGAAACCAAGGAATCAATGGTGATGCTCCCTCCAGAGGCTCTAGGGGCTGCCAGCATTCCTTGGTTTGCTGGTACATTGTCCAGTCTTCAAGGCCAGCATATTCATGTCTCTCCCTGCTCTATCTCCACATTGCCTTCTCCTCTAGTTCTGTCAAATCCCCTTCTGCCTGTCTCTTAGAAGTACACTTGTGATTGCATTTAGGATTATCCTCATAAAATTCAGGATAATCCCCCATCATAAGATCTTTAATTTAATCATATTTGCAAAGATCCTATTTCCAGATAAGGTACATTGACAGGTTCCAGAGATTAAGACCTGATATCTTTGGGGGCCATTATTTAGCCTACTACAGCTTAGTTAAGGTTTTCCCCACTCCAGGATGGTACATGCAGTGACCTGGATTTTCTTGAAAGCATTAATATGTACTTATTCTGACTGAGAACATTTTTTTATGAGTGATAAAATATACAGGTCCTTCCATTTGTGCCAGATTAAACCTTTTTAACATTTTCAAACTGAAATGAAATATCATCTTTGTTATAGATAAAAAAATCTTGTGCCTACTATTCTGGATTATCTACTAAACTCCCTTATCTATATTTCTGTTCTTGTGCTTCTACCATATTAATATGATGACTATGACTTTATAGTACTTTTTAATAATACTGAAGGCATTTATGGTTATAAATTTCTCTCTAACACCAGATATTGCTTCATTTCATGGTTTTGCTATGAGGCATTCATCTATTCATAGCTTTCTAAAGAATGCATAAATTTATTTTTCTTTTCTTCTTTGGTGTAAGGATAATCTAAGAGTGAGTTTTAAAATTTCCAAGTAGATAAGGCTTGTTTCATGAGTTACACCTCAATGATCTGTTACTCATTTTGTTAGGTTATGACCAGAGAATGAAGCCTATAGAATATTTCATTATAACTTTTGTTCAGCCTTTTTAAACAACAGTTACAGGACAGATTTTATAAATGTTCCACAAACAAAAATTGTTTTGAGGAGATTTGCTATATAAAATGAGAAATATATAAAAATGTATACTATAATCAAGTTGATTGATTATATTTAGTTTTCATATATCCTCATTTGCTTTCTATTAGATCTGCTCAATTGTGAGAGATGTATTTTGAAGTATGAGATTGTGATAGTATATTAGTTACATTTCTATTAATTTTTGCTTTATATATTTAGCTGCTATGCTGTTTGGTGCATCTCAGATTATAGCTGTCATAGCTCCATAAATTGTGCCATTACATAATAATGACCTACTTTTTCCCATCTAGTACTTTTAAGCCCTCCCCCATTTTTAGTCTAATTTTTACTGAGATTGTTTGTCTGGTTGGTTGTAGATCAGCATTTCTCATCTTGTTTTTTATTATCATCTTACTTAGGAGCCTTTTTAGACTTTTTTTCCTTAATCCTGTCCCTACCATGAAATTTTAATACCACAGATATGCTATATATGTGCTGTATGTGTATCTGTGTATTAGTCATAAAAAGTGTAAAATTATTTCAGCTCCCCCCACCAAGAGCCAATCTCAGCTTCTTTTGGGGCAGTATCAGCCCCACTGAGAATGCATGTAATAGATTCACGGTAGACCTCCTACAATGTGTCTTTTCTGCTTCAAAAATCCTTATTTAGCAAGTGCATTAAACACATACACATTTTGTATTGTTCTTCACTTGTTTCTCTTCCCCTTCATTTTTTTTTGATGGTGTTCAGTGTTATTTACTGTTCAGTTTGAGTCCTTTCTTGAATATCTGCCTCATATGGGTTATATAGGCAATATAGACTCTAAACTGTATATATCTACAAATATTTCTTACTTTCCCCAGGCAGGTAACATCCTTGAGTGGGTAAAGGATTCTTGGACTTCAGTCTTTGTCTATGATGGTCTGTAGCCACCATGTCCTTGCAGTGGGTTAGTTCCATACCAGTCTGTCTGATTCATCTTCCTTGATGGGTAACTTTTCTTATTTTTTGGCCAGAACTTTGTCTTTTTCCTTGATATTCAGTAATTTTATACAGTGTGCCTAGATGTGTCTTTCAACATGCAATTTGCCTCCATCTTCAGGTATCTTTTCAACTTGGAGATTTAGGTCTTTCCTCAACTTGGATAAGTTTTTTCTATTATTTGTAAACTTACTCCTTTTTACTTCTTTTCCTCTTCCGGTACTCCTATTAGCCACATGTTATAGCTCCTCAATTTATCTATCAGCCCTTTCCCTGAATTCCCCTTATACTTTGTGTGTGTGCGTTTGCATGTATGTGTATGTGCATGTGTGTGCTTTGAGATATTTTTTCCATTTTTTCTTCAGGCCACTAATTTGGGCCTCAGCAATGGCCGTACTGTTCTTCACCTATGCCTCTAAGTTAGCTCTGAAATCATAGAGTATTAGCAGCAGCCACACTTGACTGTCCTTGAGAGCTCACGGTGTGTTTTAGCCCCAGTTCCTGTCTTCTCCGGTAGCCTATATCAGCTGGTGCCCATTGTGTTTAAGCACCTTCCCTCTTGTGGTTGGGTCCCCTTAAATGTGTTGATGTTTGACTTTATCATACTATTGGTGGCTTCTTCCTTTCACGTGAAGGAAGGTAAAGACTGAAGGTATAGCACTAGATGGTTTATCAGTTCCCCTTTGAGACAACCAAAGAATATCTCCCCCCTCAATACCTCACACTCCCAGCCCCAGGTTTTAGGGGAGTGGCCTTGGTTCCTGCCTCACCTTTTAAAGAATGGGCAGTTCTGGGACACTCTCGTGGGGCTGAGAATTGTTCTGCAGGCACCTGGACTCCCCAGAACCTGACTCTGCTGGCCTTCAGCCCAGCACTGCTTGGCTTGTGAGAGTTGCATAGACCCTGGCTGAGAATGGGAAGAGTGGGAGAGACTTGGGAGCAACTTTCTTTCCAGGATACCCCTTCCTTTTCCAACTTTGACATAACAAAATAGTCACCGAGAGAGAACAGCGCTGGATCAAGAAGAGAGATCTATGTTCTAGGCCTGACTTTGCCACTAGCAAGCTGTGTGGCCATCAGCACATCACTCAATCTTGTGGCTCAGTATCTTCATTTGTAAATTGAAGAGACTGGTACATGATTGATCTCTAAGGTGTCTTCCAGCTATGACCTTCTCAGTTTGCATGAAATCTCAATATCCTGAAGGTTCTCGTTATGATGAGGAGTAAAATTCAGTGGTTTTCCAACTGTATTCTTTGGAGCTCTGGGGGTGTGGGGGCAGATTTTATACAGGAGGGAAGGAGGGAACTGGGGGAGATGTTTGGCTTAAGTTTTCATTTGAACAAAGAGTTCAGCAGCTAAAATGAGTTTGAAAACCACCACCATATTCTACATAATCCCCAGAATTAAGTTTATTCAGTTTTCTTTTGGTTTCTCTTTGGTATTTTTGCTTATTTCCTTCACATTATATTTGGGTATTTCATCCTCTCTACCAGTTGTTTTGAGTCAACAGAAGCAATCAGTATTTATAACCACCGGTCTCTTGGAACTGAAGTGTACCAGAATATGAATATACTACCCCAAAATATGCCTCCTTGACATATGGATTATTTTGAGCTAAAGGCAATTGAGAACCAGCAGATGCAGGAAAAATTCTTTACTGCTCTCTAATTGCCTAAAAATAGAGCATACATTTCCCATTTTATAAAGGAAATTTCTATTTATAAAGGAAATTTCTATTCGTAAAAGGTATCTCCATACTAGGAAGAGAGCTACTCCTGCAGACAACTCTTATCACTTGAAAGACTCTTATCTACATAGTAAGACAACTCTTATTTCCCATACATTTTCTCCCTTTACCTTCCCAAATTACCTTCCTCACCCAGAAGCTCCAAACCCACTTTCCTTTGTTTATCCTAAGATGGTATATAAGCCTCAATCATCTGCCCACCTCCCTGAGTCCCATTTCTTTGTGGAGCTCCCTTGCATGCGTGTAATTAAAATCTTGTGTGTATATAATTAAAATTTTGGTTTTGTCTTATTAGTTTTTTATCAATTTGATTCATGGGCCCAGCCAGTGGACCGAGGAAGGTAGAGAAACAGGTTTATTTCCTTTCCTACAAAATCAAAAGGGCCTCATGCATTAAACAGCCTCTTCAAAGTCACAAAGGGGCTGAGCTGAATCTCTATCCTTGGGGCACAGCTTCCTCCACAGGACTGTACTGTCCATCATAAGGTTTTCTCAGACTTCACTAAAAATTGGCTTAAAGTAGGTCAACATTCCTGAGACACTATCTTTGAGATGATTTATTTAAGTTTGAAATATTGGCTAATGTTTTTCACCAGAAAGGGCAAGGTTTTAAATTGCTGATGTTTAAAAGCCAAGGGGATTTTTGCTGTTTCTTTATTCAAAAAATGATGAGAGAATTTAACTCAGAAAGCACTAGGTCTTGTGCTAATGCTAGCACTGCAGAACTTGGCATAAAATAGGTGTTTAATACCTTTGGAAATTATTACATTTTGACTGTCTTAACAAAAATGACTGCATGGGGAAATAAGACACTGAAGATGAGAGATTTAATAGAAGCTCCACCTCAAGCCCAAGTACAAAGTTCTACCTAAGCCTACATTCATTACAGTGAGCACTATAATTAAAAATTTTAGGATTCCTTGGTGTAAGCAATCAGCACATACTAAAAGTAAAAATAAGCTTTATTTAATGACAGTCTGCCAGTATCTGTAGGTTTCAGAGATTCTATTTTCATTCATGTTTTGAGAGTTCTGGTCTTCTTTGTTTTAAATCTCACCAAAATAACACAGTGAGAATCCATTTAAGGCACAGAGCCAGAAATACAGATAGGTTAGATGATCTCTTATATTTCATTTGTGCTAAATATATTCTGTTATCTAAGAGGAAAAATAAATGAATTTGTTTAAAAATACTGACCCACTAACTGTGGGGGTCTCATAAAACACACAAACTATTTCTCTGTCTGAAAGGGAAAAATACAAACAACTTATGAATATGTGATGACCACAAGTCTTGACTCTAGAGATCTGGGCTTTGCAGACATCACCAGACCTTCAACAGAGTATAACAAGAGTGTAGTGGACTTCTTGGAGGATTGCCAAAGCTTACAAGGAAGCTTGTGTTGGTGTTAACTCTGTTTGTGGAAGAACCACATAGCCCCTCAGTGTGGATTTTCTCTCATGTCGTGTACCTGAGCCTCTCACCATCCAAGCCTTCACCTCTCCATAATAAATTTAAAATTGATACAGATACTGTGATTGAGACACTGAAATCAACAAATCAGCGCCTGTTCTTTTTATTTCTTTCCTGTCCTTATCTCTATCTTTCCGTATATCTGTGTCTCTCTCTCTCTTTCTCTCTCCCACCCTCTCCCCGCCTTCCTCTTTCTTAAAGAAGGAGTTTATAACCATTCAATGCACTCATTCAACATGCTGCACAGAAATACCTGGTTTGTGGTGAGGCTGCCTCCAGGCTTCTGGGGTGCAGAGGAATTTGGTTGCTTTTGATGAGCTCTACTTTGGGCCACCTTTATTTCTCCACTTAGTTAAACGAAAAGGAAGCCACCATGCATGACATGGGGTGTAGCTTCTACTCCATCCTCCAACACTCAGGAGTTACGGGATGCTGGCTGTGCTGACCAGCTCCGGGCTAGAGCCTGCTTGATTGTGCCAGACACTCCTTCCTGCTGTCGGCTGTCACCCAAGCACGGGCACACCAGCTCCCTGTACCTAACACTCCAAAACTTTCAGGTCTTGCTCTTCCACTTTACTCTTTTCTCAGGCTGAATTGCAGGAATCACTGCTCTGCATGCACATTTGTACCATTCTCTCTTCCTTTTCACCAAACACTTCAATCATTATAATCATTACCCATAGTCCATTCTTATCAAAGCAAGGTAAGACTTTGCCACTTGGGGGCCATCAGGACCAATGTCTTATTGTCTGTCTGGCCCATGAAAGCATTTGAGTTTGTGGCCCGATAGCAAAAAACTGAAAAATCAATAAAAGAAGACCATTTCCCTTTTATGATAAGGAGAGGGAGTCTATCAAAAACACACAAGGGAAAATAAACAGGGTAATGTTGCAATCTAATTACCTGAGATAATGCAATGACTGGGGACCTGCCATTATTCAGTCTCCCTGAGGTTAAAACTTATTATAAAAATTATATGCTTTTGAAAATCTTATGAGGAAAGCTTTTATTTTTTCTTTTGTTCTTATTTCGGTTATTTTTAGGCAGAACATTAGTTGAATTCAATAAAATAAATGTAAGCGATAAGATGAATTCACGTAAAACACTGATTAGTGACTGTGATTTCCTTCGTAATAGCTAATACTTAAAGGATACTTTCTTACTATTAACTCCTTCAATCTCAAAAAACCTTTTGACGTAAATTTTAATATTACCTACATTTTGCAGAGGAAGAAACTGGAGATTAGTGAGACTAAGAAACATAGTTTGTAAACTGAAAAGCCAGCTGGACTCCAGGTCTCTCTGGGCTAAAACTAACAACTGTTTAATCTTCGCTACTGCCTCTTGGTGTGTACATAACTACAGATTTATAAAGTGAAAGAAGGATAGATTGCATTGAAATTGTTGTTGCGGAGATTGTTTAATTGCACAATACTCAAAAAGACACAATGGAATCTGTGTTCGTGCTACTACTCTATTTATATACACTCTTTTGAAAGAATTTCATAAATCTTCCCTGAATACCAATTGTTGAAGTGCTTGCCTTTTAAAATTTGAATGAATAGTTTTAATTTTTAATGAGCTTATTTATACCTATTTAAAATGGCCAACATTTAGGTTTTCTGATTTCCTTGTCTCTGAATATTTTTTCCAGGGTCAACGTCTTTTTGAAAAGTTGCTCCAACTGACTTCGCAAAATATTGAAATCAAGCTAGTGAGTGATGTAACAGCTGATTCAAGGGTATTAGAAGCCTTGAAATCAAAGGGTAAGGCCGAGGTTGATATGCTACTGTACCACTGGGTGTTCTGTTAAGATACCTTCAATTTCACTTAAAATAATATGTAATTTCTTTATAATCAATACCTTTCACTTAGAACACTTATTTCTCCTTTGAAAAATAGCCTGATTAAAGCTTTTAAATGAGAAAACTAATTAGTCAATACTTTTTTTTCTAAATAGTATTGTTGCATATAGATTTATGCAACATAATCTGCTGGCCAGTAAATGATAATTAACTAGAAAGAAGAATCTTTTCCTCTCTGAAAATGTCAATGATGTGATTAAAGAGCCACTTCTCATCAGAATAAACATTATATTTCTGTTTTCCTCTTGCCCATCGAATGAAAATCCCCTTCATGCTGTATATTCTTTAACATAGTATAGTCAGGTGTAGAAGTCTATGAGACACAGCCTGATTCATGACTTTTAAGATGGTTCCACAGGAGAACACATTTAGATAGCCATTTTGCAATTTGTCTCACAATCCATGAAGACTGAAAATAATTCTAAAATAACTTTCTTTATCATGCTGTAATCATCTCTAACTGAACCGAACTCTCAATTCCATATAGTTTTTACTGATTTGTAGAAATTGTTAACCTGGAATTTACCATCAAACTGTAAGCCTCTAAAAAGAATCTGCATGTTTGAGTCAGTGAAAATGTTGGAGCTGCGGGTGTCCTGGGGAGAGGACGAGGCGTTGGCCTCAGTGGGTCTCACGTTCGCATCTCACGTTTGTCCTGTTTAAACATACTGTGAATTTTTGCTTGTCCTCTTCCCCATATTTTGAAGTGAAAAGACCTTCGAAAAATGGAACAGACTACAAAGCAAATAAGTGATCCCAAGTAGCCTTTCTTTCTAAAAGAGGAAAGCTGGACATGATAAAGTATGTTGAAAGTCATAAACATATAGAAGACGTAAGCTTGGCCATGCACATGTACCTATCACCATGCATATTATTTTGTCCTGTGCATAAGAAAATAAAGAAAACTTACAAGGTATTGGTATGTCTGAAAACTGCGGCATACTACTTCAATGCAGCATAATATTTTTGACAAACTAGATGCCTAGCTCAATAAATTGACAAATACAATCAGCATGGGTTAGAAATGTATTATTCCATTTCCCATATAAAAAATGTGAAATTGGGTTCCCACTATCTGAGTTTCTTAGCCAACACATTTTGTAGGAATAGATGACTTTTGGTTGACTGAGGGTGCCCGTATTTGCAGGTGATTTTTCTCATGGAGTCTATTGGCTTCTCCTTTGGGCTTGATTATCCTGGAAGGATAAAAAGCAGTTGGGTTAGGAAGAGAGTAAGGGAGCCTGAGAGTTCTTACTTCTTGGCTATACATCCATGAATCTCTTCCTTGCCATAGTCCATGCTAATCTGGTAAACTCAACCAAAAGTTAAAACTGGGGGGTATTAGGGTATGTACCAGACTCTCTTAGGTGCTGCTAAATATTTGGCTACAGTAAAAAGGGAATAGATATTAACAAATTTGTGGACAAAAGCCTGATTTATGTTCCTATTGTGAACTATGAATCAAAGCTTCATTATAGTCATTGCTTCTCACAGAAAAAAGAAGTGTTTGCATTTTCAAGCACATGTACATACTACTACAACTTAGGCCCTGTTGATACAGGAGTTCTTATCAAAATAAAAAAAAAATGATTTTCCTTTACAGTAGTAGAGCAATAAACAGGACCCTAATTTCTCATAGCTATTTCCTATGTACTTAAAGTAAGCCTATCTGGCTTTTAGTAATTCACATATGTGTATTGTAAGTACAACATATATAAATCTTTAAAATACAGTTAAATATTTCTCTACTCTCATCTTTTGGTAGAGACATATTAAATGATAACTGAGTGCAATTTAGAAATAATTTTTTATGAAATTATTTTAAATCTGTGATTAAATACCATCCTTAAGGTTTATATATGTATATATTTTTAGGGAGAGATTCTGGTCTTTTAGTGAAATTCCAGGAAGCTTTGTGCAGAAATATTTCACAAAAAATAGTATAAAACTAGCCATGAGCAATTTCAGCTATAAGGGAGTTACTAAATATAGAATCAAACATACTGCAAAAAATAATAAAAGTGAAGCTTCCCAGTAAATGGTAAAGATTTAGTGTAGGTGTAGTGCCAGCGAGGGCAAGGCAGGCTGGAGAAGTGAGGCGGTTGACCCAAAGTCACAGAACCCCTCGTGGATAGTGACATTCCTGGTCATTTCCTGCTCTTCCTGCTCCCCGCTCTTGGCCTCCCTTCTCTTTGACTCAGAATCAGGAAGATGAACCATCCTTCCAAGGTTTCAAACTGTGGCTTGGGGGTGGGGTACTTTTGAAACCCAACCATCAAGAAGTCCTTGGACCCAGGGAGGGATTTAATTTTACATAAGGATTTCTGTAAATTCAAAAACAGTTTTACTAATCGGTTTTCCTAATTTCAATTACTAACCATCTCCACTTGGGTGCCCCAACACACATCTCGAATGCATCCTGTTAACATAGCTCATGTTCTTCCTCTCTCTCCCTCCCAACGACAACAGTAACTGTCCCTTTACCTAAATTTCCATCTGCCCAGTCACTGTGTTAGAAACTAAACTCCATGCTCTCATTCTTCACACCTACTGAGCCAAATTCTATAGAGTCTGCTCTTCAATCTCTCTCCTAGATGTCACATTTCCTTCTCAGCTGCCACTGCTCTATTCTAGGTCTTTAATGTTTGCTCAGGCCTCACCACCTCACAGGTCACACCATCTGATCTCCACAAAGCTACCAAAGAGATCTTCCACCCCATGATTATTATCAACTCACACTGCCACCTAAATTGTGTGTATGTGTCAGTGTGTCTGAGTGTTATGCAGACTTTTTTTATTGAGGAATATCATAATGCAATAAAAGGCACAAATATTAAATGTATAAGTCGGTGAACTTTTACAAAGTAAACACATCCATGTAACCCCTTCACAGATCAAGATGGGCTATTCAGAAATGTAATCCTTGATTCTCAAACAGTTGGGGGATTGTTCTATTTATCTTTTTGTTATTTTCACTATGGTCATAGAATACACTTTGTATGCTTTCAGTCATTTGAAATTTATAGAAAGATACTTTATAAATTTGTATTTATAGAAATAAATTTGTTTTATAAATATTGAGGCTTTTTGTTGCTTTCACACAGGTTTTCATTTTTATTTTTGCATTTTATCAACCTTTATAGTAGTCTTGGCAGATGTAGAACCCTGCAAACAACTCAGAAACTTTCCTTATTCTCCCCTGCGGTCACTACTTTCTGTAGAGATAACCACTATTTTGACTTCTACCACCATAGATTACATTTATCTTTCATTGACCTCTATATGAATAGAATCACAGAGTACACACTCTCTTATGTCTGGATTCTTTGGCACAGTTTTATGTTTTTAAGTCCTATATATGTTGCATATAGCAGTAGGTGATTTCTCATTGCTGTGTAGTATTCCATTGTACGACTATAATACAATTGATCTAGTCTACTGATAATAGATGTTTGGGGTTTCCCAGTTTTGTGTTATTATATAATGCTGCTATGAGCATTCTTGTACATGGCTTTTTGGTGCCTATATATATATATTTCTGTTGAATATTTACCTAAGATTGGGATTACTGACATAATAGCCTCAATGTTCAATTTCCATAGATATTTGCCAATCAGTTTTCCAAGTGGTTGTACCAATTTACACTACTACCAGCAATATATGAATGTTCCATTTGCTCCATGTCTTTACAAAAATTGGTATTCTTTGTCTTTTTTCTTTTAGCCAATCTGGTAGATATGTATCATATTGTTACCCTAATTTTCGTTTTTCTGATGGCTAATGATATTGAGCATTTTCTTAAATGCTTATTGACGATTTCTGTATCCTTTTTGATGAGGTGCCTTTGCAAGTATTTTGCCTCTTTGTTACTTTATTTTGGGGTTTTTTGTTTGGTTTTATTGGCCCATTCTTATTATTAGGCTGGATCTGAATCCTTTGTTGGATATATGTATTTCAAATACATTTATTTGAGGCTTGTCTTTTCACTCTTCTACTGACATCTTTAAATAGAAGTTGTTAATTTTAATGAAATCCAATTTATTAATTACTTTTTTATTGTAGGTGCTTATTGTATTCTGTATAAAAAATATTTGTCATTACTAGGTAAAGAAGGTATTCTTGTTTGTTCTCTTCTAGATACTGTATTATTTTGCTTTTTAGATTTAAGTCTATGTAGGTCTTGACTTAATTTTTTATTTATGATATGAAATAGGGATAAAGGTTAATTTTTATTTATATGGAAAGCCATTTATTAAAAAAGAAATTTTTCTTTACTGCATTTCAGAGGCATCCTTGTTAAAAATTAGGTGACTATGAGTTTGAATGTGTTTCTGAATTCTCTATTATATTTCGTTGGTCTAGTTATCTATCCTAGGACAAATACCACACTGTTTACTTTGGCTTTCTAATATGTACTATAGGTGATATAGCCTTTTCATGTTTTTTTTTTCATTTTTGAGTGTCTTAGTTATTCTTGACCCTTCAAATTTTGAAATAAATTTTAGAATCACTTTGTCACAAAACTGCTGAAATTATTATTAGAATTTCATTGACTATAGATAAACTTGGGGAAAGTTGACATCAACAATATTGAATCTTTCACTTTACAACAATGGCAAAGCTACAATATTTCCTGTTATTACTGCTTTAACTGCATGTCTCAAGTTTTTAATATGACATAGATTTCTAAATTATTTTTCAGTTCAAAAGTTTTCTGATTTCTACTGAAATCTCTACTTTGAACCACAGACTATTTAGAAATGTAATCCTTAATTTCCAAACCTTTGGGGATTGTTCTTCTTATATTTTTGTTATTTTCACTATGGTCATAAAATATAGTTTATATGGTTTCAGTCATTTGAAATTTGTGGAAAGTTACTTTATAAATTTTTATTTATAGAAACAAATTTGCTTTGTAGACATTGAGGCTTTTCATTGTCTTCATACAGCTTCTCATTTTTGTTTTTGCAATTTATCAACCCTTATAGGAGTCTTGGCAAGAGAGTCAGTTTAAAAGCTACTTTTATCATAAGGGGAAATAGGGTATATGTGAAATGGCTTCTCATTGCCTAATATATGATCCTAATTGGCAGGCCTCAAAAACAAGCTAAATAAGGTGTAGGATTGTCATTGGAATCCTCTGCTTTGTTCTTTAAATCCACCTTAAATTGGGATGTGCCATCTGCTGCCAGCATTTGGCTTGCTAGGAGAAATCCTGACAGTTCTCTTAAGTCCTGTTCTCTCTGCTCATGCAGAGAATGTCTTTGATGCTCTACTTCCCACCAAACCTGATACTAGTGATGTCACAGCAATATTATTGAAACTTTATATTACAAAATTCTTTTTTCTGATTGTATATTTTAGTCATGAGTGAAATATTATTTCTCAATAATACCATTGTATTTTTAATCCTTGTATATTATAGTTATTGTTGCAATGAAATTTAGAGTTATGAAGAATTATTTATTTGTCCATCAAAACCATAGCAATTTAATGTACTTTCTGTAATATGACTACAATATTTAGTGCTCCTGTAGCCTAGCAAAAATTAAAAATAAAATAATGTACAGTCAGAAAATATAAGTTTCCTTTTGAAAAAAAACAGGCTTTTATTTGTTCATGGTTGCATGATAATTCTTTCATACAATAATGAATGAAGTAAAAGTGATAAAAGATTTAGAATCAGTGACCGAGTCCATATTTCTTAAAAAAAAAAAAAAAAAAAAAAGCATTTGAAACCATTCAGGACCTGAAATCTTCCTATTCATTCTTGTTCTTACTATTTACTATAATTGACTTTCCAAGTATGTGAAAGCTAGTTGTGATTTCCCAAATACAACATGCTTTTTCAGGGCTCAACATGCTTTTCCCTGTGCTTGAAACATCCTTCCTCCCCTTGTCAATTTGTAATCCCCTTTCCATGCTTCAAGGTCCATTTTAAACCACACCCATAATATTTTTCCTTTAGCCTTCGTCTCTTTTTCCTGGTTGCTCTTACCATCTTCTTTTCCTCTATTGTTCATTCATTATTTATCCAACCATTCCTTGACTATCTTTCATGTGCCAACAAGCTGGGCTTTAAAGATAGTAAGTTGACTAAGACATGAGCCCTCTCCTAACTTCAAAGAGTTCACAGTTTGGTAGAGAAGACCAAGTGATAAGTAATAAGTGAATTAACTGATCAAGGAATTCCTAAAACATCTACAAAGAGTCAAATTTTTATGAATCACTTTTTGCATCAGTCATTGATGCCTGTGTTTTCCACTCAACATCATCTCTGTACCATCAAGAATGTCAATGGTGCTGTGGAACTTTGAGAAACAGAATGGTCTTCTGTTATCTCTTTTTTCAAATCAGAATTCCATTCTGCCTGTTCTTGAAGCTTACCAGAAATTGTCAAAGGAAGATACTCAGACAGTAAATGGGTCTTGTATTTCTTCCTCAAAGGGTCCTTAAATGGTTTGTTGACTGAATATTGAGAAATTGTGAGAGCCCTGTCATGCCACCAGGAATAACAACCAAGACCACGGAGTGACAACTCTGTCCCAACTTACCTCCTTGTCTATAACAATCATAAGATGCATCCCGGTGTCAGAGATGTTAAAATGTAAAAACTACATGTTTCAGAATCAGTGCCATATGGTAATAAGGGTTATTTTAAAATATTCAGCAATAAATTATAAAATTCAACTTAGAAACCCTTGACTTTAATAAATTACACTAAATTATTATAAAACTGAGCATTCCTAATGCTACACTAGGAAAGGTAGATTCTAAACCAAACCTCTTGTAACAGGGCTTCTTTGTAGTGCAGTGATCTTGCTCAGTGAATGGAAATTCAGAAAATTCATGTTATGCTGGCTTTTAAGAAACAGAGGGGTGTCTTTAACAGAACCCTTGATGGCTAGTGCATTCAGTGAAAGGGAAGTATTCCTATCCAAAATAAATAGATAATAACAACAATAAAAGCCTGCTATGTGACCTGAAATAGGAAGGAGGTTGTGCAAATCAGTTTTTCATATGCAGTGAAATCAGCAATCTGAAGTACATTGGAGGAAAGATAGTCTCCTGGCGTAGACAAGGAAGATACCAGAAATCATATTGCTAGCTATGCAGCATGATGAAATTGCAACCCAAATGAAAAGACGGAAGGTAGTCAAGAGATCTTAGTTCTAAAAAGACAGGAATATAAAACACTCAGTGGTAAACATAACAGGGCATGAAAGGCTCAGGTGATTGGTCCTACTAACATTATCTGCTTAGACAGAGTGGCTATATGAATAATGAATCTCTCTCATGGGTTAAACTCTGTCACTAGGTGCTGTTTGGTCTTTTTTAAGAAACCATTTAAAAATTTTTATTTATTTTAATTGACAAATAAAAATTATATATATTTATCATGTATAACATTGTTTTGAAATATGAATACATTGTAGAATGGTTAAATAGAGCTAATTAACATATGTATTACTTCATATATTTATTTTTTTGTAGTGAGAACACTTAAAATCTACTTCCTTAGCAATTTTTAAGAATTCAATACTGTACATTGTTATTAACCATCACTACTATGTTGTACAATAGATTTCGCCTCATTGCTGGTGATCAGTCCAGCTATACGACCACAGAAAGAAATTCATCCTAAAGCTTGGGGGGCCATGCATACTGGGCCTATTTTTTCTGATGGTACAGTTCACTATGGGCTTGGGAGTGTTAGTTCAGCCCTGCTCAGCTGGTGTTGCAAGCGTTCGGTTTGTTAAAGTCAAACGCGTATTTCCGCCCCCCCCTCCCTTCTCTGTTGCACACAAACCTACAAGTGATTAAACTCAGAGCTTAGTCTATGCTGCCTATACATGTTTTGAGGCATCCTTAAGGAGCTGATAACAGAACTATTTTATGAGGTTTTGTTTTGTTTAGCCAGAGCACTCATATGTCAAGAATTTTCTTTTCCTCTTTGGATTCTTCGGATAGATAGATACAGATAGATAGAAGATAGATAGTTGATATATAGACAGATAGTCTTCATTCATTTGTGCTGTTATAACAAAATACCTGAGACTGGGTAATTTATAAAGAACAGAAATTTATTTTCTCACAGCTCTGGGCCCTAGCAGTCCAAGATCAAGCACCAGTAGGTTCAGTGTCTGGTGAGGACCTGGTCTCCGCATCCAAGAAGGCACCTTGCTGCTGCATCCTCCAGAGGGAACATCCTCCAGCTGTGTCCTCATGTGGTGGAAGACACAGAAAGGCAAAGAAGGGTCAAAGGTCTAAGCTTATTCCTTCCAGCCCCCTTGCAAGATACCAATCCATTCATGATGTAATCACTACCCAAAGGCCTCACCTCTTGATACCACCACAATGGGGATTACACTTCAACACATGGATACTGGGGGGCATTCAGACCATAGAAGATAGAAAATAGATAGATCTCCAAATCTTCTTCCTATGAGATTTTAAAATTAAAATTAAAATTAAATTATGTGCATATCTAAGTTTATCTTTTCATCCACATTGTTTCATTTCTGTTACTCTTTGTTTGTAAAGGTAATATAAAGCTCAGTCACTGCACCAGTGCTCAGCCCTCTAAATCGCCTCATCTGCTCCCTTTGTGATTAAAGTCATATATTTGCTGGGTGACTGTCTCAGACACAGTCTGTGGTTTCAGTAAAACTGACCCCAACTTTCCCTTGTTAGCATATATGCCAAGCAAGTGAACTAATTAGAGCCTTACCCATGTTGGTGAATAACCAATAGCCACAGGACCCTAATGAGCACTGGTTAGGCATCTTCAGGTCATTTGGGTTATGATCTCACAAAGCACTGGACAAGCAAATGTTTAATTGGCTTTTATTTGTGACCAAGTTTTATTCATTTAAGTCAGAATTTTAATTGAAATAAGACTAAAGCCCTTTTACTCTTCTTAATACACTGTATTTTTTGATTGTTGTGTTCTGGTTTTCTTTTAGCTGCATTATTTTAAAACAGAAGGGTGAGATGCTATGTTATTTCTGTCAAATTCTAAATGTGCTCCTTCCCAATGCTTGTTTGAATTCAAGAAAGCTGTACTCATTCATCATTGATAACCCATATTTTTATTTTCACATTCACAGATTAGGCTTAACAAAACCTTTAAAGAAGGAAAGTACATTCCTAAAACTAAGCATAGGAGCATGTACAAATTTTTAAATTAATACAAGCTGCCCCAGTTTCCAACTTGGACATTTTACAAGGTGATTTTTGAACTGCTTACTCCAAATCTTCACTAAGTATAATTTGAGATTTTTGCTATATTGAGGCTTTTTTACTTAGATCTTTCTGCTTTATAATTATTACAAATTCTGACTCTATAAGTAGGTATGCTTGTATGTGTTAATTTAATGTAAACATTAATAGGTATATTTTGGTAATTTCCCTAGAGTAAACTTTATATTATTTTAGCTTTCATTTCTGCTGCCTGAAAGGTTGCCATTGTCAAGGAAGCTGAGGGTCTTTTGTTGCCCAGGCGAAGGACTGTCCTCATGGTCATCACCAGTGTGGAATTCATTGGGCAAGAGGCTTATAAGGCTGCTTTCTGCAGAGCCTGCTCTGGTAATGGCCCAGACAAGGGTAAAGTGCCCTTGCTGTCACCCAGACTCTGTTTTCATTTCATGCCTTCTCAAACTGAATGCCACTTAGGCTCATGCGTGAGTGCACGAAGGCCAGTGCCTTTGTTCTATACATCGCCGTCAGAATTAATTGCAAGGAATTTTGTCTTCTACCTTTCCTTGTAGCACACCGAAATATTTGGCAGAAAGTCAGGAGCTCCTCAACCTATGGTTGTTTGGACACATTATGCTTTAGTGATGATTAGCAGAATAATTAGCATAGCATTTATGAGCAGTGACTTTGCTGTCATATAGACTTGTGCTAAAATTCTAGACCTGTCATTACTGTGTGATGCAGCCTTAGGCAGGTTACTCACTTTCTCTGAGCTTCGGTGTCCTCTTCAGTAAGATAAGAATAATAATAACCTCTCTGATTGCTATGAGAATTAAATTAGATAATATACAAAAAAATATGGTGTAGGTACCTAGCTCATAATAACTTGTTGATAAATGATATCCACTATAGCTGTTGTCTTAGTTTACCCAGATGTGTTATCTTTGTGTTTGACCTGTCAGTGCCTCTTAGTCTAGACTGGATTCATTTCTGCCCCTAAACCACACACCTAGCTCTGTGATTTTCTGATGAAAGAAAATCCCTGGTTCTAATTGTACCTTACAAATCATTTTTGGGAATGTGGTTGGTTCATTAGCCTTTATGGTTGTGCAGTAACTCTTGCTGGCTTCAGGTTGTGGCAGGAATCGTCCATTTGGTGACATCAATGACACTCCAGCTGCGTTTTCAGTCTCTGTTCTAAGAGCCACCCAAGGTAGGCTTGCAATTCAGTGTGTTCAAACTTTCAGAAGGGTTCATCTAATACATATAATATAGTTGAACCATTCATCCATTTGCTCTAAAACATAGGATCTTGTGCTAGATGTTTTTTATTTTTGTCTGTAATATATAAGAACCTTGGCAGGCATGGCATTTTCAAGGAAATTATGTGCATATCAAGTCTTGTGACATTATAGCAGGAGAATTTTATCTATTCAATCTAGGTGTGGCTTTATGCATTTATTCTAGAGATGCCAGAATTTGGGAAGGATGTTCTTGAAGAGGTGAAGAAGAATAAAGGTATAAATATAAATAAAGGAATAAATAACCTTTCTGAAAGGCCTTTGATTCTAGGCATCCCATGCCCATCATTTTTAGCAACTAGTTCACTGTTTTTGGATGCCTGTTAAGCTTTTGGGAGACTTCACACATCTGTGTTCTGAAGGGAACTAAAGATAAGTTTCTTCTCTGCTCTACTACTCACTGACTTCGAGCAGTTCCTGCCTTGCTTGGAGTAGCCACACAGAAAATATTTGTTGCACACATTAGTGAGTGAGATCCCTTACTTCTGTGACTGTGTCTCTGTTTTCAAGGTGGATATTCCAATTGCACCTGCTTTTTAAATCAATACTTTAAGAACTAGCATGAGTTAAGATACAAAGCTCTATTTCTGTTGTTTCCAACAGGCTGCTCAGCGTGAACCTGCAGCATGCCCTATTATTTCTGTGCTTTCCTTCTTTCCATACCATATTTTACCCTTTTGCGTGTGTGAGCTAACTTCTTCCCATCCCTTCCTTGTGCTTGGTGATTTTCTACTAACTTCCTCCTCTCTCACCCACAACAACAGGTATTCCAAAGACTTACAGTTCCCTAAGTCCCCTAAGCCAGCAGTCCCCAACCTTTATGGCACCAGGGACCAGTTTTATGGAAGATAATTTTTCCACAGACCGGGGAGTGGGGGAGGATGATTTGGGGATGATTCAAGCGCATTACATTTATGGTGCAGTCAAACCTCTCTGCTAATGATAATCTGTATTTGCAGTCACTCTCCAGCACTAGCATCACCCCCTCAGCTCCACCTCAGATCATCAGACATTAAATTCTCATAAGGAGCACGCAACCTAGATCCCTCGCATGTACAGTTTACAGTAGGGTCCCCGCTCTTGTGATAATGTAACGCCTTGGCTGATCTGACAGGAGGCGGAGCTCAGGTGGTGATGTGAGCGATGGGGAGCGGCTGTAAATACAGATGAAGCTTCGCTTGCTTGCCCACTGGTCACCTCCTGCTGTGCAGCCAGGTTCCTAACAGGCCACGCACCAGTACTGTTCCACGGCCCAGGGGTTGGGGACCACAGCCCTAAGCAGTATCTTCCCCTCTTAATAAGATCATGTCCCTTCCTAAACACAAAAAACAAACTACAGGCTACCAGCTTGGGACACTCCCAACACAGTACTCCATGCCAGTATAATTTCTGTATGGTGCCCACCTCCGTCTCCTGTCCTTCAGCCTCAGAAGGAGGATATCTTTGTTTCTCTTCCGAGGCTAACCCTCCTACCTGAGGCATCCGGTCCCACTTTTTCAGGGATTTCATTAGGTTTTTTCTCTCTTACCTTTACATTACACTCTGCCTTTTAAATGGCTCTTTCCCCTCTATATATAAACACACTCAAGTCAACTGGGGGGAAAAGGAAGAAGAACAAGGCAACATCTATCCTAGATCTCCTCTGGCTGCTGCCTCCACCCCCTCTCCCCTCTCCTGCTCTTCTATCCATGTTCATGTTTATACACCACTGTCTCCACTTTCCTGTGCAGTCCTCAAACCACAACAGTCTGGCCTCTGCCCCGACGCTGCTGAAACTACCTTGTCAAAGTCACCAGGTTATGCAACTCGGAGGGGATATTTTAGACCTTGTATCGCATGACCTTTCTGCAGCTTTGAACACCGTGTCCTGCTCTTTTCTCTTCCTTGGGACGGTCTAGTCCCTTGGCTTTCCCGACACTGTTCACTCTACAGTAGCCTCCTGAGTCTCTGCCACGCCTTCTCAGTCTCTTCTGCTCATTTTGAATACTGCATCTTTTCCTTAAACATTGGCTTCCTCTCCTCTTTTCCTCTCCCCGTCTCTTCCCTTCACTCTCTGCACTCGTTCTATGTTGAAGGCTTCCTCTCCTGTGGCTACATTCATCAGCTGTATGTAGATGGCCCACACATTGTTTTTCCCGAGCGCCAGACTCAGATGTTCAACCACAAACTTTGCATTTCTGCTTGTATGTTATTGAAATACCTCAAAATCAACTTATCTAAAAATAAGTTGATGTACCACCCCCATTCAACCCTCAATGTTCTTCTTCCTTTTAGTTGTATCTCAGTAAATGACATGCCTGTCTGTCCCTACTCTTGCCTCAAAAGAAACCTAGAGCTATTCTTGACTCCTCTTTCTCCCTAACTTCTAAAATCAAATCAGTCTGCAATTCTCATACATGCACAGTCTTAACATCTCTGGAAATGGATCCCTTTTCCCTTCCCTACCACCACTACTCTAACTCAAGCTTTTATCATTTTCCTCTTGAGTGACTGCAAATGACATCCTATAAGTTCCTCCTGACACCAGTCTTGCTAAGTTCCATTCTCCACACAGAATGATGCTCTTAAAAATCAGAAAATTCCTCCTGCCCCTTCCTTGCCTTAATATTTTTCAGTGGCTTGTGCCACCTTTAGTAATGTGTTCCAATGTAGGGCTCCTGAGCTGGTTTTAGGTCTTCTTGGATTTTTTTTTAATTTGAATGTATTCTTTTATTATGTATTAGGATAAAATAACTAGGACACCAGACACATTATTTTATGAATGCTTTATTAATGTTATTTTATGAAATGTTATGAATGTTGAAGTTATTTTGGGAACTTAGGGCAAAGCTAAGTTTAAAAAGGAGTCAACTTAAATTTGGTTTAAATATAATAATAGCACTGATCTAAGACAGGATTCATTTAAAAAGAAAAAAAAGATAATATGAAACTCAAAGGGTAGCTGAGAGGAGACATTCCAAAGCCTCATCAGGGTTGCTCCAGGAGGTGTCTCCCCCATTCCTCTGAGCTGAGCCCTCTGCCCCTCCTCTGTGCTCCCTCAGCCCATAGGGCTTCCCTCTCTCTGAGCATTCACCACACTGTGATGCACATTTCTACTTCTAAACTTTAACCCCAATGAGGACAAGTTGGAGACTTGATGCCTGGCACCTGTAGGCAATAAACAAATGTTTGTTGAATAAACAGCACGAGCTTTGGGCTTTGAAGCATTACATAGAGCACGTTCCAAATTTTCCAGATTTCAGATTGAGTCTTGATTTTTATAACATTATTCTATTTTTCTGTGGAAGAAACTAGGCAATGTGGCAAGTTGCTAAATTTAAAATCAGGAGATTTAGAAGAGCTGAACAATTTTGTCTGGCTTGGTTAAGAGGAGGGTGGTGAAGGGATAACTTTCTCTGTACTAAGAGAACTGTGCTAAAAAGGAATTTCCCTGTATTTAAAACTTCTGATGGTTCTCAAATGTTATGTTAATTAGTAAATGCTGGTGCAAGCATTTTGAAAGTATGGAATGCTATGGAAATGCTAATTTTCATGGAAATTTACATAATACCCTTTTCCTAATAGAAAATAGCATTTGAAAATGGTACTGAAAATGGCATATGAAGGGTTGATATAATTCAAACTACAGGCTTATTAAAGGAAGGTTTGTGTTTCTGTTCCTTTAAGAAGCTCCTGTGGAGATCAGAGGTAGGAACATTATTTTGAATGTTCTTTTATACATGGTCATTTGCCTAGTTGGAGGATGGGATAGAAGAGCATGTGCAGTTTGCTGAGGTGTTCCAAGTTCTCCATTCATCCATATGGCTAGTTAATCCAAACTTAGGCAGAGGCAGTAAGTGATTTCCTTCTCTACAAAAAGTTAAGAGTATTAATGTTTGACTCCCCTCTCATAGTTTTTTGCTGACTCTTTCTCAGCTCTTTTTGAGAGAGAGTTTGATGGTGTCTTAGTCTGTTTTGTGCTGCAATAGCAGAATATCTGGGACTGGGAAATTTTAAAGAACAGAAATTTATTTCTCACAGTTCTGAAGGCTGGGAAGTCCAAGGATCAAGGTACCAGCATCTGATGAGAGCCTTTTTACTGCATCATCCCATGGCAGAAGGCAGAAAAGCAAAAGAAAAGACCAACTCCCTCCATCGTGCCCCTTTATAAGGTGTGAACTAAAATAAAATCCTAAGCCCTCTGCTGACTGAACAGACCCCCATCTTGGCCAACAGAACCCCAGAAAAACCTTAAAACTGAGTTCCCAGCCATGATGCGATGGGAGGTCAGACATGCATCATTATACCCTCTCCCTTGCTAACAGCCATCAGGCTTTCTTCTTTAAGGGCTAAACAGAAACCAATCTCATGATCTTTTCCTCTCTCTTTGCAGTTTTGGCACTACAGCTAACCAGCACTTTTTCCTGACCACTAACGATGCAGTGGTTTTAACCAGTCGACAAAACATGTGCTGAGAGGGTTTTCATGTCCTTGCTTCACCTTTTGACATAAGAGGAGCCATTTCTGAACACATACCCCATAAAAGGGCATAAGGCTCAATTGTGCAGGCATGTTTTTCTTCCATAAATATTCATGACTCCTATAGCTTGTTAAATATGTATATTTGGCCATCCTGCTCAGCATAAATTTCTGTTCCTGTTGTCCCTCCCTCAAAGCACGTGTTCCTGGTTTCTAGCTGAAGCTCTGCTTCCCAGCCTGTCAGAATGGCCACCCACAGGCTTCAGCCCTTTATGAGAAATAAACCTCTCCTTTCCAAATTTATGAACCTCATCATTTTCTTCAGTTAACATTATGTACGTAATCCCATTAACAATGGTGGAGCCCCATGGTCTAATTGCTTCTTGAAGACCCCACCTATTAATACTATCATATTTGTCATTTAGTTTTAACACCTGAATTTTGGAGGTAACACATTCAAACCATAGCAGAGGGAGTGTGAGGATACATGATTTTATAGAATTAAGGAAAATGATAAATTGTAGTTCCTCTTGAGGAAAGGGTACATGCAAAGTAACTGTATAACAAAATGTAAAATAACTAATAAGTATAGAATAACTGCATAAGTATATAACAGTATGAAACCAAAGATAATAGTTCAATGAGTGGTTTAATAATAGTTATACCAACTTGATAAAAAGCAACAAGACCAGAGGTGCTGTGAGTCATGGTGGGCTTTGTGCTGTTGGATGGTCATGGCGTTGGCAGAGACAGGACTCAGCTGGGATGGGATTTCGTGGAGGCAGAACTAAGTTGGGATGGGATCCTGCTGCAGCCACCCCCTATTTTCCAGGCCCATAACCCTCAGGTTGCCACAGCAGCTGTTCAGAGTTAGGTTCACAATGATTATGTACAAAGATGTATACTGTAGCACAGTTCCTAGAATTAGAAAGAGTAAACAGTGGAACATCCACATGATAAAATACCTAGTGTCCTCCAAAAATCATGTTGAAGGGGAATGGCCACCAACATGGGAAAAAATGTTCAGATTATATTGCTAAGGGAAAAGCAGTAATCTACAAAATAGAAGCTACTGTGTTGTTCCATTTTGTTCAAGGATAATCTAATATTACATATGTGAAAAGATCTACTCTAAAGTGTTAATAGGGGTTATCCTCAAGTGATGAGATTATAAGTGATTTTGTTTTGTTCTCTCTCTGTGTGTATGTGTGTGTGTGGTATCTTTTCCATGCAAGTAGAGGGTGTAGACCAAAAGCTCAAATTCTGGAGTGGGAATATGGCCCAGGCTTTAACACTTATGTGACCTCTGTGAGTTATTTAACCTCTGGAAACTTCAGTTCTCCTGCTTTCTACAATGGGCTAATAATAGTAGCTGCTGCATAGGGTTGTTCTGAAGAGCAGTGAGGTAATCCATAGAAAGTATTTAACACAGTACCTGGCACATGACAGGTCCTTTAAAATATTTTTCAAAAAAGCTTGAGCGTATTTTTTAAAGGAGGAAATGCTGTGAAGAAAGGAAGGAGGGAGGGAGGAAGGAAGTGGTGGGGTACTTAGTTCATTCCATAAATGCTGCCTTAAGATATGCTCCATCAGCAGTGTGTCTACATGGTGAGGGGCCACAGTGCCAGGCACCACTTGGACCAGGACAGATTTCCTTGTTCAGCAAGTCTGTACTCGGGGCATATGGCCTAAAGAACAAATTCCCATCCCTACCTTCTATTCTCCCAGGGAAATTCCCTCACTTATATCCTAAAGGGCTTCTCAGCTGAAAATGCCAACACTTATAAATATTGCATGAGAATGAGTTAAAACTACCAATGGAGATTAAATCTTTCATGTGGTTCTGAGGAGGAGGTGTGCAGAGACAGGATCTAACTCATCCTGACAGGTTTGAGAATGGGTCTCTGCTTCTTTGTGAAGCCAAACTCCTGCTTTCCCCAAGGAGCCTATGCCACTGAATCCCCACACACTGTGCAGAACAGGCAGGCTCTTGATTTGAGGCTGTTATAGTCAACAAAGAGGCTGATGAATGAATCTAATTATTGACAAAGCAAAGCTGATGAGAAGGCAAATGCCAACCTTTGAAAATGAAGTCTATGCTGCTGTGTTTCCTTAAGCAAATTTGCTATAATTATGCCTAAGTAAAGATTGTTCATGCTTCAGTTTGCAGAAGGTGTTATTGAAAGAGTAGCACCTTTACTCTGGTTTTATGTTTCCTTAAATGCAAATATGCTTATCTTTTAAATTAACGTTCTCTAAAAGCCTTCTTTTTTTTTCTTCTTTTTTTCTAACCCACACGAGTCAATATGATAGTGATTCAAGTTTGAAAACCAGGAGTGTCTTATATATTATTGGAAAAACAACAGCATGGTAATTTACTTGGAACACTTTTTGAGGCTCCTAGAATAATCAGTATTGACAAAACTTGTTCATAAGCTGAGTGGAGTTTTACATGATTTAGTTTAAGATTATAAAATAACTCAATGACATGTTAGAAGTAATATGGAGCTAACTGAGGTTCTGAGTTCCATTTGAATTTCTGAGTTTGGTATTCATCTTATTCTAATTTGGAAATCCAGCTGAGACTTTACTTTCTGATTGGTTATTACTAAGACCACACTTGGGAAAAGATGTCTTTGTCCAGGACTGCTCATGACTTCGAAGTTTATATACATTCAACAGACAGTGGTTGACCACCTACTAAGGCACCATGAGAAGTTGAAGTCATGACCCCTGAAATCACAGAACAATGGCGAGCTATGCTGAATTTTTGGTAGTGCGTTCTCCGAAAAGAAGCAACACTCTCTTCCAACCCCTTACTCACTAATAGCAGGTGGAAATCACACCCTGGTTACACTTTGCCCTCTCAATTGTCTCTAAACTCATGCCTCTGCAGGAGACTTATATGTATTTGTACTCATTTAAAGCCAACACTTGGCTGGGTGCATCTATTCTCCCTAGCTCAAGTACTCAGTGAGTTTTTAAACAATAAATTTCTATCAGTGTCTAATCTGCATCATGTATTCTAGAACTTAAATAGACGCTGCTTTGTTTTCTCTCCCAGCTGTCCCCATGTGTGTCCCCTGTTCCTATGAATAGGGACTAAGTCTTCCTGGATCACCTCTGCTATAGTATGAGTACTTGGGTGCAGCTTAAGTGTCTGCTGGTGAGGCTCTTCTGCAGGAATACATCATCATATTAAACTGCAGGTTAGGAAGAGGCAAGGGAAAGGTATCTCTCATTTCCCATGCTGCCACAATGAATGACTCGTGAACATTTTCTCTAGCCCAAGATATTCCCTGCCCAACCATATAGGCTGACACACCATATCAGGTAATAAATGCATATCTTTCATTAAATGGAAAATATATGTCTTCTGAATTTGTTGTGAGACTTGAAAAAGGTCCAGAAAATTTGGGAGCTTTAAGGAACAGAGAAGAGCTGTTGCCGTGCCTTCTAAATCATATTATGACTAGGAAATGGGAGTATCTGCTGCTATTCGAAACAATCATGGTTTTAAGGGACTTATATTTTAGTTTTCCAATCCAAGAAGTACATGGGAGGTGAATAGACCTGATATTACAATGTTTCTCATAAAAAAGTAAATGATCTATAGAATGTTTAACAGAATAGTGTTAGCATGTGCTAAATCATTCTTTTAGCCAGAGAAGCCTCGGGCAGAGAAAGCAGCCCCAAGAGCTCTAACATGTGCACCCTGACTTTAGATTTCATGGGCAGCAGAGAGGCGTCTGTCTGTAGAAGATCCAGGATGGACATAAGCTAGCTCAGAAAGAGTTCCCCACACTCCATGTTCCTTTTCCATCATCTCTTCCACGGTACTTTGAACTAGAAGGCACTGTGTTGGTTGAATTGAATTGAATTCCCTACTATGTACATAGAGCTACCAGTGCTCAATAAATATTTGCTGACTTGAGTTTCCAGTCAAGAGACTGGATTTTTATCTCTCCTAAGCTGAGAGTGGGCTTTTTGGGTAATACACATCTCCTCCTGAATTATTCATAGGTATTTCTTGCCCTCTAGTTCATGTCTAAGCTCTTGCCACTGTATACCCTATATCTCCATAGCTGCAGTTAAAACCCACCTCATTTTATTTTCCTTAAAGGAGAAACTGAGAATGTCCTATCTGTCTCTGGATTCCAGGAAGGAGTTGTACACACTCTAGAAACTGCCTTTTTCCTTGCAAGCTGTCCCCTCCTCCCCTCCTCAGCTTAGCCTTTACACTCATGTAAGTCACAGCAGGCCATGGCATATGCGTTATATGTGTGCCAATCCACCATTTGTGGCACAGCAAGCTGTCTGTTTGGCAGCCCCAGATGCCTCCTTTCCTCGTTTTTACTGTTTTAGGATTCTGTTTAGCTCCTCAGATAAAATTGCCTGAGGACCATTTTTGTTACATTTATGTTCATTCCTTGCTGTGGCAAAGAAGTGGGGAATGAGCTTTTAAGGGGCTAAAGAGAGAGGTGAGGCACAGACTGTCCAGTAATGAAAACCTGCCTGCAATCGTCAAGAGATGGGATATGTATTCAACTATCAACTTGCTATAAAATTTCCAAATTAGGGGTTAATAAAATGATTTACCAAAAGTTCTTTAACTTATCAAAATACTCACCAAAAACAATAAAAATATCTTCAATATATTTGCAATATGATTATAGTTTATAATGATAGCTGCAACTAATAGGTGTTATTCTACATGGTTTACCTGTATTCTCATTTAATCCTCGGGCATCCTAAAGAGGTAGATGCTGTTATTTTCACTTTACAGATGAGGAAATTGAGACACAGAAAAGTGAAATCTTGTGTCTAAGGTCCCATGGTTAGTGGGTGATAAAAGTTATCTGTTGCTCTGATTCTTGACTGAGTGCCCCATGCATGTGATTTTAGTCAATATTATTGGATCTTTATAAATTATACATTTAGTAAAGACCTCAGAAAATGGCAAAAACATCCACCCTCTTCTGCTTAGCAATCTTCAAATTACATTTTTAAAAGTCTAAGAAATGTGTTTATGGACCTACTATGCATAAAATGTAGCTATTTAATAATATCTATTTTGAAATTTGGTAAAGCACCGTTGTTTGTTTACAGCAAGACAGGCTGGAGAGTGGGAGCTGGCGCCCCTCCTGGATCCCAGGTGAAGGTGTATATTGTGATGAAATAAGACAGACTCAGATTACAGTTATAGCTTTAGGATCTTGAGCAAGTTACTCAATTATTCATCAGTTCATTCATTCATTCTTATAACAAATATTTATTGTGCCCTTACAATGTGCCAGGCGTTGATGAGGTACTGATGAAATGACTTGATCTGATTTGGATTTTTTAAACATCAGTTTTGCTGTGCGTGGAGTTTGAATTAGAGGGGAGTAGAAGCAGGGAAACCAGTTAGTGGGCTGTTGGGGTACACTCAGGTAAGAGATAAATGTGGCTTGGACTAGTGAAGGTAGAAAGAAATAAACATATTCAAAATATATTTTGGAGATAGACCTGGCAGAACTTGATTATGCATTGACTGTGGGGATGGGTCTGAGGGAAAGAGACAAATTAAAGATGACTCCCAGTGTTTTGGTCTGAGCAAGTGAATAGAAGGTGTTGTTATTTTCTGAGATAGGAAAATGAATAGGAGAAATAGGCTCAGCATTTGGGGAAATAAAGAGCTTTTTTGTGGCCATAGTAAGCTCTGTTTTGTGCTTATTAAATATGCAAGTAGAGCAATTAATTTATATCTGACTTCTATGAGAAAGGTAAATACATGGGCAAATATAAATGAATATTGACCATATAAAACCATAGTATTAATGTCTTCTGAGATTTAAAATATATGTAGAGTTAAAATGCAAGACAAAAACAGCACAAAAAGCAAGAAAGAGTAAATGGAGTTGAAATGTATAAGGTGTTTGCATTGTCCAGGATGTTACAGATATTACAGACTATCAATTTAAGGTAGTCTCTAGCAATTCAAGGAACAGCTATGATGTTCACAATAACCACTAAAAGAGCAAGTTAAATTGAAAACTAATTGCAAGATGATGTTTTAAATCCAAATATATTAGTAATTATATTAAATATAAATAATCTAAATTCTCCAGTTAAAAGACAAAAATTATTAGGATAGAATATATATAAAAATGTATATACATAAAAATATATATACATAAAATATATATACACAAAAATTATCAGGATGGAATACACACACACACATACATATATGTATACATATGTACACACACACTACTTACAAAAAGTCCACTTTATATATTAGGACATAAAATTTGGCAGGAAAAGGAATAAAAAATTTCACATGCAATGTTAATCAAAAGAAAATTGATATAGCTATACAAACAAACAAACTAGATAGAAACCAAAGTAGACTCTCATACAAGAAGTATTACCAGATTACCAGAGATGGCCATTTTATAATAAGAAGAAAGTCAGTATAATAGGAAGATAAACTATTCTAATTTTTATGTGGACCTTAAAGCAGTTCCAAGCTGTAAAAACCCAAAACTGGCAGAACTAGAAGGAGATAAATTTATAATCATAGTTTGATATTTGAATACAACTCTCTCAGTTAACTAATAGAACAAGAATACAAAAAAATCAATAGAGATAGGGAGATTTGAACGATTAATAAAAGTGTCCTAAGTAACATATACAAAATACTATAACTAACAAACACAGAATGCACATTATTTTCAAGCAGAATGGAATTTTTGCCTAAATATACTATATGCTGGGCCATAAAGTAAATCTCAACGCATTTTAGAGGATTTAAATTATACAGAGTATATCCTCTGGCTACAGTGAAATTAAGCTAGAAATCAATAACAAAAAGACAACTAGAAAACCTCCAAATGATTGAAAATGAAGCATCTCATTAGTTCTTCTAAGTAATGCTGTGTCAATAAAGAAATCGCAATGGAAATAACTTTCAAAACTCTTTTATAATACAATATATCAAAATTTGTGGAATGCAGCTAAGGTAACACTTAGAGGGAAAATTAAAATTCATATATTAGAAAGGAAGAAAAGCTGAAATTCAGCCACGTGTGTATCTGTCTCAAGAATATTTTAACTCTAAGAAATAGAAAGGATAAAATACTAAACATAAGATGAAAACTAATGAAATAAAAGAAGCATCATGGAGAAATTCAACAAAGCCCGTAGTTTATTTTTGAAAAGATTAATAATTTTATAACCCCAAGGAGTCTGGTAAGAGAAAAAGGAATAGGGCAAAACTTATCAATATCAGGAATGAAAAAAGGAACATCGTGCAGATATCAGAGACATTAAAAAGATAGTAAGAAGATATTATGAACAAGTTAATGCCAATACATTTGAAAATTTAGGTGAAATGGACGAATACCTTGGGAACTACTTAAACTGACACAGGAATAATAGAAAATGGAGTTAGTACTTCCATGGAATGGTTGCAGGAATTAGAAGATAATGTATGTAAAACACTTATCATTGAGGTTGGTATATATTCAGCTCTTGATAAATGGCTGGTATTATTAGAATCATTATAGATGGTAGGAACAGGGTCAAGAAATCCCCGTGAGGCAAAGATCAATAGCATAGGTTCGTGGGCCACTGGCATCTTTTTGTGAATTTCAGGAGAAGTGGCAATAGTCATGTGGAATTTATAGGCTAAAGCAGACCCCCCATGCACACACAGATTAGATCTGGGGAAGTGGAGCTGGTAGGCTTAGCACCCAGCAGTGACAAACAGCCTTATCAGAGGCAGGGGCAGTTGCTGTGTTCTCTGTCTGGTAAGAATGGCCACTGACATGAAAATATATGTGAAAAATATACCAACATCCATCTCGTAATGAACAGAACGAATGTAACAGAAGTATATCTACAACACTTACATCCCAGTTCTAACATGAAGACCTGTCAATTTGTTCCTATAATATCCTTATGAATTAATGCATAGCTGCCCTCATTCATAGCTTAAAAATACGAATTCTTGTGATGTTTTAAAAGTGCTTTTTTCTTGAATTTAAAAAGTATGAAATGTATAAAAGACTAATGTCCTCAATATATGAAGACATTTTCCAATTAATTAAAAAAAAGAATGGACCACCAAATTTTTTAAATGGGACCAGGATATGAAGAGAAAATTCACAGGAAAAAAATTATAACATATCAACATAAAAACATATAAAACAAGATCAATGGCACTCATGTTTAAAGAAATACTAATGAAAAATACTAATGATGAGATTTTTTTTTTATCTGTCAAATTTGAACTCACTTGGTCTTAGACAACTTACTCAACCACTCTGGGCTTTTGTTTCCTCATTTATAAAATGGAAAATAGTTGTGTGTGTGTGTGCACGCACATGCGAGTAACATATGTAATATAAGTAAAGCAAATTCTTTCTTCTTCAAGGCCTTCTTCAATATTTTTAATTCTTATAGACAGAAATAATAGAAAATAAGTAAGTTTTGTGGCATATATGAATACACACATGAATAAATTAGTGGGCTGGTGACAGCTGGGGAAACCTATACCTAAACCAGCCTGAGCACACTTACAACCAAGTGGCCCGTAGGAACTGCCAGGCCTCCTTTGAACTCTTTTTCTCACAGAGCTTCATTCCAGACAGTTTGCTTACCATAGTCAACACCATGGCAGATTTTAGCAAACCACCTTATTTGTCATTTTTCTGGACACCCAAATAACCATGCTGTCAAATCTAGGAAGTTACCTAGAACCATCCCTTTAATGAGATTTGAAAAAGATTAATTGTTAGCTGGCAAAGATAGTCAGTATAAGAAAAGAACATTGTGTTCAGATGTTTTGCTTGTGTTCCTTAACTTTTAGGTATTTGAATTGAATAAGAATTAGGGGACTTTTTAAGATCTTATAACTTTTGGGAACTCAAAAAGATAGCATGGTTTTTGAATATGATAAAACTTATCTAACCTGGGGGTTTTCTGCCCTTCAGAGCTATGTCTGGGGAGGGAGGTTAATGTTTTCTCAGGGTGCATTCCTGACATCACATCAGTACTACAAAGAGTACTACTGGTGGGTATGACCAACAGCTTATGAAGAAAATCCAGAATAGTATAGTAGAATAGTTTACATTTAGACTAGTAAAATTTAACATTTTGTGAGGCTACTCTCTGATTTCTGCCTTAGTACTTAGTAGTACCTCAAATTCTTTTTTTCTTTTGTTTTTTAATCAGGCCAACTGCAAATTAATTATTAAAATAATCATATTTCTCTGCCAATCATATTTCTCTGAATTTGTATTCTGTCTAGCACTTGTCTTGTTGTAAGTCTTGTTTTTTCTTTTATTAAGCTGAGACAGAACTTAACACAGGCCATGAGTTGCTCCAGAAAGAAAGAATCAGCATCTAGGATGAGAAAAGAGGGCCAAGTTGTTTAAACTGATTTTCTTTCTTTGCCACATATGACTCTTATTTTTTATCCCCAAATTCTCCTCCACCTACTTCTGTCTTCATCAACCAGCCCATGGTGGCCTGCTGCCTCCACCCTCACCTTGAACATTTTGTTTGTTTGTTTTTCTGAGTTACCTTTTCCCTTCATCCATAAGCCAGAGGTTTCCATTTCCTCTGCCTTTGGCCTTAGATTCCCTAAATTCCCTGACCTTCCTCACATACTTACGTTCAACCTCTACAGAGCCATGTATCTCGGAAGGGAAAAAAGCGCCACCAATCCTACCTTTATAAAAACTAGAAAGAAGACCATCAAAATTATTTATAAAACATCAATTCAATTCCAAGGTCATTACATCACTTTTAAGTGATTTATAGGTCATTAACTGCCCAGACTGTGTCTTTCAAGCACAGGTGTTGAAGGAGCTAAATGCTATAAATCACCAACAATGTTAAGGGGGAAAAAATGTTGTGGGGACAACAGTGGAGATGGAAAATTAAACCAAATAGTCAAGATGCTGAGCAGGACAAAGCAATGAGATTTGGAGGCTGCCTCTATACCAGGGGCAAGCTAGATAGTCCAAGGTAATGTATGTCCAGGGAGTAAATGGAGCTGCCAAACAAATGGTGGGCGATGGAGACCTCTGTGAGTTAGGGCAGAAACATTCCTAAAGATGTAAGTATTGTCAAGGGAAAAGAATCCAAACTCTGTAACATAATTTAAAGAGGTTTATTCTGAACTGAATATGTGTGAGCATGGCCCAGAAAGCCACACCCAAAAAGCCTTGAGCAAGCGGTCTCACCGTGGTTAGGTTACAGTTTGGTTTTATACATTTTAGGGAAACAGGAATTACATATAAAATCGTAAATCAATACGTAGAAGGCATACATTGGTTTGGCCCAAAAAGGCAGTACATTTCAAAGCAGGGCATTACAGGTTATAGGTGGATTTAAAGATTCTTTGATTTGTAATTGGTTAAAGAAATGAAGCTTTGTCTAAAGGCTTGGAATGTTTTAAGTTAAGATAAGGAAGTCTGTTAATCAGAGATAAACCACCTGACATATACTGAGACTCAAGTGACCTGTTAAGTAAATCGATGACCTGCAGGTGTGGTTTAATCTTTGCCTTACATGGCCTTAGGCCTGTTAATGATTTTGTATCTTATTGTTACAAAGAGTAACTCTGAAAGGGATGGGGCATAACTAGGCGTGTCTGACCTCCCTTCTCCTCATGGCCAGCACCTCAGCTTTAACGTTTTTCTGCGGTCCCTTTGGCCAAGAAGGGGTCCATTCAGTTAGCTGGTGGCTTAAGATTTTATTTCAGCTCACAGACTTCTGGCCACTGGCCATGTGCAGTTTAAGATAAATACTTAACAGCCATCTAGGAAAGTTCTGAAGTTGTTGGCAGTTATGAACAGTAGAGCAGATGTTGGTTCCAGGTAGGGAAATCTAAGGGCCACATAGAAGAAACTTTCTTATCTGTATCCCTTTCTTAGCCATGAACAAAACGCCAGGAAAAGCTGCATGCAGCTAACAGTTGGCAGTCCTTCATCAGACAAGTTTCGCCAAAGCACAGTTTTCAATTCCCCAACTATGACGCTAATAGTAATAATAATAATAACTAATATTTATTAGTTATTACCTCCTTTAATTTTATCAACAGCTTTAAGATAACTGTTCTGTTATTGTTTACTTTTTGCAAATGAGGCTCTGAGAGATTAAATTACTTGCCCAAGGGGACAAGTTAGTAAGCTGTAGGTGTGCAGATTGACTTAAAAAACCCTCCATTTTATCAGAACCTGCTGCACAGACGGCTTCAGTTGCCTGTTGTTGGATTGAGGTTCTGAGAGATACAGGAAGAAAGACTTCTTTACATACTTTGTATTTGGTCTTATGTCATAATTTTTATGTTAATCAGGGTAGGCATAAGTAAATACAACCCATTTCCCCAGCCACACAGGTAAGGGATAGAGCTTCAAAGTCTACCTCAGCTGTCTCTGATAATCCTGATGGTTATAAAATAAAGCACTTTGTCTTAACAGGTTTTTAAAAATTTGAATTATGTGAGGTGACATAAAAAGTGAACCAAGTAAACTCAATACAAGACAAGCTTCACTCTCTTCAGAGCTGTAGGCTTCCAATTATTCAGCCTACCAACAAGGACTGTGTTTCTTCCTGAGCACCCACAGTGACTACGGAACACAGAAGTGATACTGGGCCTACTACTGTTGTTTCTCAAACAGTGTTCTATGGAACACAACGGTTCTATAACATGTGCCAGGCTCTGGGGGATTTCAGATGAATAAAATACAAGTCCCTATTTTCAAGTTTAAAATCTAGTAGAACTAATGCAAAACACCTGAATAACTATGGTACAAGGAAGGATGGGGTAATTGTTCCTCAGACTGTTATGGTTTTTGATTTATTACCATTTGCTTCATGACATACTACAGAATCCAAGAGCTGACATGCCTTCAGGGCAAACAGATCTCTGGCCTGAGGCAGCTCCAGGTATCCCCTTTGAACTGACATTTGCTGCAAACCTCCCAGTGATTTAAGCTTCCAGACAGAGGATATAGGGCAGAACCCTCATGATGCACTTCTGTTATCTTTAACAAGAGCCTACCATGTCTCCCACCACTTTCTCCAAGGGCCCTGCCTGGTCCCACGGCCTCCAAAGGTGCCGCTCACTCAGATGGATCTATAACCTCAAATAGCCTTATCATTCAACTTTTACACTTGCTCATGTCTTGGGATTCATTTTTTAAATATAAGGATTCTATGACTTCAAAAAGTTTGATTTCCCCAGAGAACTCTCAAAGAGAATCCCTCAGATGTTGGTTTCTTACACAAAATATTTTCAACTATTAATTTTCTCTCCAAAGTTCATCTCTTTTTTTCCAAACTTCCCATTCTTTTAGTTGGATCACAGAAACTCCTCAATTGGATAGTAGCATGTCTTGAACACCTCTCCATAGTACCTTATAGGTGGATTTGCCACCTACAAAAGTTGGTGGGAGGACTGCCAGCCCCCTTTCTAACAAGGGACATATTCTCAGCCCTTGGTCCATCTGCAAGATGCTGCTGCAGCCAACAATCAGGTGAGCTGGACTGAAGGGGCAATGGTTGTAGACTATCTGTGAAGTGCAGGAAGGGAGTGTTAACAAGTATTTCATGCTACAAATCCTGAACCCTTGAATTTGAAGGGCTTCTGGCATTAGATGCTTTATTATTTTCAGGATTCTGTATTGTCATGATCAGACATTTTTTTTGTGATCATACCTGCACATGCCTAGTATTTCTTCACTAAGAAAGTGCCTCACAGAGAGCTTTTTTCCTGAATGTGAAGTATACCAGTCTGTGTCCGGACGAGAGGTAGAAACCATATGGCAACTTAAACCAAGGGAAATTTAGTATAAAGAGCTACTTATCTCAAATTTAAAAGTGACTCTAAGAAAAGTATGTATGTTACCCTAGGGGTGAGGGGCATACCCAAGGCTAAGGTTCAGACATATTAAAGAATGTGTGGTTGGAGCTCACTGGATAGCAGAGAACTCAGCTGGTTTTTCTTGGCCAGAGCTGGTGTGCAGTTTCTGGGCAAGGAGAAAGCAGCCCTCCAGAGTGCAGGCAGTCTACAGTCTATGACCAGGCAAGTGGGCCTGCAGAGGGAGTGGGGACCTGGGGGAAACCCTCCTCTGGGGAGGGTTGCCAGAAAAAATATACAAGCCACAATATAGTATAGTATAAGTATAACCCAAATATTGTGTGGGATATACTGGGGAATTGTTGTTTATCTGAAATTCAAATTTAACTGGGAGTCTTGTTTTGTTTTGTTTTGTTTGTCTAAATCTGGCAATCCTACCTCTGGGATGCAGGTGGGACACAGGTGAGCCATAGCAGGTGGCCAGGCAGGCAGAGAAGCAATAGGGACTGTGGCACAGGCAGGAGCCCTGGAGCACACATGGTGTCCGTGTGGAGAGGGCTGCAAGAAAGTTACCATGAGGCCAGGCCAGGGCTTTAAGGACACTGTGAAGAACCATGTGATCTAGGTGTGTGCCTGGCACTGAGCACCACCAGAAGATGTCCTCACACCCACACCACTGGCCCACCACATGCTAGCTGAAACCAGCAGGAGATCCCCTCCCCACTGCACAGTCCCTCCAGCACCTCTATGAAGAAGGCTCAACCTCGAGTTCACTGTGGGGGAGAAATGCTTAAGGGAATTCCCTCCATTATCACAGAGCAGCTATTGAGGATGAACTTGGAACCTAGAGGCAATACACTGACGACTGGCACATGAAGCCTTATTCTTTCCTCTGCCAGTTACAGAAAGTGATTTTTTCTTTACCCATTTTACAAGGTCACTTTCCTTTGATGTAAAATATGAATCAACTCACATGCACAATTTCCACAGAGTAAATGACATAGGATACTGGCTCTGATATTTGTACAGGATCATGGAATTTGGTAACTTCTCTACTCAATCCCCTTGTTATTTTTTTTTCAGTTATTTTAAAAGAAAAATAAAGTTGGGAGAAATAAGTTGTAGAGAATTCCCCTGAGGGACATGTACCCTCATAACACATAATCTCACAGCCTTTCTCTCCCGTGGTTGATGGTGGGAAGAGAGTCGTTTACCCATTGCCTGTGTCTGTGAAAGGAGCAAGAACAACAACCTTTCAATATTCTGGATTCTTTTTTATTTTTAATTGGGGTATTAAAGCTGTCAACTTGAAAGTTCAGTCAGTTGTGAGATAAATTCTTTCTTGACAGGTTTTAACCCAAAGGATAATTTTTCTAATGAAAAGGTTAGAAATGGAGGAATTCTGAAGTTGTAAAAGGAATGGCCACCAGCATATATGTATAGTTTAGCTTAGCCAGACCTTCCCCCTCTCCCTACCAACGGTGAACCCATATTTTTAGAAGCAAGTGATTTTTTTTCCCTCCAGGGTATTGTATCTTTGTGATAGAAGAGTTTATGAAAACTATTCAGAAACTCTATTTTGTTGCAGAACAAAAGATTTTCCATGGTACATACCTCCCTTTGAATCTCTTAATAGTATTTGAATTTTACTGGCTTCTACAAGGCTTATAAGTTTTTCTTTTTTTCAAAAGCAAAAGTAATTCCTGCTGGACATTGGGGAGAAACCACTTATGTTCTTGACTAACTAGACAGACTTTGATACAAAAGACAGTTACATAAAACTTTAGGCCAAACGAGAAACTTGTGAAAATAGATGTAGAATTCAGTCAGCTTTTCAGGATAGGTTGTAGTTTTTGGCAGCTCTTGGATTAAGCCCTCCAAAGCATTTCTTTTAACCTGCTGTCTTAGTCTGTTCAGGCTGCTATAACAAAATAACATAGACTGCGCAGCTTATAAACAACAGACATTTATTCCTCATAGTTCTGGAGACTGGGAAGTCCAAGATCAAGGTGGTGGCAGATTCTATATCTGGTGAAGACCCACTTCCTGGTTCATAGACAGCCGTCTTCTCACTGTGTCCTCATGTAGTGGAAGGGATTAGGGATCTCTCTGTCTCAGGCCTTTTTTATATGGACACTAATGTCATCATGAGGGCTCTGCACCTCTCATGAATGCACACATTCAGTCCATAGGACCCAACATAGTCACTCGTGCATGTGGTTGAGAAATGTGCAGTCCGAAAGTCATGATTTTGAAAAATTAAAACTCAGTTTAAATACTTCTTCCATGCAAATCAGTTAATAGGGATGCAGGAGGGGTTTTCTGAAGAATTTGTTCCCACTCTCTGCACTGGTAACCACAAGGGGAATCAGACTAAAATATTATTCTAGGCAAAGTGTGTTGTTGACAACGTGCCTATCCGCAAGGTGTGTGACAAGGATCTCTGGGCCAGTGTAGCCCTTCCTTGAGAGGAAGTAGGACACCAACAGCATGGCAGGTTCCTACTCTAGCCTCCTACGTGATCCTTGCCTGAAGCTTTTTCTCTTGTTAGTTAAAGAACCTGCTTCTTTTAAGGTGTCTCCATTTTCCTGCATAACATACTCACATGTGCCTTCTCTCTCTCTCCCCTAAATCCTTATGCTTTCAGACTCTTCTTGCCCTTCTCTTCCTTTCCATGGCCTGGGAACATTTCCCATTTCAAATCTCTGCGTTTCTCAGGCTAAATGAAGACTTAGGGGCCTTATTAGGTTACACACTTGAGTTTTCTGCTGGGTACACAACATCAACATTAATCAGGAAGACTTTAATTTTAAAAAACTGAACACTTTTTTCTGCTTCTATTACCTGACTGACTTGCCATGTGCTTAAGTGAGTTGTTTTATTTCTTGGTGACTTAAGAAGGAAAAACTTGTCTAAAGGTGGTCCATTCATTCAACAGATATTTATGGAATGTCTGTGGGTGTGGCCAAGTCAGAACCCTGATGTTACTCTCACAAGGCTTATAACCTAGCAAGGAAGACAGATGCTAAGTAAGAAATGACTCTGAGATTAGTGGTTGCAGAAGGGAACTGCACAGAGATTCACATTCGTGAGCACTTTCCTCTTGCAGGTGCCTCAATCTGTTAACTATAGAAGTTAATAGAGCTCACATCAACTCTGCAACCTAGGACCTCTCTTATTTCATCCCCATGTTATAGAGGAGAAAACCGAGGCACAGGAAGCTAAATGACTTGCTCAGGGGCACTCTGCTACTAAGTGGCAGAAGCAGAATTCAAACCAGGAAGTCTGACTTCAAACCCTTAAGTTTACACCAGGGACTAACTAAACATGCCTTCCATAGAATTTTTCTTTTGGAGCCTTCCTCTCACCTTCCTCCAGCCCCTTGCACTGTCTCTCTCTCCCTTTCCAACCCCAGTTAGGTTTATTGGTGGAATTGGGGGCTGAGAAAGGAAGAAACCAGAGAAGGAATCAGGGAATATCAGGTGCCAGCATGTCTAGGAAGGTGAGCACATGCCACTCTGTGCCATCAAGAATCAGGAAAACCTGAGTGGGCCAGTGAGTCCCCAGCAGATGGCATCTTGAGATGCTAGGTTAGACCACCCAAGTCCTCTCCCTGTGTCTCCATTTTCAGCTCTGTCATCTGCCTCCCCAGTTACGGGTGGCTCCCCTGTCCCACTCAGCTAGGTGATTCTTGCTGACACTTGCACTTGTCTCCTCACCTTGTCTTTGTCTCATGTGTGGTTTAACTTTTACCCATTATTTCTTCAGAAGGAAGTTCAATGTCACTGTCCTTGCCCTGCAGCTAGGACTTGGCAGGAGTGGTGAGATCTGAGGGCCATTGATTGGGTCAGAAAGATGTTGGACTCTACAATTGAATAAATGTTAACAAGAATTTAGGGGCGGCTGGGTGCAGTGGCTCACACCTGTAATCCTAGTACTCTGGGAGGCTGAGGCAGGAGGATTGCTTGAGGCCAGGAGTTTGAGACCAGCCTGAGCAAGAGCAAGATCCATCTCTACTAAAAATAGAAAAATTAGCCAGGCGGGTGTTGTGGTGCTCGCCTGTAGTCCCAGCTATGCTGGAGTTGGAGGTTGCAGTGAGCTATGATGACCCCACTGCACTCTACCTGGGGCGACAGAGCAAGATTCTGTCTCAAAAAAACAACAAGAACTTAGCAGCCCTAGAGTCATTGAATATGAGGTAGGTTATAATGGATGTTGAAAAGAAACCCTCCTTCTTTCCCCTCCTGTGAGTTCTGTAATAACTTGATAAATCAAGAAACAAATTCCTATCTCATTTAGAATGGAAGATAACATTGCAATATTATTTTTTTCTGGAAAAGGAAGAATAAATATTGAATGAATGTTGAAATTATTGGTTCTCAAAGGAAGGTACAAATGTGTTAACATTTGGGAGTTTTGTTTAAGTCATGTTAGTAAGTCCTAACTGCCTAATTTTTCCTTTTGTTATGAATTTGGCTTGGAACAGAACCATCTTTAAAGTTTAATTTAACCATACCTCCCACATATAAAAGATTGTTCTTTTAACATATTTCCCTCACAATGCTGGGCCCTATTCTGCCCTCGTGTGTTTATTCTGATTGCACTGGAGGCCATGACTGATTTCCTTCGATCAGTTATTCAGAGACAGAGAGAGGGAAGAAACAGAGAGAGAGATGTTTGCAAACATTTATCTATTCACTCATTTCTTTATTCAATCTTTTTTGTTTTTCGTGTTTATTGGACTGCTAAAACACGGCCAGCACTGTGCTATTTGCTGGAGTTAATGAACAAAGCCTGGCCTCTCAAGGAGCCACCATGTTTGTTCATGTTCGTTCCTTCCTCCCTCCCTCCCTCTCTCTTTCTCTCTCTTTTTCCTTTAGTCTTTGTTAAGGAAGAATATTGAATAGGGGGCTCATCAGAAATCAGTCTCTTCTAATAGAGACTCATTTCAAGCCTCAGCATTTATAATGGTAACACCTGCACATTGCCTAGGGTGTCAAAGTAATTCAGATGGTTGCACCATTCTGAGCAGAAGGCTAGAAGAGTCCTGTATTTGAAGTAAAAACCCTGGGTCTCAGCTTACTTCATAGCTGTGGGCATCAGGCAAGTCATTCCCTTCCCCTGTGACTCAGTCCTTTGTACCTGTTACAGATACCAAACCAAAGAATGAGCTAATTCTCTGTCATTTTTTGTCATTCTTTGCAGTGTGTGAAGTACTGTACAAATATAAGGAAATATTGTTTTTAATAACTTGGTTATTATTTTTTGTTTTGGTGACCAAGCTTGAACAAACTTGAGCAAGCCCTTAAAAATACTAAGATCTGATGATTTTCTCTTTTTAGTCATATATGCTCAAATGGGGGGAAAACTTAACGGCAATACATTATGTTGTATATTAATATTTTCCCCATAAGATGCATACCTCCTAAATTACATAGGTATATAACCTCCCCCATTTGTAAATACTAATTAAAAATTTGAGCAGTTCCTGGGGGAATTTGTACTTTGGATGGGAAAACAAAATGTTTTTATTTTACCTTTAGTCTTTGCTAAATATACAAATTTATTTCCCGTCAGACTGTTTTCTAGTTTTCATTGTTACCATTAAAATATCTGGTATAATTCAGATTTACTAATCTTTGTATGTTATCATTTTTATTTGTTCATTTCCTCTCTGAAAGCTTTTAGAATCTCTATTTATTTCCAATGTTGTGAAAATTTATGATGATATATGTGTGGGTCTTTTTTTATTTTTTTCCAGGGATTGATGGGCTTCAAAATTTAGAAACTTAATCCAGTTCTTGGGAATTTTACATCATTATTTATTTTATAATTTCTTCCCCTCTGATTCTGGTTCTCTCTAGAACTACCACAATTGGATTTTGAATATCTTAGTCAATCCCTCTCTTTTCTTACCTTGTTTGCTTACGTTTATCACCTTTTTTCTTTTTTCCTACTTTTAGAAAGATTCCTTTCACTCCCTTTGGGACTTTGAGATATTAGCACCACCAGATATATCCTTCGTGTATCAGCTTTTCAGTCTTTTCAGTTCATTTATGTTCACTCCGTGTTGTAAGCAAATTACTTCATTTGAACTTCTAGACTATTATTTCAGTGTTCCCTCCTGCCAATCCTGTGCTACATTGCCTTGATCCAATTTTTATTTTGGATTTTTAAAATTTCTAAGCACATTGCCTTACCTTTAGATTATTCTTTTGAAATGTCTTTGCAAATGTCCTAAAGAGTTCTTGTTTCCTCCATTCTATCTGCCTCAACCATAGCCCTGTTTTACTTGGTGGGCCTCTTCTAAGCTGTGGACATATTAGAAGAGGTGTCCTGTGCAATGTGAGCACATTGCCATTTCAGAATCCTGGCAGGCTGGGCTGTGAAGTCTTCTGGCACTGTTGGACATCAAATGGTAAGGTAAAGACAGTAATGTGGGCTTTGCCAAGAAAGCAAACCTCCTCCAAAGCTACTGGGTCCTCATCTTGTCTGGCACCGCCACAGTGCTGGGCTCTAAGAGGCTGCCTTCTTCCAGAGAGCACTGGCACCAACACAGAAGCCTCAGAAGTACTCCTCATTGCCCGCTCCCCTTCTTGGTGGCTATATAAATAGCTGTGTGACCTCAATAGGGAGGGGGATGAGAGGGGAAGTCTTAGTGTGTGCTCTGGCTCCCAACCTCTCAGACCTTATCATTTTTTAATGCAACTAATGAGCCACTATAGATAATGTTTTTGCTGATTTGTTTTCAGTATAGAATTTTAAATTTTTAAACATAATTGAGAAAGTATTATTTAAGCAAATTTTATTTTTCATCATAAGTTTATTATTATTGTTAAGCTTAATCTTTATTTTTAAGCCTAACGGTTTCTGGAACCAACCATTCCTACAGAGAGCTTAATTGTTGGATTATTAAGTAATAATGAAAGCACAGTATTTCCCTAGAAGCAGAATATCCTAACTGTAAGAAAAACATGTGGGAGGGAAGAGATAACTCCGAAACTACCTTTACGAGTCCAAACCGTTAGACTAAAGAAAAAGTATCAAAGGCAACCTGTGAAAAATTCCACAACATAGTTTTGGCAATATTTAAATAGATATGTTAAAATTAAAAGTGCAATGTGCTCTTAAGATTCCCTTTTTCCACAACTAGAACATGTAATTGATTATCTTAAAAGTTTTCTTTACTCTCATTGAATGATTTGAAAGCAGAGATGTTGCATGACAGGTGATTTTTACCCTTTTGAGTTCCCCTTAAGCCTTCAAGCCAATGAATTCTAAAATGTTGCTAATTAAGGTGATTTAACTGTATTCCTTAATAAAAACTAAAGCTTTCAAGAACAGGCTAACTATGACTTTTATAATTGTTCACACAAATTAATATATTCAGAAGATGAAGAGTGTGATAGGTAAGACAGATTTCTGCTGCAAACCTTGCTTCCAAGAAACATATGAAAGCTTTTCCAGAAATCTATAGTTATTAATACTGAAGTGTTTACCTTTGATACATGCTTGAGGGGCTCATTAATAATCTTTTCAAAAGCTAGTGATGAATTCATTTTTTATTATGTTATTAGGGATACATGCATACGTGATAAAATATATTTTAGAAACAAGACAATGTTAAACACTTAATTTAGATAGTGGTTGCATCCTAGGAAAGTTGTGGGGATGTGGGATCAGGTGGAAACACACAAACAACTTTAATGCAGGGTTCCTCACCCTTGGGACTGTCAACATTTCAAGCTGGATAACTTTGGTTGGCTGGGGGGCTGTCCTGTGCATTGTAGGATGTTTAGCAACACCCCTGGCCTCTACCCACTGAATGCTAATAGCATCTTTCCAACAGTTGTGACAACCAAAAATGTCTCCAGACATTGCCACGTGCCCCCTGGAAATGAGCATGTGGATTGGGGGACTGAATCAATCCCAATTGACAAGCACTGTTTTCATAGTACATTTTGGTTTTAGTTTTTAGGAAGGTGGAAGTTTCACAAGTGTCCATTTTTTTATTGTGCTTTATAATCTACTTATAAGTTACATATGTTCTTTTGAATGTACAGATATTATGTCATAAAACATGTTAAAGCTGCTGATAATATACTTTCAACAAGTGACTTTTTGGAAATGAACTTGGAGATAAAGTCTGTTTGATTCTCATCATGGGATCTGTGGGGAATGTGGAACTTTATTTTCTGCTTTTTAACCACAATGTACTAGCATATTTCCGTTATAATGATTTGACAAGATGTTTATTTTAAATCTTCAACTTTTGAATCACTTAATTATGCAACTTGTGCAACTGGCTCTTTGCTAAAATTTGCATAGGTTTTTAGGCTGGAACCAAATATTTTTAGTCAAATATTAAAAATACACATATAAAGGTTGTGGGACTTCTAAAATTATGTATGCACAAAATAAAGTACAATATTATCTGGTTAATACCAGAAGAATAACTTGGTAAAGAAACAAAACCCTTCTGAAACCAGCTTGAATATATTTAAGTACTTTATTCTAAAGATTTAGAGGAACTCAAAGAAAGAAGTGGAACGTGTCCGAGAGGACGGGACGGTGGTGGACTCTCCATTTTCTCGTTCTCAGTTTGTCTCTCTTGAGAGGACATTTGTCTTTTTAGCGCTTTTTCTCCTCCCTCCTCTTTCTCTTTCTCTCTCGAGCTTGGCTTTTGTCTTTCTTTTCTGTGGACTTGGACAGTCATCGCAACCTCCGTGTGCGTATGACTCTCCAGCACGGCTTCTTTTAATTAACTTACTTTGTGACTCCATATGGAATTCCCCTAAGAGGAAATTTGATTGGCTCTGCTAAGATCAGGTACCTACATTTGGTCCAATCAGCTGTGGCCAAATAGAGGCTAAGTAGATTCACATGGTACCTAGGCCGTCCCATTCTGTGTCGTGTGGGTGCATATAAGAAGGTGTCGGCAGGGAAGAAATCAAGCATGTATAAACTACATGTAACATCAACTAACAGAAATATCCTGTGAAGATTTTGTTTCCCCTTCATGAGAGAGACAAAGAAAGAGAACTGCTAGATATATGGGGGATACATCTGGATTATATAAATCTGAGCATAGGTAGAAGTAAGCTTTTCTTATCTTCACTGGAATTAAAAATTAAATTCTTCAACCAGATGTCTCCTAAAGTTGCTCATTTCCCCCTGAGTTTCTTCCTTATGTGTGTGATGTGTAAGTGTGAATATGCCAATGCTAAAGCCCTTCACAATCTCTAGTATTGCATTTTTCAACACTAGTTTCATTAACAACACATTCCTGGAGGAGATTCAGAACAGAAAGGATAATAAATACTCCTCTGGTAATTTTAGATTGGAATGAATATCCTGAGATGATGAATTGACTACTCCTGCTCGACAAGTATCTGATATTGTTTATGAATCTATTTCTGATCAAAATATGAGTCTGGGGATTTTTAAGTTGATAATAAAGGGGCAGAATCACAAACATGGTCACATCCTAAAAATCATGTCCTAGACACAGACCGAAGGATGGTCCCCACAGATCTGTATTGTAGGAAATTGGCAGTGACCTTGAGCCCTACCCGTGTAATATCCACAGCCACATCACACGTAAAGACCAGGGAGGGACTCTGAAATCTGAATATAAGGCAAAAACATTAATATCCCTGAAAAATAACGATGCTATAGATTAGATCATTACTAACTCTACCACACGGGATATGGGATGGATCTACGATAAGCAAGTTTAATGCTGGAAAGTTTTGCTAGAGGAAGGCTCCTGAGAGCCTTTAAAATGTGTGTATATACAGTCGGCTCAATTCTCCAAGGTAGTAATGTTAATTTCCAATTCATTGTGGAACGGTTTATTTAATTAATAACTTCCTAGTTAATATTTTCATTTTCTCTATTAAATTTCAACAGAGCATTCTTTCCACTGACATTATCTGTGCACAAAATAAAGTATAATATTTTGGTTAATACCATAAGAATAACTTAGTAAAGAAACAGAACCCCTCCCACACCAGGAACGTTCTCTATTGAATTTCAACGGAGTGTCTCTGTTAAAGCTCAAAGTAATTGTAATGAGTAATTTGGAATTTCCTGATTTTTAATGTTTGACTTCCCAAGAAGAGTGTAACACCTGGGGATTATCCATACCACTCCACCTTGATTAGTATGACCGATTCGGACCTGATTCTTCATACCATCCGTCAGCAAATTTGCAGCTTAACATTTCTAATTCTGAGCCTTGGTTTTTTGTTTGTTATTGTTTAAAATTTAATTAGGACTTCTGAGATATCATGAAAGTATTTTACAAAGCAATAATAGAAGCAAGTACCTACGATTGATTTATCACTTTTTGTTTGGCATCAAAAAACATTATTTTTAGTTGCTAATAATGCCTCTTAATCATCAGTTAAACAAGTAGAGTGTTGGGCTAAAAACAGGAGACTCTACAGAGATCTGGACTCACCATCACCATTTGTGCACAGCCATCAGCCAGTGGGCCTGATGTGTCATGTTGCTGTAATGTACACATCTCTCAGTTGACAACCTGGGGACTCTGCACCATGGGTCACAAGGCTGCAGACAGAGAAGCTGACACAGTATTTTTTTCTTGTTAAAAAAGAAATCCTATGAAAATGAAAATCGGTTAATCAAACTTAACTAAATGTACTTTCAAAGCTGTCTTAAAAATGTATTTATTTGAATCCGGCCAGATTTAAAGATGTTCTATGATCTCATAAGCCTATAATATTTAAAGGAACAATTTCATATAAATGTAGTACCAGGTTCTGACAAGGATACAGAGCAACTTAGACTAACAGATATTGCTGGTGGGTATGCAAAGTGGTGCAGACACTTTGGAAAAAAAGTTTGGCAGTTTCTTATAAAGTTAAACATATTTACCAAGTGACCCAGCAGTCTCGCACCTAGGTATTTACCCAAATGACATGAAAAACTACACTCTCACAAAAATGTGTACAGGAATGTTTGCAGCAGCTTTATTTGCAATCACCACTACCTAAAAACTACCCAAATGTTTCTCAACTGGAGAATGGATAAACAAACTGTGGTACATTTAATACAGTGAAATACTACTCGGGAATAAAGAGGAACAAACTACTGTTCCACACAACATGAGTAAGTCTCAAACACATTATGCTAAGTGAAAGAGACAGCATTCAAAGGGCTACCTACTCTATGACTTGATTTATATGACATTCTTACAAAAGCAAAACTATAGGGACAAAAAACAGATGAGTGGTTGCCAAGGGCTGGGGTTTGAAGAAGGGGCAACTACAAAAGAGACATGAGGGAATTTGTGGGGACGATGGCACTTTTCTATATCTTAATTGTGGCAGTGGTTGCATGACTATTTTTCAAAACTCTAAGAACTGTATGCTCTAAAGGGTGAATTTTGCTATCTGTAAATTATACCTCAATAAAAAGGAAAATAATTTTCTTAAAGCCTGCAGTTTTATAATTGTATTGTCTTTAAAAACTGTCATTACCTAAATATTAATTTTGAACATATTAGCTATTTGGTAGTGCAGAGCAGTCTGTTGGATTTTACAAGAGACTTCATGTGGGTCCGTAATTCTTGTGGAAAACAGAACCAGTACATAGGACAAAAAATGGCTGGTTTTCAACATTCTGTTTTATGTATACTAAGCTTGAGTAACCTCAGTGAATATTGATGAGCTGCTCTTATAAATTATACTCCATGTTTCTTACGCATAGCTCTTGCTGTCATTTTAACATAAGAACTTCATAATACCTAGGATCCCTGTTTTTCTGAGTCATAAAAACAACTAGAGGAAAAAAATATCAGAAGTGTTCTTATTAGTGCTTATAAAATTATGGCATTCTATAGTTTTTTTTAAAAAGTGTATGACATATTGTAAGAAAAATCTAAAATTATCTGAGAAGACAAAATGAAAGCCATCTCTCCTATAAAAATCAAGGTAGGATTTTTTTAAAGTAAATGGAGACTTTAATTTATTTACTATTATATTATCTTTATTTGCATAAATAGAGTGCACCACAAATAGAAAAATCAGTCTGCCCTTTTATCTAAATGTTCAGGCATGTACTGTATATGACCATTTTTGCTAATTAAAATTCTAGCACAACACTCTGAAATAAGCTCAAATTTAGTCTGTGCACATAATACTACTACTATAATAGGTGATACATTAAAGACTTTTTTGTAATTAAATATGTTTTATAGTCAGACAACATTGGATTTTGATCATCTCTTCCTAATACATGAAAAAAAAACCCCATAGGATAAGGATAATTTCCATAACCAATGAACAAATATATTTTAAAAGTGCATGTAAACATAAATTCTCTTAAGTAAAATATTGAAATATAGTTGTAATAAGCTGTGAGAGTTGTGTTTAATCTACTTAAATGTATATCTATCCAGGTATTAATAAAGACAAAAGCATATGTCTTCAGAGATGGATGGAGAATAGATATTTAGATAGAAAAACAAACAAATAGATAATTTGTAATGGGGAAGTGATATTCCATAAACCACATGCAGAAAAATATTTTTTCAGATGTATCATCAAATGTTTTCAGTGGATTTTCTTACACCATGTACAATAGTTTATTATATACTAAAATAGGGAAAAAGAGGCATACCAAGTGAGACCGTTGTAATGTAGTTATCTTGGCACTAGGCCCACAGAGGTGTTCAACAAATGGGAATTACTGTTATTACATATGGCTTGATCTCTACATACAGTTCTGCTGGCTTTTGTACAGGCATCTCTGGTCCTGGGCAGAACTGTAATGTCATTCACTGTCTTTCCTGCTCTTGGCCTTTACTTGGGGTTCCCTGATACAGCAATAAGGACTCCCCTTTCTGGTCTCTCAGATCCTCAGTGCCCCCTCCTGTCTGAGCAGAAGGAATACAGCAGATCCTGATCATTTTAAAGATTACAATGCTATGGTCTGATTGTTTGTGTCCCCCCCCCCACCTCAATTCCATGTGTTGAGATTCTAACCCCCAAGGTGACGGTATTAGGAGGTGATGTAAGAGGTATTTGGCAGGTGAGTAGGTGATGAGGGCAGCAGAGCCCTCATGAATAGAATTAGTGCCTTATTATAAGAAGAGGCCAGAGAGAGACCCCTCATCCCTTCTACCATGTGAGGACACAGTGAGAAGTCAACATCTGTGACCCAGAAATTGGACCCTCACCAGACACCAAATCTGCCAATGCCTTGATCTTAAACTTCCCAGCCTCCAGAACTGTGAGAAATAAATTTCCATTGTTTACAATCAACCTAGTTTATGATATTTTGTCATAGTAGCCAAAATAGACTAAGATAATACTTTAGTATGCCTGAATTTTAATCAGTCATTTTATGTCTTTTATCCCTAATTTCATATAGCACAGCATCTGGTATGTATTGGATATTCAGTAAAGGCTTGTCAAAAGAATGTTAGTGTTCCTTTGTAAAATAATCATTTTGAGGCTAAGCATGGTAGCTTATGCCTATAATCTTAGCACTTTGGGAGGCCAAGGCAAGAGGATCACTTGAGGCCAGGAATTCGAGACCAGCCTGAGCAGCATAGCAAGACACTGTCTCTACAAAAAACTAAAAAATCAGCTGGGTGTAGTGGTGTGTGCCTGTAGTCCCAACTACTCAGGAGGCTGAGGCAGGAGGATCGCTTGAGCTCAGGCACGGAGGTTGCGGTGAGCTATGATGACACCACTGCACCCCAGCCTGGGTGACAGAATGAGACCCCACCTCAAAAAATAATAATAATGATCATTTTAGACATCAGTAAGTCAGATCACAGAGCCACAGAGGCTCTGGCTGGAGGGTTACATGAGAGCCGTGGTCTCTGAAATCAACTCTTCAAGCTAAATTGAGAAGTAAAATAACTTGGCACGTTCAGGGCAGTGTGAAATGGAGAGGTCCAAAGGGATGGTTCCCAGTGGGCCCTTCAGGTGAGCTCAGTGCTGCCTCCGGGGCAGTGGGCCGGGGCTGAAGGGGACCTGAGTGAAAGCAGATGGGAACTCTAAGAACTAATAAACAGTCTGATGCAAAGTAGCAGCTGGTCATGGGGCCTGGTTTCAGACACAGTGTTCCAAGCCAGGAGGTGCAGGCCAGCCAGTGTCACAGAGGGTTCAAGTAGGTTCCAGGCAGAATAAGGAAGCAAGCGAAGGCCTGAGTGGAGGTGCACCCTGAAGTGGAATCTGAGACAAACGCCAAAGTCACTTTCATTCTCTTCCTTCCAGAGACAAGACAAGATGCTTCCCTCTGTGCTGGCCAGTTTATTGCTATTGAAAAGCATGGCCAGTTAAAGTGACCTGGGGTCTCTGTTATCGGTTGAATTGGGTCTCCCAAAGCACTATCTTGAAGACTTAACTCCCAGTACTGCAGAATGTGATCTTATTTGGAAATAGGGTTGTTGCAGATGTAATTAGTTAAGATGAGGTCATACCGTAGTGGGGTGATCCCTTAATCCAACATGAGTAGCGTCCTGATAAGAAGAGAAAACAAAGACACGGGAGAAGACACCATGTGACAGTGGAGGCAGAGATTGGAGTGCTACAGCTACAAGACAAGGAATGGCAGACATTGGTGGCCACCACCAGAAGAGACAAGGAAAGATTCTCTCCTACAGGTTTCAGAGGAAGTGCGACCCTGTCTGCACCTTAATTTTGGACCTCTAACCTCCAGAACTGAGAGAGTTTTAAGTTTCTGCTGTTTTAAGTCACCCAGTTTGTGGGCCTTTGTTATGGCAGCCTAGGGAACTAATACAGTCTCTAAGGCCAAATGCAGCTGTTCATCCACTCAGCAGCACGGGCAGCTGCCTCTCTGGTGCCTCCCACACCTCCATGCAGATTCGGGTCTCTCCGTAATTGCCATGGTAACTACCCACTTTGGACATTCAGATTCTGCCATATCCAGAGATTCCTCCTCTGACATCAACATGTACCCCTGACTTCTAGGATAAAGAAACTACTCCACTTTCAGAGAAAATCTGCCTGGGTGCTCACTTCCCCTCAGAGCATCTCTAAACCCTATAACCTCTCTTTTCGTCCTCCTGCCTCAAGGAGCCCAGATTCATTGTTTACATTTTTCCAGGAAATAAGAGTTAAGTTCATAGTGTTCATCACTCCCCCTCCCTTCTAATATCCTAAAATATATCCTTCTGCACACAATATTATGTATTCCTCTGGTAATGAAGAGTCTGACAATGAATATGACACTGGAATATATTAACTCCATTAATAATGAATATCTGAAGACAGAATAGCTTAGTTTATTAAATATGTGCATACAAGTAGGTTCTTTTAAAGAGAATGGACCTTTAGCAGAAATGTATTTAAACGGCCTTGCATTGAATGAATTGTATGCTCCTTCTGAGAGTCTGTAATTGCATGTGAGGCAGCAATACATAAAGGCTTGACAATGGATGCTACCACAGGAAGCTTAAAACAATTGGTCAAATTCGGCTGTTCCAATGTGTTTTTGGTATTGACAATAGTCTGCGTGACCTAGTTAACCATTCAAGGTTGCATTTCAGTAAAGCTTGAATAATCATTGTTAAAATTTACTAAAATTAAGACTATCAGAAAAGGCTAAGAAGAGACCAAATCCAAACGTAATAATAAAGGTGGAAAATGAAGAAACAAAGGCAAGTGAAGGGGTAAAAGGAGAAATGTTGTATAGAAAGCATAAGAAGGCCATTTTCTTGTTGGGGAGAGCTGTAAGACTAAACAAGACCGATCCTTTTATTAATCACAAAATTGTATTAAAATTATTCCAAAAGAAAAAGAAAAGAGTATGGCATCCCTTTCTCGCCACCCAGATGGTAAGTGAGAGCGCCAGGGTTTTGATACGGATCTGTCTGCCTTGAGGAGCCGTGGTCCTGTCACTATGTACAGAGCCTTCCCTGCACATACATAGGAAAAGTCTGCCTTTTTCATTTTCTTTTTCTTGTGTTCTTTTTTTGGGGGTTGAGGGGAACAAAGTAGCACCTTGATTACCTTTTCTACACCAAACTGATGTAAATATTTGGCTTCCCTAAATGTCCATTGCAACAAATGGCAAACCATTTGTACCGCTGTTGGTAGGTGACTGATAGCCAGTGCAGGGCCTTAAAGCAGAGGCTGACCGGGATCTCCTTGAACTCCTAGGAGCCGAGGTGACGTACATGAACATGACCGCCTACAACAAGGGCCGGCTGCAGTCCTCCTTCTGGATTGTGGACAAACAGCACGTCTATATCGGCAGTGCCGGTTTGGACTGGCAATCCCTGGGACAGGTATTCTTTTCACATTATCTAAACTCAAGGTTCTATCAGCATCAAAACTACCACCTTCGTAAAGCTCTCAGCCACCTCTACTGTGGATGAGGGAACTAAAACCTACAGCATTTATTATTTTTAATTGTGTAGTTTTAAGAGGTTCACCTTCATTTATTGGGGAGTGATAAACCTTTCCTTGTCAGAACCATCTACAAAAAAGAAAAGAAAAGAAAAAACTACAACAAAAACTTCAATACTTTTGTAATTCATATGCTGCTTCCAGATTCTTTAAAGCAGGTTAGTATGTAATTTATGTTACCCAGACCTAAATTTTCAGGATGATATCACAGAATTTATGAGACAGAGGGAAACATACAAATTCAGTATAGGATAGTATGTTTTAGGATAGTAATCGTTTGAGTTATTTCTTTAATAAATCTTAAGATGAAGATGTTATCATCTTTCTCTTGGCAAATGATTAACTTCATATATCTTGAAAATACATTTAGACAGTCTTTTAATATTCATGTATTTGTGCCAAAGGCAATCCACAGAGGATTACAAAATCACCATCTTTCCATTGGTCAACCAGTGGCAGGAAGTCTCTGGTCATTGGGTGCTTAGGAAGACTGGCCAATCAGTTGTGCGTGCTACAGGGCTCATGACCCCTCCATTCTAGCTGAGCTCTTTTAACATTAAGATAACTGAACTCACCAAGTGAGTTACACTGCAACTTCCATTTACCTCTTAGGGGAAAGAAAGCATTGATGTGCAGAGACATCTCCTACTACAACCCTGTAGAGAAAGACAACACCACGTTAGACAAAATCTGAAAGAAGGCAGCATCGTATTTGTAATGTTAGCTTCACACATTTAACCATTTGCCTCCCAATTACCACTGTTTTTTTGGTTTGTTTGTTTTTTTGTTTTTTCCTTCTTAAACTGCTACCTTCCAGGTCCACTTACTGCATCTATTTTTCCTCTTTTATGGTAAGGCAGGTAAAGGTGCTCAGGATAAAAGAAATATACAAAGGGTAAACTAAAATTCTAAAAATCCAATTGTTTCCCTCCCCACTGAATAGATGGTGTAGAGCAAAAGTAAAACTTACCCAAGGTGTTTTTTTTTCTAGTTTGGTATTTAAAGGATAGTCAAAGTATAATCCAGTCTCAAGGGTCAAACACTTAATGTTTCTAATAAGACAGTCTCTCTCCCCAGCAAAGAAGGGGAATGACTGAAAGAAAATTCCATGATTCTTTGGGGATAAGGACACCATCAAAGATTGAGAAAACATTGTTTATTCTGTATTTGCTCAGGAAATTAGAAGGCGCTATCTATAGATTAAAAAATAATTCTGAACAAAATAGTAACAATAATGGTAGCAATAACTAGCACATATTAAATGCCAGGTGCTATTCTAAGCCATTTAAATAAGTTATTTATTTCATGCCTCACAGTGGTCCTATGAGGTAAATAGTATTATCATCTCCATTTGATAGAAAAGTAGACTTGAGCCCAGAATTGAGTTTCAATGTTGAATCTTTAAAGCTTGCACCTTCCAATATTAATTTTGATATGAAAAATATAAATTTTGACTCTGTGTCATGTCTGATGGCCCTTCAAATACACATATTAAAAATATTGATTATAACAACTTTGGCTTACTTCAGAAACAAGAAGTATGGCAATAACAGTATAAAGCCTCATTAAAATATTTAGGAGAAACTACTCTAACTTATGGAAATATCTCAGTTCATCTTTTGCTCTTTTTGTACTTACAAAGAGCTAATCAATAGATACTACCCAGTAAATTTCAGCTGGATCTCATAGTAAATATGTAAAATTGGTTCTATAACAATATTGATTATATGTAAATGCTGCTAAGTGTTTTTTCACTTGAGCAATAGTTTGCTTTTTTTTTTTAAGAAAATGCACTTCCCCACCACCAAATTTTATTTCCTTTATTACTAACTAATATTGATTGATAGGGTCTAAAGTTTTGTGAATTCCATTTGAATGAGGTTTGAATGATTGAGGTTTAGTGATATTTTTCTCCAAATTTTGGAGTAAGTTGTCCTTATTTCCTTCATTCCTGTTACTCCTTTTCTTAGACAGACACACTACATATATTCAAGTGTTGGTTTCTCTGCCTGAAGACTATTCCTTTGTGTTTGTTTTTTGTTGTTGTTTGTTTTGTAGAAAAGTAGGTTGATCTTTTAAATGTTCATTCTTTACCTACATAAGTCATTTGGATATTATTTTTTTAATGGATCATCATTGTGAAATGGGACATTTTCCCCACTTTCAGCATGGTAAATTCAGAGTAAGCATAAACTGCAAGTTATTTCCTATTATTCAAATGAAGAATTGAAGCCATCTTCGGATCTTTCCCTGCTTATACCTGCCCAAATGGTAGCTAGTTTCCCTACCTATTATAGAGAAGACCAGAGTTGTCAGAGGAAGAAGTAGGAAAGCACCAAGATCTATTTTTCTGTTTCCCAACCAGTTAAGCTCCCTCCCTAAGAGCCAATCCACTCCTTGTGATTCACTGAACCTCATTTGCAGTAGGAATTGGAGAATTGAAACCTCTTGATTATGCCATCACATGGAGTTGGTCCCTGCAGATTTGTCTAGAAGAGATAGCACTCTAGTCATGTGGCTGGTTTGTGCTGAGCTTCTAAGCCACACAGGAGAAGAATAAACAGAGTGGATTTTTTTTTAGGTTTCTCTCCTTATGCTCGAGTATATCAACAAAGTTTTACTTTTAAAAACCTATTATTCCTTAAGTATGGAGTACGTGTAATATGGGAATTAAAAAATAAACTTATTTTATGATTCACCACAAATTCATGAATAGGAAAACCATGAAAAAGTGTGAACCACTCCAAACATTCTCTTAAAGAGAAGGCAGGTGAAGAGTCATACTCACCAGCTAGTCAGTGAGAACTGTTTTTGGGGGAGAGTAACCGTGGGTTGGTGGAGAAAAGGCAGAAGGCTTGATAAAATGTATACATTGATGGGAAACGTTTAAATCGTCACTGATTTCAAGCCATATGGGACTTCCCATATGGTCTGCTTTTGTAGAAATGTGCATGCTTCTGTTGTTTGTAAATTTAATAGTAGGTAAAAATTCCTGGGGTTCAGGGAATTGGGACAAAGTAGAGGGAAGAAATCTTTACCCATAGGCTGTTATTTATGTACCAGACACTGTGCTAATCACTTTTAATATATGTATTTTCATTTGTCATTGCAATCTAAGGATAGATATTATCTCTACCTTCCTAATAAAGATAATATTGAAAAAATAAGAACAAACAGATCCCATTGCTGCTCTTCTCTCCTACAAAATGATAAAACACTCTCTAACTCGCATAGGAATTAAGCATTTGGAGATGATTCTCCTATTCTTTAGATTGACAGTTAAGTTGGCAGAGTCTGCATCTTTCATTTCAATCCTAGCAATTTGGGATGCAGATACAAATCAACCCAAAGCTGCCATTTCCTCATTCTTCTGCTGCTAACCCAAACACTTAAAAGTAAAATAAATATCATTCCTATTATCTTAGCAAGCGTTCCTATTTTCCTTTTGGAAGAGACTATATTTTTTGATGGGGATGGAGGGGAGATATAAGCTGGGGAGAAGGCAGGGTTTAAAGCTCTTATGAATGAACATTTAACACCCCTTTCACTTCCCTGCATCTGTATGTCGACTGCAAACCTACTCAGAACTTCCTTTTCATCAACACACACTCCTCCTCCTCCTCCTCCTCCTCCTCCTCTCCACACCTGTGCGTAGACACTGTCTCCTCCTTGGCCCAGCCTTTCCCACAGCTCTGAGTATTTGGGATCGTGTTATTACCCTTAATCATCTATCTTAAATTAGTGTTCCTTTCAACTGTGCTTGACTACGTGGGATTTTTCTTGGTCTGCCTCAGTGTGACATAAAACATTGCTCAGCAGGACCCATGCATTAGAACAGACTTTAATTTGAGCAAAGTTGAGTGTGAGGCTAACAATTGCAAAAAGAATTATAATACACATTCCAAATGTCACATTCCACCTATGTCATTGGCGTTATATTTTGTGAAGTTTTCCAGTGAAATCAATGATTATTTCTATCAATCATTGCCTTAAATCTATGGTAAGTAGGAGAAATAATGAAACTAATAATAACAGCTTCAATGTATTGAGGGCTTTCTCTATGCTAGGCAGTCTTCCAAGCATGTAAAGAGTATAAACTCATTCAATTTTCACAATAACCCTTTCTTGGAAATACTATTCTTATAACTTTATTTTACAAAGGAATAAGCTAAGACACAGATAAGTAACTTACCCAAGGTTACCTTCCAGGAAGTGGCAAAGCTAGAATTTAAACCCAAGCCATCTTGCTCCAACCCCTCACTCTTATTTTACTAAATTTTAAAAATAAGTACACTTAGGAAAAATCAGTTTCTTTCATGATCTTGCTGTGATACTAAGTTATAGATTTTTCCTCTCTCTTGCCCTTTTCTTTAAGAAAAACTAACATAATTCATCAAGAAACCCTACACTCATTCACATCTTTCCAGTTGCAAACCCATGATGATATGGTGGCCATAGAATGCAAACTACTCTTGCTCAATACTTGAGTTCTGCAAACTCACTTAATCCCTGGGTTGAATTTCAAAAACTAGGAAGTCAGTATGTGTTTGCTTCTATAGGCACACCTTGGATATATTGTGGGTTCAGTTCCAGGCCACTGCAATAAAGCTAATATTACAATAAAGCAAGTCCCACAATTTTTTTGTTTCCCAGTGTATATAAAAGTTATGTTTACACTATACTGTAGTCTGTTAAGTGTGCAATAGCATCATGTCTAAAAAATGTACATAACTTGATTAAAAAATACTTTTGCTAAAAAAATGATAACAATCATCGGAGCCTTCAGTGAGTTATAATCTTTCTGCTGGTGGAGAGTCTTGCCTCCATGTTGATGGCTGCTGACTTCTCAGGGTGGTGTTTGCTGAAGGTTGGGGTGGCTGTGGCAATTTCTTAAAATAAGATAACAATGAAGTTTGCTACACTGATTGACTCTTCTTTAATGAAAAGATCTCTCAGTAGCATGAAATTCTTTGCGATAGCATTTTACCTACAGTAGAACTTCTTTCAAAATTGGAGTCAATTCTCTCAAACCCTGCCACTGGTTTATCAACTAAGTTTATGTAATATTCTAAATCCTTTGTTTTCATTTCAACAGTGTTCACAGAATCTATCAGGAGTAGATTCCATCTCAAGAAACCAGTTTCTTTGCTCGTCCATAAGAAACAACTCCTCATCCATTCAAGTTTGGTCATGAGATTACAGCAGTTCAGTCACATCTTCAGGCTCCACTTATAATTCTTGTTCTCTTGCTATTTCCACACCATCTGAAGTTACTTCCTCCACTGAAGTCTTGAACTCCTCAAAGTCATCCATGAGGGTTGGAATCAACTTCTTTCAAACTCCTGTTAATGATATTTTGACCTCCTCCCATGAATCACAGGTGTTCTTAATGGCATCTAGAATTGTGAATCCCTTCTGGAAGTTTTTCAGTTTACTTTGCCCAGATCCTTTACAGGAATCACCATCTGTGGCAGATATAGCCTTATGCTTATGAAATGTGTTTCTTAAATAATAAAACCAAAAAGTCAAAATTACTCCTTGATTCACGGGCTTCAGAATGGATGTTGTGTTAACAGGCACAAAAACAACATTCATCTCCTTGTACATCTCCATCAGAAATCTTGTGTGACTAGGTACATTGTCAATAAGCAGTAATATTTTGAAAGGAATCTTTTTTTCCTGAGCAGTAGGTCTCAACAGAAAGCTTAAAATATTCAGTAAACCATGTTGTAAACATATGTGCTGTCATCCAAGCTTTGTTGCTCCATTTATAGAACACAGGCAGAGTAGATTTAGCATAATTCTTAAGGGCCTTAGGATTTTCAGAATGGTAAATGAGCACTGGCTTCAACTTAAAGTCATTAGCTGCATTAGACCCTAACAAGATTACACCAGTCCTTGAAAGCTTTGAAGCCAGGCATTGACTTTTGCTCTCTAGCTATAAAAGTCCTAGATGGCATCTTCTGATATAGGCTGTTTCACCTACATTGAAAATCTGTTCTTTAGTGTAGCCACTTTCATCAATAATGTTAGCTAGATTCTCTGGATAACTTGCTGCAAGCTTCTACATCAGCACTTGCTGCTTCACCCTACACTTTCATGTAAGGGAGATGGCTTCTTTCCTTAAACCTCATGAACCAATCTCTGCTAGCTTCCAACTTTTCTTCTGCAACTTCCTCACCTCTCTCAGCCTTCATAGAATTGAAGAAAGTTAGGGCCTTGCTCTGGATTAGGCTTTGGCTTAAGAGAGTGTGTGACTGGTTTGATCTTCCACGCAGACCACTATAACTTTCTCCATATCGGTTAATAAGCTGTTTCGCTCTCTTATCATTCGTGTGTTCACCGGAGTAGCACTTTTAATTTCCTTGAAGAACTTCTCCTTTGTAGTCACAACTTAGCTAACTGTTTGGTGCAAGAGGCCTAGCTTTCAGCCTGTCTTGGCTTTTGACATGCCTTCCTCACTAAGCTTAATCCTTTCTAGCTTCTGATTTAAAGTGAGAGACATGCCACTCTTTCTTTCACTTGAACACTTAGAGGACACGCTAGGGTTATTAATTGGCCTGATTTTAATATTGTGTGTCTCAGGTAATAAGGAAGCCCAAGGAGTGGAGGGGAAACAGGCAGCTGATGGAGCAGTCAGAACGCACACAGCGTTTATCCACTAAGTTTGCTGTCTTATATGAACGTAGTTTGTAGCACCTCAAAACAATTATAATAGTAACATCACAGATCACTGATCACAGACACCATAACAGATATAATAATAATGAAAATGTTTGAAATACTGTGAGGATTACCAAAATGTGTCACAGAGACACAAGGTGAACACATGCTGTTGGAAAAAACGGCGCCAGTAGACTTGCTTGATGCAGAGTTGCCACAAACCTTCAATTTGTATAAAACATAATAACTGTGAAGCTCAATAAAGCACAGCACACTAAAACAAGATGTGCCTGTATATTCCTCACCTCAGATTAGGGGCTCCCCTAGAGTTCTTGGCTGCAGGAGTCCTGTGGGAAGAAAGAGAACACCACCACAGGCTTTCCACACAGGAGCCTGAATTTGTGAATCTTGAGAGCTCCTAAAACACCACGGAGGAAATGAAAAATACAGCACTAACAAAGCAAACGGAAAACTAACGAGAATGTGAAGCGAAAAGGAAAGGGCACAGCAGTCTTCAACCCACAGGGCTCTGGAGGCGTGATTCTGAAATAGGAGATGCTGGGAAGGAAAACCTGAAAACATGTTTTTAGAAAAAGTTACATTAATAATTTTTTGAACAAATCCTCTTAAATGAACAATGAACAATTAGCCTGGAGTTGAAGATGGTATTCAATAGGTTCATTGGTCACAAGAATATAGCAACTCTGGAGAGGGGAGATTTTTAAAATGTGTATTTCATATAATTAGAACAAAGAGAAATAGGCCTATTTAAACTCTGCTAATGTGTATTTTAATCTTAGTCTATCTTTGTTGTAAAAAGAACTAAAAGGTACACATGCAAACAGACCAGCTTTTGGGGTGCATGAGCATGGTGTTGATAAGATGCTGGTGATCAAATCATGTGGCAACCCTGGGTGGGATGACACAGTGGCTTAACAACCTGCCCAGACCTTCCCTTGTAACCTGGGTGGGGAGACCAAACTGCCCAGCCAACCCAGGGTCTGCTGGTTATCTGGAATCACTGATGCGTTTAATCTTGGAACTGGAAATTACATCAGAGAATAACCAGTGTAGCGTTTTCCAAGGTGTGTTTTATGAAATGTTATTTCAGTGAGATCATCATGGTCATGCCCTGAGAAAGGGATTCTTACATTGCCTAAGATTGAGACACTATGGGTTTAATTTAAATGGGTTTTTTCACCTTGGGAGTTCTCAGAGCCTTTAATATGCTAATGTGCTTTGTGAATCTCTAAGAAGGTGGAGAATATGCAGCATTCATCAAACCTGGTTAACCATGAAATGCTTTTCATGGTTAATTTTATGGATCAAGTGTTCCTTGAAGCCTACTTTTTTCCACAAATGCTGATCTGAGCCAATCCCTCCCTGCTCATGGATGCAAACATTGAGGTAGAAGTGGGGATGTGGGGTGGGGGATGCTGAGTCATATCCCATCATCCCTTGATGTCAGCATCAGGACTATCAGGTTGCAGAACTCTCAGGTTGATGCTCTTTTCACAACATGCTGCCTTCAGAAAAATATGTGATTCCAAAGCTGGTAATTATAAGCTTCTGTCTCCTTAGCAACAAAACCACTGGACAATTGTCAAGCTAGGGCTTGGTCTCATGTGTTAAATATAATCAAAAGATATTTATTGCATATTTAGTATATTCAGAGAGCTGCACTAATCATGGTAGAGGGTTTGAAAAAAATGACAAAAGCCCGCAAAAAGTTTACAATCCAGTTTGAACAACAAAATCTTCAAGCCCTCTTTAAAGTGAACATGACCACGCAAGATAGGTGCCCAAGCAGAAACGGCAACAAGATATGGGGGACCCAGTGCAAAATGAAAAGGCAGTGGCCTCTTGTTAAAAAAAATTCCAAGAGTTTCGAGATGATGATAGCAGATCATAAAGGCAAGCATGGGGTCTTTCTGAGTGTTGCATCCTTGGCCACTGCACAGGTCACATGTCCATGAAGCCAGTGCTGGTGCTAAATGAACGGTGTCAGCAATAAGTACTTTGGGACTTGAAGAGGAAAATCCCTGCAGACTAAAGAGTGGAGTTCACAGTGAGAAGATGGAATTTATGATGAGTGAGGTGGGTGAGTTCACCCATGTGGGTGAGCTGAAAGGTATTTTAAATGGAAAGAACAGAGCAGTCAAAAACACGAATTTGGGAACACGCACGGTTTGTGGAAAGATCAGTGAGCAACTTCTTGCAGAAGCAAAATGTCCCAGTTGAAGGAACTTGGAACATAAACCTTGGAAAGGCAAGAATAAACTTGGGAAGGATGTGAGTATCCAGAGTAGGGTGTGCGCTCATTCCTGTAGGCTAGGAGTACCACTGAAGGTCTGTAATCAGAGATCGGAATTGACAACACTGGAACGAATCTAGAGAGAGTACACAGGTGAGCAGTGGGGAAGGAGGGGGCCATGATTATGGAGGGAAGTGACAGGGATGAATTATGATGGTGTGAAGGTTAATTTTCTGCATCAACTTGGCTAGGCTATGGTGCCCAGTTACTTGGTCAAACATGAGTCCAGATGTTGCAGTGGAGGTATTTTCTAGATGCGATTCACATTTAAATCAGTAGACTTTGAGTAAGGCAGATTCTCCTCCCTAATGGGAGTGTGCTTCATCCAATCAGCTGAAGACCTTAAGAGCAAAGAGTGAGGTTTCCCAAAGAAGAAGGAATTCTTTCAAGACTCAACATAGAAACTCTGCCTAAGTTTCCAGTCTGCCTGCCCTGCCCTGTGGATTCTGGACTTGTCAGGCCCCACAAATGCGTAAGCCAATTTCTTAAAATAAGTCTCTCTTCAAATATACATATTAATATATTCATATATACAGCTGATCCTTGAACAACACAGGTTTAACTGTGCACTGTGCAGATACACTTACATGCTGATTTTTTTTTCAATAAAATTTACACCCACCGAGTGTGTCTGCCTCTCCTGTGTCCCCTTCCACCTCCTCCACCTCTTCCACCTCTGCCACCCCTGAGACGGGAAGACCAACCCCTCGTCTTCCTCCTTCTCCTCAGCCTACTCAATGTGAAGACAAGGATGAAGATCTTTATGATGATTCACTTCCACTTAATGAATAATAAATGTATTTTCTCTTCCTTATGATTTTCTTAATAACATTTTCTTTTCTCTAGCTTTCTTTATTGTCAAAATACAGTATGTTATACATTTAACATACAAAGTATGTGTTAATTGACTGTTTATGTTATCAGTAAGGCTTCCAGTCAACAGTGGGCAATTAGTAGGTAAGTTTTGGGGTAGTCAAAATTTATACTTGGAATTTTGACTGTGTGGGGTGTCAGCACACTCAACTCCTGCGTTGTTCAAGGGTCAACTGTATGTATGTATATGTGTCCCATTGTTCTGTTCCTCTGGAGACCCCTGACTAACACAGGCAGTGACTATGAGAACTGGAAGGCGGATGTGGTGGAAGGGACCTGGCAGAGCTGCAGCACAATAACTGATGGGCTGTGAGGACCAAGCCAGAGGGAGCAGTTGACATTATTTGGAGCCTCTGGAGCTGCATCAAGTGGGAGAAGGACCACCCTGTCAACAGAAACAGAGAATGTCAGGAGGAAGGGGCAGTTCTGTTGTCTTGTGGGCAGCTGTACGAACAGCAAAGAGATTGACTGTTGTGGAAGCTTTTTATCTAATAGCTCAAGCACCTGCATAGTGATAGTTCTTTACTGAACCCAAAGCCACTAATTTCCTCATAGCCTCTATTTCTGACAATAACCATTTGGTGGAACAATGAAAGAAGTCATACTCCCTTTGCCTCACCAAGTCCTTTTGGATCTTCCTGTGGGTTGAGGTCATAGCCTGACATTAACAGTGAGAAAGGGCACTAAGGCTTAAAGCGTCTTTGATTTCCTCTTCTTGTCCCCTTCTCTTTCAATTAAAAGAATAAAGGACTGAAGTAGAGTTTTGAAGACCCAGTGTGGGTGCCAGTGGGCAGGAGGAGGTCACCGTTGTATAGCCCATCTATCACCGCTGTTCACTGCCGGTACCGAACTGACATTTTTCTCAGAATTTATGAGTTTCAAAACACATGTTTTAGCTCCTAGGGAAGTGGTTCACTGGTAACACAGGTAACTAGATATCAGAACCAAAATGAAAATGAGGCAAAGCAAAAGGCAATTCAACTGCAAATACAACAGAGAATAATTAATATTCCTTAGGAAACATGCAAGGAGGGAAAACAAATGATTAATTCTCCCTGTGTTGATTTAGAAGATTACCTGGGCTGTTCAGAAAGGTCATTTTTGTTTGCATATGCATCTTAAAATAAATGAGGGGATGGAAGTCTCTATTTTTTTACAAAACATGTGTATTAGCAGACTACATTTTCAATAGCAAAGTCGTGCATATTTTCTACAATTTTTAAAGTGACAATTTGGCGAATAATATTGCTCAAAATAGGCATAAATGAGAAATTCTCTTTCCTAGTCTCCCATGGAAGACGTTCTTACAAAGCCAGATTATTGTCTGTGGTAGTCTAAATTTATACAACTACATGAACAAATAAGAGCATCATTTAACCTCTCCCGCTAACCTTTTGAAAGATGAGATTTAGTCAGTAGGTCATTCCCAAGAGAAACTTTCTTATTTCCAAAATTTTCCTATATTTGTCCCTCCGATCCCTACTTCCTGAATATGTTCTAAATGGCATAATAGTCTGAAACATCTTTATGTGACATGTCTCGAGATCTCTATCCTGGTCACTTTTTTTTCTAGATATAGTCCACTTGGTTAAAGTCTCTCTTAAGATATGATGCCCAGAATTCACATATTATACTTCAAAAGTCAAATGAACACTATACTTCTGAAAACAGAGGCTAAATCTAGATTTGCTGTTTTGCCAGCCTTATTATTATTATTTTTAGCTGTTAGTAAGCTCTTTATTTGGCAATATAGCATAGTGGTTGGAGTCAGAACGGAAATCAATTTTTTTTCTACACCTTATAGTTATATGACCATGGGAAAGTTATTTCACCTTCCTGAGTTCCATTTGTTCATCTCTACAATTGGGCTAATAATGCCAACCTCATGCAGTTGTTAGGGGGAGCAAATGTGATACTAAAATGCACCTCGCATCATACCTGCAGCATGGTTACTGCTCAATAAATTGTAGCCATTCCAGTCGATGACAAGGAAACTTTTTTCCATCCTTAATAAGTTGTCTAGGTCAACAGATGAGGGGAATGCCAGAGGCGCTGGTGTTTATTTATTGTCCGTGACAAAGATCTCATACACCTCCCTAGTTTCCCCACAAACATTTGGCATGGTTAACAGTACATCAAGGTGGACAGCAGCACCCAAGGGGCATAGACTAGTGGCTGTATCCCTCTGAAGGGAGGTCTTTAATGTCTTGCCATAGAGCTTTCTTCTATATCCTGTAGATGTAGAATAAGTTCTAGATCTAAACCTTGCTGTTATCAATGGTAATACCTTGAAGGCAATTGACGAAATTTATAAGTGACATAAATCTGGGAGAGAGAACTAAAACCTTGGTTTTTAGAAACAAGACTTAAAGAGATTTCAGTGGGTTAATCAGGCCAATGCTAACAAGAGGAAATTGAACAGAGGTATGAAAATAAATGAAGACCATCATGTGACAACAAGCAAAGGCTATTTATTTAGAACTTGTTATAGCGAGTGAGTCAGCCACTGTCACTTGAGTTTGGCAGAGACTCAAAGGTAAGCAGAGGAGTGGTAAAGGTTCACAATGGAAAAAAGGGAAGGCTTCAGGTGTGCCCCAATTGGAGGCTATTGGATGAGCAGGCTGTAGGTGGGCTGACTAGAAGCAGGGCATCCTATGTGATTGGTTACAGGAGCATATTTGGCTTTCTCTGGTCAGTCCTAAGTTGGAAGTAGGGACAAACATGAGGGACACTGGGAGTTATTAATCAAGTTCTGGCCATCTGGGGCAGATCACTACAAGGGTTATTGCTCGGCTCCCTGGAATGACTGCTACAGGTAGTAGGTTGACTTTCTGGGCTGGTTGCTGTAGGTTGTGGGTCAGAGTTCTATTTTTATACATGGTCTGATTGTTTTCCATTTGTATATTCAGTGTTTCAGGGGTGAACAAAGCCCTCCTCTTAAACCCCACCACCACCACCACCTGCCTCTCCACAGGCTGGTTTTAGAGTCCCAGCTGGGTGTCTGGGAGCGCACATTAAGAACCAAGATGGGGTGTCACCTGACTCTGGGTTAATTACATGAAATCCCAGTGCTTACTTCAGTGCTTAGCACATATTAGATGTTTAAAAAAACTTTATTAAATGAATGCATGAATTAACAAATGAACTAGAGTGTGTTCAAATTTTGTAAGTCTTAAAGCCTTATCATATAAGAACTAGAATTAAAGACTGGAAATTGCAGGAGAAAGGGTTTGCATCAATGTAAGCAAGAATTTGCTGACCTAAAGCCATCCAGCGATGAACAGGCCAGCCTTGTGAGAGAGTTAGTTCCCTGTCGCAGGCATGGCCTGGATTGTCACCTCCTTGGGATTCAGTGAAGGGACTGTTCTTGCATTGAAAATGGTTCAGCATTACTGGGCTATATGTTTGAGGGTATGAAAAGATGGCAAAAGTTAAAATAGCTGCAGTTTCTTTATCAAAGCTTACACATTGTAAGTTCAATCAGTGTGAACTAACATCATCATCATCATCATTATTATTATTCACAACCTGCTAGCACATGTCAGGGAGGAATTGGGACACCTCTGCTTCCCCTCCTTGACTTAGAGACCACAGTGTGGATGTGTGCACACCTAAACGCCTGGCCACACACATTCACTCCTTATGTTGGGCTTGGTGACAGAGCAGTGACTTCCCCTAAAAGCTGATCCACACCAATTTAGTAACATTTCTGACATGGCCTTCATGATGGTCAAGAACATGCCATTCATTATGAAAATAATGCAGAAAAATACCGCTTTATATCATGAAATTTTTTTTAATAATATGGAGGTAAAATTCTAATTGGCAAAGCTTGTTGAATACATACATACAGACTTTGTTTCCTTCAATAAAAATTTATTAAAAATGTTTCACTGTATTTCTTTGAGGGCTTAGCCAGACCAGAAAATGCATTTATTTTAGCAACTATATTAACAAAGATGCACGTAGGTGAATTTTATTGCCCTATTTTTCTTACTTCATGGCTTTCATATTTTAATTGGAAAAAATTGGAATGTATCATCTTGATACAATGACTTGCAAGAATATTACTCTTATACCCATAAATCATTCTACATACGTCAAGTGTTACAGCTCAAGCATCTATTATTATAATTAGCTGTCACTTCAGTCCTTTATTGTTGAATTTCACCAACATCAATTCTGTCATATTTTTCAAAACCTTTTCTGAAGCTTTAATTCCCTCAGCAAACTGTATGTAGAAAATTAGCTCCATTGCCTTGCACTGTTTTAACATGGCCTTCTTAACCCCCACCCACAACCTGCTAAATTATTTCTATGTTGTTTTAGTCAAAGTTGAAAGTACCATATTTGGACCTTAAAAACTGCCTAAAAATACTCTTCCACTTCTGAATTGCCTGAAGTGCTAGATATGTTTGTTCTAGAAATGGTGGATCTGAATTCATCCTCAGAAGCCTGTGGGAAAAATCATACCTCATAATAAAGCAAGATTAAGGTAAACCAAATACATTGGCTAGGTGCGGTGGCTCACTCCTGTAATTCCAGCACTTTGGGAGGCCAAGGTGGGAGGATCACTTGAGCCTGGAAGTTTGAGAGCAGCCTGGGCAACATAGTGAAACCCCTATAACTACAAAAAATAAAAAAAAAAAACCAGGCACAGTGACACACACCTGTAGTCCCAGCTACTTGGGAGGCTGAGGCAGGAAGATCACTTGAGCCCAGGAGTTCGAGGCTGCAGTGAGCTATGATTGTGCCACTGCACTCCAGCCTTGGCAACAGAACAAGACTCCTGTCTCTATTAAAAAGAAAAAGAAAAAAGAAAGATAAACCAAACACATGGATATGATGATATGATGTTAATAAGCTCATGCTCACAATTTTGAGTGAGAGCTTTATGCTTTTTAGAAATTTCCCATCAATACCAACTCATTTCATCTTTACCCTGTGAGACACATAGGATAGGAGGCTCTCCCAGAGGCTAACTGAAGAACGTCCTGGAATTGTTCCATCAGTTAATGTCACAGTTAGGACTTCCACTCGAACTACTGGTTTATGCAACACTTTTTTTTTTGCCTGTGCCATACTGTTTCTCTTGGAAATTGGCTGAATCAATGATTCAAATATACAGTAACAGCCTACATGTACAGTCATACCCCAGAGATCTAGAGCCTACATATCCAAGAGGCTTCTTTAACTGGAATTCAACCAAGAACAAAAAATGTGCAAAAAATCCTTGCACAACTAAGACTCCCCGAAGCTACTGCCTTTTACTGATTGGAGCAGATTTCTTATGGCCTTATTCAAGATCTGTTTATTCTTAGGCTCAGCCTGGGTCTAATCAATTTCCAAGCTCATAGCTGGTAAGAAGTCACAAGTCAGAGAGAAAAACACTGACAGCTCAGAGAAGTGAGAGCTGTTTACAAAGTAGGAATAAACACACTGACCATTGAAATCAACACCCAAATTCTAGAATTTCAGTATTCTTGTACCAATAAGTATAAGCCAGCTCCTTGTGCCTCCCAGCAAGCTCCAGCAGCTGCTGGCCATATGCATAAATATGACTTTCCCTTCAGGGAAAGGGAAAAGTCTGTCCACTTGCTGCTTGCTGTTCAAGACAAAAGAACCATTGCTTAAACCTTTTACAGAGAAGTCTATCAAAACAGCTTGAAGGTTTAGTCTGCAGAGCAGTAAACTTCCAGCTCTGGGCCAATTGGCATCTCTAAGGCAGCACTGTTCAATGGAAATATGCCCCAGGCCGTGAATGTGAGCCATGTATGTAATCTAAAATTTTCTAATAGCCACATAAAAATGCAAAATGAAACAGGTGAAATTAATTTTAATAATACTTTATGTAATCTAGTATATCCCAAATATCATTTTAACACATCATCAATATAAAACACTTAATAATGAGATATTTTACTTCTTTTTTTGTAATGAGTTTTCAGAATCCAGTGGGTACTTTACACTCAACAGCACTTCTCAGTTCAGACTAGCCACATTTCAAGGGCTCAATAGCCACCTGTGACCAGTGGCAATCTTGTTGGCACAGGTCTAGGACCCATCTCCCTTCTTCCTCTCTCTGTCTCTGTCTCTGTTTCTCTGTCTCTTTATCTCTCTTTGTCTCTCTCAGTAGGAAGCAGAATATATGTACATTTTTTGTAATTTAACACACAAACCCAAAGAGCTAAGGTTTTTACTCTGAACAGCAAGTTTTACAGCAGGAAGGACTGGTCATTGGAGAGTTACTTGCACTGCAGAAGTCATATTGTCTATGGTTCTGAAAGAGTCTCAGGACTTTGAAAGCTGCAAAAGCATTTCGTGCCATTCAACCACATGGCACTGATGTAAATTGCTTACTTTTACTTCCAAACTTATGGACTGGACTCTGCCTCCTTATAAAATGATTTTGATATAGTTATCAGAAATCAAATAATTATCATTTTCATCTGCCAAGAGATTTTAGCAAGGAACATCTCTAAAACATGCTTGGCCTGCTGCAAACTACAAGTGTCATTTCCCTATTATTTTCATTAGTTCATTCATTCATTCAGCAAGGATTTGTGTAGTATCTACTTTGTGCCAGGGTCTGTGGAAAGAAGTAGGTGTACCCTGAAGCAAAGGATGGGGTTTTTCCTTAAGGAGCTCACCTTATACCAAGAAGATAAGCAAGTAAACAAATATTTATAATACAGCTGGATGAGTGTGTAATTAACTCAGATCAGGGGAGGGTCAGGAATGGTTTCTTAGAGGAGGTGACACCTGAGCTGAAGCTTGAAGGATTCATGGAGAGAAGCCAGGCAAAGAAAGGGGAGAAATATTTTTCTTTGCACCAAGATGGGAGAAGGCATGGCTGGTTCAGAGAAAAGGCAGGCAGTTGCATGTGTGGCTGGGACATCCAATGCCAGCTGTGAGCAGAGAGAGAAGACAGAGAAGTCTTGAGCCTCAGGTGTCATTCAGAGAAGCATGGACTTAGCCTGAAGTTCTTGGAAAACCTTTGAAAAGATTTAGGCAAAGAAGAGACAGCCATAGGGAGATGGATTGGAAAAGACAGAAACTGGAATAAGGGAACCACTTAGGAAACTGTTGCAGAAATGGGGTGGGGTGGGGGGTGAGTTCCTGAACTAAGTTAGTGGCAGTGAGGAAGAGCAGGAGTGGAGTCTCCCCTGGGCTGGCTGCGCCATTCCCTGGTCTCATTTTCAAGTTCTTCGTTGTCCCATATCCTTTGAAAGGAGCCCAAGACACCAAGTGAGGGGATCAGTATGGCCAACATGCCTCCACTTGCAGGGGTATAATGCCATCCCATTTCCGAAAACAAAGAAAGCCCCCAAATATGCAGGAGCACATGCATGTGCATGTATACAGCTGTGCACAGAAGAGAGTCTGGGAGGATACACACCAGACTGTTCACAGTCATCACCTCTGGAGTAGGGAGCAGAGACAGGGTGAAGGAGGGCTTCTGCTTTCTACTCTAGAGACAGCACATTGCTTGAATATATTCCTTTGTAAGTATGCAGTAAACATGTATACTTAAATGTAGTTATATTTGAAATTTCACCTAATTTTAATTCAATATATTAATATTAATGGTACTGGCACAAGAGCAGAGACATAGACCAATGGAACAGGACTGAGAACCCAGACATAAAACCATCCTCATATAGCCATCTGATTTTTGACAAAGCAGACCGAAACATACTTTGGGGAAAAGAATCCCTATTCGATAAATGGTGCTGGAAAAATTGGATGGCCACATGTAGAAGACTGAAACAGGACCCGCACCTCTCACCTCTCACAAAAATCAACTCACGATGGATAACAGACTTAAACCTAAGACAATGAAACCATAAGAATTCTAGAAGAAAATGTGGGAAAAACTCTTTTAGACATTGGCCTAGGCAAAAAATTTATGAAGAAGACTCCAGAAGCAAGCACAGTAGCAATAAAAATAAACAAATGGGACCTGATCAAATTGAGAAGCTTCTGCACAGCTGAAGAAACTATTGCTAGAGTGAATAGACAACCTACAAAATGGGAGAAGATATTTGCAAGCTATACATCTGCTAAAGGGCTGATAACTAGAATCTATATAGAACTCAGGAAAATCAGTAAGAAAAAAATCAAACAACCCCATTAAAAAATTAGCAAAGGACATGAACAGAAACTTTTCAAAAGAAGATAGAATAATGGCCAAGAAACATATGAAAAAGTGCTCAACATCTCTAATCATCAGAGAAATGCAAATTAAAACCACAATGAGATATCATTTAACTCCAGTGAGAATGGCTTTTATCAAAAAGTCCCAAAACAACAAATGTTGGCATGGATGTGGAGAGATAGGAACACTCATACACTGCTGGTGGGACTGCAAACTAGTACAACCTCTATGGAAAATAATATGGAGATACCTCAAAGAACTAAAAGTAGAACTACCATTTGATTTAGCAATCCCACTACTGGGTATTTACCCAAAGGAAAAAAAGTCATCCAATAATAAAAATATCTGCTCTCGAATGTTTATAGCAGCATAATTCACAATTGCAAAGATGTGGAAACAACCCAAGTGCCCATCAATACATGAGTGGGTTAATAAAATGTGGTATATGTACACCATGGAGTATTACTCAACCACAAAAAACAACGGTGAACTAACACCTCTTGTGTTATTCTGGATGGTGCTGGAGCCCATTCTTTTAAGTGAAGTATCTCAAGAATGGAAAAACAAGCACCACATGTACTCACCATCAAATTGGTCCTGACTGATCAACACTTATGCACACATATGCAAGTAGCAATCATTGGGTGTCAGGCAGGAGGAAGGGAGGAGGATGGGATGGTAAATTCACATCTAATGGGTGCGGTACGCACTGTCTGGGGATGAGCACATTTGTAGCTATGACTTGGTCAGCTCACAGGCAATATATGTAACCTCAACATTTGTACCCCATAATACTCTGGAATAAAAAATAAAAATAAAATAATAATAATTATTATTATATAGAGCATAATAAGCATTTAGTATGCATGTGTACATTTATATATAATTGTATGGATATGTGTTTATATATGTGTGTATGTATACTTGTGCTTATATATACGTGTGTATGTGTGTGTGAGAGAGAGACACCATGATAGAACTATACTTGCCAATGAGAAGTTATTAGGGTCCTGATTCTGCACCTGGGGGCCCATCTCATCTTTCTAATCTCTTGAGCCCCTAAATAATAAGTGCCAGTAATGCTGGCCCAGGTCTGAACCTATGGGGTATCAGTTGCAAAATGGATTTGGGATCATCCACCTACCCCACATGGCACCACTCCTGGCCCTCTGCAATGTACTGACGGTGTGTGAGGACAAGATTGCAAGGGAATTCTTGCAATGCTTTCATTGTATGTTAACACAAACACAAAATATTCAGATTTGTTCCTCAATAGAAATGAAAAGGTTTTATTTGCCTTCTAGCTATCGTTTTTTAAATGTGGGGGTGAAATTCACTTTAATCCACTTGCTTCTGTCTAGGTCACATTTTTGCCTTTTGCCCATCCTCACTCCAAACCAAGTAAATAACAACACGAACAAAAACAGCTCAGACTACTTCACAATCTATTGCATGTTATTCTCTACCTTACGGTTTGTCTGGTTCTCCTTAATTCTGTCCATCCCCCTCGCAAAAGACAAATTTCCATTACCCCTCCTTTCTCTAGGCCCCTAACATGGGTCACTTGGGTTTTAACCCATCTTTGAGTTACATGGGTTAACTCTTGCCTTTGAATCCTTATTTATCCATTTCTAAACTAAAATCCTTGAGCAAAAGGTAGGCTTTGTAACAAGATGAAGATGATTCTTCCCTTATTTCACTTTTGGTGATCTTCTCAGAGGCATTTTTCTTGGGGAGCGAGACTATGGCAGCTTCTCCTGAATCCCCGTGTTCTCCCTGCTGGGTAGAGGTCCCCAGATGGAATCTTCCTTGAAATGCAGAGACACAGGTGTGGAGGGGCTGAGAAGCTGGCTCTGGATCCTTCTCTAACTATGAAACTGCTTGCCAGACAGTCTTGGAGACTGCATCTAAAGCAGATGGAAAATGCCATGTTTAAGGTAGCCTTAAATGTTTTTATTTTCAAGTTATTTTTAGTTGGTATTGTCAGTTTCTTGGTGTCACTTGACGTTTACATCCAGCATTAATAAAAAAGTGAGCAAGATTGCTGAACAGAAGATGTATTTCATCAGTTAAAACTTAAGAATCAAAGGAGAAAAGACTAAAGGACAGGTGGGTAAGGCCTTGGAACATTTTCTGAGGGAAAGAAATACATTTTGGCAAGCTCTCCTCTCTTTGCCTCCTTAGACCAAAAACCCTGCATAGAACTCTCAGAGGTGGAAAAGGAAAAAAAAAAAAAAATGAAAGAACTCCCGAGGCAGAGCTGTCCTGGACAGCATCCCTCACCCACAAGCCTTCACTGGCACATTTAAGTGATGGAAGGCTCACTTCTACCTAAGCAGTTTGTTCCTAAATTTCTATTTTGTTAGAAAAGTCTTCCTCAGTATTGATCCCAAATCTGCCTCCCAAACTGTCCATCCATTGATACAAGGTCTGGAACACACATTGTTAGAGGCCCTAGCAAAATTACATCAGTATGCATTTAAAAACTTATGAGTACCGAGTGTCCACTCCATCAGAAAACAGAAATGTGAGAACCCTGATCGTTGGGGCCAGGCTTTCTCAGCATGAAACCCTGGGTCAGGCACGCCCAGCAGGAGGGGCAGTTTGCGTTCCTCCCTGCTCCTGCCATGTCCGGATTGCTCATGGAGGAGGGTGGCCTTATATTCCTAAGACCACAACTCACTGCAAGATGGGTTGAGGAGCTATTTTTGGTTAAATATTCAAGAGATTTATTTTGTTTTTGTAAGTAGTTCCGCAGCTTGTTAGCTCCCACATATTATGGAAGTGAAATACTTTTATAGCAACCATCCTGACAATGAAGACTTTGGAAGGATAATCATCCCTGTCAGTGGTCTACACTTAGTTTATAAAACACTTTCTTTCACGTTAATTTATCTGATCTTCCTACAGCCTATGAAGGAGACAGGGACCTTTTTTACTCCTGGGGTCACAGATGTGGAACTTAGATCCAGCAACACTAAATGGCCATCCCAAGGACATGGTGCCAGGAAGTGACTAAATCAAGGTGACTGCTTTGGTCTCCCCTATGGAAAATGAACCTGGTGTTCCTCACACAGGTGACAGCCTAATGAATGGCCCTTAGAATAATGATTTCTTGCTGCGATTATCAAACATGGTCTACAAGGAATGAACAGTGGGGCAAATGCCTCCTTTGGTGCCAATCCCCAAAGCAATCAATCTGTGTCGCAGCCACCCCCAGCCGTGTGCCATCGGCAAGGTGAGCCCCTCGGTGGAGAGACTGCTCTGGCTGCAGCCGCCCTCCTCCGTGGGATTCTTATCTCGCGCTGTAGCAGCTACTTTTAACCTTCAACTTCTCTCTTACCATCCTAGTTACCCAGCCAAAGAAGCCTGCCTGAATTCTCAAAACTCTCCCAAAACAATGTGATATTTTAGGAGAATTTCTAGAAGGCAGAAGTAATGAAAATTATTTCTACTTTTCTCTACATAATCTTTGTTGATTTACTGACTCATTTTATCAAGACTCTGCCAGACAGTGGAGATAAAAATAGACCAATAAAAAAATAAAGCTCCTGCCCTCAGTGAGCTTACAGTTTGAACGGACAGTCAGACTACAAAACAAATAAACAAAGAAATGAAGTAAGTCCAATGACAGATGCCAAGAGAGGAATAAACAGGATGTTGTGATAAATGATAACAGGAAGAATAAATAAATGGCTTGCAGAAGGCCCAGAGAAATTTCCTAGCTTGACTTATCCCAGAACTGACAGAAAAGAAGCCATGTGGCTAAGGCCAATAAAATAGGCTTGAGGCGCAGGGAGAGACCTCACACATTCCCTCTCCTAAATTCTTTTACCTCTTTGTGATTCTGTGGCTTTCATCCCATCCCATCCTTCCTGCTCAGCATCTTCAGTGCTTTAGGCAACCCATCTAATCACCTTTTCTGTTCCACTAACTGTTCCTGTCTGCATTATGTGCTCTAGAGTTAAAGCCACCATCCTTCCTCACTTGCCTAGCTCCTTATGAACCCTTTCCTGCTTTTTGTAGGAATTTTTTCCCAAACGTACTGTGATCAGACACAGCAGGGGTTTATTAGCTTCATTTTCCCCCCGAAGCCGTCCTTCTTAGAGCTTTAATTATTAGAAGTGCAATGAAGGGTTTGAGTCAGAGTCAAGAAGTGTCTGAATCACATGTGATGAGATCGCTCTGGCCTCTGCATGGAGAAAGGGGCAGGAGCAGGAATGAGGTGTGACAGTAAGGACAGCCTCGCCAGCTTGGTGACGCTGGATGTGGGGAAAGAGAATGGGCTGGCAGCCTATCTTGGAGGCAGCATCCTAAGGACCCGCTGAAACTGCACGCCTGGGCTGGGGAAAGGGAGGCATCGGCAGCCACGCATGATGGTTGGTATCATCGCCTCAGTGGAGGAAAGTGGGTGGCAGGGACAGGTTTGGACATTTTAATTCTAGGATATCTACAAGGAATCCAAGAGGTAATGTCATCGAGGCAGTTAAATATGCAGGCTTGGAGCTCAGAGATGAGATCTGTGTTAAAATCTAAATGTGTGCCTCATGCAGACTGGTAGGCAGCTGGGTTACCAGTGCAGATGGACTGGTTGTGCATCTGACATCTGCCTGCTTGGCAGTGCCCAAGCCTTTCCAGTGGTTTCTGTGAAGGTGTTGGAGGGGGTGAGTCCTTTTCTCTCTCTTTCTGTTTGCTTTCCCCACTGGCTCTATCATCCCCCACCCCCTCCCCCTCCCGCCTGTCACCCCCTCCTTCTGTCCTCACTCTCTGCACCTCTCTCCCTCCCTCTCTCTCTCTCTCTCTTTTCTTTTCTGAAGTCCACATTCAAGCCTGCATTTTCTCCTTTCCATCTGTGGATTTTGCTTAATTCTTACATCTAGATCTCTCCCTCTGTCCAAATCTGTCTTTTCTCTCTTCCCTTTCTTCTACCCATACCTGGGTTTGTCCGTTTTTCCACAGCTTGTTTCGCCTCTTTCCTACGTTAAAAAAAACTCTTTTAACTTTCTCGAATGTGTAAATAAACTATATTTTAGTTTCCTAACCCTAAATGGAAAAAGCAGGTGAGCTGAATGTTTACAGTTCCTCCAAGGAAAAAGTTAACACAGTTCATTCAGCCTTGGGGATTTTCCTCTGGTCCCTGAGGCTGATGGAAGCCTTCAGGAGGAGCCCTCCATTGGCATCGTTGGGCATTAATTTCATTTTTGCTGGTACATTCTATTCTAATCCATTGTCACATGCATTTCCCCATCGGTTGTTAAGTCAGTTGTCCCCTTTTCCCCTCCTTTGGCGGGTCACAGAGTACAAGTGAAGCCGGGTCCAAAGCACTTCTCAGAGCTGCCTCCAGTTAAAACCCGTGGAAACCCAACACAGAACAACGTTCATGATTCTAAGTTACTAACACAAGTGATGTTTAACTTCCTTGTACTGAAGCTTTCTCTGGGTTCTGTAACAATAAACATAACCATCTTTTGTTTTTTAATTTTTTAAATAAATATTTGGAAGTTTCCACCTAGTGGATGTACGTTGAATGAGTGTTTGTGATGTGCAAGACACCGTGCTTGCTGCTAGCACAAAGATGAATAAAACGTGGTCCTGCCCTTGAGGAGTAGTGCCCTGTCTGCGAAGAGTCCTGCAATAGGAATACAGATGAGGTCCGAGGGAGCACAGAGAAGGAGTAAATGCCCAGTGCTGTCTGGGCAGACCAGGGAGAGCTTCACAGAGGGGTGTCGTTGGAGTTTGAGTTGAATCTGCACAGCACACCCCATCCCTGCAGCTTCTGGCCCCCAGATGTCTCTTCCACATCAACCTCCACCACTTCTCTTTCATTTACTACGCTCCTGTGGCACTGACCTTCTTTCTGCTCCTTGAACATTCCAAGCTTGTGCCCCTTCTCAGGGCCTGGCATTTGCCATCCCTCCTGCTGGCACAGTTCTTCTCCCATATGTTCCACCATTTATCCTGTGCTCAATGCCACCCCCACAGAGCAGCCCTTCCCTAACCTCCCCAGCTTGCCCACCCAGTCGCTCTGCCACATTATCCAATTTTATCTTCTCAGCATGTGTCTGTGCCTGAAGTTATCTTATGCAGTGGTTTATTGCTTGTCTTCCTCCTCTAGCATTAAACTCCTTGGTGACAGGGACTTTCTCACTTTTCTTCAATAGCATAGCCCCAAGTACCTAGAATAGTGACACATAGAAGGTGTTCAATAAACACTTGTTGGCTGACTGATAAACACCCCACCACAGTCTGGAGAGAGCTCTAAAATTCTATAGCCACATCCTCTACCCTTTGCTGCCTGCTAACCATAGGCTATGTCAAACCAATCCAGCTCCCTTCTTTTTTTGCAAATTAATGCTTTTGATTATATAGGACATTTCTCTTTTCACTTGACTATCTAGACAGTATCTCTATTTGGAAATACTCTATAATCAATTTCATTGTCTTTGTGTACTTGAGAGTTGCAAAAGAGTAGTTACTTTCCAACTCTTCATAATTCAAACTGGCACCTTCAATCTGCCTGAATTATAAAGTATCTCTACAACCCCATATTGTTACCAAAAGTTCAGTACTTGTCCCCAAGTCCAAATCAGTAAGAATAAAGAATAAGGACACATGATTTTCAGGAAAAGGAAAGAGAAGTTTATTAATTTGTTGGTGAATAAGGAGGGCAGTAGACTAGCATCTCAAAAGACTGTCATCCTGTCTTTAAGCAGAAAAACAGGGCTTTTTAAAAGGGAGTTTTCGGTGGTTGGGCTTGGGTCTACATGACCAGTGTCACACATCATGGCTTCAGCCCACTGTTGTTTGACTATAAATTGGTGGTTTCAGTAGACCTTGTCTCTGGTGATGATGATCTCATGACCTTCATCTGGACAATTCTGTTGAGCCATCTCCTGTGGTTGAAGATACTAGAAAACAAATAGCAAAGAACATTTTCTGCCACTTTGATTACTGGCCTCGGGAAGAAATGCAGGTTCTAATTCCAAAAAAAGGTGGGGGTTTTAGAGAGACAACTCGTAATAAAACATTTTGTTGCCCTTTTTCAGACCTTTACGTCTGTTGCAATATCAAAATAGCTAGATACTGTGTACACAGTAATCCACGGTTACATTGGAGCCATTGCATGCTGCAGGCTTGCATCAGTCTTCCACCTCCGGAACCACCCAGCTTTGGCCAACAGCAAACAACAGTCCTCCCGACTGTAGCTGCCGTGAAGGTTCTGTCCTTCAGCCTTCTTTTTCCCTTCAAGTTTCCCTTCAATTTTCCCTTGATCATCACACCAATGCCTCAACTTCAAATCTTATCTCTACACCAGTGATGTCTCATACATTAAGTATCTCCATGCTCATATTCTTTCCCAACTCTAGATTTGATTTGCAAACACAAACTTCTACCCTCTGCATACTCCACAGTGAAGCCTTATCTCTGTCTTAAAAATAAACAAGGCTGTGAGTTCTTTTCCCTGCCCGCACAGCTCCTTGACTAATTGTCATCACTATTTCTATAAATTGACTCACTCTTCTTTAGCCACTTCATCTCAAAACTGCAGGCATCTTTAACTTCTCTCTGTCCCTCCCTCTTCTCATTCCGTGCATCCAATTCATTTTTAAGTGGTGAAGAATCAGTCTCCATGATGCATCCCACAAATATAGTCATCTCTCCATTTATGTGTACCCTTGAAGAGTGCCCTTGGTAATCTACCCAGGGGCTGGTTAGCCCCCAATGACATCTTCCTCCTTCGGTCTCTCCCTGTTGTCTTTGACCCTGAACTCCATGCATAGATTCATGTTCCTAAATTCCTCATACCCCTCCAGCACTCAGAAACCTCCAGTGCCCCTCCTCAGCCTGATGTTCAAAGCTCTCCTTGGTTTCACTCCTATCCATCCTTCTAACTGTTAGTCCTATGACGCCATACACCACCAAATAATCTAAATGTTCTCTGGGCAAGATTCATATTTCATCTCTGTGTCTTTGCATATACTCTTTTCTTTACATGGAATGCTTTCCTCTCTCATACCACCTGGCGGCATTTCTTCCCGTTACATGCTCAGAGGTGTAAACAGTGAAATACAGACAAAGATTTATTTATAATGGCTGAAAAGAAAAGGAAGGGGAACAACCTATGAATCTGTTAACTGAAGAAATGACGAGGCTTATAAATTTGGAAAGGAGAGCTTTATTTCTCATAAAAGGTTGCAGCCTGTGGGTGTCCACTCCAACAGGCTGGGAAGCAGAGCCAGAAGGCTGAAACACATGCTTCGAGGGAGGGACAATGGAAACAGGAGTTTATGCTGAGTGGAGTGGCTAAATATGCATATTTATCAAGCTATAGGAGGAGTCATGAATATTTATGAAAGGAGAAAGCATGTGCATGCACAATCGAGTTTTGTGTCCCTTTATGTGGTCCATTTTCAGAAAATGGTGGCCTTCTGATGTCAAAAAGTGAAGCAAAGGACATGAAAACCCTCTCTGCACACACTCCATAGACCGGTTAAAATAACTCCATGATTGGTAGTCTCATCAGGAAAAAATTCTTGTTAGCTGTAGTGTCAAAACCACAAATAGGGAGGGGTAGATCACAAGATTGCTTTCTGTTTAGCCCTTAAGGTAAAAAGCCTGATGGCTGTTAGCAAGGGAGGGGGGGATAATGAGGCATGTCTGACCTCCCATCCCATCATAACTGGGAACTCAGTTTTAAGGTTTCTTTAGGGTCCCTTAGCCAAAAGGGGGTCTGTTCAGTCAGCTGGGGGGGGTGGTGCTTAGGATTTTATTTTAGTTCATAAATCTAACAATAGAATAGTAAAATTATGCTACATGCATTTAATGAATCATTACACAGGCATTAAATATTATGTCTTCAAGAAATATTTAATGAAAAAAGCAAATTGCAAAATTCTATATGCAATATTCTATTTGTGTATTAATATATACATATTAACAATGTATCTATCAGTTATGAATATGCTCCTCTGAAAATAACAACAAAAATTAACACTGGCTTAAAAAGATCAGTTTGGTTGTTTCATGCAACAAAAAGTCCATGGGTAAACAGTTCAAGGCTGATAGGGGGCTCAATGATACCACCAAGGGCCCTGGGTCTTTCTGTCTTTCTGCCTTTTTCCTTGTGATTGTTGCATCATGAACAAAAGGTAGCTGAAAACTCATAGTTCTGTCATCTGTGTTCCCAATAGCAAGAGTAGGAAGGATGATGGTACAAAAGGCAGAGGGCAAAGCATTCTCTCCTGCTTAGGGTTTGACTCTTTATTTGGGAAAAAGGACATACTCCCGGGCACTTCTCTGACATCTCATTGCCTGCCACATGGCCAACCCTAGCTGGGAGGAAGGGGTTGTAGTTAGGTGCTGGTCAACCAACCAATGGTGTTTGCCATAGTGGGTATGCCTGGGAAATTAATTTAAGGATTGATTTTAATCTCCTTTGATACTGGAATGATATACATGTGTTACTTTTATATTAGTGAAAAATTGAAAAATTTAAGAAGCTACCTATCTCATCACAAATGTTACCTCCTCTTTAAAGCATTCATTTTAATAAGTGGATCATATGTTTGTTTACCTCAAGTAGTATATAGAGAGAGGATAGATTTTAGAATTGGAAAACCATGAGTTCAAATTCCTTGTGTGCCCATGACTAAATTGCATAATCTTGGAAAACTTCAGTTTCTGGATCAGTAAAATGGTGATTATAGTATCTTATAGGGCTTTTGTGAAGATTACACGAAATTGAATGAGGAAATACAGAAAGGACTTAGCAGCTTGTCAATAACTATTTCTCTTTCTCCTTCTGCAAATTCTTAAAATACTGTTTCTTTCTCATGTTACCTGTATTTTGCCATTTATTTTAGCTATTTATGTAGTTTTTCATTTCTCAGCTTTTCCTTATAAAGGCCAGTGACTATACCTTTTTTTTTTTAATTCCTTACAGAATAGTGCCTAGCCCATAGTATATGACTAACCAGTATATTAAAACTGAATTGAAATTTTACTAAAAAATACTTGAATTATCCCTCACAAAATAATTGCCAAGAAACTGATATCATTTTTTCCTCCACACTCTGGGTTATCATGTGGGTAATAAATTGGTATTGTGGCCAAGCACCTATTTATGGGTAATCACTCTGAGTCTTGCTGACAGATGCTGGCTCCACAATAGTCATCAAGAAGCCACAGGGGTCTAGGGTCTTCTGGAATACTGTCAGCACCACAAGCTGTGAAGCTTTTTCATTCTTTTCAAGAAAAAAAAACAGCAAAAGACTGTCAAATTAAATTTAAAATGCCAACCTTAAAAAAAATTAGCAGAGAAGCTTGTTCTTTTTACTGCATTTCTATATGATATAGCCAGTGTACCTTATGTTGGAAAATGAGGAGGCCCATTAAAGTTCCAATTAGGGGAGTTAAGAGATCCTTAAGAAGATCATGAATTTGATTCTCTGACAATAAACAGTCTCCCTTCTGTATATCTCTATGCCCTAGGCAAGCCTTGTGGTGCTGTCCTATCATTGTTTCTGTCTTATCTGAAAATAAAACAGAATTTTGGTTATAGCCATCTAGAAAATAGCTACAGTTATTTTTTGCTCTCCTCTCCCCAAATCAGAATTATGAAAACGATACATGCAAAGACAGCCAGCTGTCTTAGTAAGTCACCATTGCCCAAGTCTTCAATCATTGTTTCATGCAATGTGATACTGAGTCAGTCAGTCAAGCTACCTTGCTTAAGAAGCCTGCTACAAGGTGGAGAAGAAAAAGTAAGAATTAGGGGAGGAAGTCCTTGGGCTTGGTAGGAAAGCTCTAGTGGTCCATCCCAGGGTTCTGACTCTTGGATCGCGTCTGTTGATTGCCTATCATCTCAGGAATCCACTTCTCCTGTCCCATAGGGAAAATAGCAAAGCACTTCAATGCTCCCCGCCCTTTTATACATACACAGCCCCACTCTTTCCTGCCACTCTTGCGTTTCTCAATATCGCAATGTTTCTCAATGCGTCTTGATTCCCAACAGTGAAGAGTAAGGAGTTTCAATCTTCATGTTTAAAATCCTTTAGATCTTAACTTCTCAGGGTCAGAAGATAACTTAGAGCTGTGGTTCCCAAACTGTGCACTGAGGCACCCTGGGGACACTGCAACAAATTCTCAGAGGTGCTACAGGATATTTTAAATTTTCCAACAGCAAAATCTGTTGCTCTGGTCATCACAGAAGCTACTATCTTGAAGGAGTTCATAATTTCAATGTTCTTTGTTTGTGAAACTAGGTTTTTGGTGGTTGCAGTAATAAAAAAGCAGATGTTGGGCAAAATCTTTGGGGAATAAGAAATGAGGCAGTGTTCAGTCTGATCCCAAAGTTTGAGAAGTTGTGCAATGCCAAACAGGTATATACCTCCCATTAGTTAGTAATTGTGGTTATTTAGGAATGAAAAAAATTTTTTTTTCTTTTGATTTATATGTACAATTTTTTCAAACACCTACTAAATTGTTAGGATATAAGCAAATATAAAGTCATTTGGACCTAACTATTTAATAAATCAAACTCTTAAGTGTTTCTTTTGGCTTAGGGGTGCCAATTATTGAGACACTAAGGTACTGTGATCCAAGAAAGTTTGGGAACCTCTTCCTTAGAGTTCAGCTAGTCCAACTAGACAGTCATTTGATAACATTAAGAATATTTAACAATGAATGATGTCTTAATAAAATACTCAAACTTTAGTAAAGCAAAACATACTGTAATTTATCACCAGCTGTACTTACTAGGGGAAGATTACAAATTATGTTTAAAAATGAATACTTGAGTTAGAGATTGAGTTAATGGGCATTATATTAATATTCAACTTTCCTTCTGCTGTTTTTTCTTATCCAAGTTAAGGTAAAATAAAATAATATCTTCACTACCCCCTCCCTTTAGATGGTACTGTGGTTTGCTTTCTATTAGCCCTTGATTATGTTTGAGGATTCGGGAACAAAGACCATCACAAAGTGAAGATGACACGTAATCAAAGGATGGAAGGAAAGATAGGAATAAGCTCTGGAGATGATGTAGGTATAGATATCTCAGCATATTTTAAAAGTCAACAATTTTCCAAAAACACTTAGAACTTGCACACATTTGGAGAATTCCCTTGGGAACATCAATAAATTTCTCTGAAGTCTTAGGGATACCTATGGCCCAGTGTCAAAAGTTGAACTTGTTGAGTTTAACCTTCATGACAGAGTAGCTATGAGTTGCATGCCACTGGAAGAGTATTCATTAGCTCCCAGAAGTCTAGGGCTTCCTGACCTACAGAAGCATTTGCAAGAGAGGAGAGGCGGATGAGCTACTGCATAAGAGGAGAGGCAGATGTTAGCCAAGGCCAATTTAGAAATCCACTTTTTTCAATATTGATTAAAATCATCATTAATCCAACAGCAAATATTTTTGAGCTTTGTCTTCAGGGAAGCAATTATACATAAGTTGGAAAAGAAGACTGGATAGACTATGGATGGCCTGGAATGCTAAATTTAAAAATTTCAGTTTTATTCTTTAAGCAGTGGAGGGTCATTGAAGATTTTTTTACATTGACTTAATCAAGGAAGTATTTTAGAGAGATGGAGTTAAAAAATAGCGTGCAAGAGATATTTACAAAGTAGTCAGTGGTACTTTAAAGCCCTTCATTGGAGCTGCTTCAAGAATAGGGTTGGGCTCAGGAGGCAGAGGATAATTTAATGTTCTCTATAGCAGTGCTATCTAATATAAATATATTGAGACCCACATAGGTTATTTTAAATTTTCTATACATAAAAAACATTTTTAAGATGGTAAAAATAATCAATACTTTATTTAACCCAATACATAAAAATATAGCATTTTAATATGTAATCAATATAAAAAATTATTGACATATTTTGGTTTTTTTATACCAAGTTTTCTAAATCCAGTGTATATTTTACACTTACAAGCACTTCTCAATTCAGTCTGGCCACATTTTAAGTGCTCAATAGCTACATGTGGCTGTTTGCTACTGCATCAGACAGAGTAGTCCTAAAGCCTTATCATTCTAAGTGTGATCTGCAGACCAGCAGTACTGGTATCATCTGGAAGCTTGTTAGAAATGCAGAAATCTCATGTCCAACCTCTGACCTATTGAATCGTAGTCTCATAAGATTCTGCAGGTGATTTGTGTGTATGTTAAAGTTTGAGAAGCATTGTCTTCTAGAACAATGATTCTCAATAGGTGATCCTTGGACCAGTAGCAGCAGCAGCAGCTGTACCACCTGAGAAATTCTTGGGCTCCAGCACCGACCTATTGAATAGAAACTCTGGGGCCAGAAATCTGAGTTCTAACAAGCTATCCAGGTGATTCTGATGCATATTCAAGTTTGAGAACCACTATTTTAGAACATCTTTCTCCAGCAAAGATAACATTATAGTTTTTCCCATCTTTCTCCAGCAAAGATAACATTATAGTTTTTCCCATGGGCCTTATATTTTGAGATATTTTTTCCCTAATAAATTCCATTTCTTAAGGAACCAATATAGTTTCCTACTGTCATTACTTGGATACATATATCTCCATTGATATTATAGGGAGGGGAATAGAAACCCACTAGGATATTATATCTATTATCTCATTAAATATATATTGAAATACATATATTAAATTATCAAAATAACTTTCAATAAGAACTTCTGATCAGTATGCAATCAAAGCTGTCACTTGCTGAGCATCTCCCATGTCTTGGGCCCTACATTAGATATTCTACACATATTTCCTCTGACCTTCTTTCCAACTCTCTGCAAGGTAGGCAGGAATATCCACGTCTCACAATAAGTGTCCTAAGGATTTGTATCTGGTCAGTGACAGAGCCAGAACCCAACCCAGGTCAATCTGATGCCAAAGGCTGTGTGTAGAACACCACATGAAATGTTCAGCATTACCCTGCTATGTTTGAATAATTTAAACTAAAAATTAAAGCAATTGAGATTTGAGTGAGTGTGCATTGAATGTGTGATGATATTTGAAACACTGAAAGTAGCTCACAGGTTAACTATAAACTGTCCTCCCTCTACACACACATGCACACACACACACACACACACTCAATTCTACCTATACTGCATACAATGACCTCAGGTTAGAAACCACGATCCAGGGTGGCATAGACACAGGGAGATCCATAGAAGACAAGGGTAGCACAACATTCAGTATCCTCACAGCAGTGCAGCAGCAGCTCAGGATGAGGGAGTTAGGGAATGGGTGTGGGAGGAAGTCAAGTCCTCTGCCTGTCAAAGAAGAGTATTTAATCACTGATGCTGTTTAGAACTACTGGTACAAGGTAAACAAACTGAGTTTTTGTCAGTTTTATTATTTTTAAATTCCCTGCAGACAAGGCATCCTCTTACTGTCTGCCCTGGTGCAGACTGCTCCCCACTGCTCTCCCTCCTACCCCACCCCCGTTACTTCACTGCCTCCTAGACAACAATGGGACATTTTGCTAAGGGTCTCTCCTGATGCTTTTCTAGGGTATGAAATATTCTGCTGATTGGGGCATAAGGAATTTACGCCATAAAATTCTTCAAGAGAGAAGATAATTCCTCTACTTGTGCCTTTCTATCACATCCCACATAGCCCTGGATGACTGGTTCACCTGCAAGTGATTGCTCATATATACACCAATTCACATATTCCCTCCAGGGCCCACTGAATATCTGGCTCTCCCTTGGCAGCAGTCTACATGTTCCCTGGGTAGTTTCTGAATATACTGTAGTGTTGAAGAGAACTCTGACAATTCCTCTCAAATGTTTTTCAGTCCCACAGCAAAATATCTTTGCACTGGAGTAGAATGTAAAGATGCAAAGCAAGCCATTTTTCGAAACTATCACATGTTTGTATCCTTTTTACACATATGGAAAGATCAGTGCCTTCTTGATAGAGTCAGATTTAGTACTTAGTTTCTAAAGTCAATCATCATTTTTATTTCATTCTATAATAACACAGATTCTGCACCATGGCAGCAGCTTATAATTCTGTCAAGATTACATTGTGATTTGAGTGTTAATTAATGCATTCATAGCTGGCAGCATAATATGACCATCCTACTCTCTAAACAGAGAGAATCATTGAAACAACACCATTTTGTCTTCCTGAAAACCTAAGCTTGAAAATAGTCTGGGAAATTCAGCACCATAGTGTTATAGTAATTGCAAAGTATCTAAGAAGAAAAAGATGGCCCTAGGATGGGGTCATGAAGAAAAATTCCTATTTTACAAGCTTCATTTCTCTCCGGGACACAGTGATGGACCTCATAGATAAGAGCAACGCAGGTACATTGCACTAGGACTTACAGAGTTGTGACAAAGGGGAAGGGTTCTGCTCTGCCTCCAGCTGAACATTGGAAGTTGGAACACCAGATAGGCTAGGGCACCAATAATGTCAATATTTACACAAAATGGAAGAGTTGGGGGTTTATAATGAATATATATGGAAAGTCTATGACATGGGCAATCACAATAGCATTTCAGTGCATAGAGACTGGGTGAAGATAGTTCTAGACGCTGGATAAACTTTAACCTGAAAGTATAGTTCAAAGCATTGGTCAGCACCAGGGAAAGCTTAGGGAATACCTACATTTGTCCTCAATTAACGCATTTTATCTAGATACAGACAATTGATCAATATCAATTTCAAAAAGTGGTCACCACTTCAGTGGTAAAGAGCTAGCTATTTTGATCCTATCTGGGTCCCCAGTGTCAGATCCTGAATCTTTGTTTGCACCAGACTGTCCATGTTGGTCCCTGCCGTGTCTTCTAGACAGATTTGTAGGCTTCATGGAAGGTTGTGTGATAAATCACTGCCCAAGCACTTTTGGGCTAAGTAGTCATAAAGGATCAATGAAAATCATCTGTTTTGAGTCCTCATTAGTTACTGGATTCTTGATCCCTGCAGAGGGGGCCTGGACCATTCTTGAAAGAGGAATATTTATTCACAGATTTCATGGAAAATTACAAGATTCTCAAGAGTCACCAGTCAGAAAAGAAGAAACTTCTTAGATTGAACGGCTCTAGTTTAAAACCATTTAGTTGGAATTATTTTTCAGTTTTGGAACTACTAATGGTTGGTCAAGAAGGGAAGCCATAGTGTATATTAGGAAAGTCCTTCCAGGATTAATATACCTTTTTCTGAGGGTCTTAAAGTGCTACCAGCCGTATGGAGTAGTTTGAAATTCTTTATTACTTACGTTGTGGGCCTAAATTCATTAGGGCATCTTCCCTTCTCCCTTTTCTTTGGCTTTATAAGTAGCAGAGGGCTAGAAGTTTATTCTATAAACTTTATTAATTCAAGACTCTATGGGAATGAGTAAAGTCTAATGTATAGAACATATTTACAGAAGTGCTTTTTTATTATTTTGAATGGCATATATTATACCACATCAAGCCAGCTACGGATGCAATTGTCAACCAGATGTTTAGCAGCAGATTGTTGCTTTAATGAGCCAATAACTCATTCTTGACCAGCTTGGTTTGCACATTATCACATCAGTGGTACTCAAAATACATTAGTACATTTAACTGAGTTAAAGATGCACTCCCCCAAAACCTTTAAAATCCTCTCACTTCATAAATAGTGCAAAAAGTAGACTGTAGTTCCAGTCAAATTACTATAATCTTAAATTTGTGTTGTTTAAAATTAATAAGGAATTATTGTGTATATATTCTACTGATTATAAACTTGGACTTGAAAAGCTCTCATTCCCAATACTATTTTGGCCAATGATTTTTGACCATTTTTGTCATTTCACCTCCACCTAGGCTGCAGTGGAGTTGTTGTAGCTTCAAAGTGCCTCTTTCCACATCTTCTTTGATATGTCCATAGGTGCCAAATTATATTCTCAGCAAAAAATGTTCATTAAGTGAAAAACAAAAAATTAAAATTTCTTTTCATCAGTGACTTGCTCAGATTACCCTGGTATTATTTGATTTGTTGGCCCAATTAATATATTCTTTGTGTTCAATCAAAGGCTTTTTTAAAAAGCTATTGTTCAATTATCCATGATAATAATGTGGATAAACAAACATCTATAAGATTATTAAAAGACCAGATGTTCTTAATTAAGGATTGCATCATTTATCACTGGGTGGCTGTTTTTTTGTTTTTGTAAATGCTGGACATTCTGGTTCCATCTATTTGGAGTTGTGCCCTAGCGTGGAGTTTTGAAAATGCTTGATCAGTGTATTTTGTTATGCAGCCTGGTGAAGAATCACCTCCTCCTCAAGCATGTATTCAACATTTATATGTAGCAACATCAACTCATGTGAATTTTACCTCCCTATCCTCAGCAGGGATTGAATAAACAATTATTAGAATGTTTCAAAGTCAAACTGCAGATCAGTAAAAAAGTGTGAGCAAACTACCCACCTAAATCTTTACACAAATGGGTGTCTAATATATGTCAAATTATTTTGTTTTTATCTCTGCCATGATACACTTTACAGATTGCTTTCACATAGGCAATCCACACCCGAGGATGTAGTTACCTAATGTGTGATTTTGGGTAAGTTCCTGCACCTTTCTGTGCCTCGGTTGCTTCATCTGTAAAATGGGGATGAAAACCCACTACATACCTCATAGTGTTAAGAGGATTTAATGAAATCATGTGTGTGAATTGCTTAGAACTATGTCTGGCAATTACTAAAGATTCCACAAATGTTAGTTATTACCGTTGTCACTGTGAGTGCTATTACTGTCACTGCACCTACCTAGGACCCCATTCTGGCCAACTAGTTGTACAGCCACCTACTTTTGCCTCTCACTTTCAAGAGGCTGCCAGAAAGCAAGTGAGTGACCATGACTTTATAATAGGGATAATCGTAAATCCACTCTAATTTATAAAGCCAAATTACATTTCACTCTTTGGCACTTTCATTTTATCAGTAAGAGTCATATGTACAACTAACAATTCAATGGACATGCAAGTGCATCAGACCACTGGCCACAGTAGCTCATAAAATATACCACTAGTCTGCAAATTTTAAAGAAGTATGAATTCTTCCTTTTTTTCCCCCAAGTTAGCTTCCTTCCTGAATAGCTGCGTTATCAGTCAACACCTATTTAGTCAATAACTTCAAGGAAAACGTATTCCTTGAGGAAACTTTATTAATTTTCTCTCTCCATTTGAAAAGAAAATGGGAAAGAATTTCTAAAATCCTTTAGTAACTAAAGAGGTGGAAAATCACTTGCTGAATAAAATCAGTGTCTTTGCTGACATGTTCACTTTTAATAATCTTGGGGTTTATAGGGGGGTTGGGGATTTAATACTGCTTCTGTGCCAGAGAAAAAAGGCCTGGTGATATTCAGTGCCCCGTCAAGGCCTTTGTGTGTGAATGTGTGCACGCATGTACATAGCATGGGTGAAGAGAGGAAAGAGTTGTTTTGGGAGCCCCCAACTAAATTGGGGTCCCAGTACCAGAGCAGCTAGCAACTTTGCCCTAATGGGAAATGAAGGGGCGCTGGACATGGGTGCTTATGGGATGGTTCTTTTACCTGGTGGACAGCTAATGCCCAGTTGTCCAACCCTCGACCAGAGGGTCCCTCACACAGAAAACTTATTTATACTGGCAGATGCCCTCATGGCTCTTGTCTCACCCACGTCTTGTTTACACCTGCCTGACCATCGCTCTGGCACCAGAAGCTTGACCTTGTGTTCTCCCCACTTCCCAGGGGAAATCTGGCTTAGGGTAGCCCTAGTTCTTCCAATTTAATGCACCACCACCATAGGAAACAAGTTCAAAGATATATAATCACAGATCCTAGGCAAAGAGGGCACAATGGTTCAGGAGGGCAGTCCTCCATCCCTGGGTCATTCAAGGAAGGAATGAAGAGTCAGGCAGAGAGAGAGAGAACACACGGCAACTAGCAATATGTAGAAGGGAATAGCGTGTCGGTTGCTTAACTTCATGGGCAAATGGCTGAATGGTCCATTTACAGGAAGCACTGGGAAAGCAGGGAGCCCAGTGTGCTAACAGGAGAGATACCTGTTATCTTTTCGCTGGCCACTGGCTTGAGCCATTTGGGTGTGGTGTGGAACTGGAAACTGTATCGAGGATGCCTTCTTCTGGTATAAGAAAGTTAAACTTGTATTCAAAATGGATGCCAAGGCAACATAAAATTATAATTCACTACAAGTATATTTTAAAATAGCATTGACTTTAATCTTTTCCTTAATCACACGTCAGGTAAGAATCTAAGCGTTGCTCACTCGTTTCCAAGTGTTTACCGTTGGGAAGATTTGAAGTATGCTTTTTTACACAGCCTATATTTCACATCCAGCTGGTCGCTGGCAGGCATTTGTTTTCTTTAAGGCTACACACACACAGCCTGTTTATCAGACTAAAGATGTGAACAGGCTTTTCTTAATTTATCGTAAATAAAAATTACAACTTGCACTGGAGATGCCTTCTTGTAAAACGTCATTGAAACCTCAAAATAGTGAAAATAGCTTGTCCTAGAAATATTGCTGCATAATGATAAACACAATTCAGACCACCATCGCTTGTTTTTTCTTATTTAAGTAAAGTATCAAGCCCTATTCTTGTTCCCTCTCAAAAAAGAATATTTTGATTCCATGAAAGGAATGTAAGTAAAGGTAAGAATGAAAAGAGGAGAGGTTGAAAGCTATTTCAACTGGGTAAGACCTCTCACCTCTGGTATATGCTCCCCTATGGAGTTTTTATTCCTCCTTATGGAAGAGCTCTTTGTAGGATAATAAATTTTCTGTTAAAGCTAGGTTGACACTGACAGGTGGGAAAACAGTGAGACGTGTGCTCTGTGGAAGGATATAAACAGAATTTGCATTGTAGGCAGAGCAGCAGGAAATGCATAAAAGAAAAGCACTGTCCAATATTTACAAGTAACGTATAAACACTTGGAAATTAATCATGTATAAATCAAGCATAGAGGTGCTAAGCAGCTGTATACTAAGTTGTAGATGGAATTGGAGGCTCGAGATAACTTAGCGCTTCCCAAAAGTAGTATAATGAAGGTTTTGCAAGTGAAAAGACTCCTGGAGTAATGTAGAGGTGGGAAGAACCTTTCTAGCCATGCCCATCATAAACCCATTGTATCTGTCAAATAGATTTATTAGCTCATCAGATGTTTGATTTACTTATACATTTAAAAACAGACAAACGAATTTGTATTTGGGTTCTCAAGAAAACCATTTCTAAATCTCCCCTTTTGGGCTTCTAGAGTCTTTCTCTTGCCCTGAATTCCATCTGCAAATGAAATATCCATGTGCTGATAACTGACATGGCTCAATGTTTGCAAGACATCAATGAATCTGGAGAGTGCATGCCTCAAGGACAATACGGGGGAGTGTTTTTAATTTCTAAAACATTGGCAACTCACTGGAAAACTTCAACAGAACCTTCCAGGGGTGTATAGATTCATTTGCATAAAATATAGACACTTTTCACATACAAAATTAGTCTTAACACTCACTTCCCCCACATTCACTTAGGTTTTTGACATCCAGTGGGGTTGAGGGAGATTTTGTTTCCAAGAACAGATGGTTTTTCTATACTTTCCATAATCACCCATAACTGCATGAATTTCTTTTTTTCTGCTTTCAGATGCATAACCAATGTCTGAGTATTGAGTGTTTTACTTCCTTTACCCAAATGCCCGTTTAAAGAAAATAATAATAATACTATGGCTTTTACAGACAATCTCTTAACCTCTGCATGTGTATGGTCTAAACTGGCTCCCTAAAAAGCCTCAAACTTTGCCAGCATTGAGGAACTGAAAGATGAAATTACCCACAGACAGCTGGAGGCTTATTCACATTTGCTAGAATTTATATATATAGAGAGTTCTCATATATAATACTATAAATATGTAATACTATATATATATAGTATTTTTTAGAAGGCTCCAAAAGAAATAAAGTAAAAGATATTATTTCTTTTCTTAAACGAAGAGAGCTGACCTTTGTTGCCCCCCATCCCTGTTTGTTCCACTCTTTGGTCATCTTCTCTTCTACTTCCTCTTTTTTTAATCTTATTTCACCCTTTCCTTATTCTCCTTCCTTTGTTGAGTTGGGGAGAATGTGATTTCAACCCAGCCCAGGTTCTTGAGACACACTCACAAAAAAAAAAAAAAAAAAAAACAGGAAAAATGCTGGGAGAAAGAATGAACGAACAGCAAGTTTCATATAATTTATGTACCAAGAGTAAGTGATATCATTGTCCAAGTTCAAATTTATGAGAAAGAATTTCCGTACTTTTCTGACATGTGGATTGAGCATCCTTCCCACCTCTTTGTTTTTCTTTCTTTCTCTCTTTTTCTTTCTTTCTTTCTTTCTTTCTTTTTCTTTGAATTCGAATTCGGTGAAAATAAAATCCACACAAGATTTCTGTCTTCTCAATGACAACAATTAAGACTTGAGGAAAGTGTTTGCCTCTTTTCTTTTCTTTGCTTATATTTCTATAGATTCCTTAATTCTTTGCATAATCCTAAAATTTTTATGGCATTCAGACCAAAACACATCTGATAAACACCAGTGGATACAAGGATTAGGATGGATTGGGTCAGAAAGCTGAAAGGTCTCTGACTACTGTTTTGGGGAAAGATGGTATTGATTATTGATAACACAATTCTTTTTTGCATTTATTACACTTTGTTATTTGTGTTCAGAGCAAAAATGAGGGACACTGATGCCTTTTCTTCATCTTGCCAGGTTAGGGAGTATTTTGCTGCCATGCTATCATCTACCTCTTCCCAAATATTTCTAACCTAAGAATAATGCACATGCTTTATGATTCTGGTATTACTTAAGTTGCCTATTCTTTCTAATTTAGCAGAACCTATTTTGCAAGGTTTTTCACTCTAAGTGAGCCAGAGCAAAGCTCCTTATAGTGTTTTAGCACCGCAGGCTTGGTCCCAAAAGAAAAGCTGCAACTAAATATTTGTTAGAAATATTCAGACATTCAGTAACATCCTGTATAACTAATCGCTAGGGTCTCATCCATTAAAGGTGTCTATGGGATCAATAAAAGGATATAGCTAAGGCTAGGAAAAAATGCAGACCCTGGCTTCCTGGGGATTTGGGGCTAGACAATTTTCTTTGAATTTTAGGTTTCTCAGTTACAGAGTGACAATAATCATATTGACCTGCTTCCTAGGTAATGGTTGTAGTCATTGTCCAGTGGCTTTTTCAAATGATAAATTAGTACCCTGCCAGGGAAAACGATTGATGAAGTATAACAATGAAAAAGCACTTTAGTGGTGACAAAGCTCAGCAAAGAGCATCCAGTTTCTCTAGAGGAGAAAGAAATGTTCCTTCCTATTGAATAAAAAAACAAAGATTCCTGCTTGTAGTGTTCCTGGTTCTTTTATTCTGTGATGTCAATCTTTGGAAATTTTAATTGGAAATTTAATTTTGTGTAATATTTAAAGAAGAATTTAGCTTCCAATCCCAACTTATTAATTGAATAAATGCCCTCATCTTCTTGACTCGATTCATTTTATTATATATATTTTTAAAATTATGCCAAATATTAATTTCTCGCCCACCAAGTAGGCAACAACTAGCCTTTGACACATGCAGAAGATGACGATGTTTGCTCCACTGCCAAGGTTGAACAGCTGTGTCTGTTGTCCTGAGATGTCCAGCTTGCAAGGGTCCATGGCATAAACCAGAGGAAGAATCTCTCCTTCTCCTTTGCTGTGGCAGCTGCAACTTTCTATGTGGTGGTACCTCAGTGTTCTTTGTCTTAATTGAGAAATCACCCAGGGCTCCAAATATATGTCTAATGGCCCTTGCTAGAAATTTAAAATCTCTTCTTTATTGATGTATATTACTTCTGGAAGAGATCTTAACCCCTAAAATGAGGAAAGAAAACAAAGGAAGGAAAAGAGGGTGAAATCTCCCTAAGAATCAACTGTCCTGATGGTATGTGCATAAATTCTATCTGCAGTGTTCACGAATTTCTCATTTCACATGTCCACCTCAGGCCCTCTAGACAACCTTAAGGAAGGCATCTTCAATATTCATAATGAATATTTTTCCAAAACATTATGTTCATTTTTATAATATAGGAAACTGACAACAGGGAAAAATACATTCAAAATCCAACCACTTAATACAATTTTGTCTGTTCCCACCAATCATTGTCCACAGGTACGTATACATTTATATAGCCATAAATAGGGTATACTTAAATGCATAAAATTATATATTTAAATGTTTTCTTATTTAAAATACAACAAATACTATTGTAGCAAATGAAAAATACTGGTAAAATATAGATACCGTAAGCCCCCATACATTGCCATTGTTTACTTTTTTCTTACAATAAAAAGCAATCAGACTGTATCTAATATTTTGTAATCTGCTGTTTGCAATTTAACATTTCCTAATATTAATAAATACTTATCTACAATACCGTAAGAGACTCAATAATATATTCACTTATATGGACATACTGTAATTTATTTAAGCACATCCTAGTGGCCATTTAGGTTGCTTCCAATTTTCTGTTCTTCTAACATGTACCTATTATCTCAGAAATGCTACGTTAAACAACTCAATGACTGTTGAGTTAGGGGTGTGCTTTCCCTAGGTCTTGACTTCTTCACCTTAAATATGACAGGTTTCAAATAGTTATTTCTAAGGAAATTTCTGATCTTAAAAGACGGTGGGGCTTCTGCTTAGGATGGAAAAAGCTGGAAAGAACAATCCTCTTATACTCACCAAAAAAAGGAAAACCAGACAATCTACAAATTCACAACTTTTCTTAAACAAATCATAGAGTTAATGTTGCAGAGCAATCAACTAATTCAAAACCTGAGGACAATGAGACAGGACATAAGCACTTACTCATCTGAGGAAGACATTACCATACATAGGCAAAAAGAATTCAGCTAATCTTTTTAATGAATTGCTAAAAGCAAGTGTTGTCTGCCAAGAGAATACAGAGCCTCTGTGGAACATAGACACAAGGAGAAACAGCACCCAGGCTCAGGGTTTTCTCCATGGGGTACTCCATGGAGTTTTCTCACCGGGTGCTCACAAAATGGTTGGTAAGATCCCTAAGAAAGCCTCCCTCATTGCATAAGCTTGGAGTTGAGGAACAGCAGCTGCTGCAGAAAAGGCATGAAACCCTACATGGATCTTTCTCCCCCGTCTCTTCTATGGGACAAAAACCTTCAACTACTAGGGAAAGGGAAACAAGCCCTATTGCCTTAGGGTACTGGTAAAAAAAAAAAAAAAAAAAAAAAAAACATTGAAGCTGGGAAAAAGGAACTGAAAAAGCCCTCTAGCCCTGGGGAGCAAGGACAGGTATACCTGCTGATTATAGACCTACAGATGAGGCTGGGGCAGGATAACTGAGAAAGCCCCACCTCTGAGAACCATGCACACAGTGGACTGCCTAATATGAAAGCTTAGCAGAAAAACAAAGATTTTCCTATAACATGTAAACAGCATTTTCTTCCTGTGAGAGGAGAAAACACATGAAGAGACCACCACTGAGGTGCATTGCACAGGAGAGACCTAAACTGAGGGTGGAGCAGACATTGACAATACCCCCCTTGCAAACCATGCCTCACCCTAAACACAAGGTAAACACTAGGGAAGTTTAAAGCCCTTGATTTACTGAGGGTAAACATAGCAACAGCAAATCCCAAATCCAGTTGTAATCTTAACTAGATTGATTTAACCTTCCCACCCACCTAGAAGAAAGTTATGCCCATTGTCTACAAGCATAAAAATGATCTACCTCAGTTTATACAGTCTTATACAAGAAGTCCAGCTTTCATCAAAACCAAAATTCATGGGGCATATCAATACCAAAGAGGCAAAGTTATCAGTGGAACAGGACTCATATATGAACAAATATTAAAACTGTCAGATAAGGAACTTAAAATAACTATGATTAATATATTAAAGATTCAAATCAAAGAGGTAGATTTCAATAGAGAGGTGAAATATATGAGAAAGAACTAAATGAAAATGCTAGAAATGAAAAACAAAGAGAATAAAGAATTCCCTCAATAGGCTTATCAGTAGGCTGGACACAGTTGAGGGGAAGAATCAATGAACTTGAAGATAGGACAATAGAAATTACCCAAACTGAAGGGACAAAGAAAAAGTAGTGAGAACAAGAGAATCCAAAAGCTGAAGGACAGTGTCAAAAGATTGAAATTTATGTAATTGGTTGTCAGAAGGAGAAGAGAGAGAAAATAGAAGAAATGTCTGAATAGCCAAGAATGCTCCAAAAATTAATGACAGACACCAACCCATAGATCCAAGAAGCTCAGAGAACATCAAGCATTAGAAATACAGGAAAAAAACCAAGTAAACAAACAAAAACTAGGTATGTTATATGCAAACTGCTAAAAGCCAAAGATTCAAAGACAAAGAAAAATAGAAAAGGCATATTATATATAAGAACAATGAAAAGAATTAGAGTAGCTTTCTTGCCAGATGTTGTACAAACTAGAAAACAGTGAAGCAACATCTTTAAAGTAGCAAGGAAAAAAATCTTTTCAATCCTGAATTTTATGATTAGTGAAAATCTCTTTCTAAGTCAAAGAAGTAATTAAGAAGAAATGAAGACTTTCTCTAACAAACAAATATTGAGAAAATTTATTACCAACAGAATTGTGCTATAAAAGATGTTAAAGTATGTTCTTTAGGCATAAAAAATATAACAGAAAGAAACTTGAATTTATAACAGAAATTAAGAGCAGTGGAAACAGAATAAATGAACGTAAACATAAAAAGTATTTTTTCTTGTTTCATTGTTATAAAAGATAAATGATGTCTATATGAAAAAACAATAATGTATTGTGTGTTTTAGATATGTAAAAGTAAAATGTATGACAGCAATAACACCAAAGATGGGAGGGAGGAATTGGGAGTATATTGTTGTAAGGTGCTTAGATTACATATGAAGTGGTATAATATTATTTGAAGGGACTCTGGTTAACTAAAAATCTATATTGTAGAGTCTAGGGCAACAACTAAAACCACTAAAAAATTTTAACAATGAGCTGAGAATGAAGATAAAAATGTAATAATGAATGGCACTCAATCCAAATGAAGGAAGAAAAATTTTAAAAGAAACAACAAAGAGATGGGGAAAAATGAAAACAAGCTATTAAGATGATATATTTAATCTAACCATATCATTAATTACATTAAATGTAGTTGGCCTAAACACACCACTTAAAAGACAAAGATTGTCAGATTAGATAACAAAGCAAGGTTCAACTATATATTGTCTACAAGAAACCCACTTTAAATACACAAATATGTTAAAAATGAAAAGATAGAAAAATATTTACAATGCTACCATTGGTCAAAAACAAGCTGGAATAGCTTTAACAATACCAAAGTAGCTTTTTGTCTGACATCTTAGGGAGGCTGCCGTAGTTGTAGCTCCTCTCTGAGCTTTGCAATACCACCCAAGGACAAGAAGAAGAAGAAAGATGCCGGAAAGTCAGCCAAGAAAGACAAAGACCCAGTGAACAAATATGGGGGCAAGGCCAAAAAGAAGAAGTGGCCCAAAGGCAAAGTTAGGGACAAGCTCAATAACCTAGTCTTGTTTGACAAAGCTATGTATGACAAACTCTGTAAGGAAGTTCTCAACTATAAGCTTATAACCCCAGCTGTGGTGTCTGAGAAACTGAAGATTTGAGGTTCCCTGGCCAGGGCAGCCCTTCAGGACCTCCTGAGTAAAGGACTTATCACTGGTTTCAAATCACAGAGCTCAAGTAATTTACACTAGAAATACCAAGGGTGGAGATGCCCCAGCTGCTGGTGAAGATACATGAACAGGTTCAACCAACTGTATATTTGGAAAATTAAAACTTTATTAAATAAAAAAAAATACCAAAGTAGACTTCAGAAAAGGGACTATTACCAGGAATAAAGAGGAACATTACCTAATGATAAAAGTGTCAAGTCTCCCAGAATCCACAATAATTATAAATGTATATGCACCTAACAAGAAACTTCAAAATATATGAAGCAAAAACAAATAATACTATAAGGAGAAATAAACCCACAATTATAATTGAAGACTTCAACATTTATCTTAGAGTAATTGATAGAACAAGTAGAGAGAAAATCAGTAAAGATACAGAAAACTTTGAAAACACTGTCAACAACTTGACCTAACCAATGTTTATGGAACACTTCATTCCAAAACAGTAGAATAGATATTATTTTCAAATGCACATGGAACATTTCCCAAGATATCCCATATTGTCAGCCATAAAATTAACCTCACATATTTCACATACTGGAATTATCCAAAGTATGTTCTTATATCATGATGAATAAAATCTATGAATCTATGGATGAAAACCTAGAAACAAACAAACAAACAAAAAGATATCAGGAAAATATTCCATATATTGACTGTCAAGAGGAAATAACAGGAAAATTATGCAGTGTTTTGAATTGAGTGAAAATGAAAACATACAATGTGAAAATTTGTGGATGAAGCTAAAGCAATGCCTTGAGGTAAATTCATAACACAAAATGCTTATGTTAAGAAGAAGGTCTCACATCAATAAAATCAAAAGCTGGTTCTTGAACAAATTAACACAGTTAATAAACATTTGGCCAGACTGACCAAGGAAAAAAGAGAGAAGACATAAATCACAAATGTCAGGAATGCAAGAGAGGACATCACTATAGACCCTAAGAACATTAAAGAGATAAGAAGAGAGTACCAGGAACAACTCTGTGGCCATAATTTTGATGACTTGGATGAAATAGGTTAATTTTTTTCAAAGACACCAACTACCAAGGCTCAATCAAGAAAAAACGATAGCCACTCAGAACCAATTGGTGACATCAGTTATAAAACAGGAAAAAAAAGAAAAAAGAAAAAAAAGATAACCTGAATAATACTTTATCTTTTGAAGGAATTGAATATGTAGTAAATACTTCCTCCAAAGAAAAAATTTAGGCCCAGATGGCTTCACTGGAGAAGTCTACTAAATATTTAAGGAAGAAACAGTAGCAATTCTGCAAAAACTGTTCCAGAATATAAAAGAAGAGGAAACACTTCCCAAATGCCAAAATGAGACAAATATGTTATAAGAAAGGAAGACCAATATCTGTCCCTAACATAAATGTAAAGTTCTCAACAACATACTAGCAAATTAAATGCAAAAATTGTAATACATCATGATCAAATAGAGTTCATCCCAGGAATGCACAGCTGGTTCAGTATTTCAAAAATTGATCAATGTAATATATTATATCAAAAGACTAAAAAAGCAAAGCCATAAAATTATTATAATGGGTAAAGATAAAATTATCACAATGCATACTAAAAAAGCAAAGCCATAAAATTAACACAGTGGGTACAGATAAAAAATTCAACATTCATTCATGATACTCTCAGAAAATTAAGAATAAAAGGAAACTTTGTTGCCCTGATAGAGTGTCTTCAGAAAACCCACACCTATCATCATATTTAATGATGAAAGACTAAATGCTTTCCCCTTAAGGTCAGCGACATGGCAAGTCTATCTGTTCTCACCAATCCTATTGCACATTGTACTGGAGGTTGTGGCTTGTGCAGTAAAACAAGAAAAAGAAAAGTCATATAGATTGGAAATGATAAAATAAAACTGTCTCTATTTGCAGATGACATGATTGTCTATGTAAAAATTCCTGAAGAATCTACAAAAAGTTACTTAAACTAAGTAAGTTTAGATGAGTTTTATGATACCAGGTCAATATACAAAAATTAAAATTTCTATGTACAAAAATCAGTGTGCCAATACAATAACATACACAATTAGAAATTAAAATAAAATGATAGTATCATTTACAATAGCACCAAAACGATGAAATATTTAGGTATAAACCTTATAAATACATTAAAAACTACAAAGCACTGATCAAATAAATAAAATGGAGAGATTATACTGTATTTGTCATTTGGAAGATGCAGTATTGTTATAATGTTAACTGTCCCCAAACTGATCTATAGGTTCAATGCAATTCCAATCAAAATCTCTTCAGGATTTTTGTAGAAATTGACAAATGGATTTTAAAATTTATTTAGAAAGGCCAAGGAATTAGAATAGCCAAAACAATTCTGAAATAGAAGAACAAAGGTAGAGGACTTATACTACCTGGTTTTCTGACCTAATGAATTTAGACAGCATCATACTAGAGAAAGGATAGACATTGATCAATAAAACAGAATAGAAAGTCCAGAAATAACCCACACATATAAAGTTGATTGATTTTTAACAAAGGTACAAAGTTAATTCATTTTCAACAAATAGTACTGGAATAATTTGATATATAAGAAAATAAACCTAGCTAGATCCATACTTCACACCTTATGCAAAAATAAACTCAAAATAGATCATAGATCTAAATATAAGAACTAAACCTATAAAATTTCCAGAATAAAACACAGAAGAAAATCTTTGTGATCATGGGTTAGGCAAAGATTTTTTTAGCTAAAATATGTAAAACATGATCTATAAGGGAAAATGGGTAGATTGGATTTCACCAAAATTAAGAAGTTCTGCTTTTTGAAATAAACTGTTAAAAAAATAAAATATAAGCCAAAGGTTGAGAGGACATATTTGCGAATCATGTATCTAATAGAGGATTTGTATCTGGAATACGTAAGATTCTCACACTCAATGAAACTCTCGTTTAATAGGAAAAGAAACAACCCAATAAAAAATGTGCAAAATATATGAACAGTCACTTTTCATATAGACAGCAAGTAACCATATAGATTTATCTTCAACAACATCAGTCATTAAAGAAATGAAAATTAAAACCACAATATGATACCACTACACAGCTATTAGAATAATTAAAATTTTCACAGAAAATATCAGCAACTATACCAAGCAACTTAGACTAACATATAGCTGCTGGTGGAAATGCAAAATGGCACAGACACTTTGGAAAATAGTTTGGCAATTTCTTATAAAGTTAAACATGTACTGACCATATGACCCAGCAATCTCACTGCTAGGTATTTACCCAAGTGAAATGAAAACTATATTTTCATAAAAATGTGTATAGGAATGTTTGCAGCAGCTTTATTTGTAACCACCAATACCTAGAAACTACCCAAATGTTTTTCAACTGGAGAATGGATAAACAAATCGTGGTACATTTCATACAGTGAAATACTACTCAGCAATAAAGAGGAACAAACTATTGTTCCACACAACATGAATGAGTCTCAAATGCAGTATGCTAAGTGAAAGAGGCAGCATTCAAAGGGCTACCTACTCTATGACTCAATTTATATGACATTCTTACAAAAGCAAAACTATAGGGACAAAAAATAGATCAGTGGTTGCCAAGGACCGGGGTTTGAAGAGGGGGCGACTACAAAAGAGGCATGAGGGTATTTGTGGGGACGGTGGCACTGTTCTATATCTTGATCATGGCAGTGGTTGCATGACTTTTTCAAAACTCTAAGAACTGTATGCTCAAAAGGGTGAATTTTACTATATGTAAATTGTACCTTAACAAAAATGGAAAATAATTTTCTTAAAGTCTATGGTTTTATAATAGTATTGGCTTTAAAAATTGTCACTAACATAAATATTAGTTTTGAACATATTAGATATTTGGTAATGCAGAGAAGTCTGCTAATTCTGAATAATCTAGCAGAGGATTTTAGAAAAGACTTTCTGTGAGTTCATGATTCCTGTGGAGAAAACAAAACCAGGAATAGGACAAAAAATGGCTGGTTTTCAACATTCTGTTGTATGTATATACTAAGCTTGAGTAACCTCAGTGAATATTGATGAGCTGATCTTATAAATTACACTCTATATTTCTTACACATAGCTCTTGCTGTCATTTTAACATAAGAACTTTTTAATATGTACGATCCCTGTTTTTCTGGGTCATAAAAATAACTAGAGAAATATCTGAAGTATTCTCATTGTTTATGAAATTATGGCATTCTGTAAATTTTAGAAAAAGTGTATTTTTTTTTTAAATCTGGAATTATCTAAGAAGGAGAAATTGAGGCTCTTCTATAAAAATCAAGGTAGGATTTTTAAAAGTAAATGGAGACCTTCATTATTATATTGTTTGTATTTGCATTAATATAATGCATCAAAAATAGAAAAATTACTCTGACCTTTCATCTAAATGTTCAGGCATGTACTAGTTTACTGGTTGTATTATCTTTTTATTAATTTCAACTCTAATTTACATATAAAAAGATCATTTGGAATCAAAAAGTGAAATCTGTTGAATTGTTAAAAGCTGAGTGAATAGAAATATTTAATGGCAGGGAGAAGAAAAGAAACTGAATTGTAGGAAAAGAGAAACAATGCACAAACAAGAAGCTATTTCTTTCTTTTCTTACTCACTTTCCCTTCTGGGCTCCTTCCTCACTCTTGGGCTTAGTGAGCAACATTGATAATGTTGATGTCATGATCAATCAGCTTGATTGATGAATTCACCTAGGAGTCCCTACTTCCTGTCTCTATCCCCAGCTCACCCATTTAGCTCCTACTCAACTTCCTTTAAGAAGAGACTCTCAGAAACACAAAGAAACAGGAAACTTTCCTGTACACATTTAAGAAAATTGGCAAGGGTATAAGGGGAGGGGTTTCCCAGTTGTCGACAACAACAACAAAATGGACTCTTCAATTCCTCTCCTTATAGAACTTCTCTATGACATGGTCCATGTTGATCTCTTCCTTCTAGAAATCTCCCTCCTTTTTTAAATTTAAAAAAATCTTTATCTTCTATAACATTGAATCTTTTGCTTCATCTTCTACCTTTTTCATTAGTCCTTCTTTGTCTCCTTTTGTGGGTTCTTCTTAAATACTGAGTTCTTCCCTCAGTAATGGTGTTCCCTGGGATATCATTTCTTTACTCATTTATTCAAAAAATAGCATATGCTGGGCACTGGAAATACAGCAGTCAACAAGACAAACAAGGTCATTATTCTCAGTGAGGGACAAAGTAAGTAGACAAATTCACTGATAACATCCTGAATAGCTTACCCATTCTTCCTGAGGGAATTGTCTATTCTTGCAGTGACAGCCACCATTTCTGTGATGATGCTTTTCACATTTATGTCACCAGCTCTGATCCCTTCCTTGACTTCCCGGATTCAAAGTCACCCACCCACTGGAGAAGACGCAGACATAGTAGTTAAGAGTGTGGATCCTGGAATGACAGAGAAACTAAGTAATCTCACTTCATTAGCACCCCAAGCAGACTGATGGTCTGAGGGCCAACTCAGCCCACAGATGTTTTGGTTTGTTTAGTGATATTAAAAAATAAATTAAATTTGAATGTCATCCTATGGGGCATATGCTCCCTAGTTTGGTCTCAGTCCCCTCTACTCACAGGTTTTACACACATTTATATCACGTGTTGGTTCTGGTCCTGAGACAATTGTGTTTCCAACCCCTGGCATAACGGATAAGGACCCCACTCATTAATATACCAGCCTTTGTGATCTGGATCCTACCACTCACTAGAAATGTCCTGACGTTTCTCACCTCCAGGCCTTTGTCTATGCTGTTTCTTCTACCAGAAATGTCCTCCCAACTCTGCCAGTTGAAACTATATAGTTTCACGATTCTTCAAGATCTTTCTCAAATTTCACCACCTCCGTGAGGCCATTTCACATCTACCTAATTCAGACTCATCTGCCAGTCAAACTATTAGGTATTTTAATCACAGTATATTTGGCAAAAACCTATGGACTCTCTCCTTGGAAACATACAGATCTACACTATATCTGCTGAACTCCATGCATGGTCCAGAGGTTGAAAATCCCTTCTAGAGAAACCTTAATCTAGAGGAGTGGATAGCTACAGGTTGTTCAAAAAACATCCATCCTATTTATTCTATTTCCCATTCAGTCTTTTTCTTAGCATTGGGAACACATTTTCAAACAGAATAAAGTATATGTGCTGATATAGGACAAAATTAAGTGGAAAAACAAGCAGCTGTAGAATACGTAGTTTGCTCCCACTTGGAGATATACAACGGGGAATGTTTTATACCCATCCGTATATAAGTCGTATAAACCATGAGAGGCTTTTCTTTCTTATACAGCACATTATTTTACTTTCTGAAAGTTCTGGGGTGCAGGCATTTGTACTCCTGACAAAAGGAAAATCCTGATGCTCTTCTCTGTGTAGACACCATTCTCAGGAAGAGGCCAAACCTATTTTATTGCCTATCTCTCTACCCTTTGCCTTGCAGCTCTCTGCTGGTATGGAATGTGCTGCTATCCTTGGGATCTAGGCTTCGAGTCAGACTCGATGGATAGTGAGCACTCAGTAACTTTGCTGAATGAATATGTGAGTGAATGAGTTATCGCTGAATGGGATGTGAAGTAGATATGATATATTATATATTAATATAAAGATCCCAAGAAAGATGAAATCTGGATGTGGAGATGTAGGATTATCAAGGCACTAGGTGGATTTATTTAAACTACATGGTCCAGTAGTCCCAAAAGCAGAATTCTGATACCTTCCACCCAGCGAAGGCTGCCCTGATAGCTGCCTGGGCACTGCCCAGGCAGAACCCTCCGCTCCCCGTCTCCAACACTCCTGCAACACCCCCGCCTCCAGAGTTAGCTCAGAGGAAGGGAAGATATTGCCACTGAGAGCTTGACTGCTTTGCATGAGTCGGTAGAGGCTGGCAACTACAGGATGAGTTCGTGAATAAACAAAACAGAGCTAAGGACAGATTCCAAAAATACCTCCTTTAAGGGACAGAAGGAATGAAAACTACCTAAGAAGGAGGAAGCCAAGACCAGTCATCAAATCACACATCTGCCTGCTTGATGAAGACTTTTCAAAGTATTCGATGGAGTCAGAAAACAGATCACTGATTAAATTAGAAGAGCCTCAGTGGAGAAGCAGGAGGAGGTGGGGACCCGGGACAAGGAGTCACATCATCCACGCTCCTGTACAGAAGATGCAGTCAGCGAGGAAGGTGCGAAATGTCATCAGGAGCCAGTCATTTTACAGCAGCTGATTGCATTTTTTCCAATGGGACAACACAAAGGAAACCCCCTACAGGATTATAAGGCCAACCCAGGCCGAATCTGACCATAGCAGTGAATGCAGAACTTCGGCTGGGTTGTGTCCTCAGGCCTGGATCTGCAAAGACAAGTGAGCTCTGTGAGGAAGGGAGGAGCCAGCAGTTCTGGGTCACCAGTGCCGATGGTACCAGCCAAGCCTCAAAGACACAGGGCAGCTCCTCACCCAGGACAGAGCCAAGACCTGAGCAGAGTGTTGGCAGAAACCACATGGGGACTTGGAATTATGCTTCTTTCCTGACCATTATGCCCCTGCTGACCTTCAATTTGGGTGGGTCATTGTAGGAAAAGAAGATGATGGGGAAACCAGTTATCCCCTGACATCCCCTGAGGGCTGTGGCTTCTCTTGGAGGCTTCCTTTGGGACTGGAGGGAAGGAGTCAGGAGCACGTGGAGGGGCTGCCGCTTCCTGGGTGCTGCCTGCCTGGAAGGAGAGAAAGGACTAAGGAGTCACCAGCTTCCCACTTTTCCTAGTTCCAGGAGAAGCACACCTATGGAAAGGCGGCTCCTCAGACAGACATCCTCCCCGCATGATGGCCTCTGTAGCATCCATGGCCAAGCAGCAAGCAGAAGCCAGCAGCCCCATCTGCCTGGATTACCTGAGAGACCCAGTGACCACTGATCGAGGGCACACTTCTGTCGCTCCTGCATCCACCAGAACTGGGAAGACCTACAGGACATCTTCCCCTGTCCTGTCTACCTCCACCACTGCCCTGACAGGAACCTCAAGAGGAACACCCAATTATGCCACATGACTGATACCGTTAAGCAGCTTCCCACCACAAGAGCGAGAGGACAGGGCAGGAGCAGGAGCCACTGTGTGAGAAGCACAGCAGGTTCTGGCCTTGTTCTATGAGAGGACCTGGAGCTGTTAACATCCCCAGGGTGGGGGTCTCCTCCAGCCACCGGATCACCACCTGATGTGCACAGAGCAAACTGCAACTAGTCACAGGAGGCTCAAAAGCTACGTTGAGCCCTAGAAAAGCAAGGTGCAGATGCTGAAATTGAGTGTAAAATGCATGTTTCAAACTCTTTTGAAGTGACTGGGATGGTAGAAAAGTGGAGGAGGGACTTATTCTCTGAATTAGAAGCATTTCTCAAGCATTTCTTGAGAAAAGAACAAGTTGCAATTTATGCCAGGCTACTAATTAAGAAGGTGGATGTTGGGTGAGAGGGGAAGAACAAACTTAAAACAAAAGGCAAATTTCAGACCATATTTTCAAATTAAAAAATCTTCTTTGTGAAATAAAGCATAGTAGGTATGAAAACCAGGAAACCCCCACAGTGTTGTCATGTGAATTAAAGAGAGAATGTGAGAGTTGCAGTATCCCTCTCCATCATTTAGGTCTGCAAAAAAAGATCAGTATGTTTGAGTCAGATTTGACACTAGATCCTAAAACTGGCCACTCTAAACTTATCATGGAAAATAGAAAGTGTATGATATTTGAGATGGGGAAAACAAACTTTGCTCATAATATTAAATCATTCACATTCTACACAGGCCTGGGTTCTGAGAGATTTAATACTGGCAGGCATTTTTGGCAGGTAGAACAGGCACAGGTGTGTGGTCCTTTGGTGTGTGTGAAGAATCTTTCCCCAGAGATGTTCATACAAGCACCATCCCCAAGGAATGGTTGCTGGCAATTCCAATAATGGGCAAATTCTTGGAGTACATGGGATCTAGTTCCCAGGTGAGTTGATTGGCCTTTTTCTGGACTATGAGTTGGGAGAGGTTTCCTTTTATCACTTGAATGCTGAATCATATTTGTTGACATTCACATTTACAGAAAAACGTATGCCTTGTTTCTGCATTGGACCTTTTCAAAATCTCTTGCAATTGCTATAGTCGGTGATGAATGGTATTCTACTGTTTTGTATGATATATTTTTTCCCAGTGTTCTTGGAGGGTACTTCTATTCTATAATAAAGAGTGTAACTCAAAAAATAAATAAATAAACCCTTCTAATCTGATGCAATATTTCCTTTACTTGAATTCTACAAAATGTTGGTGCTATATTTCTTAAGCTGCTTATCAGATTCTGCCTGGTTTCAGAGCTCATTTTATGCTTGCTTTTTCCTCCTCTCCCAACTGCCATCACTCTTGCCTCCCCCAGCCACCCTGTGCACATCTGTACATATCAGGGACCAGGACATGCTCATGGTTTATCCTGCTTCTTAATACAGTGCCTGTACATGAGAGGTGCTCAGTGTTTAATCATCAGATTGAATTAAATTATTTATAAATTATGGATACTAGTCTATGAGCTCACTAAGCAGTTGTCACCTTTTTACAAAAATTGCATTGCTTATAAGATTAAGGGAATTATCATTTTATAATTATATGTGGGACAAACACATTTTTCTAGTAGTGTTTGGTTGCCAAACTGTTTTCTGTGCCCTAGGACGTCTAGTTCACTTGAATTATTGATGACAGCCATGTCTTAATAACCCATAAACATGTGGAAAAAATTGAATAATTCAACTTTCATTTTAGGTCCAAGTGAGAATCTTGAAATTGGCAAACAAAGCATCCAGCCTTTCCCCCCCACCCCACCATATTCAGTGGCACTACTTTAATTCTTCAGTCAGGTGATACTTATGACCAGCTTTCTCTGTCCTTGGTATTTGTGGTCTCTGTGGCTCTGATGCATTTTTGAAGATGCTCTCATCCCAGGTCCAGTGGTTGATGGGATCCTATTGCTCTCCAGCTCGTGCTAGACTTGGCTGCACTTTGTATGATGATTGTCAACATTGAAGAATCCTGCATGTTCAAACCACACTGGGCTGACTTATGGACAATCCTCAAGATATTTCCTCCTATAAGATTGTTGGAAGCATTTCCACCCCATAAGATTGCTGATCTGGTTCCGTGTAAGATACCCCTAAAACCTGTTTTTATTGTAGCTGTTTTTTCTAAGACAATGTTGGTTATATTCATGGGGAAACAATATATTATATGCAGTCAGTTTTTCCAGTCCAACACACCTATATTTGTTCAAGCCCAATGAAACGTTCCCTATTTTACAACTTTTGGCCAACTATTTACAAAGTAACTGTTGGACTGTCTCCCATCCCCTTAGGGAGAGTTTCCCTACCCCAGATCCTTAAGAAGATGACCTCCTTCCATGAGCTGAAAAACTGATTTCAGACAAATATTTTGCAAAAACACTGATGCCTTAAGTGTGAAATTGTTACATGATAAAGTTCCCAGATTTCAAATTTTACCCAATTTTAGATATTGACACTTTCCATAGCATTCTCATCTCAAGCTTCAGAGAGATGTTGGTTGTATATGTATTGAAAGGAGTCAGATGCACCACAGAGACACAAACATGATACCCCAGCCTCAACAGAATAGTACTTTTAGTATTTTGTGGGAGTTAAGCTCTAGGAACTAACTAAAGAATCAGACAAGGATTTGGTTCACCTCAGTTGTATTCTCATACTCCAGGCCATGCTTTGAGGTTAGGATATCAACTTCTCAAGCAATGTTGGAACACCTCGAGCAGCTGCTTCATTTAAAGCACAATGGTGGGGAGAGTGAATACTAAAATGAAAAATACAACAGATCTAAGGGGTAAGTCAAGAGTACATTATGACACAGCACAAGGACAAATGTCACCTTTTAAAATTCTAACTGAGTGTTTTGCTAATGGAAAGCAGGGTGGATGTTGCTTGGAGTGCTCATGCCTGATTCAAATCCATAGCAACGACCACAGGACAAAGAGGTTGAGAATATTCAATGTGGGAGTTCACTCTTGGACTTTTAGGAAGTCAGTAAATAACATGCTTTTCTTACCCTCATGGGTTCCAAGTCAGCTTTAAAAATACCTCCAGGAATTGGACAGATAGTGAACAAACTATCAGTTAATTAATGACGGAATCAGAATGGAAAATGTAATTTAGATGTGCAGTCAAAATTGGTCCTTCTACTGTTTTCCCCACAGTTGAACTTGTCTGACTTAAAGTCATTGCAGCTGCAAATCTGCAGGCTGTGCATTCCTCGTGGAGGTCAGGAGCAAAACATTCGGACACCAGGCTGTTCTGAATGAGAGGAAGAGCCAGTACTGTGCCTGCTGAATTCATTTTCTAGTCTCACTAGGGAGGTCAATCTTTCTGCCATGGGAAGAGTGAGTGAGTAAGAGGTAGAAAGAAAGCAGGAGTTGTTGTTTTTCAATACTTCCCAAAAGGGTGGAAGCCCTTAATCTTTGGACCAAACCCTTGGGCAAGGTAGGCATCCTGGGAGAGGGAGAGGATGGATCTCAAGGTCATGATGGAGACAAGGAAGACCAGCTTACAATGTGGAGCTCATGGACTGAGATTCAGTGATGACTCTGGTTTGTGTTTTGAACAGCCTTATTAGGTATCTTTATGTCAGTGGCCCATCCTAATGCAAGTAAAGATAACTTTATATCTCCAGCATCTTTTCCTCAATAATCCTATGAAGCCCCTCCAAGTTTCTTGCTTTGCTAGCATGCAATACTGATAAACTGAAAAAGGGAAATTATGTAGATGGGCAGCTTTTCTGCTTGAAATTAGGAAGGGAGGGAAGGGAAATCTGTTTGAGGCAGGCAGCAGCAGAGCATGGCAAGTGCATTTGTATTTCTCATGTGCAAGGTACAGCAGGTCACCACATATTCGTGAGCCTTTTCCTGAAGAGTGTGAGTGGGGCAGAAGTGTGTGTTCTGGCTGTTATGCCTCAGCATAACTCCTTCTGGTGTGTGGTTGGTTGTAATGATAATGCGTCTGCTGCTGATGATGATAATAACAAACACTTATTATTCTATGTGGTGGACATTGTCCCAAGCAGATTATACACATGTATACATATGTGTCTATATGGACATATATATGTATGTATACATATGCACACATATGTAGGTATGCGTGTGTTTATCTGTGTGTAAATATGCACATATGTGTGTAGGTATATGTATGTATATATTGTGGATGGAAAAAATCCAAATTGTGAAATAGTTGAAAGAAGTTTGTTCTGAGCCAAATTTGAGGACCGTGACCCAGAGCCACGCTCAAGAAGTCTTGAGCAAGTAGACTTGCTGTGATTGGGTTATAGTTTGGTTTTATACATTTTAGGGAGATAGGGGTTACAGGTAAAGTCATAAATCAATACATGGGAGGCATACATTGGTTTGGCCTGAAAAGGTGGGCCATCTTGAAGCGGGGCGCTTACAAGTCATAGGTGGGTTTAGGGATTCTTTAGCTGACAATTGGCTGAGTTAAGCTTTATCTAAACGACCAGAAAGGAAATGCTTAAGTTAAGATGAAAGGTTTGAACACTCTGGGAGGTCCAGACAGGAGGATCTTTCTTAAGACAAGGATCTGATAGGATGCTTGAGTTAAGACAAGGGGGGTCTTCTATCTTTTGGATGATGTTAATGCTATACCAGAATCAGGTTGGGAAGTAAACCTGCATTATATTTGGTTAACAAAATCTGTTTAGTGAGATTTTATCATTTGTAGGAGTGACTCACTAGGCCCCTTTAGAAAGGAATTTGGGCAAAAGAAAAAGATCAGAGTTCAGTCCTCAGTATGTGTGTGTGCACATATATGTGTAGGTATATGCATGTATACATATGTGTATATATGCACATATATGTAGGTATGTGTATGTATACATGTGTATATATGCACGTGTATGTGTAGGTCTATCTATGTTTATATGTATGTATGTACATATATACACACATATATATTAATAAATTTGCTTAATCATCACAACCTTATGAGTATTATTACTACCCCAACTTTACAGAGAGACTAAGGAATTTGTCAGTTACAGACTCAAAAGATCAAGGGACTTGCCCAAAGTCAAGAAGGTGGTAGAGCTGGAATGCAAACCTGATTTATTGTTCTATCCCCTAAGACAGATAAACCCTTTGGATGGCCAGCAATTGCACTCAGGGCTGCAGGCTAGCCTAGTGGTGGCCCAGACCAGAGGACAAGCACTGTCTCCTTTCATCATTCTGAGATGTTTCTAGAGTTACATGGACAGGGAAGCATTGAGAACCAATGGGGCTAGGAGTCTAGATGTAAAGTTTCTTTTAGAAAGGCCAGTCCTCCCTTATGGCTCCCACTGCTGTGCTGTAGGTGAAGGGGAAACAGTGCTGTTCAGAAGGGCATTGTTGAGGAAGAGAGTCCAGCTAGCCCATGTTCTTAATTACAAAGGATTGAATCAAGAGGTCACACTGAAATAAAAACAATTTTCTGTGACAAGAGGGAGATCTTTTTTCTGAAAATTTTCAGAGCATTTCTGTACTTCAAGTTTCTCTCAAAGAAGGCTCTGAAGACTAAATTAGTTTTATGGATTTTAAAATGCAAATGGAAACCCACCAATCTCCATCCATGCCTGTTCCTCCCATTACTTGATGACTTGGCTGCAAAGGAAAGTGGCATGAGGTTTATACTTTAAAAATTTTTTTTTAAATATTTTTCTTTTTTCTTTCTTTCTTTTCTATTTTTGTTTTTAATTGAGACAGGGTCTCGCTCTGCTGCCTGGGCTAGATTGTAGTGGTGTCATCATAGCTCACTGCAACCCCAAACTCCCAGGCTCAAGCCATCCTCCTGCCTCAGCCTCCTGCGTAGCTGGGACTGCAGGCACACACCACCACACCCTACTCATTTTTTAAGTTTTTTGTAGAGATGGGGTCTCACTATGTTGCCCAGGCTGATCTCCAACTCCTGCCCTCAAGCTATCCTCCCACCTCAGCCTCCCAAAGTGCTGGGATCACAAATGTGAGCCATTGTACCCAGACAAAAAATATTTTTTCCACCTCTCTGTTATCCTGAACTAGTTTATCTTTGTGCGGATAAAAAGAAGCTAAATGGGTAATATTCACATTACTGTTAATACCCTGGTGCATACGTGGGGTGGGCTGTTTATTTTACAAACCTGAAAGGAAGATATAGTCACTCAGGTCTGACCCAGTGTTTTGTCAAGATAGAGTAGATCCTTCAGTGGGTTTGAATAGGGAATCAAACACAGTCAGCTGAAACTGGGATGGCCTCAACCTCCTCATTGCTCATTAAGGAGACAAGAAGACAGAAAGCAGGAAGAACAGGAGGAGCCATGGTGGCATTTTGCAATCATTTTCAACTCCCCTGAAGAAGGAACGTGAAGTTATAGAACTCCAAAAAAATAACTGAAATGTGTTTCCAATTTGTTTCTTCCCATTCCACTGTCAGGCCCCATCCCTTTAAGATTCCATTAATTCTTTCCAGTCACCCGAGTCGAGGTTTTATGTATTGATGTCCCTTTGCATAGACAAAACTGAGAAATTGTTGTGTGAATTCCCTATAGCCAGAAGCCAAAGCTGCGAGATGAATAATGGTACTTTGGAAAGTTTTCAGATCTTTATAAAAAGACAAAGCATTGATTAGTGTAAAAGGAATAAAGAAAGGAAAGAAGACAAGGAAAGAAAGAAGGAACAAAGGGAGGGAAGGAGGAAGGAAGAAAGCAAGGAAGAAGGAAGAAGAAAAGCAACATTCCTCATTCATCCTACAAATGAACACTATATGGTGTTTGCACAGCCTTATTGGGTGAAGGTGACCAGGACCCAAAATCACAGGACATTATTCTGTAATCTCATAAGTTATGTCGCCTACTGGGGGGTCTCAGTGTCCTTAATTTTGAAATAAGGTTGAAATAGCTGTTCTCTAAGATTCTTACATTCTCTCCTGTCTCTTCAATTAATCATGTTCCTTCTGGCAAGCATTATTATTCCCACTTGGTAGACATAGAAAATAAGACATCAAGAAGTTAAGTGGTATAAACCACCCACTGTGGGAATGAAGGTGCAGGAGAGTAAGCACATTTCTGGGCAGGAGGCTGTATTTGAGCTCCCAAGATTCAATTCTTTACTGTCTATCCCCAGTAACAAAAATTTCACCTTGAGGGCAGAAACAAAATCAAGTTAGAGCTCCTGGTAATTAAATTTCCTGCAGTAACTCAGAATATAAATCAGCAGCTAACTGGATGCATGTTGGTTGCTCACAATTGCAGGTTCCTTTGTCTTTGTCAAGAAAATTAAAGAAATACTTGTTCACATTTCTATAAAATTATGAAAACAACAAACCGGACATCTGTAAATGATAAATTGAGCTGTGGTTAGGCTAACTTGTATTAATTATTTTGAAAATTACAGCAAAGAACGATGTTAATGTCTCTCTTCTCCCTGTTCTGCTGACAAGAGCATTCATCAGATACCCGCTCTGGCTTCTGCATCACCAATAAAACCCACCAAACCCATGCTGTCTCCCTGCACGCTGCCTCTCATGACCTAGCTAAAAAAGGATTTCTTTATTTTTTTCCACTCACTTCATTCCCATTGATAACTACCTTCCACTAATTTTGACAAAATAATAAGTAAAAAGATTTTTCTGGTGTAATTACATGTTTCCCCTAATTCTTAATTTGTTTTGAAACCCAAAACACCTGGGCAGAAAAAAGAGGGCATACACATAACCAGTAGGACTTGGCCCTCACGCAAAGGAAACTTCTATTCTTACAAGTACTTCAATTTGCAAGTAATTCTTCCTGATGAGAAAATACTAAATTGGTCTTTGAGTATCCTAATCCCAGCTTTCCTGCTTAGTAGCTGGGCATTTGTACCCAGCTAGTACAAATGTACCCATTTGTACCTCAGTTTCCTTACCTATGAAATGGGTTGTCATGATGTTTAAATGCATACAGACATATAAAGCATTTAGAACAGTACCTGGTGCACAGTGGGCACTATAATAAATTAGTATTGCTTTTGTTATTATTTCTCCCTGCCAAGCATGTTGATAGCACCTCCTGGATTGTAATGAAACCCAAACTTCTAGCAAAGTCTCCCACACTTCATAATGTCCTAGTGCAAAGGACAAAATGGAACCACTGACATAACTTGAGTTTTAAATAAAACAATTACCCTGATACAATTACAGCTTCTTGGCAGAGTAATCCAGTTCTTTGAGGCCTTACGCCTCTCTTAGTTCCACAGTTCATCATTAACACTATGCCCACTTTGTGGAAAAAATAATCGATCTCTTCCAAAGAATAATTAGCTGATAATTCTCCAGCTTTTTCAAGATGATTTTATTCAAACAGTTGGACCATTCAATCAGTTAACTTACTTTTAACTGTAACTGTTAATGTACTTCCAACTTTATAAATCAACTGTGTGGTTGAACTAAAAAGTCAGGGTGGCCCAGCAGAGTGGCCAGCGGCATGTGGCCTGCCCTTGAAGGTGGGCAAGGCTGAGCAGCCCACCACCAGACACAGGGTGATCTCTGGCAGCAAGGCTCGTCTTACTGCTAAGGCAACTTGAATTGATCGGACCTTTAGCATTTTTTTTTCCTTTGATAATCTAGATGTGGAACCTCATCAGAAGCCCAAATCTCTATGTTATTTTTCTCACTGCCAGCATTTTAGGAAGATCTGTCATAAAGCTGTCCTGAATTTTTTGCTCTGGGTGAAAAATCTGCAAAACAAAATCCAGTTGTTTATTTGTTTGTTTCCCATCTCCAGCAGTAGCCTAAACCACTAGTATATAACTAGAAATGGGTTTGAGTCATTCTAGAGTAGAGAAGATGCTACTCAGAGGAAGTTTAATTCTCTTTATATCTCTAGAGGGCAGAGGTTGGCTTCTTCCATTGTCTTCAGATACTAAAGCTGTAACTAGCCACAGAACCGAATGATGTCAAGGATTGTAAATAAAAGCTGCTGACAACAAATCAGCAGCCTAGTTTGCATAAGAGGGGGAAAGGAACACTAAATCTCTGTTTAGAATATAGTTATTAGAAATTAGGAACAGCTGGAGAATATCTAGGCCATGCACAGAGACAGTGCCCACTTGCATCTTGATGGTGACAAACGGTACATAAGGAGAGCCTTGGGCATGATACAAGCCGAGAATGTCCATAAATATGCTTCCCTTCATCTGATCCTACCCAAAGGGACAAAAATCACTCAGAATTATGGTGCCATTAAATAAGCATTTTTAGGTTATACTTCCAGTTTTTGCATTAGCTAACGCAGTTTGAGCCAGGCACTGAGCTAATGTTCATCTGCTCCTTTTCATTTTATTTTTGTAGCAATCTTATGATGTGTACCTATGTTCACAAGAAGGAAGGGGAGATGTGAAGTGCCTTGCCCATGGTGAAGTTAGTCTGTCCCCAGAGCCTATTCCAGGAGACAGGACGAGAATTGCTGTGTCCTAATTAGGTGGTATTGGTCTCTTTCTTCTCCCTGTGCCTCCTGTGCAAGGGGAGAGCTATCAGAGTTGCCACCCCTACACCCTTCTGGATGTCAATTTTCAAAATAATAGTTATCCAGAATAATCATGTCCTATCACATTGAAGAGCTGTTGTCTTTCTTCGAATAGTGGGAGTTTGCAGTAGTGCTGTAACTACTTCATTTATTATAATTCCACATATCCAGAGTGACAATGAGGGCAGCTGCTTTTTTCCCTGCCCTCTACTGTTGGCTTTGATCTGCCTCCAGCCACAGCAGAAAGGGCATGACCTCCACATGAGGATTGGGGGACAAGTATTCCTGAGGAAAGAGGTGGATAGGGAAATACCATATTATCCAGGCTTTGGACAGAGGTTTCCAAACATATGTGTTTGCCATGTGTGAGCAAATGACCTGGAAACACCAAAGGCTTGATATGGAAAAACCAAAGGACATCAAAGAGATTCCAGCATAGGAAAAGTAAGTCATGGCCACCAGTTTGCCTTTTCGTCACAAAAGTCAAATGATTCCCTGGATTTCTACTTTCCTGCTGTTCTACTTCTCACTCTACTCAGACTCGGATAGTGTTGATTTTTTAAGGCAGTGCCCCATTCAAAAGACAACTCTGTGTTGGGCTCTGCACCCCATTGTTGTTAGGTACGGGAAGCACCCCATTGTTAGTAGGTGCGGGAAACATATCTTACGAACAGTTGGGCCATTGACCAGTTGAAGGCCTGTCATTGGTACTGATCACTGAACTCCAGGCTTATGACAGTCTCCCAGGTGGTTCTCTGGGGCTGGAGAGATGGACAGATGGATTTCATGTGGCCATCTCCATCTTTGCTGCACCAGGGCTCTCACACCAGAAGAGAGATTCTTGTTAGAGTCAGATGCTCAGGATCAGAAGGCACAAGTCTGGCATGGTCCTAGAGCTCCTAGAGTGAGAAGGAAGCTTGTTTTCATCTCTGGCCACCATTTGTTCATTTTAAAGGCCATACATTCATTCAATTGACAATTTCTGAGCAAATACTATGTGTCCAGCACTGGAAATAGAAATATGAACCTGACACTTCCCTGTCTTCAGAGTCCCTTAAGAGAAATATAACCAGCCAGGTCGGGCACAATACCTCAAGCCTGTAATACCAGAACTTTGGGAGGCCAAAGTGGGAGGATTGCTTGAGCAAGGAGTTCGAGACCAGCCTGAGCAACATAGCAAGACCCCCATCTCTACAAAAATTAAAATTAGCTGGCATCATGGTGCACAGCTGTAGTCCCAGCTACTTCGGAGGCTGAGGCAGGAGGATTGCTGGAGCCCAGGACTTTGAGGTTGCAGTGAGCTATTATGACTATTATGATATCACTGCACTCTAGCTGGGTCCACAGAGCAAGACTCTGTCTCAAAAAAAAAAAAAAAAAAAGAAAAAAGAGAGAGAGAGAAATATAACTGGTACTATGAACAAATTTCAATGACCCCTCTATAGTTTTTATAATCCTTTCCCTCTCATGTTTTAGATTCTCAGGCCAGTAAGGGTTGATGACCAGAACTCGGTAACTTTTAGCTACTGGCTTGACTTTTTGAGTTGTTTCCCAGAAATGGCAGAATTTCTGCAAGACCAAGGAGTTGAGATTCTAAAGGCCCCTGGGCAGACCTCCTGATGCCAACTCTCACCATCCCTCACTAACCTGCCCCAATGTAGGTAGCCCCCTCATTGAAAAGTCAGTGCTCTCTATTAGTCAGGGAGGTGGATTTAAGGCTGCTTCCCCTATTGTCCAGACTGATGTCTTTTGTATTAAAATTTCTTTTCTTCTTTGGAAGCCCTCATAGTCTCAATAACTGGCTGTCTCTGCGGTGAGTAACCAGACCTAGGCCAGACTCCTTTTGGGTTTAGTAACAGAAATAGACATATAAAATTTTTAAAAATTATGATACAAGGTAAAACACGTCACGTTAGAGATACGTAACAAGTACAATGGTGAACAAAGCAGAAAACGAGTTAGCTAGAAAAAGTTTCATAGAATTAATAACAATAAACACCACAGATTGTGTACTAGCCATGTGCTAAATGCAGTATAACATAGTGATTAAGTATGTAAGCTTCAGAGTTAAGCCTGTGTTCAAATCTTAGCTGGGTCATTTACCACTTGGGCAAATGACTATTTGTAAAGAATATCCAAGCCAGTTTCCTCCAATGTAAAATGGAATAAAAATTGCATCTACCTAACCCACTGTCAAGACTGAAGTAGGTGAGGCACATTAGATCAGTTTTCTAGGGCTGCCATAACAAATTACCACAAACTTGGTGGCTTCAAAGAAGAGAGATTCATTCTCTCACAGTGCTGAAGGCTAGAAGTTTATAATCAAGGTATTGGCAGGGCCATGCTCTCTTTGAGGGCTCTGAGGAAATTGGTTTTTTTTTCCTCTTCCTAGCTTCTGGTAGTTGCCAGCAATCCTTGGCATTCCTTGGCTTGTAGATGCATCTGTCCAATCTCTGGCTTCAATGAGGCCATCTCCTCTGTGTGTCTGTGTCTCCATGTCCAAATTTCCTCTTTCTTATAAGTCATATTAGATTCAGGGCCTACTCTAATTCACTATGACCTCATCTTAACTTGATTGCATCTGCAGAGACCATATTCCCAAATAAGGTCCTATTCATAGGTTTTAGGTGGACATGAACTTTTGGAGGATGCAGTTCAACCCAGTATACATGCCAAGTAAGCACTCAATCAATGCTAGCTCTTAAAATCATGATTATTATTAAATTTTCTAACATATTTAATAATAATATATGAATACATTTATATATTTAAATATTTTATGTAAGTATATAAATATTTTAATTTAATGTTATTACATATTGTATTCCTTGGAGATAGATATTATCTTCATTGAACAATAAACTAAAACTTAAGAGGTAATTTACCCAAAGCTATGGAGCAGAGCCAAAATGCAAACCTGCCTGGTTTGACTGTGAAACCTTGGAGGATCACTAGCCACAGTCATGCAGGAGCTTAGGTGAGCTGGTCCTGACAAACAGAAGTTCTCTGGACGATGCTGGGGAGGGAGGTCGGCAGAGGGAAGGGGTGCCAAAGTACGCAGGAAATTGTGTCCCTCAGCCAGCTCTCAGCTTATGTTCATAGATGGCCAGGCTGGAGGCCCCCTGTAGACTTTATTAACCAAAGCCCTCAGAGAGATTGAATGACTTGCTCAAGGCCCTATACCTGCTTGCTGAAACATCCTAGGCTTCAACCCACATTTTTGGACTCAGAATCTAGCATTGTTGTTTGTTTGTTTGTTTCTTCCAGACAATGGCCCTAGGCAAGGCCAAAAGAATGTTAGTCCATGGATGTGCCCCAGTCTTGCCTGTATCTGTCAGGCAAAGAAACCTGTCAGACAGCTACTTACCCATGCAGGAACCAGGTCTCAGCACCTCTGCCCTGCCCCTCTCGACTCCCACAGCCAGACAGAGAGCGAGCCTAGTTATAAAGCCTAAACTGATAGAAAAGTTGATAAAAAATGAAATGCTAAAGACCTCCTTGGAGAAGATAACCTGGCAGCGTGGATTCAATCTGGGAAAAGGCACAGAGGCGCGAAATCCAGATGCAGAGTATCATACACTTGAGACCCAGTCTGCAAGGACTCTGCAGACAGCGGGGAGGGCTCTGTCTCCAACCTAGAATGAGATTAGTCATCATTAGCAGTTACTCTAGATAGGTATTGGGTGTCCCCGAGATTAGAAAACACATAAGAACGTGTAAGTCTCTCCCCTTGCCACTGCCAAGGCCTGAATGCCCTGCCCCCAGCTGTCTGAATGCCCTGTCCCCAGCTGTCCTCCCCTTCACACCACAGCCAAAGGGACCTTTCCATTCACAGCCTGATTGTGTCCTTCCCCTCACTCCCTGCCTCCCTGTGACCTTGTGTATAAAGGGCACACTGCTTATCCCTGAACAAGGCCCCTGGGGAGCTGACATCCCTGCCCCTCCCCCCAGTTTTACCATCAGTAAAAATATTTACACACTCACACACATACACATTCTCCCCTTTCTAGCTCAGCTTCAGCCACACAGCTCTGTTTACAAGCTTTTGCACATACTTGATATGGCCCACCCCCACTTTATCTCCTTTCCCTTTCTTAACCTCTAATTATTGTTTGTTTATCTATTAACAATTCTAGGAATCTATATTAAAAAAATACTTGCACATGTGCACAAAGATACATGCATACAAGCATTAGGGGAAAAACAGGAATAAGTCCATCAGTGGGTTAAATAACTTGTGCCCATCTATTCTGGGTTACTGTGGAGCTAGGAAATGATGACCGACCTATATCCACGAACATAGGAAGATCTCCGTGGCACGTTGTATTGGGAAGTCCTAGAGGGTAAGGAGAGACAGGGCCCTATATGGTAGGTGACCTCTCTCATAACCCTGAGTAAAAGTTCTTGAGTCGAGACTGAAGGGAGGGATAGGAAGGAAGTTTAATATCAGTGGACCCCAGATCCCTAGAGAGCCAAGGTTTCCCCAACAAACCCCTCCGTGGGTATTCAGGTCATGTGTAGCATGTATATCTATTCTTTTATGACCAAAATTTCACTTTGTATAGTTTCATTGACTAAATTAAAAGTCATCTGTAATTTTTACAAAGGGACACTACACTCAAATGAAGCCAGTACAGCTATGTTCCTGAGTATATTTGATCAGAGGTCAGAAAACCTGCTTCCAAATTCTTAAATTACCACTGACTAAATCTCTACCTTGGGGCAAGTATTTTTATTAATACTTAACCTGTGTGAGCTTTACTTTCCTCATTCATACATTAAGGGAGGTGGACAAAATAACTCTGTGGTGTCTTTGTTGCAAGATTCTATTCTATTATTTTTCAGGTTAGTGCAATGTTAGTAAGAATAGTAATTGCTAACATATTTTTAGTGATTGCCATGTGACAGGCACTGTTCTAAGCTTCTTATATGTATTCACCATTTTACATCTCATAGCAACTATATTAAATAAATACTATTATCCCCATTTTATGGAAGAAGAAACTGATGCCCAGAGATTATGTTGTCCAAAGTCACACAGCTAGAAAGTTGTAGAGCTAAAACCTAATTCCAGGCAATGTGACTCCAGCATCCAGGATTGTAACCATTCTGTTCTGCTGCAACCAAAAGTCAACCTTTTTCTTGCTGCATGATTTAAGGATTCATACAAAAAAAAAAAAGTGTTAAGAAACAAATCTGAAGAGCCAATATGAAAAGTGTAGATGAATATGGGAAAGTTATCTGTAAGAGCCCAAATGCAAAAGGCAAGCAAAAGGTCTACTTAAATATTTAAGCAGTTTTATAACCTATCACTTCTACATACCATAATGTGACTATTATCTACATACTTCTGTGTAACAACAAATGCAAGAAAAAAGATGTCATAACTACTACATTATTATGCATTCTTTTTTTTTCTCTGAAAATCACACCATCAGAGGCACATGGCATTGATGGTTTCAATTTTAATTTCACAGATGAAAGAACTTGGCGTCATCTTCTACAACTGCAGCTGCCTGGTCCTAGATTTACAAAGGATATTTGCTTTATATAGCTCATTAAAATTCAAGAGTAGAGTACCTCAAACCTGGTCCAAGAGACTCTATGGAGTCTATGACAATGAAAAGAAATTGCAACTTCAGCTGAATGAAACCAAATCTCAAGCATTTGTGTCGGTGAGTTGTTTGCCCTCTTCCTCCTCCGAAGGCTCTTTATTAAGTTGGAATGTTTGAGTATGATCTTATATTGGGGAAAAATGAATTAGAGGGTTCTGTCCCATGCCTTGAAGAGTGAAAATGTATCTACTCTTATGTTCAATCTTATGCTGTTCCCAATACTAACAATAATAAGTCTTAATAATCATTCCTCTTGTCAGATACTTTGAGTTATCTAATTTGATTCCCATAGTCATCCTGTAAGGCAGGCATGGGATTGTGACCCTTTTGCAAATGGAGGTATTGAAGCTTACCCACTAACACAAAGTCCATCAGATAGGAAGTGGCAGGAGAGGAACCAGTACCCAGGCCTTCTGACACCAGAAAATAGGATGCAAGCCTATTTTGGAGGCCCTACCTCAATGATTTTCAGATTTGTTTTTTTGTTATTTCAAAATATTAAGGGGGTACAGTGGTTTTTATTACATGGATATCTTATATAATGCTTAAGTCATGGATTTTGGTGTGCCCGTCACCTGAACAGTGTTCATTGTACTCAATACGTGAGATTTTATCTCACACCCACCCTCCCACCTTCCCTCCTTCTTGGTTTCTCACGTCGTTTATATCACTTTGTACCCTTGTGTACCCATCTATTAGCTCCCACTTATGAGTGAGAACATATGGTTTGGTTTTCCATTCCTGAGACACTTCACTTAGGGTAATGGTCTCCATTTCCCCAACCACATTGCTGCAAATGACATTATTTCATTTCTTTTTATGGCTGATTAGTACTCAGTGGTATATATATATACACCACATTTTCTTTATTTAGTCATGAATTGAAGGGCACTTAGGTTGATTCCACATCTTTGCAATTGTGAACTGTGCTGCACAGACTTGTTTTTAAAAGTAGAACTCTTGGATGAGACAAATCTGAGGGAATCCCAGGGTATAAAACAGACAAAAGTAGAGCTGCTGTACTTGACTGGGGCTGAAGGTCAAGAGGCCCACCCAATAGGACAAGGCTCTTTAGAGGGTTTCCAGGCCTCTGAGGCTGCTGAAAACCTCCAACCACACCCCACACCCACCCTCACCTCCCCAGTTAACCTCCCAGCTGCCCATACACCACAGCTATCCTCCAGTTACTGGGAATGGGCAATGTAAATATCTGGACCCAAAACCCTGGTCCTCAAACTGTAGAGTACCTAAGAATCAGGTAGGAAGCCTGTTTAAAATGCACATTTAAAGTCCTCCCAGCCCCCACCCAGGATCTGATCCACTGCATCTGGGATGAGACCTTAGATTTTTTACTTGAATCAAGCTTCTGAATTGAACCCGATAGTCAGACAAAACCAGGCTCCCAATTTAAAATTGCTATTTCTCCCTTGACTGATATCAGTGCTTTTATGCCAATAATTTTACATAACTAAAGAGCATTTATTGAAGAGTGAATTGTATCCTTTATGCCTATTTAAAGGAAAGCACAATCTGAAAATTTAAAAATGTAGCAATAGAAGGACAAGAGGAAGTCAAAGTTGTTTGTCTTAAATAATAAAGTCACATAAACATGAATAACAGAAAATAGACTATGAAGGATTTTCATCAAACAGAGCTAAAATAACTTTGGTCTTTGTATTTGTAGAATGAAGTAGCAAGTAGCATATTGTATAGGGCTTTTTCCTAACAAAATTATTTCATATATACATTTTCATTTCATCTCAAAATGACCCTGTAAGACCAGAAGATCAGATAGTATTCCCAATTTGTAGATGAGTAACAATAGAAAATTTGCCAAAGAACCTTTAATCCAGATGGTAATAGGGCAACATGACACCCCACCCAAGGGACACTTGCTTAGGCAGGTTCAGTAGAATAGATTGGAAGCAGCAAGAAATAGACAAATATTAATGGAAAAAACCCCAAACTCTGTAAAATAATTTAAAGAAGCTTATTCTGAGCCGAATGTGTGTAACCAGCCCAGAGCACGTGGCCTCAAAAGGTCCTGAGAAAATGTGCCTGCATTAGATAGGTTACAGTTTTGTTTTACACATTTATGGAAATAGGAATTACATGTTAAGACCCTAAGTCAATACATGGACGGCATACATTATACATTGGTTTGGTCTGAAAAGGCAGGACATCTGGGAGTGAGGCATTATAGGTTATAGGTGTGTTTCAAGATTCTTTGATTTGTAATTGGTTAAAGAAATGAAGCTTTGTCTAAAGGCTTGGAATGTTTTAACTTAAGGTAAGGATATCTGTTAATCAGAGAGGAGCTACCTGACAAGTGACCTATTGAGTAAATTGATGGCCTGCAGGTATAGTTTAAGCTTTGTCTTATATAGCTTTAAGCCTGTTAATGAGTTACAGAGAGTATCTCCAAGAAGGGAGCAGGGCATGACAAAGCATGTCTGACCTCCCTTCTCATGGCCAGCAACTGAGCTTTAGGGTATTTCTGGAGACCCTTTGGCCAAAAAGGGAAGAAGTCCCTTATTGTTGATTCTAAAGTTAACATATCTTACAGAGAGTGGCCTCAGGCTTTTAGTAAAAGCTATTCTATGCCTTTGTTATATTCCAGGGCAAATTCAGAAGTTAGTTTTTATTAAAAAGTTCACCACAAAATGAGTTGTGAAACATTTCTTCTTGAACTACATAAAGCCATTTTCTGTTTTTTAATTTATTTTGATTTATTATTTTATTTTCTATTTCCTATTAATGATATCAAGCCTACCTTTGAATTTTAATTCAGCAGATATCAATTGAACACCATTTTTGAAGAGATATAAAATCTTATAAGTATAGAAAGTCAGAAAGCCGCTGCTATTGGAGTTGGTATCATTCAGAAAGAGCTCCTTGAGCTCACCTCTGTTATAACATTTATCACATTTTTTTATAACTATTTGTTTATAATCATCTTTCCCACTATTTTGTTAGATTCTGAAGATCATATACTATTAATATATTCTCTTTATCATTGGTATTCCCGGCATCTCACTGGGTGCTCTCTAAAAGCAGCAATAAATATTGGATTGGTTTTATGAGCAGTAATATTAATAGAAAGTTCCAGAATGCATACAGTTTTCTCAGTAATATATGCCAAACAAATGCCAAGACCAATTTATTTAAATTCAGTATATTTGTTGTAAAAATCTTAAAATAGTATATTGTATTTTTATAAGCTGACAGTCCCAAGACTAAATTGAGCACACACAAAAAGAATATTTGTAGAATAACCATTCCCCAGATTAGATTTTATTATAAATAATTAATAACTCAGCATAGTTAAATATGAATATTAATTTATGATATAAATATGGATTATTTCTAATTTTCTCATGGAACACAAATAGACATTTGGTTAGACTTAAGTATGTGATTTCCAGTAACTTAGGGCCTGATAATTCTAATTTTCTTATATTTCCCATTGAAATCAGAAGATAGGAACAATAGTTGGCTGCATTTCTGTCTTGTGGATTTCTTTTTGGAGCCCTTAAGATTATGCATTTGCTTTCCAAGATAAAGACTAGTTAGTTCAAGGTCTGTTTTTATTGTTCTAGGTGTTAGACAGATTTCCTTACTTGCTGTTCATTGTTCAGTTCATTCACCCATCAGTCATATATATTAAGATATATTCAGTGAGTGAGGACAGACATTGATAGAACTTGGTGCTGCTATGGAAAAATACCATATGGCATTCCTCTTTAGAACATCCAGCATATATTGTTAATTATATTTTTAAAAGCTTTATTGAGATATAATTTACATACCATAAAATTCACTCTTTTAAGTGTACAATTCAGTGGGGTTTAGTTTAATCACAGAGCTTTGCAACCATCTCCACTCTATAATTTTAGAACATTTTTTTGGCCACAGAGAAAAACCCCATACTCATTAGCAGTCACTGTCTATTTTGCTCTTCCTTCAGTCCCTGGCAACCACAATCTACTTTCCCTTTACGGATTTGCCTTTTTCTGGACATTTCATGTAAATGGAATCATATGATATATAGTCTTTTGGGACTGGCTTCTTTCACCTACCATGATGTTTTCAAGGTTCATCCATGTTTGTAGCATGGATCACTATTTCCTTCATTCCTTTGTATAGCCAAATATAATAATATTCTATTGTATGGCTGTGCCCCATTTTGTTTATCTATCAGTTGATGGACATTTGAGTGTTTCTGCTTTGGGGATATTGTAAATAGTGCTGCTATGAATATTCATGTACAAGTTTTTATTTGAATACCTGTTTTTAAATTGTTTTGGGTTTATACTTAGGAGTAGAATTTCTGGGTAATGTAGTAACTCTATGTTGAACATTTTGTGAAACTGCCAAACTGTTTTCCAAATTGGCTACACCATTTTACAATCCCACCAGCAATGTATGAGTTTCATTTCTCCACATCCTTGGCAACACTTGTTATTTTCTGTCTCATTTTAGCCCTCATAGTGTATGGTAAATGGAATCTCATTATTGTTTTGATTTGCATCTTTTTAATGTGCTTATTGGCCATTCGTATATCTTCTTTGGAGAAATATCTATCAAATCCTTTGTCCGTTTCTAAATTAGGGTTTTTTTGAGTTGTAAGAGGTCTTTATACATTCTGTATGCAAGTCCTTTAATCAGATATATGTGATTTTTTTGTTTTGGGTTTTTTTTTTTTTTTTTTTGGAGACAGGGTCTTGCTATTTTGCCCAGGCTGGACTTGAACTCCTGGGCTCTGGTGATCTTCTAGCCACAGCCTTCTGAGTAGCTGGGACTACAGGCACACCCCACAGCACCCAGCTTAAATATATGATTTGAAAATATTTTCTTTCTTCCATTCTATGGGTTGTCTTTTCATATCTAATTACATTTTAACATATATATTCTAAAAATTGGGTATAGCCTTAGACTTTTTAAAAACCAGGAAACTGTTATGAAATGAATAAAAAACCTGCTAAGGTCTTTACAAGGCAACTATATAATGAGTATGCAAAATAAATTATATGCATATATAAGGTACTTATTGATCTAAGAGACAAACCTAGATTAATCTAGAAGCCAGGTGCCTCAGCAGCTCTTGATTGGTAAAAGATTATCACAGAGCTGGAATATTGAAGGAGATCTGTATTTTCCCTTTTCTACTTTACTATGGAATAAAGAAGTACACAGTGCAAGGCTCATAAAATTAATTCAGGAGTGCTAAGAGAGAAACATACCAGCTTTCTTTCTAATTAAACAGTTGGAACTAGTTAACTTCCTCTGCCAGATTATTCTTTTGTGTTATTGTTCATTTATTTATACTTTGAACAAACATTTTTAAGCCACTAGTATGTCTAGGCACTATTTTTAAAGATAGAGGACTCTGGAACACACAGTGAAGTATCACCAAGCCCCCAGGTGCAAGGGGACTGTTACAAATAATCATGCATTTCCTTAATAAACACAGAGAGCACTCGCTCGCTGCCATGCTCAAGGCTCTGTGCTAGGCAATGGGAACATAGGAAACAATAAGGCAGGTAAGTGCCAATAAAAATCTGTTCACACATGGCATCCAATCCAAGAGCTTCATTTCACTAACCTCTAAATGGGGATTCCTACTGTGCAGTGTGGGGGGTTATTCCAGAACATGACTTGGTAAGAAGGGACTCTGACCACCCAGCACTGACATTCATTCCAGATGGTTCCAGAAACTCTTTATTCAGCCTTTTGATATTAAGCATGCTTTGCATTATTTGTGCTCCTATACATGCCATAGGGTATTACTTGTCAAAGCAAGACAGGAACTATGAGAAACACTATTTCCAGTCCTGCCCAGTGGAAAAATAAGAAAACCAAGCACCTCTTTCCCTTTCTATGGCAACTGCACCTAAAAACATCATATTTTTATAAGATGAAAACCACCTCAAGCAACTTGAGAAAAATACCTCAAGCAGAATTTACCTCTTTCTTCATTTTGCTTAAGTCTTTCAGAACATCCTTCTTCTCTGACTCTCCTAATGAATTCAGGCATTTTAATAACTCACCCAGTTTTTACCATAGTATTATTGATGGCCCTTTCTCAACAATTAGCACTCCTCTTCCTGATTCAAGGAAAGATTTGGGGGGAAAAAAAACCTCCCAGATTTTTAGATTTTGTGTCTTGAACATCATCACGGCCACATCACCTTCCAAATGAAATGAGTTCTGGGGTAAATGGCTTGCTATGTGTATATGTATATGTGGTTAATACCTAAGAAAATTAACAGCTATGAGTGATGGGGATGTATAACAGGATCACATATGGTTGGAGCTGGGTGCTCTCCAAAAAGCAGAGGTTTATGTATTGAAAGCCAGGATTCTACCCTAAAACAGACTTGAGGAACAGACTTGAGACCCATCCCAGCACACTTTGATCTCTACTCAACTTTGATAAGAGTGAAAATATCTTTGTCTAACTTGATCAAGAACCAGAAAGTAGGTTTGCAAAAGTTTAGTTACAAGCCTAGACCCATGAAAACAAGTAAAGAAAACAAAGAAATCCCCAGATGCCAAAAAATTAATACTCTAAAAGTTTGGCTTTTGTATCTTCACAGAATTCTCCCAAACTCTTTTGCCCTAAAAACAGAAGCTTTGACATAGACGCCATCTACAGTGTGATCGACGACGCCAAGCAGTATGTATACATCGCCGTCATGGACTATCTGCCTATCTCCAGCACAAGCACCAAAAGGTCAGTGAGTGCCCAACCTCTAGTTAGAACCCAGTCTCTGAGGCCAGGCACTAAACTGGGGACCACAGGAGAAGCCAGCCTAGACACTGAGATGCTATCAGGTTGCATTAGGAAAAGCACACCACTCAAGTCTGCTTGGTGTACATTTGCAATTTACCCGTGATGCATATTACCAGGCAATCAATGGGCTCACTGCCCCATGAGCATAGAAGCCAATACCATGGCACTGGCCCGTGAGAAAAGAAACGCTTTATTTCGAGTCAACTGGCAAGAAGATAGGAGAAAACGCTCAAAGTTTACCCAAGCTGGGGGCTGGGTTGGATTTTATAAGCATAGGGTAATGAGGCATAATCTGATTGGATCTTGCAATAAGGTGATGCGTGGAGGCATGATCTGACTGGATCGTGCCGTGTGGGCTTCTTAATTCAGCTCCTGCTCCTCAGGTTGAAGCACTTAGTTTCCGCCCATGGTTGCATTTCAGGTTACTGTGACCTTCAAACTGTGGGTCCATGACAAATGAAAAACAACTCACAACTTAGTTGCATAAAAGTTGAACCGGATTCGTCTGGTGTGGTTATGCATCTTCTCCCTAACTGGGTCCATTTTAAGGGCTCGGGGTCTCACCCTACAGAAGTACTTCAGTAGTTTACATTATAGGCATGAGAGCAACTTTAGAAAGAAGGTTGGGTTGTTCCCAATTTGAAAATTATTTTTAAAGAAAAATAAAGTAAGATATAAAGTAAAACATTATTTGAAAATTATTAATAGGGATGTACCTCAAGGGCATGCTAAAACTGAGCACTCTTGCAAGATTTTCCTTAAAGGAGGCATCACTCCCTTGTATTCACAACGGTCTTCATTAAATGCTAAATCCTCCTAATATCTTCTCAGTGTAAAGGAGAAAGAAACTTAAAATATATACGTTCTCAGTTGATGCATCCCTCTGTGCGAGAAAGAGAACGTCATAAAATGGAGTGCCTTTTCAATAATTCATCATTATTTAAGCATGCAAATACTTGGAATAAATTTAGGGGTGGAATTTATGACAAACTCTTTGGAAAATCATTGCATGCATAAATGTGTGGCCATGCTCACGTATTTCCACTTTTGTTTTCTTGCTGGGAATGCAAAGATTCAGGTGCTTGAATAATTATTTGAATCCAGGAAATGTTTTCAAAGTGTATATTGCTGGGAATGCAACCCAAGACCTTTTTAATTTGGAAAATTACAATTTCAGAATAAGCATTTAATGAGGTTAAATGATTAAGTGTGTCCTATATTGCTTGAATATTTTTCATATTGCCAACCCCATGTATGCATAATATGCAACTTCTTTATGCAAATGACTGTAGGATTGCAAAAGAGTCTTTCTCCCAGAAAATGATTGCTCCCGATGACAGGCAGTGGAAAGGCATTGTTAGCTGCAAGGTGAACATGATTAAAGTACATTTGCTTGCAAATATTGTGCATCCTTTGAACATTCATGGATTTTTTCCACACACTTTCACATCTTTTCTATCTCTCCTTTTTATGTTTCTCCCATTTGTTGTGTATTTGGCGCTAGAGTTCATTTTACACTTCAGCATCACTTACAAAAGATTTTTAAACATAATAGGTTTTGCCTGATTTTCCTGTTATTGAGGAGGAAAATAATGTCAAGTTTGTGGAGTCATATGTTAGGATGGGATGATGATTTCTCAAGATTGACAAAACCTTTGTTCCATGAAGTCCCGTGAACAAAATTGAGATGCTTCATGGTCAAGGGGAAAATAATTAGCATGGAGGATCTAAAATATCTCAGGAGTCTAAAAGTTAGAGAAGATTTAAAGAATGTCAAAAACTTTAGAATCACCGGAAACTTTGCATTTTGGTTGTTAATCTACCATTTCAGTTGTTATTTAAAAAGCATTTCTTTTATTGTATTTTTAAAATTTCAAACTTATAAATGCCCTTAGCTTTCTAAATGAAAGGTCATCAAAGAGACATAAGAAGCAGTCCAAACATCCCGGTTATAATTAAGTTCTTCTCAATCACATGAATTAATTCTGTTTAAGAAGTCAGACTGGTTGCTTGTCTTTACCTCATCTTGGAAAAGATTTTCAGGAGTGCATTCAGCTTTAATAAACAAGCAAATAGTATCAAATATCAATGTGTTAATGGAACTAATTAATATCTGACAGACTTAACTTTGAGTCTACACGTTGCCAAACATCCAAATGAAAGAGGAAAAAATTCGCTCCCAAATTATTATGGAAATGGTTGACAGCATGTAAAATAGTATACTGCATCATTTAGTAATAGTGTTGGACATAACTTCTACTTTTTCAAGTAAAAAATCACAAGCCCTATTTCACTTCTTCCTGATTTTGCAATCAAGCTCCCTTTCTTTAATCAAGTCACTTAATTATTTAGTTTCAGTTTGGAGTTGCTCATTTTTTATTTCTTCATTCACATGAAATATATATTTCAGAAGGAAATCAGTAGATGTGTGAAGAAAAAAAATGTAGCCTGATTAGCCTTTGAGGTGTTAATATTTTTCATTTATGTATTCATTCAACAAATATTTACTGAGCACTGTGTTCTGGTCATTAAAGTATAAACAGCATATAGTCCCAGGAACTCCATCGAACAGCAGCAAACGGGCACAGAAGGGATTATTAGAACACAGTGACATCAGTGGAACAATAGATGTATGTACAGAATGTTATAGATGCTTGGTGAGAGAACACCTATGGCACAGTTTCACAGTTCAAGGAAGCTTATTGGGGAAGATGTTACCTGAGTTACATTCAAAATATTCAGGAACTAGAAAGGAATGAGAAAGGGAATTTTCCAGGTAGAAGGGACATCATGACCAAAATTTCAGATGGAGAAAAAAAATAGCCTGGCAGGTTCAGTGCTGAACCATAGAGCCCAAGGTAACTTGGTGAGGGATCAAACTGGAGAGGGGCAAGGACCAGGAACTGGAGGGTCTGACCACTGGGGAGTCTTGTGACTTTGATCTACTTTGGTGATCATGGAAGATGTACTTGACAGGAGACAGAGAAACCAACATGGAGCACACAGCTGAGATGATTTTTCCCAGAAGTCCTCAGCTTTGTGGGTACAGAATAGACAAAGAGAATTACAGCACTGATCCAGAATTTAGATTTTGCCAAGCATCCAGGCGTGGCAGTTCATACCTATAATCCCAGCACTTTGGGAGGTGGAGGCAGGAGGGTCACTTGAGGCCAGGAGTTCGAGACCAGCCTGGGCAACATAGAGAGACTTTGTCTCTACAAAAAATGTTTAAAAATTAGCCAGGCATGATGACACACAACTATAGTCCCAGCTATTTGAAAGGTACTCCACCTTGGGTGACAGAGCAAGATCCTGTCTCAAAAAAAAATGTGCATACATACAAATATATATACATATATTATATATATATATATATATATAAAATATATATGTAGACAAGAGCAAAGGAGACCAGGAGGAGCACATGGGAGGGATCATGGATCTGCAGCCTCCATGGGGGAAAGAGCGATTAAGGGAGTAGAAGACTGAAGGGCAGGAGACTAGGGTCATATGTGAAAAGGAGGTCTTTGGAGGTGCGATGATTATGACATTGACAGTCTAAGGTTTTGAATAATATTATCACTAGTCCAAACAGTGAATTGACCCGGAATTAGGGCAAGGTTTGAATATATAAATAGAAGGCCTACAAATGTCAGAGCTGAAGGGAGGAAAAGTGATTTAAGGCTTGGTCCATCAGATAAGAAAGTTTTTTGTTTTGTTTTGTTTTAACATGAGGATTAAGTGAAAGTTCTGGAAGCGACATTGTGTGTTCGGGGAAGGCAGAATGGAAAGTTGCCCCCACATCTGAAACAAAGTGGCCAGGTGGTGGCAGAAAATACATGGCAGGACTTTAGGAGAAGCTGTGGTTTTAGGGAAGAGTCAGGATTTAGTTAAGGATTCAGGGAAGAGGCTGAGCCTTATGGTTTGCCTTATGGGGGATTCAAACTGCCCAGCAGAAAATGTGGGAGGCAGGGGAGGCTTGGGGAGCTTGATTAGAAGAGAGGATGCTAAGAACAACCCGCAAATGAGAGTGTGGGGAATCTCAGAGGACCAGAGCAGAAGTTCATTTGGGGAGCAGTTACCAAAAGAAGAGACGTTTGAGTGGCATTTGGGATCAGAGGAGGTGCTCAGGGCTCCTAACTGAAATTATTTTGGAAAGTTGATTCTTACTGCCCATATCGACTGAGGCCCAGGTAGAATCAGAGGTATAGTGAGGGTGTCCCATGGTGGCGGTCAATCTGTCCGGTCCCTAAGCCCACGTGCAGCTGGAGGCCCTGATGGCAGGAAAGCTCTTTCTAGGCAGGAGCAAGTCTCAGTAAGGCATCATCTTTTGGTGCCTAACCCAAGAGGCTTCCATTTTTTTCAACTTCTCCTACAAGGTTATTTATATATTACAGGATAAAGCAATAATCAGAATAATAAAAATGTTCTCTGTCGTCTAAATTTCTTTTCCACAACTAACTTAGTTTCTTTATTTTTATCTATATGGATATAATTTCTGCAGGACTTACTGGCCAGACTTGGATGGGAAAATAAGAGAAGCATTAGTTTTGCGAAGTGTTAAAGTTCGACTCCTTATAAGTTTCTGGAAGGAAACTGATCCCCTCACATTTAACTTTATTTCATCTCTTAAAGCTATTTGCACTGAAATAGCCAACTGCAGTTTGAAAGTTGTAAGTATTATATTTATTGTATTATTAAATAAAAAGTTTATTCCTTTTGCACATCCGTGAAAGCTGTAAGCATACACATGCATGTAAACTTGCAATGAGAACCAGAATAACAATCTTTGACAGTGAAAAAACTTCAAAAGGTAGGTCAGGTAATTTTTCAAAGCAATCACACACAAAAAAGGAGAGTAGAACCCCAGTTTCCTGATGCCTTCTCTGTCTAGCCCTTTTTGCGCATGCTTTCTGTTGCATCCTTTCTGTTTTGTTTGAACTGCTTCATTCCCCTGTTATTCTTATTTGTAAGACTGTGACCAACAGAGCGTTGGAACATGTACCAGCACAGACTTCGCCAGCCCTAAGTCCCCCTGACCTGGGTTCCTGTGATTGCCCCAGGTCGCTTGAGCCACATGCTAATCCATCTCTGAATACCTTGTGGGAGGCAAGATTGGGAAGTGTTAATACCCTAAATGTGCGTATTCTTTAGCTCATCTTCAACTCTACTCCAGTCCTCATCACCCTCTGCCTCCCCTTAGGACCTTTGTACATGCTTTTCCCTCAGCCTACAACACTCTTCTTCTCCCTGCTTCACCTAACTAATGACCACTAATCCTTTAGGTCTAAGCTTTTCCCAAACCCCTATGCAGTCACTCAACAAATGTGCACTGAGAAACTACTCTGTGGCAGGCCCTCTTCTAGGTGATGAGGAAGCTGTGCTCCCTGCAGCATTTAGGGACCCAGGATGCCAGGGGCTCTGCAATCAGCTTGGACACATGGCTTCCAAGATCACCATGACCCTCAATATGCAAGGCCAAACAGGAGAAGAGTGAGGTTGGAGGACTGTGCAGGAGGTGTTTAGGGGTTGGGCCTAGAGGTGGTGAACATCCCTTTAGCCTCCATTGCAGTGCCCCAACATCACTCACGTGGCCACGCCCAATGCCAAGGGCGGCTTGTGAGTGTGTTCACAAAGGCAGCCCTGTTCCCAGGGACAGAGGAACAGATTTGTGGATCATCATGGTCACCCACTATCCATTTTGTTCTTTTTCCACATAAAGAGCCCTCATGCTCTCCCCATACTCCCAATAAGGGAGAAAATGCAAAGTTTAATTCATTCACTGCATAGCTCGAAGTTTAAGGTCTCCCAGTGATGTGTAGTTCTCGACATTATGTTTGGAAGTGGCACCTCAGAGTTTGGTGATGTAAAAACCTAAAACAGTAACAACCCCCAAAAACCCCCAAAAGCAGGTTATTGTTACCTCCCTCCCACACAACAGGGACAGAGTAAGCACAATTAACAACTGCATTAGAAAGGGGAAGGTTGCGAGGCCCACAGCAGACACTGGTCCACAGTGATTATAAAATCCTTCTGGGTAGGGCTGATGAAGTCCTCATACTCCTGCTGGTTCAAACCAAGGATCCAAGCTTGTTTTAGGACTTTAATAATTAAAGAAGTTGGATCAGGGCACAAACTTGGATTTGGAATCAGATATCCAGGATCCTAGACATCCAGGAAGCTGGAACCGTCCCAGAAGTCAGGTGGAAACACAGGAGAATAAAGTCCGACTGTGTTCATTACCTTTCCACAGACAAGAGAATGCTTGAGATTATTCCAGCTCAGAGATGGCATTTTCCAGGTAACGGAAGTGGCACACAGGGCTCCATGGAAAATCAAGCAAGACAAAGAACAGGTGTCTAGTTCACCATCGTATTCCCAAAGCCTAGCATGATGCTAGGCACACAGTGTTCCAAACACAGGTGATGAGTGAAGTCAAAGAAGGGAACTGGCAAAGGCAGAGTGATAAAAAAAGGTTCTGTAAGCCAGTGAGGGGATGGAGCAGAGCCCAGAGCAATTGCCCAAGTCCAGGTGTGGTTAGCCATTTTCTGCAGGCATGTGCTAGAGAAAGGTGGCCATGGGTGAAGAAGCTGCCCAGTGAAGTCATGTACTCTGGAGGTGAGTGCACTTGGAGTCAGAGGAGCCACTGACAGATTTGCAAGGTCTAGCAGGAGCAGAGAGGAGAGTCTGGGGCCTTTGGCACATTGTGTGGGGTATTGCTCCTGTCTCCTCTCTCAAATTCCCCACAGCCCAAGTCAGGGATCCCCACCTACCCACAGCATCCCGACCTCACAGCATACCTGCCATTAAGGTACCCGCAGTTGAAATCTCCAGGGCGTGAAATGTTAAGTGCTCACTTGAGACTTGCAAAAAATTACAAGGAAAGTAGAATCCATCATTTTAACCTTTACGGTACTTAATCAGCTTCATCTATTTGAACACAGATGGTCACATTTCTTAAATAAACCAAACATTAATAGCTTACTTCTGGCCATTTTATAAAATAGAGGCCATGCACGAGCTCTTCCAAGAAAACTGGGCGTTTGAAACTTGCATAGAGCTTGTCTTCAGGAGCCTCAGAGCACTGACAAAGTAGATGGCCTGGGAACTAGGCAGAGAAACTCTGTCCTTAGAGGAGTGGGCACCCTCACCTCCAGCCCTGATGGGGTTTTATATCCACAAAGGGCTCAGGCGAAGAGGCTGCAACTCACAAGATTGTCCCAGTTGGCTGAGTTTTTATTATTTTTAAGAAATTAACAGATCACTTTTAAAATGTCTTTGTTGTCACCTACAGCATATTAGGTGTCTAGTAATGCCAGTGAATAAAATCTTATTTCTGCTGCCATTTTAGTCTCCCAGAGAAAGCTATTTCCCCTCTTTTGGACCATCTTTGATTTTCTAGAGCAAATGGATTCTTACTAAAGCCTCAAGCTGTGACTCCATCCTTGACTTAACTTAGGATGTATACTTTATTCTTTTTAAAATCCATCTTGATTCTACAATAGTATCTTTCTCAAAAGGAAAGAGTCAAATGGGGGGACATGTGCTGAGTGATGACACCCTCAATACTCACATGACCTCATGAATATATAAATATGACTTAAGAGCATTCACGGGTTATTAGTCAGTTTGAAGAGTCCACCAACTATTGCAGATTTTGCAGAAGGCGGGAACTTAGGAAATATGAACCAGGTAGCATTGCCTATAACTTTGGTGATATGGCCCTGGTAGAATGTTCCTTTGTATTATGGAATAGGTAGTTCTTGGGTAGCAGATTTTGGTTTCTGTACCATGAATCTCAAGAATTTTACAAAAAAATCAGAATAGAATTCTCGGGGCTGGAAGGGAGCTTAGTGATCACCTTGTTTATTACCCCTCACCCATCCTGGGGGCGAGGGGAAGACCGACTTTCATTATTTCCCCAAACCAAATTTGAACACTTACACTTTTAGAGCTATAAATGATGTTTCCTTTTCTAGGCATCATCCCATTTTCCTCTCTGCCTCTTCTCTCCTTTAAACACACATGATTTCACCGCTGTAAGTCATTCTAGAAAGAGTCCACACAGTTCTCAAAATGTTCAGCATTTTCCAATGCAGAGGAGGCCTGAGACCCTCACCTTTGACTGGTGTCTTCCTGAGAATTCAGTCATGGAATCCCATGAGCTCAGCAGCAGCTTAAGCCTCACCTAAGAACTTAGCAAATTCAGCAGACCCCTGAGCACAGGCCGGCCACCTCTGTGGTCAGCCCCCCATCCCTAGCCTTGGGTGAACTGGAATGCTGCTTTTGGGGTCACATTAAGGTTGAAATTCAGGATTCATCATTTGAAGTTGTGATTTTCTTTTTTTTGAGTTGCCTATTCAAGTGCTTGTAGACTTAGGTGTTTAGATGGAAAGTATTTGTTCCTGTGGCAAAATCTCTTTTGACCTTTGCAAATCCCCAGTTTAATCAGCTAGTCATTGATATAATGTATGCAACATTTAAGAATATTCATTTAGTTCATTGGCATGCTTGACAGAAAGCACCCTGAGGCATGCTTCAAATGCCAGTGCACCCTGATGAATAAGACAATGAAATTAAACAACCTTCTGGCCCTCACCCTGTTGAACGAATGAATTTTGTGTTCATTTTGAAGCTTGAAAGTGTTAATTATAGACCTAGTTGAGCACACTAATTTTCTCTCTTGTTGCCGGTATAGATTTGAGAACAAAAATAGCTTCATCTATACGAAGTAACAGGATTGTGGTTTTAATAACTCAATATGAGGTCTATTGTTGATATTTGGATAATAAACTCTTATGCTCTTGAACAAGACCAAAAACATCCTCTATTCACCTGCCTTTTTGTTGGTTTGCTTTTTTTTTTTTTTTGCCTTACAGAAATTTTTTGATCTGGAAAGAGAGAATATTTGTGCTACAAAAGAACAAAAGAATCATACCTTTCCTAAATTAAATCGCAACAAGTACATGGTGACAGATGGAGCAGCTTATATCGGTAGGTGTCAGGGCTGTAAGGCTCCTTAGGGGATCACCCAGGCAGTGGTGGTTCAGCTGTGCTCTGCAGTACCCCCTGGTGAGGAGGCAGGGCCTCCAGGAGCCACTGCTGGTGAATGGGGGGACCGGAGGTCAGGAAACAGGAGAGTGAGGGCAAAGAGCTCTTCAACCAAACATCTCCTCTGTGGCTTGCTTCATATACTAGGAGACCATATAAGATGTCTTTTCATAAATATTTTGCAGAAATTCTCTTGTCCATTTGACTCATTGTATAGGTGGGGAGGAAAATGGCTCATCAAAGGTGAGTCCTGACATTGGAACGAACACAACATTCACTCCCCTACCCATAGCAACTCAAGCCAGCCTGACATGAGTAATGGAGAGGCAGACATTGGAATTTTCAGTGCCAAAACTCACACTGTCAGGCCAATTGTCCCTTCCCTGCCATTTTCCAAATGTCCAACTTTGGACAATTTACTTGAGCTCTCTAAACCTCAGCTTTCTTATCTGTGAAATAGAGCTAATAACAGTTTCTACTTTATTGGGTGAAGTTTAAATGGAATAGTATATGCAAAGCACCTGGCACATAGATAATACCCAATTAATGTTAGCTATTATTATTAAGGTAATAGAGCTCCAGATGCCCAAATCACTGTATACTGGTGGAATTATTTACTAATGTATCAAACCTATTTTAATTTTTCATGATGTGTGTGAGTCCAGGGTAACCTTTTAAATGGTACCGTCACAGACAGAGTTGAAATTATCTATAAAAAGAAGACAAATCCAAAAATAGCAGTGTGGTTATTACATTGTGTAGATGAAGTGGCAGTCTCAAGGCAGAAAAGAAAAACATGTGTTGGGGGTGGGGGGAACCTTCCCCTTTCCCCCAAAAGTTTGCTGAAAGATCAATTCACAATTAAGGCAGATTAATAAGAGAAGAGGTTTATTTACTGTGCTCACACTGGGAGAATCACAAAGTGATTACCCAGTATCCCAGTGGGATCCAGATATTTTTATACCCTCCTCCTAGAGGGAAGGTGGAGATGAGGAATATAGGTAATTCTGTTTGGGGCAATACATGGTTGCTAGGGAGGATAAATAGCTACTTGGGAGAATGAATGGATGGGAGGGAAACAGATTGACTTGTAAATGATTCTCCTTACAAATTAAATTAACCTGAGAGACAGGTATTATGTTTAAAATGATTTGGGCCAGGTCTGGTTGCATTCTTGACTTTTTTTCCTGCAATATATTGAGATAATAGGGAGGGGAAGGTAAGTCAGTTGTTCTTTTGATGGATCTGTCTGGTTTATGCAGATACAGGGAAAGCTCCTTCCATGGCCTGTTGATCTCTAAGGGCCTTTTAATTCAAAATATTCTTTATAACCAAGGAGTCATATCTAGGGGTGAAATTTCCTAAGCTCCTTCGCATGTTTGTGGAATGTAGGAATATGGAATCTGTACCAATTTCTTTTTTCCAAATTCAGTGAATGTGTAAAAAGTATACCCTTTTAACTTTGTAAAGCATTTGCTTTATCTTATTTGTTTCTCTTAGCAACATCGCCAATGGAGAGGGTAGCTTTAATCATCTGCAGTTTAGAAATAAGGAAACGTGGGCCCTTTGGCTGAGACATGCAGATGTAAGGGGAAGGAGCTTGATCTAGAATCCAGGGCTCCCGGTCATCTCATCCCCTGCAGCCCTTGGCTGCAGACACCATCATTGGCCTCATGGACAGTTACTAACTCCCGGCTCAGTGTGAAGATGTTGTGCCTTTTTCCACTTTTAAAAGTTTATACTATCACATTATTAGAATAAAGTACTGGGATATGTTAAAATGTATTTAATTTTGCTTGTTCTGGAATATGAGAATATTATTTTATTCCTGTTGTCCCTCTCTGTGACTCAAGATAGGATTATTTGGATTTTCTCATGTTCATCAACTTATAGAGAGTACAATGAAATCAGCTTCTTTCTAAAATGACAAATAAAAAAAAGAAATACATTCAAGTCATGTAATAAAACCCGGGAAATTTTGGCTCAATTATTGGGAAACCCAGGGACGGATCAGGTTTCAGGCACGGCAGGATTTAGGGACTCAAATCTGGATATTTTACATGTAGGGTTTACTTAAAGTAAGGTGTTGTGTGAACACTCAGCAGTGACTCGTACCTCTATCCAGATGTTCTTCTGATGAACTAAGTAAGTGTTTGGAGTCAGACAAACCTATTCCAGCACTGACACTTACAAACTGGGAGGTGATAGAACATCATATAATTTCTGTAACCCTCTGTTTTCTTATCTGTAAAATGAGGATAATAGTGCCTGCCCTTTGGTGGTGGTGTAAGGATTAAACAAGATAATATATGAAAAGCTCCTAACACTGTCTCTGATCTGTCTATATCCTTAGTAAATATTGATTCCTTTCTCTCTCCTTTCTTCTTCCCTATATAGTACATTTTAAATGAGTTCATTTTAAACATAACATCATAACGTTTTAGCAAAACATTAACTGCCTAAACTGAAACATAGTTCTTGTATAAAATTATTAAAGGAACATCAAAAGATCACAGCTTCTGTGGCTGTTTAAAAAAATAATCAAGAGAGAAAATTCACTGATAATATAAATAATTATCAGCATGTTCTGGAAATCTCCTAAGTCATCACTCAGACACTCACTGAGAATGCAGAATTAAGAAAAATCCACACGACTTTGCATGGAATTACAGCTCCATTAAGTTGTCACAAGACTTACAGAAGAATCCCCCAAAAATGTCATCGCTTTAATTTTGAAGTCTCTGGAGCTACGCAAACTTGTCTAGAAGATGGTTTGAATCATTGGAGGGCTGACAAGGGGGCGGTGAGTTGACTGAAGTCACTAAAAAGGCTCCTGGAGGACCACACCCCTTCCCAGTGAGCCCACTTGCACCCTCCCCATCATGTTGCTCAGGGTGGCACTGCAGCTTTCCTGGCAACTGAAGCCTCCACATGCATTTTTGGAAGCTGAAGTGGCAGTCTCAAAGAAAGCTGGGTGAGACTGCATCCCAATTTAAAAAATACTGAAACGTATACATGATTTTGAAGTTTAGCCAAACTTTCAGGAAGTAAAAGGTAGAAAAACAGGATCACACTGGTGTAGGAATTCCTCTGTTGGCCTGTGAAAACTTCCCAGAGCTATAATTCCTGAGATGAACCTGATTAAAGCTTTTGAGAATCAGTAAAGATGTGGGATCTTGGCTCCATCCATTGTATTGAAGGAAAAAGGCAGATTTCACAGAATAAGCCTTCAAAATCTTGCCATCTCTCTCCCTCATCTTCCCCCCCTCAACCCCCACTGGCTGCTCCCAAAGCATATTTCTATATATGTTTCCTTCAGAGAGTGTGGTCCGCACATGAGTGGAGCAGAAATCTCAACATGGCTGTGATGCTCTTGACCCCGGGGCGTTGAGGTTGCAGTCCAGGGTGAAGTCCACAATAATTAGCACAAAGGATGCCTTTGGGATCAGAGGCCACGTGGAGTAGAAGTTAAGTGTGGGCTGTGGAGTCAGACCTGGCTTTGAACCTCTGCTCTGGTATTTTTCTACTCCCACCTTGGACAAATCACTTAACGCTTTTGTGCCTTAATTTCCTCATCAGTGCAATGGAGATGGTGTTATCACCTGATAGGACTGCAGTGAATATTGAGTAAGATAATGTAATGAGATTATGTATTTACCACCCTTGGTACCTGGCACTAGCTATAGGGATGAGATTTTAGTGTTTTATCCAACAGTCTTTGAAAGGCATGCAAGACCACAGCATCCTTTTGCTTACAGAATGAATAAAAGGTATTGCCTGCCAGTGGGCTCCTGAATGAATCACCCTAAAACTGCAGAAGCTACCAATCCCCAGTTTAGAGCCTAAGACTGTATTCACCTGGCACTGAGCATTGGCACAGAACTGCAGCCTCTGAGTAGGGTCGCATGTCTGAGAACACACAGGAACACAGCACTGGCAAATGGGGTCTTTGTGCAGAGACATAATATTGTGTACCATTTGGAGGACAGTTCACTAATTTATGTCAGAAAAATTCGTCCAAAGCTATGTTTGTCATGAAGGCATTGACAGCACAATTGTGCTGTTTATGGGGGGTGGGAGAGAAGTAATGGGTTGAGGTTGGGGAGAGTGATAGAGAGAAGGAGAGAAGATCCTTTTCTGTGCTGGGGATAATATTTGACTTAGTGACGTGGTATTCTTAAACTGTGAGGAATAAACTTAAGGAGTAAAATGAGAGACAAAGGAACTACATTCCAATATTCCAGGGGGACAATGTGGAAATGGGAGTTGGCAAGTGTGGGGGCTCCAGAGAGCACAGCAGGGACCCAGGATGAAAGCTATAAAGGCACGGACGTAGGCTGTCTGTATGGATGTGCCATCTTTCAGCAGCTTCTCCCACAGATGGCTACAGGGTCAAGGATGCCCAAGGACGGATGATCTCAGCATCCCATTCGGCAAGTATTTCTGCAGTGATAACCTGAGTTGCTGCTGAGGGAATAGAAAGTCAAGCTCTACACTTAAAAATCCCTCAGTTCCCTTTATGGAACCAGCTCTTAGCCTAAGAGAACAAAACTGGGAACTTAGATTATACCTGAGCTGGTGGTAATCCATAAAATAATATCATCAGTCTTGATGTGGCTAAATATTTTTTGGTGAGAATAATTCTTGGTTTATGACAGAGTCTGGTAGACCTGGGTGCACCATTGATTAGCCATGTGACATTGGGCATATTTATTCCTTTTTAAAGTTCCCATTCCTCATCTAGAAAGTGGAGGCAAATCTTACCATGTGAAATAATGTATATAAATACCAAGTATCATACTTTGCTAATAGTGGGCACTTAATAAATGATAATTCCTCTACCTTCAAAGGACCTTATATTTGGACTTTACCCCTAACTCCTTCCCTTCATGTTTCAATACCCTAACTATATCTTTTGTCCACAAGATGTCATCCTCCATTTGGATGGAGCTGTCCCTTTTCTTAATTAAGTTTCTACGCATCTCTCATTACTCAACAAAATGCTCCTTTTCTGACACATCTAGCCAGAATTAGAAGTTCATTCTCTCCTGCCCTCGTGGCATTGTATACCTACATCTCTTGTAGAATCTCATACACTTTGTATCATAATTATTGTATTTCCCTCCTGGACCCTTTGAAGGCAGGGACTTGCATTTTCAGTTTTATATTCACAGCCCCTAATGTAATACCTGGTAAGCATTAGGCACTCAATAAATATGTATTAAATGAAGACTAAAGAAGAACACATAAATAAATGGTACTGTATTCTCCTGAGGAGAAACCTTTGTTCTGCTGGAACCCACTCCCTGTTGGATACCAAAGATAAGAGATTCATGTGGGAGTTTTGGGTAGTCCAGCCCTTTTATCTAGTCTCACCTTGATGATGGACTATACAAGAGGGGCATAGACATTATTAGCCTCTTCTAGGGGAGATCCCAGCCTTACTACTTGATACGGGCTGAACTGTGTCCTTCCAAAATTTGTATGTTGAAATCCTAACCCCAGTACGTCAGAATATGACCTTCTTTGGAGATTAGAGTCTTTATAGAGATAATCAAGTTAAAAAGAGGTGATTAGGGTGGGACCTCATCTAATATGACTAATATCCTCATAAAAAGGGGAAATTTGGACACAGACATGCATAGAGGGAGGACAATGTAAAGAGACATAGGGAGAAAATGGCTGCCTATAAACTAAGGAGAGAGGCCCAGAACAGAGCCTTCCCTCACAGTCCTCAGAAGGAACAAATCCTCCTGACACCTTGATTTTGTCTCCAGAACTGTGCAACAATAAAATTCTGTCGTTTTAGCCACCCAGTCCATGGAACTTTGTTATAGCAGCCCCAGAAAACGTATATACGACCCAACACCAGGCAGCCGTACTTGAGAGCCTGTTCTCACAGCAACCGCCCTGATTCCTGGGCCAAGGAGCCTGATCCTGGCACTGGGAAATGATTTACAGTCTGATCAAGGAGAGTTTATGTACTCATTTAGGAACTGGTTCTCCTTCTCTGGCTTTAGCTTCTTCTTTGATGTGAAAGCTTCAGAGCATTAAAATTAGAATCCCTTATTTGTACATATGGATTAGATGCTGTCTCTTTGAGAAGGTAGTAATTGTTCACAGGATTTTTAAGTGTATTCCTATATATTTTAAATGTTGCTGTATTTAGTGTGTCTTATGAATGTCAATAAGAAATAACATTTACAAAAAAGAACAGCAGATTCCTTGTTTTGAGTTTCAACTTGAGCAAAGCTGAAGAAAATGCCAAAATAATATGTAAATATTAATATGCCATATGTAAGGCTTCTTGGATTTTTTTTTTTTTTTTTGGAGCTGTCAACACAATTCAGCCTCTCTGTTGTTATTCCTGGGTTCTTATGATTTTTTAATAAAATCTTCTCTGTATTTCATTATATTGGGTATATTCCCAAGGGACCCTAACTCCTCACCATTATTTCTTTGTTTGTTCGCAGGAAATTTTGACTGGGTAGGGAATGATTTTACCCAGAATGCTGGCACTGGCCTTGTTATCAACCAGGCAGATGTGAGGAACAACAGGAGCATCATTAAGCAACTTAAAGATGTGTTTGAAAGGGACTGGTACTCACCTTATGCCAAAACCTTACAGCCAACTAAACAGCCGAACTGCTCAAGCCTGTTCAAACTCAAACCCTCCTCAAACAAAACTGCCACATACAATGCAAGTGGGAAGGAGCCCTGGAGTGTATAATGTGAACGAACAAACTGACAGGACAGCAGCTCCATATTTCATATTTATACATAAAGGACTTGAGGAGAGAAAACAAATTTAATAAGTTTTTTTTTTTAGGGAAAAAGCACACTTCTAAAAATATTCTCTGAATGACACATACTATCTATCTAACAATATCTTAGCGTCCTGTACACTAAAATTAAGACTTTTGTATTTGTTACTTCTGACAGAGAATGTCATTCTGGCTTAGAAGTTAGTTCTTACGTTTGCATACAAATTTTAAGACTTTGATTCCTGTTCTTTTCTAGTTTTAGAACTTTTTCTGCTGACCTACCTGGTCAGTTCTTAGGAAGCTTAGCATGAGGTGAGCTCCTTAACACCATCCTCAGAACTGCCGATTTAGAGAGGAAGGTGAGCATTTTGCCTTGGAGAAGAGACTGATAAACTAAGTATTTATCCTTGTAAACTATCTCCAAGACCTATACAGTCATCTAAGCATAAACAGCTTGCATCTCATGCCAGCCTTTAACACTCTTGAAAAAATCCTTCTCTGTCACCTTGTTCATTTTCTTCTCCTACCATAGATTTTACTTAGTATCATTTTCTCTTCTTACAAAATGTTCCTATTATATAGCGTGCCTATATTCACCTCAACATTAGTTCTAAGTATGATAACATCTTTTGAAAAGGTATGAATTTCTCACAGTGGATACAAAATGGAAATAGCAGTCTTTAATTTTCACCTTTCAACTGCATCTTTTCCCCTACTGAATTGGTACTTTAAAATCGCAGTCAGCAATATGTGTCATTTCTCTCAAACTCAGAGAAATTATGTAGCCACCTGCTAATATCCAGCAAGCTATTAAGTCTGCATTTTGCGAATAAAGTAGTTTTTCACATTTTTCGTTTAGTTTATGGTATTATAAATATCTGTATGCGTCAGTGGATTTTAATTTCTTTGGAATCATGCTGTTAAAAGTAGGCCAGCAAACGTTTATAGAGCTATTTAATATACCTTCTGCTATTTAATATACCAAATGCTTTTCAGAGAAATGCAATTTAAATACTGTGCTTAACATATTTTACAAAGAAACAGAAATATTGAATTATTGTTCTATAATGTCATTGTGTGTTGTTTTATATCTATACAATATATAATCCTATATTAATGGAGACTGTCGCTACACTAGAGAGAGGCATGGGCTCTTCAGAACCCAGAGCAGGTGGCCAGGATGCCCGGTTCCAATGTCGTTCCTGGCTCTGTGGCTCAGAACAGAGTTCTTTACTCCTTGGCCTTGGGTTTCTCTTGGTAACGTAGACAGTGATACTTACCTACCTTGCAAGAATGTTGTCACGGTAGGAAATATTTATAACTTGTTTTGAAATCAAAAGAATCTATATAAATGCTAAGCATTATAATGTATAATCTTTTTCTTGAAATAATCTTTGTGGTATCCTGAGAGAATCAATACCAGGTCCTCCCTGAGAACCCAGAAGAGAAAACAAATCCACAGCTTCTGGTTGCAAATGTGGATGAAAAGAATACAACACAGAAACCCTGGTGAAGATCTGGATTATCAACATTGCAATGGAACATTTTGTTGGGTCACTTTGGCATAAATAACATCAACACAAAACTAGACATTGTGCGAGGGCTCATTCTATTAGGACCAGAATATGCATGTGTTTTTAGAGTAAGGACAAACAATCTTAATTACTCTTTTTCGTTTCTAGAGACTTGATTTCCAATATGCCAGAAAGAGTGATGGAGGAACCTATGAATCTTATTCAATGGATTTACTTAATGTAGAATGGCTATTGTTGATCACCTAGTAATCACATAACTTTCTTTCTTGTTGTTTCCAAGTATTGCTTCACTGGATATTTCACCATTTGGTCAAGAGAGCAGGAAGGGAGCTGTGTTTTTAAGGGTAATATGTTTTTGTGATGGATTGGGGGATTTTCAGTGAAATTCATTCTCAATAATGGCCAACCTATAAGACTAAATATTTACCATATGATCGACTCTTGTTTGAGTTGGGACTTTGTGGTTTTGGTGATAACAAAAAAAGAAAGAATAGGAATGGAGACCAACAAACCTTCTAAGTTCACCCTTGGACAAATAAAAGCAACCTGGGTTGGATTTGAAACGAATATATAAAGGGAGAAAAAATGTTTGTGCCCTTGTTAGTTCTTGAGTTGTCTCCAGAAGTATTTGTCTACATCCATGGGATAAGCGTAGGCTTGGTGTAATGGGGCCCCTTCACTGTCACTATCTTTTGCATGTGGTAGGAAAAGAGAATGTCATATTTTATGGAATGACCACTGTTGCCATTAACTTCTGAGCCCCATCAAAATGGTGGCACCAGGAGCTGTGTCCCAGGGTTTTCTGTCAAGCACCAGCAGCAGCAGAGCTGTACTGGACACAGCAAGTCACTTCATCAGGGTAGTCTGGACAGCTCCATGAGTCAACACTGTCCTTCTGTGGCATCCAAGAAAATAACCCCTGTGCAGAAAGTGTCATAAATGGGTCCATCTCCTAAGAGACCATTTCATTCTGCAGAGCTTTCTCTTTCCTTTTGACATTTTATGTACCCCTCTAGAGGTGGCCTTCTTCTCTTTTAGACTTTTTGTCTGTGCTAAACAGATTACCAACTTGCATTCCTCCTAGCCCCAAATATCCCAGGAATTATCTTTTTTAAGAGGAAAACAACACAATATAAAAACACTTTAATTTGAGCCTATCTGATGGATGTCCATGCCAGAAATTACGAGAAGGAGGTTGACAACTAACCTCCATTTATTTTCCCCATAAACATTCCAGGAATTATTTGCCAAGAGGCAAAAAAGGAAAACAAACACAATTTGAGACTATATTTTGGATTTCTGTGCTGCTAACACTAACCTAGTGCCTTCTTTATTGTCAAGTGTTGATTTTAAATAGTGATTCATTATATGAGAACACTTCTGCCTCCTGGGGAGTCCAATATGACCTTCTGATGGGCCTACCCAGTTGAAAACTTGCATATGAGCATCAGCAGTTTTTATACAGCCTGCTCTCTTCCTAAGACACAGCACTTTTATCACCCCCAAATCAAATCAATGATACACACTGTCAAATATCAATACTGTTGGCCTCCACTGCATTGTCACTGGCCATCCGTATATCAAATAATTGAATCATAGCTTATCAAACCATTGGTAAGGAAAAGAAGTGGAGCATACTGAGATTACATCTATGCTCTGTAAATGCCATGCTTTGGGTACCTGAAAATGGTAGAAGTAAGGCACATTGAAAATGTCTCCATTGACTTTAAAAACCTTGTAAAGAGATGTTTCATAGACTTCCAAGGTCCTGTGGAACATAGAATGAAAACTAGTGTCTTTAAAAAGTCAAAGCAGACTCAGTTAAAGAAACAAAAGATCTGTGAAAGACTTTGCATCTGTGTAACTCTGGGCACCACTTTTCCCATTTGGGCTGTGTCCTTCCTGTTGTTTGTCTCACGTCTGATTCTGCTTTTAGTGAGATGGGTCTGATCACATTTTTGGTTGATCATACCCTTTGAAAAATGTGTTTTGTTAATGCAGTTACTAGTTTGTTAAAAGTGCCTCGATGAACCTGAGACTGACAGAAGCTCGTTTCCCACCAGCCTATGGCTATTCTCAAGTGATTTCAATTTATTCTGAGTTTTTTGTTTGTTTTTAGAAACTTTTATTGAACTAAATTTCAGAGGGGAAAAAAAGACTGTAAGAATTTCTTGATGAGATCAGATCCAGGGGCCATGTGTCTCAGGAATTCTACCCTAAATCTGCCCCTTTTTTCCCCCTTATGTATGACCATTGGTCTGTGTTTCTCTGTCCAAAATTCATTCCATGATTTTCAACGTTTAAGGAATGTAAAAAGCTGCCATTATTTGCAATAGAACAGTCATCTCCTGTAGTGAAAGATACTCTGCTATTGGTTATTCAAATTCAGTCCCTTATAAACAACCCCACATATTGTGAATGAATGTTTCACTCTTTTTTTTTTTCCTGTACTTATTCCCAATAAACTGGTGCACTTTATTGTAAGCCTTTTAAAGGAAAAATTAATATAACTTCCATTTGGCCCAAGGTAAATTGGATAAATTGATCCATATTCAACATTTTCCCATTTGATATGAATTAGCATCTTTCCTTTTCCTTGTATATGTTGTTAACAAAATAACTGCTTACCATTTTTACTTTATTGACTTAAATTGGTAGAGGTTTTTTAATAGCCCTTAAGTCAACCCCAGTTCACAGCCTAGCTTTCCCATTTGAGAGAATTCCCATAATTGGCTGAATTACGAAGACATCGCTTTTTATGGTGACTAGATAAGTGTTCTTCAGAAGTTTCTTGAAATTGTAAAAATAGAATTTTCTTACTTTTGACCCCAAGCAGTCTTGTACTTAGAGAGTTCTAAGAGTTCACTGATCACTTATGTTTCTTTTGGAAATTTGACAAAAAGAAATGTAAGATTTAATAGGTTATTATGCATTTTCTTTTGCTATGTTCAACTACTAAACTTCTAATTCTGTTACAAAGGATATCTTAAATTTTTAATATTCCTTTATGTAAATAGGATAAACTTGTACCTGGACATATCTATATTATTAACCTTAAAGATCCCTAAATAAATTGGTGTGATAAAGGGCTGAATTTGGGGGAATCATTAAAATTCTCAAACTTTTCATATAACCAGATGCTCAGTTTTTTCAGAAGTAAATACTGTATCTAGCTTTTTCACACTGTGAGATGAGGCATTTCTTTCTCTCCTCAACTTGATTCAGAAACAAACAGTCTCTCGTGAGTAACCAAGTTGTGCCAGGGTGAGGGATGAAGAAGGTGAATGTGGTTGGCCCAACGGGCTACAGGCCCATTGTGTCGTATATTCACACAAGGAGGCCTCTTTGAAACACTATTCCTGTCTCTCTATTTAAAAAGTTTGTTTGCAGTATGTGTTGATTTTGAGTAAATAAGCGATTGTTTTTTAGTGAAGCAAGAAACAATTATAGAGAACCCCACTCTACACCCTGGCCCAGTGACATAAAAGATGTCTATGGATACCAGTTCAGCTGCCTCTAGTACTTACCCACCACGTTTTATACTTTCTATACCTAAATCCATAATCGAATACATGTGGTCTCTTCTCAACAAACCCACATTGAATCTCAGGTTTAAAGCATACCTTAATAGCCATCTAAACCAACTCCAAATGCACAAATTTCCTTCCTATATGGCCACTCAGAAGTTGACGACCAACTCAAGCTAAACCCTTTGGAATGCTCAGTAAGTACAGTGCCTTTTACAAGACCCGCACAGAATAAAATTTTGTTGATTTACTAAAGTAATTTGGATTTAAGGCAAAGTCTTAACTCTGAAAGAATATGCAAGCATTTGCGTAAGGTGGTACCTTTTTATAAAGAGAAGAAATATGAAGAGGCATATGTTTTTTACAGCTATCATTGGAGAGTTTAGCAAAGGCTTAACAAAGCTGACTTTCTGGATCTGCAATAGTCATTAATAATTTGATTTTATCAGCAGTTTCTAAATCCTACAATTTTATGTTTAGGTTTTTTTTTTAATTGGGCTAAGAGTTTGATGAGAGACAATCATGTGCAAGGAATCCAATTAAGTCATAGCAAAGGTGAAGATTATTTGTGATTTATTTTTATTGTATATGAGAGAAAAATTAGCAAGGGGAAAAATTCTCCTTCTGCAAAATGAATATCCAGTTTTCAAACCTATTCTTTTTGGCCTCAGACATGTTGAAAAATTATTAATTTTCTTATGGACTCTACTGTTTCCCATAGGGGGAAAATTCTGAAAAAGAGACATTCTGAGCTCCTTGGAAGACACAAAGACAGACAAACCTGATTGCAAATTTAGAGTTTTCCCACATAAATGCACAGCCAGTCTTGGAAATATGACCTCAACTTCCAGGATTAAAAATGTTGAAATTATTTGAGACTTTTCAATATAAATGGGTAATGAAGATCTTTAAAGACAACTCAGAAAATACGATCCAACAACATTCATGTGAATCAGAGCGTAATCTACAATTTCACTTATTTTTGCTTAAAAGTGGAGATTAGCTCTTCTTTAGACAGTGCATGTTATGAAAGGCAACATCCCAAAAAGTGTAATAAAAAGAAAGCAGCACCATAGTTTCATGAAAATTATGGTACTGATAGAGCACTTTGAAACCCTCTGTGGGAAAGTGTCATTGAGAAAACAAAGCTGTCTTATCTCCAATGATAAAGCTATATGTTACTATCCATATTTCATGGGTGGATATATAGTTTTCCTGGTGTCCTGGAGAGATCATACCCATGGCTCCAGCAGGAGAAAAACCATCTTTTCTTTCATGTGAGTTCTCTATGCCTGTCACAGCTGACTTTACCCAAGGTTCAGTACCTGACCAAGGTTCAGTACCTGACCCATTTATAGGCCAGGAGGTGGCTTTAGGAAAGATGATGTACCCAACAGTGGCATTCTTGTTTGATGGGACCTGGTCCAACCAGTTGGCGCCCTCCGTTAGGGAGTCTGAATGTAAGAGATAGAAAGTAAGTGAGTAGCCATGAGAGCAGCCAAAATAGACACAATCACCATAATGGTGCCACTCAGAGCAGTAATAGCAATTATTATGCAATCAAGACAACTAGAGTTTTTGCTGATTCACCATTTCTGTTTGTAGGTTTCTGGAGAAATGATTGATTCCTGAACAATGAGTCTGGACTTTGTAGTTACTGGGTTGCTTCCTTTTCTTCCTTACTTTTTATGTATTGACATAAATAAACTCACACTAACTGAGATAACCTGTGTATCTGTTCTTTGCAATCTGGAGGGGCCTACCTAACACACTTAACAGAGTGAAAGCTATCCTCATTTCTAAGTAGCTTGGAAGGAAAGAGGAAGGCAAAGAAACACTGTAGTATACCCTGTTTGGGTTAGACATGGACTCACGTTGGATATCTCCATGGCAAAGCACTTGGATCCACCCCGTAAGTGTTAAATATCGAATTGATGGTCATTAAATCTCTTAGACTCATAAAGATGAATTAGAAACATTGATCATCAGAATGAAAGAAAACATCTGGGAGATGAGTACATAATAGATACAGAGATTGTTAGAGCTGGAAGAGAAATTAGAACTCTTGAAGCCCAGACCCATTATTTTTCTATATGAGGAAATTGAGGCATAGAACACACATTGAATTAAGTAGAGGCAGATGTGCTATAAATTTAGAAAATGTTTAAAAATATATATTCTGATGATTGACTTAACAAGTGCAAAAGTCGCTAATAATATGTTGAATATTTGGTGTAAGTGGGTAGTTTACAGGGATTTGTAGAAGACAGAAGTGAAACTACTCCTAAGAGGTCCGATGAAGGAAGATAGGTCTTAGAGACGCTGTGGCGGAGCGGGAGGAAGCGGGGTGAAGTTGAGACACATTTAGCCTGGCATGGCTCTCAACTCAATTTGGGTTGAAATTAGTAACATCAGAAGGTCTATAGTTATATATTGTTTCCTATGTAGCCTATTGTGGGCACTCATTCAAAAGTAAAAAGAATGTCATAAACTACCATTTATTTTACGAGTTTAAAACAAAATTTTGGCCGGGCACAGTAGCTCATGCCTGTAATCCTAGCACTCTGGAAGGCCGAGTTGGGAGGACCGCTTGAGGCCAGGAGTTCGAGACCAGCTTGAGCAAGAGCGAGACCCGATCTCCACTAAAAAAAAGAAAAAAAAACCCCACAAAAATTAGCTGGGTGCAGTGGCACATGCCTGTAGCTATTCGGGAGGCTCATCGTGGACACTCAGGGACCCAAGGTGACAGAGCAAATGTTGCTGGTCACTCTACCAGAGGGAAAAAAGATCGCTGGAGGATCTTCCGTCAAACAATTAAATTCCCTGACCAGGAAGTAACATGTGTCACTTCTGCTCGCAATACAATGGCCAGAACTAGTCACAGGATCTCACTCGGCCTAACGCTAAGAAATACAATCCTACCAGCATTTCTGGAATGATGGAGAATCCAAAATACTTGGTGAATAGTATTAATGACTGACACAGTTGATTACAAAAACACAAGCTTATCAATGAGTTTCTTATTTAGAGTAAGGACAAAATCATAAGGACAAAAAGTAAGGAATGTTTAAGAACAATTAAGAATATAAGGATTCAAAGATTAAAATGACTCTTTGAAGAAAGAGGAAGGAACCTGAAACAGGTCACCCTGAGCTCTGGTGTTAGTACCATAAAAAAAAAGCCACACTGAAAATTTACTCAAAGATGTAATTAGTCAATTAGTTGACTCAATGCTTAAGCAGGGGCAAAAAAAATCATGAATGTAAAGGGTTTAGATAGCTTTCTTTAATGTGGCCTTGGGTTCCAGATATCTATTTAGGTAGACTTTAGTGCTTATCAACCTTGAAAATAATAGATAAATAAGAGCAAAACCATAGGGAGGTGTGTTCCCAATTGAGCTTTGTGACTTTACCAAAAGTCTTCCTACACAAGAAATCTCAGTCTATCTTTGGCTTTCATGAGCTCATCTCTTAATATGTGGTATTTCCCTTTACTGCATAGGTTTACTGCTCACTAATCTTTGTCTTATTTTCTTTATTTTCTTTATTTTTCTTTATTTTCTTTATTTTTTCTTTATTTTCTTATTTTCTTTGTCTTATTTTATTTTGGGGGATAAAACTTTCTGTTTCTTTAATACATATTTATTCTATTTATTCATTTATTTCTATTTCTTTAATACATATTTCCCTTCTCTTTTAACAAATAAGGTGTTCCTCACTTGTATATTACCAGTTTCTCTTAAAATCATATCCCAGGAAGCAGAAAGGCCTTTAACAAGATGTTATATATTCTCTAAAAAACTTATCTTTCAATTTCATGCATGCTGGTTTTAAGAAATAAAAATACAACCAATAGTATTGTGTTTTATAACACATAGGGGAAAACCATTCAATGTAACTAACACTTATTGAGCTCCAATTCTCTGCAATGCTGTAGTTGTTGCTGTGGAACAGACAATAATGAATGAGACACTGTCCCTGTCCTCAAGGGGCATCTAGTATGGAAAGCAAATCCAAACATGGGGTCTATCCACTTTGAGCAAATAATTTTGTAACATTTGACTGCCATGGTGTCCTGACAATTCTCGTCAGTAGAAGTGTAGTTTAAAGCAATCTAGTCTGGATAAATATTTCCCCAGGGACCCAGTATAAGGTGGGGCAGTCAGGAGAAATGCAATGTGTCAAAACCAGTTGGGTTTCCCAAGAAACCATCTCATCTGCCTCCACTGTCATGAGCTGTGGCATATCAAGGGTTAGGATTAGGTTGTGGAAATAGTCCACCCTGGACTACAGATGATAGGGACACATTTTATGTTGAGCATTTAAAAACAGTAAAATAACTAAAAGTCATCTGATTTTTACTGTCAGCATGCATCAGCAATCCTAAGCAATACCCTTGGGGGAAAAATATTTTGTTGATCTAAGTTCTAACCAATTAACTACACCCAGGGAGGATAGCTCCCATTGCCCTATCTTTGGTGTACTACTGTGCTTGAATGGCATTGTTTTCAATTTATGGAAAGGGTGAAAAAAACTAACATTATTTACCACCAATCCCAAGTAGAAACTGGACTTATTTATTTAGTCAACAAATACTTCACAATCTTGTATTATACTCCAAGTTCTGTGCTAAATCCTAGCCATACCAAGATGAATAAGATAGTTCCTCCTCTCAGGGACCTCAGAGTTTAGGGAGAAGAGAAAGAGAAAAAAGTGAAATGCTATGTTAAAAACTTAAAGACTGTTTCCTTTCCTTCAATGATGGAGTAGGTACTGTTGATCAATCCATTTGCAGAAAACAAGTAGAAAAGCTGGGATAAAATTTTAATATCACATTTGTTTGAACACATCAGAGATATACCAAGGCAGGGAGGAAAACTGCATGGTCCAGATCTGAGAGAGAAGAATCTAGAGAGAGGAGTCAAGGATTTGCAGCCACTTTTCCTCAGAGCCATCTACTGATTCCAGACGCACACATGTTAAGCGGAGCTTTCAACAGATGCAGGCGGTTGGAAATACAATATTGGCAATCAAATCCACTAAGGAAGATGGGCCCTTATAAACTTCCAGCTTTGAGTTGGGACTCTGAAGAGTAGGATAAATTGGAAATAGACAAGCCCTATCAGAGAGCTTCAAGTTATCTCTGTCTCCTCTTGAATTAAGATGATTTGTGGTTGTTATTGCTCATAGCTTAGCCATCTGTAAGAAGCAAACAAATCTTTCCGGAGGAATATAACATTCAGATTATCATATTATCCCTCACATTTTTTGTATAAAATGTTTGGTACTCAGTGAAAATTTACCTACCAAGAGTATGAGGAAGCAAAACCATATGCCCCAAAACTGAGAGCAGCAAAAAATAGTACAAATATTTCTATAGGTAATCCAGATAAAAAAGAAATTATACTCAGGCTTTAAAATAGTTCTGCTTAATGTGTTGTGGGAATTAAAAGACAATATTGAGAATTTTGGTGGAAGACAGAAAACTGTGATCAAGAATCAATTTAAATTCTAGAACTTAAAAATGCAGAAACTGAAATTAAAAACTCAATTGCTGAACTTAACATCAGATAAGAAAAAACAAAAAGAGAATGAGGTACTGGAAGATAGGTCAGAAAAAATATATAGATACTGAATAATGGAAAGACATAGAGATAGAAAATCAGAACAGAATAAAGAGATATATGGGCTATAATTAAAAGATCTAATATATGAATAATTTGAATCAAAGAAGGAAAGGGGAGAGAGAATGGAGAAGTTACAATATTTGAAAAAGCAAAGACTGAGAATTTTCAAAAACTAATGAAAGATATGAACCCATAGATTGAGGAATATCTATGAATCACAAGAAAGATAAATACAAAGAAAACTACTCCTAGGCATATCACAGGAAAATGGCTAACTGCCAAAGATAATAAAATCCAACAGAAAAAAAGAAAATATATATTACCTTCAAAGAAGCAACAATTTAAAATGATGGCTGAGTTTTCAACAGAAACAACAGAATCCAGAAGACAATAGAATGAGTGTAACTTCTAGATGCTGAAAAAAATAACTGCCAAGTTAGAATTATTTACCCAGAAAAAAATATTTTCCAAAAGGTGATGATGGAAAAATGTAATTTTCAGGCAAAAAAACCCTGAAGATTTTGTCACACACCAAAGGAGATATACTAAAGGTTCTTCTTCATGCAGTAGGTAAATAAACCCAGATGGAACCTCAGAAATGCAAGAAAGAATAAAAATTAACAGAAACGGTTAATATGTGGGTGCATCCAAAAAAATTTGGACTGTATAAATAAATATTGACTTTTAATGGCATAATAGATATATAGATATAGAGAGAAAGAGAAGAGAGAGAAATTAAAATGCATACCAACAATAATCACATACAAGTTGGTGGGTATGGTGACGTGAGTGAATGGAGTTAAATTGTTCTAAGGGCCTTGTATAGTCCAGAACGAAAGTATTTATTTACCTTAGATTTTATAAACCAAGGATGCATATTGTAATCTCCAGGGTAATCATTAAATGAATAATATAAGGATATATAGCCAATAAGCTAATAAACAGGAGGAGGGAAGGTTAAAATAATTAATTCACTAGAAGACAAGAATAGAGAGCCACAAGGGCACAGAACAGGACAAATAAAAAGCAATAGTAAGATGGTATATTAAACCAATTCATCCCTCCATAATTAATTTTAGACAGAATAAATGCCTACTCCCCTTAAAAGGTAAAATTTTCTGATTAGATTTTTTTAAAGACCAAACCCTATGCTACTTTAAGATTTGTCTCAAATATAGAAATTTGCCTTTTCACAGAAGTTGAAAATAAAAACCAAAACATCTTTTTTCTTTGTTTTTCATGAGCTTCTGAAAGGCATGTGTTGAATACTTACTCATCCCTTTGGGACCCTGGAGAGTACTGAATCCATAATAAATTAGTCTTATTCATAAACCTAAGGTAAGAACTCAAGCCTGGAAAAAATTTTAACTCCTCAAAATTGTAAAGAGTACATGGACGACTAAGATACAAGAAATAAAACATGAGTATTTTGGAAAAGAAAATGGGTGAGAACAATCCAAACTGCAGAAGAAGGTGTGAAGCAAATGGATGTAGGGATGACTGAGCCAGAACTAAGGTCATATTTCCTTTGTCGAGTTGTAAGCTAGTTATCAACCCAGAAATGCTTGCTTTCCCCTGCCTCCCACCCTGTTCTTGTGGAAGGAAGACAAGAAATGCTTGCTTTTAAATAAAAATATATACCATGTCTGGGCCACTCTATTTATTCTTTTGTAATACTCAACAATAAAAATATCTTAAATCAAAAAAATCAGCCTGAAAAATAGACAGCAGGTTTGGAATATTATTTTTACCCTAGGGATTATCCCCTCTCCTGCCTGATAGTTAAAATAGCTGAACTGTGAAATGACACAGTGGCACTTACATGGACAAGAGTACACTTAAAAAACATAACCTTGAGTTGACATTTTTAAAAACTAGGATACAAACAACAGTGAAATGCTCCATGGTTCTAGCAGGTAAATCTTGAGTATCAACATTTGCTTCCTAGAATTTGCACAGGAAAATAGCTTTCTGGATAAAATTTAGAAATGGATTAAGAGTCTTCAGAGGAATCAGTAATTATTTCAAAGCATCACCTTCTTCCCTTCCCTTCCATCCTGAGTAGAGGGTGGATGCTTGATGGAACCCTGGCCCCACTCCCCACAGGGAGACGTACTACGGAGACAGTCTTGTAGATTTCCATGTCCCCAGAGCTCAGCACAACGGGTGGCTCATACTAGGCATATAATAGGCAGTTGTTGAATGAATGGTGGGTGAATGGATGAATGAAGCAGCTTTCTTAACATATTACTCTCAAGGCCATTTTATGATGTGCAAATTGAAGGGACATGCCTCTACATATGAATTGTTCATAAATGAAGCTGCCTTTTAAGCCATGAGGTGATTTTGGCTAACCCATTAATGTACACTAGAGGAGAGCCTTGCGGGGGTCTACATATTCCTAATCAGCTCAATTTTGACACCACAAAGCAGTGCCACTCAACAGGCCTTGTTAAAGATCAGGAGTCACTCTTCCAGATGAAACCTCTTGGTGGGAAACAGGCAGTTCCCACCATAGCATGTGGTACCTGCAGAATTTCCTGGTTCTGTTGGCTTGGCCTCAGGGGGTGTTGCTGAAATCACACAGATTTAGAGACTAGAAAGACCAGCTGGCTACTGTAACTGGGCTGACACCAAGGTTCAGATCTCACTTGTCGGTACACTCTGAAGTAACTGGGCTTGAGAAGGGTTCACCCAGAATAACTGAACTCAGATTATTGACATGTAAGCCAGAGTACCAACTAATTCACAAGAAATTCAACCTCCAATGTCAGCCCATCTATGTATTATTTCTTCATGGGAAGGCTATTTGGAAAGCCTGGTATAATCATAAGCTTGCCTGATGGTTGTGGAAATCCAAGTCAAAGGAGTCATATGGGCATAGAGATATACTTGCCAAGAAATCAGAGCAATGCTGCTGCCTGGCTGGAGACTTTTCCTGCTTCTTGAATAGTGGCATAAACACGCTGACAAGGTTTTGCTTGTTGGGTTTCTCTTTTTCATTTCCACTGTCTTCCTTCAGGTAGGACTGCCCTAGTTACAGAGTGCGCAAGGCTATTCTTCTGAACTTGAGGCCATTCAAATCAGTGTCTAGAGAGAATCATCCTCCTCCATCACTCCCGGCCCCGAAAAAACACACACCCCTGATTACCTCTTCCATCCACTCCTACCATGTGCTCTCTATCACGATGGTGGGCACCACCATTCAAACTCAGTAACTTCCCACACCTGAAACCTGCTAGTTACCTTTGCCTCCCCTACCTACCATTTAGGCAACAAGTAAGTTTCACTGTTTCCCTCTAAATTATTTTCGAACCTGTTACAAATCTGTGCATCCTGTACATCCCCAGTGCTTCTGTGTAGCTCCCCTCCACGCCTATCATCTTGTTTTCTGGTTTATGAAACAATCTTCTTGTCTCTAATACTGCTGCATCCAAAGCAACTGGCGAGCTTTTCCCAACACAGACTGACCACTCTGAAAATATTTTGCTGGTGCCTCATTTTTTTTTTTGCAGGATGAAGTCTAATTTCCTTAGTCTGGCACATGAGGAGTTTAGATCTGGCCCCAGCCCCTCTCACATTCCTTGGGTTTACCTAACTTTATTAAACTCCCATATTGTTTCCTCAGTGGAAGCCCCCTTTCTCTATGGCTGCTGGCTGATGCCTACTTGCCTTAATAACTTGCCTCAAGTACCCTCTCCTCTTCCCTGACCTCCTTCTGCATTCCTCCAGACTGAGTCTGGCATTCCACGGCCATGATCCTTGGACACCCCAATCACAGCCTTTACCACAGAGCTCACTGCAACTTAACAAAGTGGTGTACTTGTAGGTCCCAGAAGACTGTGGGGTCTTTGAAAGCAGCACTATCTTATCCCTGTTTTCCCAGTGCTTAATACATGTTTATAGAATAAATTAATAAATAAATGTGCCCACAGTAATGAAAAATATTCTAGAACTATGGTATTAGAAAAATATAGATTTGAATTTTGGTTCTGCCACTTATTACCATATGATCTTGGGCTTGGCTTCGTAATTTTTATTTATTTATTTTTTTGGAGATGAGGTCTCACTATGTTGCCCAGGCTGGTGTGCAGTGGCTAGTCACAGGTGTGATCATGGCACACTACACACTTGAACTCCTGGCCTCAAGTGACCCTCGTACATCAGTCTCAGAGTAGCTGGGACTACAGCCTGCCACCAGGCTCTTCTTTCTTGGGGCATATTCATTAACCTCTCTGGACTTCTCTTTCTTCACCTGAAACAAAGGCATCATAAGAGATTCATTGGAGGTTTAATATTTGTCCAGCTTCAGTCCATGCACCTGAAAGCTCTTAGGTTACAGCATTGCTTGTGTGGTTTAAATAGGCTTTCCTGAGATCACACACTAATCACTGTGATAGTAGTGGTTTTTCTTAAATTTCCTTCATAATTATTCATAAACAATATCTTGGTGACTTCTACAAATGGATAATCACACATTCTGTGATAAGTTATACTATTTTATTTTTCAGCAGGTAATTTATTTCAAAGAAATTGCTACTCACTTCACGTTAGTCTCCAATTTATTGACTAACCGTATGTCCTTCACCTCAGAGATTGATTCAGTTTTGAGTGTCATTTTCACAAACACACAGGAAGGCACGCTGTTGGCCTCAGCTCCTGTGGCAAGCAGTGCAGATAGGCCACTTAAATTGGATCCAGCATATGTTGGACCCATTCCACCAGCGCAAGTCTTAACAAGTATCCTAAGTTAAGAAGAATGTTGCTTCAGAGTGTTGACCTAAAGCAGGTTCTCCATTGGAAAGAAGTGAGTGTGGAAACATGTTTCTTCTTTCCTGTAATATACTCTCTAAATCCTGTGGTACCCACCCCTAGGCCTGGATTGAGCATGACGATTGAAAATGTGCTATGGCTTAGCTATAGAGGATGCTGATATATGAGATATTCAAGTGTAGAGGATACATTTCCCAGGTGAAAAAGACCCACTGGAAAATTATGGAGGGACACTTTGAGTATGTAAATGTATTCAAAATAGGGAGAAAAAAACCAAAACAGCTTCCTATTATAATATCTAATTTCTAACACTTAATTTATAACTGGGGTTTTCCACACACTGAAATATCTTGTTGAACAATTATGTGCTTTCCCTATATATTTGAAATATTTCATTATAACAAACCTTTATACAAATGCTGAAGTGGTACACATAATTTAAAATAATTTTGAAATGCTGTATTTTTTAACTTTGGCTTTTTTAAAAATGCTACATTTTTACAGTATGGCAAATTATAACATTGTTTTTGTGTCCATGCAGGAACTGGGCCAGTATCCTCACACTTTATTTTAATAACCTACTATATAATAGCTGCTAAAATCTATTACTGGATATGTTATGATGAAAATTTTTTTAGAACTGTGTTTCAAGAAAAAGACTTCTATTTGCCTGTTTGAGAAGGAATGGAAGATTTTCTTGTCATAGCAATGCATCTATAATAAAAGTAATTTGACATCTAGCTCTTCTCTTGCAACAGATACTATTGGAAACAACTTTTCCAAAAAGTGGGTATGTACATTAATGTAACCTAAGCTCCTAGAACAGGAAAAAAACCAATTATTCTTGCTATGGTTTGAATGTGTTCCCCAAAGTTCATGTGTTGGAAACTTAGCCCCAGTGCAAAGTGTTGAGGCGTGAAACTTTTAAGAAGTGATTTGATTACTTCAGAATGGATTAATGCTGTTACCAAGGGAGTGGGTTCCTAATAAAAGGAAGAATTGAACCCCCTTCCCTTCTCTCTCTCTTTCTCTCTCTCATTTTCTCTCTCTCTCTCTCTCATGCACTCTTTCTTTTCTGCCTGCCACTATGGTTATGGGATTATGCAGCAAGAAGGTCCTCCCCAGATGCTGGTCCCTTGATCTTGGACTTCCCAGCCTGCAGAATCATAAGAAATAAGTCTCTGTTCTCTATAGATTATTCAGTCTGTGGTTTTCTGTTATAGCAATACAAAAGGGACTAAGATAATTCTCCATGGCTTTAGCACAGTATTAATTTATATCTTGACAATCTGATGCAGGTGTTTCTATTGGGTTCCTTTCACTCTCCTCTGAGTCCTTTGAATCCTCTTCATTCTTACAGTACACAGAGAAAAAGAGGTTCACTTGCAGAGGACACAGGCCTAGATATGACACAGCTCTCAGGGTTGTAGCCTCTCTTAACTTAGAAATTTAATATAACTGTATACCCAGAAGGAAAAGGAAATGGGTTTTGGTGGACACTTAGCAATCTGTTTCAGAGCAACAGAAATGGCTGAATATGCATCAATAATTCAGAAGGAGTAACTATGTTAAGAAGGTGTCTTAATCCATTCAGGCTGCTATAACAAGATACTATAAAACTTGGTAGCTTATAAACAACAGAAATTTAATGCTCACAGTTCTGGAAGTGGGTAAGTTCAAGATCAAGGCTCTGGCACATTTGGTGTCTGTGAGGGCTCACTTGCTGGTTCATAGAATTGTACCTTCTTGCTATGTCCTCACATAGTGGAAGAGGCAAGAGAGCTCTCTGGGGCCTTTTTTATAAGAACACTAATCCCATTCAAAGGATTAGCCATCTAATCACCTCCTCATTTTTTAAGGGCTCCACCTCCTAATACCATCACTTTGGGAGTTAGGATTGCAATATATGAATTTGGTGGGGGGGGCCAAAAACATTCAGACTGTAGCTGAAGGGAAGAAACAGTTTGCTCCCATTGCCACAGGCTGTCCTAGCTGTCTGTTGGTTGAATTCCAATTCCATGGATTGATGAAAATTATAATGGGTTAAAGAATCACACGCATTTTTTTAATAATGGTTACATATACACACACATAAATAACATAAAATTTGCCAGTTTAACACTTTTAAAGTACAAAGTTCAGTGGCATTAAGTATATTCATATTTTTGTGCAACCATCATCACTATTCATCTCCAGAACTTTTCCATCATCCCAAACTGTAGCTTTCTGCCCATGAAACAATGACACCCCAGCCCCTGGTACTTCTACTTTCTTTCTCTATGAATGTGACTATTCTCGATACCTTACATCAGTGGAATCATACAATATTTATCCTTTTGTGTCTGCCTTATTTCACTTAGTGTAATGTTTCACACATACTTTTAAATAACCTTTTGCTATATTATACCCTGTATCCAGAGTCAGCCAAACTGTGAGGTTAAGGACACAGTCCCTGCACTGCCAAGTCTGCCCAAGACTTCTGATCCCAACTGCAAGGAGTTAGGGTCTGCTATAGACTGAATTATGCCACCCACCAAACTTACGTGTTGAAGCCCAAACACTCCCATGTGATTATTTTGGAGATAGGGCATTTAAAGAGGTGATGAAGGTTAAATGAGGTCACAAGGGTGGAACCCTGATCCAATAGAAGTAGTGTCCTTATAAAATAGGAAGACACATCAGAAATATCTCTTTTCACCATGTCAGGGCACAATGAGAACCAAATCTGTCAACACCTTGATCTTGGACTATTCAGAATTGAGAGAAAATAAAGTTCTGTTGTTTAAGACAACTAGCCTATGGTATTTGATATATTGAAGTCCAAGCTGACTAAGTCAGGGTACAAAAACAAAGTTAGAGGGAAGAGTCTACACAAGACCATCCTTACTTCTAACACCAGCTGCAAGTTCAGAGGATTCCTAAAACCACCCTCAGATTTGGTAATTCATTAGAAAGACTCACAAAACTCAGTGAAAGCTATTATACTTATGGTTATGGTTTATTACAGGGAAAGGATACAAGTTAAAATCATCTGAAGGAGGAGACATGGTGCAGAGTCTGGGAGGGTTCCACATGTGAAGCTTCTATTGTCCTCAGAACACATTATACTCCCAACACTGACATGTGACAATATGTATGGAGTATTGCCAACAGGAAAGCTCAATCAAGTTTCAGTGTCCGGAGATCCTTTTGGAGCTTCATTATGAAACCATGATTGATTGATCAATTGCCCAGCTGGTTGACCTCAGGTTCCAGGTAGACTGACATGATGTGACCCAAAGCTCCCTCCCTAAATCACATGGTTGGTCATTCTGGCATGGCAGGCTCCACAATAAGACTGTTGGTGATGCCAGCTTCTGTCCTAAACAAAGACACTCCTACCAGCTATGAAATAGATTATCTCCCAGAACTAAAGAGAAAATGTCAGACTTCTCTTTGGACAAGACCAAAACCTTTACTGCACACTCCCATCCAATGAATCAATATCAGACCCATGCATATATGCACACACTACCACATGATGCAAAGACTAAAATATCCCTTTCCAATCCATATTTGTACAACAAACAGAGCTCTCCTCTTTAAGGAGTAAGAAAGAGAGCTTCGTGAAGCATGGAATGTAGGACCAGAGAGTCAGTTGGGAGATACAAGCATGTCATGGGAGGGAGATATCTCAATGCCTCATGTGTTGTGGATGCTATAGCCCAAGTGTTTCTTTCAAAATTCATCTTCAATTCATCATGAGTTTGAACAATTCATCCTGTAAGCTATAGTTAAATTTAAATTATCTTTCAATGAAAGAGATGGATTCTACATTTCATGAACTTTATAACTGGCAAACTATATTTAAAATACCACACATTGTAACATGGTCTTATTGTCCATATCTAGGACATAGCTTGCACCACATGTGATTTACCTCTTGAGTTCTACAACACCCAAAGTGGTCTATATTCTATTCAACCAGATGAGCCCTGTGATCACATGCTTCAATGTCACAACAATGTCAAATTTCTATAAAAGTTACTGAGTAATTGTTCTCAACTTTCTACTAATCTTGTTGCAGACAGGAAACCATTAGCTAATTAGCAGTGAGATGTGAAATGTGCTTTGAGGGGCAGTGTTCTAGACCAGTGCTTCTCAAAATTTGTGTATAAGAGTCTTCTGGGGTTGCTAATAAAGTGCAGATTCTGATTCAGGTGGTCTGAAGTCAAGTCTGACATTCTGCACTTTTAACAGTCTCCTACACTATGGTGGTGTTATTTTCTGTGGACGACAGTTGGAAGAGCTTGATACTAGACAGTTGCTTCCTACTTCACTGAGAAAAATAGAAACAACAAAAAGAAAATTTCCACTCATTCTCACCACTAAATCTACTCAACCACACACTTCTCCTGTGTTCAGATGTTCTGTATTCCCTCCTTGTGAGCAAGATCCCATCCCTTCTCTCTATCTCAGGAATATTACCCTAAGATTTATTCTCATCACTTTCAACATCATTAGTTTCCCCCTCTTTACTGAAACATTACCATTAGCATTAAAACATGCTGTTATATTTCCATCTTAGGAAACAAACAACAACAAAATGATCTCTCTCACACACACTCTCTCTATCATGTACCTCCCCCATTTCTCTGTTTCTCTTGATTGCAAAACTCCTCAAAATAATTTTCTTTTCCATCTCCAATTTCTTTCCCCTAGTTCTCCTTGGAACTGATCCCAGTCATTCTGTCACCCCCACTGCTCCAACAAGACAGCTCTTGCAAGGGCCCTGATGACTTGCACATTGTTAGAGTCAATGTTCAATTCTCAGCCACATCTTACAGGATCTTGAAGCAGCACTTCCTCTGTCAACCACTCCCTTCTCCTGGAAACACTGTCATCCCTGGGCTTTTGGAATATTACTCTTATTTGGTTTTCCTCCTTCTCAGACTTCTTTACTAGTTCTTTCTTCTCTCACTAATCTCTTCATTTCAGAAGGCTCCAGAGCTCAAATCTCAGCCCTCTTCTTTTCCTTTCTGTGTTGACTCTTCTATTATATGCATTGATACACGGCTGACTTCCAAAAATACATCTTCTGACCAGACCTCTGCCTTGAACTATGGGCCAGCTTACACTTAGATGTCTACTGGGTAAGCCAAAAGTAACATGTCTAAACTTTGAAAAGATCAATAAAATTGATAAGTCTTTAGCCAGGCTAATTAAGAAAAATGAAAGAAGGCACAAATTACTAATATCAGAAATGAAATTAAAGAGGGAACATCAATGATCCCATGGACATTAAAAGGATAATAAAGAAATACTAGGAAGAACTCCATGTCCACAAATTTGATAACTTAGATGGAATGGTTCTTAAGAGACACAATTTGCTGAAGCTCACACAATAAGAAATAGGCAATCTTCACAGGCCTATATATTAAATAAATTGAATCAATAATTATTAACTTTTTAAAACAGAAAGCACCAGGCTCAGACGGGTTCACTGGTGAATTCTACTAAACATTTAAGGAGGAAATTCAACCAATTTTCTATAATTTCTTTCAGAAGACAGAAGAAAAGGGAATACTTCCTAACTCATTCTATGAGGCAAGCTTTACCCTAATATTCAAACCAGACAAAGACATTACAAGAAAAGAAAACTCATACCAATATCTCTCATGAACATAGATGCAAAAATCCCCAATAAAATATTAGCAAATTGAATCTTAACAATGTATAAAAAGAATTATACACTAAAACTAGAGGGGATTTATTCCAGGTATGCAAGGTGGGTATAACATTCAAAAGTCAATTAATGTAATCCATCACATCAACAAGCTAAAGAAGAAAAATTGCATGATCATATTAATAGATGCAGAAACAGGATCTGACAAATTCAACACCCATTCATGATAAAAACTCTTAGTAAACTAGGAATAGAGGAAAACTTCTTCAACTTGATTAAAAATATCTATTTAAAAACCTACACAATACTTTTTTCCTGTTTTTTTCCCATTTATTTTTCATTTGTGTATATTCGTGAGGGTACAAGTGCAATTTTGTTACATTGACATATTGCATTGTGGTGAAATCAGGGCCTTAAATGCATACATCACTGAAGCAACATACATTGCACTCACCAAGAAACCTTCCATCATCCACCCCCTCCTAGCCCCTACTCCTCTGAGTCTCCATTGTCCATCATTCCACACTCCATGTGTACACATTATTTAGCCCCCACTTATAAGTGAGAACATGTGATATGTGTCTTTCTGTGTCTGAGTTATTTCACTTAAAATAATGCCCTCCTGTTCCATCCATGTTGCTGCAAAAGATACGATTTCATTCTTTTTTTATAGTTGAATAATATTCCATTGTGTATATATGCCACATTTTCTTTATCCAGTCTTCCATTGATGGACATTTAGGTTGATTCCATATCTTTGTTATTGTGAGTAGTGCTGTGATAATATCATACATAATAGTGAGAAACTCAAAGCTTTCTCACTAAAATCAGGAACAAGGCAAGTATGTTCCCTCCATCACTCCCTTTCAACATGATATTGGAAATTAGCTAAAATAAGACAAGAAAATAAATAAAAGGTATACTGATTGGGAAGGAAGAAATAAAACTCCCTTTGTTTGTAGATGATATAATCATCTATGTATAAAATCTGAAAGAATCAACAAAAAAATTCCTGAAATTAAAAAGTGATTATAGCAAAGTCATAGGATACAAGCCTAATATACAAAAGTCAACCACTTTCCTACATACCAGCAATAAACAAGTGGAATTTGAAATTAAAGACACAATACCATTTACATTAGTACCCTCAAAAATGAAACACTTAGGTATAAATCTAACAAAATATGTTCAAGATCAATATTAGGAAAACTACAAAACTCTGATGAAAAAAATCAAAGAACTAAATAAATATAGAGATATGCCATGTTAATGGATAGGAAGACTCAATACGATCAATATGTGAGTTCTACCCAAATTGATCTATAGATTCAATGCAATCCCAATCAAAATCCCAGCAAGTTATTTTGTGGATATTGACAAACTAATTCTAAGGTTTATATGAAGAGGAAAAGACTCAGAATAGCCAACACAATATTGAAGGAGAAAGGACAAAGTTGGAAGACTGACAGTACCTGACATCAAGACTTACTATAAAGCTACAGTAATCAAGACAGTGTGATATTTATGAAGTAGACAAATAGATCAATGGAACAGAATAGGGAGCTCAGAAACAGACCCATGTAAATATAGTCAACTGATCCTTGACAAAGCAACAAAGGCAATACAATGGAGAAAAGACAGTTTTTTCAACAAATGGTGTTAGAACAACTGAACATCCACACACAAAAAAATAAAAATAAAAAAATCTAGACACAGACCTTACATTCTTCACAAAAATTAACTCAAAATATATCACAGAACTAAATGTAAAATGCAAAATTATAAAATTCCTAGAAGATAATGTAGGAGAAAATCTCAATCACCTTGGGTTTGGTGATGACTTTTTAAATACAACACTGAAGTCACAATCCATGAAAGAAAGAACTGATAAGCTATACTGCATTAACACAAAAATTTCTGCTTTGTGGAGGATGTTGTCAAGAGAATGAAAAGAAGTCCAAGCCCAATGGCTCACGCCTGTAATCCCAGCACTTTGGGAGGATCGCTTGAGGTCAGGAGTTGAAGACCAGCCTGGGTAAAACAAGACCCTGTCTCTACAAAAAAATAGAAAAATTAGCCAGGTGTGGTGGCACATGCCTATAGTCCCAGCTACTTGGGAGGCTGAGGCAGGAGAATTGCTTCAGCCCAGGAGTTTGAGGTTACAGTGAGCTATAATGATGCCACTGCATTCTAGTCTGGGTGACAGAGTGAGACTGTCTCCAAAAAAAAAAAAAAAAAAAAAAGGAGAGAATGAAAAGACAAGCCACAGGCTGGAGGAAATATTTGCAAAAGACACATCTGATAAAGAATATTATCCAAAATATACAAAGAACTCTTAAAAGTCAACTATAAGGAAATAAACAACCCAATTGAAAAATGGGCCACAGACCTTAACAAACACCTCACTAAAGAAGATATGCAAATGCTCCACATCCTATGTCATCAAGGAAATGCCAATTAAAACAATGAACTAACACTGCATGCCTATTAAATTGGCCACAATCTATAACACTGACGACACCAAACGCTGACAAGGATGTGGAGCAGCAAGAACTCTCATTCATTGTTGGTGGGAATGAAAAATGGTTCATATACTCTGAAAGACAGTTTGGCAGTTTCTTAGAAAACTAAACATACTCTTACCATATGATCCAACAACTGCACTCCTTAGTATTTACCCAAAGGAGTTGAAAACTTATGTCCACACAAAAACCTGTACACGGATATTTATAGAATCTTTACTCATACTTGCCAAAACTTGGAAATAACCAAGATGTTTTTCAGTAGGTGAAAGGATAAATTGTGCCACATTCAGTGCTAAAAATAAATGGGCTATGAAGCCATGAAAGACATGGAGGAATCTTAAATGCATATTACAAAGTGAAAGAACCCAATCTGAAAAGGCTACATACTGTGTGATTCCAACTATATGACAGTCTTGAAAGAGAAAAACTGTGGAGACAGTAAAAAGATCAATAGTTACCAGGGGTTGGGGGGAGGGAGAGATGAATAGACAGAGCATGTAGGATTTTTAGGGCATTGAAATTACTCTGCATGATACTATAATTTGTCAAAACCCATAGAATGTACATTGAGAGTGAGCCTTAATGTAAACTATGGACTGTGGGTAATAATGATGTGTCAATACAGGCTCATCAATTGTAATAAATGTACCACTCTAGTGGGTCACCTTGATAATGGGGGACACTATGCATGTGTCAGGGCAGGGGATATAAGAGAAATCTCTGTATCTTCTGCTCAATATTGCCGTGAACCTAAAATTGCTCTAAAAAATAAAGTCTATTATAAAAAGTAAAAGGCCCTGTCCCAAGAGATTTTCAGATATAGGCTGGACACAAATGTGGCAGGGAACTGATAAAGACAATGTCATAAGGAGATCCTTGTTGCTCAATGTGTGGAGTGTAGACCTGGGAACTTGCTAGAAATGAAGAAACTCAGACTCCACCCCAGCTACTAAATCCAAATCTGCATTTAAACAACATCCCTAGGCCAGACTCGGTGGCTCACGCCTGTAATCCCAGCACTTGGGGAGGTCAAGGTGGGAAGATTGCTTGAGGCCAGGAGTTCAGGACCAGCCCAGGCAACATAGCAAGACACCATCCCTATGAAAATATTTTTTAAAAAAATTAGCTGGGTGAGGTGGTGCACGCCTGTAGTCCCAGCTACTTGGGAGGCTAAGGCAGGAAGATCTCTTGAGCCCAGGAGTTTGAGGTTGCAGTGAGCTATGATCATGCCACTGCACTCTAGCACAGGCAATGGAGTGAGACCCTGTCTCAATAAATAAATAAACAAACAAAGTCCCCAGGTATAACAAATATTACAATTTGAGAAGTATTGCTGTGGATGGGTGATTTTTGAAGTTCCCAAATCTAGAGTGTTGTGTGTGGGGGGAAATGAAACTGGAAAAAGAGATTTGGATTAAAACAGAAGAATCTTGCATTCAATGCTAAGGAGTAAAGAATTTTGGGGGCATAAGGGTAGGGAATCTTCAACTTATTTTTCTGGCAAAGGAATGTTCCATGATCAGGTTCTAAATTATATTTTCCATTTGTGTGTATCAGTGGGACTATGTCATTGACAAAATAATTATTTGCATTCTAATAAACAGTTTCCAAGAGTTTATTTATCTCCATGATAACCTGCTTGTGGTTTTCTGGAAAGGTTGATAGCAGGAGTTCTATTTCTCAAGGATACAGATATTGATTTGACTTTCAAAATCGTTCCCCTGATGGCTTCCACTATTGTTCATGGCTGAAAAATGCATTCATATCTGGAAGAACCCACAACAAACTGTCAACCTTGTATACCTCTGAAAGCTGGGAATACAAAAGATAGAGAAGGGAAGAGCATTTATTTTTCTTATGCACCTTTGTAATTATTTGGTTTATTATAACAAGTGCATATGACACCCGTCCCCACCACTACCATAACCACTTAAAAACAAAAGCCCCAAACCTGTAAGATGTTGATTAAAGAAAAGGAATTGCCCACCCTGCTCCTGTGATTTTGGCTTGATGTTCTCCATCCCCAGCAACCCAAGCTATCATTAGCTATTCTCCTGGAAGATTTTTATTTCCACTGCTTAATGGTGTGCAACAGCTGTGTATTTAGAATGACTAAATTTAGCAGACAAATGAGGGAAGAAAGACTGCCTGTCAGATATGACAAATTCCTACCAGGAATGCCTTTTCCTGTGCATAACCTATACTGGTTTGGGGTTTGCTCCACAGGACATATGTAGGAAAAGGCATATCTGCTTTGCTACGTGCTCCAGAAGTTTGAGTCTCCTAAGTGTACTAATACTCAATCCTGGGGAAAAGAAGCCTAAAGATACACTGCAACACATTTTACATCTTGCAAAGTATTTTTACATATATTATCTCAATTGGTCTCCTAGAAATCTACAGTATATATTTATTTATTTTTTATATCAGAATATTATGGGGGTACAAACACTTTGGTTACATATATTGCCTATGCACTGCCCGAGTCAGAGCTACAAACATGAACATCCCCCAAACAGTGTGCCCCACACCCATCAGGTGTGAGTTTTCCCATCCCCTCCACCCCCTCTCACCTGCCTGACCCCTGATGAATATTATTTCCATGTGTGCACATAAGTATTGATCAGTTAGTACCGATTTGATGGTGAGTACCAGTGGTGCTTGTTTTTCCATTCTTGTGGTACTTTACTTCAAAGAATGGGCTCTAGCTCCAACAAGGATAATACCAGATGTGTTAATTCACTGTTCTTTTTTATTGCTGAGTGATAATCCATGGTATACATATACCACATTTTATGAATCCACTCATGTATTTATGGGCACTTGGGTTGTTACCATATCTTTGCTATTGTGAATTGTGCTGCTATAAACATTCGAGTGCAGATGTCTCTATTATAGAATGTCTCTTTCTACTTTGGGTAAATATCCAGTAGTAGGATTGCTGGATCAAATGCAAGTAATTCAACTTTTAGATCTTTGAGGTACAACTATGAAGCGCCATGTGTCAACAGAATTGAGACAATAACACCATCACTACTAGCAGCAGTCCTACTACAATACTAATAATTATGGTGACTAAAGTACAGATAATGATGCTAGCTGGCATTTACTGAGTACTAACTATGACTTTGGCACTAGTTTAAGGACTTTACATGCTTTAACTCATCTAAGTCTTCCAACAACCCACTGAGAAAATTTCAGCTAATTTCCAACAACCCACTGAGGCTGGGTGTACTAATAATTACCCTAACTTTTCTGCCCCAGTTTCTCCAAAATTGGGCAGAAATATTAGGGCAACAGTTAGCGGAGTATTTGGTAGAGTTGAGTTTGAACCTAGCAGACTGTCTTTGGAGTTCATGTTCTCAGCTAAAATATGATAGGGAACAACTATCTGGCTACAAATGTCAAAACAAAACAATTTTTCCAGACCTCTCAGAGTGGTGTCCACTGCATACATTACTTTTTCTTGTAGCAATCAACAGAAGGCTGCTGATAGCAGAACACTTGGTAACCTTTTGCATTCCACCATTACCCAGTAAATGTGCAGAGTGAAGGGTAGTCTGTGCAGGGAGAGACGAGGAAGGGGTGAGTATGTTAACAAACTTCATAGAATTATTGTGAAGTGTAAGAGAGAATAAAAATCATGAATACTTTTTGACTACTGACTGTCTCTCTTTCTGTCTCTCCTTCCAACCCTCACACAAACACACACAGCCACCCATCAAAACAAACTCAGGAGCTATGCTACTATCACCAGCACTACTAAGAACAATACTATGACAATACTAATAATAATGATGGTGAATATAGTAAAGATAATGAAGCCAGTTATCATTTAGTGATAACTGAAATAACACTTTACATGATTTATCTCATCTAAGACCTCCAGCAGCACACTGAGTCAAGTTCACCTAACTTCCAACAACCCACTGAGGCATCTTCTACTAATTATTCCCCTAAAGTTTCTGTGCCATTTCTGGAGAAATTGGGGTAGAAAAGTTAGGGCAAATATTACAGCAATAATTAGTAGAGTTGAGTCTGTAACCCAACCAAATTACTCTGGAGCCCATGTTCTCAGCTACAATATTATAGCACTGAACTATGTGGTACCAAGTATCAGCAGGGCTGAGAAAATGCCACCATCACTACTAACAACAATCCTACTAAAATACTACCAATTATTATGGTGTCAATAACACAGATAATGATGCCATTTGTCATTTACTAAGTGCTAACTATATCTTGGGCACTAGTTTAAGCACTTTACATGCTTCATCTCATCTAGGCCTTCCAACAATGCACTGAGGCAACTTCAACTAACTTCCAACAACCTATTGAGTCAAGATATATTAATTATTTCCCTAACTTTTCTGCCCCCTTTTTGGAGATAATGGGCCAGAAAAGTCAGGGAAAACTAGGACAATAGTTAGTACAGTTGAGTTTGAAACACTGCAGACCAGCTCTGGAGGCCATGTTCTTGGCTAAAATATGATAGTGTACACCATTCTGGCTCCAAATGTCAACAGAGATGTGACAATCCTTTGGGGCCTGAGTGTTGCCCACTGCATGCATTACATTGTCTTGTAGCACTGAGCAGAGGGATGGCAACAGCAGAGTCCTCTGCTGCCTTGGCCAGTCCACCATTACCCAATCAATGTGCAGAGTGTAAGGTAGTTAGTGTAGGGAGGGACGAGGAAGGGGTAAGCATGTTAAATCCTTGAAGAATTATTGTGAAGGGTAAGGGACAATAAAAACATGAGTACTTTTTGACTACTGACTGTCTCTCTCTCTCTCTCTCTTTCACACACACACTCCGAGCCTCCCACCTACTCACTTTGGTGCTATACTGTGACCACCATCACTACTAAGAAGAATACTATTATAATACTACTAATAATTATGTTGAATATGATACAGATAATGATGCTATTAGGCACTTTCTGAGTGCTATCTATGTCTTTGGAACTAGTTTAAACACTTTGCATACTTTATGTCATCTAAGTCTTCCAGCAAAACATGAGGCAAGTTCTACTAATTTTTGGAAAAAATGGGGCAGAAAAGGTAGGGCACTAACAACTAATAATAGAGTTGAGTATGGAACCCAGCAGTATGGCTCTGGATCCCACATTCTCAGCTGCATTACTATAAGGCACAACTATGAGGTGCCACGTGTCAACAGAATGGAGACAATAACACCATCACTACTAATAACAATCCTACTACAATACTCCTAAGAATTATGGTGACTAAAGTACAGATAATGAAGCTAACTGGCATTTACTGAGTACTAACTATGCTTTTGGCACTAGTTTAAGGACTTTACATGCTTTAACTCATCTAAGTCTTCCAACAACACACTGAGACAATTTCAGCTAATTTCCTGCAACCCACTGAGGCAGGATGTACTAATAATTACCCTAACTTTTCTGCCCCAGTTTCTCCAAAATTGGGCAGAAAAGTTAGGGCTAGAGTTAGTGGAGTATTTGGTAGAGTTGAGTTTGAACCCAGCAGGCTGTCTTTGGAGTTCATGTTCTCAGCTAAAATATGATAGGGAACAATTATTGGCTACAAATGTCAAAAAAGCTGAGGCAATTTTTCTGGACCTCTAGGAGTGCTGTGTGCTGAATACATTACTGTGTTTTGTAGCAATCAACAGAAGGCTGCTGATAGCAGAACACTCTGCAACCTTGGACATTCTACCATTACCCAGTAAACGTGCAGAGTGAAGGGTAGTTAGTGCAGGGAGAAACTAGGAAAGGGTGAGCATGTTGATTAATCTAGTAGAATAATTGTGAAGTGTAAGAGGGAATAAAAATCATGAATTCATTTTGACTTCTGATGTCTTTCTTTCTCTCTCTTTCACACACACACTCAAAGCCACCAACTGACCCAACTGAGGTGCTATGGTTTAACTACCATACCTACTAAGAAGAATACTACTATAATACTACTAATAATTATGATGACTATGATACAGATAATGATGCCATTAGCATTTTATGAATGCTATCTATGTCTTGGGAACTAGTTCAAGCACTTTGCATGCTATATATCATCTAAGCCTTGCAAGAAGCCACTGAGGCTAGTTTAACTAACTTCCAATAAACCACTGAGACAAGTCCTACTAATTATTCCCCTAACATTTCTGCCCCATTTTTGGACAGTTTTCACAGCTGGGTTTCATATTCAACTATACTAATTATTGCCCTATAATTTGCCCTAACTTTTCGGCCCCATTTCTCCCTGAAGTTGGGGAAGAAAAGTTAGGGGAATAATTGGTCAAACTTGTCTCAGTGGGTTGGTAGATGTTAGTAGAACTTGCTGCAGAGGGTCGGTAGAAGGCCAGATGAGATTAAGCATGGAAATAGCTTAAACTGGTGCCCAAGACATAGTTAGCACCACACAAATGCCAACTAGCATCATTATCTGTACTATAGTCACCATAATTATTAGCAGTATTATAGTAGAATTGTTGTTAGTAGTGATGGTGGTAGTTCCATAGCACCTGAATTTGGGTGTGTGTGTGTGTATGTGTATGTGTGTGTGTGTGTGTGTGTGTGTGGGAGAGAGAAAGAGAGAGAGAAAGAGAGAACAGTCAGTAGTCAAGAAGTATTCATGTTTGTTACAATTTCTTACAATTCAGAATTATACTATATGGTTTTTTAACATGTGCAACACTTCCTCATACCCTACATTGTGCATGTTTACTGAGTAATGGTAGAATGGCCATTGCTGCAGAGGCCTCTGCTCTCTCCAGCCCTCTGCTTAGTGTTAAAAACTAGATAATGCGGGCAGTGGGCAACATGCTGAGACACACCGAGTTATTGCCTCATCTCTACAGGCATTAGGGGCAGATAGGTTTGCCACATAATATTGGATCTGAGAACATGGTCTCTGGAGCCAGACTGTTGGTTTTGAAACTCATCTGTACTAGAAAATATACCCGGAGAAAATGGGGCAGGAATGATAGGGCAATAATTAGGAGAACTTGCCTCAGTGGGTTGTTGGAAAGTAGGTGTCTTTGCCAGTGTGGATTTTTGGAAGGTTTAGATAAAATAAAGCATGAAACATTCTTAAGATAGTGCCAAAGACATGCTTAGCCCTCAGTAAATGCCAACTGTCATCATTATCTGAGCTATATTCTGATCTTCACAGTGTGCATGTTGCCTGAGTAGTGGCAGAAGGCCATTGCTACTGAGGGCTCTGCTGTCACCATCCCACTTCTGAGTGCTACAAAACAAGGTAATGCATGCAGGGGGAATCATGATGATGGGTGGCAAAGGATTGAAGCACCTCTGTTGACATTTTGAGCCATATAGTAGTACCTTATCCTATTGTAGCTCAGAACATGGCCTGTGGCATCAGTGTGCTGGTTTTCAAACTCTACTGTAAGAATTATTGCCCTATCTTTTGACCTAACTTTTCTGCCCCAATAATAGGGCAAAAATAATAAGAATAATTAGTAGAACTTGCCGCAGTGGGTTATTGGAAGTTAGTTAAATTTACCTCAGTGAACTTCTGGAAGGCTTTTGATGAAATATAGCATGTAAACCACTTAAATTCATGCTCAAGATAGTTAGCACTCAGGAAATGCCAACTGGCATCATAATCTGTACCATAGTCATCATAATTATTAATAGTATTGAGTAGTATTGTTGTTAGTAGTGACAGTGGTGGTAGCATAGCACCTTAGGTGGGTGTGTAAGTGGCTATGTGTGTGAGAGAGAGACAGAGGGACAGAGAGAGAGACAGTTCATACTAAAAAAATATTCATGTTGGTTATTTTATCTTACCATTTCCAATAATTATACAAGGGTTTTTATCCTGCTTACCACTACCTCATTTCTCCCCATGCTAAATACCCTACCTTGTTCTTGTTGACTGGGTAATGGTGGATGGCCATTGTTACAGAGGGCTGGGCTGTCACCAGCCTCCTGCTGAGTGCTACAATACAAGGTAATGCAAGCAGGGAGCATCAGGATGAGAGGTCCTGAAGGACTGAAGCAGGTCTGTTAACATTTGAAGCCAGATAGTTGTTCCCTTTCATATTATACCTGAGAACACTGGCTCCACAGCCTTTCTGTTGGGTTTTCAACTGATTGTCTTAAATATTGCCCTATCTCTTACCCTAACTCTTGCTGTAACTTTTCTGCCCCATTTTCAGAGGTGGAAAATGGGGGCTCTTTGGGCAGTAAGAAGGGTGTGAACCTTCCCGGGGCTGCTGTGGACCTGCCTGCAGTGTCAGAAAAGGACATCCAGGATCTGAAGTTTGGGGCAGAGCAGGATGTAGATATGGTGTTTGTGTCTTTCTTCTGCAAGGCATCTGATTTCCATGAAGTTAGGAAGGTCCTGGGAGAGAAAGGAAAGAACATTAAGATAATCAGCAAAATCGAGAATCACGAGGGAGTTCGGAGGGTTGATGAGATCTTGGAAGCCAGCGATGGGATCGTGGTGGCTTCTGGTGGTCTAGGCATTGAGATTTTTGCAGAGAAGATCTTCCTTGCTCAGAAGATGATGATTGGGTGGTGCAATCAAACCAGGAAGCCTGTCATCTTTACCACACAGATGCTGGAGAACATGACCAAGAAGCCCTGCCCCACCTGGGCTGAGGGCAGAGATGTGGCCAATGCAGTCCTGGTGGAGCCGATTGCATCATGCTGTCTGGAGATACAGCCAAATGGGACTACCCTCTAGAAGCTGTTTGCATGCAGCACCTGATTGCCCGTGAGGCAGAGGCTGCCATCTACCACTTGCAATTATTTGAGGAGCTCCACTGCCTGTTGCCCATAACCAGCAACTCCACAGAAGCCGCTGCCGTGGGCCCCATGGGCACTGTGGAGGCCTCCTTCAAGTGCTGCAATGGGGTCATAATCATCCTCACCAAGTCTGGCAGGTCTGCTCAACAGGTGGCCAGATACCGCCCATATGCCCCCATCATTGCTGTCACGCGGAATCCCCAGAAAGCTCACCAGGCCCACCTGTACTGTGGCATCTTCCCCGTGCTGTGCGAGGACCCAGTCCAGGAGGCTTGGGCTGAGGATGTGGACCTCCAGGTGAACTTGGCCATGAATGTTGGCAAGGCCCGAGGCTTCTTCAAGAAGGGAGATGTGGTCATTGTCCTGACCAGGTGGTAACCTGGCCCAGGCTTCAACAGCACCATAGTGTAGTGCCTGTGCCGTGATGAACCCCAGAGCCCTTCCTCCAGCCCCTATCCTATCCCCTTCCCCTGACCCACCCATTAGGCCAGCAGTGCTTGTAGGGCTCACTCTGGGCTGTAGTGTGGCACTGGTGGGCTGGGACACCAAGGAGAAGATTAATGCCACTGTGAAACATGGCTGTTTATAGACCCTGCCCAGGTGGGGTAGCCCAGAGCCTATGGTAAGAGGGTAACTGCCCCCTCACCTTTTTGTACTTGGTTCAGTTCCTGTAGAAAATGGATGCCCAGAAAACTCTGAACCCTGGCCCTGGGGTCAGGAGGCAGCCAGCAAGAGTAGGGGCCTTAGGGGTGGGGCAGTGGTTCCAGTTTAAGCAGACTCTGGCCCTGGCCCTTACTTGCTCCCCCAACCCCAGGGCCTCCCCTAATCCCACCTTGTGCTCTGTGCACTTCTGTCCTACACTCCACTCACCTGTTGCTGCAGACAAACACTCTACCCTCACCTACCATTTGCCCTAATACTGCAACTTCCTCGGGCCTCTTGCTATAGAGCCTGCCTGTATGTAAATAAACAACAGCTGAAGCAAAAAAAAAAGTAATAATTTGGGGAATAATTGGTAGAAATTGCCTCAGCTGGTTGTTAGACGGCTTAGATGAGTTAAAGCATTGCTACAGAGAGCTCACTGTCCCACCCCACTGCTGAGAGCTACAAAACAAGGTAATGCATGCAGGGGGAAACATGATGAGGGGTCACAAAGGATTGAATCAGCCCTCTTGATATTTAAAGACAGATAGTTGCAGGCTTTCATATTGTAACTGAAAAGATGGGCTCTGAAGCCTGTCTCCTGGGTTTCCAAGCCAATTGTACAAAATATTGCCCTATCTTTACCCTAACTTTTCTGCCCAATTTTCTGTGAAAAGGGGGCAGAATAATTTGGAGAATAGGTAGAAATTTCCTAAGCTGGCTGTCAGAAGCCTTAGATGAGAGATAAGCATGTAAAGTGCTTAAGCTAGAGCCCAAGACATAGTTAGCATTCAGTAAATGCCAACTAGCATCATTATCTGTTCTATAGTCACCATAATTTTTAGTAGTATTATAGTGGTATTGTTGTTAGTAGTGATGGTGGTAGTCCAGCACCTGAGGTGGGTGTGTGGATGTTTGTGTGTCTGTGAGATAGGGAGAGATGGAGAGAGAGACAATCAATAGTTAAAAAGCTTTCATGCTTTTGTTATTTCTTAAACTTCATAATAATTCTGCATATTTTTTAAAAAGCCCACCTCTCCCTTGTCTCTCCCTAAACTAACTATGCTACACTGTGCACATTCACTGAGTAAGGGTGGAATGGCCATTGCCGCAGAGGGCTCTGCTGTACCAGCCCTCAGCTGACTGCTATAAAAAAGGTAATGAGGGCAGAGGGCAACATGCAGAGATGCCTCAAATAATTGCATCAGCTCTGTTGACATTTGGAGGCAGAGAGTTTTGCCCTACCATACTGTAGCTGAGAATATGGGCTACAGAGCCAGACTGCTGGTATTGACATTCAAATGTCCTAGACAAAGTACCCAGTGAAAATGGGCCAGAAATGATGGGGCAATAATTAGCAGAACATGCCTCAGTGGCTTGTTGGAAGGCTTAGATGAGATAAAGCATGAAAAGTGCTTAAAGAACTACCACCGACATAGCCCTTGATAAATTCCAACAATCTTCAATAACTCTACTAAAGTCACCATAATTTCTACCAGAGTTGTACTAGTATTGTTGTGAGTTGTTAAGGTGGTATTGCCAAAGCTCTGTTGACATATGGAGCCATAGAGTAGTACCTTATCCTATTGTAGCTCAGAATATGGCCTTTGGAGTCACTGTGCTAGTTTTCCAACTGTTCTGCAAGTATTATAGCCCTATCTCTTGATCTAACTTCTCAGCCAAATTATTAGGGCAGAAATAATAACAATACTTAGTAGAACATGCTGCACTGGTTTTTTAGAACTTAGTTGAATTTACCTCAGTGAATTTCTGGAAGAGTTCGGATGAGATAAAGCATGTCAACACCATAAATTCATCACAAGAGGTTGGAACGCAGGAAATGCCAACTACCATCATATTCTATACCATAGTCACCATAATTATTGGTAGTATAGAGTAGTACTGTTGTTAGTAGTGACAGTGGTAGTAGCACAGCACCCGAGGTGAGAGTGTAAGTGGGGGTGTGTTTGAGAGAGAGGAGGAGAGACAGTTCATATGATAAAAGAAGTATTCATATTGGTTATTTGATGTTACACTTCCCAATAACTCTACAAGAGTTTTTATCTTGCTTACTACTACCTCATTTCTCCCGATGCTTAATACCCTACAATTACATGTTGACTGGGTAATAGGAGATGGCCACTGCTACAAAGGGCTCGGCTGTAACTCAACTTCAGCTGAGTGCTACAATACAAGGTAATTTATGCAGGGCACTACAGGATGACAGGCCCTGAAGATTGGAACCAAGTCTGTTGACATTCGAAGCAATATAGTTGTTCCCTTTCATATTGTACCATAGAACATTGGCTCCAAAGCCTATGCTTTGGGTTTCCAACCCAATGAAGTAAATATGGCCCTATTTCTTACACTAAATTTATTGCCCCATTTCCTGAAAATGGGGCAGAAAAGTGGGGAGAATAATTGGCATAACTTGCCTAAGTGGGTTGGTGGATGTTACCTGAACTTGGCTCAGTGGGTTGGCTAGAAGGCTAGATGAGCTAAAGCATGTAAAATGCTAAAGTTTAACCAAGACATAGTTGGGAGCCCACAAATGCCATCTAACATCACTATCTGTACTATATTCACCGTCAGTGTTAGGAGTACTACAGCAGACTTGTTGTGTGAGTAGAGCTGGTGGTAGTTGCCTAGCACTGGAATGTAGGCTTCTGCGTGCATCTTTCTGTGTGTGTGTTTGAGAGAGACAAAGAGAGAGATAAAGAGAGACACAGTCAGTAGTCAAGAAGTATTCATGTATGTTTTAATTTCTGTCAGTTTGGAATGATACTACATGTGTTCTGAATTACACAACACTTCCTCGACCCTACATTGTGCACGATGACTGGGTAATGGTGGAATGGCTACCGCTTCGGAGGCCTCTGCTCTCTCCAGCTCTCTGAAGAGTGTTAAGAACTAGATAAGGCGGGCAGTGGGCAACACGGTGAGACATATCGTGTTATTGTCTCATCTGTGAAGGCATTAGAGGCCGATGGTCTTGCCCTACCAGATGGTAGCTGAGAACATGGACTTTGTAGCCTGACTACTGCTTCAGAGACTCAATATACTGGAAGCAGTATCTGGAATATATGGGGCAGGAAAGATAGGAAAATAATTATAGACCTTGCCTCACTGAGGTGCTAGAAGGTAGGTTTCCATTCCACTGTGAATTTATGGAAGGCTGAGAGGAGATTCATCATGAAATGTGATTCAACTCTGCCCAAGAAATAGTCAGCCCTCAGCAAATGCAAACTCTCCTCTTTGTGCCTACTAGAGACTCATCTGTAGAGTTTGGATGTCTAACGAATAATGGCAGAACGTCATGGCGACAGAGGGCTCTGCTGTCCCGTCCAAATGCTGCGAGCAACTGCACGAGATGATGCAGGCGGGGGGATAGAGGACGAACTGTCTGATAGGACTGAATCAGCCCTGTCGACGTTGCAAGACAGAGAGTTCCGCCCTTTCCTATCTTACATGAAAACACGGGCTCTGAAAACCGTCTTTGGATTTCCCGCTCAATGGTCCTAAAGATTGCCAGATCTTTCCTTAACGTTTGTGCTCCATTGTCTCTGATAATCGGGCAGAATGATTTAGGTAATTATTGGTAGCAATTGCCGCAGCTAGTTTACAGAATCCTAGATGTGCCAGAACATGGAAAATGCTTACGGTGGTGCCCGAGATATAGTCCGCACTCAGAAAATTCCAACTGCCCTCATTGTCCGTGCTCTGTCCCCGATAATGACTAGTAGCGTTGCGGTGGCCTTAGAGTTAGCACAGACGATGGTAATAGCATCGCATTGAAGGGGCGTGTGTGGGTGCTGTGTGTCTCGAGATAAAGGAAGAAGGAGGGACAGTCAGTAGTCTGAGAGTTTTCAGGATTTTGTTACTTCTGAAACTTCATTATCCCAGAGGTTTTTAAAAATGCCCACCTCTCCTCTGTGTCTCCCCAAAATATATCTGCTACAGTGTGCACGTTGACTGGGTAAGTGTGGAAAGGGCATTGCTAGAGGGTTTTGCTGTCACCTACCCTGTGCTAAGTTCTATACGACTAGGGAATGCAGTCAATGGGTATCATGAATATTGGCAATAATTATTGCCAGAGCTCTGTTTACATTAGGAGGCAGATTGATTTGCCCTACCATACTTTTACTGAGAATATGGGCTCCATTTCCAGACTGCTGGTATTGAAATTCAAATGTCCTAGAAGTTGTAACCATAGAGCGTAAGGGAGAAATGATAGGGCAATAGTTAGTAGAACTGGCCTCAAAGGGCTGCTGGAAGGCTTAGATGCCATAAAGCATGAAAAGGGGTTAATTTTGTACCAGAAGCACAGTTATCCCTCAGTAGATACCATGTCCCTTCAATGTCTCTGCTATAATCACCCTAATTCTTAGCAGTATTGTAGTAGGATCGTTGTGTGTCATGATGGTGGTTTTGCCAATTCTCTGTTCACATGTGGAGCCATGGAGTTTTACCTTCTCCTGGTTTAGACCACAACACATCCCGTGAAGTCAAGGTGCTGGTTTGATTCCCTGCTCTCAGAATTATTGCCCCGTCTTTTGGCCTGACCTTTCTGACCCCTTCCGAGGGCTGATATAATAAGGGTCCATAGAAGAGCGTTCTGCAGTGGGTTGTCCTCATGTTGTTGTGCTGACCTCAGTGGCTTTCTTGAAGGATTCTGATGAGATAAAGCATGTCACCCTTAAATTCATGCCCCCGAGAATCAGCACTCAGGCAAGGCCAACTACCATCATATTCTGTACCATAGTCTCTGTAATTCTTAGGAACATTGAGTAGCATTCTTGAGAGTTTTGACAGTTGTAGTAGCATAGTACCTGAGGTGGGAGTGCAAGAGGCTGTGCATTTGAGAGAGAGGAGGAGAGTTATAGAGAGAGACAGCTCGTTCTCTAAAAGCCTTCTCGTTGGTTATTCAATCATTCCCTTCCCAATAACTCCACAAGAGTTTTTACCCAGCATGGTACAACCTCGTTTCTCCCGAGGCTGAATACCCCACAATGTACATGTTGACTGGGTATTGGGGATGGCCCCTGCTACAGAGGGCTCGGCTTTCACCAGCCTTTAGCTGAGTGCTACAATGCAAGTTCATGAACACAGGATGTTGCAGGATGAGTGGCCACGAAGCATTGAACCAGGTCTGTCGATGTTCGGAGCCATATAGGTGTTCCCTTTCATATCGTTCCCGAACCTTGGCTCCAGAGCTTTTTTAGAGTGTCCAACGCATTGAAGGAAATACAACCCTATCTCTTACCCTAACTTTTTGCCCCATTTTCCCTGAAAATGGGGCAGAAAAGTAAAGGGAATAATTGGTAGACCTTGCCTCAGTGGGTTGGTGGGTGGTACTACAACTTCTCTCAGTGGGTTGGCTGGAAGGCTAGATGAGCTAAAGCATGTGAAATGCTTAAGCTGGTTACCAAGACATAGTTGGCAGCCCACAAATGCCACATAACATCACTATCTGTACTATATTCACCATCAGTATTAGGAGTACTACAGTAGAATTGTTGTGTGAGTAGTGCTGGTGGTAGTTCCCTAGAACCAGAATGTGGACGGCTGTGTTTGTGTGTGTGTGCATGAGAGAGAGAGAAAGAGAGAAATAAGGAGAGATGAAGTCAGTAGTCCAGAGGTATTCATGTTTGTTTTAAATTCTTACAATTCAGCTTTATACTACATGGTTTTTACCATACACAACACTTCCTCATACCCTACACTGTGCATATTGACTGGGTATTTGTGGAATGGCTGTTGCCTCACAGGCCTCTGTTCTCTCCAGCCCTCTGAAGAGTGTTAACAACTAGATAATGCTGGCAGTGTGCAATACTCTGAGATACACCCTGTTATTGCCTCATCTCTGTAGGCATTAGAGGCCGATAGTCTTGCCCTATCATATTGCAGCTTAGAACCTGTGCTCCATAGCCAGACTGTTGCTTTGGAAACACAACTGTACTGGAAGCAGTACCCGCAGAAAATGGTGCAGGAACGATAGGGCAATAATTAGTAGAGCTTGCCTCAGTGTTTTGCTGGAAGGTAGGTTTCCTTGCCACAGTGGATTTTTGAAAGTCTGTGAGGAGATTCATTTTGAAACGTGCTTAAACTGTGCCCAAGAAATAGTTAGAACTCAGCAAATGCAAACTGCCCTCACTACACATACTATAGATGCATCTGTAGACTGTCGAGATTGACTAAGTCACGGTGAAGGCCATGGCTACAGAGGGTTCTGCTGTCACCTGCCTACTGCTGAGGGAGACAATACGAGGTGATGCGGGTGGGGGGGATATAGAAGGAGCAGCCCGTTAGGACTGAATCAGCTCTGTTTACAATTAAAGCCAGAGAGTTGCGCGCTTTCGTATCATAGCTGAAAACACGGGCTACGAAGCCTGTCTTTGGCTTTCCTGCTTCATTTTCCTAATATTGCCCAATCTTTTCCTTAACTTTTCTGCCCCATTTTCTCTGAAAATGGGGCAGAATAATTTGGGTAATCCTTGGTAGAAATTGCCTCAGCTAGTTCCCAGAAGCCTTATATGTGCTAAAGCATGAAAAGTGCTTAAGCTGGTGCCTGAGACATAGTCAGCACTCAGAAAATACCAACTACCATCATTGTCCGTACTCTTATCCCCATAATTGCTAGTAGCATTGTAGTCATCTTGTAGTTAGTACAGATGGTGGTAGTAGTATCACACTTGAGGTGGGTGTATGGGTGCTGTGTGTCTGCAAGAGAGACAGTCAGCAGTCAGAAAATTTTCATGTTTTTGTTATTTCTGAAACTTCATAATAATCCTTCAAGTTTTTTAAAAATGTCCAGCACTCCCCTGTGTCTCCCTAAAGTATCTATGCTACACTGTGCACGTTCACTGGGTAAGGGTAGAATGGCCATTGGTGCAGAGGACTCTGCTGTCACCTGCCCTGTGCTAACTGGTATACAACAAGGTAATGCAGTCAATGGGCAACACGCTGAGATGACCCCAATTATTGCCACAGCTCTGTGGACATTTGGAGGCAGATAATTTGGCCTATCATACTGTAACTGAGAATATGGGCTCCAGAGCCAGACTGCTGGTATTGAAACTCAACTGTCGTAGAACCTGTACCCAGAGAGAATAAGGCAGAAATGATAGCGCAATAATTAGTAGAACTTGCCTCAGCAGGTTGTTGGAAGGCCTAGATGCGATAAAGCATGAAAAGTGCTTGAAGTTGTATCAATGACACAGTTAGCCCTCAACAGATACCAACTACCTTCATTGTCTCTGCTATAGTCACCATAATTTTTAGCAGTATTGTAATAGGATCGTTGTGAGTTGTGATGGTGGTATTGCCAATGCTCTAGTCACATGTGGAGCTATGGAGTTTTACCTTATCTTGCTGTATCTAAGAACAAGGCTTTTTCCCTCACAAAAACACATATAGTCCTCCATGAAAACAAACTCAGGAGCTATGCCACTACCACCAGGACTACCTAGACAATACCTCAACAATACTAATAATAATCATGGTGAATATATTAAAGATAAGGATGCCAGTTTTCTTTTGGTGAGGACTACTGTGTTTTAGGCACTAGTTTTAGCATTTTACATGCTTTATTTCATCTAAGCCTTCCAATTACCCACATAGTCAAGTTCAACTAAATTCCAACAAACCACAGCAGCATGTTCTACTATTTATTCCCCTAAGTGTTTTGCACCATGTGTAGAGAAATTGTGCCAATTTTGGGAAAACAATGGTGCAGAAAATAGGGCAAATGACAGGGCAATATTTAGTGGAGTTCTGTATGAACTCCTGCAGTATGACTCTGGATCCCATGTTCTCAGCTGCAATATTATACAGCACAGCAATGAAGCACCACATGTGAACAGAATGGAGGCAGTAACTCCATCTCTATTAACAAGAAATCTACTTCAATACTACAAATAATTATAGTGAGTGTAATACAGACAATGATGGTACTTGTCATTTACTGAGTGCTATCTATAACTTGGGGAAAATTTTAAATACTTTATATGCTTCATCTCAGCTAGGCCTTCCAACATGTCACTGAGGAAACATCACCTAACTTCCAACAACCCTCCAGTTCACAAATGACCAATTATTTCCCTAACTTTTCTGCCCCATTTTGGAGAAAATGGGGCAGAATAGATAGGGCCAAATTAGGGCAATAACTTGTGGAGTTCAGTTTGAAACCCTGCGGACTGTCTTCAGAGCCCATGTTCTCAACTACAATATGATAGGGTACACCATTCTGGTTCAAAATGTCAACAGAGATTTGACAATCCTTCAGGAATTATGTGATTGTTGCCCAATGCATGCTTTACCTTATTTTTTGGCACTGAGCGGAAGGATGGCAACAGCAGAGCACTCTGCTGCCTTGGCCATTCCACTATTACCTAATCAATGTGCAGAGAGTTAGTGTAGCAAGACATGAGGAAGGGGTAAGCATATTAAAAATCTTGAAGAATTATTGTGAAGGGTAAGAGATAATAAAAAAACATGAATTCTTTTTGACTACTTTCTCTCTCTCTCTCTCTCTCAAAAAACACTCAGAGCCACCCACCCACCCACCTGAGGTGGTATGCTGTGACCACCATCACTACTAAAAAGAATACTAATACTACTAATAACTATGGTGACTATGATAGAGAGAATGATGACAATAGGCACTTCCTGAGTGCCATCTACGTCTTAGGAATGAGTTTAAGAACTGTGTGTGCTTTATCTCATATAAGCCTTCCAACAACCCACTGAGTCAAGTTTAACTAACTTCCCAAAAACCACTCAGGAATGTTCTACTAATTATTACCCTAACTTTTCCAAAAATGGGGCAGAAAATTAGGGCAAATGATAGGACAATAATTAGTAGACTTGAGTGTGAAACCCAGCAGTATGGCTCTGGTTCCCATGTTCTCAGCTACAATATTATACGGCACAACCATGAGGTGCCATGTGTCAATAGAATAGAGACAATAATACCATCACTACTAACAATAATCTTACTACAATACTACTAATAATTACTGTGACTAGAGTACAGATAATGATGCTAGCTGGCATTAACTGAGTACTAACCATCCCTTTTGCACTAGTTTAAGGACTTTACATGCTTTAACTTATCTAAGTCTTCCAACAACCCACTGAGACAATTTCAGCTAATTTCCAACAACTCCCTGAAACAGGATGTACTAATAAATATACTAATAATTACCCTAACTTTTCTGTCCCAGTTTCTCCAAAATTGGACAGAAATGTTAGGGCAACTGTTAGCAGAGTATTTAGTAGAGTTGAGTTTGAACCCAGCAGACTGTCTGTGGAGTCCATGTTCTCACATAAAATATGATAGGGAACAACTATCTAGCTACAAATGTCAAAACAGCTGAGGCAATTTTTCCAGACCTCTAAGATTGTTGTCCTGTGCATGTATTACATTGTTTTGTAGGAATCATCAGAGGACTTCTGATAGCAGAACACTCTGCAACCTTGGTCATTCCACCATTACCCAGTAAACGTGCAGAGTGAAGAGTAGTTATTGCAGAGAGAGATGAGGAAGGGGTGAGGATGCTAAAAAACCTCGTGGAATTATTGGGAATTGTGAGAGAAAAAAATCATGAATACTTTTTGACTACTGACTTTTCCTCTTCCTCTCTCTCTCTCTGCCCCTCACACAAACACATACAGTCACCCATCAAAACAAACTCAGGTGCTATGCTACTACCACCAGCACTACTAAGAACAATACTACAACAATACTAATAATAATGATGGTGAATATATTAAAGGTAAGGATGCCAGTCATCATTTGGTGAGGGCTACTGTCTTGGGCACTAGTTTAAGCACTTTACATGCTTTATTTCACCTAAGCCTTCCAAAAACCCACATAGTCAAATTCAACTAAATTCCAACAACCCACAGAGGCATGTTCTACTAATTATTCCCCTAAATGTTTTGGACCATTTCTGGAGAAATCGGGGCAGCAAAGGTAGGGCAAATATTATGGTAATAATTAGTAGAATTGAGTCTGTAGCCTGGCCAAATTGCTCTGGAGCCCATCTTCTCAGCTACGATAATATAGGACTGAACTCTGAGGCACCAAGTGTCAACAGACCTGTAAAATACCACCGTCACTACTAACAACAATCTTTCTACAATACTATTAATAATTATGGTATCTATAAAACAGATAGTGATGCCAGTTGTCATTTACTGAGTGCTAACTATATCTTGGGCACAAGTTTATACACTTTGCAAGCTTCATCTCATCTCAGTGTTCCAACCATGCACTGAGGAAAGTTCAACTACCTTCCAACAACCCATTGAGTCAAGAGATACTAATTATTCCCCAAACTTTTCTGCCCCCTTTTTGGAGATAATAGGGCAGAAAAGTGATGGCAAATTAGGGCAATAGTTAATACAGTTGAGTTTTAAATACTGCAGAATAGCTCCGGAGCCCTGTTTTCAGCTACAATATGATAGGGAACACCATTCTGGCTCCAAATGTCAACAGAGATGAGACAATAATTCAGGGCCTCTCAGAGTGTCACCAGCTGCACACATTAAATTGTTTTGTAGCACTGGGCAGAGGTCTGGTGACAGCAGAGTCCTCAGCTGCCTTGGCCATTCCACCATTATCCAATCAACTTGCAGACTGTATGGTAGTTACTGCAGGGAGAGATGAAGAAGGAGTGGGCAGGTAAAAATACCAGAAGAATTATTGTGAAGTGTAAGAGATAATAAAAACATGAATAATTTTTTGACTTCTGACTGTCTGTCTATCTCTCTTTCACACACACACTCAGAGCCAACCATCCATCCACCTGAGGTGTTATGGTATGACTACCATGACTACTAAGAAGAACACAACTACAATACTATTAATACTTATGGTGACTATGATACAGATAATTCTACTATTAGGTATTTTCTGAGTGCTATCTATGTCTTAGGAACTAGTTAAATCACTTTGCATGTTGTATTTCATCTAAGCCTTCCACCAACCCACTGAGTCTAGTTCAACTAACTTCTAAGAACCCACTCAGTCAATTCTATTAATCATTTCACTAACTTTTCTGCCATATTTTTGGGAAAAAATAGGGAGAAAAGTTAGGGCAAATGATAGGGCAATAATTAGTAGAGTTCACTATAAAACCCAGCAATATGGGTCTGGGTTTCATGTTCTCAGCTTCAATATTACACTGCACAACTCTGAGGTGCCACATGTCTACCTCGTTGAGACAATAACACCATCACTACTAAGAGCAAATCTGCTACAATACTACAAATAATTATGGTGAATATAATATAGATAGTGATGCTACCTGTCATTTACAGAGTGCTATCTAAATCTTGGGCAAAATTTTAACTACTTTATATGCTTCAACTCATCTAGGCCTTCCAACCTCCCACTGAAGCAACATCAACTAACCTCCAACAACCCACTGGTTCAAGATCCACTAATTATTCCCCTAACTTTCTGCCTCATTTTTGGAGAAAATGCGACAGAAAATTTAGGGCAAAATTAGGGCACTAATTAGTAGAGTTGAGTTTGAAACCCTGCAGACTATCTCCAGAGCCCATGTTTTCAGCTACAATGTGATAGGGAATACCATTCTGGCTCCAAATGTCAACAGAGATGAGACAATCCTTCGGGGTCTATCTCAGTGTTTCCCACTGCATGCATTACCTTGTTTTGTAGCACTGAGCAGAGGGATGGCAACACCAGAGCCCTCTGCTGCCTTGGCCATTCCACCATTACCCATTCAATGTGCATAGTGTAGCGTAGTTAGTGTATGGAGAGATGGGGAAGTGGTCAGCATGATAAAAGCTTGAAGAATTATTGTGAAGGGTAAGAGATAATAACATGAATACCTTTTGAAAACTCTTTCTCTCTCTCTCACCCTCCTCTCTGTCTCTTTCACACACACACGCAGAGCCACCCACCCACCCAACTGAGGTGCTGTGCAGTGACCACCATCACTACTAAGAAAAATGGTATGACAATACTACTAGTAATTATGGTGACTATGATAGAGATAATGATGCTATTAGGTATTTTCTGAGTGATACCTATGTCTTCGGCACTAGTTTACACACTTTGCATGCTTTATCTCCTCTAAGCCTTCCAACAAACCACTGAGTCAAGTTCAACTAACTTCCAACATCCCACTGAGGCAAGATCTACTAATTATTCCCCTAAATTTTCTGCCCCATTTTTGGAAAAAATTGGGCACAATAGTTACGGCAAATGACAGGGCAATAATTAGTAGAGTTGAATTTGAAAACCAGCAGTATGTCTCTGGGGCCCATGTTCTCAGCTACAATGTTATAGGGCACAACCGTGAGGTGCCATGTGTCAACAGAAATGAGACAATAACACCATCACTACTAACAACAGTCCTACTCCAATGGTACTAATAATTACAGAGACTAAAGCAGAGATAATGATGCTAGCTGTCATCACGAGTACTAACTATGCCTTTGGCACTAGTTTAAGGACTTTACCTGCTTTAACTCATCTAAGTCTTCCAACAACCCACTGAGAAAATTTCAGCTAATTTCCAATAACTCACTGAAGCAGGATGTACTAATAATCACCCTAATTTTTCTGCCCCAGTTTATCCAAAATTGGGCATAAATGTTAGAGCAACAGTTAGCAGATTATTGAGTAGAGTTGAGTTTGAACACAGAAGACTGCCTTAGGAGTTCATGTTCTCAGCTAAAATATGATAGGGAAGACCTAACTGTCTACAAATGTCAAAACAGCAGAGGCAATTTTTCTGGACCTCTCAGAGTGTTGTCTGCTGCATTCATTACATTATTTTGTAGCAATCAACAGATGGCTGCTGATAGCAAGATACTCTGCAGCCTTGAGCATTCCACCATTACCCAGTAAACATGCAGAGTGAAGGGTAGTTAGTATAGGGAGAGAGGAGGAAAGGGTGAGCATGTTAACAAAACTCATAGAATTATTGTGAAGTGCTAGAAAGAAGAAATATCATGAATACTATTTGACTACTGACTGTATTTCTTTCTTTCTCTCTCTCTCTCCCTCACACAAACATGCACACCCACCCACCAAAACAAACACAGGTACTATGCTACTACCACCAGCACTACTAAGAACAATACTAGAACAATATTAATAATAATGATGGTGAATATAGTAAATGTAAGGATGCCAGTTATCATTTAGTGAGGGCTTCTATACCTTGGGCACTAGTTTAAGCACTTTACATGCTTTATCTCATCTAAGCCATCCGACAACCCACAGAGTCAAATTCAAATAACGTCCATCAACCCACTGAGGCATGTTCTACTAATTATTCCCCTTAAATTTTCTGCCCCATTTCTGGATAAATTTGGTCAGAAAAGTTAGGGCAAATATTCTGGCAATCATTAGTAGAGTTGAGTCTGTAACCCAGAGGTTCTCAGCTACAATATTATAGCACTGAATTATGTGGCACCAAGTGTCAACAGAGCTGAAAAAATACCACCATCACTACTAACTATAATCCTACTACAATACTAACAATAATTATGGTGACTGTGATACAGACAATGATGCTATTAGACATTTTCTGAGTGCTATCTATCTTGGGAAATAGTTTAAGCACTTTGCCTACTGTATGTTATCTAAGCCTTCCAACAACCCACTGAGTCTAGTTCAACTAACTTCCAGTAACCCACTGAGGCAAGTCCTACTAATTAATCCCTAACATTTCTGCCCCATTGTTAAAAATATGGGGAGAAAAGAAAGGGCAAAGTATGGGACAATAATTAGTACAGTTGCATATGAAACCCAGCATTGTGGCTCTGGATTCCAACTTCTCAGCTACAATATTATATGGCACAACTATGAGGGCCCATGTGTCATCAGACTTGAGACAATAACACCATCACTACTAACAACAATTCTACTACAATACTACAAATAATTATGGTGAGTATAATACAGATAATGATGCTACTTTTGTTTTAATGAGTGCTACCTATTACTTGGGCAAAAGTTTAACCACTTCATATGCTTCATCTCATCTAGGCCTTCCAACATCCAACTGAGGCAACTTCAACTAAATAACAACAACTCACTTGAGTCAATATCCACTAATAATTTTCCTAAGTTTCCTCATCATTTTCTCCAAAAATGGGGCAAAAAAGTTAGAGAAGAATTAGGGCAATAATTAGTAGAGTTGACTTTGAAACACTGCAGAGTGGCTCTGGAGACCATATTCTCAGCTACAATAAGATAAGGTACACCATTCTGGCTAGAAATGTCAACAGAGGTGAGACAATCATTCGGGGCCTATCTGAGTGTTATCCGCAGCATGCGCTACCTTTTTGTGTAGCAATGAGCAGTGATGGCAACAGCAGAGCCCTCTGCTGCCTTGGCCAATCCACCATTACCCAATCAACATGCAGAATGTAGGGTAGTTAGTGAAGGGAGAGACGAGTCAGGGGTGAGCTGATTAAAAGCTTGAAGAATTATTGTGAAGGGTAAGAGAAAATAAAAATCATGAATACTTTTTGACTACTGACTGTCTCTCTCTCCCTCTCTATCTCTCTTTCACACACACACTCAGAACAACCCGCCCATCCACCTGAGGTGCTATGCTATGACCACCATCACAATTAAGAAGGAAACTCCTACAATACTACTAATAATTATAGTGACCATGATTCACATAATGATGCTATTAGGCATTTTCCGAGTGCTAACTATGTATTGGGAACTAGTTTAAGCACTTTGCATGCCTGATCTCATCTAAGCCTTGCAACAACCCACTGAGACAAGTTCAACTAACTTCTGACGAACCACTGAGGCAAGTTCTACTAATCATTCTTACTATTTCTGCCCAACTGATGGGGCACAAAAGTTTGTTAAAAGAACAGGGCAATAATTCTTACAGTAGAATTTGAAAACCAGCACACTGACTCCACAGGCCATGCTCTGAGCTACAATAAGATAAGGTACAAGTATATGGCTCCAAATGTCAACAGAGCTTTGGCAATACCAACATCACAACTAACAATACTACTACAATACTGCTAATAACTGTGGTGACTATAGTACAGATATTGATGCTATGTGGCATTTACTGAGGGCTAACTATGTCTCTGGCACTAGTTTAAGCACTTTTAATGCTTTATCTCATCTAAGCCTTCCAACAACCCACTGAGGTGAGTTCTACTCATTATTATTCTATCATTTCTGCCCCATTTTCTCTGGGTACTGTTTCCAGGACATTTGAGTTTCAATACCAGCAGTCTGGCTCTGGAGCCCATATTCTCAGCTACAGTATGATAGGGCAAAACTATCTGGCTCCAAATGTCAACAGAGCTGAGGCAATAATTTGGGACATCTCAGCATGTTGCACACTGCCTGCATGATCTTGTTTTATAGCAATCAGCAGAGGGCTGGTGACAGCACAGACCTCCACATCAATGGCCATTAAACCCTTACCCAGTGAACGTGCACTGTGTAGTGTAGTTAGCTTAGGGAGAGATGAGGAAGAGGTAGGCATTTTTAAAAAGTTGTATAATTATTGTGATGTTTAAGAAATAACAAAAACGTGAAAACTTTTTGCTGACTGTCTCTATCCTTCTCTCTCTTTCTCTGTCTGTCTAAAAGACAACAAACATGCACACACCCACCTCAGGTGCTATGCTAGTATGACCATCACTACTAACAACAATACAACTATAATACTACTAAAAATTATGGCAACTATAGTACAGATAATGTTAGTTGGCATTTCCTGAGTGCTAAATATGTCTTGGGCTCTAGCTTAAGCACTTATCATACATTAACTCATCTAAGCCTCTGACAATCAGCTAAGGCAATTTCTACCAATTATTCCCCAAATTATTCTGCCCCATTTTCAGAGAACATCAGGCAGAAAAGTTAGGGAAACAATAGGGCAATATTTAGTACAATTGAGTTGGAAACCCAAGACACAGGCTTCGGAGCACATGTTTTCAGCTACAATATGAAAAGGCACAACTATCTGGCTCTAAATGTAAACAGAGGTGATTCCATCGCTCAGAACCCCTCGTCATATTTCCCCCTGCAAGCATTTCCTTGTTTTGCAGCACTCATTAGTGGGCTGGTGAAAGCAGAGCCTCTGTAACAATGGCCATACATCATTACTCAGTTGACAAGCACACTCTACAGATCAGACTATAGCACAGATAATGATGATAGTTGGTATTTACTGATGGCTAACTGTGTCAAAGGCACTAGTTTAAGAATATTCGATGCTTTATATTACCTAAGGCTTCCAGAAATCCACTGTGGCAAGGACACCTACCTTCCGACAACGAACTGAGGGGGTTAATTTCTACTAATTATTGCCCTACCATTTGTGCCCCATTTTCTCCCAGTACATTTTCTAGTACGGTTGAGTTTCAAAACCAACAGTCTGGCTCTGGAGCCCACGGTTTCAGCTATAATATGAAATGGCAAAACTATTTGCCCCTAATGTCTACAGAGATGAGGCAATAACTCGGTGTGTCTCAGCATGGTGCCCACTACAAGCATTATCTAGTTTTAACACTCAGCAGAGGGCTGGAGAGAGCAGAGACCCCTGCAGCAACAGCCATTCCACTAGTACCCAGTCAACGCGCACAATGTAGGGTCCGAGGAAGTGTTGAGCATCTTAAAAAACCATGTAGTATAATTCTGAATTGTAAGACATAATAACAGACATGAATATTGCTTGACTACTGACTGTGTCTCTCCCTTTCTCTCTCTTTCTCTCACACACACACACATGCACACACACATTCAGGTGCTATCCTACTACCACCACAACTAACAACAATACTACTATAATACTACTAGTAATTATGGTGAATATAGCACAGATAATGATGCTAGTTGGCAGTTGTGGGGTGCTAACTCTGTCTTGGGCACCAGTTTAAGCAATTTACATGCTTTGTCTCATCTAGCCATCTATCAGCCCACTGGGGCAAGATCTACTAACATCCACCAACCCACTGAGGCAAGTTCTACCAATTATTCCCCTAAATTTTCTGCCCCATTTTCAGGGAAAATGGGGCAGAAAAGTTAGGGTAAGAGATAGGGCAATATTTAGGACAATGAGTTGGAAATCCACCAGACAGGCTTTGGAGCCAATGTTCTGTGGAACAATATGAAAGGGAACAACTATCTGGCTTCCAATGTCAACAGACCAGATTCAATCTTTCGCGGCCTATCGTCCTGTTGCACCCTGCATGCATTACCTTGTATTGTAGCACTCAGCCAAAGGCTGGTGACAGCCGAGCCCTCTGTGGCAGTGGCTATCCCCCATTACCCAGTCAGCATGTACATTGTAAGGTATTTAGCTTAGGGAGAAATGAGGTAGTGGTAAGCAGGGTAAAACTCTTATAGAATTATTGGGAAGAGTAAGATAAAATAACCAACATGAACACATTTTGAATACAAACTGTCTCTCTCTCTCTCTATCACACACAGACCCACACCCCCCACAGGTGTTATACTACCCCCGCTGTCACTACTAACAACAATACCACTCAGTATTACCAATAATTATGGTGACTATGGCACAGATTATGATGTTAGTTGGCATTTCTGAGTACTAACTATCTTAGGCATGAGTTTAAGCAGTTTATATGCTTTATCTCATCAGAAGCCTTCCAGAAAGCCACAAAGGTAAATTCAACTAACTTCCAACAACTGACTGAGGCAAGTTCTGCTAATTATTCTCATTATTTCTGCCCTATTGATGGGGCAGAAAAGTTAGATCAAAAGATAGGGCAATAATTCTTACAGTAGAGTTTTAAAACCAGCACAATGTCTCCACAGGCCAGGGTCTGAGCTACAAAAGATTAGGTACAAATATATGCCTCCAAATGTCAACAGAGCTTTTGCAATACCACCATCACAACTCACAACAATACTACTAAAATACTGCTAATAATTATGGTAACTATAGTAGAGATATTGATGCTGGTTGGCATTTGCTTAGGGCTAACTATTTCTCCAGCATTATTTTAAGCACTTTTCATGCTTTATCATGTCTAAGCCTTCCAACAACCCACTGGGGAAAGTTCTACTAATTATTGCCCTATTAAAACTACTCCATTTTCTCTTCGTAATGTTTCTATGACAGTAGAGTTTCAACACCAGGAGACTGGCTCTGGAGCCCACACTCTTAGTTACAGTATCATGGGGCAAATCTATCTAGCTCCAAATGTCAACAGAACTGTGGCAATAATTCGGGGCATCTCAGTGTGTTGCCCACTGCCCACGTTCCTTGCTTTTTAGCAGTCATCACAGGGCTGGTGACAGCAGAGTCCTCTGTACCAATGGCCATTACACCCTTACCCAGTGAACATGCACAGTGTAGTGTAGTTAGTATAGGGAGAGATGAGGAAGAGGTGGGCATTTTAAAAAACTTGTAGAATTATTGTGAAGTTTAAGAAATAAGAAAAATATGAAAACTTTTTGACTACAGATGGTCTATTTCTCTCTCTCTCTCTCTCTCTCTGTCTCACAGACACAAAAACATCCACAGCCACATCAGGTGCTATGCTACTACCATCATCACTAATAACAACAATACCACTATTATACTACTAAGAATTATTGTGACTATAGTACAGATAATGAGGCTAGTCGCCATTTACTGAGTACTAAATATGTCTTGGGCTCTAGCTTAAGCATTTACATGCTATAACTCATCTAAGCCTTCTGACAACCAACTGGGGCAATTTGTACCAATTATTCCACAAATTATTCTGCCACATTTTCAGAGAAAATGGGGCAGAAAAGTTAAGGAAAAGATCAGGCAATATTTAGTACAATTGAGTTGGAAAGTCAAGAGATGGGCTACGGAGCCCATGTTTTCAGATACAATATGAAAGCGCAAAACTATCCGGCTTTATATGTCAACAGAGCAGATTCAGTCCTAACGGACCACTCATTATGTATCCCTCTGCATGCATTACCTCATTTTGTAGCCCTCAGCAGTAGGTAGGTGACAGTAGAGCCCTCTGTAGCTTGGCCTTGTGCCTTAATGAGTCAACATCCACACTCTACAGATCAGACTATAGCACATATACTGACAAGAGTTTGCATTTACCGAGGGCTAACTATTTCTTGGCCACAATTTAAGCATGTTTCATGATTAATCTTCTCTCAGCCTTCCAGAAATCCACTGTGGCAAGGACACCTACCTTCCAACAACCCACTGAGGCAAGCTCTACTAATTATTGCCCTATCATTCCTGCCCCACTTTCTCCGGGTACTATTTCTAGTACAGTCGAGTTTCCAAAGCAACAGTCTGGCTCCAGAGCCCATATGCTCAGCTACAATATGATAGAGCAAAACTATCTGCCCCTAATGCCTGCAGAGATGAGGCAATAACTCAGTGTGTCTCAGCGTGTTGCCCACTGCCCACATTATCTAGTTTTTAACACTCTATAGAGAGCTGAACAGAGTAGAGGCCTCTGAGGCCATAGTCATTCCTCCAATACACAGTCAACATGCACAATGTAGGGTATGAGGAAGTGTTGCTCACGTTAAAACACCATGTAGTATAATTCTGAATAGTAAGAAATAATAACACATGTGACTACTTCTTGACTACTGACTGTGTCTCTCTTTATCTCTCTCTTTCTCTCTCTCACACACACACACACCCCCGCCCACATTCAGGTGCTAGGGAACTACCACCGTCACTATTCACACAACAATTCTACTGTAATACTACTAATACTTATGGTGAATATAGTACAGATAATTGTGCTAGACGGCATTTCTGGGCTGCCAACTATGTCTTGGTCACCAGTTTAAGCATTTTACATGCTTTATCTAATCTAGTCTTCTAGCCAAACCATTGAGCCAAGTTCTAGTAACATCCACCAACCCACTGAGGCAAGTTCTACCAATTATTCCATTATCAGGGAAAATGGGGCAGAAAAGTTGGTGTAAGAGATACGGCAATATTTACGACAATGAGTCGGAAACCAAGAAGACAGGCTTTGGAGCCAATGTTCTCAGGTACAATATGAAAGGGAACAACTATATGGCTTCAAATGTCAACAGACCTGGTTCAATCCTTCGGAGCCTCTCATCCTGTAGTGCCATGAATGCATTACCTTGTACTGTAGCACTCATCTGAAGGCTGGTGACAACCAAGCCGTCTGTAGCAATGGCCATCTGCAATTACCCAGTCAATATGTGCAGTGTAGGGTATTAAGCATCAGGAGAAATGAGATAGTGCTAAGCAGGGTAAAAACTCCTGTAGAATTATTGGGAAATGTAACATAAAATAAACAACATGAATACTTTTAGTGTATGAACTGTCTCTCTCTCTGTCTCTCTCTCTCTCTCTCTCTCAAATACACAGTCACTTACTCACCCACCTCATGTGCTATACTACTACCACTGTAACTACTAACAACAATACTTCTCAATACTACAAATAATTATGGGGACTATGGTACTGATCATGATGCTAGTTCACATTTCCTGATTTCTAACTATCTTGGGCATGAATTTAAGTGATTTACATGATTTATCTCATCAAAAGCCTTCCAGAAAGACACTGAGGTAAATTCAAATAACTTCAAACAACCCACTGCCGCAAGTCCTACTAATTATACTTATTACATCTGTCCTATGAATTAGGCAGAAAAGTTAGGTCAAAAGATTGGCAATAATTCTTACAGTAGCGTTTGAAAACCAGCACACTTACTCTACAGGCCATGGCCTGAGCTACACTAGGATAAGGTAAATCTTTACCTCCACATGTAAAGAGAATTTTGGCAATACCACCATCACAATTAACAACAATAGTACTAGAATATTGCTAATAATTATGATGACTATAGTGCAGGTATTTATGCTAGTTGGCATTTACTGAGGGATAACGATGTCTTTGGCACTAGTTTAAGCAGTTTTCATGCTTTATCTCATCTAAGCCTTCAAACAACAAACGGACACAAGTTCTACTAATTATTGCCCTATCATTTCTGCCACATTCTCTCCAGGTACTGATTGTAGGACAGTTCTGTGTCAATACCAGCAGTCTGTCTCTGGAGCCCATATTCTGAGCTACAGTATAATAGGCAAAACTATCTGCCTCCAAATGTCAACAGAACTGAGGCAATAATTTGGGGCATCTCAGCGTGTTGCCCACTTCCCACATTACCTTTTTTTATAGCACTCAGAAGAGGGCTGGTGACAGCAGAGCCCTCTGCAGCAATGGCCATTCCACCCTTACCCAGAGAACGTGCACAGTGTAGCATAGTTATATTTGGAAGTAATGCGGAAGAGGTGGGCATTTAAAAAACATGTACAATTATTATGAAGATTATATAACAGTAGAAACATGAAAATTTTTGACTACTGACTGTCTCTCTCTCTCTCTGTCTCTCTCTCTCACACAGACACACATACACCCACACACACACCTCAGGTGCTATGCTACTACCACCATCACTACTAACAAAAATCTCACTATAATACTTAAAAATGATGGTGACTATAGTACAGATAATGATGCTAGTTGGGATTTCCTGAATGCTAAATATGTCTTGGGCTCTATCTTAAGCACTTTACATGCTTTAACATATCTAAGACTTCTGACAACCAGCTGAGGCAATATCTACCAATTAACCTCCAAATTATTCTGCCCCATTTTCAGAGAAGTTAGGAAACAGATAAGGCAGATAAGTTAGGAAACAGATAGGGCAATATTTAGTACAATTATGTTGGAAAGCTAAGAGACAGACTGTGGAGCCCACTTTTTCAGCTACAATATGAAAATGCACAACTATCTAGCTCTAAATGACAGCAGAGTTGATCCAATCCTTCAGGAACCCTTATAATGTTTCCCTCTACATGCATTATGTTGTTTTGTGGACTCAGCAGTGGGCTGGTGACAGCAGAGCCCTCTAGAGCAGCGGCCATCCGACATTACTCAGTAGACATGCACACTGTACAGATCACAATATAGTACAGATAAGGAAGACAGTTAGCATTTACTGACAGCTTATTATGTCTTGGGCACTAGTTTATGCAGGTTTCATGCTTTATCATATCTAAGCATTCCAGAAATCCACTGTGGCAAGGACACCTACCTTCCAACAACCCACTGAGTCATGTTCTACTAATTATTGCCCTATCATTCCTGCCCCATTTTCTCTGGGTACATTTTCTAGTACAGTTGAGTTTCAAAACCTACAGTCTGGCTCCAGAGCCCATGTTCTCAGCTACAACATGATAGGGCAAAACTATCTACCCCTATGTTAACAGAGATGAGGCAGTATACTACAGATAATGATGCTAGTTGGTCTTAGTGGTGTTCTAACTATGTCTTAGGCACCAGTTTAAGCCATGTACATGCTTTATCTCATCTAGCCTTCTACCAACCCAATGAGGTACATTCTACTAAGATCCACTATTTCAAGGAAAATGGGGCAGAAAATGTAGGGTAAGACATAGGACAATATTTAGTACAATGAGCTGAAAGCCAAAGGACAGGCTTTGGAGCCAATGATGATAGTTGCCATTTATTGAGGGATAACTATTTCTTGGCCACTAATTTAATCATGTTTCATGCTTTATCTTATCTAAGCCTTCCAAAAATCCACTGTGGCAAGGACACCTACCTTCCAACCACCCACTGAGGCAAGTTCTACTAATTATTGCCCTATCATATTACCCCACTTTTTCAGGGTACTATTTCTAGTACAGTTGAGTTTCAAAAACAGTCTGGCTCCAGACCCCATGTTCTCAGCTACCATATGATAGGGCAAAACTATCTGCCCCTAATGTCTAGAGAGGAGAGGCAATAACTTGGTGTGTCTCAGCATGTTGCCCACTGCCCACATCATCTACTTTTTAACACTCAGCAGAGGACTGGAGAGACAGCAGAGGCCTCTGCAGCAATGGCCATTCCACCATTACAAAGTCAATGTGCACAATGTAGGGTATGAGGAAGTATTGAGCATGTTAAAAACCATGTAGTATAATCTGAATTGTAAGAAATAAAAACAGACATGAATACTTCTTGACTATTGACTGTCTCTCTCTTTCTCTCTCCCACACACACACACACACACACACCAAAATTCGGGTGCTATGGAACTATCACCATCACTACTAACAACAATTCTACTCTAACACTACTAATAATTATGGTGAATATAGTACAGATAATGATGCTATTTGACATCAATGGAGTGCTAACCATGTCTTTCACATGGGTTTATGCACTTTACCTGCTTCATCTCATCTTAGCCTTCCAACAACCCACTGAGAAAATTTCACCTAACTTCCAACAACACACTGAGGCAGGATGTACTAATAATTACCCGAACTTTTCTGCCCCAGTTTCTCCAAAATTGGGCAGAAATGTTAGGGCAACACTTAGAACAGTATTTAGTAGGTTTGAGTTTGAACCCAGCAGACTGTCTTAGGATTTCTTGTTCTCACACAAAATATGATAGAGAAAACTATCTGGCTGCAAATGTCAAAACAGCTGAGGCAATTTTTCTGGATGTCTCAGAGTGGTGTCCACTGCATGCATTACCTTGTTTTGTAGCAATCATCAGAGGGCTGCTGACAGCAGAACACTCTGCAACCTTGGTCATTCCACCATTACCCAATAAATGTGCAGAGTGAAGGGTAGGTAGTGCAGGGAGAGATGAGGAAGGGGTGAGCATGTTAACAAACCTCATAGAATTATTGTGAAGTGTAAGAGGGAATAAAAATCATGAATACTTTTTGACTACTGACTGTCTCTCTCTCTCTCTCTCTCTCTCTCTCTCTCTCTCTCTCTCTCACACACACACACACAAACACACACAGCCACCCATCAAAACAAACTCAGGTGTTATGCTACTATCACCTGCACTACTAAGAACAATATTATGACAATACAAATAATAATGATGGTGAATATAGTAAAGATAATGAAGCCAGTTATCATTTAGTGAGGGCTTCTATGTCTTGGGCACTAGTTTAAGCATGTTACATGCTTTATCTCATCTAAGCCTTCCAACAATGCACTGAGTCAAGTTCAACCAACTTCTAACAACCCACTGAGGCATGTCCTACTAATTATTCTCTTAAATTTTCTGCCCCATTTCTGGAGAAATTGGGGCAGAAAAATTGGGGCAAATATTACAGCAATAATTAGTAGAGCTGAATCTGTAACCCAGAAAAATTGCTCTGGAGCCCATGTTCTCAGCTACAATATTATAGCACTGAACTGTGTAGAACCAAGTGTCAAGGGAGCTGAGAAAATACCACCATCACTACTAACAACAATCCTAATACAATACTACTAATAATTGTGGTGTCTACAACACAGATAATGATGCCAGTTGCCATTTACTGAGTGCTAACTATATCTTGGGTATGAGTTTAAGCACTTTATATGCTTCATCTCATCTAAGCCTTCCAATAATGCACAGAGGCAAGTTCAACTAACTGCCAACAACCCACTGAGTCAAGATCTATGAATTATTTCCCTAACATTTCTGCCCCCTTTTTGGAGATAATGGGGCAGAAAAGTGAGGGCAAAATTAGGGCTATAGTTAGTACAGTTGAGTTTGAAACACTGCAGACTGGCTCCGGAGCCCATGTTCTCACCTAAATTATGATATGGTACACCATTCTGGCTACAAGTGTCAACACAGAAGAGACAATATTTCGGGGCCTCTCAAAGTGTTGCCAGCTGCATGCATTACCTTGTTTTGTAGCACTGAGCAGAGGGCTGCTGACAGCAGAGCTCTCAGCTGCCTTGGCCATTCCACCATTACCCAATCAACTTGCAGAGTGTACAGTAGTTACTGTAGGGAGAGACGAAGAAGGGGTGAGCATGTTAAAAATGTAGAAAAATTATTGTGAAGGGTAAGAGATATTAAATTACATGAAGAGTTTTTGACTTCTGACTGTCTCACTCTCTCTCTTTCACACACACATTCAGAGCTACCCATCCACCCACGTGAAGTGCTATGCTGTTACTACCATACCTACTAAGAAGAATACTACTACAACACTACTAATAATTATGATGACTATGATACAGATAATGATGCCATTAGGTATTTTCTGAGTGCTATCTATGTCTTGTGAATTAGTTTAAGCACTCTTCATGCTGTATGTCATCTAAGCCTTCCAACAACCCACTCAGTCAAGTTTAACTTCCAACAACCCACTAAGTAAAGTTCTACTAATTATTCCTCTAATATTTCTGCCCCATTTTTGGAGACAATGGGGTAGAAAAGTTAGGGCAAATTAGGGCAATAATTAGTAGAGTTGAGTTTGAAAACCTATAGTGTGGCTCTGGATCCCATGTTTTCAGTACAATATTATAAGGCACAACTATGAGGCGCCATGTGTCAACAGAATTGAGACAATAACACCATCACTACTAACAACAATCCTATTACAATACTACTAAGGATTATTGTGACTAAAGTACACATAATGATGCTAGCTCTCATCTACTGAGTACTAACTATGCCTTTGGCACTAGTTTAAGGACTTTACATGCTTTAACTCATCTGTCTTCCAACAACCCACTGAGAAAATTTCAGCTAATTTCCAACAGCCCACCGAGGCAGGATGTACTAATAATTACCCGAACTTTTCTGCCCCAGTTTCTCCAAAATTGTGCAGAAATGTTAGGGCAACACTTAGCAGAGTATTTAGTAGAGTGAATTTGAACCCAGCAGACTGTCTGTGGAGTTCATGTTCTCAGCTAAGACATGATAGGGAACAACTATCTGGCTTCAAATGTCAAAACAGTTGAGGCAATTTTTCTGGACCTCTCAGGGTGTTGTCTGCTACATGCATTACGTTGTTTTGTAGGAATCAACAGAGGGCTGCTGATAGCAAAACCCTCTGCAACCTTGGGCATTCCACCATTACCAATAAATGTGTAGAGTGAAGGGTAGTTAGTGCAGGCATAGATGAGAAAGGGGTAAGCATGTTAACCAACCTTGCAGAATTATTGTGAAGTGTAAGAGGGAATAAAAATCGTGAATACTTCTTGACTACTGACTGTCTCTCTTTCTCTTCTCTCTCTCTCTCTCTCTCTCTCTCTCTCTCTCTCACACACACACACACACACACACAGAGCCACCCATCAAAACAAACTCAGGTGCTATGCTACTACCACCAGCACTACTAAGAACAATACTACAACAATAGTAATAATAATTTTGGCGAATGTGGTAAAGATAATGATGTCAGTCATCATTTGGTGAGGGCTTCTATGTCTTGGGCACTAGTTTAATCACTTTACATGCTTTATCTCATCTAAGCCTTCCAACAATGCACTGAGGCCAGTTCTACTAACTTCCAGCAACCTACTGAGGCAAGTTCTACTAATTATTCCCCTAAATTTTCTGGCCCATTTTTGGAAAAAATGGCTCAGACATTTTAGGGCAAATGATAGGGCAATAATTAGTAGACTTAACTATGAAACCCAGCAGTATGGCTCTGGATCTCATGTTCTCAGCTACAATATTATATGGCACAATTATGAGGCACCACGTGTCAACAGAATTGACGCAATAACACCATCACTACTAACAACAATCCTACTACAATACTACTAATAATTATGGTGACTAAAGTACAGATAATGATGTCAGGTGGCATTTCCTGAGTACTAACTATGCCTTGGACACTAGTTTAAGGACTTTACATGCTTTGACTAATCTAAGTCTTGCAACAACCCACAGAGACAATTTCAGCTAATTTCCAACAACTCAATGAGGCAGGATGTACTAAGAATTACCCTATCTTTTCCGCCCCCGTTTCTCCAAAATTGGGTGGAAATATTAGGGCAACAGTTAGCAGAGTATTTAGTAGACTTGAGATTTAACCCAGCAAACTATCTTTGGAGTTCATCTTCTTAGCTAAAACATGAAGGGAACAATTCTCTGCCTACAAATGTCAAAACAGCTGAGGCAATTTTTCCGACCTCTCAGAGTGTTGTCTGCTGCATGCATTAATGTTTTTTGTAGCACTGAACAGAGGGCTGCTGATAGCATAGCCCTCTGCAACCTCGGGCATTCCACCATTACCCAGTAAATATGCAGAGTGAAGGGTGGCTAGTACAAGGAAAGACAAGGAAGGGGTGAGCATGTTAACAGACCTCACAGAATTATTGTGAAGTGTAAGTGAGAATAAAAATCATGTATACTTTTTGACTACTGACTGTCTCTCTTTCTCTCTCTTCCTCTCTCTCACACACACACAGAGCCAACCACCAAAATAAACTCAGGTGCTATGCTACTATCACCAGCACTACTAAGAACAATACTATGACAATACTAATAATAATGATGGTGAATGTGCTAAAGATAATGATGCCAGTTATCATTTAGTGAGGGCTTCAATGTCTTGGATCCTAATTTAAGCACTTTACATGCTTTATCTCATCTAAGCCTTCCAACAACCCACTGAGGCCAGTTCAACTAACTTCCAGCAACCCACTGAGGCAAGTTCTACTAATTATTCCCCTAAGTTTTCTTCCCCATTTTGGGAGAAATTGGGGCAGAAAACGTAGGGCAAATAGTGCCACAATAATTAGAAGAGTTGAGTCTGTCAACCAACCAACTTGCTATGGAGCCCGTGTTCTCATCTAAAGTATTATACCACAGAACTATGTGGCACCAACTGTCAACATAGCTGAGAGAATAACACCATCACCACTAACAACAATCCTACTACAATACTACTGATAATTATGGTAACTATAATACAGATAATGATGCCAGCTGTCATTTACTGAGTGCTAACTATATCTTGGGCACCAGTTTAACTACTTTACATGTTTCATCTCATCTAAGCCTTCCAAGAATGCACTGAGGAAAGTTCAAGTAACTTCCTACAACCCACTGAGTCAAGCCCTACTAATTATTCCCCTAACTTTTCTTCCCCATTTTTGGAGATAACGGGGCAGAAAAGTTAGGGATAATTAGGTCAAGAGTTAGTACAGTTGAGTTTGAAACCCAGCACACTGGCTCCAGAGCCCATGTTCTCTACTAGTATATGATAGGGTACACCATTCTGGCTCCAAATGTCAACAGAGGTGAGACAATCCTTTGCGGCCTATCAGAATGTTGCCACTGTATGCATTACCTTATTTCATAGCACTGAGCAGAGGGATGGCAACAGCAGAGCACTCTGCTGCCTTGGCCATCCCACCATTACCTAATCAATGTGCAGAGTGTAGGGTAGTTAGTGTAGGGAGGAATGAGGAAGGGGTGAGCAAGTTAAAAACCTTGAAGAGGTTGTGAAGGATAAGAGATAATAAAACACATGAATAATTTTTGACTACTGACTGCCTCTCTCTGTCTGTCTGTCTGTCTGTCTGTCTCTCTCTCTCTCTCTCTCACACACACACACAGCCACCCACCCACCCTCCTGAGGTGCTATGCTTCGACCACCATCACTACTAAGAATATTACTACTACTACAATCCTACTAATAATTATGGTGAATATGGTACAGATAATGATGCTATCAGGCATTTTCTGAGTGGTATCTATGTCTTGGGAACTAGGTTAAGCACTTTGCATGCTCTATCTTATCTAAGCCTTCCAAGAACCCTGAAGCAAGTTCAACTAACTTCCTATAACCCACTGAGGCAAGTTCTACTAATTATTCCCCTAACTTTTCTGCCCCATTTTGCAATAAATGGGGCAGAAATGGTAGGGCCAATGTTAGGGCACTAATTAGTAGACTTGAGTATGAAACTAAGCCATCTGGCTCTGGATCCCATGTTTTCAGCTACAGTATTGTATGGCACAACTATGTGGTGCCACATGTCAACAGAATTGAGACAAAACCAACATCACTACTAACAACAATCCTACTACAATACTACTAATAATTATGGTGACTATAGTACAGAAAATGATGCTGGCTGGCATTTACTAAGTAGTAACTAGGTCCCTGGCATGAGTTTAGGCACTTTACATGCTTTAACTCATCTAAGCCTTCCAACAACCCACTGAGACAATTTCAGCTAATTTCCGACAACCTACTGAGGCAAGACCTAATAATTATTCCCCTATCTTTTCTGCCTTATTTTCTCCAAAAACAGGGCAGAAATGTTAGGGCAATAGTTAGTGGAGTATTTAGTACAGTTGAGTTAGAAACACTGTGGAATGGCTCCAGAGTCCATGTTTTCAGGTACAATATGATAGGGTCCACCACTCTAGCTCCAAATGTCAACAGAGATGAGACAATCCTTCGGGGCCTATCTGAGTGTTGCCTGCTGCATGCATTACCTTGTTTGTAGCACTGAGAAGAGGGCTGGCAACAGCAGAGCCCTCTGCTGCCTTTGGCCATTCCACCATACCCAATCAACATGCAGAATGTAGGGTAGTTAGTGTAGGGAGAGATGAGGAAGGGGTAAGCATGTTAAAAAAAATTTGAAGAATTATTGTGAAGGGTAAGAGAGAATAAAAGTCATGAAGACTTTTTGACTATTGACTGTCTCTCTCTCTGTCTTTCACACACACACACTCAGAGCCACCCACCCACCTAAGGTGGCATGTTACAACCACCATCACTAGTAACAAGAATATTACTACAATACTGCTAATAATTGTGGTGACTATGGTACAGATAATGATGCTATTAGGCATTTTCTTTTTTTTTATTTCAGAATATTATGGAGGTACAGCACTTTGGTTATATATATTGCCTATGCACTGCCCAAGTCAGAGCTACAATTGTGGACATCCCCCAAACTGTGTGCCCCACATCCATTTAGTGAGAGTTTTCCCATCCTCTCCATCCCCCTCCCAACTGGCCATCTCCTAATGAATATTATTTCCATGTGACATAAGTATTGATCAGTTAGTACCAATTTGATGGTGAGTACCAGTAGTGCTTGTTTGTCCATTCTTGTGACACTTCCCACTGAAGAATGGGCTCTAGCTCCATCCAAGCTAATACCAGATGTGTTAATTTACCATTGTTTTTTATTCCTGAGTAATACTCCATTGTACACATATACCACATTTTACTAATCCACTCCTGTATTGATGGGCACCTGGGTTGTTTCCACATCTTTGCAGTTGTGAATTGTGCTGCTATAAACATTTGAGTGCAGATGTCTTTATTATAGAATGTCTTTTTTTCCTTTGGGTAGATACCCAGTAGTGGGATTGCAGGAGCAAATGGTAGTTCTACTTTTAGTTCTTTGAAGTATCTCCATATTACTTTCCATAGAGGTTGCACTAATTTGCAGTCCCACCAGCAGTGAATGAGTATTCCTATCTGTCCACATCCTCACCAACATTTTTTGTTTTTGGACTTTTTGATATAAGCCAATCTCACTGGAGTTAAGTGATATCTCATTGTGGTTTTATTTGCATTTATCTGATGATTAGATAGGTTGAGCAACTTTTTATATTTGCTGGTCATTATTCTGTCTTCTTTTGAAAAGTTTCTGTTCATGTCCTTTGCCCACTTTTTAATGGGGCTGTTTGATTTTTTCTTGTTGATTTTCCTATGTTCTGTATAGATTCTGGTTATCAGCTCTTTATCAGATGTGTAGCATGCAAATATTTTCTCCCATTCTCTAGGTTGTCTGTTCACTCTAGTGATAGTTTCCTTGGCTGTGCAGAAGCTTTTTAATTTGATCAGGTCCCATGTATTTATTTTTGTTGCTGCTGTGATTGCTTTGGGGGTCTTCTTCATAAATTCTTTGCCTAGGCCAATGTCCATTAGAGTTTTTCCAACATTTTCTTCTAGAATTCTTATGGTTTCACATCTTAGGTATAAATCTGTTATCCATCATGAGTTGATTTTTGTGAGAGGTGAGAGGTATGGATCTAGTTTCAGTCTTCTATATGTGGCCATCCAGTTTTCCCAGCACCATTTATTGAATAGGGAATATTTTTCCCAGTGTATGTTTTTGTGGAATTTGTCAAAGATCAGATGACAATATGAGGATGGTTTTATACTTGGGTTCTCAGTCCTGTTCCATTGGTCTATGTCTCTGTTCTTGTGCCCGTAACATGCTGTTTTGGTTACTATAGCCTTGTAGTATAGTTTGAAGTCTGGTAGATCGATGCCTCCCAATTTGTTCTTTTTGCTTAAGATTGCTTTGGCTAGATGAGGTCTTCTCTGGTTTCATATGAAGCGTAGAATCATTTTTTCTAGATCAGCAAAAAATGATATTAGTATTTTGATAGGCACTGCATTGATTCTGTAAATCACTTTAGATAGGAAAGACATTTTCACAATGTTAATTCTAGCTATCCAAGAGCATTGTAGGGTTTTCCATCTGTTTACATCCTCTGCGGTTTCTTTTCTCAGTGTTTCATAGTTTTCTCTACATAGGTCTCTCACCTCCTTAGTTAGACATGTTCCTAAATATTTAACTTTCTTTGGCGCTATTGTGAAAGTTAATGCATCTTTGATTTGTTTCTTGGCTCAACTGTTATTGGCGTATATGAAGGCTACTGATTTGTGTGCATTGATTTTGTATCCTGAGACTTTGCTGAATTCATTTATAAATTCCAGTAGTCTCTTAGTTGAGTCTTTGGGGTTTTCTAGATATAATATCATATCATCCATGAAGAGTGAAAATTTGACCTCTTCTGTCCCCATTTGAACACCCCTGATTCCTCTCTGTTGTCTGATTGCTCTGGCAAGGACTTCCAGTGCTATGTTGAAAAGAAGTGGAGATAGTGGGCAACCTTGTCTGGTTCCAGTTTTAAAGGGGAATGCTTTCAATTTTTCCCCATTCAGTATGATATTGGCTGTGGGTTTATTGTATATGGCTTTAATAGTTTCAGGGTATGAGCCATCTATGCCTATATTGTTAAGAGTTCTTATCATAAAAGGATGCTGGATTTTGTCAAAAGCCTTTTCTGCGTCTATTGAAAGGATCATATAATCAAAGAATGAACTTTTCATTTTATTAACCTTCTGTATTTTTTTTTTGTTCTCAATTTCATTTAATTCTACTCTGATCTTGGTTATTTCTTTTCTTCTGATGGGTTTAGTATTGGTTTGCTCTTCCTTTTCCATTTCCTGGAGATGATTCATTAGTTTACTGGTTTGTGAACTTTCTGTCTTTTGGATGTGGGCATTTAAGGTGATAAGTTTTCCTCTCAGGACTGCTTTTGCTGTATCCCACAGATTTTGATAAGCTGTGTCCCCATTGTCATTTAGTTCAAAGAATCTTTTGATTTCCATTTGAATCTCCTCCTTGACCCAATAGTCATTCAGGAATAGATTGTTTAATTTCCATGCTTTTGGATAGAGATGTGTGTTTCTTTTGGAGTTGATTTCTAATTTTATTCCAATTCTACAGTATATATTTAAAGGCAGATATCACTATTAGCATTAGCCTTACGGTTTTGTAGATTAAGACCAGGGATCTCAGAGAATTTAATTAAGAGGAAGAATGTGGGGACTTTTTTTTTTATAACACTATTCACTCTTGAGTAAATCATACTCAAATATTTTCAGGTGTGAAACAATTTAAAAAATGATCTTACAACTTATTTTAGTATATGTGCTGCCAAAGTAAGCACTACAACTGACTTACTTAACTACAAAACAATCCCATGGTATGAAGTATAAGAATAATTGCTGCTATTAAGCATGTGCACATCTCAGACACTGCACAGGCTTTATTGCTAATCTTTACCTGCAAGGTAGACATTATTACCCTCACTTTCAAGATAAAGAAAGTAAGGTTCAGAGGGGTTCAACACTGTGCCCATGGTTACAATCTGCAATGCTCGATTCAAATCCTGCTTTAACTTCCAAGTCCATGCTTTGTCCCCTAAAACACAGCTTCTCACCATGAATTCTCTTACTACTAGAAGCATCTGGAATTGCAGGAGGAAGCATCTGTACCAAATGCTGTCACATTCCCATCCAAGCTTCAGTAAGATTGAACTATTTCCACCCTCCATTGTCTGAAATTTCATCCTTTGAACAGAACTGTCAGATCTTTTTCTCTTGTCAAGTCACAAACTGCTGGTGTTGAATTCATTTCTTTCCAAACCACAAAACAGGTTCCCAAAGTGTAATTCAAAGTGTATCTTGAGGTTATACTACATTGATTTATTTTTTCTCTTAATAACCATCCATCCCACCTACTCACTGAACTCTTGGCTGTATCAATATTCATTATGTTATGTTATTTAAGGAAAAAATATTACAGAAGAAACAATTTATGATGTCTTGCCTGATCACTAACAAAGATGGATGAGACAAAGGCCAATACATTAGGGCTTGCAGACAAATGTTTAAATGCTCTTGGCTTCTATACTTGGAGTCTCTGTTCTGTAAATGGCAAATGATGCTTAAGGTCTGTGTGACACATTCTGAGAGTGAGTCAGCAAAGGAAATCTGTGCTTGGTGAAATACAGATTCTGAACTCTGCCAGTATTGATCAATGCTGCCCCTGAAAATCCATTACTTAGGAAATGAGAACTGAGGGAAAGACCCTCCTACCTACTAACCCTGCCCCCTCCACAAAATAACCTTTAAAGTAGAGCCTGCAGGATTGATGAACTGTTTGTGAATTTTATTTATTTATTTATTTATTTATTTATTTTTAATGGCTTGTTTTTGTTTGTTTGCTTTCTTTTAGTGATAGCATCTTGCTATATTGCCCAAGCTGGAGGGCAGTGGCTATTTCATGGTGTTTGTGAATTTTTAGTAGGAGATCTGGAAAACTCAAAAAAGTCAACCCAAACAGCTCATGAGAGCAAGCATTATTCTGCTGCAGGTAGGAAGTCAACTATCATAGTGTGGTTACAGAGGGAAGGATCCCATGAAATCATCAAAATTAGGCAACAGTATTGAAAAAGACTTGAACTTGGGAAATAAAAAGCTCTGAAACCAAACATACATCCTGTTACAGCAGAAGGGGGAGGGGGCGGCATGCCAGGCAAGATCCCCCTTTGAAGCTCGCCCAGCTGCTTTTCCAAGTGGGTGCCAAATGGCAAGTGAATTCTTTTTGAGCCCCAGTTACATTATTTGTAGAGAGGGAATAATGCCTGTGTTGCCTAGCACAGAGTTCTTGTGAAAATCAAATGACATGATGCATTTGAAAATCCTACACAAATGTTATTTACCATTAAACTGAAAAAAGACACTCGTGTTCACATGGGGCCAGGACAGTGAAAGAGTCCCCTTTGCTCTTGATCATGCCTTCAGGTGGATGTGGCAAGGGCACATGTCAATGCTGAGACAGCAGGGGGAAGGGTCCAGAGTATTTAGTCTTTTTCGAAATTGTGCATCAGGATGAAAAAATGTATTATATTAGCAGTGGGAGCCAGAATTTCTCTTGTGGGGGGAGCCATTTTTGTTTAGGAAAATACCTTAATGAGCAGCAAGGAGGTAGGTGGGACCCTGATGACACAGTTCAGTAGAAGTCAAGGCAACAAAACAGAAGGCCAAACCTCTGCATGTGGGAGGCAAATGAGAATTCGCAAGTGAGAGGGAGATCTGAGGGAGCAGGGCTGCACCGCACAGAAATTGGCAAGCGCCACTATTTCAGCCATGGCTGAAGGATTTCCAAAGAGAAATAGCTAACGGTGCATTTTCAATTGTTTGTGTTTCTGTGATATAAATCTCTCTGTGGCCGTCAGCTTTCGGTAAAACATCCGCACTCATAATTGAGTGTGCTGAGACAGTCTAATTCTGTGCAAGCAGAAGCCTAAAGCCAGAGGTTACTTTGAGAATATAAGCCCCTGGGAATCCATAGGAGTCTTGGAGAGCACTTCGAAAGGGAACCCTAGCGGACCTCTGAGTCATCACATGCCCTGTCTCCAGCTCAAGTCAAACCCACTGCTGTCTCAGGAAGACTTTGAAATGCACTGAACAAAATGAGGAAAATGTAGTTAGAGTGTCATGGACTGTATGATTGTGTCCCCCCAAAATTCATATGTTGAAACCCTAAACCTCAATGGTATGATATTAGAAGGTGGGGCCTTGGGGAGCTGATTAGGGTCAGATGAGGTCATGAGAATAGAGCCCTCTTGATGGCATTAGTATTCTTACAAGAGAAAGAGACTAGAGTTCACACTGTGTGTGTATGCACCAAGGAAGGCCATGTAAGGACATAACCAGGAAGAGGGTCCTCGCCAGAACCCCACCATGCTGGCACCCTGACCTTGGACTTCCAGCCTCTAGAACTATGAGAAAAATGTCTGTTGTTTAAGCCACCCAGTTTCTGGTATTTGTTATAGCAGCACAAACTGATTGAGACACAGAGCCAGAAAAAAGTGGACCCCAAACGAGGTTTAGTACAATGTAGCTACCTATGTCACAAGGTTGGGTCGGGAGCAGTGCTGGCTGCATCGTCAATGATCCTGCAGGTAGATTGCGCCTATTCTCCGCAGGGACCATTTCAAACCTGCTCTGCTCTCCTAAAACCCTAATCCCACCTCCTTCATCTCACTCTAGCTGAGGTCAATCCTCCATCAGTGCACTGGACTCTGCCCATCCTCCTCGTGGGCCTTAAATATTTGCCCTCTCTCCTCTCTTCATCCTCTTCCTCTCCACTGGCTCCTTCTTCAGCATTTAAACATGCACAGCTTCACCCCATTCCTCAACTCCGTCTCCTCTCTAGCTTTTCTCTTTACATTTTAGCCGAATTTCTAAAGACACACATCCTCACCGCCCACTCGCTTCTCCACCCACTGTATTGTTGCTTTCCAATCTTGGCCACTCCACTGAAACTGCTGCCACTAGTTTCACAAAGCATCTCCCTTTTTTAAGGCTCTATCTTACTCAAATTATTGATGGCATTGACAAAATCCACTACTCTCTTCTTGGAAACACTCCGTTCTTTTGCTTTTCCTTGGTCTCTACCACACTACAAGCCCCTGGATGTCTTCCTAACACTGTGGCTGCTCCATCGCACGTTCCTTTACAAGATGAACTTACTCTCTCCTTAAGATATGGGTGCTTCTCAGGGTTCTTCCCCCAGTTTTCTCTTCCCTCCTCCCTGGCTCTCCCCACTTTACTCGTTCTCTCTGGGCAATTTCATACACTCTCCTGGCTTCAACGATATCTCCAGGCCTTTGTATTCCACTTCCTTTTGAATATTTCCACTTGGATGTTCCATCTGCACCTCAAACCTCCAAAAGTGAATTCCCCTTCCCTCATAACCTACTCCTTCTTCTAGGCTCCATTATCATCTCTACTTAATTATTGAGGCTAGAAGTGTGCACATCTGCCTCAACTCCTCGTTACTTCTCCACCCTCCCTCAAACTTTCAATCAGTCACTAGGATCTATTGATTCTACTTCCTCAATATCTCTCTAATCTCCTCACTTCTCTTCTTCCCTACATCTACAACCATAGTTTAATTCCACCATCATCCATCACTCCAATTATTCCAGCAACTTCATAATTGGTCCCCTGCCCCTGGTCTTATACTTTCAGATTTATTCTCCATACCACGGCCAGAAGGATCCTTCTAAAACATAACTCTAATTATGTTATTCCCCTGCTTCAAACCTTCAGTGGCTCCATAAACTGCCCTAGGGATAAACTTTAGACTCTAACATGGCTCCAAAGGCCATGCAAGATCTGGCCTCTGCCACATCTCCTGGCTCTTCTGACCCCACTCCATTGTCTTCCAGTCAAATGCATTTTATTCCTTCTTGGATCTCCGTTACCTGGGTCATAGTCTGCCTTATAATAGGTGTGCAGTTTGTATTTGTTGAATTAACGTTTCCAAGCCTGATCATGAGAAACCCTTGATTAAATCCCTTCTTGCTCAGTCAGGCAAATAGACTGAGGGGTATTAGTTTCCTAAGTCTGCTGTAACAAAGTTCCACAAACTGAGTGGCTTAAACTACAGAGATTTATTCTCTCACAGTTTTGGAGGCCACAAGTCCAAAATCAGGGTGTTGGCAGGGTAAGTTCCTTCTGGATCCTCTGAGGGTGAAACCTTTCCATGCATGTCTCCCAGCTTTTAGTGGCTGTCAGCAATTCTGTGGCTTGTGGACACATCACCTCGATCTCTGACTCTGTCTTCAGATAGCCTTTCCCCTGTATCTCTGTGCCTCAAATCTCCTTCCTTTCTCTTTTAAGGACACCCATCATTGGATTTAGGGCCCACCCTAATCCAGGATGATGTCATCTCAAGATCCTTACTTAATTATAGCTATGAAGACTCTTATTCCAAATAAGGTCACATTCTGAAGTTCTGGGTGGACATATCTTTTGGGGGGTACACCATTCAACCAACACTATAGAAGGGTTTGGGGAAAATGTTTTACACCCAGTTACTGCTCCTGAGTGCCTTCATTCAATATTTCTTGATTTTAAAATCCTTGAAAAATCTTCATTTGGAATATAGAATTAAAGAAAGAAAAAAAGTAAAATCCTTGAAAATCTTTGTTGTCAGAAATTAAATCATATTTTTAAATTTTGTATTTGTTTTATTATTAACGAAGTTGCATGCATTTTCTTGCATTTTATTCCCTCATCTGTAAATAATCTTTTCAAATGCTTGGTATTTCTATGGAGTCTTAATATCTTTCTTGTAAATATGTACAGGCTCTTTATATATTAAGGCTATTAGCATTTGTGATAATTTTTCCCCATGTTTATGGTTTATCTCTCCTTTCTATTCTGTTTCTTCTAAATAAAATCTTAGAAATAGATAACAGCTCTTGAGTTTAGTTTTTCTGATATACAGCCAAGACACATACACATGGAACACCTAGGAGCAATATAGGTCAATATAAAATTCAGAGCTAAAAATATGGTAACAATTATGAAGAAAGTGCTAGAAAATATAAAGGAATCATGTTAATACTGCAGGGTGAGCTCAGAGGTCTCCTGATAGGCAGTAATCCGTAAGTTAAGCACTCCAAAAGCTTTGCATTTTTACTATAACATGTTTTTGAGTCAGTATATTTTAGGAGATTTAGTCTAGTATAAATAAATGGCCCTAAGTCTCTCATTTCTCAAACTGACAGTGAGATGATGTCTCAAGCTTTGGAGAATTAAAAATAAAATCTTACTCTAGAAATGCAATTTATGGCAATCTTGCAGATTTTCCTATTTTTAAAAAAAACATCTTACCATGTTGACCTAATGATTTGACTCTAGGAATTTATCTTATGGAAATTATTTGAATTGTTAGTAAAGATTTATCTACAAAAACGTTGATCACAGTGTTGTTTTTAATCAAGAAAATCAGAAAGCCACTCCAATCATAGAATGATGGTTAAATAAACTATGTAATCTCTTTTTCTTAAAAAAAAATTATCAACATAGAAAAATGCTCACAGTATAGTGTTTATCAGAAAATAAAAGGAAATTGAATACAATAGATGCCTTGTTATCTTGGTTTTATTACAACAAAATAAACATCTATATGCAGAGGCAAAAGGTTATACCCAAAATGGTAATTACTTCTGGGTAGTAGTTTTAGAGGTTATTTCTAAAGTTTTTGTGTTAACTGTATGTTGCTTTTGTAAAGAAAAGAGTCACATAGTGTTACAGCTCTTTCAGAATTTGTCTAGCAGGTTTTCTAGTCCTCACTGGAAGACCATTCTCCTCCACGCCCCCGGAAAAAATAAATAAAAAATTAAAGAGAGAAAAGAGTCACAGAATTTATTTTTAAGTCCTTGCAAAATAAAATGAGAAATTATTTAACTTCCATTAAGTTAGTCTAGTCCTGTCCATTGAAGCAATCAGTAGTGCTTGGCAAGACCTCAAACCACATATGCAGGAAAAATCTGATGAAACATTGGTGAGTTCCTGCACCTCACCACAGAGGAATGAATTGTGTGGGTTTCGGTCTATTAGTTCATGGTAGAAAATGCTGTACTCCCTAGGGCATGTCTGGGCCAGAGAGAAAGGGTCTGTTCATATGCTTTGGGCCAAAAACCACCACACTGGTGGCTCTGCTTAGCTCCCACAGGGGAAAAGTGCTTTCTTTAGTCTGAAATGAAAGGCTCCCTGTGCATTTCCTGTTAAAGGGCTCTGAAAGCCTGGGCTTAGGGAGTTGACAGCATCCACAACACTAACCTTAAGAAATGGACACAGTCAGAGAAACTTAAGCTGCCTATCCTTTGAGAGTGTGTGGGTGTTTCTGAGGCAAGATGGGTGATGCACACTCACCCAAGGGCAGCCAACCCCTTGCAGTGCTCTGTGACATGCTGTCACTCATTTTTTTACATTATTTTTAGTTGACATGTAATAATTGACCATATTATAGGGTACATAGTTATACTTCGATACATGCATACAATGTGTAACGATAAAATCAGGATAATTAGCATATATATATCACCTCAAACATTTATTTCTTTATGCTGAGAACATTCAAAATCCTCTCTTCTAGCTATTTGAAAATATACAATAAATTATCGTTACCGATACTCACCCTACAGTGCTACTTCTAGAACTTATTCTTCCTATCTAGCTGCAACTTTGTATCCATTAACCAACCTCTCCCTAGCTCCCTTGCCCCCTACCCTTCCAACCTCTTATAACCACAATTCTACTCTATGCTTACTATGATCTCAATTTTTTAAGCTCCCATATATGATTGAGAATATGTAATAATTATCATTCTGTGTCTAGCTTATTTTACTTAACAAATATCCCCCAAGCTCATCCATGTTGCCACAAGTGACAGAATTTTATTCTTTATTCAAGGCTGAATAGTATTCCATTGTGTATATATACCACATTTTCTTTATCCATTCATCCATTGATGGATACTAAGGCTGATTCCATACCTTTGCTATTGTGAATAGTGCTGCAATAAATATGGGCATGCAGATATCTCCCTGATATACTAATTTCCTTTCCTTTGGATAAATACCTAATAATGGGATTGCTGGATTTTATGGTAGTTCTATTTTTAGTTTTTTGAGGAACCTCATACTTTTTTTCCACAGTAGCTGTGCTAATTTATATTCCAACCAACAGTGTATGAGTTCCTTTTTCTCCTCATTCTTGCCAGCACTTGTTATTTTTTGTCTTTTTGATGATAGCTATTCTAACTGGGGTGAGATATCTTCTTGTAGTTTTTTTTTTTTAATTTATTTTTTTATTTGAGAATATTATGGGGGTACAACACTTTGGCTATGTATATTGCCCATGCACTGCCCGTGTCAGAGCTACAATCGTGGTCATCCCCCAAACTGTGCTCCCCGCATCCATTCAGTGAGAGTTTTCCCATCCCCTCCACCCCCCCTCCCACCTGCCCGCCCCTTGATGAATATTATTGCCCTGTGTGATGTAGGTGTTGATCAGTTAGTACCGACTTGATGGTGAGTACCAGTGGTGCTTGTTTTTCCATTCTTGTGACACTTTGCTTCAAAGAATGGGCTCTAGCTCCAACCAGGATAATCTTCTTGTAGTTTTGATTTGCATTTCCCTTATGATGAGTGATGTTGAACATGTTTTCATATTTTTGTTGGTCGTTTGTATGTCTTCTTTTGAGAAATATCTTTTCAGATCCTTTGCCCATTTTTAAATTGGATTATTTGGTTTTCTGGCTGTTGCACTGAGTTCCTTGTATATTCTGGATATTAGTCCCTTGTTGGATAAATACTTTGCGAATATTTTCTCCCATTCTATGGGTTATCTCTGTACTCTTTTGATTGTTTCCTTTGATGTGCAGAAGCTTTTGAGTTTGATATAATTCCATTTGTCATTTTTGCTTTTGTTGCCTGTGCTTTTGAAATGTTACCCATAAAATCTTTACCCAGAACAACATCTACAAGTATTTCTCCTATGTTTTTTTCTAGTGACTTTATAACTTCAGGATGGTACTCATTTCTTTGGAAACCCAGAGCCCAATGCATGAAGCGTATCTTAACATTGTTCTCATTTTCACACTTAACTTTCAAATTCCTGGAGACTACTTTTAATTCAACTATTATTTTGGAGACTTTTTTAATTCAATCACACTTCTAGAGGCTGTCCACAAGTCATTGTTCGAAAGCCTGCGAATGAAAAGATAAATAATATACTATCCAGGAGAAGGACATTATACGTATTGACACACATGAATCTTTGTTACCTGCCTGGTCTGGTGTTATGCAATTTACACATTAATAGCTCATTTCGTCCTATAACAATCCCACTAATATTGTTTTCCCCACACTGTGGATGAAGAAAAAAAAAAGACTGACAAATGTTAAGTTATTGTTCAAAGTTATAAGGATAACAGGTAGAGAAGGCAGTGTTGATAACCAGGCCTGTCTGACTTCTGTGTGCGACACCAGAGGAGGAAGCAAGTCAGTCTGCCAGAGAACTGCAAAGGACAGGCTCCCCAAGATCTTAAGGAGTTTTGGAAGTTCACTAAACTGAAAAATAGGGGAAAGGAGGGTCAAAGCGAGTAAACTAGTTTTGTTTTGTTTTTTAGAAAATGCTGCCCTAGGCTGGGCATGGTGGCTCACGCCTGTAATCCTAGCACTCTGAGAGGCCGAGGTGGGAGGATTTCTTGAGCTCAGGAATTCAAGACCTGAGCCTGAGCAAAAGCGAGGACCCCTCTCTACTAAAAATAGAAAAAATTAGCTGGGCATCGTGGCGCACACCTATAGTCCCAGCTACTCAGGAGGCTGAGACAGGAGGATCACTTGTACCCAGGAGTTGGAGGTTGCAGTGAGCTATGATGACACCACTGTACTCTAGCCTGGGCAACAGAGTGAGACTCTGCCTCAAAAAAAAAGAAAGAAAGAAAGAAAGAAAGCACCAGCCATCAAGAATGTCCTCTGACAGAGTTGTCAGGAGGGATTTTTAAATTTTATTAAATTATTTTTAAAAAAAGAAGTAAAAAAAAAAAAATGCTATCACAACCATGTATCTCCCAGTGGCCAACTTCTACACTTGGCATTTATTTGAGTGGTATGCTAGAGGACGGAGATACAGTGGTGAGCAAAAATGAAATCCACAGCCTCTTGGAGCACACAGGCTAGCAGAGGAGTGTGCCATCATTTGAATAAAGAAAAAAAATTAACTGAAGCAAGTGGTTGTAAGAGCTTAAAATCTGGTGTTTAACTTAGGTGGCTATGGTAGGCATAATAATGGCCCCCAAATATGTCCACACGTAATGTAACATATTCAAAAGCTGTGACTATGTTACATTATACAGTAAGTGGGAATTGAGGGTCTAGATGGAATTAGGGATGCAAATCTGCTGACTTTAAAATACGGAAATGATCCTGGATTATCTGGTTGGGCCCAATGTGATCACAGAGGTCCTTAAATGGGGGAGAATCAGGAGAGTCAGGGAAGGGAATGAGACCACAGAAGTGGAAGTCAGAGGCTGGAGTGATATGATTGCTGGTCTTGAAGATGAAAGGAGGTCACAAGCCAAGGAATGCCAGAAGCTTGTAGAAACTGGACAAAGCAAGAAAACAGATTCTCTCCTAGAGCATCCAAAAGAGAAGCAGCCCAATGAGACCTTGATTTTAGCCCTGTGAGACCCGTTCAGACTTCTGACCTCTGGTACTGTAAGAGAATAAATGTTTATTGTTTAAGCCACTAATTTGGGGTAATTTGTTAAAGCAGCCATAGATCACTGATACAATGGGAGGTCGTGGGAATCTCCCTCAGGCAGTGGCTCTTGAACTGAGATCTGAAGGAATCTTAGAAGCAACCTGGATGAAGAGGTGGAGGAAAGAGTCCAACAGATTTGGCAGGTAAGGATGGAGCAGCCAGAAGAGGTGTACTATCAGAGGAGGTGTGGTATCTCTTGGCAGGTGTTCAAGCAGGCAGGACCAGGCAGCCACATGTAGCTTCCTGGCCTTTCTAAAAGCAGTGGGAATCCACTTAAGGGCTTAAGTCTGAGGATGGCATCAACAAAATTTTGCTTAATACAATTGTTCATTTCAGATTAGTTCTCTACCTCACTCCACCTAATTTATATTACACAGTACTCACAAATGCAAATTAATATTAACCAAAGACAATATAAAAGGCAAACAGACTGGGAAGATGTCACATGATAAAGTCTAAAATCAACTACAAATTATTTGTACATTATCCCTAGACATCCTGTCTTCCCATATACATGAGTAATTAGTAGTTGACACCAATACCAAGAAAAGCCTGGTTGATACTTTGTTTCAAATAGTTGAGGTGAGTGAATACAGTAACAAGTTTTGCTTTCATCCTAAAATCTAAGTGCATTCTGGAATGATAGGTCAGGAGTTTTCTGTTGACCCTCAAGTGTGGTGTGACACCTAGTGGTCAAAGTTGCCAATTTCATTTCTTCCTGCCTGGCTTGATTTAGACAAACTAGAGATACAATGTTACCTTGAAGCCAATAAACATAGAACAACTATTCAAGGCTAAACAAAGGACTGAAGGAGGATTCAAAGATGAAAAACGTGCTGCCTCTGTTCCTTTTGGAGCTTGCAGACTCAGTAGAGGATGAAAAGAAAGGCAAGTATTTAGGTATTCTAACACCGGTCGCAGAGCTTGCTATGACTATCTCCACCTTCCAGCGGGTATTTGGCAACGGGAAGGAAATGAGGAAGGCCGGGGCTGGAGACGTAGATTTGGGACTCATCAGTGAGCAGGTTACTATTGAGACTCGAGTGTGAACAATGCACAGGAACACAGCACTGTGACTGGTACAGAGTTGTTGCTCAATAAATATTCACTACTATTCAAAAACGTTCAATCAAAAGTGTCAAATGCTGTGACAGCAAATGGAGGAACCCCAGGAGAATCTCAAGTACTACTGTATGGAAATTCTTCGGTGTGATAAAATGGTCAAGAGTTCACTAAACGACAGATGCTAGCAATTACTCATTTTATAAATACGGCACGCTGACCGATTGTGAAACTAGATTGCAATTACTCATTTTACTATGGCTGAAATATAAGCTTTGGGTGTTTCTAACGTTCTAAACTGAGTGCCTTTGAGGAAATCATTTATCTTCTAAAATCAGCTACAAATGCTTGCCCAGTTGGTTTAAGGACAAAAACACCACCTTTCAGAAATTCTGTGCACATTAACTGAGATAATGTGTGAGAAAGAAATTTTTTAAGCCATAAACTACTTTACTTATATGAAGTGTATTAAGTGGGCTGCCATGAGTCATAGTGTACAAAGAAAATGCTTAAACACCTCAAATCATAACTCAAAAATGAGGCTAGCTATGAGGCCACACAGGAAGACCATCCTGGCCAAATGTATCAACTTACCAAAAATGGCTTTAACTCTTGTCAGTTTGGGCTCCAGGTAATTATAAATATTTCTTGCTGAATTTTTAATACATTTTGTAAATTCAGCATTTCAGATGGAAAATTTTCAGTTTGTTATTTTTTTAAATTCATCATTGTGTTAATTTCTGATTTACCAATATTTGGACAAGTTTTATGGATGTTTTGGGTCCTAATCATTTAATTTTTTGGTTCTTCTCACAATGGTATGTTTATAGCTATTGTTTTTCAAATTGGAGTTACCACTCCTTGAGTTTATTATAATCCTTTCCTTCATGTTTCTTTGAAGACTTCTACTGATTCATTAAAATCTTTGTGCAAAAATACCCAACCTGTACTATTTTACATGCTTCTTGTTTGAAACCAAATTTCAGCATTTTATAAGTGATGAGATAGTTTTGGCAATTTCTGATTTTTATTCCCGATAGTATTGAATTTAACTTTAGCTTAATTAAAATTAAAATTTAATTTAATTTAAATTCTGATTGCTTTAGGGTGCTTTTAAATAAAAATTTAAAGTTTAATTTATCTAAATTAAATCTAATTTAAAATAATTACAATATATTCAAAGTTTTTATTTGAATATATTTTAAATTTTAGTTTGAATATATTATTAATTTGAAATTATTTTTATTTTAAACTTGGTATTGCAGGAAAATTTTTAAAAATATAAGCCTCACCTAACATTTGGGAAGTTGACAAAACCATGTTAAAAAATATTTGTGCTCTGAAAAAAAATAGAAAAAGACTTCAAAAACTCTAAAAGAAATAAGAGATATTTGGGATTAATATTATCACATGCAATGCCAAATTTTAGGTTGGAAAATGTAATGGAAATATTTCATTTCGTAACAGATTTCTTCTTAGAATTTTACCAATTTGGGGGGCAATTTTTAGATGTATTAACTTTATTTAATGTTCATAATTTTATCTTCAGTAACTGAAAATTGAACATTTATGTCAATACTGTTAAAACCACAATCAGGAAATTTGATAAATGTGGTGATTTGTCATTTGGTAAATTTGCAGAGTTTGCTCTCACAAACTGATTCACAACTGGATGTGGGCAGTGTGTGGAACAGCAGAGGGCGACAAAGAGTCAATGGCCGCAGCATGGCCATATTTTCCTGTTTGTGCACATATGAAAGGGGCAGTTTAGTATTCACATATTCCAGTACAATTTTTTTTTGTTTTTGTAAGTGAATGGCCCCATCAAGTTTCAAGGTAACTCAAATTTCTAATCTCAGGTATCAGTCCAAAGTAGATGTGTTAGTAATTGCACTTGCTAAAAACATATAAATCAAAGCTAAGGTCTTAAAAAGATGAATTAAAGGTGGACTGGCAGCCCTTGGACGGTTTTAAGTATACCCTATTCCATGATGTGAATCATTCTGTAATGCTCTCCACCCAGGAGAGGAACATTCCCAGCTGTGCTCTTGGCTTAAACAGAGCTCCTGAGGCTTGGAAACAAACACAATTGAGGACACAAACAGAGAAGAAGGGATACACTCTCACCTTCCCAACAAGGGGAAGTGCTGTATCAAGCGCATCTTGGCACCTCCCACAGTCTCACTAATTGCTGGTTGGAAATAAGCCAAATCCATTCATATTTACTGAGCCCGTGAGCACATTCAAATTTAAATATAAATGCACCTGGCAACACTGTAATTACAGGAGATGTTTTAGGAGAAACATTCCCTTGAGCAAGGTCAGCGCAAGCTTGAAAGGAAATATACCAAGAACGTTTAAGATATGGGGATAAAAATCCAAAGCCTGGAGAAGGCAATTGGAATGGGTGTTAGTGGGCGGGAGGAACGAGGCTGGAGGGTTCTTGGGGATGATGAGAGTGCGAGGGATGTATTGGGATCAGACCATGAAGAGTCCTGCCTGGGGTTTGCACTTGACTCTAGGTGTAAGGAGTCATATTTAGGGGTTGGGTTTTTTTTTGTTTGTTTTTTTTGTTTTTTGGGGTTTTTTTTTACATTTCTCCTCCCTTCTCTATCCTTCATTTTACTGTTCCAGGGGGCAATTACTATGTATGATGGGTGAGATGGCCCAGACTGAGAAGATAGAATATATCTCAAGGATGGCAATATCTCTAAATCACTCAATTCTTCCTTTACATCTAATCCTTTCCTTGTCATAGAGAGAATCTTGGAGGCTCCTAGTGAACCAGACAAGGCCAAACCAGACATGGTGATGATGTCAACCACTGAAAGAAAACCCTTTTCCCCAAACTCTCCTGCTTTTTCCCTTCTCTCCATTTTCCTTGCATCTTTTATTCCTTGCATCACAGTCTGCAGGTTGAGAACTTCTTTGTTATGTCAGGAAGGGCACACAGGAAGAGAAAAGAGTTAGACAGAGATCAGGTCATGAGGGTCCTTGTCAACTGTGGTAAGGATTTTATATGTAAAGTGCCAAAGCTGGGCACAGTAGCTCACCCCTGTAACCTTAGCACTTTGGGAGGCCAAGGTGGGAGGATTACTTGAGACCAGGAGTTCGAGACCAGCCTGGGCAACATAGTGAGACCCCATCTCTACAAAAAATAAAAAAATTAGCCAGGTGTGGTGGCACATGCCTACGGTCCCAGCTACTGGGGAGGCTGAGATGGGAGGATTGCTTGAGCTTAGGAGTTCAAGGTTGCAACGATCTATGATCATGCCACTGCACTCCAGCCTGGGCATCAGAGCAAGGCTCTGTCTCTACAAATAAATAAATAGAGTGCCCAGCAATGCTTTCTTAAAAAATAGTATTTATTTTACCATTTGCAGTGAATGATATTGGGTCCATCAATGATTTGACGTTTCCTTTCAAAATAAATATCCCTACGTTAAAAAAATTAAGTCAATTTAAAGAAAACTATTAAGTAAATAATAGTGTTATGGGGCTACTGCACATACCCTCAGGGGTGATACAAGAATGACTGAAGTTCAAGAAGCCATGCCTTCTCCCATCTGATCTGCAAATATCACTCCATCATATTAACTCACTCTAAGGACTCAAATGACCTCCATGTGCCTAAAACCAAGAGGTACTTTCCATATTCTTCAGTCCTCATCTCAGCAGCATTTGAGGGGGCCGTCCCTCCCCTGAAGCATATGCCTGGCTTTCATCACAACATGGTCTCTAGTTTCATCGTTACCTCACTAGTACACTTCTGTCTCATTCACAGGCTCAGCTTTTTCTCCACCATCTTCGATCACTGGAATTGTACTAGGTTCAGTCCTAGGTCCCCTCTTTAACCGTTCCTGGGGAAATTGTGGGATTAGGTATTTTCCCATTATTTTTGCAAGGCCGCCCCTTTCACAAACCACTGAAACCACATAAGCAGAGTATAATGCGTTAAATTTGTAGTTTGAGAAAATTGTCTAGGTAGGACTGTGGAGAGTAGACTGGAGGCAGAGCTATCATCGTGGTTTAGCGAAGAAAAGATGAAAGTATGGCTTAAGAAGGTCATGGTACAGTTGAAAAATCAGACACTCTTGGAACATTATTTAGGAAGTAAAGATCAATCCTATGCGTTCTCCCACTAACGGGCACCCTGCAGGAGTTCTGTTTTGCAACTTCTGAAAAGAGCTGAATGAACAAAAAAAGAGACGTAAATCTCTCTCTTTCAAAATTGTTTTTTGAGAATCTGCTTTTTACAGCCTGAAGAGTTCCTGAGCAAACAACAGGGTGCGAGCTCCAAGCCTCAACCATATCTGGAGGACAGTCATATCTGCGAGGAAAGGCAGGAAAGCCCAACTCCTGGACTTTGACATCCTTGCAGTTTTTGTTATCTACCTGCTGCCAAGAAGAAAGAAAGGAGCGGATGCAGCAGTTTCTCTCAATTGTGCCCTGCCGTCTTTCCAACCCCCTTTAAAAAGCCCTAATAGCTGGTATTCACGGCCAGCACATTCTTCTTTTTTCCACCTCTGTGCTGGTCCTTTTCCCTATCCTCCAGGGAAAAGTAAATAAACTTCTTTCTGTCCTAATCTTTGTCTGGAGAAATCTTTCTCAAAACCCACGTGCACCAGCATCTCCACCCTAACAGTTTGCATTGCCTTTACAGCAAAAATCACCATGCAGGGCTCCTGGGACTCAGCCATGCCCTTCAGCCCAATTGTGCATGGCTTTCCTCCTGGCAGTCGGTGCTCCCAGCCACAATGGCCTCTAGCACTTTCTTAAACACACTGTATCCCCTCTTTCTACAGCTGTTCCCTCTGCCTGAAATGTTTCCCTACCCATTACTCCCACCCACTGCTATTGCCTTGCTTTGCCTGGTTAACACCTACTTGTTCTTCGAATACAAACTCAAACATCACTTCCTCAGGAAAGCTTCCCCGACCTCCCTCTACATCTACCAAGTCAGATCCCCTAACAAACTCTCCCCGCACCATAGACCCCTGTTTATCACATGTGCCACAGTTGTGTTTCTTTGGTCATCACCTACCTCCCCACTAAGCTGTGGACTCCCTGCCTGATACAAGAGATGCTGTTTGTTTCTCCTTTTCTGTTTATCCCCAGGACCCGCTAGTGCACCTATCCCATGGTAGATATCCAATGAATATTTTGGGAGTGAAAGAATGAAGGAATGATGGTGTGAAGCCAAAATAGTTTTATCTATTTTTAAATATAGAGAACTAAAGCTTGGTGACGAGAAGTAACCTTCCAGTATCAGGGAGCTGAGACATGGCTGACTCATCTCGTACTAAGGCGGGGTCAAACCTGGTGCATTGCTAGGGCTCCAGAGCAGCAGACCTTTGTGGGAAGCCCCTGTTACATCCTCCTGCAACCTCTCAAGATGCTAAAAGTGAGTTTCCTAGTAGACCACGGACCAATGCCCAGTTTCCTTCAGGGCCAGGCAGACCCTGAGCACAACAGATGCTGCAAACAAGAAGTGCCTCTGGCTCTTGGCAAAAGGAGCTTGACAACTCCTTTTTTGGCTGCCTCCAGGAAGGCCTGTGGTCCTTCCCCAGCCACTTTCCAGATTCCCTCACCCTTCATATTAGATTGTTTTTCCCCCTCTTTCTACTCTCCTGTGTCTAAGGGATTAGTAAGCCATGGAATGTCTCCAGATGCCAGTGCATCATTTTTCATCCCAGGTCGTGGAGCAGGGTAGGGGTGGAAGGCAAACACCTGCAAGATTGAGTCATGCAGAGGGAGGATCCAGGCTTTCTGGCAGTGGACTGTGGGAGCTGAGAAACAGGGCCACAACTCATTTCTCCTGGCAGCAACAGATCTGGAAGCAGCCTGCCCAGCTACAGTCTGGGCCGCTCTGCCTTTATTTCCAGTGGCTGTACCTGTGAGAACAGTGCTTAGTTACGAGCTGGGCTCTTTGTATTTTTGGGGAATCTCAGGTGCATAGGCTGTTTTGATCAGAACTTGGGGATCCCTTCAGTATAAGGGATAGATGTTCTGTGCATGTATAGCTCTAACCCTCGAGCTGCTAGAAGAATGTTTCAGGAAGTGTTTTCCTTATGACAATGATGGTTCTATTTTAAGCTCACTTTTAAAATTCTAGAATGGAAAGCATTATATCACAATGGCTTTTGATGGCATATAATCATAGGCTCAGATTGCACCAGCTGAATGATCCTGAGCAAATTACTTCAACTCTCTGAGCTTTAGGTATCTTTTCTTTTTTTTTTTCCCCCTAGAAGGATTAAACAAGAAAGTGGCTTAACTGTCGCAGTACCTAACATGTATATGGGCTTCATCAATGTTAGCTTCCACCCCCAGGCTATGACTTGCACATGATACAGTTCAACAAATGAAGACAATGACAATGACGACAAAGACTGTGGTAGATGCTGAGTTAGTGAAACCATCCTTACAGGGTTAACAAGAATTACATGCTGGGTTCTGGACAGAAGTATAGTTATAATTAAGCATTAATCAGGCTGCACTTTGGCCTACTTCCTTGTAATGGAAAGGCATGTAGCACTAGATACTGACCATATATATGCCCATTGTTCCTATAGATAGGATTTCTGATGTTAGAATCATAAGGCTTTTGTTTAAGAATTGCTCAAGATGTTTTTCAGATCCTAATTCCAGCTGACACCGAACAGTTTGAAGACCCCACAGAGGAAACGAGTCAGCATGAGAATGCAGTTTCTTCATCTCCGTTCCATGACTTCCCTCTGCACCCAATCAACATTCTCCACACTTCAGCCCACTCCAAACCCGTTAAAATCCCTGGCCCCAAACTCCTGAGGGAGGTAGATTTGAAGTTTCCTCCCATCTCCTTGTTCAGCAGCCTTATGATTAAACCTTTCTCTGCTGCAACCTGGTGTCTCAGCATATCGACTTGAGGCTCACATTGGGCAACAAACCTATTATAGTCACAATAGGGTACCCAGATCCCTTGTCCAGGACTGAAGCACTGATCCCCCCAGCTGTGGGGTTATTGGTGAACTTGGTGGTAAATGGTGGAAGGAAGTTACTGGTGGTTTGAGAACTAAAGACAAAAGGGTAATTACAAGGATTATAGAATTGCACCGCTATTGCTGGGGGCTATTGATGCTTTCCAGAAAGTAAATGAAAGGCTGAAAATGATTAATCACCAATTAAAGGCTAAGTATGAAACCCAGAGGGCCTCCTTGGCAGGGACTCTCATATCCTATAGCTCTAGGACAGAAAAAGCTGAGGAGCAGGGCCAGAACATAATTATAGGAGTGATAGAACTCCAGAGAAGGTTGGACTCTCAACCTAGGCATGTTTGCTATGCCAAGGTCAGGGCCCTGGTTGGGAAGTATTGGAACCTAAGATTTGGGATGGATACATTTGGGTCAATGCACTTGAAAATCTTGAGCCCCTTGAAATATCTGATCTGTTCTTCCCAGGTAAAGGCTAGTACTTCCACCTTGACTGAAGATCATGCCAACTTGTTTGCCTTACACGACAACATGTGTCCCTGCTCAGGATATGCCCCACTTCTCCTGCTGGCCATTATACTAATAACTAGGTTTAGGTTATGACATTTACCAGCTGGGTAAATTGTGACCTAAATTTGGTCATTAGCATAACAGACAGTAGGAGAGATTGGGCCTATCCTCCTCTCAAAGGAGCTGCAGGAGGGATCCAACATGCACCCTCAGGACCCAGTAGAGAACATATGAATCTGGATCCTGAATGTGCTGGATGGGAGGCATGGAACTAAAGTTAGATAAGGGAGAAGTTTTTGATATAAGAACATTTTCCCAGTACATAGATTTCATATCCTGGCAAGGAATTAGAAGATGCTGCTGTTAATACGATGCTAGGGTGGCTCTTGGAAGCCCAACGAAGCAGTAGCCCCAATCGCAGCTGCTTCTGCCAGATGTAGGATATCTGCTAGAGAATATTAACACAGCCTCAGATGCATGACATCTGGCCCTTTATCTTGCAAATGCATTCTTTTTCATCCCTTTCAAAAAGCTCTAAAAACAGTTTGCATTTATTCAGGACAGATAATGATATAAATTAATGGACTTGCTGCAAGGCTATGTTAATTCTCCCACCCTCTGTCATATTATAGTCCAAAGAGAAATAGATTGTCTGAACATCCCAAATAGCATGGCATCAGTCCACTCTATTAATGATGCCACATTGATCCAATCAAATGAGCAAGAAGTGACAAGTCCATTGGAAGCCTTGGTAAGACACATGCACTGCAGAGAGGGGACATAAATCTTTCAACGACTCAGAGGCCTGAAACATCAGTGAAACCTTAGGGTTTCAGCAGCCTGAACATTCAAGGACACCCTCTTCAAAGTTAAAAAAAAATTATTGCATATCACACCTCCAACCACAAAAGAAGGAAATGCAATGCCTAATTGGCTTCTTTAGGTTCTAAAGACAGACACATTTGAGACTACTGCTTCAACCCATGTTCTAAAAGAAACAAAAAGTTGCCAGCTTTAAGTTGGGCCCAGAATAACGAAGTTTTCTCACAAGCAGCCCTGCCATTGGGCCCTATGTCTAGGCACACCTTATGGTATAGAGGTATCTGTGATGGAAAAAGATGCCGTGTTGGGTTTATGGTAAACCTCAGTCAGTCTGAGAATCACAACATAGATGCCTAGGGTTCAGATGCATAGCCATGACATTTGCAGCAGAGAATGATTCATCTTTCAGAAATTACCTGACTGTGGGCCATTAAGAGGCAATGTGGCCAGAACGGGCTATTGTGAGCCAGATTTTGTCAGACCCATGAAGTCATTAGCAGTGGCAATACCTCATAAAATGCCAGTGGTACTTGTAGGATCAGATGCGTGCAAAACCAAGGGCAGACTGCATGATCAGGTGGCCCAGACACCCACATAATCCATGACTGTCGTACCCATGTCCCTTCCTTTGTTCACTAATGGCTATTGCAGTGAAGTGTCCCTTGTGATCAGCTGAGAGAAAAAGAAAAGGGCTGAACTTAATTCATAGATGGGCAAGCTTAGTATGTGGTGCAAGCCAAAAATGGGCTGTGGCTGCACTATAGCCCCACTCGAGGTGGCCCTGAAAGACAGGGGTAAGGGGAAGTCCTCCCATGAGGTAGAGCTTTGGGCAGTATACCCAGTCATTCACTTGGGTAAACACAGACTTAGAGGCACTAGCAAATGTCTTGGCTGATTTGTCCTGGGCTGAAAGAAGAAAAACTTGAAACTAGGGAACCAAAAAGTCTGGGAAAGAGACATGAGTATGGATCTATGGGTATAGACATGAAGTGTGAAGATCTATGTATCACATGTTAATGTCCCCCAGAGAACATTTATACTGAGGAGATACCAAAGAACCAAAAAGAGTGATCTGGCTAGCTGACCAACTAACTTTGGCCACCATCACCTACTTCTCCCAAGACTGGAACAATGAATACGTGAAAGTGTATCCATGGTGCAAGGATGGAGGTTATGCGTGGGTTCAGCAGCATGGACCCCAACTCGCCAGATCTGATCTGGCCACCACTGCACTGTTGCCAAATGTCCAATCACTCTGCAACAGAGACCAATGCTGAGGCCGTGATGTAACACAGTCCTCAAGGAGAACACTCAGTGGCAGGTAGCACATGGCCTCATTCACCTTAAGGCTGCATTCATCTGAGTGTAAACAACATGTGTTCTGTATGTGAATTTGCCTTTCTTGGCTGCTGGGCTTCAGACAATACTACTCTTCAGCTGGGCAATTTTCTTCATTAGCAATTTTCATGCAGATAAATCTACTTAACTTTTACAGATCACATGCTATATGCCAGTCTTTGTGCTAGCTATTGGGGATGCACAGAAAGAAAAGTTCTTGACCTCAGTCACTTAATAGCTATTACATGCTGTGTGGCCCAGGCTGGCCTCAAACTCCTGGGCTCAAGTGATCCTTCCACCTCAGCCTCCCATTAGCAGGGACTACAGGTGCATGCCACTGTGCCAAGCTTATTATGTACTTCTTTTATCCTGTCTTGGAGCAGGATAGCAAAATTGCCAGCATTAAAACCATTTCACAAGTTAACTAATCAGATTGTGAGCTCAAGTGACTTCATGATTTAGTGGCTCATTTGGGACTGGGAACCAGAATCATTTATTTCCTTTGATGATCTAACTCTTAAATAAAATGTTTTCATTCCATGTTGATCAGATAAACAAGTCTTACTGGTAAGTAACATCTTAAAAGACACTTGATGATAAAAGCAAAAAACAAAATGGAATGAAATAAAGTTTGAATTTCTCTTTTGTATTTTATTTCATTTTTTTTTTTTGAGACAGGGTCTCTCTCTGTCAGCCAGGCTAGAGTGCAGTGGCCTCATCATAGCTCACTGCAGCCTCAAACTCCTGGGCTCAAGGGATCCTCCCACCTCAGCCTCCACCACACCCAGTAATTTTTGCATTTTTTGTAGAGACAGTGTCTTGCTCTTGCTCAGGCTGGCCTTGAACTCCTGGCCTCAAGCAGTCTTCCCACCTCAGCCTCCCAAAATACTAGGATTACAGGCCTTAGCACCACACCTGGCCAGAGTTTCAGCTTTCGACCTTGAGTTTGGGAGCATTGTATTTCCCATCCTGAGAGTCTCATCTAGGCCGGGAGGTTTCTGGCCCTCTCTGTAACAGCAGGATCCCCCTCCATCATGCATCTCCCCCACTTTGAGAAGCCACAAGGACCAGGGAAGATTTAATGGTCAGGCAATATCCCACGGCAGCCTTGAGATTCTCTTTCCTCTATGAGACAGACACGTTGATGAAGATTTCCTTCTACTCAGCCCTCCCCTGTAGCTGCCTCTTACTCTAGATGCACACACTTCACTTCCACATTGTTAAAACTTTCCAAATTTTTGTTTCCCACTATAATCAGAGCTTGTAGCCAGGAAGAATGAATGACAGCCGCCACGGGGAGCAAAACTGATCTATCGGAGTCACACCCTCAGCCCCAAATGCCCACACTTGCCAAGAGGCAGGCCTATTTTTAGTCACATTGCAAAAACTGAGTCACCTTAGGAAACTCCTCAGAAATGGTTATAATCATCCCAGGAGAGCACAGAGAGCAAGAAGAGGATCGGGGTGAAACTGGGGCGATGCCACCATCAAGAGGCAGGAGAAGAGGCACTCGCGGCTCTAAAATCTGTACCTAGCAAGGGCTGGGGCAGCAAAGGGCTGGAAGAAATGATGATCTTTTAAGATCTTCATCTTAAAGCTCTGTTCGCATGTCAAGTCTGCTGCTTTTACACAAGATAGCATGCTGCAGATAAAAATGCAGAGAAGCTTTGTGAAAGTTTCCATTCACATTTCATAAGAATGAGGGCATGTCTTCATTGCATATGTCAAATGCCCAATTTTGAGTCTGGGTTGTCTTGGGGGCCCTAAGGAGCAGCGGCTCTGTGAACCAGGGAGAGACAGCTGGGGCTGAGAAGAAAGATCAGGGGAGAGAGAGAAGAATCCGATGAACGTGGTGCCCTGGAATCCAGAAGAGAGTTTGCAGAAGAAGATGGTCAATTGCAGATATTGAAGGATCAAAGATCATATAAGATAAAGACTAAAAAGAGGTGCTTGTGTGTATTATTGCTGATCTCCCAGGAGCATCGCAGAAGTGTTGGGATGGACTCCAGACTGCAGGAATTGAAGGCGTGGAGAAGCAGCGAGCTAAGCCGGAAAGAGTAAGCTGGGACAACCCTTTCAAAAGGTTCTAGGAAGTGTGAGCAGAGCGAGCTACACTCCGAGCTACATGGGGCATGAGCGGTGTGAGAGAACTCCTATCTATTGAGCTCCCTACTGGGTCTTTCCATATATATGTGTGCATCACATAGATTTCCACATTTAATACTCTCACAACTCCATGACACGAATGAAAGCACATCCATTCTGCTAATGAATAATATGAGTTTCAGAGAAGTTGACTTAATGGTAAGCAAGAGTTAGAATCCAAGTCTGTTTCCAAAGTTCTTTCCATGACAGTTAAATGCCTGATAGAGTCAAGGGAGGGTTAACCGGTTGTTATTTAATTTTTTAAGAAAAGGGAGGTTTAAGCATGTTGATAGGCAGAAAGGAATGCACCCTCCCTAATCCCTGTTTCAAGCCTCACACTCTCTGCCGCCTGGGATCTTCCAGCTTGTTCTCTCTAGCACTCGGACTCCAAGTGTCCTTCACGTCACCAGTGCCTGGGGCTGAGAAGACAGAGGTGGGACTGGGTGGAGTGACAGCGTGGGGTAGTGGAAATCAAAATGACCTCAGCCAGCTCTTGTTTGACATGCTTTGTCTGCAGGACAGGGAAAGCTCTGAGAAGAAGAATATTGCTTAGAGTGCATGTTTAATTTTTATTTTTATTTAAATTTTATTTTACTTTTTATAATAGAGACGGGGTCTCGCTCTTGCTCAGGCTGGTCTTGAACTCCTGAGCTCAAGCAATCCTCCCGCCTCGGCCTCCCAGAGTGCTAGGATTACAGGCGTGAGCCACCGCGCCCGGCCAGAGTGCATGTTTGATCTACATCGTGAGCAAAGTCAGTCTTTTGTTTGTTAAAATATCAGTAGCTGGGTCTCTGGATTAAGTGAGGGCACTCAGTCCAGCCATTTTCCACAAAGCTGTTCCTATTCTCTTCCCCACGATCCATGTGGCATCAATATTGTGGGGCTTTGCTCACCTCCTAGCCAAAAGTCCCCACTGCCAGCAGCATGATGGAGTCACACAGCACCCTGGACACGCTGCTCCCCTCAAAAGGTACATTTCAACAAAAGAAAAAATAGTCTAGCCCATTCCTCTGCCTGAATGATGATGCATTCTGTGAGCATTGCTACATTTCATCTTTTTCCAAGTGCTTTATTCTGTAACCCCTTCATCTCCATTATATTCTGAGAGGTAGGCCTGCCTGGTCTAGATAGTAATTCCCACACCCCAGCTCAGAAAGTCAAGTGCAAGGCAGTTAGGAACCATCTCAAAGCCCTTGTAATGACTGACCAAAGCTGCAGCTGGAATTTATTTTCTCCTGGCCCCAACCGAGTGCTATTTCTTTCTACCTCTGCCTTCAACCTCCAGACCTGAATGCACGCAATGTTTCCTGGGATTGTGGGGGCTTTGGAGAGCATGGCTTGGGGAAGTGGGGGAAGTGCATATATGAGGACCAGATCTGGTGGCAAGCAGTATGCTAGCTGCTTTACATAAACCAGTTCATTTAAGCCACACATAACCACTCTGAGTTATGGATTAGCATAACCATTAAAAACCATACTTAGTAAAGTGAAGTCATTTATCCAAGATCAGAAATTAAAGTGAGTCTGGGCCTACCCCTGGGACTTGGACAGTCTGGGTTGGATCCCAACTCAGGACATTCTGGCCGAGTGGCCTTGACCTCTGCAAAGTGACCATCCCACCTGCCCCTTCCCACCCACAAGGCAACTGGGGAGGTTTAAATGAGATTGAAGATTTGAAAGGCACTGGACCACAGAGCACTGCACACCTGATCCTTATTATCTGTCACACCTGAGGGCATACCCCCTTTTCTAAGAAAGAGGATGTGGCCACTTCTTTCTTCAGTAATGCCATCATTTAATCACCTGATGTCTATCTCTGATCATCGACCTAAAGCTCTGAGATCCACACCCTTCAATTCAACCAGCAAATGTGGAGAACGTGCTATCTCCTTCTTCTAATCACTCTTTGTTCATCCCAAGATTCTTCACTGTTAAATGACTGCTGGGAAATAGTGGTATATACTGTTAGCAATGAAGGAAACATAAACCCGCTCCCTCAGAGTCTGACAGGCTACCTGGATGGGCATAAGCATGTGGAAGCCACTCCTGGACTCCGGGAACTAGGAAAGCTGTGTCTTGCCTCTTACTAGCCCTTTGATCCCAGGCAAGTTCATTAACTTCTTGGGCCTTGTGATACTGTGAAATATATATTTGTCCAGTTTCCTGGAATACAACTCCTAAAATCCTTGGAATTTTCAAAGTGATCAGTTTCTTTCTGTATGCTAATGAGTTGACTTGAGGCTGGCAGCCCCTGCATCACTTCAGGATGGGGGCTAGGCACAGAAAGACCAAGGCAGGGTTAGAGGGTTGGGACTTTCAGCCCCACCCTTCAACCTCCAGGGAGGGGAGAGGGGCTGAAAGTTAAATTGGTAACCAATGATTTAATCAGTCATGCCTGTGTAATGATGCCTCCATAAAACCCAAAAGGACAAGCTTCTGAGAGTTTCTGGATAGTTGAACACGTGGAGGTTCCGGGAATGTGCACCCCTAGAGAGGGCATGGAAGCTCCATGCTCCTTCTCCCATACCTTGCCCTACGCATTTCTTCATAGAAGTATCCTTTATGATATCTTTTATAATAAACCAGTAAACTAAGTGTTGCCCTGAGTTTTAAGAGCTGCTCTAGCAAATTAATTGAACCCAAGAAGGGGGTTGTGGGAGTTCTGATTTATAGCCAGTCATCAGAAGCACAGGTAAAACAACCTGGGGCTTGTACTTGGAATCACAAGTGGGGGGCAGTCTTGGGGGCTGAGCCCTCAACCTGTGGGATCTGATGCTGTCTCCAGGTAGATAGTGTCAGAATTGAATTGGAGGACACCCAGCTGGGGTCTGCTGCAGAATTGATTGTTCAGTTTGTTGGGGGAATTCCCTCACAAGTGTGGTGTCAGAAGTGATCTGTATTGTCAGAGTATAGAAAAACTGACTTTGGTTTTTCCTATATCTTACCGAAGGCCTAGTTTCTCATCTCTTAAAGGGAGATCTTGGGGGCAATTGTCCTTCCTTCCCTCCTTTATTGCAGCCAAAGAAGATATAATGACAGCGCATATTGGAGGGTAGTACCTGTACTACCTTGTAACACCTCTGGGTTTTAATCCCAACTGTCTCTTTTAGTAGCTGTGTGACCTTGGGCAAATCACTTAACCTTTCTGAGTATAGGTTTCTTTCTGTGAAAAATGGCAAGGACTGTTGTGACAATTATACAGCACATTTCAGGGTGAAGTGGATCCATCTTAGACTCACCTTAAGATAGTTTGTTACTGAAGTACAAAAATGTCCTTAGCATAGGCAGTTTTTATGTCTCCAAAATCCACAGCCCAGATCTAGGCTGTTGGAGGCATAGCCAATGATTTTATTACGAACCCTCATTTCTTTAGCAAAAAAACATCTTGAACTGGTCATGAACAAAGTGACTTTCCCTGACCAAGAAGCAGGTGGCTATTCCATTTCTATCCTCAGAACTGACCTCCTGCTGCCCAGGGAGGGGGAGTGGGGAGAAGGGGGGTTAGAAGAGGCCTGATGTCACTCAGCCCTACATAAGGCCCTCCTTTAGGCTCCTGCAGGCAGTTTGAAAGCAGCTGGTGGAATGAGTTAGGTCCTGGTTGTGGGATTTTTTTTTTTTTTTTTTTTTCATTTTTAAGACAGACGCAGACACAGCTGTTGAGTAAAATGCCGCCTCCACAGAAAATCCCAAGTCTCAGACCTTTCAAGCAGAGGAAGAGCTTAGGTAAAGTTCTTGGGGTAGTTTTCTGGGTTACTTGAGGAAGAGACAGGAGAGGAGAGAGCCTTCTCTTATTGTCTGTTTATTCTTTTGTACTTGAAATATTCACAGCAACCAGACAAGAGGAAGTTGCTGGAATCCGGGCAAAGTTCCCAAACAAGATCCCGGTAAGACTCCATTGTACTTCCTTAGGGGGGCTTGCAATCTGTTCTTTAGGGGGGAAAAAAAAAAGACCAGGCATCAACCTCCCTCTCTCTATTCCACGTTCCAAAGACAGAGAGAACTGAGTCACATTCTTAAGGGTCGAAACTCTTGACAGGTGATAGTGGAGCGCTACCCCAGAGAGAAGTTCCTGCCTCTGCTGGACAAAACCAAGTTCCTGGTCCCGCAGGAGCTGACCATGACCCAGTTCCTCAGCATCATCCGGTAGGTGACATGGTGCACTTGGGGGAGGAAGGTGTGCTGTGTGTACCTGGGCTTTTCCTATTTTCTTTGTTTGGTGGTTTTGTTTGGGGGATGGGGGCATTCCAGGGGAAGAAAGGGAAGGGACTTTTTTCATGACTCATCTTTTAGATTCTGTAGTGCCTGCTCTTAGAATTACTCTATTTTAAACAGGCTAGGAGAACCCCTCAGACAACAAATCAAAAGAGAGCAAGAGCTGCCAACATTTCTAAGAATTTCTGAAAGTAGTCTTAGCTCTGAAACCAGTCCAGAAGATCCTTTCAGATACTGCCTGAAACCCAGTCTGTATGTCCCCAGCAGAGACCAGTACCTTTTCCAAGTGTGTGAGCACCTCGGGGTGGTGACCTCTTCAAAAATTCAGATGCTCCCTGCTCAGAACACTGAGAGGAGAGACAAGGAAGTCATCCCTTAAACACACTCCTCCCTTCGGTTAAGGCAGACATACTGCAAAGAAAAGGAAGCTATTTTAAAGCTTACGAGGGTTAAGGGGAGACACCTGACATATGGATTCAGTAAAAAATGATTTAGGAGTAAAGTAAATGGACCTGGTGGGTAAGTCTTCACAGGGTTGAAAAGTCTGGTTGGAAGTTGTGTGGCTGTTGTAGACTGTTTCTTTGAGAATTCACTATGAATGAAGGTTTATCCTTTTATTTTGTTTTAATGAGTTATTTAAGAGTATTCTGATTTCCTCTCCTCTGGGGCTTATTTGCTTAGCATTTTTGTGTTAGCATGTCTCGTAGTTAAAAATGGGATAGCCTCACCCTTTTGACCCACCTCTGAGGCCTTGTGGTTCCTAAATCTCCAGGGAAGGAGTAGGGAGCAATTCAGTCTTCTCAAACATCACGATCCTGCAGATTCCTGGGCTGCCTCCCAGGTCAGCCCCTCACCACCCTCCTCCCCATCCCAGGAGCCGCATGGTCCTGAGGGCCACTGAAGCCTTTTACTTGCTGGTGAACAACAGGAGCCTGGTCAGCATGAGTATGACCATGGCAGAGATCTACAGGGACTACAAGGACGAGGACGGCTTTGTGTACATGACCTACGCCTCCCAGGAGATGTTTGGCTGCTTGGGGTCAGCAGTCCCCCGGGATAGGGGCTTCCTCAGGGACAGACCCTGCAATTGTCTCTAGCCCAAGTCAGGAAGAACTTGTCCCCTGACCGATGCATCAGGCACTGGCAGAAGGGGCTGGTTGTCTCCTATATACATTGGAAGGGTCCGGGAACCAGGGATGCCTTGGGTGATCAGATCCAACCAGTGACAGCAAAGCTGTGGTTCTTCCTGGTTTACTTGTTTTGTGCTCCATGCTCTTGTGTTCTATAAGAAAAATGTTCTTGGAAGTTTTGTAAATAGTAACTCTCTTCGGAATAAGAAATGGTTAGCGTGTGTGATGGTTTTGTGTGATGAGCTGGAGATAATATTTTAAGTGTCCTTTGTGGTGTGGGTGGGCAGGCCCTTAAGGATTTGATGTCACTCCCTGTGTGGGGGCAGGAGTCCCATATATGGCTTGGTTATAAAGAACCTCTGGACTGTAGACTGATTTCTATGGAACCAGGTAAAGCAAGCCAGTGTGAACCACAGTCAGTTCATCTGGGGGTGCCCTTATCTGTGTCATTAAAGAGATTATCCTAATTCTCCAGCACTTTCTCTACTTGGTTATTTCCTCTTATTCCCTTTTTGTCTGTCGATGCCATATGTATTTATGCCAAAGTTGTAACTTCTCAACATAAAGTCATTTAAACCATTTGAGTGTTTACTATGTGCCAAGCTTTATTCTAAGCAACTTGTGTGCATTAGCTCCTCATCACAACTCTCTATGGTTAACTACTATTATCATTTTATGGACAAGGAAACTGAGGTCCAGAAAGGCCAAGAACATTTTCCAGATTCACACAACATGGTCTACCAGGACCTGGGGTCAGGGAGTTTGGCTTTAGAAGCCCTGCTCCTAGACCTCTGCCAGGTTCTCTAACAAGGGAGCAGTTACTCTACTCAACGACTACCTACTTACTGGATCCCTGAGCTACAGTGTTAAGTGGGACAGATGTAAACTAGGGGGTGCAGTGGAGCTCCATGAATGTATTAACAGCAGGATGTTTCATTCAGCGGCAGTACAACAAGAGCAAGAGCTCCAGCCATGCTTGGAGGGCATTAGTCACAAAAGATTTTACAGGCAGTTGAAGGTCAGCTGGGTTTTGAAGTATGGATAAGAATTTGTCTAGGAAGGAATTTTATTTATTCATATTCGGAAAACATTTATAGGGTACTTACTATCAGCTAAGCGCTACTTTTGGGTCCTGAAAATACAGCATGGAACAAGATAGGCAAGGTCCCAACCCTCATGGAGCCTACTTTAATGGTAGCAAAAGAAAAAAGACAATATTCAGATACTTATAAGTACAATAAAAAAGAACAGGAAAAGAAATCCAGAGTGATTGACAGACAGAATCCACTCTCCAGGGTGGTCAGAGAGGGCATTATTCTCACTTGGACCAGAATGATGAAAAGAAGTCAGTGGTGAAGGCTGAACATACCAGGCAGAGCTCCTAAGGTCTTAAAGTTTTACAAACAGGATTCCAGGGTGGGTGCAGCCCGTGAGGGGGAGGGAGAGGACAGAAAAGAGGCAGCATTCTAGTTGGAGAGAATTTGTTGAAGAAGGTGAGGCTCAGAGACGATGCAATCTCCCTAAGGTTCCTCAGCAGTGCTGGGCCTGGCGGGTCTCCTGGGCTTGCTCCTCTCTCCTCCCTGTGGCTGTCCTTCCCCTTCCCGACCTGCCAACTCCAGTTGCTTCCTCTAATGCTCATCCTTCAAGTCATCATTGCCATATACCCAGCAAAAACCTTGTCTCCCAGATTCATTCTCCAGACGTGTCCTTGTTACTTTGCCTTGATCAATGAATATTCTTCTCAAATAAATCTGCTTTCTAAGATTGACTTTGAACTTAATGAGGGGTCTTTGGCCCTGGATACTTGCCTAACTGCCCATACCCGGTGCTGTTCCTTCTGCTTTTAGCCTTCTCCACTTCCTTGGTCTTTCTTGGATCACAGTAGTAATGTTGTCACCATACTGCAAGAACAGGGTCCTCCCCTGGGAGTGTAGCTGGGTGGGCTCTCATGTTCTGTTTGGTCTCCAAGATCCTTCCTGATGGAGCTTCCCCATGTACATTAACCAGAGAGGTTAAGAGCGGCTTTGGCTGCCTCGATTAGGGTGGGCCTGGTTCCATAACCAGCCAAAACTCAGTGCCTAAAACAACCATTTTATTATGCTCACGGAGTCTGTGGGTAAGCGGATTTCAGAAGACATACAATGGCAACAGCGTTTCTCTGCTCCATGGTGTCTGGGGACTCAGCTGGGGAGACCTGAAAGGCTGAGAGTGACCTGGACAGCTGGGAGCTGGGATCATCTGGAGGCTTCTTCATTCTCATGTCCAGCCCCTGGGATGATGACTCAAGCCTGGACCCAGCTGGGACTGAAGACTGGAGTGACTCCAAGTGGCCTCTTGGAATGATGGCTGGTTCCAGGCAGAGTATCCGTGGAAGGAGCAGCTGGAGAGCATGTGGCCCAAGAGACCAGGACAGAAGCTGAAGTGTGATAGTGTGCTAAGTGATGGATGGTGGATTTCAATCTTTTTTTTTATTTTGAGACAGGGTCTCACTCTGTCACCCAAGGTGGACTGCAGTGGCATCATCATAGCTCACTGCAGCCTCAAACTCCTGGCCTAAAGCAATCCTCCCACCTCGGCCTCCCAAAATGCTAGGATTGCAGGTGTGAGCCACTGACCTGGCCTTCAGTCAATTTTAGTCTGGACTTTAAACCTTTTTTTTAGCATCTACTCTGGTACTTCAAATTAATTGGTGATTTGTACTTCTGTGAATTATGACCACTTTTCCTTTAGGTAATTTGTAATTTTTTATGGATTATTGTTGAGTAGTTGCATGCCATGTGTATTAAAAATAATTACTGAGTTCCTTTTAATCTTGTTTAAAGCAAATTTTCTCATGTACATGCTTTGTATTTTTATGTGGTTTCCTTTGTGGTTTCTGAGGCTCATGTTTCTGAATAGACTCTCCCAACTCCAAGATTATAAAAAGTATATATATGCTCATCTTGTATATATTTCTCACATCATGCTTACATTATGTATGCACTTAAGTATTTGAACCAACTGGAATTTATTTTGGTAACAGAATAAAGGACCCAGGTTTCATATTTTTTCTAAATGCCTAACCAATTGTCATGCATGCATTTACTGAATAATCTCTCCATGGGTGTTTGAATTTGCTGTGATTGTGTGTCTATCTATGTCCTTGCACCATAATAACACCAAGAAAACTCCTTAAGAACATGGATTGTGACTTTTTTTTTTAAGTCATCCTGGCTCCCAGCAATGCTAAGTACATCTTAGGTAGTTAATACTTGGTGATAAATTAGAGAAACTGCAATGAATTCAGAGGGAGAAAATAGACCTATTGGATTTTGGTATGAATGGCTGTTTTCAGTGATTGGGTCAGGCTGGGAAACCATTTATTTTTTCGGGGGGGGGTGGCCTGTTGCAATGCATTTGCCACTCTCTCCCCATCCCCATAAAATAAACGGGGGCCACATAGAGAAGACAGCTGCTTATGTCACCAACATGGGATCCACAGCTGACCGCAGATTCACTTGAGTACCTAGACCTGAGGTCAGCGAACTACTGCCTGTGGCCCATCTGACCCAGGGTTTATTTTTATAATATAGTGAAAGTATTGTTGGAACATGCCCACACCCACTGGTTTACTATTTTCTCTGCCTGCTTTTGTGCTACAATGGCAGAGTTGAGTAGTTGTGGAGAGACTGTATAACCTGCAAAGCCTAAACTATTTACTATCTGACCCTTTACAGAAAAAGTCTGCTGACGCCTGTCCTAGGTTTACAGTAATAGTTCTATCATCAAGATATCTTGGGGGAAAAATCACAATAGGAAGGGTCTTTTTGTTATTGTTTTGGTCCTGCACGAGACAAGAAGAAAAGCATAGCCAAGTCTACTGGATTTAGTAATTTTGGTACTGCCGAGCCCTTGCCTGGAGGAGGTTAATATAGACAGAGCTCTTCACAGGTCAAAAGGCCTCCTCAATATCACATGCCTCCTTCATGCCCCCTCACCCCCCTCACCCTGGCTTTGCCTCTGAAATGTGTATGGGAGATTTCTAAGTGTGTATTGTTTTCTTTCACAAACAAAAGGATCTAGTTCACACCTATTTCTCAGCAAACTCCAAGTTGGAGAACCTGAGCTTCTCACAGCAGTGAGACCCACGTCATACAAGGTTAGGTCTAGGGCTGGATTTCCCACCCTGGGCAATTGGCATTTGGGCAAATAATTCTTTGTTGTGGGAGGCTGCTGTGTGCACTGTCAGATGTTCAGCAGCATCCATCCCTGGGCTCTATTTACCAGATAAATAGCACTACCGTGATAGTGAAAATGTCTCCAGATGTTGCCAAATGTCCAGGGGAGGGCACATTGCCCCCATCTGAGAACCACAAATATGGTCTGTGGACCAGCAGTGTCAGCATCACCTGGGAGTTTGTTAAAAATGCAGAATCTCAGGCCCTTCCTCGTAACAGCTGAAACAAAATCTGCAATTTATTGAGCTCCCCAGGTGATTCCTATGCACGTTAGGGTTTTTTTTTTTTATTTTCTTACCTTTTTAAAAATTCCTTAAATTTTTTTACTGGAAATCTGTTTATCTTCTAATTTTTATTTATGTATTTAATCTTTCTTTCTTTCTTTCTTTCTTTTTTTCTTTTTTGCACATTAGAGTTTGAGAAGCCCTGGCTAGACAGTCTTGGGTGGTAACACCACTGCTGCTTCCTTTTCCTGCCTGCTGGAAATATGCCATCATTGTGCTTCATCTATATCCATCCTATTTCCAGCTCAAATTCAAGTCAATATATTGAGCACATCCTTTGGCCCAGTACTGTGTTTAGAGACAGGTGGTGTCCTGGGAAGAGCTGGAGCTTTGTCATCAGACAGACCTGGGTTCAAAAGGAGGGTCTGCCCTACCCTGCCCTGCCCTGGGGGATTATTTAATCTCTGCCTCAGTTTCCTTCTCTGAAACATCCCTAGTCTAAGCTTCAGAACATGCAGACCTTCTCAACAGTTCTATTGTGGAGAGATTGGTACACTTTTAGTTTCAAAGTTTTCATATCATTTATACATTTCTCACAAGTGATGAAATCTCAATGGCAGCAAATTTCCATTCAGAAGTGCTTTTCATTGATATTTAAGTCAGAGCTGACAAATACCAGCAGGTGGCAACAATGCCGCTTCTTTGGGTTTAGGAGTGGCCAAAAAATCTGTTGTCGATAAACATAAATTCCCCAAATTTTAAAGTTTCTAAGAGAACTTTTGAAAAGACCAGCCCTACCCAAAGGGAAGATCAGATGTAAATGTTGAAGGGGGAAATAGATGAAACATTAAATGTGTCTCCCTGACATGAACTCTAACCCACAAGAAACAACTAACTGTTCCTTAAAAAGAACAAAACACCAGAAAGGAAAGGTACAGGCGTCAGGGGCCCTTTGAAGTTCGGGTTCAAGATGGGCCTATCATTCTTTACATGGCCTAGGGGTTAAAATCTATGGCTTTACCCTCACCCTCAGGAATCTGACAGCCCCCCTCAAATCAGCTGCGAACATCTGGCAATCTGGAACATCTGGCAATCTGGATGCTTTCTGCCGGTTGGCTGAGTCACTGTGATCTCTGGACCAGCACCAACCTCCAGAGCCACAGAGATGCCCCAGCTGGCCAGAGCTGGGCCCCCCAGCAGTGGTAAAGGCTTCAGTGGGTCATTTTGTTTCAGTCGAGAGAGATAAGGGACTGGATGATCTAGGGCATAATTTGGAAGCATTTCCGAGGTCTCAGGACCATTTTAAGTATTGTATGTCATTTAACTTGACTCAGACAAATGGATTTAGTTTAACTTTGTTTCAGCCAGTTTGGCATCCTTCTTTTTGGAACCAGTAGGTGTTTGACCTGGAGCTAAAAATTGCCCAGAAAAGTTCAGTCAAGTCATCCCTAGACCATACCAGGTGCCTTTATTGTAAGAACTAGGGGACTTCAGCCTGGATGGGCTGGTCATTAAGAGGCTCTGATCCAGTCTGCACTTGAACTCAACTTGGATGAATGAACTAAGTGGTAGAGGCAGGAGAGTAAGCAAATCTCTGGCCAGGCACCAGTCTCCACAGTAACACAGATAGGCAGTTCTGGGGAAACTGAGGGTCTCAGTGAAACTTCCAGGAGTCAGCCAGAAACTGTCCCGGAGCTTGGGTGGGGACAAGATGCTTTCTTCCAGGGAAAGAACGTGCAGACAAGTGTCTGTGTGGGAGAGTGTTATCGTGGAGCCTGGGAGGGAAGGGGTGTAGACTCCCCAGTGATGACTGTGAGCAGTACCTCACTTTACTCTCTAGAGAATTTCTGCTTTTCTGGTTTGAGAACATTACCAATTTTTTCTGTTTCTTTTTCCTTTTTCGTTTTCTATCTGGCATATTTTTAAAATTCTTTTTTTTTTTTTTTTTAATTTGAGACAGGGTCTCACTCTGTCACCCAGACTAGAGTACAGTGGCATCATCATAGCTCACTGCAACCTCACACTCCTGGGCTCAAGTGATCCTCCTGCCTCAGCTTCCCATGTAGCTGGGACTACTGGCATGCACCACCACGCCCGGCTAATATTTCTATTTTTTTTTTTTTTTTGTAAAGACGGGGTCTTGCTCTTGCTCAGGCTATCTGGCATATTTTTAACATGGAGTTTACAGTCCTAAAGAGCAAAGACTGGAAAGATACAGAATTTTACTCCTTACTGTGTGATCCTGGACATGGTTAACAAAGCAGATTGAGTTTAAGTGGAAACCAGAATCATGGCTCCTTCAAGAAAATCTTCTCAGACCTCCTTGATCCAGGTAGCCTGCTGTTGTCCTATTGAAATGTAGCATGCCCAAGACACACTTAAACCAAAACAAAAGGTAATGAAATTTGAAATTCAGCTTTTAATGTGAAACATAGTGCAAGTTCTCCTTGTAGGTATGAGCTTGGCACATAGTAGGTACTCAATAAATGTTTATTAAGTGAATAAGTCCATTTTTCATTTCCTGTGATGATGAAGTAGGATCCTCCACCTAAAAGAAGCATGGGGGACCTGTTTATCTCCCTTGAGCCCAAAGCAGGCCCTAGTGTTGAGTGAGCAAGTGAGGGACAGACACAGGGCTTGACCCCAGGTCGTTCCATACAGCCACACCACTCACTGCCTCCCATAAGTTTGTGCAATTACACAGGCTTAAAATGCTTCACCAAACTGAGACTCCAGTTTTCCCAGAAAAAGAGTTTATGTATAAATATCAAGAAAATAATAAAAGAGTCAGATATAGTCAGAATCTTGAAGACAGCCTACAAGTGTGAGAAACATGAATTTAAGTTCTTACCTCTACTCCTGTCAGCTAAGCAGTTCTGAATGTGGGGTGGATGAGAACAGATTTTCCCTGAATTCACTTAAATTTATATGTATAAATAGTAGTAGTGTTACGTAGTGTTACCGAAAGTCGGCACTTGTCCCCAAGGCCGCATCAGAAGAACAATGACAAGTGGTTTGAGGAGAAGGAAAGAAGAGTTTATTAATTTGCAGGCCAATGGGGAGGCTGAGACTCCTGTCTCCAAGTACCAATGTCTTCCTTCTGAGCAGAAATCCAGAGCTTTTTAAGGTTCTGATCAATCCCATTTTTGGCTAACACAACCTCATGACCTCTGCTGGGATTAATCCCATTTTTGGCTAAAATAATCTTGTGACTTCCACCCAGAAAATTCCCTGGAGCGATCTCCTGTGGCACAAAGAACAAAAGACACTCCTCTGCCCCTCCCAACCACTGGCCTGAGGCAGGGATGCGGGTCCTAGTTCTCCAAAAGGAACCGGGGATGTTTTAAAGACACATAAAACATTTGCCATTTTTTCAAGCCATTTCTTCTGTTACATATTCCCCCCTGTCAAGATTATCCTTCCATATCTGTGGAAGGAGGGGTGACTACTCTGTTATAGCAGATAAGTTGTACATTTCTGCATCTTACCTGTTATTACTGTCAAAAGACAAAATTATAACAAATTTATAAGATCTCAATTGGCTTTACTGCAATTCTAGAATCAGGCAACACTTCATTCTATAATAATGAGTCAAGCACAGGGTACTGGCTTTATAGAAAAAGGGTTGAAAAAAGCAGAAACAAAGAACGAAGAGTGGATTGGCCATTTCAAAGTTACTTTCCTTGTCAGGTGGGCACAGGAACACAGAACAATAGAAGGATAACTGATTAAGTAACACCAGGTTACTTCAGGTTAAGGATTAAAACAGAGGGAACTTCATTATCAAGCTATTGAAGACTGAAGCTGACCTGTTTGCTGTTTTGGAAATTGGCTGCTGTCACAACTGATGCTGCCACACACAGCATAATGGCTCCTCCCCAGGAGCAGGGGGCTCCCGGGCCCCACCACAGTCTGAGGGAAATAATTTACTTGTTTTTCCCATAAATAGATGTGTTCTTGTCAGACCAAGTGACCTGATTTGGGATCAGTTTTTCTGGTGACCAGGTTTTCTCTCAGCTAGATTCAGTGTCTCTTTGCACTGAATAGTGATGGTTAAATATTACCAAATTATTGAACGCTTCTTCTAGATTCCTTCTTCTGGACGCTGTCCCTTCATGTTAACATACACAGAGGGAACAATGCAATTGACTGGAATTCACCTTCTCAAGGTTAATGTACAGTCATGTACCGCATAACAACGTTTTGGTCAATAATGGATTGCATATAATGACAGTGGTCCGACAAGATTATAATGGAGCCGAACAATTCCTATTGCCTACTGACGACACAGCCATCATAATGTCCTAGAGCAATGCATTACCTTTTCTATGTTTAGATATGTTTAGATACACAAATACCATTGTGTTACAATTGCCTACAGTATCCAGTACACTAACATGTACAGGTTTGTAGCCTAGGAGCAATAGGTTATACATGTAGCCTTGATGTGTAGCAGGCTATACCATTTAGGTTTGTGTAAGTACACTCTCTGATGTTCACACAATGATGAAATTGCCTAACAACATGTTTCTCAGAACATCTCTGTGTCATTAAGCAACACATGACTGTAGCTGATTATGTTAAGGTTTAATTTGTTTTTGGCTCAACTGTCATGGATTCATATGCAATAATAATTACAAAGTCCTAATAGCTAACAGTTACTAACCACAACGAGTCAGGCATTGTACTAAGCTTTTGCCATGCATGGTTTTATTTAAACCTCACGACAATCCTATGAAGTAGTCACGATTATTATACCTGTTGTAGCAATGAGGAAATTGAGAGGCAGAGAGATTAAGGGCCACCAGGCAAGTAAGGATAGAGCTGGGAATTGCACACTGGCTGGTCACACTCTCAAACCCAAAGTCTTCACAGTAAATACCCCGCTGCCCATTACCTTCAAGAATCTTAATTTCCAATTCCAATTAAACAACTTGTCTTTCCCTCAACAGACATATAACTCTCTTGCCCTCCGGCCTTGTCGCAAGCTGGCCCTTCTGAGTTGCCCTCCTCCTGGGGAGCATTTCCCTTGTGGTGGCCCAACTACCTGCATCAGTCATCCTGTGTGGGTGCACCTGCTCACACCCACTGAGCCCATGTCTCTGTGGGAGAATGGGGCGGGTGGTACCTGGGAACCTGCCTGTCCAGATTTGAGGTGACTTGCTTTTGGGTTTAAAATCACAAATTTTAAAAATCCTTCTATTAAATTTAAGATTTTAAAATGTACATATTAAAAATTTGTGTTTCTTTGAACTAGACTGAGTTTCAAAAAAAATAAATAAATAAAATAAAATAAAAAATAAAAAAAATAAAAATTTGTGTTTCTATATCTGTTTCTCCCACTAGATCACGATTTCTTTACAGCAAGATCATATTTTGTATCTCTGGAGCCTAACATACAACCTGGCATTAAATAAATATTACTCTCTCATTCTTAAAACACTTTTGTGATACCCAGTTATATACGGATAATTCCTAGCTTCCATGGTATGTTATGCAAGGTCCTTGATGACCTACCTGTTTGGCCTCATTTCTTGGGACTCTACTCCCTATACCAAAGGCTAGACGGGTTTTATTTATGTTAAAGGAATGTCCTCAAGGCCACCTGGCACCTTGTGTGTACAGCATGTTTCAGTGAATGGTGCTTCTGTGTGTGGCTTTTCATTTATTGCACACTGAGTGTAGTTGATTTCTAGCTCAAGTCAAGCTTAACATTCCTCAGATGAAACCCTGAGAATTCTTATTCTCCCTAGTCGTCTCCCAAGGACATTCCCAATTAGCCTAAGAAAATTAAACTCCCTGTCCATATTTGCCCTCTAGAGACATAGGTAAACACCAGCTGGGCACATGTGGTAGGGTTTCTAGCAATGAAAGCAAAAGTTTTAGGTTGCAGAAATGAGATTTATTTATTTGGATATGGGACTGGATGGGCTTTGGAAGTTTTTCTAAATCCCAGTGCCATTTTTAGCATCTTTTAGAGACACAAAATAATTTAACTTGGTGGCACAGAAATGGATTCTATGCAGCAGAGCCTGGGATGACTGTTTTCCCTCTGTGTAACTAGCTTGTGTTTGGAGAGCAGCTGACAGCTGCCATACCTCAGCAAACATTGCAAATTTCAAAACAGCTCTGCCCAGAGTAGGGGTCAACAAACTTTTTCAGGACAGGGCTAGATGGTAAATATTTTAGGCCCTAAGGTATCTGCCACAACTCACCAATTCTGCCATGGTAGTTGCAAAGCAGCCAGAGACAATACGTAAATAAATGGGTGTGCAATAAAATTTTATTTATGGGTATCAAAATTTGAATTTAAAATAATTTTCATATATCCCGAAATATTATTCTTTTTTGATTTTCCCTAATCATTTGAAAATATAAAAAAGTATTCTTAGCTCATGAGCTATACAAAAACAAGCGGTAGGCTGGATTTGGTCCCCGGGCCACAATTTGCAGACCTCAGCTGGATCAGTGGCTCTTGAGGTTTCAGCCCTGGTGACAGTCCCTGTTGTATAATGACTTACAGGTGTTATCTTCCTCCTGAATCAGCTGTGGCTCCATCAGAGGTGCCTTGGGGCAAGAGGCAGGCAAGACAAAAAGAAGTGTTCGCATCCCGGCCAAGTAGCAGGTCCACAAAGAGAGTAAGAAGCAGATTCTGGGGGAGGCTGGGGCTCCTAGGAGTGCCAGCGAAGGGACCCCCTAACCCTGGCCTAGGGTGGGGTCCTGGGCTCTGCATTCAAGGCTGCCCCATCTCAACATGCTGGAGGGGCAGGGAGAAGGCCCTGTAAGGGAGGGGGTCCAGGATGTGTGTGGGGCCAGAAACAAGCTCTCCTTGGTCTCTGTAGGAACTTTCTTCACCAGTGACAAGAAAAACTAGAGTTGGCGAGAGGATGGCTTGAGCTCAGGAGTTCGAGACCAGACTGAGCAAGAAACAGACCTGGTCTCTACTAAAAATAGAAAAATCAGCCAGGTGTGGTGGCACCCACCTGTAGTCCCAGCTACTCTGGAGGCTGAGGCAGGAGGATGACTTGAGCCCAGGAGTTTGAGGTTGCAGTGAGCCATGAGGACGCCACTGCACTCTACCCAGGGCAACAGAGTGATTCTCTGTCTAATTAAAAAGAAAAGAAAAGAAAAAGAAAAACTAGAATTGTGAGAAAAGAATCCAAGTGGGTTTTGAAGGGGTGTTTGTTTTTAAATTGTGTTTGAGGTATGCTTTACTCGGTGGTCATTTTCTGTCACCAAAGTGCTTCCATAGTAGTTTGGGATCCAGGGTGCCATGGATCAGAATCTCAGGGCAGCCACATGGTTGCGTGGCCTGCCCAATCCCTCTGTGGTCTAGACTCTCATTACTACTACCAGAGAGGAAAAACTTTTCCTCTATTTTCTGAGGGTCTGTGCCTGGGGGCCTGCACATGAAAACTAACAATAGACAGTAAGAGGAAAAGTATGCAATTTTTATTCATATTTACATGCATGGGAGTTCACAGAAAAGAAGTGAAACTTGAGGAAGCAATTAGACTTGGGGGTTTATACACCATTTCAGCAAAAGAAAGGCATTTGGGGCTTGAAGGATATTAAATTGTGGGGAAGTGACTAGGAAATAAACAGGGAAACTAGTGAAAGATAAAGGCTGTTCTAGTAAGGTCTGTTTATACAAACTCATCTCAATGTTGACTCTATGTCTCCAGTGGTAAGAGTAGCTCTAGGGCTGGGGGGAACCTTCACAATGAGAAATTTTAGGCAGATAAGAAGAACTCTTCCTGCAACTGTTGATTCGCAAGTGCCTTCAACTCAAAATAATCTTTATGCCAATGTGGCATATTTTGGGGTGATATCCTAATCTACTTCACTGGTTTGGGAGCCAGCCTGCTGGGACGTGACTGTGTTTCCCACATTTGCTCTGTGACTTTGATAAAGTTACTTAAAATTCTCTATGTCTCAACCCCTATCTATAAAAACAGAGGTAAAAATAGTACCTATTTTGTAGACTTAATGGAGATTTAATGAGTCAATATGTGTAATAAGTTTAAAATAATGCCTGACCCAGATTAAGCACTAAATAAGCATTAGCCGCCATTTTTAGGCACTTAGCATGTGTAGGGCTTCCATATGTATGACTAATTCATGGTGCTGTTATAAATGGAGGCTATTAGTTTTCTGGTTTTTTGGGTTTTTTTTAGAGGCAGGATCGGCTGTTTTGCCCAGGCTGAAGTGCAGTGGTGTAATCATAGCTCACTACAGCCTCAAATTCCTGGGCTCAAGTGATCCTCCTGCCTCAGCCTCCCGAGTACCTATTACTACAGATGTACGCCACTATGCTCGCCTAATTTTTAAAAAATTTTTTGTAGAGATGGGGTCTTGCTATATTGCCCAGGCTGGTCTTGAACTCCTGGCCTCAGGAGATCTTCCTGCATTGGCCTCCCAAAGTGCTAGGATTACAGACATGAGCCAACATGCACCCAGCCTATTTGATATTAGTTTTTTAAAATTCCACCATTGTTCCTTCAAAGAGTGTGGCAGTAAGACTCACTGGGAAAAAACTTGGGACTTTGACAACAGCCTGAGAGATGTGAATCCAGTCAGTTTGTTCCTCAGGCTGGGGTACGTTGTGGTTCCTACTGCTCTGACATTAAAGCTCATGTACTCAGAGGAAATGAAATCAGTATCTCAAAGAGCTACCTGCACAACCATGTTTATGGCAGCATTATTCACAGTAGCCAAGATATGAAAACAACTCAAGTGTCCATCAACAGATGACTAAAGAAAATGGAATATTATTCAGCCTTTAAAAAGGAGATCCTGCCATCTGTAACAACATGAATGAATCCGGAGGTTATTATGCTAAGTGAAATAAGCCAGACACAGAAATAAAAATACCGCGTGATTTCTTTTACATGTGACATCTAAAAAAAGTCGAATATATAGAAAAAGAGTAGAGCAGTGGTTCCCAGAGGTAGGGGTGATGCTGGGGTGGCGGGAAGGATGGAGAAATGTAGGTCAGCGGGTACAAAGTTGCAGTTATGTAGGATGAATAAGTCTAGAGATCTAATGTACATATGAGGACTGTAGTTAATAATACTGTATTGTATACTGAAATTGGATAAGAGGGTAGATTTTAGTGGCTCTTAACACACACACAATGAAGGTAACTATGTGAATTGATGGATACATTAATTGGCTTGACTCTAGTAATCATTTAAACTATGTATATGTATATAAGAACATCATGTTGGATACCTTAAACATACACAATAAAAAAAGAAGCTCAAATCCAAAACTCCAGCTACAGGGCCTGGCATGGCCTGTCTCCACCCGTTTTTCTGGGTTCTCTATACCCCTGTCTGCTTTGCTCAGTCCCTGTGGCTCACTCTTCCTATTCGCTTCTTTTGCCCTGCCCCAGGCTCTCTCATAGTCCTTATCACCATTGTAAGTTAATTCCCACTTGTGAGTTGTTTGTTTGACATCTCTTTCTTCTGCCAGACTAAAGTCAACAAGTGCGTGCACTGGATCTTCAATAACTCTGGACATCCAGCATCTGGCATAGCTCTTAGCACCTATATGCACTTGGAAAATAAATGCGGAATGAATGAAAGAATATTAGTAATCAAGGAAGTCATTGGAGATTGTCCCATAACACAGGACTTGTTGGAGTTGCTTAGCTGGTACTTAACTGAGAAGATATTGACAAGCCAGCTTGGCTAACAGTTGCTACTATTCACTGAGTGCCCACTATCATGCAACAAGCATTGATGGAGCAGCTATTGTGGGCAGCGCCCTGAGCTTGGCACTGGCCCTAGCAATGAACACAACAGCCAGAAAGCCCTCCCTCATAAAGCACCTGGCACAGATACTCTAATTATTTTGTCGTAATTTTGCATTTTGATAGAATTTCAAACTTGAGATAAATTGCAAGATTAGTACGAGGAACTTCTCCATGCCCTTTGCCAAGATTCACGAATTGATCTCAGTTTGCTCCATTCTGAGAGAAAATTTTTCTTTTAATGTTAAATTTTAACGAACAAGGTTAGAGCAATTTTGGTAAAGAAGGCTCTGGGGGTTCAAATGAGTTTGCAGTGTTTAGTACTGTGGCCAGTTGCTGTGGAACATTTTATTCATATCATTCACTTTCCTGCTAACCATGAGTCACTGAGCTGACCATATTGCCTATAAAATGGAGTAACTGCACCCTCAGCGTGGTGCTGGGGAAATGAATTAATGATAGTGAAGTGTGTTTTAATAATATCTGATGAAAGACATCATGCACAAGTAAAATATGCTCACTCCCCTTTTCCTTCTCTTACAGCTAACAGCTGGGACCGATTTTATTTTTGTTACCAGGATTAGCATACATTTTTCCCTTGCCTGGTTTCCATTTCCTCATGGAGGGATGTTGCCCTCACTCCCCCCTCCGCCCCCAGCGCAAGCTCCCAACAGTCATATGTGCGAGTATCCAGCTGCCTTTATAATTACATCATTCATGAGCTCCGTTGCCATGGCAGCATGAGGGGTTTGGAGGTTGTGTTTTCCTTTATGAAGGTTTTTTTGTGTGTGTTCCTCATCTCGGTAGTTACACATTCTGAGCTGACTGATCATTCAGAAGCCCTTTGGTTATATTCTTAATTTTCCTGGCTACTTTTCACCCAACACTTTGTCAAATCCAGGGGTGCTATGTTGCACTATTCCAGGGGTTTCTATTCTCATTGTAGTTGGTGGAAGTGGAGCCCTCAGAGCTGTGCAGCCCACTCTCCGGCATGTTGCACACTGTTGCCCTATCAAACTTCACCCCCATACCCAAACTGATTGAGGTGTTTTCAGAAAACTCAAAGTCACCCCTTCAGGTTTTTAAAATCTGTTAGGCCTTAGGATGCGTGTTGGACAACAACTGCTTGGGAATCTCAAGATCCAAAGAAGCTGAGTTAAATGGTGTACAATTGCAGAAGTATCAAGGTAAACTATATCTGACTTCAAGAAGGCTCTGTGCTTCTTGTTGAGAGACCGAAAGCATTTATAACTGGTCATTTGGTTCATTTTCCTGAGAATAGCTTAGCTTTGAGTGTTAATGCTCTCTAGCCAAAGGCCACCAGAAATGCACCTATAATTGAACAAGTTGGGTTTATTACCCTTTACAGCGTGAGAGAATGCACACAGTGGGGAATAGTAAATGGGTGATAGAAGGGCGTTATAGGGTTTGGGCTTGTACTAGGTAATTTTGGTTGGGTTTAAGGCAACACGGCTTTGCTCTAGATTGGATGCTATCAGGAAGCAGGGATAATACCATAATTAGCTATCTTAATAATTCTTATCTATAAGAGAGGAAAAATGAAGGGAGACAAAAGCTTCAATTGTAAAGCAGCAGCAGCCACTCATATTAGCCAGGATAGGGGTTGCTTGCTCATTTCTGGGCTTGGACAATGTTCATGTTTGTGTATGTTCAGACATGATTATGGAGTGGTCTTGTTTTTGTCTTGACGCATTGCTATGGTTTAGCCCCACCAAGTCCCATGTTGAAATTTGATCCCCAGTGTTGGAGGTGGGGCAGGTCCCTCATGAATGACTTGGTGTTATTCTCCTGACAGTCAGTGAGTTCTTGCTCTATTAGTTCCTGAGAGAGCTGCTTGTTAAAAAGAGTCTGGCACCTCCCTCCTTTCTCTTTGCTTTCCTCTCTCACTATGTGCTCTCTGCACACACTGGTTCCCCTTCGCCTTCTGCCATGAGTGGAGGAATCAGCCTAAGGCCCTTACCAGATGCAGATGCCAGTGCCATGCTTCTTGTACTACCTGCAGAACCCTGAGCCAAATAAACCTCTTTTCTTTATAAATTACCCAGCCTCAGGTATTCCTGTGTAGCAACACAAACAGACTAAGACCCCCATCATGGATGGTCACAGAGTGGCCTTGTCTGATGTTGATGCCCTGTGAAATTGGCTGTGCTCAACAGGAGGACACCGTGGTGTAACTGTGAATACTAGGGCAGCTCCAGGATGTGAGAGGATGTGTTTCTCTCTTCTTCAAATAGAATTTCAGAATTTAAAAAATAGCAATCTCATCTATTACTTTATTTATATCCAGGTTACATCCAGAAATAATTTGCTGTGATTCTGAAAGATACTGAGTTTCTCACAGCTTTACACTCCTAGGCATTTCAAAATTATAGAATATTAGAGTTAGAAGATGGTGTAAAATGATCTAGTTTAGAGGTTTTTACAAACTTCTCCACCGAGATGCTTACGATGAATGTTGATCACATGTAGGACCCACTCTTAGATTGTGACAGCACCTCAAAAACTTTGGTGGTGAAATAAAAAAAAATATCAAAATCACTGTTAACTCTTCAAGGTTGGTGAGTGGGGCTCAAGCAGAGGAAAGGAGCTATTGAGGTGATGGTTCATGAGCAACTCCTCAAGGTTTTCTATAATTCCAAGTTGTCCTTCTCCCACTCAAGAACTCAATTCATTCCCATATAATTGTCACATATCAGAAATTATTTGTTTCATTTGGTGCCTTACAAACTTTGGGAATATTAATTGAGAATTAATAAGTTAATAATTTGGGAATATTAAAGACCTCATAATTAAGATCCCATCAGAAGCCTGAGCAAGAGGGAGACCCCGTCTCTACAAAAAAAAATAATAATAACTAGCTGGGCGTGGTGGCACCTGTAGTCCCAGCTACCTGGGAGGCTGAGGCAGGAGAATCGCTTGAGCTCAGGAGTTTGAGGTTGCAGTGAGCTATCATGAAGCCACTGCACCCCAACCCCGGGTGACAGAGTGAGATCCATCTCAAAAAACAAAACAAAACAAAACAAACAAACAAAAGATCCCATCAGAGCCATGTTTCCCCAATGAAATGGAGAATCCCACATATTTAGGCTAAACCCTCATTGTATTAATGAGGGGAAACTAAATTCCAGAGGAGGAGGAGGAGGTGCCTGGACACAAATGGGATTCATCCACTAAAGGACTGTTCCCAGGCTGCCCTCCCAGCAGCAGCCTCCCCTGTCATTTGTGGGTCCTCCTCCCAGGCTCGGTCTCCCCACCTCTTTTGCATTCCTTCTAATCAATCCGCCGGCAGTGAGTTAACCTCCCCTACTCATCCTCCATCTCCCCTGCACACCTTCCCTTCCATCCTCCAACACAAGTTCCCAGCCTCCTGGGGCATAGCTCCCGTTTAAGTGTGATGGAGTTAGCGGAGCTGCAATGCCTCAATAAATATGCATGGTTTAAAAGCCTGGAATGTTTTCCTCAGACTGAGAGCTTCAGAAGGGTAGGGAATCTTTGTATCTTTTGTCCCTCATCAGAGACTGCCTCGTGGAAAGAGGGTCTTCAATGAATGGTTATTGCATCTGCTGCCGTGGGTGCTGGGGGTGAAAGTGGGGGCAGGCCAGAGGGTGGTGATCTTTAGAAAGAACCAGGCTTATTCCTCTAAGACTAGAGGAGAGGAATGCCTGTTCACTAATTTTGACTCGCTTCCAGCCAACTGCCCACGAGGCAGCGTCACTGCTGAATTTCACAGACAGTCCACACTGGGTCCACCATGGCGCTCTGGGTGTCTTCCCGAGCACTGTCTGCTACCTCCTTTCTCTGCCAGTCTTCCCCCATAATAAATGGCATCATTGGCCAGACGGTGGATGAAGTCAGAGACCTAGACGTCATCCTCCATCCTTGATTTCTCTCTTTTCCCAGCCCCACCTCAAATCTGTCAACAAATCCTGTCAATTATTTTCAGCAAGATACTTCTTGGTTTTCCCAGTTCTCCGGCCAGTCTCAAGTCTCTGACATCTCTTCCCGGGCACTTCATCTAATCCTTTTGCCTGTGACTCTTGGTCCTGAGAGATCTGATTCCCACCTGCTGCTGCAAAGAGTTCCCATCCTGCCTGCACCCTGGTTCACTTTGCCCCAGACCCCCTGACTTCCCGAGAGCTATAAAGCAGGGCTGACAAACTGAGATGTCTACAGGGGCAGGGCAGCTCTTGCCAGTGAGTGAAGGGGGCACTGCGGTGGGCCAGGGCACCCACACATCCCTCCAGGAGATTGTTTCATCCCTATGTGGGCCCATGGTGCCCACGTCTTCAGATTTTTATTAAATCAGTAATCTGGGTTTTTTAAAAAAAAAATCACTCATGCCAAAAATGTTAGCACAGAGTTCTCATTCATTTAAAAACACCACATAAGCCAAAAGACACCTGCCCGTGGGAGCACTGCCCATGGCAGTCAAGTCTGAATCTTCTGGCCTAGGCCACGCCAAGCTCTTTCCCACGACCATGATTTTGCATTTGCCACTGTACAAACAAGCATAAGAATCGAGAGTAAACTTTATAGCAATTTGACAGAGTAATTTTATGTGTCTTGAATATGATAATAAAAAATTGGGGCCTGGATTTAGTGTCAGAGTCAATGGACATTTTCTACAAAAGGCCAGATAGCAAATATTTTAGGCTTGAGGGCCACATGGTCTTTGTCATAGCTATTCAATTGTGCCATTACAGTGCGAAACATATAAAATTGAACTTGATATAAACAAACGTGTGGCTGTGTTCCAATAAAACTTTATTTGTGAACACTGAAATTTGAATATCACATAATTCTTATACGTCATGAAATCTTTGTTTTCTAACCATTTTTAAATATAAAATCATTCTTAGTCTATGAGCTGTATGCAGTCTGTGGATTTGACTTGGCACACAGGACATAATTTCCCAATACCTGCTCTATATAATGTTTTAAAATTTTGCTTTTGAGGTAATTTTTATTGTATTTTTATTTTTATTGTTTTTCACACCAGATTGGAAATTTAAAAACAGAAAAACTAGTTCTTGACCACAGATAATTTAGGAAATATTGTTCTACTTCTCAGATCTAATGCTACCTCCTTAAAGAGGCCTTCCTTGACCAATTTATCAAAAGTAGATTCAACCACTGACTACGTAGAAAAGGAAGAGTTTGTTTAGTTTTTATTTTTAGGTGTGATAATGGTTTTGTGGCTATGTTTGGAATATACATACTAAAATATTTATGGAAGAAATGATAGGTGGTATTTATCATACTTCTATAAACTTCTGTGTATGTTTGAAATACTCCATAATAAAAAGTTATAAAATAGGTTCTATTCTCTCCTTGCCCCATCCTAAGTTCATTATATTTGTTTTCTTTGTCATCTTCACTACAATTTTAGATGGTCTTGGTCTTCATCTACCTTTCCTACCAGAATGAAAGGTCCATGAAGACATGCACCATTTCCATGTTGTTCATCTTTGCTTCATCATAATTTCTGATGGAAAAATTATGGAATTTTTTTCTATCAAAAATTATGGAAAGGCATTCAGTGAGGAGAAAAATTTGGTATAAATAGTGCCAGAAATCAACCAGCACACAGCAAGCCCCAACCGGAGCTTCATTCCATTTTATAGGAGGGAGCCAAACACCCTTTGGCTGCTTGCATTTTTTTTTTAATTTAGTGTTAAAATGTTAACAAGAGCTTAGAAATGATCCTACCATATGTTTATTTAAATCATATTACAGTAGTCTCTTAGCTTTCTGTAATGTATTTTAAGCCTTTATAACAATCACAGTTCTTTGCCTTTCTGAAAGTTACAAATATTATGATCTTAAAATAACCTCTCCCCCAAACTTTAAGACTTTTAAAGCAATTGGTGGTAGTTGCTGTATTTTTTACTTAAGCAGCTCCCGAGAGATTGCCAAAATAGCAGAGCTACAAGTAGGATGCATCCAATGGTGGTTTGCATATGGTGGAAAGACAGGACAGGTTTAAAGCATGACACTGATATCTCAGGGTGGGAAGGGACTATCCGCAGTTCTTCTTCAAGTGTCTTCTGAAGACCACCTGCATCAAAATCATCATGTTAAAACTGCAGTTTCCTGGACTGTCTCAGACCTACAAATTTGCAGGGGTGAGGGATGATAGCAATGATCTGTGTCTTAATCAGTTTGAGCTGTTATAACAAAATGCCATAGATTGAGTGCCTTAAATAACAGCCATTTATTTCTTACAGTTCTGGAGGCTGGAAAGGCCCAGGGTCTGGGTGCCAGTTGATTCTGTTCTTGGTGAAAGTCCTCTTCCTGGCTTATAGATGGCTATCTCCTTGGCATATCCTCACATGGCAGAGAGAAAGAAAGACAGCAAGTTCTTTGGTCTTTTCTTGCAAGGGCACTAATCCCGTCATGAAGACTCCACCCTCATGACCTCATGTAAGCCTGATTACCCCCAAAAAGTCCCACCTCCAAATACCATCACTTTGGGGATTAGGGCTTCAAAATATGAATTTTGGACAGACACATTCAGTCCATAACAATATGAAATGTGATTCTAAAGTCTGAGGACCCTTGATTTGGGACATCTCTGAGCCTGTTCCCCCCAATTACTAACATGTCCTGAGAATTTCCAGTGTGCCATGGGGATTTCTAAGGCCTCTGCAAGCTTTTTAATTCCCACAACTACTCTATGAGGGAGTACTATTGTTATCCCCATTTTATAAATGAAAAGAAATGGAAGCAAAGAGGGGTCTCAATAACTTGCCAAAGGTTACACAGCTAAGAAATTGCAGAGTTGGGATAAAGACCCACCCAGGCAACCTGGTAGCAAGAACCAAGATCCTGCTGTCCTGTTCCCATGAATTACTCTCTGTTTAGAAGACTAAATAAGATGTTTCCTTTTCAGAATCATAAGGGAGTCTCAAGGCCACAGTGTCAATGTCTCAGTACTTGAGACAGAGACACAAAAGAATCCTATTTTTCCTGCCCTGGAAAGGCATTACACAATACAAGCAAGTTGCTATAAATCTTTTCAAGACAGGAAGGTGACTCCATTTTATCAGGTCAGGCCTTCTTGTAATAGGCAAAAGAAAACACATCTACACGTTTTACAGGATTTTTAGCCGAGGAAATGCAATCAAATCCAGGGAAAGTCAAGTTTAGAATTTGACTTATCCCTAGAATTCCATCAGCCCTTTATAATTTCCTGGACTATTTACAAATTCTGTCAATTCTTATATTATTATTATTACTATTTTACTTTGTTTTGTAGTATATTTTTCTCTAGTTTCCATTAAACAATCAATTCTCTCAGAGAATGTTGCAAACTTTTGAATGCAGGGATCTTTGATGTATACTCAAGGAGGGGTGGACAAAACCAACACCACTGAGGATCTTATCTGCTTAGGCACCATGCCGAGCTCTTTACAGGTGGTAGTTTGTCTAATCTTCACATCAGCCTGACACAGTGGGTGTTATTGGAGCAATACTGTGGCTGTCCAGGATGCTGTGGGATGCTCTCTGGGGCCTGGAAGGAGTCAGGTCACCCTGATGCCTGGAGTGGTCCTTGGCTTTGTGGTCCTGGACTCTCTACTTTCCATGCACCAGTGCATGTCCATCTCTCATGAACCAATTCACGCCACCAAACTCACAGAAACTTCAGAGCTGTCAAATGACCAATGTGATCAACATATTCTCTCCCTGGAAACCAATTCACACGAGAAGCCAAATTATAATGCTCCGATTATTTGATGAGTATAGAAACAAAACAAGATAAATTATATGACTATTAAGCTCCACAGTTAACAGCCTAAAGAATTCTTCCCAAGATAATAGTTTTAACTCCTAAGAGAACAGAATATACACTGGGATTTGCCCTCTAAGCAGCTCAGAAATACATGACTTACTCTCTTTTCTTCTTTTCCTACCCTCTGTATCAGGAACTCTTCATCTGATATGGGCATGCAACATGTGTGTATATTTTGTGTGTATTGGGGAAAGAGTTCATACAACTTAATTTTAAATATATTATATATAATATACAATTTTTAACCATCACTAATGTAGTTTAAGTTCATTAGTAATGTAGCTTAAGTTTATCAATTAAAAATGGATTCCAATTTTTAAAAAATATTCATACCAACATAAGTGCACATATATTATAGATATTATACAGTTATAGTATATACTGTATATTGTTCATTAATATCTTTTTCCCATGATGTATCCTGGACATCTTTCTAGCATTCTTTGTAGCAACTGTACAATACACCATAGAATTTATTTATTTATACATGCCCCTCTTTATGGCAAACTGTTTTTGTCCTCCTTTAGGCTGTTTCTCTAAAGAACTACTTTCCTTGCCTCAGACTTTCTTCTGGGTGGCACCCTTGGTTCCGCAGAGAAGCCTTCCCTGCCATGTCTTCTAAGACAGCCCATCAGTGCCAACCCACCCATCCTCTCCTTCCTGAACTTGCTTGCCTTTTCCTCATAGCGTTTAAAGCAACCTGAAGTCATGGTAGTTATCTGTGTTTTTTGTCTGTCTTGGCACTGAGTCTTTGAGAGCAGTGTTACTGCCCTTTTCACTGTGTGTGTGTGTGTGTGTGTGAGAGAGAGAGAGAGAGAGAGCGCGCGCACCTAGAACTGAGCCTGGCCCAGAGATGATGATCTGAAAGTATCTGATGAATGAACAACTGTCTAGTTTTCACACTTGCATAAAAATATTTCAGGTTTCTTAGAACTAGGATGATTTTTTTAATCCACCTGTTGCATGGATGATTGATCTTTAAGAAAGTTCATTCAAAACTTGGACAGACACTGTCAAATTACTCTCCTAAAACGTTACAGTAATTTATACTGCTTCAGCAATGTATAAGATCTTTACCCACATATCCTGACCAAAAGTAAGCATCACAATCATCCCAATATAATATTTATTTATGATATCATACTTCCCTTATCATATTAAGTAGGAAATGGTTATTTTACTTTGTTCTTATTTGTATTTCATTAGGTTTGAGAATATTAATATTTTGACTTTTGTGACTTGTCTGTTCCACACTATCACATTCTCAAAGAAGTCTCTGAACCAAAAAGTTAACAACTATTTCTCTCCTTTAACATTTTTAGATATGTTAATTCCAGGATCTAAGATGTAAAAATAGAAATTTTGAAAAAAAACCCTGTTTTCCTTAGTATTCATTCCTTACTATGTGCTAGTGTGTTTCTAAGTGTTTTGCATGTATTGTCTCACTTAAGCCTCTCGATAACTCTTTGATGTAAGTATTATGGTTACCCCCATTTTACAGATGAACAAAGAGGTACAGAGCTCAAGTGAAAACAGCACACTGCAGAGTGGCAGTCTCTGGTAACCAGCAGCATCGCCATGTGGTCTTTATTTCTCAAGGCTCTCTCTGGACCTTCTCGTTTCTGGATCCCACTTGAATGGATTACTTTGGTATTGATGACCGATCATATGTATTTGCATGTGGATCTTTCAAAGTTGCCTGATCAGGTTTCCCAAATGAGGAAACTGACATAGATATAACTTCCTGGGCCCACAGTGGCAAGCTCATCTTTTGAAACTAGATCTGTCTGATTACAAAGCCCCAGCTTTGTAGGACATGTCCAGGATATTTCAGCTACCCAGGACAGTGCTGGACCAAGGTATTTGCTCAAAACGTGCTGGCTGAATTGGTTTCACCAGAGCTGGAAACAGAGCTGGACACACCTCAACCATAATTGGGGCACTTTTCCAATGGGTGGGAAGAAAAAGCAGAGTAGTTATACTGCCAGGAATACTATGGGCTAGACCTGGGCTCACGTGACTTGATCCAATCTGCTTTGAGAAGTTCTGCCCTTGGGGAAGTTTGTTGGGAAACTGGTGGGAAGCAGACTCTTTGTGAAGTGAACACACCTGCTTAGAAATCTTAAATGCAAGAGAGACTAGCAAGAGGAGACACGGCAGAGAACAAACCTGGGAAGATTACACGACTATGATTACATATTTGTAAATATGAAAACAATGTAGACTTTTAAAAAGCTTTTTTCTTCATTATTAGAGTTATAACAACATCAAAAAAAAAACCCAAAAAAGTTTACTATTATGGCTTACTCCCTCCTTCCCCAGAATACCTTGATCTTGATGGTAAGCCATGTGAATTAAAAACAAAGAAAGAATCTGAGGTCAGCTGGGGATACCAAGTCAGCTGTGGCATGCTGCTATTTGATTTGGTAGCCACTGTTTGATTTGGGGGAGATGGGCAGTGTGGAGAGGAAGATGTGACTAATGCATTAAAACCAGCAAGGAACAAAGGAGTTTCTTGACCACCAAGATTATAATCATTCTTTACTTTTTTCTTTTTCTTTTTCAGAGACAGGGTCTCACTTTGTCATCCAGGCTGGAGGGGAGTGGCTCAATCGTAGCTCACTGCAGCCTCGAACTCCTGGGCTCAAGTGATCCTCCTGCCGTAGCCTCCTGAGTAGCTGGGACTCGCACCACCGCACCTAGCTAATTTTTATATATATATTTTTTAGACACTGGGTCTTGCTATGTTGTCCAGGCTGGTCTTGAACTCCTGGCCTCAAGCAATCCTCCTACCTTGGCCTCCCAAAGCACTGGTATTACAGGCATGAGCGACTGTACCTAGCCATTCTTCTCTTTAATATATTGTTAATACCATTGTGTAAATAGAACATGAGACAGAATTTTTTTAAGAAACCTAAACAAAAGAGTAGTCATAGTACCTTAGTATGTACCAGTGCTATTCTAAGAACTTTACAAGTATTTCATTTGATCTTTACAACAACCATTTTCTCTCTCTAGATAACACAATAAGCTCCAATTTACCCCCAAGTATTTGTGGAGCACCTAGGATCTACCAGTTGCCATGGAAAGAAAGGCACAGTCCTGATCTTTGAGGAGTTTAGAGTGTTGTTAAGGAGATAAAATATGTTTACACCACATGCAAGTCAGAAGTCAGGCTATTCATGCCAAAAAATGGATGATTCAATAAAAGCAGTTGAGTCAATGAGCTTGCCATTTGGAATAAAAGGAAGTATGAACCCTAAATCAAATCTTACATTAAAATAAATTCCAGATGGATTAAATAGTTTAATGTAGAAACAATGAAACTGTAATGATCTAGAAGGAAACAAAACATGGGTGTATAATTTTATAATCTTGGAGCAGGGACCATCTTTCTCACCATGACACAAACCCCAGAAGCCATAAATGACAAGACTACCAATCTCGACTACATAAAAATTAAAAATAAAAACTTCTAGATGACCAACCCTATTATAAATATGACCAAAGGGAAAACTGGAGGAAAAAAAATCTTTGCAACTCATATGGCAAACTGCTGATTGCCCTAATAAACAAAAAGCTTTACAATTCAATAGAAAAAAATCAAAATTAAAATGGCCTTTGTTCAGTAAAGAGGAAATCCAAATAGCCAGTAAATGCCAAAATGTTTAACAATATTTATAGAAATTCAAGTTGAAACAACACTGATTGTTTTTTTCACAGTTGATTAGTAAATATTTTAAAATGATGTTAATATTATCCAATGTTAAGTATGATATGATGGAACAGGCACTTTTAATAAGAATATAAGTTGACCTTTCACCAAATTTATGCTTAAAAAAAAAAAAAAGAAAAAAAAATTTTCATCTATTTTTTTTTTTTTTTCACCCTCTCAACCCAGCTTTTCCCGACTCCGGGAAGAACTGGGAAGAGAAGGCCAGAAAAAAATTTTTTTAAAAGAAAAAAGGAACATAAATTGATAAACCCAGTACAACCCTTAAACATGGGCAAGAGGGGCCTCCCTGTACTTCAGAGGGCTCCATTCTGGCCCTCATCTGCCACAGCCCTTCCCATGGGGGAAGAGTCTATGAGGTTAAGACAACAGACCCACCTGGAACCCTCCCCTTCTAGATCATGCTGCAGATTCCTAGGATCCTGCCTTTCTCTGTGCAAGTGGCCAGGTGCCCACGTCAGGGACTGTGCAGGCTTATTTCCCTGCTCCATCTTCCCAAGGGTGGCCTGTACGTGTGCTGGTATGTGTGTACCTCTGGCCCAGAGGGGAAGTTGACTGCAGGGCTATGGATGAAGCTTGGGTGTGAGAGCTCATGTGTCCACATGGAACCCCGAGAGGCTCTTTTCCTTGTGGGATGGAGCCAGAGAAGAGAAGGGGAGACCACCCGTGTGGGCTGTGGACCCACACAGGATGTCCTGGCCTGGAACTTCAAAGTATCCATGAATTCCAAATTTGAAACTGGCCTTCCAGGTAATCATGAAGGTACATTTGTCAGGGTAGGAGGATAGAACATATTTTATCAAACTGTTTGCAGCTTGATTTATTTTAAGTCTTCACACATATGCTACGAAGACCTCCACTCGTACTTCTACTCTAGGATCCACAAATGTTAGGGTAGGTCTAGGTGCAATCATTGTGAGCAATATTTGGTGAAACTTAAAAAAAATTTTAAAACATTCATATTTGTTCACCCAGCAATTCCTCATCCAGAAATTTATGCTATAAAATAGTGATATAAGAACACACAAGTTTAAGCGTAAGGATGTTTATGTTTGCATAATTGTGATAATAATAGCAGTAATATGTGCCAAGTACTTTACTGAGCACTTCAGATGTTATCATTGAATCCCTGCAACAGCTACATGGGATTAGTACTATTATCTCCATTTTATAGAAGAGAAAATTAAAGTTTAAAGAGGATACCTAGACTATTCATTCAGCTTGTAAGTGGCAGTGCTGAGGAGCTGGGATTTTTTTCTTTCAACTTTTAGTTATGACATTTTTCAAACTCTACAACAGAAGCAGAAGGAACAATGCAGGAAAGAGGAACGTTTAGCCCTTTTTGTGGTTTGGACGATGCTCTTGTTTTTGTCTGTTCTTAGACAGGATTACAGAGTGATCTTGTGTTTGTCTTGCTCCATAAAGGTCACAGAGTGACCTTGTATTCTAGGGTTCTGTGACATGATTTATGTTCAATAGAACTCCACAGCCTCGCCGTTTGAGCTAGGCCAGCCAGCTCAGCTACAGCAGTTAGGGGCTGCTTTTTTTCTTCCTCAAAGTTCACATTCTATTTGGTTGTTTTGTCTTATTTGTCTCTTTAATACATTTCTCCTACGTTAAAAAAATTGACTTTTTGAAAACTATTATAGTTTAGTTGTCTTATGGGAAATTTCACATTCTGGACTAATCTGATTATTTTTTTTGTGATGGCATTTAACTTGTTCCAGTAAACTGAAAAATAGGTCTAAGGGCTTGGTAAGATTTAAGTTAAACATTTTTGGCAAAAATACTTTATAAATGATGCCATGAGATTAATACATCATGTAAGGAGGCATATAATGTTAGATTGTCTCACTACTTGTAATGTTAAATTTGATAACCTGGTTAAAGAGTTGACAGCAAACTTCTTCATTATAAAGGAATGTCAGTGAGCCAGCCATTTGTATGTGGGATATTTTGATACTGTGCAAATAAATATCCTCTTCCAAAGTCCTCTTTCCATTGTTGTTTATGCTTTGCTTTTATTTTTATGCATTTTTAAATTTTTGAATACATAAAACATTTGCATCATTCAAAAGTTAAAAGTATATGGAAAATATTCTCAAAGTCTTATGTCCGTCTCTATTTTTCTACTTTAGTCCTCTTTCCCCTAATAAGTAGCTGAAATTGAATGAAACAAAAAGACATTTTTGAGACAATAAGGTAAGTTAATTTCCCTGAGTTTTAGGCAATACCAAGGTATTACTGATAATTGTATTAGCATGGTTATGATACAATTATTTTTCCAGTAAACTGGAAAATTTACTGGAATTATATGGGCATAAAATGGCATTCACAAAAGAAAAAAGCATTTGATGAGCTAAATGTGAAAAAAATCTTAATAACTGTCCAACCTATGTGATGGTTTTATGAGGCCCCTTGTACTGTATTCCTCTATTGCTTAGTATGTTTTAACGTGACTAGCAGAGATCACATAGACTGGAAATCCTAAAATCTTTACTATTTGGCCTTTCATAGAAAAAGTTTGCTAACCCCTCATCTAGAGGCAATTGATGACGTAACTTTCTGTGCAAAGGGCTTTTTGTCAGATTACCCTTAGTTATTTAATAAGTTAGGCTACTTTAAATGTCTTCTAATTGTTGCTTATAGAAACATATTTGATCTTTGCATTGACTTTGCAGTCAATGAGTTTCTTTATTCACTTATTAATTCTAATCATTTATCTGTTGATTTTTTTCATGTTATGCCATATGCAAATAGCAATTTTATTTTTTCCCTTCTAATTCTTATACCTTTCATTTTATATTCATTGCCTTACCTAGGACCAAAAGCACACATTAAATAGAAACGCTGATAGCCAGTACCCTGTCTCTTTCCTAATCTTAAGTGGAAACTTTTTTTTTAAATACAAAATTTTCATGGAAATAATCTTCATACATTCGAGGAGTACATATTCTTGGAAATATTTTCTCTCTAAATACTTTTCTGAGTTTCCAAATTAACCTTTTTACTTAATATATTATAGAATGCTTAGCATGTAGGGGCTATTCTAGGTCCTATGTGGATGATAAAGCTAAATTAGCCCTCAGGAAGTATACAGTTAGAAGACATTGACACACAGGGAAGAGCATGGGCAAAGGGCAGAGGAAAGGTGTGCTTGGCATGTTTAATAACAGAAAGTTGCTAGAAGTATAATGGGAGCCTGGAGAGGCAGGCAGGGACAGACCACCCAGGGCTGAAAGCCAGGGTAAGGATTTTATTCTGAGAGCCTGGAGAAGCAGGAAAATGCCACGATACAATCTGCATTTTAGAAAATTCCTCCGGTTGGCTCTTTTCAATTCTTCTATTTTCTGTGACCCCTTAATTGATCTATCAGCTGATATCACCAGTCAGTCTTTTACCATCCCACCCCCTCACCTCAAAAGCTATTTTTATAGTACCAGCAGATATTCAAAAAGGTCACGGAACAATCACAATTTTCCCCACTGATTTTTTTTTTTTTAAACAGGGCCTCACTATTGCCTAGGCTGGAGTTCAGTAGCATCATCATAGCTCAGTGCAGCCTCCAACTCCTGGCTCAAGTGAACCTCCCGCCTCGGCCTCCCAAAGTGCTGGGATTACAGGCATGAGCCACCCTGCCCGGCCAAAAGTTACTTTTGACGATACCTTAAGGAGACCCAAGCGAGACTCCACTTGAAATTCACAAGCATCAACTTGAGCGCCTTGGTCCACTGCCCCTCGGTGTTCAAACGAGTCCTGATGGAATAGCGTTCCCCGCTGCCTGCGGCGTCCTCCAAGAGGCCTCTCTCCACGTGGATCCGATAGGGCAGGCAGAGGTCGGACGCACCCTTCCCCGCTGCTTCCGCGAATTGCTGCATGCAGTCCAGGAAGGCCACCATCGCACTGTCAAATTTGTCATCCAAGAAAGCATTCTGCCCCCTGTGACAAAACAAGGGCAGCTCAGTGCAATCATCAGCTAAAGACTTCAGGTAGGAACGGTTTCCGCAGGGGACTAGTTGATACCTCTGAAATTTCAGCCCAATCGTATTGGCCAGGGCCAGGAGCAGCCAAGCCGTCTGTCCCCAGGCAGCGCTAATCTCAGTCCAGGGCACAGGGACGGTGGGCAGGCAGCCCAATCTGAAGTTGTTGATGATGCCCAGGGCGCCCTCCTCCCGGATCTCAAACGCGGCGCTGAAGACGTTGATTTCCTTCAGCCGGTGCAGCTGGGCCCGGGCGCGCCACAGCCGGTTCTGCACGCTCCCCAGCTGGTCAAGCAGCTCCAGCTGTTGCCACTTCAGCGCGCTGTAGTCCCTGTGGTATTGCCTCTCCTGCTCCTCCAGCTCCGCGGCCTCCGCCTGCGCTGCCTCGAGATCCGCTGCCACCCTTGCGTGGTCCCTGTCCACGTCCTGCAGCTCCCGGGCCAGCCTCGCCTCCTCCTGCTCCACGTCCTGCAGCTCTGCCTGCAGCGCGTCCCTCTCGTCCTCACCCGCCAGCTCCCTGATCTCCAGACACCCTTGGTAGATCTGACAGTCAAGGTCTGTGAGAGAGAGCTCGGTGTCCAGCTGCTCTAAAAGACTGTCAGTACACTCCTCACACAGGGGGTGGTCCACCACTCTTTGGCCGGAGAGGATGTCAGAAATGTCCCCAGCAGCTTTCTGGATGTTACCGAGAGTTCGCATGGAGTCAATTTTCCCAAGCAGGGTGAAATGGCTGGCACTGTCCTTGGACATCCCGCCATCTGCAGGAAGGGGTGTGCTAGAGGCGCTGTCCTGTAGGTTTTCACTCTCTGTGTCCTCCTGGGAGATAGCACTGTCCTCCTGGCTGTCTCCCGGCTCCCCCAGCACTGAGGCATCCTCGGTCTCTGCAGTCGGGCTCAGTCTCAGGGGCTGGTTGCAATGCTGGCAAAGGAAGCGGATGGAAGACATGGTGGAGATCTTAACTTCCACCCTGGATCTGTTCCTCTGTCTCCCCAGTTGCTTGTCATTTTATACCTTTTAAGCTCTTTCTAGAAGGGTGGTTCTTTTAAAATGCAGATCTCATTTTGTCCCCTTCCCACTTAACGCCCTACAGTGTACCCTCCTTAGATGCCTGTAGACTCCTTTAGCTGCTAATAGACCAGTGGTTCTTCTGAAAGGAAAATCTGATCATCCCACTCTCCTCCTTTAACATTTTCCAGGCACACCTTGAGAGCAATCTTCCTAAAAGTAAAATCTGATCATGGTGCTTCCCTCCTTAAAAATGTTTAATGCCCTTGTCTTACCTTAAGATAAAATCCAATCCTCTTAACCCGACACCAGGGCCCCGGGCCATCTTTCCGGCTTCTCTCTCCATTTCCTGCTGCCCTCACCCATGGGCTCCTCTGAGTTTCTGCACGCGAATTGCATTTCGGTTCTTCCAGCATATCATGTTGTTTCCTATAACTGGAACAGTCTTCCTGCCCCCTTACCTGGCCAACTCCTACTCATCCTTTAGGGCTGGGTTCATCGCTAAATTCATAGCAAACAGTGGATTATTGTTTTATGCTTTCAGAACAATCGATCTGTTTCCTTATCAATTGTGGGGTCGCCTCTCACATTTGACCTGCTTGACAAGTTCTGGGGAACATTGAGTGACCTGGAAAGGGGAAGGGGCACTGCAGTCAACTAGAGGATGCTTCTGTTTTTGACTCAGGGATATTTTGCAGAGGTCATTTCCTCCAGGAATCTTTCCCTGACCTCCAAATTTAGGCTCTCTGCTCTTATGACACACTTAACACCCTTTATCACACAGTAACATAATGGGCATATGTGGAAAAGATATTTGTTTAATTAATGAATCAAAATAAAATAGTTTGGAGGAATATATTTTACCATCAGCTCAGCCAGAGGCTGAGATATGCCACTTCATAATTAATGAGATTAATACACCAATCAAAACAAAGCAAACAAAAAACTTTACAGATACGTTGATGTCCATCAGTCAACTACCCTATTAAGCACGTATGTTGGCCAGAGATACTTGCTCTAAAACAGAAACCTATGAGCTTCTAACCTGCAATTATTGACCCGGTGGGTAGAATATAAAATAAACTCACATAGGAGGACCCAATTCCTCATCCTAACCAGACCACAATAAGGGGCAAAAAGTCACAGAGCCCTTTTCCCCCAGCATCCAGCAACACCCACTGCCCTGGCAGGGGAGGCTGCACAGGCTGGCGGAAGGCAGGAAGCCATTCTTCAGATTCAATGGGGAATAGCCCTGGACTCCGCAAGTTTAAGGACATCAAGCTGTTGTGTTGCTCTGGACCACATGCTGAGGAATGTGCCTCTATGGAGGAAACACACTTTCCACTGGCCACCCTTCACTGCAGTCTTCAAATTCCATTTAATCCATGTGACCATCATGGTGTGTGAGCTTTTACCAGTATCCTATCTGAACCTCAAAAACCACTGGGAAGTGTTCCTTTCTCTCTGCATCCACTCCAGCACCTGTTGTTTTGGGACTTTTGGATAAAAGCCATTTTCACTGGAGTTAAGTGATATCTTATTGTAGTTTTGATTTGCATTTCCCTGATGATTAGAGACATTGAGCATTTTTTCATATGTTTATTGGCCATTAGTCTATCTTCTTTTGAAAAGCTTCTGTTCATGTCTTTTTTCCACTTTTTAATGGGATTGTTTGATGTCTTCTTGCTAATTTGCTTGAGTTCTTTGCAGATTCTGGTTATTAGCCCTTTACTGGATGTATAACACTTATACACTGCTGGTGGGACTGCAAACTAGTACAACCTCTACGGAAAGTAGTATGGAGATACCTCAAAGAACTAAAAGTAGACCTACCATTTGATCCAGAAATCCCACTACTGGGTATTTGCCCAAAGGAAAAAAAGACATTTTATAAGAAAGACACTTACACCCAAATGTTTATAGCAGCACAATTCACAATCGCAAAGATATGGAAACAACCCAAGTGCCCCTCAACACGTGAGTGGATTAATAAAATGTGGTATATGTGTACTATGGAGTACTACTCAGCCATAAAAAAATGGTGAACTAATAATTTTTGTAACAATCTGCATGGAACTGGAGACCATTCTCCTAAGTGAAGTATCACAAGAATTGAAAAACAAATACCACATGTAGTCTCTTTTAAATTGGAACTAAATGATCAACATTCATGTGTGCATATGGTAGTAAAAGTCAATGGAAATCAATCAGGTGGGGGGGAGGAAAGGATGGGGAAATTCACATATAATGGGTACGATGCACACTATCTGGGGGATGGGCATGCTTATAAATTTGACTCAAACTGTACAAAATCAACACATATAACTGAAACATTTGTACCCCTGTAGTATTCTGAAATTAACAAAATTAAAATTTTAAAAAGTTAAAAAAAAAAAACACTGGGAGGTGAGAAGGCAGGGAGTCCATCCCTACTTTACAGTAAGGAAATTAAGGTGCGGAGAGATTAAACAATTAGCCAAAGGGTCTTCTTAATTCTCAAGACCTCTCTGAAATATTCCTGAATCAGTAATAGGAGCATCCTCTAGATTTTGACTACACAGTCCCCTAACCCTTTCCAAGTCATTCAATATTCCCCAGAACCTGTCAAGTGGGCCAGACATGAGAGGCAAGCCCACAATTGATTAGGAGACAGATCAATTGTTCAAAAAGCATAAAACAATAATCCACTGTTTGCTATAAATTTAGCAATAAGGATTGCACGGTGCTGCAAAGGACTTCATGGTGCCCTCTGGATATAAGCTCTGGGGTCACAGTTGGAAGGTGTCTTCATAGAGTCTGTCTTTTCCCACCCTGACACTTCTCCTAAAAGGGTTGGGGAGCAGCAGAATGATGTTGGAACTGCTTTAAATGTCATGGTCACTTCTCATTCCTGGTTCATTGGAGGTGGGGGTAGGGCAAAGACTGGCAAAGTAAATTCACTGGTAATGGCTATGCCTTATTTTAATTACCTCTCCACTAAAATCAAACAAAATCTAAGCCACACCTGGCTTTGTGTTTGACTCAGTCCATAGGGATGATTCCTCAAACAGGCTAAGGGAACACAGTGGTGAAGGGGAGTGGGAATTATTTCAGACTCTGGGTTTTCCAACTGGATGATGCCTCCAGAATACTCCCAGAATCCATCTGTGCAGCCCTTTTTCAGTGGAGGAAAAGGTGGAGCTGGACTGTTGCTCTCAGATAGAAAGGAAATCCCTTCTTATTTCTGGAGCTTTTCCCTCCAATTGCAAGATCTCACTCATGAGTGTAGGGGAGGGACAGAGAGTGAGAACTCTACGGATTAGAGTATGTTTGGTGCAGGGTTTTTGTGCCCTGCTGTATCTCCAGCATCTAGATGAATTATCTTGACCCCCAATTCTCTTTCCAAATTTGCTCATTTCCTTGGACTCCTTCGCCACAAAACACTGGGCAAGATTTGTCTGTACTCACTGTCTCCAATCTCTCTCTATGCATTCTCTCTTCAGCCCACCCTAATCTTATTGTCACCACTCCCTAGCAACTCCACTTATGCAAGTCACAAATGCTATCTGTGTTGCTACATTTAATCTCAGTGGAACAGGAAGCAAGGTCTTCAGCTACAAGTGAGGGTGGGTAAGAAGAGACTGTGCATGACAATCACCTAGGAGAGCAAAGATACCTGACAAGCGGGGACAATCGCTGGTTAGGTGGAAAGGCCCACCTGCGACTTGCTGTCAGGAGTGGGTGTGCAGACTCAGTCAACTGCATGGGTGTTGCCAAGCAAGCAAGACTGAACCAGGGAGACGAGGGAGGAGACGGTGCAGGTAGGGGATGGCCAGGGAGGTGGCCTGCAATGCATGCTGAGGAGAATGGATGGGGTCGGGGAAACAGGGAAAAGGCAGTAGGGTCAGGTCCGTGTACTTCTGTTCCTGTGGGATTGAAGGATTGTTGGCGTGAGGGTGTCAGGATACCCGATGAGTAAATGCAGAAGGTAGTCAGAGGGGGACGTGTGAAATGAGGGTAGTGGAGGGCTGGCTCCCCTCAGCCTATAATCTTTCCTCTCCCCCATCCTAAAACAACCTTCCTTTGGCTCCTCCAGGTATGCAATACAGTGTTTTGGAGTCAGATACTCTTGGGATCTAATCTGGCTTAATTAGCAAGTGACTTAAGCCTTTGATGCTCGGATTCCTCACTTGGGAGTGAATGAGACAGAAACCATCTTAAAAAATAGCTTTAGTGATTAAGAAAGACAATGTATAGAAGATCGAACAGTTTCCTCACCCTACCTGTCTCCTACATGGCTAACACCGGGCTTGCTCCTTCTCCTTGGGCTCCTTGAAGAACCTGTACTCACTATTTCCAAATCCTCATCAAACACTCCTGAAGCCTTTGCAGTCTGGCATTTGTGCCCACAATTAATGGAAGAAAGTGGTTCTTGTCAAAGTCAGCAATGAAATCTTAAACAGCACATCCCCAGACATCTTCTCAGTCCGCTTCTTAATTGGCTTTTCATTCTTTAACATTTGAAATGACTGCCATCCTCTCATTAAAAGAAGAAAAGAATCTTTGTTGGAGTCCAGGGGTTTGCTGCTGTGTTTCTAGAGCCCTGACCTTCCTTCTCTACCCCATGGGCGCGTCCTCCTTAGCCAGCCAAGAGATTCCACATTTAAACAATAACAAGAATCTAGTTTGGATATGGACAACTGACTTTTTCTGAAGCTTGAAAAGTGTGAATAAAAGCTTCTTTTAAAAATCCAAGGCTGTGTACACCCATGTTCATAGTAGCATTATTTGACTATCTCTAAAACATAAAAGCAACCCAAATATCCATCAACAGATGAATAAACAAAATGCAGTATATACATACAATGGAATATTATTCAGTCACAAGAAGCTACATTGTGGATAAATCTGGAAGACAGGTTGGGCATGGTGGCTGACACCTATAATCCCAGCACTTTGGGAGGCCGAGGTGGGAGGATTGCTTGAGGCCAGGAGTTTGAGACTAGCCTGGGCAAGACAGTGAGATCTTGTCTCTAAAACAAATTAAAAAAAAAAAAAGGAAAGTTAGTCAGGCATGGTGGTGCATGCCTATAGCCCTGGCCACTGGGGAGGCTGAGGCAGGAGGATCACCTGAGCCCAGGTGTTGGAGGTTGCAGTGAGCTGTGATTGTGCCACTGTACTCCAGCCTGGGCAACAGAGTAAGACCCTGTTTAAAAAAAAATCCGAAGGACATTATGCTTAGTGAAATAAACCAGTCACAAAAAGTCAAGTACTGTATGTATGATTCCACTTATATGAGGTATTCAGTCAAATTCACAGAGATAGAAAGCAGAATTGAAATTTCCAGGGGCTGAGGTGAGGAAGAATTAGTGTTTAATGGGTACAGAGTTTTAGTTTGGGAAAATGAAAAGTTCTGGGGATGGATGCTGGTACAGTTGCACAACAATGTGAATGTACTTAATGTCACTGAACTGTACTCTTAAAAATGGGCAAAATGGTAAATTTCACATTATGTATATCATACCACAATTTTAATAAACCTAAAGGCTACACTGGCTTATGTACCTCAGAATGTCCCGCTTCTTTTATAAACCTCTGCAGACTTTGACTGTGGTGTCAGAGTCCAGTGCAAGAGATGTGAGGTGTCTGAGGAAGGATGTCTACTGCTGCAGAGACCAGAACCTTCCAGGCCAGACACAGCTCACACAGGATGGGAAGGCAATTCACAAAGACAAGGGCACTGGCTTTATGGTTCATATAAAGAATTAAGAGAGGAATTTCAAGCATTATTTTATTTTGTTTTGCTTCAGACTAATCAAGTGTTCTTTCAGACTTTCCTTGCCAGCAAGACTGCAGATGAGTTAATTGGATCAAGCTGGAATGAGATTTTTTTCAAGACTCAAACTATCAAAAGAGCCAAGATTCTGACTTTCTGTCCAAGCTCGGCTGCTGATGTAGGAAGTCATTTCAGCTCACAGTCTGCTTACTTAACCTCTGTGAAAATGGGTTTAATGCCAGCAATTAAATGTTGCTCACAATAATAAACATGGGCAAGGCCACATACACAGTGGCTTTTCAGTGTTTGGTGCAGTGTGTGGTGTAAAGTAAGTGTTCAGTAAATGATGGATTGATTCCACATGCTGTGACTAATGCATGGAAATACTCAGCCTAGAGGCATAGAGCTCCTACCTCTTCCCAAAGCACTCATTCTATCTAATACCATGCCATAAAATTAAAATGTAAATTTACAACAGAGCTAACTGGAGGAAATTATACACATAGAGCAAATATTCTTGATTTGCAAAAGGATTCACAGAATTTCTATGAGTGGTTCTTTGATTAATGTTGTCACAGATCATTAACTGTTTATAATCAATATTAAAGTGTTAGGAGTTAATGCCAGTGGAAGGGCAGAATCTCTTTTCCAAGTCAATCTCCCTGTCAAGGTTGATACCACCTTCACCTACGCACTTGCACGTGCATCCCTTGATGTCAGTGGACGGCACTTGTTGGCATACCCACCCAATCTGCTGGACCCTGCGCTTCTTGAGGACATTGTTGAAACCCGTCGTGCATCCTCAGCATCCATTCATCCTTCCTTCTTTTCTTTCTTCCTCTGGGACGGCTTAGACACCATGACTCCACTCAAATAATTCCACTCCACTAAAGCATTCTGGTAATTATTTTTCCAGAAAATTACATGCTAATGATAATTATTTAATAATTATACTAAAGATCTAGGAGTCAAGTTTGATTGCCTGATCTAAATTGTGGTTCCTTGTCATAGTGGATGCCCTTAGAGCTTCCTAACGATGACATATCCATTCCCTCTCAAGGGGACTGTGAGGATTATACAATCCCCAAGGCCTTGGCCATGTAAACATGGAAAGCATCATCATCAATACTTGGGCTTAGGTCTTTGTTTTCACCATCCTCATAAAAGTACTCAGGAAGCAGCTCAAGGTGGTGAATGCTCACAGACAGGACTGTATGAATAACCTAATGCCGTAATGGCAGGAGCCCAACTGCTGACTGCCCTGTGCCATCTGCCCACTACCTGGGTGCTCCTTTTCTGCAGCCTTCTCCCACACCATGGCCGCATGTGACAGGTTGCTTCCTCTCTCTAGGACTCAGCTGGCACAAGTGCCCTCTTCCTGCATTCTGGATGAGGACTTTGGGACACTTGGTGGTCTGCTCATTTTTCCACTCTGCTCTGGTGTAGTGGAAAAGCTCTGGACTGGGGTTCAGGAGACCTGGTTTCTGCTCATAGTTAGCTACAGATAGTTATTCTCTGTGGGTCTCAGTTTTCCCATGTATAAAACAAGGAACTTGAAACAGGTAATATTCAAAGTCCTCTCATCTTCAATTGTTATAACCTTTTCCACCCCTTTTAGCCAGGGTTGCCAACTTGTTTTCATGCCCCACACCAAACTCCCCCCTACTTCACCCCCTATAGTAATACTGAGAAATCATTTGAGAACCAGGCTTCATTAAAGTGCATACACCCATAGATAACCATGGGATGTGACCATGGACCATGTTTTCAACTATTTGGGTTGCTTGGGCTAAGCATTAAGATTTGATATGCTTTTCTGATGGCAAAGAAGTTGGTGATTGATGCCACACTTCCATCTACAACATCACAATGAGTCTAGCAAACAGAGACCAGAAGGACCAGAATGGCAGGACACTGTGTGGTCCTGGGGCTTGCTGGAGTTATGGCAAAGGTACCAAGTGAGTGGGCATCACGGGGTGTCAGGGCACAGGGCCAAGTGAGGTGCTGCAAAGGAAAGCGAGGCAAGGGGTCAGGAGTGAGGAATTCAGGAAGGGACGTGGAAATGGTGAGGAAGCTGAGGGAGGTGACACAGATCCAGGCAGTGAGACTGTGCTTAAGGCAATGGTGTGGGCTGGCAACAGAGCTGGCTTATCTTTATCACCATCCTTTCATTAAATCCTACTGCAGGCGCTGAAGAAGGGATGGAGGCTGACATGTTCCTGGCTTAGTGTGGTGATTGTGTTATCATTAAGCAAATACTCATCCTTTCCTCCCTCTACATGAGGGCTTAATTTGGACAATGAACTGGGCTAAAGTGACAGCATGCTAGTTCCACGCCCAAGTTTCGGCTGGCCCTCTTGTGCTCCTGTCATCTGCTGTGAGAGTAGCACAGCCCCCTGTTTCCCCCTTCAGCCTCGTCCCCCAAAGGACAGGACACCTAGAGCCCCGCTGAGCCCAGCCCAGGGGCTCATAAGCCACTGAAATTGGGGTTGTTGTCACAGCAAGAGCTGACTAAGCAACACAGCTACCTGAAATGTGTTTTCTTGTTTTAATTCTTCTGAAACAGGCAAAGGGATTTCACAAGGTGAATATCAGGATCCCTCAGGTGCGAGGATTTGAACCCAGGTAGATTCAACATCAAAAGTTGTGTTTTCCATTAAAACATGATGACTCTGGTCCTTGACAAGTAAAGCAAAAGTTGACTTAGAATAGAACAGTGGTCTTAGTGAAATGCTAACTGAGTATTACTTCAGTAGCGCTGATTACAAGATCCTCACACCCTCCTGCTAAATAGATCTCCAAATATGAGTTCTACTTCAACCAAGCAGCCTCAGATGCCCCCAGAATGCAAATGGCCAGCTATTGACAACCCCCTCTCTCCCTACTGCACATACACAGTGTAGTGGCAAATAGACCAGCGTCCCAGGGTGAACACAATCAGGCTGCTTCCAGTAGCTTCAGGCAGAGTAGAAACAATTGTGACCTTGTCTCACACTCCTACATGCCTCTGCCAGAAAGCCCTGGCTCCTCTCCCTTCATGAGTCAACCTCGCAGGTGTTTATGTGGGACCCTCTGGGATGAAAAATGATGCTCTTCATGGAGAAACACTGCAGCGATTCCTAACCCCTTGACCCTGGGAAGGAGAAAAGGCAAAAACTTCTAACATGGGGTGGAAAGGCAGTTTGGCTTGGAAAGGACAGCAGTTCTTCATGGAGTCAGCCAGAAAAGGTATTCCAACATATTTTTCAAAGAGCCTGAGTAATTTTTTTGTTTTTCTAATTTACTGCATTGGGGTCATCCTGGCCCTGTGGGCAGTTGAACGTGGCCCTGGAGCCTCCGAAGAAAGTTCTCTGATAGTGTCTGTAGGGTGTGAAGGAAGGTTTCACCTCTGCTGATGCCCTCCTGCTCTGGTGCCTTGGAAATTCACCCAGCCTGGCCCAGTCACACAGGTTGGTAGGCTCAGAATCTGTTTGTTCTTAGCTATGAAAATTGGGAAGTTTCTTCTTCTCTCTAGAACATATGGAGCTCTCTCCTTGAGTCTGTTCCTTCCTTTTCCTGGAAGGCTCTTCAAGCACAATTGACTCTTTCTTACCTTTCTTGCCTCAGCCTAAACTTCCCCTGCTTGAGGAGGTCTTACCTGGCCGCTCTGTTTAAGTAGGTCTCCCGGGGTACTCTCTGTTCTAGCACCTTCACCAAACTTATCACCCTCTGTAGTTAGTTGTTGTTTAGCTGTTTATCATCTGTCTTTCCACTGGGATCATCTGTGAGCTCCATCGGGCCGGGGACTGCATCCGTCTTGTTCATTGCTGAGGCCCTTATGCCTGGCACCTTGTCAGCTTGATAGTTAATGACTCAAATCAATGAATGTGAGTGAATGAGTGAGCGCATCCTTGTATCAAGTCTGAAAGGCAAGTATAATTTTGCTATTAACTGCTGAATTTAGAAATGTTGCTTTAGCTTTATCTCATAAGTAAACCATGAAGACTTGCCCCTGCAGAAGATTCAGGCACCTCTGGAGAAATGGAGGAGAGTGGCAGTCCCCTGGAGGTGACCACTGGCAACTGTTCCTGTTCTCTTTTTCCTAACCTTTTCCTTCCTGTGCCTACACACATCTATGTGCACACAAAGATGCCCTTTAATGTAAATGAGCTTTATTTTTCTTTAACAATGATTGGAATCTTCCCTTGTCCTACAGAGTGCTTGTTACAGATGAACTATAATTTGTTCCACCAGGCCCCTCTGGATGGAAGACTAACATAAGGTAACCAAGCATTTATGGCCTATCTCTTCTTGATGTTTTGCATTTAGCTCTTTCTTTTATCCTAAAACAGAATTTACCAAGATTGGCTGGTTCTCTGAATAATGGATAGTGTAAGCTGGTTTGGACCATTGGGAAACAAGTCAGGTTTTGTTTTGTTTTTTTTCTTGTAGAGACAGGGTTTGGCTATGTTGACCAGGCTGGTCTTGAATTCCTGGCCTCAAGTGATCCTCCTCCCTCAGCCTCCCAGAGTGCTGGAATTACAGATGTGAGCCACTGCACCCAGCAGACAAGTTAGTTTTATGGTACATGTTATTATTTTGTAATTTTCTTTCATCAGAAACTCACTCTGGGGATTGATAATTCAACAATTTAGCAAAGCATTTAATCCTTAATATAAAAGGAAATCCATATCAAATGAAAGCTTACCTTAGTGCTTCTGTAGCTCCTGTGGCTCACAAGTGCACTAATCAGTAGTTTGAGGCTGGGAGCCCTCAGCCTCTGTAGCCAGTGTTGACACAGGCCCAGCTGAATTTGAAGCAGCAGGAGATCTAGGAGTTGTAAGAAACCATTTTTGATGTTTTCCAAATCCTGGCTCTTTGTGGTCGCTCTTTTGTTTATTTCTGAGAGAGAGATCACTGACTGAGCAGTGTGCAGACTCATTACCTCTGCGGGGGGGCAATGACAGTTGGACTTGCTAAATCTAACACGAGTCTTCAAAAAAGGTGCCTGGAAACGTGCTTTGAGTCTTTCTTTTTCTTCCTCTGCCATTTCTTGAGGTGTCTTTTGATTTAAGGATATTTTGACAGGCTCATTCATCAAGCAGTTCTTTTTCTACTCCTGACCAGCACCAACCTTAGATCCTCTCCTATAAATTAGTAGCAGGATTTCTATGAGGGGCATTATCAAAAATATGTAATTTTTCCTTGAGAGCCCTGTTTAAAACTTTCAATCATTTATCTCCTCTTGGTGCTTTAATCATTGCACCTAGCATGGAGCAGGTTTTCCATTGAATAATAATTGAATGAATAAATGCTAAACCTGACACATTCAGATTTTCTGATTACTATTGGGTCTTATTGGATTTTTACTAGTGGTTGTTTTATTTAAAAACTATGGCCATCTCCCCTCTAGCCATAGTTACATGAATTTGGTCACTTTAAAAAAATTGTAAAGGGTGTAATTTTTCTTTCCAATGGGAAAAAAAACTTCAAAGATTATTTTTATTTAAGAAACACTTATTGTAGCTTCTATGTCCAAGAGCCAATGCTTAATCTAGTCTTGCCAAAAGGAGCTCACTCTAGCATTACCACATAACTGTAGTGATCTTTTTCAATTTAATAACTATATGATGTTTTTATGTGTTATGCTCTTCTGAATTTTTTTTTATATATTAGGAGTGTGTGTGTGTGTGTATGTGTATGTGTTTGTGTATATATATATGTATATATTTTCTGGGGCAAGTATCCAGCAAGTGGGTTAAGTAAAAATGTCAACTAAAGAATCACAAGATTTATAAATTTGGAAAGGAGAGCTTTATTATGAAGGGTTGCAGCCTGCAGGCTGGCCATCTACAGGCCGGGAAGTGAGCGTAGCCTCTGGCATAGCTGGAAGCAGGCACTTCCAGAAAGGAAAGAGGGAGACAGGAATTTATGGTGAATGGGTTGGCTAAGTGTACATATTCAACAGGTTATAGGAGGAGCTATGATCATTCACAAAGCAGGGGCACGTGCACACATAGTGAGCAAAACATGCATGTTACATGCATCCAGTGTTCACTTTGGGGTGGAGACTTAACATTTAAATAAATGACAATTAGGCCCTATATGTCAAAAGGTGAAGCAGGGGACATGAAGTCACTCAGTGTGCCGCCTCTGCAAACTGGCTGGAACTGCTCCGTGGTCGGTGGTCTCTTATTAGGAAGGAATGCTGGTCAGTCGCTGTGTCAAAACTGCAGAAAAAGGAGGGGAGTCCAGCAAGTCTCTGGAAAGGGCCAGTTTCTGTCTAAGCCTTAGGAAAGAAAGTCTAGTGGCAGTTAGTGGGAGCGGGTATACCAGGCATGTCTGTCCTCCCATCCTGCCATGGCTAGGAACTCAGTTTTTAAGGTTACTCGGAAGTCCCCTTGGCCAAGAGTGGACCATTCAGTCAGTTGGGGAGCTTAGAATTTTATTTTTATTGCTCAAAGGCTATGAATTTCTGTTGAAATGTTCTGTGTTAACAGCTGAACTCAAAGATTTTATCAAGTGATAACATTAGCATCATCAGAGGATATCCCTATAAAACATATATAACAATTAAAAGATTAGTATCAGAATATATAATGGACTTCTACAAATCAATCAGAAAAATAACCCAAAAGGAAATGGGAAAAAGACATGGCTAGTGATTCTTACCTCTGGCTGCACATTGCAATCACTGAGGACTTTAAACAAATGCAGATGCCCCTGCCTGAGCCTGGATTCTGATTCGGGTACTGCAGTTTGAGATGCTGAATCCACATTTTCTTAAACTCTCTGGTGATCCAGGGTACATTCAGGGTTGAGAACTATAAGGCAGAAGTTGTGTTTTTACAAGGTCTTGAAACATCAGATTCACATAGCAAAAAAAAAATTAAAGATAAAATATTCTGGGAGGGCACGGGAAAGTATGAACAAGAGTCACCTAGCTGAGCAGGTAGAGACGGGGATACTCATGCTCAGGCCTGGGGTCTTGTAATTGTAGAATTGGAAGGAATCACAAAGACAAGCAAATCTCTCTGCTCACATCTCTCCTACTCTGTTTACCACTATGGCTACTAAAAGTTGTTCATATATATGTATATAGTGTATTTATCATTATTATAATTTATTATATATAAATATTACATATATTTATATAAAGTTGACACTTTATAGTTGCGAACTTTTATCTGAGTTATCTCGTGTTCCATAAAAATTCTGTGAGGTAATAAAAATCATTAACCCCATTTTATAGTTGAGGAAACTGAAGCCAGTGAACTTCCGTGACTTTGGCAGCTGCTGCTATTTTGTGTTTTTCCTCTTCTTTGTCACCAGCATTTCACCAAACATATGCTGACATTCTGCTTGCAGGGCTCCTGGAGGGTATTCCCACAGAAACCTCCGTGGGCAATACTTGTAACTCATCACTTACGCCTTTCCTCTCTTCAATTTTTGCTCTGTCCCACTGTAGGAAGTACAATGCCCTAGTTTAAGTCCAGGCAGGAGAGCTGATCCAGTTAAGGGAGAGGTTACAAGGAGGGAGAGACGCCTCCTCCTCACTCAATCAGCGTCTCAGGGCCCTCCCCACCCTCCACAACGATGACAACTGCCAAGGCAGGGCCCCCGAGAGCACCTGGCGGAGGGGCGCAGGCTGCAGAGCGCCCCGCCCGCATGCTCAGCCCAGGTGAGGTGGCCACAGGCCCCGATAACTCAAAGTCCAAGGGCTTTCCCTCAGGTTAAACATGTGAATCTTTCGCAGTGTAAACATGCACAGCTGTCATGATGTTCTTCTCTGAATCTTTTTTTTTCCATATTTCCAAGTCCATTAAAAAGTATAGAACAAAATGTAGTTTGTAACACTAAGGGAACAAATGGTATTTCAAATGCTTTCTGTCCTGACTGCCCCAATGGTCTCCTTGCTGCATTCCAGCTTTCTGTAACCTTCTTCTCTCACTGGGGCAGCTGAGCGCCTTTGATTACCCCTAACTCAAGTTTGACATCACTGCCTCCTTAGTGCCTCCTGTGTGGGTTAATATGTTTTTTGAAGTAACTAAACACCACATTTCATACTCGTTACAAATGGATTTCATAAGGGACAAGATGTGTAAACCGGATGACAGTTTTTATGTTTTCATTCTGTTCACCCACATACTGTGCAGAACAAGGATCAAGAGCAGTTTTGTGGAACATTGCTCCATAGATCTGTGTGGGTTGACCTGACACCATTGACCTGTGGTTGTGTTCCACTAACAGAACATTGTAAGATCAAGGTCATGTTTTGGGGGTGATGAGGCTCCACAGTGTCCACATATAATGGGGTTCAGAGACACAGCAGGTGAGGCTGAGGTGAGAGGGACAGGCAGGCAGGGGAGAGGGACCCTGAGCCACCTTGTCACTTTCTTGGCTTCCATTCCCACCCAGATCTTGTGAGCCTGAGACCTGGGACATGACCCTGTAGGCCAGGTCTCTGCAGCTCAGCTGGGGGACCTGCCTGAGTTGAGGCTGTAACATTCAAGGGCCCCTGAGCATTCGTGTCAAAGTGAAGGAAGGGGGACTGCTCACCAGTTTTGAAAGTGTGCCTCTCACACCCCACAATACCCTCAGACTACAATGTGTAGTGATATTGGTTTTGAGATGTAGGTCACTCTTTAGCATCCATTGGGTGCAAATTTTTACCAAACGCATTTTGTGAAGAATGATGTTACTCTGAGCCAGCTCATTGGCAGCTCTAGAAACATCAAGCCTTTTTATACACTGTATTTTGGCCAATGTCATAAGTTCTACCCTGCTTCCTCCTATGTCACCCCCGATGGGATCCGTGTTATTCCTTAGTCCTAGAGGCAGAGCCATTTCTTCAGCTTGGTTAAGTGCATTGAAGACCTCCTGATTTGGTGACAGCAATGGAAATGGTGGTTCTCTTTGTTATTTGGTGTGTGGGGCCATCATTTGGGTCACTTGGAGAATGTGTTGTCTCCAGAAGTCATCAGGTGCTGCAAAATGCAGTTTTCTCTCACTACATGACACTTAGCCCAACTCACCCACTGTACTCCCCAAAAACCTCACTTTCTGAGCAGGATCTTGACCTTTTTGGAGATTCGTTGCCCAAACACACGTTATTCAGGCTTTTCTAGTCCATCCTTGTCTCTCTTGGTTTTACTACTATCTAAACATGATTTGTGGATGGAACACATGGAGGGGCCCCATGCTAAGATATTGTGACACTCAACCGTGACACTGGAGCGGGGACCCCTTCTGGAGGAGATTCTCCAAATGCTCTTTGACCTGAGTTATCAGGAGGTAGAAAGCCCAGGGCTGCCCCTGCTCCTCCTCCTCAACTCCCCCTCCCCAGGGCGAGCCCCCTGGTGTAGGCTATTGATGTTCTCACCACTGAGACCCCAGTGGATTTGGAGCAAATGTGGTTCAGCTCATTCCAGGAATGTCCTGTGTTCCTTCCTCTGTGTCCCAGTGTAACTAGCACAATGCCTCACCCACAGCAGCTCAGTCAGTACATTCACTGGGCTCAACTAATTTAGAATCCAAGTTCCTTAGGTAAGTGGGGGTGTTATATTTCATACACATGTATAGAGGTGAACAGAGGAGCAAAGCAGGGCGGTGAGCCTATTCTGTTTCTGAGAGCACAAAAGCCATTGAGATTATCAGCCACTTGAAAATCAGAAAGGCAGGATATTAGCCCCATTTTCCTACACTCTCATTGCAAACATGGGCGTTGCTTTAATCCTTTCTAGCTTAGAAACTGGATCTGAAATTTGAAGATGAAATACAAAATTCTAAAATTCTAGGAACATGGCCAGTATTTGACTTATTTTAATGTGGGGAGAGAATAGTGAAGTCTGAAAAGCATTTTATGTATCAGCAAGAGGAGAAAACATCATGTTGATTTTGGAAAAGATGAACTTATAAGTCATTCTAAATGTGCCTCTTTCTATCTCAGCCTGCTGAGACATTGTCAGTAGTCACTGGTATCAGCAGCTTCCCTGGAGACCTTGGCAGTGCTGACTGCCCTCAGCCAACAGGGAGCCCAGGTATTGGTCATATTCTGAGAGGTCCGGAATCATTGCCCTGAGACAGGTCATCCAGCCTGCTGGACACAACCTCAGCTGGGACCAGGTAGATTACTGAGGTCATCCCAGTGCTGCATTGGCCACTTCCTCCAGTGAATGCACCATCACCACACCTCTCATGACTCGGTGGTTGCTAGAGTGAGAGATCTGTGAATGTTAGGATAATACTTTATTCATCTCTGTGTTCCTGAGTCCCAGCTCCAGGCACATTCCATTCTATTGAAAATTTAAACTTAAAGGTCTCACTTTCCCAATTTTTATTCTGTTCGAGTCCAATTATGGAGACCTCACTCATGGGGTGGTGGGAGGGGGTGACTTCCAATTCACTACAGCCTGGGTTTTCTGTCAAGGAGCTTTAGGTTAACCCGACTTCAAGAATCTTCTTTGAACCAGCCCCTCACCCACGAAATCCTGAACACTGTGTGATCCCAACAGGCAGTAGCATCCACCAAGCATGAGTGTTAGGTTTGTGCTGCTGTCAGCTCAGTTTATCTGAGATGAGAAAACAGTCATACAAAAGAAAACAGAGAAAAATCATATTGATTTCAGCTTTTCCAAGATGCCATTGTAGTTAGGCCAATGAGTTTACACTCATGGAGGAAATCTCTCAATAATGGGTTAACTGATGGCAAATTAAACAGTAGGTGTAGATGCTGTCTTTGGTTGGAAAGAGAGCAAAGGAAAGAATGTACTCCTAAATTAGTGGAAATATGAATTGGTAAATCTTCTTTCCAAGGCAAGTAATTAGCAAAATCAAAAAGTATAAACATTTATGTAATACTTCCCTTTACAGAAATACATCCTAGAGAAAAATTATAAAACTTATAATGGAGACACATAAAGAAAGGGACATATATACATACACATATCTCATTTGAAATATTATTTTTAATACTACACATTGGAATCAATTTCATGTCCATCAGTTGGAAAACAATTAAATATATAATAGTCCACCAGTACCATGAAGGGTTACGCAGTAGTTTAAGAGAAGAAGGTAGATGTTGATAGTGGTGGAGTGATGACAGCTAATGTGTACTGCATTAGGTGCCATGCACAGGGCTGAAGGATTTACCTGCAGGTCTCATTTAAGACTTATGCCAACCTGTCTAGGAAGTTCTCCTGTTGGCCTATTTTTGAATGAGGATTGGAGCCACAGAAAATTCAAGGAACTTAGTCAAAGTGACACAATGGCCCAGTTAGATTTTCTACTGAGAGCCTTCAAGTTCACCTGCAGCTTGTGGGACCTGAGATCTCTGTTCTCTTGTTCTCCATGTTAGGGATTTCCAGTGAGAAGAAAAAAAAAATACCAGCCTCTGATGTCCTGAACTAATCTGATACTCACAGCCAGACCCCTTGGGTCTCATGGTTGAAATAAACTATCTTGCAAAGCTGTGGTCCCCAACTCCCAGGCCATGGCCTGTTAGGAACCAGGCCACACAGCAGGAGGTGAGTGGCAGGTCAGTGAGGGAAGCTTCATCTGTACTTACAGCCGCTCACCCATCGTTCACATCATGCCTGAGCTCCACACCCTGCCTCCCAACGCCGGTCAGTGGAAAAATTGTCTTCCATGAAACCAGTCCCTCATGCCAAAAAGATTGGGGACCGCTGTTGTACAGGATACCAAACTCAGACAAGATTACTCAGAGACCATGATGAAATGAGACAAAACAAAGCCACCTGATATTTTTGTCATGGCACTGAAAAAAACATGGTCACTGTGCAACTGCCACAATATCATATGCCTTCCTCTTTTCATAGGTAAATATCTGTTAGTTCAGTATAGCAATGACAGAATTGCCCATGACAGCCAATGACGTTATGTAAGGGGCATGGCTTATGTAGATGAGGCAGCCCCAGGGGCTGCTGTTTAGGCATCTGCGTGTGTTGTTCAGATGCTATAGGACTTCCGGTGCCATGGGAACAAGTGCAGTACCGTTGCCTGAATTTGAGCTCAAGTCCTGTGTGCAGGGACTCAGGGACCCAGGGGTGAGGAGATCCTGGCAATCTTGTGTGTGTCATGAAACAACAGAAGGCTGTGCATGGGAGGCAGGTGATGATTGTTCTGAAGAGGTGGGACAGATGTCAGATGTCTAGTCACCCCAAGGTCGGGGCACTGCAGTGCACTCTACATGATTTTATCCCTGTCCTTTTCTCAACTATGTACAAGTCGACGACATGACTTGTGTACTGAGGTACAGAGCATGACCTTTATTGCTCTTTTGCACTTAATGATAGTTGTGCTAATCCTGAGTTTCTAGTTGCCTTTTCCAGGTTCTGGTCCTGGTAATCTTTCCTCCCTTCCAAATTTACCATCATCACTCCAGGTTCTCTCTTGCAGAGCTCCTGAGGCCTGCCAGACATTCTAGAGCAGAAGCAACGTTGGCCAGGTGGAGTGGCCTTTACTAGATGCTAAAGGCAGCCTAGTAAAATAAGTCTATTGCTGCGTGTTGTTTTAAGGCTATTGCTGCCAACTGTTGTTTTTCGCTTTGTTGTTGATGTGTGTATATGTGGGGGATGGGGGCGGGGGTGTGGGTGTGTTTTCCCAGACATTTGCCTTGGGTGTAAGCTTGTGGGGACACATGTGAATTGGACGTGGGAACCTCAGGTCATGTCCTCGAGGGTCTGCCTCATCTCTGGCTGTCCCTTCTCTCCACGTTTGCTGGACTGTTTTGGGGAAGACCAACCCTCACCTCTGCTTCTAGACATCCTGTGCACATGCTCAGTGACACCAGGAACACTCCAGCAACACTGCCCTCCCGGATTCCCACCCAGCGCCTACAAGGTACCTAGGGGTACCTGGGAGTACTCTCCCCTGCCCTGGTCACCACATCTCCTGCTCTGAAAGGCCCCACTAGTTAGCACAATTCTCTCACCCTTGGAAAGTGCTAGTACTGACAGGAAATGGTATTTTTTCCACAGTTGTGTGAAACAGTATGCGGAACATGAACATAAATGTACCTCTTAATGAATTGCTACAAATTAACATACTCCCACATAGATCAACACCTAAAACCTATGTAGCTTCCAGAAGCTTCCCACCTGCCCCTGCCTGATCATACCTCACTCCCTGCCCTGAGCAGTTACCACAATCTTATCTTCATGATGTTCCTTTCCTTGTGGTCTTTACAATTTTATGCTTAGTGTACTCCTAACAGGTCTGGTTTTAACCTGTAGCCTTATCATATTTGTTCTAAAGTGCCTGCCTCTTCTCACTAAAAATTATGCATTTAATAATTAGTGACACATCCATTTCTGTTGCTAATAAAATGCACCACAATGTGTTTCTCCATTCTAATGATGATGGACATTTGGGCTATGCCCAGTTTGTGGTCCTTAGGCACAATGTGGCTATGGTTGTTCTTGTGCAGGTGTCTTGGGGTACAGAAGTGCACCTGGCTCTGGTGACACAAGGAGTAGGATTCCAAAGTCCCGTGTTATGCCAATACAAGCCTTTTTGAGGTTAAAAAAATTGAAAATCCAACTATGCAGATTAGACAATTCACATGAAGATAATGAAACAGAAATGAATGTACATAATGCCTTGGACATATCTATTCGGGGTTGTATGTCTAAGTTCTGAACACTGTATTTCCCCCACTCCATTCGCCTGACCTGGGACAGCTGGATTCAGATGCAGCAGTGGGACTGCACGACTTCATGCGGGGTCCAGGCTGCACGTCCATTTCATGTGGGAGATTCTTGTGCTTTGGACTCTCCAGAGCCACAAGGTAAGGGTTTGGCCAATGCAGGCCTGGGGAGGTGGGTGGTGCGAGGGGACAGCTCTGTTCATCATGTAGAACATGCCCCAAGCCTGGGGAGTCCCAGTGGAAAAGAAGAGTCCCCGGAATCAGGGAAAGTGTGGAGGGGTGAGACGCTTCCTTTGTGGGAAAACAGAGGCTGCGCGGTGAGAGCGCAGGGTGAGCTGTGAGCAGAGAGCGGGATCTGGGGGTGCTCCAGAGAGAGGGGCTGCCATGCTGGGGGCAGGGAAGAGAACCACCTTGCCATTCAGCTCACGCTTCTCCTCCCCCTCCTCTGCCCCTCCTCTGCCCAAATCCTGCCTGTCCACTCCCCTCTGCTTCCCCCTCCATCTCAGGATGGCACACAGGGGTGCTATGGTCTGAATGTCTGGGTTCCCCCAAATTGTTATGTTGAAATCCTAACCCCCAACATGATGGTAACAGAAGGTGGGGCCTTTGGGGAATGACTCGTTCATAAGGGCAGAGCCCTCTTAAATGGGATGACTGCCGTCATAGGAGACCCTAGAGAGCTGCCTCCTAACATGTGGGGACACAGAGAGAAAGGGCCATCTATGAGTCAGGAAGGGAGTCCTGGCCGGAGAGCGAGCCTGCTGCTCCCTCTTGGACCTCTCAGTCTCCAGACCTGGGCGAGAACGAATTTCTGTTGCTCATAAGCCACCCCGGTCATGGTGTTTTGTTACAGCAGCCTGAGTGAGCTAAGACAGGGGGCCACAGGGACGTGCACAGTAGACTCACATGCACATTTTAGTTTATTTTAAATAACTTTATTTTAGGTCAAAGAAAATGTTTAACATAAAATAATGCTTTCTCTCCCTGTTAAATAGGGTAAAATATGGGAGAGTGCGCAATATACATATACATAGGGAAATAAAAATATTAATTCCTGATTATATCCATTTCAACCATTTTAGTTTTTTTCCTCGAGTGGAAATGCTACTTTTTATGAAACACTTTCAGTTTTTTCGTAGTTCCAGCAGGACTTGGTATCTGAAAAAGAGAGAAAAAAAAATCCAATGAGAGTCCTTGTCAGGTCCTGCTGATGGCTGAGTCGGGAGGGATGGCTGAGTGGGACACACCCAGGGCACACTGAGCTCCTGTGGGGGGATGCTCTGACCTGAGCCTCAGGCTGGCTGAAGAGGACAGTGATAGCCAAAGTGAGAAGAAAACCTCCCTGAACTTACAGTCAGCCTGAGGAGTAGGTTATAGGAAACCTGTTCCCGCCCTATCTGCCACTTTCCTCCTTTGTCTGCAGCAAAGTGATGGCTTTTCACACCTCCCAGTGGAAGACATGCTCAGTGTCAACCATCACACTCAGAAATGGACAGCTGCAGGAAGGAGAGGCCCTTTGCAGAGAAACACACCCTCTTATAACTCCATGTCCCAGCTTGTAGGGAGGAGTGGGCAGCTATGGGAAGAGCTGTGGCTGTGAGAGCCAGCAGGGACTTCAGGCCACATCCACGTCCAGTTCCCCCTTTTAGTGATGAGGAGAGGGTGGTGCCAAAGGGCTAAGATTCAACTAAAGTCATGTGACCCATTATTGTTAACCCTGGAACTAGAACCGAGGCCTCAGCCCTTTCCATACTGTTTAGAAGAAGCCAGAGAAAGGTTCCAATGGAGCCATCAACAGTCACTAAAGGCTGGGGGTCACCCTGGCTAGGACAGAAATCAGGTTTTAGAAATGGTAAAAGTATTCCTCCAAAGGGCATTGGCAAAGCAAGGAAGAAAGAGAGATTCCAAATGGAATTATCAAAGAGTGAGCAGGGACTGTCACCAAGGCTCAACTTATATTCCCTAATTCCCTGAAGTTGACTCCACACCCAGTTACTACTTAAGGCATTTCTAGGCACATTCTCCATATCTAGACCAAGAAAACTCTCAAGTGGAACTTGAAAAGGATGGTGTTGTGTTTCACTACATTCTCCCTCCTCCCTATTTTTTTCCCCCCAAAGTCCTTTCTCAGGAAAGATTCCTCATTTACTGTTCTATGTGAGTTTCAGGAGTGGCATAGAGAAGTATAAACATACAATCAATTCCTGAGTTTCACTTTTGATTTGTTATTATAGTCTCTTCAGCGGAATGAGACCTAAGAGTTCTCTTTGGGGATTTCACTGAGTGACATTAATTGACCAAAAGTAAAATTTTCAAATCGTAGTGCTGACAATATTCATGGGCTGTGACATTAATGTAAGAAATGTAAACTTCAGGATTATTTTAAATATTCCAAAGAAAATACTAAATTCTGTTATGCGTAACAAGAAGAGGTATTGTTTTTCTGTAAACTGGATTTCAATGTAATGATTACTTCTTATATGATCTTATATTCAATACAGTTTGAGCAAGTGTGCTTCAAGTAGAGAGGCTATAGGTTTAATCCATCTATCCATTCGTTTTTCTTCTCCATTTATGCCATGTTATATAAACAGTACTGTGGACAGGGGAATACAAACTCCATCAATGGCTGATGAATGTTCAGCCTTTTCTGTGGAGGAGCCGCACACTTGGGGCACTTCCATATCGATAACCTGAGGTCACAGTAGACTACGGGCCCTTTTCTTCTTCAGCAGCTGTTTGGAAAACCTCAAACCGTGTTCCTCCTGTGCTTTCACATCACACTCCACAACCATCACAGAGGATGCCTGTGACCAAACGTGGGGGATTTCTCCCCACCAGCTAGCAATCAATCAGTTCTGCAATGGGCACCAGCTACGTGTCCCCTAGTTCAATTCTGACACTATCCACCTGGAGGGTAAGGGCTCAGTCCCCAACACCACCCTCCCCATTAGACACCAGTCACAAGTCCCGGCCTCCAGAACTTCTCACTGACCAACTTCAAGTTGGGGCTCCCACCACCTCCTCTTTTGTTTGGCTGAATTTGCAAGAGTGCCTCACAGAGCTCAGGGAAACATGTTTAGTGATTTATTAGAAAGGACGTTACAAACAATGTGGATGAGGGATGCACAGGGCAAGGTAGAGGGGAGGGACTCTGAGCTCCCACCCCGTCCAGGGTGCACCACCCTCTAAGAGCCTCCATGGTTCAGCTATACAGGAACTCCTGAGCCATGCACTTTTGGGTTTTTATGGAGGCTTCATTACATAGGCATGATTGATTAAACCACTGGCCACTGGTGATCAACTTCACCTTCAGCCCCTCTCCCCCTCCTGGAGGTGGAGGGTGGGGCTGAAAGTCCCAGCCCTGTAACCTTGCCTTCCTCTCTCCCTTGGCCAGCCCCACCCTGAAGCTGCCTAGGGGCTGCCAGCCATCAGGCAACATTACCATAAAGACAGACATCACTCTGGAGAGTCCAAGGATTTGAGGAGTTTTATGCCAGGAAAAGGGAACAAAGACCAAAAATATCTTTCCCAATATCACAGCCCCATATCAGCATCACCTGGGAGCCTTTCAAAATAATAATGCCCAAACCACGCCCCAGATCATTGAAGGGGGAAATTCAAGTTGTGAGTTCAAGGCGTTCTTCCTAATTAAACTCTTGCCAGGTACTCAGGACACGGCAGCATGGCTTAGAGACACTGAATGGCCATCCCGATTTCCCATCACTCTCTTTCCTTATCCACATTTCTCTCAGGATCGGCTTCTCTCCCCCTGGCCTGTGGATTTTAGCTTCTTTCTGACAGTTTTAGTCACATCACTCTCTAGTCAATTGGGCAGGTCTGAGGCAAGGATTGTCCTGTATTCTTGTCTATCATCTTGGGTATTCATAGAGTAATGTGGGCCCCAGACTCACATTTTTCAAAGTTGATTCATAAAATGCTCTGTTATTGCCTCTGGCCTGAAGATTCAATGGAGTGGCATCTTAGACTCTTACCTGGACTTGCAGAAGTAGATACGGGAATAAAATATGGAGACAGCAGAAGGCCTAAGCACCTCAGGTCTATGAGGTTTCATGACCTGTCCCCTGCAATACTTCTGCACTGACTGTACTTTAGGGTGCCTCGAGTATCCTTCAGTTAGTATCAGCTCAAATGAGTCCATGAGGTGTGGATACTGAGTCCCTGGAAACTCCATCCCCATCACACAGCCCTGCAGCTCTGGGGCTGAAGACAAACCTGACTATGGGCCAGTACAGATCTCCTACCTGTCACCCAGGTTCTTAATTAGTTTTTGTAATGAGGGTTCTCTGTGCTCCTCACTTTTAACTTTTCTCATTCACAGGTACAAGTGAGACAGAGCAGGAACCCCTCTAGAGGCCTACTAGGCCCCTAGTATGGAAATAAAGGAAGAATCTTGAGTCCCTTGCAGGTGAATTCCAGGCACCCAGCTAGCCCTGAAAAGCAAATGAACAACTTGACCATTGAGACCAGACAGAGGTTCAGCAGCTGTTGGAGAGAACAGTCGGGGAAGAGAAAGCAGCGGGAGGACGAGCTGTCACTTTACACAGACAGCAGTGAGGAGCGTGCGTGTGAGACCACAGGTGGGGTTACCTCTGCACACGCAGGTGAAGGCCTGGGAAACTGCATGCGAGTCTCCACTTGCTGAACAGCATCTGTCTCTTGCTAATCATCTGTTTCAGGAGACTTGGGGCAGCGAGCAGGAGAGAGACTGTCTGGGCCAGTGGGGGGAGTCTTGGCTGGGCTCCTGGGCATCCAAGAAGTAACAGACAGACCACAGGGAAGAGCAGAGGCTTAAATGATACAAGTTACCAGGCACAAGTCAGGGACTTGCATCCCCGGACATGAACTAAGCACTTCCCAGGAGCCCTCCCCATGGGGCCAGACTGCGGCTCCTGACCTCCCGTGACCCTCGCCTCCTCCTGGGGACCTGGGGCTCCTCACTTCTCAGATGAGGACATCACCTGACAGAGGAGCCCCAGGCAGCCCCACGGGCTCCAGGAGGAGATGGAGAGGGACAGAGAGCAAGAGGAGCAGATACGGAGGACAGAACGTGAGGGCTGAGAGCTCTGTGTTAGGAGAGTCTGAGCACAAGTGGGTACTTGTGAGAAGGAAACTGAGGACACGGTCCTGCCATGAGTGCAGGCGATGAACTAGATGGGCGACCACAAGGGACTGATGGGGACAGTTTATAAATACAGGTTGCTCTTTATTTCAAAAAGAGGATACAACAACCAGAACAAACCTGGACACGTCAGGAGACTGACTTGTAGGCCCAGGGTTGACATTGTTACTGAAAACTGTTCCATGTTAGATCAAAAAAATTCCGTGTGAAATCACCATGTAAGTGACAAATCCCCAAGAGATATAAGGGTTAGATACTACGTAGTCATAGCTTTAACTGAACAATTCTTACTGAATCAGGCACTTTGGAAATTGTGTTAATCATCGCATAAACAATTGAATATAGATATTATTTTTGAGGTCTTTTTTTTTTTTTTTTATTGAGACGGGGTCTTGCTCTTGCTCAGGCTGGTCTCGAACTCCTGAGCTCATGCGATCCTCCCGCCTCAGCCTCCCAGAGTGCTGGGATTACAGGCGTGAGCCACCATGCCTGGCCTATTTTTGAGGTCTTTGAGATGCATGAATTTAAATCTGAGTACCTAAGAAGACAAATAACTTGGTCAAGGTAAGCAACCAGTAAGTGGCACACCCAGGATCTGAGGGCAGATCTGACCCAAACCTTGCTCTTGCTCTCCTCACACGTGAGTGCCCCGTGGATTTCAACTCGACCCTGAGCGAGCACGGAGGGACCCCACTGTCCCCTCCCCCCCTGCACTGTGACAGCAACTCCCACATTAGAGCTTCCTGTCCCCGTCTCCTTCCCCACCTGGGAAGACCAGCCATTGGTGCCCAGAATCAGTGCTGGCTGTGAGGCTCCAGAGGGTGCAGGGGAGGCTCCACTTGCCTAAGCCACAGCCATGACCCAACTGCTGGTCCAGCTGCAGCTGCAGATAATTGGTCACCAGGGTGCCTGGCTGTAGCTGTGCGTGTGACCCTTGCATCGCTGACACATAGGGACTCAGGTCTCCACTCCAAGGCCCTTGGGGACAGGCCTCCTGCATGGGAGCTGAAAGGAGAAGAGGCTTCAGTAGGAACAATCCTAGTTCCCTCTTTCCTAAGCCCTCCCAGTACACCCATCTGTGATGTCCCTGCCCGTCAGTGAGACCACCCAGTGACCAAGGACACATAGGCAGACATTGAGTACATGAAGGAGATGTCACCTGTCAGGTGTGTGCCCGGGGATGTGGAGATGCCAGGTGCCCAGGCTGCGTGTCCCTGAAGTGGAAAATCACCCACTGGAGCCCAGAGGGCTTTGGATGGACAGGGACACACCCATATTCTGTTCTTATTAACATTAGTCTTCTGTCCTAGACAGAAGGTTCTAGAGAGGCTATAGGGCACAGGATGGAGTTAGTGGTCTCTGCCCACAGCAAGAAAGAACAGGAGAAGAAGTAGAGCCTAAAGGCTTGGGAGTACTATGAAAAAGGGTGTAAAGCAGCTATAAAGCATGTACCAAGTGAAGGCAACTATTCCAGGTTTTGGAACCTTGTAAATTTTCTGTTTGTAATTTTTTGCCATGTTCCCATACATACTTAAAATCTACTGCCATATAGTGGTATTAGCAGCCAAAAGCAATGTAGAAGAGGTACTGGTCCCTTAGTGGAAACTTGGGGGCCAGTAGGGCTATAGAGTCACACTGTGTGGTCCTTTAGGGAGGCAGTGCAGTGCACAGCCTCCCCCTCCCACTCCCCCAGGGGGGTCTGGGCAGGTCCCCATCATCACACACATGCGTATTCCACAGGGAAGTGAATGCACATTCTCAGGATGGGGCTACAGAAAGACCCCCACAGCCCCTGACCGTCCAGGGCAGGCTGAAGAGGGACGTGGCCCACAGGGCTGCTCCACATGGCTGCGGGCTCCTCTGTGTCCTCCCCTTTGCACATCCTCATTCGCACCAGGGAGTAAGCCCGTGTGTCTGCCGTCCGTGTGTCTGTTCTGCATCACCTTCCTGGGAGTTCACTGTGTCAGACTCTCATCATCGCCGCCTGGACTCCTGCAGCCTCCTCCTACCTGGATTCTCTGATTCTGCCACCTCCGCACCGTCAGTCACCTCACCAGGCTCATCCCCCACAAGTCCTGTTCTTATCATGTTCCTACTCTGCCTCTGAAAACTTTCTCAGCATGGCCACTACATGACTCCATGTCCTCCCCCTGCCGTGTGGTCCTTCTACCTGTGTTCCCACATTCTTATCCAACCTCACTCCCCCCACTGCCTTGTACAACTTATCCCCTGGAGTCAGGCTGCCCCTTCCTGACCCCGGCCTGTACCAGGGGCCTCCCAGCATCCGGGTCTTTGTCCACAAGCTCCTCCCTTGGCCTGGTGAGCCCTCCACAGTTACTCAAGGCACAGTTTACCAACCATTAACTATCACTTAAATGGGAAACTCAATAAGATGTTATGACAGTTCATATTGGCCTCTCAGGGAAAACATCTTCAACCAACACACCTGTCTGTGGAAGGAACTGTCAAGCTCAGAGAATAGCATCGTATAGTTGGCAGGACTGAAAGGTGCACTGAGGCAGGAAACTCTTCCAGGATTTGTGGCATAACACCTGGCCTCTTCTCTAATGTCCTGGGAGGTGAGCTCACTCCGTCTCTGTCTGACTTTCTTTCCCTGGACAGTCATGGTGGTGAGGAACGTTCCTCCATATGTGGCCAACTCCTGATGCCCTGAAGGCTTCCTTCACACATTTTTCCTTATTTAGCCTCATGATTGTCACAAAACTAATCTCCCTTCTGCTTCCTTAGGTCGTTCAAATATTTGAAGCTGGATGTCATCCCACTGTGGTCTCGGAATGTCAAGGGTTAATGTTCTCTGGTTTTCACCTATGTCCAGACATCCAGCCCCTCACAGGATTCTGGACCCTCCTCCATAGACTGTTGAAACAGTTGCCCCTAATCTAACCATGCCCCAGGGGAGTCTTGTCCTCCCACGTGGACCTTCCATTTACACTACTGCACACTCAGACTGAGGGGCTTTCCATGCAGCCTGGTCTCACCGATGGCCCCTGCACTACATGGACCCCTTCCCCGCCTCTCCTGAATGGCTGCAGAGCCAGGTCTCCCCAGCCTGGTCCTCTCAGGGGACAGTTTACAGCAAGGCCTGGGTGTGTGGTACATTATTTCCTCCTGCTGGCCGAAAGCCTCCCTCCCTCCATGCTGAGCCTGCTCACCACCACGCTGTGGAGACGCTCTCCATGCACAGGGAATGGAAAAACATCCATCACACTCCTGAATTTTCTGTACATGTTGTTAGTTGGCCACGTGGAGAAAATCCCTCATTAAAATATCAATATATAATTTAGGTTTTATTCATGCTGCATCTACAGGGGTTTTCTCTTTGGGGGGGGGCAGACCGCCTGTGCCACCGCTGCCGGGGTCCTGGCTGTGCACTGCACACACACTGTTCACATGTTACCGCAGGGAACCCAACAGGAGGCGTCCTGCTATAATTCATACCCAACTGCAGAGACAAATTGGCCTCTCCTGTCCTGTGTTTAATGACACCCTGGCAGCGCCGTCCCCTCCCACACTCATCTCCCTTCTGACACGCGTGTCTGGGCACCTCCCTTCCTCCTCATGGGAGCCCAGCCCTGCTACAGTGGTTCCAAGACACATCCTGAAGCTTTACAAGGGCCCCAGGACAGCCAAGGTGAGAGCAGAGACCCTGGGGACAGGGGTGCGAGAGACAAGGACCTTTGAGCCCTTAGTTGAGTTCCCACACAGCCTCATGGAGCTGCAGCTCCACCTGAAGAGTGGAGAACCCTGCTCAGGACATGCAGGAGACACGAGATGCCACCCTCAGGAGAGAGCTCGGGCAGACCCTGCTGTGCTCACGCTGCAGAGGGCTGTGACCTGCCTGTACATCTACCACCTGCACAGGGCAGTGGGGGCCAGGAGGACAGAGACATGGCCAGGCACTGGGAAGATGGCAGAGCTCCCAGACCCACCTCACCTCTGTGCCAAAAACTCTGCCCAAGCACCAGACAGGAACCAGCAAGTGTCTCCAGGGCCGGCCTGCAGGGACATGGCTCAGCCTAGACAGAGGAGCACAGAGCACAGGAGGCCACCTGGGACACCAGTGAGATTGACCTGCTATAATGGGAGGACTCACCCGCTCCATCCAGAACAGAGCTGATTCCAGGCTCATCAGACGGAAGGCAACGCTTCTGGGAGGTTCTTGGCAGTCAGACAGACCAGCACCACCAGGAGGAGGGAAATCCTGTTCACTCAGTGCGTGTGACAGTCCTCCATTCCCTGTCTCCTCCTGCAGCTCACTGTGGAGACTGGTGAGAGAGGAAGAAGCAAAGATGGAGGCAGGAGGGCTGAGACCCCTCAGCACCCAAGGGACAGACTGGAAGCAGAAGTGTGGGTCCAACGGCACATGGCCCCCTGCACAGAGGAGGCAGGAAACATCCTCCTCTGACTTGGGCACAGCTTGGCTGCCTTGGGCATGGGGGTGAGAGAGAGAGACAGAGACAGAGACAGAGGTAGAGACAGAGACAGAGAGAGACAGAGACAGAGAGAGACAGAGAGAGAAGACAGAGAGAGAGACAGAGAGAGAAGATAGGGGAAACAGAGAGAGAAGACAGAGAGAAAGAGACATAGAGACAGAGAGAGACGATAGAGACAGAGAGAGAGACAGAGACAGATAGAGACAGAGAGAGAAAGATAGAGAGAGAGAGAGAGAGCCCACACAGCAGTGCAAAGTGCATTGACAAGATGAGAAGCTAATGAGGAAGAGACTCCAGAGTCCCTGTTAGGTGCAGGCATGACACAGGGCACACAGGGATCATAACACTGGGTCTACCCTACACAAAGATTATGTTGAATTTTACACACAGCAGTCCAGGAAATACAGGCTACTGAGGCACTATAGAATCCCTGAGATCTTATGCATTCCAGCCCCCTTTTTTTTTCAAAATCGTGACATGAGATGACTGTTTTGGTTTAGTGACTTTGCTTGCTATAACATTCCTGTCAATGACCTAAGGCAAAAGTGTAGAAAGTAGACACGCATATCCTCCTGGTTATAGCCTTACACAAGAGAACAAATGATCTATCTTAGGGCAAGATGTCCCTGAGACTGGTTAGTTCCCCTTGGTCAGACTCAGGCTACAAGTACCACGAAGGAGATGGACAGCCTTGCTGGAGGGGCTCTGCCAGCTTTGGGTGAGTGAGTGAAATCAGTACAACCAGTAGCCTGTGTTTGCCTTGAATATGAAATCTTGGTTACTTTTGACCTCACGTTCTGTCCTTTAGATACCACCCCTGCCCTGCCATATCTCACCCTTGCTTCTAGCCCCTGATAATTCATTGCTACCTGGAAGCCAGTGATTCTAGATCTTCCTCATTTTCCTCATCTTCATAGTTTTCTGCAAACAAATTCAGAAATGTTCAGACATGACATAGCTCCATTTCCACCATTACACATTCTGGGGCCTATCTGGGCATGGAGACAAATTACCTCTGTGTGAGTTCATGGATACATTTAGAGAACTGTACTGATCTCATCTGCTGATGTTAAGCAGTGGTGAGGGATGATGTGCTGATTCATCCTGTAAAATGTCCCTGATTTGGTGGATCATTATCATGGTATGCTCTGAATTTAATTGGGAAAAGTTAAAATATATTTTGGTCTCCAGATCACTGGATACTTGCACAGTTTCTTCCAGATTTCTCTAGCTATGTGCCCCCTCCCTCTATAAGGAGGCTCAGGACTCTATGTCCCTCCACAATTCTCAAATAGATCCTACTCAATTCTCTAAGAAAGAAATGAAAACCCTTTGCCGCTTCCCTCTATGCAGCGGGGACTTCACGTTGACCTCCAAGTTGGCTTCTGCAGTGGAGTAGGGGGAAAGTCCCTCTAGAGAAAGTGTTCCAGGATAAAGCAACATTTCTACCACCAGATCCTACTGTTTCAACTAAATCAGCCCCAAACAGTTAGAGGTTTTATCCCCTCTGGAAGTGCATTCACGGGCATTTGCTCATCCAATAGTTACAGCTATCAAGCAGCACATTATTTGACCAATTACAGATGAGGAAATAGAAGTCCAGACAGGATAAATCCATCCCTTACCTACAGGATGAAGGGCAGTGCTCAGGCAAGGGCTTGAGAAACTGTCATTCTTAGTGCAGGGCTCTTTGCACTCTGACATCTGCCTCCTGTCCCAGAGGCCACATTCCATCAGGAGAACAGTGACAGTTGGAAGGCCATGACCTCCTGCCCAGTGTTTTTCTCTTCTCTGTTCCCACCCAGGCCCTACTGACCCCGACCCAGCCTCAAATTTGATGTGGAAGTCGGGACAGCAGGGAGAACATTATGAATAGAGGTGTGGAGTCCCTAGTGAGCTGGGCACCTGGTGGCAGCTCAGAGTAATGAGGGCCTGTGGCCACCTCACCTGGGCTGAGCGTGTGGGCGAGATACTCTGCCAGCCTGTGCCCCTCCGCCAGGTGCTCTCGGAGGCCCTGCCCCTGGGAGTCGTCAGGGTGATCATGGGTGAGGAGGGCCTTGAGATGTCCACTGAGGAGGGAGGAAGCATCTCTCCCTTTCCGGAACTTCTGGCACAGCTGGCTCAGCTCTCGCGCCTGAATTTGAATACGGAAATCGAATTCACTAAGGTGGGATAAAAAGAAAAATTTATAATTAGAAGTCAATGAATGGTAAGTTATTAGGGGTTTGATAGTGATTTCATTGAGGATATCCCTTTAAAGACTTCAAAACAGAATTCTGGAACATTTTTGGCAACTGTGCATAATTTTAAAAAATGTTGTCTACAGAAGCCATTGCAGCTCCTGAGAAACTGTAGACTCCCAGAGCTCTGTACTTTCTAGCCCTTTTCTCTCAATATTGTGACATGATATTTTTGTCTACTGACCCTTCCTGCTGTGAAATTCCTGCTAATGACTTAAAGTGAATTGAGTGGAAAGCAAGTATGAATCTCACCTGCCTTTCAGCCACACACGGGGGACTAGGTGGAATCTGGGAGGACAGGAAGGCCCTGACTGGCTGGTTCACCTTGGCTCAGACTAACCCTGAAAGTTCCAGAAACAGAATCCACAACAGTGTTTGAGGGGCTACATCACTGCTGGCTGAGCGAAAAAAATTGGTAAAATCAGCAGTTTATGTTTACCCTCACATCATGTATGTGGCTACAATCCCCTTGGTTCTTTCTAGAATCCTCTCCATATTTTACCTGCTCTGGTCGTTCATTTTGGATAGTGGTTCTTTTTCTTCTTCATGCTCCTCATCTGCATGATTTTCTGCAAATTCAGAAACACCCCATCAGACACAATGTAGCTCTTTGTCACTTATTACAAACCCAGTGGCCTGTGTGGGCTTGGAGACATAAACATCTACGTATGATTTTAGGATACACTGAAAGGTCTTGTTTTGTCTTTCAAGAAATGGCCTGGCTTGGTTTTATGATCCAGCACAAAAAGTCTCTTTGATCTGATGTGTCACCTTCATGGCATGTTCTGTCTAAAGTTGTGGAAAGAGTTAAAAATGTCTTCTGTTCCCCAGGTTACCAGATAGCTGTCCAGATTCCCTCTGGCCTTCTGCATCTGTACCCTCCCTCTTGCCACAAAGCTGGTCCCCAGGCACAGGCTCTATGTCCCAGCACAGCTGTCTTCTAGAACCAACTCCTTTCTCTAAGGAGAGGACAAACAACCCTATCCCAAGTCCCTCTATATATCCGAGGACTTCACAGGGACTGCCAAGTTGGCTTTTGTTTTTTTAATCCAGGAAAATTCTTTGTATGAAAAGGATTTGATTGTCAGCCAGCATTCCCACCAGCAAGTTCCTCTACATCAAGTGCCTTATCCAACCCCACACACTACGGGGCTTGACCCTTTTCTGAGGTGCATTTGTCAATATTCCCATTTTTGATTGCTACAGCTCCCATGCAAGGCACTGGTCACCATTTTACATATGAAGAAGCAAAAATCCAAGAAGGATAAATCAAACACTTGCTCACATTCAGTGAGGACAACACTGAGGATATAGTCTGCGAAACTCTCATTCTTAGTCCAGAACGTTTTCACCCTAACAAATTGCCTTCTGTCCTTTAGCCTTGCCCTCCAATCACTGCATTTATCCTGTCTGCCCATCTAGACAGTCCTGAGCTTGTCATGGCCCCAGGCTGACGTGAAAGGACAAGCTGGTACAAATGTTACCTGTGGAGGTCTGGAGTCTCTCCTACGTCTGGGACTTTGTGTAATCGGGGCCTGTGGCCACCTTACCTGGGCTGAGCGTGTGGGCGAGACACTCTGCCAGCCTGTGCCCCTCTGCCACTTCCTCTTGGTAGGTGTCCCTGTCCTCCTGTGTGAGAAGGGCCTCGAAGTACTGACTGGGTGAGGAGGAGGCATCTCTCCCTTCCTATAACTTCTGGCGCAGCTGGGTCAGCTCTCACACCTGATCATGATGAGGTCATGGAATTTCCTAAGGTGGGTAGACAGGAAAACATCAGAGTGGAAAGGGGGTAATGACAGGTGAGAAGGACCTTGAAAGAGTTGCTGTGACTATAACCCCAGGGAGCACTTCAACGGAATTCTGGCACATGTTTGGTGAATGTGCATCAATTTTTCCGAAATTTCTGCAAAAGCAGGTTTATAGTTAAGGCATTGTATACCTAGTTGCTATGCCTTAATGATATGAACTTTCTCTTTGTCTAGTTACTTTTCTTACTGTAGAGAACCTGCCAGCAGGCTAAGGCCAACAATGAAGAAAGCTGGGATGCGCCTCTCCCTGATTTTCCCTAAACAGTGGAGAGCAGGCGGTGTGTATTTGTGAATATGGAAACCCATGAGCAACTACACTTCCCCAGGCTGACACTACCTTGCTTAACATAAGAAATGAATAGGAAGTGGGAATCAGCACAGGAACAGCAAAGGAAACAAGCCCCATTCCTTAAACAGACTCTTCCTGGTTGGGGGATCAGATCAAATAGGAATAGTCAGCAGACCTGTTTTCCCTGGGATCTCCAGATGAGATCCCCAAATACCACCTTAGTGCCCATGAAGAGTCCTTGATTATCAGAGTCACCTGGAGGCTGCTGGCTCTTGTCCTACTTAATTATTAGAATCATGTAGGTTTTCTGCAAATAAAATCAGATGCGGCCAAGTCACATGCCACAGTTCCTGCCTTATACATTGCAAACACAGGGATATAAATAGTCTCCGGGCAAAACAGGGATATTCTGAGAAGGACACTGCAGGGAGCCCTAGGACATGCCCTGGGAGAAGGAACTGGCTCTCCTTTCCTGAGCCACCGAATAGATAGTGCCTGTTGTGACAGATCATCAACACATGTCCACTGCTTAAAACTGGGTGAACAGTTAAACATATTATTTTTTAGAAATCATGGGGAACTTGCCTCGCTATTTTCTGGAAGTGCTGCTGCAACTGGCCCAGGAGACCCCCTGGTTGCTGTTGCTGTGCATGAGAATGACCCTGAGACTAGACTTCGGTATGCAACATACAAACTCCCACAAGAAGAGAGTCTTTGGTCCTCCTTAGAGCAGTGTGTCTGCCATTCCTGGAGGTGGGAATGTCAGGGCCAAGCCTCACCTTCACGGAAAGTTCCATACACAGGCAATGCTGGTGGTGTTTACCTTTTGGTGCTCAGATGAGGGTTCCCAGGGCAAGCTAACTAGGAGGAGAGGGACTGGCACTCAGAGCTGAAGAACCCTGGAACACCATCTCCAAACGTACAGGCCAGACTGTCTCCCCCCATGAACAAACACATGTGCTCAAAGAACACTGATGAGAAATGACAAGTAGCAGGACAACTGAAGGAGAGATGGGATGTCTCATCAAAAGAAGTATCTGTCACAAGGAATCTGTGAATGTACAGCAGAAGTGCCAGAGTTGGCCAGGACACCCCACTCTCCTTACCCTGGCCTATAGTGGTGCCTACAGCATTTCCCAGGAAGTGCCAGAGTGACACAGGTGTGTTCTGGGACTAGGAAGAGTGCAAAGCTATCCGACACTACTAATGTCTGTGCTTACAGTTCGGGCTTAGAGTTTGGTTCAAATGGAGGGGGCGTATAGGGCTTGGCTGCAGAGACGTCTGTCTACATGGACAGGTGAGGACAAAGGACATAGAAGCTACATGGCAGACCACTGGGAGCCTCATTCTCCCTGTAATGGGAGGTCTCACCGGCCACATCACCAGCAGGACAGATGTCACTCTCAACAGACAGGAAAGCAGGACAATCAAGAGGCTGGCGGCAGTCAAACAACTCATGGCAACTGGAAGGCAGCAAATATTGCTCATCAAATGAATCCTGCTCCACTTCATTCGCTAGTTCCTCCTTCCGCAGCTCCCTGTTGAGGGCAGAGGGGGAAGGACAGCACCACATTAAACAAAGAAGGATTGGACATCACGGCATCTCAGTGGTTCCAGATTGGAAGCCTAAGGTCCCAGAAGGCAGAGGGGACATTCCTTCAGACAGAGGGAATAAAACCATCCTTTTCTGAGTAAGGCAGAAAGGGGCTGTTACAGGGATGAGGAGAGCAAGTGTGGGTGGAGAGTACAGGTGCTCAGTGCACTGGCCACATGACATGCTGACCAGGAAGGACATTCCACTCCCACTGCGTGGTGCAGTCATGACAAGCAGCACACAATGAGAACCATAACACTTGCTACACCTCCAGTGCAAGGTGGTCCACTTCACTGCAGGGATGCAGTGAATAAAGGCTCCTGAGGCTTTGTTGAGTCCAAAAGATCATCAGCATTCTAGGCCTTGATCTCTGAATCTTGTCACCTCATATGATTTTTCTCAGTCTAGTTACACTTCTTGTTATAATCCCTGGCAAGTAAAAAAGGCCATCCTGCAAGAAAAAAGATACACATTGTACCTTGGTTTTCCCCACATGGGACAGAGCAGTTGCTCTCCCTGAGTTCAGGAATACCTACGACTAGTCCACCTCGGCTCAGACTGGTACTAGGTTACTAAACATGAGATGAATTAATGAGAAGAGGACATCAATATGAGAACCAGCAAGAAAACAGCTCTCATTCTCAACGGGCTATTCACAGTTTGCTGAATGAATGAAATAGGTACTCTCAGCACACTCAGGTTGCCCTGGATGTGGGATCTCCACATGTCAACAGTGCACTGACAGCCCATGACTGGGAGTTACCTGGAGAGTACTGGCTCTGTTCCATCTTCCTTCTCATGAGTGTTCTGATTTTGATTTCCTGCAAATAAATGTAGACAATACCAGTCACATTACGCAGTTCCTACTTCACACATTACACAAAACCTCGTGGGATGACAGGGATGCAAATATTCTCTAAGGGAAAAAGCCCAGCATATTCTGCAAGGAACCTGGCTGGTGGCTTCCGCTTGTGCCTTCTAGGAAGTGGCTGGGCCTGCTTTTCTGAGCCACTGAGAGGACTGACCCATACCTCACCCACCATCCTCACAATGTCCTCTGCCCAACTTTGGTAAACAGTTGAACCTATTTCTTTTCCCAGAGTTGCAGGGAACATGTTTGGCTGCCTTCAAAGTGGTAGTGATGCAGGACTCAGCTTTCCCCTCACAGATACAAAGGTTGTTGCTGGTAAAGGTGAGATTATACACTGAGACTTCACCGATGGATGGAATCTACAGGAGAGCACACACAAATGTGTGTGGCTAGGAATATCTGGTGCTTCAGAGTCCTAGATCCTGTTCCACTTCCAGAGGTGGGAGGTGCCAAGGCCATGCCTTGATTTAAAGGACAACTCCCAGTGTGGCCATGACGGGTGTATTTTTTTCTAGTATTCTGTCATCCCCTCGGCAAGGATAAGTGGAATTAGAGGGGAGAGAGAGATCTTGAGTGGAATTGAAGAACTACGGTAACAACATCTCCACAGACATAGGCAGGAATACCAAGCAACTTGGACAGTCATGCACGGGAGTAGATCAGCAGTGAGCACAACACTGCAGGATAGGTCACCAGTCCCACCACCAAAGAAGGGCTCGTGCCGATACTTGCCCTGCACATGCATCAGTGGTGCCTGAGAGTCTGCTGCCATGTCTTCAATCTCCCCACTCTGCTAAGTTGTGTATTTCCCGCCCTTACCTTGCCGTTAAGTCCCAGGGTAAGAGGTGTGGTCTGGGGCTACAGAGACTGCCTAGCTATGTGATGCACCTGCTGTCTGCCTAAACTCATTTCAAATGAGTTTATAATAGTTTTTGAAACTATTTCAAATCAATATGTGTCTCTAGGCCATGTTTGCACCTGTATACCTGGACAGCGGTGTGGGTCTTATAGAATATGGAGGCTACCTGTGAGGATAGGTAGTACTCACTAGCTATATCCAGGGAAGAGCAGAGTTCTCCGTCATCAGGCAGGAAGGGAGTATTCTTGGAAATGTGGCAGGAATCAGACAAATCGTGGCCACTGTTGAGAATCAGACACTGCTCACACAGTGAGGACTGCTGGATTTGATTCACCTCCTCCTTCTCCCTTTCGCACCTGGTGGGTTTGGAGGACAGAATATCAAGCAAAGCAGATCAGACACCACAATATCCCCTGCCTGTCCTGGTTAGAAGGCTAAGGCCAAGGTCAACGAGGCAGTGAGGCCACCCCTTGAAACGGGAAGAAGAAAACAATTCTCTAGGACTGTGGCTCAGTGAGGCTATCTGGGGGGTGGGAGGAAGCAGCAGGTGTTCAGTGCACTGGCCTCACAGCATGCTGACCAGGAAGGACACTCCATTACGCCTGCATGGTGCAGTCATGACATGCAGCACACAAGTACCATAAAACTTGCTACAGCTCCAGTTCATGATGGTTACACTTTACTTGCAGGGTTGCAGTGAATAAAAGCACCTGCGTCCAGGTGCGGTGGCTCACACCTACAATCCCAGCATTCTGGGATACTGAGGCAGGAGGATTGCTTGAACTCAGGTGATTGAGATCAGCCTGAGCAAGAACGAGAGCAAGACCCTATCTCTACTAAAAAAGTAAAAGAATTAGCTAGGCATCATGGCGCATGCTTGTAGTCCCACTACTTGGGAGGCTGAGGCAGGAGGATTGCTTGAGCCCAGGAGTTTGAGGTTGTAGTGAGCTACGAAGACACCACTGCACTCTACCCTGGTGACAGAATGAAACTCTGTCTAAAACAAAAAAAACCAAAAGCACCTGAGGCATCACTGACTCCAAGAGATCTTGAACCTCCTAGGCCTTATTGTCTCAATACTATGAAATGATATGAAGTCTGTCTGTCTGTCTTTCTTTCTTTCTTTTCTGCTTATATGTCTTGCTCTGGAATCCCTGCCAACAAACTAGGCCAACCTTCAGAGAGAAGCTATGCCTCTCCTCCTGGTTATCTCACATGGGAGAGGGAAGTGTTCACCCTGAGTGCAGGAACACCCGACACTGGTTAGTTCATCTTGGGTCACATCACTCTAGCTTATTAAACTGGAGAAATTAGTGGAAAAGTGGAAACAAATATAGAACCACAACATCAACAGACACATTCTTGCTAAGCAGAATGGGTGAGGTAGATATATTCAGCACTTTCTGCTTTTCCTTGGAGCAGAGATCTCCACATGGTACCATGGTATTCACAGCCCATGACTATCAGACTTACCTGGGTTCCATGGGCGCTTGTCCTTCCTCATCCTTTTCATCATTTTGAGTTGCTGAAAATAGAGTCAGACAGGACCAGTAACAATAGATACTTGCCTCATGAGCCATTACAAACCCAAGGGCCTATGTAAATACATGGTGGAAAGTATTCTTGGTATAAGAATAGCTATCCATGGAGAATATTCCAAGAGACCTCAGGTTGTGTTTTCTGAGCAGTGACCAGGCTTCCTGTTCTGAGTCCCTGGGCACACTGTCCCTGAATTGGTCAATCAGTATCATAATGTCCTCTGTCCTGAGTCTAGGCAAACAGTTAAACATATTTTTCCCAGTGAATAGGAAGAGCTTGCCTAGAGGCTTACTAGAAATGTTGCTGCAAGATGCAGTCTTTAGTCCTTCAGATACTATGATTGTTTTGGGTTAGATGGGAATTGTATACTGAGAGCAGATGATGGACGGAACCTCTATACCCTTAAATAGGAAAGATCCATAGTGCTACATAAAGAACAGGATACTTTCCATTCAAGGATGTGGAGGGTGCCAAGGCCCCTTCCCTGTTTTCAGGGATAATTCCAGCCTTATTCAAGAGGTATTTATGTTCTGGTGGTTAGATGGCCTTTTATCAAGGACAGGTCAATATAGAGAAGAGAGAGACTGTGGCCTGGAGTTGAACAGCCATCAAACAATATCCCCAAATATAGAGGCAAGACTATCAACCTACTCAGACAGTCACTAATGCTCACAGTACCCTGTTCGGGATCAGCATTTAGAAAGAACATTGCGGGAGACATCAGACATCCCATCTGTAAAGAATGGGCTCATGCAGACACCTGCTGTGCACATGCATCAGTGGTGGCTGTGGTTTCTTACAATTTCTTCAGTCTCCCTACTCTGGTAAGCCCTGTGTTCAACACCCTGAATCTGCCACTGGAGCCCAACAGGTACAGAGGCTGCCTGCAGGACAATTTGGAGTGTGTTCTCTTTATAATGGGAGTACTCACTAGCTGCATCCAGAGAACAGGAGACTCCATGCTCAGCAAACAGGAAGGCACTGGTGCCAGGAGGATGGTGGGTGTCAGACAGGTCATGGTGACTGGGAGAAGTCAGGTGGCCTTCATCCAGTGAGTCCTGCAGGACTCCATTCACTTTCTCCTTCTCCTGGACCTCTCTGCTCAGCCTGGTGGAATAAAGAATAGGACTAAACCAAGAGGGATTGGATTCCCAGGGGTCCTCATGAGAGGCATGAAGGCCTAGTAACAGAAGGCAAGGGGCAGTCCCTTCAAAGAAAAAACCATGCTTTTATGATAAGGGCACAGTGTGGGTGTCTCAAGGACAGGAGTGAGAGAGGAGCAAGTGCTCAGTGCACTGGCTAGATAAGGAGCTGGTGAGGAAGAAGACACAACTATCCCCGATGGTACAGTGTTGACACCCAGCACACACAGAGAACCATACAGTGGCTCAGCCTCATGCATGGACTATGTTGAATATTCCTATGGCAGCACAGTGAATACAGGCTCCTGACATTGTAGATTCAGGAGCTCTTGTGAATTCTAGGACTCCCTCTATAAATATGGTGACATGATAGAAGTATTTTTGTCTGGTTACATTCCTTGCTATAAAATCCCTCCCAACAAGCTAAGGTCAACCATGCAGAAAGCAGATGTGCATCTCGTACTGAGTTCAGCCATAAGAGAGAACATGTAGATTCTGTGATTTTAAAAATCCCTAAACTGATTTGTTCTCCTTAGTTACTGAGAAGTACCTTGAAGACAATAAACAACCTTGTTAAGAGAAGCAGTTTTTCATTGATTGAGTGAATGTCATCAAAGAATAAGCAGTTTTCGTGTGCCTTTGCATGTGAAATCTGTGGCTACTTTTGACATCTTGGCCTGTTCAACTGGGCCCTCCTCCTATTTTACCCATCCTCCTCCAGGCCCTACTTATTCATTGGTACCTGGGGGCTGGTGGTTCTTGTTCTTTTTCATCCATCTTTTCTTCATGATTTTCTGCATACAAATTCAGAAAGGTCCAGTCAGACATTGAGTAGCTCCACATCACCCACTACAAACACAGTGGCCTATCCAGGGATTGAGACACAAATACCTGTATATGATTTCAGGATTCACTGATAGAATTACAGTGCACGTCTCATATTTTGTATTTAAATGAATGACTTGGCCTATTTTTCTGATTCACCAGTCGTGTTTGCCTGATCTGGTGCATCACCATAATTGCATGGTTGTGGAAATGGAAAATAAATGTTTAAAATGCATTGTTTTACAGTTCACAACATACTTGTACAGCTCTCTATGGATTTCTACAACTGCATCATTCATCCTTCTGTAAAGCTTGTTTTCAAGCATGGTGGGAAAGTCCTCTAAAAAGAGAAAAAGTAACTGTATCTCTCTTTCCTCAAAACACCCGGGAGAATCTCTTTTTTCTCCAGCATGTTAGAATGTTGGAAATCATCACTCCTGTCCTCACAACAAGGAGAAATATGAACAAATGAAAAATCAACAATTCTCCCATTTACCGGAGCATGGAGTTCAGAGGGAAAACTGCTGCTGCAAATACTGGAGGAGAGGACAAGTGAATACAGAAAATGGCAACCTCTTGAGCAGGAGCACTGGCACATATAGATACATGGACCATTTCTATGGTAAGAAAACATAAGGTATAATTGCTAGAGTATCAGTCTGCAGAAATTTAAGAAATAAAACAAAAGGACGCTGCAATCATAGAAGTACCCATGCAATTATGGGAGTTTTACCACCTGAAACCAGCCATTTTCTCAAGGTGAAGATAAGAGAAAAATCTACTAATTCTTCTGGCAGTGGGAGGGGTGGTGGTAGCTGTTTTGAAATATACCAAGAGTATTTTGCCTTCCTCACAAGTCCTACCCTCAGAACAAAGGATGTGACTAGAGCTTAACCACTGGGGGCTTTACCAGACTCTACCAGGCTGTGCAAAGGAGAATATCCAACTCTGGCCCCTCTAATCATCTTATTTCCTCCAAGGGGGATGAGTGGGGAGTATATCCTGACTTCTGAAGGTCACAGCCAAGGGACATAGGCTCACTTAAAGACTGAGACCTGACCATGAGACTAGAGAACACCTCCCCTTCTTCCACACCTTACCAACACATCAGCAGGGCTCTCGTATAATGACAAGAAAATACAACCAAAATAACTGTATGTTTTACTCCTTATTTAAGCAGAACTCTCTAGGGAAACCCAAGACAACAGAGGAGACAAAAACAAGAACATCAGAGGAAATTACAGACTCTGACATCTACAGCTACTGTAAACAGTAAACACAGACTAAGCCCTAGCCAGCCAGACAGAAAACCTCACACTAAACAGCTATTTACCTCAACTCCTTCTACCCAGAACATCATATCTGACTTTCAACAAAAAATTAAAAGACATGTCAGAAGGAAAAAGCACAGTGTGAAGAAATGCAGCCAGCATGAGAACCAGACTCAGATGTGGGAGATATTTGGAATTATCAGATCAGGAATTTAAAGCAGCTATGATCAGTACGCTTAGGGCTCTGATGGGAAAAGTGTGCAACATACAAAAACAGATGGGTAGATATTTAGAGGGACGGAAACTCTAAAAAAAGAGTTCAAAGGAAATCATAGAAATAAAAGGTACTGTAACAGAAGTAGAAAATTCTCTTGATGGGATCATCAGCAGACTACAAATGGCTGAGGAAAGGTTCATTGAGCTTGAAGAAAAGTCAATAGAAAGGTCCAAAGCTGAAATACAATAGTAAAAAAGTATATGAAAGAAAAAATATCTAAGAATTGTGAGATAATTATAAAAGGTTTAAAATGTGCATAATGGGAATATCAGAAGGAGAAGAAAGAGAGAAATAAAGAGAAGAAATATTGGAACTGAAATCTATGAGATTTGAAACTCACATCTATGCAAAGAAATAAAATTGCCATGGAAGCAATAAGTAAAGGTAAAATGAAATCTTTTATTTTTCTTAACTTTAAATGATCTAATAGATAACAGTATGTTCTAAATAATAAGAGCAATGTTGCATGCAGTGATCGTAGCTTATAGATCAGTGAAATGAATGATAGCAATGTTATCATGGATGAGAGAGACAAATTCAGAATACTCTGCTACAAGGAATTTGCACTACCCATGAAATGATATAGTGCTATTTGGAAAAGAACTTGGATTAGTTGTAAATGAATATTTTCATTTACAAGTCAAGGGTGACTACTAAGAAGTCAATGAATAAATAATTTAACTGATAGACCAAGAGAGGAGGAAAAGTACAACACATGGAATTCTCATTGAAAGCCAGAGAAGGCAGGAAAAGAGCGGAAAACAAACAAACAAAAAGAAATCAAGAAAAAGATCAACAAATACAAAACATTAATAAGCATAGTAGATATTAACCCAAGTATATCAAAAAACACTTGCGTTGTCAAAGGCGTGAGTATATCAACTAAAATATACACACTGTCAGCATAGATTTAAAAACTTGGCAGGCTCTATGTTGTCGCCAAGAAGCCCATTACAAATATAAAAACAGAGATAGATTAAAAGTAAAATGATGAAGAAAAATAGACCATACTAACACTAATTGAAAGAATGCCACAGTAGCAATAATTTCAGACCAAGCAGACTTCAGAGCAATAAAAATTATCAGGAATAATCAGGGCCATTACATAACAGAGGATCAATTCTCCAAGAAGACATAAACCTTAATATGCGTGTCCTTAATAAAAGAGTGTCAAAGTACTTATGGCAAAAGCAGATAGAATTGCAAGGAGAAGTGGATGAATCCACCATTACACTTGGAGAATTTAATACCCCTGTATCAGTACTGACAGATTTAGCAGGCAAAAAATCAGTAAGGACATAGTTGAACTGAACAGCACCCTCAGTCAACTAGATCTAATTGATATTTACACAATGCTTCATCCAATAACACACATTCTTCCCAAGTTCACATGGAACATTCTGGGTCATCAAAACACATCTGAACAAATTGAAAATAGAAAACATACCAAATATGTCCTCAAAGCACAATGGAATGAAACTAGAAATCAGAAACAGAAATATAGCTGCCAAATCCCAAAATACTTGTAGACTAGACAACACAGTTCTAGGTAACAACTGGGTCAAAGAAAAAAATCTCAAGATACATTTTAAAATATTTTGAACTAAATGAAAATGAAAATACAACTTATCAAAATTCATAGGATGCAGCAAGAGCTGTGCTTAAGGGGAAATTTATAACACTGGATGTGTATAGTAAAGAAAAAGATCTCAAATTGATAATCTAGGCTTCTTCTATAGGACACTAGAAAAATAAGAGCAAATTAAACCCAAAGTAGGCAGAAAAAATAGTTTAGAATAGAAATCAATCATATTAAAATCAGGAAATGAGTGGAGAAAAATCATAAAACCAGAAGTTGGTTCTTTGAAAAGCTCACTAAAATTGGTAAACCTCTAGTTAGGTTACTAAGAAAAAAGGAGAGAAGACACAAATTGATAATATTAGAAATGATATAGTGACCTTTACTATGGATCTTTGGGCATAAAAGGATAATAAAAATAAAAAGGAAGATTTCCTAACTTATATTATGAGATGAGCATTACACTAATATCAAAACTAGAAAAAGACATAGGAAAGGAACATTGAAGGCCAATATGTCTCCTGAACATAAAGGCATAAATCCTCAATAAAATATCAGCAAATGGGATCTAACAATGTATAAAAAGAATTACACATCACAACCAAAGAATTACACCCCACAAACCTGATATGCAATGGTGATTCAATATTCTAAAATCAATTAATCCATCATATCAATTGACTACAGAAGAAAAATTTATAATCGTATCAATAGAAACAGAAAAAGCATTTGACAAAATCCAACACTTGCTTGTGATAAAAAATCTCAACGAAGTAGAAACACAAGGAACTACCTCAAGACAATACAGATATCTACTAAAAGCTGTAACTAATACCATGCTTGCTGGAAAGAAACTCAATGCTTTCCCACCAAATATCTACTTTCACCACTCCTGTTGAGCATCATACTGGAAGGTCCAGGTGTTTCAATAAGATAAGGAAAGGAAATAATAGCTAACATCTATATGTAAAAAATCCCAAAGAAAATCAGCAATGAGGGCAACAAAAAAAAACTGCTGGAATTAATAAACCATTTGTAGCAAGGTTGCAGGATATAGAGTTAATATACACAATCAACTGATTACTTAAATATCAACAATGAACAACTGAAATTTGAAATTAATACACAATGCCATTTAAATCAGCACAGAAATGACATTCTTAAGTAGGAACCTAACAAAATATGTACAAGATCCATATGGAGAAAACTACAAAACTCTGATGAAAGAACTCAAAGACAATCTATATAAATGGGGAGATATTCCATGTATGTGGATAGAAAGACTCAACATTGACAAGATGTCAGTTTTTCCTAATTTGATCTACAGACTCAATGCAATCCCACTGAAATACCAGAAGTCATATTGCAGATATCAACACACAGATTCTGAAGGTTATATGGAAAGTAAAAGGACCCAGACCAGGGAATAGAATATTGAAAGAGAAAAAGGTCAAAGGACTGATAGTACCCAAGTTTAAGATTTGCCATATAGCTACAGTAATCGAGACAGGATAGGACAGGTGAAAGAACAGATGATCGAATCTATGGAACAGAACAGAGAGTCCAGAAGGAGACCCACACAAATAGAGTCAACTGATCTTTGGCAAAGGCACGAAGGCAATTCAATGAAGAAAAGTTCATCTTTTCAACAAATGATGCTGGAACAAGTGGACATTCCCATACAAGAACATGAATTCAACAGACTTTACACTTTTCCTAAAACGTAAGTCAAATGGATCATAGACCTAAATGTTAAGCCAAAAACTATCATACTTCTAAGAATAACTTACCACTATTAACTCCTCAGTCATAACAAATTAACAAATTGGCTTTGATTATATTATGGAAAATTCTCTCTATGGGAAATGTTCCAGTATACAGAAACATTCCCAACACCAGGGGCTACTCTATCAAGTACCTTAACACACCCCAGAGTGAGGGCCTTTATCTTTACTGAGGTGCATTCATGAATATTCCATTCCCACATATGATGGCTACTGCTACATGTGATACATTTTTTACACATAAGGATCAGAAATTCAGGAAGGATAGGCTTGCATCACAGGCTTACAGGTAGTAAAGACAGTGCCCAGGCTAAAGCCTAGAAAACCTCTCTTTCCTAGACGGGACTGTTATTCCTCTGACACGCTGACTCTTGTCACACCCCCCAGCTCTACTCTAACAGGGGATGGAGGCTTTCTCCTCACCCAAAGGCCATGATGCATCAAGAGGAAGGACAGATTGGAAAAACTGGGACCTCCACTCTGTGCATTTCTATCCTGCGCTCCCACCAGCCAGCCCCGATCCCGTCATGGCCATAAATGTGATGTGCAAACCAGGACAGCTGGTTAAAGAGCCACATTGTAAGTGGAGTGTCTTGTGAGCCGAGCACCTTGGAGCAGCTCAGAGTAATAAGGACCTGTGGCCACCTTACCTGGACTGAGTGTGCAGGTGAGGCCCTCTGCCAGTCTGCGCCCCTCTGCTAGTTGCTCACTGAGGCCCGGCCCCTGGCATTTGTCAAGATCGTCTTGCGTGAGGAGGGCCTTGAAATGTTCTTGGAGGAGAAATGAGCCACCTCTCCCCTCCTTCAATGTCTGCCTCAGTTGGGTGAGCTCTCGGGCCTGATGTTCAATTAGCATGTTAGCTTCCCTATGGTGGGAGCAAAATAAAATATGAAAAGGCACAGTTGAGCAATAGATTATATGGGCTTTTGCAGAGATTTCTGTGAAAATGTCCCCAAGAAGCCTCCCAAGTACAATTCTGGCAAATATTTAGTGACCTGCTTGTGGCAAAGAGAGAGAAGCATGTACAAGGAAAGCCTCCTCTGTATTAGAAAGTGCTCCTATAAGATTCCTTGACAATCCCTTCATGTTTTTCTTCTGTAAAAGGAGCCAGGTGTCTTCCTGAATTGGCTTCATAAAGACGTCCCTTGAGTTCCTCGCTTTGGCCACGGCCTTTTCCATGTAAAAATACACCTAGTGCATTGTGCAGCAACTGGACACACACCACACAAAGAAATGTGGCCAGGACCAGCTGGGGCTAGTTGAAAGGATGAAAGAACACAAGATGACAAGGCCAAGAAGACAACATTCTTTGGGTAAAAGAATCAGAAGCCACATTCAGTCAGGAGGTGATTGTGATTCAGAGTAATGGGATGGTGATGGCACAACATTTTTTAAGTTTTAATTTTATAAATGTAAGGGATACAAGTGCAATTTTGTTTCATGGATATATTGCATAGTGGTAAAGTCTGGGCTTTTAGTGTTTCCATCATGTAAATGCACATTTTGACTATACTAAATGCTGCTGAGTTGTTCGCTTTCCTTTGGTTAATTTTATGTTACATAAATTTCACCTGAACAATTACTTGTTTGAAAAGAGAAAACCTGGCTCTGAGTAACGACTGTAGGCCAGAATTTACCATTATTTTTGTTCTCAAATTGTTTTATAAATATCTGTGCAACATGTGCCAGCCTTGTCAAATCCAGCCCTTCCCCTGGCCCAGGTGAGCTCTCAGATGTCCCAGCTGAGCTCCCCCACTTCAGAGATGCACACACCTTCCCACCTGCCTGCCCCACACACAGCCCCCTTACCTGAGTTTCTCCTCTAGGGTTGTTTTCTCTGCCTGCTCCTCCTCCTGGAAATCTAGCCTCTCCCCCAGCATGGCCTCCAAGATGTCTCTGTATGCTTCACACTCTGAGAAAAGACACACATGCCTGCCTCAGTGGGAAGCTGGACACGCTGCTGTGGTCACTGCCTACAAGGGAGGAGGCAGGGTCCATCCCAAGGACAAAAGTATCCCCAGTACCAGCCTCTACGTGGGGATTTACATATATTTTTTTCTCAACCTCACAACTATACGGCATTGATAATCCCCTATTGAAAGATGAGGAAAGAGAAGCTTAAATGCACATGAAGGAACTTGACAAATGGCTGACTTGGGATTTGGGAGAGTCAGAATTCACATCACCTAAGGTCTGACTCTAAATCAGGGGCTGGTTGACCAAGCCGTGCAGCCCTGATGTAAATCACTGCGCTGGGGCATGAAGTAGTGATTCCCGCACAGGTGGGAAGGCCCCAAGGACCACAGGACTGATGGTTCCCTTGTGCTGGGGATGTAAAGAATGAACAAGCACCTCACAGGTAAAAAACCTTATCTGGATAGATTTGTGTAAAATATAAGGCATCAGACCATAAGGACCTGAGAGAAAAGTTCCCAAACACTAGTGAGGCTTGAGTTAAATTAGAAGTAATACCATTTCTTCACATAATCTGCAATGGAAATCAAGCAGGTGGGAGGGGGGAGGAGGAAATGGGTAAAATCATGGGGTACAATGGGGTACTAATGGGTACAATGTACACTATCTGGGTGATGGGTGCACTTATAACTTTGTCTCAAGCACTACATAAGCAACCCATGTAACCGAAACCTTTGTAACCCTGTAATATTCTCAATAAAAAATTTTTAAAAATTATCTAGTGGCCACATTAAAAAGTAAAAAAAAAAAAAAAGTAATAGAACTATGCACTCAGTGTGTTTACTTTTGCCAGCCACTGCTGTAAAAGCTTTATAACAATTAACTAATGTATTCATTACAACTCAAAGAAATGGGTGCTACGATAGCACCATATGAACAGAGGAGGAAACTGAGGCACAGAGAAGACAAACAACTTGCATTGGGGCCCAGAGATGTTCCCAGGGTCCCTGCTCTACACACTGCACTGTGACCTCACCTAGGTCTTCTGCCTTGTTCCATCGTCTTCTTCCACTTTACACTGTTTTCATATGCTTAGATTATGATTATAAGGAAAGGCGTTAATAAAACAGTTTGCCCTTTCCCAAAACTCTTCTCTTCACTTCCATAAATGGCTTCAATTTTTACTTTTCTCTTTTTAAGTCCTTTTGATTTAAAAAAATAATCCCCCATTGATTTATTGGAAAATAATTAGTAGGAAAAGGATGCAAATTCACCCTGAGTTGCAAGATTCCTTCTAATCTTGCTGTTGTGCATGTGCCCCTGGTCCCAGGATCCCTTCAGTCACTCAAGCTCCTCTTCCTGAGCAGGACAAGGGCTGGCAGTGGCCAGGCTGACTGTGGGGAGAGGGCCCACCCTGCACACTGGTTTATTGTTCACAGGGGCTGCTGCTGTCCTCCTCGTCCCTTGTTCTCACTTGGGCCACACATCTCCTAGCTCAGACCTTCACGGTCCACCTGCATCTGCTGGCAGTTCTGTGTCCCTGAAGGTTCACCAGGTCAAGGGATACAGAGGGTGTGGGAAAGACTCCCTGACATCTGCGGAAGCACCACCTGGCTTCCAGCTAGGTGTCAAGTGGCTTTCTTGCACTCAAAGAACTGGTGTTCCAGGAAGCAGAACTTCCCTCCCACCAAGGTTGGCCCGCTGGATGGGGTCACTAAGGAATGCCACAGCTTCTTTTAGGAGCACATTACCCTGGAAGCTCCTTTAAAGCAGATGCTGTGTCCTATCACCACCTTCCCCAGTGGAAGCAGCACAGTGTACGGCCTCAACAGAAGCTTGAATTGAATGGAAGCTCATTAGTCCCAGAAATTAAGACAAACAGTGATGTTATACGACTGCAGGATTTGATACAGTACAGAGAGGAGCCTAAGACAAACCAGTTCAGTTTCTGCTTCAAAATAACAGGCACTTCCTTGCCTGCTGCAAGAATAAATAACTGAGATTTTATCCCAAGTCCTATCCTACTCCTCCTTGGAGTCATAGCTAAACTCTTGGTGCCTTAGTTTTTCCATCCTCAGAAAAATTAAGGTTAAAATACCCCCTTTTCCATTTCTAGTAATACAGTCAGGATTAAATTTATTTTGATAAAGGAAGAGAAGAATCAAGTCTAGAGAGCATTTATTTTCTCAAAGACAAGACATACAATCATTCATCACTTTGAGGATGGTGAACCTATAGAACTTACTATATTTCTGCAGCTGGTTGGCCAGGGAGAAGGCAGTGGATTCGGAAATACGCAATTTCTCCTTGAGGTCTAGTAACTGCTTTTTGCTCTCTGCCAGCTGGGAGTGCAGTTCCTTGTTGTTTTCTGGGATGTTCATCTCTGCCCTCTGCCTGGACAGAGGACTGAGAGATCCTGCCATGCTGACTTGCCTGGCAGAAGAGGTACATCCAGGGACTGGGGAGAAGAAACCCAAACATATGATGGATGAAAAACAAATGAAATCAAATAGGTTTCATTGGGACTGAGGGATGACAAACACTGTAATTCTTAACTTACTGTTGGGAAAAACTTGATCAACACCCCACACAACTTGATGGTTTTTCACTGCGAAAACCAGGTTCAAGCTGCCAGAGCTCACCCCGAAGGCACTTCCTGTAGCTCAAACTCTGACTAAAGTGAGGGAGGTAGAGCTCAGCGTGCCAGGTAACAGTCTGGGGTTGCCATAACAGAATTAGAAGGTGCGGGTGCCACGGAATCTTAGGAGCTCCTGCCTTCCAGTTGCCTGGGCCATGGTGGTACACAAGCCACGTGGTCTAGTCTAAACGGGACACCATGGATGGGGACACCCCCTGAGCAGCCATGCTCCAGAGTGATGTAGACATGTGCTCATGCCACAGACCCCTTCATTTCTCAGTAAATCTAAGCATGTTTCCTGTTGTTCATTCTTGTGTCTGCATGAAAATATCTAGGCAGAAAGTTTCCCCACGAGTTTTATCTTCTCCAGGGTTGTTAAGTAGTCACCCCACCATTTCTTTACCACTAAAACAGATCTGAGGACTTTCCCTGAATTGGATAATGTAAAACTTTTGCAATGTAAAAATATAAATCTCTCATGAAATTCTTCTGTGTCTTCTTCCATACCTCTAAATCCATTAAAAAGTATAGAACAAAATGTAGTTTATAATACTAAGTGAACAAATACTTAGTTTTTCAATATGGTTTCTGTCCTTTCTCAATATTCTTGCTGCATTCTAGTTTTATGTAAGCTTCTATTCTCTGACAGGGGCAGCTGTGTCTCTCATTATACCTACCTCACATTTGACTTCCCTGCCACCTATGTTCCTCCCCTATGTGTGGGTTGCTTTGGATTTTTATTTCATGTCACTAAAAATTATATTTCATACTTTTTGCTAATGGGGTTCATTGTAAAGCCTCATGTTCTCTTTAGCAGCTGTCAAGCTGATTAAAATAGTTAATGTCCATCATATCCTTTAATACAAGAAATGACTGCCTATGTTGGGAAGACTTGTAAACCAGATGATACTTTTTACGTTTTTGTTCTATTCACCCACATACTGCACAGAAGAAGGATCAAGAGCAGTTTTGTGGAACATTGCTCCACAGATCTGTGTGAGTTGACCTGACACCATCCACCCGTGGTTGTGTTCCACTAACAGAACATGGTAAGATCAAGGTCATAATTCAGGGGTGGTGAGGCTCCACAGTGTGTACGTGTAATGGGGTTCAGAGACACAGCAGGTGAGGCTGAGGTGAAAGGGACAGGCCAACAGGGGAGAGGGACCCCTGAGCCACCTCATCACTTTCTAGGCTTCCATTCCCACCCAGGTCTTGTGAGCCTGAGACATGGGAGACGCCTCTATAGGCCAGGTCTCTGCAGCTCAGCTGGTGGACTTGCCTGAGTTGAGGGTGTAACACATGTTATCATGGGCCCCTGAGCGTTCATGTCAAAGTGAAGGAAGGGGGACTACTCAACCACTTCTGAAAGTGTGCCCCTCACACCCTAAACCATTGTTGTACTACGCTGTTGAATGACATCGGTTTTGAGATACATGTTAACCTCTAGTGTCCATTGGGTCCACATTTTCATCAAACACATTTTTTGAAGAGGGAATGTTGCTGTTTCTCTGAGCAGCTCATTCACAGCTCCAAAGCCCGCAGCTGATTTATATGCTATAGTCTGGCCACTGCCATAAGTTCCACTCTGAGTCCTCCTGTGTCACCCCCACGGGATCCATGTTATTCCTTGGCCATAGAGGCAGAGCCATTTTTTCCAGCTTATTTACTGCTTTAAAGACCTTCTGATTTGGTGGGAGCGATGGAAGCATTGGTTCTCTTTGTTATTTGGCATATAGGGCCATCCTCTGGGTCACTTGGAGAACATTTTGTCCTCAGAAGTCACCAGGTGCTGCGAAATGCAGTCAATAACTCTCACCACATGACACTGAACCCAGCTCATCCACGTATTCCCCAGAGCTTCACTCTCTGAGCAGGTTCTTAACCTTTGCAGAGATCCATCATCCAACCAGACATTATTCAAGGTTTTCTAATGCATCACCGCGCTGCTTCTCTTCTTGTTGCTGTAATCTAAATATGACCTGTGAAATAAAACACAGGGAGGGGACCCATGCTGAGGATGCATGACACTCAACTATGACCCTGGCAACCAGGACACTCTCTGCAGGACATTCTCCAGATACTTTTGACTTGAATCTACGGGAGATGGAAAGCCCAGGGCTGTCACTGCTCCTCTTCATCATCTGGTGTGAGCTATTGATTTCCCACCTACAGAGACCCCTGGGTGAATGTGGAGCAAACAGCACTCAGCAGTTTTCACTAAGATCGGTGCACCCGTCCTCTGATCTCCAGGGTCACTAGCATGGGGCTTACCCACAGGGGAGCAGAAACTGCATTCATTGAGCTCAGTTAACTTAGGATCCAACTTCCTTAGATAAGTACAGACATTACATTTTACAGAAGTGGACAGGATGGACAGAAGAGTGAAACAAGGGGTGTGAGGTGTTTCTGTCTCTCTGAGTACAAAAGTCATCATGTTCATCAACCACTTGAATATCAGAAAGCTGGGTTTTAGCCCTAGTTCCCCTACATGTTCACTGCAAGCACGGAAATTGCTTTATTCCCCTCTACATTCAATTTTTGATGTGAAATCTGACAATAATATATGAGGTACTTAAAGTCTAAAAATTGAGTCATTATTTATTTTCATGTGACGAGAGAATAGTAAAGTATGGAAAACATTTAACTTAGAAAGAATAGAGAACAGCATAATCTTTTTGGCAGACATGGACTTGTAAGTGCTACTAAACTTGCCTCATAGTGTCTCCAGGTGGCCATGATGTAGTCAGCAGCTACAGACATCAGCAGTTTTCTCTGGAGACTTTGGCAGTGTTGACTTTCAGATGACCTGGAGCAGCGGTCCCCAACATTTTTGGCACCAGGGACCGGTTTCACGGAAGACAATTTTTCCAAAGACCGGGGGTAAGGCAGTGGGGTGTCGTGGTGCGCGTGTGTGGTATGGAGCTCAGGCGGTGATGTGCAGCCCATTTCCTAATAGGCCATGGACTGGTACCGGGCTACAGCCCTGGGGGTGTGGACTGCAGACCTGGAAGACAGATGTTGGCTGTATCCTGGGAGGTAAGGAATGTTGTGTCCCATGGAGACAGCCAGCTGTTGGAAATAAACAGAAGGGGGAAGAGGACAACCACTGAGGTCACCCCCATACCACATGGGACACTCCCTCCAATGAGCCCGCCATCACCACACTTCTCACGACTCACTGCTTACCAGCCTGAGAGCTCTGTGAACGCTGGGATCAGGTTTCATTCATCTCTGTGTTCACAGTTCCCAGTTCAGGCCCAGCACTGAGGGGGCTCTCAGCAGTGGTTGTCAATGATTGAATAAAAGTGGTTTCTAACCCCCAATCATCCCATCTACACTCCTTCCCCAAATGTCCTGTGAGGGATGCTCTGCTTCCTGCCAAGGTACTGCACGTCTCCTCTATAGAGAGGCCCCTGCCCTACAATACCCATACCCATGTCCAGGGACACTGCCCTGTGGGGGCTCTGATGACAATGGGACTGCTCTCAGGATTTCCCTTCCTGGTTCATCCTGTCATGAGAAAGATGTGTCTGTGACATCTCCACCCATCCCTGGGCTGCCATAAGACTTTTCTGAACTAAAAGGACCAGAGAATAGACCAAGTATCACTACTTCATATACAAGAGTTCCCGCTCCCTGGTTCACTGACCTAGAGCAGAAGTGTTTAAGGTGTGAGTGGACATGTCCAGCCCTTGTCCTGTTAAGCCCACCCTTATGTGGAGGGCGTCCACTGCCAGGGCAGCTCCAAGGGTGAGGCTCCTGGGGCCAGGCAGGGTCTCATGGTCACATCCTCTCCCTCTTGAAGTTGGTGCTTCCCTCAGTGTTAACCAGCTCTGAGTCTTGCCTGTGGGTGTCCGTGGCCAGGTGCACAGGTTCACTCTGCAGTAAGTTCCTCTCCCATCCTCACTGCTCAGCCCAGGCTGCTCCTTGAGGATTTGGCAATGACAGGCATTCCTCAGTGACCCCTGATCTCTGAACCAATTTGTCCTTATTCTCACCCCCTGTGGTTTCCACCTGCACCACCATTACCGTATCCTTGTTTGGGTTATTCTCATCCCCCAAACCTGCTGACTTTCTTTCTTCCATCTGCTCCCTTAGTTCTGAGTTCTCGGGGTGTAGACTCAGCTCAGGTCCTGCAGGAGATAATCACAGTAGGGACCAAGGTCAGGTCTCATCTGCAGGTCACCGGGCACTTTAACGCACACCTCAACCCCCAAGAGACTCAGAGCAAACTCAGCAGGAAGGTCCCTTAGAGATGTACAGTAAGAACCTTCACTTCCTGATGAGGAAACTGAGGCCCAGAAGGACTAAGAGATTTTTCCCAGCTCCTTCACCACTTGATGGCAGCAGAGCCACCTCACAATCCTTGGCCTCAGCTTCCCTGTCCAAAGCACCTAACTCTCCCACCAGGGACTCACATCTCAATTTCTGGGATTTTGGATCCAACATAGCTATTTCCACTGTTAAAGCAAAATATGAGATGGCTCTTTCCTGGGACATATCTTTTATCACAGTTCTACATTTCTTTAGTCCTTTGTTTTTTTGTTTGTTCATTTTTTGTTTTGAAGCAGAGGGTCTTGTGGTGTCACCCAGAGTGAAACTCCTCAGCTCAAGAGATCCTCCTGCCTGAGCCTCCCAAGTAGCTATGACAACAGGCACTCACCATTATGCAGACCTCATTTATTGTTATTATTCATAGAGGTGGGGTGTCACTATGTTGCCCAGACTGGTCTTCAACTCCTGGCCTCAAGAGATCCTCCTGCCTTGGCCTCCCAAAGTGCTGGCATTACAGGCGGGAGCCACCATGCCTGGCTCAGTCCTATTATTTATACTCAATTTTCAATTTACTGACTGGTCCAAGGGGACCAAGGAACACAAAGTATCAAATTATATGTATATTTATGTGATTATATACAAATCAAGTATCTCCTGAGTAGGAAGATGTTCTTTTTTTTTTTTTTTTTTCTTTTTTTTTAAATAGAGACAGGGTCTCACTCTTGCTCAGGCTGGTCTCGAACTCCTGAGCTCAAGTGATCGTCCTGCCTCGGCCTCCCAGAGTGCTAGGATTACAGGCGTGAGCCACCGCGCCCAGCCCTGGAAGATGTTCTTCCTCAGAGCAGGGACTCTGTCTGCCCTGGTCACCACATGTCCCTAGTGTCCCTCGAATACCTGCTACAGAAAAGAGTCAGTAAATACTTGTCAAGTGAATCATTAACCATCACTAGGAATAACTCACTTTTACCACAAGACCTCTCATCCCAACCATCACGCCAACCAAATTCTATCCTAGCTCAGTGCAGAAGCAATAAAAGCACAGCCTTGGCACAGGCAATCTGAGATTTAAATGCCAGCTTCACACATGACGAGGATGCTTTAAAGGAGAATTTCTCTACCCTCTTCGAGGCTATAATCCTCATGTAGAAAACAGGGCAGCACTCACCACTAGGGTTGGGATAATTACATAAAATAACATGAAGCTGAAAGGCATCCCAAACTTTTCTAGACACAGAGCTAAAGAACATGCACATTAGTCACTGGGATACTTGTTAAAAACCTCTGGAGATGATCCTTTTGTAGTTCATAAGCATGATGATTGGGCTTTCACGTGCATGCGTGAGTTGTGCCTCCCTCAAATCTTGTTATGACATCGACACATTACCTGTCTGACATGAAAAAAAAAAAAAAACTCTGGAGATAAGGCCCAAGAATCTATTTCAGAGAACTTTCCCTAGAGATTCTCACGTAAGAAAAAAGGCCACCGTTAAACATACATCCTGGGAAAAGATTCCCTGAGCTCTGGTAGCTGCAAGAACAACTTGCTAGATCAGAGCTAGTCCCTTGTTCACGGTGGCCTTTTTTTGGGAACTGTCCCCTTTTCCACATGAGGTGTCCCACCTGATAAGGGACACAAGCAGGAACCCTGCTTCCCCCATCTGGCTTTTAGCTCCTCCATTCTCCTTTAGGTTTCTCCCTCTGATTTAATTGCTGGAGAATCTCAGCTCTCATGTGGGTCACGTTTTTAGAAACACCCCTCTTATACTTTCCTCCTCTTGGAGACAGCACAGGCAGAGATGGGTTCTGGTTCTCTGCAGTCCCAGGCTTTCTCCTAAACCACCCGGTGAGCTGAAGCAATCATGACTGGCAGAAGTCAGGTCAATACAGAGAATCCAGAGGTGCCTGAGACCACAAGAGCAGCCCCCATGAGAGACAGTCAGAACCACGACATGGTCAATATCAGACCAAGTCGGGTGGGAATTATGGCCTAAGCCATTAAGGGAGGATGCTGCCATGATGATGAAGAGGAAGAACCAACAGAGTGTGAGAAGAAAGAAAAAAATAATGATTTCAAAGAAGATGAAATAAATGCAGAGCCAAGATCCCAGAGGCAAAGGCCCACGTCACAGAGAATTAGCCCAGGCTTTTGACAGTAATCAAGAAACTTTTGCTGGACTGTGCCCAGCTCAATTTCAAAACTGTGTTGGAGCAGTGACTTCCTTGTACTTTCCATTTTCCTACTTTTTGAACTGGAATCTCTATAACTGTCAACATATGTCTGTCCCAGCACTGCCCACTGGGAGTAGGTATGTTGTTTCTTTAGTTTCACAGGTCTACAGACGGAGGGCAATTTTCCATGGATTGGGATGTAAAAAAATCCTTATGCACCTCATGTACACTTGATATAGATGATTTAGATGAAATTTTGGACTTTTGAGTTGATGAGACATACATTTTTTGACTTTGATGCTGTCATACTTGAGAGTTTAGCACATTGGGAGGGGTGAATGTATTTTGCATTTGTGATGGACACGAATCTGTGTGGTCCAGAGGTTGGAATGAGGTAGGCAGAATTTCTAATATGGCTTCCACCTATGCCCCACCCAAATTCCTGGAATCTGTGTGTATGATGAGACACCACTCCTGTCATCATGATGTTATATGGCTCTGTTATTTTCAGATGGTGAGATTATGTGCACACACCTGATGGAATTACACGACTCTTCAAGTGTGAGGACTTTCTGTCTCTGGTATAGAAGACGAAGTCAGAGAGAATCAGAGGGTGAGAAGGACTCCTTACCCTGCTACCAGTTTGACAATGGAGAAGGCCTGTGAGAAAGAATGAGGTGACCTATAGAGGCAGAGTGTCCCTTGTCTGACAGCCAGCTCAGAAAAAGGGAACTCAGCCCTCCGACCATAAGGAAATAAGTTCTGCCAATATCTGTAGTGAGCTTGGAAAGGGAACGTGAGCTCCAGATGAAAATGCAGCCAGCTGACTTGGGGATTTCAGCCTCAGGAGGCCATAAGCATAGAATTCAGCCACATCTTTCAAGACTTTCCATCGACAGACCTGGAAGACAACAAATGCATGTTGTTTAAATTCCTGTGTCTGTACTAATTTGGTACTCAGCAGTAAAAAACAATATAGAGATGACTATGTCTTCTCTCTTTATTTTTATTTTCAGACATATGGGTGCTAATCTCTGTGGCAGTAAAATACACACACACAGTAAAAACACTACACTCACCTTTATGTGACTGTTCCTGAGCCTGTGCAATATGAAGGACACTATGAAGGGCATTTCAGACACTTCAGGAACTTCTCTTTAATATTACCAGCCAGACCTCTGAAAGAATCAGCGAGGTACCATAATTAACTTCAGGTTAAATTAACTGGCAAATTTATCATCTATCCCTATTTTCTATGGTAAATTTTTATTAGCTCCTTGTACATTTGAGCTCACCAGACAATCAAGTATCACATCCCTGTATAGACAAACTAATTCAAGAAGAGCAGCAGAACAGCTACTATATTTTTAAAAAAATTTTTTTAAGTATTTATTAATTTATCCAAAATAACAGTAAACCCATGAAATGTTCATACAAATAAACTTTGTTTAATTAAAAAAATGGTATTTTCAAAACAAAATAAAATTTCACAAGAGTTGCATTATTTTATGTTATTGCATATCTCTTAATGTTTGGCTTAATGGAAGAAAGCTGACTTCTCATCTGCTTCTGTGTTCAATGTTTTGCTATGTTATTTTGTTTCAAGTATAGGAAGAAACTCTCACTTCACACACACACGTAGTTGGAAAATGGAGTTTAGTAGCCTTTCAGATACGAGGATTTTCTTCTTTGATACTAGATCAAAACTCAACAAGTGGTAGTTTTTAAAGGCTACCTGCAATGTGGAATCTGAAATTTTATCAATGAACCTTCTGTATACTTTTACATTAAAACCCATTGATCATCTTGCACTTTGAATGGCTCTTTTACCCACTAGCAATCTGGAAAATACTTCTTCACTGAATTATGCAGAATTTCCAAATACTGACATCTTGCACAATATCAAACAACCACATTCATTAATTTTACCACCAGCTTATTGGAAAAGTCTAACAGATACAAGTTTTCCAAAATTCTCATTTTCACTTGAAAATTTGAATTTTATCACTAGTGACAGTGACAGGCTCATTTAGCTCATATTCAAGAAAATATCCACTAAATACTCAAGCATGAACAACTATAGTTTGTCCATCAGTTGTTCTTTCGAGCAAAAATGACGATCCCTGCAACTGGTTCAGCTCCATCACATACGTGTTTTCCTTAAGAAAACCATCGCACTGAGGTATACAGCAGCAATGCTTTGTGGATACTTTGCATTTCATCACTCAAAATTGTAAAGAGACTTTTATTAGAGGGTTGAGACTTAATAAAAATTAATAACTTTTAGTCTTTCGTCCAGGACATTCTTAAGGGAAAATGGCTTTTTCTCCCCCCAACCGCAAGTGTGTGGCAGGAAAGAAGACCACGACAATGACCACTGGTAGAATCTGGTGCCACTGCCTTTGTCCATGGTTATGGCACCAGCAGTTTTCCCTGCCATTGCTTCTGCACCAACAGTGTGAATGGAAATCAAGCTGTTCCAGGATAAACCATGAGATTCAAAAAGTTATTCAACCCTTTGAATATTTATCACTTGTGTCTGTTACTGAGCATTCACATAAAAGAATTCTTTGGAGTGAGTTGGTGCTGATACAGCAAGTTGAGCCACGTCTATAGATTTGCTCATTTGTAAGGTGAAAGTAAAATTCTGTAAACAAGATATTAACTTAGGTCTTTACGTATACAGCTAAATCTTTAATTCAATGAGTCCCGGTAACATTTGAAGTGGCACTGCCCCGAATTTTACTGACTTTTCATCCAGTTGGCATTCAGGAATGTCAGCTGTTCAGGACTTTGTTAGTCTCTCAGCCATTGTGTGGGCTTCTCCAGCCAAAGCAATGTGGTAACTTACCCTGTACACGACTTCAGTGGTTCTAGTTTGAAAAGCTGGAACAAATTTTGGCTTTTAAAGAACTCATAGTCTGTACACTGAAATATTCAATTCCTTTTGCTTTAAACTCTCAATGACTGATCGTGAAAGAATAACACAACTTAACTGGCACCATAATACTATATGAAAATGCTCTTGCATAAGACACAATAAGGTACATTATGAACATCTATAAAGCCGGAAAGACAGCTTTCATTATAATGTCATTTCTTTCCCTTTTTTCAATGCTTATTAGCAGTTATGCCCAGTTCCTTTGACAGAGTCCACTTGTTTAAAGTGGACTTTAAAGATACTTTTCAGTATCTTTAAAATAGAAGTTGCAGTTATGGGTCGAAAAAGCAAGTCTTCTAATAATCTCCCTTTTTTAAGCCAACGATTCATCCTGCTCCATGTCCCTCTCGTTCAGTGTGGGCAGGGGGTCCGGGCGCTACACATGGCCCCAGTATCTCAGGGGAGGGAACCGAGGAGCTTAAAGAAAGGGAGTGAAGGGAGGGCGCCGAGCCCGACGGGGCGGGGCTCCTCACAGCAGCAGCACCCGCCTCTAGGGCTCCGGCCCGCGGTGCGTGGAGTCCCGGCAGCCGCTCACGCAAGCCCGGGGATGCGCCGTTCCGGGCTAGGCCGCGCCGGCTCCAAGCGGCTCCGGAACGCACCCGCGACCGCGCCAGGCTGCGCCGCCTTTCGGCCGGGCCGCGCCGCTCCGCCTCCTCTCTGCCGCCGGCCTCGCTCCTCGCCGCCCGCACACCGGCGGCCGCCGCCCGCCCCGCCGCTCCCAACACGGCCGCCACCACGGCCGCCACCGGCCGGGAACAAACGACGCGGCTGAGAAACAGTTGGGGGCGCGCCTTCTCCTCCGGGCCGCTGACTGCCGGAGAATTCCGGAAACAGCCGAAGAAGGTGACCCCCCCCCCCGGGGACTCCGCCCCTCCCCGATTCCGAAGACCAAGCTTCAGCTCTGTCTTCAGCTACTACTACTGAGATCCCGCAATAAAGTCACTAAGAAAGCTTTCTTTCTTTCTTTCTTTCTTTTTTTTGACTAGAAGTAAAGCACAGTTCCATTTAAAAGTCTCATTTTAACGAAAATTTAAATTTAAAGGCCTCAGTTTCCCAATTTTTATTTTCCTTAGGCCCAATTACATAGAAGGCACTCCCGTGGGGGGAGACTTTCCAGTTGGCTGCAGCCTGGGTTCTCTGTAAACGAATTCAGGTCAATGCAACTTCAAGACTTCTGTGAACCAGCCCCTCACCTACAACATCCAGAACACTCTGATCTCATCAGGCAGTCGCTTCCACCAAGCAAGAGGGAAATGTTTGCTCTGCTGTTGGCTCAGATTATCTGAAAGAATAGAACAGTCATCATAAAATTGATGAAAGCAGAGAAAATCTTATGGATTTCAACTTTTCCACAATGCCAATTAGCTTAAGCCAATGAATGTAATCGAATTTGAGGAAATCTCTCAATAAAGGGTGAATGGAAGGCAAAAATAAATGGTTGATATAGATGCTGTCTAGCATTGGCAAGAGCGTAGAGAAGAGAGTATTCTCATAAATGATTGACAATACGAATTGAAAATTTTTTTAAAAAATTTTTGTAGAGACGCAGTCTCTCTCTGTTGCCCAAGCTGGACTGCAGTGGCACAATGAGAGCTCACTGCAGCCTACAACTCCTGGGCTTCAAGCGATCCTCCTGCTGCAGCCTCCAGATTCTTTGGGATTACAGGCGTGAGCAACTGTGCCAGGCTCTGATAAATTTTCTTTGCAAGCCAACAGGGCAGAAATAGCAAAATTAGAAAAGTACCACCACTTTTATCCAGGAATTCCTTTAACAGAACTACAACCAAGAAAAGTACTTACACAATTAATATAATGATACAAAAACATACATATATATATTCATATATATGTGTATGTATGTGTATATCCCAGAAACATTATCTGTAATAATAAACATTGGATCCAATTTCATGTCCATTAATTTGGGAATATTTAAATAAATAATAGATCATCCATCCCATGAAAGGTTACACAGTTGTTGAAGAGAACAAGGCAGACGATGAAAATGCTGATGGTGATAGACTGATAGAGCTAATGTACACTGATCACTTACTATGTGCCAAGCCCATGGCTCAGTGCTTTAGCTGCAGGTCTCATTTAAAACTAAGGATAACACATACAGGAAGTGCTCCTATTTGACGTATTTTTTTAAAATAAGGAATGGAGCCACGGAAAATTCAAGAATCTGGGACAAAGTCAAACCAAGGCTCAGTCTGTTTTCCACAGAAAGCCTGTACCTTATGGGATCTGAGTTCTCTCTTCTCTTGTTCTCCATTTTAGGCAATTCCAGTGAGAAAGAGAAAATACTACCTCAGATGTCCTAAACTGATGTGACGCTCACACCCAGGATGTGTTGTTTTCATGTTGGAAATAAACCATCTGAGATACAGAATGCCAACCTCAGACAAGATTACTCTGAGACAATGATAAAATGAAACAAAACAAGGCCACCTCATGAGCTTGTCCAGGCACAAAGAAAACAAGCTCAATGTACAACCTACAAAATACCAAAAGTCCTCCTCTTTTCTTAGGTAAATGACTGTTACTTATGTACCCCAGTCATACACTTGCTGTCTGACGGTATCCAATATACAACAAACTCTGCTTCCTCAGACACTCCTCCAAATCACCCAAACAAAGCCCAAGTCCTGTGATAGGTTCTTTCTATCATCCTCTTACACCAAGGGGCATGTTCTTCTTCATTGCAAGGAATTAAAAAGCCCAACTTGTTAATGACAAGTGTGTTCCTCTTAGATTTGGCTTCAGGGCATTGACACCAGCTTTCTCTGAATAAGATGCTATAAAACCCAGCCTCAGGCAGAAATCTTTATATGGGTCCATGTGAGACCTAGGGTCCAGGTTTCCAGAACTTGTTTTTACCCTTGGAAAAAACAACACATTCTTTCTGCTAAACACCTTTAGTATTTTAGTAATGTGAACCTCGGGGGACCTAGCAGGATTCTTAATCATCTGATTCAAAGTTGAGGGACTGAGGATAAGATTAAAAGACAGATTGTTAATAAAGAATGTGCATCACTAACAAACAGCTTAAAAGGACCCAGGATCAGCCAAAACTCAGAGCCCCTATCTGGGCTAGAAACGCCCACCTTTCAGTTAACAGATGAATTAGGACCCCATTACCAAACAGACAAGCAAGACACTGACCCTGCATGCACATCCTATCTGGCCCCGAGCTTGGCACCCTGCGCTCTTCTGCCTTGTCTAACTGCACCAGCTCCAGAAGGTACTGAGCCCAAGACTCCTGGAAAGATTATGTACAGCTACCATATTAATAGTAAAACTGTCGGAAATTTTGGTTACTGGCAAAGTTACAGGACACTCATGCCCACATTCTGAAGGAAATGCTACATTTCTTTAAGAGATTAGTGAAAATAAAGGTAACATTTTTACACCACCCAAGCAAATGGATGATGTTTTCAAACAGATTTGTCGGAATCCCGTAGCAAAGTCTGTCGTGCCTGGTTTTGCGTCCCGGCGGCCTCGGCCCAACACGACGGGGACTTGCAGGACCGTGCGGCCTCCTCGGTGAAAGTGCGCCGCCTTCCCGCCCTTCCTCGCCCATAAACTGCCGGACACGGCTGCAAGTCCCTTCTCCTGATGCGTGTGAATTCTGCACGGTCTTCACGGCTCATTTTCTTCCGGACACCTGTTACTCGCCTTGGGGTTTATCTTTCTTCTCCTTTTAATCCCTTGCAAGTTCTGATTTCTAGAATATGTCCTAAAAATGATCCTGCAAATTTTTTTTTTAAACCTTCTCTTCTTGCTATTATGGTTTCCATTTTCTAGAGCTCTGCTTTTAAGTAGGTGCTGGGACAAGCCCACCAGCTCCACGGGACTTCAAACTCGGTAGCATGAATGACGTCACTTCCCCTCAGCCTGCTGGGCTGTTATTGGCCACGTGGGCGGGATGGGAGGAGAAAGGTAGAGCAGGGGGCGGGGCTTGTGTTGGAAGGCGGGGAATGGCCAGTGACATTGGTAAGGGGCGTGGCTTATGTAGATGAGGCAGCTCCCGGGGCTTCTGTTAAGCCACCTGTTTACATGCCATAGGACTTCCTGCGCCATGGGGACCAGTCCAGGACTGTTGCTTGAATTTGAGCTAAAATCCTGTGTGGAGGGGCTTGGGGACTTGAGGGTGAGGAGAACCTAGAGATGTCATGTGAATCATGTAAAATATAAAAGGCAATGCCTGGGAGGCAGGTACAACTATTCTCACATGGTGGGTCAGATGTCTTAAAAGTGAAGTTAGCTATCCCAATGGAAGGCTTCTATATTTTACTCCACATCGTCTTATTCGGGCCATTTTTCTAACTATGTAGAAGGTGACTGAAAACTTGTGTATTGAGGTATAACAAATGGGATTTACCTTCTTCTTTGGAGTTTAATAACTGGGCTGATATTGACCTTATATGTTCCCTTTTCAGTTTCTCGTTCTCCTAATCGTTTTGTAGCACTCTAACCCCAGGTTCTTTCTTGCATAGTTCCTGAGGCCTGTCACAGACACCAGAGGTGACGCAAACTTGGCCAGGGGGAACATCGGTTACTATGTCTTGCTGTTTATTGCTGACTACTATTGCTGTCAGTGGTTGGGTTTTTTTTTCCTTTATATTTGTGCTGTGATTTTATAGTTGCTGTGTGTCTGTGTGTGTCCACATATTTGCATCAGGTGTAAGCTCGTGGAGACACATTTCAACTGGATGAGGGAAACTCAGGTCATGTCCTCTAGGTTCTGCCTCATCTCTTCCTGTTCCTTCCCTCCAAGTTTGCTGGACTCTGTTGGAGAACATCAACCCTCACCTCTGCTTTTAGACACCCTGTGCAAACAAATGCCTCAGTGACACTACGAACATTCCAGCAACACAGCCCTACCTGATTCCTACCCTTTGGGCCTAGGAAATATCTGGGGGTAACTGGGGAGTGCTATTCTCTGCCATGGTTATCACACTTACTGCTATGAAAAGCCCACGAGTTGGGATAGTTCTCTCACCTCTGGAAAGGGCTTTTAACTACAGACCAAGGCTCTAAAATGCCAAGGCTTGTGGGCTGCTCAGAGGTACTGCAATTGTTCCAGGGACATTAGGTCAGGGGTGTGGTCTCTAGCACTATCTCTGCACAGAGGGCCTCCTCCAGTCCTGGTACCACCACTAACCTGGTATGGGCCAGGGGCCACCTCCTATACTTCCCTGTGTGTCATATGGACAAGATAGCACCCCACAGCTCATCCAGCTATGCACAGAATGAAATAACCCAACTGCACACTTAGCACAGTGTGGTTCCTGGTATGACATGTACTGACAGGAAACAATAGCTTCTCTGTAGTTGTATAACACAACATGCAGAAAAGTGCATAGGCAAAAATGTACACCTTGATAAATTGTCTCAAATTAACATACCGCCCCATTTAGATCAACACTTAGAACATATGTAGCTTCTAGAAGCTTCCCACATGTCCCTTCCTATCATACATTCCTCGCTGAACTGACCTTACTACAGTTTTATCTGAGTGATACTCACTTCCTTGTTTATGTTGTAACTTTCTGCTTATTGTGTACTTCCAACAGCTCTGAGTTTTACCTATAATCACACAGTATGTATTCTCTCATGCCTGGCTTTTTCTCACTAACAATTATGGATATAACAGTCAATAGTGATTCATCCACATTTTCATTATTAATGAAATATACCACCATCTGTTTAACCAGAGCAGGGTGTGTGTGCAGAATGCATAGGGGGAGTTCCAGAGAGAGGGGCTGCCCATTTGAGGTCAGGATAAAGAAGTACCTTGGTATTCATATCACTCTCTTCCTCTTCTTCCTCCCCCTCCTTCTCTCCTACTCCACTCCCCCATACCCTGTGTCCATGTCTCCCTCCTCTTTCTCCTCCACCTCTAAAGGTATACAGGCAGCTCTAGGCTCTGATTATCTGTGTTCCCCCAAAATTCATATATTGAAATCCTAACCCCCAAGTAATAATAGTAGGAGGTAGGATTTTTGGGGCGTAGATTGTGTCTTGAGTGCAGAGCCCTCATAAATGGAATCAGTGCCCTTATAAAAGAGGCCCCGGAGAACTGCCTTGCCCCTTTTGTTTATAGGCCACTCTGTCCATGATGTTTTGTTATAGCAGCCTGAAAAATATAAGACAGGGGGCCATAGGGACCTGCACAGGAGGCTCTCAGAAATGTTTTAATTCATTCTAAAATCAGAAGAAAAATAATTTTTAGATCATAGTAAATGATTTACCATATCATAGGACATTCTCTCTATGCCAACATAGGGGTAAAATATACTTTTTAGTATTTTATGAATGAAGTGCCCTATGAAGCCAAAAGTGCCCTAGGCACAAGGAATCATTACGTGAATGGTATACTTGACATGTCAGCATTTATAGTTAGTCTTAGTCCCAGCCTCCTTCTCCTGGGACCTGTGGGCACCACTGGGGCGGCTGCTGAGTGTCAGTGGTTCTGAGTATGCACCAGGTTCTGCCCTCCATGGTGGTGTCCTTCCCTGTCCTTCCCAGAGGCCACTGGTATCCCTGCACTGTCTGGAGCACTGAGGCAACCCCCACCTAACTCACCTACCCTCTGGGTTCCAGGGGGAATCCCAGGGCCAGAGGGTGAAGGCACAGGCATGGACACCACAGCTCAGACTCCAGGTGGATGCATCTCAACATGCAGCAGGAACCACACCATTGCAGGGCACTGCCAACACTTGATTTGGGGCTGTCAGAGCCTGACTTTTAAAAAATTAATAGACATTAGTTTTAGAACAGTTTTAGGTTTCAGATAAATTGAGTAGATAGGATATAGAGCTCCATACACCCCTGTCCTCCTGCACACAATTTCCCCTGTTATGAGTATCTGACATTAGTGTGGCACATTTGATATGACTGTAGACCAATATGAATACATTATTATTAACTCAAGTGCACAGTTTAAATTAAGGTTCATTCTTTGAGTTTTACAGTTCTATGGGTTTAGAAAAATGCATCATATCATGAATCCACAATACAGTATCTTAAATAATAGTTTCATTTCCAAAAAAATCCCTATACTTTACCAGTTTATGTGCTTTCTCTTTCCCCACCCTTCCCAGTTCTAAAACTGGATTATGGTGCTCTTGAATAACTTTATATCATTAAATCCCACATTTCCAATGGGTGAATTTTATTGTATATAAATTTAATAATAATTTCAAAAGTAAGAAAGGCACAGCCCCAAATCACAGGATTGTGGTGTCCTGTGCCCCTGTGCTGAATTATGCACACGAGATGAAACAACCTGCAGTCAGAGCAGATGGTGACTTAAAGGTGATTTCTGGTGTCACGTGCTCCAGTAGGGATGCTGTGCCTGTGCCTTCAGCCTCTGCCCTGACAGTTCCCCTGCAATTCAGAGGACAGAGGAGCTTCAGGGAAGGCGGCCTTAGCCCCCCAGGTAGTGCAGTGAGACAAGTGGCACCAGGTAAAGACCAGGAGGCATGAGTCGATGGAAGAAGCTGGTGAACACTCAGGGGACATAAGCAGAAGAGTGCCAGGGACGGTGAGGGCTGCAGGGTGAGGTGGCTGCAGGAAACATAAAAGTGGCTGGAAAGACTTTGATGGGTTGTGAGTGGTTTCTGTCCATGTTTGGCTCAAGCCAGTAACCTTTCGGTTAACAGACATCGCCACAGAGCTGAGCTGCAGTGGACTTCTGTGTCCTAGCACAGAATGAGAACATAATTCCCACCCCTCAACCCCAGCTGAAACCAGCTTCAAATATCTCCAGCCTGTCCAGCATCACTGGCAGCTGAGACATGAGTCTCTTTTTGTATACTTTTGGTCCTTGACACCAAGCCTGAGTGAGCTGGGGACTCTGACACCTAAATTCTGAGTCCAAGGCCTTTCCTGCCTGCTGTCCAGCCACAAAAGCACACCTGTGGTGAGCGCAACCTCCCAGGCTGAAGTCACCCTGTCTCCCATTCTTACCTCTGCTTCTCCTGTCCCACTTACAGCCACTCCCCCGGGGCTGGGAGGCGTAGGTGCAGGTGGGAAGGAGCAGACAGAACACATGGTGCCCCCACAGCACAGCCCTGGACCTCCAGGCGTGGGCTCTACCTGGCAGGGACCTGGGATTTGAACATCCTGCAGCCTTTTGCCCACAGCAGGACTGGCACCCACTGGGTGCCTAATAAATGCTCTAAATTTATTATTTTATACTAAAAATTAGCATCAGTAAATGGAGGCATTCTGCTGCAGGATATTGGAAGACTCAGAATTCCACTGTGGACTACATTAGTCTCAGTCCTAGATGATCTCTGGGAAGGAGGATGTCACAGACTTTCCAGGGGCAGCAGTTCTTTAAAACCATTATTCTGTACATGCTTCATATTTGGGAAAAAAATAAAAATAAAAAAAAAACATTATTCTGGCAGCTGATTTAGAACAAGGTAAAAGTCCAATCTTGGAAATGTGTACAAGGCACTACCTGGAACAGCACTGAGCTCCCCACACAGGACAGTGTAGTGGCTTCAGCCTGGGAGGCATCTGTGGGCTGGGAGAGGAGTGAACCCAGAGAGGTGAGGTTGGAAGGAAGAAGAGGAGGAAGAAGAAGAAGAGGAGGAGGGGGAGGAGGAAAAAGCTGGTGGGAATGGAGGCAGCCTGGAGTATAACGGGGTTGGGGGGGAGGGAAGAGGGACAGTGAGGAGAGGCAGGGGAGGCTGAGACCCCACTTGAGCTCCCCAAAGCCTAGAGTTGCCAGGCCCCCGACAGGCGCCAGCCCTGAGGCTTACTATCCTGTCCAGAGAAGAGATGAAGAGCATCTGTGGCTCTTTAACCTTACCTAGGTCCTATGGGGCCTTTGGGCTGGTTTTATTTGGATCTGCCCTTTTCTGCTCTCCTGACTACTGGCAGCTCCCCTGGCCCTGTGCTGTCCCTGCAGGGGCCTCAAGGGGTCTCTGTGGTCTTTCAGTTGGGAGGTTGGTGTGCAAAGAACAAGGGCTCCCCCATGTCTATTTCCATGCACTTTGTGGGTCAGAGAGCAATGAGAGACAGAAGGATGCTTCTTTTTCCAGTGAAGACAACATATTGCAAGAAAATATTGAGGCTACTGAAGTTAAGTGGTAACTCTCACCACTCCAGTGGGTTTTAGTGGTTAGTTCACTGCATCAGGACTACAGTGACCTCACCTTGAACCCAAGACAGGGCAGAAATCCATCTCACTACTGCAGGGCACCTAGACCTGCCCAACTTGGGACCACAAGGTGAATGACCTGGCCGGAAGTCTGTAGCGACCACTGGTGTCCTACCTGAGGAAAAGAAAGCATGAGAAACCATAATCAGAGTAGGAACCAATTTCATCTTCCTAGTAACCTTTCTCTTGTTATCCCTTTAGGTTTTCACCTTCCTCCCAAATTTAAGAACTGGCCACCACCAATCTGTTCACTATCACTAGAGTTTTGACTTTCCTATAATGTCATACAGGTGGAATCACATGGTATGTAGGCTTTTGAGACTGGCTTCTTCTCTCAGAACAATGACTTTGAAGTTCATCCAAGTTGTTCTGCCCACCAACAGCTTGTTATTTTCATCACTGACTAGTATTCCATTATGTTAATATAACACATTTGATCTATTTATTCACCTGTTGAAGGATAATTGTATTGATTCCAGCTTTTGACTATTGCAAATAGAGATGCTACAAACATTCCTGAAGTTTTTGTGCTAGCCCAAATTCTCATTTCTCTAACATCGATACCCAGCGTTGGGGTTGCTGGATCATATAAAAGTGTATGTTTAACTTTAAGAGAAACAAACAAAACTTTTCCAGAAGGGATGTACGGTTTTGCATTCTCACCAGCAGTGGTTGAGTGTTCCAACTGCTCCCCATTCTGGCCACTTGGTGTAGTCAGTATTTTTCTTTTTAATTTAATCCTCCTAAATGTGTGTAGTGGTATGTCAATGGGGTTTTAATTTATATTGACCTCATTCCTAATAAGGTTGAACAACATTTTGTGTGCTTATTGTCCATCCTTACATCCTCTTTGCTGAAATGTCTATTCATGTCTTTGCCTATTTTGGGGAGGAGGTGTGTTGTTTTCTTCCTGTTTGCTTTTGCAGGTACTTTATATATTCTGGACACAATTTGTCTTAGTGTGTTTGCGCTGCCCAAACAAAATACCATAGACTGGGTAGTTCAAACAACATACATTTGTTTTCTCACACCTCTGGAGGTTGGAAGTCCGAGATCAGGGTGCCGGCATAGTCAGGTCCTGATGAGGGCCCTTTTCCTGGCTTGCAGATGGCATCTTCTTACTGTCTGCTCACATGATCTCTTCTGTGTGTGTACAAAGAAGAAACATAGAGCAAGCTCTCTGGTGTCTCTAATTTTAAGAAGACTAATCCCGTCATGGGGAACCACCCTCATGACCTCATCTAACCCCAATTATTCCCCAAAGGCCCCATATACAAATACCAACATACACAGAAAATTCAGTCCAAAACATTCTACATCTTGCCTCCAAAATTTATGTCCCTCTCTCATGCAAAATACATTCCTTCCACCTCAACAGCTCCAAAGGTCATAATTCATTCCAAGGAATGATTGAGCCTACTCACTTTGGAACAGCTGGTGAACATGAATATATTTAATTGTAGTTCTAAAACAAAAACAAAGGTGAGGACAAGGTGAGAAAAATATTATGTTACTGGTATATCTTTGGCTGCCTTAATATAATGCTACAGATTTACCAGGTAAAGGGGGTAGAAAGAGGAAAATGAATATAGTCACGATTGTCACAGTGGTAAAGCGTGAAGTTGAAAGACGTCATTTATAACTTACCAACCAAATATTAGAAGTTAATAGGGGACTCAAAGGCATCAAGAAAATTTTTCAGTCCAATGGTAGACACAAGCTATACAGCCCTTCCTAAATATCAAACAGAAAATGCACATATGCACACATACACACAGATAAAACAAATAACGTGGAGAAAGAAATACAGTAAATACAATCTACTACATAGGTCAATAGAGCCTAAAACATATGGAGGGCTTTAGAATGCAAATATAAAAAGAGAAATAAGAATATGTATGTTAATTTGTATCCATAGCCACCAAAACCAGTAATGGATTATAATACTGAATTTAAAAATCCATGAGTTCACAGTGATAGAGAAAAAAAATTTCATCATATGGATTAAAATTAAATTGAGATAAAAATTAAAATTCAAGGAGAAAATGTTCTTTTTTACATTAGAATGCCAGCAAATACAAGCACACTAGAAGAATTTTTTTTATTGTATTGATTTTGGCTTTTATAGAGTAACATGAGGAATGACCCATGGGTTCTGAGCAGAGGAGCATATAACATTAACTTTTAAACAATATCTAATATGCTAGGTATTAAAAGAAATCGAACAGCTTAAGAAAACTTGAGTTGGGTGTAAAGAGCAGTAAAATTGGAGACAGAAAGGGGTCTGCTCCTATAAAAACAAATTTAGTCTAATCTGGTGTTATTGTGACATCAGGTTTAAAGGGTTCACTTCAGTGACTGTGTTGCCAAGTGTATGGGAGGCATGGGTAGCAGCTGGGGCACTTGCTAAAAGGCAATTTTTGTATTGACATGGGAAGATGGGAGGTTGGAACAGGCTGATTCAATGCAGGTGGGAGGACACAATTAAATTCCGCTGTATTTTAAAGGCATAAACAATAAAATTTGCTGCAGGATTGTATACAGGGTATGAAAGGAAGAGCAACATCATAGATGACTCCAGGTTTCTTGGCCTCAGCAGCTGGATGAACACTGCCATCGATGGAGATGGAGATTCCATGGCAGGGGATTGGAAGGGGAGATGGAGGAGCAGAGGTTTGGTTTCCCCTCCCTCCAATGGTTACAAATAGGTATTGATTAACACAAAATAAATGAATGTCAAATAACTCTAATGATGGTGTTATCTATATCTTGCTCATTTAACATTTTCCCATTAGCTCATTTAGATCTCTTTGTTATTTTATTTATTTATTTATTTAAAAATATTAAGGAGGTACGAATGCTTTTGTTACATGGCTTGAGTCAGGGCCATAAATGTGTCCATCACCCAAATAGTGTTCCATGTACCTGTTAGGTGGGGTTTAGACCCTCCCCTCCTCTTCCCTCCCCCTTGCTTGATTTCCAATGACTTTCCTTCCCTCTGTGCACTTGTGTGCCCATCAGTTAGTTCCAATTTATTAAAGAGTATACATGGTGTTGGTTTTTCCATTCTTGAGATACTTTGCTTAGGATAATTGTCTCCAATTCCTTCCAAATTGCTGCAGAAGGCATTAATTTATCCTTTCTATGGCTGAGCAGTACTCCATGGTATACAGATACCACATTTTGTTAATCTACTCATGAATTGGTGGGCACTTGGGTTGATTCCACATCTTTGCAATTGTGAATTGTGCTGCAATAAACATTCAAGTGCAGGTGTCTTTCTGATAAAATGACTTTTTTTCTTTGGGTAAATACCCAGTAGTGGGATTGCTGGATCAAATGGTAGGTCTACTTTTAGTTCTTTGAGAAATCTCCATAGTGTTTTCCATAGGGGTTATATTAATTTGCAGTCCTGCTAACAGTGTATGAGCATTCCTTTCTCTCTGCATCCATGCCAGCATCTATTGTTTTTGGACTTTTTAATAAAAGCCATTCTAACAGGAGTAAGGTGATATCTCATTGTGATTTAAATTTGCATTTCCCTGACGATTAATGGTGTTGAGCATTTTTTCATATGTTTGTTGGCCATTTGTGTATCTTCTTTTGAAAAACTACTGTTCATGTCTTTTGTCCACTTTTTAATGGAGTTGTGTGTTTTTTTTCTTGCTGATTTGAGTTCTTTGTTGATTCTGGATATTAGCCCTTTATCAGATGTGAAGATTGTGAATATTTTCTCCCATTCTGTAGGTTGTCTATTTGCTCTGTTGATTATTTCCTTTGCTGTGCAGAAGCTTTTTACTTTAATCAAGTCTCATTTATGTATTTTTGTTGTTGCTGTGATTGCCCTTGGGGTCTTACTGATAAATTCTTTGCCTAGACCAACGTCTAGAAAAGTTTTTCCTACATTTTCTTCTAGAATTCTTATGGTTTCATGCCTTACATTTATGTCTTTATCCATCTTGAATTAATTTTTTGTGAGTGGTGAGAGACAGGGGTCCTGTTTCATTTTTCTGCATGTGACTATCCAGTTTTCCCAGCACCATTTATTGAATAGGGCTTCTTTTCCCCAGTGTACACTGTTGTCTGCTTTGTCAAAGATCAGTTGGCTGTAGATAGATGGTTTTTATATCTGTGTTCTCTATTCTGTTCCATTGGTCTATGTCTCTATTTTTGTACGAATACCATGCTGTTTTGGTTACAGCCTTGTAGTATAGTTTGAAGTCTGGTAATGTGATGCCTCCAGCTTTGTTCTTTTTGCTTAGTATTGCTTTGGCTATTCAGGCTCATTTGTGGTTCCAAACAAAGCATATAATTATTTTTTCTAGATCTGTGAAATATGATGTGGGTATTTTTATGGGGATTGCATTGAATCTGCAAATCACATTGGGTAGTATGGACATTTTAACAATGTTGATTCTACTGATCCATGAGCATGATATGTTTTTCCATTTGTTTGTATCATCATCTGTGATTTCTTTCCTCAGTGTTTTGTAGTTCTCCTTGTGGAACTCTTTCACCTCCTGGGTTAAGTATATTCCTAGGTATTTTATTTTCTTTGTAGCTATTGTGAATGGTATTGGGTCTTTGATTTGACTCTTAGCTTAACTGTTTGGATATATAGAAATGCTACTGATTTGTGTACATTGGTTTTATAAACTGAGAATTTGCTGAATTTATTTATCAATTCCAGGAGTCTCTTGGTGGAGTCTTTGGGGTTTTCTAGATACAACATCATATCATCAGTGAAAAGTGATAGTTTGACCTCCTCTTTCATGATTTGGATACCCTTTATTTCTTTCTCTTGCCTGATTGCTTTGGCTAGGACTTCCAGTACCATGTTGAATAGAATTGGTGAGAGTGAGCACCCATGTCTTGTTTCAGTTCTTAGGGCAAGTGCTTTCAACTTTTCACCATTCAGTATGATGTTGGCTTTGGGTTTGTCATATATGGCTTTTATAATTTTTAGATATGTTTCTTCTATGCCTAGTTTGTTGAGGGCTTTTATCATGAAAGGGTATGGGATTTTGTCAAATGCTTTTTCTGCATCTGTTGAGATAATCATATGGTCTTTGTTTTTGCTTCTGTTTATGTGGTGAATCACATTTATTGATTTACATATGTTGAACCATCCTTGCATCCCTGGGATGAAGCCCACTTGGTCATGGTGGATTATTTTTTTGATGTGTTGCTGAATTTGGTTTGCTAGTATTTTACTGAGGATTTTTGCATCTATATTCATAAGGGATATTGGTCTGTAGTTTTCCTTTTTGTTGTGTTCTTTCCTGGCTTTGTTGTCAAGATGATACTGGCTTCAGAATGAGTTAGGGGGATTCCCTCCTTCTTAATGTTATGGAATAATTTCAGCAGTATGGGTACCAGTTCTACTTTGTAGGTCTGGTGGAATCCAGCTGTGAATCCATTTGGTCCGGGGCTTTTTAATTTTTTTATTGGAAGTCTTTTTATTACTGTTTTAATCTTGCTGCTCCTTATTGGTCTGTTTAGGAGTTCTATGTCTTCCTGATTGAGTCTTGGCAGGTTGTGTGTTTCCAGGAATTTGTCCATTTCCTCTATATTTTCTAGTTTATGTGCATAGAGATTTTCATAGTATTCATGGAGGATGTTTTGTATTTCTGTGCTATCCGTTGTAATATCTCCTTTTTCATTCCTGATTGAGCTTATTTGGGTCCTTTCTCTTCTATTCCTGGTTAATGTAGCCAGAGGTCTCTGAATTTTGTTTTTCTTTTCAAAGAACCACTTTTTGTTTCACTGACCTTTTGTATTATTTTTTTGTTTTCCATTTCATTTAGTTCTGCTCTGAACTTTGTCATTTCTTTTCTTCTGTTGGCTTTGGGTTTGGTTTGCTCTTCCTTTTTTAGTTCCTTGAGATGTTATATTATGTTGTTAATTTTGTGATCTTTCTGATTTTTAACATGGGCATTTAAGGCTATGATTGTTTTCCCTTAGGAATGCTTTTGCTGGATCCCATAGAATTGATAGCTTGTGTCCCCTTTGTCGTTCAGTTCAAAGAATCTTTTGATTTCCATCATAATTTCATTATTGACTCAATGATCATTCAGCAGTAGGTTGTTTAATTTCCATGACTTTTTTTAGAATTGAGTGTTACTCTTTGAATTGATTTCTAGTTTTATTCAACTATGGTCTAGGAAGACACATGGTATGATTTTGATTTTTTAAAATTTGTTGAGACATGTTTTATGGCCTAAGATATGATCAATCTCAGAGAATGTAACATGTGCTGATGGAAAGAATGTATACTCAGTAGTTTTGGGGTAGAATGCTCTGTAAATGTCTGTTAAGTCCATTTGTGTCAGGGTCACATTTAAGTCCAGTGTTTCTTTATTTATTTTCTGCTTTTATGATTTGTCCAGCTCTGACAATAGGGTGTTGATGTCCCTGGCAATTCCAATGCTGCTATTTATTTCCTTGCTTAACTCTAGTAGAATTTGTTTTATGTATCTGGGAGCTCCTGTGTTAGATGCACATATATTTAGGATTATGATGTCATCTTTTTGAATTGTTCCCTTTACTATTATATAATGACCATCTTTGTCTTTCTTTTCCATTGTTGATTTAAAATCAATTTTGTCTGATATGAGACTGCTACTCCTGCTCTCTTTTGGTTTGCGTTTGCATGGAATATTTTTTTCCATCCTTTCACATTGACAGTGTGTACATCTTTGTGGTTTAGATATGTCTACTGGAGACAGCAGATACTTGAGTTGCATTTTTTCATCCATTTAACCAGCCTATCTATTTTGAGTGGCACATTGAAACCACGAACATTGAGAGATAGAATTAATATGTGGGATGATGTTTTGTTCTTCATGTTGGGTAGTACCTTATTGCTTTGTATTCCCTCTTGTGCTATTGTTTTATAAGATTTGTGACCTTTAGCTTTTTTGGGTATAATGCAGTTCTGAGTATTTCCTATAGGGCAGGTCTGGTCATGACAAATTCCCTCAGTGTTTGTCTGGAAAAGACTTAATTTCTCCATCATTTGTGAAACTTAGTTTTGCAGGATACAAAAATCTAGGGTGGCAGTTGTCCTGTTTAACAAGATTGAAAATGGGACCCCACTCCTTTCTGGCTTGTAAGGTTTCTGCCTAGAAGTCTGCTGTAAGTCTGATGGGTTTTCATTTGTAGGTCAGTTGTTGCTTACATCTAGCTGCTTGTAGAATTTTCTCTTTCATTTGGACTTTGTCCAGGTTGGTTACTATGTGTCTGGGAGATGTCCTATTTGCTGTGAATCTTCCCAGTGTTTGATGGGCATCTTATATCTGTATGTCTAGATCTCTGGCAATACCCGGGAAGTTTTCCTCAATAATTCCCTTGAATAGATTTTCCAGGCTTTTAGCTCTTTTTTCTTCTCCCTCAGAGATACCTATAATTCATATGTTAGCTTGCTTCACATAGTCCCATATCTCTCTAAGTGATTGCTTCACTTTTTTGTTCTCTTCTCTTCCTCTTTAAATGACTGGTTGAGCTCAAGAGCCTTGTCTTCAGCTCTGAGATTCTTTCTTCTCCTTGGTTTAGTCTGTTGCTGAAACTTTCTGCTGTGTTTTTATGACCCCTAAATGACTCTTTCATTTCAGTAAGTTCTGTTATATCCTTTCTTATGTTGTCTAGCTCGTTAGTGACTCTCATTAATTTTCTGAAATAATTATTTGGGTTCCTTTTGTTGGTTTTTAACTGTTTCTTCAATTCCATTCATCTTATGTGCCATGCATATTCTGAATTCTATTTCTGTCATTTCGGCAATTTCCTTGTGGTTGGAGTCCACTACTGTAGGTCCATTGTGATCCCTTGAGGGTGTCCATCTGTTTTGTTTTTTCATATTGCCAGGGGTCATTTTCTGGTTTCTTCTCAGCTGAAACCTCTTTTCTCGACTCAGGGCTAATAGGTTTGCAAGGCACCTGTTCTTTGCTGGGAACTCTCCTGCTTAATTAGAAGAAGGAGAGATCCCTAGATGGAACTTTTTTCCCTACTCTGGAATGTTGATGTGCACTAGAAGCCTGTAATACAGCTGTTCTGATTCATCCTGTTCACCTGTGATTGCCACTGTTCAAACCTGTGCTGGATGATCTCTGTGCTGGGTGTTGGGTTGTTCACCAAATAGTTGTAGGAAGTTTGACTTGGGAGCTGGGTAACACCCTCCCAATGGAGGCTGGTGTTGTGGGGATTGCTCTGCCTGGGGTCTCCCCACAGAGGTGGCAGTGGCAGCTCAGTGAGGCTATCTGGGCAGTGGTCATGGGTTCCCCAGCTGTGGGTGTTTACTTGAACCAGGTCCCAGTATACTGGCTGCTGGAAGCTGGGGGGGTCTTTGGCAGGGCATTGGACCTCAGAACAGTTCCACAAGCCCTGCAGCAATGATCAGTGGTGCAGCCTTAGGGGTGGGGTCTTGGGGTTCAGGTGCAGAGCTGGAATCTCGGGGGTGGTGACCCAGGCCTAGCGGGAGTTCTGGAGCCACAGGGACAGAGCCTTAGGCTCCAGCATGGGAGCCTCAGAGCCAGGACTGGCAAGGAGCCAGAAGCAGGGCTTCTGAGCAGGGCCTGAGAGCTGGAATCAGCACCAAGCAGGCAGCAGGCTGTTTGGACCTGGAGTGTGGAGTCAGGGTTGAGCAGGTGGTGGGCTGTTCCGCAGCCTTCGATACCACATGGATGCCAAGTCACGTGGACAGAGGTCTTCTCCAGCAGGCCAGGGACTGAAGAGTTCTCCCTATTCCCCCAGGACCTGCTGAAGCAGCTGCCCAAAGCTTCCCTAGTTGAAGCCTGCAGCACCCATTCTATGCCTCTGCTCAGATCCCACTGCACTGGAGGGGAAGGGCACTTGGTTTCCAGTCACAGGGTATGGCTCAGAGGATCCCCCACTTAGTCAATGCCCTCCCCAGCCCCATGGGCGCAATGTGAAGGCCACTACCACAAAGCCGAGTCCCGTGCCAACCTGGTCTCTGCACCTCAGAGTACAGGATGTCTTCAGCTGCAGAAACCCGGGATTGGCTGCCACCTGATCCCCACCGCGTCTGTTCTCCTGTGCAGTGACTCCACACAGACTCCAGGCAGGTCCTTGGTCTGTCCATGCAGAGGCCTGTTGTAGTAGAGACAGCCCTCTCACAACTCAGCCACAGTGCATGCGGTGTGAGCACAGCACCCCAGCTCTCTATCCTCCTATTGTTCCCCATGTGTAGACAGATCACTTTTATCTTGTCAAATGTATAGCCCTATCACTTCTTTTTCACACTGAGTGTCCCGTGTTGCTTCTCTGTGCTTATGCAATGTTCCTTCTGAGAAGAGCTATGCATAGATAGGCATCTGAATGCAAATTACTCTTCTTTCATTGATAGCGGTGTGCTCGCAGGCTGCTTCCAGTCCGCCATCTTTTTTTCTCGCCACATTAGAAAACTGAAATGGAAAATTTCCAAGGTACGAAGACAAATATGATAATTGACACAGGCAGAGATGACTAATGGATGGTAAAATTGTTAGAGAAAGATCATTAGAGAACAGGATATTTATACATTCTCAAAGTACCACTCTCCAAATTTCTTAATAATAATGGAAAAAATAATGTATGTTTACAATGGACACATCTCCTAGACCCCTCCCTTAATCAAGTGACCAATCCTAGTATCACTAAAATGGTGTGGACAAACTGGACATTCTTTGCCTGCAGACAGGATTCAGTAGGAAGCTCGCTGCATTAACTAGGGAGTTTTCTTGGCTAAAAGCTTAGCCTGAATTTAAACATGAGGCTAAGACAGCTTCAGAATGTAGATCATAAAGCCAGACAGGTGACCTGTCATCTACAAAGAAGGCAAGGTCACCACCATCAGTGACAACAACAAAAAGGTGAGGACATATTTTTGGCTCAAAAGGACTAAAGAAATATAGTGACATAAACTTTTTACTCTTTTTAAAACCCAAATGTCTCTTCTCCTTTTGCTTGTCATATTTGTGATAACATTGACCGTTTTTAGAAGACAGGTCAGTGGTCTTGTTCAATGTTCCACATTCTGCATTGTCTGATCATTACCTCCTCATTAAATTCAGCTTAAACATTTTCAGCAAGAACACTGCACTGTTAAGTCTGTCTACTTCTAGCACATCCCATCTGGAGGCAAAGAGTGTCCAGTTTGACGTGCTGTCTTCTGCCAGCTGCTCCTGACTCCTGTTACAGAACAGGAGGGGAACTTGGAGGAACAGAGTAAAGGTCTCTCAACACTGTGTGTCCATCTAGGCGCTGGTCTCTTCAGGTATTTATCACAAATGGAGGCAGAAGGACTGTGATTTGTCTATTCAAAGCAGCCTATGGTATTAAAATCATCAAGACCAGTTCATGGTTGTGAAATTCAATTGTCAGTGAAGGATCTTTCCAGTGTTCTCTTGTTTTCATCAAGTGGAAAAGCTATATTTTGTAACACAATTTCATTCAAATCTTAGTTCCAGCAGTACTTGAGAGAGAGAGAGAGACAGAGACAGAGACAGAGAGATTGATCCAATGAGAGTCCTTGTCAGGTCCTGCTGATGGCTGAAGCAGGAGGGATGGCTGAGTGGGACAGACCCAAGGCACACAGTTCCTGTGGGGGGATGCGCTGACCTGAGCCTCAGGCTGGCTGAAGAGGACAGTGACAGCCAAAGTGAGAATAAAACCTCCCTGAACTTACAGTCAGTCTTCTGGGCAAGATGTAGGGACCCTGTCCCCACCCAACCAGGACCTGGTGATATCAGCCACTTTCCTCCTTTTTCTGCAGCAAAGTGACGGCTTTTCACACCTCCCGGTGAGGGACATGCTCAGTGTCAACCATCACACTTAGAAACGGACAGCTGCAGGAGGGAGAGGCCCTTTGCAGAGAAACACACCCTCTTATAACTCCATGTCCCAGCTTGTAGGAAGGAGTGGGCAGCTGTGAGAAGAGCCCTGGATGTGAGAGCCAGCAGGGACCTCAGACTACATCCAAGTCCAGTTCCCCCTTTTACTGATGAGGAGAGGGTGGTGCCAAAGGGCTAAGATTTACCTAGAGCCACATGACCTGTTATTGACAACCCTGGAACCAGAACCCAGGCTTCAAGCCCCTTCTGTAAAGTTTGGAGGAAGGGAGAGTAAGGACTCCAATCTGGAGGCATCAAAGGCACTGCAGGCTGTTGTGTCACCTTGTCTGGGACAGGGGTAAGATTATACAAAGAAATAGTACTAACTGTTCTTCCAAAAGGGATCAGGAAAGACAAGAACAGGGAGAGACTTAAAATGCAATGAACAAAGAGAGCAGGGAGTTTAACTTTCGCTCATCTCATGTCAATCCCACGGACACCAACCTTCCCTGAAGTTGATTCCACACCAAGCTACCCCTTGGGGCATTTCTAAGAATATTCTCAACAGCTCCACCCACAAAACTATGGAGGGAAAAGTAAAAAGCATTAGTTTTTGTCATACCAGAGTCTCATAACCTTTTCTTTAAACTGCTCCCTAAGGAAAGAGTCCCTTTTAGTATGTTATGGTAGTGTAAAGAAGGGCATAAAGGAGTATAAACACAGGAGAACGAGACCTAAGTTTCTTTACTGGGATTTTGCACATTGACAAAGTTAGATATGATTTGCTCAACCTGTAATGCTGAACCAATTAGTGAACTGTGAAAACAAGTTAGTGCACAGTTAGAACTGCAGGTGTCATTTTGAAGTAGAAGAGAAAACACTAAATTTTATGGCTTATAATAGAAAAGGGGTATTGTATTTTGTATACTGGGTTCCTATGTAATATTTATTACTGTATGTTATATTCAAAAAACTGGGAGCAACTTTGATCCAAATAGAGAGGAAACAGTTCTATCTCATCCATCCATCCCTTTTTCGCTGCTCGTTCCTCCAGGCTATTCAAACAGTTCTGCTGTGAGAGTGATGCTGGTTCCATCCACAGCTGCTCTTTAGCTTTTCTGTGAAATAGCCACATACCTGGGGCATGTCTGTGCTGGTCACTGAGATCCTACTACACCCATAGTCCTTACAATTCCTAGATGCATAGTAGGGGAGCTTTTAAAAATCCTGATGCCCAAACCACACCCCAGGCCTTTTAAATCAGTATGTCAAGGTGTTAGGTCAAGACACTCATGCTGGTTGAAAGCTCAGCCAGTGGTCATTACATGACAACATGACTTAGAACCACTCAGCAGACCTGCCCTATTTCACACCGTTCCTTTTTTTCTCTCCCGTCTCTCTTTCCATGGCTTCATTCTCGCTGGCCTTAAATAATTTAAACTTCCTTCTTCCAGTATCAGGTAAATCACCTTCTCAACTGGATCTGTCTGGGGCAGAGATGACCTTGCCTTCTTGTACCTCTCACTGGGTCATCATAAAACGCGCCCAAAGGGTGATTCACTGTAATTCTCTCTAACATTCTCTGGCTTCAGACCCAACTGACTTTATTCTTCTACATTCTTAACTGAACATGTAGAAGTGGTAATAGGAGGAAAAACTCTACTTTGGGCTGATGTCCCTTTACGGTGCCAGCTGATGTTCTCTAGCCAACGCCAGCTTGACAAAGACCATAAAGTGTGGATCCTGAGTCCCTGGAAGCCCCATGCACATTGGCACAGCCCTGTGTTTCTGGGGCTGAAGCAAACCTGACTCCAGGCCAGTAAGGACCTCTCACCTATGACCCAGGTTTCAACTGAGTTTTTCTAAGTAGGGCTCTTTCTCACTGATTTTAACACTTGTCATTCACATGTGCAAGTAGGGAGTTAAGTATTGATTTAGTCAGTTTTCTCAAAGCAGACCCAAGATGAAGATCCATGTGGAAGTGATTTATGAAAGTAATGTTCCCAAATGAAACAGGAAAATGCAGTTGGAGACAGAGATAAGAGAAGAAAAAGAAGCCAATAGAAAAGGGTGTGATTTCAGGGAGGTGCCGTGAGTTTGGCAGCTCAAAGGATGCTCTTGGTATGAGGAGGACAATGGGTCAGGCTCTCCTGTGACCATGAGAGGGACCATCAGGACAGTAGCAGTGGGAACAGAGCAGAGTTCAGAGAGCAAACAGGAGAAGGATGGCAAAGTGGCAAGGTGGCAGGGTGGCAAGCCCATGGGACACAGAGGCAAGACCAGACAGAGGTTACAGCAGCTGTTGAAGAGAATAGACAGGGAAGAGAAACAGCAGTGGGAGAACGAGCTGTCACCTTACACAGACAGCAGTGAGGAGTGAGTGCGTGTGAGACCACAGGTGGCGTTACCTCTGCACCCACAGTTGAAGGCCTGGGAAATTGCATGTGAGTCTCCACTTGCTGTACAGCAGTTTTCTTTTGAAAATCTTCTTTTAAGACACTTGAGGCATGAACATGGCCAATGACTTGGCACCCATGTGTGTTGTCGGCTGAGCCTTCAAGAACATCACCCTCTAGCTGGGGAGAGTTCTTCATTCCAAGGGACATATCCAAACTCAGCTCTGAAAATAAAACCACAGCCAACAGGATCCATGGTTATCCATGATCTTACAGTGACTTACGCTTCCACCCAAGAGGGACATCAAATAAAGAAAGTGGCCTTGGACAATAAAGTGCAAAGGAGAAGGTAAAGGCGATGGAGACACTTTGGTATTTGTTTCCCCTGCTCTTTCTTACGTTACCCAGCAATGATACAACTGCCAGGAGACAAAGGTGTTCCTGGTAGGAAAAAAAAAAATTCAAGAAAACTAGGTTTAATAAGAACAAATAGTTTCCAGATATATAAGGCAAAGGCAAGGAAATCACACAGGATACGGCTGTGCTATTGGGAGTGGAGTTATTGCACAAAAGTAAAAAAAAAAATCAAAGTTGAAGAGAAACTTTATGAGAGAAAAGAACTGGGATAGAGCGAAACTGGAGGATTTGAAAATGTTGATCAATAAATATTTCATATTAATACACTATACATATTCACACTGAATATAAACTAGGTATATAACATGATAGAAGTGCCCATATACACATAATAAGTGTGTTTGTGTATAACCGAACAAATGATTAGGGATTTAGAGATACTGGATGTAGTATTCGGAGCACTGTGCTGGTAATTGGACTTATTAATAAAAAGAGTAGGAACATGAGAAGAGTAAGAGAGAGCGCTGGTGGGTGACGTGACCTGCTGGACACCAGGAGAAATCCTGGGGTGGAGGAGAGTGAGAAAAAAACAGAGGGCATTCGAATATTTCTGGGTGCAAAATCTTGCCTGGATTTGTGCTCAGGCCTCTGGGGACAGTGGGCAGGAGAGAGACTGTCTGGGCCAGTGGGGGGAGTCTTGGCTGGGCTCCTGGGCATCCAAGAAGTAACAGACAGACCAGAGGGAAGAGCAGAGGCTTAAATGATACAAGTTACCAGGCACAAGTCAGGGACTTGCATCCCCGGACACGAACTAAGCACTTCCCAGGAGCCCTCCCCATGGGGCCAGACTGCGGCTTCTGACCTCCCGTGACCCTCGCCTCCTCCTGGGGACCTGGGGCTCCTCACTTCTCAGATGAGGACATCACCTGACAGAGGACCCCGAGGTGGCCCCACGGGCTCCAGGAGGAGATGGAGAGGGACAGAGAGCAAGAGGAGCAGATACGGAGGACAGAACGTGAGGGCTGAGAGCTCTGTGTTAGGAGAGTCTGAGCACAAGTGGGTACTTGTGAGACGGAAACTGACGACACGGCCCTGCCATGAGTGCAGGCGATGAACTAGATGGGCGACCACAAGGGAGACTGATGTGGATGGTTTACAAATACAGGTTGCTCTTTATTTCAAAAAAAGGATTAAAAAATGAGAAAAAAACCTGGACATGTCAGGAGACTGACTTGTGGGCGCAGGGTTGACATTGTTACAGAATGTGTCTAATACTTTGTTATTGAAAGTGCCTAAAAGAGGGAAATGGGCTTAATGAGGGACAGTGAAGGAGAAGGAGGAAACTGGGAGAGAGACTTTCTGAGAGAGCAAGGTGAGGGGCATCTTTGGACAGTAGAGACCTTACAAATTGCTCTACCTCAGAAAAAATGGTGCACTTGAAGTAACTTTCTAAGTGTTAATTTGCCAGAATGATCAAAGGATTAAATAACGGGTATTCATTTGTTTATTGAGCAAGTATTGAATCAGGCACTCTAGAAATTATCATAATTAACACTCTCTATATGGATTGGAGGTAGGTATTGTTTTTCAGGTCTCTCAGATGAGGAAATTAAATGTGAATACCTAAGAAGACAAATAACTTGGTCAAGGTGAGCAACCAGTAAGTGGCACACCCAGGACCTGAGGGTAGATCTGACCCAAACCCCAGGCTCTTGCTCTCCTTACACGTGAGAGCCCTGGTGGATTTTGACCTGATCCTGAGCGAGCATGGGAGCCCCACTCTCCCCTCTCCCCCTGCACCGTGACAGCAACACCCACATTAGAGCTTCCTGTCACCCTCTCCTTCCCCACCTGGGAAGAGCAGCCATTGGTGCCCAGAATCAGCGCTGGCTGTGAGGCTCCAGGGGTGAGGGGAAGGCTCCACCTGCCTAAGCCACAGCCAAGACCCAACTGCTGGTCCAGCTGCAGCTGCAGACAATTGGTCACCAGGGTGCCTGGCTGCAGCTGTGTATGCATGATGCTTGCACCTCTGACAGGTAGGGGCTCAGGTCTCCACTCCAAGGCCCCTGGGGATAGGCCTCCTGCATGGGAGCTGAAAGGAGAAGAGGCTTCAGTAGGAACAATTCTAGTTCCCTCTTTGCCAAGCCCTCCCAGAACACCCATGTCTGATGTCCCTGTCAGTGAGACCAACCAGTAACCCAGACCATACAGACAGACATCGAGTACATGAAGGAGATGTCCTCTGTCATGTATGTGCCACCATAAAACAGGAAAAAAAGCATAAAGCTTAAGGTGCAATAAAACCCAAATATATCATTAATTTATACTAAATGTAAATGGACAATAACTCAAGGATAACATTAAAATGTATATTTTTATCTAATAAGAGACAAATCTAAAGCATACCTTTAGTCTGAGAGTAAAAAAGTGGAAAAGTAAATACTGTGTCATGCAAATACTAATTTTCCCCTAATCTGTATAGTTATTAATATCTGACAAAATTGACCTTAAGGCAAAAAGCATTATAAGAGGCAAAATAATATATACCGTTATGATAAAATGTTCAAATTACTAGAATATAAAGCAACATTAGTCTATGAATAAAAGTAAGGCAGAATTTATTAATATAAAAAAAAATCTGGGCTGGGTGTGTAATCCCATCACTTTGGGAGGCCAAGGCAGGAGGATAACTAGAGCCCAGGAGTTTGAGGTTGCGGTGAGCTGTGATGACTGCATTCCAGCCCCAGGCAACAGAGCAAACAGAGCAAGAAGTTGTCTCTCTCTCTCTCTCTCTCTCTATCTATCTATATATATGTAGTCTATGGAATAGTGACAACCCTCACATTGGTGCCCTCCAGGAATATACCTGTAGTTAAACAAAGTTGAGTTTATTAACTCCGTGCAACAAGGGAGAATGAACACCACGGGGAATCGTGGGGTGTTCCAGTAAGAGGGGTTCGAAAGGATTTACAGGATTTGGGCATGTGTTAGGTGACTTGGTAGGGTTTAGGGTAGCAGGGCTTTGCTCTGGATTGGATGCTGTCAGGAGGTAGGGGTAATTCCACGATTGGGTATCTTAATAATTCTTATCTAGAAGGTGGGAAGAACAAATCGCAACTGCAGCTATATCTGATCAAAAAGCACCAGTCATTCATTAGCCAGGATAAGAAGGAGCTTGGTCATTTTTGTGTATTGGATGACATTCTTATTTTTTTCTGTGTTCAAACATGATTCCAGAGTGGTCTTGGTTTTGTCTTGATCCATCTCTGTCACAGAGTGGTCTTGTGTGATGTCGATGTTCCGTGAAATTGTTTGTGCTTGATGGGAGAACACCACAGTCTGGGTGCACATGCCAGACCAGGTCTTCAGCTAGCCGGGGCTGCTTTCCTCATTCTCAGGCTGAAAGCTATCAAGGAGAGGAGTTTGTGCTTGAGCAGACTGATAAAGTTGTCAGGGAAAGCAAGTGCAGTTATCTGTGTTTTCCAAGAAGCCATGTGATTTCTGCTGCAAAGTGGACATGCATGACATGCCTGTCTCTACTTGTTCCTGTCTTTGTCTCTCTACCTTAGTTAAGCCAGGTCTGAACAATTCCCTTGTTAAGTTTCCTCAGTTTTAATTTTAATTTTTTGGTTTTGCACAATCAATGTGTTTTTGGAAAGGTAATTTTCCTTTAACCTTACATTTTTATTTATGAGGTTAGAGACAAGTTTGGTAAAACAGGAGATGTGATTTCGGGGGGCTCAAATGAGTTTGCAAATATTTAGCACCAGGGCCAATTCCCATGACACGTCTTTATTCATACATTCCATGTTCCTCATTCACATGAATCACTGACTCGCCTGCAATACTCATAAAATGGAGGAAACTGCTCCCTGAACAAGGTGCTTGGTGGGAGTGAAGTGTTTTAATATCCACTGATGAAAGACATATGCAAGAGGAAAATAAATTCAGTGTCTTTTCCCTTCTTTTTCAGCCAAAAGGTCTGTTCAAAATTTTGTGGCTGTAGCTTAACAGCTGTGACTAATTTTATTCTGTTACTAGAAGTTTCCTCCTTTTCCCTGGCCTGGTTTCCATTTCCCTCCTGGTGGTGGGAGCCCTTACTCTCAGTCCCTGCTCCCCAGGTTCACCTGGGCCACTCACCCCGTTTGGGATGACCTCATCTCATCCTTCAGTTGCCATGGAAGCACCGGGAGTTTGGAGGACTGTGCTTTCCTTTCTGGTGTTTTGTTGCTTTCAAGGTCTCAACAGTCAATTCTTTCCTTTGGGGTGACTGACTCAGGATCCTTTTGGTTAAGATTCACATCAAAAAAAACTTATTTAATTTCTCTAGCTACTATTGCCCCCATCTACACCTGACCCCCCTTCCCCCGTGCTGACTTTTTGAGGCTTGAGACACACTCATTAGGAGGTTTTATATTGATGGGGCTTTTAAATGTTTATTGGCCAACAATCCATCAGTGGCCCATTTCTAGACCCTCAAAAGCTAGATTGGCACCATCGGATTCACTCTAGCTTATTCTCGGAGAAAATTCTGGGTTCCTGTAACTGGTTGAAACTTTCTGGATTGCTGCAGTGACTCTAGGGAGAGCCTGGAAAACCCTGGGGACTCTGGGGCCCAGCCCTCCCTGATTCCAAGACAGGCTGCCTGCTCCTTCCCCACCCTGCCACAACTTCCTGCTGTGTTCCCCTACAGCCTGACCAAGATCAGAATTTTAAGAACTCTAGGGCAGGTCCCCGTATAATAATATCCAGGTTAAGAATAGCAACGAAGGCCCACCTACCACATACTTAAATACTGTAGTTAATAGTTTTAATCAAGCCAAGAACTTAAATAGAATATGTTCTTTCCTTCTGCCTTGACCAATATACCTTCATAAAAACCTGGAAGGGCAGGTTTGGATTTAGAACTATTTGAATCCTCAGGGTTCTGCATTAGGTTGTGGTGGTGGGTGGTGGGAAGAGCTGGTCCCAGTTCATGGATTTGGTCTCCCCACCTGCCCTGTCATTCTCCCTCCCAGCTCTAGCGCACGGTGCCATGTGCCTTGCTCAGAAAGGGAAGCAGCCCCTGTAGGCCCTGCCTATTTGTGTAGGTGATTCTGGGGTCCTGGTACCTTGGTATTGTTCAGAAGGGGCATGGGTTCTGGGTGGGTCTGTGGGCTCTTCCTGGTAGACTTGGCCCCGTGGGAAGGCGTGCTGCTGGAGGAGGCCCAGAGCAGTGTCCTCTAAATCAGGGGCCTGGGCAGGGGCTCATCTTGCCCAGGTTTAAAGGTGATGCTGCTTTAGTCTACATGTTTGAAGATGAGCCTTGGTAGAGAACAGGAGCTAATCTCCAGTTGTCTTATATCTGAAGAGAAATGATTGCTTGGAGATTTATGTGTCTCAGGGAATTCCTGTCATTTTGTTCCTCCTGTTTCTACTTTCCCTACCTCCTTCTTATTTCTTGAATTCTTATGCTAGCATTTGGCCACTATCCCTAATCTGTGTCAACACTTCCAATACAATTTAGTTCATACCCCTGCCTAGGTGGGAGGGAGTTACATGAGCTATATAATGCACAGGTAAAGTTTGTGCACAGGAGTGTGATATGATGCCTCACACATAGGCAGCCTCATGTGCAGAAGGTCAGTCATTGGAGACTGTAGTTGACTGTCATCTGCTGCAGTGCACATGTTGGGTGATGCTGGAGGCAAGGTTGGGGCTCAGCTTACAGAGGAAGATGCTCCTCACAAGACTAAGTAGAAGGGCCAGGTGCAGTGGCTTATGCCTATAATCCCAGCATTTTGAGAGGCTGAGGTGAGAGGATTGCCCGAGGCCAGGAGTTTGAGACCAGCCTGGGCAACAGAGCAAGACCCCATCTCTACAAAAAATAATAATAATAAAAAAATAGCCAGGCATGGTAGGGCATGCCTGTAGTCCCAGCTACTCAGGAGACTGAGGCAGGAGGATTGCTTGAGCCCAGGAGTTCTAGGCTGCAGTGAGCCATGTTTGCACAACTGCACTCTAGCCTGGGTGACAGAGCAAGACCCTGTCTCTAAAATAAATAAACAAATAAATACATAGAAGAAGAGCTAGCCCTGAGCTCTGCACTCTAAAATCCAGCAGCTTACATGGCAGCTTCACATGGATGTTGCATAGACATTTTAAACCCAGGAAGTCCAAAAAGAAACTGTTGGTTTTTCCTCTAAAATTTAGTCTTCCTACCACCTGCCCTTGCAGGTCTTTCCACCTTATTGACAGGAGCAGCGTCCATTAAAGTGGTGGATCAGGCCTGACACTGGCCTTCACTCCGGCTTCCTCTCTTTCCCCCAACCCCACATTCCGTCCCTCAGAAAGCCCCCAAATTGGACACTCCTATCCATCTCTCCTGCCACTTGCTTGTCCAAGTCCAGTCTAGCCTGGACTTCTTCCTTCCATTCCTGCCTTCAATCCCTTCTCTGCACAGTCACAACAGTGTCCCTAAAGTGCCAATTATTTCACCCCATTGCTTGCAATTCTTTCATGGCTTCCCATCACACCTCAAATAAAATCCCTGCACCACAAAGGCCCTGCCTGACCTCTCCCCTGCTTGCTTCGCACCCCACTTTCCCCTTCTTCCCTGTGCTTTCACCTCCTAGACCTTCTGTCAGTTCTCAGAACAAGGACAACAAGCTCCATTGCCTACAGGGACTGGCAGGGAAGGCAAGGAGGGGCTGGGCTGGGAAAAGCAGGCTGCTGCTGCCTCCATCACACAAACTGTCTCCGTATAGGAAAGTAAAACGATGGACTTTATCACAGCCATGTGGGACCCTCAAGGAAGATTTAAGAGAAGCAACTGCAGTGTTTCAGTTAATGAGACAGAGACCCAGAAAAACCCTATTCTTCTTCTTCTAAAATAAAGTAGAGCCAAATCGTGAAATGTTTAAGAACATAAAGTGCAACATCTTTTATTAGATCTGATCTTATGTAAGCAGAAGAGGAAGAAAATTCCACATGACTTTGGAGATAATGGATCAGAGAAATAAAATCTAATCCAGGAAAAGTGATAGTTAAGATCTGAATCAGCCAGATAATTCCATTGACTCTTGGGGACTCTTTCCACTACCTATAAATTCTACAATACTTGTGTCTTGACTCGTATTATTCTCTGTCTTTTATGACTATATCCTTTTTCTCAGGGTGCATTATAACCCCCTTGTGGAAGAGCACTGGAAATACTAAGTATGTGGATAAGTAGAAAAGACTTTTTCCTCTTAGGTTACTTAAAATACATATGACCGTTTAAAGCAAAGACATAACTTGTGTTATGGTGTGTAGGATATGTGCAGATGTATACTTGTGACAACTACAGAATAAAGAAATAGGGCGTGGGAAATGGCCCTATACAGTTCTGGGGTGTGTTTTTTTTGTTTTTTTTTTGAGACAGGGTCTTGCTCTGTTTCCCATGTTGCCCAAGGATCAACTGTACTATTGTTACTGTTCATTTTACAAATGATAAAACTGTGACTTAGAAAAGAAAAACATGTTCAAGGTCATTGCACTTGTGGTGAGCAAATCCTGGTCAGTGCTTGCTCTGAAACATGTGCTTGTGGTCCTGTCCCACACATCGTTATTTGTAACAGCAAAAACTGTAGACAGGTCTAAGTTCATTAACAAGAGGTGGATGAAGTAAATTAGGGTTCGTCCAGACAAAGCAATAGTATCCAGCTATAGAACAGATTGACGTAGATTTGTACATACTGGAAAGGTCAACAAGATACATGAGACAAAGAAAGCAAGATTTTCAAAATAGTAAAATCATAACACTATTTTTGTTTAGAAGTTGTAACAAATTAGACGATGGATGTGATTGCCTTTGACTGCCTCATAAATTTTTAAACTGTTTATGTGGCAATAATTTTAAACTCTCAGGAAAGTGGCAAGAAGTGAAGTCACTCCGAGTCCTGCCCCTATGCTCTAAACCACAGCCTTCCTCCACCTTCTCAGAAGTCCCAGAGGAGGTGTCTTTCCTCCTGTTGAACAGCAATCCCTTCCTCTAATTAGATCCCTCCAGTTCTGCCACCCCCACCCCTGCTGTTATTTAACATTCTCCCTCCTATCCTAGCTCCTTTCTCTCAGCTTCAACAATTTTCAAGTCCTTCACTGTTTCAAGAACTTACCCTCCAACTACCCCCTTCCAGAAAGATCCTTAAAACCCACCTCAGCTCTCAACTCTCCAAGCTCTGGTCCCTGCTGCCACTGGACTCCCTCTCCAGCATTCCATTCGGTGAAAATTCTTTAGCAAAATCCCCCATGATCTCCCAATTGGCCAATCCTTCCTTGCGCCTTGCCCTGCCCTGCCCTTACTCTCAGCCTCAGTGTTGGTGCAGTGATGTCAATGGCTTCTCTCCTCTCAGGACTCTCTTCCTTGACTTCCCCGAGCCACCTGCGGTCCTGTCCCACTCCCTGAAGACTCTGTGGCCAGCTCTCTGACCATGACTGCTCACCTCCCTCCCTGAAGTCCTGCTTCTTGGCCCGTTCTCCCACAGTGGTGCTCTGCAGTCCAACCTATTGCTGCTACTGTAAATTTTTTTTTTTAAATCCAAGGCAGAAGTTTTCCCATAGCTGTATCGACTGCCTTGTTTTGATTTGTAATTGTAAAACTGCTGCCATAAGCTGGAAAATTTGCAAAAATTAATGTTTTGTAGTTTATCTAAGAATAATACAGGTGTTGCTATTATTTTTAGGGGGGCACAATGCTTTTGTGTAGTATACTTCAATCTAAATAGAATGTGGCTTTTTTTAAACATGCAAAAATGAAAATAAAATAAAATGCGAAGCCATGATTTATGGTAGCCTCTCCCTCATCCAGGGCGTAAATGTAAACCTAGAGCCCATTGCCACCTCTCCGTCTTTAGCTATCCCTCCTTCCCACCTTAACACACAGGCTGAGTCCCATACCAGCTAAACTGCTCTTCTCCTTACAGGTCATACTGTTCCTCTGCGCCCCATTTGCTCCCCCTACCAAGAATTCATCTCTGGACCCTTCATCATCTGCAGTTACCTTCTCATCTTGGAAGATTCTGCTCACGCATCGTGTTCTACATGAAAACTCATCTGTCTTTCTACCCCGACTCCAAGCCAAGGTAGAACTGGTTACTTTCTCCTTCGAGTCCCCATTGTTCCATGTCAGGACCTTTCCATTATCCCACCTGGAATACTCTATTATAGTTATCTGTTTATATGTTTGTCTTCCTCACTTGGATATAGGGATCTAGCACAGATACTTGAGCTGATTCTTCTGCTAGAGTGCCCCATAGGTGCTTAAAAATATATCTTTTGGCAGATGAATGAATTGGCACTGTCAGCAAATGGTCCAATAATATCATTTTTTTGTGGGCTTCCTTGCCCATTTGCTAGCCTGCCTCACCATTGTTGACCCACCCCCTCCTGAACTTCAGCCCCCACTTTGTTGGTTGTTGACTCCTGCTAGTTCAGTCTCGAGCATCAGTGGATGATCAGAGACTGGCTGCCTGGCTGGCATCCACCTCCCTCCACCCCCACTTATAAGCCATTGGATTTTCACATTCCATCCCCTACCCAACCCCCAGTACATTCAAAAATAAATTCAGGTCACCCTGTCCAGTTCTTAACTCTCACTCAGTCAGTGGAGGACAAGGTTTGCAGAATCTGTGGACTCATCAGGACCAAGAGGATCCATGGTGTGGAGGTTAGGCTGTGAGCAGTGATGGGAAGATATTAGGCAAATGTCCCCACCCCTATCGCATCACAGCTCTGTCAATGATGTGTGTGTCCCTGGTGCCTAGCTGGACTCAACCATCAATGACAAAAGAGTTCCCATCCTTGTTGCCTCTTCCCACTCTGCCAGTGCCAGTGTGCATGTTTCCTCACGTTGCCACACTACATTTTTCATTCAACGTCCAACGTACACTTACAAAAATGAAAAACAGACTCTGTTGTATTCCTGAATATAACAGGGAAGTGGCCTGACCTAAGTCATGAGCTGCAACCTCACTTCCTTTGCGTCTTCACAGGATGTCAGGGAAGGACCCAGCGTGCCTCAGCAGGGCCTCTCCACCACTGCCAGCCCGGCTAGAAAGTCTCCCAGGGCTTCCTGCACAGACAGGAAAGGACTGGTTTACGGCAGGGAAGGGCCGTGGGGCTTTCTGGTCAATGAGGCACAGCATTTTCTTTGGATTATCCAGAATTTCCTGACTCAGCAGAGAGAAGCATGCTAAAGGTGAAGACTAGAAAGTGAGAGGATTTCAGTCTCTGATTTTAGGAAGGAGAGGTCGACTTTATCTCCTTAAGTCTGGCTCTTCCTGGGCTAATCTCTCTCTGACCCTCTGCTCTCTAAAGCTCAAATTACTTCTTTGGAAAATGTGTGATGGAGTGTGCTGGGGGAGATAAATACGTAAGAAAGTTAAACTGCTTAATATTACTGCAGTATTGAACTGGGTGTGAACCGCAACATAATGCAGCACAGAGTCCACAGTGGCTTTGCCACTGTGATGGGACTTGGCCTCTTCTGAGCTGTTGCCAAAAATGGTCAAGGGACTTAATGGTTGGTTACATCTTCATAAATTTAAAAAAAAAAAAAAAATCACTGTAAAAGGGTTGACTTTAGCTTTAAAAATAGCCCACTGTATAACTCACTGGGCTCCTCTGACTCCGGATTTTGTGGGTATGGGCTTTGACCACAATGGCTTAGTTCTCTTCTCCCATCTAACAACATTATCTTCTGGAATAAAATATTTACTTTAATCTGTCAGAATGTTAAGTATTTTCAGTTGTTCTCACTGAAATCTTTCAAATAATGCAGGTGATTACATCAGAGCAGGGGTACCCATGAGCAAATATTTTGTATAGGGCTCCTGTCTATGTAAACAGTTTAATGAAAAAAATGTCAGAACATGGATAGGGGAGAACTGGTGCATGGGCTGCATGAGAACTCAAACTCAAGGCTCAGTAGCCAATACTTGAATTTACCCTTTGCCCTGTGTTCCACTTAAACGAGAGTCACTCCAAATCAGGTGTGAGCACCATCTGGTGGCCCAATGTTCCACAATTCCACAAAAGAAATGCTACACTAGCCGATGAAACCTATCTATTCTCTGGTCACCCTTCTGGAACCAGAGCCCAGCCTCAGGGTGGGCCAGGATATCCCCATAGACATAAGTCCTGGAGCTTCTTGGGGCATCTGGTCCACCCCTTGAGGGGGAGGGTGGCTGAGGTTTGGAGAGCACCTTGGGATCTGGTCCGTGTCCATGGCACCCTGCTGCATGGCACCGCCAGCTCTGGCTGGTTTCAGTCAATAGAAGTGGTCTTAGAACATTTTGAGGAAGACATTCCAAAAAGCACAGGGCTTCTTGAGGTGTGAGGCCAACCTGGGTCGAAGGGTTCTACAGTGTCTGAGTCTTTTCCTTCCACTTAAAAACTGTATTTATTATAAAAATCCAATACCTATATATAAGAGAATATTTCAAAATTATAAAAAAAATTCCTGGAATCCTGCTACTAAATATTAACCATTCGTTCATTCAGTCATTCATTCAGGTATTAATTAAGTGGCTACTCTATGCCAGGCACTGTGCTGGGGGCTGTGAATACAAGACCTACACAGTCCCTTGCCTCCATGAAGCTTCTAGCAGGTTGGTAATATTTTAAATTACGAATTTAAAAAATTTAAATTGTAAAATTCACTTACATGGTTCAAATTCAAGAGGTACAAAAGAGTACACAATGAAAACATTCCCTGCCCCATCTTTTTTCTCTCCCTAGACACAACCAAATTTATTTATGTGATAAAATACATTAAAAAGTATGTATATTATTTCGCCTCCCTTTTATTTAAAGCAAATAGTAGCATAGAAAATAAAAACCATTTAATACATATGTATCTGAGTTTTTCTGTTTAAAATATATCTTAGAGACTATTCCATGAGTTCATGAAGAGTTCCCTCTTTTTGTACTATAGTTGCATAATATTTAGTCAAATATCAAAATTATTTAACAAGTTCCCCTGATGGATGTTTTAATTTATTTTCAAACTTTTTCACACTATATTGTATTAGTTCACACATATTATTTTGCAAATGTGTGCGCATATCATAAAATACCCTTAGAAATAGAATTGCTGCATCAAAGGGTATATGAATTTATAATTTTGATAGGTATTCCCAAATTGTTTTCAATGGAGTTTTTACCAGAGTTTTGATGGTAGGTGACACTTTGATGTATTCCCTTCCAGGCTTATATTTCTTTAACAATCTTGGGATCATGTGGCACATACTGTTTTTTTTTCCTTTGTAAAATTATTTTGTTTCCAAGTAGAAAAACGTGATCATCTCTTTCCACAGATGTTGAAATCTATATTAAAGCCACCTAAGGTTATAAAAAACTGAGCTGTATTATAGCTTTCTTTTATATTCCATTTTCACATATTGGAACTCAGTAAATCCAAATATTTTGTAACCAGGACTTTGCCAGCTAACCAATAATATTTATGCTCAAAGCCTTCAGGCCCTGGCCTCAACTCTGGCCACTTATCTTTGCATTAAACTGAGGGAAATAGAAGATGTCAGCAGCAGAGCAACAGCAAGAGTGAGAGAGCCTCTGCTGTGCTGGATACATCATTTCCTGTGACTAGAATGATCTAGGATGGAAACCTGGAGAAACGGGAGATGCTGTTTAAAATGCAGTGATAAGCACCTTTCACTTAACTTTGCTCAGATCTAGAAACACACTTTCTCACACATACACATCCTAGGAAAATAATGCTGCCTTCATTTTTATTTTATTTTTTGAATACATAATGTTCAGGCACATCACTTCTCCATAAAAAAAAAATTCCCTGAATTCTTTAAGTTACATAATTTTACCAGCCTGAGCAACATAGCAAGACCCATCTCTACAAAAAATAATAATAAAAAAAAATTAGCCAGGTGTAGTGGGACCTCTAGGCCCAGTCACTTGGGAGGCTGAGGCAGGAGGATCGTTTGAGCCCAGCAGTTTGAGGCTGCAGTAAGCTCTGACTGCATGACTGCACTCTAGCCTGGGTGACACAGTGAGACTCTGTCTCTAAAAAGAAAATAAATAAATAAATAAATAATTTTAAAAAAGATTTTAATTTTTTTTAGAGTAGTTTTATGTTCACAGCAATATTGAGCAGAAGGTACAGAGATTTCCCACATAGTCCCTATCTCCACGTAGGCACAGCCTCCTCTATGGTCAATTGACCTCACCAGAGGGTACATTTGTTACAATTGACAAACCTATTAATACATAGAGGCATCATTATCACCCAAAGTCCATAGTTTACATTAGTGTTCACTCTTGGTGTTGTGCATTCTATGGGTTTGGACAAAGGTATAATGACATGTATAGCATACATACTGTTTGTAACTTACTTTTTCTCACTTAATATATCAACATCATTCTACCATGTTATTAAATAGTCTTCTCCAACACCATTTTTAATGGCTATAATGTATTCCACTACGTAGTTTACACATAACTTATTTAGCCAATTCTCTATTGTCTTGGAGGTTTTTAAATTATTATTTTAGGAGCTGTGACATCAATGTATAGTAAGTCCTCACTTAACGCCATCAACAGGTTCTTGGAAACTGTGGGTTAAGTGAAACAACATACAACAGGTGTTTGAATAATGTCATTCCATTCAACATCATTTTGTTACAACACTGATGAGAAAAAAAAATGGTTTTGTTAAGTCGTTTTGCTTAAAGTCACAGTTTCCAAGAACCTATCGACAACATTAAGTGAGGACTTACTATATTACTGGGACGAATAGTTCATTTCCTACTCACATTCCTCATAACAACTACATATAAAAGTATTTTTAGGTTCCTTATTATACGCAAGGGGCAGTTCTATGTGTGATATGGGAAGCAAAGCTAATTATACATAAAGGAATTTATATTCTGTTTAGAAAGACAGGGTATTTTCAAATTTAAAGAGATAATTATCACACAAGGCACTCTGTCCCAATGAACGATGCAGTCAGTAAGATAAGATTCAGGAGGAGAGATTGCTGTACCTCGCTGTGTCATGAAAGACACATTCTGATTAATTTGGTCTAGGTGGGGCTCATACATCTGCAGTTTTGCAGGCATCATGAGGACTGCTGATGGAGAGGCTGTACTTGCATGTGTTTTGTGAAAGAGCTGTGTGTGCAAAGTGACCTCCAAATGCAGAAGGAGCTGACAAACCAAAGAGTGAGGCAGACAAATCCAGTTTGTCAACAGAGGGTGATCTATTGGGGAACTTAAATACAGAAGTGTGGTCTTGGCCAGCCGCAAGACAGGTAGATCTCCACACTGTTACCCCCCAGATCCAAGGATTATATGCTATAGAAGAAAGTTATATGTGCTCTATAGGCAATGGGAAGGACAATTAAAGTCGACCTTCCAGGAAAAGACAAGAATGCTATGTACATCATAGCCTGTAATTTGATAACATCAAAGTGGTTTTGACCTAAGGGCAGGGTTTATGGTAAATATATGCTCTTACACAAGGAGCAATAAATAAAGTGGAACTCTTAAAGGCATTCCTGGAACCGGGGTTTATCATAAATCAACATATCAGATTACCATGCAAGATGGAGTTACTTTAGCCTCCGTATAATGAGTTTTGAAGGATAGGTAGATTCACATAGGAAAAAAAACAAGGTGATGGATATTGTGAATGAGCAGAGGAGGGTGTAAAAAGTTATATAAATGATGGTCAGAGATAGAAAATATTCATGCAGAAATATAGACTCGGGATTTTAGAATTGGAAGGAACATAAACACAGTCTAATCTCTCTGCCCACATCACTCCTAGTTGTTGCCTCTGGATGGTACTTGACAGCTTATGGGAACTTTTACCTATTCTTTTTTATTCGGCTTTCACACTGACAGTGTGGGGTGGGCAGAAATGATTAACCCCATGTCACATTTGATAAAACCCAAACAATTTCTCGGCCTATGAGTAGCACTGGATTGTGCTGACACTTGATAGAAGTGAGAAAAAAAAAATAGTAGAAGGATGTTGAGGGAGACTTCCGCTTTTGATGACAGCAGGCTGTGTTGTTTGGACCACATTCCTATTAAAGACCGTAGAGTATGGAAAACTTCCAAAAATATAAATCTAAAAAATAGTTCAAAATTTGGAAGTCAAGAAATAAAAGAGAGCAGACACATCAGAGTCCACTCCTGCCCTGAGGGCGTTTGCAGATCTGGCTAGAGGTAGCAGCAAAACTGAGCAGAGAGTCAGAAGGGCAGTACACCTGGCCCCTTTGATCTGCTTCTTTTTTAGTGGGAAGAGTCTGGGCTTGGGTGGGGAAAGAGACTTACCCCTGAACTTGAAAAACAAATGCGGACCCTAGTAAGCACTTGTAGCCCAAATCTATGAAGTCAGGTACAAGAGTTATATTTACTTTTAAATGGTTACACATTCCTAGTGCCCAGATGCTTGGCAGTTGAGAACACAAAACTTCTCTGGATGAAGGCGTGAAGGCACCTTCATCCCAGGACTCTGGAAACTCTCACAAATAAACTTCCAAGGGCAAAAAGTAGCACTAAATCAAACATAAATTAGTATAACAAGGAAATACAATGCCAGTTCTGCCTGGGAAAGGGTGGGGCTGAAGACGGGCTGCTGCAATTGGCTCTCGTGTCCAGAAACGGAACCTTCATTTCCTTTTTTCTTCTACCAGGCTCTCATTTTAATAAGGTTAGTGAGTCCCCAAGAGGGAAAACTCTGTGGTTTGGAAGACGTTTATGCACACAGCCCAGCACAGTGCCTGATATGTAATGGATGCTTCATATAAATATTTCTAAATGAAGTAATGTAGAAATTCATATTGTCAGGATGGAGAATGGGGAGTGCATGAAATTTGGGGACACACCTATACGGAAAAAAGGGGAAATTTTTTTGGTAAAGCCACTAGGGCCCCCACAGCATCCTGGAGTCTGACGGGAAATGGGATCTCAGCCTGAACTTGGTTTTCCTTTACTGAGTTACCCTCAGTTTCCACTGGATTAGTCTAACCCGTAGTGGGTCTGAGGAGAGAATGCAGAGTGTTCTAAAACAGCTCATGAAATATCATAATAAATGCTCTGAAGAAGCTGTCTGCATTAGCCAAAAACCTTCAGGAGGTTGTTTCCAGCTCAGGGAGACTTACCATCCATGTTTATTTATTAAGCCCCTATCAGCTATTTTTGGTTTCACATCATTTTTTATTGAGTCCAGCTGGCAGATGACAACTTTAATCCCTTAAGCTTTATTTGTAAAGTCAGCAGCATTTGCTTTGCTTTGCCTTTCCTTGCCCTGAGTAGTAGGAAGGTGGACACAGGGGAGGCCTGGTTCCTCTGCTTAGTGATTCCAGCAGGTGAACTGAGCATTTCCTTACTGAAAATTCCCTCCCTGCCATTAGGGGGGAAAAGAACTACTTAGGGACAAAATGCTGTCATTGGGCTTTTAAAATACCTGAAAACAGATGGTTCTTTGGACTAGTTTCCAAAGATTCCTTTGGCACCTTTTTAGAGGAATTTGATAATTAAAACACAGTACCAGTAAAATGTTGAAATAAAAAGCTGTTCTATCAACATTGGGAGCTCTCACTTTCTTTAGGGTTGCTAGCAAGGTACTTCCCACCTGTTTAAAATAGGTTATTCATGAGATCATCCTTTTTTAAAGGTACAATTGAAGGGAAAATGTAAAACATAAATTCTTCCCATTCTCTCTCTGCCAGATCCCATCCTTCCAAAAGGCCCAGGTACTTAGGACATACACACACACACACACACACACACACTCCTGCACCATGTCACCTACCAGATGATACTGAGGAACCGGGTCATGGTCATCTCCTGCGGGACCAGGAACTTGGTTTTGTCCAGCAGGAGCAGGAACTTCTCTCTGGGGTAGCGCTCCACTATCACCTGTCAAGAGTTTCAGCATAAATTTCTCCTGAAACAAGTGCCTAAGACGTGACTCAGGGTTCTCTGTGTCTTAGGAACTTGGACAAGAGAGAAGGGGGCCATTGGCTGGTTTTTGTTTTCTCAAGAATGGGATTGAAGGTCCCCCTAAGGAAGTACAAACGAGTCTTAAATAGATTTTGTTTGGGAACTTTGCCCAGGCTCCAGCAACTTCCTCTTGTCTGGTTGCTGTGCATATTTCAAGTACAGAAGAATAAACAGACAATAAGAGAAGGCTCTCTCTTCTCTCTCTTTCTCAAGTAACCCAGAAAACTACCCCAAGAACTTTACCTAAGCTCTTCCTCTGCTTGAAAGGTCTGAGACTTGGGATTTTCTGTGGAGGCGGCATTTTACTCAACAGCTGTGTCTGCGTCTGTATTAAAAATGAAAAAAAAAAAAAAAAATCCCACAACCAGGACCTAACTCATTCCACCAGCTGCTTTCGAACTGCCTGAAGTTTGAAAGGCCCTTATGTAGGGCTGAGTGACATCAGGCCTCTTCTAACCCCCCTTCTCCCCACTCTTCCTCCCTGGGCAGCAGGAGGTCAGTTCTGAGGATAGAAATGGAATAGCCACCTCCTTGTTGCTCAGGGAAAGTCACTTTGCTCACTATTAGTTAAGAATTTGTCTTTGCTAAAGAAATTAAGTTTTACAATGTAGTACATTGGTCCTTACTATAACATGGTCTCATAGGCCTTAGCTAAGGAGTGCTGGATAGAATTAGCCTCAGGTGAGGACATTTCAATGCCACAGTAATGAAGCAGCTAAAAGATCAAGTCACCTTACCCTGAAATACACTATTTTTCACTGTAGGAAATAGTCAGAAAGGTTGAGTAATTTGCTCAGATAAAAAGAGGTGAAACTGGGGTTAAAATCCAGGTGTATATCAAAGTAGTATTACAGTCTGCAGTTTCAGGAATGTGGGTAATATCCAGGATATTACCCACGTTCAAAATCTTATTATAACTAAGATTTTTTATTTTAGATGATGAAACTGAGGTCCAAAGAAATTAACTCAACTCACCTGGCTAGGATCAAATAGATGGTTAGACAGACCCAGTTCTCCTTGTTCCCAGACCAGGATATTCCATCCTATTATACTTTTATGTGCTATGGTTTTAGAGTCTCAGCTTCCCCATCTAGAACAAGATATTGTTATTGATGATGCTTACCACTTCTTCATCTCAGATCCAGGAGCACAGTGGTATGATCCCTCTGTATGCTTCAGACTCACTCCTGTTCTGAGAATAAACAGGACCATTAGCATCTCCTCTATTTTTACTGAAAGTACCATGATCTTCAGGGGTTGTTGCTCTGGGGCCTTCTCTGGTACCATTCCATGCTGAGTTATTTGACATCTGAAGAGTCTTCAGTCAAATGAGCATGATGTAGAGAAAAGTGACCACACATCTCCAGGTCCAGGTTTGTTGAGGGACAGAAGGAAGAGTAGTAGCTTCCTGCCTTTTACCTATAATTTATTTATTTTTTCCTTGCCTTTCCTCCTGCCTAGAAAGCTGGGACAATGGTTTCCCAGCCTACTCTAAGTCCTTGAGTCTATAAGAAGGGGAGAAAACTTAACCTCTGCAGTTGGAAGGCTTTCTTAGTAGGCCTCCATATCCTAAGCCACTCCACCATGGACAATGTCTTCCCTGACTCTGCCTAGGCTCAGTAGAGTGGACCAGGGCAGCGACTTGAGTTGTTTTATAAAGCTCGACACCAGGCTTAGCCAGCTTGCCTAGGAGCTAAAGTCCAAAATGGGTCCTGGCAAATCTTGCACAAAGACATAATCACCTTGGAGCCCCTTTCTCAGCCTCTTGGCTCCTTTCTCCACCCAGCATCATTTAAACAATCCCTTGAGCACTGGGGCTCTCATAATGTCTTTTTTCTTGCCCAAGAAGAAAGAATTCTATAGTTTTTAATATTGGCTTCATGGGATTTTTCTTCCATGGTTATCTCTATTTTATTTGAGAAAAATAATTATTACCATTTAATGACCCTGTTAGGATAAGTAAGGCTATACTGCAGTAATAAATATACCCCAAAATTCAATAGCTCAACATAAAAAACAATCTTTATTCTCACCCACATCACAGTTCAATGCACGTTGGGAGGCTTTCCTGTTTGGCTCCACTCCAGAGGAAGTTCAGGTACAGAGGTTATTTCAGACTTGCAGTTTTGTCATCTCAGAATCCTTTGTTTCTAGAAGTTCAGGTGAGAAGATAGATGGAAACAACACACTTGTTTTTAACTGCCTCAGACTTAAAGTGCTTAAAATGACATCTATCAAGTGTCCACTCACCTTCCATAGATGAACATAAATTACATGCCCCTACATATAAGTAGTGGGCACTAATTTTCTCCACCACAATGATTGTTTGCTATTCCAAGCAACTTTATTGGTTCTTCATTGGTTTTACATTTTACATTCCACAAAAAAAAAAAAAAAAGAGTGTGAGCTCTGGAGTTAGACCACTTGGGTGAGAGCTCTGGTTCTGTCACCTACTAGCTGGGTGACCTTGGGCCAATTGATACACCCCTTTCTCTGCCTTAGTTATATTGTGTGTAAAATGATGATGATGATAATAATAATAATATCTACCTTGTGGGGCTGAGAGCATCAGAGGAGAGTTAGTTCATACATCTGAAAAAGACTTAGGACAGTGCCCGACACATACTATTCAATAAGTGTGAGTTACTGTTTTCACCATTTTGTTGAAGAAAAGCCTAATAATCAGAGAGGTTCCATGGAGTCTATGAACAAGACAAGGTCGGGCTAGAAAATAGACCTGGCTTATCACTGTCACCAACTTCTTTTTCATCATTATCTTTCATGGGAATAGGGAGGAAGCATACTTACTAAAAATGTTTGACACTGTGCTAATCACTACATATATTTCCTCAATCATTTCTTCTGAAAAAGAGAGCTTAGAGAAGCAAAATAACATGCACAGCTGGTGGGATTTAACCATGTTTATTCCATTATAAAATCATGTCTTCCATTCTTCAATTTCAAACCAAAAACTTGGCAGCGGCAAATCCTGTGGTCTCAGGGAAAATATTTTCGGAGACATCTCTCTAAGAAGTCTCCTCACCCCAGCTGTTCTTAAATGCTCAGACCCTTTGTTCCCTCTGCTCTATGAATTGTCACAGATCAAAATGAAGAATGCACCCTCTATCCCTCCAAATGTGAAGACTACTTCTTCCCTATTCCCCAAATGCCATCACAGATAGTCTTTTTAGAAATCAAACCATGGCATCCCAGAGTGAAGACAAGCAGACTGCCTCCAGCTCCTTTGGGGTGCCAGGGGAAATCATTTAAGGCCCTATCTTATAGTTCCCACAATCCACTATCATACTCCCCATCTCCTTTCATGAGTCAACTTTGCAGGTGCTTTTGTCTTATCCATGGGGATGAAGAAAGATGTTCTGACATCCAGGCATCCCTTACACACAGGAAAGTAGGAAAGGGAAAATAAGCCTGACATGGGTCTAGAAAACAATGTGGAAACTGGGTTGGATAAGGTAGCAGCCACAGAGGGAGTTCCAAGCCCATTTTTCTTAGATCCTGAGCAAATTCTTGCTTTCTGCCCCACTTGTATTTATTGTAATTTACTCCTGAAGATACCTGGCCATTGGCCCTGTGGCATCCTAAGAAACCTCCGCTTTTATAGTATTTGAGACTGGGAGGAGACTGCAGCATCAGTCAGCCACCATGACCTGAAGGTCTAGCACTGTGGGAATTTTCCCAGTCTGACCCCAGCCATATGACATTATCCAGAGAAGATTATATCTTAGTTATAGGACATTCAGGAGTTGTATTAGTTATCTGTTGCTACATGAAAAATTACCCCCAAAATTAGTAGCTTAAAAAGCAACAAATTTATTATCGCACACAGTTTATGTGGGTCAAGATTTCAGCAGCAGCTTAGCTGAGTGGTTCTGGCTTGGGGTCTCTCATAAGGTTGCAGTGAAGACGTGAACCGGGGCTGAAGCCAGTCATTTAGATCACATAAAGCGCCTGTACAGAACGCGCCCCACCCCTGCCTTGTATCAGTCTTAGTCTCATACATCCCATTCCAGCCCAGCCAGGCTCTAAATCACAAAGAGGTCCCAATGAGGGACCTCTTCTTCTCTTCAGGAATACTTGCTACAGATATAACTCATTTTACACTGATACTGTTAGACGTTTATATTTAACTTTTCTTATATACATGAAATATGAATGACTCTGGCTCATTACCAGCAAACATTTCCTTAACATGGCGGAGGATACAGAAGTAACCAAGACGCAGTACTGCCCTCACTAGGGTGGCAACATTTGGTCATTCCTTTCTTGTTTCTGTTCTCTGCATTAACTGAGCCATTTACTGCTTAGGTCTAATCTGGTCTAAGTCACAAGCATACCTGGGAAAAGGCCCTCACAGAAATGGTATCCCAGAATAACTTACAACATGAAATGGAGCTTCTAAGGAAGACTGCCAAGCATTTTTCCTTCTTTTAGTTCCTTTTCTGTGAATTGACTTTATATATTTTCTGTAGCTAGTAAAATTATTAAAACATTCCTACTTTGGATTAATAAATTAGCGTTAAAATCTTAATTACCATGAAATCTTGTCAGGCTCTTCACTTTTTTCAAAACAAGTACTGAAATATTCAACACAGCATTGTTTGAATTCTGAAAAAAATAGAAAATAATCTAAATGTCATTAAGAAACAAGTTATGACACATGCATTTTAAAGAGAGTAATTTATGTATATTAACAGAAAAAGATGTTCAAATTACATGTGGATAAAAAAATTAGTTGCAGAAGTCATGTTTTTAAAAAGTCACAGAAAACAAAACTTCATAAGAAATAAAATAAAGGGTAGGCACCGTGGCTCACGCCTGTAATCCTAGCACTTTGGGTGGCTGAGGTGGGAGGATCACCTTAGGCCAGGAGTTTGAGACCAGCCTGAGCAACATAGTGAGACCTCCTCTCTACAAAAAAATAGAAAAATTAGCTAGGTACAGTGGCTCGTGCGTGTAGTCTCAGCTACTTGGGAGGCTGAGGCAGGAGGGTTGCTTGAGCCCAAGAGTTTGAGGCTGCAGTGAGCTATGCCGATGCCACAGCACTCTAGAGCAGGCAACAGAGAGAGACCCTGTTTCAGAAAAGGAAGGAAGGAAAGAAGGGAGGGAGGGGGAAAAAAAATACCCACCAATCTGACAATAGGGGCGGGGATTAGGAGTAGGGGTACTAATCAAAAGAAACTTGAAATTGATCTGTAATGTTGCAGTTTTTATAAGTGGGAATATATTTCTGTCTTACTTGTATAATTAAAAGCAATTAAAAATAAAATATTGTATAAAAAGGTGCTTTCATAATAATCTCAAAAGTGCTTGGAATTTCTCTTCAGCCATTAAAGTGTGGAGGAGCTGCCCTCTTGTGGAGCTTTTGGAATAGTCTCTAAATGGTTACTTAACAAAAGAATTTACTGTTTCACTCACTGAACTGTGGAGTGGTGATTTCAGAGTTAGAGATCAACCTCTAATGCTTGTCCTGTGAGAAAAAAGAAGACAACAAAGGGTCAGTGGCTTCCCAAGATAACTTAGAGTTTTAGGCAAGTCATAATCACAGACCAAGTCTTGTGATTCCTATCAGGAATTCTTTCAATTATTCTTCTGCCTCTCCTAAACCAAAAGCCAAGAAGTAATAAATAAATATTGAAATGTGTTTAGAAAGACTTCAGGTGCTATACAATATACAGTACCTGGCATTTAGAAGTCGCTGAATTATAAGAATGTGGAAGGCTGATCATATCACCAGGATCTTGCTGGGAGTTTGAGTAACAAGGATGGATAATGCTTTTATTGTGTAGTGGATTGTAACAGTTAATCTAATTGACACTTTTAATTATAGCATTACCCTCGAAGCTGCATCTAGTCATAAAGCAATATCTTAATGTAATAGATTGAGTATTGGGATGGAATAGGGAGTGACTAGGATTTGCCTCTGGGCACAAATGACTCACCTGTTTTAAATATGTAATTATGCAATGGCCCAGTTAATTTTTCTGGTCATGATATGGCTCTGTCTCTAAGTTGGGCCTGAGATGATCAGGGAATGAATTGGGGGAGTAGATAGGTCCTCTATGAACAGTTAAAAAATAAAGATTTGGGGCTCCATTTATGCCTAGGATGGGGGAAGCTGAAAGAGATTCACTTTCGCATTAATAACAAGAAAAACTGGATAATCTACTTTTCTTTAAATCATCAGAGGGCTAAGATTGCAAGGCAAAAGCATACTGAACTCGAAGGATAGATGGGAGGCTCCAAGGAGGGCCAGGATGCTAACACTGGCTTACCTGGGACAGAACATGGAAGGAAGATAGGGCCTCCACACAACAAAGTAAAAATTCACCTGAAGTTTTTTGTGAATTGCTAAAGGATAACACAAGGGGAACTTGCACCCACTTGCAGACTTCTCCATGAACCTTCTTCAGTGGGTGCTTACAATAAAAACTGTGGGCAGGGCAGAAGACTAGAAAAACCTTGCTAGGAGGTGCAGGCACGGTGGACTATTTTGCCCTAGAAAACAAAAGCCTTAAACTTCTGGGGCAAGAACTGCAAGCCTCATTTCCCTCAGGACATAATGAAGACCCACTGCAGCTGGAAAAAGGGAAAATAAAATAAATAAATGAACAAATCTATCTGTGGGGAAGGGGCAGGAAACTCTTATAGGCCTACACCATTAGAAGTCTGCCATGAGAGAAGGAACAGAATTAAGAAAGCCCCACCACTGGAACCCAGGGACACAGGGCATGCTAAGACTGAGTAGAGACAACAGAGTTATGATGATCATGGCAACAACAAAACCTAAATACAATTAAACTCTTAACTAGACTTACCAATGCTCTGCTCTAAATACCTAGTAGTGGAAGAGGCATGTCCACTTCCAGGCATACATATTATTTACCTCAATCACTACTGTTCTACATCAACATATGGTACTCAATCAAAAACTATGTGACATGGCCAGGCACAGTGGTTCATGCCTATAATCCCAGCACTTTGGGAGGCAGAGGTGGGAGGATCATTTGAGGCCAGGAATTTGAGACCAGCCTGGGCAACACAGCAAGACCCCGTCTCTACAAAAAATAAAAAAAAAATTAGCCAGGTGTGGTGGTGTGCACCTGTAATCCCAGCTACTTGGGAGGCTGAGCCAAAAAGATCACTTGAGCCTGGGAGTTGCAGCTTGCAGGAACTTGCAGTGAGCTATAATTGTACCACTGCACTCCAGTCTGAACAACAGAGCAAGACCCTGTCTCAATAAAAAAAACCAAAAAACCCCACACACAAAAAAACAAAAACCCAAAACTATGTGACACAAAAAAGCAAGGAAAAAAGACATTGCCAAGACACAAAATACAGAACCAGACTCAGAGATGACTCAGATACTGGGAATATCAGACGAGGAATTTAAAACAACTATAGTAATATGTTAAAAGTCTAGTGGAAAAGGTAGACAATATGCATGAACAGATGGGGGAATGTTAGTAGAAAGAGAGAAATTATAAGAAACAGTCAAGTAGAAATGCTAGAAATAAAATACATAACAGATGATTAGTGATGTTGAGCATTTTTTCATATACCCGTTACCCTGATTTGATTGTTACACATTGTATGCATGTGTGAAAATATCACATGTACCCCTGAAATACGTACAACTAGTAGGTGTGATTAAAATTTTAAAAAATACAACAGCGGTAAAAAATGTCTTTGATGATCTCATCACTAGATGCAACAGAGACAAGGAACCAGTAAACTTGAAGATGGGTCAACAGAAATCACCCAAACTGGAAAACAGAGAAGAGGAGAAAGTAAGCATAACAGTATCTAGGAGCTGTGGGACAATTTTGAACAGTCTAAAATATGCATAATTGGAATCTCAGAAAGAGAAGAGAGAATGGCAGTTAAATGGGGAAATGGGATTTGGGAATCACATTGTTTAGTATATTTTCATTTTATCCCTTCTGTTCGTCATGGTGCCTTACCCTTCCCTCTGGAGTGCTTCATGTCTTTTAAGATCAGCAGCTGTCTGGTGCCAATTGTTCAGAGAGTAAACTACAAGTTTCTTGGGGGTGAGGATAGTTGCCTGATTTTGTGCATAAGGGACAGAATCTGTGGTGTCTAATTACTGGATTTCATCTGTTCTAAGGTAAACATTTTAACATTTCTGAAAAATAGAATGGGTGTGAAAGTTGATGGAGTGTCATTAAATGGATTTTTCTTTCAATGATACCTAAAATGATAATGCAACTAACAATCAATTACATCTTCAATTTGATGAAATACTAGTGCTTTAAAAAAATATATTGTAAAACACAAAATTCAGAAAACTACACACAATAGCTACATGGCTTAATAAGTTATTATAAGCCAACACCTTGTCTTATAATATGGCAATAGTACAATAGCTTAATAAGCTATTATGTTATTATAAGACAAACATCCCATAAACGTCACCAGGATCATAAAATAAAACTTTGGTAACTAATCCCAGAATCCCCCCCATGTGCCTTGTCCTAACCAATATCAATGCCCTCCCTGCCCCCCCGAGTAAACCACTATTCTTTTATAGTTATCACTTCCTTGTATATCTTTATTATTTTATCACTGATCTGTGCATCCCTGAATTTTCTAGTTTAGTTTTGCCCATTTTTTTACAGCAGAACTTTCCTCCCATCCCTTTCCTTACAATTAATCTGTTGAAAATCACAGAGCACTTAACCTATAGTTTCCCAGTCTGAATTTTGTTACATTTAACCTGTAGTTTCCCATAGTTTGGATTTTACTAATTGCTCACTAACGCTTCAGCTCAACAATCCTCTGTATCTCCTCCAATCTGGCAGGCAGCTGGACCCGGAGGCATGATCAGACTCATCTCTAATCCCTTTGGCAAAACTAGAGGTGATGTAAAGTTCTTTCATTAGGAGGCATAAAATGTCTGGCTGTCTTTTTGTGATGTTAATAGCAGTTGATGCTCAAAGTCTAAATCCATTGATCCACTGGGGGTTGCAAAATGGCAATATTATCTCATTTGTTTTATTATTAAAACACTAAAAAGGCATTTTCCCCCCTTCATCTGCCATTTGGTAATGCAGTTGTATAGTTCATAGAGGAAATGGTTGTACAGTTCATAGAGGAAAGAGAAAGACATACTTTTTTCCCTTTTCCAGTTTTCAAAATAATGAATTAATACTCCATCATCCTTCAGTGGTGACCAATCATTTTTAATATGTTTATGATGGGTTTTAATAAACTGTAATTATCTTTTTTGAAGATCAAATTTTCCCATGTTTGGACAGTGGGAGCCCCTTTAAGTTGGCTCTTGAATCTTTTTGAAATTACCTAGTAGCTTCTGACAATGTCTATTTGTTCTGACAAGATGTCCTAGGCTTATCTTTTATGTTTCCTGCCACAGACTGTTTTCCCAAGAAGTCCTGGTTTCTTTTAGTGGACAAAAAAAAAAAAATGGCATTTTAAAACCAAACAGATGTGCTAGCGATCCTGTTATGAATGGTACAAATTCATGATACAAACTTATGAATGTGTATTCACACACATACACATTCATTCATCCAATATACATTCATGAACTTATACTAGTATGTCCAATTCAAATTCCTTACTACCAGGAGCTTTTAAAAAAATTTACACATTCTGTATTATAGCTGTCTCTCCTTTTACCCACACTTAAGAACCCTGGCTCTCAAAAAATGGGATGAATTAAAGTATCCCATAAATAGACTACCACCAGCTAAACCAAATCTTTTTGCATACTATACTCTTTTTAATTGTACAAGTAACATATGCTTAATGCTCACCACCAGTCTTTATGTCACTATTTCTCTAGCTATTTTGGTTATCTGGAACTCATTTTCTGGTACATTCCTGAGGAAGAGCTTAAGGGAACAATATGTCCTCAATTTTTGTTTGTTGGATAAGTTTGTGCCCTTTATACTTGAAAGTTAATTTTGTTGGATATAAAGACCTCAGTGCACATTTTCCTTATCTTAGAAATGTTACTTCATTTTCTTCAGGCATAAAGTATACTTGTGGAAGCCTGATGATCATCTAATGTTTTTACTTATCACTTGTTTTTGCCTTGTTTTTTCTTCCTTAATAGTATTGTTTATGGCTTTGTGTTGGCTGGTCTGGGTCAATAATCTTAGGTACAAGTGTGCACTTTAAAAATAGTTTCATTTATTTTCTAAAATTAAAGTTTTCGGCAACTATAGTCATTTCAGACTTCTATTATCTATATGTTGGGCCTTTTTTCCCCATTTGCCAATTTCTAATTTTTAAAAAATTTTCCCATTTCTGTATTTTTACCTCCTGTTATCTGTAGTGTTTATTTGCATTCCTTCCAGTCATTTCTGAAATGTTTTTATTTCCAATACTTTCCTGAGTTTGTCTTATTTCTGAATTTTTCCAATTCTAAATTTCCTTCATCTTTTGTATAATTTCTTATTATCTTTTAGAACATTTTCAAATGAACTAGTTTTGATCTGCTCTGTGGGCCTCTTTCTGACAGATTTTCATTTTAAAGATGTTATTTCTGCTTTTTTTTTTATTAAAGTAAATTTGTATAAGATTGATCTAAAACTTTTCTGTGGTTTCTTTTTAAGGAAAACTAGTTTTCTTCAACTTTGAGAAGGAAGCATGATTCATGGAAGCTTCTCCAAGTGTTCAAAAACGCGGTACTCTGTTGAGGGTTTTTTTGTTGACTATCCCTTATGCTACTTGTATTTCAACCTTCTCTTCATCTCTTGCTCAATTTGGCTTCATCCTAGCGGTTTCTCTTCTGTGAGGGCATGCTGTGCTGGGAGCCCTGATGAACTTGGTGAATCAGTGTCAATACTTCATAGGGGCTTGCTTTAGTCCTTCAGACCGCACTGCGTGACTCTTACACTCATCCACCACTGAAATGAGCAAAGCCTCTCCCAGTTTCAAACGCTGCTTTCAACTTAGCCTGCTGTGTGTTTCAATGGTTATTCTACAGTTCTGTTCTCAGGTCATTAGATGCCCTGTTTCCTCTCTCTGCTTCACCTGAACAGATGCCAATACCATCTTGTGTTCTTGCAGCTGTTGGTGGCTTGTCTTTACCCACTTATATTTTGGGATTTAAGGACACCAAGTCACCTAAATTTGTTGTAAATATTGTTACAGATTTTTGATTTTGCTGTCCAGTTGCTATCATGTGGGCATTCAGAGATTGAACGCTATGGCAGTGCTACCACCTTGCCCTTCTCCCACACTATTTTTAAAGGTTTTCAAAACCAATCTCATTTCAGCCTTACTCTGCACCTCTAGCTTCAGAGGAATCTGCATGATGTTTCCATCTAGACTTTTCCCTCTTGTTGGCTTCTGTCACTAGAAAAATCAACATTTCTTTTCTAAATCACTTACCACTCATCAATTAGTTTCCTTGCCTGATATCTCCTCTTCCATTCTGTTAACCCTTGGGGATATATAGTATGTTTTATTCATTTTCTGCCATTTAAGTGGCATTTTTAGTGGTTGAGGAGATAAATATTTGTAGATATTTGACGCACATTCCTAATTTGTTTTATAACAAGAAGCATTCATTGGGAATTCAAATCTGCTTTGTTCTTTGGATTAGGTCTTTTCCAGATTGGGCCCTCTTGTTTTTTAGTTTTTATGTTTTATTTGTTTTGTACAGTTTTGTTTATGTTTTTGTTCTGCTGTGATCTCATTTTCCTAGAGTTCACCACTAAGTCTCATTTAAAAATTAAAATATTCTGGGTCCCTGTCATTCATCCTCTATATCATGAATACTTTTATAATTCCTCTACTTCCTATCACTTCAGATCTTCACTGTGTAGCTAGTTCTCTTTCCAGACATCTGCCTGTTTCCTTGTAGAGTGTACATATCACAGACCCTGCAGTTTTAGTATCTTACGTAGTGTTTAGGGCACTAATTTTAAATACATGTTAAGGATTTTTTAGCCCACACTTCAAAAAAGATATATTAAAACTGAGGCTATTTTGAAGTTTAAGAATATTAATGATATAAGAAGTAGTTCCTTTCCAATGAGGCTGAAAACAATTTTTCTTCACTGTCAGCCTGTAGTCCAACCAAACTCTTCAGGAATAACAGAGCACTGTCCCATTTGTGTAATGATCTTTAACCCTTCCAACTACCCCTCCCATCCCAACAACTTTATTTTCAATTCAACCCTAAAGGATAGAGAGGAAAGGCAGATGAAAAATAAAAAACTGTCAAAGATAAAATTATTCTTCTATTTAGCCTCTTATAAAAATATAAAAAGCTGAGCAAAAGAAACAATTAGATAGTTAATATACAAAATGTATTCTATTTGAAAAATGGTATAGATCTAGAACAAATCTTTCAGGCTGCTAATTGCCTTATTCCCAAATAGGGACTTCAAATTGATAAGATTCTCTTATAGGCAATAGCCTCTCAGTGGTCTGCGTTTATTGGAATATTGCTCTCTGAACACGCACACATTCAGGTTTGTTAAATATATCCTCTTCTGCTTCTGGAGTTAGTTGGATGTTATCTTTGACTGGAGACAGGGGCTTCTTACAAGAAGGTAGCTTTTCAGAATCTCTGCAAAATATAATAAAAATAAAATTGATGTTTTTAGGGTACTGTATATTATAGAAGAAATAATCTACCTGGACAAAATAGAGATATATGAAGAGGATAAAACTCTTTACTGGATAATCTGTTTTAATTCATTATAAAACACATTAAGGTTCCCCTCTGAGTACTCCCAATACATTTTGAGTCTTGCATTTTAGTACCCCTTCCTGCTTTTAAAATCACCTTTCAATGCAGGCGTTAGGTTACTGCTAGACACACATTAGCTAAGGCAGAATGATTCCAATATATTTTAATTCTTTTCTCCTTAGTGCCTTCCCAAGTTTGGCCAAGAACCAATATATGTGAAGCATGAACAAATGGTTAAGCCCTATCTTTTATTCCCTCCTCCCCTCCCCCTCTATAAAAATTGAATCCTATTATGAAAATATCACAGGTAATTCTATCTCCTGTCAACAAAAATGAAACACAAGTCCTATTTTCCAAAAGGCATTTAAGAATGCTGTTACATCCTTAATTTCTCTCTATCAACAGTTCTCAAAGTATGTTCCACAGACCCCTGGAGATTCCCAAGACCCTTTCATGGGGTTTCCAAGATTAAAACTATTCTCATAATATTTAGACCTTATTTGCCTTTTCCACTGTGCTGACATTTGTACTGATGATGCTAAAGCAGATGTGAGTAAAACTTCTGGCAAGTTAGCATCAATCAAGACAGTGGCATCAAACTATGTAAGTAATACTAGTAGCACTGGTATTTTCCACCTCCATGAACTTACGGTTAAAAAAAAAGTCTCAAGAATGTTTTTGATGAAGCAGTAAATCATTCATTTTATTAAATCTCAACCCTTTGGTACTCTTCTAACATTCTGTGACAAAACGGGAAGCATACATAAAGTACTTGTATTTCATATCAGAGTCATCTCAAGTAAAAGCATGTGTGACGTGATGGTCATTCAAATTTAGGTATTTTGGCAAAGGGCTTCTCGAAAATCAACAAAGAGTGCCTGTTACTTCAAAGAAAAATAACTAACAGTATTTTGAGACTTGTTGCCAATGATAAAATTCATACTTTCAAGTGAAAATTAGAATTTTGAAAAACTGGTATCTGCCACTCAATAGCTTCCTAATGTTTAAGGCTTTGCTGATTGTGATTTTTTTCTTATACTGTATAATAAAATACGTCAACATTGGAAAGAGAAGTACAACTCAGTGGACCAGTATTTTCCAAATTACCAATGCATGATGTTACAATATCATGTACAAGTAAAAGATGCCTTAAAAGTGCACAAGTGGATTATAATGTAACAGACTATCAAAAGTCATTGATATGGTTTGATATTCTATGTTGCAACTAACCTTAAGAAATTACTACTTGTTGAATTTTGGTGTAATAGCAAAGAACAAAATTTACAATTATCTAAAAAGATTAAAATACATGCTTTCCAACTACAAATATGTGTAAGGCCAAATTTCCTTCATTTCCTTCATCAACTAAAATGCTAAATCATAACAGATCAAACGTAGAAGCAGATATAAGAATCCAGGTGAGTTCTATGAAACCAGACAGTAAAGATTTGCAAAATGTAAAACAATGCTACTTTTCTTACTTTTTTTTTTGGTTTTCGAAAATATAGCTGTTTTTCTTAAAAATATACTATCTACACTCATATGTAATGGGCTTATTGTTATTTTTAAATGTCAATATTTTAAATTGCCTAATTTCTATGACAGTTAAGTGTTAACAAATATAACCCACATAAACCAAAGTGGTATGGGCCCTCAATAATTTGTAAGAGTGTGAAGGTTCCTGAAAACAAAAAGATTGAGAACTACTGCTACACGCTTTAATTGTATACTTTACACAGTGTAAAATAAGAAACAATTGTCCAGCACTTACTTATTTACAAAGTGTTTAAACTCATACCATCTCATCTAACTGTGACAATATTTCTATTAGGTAAGATTTAATCCTATCACCCCATGTAACTTAAAAAAAAAACAACTTTCATTAAACTTTGTACATTTGCTTTATTGAGAAGAACAAGAAAATAAACTAACTATAAACTGATGCTACTCTATGGCTAATTTTGTAGTATAACAGAAGGAAGTATTATGCTTAAACAATATAGCTAAATAGAGGATCCATTCTTTTAAAATAGTACTTGCCACATACGTTAGGAATCTGGTAAATTCATCATATAAACTCAATGATTCTCCCCATTTTATTTTATCTTTACCACAATTGTACATCCCCATTTTAAATGTGATAATTTAGGGGAGTATGATAGAGCCCTATGCTCCTACCCCTTGTTTAAAACTTTATCCTCATTACCATCCCAAAGGTAACAAGAAAAGAAAGCTAAGATACTTAAGGCCTGGAAAAGTAATTTGCTTAACCACAGAGAGACCCCAAAGCCAGACTGAGAACTGGTTTTTCAGTTTGCCATCTTTTTATGAAAATAAAGTATAGAAATTGAAATTAAATATATTTATAAAGAGTTGGCTATAGGGACTAGAGAAAAATAATTCTCTTTTGGTAAGAGAAGCAAAAATTGATTTATATGAAACTAGAAAGAAGAGAAAGAGACTGAAATTATGGAAAAGAATAGTTAATCCTATTTCAGAATAAGGAAAAGGCAACTCACTTTTTAAATCCAAAATTTTTCCAGAGCTCATTGATTTTTATCTGTAATCCTGGCTTGTTCTCAGCATTATGGTGATTTCTCTTCTGGATGCCTGCTGGCTTCTTGCTCAGCCCACTGACTCTGGCAGGTACTAGAGGTTTGATCTTGGTTGTAGAAAGAGAATCCACAGAACTAGATTTATATAGCCCAGGAACCTGAAGAATAAATGTCCATTTTAAGACCATTCTGTTAAAGCAACTACCTTTAGTTAACTTTAAACTAGTCTTTGTACATTAAAACAGAAGAATAACCCATAAGCAATGTGTAAAAATGTGCTATTTATAAACATCTACTACAGAAGTCATTATAATTATTTGAACAGGTAATATGTGCACTTGGCAGAAAATTTAAGTGTTACAAAAGAATAGGAAGAAAAGTCAATCTCCCTCACGCCCTTACTGCCTCTTTCCAGAGGCAATCGCTGTTGTCAGTTTCCTGAGCATCCACTGAATCATTCACACACATACAATTGGAAGTGTATTATACAGTGTTGTGCGCTTTGTTTTTCTCATTTAATTTATCTGGATCCCACTTAATGATGTATCTTAGAGATTTTTCCATTTCACAGGTAGAAATGAATTCTATTTTGATAGGTTGTCTGTTCTTCCATTGTATAAAGTGTGCCATAATTTTCTGAAACCTCTACTGACATTTAGGTTGTTTCTACTGAAGGGTTGATTTTTATCCTGTGAACAGTATGGAGCCATTAAAGTTTTGTTGTTGTTTCTTAGGATAGTAAGAATGAGGTATATAAAAGAAGGTTTTAAAACTGATTAATTTGGCAGAGGGTGTATAAAGAATGGAAAAGTTAAAATAAAGGCACACAAAGAAAGATGAAATCCTGAACTAGGGTGTTGGTAATGGGGAAGAAGAGAGAGAGCAAAAAACAAGACAAATAAATGCTAGAATTTGGAGAGGTATTGATGTTTGGTTGTTTTTCTCTACCTGCTGTAGAAGGACCAAGCTGGCGGTTATTAAAAAAGGATGAACCCTAAGATTTTGAGACTAGGTGACAAAGAATAATGTAATTTTATTTAACAGATAAAAAAAAATGTTCTGAGAAGAAATTGTTAGAGGTAAAAGAGTTGAGTTTGATTTTAGATATTAAAGATAGATATCGGGGAGTGTTCACCTGGAGAGTCATCAAAACAAAAGTGATAGTTAAAACCCTGACAGTGCAAATCTCTGAGAGCAAGAATAATAATAAAAAGGTGATGGTTTACTGTCCAAATAACTCCTTTTGGGAAAGCATTTTCTACATCTCTAGTCCTATCCCATCACTGCAAATAATTTTGTAAGTATCTCTCCAGACTTTTTATCATGATTATATAAACATACAAATGTGTGCATGAATATTTTTAAGTATTTATACAAAAACACCATGCTATACATATTGCTTAATAATGTTTTACCTTTTCACTCAAAAATAATATAGATGTCTTTCCAAGTCAGTATATGTTTGCAAAAGCCTTCTCAAAGATTTAAAAATAATCTCATACTTACATATTTTACACTTATATCTTTAATATGCTGGAATTTTCTATGGACTGAATGTTGTGTCCCCCCAGAATTCATATTGAAGCCCAACGTGATGGTATTTGGAGATGGGACATTTGGGAGGCAATTAGGTCATGAGGGTGTAGCCCCATGAATGAGACTGGTGCCCTTATAAGAGACATGAAAGAGATGGTCTCTCTCTCTCCACCATGTGAGGACATAATAAGATGACAGCCATCTGCAAACTAGCAAGTGGGCCCTCCACCAGACACCGAATCTGCCAGTGCCTAGATTTGGACTTCCCAGTCTCCAGAACTGTGAGAAATAAATGTTTGTTGTTTAAACCACCCAGTTTATGGTATTTTGTTATAGCAGCCCATATCAACTAAGATCTTTACTGTGAGATAAAGATCTTTCAAATGGATATGCAGACCATTTACTGAAATTTTAAAGTTTTTATGCTACTAGAAAAATAATACATGTTCATGGTAGAAAAACACAAGAAAAAGAACAGAAAAGAGCTCACTTGGATTTCTACCCCCTAAGAGCTAAACCCAAAATGATTATTTAATAACTCACTCCCTTATTGTTATCAAGATTATTTCCAACTTTTCACTAGTGTAACCAATGCAGTTTTAAGGGTTTTTGTACTTAAATTCTCAATGTTTCCTTAGGATCAAGTTCTAGAATGCACTTACTGGTTTAAATTATTTGAACTCTTTCAAATCGCTTTCCAGAAACGGCAGACCAATTCTTACTTTCTTAAATATGTGATTGTTCATCTCACTATATACTCTTATTAAAAAAATGAGTACAATTAAAAACATTTTTTGGAAATATGAAGAGGCAAGAAATGGTATTTTATTATCTTAATTTCCATTATTTGATTATTAATGAGGTTAAACATGCTTTATATATTAATCACTTGCATGTTTTCTTTTGTGGTCTCTGTTCATGGATCTTGTCCATTTTTTAGATTAGGAATTAGTTCTTTTATATTGATAGGTAAGAACATTTCATTATGAAATATGCTTTAAACTGAATTTTCACTATAACACAAATATTTCTATATTTTGATTAAAAAAAAAACTGGCCTTTTGGCAATACATAGCAAAGTTAAATCATACATGCCTTGGGACCAGTAATACCACTTCATGGAATTCATCCCTACAAATTATTCAAGAATATGTCCTCAAATATTTATTTACCCATAAGATCTGGGTGGTACGGAAGCAGAGATACCTTATAAAAGAAAAAAAAAAAGATCTTGGTGGCAGCTACTATTTGCTAGAGCAAAAAATTTTTAGAGTAAATGACAAAAATAAGGGGAATAGCTAAATCCATACAATGGCATATTATATAGTCATTACAAGTAATGACTACCTAAGTACATGGAAAAAGAACTCTATACTGCAAGAGAAAATAGGTTTTTACAACTTAAACACTTACAATCAAGCACAAACATGGTTCTAAGAAGTTTGAAAGTAGGTATTTTTGTATAAATGAGAATACAGGAATTTTAATTTTTAATTTTGCTTATATTTCTCATCTTCTAATAATAAGTATGCACTGCTTCTGAAATAAAAAAAAATTAAATAAGTGTTTTACCTTGTTCCTTAGATGTGTGTCTTTTCTTGAAAAATGAGATAAATGTAGCTTGGAGGCCTGATTACCTTGATTATCAGGTGACTTAACATTGCAATCAGATTCCTAGATCCCCCAAATCAAAAAATAAAATAAAATTAGATTTTTACTATAGAATTTTTATGACAACAAACCAATATTCAACAAAATGGAAAATAAGTAAAAACCTGGGATAGAATTAATAAAAGAAAAGAAATCTAATGTGGAAAGGATAATGTTTGCCAGTTTTACTGAAGAAACTAGCAAGATGTTTTAGCTGGAGAAGTAAATTGCTGAATTGGTGCAGCTCCACATCTCTTCTTGTAATTGTCTAACATGTTCAACTTTAAAGAGGAAAATGGCATCAAGAAGTTGAGTAGTATCGTATCAAACGCCCTTTTACCTTTAGCAATGACTTTAAGAGCTGCCCTCTGCCTCCAATTCCATCAGATAAGATTTTTCTATAGATTGGGGCCACAGGTTTCCCACCTCAAAACAGCAGTGGTGACTCTGGGCTAAATCATTTCTTAAAGATCATGAGTAAGCTCCTAAGATGACTGCAACCTCCAATAGGATCAATGAACTCAATACAAACAGAATCTACGGTTGTTGCAGTATTAGAACTACTAACACAAGTTCTAATACTGAAACATTTTCTTCAGAACCATATGATAAAAACTGATATTCAAAATGAAGCCACAAAAGTATTGTGGCTTTCTGAAACATTTTCTGAATCAAAGAAAGATTATATCATTTTTAAGTTAACTGTCAGAGTCCAATTCTTTGAGAATTAACTGGTTATTCTAATAGGAGTTTACTACGTCTGGCAGCTACAGAAATGACTTAATAAATGATTTCTAGATTGGTTTATTTTTTTTTTGGGGGGGGGACATTTCCATATTTCTATAATTGATTAGTATTAAAAATGGTTGGTCCAGAAGACGGACTGTGGAGTTCTGCCAGCGTGACCAGCCCCATAGCCTGTGGGCTGGTAAGGCTTCTCAGTAAAACATGGCTAAAAGCTTACAAAGTAAGCAAAACAGAAAGCTGTGTGCTAGAAAAAGAAATAAGAATGCCCCAAAGGAGCTCAGAAGACTTAATATCCTCACAAATAGACAGGGATGTTTTTATGAAAGATGTTCACGAGATAGCAACTGTGGTGGTACCCAAATGGCGCCAAGAAAAAATGCAGTATGAGGTGAAGAATAAAAAAGATAACACTAACATGGAGCCTCATAGTAATAGTGTCTTCTAGACCAGTATGGACAGTGCTCGGTAAGGATGAACTGAAGGCAAAGCAAGAGAAAGGTAAAAGAATAGCAAAAGTCTCAAAGGTAGCTAAAGGTTTGGCTCGGCATACTCCTAAAAACTTAAAAAATGCCACATGGCACAGATTTTGGGTTCAAATATATAAAGTGATTTCAGCTTTCTCCAAGTGAAAACAAGTTATTTCCACATTTTAACTTGGCTTTTTTCTTCAATTTGAGCCCAACACAACTCAAGTTTCCTTTGGGAACTTGAATGAAATATTTTCTTTTTGATAAATACAAGCTATACTGATTTATTAGATGCTGTTCAATATTTGGGATTATCAGACATTAAAATCCTGTCAAATATTACTGTGGCTATAATTGTTCTTACAACTTCGTAATTGTAGTTGGTAAAGATAAAGTTGTTATATTGGTACATTTGAAATAACTCATATTTAAAGAAAACCATTTTGCCATCATGTCATTTTTAAATATGTCACTGAATCTTATGAGCAGTACAGTTACACGCTGCATAACAACATTTTGGTCAACAATGGACTGCATATACAGCGGTGGTCGTGGAAGATCATAACACTGTATTTTTACTGTACCTTTCTATGCTTAGATACACAAATCCTTACCATTGTGTTACATTTGCCTACAGTATTCAGTACAGTTATATGCTATACAGGTTTGTAGCCTAAGAGCAATAGGCTATACCATACAGCCTAGGTGTGTAGTAAGCCACACCATCTAGGTTTGTGTAAGTACACTCTATGATATACTCACGATGATGAAATCACCTAATGACACATTTCCCAGATTGTATCCCTGTTTTTAAGTGGTGCATGACTGTACTTATTTGGAGTTTTGATTTTATGGATATTTTATATGGGAGAAAAAAGTGGTTAGGAAGCTTTTATTAATTTAAAACAGAATAACATAAAATCACTTGTATTGCTACTTTGTTTTGTAATTTAGCAGGAATCAGAAGAGTAAATGAAAATGTATTTCTGAAGTTCTAAAACTTAAGACAGCCACCATCACAGTAATAGGGCCATTTCCTTAAAAGGTTTCAAATGTTATCCGAATTAAAAGTATATTAAGGATTTAAACAGTAAATTTATAAAAATGTTTCATTTCATAGATTATCATTCTGCTTAGGTCTTAACTGTGCCACAACTTGAGACACATATTAATGGAAAACTGTGATTCAGGAAGTATAGAGTTCGATTAAACGTACAGGAGTTTGAAATAGGAAAGACTGAGAGAAGTCATTCAAATATATAAAATATGAACTTTGCTATACAGTAGGATTTACAGTGAAAAATTAAGATAGCCAGTCATTTCCATAATGTAGGCAAAATTTCCTATTACCTGATTAACACCCTATTTTCTCTTACATATGAATTTAAAAACAGTCTTCATAATTTGACTTACCTCTGAATCAGAATCCTTACTAGAAGGCTGAGAAAGTGTTGATGCATTTAAACTGTGCAGTGATAATTCTATGCTTTCCTGGGACTGTGAAGATCTCACTTCATGTAAGGGATGAGATTCATCCCCTGACTCATCACTGTTTATCTGAGATATATCAAACATGTTACTCTCAGGCAGAGAGGTGGGGGAATCACTCTTTCTTCGGAACTGCTGCAATACTGTGCTTGGAGAGGGGCTTGGAGTTCTTGAAAAATCTCCAAGACCTCCAGACCAACTAAAACAACTTCTTAGTGTCCCCAAAGTGGGTGGTGAAATGGTCCTTGTGAAGTTGCTGGTCTTAAAAGACTGAGGGTCTTCATCGGCAAACACTGTTACATCATCTGGAATTTGATCACTTGAATCATGTACTATATTTGTATCAACCAGCTTCTTGCCTTCTAGTTCTAGATGATCTGATTCATTTAGATTGGTCTCTTTATCCTTGATAGCAGTTTCATCTAGCGGCTGGCCGCTCACTTTCTTTGCTGCATAGTCAGCAGAATCCAGAGAATTGCAAAAAAACCTAACAGAAAGAATGGATAAGTATTTTAGAGTTTTCTCAAAAGGGTGTCAAAATTCAAAATAGAATGGTCTGGTTTCTTTTAAAAAAAAGTCTCATAAATACATAATTTCATAAATAAAGGCATAAAGATCTTGAATATTCATAGTCTAAATTTTATGACAACATTCACACATTTAAAAATTTATTTACACAATGAATTTTTAGACAGGACTTTCTAAAAGTTGTCATCCATTTACATATGTATTTCCTAGCATCAAATCATCTGGGAACTTGTAGTAGTAATCTACCAGTTTGTTATATACTCTATAAAATTCTACACTATTTTAAATATTGAGGTTAAGACTTTCAAATCAATAATTAAATTCTTTTAAAATAACACTTAAAAATACTCCAATAAAAATGAAAGAAAGATTTTTCTTTCTCAATATTATTATTGAGGAGGATTTATTCAAGGAGTTTTTAGGTTCAAAAAGAAAATCCTAGAGTACATGATCAGATAAATAAGAAACTTAATGAGAATTTACCTCCTTAATAAGCATTAGTTTAAATCCAAGATGATAAACAGAATATTTACTAAATGCTTGAGAATAAAAATCCTTTCTATCCTTTCATCAAATCCCTAGACAAGCTGTGTGGGCACAGGGCAGGAAGCAGTACATGCAAGAAAACCTCTTACTAGGCTTTTCATTAAGCAGAAAACATAAGCTCTGAGATCTGATCACAAATTCCTTTTTAAATAAACAGTAATTCTTATGATGCCCAACTATTCTGGCACGTATTATCTTATACGTAAAGAGAAGTTATAGTGACAATGCCCGGGGTTATACAATTAATTAGCTAGAGAACAGAATTAAAACTCAGAACCCCTCCCAATGCATGGCTGCTTCTTCCTAATTAGCCCATAAAATTACTTAACTGATACTCTATTTCCAGATCTCAAAAATTAAACTGGCATATTTCTAGGATAATTATCTACAGAATAAAGATAATTAAGACTTAAAACAGGCTTCCAAAAAAGCAGACAGATCAGAGACAACTTTTTACATGTTTAATACCTCCTTTTAGTTGCATTATATGAAAAAGAGAAGGGTGGTAGTGAATGTTTGCATGTATATTAGTGACTAGGCATTGTGCCAGGTGCTTGGTATACAGAGCTTCTAGTAACCCTCATAACAGCCTTATGTATATGATCATCCATATTTTATAAATAAATAGGCTCAGAAAAGTTCAATGGTGCACAAAAGATCGCTCAACTAATAAGATGACAGAGTGAGAACACCAGTCCAGGTACCTCTCATCACCGGTACTAACTATACCACCCTGGGAGTTCAACCTCTCAGAGCCTCAATCTCTTACACCAGTCCAGGTACCTCTCATCACCGGTACTAACTATACCACCCTGGGAGTTCAACCTCTCAGAGCCTCAATCTCTTAACCCCGACTAGCGAAAATAACATCAACCATATATCTCTTAATATTGTTGTAATAAGAGAACACTGAAAAATTAAAACTTGAAAACTAACTTTTAAAACTACTTTAATAATATCTAGCTATATTATTAGATGTTGCTGTATAACCCATGCCAGAAAATTATACACTGAAGACTTATTCCCAACTATTATTCCACAGGATGCTGACTGAGGAAAAAAAAATTATTTCTTCAGGCATCTCTTAATGTACCCTCTGAACAATTTACCAGGGAAACATCTAAACTACACAAAGCAGCTGGGTACAGTCTCAAACTTGAAGATTTCCTCAAGCTTCTACAATGACTAAATAGGTAAGTCCTGTAGAGATACACAAATGTTATTCTCATCAGTTGTCTCCAAAGAGTTCAACACTAAGCAGCAGGAAAGAGAAACTACTCTCTTTCAAGTGGAAAAATGAACCAAGTTCCAAAAATTCCTCCAAGTAAGAGAAGTCAACTTTCTAGAACTTTTTAATCAGCACATGTCATCTTAAACCCTGTTTTCCATCTTTTGCACGTACTTTTTCATCATTCTACTGTTAACAAGCACCTTTAATGAGGGTGATCAGCAAAAGAACAACCAAAGTGATCATTTTCTTGTATTGTATTGTGACTATGTCCTTGAGACGACTCAATGAAAGAAGCATTTGAAACAGCACCTAGAGTGAGGCTAAGGTATTCCCAGTGGTTCATTCCTTCATGCCCATCTCCCACTATCATTGTTAGACAAAACAGACCACAGCCTGATTTGTTAAACTTGAAAAAAAAAGAAACAAAAAAATACTCATTCTAAGTCTTCCAGAGGAATATGGGAGCTGATAAATTTTCTTTTTTATTTACTCTATTATGCCCAGATAACTTCTGACACTTAACATTTCCTTTTTTAGATTGTGGCACCATCATCCAGAGTTAGCAAAATAAAAGTTATTCATTGTATGTTTATCAGCTATCAGGCACTGTCCTAGGCACTTTACTGACAGTAACTCATTTAATTCTCTCATTGACCCTGAGGTTCTTACAACCGTTAGCCCCAACTTTCAAAAAGAGAAAACTGAAGCACCCAGAAGTTAACTTGCCCAAGCTGAACATCTCAGGAGCGAACAGGACAAGATTCAAATCTAGACAGCCTGACTCCAGGATCAAAATCCCAAAGTTATACTGACTCTTCAAAATCTCATTATCGCTCGCAGGGACCATGGCAACAGCCTGATTTTTGTGCTCCACTTGTGGTCTTCTCGAATTCATTCATCACAGGGCACTGAGAGTGATCTATCTAAAACAGGAATCAAATCATACCCCTTCTCTAATTAAAATCCTCTAAAGTTTCCTACCACCTCTAAAGACTAAAGGTTCTCAGCATGGCACACAAGCCTTCAGTGAACTAGCCTCCTGCCTCTTTCTGCTTCCTCTTCATCGGCCTTTCCCCAGTTTGCATTCTGGCAGTAGTAAGAATGGCAGTGATCAACAGTGAGTAGCTGCCCCGTGCCCATGCTATTCCCCACCTCCATGCCTTTGCTCAAGCTTTTTGACTCTACTGGGAAGGTACTTGGTCCCAGTCTTTGTCTGCTTCACCCCACTAGTCATTTTAACCTAGGTAGGGACACCTAACACTCACCTTTTCCCTCTTACCCTTTCCAACCATAGCCCCAGCATTAGATGCCCCTTGAATGTCCTCAAAACACCCTATGCATGCCTTTATCACTGTACTTACCACACTGTATGGAAAGATTTTGTTTATGTACCTATTTTTCCAACTACATGCTGGACTACAAGCTTCTCAAAAACAAAACTATGTCTTTCTCATTTTTGTAACCACAGCACCTAGCATGCTATGAGGTTCTCAATTAATATTACAGCTCTACAGTCATCTATATTTGAATATACTTCTGAAAATACTTTGCAAGATTGCATTAAGCACTCAGGGAAACTAAAGAGTAGAAACAAAAAAGGGAGAAGGAGGAAACTCCCAAAATAACAGAATTTCTATAATGTAACATGTAACAATAGGGACTATAACCCTCTCTTATTTGATTCTGTGTGGAGAGATTACAAAAGTAATAGAAGTTGAAGAAACAGGAATGCATGCAGGTCGGAACTAAGGCAATACATGATACAATTGTAATCAGATTAAAGGTCCTACACCTACCTTCCTCTAGATTCAATGTTTATTCAAGACAAAATAAATATCAAAACAGTACATAATACAGTAGACAATTAACATTCTACAGATATAACCATACCTGCTTCTGGTCCCTGGAACCACAACTGCACCACTTTCATTTTTTCTCTGCAAAAATGTTGCAAATTTATTTCTTGTCCTCGGCGGCATGCTTAAGCTTTTTTTGTTGGTAGTTCCACCTACCAGGTCAGGCACGAACGTTTCAGAAAAGTTTAACGATTTATTACCTTCACAGCTATTCTTCTTGGTCTTCTTTGTAAATGAAAAAGAATACTGACTCAACAGATCATCTTCTGACAGCTCTTCTAAATAAAAACAAAATTATCTGTAAATCTTTGTTTCACTTGTAGTTAGATTTGGCCTTAACCTCAGAGTCTATATCCTACTGTCCTAAAGATAAAGTCTTACTTTTTTAAACTATGCCTCATAAAAGGAAACACAGGGATGACTCAAAAAGAAAAAAAAAATTCCCGTAGCTATGTTTTATAATTTCACAAATTAGTTAAGATTTAATATTAATTATTTGTGCAATTTTATGTGAAATTACCCAAATCAAAATTTCAGGGCTTAATTGTTCTGTATGGCTATCCATTCTTGAAACTAAGGGCCTAATTTTGAATGTAAAAAAATTTTAGGGAAATTTATTTGTAAATATATGATTAATGATTGATTTTTAAAATGTTCCAATAAAACCAGAAGCTTTATGGTTTTTGAAGTATATGTAACTGTCATGTAGTCAAAAGTATTTGTGCTCTAGATCCTCATTACTTCACTATTAGGCCCAAGATGACTGCTGTGTGTCAAATGTATTTCATGGTATTAGAATAAACTGTAAGACTAAATATTAATAATACAAAGGGTTAAAGCTTGAGATAGGCAAGAACACAGAGGTAGCACTAAGGTGCTTTAAATTAGTTCAACTAATTCTGAGTCTGAACAGCTTCCATCTCACAGAGCTATAAGTGCACACAATTGTAATCTTTAAGATGTTGGTAAGATCTACAGAGGCATAAGTGCACACTACTGTAATCTTTAAGAAGTTGGTAAGATAGGTTGGGGACATCAAAATACTAGAGAGAAGATGATGTCTCAATTTTAAAAAGGCACAGATTTTTAAAAAGCTCTATCAATACACTAGATTTTGACTCCTGGCAAAAACTAAATCTATTTTATTATGTGGAAAATTGCGAACCCTTACAGAAGAAAAAACAAATATTCTAGGATCCCCAGCAAGCCTTCTCCAAGAAGAAGTCACACCAGATTAACCTCATTTTTTTTTTATGATAAGGTTGTTAGCATGGCCATTCAGGGGAATTCATATATTGAGCCTATTTTGAATTCAGCAAGACACTTCAGTGTCTCTCATTTTATCCTAGTGGACAATGTAGAGCAATATCTATCATGTATTAGTTATGTGCATTTGCAGCAAGTTGTAAAGTCCCACAAGACTATTGGTGACTGTTAGTATGAAAGGAAGTCTGTCTCATGTGTTCTAGATTTCTGTACTTGCTCTGATTCAGGTAAACATTATATAAGCAAAAACATTTTAACCAAAATTTTAAGACATAGGAAGCCATACTTATCTAATTTTCAGAAGATAATACCATTTATTAGAAGATATTACAAAGATTCAAAAAAGAAAAAAAATAACAGGCAGAACAATGAACTTAAATGAATTAAGATTACTGCAATAGGGATAAATTAACCCACATTTAGGTTTAAAACATAATACCTGACTTAATAGCAACTGGCAAATTTCGATTATAAACTTGGCAAATTTCAATTATAAACTCAGCAAATGCCAGCAAAATGACAAGAATGCTAATAAAAGCTAATGAAATCTTAGTTGTAAAAATAAAAGCACAGTCTCTGGATGAAGGACTGAAATAGTGCCACAGTTCTAAACATTTACTCTGTTCTGTGTAAGTAGACCATATTTCAACAATCATACTCACTGGAACAATTATACAGTTATTAAAAAAACCATTATATCCAAAGCCCAACCTCAACAGGTAAGGAACTATGGCCTGGAAGAGAAATTTAGCAGAGTCACAATGACTATCTCTAAACATCTGAAGGGCTATTACATAAAATAGGGATTAAATTTAATCCAGACTTTTTTGTTTTGTTTTTGTTCTTGTGTGCCCAGGGACAAAATCCATTGATAAGTGGTAGTTTTAAAAAAGTAGACTTAGTCTGACATAAAGAACTTACTGATAATGAGCTCTCTACATAAAGTGGACAGCCTATCTTGATGGTAGCAGTAGAAAAGGAACAAACACATACATTGTACTTGTTATATACCAGGTACTTTTATATGTAACATATAAAAAAACTTGTGAAATAGGCAATATCATTCCCATTTCATATGAAGAAACAAAAGTTCAGAGATATCATGAAAAAGATTTAGGTTAATAAGGAACCAGGATATTTTGCCTAAACACGTATATTTGGCCAAACACTTAAATTTAAAAAATAAAAGCAGGAACTAAAATTTTGCAAAGGTCTTTGTTTTATTTTTGTTGTTGATATTTTATTCACTGATGTAGATGTCTGAAGGAAGGAAGGAAGGAAGAGAGAAGGAAGAGATTACAGTCATTCTTCCCACTTCTGAATATTTTCTATGGTGAAAAAATCCCCCACCTTTTTGTCAATAACTAGTATCCCACTCTCAGCACTTCTATTCAACATTGTACTGGAGGTTCTAGCAGGCAAGAAAAAAATAAAAGGCATCTAAACTGGAAAAGAAGAAGCAAGACTGTCATTATTGGTAAGTGATGTGATTGTCTACATAGAAAATCCTACAGCATCTACAAAAGAGATACTGGAACTAACACGTGACTTTAGCAAGGTTGCAAAATAGAAGGTTAATGTACAAAAAACAACTGTATATCTATATACTAGCAATGAAATGAAAATCAAAATAAAAAATACCATTTACAAAAGCATCAAAAATCTGAGATACAAGAATAAATTTGACAATAGATCGGTAAGACCTATATACTGAAAACTACAAAGCATTGAAGACTTAAATAATCAGAAAATTCAATATAATAAGATGTCAACTTTCCCCAAACCCATCTATGGATTCAACTAAATCACAAAGCATTTTTTTTTAGGAATTAACAAGCTAATTCTAAAATGTATGTGGGAATGTGAAGAACATAGAATAGCCAAAACAGCTTTTTTCAAAAGAAATCAAACAAAGGATTTAACTACCTGAGTTCAATATTTACTATAAAGCTGTAGTAATCAAGAATGTGCCTGATGTAAAGACTGATCAAGAGAGCAATGGTACAGAATTAATAGAGTTCAGAAAAAGACCCACATACATGAGGGTCAATTGATTTAACACATGTACCAAGGCAATTGAACAGGGAAAGGAAATCATTTGAGCAAATGGTACTGGAACAACAGAATCGCCACATACAAGGCGATTGTCTACATAGAAAATCCTACAGCGTCTACAAAAGAGATACTGGAACTAACACGTGACTTTAGGCAAGGAACCTGGATCCATACCTCACATTACACAGAAAAAATTAACTCAAAATGGATCATAGGCCTAAATTTAAGAGCTAAAACTACAAAATTTCTAGAAGAAAACAGAAGAAAATCTTAGTAACCTTGGGTTTGGCAAAGATTTCTTAAATATCACCAGTACTAACTAGCATTTTGCAAAAATGAAATACATACCACTTCTTGGTCTTTTCACAATGGATGACTTCCTTGGAAGATTTAACCCTTTAGTACTAATCACTCGCTCAATTCCCACAGCATTTGAATTTTCCTTCAATTGTGTAGCATCTGAAACAATATCCAACTCTAGTCTAGGACAATAATTCCTATGCCAAATGCTATTAACATTAGATGACTTTTGACAGGTTTTGTCATTCCAACTGTGACTTCTTAATTGGGCAGGCTAAAAAAAGAAAAGGAAAAAGGTTACTTTAAGAAGAAAAATAATCGATCCATTTCCCTCTGTATCAACATAAATTATAAAAAAACATATTAAGTTATTCTTAAAAGAAAACCTTTTGATGAACATCTGTCCTCTAATAACATTTTTTACTCTGCCAGTCGGTCCTATACATTTCATTAAATGTGTCTTATATTCTTAGGCCTGTTTCTTTTCTAATGAGAGTCAAGCAACCTTGTTAGCTTATTTCTAAGAAATACGAAATAAATCTTCCTAAGATGAACAGTGCAAGCAATGAGACTGCAATTGATGAAATGTGACCAGAAATAAAGTCTTTAAAATTTGAGTATTTTTTCCATACACAATATTAATTAGCTTAATAATTAATTACCTGGCAGTATGCCTCTAAATAATCATTTATATACCCTTTAAAATGCACCTGAGTTAAAATCATAAAATTATGTATTTAAAGTAATCAACTATCCCATGTCTAGAAACTGGTTGAGTTCAAACCAAAACAATCTAAGTTACAAAATACTAGTTTCTATTAGACTGATAACTGGTACCATCTTTAGCGGACAACACAGAGAAACAGAAAGCTACTTTGGTCTATGTTGAGTCTCGCATAAAACTTTCTCTGAGAAAGGGCTTAATGTCAGTTAGTATTGAAAGTAATCACTTTTAAGGTTAATATAAGTTACTCACAACCACACCATATTTGGGGAGACAATGATCTGCTAAGAGGATGTCAATGACATTCTAATAGAGAAGGACGGCCAAAGGGAAACAAATTAATAAAGATACAAAATGTGTCATTACTTGGGGCATGAATCCAACCTGACAAAAATCTCACATAAACTCGGAATCTAATCTAAATCTTTCACTTAAAAGGTAAGCATTAAGGATAACTTTTGAGAATTAACAAGGAAGGTAATCTGAGGGAATGAGTATAAAAACATAGTTTTAGCAGCATGGCTCATGGCATTAGATTCCATTGATGGTTTCATTGAAAAAACAGAAATAGGCAAGTAGAAAACCAGACTAGGAAGAATAAATTTTAGATAAATAAAAAGAATTAATTAGTTTGGGGTACAATTATGGTTCCTACAGAAATTTCTCTATGAGAAAGGGAAAGATCTAACATAGATCTGGCCTTATGAGGGATGGCCATCTTAGTAATGCATAACCTTCCCATTCATAACTGGACATATTCAATACAACTATATATATATGCATATATACATATTTTAGTTTCTGAGACAAAGGAAAAACTTAAGAATCATTCCTGATGAAATTATAATAACATCAGTAAATCAAATGTGTAAAGATAGCAGCACAAATATTTTCTGGCTCCCTTCTTTCCATAATCACTCACCAAAATAAGACAAGAAACATAAACACAAACTCCATCTACAATAAAATTAGGAGATATCTGTAACTTCCAAACCACAGTGAAGACAGATTATAGATAGAAGAATTTGAAAGACTTAGCAGAAGAGAAATCAAATTAAGTGCCTGCAGAAGAGAATACCAAAGAGAAGCCAGTTCCACCTGTAGAAACTAGAGAAAGCCTCAGGAATATAAGGCACCAGATACCATGGAGGCCACTGGTAGAAGTAGGGCTAAAAAGAAGGGGGTTATTTGGCCCTGTGTCCCCATCCCCAACCTGACCATATAGTCAATTAACACTCACCCACCTCAGAATGACAGCAACGAAACTTCTGAATCCAAAAACAGTAACATAAAAACAGCAGAAGGTACAGAGATCCATTTGTCTGAAAACGTTGATTAAATGAAAGGCTAAATATTAAATGGTGAGGAGCCATGCTACCCCTTTCCGGCCTGCCCCAACTCACTTTCCCCATCCTGCTCTCAAAATGCAGACAGCCAAGTTTATATACCCTAAGCAGAAACCAGAGGATCCCTTTCTGGAAAAATGTAACTACAGAGAAACAATATGGACGTCACAGAATTCACAAAGCAAAGCCAGCTTCTTACCAACTAGATCCCCCAAGAGTGAAGCCCCTCTCATTCACACAAAGCTTCCAATGAGCTTTTCAGTATCTCTCCAAATCTGAACATATGGACAGAAGAAAGTCTCCACCATGAGAGAGAAAAGACCAAAAAAATTTGAAAAAAATTTCAAAGCAAACAGAGATATTGCAGAGAGAAGAAAATGTCCAAGAAATTATAATTAATATTCTCAGAGAGAGAAAAGATGACATCCATGAAACAGAACCTTCAAGAAAAATACAATTAAAGGGCCCTTAGATATAAAAATATGACAGAAATAAAAAATTCAATAGAATTTTCTGTAATGATAGAAACGTTCTGTGCTGTCCAATATGGTAGCCACTAACCACTAAGCACTTGAAAGGTGGTTAATACAACTGAAGAACCAAAATAGCAATTTTATTTAAATAAAATAGCCACATGTGGCTACCACATTAGATAGTGCAAGGTTGGAAGAGAAAATAAGGAAATAGCAAACTGAATGTAAAGTTTACATAATTTGAGTTGATGAACATAGAGTTCGTTTTAAGTATCGATATGCATTTGTGCTCTCTTGGTACACTTGGCTTATTTCAGCTGACAGTAAAGATTACTTTTTAGTGCTCAATCGGTCAACAGTTTGTCAGTGGTCATCTTCTCCAGGCTCATTTCTTTTTCTTTCTCAAGGAGATCTGGTTCCTTTACATGGTAAACACTACGACATCTTAGTCTGGCCATAACGAACAACTTAAGAGTCTCCTTAACATGTTACCCTGTTCTACATATGCTATTTTCTTCAGCCTGGAATCACTTACCTATCTTGAAAAACCCTACCCATCCTTGCAAATCAGTTTCTCTTTAAGCAGACAGTAGAGAATGTGGCTTAGAATCACAGCTCCTCTACTTATGAAATGTGTGACCTGGGCAAGTTACCTAAGCTTCCTCTAATTGCTTCCTCATCTGTAAAATGAGAATAATGGTAGTGATTTCAGCAGCTTGCTGAAGAGTAAATGAGTTACTATGTCTAAGGTGCTTAGAATAGCACTTGGAATATAGTAAACGCTCAAAAAATATTTGCTATTATCATGAAGCATTCCTTTCTTAGGTGCAGGTAGGTATATGCCTTTTGTTTCCATAGAGCCTAGAATACATCTCTAGTGTAGCACTTACCACATTTCTCTCTACATAATGAGAGAGAAGGCAATGAGCACCTTATAGGCAAGGACTATATTTTATTTTTCTGCATATTCCAGAACCCCAGCTAACCTAACTATGTCAGTTATAGTGCTTAATAAGTGCTTGGCAAAGGACTGGATTAGTGAGCAAGGGTAAAAAGACCTGGATTACACTGGAAGCTATGAGAAAGAAGAAAATACCAACCAGAAAGACAACTAAAAGAGACAAGAAGACTTAGCAATGAAAGGGAAGCCAAAGTTTATTTCTAAGTTTTCCAGTCTGAGAGAATGAAAGAGCTCATGTAATTGACATTTGTTCATTCAACAAACAAACATGGTAAATATAACAGTGATGATCACAAAATGCTGCCTTTATGAAGACTACATTCTACTAGGAAGAATCAGAAAATAATAAAATAGAGGCATAATGTTAGGTAGTAGTAAGTGCTAAAAAAGAAAGATAAAAGAAATGTTATTAAGGAAAGCTGATAAACAATGAAGAGTTTGGTTTTGACTATGGATAGATTTGAGGCTACAGGAAATCATTTATGTAGAGACACATGAGACACTGAAAATTCTGTGGTTGGTGCACAGGTGAGAGATTGGGGTAAAGATGGAGATATGCGAGTTCTCTGCATAAATTGGATAATTAAAATCCTAAGGATTTATCTAAGGAAGAAATAGAAACAGAAAAGAGAAGAGAGGATGAAAAGAAATACGAAGAGAAAGAAGAGAATGGTGGGAGACAGTATCTTAAGCGATATATACAATTGGGAAAAAGTAAAAGGTAACAGCCAATGGTTCAAAGACACATAGCAGGGGTGCACGCTAAATATTTGCTAAATTTTGAATGAGTGAAAAACAGCTTTTACTCCTGAGGGTAGTATTCCTTCAACAATGCCAAATGCCACAGAGGCTGAATGGGGTGAGATGAGGAAAAAGGCATCAAATGCCTGGTATATTCAAATGAAATGTGCAAGTATAAAAGTTTGATAATATATAATGTGGTTACTTCTTAATTTAAAAGAAATTAACCAGTATACCTATGTTCTAAGAGATGTAATTTCTCTAGGATCAAATTGTTCTCAATGTACACTCTGCATAGTGCTTGGATATAGAAATGCTTAAAAGATGTTTTGTACATCAAGATTTGCCTTTAATCACAGTTCCTGAGACATAACTAAAATGTGATTTTACATAGCAGTCATTAAAATGTTACCATAGCAGTGTCTGGATTGTAGTCATCGATCTGTTCAGAAGTATTTATATCTTTATTTCCAAGTGCTATTTGAAGAGCTGTAGAATCATCAACATACCTAGGTTGGTAAGATTAAGGAAAAATGCCTCTATTAACAACTAATCAAACTATACCATACTAAGATAGAAAAATGTTTTCTCCTGTCACAGAAAATCTTCAGGCTTATGACTTAAATGGATCCTACTTACTTTCCACATTAGCATTACTGAAATCACAGGCATAGTTTGTTAGTGTCTATTTGTCCCTGCAGGAGTTGACCATCTTGTGAAGCAAAGCCCCAAATCATCACTAACTCCCGCCCTTTCAAAGGAGGTGGAGGGGAAAGTCCCAGCCACCATCTAAGTGACTCAGGGCTCTACATATGCCTGAGTGCACATGGCCAGTGGCTACAGGAAGGGCATCCTCTCCTGGTGCATTCAAATACCCAGAATGCTCTTCCTGACAAATTGAGCTTGCTTGCCATGAGGGGTTCTCTCAAGTGCCACCTTTGGAATGTGTACCCTAAGTGACAGACCCTGTGCACACTCCTCTGAGTCAACCTAAGTAATGAGCATGCTATAGAAGATAAGCCTCAGGTTTATAAACAAAAATCTATTCTAAACTTTCACTAGCATGGTGATTAAAATGAACAAAATACAGATTTTACCATAAAAAAGAAAGCAAAAAAAAATTTGCAAGGTTTTACTGAATGTCTCATGAAAAATATCACCACAAAAATACTGAAGAAACACAAAGTTCTACCATTCTACTTCAGAAAGGATACCGCCCAGCGTAGCTTAATGTTTCAGGATCAATGTCATCTTCATAGGCATTCAGAGGGATTAGTTTCCTTGTGATGGGATCAAAAACTAGCTGATAAAGGAAGGTATTGTTGGCTCGAATAAATCCTTTGATGTAATCTTCTGGTACTATTATATTCATCTTGAGATAATGTCCAATTTTCTTGATAACCTAACAATGGATGCAAAAATATTTTATCTGCAACTAAAGAATAAGGAACACATTATCCTCAAGACTGATTGGTTTACATTAGAGGAGCATGAGGAGGGACTGAAAAATCAATTGCTTTCATCTACATTAAAAAACTTCATCGGCAAACACAATCACATCACATCACTTAAAATTCTAAGACTCACAACTAGTATTTTCTTTGGTTTTTCTATTATCAATCCAAAGGACCAAAAATTGAGTTATCCATCAAGTTTATGTCCCTAGCTGTAACTTTAACATACTTTATTCATCCTCAAAGTCCTTTTCATCCAGAAAGCAAAAAATACACAAACAAAACCTGAGAATTAAAAAAACCCCAAATATTCTTAGATCATATTTTTAAACTAAGTTGGCATTCTGACTTCTGTGAGAGTCACAGATGCTTAAAGCTAGAAGGGATCTTAAATATTACATATCAAACTCATGGATGAAGGCAAGACCCAGAGAACTAAAGTGATTCTGGAGTCACAGGCTAGTTAGGGCATGTGGCACTATTCCCAGCTGGGATACTATCTCCCAACCTAGAGATCTTTCCATTATATTATATCACCCTTAGCCCTAAGGACTTATGCTTTCTATTCTTAGAAATAGAAAATGGGATTTCTGCTCTGCAAACTCTGAGGGCTTTAGAGACCTACTAAGGGGGAAAATGAGCTTCTTTAATATATGTTTTTTTTAAAGAAAAACTACACAGTAGTGATACACAGAGTTTCAGAATTTTCCAGAGGATATATGACATATAATATCAAAGGAGGAAGTATTACAGATACAGGTTGAGTACACTTTGTCCAAAATGGTTGGGACTGGAAGTATTTCAGATTTGGATTTTTTTTGAATCTGAAATATTTGCATATGCATAAGATCTCTTGGGGTGGGACCCAAGTGTAAACACAAAATCCATTTATGTTTCATACACGTCTTACACATATAGCCTGAAGATAATTTTATACAATATTTTTAATACTTTTGTACACCCCTCACATGAGATCAGCTGTGACATTTTCCATTTGTCATGTTGGTGCTCAAAAAGTTTCAGATTTTGGAGCATTTCAGATTTCCGGATTAGGGATGCTCAACTTTCCTAAGAATCTAGCTGTCTTCCATTAAACCATATTAAAGAGATTTGCATAAATGTATAATTTCTCTCTCTCACAATTTTTGTTTTGAAAAACATGGTTATTTTTCATAAAAGCATGCTATTTATGTTAATAGTAATGAGTTTATTATAAAGTTTAAGTGAATTGATAACCATTTAAATTTTTGTTTTAACTTTTAATTTGGTAAATATCACTAGCTATAACCCATATAAACAAAAATCATTACCATGAAGAGCTTTTATGTGTAAAGAGATCCTGGGACCAAAAAGTTTGAGAACCAACACCATAGAGTAATAGGCCAAAAATCAAAAGACTGAGTTTAACATTAATTCTACCCCAGAATATTTTGCCCTTATGTCTCTTTATATTCATCTTCATTTTAAAAATCACTACTTCTTTTTGTCAGTTGCTGAAAACATGGTTCTTCCAATGTTTGTTAGCTGCTAGCAGCAAAATTCTGGTGTTTTAGTCATTTGCTCCTTTTAATGACATAATATAGGCTATTGACATAATAGAATATTTAAAATCCATATTCTGAGTGGTTTATTCTATTATTAAAGACCACCCTTACCTTTATAATATCTGGATTATTGGCTAGTCTTAGTACTTTGCATGCCTTTGCTAATCCAATTCCACGCAGTGATGGGAGATAGTCACAGCCTGAAAGAATGCACATGTAACGAAACTTCTCTTCTGTGAACACATCCCCAAGCTGTCTGCACATTCCTAGCCGAGCCTGATCAATTTCTAGTCCATTTCCAAACTGGTCCATTTTTAAAATCACCTTCAAAAGGAAGGGAAATTGTTAATACCTGGAAGGGCCACTTCTATTTGTCATTAATCCACTGCAATAATTCTAAGAAATCTTTCTTGTTCTTAACTGTAACACTGAGAGATAGGAGTTATAGGTTGGCATGTTAATGATTACTAAATTTGCAAATAAATTAAACTGAAGCATAGAGTATGACTAGGACAAGGTGATACAGCCAGGACTCAACTGACCCAAATCTGATATAAAGAAAGCACTTTCTGCACCTCTCTACTCCCTGTTTACTTTGCAAGGTTGTCATGACCAAATAGTAATGCATACAAAAAACATTTTCTCCTTCCCTCTCACTTCTAAATTTTAAATTAACTCTTTTTCTTATTATTAATAATAATACATGTTTATTATATTAATAGAAAATTTGGAAAACATAGAAATTCAGGAAGAAAACAGAAGTTGCCAATATTCCATCATTTATCACTATTACCCAGCATTAATCTTTTGAAATAGATCCTTCTTGTCATCTATGAAAATAAATAGTACAGACATTAACAAAAATAGATCATCCTATAGTTTTGTATCCTAATTTCTCCCCTTAATATCTCATGACAAAGTTTTCCATTAAACAGTTTTATACATAATTCTAAATAACTGCATAACTTCCCATTAGTAGATAATTTATCTAACCTAATTGAAAAATATACAGCATATGTTATCATTATTATTTTTTATTTTTTTAAGAGATAGGGTCTCGCTCTGTTCCTCAGGCTGGAGTGCAGTGGTGTGATCATAGCTCACTGTAATTCTCAAACTCCTGGGTTCAAGTGATCCTCCCGCTTCAGCCTCCTGAGTAGCTAGGACTATAGGTGCCTGACAGCACACCTGGCTAATTTTTTATTTTTTGTAGAGATGAGGCCTTGCCATGTTGCTCAGGCTGGTCTTGAACTCCTGGCCTCAAGCGATCCTCCAATGTCAGCTGCCCAAAGTGCTGGGATTACTGGTGTAAGCCACCAAAACCCTCCAGCCTTAAGGGCTTACTCTGAAAAAATTTCCAGATTACACAAAAGTCAAGCAGCAAAACCCTTTATTTCCAATAAAATAATTAACATTATAAAAATAGATGTTAATTATAGATATTAAATAAAATAATTATTCCTAGAGAGGAAAAACTTCAGCTCTTTGATTTATTTATTCTACTTCTGTCTACATAGAAAAGTAACATGTAGTTGCTGCAGTTAAGTACCTTTTTACAGCCAAAAGCTAGGAGATCAGAGTCCTCTGTAATTATAGCTTGCACAATACCAGCTTTGTTGAGATAGGCCAACTGCGCATCAGCTTCATATGGAGCCACGAGGCAATCTACTCCCTGAGACCGAGCAGCCTGTGAGAGAGGATCACAGTCAATCTTCAGCATGTCATCTGGAAAGTACTAAACAACTTCCTGTTTCAAATCCACTTCATTACTAACCTCAACATGCACATGCTAATATTATTTTCAAAAAATCATTTCCTTTGAAGTAGAGTTTTTCTACCTTTAGTTCTAGTACATGTTGAACTAATCACGCAGCCATTAAATTTTTAAAAATTTACAAATTTGGAGAAAAGAAATATTGCTACACATTCAGGAAAAAAAAGCCCTACAAGCTAAAAAATTATTTCAAATTATAGAAATCTTCCATCTTAAGAATGATTATGTTCCAAAAGTATATAAGACATTTGTTTGGAGCTTTGAATATATTTTTCCCATAAAAATAACAGGTTGTCCTGTCAGTCTGTCTAACACTGTACTAATAAAATTATAGACCCTAATCACTATGTTTAAACCAATGCACTATGGGCAAATACTTTTAAAATAACCTTGCCAAGAAAAACAGTCCCTATCATAGCCTCTGTCTCAAAATCCAGGCAGTTGGCACACAAACTTCCTTGTCCCAAATCATGAGGAATAGTTCCCAAGGCCTGAGGAGAGGCTTTGGGAAGCAAAAAATGGGGAAAAAGGTATCCAGACCCTGCTACTATCAATATTAGTGACGACTTGCAATCTGCTAATTTTCTGAGTTTTTTTTTTGCCCAGCAAGTGTCCCACTCTCACCTCTTTACACCACTATTTGTGTATAATTGGGGTTTTTTCTCTACTTCTGCACACAGTGCAGCCTCTCTTCCTGTGGCTAAACAGAGCACACATTTCCCCTCATACTTCACACCTCCTCCTGCACCCCATCCTTTCCTTCAACCTTGACTCATACAGAAAAAGCAAAGAAATACCCACATGAGAAAGAGCCCCAATAAGAATTTTAGTGCTTCTTTTAGCTAAGGAACCAAACGGCAGAACTGTAAGCTAAAAAAAAAAAAAAAAGCTGACTCCACCTTTATCATCACACCTTTACCAAGCAGTTTGAACACAGACCCTAAAACGGGGAAAGCGAGGGCTAGAACTGTGGGCACACTGACACTAAGATTTACAGTGACAAGGAAAGAAGCTTCTACACAGCAGCAGATGAAGAACAGAAGTCTGTAGGGCTCCTGAGGCCACAGGATGGTTCAAGAGATCTCTGACCATCATTTGAGAGTGAAGGTTACAGTAAGTGTTGAAGACTGTGTGATAGTGGGGTGAAACCGAAACCTCCAGGAATTTGTCTCTGTCATCTCTGTGGAACGAAATGCTGACAGAGTTTACCTATTTAAGTCACTTATCTCAAAAGGAAGAGCCTTGCTTATTCCTTAGGATTTCTCCGTTGGAAATTGTTGAACTTCTCTTCTCTATCTAACGATGCGGTTTCATTCTTCCTCCAACACCTGCCCTTCGCTTGAGGTTAGGTCAAGGACAATTTTCCTCCTCTGATTTTCTTGCTCTCCTATTAATAAACAACTTAAAAAACTAAGCCATTTGTTCCTTTGGCTTCCTTTTTTATTCACTTACTTTAATTACTTTGTGGGCCATAGCATGTGTGATATTGATAGATCGGGTAAAACATTCTCGGGCTTCTGAGACTTTCCCCTCACGAAGCAGCTGCTTTCCTTTAAGAAGATTGGCTTGTCGTCTTCTGCAAGGCAAGAACATTTTTTAAATATCAAAAAAAAACATTTAAGAGGCTATCTCAAGGAACTATAATAAAACCATTATTCAAGAAACTTTCCTAGAATTAAAAAATGTTTGGCTCATTTGAAAGTGCACACCAGGTCCTTGAGAATATTAACCCAGATGCTTTGGACTTTTAGTCAAAAACAAGAGATTTATGATGCACACATGCACACACACAAGATTACCATTAGATTTTTCCACAGCAATGCTTTATGTCAAAAGAAAATGCAATAACTAAGATACTTTTAAAACAGTGAAAATAATCTAGTACACACAAAACATTTAAGGAAATTTGTTCATGGACTAGGCTATAAAATAAGCCTCCACAAATTAAATATTTATTTATTTATTTTTAGAGACAGGGTCTCGCTATGTCACCCAGGCTGGAATGCAATGGCTATTTACAGGTGCGATCATAGCACATTATGGCCTTGAACTCCTGGGCTCAAGCGATCCTCCTGCCTCAGCCTCTTGAGTACCTGGGACTAAAGGGCATGCACTGCCATGCCCAGCTTAAAATTTAAAAATATTCACAACCTACAGACTACAACATCTGACCTTAGTGCAATTAAGTTAGAGATTAAGTAGAGAATTAACTTACTCTCTCCTGGACTTTTCTACTTCCTTTTTAGAAGGTAAAGTACAGCCATCAAATACGAGAATAGGCTTGATCCCATGAGATAATAACATATTTAAAAATTTCATACAAAATCCTACGTACCTATGGAAAAAAAAGAAAAATGTATTTAAATGCTTTGTCTTTCTTAAGGTAATAACTTTTGCTCTATTTTAAACCAGATGAGAAAATTCTGAATGAGGTTTTGTTTTTTAAGCAAATGTTTTCATAAGAAATGGAAATTCTAATTTATTGGACTCGGGTTCAAATCCTGCCTTGGATGTTATAAGCCATGTGATGTCTGGTAGGTTACTTGACCCTCCAAGCCCTGGTTTCCTTATCTGTAGATTAAAGAGCTTTGACATCTCTTCTAATTCTGTCATTTTTGGTTCCAAGTCTGGTCTTCTTCCCCCATATTTTAATTTGTAAAAATTTCAAATCTATTGAAAAGTTGAAAGAATAGTATAATAAACACCTGATTCCTCCTCCAACAGTACCATATCACACCTAGGAAATTTAACAGTGACACAATATTATCTAATACACGGTCTGTGTTAAAATTTGCCCAATTGTCCCAACAATGTTTCTTATATCCAGTGGTATCCTGGTAAATGTCTAACAACTAGTTGTGGGGAAAGCTTGCCTGATTTTCCTGACATGAATATTCTACAGTGGTGATCAGCTACCAACGTGGAGCCAATGAAAGCCAAGTTGAGAAGAGATGGTGTATAGCAAGCTCATATGAGCTGGCTCCAGCACACCACTGCTATTATTTTTCCCCAAACCAGGATCCAGTCAAGGATCCCATACTGCATTCAGTTTTTTTTTTTTACTCCAAGGCAATTAACAAAAACAGACGCCTTTATAACACCCATCATTTAATAAAGGATATTTTACTTCAAAAATAGATACAGAAAAACATAATCTTAAAAGATAACCTTTTAAATCAAATATGCTCTTAATGACTCACTATATTATTTTTCTATTTGTTGTAGATCAGTGACAATGAACCTGCAGTGGTATAGAACAATGATTGGGACCTGCTGATTATCAAGCAAAATCTAGCAGAAAGTAAATATGTAATTATAATGAAATTTTAAAGGACATTGATTTTTTATTTTTTTTGCTAACAGGGATTAAAAGTGTGTTTTCTGTACCCAAAAATGGATGTCTGAAATCATCATGGATTCATGAAATCATCATCAAAACACTGCTAAAAAGTTTATCCTAGATAAAGAACAAACAAGACAATCTTTGGTCTTTGTCTACCAGCTTATTACAATGAACAAGAACTAGGCCTATATCACAGAAAGAAGTCATCCCTGATTTGGCAATATTATAAGACTTCTTGATAAATTCTGGCATTGAGTGAAAACAATTTGTTTCTGGAAAAATAACATTGTAAGTCTCATTCTTAATTATCAAAGAATTGATATAATGTCCAAGCTTACCTATCAGTAGGTTCACCTTTGGCTAGTTTTTCAGCACAAGCAATAGCTCCTTTGTGAAGCCAGCAATATGTATCCACAGCTACTACCTGCCCTTTATACTTCCTCACATGGATGGGTTCAGAAGCTTCTTTGATAAATTGTAGCAATCCTTGTATCCCCATAGTGCCAAATTAACTATATGATACGAAACGAGAAAGGGAAAACAGTGATGTTTAAAGCAAAATATATTTATCAAAAAGTCAGAGAAAAATAAAAGAAAAAGAACTTAAAATTCAATATAGAAACTGTTATTGTTTAGATATTTGAGAATCACTGCGCTTTAATATTTTAACTGGGCTCCTCCCTGTCAAACAATTTCCCATGGGTTAGAATTTACATTAATCACTAACACTATCTCTAATGCCACTTGACAGTTGCTTAATGGTTATTCTTTCCAAAGTGCTTTCACATTTAGAATCATCACATGTGCTCCAAACTCTTAACACAGTGCCAGGCACAGAGAAGGTGCTCAAAAAAGTCTCTCCTCTCTTCAAAAAGGCATTGTTAAAATCTACAAAATTGTGCATGCTATGGCATCACACTGCCCATACAAAAGGCATTACAAGGGCCAACATGCAAATTCGCATAGTAGAAACTCAAAACACTTTGTAGGAATTGTAGGCATTTCAATTAAAAAAATAAAAAAAATGAAATAATCAAAGAGAATTACAGAAATGAATCTCTACTTTGTCAGGACTGAAATTCACTACCATCAGAATGCATTATTCCAAGCAATAAAAACTATGGTCATAAGCAGTGGTGGTGCCTAGGGGTAATTCCATCAGATTCTCCAAAGCTACCCCCAAAGAAATGTGAAACTGCCTACTTTGCAAATACAGCTTCAAGACAAGTGCTTTAACTTCCCACCCCCTTCAATTCAAGTTGCAGCCCCCCTAAGCCCTTTCTATACAGAAATTCTGGAACTGCCACAGCCCTTTCAGAAGAAACTATTTCCCCCCACTCCCTATGATAAAAAGTCAGCAATGGGCACTGAGCAGTTGCTTAGCATTTCATAATAAAAACCTCTCCTACCAAACATCAAGCTTGGAAGAAAGGCAAGAAAGAAAGTACAGGATCAGAAGTCAGCCTTACCCTGTTGACACCTTACCAGAGCTCTGACGCTGCAGTCCAACAGTTCTCAGGTTTCAGAAGTTGGCAGATTCTCAATTCCACTCCCAGTGACTTGTGATTCACTAGCTCTGGAGGGAGGCTAGGGACTCAGTTTTAAATTCAATTTGGATGCAGGTGGTCCTCAGGCCACAGTTTGAGAAAGCAATTATTCTCTTACTTTGCAGATAATGGATAAAAAGAGTTTTCTTTCACTCTGAGGAAAAGGGACATAATATACAGTTCGTGAAACTTACATAAGTAAGTTTCTTCTGGGCTAGGTATATATCCTTGAATAAATATTTCCTCTTTAGCATAGTAAGAATGACTGAGTGCCATACAGCGCATATCTCAAGGAGGTCACATGTGGCACCAGAGGTAACAATAACAGCAGCAACTTCACCACTTTCTTCCTTTCTCGCGTAGACGTGCAGGCGTAGTCCGTAAGCCCATTACAGACAACACGTTTCCTTTGGCCTGCACAACATTAAGGGAAAAATTTACTTGTCAACATTCAAAAGTGGGGAGATTGCACGTAAAAAACAGACTGCCAGCTTCTGCGGAAAAATGTAAGAAGTCTCACAACTGTGGCGACAGCCCCAGCCGGGAATCGTCTGCTCTTTAATGAGCGCGGACTCTCCCTTCGTTCTCTGAATTGCAGCTCTGGCCCGGCCACACGTTCCCTCGGAACCAAACAACACATACTCCACTCGGGAAGACCACGCCAGACCCTCTCCTTGCCTTCCTGGAAGATCCTAAATCCCGACAGGAGGGCCGGGGGTGACGCGCAGATAGCCAGCCCGCCGCCGGGACCACGGGAACCCACCCATTAGCCTCCGCACAGCCCGCTCCCTCCCTTTCCTTGAAGGGCTCTCCCAGTCCGCTCGAGGGGAGCCAGACGGGGGTTCTGAAACCCGCCCCCGACGCCCCTCACTCACTTTGGCCAGAGCAACCGAGGCCGGCGGCGCAGAACGCGAACAACCCGGCTGCAGCCGCGCGCCAAGGGCCCGACCTTTCAATTTGCGCGGGATCGCCCGCGGCCCCGCCCCGCGGACGTGACGTCAGCGCACCTCCCGCACGCCGGCGCCACACCCCCGCCCGCGGCCTACCGCTCCAGGCCCTGAGCCTCGCTGGACGTGACAGCGGCCCGCTGCGCTACGACTCCGGTCGCCGCTGCCAGCACGAGCTCCGTGCGGCCTCTCGAAGGCGCGGGCAGAGCCAGTGCTGCTGCCCGATGGAGAATGACGCCCCGGAAGTTGGAAGGTTTTTCTCTCGCCGGGGCTGCTGGGAGTTGTAGTTCGCTGCGGACTGCGGCTTCAGTTCCGGGAGGCTGAAGTTTGGAGAGCGCCGCCGCGCGTTTGTGCTGAGGTTTTTAAAGCCTGGAAAAGGAGCCCTGCTGGAATTGGTCCCTTTGTCCCACTCAGCGCCGTCAGCCCCACCCCAATTGCCTCATTCTCTCTATGAAACTAAGTCCAGTCATCTCTGTACTAACTGAAATGGAGTTCAGTTCACGCTGGGCTCTTTTTCCTATTGCAGTAGTATTATTGGTTAACATCCGTCCCCACCACTTTGCCTAGTAACTGGCTTCGTTTAATTTTGACGTAAGTCAGGGGAAATTTTATCTATATAACAAAACAATCTTGAAAATGGGCCTTAGATTGGACTTTGGTGGCCACTTGCGGCTAAGTTTCCAGTCCTTATAATACCCAGACCTGGTTGCTGTTCTCTTCTCTTAGGAATATTGTGGTGAAAAAAATTGGAAAGAACCTCACGCCGGACCACAAAGTATGTTCTGGACCCAGAGATCAGCAGGAATAATATAATAATTCAGACTCAATTCAAGGAGGTGAAGGAGAAGAAGGGAGCACGTTGTTTAAAATGCTCCCCTTTTGATTATCTTCTCTATGTGTTTCTTTCATGCTTCTTTTAAAGTTTTTTCATGATCAGTCTAACATCCATCACGCCAGTACATTACCTTAAAAGTTGTTGAAAAGGTGCCACTTTGGGGGAATGTGTTTAGGTAAGTAGGGTTGCCTCCTCCCCAGTTCTGTTCTGTAGAGCTGAGACTAGGAGAAAGGATGAGAAAAGTTTTCTTCCTATTTCAGTGGATATGGTAGACCTCACCCTGAACCAGCCTGGAGCAGACTCTAGGGGATAGTGGGGACAGTTTCAAACTAGGGCAGATTAAAGAGGAACTTAAATGTGCTTGGCTTGTGCTTGTAGAGAAGTCTTCTTATAGTCATTGGACCACTCAGGTGTAATAACTGCTTCAATGCCTTGGATCCAACCAAGAATATGCCACCCATGGGGGTCTTAGAAAGGAACCCCCAAATCAAAAAGGTGCCCATTTAAGCCACACTCCATCCATCATAAAACTAACATAAGAAGTTGTTGCACTACAAACAGCCCAGTGTTTACTACTGATTTGACTCCCAAGTTTCCAGACTGGGTTCTTGGCTGCAGTTTTCCAAATTTTTAAAAAAACATTAGTTAAAAAAAATTCACTGGCCACAGTGGCTACACTTGTAATCCCAGCACTTTGGGAGGCCAAGGAGGGAGGAAGATTGCTTGAGGCCAGGAGTTCGAGACCAGCCTGGGCAATACAGCCAGGTGCCAGAAGTTGGATGTTTTTCCTCTCCCCAGGGCCACTGCTCTGCAAAAAAAAAATCTTTTAAAAAATCAGCTGAGTGTGGTGGTGCATGCTTGTAGTCCTAGCTACTTTGGAGGCTGAGGCAGGAGGATCTCTTGAGCCCAGGAGTCCAAGGCTGTAGTGAGCTATGATTATGCCACTGCACTCCAGCCTGGGTGACAGAGTGAGACCCTGTCTCAAAAAAAGATTTTTTTTTTCACTAAACAATATTTTTACTCTCCAGGAGGATAAACTATTTGAATCAATTTGTGCAGTAATTTACTACATGCCTTAGGTATGCCTCTCAGTGCTAAGCATTGTGGGTACACAAAGAGATGGCCTCTATTTTCATAGAACCTAGTATTTAGTTCTGCAAACAAAACACATGTTCATCAAAAAGTTAAATCATAAATAATGTTGGTGTGTTATTGAATTCTGAAGTTAGTGGTATAGCCCATACATTCTTAGCTTAAGACTCAGTTCTGGTGTTACCAGTTCCCAGATGTCTTTCCTAAGCTGGATATTTGTTTGACATACACAAGCATCCTGTGATCACTCTTTTGCACTAATATTTCTCATACTTTCATTGTATTTTAATTGACTTTGTCCTCCAGTAGTCTGAAAATGCTTTGAGGTTGGGTTGCCAGATTTAACAAATAATAACATGGGATACACAGAAATTTGAATTTCAGATGAACAACAGCTACATTTTTAGTATATCTAATGCAATATTTGGGGCATAGACAAAAAAATACATGTATATCTGAAATTCAAATTTAACTGTGCATTCTGTAATTTTGTCTGGCACACTTACCTTGAGGGTAGAGATTATGTCTATGAATTTTCATATCCCAGGTGTTTACCACTGGTGTTAATAAAAAAAAAATCTAAATTTGTGGACTAATAAATAAATGTCCTAGGTATGGTATCATGAATTATGGATTTGCTTAATAAGTATTCTATCTTGGTGAAAGATCAGGTACCCTGATTTTTAATTTGGAAAATATTGCCTCCATTGCTGTAACAGCAATGTTTTCTTACGTGTGGACCCCCGAGCAGACGATTTGGGGCCCTAGTGACAGTTAGGGGCCCCTCTGGATGGCCTCCTACCTTTGCCTGGTTTCAGGCAGGGTTGTTGGAACCAAAGCTGAGCAGCACCTCCTTCCACATGCACACTGATGCACACACCAGTAGTTTCCAGGAAGAGAGGTGGGAGTAGGGGTTCTTTTCTGAAGCCCTTTTTTTTCCAAGCAGCTTTTTCCCAAGCCCGAGTTCCCTCCAAACCAGACAGACATGGAAATGGGGACAACCTCAAGTGCTGGGCAAGTCAGCATCCTATTGTCATCAAGGTACAGGCTGTGTTTTCATTTTATTCCTCTGTTGAACACAATATGGATAAGTGTTCAAAATAGGATGTTTAAAGTGTAAAAGTGAAGATGATGAGGGAGATGTGAGCAGTGGTGGTGATTATTATATAGACATGGACCAGAATACCGTTTTTTTCTGACTGATCATTATTAACAGCTCCAGTTTTCTGATTGAGGAACTTATTTTTAGATGCTCATTTTATAGCTCAGTTAGATTGATTTTTATTTGTATTCAATTATTTTTACATTTTAAAATATTTTAATCGAATTACTTTGTTTTCATTATAATTTTACAGTTACTTGTATTATGGCAAGTGATACTTATAGTGCTAACATGAAATTTGCTTTTTAAATAAATTTAAGTTGAAAACAAGTCAATTTAAAGAAAACCTATTAAGTAAATAATAGGACAGGTGTTTTGCACTAATGGTAAATAGGAGTAAGTAAAATTTCCAAAACAGTCATTTCTCCCTTCTTTAAAATAGCCCTTCAGCTATCACCCGATTTCTCTGCTCTCCTTATAGTAAAACTTTTTGAAAGAATTGTCCGTACTTGCTATCTCAAATTCTTCCATTTACTATTGTATAATTTTTCTTTTTTTAAAATGGAAATAAAACGTACATACAGAAAAGTGCACAAATCCTAAGTGAATTATCACAAAGTGAACATACCACATTACCTCTGCTCAGTCCTCGCAAAAGACCCTCTGTCCCTCTTTTCTAATCACACGGATCTCTGTCCTCCCAAAGGTAACTACTAATCTGTCTCATTGCTGCATACATTAGTTTTGCCTTGTTTGTAAAATTTCTATAAGTGGAATCATGCAGTTTTCATTCTTTGGCATTTGGCCTCTTTTACTCAACATTGTGTTCGTGAGATTCATCCATATTATTGAGAGAACCTATAGTTGGTCTTTTCTTTTTCATTTCAATGTAGAATTACATTACATAAGTGTATTATAATTTATTCATTCTACTATTGATAAATATCTGAGTTGTTTCCATATTTTGTCTATTACTAGTAATGCTTCTATGAACATTCTTGTGACTTCTTGTACATGTGACTTCACCTTCTACTACTCTTGCTCTTGCTCACTCTACTTTAGCCACACTTGCCTCCTTGCCATTCCTGGAACATGCCAGGTACACTCCCACCTCCAGGCCTTTGCATATGCTGTTCCTTCTTCCCAGAATGCTCTCCCACCAGATATTCACATGGTCTTGTCCTTTACTTCTCTCAGTAATAGGTTTCTTCTCAGTGAGGCATTCTCTAACCATGGTATTTTAAATTGCAATTCCTATTCCTACTTTGTGACACCCTATTTTCCTTTCCCTGATTTATTTTTCTCATGATACTTACCATAATTGGGCATGTTATTTATTTTAGTTATCTATTGTTTATTGACCATATCCTGCCCCACTATAATGAAAGCTCTATAAAGACAGAGATTTTTGCTTATCTTCTGTAACATTGCCTGGCATGTAATAGATATGTAATGCATTTACGTAGAATGACACTACTAAAAAATATACAGCTGGCTGCAAAATATACATTTTAGAGAAACTGGCATAGGTATTTGGCAAAGCTCTCTTCCCAGTGATTGAAATATTAGCATCAATATTATCTATGTGTCTAAATAATAAAATTTACTATAAGAGTTCTGAATTATAATACTTAAGAAGCACTTAGTATGTTTCAGGTTGATTGTACATGTTTTACATACATAATTTATTTAACACTCATAACAATACTATGAGGTTGGTACATTTATCATCCCCATTTTACAAAGGAGACAACTGAGTAAAAAGGGATCTGAACCCAGTGTAATTTGGCTCTAGAGTCTGTGCTTTTAACCACTACCTTTGGATGGCCATTATATGTGTTTATCTATATCATATTAACATTTCTGAAGTTATCAATGTACCGATCCCCTTTAGATGATTTAGGAAAAAGAAAAGAAAGGAACAACTTTTTTTGAGAAAGGGTCTCAGGCTCTGTTGCCTGGGCTAGAGTGCAGTGGCATCATCATAGCTCACTGCAACCTCAAGTTCCTGGGCTCAAGTGATCCTCCTGCCTCAGCCTCCTGAGTAGCTGGGACTACAGGTGCACACCATCTTGCCTGGCTGATTTTTTTCTATTTTTTGTAGAGATGGGGTCTTGCCCTTGTTTAGGCTGGTCTCAAACTCCTGGCCTCAAGCGATCCTCCTGCCTCGGATTCCCAAAGTGCTAGGATTACAGGCATGAGCCACTGCGCCTGGCCCAGCAATAACTTTTATACGCTCTCAAATAGCTCTGGAGGATAACTATTGTTACCTCATTTACAGAAGAAGAAAAAAACTAAAGCAGAGAGAAATAGGTAATCTTGTCATAGTCAAGTAGTCAAAACTACTATATGATGTGAATCAAATGTGATTCAAACTAGACCTGAATCCAACAGCCTATATTCTTCACTATGACACATGGGGGGTGGGGGAGGCGAACAAGTGTTACCCGTGAATAGTGAAGATCCAGAGAGCAGGAGGAATACACAGTTCCAGCTGGCAGCAGGCTGTAAAGGGGTTGTGGAATCACAAGGACAGTAGACACAATCCCAACTGAGAATTTCTGGGTCCACAGACATCTTTTTCTGACCCAGGCCTTCAAAGCTCACTCTTAGGTGAGTTCAAGGTAAATGAGTGGGAGAGGGCCCTTGCAGACAGAGCCAGGCCAACGCTTCCTTCTTGTATGAGATCTTTTAGATTAATAAACCATACATCCTGGGCCCAGTGGTTCAGACTGAAGAAATTCCTCTTTCTACTGCTAGAGTAGTGTTTGCATTTCTCACGATTTTTAGTCTTACCATGACTTTTTCATGGCCCAAGGAAATTCATTCATATCAGTGCTTCAATTTTTTGGTCTTGCTTTCTAAAAAATTAAAAATACAAAAAGTTCAGAGAATACTACCCACTTCCTGGGTGAGCTTGGGACTTAGTCATAGGCATAAAATAGATATATTTCTTTTGACTTTAACGGGAAAGTGTGACTTGCAATAGGATATCAGAATAATAGTTCCAAGGTGGTATGCTGATGGAGGACATTCACTCACCAGATAGCCAGAAGGGACATTTCTATTGAAAACTCAGTGAAATATAACCTAGAACAATGAAACAGACATTAATACATCAACAGAGTGAAAAAAACAACCAGCAACAGAATGCTTAGTGAGGAGAAATACAAGATGGAGAGGCTTAGCTAAACAAAGGAGTCTCCTTGATTATAAGGCAAAAAGTGGTCTTTGTGTAATAAGTGCCAGATTCAGCATGAAGCAGCTGCTGTCAGAACGAAAGAGTGATGAATTTCTGTCCACTTAGTGTTCTTTGGGCCTCCAGGGGACTTACTCAGCCAGCAGCTCTATTTTCAGAAGCAGAGGATAAACACATGCTTTAATCCCACCATTTAAAGTCTGATAAGTGTTTTTACCAAATGCCTGGGGCCAGTTTTTCCATTATTTTTTGTGTATATCTATATGCACATCTATGTCTGTGTCTCCATGAATATCTTCTATTTTCCCTTATATACTACCTCACTTGGTTAACAGCTTAAGCTCTGGACATACATTACTTGGATTCAAATCTTGGCTATGTAACTTATTAGCTGTTAATTTGCTGAATTTAGAAAAAATTCATCTCTCTATTTTTCATTTTTTTAACCTGAAAACTGGGGTGAATAATAGACCTAACTGAACTACTTCATAGGATTATGAAGATTAAATTAGATGATGTATGTAAAGTCTATAATATAGTATTTGGATTGTGATGCTCAATATCAGTTAAACAAACAAAAGGCCACAATACTTGGTTGTATATAGTGATTTATGGTTTGCCAAGAGCTTTCCTGCACATTTTTCACTTGGTCTTCACAAGAACCTAATGAGCCAGGTCAGTTTGTTACAAATAAGGAAGATGAGACCTCCAGCACCATTCAGTGGCTCACTCAATATCATAGAGCAAGTGGTAGAGTCAGAATCTTTTATATAAAGAGATATTTTCATCCTTATATTAATATCCTTTTCACAATCTCATGCTACTTTCCTTTAAAATGAAATTGCTATTTTTTTTTTCATAATTGATTTGGCCAACTTCATCATAACGGAAGAATCAAAATTAGAGTCCAGGTCTTGTCCCTCGGAGAGACTCAGAAGGAACTGGATCAATTAAATTAAAATTGTGCCCATGCATGTTATCATTGATTTCTGAAAACTTGCTGGGATTTAAAAGAAATTTTAGTTACCTAAGGGAAGGAAACTATATTTTACTAAGCAGAAGTCTTGGTTGTAATGGACAGAAATCCAACTCAAATTGGCTTTTGTAAAAAGGGAATTCATTCCCCCGTTATAGGTTGAATTGTGTTCAATCCCCCGCCCCCCACCAAAAAAAAATATCAGGAAATCCCAAACCCCAGAACCTCAGAATGTGACTCTTTGGAGATAGGGTCTTTACAGAGGTAATCAAGTTAAAATTAGGTCATCAGTAGGGGCGCCCTAATCCAATATGACTAGTGTCCTTATATGAAGGGGTCATTTGGACACAGACACACATAGACAGAAGATGATGTGAAGAGACATATGGGGAATATGACCATCTGCAAGCTAAAGAAAGAGGCCTAGAACAGATTCTTCCCTCACAGCCCTCAGAAGGAACCAACCCTGCCCACACCTTGTTCTGGGACTTCTAGCCTCTGGAACTGTGAGACAATACATTTCTATTGTTTAAGCCAATCAGTTTGTGGTACTTTGTTACAGCAGCCCTAGGAAACAAATACATCCTCTCGTACCAGAAAAGTTCAGGAGTAGCTCAAGGATTTAGGAATAGATGGATCTAGGGGATCAAATGCATCATTAAGACATGTCTCTTCATCTCTTTTTCTTCTGTACTGGTTTTACCATATCTCATCAATTCTAAAACTCATGTTTTCCCTATCTTTTTCACATGTCTGAAATCAAGGTGCAGCTTACAGTTTCTTCTTACATTTCTTTATTCTTAGTGGTACACAAAATAATTATATGTCTTACCATTAATGGCATTTCAGGAAACTTTAGAGTGTTCGCAGGCAGACTATTTACGTGGCCAATCCTTGAAGCTCAAAGCTTAATATCTAAGTCACTTAGTGACCCCAGTGGAACAAGAGAGCCTTTTCACAGTTGTTTCAGCAAAAGGCCCCAAGCAAATATTCATTGGCTGTAACTGATCTGGCTTTGGGCGTATCAGACCCTAGAAAGCAGGGTTGGGCGAAGGGGCAAGTAGATTGAACACCACTGAACTCACATGGTTTAAGGGTAGTAAAAAGGTGATTTCCCAAGAGGAAATGAAGTTCTGTCACCAGGAGGTGAAAGGCTGAATGCTTGGAAGGCCTGTGTCACCACAAGTACCTGCCTGTGCCAAGCACTGTCACATGATTCTTGCTTGATTCTCATTACAACTCTTGTGAAGCAGGAGGTATCACCATATCCATTTCACTAATCAGGAAACTGAGGCTCAAAGAGACACAGACCTTTCATCAGAGCTGAATATTACCAAATAATTACAGAGTGCTTACAATGTGCAACACGCTCCCTAAGGGCTACAAATACAAGGGTGAATATGGTCCTTGTGCCCAAGGAGGTCAGAGACGCGGGGGGAGATAGACCCAAAGCATCAAACAACTTACTATGATATAGGAATGTAATACTATGAAAATAATTAAATCTGCTTTGCTAGGAAAGGGGGACCCATTATCGAAAGGGGGTTGGGAAAGGTTTTTTCACAATCTTTACAAAAGCCTTTCTTACACTGTGTCAAATTACATCAGAGTACTGGAAAACAGTGATATTATTAAACCTTGCAAGGAGCCTGGAACATGGAAAGTATTTATTAAATAGTTATGGAGTGAGTGATTAAAAGAGTGAAAGTGGGTCTTATTTGAAGAGGCTAAATGTCATTGGGACATGGTGTTGCTTTACAGGTCCTGGGCCGCCAGCTCTGTGTTCATTTCCAGGGTCAGTCACGACATCCAAGGGTTCCATTTTACTCGCTTTCATCAGATTTACAAACAGGGGGACTTATAGCTCTGAAGTTTGCATTGTCTTTTCCTCCGAACTTTGAAAAACATTCTTCTGGTCTTTTTAGCGTGTTTCATTATGAATCATCTCCCTATATTAATAGACATTTGTTTTCTAAACATTTGTTTCATTTAGCTTTCAAAAAATCTTACCAGGTCGTGATAGAGCTCTGATTGATTAGTTTTCAGAAATAAAAAAGTGATGATTTCATAAAATATGTAGGTTTCCATAAATCTTTGGGTCTCAGTCTATAACCAGGTGATGTGTATTTTTCATTTCTATTCTACTGATTTTTGATGATCAAGTTTAACACAAGACAAGTAAGGGTGGCTGACTTGTTTTCACACCAGTGCCCTCCAGGCTTCCTTGCTATTCCCTCCCCTACTTTCTGGAATCTCTCTTTTCCATCTAAAAGATGCCCACCACTCAGTGGTACCTTCATGATGTCCAGCATCCTTGTTGGTAAGACCCTTGCTCGCCACCATTGCTGATAAGCCCAATTACTTTTCCAAAATTAAAATTTGGGTTCATTAACTATCAGAGTTATTTAGGAGCTGTGTTTCTTTTCTATACATACCACCTACAGCTGGCCTCTCTAGGCTGAGATATTTCTGCTCACTAGAGACTAGATCATCAGCTACAGAGGCTTGGGCCCAGAATTGTCTCAGTCACTGTGAACTCACCGCATTCCATTGTGTGTCTGTCTCCATCAGGCATGAACTTCCACATCAAAATTCCTATAAGGCCATGTAGAATCTGTAAATCCATTTTGGCAAAACCATTTCTGGGCTTGTATAACCCAGATATAAGTCCCTTAATCTCCATGCCATTTTACCTTTATAAACCTATCTTCAATAACTCTTCAAATGATATAATGACTTTTTCTGAAACTTTGGACCTTGAGGTGTATCGGTAACTGATACTGGTGAAATGCTGTTACATAGCTCCCTAGAAATTATCAGAACTACCTAGAAATCCCTTTTTTGGGTGGAAACTGTAGTTATGTAAAGCTCTTTCATGCTTGAAAAGGACACTGGCTGTATTTGTCAAAAATTCCTCCTGTTGAGGTGACCTTTTGAGATTGAACATGAGCAGAACGCAGACCATCTATGGCTTCTGTTTTGCTCCCATGTTGCAGCTCTGCTAAAGGATCTAGCTGTGGCAGTGGGAGCCTGATAAACCACGGGGCTTGCCCGCCTTTCTTTTCTCCTGTGTATGTGGTAAAGTTCTGGCTCCTAATGCTCCTAGCAATTACTTTGTCATCCTTAGGTTGTATTTCTGCTTAGACCAAATGTCATGTCCTTCTTTCTCAAATTACCCATTCATTGCAAGTCAAGATGCAATGAATCCTTAAATCAATGTGTATTTTCTAATTATAATAGAAATACGTACTTTTTTGTGATGACTGTGGGAAAACACAGAAATGTATAAAGAAGAAAACAAAAATTCCCAGAAATATTACTGCAATACTACTATTCAGAAATGCCTGCTATTAACATAATATGGAGATGTGTTTTCTGATTTTTAGTGCATGTGTGTGTGAATTTTTTTAAATAATCTTGGCTTTATAGTATATATAGATAAATTTTTGTATATTTTCTCATATATCATTATTTCATGAGTGTTTTCCTATGCAGTAAATATTCTTTGAACTTGTCGTATTATTTACTCCTTCATTATGGATATATCATAATGATTTAACTCTTCTATTGTTGGGTGTTTAGTTTGTTTCTATCTTTTATTGTAAATGGTGGACATACTTACATCTTTATCCTCTTATCCAATGATCTGCTTAGGATAAATTCCTTGAAGAGGAATTGCAGAGTTAAAGGGTTTGATTATCTTTATCATGATATATACTGCCAGATTGCCCTTCAGAAAAGGATTATCAATTTAAACTACCAGGTCTTTATTAGTGCCTTTTTAAATATTCCCCCAATAATGAAATATATTTTCTTTAAATTTTTTTAACTGTATGATATGAAAATGTTACCACACTCTTCTTTTGCATTTTACTTCTTTAAATACTAAGAAGTTGAGCATTATATCTTGTATGTTTTTTTCCTTATTTGCATCTAATTGGTATGTTCACTATGTTCGTTCATTTTTTTCTAACAGGTTGTTAAGGCTTTTCTTTTTCTTTTCTTTGTCCTTTTTTTTTTTTTTATGTTAAACCTCAGCAATAGAGGCCTGAGTTAGTGATAGTCCTCTTTTCCTGGTCATGCCCGGCATCATTCCCTATTATTCTGATTCCTGATTCCCATTTTACTCCCGGTCACACACACACATATGCAAGCTTCCTAGTGTATTCAATTAATATCCTTTCAGTCATATGAGTTGTAAAATGTGTATTTTTGTAAGCATACATTTTCAACTTACATAAATCAAATGGTATTGTGTGTTACATTTAATTCTGATTCTTATTTTTACTTAGCACAATTCTAATGATTCACCCATGTTGCTCTGTGTGTATCTAGTACTTTATTTCTGATTGCTGCAAAGTGCTGCATAGTGGGTGCTTTTCACCACATTTTGCTGAGGCATGCCTCCAGTGAGGGTCACCCTGATTCCCCCAGATTTCCTCTCCCCTCTGCCATTGCAAATAATGCATACCCCTTTTCAAGCTTGTGCGAGAAGCTTTTTGGAATACACACATGCATGCAGGTGCAGAATTGGTAGGTCATATACCTAATTTGATTAAACCTGCCAATTGCTCTTCAGATGGCTACTCTAGTCTAAATTCCCACCAGCAGTGCCTGAGAGTTCCTGAATCCCTAGATCTCTTCTACACTTACCTGGCCACTCTAACAGGTAAAAGTGATCAGTTATTTTGTTTTAATTTGCATCTTTCTGATTGCTGATGAATTTGAGCATCTTTGTTTGGGTTTTCTCTTGTGTATGTTGCCCAATCATACCCTTTACCCATTTTCCTAGGTGGTTTCTGTTTTTTCTTGTAGATTTCCAAGTGTTTTATATATCCTGCTCTATTCAGTACTGATAACTACTAACCACGTGGGTTATTTAAATTTAAATTAATTAAAATAAATAAAATTAAAAGTCCAGTTCTTCAGTAGCATGAGCCGTACTTCAAGTGCTCAATAGTCACACGTGGCTAGTGGCTACCATATTGAACGATGTAGATTTAGAACACTTTCATCATTGCAGAAATCTCCATTAGGGAGAACTGTTCTAGATATTAGATGCACATCAATTTTGGACCTTGCAAATATCTTCTCCTGTTCTGTCATCTGCCTGCTAAATTTGCCCATTATTTTTTTTTTGTATAGAAATCCTCAATTTTGATGTAAACACATTTGTTAATTTTTCCTTCATGATTTGTGCTTTTGAAATTTTGTTTAAGAAGTTTCCCCCACCCTAGATTACCAGTATATCCTGTTATGTTACTTTCTATTAATTTTTATGGTTTCTTCCCTTTTACGTTTAGGTTTGTAGTCTGTCTGAAATTCATCTTTGTTATTTGGTATTAAGTAGAAATCCAGTTTTATTTTTCTCCATATGTGACTAAGTTTCTCTAACAACGTCTATTTTAAAAAATCTGTCTTTTCTGCATTAATTTGTGGTGTTACTTTTATTATACAACATAAGTACTTTATATACATAAGTTCCCATGAATGTACAAATCTGTTTCTGAATTCTCTTTTCTATTTCATTGGTCCATTTATTTGTTCTTCATAATTCATACTTTTTATTGCTATGATTTTGTACTGTTTTAGTATCTGACAGGACAAGTCTTCTCTTTTTACTCTTCTTTTTAAGGGTTGACCTAATTATTTATGAACATTTATTCTTCCAGGTAAATTTTAGAATAAATTTATTTAGTTTATCTAAAAGAAAACTGGAAGTTCAAATGGGATTGCACTGGATTTAAGTAAATTTAGTTTAACTTGAGGATATTTGACATCTTTGTAAAATTAAATCAGCCTATTTAAAACAATTTGCTTATATAATTATCTGTGCCTTTTATTAGAGTTTAGAAAATTTCCCCCAGGGAAATTATTTTACTTAGCTCAATTCCAAAATATTTTATTGTTTTATTTCTGTAGATTGTATCTCTTTTTTCATTTTTCTAGTTGGTTATTGCTAGTATAGAGAAATGCTATGATTTTTGTAAGTTGATCTTATAAATAGAAACCCTGTGAAAACTTATTAGTTCTTATAGTTTGTTGATTTGTAAAAACGCTTTACATATTAAGAATGTTCACTGTTTGTATATTATATTTGTTGGAAGTGTTTTCCAATTTGCCACTTGACTTTTAATTTTGTTTATGATGTTTTTTTACATTTCTAAGTTTTAAAGTTATCATGTAGTCAATTCTATTAATGTTATTTGGTGATTTCATCCAATGCATGTATGCTATTTGGCAAAATGAATGGTGTTTTCCTTTGTTTTCTTCTGCACTAGCAATTTGCTTTATTGCTTTCCCCAAATGAAGATTTCTTCCCAGCATGTCCTCCAAAGTTGACAGAAAGTGTGTTGTCACTTTGGATCCACTAGGGGCCAACACTCGCTTGAAAGACACTGATTTGTCTTCCTAAAATGCCTAATTTTTCCTCTCCAGAGAGAAGAAACTGGCTGAATGAAGCCTCACTGAAAATAAGTAATTTCCATTTAAATTAAATGAATGGCAATGATATAGAAAAGAAGAGTCTAGACAAAAAGAAAAGGCTATTATTAAAGACAGTAAGTTATATAAAGAGGATTCAAAGTTGTTTCTTAGTGGAAAAAATGCAAGCATAAAATACAAATAAAACAGTTTAGATTTTTAAAAAAATTTAACCTAGAAGAAAGAGAAAACTAAAATAGAAATAAAAAAGGTATAGTTTCTATTCAAAATCCACATGAAGCATCATTAAATAAGAAGTATATAACAAGAAACAACAATAATGGCTTTTTCTCCGTTTTCCTCTTCTTTGCTCTGAAAGGCCAGGAGGTGGGGCTAACCTACCTCCCATACTCTGTAGAGTTCCTGCAGACATCTGAGTGGAAAACAGTTCCCAAACTGAAAAAAATCAGTTGTTTTAGTTCAAATGAGGCAATCTGTAGGAAAGGACCATGCTGAAGGACTATGCTGGCCCCAAAACAGTCATTGAAATGTTATTTCTCCCTGAGTCATAGTAACATTCTTAAAATCATGTTTATCACTCAAAAGCAGATGAATCCACAAAGGGAGGGAGGGTGCAAGAGAAAGAAGGAAGGAAGGGAGAAAGGAAGGAAGAAGAGAGAAAGGGAGGGAGAGAGGGAAGGAGGGCAGGAGGGCAGGCCAACTAGCAAGACTGCAATTCTCTTATCTGTGAACACAAAAGGACAGCTAAAAACAGTTCTTTATGTATAGATGGCTGCTTATATTTAGACCTGGAAAAAAACTGATCAAGATCAAATGATAGCCCACATGCAAACCACTGTAAAAAGCAAGCGCTATTATTATTACAAAGGTGCATGTACCAGCTTGGAACTTGACTTCTGGGTGCCTTTTCATAAGTAGGGTAGCTACGCATGTCAAGCATGAAAGCCCATGCTATGAAAAGAAATTATTTTTACGTCAATTGAATAAATGCATGAAAGGTTTACGTTTGCATATACGACAAGGTAAAATTTTTTAAAAATCAACTAAATTCCATCTTAAACGTTCTAAATTACATAAGAACTTTCAAATTATGTTTTCCGCTGGATTTTACCTTAGTACCTATAAAAACTGAGTATGTACATCAGAAAGAACATGTTTACAAATGCAGACTAAGAAACACCATACGTTAGTTCACAAAGTTTAGTTATTTAACTTTTAATCAATTAAATTTATATTTATGTGTAAGTAATATGTGTACAAAGTAGAAAATGCAATACAATGAAAAGGTTTTCTTTGAAAAGCATACTGCTCTCCATCCCCATCCCCTCCCTCACCATCCAGAGGTAGCTATTATTGCCAGTTTCTTACCATGGATATGCATGATTTTTTTTTTTTTTTACAGAAATGGTAGTATGCCGTACAAATTGTTCTACATCTTGCTTTTCAAAACACCACCACCAACAACCACTTAATATAACATGGTTTACTCTTCATTTCAGGTCAGTTTCTTCTTTCTTCTTTCTTTCTTTTTCTCTCTTTTTTTTTTGTTTTTTTTGTTTTTTGGTTTTTTTTAGAGATGAGGTCTTACTATATTGCCAAGATTGCTGAGTCTGGTCTCAAACTGCTGGGCTCAAGCAATCCTTCTGCCTCAACCTCCTGAGTAGCTGGGACTACAGACGTAAGCCTCAGCTCTCAGCTTCTTATTCTTTCTAACAAAGTATTCCCTTGGATGAATGCATCATAGTTGATCTGTCTAGTTTTCTATTGAAAGACAGTTAGATTATTTTCAGTCATTGGCTATAAAAAACAATAATCCAGTGATTGCCTCTGTACTTTTCTTTTGTGGGAATATGATTTGGAAATAGAAACCCAGAAGAGAAATTGATGGGTCAAAAGTTATGAGCATTTTAACATGTACAGATATTGCCAAAATTGCCCTTCAGTGGGTTTGTACCAATTTATATTCCCGCAAAGAACGGCCTTTCCCACTATACTCTCTCCAAGATTGCTTTTTATCAAATTTTTTGTTCTTTTCCAGTATGTTGGGAGGAACAAAAAAAAGAATCTCATTGTGGTTCTAATTTGCATTTCTCCTACTATGTGTAAAAGTTCAAAATCTATTTTAAAACCATTCTTATTTTCTGTGAATGGGTTATGGGGCGTTTGCCCATTTTCCTGTTTTCCTTTATTGGTTGTAAGACTTATACAAAATTATTTGTAGATCCTTATGTAATATAGAAATTATTCCATTGTCTATAATATAGAAATTGTCCCATTGTCTGTTTTATATGTTGCAAAAATTATTTTCCTGAGTTTATTAGCAGAAATTTAAAATTTTTAAGTAGCAAAACTATCAACCTTTTCTTTTATGGCTTTTGAGTTTTTTACCAGGCACAGAAAGGTCTTCCTCACAGACAATTTAACAATTTTTTCCATATTTTATTCCACCATTTCCATTATTTTTTTTTTCACTTTTAAATCTTTGATCCAGCTAAAAGTCATTTTGATGTAAGAAATGAGGCAGAGCCAGGCGTCATGGCTCATGCTTGTAATCCCAGCACTTTGGCAGGCCCAAGTGGGAGGATCACTTGAGCCTAGGAGTTTGAGACCAGCCTGGGCAACATAGCAGGATCCCGTCTCTAAAAAAAAAATTTAAAAATTAGCTGGGAGTGGTGGCATGCCTATAGTCCCAGCTACTTGGAAGGATGAGGCAGGATAAAGGCTTGAGCCCAGGAACTCAAGGCTTCGGTGAGTTATGATTGCACCACTGCACTGCAGCCTGGGTGACAGAGCGAGACCCTATCTCAAAAAAAAAAAAATGAGGTTGATATCTAGTATTATTTTTTCCCTAGATGGCTTCTTAACAGTCTCCAACCTATGTATTGAAATTTGGTCCTTGCCCATTGACTTGAAGGGGCCATTGCTCATAACCTGCCTTCCCATATGCACGTATGTCTATCTCTAGACTCTTCTGTTGATTGATCTTTATATTTCTTTATGTGCATATACCAGACTATTTTGATTACTATTGCGTTATAATATGTTTTAATATCTGGAAGGGCTAGTCCTCTCTTTTTTAGAATTTTTTTCTAAAACATATAAATATCTTTATTTTTCCCCTATGATATTTAAAACAGCTTACTCAAAAAAAAATTTGTTATTTTTATTGATCATTTAAAATTTATATATTAGTTTAGGGAAGATTTTCATCATTGTAATATTGAAACTTCTCAGAGAAAACTAAATTAAGTTTTATTTAAGTCTTATATATCTCTCAGTCTAAATTTTTAAATTAAAAAAATTTTAATACATATTTAAAAATTTTTAATCAGCATTAAAATTGTTTAATACAAACCTTGCATGTTTATTGTTAAATATATCCCTAAGAATATTGTAACTACTATTGTATATATCTTTTCTTATATTACATCTATTATTTAATTGTTGTTTGTATATTACAAAACCATTGATTTTATTTTACATTAATTTTGTACCTAGCCCAATTTACTGAACAATTTTCTTCTTGTTTATAATGGCTTTTGAGTTAATTCTCTTGGGATTTCCAGGTACACAGGAACATCATGTGAGAATAACACCATTTAAAACTTTTTCTGTTTTCATTTTTAAGAAGTAAAGTAAGAATATAAATAAAAAAGAAAAATTGCACAACTTACCTTTTTTGGACATAGAACCATTATTTACAAAATAAACATCTGGAATATAGAGTAAAGGTTGGTTGGATATATTTTAAAATAATCAGAGGATCAAGAGGGAGGAGAGAGAGAATTTACCAGAAATAAAGGTGAGCTCTTGGCAGTCATTAAGAAAATTAGAAAATCTAGATAAAAATCAAATACATATAATGAGCATGAACATTATGGACATTAACATCTGTTAAATCTTTTATATTATGGCACCCACATTGAACTTTCAGGCTAAATCTCCTTAAAAGTGCAACTGACTGACATGGTCAAATCATGTGGGCCTGCTATAGCAGCCCTTCCTTTAAGCCTGCTGTAGCAGCGGCTAATGAAAAGAGAGGACCTCTGTCCTCTTTTCTGCCAGCAAAGCTGCTGCTAATGGACAATGATCACTCCAGCCTGCTTCCTATTTCTCTGCAGACAAGATGAAAGAATTCTCACTGACTCTTAATAAAAGGAAGGGAAAGAAAACATACGAGAGCACTACTGAATTCAATTGAGTATAACTCAGTAATGGACTGCTAGCAGAAGACGACAACCGCTTTGCCATTGTCAGGGTGAGCATCTCATCACTGTTGGGAAGCACCACCTTCTAATGGGCCAGGCACTTTGCCTCTCTCTTTTAGAGGCCCCCCAGCTTAGCTGGCTTACTTTAAATTGTTATTACTGTATTGGCAGGCAGCCTGCTCACCTCTTTCCCCCCAAAAGTATTGAGCATTCCATTCACATTTTGCTTCCAAATTTATTTTTACACTTAAAAAAAGTTGGATGCTAAATATGTCTATTTGAGTGCTAAATACACTTTATGTGCATTTGAGCTTTTCCGTTAGGCAATCCAATAAATTCTCCAGAGCTCTTTTTATTCATTTTCATGTAGATGTAGAGACAACCAACTAGAAAGAAGAAAGACAGACACCAGTTTTACGGAATTTTAGTTACATAAATGGGTTCATACAATAAATATTGTTCAGACTTGCACCTTTTTTGAAGTTAATTATTTTATCTTTATCTTGTTTTTAATTGACACATAATTGTACATATTTATGGGATACAGTGTGATGCTTCAATACATATATACATTGTATAAAAATAAAATTAGGGTATTTAGCATATCCATTACCTCATATATTTATCATTTCCTTGTAGCGGGAACATTTGAAATCCTTTCTTCCAGATATTTTGAGATATATAGTAATAGCACAATATTGCTATTCATGGTCATCCTACGGAGCAATAGAACATCGGAACTCATTCCTCCTATCTAATTGTAACTTTGTACACGTTGGCTAATCTCTCTCTGTCCCCCCACCTTCCTCCTACCTTCCCCAGCCTCTGGTAACCTCTATTTTGCTCTTCTATTTCTACGAGATCAATTTCTTTAGATTCTGCACATGAGTGAGACAATGTGGTAGTTGCGTTTCTGTGCCTAGCTTATTTCACTCAGCATAATGTCCTTTAGGTTCATCCATGTTGCCACAAAAGGAAGGATTTCCCTTTTTTTTGGCTGAATAGTATTCCATTGTGTATATATAGTACATTTGCTTTATCCCTTCATCTGTTGTTGGATACTTAGGTTGATTCCATATCTTCACTCTTGTGGACAATACTGCAGTAAACATGGGAGTACAGATATTTCTTCAACATACTGATTTCATTTCCTTTGGCTATATACCCAGTAGTGGAATTGCTAGATCGTAGTTCTATTTTTAATTTCGGGGGGAACCTCTATACTGTTTTTCATAATGGCTGTACTAATTTACATTTTCACCAACAGTGTATAAGAGTTCATTCACCTTTCTCCACATCTTCATTAACATTTGTTACGTTTTGCCTTTTTTTATAGTAGCCATTCTAATTGGGGCAAGGTAATATCTCATTGTGGTTTTAATTTGCATTTCCCTAATGATTAATAATGTTGAGCATTTTTGCATATGCCTGTTAGCCATTTGTATATATTCTTTTGAGAAATATTTATTCAGGTCTTTTGCCCATTTTTAAATCTGATTATTTGGTTTTTTTACTATTGAGTTGTTCGAGTTTCTTATATATTCTGGATACTAACCACTTGTCAGATGCGTAGTTGCAAATATTTTCTCCTATTCTGTGGGTTGTCTTTTCACTCTATTGATTGTTTCTTTTGCTGTGCAGAAGCTTTTTAGCTTGATATAGTCCCCTTTGTCTATTTCTGCTTTTGTTACCTGTGCTATTGGGATCTTATTGAAAAAAATCCTCGTTCAAAGCAATGTCATGAAACATTCTTATATGTTTCCTTCTAGTAGTTTTATCATTTCAGATCTTACATTTAAGTTTTTAATTCATTTTGAATTGATTTTTGTATATGGTGAGAGAAAAGGTCCCGTCTTATTCTTCTGCATGTGAATATCCAATTTTCCCTGCACCATTTATTGAAGAGACTATCTATTCCCCAGTGTGTGTTCTTGGAACCTTTGCTGAAAATCTACCAGCTGTAGGTGAACAAATTTATTTCTGGGCTTTTTATTCTGTTCCATTGGTCTATGTGTCTATTTTTAAACCAGTACTGTGTGGTTTTGGTTACTTTTGTTTTGTAATATATTTTGAAGTCAGTTAATGTGATGCTCCAGCTTTGTTCTTCTTGCTCGGGATTACTTTGGCTATTCAGGGTCTTTTGTGGCTCCAAACAAATTTTAGAATTTTTAAAAATTTCTGTAAAAAATACCATTGGAATTTTGACAGGGATTGCATTGAATATATAGATTGCTTTAGGTAGTATGGACGTTTTAACAATATTAAATCTTCCAATCCATGATCCAGGAATATCTTTACATTTATTTATGTAGTCTTCAATTTCTTTTAACAATGTTTTATAGTTTTCAGTGTAGAGACCTTTCACCTTCTTGGTTAAATTTATTCCTAAGTATTTTATTTTTTCCTGTAGTTATAAACAACCTAACATTGCACATCAAGGAAGTAGAAAAATAAAAACAAACTACACCCAAAATTAGTAGAAGGAAGGAAATAATAATGATCATAGCAGAAATAAATGAAATAGAGACCAAAAAAAATACAAAACATCAATGAAATTAAAAGTTTTTTTGAAAAGATAAACACAATCAACAAACGTTTAGCCAGACTAAGAAAAGAAGAGAGAAGACTCAAATAAGTAAAATCAGAGATGAAAAAGGAGACACTACAACTGATACCACAGAAATACAAAGGATAAGAGAAATAATTATATGCCAGCAAATTGGATAACTTAGAAGAAATGGATAAATTCCTGGATATGTACAACCTACCAACATTGAATTATAAAAGAAAAAAGAAAATCTGACCAGATCAATAATGACTAGGGAGATTGAATCAGTATTAAAAAGTTTCCCTAAAACTTTTGCCAAGAACCTGATGGCTTCACTGCTAAATTCTATCAAACATTTAACAAAGAGCCAATACCAATTCTTCTCAAACTATTTAAAAAAATTGAAGAGGAGGGAATACTTCCAAACTCATTTTATGAGGCCATCATTACCCTGACACCAAAACCAGATATGGACACAACAAAAAAAGAAAACTACAGGCCAATCTCCCTGATGAACATAGATGCAAAAATCCTCAACAAAATACTAGTAAACAAACCAAATTCAACAGCACATTAAAAAGATCATTCACCATCATCAAGTGGAATTCATCCCAGGGATGCAAGAATGTTTCAACATATATAAATCAATAAATGTGATGCAGTATATTAACTAAATAAAGGACAAAAACCATATTATCTTTTCAGTAGTTACAGAAAAAGCATTGGCAAAATTCAATATTCCTTCATTATAAGAACTCTCAACAAATTAGGTATAAAGGGAATGTACCTCAACACAATAAAAGCTATGTACAATAAACCCACAGCTCTCATACTAAGATCTGGAATAAGACAAGGATGCCCATGTTTGTCACTTCTATCCAACAAAGTACTGGAAGTCCTAGCCAGGGCAGTTAGGCAAGAGAAAGAAATAAAAGTCATCCAAATTGGAAAGGAAGGAATTCATTGCATTATACTTAACTCCCTTTAACTTATGGCTGGTAGACAGAATTTAGAATGAGGATAGTAATGCCAGAATCTGTGTTTTACCTTTACCCAGAGCTAGAAAAGTTTGTAGTAGAGCAGGGTCCACCCTGTGGCATTTGGATTGGGAGCTGTGATTTCCTCTCAGGAAATAAGGAAAAAAGAACCACTAATCTAGAAACTTCTTCATTTTTTCTTCCTTTCTTCTTCCTAATATGTCTATTCTGCTTTATTTTCCTTAGGGTCCCTTCCTAATCCACTATCCCCACCCCGTTCAAATTCCATTAGGGACTTCTGGAAATTAATTGGGCTCCAATCGACTCTGGGGGAAAATAAAAATGCTATAAGAAAAAGAATGCTCAGCCTTACTCATCATTTAGGATATTGGAATTAATACCAGATGACATTTTGAACAGGTTTTAAGAGGGAAGTGATGTAGTCAGAATGCTTTCTAGTCAAGAGCAGCTTTGTTTGATATGAAATGTAAATGCAGAATATAACTCTCTGAGTATATCTCACAATGCACATAATTCAGAGTGTAGATTTTTGAAATGCTGAAATAACGGTATTATACCAAGAAAAATATCAGAAAATTCTGGGTTCTTAAAAAATAGCACAATATTCTGGAATACCATAGTACTGCAAAACTGTATTTCATTTTTTTTTTAAGTCAAGGCTGGAAAGACTGATTGGTAAATTACCAGGCTGGGATACCACACTGGCAACTAAAGGGAAACACAGGGAATGGGGCTGAGAGACCCAACACAGTGAAAAGGATTTGGATTTGGAGTCAGAAGACCTGGGCTTAAAGTCCTGACTCTTTCTTTCACTTACTAAGGCTGTTGGGTTTGGACAAGTTCTTCCACCTCATTTGGTCTTACTTTCTTCATCAATACAATAAGCATGGTAAGTAGTACTGCTCTGCCTTTCCAGATAATATAAGATAATATTAATAAAATATTAATAACAAAAGCTGTAAAAATGGGACGTTAGGCTCTAAGGGTAGAATTGTCCTTTATTTGAAAATGTTAACGTTAGGAAAGAAACATCATTTAATTTTGCTCTCAAACACTGCATAAAGGACATTCACACATCCCTCTTTCTTGAATGTTCTCCTACTCCTATTTAGATCTAAATTGAAAGGAAATTTTGAGTTACAGGATGAAACATTTCTTTCTTCATCAACAATATTAGCTGGTGCTGTTCATGAAAGTCATTTTCGATTTCTAGCCATTGTCATCCACATTCAGAATGAAGTGTTCTGAATCAAAAAAATAGCTCTTTGTACTGTACTGTTTGAAGTTCAAGGGCCAGTTTTGGTTCATCTGTACACTGTGGATCCTCCTTCAATTATTTTGAAGCAAACCCCAGACATCGTCTCAATGCACCCTTTGAATTTGATGTGTACTTCAGATGGTTGTTGACTCCTGGGTCTCTATTGGCTTTCTACCCTGTGGCTAAGCATAAACCCTACACCTCTCCCATGTGCCCACCTCCTGTCCCTTCTCCTAGTCCTGAAGCTGTGTTGGGCATGGAACCCTTGGGTGGCTTGTTTGGTCAGAAAGGGAGCTTGGCTACTTCCTAGCAATCGCCCTGCCCCTTGCCTTGCTCTCTTATCCCATCTTTGAACTCTGGCTCCAGCAGCGCTTCTAGCTCCCTGATGGTATTTGTCTCCCCTAAGCTGTATACCCACTCTTTTTAAGGGATACTGGCTTGGACTTGCCCTTATAAGCTTTCCTGACTTTTGTTTCTTCAGGCAGGTCACATCCTAGTTCCAGCCCCTCAAGTCCCAACTCCTGGCACCACTGGTTCACCACCAGCCCCAGTAAGAAGGTGAAAAAGACATGTGAATATACGACTGCTTTCTCCCACGGTGTGCCCTTGCTTCTCTTTCAATGGTTCCTTGAAGTATCCCCGGATGGCACACTTGCAGGTGGAATCAGCTGGTCCAAGTTTTCATGTTGAAGTCATAGTAAGTGCTGGGAAGCAGACAGGAAGTATTCATTTCTCCATCTGTGTTAAACTCTGCCATCATTTTCTTTAGCCTCATGATCCCAGTTTTCTATAGCACTTGTAGGTCAGCAGCTCTTTCTCTAGACTTACTTTTTGGAATCCATGCAACACTAAGGAGGAACCAAGGGATCACGTCCTCCCTGGGGCTATGTTGGGAGAAAATTTGAGTAACACTGGGTGTGCCGTGTTTAGAGCCCCTCCAGGGGCTCTTTTAGCTTTGGAATCAGCAATTAGCCCTAAAACATCCAGTCCTTGTCTCGTTCTTGAAGCTAGGCCTATAAGCAAACAAAATGGCCAGCAGTCCTACCCCTACTTAAAACATCACATTGCAAGTCCTACCCTGCTAAGGATCTTCAGCCCTACTGTGCTCTGTGATGATGCAGGAAGCAGCTACCGTGGAGACTGGGTGAACTGAAAGCACAATTAGGTGGCCTGAGGTTCAGCTCCATGTCTACCTTTCCCATTCAGCTTAGTGACTGTTCTTTTCATTTCTTCAACTCTATTAGCAAGGTTATTTCCTAGGAGGGTGTTAAGATACATGCAAGAATAAACTTTCAGTGCGTCATTATTCCCTCTCCCCCTCCCAATCCCTTGTTTAGATTCTCTTCTAAGGAACTTTTCATCTTATTCTATTTTCGATTAGAGTTAGGCTTGCCTTTGAACAGAATCAGTATTCATGGGAGAAAGGATTTTCTCTCCAGGCAGAGTGCTATGTAGGTTTGTTTCTATTTTCTGAAAACACATCTGAAGCTGCTCCTACCATATGACCTAGACGAGTCTCAGAATAATAATCGATGATGGAGAAAGCACATTATCAGTTGCCCAAGCAGCTTTTATTTTATTTTTTAGTTATCGTAAGCAATGGGGGAAATGTTAGAAGAACTGATATGGGTGAGAACTTGACAGTTGCTAGGATGTAATGTTTTTTTTTTTTCTCTCTCTTTCTGGTTAGGTTAGTTGTGTTCATTTGGCAAAGGACAGCATAGAATGGAGCACAAGGATGGGGCAAATGTCAGAAAATGTTCTGTCTATAACATTTGCAAGATAAGAACAAAATGGGGTAAATGCCTAGGTGAAATGAAGCTTAAAAAAATACAAATGCATATATATCTTTATATTTATAGACACACAAATATGCATTAAATAAATATATGTATAATATATATTTTGCTAAGTAGTTCTACATGCACGATTTAATCTTCAGTAAAAACCCAATGATGTAGGTACTGTTATATTATAATTTTCATATTATAGATGAGTTAACTTGTGCACAGAGAACTTAAATAATTTTCCCCAAACCATGTATGTATGGAGCCAGGATTTGAATCTGGGGAGGCTAATTCAGAGCCTGTGTTCTTTACCACAAAGATAAATCTGATTTGGCGTTGTGAATTGGGAAGAGCAAGGGTTTAGGGAGTTTCCTTGAGCATTGAGTGCCAGTGCCACTCAAGGAAAGTGTGGGTGGCTAGTATGATCTTCAGATTAAAGTAGTTCCAACTGGTCACTTCCCTCTACAAGAACTTATGGAAGAACCAGAGACAGTCCTGGAACCCTAGATCTAAAACAAATTCTGGGTTTGAACTGAATTGGTCCACCCATTTGAAGAGAAGGAGGATTCTATTAATTGGACTACTTTGTGGACACCATAAAATTATTACTTGACACAGGGTAATTTGAAGCATTTATTTTTTTCTATTGATCTGACTTCTGATCCAGTTTTGCAAATAACTGCCGGCAGTATTCCTTACCATTCTGCCATTATCTTCAGAAGGGTGTAAAGTACTAAAATTAATGAACCCCTTTATTTTAATTATTGCTTCAGCATATAATTTTCCCCATACATGGCTAGCTGTCTCTAAGGTGGTTCTAATAAAAAGATCTTTTATTTCACGTAGTAGAAATCTATTTTTTTCTTCTTCCAAATGTGTTAATGTCTTTTTATCCGTGAATGATTAAGTCAGTATGGCAGAAAAATAATACTTCTAGGCAGTGAACAGAAATGCAGAAGTGGACTTTACTAGCCAAACACTGCATCTGAGTCATTATATCACAAATAAATTATGTGTCTGCATGAGCAACACATAAACTCTTTCATTCAATTTGTTCTGACATCATAAGACATTTTAAGGAAATGTTAGAAACTTTTAGCTCATTACTATTCATTGAAAAATTTTACTTAGCCACCTGTGCCTCTGTGCTTTCTTCCAGTCTATGGCCTTTTTTGTAGAAAAATTTCTAAAATAGATATGACATTCTTTTAAAATCAAATGCCTTCTTCAAAGAAGTTGCTATAATAGAAATAGTAAGTAGTACAGATGGTATAGCTGTATATTGAAGTTTATTTTGACTTAGATACAACATGCAATCATCTATTATTTAATAATAGAAAAATTGGGACTGGTTATATAAACATGAATCCTTTCAGCTGATCCTTTTCATCTCTACCCATCTGTATTTCTAAATCTTGCTGATCCCTATATGCACTATTTTCGTCTTCCCACTTTTCATGTGATATGCATTTCCTATAAAAATTGGAGAATAGCTTTCATTCAGCTTAAAACAAGTATTTCTTTCTTTCTGATCCCTACACAGATGATGCCTGCAACTAGCAAAAAGAGGTGTGTATTTGTCAGAAAGTTTCCCATGTCCATGTGGTGCCTGCACTGACTTCCATCATAGCACCTCTAACAATTTGTTGCCCACATCTGATTCCATCTTTGTTTCCTCTCTCAGGTGATAAGTAACTCAAGGGCAGAGGTCATCTTTTATATTCCTGGGTATTCCTAGTTTTTCACACAGTATTTGTTGAGCAAATTAATGTCCCATTGCATTCTTAGTTATTTATACATCTGGTAAAAAACTAGTATCTCTAAGAAAAATATAAATGTAGGCAGCTCATAAATAGGTAAATTAACATTTTGGGGCATCCATAGTATTAATATAACAGTATCTGAACTAAATATTTAAGGGAGGTAGAAAGAAAACACTAAACATGGTCCTTTTCTTTAAAGTACTTCTAGATTAATGGAAGAAAAGAGTACAAAAACACACACACAAAATGTACGAATATCTATTATCAAAATGAGTTAAGTCATCCTGTACACATACAAATACAAGCCATGCAAATACAGTCCATTTAATTAATGCTTAAGTAGGCAATATTTGTATCACCCATTATCCCTGAGATTATTGAATCCTAGCTAGATTTTCTACTGATACCTAGCAAACTTCTAGCCATTTTCTTCCAACGATTCAACTGTTATATGTTTAGTGGATGAAAAATTTCTACAATGTTAACCTATAACATAATTCAGAAGGTATAGCCACTATAAAATATCATAATATGTATTTCAAAGCTAAATAAAAATAATGTATGGAATATCAGATTCTCTCCACCTCACTTACTGTGATAGCTTGGCTAATTGCAATCTGATCTGAATTCTAAGCTTCTCTTTCCTTCCCCTCACTCTTGAGAGCTTTTAATTAGTCTTCTGTGCTCCTTCTGTGTTTTTTTTTTCAGCTCTTTGCTCAACACACACACACACACACACACACACACACTCATCTCCCACCCTCCTCTCTTACCTAACTTTACTGTGCCTTATCCTTTCTTTTCAGCCTTTTGAAGCATTAGACTGACAAACTAGTCCTCCTGGACATGTCCACAGGAGAGGGATAAAGGTCCTATGTAAAGGCGCATATGAATTTCAACACTTAGGCATCAAGAAACAATATCTTCATTGGATGATCCAGGAGGGTGCTATTCAGGGATAATTATCAGATAGCAGTCTGGTCAAGGAACCCCTTGAATGCCACTAAATATAAGATTGTTTTCTTAACCTATAGGTGGGGTTGTATATCTGGATTCAGGGTTGACATGACTGATTAGATACCAGAAGACCAACAGTCTGGAATAATGCTGCACAGCTTTATAATTAGGGACATCCACTTATTTGATGAGAGCTGTGCTAACTGCAGGCACCTTTCACATGTATCTTGACTGAGGCCCTCTTGTCTTGACTGTATCCTGTCAGGGAGTCCAGATAATCTTTCCAACAGGTGATTTTGCTGACAAAGAGCACATTCTCAATTATCCATGAGATGTCTGTTATCATCCTTTCTTTTTGGGTAGGGGAGTCTGACAGAGGTCCAAATTCAGACCCCAAAGTCTGAGAGCCTTAAGCTTGGAACTCACCATACAGATCATTCAATAAAACCCATAGTCCATGTGGGACTACCTCTACAACCTTTCTCTTTGAACACTAATGATCTACCAAGCCAAGACCAGGATATAACAGTAATAAATATTTCATCTCAGTTGAAGTAGAGTCTAACACACTTCCTTGGTCAGGTTAAGCATTAACAATTGTCTTTCACAGCCTTTGTCTGTGTACTAATACGTCATGTAGAAGTTATGGTTGCATTATTTCATTTTATCATCAAATTTACTGATACCTGTTATATATGTTTCCATTATTTCATGTAGTTTTCTGGATATAACGTTTATGTTTTTCATTATTACATTTCAAATCTAAAATTATTGGTTAGAATAATTTATTGGTTTGGTATCTATGTAAATTTCAATCACCATAAGCATATTTATTTCAAGGTTAATAAGTATATGCTCTTATTAAATCCTTTTTGATTTTTGCTTAGGACAAAAGAAAAAGAGGAGAAACATCTGTAACTGGCTGGTACTGCGGTAGGCACTCTATGTACCTTAGTTTACTTACTCTTCCCACAGACTGGTGAGGGAGATTCTGTTCTGAGGATATAAACAAGCAAACTGAGTCTTGCAAAGGGTGAGTAATTTTCTCAGTCACACAGCTAGTAAAGAAGCTAGTCAGGATTTGAAACAAGGTCTTTCTGACTCTGTGCTCTCTCTACTGCCTGGCGCTTCCACTCCCAATGCCTTGTTGGTATTTGGCGTCCCCACTGTGCCCAGACTTTCTGGGAATCCCTGTTCAACGATTCTTTCAATGAGATAATGAATGGCTGCCGCCTCAACCTCTATTCCAAAACAAAAGCAAGAAAAAAAGAGCCCACTCTCTGCACCATGTCTGCCCATCACTCTTGGAGTCAAGCAGCTTGAAGGAGCTGCCCCTCCTCCCTTTTCTCGCTTCCTCACCTCCCACGCGCTGCTCCTCCATCCCTGCCGGTGGCTTCTGCCCACACTGCTCTGCTTGTTAAGATCACTACGTTTCTTAGCTCTCAGAACTTACACGACACCTTTCTGCTCTTAAATATTTGACCTTTGAAAATTAGCAGTGTTAACCAGTCCTTCCTTCTTGAAACCCTCTTCTTCCTTTCCCCCGCGAGTTCTGGTCTCTCCTCGTTCTCTTCTGCCCAACACCCTGTCTCGCCCCCCCTCGTCCCCAGGTTCTTTCGCTAACCACCTCTTCTCGGTTCACCTGCTCCTTGCACGTCAGCGATTCCGGGGACTTCTCTGCCCTTTTACTTTCCCGACCTTTTCTCATTCCATTCAATTTATTTTCCTTGTGAAATCTTGTCTATTGCCACAGTCTCAACTCCCTAAATACGTCTCCGGTTCCAGACCTTCATTTGAAAGTGCATCCCAGTGGATGTCTCAGGACACTACAGTCTCAACTCACCAGCTTCTCTCGCCTCTTCCCGGTCGCCTTGCTCAGCAGCCCCCCGTCCCCCAAAGAGCTGATTACTTGGCATGTGGTGATAATGTAATACCTTTAGGTTCCCCCTTTATCACTTGATGTATTAGAATTATTTATTTATACGTCTGTGCCTTCTGAGGTTGATTGGCTATGAAAGAGCTTATCCTCAATGTTTATAATAGTTTTTTTTTTCTATTTTATCATAGCATCTGGCCTAAAGTAGGAGCTCAGAAAATGCTTATTGAATAAATGAGTAATGCTGCAGATACGTCGTTACAAACTCAGTTGAATCATTCTGCAACAAATCTGGAAGCACAATAATAAAACCCACCTTTACAGCTTAATTCTGTGATCCATACAGAGGAACTGAATTCCTGAGATAAAAATATGGGCTACGTTTGTTGAATATTCTAAGTATGTCACTGAAGGACACTGCCCAGTTGTTGGCAGGAGCTGATCTCCATCTCTCATCCTGATGTAAAGAGTTATATAATATGATCTTAGCTTTGACAACGATGACTCCACACCAGAACACGGTAGAGCATTCTAACTCAGATCCATCAGTTCAATCCCAGTACTCAAGTGTACTAACCATAAGGCTGCATGGCAGAAACATCTACTCCAGCTTTGCCTTCATGACACTTTCCTTTTCTCCTCTCAACCCTGAATTCATGCCTATAATTATTCCCAGTAGACTTGACTCAGTTTGTATAACATCACTCTTATAAATCAGAAAGCTCTTAAGGCCCTAGGGGTAGCTCTGAAGAGTGATATTTCTGTACAATCTAATTTTTCAAACAAAACTATGACTATTGTAAAGATGTTTTTCTTAGTCTTACACAGAATAAAACTGAATTGGGTAAGATATAATTGAGCAGGCATTTCCAACTACAGTAAATCAGTCAATAAGCATTGATTATGCTCTTAGAGTGAGCAAGGCATTGTATTAAACAGTGGGTAATCAAATGAAGAAAAAATGTGGTTCTTGTTTTTAAAGATGTCTGTGTGCTGACTCATTTAGAAATTGATCACGTTTTTGTAATAACCTGAGTCAGTCCTAACAACCTAAAGCTGTCTGCATATTATAATCACCTCGGTATCTTTAAAATAATAAAGATGCATTGGCCCCACACCAGAGGCAGACGAATCAGCATTTTTAGAAGATTGGGTCTGGGAATCTGTATGGTATTTTTAAAAACCCATTTCTCAGCTGACTGCAGTGCAGCCAATGGGATAGCTTTTGGGGACCACTGGTTCGGATTTCACCTAAGTAAAACCCAATTGAGATATCTGGATATGGCAAAACCAAAAGAACCATGTTAATTTATCTCTACATTTTTAGTGACACAGTTTTTAGAATTTCAGGCAAATTTATAGTTTGAATTTTGTAAAGTTGAAAGCTCAGAGAAAAGTGTAAGTGCATTTCTTTTATCCCAATGAAAATTGATGTTATTTTTTTCTTATTTTAGTTGCGTTTTTAGCTTAAAGGCAAATTTTAGTTGATTTTGAAAGTGAAAATAGGAAAGCTCTGGCATATTTGAACTAAATGTATAGCATTCGATAATCAAAATCAATAACAAATGCTTCTATGTATGAGGCTAGTGACAATCACCAAGAATATTTAAAAGAGGATAATGCTATTTTAAAAAGTGAGCTGATGGATAAAAAATAACAATGATTATAGTATATAGGCATCAGGGGGCTTATCAATCATCCCTTTAATTAGAAAAAAGATATTTAAAAGTCAGACGTGGAACATAGACATGGTTTATTAATTTTATATCTTAATATAGCTAAATCAATCTTCATTAATCAAAGACAATGGAATTAGCAGTACGTGGGAGTTATGCATTATGTTTGCTAATGTCATTTGAGGTTAAATTCTGTGTGCAACTGAGGGGCTAAGGGATACCCAGATAGCTAGAAAAACATTATTTCTGGGTGTGTCTGTGAGGGAGATTCCAGAAGAGATTAGCATTTGAATCTGTAGACTGAGTAAAGATCACCCACACCAATGTGAATTGGCAAAGTTCAATCCATTGAGGGCCAGAATAGAACAAAAAGGCAGAGGAAGGGAGAATTCACTCTCTGTGCTTGAACTGGGACACTCATCTTCTCCTGTCCTCAGACATCAGCACTCCTAGTTCTTAAACCTTCAGACACGGATTGGGACTTACACCATTGGCCCCCCTCATCTCAGGCTTTCAGGCTTGGACTGGAACTACATCAGTGGTTTCCTGGGTCTCCAGCTTGCAGTTGGCACATTTTATCTTCTCAGCTTCCATAATCACATGAGCCAATCTCTCATAATCTCTTTCTATATATCTATATATCTCCTATTTGTTCTGTTTCTCTGGAGAACCCCAAGACACTCGGGAAAGTCAACTTACTAATTTTTAAGGCAATTTAAGGAATATAAAGTAGAGTAGTAAAGAATTGAAGGAGAGTATCCTGATTCATGACAATTGACCTAGAAGCAAAAATAAATTACTCCTTTGGCAAGGAATGAGGTGTGAAGGAGTGGAAGAGAAAGAAGAGTAGTAAATGAGGTTGATTTGGTACGTCATGGTGTGTGGGGGAAGTGGAGGAAGTGTCTTTAGAGGAAGTGGAAGAAAATGATTGGAATACACAATGGCATGTTATACTGATGTTCTGGAGTCTAGAAAGATACGGGACTCCTTGAAGCAGATGAAAGGGGAAGGAACTGAAGAAAGGTCAGATCAATATCTGGTATTATAAGTGTTTGAAAGCCAATTTAACTTTCTCCCTCTTTGCTACCAATCAAAAGACAGTTTTGACATTTCAGCTGAGAAAAATTTCATCACCCTTCCTACATTTCTAAAGAATAAATTAGTTGTATGGTTAGGCTTTCAATATAGCATCCCAAACTCCTGAAATTTCTTATATAATAACAAATCTAAAGGAAACTTACACCTATGAACATAATGAAAATACTTATTTAAGGGTATTTTCTAATGGTTGCTATTTCTTATAACCCTTCTAAATGACTTAGTGGTAACATTCTCCTTTATGGATTACATATCTTTCAAAACAATTAAGGGGGATTGCATTAATAAAAAATAATTCGTCATCAGTTGTGACAAATGCTGTTCATTCCCCAAGTTCTGTTTGCTGGGTTTTGATTGGTTTTTTTTGTTTGTTTGTTTGGCTCATCATGATTTTAGTAATGAAAAAAAAAGTTTTGAATTCTTACTCTTTTTTTCTTTAGCCTGGATGCCTATTTATGTTGAAGAGTCTTAAGTTTATTGTTTAGAATTCTTGAGGTTTTATGAGTCCCATTTTGTGATGAGGCACTCATTTGTGCAAATGCTTGCTACTGAAATTTGGATTTGCAAGTAGACTTTGTTTTATTTTGGTTGTACTTTATGAAAAATGGGTCAGCTTTGGGGGAAGAAACTTATTACCCACCAGAGAGACATCCTAGAAACAGATAAGATCATTCGTGAAAGGGAACTGGGAACTTAGAAAAAAATTTGAAAACAAATTTTGTGCTTTTTTATTCTTTAAATCCTGGTCTACAAAATACCTGCATATATAGAGGAGTTTTAGGGCAGTGAACCTACTTTGTACAATACCGTAATGGTGGATACATGTCATTATGCATTTGTCCAAACCCATAGAATGTACAACACCAAGAGTGAACCCTAATGTAAAGTATGAACTCTGGGTGATAATGATGTGTCAATGTAAGTTCATCAGTTGTAACAAATGTACCACTGTGGTGGGGGATGTTCATAATAGGGAAGGTTATGCATGTGTAGGGGCCAGGGGTTTATGGAAAATCTCTGAATGTCTTCTGTTCAATTTTGCTGTGAATCTAAAACTGCTCTTAAAAATAAAGTCTATTAAAAATGTATATATGTGTGTGTGCATGTGTGTAAGTAATCATCCACCCATACCAGACCTTATCCCAAAAAGGACTACACTAACTTACAAAAATACATACAATACAAAAGGGTAAAATAAATTAGTTGGGCAATCTGGGCCAGAGGAATATCTGTACAAGAATGTAAAACATAGTCATGTTCTAAAACAGTTGCTGGGGGAAAGATGTGAATCTGGCTCTAAATTTTCTAAGCCATCATAGAAAAGAGGAAACAATATCCCGTTGTAGAAATTATGGTGTCCACAAGATCAAAGCAGATCAGCTTTCTGGACAAAGCACAGCCCTTCCTCTCCCTGAGGCCTGAGAGAGAGTTCTCTCTTGAGTCTTTGTGAAAGACTCTGAGTGATCTGGGGGTGGTGCTGTCATCATTGTATACCTGTAGTAAGTACAACAGCAGTTTCTGTTTTGCTGTTTATTATAGTGTCCTTCAATTTAGGTTCAACAAAGCTGAAGTACAATACAGTAAAAACAATTCAGTGAGTTACCAAAATAAGGTAGTCCAAATATGCAGCTTTCAAGCAGAAGGAAATGATTCAAGAGACAAACCATATATTTAATTGCCTTTCTCATGTGTTTAATTGTTCTATTAAGGAATGAAATAAGAGAATTTAAGTTATAAAAGGAAGCCATACAGAAGAAGAACTTAATAAAAGGAATAACTTCCTTTATGCTGTACAAAATGATAGGTTTGTTTTAGTCCTTCTGGCACTGGGATAATTTATACTTTCCAAAAAGAAAGCAACAGCCATTGAGGAGGTAATTTGTAAGGATGTTTGTTCTCTATAATAGGGAGCTAACCACAGGCATCAAACTCTAAAGACCCAATGTTTTACCCCATACTTTCTAGGTTTTTTTAATACTTGATAATCTGTTTGACTGCTAATAATATGGCTCTTTGATGGAGTGACTGGTAGGCATATTCAGTTTCTGCTTACCCTAAGCAAGAAGGAGCAGGCAAAGGAACAGAAGAGGCTTGGAGGTCTGGAGACCTTGATACTGGTGGTGGCTGTGTTGTTGGATCGTCATGGGTAACTCGTATTGTCTCTCTATTCTTCCCTTCCTTTTTACTCACCATCAAAAGACAGTTTAAATGGGCCAACTTGTAAGAGAGAAAAGATTTCCTTTTCAGTTTCTTCAATTGGAATGCGATGGTTAAAGAACAAAAGTCATGGGACAGGAGCAGCCTCACCATGCCATGCACAATAAAAACAACACATGATATCAGCACATCACCCTGTAACTTTTAAGACATTGAGGTAAAACAGGACAGTTAACACTCCTATTTTCCAGATAGGAAAACTGAGGATCAAAGTGATTAACTAACTTACCTGACACCACACAGCTTGTGAGTTGGCATAGGCTGGGCGATTAATCTTAATTAATTGATGATCTCTTAATTCCAAGCCTCATGATTTTCCCACTACGTCATGTATATACAACTGCCATTCAGCAAATACTTATAGATGTCTACTCTGTACCAGGCACTATTCTAGACCTTGGGGACACAGCAAATGACCTAACGAGAGTTCCTATTCTCAGAGAGCTTATCTTCTAAGGAGAAGTAACAGGCAACAATAAATAAATAAATAAATGAGCAAATGAATATTACCAATTAGTGCTAAGTCCTACAAAAAACAGGTAAAGAAGATAGAAAACCTAGGGGTAGATGTGAAAGGCAGCAGGGGAAGGTACTATTTCAAATGTGAATGGTTGGATAAGGGCTCTCTTATAAAGTGACATTTGAGCAGAGATCTGAAGGAAATGGGGAAGTTCCCTGGGGGAAAATGTTCTTGTTTTACACTAGATGTGAGGGCCAAAGTGTATAACCCTCTTTTTTAATACTTTTCTTATATTGAAAGGATGTGCTTTGGCCTATCTATTTTAGACTTTCTTTTTTGTCCCATGTAAAAATTACTGTTGGTAACTATTATTATACTGGTAATTATTATGAGCCGTTCTCAGCTTGGTGGGAGTAAAATCTGCTAGACTAGAATAAATCTAATCATGTTATCCTAAAATATGATAAGATATGGCACAAAATATCCTGGCCACACACAGAAGGGTGGGTGGGCTTGGCCTCAAAACTGGGCTGAATTAAAGAACAGATGGGGTTTTAGGATATTATAGAATAAAGACAGCCAGAGTTTTATAGCCAAGATTGTATCCTCTAGATTTAATCTAATAATTCAATTCAATCAGATTTTTAAAAGTAAAATTTCCCTACTTCCCAAAAAGTTTATAATTTAGTTTGGCCAAAAACAAACAAAAGAACAAAACAACCAAAACACATGACATGTAAATGAATTAAACAATCACACATGGCATATAGCTGAGGTTGACTTCATTGGGAATTAGTAGACTCTTGGACACTGTTCAAACAACTGGGGTCTAATTAATATTTCTTTCTTCGTTTGCCCCAGTATGAAAATGTTATATCCCTTATTCTGTAATCTTGACTTTCTCTATTATATGGAATCAGCTGGTGATAACATGCCGTTCCTTTGGTCTCAAAACATTCTACCCTCTCTCCTTCACCCTCCTAGTTCAGTACTTCTTAACTCTTGCCGCAAGTGGGGAGAGATCACCTGGGGAGATGAGAACAGTAACAACAAAAATGATGCCTACACCTCATCCCCGAGATTGAAATGTAACTGTAATCCCCCCATTAATTTTTTTCTGCGGCTATAAAAAATCTTAATGGCTTAAAACAGCACAAATTTATATATCTTAGTGTTCTCTAGGCCAGAGGTCTGAAATGAGTCTTACAGGGCTAAAATCAAGGTATTGGCCGGGCTGCGTTCCTTCTGGAGGCTCCAGAGAGAATCCGTTTTCTAGCTTTTCTGACTTCAGAGGCAGCCCATACTCCTTTATGGTTCCTCCTTTCATCTTCAAAGCACATCACTCCAACATCTGCTTCTGTCATCAGATCTCTTTTTATTGACTTTAACCCTCTTGCCGCCCTCTTATAAGAACTTTTGTGATTACATTGGGCCAACCTAGACAATCTGGGATAATCCCCCCATCGCAAACTCCTTAATTTAATCACAGCTGCAAAGTCCCTTTTGCCATGTAAAGTAACATATTCACAGATTCGGGGGATTAGGATGTGGACATATTTTGGGGAAATTATTCTGCATATCCCTCCCACCATGGTGCTATTCTGTGAAAGTTTCCCCCAGTGATTCCAATGTACAGCTATTTGACAACCATTGCCTTAATTGATATGTAGACTCTATACAATTTTTATATTTTTCTTATCTATTGATGCAAGAGGACATAATACTAATAAGAACAACATTAAGAATAATGATAATAGTAAACACTTAACTAGTGCTTCCTGTGAGTGGGGCACTGAGTATTTTTCATATATTAACTCATTTAATTCTCATAACAACCCTCTGAACTAGGTACCACTCACATGCCAAGATGGGTGAAATGTCACATGGTGTTTTTTACCTGGCCCCAAATCAGTCTAGTTTAGAACACCACCGAGTAACTCTTAAGCAACCTGAATCCTTTTCTCATAGCTCATCATTTAGAAATAAAACACAGACATTACTAAAAGAAACTAGCTTATTTTTTAAGGTATAACATGCAATAATTCTAAACATCAGGTCATGATAGCAGTTTTGGACTGTTTTTGATGCCATAACATGTAGTTTTAAGTTTTAAAACCTTTTATTGTGAAATACAGCACACCTACAGAAAATTGAACAAAATGTGGATGTAAAGCTTAATTTATCATCACAAAGTGAACACCCATCGTAACTACCATCAGGTCAAGAAGTAGCATGTTCCCAGCACCTAGGAGGCCTCTAATAAAATGTTGTTTTATGCTTCTCAGGTTTTTGGTTGGTTGTTATATAGCAATAGATGACTGATATAGAAAAAACTGACATCTTCACTATATTGAGTCTTCAAAGTCATGAATGTAAATATACCTTTGTATTTATATAGGGCTCCTTTAATTTTTCCCTAAAATGTTATATTGATTTATTCATTAGACTTCTTTCCCCTTTTTATTATGGAAAAAAATTAGAACATTCAGAAAATTTGAAAAATTTCTAACATGAATAACTAAATTTCTATCACCTAGATTCTACAATTAACATGTTCTTAGATTTGCTCTACCACACATCCATCCAGCAGTTCTTCCTCTATGCATTGGTCCACCTTATTTTTTGGATGCATTTCAAAGTAAGTTGAAGACATTGGTAATCATATTAGCATGCATATTATTAAGTAGAATATTTGTTTACAGTTCATAGTTTTTTTGAGATGATTCACTCACTGAAATGCAGAAATATCATTCCATAGATTTTGATGTGTACACACAGCTGTATAACCCAAACCTTATCAAGATAAGGAACATCACCATCACCCCAAAAAGTTCTTTCACACCTTTTCACAATCGGTGACAACTGCCTTCACCCCCCAGAGGCCACCATTGTTTTAATTTATTTTAAACTGAAGATTAGTTTCATCTGTTGTAGAATTTTATAAAAATTGAATCACATAATATGTATTCTTTCTGTAAATTTTCTTTGACTTAACATGTTCTTGAGATGTCCATGTTAATGCACACATTCATGTTTTATTCCTTTGCACCGTGGGGAGTGTTTCATACCATACCACCATTTGCTTAGTCATTCTTCTGTTGATGGAAGCTAGGCTTTTTCCAGTTTTGAGTTATTATGAATAGAACTCTTATGAAGATTCTTGCTTACTTTATTTTCTTAAAGTGTACTTAGATATTAATATAGCTACACCAGCTTTCTTTTGATGAGTTTTGCATTATACATCTTTTCCCATTCTTTTACCTTCAACAGTTTAGTGTTCTCATATATTAGTTGTGTTTCCTGTACACAATATATAATTGGGTTTTGTTTATTTTATCCATTCTGACAATCTTTGTCTTTTAATTTGAATACTTCATGTATTAAAGTTTATTAATGTATTAAAAGTTTCATAATTATTGGTATATTTAGCATTAAATCCACCATGTTACTGTTTTTTCTATTTGTCTTACCCTTTTATGACCCTTTTTTCTTCCTTTCTTTGCCTTCTTTTAGATCAAATAACATTTATTATTCTTTTTCTTCCTGTATTTGTCCATAGCCATATACAATATGCTGTTACTATTTTTTTAGTGGTTACCATAGAGATTGTAACACGCATCCCTGACTTATCAGAGTGGAAGGAACATTGTTACTTTTACCTTCTTCCAGACAATTCAAGAGCCACAGAACACTTTGACTGTATTTATTCTCCTCCCCACTTTCATATCTCTTTCGTATTTTATCTACTTTATTATTTGTATTTTTAAACTCTATGATGTTGCTATTGCTTTATCCTGTTAATATTCACTTAGGCTATCCATGTATTTACCATTTCCTTACTGTTCATCTTTTCCCTATCTCTGAACTCCTATCCATTTTCCTTCTGCTTAAAGAATATTTTTTAGGACTTTCATGAATGTATGTCTACTGTGATTAATTCTATTTTTGTTTGTCAAAATCTTATTTTACATTTGACTGTTCTTCTGAAGAATATTTTCTCTTGAATGGGAATGCCGGGTTGTCGTTTATTTTATTTCAGGACTTTGAGGTTATCATTCTGTGTTTTCTGGCCCTCATCCCCCTTTTATTTTGTGGTGAAGCTGGCTGAACTGTGTTACTTATGGAGATAATTACGCCTTTATCTCCCTCTTGTTGCTTCCATAATTTTTTCTTTCTGTTCAATTTTCAGCAATTTTACTATGATGTATATAGATTTGCATTTATGTTTACTAATATTTACTTATCCTACCTATGTTTAATGGTACTTCCTAAATCTGTGGGTTAGTGGCTTTTATGAGGTTTTGAAAAATAATTGGTGCATTTGCTGCTACCCTATTTTTTCCTCTCCTTTTGGGACTCCTATTACTCTTACTATCTCAACTCTGTTTTTTCCCCTCTCTTCCCTATTTTTCATCTCTCAGTGCTTCATTATGAATATTTCCTTCTAATCTATTTTCAGTTCACTAATTTTCTCTTTAGTTGGACTACTCTATTGTTACATCCTTTGAGTGACTTTCTAATTTTGGTTATTGTGTTTTTTTGTTCTAGAATTTCCAGTTGGCTCTCATCAATAATTTCTAATTATCTGCTGAAATTATAAATCTTGTGTTTTATCTTCTCCAATATAGTGAGCATAGTCATTTTAAAGTCTTTATCTGGTAAGTCCAATGTCTGGAGCCCCTGTTTTTTTATATTGCCTATTGTTTTCCATCAGTTCTCACTCTTGTTTTGTCTCCTTATATACCTAGTCATTTTTTGTAGTGTGTCAGACATAAATTTGGAATAGTAAAGACACAATCTAAGGCCTAGGATGATATTATCTTTCTCTATAGTATTTACCCTGCTTCTGCAGGCTCCTGGGGCTCTAGCAATTCGAGATTACTTTAGTCCAATTTCAGGGTTTGACATGAATGACTGGAAGGTGAACTATAGTTTCCGGTGAAGATCTGTCTACCTTTGTGTCATCCACATATCTAGGATGCAGTTCTTTGGAGCCCCAACCCAAGTGAGAGGGGTTCACCCCTTGAGAAAGGTACTTAGCTCTAATTACCACTTCAGCTTCTTAGCCTCCTAATCTTCCCTCTGGAACCAGCACATGCCTGTAGGAGAAAGCTGGCTTCAAAAGTTAGGATGACCTACCTGAGCCTCAGTCTCCCTCTGGAATCCGGCATCTTCATGCTTTACTATCTCACTTGCTCTAAGATGCCTTCAAAGAGATGTTTTCTGATTCTAGTTTTCCTCAGAGGGAAATTACCTAGTCTATCATTACCTGAAAAAGAAATCATTGCCCTGTATTTCAGTGAACATTCTAGCCCCACACCAAACATAATGTAATAAAATATTCTTATTTATTTGTCAACAAATCATGCCTTTTTAAAATTGCTAATATAATCAGTCTACCATTTGATAGATGAGGGAAAAGACAAAGTTTTTCTACCTATTTTGTGTATCATTAAAAATTATAACTACATAATTATGTATAATGTCATTCTTTACAATATATGGACTAAAATAAAATCACTTATCATATAATGTGCCAAGATGCTAAAATTTTTTAAAAATCCTAAGAGAGTCAAGAAATTGTATATTTCTATTCAAAGATATTTGAGAGTGAACTCCTCTAGCAGAAAGGGTAGGGGATGCTAATTTAGGGACTTGCACGCCAGATTAAAGGAATTGATGCTTGGCAGAGTAGTCAACATTGTTTTTAGGAAATCTATGTCTAGGTGAAATGGCTTTTTTACAACTAAGATTGAAAGATGGGAAATAAGATCATTTTCATAAACTCCTTGAAAGTTTTCTTTTCTACTTTTACACTTTTTAAAAAAAAAAATCTTCTGGCTTACTTACGTGTTGATAAATGGTTTATGTTCTGTAACTATACTGTTTTCCTAGAGTCTCTTCTTTCATTTGAGTAAATTATACATATCATTAAACATATTTTTTTAAACCCAGTAAAATAGAACTTTTTTTAAGCTCAATATTTTCTCTTGGAACTTTAGTTTCTTGTGTAATTAAAATGCATAAAGAAAAAAGTTAAAAAAAAATAAAAGCAGTAGAAGAAATGATCACCCCTATTAGCAACAACAATTAATACTGTGCATGCCTAGAAATGAACATAAAAAGAAACGTAAATATGGAGTTTACATGAACAAAAATTTTTCTTAGTTTTCCAAAGATGTTGCAATATTAAGAATTATAAAATCCTTCACAGAATGGAAAGGCAGAATCAAAAATTAAGGGACCACAATTTTTTCTTACCGAATGTTCTGGTGCTTTGGGGAAAGTAGACCAACCCTTGACATGGGAATACTTTTATTTTATTACTCAGAGCTCAGAATCATGAAAGAGGCCCAGGTCACCCAAACTTCAGGCTTCAATTCTGATACTTTCCTTATGCCTTTGACTTATTTAAAGTCTCATTTATTATTGATCATATTTAGATGCTCTCATTTTTTACATGTGAAATGAACAATGAAATTGATCATTTGGTGAAAATACTAAATCAATTAATAAAAGAATTAATAAAAGATGAACCTCAGAAAGATCAGATAACTCAAATTCTGTTTATCTGGGGTTATTTTTAGACTAAATATAAATAATTTCTGGCTTTATCTAAGAAATGCTAGACATTTTTTTCCCAATGACATTTCTCTAAATGAAGAGGAATAATAGCTAGAGGCCTGACTGGTGCATTTTTCTTTCTAACAGTAATTCTCTTTGTATACTACTTAGCACAACACATAAGTGATTTGCCTCTTACTGCATATATTCTTATAATAATTCTGGTTATGGATTAAAGTGAACAACGGGAGGAGGTGGAAAGCTAATCATTGATAATCATATTATCTTAGATCTACTTATGCTATTGATTTCATTTGTTTCCTTATGGTGTCATCTTGCTCACAGTAAACAAGAAACATTGCCTAAACTACCGGCTGCTTGCTGCTTGCTTGGTGTTCAGAGTCGAGGTCACCAGAGCTTCCTAAGCAAGTTTGTCCATCCATAGCCTGAGGATACAAAGATGGCTGACAGTGTCTGGTGGACTCTCTCTCTCACCCAGACCAGGGTATCATCCAGACCTTGCCATTTTATGTGCAGCAGCCACTTCTGATTTTTCTCTTTATTTGTACATGGCTGGGAAGAAGGAAGAAGCCAGATTTATTTGTGGGATGAAATTTTTTTTCAAACTTCTCCTCCGTGGTGTCTGTGAAATAAAGAGCATGTCAGTTAGTAACTGGCATATATGACAAACACAATTTTCCAGAGGCAAGTTGCATTGCTAATTTACATAGAGATGTTAATCCTCCTAGAAAAAACGTATAGTGTATAGTTATTTACTTAACAATCCTGTGTGCCTCCAGGGTAAAAGTGTGTTAAAAATAGGAGGTAGGGCTCCTGAAGGCTGTGGTGCAAGAGCAGAAGCTGTAAACTATTTAACTGGGCAGTTAGTTAGTTATCCGTTCTGGGACTCATAATCTGAAAAGGGTTGGTTCAAAACAAAACAAAACAAGAATTAGTTAATTAATAATTAACACTGCATATTAATAGCATCAGAGTCCATTGACTCTGATGAAAGATAAATCTTAAGGAGGGTAAAATCAAGTGGTGATCACATAAATGAGAAATGAAAATTTGTTTCAAACTGGATATTTTGTGAAGAAATACATATAAAAGTTTAAACTCAATTGGTTTAAAAATTCAGATCAAGAAGTGTCTAATTTTGCCAATAATGTTTAACCAACATTTACAATACACATCAATTTGATTTTATGGTCTTTTATGGGAAAGAGGAGATACAGAGAGTTCTAAGGAGAAAGGAAAGACAATGGGTGAGCCCAGAAGGTCAAGATTCAACCACGTAAAGATCCTTCAGGTTTGGATACTAGTAGGTCATGTGACAACTCCTCTTTCTTCCTGAGACAAGGCAGGAGGCTTAGTTCCCTAGATCAATCCACTAAGCCCCAGCTGAGGGAATCTCCCAAGCTGCATGAATCTTTCTTTTATTTTCTATTTTTCTTCTTCTACTTCTTTTTAAAACTTATTCCTTATTTGATTTGGCAAATGTTTTTTGAGTGTTTCTTTATGTTCAAGACACTGGAGTTACGACAGAGAGTAAGCAAGACAAAGTTTCTGCCTTCACGGATCTTACATTCTAGTGGGCTAGAAACGATAAAAAAATGATTTTCTTAAGGAAAAAAAATATGCATGGAAAATGCTTTTAGGAAAAAAAAAATTCTTGTATGATGCAACATCAGGTCGTGATCAGAGCTATGAAGAAAAGTAAAGCCAGGTGAGGGGATAGAACATGGTGGGAAGGGAGTGCTTCTTCAATGTTTATTATTCATAAACTCTCACAAGGTTATGCTGACCAGGAGAGACCCAGCAGCCCACCCATGTCTGAATTACATTGCATTGTATTTAAGTGGCCAGACTCTGGAGTTAAACTGCTGGGTTTAAATCCCAGCTCTATTACTTGTTTCTTTCGGGATCACAGATAAATTACTTGTCCTCTGTGCTTCAGTTTTCTCATTTGTAACATGGGGATAATCATTGTAACCACCTCAAAGTGTTGTTGCAAAAATTAAGTGAAAGATGTGATAGTAAGTACATGGTATCATACCTATACTAATTTGAAAAGAAATGTTGGCCATTATGATTAGCAATGTTACTGAGTTATTACTGAGTTTATATATTCTTTTCATCTAAAATAAAATTGTGACAATTTCTCTGTCCTTAAATATTCTTTGGAAAAACTATGTAGTATGTTGTCATATATACTTTCTTTCACTTGGCCATTTTTATTTTTTATTTCTTTCTTTCTTTTTTTGAGACTGGGTCTTACTCTGCTGCCCAGGCTGGAGTGCAGTGGTGCAAACACAACTAACTGCAGCCTCAAACTCCTGGGCTCAGGGGATCCACCTCCTCAGCCTCCTGGGTAGCTAGGACTACAGGCATGTGCCACCATGCCTGGCTAAATTTTCTATTTTCTTTAGAGATGGGGTCTTGCTATGTTGCCCAGGCTGGTCTCCAACTCTGGCCTCAAGTGATCCTCCTGCCTCAGCCTCCCAAAGTGCTGGGATTACAGGTGTTAGCCATTGCACCTGACCATTTTTCTATGATTGGATATGTTTCCACAATTTTGAAAATGGGTTACACTTCACAAAGTTCATATTCTCCCCTTCTCTTTCCACATTTAAACTAAAAAGGAAATATAAACTCATGTTCTAATTTATGTTTTGCTGTACTATGGTTAATATTTTTATAACTTGTATAATTCTAAAGAGATTTACAAACCATTTAAAGAAGTTAAAAGTCAGAATCAGCATTTCTATATTTAAGAATAATAAGTTAAAAGAGATTAAGAACCCTGTTATTGGACTCTTTGCTCAGAGGATTTTCTCTCTTCTGTTCTATGAGCTCCTTGATCTAATAAATGGATTCTTGGTGACTAGAATGGTGCAGGGCACATGAAGGCTATTTTAAGGTTTTTCCATAATTATTCCAAAATACCTGTTTCACTAAAATGAAATTTCTACCCCAAACTTTGTGAGGTCATTTTATGCCCACCTCCCTGGAAGTATTTTTTATGAAAATAGGCACTTGATGTGTATTTATCAATTTTATTTCATCTACTATTTTCCCACTTAGGCTCTTTGGGTTCCTAAAATTACAATCAATGTGGTGGTACTTCAATCTATCCTAGTTTCCAGATTTTATTGTCACCTTACTAAGTGCACAATTTTCTGCAAAGGACTTAATTTTATCTCGGAAACTAATTTTAACCCTGTGACCACTCTTAACTCTTTGCTTCATTAAACAAGAAGAGAATTTTTAATCATGGTTGGGAGCCCCCTTTTCTGTAAGCAAATGGAGACATCTACCTCCTTTGCCTTTCTTGTGTGGTCAATGACCGATCAGGGTGATTAAGAGAAAATAAAGCAACTATTTGAACAACAGGTATATTAAAATTTTCTTTGTATTTGGACAAATACTTTATCATTCTTCATGATCTCTGGTAAAATTAATTATAGCAGGGTCAACTTCTGATTATTGGAGTGTAGATTAGTCATTATGTAGATTAACCATGACTAATTTTTAATTCCATATTGTCTTCTCCCTGGTGCTTAGGACATACTTGGCCATCTTCCTTCTGTCATTTAGTGTTTATTTAGAGAATGTAAACTATATTTAATAATATTAGGTGAGGCAAAACTTAAATAAGAATGCACATATGGGGCATAAAATACATGAGTTATAAAACCCAATACAAATTATAACACTGTTTTATCTGTTACTTAAAACAACTAAAAGTAAACGATATTATTTTTATAGAAAACTCTTCTATTGCCAAAAATTCTTACTTGGATAATTGGCAGAATTGATGATTAACAGGAATCATTCATATTCTCGTTAAATGCACAAGCTAGGAAAATTACGGTAAAGTTTTCTACATTAATTAAATAAAGCAGCTTTTTAAAATTGCTGTTGTTGTTGTCATTGTGTTTGTTATCTGCTATGGAATTGGGCACAGACAATATGAACCATCTCCTTTTTGTTTTTAGTCTGACTTCATAGAAAGGAGGCTTACAAAAATTATCGTGTGTTACAGCTTTATGTTAATGTTTGATCTATTTTAATGACTGGATAAATGGCCACAGGTTAAGTTAGGCTCATGCAAGCTTCTAAAACTAGTAAAAAAGTGATAGAGTTTGCATTGTGTAGGCTGTTATGGTTTAATAGAATGAGCATGAAATTTTGAGTCAGAGTAGATTTCAGCTATCACTTAATTAGTACATGATCTTTGACAAGGCACTTGACCTTGCTTAAGGCTCCATTTTTCCCCAACTCTCAGATGGGTTTAACATTTTCTTTGTACTTATTGTGAAAATCAAAGGAACCATTTATGAAAACACTTTGTAAACTGTAAAGCATTGTATGTTAGTTATTCCTATTAATATATAAGAAAAATTTTTGCTGGTGAGCCAGAAACTTATTGATGTCATGGCTTCATCCTGGAGGTACAATAAGATTAAGAAGCAAGGGTGGTTCCATAGCCCTCAGCTATGTTGTGTAGAAATGCCTAGTTTCTAGAACAACTCAGTGAATTTCAGTGGTAAAGCTCTAGGAAAACTTCATTAGCTCAGGCTCACAGGTCCTCTCTGTCCAACAAATTTATGATTTTCATTTCACTGAGCTAAAGCATACACATCTGGAATAGTCACAAAAAAAATATGAACTGAATTAGACCCAGAACATTTCTGGGAACAGAGAAATAATTAAAAACCAAACAGAAGTGGAATACACTGTGGAATTAAAATTCAACAGTGGAATTAGTGCTAACTTACTTTTTCATGTTGAACATGACTTCCCTTCTTCTTTCCTGTAATGCCATCTAAAGAGTCCCTTTGTGCTTCCGCACCAATAAGCGGAAGAAATCTTAGACTAGTGGGGCTTGGCACCTGGAAGTCATAAATAAGTTAGTCAGACAGACTTGAAGTGATTACTTCTGTAATGTGAATTCAGGGGTCGGGGGTGAGGGATGAGAAAACCCAGCTTCTTCAAATTACAGCCCCCTCAGTTGCCCACTATTAATTCTTGAGAGTTCACCCTTAGCATCATCTGTTATCTTAAATGTTTGATACCTATTACGATGAACAGGTTCTTGGCAAAGATAAGTAACATTTGAGATAAAAGTTAAGTCTTAAGTTGAAATATTTGGTATTTGGTTTATTATTTCTTGGGTTAATTAATTAGTTCTTTAACAGAGTATATCTGGAGTGGAGACTTGAAGGGTGCATAGGGATTTGGAGGGAAACAGGAGGCGGATGGGTCCTGTGTGGAGGGGCCACAGAGGCAGGGTCACAGAGGTAACAGAGAGACCAGTGATGCCTGAGGCATGGCAAGTAATTTGGCGTCGCTGGACTATAGGGAGAGTATGGGGAGAATGTGGTGGAAAATGAGGCCAGATCGTGGCAGGTTTGTATACGAGGCTAAGGCATTTGGATTTTATCCTTTAGGTGATGAAGAGCCACCAAGGTAAAGCAGAGACAAATGATCCAGGCCATTGACCCACAGAACCCAAGACTTCTGTGGGATTGGACACAATACATTTATGGAAGCATCGGTTGACTTGGTTATGTGATTTTCTCCAACCTTGCTTGGTAGCCAGGGACCAGAAATGAGATGGCGGATCCCCTATTGCTCTGTTACCAGTCTAGTCCTAGAAATCTCCAACTCACCCTGTATATAGGCAGAGAACCGAAAACAATCCCTGCCTCTCTGTTTTCAGTCATAAAACCTTCCAAGGCACGTCTTCGAATCTGCAAAACAAAGGAATGAATGTTTAATGAAAAGGGCACTTGCCATCAGTGGCAAAATACCTGGGTTCAAATCCTGACTCTGTCACTTATTAGCTGCATGATCTTAGGTAAGGTTTTTGCCTGTAGACTAGTTCCAAGAATCATATATATGAGAAACTACAGTGCTATTCAAATGTAAGATTTGGTATCATCATATTATTATCACTGGTAACAATATATCAAAAAGAAATTAATCTCATGTCATGAGTTGTTAAAAAAAGAAATTAACAGAAAATAAGTAAATAGATAAACATTATATAATTGAGAACGAAAAGGAATGTACAAAACAGGATTACTGGTGAAAATCATAATCCTAAATGAAAGGCATTTTAATTCAACTTTAGCATTGAACCTTTGTTATTTTACCAACCACCTGAGGTAAGAAGAGGGCAAAGCTTGAAATATTTGGAGCATTCAATTTCAAGGGCTCTAAAAACCTTTCTAAATTATTTAATGTTCCATTTAAGTTACTTCTTAAAAGCATGATTTCTTACCTCTAAATTGGAAGAGAATATTAAAAGCGAATACCAACCTTTATTTCTAGGTTGTGCTATTTTAATCCTATTCAACAAAATTAAGTGTCTATTACATGCTATGCACATATCTTTGCTCATAAAGAGCTTATGATTGAGTGGTGGGGGTGGGAAGTAAAAGTAAGTATGCAAATAACTCTAATTTAATGTAGAACATGCTAAGGCAACATGTTATGAGACATGAAGCAGGGAGAGATTGGGGCCTTTGGAGAAAGTGGAACTAACATTTATTGAGAATCCAAAATGTACTCATTTAACCCTGACAACAACCCTTTGAGGGATGTTCAGATGAGGAAAGAAAGAAAATAATTTATCTAAAATTAAACCTAGGTCTGTTAGACTCCACACCCTGTTCTTTCCCTCCTTATCACCCTGTCTTTGGTGGGGGGGGAAGCTGAGTTCCATTTGGACAGAAAAGCCAGGTTTTTGAAAATTGTTTCATTTGAAAGATATTAAATATTAAACAGTCATTAAATATGAAGTCGATACTGTAAAAGAATAAAGACATACTGAACTTTCAGTGGACATTCATGGATCCACTGTCCTGTTTTACAAATGGGAACATCACCCTTAACTTTGAACTTCTCAGTGTGCAGTCTTTTGGTCTCACTCCTGCTTATCTGACCTTAGACATTAATATCAACAATCCATTAATAATAATAATCCTGAATTTTCTGGTTTTAATTCTCTTGCTTTTGTTTATACAGTTTTACCTTATATTCTTCTTGCCAAATGAATATTTTGTTTAGCTGTTCCTTTTCTTGACTTTTACATAAATGAAATTATGTATATACTCATGTAAAACTTTTCTCTTTCAATAGCATGTTTCAAAATTCATTCACGTAGGTGAGTGTTACTCTAGTTCATTTATTCTTATTGCTCTACAGTATTCCAATTGATGACTATGCCATAATTCATTTGCCCCTTACACTGTTGATGAGCATTTAGGCTGCTTTCAGGTGTTTACTATTACAAACAGTACTGCTCTGAGCACTCCTGTACCTGTCTCCTAAGCACATGTTTGACAGTTTCCCCAGGGTATACATTTAATAGGATATGCCTATTTTCAACTTTATTAGATAATGCCACATTGCTTTCCAAAGTGGCTCTACTAATTTACATTACTACCATGAGCAGGTAAGTGTTCTGATTGTGCCAGAAAACACCAAGCCTTGATATCATCAGACTTTTCTATATTTGTCAATCTGGTTTCAGTGAGGGGATAATCGCTGGAGAGTTCTACTCTGCCATCTTGCTCTGCTCCCTTGTTTTTAACCATTTTTTAATTGAACTGTTTTTTTTTTCTCATTGACTTTTAGGGGTTCTTTACACATTCTATGTGCTAATTTTTTGTCAGTTGTATGTGTTACGAAGGTAGGGTGAATTTGGACAGATGGAGAGAGGTTATGGGTATGGCAAGGACATCCCAGGTGAACAAAATCGCAGGGGCAGAAGACTCAGAGGAATGGTCAGTTCTGGAAAAAACAATTAGTCTGATTTGTAGAGAGTGGGGTAACCCTAGGTTACTAATGGGAGATACATTTAGAAAGGCATGTTTGGTTTATTTTGTGGAATATCTTGAGGAAATCAATTTTAATTAATTAATGCCAGACCTTAGTATAAAGACTTATGCTATATCCATTCTCTAGATATGTTAAAAATAGAAATAGAATGAACAGCAGCACACTTTTATCTGCACTGAAGAAAAATGTGTCTGTCTGTGAAAGGTAGAGTAATGGTTACCAAGGATGTCCACACCCTATTCTCCCCGTTCCCAACCTGTGCATGTATTGCTTTACTTGGCAAAAGGACTTTGCAGACATGGTTTATGTTAAGATCCTTGAGATGGGGAGATTATTCTGGATTATCTAGGTAGGCCCGATCAAATCACATGAATCTTTAAAAGCAGAGAATCTTTTCTCCTGGGTTAGAGGGACATGTGACCACATGGTCAGAGAGATGCAACATTTCTGGTTTTTGAACATGATGGAAGGGGACCACAAAGTAAGGAACATGGGATTTTCTCATAGAGCCTCCAGAAAGAAACTTAACTCTGTTGACACCTTAATTTTAGCACAGTGAGACCCATGTTGAACTTCTGACCTACAGAATTGTAAGATAATTAATTTGTATTGTTTAAGCCACCAAGTTTGTGGTAATTTGTAACAGCAGCAACAGAAAACTAATATACTACATTGCTGGACATATTTGAATTCATGAAAACAAAAACAAAGTTTTTTTTTAAAAGCTACCTTGGGAGAAGAAAGAGACTTGAAAAACTTGAAATCCTGTTCCACTTCAAAGGCTTTGGGAGGTGTACGTTTGAAAAGTAAAGACATTGAGCTCATATTTCTCCATCTGCATATAAAGATACAAGAAAAAATGTTAAGCACATACCCAACTAAACAAGTATCCATTATGTCCTTCTTCTCTGATGTCCAAATTTCCTGCATCCCATGGCATCAGTCCCAGTGACATTACCTCTGCACCTAACTTTTATTCCACTTGGCTTTCCAGGTTTCCCTCTATGGAAACCACAGCAATTTCTACTCAGCCAGGGCATTCAATGTATTTAAATTCATTAATATCCATTGGAAAAGAAACCATATAGTAGGAATGGGGAAACCTCTTTTACAAAACTTGACTTTTGTATGACTCAGGGAAGCCTCCCCTATAGTCAAAACTTAATTATGTATATATTTAGAAAGCCATAACTAAACATTAAAAACATTTTCAAAAGATAATAAATATGTCCTGAGATGAAGTCATTCTACAGAAGAAGGCCTATTTTGCTACAGATAAGCCACAATTATTTAGTAATAACAACATAACGTGGGCATGCATCCTACATTGAAGCTATCCCAAATAGACTATACCCTTTCATACTTCTATATCTGCCATTTACAACTGTTCTCTCTGCTTGTGATGTTCTCAATTAGTCTTTCTTTGTTAGTTGCACAAATATCTTTTGAGTGCCTACTGTGTGCCAGGTGCTGAGCTAAGAACTGGGGATACAAAGATATATAAAAGAGTCTCAGACCTCAAAGAACTCACAGTATAGCGAAGAAGACACATATTAACAAATTAGAATCCATTGTCTAAAGTACTAAGACATATGGATGCTCAAGGCACAGCAATTACCCAAAAGGTGGGACTGATCCACTTTGCTTGGTGAGCTTTCCTACCTCTTGACGAAGCTTGGCTCTACCACACCACCTCTTACATTTTAGCCAGCCCTCCTCTCCAGTGCTCCTTACTGGCCAGCCAAGGCGAGCCTTGAATACTCTGCTGGGGTTTTGGCAGTCACCTGGAACCCTTCTCGATTGTTCTCAAATCACTCTTATTTTGATCCAAATTCGTGTGGTCTGTTTCTTAGCTTTGATTCCTATTTACATCCCTTCTGTCATCCTTTGGATAAGATAATAACATTGGGTCTCCTTAGCTTTGACTCAGTTAGGATTTTCCTAAAGGACTTTATTGTTGACAACTCCCTCCGATTCTTCCCATTCAGAGTCATCCTTGTCAGCTCCCTCAGTTGCAGTCTGCTGGATGTCACCAGTCGAGGTAGGTCTGGTCCCCTAGGGCTAGACACTAAGACATCCCCCATGTAGGGTTAATCTTTGCTGATGTTGAAAGTTCAGATGAATATCCGTCTCTCCCATTATGACAAAGGCCCAACCCTAGCCAAGACCAGGATTGAAATTTGCAAAAGCACAAAACAACCTCTCACTAACATTCTATTCTTTACCCTCCCTCCTCTAAGCCTTTAAGCATGCTCAGCTCCCCCTGCTCCCACAAACAGCAATTGCTTCTTTGGCCTTCTTTGGTTAAATCCTATTTACCCTTCAGTTATTATTTTAAGAATTAGATATTCCCGCAAGTACTATTTTACTGAATGACAGCTTTTTGTTTACATATTTCTCCCTTCCAATAGGTTGCAAAATCATTGGAAAGTTCTGGGTCTTTCACCTTTGAATTCTCCATGTCCAGCACAGTGTCCCAGTACCATAATAGTTTAACTTTTATGTCCTCATCTAAAGAAAAGCCAGTGGTCTTACCTCTCCCGGTCAAATATCAGAGGATATTCATATTTTTGATGCTTCTCTGTGAACTTGCTTTCTTCTTTTATTTCTATGGGATATTCACTAACATCACAAGGCAAAATGAAATCACTTGTCTGTGATAAATCAAAGATCCTTCGCTGCCCCAAATATCCACAATAATGACCGTTGAGGGCATGCCAGAGCCTGAGGGAAGATAAGGGAAGGGAGGAGAAAGTAACTGGAAAATTCAGTAGAAGTTATTCTGTTCATTAGATCATTTGTACAGATTTGCTCTGGCCCATCAAAGATTTTAAACTTGAGTCCAAGACTCTTCCTATTAAATACTGTGGAGCTAATCATAACATAAATATTTTTATCAGTTAGACTCTAATCCACAGCCTTTTGGGGAAATATAATTTGAATCTGTATTTATGATACCCATTTATCAAAGCTAAAAAACAAGAAACAGATTTTTCCTGAAATAACATAGTCCACTCAAGCTAATCAGAACCCACATTGACTGACAGTCTATTAGTTGAACTAGACCATAGAACGGGCTATATCTCAGCTGTCTGCTTTTGTAATCAGCATCAACAGAACTTGCAGGAATAGAGACCTAGTGATGCTTTCATTATTATCAAATTCTTCTCAACGTACATCCACAATTACTACTATTGTAATACCAATACCACACCAATTTTTACAATTGAGTTCTGAAGTAGGATGGCAAAGTAAGTGGCTCTTTATCTGTATGCATTATTTCACCATCAGTGTACTCCAAGAGGTCCCTCTAAATAGTTCATGTGGTTTAAAATAATACGGAATATCATTAGCAGGAGTGTGTGCCCTATGTCACATGGAAAGATAAAATAGTATTTGGAAGATCTTCATTTTATTTCTTGGTTTCAACCTCAGAGTAGCAAATGATGGAGACAATCATTATGTGTTCTGCTGCAATGACCCAAAAGGAGGAGGAGAGCCTAAAGGAACTAAGAGTAGATTCCACAAAGTCCTAGTAGTGCTGTACCTCAAAGAGGCAGACTCTGAGGAGGAGACAGAAACAGAGTTATCCAGTTGGGATTCCGTATACTTGACAGTGTCCTGAGGACTCAATGTGAGCATCTTATATCCCTTACATATATTAATTATCCGGCACTACAGAAATGTCATGGCCTTGCCAGAGCCTTTACCAAAGGGAAACAGACCCTCATTTTAAATGCAAAAGCCAGAAGAGTGAGGGACTAACTTCAGAACAACTCTAACTTTATTCTGCTTTTAGGCCAGGACTGAAGAGATTTTTGGTCTCCTTGTTTCAAGGTGTTTCCTGCTACATGTGGAACTCTCCCAAATAACTGATCCTGCCTCTCAGCTTCATTTCCTGGGCCTCAGATATGGATCCTTAGCTACCCTGAGCCTCATTTTGCCTCCTGAACTTTTGTCTTCAGACTGATTGCCTGTCCTGTGTTCCAGAGTTAAGCCTCAATTATTTTTGTTTCCTATTAAAAATCATAATCTTTTTGACAAACAAGAGTTAGAATGTTAAAACTTCCTATCTCTTTAGAAAGTGGCAGCTAGTATTTGCAAAAAGACATGGCTTAGTTATGAAAAGAGACATATTCCGGAGATAGCTATTAATAGAGCTGGGCTCTTTGAACTGAGTATCTAGGGAGATTTTCACCTGAAGGAATCATAAAAGTAATTTCTTCATGCTAAGAATAACTGATTTGAGCAGCGTGATGGTCTGAATGTTTGTGTTCCCCCAAAATTCCTATGTTGAAACCGAATCCCCAATGCAGTGGTATTGAGGTGGAGCCTTTGGGAGGTGTTTAGGTAATGAGGAAAGAGCCTCATGGAATGGAATTAATACCTTTAAATAAGAGGTCTGAGGGAGCTGATTTGCCTCTTCTCCCATGTAAGGGCACAGCTAGAAGGCATCATTTATGAAGCAGTGAACAAGCGCTAACCAGATATGAATCTGCTGGCACCTTGATCTTGGACATTCCAGCCTCCAAAACTGTAAGCCACAATTTTCTGTTGCTTACAAATTTTCCAGTCTAAGGTATTTTTGTTATAGTAGCCCAAACAGACTAAGATAAGCAGGGAATACTTACAACAACAGAGGCATGTGCACTTGTGGTTAGGGTGTGTTTGTGTGTGTGTTTCAACCTCCACTTAATGTTTCTGCTGCTGAAAATAAGCTGGAGAAGAGACCAAGGGACTGAGTTGTTAAAAACATCTCTAATGATGAAATGTCACGTTCTTAATCTTTCTCACAAATAAAACAGCAGATGTCCTTTCTGATGGAGGAAGTAACTCTAACTGTTTGCCTCCAAATAGGACCTCACCCCCATAGATTCACCTTGAATTCAACATTTCTATAGGTTTTCCTTCATCCTGCCAACATTCTAAATATTTTCTGCTTTTAGTGCCTGCTATCTTAACGAATGGCACAGCATCCACCTCATTGTACATGCCAGGTGTTATTCTTGACATTTATCACTTACCTCCCTTTTCAGTTAAAGTTTGTGCCTTCTTGGTGTTACCTCCCAGATAGCTCTCAAATCTAAACCACTTTATTTCCAGCACTGTTGGCACTCCCCTAATCCAAGCCACTATATTCACTGTGGACTTCAAACCGGTCTCCTTGCTCCCACTTTTGCTGCCCTGCAATCCATTCCCCACACACCATCTTTTAAAAATGTAAATCAGATCATATTACTCCCCTGCTTAAAATCCTTCAGTGGCTATTTCTTCAAGGGGGACGATCCAAATCCTTATCAGTGCCTACTAGACACTGCAAGCCTTGTCCCTGCCTAGCTCTCTAGCCTCCAGCCCACATGGCTAGCTAGGGTCTGCTGAATTTCAGTCCAGGCACTTTCAGGCAACATAAAATATTCCTTCCTTTCTGTTTTCACTATGTTTAAACTCTTTAATATACTTTGAAGCCTCTCTACCTCTCTTAATCTTACCTAACTTCATTCTTTTAAGAGGATAATTCATTACCATGATTTTAAGACCTTTCTATACGCAGCAATTTGTTTCTAGAAATACCACCACATTTCCTTTCTTTCTCTTTATATATGTATGTGTTTTCAGTATTTTGTACTTAGCATTACCTAGGTAATTAAAAATAATAAGCAAGCTTTGCAAAATCAATCAAAGTGTCAATGAAATAATTAGCTCACTCACTTTTCTCAGCATTAGTTGCTCTTTTCTATCACTTTTTCACAACTTCTGATCCTGAGCCTCCTTCTTTGACTTTCTCTGGTCTTGGATCTAATGCTCTGAGCTATCCATCTTGCTTAATTCTTTGAAATAATTCTACAAAACATCACTTTTATTGAAAGTATTTATTATACTTTTTAACCCAGATGAGTATGGCATCTCATTTCCTTGGGCAAGGAAGAGAATTCCAAATCAGTGGCCACCTTCTTAAAGCCCTTTTGTAATACCTTTTAATTTATCTATTTATTTATTTTAATCAGTTTACCAAGATTGCATTTGAACTATATACTTCAACTTTAGCTTAAAATCCTTTACCTCTCTCTCAAAACCCTGAATTCATAGTACGAGGCCATCTTGGCTTACCTTACTGAGCCATCGATGGAGGCAGTAAGTACCACTTGTTTTTCTTCTATATAGATCACCTGAATAATTTCCAAAGCATGAGCACGCCAGGAAAGCAGCTGCTTGAATTTCTAGACAGTAACAATAAGGCATATCCCTTGGAATAAGTATATGCTGGTCAAAATATAATCTCGAACAAAATCATTTCTCATTGAGCTAAATTTATGAGTGAATGGTGTAGACATATGTGCTAGATGGTTAAGCCCCTACCCTCAATTAGCTCTTCTCTTGCTTGTTGGGGTACCCAAAGTCCCATTTTTAGAAATTTATTAATCTGCACATATCCCTGAGAGAAGTGTCTTATATCTTTAGCAATTTGTCATGTAACTGAGAATTAACAATTCAGTTAGTTGGTGATTAGTAGATGATTGGATGAAAGACATGCCTTAGGAGAGGGCTGCAGGGGAACTGAGAGTGAATATAATCAAGAATAGAAGGAAACAGAGCTGGAAGGTGAAAGCCAAAGGGGAGATTGGTAAAAAGACTTTTCCTATTTTCAAATTTACCTAGAGGTAGCACTGGCTATTTTGTTCTTTTTTAGAGGTGTGGGGAGGGAGTTATATACTACAAAGAATTAAGAAAGAGGATTATCCCAGCTCATTTCCTTTCAAAAACATCATGAGGCCTGACTGGTTATGTTTCTTTAGGTTGTGGTTTATCCTTAAGTTTAGAGCCCCTTATGGACCTCAGAAGACATTCCAAAATTACATGAACTAGAGCTGTCAACTCTAGTTGCAATAACACCCCCTTTGAGTATATTTCCTCTTTATCATTGATAAAGCCAGACTATCACAGTACATCTTTCTGTATCATCTACCTCGGGGCATTGAGTGACTAGAGACCTGGCAGCTCCAAGTTCTCATATGAGTCCCTATTCATGTAGACTTTAACAAAGGTTAGGCACAATTCCTCCTAATTCACAATTCTTGGCCTTCTGACTCAATTTCCTCTGGTTGTTCTTAGAGAGTCAAGGTAAAATGTTCTACATTCTCCTACTTCTTACTGTATCAAAGCTATCAAAAAATATCTGGCCGTCCAAGGCTTCTTTCTCTGCCTTACGATGGCATTCTCTAAGGCAAGTGTTTCTTTAATGTGTAATATATCTATAGTAAGATACACATTTTACTTCACGACTCAGTAAACACATACACATACTTGCACATATATCTGAAACAAGTTTCACAAAAGCATACTAAACGTTACTATGTGAAATGCACACCAATGTTGTCTATTCTATTCTACTGCATTCCCTTCCATTCTCTTCTACTTTTACAAAAATACTGGCTGCAACTCATTGAGTTGATTTCATGACCCCTTAATGGATTACAACCTGCAGTTAGAAACTAGGACTGTCTTCTCTGTATGTGTGTATATATAATCATATGTGTGATTTCTCTTTCTGTGGAGAGGTTTTGACTATCCTATCTCCTAGAACACCTGTATTTCATGGAGTTTCTTTTTAACAATATTGGGATAGAAAAACATTAACCTCTTGTTCTAGATTGACATGTTATTCACTGCAGTTGTACTCTGTAGCGGGACCTAGTTAATTCATTGGTATATATCATATAATGCATTGGTCTATGAAATAATGAGGCATTTTATAGCCTGGTCCTGTGGTTCTGTTGTATATTTATAAGTGGCAGCCATGTACAAACTAGATAAACACATTGAGTACAGAAAAGATTGAAATGAGGTTGAATATGGAAGAATTTTTAAAAAGCTTTTAAAATAGATTTTCTTCTTTTAAATTGGTCAAAATGCTTTAAAATCATTTTGACTGTTATTGTAACTCCATATTACTATATAACTTTGCCTGTTTTGAAAATTTTCTCTGAATTTTGAAAGGTTTAGGTTGTTAATTTATAGAAATTCCATTTGCAAAACTGTCGCCTTTGAATTATATTTTTATCTGTTAAAATTAATAATATAATATTAATAATCATTTCCAGTAGGAGGAAACATTTAGGTAATATTTCACCTATACATGGTTCAAACATATGATTTGTTTTTGTTCAGCTTACAGCATGTCTTATAAAGCAATTTATAGTTATTGGTAAATGAAACTTAGTGTTTCACAAGTTATTTAAACCTTATTGTTTTCCACTTGATAGTATAAGTCTTAAATATGGAAACAGCATTGGATTGGAGAACAAGAACCCTGGTCCTTGCCCTGACTTTGTCATAAACTATCTATGTGCTCCTAGGCAAGCCATTCTCTGATTTACCCTCTGCAAGGTGGAGATAGTCATACTAAAGTTGAATACATAAACTTTATAAAAGCTAGAATGGATTCTCTGAAACAAAAAGAAAACTTCATTTTCAAAGGAAATGTTTGAAACGATAACTATTATAAGACACTCTGCAAGGAATCAAATCCTAAGCAATGCATCCACATGTTAATACCTATGATCCAAAAATAAAACATTAGTATTTAGGCTAATATATAGCTTGTGAACTTAAAGGAAAATAAGGCTATGCTAAAATAATCCTTTCTTGGTACAATCTTTAATTAGTGTTGGGTCCTTATCTATAACATATGCAGATATATTTGTATATCCACGTACACACACACACGACGTTCATATTTAAATGTTTGTAAAATAAATATGATGACATTGACATAACATTAACACTAAAAATAGAATAAAATGGGCCTGAATTATAGGGAGGATTTAGACTAGATATGAGAAAGAGTTTCTTGAGTGGTTCCACACTAGTTTTGCAGGAAAGGTTATGGAATGTCTTATGTGGCGGTACAAGATATAGAAACTGACTGTGGAGCACTAGATGACCTATGAACTCCTTAACCTCTGGAATGCTACATAAATTTTCACAAGCAAGTCAAAACATGAAGAAGATGCAAAGTGACCAGTGGTCTGGCTTACTCTTTTCCTCTCTCTCCCTCACTCACTTTCTCATCCCCTCTTTTCCTAAGCAGACCATTGTTGGTTGTCATGTAGCTTAAGTTTCAATAATATATGTGCATTGAAACTAGAAAGTCTTGTATTTCTATCTCTTGTGGCATCTAGCACATAGAACTGCTCAATAAATGTGTGATGATTCATTAATTAAAGTGGAAAACTAAAGTTATTACCTTATCATCATGAGGTGGATCCAGGAAAGAACTAATACTGCAAAGGATAACGTGTCCTTCTGTATAAAATTTAAACATTGGAATCTTTAATTAGATATCATGTTGTCTAAATAAATATTACCAAGACTGCCAATTTATTTTGATTCAGGCACTTATAATGGTAAAAAATAGAATTTGAGAAAACAGAAACAAAAGCAGAAATTTCACATACATTTTTATATGTAGCAATTATTTTGCTTCATGCTTAATAAGTCATGATGAGGTTGCTTTATCCATCCAGAGTCAAAAAAGTTCTTCTAGAGATCAGGGTGGATGATAATAGAAATGAATATATCACTACCAAACAGAGTTCAAACTGTTACGGAGATATTCATCCTACAATCCAAATGATAGTTACAAAAACTAGATATCAAAAAGCAAAAATGTCTACACCTACACATATCATATTTAAACTGTATGAAAATAAAGGTAAAGAAAAAAGTCTTGAAATGAGCCAGATGGAAAAAAACCCACAAAGATAAGAATTGCATCAAACTTCTCATCAGAAACAACATAAGCAAGAAGAAAGTGGAGTGAAATATTTAAAGTGTTGAAAGAAAAAAACCCCAGCAACCTAGAATGATGTACCCTGCAAAATTATTCTTCAAAAGTGAAGGAGAAATAAAGAATCAAGGGAATTTGTCGCCAGTGGACCTGCCTTGCAAGAAATGTTAAAAGAAGTTCTTCAGAGAGAATAAAAATGATACGCATCAAAAACTCAGACCTACTTAATGAAAGTAAGAACATTAGACAAGGAATAAGTGAACACAAAATAATTTTTTTATGTTTCCTATTCTTAATTGATCTAACAGTTAAAAGTTTGTACAAAATAATAATAGCAACAATGTATTTGATGTTTATAGCTTATGAATACTTGAAATGAATGACAGTAATTATACAAAGGGTGGGGGGGAATTAGGAATAATTTGATATTATAATATACTTGCACTACTCATGAAGTTGCATAGTGTTATTTGAAAATGGACATGAGCTAATTGCAAATATATATTAAAAATTCTAAGGCAACCATCAAAAAAAGATCAAAAATAAGTATAATTAATATGCTAAGAAAGGATAGAAAATAGAATTATACAAAATGCTCAATTAAAACCACAAAATGCAGAAAAAGTGGAAGACAAAAACAGGAACAAAAAACAAGGACAACCAATTAAAACTAGTAACAAATATGGTAGATATTAATCCAACTATGTCAATTATCACTTTAGATGTCATGGGTCTAAATGCACCAATTAAAAGAAAGAGATTGTCAAAGTGGACCAAAAAACATGACCCAACTCTATGTTGTCTACAAGAAACTTACATATATATGTAGAAAGTAAGGGGATAGAAAAAGATATAATACGCTAACACTAATCAGAAGAAAGCAGGAGTAGCTATATCAATTTCAGACAGAGCAGACTTCAGAGCAAGAAAAATTATCAGGGATGAAGAGGGACATTACCTAGTGATAAAAGGGTTAATTCTCCAAGAAGATACAACAGTCCTTAATGTGTATGTCCCTAACAATGGAGTATCAAAATACATGAGACAAAGACTAACAGGACTGCAAGGAGAAATAGATGAATACATAACTGTAGCTGGTGACTTTAACACCCCTCTATCAGAAAAGGATAGACCAAGTGAGCAGAAAATCAGTAAGGACACTCATCAGCATCATCAATCAACTGAACATAATTGACATCTATAGACTATTCATCAACAACAGCAGAACACACATTCTTCTTAAGATTACATGGAACATTCCCCAAGAGAGACCACATTCTGGGCCAATACCCTCTTGTGATAATAAACTCTCAGTCTAGACACAGACCTTATACCCTTTACAAAAAATAACTCAAAATGGATCATAGACATAAATATAAAATGCAAGATTATAAAACTAGAAGATAATAGAGGAGAAACTCTAGATTATCTTGGGTTTAGTGGTGCAACACCAAAGGTAATGATCTATGAAAGAAATAATTGATAAGTTGGGTTTCATTAAAATAAAAACTTCTGCTCTAAGAAAGATACTGTTAAGAGAACAAAAAGACAAGCCACAGATTAGGAGAAAATATTTGTAAAAGAATATCAAATAAAGAACTGCTATCCAAAATATATAAACATCTCTTAAAATTCAACCAAAAAAAAAAAAAAGAACAAGATGATTAAAAAATGAGCGAAAGACCTGAACAGATACCTCACCAAAGAAGATATCCAGATGACAAATAAGCATATGAAAAGATGCTTCACATCAAATGCCATTAGGGAAATGCAAATTAAAATGAGATGCCACTACATGCCTGTTAGAATGGCCAAAATCCAAAACATTGACAACACCAAAAGCTGATGGGGATGTGGAGCAACAGGAACGGTCATTCACTGCTGGTGTGGATGCAAAATGGTACAGCCACTTTGGAAGGCAGTTTGACAGTTTCTTAACAAACTAAACACACTCTTAGCATATGATCCATCAAATTACACTCCTTACCCTATGGAGTTGAAAACTTACATCAACACAAAAACCTATACATGGATGTTTATAGCAGCTATATTCATTATTGTCAACACTTGGAAGTAGCCAAGATGTCCTTCAGAAGGTGAATGAATAAACAAACTATGGTACATCTAGACAATGGAATATTATTCTGAGCTAAAAAGAAATGAACTATCAAGCCATGGAAAGACATGAAGGAGACTTAATGCATATTACTAAGTGAAACAAGCTAATCTGAAAAGGCTACACACTATGATTCCCACTATATGATATTCTGGAAAAGGCAAAACTATGGAGACTGTGGAAGATCAGTGGTTTCCAGGAATGAATATTCAGAGCAGAGAGAATTTGGGGGGCATTGAAACTACTCTGTATGATACTATAATGGTAGATACAAGTCATTATATATTTGTCAAAACCCTTAAATGTTCAACATCAAGAGTGAATGCTGATATAAACTATGGACTTTGGGTGCTAGTGAGTCAACATAGGTTCACTGATTGTAACACACGTACCAGTCTCGTTTGGGATGTTGATAGTAGGGGAGGCTGTGTGTGTGGTTGTTGGTGGGGGCAAGATGTGAATGGGAATTCTGTCATTTCTGCCCACTTTTGCTGTGAACATAAAACTGCTCTAAAAAATAAATCCCATTATAAAAAAAAAAGCAGCAACTAATGATGTCTGAGAATGCCTGATTTAAACAAGTGACCAGATCGCAACCCACAAGAAGTTTTTAACATCTACCAAGGTACGGAAAAAGGAAGCCTAAGGCCAGAATCGAGGAGAAGTCCACTTTAGTTATCATGCAGATGAGGCGAGATTGGATCCCAAGCCCACCCCGCTGTCTATTTTTCTGGATCCAGGGCAAAAACTATAAATCTCAAGACAAGGATAGGCTATGTGATAGTAAAGTGATCTGGGCGGAGGCAAAGAGGGGACTAACACTAAAAGAAGTGCATTCTGGCAATTCTGTAGATAGTTTCAAATTGTATTTCTGTGTATTTTGACAGAAAAGGCTTACTACATAGTAGGCAAAGTCAATGCAAGAATAAGCAGGCTATTTTTAAAAGGAACAAAATTTGCCTGATCTTAGCTTTCTCTACTATTCTGCTGTAAACAGAAGTCTATCTAAACTACAAAGATTTATAGAGAAATGAATGTTAAAAGTTAAGAATAAGAATATCGAAATATAAAAGGACTGGTAGTGAGCAATAAAATCAGATAAAATAGAAATAACTTTAAATAAATATCGTACATTTACTGGTAATACTGAATGCAAATATAAACAATTATTTTCAATAATGTCCACTGGTTATTTTCAATAATGACTCAAATAATTGACAGTACAAAATGGTTTGTTGTGACTTTTTAAGATGAATTTTGAAATGAGAAAAATGCTCTTAAAAGAGAGGATGAAAATTAAGTATTAATATAATAGTAGATCTAATCTGGATGCATATCTCAAGATTACATTAGCAAACAACCATAAGCAAAGGAGTAGGTATGGAGGAAAGAGAAAATTAAAGTGGGCTAAGTTTTCTGTTTTAGCTGAAAAGATGCTGTTTCATTCTAATTCTAACAAATTGATTAATTGTTTTAAAAACTTGAGGGTAAACACTAGTAAAATTAAAAACCGTTTTTGCCCATGCAGGTGCATTCACATACACATCATCTGTCAAAGTATGGGAGAGATGAAAAAAAGGTAGGATTAATTTAAAAGGCAGAAGAAGAGAAATAGAAAGGAAGAATAAAAAAGAATTGTATTTGATGAAAGAATTAAGACCAACTATACTAATGATAACAAATATAATATAAAGTGCCCTACTGAGAACAAACAATCCATTTTCTAATTTATGTTACTACTCCCTTTAATAATGAAGATTAATGAAGATTAAAAATTAAAACTTTATATTCTTCCCAAAAAATTAAAGTGCAAAGATGTGTAGACATATACCCATATTTTTTTTTAAGAACCAAGAGATAAAAGCAAGAGACATATATCCATTTTAAAGATGGAATGAAATAGAATGCCTCACTCTAAGTAAAGAGCTAGGGATGAGACAGGTTCTCCTGACATTCATTGATTCTTCTATTTATTCAGCAGGCTGTTCATAACACTCTCATGCTTGAGCATACCTCTTAGTCTTCCTTTTGTTTCAATAAATGCTATGTATTTTTCCTATAGCCATTTTTATAACACTCAGGTGGTAAGATGCTTGTAGCTGATTATATAACAATAATGACTTACCTACATTTCCAGCCAGTAGTATCCTGGTGCATGAATCAGTATACAGCGATGTCAGAGAAATGGCAGAATGTTTTGTGAAAGGCAGCATGTTTTTCAGTAGCCTTCCCTAAGTAAAGTATAATGCAAATAAGGCTTTTCTATGAAATAAATTCTATAAAATCTTAATATTGAACTTGATTATCTCCATAAAAGACATATCTCAAAAATTATCTCTACTACTAAAACATGATTCTCTTCTTTGTAATAAAAAATAATTTGAAGCTATCCGTAGGGACTTATGCCCTTCAAATTAAATATTCTAAAGGTATAGACAACTGTTAGTTATAAGCATCTAGACTCTGATTATTATAGATTGTCTCTATACTTGGGGTTGTTTTTATACATCCCATGATCCTTTTCATGAAATTCCTCAGATCTTATTTCTGATTACATATTCTCTTTTTAAATAAACATTCTTTTCAGGTTTAAGTGTATCTCAATTATTTTAAAAAGGAATATTTGCCTTTTCGGAAGTATTTATTTTTGAATATTGGTGCAAGATAAGGGATTATAGGAGATTCAAATTCAAACATTGTTTTCTAGTGCTTAGTATAAGCCAGCCCTGGGAGGGACTCTCACACCATATTATCTTGCCTAGGGAATAACATCCAAGCTTGAGAAGGAAACAGTTTCAATCTGCTACTTGTTTCCTGAGACTTTACTTGGATATAACCTCTTCTCCAATTTCTCTCACTCTTTTATTTCTCCATCAGAAAAATAAAAAGGCATTGCTCTAACACCAAAATCATCTCAGGGAAAGTTACTATTACAATATTTTGTATTTTCAAACCAGGGGTTTCCCACTAATAAGCTAGGATCTACTGACAGGCCCGGAGCTTTATCCTGGCAGACAGCCAAGGCATGCTGTTCTGTGCTGTTGAATCCCATGAACCGCCATACAAAACTGTTGCTGTTTTCTGGGTTTCCCTGTAGGAAGGAACCTTACCGCAAGTGAGGCCACCTCCCTTACTTCTCTAAGCATTTCACTGTCATCATTCCCTGTTTAGTGCAGATCTTTCTTTTCATCATCTTCTATCCTCCTAATTCAAACCCTGCCCTCCTTTTACCCCAAATCATTTATACTCAACATTTCAGAGTTCTTACATTTACTATAATACGTCATTCATGCCCATTAATATTATTTAAATATCCAATAAAATACTTAGTGGCACGTATTCATAGCTCAACTTAAAAGAGAAGATTTAAAATAGATAAATGAGCAGTTTGGATGATTTGATCTCTTGAGTCATAAAGCTGGCCTCTTGTAAAGTTTGAGTAGCATTATCAGTGTGCAGGCTGCAAAATAGCAATTTTGCTAGAAGGTTGAAAAAACATTAGAAGTGGACGCCATATGGAAGCAGGCTAAGATTCACTTAAGTATCTTTTTTATCTTTCCCATTCTTTCTTATTCCCAGATTTAGTGGGCTCCATCACCTCCATAGTCCACAAACGGAGGTGTCCATCCTCATGAGCAGTGACAAGGATAGGTGGCTGAGCTTCTGGTAAATTGGCAACTCCTGGATGTTTTTTGTCCACTGGCTGTTGCTCTCCCACCACAACATCTGTATGCTCACCTATTGGAGAAACTAATGAGCTACTATGGAATTTGCAATACTTGGAATTTCAAATTTTATGGAACACAAAAGGGAAGGCAGGCAAGAAAATAGCAAAAATAACATTCTTTTCCCTGGAATTTTTTTTTTTTTTAACAAGAGAACATCAATCAGGGCAGAGAACAAAAAAGTATTAAGAAATGGAATCCTGGATCCCCGGAAAAATCCAAAAAGCTTATTTTTGGTCCTATTGCAAAGATATCTATATTGTACATAACAGCTAAAACTACAGAGTCATCCAGTGTAAATCTTACACATCCAGAATGGCTTATAAATCCAGTATAAGTTTTAGAAAAGTAACCTAAAGACTAAGATGTTTAGTGGTATTTTGGATTCTTAAAACCTAGAATTAGGATTTAAAAGGCATTATCATAATGGAAATTTTGCCTCTTGGACTATCAAATCCTATAGCACGTCAACGTTTGGTCACAAAAAGAACCGCACATTCATTAAGAGTATTCTATCACTTAAACTCCCTGTTGCAAAGGATTTGTTTTATTATGCAGAAGAGAGGTGATTTCATACTGACCTTTAACCTCACTGTCATGTATGCTTTGCTTGCTTCCCTGAATTAGAAGAGAAAAAGAAAATATTTCTATGACGTTATAAGGAAATGAGATACACTGGATTAGTAAATTTTCCAGATAGTTGAGTTTGCCTTTCTAAGCATTAATTTTAAAATTGTTTTAAATTTTGGGTTTTTTTTTTTGAAAAAATGTATTGCAGGGATTTTCATGCCCCAAAATAAAGAATCCATAACTCAACAACATTTTTCTAGTGGCTCAGGTATAGCATAATAACAAGAGTAATTAAATGCCTGAAGCACACTTAGTTCTTGGTGTGTATTATCTGTAGTTCTATTTACAATTTAATCTTTATTATTCCCTTTTTACTGACAAGGAAACAGAAACTCAGATTAAGTGATATTTCTAAAGTTAATGAGATAACAAATGGAGAACTTGGATTCAAGTACAAGTCTGTCTATCTTTTATGTCCATATCAGTTTCTTTCCATCATGCTTGCTGGTAGTTTTAACATGATTTTTGCAGTGAAAACTTTCCTTCAAACAAAATCCTAACTAGAAATGCAATGTGTAAAAATATGTAAAATTGGAACTGAGAACACAGTTTGAAAACCACTGCATTACATTGTGTGTTGTAATATAATTACATTACCTGCTGTCTCTTCTCCCTGTGAAATACATATAATACTTTTTAGTAAAAGAAAAGGTCTAAAATTACTTTATTATTTTACAGACATAAAAATAACATGCCAACTTTATTTTATTCATAATCATGTATTGATTATTTACAGATGTGAAAGCTTTGAAAACAATAGAAAAAATTGAAGAAAAGAGTTTAGACATGGATTTTTTGGGGGAAAACAAAAAAAGTTTTTACATACACACAGAATCTTTCCACCTTTACCTTCTGTCAAATGATGGGCTCAAATGCTCAATATCACTATTTTTAAACCAATGTTGTATGTAACAGGAGGATATAACTCTCTCTGTTTCTTGCTTACCTTGCTACTCTGTGGACCCTTGCTAGAATCACAATGGGATGAAGAACAAACAGAATCCTGACTTGATCTCCTACAAAGGGAGGGAGGAAGTCCAAGGATGAAAAGTTAAAATATTCTATCGTACTCAAAGGGTGTTCTTCTCTGCTTCAATTTCAGCTGATTACTACTTTCATCATCTGTGGATACTGGGCCACTCACTCATGAAACAAATCTTGCCTTATATTTTGTGTAACAAATGTTCATCAGTATGGTGTTGGCAGAGACTATTAGGAAACCTCGGCAAATAAGGTTTATTGTTGCCTTGGGTCTGGAAAATAAAAGGCTGTCCTGATCCACTGCGAAGGCTAGATTTAGTCCCAGAGGTTCTTACACTGAAATGGTGGGGAGTATTTTGGCCCTACAAGTCTGTCTGACTTCCTGCTCTACAGTGTCTAGCTCCAGCCTGATCCTGTCTTTGCCGGGCTCTGCTGAAATGGACTGAAAAGTGGCTATGGTGCTGGTGCAGATGTATACAGAACAAGCTTTCAAAATATTCTCAGAATAGTTTTGATGAAATTTCAAGCCAAGGGGTAGGTAGGGTGTTATGTTCTGGCTCACTGCTGTGTGACCCAAAACTAGCACAGAAACTTTTGATTTCTCTCCAAAGATGTATTTGATATTGTCTATTGCCTGCAAACCAGAGCTCTCAAGCAAACATAAATAGGAAAAATACTTTTTCCTAAATACTTAAAAAACAATCCCCCACTTCCTCAGAAATGGATGGAAATTGCTCAGTTATAGTGGATGGTATATGAAACCTCTTGCCATATGATATCCCATACTTCTTCACATCAGTGCTCGTAGCATTAGATTTTGGCTAAAAGTGTGGCCAAGTGAGCATTTTTCCATTTCTGCTACTGTGAGACTGACATGTAAGGGGACCACATAGCACATTAGATCCCTGAGGACGACCCACCCACAAAAAGACGGTAACTGGGAAGAAAGTTGAAGCCAAGTAGTCAAACCAACTTATGCCTTCCTTCAGTTGTACCTTCCTCAATGCTGGGATGAAGAGAACTCTTTTTATATCACCCATATAAGTCCCAGACATTATCCCTTGATCAGTAAGTACTGAGTTACCTTGTACATTCAGGGGTACGAAAGAGGAACAGTATGTCATTAATTCTAAAGCGCTTGGGATCCAAGTCAGGGTCCACGGTGAAGCAATCTTCAGGTCGGTACCTGAAAATAAGTACACATTTACATAATAAAAATCCACAAATTAGGTAACTTACACTACTACATATATCCCCTGCAGAGCTAATAGATTCCTCCAATATGGATATCATTGAACATGAAAAGAAAACCAAGAGGAGTAGAGTTTCAATATATCTTTAATAAGGTTCTGTATTACAACATGATCATTAGTGGCTTAAAAGTCTTTTAATTCAATTAATTGGTCTAGTCTTCCTGCCTATAGGTCAGACAGTGGGCTTATATAGTCCTATGGAGGAACCTCTTAGAAGTTTCATACAGTTTAAAGAATAGAATTCTGCTCTTTGAATAACTGGAGTGACAAATTTGAATAAAATATGGTTATTACCCTCAAGGAGCTTATCATTGAGTGGAGAAGGACAGGTCATTCACTGCTGTTGGCCCAGATTCCAAGGAACCTACACCTTCCTAGGCAGTTTCCTGGGAACAGAGCGACAGTCCCTGAACACCTGCACTTTGCTTGGCTCTTAAAGCATTCCTTATAACAAATAGACTTCATAGCAAAATTTCCCTTTCTATTTAGTGGAAATTAGTTCTAATTTGAGCTGACGAGTGATGAAGGAGCATCCCAGAAAGCGAACCAAACTCAAAAAAGAAGCCTATGGGCTTGAAGTCTTGGTAAGCTCAAATTTTTTAGCTATTTCTGTTCTGCAGATGAGCTGAATGATGAAGTAGATTAATAATTAGCAAGAACAATATTGAGTTTGGGGCTTAGAGCAGAGTTATTTCACCTGATTGGGGAAGTGGTCTTAGGCAAAGTTTGAGGCAGACATAGGGATGGCCTCCACCATGAATATGGAAACCATTTTCAATTTTAGAACCTTTAACGCTGGGCCTAAATCACCTTCCACAGTTCTGTGCTAAATTATATGCTTTGAAAAATATTGCATTGATTCAAAATCAACTGTTTTTATATAATCATCTGCCTGTGGGAAAGGGACACTATGTATGACCCACTATAGTTGGTTATTTTTCTCTGATTGGGTATTGAATTTGCATCATCCCTTGGCAAAATGCCAGGCACTTCAACAAAGAGGATCTCCACCTTTGAATTATTGGATTATTTGGATTAATTTGGATTATTCTCAGGAGACTTGCCCCCCTTTTTAGACTGTGGCATCAAGGCTCTGGTCTGTTTAGTCTGTCTGCTTTCCCTTTTTAGTAGTGAATCATACATAAGCTGACACTTACAGTGTGAGAACACTAATAAGAGGGTGAGGAAGTGTGCAGTGCATAGAGGAGTAGGTATAAAATGACAAGTATACAGGCTGTGAGAAAAGCCAAAGGGCAAGGGCTGGAGAGAGGGAACAGAAGGATGACAGGAATTCTAGGAGCAGGGCCAGGAGAACATGGGCTGAGGAACAGAGAAAGGGGTCTGTAGAAACAGCTATTTCAACTAAAGCTTCAATGAGAATAAACTGACAGTCCAAACAAGAAGAGATTATTTCCTCTCAAAAGCTGGCTAAAAGTAATGACTCAGACCTGGATGGGAAAGGGGCATGGGGTCCAGGTGGACCAGTGGCATGTAAGGTACTGTAAATAGAGAAGGCAGAGATTTCTTTTGTCTTTTCCTCTTCTTTCCCTTGTCCTTTCCAACTCTCTCTTCTCTCCTTTTATTCCCCCAAATGCTTAGATAAACTTGATTTTATTTTCATTCTTGTTAAGGTTCTTGGCCATCTTGTACCTCAAAGTAAAATTTTACAAACCCCCTTGATATTGGGTGTCCACACATGGCCCTTGCATACATCCCAATTACACAACTAGGGAGAGCTTATTATTTACAATCCATCCACACAAATAATTCAATGTTATGTTAGTTCTTTTACAGCCAATGGCAAGAACATTTAGAAATGGGTGGCAGAGAGAGGACAAATATTTTGGCCATGGTATAGAGCAAATCTAATTGGTTGAGATACAGATAGAATTGCATCTGCCACACTGGCCCTTGTTAGCACCATCCTGTAATAAATTGGATGTGTTGGGCTGGTGAATGATCAGGAAATCTATCCAGGCTGCCTGTTAACATTTGACTTTGGTCACTGAGTGGATGGTGGTGGCACTGGGAATGCAGGAAGAGGAGAAGTTTGTGGGGATGGACAGATTTGGAAGAAATTTTAGGCATGTGGGGCTTTAAGGGTCTTGGTAGCAATCCAGATGGAAATTGCCAGTAGGCAATTGGATATGTATTACCGATACTTAAGGTTCACCCTAGTCATATCATTCTAGGATTTAGATAATTAGAACATAGTCTCTTCATGAATATAACCTCCAGGAAAGTTTCTCCTGAGAGTTATCACCACTTTTATTTATTGCTCTTTTCTTTTTTTGAGCACTGCATGTTACTTTGGCTCTTCCCCAGTACAATTTTTACCCTGCTCAAGGAAAAGACACAACTTACACTTCCCTGACAGTAGACGTTACAAAATTCCATAAGATGATCACACCATGTAAGGTTCCAACGGCTATCAAATTATATCCTTCTACTTGTAATATATCAATGCAGTTCACTTCAATACTGATGGCAGGATTCTGAAGAAAGAAAGAAACAGACTCACCGACCGTCATAATACAATATCTAATCACAGTACAAATGCTATGTGCACACTTTGTAGTCATTGACTTAAAACAATTATTTAATTATTATAATTTTTTTAATCCTTGAGCATAAAACTTAGTAAAATCTAGTCTTTCTGGCATTAAAATTTTTTAACTTGCAGAATTCATTAAAACAGCAAAATATATACTTCCTCTTCACTGGCTCCTTTCTCTCAGCCTTGATTTATTCTTCCTTATCAATCATTAGATCACCTTCTCATCTTTCTCTTCCCTTCAGATTTTTTGAAAGAACATTCAACATTAGCTTTGCCCACTTACTGACCTTTCTTTCACTGGACAACTCTCATTGTCTGGCTTCTGCTCCATACCATTCTGTGGAGGATTTTTCTGTAATATTTATCACTAAGGACTTCCTGTTGCCAGTTCTATGAGATACTTTTCAAGTGTCTTGCCTCAAGCATTTGTTGGGCACCTACTATGTTCAGTTCTTAGAATACAAAGTCAAACAGGATGTCTGTGAACTGGAGAAACTTGTAATAATTTAAAGTATTCAGATAAAGTGTTGATTTTGGGGCAATTTGAAAGTGCTATATCAGGCATGCATAAGATTTGATGGGAACAAGGAAGAGTCTAAATAAGAATCCAAATAAGATTAGAGGTCTATTACCACTCTCAATTGCTCTTTCCTTCCTGAAATTCCTTACTCTTTTGACATCCTCAACACCAGCTTTTCCTGGTTTTGCTTATGACCCTATGACCCTTCCTTTTCTGTTTCCTACTTGGTGTCCTCTTACTCTGCGAACATTTAAAATGTTACTATCCTTAGGGTTTGCCTCCAGTTCATTTACTTTTTTCTTATTTCCAACTCTCGCTGAGCAAACTGATCCCCTTATGTTTTAACAATCATCTCAATGTTAGTGACCTAATAATCCGGTCCAGTCACCTCCCACAAGCTTCAGGCTTGTATGTGTAATTACTAAGACATGTTTACAGGTATTTTTACAGGTATCTCAAAGTTAATATGTCTCCCGTCACCTCCTTTAAGCATGTTCCTTCACTTTATTCTTTATGTCTTGAATGATCTCCATCATTCAAGTTAGAAATCCTGGAGCCGTCCTTGATTCCTTCCTACTGTCAGCATTCTTCTCTCTCAACTGCACGGCATCAATCACTAATTAATCCAACTGCAAGTTCTGCTACGTTTACTGCCTAAATATTTTTTGAAACCATTTCTTCCTCACCATCTCCACTATCACGGTCTGTCAACTAAAACAGCAGCCTATTGCCAGAATCTTCTGCCATTAGTCTTGTCCCATTCAAATCTACCATCCAAGCAGCATCAAAGATGAGCTACCCACAACACAAATGTGACCATGTCATTTCTCAGTTAAGCCTTTAATGGTTTTCCGTTCCTCCGACGGTAAGGATAACTAGGCTCCTTTCCATTGCAAGCGTGGTCCAGTCCATTCCCTGTGGATTTGTCCATCCTGTACCACTCCCAGTCTTGCTCTGGTCACACTGAGATACTTATAGTTATCCTCCACAAACCATGTAACATCTCGCCCCCATAACTTTGTTCATGTGTTCTCCACTTGGGATCCACTTTGCCTTTTCACCTTCCTCTAGAAACTCCCTATCCAGGCCAACGTAACTCCTGATAATTCCTTAGATCTAATTCAGCAATTATTTTCTCCAGGAACATCCCCCTCTCCCCAGCCTTCTAAGATCTCTGCTGTACTTCTATAGTACAGGTACCATGCCACTTTAATCTTGGCATTCCAAGTGCTAAGAACAGTGCATGATACACAGTAGGTATTTAATAAAAAGTACTTCATAAATGTTAACAAAAGAGTTTTAGGTAAAGAATTTCCATGCACAATTGAATTTTTTTCCTGAGTGACTTTTGCAAATTTTCTACCTATATAGTAATTTTAAAGTATGTTGTAAGAAGGAAGTACTATAATACTAATTATGATAAACACAAAAAATAAGAGTTCAGAATCAGAGATAATTTACACTTGCATTAAAATCCTACAGACAATTTTATTGTACTTCAATTATTTATTCTATAACTTATTTCAATAGTTTTACTTTTTTTTTTGGAAACAATCATTTTATATTACCCATGCGATTATTTGCCAGCTGCCTTGTTTCTGACTCACTACTCATTCATCTTCTTTCTGTTTTCATTGGCTATAAATAAGACTTCATATATCAAATACATATAACTGAACCCAGAGTTTCCAATGATATGTAGAGTTGGGAGGAGAAGTAGGCTAGAATTACTCTATGAAGAGATGCATTTTGTTCTATCTTTTGTGCACATTACATGATGATGTTATTATGACAAAGTCACTGTAGATATTGGTTTCAAAGTCCTTTTAGCTAACAAGAAAACCTACTTATCATTTAAACTAGCAATAGTACAATTCAAATTGCAGTGCTAAAGGGACATTTGTTTGAATATGAGGAAAAATAATACCATATCTCTCTGTCCTAAGATAAAATGATAGTTTCCAAATTCTTTAACACAGGCTGTATTATTCTCACTTAAATTATATTATGGTTGTTGCACTAATGGCAGGGAGAAAAAAGACTTTAATTGCTCCCTCTACAACTTGCAGTTTTCTTGCATTCTTCCATGTCTCACCACTTATCTTTGTAAGAGCTGAAAACTATCAGCAGTTGGAGCTAATATTAGAGCAAACAAATAAGGTTGATGAAGATTCTCATTTAAAAAAATCAATTAGTTTATATTTTTTATAGGAACAAAAAGGGACAGCTTTCTTATTTCCCTATTCTTCAGCATCAAACATATGCCCCAAATACTCCATCCTTCACATATGCACATTAGCCTGCCTTGGTGAGGAAGTGTCAACATCTCACAAAAATAGCTTTCTGAAGAGATTTTAAATTAAGTTGCCTAACTCAATATATACAGCTTTACCTTCAAAGAGAACCAGAAAAAAAATATCTATATATATATATACAGCTACTCCTGAAATATTTTTAAATGCATCCAAACTCCAGTTAGTGCAGGCACACCTTGTTTCATTGTGCATTGCCTTATTATGCTTTGCAGATATTGTGTATTTTGTGAATTGAAGGTTTGTGGCAACATTGCATCATACAAGTCTGTTGCTGTGATTTTTATTTTTTTAACAGCATGTGCTCACTTTGTGTCTCTGTGTCACATTTTGGTAATTCTTGCAATATTTCAAACTTTTTCATTATTATTATATATGTTATGGTGATCTGTGGTCAGCGATCTTCAATGTTATCATTGCAATTGTCTTGGGGTGCCACGAACTGCACTGATAAGATGGCAAACTTAACGGATAAATGTTGTGTATGTTCTGACTGCTCCACAATTCCTCTCTCTCGCCATCTCCTTGGGCCTCCCTATTCCCTGAGACACGAGAATATTAAAATTAGGCCCATTAATAACCCTACAATGGCTTCTAAGTGTCCAAGTGAAAGGAAGAGTCACACATTTCTTACTTTAAATCAAAAGCTAGAAATGATTAAGCTTAGTGAGGAAGGCACATTGAAAGCTGAGATAGGCTGACCTCTTTCACCAAATAGCCAAGTTGTGCATGTGAAGGGAAAGTTCTTAAAGGAAATTAAAAGTGCTACTCCAGTGAACACACAAATGATAAAAAAGTAAAACAGCCTTATTGCCGATATGGAGAAAGTTTGAGTGGTCTGGATAGATCAAAACAGCCACAACATTCCCTTAAGCGAAAGCCTAGTCCAGAGCAAAGCCCTAATTCTCTTCAATTTTATGAAAGCTGAAAGAGGTGAGGAAGCTGCAAAAGAAAAGCTTAAAGCTAGCAGACATTGGTTCATGAGGTTTAAGTAAAGAAGCTATGTCCATAACATAAAAGTGCAAAGTGAAGCAGCAAGTGCTGATGGAGAAGCAGCAGCAAGTTATCCAGAAGATCTAGCTAAGATAATTGATGAAGGTGGCTACACCGAACAACAGATTTTTATTGCAGACGAAACAGCTTTCTACTGGAAGAAGATGCCATCTAAGGTAGGACTTCAATAGCTAGAGAAGTCAATGCCTGCCTTCAAAGCTTCAAAGGACAGGCTGATTCTGTTGTTAGGGGCAAATGCAGCTGGTGACTCTAAGTGGAAGCTAATGCTCATTTTCCATTCTGAAAATCCTAGGGCCCTTAAGAATTATGCTAAATCTACTCTGCCTGTGCTCTGTAAATGGAAAAACAAAGCCTGAATGACAGCATATCTGTTTATAGCATGGTTTACTAAATATTTTAAGCCCACTGTTGAGACTTACTTCTCAGGAAAAAAGATTCTGTTCCAAATATTATTGTTCATTGACATTGCACCTAGTCATCCAAGAGCTCTCATGGAGAGGTACAGGAGTTGTTTTGTTTTTAGCCTCTTTACCTCCATGGATGTACAAGGAGATTAATGTTGTTTTCATGCCTGCTAACACAACATCCATTCTGCAGTCCATGGATCAAAGAATAATTTCAGCTTTCAACTCTTGTTATTTAAGAAATACATTTTGTAAGGCTATAGCTGCCATAGATAGTGATTGATCTGGACAAAGTCAATTGAAAGTCTTCTGGAAAGGATTCACCATTCTAAGGTGCCATTAAAAACATTTGCAGTTCATGGGAGTAGGTCAAAATATCAACATTAACAGGAGTTTGGAAGAAGTTGATTGCAACTCTCATGGATGACTTTGAGAGATTCCAGACTTCAGTGGTGGAAGTCACTGAAGATGTTGTAAAAACAGCAAGAGAACTAGAATTAGAAGTGGAGCCTGAAGATGTGACTGAATTGCTGCAATCTCATGATAAAAGTTGAACAGATAAGAAGTTGCTTCTTATGGATGAGCAAAGAAAGTGGTTTCTTGAGAGGGAATCTACTTCTGGTGAAGATGCTTTGAACATTGTTGAAGTGACAAAAAAGGATCTAGAATATTACATAAACTTAGTTCATAAAGCAGCAGCAGGCTTTGAGAGAATTGAGTCCAATTTTGAAAGAAGTTCTACTATGGGTAAAATGCTATCGAACAGCATCTGATGCTACAGAGTAAAGCTTCATGAAAGGAAAAGTCAATCAGTGGAGCAAATTTCATTGTTGTCTTATTTTAAGAAATTGCCACAGCCACCCAAGCCTTCACCAATCACCACCCTGATCAGTCAGCAACCATCACCAACATCCAGGCAAGACCCTCCACCAGCAAAAAGATTTTGACTTGCTGAAGGCTCAGATGATTGTTAGCACTTTTTAGCAATAAACTATTTTTTAAATTAAGGTATGTACTTTTTTTTAGACATAAGGCTATTATCACAAACTTACTAGACTAAAATATGGTCTAAATATAACTTTTACATGCACTGAGAAACCAAAAATTTTGTATGACACTATTGCAATATTCAGTTTATTGTGGTGGTTTGGAACCAAACCTGAAATATCTCCAAAGTATGCCTGTTGTTATTAACCTTTTCTTGGTCACAAACACCTCAAGAATCTTAAAAAAAAAAAAAAAGGTTACGGTGGAATACTATTCATGCGTAAAAGGGGGTAAGCTACTGATACACGCGGTGACATAGGCAAATCTCAAAAGCATTATGCTAAATGAATAAAACCTTAAATATATATACTGTATTATTCCACTCTGTGATGTTCTAGAGTAGGAAAAAACAAATCTTTGGTAAAAAAGATTAGAACAGTGGTTGCCTTTTGGTGAGGGGCAGGTATTGACTAGGCAGGGTCATGAGGAAACTTCCTGGGGTGATGGTGATGTTTTTTTATCTTGATAGGGAGTTGAGTTGTTTTTGTTCTTCTTCAAAATCATTAAATAGCACACTTAAATTTTGTGCATTTTATTTCATGTTAATTTCCCTAAAAAACATAAAAAGTGAGCTCTAGGTAATGATGCATACACATACCAGGTGATATGTACCAACACCTTCATCTTACTTTGGAATATATTTTAAAAATAAGATGAGTTGCAAGTAATAACACCAGAGCAAGAGGAGAAGCTTTAAAAAAATAATAAACCTAAGAGAAGAGAAAGCTGGTATTTTATTAACTGATTTTGAAAAGTCTAGTCAAAATTATATGATATAAAAATGATAAAATTAATAATTGGCCAGAAAAAATGGATAATCATTTTGTGACCTTTTGATATGGTCCCAAACTTAACCTTCTTATTAAAATCTAAGAGAATTTAAAATACTTCACTATTTTTAGAGAGATGAGTTATTTTTAGATAGACAGATGAGCTATTTTGAGATCCCTGAATGAAGCCTGAAGATTATTTCCAAGAAGTAGCTCCTGATAACCAGAAGCCTCATCTATACCCAGCTTTTCAGAAGTTAGCATTTCCATGGTAAAAATGTAAACACTGATAAGAAATTGGAAAATAATATTTGGAACTTATATCACAAAGGACTAATATCCATAGTATCTACCTAATTATTTATATATACATATATAAATTCCTAATATACAAAAATATTTTAAAGCATAAGAAGAAAAAGAACAACAACTTAGAAAAATGTACAACATGAGTCTAGAACACCTTGTCATACCTGGAAGCTATCCAGAACTACTGGGGTCTTGTCAAAAGAACTCAGGAGCCTGAAGAGGCTGTAACCAGTTTGCGATGGGACAATTTGAGCATTTATAATAATAACAAATACAATTGACTGGAACAAATCAAGAATATTTAAATTTGTGAGTTGATAATGTTATTAAATAAAATTCCATGGCCACATTTGGAAGATGCTAGAGAACCTATTCCTTATTTTGAAAACTGATAAATATAGGGAATAAATCATCAATTATTTTGCTTTTCTGTATAAACTATACCTCAGTGTAACCAGATATTTGATGGAGAGTTTTTCTCTACAGACACATTCCAGTAATAAATGAAGCAGAACGGCAAAAGGGCAACTCTGAATGAAATAATAGACATAGGTAGTGATCATCTGTGGCTGCTGACATACCAAAAAAGACAACCGATCATTATGTGAATCATGATGGAAGTACACGACGCCGTCTATGAAGCAGTCTTGTTAAGGAAAAAAAAGAGTTGTAGTCAAGTAAGCCACCAGATTTAACAACCAGAGTGCAGGAAGTTCAGAAGAACTTCTTAAATGGCAGCACAAGGGTGCAATCAGCAAAACTCAGAAAGTGGGTAACTATAGCACCAACTGTCCAGTTCCTTTAATACATAAATGGTAACGAAAAAAAGAGAGTTGGAAAGATATTCATAGATTAAAAGATATTTAATAGATTTATCTACCAAGTACAACAAATGGATTTTGTTTGGATCCTGATTGAAGCAAACTATAAAAACATATTATGAGGAAGTCTGAGAAATTTGAACATTGAGTGAATATGTTATGATATTAAGGACTTCTTGTAAATTATTTTAAAAATATTTTAGAAAAAATGGTATTATTATCATTTGTGAGAGTCATTACTGTTCAGAGATATATACTGAAATATATAGAGGTGAAATGACATAATGTCTGGGATTTGCTTCCACATCCATTAGTGGTGGTCATGGGGAAGTCACGAGAGAACCAAGAATGTTTGGCCATGCACAGAAAATTTTTGAAGCTGAGCAATGGTACATAGAAGTTCTTTGTATTATTTTCTGTACTTTTATATATATTTGTAATTTTTTCATAACAAAAAGTAAAAATTTTTTAAAAATCAAGAAATGAAACTTACATTAGTGGGTGGAGAAAAGTTTTTCTCAACTATTAACTCGACATCTGGGAAAGGTAAAGCCAGGTTCCTGCCTCTACTAGACATCCTCAGATGCACAACACGATTCCCATCTTGTAGGAAAGGCACAGCATCAGGCAGCTCCCATATCACCATGAGGTAAATATCGTCTTCCTTACCCTTTAACAGAAATCCAGGAGGTACACGAAAAGTTCAATTAATTATTTTATCTTGAGTTGTTTTAAAGAGATAGAGAAAAATAGAACATGCTTTGATATATCCACCAACCAGCTTTATCAAATCTTAAGCCCTGTCTGTCCCTTGCTAATACAATTTATCTTTCTTGTTCCCTTCCCTGAGTAACCAGTAACCTGAATATGACATCAGTCATGAAAATTTTAATATTTCTACATAGACACACATATGTTCTACATATATATGACATTGCTTTCAGACTTTAAACCTTTTTATGATATTATCAAGCTATATGGAATTTTCTTCAACTTGCATATTTCCTTCAATATTATGTTTTTGAGATTTATTCAAGTTATTTCATGGTACTCTAGTTCATTTATTTTTAACTGCCTTATAGTATTGTATGAATACATTACAATGTACTTATCTATTCTCCTATTGATGAACATTCAGGTTGTTGCCAATTTTTCACTGCTTGTCTTAATGAACAATTTTTTGCAGCTTGTCACTAGGTGCCATAGTTTGTACAGCATATGCCTAGAGTAGAATTACCACATTGTGAGATGTGCACATCATAAACTTTACTTTGATATCGCCATGCTCTTCCAGGTAGTGTTATCTATGTCCACTCTCACCAAGAGTAGATGAGAGTTCTCCTTTCTTCACATTCTTACTAACACTTGTTATTAATTGATCAAAAAAAATTTTTTTGCCTATCTGATGGGTTTGAAATGGGTCATTTAAAAACTAATTTTAAAATGTATTAATTGCATTAATCACATTTCTCTAATTTAGTGACATAAACATTTTTTCATGTGTTTGTGAGCTATGTGAGTTTCCTTACCTGTCCTTTGTCCATTATTCTATTGGGGTGTTTTTCTTCTGGATTTTTGGAATTTCTTTAGATATTCTGGTTACTAACCCTTCCTCAGTTACCTGGGGTGCAATGGTCTTTCCACAGTCTGTGATTTGTCTTTCCCTTTGTTTTTAAAGATGAGCTTTTATTTTAAATTTTAATGTAGTAATGATACCTTTGTGATATCCCACTTGTGAATATGGTACACCTCTTAATTTATTCAATGTTTTTTTTTTTTTTCTGATTTCTTTTTTTTTTTTCTCAGAGCTATTTTTTTTTTAATTTATTTTTTTAATTTCACAATATCATGGGGGTACAACACTTTGGCCATACACATTGCCCCTGTTCTGCCCGTGTCAGAGCCACAATCGTGGTCATCTCCCAAACTGTGCTCCCCACATCCATTCAGTGAGAGTTTTTCCCATCCCTTCCACCCCCCTCCCGCCCACCCGCGCTCAGATGAATGTTATTGCCCTGTGTGATGTAAGTGTTGATCAGTTAGTACCAGTTTGATGGTGAGTACCAGTGGTGCTTGTTTTTCCAATCCTGTGACACTTTGCTTCGAAGAATGGGTTCTAGCTCCAACCAGGATAATACCAGATGTGTTAATTCACTGTTGTTCCTTATTGCTGAGTAATACTCCATGGTATACATATACCACATTTTATTGATCCACTTGTGTATTGATGGGCACCTTGGTTGTTTCCACAACTTTGCAATTGTGAATTGTGCTGCTATGAACATTCGAGAGCAGATGTCTTTATTGTAAAATGTCTTTTTTTCTTTTGGATAAATACCCAGTAGTGGGATTGCTGGGTCAAATGGTAATTCTACTTTTAATTCTTTGAGGTATCTCCATATTCTTTTCCATAGAGGTTGTACTAATTTGCAGTCCCACCAGCAGTGTAGGAGTGTTCCTATCTGTCTACATCCCTGCCAACATTTGTTATTTGGGGATTTTTTGATATGAGCCAATCTCACTGGAGTTAAGTGATATCTCATTGTGGTTTTGATTTGCATTTCCCTGATGATTAGAGAAGTTGAGCACTTTTTTATATGTTTGCTGGCCATTATTCTGTCTTCTTTGGAAAAGTTTCTGTTCATGTCCTTTGCCCATTTTTTAATACGGTTGTTTGATTTTTTCTTGTTGATTTTCCTAAGTTCTGTATAGATTCTGGTTATCAGCCCTTTATCAGAGGTGTAGCACGCAAATATTTTCTGCCATTCTGTAGGTTGTCTGTTCACTCTAGTGATAGTTTCCTTGGCTGTGCAGAAGCTTTTCAATTTGATCGGGTCCCATGTATTTATTTTTGTTGCTGCTGTGATTGCTTTGGGGGTCTTCTTCACAAATTCTTTGCCTAGGCCAATGTCCATAAGAGTTTTTCCAATGTTTTCTTCGAGAATTCTTATGGTTTCATGTCTTAGGTTTAGATCTGTTATCCATTGTGAATTGATTTTTGTGACAGGTGAGAGGTGTGGGTCCAGTTTCAGTCTTCTACATATGGCCATCCAGTTTTCCCAGAACCATTTGTTGAATAGGGATTCTTTTCACCAGTGTACGTTTTTCTGGAATTTGTCAAAGATCAGGTGACTGTATGAGGTTGGTTTTATATTTGGGTTCTCAGTCCTGTTCCATTGGTCTATGTGTCTGTTCTTGTGCCAATACCATGCAGTTTTGGTTACTATAGCCTTGTAGTATAGTTTGAAGTCTGGTAGACAGATGCCTCCCAATTTGTTCTTTTTGCTTAAGATGGCTTTGGCTAGACGGGGTCTTCTCTGGTTCCACACGAAGCATAGAATTATTTTTTCTAGATCGGCAAAAAATGATGTTGGTATTTTGATAGGGATTGCATTGATTCTGTAAATTAATTTAGGTAGCAAAGCCATTTCTACTATGTTGACTCTGCCTATCCAAGAGCATGGTAGGGCTTTCCATCTACTTACATCCTCTGCAATTTCCTTTCTCAGTGTTTCATAATTCTCTATATATAGGTCTTTGACCTCCTTAGTTAGATATGTTCCTAAATATTTAATTTTCTTTGTTGCTATTGCAAAAGGTATAGCATCTTTAATTTGTTTCTCGGCTTGATTGTTATTAGCATATATGAAGGCTATGGATTTGTGTGTATTAATTTTGTATCCTGAGACTTTGCTGAATTCATTTATCAATTCCAGTAATCTCTTGGTTGAGTCTTTGGGGTTTTCTATGTATAATATCATATCGTCTGCGAATAGTGAAAGTTTGACCTCTTCTGCCCCTATCTGGACGCCCCTGATTCCTCTGTCTTGTCTAATTGCTGTGGCCAGGACTTCCAGCACTATGTTGAAAAGAAGTGGAGATAGTGGGCACCCTTGTCTGGTGCCAGGTTTAAGGGGTAATGCCTTCAATTTTTCCCCATTCAGTATGATATTGGCTGTGGGTTTATCGTATATGGCTTTAATAGTTTCTAGGAATGAGACATCTATGCCTATATTGTTAAGAGTTCTTATAATAAAAGGGTGCTGGATTTTGTCAAAAGCCTTTTCTGCATCTATTGAAAGGATAATATAATCTTTGTTCTTGCTTTTATTTATATGGTGAATTACATTTATAGATTTGCGTATGTTGAACCATCCCTGCATCTCGGGAATAAAGCCCACCTGATCATGATGGATTATTTTTTTGATGTACATTTGAATTCAGTTTGCAAGGATTTTATTGAGAATTTTTGCATCTATATTCATAAGGGATATTGGTCTGTAGTTTTCTTTTTTTGTTGTGTCCTTTCCTGGCTTTGGTATCCAGGTGATATTGGCTTCGTAGAATGAGTTTGGGAGGATTCCATCCTTCTGGATATTTTCAAATAATTTCTGCAGTATAGGCACCAGTTCTTCTTTGTAGGCTTGGTAGAATTCAGGTGTGAACCCATCTGGTCTGGGACTTTTTCTTGTGGGTAGATTTTTAATTACTGCTTCAATTTCGGTGCTTGATATTGGTCTGTTTAGAAATTCTGTTTCTTCCTGGTTGAGCCTAGGGAGGTAGTATGTTTCTAAGAATTTGTCCATTTCCTCCATGTTTTCATGTTTGTGGGCATAGAGATTTTTGTAGTATTCAAAGATGATGTTTTGTATTTCCATGGTATCAGTTGTGACTTCTCCTTTTTCATTTCTAATTGAGCTTATTAGAGTCCTTTCCTTTCTGCTTCTGATCAACCTGGCAAGTGGCCTATTTTGTTTATCTTTTCAAAGAACCAACTTTTCATTTCATTGATCTTCTGTATTGTTCTTTTGTTCTTGATTTCATTTAATTCTGCTCTAATTTTGGTTATTTCTTTTCTTCTGCTGGCTTTAGGATTGCTTTGCTCTTCCTTTTCCATTTCCTTAAGATGATTCATTAGTTTACTGATTTGTGACTTTTCTGTCTTTTGGATGTGGGAATTTAGGGCGATAAGTTTTCCTCTCAGGACTGCTTTTGCTGTATCCCACAGATTTTGATAACTTGTGTCCCCATTATCATTTAGTTCAAAGAATCTTTTGATTTCAATTTGAATCTCTTCCTTGACCCAATAATCTTTCAGCAATAGATTGTTTAGTTTCCAAGTTTTTGGAGGAAGATGTGAGTTTCTGTTGGAATAGATTTCTAATTTTATTCCGCTGTGGTCTGAAAAGATACATGGTATGATTTCTATTTTTTTGAATTTGTTTAGATCTGTTTTGTGGCCTAGGATGTGGTCAATTTTAGAGAAAGTTCCATGAGCTGATGAGAAGAATGTATATTCAGTGTTATTTGGGTGGAGTGTTCTGTAGATATCTGTTAGGCCCAAATGTTCTATAGTCCTGTTTAGGTCTTTTATTTCTCTATTTGTTTTTTGTTTGGAGGATCTATCCAGTTCCGTCAGTGGGGTGTTGAAGTCCCCTGCTATTATGGCATTGCTGCTTATTATGTTGTCTAGATCTGGCAGTATTTGCTTTATGTACCTGGGTGCTCCTGTGTTGGGTGCATAAATGTTTAGGATTGTTAAATCCTCTTGTGAGATTTTTCCCTTCACCACTATATAGTGTCCATTTTTGTCCTTCTTTACTTTTATTGCTTTAAAGTTTATGTCATCTGAAATGAGGATGGCTACTCTGGATTTCTTTTGGTTTCCATTAGTCTGAAAAATTGTATTCCATCCTTTCACCTTGAGTCTGAATGCATCTTTGTGTGTAAGGTGTGTTTCCTGAAGACAACAGATACTTGGTTTGTATTTTTTAATCCATTCAGCCAGCCTATGTCTCTTCAATGGGCAGTTCAAGCCATTTACATTTATTGAGAGAATTGATATTTGGGGTAAATTTCTGATTATTCTGTTGGGTGGTATCTTTTGTTTTACCTCTTGCGTCATTGTGGAATCTGGTTTCTGGGGTTTTAGCTTTTGCATAGTTTTACATAGGTGGGTGTCTGTTGCTCTGTTTAGTGCATAATGCAGGTCTAAGCATTTCTTGCAAGGCCGGTCTGGATTTCGTAAATTCTATCAGTGATTGTTTATCTGGAAAGGTCTTTATTTCTCCCTCATATAAGAAGCTTAGTTTGGCAGGATACAGAATTCTGGGTTGACCTTTGTTTTGTTTTAGGAGATTGATGATGTCTCCCCATTCCCTTCTGGCTTGTAAGGTTTCAGCTGAGAAATCTGCAGTTAATCTGATCGGTTTCCCTTTGTAGGTTACCTGCTCTTTTCATCTTACAGCTCTGAGGAGTGCCTCTTTTGTGTTTACTTTGGTCAGTCTAATAATTACGTGGCGTGGTGAATGCCTTTTCATGTTGACTCTCCCAGGAGTCCTGTGTGCTTCTTGTACTTGGATATCGAGATTTCTGGCTAAGCCATGGAAATTTTCCTCTATTATTCCTTCAAATAAATTTTCCAGCCCATGCGAATTTTCTTCCTCTCCCTCAGGGATACCTATGATCCTTATGTTTGGCCTCTTTACATAATCCCACATTTCTTGTATGCTTTTTTCCTGCCTCTTGTTTTTGTGTTCTTTCTCTTCGGCTGATTTATTTAGCACATAGGAGCTGTCTTCTAGCTCTGAAATTCTTTCCTCTGCATGGTCCAGCCTATTCTTAAGGCTTTCCACTGTGTTTTGTAGATCCTTGAATGCTTCTTTCATTTCTAGGATTTCTATTTGATTTTTCCGTAATATTTCTATTTCTTTGGAGAATTTTTCATTCATTTCTTGCATTTTTCTTGTGGTTTCTTTGCGCTGGGATTCAATTTTCTCTTGAATTTCATTGAGCTTTCTTATAATCCATAAACAAAATTCCTCTTCTGTCATTCTACCTATTTCATTTGGGTTGCTATCCACTGCTGAGGAACTGATAATTTCTTTTGTGGGTGACTTTTCACTCTGATTTTTCATGTTCCCTGAGTTCTTTCGCTGGTTTTTTCTCATCCGGCCTCTTGGTTGAGAGCTGGGGGTGTTAGAGCTAGTTTATGGCCCTGTCACCAGGCCCACAATTATTGTTCCTTGGCAAAGCCAGGGAGAGAAGTAGTGGCCTGTATTTCCTTAGGTGTATTTTAGCAAGTTTGGTGGATTTTGAGTTAACTCTGACCTGTGGTCTTCTCCTCTTCCCAGTGGAGTGTGGTGAGAATGACCTCCCAGCTTGGGCTCTGAGCTAATGAATTGTACTTGAGGATATGAGTCCTCCACTCCCTATTAGCTAGGTATTCTGTTATGTCCGTGGCAGACTCTGATATCCCAGTTGGGGTATGCGAAAGCCCCGTGCTTTGGGAGGGGCCTTGTAGCTCCTAGGGGTTACTTTGACCCTGCTCCTCCTAAGGTGCAGATAGAAACACAATTTCTTTTGGCTGCAGTGTGAGAGCTGAGTTGGGAAAATTCTACACAGCTCAGAGGTTGCTCATCTAGCCACGTGTGTCTGCCCTTCTGATGTGCGTCTCCGCGTGATACTGGTTGATAGGGGGATCTCCAATTGTGCACCCCTTTTCCACCACTAGACCCCAAGGCGAGGCGGGTGGCCGTCTCTATCCCCAGCAGTCTCCACCGGGGGGATGTTCCCACGGGGAGGGGGAAGTAGTGGCCTCTGGAAGCGCTCTTGGATGGCGCGAAATTCCCTATTGAAGTGGGCAGGATTATGGGGAGCTGCTCTGGTTCAGCCTGTGGCTCTTGAGGTATTTGGTTGTCATGGGAACCAGCAGTTATACCAAATGAGTCACTATGGCCAGCAACCTTCAAACTGAGCGATCTCTGGGGTACAGGAGGGCTGGGACCTGAGGGGCGGGCACTAGGACCGGCACGGAGCGGAGTTGTCGGAGGCCAGAGCCGGGGTAGCAGAACCAGATGGATGAGCTGCAAACTGTTTCCAATACTCAAAGGTCCCACCGGTACAGTTCCGGGATCTCGTCCCATCTGGAACCCACGGATACAGCTGTCCCTGGCCACCACAGGCAAAGCCTGTCTCGCCCCAGCAGAAGAGCCCCGGGCCGGGGCGGGGGGAGCTAGAGACGCGGCTCACAGCTCCGCGCGGGCGGCTGTAAAGATGGCGGCTGCGCCAGCCTGGCGCACAGCCGGGCTCCGATCGCGCCAGGAGCGCAGTTTTTCTCCACCGGCCGCAGCGGCAGTTGCCAGCAGCCTCTAAGGGCGTGTCCCGCTCTCGGTTATACTCCTGGGCCCAGTCCCACTGACTTCTAGTGGCGCAGTGGCGGCCTGCGGGTTCCCGTGCACTGTCCCGGGAAGCTGTATCTCAGTCCCCGCCCGGTTCCTCCCCAGCCCTCGGCAGTCTCTGTATATTGCAGCTGCGAGTTGTGTTTGGCTCTGGCTACTTCCTCCTCTCCACAGGGCTCGCCGGCCCGAGCAACCGCTCTGTCCCAACTCTGGGCTTGTCCCTGACTGCGTGTATGGGGAGGCGCGTAACCGCTTGGGGGGCAGGTCACGCTGTGCCGACCTGGCGAGCGCGTCCTTCCCGCGCTCTGGGCTCTATTGTGCTCCGTGCGCCCTCCGGTCTTTGTGAAAATGTTGTACCTGTTTTCTTGGGCTGGGCGTTTGGCGTTGTTTCTCTGTCATTCGCAATGCTGTTTTCGGAGTGAGCGGTCCGTGCTCGCAGGCAGCCGCTGGCATTTTTCACCCCCTTCCCTGGGAGCGGTGCGGTGGTAGGACTCTATCACACCGCCATTTTTTCCCAGAATCTAATGGGGTTTTTTTGTTTAATGTCCTTCACGTTGGTTTTTTTTTACACAAAACTCTTGCATATTTTTTGATAAATTTATTTTAGGTAGCTTATATTTTTGTTTGCTATTGTAATGTGATCAGACCAGGAAGTTGCATAAACATTTTTCTAAGACTTCAGAGAATAAAATCAAGAAGAATATAAGTGGAAGAGAGATATTACATTTAAGCCTTTTAAGAACTGTGAGCACATTAAAAAGTATGTAAAACTTTTGGAGACTCTTTCTCAGCTCATAATGTATCAGTAACGTTTCCTAAATAATGGAATGTGACTACTGAAGCTGTTTTTTTTTTCTTTTTTTAAATGCAGCTTGAAGTCTTAGAAGACAGAGGTTTGGTGCATCTTTCCTCTACCCCACTCCAAGCTCTAACTCCAACCCATCCACCTTCCTGTCCCCAACAGTTTCTGGGGCAAGCTGAGAAATAGGGTTTAGAGTTTGGGGGAGAAAATTTATTATGGAGTGTGTTCCACTCTTAGCTGAACAAAAGCCCAGGAACCAGGGTGGGAGGGAGTCCCAGGAAGAGATTTGAACATGGTAGTTCATTTGCAAATATGCTTAAATCTCCAGAGGTAGGTGGGTGGAGGGGGCAATGTGTGGCATGGGCATATGCCTGGTTTTTCTCACCTCCAAGGAATTGAGCAGTGGCTGAACAGGTGGATTAAGCCCACTCTGTTTTTGAAATTGGGAGCGTGTGAAGAGAATGGACAGCAGAGAGGCTTACTGCTGGTGCCTCCTCAGGGGACTGCCATGAGGACAACTAACCCACCAGCCTTCAGGAACAGGATGCCACACATGCCACACTTTTAGGATTGTGACCTCTTGCCTTTTTCTCTAATAGTCACACACCAGTGAGCAGAAAAAGAAACCCAGCTAAGGGGGCTTAGCATCCAGAGAGAAGAACAAACAAAATACGTGTCACACGTCTCAGAGTAACAAGAACTGTGGAAAGTCTGATAACTTGAGTAAAAATTAAGAGTACTTAAGGATGTTCAAAACAACAACAAAATATGATCTTCAAATTTAATAATTTGGTTGATGAGTTGAAGGAGAATTAGTTCATGTACGAAACTTGAACTAATGGCCTGGAAGTAGAGAAACTATTTTAAAACAGTCAACAAAACCACAAAGAAATAGAAAGCATCAATGGAAAAATAAGAGATTTGGAGGATAGATTCAGGGGACCTAATATACAAATATACAATATTAATAATATTGTATAAAATAAATAATATACAAATAGTATGAGCTCCTGAATTAGGGAAAAAAACAGATACAAGACAGATTTTTAATAAACAAGTAATAATACAGAAATATCCTGAGCTAGAAGAAATAAGATTGCAGATTGAAAAGTCTCCTTTGGAACTGATGAGGAAAGATAGGCAGAGCCTTTAGACTTCAAGGGCAGAAATGACATCTTGTAAGTTTTCAGAGAGAAGTTATAAGTTACTTACTAAGGAAAAAGAATCAGAACAGCATTGAATTTTTCACTGGCAACATTGTCACAGAAGTGACATATACAGACTTTTCAATAAAAGGTCCTGTAACTGAAGAATACCAAAATACTTTCCAAGGGTGGGTACCAATTTATGCCAACATTAGCAGTGTATGAGCACTACTATTGTTCCACAGCCTTGCTAAAACTTGGTATTATCAGACTTATTTTTTTCACCCGAACTATTGGGTATATACTGATATTTATTGTAATTCTAATTTGAATTCCCCTGATTACTAATGAGATTTAGCCGCTTTTTATATGTTTACTGACCATCTGGATTTTCTGTTTTATGAAGTGCTTATTTTTTTTTCATTTTTCTATTGAACTGTTTACATACTTCTTATCTAAGTACATCAGATACTAATCCAGTTGGATACTAATCTTGGTTTAATGTAGTCAAATATATTCATCTTTTCCTTTATAATTAGTGATCTTTGAGTTTTATTTAAGATATTTCTTTATTCTGAGGTCATGGAGACAATCTTCTATGTTAACTGCTAAAAATTGTATTGTTCTGCCTTTCAATTAATAGCTTTAAGTCATTAATCCACAAGAAATAGATAGTCGTAGATGGGAGACCAAAATTTAGGGTATTTTTTTCCATATGGTTTTCTAGTAACTCCAAAAACATTTATTGAAGAGTCTGTTCTTGCCATATGAATCTGCTGTGCCACTTCTGTCATATGTGGACTCGTTTTTGTTCTGTTGCTCTACTTAAGTATCCCTGTGCCCAAACCTTGTTGTCTTGTTTCCTTGAGTGCTTGATTATTTTGCCTGTGGCCTGAGATGAAGGTACCTTCGTTCAGAATGGATTTGTGTTTGTTTCTGCCAGATGCCTGGTGGAACTACCAGTTTTGGACCATCTTAAACCAAGTTCATAGTTGAGAGTTCCTTGACCACCTATGCATTGATATTCTGGTTTGCAAATGCATATGAGAGTCAATATGGGGCCACAGTTTCTCAGGGACAGGATTTTCCCTCATCTTTTTTCCCCCTCCTCCTCTTCCTTTTTCCTGCTTGGTTCCTGTCAGGACACATAGTGTAACTTTGGGGAACCAGCATATTGTGGACATGGTATTTAACTCCCTGTCTTAGGTAGGCCCTGGACTTTGACTTCGTTGGCCTCTCCTAATCTGCTGAGTCTCAGAAATTGAACCTCAGTTTGCTTTGGAAAATGTCCTTGGGGCAAAAGTGGCAGTTTTGGTTCTTCATTTACTTCTCTCAGTCTCCACTGTCATTTAAATTTTGGTCTGCTATTTATTTACTATATTGTCAGCTCTTTCACGCTAGTTAGGAGATTTAAAACATATTTTATCCAGAACTTTTAGTTGTTTTCAGTGGGGGGTTGGTCTGAGTAATCTAGGGCATCAATACTTTATTTTCCTCAGAATCCTGGGATTTGAAATCATTCCTGGTGTCTGTGGGAGTACACAAAATATTTCTCGAATTGTGTTGAATTTAATCAGAAATCAGTGGAAAGAGAAATCTTCTTTGGCTCACAGGTTAGGCTAAGAACCACCCCAACATCATAAGCTTCTGTAGCACTTCGTGCAAGAACTCATAACACTTGTAGCAGGCGGATCAGTGTCAGCCCTTCTTATTATATTTTAAATTCCATGGTGAAAGGAAAGATATCTTTTTGGTAAGTGGCAAACATTTGTTAAATGGTCATTGAAAAAAATGAATGACTGAAAGTATTCTAGAAAATAAGTATGTAAATCAAACCATATTTTACTTTGAAAAGGCAAGTCATAATAATAAATAATAAGTAAATAAGAGGACATTAATAATAAATAAATAAGTGTGCTTTCAACATTATCCATATTGTAAAGCTACCCCCTCCAATATTAGTAAAACTTTCCAGATACCCCCTATATGTTTACTATTGTTTACTTTACAAGAGGTTTCTTATGTTTCTTCATGGTTTCAATCCTTAATAAGCACCTACTCTGGGCAGGACAAGAATACAAATATGAATAAGAGAGGTTTTCAGCCCTTACCAAGCTCAATCTACAGATTCTGAATGGAGAATCAGAATAATCAAAGTGAAAAATGCTACAGTAGAACCCTTCAAAATTTTGACACATTAATAGTTCCACGCTACTTTTTGAAGCCTATAAAAAAGGAGTGTTTGTGACAACAGGGTTTCCTGAGGACCAATTGCACTAACTTAAAGAAGGAAAATCAACATATTGTTGTGTTTTAGAGTGTATTAGTAAGACATTCCTTTCTACGGTGCCATTTTGGATTGCTCAGACAGCAAGGGAAGAGTATATTCCATCAGGGAAGTTTTTTACTCCTTTTTGCCATCCTTAATGTCATCAGTTATCTTAATCAAGCTAGTACTTCATGATTGCTATACTAGTCAAGACTTTTTTTTCTGATCTTAGCTGTCCAAAGGGGAATAATAAAGGTGATGAGTCCTTGAGTTCTAGGTGACAGGGTGAGATCCACTCAATAGCCAGAATAAATGATCTAGCCTTCATTTTAAATTTGAAGAAGGCATTAGCATTCCTAGGTGGTAATAGATTCACAGGAAAAATAAATTAGCCTGCTTCAATCCTTCCAAAACAGCCCTGAGCAGATTGCATCATTAACCTTAAAATAAACACAGCAATTTTGGTGACAAACTGAAAAAGTGGCTCGAGCATCCCTGAATGCGTTATGATTTATAAGGGACAGAGCCCGCTGAGGAGTAGTTCTGCCAGTGAATTATTCCAAGACAAGGGTATAAACAATGTCAGAGGTGGCAGCTGTGAGGAAATTTAACCTTTCTGATACCAGCTTTAGAGGACCCTGACTAATCCTTCAGCAAAAGCCTGATTGGCAGGATGCTGTGGCTCGGCAACTATGCTTTTTTCTCCTTTGCTTGAAACTGGGCAAAGTCACTTAGGAGCATCACAGGAAGATTGAGGATAAATACTAGCTCCAGCTGGCTGGCAAGAGAGGAGTTAAATGGGGATTATTCACTGACTCATTTGATTTTCCCGAGAAGGGCACCTTCAGTACAAACATAAAGATGGGATCGTAAACCTGGATCATCTTGACGGTTCCATTGCGCTCCAAAGCGAGGACCAGGTACTGGTGCTTCTCCTGGGATTTGAGGAAAATCAGGCGTCGCAGCCAGTGCTCTTCGTCTTTCCAGTCTTTTCCCTCTGGCAACACTTTCATCTCCTGCCCACTGCCAAAGTCCCAGATTTTGACTGTTCCTGAGCACACAGAGAAAAGACCATGTGGGTAAAAATGATTTATAGAAAGCTTGGCTTTTAGCTCAGAGAAAATTCATCTGATTGAAAGCTTTCTGCCAAGAATTTAGCCTATATTTATTTCCTACTAAGACGGACGGGTGAGTCTTCCCAGACTTGCTGCGCATGAAATAGATTTCTGTATGCCTTGATTTGTCACAGGCCAATAAAAAATAAACGGGCTGGGTGAGGTGGCTCACGCCTGTAATCCCAGCACTTTGGGAGGCAGAGGCAGGAGGATCGCTTGAAGTCAGGACTTTGAGACCAGCCTGAGTATTAGCGAGACCCCATCTCTATAAAAATTTTTTAAAAATTAGCCAGGCATAGTGTTGCACACCTATCATCCCAACTACTTGGGAGCCTGAGGCAGGAGGATCACTTAAGCCTAGCAGTTGGAGGCTGCAGTGAGCTATGATGACACCCCTGCACTCTAGCTTGGGCAACAGAGCGAGACCCTGTCTTAAAAAATCCCCCAAACAAACTAACTAACTAACTAACTAAATAAACAGGGGCAGGCAATGTCTTGCAATCTACCCTCAGACTCTCCTATCTGAGCTTTTTCTCGTAAGTGGATCTTTTCTGTCTTTATTCTCCCAATGTTTTCCAGTGTGCCAAACGCTCCCTTCTCAACATGGGACTATTAGCTATCATGCCGCAATTATTATTAATAGTAAAAGATCATTCCAATAATCTGTCACATTTCCTAAGGTGCTGAGTTTAGCTCCTACTGGATAATAAAAGATTTGAGAGAATCCCAGCAGGTAAGAAACTATCAAGCTTGGAGTTGTTTTGTTGGTTGCATGGGAGGGAAAGGAAAAAGGAGTATGGAGTTTTCTCTTACATTTGAAATCATACTTTCTGTTTGAAACCTAATCCCCAGTATGATGACATTTGAAGATGATTAGGTCAAGAGGTGGGGCCCTCATGAATGGGATTAGTGCCCTTATAAAATAGGCCCCAGAGAGCTGCCTTGCCCATCTATCATGTGAGGGCACAGTGAAAAGGCACCATCTGTGAACCAGGAAGTGGGCCCTCACGAGACGTCCAATCTGCTGGTATCCTGATCTTGGATTTCCCAGCCTCCAGAACTGTGAGAAATAAATTTCTGTTGTTTAAAAACATCCAGATATGGTATTCTGCCCTAGCAGCCCAAATGGACTAAGATATTTTCTCTATCGTTAACTTTATTCATTTAGTGGACCTGGATGAAGGGGCAGAAGGGCTGGTAATCAGTGTGGCTGTGGAATGCCTATCTCTAGGCCCTTGCTCAGTGCAGAGAACTATCTTCTCACGTAGGCTTCTATAGTGGTCACTTCAGGTTTAGAATCCAGTGGACCACTCCTCATAGCGCTTTGTCTCTCCTTCTTCAACCTTACCCCCCACCCCCACACACATCTTATCCCTCAGTTCTAATCCTGCTGGGCAGAGCATTTTCCCTGTGCTCTTTTCTTTCCCCTGTGCCAGGCTCTCCCCATCAGCAATGCTCACAAAACATCATTTGTTTGTTAGTCACTAACAATATCATTGATTAAATACTCCCTATATACCCAGCACTGTGGTAGGAACTAGGGTTATAAAGTGAATAATCATAGTTCCTTCCCTCAAGGACTCTATGGTATAGGAAAATAGTCATACAAACAATTAGAAGTTATCACGTTCTCATACATTCCTGGGTTGTGCAGACCACAGTGTCATGGATTTTCTGCTACCTTGGGACTTTGGTGGCCCAATTTAGAGGAGTGGAGAGCAGGGAGAGGTATTCCCAGCTCTTCCTAGGTGGCAGGTGGGCGAGAATGAGAGGCGACCGGTGGGTTATAGGTAGAGCTCCTCTGGGAGTCAGAGAATTCCACTTTCTAGGTGTCCTGGATCCTTGTCAATTTAATATACGCACCTGTGAGGAGGACGAACTGCCAATATTTAAAAGAATTCTAGATTCTAAGACTACAGTAAAATGTGACTTGCTTACATGAAAATAATACTATTGTCAATCATGTATTGAATTGCTTAATGCTTATGCCTGATAATGATTGTGTACACTGCTCAGAATTTCTAGTATAACTAATTTTCATATGCGTGCAGGGTATGCTTATGGAACGGTAAGACTGCTTTCTGAAGAACTGTTCCACATGAAGGGCAGTTGCATTTATTCATACCCCATCAACTCAGCATTCATGATTTTATTTCATGCTGTGTTGTCATCTGCTCACACTTTTAAAAATCAGATTTTCACATCAGGATGTTCACTCAATGTGTCAATTGGCTTATGAGCCAGCACTTATTTAGTAAATACATCCCATAAATAAATATATTCTGAGTAGTGCATGCAGTTCATATTGCCTAGATAAAGCAATTCTTTCCTGGGGGTTCGGAACAAAGGGAAGTGAAAAGCAGGGCATCTCATTCCTGGAAGTTCTGTGTGGTGCTCCACAACATGAGGAATATCAAATGACATGATACAACCTGGGCCTGACATCCTCTTGAGTTTGACATGACACATACATGCCCTCCAGGAGGCTAGACACATAAACAAGCCCAGTATAGAATTCTAGGGGTTATATAACAAAGTTGACTGGGTATTTTGTCTGGTCCAAAAATCTACTGTCAGTGAAACCATCGTTGGCAAGCACTGAATCTAACGTCTATCTCTTAGCTGATGATACCCAAAAGTAGAAGGATAGAATGAGTTAGTGTAACACAGATGAGCCCCACCAAAGATTAAATGAGATGGTATATGTGAACGACTTTTGCAAACCATTAAAGCAGCTATATAAATGCAATGCAAGGTATTGATTATTTTTAATATCAATATCAAGACATTGATGCTCATTAGATAAGAAAGTCTAGCATTGTTCCCTCAGACACAGGAATTTCACTGGCAGGCTTACATATTCCAGCCTGATTCATGCTCTCCCTCTACCCCAAAGAACTAATGAGTTCCTAGCATAAATTCTTAGGACACTAAAGCAGGGAGGCCATATTCTGGGCATTAGTCTGACCATTATATGCTCCTGTGGCAAAAAGGAATCCACTTTCATTGATAGCTGCAGAAGTCAGTTCAACATTCAAGCCATGAGGGTCTAAAATCTGGTATATTTGGAGGCCAGTCTCAAGTTCCCATACCTATAGGAAAGGACAAAAATATCAAATAATCCATATGCCCTTCAATTCTTATCAAAATTTTACCATATTCAAAACAGCCTCAAAACTGGTACTCTGCACATCTAATACCTTTCCCAACACTCTACCCTGGATTTTGGTTTGGTCAAATAAAGGTCTAAAAGGTAAAGTGCTGTCTAATAGTTAATGTAGGTGGCTGAAACAGGGCAGTGACTATTCCAGGCAGCCCCTGGCTGTGGAGGAAGTGGCCAGTGGCTACTGTAAGTCTGAAGCAAGGCTGGCCGCAAGATAGAAATGTAACAATTACAAGTGCAGCAGACAAAAAACCAAACTGGATTTATTTTCTGTTGACACTCATCCAAATTAGCCAGGGGTCATAGAACAGGATCTGTGATTAACAGCATGGTACTAAGAGAAGCCTGAGGAAAGAGCTCACTGATCTTTCCAAGAAGTGTTCTGACTAGGGACATGGGCCCAGAGCAAGAGAGAGAGAAAGGCCAAGACTTCCGAGAAGGGCATCTGTGTAATTAGGCTGGGTGTAAATAGAAAATCCAGAAACATGTCAAAACTCATCATTCTCTCTCTTTGGAAACACTGCAGAGGCTTTAGACCTGCAGACTTACGGTCTGAATCTCTCCCTCTTCATGGATCTGCCATGTTCAGATGTAACACTCTAGATAATGGAGTGTATGGGGGTGGGGGTGGGGACTGCATACGCAGAGGGCCAGAGATGGGAAGGTGCATCTTTCCTCCAGGGAACTGAAAGACAGCTGTTGCAGCTGGGTGAAAGGGAGCAGGGAGGACATGTAGCTGACGAAATAGTCTGGGGGCCAGATGATGAAGGCTACTGGCTGGGAAGTGCTAGAGCTGGAATTTGAATGAAGTCAGTCTGGAGCTAAAGCCTACACTCTTAACCTCTGTGTGTCCCTGGTTATAGATGGTGTCCTTCAGGGAGAAGGAGGAATGTGGGTCACTGCATGAATGGGTCTCAGGGGTCACCCATCTTCTGGCCTGAAGTACCAGCCCTCTCCAACCAATCAGGTATGAAAACTCACCTAGATGTATTTCTTTCTCCTCTTCTCTCCCACACAGGGCCCACATTTTCCCCTTTTAGAGGTCAGTATTACATGAAAGCAGGACAGGTTTTAGTTTCCCTCTACTTACTCTCCCTTTAGGTATTACTAGAAATAAGTGATAATTGACTAAACTCAGGAGATTTGGGCCTGAGAAAATCTCTAGCAGAAGGCCAAAGACTGAGCAGGAATTTGAAGCATCTCCAGAGGAATGTTCTCTACTGGTTCATACATCTCCTTTTGGAGAGCACGCATGAAATAAAAGGATAAACACCCGAAGCAAACACCTCCAGCCACCACTACCAGATGACTCAAGTGGTCCTAATGACAGACACAGTTAGCATGGCCAAGCATGCCAGCTTCTAGGGGACCCAGCAATGCGGGGCTAGAGGAACACAGCAGAAAGGGCATGGGTCCTTGTGTCGGACAAACTTGGGTTTATATCCCAGCCTCGGGTTTATATCCCAGCCTCATGCTTATGCTCTGGGGCGTGTTGCTTCATCTCTCTGAGCCCTCATTTCCTCATCTTTAAAATGAAACTCATCTATCCACAGAGAACTGTTAGGGAGATTAAATGAGATCATAGACTTAAGGCTCTTGGCACTTATCCTGAACCTATAGAGGTTATAGTAAATACCTATAAATTTACATATACTCTCTTCCCATAGCTAGGTTTAAAAAAAATCAAAATACAGACTAGTGCTCTCTTTTTGATATATTTCCTTTAAAATTCCTGTTTTGATTGTAAAAACTAGCTTTGTTTATTCAGTTGAGCATGTGGCTTGACAGCAAGCAGTCTGAGCTGGCTTAAAATACTTGGTTTTCATGTACTCATGAAAGCTTAAAAATCTCTCTAATGTACAGTCTCATCGTATGTGCCACTACATTTGCTTAATCACTCAATGATTTACCTTTAAGAAGAGAAATTTCTATCTGCATTGCCTTTTTCTTTCTGAATAGCTAATATGTACTTACCTTAATTATGGATTCAGAGCAGATAGTGAGTACTTGGTGAAAATGTTTGTTGTAAAGCATGACATTGATTTCTCGTTCATGCGTATGAGGAATCTGTTTTGTATCTTGTATCATTCTAGTTAAAGGATACATGTCCATAACACTAGACCCTGGGATAGAAGTAAAAATCTTGTAAATAGCCAATATTAGCAGTTTTGTATTACAAAGAATTTTACCCAACCAGTTGGGTTTGGAAACAGCCAATCATTGAGATTAGAAATATCAATGCCTGAAAATACATTCATTTATTCTAAAACATTTTTGACAAAGTAAATGTGATTCAGCCAGAGAAAAGTGTTCATCTTCGACTTCATTACTTTTCAAGTGCAAGCCATTTGGACTTCATTGATATCCTTCCAGTGACCTTCATTTTCCTGTTTTTTATAGTCCACTTTTTCCCTTCTATGCTGTGCCTACAGCATGCCTCTCCATCTGGTGCACAGCAATAATGATGGTGATCAGCTTTTTGCTGAAGGTAAACTTGCATTTAGTGATTGAAATTTATTGTTATAGAGCCCTTTTCAACCAACAAACTGATAAAGCACTCTGTAAACATGGTCTTATTTAATGCAATGAATGAGAATGATTGTAAGCCAGAGCTTGCAACATCAATATTAAACAAGATTAATTTCCAAATCACCACTGTGAAGTAGATGGGCAGCAAGTATTCTTTACTTGCATTTTTCCAAGGGTGTTTGGTTTGGTTATAGTAATACTATAAACTGAAAATATGATTTAAGTCTCATAATCAACTAATTGTGTGTGTTCTGTTTTAGCGTAATGTCTAAAATATAAATAAGAATCTCAAAGCAAAAATGAAACTTCTTTCCTATTTTATGGATGCGGAGATTAAGTTACCAAAGGCAGACTTTGCATTGAGTTTCTCAAGTCTTTCTGAAGAATTCTCAACTTTAGGAGAAGTTTCAGCAGGAGTTATTAAACACTTGCCTAAGTGTTTAAACTTTAAGATAAAATCTGTTCATGTGTAAAGAAGGACCGAGGTGGCTCATCTGGTAGTATTTCTCAGTTCAAATACCTCAAGATGGAAATGTGAGAGGAATGTGGTAACCAGAAAATCAAACCACACTTAGAGCTTCTTGGTAGATCCTTTTACATTCTACTGATAGGAACTAACTTTATTCAGGATGGACATCGACAAAGCTTGATGTGTTCATGGACAAGTGGCAACCTTCCACTTTTTTGGCTACTACTCTGGAAACAATGCCGTGCAGAGAAAGAACGTGGATTCAGGAGTCAGAAGGTTTGAGATCAAATCCCAGCGCCATGTTCTAACCTTTTGTCCTTCTTCTAGTCAGTCGGGCTGTTTGAGATTCTGTTTCATCATTTATAAAATAGGAAAAATAATAATTACGACCTCATGTAGTGGTTGTGCAGACCACATAAAAAAGTATATGAGAGCATTTTGTAAAAGAACTATACAAATGGTAATTATCTTAGTGAGAGTAATAATGATAACAACAGTGACAGTAACAACAATGTATTCTACAAAGCATTTCCAGAATGTGGTGCTGCTGTCATCAGGGTTTAGAAGGTGACCATGGCTGCTTCATTTGAATCAAAGCACGAATTAAAATCTGAGAGATGAGTTTCATTCAATTCTGATGTCAAATTGATGGTTGCTGTCAATGTCTGCAAGTTTAGTGATTAAGCAATACACAGAGTTCTATAATTTTAGAAACAGAAATGTTATCAGAATTATATAAAATTGGGAAGAAATGTTAATTTTTCTGTCTTCTTCCTCCTCCTCTTCTTCTTGTCTTCGTCTTTATCTTGCTGCTTGAGTCCTTAGTTACTCGGATGATAAATGGGGTGGAAATACTGAATCCAGTAATCAAACACGTGAGTTGGAGCACTAAGAAAAAATTTGCTTGTCGTCATTAGTATGTTCCTTTTAGAGGTGGTAATATAGAGGAAGGGTGCTTACAACTAGAACTAAGTGCTGTTTTATGGGGTGGAAAATTATTTAGCAATCATGAAGTGCTAGTTGACTCCTAATCCAGGAGGAAAAAACACCAAAAGTTAAAAATAATTGTATTCTCCACCAGCAGAGATAGCACCAACCACCTCTCTGCCTTAACTAATCCCACAGGAACTCAGAGCAGGTGGTCAGTGGGAAAACGCTCAGGAAATGCCTTCTGGGTTAGTGTTCCAGAAGGAGAAACTGACACAGGAAAGTGACTCCCAATGCTGGGAATTACTTGAAGTCCAAGTGGGTCCTTGGCTTTGTGCAAGAAAGAATTCGGGAACGAGCCGACAGTATAAAGTGAAAATAGAAAATCTACTCCACAGAGTAGAAGCTAGCTCTTCCTGTGGAGGAGAACCAGCCCCATGGTTCCTTTAGCCCTTCTATTTAAGTAACAGCTTAATTATAGGCTAAACAAGGGGAGGAATATTCACATTATTTCTTGGAAAGGGGTGGTGTTTTCCTGGAATTAGGGTGACGCCCTCCATCTGACTAAATATGGTCAAACAGGAAGTGTCATGGCGTCAGGTACATGATGGGGTGGAAGGTTTTCTTAGTTTTATGGTAATGAGCTGCAAGGTCAAGAAGTGGTCAATTTCTCCACCATCATGGTTCTAACTGGTTGTAACTTGTCCTGCCTCCCTCTTGTTTTGATCAGGGTAGCTGAAAACAAGGTTTTGAGACTTCCTGACTCAGTTAGGCAATGCTTGCACAATTAAGCAATGCCTAGAGCAGTGCCTAAAGCAGTGCCTGCCAGTTGCCTGTCTCAATACTACTATTAATATTGTTCGTTTTTCTTCTAAAGCCTAAGGGTATACATATGAACAGTGTTCAATCTAAATGCCAGCAGGGCCCCTTGTCTCTTTAGTAAGCATGTCTCTCTAAGAAGCCACAAGAAAAATTGGCAACAAATCTGTTGGCATTGGCACTGGGACTGTCTCCTCACTTTCCACTATTCTTTGTCTAGAAGCAAAGGCAGGTGAGAGGGGCAGGCACCCTCCTTACTGATTAATTGCCTTGTTACCAGAATGCATGGGGCCAAAGTGCCTTGCTACAGAAAAGGGGCATTGACTTGGCACGTGGTGTAGCTGCTATAAAATAGGATCATATTCCTGCTCCCAAGAGTCAAAACAGAGCTGAGTGTGGAAGCTGGATTTGCCTTATATGTAGCAAGAAGTTACATCCCACTTCTCTGCTTAACCCAGGCCATGTCTTCCTAGGTTCAAGGACTTAGAGCACTAACTTGGTATTTTCAGAGAAGTGTGCTTACACATTTCATACACCCAGCCATAGAGAGGTAGGAAAGGGCAGAATTGAATTAAATACCTACTGCAGTGAATCATGGCTTATAAATTACCCTTCTAGTTTTGTTTTTCTTCTAGTTAGTGCTCAAGTGCTAGTTTTAAAAAGGTTAAAAATTAAGATATGAGTTCATTTGGCATTAATTGGGTACACTTACCTGTAACAAGCATGCCATGATTGGCATCATACACCATAGAATAAATCTGCATGTCTCCTGGTCCGCCCTGGCTATCGTGGAAGACTTGTAATAGTGACAGAGTCTGTATATCCCACACCCTGAAAACCTGCGAGAACAAAAAACACAGTTCACCACTGTTTATACTTTACCTTTCCCACACAATATTTTTAAGTGAAGGAAGCATTAAAGAGTCTGAAATATGCTGTTATAACCTTGCAGCAAAGTATGATTTGTACAATGAGCACACATTTGCTAAGCTCCAATTTAGTTGCTGGTCCGATTATTTCATTGATATCAGAGGAAAATAGCAGCAGTGATTTTTACTTTGCTTAAATGTATACCTTTAGGAACTAGATTTTTCTATTATTATAGAAGGGGAGGAATATAGTATTTAATATTTATTACTCTTTAACAATTTGAAAGAATAACAAAAGACTGATCATGACATACAGTTAAAGCCACATTTCTCTTTCTACTATGGATGAGGAAAACAAGGAGAAGACTTATATTAAAGTGGAAGGCTTCAAATTGCTCTTTTATGACTTACAAAGATGGGAACATCTTACTTACTAAGTGGGGTTTCTAAGAACTTCCCCCTCCTCTTGCCCAGACATGTAAAAATTACAGAAAGCATTTTTTAGGGATGGTATAGATACAGTAAAAGTACAGGGAAATAGGTTATTAGAGCTCTCATTTGAGGGAGGAAAGAGAACTATGTAATTACTCAAGTAGAGCTTAAGTTTATATTAGAGAGTAGGAAGAACAATGACATACAAATTCAGCAAAATTAGGTCAAGTTTTTCACCCAAAATAACTGGTCTTAGTCTTCATTTTTCTGGGTTTTTTTAAGCAAGTTACAGTGTGATTGAATTTCAGCAATAAATGTGATTTGATCAAGAATGACATTTTTCTAGCCATGTATCAGCCTTAAGCAATATTTTCATATTAAAATAGTTTTTATTAATCTATTAAATCAGAGTATTTGTTGAATAAATGGCTGACCATTTACAGAATTACATATAAAACTCTAGTAAGTAGTTTAGTTAACAGAAATACTAACTTCTAATTTGAGGCACTTATAATTGAGTTAATTATATGTTAACTGAGATCAAATCTTCACTATTGTTAAGGCAGATTGGTCTTATATGTAAGAACACTAGATGTCTAAGTCATATGATTTAGGGAACACTGGCAAGGAACCTTTGCTCAAATGTACACCCTCTGTAGGCTAATATTACTCAGACTCATACAGTTGAAACTTATTTCCTTTGTTCTAGTGAAAATGCAAATTTTGGGGGAGTAGATAGAACACTGAGCCTTTTCAGTCTTTTGTATCATAGAGTAAACACGTATAATGGACTGTTTATGAATCTGGTTTCAGAGCCTAGAATGAGAGACAAGTAGGCGAAGAGACACAAAAGTAGAATCAAAGAGTGCACCAAAGAAATCTATCTCTATGCAAATTATTTCTGATTTTATTGCTTTGGCTGACATACGTTCATGGCTTCTTCTTGCTGTATGTGTATACACTCTGGATTGCAGTTGGTGGGAAGAACAAGGGACAAGGCAAAAGATTAGGGATCCAGTTCTAGTCCATCATTTAAACTCCTTGAGTCTCAATTTTCTTGTTTCTAGAATGGACATAATGACACTGGCACCTCCTGCCTCATTGAATTGATGTGAATATGTTTTGAAATCTGTGACGTTCTCTATAGAGTAAGACTGTTTTCTCTTTTCTTCTCGCCCTTCTTCGGTGTTCAGCTCTTTGGGTCTTTTATGTGTGTTTTAGGGAAGTGGCACCTGCTAGCCCGTGGGAGGCAAAGACCTTCTTTGTACCGCCCCTATCCCATAGGTTTTTCTGCTGCCCCTCTCCCTACATGCCCCCTTTGTTACTGTCATGCCAAAGTGCTTCTCACTCCCCAAAAGCCCCTTTCTTACTCTGGCCTCTGTGCATTCACACAAACTCTTCCTCTCATCTGTAATTCCTCTCAACAGCCCTCCCCAGCTAGCTTACTCCTACTAATTTTTTAAATCTCTTCCACAAAGAGGACTAAAGAGCTAGGGCTCAGGTCAGAATAGTGCTAGAAGTTTATGCCTTGTTATGGCATTTCTTCTCCAAACATAGAGAAAATATAAAAAAGAGAAAGCAAAAAGAAACAGCAAGGCTCTAAAGCCAGATGTATATCTCTGTAGTCTAAGTGGGAGAGAAGCACAAAGCAATGTGTGGGCTGAAACCAGAGAGCTGGGCACTGGGTGTGGAGCAGGCAGTGGCAGCAGAGCAGCTCCTGAAGGACAGACAGGACCAGAAGCACTCCACACCTGGGGGCCCATGGCAGAGGCAGCAGCAGGTCTCCCAGTTCAGAGTAGGAAACTGGGAAGCAATAGGCTGTGCTCTGCTCCTATCTGGAGATACCACTTTTTGAAAGATGTGGAACCAGTGGGGGTGGAGGGTCTGCCTTCTGAAGATGAACTAAACCAAGGCACCCCCTAGCTCAGGGCCTATTTCTGGACTAGGGCCTCAGATGTGCAGTAGGGGAAAGTGTAAATTGGAAATAGTGAACATTTAGACACATACACACACACATACGCAGACCTAAATATAAAAAGAAAACTATAATTTTTAGAAAAATATAGAGGAGGATGTCTTCATGAACTTAGGAGTTGGAAGAGACTTCTTAAATAAGCACAGAAAACATGAGCCATAAAAAATTGAAGCGTTTAACTAAATTAAAATTTAAAACTTCTGTTCAGTCGAAGCAACAATCACAAAGACACAAAGTGCAGAAACAACTCAAATGTTCATTGGCCAAGTTGGATAAATGAGATGTGCTGCATTCACACGACCAGAATACCATGCAGCAGTTAAAAGAAATGAACTGGAGCTATATGTAACAACATGAACAAATATCAAAATACAATGTTGAGGAAAAAAGTGCAGAAGTATATATTCACTATAATATTTATACTATAAATATTATATAAAACATTCAAGAAAACCGTATTAGGGACACTTACACATGTACTAATGGCATAAAAGCATGGTGTTTGTTTAAAATTCACAAAAACTCAATAAAATTCATCCCCTTTGAAAAATTTCCATTGGTCACCCCTCCAATTTAGATGTTCTTTCTGTAGATACGCATTTAACACAGCCATGCATGCTTAATGACAGGGATACGTTTTGTGAGAAATGTGTTCCTAGGTGATTTTGTCGCTGTGTGAACATCATAAAGTGTATTTACACAAACTTAGATGGTATAAGCTACTACACACCTAGGCTATACGGTATAGCCATATACGACCACCATCATATGTGCATTCCATGGTAGACAGGAACATTGTTATGTGACACATGACTGTACCTGTCTATATTAATAGCAATTAGGAACTATAATATGACTTATTCAGTAGCCTTCTCCACTAGACTGTAACTTGATTGAGGGAAGAACCACATCTTCTTTGAGTCTGTTTCCCCAGTGTCTGACGTATTCTGTTTAGTTTGGTCGTTTTTGGTCTATCTGCCGGCTTATTCTCTATCTTGGTCCAATAGGAATTGACAGTGTCTCTGCGCCATATAGAAACTCAATATTTTTTAAACCAAATAAATCAATTAATAAATGGAACAGCTTCAGAACACATAATCCATTTACTTTATTCTTAGGTGGTCATAATATTTTGGTTACTTTGGGGGAAAGGAGAGCAGTGATGTTAATTAGGCTCTAGTCCTTTTCTTTACTCACTGCCCTGGGGGTTGACAGTGCTATTATGGTAGGTAGTAGTGCTGCCACACTTGGGAGGACAGACATGGAGCCAGGTCAGGCCTGAAGGGATTTAGGAAGAAATCAAGGGGAGAAACATTTCAGTAGGAGACTGAGGTGGTGTAGAGAGAAAATCAGAGAGGACAGTGGCTTCTATTAAAGAAGCCAGGGTAGAGTGGAATATTTACAAGTTATAAATTAGATATTGCATATGTGCATATAAACTGAAATTATTAAAAATCATCTTCTAGAATTCTTATGGTTTCATGTCTTAGATTTAAGTCTGTGATCCATCCTGAATTAATTTTTGTGAGTGGTGAAAACTCTTCTAGATATCGGCCTAGGTGAAGAATTTATGAAGAAGACCCCAAAGGTAATTGCAGCAACAACAATAAATAAAGGGGACTTGGTTAAGTCAAGAGGCTTCTGCACAGCCAAGGAAACAATCAACAGAGCAAATAGACAAGCTACAGAGTGGGAGAAAATATTTGCATGCTATACATCCCATAAAGGGCTGATAACCAGAATCTATGAAGAACTCAAGCAGTTCAGCAAGAAAAAATCAAACAACCCCATTAAAAAGTGGGCAAAAGACACGAACAGAAGCTTTTCAAAAGAAGATAGACTAATGGCCTATAAACATGTGGAAGAATGCTCAGTGTCACAAATCATCAGAGAAATGCAAATCAAAACCACAATGAGATATCACCTATCCCCAGTGAGAATGGCTTTTATTAAAAAGTCCCAAAACAATACATGCTGGCATGGCTGCAGAGAGAAAGGAACACTCATACACTGTTGTGGGACTGCAAACTAGTGTAACCTCTATGGAAAATAGTAGGAGATTCCTCAAAGAACTAAAAGTAGATCTACCATTTGATCCAGCAATCCTACTACTGGGTATTTACCCAAAGGAAAAAAAGTCATTTTATCAAAAAGACACCTGCACTAGAATGCTTATTGAAGCACAATTCACAATTGCAAAGATATGGAATCAACCCAAGTGCCCATCAATTCACGAGTGGATTAATAAAATGTGGTATATGTATACCATGGAGTACTACTCAGCCATAAAAAATGAATTAATACCTTTTGCAACAATCTGGATGGAACCGGAGACCATTCTCCTAAATGAAGTATCACAAGAATGGAAAAACAAACACCACACGTGCTCACTATTAAATTGGAACTAACCAATCAGCATTTATATGCACAGATGGAAGTAAAACTCAATGGAAATCATGCAGGTGGGAGCGGGGAGGTGGGGGTGGGTGAAATCATACCTAATGGGTACAAAGTACACTATCTGGGTGATGGACACACTTACAACTTTGACTCAAGCAGTACAAAAGCAATCCACGTAACCAAAACATTTATATCCCAATAATATTCTAAAAATGAAATCATCTTCTAGTAGCAATAAAGATAGTAAGGATGATTTTCAAATAAATTGGGAACAAAGGAGTTAGATGAAAGGATTTTTTTTTAACATTGGGAAATACATTCAACTGATTAAGTTTTTTGAGGGGAAAATGGAAACTGAAGTTACTAATCACAAAATATCAAAGATAAGGACAAGAGAAATGCTTCTATTACAGCCTTTTGTGAGGAATAATTAATAATGATGTAGAAGTTTGAAAAAAATATTTTCTTCTTGCAAACTTCATGTCAATCGCTGTTATGCAAGTGCATTAATAAAGAACCCATTTTTTTTTCCTTGATGGGTGTTTATTACAGAGTGACTAGAGCAGAATGTCTGATTTTTAGGACTTGGTCTCAGATACATCAAATAGGGGTGCCTCCAGGTAAAAAAGATGCAATACTATCAAGGCATTCAAAATTTATTATACATCAAATAATTATGGAATGTGGGCTAGATGCTACAGACACAAAGATCAATAGAAGTACTATTACTGTTCTTGAATAGATGTAAGTCTAGGCAGGAGAGAAGATCAAAGAAAAATATACTACATTGTAAGAAATATTCGAATGGAAGTTTGAACATCATGCCATAGTGAGAACTGCATCAGCAGAAATCTTTAGAATTAGAATTGCAGTATCATTTAGATAGAGCAAGGGGTATGGTAATTCACTATATTCTGATTTGTCAAGGGCAGCTGGGATTTGGCTGCCTTCCTAATTTTACCCAATGGCTACAAGAGGCTAATAAGATTTTTAGTCCCCAGATAAATGAAATTAGGGTCACTCCATTGATTAGATGACTTTACATGGAAGAGCCTCAATATATATGAGATTATAAAACTCTTTTGAGAGTTAACATAGTACATAGAAAAATGGTGTATTTGAAAATCAGGGTATGTATAACAGTGCAGTACAAATGGTAGGCATTCAACACTACCTATGTAGAGAATTCAATGCAAAACATGCATTAAGTTCATACAAATAACTTAGTAAGAAAAAATACATTTTTAGCAATGTGTATGGAACTAAATCTGTTAATTTTATCATCTTGTTTTCACATTTTTCCTGTGTGATAACTGGCAAGTAGAAAATGAAACGAAGACATCCAGTATGCCTTTAAAAATTAACTTTTTAACTACCAAATTATTATATGTACCTAGTAAATAAATTTACACAACACAAAAACCAAAGTCTTCCTTCCTAATCTACCACTTCCTCTGGACTCCCTGATTCTACTTCTTAGGTAATAATTGTTCAAAGATGCTGCCTCTGGTGGCAGACTACCTCAGTTGAATCCTGCTTCACCACTAATAGCTGTGTGACCTTGGGTAAATCACTTAACTTCTCTGAGCCTTAGTTTTTACACTTTTAAGGAAGATAATAACAGTACCTATCTCACAGAGTTGTTATGAACATTAAATGAGGCCACATATATAAAAAGCTTACATCTATGTTAGGTCATACTTATCTATTTGGATATAACTTATTATTTCTTTTCTTAATTTTTTTTTTTGAGATGAGGGTCTCACTATGTTGCCCAAGCTGATCTCAAATTCCTGGGCTCATGTGATACTACCACATTAGCCTCCCAAGTAGGTGAGAATACAGGTGTGCCACCATACTGGCTTTACCTCATTCTTTCTAATGGCTGGATAGTATTCTGTTGTATGAATGCTCCATAGTTTATTACAATTAGTCCCCTATTAATGGACATTAGACTTATTTCCATTATTTTCTTTAATTAAAGCAATAATGAACCTCTTTGTAAATGTAATTTGGGAGATACACTACTTCACAAAGCAGTGTAAACATAACTGAATGATAAATTCCTAAAAATAGAATTTTTGTGTCAAAGGGTGTGAAGATTTTAAGTTTTGTTAGATAGTACCAAATCAACCTTGCCTTTTGAGATGATTACAGGCAGTTTGATAACTTACTGATTTCAAGTTACAAAACCAGCTTTAATGATTAGGTCCAAATTTCTGGGAAAATTGAACTTGATGTCTTTGTCATTCTTAGGTTTGGTCATCAAAGATTTTTGGCAGTATGCTTTATTTACTCAGCTAGATTTTTAGCTTCTTTTGGTCAGAGATTATACCAAAATACACACAGACACAGGGCCTGATAGAATATTAGGCACTTAGCAGGGGCTCATATATTGGTTGACCCATATTAACACAACAGGAAGTCAGGATTCCTAGTAGTATAGCCCTGAGACACAATCAGTTTACCAGCCAAAGAACAATGCCAGGAAACCATATTTCATGAGAGATGAAGGTTAATGTCAACAGAAATACCCAGACAGTGTGTGTTTGTGTGTATGTGCATGCAAAGGGGATCTGAAAGCTGGTGGGGTGGGGGTGAGAAGACAGTCTAGAGGATAAAATAGTATTATAAAGACACTCTGAAACACAATACAAACCACAAAAGAAAGACTCCCAAAGGGTAACAATCAGAAACAGCATAGCTCATCTTAAGCAAATGTGCAGCAATGGCTAAAAGTTCAAGGTTATATAAACAAAGAGTGATAGCCACATACAAAAAGAAGCTTTGTGTGGGGACTGCTTCCCTGTCTTTGTAGGCACGTTTGCTCCTGTGACTCAGAACCATCAACAGGGTTTTCTTTTGAAGGTCATCAATGAGGTGTCCGGGGTGATAAACTACAAAAAAAAAGCAAAAATACCTGTATTTTGCTTATATATAAGCAAAAATCATTGCAAGTTGGGTGCTGAATCCCAAAGCATGTGCTCTCAACCCTTTTCTTAGTTTGTATAATATTTTTTTATTTCCAGATAGCCACTCACATTTTATCAGCTAAAGTGAGAGTGTTTCCTAATATATATTTGTCTTCCCCAGAAAATTTTTTTACTGTCACTCTGAGGAAAGTTTCAAGACAAGTAACTCTTACTCTTGAGAAAGCAAAGCAAATCTCAAGAGTAAGATTTTCACAATTTACCCAAATGGGAATGAATGTCCCAAGCAACAGAACAAGGCCAGAAGGTGGCAAAATTCTGGAAATAGTGAAATCAGGCTCTCAATTAGGGATACTCCCAGTTATCCAAAAAGCAAGGAAAAAGACCTTGAACTCACATCACATACAATAATCCCATAGGAACAGAAAGCACAAGGAACTAAAACAAGGAAAGATTTCAGATTTTTACAACTTAAAGACAACCTATTTTAAAGAGTCAGCTTTTCTTCATATCCCTGGGGCTATTTCAAATGTGCACATTTCTCATTCACCAAAGGGAAAAGAACTCCACTTTTTTTCTTAATGAAGGCTTTGTGGAGGAATGATATTTCACTTCGATGTAAAGGTTGGATAGGATAGCTGGGAACAGGAGGAAAATTACTTCAGACAAAAGCAAGAAAGCACAAAGCCTTTGGGGAAGAGTTTGGTGAAGCTTAGAATTTCTGAAGGCAAATACAGCTGAAAAGGTATTCTGGGTACCGACCATAGAGAACCTTAAAAACTGAAAAGAAGAATCTGAACTCTATTTGTAAGGGGTGATGTGTCTTTGAAAACGTGCAAGAAGGCAATGACAAGGTTATGAGTGAGCTGGAGGTAGATCAGTGTGACAGTACAGTAGATCAGTGTGACAGTAGAATATTTGGATGGTTTCGAGAGGGAAGAGATTGAAGACAGCAGGACTGCAGATGCCTTCTAATATGCCACCTTTAAGTGGGAGCCCCTCGGTGGGTGGGGCAGGACTAAGGCCAAGGCTGTGGGAAGAAGAATGAGGTGATCAATATGAGATGCATTTCCGAGGCTTCGAGACTGACCCGTGGTAGGGGATTAAGGAAGCAGAAGGGTCAAGAGTGACTTTCAAATGGGATCTTGGCTCACTGGGAAACTAACAAATGATACTATTAGCAGTTAGAGGAAGATCAGAAGTAAGGAAAAGGAAATTTGGAGTGAAAAATAAATTCAGTTTTAGATATGAAGAATTTTAAAAAAATATATAAGTAAGAACCAAATGGTTTGTAATTGAGGAAAAGGAAACATTGAAGGTAGAGAAATTGGGCCTAAGAGGAAGAGAAGCATGGTTGACGAAACAAGGTTCTTGATGGGGCAGTGTTTAGATTAAGAGCATAAGAGGAAGGATTTGATTTAGGCAGGAGGGGAAATACTTGTTCTTATGCAAGAGGAAAAGAAGAAAGAGTGGGTAAAAATACAGAAACATTTTGAGATAGCAAAGAGGGAAGTTAGTGAATGGACCTCAACATGATCAGGAGAAGATGAGGTCGCTTGTGGAGACCAAGGGTAGTATTAATGGCTCAGTAAACATAGGGAAGACTCGTCTAACCGTCAGGAAGATATGAGTATAAATGACTGCATAGCACCCGAAGCATGGTTTGTTTTTTGTTTTTTGTTTTTAAAGAAAGGCTCACCCTATTCTACACCATGAACCATACCCACTGTCTCTACCTGTGTGGTCACAAAGGAGGTCCAGGACAAGTGTGGATAGATCAACACAAATCCCATCCCACTACTGCAGAGAAGAGATCACATGCCTTTCTGATAATTGCTGACATTTATCGAGGACTGGTTACATACCAGGTACTGTGTTATGTTCTTGACTTGCATTATCTCATTTGATCGTCTCATCAACCCCATGAGGAAGGTACTCAGTTATCATCTTCAATGATTTTATATGACTCACCCAAGGTCACTTCTAGTAATTGTCAGAGCTAGGAATTCAATTTAGGTGTATCTGATTCTTAAGGCCATTCTCTTGGCTATGCTGCCTGGATGTGAGGCAGCAGCATAATCTTCACTTATGAGAATATCTTAGATGTAGTCATAGACGAGATGAAGCCCAGCTGAACTACAGGCCAAGTTGGTGACCTTATCCACCTGGCACATGATTTCAGGCCATTGGTTCTTGCTCTAAAGCACACCCACAAGCTAGTCAAACTTTGCCTTTTCTCAGGTTTCTGTATATCACTTCCAAAGTGAAAATTTAAGAAAAATAGCAACTTTTACACCCATTTGAAATCTGTTATAAATCATCAAAGCATGTATCTTTCTCATCTTCATAGAAAAAGAGAAGAGCATCAGCCTTTTTGTAACTAGAGTTGTGCTTGAGAAGGTGGCCAACCATTGTTCCCATTGGTTTTGCTAATGAAATGAATGTAAGTGAAGTTTATATTTGTCTCTGCGTTTTTCAACATTTGCCAATTCTTATTCAGAAGCAGTAGATGTGACATAGCCGTTCAGCACTTGGGCTCTGTGACTAGACATACAATTTTAGCAGTTGGGGAAGAAAATAACATCCTGATGGAAAGACTGCAAAAGTTGGAGAGAGGGCATCCACCCTTCTCCTGCTTGAGCATTCTTCTGGAGCAGGAGATCACCCACCCCACACTATCACAGCCAGAGTGTGAGCTCCGAGAGGCTTGAGGGCAAATTTGCTAGCCTGGTCTTGGTCTGGTTCCCCCAGACTCGAGCACACCATCCAGGGGCCTGGGAACTGGGGATTATCTAGCCTAGTCCACCACCACTGGCACCGAAATACTCTCCAAGGGGTCTGAGGTCCAACTGACCCAAATTGCCAACAACCCCACAGTGGGCACCTATCTGCATGAGCTGAAAGGCAGTGCACCTCTCCCTCTCTACACTGAGCAGCAGAGTTCCCAGCCGAGGAGAGTGGGTGAACTGCAAATATATTTGTTTTGAGCTGAGGGAAGAGGTTCCAGATGAGAAGGAACCAGCATAAGAACTCTGGTGATATGAAAAAACAGGCTCTTTTGACGCCCCCAAAGGATCACACTAACTCTCCAGCAATGGATTCCAACCAAAAGGAAATTTTCGAAATGTCAGATATAGAATTCAAAATATGAATTGCAAGTAAGCTCAATGGGATCGATGAGAAAGTCAAAAACCAACACACAAAAAAAGCCCCAAAAAACCCCAAAAATAATAATTCAGGACATGAATGAAAAATTCACTAAAGAGAGAGAAATTAAAGAAAAAATAACAGGACTTCTGGGAATGAAAGAGTCATTTAGGGAATTTCAAAATACAGTGGAAATTCCTAATAGACTAACCCAAGCAGAAGAAAGAACTTCAGAACTTGAAGATAAGGCTTTCAGATTAACCCAGTCAGTCAAAAATAAAGAAAAAAGAATAAAGAGAAATGAACAGTTTCTGAGAAATATGGGATTATGTAAAATGTCCAAACAAGAATCATAGGTATCCCTGAGGAAGAAGAAGAAAAAGCAAAAAGCATGGAAAACCTATTTGAGGGAATAATGAAGGAAAACTTCCCTGGTCTTGCTAGAGATTTAGACATCCAGATACAAGAATGTCAATGAACTCCTAGAAGATTCAATGCAAATAGAACATCACCAAGGCACATAGTCATCAGTCTAGCCAAAGTCAAAGCGAAGGAGAAAATCCTACCAGCTGTGAAACAAAAGCATCAGGTAACCTACAAAGGAAAACCCATGAGACTAACAGCAGAGTTCAAAACAGAAACTTTAAAAGCCAGAAGGGTTTGGGATCCTATCTTTAGTCTTCTTAAACAGAATAACTGCCAGCCAAGAATTTTGTATCCTGCAAAACTAAGTTTCATAAATGAAGGAGAAATAAAATCTTTCCCAGATAAGTAAACAATAGAGAATTTGTCACCACTACACCTGCCCTACAAGAAATGTTCAAAAGTGCTCTAAACATCAACAAAAAATGATTGATACTCACTAATGTAAAAACATTTGAAAGTAAAAACTCAAAAAAGAACATGAATAGCCAAAGCAATCCTAAGCAAAAAGAATAAATCTGGAGGCATTTACATTACCCAAATTCAAATTATACTACAGGGCAATAGTAACCAAAACAGCATGTTACTGGCATAAAAGTAAACACATAGACCAATGGAACAGAATAGAGAATCTACAATTAAAGCCAAATACCTACAACCAACTGATCTTCAACAAAGCAGACAAAAGTATTCCCTGGGGAAAGGACACCCTATTCAATAAGTGGTGCTGGGAAAATTGGATAGCCTCATGGAAAAGAATAAAACAGGATGCCTATCTCTTACCACATATAAAAATTAACTCAAGGTGGATTAAAGATTTAAATGTAAGACCTGAAGGCATAAAAATATCAGAAGAAAACCTGTGAAAAACTATCTACAACATTGGTCCAGCTAAATAATTTATGCTATGACCCCAAAAGCAAATACAAGAAAAACATGAATAGATGGGACTTAAACTAAAACACTTCTGCACAGCAAAATGTATAATCAACAGAGTAAATAGGCAACCTACAGAATGGGAGAAAATATGCTCAAGCTACACATCTTATTAAGGCTAATATCCAAAATCTATAAGGATCTAAACAAATAGCTAGAAAAAAAACAAATAACTCCATTAAAAAGTGGGCAAAAGACATGAACAGACATTTTTCAAAAGAAAAATGGCCAATAAACATATCAAAAATTATCTATATCATTAATCATTAGGGAAATGCAAATTAAAACCACAGTGAGATATCACCTTATCCCTGTCAGAATGGCCATTAATAAAAAGTCAAAAAAAAAAAAATAGATGCTGATGTGGATGTGGCAAGAAGGGAATGGTTATGTACCTTTGGTGGGAATGTAAATTAGTACAACCTCTATGGAAAACAGTATGGAGATTTCTCAAAGAACTAAAAGTAGATCTACCATTTGATCCAGCAATCCCACTACTGGGTATTTACCCAAAGGAAAAGAAGTCATTATATAAAAAAAGATACCTGCACTTGTATGTTTATCGCAGCACAATTCACAATTGCAAAGATATAGAACCAATCTAAGTGCCCACCAACTGATGACTGGATAAAGAGAATGTGGTGTATATATATATACATACATACCACAGAACACTACTCAGCTATCAAAAAGAATGAAATAATGTATTTTGCAGCAACGTGGATGGAACTGGGGGCCATTATTCTAAGTGAAGTAACCCAGGAACACAAAACCAAGTACCATATGTTCTCACTGTAAGTGGGAGCTAAGCAATGCATGGTCTGTGCATGGCTGTGCATGGTCATACAGAGTGACTTAATGGCCATTGGAGACTCAGAAGAGGGAGGGTGGGAAGGGGGTGCAGGATGAAAAATTACCTATCAGGTACAGTGTACACTATTCAGGTGACAGGTATATTAAAAGCCTAGACTTAACTATGCAATTCAGGCATGTAACAACAACAACAACAAAAAAAAAACCCACTTGTACCCCCTACATCTATTTAAGTAAAAAATGATAATAATATCCTGGTGGAAAGACTGCAAAACTAGGAGAAAGGATGAAAATCTTGCTGTTTTAAGAGCTTAGGAAATGGCATGTCGTTGTCAAACAACTAAACATCGTGATTTATGTACTTTCTGCTTAATGTGATGAAAACTAATTTATATGAAGTAATTTGAAGGAATGTTGTCTGTTGTCTTTTCTGTAAATACTAATAACAACAGCTTTAGTAAAAAAACATATATGTTCCTAGTTTGCTAGTCTTTCTGCCTAAATTGCCCTTTTTCTAGATCTTCATGAGGCTGGCTCTTCTGGTCATTCAGGATACAGCTTTTATTTCATCTCTTCAGAGGTGATATTCAATCACCTTCCACCACTGTGTTTTCTATTTCTTATAATACTTATCATTCTGTTTTCTTATGTATTTGTTACTTTGCTTGTTTGTCTCTCCCTTCCCCTAGGATGTGAACTTCCTCAGGACAGGGCACATGTCCTTTTTGTGATCCATCCCTAAAACTCAGAACAGTGCCTGACACAGTAGACAGTCAAGAAATAAATGTTTGCTGAATAACCGAATGTATGATCTGATTTCATCTTTATAACAACCCTCTGGGCTAAGCATTCATACATTTTACAGATAGAGAAACTGAGTGGAAAGATATTAAGTAATTTTCCCAATAGACCTGCTGGGATGCTCAAATGAGCAGCATCTTATTACACCCACTACATTTAAGAGAAGTAGGAAAGGTTATCTCTTTTGTCTCTGAGCATGAATGTCCTCATCTTCTGCTAGAAAGATATCTTATTTTTCTTCAAGTTTTCTAGTGGAGACTCTGGGTCTCAATTGATAACATGTTTTAGTGTCTCAAAGCCTTCACTCTCTTTCCAGTACTACTTTTAAAAAAATAAAAAGTTTCCTTACTACAAAAGCCATGTATATTTACTGTAAAAAATAGATAAGAAAACAGAAAAAGAAAAAGAAAAGAAAAACCAAAAGAAAAAAATTAATCCATCCACAATCTCACCACCCAGATAATCACTAAAATATCTTACTGTCAATCATCCCTGATAATACATGATAGGCAAATGTATATTTTAATATACATTAAATATCCTCTATACAATGTTGAATGTCTATATGATATTCCTACTGCATAAATGGATATGCCATAACTTATCAAATCAAAGCCTTTTTGTCTCTTAGATTTTTACTTTATTGGCATATCTCCCTAATTATCTGTTTTTCAGATAATTTTGAAGTCATCTACATACCACAAAATTCACCCATTTTAAGCGTAACGTTCTGTAAGTTTTACTAAATTCAAATAGTTATTCAACTATTATAATGTCGTGTTTTGGATGGTTTCTATCATTCCCAGAAAGTTTCAATTCTCTTTTAAAAAGCGGGAAAAGAAAATAAACTCTTTGCTATTCAGATTCTACTGACTTACAATTACTGACAATTCAGAAAAATAGGGATCTTGTATATACAAAAGATGATCCTGGGCAAGTATGAAACATCTTGAAGCCTCATTTTCTTTATTCATCTGTGCAAGTGGTTAACAATCCTTGCTTTCTACTTCACTCACGAGGCCATGCACAGTTTAAATGAGAATGTGTTTTTGCTACTGTGAATGAAGTAGAGAAACCTTGCTTCCACTTGGGTCCCTTTACTCTCTCCACTGTTAAAACATAATTTTCTAATTATTTCTTCTACATATATTGAATAACATGTCATATGGTATAATAATCTTTTTAACGATGAAATGTTATTTAAGACACTCATTAGAAGTAGGTTAGAATATTATCTATGCCCCCTACGTTCGCCCTTTCCAATGTTCCTCTTTCCTTTCTGAAGTTCTGTGCCTTCTGTCATTTTCTTTCTATTTAGAGAATTTACTTTAGCCGTTCATTAAGGGTAGTTATACCACCAACAAATGCCGTTAGTTTTCTTTTGTCTAAGAACATTTTCATATCCCTCTTCATTTCTGAAGGATATTTTTGCCAGCTATAGAATTCACGGTTGACAATACTTTTCTTTTAGTACTTCAAAAATGTTGTTTCACTTCTTTCTGGCTTCTGAGTTTTCAGATAAGAAATCTTTCATTCAAATCAGTGTTTTTCTATAAATAATGTGTCATTTTTCTCTGGCTGCTTGCAAGATTTTTTTCTTTGCCTTTAGTTTTCAGAAGTTTAATTATGATGTTTGGGTTTATTCTATTTGAGGTTCCCTCAGCTTCTTGAATCGGTAGGTTTATGTCTTTCACTATATTTGGGAAGTTTTCAGCCATGCTTTTTTTTTTAAAGCCTCATGTTCAGAGATTGAATTTCTCACTTTTTCCTTTCCCTTCCCTTCCCTCTTTCTTTCTTCTTTCCTTCCTCTTTTTCTCTTGTTCTTTTTCTTTCTTAAGTCAATGTAAGCAATAATGCAATGAACATGCTTTTACACAGATTTTAGTGCACTTACCTGAATATTTTATTAAAGGCCCAGAGAGTTTTTGCCAGTTTTACCTCCACCCAGCAGGATGTAAACACATCTTTGTTCTTAAACGTTTTCCCCTTCACCCCTCCTTTTTTCCTTACTGACTTGTTAAAGATTTTTGTTTACTTGTTCAATGATATAATTCCAATTTCTGTCCTTTGTATAGCATTTCTGCCCATCTGCCGTCTGCCTTTCACTTTGTTTATGAGTATAGGGAGGCAGTGTGACATAGAGGCAGATATGGGATTGGCTGCACTTGGCCTCTAGCTAGCTCTGTGACTTTGTGCAAGTTACTTAGATCTTGTTTTCCTTTATGTGTGCAAAATTGGGATAATCGCTTTATAGGGTCGTTATTAGCACTAATGAGTTGTGTATGTAAAATACTGAGCCCGGTGCCTGGCACTTAGTAAGCATTTAACAAATGATAGCTATTATTATATGTTACAGAAAATTTGAATGTTTACTCTAAAAGAAAAAAATAATTTGAATGTTTATGTGGTCATATTTATTTTCCCTTTAGCCATAGGTGCTATGCTTATGTATTTCCCTAAAGCTATATGAATATTCACTTGTATTTTCTTCTGGAAAATTCTGGAACTTCTGTGGTTTTCCATTTGACATTTAAAATCTTTAATCCATATTGAGTGTATTGTGCTATATATTAATCAAGTGATGATCTCATTACATATTTTTTCCTTTATGGTTAATTAGTTTTCCCAACATTTATTGAACAAACCATCCTTTGCTTACATATTTGAAATGTTACTTCTATCATATACAAAATTCCCCCACCCATGAACTAATTCCTGCATTTTTTCTTTTGTGTCTATTTGTGACTATTCCTGCATTGATCACTGCTCTGTTTTATTTATTTCAGTTTTACAATATGTTTTAATATCTGACACGGGAAGTGCCGTCTCATAATTATATCTTCCAAAGTTTCTAGGATATTCTTGTATAGAATATTTTTACAATAACTTTAAACTTGGAAAACTGATACTTAAATAATCCTGAAAAGCAACAAATATATAGATTAATCTGAATATCTTTTATAGTATAATATTCCCATATAGGAACATAGTATGTCCTTCTATTCATGTTCTTAAATAAAAATATCTCAGTAAAATTTCATAGTTATCTTAATGTTAATAGTAAATATTGCTTATTAAGTTTAATCCTAGGTATTTCATATTTTTGGCTGTTGTGAATGCAGTTTCTTTGACCATTTTTTTCCTCACTATTGTTTTTATATAGAAATTTATTTGTTTTTTATTAATTGCTAATGTAACCAACCACCTTATTGAACTTACCCATTCTAAAAATTTTAGGCTGATTTAATAAATCAAGCAGTCACATCATTTGCAAATATAATTCAATCTCCTCATTTATAATATTTATAACTCTTTTTTTGTTTTATTACATTGGTAAGATGTTTCAAACAATGTTTAATAATACAACAATAACAGAAATTCTTATTTTTTCTGTCTTTAATGATGATGTTTCTACCTATTGGAAGGCCTCTTATGTTTTACTGTAGAGGATAATATTGGGTGTCTTCTCAATATTGTATTTATTTTACACTTGTCTTTCAGCATGTTCTTTCTTATGCTATAACCAATAGAAACAGAGAACAGTGGCTCATCATTTCCTTCTCTGTATTGACAATATTTTTCTCAGTGACTATCAGCTATTTCAGTCAAAAATTGTATATACCCTATGTTTTCCAAAAGTTAATTTTAAGGAGAAAATCATTTGTTTTGTTTTGTTTTTGTTCTTTTTGTTACCTTTGCAGAGGAAAGGCTAATGACATGTTGATCTTTTTCATTGGTTACTATCTCGGTGATACTGAACATATGTCCCACAAGTTTCCCCACTGGCTTGGTGCTGATATTGGGGTGCCACAATCGGAGGACTTTATCATCTCCTGAAAAGGGGGACAGGGAAAGATTATTTATTATCTCAGGTGGTCAAAGTTTTAAATTTATCTCTCACTCAATCATATTCTTACCTTCCTTCTAATATCAAGTCACAGTCTATTTCTTCCAGGATACATTCTGCAATTGAGTTGTTTTAGATCAGCTGCTGCTTGTCAAGTCTGTTTTGTAATAATTGTATTTACACATACACATGCATATGATCATGATTTAAAATGTTTGCTATTTTAGAGGGTCTAAAATGATACTTTATTTTTATTTACTTGATTAAATTTAGTGATAAGTAATGCTGTTGAGTATTCTGTCCCATATATATCTGCTAATTGTATCTCCTTCTTCTGTAAATTGTTTGACTATATCTTTTAGCCATGATCTATTGGAATTCTGAGGATATTAAAAATAAAAATTGAATCAGAAATGTATTATATGGTGTGTGTACATGTGTGCACACACACATACACACACACCCAGTTTTATGACAAAGACTGGCTAGGTATTCACCAAACCCTTATCCTCTCTTCCTGGGTACACAGCTAGATTACATTTCCCAGGCTCCCTTGCAGTTAGATGTGGTCAGGTTATTGACCTTCAGCCAGTGAACTGTGAGGGCTGATTTTAGATTTTACATGACTGAGAAGCAATACATTTTCATTGTGTCTGAGCCATTTACATTTTGGGGTTTATTTGCTACAGTAGCCAGCATTATCTGAACTAATGCACAATTGTAATCTAATTATATTTTTTAGAAGAGTAATCTAAACTGTGTATAATAATTTACAAAGTACAGAACATGTTTAAAATATTGGATTTTTCTATTTCATGAATAACTTATTAAATGTCATCCTGGAAGTCAAGTCATAAGAATATCGAGGAATTTAAAGTTGGAACCCTACAAGTAGCATGATCCAACTTACTTATATCCCAAAAGAAAGAAAATAACTCCCAAAGATTAAAGAATTTTAATCAAATGATTCAATTTAATTTAATTCAATCATGTAAATGTGAGTTGTTCAGAATCACTTATCAGAAAATGCAATCAAGTTAGGAATACTACAATGCATTCTTAAGCACTTACTTATAACTGAGAACCTTTAGGCTACTAGAAAAAAGGTTGTATAAGAGCATTATAACCTAAATTGTAATTTGCATACAACCTAAGTTATTCAGTCGCAATTTACATATAAAAAACCTAAAATTCAAAATGGTCATTTTAGTTAATCTTGTAGCATGTATTTGGCCACCCATAAGATGTATTTGCTGGTATATATTGGATTTTTATGTCAATAGACTTACCCACGCTGAAAGAGTCAGCCAGTCATGGAGGGATAATTAGGTGACTTGCTGTTGGATATTCATAAGCCAGGCAAATGTGATAGACACAGATGCTTCCACAATTCTATGATTATGTCGTCAGGCCCCATGAAAAAGGAGCACAGTATTTCCTCTACCCGGTTTTTTTTTTTCTCTCTCCTTTGAGTATCCCATTCCATCCTTTAAGTCTCAGCATAGCTATCCCTCCAAGAATATTCCAGAAAATCTTCATATTCTTCAAAACTGAGTGCCCTATGTGCCTCCTTCATCCACCTTATCTTTTATACTTAATTATTTATTTGTCTGGACCATCTATTAAATTCTAAGTGCCCTGAAGATAGAACTTTTTCTTGTTTACTGTCCTATCTCTAGTGTGTAACCTATAGTAAGAGTTCAACAAATATTTATTGAACAACTTCAATAACTTCAGCGTTGATGAATCACAGCTCAGAGGTTTAACCATCAAGTGCCAAAAGAGGGGGAAAACATGCATCCAAACAAAAAAATGAGTCTTTGTTGAATGTTCATCTGACTTTTTGGGGAAGGTCAACTGTTCATGTCAGAGGCTCCCTAATCTTGGAGTGTTGTTAGAGGCAGGCTGAAAAAACCCAGGGCACAGCTGATTCTTAGTTTCGGTTTCGCAAGCAGCTGCTATGGACTGAATTCATTTTTCTCCAAAATTCATATGTTAAAGCCCTAACCCCCAACGTGACAGTATTTGGAGATGGGGCCCTTGGGAGATAATTAGGTTTAGATGAGGTCATGAAGGTACATCTTCATGATGGGATTTGTGCCCTTCAAGAAAAGACACCAGAGCTTACTTCTTCTTTCTCTGTCTCTTCCCACCATGTGAGGACACAGCAAGAAAGTAGCTGTCCACAAGTCAGGAAAAGAGCTCTCACCAGAAACTGACCATGCCGGCACCTTGATCTTGGACTTCTAGCTTCCAGAAATGTAAGAAAATAAATTTCTGTCGTTTAAGCCACCCAGTCTATGGTATTTTGTTATGGCAGCTCAAGCTAAGACATCAGCTGAGATATTTCAAGAACTATGAGCGATGAGCAAGTGGGATATTTGCTTAAAATTTAAACCTCCATGCTACCCTTATCAACAAGTACAAAAATTTCTTTAGAAACTACCGTACACTTAGTATTTTGCTGGATGTTAAAGATACAAAGAAATTCTAGATATCACTCCTGCCCAAAGTCTACTTTTTCAGAAGACCATTACCCTTTTAGACTTAGTTACAACATTGTTTTCCCCTGTGCCTTTCTTGATCACCTTCCTCAGCCCCAGATGGAGTTAAAAGTCATTCTTTTGTGTTCTTAGGGTATTTTCTTCAGATTTCTTTTATAGCACTAATCCTATTCAAATATAATTGTCTGTTTACATATCTATATGTATCTATATGTATCCATTACCTAGTGAGCATTATATTTCTCATTCATAGCAGTGTTTGACAAGTAGTAAGTACTTAATATATGTTTTCTAAATAAATGGGTTGGCTAGTAAAGTCACTCATAAAGTGGTTAAGCATACATATTTTAAACAAATCTACTTTTATTTGAAACCTGGCTCTATTGCTTAACTATTAAATAGCTTTATGACCTTGAGTAAGTTGCTTCACCTCTCTTGCCTCTGAGTTTTCTTATTTATAAAATAGGAATAAATGGAATTTAAGTCATAGTTTTATTGTGAGGATTAATGCAATCATACAGTAACTAAACAGTTCCTGAACCATGAACTGACAATAAATACTACTACCATTATTATTCAAAGTCTCTGCCATTTATAATGCATTTAGAGAATGTATAGGGGAGAGGAACTGATACATATGAAACATGGTCTCTGCTCCTGAGAGTTTATAATCTAGTTGTAGCAATAAGGCAAGCAGATATAGAGGGAAAACAGATCTTCACAGAGAGTATTTAAAATCTGAAGATAGGACTTTATACCATAAATAATATATTATGGTTCATAAGGGGTTAATTCCTTATTTCTTTATTAGTTTCTGTTTATTTTTCTTTCTTTTTTTTTTGCTAAGCCAGGATTTAGATCAAGCCACACATCAAAGATAGGATTTTCTTTCCTTTAGCAAGCTCTTATCTTAGTTGGTGAGTCACTTGATCTAAGTGCATCACTCTCGATGAGATGAGCTGGCTCAGTTCACAGAGAAAAGCAAGACAGAGACAGGGAGAGAAAGGGAGAGCGTGAGAGAGCCTCTAGTGAACCAGATTGCTGCGGTCCAGGAGGAATGACACAGGGCCAGGTGGGAGCAAAGAGAAGTGAGTCAGCCTCCACTCTGCCAGCTAACTAGTTGCGTGACTCGTGGCAAATTGTTTTCTTTTCTGGTGCCTCTATTTCCTTGGGTAAAACTATGACCTTCAAGATTCCTTCCAACTCTAAAGTTTTATCATTGTGTGCTCTGGAGGCAGGGATTACTACCATGACAGTAGAGGACAATCTGGAATTTTTATAGGTAATGAGAAACTCCCCAGGAGCTTCAGTTACTTAATCCAAACTGAGTAATTCCAATCATGCAGTATCTTGCCTGCATTTGCTTTTCATTGGCAATGACCAGGAAGGTATCACGTTACTCAGATATGTTCAGAGCCTAAGCCTCATGCCCACAGATGGTCCCACATGGGCATAATCATTCCTGGAGGATGAGGCCAGGCTATCCCCAGAAGAAAATATGTTAACTTGTGTATCACACGAAGAAGGATGCAATATAGGACTGCCACCCGAGCATTGTTCAGGCCTCTTAAACTAAGGGCTTTGTTCATCGTGCACTGTAAAGAAAACCCAATCTTCTAGAGGTTCCCTATTGCCTACTACCAGAAGTCTTCCAGCTCTGCTTGCTTTTGTTGATAGGAATGGAATGTTTATATAGTTTGTGTGGTGGCTTTTGGAACCAGAATCAGCAGAAAGTGACACGATAGAAGCTCTCAATGCCTATAGTATTTCATCTGTATTGTTGTTATTACTGTCATCCTCACTGTATGTTGACTCATACACTACTTTGTATTATAGTTATCTATAGATTTGTCTTATTTATACTATTAGACTTTCAACTCTTGAAGGTTAGGAATACAACCTGATCTTTATAAAGTTTATAGTGCCTAGTCCATAATAGTTGTGCAAAAAATATTTGTTGAGTAAAACATGAAGAAATGCATGCAGAGCTGCTAAGATATCTTGGATGGGAGATAATTGTGTTTATGTGCTGAAACTTCCATATTAGGGGCTTAATTCTTAAAATGGTTAGTGGAGACACTATTGGGTAGAAAAATTCTTGATGGTCACCAAAATAATGCTCAGGAAATTTGCAGAGTTTTTTGGTAAATACCCTGTCCTGATTCGGCTTTTTTTTTTTTCCCTGCAAGAGCTTGTGCTTTTTCAAGCTCATCAAATGTCCCTGCACATTTAACACATTCAGCTATGCCTAGCAAAGCTGCTTTCATTGTATATTTTGAGCCGTCAGCTGGTACATACTGTACATTTAGCAATGTGCTTGGCTGAGTCACTAATCAACAAGAGTATTCTCCTGAGAAAAATGTGTTTTCAGTTATTGAGGATTTGCATTTTCTACTAATAGAGGCTCCATAACTGTGACAATTCAATAAATTATTCATGGTGAAAAGTATAATTGCTTGTCGGTCATACTGCTAAATGTTTTCTTACCTCTGTAAGAGAGCTAGAAAAACTATAATTAATATGTTTTCAAAGCTGTAGATGAGAGTCCTAGAATATAATGAACACTGAGGTTAATGAGAGTCAAACGCCATCATCCAGAAACACTGAAGTGGTTTAGTCCTAAACTTTTACCAAACACATTTTTTCCCCAGAAATGATTAAAATACTAAGATTACAACATATATGAAAACGGGCCAATTCTTAACATTTTGCATTCTTTTGTGTAAAAACAAAGGGCTGTCCATAGGAGTTGGTTAAGATTAATGTGACAATCAGACTTTAGAAATCAAATCTCATGTTAGCAATGTATTTAAGCACTGTTTTTTCAAAGGGCTTTTTCATGTATGGGGTGTGCCTTGAAGAAGGAGAAAAGGCTAATATTTTTACCTGACCGAAGACAAGTGGTGGGGGCAGCGTCCGTTGCAAGTTTGATTCTCAGGCATGTTTGCTGCTCACTCTCTCACCGCCACCAGGCTCTCTCTCCTGCATCTCCTGGAGCCTCCTTCTGACCTGTGGCCCAGCCCGGGAAACGTGCCCATTTCCATCAGAAGTGATAAGTCCAGGCAGTCATCAGCTCAGGAAGGGGCAATGGGATCAAGCAATTGTGACACAAGTATTGCACTTCTTTTTCTGAAAACAACCTAATTCTAGCCTTTGTTCCTTTGTGTGTTCTAGACCTCAGTATGGAGCTCTTTAAATGATAACCATAATTACTACAGTTGAGAGACTCAATTTGTTCTTAGAATCATCACTACCAAGTATCAGGAGACTTGCTCCCCGTCTAAGCCATGACTCCTACACACTTCTTTACAGAATTCTTATCCATATGCCTTCCTTTCTTTTCTTGATGTCCTCAGTTAAATTTTAGAAGTTTGTGGCCAATTAATGCTTTGTTTCTCTGAGTGCACAAAGCTGTAACTATAAATTCAGTAGCATCTAATTGGTAAACTAGGTTCCAATTTTTCCAAAGGACATTTTTAGTTCATCTCCCTAAGAACATGCAGTTCTTTAAAGAATGAAATCACAGTATCTTAGTCCCAGAGACATCTTGGGATGTCTGTAGTCCAGCTTCTTCATTTTACCAGATAAGGAAAATGAGCAACAGGGAGAGATTAAGTGATTGAAGATCATACAGTTAATTAGTGGCCAGACTATGAGTACACGCAGCTCTTCTAATTTCTAATGCATTGTTTTCATTTCTTGTGCTTTTCAATAGACTTCTATATTATTTTTGTAATAATGTTTGAACCATAAGCTATTATCATTTCAAGTAAGTGTTGTGGAAGGTCCAAAGCTGAGCACAGATTTAAATATGAATTTAAATGTGCAGTGTACTTGAGAAACAAATTAACTTTATGCATTCAGGGGAGATTACCTAGTCATGAAGTAGAAGCTTTGCTATCTTTTTCCCTAGCAATATAGGAACTTAAGTGGGGAAACAGGATATTCTAGGTAGGAAACCAAACATCGCCTGCTGTGTGTATTTATGGATAAGGAATTTGAAGAAATCTTATACAGAAGGAGCCAAAAGCACTTACTCATTAAGCATCTTGGCTCCTTTAATGGGTATTTTTGCTCTAAGCTCTTTTGCCAGTGGTACATTTATTGACTTTTTTGATGGCAGACTTCTCTTCTCTTTTAAAATCTTTTTTGTTCTTTCTCTTTTAAAAGTTTATGTTTCCAATATTAGCCACCTTCTTGATGTTTGTTCGTTTGTGTTTCTGTTTTGCCCATTTACATCTTGCAAATCTGCATGCCTCCTGTCTCCTGGAAGGCAATCCTGGTCTCCTTGAGAAGCTTCTGGAAGCTCATCTTCTTCCCCATGCAGGCAGCCTGGGAGCCCTAACATCCCTCATCTCCGACCGGATCTTTTCCCGTCACCACGAGAAATACCGTCTTGGATGTCTGATAAAGACTTGACATTTAATTTCAAAATGGAGTTTTCCTTTCCTGTCCTTCCCCATGGAAGCACACTCTTCCTGATTTCTGTGTAACTGTCAACACGATTACTCTTCCTTTTCTGTCACCTTAAAAACTCGGAGCTGGTTAATCTCTCTTACTAATCTTCTGTATCATCATGTCTCCAGGTCTTATGAATAATTCATTTCCCACGCCTTTGAGACTGGCTGGCTCTTTTCTTTTTCCATAGCACCTACGATAACTCAGACCCTCGCTCATGTCTTCTGTAACAGCCTTTTAACTGGAATCTCAGGGTCCATTTTATTCCAGCAAAACCTCCACATCTGGGAAGAAAGGTGCTATGCCAAGCATACATTACCTCGGTTAATCTCAAACACCACCATAGGAAGTAGGTGTCATTTTCTTATTGTTAGTATTATTATTAGCAAACATGTATTGAGCACTTACTATGTACAAGGTGCTAGTCCTATGTGTTAAGTACCTTGAATTAGTTTAATTCTTACGATAACTTTATAGGTCAGTACTACTATCAACTCTACTTAAAGATGAGATTGAAGCTTAGAGGGGTAAACAGCCTGCCCACTACACAGCTTGTAAGTGAGAGAGCCAGGATTGGACCTAAATGGTCTGACTCCAGAGCCCAGGCTCAAAGCCATCACGCTATATTAAAACTCCAGTATTATAAATGAGGAGTCTGAGTCTCAAAGGAAATTTCAGTCTTCCACCTTTCCCCAGAAACTTCTTATTTTGTCATCTTTGCCCTTAGTCTCAGAAGATAACCTTATTTCCTAGCTTCTACCTTACTCATCCCTTAAATGTATTTTAGCTCTAAACCATTGGCTCTTGACCTTTTTAGTCATGGTCTCCTTTTGAGGATTTATAAAATTTTGGACTTTCTCTCCAGAAAAAGGCATATAGACACACAGTGTCATTCTTCTTCAGGGGGCTCAGGGACTCCTTTAAAGTCTAGGAACTCATGTTTTCATACATAAAAATAAGTTCCAGATGGATTAAAGCTCTAAAGGTAAAATATAAAACAAAATAAAAACAAATTATAGTAAAATACAGGATTTTTTTTTTTTTTGAGACAGGGTCTCGTTCTGTTGCTTTGGCTGGAGGGCAGCAGCCTCATCACAGCTCACTGCAACCTCATACTCCTTGGTTCAAGTGATCCTCCTGCCTCAGCCCCACAAGTAGCTGGGACTATAGGCATGCACCACCATGCCCGGCTAATTTTTCTATTTTTTGTAGAGATGGGCATCTCACTCTTGCTCAGGCTGGTCTCAAACTCCTGGCCTCAAGCCATCCTCCCACCTCGGCTTTCCAAAGTGCTAGGATCACAGGCGTGAGCCACCGCACCCAGCCCAAAATACAGGAAAATTTGTTTCACACATTCTTGGGCCAAGGAAGGCTTTTGTAAGTGTGCCACCAAATCCAGGAATCAGAAAGAAAAAGACAGACAGATTTGACTTTACACAAATTTTTACATTCCCTCATAGGATTTTTCGAGTAGTAAAATTTAGGGAGAACACTGTCTGCATAGCAGAAAAATCTCTGTGTATCATAAACTGTCCTCTTACCTCCGGTGACAATCACATTTGCTTTAAGACAGTAGCAAAAAGTGTTTGCTCCTCTTGGTATGGAAAACTCTCTGACAGGCCTGGGAAACACAAATTAGAGGCAAAATGTATATATTTTTCTTTATAAAGCGAATTCCAACTTATAAATCTTAATAGATGATGTTTAATAAGCTCATTTCTAAGTTGGTTATAAATCCATTTGCCCACAGACAGTATCATAAGTCATGATTAAGCCCTCACTAACCCACAGAATCTACTCACTCCATAATGTGGTGATATTTGCATAGCACTCTGTGCTGTCCTCCACCCTGGGTCTGTGCTTTTGCTGGTGGTGAGGAGGGGCAGATCTATAGCAAGTCTTAATCCAGACAGTACATCGGGTTGCTAAGCAAGTCTGTTTGGTAGTACATGATACCAGGAACCCATCTGGACACTTCTCTCTCTCTTACCACCCACATCCAACCTGCTGTCAAGTTCTGTTGTTTTTACCTCTCAAATATACCTGAAATCTGACCGCTTCTTCCCATCCCCACTGTGATATCTTGGTTCAACTCTCCGTCGTCTCAGCAGAACTATTGCAATAAACCACTACTTTCTCAGCTTCCACCACTGCCTATTCTTCCCCCGTTCCCACTGCGAATCCTAATTAGATCACGCCACTTCTCTCCAGTGGCTTCCTAATACTCTAAGGAGAAGCGCCAAGTTCCTTTCCCTGGCACACCTGCCCTGAGTGGTCCCTGTCACCCTTCCAGGCTCACCCCATGCCCTCCTCTTCCCCATGCACTACGACCCATCCACGCTACTCTCATTAGCCTCCTTTCTGGACACACTGAGCTCTTTCTGCACTCCAGAGCTTTTGCACAGGCCAAAGATGTTCCTCCCCCAGACCCCAGCCACACTAACGACCGTGCTCCTTTAGGTGGCAGCTTAAACGTAACTTTCTTAGAAAGGCCTTTCTTAGATACCACCTTCCCACTCCAACCAACTAAACTGTTTTTTGAGTTATTTTCTCTCCTAGTACCATGTTAATTTCACTTAAAGCATATAGCATCCACCACGCAATTTTAATATCTATATTTTGGGTGTTAACATCTGTGAGGAGGATTGTGCCATGCTTGAAAAAGCTCAGAGATGCAGTGGCACATGTCTTTAGCCCCGGCTACTTGGGAGGCTGAGGCAGGAGGTTCACTGGAGGCCAGGAGTTCAAGTCAAGCCTGGACAACAAGGTGAGACATTGTCTCTTAAAATAAATAAATAAATAAATAGCTCAGGCTTAAGTGAGAATGTGTGGGCTTCAATCCTGGCTCCATCATCGTGCCTCAGTTTCCTCATTTATTAGATGGGATAGTAATACCTACCTTAGAGACTAGTAATAGGTGAAAGCTGTTACAGCTTCTGACTAGATAGGGTAAGTGGATGAAACAGGGTTATTATGAAAGAGGGACCACCCAGAACAAGGCTAGACAAGGAGCCTAGACTAGGAAGTGTAGGAGGAGGCACTTTCAGACCTGAAATGGTCAAGCATAGAAGGGATGGGGAAGAAATAACCTGATCTTGACCCCTCTTGCTGTGTGTATGTGTTCTTCTTTCTTTTCTTTTTAAAAAATACAAATGGCAGCATACACTATTTTGTTCTTTTTTTTTACTTAATATATATCTTGAAGATCTTTCTAAATTGGTATATAGAAAGTTTTCTCATTCTTTTTTGTTACCACTAAGTATTTCTTTGTATGATTAAACTACCATTTATTTAATTTCTGAGGGATACCAGCCTGTCTCAAATCTTTTGTGATTGCAGATAATACTGCCATGAAGTCTTTCTTGTGAAAGTGCCATTTTGTATGTACAAGTATTTCCATGAGACAAATTTCTAGAAATAGTATTGTAAGTCAAAGGGTATGTACATATATAATTTTGAAAGAGATTGCAGCTCCTTTTTAATTCTTTGTACCACTGGACCACACTTCTTTAAATGCTTCTCTTTATAAGCGCTGGGCCTTGTGAAGTCTAACTTTTATGCAGCTTATATTTCGCGGTCATCTTTGACATATCGAGCCTAAGGGGCAATAACCAGAAACATCTTGGGTTGCAATTATTGCTCTGATAATTATTAATTATCAGGCAAAAATAAATTTTTATAATTGTTGGACTTATGTAAAAGAAATGGATGTGAGTTAAACAAAAGTCTATAGAGTCCTCAGAACAGTCACAAAATTAATGAGAGTACGGAAATGAAGTCTGAATTGCAATCTTTAGGAGGATACTGATTTATGATTTCGCTAAAACATGTCTTGTTTGTTTAATATCAGAAAAATTGTGGAAAAAAAAGAGTTTACTCAACTAAATTTAAGTATCACAGATGAAAGAGTTCCAGACTCAGCAGTTCAGGCATTTATCTGAGAGTCTATACTGGAGACCATGGGCCACATGTAGCTTTTCAATTAAGTTACTTTATTCTTCACTAAGCCTAAGGTAAATAGTATTCCTTAGACTTCTATATCCAACTTTATCAACATCTTAACTCCTATATCTAACTTTATCAACGTCTTAACCTTATTTAGGTCAGAAATTCTCAAGGCCTTAGAGCAGTGGTTCCAAAATCTGGTTGTATATCAGAATCACTTTGAATGTTAAAAAAGAAATTTCTGGACCTCAACTCTAACTTGATGAATCAGAATCTCCAAGAGTGGGGCTCAGAAATATATATTAAAATTTTTCCCAAAATGTTTTTTCATGCACATCACTATGACATTTACTTGTAAATCATGTACATATATTACTGAATTAATATAGTATATACATCATAAAGCATACAAAAATAAAATAATATGATAAAAATTTAAAAGAAAGAAAATTTCTAGAATTTTATGCCCACATTCTGATGGATCATCTTGCATACCCCTTGGGGTATATTCACCCTGCTTTGCAGGATATGGTCAATTTGAAGACAGAATATGACAGCTCGTTTTGGTTCTTTTTATGGGAGCTCCAGTAGGAAGAAGAGGTGTGTGGGCAGACTTCTATAGGGCCCTGCCACGAAGTGGATGGAACCCAGCAGGACAAACTGGTGACGTAGACTTATAACACACCCTGGACTCGAGGTCAGGAGACCTAGATTCTAGGCCTGTTCTGTTGCTAAATACATGACTTTAGAAAAGTCACTTAATCTTGCTGAGCTACAATTTCCCCACTTATGAAATCAAGGATTGGATATGACCTAAATAGCTTCTTTTATTCTTAAAATCTTATATTTTATCCTTCCTGTGTAGTTGTTGTTGGGTAGGAGTCAAGCAGGGCCACTGCGCAGCCTTTGTGGATGGTGTCCCAGAGCCGTGGAGTGCACAGCCAATTGCAGTGGCCCCTGATTGAGATGAAGGTACACGAATAAGGACTTTCACAAATTTCAAGTACACAGATTGTACTTTCTGAGCAGTAATGCAGGTGTTGAGGAAGAAGTGAAATCAGAGCAGGCTGGTGGGTTATGACAGAAAGAGATCTAGATTTATGGATCCTGGGGAGGTTGCTGGCTATAAAATTTTCATATTGGAAAGGCTTAGGGTGGTAATATGTTTGAAAAGTTGTTTCTGCTGTATCTAACATTTCTAAAACTTAGTTTTCCATATCAAAGAATGTATAGGGCTTGTAAAGGAGTTAGGGAGATTTCAAACAAATTTCCTGAACAGGAAATACTCAAGATGGGGCGAGTGGCCAGTGGCAACAAGGCCTGTGAAAGAAGAGGAGTTTTTAGGGTATACTCAGGGGTCTTCAGTCAGTGTCAACTATATGTCCAACACTGCTCTAGGGGCTATATACATCAATGAACTAAAATAGCATAGGTGAGAATGTGCATCAGTTAAGGATCACAAACTCAAATGTCTACAGTAGCCAGGCAGGTAAAGTGGCTGGGTGAAGTGGGCTGTGTATAAAACGATAGGGAGTAGGAGGGCTGTGGTGAACTGAGAGTGTATGTCCCATGAAAAGGGAGAGTCAAGGACCAGAGCCAGCCAATGTGTGACAAGAAAGAAGGCAGGTTCACTACAAGTGAAGAGCAAACAAATAAATGACCTCCCAAATGCTGCCACACAAAACACATTTTGTAGGTTGCATTTAGCTCATGGGCTATCAGTTTGCAGGAATAGCACCTATATTTTTAAAAATATACATTACAATAAAAAATCAATAATTTGGACAAAATTTCTAGTCTTAATTAGTGAGAATGATCACTCAGGGGAAAACATTGTTTTGTTTTTTTTATCAAAAGTAATGCAACATAGCCAAATTCATTGCTAAGCAGAAGTTTTACTAAATAAAGAAATTGATAATATTATTTCTCTGTGAAAGAATACCTCTAAAATACTTTTTTAAATATTTTAAAAAGTTTTTTGCTAAGTAATTTAAATCTAGTTTATAAGTAGTCATCTTTCTGACTATCAAATTCAAAGTCCATGAAGAGAAGCCCCAATTTAGTAACATAAATCTAAAGTCAGAATTTAGAATTTTGAAAATGTTTAAATGTCACATATAAGAAGTAGAAAGTTCTAACTGGTGGTTTATTTACAGTTTTGCCAATGACACACTTTGTCACTGTGTCTGGGTGGCTAAATGAGTTGAACTGGATTGGGTACATGCCGGGAATGGCATTATTTTCTTCCATGCTTGTCTTAATTGTGTTACCTTACCCCAACAGCAAGTCCTGTTGGGCCAGTTCCCATTAGGAAGGCTCCAGCTAAGCTACCTTTCATGGTCCATGGGGAACTCATACAAGTTCACCATGCCAGACAGTGCCAGTGTGAACGCAGCTGCCATGGGTTCTTGCAGCCAGGGTCGGCTTGTCCATTAGGTGCAGCAGGCATAGTGACTAGGGCCACAGTACTTTCAGGGGCCCACAGAAATATTCTAATTGCTCTTAAAATTAGAAGGAAAAAAATAAAAGCTAAGAGTCACAGGAAATGTTTTGATTTTTTCTCACATCTGAAAAAATAAAATTTTAGGGCCCATGAAAATCTATTGAATTTTTCCTCAAACAGAAAAAAATGTTAAAGATTTAAAGTTACACCAAAAATAATGTGTATGTTCCTAACACAAAGAAATGATAAATGCTTGAGGTGATGGATACCCCAATCACCCTGATTTAATCATTACACACTGTATGACTGTATCAAAATATCACATATACCCCATAAATATGTGCAACTATTATACCATAATAACTAAAAATTAAAAAATTATAAAAAATAACATGTAATATTGAGAGTATTACAGTGGGAAAGACCCATAGAGGCAAAAACGCCCAGGGCCACACAAGTCGGAATGTGGCCTAGCCTGCAGCCTTCAGAATTTTCCATGAGGAAACAAGTAGTGGTCATGATGTGCACATGGCATATGTCAAGCTCGCTCAAGGAGAGCCTGTGAGTTTCTGAGCCACAGCAAGTAGCCACGGGGGAACCAGATGCATTTCCCCACATTGTATTCTCCTGGAGCAGGTTCTCCTGGAGCTACCCTCACTTGCTTTGGGGCAGCAGAAGCTCTCACCCCAACCTCCACTCCCACCCCAGGGGAAGGCAGACAAAATGCTCTATCATTCCCCCATCGGTTCCAAAACTATAAACCTTAATCCCTCTTTTCAATTATTTCAGAACTGCTAGTTGTCTCTTATTTGTTGGGGTTGGATGATGGGGTAAAGGTCATGGGACTGATCTGACCCCCTCCAATAATTCTTGAGGACAGACTAGTACACCTCTCTTTAGGATAAGTTCTAGTTGAAATTCTAAGACAGTGGGAAAAGAACCATTTCATACCCTATTACCTGATTGTGAACAAATCGATCAACCTTTTTACTTTAATTTCACAGCATGTGGAATGAGGCTCATACTTCTCATTTTAAAATTTTTTTTTTAAAAAATATCTGCCCTTTAGATAGAATTACTCTATTTTCCTATAAAATAATTATAGGGGCCCACACAATTAAATGAATTACAAATAAATGAACGGTGCCTTTAAATAAAACCTATTTCTATAGAAGATACTCATATCATTGATGTCAATTTGGAAAAAAATTGAAAGGAACTGCTTTTCAATATTTCAAATACATATTCAGCTGAATATTCTTTAAAAGATTGCTTTTTTATTCTGTTACTCAGTGTATCTTACTCTAGTGCACTCCAAGAGTGTTCTAAAAAAACACTTTGTGAGAAATCTATCGTGATAATATTGACTAACATTTCTGTAGCATTTCACATCTGAAGAGTTAAGAATGTTTTCACATATATCTTACAATGCATTGAGATTTTCAGTTTGGTGTTTAGACTTGAGCCCAGGCCCTCCACACCATACTCCCTCCCCAGGGGTGGTGGGATGGTGGGGTGGGGTTGGGGGAGACTGCCCCCTTGGCCAGGGCACCTTAGTGAGCCTCACCTGTAAACACCACACACAGCAGGGGGGCACCAGACTCACAGTTTCGTGTTTAACACTGGCCCATTTTGTCCATTCCATAACAAAATAAAATGTAGATACCATAGTACTTTGAACATAGAAGGCCTCCAATAAATATTTGTTTGAATATCCTTAAGCAACAAATACCTGGTTGACAATAATCACTTCCCAGAGTTGCACAGGATAGAAATGTATTGATTCTGGGAAGTTCGCTCTGAATTTTTCCCCAGTACCCCTGAGATGATCACACTTTTGAAACAGAAACATTTTCTAACACTATCTTCAAAACAACCACCAAAAAACCCCTTTTGATATAGGGTCTACTATCAAGAGACACTGCCTGAATCACAGCAGACTTCATCTTGATTTTCCTTCTGTTGTTCCGTGAATTCATGAGCTTGATCCAGGGAGAGAGGCAGGGTAATCAGTGGAAGGTAAAGGGGTGACACTTTAGTGGGGAATAATGTGTTACTTGATTGGGGTTGTTTACTGAATGTAAAGCGATGCTGCAGACAGGAAGGCATCCCAGGAGAATCGTGTGATTGCTAAAGAGGTAGGGCCACAGAGCTAGCAGTGTCCTAGTTTTTTCTCCCTATGGTGGTGGGGGTAGTTGGTGGGGAGTGAGGGCTGGGGACAAGAAATCAGGCATTTCTATTTTCTTCTTTATTATGTAAGATGTAAGAAATTTCAGAGTGCCTCAGGCAAAGGCATTTTTTAAAGTGGTCATAACTCTGGATCATTGTCTTTCATTGATCCATCTTGTGCCTATTCACAGGGGGCAAGGGAGGCTGCAATAGAAAATTCTAGATCAGGGGTTGGCAAACTTTTTCTGTGAATAACCAGATAATAAATATTTTAGATTTTTGTCATATAGTCTCTATTGTCACAACTACTCAACTCTGCCACTGCAGCATGAAAATAATTATAGAAAACACACAAATGAGTAAGTGTGGCTGTGTTCCCCATACAATTCTATTTATGAGCAATGAAAGTTGAACTTCATATCATTTTCATGGGTCATGAAAATTTCTTTGATTTTTTTCAATCCTTTAAAAATGTAAAAACCATTCTTAGTTTGCAGACATTATAAAAACAGGTGGTAGCCCATTGGGTTTGACCTTGGGTCATAGTTTGCTGACCCCCCACTCTAGATGCAGGAACATGAGGCCCAAATCAGTTCGGGTCTATAATTGCTCCACCTCTTCCCCTTAGTATTCAAATTCTTTTTTGATGCTTCTCAGCATCTGTCTTAAGGGAACAAGAGAAAGAACTAATATTTATTGAGGACTATGTTGCAGGCATTAAACCAGGCACTTTACATGAGTTAACTTACGTAATTTTTATAAGACTATAAGGTAGGTATATTCATCACCATTTAAATATTGGAAAACTGAGGATAAGGAGAGCTAATGGTAATGTGTTCCATGGTCACAGAGCTAGTGAGTGCTGGGACAGAAACCAGTTCTGTCTGGCTCCACAGCAACCCTACTGGGGGGAACTATATTCTTTCCAGTAGAATAATCTGCCTTTGAATGGAGTAACTAATAAAAAGTAATGCTGGGTAGTGAGTTGCTTATCTCTTGCAAACTGTCAAGCTATCAAAGGGTTAAAGGTTCAACTAATGTCTTGCAACAGACAACGTGCTTTACATGGTGTAATTAATTGCAGATGTGTATTTTCTTGCTAGTACAAAACTCCATTTGTGAAATTACCATACAAAATTATAACCAGAAAGATAATCACTTCTGAAATGGAAAATTTTTTGAAAGGAGATTTTTCCTGCCTTTTTGGGAGCTATATTGGCTCCCATTTTAACAGCTGGCCAATTATGTATTTGTATAAATGCAGTTGCATCTGGCTCAACTTAAGACTCATTGTAGGAAATTGCAGAAATAGGAATATGTAGAGTCTACAAATGGAGTGGACCCAACTCTCATTCTATTCAGATGATTCTCCACAGGCAGCGGCAGTTCAGGAAAACATGATTACATATCACTTGAGAACCTCTTCAGCTTCTAGATTTAGAAGGAAAGTGGCCCAAGTGAGGAAGTAGTTGAAACACTCATCCAGAACCTGACTGAACAGATCAATGATCAGTGTGTGCTGAGGCTGTCTGAGTATTTTTATCTCACAGTTTCCTGACTCTTTCTCAGCTGGAACATATTACCAATGAAAATCCAGGAGGTAGCATAACCGGTAGGAAGCCCAGAACCAGGCTTAAGGACAAACTCCTGACTATTACAAAGTAGACGCTTTTCAGAGCAAAGACCAAAATACAGTGGTTAGTTTGAAAAATAAAATCTTCTAGATAATCTAAGTGTTTACAACTACTAAGTACCAAATCTACAAAACCCTATGGAGAGTAGGAATTTAAATCTCCTAAAACACCATTATATACTATAAATTAAAATACCTATAAACATATATTTTGAGAAAAATATATAAACAAAAAGTTGCATTAAACCCAGTAGAATGGTTGTGTGTGTGTGTGTGTGTGTGTGTGTGTGAATAGAATTGAGTACAAGGATAAAAAGGTATAAAACAAGAAAGGGAGAATGTGAGAGTATGACTAACTCAACCCTGCTCTTGAGGTTACCCGACCACAAAAAAAGGTATTATATTTGCCTAGAATCATGTTAGTTAAGGGGTATATTTCCCCCGACAAAAAGAAGAAGGTATCCAATTGGGATGAGATAAAAAAGATTACTACCTCCCCTAAAACCTAACACAAAAATTCACCCCTTGATTGACAGTCAGATCTCAGTGCACGGAAAAAGGGAACGCGGGCACCATCATGACTTCTCCCCAAGAGAAAATATTAGGGTCCTTCCTTTGCTCTAATGTTGGAGTATTCATTATCATCATGGATCTTGGTCACACGTGGAAATCAAAGTCTTTTTTAAAAATCCATTCTTCAGAAAAGAACTTAAGTGACTCTAAGCAAATAATAATACTTTCAATTGTTCCAGCAGTTTACACTTCTCAAAGCACCTTCACCCATCTTAGTTTATTTGAGCATCGCAAAAATCCTATGAGGTAAGAAAAGTTACCTCATTCATAAATGAGGCTATTGAGGTTCAAATAACTTATAATACACAACATGTGCAACACCACATAGCCAACAGATAAGTGGCAGAAGTCGCCTAAGAACTCATTTGCTCCCTTGCAAACTTACGCCTTCACTTGTATCCTGTCTTAGTGAAGCGGCCGTGTAAACGTTCCTCCCAACCAGAAGCCCAGCAGCCACCCCCTTCTCGAGCGTTCTTTCTCTAGATCTTTGTGTGCTTTGATCTCCACCTCCTTCAGATCTCCGCTCCAATGTTTCTCTTCAGAGCAGTCTCTCCTGACCATTCTATCAAATATAACTGCTTCCCATCGCTCTGCAGCCTCTTGCCTAAATTTGCATAATTTATTTGATTATTTGTTTATTATCTGTCTCTACCACCAGAATATGAGCTCCATGAGCACAGAAAGTTAGTCTCTTCCACGTACCATTATATTATATCACTACTTGGAAGAGTTTGTTTTGGGTCTATAATAGGCATGTAGTAATTATTGTTAAGAATAAATAAGTGAAACAGAGTCCCCTCTGCCCTTTATTCCTCTCACCCAGGAGGTCATCAATTCTTGTAAATTATGCAAGAATCTATTCTCTCTCCATCCCTACTTACAATGGTTAAGTTCAAACCTTCATCATTTCTCTTTTGAAGTGGGATTGTCATATCTTCCCCAATTGATTTCCCCTCTTTTTAACTTGCCTTTCCCCAGTCTGTTCTCTACCTCGCTTCTAGGGCAGTCTGTCATGAACAAATATTTTATCACTCTGTTTCAAGCCATCAAATGATGGCTTTCTGTAGCTTTCAGATTAAAATCCCAACTCTTTAGCATGGCAAGCAGGGCTTTTCATGTTTGGCCTGTCTGGCCTCATCTTGCCCAACTCTTCTCCCCCTTGGAGCTCCAATCGTATCAGACGACTCACAGTTCCTAGGACTCACCATCTTTTCCACTTCCATGACTTTGCAAATGCCATTTCTTTATTGTGTCCCTTTATCTACTCAATTGCTTTGACTGACTAGCTCTCACCAGCTCTTCAAAACTCAGTATGCATGGCATCATCTTCAGGAAGCCTTCCGCTATTCCCCTCCCACCCCCCACAATCCTACATTAAGACGCTCTGAGCACTCTCTTCTGCTCCCCTCTCTTACATCTATGTCACGACACTTACCACCCTCTGTGGGAATCATTCATTTGTTTTCTCCCTCATTAGACATGACATCAAGGACATGGTCTTACTTATCTTTAAATTCCCAGCACCTAGGACAGTGCCTCAAACATAGTAACTCATAGTAACTTTAGTGTTTACTAAACAAATATTCAGACTCGTGCTCTAGAGCTTCTTCTGGAATCCCCTATGTAGTTTTTCTCAAATTATGGAATAATCAGAAATAGAATGTTGGGTATATTAACAATCCTCAACAATCTTAGTGTCTTGAAAGGACATATCCTTAAACATAATTAAAGTGCAATAAATACAAAGATTGAGGTATAGAAAGGGTACTCAACCCATCTCGGAAGACAAGCCCTGGGAAAAGGTCAGGAACATTCCCTGGACTGGTATCATCTGATCCTTAAAGAATCATGGAGGCTGGGGAAAGGGAAGAAGCAGAGTGGGGAGAGTATTTCAGGCCCCAAACATGTACAAAGTCCCAGCACGGGGCAGCCAGGGAGCAGACAGAAGTTCAGATTTACAGGAAGCCAAGTACAGGGCAGTGAAGGGCACCGAAGGGGCTGAGGTAGAGGGACGTGCAGGGGCCAGACCATGGAAGTGCTGTGTAGGGGATGGAGAAATGGGAAAGGTCTTGAGGTGGCTGGATGTCACCTTCAGGAGAATATTCTGGAAGACTAACGGACAATAGTTTTCACAGGGATAAAATCGAGGCAAGAGGCCAGGGGAGATAAGAGCCTGGAGAGCGAGAGGGACAGAGATAAAGAAAATAAGACAGATTCAATGAGCGTTTATGAGGCGATATAGACAAATTTGGTGATTGATGGTTTGTGGCGATTAAGGGAGAGGAAAGAGTCATGTGGGGTCACCAGGTTTCCAACTAGGGTGATGGGTAGGTCATGGCACCACCAAACAAAATACAAAATGCTACAGAAGGTGTATATTTAGGGGTGGGGGAAGTTAAATTCAGATATGATTATATGTGTTCAAGGGACTATGAAATGTCCAAGTGGAGATGTTGAGCGGGGATAAGTCCAAAATTCAAGATAGCTTGGGTTTCATCAGTACATAGTTATTAATGTGTTGGAGAAAACAAACATCACCCAGGAAGAGCATAGAAAGTGAGAAGAAAAGCTGGCTAAGGACAGAACTCTAGAGCACGCCACCCTTAAGGGCAGGCACAACAAGAAGAATCAGAAGAAAAAAGAACAGACAGTAAGATACCAGGAGAAAACTCTGGCTTCCCAGAAGCCAGGAGAATGAAATTTCAGGGTGGGTGAGATCAGTAATGCTGAGTACCCTTAGGCTAAGTGATTCCACAGAGCAGAAGCAGGAGAAGTTATATCAGAGCGGATTACGGACGGAATGAATAATGTCAAGGAAATGGAAGCAGTGAATGCAGAGTACTCTTTCCAGATGTTAGAATAAGAAGGGAAGAAAAGGTATAGTATGATCGTTAGAAGGAAACTGTAGGTCAAGAAAAGGATTACTCATATCAGAAGAGACTTGAGCATCATGGGATCATGGGAGAGTAGGAGAAACCGAGATGGCAAGACCCCAGAGAAGACAGAAGGAGTTAAGTGCAAGGTCACCGGTGCAGCGTTTGATACTTTAACCTCTGAAACAGAAAAGAAGGATAGGTGGGCCATAGATAATTTTGAAAGGTATGTGTTGAAGAATTCCCCTTGTGACCTTAGCTTTTTACGTCATATAGGAGGACAGGACGTCAGTGGAGAGGGAAAGGAGTTGACGTCAGGAATAGTCACTGAGGGGAAGGGGAGAGGAAGTAGGACAAAGGCATGTAGAAGGATGGGGACTCCCGGCTATGCGCTGTCCTGAGCAGAAGGGTTGGGATTTTGCTGATCGATGCAGGGGGCAGACAGGGATGTACTGCCAAGAAGAATGCTGGCCAGACACGAGCTCAGATGAGTAACCTGGGCTCCAGGTGGGTAGGGAGGGAAGAAAGTGAAGGAGCGGGCTCACAATATTTGAGATACTGGGGAAATTGAGGCATCAGAGACCTCAGTGAGCTCACTGAGTAGGTGTAGTGGGAGTTGGAGTGTTCAAGAGCTGGTGAGGTAAGACAGGCGGTCAGAGAAAGGGACACTGGAGTTTCTGAAGAAAAAAAGTTCTAGGTGCTGTAAGTTAGGGCCTGTTAATATTATTCAGACTAATCTTTTGATTTCTATTTTATAATTTTAGCATTGGCAATAGGCAACTAAATGCACCAATGTAAAAATACTTTTTAAGAAGGAAGAAATAAGCCACTTCATCCACCTAAATGCAGACTTGGCATGTTTATCGTGGCTGCTGTAACTTTTCTTGTTAATGAAATCACTGCCAAATTTATCCTTTTAGTCCTCTATAAAAGATTTCTTGTTCTTATTTTTCTGGGCTTGCTAAAAGATTATCATTTATTATTCCCTTTTCTGAACTTCTACTATACCTATAATCCTAAACCATTCAACTAGCCTCTGACATACCCTATTTTCATTGTTCATCATCATCCTGTGCAATGGTGTGCTGGTAAACGTGTAATATTCATTTGAGGCCAGGGAATGAGGAGGTGGTCATTGATTTGCAAGGTTTGCTGTTTTCCAAGGTATAAATATTTCTACCATCGCCGATTTCAAACTACCAGTGTGACATCTCTGAACATGGAGTTGGGAAAAACATAAACATGCCAAGTCTGCATTTAGGTGGATGAAGTGGCTGATTTCTTCCTTCTTAAAGAATATTTTTCCATTGGTGCATTTAGTTGCCTATTGCCAATGCTAAAATTATAAAATAGAAATCAAAAGATTGGTCTGTGCATCATTATACTGTATAGTAATTTTTGAGATCATAAAAAACCTTAAGAACATAGATAATAGTAAATTGTAAGAAATAAATAGGAAGTGAGGAGTTTTGAGTATTTATTGTCTTTGTTTTTAACATAATTGAATTGTGAGCTTATATAATTTAATTTTTAATGATGACAGTTTTTAACAACAGGCTTACCAAATTCCTGAAATCTTAGCAATCAACTCTCATAAGCTGATATGAGCTGGCTCCAGCATACCTACCACTGATTTTATGTCTGTATTTTGTGTCTTACCACTTAAATTTTAAGCATGTAGAGGCAGGGATCATGAATTAAATCTATTTTTATTGTCCACAGTGCTTAACCTATAGTGACTTACTAAATATTTGTTGGATAATTAATACTTTTGTGGATTAAAGGCTATAATGACTTGTGTAGGTTTCTGGTTGCCACACTAGCTGTTATAATCACTCTGGTAAAGGTATTGGAAATATTTGCCTGGTAAAATCACAGCTATAGATTTGTGTATCTTGGAAATGAAAACACTTTTTCTGGATATCAAAGTAGAATATATGTCTTCTATAGGACCACAAGGGCATATTATATCTGCATATGTTTTCACGATGTTTCTTTATGGTTATGAATATATCATGAATTGCCAGTATAATACAAAATCAAATTGGATATAAAGTTGCATCCATTTCTTAATTAGATGTTTCAGAAATGCACTCCTTTAAAATGCCAGAGTATAATCACTAGCAGTTAAATTATGTTACAGAAACTAAATGAAACTCTGCAATTAATTATGCCATATAAATGATATTTGTGGAATCCAATCTGGTGTCAAGAAATGAAATTGTTTTTAACATGCTGTGAAAAGTTTTTAATTCATCTCTCAGTGCAATATGTTATATACCAACATAAACATTTTTATCTTTTTCTAAATGCGTGAAAAATATGTCTCTCATGAAGTCTACAATTTAAAAAAAAACTGTAAGGTAGTTAGTCATCGTAGAGATGTGATATTCTGTTTTTCCATGAAATTTCTAATTCTGTTATTCCATTGCTTAAATTAAAATCTTTAGAATTTAGAGAAATTCTAGCTCTGTATGTGCAGAGGCTATCTTTTGTTTCCCATTTTTTTCTGTGAATTCCATTAAACAGCTCAAGAATACATAAAAGGTATCACTAGTGTTTTTGTAGACAGACTATTCACCCCTTTTCCTAATACTTCTTTTAGTTGTACCCTAAACTCAAACAGGTGGGGGGAGCCAAGTTCTCTAGCAAAAATTCAACCTCATTTCAATTCACCTATTTTTTAGATAACAAAGCTGAAATTCAGAAAAATTGATTAGGATTTAGAAAATAAGTTTTAAGAAAGGAATTAAATTGCCAGAGGAGGGTTTTGCAGTTATATGTTTTAATCAATATTTCAGATAGGTTTATGCTCATTATTAAAACAAAGTTTGACCAATATGACTGTTGTTGCTTCTTGTTGCAACAAGTCAGATTCTTGCTTGTGGCTCAATGTATTTTTAATAGACTTTATTTTCTAGAGCAGTTTTAGGTTCACAGCAGAACTGAGTAGAAGGTGCAGAGCTTTCCCATATACTCCCTTCCCCTACATATGCACAGCCTCTCCCACTATCAAAATCCTACACTATGGTGGCACCTTTGCTATAATTGATGAACCTACATTGACACATCCTTATCACCCAAAGTCCATAATACATTAGGGTTCACACTTGGTGTACATTCTATGGGTTTGGATAAATGTATAATGACATTATCCACCATAATAGTACCATACAAAGTAGTTTCAACGCCCTAAAAATCCTCTAGGCTCACCTATTTATCCCTCCGTCCCCCTAAACCCCTGGCAACCACTAATCTTTTTACTGTCTCCATAGTTTTGCCTTTCACAGAATGTCATATAGTTGGAATTATACACTGTGTAGCCTTTTCAGTTTGGCTTCTTTCACTTAGTAATACACATTTAAGAATTCTTCATGTCTTTTTATGCCTTGATATCTTATTTTGTTTTAGTGCTGACTAATATTCCATCACCTGGATTACCACAGTTTGTTTATCAATTCACCTACTAAAGGACATCTTGGGTGCTTCTGAGTTTTGGCAATAATGAATAAAGCTGCTATAAACATCCACGTACATGTTTTTGTGTGGACATATGTTTTCAACTCCTTTGGATGAATACCAAGTAGTGTGATTGCTAGATAATGTGGTGAGAGTATGTTTAGTTTTATAAGAAATTGTCAAACTGTCTTCTGAAGTGGCTGCACAATGCATTCCCACCAGCAGTGCATGAGAGTTCCTGTTGCTCTACATCCCCATCAGCATTTAGTGGTGTCCGTCTCCTGGATTTGGCAATTCTAATATATATGCAGTTGTATCTTGTTTTAATTTACATTTTCCTAATGACATATAATGTTGAACATCTTTTCTTATGCTTATTTTCTACCTGTGTATCTTTGGTGAGGTTTCTGTTCAGATTTTTTGTCCATTTTTCAATTGGATTGTTTATTTAGTTATTGTTGAGTTTAAAGAGTTCTTTGTGTATTTTGGATAACAGTCCTTTATCAGATATGTCTTTTGCAAGTATTTTCTTCCATTCTGTGTCTTATCTTCTCATTCTCTTGACAGTGTCTTTTGCAGAGCAGAAGTTTTTAATTTTAATGAAGTACAGCTTATCAATTATTTCTTTCTTGAATTGTGCCTTTGATGTTGTATCTAAAAATGTCTCCTATACCCAAGGTCACCTAGATTTTCTCCTACATTACCTTCTAGGAGTTTTGTAATTTTGCACTTTCATTTAGGTCTGTGATCAATTTCGAGTTAATTTTTGTGAAAGGTGTAAAATATGTGTCTAGATTTTTTTTGCATGCTATTGTCCAGTTATTCCAGCACCATTTGTTGAAAAGAATACCTTTGCTCTGCCGTAGTGACTTTTCTCCTTTTCTCCAATATAGTTGACTATATTTATGTGAGTCTATTTAAGTGCTCTCTATTCTGCCTCATTGATCTATTTTTCTATTTTTTTGTCAATACTGTGCTGTCTTGATTACTGTAGCTTTGTAACAAGTCTTGACTTGTCAGTCCTCTGACTTTGTTCTTTCCCTTCACTATTGTGTTGGCTACTCTAGGTCTTTTGCCTTTCCACATAAACTTTAGAATCAGTTTGTTGAGATTCACAAAATATCTTGCTGGATTTCGATCGGGATAGCATTGAATCTATACATCAATGCTATAGATTGATCTGGCATTGAACCGATGGCACTGGGAAGAACCAATATCTTGACAATATTGAGTCTTCCTATCCATGAACATGAAATATCTCTCCATTTATTTAATTCTTCTTTGAGTTATTTCATCAGAGTTTTGTACTTTTTCTTAAATACGTTGTATGTATTTTGTTAGATTTATACCTAATTATTTCATTCTTGGGTGCTAATATAAATGGTATTGTGTTTTTAATTTAAAATTCATTGTTCATTGCTGGAATATAGGAAAGTGATTGATTTTGGGCATTAACTTTGTATTGTGCAAACTTACTATAATTATTAGTTCTGAGAGTTTTTATGTTGATTCTTATACATTTTTTACATAGACAATCATATCATCTTTGAATAGAGACAGTTTATTTCTTCCTTCCCAATCAGTATAACTTTTAGTTCCTTTTCTTGTCTTATTGCATTAGCTAAGACTTCTAATATCACAGTGAAAAGAAGTGATGAAAGGGAATATCCTTGCCTATGCTTAATCTTAGTGGGAAAACTGAGTTTGTCACCATTAAGTATGATATTAGTTATAGATTTTTTGTAGATGTTATTTATCTACAAAAAAGGATGTTCCCTCTATCCCTACTTTGCTGAGAGTTTTTATTATGAGTGGTTGCTGGATTTTGTCAAATACTTTGCATCTATTGATACAAGCCTATAGTTTTTCTTCTTTAGCCTCTTGATGTGATGAATTATATTAATTGATATTTGAATGTTGAACCAGCTTTGCATACTTGGAATAAATCCCACTTGGTGGCTGTTAGTCAGTTCAGGTTGCTGTAGCAAAGTACCATAGATTGTGTAGCTTACACAACAAATGTTTTTTTTCCTTACAGTTCTGAAGACTTGAGACTAGGGTGCTAGCATGGTCAGGTTCTGGCAAGGGCTACTTTTCACATTGCAAGTGATTGTTTTCTCATATGCTCACATAGCAGAAAGGGGATTAGAGAACTGCCTGGGTTCTCTCTTCTAAAGGCACTAATCCTATTCCTGAGGGCTCTCTCTCATGACCTAAATCATCTGCCAAAGGTCCACCTCTTAATACCATCATTTTGGGGGGTAGGGTTTCAAGATAAAAATTTTGGGGATCCACAAACATTTAGTTTATAACAGTCATGGTGTATAATTTTTTTATATGCTGCCAGGTTTGGATTTGTTATAATTAAATATGTTATCAATGATATTTGTGTCTATGTTCATGAGAGATATTGGTCTGTAGTTTTCTTTTCTTGTAATAGCTTTGTCTGGTTTTGGTATTAGGGTAATGTTGGACTCATAGAATGAGTTAGGAAGTATTCCCTTTGTTTCCATCCTCTGAAAGACAGTATAGAGAATTGGTGTTATTCCTTCCTTACATGTTCGATAAAATTCACCAGTGAACCCATCTGGGCCTGGTGCTTTCTGTTTTGGAAGGTTATTAATTATTGATTCAATTTCTTTAATAGGTATAGGCCTTTGACATTGTCTATTTCTTTATGTGTGAATATTGGAAGATTGTATCTTTAAAGGAATTATTCCATTTCATCTAGGTTATCAAATTTGTAGGCATACAGTTGCTCATAATTTTCCTTTATTATCCTTTTAATGTCCCTGAGAGCTGTAGTAATATTTTATCCTTCATTGCTAATATTAGTAATTTGTGCCTTAGCTCTTTTTTTTCTTAGTTAGCCTGGCTAGAGGCTTATCAATTTTATTGATCTTTTCAAAGAACTAGCCTTTGGTTTTATTGATTTTTCTCTACTGATTTTTTTTCAATTTCATTGGTTTCTGCTCTTTTTTTGTTATTCCTCTTTTCTGCTTACTTTGGATTTAATTTGCTCTTCTTTTCTAGTCTCCTGAGGTAGAAGTCTAGATGATTAATTTTGTATCTTTCTTTTTTCTAATATATGCATTCAATGCTATAAATTTCCCACTAAACACTGCTTTCACTATATCCCACAAATTTAAATAAGTTGTATTTTCCTTTTTATTTAGCCCAAAATAAGTATTAATTTCTCTTGAACTTTCTTCTTTCACCCACATGCTACTTAGAAGTGTGTCATTTAATCGCCACATAGATTGGGATTTTCCAGTTATCTTTCTGTTACTGATTTCTAGTTTAATTCTATTGTCATCTGAGAGCATACATTGCATGATTTCTATGTTTTAAAATTTGTTAAGGAGTGTTTAATGGCCCAGACTGTGGTCTATCATGGAGAATGTTTCATGTGAGCTTGAGAAGAACGTGTATTTTGCTGTTGTTGGATGAAGCAGTCTACAGATGTTAGTTATATCCAGTTGATTGATAGTGTTGTTCAGTTCCACTGTCGTTACTGATTTTCTGTTTGCTGGGTCTGATAAAGGGGTATTGAAGTCTCCAACTATAATAGTGGATTTATTTATTTCTCCTTGAAGTTTTATCAGTTTTTGCCTCATTAATTTTGATGCTCTATTGTTAGGTGCAGACATGTTCAAGGATTGTTAAGGCTTCTTGAAGAACTGACTCCTTTGTCATTATGTAATGTCCCTCTTTATGCCTGACAACTTTCCTTGCACTAATTTCTGTTCTGTCGGAAATTAGTATATCTTCTCCTACTTTCTTTTGATTGGTGTTAGCATGGTATATCTTTCTCCACCTCTTTACTTTTAATCTGTATGTCTTTATAGTTAAAGTGTGTTTCTTATAGATAACATATAGCTGGGTCTTGTTTTTTGATCCCTTTAACAATCTCTGTCTCTTAATTGATGTATTTAGACCATCGACATTTAAAGTGTTACTGATATAGTTAAACTGATATCTACTATATTTGTTACTGTTTTCTATTTTTTGCCCCTTTTCTTCATTCTTATTTTTGTCTTTCACTCTTTTTCCACCTTTGTATTTTTTAAAGAACATTTCATACAATTCTGTTTTCTCTATTTTCTTAGCATACCTATTATACTTCTAAAAAAATTTTTTTAGAGGTTGACCTGTTGTTTGCAATACACATTTACAACTAATCCAAGTCCACTTTCCAATGGGTAGTACAATTACCTTATAATAACAAAACAACCCTAATTCCTCCCTCCCATTTCTTGTATTTGTGCTGTCATTTATTTTACTTATATGTGCCATATATACATATCTATGTGTATATATATTACATTCACATGTGCATACATAATTGAATACATTGTTGCCGTTATTATTTTGAACAAATTATCTGTTAGATCAATTAAGATAACAAAAATAAAATTTTTATTTTACCTTTACTTTTTCTTCCTCTGATGCTTTTTCTTTCTTTATATAGATCCAAGTTTTTGACTATATAATTTTACTTCTCTCTGAAGAATTTCTTTTAACATTTCTTGAAAGGTAGGTCTACTGGCAACAAATTCTCTCCATTTTTGTTTGTCTGAGAAAGTTTTATTTTTCCTTCATGTTCTTTTTTCATCCTCATCCTCCAGTGATGGTATCTCCTTCACTTTTGAAGGGTAATTTCACAGGGTACAGAATTCTAGGCTGGTGAGTTTTTTAAACACTTTAAATATGTCACTCCACTCTCCTTTTGTATGATTTCTGAGGAGAAATCAGATGTCATTCTTATCCTTGCTCTTCTACAAATAAGGTGTTTTTTACTTCTGCCTTATTTCAAGATTTTTTCTTCATCTTCAATTTTCTGCTGTTTGAATATGTTAGGCCTAGGTATAGGGGTTTTTTTTTGGCATTTATCATTCTTGGTGTTCTCTGAGATTGCTGGATCTGGACTTTGGTGTCTGATTTTAATTGGGGGAAATTCTTAGTAATTGCTTCAAATATTCCTTCTCTTCCTTTTTCTCTTCCTTCTTCTGATGTTCACATTACACATATGTTATACCTTTTGCAGTTGTCCCACAGTTTTTGGATATTCTGTTTTGTGGGGGTTTTTTAAGTTGGTTTCTCTTTGCTTTCTGTTTTGAAAGTTTCTATTGGCATATCCTCAGCTCAGAGATTTTTTTCCTGAGCTATGTCCAGTCCACTAACGAGCCCACCAAAAGCATTTCTGTTGGTGTTCTTAATCTTTAGCCTTTCTTCTTGACCCTTTCTTAGATTTTCTATCTTTCTGCATACAGTGCTCATCTGTTCTTATATGCTGTCTACTTTGTCCATTAGAGCCCTTAGTATATTAATCATAGTTGTTTTAAATTCCCTGTCTGATAATTCCAACCTCCCTGCCACATCTGATTCTGGGTCTGATGCTTGCTCTGTTTCTTCAAAATCTTTTTTGCTTTTTAGCATGCCTTGTAATTTTTTCTTGATAGCTGGACATGACTTACCAGTCAAAGGCAACTGCTATAAATAGGTCTTTAGTAATGTGGTGGTAAGTTGTCAGGGAAGGTGAGGTGGTTTATACTCCTGTGATTAGGTCTCAGCCTTTCAGTAAGCCTATGCCTCTGAACTGTGAACTCCACAAGTTCTCAGTTTTGTTTACCCCCCACCTTAAGTGGAACCAGATGGCTACAGTGGATATTTCCCTCCCCAGGTTGGTTATTCTCTGACAAAACTCCAATAGCTTAGGCTCCAGGGAGATAGTTACTCATGAGGGCAGGCCTTGGTAAGAACAGAATGTTCTGGTATAGTTCAGAATGGTTCCTTTTCCTTTTCCCCGCCAGAAGCACAAGGGGATTTTTCACTGAAATTCACTGTAAGAACCTGGCTGAACTCCTGGAGGTAAAACTCACAAAAGTGTGGGGATCCCTTAGGACTGGGCCCCCCCCCTAGAATTTTTAACTTTCAAAGTTGTCCATACTGAGCCCCCAGAAATTTATCAGTTACAGTTTAGGTTTTCCTACCCCGGTACTGGATACTTCTGAGGATTCTGCTCTTGAATTTCTCCTCCAGTAAATTGTGATTCTCAGTATTTGCATCTCTGTTTCTCCAATTTTGGGGCAACAAAATTGCCCTGTGACATTACTTCTCTGACAGATCTAAGAAAAGCTATTTATTTTTCAGTTCATTAAGCTTTTTAATTATTGTTAGGATGGAATGATGGCTTCCAAGCTCCTTACATGTCTGATTGGAAACCAGAAGTCTCTATCTATTTTTCTGAGACATCTTTATTAGGGTATAACAGTACCTCAATATATACCATAAGATTTACATGCTTAAAATTCATCTGTTGTAAGTGTCCAATTCAATGATTCTCAGTAAATTTATAGAGTTGCATAACAATCACCAGTCACCACAATAAGTTTAGAACACTTTCATCACCCCAGAAAGTCCCCTGTTGCCCATTTGGAATCCCTGCTCCTACCAGTTCTAGGCAACCACTGATGTACTTTCTGCCTCCCTCTATAAATTTGCCTGGTTTGGACATTTCACAGAAATGCAATCATACAATATGCAGTCTTTTTACATCTTGCTTCTGTCGCCTAGCATGTGTTTTTGACATTTATCCATGTTGTAGCATATATCTCAATGCATTTTTAAAAATTGAAATACAATAGCTGTTTTATAGTTATTGATAAATATTTAATCAGATTGAAAATAAAACTGAACACTATTCAAATTCTCCTTTCTATAAGAATGCCATCTTGTATATTACACATGACACATGATTGTTCTACTGATCATACTCACGACTGGCTAGCCAACTGACTTGTAAGAATAATTTTAACAGTATAAAGTTTTACCAACAGGACTATATATTGAAAATATAGTTACAGATACACCTGCATTTATTTATTTCAGTTGATTATGACATAACAACAAATGAGCAAAATTGTGAGGAGGATGTGTAGTGTTCAGGTACGCATGAGTGAATTCAATTTCCTCCTGAAAAAAATCTAATTAACCTTGTCAAACAAATGGAACAGTTAACATCCGATTTTCCTTAAAACCAGTTTGAAAGTTTCAAAGCTGCCATGGGCAAAAGTCTGAGAGTCACAGAATGTCCATGTATATAAACTGCTGTACTTACAAATTATCCTCGAGTCTCTTCAAGGATTCCAAAACCAATGAGTGAACACTGTCTAAGGAGCAGGATCCAAAGCAATTTAGGGCTGGAATATATTTAACTTTCATAACCCAGTCGTTATGTAGCTTCCTTTTAACACTGGGAATTGAAAAAAGTGGGGAAGGGATTTATGTTAGACACATAAACATATGACGTTGAGTTTCTATTCAGCGTTTTATCTTGACTTTAAATGAATTGTAACTCTGAATTGTGCTAAACCTGCATGTATAATACAGTCCTATGCATTATACCACTTTTAACTGTTTAAATGTTCATAATCAAACATATTTAAAATGGAAAAATAACTTTAGAAGACTATCATCAAATTTTAAGCTATAAATCCAGAATGAAAAGAATAATCTCAAAGAATCCCAGTCCAATATTGTCACTATTATCCTTATTTTACAAAAAATGTTCTGATCACCAATGTGGAACACTATGTTTCATATTATTTTATATCTTATATGAGTCAATTCATTTGAAAAATGTATTTACATTTTCCACTAATACCTTTAAAAGTAAACAACTGGGAAATTTATAACCCCAGATCTCTGGTGAGGCTGAGGCTAGGATATCCATCACATTCCTTGTCAGAGAGTAGCCCATCAGTTCATAAAGCGTTAGAGTGAAAGGCTTAAGATTAGAGGCCAAACCTCTGCCTTAAACTCTTGTTTTAACCTAGAAGAAGCCATCTTCATGGTGTTATATTTACTCATATTTAATGGTTTACTCGTCTCCTCATTTATAAACATTTATTGTGCACCTACCCTATCCTGGTACCGCAGACATAAGATGATTAAGGTAAAATTCTTGTCTCCAAGTTTCTTAGATTCTAGTTGAGGAATAGACATGCTTACAACTCAAGGCATGCGAGTTCTACAACATGGCATTAATCAGAGTGGTGGAGAGATTTCTATTTCCACACCAGATTGTGTTTAATTTTGAACTCTGGATGCTGACTACTTCTTTCTTTAATTTGTACAATGGTTTGCATATCAGAGTTTGCTAACCTCACTCCCACCCATTCAACATGAATGAATTCTGTGAATGACAGCTTCAGGAAAACTTGTGTGATAGCTCCAGAATTTAATAACCCCTTTTAAAAAAGTATTTTTTTAACACTTTTCATTCTGTCAGGTTTGAGGATCTCTTGGTAAAGAAAATGCCTCAACACTCAGCCTATAAGCCTATATATACACCTCAGTCTTGGGTGATTTAAAGCGTCTATATGATTAAATCATCTACATGCAAATAATAATCCATAAGAACTAATTCATTTCACTATACCCACATTCCTCAAATTCCTCAGATTCCCAAATCTCATTTTTGACATATCTATCTAATGAAAACAGGGATTGAAAATTGGCTGTGGAATTTTCTAACAGGTGGCATACATCTCATTAAAGAGAAGATTCATGTCTCAGCACCTCTTCTAACAGACCATCATAATTGGAATGCAATGCTTGATAGTGTATAGAGCAGCACATCACATATTGGGAAAGTCCCTCACTATGTCTAGAACTTTGGGGAGACTAAGTAACACTGCTCACATGTGAAGGAAGGAAAATGGAGCCAGTGGTTTTATTGTGTCATTCGTAGAGTTCCAGCAATGGGACTAGCCTTAATTCCAGATAGTAACAGTTGTAATGAGTTTTTAATTGCATATTCTAACTCTAGGATAAAATATTTGTTACATTAATAACAAAGTACACTCCCGTATTTTTTTAAAAATTTTAATTATTAAAAAAAGAAAGAAAATAAATAAAAGAAAAATTTAGAAAGTAAAGAAACGTAAAGAAGGAAATAAAAATCACCACTCTGAAGTCCTATAGAAATCATTACTAATATTTTGGATATTTACACTCAATATTTCTCTAAGTAAAAATACACACACACAAGTATATTTACAAAATTGAATTCATATGTACATAGATAAATAATTTTTTTCTTAACATTATGTCATAAACATTTTCCATATTATTAAATATTTTTCAAACATAGTTTAATGGGTACATGTCATTCCCTAATATAGTTATACTATGATTTGTTGAACATCCTTAATACCTTAAATATTTTTAGGTGTCTGACAAAAAATGTATTTTATATATCAATATATTACATAAATTTCACTTATGTTACAATATGTTATGTTTATATTATATATCTATATATCTGAATTGTTTATGTAAATGACTAATTATTTAAATTAGTTATTCCCTACTATTGGACACTAGATAATTTACCATTAGAAACAATGCTGTGATAATCATACTTATATTTTATAAGTATGGGGGTCCCAGGTCCCAATGTGTAAATGTTTAAGAAGACATTTGATGAGTCTTCCCAAATTGCTGTCCAGAAAAGTTGATGAAATTCACACTTCCACCACCAACAGTACCTGAGAATACCCATCTCACAAAATCTTCCTCATTTTTAATCTTTTCCAATTTTATTAGTCAAAAATTGTAACATATTTTAAGTTGCACTTCTTTGATTAATAAGAAAGATGTATTTAACACAAAATATATATTTTTCTGATAATAAAAGTAATATATACCTTACTCTAAAAACTACAAAGACATTACAATTATAAGGGAGGTAATAATCACGACTTGGAGATATCTGTTAGCATTGTTGTCTGATGATTATTTTGAAATGTATATTGACCATTTGTACTGTGTGTGCATATGTGTGAATCATCTGTTGTGGCCTTTGTTCATTTTTCTCTTGGGGGATTGTTATTTTTTAATTGAATTCTAAGACCTATTAAAGAATATCAACCCATTGTCTGTCATATTTGTTACAAATATTTATTTCAGTTTGTTATGTACTTTTTAAATGTGAGCTTTTGATGTCTAGAAGGTTTTATTTTGTACATAGTAAAACCTGTCAAACTTTTTCTTTGAATCTTGTATCCATTGCTTTTATGTTTAGAATCTTTTCACATATCCAAGTGCCAGTAAATAGTCACATATATTTTTAGTTTTTTCATGATTTAGTTTTTTCATGTAACTCTTCAATCCATCCAAGTATCTATAAGTTTTAGTTTCCAGTAGTGCTTAAAATAGGAATTTCAGTTGCTAATTTTCCTATCTTCCCTATTATACTGGAAGTTCCTTAAGGCAAGAAGCATTTCTTCTTCAGCTTTGTATCTCAAATATCTACCATGGGGTTTGGCACCTTGTTTTCACTATATACATATGTACATGCACACACACATATATATGCTTGAACAATGACTATAATTATTAAAACATTTACTACGTATATCATACCCTTACCTTTTAAAGTTCTTTGAGTCTAAGACCTGATTTTGTAATTTCTTTTTGGATTTTGCCTGCTTTAGTCCAAAATCATCACTATTTACTGTGAATCTGTTCACAAAACCACCATCATCCCCCAAGATGATGTCATCTCGGCAAAGATGGTCAGGCAGAGACACCACACACACACACAGGAGGCAGTGATCCATAGGCTTTATGACAAAATAGTTTTCCTAGAAACAGAAGAATGCTTTTAATGAATTATTACCTTGCTCTATTTAATAAACATTGCTCCTATTACTTAATAAAAGTTTTACTTTCTGATGTTTCTCATTTTAGATACCCCTACAGTGATAAAGAAACTTGAAAAAAACAGTTAACCAAGTAAAAGTTAATGAACACTCACTGTGAGCCCAACATTATGCTTTTGGTTGTTTTGTGGGGAAAAGGGGGAGAGTACTGATCTTTGGCTTAATAAATATGAGACTTTCTGATATATTACTGTAAATGGCCCTTTCTTGTATTTGTAAGAAAATACTAAAGTAACCATAAAAAGGTTCAGGTGTTACCAGATCATTGCCATAAAACTGGGTGGTAAACAGGAAAATGAAATATCAAAGTCTGAATTATGTTACAAGGAGTCATCAGGTGACAAAACATCCTAACATCCAACTTTATCCAGAGATATTCAGCAAGCATTCGTTAAGCCAACTTTGCACTATTGAATAGGTTCATTAAGCTATATGGCTATTGTTCTTCTGGAATTCAGTCTCTACAAATTTATTCAATCAATCAACAAATATTTATCGAGCACCTACTGTGTGCCAAGAACTATTTCTGGCACGACTGTACAATGATGGATGAAACAAAGTTTCTGGCTCTGTGGAGCTACCATTCTAGTGGGGGAGACAGATGAGTGAAAACAGATCATTTCAGATAACAGACGTGCACTTAAGGAAATACACCATAGTGCTACGATACAGAGCGATTGAGGGGACCATTTGAGGTCCCATGGTCAGGGCAAGTGACCTTTGATCTGAGACCTTAATTGACTGAGAGGAAAATTAAGAGGAGGTCGAGAGGAAGGCACCTAGGAGAGCGTAATGTCAAAAGACAGAGGGGGAAGAGGCTATGGAGCCTTATGCTGGCCAAGACAAGAGGGGATGGGGCGTCAGAAGCAAGGATATTTTGCCTTCAGGGAGAGGAAGGAAGAAAGGAAGGAAGTAGGGGTGTGTTTCCAGTTAAAGCTGTAGACGGGAGGGCTGGAATTTTGAAGAGGACAAGTCTGATAGTAGACTCAGTTTTCCTCAGAAAACAGGGGCAAGCCCATCTGCAGGAGGGAGAAGGCCTGAGAAGAACACTGAAATTTTGGGTTATTTGCAAGGAATGGGAGAGTGAGTTGGCAAGGACAAGAAAGAGGTTGACAGAAGCCACTGAGAGCTCAGCCAAGTCTGCAGACCCTGGTGCCAAATAGCATGGTCTGTGCTCTTCTCCAGCAGTGCTTAGCCACTGTGGAGGACAGTAAAGGGCTGCGGCATCCATCCAGGTTGAGGGTCAGAGAAGGGAGAGCGTGGAGGTGAGGCTGACCAGCTCAGGTGACACACCCAGGAGGTGCAGGCTGGAAGGGAAGAAGTGTGGGGGACTGAAGCCTGGAAAGAGATGCTTTCAGGGGACTGGAGGCTTCTGTGTATGGGACTGAAAAGCAAGAGTGAAAACAGGAGAGAGCTAGAAGGAGAAGAGCTTACCTTCAAAGTCCAGGACTTTGGAGTTTAGGGTTTTGGAAATTAATATAACCTGGTCTATAACCACATGAGATAGTAACAGACCACATAATAAAGTACACTAAGCAACAAGCTGCCTTCTTCAAAATTATGCTGGCATCACTAACTAGTGCCAGTTTACAACACTGTAGACAAATAGCACAAGTTTTATTTTTCACAAGGCGAGGAACAAGCAAGGCGTGGAGGAAGGTTAAATTATTTCTTAATCCTCATGTCCTTCAAAGTCAGCCTGCTTCCTGAAGACTTTTCTTTTATAACCCCAATGCTCAGTGGCCTCACCTCTCCCTGAACCCCTATTGCACTTGCTCCTTTTCACTGTATAATTTTCTGGACCATCATATTATACATTATGTTTACTCATGAGGTCCTTCAAGACTGAGTTTTGCTTGAGTGCAGAGAACATGTTCCTTACTTCTAAATGGCCGCAAATTCTCAATAAATACTATAGATTGGTTAAGTGGTAACATCTCAGCCACTGAAGGACTGCCTTATTAGAATTTTTGCCAGAATTAGGCATTTGATTTTAGTAATTTTCTTACCTAATGAAGCTGGACTTGAGAGAAAGGATTTGAACTTGTTAACATGAGTATAACCAGAAATATAACGCTTGGATTCAGAGAAGGGGACAAAAGAAGAAAGGAATTAGCCTCTCTCTCGCTCTCGACAGGAAAACAAAACAAAAAGCCCCAAATTAAATATACACTAGATGGAAAGAACATTTTCTTTTAATTACAGAATATTAATGCTGAATTTGATCTAAGGGATTATTTAGTTAAACCCTCTCATTTTACATATGAAGAAACCAACATTCAACAGAGAGAGTAGATTGCTCGTATCCTACCAGTACTAAAAAGACAATCTTATTTCTTTGAGTATTTCTCTCGGCACAGTACCTGGCTGTTCCCTTGAGCTTTATAATCCCAGACAATAATGGTCCTTTCTGTAGTGGCAACGATTCGTTTCAGCTGTGACAGGTAGTCACATCCTGTAATCCAGGAGGTGTCCTGATAGAAAAGCATAGGATTAGAGGATCTAATGCATTTGCTGCTATGACATGGTGATGGCTACTAAAGAGTAGGTTAGTTATATTAAAAGCCCCGTCTTGCTGCCTTATTTACGGAGGAACCTCATAATGCATCCCATTTTGAGGGTGTTGAGTGGGAGGCTCCCATTTTTTCTGCTTTTGCCCTTACCTGAGTTTCTCAGTACCATCATCTGGCGAATGATTCAGCTAGAGCTGAAACTTATCCCTGGAAATGCATGGCAGCTGGCAGGGCATCTTTGTGCACTATTCACTGTTGTGAGACTGCTCTTCACAGGGGTACCGGGAGACTAGATTTAGGTCACTGATTAAGCAAGCTCTCTGGCCCTGTTCCCACGGTAAAATTTGTAGCTAGGAAAGATCTCAGTGAGTATCTGGTCAATGATAACTTGAAGTCAATGAATTTGTCTTGCATCTTGCCTAAAGACACCAAGCTAGCATGGCTAGGATCTCCCATTTATGAGTGCTATATGCATTTCAGGCATGTCCTTGAATCTTCTGTAAAACCCACTAGAAATTCTAATGGGTTTTTTCAGTTTAAGAAATGGAGGCTCTGAGGTTTAAAGAGAATCCAAACTCCTTTGCCAGGCAGCATGGCACCATGCTTTGTAGTTCAGTGCATTCAGTGCATGCAAGCAGGGTGAAAAAGTCAAACATTTTCCTGTCTCTCACAAATCCATGGTGGGATTCTGTAAGCAAGTCATTGTAGCTTTACAGCATCTGCTGCAAGGTTACTATTCCAATTAGTGATATAAATTAAATGAATTACAAAATGGCACTAGAATTTTTAATGCTGCTTTCAAGTTTAAAATAAAACGTTTTCAAATCATTTCTATTGGCTACCTCCTTGTTCTCACTACTTAAGTTGTGCCCATTTTTTACATTTCCTAATAGTGAGTGCTCAGAAAAACTTAGGAGAAGCTTTTAAATTGAAGCTTTCAAGAAATAACCAGTTTCCAAGCAATTCTCTGCAGAAAATTTAACTCCATAAAGCAAGACCTGGGTCCTCTTTGCTGTAGCTCAAGGCTTAGTTTTGATCCTAAATCACATAAATCCTAAATCCTAAAAACACATAAATTTACAATCTATGAAACACGCTCAGAGCCTATTCAGGCACTTCACTGAGATTTTGATGAATTTTGGAGGAAACATCATCATAGCCCCAACTTTGATTTAATTAAGAATTTTTTAACTGTACTTACTGTAACATTGGTGCTGGTCTGAACTTTCATCTATGAACAAAGGAAGAGAGTAATGAACCCTAGTTGGCACTACAATTAGAGATGAGAATCCTGCCTCAAAAACAACGCAATGTCTCCTTGGTTTGGTCCCACATGTCATTTAACCCTCCATGAGTCTCCCTCCCCTGAAACAAGGTCTGTGGAATAACGCACACCGTTTGTTTGGGGCAAGGCTTACATCTCTATGGCTTAGCTTTAAGCCTGGGGACCGTGGTCTCAAGAGTCTTACACTTTACTAATTATTTTATTCCTTCTATATGAAAACCACCTCACATTCTTTAGTTATTCAGAGGAACATTTGATACCAAAAGTTGGAAATGCAGAATAATACTAACAGCAATGGTAAGAGTAGTTAAATAAATACTAAATAGATCAATATGAATATAAAGTGATATAGAAAAATAGCATTATTTCATTAGAAAGTTATCTCTCCAAGTTACTGAGACACTTAAAGAACATTCTATCCAGTGGGCCCCCTCTTTCATTCAATAAGTTATCTATTGAGTGAATAGCATGCGTTAGGTACTATGCTAGTTGAGGCTGATAGATTTATCCCAGGTAGAGAACTAGTATGTATGTGAGCAGCCTTTCATACCCTTGAGGCATGATAATTGCTCCCAAGATGAAGGCAAGTAGTGGAAGTATTTCAATGACCTTGTTTCTCTTGCATGCTAAGATGGCCTTGGAGAATATCTAGGAAAGAGCTGCCCAGAAGAAATAGATTATGTGAAATTCTAAAAAGTAGATCAGAAAGATCACTGTTAGTCATGGCTACCTGCAGACTGTCTTTCATCTGAAAAGTTCAAAAAGGTTTTTCTCACCAGGGACTTATTTCTAGATGGGAAAAATAAAGTGCTGTAAAGAAATTGATGAGCAGCAGAACGTAACACCTGTGTTTCTACTTCTATTTCTCTACATCCATCTTTAGTGGAAGTCACCTGTTTAAAGTCCTCTTACCTTCTTTAAAAGTTTCATAATCCTTAGATATATTCTGAATTTTTAATATCTAGCTTTTCCAGGAATTTTTAATAACATTCACAGTTTATATTACCAAGAAAATCCTTAACTGTATTTATTCTACTTCAGATAGAGCCTAAATTATGGATTAATCTATTATATTTTGAGTCATTAGCAGCTACCTTTTGGTAAATTACTCCTGTGACCTACACTTCCAACTTACTTTTCTCACATAATGTGTCATCTTATTTGTAAGGCATGCAACAACGAAATGCTATTTATTCCTGATGTAGCAACTCTTACAATAATTAATTTTTTAACAATATTTTCTCTCCAGTTGCATTATCTTATTGGAAACAGATACGAGTGTTTGCCTGTTTGTGAGTATATATGCATGCACCTATAAGCTTTTGTATGTGCTTGTGTGCACGGGTTTGTGTGTATGTGCGTGTGTGTGAAGCATCTCTGGAAATATGAAAATCCTACCTGACTTATTTCACATAATCCTGTACTATTTCATTATGCAGATCATTATTTTGCTGCTCACATTATTTTTCAGATACCATCTTAGTTCTGTTTTTGAGGAAATAAAAGTAAAACAATGACAAGGGAAATAACGCATGGAGAGAAAAAAGATCGAGAAGGTTTTTGTATTTAAATGAGTCAAATTCATATTTGTTTGCACATCCTTTGTTCATAATAGTAATTGCTCACATCTATGAGTGCTTCCAATCATGCTAAGCACTTTATGAGCATTAACTCATTTAAATAGCACAACTGCCTTGGGAGGGAGGTTCTATGATTCTGGATGAGGAACCAGGGCAAGGAGATACTAAGTAACACACACAGCTGTAAGTGTGAGCACTAGGCCAAATCCAGACTCCACACCCATACGCTGAAGTCCCCTGCAACCACCTCTGGGGCCCAGAGCCCTCTCCTCTGACAGATTCTGGCTACCTGTAACTTCAACTTCTGAAAGATTCCCTTAGCTGGAGATTACTGAAGAGCTGAATAGTATTGTGGGAATTTTAATCATGTGGTGACTATTTCAAATATATTTTACTTGTGTAAAGCTTGTCACTAGTTGGAAATGAACTAATAATTAGAATTTGTTTGATATTTAACACCAAATGTTCACCTTTTATTTTTAAGGTGGAATACTGCGTAGGGTATATCATCATCTATTTTGTTGAAATCTCTTGTATCGTGAAAATGGAAGTCCAAAACGTGTAAATTTGGAAAGAGATGACAGTGATAACAGCAATGCCTCACGCTTATATAGGGATTTATTGTTCATAAAGTGTTCCTACATTCACTGTCTCATTTGGCCTTCATCACGACAATCCTCTGAGGGAGAGAGGACTGGTTCTGTTGTCCTCATTTTACAGATGTGAGAAAAGAGATGTGGAAAGATATAAATGGCTCATTAAGTTCCCTATTTAATGCCATAGCTACTTAAATAGAGATGCTATAATTTGAGCCATTTTTTTTTTTTACTCTAAGTTCAAGGTTCTTGATGGGACCTTTTATTACTTGATAGGGTGATGATACAATCACTTGGCTTGTGAGTGCGTCTGATTTTATCTGAGAAATTATCTAGGATCATCCTTTAATTGTGTCAATGCCACATGGTTCAATATGACACCCTGAGGAAGAATGCTAAATGCAGTTACCAATCTCAAAAATTGCCCCAAGGCTCATCAATCTCCTGATTACTAAATATTTGGCTTTATATTTTGGAATAACTCTGAAATATAGTTTGTGGTTTCTGCTGTACCTGATAGATATGCATAATGCATAGACAAAACAAAAGAGAGAAAGGAAGGAAGGAAGGGAGGGAGGGAGCAAGGGAGGGGAGGGAGGGGAGGGAGGGGAGGGAGGGAGAAAACCAAGCTTTCATATTACCTGGCTATTAAAGACTGTTATTGATCCTTTCTGAGTAGCTGTTAATAGTAAATCCAATTGAGGAATCTTGACGATGCACTTAATTACATCTCGTCTTCTACTACCTGTCAGTGGAATAATAATTCATTTTAACTTCCAGCAGTAAAGACCCTAAAACTCATTTGCTAGGTTTGTTTAAAAAAAAAAAATAAAGAAAATAACCAACTTTTTGCTAGAAAGCCCCGAGTTACTTAAAAGTTAAAGTAGAATAAAACCATAACAACCAGCAACCATTGCTTTTAATTATCCCCAGAGATACTAATTTGAATATATGGAACTTTCCAGCTAAATGTGGTGCATGAATTCCCAGAGAAAATATAAGATATCCACCCACCCATCCCCACACACATACAAGTACATGTGCGCATTCCACAGAGAATGAGTTTCCTAAACAACTTTTGGAATCTTTTCTATTTTGAAATTTTTTTCACATCTCTTAGGAATCCTTTCTTTTAATTGTTACCATCGTCGTTTACACATAATAAAAACCTAATAGAGAGGAAAGGCAAGGAACAGATCTCATACTCCAGTATCACCACTGTCATCCGTGCATCTTAACAGGGAAGATATTGCTCCCAAGGGGGTGCAAATTAGTTCTTGGGGGAGACATGAGTAAGTCTTACTCTTTTTGTGTATAAAGCACAGGCATACATATAGTACAGAATCAGATACATTTAATAATTAATATCTGAGGTCTTAAAATGTCATGGAGCAGGGTGGGATGGGGGGAGGCGATTAGGAAAAAAAAAGTCTAAAAAGGCTCCTTAGGGGTTGGTAATGGAGAAAAGACTGAGAAATACTGTCCTAGTCCAAGTCGCCATCATTCGCTCTGCTTCCGCTCCTTCCACTATAGACTATTTTAAATGTAGAAGCCGGAATAAAAATTTAAAGTGTAGCTCAGGTCATGTCTCTGATAGACCTCTCGTGGCTTTCTGTCTTACTCAGAAGTCTTTAGCGTGGCTCACAAGGCCCTAGACCTGTTACACTCGTGCTGTTACCTCTTGGACCTCATCATCTCCCTCTCTCTCCCCCTGCTTGAAATGCAGGGTTTGCTCTTTCACTTCCTGCAGGTTTTTTTCACCTTCTCAGAGGGACTTCCCATTTTAACACTATTCTCCCATCCCCAAACCAACTTCTCCTTCCCACACGCCTGCTTTGTTTTTCACCACAACCTGCTTATTTTATTTTTTTCTCTAGCACATATTACCTTCCAACACACTATTTTATTTGTTTAATTATTTCTGTTGTCTGTCTCTCCCCATTGGAATGTAAACTCCATGATGTCAGAGATTTTTGCCTGTTTGTTCACTGCTGTGTCTGCAGCACTTAGAAAGGTACCTGGCCCCCATAGTAGACCTTTAAAAATATTTGTTGAGTGGTAAATGAACTATAGAACCCAACTGCCAGCTAGAAAGATGCTTTCAGATTTCTAACTTAGGAGGCCAGCAACACTTTTCCCCTCAGCATGGTGGTAGCAGGGACTGCCCTTTTGTGTCTATTCTTTGATGAATAAAAACATTTATTCATTCTGTTCCCATGGCCAGAGGCCAGGCTCTGCTGAGGCCTGTATTTGGGCTAAGGCAGTGTCAAGGATGAAAGTGCGCTTGGTCACAAAGCACTGAAGTCAGTGCTGTTTTCAGGGACACTAGATTCGACCTAGACTACACATTTCATGTCAGAATATGGGATGAAATGCAGGAGGACAGGAGCAGTTTTGAGGGTTTGCCTTTCTTCTTCCCGAACTTCTCCCACCTAGGCGGTAAGAAAGGGAAGAAAATCCCAAAATGTCAACAGTAGAGAGGGAGGGGAGTTCCTGGGTCCCAGGCTTAAATGTGGACAATGACATACATAAACTGAAGACCTCCGAAACTGAGACAACACCCCTCCACGATTGGCCCAAACTCACAGTTTCAGAGATGTAGGGTTAAACTTCGATAAGACAGTCAAGGGTAGATGAGCTTGTGGGGCGGAGTCCTGTTTAGTGAAAACCTGAAAACTCCATTTTAAGAATATTTTAAAAGAAACATGATTCCAGCTGGTACTGGAGCATGCACTATTGAGATACCATTGTAGAGAGGTTTAACTGGAGGTCTGAGCCTTTTCAGGAAAATGTGATTATTTGTTTTCCGGTTACATTCCCTATTTAGTATCCTTCAGGCAATGATGATATTTCAATTTCAATTGTCACAGAGTTTCTTCTGCCACTACATATGAAACTGGCACTTGCCCTTCTTCCAGTTATAAAACATTGAGCAAGTAAATAAAATGAAAAGTGATTCTAGGGAAACATTATATTCCCCACATTTATTCTTCAGAAAAATATTAAAACCCATACTAATCTGGAAGGGAAATTAAAAATGTCACCTGAAATTACAACTCGCTGTTTTCGAGACACAAGGAAAATCAAATTTTCTTCATCCATCTGGGAGGCAAGAGAATCTTCTTCAGAGGAGAAGTATCCAAAGATCTAAAATCCCAAACAATACATATAAAGACAAACAATATCTCAGAATTGGCTGTAAAGTAACAGATTTTGTGTTGGCTGAATTTAAAGTCCAATTTGGATTAACAGCCAACATCTTGCTTTATAAATATCACGGGGTTTCTAATACCAAAGGCGGTTTGATATATTCAGCAAACTGTATACTGATGGTGCATGATTTTTGAGCAGTCACTAATTTTTCTTTCCAATAGAAGATCTGATGTACCAGGCTGGTGTCCTTGCTCAGACTGATTGATACATCTGTGAGGAGCTGGCATTGATCTGGAAATCAAATCAGTCTTCATCACACAGGGCCTCAGCTAAGAACCTTGACACTGAATTTGGCCACTCTCAAATGACTATATTACCAATTTTCCATGAATCTTTCAGGGCTAGATTATGCATCCATGTTAGGGAGAATTTCAGAATTTAAGAGACTGTACAGTTTCTTTATTTAACTGTTCCAAATCCTACTCTCTAGGCATTGCATGAGAATAAATTACCATGAAAGAATATCCTGAAGAAGAAAAGAGCTCTTAATTTGTGAATATATTGTCAAATTATGTAACTCCGAGAAATTCAGAAAATAAGCTAGGTGTTCTTCAATTGTCTTATTAATAAACAGAAATAAAACCCTTATAAATTAATGAGAGGATTTAAAAAAGAATTAAGTATTTAAAAATTTATTTTTAATTAATACAATTCTTATAATTAAATTCTTATATAATTAATATATCAGTATTTCTCATGAAGTTGAATGAACAAAATGAACTGCGCGAGTGCTTTTGAAACATGAGTGCGCGTACTAACCACCCAGGAATCCCGTTAAAGCACAGATTCTGCTGCTACACTTTAGGTCTGGGCTGGAGTCTGAGAATCTGCATTTCTAACAAGCTTCTCATGAGAGACCACACTTTGAGTTTAAAGGAACGAGTGACCAACCCAATTAAAAATAAATAAAAACCCAGCTATATTCCAATTTGTCTTAATAACATTTACTTATTTTGAGGCTAGATGATGGCTTAGTATTATATTTTAACATGTCCTTTCATCAGTTGCTTCACAAATGTTACTACTTCTTCCTTTACACACCCCCACATTCCAACCTCACAATATATGACCATTGCCCTACATATTTCCTACAATTAGATTCCATTCTGTGGGAAAAATCAGGCTCCTCAAGACTTTCTCTCTTGTTTTTTCTCTTCTTCCCACCAGCAAAGTTAGCACTCAATAAAAGCTTAACTAATTTATTATTTTTTCAGAAACCCCTGCTCATTTTTCACGATATTTAATATCTAATTCCCAATGACGGATCGAGAAAAGAGAAAGAAAATATTTTTCATAGATCTATGTTAGAGTGGTCAGGAAGCTTTGGTCACCACCATTTCTTTGTCATCCCTGATGGATGAATTATCCAATTAATAGTCGTGTATTGGATCTGCACCTTAACCTTGTATCATTTGAACCCATAATATGGCCTTATGGCAAAGAGCATGCATTGTGCAGTCAGATGGTTTAGAATATGGGTTCAGGCTCTACAACGAATTGATACTCAGAACTCGGACAAATACCTCCACCTCCTGAAGCCTCAACTTCCTCATAAGTAGAATAAAAGGACAAACTTCTGAGTTTTGTTTTGTTTTGTTTTGTTTTAATGAGGTCTAAATGACATAATGCGTGTAAAGCATCTTGCACTGGTGCCTGGCACACAGTAATTTTTAAAAAACATTAGCTATTATTATCATTAGAAAGCCTAGATTGAGAAGGTCTCGTAGGAGGGAGGAAAATAAATTATAGATTATATCCAGACCACAGCCACTAAGTGAGAAAATTAGACTCTCCTTAAGGGTAGTACTTTAAAACCATCAGTCCACTTGAAGATGGAACTGGTTTTCCTAAGAAAGACTAGTCAAGTAAGCACTGCAATAAATGGATGGTGTAAGAAACTTTGCTAGGAAAGTTGTATGACTTCCACAGCCAATCAGAACTGAGAAGGAAATTCAGTCTCCCGCCCCCTTCTAACCCATCATTTCCCTACAGCTTCTGCTTCCTTCCTTACCCAGTTTAGAATCAGTGGTCTGTCACCTCAGTCATACATTTCCACAATCCTCTATCCCTTCATGCCACTGCATCAGCCAGACAAGAAACTCCACCGCTGGGTGAATCCAACAGCTGCATTCCTTGCGCCCACGCTACTGTGGCTGATGTGCAGAGAAAATCCCCCAGCCCCATGGATGGGGCCACCAACGATCTTGAGCTCCAACCTCCTGGGGCTTCAGTGCCAGCCACGCATCACCCATGCTTCCTTAGGTGATCTCTTCCACTGTCCACAGAAACAATGTCAAGTCTCCAAGCTCATCCAACGTTTGACTCCACCTTCTGGTCACTCTCAGCAGCTGAACTCACCTCCTACTTCAGATGATAGTAGAAGCTACAGTTAAGAGCGTCCTCAGCTTCTTGCCACCCCACCTACACACCAACCTGGTTTGGGATTCATCCTTCTTTTTTTCATTCTCTTTTAAAGGAAGGTACATTTCTCCTTCCCAGTGCTGATTCTTTCTGTCCCTGGCATCCTATTCTCTTTCATTTCTTCAGTGTGTCTCCTTTTCCTTTCTCTAGTCTCTTCAACCTCTCCCTTTCTACTGACTTCTCCTTTCAGCATTCAGACATGTTCATATCTCTCTCATCTTAAAACAAAAATACAATAAACCTTCCAAAGTCAATTATAGATAATAGAGTAATCCTTCTCCAGCATCTTTGTCCAAGTTGTCCCTCCTTACATTGCTGTTCAGTTTGAATTTCTCTCATAGCTACATGTTGCTTTCTGTTGATTGTAACAGTAGACACACTGTTTTTGAACTTCGACACTTTCCTCTCTGAGTTACTTTTCTATTGCTGCCAAAACAAATTACCACAAACACAGTGACCAATGCCTGTTTAGCACCTCACAGACCTGTAAGTTAGAAGTTCAAATGGGTCTCATTTTCCTCGAATCAAGGTATCAGTAGAGATGTGTTCTTTACTGGAGACTTTAGGGAAAGAATCTGCTTCCAAGCTCATTCAGGTTGCTGGCCTGAGGGCCATTTCCTTGATGGCTGTCAGCTGGGGCTGTCCTTTTCTCCTAGAGGTCTTTATTCAGTTTTATTAATAGTATGTGGGTCCCAACATCTCCGCAACAGCAAGGGAGCTTCAAGTTCTCCTCACGCTCTCTTCTACCTTCCTCTTCTGTTTTTAAAGACTCACGTGATTACTTTGGACCTTCCAAGATAATTCAGCATAAATTCCCTATATTAAGGTCAACTGATCAGTACTTTAATTCCATCTGCAAAGCCCCTTCACAGCAGTCCCTAGATTAGTGTTTGATTGAATAACCAGGGGACAGGAATTTCAGGGGGGGGGAGCACCTTTGGAATTCTGCCTATCACACCCTTAAACATGACCCAGTACAATTTAAATTACTTGTGCAAAATAAGCAAAAAATGGATGATAAATGTTAGCAGCCAATTTAACCTGAGATAATAGTGTGAAATAATAATTTTCAGATAATAATGTGAAATGCCAATGATAATGATGACTATTTCTATGTTAATGAATTCCAATGTTTCTCAGGGGTGGGAGAACTTAACACCATATGTGCTGTCATCTAATTTGAAATAATGTCTTATATGTCTATGATATCCATACTCAAAGAACAGTTTACAGACAGTCATTTAACTTGATTTTTAATCTCTGTGTAATTTTTGTGGGCATAGTGATAATGCATCTAAGTATCTAAGAACATGTATGATAAACCCGGGAGCAATGTCCTATGCCAGATAGTAGTAAGTGCTTTAGGACTCAGACATGGGTCCAAATCCTGGTTCTACTGTCTACTAGTCACATGACTTCTAGCAAGTTCCTTAATTTCTCTGTGCTCAAGTTTTCCCCATCTGTGAAATAAGGATAATCAGTAATAAGCCCACCTTATGACCTGTTGTAAAGAGTAAATGAGGAAGTGCATAATTAGATTACTTAGTAATTAGGAAGATTGGGAAGTACTTACATTGCACCAAGTGCCAGGTAGGAGCTTAATCAGTGTCAACATCTGAGTAATTATAATTCCTAATTTTTCCAGAGACAATCCTCCTTGCTAGCTTAAAACTCTTCACTAAGCACCTTTGCTACTTGCCCAGACAACATATCAGCCACGTACTTTATCATACATACATTTTATAGTCACATCTACATATAGATAGATGGCATTATGTGGACATCTGCTCTTAGGATACGATAAATTTTGCTACTTTCACTTGTAATAACACAATATTATAATGCTTTCTAAAAATAACTTCCAGAGGATATTAAAAACATCAAATTACTAAAATTTCTTTTTTTATAGGCCATTTAAAGGACTTTAAGTAAAATTTCTTGAGGAAAAATTTAAGATATACCAGATAAACTCCTTCAGAAGAGACAGCAAAAGGTTTACATTTTGAAAGGAAATGTTTCAAGCAAATAATGTTAACGAGCAGAAAATGCCCACTTTTCCTGTGAAAAGGGATCTCAAATTTCTCTTTCAACATTTTAAATTTCAGTGTAGTAATTGTATTTTTGACAAGATTTGAGTATTTTATGACTATTAGAGTATTAATTTTATTTTAACTATGCTATTTAAAGGGCTTTCTCCATGCTTTAAGTGATTCATTTTTAACTACATTTTCCCCTGCCTGATTACATAAGGAACATATGTTCATTGTAGAACATATAAAGAAAATAAAAAAGCAGAAGAAAATAAAAACCTGTATGCAACTTATTTTTTAACCCACCCTGGAACATTCTTTTAACATTTTAGAAGTTAGCAAATATAATTTTAGATTTATAATAATTCACTTTAAATTCACTTTTGAGGGGGAACATAATTATAGGCATCCCATATGGTGTGGTATGCCTCTTCTTTGAATTAATTTGTAGTGTGCTCCTGAAAAACACTGTGTTTATGAGTTGTCCAATGGAAGCACAGATCAGCATGGCATTGTAGGAAAAGTAGACAGTATCTGCATCAGACTCTTCCACTAATTAACTTTATAAACTTAAGGTGATAATATTTCTTTGGATCTCTTAACATCTAATTTTTCTCCTTATAAGTTGAAGGGGCAGGCTTAGATGATGTTTTAGTTGAGTTCTAAGATTTCATTATTCTATGAATCTCAAATTCTCCAAGTGCCTTTGCATCTAAAAGTTTAGAAAAAGGAAGTGCAACCTTTTGTGGCATTGCTACAACAAAGAGATTTATATTTGGAATCAGATTTGTATGACAGTGTCTGAGTTTAAAAGAATAAATCTAGTTCTTATTACCTAAGAAGATTAATATTGGCTGATAAAAACGAAAAACAAGTAATCTATGCTGAAATGAAGTTAGTCTTCCAGCATTGAATTTCCATTTTACAGATGATGGATCTGAAGTCCAGAAAGGTTAGGTCACACGGCTTGAAATAGAAATGCCTCTTAGGAGCACTGGCACAAATAGTTGTGAGAATAATGACAGGACAATAAAAGAAAAACCTTCCTGCCCCATTTTCTCAAACCTCAAGTGACTCTTCATACACATACAGTGTGCCAGAGGCTGTCATGAATTTTTCTATTAAACTTGTATATGATTTATAGGAACCCAAGGGATGTAACAGGATAATGTCATGTGAAATTATTAGAAAGAGGTGGAGAACATCATAGCTCCAAGACAAAAACTGAGTTTCTTTGTGGCTTTAGATAAATCAATTAACCTTTCTGTGTTTCCTTTTCTCATCTTTATTATCACAATAATATTTACCTTCATAATCTACATTGTGGGGCCGTGTAAGGATTAAATGAGAACCTGAGAGGAGGATGTTTGGAAAAAAAAAGGCAGTTTACAAATGTAAGAAGATTATGATGTTCTAACTGGAAAGGAAAAGAGAGAGAGAGAGAGCAGATGTCGGAGGGAATGGGGCTCCATTTCCTCATCTACAAAACCAAAAAAATCTGGATTTACTTTAGAATACTATTTCATTACATTCAGACAACAAATTCTCAGTTACTGTAGAATTCCATGTCAATGGATTTGCCACAGAGTACTGCGTCTCATTTCTGGGCATTTATGGGACATCTTTAGAGCACTGGTTTTCTGAATCTAAGTGTGTAATATGATATGAACGGACTTACAGACTTCTCTAATTTCCTAAAATGCATAAATCTTTTAGTATTGACATAAAACATTTGTCATGCACACATTTTCATATTTTTAGTGGTCCAAAAACTATTGCATTAGAAATTCATGCATATAAACCATTGAGTATGTGAGAAATATTCATAAGAAAATAGAGAACAGTGAGAATATGTGATTCTTAAAATCATACCTACTCCAAGTTTAGTGACATAGAATTTAGGTTACCAATCTATGAGAGAATATCCAAAGTTTTATAAATCCAGGTTTCAATTCTGGAAAATAAATGCATTCATGTTGCACACTTACATGATACAGGAAAAAACAGCCATTTCTGTGTTGCTGCAAAGTAGCTGACTGCTTCACTGTTCATTTGATTTCTCAAACTCTTAATCATTGGGTGATTAAGAGCTCTTGTTGACAAATATATTTGTGTCTTCTAATTTATTGTATCACTAGATTAACAGAAAAACAAAACAGCCACCCTTCCACTTTCAGTATTACTTTTAGACCTATGCCGAGGGACTGATGCCTATGGAGTAGCACTGTCCAATTGAACTTCCCGTGATGATGGAAATATTCTATAATCTGTCCTGTCCAGTATGATAGCCAGTAGCCACATGTGAATATTGAAATGGAACTAGTGCAACTGAGGAGGTGAAGTTTTAAGTTAAAGGTAATTAGCACATGTGGCTAGTGGCTACCGTGTTGGACAGCACTGCTTTAGAGGGCCCCACTCTAGTTTTTTTCATAGACTGATGGGCCATTGTCCACCAGGAGTTCGTGCCTGTGCTTTTAATCTATGCCCTGGATTCCTGGGATCACAGAATTCCCTGCCCAAAGGGTTCAAAGCCTACTTTTAAGGCCCATGAAGCTTCTTACCCAAGTCCATCCTCATGAAGGTGGACTGCACATCACAGGTATGTACACTCCTAGGTCTGACAGGTGGCCAAGGGACAGTGTTGGTGGAAGTGGGGGTGTGGAGAAAGTAGACATGTGGGCTGGGTGTCCATATGTGTGCATGCATAGCCTCTCATGATGTGGGATGGAGCCAGCAGCGCCAAAAGAAGGGAGGTGGGCCATGTCTCCCCGTGTCTCTATGTTTCAGTGTGAAGCTGCAAGGAGTGTGGCACTAAATTTTAAATTCTAACCTGGACTTCCAGAACATTATTAAGGTGTATTTGTCAAAATTGGAGAACAGAATACATTTATTTAAAAATTAGCTGGATTTATAATTTTAAAATATTTGGATATGTAGTATAAAGGCCTCTTTCTGTACTCTTGCCCAAATTTAAGGGGTGGGCCTGCACATTTGACCTGTCTGTCAAACTAGTTGACAGTTAAGACTTTGACATCACATTCTTCATGTGGGCACTTTCCATCACAGCAGCTAATCTTATCATTTTCATTGATCTGATATTTAAATGCACAAATCTTAACCTTCGTTCTCTTATGCTTGTGCTCTTGGAGAGCAATGTTAAATGTCTTCTTCCTCAGTGATGTCTTTAGAAATGAAAGACAAATCAGGCTATGACATAGTTGATTTAGCTATTCCTTTTATGTTAAAGACTAATTTGAAGTACTCATGGTTAGTCTATTAATTATGTAGGATGAGGCAATCCTACAAAAGTACTATTCCAAAAGTACAAAGTTGAACTCCTTCTATCAGATGCAGTTAGACAAGGTCTCTCCATCTTTCAATTGTTTGCCGGCAAAAATTTGTCTTTGCTGATCAGGAGGAATTCCGTCTATCTCTATTTCAACAGTTTCTGTGCTGTCCAATAGAAATAAATGTGAGCCACATATATAACTTTAATTTTTCTAGTGGCCATAATAAAAATGTAAAAAGAAACAGATTAGATTAATTTTAATAATATATTTTGATACAATGTATCCAAAACATAATTTCAACATGTAATCAATACAAAAAATTGCTAGTGAGATACTTTACATTTTTTCATACCATGTCTTTGAAATCTGATATGTATTTTACACTTAACAGCTCATGTCAATTAAGACTAGTTACATTTCCAATGTTCAATAGCCCCACGTGTCTAGTGGCAAATATTTGGGACGTGCAGTTCTAGAGTTTCTAAGTGTTCAGCCTCAAAAATGATGGTCTTTCCTATCAACACTTTTATAACATTTTATGCTATAGCTTTACTAAGGACAAATCCAAAATTTCTCAGTCATTCTTTGAACATCTTCTTAGTGTATCTGTCTGGTTTTACCTGAACCATCTAAGCAGGGAGACATATCCAAATCCTGACCAAACCTTTCTTCATATGCTTAGTAATATTTTTCAGGCACTTTGAAGTTCTGTTTGGTGTATCCTGAGTAGAATTCACTCTAATTTTAGTAATGTAAACCATAACTCATAATAGGGTCCAGAAAAACAGATTACTACTGTATAAAAATCAGTTAACCAAGCCGAAAATCTCTGAGAAACCTACAACTCAAAATCCAAGACATCTTAGAAAATTGATCATGAATACTTAGTAAAGCTCTTGTAAAATATTTGTATGGAAGCAACAGACTCTTCTAAAAAAAAAAAAAGAAGAAGAAAAAGAAAAAGTAATAAGCTCATTAATCAAAAGTTGTTATCTTTGAACATGAGCCTTACGGTGACTTGTACTACAGTAATCTTTTTCCACATCTGTCTTCTCCTATATTGTATATTTTCTCATATATTGTGCATTCATGTTTTAAATTGACATCATAGTCAAGTAAAAATTTAAGTGAAAATCATATTTTACTTGTCATTTCTTGCAAAAATGAACATTCTTTAAAAGTATGCTCCACAATAGAATCTCCAAACTCGGTATCCAAGGCTTTATTAGTACTCACCAGAAGTTTTGAGAATGGTTTTCAATTTCTACAAGCAACCTGAAATATTTATAAGAATTATCAAAGAGACATAAGATGTATTGAAATTCAATCACTGGTGTGTTGGGGTTTTATTGGAATTCCATTAAATATATGCTAATTTGGGGACAGTTAACTATCTTTACAAATTGAGCCTCTCAATTATTTTCCTGATCTTGTTTTACTCTTTCAGCAAAGTTGAATATCCCGTGATATTTTTTCCCACTGTGGCTCTTGTGAGTGGAATCTCCTTTTTTGCCCCTGTTAGTGTTGGTGGGAGGGAGCAGTGGTTATTGCTGATGTTTGTAGAGGTTATTGATTCTTGCATGTTTACCTTCTTTGAACTCTCTTGAACTCTTTTCTTAGTTCTAACAGTTTGCCATATGATTCTTTCGGATATTCTTGGTAGAATACAAATAATGACAGTTTTGTATTTTTTAGTAATTAATTACATATAAATTCTTTTTTTTCCTCTTTGGATTGCTTACAACCTCCAATAAAATATTGAAGAGTAGTGGTGGTGATAGTAGGCATCCTTTTCTTGTTCTTTAATAGGAATGTGTGTGGTATTTCACCATTAAATCTAAACCTTACTTAAATATGTTTCTGGTAAGTCTCTATGGTGGACACACTCTAAAGTGACCCTCTCTTCCCTCCTAAACACATGAGTCACACTTTTATATAATCTCTATTCCTTGAGTATGGTAGAATCTGTGACTTGCTTCTAACCAAGAGAATATGGCAAATGTGATGGGCTGTTTCTCCCATGATTATGTTACATTATATAAGCCTCCATCTTAGCAGACTATGGAGAGAAAGATTTTCCTGCTGGCCTTCAAGAAGCAATGTTGTGATCTGCCTATGATCAGGGCCACACGGCAGGGAACTGCAGACAGCCTCTAGGATGAGAGGTCAGACTCCAGTCTCCAGTCAACAGGAAGCTGAGGCCCTCAGTCTTACAATAGCAAAGAAGTGAATTCTGCCAACAACCTGAATGAGCTTGGAAGCTAATTCTTCCCTACTCAGGCCTCCAAATGAGAACACAGCCTGGATTGCAGCCTTATGAGACCTCGAGCAGAGGACCTAGTTAAGCTGTTCACAGACTCCTGATCAATGGAAGCTGTCAGATAATGTATGTTTCTTTCAGTTGTTAAATTTTTGCTAATTTGTTACAGTAGCAATAGTAAATGAATATAGTCAGTTCTCTTTATCAATGTAAGGTAATTTTCTATTATTTCTACTCTGCTAAGATCTCTTTTCCTTTTAAAGTCGGAATGGCTGTTGAATTTTTATCAAATATCTTTTTGATTTTTAATTTTACTTTATTTTAATGTTAGAAGTCAGCAAACTGTTTTTCAAAAGGGCTATGTAGTAAATACTTTAGGCTTGCAGGCCCTTTAGTCTCTGTCAGAAGCATTCAATTCTGCTATTATAGTGCAGAAACAACTATAGCCAATAAGTAAATGAATGAGCATTGCTGTGTTCCAGTAAACTGTATTTACAAAACCAGGTGGCTGTCCTGATTGGGCCTATGGGCCTTCGCTTGCTGACCTCTGATTAAGATTATCATATTACTTTTTCTCCCCTAACTTATTAAATGAAATTTGTTTCTGGTTTTTCTACTATTGAACCATCCTTAATCTGCTGGAGTAAATTCTACTTGGAAATGATTTTTTAATACACTGCTGAATTCAACTTGTTAAAATTTTATTTAGGAGTTTAGCATTTATATTCATAAGTAATATTGGCTTATAGCTCCCTGAGATTTTTTTTTTTCAATTCGAGTTATTTTTAACTTCATAAAATGAGTTGGATAGATTTTCAACTTTTCCTAAATTGTAGAAAAATGTATACAACACGGGAATTATGTATTTCTTTAAAACGTAGTAGAAGCTTTTTTTGTTTGCAATTTTTTCCCAAATTAATTGATTAATTTTTTATTTGGTTGGTTTTAGGGACTTTGGCTATCTTTTATTATAAGTTTCTAATTTTATTATGTTGAAATTTATTGACATTCTTTTTAGACTAACACATGATCAATTTTGTGATGGCTCCATAAATATTTGAGAGGGGTGTGTTTTTCCTAGGTCTTGGGTTCAAAGTTCTATTTATATATATCTATCAGTCTTTAAAATGTGATATTCAAGTCCTTTAAATCCTTACTTTCTCTTTTGTCTACTGTATCTATTGAATTTTGAAACAGAACTAGATAATTTTTTAAATCATTTAATTACTCTGTATACATATGTGTAATTTTTTAAAAGAATAAACGCTGTGCTGATCAGAAAACAACTCAGGGAATGTAAGAGGTGGTCAATTGCTGCCCCTTTCTTCTCTTATATTAAGAATTTGGATGCACTGAAGATTTGTATACATTGACCCTATTGAAAAGAAATATCTCATTTAGAAGGAGATGAAGGCCATTAAAATCTTTGTGGTTGTTAATGGCATGTGTAGTTCTTCCAATTGTCAGCTTGGGCTAACAGTATTTAAGAGTTATTCATTAATAATACAGTTAAATAGTTACCTGGTTTACCCACTTTTCAATTGTGGGCAGTAGCCACATCTTAATGGGTGTAAGCATTGAAACACGTCACATACATATTGTGGATTTAACCCCTATGGGAGTAACACTTTGTTTTAATTATTTCTTCTGAACTAAGAAATGATACCTGGATTTCCTACTATAAACATGAAAAAGACTACCTCACACCAGTCTATAGATGCATCAGGGTTGTTGCAGAGTTTCCTGTAAAAGCATTTCACATCTTGATTCTTCACTTCTGGACCAAAGAGTTCCTGTACTGATGCATAAAACTTGTCATAATCAATTGCATCTGCATTGGAAAAAGTACAAGTATATTTTCATCAAATTTCAAGGACTATCTTTTGTACCGCAGCTGCCTTTTTTGTTTCCTAACCTTCTACATTCTTATTTCAACATATAAAAAACAGATTTATTTGCATTTGAAAGATCTTGTCTTTGGAAACATAACTAGGCCTTTGGCTAAAATATTACTTAATCAGAAGAGAATATTTTACTTCGGTGTTTTGTACCTTCTCCATAGCTTTTGTTTAAGCTATTTTAGGAGTTTTTTCCAGAAATACAAAGATAAGAAAACAAATTACTATTTTTTTCCTATTGTAAAAAATTTCACCAATTGGAGTCCCTACTAGATTTCATCTTGAGTGGAAGGTAGAAGTGCCCAAAGAGAAATTCTTTTTTTTTTTCTTTATAGAGACAGGGTCTCACTATGTTGCCCAGGCTGGTCTCAAACTCCCAGCCTCAAGCCATCCCCCTGCCTCAGCCCTCCAAAGTGCTGGGATTATGGGTGTGAGCCACCAGGCCTGGCAACTGGACACATTTGTGATTGTTACAACTAGGGGTGGGTATGCTACTGGCATCTAGTGGGTAGAGGCCAGAGATGCTGCTAAACATCCTGTAATGCACAGGACAGCCCCCTCCTCATCCCACCTATATATATACAGAACAAAGAATTATTCAGCCAAAAAGTCAATAGTGTCAAGGTTCAGAAACCACATTCTAGAATTCTGGTTTCAAAACTCAGAAAATGTTTGTACTATAGTAGTTTCCCTTTATCTGTGATTTCGTTCACCAAGGTTTCAGTTACCCATGGTCAACTGTGGTCCAAAAATATCAAATGGAAAATTCCAGAAATAAAAAAATCTTAAGTTTTAAATTGCGCATCATTCTGAATAGCATGATGAGATTGTACACTGTCCTGCTCCACCCTGCCTGGGATGTAAATCCTCCTTCTTCTAGCATATCCACACCGTACTCCCTCCCTGCCCATTAGTCACTTAGTAGCTATTTCAGTTATCAGATCAACTGTCACAGCATTGTAGTGCTTGTGTTCGAGTAACTCTTATTTTACTTTATAATGGACCCAAAACACAAGAGTAGTGATGTTGGCAATTTAGATATGCCAAAGAGTAGCAGTGAAGTGCTTCCTTTGAGTGAAAAGATGAAAGTTGTTGACTTAATAAGGAAAGAAAAAAACCCAAATGCTGAGGTTGCTAAGATCTATGGCAACAAGAAATCTTCTACCTGTGAAATCATGAAGAAGGAAAAAGAAATTCAGGCTAGTTTTGCTGTCACACCTCAAATTGCAAAAGTTATGGCCACAGTGAATGGTAAGTATTAGTTAAGATGGAAAAGGCATTCAGTTTGTGGGTGGGAGAGATGAGCAGAAAAAAACGTGTTCCAATTGACAGCAATCAGGTTCAGCACTATCTGTGGTTTCAGGTATCCAATAGGGGTCTTGGAATTACCCCCCTTGGATAAGGGGGGACTACTGTATTTACCAAAACAGGAACAACTGGAAAAGGACTATGATTCTTGGGGAAAATGAAGCATTCCATTTTGGTCATATTAAGTTTGAAATTCCCATGAGACATCTAAATAGTTTTGAATTCACACCAACCAGTATAAGATAAGTGTTTCATTGTAAATGTCACTAGATGAGGATAATGAGACTTTCCTGTCCTGGGATGATTTTAATTCTAGCAGGTCATTGACAAGATTTAAGAGCAGTATTGCTTGGACAAATTCTTGCAGTCTACTTGATACAATTTTTAGGTAGACCTTGTTCTGTTAAAAAATATTCTTTCTAGTTTTAAGTTCCTTGCCTAGAGTGAGAGGTAGACCCTATTTTCCAATATTTATTAAGAAACATAAATTTATGCCAGACAGTATTAGCAGCCTGAGAACAGTTAAGATCATATCTCTCTTCTTCTCAATCCTTCGGACCACTCTATCTGTCATAGAATATAATTTGTCTAGCAGTACTTAGTCTTTATCAAATCTTAAAAACTACTGGGGAAGGAAATTTTCAGTGTAGGTTTGTGATTGCAAGCTTCTTAATGAGAGCAAGGTTAATTTGCACATTTAGCACATATTTAAGGAGTACCTCCTGGACACCAGCCCCTGTGCCAGCCCTGGCTTTACAACGCCTTCAAAACACTCACAGGTCTGTGGCAGAGGGAAGGGGCAGGAATGTACACATATATATCAATTCCAGCAGGTTAAATGCAGCATGTAAATTCCCTGAGATGGCAATAAAGTGCATTAACAGTAGCATTAACTTGTAGGGCACAGTGGCTCATGCCTGTAATCCTAGCACTTTGGGAGCCCAAGGCGGGAGGATTGCTTGAGGTCAGGAGTTCGAGACCAGCCTGAGCAAGAGTGAGACTCCATTTCTACAAAAAGTAGAAAAATTAGCAGGGTGTAGTGGTGTACACTTGTATTCCCAGCTACTCAGGAGGCTGAGGCAGGAGGATCTCTTGAGCACAGGAGTTGGAGGTTGCAGTGAGCTATGATGACACCACTGCATCCTAGCCCAGGTGACAGAGTGAGACTCTGTCTCAAAAAAATAAAACAAAAGAAAACAAACAAACAAACAAAAAACAGTAGCATTAACAGTACTGAGATTGGCTTTGCTTGGGGAAAGTTTGGAAGTTTTTACAAAGAGGTTATGTTTGATTTGGGTCTTAAAACACAAGTAGGAGTTTACACGCACCCAAAAAGGAGGAAAGACACTCTACGTTGGGGGAATGACGTGTGTAAAATCAAAGTCATTAAGAGGATGACACGTTTGGAAATGCTGAAAAGGTCATGTCAGGGCAGAAGGTGTATGAAGGGAAATTCCAGGAGCTGAGGCTGGAGAGGTAGGTTGAGGCAAACTGTGAATGGTCCTAGAAGCCAAGTTAATACATATGGATTTCAGAGGTGAGCTAATAAACCAGGAATGTGGCAGATCAAAAATTTTTTTAAATGAGAAACTCTTGGCAGAAGTACAGAGAAAGAAAGAACTCTTAGCAAGAAGACTACTATAGTAAGAGGCTGTCGTAATAACCCAAGAGAGAGATAGGATGACATAGTCAAAGCTTATAAAGGATAAGTATGCCTTATCTGAAATTCTTGGGACCAGAAGTGTTTTGTATATCCAGTTTTTTTTGGATTTGGGAATATTTGCAAATACTGTACATAATGAGATATGTTGGGGATGGGACCCAAATCTAAACAAAAAATTTATTTATTTATGCTTTATATACACCTTATATATACCTGAAGGTAACTTTATGCAATATTTTTAATATTTTTGTGCATGAAGCAAAGTTTGTGTGCATTAGACCACCAGAAAGCAAAGGCGTCACTATCTCATGTCATGCTCAAAACATTTTGGATTTTGGAGCATTTTGGATTTCGAATTTTCAGATTGGGGATGCTTAATCCGTAGCAAGAGATTTCACTCAGGAGACTAGGTAGATGGCAGCTAGGCTGTGAGAGAACACAGTAGGCAAGGAGAAAAAGAGGCAAAGAAAGAAGGAGAAGGGGGAAACATAACAATAAGAAAAATAAGAAACAGAGAAGGAAGTTTCTCGAAACAGAGGCAGCTAACGATGTTACTGCAGTGAAATGGCCAAGCGGGCTGGAAAATGAAAACAGTTTATTGGATTTGGCAACCACATTAGGCTATCAAATACCTTGGTTAGAGCATTTTCAGCAAAGGGATGAGGGAAGCCAGACGAGTAGATTGAAAATTAAGTGTTAATGCTGTGGAGGAATTTAGCGGGGAAGCAAAGGAGAGCCACACGGTGGCAGCTTAAAGGAAAGAGAAAGTCAAGGTCGTGAGGTTTGACTCTATGTTCACATTGAGAGGACAAATCCAGTGGAAAAGGAGATTTTGAAGCTACAGCAAAGTGATAGCCTTGAAGGGGTGGAGGGACAGCAAAAAGGACACGTGCTGCTTTAGGTGATTTGGAAGTGGAGAAAAGGGAGCTTGAAAGAATTCTTGTCTTCTGGTCTTGCTTTTTCTTATGATGTAGAAAGCTTGACTAAGAGGAACAGAGATGCTGTTGAGAATTCAGAAAAAGTGGCAAGGGTTTGGAAAACCAGTTACAGAGAAAGATAAAATAAACTGACTAGGGAAAAATGAAGGTTTTGTCGAGTAGTTTAGAAAGCCCAGCCAAGTTCACAATCATCTAAAGAGAATATCTAGAAGGTTCGAGTCTTAGCTTTAACACTTAGAAGGTGAGTGACTTGGGTAAATGATTTATCTGCACCTCCCATTTTTTCACAAACAAAATGAACATAATTATATTTATTAAAATGACTTATAAATTATTGAATACTATGCAAATAATGCCGGTTTGGGTTTGAAGACCCAACGTCAAGATTTTCACTTCCATATGACTATGCAGCCTGGCACACGGACAGGCTGGCCGTGCTATCCCTTTAACAGTTATATGGGCCCTGCTCCTTTTATTGCAACAACAGGATTTGTTCTACTAGTCTTTTACTCTGCTGGTCTGCCTACTCTTCATTGCTGCCCTCAACGCCTCGAAGCTGCACACTTCACTTCCCTTGCACTCTGGCCATGGTGGTATACTCTAAGTTCTGCACTGGAGTCTCTGCTGCTAACACTCCTGGCAGACCACTGTGTAGTTCATTCCCCTTACCTTGGCATCCTCAAAATCATTCCTGCCTAGAGATATGGGGAGTGGCCAAGACAGTGGAATTATGGTGAGGCAGGCAACTGTACTGCTTATGAAAATCCTTATGGTTTCATGATACCCTCAGGTACAGAGATGGCAGCATGGCACACATGGCTTACTAATGGTTACTGTGTACTATTGAGAGTCCCAGGTCAGCCAGTGAGCCATCAAATGGCAGAGCCTACAGGAGAACCCTTAGATGTCATTTAGCCCAATCCCCTAATTTAACAGTTAACACAACTTACGTTCAGAGAAGTGGAAAAAAAGCTTCCTCAAGTCCACTTAGCTATTTAAGGACAGCTATTTAAGCCCCCCCACGCCCCCATTCAGTGTCTTTGCTACTAAGCTCTGTCACTTCTCTCTGATGGCTTAAAACATTTCCTGGTTCTAATCAACAGACCCAACTGAACTGCCCTGAAATCACTGATCTTACCTTCTTTTTGGATAAATAAGCCTGCTCTTTCATCTCTTTTCTGGGCTGCTGTTTGTTCAACCAATTTTTCGAACCCCTTCAAGGACATTCTGAAATTGCTAACCTGAAGTGCAACATTGAGACTCATTTCCTCCGTGTCATCCATAGGGAAATAGGTGACCTTTTACTTCTGTACAGAAATAATACTGCAAATTTGCAAATTTGGAAAACCTTCCAGTTGTTACAATGCCTCCCTGCTGTCTCAATGTTTGCCCTAGGTCTCATTCCTTTGATCTTAAAATCCCATACTGTGGGTAGGAATAAGAGTTACCACTAGGATATTCGCAGGGAGGAAAGCTGACTTAGGTCTGATGCATTTCATATAGGCAAACATTTCAGCAAAAACCCTGACCTCATAATGTTACCAGCGTCCTCAATAAGGCCTTCATTGCATCACAATATCTCTGTAACATCCTACTTCCCTCTCTCCTGTACCTCTTCTTACCTCCATCCTTTTGCCCTCCTCACAATGTTGTGGAAAGGAAAGTTCACACTCATTCTTGCAGCTGCACTGGATATGGAAACTTGAACTTCTAATGATGAAAATGTATTTGAGCCCCTGGCATTTCTACCACAAATGAAGACATTTTTAGAGGGTATAGGGAATAAAAATGTCTCTTCTTCCTTTTATGCATTGTCCCTTCAATTAAAATAATAACGTGAGCCAAAGCTGAGGAAGGAGTAGTTCCTGATTGTGAGGTAAGTTTTTCCATTGCAAACTTCATTCAGGGTGTCCACTGAATGAGCAGAGGCCTTTCTGCTTATCTCCTTTGCCCTACTTGCAGTCTCCAATCCCACCCAGTCTAATTGCTATTGACTCAACTTTTCCCATTTTCAACTTTTTATGGGAAGGAGAGGTTGTCTAATGTTTTATCAATAATTAGTTAACCTCCTATGGCTTAGGGGAGTTATTGAAATTCCTACCCTTTGATAGTCCATCTTTTAAAACATCTTGCAAGACTTTGCATTCAGACGTGAAGCAGATGGCATTTCAGGACACCTCCAGTTCCAGCACTGTCTTCTTGGTGTCCACCTCTGACTACTATCTATTCGGACAGCATAGGAAGATTTTACATAGGAAATAAATCTCCCAACTTCATTTGCTCCTTTTCCTTTTTCCTTTAAAGCTTTCAAAGCACTGTGCAATGACATCTGAAGGACCATCTTTTCTACAATTCTAATGCACACATTCATCCATCCATCCATCCATTCAGCAAATATTTATTGAACATATACTTCATGCCAGGGGGGGGCGTTTTAGGCACAGAAATGAACAAAATAGCTTCTTGAGCTTACAGTCTAATGGAGAAGACAGACAAATATATAAACAAGCAAATAATATGTGAGAAGGTGATAAGCGCTATGAAGAAAGAGAGTAAAGGTGTGTGTACCGGGGTGGGTGGAATAAGAGTAGAACAGGTAGGGAGTTCAGGGAAGTCCTCATTAATGTTATGACATTTGGCAGAAACCTGAAGGAAGTGAGGTAGCAAGCCAGGTGCGTAAATGGTAAAGGAGTGTTCTAGGGGAGAGCAGGCATGAAGTCCTGAGATCAACGTGTGCTTGACATATCTGAGAAACAGCAAAGAGGCCGGTTTGCCTAAGGCAGTGTGGGAGGGACAGAGAGTGAGGGAAAGAGGGTCAGAGAGCTGGGGCAGGGGCAGATCTGCAGGTCCTTCTAGGCTGTTGTGAGGATTTTGGCTTTTACCCTGAGTGAGATGGGAAGCTCTTGAGCAGAATAGTGACATGATCTGGATTACATTTGGAAAGGATTGCTGGATTGCTCCAGCTGCTTTGCGGAGAATAAACCGAAAGGGAGAAAGGGTGGAAGCAGGGAAGGCAGTTGTGTGGCAATTTCAGTAATCCAAGTAAGAGACGACAGTGGCTTGGATAGTGGCTGGTGATGAAGGTAGTGCGAAGGGGTCAGATTGCGTGAAGGCAGACGTGACAGGATTTGCTAATGGGTTAGATGGGGGTGTGACAGCAAGAGAAGAATCAAGGACAATTCCAGGGATTCTGGCCCTGAGAAACTGAAAGGATAGAGTTATCATTCACTTTGTTCGGGAGAACGCTGGTGGGAGGAGCAGATTTAGGGGGGGAAATTAGAGTTCAGTTGGGGACATGTTAAGTATGAGATGTCTATTAGATAAACAATCGTGGATGTTGAATAACCAGGTGTGGGAGTCCAGGGTCCAGGGGAGAGCTCGGGAGTCATCAGCACGTAGACAGCGTTTAAAGCCATTAGACTGGATGAGATCATCGGGGATCAATGCAGATAAAGAAGAAAGCGAGCTGGTGACGGAACTCTGAGCATGCCTGTGTTCAGAGGTCAGAGCGATCAGGAAGAACCACTGACAGAGACTGACAGGGGGTGGCCAGTGAGGTAGGAGGAAATCTAAGAGAAAGGATTATCTCAGAAGCCAAGAAGAGAAGGCGTTTTGAAAAGGAATTCACGATTTGAAAGATAATCCAGTTTATCCAATTTAAAAAATTGCATAAAAGAGAAAGGAAGGAGGAGGAGACCTAGAGATTAAAAGGGACTTTAAAGAAGCACCATCTAACCACAGTGTGTGGGCCATATTTAGATCCTGACTCAACAACCAAACTGAAAAATAATTACAACATTTATGAGTCAATTGGAAATTGGAATGCCCCTGGATATTTGATGATATTAAGAAATTATTGTTCTTTTTTTTTTTAGATTTGATAATTATATTTTGTTATATTGTTTGTCTTAGTCCAGTCCTGCTGCTACGACAAAATACCTTGGATTGGGTAATCTATAAACAACAGAAATTTACTTCTCACAGGTCTGGAGTCTGGTAAGTCCAAGATCAAGACTTCAGCAAATTCAGTATCCAGTGAGGGCCTATTCCTCATAGATGTTGCCTTCTATGTGTCCTCACATGGCTGAAGGGAAAAACACCCGTTTATAAGAGCACACCCCGTTCATAAGGTTGGAAACCTTGTGACCCTAATCACTTCCCAAAAGCCCCAACTTGTAGTACCATCACCTTGGGAGTCAGATTTCAACACATGAATTTTGGGGCTATGTAAACTTTCAGACCATAGCATTGTTATTTATGTGACGTTATATTTTAGAGTTACATACTGAAATATCTATGGATAAGCGTTAAAGTATGAAGGAGCGGTCAACTTTGCCAAATACTGCTCATAGTCTATATAAGGTGAGGTCTGAAAATTAACCGTTGCAATGTGGATGACAGTGACCTCAAGAAAGGCCATCTCAGTGGATTGGTGCGCTAGAGAGAAAGTAGAAGGAAGGGATGTGGATATAGTAGGTATAAAAGCATATTATGGCAGTGACTTTTGGGACCACCTTAGGGGTATAAGCTGAAGCAATTTACAACTATTATGGCCATTTATGGAGCTACAGGATGCATTGGTACTTGTATTTCCTCAATTACAAAAATAATATAGCCACAAATTTAAAGAACCTTAAAAGAAATCATTCATGTTCCTACCACTCTTAAAAACTATTAATTTTAGAAAATTGCCTTCTAAGCCCAAGCTATATACTTTGATAATTTTACAGTTTCAATAGAACTATGCACATTATTTAAATTTTAATAAACCTGTCCCCATGTTTCTAAAACCTTCATAAGTATAATTTTTTTCTTTTCCACCTATTTTTCTCAATCAAAAATTTTATTATTTTATTAATTTATACATATAAATGACTGTGAAAGGTGATTGATGTAAAAATTCAGAAGCAAACAAACACCTAGCTATGTTAGGAAAGAAATGGCATTGCCACTGTCAGAGAAAGACTCCAAGAAAAAAAAAATAGGTGGAATGGATTCTCTGAGCTAGTTTGGCTTCAATTTCCAGAAGTATTAAAAGAACCCCTATGTATAAATCACCAGGTGCTACCATGACACAAGGCCCATGGTTGGGTCCTCATCTGGTCTGTCATGTGGGCCATGACATGGTAGAAATTCTGTCAGGGCAATAGGTTGCTCTGCATTTTCTGCTTCTGAGTTCACCATGGCCAACTCCAGTTCTCAGGATAGATCAATGAAAAACTCTTCTGGGGTGAAATGAATATTCTCAGCTGATGCACGTGTCAGGGCACAAAGAGATGGGAAGGAGCTTCAACAGTGCATGACCCTGGCTGACCAGGTACTGCTGAGAATCTGGGCCATGCTTACCCTAGAAATTTCAGAGTAAAAGGATGATAGAGCAGAAGCCATCTTGGTGACAACACTCCTTCACATGTCTGTCTCTTGAGTCATAGCCCTGTAGTCTGGACTGATGCCCTATATACACTGGGGCAAGGCTGTCATACTGATATCTCTTTTCATCATGATTTTAGGAATTCCCTTATCTTCCAGCCTATATCCTAGGACATGTCTTTCTTTGCCATGGTTTATTCCCTCATTTTGGTGCCTCACATTTAGAAATGGTGCCTGGAAGATAAATTTTTGATACTTGTATGTCTGAAAATATCCTGATCTTTCCATGCATATTATCCATATTTGGTTGGGTATAGAATTCCAAGTTGGAAATTGTGTTCTTTCAATATTTTGAAGATGTTATTCCATTGTCTTTTTGCTTCTAGTGTTGCTGTTATAAGGAGTATATTCTGATCAGTTTCTTTTGCTGATCATAAGCTATCCTGATCCCTGATCCTTTGTAGATAACTTGTTTTTATTTCCCCTTCTCAGGAGCTTATAAATGTTCCTTTTGTCCCCAGTGTACTAGACTTTCACTATAAAGGGTATTGGTGTGGAGATACACATATTTTTAAAAATTAGTCATAATTTCACTAACCAGTTCCTTCAAGAAATTGAACGTTTACTCTTCCCTACCTCCTTTGTTATCTAAACTCTGTTTTTTACAGCGAGGTTACTACAAATGAGATTTCATTTTTAAGACAAATATATGTATTCAGAGGTAGGGGGGATGTGGACAGATACACAGTTTATATACAAAGCTGATCCCTATGTCTCACCCATCTGAGGAGCTGTATGCACAAGGAGAATTGACATTCAGAACCTAAACGCATGCTAGATTCTCTTTTTTTAAAAAGTTCAATCACATTCACTAAATTGCATTTCCTAAGGTAGGAAAAGTTGCATATATGTTTGGCAAGATTTTATGTAAGGGCTCTTCTGCTTTTCAACAGAGACCAAGGTTAGAGAGGCCAGGAAAGGATGTGTCCCAACCCTGGGAAGGAGATTACTTGAATAAGGGTTGAAGTTCCCTCTCAGCTGACAAGTTCACGATGCAAAAGGCTAGCAGTTAGCAGTTATTCCAAACAAGAATGTCAGTCTGTCTCTATTCCCTCCTTCCCCATACTTTGCAAAGGACTTTTTGGAATATAGGTACTGTGATGATTTAGTACTCCAGTGTAAGAGGATATTAAAATGAACCTCTTTCTGCCCTGGGAGTGGCCCCACAACACAAAAGCCTTGGAGAATTCCCCCGTTCTAAAGGACAGTGCTGGACAGTCCATGAAGGAGGATATGTGGGGGCTCTGGGAACCAGTTCTGTGTGCATTAGCCCATGCTCACTTTCAAACTACTTAAGAGAAGGCAACAAGTTCATTAGGAGCTTGAGGAGACCATTAATGAGCATTTCCTTAGAGAGAATTTTCAGAGTAGTCCAGGAGCCATGATTTTTTTCCCACTTCTTTCCACCCAGGGGGCACTGATGGGGAGAGACTGAGGCTGGCCAGTCCTCTGCAGCAGATCACGTCCAGAATTTGGTGGGAAAAAGATGCATACATATTTCCAGAGGGCCAGATGCTAGACTCTGAGTAGAGGAGCCAGACTGGGTCATCTTGGGAAGGGCCCTACTGAAAAAGACTGCCTATGTTGTCTTGGGGACTCTAAGAAGGGGCAGAGAGGAAGATCCCAGTAGCCAGCTGATGAAAGCATTGTCCCATCAAGGGAGTTGTGCAAGAAAGACGTCAGGGGTCTCAGGTTCGCTAGAGAACCCACAAATCACCTTAGAAGTGGAAAAACACAGCATTTAAAATTTGCTGTAATCAGAGGGCACCAACACCAAATGACAACTTTACCAATCAAGAAATATTTTTTCCTTGCAATCCCAAAGGGACCCACAGCAGCATCTACACATAGTGGATCAAAGAAAGGGGAGAAGCTAAACTTGTGGTCCTCCCCATCCCTGCATGCACAGAAGTTCTCCAGGCCTTGAATTAGGCTGTATATTAGAGGGTGGAAAAGTGAGTTTTACATGCATTTTAACTTTTCCATATTATAATGTTCTGGACTTTTATTAGCTGAAGTGACCAGAAAAGCTTTGAAACCTGCTAATATTTCATCTAAGGGCAGGAAGGAGCAGGTGGAAAGAATACATTTTATAACAAATGAGTAGGGAGAACCAGTAAAGTTAATTTTTTCTTGCACCATACTGAGTCCAGCTTGCTCAATAAACTGGTTACCTCAGTTTACTTCTCCTACTCTGAAAGAGTGAGACGCAGGCATAATTCGCACATGCTTTTTTTCTTTTTTAAAAAAATTGTGGTAAGATAAACACAACATAAAATTTTCCCTTTTAACCTTTTTTTAAGTGTAAAATTCAGTGGCGTTAAATACATTTACAATGTTGTTCAACCATCACCACCATCCAATTCCAGAACTTTTTTGTTATTCCAAACAGAAACTCTGTACTCATTTGTCTTAGTTCATTTGTGTTGCTATAAAGGAATATTTGAGGCTGGGTAATTTTTAAAGAGGTTTATTTGGCTCATGGTTCTGTAGGCTGTACAAGAAGCATGGCATCAGCATCTGCATCTGGTGAGAGCCTCAGGAAGCTTCCATTCATGGTAGAAGGCAAAGGGGAGCCAGTGTGGGCAGAGATCACATGGCAAGAGTGGAAGGAAGTGGGAGAGAGGAGGAGGTGCCAGGCTGTTTTCAACAACCAGTTCTCGTGAGAACTAAAAGTGAGAATTCACTCACTACTGCAAGGAGGACACCAAGCCATTCATGAAGGATCTGCCCCCATGACCCAAACACCTTCCATTAGGCTCCACCTCCAACACTGGGGATCAAACTTCAACATGAGTCTTGGCGAGGCAAACAATCCATAACCAAACCACAGCACCATTAAACAATAACTCCCCATTCCTTCCCCCACTCAGTCTCTGGTAACCACCATTCTACTTTCTGTCTCTATGAGTTTGCTTTATATAAGTGAAATCATACAATGTTTGTCCTTTTGTGTTTGGCTTTCTTCACTTATCATAAAGTTTTCAAGGCTCCTCTAAGTTGTAACATGTGCTAGAATTTCATTTCTTTCTATGGCTGAATAATATTCCATTGTATGTATATACCACATTTGATCACCTACCTCTTGATGGGCATTTGGGTTATTTCCACATTTTGGCTATTGTGAATAATGCTACTATGAACATTGGTGTACAAATATCTGTGAGAGTCCCTGCTATCAATTCTTTTGAGTATATACCTAGGAGTGGAACTGTTAGATTATATGGTAATTCTATGTTTAACTTTTCAAGGAACTACCAAGTTATTTTCCACAGCAGCTGTGCCATTTTATATTTCCAACAGGGGTACACCAATTTCTCTCAATTGCCAACACTTATTTTCTGTGTTATTTTGTTTTGCTTTGTTTTTTGATGATAGCCACCCCAGCAGGTGTGAAGTGTTATTTCATTGCGGTTTTGACTTGCATTTCCCTAATGACAAATGGTGTTGAGCTTCTTTCCATGTGCTTATTGGTCGTTTGTATATCTTTGAAGAAACGCCTTTTCAGGTCCATTTTTGAATTGGGTTGTGTGGAGTTTTTGTTGTTGTAGGGGTTCCTTATATAGTCTGGATATTAATCCTTTATCAGATATATGATTTGCAAATATTTCTCCCATCCTGTGGGTTGTCTTTTCACTCTTCTGATAGTGTCCTTTGATAAACAACAGCTTTAAATTTTGATGAAATCCAATTTATTTATTATTTTCTTCTGTTGCCTGTGCTTTTGGTGTCACACCCAAGAAGTTTTCTTATATGAGGTCTATGGTTTTAGCTTTTACATTTACATCTTTGATTCATTTTGAATTAATTTTTACACATGATGTAATGTAAAGCTCCAACTTCATTCTTTTGCCTGTGGATGTACAGTTTTCCCAGCACCATTTGTTGAAAAGACTGTCCTTTCCTAATTGAATGCTCTTGACATCTTTGTCAAAAATCAACTGACCATATATGTAAGAGTTTATATCCTGGCTCTCTATTCTATTCCATTGGTCTATATGTTTGTCCTTATGCTAGCACTGCACTTGCTTTTTAAGTTCTAGTATTTTGCCATGATCCTACCATTACATAATTCTGAAATTGAGAAGAAATATATATCATTATTGACAAAGGAAATCATATATGTGGTATCATTGGCTGTTTCTGTCCAATTCAATAAATATCTTTAACAGTTCATAGTATAGTAAAATAATTGTATCAAAATTCTTAAACATTTGAGTCCAGGAGCTCAAGGCTGCAGTGAGCTATGATGGTACCACTGTACTCCAGCTTAGGCAACAGAGTGAGACCCTGTCTCTCTGAAAAATAAATAATAAAAATAAAGAAACAACATTCTTAAACATTTGTCAAAAGCCTCTTACTCCTTCTTTATATTCACCACTATTATTCCTTGTGCATAGGCATTGCTGTAGACTTTACTCTGATCGACAGAGTAAAAGCCAAAGTCCTTTTATTAAAATGGCCAAGACCCTGTATGATCAAGCCATTTACCGCTCACCCACCTCTCTGTCCTCATTTCCTAATTCTCATTCTCTCTTCCTTGTTGCTCCTCCAACATGCCAAGCACAGTCCCACTATCCATAACCACCTTGTCTAAATGACAACCCCTTCCTTCCTTCTCACCTACTCTTTCTCTGCTTTACAATTCTTTATGGCACTTGTCAGCAGCTGACACCCTACATATGTACTTATTTTGTTTCTGTCTTTTCTCCCAACACCACCAGAATGTAAGCTTTATGAAGACAGGGACTCAGCACCAAAGAATGAAGGAACACTTAAGAAAAAAATATAGTGGTTCCTTCTTTATTCATTCATTCAACTAATATTTATTAAGAACTTAGTGTAGACTAGGCACTATGCTGAAAACACAGTAGACATCAAACATATAGAACTTGTTAAAAGGTTGTATAAACCTAAAATAAAAAATTAAAAAAATTTTTTAAAAGGGGGGTGGGTGGACTAGGTAGTCTCATAGATAGCAAGCCCAGATCAGAAGCCTTAAAGGAAAATTAAAGTTTGGAAGGCAGAACAACTGCCTCTCAGCTATTGCTCAATGCACCAGGATGGCCCAGCTGATTAGATTCTATTTCCAGAGAATTTGGAATGGAGATTGATTGAAGCTAGTTATTCTTCACTGATCTTTTGAATAGAGGTGGGAGGGATAAACATCCTCACGATGAGCAATTACTTTAGCTTCCACAAACCCTGTGCTAGTCACCAGTGCCCAGGACAGCCTGCAGGTGTGGCTCAGGACAGCTAACCTCCTGGGGAGCCTTGTTAGGGACTGTGCAGTGACAGAGGCAGAAGCAGCCCTCGCAGAGCGTGATGACGTCCACAACCTATATTTGACTTGTACTATATTTTCATTGCTACTGGGGAAAAGGCCCAGTGGAAAATGTGTGCTGTTCTAAATATAGCACTTACCTTTCTATACCTGCTAGATTTAGGTTGAAGCTTTGGGGGCACAGCCTAAGCAATCACTGCCGGTGAAGGACTTCAGCAGGCCTCAGTTAACAGGATAGATCTACTCATACTTCAGAGCAGGCCGGGGAGGATGATACTGGCAGGCCTTGGGGTCCAAACTGGGGCTTAACCTCAGTTCCACTCGAATGCCATTTCCTTCCCTATCCCACACTCTGAGGGTGGCAGACTCTTTTGTAAGCCCTTGGCCGTGTCCTCCAGGTCTCAGGTGGTTAGGTAGGCACCTGTCTATCAGGTTAGCCTTTTTCTTCCTCAGTTTTACCATTTGTAAGACTACCCCAAGCTTGCCAGTGTTTTGTTTTCTTTTGTTTACATTAAGTGTATGGGGCAGGGTAGGCTTTGTAGGCTGGTGGTGGGCTATTACAGCTTCCTGGGAAGGGGAGAAGCCTGGGGGGAGGGCTTCATCCATCCGAACCCTCTCGTTAGCATGTGGTAGGCGCAGGCGCTCAGAAATATCTATGAATGAATGAATGCATGAGTAGTGAGGGAATGGGTGAATGCACACTGCTTTCAAGCTGGGTGACGCTAAAGGGGCTGTGAGAAGCCATTGCGGTCGGTTTGCCTCCGCGGGCGCGCGCCCGCGCTTTCCGGCCGGGGTCGGGCGAGTGGGGGCGAGGGCAGCGAAGGCACGAGGACGCGCTCGCGGACCGGGGCGGGGCCACGAGGGCGCGCTGGGAGGCGGGGCAGCGGCGGGGACGCGCTCACGGGAAGGGGCGGGGCCACGAGGGCGCGCTGGGGGCGGGGCCACGCCCGCGGGGAGGGCGGGCTCCGAGGCGCGCGCGGCGGAAGGGGCGGGAGAAGGCGGCGGCGGCGGCGGCGCGGGCCCGGGAGTGCACAATGGCCAGAGCCGGCGGCGGGGCCGGGGCCCCACCCAGTGCGGAGCGCGCCGCGAGCCGCGCCGCACGCTGAGCACCTCCGGCCGCCGAGCGCGCCGGCGCCGGGCCATGTACTCGGGGAACCGCAGCGGCGGCCAGGGGTACTGGGAGGGCGGTGGGGCCGTGGGCGCTGAGGGGCCGGCGCCGGCGGGGACGCTGAGCCCGGCGCCGCTCTTCAGCCCGGGCACCTACGAGCGCCTGGCGCTGCTGCTGGGCTCCATCGGGCTGCTGGGCGTCGGCAACAACCTGCTGGTGCTCGTCCTCTACTACAAGTTCCCTCGGCTCCGCACTCCCACCCACCTCTTCCTGGTCAACATCAGCCTCAGCGACCTGCTGGTGTCCCTCTTCGGGGTCACCTTTACCTTCGTGTCCTGCCTGAGGAACGGCTGGGTGTGGGACACCGTGGGCTGCGTGTGGGACGGGTTTAGCAGCAGCCTCTTCGGTGAGTTGGGCTGGGAGGAGAAAGCATCCTCCCCTCCTCTGCAAACTTCGCACTCCCTGCCTTGCCACCCCTCGTGCGTCCGCCTGCCACCCGGCCCACCCTCCACTCGTTCCCGCTCGCCCCTGCCCGCCACCGTCCTGCGCTGGCCTGGTGTCCCCTCGCCCCCATCACGCTCCTCGACCCCAAGCTGCGTGGCATGCCATCCTCCTCCCTTCATCTCCCCCACGCCACGCTGACCGCGCCTCGCTTCCTGCGGTCCTTCATCCCTCGCCACGCCGACCCCAAGCCCCAGCCCGTCTTCAGCCCCGGCTCCCCCTTAGACGCCAGTCCCTCCGTAACTCTGCAGCCCCTGGCAAGGCTCATCTGCCATCTCATTTCTGTTTTCACCTCCTGATGTAATTCAACAGGGCACGACACAATGGTTCTCACACTTCAGGAAAGAGACGAGGGTCTGTAGAGTCAAGAGAGTCAAGAAAAGAAGTGATTAACTCGTGAGAGTTAGAGGAGGTGATGAGATTTGATTTATATACTTCTATTTGTTTACTAAAATAAGAGGTAGAGACCTAAAATAGCAATGTGCAAATTTTTTTTTTCTTCTCATTAGCAGTTGTAAACCTTTGAATGCTTTCTAGGGTGTGAGATAGTTTCATTCAGGTCCTCAGAATGCAAATTGGTATGTGCCCTATAAGCTATTTTTACGATATTTTTCTCCTTATAGATAGATTCCATCACATCAAAATCTAAGGTGAGATTACAGATGGCTCAGAGAATCCCATCCCAGGTGAACAAATATTGTAAATAGCTGCGCAGCCAGTAGGTTTCATTAAAGTAGAACTTGAATATTCATTGAAGATTTATTTCTACAATACTCCTAATCATTGTGGAAGATTTAAGTCTCACTGAGACTTGACATTTTGAAGGATGATCAACAGCCCAGCATGTCATTGAAGATGTGATTTTTTTCTAAGCTTGGGAAATAAATTTTTTTGTGTGCTCCAGGAGTTTCATTTGTACAAAGACTTGAAATAGAAATGTGTATTTCTTAGGTCTTAAAGTTCCTTTTTTCAATTTTGAAATCCAATGATACTTTATTATTGCTTTTATTCCGGCAGGTTTTGGAGAACAAATCTTTGTAGCATTATCAAAAATATTTTCTTACTCAGCAACCTTCTATGGTATAACAGACCCAAATATTATGATGTTTGTAATGATTCACTTTTTGATATTTTGGAGGAAATAAGAAAATGCTATAGAAATTATGATTTCATTTATTTGATTGCCTCAATGATTATAATATTCTCCCCACCCCCTACCCCCCAGTAAGCATTGATCTGAAAATTTCATTTGTACAAAGATTTGAAACTTGGGGAGGGGACTGTAAGTGTATGTAGGTCGTGATATAGATGGCTATGGGATTACACTGTATATTAATTAAAAATACCTAGCAGGCAATTTCTTAGGCAGGGCTAAGCTTTAAAAGAATTGATTCAAGCCCAGGCCTAAAGTAGCATCAGTAATGCTCCCTAGGGTGGGCAACAGGTGTTTGTTCACAGACATCAAAGTTCTTATATTGATGAAGTGCCTTTTCTGTGCTGGAAAATTCTGTTTCTGTGCCTCGGAGTTTGAAAACAAGAATATACTGAGTTCTTTATGAGTATTAGCATCCATCTTGTTCCTCACCTCTTCCCTCTGCTGACCCCTCCCTGTTGAGTCTCCTAGTCTCTTCCTTCTTTTTTCTGTCCTTCACCATCCCTCCTGTGGTCCCATCCCAATCAGAAGTGATTTTCAAAATTCACAGTATTTAATCTCAGGCCATTTAGTAAGTGCTTTCAGCCATGCCTTTATTCCTGTTTTTAAATTAGAGGTAGAAACTCTGGACTAAGAGGTTCAGAGACTTGTTCAAGCCTTGAGGACAAGTCAATAGTGAGATTACTATGGAGCTTAAAAAGTTCTTAGCAAAGATAAATTCCAGGGTTTGTGCTTCTAGATTAGGGTTAAAAAGGGAGTGTGTTTCCCCATTTTATCCCAGTGCTCCCTAGCAATGAGCAAATGAATAACCAGTCATGGAGTATTGAAGGGAGAGGAAATAAAAAATGCTGGAAGAAGCTGCTTGTTCCAGAGGCTTTTGGAGAGGCTGCCCTATCTAGTGGAAAGACCATTGGCCTGATGGCACAAGAGTGGGTACTGCTCTTGATCTTGCGTCTAATGCATCGTGCGGGCTTTCCTAAATTGCATAATCTTTCCAGCCATCAGTTTTCTCATCTCTATTATTGAGTAGTTGAGCTTAATGTTCTTTGAGGTTATCCCATTTGCTTTGTATTCTGATGACCCCTTTGATATCTGTGCCTAGTCTTAGCACTTAAGGCCTGTGTCCTCCACTCTTACTCCCGCCCACAGCTCTATCCGCTTCTAAGCCAAGAATAAGCATGTACTGTGGTTATACTTCTCCAAATACCATCATAGGTTCTGTCTCCCTCTTCACACCCTGCTGGAGGAAGGCAGAATAAGTAATTCAGACATACTTATATTTATACATGAGTAGGCCAGGCAGCTGATTCATTCTGTCTTCAGTTCCTGGCTTCTCAGGGAATGCTGAAAATGAGTAGAATCCCTGATATTCTTGAGGCAGAGGGTTTGACTGGACAGGACTATTAGGATTGCCATTTCAGTTTATGAATGGCAGTCAGGTCAGTGACCTGTGCAGTTTAAGTTCTAATTAAATGGCTTGTTTTACCAATATCCAAGATAATTAGTCATCTTGGTCTAGACAGGTCCAGTTTGTACTGATTAGATTTCAGTAGACTTAACAGTAGTGAAAATCAGAACTCAAAAGAACTCTCACTTTTACTGTGCAATGATGAAAGATAGAAAGTTTAGCTATGTGGTATGTGTAGTGCTTTGGTCTAAAGACTTCCAGGTGAGTATGCCCTTCAGCCCCTTGGCTTTTCCACCTCTGGCTACACCTAGCATCACACAGATATTCTGCACATGGAATATAACCAGCATTATGCTGGAAGTTAACAGGAGAGCTTTTCTTCCCTCCCCCTCAAAAATAAGAACAACAAACAACATGTTAGTCTTGGCAGAGGATGTTTAGACAGACCTTTTTGGGGGGATACAGAGATTCAAGGTTGCAGATACAGTCTGGCAAAATGCAGACATCACCCGATTCAAATGTTAGAAGTAGATGTTTTTTATGTTAAGATATCTTAACATGAAACCAGGAATTTTTCTTTTTAACTTACTGTTATAAAACACTGTATATATGATAAAGTACACATTGTACTTTATATGTACATTCATATAAAGATTTGTTATAATGAGATTTTTCTCCTCAATAGGCCTATTCTTTTGTGTACCTAAATATTTTTAAATGCCAGTTGTTTTCCTGAATTAATCCTTTTGTGATAATCTGACTGGTTAACTCAGTAGAAGTAGTCTCAGTTGCTACCATGAGATCCTAAGGCTGGTTGGGGCATGGAAAGTTCTTCTATTTGGCTATTCTGGAATCACCCACAGACAGTATTGGCCACAGGAATATTTCTAATCATGGCAGTATGCACATGGTATATAATCTGTTTCCATAAACACAGTGCAGCAACACATTTCTTTTAGTCTGAGCTCACAGCTGTGTATAGTTTTATTCAAATATTAGTTTACTTAAAATCAAAAGTTAGAGGATTGTATTATATTAACTTTATTTTTGTGGGACATTATGATGTCAGTTCTTTATTATTGTATTGCCCCATTTTGGGGAGGGTTATAGCTCTATTGTTCATTTTTAAGAAATTAGAAAATATGTGAGAAAGCATTTAATGATTTGCTTTAGTAGAGGTTTATATCCGAATAAGAAATTGGGCTCCAATGGATAGTAATTGCTGTTGCATGAAATTACTTTTCTATTACATTGTTTACAGTTGTATTCTTTCTTGAATTTTCTTCTTTCAGAGAAGAGTTCCAGTCACAAATGCATATATGATGCATTTTGACATTTACTGCTAAGATGAAATGCAGAAATGAAACCACACATCCATTTTAGTATTCTCAGATGTGATTAGATGTACTTTCTCATGTTTTTATGCTACTGACTTATAAGGAAAAAAAATATTTAAAAAGGGTAACAGTTAAGCAGCTAGGACCTACAACCTCAGTGCTTCTGGGATGAACTGGAACATCACAAGGAGAAATTTTATCACACCATAATCATACCTCCGCTGGGTCCTCGCATAGATTCATACACATTTCCTTCATCAGCCGTCATCACCAGACGATTTACTTCCTAGGATGGCGGACAGTCTACCCACAGAGTTTGATGTGGTTATAATAGGGACAGGTTTGCCTGAATCCATCCTTGCAGCTGCATGTTCAAGAAGTGGTCAGAGGGTTCTGCATATTGATTCAAGAAGTTACTATGGAGGAAACTGGGCTAGTTTCAGCTTTTCGGGATTGCTATCCTGGTTGAAGGAGTATCAGCAAAACAGTGATGTTGGAGAAGAAAGTACTGCTGCGTGGCAAGAACTGATCCATGGAACAGAAGAAGCCATCACTCTTCGCAAGAAGGATGAAACCATTCAACACACAGAAGTTTTTTGTTATGCCAGTCAGGATATGGAGGACAATGTTGAAGAGATTGGTGCTCTGCAGAAAAATCCTTCCTCAGTGGCATCTAGTACCCCCACTGAATTTCTGGATTCTGCATGCTTGCCTGAAGAAAAGCACTCATCATATTTTACTGGCTACGAAATGCCTGCCAAACACCCGCAGAAAAGTGATAGAGAGATTTCACTAGCAGTAACTGATGTAGAGGAATCTCTGGAGGAAGGAAAGTATTGTGGAGCCAAAACTTGTATACATTCTGTTTCAGATGGGGATAAAGATGAAAACAAACCTATGGTAGAAGACAACACTGATCAACCAAAGAGAAATAGGATTACTTACTCTCAAATAGTTAAAGAAGGCAGGAGGTTTAATATTGATTTGGTATCAAAGCTGCTGTATTCTCAAGGATTGCTGATTGATCTTTTAATCAAATCAAATGTTAGTCGTTATGCAGAATTTAAAAATGTCACTAGGATTCTTGCATTTTGGGAAGGAAAGGTAGAACAGGTGCCTTGTTCCAGAGCAGATGTCTTTAACAGCAAAGAACTCACTATGGTCGAAAAGAGGATGCTAATGAAATTTCTCACATTTTGTTTAGACTATGAACACTATCCTGATGAATACCAAGCATTCAAGCAATGTTCATTTTCAGAGTACTTAAAAACGAAAAAATTAACTCCCAACCTCCAACATTTTGTACTGCACTCAATTGCAATGACATCAGAATCATCTTGCACTACAATAGATGGCCTTAAAGCAACAAAAAACTTCCTTCAGTGTCTTGGACGGTTTGGTAACACTCCCTTTTTATTTCCCTTGTATGGCCAAGGAGAAATTCCCCAGTGTTTCTGCAGGATGTGTGCGGTTTTTGGTGGGATTTATTGTCTTCGCCATAAAGTACAATGCTTTGTAGTTGACAAAGAATCTGGAAGATGTAAAGCAATTATAGATCACTTTGGTCAAAGAATAAATGCTAAATATTTTATTGTAGAGGATAGTTACCTTTCTGAGGACACATGCTCAGATGTGCAGTATAAGCAGATCTCTAGGGCAGTGCTCATTACAGATCGGTCTGTACTAAAGGCAGATTCAGATCAGCAGATTTCCATTTTGATAGTGCCTCCAGCAGAACCAGGAGCTTCTGCTGTTCGGGTTACAGAGTTATGTTCTTCAACCATGACATGCATGAAAGACACCTATCTGGTACATCTGACATGTTCATCTTCTAAAACAGCAAGAGAAGACTTAGAATCAGTGGTGAAGAAATTATTCACCCCATATTCTGAAACAGAAATAGACAAGGAAGAACCTACAAAGCCAAGAGTCTTGTGGGCTCTTTATTTTAATATGAGAGATTCCTCAGGAATCAGCAGAAGCTCATATAATGGCTTACCTTCCAATGTGTACGTCTGCTCTGGGCCTGATGGTGGACTGGGAAATGAGCACGCGGTTAAGCAAGCTGAAACACTTTTCCAGGAGATCTTTCCGAGTGAAGAATTCTGTCCCCCACCTCCAAATCCAGAGGACATTATCTTTGATGGTGATGATAAACAATCAGATACTCCTGGAACTAACACTATAATAATGGCCAAAGTAGAATCCTCTGAGGAAAGCAAAAACCTAGAAAGTCCACAAAAGCACCTTCAAAATTAGAACAGAGCAAACTGGAAATGTGACTTTGGGCCTTCATCCTGGCATCTGAATATTCTCATTTAAAGGACAGTATCCCATATGAGTAATTAGAAGTGGTTGTACGATGAATTCTATGCAGATGTTGTCTTTAACTCTCTTTAGACGTTCAGCATTGGGTGTCTTTGTTAACTTATAAGTAACTGATTTATTGGTTATTGGACACTTTGTTTCAGAATGGGCTCCATCATCCAGAATCTTAAAACAATTAGCTTTATTTTAGTATTGGGTATGTATGTGAGGGTTCCATATTAGCAACTTTGCTTAAAGGAAGATACTACTGTATCTGCTAATGATCTTCAGGTTTTATTATTGTCTACAGAAGAATTAATAATATCTAAGGAATATTAATTACTTTTGCAGCTGTTATAGTTGCTACCACCTCTGAATAGTGAAACACACACAAATAGTAAATTATGTGGGTCTTTTGTATATAATATAAACGTGTAGACATGGTGGTAGGAATAGCAACTAATACAAGTGCCAATATGATAAAATACATTTATAGATTAAAAGATTAGCTTTGCATGATCCTTTATTTGTGAGAGTTTGATATTTATAACACATTTTGCAGTGTAATTCACATACTTGATTGACCCTTGTCACCAGTGAGGCTGTGACATCACCATAGTCTTACACTTTTATAAAAAGAGTTGGAGTTCAATTAGTTAAAAAGCTCATTTTTGGGGGGTTTGTGCCAAAGAAAATCTAAGGGATAAGATTAATTCTGTATTAATATTTCAGAAAATTTCTGCAGAGCCCTGCTCTGGCACCTAAAAGGAAAGAACTTCCAACAAGTAACTCAGACCAAAAGAAAAAATAAAGTGCCCCAGGAAAATTTACTTCAGAATGACTGTTGTGAAATTCCTAAGAAGAAACTGAGTGAGGCATTTTTAACCTGGGATTACAGATGGTTTTAAAACCCTTTGTATATAGATTACCCAGGTCTCCCAGTGAGGGTGAAACATACTTGTTGGCTTTACCACTTTAGTTAGTGACATTAACTACAATTGATAGGAGTGAATCAAGGGGATTTACTATGACCCTTTTGTTGTGTTCCACCCCACAAATACTGAGGTAACAACCTTCATAATCACTTCTGCATCTTGGCTGTTTAATCTAGAGGATAGAAACTTTTTCTCCGAGAACCACCAGAATCATAAAACTGGTTGTACTGCAGTGGTGAAAACCTGTGGAGCTGTCAGAAGAGGTGAACTTCTTCTTCCTTTAGTCCTGTTTCCATTTTCAGACAGAGAATGATGAAGCCCTTTGTGACAGCTTTTGCCCGGGAACACAGCATTTATTATGTGCACTTAATATTGTGCTTTCTTTTTACAGTTTGTCGTCAATCTTGTGAGGCAGATATTATAGCATACACTTTCAAAGAGGAAATAGAAAATTATTAATAATTTGCTCAGAGTCTGGTGTGTGGAAGAGCCAACATTGGAACCCAGGCTTTCATGATTCTGAAACCCTTGATCTTTCCCCTAATGTTCACAGTTAGAAGACTGTAGGCGCTGTAGGAAAAGGAAAAGGTGCCGTGAAAATCAGTCTAGCATTGCTGGGGAAGAAAAGCAGAGAGAGATTGGCCTAGCAGCTTGGTGTTGAATTGTAGAAATATGAATATTAAAATTAATTAAAAATATATTTTAGAGCATGGATCTCATTGAAGCAGAATTTGTCTAAGTTTTAACAAAATAATGCACTTCAATAACATATCTTTTGATCTGAAGATTGAGTTATAAAAAATGCAAATGTTTCTAGACCAAACTGTGTTCTGAATGTAGTCTTTGTTGCTCTTCTAAAAGTGAGGAAAACAAGACAAGACAGATTTAAGTAATTGACAGCTTAAAGTGGAAAAGTTGTGTATTGGTATTAATGTTAACTTTTTTTGAATATAGGAAAATGGGAGGATCCTAAAGTTTAAATCTGTCAAAACAATTGAAATGTCTAAAAATAGACCAATAAAATATTAATTAGGATGAAAAGAAATTAAAATGACAAATAAAATGGAGGTGAAGGTAGTCCAGATCTACTGAAAAGTTTTCCAGTATCACTGATTATTTATAAGTAATTGAGGAAAGAAACAAAAGGTGGTTTTGCTGAATATAATGGAAATAGGAAAAAAAGTGATAGACTAGTCCAAAATAAGGGTTGGTTTAAAAACTAACAAAATGCAAATATTACTTTCTTAAGTAAATACAAAGTAAGTGGAAAATGAGTAGTTATAACCAATAAAAAACAGTTAAAAATTTAGGGGATATTGTAACCTTGTATAATTTTTTTACAAGTTGGAATATGACTTTACTGGGCTTATTGGTGAACTCTTTCAAATGTTTGAAGAATAAGTAATATCTATGTATCATGAAAAATAATATGCTTCTAATTGCATTTTGAGGCAAATATTGCTTCAATACTAAAAATCAAACATTTTAAAAAGGATCTCAACAGAGCAAAATGCAAAATAAAATATTGGCAAACAGTACAGCAACAAATAAGAATTTACTGTCACTCAAGATTATAAAGCTGGTATTCAACAGAACAACCATTAAATATCAACAGAACAAAAGTAAAAATCCAAAATATTAACTACAGATAACTTTTTAAAAATTCATCATTCAACTTTGACTTAATTACCTCTGGTAATGATTTCATAGTTTTCTCAAAGTCTTATGAGTAATTACTTAAAACCAAGAGCTATTATTATTCCTATTGGGAAAACATAGGAAACATTTCTCAAGCAAAACTAAACAATGTTGGCACCATTTTTATTTATATATGTTGAAGAAACTTGTCATTGCAATAAAAATGAGCATTCACAAAATGAGGAAGATAAGGAAAGAAAGCAGCACCAACACTAACAATAAAAGACTAATTCAGGAAGATGCAAGGATATACGGTTTTTAAAAATCTCGTATCTAGATCGTAACAGTGACAAACTGCAATTTAAAGTGTTTGGGTATTAGTAAAGTTACACAACTATATTGGGATAAATTAAGAAAGATGCCCAAATAGAAGCAGGTTTAAGGAACTAAATTTTAAAAATGAGCAAACTTATCTATGAGAGACATCCTGGTGTAATGAAAAAGTAGTAAATGGGGAGTCTTCTGAAAACCAGAATTACGGTCCTTGCTTCAGTACTTCCCAATGGTATAGTGTTGGGGAAATCACTCCTGGCTTCCATTTCACCACCTATAAAATAGAGACAATACTTCACAGAATAATTGTGAGGATTAACTTAGGTAATGTATATGAAGTCACATCCAAAGGAACACCAATATGTGACATTAGTAGGTATTAATAGGTTTACTATAATTCCATTTAACATTCCATCTGGATGCTTTATGTAATTTGAGAGAATTGTGATAAATTATTTAGGAAAGTAAGCAAAGATAAATGTAAATTTTTTTTAACTTAGGGGAAAAAATGGAGCCTTGCCCTTCAATTCCTTAAAACATGCTGTTAAGCAACCTTTCTAAATATTCTGTGGTGCTGAGTAGAAAGTTTTAAACTAATAAACCAATTGGAAAGAAAATATTTAATAACTGTTGGTGGAAAGCAGGTTATGTTATTTAATAATGTAGCTGGATGTTGGTATGGAAAAAGATACTAGGTCCACTTTACATACGGTATTGCAATTTATTCCAGATGATTTAAAATGTTAAGTATAAAATAATGATGCCAATAGTGATACAAAGGAACTTCATGGCAATTGACAAGGTGGAACAACTAAGAGAAAAATGAAAAATGTGTGCTAAATAGGAAAAAGATAAAACGAGATGGAATTTTTAAAAAGCTGTTTGCATTACACATGGATAAAGTACTTAATACTTTTTAAAAAGTGGATGCATATCCATAAAATTTTCTACTCTTTCTTAGGCAGGTTTATAAAGGGATAGTGTACAAATGAGAAGATACAAATAAAAATCAATTCTTAGAATCATATTCAAATTTCCTAATACTAAACATGCAAATTAAAACAACTTTGACTTAGTTCATGCTATTATATTAGCAAAATTTTTTAATTGTCTATGTCCTCATCCTCATAATATTGTATATTAGTATTCTTTTAAAAGAACTATTTAGAAGACTATAAAAAGAGCTCTATAACCTATCTATCTTTTGACATACTCACTTTGAGTAGCTTATGCCCAGGAAAATATTTAAAAGAAAGAAAAGCTATTTGTACAAAGATGTTTCTAGCAATTCCATTCATATGAGTTTAAGGGAAAAAAAAGCCCAATAATTGGGAAATGGATAAGTAAATTTTGGTGTATTATTGCTGTCATAGACTATTATATAGCCATTAAATAATATTGATATATGTAAAATTGTATGTAAAAAATGGTTAAGTGAGACTCAAAATGTTAATTAGAACATAAATTATGTTTATTGATTATATTTGTGTAAAAATTTAGGTCTCTACATTGAAAAGAGTCAGAAGACGTATATGTAATTAACTGCAGTTTCCCATTAGGGTTTTTATTGCTGTAAAATATTGATGTGTGCAATAAAAAGTGATTAACTGTAAAGTGGTTTACTGAATTGGTGATAAAATTACTGATTTCTTAGAAACCTCTGAAATTCTTTTTGAAATTAAAATTATACATTTCTAGATGTTAAAGTCAAAAAAGATAATCTCCAAAAATGTGTGGCAGAAACTTACAAATCTTGGTGGGGAGGATTTCTTGGTCAAGATGGACTTTGTATCTTTTGTGTCTTTTCTCAGTTGCCCAGCATTAAGGAATAATAATAGAAATAGTAGCAATGCATTCCAGGACATCAGCATGAAGACATTACATACTGATTAAAGTATGGCCCTAAATCCAAGAACTCACATGTCATTTGGGAGCCTTGGAGGCCAGGGAAATGAAAGCTGGATCCATAGATGTGACCGAGCCCGGCCAGAGATGGGTTTGCAGAGAGACCTGTGCTAAAGACACGTCTCAGGGAAATGAGGTTGTGGGCCGACCGACCCTTCCTTCCAGTTAGCCTGAGAGATCCAAATCAAAGTGATTTAATTCAGCAAACATCAGTTAAACACCTACTGCAGGTTATGAATTGGCATTATTCTGGGGATTAGAAATATAAAAATGAGTAAGATAAGTTCTCTACCTGACAAATACTCTGTTGGAAACTTTACCTTAAGGTAAGGTACCTTTTTACCTTAATGAGCACTTAAGACATTTTCTACCCATCACACTCCCCACAGCTAACTATCACTACCCTTCTCCCCTTAAAAGAAAAGAAAAACAAACAAATGATAAATCTCTGCCTTGTGGTGCATGACATTCCTTTTAAAGGGTGCCAAACTTTTTATTACGCAGTTGAAAGCAAGTGGCTTAAAGGTTAGCTGGATAATTTAACACTTTCTGACATCTATTTCAGCTAACGTTCAGTTAAGTTTCTCACATTAATCAAAAGCTTTCTCTCTTGCCTGGGGAAGGATCCAAGAGGAGGTCCAGGAGAGTAGGTCCAGAAGCCCAAGGCACTGAGGGTTTAGGAAGTAGGAAGTGTAAAGAAATCAAAATGAGAGAAGCAGATGATAAACTTTCAAGACCAAGAAATTCTGATTAGGATTAATTTTATTTTCCTTCATCTTGGTGGATGAAGTGGAAGTCATGCTCCTATTGCATTGAGGTAGCTGCTTCCTCTGAAGATTTTCAAATTTTATTTTAGTATTTTTACCTTTATTATAAAGAGGCATTGTTTCCAGTATAGTTTTTTTGTTTTGGGGTGTTTTTTTTTTAACCAAAAACCAAATGTATTCACATTTCAACAGCAGGGGTGCAGTACCTCCAGCTTTCTGTAAGACATGAACAACAGTACAGAAACTGAGTGATTTAACTGAAAGGATTTGACTATAACTTGAATATTATGACAGCAGTTCTGCTGCAGTATTTGTAGGAATGCCTTTCTCCTGACAGCTACATTTTCTTATGTGATCCTCAGGATAACTATGTAAGGTAAGAAAGGGCAGGTATTTATACCCATTTTGTAGATAAGACCTGGAGGAATTAAGCAACTTGTCTGGACTCACTCCTAATAAGTATTTAGATCCATTAATAAGAATTGAAATGCTACTGTTCCACTTTGCCTCCATCTCAAGAGAGTGATTTATTGCATATAGGAGTGTATAACACATAAATCACTATTATTTAAAAAGTGGTGGCTTCTAAAATTTTGGGGTACATTTGCTTTTCAGCAAATAAACTAATCCTATAAATTAAAACGTGTAATTAAGGTGGGTTTGAAAAAGGAGAAGGGAGTTAATTATTTAAGCTTACTCCCCAAATTAAAACAAACTATCCTGATATAATTATGTCAGGAGCTTTATTTCTTCATATATAATGTCTTTATTAGTTCCTGCTGATGTCCTATGATTTTAGCATTTGCTTGTTGCCAAATACAGACTTAACCCTAATACACTCTGTGAATAACTATTTAATAATAATAAAGGCATATACATGAGAGGAAAAGAGTGACTTTGGATTCAAAGGTGTAGGGTTGACAAAGTGTAGCAGGAAGATGAATACCTATTTGTAGTTCAGTCAGGAGGAGATACATCTTTGAGCATTTTATAGTTTTAAAGAAATAAAAATCCCTGGGGATGCTAGTGCAGTGGGTTTTATGCCAGTTCTTTTTATTATATGTCATATGATTAAAAGCCCTTCATTTTGTTTGAGGCTTTTATTCCTTTATTTACTTATCTCTTATATTTAAAAATAAGAACAGGAATATTACTAATCCAGTATGGGGAAAGTATCATTTTTGCATCATTATATAATTAATTTTATTATATTTGTAAGTTTATAAAGTTTTTATAACAATTTCAGTATTTTTATCACCCATTATAAAGAAACTTGGGGGAATGTACTGGCTGAGGAAGCCAGGAATCTTGTTTTTGGGCAACTAATAATACAATTCTTAACTTCCTAAAATGATTTAAGTGAAGTATTATAGAAAAATGAGCTGTATGGCTTCTGGTCCCATTTTATGACTGCACAGCATTGTTTATAATGCCCCCTGCTGTTGAAACATAAATAACAACTGGATGCTTATTAAAAGAAAAAAGCAAAAGATGAGAACTGCACTGGAAATAATTTGTCATGACATTGTAATCTCCTTTAAAACAAGACTGTGTACTGTACTTCTACATTCCCTACAGTTTCTTGCATATCACAGGCATGCAAAAAAAGATTTGCTAATTGAAAGACCAACTAGTAGTTTCCAGTGGCTCTTTTCTTCCATATCATCCTGTTACTTCCTCACCCCCTTCTAGATTCCAACTTGAGTAAGGATGACCACTGGGGCCCATCTCTGGGAAAATGTATCACAGTTACAGTCCTGGCTTCTTGTAGTATTAGTACAGATAATTTGTTTTAGGATAAGCCTATGTAAAGCTACTTGAAAAGAGTGCATATTAATCTATAAGAGGTTCCATTTAATAATTTTACTGATTTTCTCCCATTAGAGCAGTGGTTCTTAAAACAGGGTGTTTTGCCCTTCAGGAGACATTTAGCAATACCTGGAGACATTTAGGTTGTCACAACTGGAAAGGGCGTGCTACTGGCATCTAGTGGGAAGAGGACAGGGGTGCTGCTCAACATCCTACAATGCACAAGACGGCCCCCTCACAGCAAAGAATTATCCGGCCCCAAATGTCAATAGTGCCAAGGTTGAGAAACTGCATTAGAGTAAGTAAAAGTGTTGAATATTCATAAGGAATTTGCTTTCCTTTTATGCTCCCCACTCCTACCTCTTTTCCTCAAGATTTCTGACTCCATAAGTGCTTCCTCAGCAGGGTCATTGTTGATAGGAACTACTGTCTTTGCTGCTCCCATATTTATCCCCCAAACCCCCTTCCCCCTTTCCTCACCAATCCACAGTGGTTTCCCTCTGGAGGTTTATGGTAACTTAAACTCCAAAACAAAAAGTCAGAGAATTAGGCAATATTTCTCATCCCACCTCCATTGTCAAGTATAGAACAGAAATTTTTTTTAATGCATTCATTTCATCCAGAAATGTAATTCCTCTGTAAAGCGATTATAGAAATAAGAGGATATCTTTCTATACACTGCAAACAACTACCTCAAAATCAATGTAAAATTATTTCAGCATACTTGTTTTTGAAGGGGTGCTATTCACTAGACAGACTATTGGCAAATTAATCAAATTACATGTATATAACAATATCCTATGAGTTTCAGAGAAGCCAATACAAGACTAAATAAGCCATTCATAATTGAACTGTACTCACATTTACACTCACTGGTGGTTCATCAAGCAATGAGATAGTGCAGCAGCTTGGCATTTTATAGATGGATGTTAACTATAGAAAATAGTTAACCTAATTGTAACGGAATGAGTCTGTATGCTTAATGCAGATAAGAACCTTAACTAGATTACACTGCAAAGTGGAGCATAGGATTTGATACAATTCAACATTTGTTGAGCATGGACTGTGTCCTAGTTTCTGTGCTAGACTCTGGGAGTACAGACATGATAATTGTAACTAACACTGATCATTTTCTGAATGCCAAGTACTGCTCTATGTGCTTACTATGTTGTTTTATTTAAACCTCATAACAACCCAATTGGGTAGGTACTTTTATTATCCCCATTTTGCAGACAGGGAAACAGACACTGTGAAGACAAAGAACTTGACCAAGATCACACCATTGGTAAGTGGTAGAAGCGGGCCTCAAACCCAGGCAGTTTGCCTCCATCACCCATATGCTATGACTGAAATGTGATGTGGCGTCTTCAGAGAGGTGTCAGATGAAGTCCAGGAACACAAGTAACTACTTACCTGCCGGGAACTGTTCTGATTTCTTCACATATTTTATCTCAATTTTTAAAACAACCCTGTGAGGTAGGTATTAACATTTCCATGCGTAGATAAGAAATAGGGTTCAGTAACTTTCTCAAAGTCGCAGACTTGGTAAGTAGTGGAACTGTCCATGTATTGGGGCCAACACAGATGCACAATTAGCCACTGCATTAATCAGGCTGTGGTAATTTCTGTGATATAGGTATAAATAAACTTGAACGGATGCACAGAGATTTTAAATCTGATTAGGGAAGTCTGGGAGTGCTTCACAAAAGAAAAGCTGTCTGTGCTGGGCCCTGAAGGTTGAGAAGGATTTCCGCAGGCTGATGTGAGGAATGACATCCCAGGTAAGAAGAATAGCGCGAGGGCACGGAGGCATGGAGTGCCCGAACTGGTGAGGAGAGGTGTCAGATAGAACCTGAAGTGTCAGTGGCCCTGAATAGCGTGCTGACTCAGCTTGGGACTTCTATTCTGTGGATAATCAGGGGCTGTGGAAGGTGTTTCTAGGTAAGGACTTTTAAAGTTTTAAAGAGCCTGGCGGCAGTGTGGAGGAGGCTGGGAAGAAGGCGCAGAGATGGGGTGTGGGTGACTGGTATGGAGGAAGGATGTGACAAAGCTTGCATAGGGCAGAGTGATAGGAGTGAAAGAGGCAGAGAACAATTTGGAGATAGACATACAGGACCTGGAGAATATCTATGTCACAAATAAGGTACAGAGGGAAAGGACTTGGAAATGACTAAAAATTTCAGCTTTGGTTTCTGAACGCATGTATTTAATAATATATTTAACCAAGACTGGGAACAGATTTTGAGGAAAAGCAAATGCATTTGGTTTTGGTCATACAAGGTGTTTAGGAGGTGGTTATGAAAGGTCTTGGTGGGCTTTGTGTGCCATGCCAAGGAGTTTTGACTTTATCCTAGTGGAGAAGCCTTTAATGTTATTATTATATACAAGGAAACAGATTGTATTTGGATGTGTGTGTGTGTGTCTGTGTGTGTGTATACACACACACCTGGTGTATGTAGGATGAATTCAAGAGAGGCAAGAATGGAGAATAGAGACCAGACAGAAGGCTATTAAGATAGTTTGGCAAGAGATGGTTGGTGAGGGTCTGAATTCAGGCAATAGTAGTGAGAACAGCAAAGGACAGATTTGAGAACTATTGAGGAGATTCAATTAGCATGACTCAGTGATTGATTGGATATGAGTGCTGCAAGAAAGGAAGAGAAATCAGAAGGAAACTGAGAAAGAGCTGGTAGGTATGGACCTGGTGGGAATGCAGACATGGTGCCCTGCCTGATTTTACATAATAACTTCCACCCCTGGATTAGTCCTAGGCTAGAAAGATTCTTTTTCTAAGAGTCCTGTGTATATACTCCTTTTTCTCTCCTGGACTTAAGACTCAAGGATTTGAGTCAGAGACTGTTTGTACCTTGATTACCAAAGAGTCTGTCTGAGACTCTTGATAAGAGGAAAGAGACAAAGCCCTGACGGCATTATTTCAGGCCCCTAGATTATATGGCTCACATTATATTTCTACTGGGCACTGTGCCTGAAGCCGGTGCCTCTTTGGATTTCCCAGTTACATGAGATTACCCACTTGCATTTTCCTTAAAGGAAATAAAAAACATATGGCATAGAAATAGCAGGTGATGCAGGAGAGAGAAGTACTATAGAAGCCAAGAGGAATTTCAACAACAGCATGGTCCAAAGTGTTGATATTGCAAAGAGGTTGGGTAAACCAATGTATTAGCAATTGATTTGTCAATTGATGAAATTTTAGAGCAATAGTTTTAAACTAAAGAGTACGTATGAATCAAATGGGAACTTCTTTAAAATGCAGGTCACCAGGCACCACTCCTGCATTCTGGGTCAGTGGGTATACAGAGGGCAATTGTAATCGATTGCTGGGTGGATGGTGGATTGTCATGTATTATGGCATAAATAAGAGGGAATCAAACAAATATCTGATGATACGGAATGGTAGTAGGGATTTAATTTTTCTTCTGGTGGGTATTTTGGCAGGTTGTATTAAAAACATTAACATTTTGTACATCTTCTCAACTAACAATTATATTGCCAAGAATTTCTCCTAAGGAGATAATCATGGATGTATGTAAATATATAGCTACATTGGTTATAATGTCGTAGCTAACACTTATTAAGTGTTACCATAACACCAGGTACTGTGATAAGAGCTTTATGCATATCAATTAACTCTTAATCTTCACCCCAACTTTGTGAGGTAGTTAGATACTATTATTACCCCATTTTACAGTTTAGAAAATTAAAGCACAAAGAGATTAATTTGTTCAAGGTCACACAAAAAGTAGGGGATAGAGAACCTGAACCCAGTGTGCTTGATTGCTATGTTATACTCTCTCTCCGCACAGCAGTGTTTTAGAGGAGTAAAAAATCAAAAAAAATTTAAAAGTCTACAGTGTGAAATCTGAGAGAGCACATATTCCAGAAACCAACATACCACCACGCATATCATTCAGGACGTGACTCTGGAAACACTCTTTACCCTGCTGCTCCCCAAAAGATGATCAGAATTAATCCCCTCATACTTCACATCCCTGCTAATGGCAGTTGTCGCCAGAGGGAAAGCTTCTCCAGTTGGCCGTGACTGGACTCACATCTCTTTATGACCCAGTATGTTTCTTGATCTGGTCCAATTCTGAGCTCCCACTGTATGCCCTCTGGAGCTTCCCCTCATGAGCAGTAAACGCCCCTATATCTTCAACATCTCTGGACATTTTCTCTACCTCCTTACTTTAACTTAACCCTGACTGCCCCCAAGGATCTTGATTTCCCACCTCTCTTAGCTGTCTTTGCACTGCCATCCATATATCCCAGGGCCAGGGAGTGGAGCAGGTAGCACATTAAGTATCACTGCTGCTTCCCCAAAGCATTGCTCCCCCGTTCTATAAAACCCTTTGCTTCGCCAACACTTGCCCATAGTGAGGTTGCAAAATTGAAGTCACACATCACACAGATGTGCAGGGAATATAAGATTTGTTGGGCTGTCACCTCTCTCACTCATAGTCTTCTCTCTCCTTCCTGGGTCCTTTCCATCAGTTGACAGCCTAGCCACCACCCCCAACTGTCCCTCAACTTAGAACTGCCTCCTTCTTTCTGTTCTTTCTCTAAAGAGCCAATTTACTGACTGTCTAAGGCTTGCTACCTCCATATCCTCAATAAATTTTACTCTATAAAATATTTAACAGTTTTTAAATACAGAAAAGTACAAAGGATAACACAATAAGTGTCCATGTAGCTACTACAACCAAAGTGAAAAATATTAGTATTTCTATATTTGTTTTAATGTATCTTTAAAGAATTAAAATAGTGCAGATAAAATTCCACCCCCCACCCCAGTATTTCCTCTAGTCCTGCAGTCCCCAACCCCTGGGCCGTCAGACCGGTACTGGTCCGTGGCCTGTTAAGCACTGGGCCACAGAGCTCCGCCCTCCCTGTCCCCCACCCCCACCATCTGTGGAAAAATTATTTTCCATGAAACCAGTCCTTGGTGCCAAAAAGGTTGGCGACCACTGTGATTCCACCTCCTGCCTCCCAGAAGTCACTGACATGAATTTGACACGAATCTAAACAATGCTTTGATCCTGTTGCTCACAATATATTTACCCATTTCCCCCTTTTGATGGACATTAGGTTATCTCCTAATAGTTGTAGTTTTTTTCACTATAATTAATAAACAATGCTTCCAAGCATATCCTGTACACATCTCTTCCTATCCAATGGACAGAGTATCTCAGGGGCTATGCTGTCCAGTATGGTAACTACTAGTCACATGTGTGTCTTGAGCATTGAAATGGAGCTAATCTATGTTGAGATGTACGTGTAAAATACAAACCGTATTTCCAAGACTTAGAATGAGAAAAATATAAAATATCTCATTAATAATTTTATATTGATTACAAATTGAAATGGTAATATTTTACATATGTTAGTGTCTTAGTTCAAGCTGCTATAACAAAGTACCATACACTGAGTGGCTCATAGACAACTAACAGAAATTTATTTTTGACGGTTCTGGAGGCTGGAAGTCTGAGATTAGAGTACCAGCACGGTTGGGTTCTGATGAGGGCCCTCTTCTAGGCTGTAGTCTGCCAACTTTTTGTTTTGTCCTCACATGGTAGAAAGAGAACTAGGGCTAGCTTTCTGGCCTCTTTTTATAAGAGTACTAATTCCATTCATGATGGCTGGCTTAATCTCCTTCCAAAGACCTAACCTCCACATACCATCATCACATTGAGAGTTAGGATTTCAACATATGAATTTGGGGGACACAAACATTCAGACCATAACAGTTTGACTAAAAAGTATGTTATTAAAATTAATTTTATCTGTTTCTTTTTACTTTTTAAAATGTGACTGCTAGAAAAACTTAAATTTAAATAATCTTATATTTCTACTGACCAGCACTGCTCTAAGGTATATAAGTAAACTCAGAATTGCTACACATGTATATTACAGACAAATTTTCAAATTGCTTGTTGTCAACTTCCCTCAGTCCCACGCCTTTATTTAAAGCCCCCCCCCCCAGTTCCCCACTTCTTGGTGACATTTACTCTCTCTGAGCTGCCATGGCGCTTATGTCTGTATGTCTCATTTGGCATTTCAAATATGCAATTTTATATTTTGGTTTATCTTTTTACATTGCCTTTTCCCCTTTGCATCAAGGACCATATCTAATGACTTTGCTTCCCCAGCACTAAGCTCAGGGCCCCCTACACGTTATAGCCACTCAAATACTCACAGAAGTTTTAGACACAGCTGGCCTGGTGACTGTCTGCTCTCAAGCTATGGTTTGTCCTGCAACAGTTTTATCTTATTTACCTGGAATATGCTTTAAATTTCTTTACACTTTAAGGAAGTGTATCGAGGCTTCACTCTGTTCTGTATAACATGAGAAAATTCCCTAGGAAGTAACATCAGTCTTCACTCTGCCTCCTTTTTCATGATGAAACCGATGTCTCCCCAAGCTTCTCATTTCCTGATGGGTTCTGGAGACTGGGTTACCAGCGAGGCCAGGGTGAATGTCACAAGAAAGAGGCCATTTAGTTAGATTTATAAGAACTCCTTTTCAAATGACATTACTTTTAGCCATTTTCTGATATGCTGTGTCTGGTACTATAAAATATGGCATTATCATAACTTATTGGACTATAGAAGCAGCAGAATCGCAAAAGACAAGGGAATAGGTAGAGAGGAATAAAAGCTAGAAATAAGTAAAATGTTATAAAAATCAGAGCTGCCTATATAAGCTAGGAAAGAGCCCCCTTTCTCAGGATGGGCTCGGCCCTGTACCCTGGCATCCTTACTGACCCTCTCAGCTAGGAGCTTTGTGCACAACACTGCCTTCAGTGTCCCCTGTGCAATGCTGTTTTATGAAATGTTAAATGAATGGTTCTGTTCAGTTCTTATGTAGGGGCAATTTCCAAACTCTTAATATGTAGCCCTTGAACAGCAGAGGACAAAAGCAAGCAAGTTTTAGAGCCCAGAATGAGGCAACCAGGAAGTTTTCCCTGAAAGTTCTCAAGTGTCAAGGGGTGAGGGAGTGTTGATACAGAAAGATCTCTAAAGAACAAAAGATTTCACACATTAGAGGCACAGTAGCACTGATTTGCAGGGTATGTGCTGTTTCCCTGCCTAGGGTGATCCTCAGTTATATCTGAAAAAATATATATATAAACTGGTCTCTGCACTGGAGGCTTGAGGCATGTCTCTTTATTTTCTGTTTCTTAAAAATTCAGCATAATTTCTTACATAGGAAGAAAGAAGCCAAAAAGTAAAAATAAATAAATCCAAAGAGGCATAAGCAAAGAGTATGATACAATGAGAAGTGAAGAAAACCTTAAACCACTGGAACCCTAGCATATATGTGAAAGTCTTTTCATTGAAGAGAATCATTCCATAGAACACTAAGGCCCTTAAATATATTTCCAATCCTGTGCTACTGCCTGGACAAAGAGACACAGAACCGTGGTGCTGTTTCTGTGCTGCAAATGAGAGAGGTCAGAATGGAACACAAATAGGCTGCCTGCAGAGACTGCCAGAGAGAGAGGACCACTGTCCGCACTGCATCTCCTGGTATAGGACTGAGACCACAGGATTCAAAGACACCAGTAGTGGTTTCTTGTGTTCCTGTAGTGGTGATGGGGTTTGTGGAGGAAAACCTGGGACATGAGCAAATAGCCACAGAGATTATATTAAAGGAGGCCTCATGTTAATCTAGACCAATCGTTCTGAAGGTCAGTCATCAGTGGAGTCTTTTAACCAAACACATTCTCAGGTTCCATCCCAGGCCTACTGGATCGAGTATCTTCAAGGGCAGAGCCTTGGAACTGGCATTTTAAACAGCCTCCCCAGGAGATTCGTATGTAGCTATTTCCAGAGCTGGCATTTGGGAAGAGCATTCCTATCAATGGAAAGAGACCTGCTGTTCTGATCTAGGGGGTTTTACACTGAACATCAAGGAGGAGAGTTAAATCTATTTTAACCCAATTTGACAATGTGGGAGAGAAGCTTGAAATAATAGAATGTGAATGGGTCTGGCATTAGCCCTAACCCAACACCTCCCAGCCTGGCTTTGTGGCCTTGGACAAAATACCTCATATTTGTAAAACTTCCTTCCCCCACCTTCAGTTTTTTTTGTTTTGTTTTGTTTTTTAGTTCTTCGTCATTTGACAGTCTCAGCTGAGGATGACTAAGACTTTCAAGGAAATGAGATTTTCCTGCCTATCCAAATTGTCCCACACCAGTCACTGATATGGGTTTTGCTTCACATTCCAACACCACCACCTCACACGTTTGTGTTCTAAACTTCAAGCCTTTTGCTCCAGTATTGCACTGTCCAGGCTATGTGGCAATTATGTTTTTCCTTAGCATAATCCAACGAGCTTCTTATCATTTTTCCCTATTCTCCTTTCATGGTCCTGAGGTATTTTGTATCACATTTTCTATTCGATTAATTACTTATACACACACAATTTATAGCTGAGCGTGTTATATTTATTCTTGAGACAAAGGTCACACTGGTCCTCTGGGTTTTGACACTCTCCAGTGCGTCAGCATCAGGGTAATAGAAAATGACTTGAAATGGAATCGGTGTTGTTACCATCTGCTATAAAACCTAAACTCTGAGCTCCCTTGAGAGCTTTGTAAATTATAAATAACTGAATGAAGATTTAATTCAGTGCCTCTGAGATTCCCTAATATTTTTAATTTTCTCTTCTGGGCTATCTCAGATTTTCTTCCCTTGGTGCTAGGTTAATAATCCAGTAAGGAACATTTAGAAACTAGACTCATCATTGCAGGTGGGGGGTCACATTGCTATTCCACAATTTATTCATGTGTTGAATTTTTTCGTGGAATTAAAAAGACCTCAAGCTTCTCCGTTGCTCGGAACCATCTTGCATTGTCAAATCTTTCCAGTGGAAAATTCAAATACAGCTCTGGACTAGCAGTCAGGAGATCTGGGTTCTCATTCAGACAGACCCTCACTAGTCTTGTGACCTTAGTCTAGTCACGAATCTCAGCCCTTTTTCTCATACTCTAATCAATCAGGGCAATGAGCCTTCCCTACCTCAGATGTCTGTAAAGATCTGATTAGAAAAATACTTGGAACAGTATTTTGAAAGTTACAAAATATGATATGAAATAAGGTGTCATTATAATGTATTATGAGTAGAGAATAAAAGATAGTGAATCTAATAGGAATACCATTTGACTTTATAGCATTCATATGGTTGAGTTGAAATAGATCCCTTAGGAAAAATAGCAGGAAGTTGGTCTCATTTTATGTTATTCTAACCTATATCAAGGTCTGTCCAGAAAGTATCCAGCCATTGTTAATATAATATATAATATTACATGGCTGGATACTTTGGACAGAACTTGTATTGCTCCTTTCCCTTAGGAACATTTTTTCTTTTCATTAAAATCTGACTGTGGCTATTTCTAAGCAACATTTCACCTCAGTGTTTGGTTAATTACAAGGATGACCATGTTTACTCCAGGATTTTTCTTCTTTCTTTAAGAAGAAATATAGTCACATGTACACAACTTTTATGGTCAATACACGTATAATAATTTCTTGTTAGCTATTCCAGGTGCCAAGGAGGATGTTAAAATACAAAAGACGTGGTTCTTGTCTCTTAGGTGTTTACAATTTAATTGGAGAGATCAGACACGAGTGCACAGAATTGTACCAAAATATATTGTACCAGCAGCTGTGAAGACATAGTCTGTCTGTGTTGTGTATGAGCAGAGAGAGTGTGGCATGCACGAAGGAAGTTAGAAATGGTGAAAGAGAAGATTGACTACATAGTGGAAGAAATATGCAGAGTTCCTTGACAGCCAACATGCTACTCAAAGGGACCTTTGCAGGTCCTTCGCTAGAAAGGACCTTATGGAAGCAATAAGATGATCATCTTAGCTCAAGTTTCCCCAAGATAAAGTCTAAGGCAAAGTGTATGTACTAATGATTTATTGGGGAGTATAATCCCAGGGAATCAATAGCAAGAGACTAGAGGGAGAGAGGGAAGCGAGAGGGGGGAGGTCAAATACGAGAGAGCAGATGCATCACTGAGCTGGCCACAGTGATTGCTCAGTCTTGTAGGACATCTTCAGAGAGGCTATCTCAATGTAGCGCAGCTTGAAACAACCCATGGGGTAAGAGGGGGGTGCAAGCAATTTAACCTCTGGCTCCTTCCTGTCTCCTGACTCATATTGGTCTAAGTCTGCTCCATGAGGTGTTAACATCCCTTTGCTTCTGGGTTGGGACAGCGGGGTCCAGACAGCTGCTGGGGAGGCCAAAGCCTCCATGGGTCCAGTCCAGCAGGGGCGCAGGTGTAGCTTGGTTCCGTGTGGAGTTCGGTGGTGGTGGTTATGATGGCAGCAGCTGGAGCTTTGTAACTATATGGCTGGGAAGCAAGGCAAATGGTCAAGACCCACAGTTAGGAGTGGGGGCTTGTGCGCTGGGTCAAGGAGATGGCACATAAACTGAGTCCAGTCTATGATTTAATGTGGTGTTTGGTGCACAAGAAGGTGACAAAGGCCACACACAAAAAATCAGTTAGGAGTAGGTGACTGCCATAATTTATGGGATGTGAGTCCACACTGGAATAGTAGGAATGGCATGAGACATAGAGATGAGTTTAGAAATATTTCAAAAGAAAAGCCTTCTGTTAGTTTTAAATGCACATATAAGAGAGGGGAGAGGAGAAATAGAAAAGTAAGACAGCAAATCTGTTCCCAAAGTGCAGCAGAGTTAAGGCCCTGCTAGAAGAGCATTTTCTTGAGCATACTGTGGTGGGTTATCATAAAATCTAGATTGCTATGTTCAAGAAATAATTTTGATTAAGTGGTGAAAACAAGGAAAGTGTGTGCTTTCCATTTTGCCTGCACTATCACACTTATTCTTTGAGTGGAGTTGAATTAGGATTAGAATTTAGCAACCTTATTTCCTGACAAATGTTTCCATCTGACTGTTTTCCAGACTTTGTCCCCACTGTAGTTATGTTTGTGGTTCTTCCAAACCATTTAACACCACGGAGAAGTTACTTTATATTCAAACAGTTCTTTGCCACTTGACCTGTAGACTCTGGTCACAATGGATACTTCCTAGGTCTCTGGTTGTAACAATTATCCATTTCTCCCCATTGTTCACCATCTTGTTCAATATCCTTTTCTGACAAGCCGAGACATAAAGTATGGAATAAATTCTGATGAGGCCCTATGCCAAGATAGGGCACCCCTTTTCCTTGGTTATGGTGCATGGAATTAAGCAATCATTAGGGAAGGAAAAAAACCTAAAAGTGTGTCAAATCAGAGGCAAGTCAAACAGTCTAAAGCAGAGATATCTGTGCAAATGGGGCCATAGGCAGAAAAGAAGCCAAGCGTAAAGCCAGAGTAGTCAGAGACAAAGGGGAGGGGATATTAAAAGAATCAAAGATGACAGAGGGGAGATGAGCCTGGAATGATTTCCAAGCTACTGTACAGTTACCCAAGGTAGCTCAGGAGGAAGAGATACCCACAGCGGACAAAGTCTGTATGTTTTACCAGCTGCATCAACAACTATTTGTCCCTGCCTCCCCTGTGAAAAAAAGTCACCAGATTCAATGGAAAAAAATGCACTCCCTGTTCAGTGCATGTGAAATACCCATGAAGGGCAGCATGAGTAAGCACAACGGAAACAACAGTACAGTCATCTTCAACTGTGAGCAGCTAGCCCCCAGAACATGTCATGTGGCCTGCCTTGTTGAATCACTCTCTTCTGGCCATTCATTGGCCCTTCGATGAAGGGCACTCCCAGTTTCTAATGCACTGTTTGGGTGGCTATGTTTCCACAGGACAGTCAAAAATAAATATCTGTCTAAGCTGCTTACCTGAAATCATAATTTTTTAACCCATTGAAAGGGTTTTAACTTTCATGCTATGATAGGTTTCCTTTGGAACTGAGTCTTTGTATACTAAACATGAAGAATAGTAAACGTAAAGGATTTGGTTTTGGAACAAATAATAGAAAAAAGAGAATTTGATAAAGGGAAGAATTTGATAAACAGATATGAAAAAAGGATTAATTAACTAGAACTAATTTTCTGCTTTAATTGACATCCAGTAAATGCCTAAAAAATGTATAGTAAAAACCAACCACCACTTTGGTGTTTTAGAGAACCATTTTTATTGATCAAATAGAAATTGCTTATTCCAATAGCTGAGCAGATTAATTCAGATTAAGGTGGTCTTCTCTAATTTCCTCCAAAATTCTTCGGCTTAAAAAAAATTGAGTTTAAAATATGACCTCTTCTGATATCAAAAGTTGGTTACAGAACATGTGTAGTAGGTAACAGATTAAATATGCTTTCTGTAGAGACTACATCACTAATATAAAATTTTTTATAATTCTCAAAGGTAAATTAGAAAGCGAGTGTAGCATAGCATGGACTTTGGAATCAGATTGTGTGATTTGAATCTTGACTCTGTTATTTATTAGCTTATTATTTATTAGCTTGTGACCATTTTTACCTCAATTTCCTCATCTGTAAAATGGGAGTGATAATAATAATTTCTCCATGTCCCACAGAGTTGTGACGATTAAATGAAATAACACAGGTAAACTGCTTAGAACTCTATACACGCATAGAGACACATAGTAAGCACTCTCTCTAAGTGTTAGTGGGCTGAAATTACTATTGTTAATTAAATAAAAAGGAGTGGGGAAACTTTTTCAACAAATAAGCAATGTCAACAAGATTTCAAAGAAGAATTGTTACCTGCTTAAGAGAACAAACTTTTTCAGGCATATCGAAAGTACTGTTTTTCTTTAATGTTCAAATATGTACTTAGTAAATTAGTAAAGGCCACTAATTAATAAAGTAGCATTTTTATTAAGCAACCTTCATATAGTTTTGTTTCCATTACTATCTATGAACAAATGTAATTATCCTGCATCTTTAAAAATTTCTACAAATCAATATATGTTTTTGAATGAACAAAATTGGAATTTTTATTAGTTTGAGAAAATGTGCAACCACTTAGTTTGGAAGATTTTCCTGTGTGATCACCCACCTGGCCAACTCTCAAAACCACAAGGCAGGTTTTTATAGTTGTCCCATTTTACAGGTAGAGCATTTGAAACACAGTCCATTGAGTGCTTTGTTCCAAATGACCCAGAGAGTCCATGATGAAGTGAGTTATCCCCTAATCATCTTCCCTCCTGAGTCTACTTCTCTTATATTTCCTTTCCAAGTCAATGCAGTACCATCTATTCATTTACCTAAGCCAGGAACCCAAGACTCCCTTTCATTCTTCTTCCTTCATTCCCGTAGCCAACAAAGATTCCCTTCCTTAAATTTGTTGGACCTTCCTCATCAACCTTTCCCCAGAGCTACTAGGTTTCCCTAGGACCAGACTTGTCCCTCGCCACCATCCTTTTTCCTCATTGCAGCCAAAGGGAACTTTCCATAAGGAAAATCTACAAAAGCAAAATCAAAAGAAAATATTAAAACAAAATTCTCTAGAATTGTACGACGACAGAAGCGTACAAAAATAGTTTTAATGGCTCCTCAGAGCCCTTGGGGTACATTCCAAACTCCTGGCATGGCATTTAAGGGTCTTCCTGGGAGAGTCCTTAGTCTTTCAAATCTCTCTGTCTAGAACTCTCTGCTTCTACTATTTTGAATTATTTGCAGGCACCCAAATAGTGCCAGCTCTGTCAGGTCTCCATGTATGGACATAAGCTGTTCTTCCTTCCTGGGATAGGATTGGCAGCTCCTTGCCCCTCGCCCTGTTTCTTGCCTGGCGAAAGTGTACTTAATCTTTAAGACTCCCTCAGGTGGTATCTGCTTCCCGCAGAAAATCTCCTGAGTTGCATATTCTTCCTCCCACTATTAGAGTTTCTCCTTCTACCCCCTTCTCTGGAGAGACTGTGTGCTCCTTGAAGGCATGAACTATGTCATATTAACTTTTTACTCTAACAGATAGGGATTAACAGATCTGGGTCATGGCCCAGGCAATAACTGCTCTAATCACTTACTCTGTTTGGCGTGAACTTGCTTAGCCAGAGCTAGACACTTGAACTATAAATAAGCTATTCAATGTGGCCATCTAGTGGCTAAAGTAGGAAAATAACTTTATTTTGGGGTATTTGTACATATTAATTGACTCATCATGTATTTAAACTCCAGAGCTCTATACACTTTTGTGCCTTTTGCCTACTTTCTTAAATCAATTTTGCTCACATATATTCAACTATTCAATAATAATAATAATACCTTATTTATTACCATTTTACTAAACACATTCATATTCTCATTTACATTTAATACAAACAAACACATGATGAGACAGTATTTTGGTACTATTATCCCTATTTTACTGGTGAGCAAATTAAGATTCAGAGTGTTAATTAATTTTCCCAGAGTCACAGGGTAATTATGTCAAAAAACTGGAATTGATCCGAAGTCAGACGCCTTATTCATTAGGCAAACATGGAAAAAACTGGAATTGAATCCAGAACTTTAGCCTCAAATACATTCCTCTATTGTAGAATTTATCACATTGTTTTATAATTATTTATTTCTTTGTTTATAATTCATCTTTGTTTTCCCATTGCCTAACACAATGCCTGGCCCACCGTGTGTGTATGATACACGTTTGTTGATAAGTGTTGTAAGGGAGTGTATAATCATTAAGTTATATCACAAAGACCTATTTGACTCAAACTGATGCATGGAACTGACAACTGAATGCCCCTTTTTCACTTCCGTGCTTTTGTACACACTATATGTTGCCATATCCTCATCCTTGTCAGCTGATTAACTTCTCCCATTCATCAGTTCAAATACTGCTTTCTCTTAAACCCTTCCCCAGTATTGACCCAGGCAGAGATCAGTACTTCCTCCATCGCATTCTCCAGAAACCCAGAGACAGCTTTATTTTAGCTCTTATCACATTCCTGTAATTACTTGTTTGCACATCTGTCTTCTCCAGACTGTGAGATCTTTGTCAGCATTTCAGGCAGAAGGAACAGCAGTATCAGAGCAGCCAGCTGTCGGTGAACGTGGCTGGCAGTTTGGGTCATGGTTTGTATACCGATGTGAGCAACGCAGCAAGATTAGGCAGAGCCTAACGATATGCCAATGGGATTAGAGTTTATAGACTGCCGTCTTCAAAACTGCTGGGGGTACATAAACCCTTTCCATTGGTTATGCAAGGAGCGTTTTATGAGAATTGATTTCTAACTTCCCAATTTCCATTTGTATTCTTTCCCAGAAATCAGCTACCTGCTCTCAAACTACTTCCCTCCTCAATGACCCATCTCCCACTTTACACCAAAAGGCAAACTCCTCACCCTTCCCAAATAAAATAAAATCTTACTGTGAAATATTGCCAATGGGGAGGAGGCGTGGATTACAGGACAGCAAACAAAGGGATCGTTGAAAATATTGATGAAGATATTGAGGAAGTGAATGACCACTCAGGTGGTTTCCCGTGATTTGCTTTTAACGAAATCGAGCTTTTAGTTGGTAGATCATTGAAAATAATTTTTGACGATAAGCACTGTGTGATTTTTGGCACATAAATTCCGAAGAGTTCCAGTAATTGAATATAGAAGGAATGCTGGTATAATTAATAAGATGGAAAATAACAAATCTCCTTCCATGACCATCTGAATATATCTGTGATCAAGAAATCTTTCTTCAACTTTATAAACAGAAAAAATAGAAGTAGAATTGATCTTGCATCATTCTAGGTAATAGTAATAGTAATCACGGATAGATATAATTTTTGCGATGAAAGAAAATCACATTGATGTCTCTTTTTTTTGCGATGAAAGAAAATCACATTGATGTTTTTAAGAGGTACATTTCTAATTAAATTGTTTACTTTTAATATTTAACAAAATATTTTTATATATAGTATATTATAATTTATATATGGTATATTATAATATACTATAATATAAATTTTAGTAACTCAATCCATAAGACCTTTTTTTTAATGTTACTCTTTAAATATGAATGTGTACATAGTTTCTCAAAATTCTGTTAGGAGAAACACTCCTAATAGAATTTAAAAAAAAACTGAAGATCCTTGCCGTGGACCACGGACAACCACGGAAAGCCTCATCAGCTTTGCGCCATTCTCAGTAGTGACCAACCTTCCCACTCTCGGGCCTGGCTCCGAGCCTGAAGTCCAAGGCACTCTTGCAAGAATTCAAGAAGGCTCACTTTGCCTCTGTAGAACTTGCTCTTCCAGGCAGAGCTGCCTGTTCTGATCCTTTGTGTTCCATCTTTTATGACCAAACTTAAGTTTTATCTCATTTATTTATTTATTTTTGAGACTGGGTCTCGCTCCATTGCCTGGACTAGAGTGCAGTGGCATCATCATAGCTCACCGCAACCTCCAACTCCTGGGCTCAAGTTATCCTCCTGCCTCAGCCTCCTGAGTAGCTGGGACTACAAGCATGTGCCACCACCACGCCTGGCTAATTTTTCTATGTTTTATAGAGATGGGGTCTTGGTATGTTGCTCAGGCTGGTCACGAACTCCTGGCCTCAAGCGATCCTCCCGCCTCAGCTTCCCAAAGTGCTAGGATTATAGGCATGAGCCACGGAGCCAGGCCAAGTTTTATCTCTTAATGAAGCCATTCCCACAACACAGTCCACTGGGATTTTACTTTTTATGGTTTATCTTTGCATCATAACCTTGACATATGATTACATATCATCTTACATTGCCCTCTAATGTTGGGTATGAGTTAGTCTTGGTTTTATAAGAATACAGTATTGTAGTCTCCTCAAGGGTAGGGACCCCGGGTCTCTGGTTTCTCCTACAAGATCTACTCGGCACAGTGATAAGTAGGTGCTTCATACACTCCTGATCAATCTGCTGCTTTGCAGGGAGAGCACAGACATCACTCTAGCCCTGATAGAATTTGTGAGGAGGTAGAAGTCGCCCTCTAGTGGCAGCAGGTGGTGTAAATGCAAAATCATGGGTTTTGGAGTCAGCTGTGGGTTCTCAAAACGGCGTCCACGACCTATTGCTTCCTTAACCCTCTGACCCACAGACCTCTTTTCCAAAAGGAGGCATACCACATGTAGAGTGACAATCATGGGGCCTGATGAATAATGGGTGCGTTTTTCTTAACACTATGACAAGCAAAGGGGAAGATGAACACTACCAACAGCACTACTTAGTGAGGAGCTGGGACTTGCCCAGGCCTCTTAACAAGCTCCCCCTCACCCTACTTCTCAGGACCCCAGTCTTATTTTCTTTCCATATTTGAGCCACTTTTTCTCCAACCTCTCTCTGTCCACTCATTCAACAAATATGGATGCTGATGTGTTCTATGTTCTCACAATTTCGTTGCCTTCCCCATATCTGCTCATACACCTTGTGATGTTTATTTCAGTTAATGTAAATACTCTCCACTCATTAGGCAGGTTAGAAGTCCCCAAGTTATTCTTAACTCCTCTCTCCCCTCACGTTCAATAAGCAGACGGATTCTGTTGATACTAGTTGCTAAATGTCTCGGCAATCGAGACTTTGCTGTTCATGCCTTTAATGTCACCCTAGCTGGGGCCCCATCATATTTTGCCTGAACTATTGCAATAGCCTTCAAGCTGGTTGCCGTGGCCCTGGACTGTGTTTTAAGTTCTACGCTACTGCTAGAATGAGTGTCCTTTCAGAAGAAAAAGGAGGAGGAGGAAGAGGGGAATTTAACTGTGTCACTTTCATGCTTAAAAAGGATGAGACAGTAACAGATTTATAATTTACTGTTTCATACAGGAAAAAGTTTAAAAAAAAAACAAAAAAAAAATCCCCCCACAAAACACCTTAGCTAGAAATTTTAAAAGTCTGTCTTGGTGTGGCCTCATCTGCTGTCTCTAAATTTCTCTCTCCATCTCCTCTGGGCCCTGGCATCTCTGAATCCTCTCATCATTTATACACCATTCTGTGTCATTTTACACTTCCATGCTCTGGTACGTAATTCTTCATTCTTCTGGAATGTGCTTCTGATGCCTTGTGCACAAAGGCTTCCTTTTCTGTGACTCCAATACATTGTGTCAGTTGTTTGCACATCACCAGTCCCTTCAAACATCTAGAGTTCTTCCTCTTAGTCAGCATTGGATATTCAGTGTCAGCACAGTACAGTGCCTGACACATAGTAGGTGCTCAGCAGGTGCTTGTTGAATGAATAAATCACTCTCTGGGGAGCTACAGAGAAATACACAAGTAATATTGTTAAATTTATGTTGTGTGGATTTGTTGCAAAATATAGGTATAAATGAAGACCACGGAAGCACAGAAGATGTCTCCCACCCTTGTCAGCCATTCTTGCATGCAAACAGTTCGTATGCTGACATCTGCTAGTAGGCAGGTTAAGGCAACCCTCTGCATCATTTTACCATGACTTTGCTCAGTCTGAGCTTTTGGAACCCCCTTTGACTTTATGTCTGGCTTTTAAGCCGAGACAGATAGAGCTGAGAGAGGGCAAAACTAAAGAGACACCTGCTCTAGTAACTCTCCCTGACTCATTCCAGAGTTTCTCTTTGGGAGAAAATTTAATACAATAGCTGCATCATTGGGGTGGGGCTAATTTTAGGGGTTTTATTTTTGTCCTTCAATCTACATGCCATTTTCTATGTTTTTTTTTCATGGATAAATATGTTTTCAATCGAATTTTCTGGGGATTATGGGGCATTATTACTCTTCGATCTTTTAGCTTTTAGAGCACTCTCTCTGTCTCAGATACTCTGGCTGCGGTCCCTAAGCCCCCCGACCCACCCACCCAGGCATGGCCCTGTGTGGGTCTGCGGTCTGTTAGGAACCGGGCTGCACATCGCCGCCTGAACTCCGCCCCGCCCGTGGAAAAATTGTCTTGCCTGAAACCTAGGAACCAGGCCACACAGGAACAGGTAGTAGTGGCTGGTGAGCCAGTGAAGCATGAAGCTTCATCTGAATTTACAGCCGCTCCCCATCCCTTGCATCACCACATAAATTCTGCCTCCCCGCCTCCCCCCTCCCCCCTACTTCCATGGAAAAATTGTCTTCCATAAAACCCATCCTTGGCACCAAAAAGGTTGGAGACCGCTGCTGTAAGGTATTTCCAGTGGAGAATGTATCACCTGTCTTAGGTCTGGTTTTCCCCTACACCATGCTATACTTTTCCGCTTTCTCTTCTTGCAGGGATTGTTTCCATTGCTACCCTAACTGTGCTGGCCTATGAACGCTACATTCGCGTGGTCCACGCCAGAGTGATCAATTTTTCCTGGTCCTGGAGGGCCATTACCTACATCTGGCTCTACTCACTGGCATGGGCAGGAGCACCTCTCCTGGGTTGGAACAGGTACATCCTGGATGTACACGGACTGGGCTGCACTGTGGACTGGAAATCCAAGGATGCCAATGATTCCTCCTTTGTGCTTTTCTTATTTCTTGGCTGCCTGGTGGTGCCTGTGGGCGTGATAGCCCATTGCTACGGCCATATTCTCTATTCCGTTCGAATGGTGAGTTGAAGACCACAAATGCCCTTCCCCTAAACCACATCCGGGGTAGAAAATTTTGTGTGGAAAGGAATCAAACTCTTCCCATATGGTCAGTAGTTACCCAAAACTGGAGCCATACTAGCGGACTTCCCATTGGGTCAAGTTTTGCACTATGAGTCACTCTCTGAAAAGACCAATGAGGAATAGCATTTACTCTCTCTACATCACTCTGTAAACCAAAAGAAGGAAGAAAAAGGCTTCTGGACAGACAAAATCAAAAAACAAAAAAAAACCCTACATTATCCAGCACTCTTAAAATTTAAGAGCTCTAAAAAAGGGAATTGTACACTTCCTATAATTTTATTCAGTCAAAGTTCACACGAACCCACTACTGGAGAATGGCACAGATGTTTTGTCTGGAATAACAACAGTGTCATAAAGGACAAGAACTGACCACAAACAGGTGTCATGTCTGGTGCTAGCAAGAAGGACGTTTGAACTAACTAACCAAGCGCAGGGCATCCTCCACATTCCAGCTTCTAACTTCAGCCGTAGATGTGTTCCTTACTCACTGACTGCTTCTTCCAACTCTGTTCTGTACTTCGATCAGAACTCTCCAGTCTCTTGGGCACTCTGTCAGGCCTTTCTAACTTTCACCCATTTTTCTATATCATCTGATTTAGCCATTGCATCACTTTAAATCATGATTCATTGCCCTCCACTTCTATGTTCCTATTTTCTTTACACACACCCATTTTGTTAAAAGAAAAAAAAAAAAAATCCCTGGATCCATCTCTGTTTTCTTCAGGCCTGTAGTCCAACTACAAAGAGGAGCTGGAAGAAAAACCACACGTGTCCACACTCAAACGTCCTGCAATCTTTGTATCCTTATACGGCCCACTCTTTCCGTACCCTGGCTATTATAATACAAATCCTCATTTTCCATTTTAATCTCTTGCCCTGCTATCCTCTCTCATTCATATCAAATAATCATGCTTCTTATTTATTGGGCAAAATAAAGCCATTATCGAGGACTTGCTCAACTCCCTGCCTTTCTGTATACAAACCACTGATTCTTAGACCTCTCTCTTCAGTTACAGAGTGTGACAGGAGAGGTCTCCCAGGACCAAGCTGACTCTGTATTCCCCTTGTCCCCCCAGCCCCTTCTTTGCCCCAGGGACCTCTCTCAAGTTTAATTATTTTCTCTTTTATTTGTATCGTCCATCTCGCCCTTACTACTGGCTGTCTACCTTTAGCAAATTACCATGCCAACTTTTTTTTTTTTTTAATCTACTCTCAGCTCCCTCTAGCTATCACTTTATTGCTCTTCTCACCACTGCTAACTCAAAGAACCATCGATGGCTTTTGGTGCCACATCATCACTCAATAAGCATTCATTTAACGAATACTTATTGAGCATCAAAAATGTACCAGTTTATTACTGTTATAGACTGAATGTTTGTGTCCCTCCCAAATTCATATGTGGAAGCCCTAATCACCAATGTGAGAGTGTTGGGAGATGAGGCCTTTGGGAGGGAATTAGGGTTAGACGAGGTCATGAGGGCAGGTCTCTGGTCTGATGCGATTAGTGTCCTGACAAAAAGAGATGTCAGAGACTTCGCTCTGTCTCTCGTTCCACGTGTGCATAAAGAAGAGGTCATGGGAGCACACAGCAAGACAGTATCCAAGAAAAGAGGCCTCAGAATAAAACCTCCCTTGCCAGCATCTTGATCATGGACTTTCCAGCCTCCAGAACTGTGAGAAATAAATTTCTGTTGTAGTTCAAGGAGTTTGTAGTTTAGTAAATTCATCTAGCATTTAATCCTCAACCCATTGAAAATTGGCACCTCGTTCCTGTACCATATTCTCACTGAAACAGCCTTCTTTTTAAGGTCATTGATGAGTTCCCAAATGTTAGAGCCAATGGACACATTTCTATTCCTTTCTGGCATCTGTGGCATTTGAGACTGGTGACAATTTTCATTTTCTTGTGACATTCCCCTCCCACCGATTCTAGGACCTCTGCTGTCTTTGTTGCTGGTGCTCTGCTTGGATAAATGGTGACAGAGGATAAAGACTGACTTGCCCAGAAAATGGTACAGATAAAACTGTTGGGACCTAATAGCAGGGGCTTGGGGGACAGATAACTGAGATGTGATTATATTACTAGTTAATTGAAACTAGGAAGAGTCAAAAATAATGATTCCAAATATCCTGTAGTATCATAAAAGTACATATACATATAAGTATGTTAGTTTCAAATATAAATAAATATTTAATCTTGAAAAACAACCCCACAAAGTCACATGTATGGAACTGGAACCCAGGTCCTGTTAATTCTAATAGGTTATTTGTTTTAACCTCCTTTCATCTGTACTCTTAGAAAAGGTAATTGACTTGCTCAATATCATACTGCGAGCAAAAATGGTGAATCTAGAATATGAACCCAGATTTTTAAACTCCAAATGTGGAGCTTTAACCAGAACCCCACAACCTCCCTATGAAGTCTAAGGAGAACCCCCCCAAAAATGATGTTCTGAAAATAGAATAATATTCTATCACATTAAATAAAATAGTTTCTGTTAAATAGAATTGCACACACAAAATATAATAATAGTACCAGAAATTTAAGACTCACTGCCCCCCATACACATTCTCTCTACTCTAAAAAAAACCCATTTTTTCTGTTTCCTTTTATTCTTTGTCAACCTGAATACATGATTTTGATAAAAACATAGGTTCTTAAATATAATTTTAGATGATATTAATAATTTAGGAATTTTAATTCAAATATATTTTTAAATACTATAAGCACATGTTCTAAATGATGTTTCTGAAAAATTTTCTCTTAATTTTTATGATAATTCTAAAACTTAGAGTTCATTGAAATGCAGCAAATTTCCAAACTTAAAATCAACGATAGTATCGACAGTATGCCTGGTACCTTTTTAAAAATCAATGTATAAAGCATTTGTATTTTTGTCACAAAATTAGTATAATTTCTTACAATGTTCAGAAATAACCATTTTTATTTATGAACATATTTTGGGTGTGCTGGAGTATTCTTTCCCTCACCTTAATAATGCATTTATAATAATAATAAGAGAAATAGCTAAAAAAAAACTTATATCCAGGAAACTCAAAGAACTTCCAGACTGTACATCATTACTCCTCAATACCTTTAATGGGACAAAGTAGGAGCAGATATGCTGATTTTAGAGGGGTAGGGCTCCCTGAGTGTTACCAAGTGTTTTCCTCAGCAAATGAGCCCCTGATGAAACCAATTGCAAGCAAATTCCTCACCAAATTTTACTTTATAGTCATTAGCAGTGAATTGAAAGACAGTGGTTTTGAGCAATAATTCATTTGGGAATTAAGTTCTCATGCAGACCAGCTACAGGCCTAACCACATAGATCTCCTGACATGACATGGTTTTGCTGCTTGTTTTGAGAACTTGAGAATTAATGCTCTGGATAAAAGAGTTTCCAGGATCATGGGGAAATTATTTTCATTTTATCATGCCTCAGGCTTTTAGCAGCTTGAAGATCTAGGCAAAATCATTCCTTTTATTCTTATTAAGTTAATTAGAAAAGCATTAAAAACCATTGAAGGATCTAAAAGGCTGTATAGTTCAACCATAACATGTTACAGGTGAGGAGACTGTGGCCCAGCGAGATTAAGGCTGGGCCCAGCTGAAGGTCTTGGATCAGAAGGACCTTGGGTCCCAAGGTCCTATTCAGTTCTCTTTCCATTAAGGCGGGACCAAGATGGTGTCTGAATATTTGTTATCAAAACAACAAAAGAAAATGATTCTTTCATTTCTTAACCCCCTCCTTTCTTTCTCTCTTCTGCAGCTTCGTTGTGTTGAAGATCTTCAGACAATTCAAGTAATTAAGATTTTAAAATATGAAAAAAAGTTGGCCAAAATGTGCTTTTTTATGATATTCACCTTCCTGGTCTGCTGGATGCCTTATATTGTGATCTGTTTCTTGGTGGTTAATGGTCAGAGACATCTGGTCACCCCAACAGTGTCTATTGTTTCGTATCTCTTTGCTAAATCGAACACTGTATACAATCCAGTCATTTATATCCTCATGATCAGAAAGGTAAGCTTTGTAATTAACTGATTGTTTTTCCCCTGGGGGTGGGGTTGGAAACTACAGTAGAATACTTCTACAGAGGCAGTTCAGAGTAACTTCTATGATAAGAACCCAAATCAAGAATTTTATAGGTATATAAAGGATTTAGGAAGAAATAAAGGTAGGATATCCCCACAGACAAGAATAACAATTCTAAGATCTACCAATAGAGATTCATATTTGTTACATAAATTCTATTAAAATGAATATTTAATTCATTAGAAAATATTTAACCTAGTGATACTAATAATGGCTACAAAGTTAATGATACATTTAAAATTCTTACTGTACTATGCAGGTTATACCCATTATCTTTACAAAGCTCCATAAATATTATTTCTTATTTTATTCATGGGTCATGAATAGGTTCAGAGAAGTTAAATAACTTGCCTGATCCAGGAAGTGTTGGTGCCAGGGTTTGAACCTGGTTCGCGTGAATCCCCAAATCCAGTGCTTTTAACTCCTCACTTGTGGTAATAGATACTTCTAGCAATTGGTCTGAGTTGTTATTCCCATGCCATAGCCAATGTCTAGACAAAATTAATTTGGTTCCAGAAACTTCCTTTAGGTCTGTGGGAAAGCTTTTTATCTATTTCTGTAGCAGAGAGGTTTTGACTTGATGGCTGTCACTCCTGGCTATGAGAGCCCACAATATGATTAATATAAAACCAAGCCTCTAAGTTTCAAAGTTTAAAGGTCCATAAAATTTAAAAGATAAGAATAGTGGTTAATTACTCCACTGGAGTTCTAAAAGGTAACAGGTCATAATGTCAATAATAATAGGCAATAATAATTACTCTGACTTTTAAAGCCCGAGGTTTTGGAAGAAGAGGGCACTTTTTTACAATAACCTTATTATGTTCAGTGCTAATTCTCCCTCTCTTTTCTTACGTCTTTGCCTTTCCGTTTCTTCGACCATTGTTGCCTTACCCTGGTTAATCTCCTTTTGCTGATGATCTTTCTCCCCCTTTCTTGTTGCTTTGCATTTGCCTATTTCCTTCAACCCAGAGATTTTGTACTTGGTCCCTAGGTCCTAAGAATTCCTTGTATTGGCCTCAGGACAGCCACTGAAACTCTAGAAATTGTTTATAAAGCTTTTTGAATATGTGCACATGTGAATTTTTCTAGTGAGATGGATTATAATTTTAATTAATTTTCTATAGGAGTATAAGGTATTTTAAGGACCACCACCTCAATAGGCAAATTTTAAATACATTCACTATCAATTATTTGTTGAACCTTTTTTCTCAGCCAATGGGCTATATAATCAGTGCTTTTAAAACTTTAATGTGCATACACCACACCTGGCAATCTTATAAAAAATGCATATTCTGATTCAGTATGTCTGGGTGCCCAATATTCTGCATTTCTAACAAGCTCCTATATGGTACTGATATTTCTGGTTCCCCGGGCCACAATTTAAACAGGAAGTCTAAAAGATACAATAAGCAAGGAAAAACAAATAAATAAGACAATGATCTTTGTCCTCAAGGAACTTACTATTTATAAGGAAAAACATTTTTTGGGCATACATAATCTATTTAACTTTTGTAATAATGTATCTTTAGCACTTAACTATACCAAACAGTGGTTTGATGAATAAAGACTCAGACAAATAAACATTTTAAAATGTGAGTATAAACTAAGTGCTAATTTGTATATGATTGGGGATCAAAGAAGATAGACATCAATGTAACTATTTATTATATTTTTTATTGATATTTCCTCATCTGGGCAAGTCCATGTATTAAATATTTATTTTGCTTTAACCAAAGGGGATAACAATTAAATTAACTTTATATATTTTATTGGTCATGATAGACTGACTGTTGTAACAAACAACTCCAACATTTCAATGGATTAACACAGAAAGAGTTTGTTACTCATTCAAGTCAGAGTCTGTGGTCTAAAGTATTTGGTGGAGGTGGTGGGATCTGTTCCATGCAGTCATTTAGAAATCTCGGTTCCTTCCATTTTGAGATGTTACCGTCTTCAGATCTTGGCCTCCAAGGTTCTTGCAGAAGGAGAAGAGCAAAGAGGAACCCCTGAAAGGGGGCTGAGAAATATGGTTTCAGTGGTTCAGGACACAGAGAATAATTATGGGTATTGGTGATATTAGTACTTCTTGCTGTAGTTTTTATTTCCCCAACTGATTAGTAATGTTGAAAGAAAAGAAAAAATTCTTCACTTAATTAAAGGAACATTAGTGAGTACACCAGACTTTAAATTCTGCCAGGAAGGGCCTTGTCTATTTTGGCTGCTTGTAATACCTCTAGAATATAGCACTGTGGCTGTCACCTAGTAGGTGCTCACTGAATATTTGTAGACTGAATTAATGTTAAAATCCCTTAAAGAAATAGATCTAGCTGCCCTCATAGAAAGTGCATGCAAATTGACGCTATGGAGATTATAAGGTATTGAAATAGTACTATGTGGTCTGGTTAATAAGAATTATAATAAATAAAAGACATAAAACTCCAGGGTGACTGCAGTAGATCTGAACATTACTATATAACCCCACATCCATATCAGCTAACAAACAAAAAACAACCCAAATTAAACTCAACTAAATTCCTTGAATGTTAATCCAGATTAAGGGCTAAACTTTTACTTAATATTCAACTTTATTTTTTCTCTGCCCAGTTTCGAAGGTCCCTCTTGCAGCTCCTATGTTTCCGACTGCTGAAATGCCAGCGGCCTACTAAAGACCTACCAGCAGTTGAGAGTGAAATGCAGATCAGACCTATTGTGATGTCACAGAAAGATGGGGAAAGGCCAAAGAAAAAAGTGACTTTTAACTCTTCTTCCATCATCTTTATCATCACCAGTGATGAATCACTATCAGTTGACAATAGTGACAAAACCAGTGGGTCCAAGGTTGATGTAATCCAAGTTCGTCCTTTATAGGTAATGAAAGATGGGGCCTTAAATTGGAGGCCACTTGTAGACTTCCATTATAAGGAGTGTTCTGGAATCCCCATTCTATGTAATATCAACAGAACATTTGTGGCCCAGTCAGAAATCTGAATTGCCCATACGCTCTCTGGCCTCAGGAAGTGATAGAATAAGAACAAATTATTTTAATTCAACGGGTGCTTTACATAATGAAAAACCACTTGTGGCACAAGATGGGCATCTGGCACCATCATCTTCTAACATGCTGGAGACTTTCATTTCAAATATATTTTTTAAATGACTATATTTTCCAAGGCACATAATACATTTTTCTCAAAAATACTTCACTGTAAAAATAACTTTGTCTCATATACATGTGTGAAATAGCTAGAAGATAGTGAATTTTCTGTAGTGTTGGTCTCTGTTCACTGTCATGTCACATGTCTGGTCTGACCAAATCAAATTTATCAAGGAGATAATTCTATAGTGAGAAAGGAACATCCATCCTCTAACTTTATCAGAAACAAAAGACTTGTATGCATGGTATGGCAAAGAAGAGCTTCAGTTAATGTGCTGCCAAGCAAGCTCTAGAAGATACTGCTGAGAAGCATCTTAGCAAAGAGAATAGAATGATGAATTTTAAGGTAATCATGCTGTATAATTACACAACAGTAGAAAGATGTACGAGGTGAAGAAGATATTAATGGCAGAATGGTATCTGCATCCATTTCACCTCAAACATAAGCATGGCAGGATTATCCCCTCATTTTGATAATTTCCCACAAAATTGCCAAGAGTTCTGGATTTAGAAAAGGAGTTCCAAGTAAAACAACAGACAGCATTTGAAGGGAGATAAAAGTGTGTGTTAATCTTTTTTGCTCATCAGTCAGTCCACTACATAATTGATGGTCAGTGTTAGTGAACCGGCCATTTTTCCATGGGTCATCACTTAGTCTTGTACAAGACCAAGGTATGCTACCCCAAAATATGACTCTGTGTCATAAGGATTATTATGAGCTGAAGACAATTGAGAAGAAGCAGATATAAGAAAATCTCTGCCTGCCCCTGTTTGCCTAAAAGCAGGACATACGTTTACAAAGACATCCTCCTCCCCTCTCTACCCGGAAGGACAAGGTTGATCACCAGAGACAACTAGATCATTATCAGCCTGGAAACCAGCACCAGAATAATCTATATAACAAACTCCCATATGTTTGCCTCCTACAATTTGCTGCCCCTACAGACTCAAATTCCTTTTCCTTTGTCTTGTCAGTTGTCTAAAAATTTAATGTTCTTTGTTGAAGATGTATAAGCCGGGGAGTTCTAAGCCAGCTCTTTGAGATTTACTCATTCCTTGATATCTCCCATGTGTATATAAAGTATACACGCTAATAAACTTCTGTTTGTTTTTCTCTTGTTAATCTGTCTTTTGTTATAGGGGCCCCAGTCAATGAACCTAAGATGGGTAGAAGGAAAAATTATTTTTTCCTCCCCTACAAACTAAACATAGATTACTAGAACTCAAGGATTTTTTTGGACAATACAGAAACAAAACAATGAATAATTTTATTTTATTGCCTAATTTTTATTTCTTAGATGACTCTTTCTAGTGTTGCATCATCATCATTAATCATGTTTGAAGGACTTCTAAATGACTCTGTCATCCTGTTAAAGAAGGAAGAACCAAAGAAAACCTTCTCACTAAATGTACTTTTAAAAATCAAGTTTATTGCTGGTTCTGCCGCAGTATGTAGTTGAAGAATAAGTTACTAAATTGCTTCTGAGGGTCTGAAATGGAATAAAATAGTGGCTTCGTATTTCTATAAGAGTTGTCTCCCCTGGTTTTCTTTCCACTCTCTTTTATATGTAGACATTTAACTTACAAATAAAACCCTTTCCTATCCTTTACTTAGTATGACGTTAATAGCCTTTTTCTTATCTTTAGAAGGTAATACTGGCATTTGAAGACTGGAAAATAAAATGGATTCACTTTGTAACTCTCTGGAACTCCCCCAAATTCTTTATTTACACTTCTTGTTTTATCAAGTATTGAATCTGAGCCCTGTGGTTAGACAAGTTCCATTGAAGTAATGAAAAGTACAGTTAACACGTTAGGCAAGTTGGGATTTTTTAGTCCCAGGTGTTGAGACAATTCTATTGTGAATCCTATTATGTCTTCTAAAGAAAAAAAACATGATTAGTGTCTTCACTGAGGCCTCTCAGGCATTTTTGGGAAGTGAAAGAGATCTTAGTCATTGCACTTTTACAGTTAGAATGACCCAACCCGAGCGTGCATAATGTGGTGGGAAAGCTGCATGTTGCAACTTTAAAAAAGTGGTGTTTTCCCCCCAATAATTGTAATGAACACACAGAGAAATTTTACATTGAATTTAATTATAAGCTGACAACTCTCTTCCTTTAGTAAATTACACATGGTGATGGAAACATGTTTTTGATCCTTAATTTTGGTCACATTTGCTTCCTCAGAACCTTTATATCACCTGCTAATGAGACTGGGAATTTATTTTAGTGCCTGTATGGAGTTTGCAGGGACACATGTCTGTTTGGGTGGGAGCTCATGGCGTGGGATGAGAAAGAATTCTTGACACAAGGGTTAGAATAGTTTTAAAGAAAGAAACTATTTCCCAAAGGTGGGAAGGGCACAGCACAAGAGGAAGAAAGGAGAGGCACTGGCCCCGAGGCTAAGGGGCTCAGGACTTTTATGGGGATAAAGGGAGAAAAAATGTATTGCTGTAGACTGATTAGCAGGAGACAGCTATGAGATGTTAGGGTGTTAATTTTTCCTTTTTTTTTCCCCCTTGAAGTATTATCAGTCTCCTCTGGAAGGCGGTCTGGACAGTCTGGTCTGGGGATGTCAAGGAGGAGGATTTACCCTCCCTTTCTGTCTTCTCAGCTCTTTGTAGAGTCCAGAGTGCTAACCATTACACCATGGAAACTCACATGCTCACTTCTTTTCAAATGCTGTAAAAACAATCTCTGCAGGCAGTTAATCTTAAAGACAACAAGTTAAGATCTATGCTGTTAATCAAACACGGGACAGCGATCTTTCTCTCCGCTTTTTCTGTTAGATAGTTTATTAGCAAGGCCACCTTTCAGCGTCCTGTATTCTGGAAGTGAATGATCCAGTTCCATGGCCTCCTTAAGTAGTCCAAAAGTCTTGGTGACACGTAGTGCATAAGTAGGTAGGTACTAGGGATGGCTATTAGTGATCCAAAGAAAAAGAGTCCTTTTTTTATCACCTGTAAAGACAGCAAGAACTCTCATTTCATTTGTCCAGAGATAAAATCTTGAAATAGACTTTATTCTTAAATGACCAAACAGTATACAATTTCCTCTTTGTTCTTTAACCTGAAAAGGCAATTTAATTGCATGACCACCAGCCAAAGAATTGATATGGTCAAGGTAAGGTCAAGAATTGCATGCTTCCCTCCTTCCTCTCTCCCAAGAAACTCATGATTCCAGGTGTTCTGTATGAGGAATTCTTAGTTGTTTAGAAAAAGAAAGTTTACTGCTGGTTTAGAAAAAGAGCTGTGAATTCTGTCTTAGCAGAGTACTGTGCTGAGGCCACAAGCAATGCAGTCACTTCTCAGACGCTGCACAACAAAGTTTCCACAAGAAGAGTGGTGGGCCTGGCGGCCTGAGAAGACATACTCCCCCAAAGACTTTTAAACGCCACACCTTTGCCACCAGCAGTAAAACAACAGCCTGAGGCTCATTCTAATCCTTATTGGCTATACTCCAGTGTCATCCTGGCCTATTTCTATCACCCCACTTGCTGTCCTGCATTCTAACTGCCTGTCTCTTTTACCCTTGTAGATTTTTTAGATCCTTAAGGGCAGGGGTGCTATTTTATTCATCTTTGTATGGATAAATCTTGATTCCTTCCAATCCATTCTCCACACAACAAAGTAATCTTTCTAAAATCCAGACCTGAGTCTATTAGCGTCCTTGGTCTCCCTGTTTCGCTCAGGATAGTATTCCAGATGTTCAAGACTCTGCTTACCTGTCCAGCTTCCTCTCTGGCCATTCTTACACACGTGTGCTGCCTTCCAGTTCCACTGAAGTCCTGCCCTTTCCTACTTGGGCATGTTAGTCATGTTCTTCCAGCCATCCCTGTCCAGCCCACTCCTGTTCTCCCCAGGAGCAGTCTACCCCACTCCACTGCAGTGGTCTGTCTCCCCCACTAGCCTCTGAGCTATGTAAAGGGTAGGGACTGCATCTTGCTCATCACCATGGCCACTCAGTGTCTATGCACTAAATAAAACTATTTGTTGTAAAATTCCCAGAGTAGAAGATCAGGAATTTGAATTCCATGTAATGACATTCCAGGGTCAACTGCCCAAAATGAATGTATCATAGCATTACATTGGAATTAGTGTTTTATAAATGATTCAGTTTTGTCCAATATTACAAATTAAATTCATAAAAATATTACAAGAAGTGAAAGTCAAGAATAGTTCACATTGCTAAAATAAAGTAAAAAGTTGAGAAATATTAGCATCAATTTTTTTTTTAATTTCTTCCCTTTAAAAGTTCTCTCTCTTTGCCTCTTCTTTGTAGTGTTGTTCAGTAAGCACTCTGCCCTTTGCGTCTCAGGATTTTTTTTTGTCTGGAAGGCAAACATTTGGTGACTGTGTCATCATTTCTGTATTTGCCTGAAATAAACATCACCATAACACCACACTATGACATTTCAACACATCAGATTTTTTTTAAAACAAAGTTTGTTCTGTTCCAACCTTTTTTTGCCAATGCCAGTGCAGTACTGCCTCATGGTATCTTATTCTGGAAAAGACGACCTGTAGGGAAGTTTAAAAAGTGTTTTTGTGTATTCTTTAACAGCTAAACAGAGGATTAAAATGAGGAACAGTCTTAAGTCCAGACCTTACCATGGTATAGAGAGGGATAAAGGTGGATGGCATAACAGCATGAAGAAATCTCTCTAACTTCTTTTGAAAAATGAACCACCTTGAGTTGACATGTGCTCGCATCTGCAATAATATAAGAGTCTTAAAGAATACTTTTGAACAAAGTACATGTATTTACTCATCACAGCTTATTATTACTCATCATTCCAACTTGTCACAATTACAGACACAAAGTAGACAATTTTTTTATTTTTATAATACTTATTCCCAATCCCTTTTAGTAAGCGTCTGTAAAATTCAAGGACATTACCTTGAAAATATATAGCAATTACACAAAACCTGTTAGGGAAATCTATTTCCCTCAAGGGTCAATGTGAGAACTCCATTTCAGCAGAGGGTTTGTTCAACCAGATAGGTGGGTAATCTGTGAGCTCAAAGATTTGACTAATTTTCTTTTGCTTCCTAGTTGGTTTGAAATACTGTTTATGGCAACAAGAGATTGTTTAAAGCTATATTTGCCTTGACCTACTCTTTATTCATGACAAATATTGTGTTGTAGCTGTCCTGTTTTTAAAGACTCAGGCAGGATACATCAATAAAGCCTTCCAGTATTTTACAGAACTTCCTTCACCACATATGATGCAATTCTCCTCAAATTGAAGTCACTTTCTTTCTTTCTGTCTTCAGGAGAGATGGAAAACAGCTAGGTACTCTCTCCTTTAAATTTATCTTATAAATTCTTTCATTTGATTATTTTAAAACTATTATCACAAACATTTGTGAGTTTTTCATATAACTGGCTCAAAATGGATGTAATGTTTTTTTCTTCAAAGCAATAATCTTTCTGACCTTGAATTTCTTTGGTACTATAAGCCTCCAGAGGATATTCAATGCTACTCTAAATATGCAGGTTATAATGTTAAGAGTGAAACATTTAACATTTAATGTTTCTTAGATTTTCTAAATATGTTAACACATCTGAAAGTTATATTTTCATTAAAATAGCACATTACTAGTTCTATTAAATGTTCTAAGATTTAAGCATGTTAATTATCAGAGGTTTTGTTGTCTCTATTATCTCCTAAATGTCCCTGAAATGTAGGTAGAAATGATGTGTGTGTCATTATCACTGGCCACATAGTCACAATCCACCCAAGTCTAAGCAACACTCTGTGTGTGTTCTTGTCTGTACCTATTTTTATGCAGCATACATGAGATGAGGGCTGGAGCAAAGATAAAGAAAAGAATATTTGTTGGAATATCAGTGAACCATCTCATGGAATAAAGCCAAACCTTCTCACTCACCTCTATGTAGTTGTACATGGATAGGTCTGAAATCGCATGATCATCTGGAATTCTAAATCTTGAGAATGCAGGAAGACACAAATCTAGAAACCAAGTTAAATAATACATCTTTCCAAAACAAACTATAAAAATGTTTTGGGCTCCACCCAGGTCAAATTAAATGGTATATTCACTACCAATGTCTTCTCTATTATTTTAAAACTATGAATAACCATTCTGTAAGATGAACAATCTACGACTATTGAACAATACACATAGAGAATTTCCTGTTGTGATTAAATAAAAGTTACAATAAAGTTAATATATATTATACTTGTTGATTAGTAAAATCATATTTTTCTTATTTTACAAATGGAAAACAGTTCATATAAATATGACTATAAATGATCCTGACAGTTCCTCTTAGAATTTGCTGCTTTCTTGTGTTCCTTTGGTACCCTGTGCACACTTGTTTCATTGTACCTAAGACAATTTATTAGCTTAAACATCAACTCCCCGATTACCCTGTGAGCTCCTAGAAGGCAGCTCCTAGATTTCATGTTTGAAATCTTAACCTGGTATATAGTAAATATTGAATAAACCTTTGACAATTAATGACTAACTGGTACTACTTCTACACAGCCTAACAACTCTGGTTATTAGAGATATTATTTCTAATGTCAGAAAACCTGAGTTCAAGTTCCAGCTTTACCACTTCCTAGCTACATGATTTTGGGCAAGTTACTTAACCATCTCTAAGCTTTAATTCCTCAGTTGTAAAATGAGGACAAGAATAGTACCTGTATCCCATGCTTTTTGTGAGGACAAATAAGATAATGCATTTAAAAATAGCAAGATACCTAATATAATTTGGATATTTGTCCCCTCCAAATGTCATGCTGAATTTTTTATATTTTTTTAGAGACACAGTCTCAGTCTGTTGCCCAGGTTTGAGCACACTGGCATCATCATAGCTCACTGTAACTCCTGGGCTCAAGCAATCCTCCAGCTTCCCAAGTAGCTAGGACTACATACATGTGCCCCCAAGCTTGGCTAAATTTTTATTTTTTTGTAGAGGTGGGGTCTTGCAACGTTTGCCCAGGTTGGTCTCAAACTCCTGGCCTCAGGCAAGCCTCCTGCCTCGACCTCCCAAAATGCTGGGATTACAGTCATGAGCCACTGTGCCTGGCCTCATGTTGAAATTTGATCCACAGTGTTGGAGATAGGGGCTAATTCAGGTGTTTGGTCATGAGGGCAGATCCCTCATGAATGGCTTGGTGCTCTCCCCACAGCAATGAGTGAATTCACACTCTATTAGTTCTCATGAGATCTGATTGTTAAAAAGAGTGTGGCACCTCCCCCTCTCTTTTGCTCCCTCTCTCTCCATGTGACAGGCCTATTCTCCTTCCCCTTCTGCCATGAACGAAAGCAGCCTGAAGCCCTCACCAGAAGCAGATGCTGGCACCATGCTTCTCGTACAGCCTGCGGAACCATGAGCCAAATAAACCCCTTTTCTTTATAAATCACCCAGCCTCAAGTATTCCTTTATAGCAATGTAAAACAGACTAATACCCAACACATATTAAATGCTGAGTGATGTTAGTTATTATTATTTTGCACAATTATTGTTTTCTGTTTGTTCTGTAGTACCCCAAACCCCAGTATGTTCTGATACATGACTCTCCATCTACTTCTATCATCATGTGGAAACCAATCACATGAGGGCTAAGAAGGGAAGAATCAAAATGCCTCTGGATTCGAAGCATCTGAGAGAGATGACTGGGAAAGAATAGGGGGAAAAAAAAAACCAGAAGAAATTTGCCCCGAAACCCTATAATCTCTTCAGACCCAGGCACCAGTGTCCAGTGACTTCCTACAACACCATAACAAACATTTACTATGAATTTATTTTATGCCAGACTTTTTTTTTTCTTTTTAAAGCTTTATATAAATTATTTTATTTAATCTTCACAACTCTCTTTGAAGTTGGTATTATTTATATAGATGAAAAAGAACTGAGGCTTTAGGAAGGTTAAGTGACTTGCTCAAGATCAGACAACTAATAGGTTAATGAGTCAGGACTTGAATCTGGGTGTAAGTTTAAGGCCAGTTCTCTCGTCCATCCTATACCTGAAACAGGTTTAAATTCAGACGTAGCCTTTGAGGACAAGTGATGCTAGGAGGCAGGAAAAGCTTATCCAGTTCTTAGGCTACTGTTCGCACTTTCTTATATATATAAAAATTAAACACATACACACACACATACATATAAATGTATATATATAATTGTACACATTTAATTTAATTTAATTCCAGAATTACATAAAAACTTTAAACTTCAATACTTGTAAAATAATATATCGGCTGAATCAATTTTAATGAAAAAGTAGGTGGAAGTATCAGATGCAACCTCTGGTAGGGCACAAAGCAAGAAAGAACTAGAGCTTCTGGGAGTGTTTCTGAGGACACACTGTATGATATGCAGGCAGAGAGTGTTACCTAGGTCGAAAAGGGAGAGAAATCTTGGCCAAGATTTGGCACTCTGAACTTTTATCTTTTTGTGGATCACTGCATGGACCTTCCGGTATAAACGTAAAAGAAACTATGTTTCCCTCTCGGAGGTGTTCATTGTCTGACATGGGCAACAACAGTGGCATAGGCTGTTAACAGAAAAATGTATAATCTTGAACAGGGAATATACATCATGTGTTTGTGATCACTGAGGATCAGAAATAAGTAAACAATTAACCAGCAGAGGTAGTCCATGTTCAATTGAGAAATTTTACTTACCAAGGTTATTATTGAATTTATCCATTAACTCATCAAATACCAAGCAGTCTTCAAAGCCCTGAAACAAGAAAATAAATGAGCAAAAAACTTCATAGCAATTTTGAACAGACCTTCCATTGGTGAGTATAACTCATAAGCTGTATATCCTCAACCAGTACAAAGTAGTTGAACTGTTACTTGGTATTGAATTATGATTATAAAAGACCATCAACTGCATGCTTGATGGTGTTGTCTTTGTCTAATTCATATATACATACACACACACACACACACACACACAAACATAAAATAAGGATTTAGAATTTGACCAAGATTTTAAATTATTATAATTTTGATGGATTCCATTGCTTCTTTTAGAAGAACAAATGATTATTATATTGCTCTACCATCAGTTTTGGAATTATATTTAAACTATTCGGGTTTTTGAGGTTCACATTTAGAGCAATTTAATGATAGGATAAAACTACTTCCATATTAATTTAGCCCCTGTAATTTAAGATTAAAGCAAATTTCAAATATCGGTAAGTCCACAAAATTAGTAATGAACTACGCTACGTGCAGAGTGAAATAAGAAAATCAAAAACCAGGATTTCTGTTTCCTAGGAATTCAAACTATAGCTTTAGAAACAATATAAATATATTTTTAAATTTTTCACATCAATTATAGAGATTGCATCTGAAGCAAGTAAATTTACTTATCAAATAAATTATAGACTCAATGCTATATGAATTTAGAAATGAAAGATACAATATGGGGCTGAGATTACAGTTTTAAATTCTTTATTTATATTAATTCATTTACTTTTCACAAATCTCTGAGGTAGGCATTATTAAAATTCCAATTTTACAGATATAGAAAATAAGGTAAGTAAGTTGTGCAAGAACATATTTATAGGAAATCATGGAGTCAGGATTTGAAACCAGGTATTCTAAGGCCAGATTGTGGGCATTTATCCACTATACTACAATTAATGTATTCTCATGTATTTATAAGACAAAATATTTACCACTGCTTTTTGGAAAATGTAACCAATTAGATTCACAAGCTATATTTACTTGGAATATATCCCAATCACCAAAATAATATATGACTAATGATTATAAAGCTATTAGAGCACACACACACAGGCATACACACATGTTTAGTTTAGGATTCCTTGAAGTTAAGGTTCAACTTTTAAAGACTATTTCTTTTCTGAAATTTTTTCTAGCCAGAATCATAAAATTTCCATGAAGGCAATACTATTCAACATTTAATCAGTTTCATAGTTTTATTTAATCTTGTCAATCAAGTTTCCCTTTCCATTGGAAAGAAAAATTGAAAAAGAAACAGATAACTTGGGATTCTTTTCTTTCTTTGAGGCTAACATTATATATTTATGCATAATCTCTAGAAAAAATATACGTTAAAAATTAAGTCCTGAATTTCTGATAGCCAAGCTTCCAAATTTTGAGATATTGGTACATTTTTCTAACTGAATAGAATACTATATAGTCAACCTGCATGCATATCCTCAGGTTCCACATCTGTGGATTCAATCAAGCTCATATTAAAAATATTCAAAAAATAAACCAATAAAAATAATGTGACAATAAAATAATACAAATAAAAAACAATATAGTATAACAATTTATATAGCATTTATATTTTACTAGGTATTGTAAATAATCTAGAGATGATTTAAAGTATGTGGGGTTGTCTTCTCCAACTCCAGGCAGTGAAGCTCAGGGTGAAACTCCTTTCATTTGGGGAAAGGAGAGGGAAGGGTACAGAGGACTTTGTCTTGCAACTTGGGTATCAGCTCAGCCACAGTAAAATAAAGTACCAAGCTTTATTGGGTATCAGCTTAGCCACAGTAAAATAAAGTACCAAGAAGATTCCTGAAGCCCCTGATTCCAGGCCTTAGCTTCTGGATGGCATTTCTAGACACACACTGGGCCAGAAAAGAATCTGCTGCCCTGAAGGGAAGGACCTAGTCCCAGCAGGATTCACCACCTGCTGAGTAAAGAGCTCTAGGGCCTTGAATAAATATCAGCAGTAGCCAGGTAGTAGTTGCCAAGGTCCTTTGGCAAGACCCAGTACTGTGCTGGCTTCAGGTGTGACCAGCATAGTGCTAGCTGTGGTGGCCATGGAAGTGCTCACATTATCTCTGCCCCAACTCCAGACAGCCTAGCATGAAGAGAAACTCCTGACTAGGGGAAAGAGAGAGAAGAGAGCAAGAGATTTGGTCTGGTAGTCCAAGGAATTCTCTCTTACCTTACCCAAATCCATTAAGGCAGTGCCTCTAGGAGTCCACAAGAGTTTCAGCATTCCTGGGCTTAGGGGGCCTCTAGTGCTGATACACCTGCCATAACCACAGTCTTAGATCACAGCACTCAGTCCCCTTTGAATATATGGAAAGCCTTTTCAAGAAGGATGGGTACAAACAAGCCCAGACTATGAAGATTTGAATAAATACCTAACTTTTTAATGCTTAGACTTTGTTGAACATCCAAAAGCCTCAAGAATGTCCAGGAAAACATGATCTTACCAAAAGAACTAAATAAGGCACTAGTGACCAATCCTGGAGTGATGGAGATATGTGACATTTCAGAAACAGAATTCAAAATTGCTGGCTTGAGGAAGCTCAATGAACTTCAAGATAACACAGAGAAGGAATTCAGAATTCTATCAGAGAAATTTAACAAACAGATTGCAATTTAAAAAACCAAGCAGAAATTCTAGAGGTAAAGAATTCAACTGACAAATTGAAAATGCATCAGAGTCTCTCAACAGACCAAGGAGAAGAAATAATTAGTGAGCTTGAAGACAGGCTATATGAAAATACACAGTCAGAGTAGGCAGAAAAATAATAAAATAGAATGAAGTATGCCTACAAGATCTGGAAAATAGCCTCAAACAGGCAAATCTAAAAGTTATTAGACTTAAAGAGGAAGTAGAGAAAGAGATTGGGGTGGAAAGTTTATCCAAAGAAATAATAACAGAGAATTTTCCAAACCTAGAGAAAGACATGAATAACCAGGTACAGGACAGTCATAGAACACCAAGCACATTCAAGCCAGATAAGATTACTTCAAGGCATGTATTATTAAACTTTCAAAGGCCAAGGAAAAAGAAAGAAAATCAGCAAGAGAAAAGAAGTAAATAACATATAAAGGAGCTCTGATTCATCTAGCAGCAGTCTTCTCAGCAGAAACTTTACAGGCCAGGAGAAAGTGGGATGACATATTCAAAGTGCTAAAGAAAGAAAAAAACCTTTCAACCTGAATATATATCCAACAAAATTGTTCTTCAAACGTGAAGGAGAAATAAAGACTTTTCCAGAACAACAACTACAACAACAACAACAAAAAAACGCTGAGGGATTTTATCAATACCAGACCTGTCTCACAAGAAATGCTATGCAGAGTTCTTCAATCTCAAAGAAAAGGAGACTAATGAACAAGAAATCATCTGAAGGTATAAAACTCACTGATAATAGTAAGTACACAAATACAGAATACTCTAACATTGAAATTGTGGTGTGTAAACCACTCAGATCTTTTGTAGGAAGACTAAAAGGCAACCTATCAAAAATAATAATTACAACAACTTTTTAAGAACTAGGCAGTATAAAATGATATAAATATAGATAACAAAAAGTCAAAAAGTCAGAGGGTATGGAGTTAAAGTGTAGAGTTTTTAGTTTTCTCTTTGCTTGTTTGCTTTTTTCCTTTTTTTTTGTAATTAGAATTATGTTGTCATCAGTTTAAAATAATTGGTAATAATATGTTATTTGCAAGCCTCATAGTAACCACAAAACAAAAATCAGTAACAAATACACTAAAAATAAAAAGCAAGAAATTAAAATATATTACCAGAGAAAATCACTTTTACAAAAAGGAAGACAGGAAGGAAGGAAGAGAGGACCAACAAAACAACCAGAAAAGAAATAACAATTTGGCAGTGGTAAGTCTGCATAGACTGAAAATAAAGGGATGGAAAAAGATATTCCATCCAAATGGAAACCACAAAAGAGCAGGAGTAGCTATACTTATAACAGATAAAATAGGTTTCAAGACAAAAATTGTAAGAAGAGACAAAGAAGGTCATTATATAATGATAAAGAAGTCAATTCAGCAAGAGGATATAACAATTATAAACATTTGTGTACCAAATATTGGAATACTCACGTATATAAAGCAAATATTAGAGCTAAAGAGAGTGATAGCCCCAATACAATAATAACTGGGGATGTCAACACCCCTCTTTTAGCATTGGACAGATCATCCAGGCAGAAAATAACAAAGAAACATTGGACTTAATCTGCACTATAGGCCAAATGGACCTAATTGACATTTACAGAACATTTCATCCAATAGATACAGAATTCAAAATTCTTCTCCTCAGCACATGAGATATTCTCAAGGATAGACCATATGTTAACCTATAAAACAAGTGTCAAAAAATTTTTAAAAACTAAAAGCGTACCAAGTATCTTTTCTGATCACAATGGAATTAAACTAGAAATCAATTACAAGAGTAATTTTGGAACTATACAAATGCATGGAAATTAAACAATATGCTCCTCACCAAACATTGAGTCAATGAAGAAATTTAGAAGGAAATTTTTTAAATTCTTGAAAAAAACAAAAAGGAAAACACAACATACCAAAACCCATGGGATACAGAAAAAGCAGTACAAAGTGGGAAATTTATAGCAATAAACTTTTACATCAAAAAAGTAGAAAAACTTCAAATAAACAACCTAACTATGCATCTTAGAGAAATAGAAAAGCAAGAGCAAGCCAAATCCAAACTTAGTAGAAGAAAAGAAATAATTAAGATCTGAGAAGAAATAAATGAAATTGAAACAAAAAAAATCAATGAAACAAGAAGTTAGTTTTTTGAGAAGATAAAATTGACATTTACCAGACTAAGAAAAACAGAAAGAAGACCTAAATAAATCAAATCAGAGATGAAAAAGGAAACATTACAACTGACATCACAGAAATTCAAAGGATGATTAGAGACTATTATGAGCAACTATAAGCTGACAAATTGCAAAACCTAGAAGAAGCAAATAAATTCCTAGGCACATAAAATCTAACAAGATTGAACCATGAAGAAATCCAAAACCTGACTAGACCAATAACAAGTAACAAGACAGAAGCAGTAATGAAAAGTCTCCCATCAAAGGAAAGCTCAGGACCTGATGGCTTTACTGCTGAATTCTACCAAACATTTAAAGAACTAATGCCAATCCTATTCAAACTATCCCAAAAAACCAAGGAGGACAGAATACTTCCAAACTCATTCTATGAGGCCAGCAGACAAAGACACAACAAAAACAGAAAACTACAGGCTAATATCTTTTATGAACATAGATGCAAAAATCCTTCACAAAATACTAACAAACCAAATTCAACAACACATTAAAAAGACCATTCACCATGATCAAGTGGGAATCATCTCTGGGAGGCAAGGATGGTTTGACATATGCAAATCAATAAATGTAAGACATCATATCAACAGAATGACAGACCAAAAAAAGATCATTTTAATTAACGCTAAAAAAATCTTTTAAAAAATTTAACGTCCCTTTGTGATAAAAACTCTCAAAAAACTGCATATAGAAGGAACATACTCAAAACAATAAAAGCCATATATGACAAACCCACAACTAGTATCATACTGAATGCAGAAAAGCTGAAAGCTTTTCCTCGAAGATCTGGAATAAGACAGGGTCTTCTCTGGTTCCACACGAAGCACAGAATTATTTTTTCTAGAGCAGCAAAAAATGATGTTGGTATTTTGAGAGGGACTGCATTGATTCTGTAAATCACTTTAGGTAGCAAAGCCATTTTTACAATGTTGATTCCGCCTATCCAAGAGTATGGTAGGGTTTTCCATCTGTTTACATCCTCTGCAATTTCTTTTCTCAGTGTTTCATAATTCTCTCTATATAGGTCTTTGACCTCCTTAGTTAGATATGTTCCTAAATATTTAATTTTCTTTGGTACTATTGTGAAAGTTATTGCATCTTTAATTTGTTTCTCGGCTTGATTGTTATTAGCATATATGAAGGCTATGGATTTGTGTGTATTAATTTTGTATCCTGAGACTTTGCTGAATTCATTTATCAATTCCAGTAATCTCTTGGTTGAATCTTTGGGGTTTTCTATGTATAATATCATATTGTCTGTGAATAGTGAAAGTTTGACCTCTTCTGCCCCCACCTGAACGCCCCTGATTCCTCTGTCTTGTCTGATTGCTCTGGCCGGACTTCCAGCACTATGGTGAATAGAAGTGGAGATAGTGGGCAACCTTGTCTAGTTCCAGTTTTAAGGGGGAATGCTTTCAATTTTTCCCCATTCAGTATGATATTGGCTGTGGGTTTATTATGCATGGCTTTAATAGTTTCGAGGTATGAGCCATCTATGCCTATATTGTTAAGAGTTCTTATACAAAAAGATGCTGGATTTTGTGAAAAGCCTTTTCTGCATTTATTGAAAGTATCATATAATCTTTGTTCTTGCTATTATTTATATGGCGAATTACATTTATAGATTTGCGTATGTTGAACCATCCCTGCATCTTGGGAATGAAGCCCACCTGACCGTGATGAATTATTTTTTTGATGTGCATTTGGAATTCGGTTTGCAAGAATTTTATTGAGAATTTTTGTATCTATATTCATAAGGGATATTGGTCTGTAATTTTCTTTTCTTGTTGTGTCCTTTCCTGGCTTTGCTATCAAGGTGATATTGGCTTCATAGAATGAGTTTGGGAGGATTCCATCCTTCTGGATATTTTCAAATAATTTCTGCAGTATAGGCACCAGTTCTTTGTAGGCTTGGTAGAATTCAGGTGTGAACCCATCTGGTCCGGGACTTTTTTTTGTTGGAAGATTTTTTATTACTGCTTCAATTTCGGTGTTTGATATTGGTCTGTTTAGAAATTCTGTTTCTTCCTGGTTGAGCCTCGGGAGGTAGTATGTTTCTAAGAATTTGTCTATTTCCTCCACATTTTCGTGTTTGTGGGCATAGAGATTTTTGCAGTATTTGAAGATGATGTTTTGTATTTCCAAGATATCAGTTGTGACCTCTCCTTTTTCATTTCTAATTGAGCTTATTAGAGTCCTTTCCTTTCTGCTTCTGGTCAACCTGGCAAGTGGTCTGTCTATTTTGTTTAACTTTTCAAAGAACAAACTTTTCATTTTATTAATCTTCTGTATTGTTCTTTTGTTCTCAATTTCATTTAATTCTGCTCTGATCTTGGTTATTTCTTTTCTTCTGCTGGCTTTAGAATTGCTTTGCTCTTCCTTTTCCATTTCCTTCAGATGATTCATTAGTTTACTTATTTGTGAACTTTCTGTCCAGCAAACATATAAAAAATTGCTCAACTTCTCTAATCATCAGGGAAATGCAAATCAAAACCACAATGAGATATCACTTAACTCCAGTGAGATTGGCTCATATCAAAAAATCCCCAAACAACAAATGTTGGCAGGGATGCGGACAGATAGGAACACTCATACATTGCTGGTGGGATTGCAAATTAGTACAACCTCTATGGAAAGTAATATGGAGATACCTCAAAGAATTAAAAGTAGAATTACCATTTGACCCAGCAATCCCATACTGCGTATTTACCCAAAGGAAAAAAAGACATTCTATAATAAAGACATTTGCTCACGAATGTTTATAGCAGCACAATTCACAATTGCAAAGATGTGGAAACAACCCAGGTGCCCATCAATACACGAGTGGATTAATAAAATGTGATATATGTATACCATGGATTATTACTCAGCAATAAAATACAATGGGGAATTAACACATCTGGTATTATCCTGGTTGGAGCTAGAGCCCATTCTTCCAAGCGAAGTGTCACAGGAATGGAAAAACAAGCACCACTGGTACTCACCATCAAATTGGTACTAACTGACCAACACTTACATCACACAGGGCGATAATATTCAACAGGGGGTAGGCAGGCAGGAAAGGGGTGGAGGGGATGGGAAAACTCTCACTGAATGGGTGCGGGGAGCACAGTTTGGGGGGTGACCACGATTGTAGCTCTGACACGGGCAGTGCATGGGCAATATATATAGCCAAAGTGTTGTACCCCCATAATATTCTGAAATAAAAAAAAATAAGATCTGGAATAAGACAACGATGCCTACTTTCACCACTTTTATTCGACATAGTACTGGAAGTCCTAACCAGAGTAATTAGATATGAGAAAGAAATAAAGGGCATCCAAATTGGAAAGGAAGCAGTCAAATTATCCTTGTTTGCAGGTGACATAATCTGACATTTTGAAAAACCTAAAGACACCACCAAAAAGCTAATAGAACAGATAAACAAATTTAGTAAAGTTGCAATACAAAATCAACGTACAAAAATCAGTAGTATTTCTTATGCCAACAGCAAACATTCTGAAGAAATAAACCAAGAAAATAATACCATTTACAATAGCTACAAATAAAATACCTAGTAAAAAACTTTACCAAAGAAGTGAAAGATCTTTACAATGAAAACTATAAAACTGTGCTGAAAGAAATTGAAGAGGACACTAAAAAATTGAAAGATATTACATTTTCATGGATTGGAAGAATCAATATGTTAAAATGTCCCTACTACCCAAAGCGATCTACATAGTCCATGAAATTTCTTCCAAAATCCAAGGATATTCTTCACAGAAGTAGAAAAAATAATCCTAAAATTTATATGGAATCACAAACGACTCAGAATAGCCAAAGCCATCCTGAGCAAAACAAACAAAACTGAAGGAAACACATTACCTAACTCCAAATTGTACTACAAAGCTATAGTAAATGAAACAGTGGGGTACTGGCATAAAAATAGACACATAGACCTATGGAACAGAATAGAGAACCCAGAAGTGAATCCACACATCTACAGTGAACTCATTTCACCAAAAACATACATTGGGGAAAGGACAGTCTCTTCAATAAATGGTGCTGGGAAAACTGGATATTCATATGCAGAAGAATGAAACTAGACCCCTATCTCTCACCATACACAAAAATCAACTCAAAATGCATTAAAGACTTAAATCTAAGATCTGAAACTATGAAACTACTAGAAGAAAACATTGGGAAAACACTCCAAGACATTGACCTGGGCAAAGATTTTTTGAGTAAGACCTCAAAAGCACAGGCAACCAAAGCAAAAATGGACAAATGGGATCACATCAAGCGAAATAGCATCTACGCAGCAAAGGAAACAATTAACAAAGTGAAGAGACCACCCAAAGAATGGGAAAAATGATGTGCAAACTACCTGTCTGACAAGGGATTAAAAATCAGAATATAAGGAGCTCAAACAACTCAATAGGAAAAAAACAAATAATCTGATTAGGAAATGGGCAACAAATCTGATTAGACATTTCTTAAAAGAAGATATACAAATGGCCAACAGGTATTGAAAAATGTTCAACATCACTACTCATCAGAGAAATACAAATCAAACTTACCATGAAATATCATCTCACCTTAGTTAAAATGGCTTTTATCCAAAAGACAGGCAACAAGTGATGCTGGCAAGGATGTGGAGAAAGGAGAACACTCGTATACTGTTAGTAGGAAGGTACATTAGTACAGCCACTATGGAAAACAGTATGGAGGTTCCTAAAAACTAAAAATATAACTACCATGTGATCCAACAATCCCACTGCTGGGTATATATTCAAAAGAAAGGAAATTAGTATGTCAAAGAGATATCTGCAATCCCATGTTTACTACAGCACTATTTGCAATAGCTGAGATATGGAATCAACCTAAATGTCCGTCAATGGGTGAATGGATAAAGAAAATGTGGTACATACACACAATGGAATATTATTCAGCCATACAAAAGAATAAAATCCTGTCATTTGCAAAAACATGGATGGAACTGGAAGACATTATGTTAAGTGAAATAAGCCAGGCACAGAAAGACAAATATTGCATGTTCTCATGCATATGTGAGCGCTAAAAAAAAAAAATTGAACTCATGGAGTTAGAGAGTAGAATGGTGGTTACCAGAGGCCATAAAGGGTAGTGGGGAGAGGGGATAAGGTGGGGATGATTAATGGGTACAATAATATAGTTAGATAGAATAAGATCTAGTATTTGATAGCACAATAACAATAATTTATTGTATATTTTAAAATACCTAAAAGAATAGAATTGGAATGTTCCTAATAAAAAGAAATGATAAATACTTGAGGTGATAGACACTCTGTTTGATCATTACATATTGTATGCCTGTATCAAAACATCACATGTACCCCATAAATATATATAACTATTATTTACCCATATAATTAAAAATAATTTTTTTAAAAAAGAAAAATGTATATGGCAGGATGTCAATAGGTTATATACAAATATTATGTCATTTTACATCAGGAACTTGAGCATCCACAGATTTTGGTATCCAGGTGTGCTGGAACCAATTCCCTGGGGATACCAAGAAATAACTATAATATGCTTCTGCTTTTTTCTACTATGGATTACTGGATCAAGTAATCCAAATCCTGACTACAGGTGGTGAGCAATCCAGTTAAACAACTGGCATGATTGTGAAATTGATTGTGTTCTCAGAGATTATGTAGGGATGTTCTTAGACATGTTTTTTTAATTTAAGACTTATTAGTTGAGACTGACACAGAAATATTTCAGGGACTTACCTAGGAAAAAAGAACTCACCGCATTCATTCCCTGCCCAAAAAATGGCACTATGGCATGAGCTGCATCTCCCAGCAGTACACAGTGTGATTTATAGTGAAATGAAGAGCACTTTACAGATATCATGGGCTGGGCGGGCAACAGAAAGAAGTCTTGCACCAGCGCTGTCCTTCAGAGGGAGATAATCAGAATGTAAAGACGTTACATTAGGTATTAAATATTGCTAAATTGTTTTAGATTTACTGAATTTCTTACCACTAAATTTTGTTGAAAAATACGTAAGAATGCCAGGAAGGAAAAAGGAAAGGGAAAAAATGAAGTTTCTTCCAGTCTTAAAATTCCATTGTTCTTACCTTCTTGGTCTGCAACAATGTTAATCACATCTAAAAAGAACAAGTTTGGCTGCATTTGAATAATTTGAATATTTGTGTCATATGTTATGAAAACTTCATTATCATGCATATGGGCCATGAAATTTTCAAATACATGCGTATATTTTAAGCTTCAGTAGAAAAATCAAACAAATGCTGTTGTGTATTTGATTAAACAATAATAAAATTAAACCAAAATTAAAATTAATATGAATCCTTATGTATTTGGAAATGTACAATAGCAATCAAACTAGTATTTGGGGGATTGGAATATGTTGACCAAAGGATACAAAATTTCAGTTAGACAGGAGATATAATTTCGAGAGATCTATTGTACCACATAATGCTTATAGTGAAAAAGAAAAAAACCTAATATTTGTAAAGCATCTATAGAGGTTTTGTGGATGCTACAAGTAGAAAAACAGTACATAGACTCTTAAATCTGGCTAGAGAGGCAAAAACTAGCCATGGAACCAGTTTTAAAAATATATAAGGGCTAATTTTGGTGTGCAGACAAAGATTTCTCTTTATGGTTGGGGAAAAAGGGATCAACATAGACTGAATCAGTCTGTAGGAAAATGTGTGAACCAGCAATTTTTACGAGACCTGCCATGAGCCAGTGGGCTACGCCTTTTATACAATTAGCTCATTTAATTTTCACAACTGCCCTAAGATAAATATTCTGATACCCATTTTAAAGGTGATACTCAAGGATGTAAGGGGCAGATGCAGTATTAAAGTCTTGCTCTGCTATGGACTAAACTTCTATGTCCACCTAAATTCATGTGTTGAACTCCTAAACCCCAGTGTGATGGTATTGGGTGGTGGGGCCTTTGGGTGGTGACTAGTCTTGAGAGCGGAACCTCTTGTGAATGGGACCAGTGCTCTTATAAAAGGGACCCCAGAGAGATCCCCTGTCCCTTCTGCCCTGTGAGGACACAGTGAAAAGACTACCACCTATGAACCATGAAGTGGGACCTCACCAGACGCCGAATCTGTTGGTGACTTCATCTTGGACTTCACAACCTCCAGAACTTTGAACAATAAATTGCTGTCATTTATAAGCCACCCCGTCTATGCTAGTTTTGTTATGAGAGCCTGGACTAACTAAGGCCTACTCTTTCTGCAACTTTGTGCTGCTTCCATGAAGACACCATTGGAGGTAGAAAGTAAGCTGGATTCCAGGAGGGAGGGACCGTGGGAACAGAGGCGTTGAAAAAATAAATGACAAAGTCCATGTGGAGGGTGATGTTGATATGGGCCAGAGGAGCAGCAGATCATAAATCAGACAATCAGCTGTCAATTGTGGGGAGTTTAATATGTGCCAGGCCCTGTGCTGAGTGATTTACAGGCATGATCTCATTTAATTCTCAACCCTTTGGGGTAGGTATTAATATCAACCATTTACCATGAAGGGCCTGAAACATAGGAAAGCTTATGTCGCTAGTAAGTGGTAGATCTGAGACTTGAGGTTGTCAGATATATCTGCTATGCTAAATATTTGTGTATCTGCCAGTAGAAAACAGTGCCATCTGTGTGGCATGCCAAGCCCCAACGGGCCTGAGGAGGCTGTACAAGATGTACAAAATTCTAGGGACATTGGTAGCTCATCTTTCCTGGAGAAACTGGCCATGGCATGGGCTTTTTCAGAATTCCTGCTCACAGCACAATATCCACTTAGACTTTTGCTCTAATATAGGTTTCTGTCCAGGTCACTGCATGACCCATCAGGTTTAACCAAAACTGAAATAAGATACATAACTTTTTTTTCATTTGGAATAACTCAAATCAATGGAGCTAAAGGCACAATTGTATGTCTTGAAACTTACTCTCCGATAAGAGGGATGGCATCTGGAAAGTACTTCCGGAAGAAATCCAGTACATCATTACTGGTTAGAAGTTTTTCAAACTCTTCAAAGGGCATGAACAAAGTGCACGTGAATGATTTGTTCTGCGAGAAGAGGAACAGAGTGAGAGGGAATAGGGGGCTGGGTGATCTGACGCTGTAGGTGGATCCCTTCTTGCTGTGACCAAGGAGTTCTTGGAAAGAATGTCCAAGCAGACAGGCAAGGCACTGTCACTTTGTTCCCTCACTCCCAAAGAAAAACTCTGCCAAGTTCCGGGAGTGCTCCCTGGCTTCCTTGGTTATTAAGAGAATTTCTACACTGTAAACTCTCCATTTTCACCAGGCAAACACTACACCCTTTGGATTACTCATAGGTTGATTGGATTTGATATCTCCTTTTTTTCTTCCTTCTAAGACAGTATTAATAGGCTCTGGACCCCAGGACAGATAGCAACTAACTAGAAAAATAGGTAGAAAAAAGCCCCTAGGGTTTAATGAAAGAAAAACCATGCTCTTTTTTGATAATGTAAATTCCAATGTCCTACAGACCTTAAAGGCTGGAAGCACTTCCTAATATTTAATCTAAATTTCTTTGGCTTTACTGGAGCACCAGTTCCCCCTACACTATCTTTGGTGGAGATGGCAGGCACCACCACACATAAACTCCCATTATTCACGGATGTAAGTTAAATCTCCTTTCCAAAGTAGGTAATTAGAAGTCCTTCAGGTTTTTCCTCAGTAACTGCAAAGTTTAAAACATATAATTACTAAATAGATTAAACAATGAAAAGATCAATTAGGTATATAAGTGCTAAGTACAAAAGTAAGTAACAAAAAAATTAATTATAGATGAAAAATTATTTGAAAAGAGATTCTATACTACCATATTAGGAAGTGCAATCATCATAAAGGCATTTCTAGGCCAAATATGCAGATAGTTAGGTTCCATGGCAAACTGCAGGAAAAAAAAGATATATGTTTGATTAGTGCTTAATATAGCACATCTATAAAACTAACTCTGCTTTATAATTGTTTCCACATTAATTTAAACCAGTAACATATGCATGGTGATATGCACATCTATTGCTACATAAAGTAGTAGTTTCCTTGGAAAATACTTTGTGTTCTGTCCTTATAAACTCAACCTTACGTGGGTTTTTGATACCAGGTATAATTTAAGATTTGAGAACAGAGTATAATATGTTCTCCCTTCTCTCTCTCTCTCTGTCTCTCTTTCTCTATATATACATATATACACACACACACACATACATATATATATACACACACACATACATAAAAATATATGTATACATATAAAATATAAATGTGGGTAGGTATGTATATATAATAGTCTTTTACTTTCTTTTTGCCTTATTTTGTATTTATCTATACTGGACAGAAAAGTCTTAAGTTTAAATTTCATGAGCCAAAGTCATTTTACAAAAAAGTTAAAAAAAATTTACAATAAGATATTCTTATCATTTGTTTCTTAAAACATAAATAGTACAGAGGAGTCTTTTCTCCTTAGTGACTCCCCTTCAATACCTACAATAACAGCCTGAGTAGATATTGATTGCTTGGGTAGGTCAATTGACCCAGAGACCTAACTGATCCAACCTCTTGAAAGTTCCTAGGGGTATTATATATATAAAAATGTGCAATCAATTTTCCAAGTATTTCAAATTTGTATTACTATCTACAAATATTTAGAGAGCAACTTCCATGTGTATCTGACGTAGCAAGAAGAACAGCATAGTCTTCTACCTAACATTTTCACACTGCATTATAGTTATTTGTATCTTAGGAGAAGGGATCATGTTTTCCTTGCTTTTTCAGCCCCCCAAAAAGGCCAAGACACAGACAGAAATAAATAAGTGCATATCTTTTTGACCTCAGAGGTCTTCCTGTGCAGTTGAATAGGCAAGATGTGAATACATATGAAAAGCCAAATAACTTACTTTTAACAGCAATACAAGTGGTAGAAATACAATGAGTAGTTTGGTGTCAAATTAGAAGTATAGGAAATAAAAGCTTGGCAGGTAAGAACTTGAGCGTCTGGAGTGGTTAAAGCAAAGGATTCATATAGAAGAGGGAAGTGCAGATGCGGTAAGAAGCGAAGGACAGTGGCTTCTGGTAGGGTGAACTTGCTGAGCGAAATGGAGGAGGCATAGATGAGCCCAGCGTTTCAGTGAGTAGTGAAGAAACCAGCCTTTACGAGCAAATATTCTTGCTTTTCTTTCTTGCTATCTTTTGACCACTTCTACCATCTTTTAAGTCTCCAAAGGTAAGGAAGGGAAGAGAAATATCAGCTGAAACCAATTTTGTTTATCATTGACTGCAATATTTAAAGTTAGAAATGCTGATTAAAAACACTTCGGAAGATAATATGTACCTCTTGTCTTCCTCATTGACATTGAGGATGGTTTAGGCATCATTTCGATATAGCAAATATGATACCAAGAACATGTGATGTTCACATGTATGACATGACCCTGGAAAACAATCCTTTAAAATCTCAGCTTCTTTATTACCAAGCCATGGTGTCAATAAATATCTCTATCCAATAGCAGTCCCAAGGTCAGTCTTGGCATAAGCTCCATTAATCCCCTCACCACAAGTCCCTCCAAACCAAAATAGTTTGCTGGCTGTGCAAAAGCAGCTTTAAGATGAGCCTTCCATACAATTCCCAAAAGCCATTCACCCGATCACACACCCCCAACTCCAACCATCAGAGACAGAATGCAAGTGTCTATTGCATACATTACATTTAAAAAAAAGAGAGAAAGAAAAAAGACAGAAGGAAAAACAGAGAAAATTTCATAGGATTGTTTTGGGGCCACATCAAAAGGTTCCCGTGTCTGGGTCACATTGCTATGTCAAAAGAGTGTTTCTTAAAAGAGTGGAGACTTTGTCTTTAAAACCACTAATCACTACTATTTATCATGTACACCTAGAAGATAAAGGGCTATCTTAAATCTGCTTTAGCAGGCACAATTCTTCTTAAGTCTGGAACAATTTTTCAACAGAATTCTATTATCTCATAATTAGAGTTATCAGATCCTGGGCGGTGAGAACAGGACCCACCTGAAAACCATACAATAACCATTGAAAAATTAGTGAATGTATTTTTGACTGGGAGGAAAAAAATTGAAAGTCAATGAAATGTTAAAATATGGATTCGACTGGCTGGCACAGTTTGGTGGTATGTAACCCCGCTATGCCAAATCGACTAGCTGTTTTACAGATGTCTGGATTTCAAATAGGACAGATTAAATCAGTATCACTAAAATGGATGCTTTATATGAAATTTGAGTACTTAATATTGTTTACTTATCCTTACTTCTAAGTCAATATCATTATTGCTTCTGTTAGTATTTTAATTTTCCTTATCAAGTTCCTACATGTATTTGCTCATGACAATATAAAAATTTACATAGCACTTATTTGCCTCTGGTCACATTGGTTTAACAGTGGGAGCCAGGAAATGAGAAAAACACAATGGAAACTTGTTTGCAACAATTTACTAGTCATTTTATTTAATAACTATTATTTGATTTAATCATGGTTATAAGAACTCTGAATTGTGAGTATACTGGAGAATTGATTCCCAACTTGTTTTTTTTCCTCCCAGGAGAACGAATCCCCTGTGTGTTTCCAGTAGGGTGGTTGTAACTCCTCTCTTTTCTTTTTAACTCAAGAAGGCACATCAAAAAGTAAGGGAGTGAGAGTAATATTATGAAAGAGATACCTGTGCATCCAATGTATTATTAATTACATTGGTGGTTGTGGTTGTGACAGACCTCAAAAGTGACCAAGACATGCTACTGAGAACCACTGCACTAGGATACGCTTCCACACTTGTACGGGATGAGGGTTGTGGAAGGAAAATAGAAAAGGGGAAGGAAGGACTTACATCTCCATGCTTGGGTGGAATAGTTAACTCCATGTACCCATGAGGAATGTATTGCTGACTGTAATCAAAGCGAGGTTTCTTCATGAGGTAAGTTCTGACAGTTGAATAGGCTCCATCACATCCTACAATGAGGTCACAAGTGACATCTTTGGGAACTTTGTCAGATCTGAAAAATAGAATGAATCATCCTAAACAAAAGAGTCTAGTGGTGAAAATAACAATGTACATCTACCTGGCTATGAAAAGTAGTGGCTCAATGAGTAACTTAGAAAAACTCACTTTTATTTATATGACTTAGAGTCAATAGACATAAAATTAAGATAAAAATACTTGTCCTAGTCATGAGTTTGCTTATGAGAATTGCACACAACCCTACTGATTACTAAAGACATGCTAGGCCACAGAAGTGTGACAAAGAATTGAACTGTGCATGAAGGAAGAGAATATTGAAAAGAAGGCAAAGTATTCCCAGGGTATGAATGAATGATACATTCATACATTCCAAGTGTATGAATGAATGTGTACAGACAACCGCAGGGATGTGACCAGAATTTTCTAGGAGCAAAACATTTGGCTTGAGAAGAGGGTATCATAAGATAAGCTTAAGAAAAGAATACAATGTGGGGAGGGAAAGGCAGGAGGAGAAGAGGAGAATTTTGAATTTTAAGACAAAAGGTTTAAGTATATTACTCTGGCAAAAGGGAGAAAATAAATTTTTCCATTAGGAGGATGATGTATGAAGAGTTGTAATTTAAAAAACCTTACTTGGTAGTTTGAAGTGGAGGCAGAAGGCAGAAGGCAGAAGGGAGGGGAAAACAGGGATGAGGTGATAGCAACAGCCTACACGTGCCGGGATGACAGCCCAGAGCCCTGTCTGCCGCAGGAAGAAGGAAGACAGACTCTGAAGGCAGCAGGGAGTAAGAAAGACTGGGGAGTGTTTATAGATTTAATGGGAGAGAATAGGAAAAAGGACACATCAGAAATTATTGTAATTATCTGGGCAATAGTACTAGGGAAGACAGGAATGGGCCATGTTTTGGGAGAAATAGATGATCAAGGTTTTAGTTGTGTTTGAGATAATGGGGAGATGTTCCTGCAAAGATGTTTTATGGGAAATTAACATTAATTGATTAAGACTTCAATAAGGTTTGAGAATGAAGAAAGAGACCTGGACCACAGATGTTTATTTTAGAGATGTGACTTTACAAGTGATTGTTGAACCCATGACCGTGAATCCATGACATCCCAAGAGTGGGATATAAGGCTTGGAACTTCAGAGGAAATAGAATCGGCCAAGGAGAGGCACCTGGAAAGAGAACAGGAGAAGCAGGGTGGCGGAGGGTCACTTATTTCAAGGGAGGAGAGAGTTTGAAGCACAGTATAGTCACTGGTTTCAAATACAGTACTGTAGAAAGGTGAGTGAGCGTGAGAATTTGAAGAATCACTGGTGTTGGTATTCAGAAGGTATGTAGGGCCTATTTTCAATACAAAATTCCTTGAATCTAAAAACTATGTGAATTACCCTTTCAGTAATCATTTAACTCTTTCAAAAGAGCCACAAAGAACAAACTTTACAGACACAATTCTCCACTCCAAGCCTTCCCCCCTGAAGTCAAAAACCTGACCCATGATTACCCAAGCACTGTGATCATTCCTTCCTCAGGATTACATTTTAACAGCTTGTGACCAAAGTGCACCTTCACGTTGGGGTATTTCTCAACAGCTGAGGAAACAAAGAAAGAAAGCAGATAGAAATGAAATTTCAATTTTTACTTCATTTAATCAAATTGAAATATTAATATTGGAGGCAGAAACTGTAATAGTTAAAAGTATGCACTTTGGAATAAACAGACTCAAATTCAAATCCAGATTCTACTACTTATTAAGTGTGACCTAAGCTCTCTAAGCTTCCATTTCAACATCTGTAAAACTGAGATAAAAATAATTCTCACCTCACATAGTTGTTGGGAGGGTTATGTAAATCGATGCACATAAAACACTTAGCAGTGTCTGACCCTTCAATGAATGTTTGCTATTATTTTTATCTTCATAAATTTAGACATAAGGTTGTCTTAGGTCTGCTGTACTGTGTTTTTGAAAGCTATTTTGTGGTTCATTTGCTTTGTTTAATACCAACATGAATAGGGACCTGGTGTGGTGCTTTATGCCTATAATCCCAGCACTTTGGGAGGCCAAGGCAGGAGGATGGCTTGAGGCCAGAAGTTTGAGACCAGCGTGGACAACATAGCAAGACCCCAACTCTAAAAAAAATTTAAAAAATTTTTTTAAAAAGATCAACATGAATATATCTAGCAAGCTGCTCCAACTTTACCCATCTACCCATCCAAAAGATAATTATAAATATAACCAAAGAAATGGATTAAGAATACTAAATCCTTGAACTTCCCCATTTTCCAGTTCAATTCTGTTCTTTTCCATTCCTTTCAACAGACACATTGCAAACTCACTCTGTGAGAAGACTGTAGAGAAACAAAGATAAATCGTGCGGAAACTTTGCTCTCTAAAGATTAGAGGCTGCTGAACTACATCAAGAGGGATTGGTTTAAAAGATAGTAGAAACACTTAAGTGGCATGATTTGCTGGGAATGGATCTGTTTAGTACAAATACTGAAGAAGAGGAAACGATACTACAATCTAGGCATAATTTAGTAAGAGTTCCATGGGGTATGATTGGATTGATTATCCGTTCCACAAATTTAATTTGCAACCCAGTGACTTTTCCATTAATGGGTGGGCTTTTTAGTCACTCAAATTTAAAAATTCAGGGTTATATTTTAAATCTTCCTCTTTCTCAACTTCCTATACCTCCTATTTGGTCTCCTGCAAATTTCATGAATCTATACCCACCCTGTAACCACATTGCTATAGCTTTATTCCAGGGCCTCATTTTTCTGCCGCAGGATTATAGCAATGCCTTGAAGATTACATCCCTTTATCAGTTTTCACACTACTGCTTTTTATCTTTCTGAAAGGCAGATCTAATCGTGTCATTTTGCAAATTGTTTGAGTTTATCTGTTGTTCCACTAGACTGTGAGTTCTTCATCAGAGAGTGAACACTCATCCATTCCAGTGCCCAGGAGACAATAGGAATTCAGTACACGTTAAATAACACTTTTAATTTACATAAGATGAAACAGAGCAACTGGAGGCTGTATTACTACTACTTTTCAAGAAGGACTTTGTCATGTACACAGTCTTGCTCTTCATTAACCCATAAAAAGGAATAGTAAACAAATTCCAATAAATCATGTGACAATATCAGTCTCATACTCTTTACTCAAAATGACAACTGGTGAATAAAAGTTTTGGACTTACCATTCAACAGATCCTTGTTTAGATTTTCTCTGCTTATAGAAAGAATATACTGCAAGAAAAATAGAATAGACACTGTTTCTGGATAATGGATAAATATAATTCTAAGTTATTCACTCAGTAATAGGAAATATTTATTATTTAGCAGAAGGTTGCAAGCTTAGTTTTATAACCATCTAGCTAATATTTACTTTAACCAAAGACGTGTAATACAATGCCCAAGTTTATACTTAGGTTTTTTCAAAGATTGATAGTTTAAAAACCAAATCTTTCTCTTTTAGCTAAAATATTATTTTCATTAAGAGAGTTTTGTTTTAGAAAAAAATCACAAATGTCTTATTTTTATCTTAAGTCTCCAAATTTAGCTGTTAGAAAAATTTCAGTTATGACAAGCATCATTAGAATAAAGTACTATTCCCCAAAGAGACTACTTTGAAGGCCTTCATTTTCAATTAAAAGGTGTGTGTGCTTATATGTGTGTGTGTGTGTGTGTGTGTGTGTTGGTTGTGGGGGCTGGGGGTTGGTAGGAGTAGGACCAATCCTCACTGGGACTTGTATTGGTTGTTTCTGACTTTATGGGATGATTCAACAAAGCTGACTGTCCCATGAGGCAAGGTAGGCACAGTGCCTAGGGCCTACAATACTATCAGGAGTCCATGAAAATGTTTTAATTTTAGTTTATTTTCAAATCAGAAGGAAAAAAGTAAGTGCAATAATAATGAATATATAATAATAAAGGCAGCCTGGATTATAGTCATCTTTATACCAATGCACGCATAAAATCTAATTTTTAATATTTATTGCTTTATAGAAAAGAAGCCCACAGAGGCAAAAGTGCCTGCCTAGGGCCTGCAAAAGTCATAACGCAGGCTTGCAATTCAGGGTGAATCTATTCTTTAAAAATGTAAAGTATATAATTTTCCAAATTATGGAATAGCACTTTTTTTTTTTTTGAAACAGGGTCTCCTGTTGCCCAGGCTGGCGTGCAGTGGCATCATCATAGCTCGAACTCCTCCTGGACTCAAGCAATCTTTCTGCCTCAGCCTCCTGAGTAGCTGGGATTACAGGTGCGCACCACCACGCCCAGCTAATTTTTCTCACTCTTGCTCAGGCTGGTCTTGAACTCCTGGTCTTAAGTGATCCTCCTGCCTCGGCCTCCCAAAATGCTAGGATTAAAGGCATGAGCCACTGTGCCTGGCCCATCGCAATATTTTTAACACAAATATACTAACTTATGAATCTTTAACATAAATATACTAACTTATGAATCATCTAAAATTAGAAGTTTTACATTAAGAACATGTGAACTAAAATAAAATCTTAAGCCCTCCAGCTGACTGAATGGACCCCCTCTTGGCCAATGGGATCCTAGAAAAACCTTGAAGCTGAGTTGCTGGCCATAAAGAGAAGGGAGGTCAGACTCGCCTGTAAGGCAAAGGTTAAACCACACCTGCAGGTCATCAATTTACTTAACAGATCACCAGCTCACTTGAGTCTTGGTATATGTTCAGTGGCTTATTTCTGATTAACAGACTTCCTTATTTAACTTAGAATATTCCAAACCTTTAGACAAAGCTTCTTTCCTTTTCTTTTTTTTTTTTAAAGACAGAGTCTCATTCTGTCGCCCTGAGCAGAGTGGCGTTATCGTAGCTCACTGCAACCTCAAACTCCTGGGCTCAAGCGATCCTTCTGCTTCAGCCTCCCGAGTAGCTGGAACTACAGGTGCAAGCCACCATGCCTGGCTAATTTTTTCTACTTTTGGTAGAGGCTAATTTTTTCTATTTTTGGTAGAGACGGGGTCTCACTCTTGCTCAAGCTGATCTGAGCTCCTGACCTCAAGCAGTCCTCCCGCCTTGGCCTCCCAGAGTGCTAGGATTACAGGCGTGAACCACCACGCCCAGCCAAAGCTTCATTTCTTTAACCAATTGCAAATCAAAGAATCTTCAAGCCCACTTATAACCCATAAGCCCCCACTTCAAGATGCCCTGCCTTGTTGGGCCAAACCAATGTACACCTTCCATGTATCGATTTATGATTTTATGTGTAATTCCTGTCTCTCTAAAATGTATAAAACCAGACAGGACCACTTGCTCAAGGCTTCTTGGGCGTGGCTCTCCAGGCCATGATCACACATGTTTGACTCATAATAAACCTCTTTAAATTATTTTACGTAGTTTTGGTTCTTTTCCGTTGTCAAGCTAAATCTATACTTGGTGTAAAAATAACTTGGTCATACCGCAATAGCAATGCCTGAGGAGGAGCTTCCTGTCTTTGTATAAATTAAGATGGGCAGGGACTTCTTCATTCTCTGCCTCATAGTTCTGTATTCTTGTGTTCTATGTCATCAATAGACTGCATTTCAATAGAACCCAAACTTGTTATTCAAAGTGTGTTAGGAAATACTCGAATTATGAAAATTCATTTACATGGGGAAAATATTCTTTCCATGTCAGTTAGCAGGCTTGGTTGATGTTTGCATCATCCATGGACCCATCGACATGTCAGTCAGTCCTGTGGGAACACTAGGATGTTCCTGTCTGGTCTATTTCATATCTTTGGACAGTATCATATCATAACCAAAAGTTTGAGTCATTCCCATCAAGTCACACTTCTCTAATATTTATTCTAAAACATTGACCTTATGAAGAATAAATAAGAACAAGAATAAACAAGTCAAGAGCTAAAAGTGGCTCCTATAACCAAAAAGATAATAAATAGCAAAACCTGAAAGAGGTTAGAAAATCTCCTGTGGAGATTTATAAAACAATAGTTGTAAGCGCTGATATTCAATATTTCCTAATATTTCAAATATATTAGGAAAAATGTTTACTTTCTCTATCCCCAATACCTTTAAATGAGAATGTTTCCTGGTAAGGGTGTGCCCCTTATTTTGAGCATAGACAGTTAGGATTAAGAACCGGGGAATGCTGATATGCTCTGTATATTAGAGAATATTTTAACAGTTCCCAGGGCAATTTAGGAGAGAGCTAGGAGGATCCAGCAAGACAGAAAGAGTCTGGACATCACATGGAAAAGGGGTCTAGAAAGAATATCTGAAGGAGGGAGGCCAGAGAAAGGGAACAGAAAGGATTTTGGAGGTCAAATTTTGGAGACGAGGGATTTCTAAATTATATGCTGGCCCATGTGCAATGCAGTCTCTCTGTGACCTATAGGTCTTCAGCAGACTCATGTGTCTTTTGAGTGAGTGCTGTTTCTAGAAATTGGTGAAGAGGGTGAATTTCATGTCTGGACTATTGTGGTGCATAACCAATGCCTGGTGAGAGGGAATGAAGTACCGAGAGGCAGAAGAGGCCAAGAGAAGGTAGGCTCCTTGGGGATCTGCTGAGATCCTGGGGCCATGGGGACAGCTTTGTGCTTCCACAGCCTGTGGAATCGAGCAGTTCTAAGCAATTTTATGTAGTTCTTAAAGGGCAAAGAGGCCCCTGTGTTCAACTGAGATACAAAAGTGATGGAGTAGTACTCCGTGGTATACATATCCACTAGCAATCACTGGGTGTGGGGCAGGAGGGAGGGGGGAGGAAGGGAAGGGAAATTTACACCTAATGGGTGCCGTACGCACTGGCGGGGGATGAGCACATTTGTAGCTATGACTCAGTCGGCCCACAGGCAATGTATGTAACCTCAACGTTTGTACCCCATAATATTCTGGAATAAAAAAAAAAGTAACGATGGAAAAACTGAAGTAGGAAGGGCCACTGTAAATTTGTCATTAACTCAGTTCTTAAGAATTGAGAAATAGCAAGAATGACAGGGGAGGGACCATTTCCTCCCTCTTGTAATGTACTGAAGGCCCCAAAATGGGAACTCCTGACAACACTTTTACTCTCTCTCTCTCTCTCTTTCTCCTTCTCGGTTTCTTACACACACCCACACCCACACATACACAGTGGTGGGGGTGAAGAACCCAATTTTGGGCTCTGGTCCAAGTCACTCTCCTCATTTAGCTTTTCTGATATTTGAACCATATCTTACTCCTTGGTCTATTGATACTTTATTGGCTCCATCTCTGGAGGGGGGATGGGTGTGATAACTTGGGCTTCCTCTGCACATTCCAAGTTAATACAAACAGATGGTGAGATGATTATTATAACTCACTCTCAATTGAGTAAAAGAAATAGATGTAACCAAGCAGTGTTGCCCAGGCCTCCTGTATCATGCATGGCTGGCAGTTCCTTGGTGAGGAAACCTACATTACTTCTCCCTTGATGTTACCCTTATGTAAGTCATACAGCCTGTTTCTTCATCTATCAAACAGAGTGGTTGGATGCAATGAATCTAAGGTTGCTGATCACCGTAAGGTTCTAATACGCTGAAGTGTATCTGCACGTTTTCTCATCCAATATACATTCGGCACTTAAAAAGTGAATGTTCCAAAACAAAGAAATTGAAGTGATGGATATGCTAATTACCCTGATCTAATCACCATACATTATAAGTATGGAAACATCACTAGGTACCCCATGAATATGTACAGTTATTATTTGTTAATTTAAAAGTTACATTTCTTAGAAATCTGGTCTCATTCAACTTTCCTCCATGGATAGCTCCCCATTTGATTGGGACAACTCTATTTCACTGCCAATTTAAGATTGAAGCAAAATGTCTGTATCAAATCTCACTTTCTCTGTGAAGTCTTTTCTGAAAACTAAAACTTTCCTCCCTCTCTGAACCACTTTAGTATTTCTTGTCTGAACCACACAGCTGAGCTCTCTGGCCATCACTCAGCTGAGGTCTTTTTGCTGTGAACTTGATTACTGTCCGTCCCTACCAGGTCACATGCTCCTCTCTGTACACTCAGCAACTAACACAGGGTGTGGCACACAGGAGGGCAATTATTGGTTACTGGAGTGATATACTTAGTATGCCTCGCTTAGACTTGATTTGCATGTGTAAATCTTACTTACCTGTTAAGAAGATAATTTTGTCTTTTGCCTTTCCTGTAGTACCTAGCTCCATTGCAGGCTAATTAAACAGGACATGTTAATTATCTAACAGTGTTTATCTCACTAAGAATGACTCAGTGGACTTTCATCCCCTCCTCCCCTCGGCCAATCTCATGCATTAAGACTCTGTACTTATGTTTTTATAGTGCCAAAATAAGTGGGTTACTTTTTAAAAAGCCATTACATAGGAGATTTCGATTCTGCCCCCACCCCAAAGCTCTTAGTTGTTGAAATGTTTTTCTTTTGAGCCATGCTGATCATCACAAGAGCCATGAAGATCTTGTTCCCATGAACATATGTGCTTTGTCTCTTGCTACCCAAAGTTGGTCTGCAGACCACCAGCATGAATTCCACCTGGAAGATTGTTAGAAGTGCAGAACCTCAGTCTCCATCCAAGTCCTACTGAATCAGACTCTGCTTTTTAACAAGATCCCAGTTCAATTTGAGAAATGTGGATATACCCACAATAGGAGCTCTGCTGAGGGTTAAAGATTCAGAGGAATATGAACCTCACTCAGGCTCTGCGCTTAATAGAATGAGGTGTTGCTGGATAAAAATAAAGCAAGTTGGAGCTTTTCTCTTGTTGATGGATGTTTCATGCATTCCTCCTCTCTCAAGGTAACAAACTTAGAAGGCATACTTAGATAAAAATGCATGTTTTCCCCAGTCCTGTGTGTTACTATGTGAAAGATAAGGAAAGCACAAAGTAGGATAATAAATCTTCTTTCATAAACTCTCCATCACCTTCTGGCCTCTGTTATTTTAGAAATTATGCAGTACCAAAAGCATCTCTGGTTCACTCTATACCTTAAGCAAATTTGGGCAAGAGGATTAGTTAGGGGAAGGTAACAACATCACAAAACCCTCTGGATTTTTTCTGGCATATTATGCTTGACACCAAATGACATGGGCATCTTCTCTATCTGATTGGAAAGGAGAAGGTAGAGAAAGGGTGTCCTAAGCAGCTGAGCATGAGGAGCAAAGCAAGAAACAGCCTAACAATGAGAACAATGATAGCGAACTCTTTTTGAATGTTTATTCTATGCTGGACCCTGTTTTGAGCATCTCCTATAAGTTAATTTCCTAACTGGAGTTTAGACTGAAACAGGCAATGTCAAAAATTAAACTAGAGAGAAAGAAAGGGACCGAAGCAAGTGGCAAGTTCCAGACATTAGACTGAGTTATAATCAATGTACAAGCAATGCTCTCCGGGCTAAACCTACCTGAGACCTTGTCCCATAGGGAATTGCAGACTTTTTTCCTGAAAGAGAGTGAATCATTCTGGCTTTCATGGGAACACCTTGGGACACAATCTGAAATGAAACCAGAAATATTGATTTCCATGACTATACCATGACATTATGCAAATAAGATAGATACTGATTTTAAAATGTGATTTTCAAATATTTTCCAAAAAAATTTTTTAAATTGTAAGAAGAAAACATAGAAGCCTAGCTTGGTGGAAATTCATTCAATGAAAATGGTGTTCCTGAAACTTTTAGTTTTTGGTTTTTTTACCTTAGATCTTAGAATTGACTTAACGTTTATATGATCTAAACCAAGTATCACAGATTGAGGAAAGTGATTCATTATTAGAGAGGTTAGGTGATTTTCTCATGAGGACAAAAAGGGACATCACCAAGAGGGAAACCCAGGTCTCCTAAAATCCAATGCAAAGTGTTTTCCTACACATGGCTGCTGCTGTTTGGAAGAAAATTGTGGGAATGCAAATAGCACTTATGTTTACTTATATTAGTAGTTCAAAGACATATTGTCCTTGAAAGTAGTATCAAGAAAAATACATATATCACTTCAGTTTACATTTCCAAACTCCATGATAGACAATGAGAAGTTCTAAAACGTTAAGTCAATATGAAGAAAATGTATGGTAGATAGTGCTCTAGCATCCTGCTGAGAGCCCAATGCCAGAAGCAATTATCAGGTAGGGTTGCAGTGTCCCCCTACCAGATGCCTCAAGTGTCAAATGTTCACCCTCTTGGCCAAATTTAGAATTTTGAAAACCTTTGTAGAATGAGTTTACATGTAGAGGTTCTTGGCCTTAAATGGTACTTTGAACCAGGATGAAATCAAGACCACACAATTATTGAAAACCATCAGGCATTATCTTCTGGAAGGAAAATGCAGTAACAAGATACCTGATCTTCCAGGCCAACCGCTTTCAAGGCTTGCCGTCCTCTATGCGAAAGGGCCAAATTAATGCTTCTTCCATGTGTAAATTTAGCCACTCGAACATCTAAGACATTGGAAGCAGACTCCATGTTACACACACCTTAAATCCTGGTATAGGATGAGTACATTATTGCACCTGAACAATTGGTGCATTCAGAGTCAAATTAAAAGACCTACTTAACTCCTGTAAAGAAAACACTAATAGTAGCAAATTTATATTATTAATAAGTTAAATTTAGATAGTTGAGGTTTTAAGATCTAACAATTCTTTTTTTAAAAAATTCTTTTATTAAAAAAACTTTTTAAATTCAGAAAATCTAAAGAGAAAGAAGTCGAAGAATCACAGCCATATTTCACAATTTTCACCATTGGCTTACCTTCCCTAGCTTCATATACATCAACTTGGAAATTCCTCTTTGCAAGGAAGCATGCATTTAATGATCCAACCTAGGAATCAAAACAATCTTTTTTCATATCTTTATCTGATTCCACAAATACAGGGAATTTTTAGTGATGAAATGAAACATCATGTGTGGCTCCATGGATTTTCTCAGTCACTACTGGAAGGTACCAGTTGCAAAAATAGTAAGATTAATTCAGGATTAAGTGGTACAACTTTAGAGGTAGTTTTGGTTTTTTCTTTTTTGTACTTTTTTATAGTGAGATATACCTTTCATACAGAAAGGGCATAAAACATGTATACAGTTTATAGAATAATTAAAGAGAAAACCTTTAAAATCTTTATACCCTTACAATCCTTATAACCATTACTGCAGTCAGGATCAAGAAGGAGAACATTGCCAGCTCCCTACAACCCCTTCCACCTCCCCAATTATAATACCTTTCCTCTCACCTAGAGGCAAAACATTATTCTGACTTTTGTGATAACCCATCCTTGCTTCTTTATTGTTTTATCACTTAGGTATATATCCCTCAGTAATATTGTTTAATTTTGCCCACTTTTGAACCATATAATTAGAATTACACTCTGTGTATTTTTTTTTTTGCATCTTGCCTTTTAAACACAACATTTTGCTTACGAAATTCATTCACATGATCACAGATAATCTTCAGTTCATCCATTTTCATTACTCTATGATTCTTCATTGCATGAAATCTCACAGATTATCCATCCAAGGACATTTGAATTGTTTCTGGTCTGGGAATATGATTAACAATGCTTCAAAGAACACATGTGTACATGTATTCTGGTACATATGTGTTGATTTTTCTCTAGGGTTTTGTACATGGAAGTGGAGTCGCTGGTCAAAGGTTTACGTACCTTCACCTTTATTATGTCAAACTGTTTCAAAGTTTTGTACCAACGTCTTTTTCCACCAGCAGCTTCTGAAAGTTCATCTTTACCGGCACTTTGTGTTCTCAAATTCTTAAATATTGTGGGGTGGGGGTGGCGGGATGGGAGGGTAGGTGAGGTGGAGAAGAGTGTGGTTTCAATTTGCATGTGCCTGATCATTAAGGAGGTTGAGTATTTTTTCATATATTGATTGTCTGTTTGGATCTCCTCTTTTGCAAGATACCTGTTTAAGTCTTTCGCAAGGAAGCATGCATTTAATGATCCAACCTAGGAATCAAAACAATTTTTTTTCATGTCTTTATCTGATTCCACAAATACAGGGCCTTTTTAGTGATGAAATGAAACACCGTGTGTGGCTATACTTTACTAGCCTTGTTTATCGCACTGATTTACTCAGTCACTACTGGAAAGTACCAGTTGCAAAAATAGTAAAATTTGTTTTCTATTGGATTGTCTGCCTTTTTTCTATTGATTTTTTGAGTTATTCATAGATTCTGAGTACAGAGTCTTTGTCATTTTAAAATGTTACAAATATCTTCTTTGATTCTGTGCCTTGCTTTTTAAATGTTATAGTATATTTTGAGAATGAGAAACTCTTTATTTTAATGTAGCCATATTTATAAATCTTTTATTTTATTGTTAATGCAATTACAATTGGTATTCTATTTTTAATACAATTACAAATGTTTTGTTTAAGAAATCTTCCCCTATTTTGAGATCATGAAGAATTTTTTTTTGTCTTCTATCTTAAGCCTTTATAGTGTTGACCCCCGGGCACCTTTATATAGGTTGCAGTAGTTTATTTACTGCCTTATCACTAGCACCTTGAATTTGGTAAGGTCATGTATATTCAATTGTCACACTCGAATTTTCAACAGCAGTCAATACTGTTAACTAGACCTTCTTGAAACACTAACTTCTCATTTTCTGCTTTTCTTCACTCATCTTTGGCCATTCCTTCTTTCCCTCTTTCACTTTTGCAAAGATAGACAACCAAACGTTGGAGTTTCTCAAACCCCCATCCTAGTCTGTCTTCTCCATCCACGATGAGGCAAAAATTTATATCTGCTATCCAGATCTCTTTTTTGAGCTCAGGAATACAAACGTTTAATTGATGTAGCTTCTTGTATGTCTCAAAGCACCTCAAAATCAACAGATCCGAATGGAAACTTGTGATCCTTGCCCCCACCTCATCAGTTCTCTCCACGTGTTCCCTGCGTCAGTCAGTGGCTGATGGGCCATCCATCCAGCTGCTCGAGCTGGAAGCCCAGCAGACATCCTCGGCCCCTCTCTCGCCCTCATCCTCCGCTCCTACCCGTTATGGTTCTGCCAATTCTACCTCGTAATGTTTTTCCATCTACCCATTTCATTTTCACCATTCTGCTCCTAGTTATCAGAATCATTGTGCTTGACTAATGTCAAGTTTTCTGTCTCTTCTGCTAGTATTGATCTGGCCTCTTGCTAATTTATTTTCCACAAGCACCCACTTGGGGTAATTGTGTAACAGGTCATTTGAACTAACACCTCTGCTGAGAGGAAAAGGAAATGCAGAGAGATCAACGTGGCATCTGGAGCCACTCCTAGGAGCATCTACTGAATGCGGGAGAGGCTGAGGACTTCAGTAGAATTTCTGACAGACTCATGAAGCTAGATGGATAAGATTTGGAGTTTGGGACACCCACCCTCCCCTGCTCAGGAGGGCAGGTTCTGATTAACCCCTCAGGCTTTGGGTTACGACTCTAAACAGGTATATCCTAGAAGTATGACCAACTGGAAAGAAACCAATGGTCCAAGGGACCAAAGCCTATCTGAGCATCATCTCTAGTCCAGATTGGATTACATTCATCTCGGACTGCTGGTAACCACAGCCACCTGACAGAAGCAAACATAAATCCTCTCTGGAAAAAAATGACACCATTGTAGGCCTCAGATTTTCTCCGTATTTTCTAATAGACAAATCTGATCATGTCACTCTCTGTCCCAGCCTTGCTAGCCTTCTTTTAGCCACTGTATTCACCATGCTTTCCTTCATGAGGGACTTAGCACATATTATTTCCACGGCCAGAAATGGTTTTCTTGTGTCTCTTTATGCAGTAAACTCCAACTCATCTTCCAGGTATCCACTCAGCTGAACTTCCTCAAGGAAACCTTCCTGGGCCACCCAATCTCAAAGCTCCCTTTTATGAGTTCTCATAGTGCTATGAATCTTTTCCTTGAGAGGTGTTGCAAGGTAAACTGTGTCCCTCCGACTTCATATGTTCAAGTTCTAACCCCCAGTACCTCGAGGGTGACCTCATTTGAAGATAGAGTGGTCTCATCAGAGGCAATCAAGTTAAAATGAGATCATTAGAGTGGGCCCTAATCCAATATGACTGATGTCCTTATGACCAGGGGAATTCAGGCAGACAGACACGCATAGAGGGAAGACTATGTGAGGAGACACAGGGAGAAGACAGCCATCTACAAGCCAAGGAGAGATACCTGGAACAGATCCTTCCCTCATAGCCCTCAGGAGCAAACCAACCTTGTCAACATCTTGATTTTGGACTTCTAGCCTCCAGAACTGTGAGACAATATATTTCTGTTCTTTAAGCCACCCAGTTTGTGATAATTTGTTTTGGCAAGCCTAGCAAACTGATACAAAGAGCTCATCACAATGGAAAGTTTACATCTTTATGGTGATTCAGTAATCAGTACTGTCTATCCCACTAAGCTGTCAATTGGTTTTGCTCACCATTTTGTCCCTAGCTTCTACCATTGTGTTCGTAACATAGTAAGTGTTTGATAAATATTTGTTGACTGCATAAATGATGGCAGAGCTTACATTTTCAAGTAAAATTTGTAACTAAATGAAGCCGAAATTTATTGAGCACATAGTATGTACAACTTAATTTGCTAAACTTTAGGGATCGAAAGGTTAACAAGATAAGTCTTTGTGCCCAGTGAACACCCAATTTAGTTAAGAAGAGACAAACATATAAACTGATCAAGGCTTAATAAACCACTTTTGAGTATAAATGCCCACTTTTTACATAAAAAATTTTCAGATTCCCCCGTATTATTTGTATTTCTAATATAAGTTGATTTAAAAAACTATGTAATAAATTTAATCACAAAACAGCTACATACACTTTAAAATAATATATTTGAGTCATATAATTTTACTTATTTATTTACTGAAAATAAGGAAACAGAGAACTCTGATTAAAAAAACAACAATAATAATATGCAATACCCGTGAAGTGGTTGTTATGTACCATTCACTGCTGTAACTCACTTAATCTTCACTGCAGCCAGATGAAGTAGGTACTATCATTATCCTGTTTTATGGATATAGAGATGGAGGCACAGAGAAGTTAAGTGGCTCACAGAAGGTAACACAGCTATTGAGTGGTGGAGTTTCTGTTGAGATTCAAACTTATCCAATCTGACTCCATGGCGTGAGCTCTTAACAATATACTAGAAGTGTGGCTGCACAACATTGATGATCCTGTTAAAAAGAGAGACTATAAATTTATAGTGACACCAAAATGTAGGGTTACATTTTTTCTTGCAGCACTGAACAGCCTGGATATGGATGTGGAGGAAAAAGACTGTTGAAATCAAGCAAGGTGGGATTTAGCCATGTGGGTGGGATGGAGAGACAATGCAGTGAAAGAGCTGACAATATTCATCGAATTGATGGACCATTATGACCAAGCCAGATAGGATAGAAGAAGGAAGTCCTCGTGAAGAACAGATATAGCAGAAGTAACCAAATGAGAGAGCTAGAATGTGAGGAGGTTTTTAATCAGAGAGTCCTAGGGATGATGCTATTATTTTAGAAATAGGGCAGTTCTGTGGGATGACCAAGTTCAGGTCCAGGATGTGGTGGTGGGACTTGCAGGTTGAAGGACAGTGAGGGTGGAAGAGATTGGGAGCCCACAGTTCAAGGAGCTGAGAGGCTACAGAACTGGATGGATCAACCCTGTGAACTTCACTTGTTACTCAGGGTGGTGGCAGGGATGGGGAATAGAAAAAAGATTCTGTATAAGTGCTGACGTCTTCAGTATTAGGGAGAAGTGGCCCAGAGGTTGGCTGATGACAACAGTGAGGGAGCAGAAGGTGGTATAAGTAGATGACATCAGTCTGAAAGGGTTTGCCCATGAAAATGGAATACTTATTTTAACAAAATAATTACAAACATAAAATTATAAAAGTATTGTAAAAATTATGAAAATAAATAAATATTTCTTTTTTTTCCCCCTATGTAGCCACTACACTACTCAAAGGAGGAACACATTGCATGTTAATATTTGGTGTATGTGAAGAGATCATTGCAGATTGCTTCCCTTTTAAGACCTTTAATCTGAAGTGACTTCACTTTCTGCTCCTGCCATCATTTTCTTGACAGAGACCAAGCTGTCCCAGCTAAGAGTTTGACTTGCTGCCTGGCAGAGAAAATTGCATATCGTCATGTCCTTTCCATCACTGTCTTCACTCCTTTTCAGCAGAGCCCTGGACACTTACGTTTCCCTAATCATAGCTTCTTGGATTCATGGCAGGAGATTTCCTTCTCTTAAACACAAACATTTTACATCTCTTTCCTCCTTCTCCACTTTTTTCTAACTTATGAAAAGTCGCCTCTCTATCTTCTTTACACTTGTGTGTTCCAGAATATCTCGTAAGAGTCATACTAGGGATCAGTTTGTATCAGGGAAAAGAAAAATGGCAAGCTGACAGAGAATTTCACATGATCAGATGAATTTCTTCCAAAGGCTAAATAGCTGTATAGCTTCTCGGGGGCGGGGGGGGGAAAGAAGAAGTGATTAAAGGTGAAGCAGAGTGAGCCTCCCAGAAGGTAAAAAGGAAGGTTTGTGAAGCTCCTCTTTCTTTCACAGTGTTGTGGTCAGACCTACTTCTCCTAAGGTGGTGGAGAGTTGTTTGGGGAAGGCTCTGGGTCAGAAGATGCACGGTCAGGAGAGTTGGAATGAGGCCACGGAAGGTTTGTCTAGAAATGGGTCTGTCACTGGGAAAACAGGCCAGGGAGAAAGATGAGGAGGACACTCAAACCACAAGGAAAACAACAAATGATCAGTGAAAACCTAATGTAGGGAAATGGCCTCGAAGTAGAGAGACTGGGATTCAGAAACAACAATTTCATTCATCCACTTCCTAAAAACTCTACTACAATAAAGGAGCTACAGCAAACGCAGCAAACAAGGCTGTCAGTGACTACATTGGGACAGGATCAGCTCCAAGCCCATGGTGGGCCAATGGTCTGCTTTCATGGGTTTCTTATGTTCTTTTTCTTTGACAAAACTTGATTCCAGAATCTGGGGAGAAGGGGGCTGACCTGGGTGGAGATTCTGCTTCAATCCTTTCTAAGTTTGGCAGGTGCCAATCCATACTTCTCCAGCACTTCTTATGTGTTTGCTAATCAAGCATGTATTAATGATTCCTCATGGCAGAGGGTGAGAAGAAGGAAACTCAGACAGTGTGGGAATAATAGGATTAAATCTAATCCTCAATTCAGGAAAATATGAAGTGCTAGAGAGGATGAGGGCTAATGGGATCTCTTATGCGTAGCTTGTAATTATCTTATCAAGTTGAACATTCACATATCCGACAAACCAGCAATTCCTCTTCATGGTATATACCTAAAAGAAACTTTTGCTGTATCTACACCTGGTGACATGTGCCAGAATGTTCAGAGCAGCACTTTCCGTAACTAAAATAGACAAACAAAAATACTAGGAACAGCCCAAATAGCCATCACAGAGGAATAGACAAATAAATTATGGTACATTTACATAATGAAATACAATAATATGAATATATTAGCAACACTATAAATGAAAAAAATAAGTCCCAGATGATTTCATACTGCATTATACTCTTATAAAGACAACCAAGACTAAACCATAGATATATGTATATACACAATTTTTGAAATACATATACATGATTTATGTGTATATATAATAGATATATATAAATAGTATATATGATAAAACTATATATAAAAAGGCAAGGGAATAATAAATAAGATTTACGGCAATGCTTCTCATGGGTGGGGGAGAAGCACACAGGTTGATGGAAGTCACTGGCCATGTGTTAACTCTCGTGTTGAGTGGTGGGTTCATGGTTGCTCACTATTATTATTTCTTTTTTTTTAATTTTTTTTATTTTTTGAGACAGGCTCTTGCTCTGTTGCCGGGGCTAGAGTGCTCACTGCAACCTCAAACTCCTGCACTCAAGCGACCCTCCTGCCTCAGGCTCCCAGGTAGTTGGGACTACAGGCACTTGCCACTACGACTGGCTAATTTTTCTATTTTTTTGTAGAGATGGTGTCTTTCTATGTTGCTCAGAGTGATCAAGAACTCCCGGCCTCAAACGATCCTGCCACCTCAGCCTCCCAAAGTTGCTCACTATTATTATTAACACAACAAAGCAAAAAAGTAAATAAAATTGTCTTTCTCAAGACCAGTCATAATAGCGTGTCATGAAACAAAGATTATGATAATCCCAATTCTGTGTAACTGAGGTTTAAATAGATCTAGAAGAAAAAAAATATCAGTTATGTAAGTTCAGCTGGAGGGGTTAGTAATGTGGCTAATAACATAGATTTTAGACTCTATTTCCCCTTCTCACTTTCTGTAAAAGTGTTTAATTGGGAATAACTGACATTGCCATCTTTAGTTGTTACACTGGCACAAAAGACTAAGACCTAAAGATATAAATGGAAAGGAAAATGTGGTGTGTAAGCCATTCATCTAAGCCTACCACAAACTCTCCGTTAAGGCACAGCTGGGTTCCTGAGCATAGAGAGGAGGTTGGTATAGGACAGGAGAAATTGAGCAGGGTCAGACACCTGGGAGAAATAAAAAACAGATTTCATGATGCCAGTTCTTGGGATGGAACCTTGAAAGAGATGGGATAGTTCCCATTAAGGATATGGGCATTTATGAAAAGTTTCTGTATTTGTTTTGAAGCACCGAAAGTCCGCAACACTAAGCTGTTTTGATCACAAAATAATTTGCAAATTAAAAGTTTTATTAATAACTGGTCTAGCTTGTTTGTGTGCATAAGAACTCTGAGGAGATTCCTTGGTTACATAATTATCGACTTTTTACTCAATTTATCATTTCTCCGGTTCTCCACTTCTTATTTCTGTCTCTTCATACTTCCCTCTTTACAGGTCACATGCTTTGACCACATCCTGGTCCACTTACCACTTAAAAAATATTATTTGAAAATTTCTTTTATATAAATGCTGGTATATGCTTCTTGTGTGTTCAACTGTTGTGGTTTTCTGTTGGTTCCCAGGTGACCCCTCCAGCAGTGATTGTTCAAGTAGCCAATGATTGTGAGAAAACCGCACCTTTTAATTCATATATGCTGACCCTATTAGGAAGGGGGATCAGGATTATAAAAGTTTCACACGTTTTATGCCTCTTTATGTAGTATGTTTGAAATTAAGCTGATAATGTAATGTTAAACATGTGTCAACTATTTTTTGTTCAATGAAGCATATGAAACTCTTCCTACGAATCATAGGTGTTGCTGAGTTTGTTGTCTAATGGGCTTTTTAAAAGCTTGCTTATATTTCTTGAAATCTGTATTTGGTCTGGAACTATAGTTTAGTCTGTCAAGAATTTGTCTTTGGACATATCAATGTTATGAGAAGAATCAGATCATTAATTCTACTTAAAGTGTAACAAGCACTTAAACATGTCTTCATACTTTGTTAGTAACTATTACACCCGCTGGAATGGCATATGTTGTGCCAAATATTGCTCTATTATTTAATCTCTACCCTGAACTCTCTGATCTGGAATTGGTCATCTGGAATTGGTCTCGGAAGCCAAGCAGTGGTCTTGCTTTTCCCTCCTTTGATGATGATAAAGTCAATGTCCCACATTCCACACAGGCTCTCAGGAAAACCTATGGTTTTTTCTCCAGCCTGCATCTTTCTCCTGAACTTCACCTCTGACTGCTGAACCGGTCTAACTCTGTGCCTCGACATACCTAAAATTCAACTTATTCCCATCCCTCCAGCTTTTCCTTCTCCTGCATTCTGTATACCATAAACTTTCTTCCTCCTTCCGTATTCCATATCTTGGAGAGCAGCAACTCCGCTCACTAATTCACCCAACCAGGATAGCTCAGTTAATATTTAACATCCCTCTCTACCTACCAATATGCATGTAGGTAGGCAACAAGTCCTGTGGATTGCTCCTCTTGAGTCAACAATAAATCTCCTTCTACCCACACCCCTACCATTCCTACATGGGGCCCTCATGGCCTGGACCCCTGCAACAGTTTTCTAATAACCTTCTCTCCCCAGTTTTTACCTATTCAAGCCACACTCTGCACTAGAGCTAGTTATCTTCTAAGTCAGAAATTGAATGATTTATTTTCATCTTAATGTCACTTATTGGCTCTTCACATCTTCAGGATGGAGTTCCAGATTTTCAATATGACATAATAGATTCTTACATGTGATTCCAACCTCTCTCCCACTCATTTTTTGCTATTCTCATGCACTCTCTCTAACAGGCATACCAAATTAACTCCACAGTTCCTGAAGATGCCCCACTGGCTCTTGGGCCTTATTCCCAGGGAAGAACAGAGTAAAGACAATAGGGGAAGGCGAAAGCAGAGAGAAGGGAGAAAGCAGAAAGTCTGAAGTGAGTTAGGGGAAGAATTTGGACAGCCTAGTGTGTAGCAAGGGGACGTCTGCTCGATCTTCCTTTGTTTTATTTTTGGAATAGCTGCAAAGCATGAAAGAGATTCAAAGTGCATGGGGCAAGATCATTTTTAGAAGATTTTGCTGTGAGTTTGGAATATACTCCAGATTTAGTATTTTTGAGAAACCACATTAAAGATTCTAACTGCTTTTTATTTCTCTTTGGTTGAAGGACAATTACTTCTCTGAATGCAATGCCATGTTGATGCTGACTTTAAGGCAGAGGTAGCTGGTGCTGCTTTCTGCAAATCCTCCATATTTTGAAGACTACAGATGTATATATTTTCAAATTGTCTTCCAGAGGGGAAAAAAATACCAATTTAGGTTACCATCAACAGTGTATGAGTGCTCTTTTTTGAGTGGATAGATAAAGGAATAGATCGATGAAAGGGAATGTGCACAGATGGACAAATAATCTGAGACTATTTTGCAGGAGGATGGACCAAATAAAAAGGAAGGAAAAATACACTCTTTGCAGACAGTTAACAAAGCTTTAACATGTCTAAAGTGATTGGTTCCCTCCTAGATACCAGGTGTATGAGGTACAAATGAAGTAATGAGGGATGAGTTCTCTGAAGGTGACAGTAGGATTTATGAGACACTTTAAGAGTCCATCAGGGTAGCAAAAAATATGTCAAAACATTGGTCAGGGCTGTTAGAGAAATATAGATACATAGCAAGTAAAGAAAAATCAAAGTATTTTACCCCAAAATATGTCTCTTTGACATATTTTGAGATGGCTGCCAGAGAGCCAGCAAACAGAATTAGCCCTACAAAGCTGTCTTTTGTGGGGGAAATTTGCACGTGTAGAGAATCTGCATTGATATAGCCAGGTAGTCCTGATCTAGGAAAGGTGAACTGAGAGTCTGACACCTTTAAAGGTCTAAAAGAAACATCTACCATCTATTCTCTCTGAGGGCTGCTACCTGTGAGATTTCATTTACCTAACAAGACCACCTGTGCTAGCCAGGCCCCCCTCTTCTCTCCCTCCCATAACCTGTTTCATCATGAGCCAAGCCCCCATTCTTTTTGTAACATCAAGATAGTTTATAAGCTTTTGTACCTCATTAGGGGTTGGGTAATCGCTCTGTGATGCTCCCTGTGTACACGTTAATAAAATTTGTATGCCTTTTATCCAATTAGTTTGTCTTTTGTGAGTTGATTTTTCAGAGAACCTTCAGAGGGCAAAGGGGAGGTTTTCCCTTGGTTCCTACACGAGGCAGCTGAAAGAGAAAACTTGTTTGATGAGAGAAATTGGAGCATTGAGGAAGAGGAACAGAGTGAGATCAAAACATGTCCCTTGACAGTGAGCAAATTCAGAATGACACTTCTACAGCCACAAAGAAATTCATTCCACCTCTGTTTTTAGAAGGCCTCTAGATCTGGGGCAGTAATGAGGGGTTTTTCATAGTTAAGAAGGCTCAGAGCCTATGGAGTAGAAAACAAGAGTAGATTCTGTAGAGTTTTGTTTATTTTAATATTAATAAAATGAGAATAATAAAGCTTATAGTAATTAAGTCTTTTACGTGGTATATCTCATTAAGATTTACAAAAAATGAAAAAGTATACACTTGAACTGGATTATATATAGACCTCAACCCAAAATTATAAGACATTTGATGGTTTCTATGTGCTCAGGATGTTTACTTGGGGAAAGTGAAAATTCTGGGTGACATCTGATTTCTGCTTTTAGAAAGGAGTAGGTTGAGAACAAAGCTAGAGATCTATGAGTGAGGAAGTGCGAAAAAGAAGGAATAGAATTTTAGAGTTAAAAGACTTAGCAATCTAGTTTTAGCCCAAGAGGAAGAAACTGGGATCAACAGAGGAAGATTTCCTGAGCTTCCAGCTGGTTGCAGACTCCCCTATGCCCAGTTTCCTTACTGCAAAATGCTGTTTCTAACCCACCAAGCTGAGTGAAGGGTAAGTGGCGAGGTGGAAGGATCTGAAGGAGACAGGGCAGAAACAACCATTTGTGCCCAATTTGGCATCAAGACCACTTTGAGCCTAGAAATCCATGACAGAATCTAACATCTGTATCTGTGAGACGCAAACTCTCATAGAGTCAAGTTGCTTCAAAGGCAATTTCATGAGCAGAGGTGACTAACCTGACATGAATACCAGGGGGCAGGACACAATTGCCAACTATAAGTCATAATAATGGAGAATTTGTCAGGGTCAAAGAGGGAGAATGGATACCAAAACACTCTATGGTGGGATTGTTTTTCAGTAAGAGGGAAAGAAGAAATACTTCCATGATATCCTAGAATACATCTCCAGAATATATGCTAAAACAGTGGACACGCTGCAACAGCAGAAGACAGCTAAGCCTGGAACGCTAAATAGTCCTTTTAGCCACAGTTCTTGGCTTCAGCCAAAAAATGAGGGCTCAAGTAGCTGTAGCTGTTACTGAAATGGTGCCTTGTGGCATCAATCATTTGCATCATACCCGTAAACACTGAAAATAGTCATCAGAAGCAGTATTTCTGAATCCCAAGGGCCTAGAATTTGGACATGTCTTAAGGACACCTGTATAGGTTAGATGGCCTTTTTGTTTGTTTGTTTTATTTCTCTGGCTTGCCACTTTGTGAAGAAAACAACATGTCACTCTACCATGAAGTAAGGTAGTTTGTGCGGCAGTTTTTTGTAGGGCAGGTTTTTACTGAGCTGACTGGTTAGAATTGGAAAGCTATACCTGTAGAACTCCTTCCAGCCTGAAAAGTAGAGATTGTTTTCCAAGTCCTTTTTCAAGTTAGTCCTTGAAAGGACTACATTTCTTATGACACCCTTCTGATGAAAAGCATTGTCAAATTTCTTATAACTTCTAAAAGAGTGATTCTTCACTTTGTTCTGAAATCAAACTCACGCACAGACAATATTTTGTGTTTGGCAGTATAAGACACTGGGATAACCTTTATAAAAGGGACAGAAGTAAGATCTCAAGATAAGACAATCTTTAGATCCATGAAGTGAAAATATTTCTATGAGGAGTAAACGATGCATAACAAAACTTTAACAGAATGCAGCATGTGATAAAGGCAAACAAAGCCCTGTGGGCATTTGAAGAAGGAAAATGTCTTTAAAGGTCGATCCTCTTGGAATTATTTTCTGGAATTGGCAGGGGAAGCGATAGGGAAGCTGTGATTCACACAAGGGGGAAAATATCTAAGTCAATACAGCGGGTTTTCTAAATATTTAGATCAATGTTCTTCATACTGATCTTTGTTTTAACATCTTCTCCCACTCTGTTCTTCAATATTTAAACTCTCCCCAGTTTATGATCGTGGTTTAGTTTCATTCACCTTTAGTTTCTCAGTGAGAGCTCCTTTACTGATCTGTTAATTCCTTCTGACCTCTTCGACTTGACGTGTCTTCAAAGAAAGGAAATCAATCTGATTTAGCCCAGGATCAGGTGATCACTAGAGCACAGCAAGGACAAATTCTCAGGGTGACTTCTCACTGGGCAGGGGTTACTAGGCATGGTAGGCTGCCCCTGACAAAAATGGCGGGAAGTTCACTGTACCCTTTGGACTTCTAAGGAAAGGTTCTCAATTCTTAATTTTTTCCCCTTGAGGCTATGGGAGAGCTTTAATGTGTTAGACGATATAAGGTACTGGGGTACAGCCTGTGGGGAGGAGGAGACGGGAAATGTGGAAAACAAAAAAACCCACAAGGAAGAAGATGGGGGGAAATAATGCATCCTCTACATAATGAATTGAACCTTCTTGAATTGCTCAATTTAGTCGAAACTTTTTAAAAAATAACTTCCTGAATATTCAAACTTGCACATGTTATGAAGTTTCCTTCCCCTTCGTGTCCTTAAGTTTTCTCATTGGTCACATTCATTTGCCCATCAAACACATTACAACGTCAAGCATGATTGCAGCCCCTGGACTACATCAGTAAATAAGAATTTATATCCAGGTTGGAGTAGGTATTTAATAAACAGGTAAAATAAAAAACCAATGTGTGTAATTTGAGATACTGATAGATGATATAAAAAACATAAAATGGGGAAGAGGTAAGGCCAGAAAAGTAGATAGGTTTAGTTCATATAGGGCCTTTGGTCAAGAGTTTGGATTTTATTTTACTTGTAATGGAGATCATTGAAAGGAAAGGTTTTAAGCAGGGAGTGATGATGATCAGACTCATGTTTTAAAAGGATTATTCTAGCTGCTGTGTGAAAAACAGATTGCAAGTGGATGGGAGTTGAAGCTGGGAGACTATTTAGGAGGCTGTTGTAGGAGTATGGATGAGGGATGATGATCTCTTGGACTAAGATGATAGCAGTGGCCAGAAGTGAAATGTATTTTGGATATACAGCCACCAAAACTTCCCGATGGAGTGGAAGAGTAATAAAATAAAATAAAATTTAAAAAGAAATCAAATATGATGCCTAGGCATACGCCTGAGCAATAGGCTGGATAGAATTCTTTTGCAGAGGAATTTTAGGTGTTTTCTAATACATGTGTACTAATTGATGTTCTATTTTCCAGTACATATATGAAGCAATTACATGATCAAGTGTTATTTAGGGAGAAATCCATGGAGAACACCCACATCTTTATGCCTTCCAAAATCATGCATCCAATCACATATTCGTCATCTACCCCTTGGATTTCTCAGAGACAAAAGAAACATCACTGCTGCCACCCTAGTCCAACTCTTGGACTAACATAACAGCCTCCTAACTCTTGTACCTAGTCGTCTTACAATTTTCCTAGTCATTCTTTATGTAATAGTCTGAGGCACCTCTTAAACGCACAGCTTACTTTCCTGCCTAAAATCCTCCAATAGCTTTCCACTGTACTTCAAATAAAATTCAATGTTCTTGCCTGGCTCTCTAAGATCCTACAAGATATGGCTATGTCAGCTTCTCTAGCCGTATCAGCTACTCTACAAGAGCTAGCTGTGCCAGCCTCTCCAGCCTCATCAGCTACTCTTCTTTGGCCTCGCTCTGCTCCTGCCTTTCTTTCTGCTCCTTGAACGTGTACAGCTCATTATTACCCCAGGATTTCTCTTCTTGCTGTTCCCTCTGCCTGAAATGTTCTTCCTGAGATGAGATGGTCCCATGTCATCCTTCAGGTCTCTGGTCATATATCCCCTCCTCAGAGAGACTGTCCTTGCTCACACACTAAACAGGTATCCCCCAAGACACTTTACAGCATTACTCTGTTGGCATTTCGTTCATAGTGCTTATCCTTAACTGAAATTATCTTATTTGTTTTCTTATTCATTGTCTTTCTCTTCCCTGGAATGTTCACCCCTGTTTCCCTACTATGTAAAACAATATTGGCACATAGCAAGTACTCAATAAGATTTTATTGAATACAGGAATTTTCATTTTGTGCAACATTTTGATAGGAAAGAATTTGATGCAAGCCCAGTATGCAGCAACAACAACATATGTCCCATTCAGTGACCACCACAGCATGTGATAGCATTCCTTAGCACTTTGAAATTTAGAAGAAGAAGCGTTAGAGGAACTATCTTAGCACTTCGGGGAAAAGAAAACAAGGAAGGCAGAACAAAAGACAGAGTTAGTATATACTATATAAATACGTGTGTAGCATAAAATATACCAATCTATGTGCAGCCTAGTGTTAGCCCCTCAATGCATGTTTGTTGATAAGTGAATGAATAAATACGTGTGACTTAAAAGCTTGCACATGATTTGACCAAAGGTGAAAGGAAAACAATTGAACTTTAACTAATTGGGATATTTTCAGTCTAAAACAGGAATTATTCTGACAGAGAGAACATGCAGTTTACTTGAGGCAGACTCACATTAAACAGAACTAGCTTTGGCACCATAACTACGGAAGCAGAGGAGTGACCCCTCCTTACATCTTGCTAGGTGTGGGGCAAGTCCTAGCACCTTTATCTCACCTGCCCAGTGAGAGGTGAGCGCCTTCCTCCACTGTCTTAAGCACACAATAAATCAGGCAATCAATCAAATAAATATTATTCCCAATTGCTCATGTAACTAGCAAACATTCAACATGATAATTTTGATCCTTCCTGTTCCTTGACCCTTTTATTCTCATTAGACAGCATTCACTGAGTTATTAAACAAAGTGAGGCAAATGTTTTTATTAAAATGAATATTAAGCCTAATGTCTGTTCTTAAAAGCATAGCCAATTTGGGGATAAAATCTAGTTTCAATGTGCTTTATTTTTGGTTTTCAAGAAATGCTAAACCAAAATAATGAGGGAAAACAGATACTTTTGTATTTAATGGATATAAAATACCTTTCCTGGAAAAGAACAAATTAAAGCTAATACATATTTAAAATACATGCATTTAAATATCAGAAAAAATTTCACAAGAAAATTAACAATCTGTACAAGTGATGAATAATAATTAAGAGCAATAATAATTAATATAATACCAACAGTAATAATACATTCAAAAAGATTCTTACCAAGCCACCACCAATGACAGCTACTTTCTTCCTTTGAGTGTCAGACAAGTCCATAATTGCCAAACTACTTTCACAACTGTTGCTTCAGTCACTGAGAAACTGTCTCTCCTACACACTGATTTCTGTCAGTTCTTATACTGTCCAAAGCCCACTGCATTTGAGAGCCAGTAGGAGTGTTTGGTCAGGGCTAATTTCCCTTGATAGCATTTAACCCATTAGTAGCCCAAAGTACAATCAGCTCAGCTTTAAGAAAAAAGTGGAATTCATTACAATAACCACATTTTGAAAAATACAGCCAATTGAAGACACTCACTCTCTATTTTATGTGTAAGACAGGAATTTTTTAAGCAGTCTTACGGCTTTTCTTCTTCTTTTTCTACAGTATGTATTCTTAGTTTCATTTACATTCATGATTAACCATGAATGAAACCTCCCCCATCTGAAGTATCTTATACTTCCCTTAGGAAGTAAGATGACATGGTTTCATAATTCACCCGTGCATTATTCTTGTTATTAAGACCAACCAGGAATTTCATCTAAAGGGTCCTCGTAGATTGTCTTTAACAGACTGCCAGGGAAGTTTTTTTGCAAGGTCTTAATATTCTCCTGAGCAAGATTTTGAATTGTGTAACTGACCATACTTCCTTTTTCTTTTTTGAATTTGTTTTTTAAGCCTGGATGCCAGAAAATTTAAAATCTACTTTGGATATCACCATGAGGGAAGATGGTTAACCCTATGCTTCTGTAAACGCATTCCTGGCTTCATATTACCTATCCACTTTTTTGCCTTTTTAACCCCATTTGAAATGTATATTATTTGGGTTTTTGAGCATATCTGTGAATTGCAATTTTTTTCTGGAACATGATGTGATGTAATATAAAGTAAGAACATAAATGAAGATGCTTCTTCACGTCCAGTGAGAGAACAAAGAATTCAGAGCAGTTTTTCCCCTGGTCGGGAATTAGAGTTAAACATCGTTCAATAGTGACCCCTTGTGGATAAGTATGGTTAGGTATTTTATTTATTTATTTGGAATAGGTAATATAGTCACATGATATCAAATTCAAAAAACACAAAAGGGTACACAGTGAGTGAATCGTAATTCTTTTCCTAACCCTGACCCTTGGCCACCTATTTCTCCTGCCCAGAGACAACTGTTTTGCTGTGTGGATTACCCTATTCTTCTACAAGCTTATGTCCTTCCTGTTCGTTTTTTCTTTCCTTGTTTTTTTCTTTCTCTCTCCCTCTCTCTCTCTTGCTTTCAGGCTCTTCCTGCTTCCCTTCCTTCCTTTCCTTTTAAACATAAGTGGCAGTAAATTTTACACCCTTCCTCACACCCTATTTTTTCAGTTTACAACGTATAGCTTGAGAATTCTTCAATATCAATATATAGAGAATTGTATCTTTTAAAAAAGCTTTTAAAATTATGGACTATAACACACATGTACAGTATAATAACTTACTGTAAAGCAAGCACCCATGTAACCACCACTCAGGTCCAGAGAGTACATCTCCAGAATCCCAGAGGTCTATGTGTCCCTTGCTAATCACCCCTCCTTCATAGGGGGGTGACTTTATTACTTCCTTGTTTTTATTTATAATTGTACCACCATACATACATTCCTAAAATAGTTTAGTTTTGCCTTTTTCTTCTATACATGAACTCTTTGTATAACTTGCTTCTTTTTCTCAATACTATGTTTCTTCAGTCCATCTGTGTTGTTGCATGCAGATCTAATTCATTCATTTCTATGGTCATATATTATTTATCCATTCTACTGTTGATGGACATTTGAGTGTTTTCAATTTTTTTAATATCATGAATTATGTTGGCTGTCACAAACATTCTTATATACACAATGTAGTATACACATGTATGATTATCTGTAGGATTTATGTGCTCCCTGTGCATATTTTTAACCTTCCTAAATAAACCAAAGTTACATTCCAAAGTAGTGTACTAGCTTTAACTTGACATAGTGTATGGAAGTTTGTCTGCTGCCACATCCTCACCAACATGTGTATTGCAGGAATTTTTAGTTTTTGCTACTCTGATGAGTGTGCACTACATCTTTTAATTTGCGGTCCTTTGATTATTAGTGGAGTAGAGCACCTTTTTATCTGTTTATTCACAATTTGTTTTTCTTCTTTTATATAGATATAGATAGATTTTTGGGGGGGTTGTCTTTTTTCTTTTTGACTTTGATTGGATATGAGATTTATTATTTATTTATGTTGCAAATAACTTCTACTCTATGGCTTGTTGTTTTGCTTTCTTAGTGGTGTCTTTTGATGAAAGGATATTCTTCATTTTAACATATTCAAATTCATCAGTCTTTTCCTTTGTGGTTAGAGCTTTTCATGTCATGTTTTATAATTTTTTTCATAAGCTTGAGGACATGAGGATATTCTTCCATGTTGTCTTCTAAAAGACTTATAATTTACCTTCCATTTTTAGGTCTATAATCAACATGGAATTAGTTTTTTTGAATGTTATACAAGCCAAAATTTTGGGTTTTTTCCCTGAATGAATACTCACTATTCCTAGCACTACTAAATGAAAAGACTTTCCTTTCCCCACAGCTGCCTTTATTGTAGGTCCAGTGTTTATATATGTGTGAGTTTGGCTTTAGGTTTTTGTTCTATTTCATTCCATCTAGTCTATACTTGCCTAGACCAATACCAATTCCACAGCCAAATTACTATAGCTTTAAAATACTTCTTGATATCTTAATCAATTCACCTTGTCCTTCATTACAAATTTCTTGACTCTTCTTGGTGCTTTACATTTCCATCTAGGTTTTAGAATCAGTTTGTTAATTTCATTTTAAAAAAGACCCCAAACCAGAAAAACTACTGGGATTGCTTTGAAGTTACAGAGCTATCTGAAAAGAATAAAATATTTAGGTTACTCAGTTTTCAATCCACAAACATAGTAGATCTCTCCCCCTATTTGTTTGTCACCTCCAAGTCTCGCAAAGTTTTATTCTTTCCCCCGCAGAGGTTTTGCTCCCTTCTGTTAGATTTATTTTTAGGTAATTTATATTTTTTATTTTATTGTAAATGATATCTTTAATTTCATTTTCTACTACTGATGGCATATAGAAACAATTAATTTTTGTTTATTGAGCTTTCATCTAGCAGCATTACAAAATTATTTTCTTAATTCTATTTTTGTCTGCAGATTCTTTTGGATTTTTTTTTCCACCACAGTTATAATAATGGTTTTGTTTCTTTCTTTCTTCTTCATTGATTGAATGATTACTTTATTGTGCTGGTTAGTCTCTCCAGGACAATGTGGAACGGAAGTGTATTTCTTAAGTTTCAAATACATGGGATTTTCTATTTACCTTATTGCTACTGAATTTTAACAAAATTGCATTGTGGCCAAGTAATATACTCTATAGATCTTCAAACATTTGAAACTGGTTAAGACTTGTTTTATGGCCAACAAAAAAGAGGTAAATTTCTGTAAATGATTTGTATGTGCTTGAAAAAATGTGTGCTCTGTAGTTATTGTGTTTTTCTATATATATCCATTAGGTAAAATCTATTAATCATGGGTTCAAAACTTTTGTATTCTTACTAACTTTTGGTCTGCTTGTTTTGTCAACTACTGAAAGAGGTACCTTAAAAAATCTCACACTGTGATTGGTATTTGTCTATTTCTTCAGAGGTCATCTCTGTATGGAACTATCCACCTTTAAAAGTGCTATCCATTACTGGTAAAATAAAGCTTTTATCATTATGAGGCACCCTTTTTAACTCAAGGAATGATTTTTGCCTTAAAGTTTAATTGTTTAATATTAATATTAGCTTTTATATTTGGTTAGCATTTACATATTATATCTTTTCCAACTTTTTTATTTCAACTGTCTTGTGTCCTTATGTGGCCTTTGTAAACAGAATTCTGTTGAATGTTTTTAAAATCCAGTCTATATAATCTTTACCTTTTAACTCGAGCCACTGGTTTTATGTCGGTTCATTAGTATGTACCTAGGTAAAGATTTCTTTTTATGAATCCTGGTAGGGAGACATTGGGTTTTTTAAATAGGAATTGGTTTCTTTCATCAGTTTTCAAATATTCTCAGCTCCTACATCTCCAAATATTTTTTAGCCTTCAATGTCTCTTATCCTTTTCTCCGTATTTTCATCTTTTGTCTTTTTGTGTTTGATTAGGGATAGTTTCTTTTAATATAGTACCCAATTCCTCAATTCTCTTTTCTGCTGAGTCTAATCAGCTGATAAACTCATCAATTGTATTCTTAATTTTGATTATTGCAATTTTTAGTTCTGGAAATTTGATTTCTTTTTCACAAATACTAAATTATTTTTTAGTTTCCAGTGGCCTTGCCAAAATTCTCAAGCTTGTGTTGATTACTTAATGTAATAAAAATGATTTCCTTATGATCTGTGCCAGATAATTCCTATTGTGGGTTTGTTTTCATGGTTATTTTATCCACATCTTTGTAAGTATGTATGTTATCTAATTTCCATGTGAGCATTTTAAACATTGAGGGCTCAAAGTTGTACTTGAAAAAAAACCAAACAAAGTCTAAGTAGTTTGAGGCTTAAGATATCAGTATATTGCTTTAAAGAAGATTTATTTTTGCTTCTGCCTTGTGCTTGCACATGATTCAGTGCTCACTCAGTGTACTTTACTGAGGTCTATCTGTCTCTGAAATAGTTGTTCCTTTGGTATCTATATAGCCCATATGAGACTAAACTAGTGATCTTCATGCTTTTTGCTCTCTTTTAGCCTAGGGGTTTAAAATCTTCTCCCACAACACATCCCATGCTCATTTTAAATGTTATTCATCCGAAAGACGAGGAAGTACTCATAGTGGCAGTTTGAGTACAGATAAGATAACCTGAAGTTTACTTACAATTCTCTGCCTAGTAGCTGGAAACTTACCCTTTCTTTTTGACTTAAAGAAGCACAAATTAGATTGTATATTATTATTTGAATAACATTGCATCACTTTACTTATTTTTAAAAAATAATTTTCAAATTTTGATACTTTAATTCTTATATACAACGTATTGTGATCCACCTCACAAATAATCTAGATAAAACAATGTTTTATGAAATTGAAATTGACTATGATAACTGTTGTTTTATGATGTTTCTAGATCATTTATGAGGTGGGTCAAAAACCCTCCATTTATGAGCCAAAAAATTGTATATCAAGCAGAGAGTTTAGATAAAAGAGATTAATAATGAATCATGCAGCTCTATGCAGCTTGTAAACAATATGCTAATAGACTGATAATTAATGGTTATTATTACTTTGGTAGTAAGTCCCAGCTCTTTTCTCAGTTCACTCTTAGAATAGGTAAAATTATTTCATATTATTACCTCTCAGGAATTTCCCCAGCTTCAAGTCTCATCTTGCATTTTTTTTTTTGGATGATCCAAATCTCAATGAAATTTGAGTTGATAAAGTAGGTACATTTTAGAACAACACCTGAATAATTTGTATTTGATGTTCTTTGAGTTGGAAGAGGACAGAAGAGGTAATTAACTTTTTGTATGAGGTTAGGCAGAAGAAAACAGATCGGAGTAGAATGACAAAGTTGATGACTTTTAGAAGTTGAGGGATAGCGTGAGGGTCCTCAGTGCCTGGTAAAAGAACGGGCAGCAAAAGCTGGAACAAAGTCCAATGATTATAAAGTTCTGATTTTGACCATGGCTACTTATCCCTCTGTTCTTCCTAAAGGTCGGGTAGAAAGCACTGCTTTGGAGGAGCTTCAGGAAAGTTGAAGATCACCACCCCTTCCTTCTCCAGATGACATTCTAGAGGGAGAGAAGAACTGATAGACTGGTTTCCCCCATTCTCGGAGCCTGAAGGACTTGAGACTGTGGGGCAAGTTAGGAATTTACAGAGTAATTTGTGTCAGTAGCAGCAAGCAATTCATCCTCATTGGGATTCAGTTATTTGTTAATCCCTAAAATGGGTGCTTTTACCATAGAATGATTCCAAGATATTTTTGTGAACTAAAATAAAATCCTAAGCCACTGCTGACTGAACATACCAATCATGGAGTGGTTTTAACATAGCAGGTGCAAAGAGGGTTTTCATGTTTTTGCTTCACCTTTCGACATTAGAGGGCCACCATTTCTGGACATGGATCCCATTAAAGGGCCTAAAGCTCGTTTGCACAGACACATGTTTCTCCTTTCATAAATATTCATGACTCCTCCTATAGCTTGTTAAATATGTATATTTGGCCATCTCACTCAGTATAAATTCCCATTGTGCCTGCCTTGAAGCATGCGTTCCCAGCTTCTGGCTGGGGCTCTACTTTCTACCTTGTCGGAATGGCCACCCACAGGCTGCAACCCTTTATGAAAAATAAAGCTCTCTGTTCCGAATTTATGAACCTCATTATTTTTTCAGTTAACACTTTACATCAGGCACTGAATATTTCTACTTCTCTCTACACAATTTATATATTTAACAAATAAGCATTACTGGGAATAATAAAAGCTTATGAAAAGAAATTAAAATTTAGTAGAGGATCAATCAATACAATATTTACTCTGTTGTTTTTGACATTCTCAGACTGTTAAAGTTGACAGAACATTGTCTCCCTTTGTTTGACAAACTCAGCTTGCTCAATAATTATTTACTCATTTTACCAGGCCTTTGCACTTGTAGCTCTCCGCCTAGAATGCTTTTCTATCGTCTCATGTCTGGCTCTCATTGTTTAAGTCTCAGTTCAAATGCAGTATCTTTAGCTTGATCACCTTACGTAAAAGAAGTAGTCCCTCCATCATTCTCTAAGCCTCTTCTTGCTTATTTCTTTTGTTGTGTTTACTATTATAGGAAACTACCTGGTTTATCTGTTTACTTATTTGTTTAACTAACAGATATTGGTGAAAGGAAAAAGAGAGGAAAGTGAATAGACTCAAGATACAATTTTGAGGTAGAATGGCCAAAATTTGTTGGTAAATTGGACCGTGTACACATGGGTTTGGGAAATGGGGCAGATTTCAGGAATCAAGGGAAACTTACAGGTTTCCAGTTTGAATGATTGGTGGTACCATTTACTGAGCCTGAAAAGACTGGAGTGGGGGTGCCAATTAATTAAGAGTTACCATTTGGGGTACACTGAATTTGAGATGTGAGTATTGAGTTAGATAACTAAATAGAGATATTGAGTACTGCATTGGATATGTGAATCTGGAGCGGGAGAAACCTAGGCTGGAAAAATAAGTTTGGCATCCTCAGTATATCAGCATAAAGATGGTACTAAAAAGTATGGGAGTGGAGAACTCGCCTAAGGAGAGAAGATTGGCTGAGAGAGAGAATAATAGCGTGTATAACTCAATACCATTTACATAAAATCTTTAAAATGCATAAAACAACTGTACAAATTTTACAAGAGTACATATAAACAAAAGGATTCAAAACAAACACATTATAATGGTTTTCCAGGGGTCTTAAAGGTGAATAGATACAGGGAATAAATATTTAAATAGAAAAGGAAATAGATATTTAAATAGAGTAAGAATGAATTTTATACGCCATCATGTGTCATAAAGTGAGTGTAGTTCACTCAAGCCTCCCTATCTGAGGTCCCCAAAAATTGTTTTAAAGGGGGAAAAAAAGGAAAGACCATTTAAGACCAAGCTCATTTATGCATGAAGATCTGGCAAAGAATGGTATGAAGGTGTAGCGGTGAAACAAAGTGAGGATGGAGGTGGGGCAGGGAGAGGAGAGTTCAATATTTCAAATATCAAGAAAGAGATATTTACAAGGGGAAAGTGTCTCGATTGTGTCGATGCTGCTGAAAACATAGAAAACGATCGATGGGATTTGCAACTTGGAGGGCATTGGTGACCTTGACAAGAGCAGTATCCATGGAGTGATTTGTACTGAAGGCAGACTGTAATAGAACGAGGAAAGAATGAGTTATCAAGCGGAGAATTGACGACGTCGATCAAGTATGTCCCAGAAATGAGGAGGTCCTTGAAGTGGCATTCAAAGTTGGGGCAGGTTTTGTTTGTTTGTCTTTAATATGAGAACTAAGACAGCAAAGTTACAGTATTAACTTATGGCAGGGGCCAAGAAAGAGAAATAATCCGATGAAGTAGGGAAAAGAGTGGAAAATTAAATAGACAATGTCCTTGAGTGGGGATGAAATCCAGGATTAGTAGAGGAATTGATCTTTTTCTTTCTTTTTCTTGGGAAATAGAGAGAGAGGTTGGTTAACTTTCTTTGTTGTTAATTTTAGTGTTTTGCAAAGTCTCTGTACATGCACGTAGTCTCGGAAATAAAAAAGTGCTACAGGATATGCAACATAAACAGTAATCGCCCTCTCTACCTCTGTCATTTACCCTTGCACAGAGGCATCACTGCCAACTCACAGATCTATACTTCCACATCTCTGAATATTACTTCCTGGGTTTTTTTCAGTTTGTGGTTTTAGGTATTAGATCATGACTTCTCACTACTGAAGATGAGGATTAATGTTTTCTCACTCCTAATTGCTCCAAACCCCCATACCCTTTCCATCTCCCCATTCTTTCAGTATAGTTACATCATAATTTTGGTTAGATCAATATTCAACATATGATTTATTATAACTATGGCCATTCAAATTAGATTATTATTTTTCCTTTCCTGCAAAATACAACTATTTTTATTTCTCAGTTGAATAATTGTTGTGTTTTTTCCCCCTTTGGTTACTTTTCTAAGACTTAGCATAAATTCAACCTCCAAACTCTCCCCTAATCATCTAAATCTCTTCTCAATACATTCAAAGCCTCAGAAATTTTATCTTTTTCGAGAAATATCTCCTGGAGGCTGTGATCTGCTTCTGTCTGAGATGGTTGATTTCTGTGCTAAGTGCACAGCTGTCATATCCTCATCCAGGGAATTTTCCATGTCTATCTCCTGTGTCAAAGATCCTATTTTCTGAAGCCCATAAATTCCTCTTTCATGGTTTACTCCCTAGCTATGGTGGAGCACTTTCTTGAGGAGTTTTCTAGGGAAAAAAAGGGTAGAAAGGAAGTAAATTTTTTGAAATCTTAACTATGTGAAAATATTTTTATTCTATCCACACACTTGATTTGGCTAGGTACAGAATTAAAAGGAAATAATTTTCCTTCAACAATTTGAAGATAGCAATCAACTGTTGTCTGGCTTCCAATCTTGCTGTTGTGCAGTTCTAAGGATTCCTAATCCTTTTTATGGGACTTATTTATTTTTCTCTCTGAAGGATTCTAGGCTCTTCTCTTTGCCCTCAGTATTCTAACATTTCTTGTTGACATGACTTGTTCTGGCTAGTTCATATCTGCTAGTTCTATAATAGTTTCTTGAATTTAATTTTTAAAGGTTTCTTCTATTTTTCCTAATGTTTCTCCTACATTATTCAGATGTTGAACATACTGGACTGTTTCTCTAATTTTGTGAACTTAGCTCTTTTATTTTCCTTCTCTTTGAATATTTGCTCTACTTTCTGTGAGACTTTTACAGTTGTGTCTTCCGAACTTTCTATTAAACTTCCTCTAAGAAACCCCCTGTTAACCTCCCACGCTGGGAGATATCCTAAATTAGAATTTTCAGAAGTCTTCATTTAGAATAATGAGAACATTTTGGTTGATAAGATTTGAACTTTGCTACCAATTTTGTCAACCAGGTGTTGAGATTTAGAACAGAGGTAAGAGAAAACTATTGCATTGTTCTCCTGTTCCTCATGGTAGGACATTGATCACACCCCTAACTTGAACAGAAAGCAAAGTAAAACAAACACTAATAAACTAGGAAAGTATCAACAAGAAGAAAGCAAGTCAATATTATTATCAGACAAGTCCAAGGTTAAAAAAACAAAACCAAAAAACAAAAACTCTAAGCAAAGTAAAAACATTATTTTAAACAGATAAAAGTTTGCCCCCTAAAATGAAGACGGATAGTGTCAACCATTAATTTAAAAGCTTTAAATACATTTTCATTTTTAAGTAACAAAAATAAATTAACTAAGCCAGTGTTTTCCGAATTTTAATCACTTATATAGCACCTTTACAATATACTTAATCTTTTGCTTCAAATTGATATACATTTTATTTAGATTAAAGTGGAAATTCATATGGCTGGTGCCTATAGAAAAATCAGTTTCACTAATAAATAGAAGGGAAACACACAAATAAATATTTGGATTCTGTTGGGCATCAATTTTCTCTTACATTAACAGGAATAATAATAGGATCTATCTCATAGGGTGTTTTTGAGTGTGAAAAAAATTAATACATATAAAGTGCTTAGAAAAATTTCTAAAACATATGTGTCATTGATGATTGTTAAAAGAGATTAAAATAATCCGTTTATAAAAAGGCTATTCATTTGGATTTTAAAAAGTTAAACTGTATGGTAGAAATGGGAGATATGCTCAAAACAAAAAATGAAACAAAAAATAAAATAAGATAAAATGAGAAATATACATCAGGCAAATAATAAACAACATAAAGCTAATATAGAAATATCAATATTTTAAAAAGAGTTTACAATAACAAGCAAAATTGGAATAAAGAGGGACACTACCCAATGAAGAGAAAGAGAATCTATGAAGAAATCATAAATTTATGTTCATTGAAGCATTGTGTGCTACAGCAAAAAATGTATTAAGAAACTGGATAAATAAAATGCTTTATATTCATGCAAGGCAATACAATTAAGTTAAAAAGATCATGGCTATGTCTCAAAAACATAGAATTCAGTTATAGGACATTGAAACTTTAAAGTGAAATTTAAAAACCATTGTTTGCATACCAGTATGTGAAACAAAAAATACACAGGTGAACTGAAAGGATGCATATCAAAATAATGATAGTTGCTGGGAATATGGGGAAGAAAATGCTACTCCGTTATAAATAGTGTTTTATTTTTTGAAGGCTATGAAGCAAATACATCAAAATGATAGCATTTTCTGGGAAATGATAGTACTTGTTAGTAAATGTTTATTACTGTAGTTTTCTGTCAAATCAATGACAAAAATAACAATATTACAATATTATCTTCACATTAAACATTAAAAGTGCTGTTTGCCTTTTAATGCTGGAAAGCATAAACATATGAGATAGGTGGCTCATTGTTTCCTAAAACTATTGTTTTATCTTTTGATTCTGAATTTTTTTCTTTTATTCTGACCTTCTACCTTCTAAATAATCCTTGCTTTCATTTTTTCATCAAATATTTCAGTAATTTCTGAATCATTAGTTGACAGAGGGAGGAGATACTGAGCTATAAAAAATATGCGTGGGTTTCCTGGAGTGTTTTGATTATCGTTCAACTAATACGGTCTCTCATTTAAATTTTTATATTTTAAATATGAGTCAAATTCATAAGTCATAAAATAACATAAACAATGTCACCAAGAGGTTGAACAGAGCCACTGACTCTTGCAAGTTTGCCTTTGCAGGTTCTGGACTTTTGACTTGTGGACATCATCCAGTGGTTCTCTTTATTAATTGCCATCTGGTACCAAGCAACAGAAAGGAGATAAAATTGTGGTTCAGTCGCAATTTTTCCTCAGTTCCTGCTTTTCTGTCATCACCTATTATATTAAAGCTATATGCCTTTCTTCATTTGAAAATGCATATATTAGCTAGGCAAAAACCTTGGAGAACCTGTATACAAATAATACAAATTCCAAGGTCACCTATTTACGGACATCTTTCACACTACATTTAAAAAAGAGAATTCTGAGAGTACAGGCTAGGAGGAGAAAGGAAATTGTGGAGACCTCAAAATGACAAGTTAAAAGAAATGAGTAATTTTTAAATTTTTGAGCGGTGAGATTATGAGTAATCCTCTATATTTTGCTGCACTTTCCAAAATTGCTACACTGAAGATATCTGGAAGAAATGAAAAAGGATTTCAAAATAGAACATGTAATGAGTGATTACACGATAAATACCAAAATAAATAAATATTTAATTCTAGGATATTTCACCAACCAAACACTAACTGATTCATTAGCTAATACTCCCGCCTTCTGTCGGACACACACGACAATCAAACTGGCTCAAAGAAAAGCCTGAACTTCCTTTCCCATAATTCCCTTCTCTCCAGTTTCCCTTGAATCTAGTTTCCCACACTACTACAATTAGGAAGTTGACCCGCCCCCCTCACTCTTTATTGGCCATTCACCTTGGTCCCGCCCCACCCACTCGATTTGTGTCTGTTTATTGGATAAGGACGGAGGCCTGGTGGGCGGGACGGGTTCTGACAGCCGGCGCGGAGGCGTGGCCACAGCCCCCCAGAAATTCTACCCAGGCTCCCTCAGCACCATGTACCGAGCACTCCGGCTCCTCGCGCGCTCGCGTAGCCTTCTGCGGGCTCCAGCCTCAGCCTCAGCTCCCGGCTTGAGTGGCGCGGCCGTCCCCCCATCCTGGCCCCCGAACGCGGCTCGAATGGTGAGCGCAGGCCGTCTGCCTGCCCCCTGGCCTCCCTGGGGTGACCTTCAGCCCTCCTGCTCGCCGGCCTGGGCGCCCGCGGGCTGGCGGGAGGGAGTTCCCGGGCGTGCCTGCAGAGCCCGGCGCTGCGCTCCGCGCCCGCTGCGGCGTGGCGGGCCTCCCAGCTCCGGGGCGCCTCCTCCAGCGCGGGGATGGAGCCTCCGCAGCAGGAGAGCGCTCGCGGAGGGGCGGCAGCAGCCTCTGAGGGTCCTGCTGGGCCCGCTCCTGGGCCCTCCCCGGAGCTCCCACTGCTGGGCCGAAGCTGGGGCGTTTTGAGGTAACCCGCTTCAGCTGTGCTTACTGCTGCGCTCCTGCCCGTGCGGAGGCCACCAGCCCTGGGGCGCTGGGCCGGGGTGGGAGGAGGATGCTGAGAGAGAGGCAGGTCCCGCCCCTGCCCCTTAGCTGGGCCTTGCTGGCCAGACGCTGGCCGCGTGCTCGCTCATCTAGTCGTCTCTGAACTGTGGCTTCTGGGCTCACCCAGGTGCGGTGGACTGCTTTCAGCCTTCCAGGTGGGGTAGGAGGTTCTTAAAAGATTTTACCGCTCATGAAATTGCCTCTTGAGTTTGTTAGGCTGAATATGGTTTCCCCCACAACTTTTGTAAAACCCTGAAATTCGTAAACAATGGCAATAGTATTCTGAAGCATGTTTGAGCAGATTGGATTGGACCTAACTAAAGCTGAATCAGTACTTTTTATTCAGAAAGACAGCGAAGGACCTTAAAACATCCAAGTTCAAGTTATGACATGCTTACTTAAGCCCTTAAGAGTGTCACCTTCGGTAAATAGGCTTTAAAAAGCATTAAGTATGTATGTATATTGTTAGAAAAAGTTTGAGAAATTAATGACAGTTTAGGAAGAGTTATAATTCTGCACCCTTCACTGTGGCTTAGCATGAGGTTTGCAGTCTAAGAGATATGGTTTCAAATCCTACTTTGCTGCTCAATTGGCAAGTTGCTACTCTTTGGGCAAGTTGTCTTTCTTTGTGCTTCAGTTTTCACATGTAAAATTGAAATAATTACAGCTACTTAGCAAGATTGCACATGTGAAAATACCATGTATTGAGTGGTCATTAAATAATGCTCCATCTAGGGTATTTCAAAGGGCCAATACATTTTCTGGACTGTAAACTTTAAGATAATTCGATTGGATCACTATACCTCAAACTACAAAATCCGGGATGCTTTATATCCCTCGAACACCCTGCCCTAATAGTTTTAGTGCATTTTAGAACCTTTAAAATTTATTATTATTATTATTATTATTTTATTTAGCATTTTATGAAGGGGAACAGGAGAACTTGAGAATCTATTATATCTTGTTGGAGCAACTGTCAAAAAATAGCACTGCCTTCCTCTTAGGGTTGTAATATTAGGTAAAATAAGATGAGGGTAGATTTTCTTTTCATAGTTCTAAACACACCTTTTGCCCTTTAGCCTTCTTTCTCAGCTCCAAAATCTCTGTTGCTTTTGTTAAAAGTTCTTCCTGTTGCTAGTGTTAAGAAATTTACAAAACCCTAGATGCCCTAAGCTACCTTTTATTTAAAAGAACACATAAAAGTTCATTCACTAGAAAGCATATTTATTGAATGCCTTCTATGTATTGAGCCTTGTAAATAAGACACAGTCCCCATGGGCATAGAGTTTAGAGACTACTGGGAGAGATTAAATAGGCAAACAGTTAAATAAGCAAAGAAATCACACATTAATAATTACAATGTGATCTTGTAATTCCAGGCCATAAAGTCTGGAAAGATAGATATTTTGTTCTATACTGCAATGTAACATCAATAAACTGCTATTATATATTTGCCTATTTGGAGACTTGGTAGTCATTGTCTATTTTAGGACCAGACAGGCTTTTTCAGAAAGAAACTGACAACCCAAAGCACAATGAAATCAAATGTTGAATTTTTATCTCTTGTGGTAGTCTTTTTGCATAAAAAATGATTTGGATTTTCTTGAACACTGAAATACCCTTAAACAACTTTAGATTGAGAATCTGAAAAACATTTTATTTTTTCTTTAGGAAATGCCATGGTTTAGTTTAATGGGGACATCTTACAGGCCCAAGGCCTGTATTTTTTTGGAAGCCTATATTTTTTGGCTGACCTTTCTGGTTTAGACTAGCATGCAAATTTTGGGACCACCTTATCAATTCCTGAGGTTCCTGGGGCTAGTGGCTTGTTAAAAGTACCTGGTATTTCTAGGACCTAATAGCATTCATACTGAGCTGAACACTGGACTCAATACCCACCCCGTTATTCCCCACGAGGAGAAGTCATTGTAAATGCCAGAAACCATTAGGAAACCACATTTTTTTGCCTGCCCTGTGCATACCTAGTTATTTAATAAATTCTAAAAACCATGGTATCAATCCCAGAAGTGACAACTATCTTCTCCCTGCTGTCTGAATAATGGGATTTGAAGATATGGTTTCCAAAAAGACTAGCTTTTTCAAATAATGGATTGTATTATGTGAAACTTATTTATACTTAAAAGATGCCATTCATCACTTCATTTTTCATCAAAAGCATTGATAATTTTTTCGTTAATTTAGGTGAGCACCCTTCTCTTTTTAGCCAAGTTACTAGGAAGAAGTAATGTTTGTGATGATGTGGGAAGGTTTTGAAAACAGTACATAAGTATTTTGAAAATACACAAGTATTTTTCAGACCTGAGGTGGACTCATTAATGGATGGTGAAATCAGTGTAGTGCGTGATCAGCATTTTTTTAAACAGAATTGAATGACAGAATAGAAAATATGAATGTTTGACATATATATTTCATGAAATTTTTATTTCATGTTTGTGAGCATATGTGCATGTTTACATATACACCGAATCATGATATAAAGGTTTTTTTCTTCTGTAGGTCATTGTAAAGAACATTTGAAGAAATTTGACAGTTACCTGACCTGGTCCGTTGTTCCTCTATGAATATATATGTGCTTATCTAATGGATGCCAACCACAAATAGGCATAGCCTCCTCTGATAGTTTTTCTCTAATTCCTGGCACTTGTGTAACTTTATGATAAAATCCAAAAAAACCCAACTTTCTAATTTTCTTAGTCTGAACAAAGTGTTTTATGAAGTGTAACATCCCATACATTCTGAAGTTCCCTTCCAGGTCTCCTATCATCTTTGAAAATAACATCTTACTTCAGATCATTGAACCATAATTCTCATACTCCAGGAAATGGTCTGTATATCTATATGGGGTTTTTTGGCACCAGTTTTGGGGGGCACACTCTACCTTTTTGTTATGCATGGGATTCAGTCCTTTGCCTTAGGTCTGTTATCCACAGCCTTACAGATCATTTTACAGCATTGCTTCAGTTTCTGTCCTACAGATTTGTGCAGCCTATATATTTCCTGGTGTTAAATAAGAAATAGGAACTTTTTTTGCTTTTTGAAATAGTTTGTTATTAGCCAACTAAGCTGCTACAAACAGTTTTTTTTTTTTTGGTTACATATTTGGGATTTTTTTGTTGATGTTAGAAAGACAGGAAGTATATTTTTTGAAGTGTTTGCTGAGATTGTGATTTCAGCCACTATTGACTTCTGCATGTTCTTAATGATTGATCAGTATCAAAAAATCCTAGGATTTGATTGAGACTATGGATTTGGAATTAAATTTTTTTTTTAAGATTTAAGCTGAAGAACATAGTTAAAATTTATTCATCTAGATCTTTCCAAGTAACTGTGAATGGATCTGAATTTTACCATAGCAACCTGTTAATTAGGGGACAAAGTTATTGCTGTTTTATGATAAAAATGTAATAATTTCAAACACAACAGTGATGATGTAACTTTAAGAAATCAAACTTGATTTCATAAACCACTGATGAAAACCAGTCGCCCTTCTTTGGAGCCAGCATCTTGTTGCTGTCCTATAACAAGGTGATGAAGAGAAAGAAGAACCTAATGTCCTTGGTGCCACTGCTGTCATTGCTAATGTTATTGTTCCAAATATATTTTAACATTCCAGGATATTTACTTAGGATATCCAAAACAAAGATTGTAATGCAAAATATTTTTATTTGTGCATTTGAGATACAAAACCCTAGCTGTTTTTGGTTTACAGGGTAGGAGGCAAATTGGTATATGGTGGTGTCAATGTAACCAAGCTCCATTAGAGAAAAATCTAACTGCACATGTTCAGCCCCTTTTATTTTACAGGATAGGGATACAACTTGAGGACTTGTGGGCTGACCTGGAGTTACCCCCTCAGTTTCTTGGCTTATGGATGTGGTGATAGAAGATTAAATCCAAACAGCTTTTGGAGTCCAACACACCAGGGTTTCAGTCTAGGCCTTCCCCCTTGCTATCTGGGTGATTTGCTGAGGTTGTTTAATCTTTCCAAGCCTGGATGTCTCTTTTCAGGTGGGGATAGTAATAGTAAAATCTCCTAGGTTGGTTGTGAAAGTCAAATAAGGCAATACATGAAGAGTGTTTGCTGTATAGCACTATAAATGCCAGGGTATGATTATTTTTATTATTAGCTGCTGCTGCTTATTGGCTTAGGCCAGTCCTCTATCTACTTTTAGGCATAGAAAAAAAATGTACTTTATTGGTTAGACTTTGGTACTTCTACCTAGATACAATATTTTTCTTTTCCTGCATCATAAAGTCTTTTGTAATTCTAGTCCCAGGGGATAACTGTAAATTAAATTTTTCTTGTTATGGGACTATTTACTAAAACAAAATTACTTGGCTAAGAATTTTTAAATTTTGAATCATCTGATCATATTTATTTCATAACTAATGCAAGATGAACATATTAAAGTTCTGAATATTTCTCTGCAGTCTCCTTAATATAAAGTATCATGTGTAAATTCCAAATTTCTAGTGTTTTACAGTAAGTTTTTTTTTACAGTATTATAAATATTTATTGAACAGTTACTAATTTTTATTAGTATAAGTTGATGTACTTGGTAGAATCCTAGCTTCTCTCTAAAAGGGAGTTTGGGTCCATGAGTTCTTATTCTGGGTGGTGGTTTGGCTTCAAGATGTAAACTCCCTAAACTATATGTAAGATTATGCATAAATGTGTTTATGTTCATTTTTCTAGAAAGAGATCCATAGCTTTCTCAGATTCTCAGAGGGTTCCATCACTCTGAAAAGGTTAAGAACTAACCTAGCCCATTTCCCCTTATCTGTACATTTACTTTAATTTATAGATGAGAAAAACTGACTTGCTGATGGTGACACAGCTTCTAAGTGGTGGGTTCTCTGACTGCAAAGCCTGGGCTGTTTGTGTTATACTGTGCTCTTTCTCATGCATAGTGTTTGTAGACCATAGCTAAGCTTTGTTTAAATATAAAATATTTACAGATTTCAAAGTGTCATCCTTAGACTGTTTTCAAAAGTTCCCGATAAACATTAATCTAAGTACATTGAATTGGCCAAATCTTGACAAATAATAGGCACACTGCTGAAATGAAAAATCGCTATGTGTATTTCAAAAACTTTCTTTATATTTATTATCTGCATAGTATATGAATTCTACAGTCTGTCTTTAACATCTGCATTAATAAATTTGTGTAACAAAAATTTCTCAAGGAAAGAACTGAAGGCAGAGAGTGGAATGAGAATCAAAATGGAATTTTTTGTCTTTGTGATACTTAGTAAGATTTGTTTCCCCTTACAACTGATAAGATGCTGATACTTGGTTTCTTTTCAGGCTGTAACACTGCCTTATCCTTGTTTTTAGGCAAGCCAAAATTCCTTCCGGATAGAATATGATACCTTTGGTGAACTCAAGGTCCCAAATGATAAGTATTATGGTGCCCAGACTGTGAGATCCACAATGAACTTTAAGATTGGAGGTGTGACGGAACGCATGCCAGTAAGTGGCTTTTGTGGAAATGTTAGCTTATTTTGGATGAACCAGGCTGTATTCACATAAGTCACTTTACTTTATAAATAAATATTTCACAGACTTAAAATGTAAAGTTATTAGAGAACCAGCTTTGTGAGTAATAAGATGTTCTCTTTTGTTAAAATGTCAAAGAACTTTTTGAAGTTTAACATGCTATTATTTTAAGGTATGGCTTTGAATATTTTGGATTTTTATTTGATAGAACTAAATGCTTATCTTTTTATTCTTGCTGGATATTTACAGATTTTTACTGGGATTTTAACATTTTTATTTCAATACTCAAATTCTTTTCTTTCCCACTGATTTAAAACTCAGACTTTTTTTAATAGTATACTTTCTATCTTGGTTTCAGTTTCCAGAAAAGTGTACAGTACACAAATAAATCAAAGCATTATTCTTCACCATGTCTGACATATAACAGCATATAATAGGTACTATATAAGTATTTGTTCAATGTCACATGAATGATTTAATGGTTAGAAAACTTTCTACCACATTTCATTAAATTTAAGGTGTCATCAATTAGAAGATGCACTGATATGCACCACTAAGAAAGAACAAAACTGCCGATTAAGGTTGTGACCTGTCATTGATTGTAAGATGCATCTTGATTTCAGAGATGTTAAAGTGTGAAAAGAATTGATGAACCACATAACATATTCTACAGAGCCCAACTGGAGTATGAAAAATAGTCAATGCAGGAATGTAGGATAGGCTTTAAATAAGGCTTCATCCGGTGAGATACTGTTTAACAGTTATCTTCTAAATATACTTTTATTTTGAATAATTTAACTGCCATATTTTAACTCATTCTTAAACCTTCAAGACTGATTCTTGACAGGTTTATACAACAGGCAGCTGAATCTTTGAGGAAAATCTCTTTGTCATTGCCCCCTACAGCCTGCTTGGTGGCAGGGTAAACATAGGGTCTGACTCTATGGCTGGGTGACAAAGGGTAGTGACCGATCCTAAAATACTCTCTTATATAATTCAGCTCCTGGGAGTAAGGAGGTCAGCCCCAGCCAATATTGTTGGGAGTGAGCATAGCTCATGTTTTGATTATCCTGCTTTACCTAGCAAGTTGTGTGGTTCTCGGGGTGCATGGTTGCTGCTGCTGCTCCAGAGACAGGGCAGCCATTTGGATTGTACATCTGTGAAAGGTAGACACCCATGCTATCAATTTTGTCACATTTGACTTCATCTGGATTACTTTCCTGAACTTTATTAAATATGAAATAGACTACGTGTACTCTGAACTGAGTAGCATGATTAAACTCAACCCTTTTTACCTGAGGTCCAAAGGAAAACAAAACCAAAAAAGATGATAAACTTCTAATGTGAGTACATTAAGAATAATGTAACCTGTCTTTTCTCCCCAGTGATACATTTTGCCATTTTATTTTAATGGCATTCAGTAAAACTCTTTCAGCTATGACCCTTTTTCATTTTTACGGGTCCGTAAATATTGGGGTCAGTCACTCCATTAAGATGGCCAGGGTTGATTGACATTCGGTTATGACTTTGGTAGTGGTTCAGCCCACTATGCAGTGTTTGTTCTTGTTGAAATTTAAATCCCCATTTGTTTTCATGTTTAAAGCTTTTAAGTTTCTAATCCTGTGTTCTATTTGTCTCCATTTCATTTCAATAAAACATTTATAATGTCTTAATTTTAGTTACTTAAAATTCAAAATGAAAATTGTCTTTTTTTTTCTTTTCTGTTTGCCCCTCAGCTTATACTTACTCTGGCCCAGATTTATGTGTTTAGTGTGTCTTATTTTCATTACTTTTCTTTACTTTTTCTACTTTGATTCCCCTCTGAGGACTATAGCTTCTCTTTTATAAATTCATCACTGTCTTCCTCACCTCCCTTTCTCCCTTCTGCTCTGTCTGCATTCAAACCTGGTATGGGATCTCTACCACAATCTGTATTATTAATTTTGACAAGAACTCATAATTCACTTGTCTTACAAAAACTAGGTTATCATTTCATGAAATCTCATCAAAAGTTATTCAATTTATTTTTTTAAAATTTGGTGAGGTGATTTGAGATAGACAATGAAAAGATCTTCAAACCACAGGGTTTGAAAATATGGTTATGTACATCAGAAGCTATCAACTTTGAGTCTGGAGAACACTGTGTTTAAAAAAAAAACCTTCTGAGAGAAATTTCCAGTGACTTGTCACTGGAAGTGGCAAGGCTTCACTAACTAACTAGAATATATTGTTTTTTGGCTTTGGGGTGAAATGATAACCCATTCAGTAACTGGTAATCTCATACTGATTGTCATACTGATTGGCAGGTAAATATATCATTGGTTTTTTTGTTTTTTTTTTAAGAGAGGAAAAAAATTATAATGCAACATGGGACCCAGTAAGGGAAAATAGTGGCTCTTTTTGGTGAAATGATTGAGTACCATTTGTTTTTATATATAGTGTATGAAATAAGCACACATTCTTTATAGTGTATATGTGTGTGTGTGTATGTATATATATATATAGAGAGAGAGAGAGAGAGAGAGATATAAAAAAGAATAGGACGAACTCTGCATTGTTTATGTTTGAATATGTGTGCATGTGTATGTATGTGTATGTGAGAGCATACACACACATATATGAAGAGTCAATGTATTTGCCTTTGTTTGGTTCCCTAAACCAATAGATGTATGATAATGGTGATTCTTGGTTCATTATCTACCTGTCTATACTCTTTATATCCTAAACATTTTAAGGTTATAGTGTTAACTTAAGTTATTGTTTTATGCTTAGTTTTTGCATCTGTCTTAAATAATAAACTTTGATGCTTAACTGAATTGTAAATTTGAGATATTTTTCTGATTAATTTTAGATCCCAGTTATTAAAGCTTTTGGCATCTTGAAACGAGCAGCTGCTGAAGTAAACCAGGATTATGGTCTTGATCCAAAGATTGCTAATGCAATAATGAAGGCAGCAGATGAGGTAGGAGGTGATAAGTGTGTTTACTTACTAGCATCAGACCCATGTCATCCACTGGATGATGATATACTCTGGCAGGAGGGAAGAGGCACTGTGAATTCTTGAGTTACTAAATTTCAAGGTTGGGTGGTAGCATTATTGTTTAGTGAGAATATTAATATGGTACTTAAAATATTATATTTTGACAAAATTTCTCTATGGTTTTGTACCTTTTATTTTTAAGCCTCTTGACTTCCTTGTTAATTTATATAGTTTTAAGAAAATTTTTTGGAAAGACAGTGTTGGAACTTTATTTAATTTCTTATTTTATGTATAAATGGTTCCTTTTAAAACTAATCAATTATTTGATAATACATATCAAGAATGTAATTTCACTGATGCACTAATAACATTGTCTTAAGGAGGCAAGCAGAGATAACAGTTTAAAAACTGTGTAGATAGTATATAGTATTATTCATAATAGTACTATTTATAATAATAACCAATCAGACAATATCTAACTATAACAGCTGCTTATGTAAGTTATAGTTACATTATGAATTATAGAAAATTAGTTTTTTTAATATTGGCATAGAACAAAGCCTAGCCTATGAGAAATAGGAAAGTTTGCAAAATGTATTTTATAATCCTAATTTTGTTTAGAAAAAAATGAAGAGAAAATGTGTTTTCATACACACACACACACACACACACACACTCCCTCCCATTGCATGGGGTGGAGACTGGAAGAAGATGCCAACAGGCTAATAGTCATAATTTCTGAGGAGTAGAACCATAGTGACTATTATACTTTTAGTTCTCAAAATTTTCTACACTGACTACCTATTATATTTATATAACTAGAAAAAAAGTTTCATTTTAAAATGGACCAATTGTGCATTCTGATTTTTTAAGCTAAAATCATTCCCGAAGTTATACATGTACTCTTTTAGAAAACATACAATCCAAAAACTGACATGAGCTGAAAGTACAAAAATATGACAAAAATAGGGGCAAATCTGGGCAGTGTTTGTTTCTACATTTGGCGATTGCTGCTCATTGGACATCTGTGCAATGAAGTAGCTATTAGTGAACTCACATTTTCAAGTCACTAGCTCATTATCATGCTGGCTCGGGCAGCAACATCTGTTGGATATTCCTGCTGAGCACCAACAAAAGATGTATCTAAAGACTTAACATATTTGCCAGCCTTAACAGGTGGCCTGCTATCAGGGAAGGCAGTTGGAGAAAAATAAGAAAGATGGCTTTGGTTCAGTTTTCATTTGTAACCAGTGAATTGTCTTGCCATTCAGAATAGATAATATTTCACTTTCTAAAGTGTCAGTGGTTGGAGCAAGTGATGGCTGCAGAAGCTTAGATTTGTGGGACAACTGTGTTCAAACTCTTTGGCACCATCAGTAAGTCATTTAGCATATGAAAACAGTGAATATCTTTAAAATAGTTTTATAAATGGAACTTAGTCATGGTTGACTAAAAAAGCTAAATGAATATTATTTCTTATTTTTAAAATACTCATTTTTTAACATTTTTCCTGCAGGTAGCTGAAGGTAAATTGAATGATCATTTTCCTCTTGTGGTATGGCAGACTGGATCAGGAACCCAGACAAATATGAATGTAAATGAAGTCATTAGCAATAGAGCAATTGAAATGTTAGGAGGTGAACTTGGTAGCAAGAAACCTGTGCATCCCAATGATCATGTTAATAAAAGCCAGGTCAGTATATGATCTCTTCTTTTTTTTTGTTACAAGTTGAAAAGCATACCTGAGATTTTTCTTGTAAAACAACCACTGGCTTTTTGACAAGATTTCATTCAGCTTATATTCTTTGACAAAGAAGACTTCTTATGTGTCTTCTTTCTTTTAGGAGTCTTGGCTTTATGTCTCCAACTTTATAAAAGTTATTTTTAGGATGCCTAAATTTAGCATATATGTATATCTTTATTGTTTGGTATATTTTAAAAACTCTTTATTTTGAAATAATTTTATATTTATTAAAGAATTACAGGAATATTTCAAAGAGTTTCTATATTCCCTTCACTCAGGTTCCCTTAATGTTAACATCTTGCATAACCATGGTACATTTATCAAAACTAAGAAATTAACATTGGTACACTACTCTCAACTAAATAGACTTTTTTAGGATTTCCCCAGTTTTTCCACCTAAGTCCTTTTTCTCTTTCAGGATCCAGACCAGGCTGCACATTACATTTAGTCACATGTCTTCTTAGGTTCTTCCAATATGTGACCTTTTCTTGGTCTTTTGTCTTTTGTGATCGTCTCAGTCTCTTGGGGCTGCTGTAACAAAATACAATCAACTGGGTAGCTTATAAATAACAGAAATTAATTTCTTGCAGTTCTGAAGGCTGAAAATCTAAGATCAGACCACCAGCAGATACATTGTACGGTGAGGGCCCACTTCCTGGTTCATAGATGGCCATCTTTTCTCTGTGTCCTCATGTGGTGGAAGGGATGAGGGAGCTCTCTGGGCTCTCTTTTATAAGGGCATTAATTTCATTCATGACAGCTCTGCCCCTGTGACCTAATCACCTCTCAAAGGCCCCACATCCTAATAACATCACATTGGGGGTTGGGATTTCAACATATGAATTTGGGGGGTATATACACAGTCAGACCATAGTAATGACCTTGACACTTCTGATAGTAGTGGTCAGGTATTTTGTAGAATGTCCCTCAATTTTGGTGTGTCTGATGTTTTCTCATGATTAGACTGAGACTATGAATTTTGGGGAAGATTATCATAGAAGTGAAGGTCCCCGAGGGACTGAATTTTGCCAGTTGCCAAATATCTCTTTGAGAGCTTGGCTTCCCTGGATAAATGTTCATGAAAGACTGTATGCACTGTGTAATTGTAAGATGTTGTTATTGTTATTTCCAAATGTAGTTGTGAACTGTGCTTCTCAATGTTTTGCTGACATTTATTAGCGGGCAGGTACGGTATGTGTTTTATATAATATGCATACCCACACAAACATGCAGTATACTTGGTGTATATAACACAGTTCTGAACATGTTACGTGTAGCACACCAAGTTGCTTCTTATTTGGTCCTAAGTGACCTATGACTTGCCACACATAAATGTAATTGAGTACTGTATACCGTTTTGAGTAGTGAGTTTTTTAATTGAAACATTCAAGTGTGTTTATTGTTGCCTCTGATTTAACATTTTATATTTCTTTTGCAAAATTTCCAACAGAGCTCAAATGATACTTTCCCCACAGCAATGCACATTGCTGCTGCAGTAGAAGTTCATGAAGTACTGTTACCGGGACTACAGAAGCTACATGATGCTCTTGATGCAAAATCCAAAGAGTTTGCACAGATCATCAAAATTGGGCGTACTCATACTCAGGATGCTGTTCCACTTACTCTTGGGCAGGTATAGGAGTTTGACTAATTTTATTCAATTCAGGGGTTGGTACAAATGGCCAATGTATCACCCTCAAAATCTTACTGATTTAAAAGGCCAAATTTATAACAATTTAGTTCAGTGACAGAGATTGTTCTGTATCAACTAATCAGTAGTTTCTATTGACATCCATTTAGAAGAAGAGCAGAGCGTACTGGCTATAAGCTAGACTCAGGTCAGTGGGCTTGGGTTCAAATCTTAGCTTTGCTGTGTACAAACTGTGGGACCGTAGGAAAATTATTTAGCCTTTTGTGTCTCAGTTTTCTGAGCTGTATAATGAGGAAAGTAATTTCTCTTCCATAGGATAGCTACGAAGTTCTAATAAGCTGATTCATGTAGAATGCTTAGAACCATGCCTTGCACATAGTAAGCACCCATTAGTGTTAGCTGTTGTCATCATGATCATCTTTGTCAATATCATCATCAGATTTTTTTATCTTTCTTATTCTAAATTAGTTGGTTATTTAAGATTTAATTTTAAAATGATTAAGCCAGGTAGGTCTTACTCTTTAAAATTGTTTTGACCACATGTGAAAAAGGTATTACTCTCTTCTCCAAGGTACGAGGAAGTATTTTCATGTTTCTTTATCATTACCTTAAAGAATATCTACTAGTATTCATTGTGAAGGAAATGTAAGGAAATACAAAGGACAGGTTTTGGCTCAATAAGCTCATACTCCAGTTTGGGAGGTAGGACATACACAAATTATATCTCAAGAGGTGATTATAAATGGTATATATCAAATGATAGTTATCACATAATAGTTTCACAGAAATTGACTTTGGCTACTGCTTACTTGGATAGTTTCTAATTTGTTGTTTTGTATAGATGATAGTTAATAATAAAGAAAGCTTGATCACTTAGCTTAATTTAATTATGGAATGAATGAGGAAAGCTCAATATAATTAATTGAAAAACAAATGATGGCACTAAATTGAACTCACTAGATTAGGTTGCCCCTTAAGGCTGTATCTGATTTCTCTTTGCATCATTGGTTCTTAGTACCATGCATAATTTCTAAGGAGAAACAGTATATGTGTTTGAGACTTTTGAATATCCCTCAGGTTTCTAATTTTTTCCTTTTTTTCGATGTGTCACATGTTGAAAACCACTATGTTAAAGTCCATTTGGGGCAAGACTCAGCCTTCTACATAAAATCATCATTCTACCTGTTATGACAGAAAATTACGTTTTTCTGTTTGACTTTTATCAGAAGCATATATACTTGCTTTTATTGGGATTGTCTTTTGAGTTTGTGCATTTTTCACCAATCAAAATGTATTTTGTAAGTGAACCTAGCTGGTGTAGGGGTGTGTGTGTGTATGTATACATATATATGTGCACACAGTCGTGTGTTGCTTAACAACAGGGCTATATCCTAAGGAAAGCATCGTTAGGTGATTTTGTCATTGTGCGAATGTCGTAGAGTGCACTTATACAAACCTAGATGGTAAAGCCTACTACACACCTAGGCTATATGGTTAGCCCAGAGATGGGGAACCTGAGGCCTTAAGGCCAGATATGGGCTTCTAGGTCCTTAAGTGCGGCCTTTGGACTGAATCCAAATTTCACAGAACAAATATTTTTATTTTTATTACTACATTTTTGTTTGTCTTTTATATTTTTATTTTATTTTTAAAATGAATGTATTTAAAATACCAAAGAATAAAGTAAGTTTCAGCAAAATAATCCTCCCAGATCGACCAGCACAACTGGAACATTAGGAAGGTATAAGGGCTAAATTAATGGCTGCTACACTCATGATTTAGTTCTAATTTTCCCCACCTGACTGGCGCCACTGCCACATGAGGCTGGTTGGTGAGAATTTATGGGGGTCGAGTATGCCAGTCTGTTATCAGTTTTTGGCAACGGTTCACTGTGTTTCTGTTTGAAGTGGAATTTGTGAATAGTTGCAAAGCTCGACGGTATTTTTTTAATTCTGTCTGCTTAACAGAATATCATGTCAAAGAATATCAAGAGAATGCTGAAGGAAGAAAACAGATTTTTAAATGAGGATTGGGAATTGCAATATTATCTTGTTTCTGCTAAAGATAAGATGATCTTGCTTGCTTTGTGATACTGCAGTATCAACATTAAAGAAATTCAGTGCTTATCAGCATTATAACACTCATAAGAACCACAAATATTTTAAATTAGAGGGAGAGGCACAAAAGGTTGTATTGCAGAAATTAAAAGATGAAAAGCAAAAGCAAAGACAATTCTTTCAAGCAGCAATAAGACCTGGAAGTAATGCCACTGAAGCAACTTATAAAGTAGCTTATATATTCGGGAAAAAAGGGAAGCCATTCAGTGATGTAGAAATCATGAAAGAATGCATTGTCGAAGTTGTAGGATGCTTAGACCCTGATAACATTTCAAAGTACAAAAAACTGCCTCTTTCAAGGAGAACCATAACTGATTAGCAGCATGAATGAGCCTTCAACTTGACAGAACAACTTCTTGCAATACTTCAAAAGGAAAATATATATTATTGAATCAGCTTGGATGAATCAACTGATACTGCTGACTCGGCTCAGGTTTTATACTTTGTTCAGGTCATAACAGAAGATTTTCTTTGCTACAAAGAGTTACTTATTTTGGGCACTCTTGCAAACAGAACCCAGGGAATAGATATCTTCAACAACTTTCAAGATAAATGTCTTGAAGTTGGACTGAATTTGGTAAATTTAGTGAGTGTATGTACAGACGGTGCACCTTCCATGACAGGAAAACATGAAGTGTTTATTGCAGATAAAAAGTCTTAACACAGACAGATGCTCTCACTTCTTTTCATTGTATCTTGCATCAACAAAATCTCTGTGCTAAAGCTACTATTTTAAGTGACACTTTGCAACAAGTTATGAGTATTATTAACTATATTTGTGCAACACGGCATTGTCAGTTTTGTAACATGCTAAAGTTGAAAGATGAGGTGTACAGTGTGGGTTTGCTGTATCATTCTAAAGTGCATTGGCTATCAGAGGGACAGGTATTAGCCAAAATTTTATCTCTGGGAGAACAAATAGTTAAATTTTATGATGAACAGAATCAGCCATGTGAATTATTAAGAGAAAATTTCTGTAGGAATGCAGCATTTCTGTGTGATATGTCAAATCAAAATGACTTGAATATTTCTTTGCAAGGTAAAACTAAGTCTGTATATGATATGTGGCAAAAAATCCAAGCATTTTGAAAAAAGCTATCTTTTTTCAAAACACTTCTTCAAAAGGAAATTTCAGATGAACATTTGCCCCAGTTAGCAAAGGTCATTGATGAGCAGGATAATATGTGTGAATCATTTGAAGAACACATAGCTGTTATAGACCTATTAATTGTATAATACAATGAAAGGTTCACTGACTCTAAGAATCATCACATCACACTCAAATTAGCATTTCTGCCTCACCTAGTTGATATCACCGAGGCACCTAAAGAGCTACAGATGGAATTAATTGAGCTCTCAGTAGATGACATTTTAAAGTCATTGTTTGATGCTAAGAAAGATCCAATTGAAATATGGAAAAATGAAGTAGAATACCCACGCCTTTGGCAACATGCCCAAAAAATGCTTTCTTGCTTTTCAACTACTTATTACTGCGAATCTACATTCTCCTACCTAACCCAAATCAAGACGCCCTTAAGGTCACAAATAACTGATACCCATCTAGAGGATCAGCTGAAACTATGGACCTCCATGCTGCAACCAAATATTCAAATACTTTCCAACAAAAAGCAGACACCACGAAGTCATTAAAAGGTTAGTTGACTTTAAAATCAACAAATAGTTTTCATTTTTTGAAATTAATAAGTACATGGTAGTTAGATTTTTACAAAATAATGTACATTTTTATCTGATTGCTTTAAATTAGAGGGAGAGGCACAAAAGGTTGTATCGCAGAAATTAAAAGATGAAAAGCAAAAGCAAAGACAATTATTTGATTGAAGTTTCTTGAATGAGGCCTTATTTGATTATAAGCTAAATTAATGTGGCCTTCCAACGTGGAAAGTTTCCCCACCCCTGGTATAGCCTATTGCTCTTAGGCTACAAACATGTATAGCAAGTTACTATAGTGAATACCATAGGCAACTGTAACACAGTGGTAAGTATTTGTGTATCCAAACATATCTAAACAGAAAAGGTATAGCAATAATATGCTATTATGTTCTTATGATAGCACTGTCATATATGTTGTATGTCCTTGACTGAAACATTGTTAGGTGGCATATGGCTGTATATGAGTAATGTTCTATCAGATGGATCAGGTCTACCTAAAAGGAGTTATATCTTTTGAAATGTTTTCTTTAGAACAGTATGAAATCCTAATACTTATCAAAAGTATTCATGGTTTTCAGGCAAGAAAAAAAGATAGATTTAATGTAACCATATATCTTGGCTTGCCCAGTTAAGTCCCAGTTTATACCTTTTCTCCCTGCATAATTATTAACAGGGCCCTTACTATGTTCAAAGCATGATAAATTCTATGGTTTCCTTAATTAAATTGTGTCATAGTTTGGGAACCAGTGTGACATTGATAGCAGAATTAAAATGCTTATTGAAGCTATAATCTGACTCTGTTGTTACCTTTTTGTGTGTTCAGTGAGTCATTCAGCTTCCCAAATCTCTATAAAATGTCCTCATGTTCCTTATCAAGTTTTTAAACTAAAATTATAGGAGAATATTTCTGTGTTTGCATTTTTCTTGGAAGAGGATTTAGTATTTTTTTTCTTTCTCAAAGTTGTCTGGGGCACACTAAAAAATAAGAAATTACTTCAGTTTATTTAGTACATTGTGAAGAAACTAATAATTTAATGTAGTAAAGTTGTTCTTTTTAAAATTTTATTTCCTGTGTTGTTTTTCTTTGCTTTCTATTAATATTAAAAGAGTAGATTATAAATAGCCTACATGTTATCAGTGGCATTGCTCTACCTTATAGTTTTATAAACCATCATCCTTCCCTATACTTTACTCATCATATGAATTGAAATAGTATAAATACCACTTGAGTAGCTTATAATTTAGTATTCTGAAATGTATTTTAAAAACTTTCTATTTAATGCAGTTAGAGTAACTTATAAGCCATTAGGAATTATTTATTCTCACCTTAATTTTCTTCTCTTTTCAGGAATTTAGTGGTTATGTTCAACAAGTATCATATGCAATGGTGAGAATAAAAGCTGCCATGCCAAGAATCTATGAGCTTGCAGCTGGAGGCACCGCTGTTGGTACCGGTTTAAATACTAGAATTGGCTTTGCAGAAAAGGTTGCTGCAAAAGTGGCTGCACTCACAGGTTAGTGACCACGTGAATTATTTTTCATTTTCATTATGCTAGTCTAGGTGTTTCTGCCTTAAATTTTTCTGAATTCAAAGTTAGAATTAATATTTTCTCATCAAACTTGCATTTTATATCTATTTCCAAAGTTGTAATGTTAATTCTTTTGCTTTTTAAAAGTTTTCCACACAGGAGTTTATATCTCATGCAATTAAAATCTACTAGTGTTAGCTTTGTTTACTATCTGGTGGTATTCAATTATTTTCCCTTTAAAGTGCTTTTGAATAGCAATTTTCAAAATAGGCGGAAACAACTGATTGTTGAGAAAATTATTTGAATAGTGAATATGTTGTAGACAGGCATAATTTCTTTTCTTCCTGTATCATGCTGTGAATTATTGACCTTTTTAAATCCTGTCTTTCCTTCAGTAAAGGAAGTGCTGCACTATAGATAATGATAACTATTATTTGGGCTAAGTTGTCATCACCAGAAAACTCTTATTAAGATGCAGATGTTATCAGAGCATTAGGGTAGAGGTAATTATACACTGCACATTATAGCGTACTAGTTGATTTGTTTTTTAAACAAATTTTATTAGAAAAGAAATGTATTCTTAGGGTTTCGAATATGTATATCTTTAAAATTTTTAATGTGGAAGAGATCAACTGAGAACTTAACTCATTGTATGTCCCTATTCTCTCAGGTGATCTTATGGGCCCCTGGCTAGTGGACAGAATGGGACAGAGTAAAGTGGACAAAGAAATTTTTTTTTAATTGTATTAAGAAGGGAGTGTGTAATAAAGCAGAGTGATTTCCACCTCCTTTTCATCTTTACTCAAGAGTAGTCAGGCGTTATACACATGTGTTTGCAGTAGGATGGTGTTTTTTCTTTCAATATATATTGTACTTGCTTTTTCATCGTTTAAATGTAGTGTCAGATTCTTTGTACTCCTTCAGGACTACTTTAAAAAGTGTAGACAAAGCTTGAGTCTCACAAAACAGACAAAAACATAGACTGGGGAAAGGACACCCTATTCAATAAATGGTGTTTGGAAAATTGGATAGCCATATGCAGAAGAATGAAACTGGATCCCTATCTCTTACTATATGTAAAAATTAACTCAATATGCATTAAAGACTTAAATGTAAGACCTGAAACCATAAAAATTTTAGAAGAAAACCTAGGCAAAACTCTTCTGGACATTGCTCTAGGCAAAGAATTTGTGACTAAGATCTCAAAAGCAAATGCAACAAAAACAAAAATAAAGGGGACTTAATTAAACTAAAAAGCTTCTGCACAGCTAAAGAAATAATCAACAGAATAAATAGACAACCTGCAGAATGGGAGAAAATATTTGTAAACTATGCATCTAGCAAAGGACATATCCAGGATCTACACGTAACTCAAACAACTCAGCAAGAAAAGAACAAATAACCCCATTGAAAAGTAGGCAAACAACATGAACAGACATTTTTCAAAAGAAAATATACAAATGGCCAATAAACATATGAAAAATGTTCAACATCACAAATCATCAGAAATGCAAATTAAAACCACAATGATATACCATCTTACTCTAGTTAGAATGGCCATTGTTAAAAAGTCAAAAAACAATAGATGTTGGCGTGGATGTGGTGAAAAGGGATTGCTTATACACTGTTTGTGGGAATGTAAATTAATACAATCTCTATGGAAAATAGTATGGAGATTTCTCAAAGAAAATTTCAAAAGTAGATCTACCATTTGATTCAGCAGTCCCACTACTGAGGATCTACCGAAAGGAAAAGAAATTATTATATCAAAAAGATACTTGTACTTGTATGTTTATCACAGCACAATTCACAATTGCAAAGGTATGGAATAAACCTAAGTGTCCATCAACTGATGAGTGGATAAAGACATTGTGGTATATACACCATGAAATACTACTCAGCCATAAAAAAGAATGAAATAATGTCTTTTGCAGCAACTTGGATGGAACTGGAGGTCATTATCCTGAGTGAAGTAACTCAGGATTGGAAAACCAAATACTGCCTATTCTTACTTATAAGTAGGCACTAAGCTATAGGTATTCATGGTCATACAGAATGGAATAATAGTCACTGGAGATGGGTCGGAGGGTGGGGGGGTAAGGGATGAAAAATTACCTCTGGGGTACAATGTACACTATTCAGGTGATGGGTACACCAAAAGCCCAGACTTCACCACTGTACAACATATCCGTGTAACAAAATTGCACTTGTACCCCCAGATCTATCAGAGGGAAAAAAAAAAGCTTGTGTTTTAAACATTTTTTTCTGATATAAAATTTTTATTCTGTTCTGTTTTTGTTTTTTGTATATTGAAACTTTCTGTTTAACTTGCTGATATTAGAAAAATATTTGATTTTTACCTGTTCACTTATATGGGTTATTTTTTTTTCTTTTCTTTAGGCTTGCCTTTTGTCACTGCTCCAAATAAATTTGAAGCTCTGGCTGCTCATGATGCTCTGGTTGAACTCAGTGGAGCCATGAACACTACGGCTTGCAGTCTGATGAAGATAGCAAATGATATTCGTTTTCTGGGTTCTGGTCCTCGATCGGGTCTGGGTGAACTGATCTTGCCTGAAAATGAACCAGGAAGCAGTATCATGCCAGGTAATCACATAGCTGCAAATGTTGGTGTTAGAACTTGGCTATTCTCAGCTATAGTATGTGCCTCTTTTTGTTTAATATGATCCCAAAGCTAGGTGGGGATATGTGAGGGACACTTGTTTCAGAATGTCTGTGGGCCATTTTTGATAGGTCTTCTGAGAGCATCACCTAATGAGATAGGAAAAAAGAATCTGAGTTAGCAACATGTATTTTGATTCCCACCCTAGAAAATGCATAATAATTCTGTCTTTCACAGTCCAAAGCCAAGAGAATTCTAGAACCGGCTGTTAAAATGATCAGCATGGGTTGAATAAAAACAAGTCATACCTAACTCTTCTTACTTCATTTACATTGTGTTACGGGCCTGTTAGATAAGGGAAGTGAACAGACACTGGATGTCTGGATTTCAGCAAGTCATTTGATAGACTAGCATGATATTCATTGATTCCAGTGGAGCAGTGTGGGCAGTGCTGATAGATGAATGTAGCCTGGTGAATAGTGACATTTAAGGAGTGACTAAGAGTTGACCAATCTGGAGAAATCTTGGTACAAGTGAAGGCCTCTGCCTCATACTTACTATACTGAGTTAGGCAAAGAAATGTGATATTAAGGTGAAAGTTAAGCGAGTAGATCTTAAATTGATACATTTAAGCTCTGCAGGTGGACAAAGCTGACAAGTATTTAATGTGAAGAAAAGGTTGACTTGATTGCAATCAAGTATTGCTAAATAAGAAGGGATGGTTTACAATAAGTAAATTTACATGACTATTTATTGATTGAAAACGGGATGCAATGCAAACATGGAGGTTATGAAAAGGAATAATTCCAGTGTGTTACTATGTACGGTATGAGAACGGATTCTGTTTCAACATGCTTCTTGAGAGATTCCATGTGTTGGTGGGGTTCCAGATTAGTGTACCCATATCAATTGCACTTCCTCTGATTTCCCTTACCTCATGTGTTTGCAGCGCTTGCTCTCTTTTGGCCCAAGGCCTGCATCTTCTACTATTGTACCTCAGTGCCTTATCCATAATTTTACGGGTTGCGTGCAAGTTCTGAAAGTCCAGCTCTTTGATGCTACTGACGGTGTATCACTGCGTTAGGTCAAACCAGCTTTGGATAGCATGCCTGATCTTACAAAAGTAGAATGAATGAAGAGTTTTTAAATATCAGGTTCCATAAATATTTATAGAATGAACAAAAGCCATGGAGTGAGAAATAGTTATTTTTGTATTGGCTACTATTAGCATTGAATGATTCAGTTTGGGCTACACCCTTTCTTGTTTGTTTCATCAATTGACATGATAGTTGGGTCTTCTTTTGTGATTAATTTTCTTGTTTGTAAATGAAATTAGTTCCGTCTTTTCTATGATTTTGCTTTAAATCCTAATCTTAACTGTTACTTGAAACCATTAGTGTATTTGATATGGACTCTGTCACTGGTGGTTTTCTTGAAGGCAAGGTGAACCCTACTCAGTGTGAAGCGATGACCATGGTTGCAGCCCAAGTCATGGGGAATCATGTCGCTGTAACCGTTGGAGGCAGCAATGGACATTTCGAGTTGAATGTTTTCAAGCCAATGATGGTAAGCTTTAAATTTGATTTTTAATGTTTTTTGACCACAGGCTAATTGTCTTGGTTTTTGTCTTTCATGAAGGTTTCTAGAGATTCCATATTAGAAAGTTGGATGACATAAGTAGCAATTGCAAGTCAGACATTTATTAATGTTAGCGGAGTAACCGTAGATATCAGGAATTAGATGACTTTTAGCTTAAGTGTTTTGATGGTTTGCTTTTTTTTTAATCGCCCCAGTTAAAAAAAAAAAATGCCCCCCCAACCCTGTCTCCTCCTCATGCTGCTGCTTCCTTCTTCCATCCAATTCAGTCTTGAAAGAATAACCCATATTCACTTTCGTTTACACTACAGTCACTGCAGTCCAGCTCAGCCCCTCCACTTGTGGTTGAATTGCTCTCCCATCATTAGTGGCCTCCTCACTCCCGTAGACATCCCACGGTTCTTCTTACCAACATCTGATGTGGACGGTCCCTCCTCGAAACATTCTTCATCCTTGGTTTCCTCGACATTTTTGCCCCAGTTCTCTTCCTGTCCCCTCTCTGGCTTTCTTTCCTTGATTGCTTTTGCCTCCTCCACATACCTTGAAAGCATTTTTGTGTCCACCGAAACTGCTCTTTTTCTTTCCTCTTTACAAAGATTGAACGAGATGGCATCATCTTGCATCCAGTTTCCCCACCTTCAGACGGCGGAGGTGCCGTCATCATTTAGAGCCCTCCATTTGCGTGAGTGTTATTGCTAAGACGTAGTAGAGGCTTGTTTCCTCTTAGTGTCTGATGTAAAGTCTAGAATATGCAAAGGACAGATATTAAGTGTTCATTCAGTGTATTCACCAAATATTTATTGAGCACTACTCTATCAGGCGTTGTACTGGGTGCTAGCAACAAAGCAATGAACAAGACAGATTTTTCTTCCCCCTCATGGAATGTTTATGCTAATGGTAAATAAAAAGGTCAAAGCAGAATTCAAACCTATAAAATTTTGCTTCCAGGTCAGATTCCAAACAGTTAACACCAACTGCCTGGCATATTTAGGTGCTAACAATAAAAGCCTTGTTAATCTTTTTTTAAATCTATTTTTTGTCTTTAATATAAAATAAATCAAGGTTGTCAACATTTGCCTTGTAATGAAGTCATTAGTCTCAAATTAAACCTTAAATTTCCTTGCCTTCTATTAGAGTCCATTGTGGGAAGTATAGTTTTCAGACCCTGGGGTTTAGACCAAAGGATTTAGGATGTGGATATATCTTAATATATATTAGAAATGTGACCATGAAGAAAAAAATGCTTAAACAAATTGATTTTATACTGTCTTTAAACACTGTGAAAAGTTATTTTAAAGTGACTGTGTTTTGTTAAACATAAAAAATCTGGTGATCATTAAGCCCTGACTTTAGTGATTTTCTCAAATGCATGCTAAACTTTCTAACCTTTGCACCTTTGCTCCCCTTCCTTCTGCGTGGAAGATTCTTCTTCCATCTCTGGCTATCTGAGTCCTTCCCATCAAATGAAACTTCGTGGTTCCTACAATTGGAATTAATTTCTCTTTCTCTATGATCTCTAACACTCCATGCCTCTGTTTTAAATACTTACCGTAGGGTATCTTGTATTTTAGTTATTTATATCTTTTTCACCTTTTTTAGATTTCTGTGCCTTCAGATGTTTATGATTTCTTTCACGTTTGTTTAATTGGGTGCGGTGCCTTACAATTTGTAGGAGTGCTATATGTTTATTGAGTTATATATTTACTATGAACCAGCAAATAATATATGTTATTGGACAAAAAAATGTTAGGCTTAGTAATTTCTCTCTTTCTCTTTCTCTCTCTCTCTCAAAGATTAAAAATGTGTTACACTCAGCCAGGCTGCTGGGGGATGCTTCAGTTTCCTTCACAGAAAACTGTGTGGTGGGAATCCAGGCCAACACAGAGAGGATCAACAAGCTAATGAATGAGTCTCTAATGTTGGTGACAGCTCTCAATCTTCATATAGGTAAGGGTTTAAGGAATAATAATGTCATTTTGAATACAAAATAGAAAAGCTGAAAAATTTTTAAGAGAATACTGAATTACCATTTGAGGACAGCAAATTCCTTTTGGACGTTGTTTCAGTAAAATCTCTTAAAATATTTGAAATTGTGTTGAAAGATAGTATATATAATTATAACGTTTGTGGTGTTGTAATTCTTTCAAAAACTTGATCCCTTATCCTTCATTTTATTTGAAATGTGTTGTATTCAGAAGTAGAAGTTCAAACTTATTTTAATCTTAATGGAATTCAGATGCTAAATATTCTATACGGACCCTTGGGAAAGGTTAACTATAAGACCTTCAGTTGGTAATATCACTAGGTGGCACTGGCTGATTAGCAACATGGATTGAATTCATTTTTCTACCTTCTCTAGATGCTTTACAATGCTTTGATTTTGTTGTTTTATTCATTTCAAGAATGGAAAGTTATAATTAAAATCAAAGAGAAAAAGTTATGTATTCATTGCTTATAGGGAATGGGAGGAAAATGCAAATATTTTATCTAAAACCGTGCTTTTGTATTGCAAGTCTCTTTCAGAATTATAAATATTTCATTATGTAGAATCAAACATACAGACATGGATTATAGAGTGACAGTAGTGATCCTATTAAGTAGACTGTTTTGCCTTTTGTAGGTTTTGAGGCGTTCATTGCATTGTGTTATCATATGTGAAAAGCCATTTCCCCCCTTCTTTCTGCGGAGTTGAGGTTAACATATTCTTTGATTTTCTATTTTAGAACAAGTTATGATACGGTCATTTGGCATGCTGTGGTTACTGCTTTAAAACATTCTCTATAATCCTGAACTTTCAAGGCAGACTTTATATTCCTCGTTTGGCATCAAGCTATAATTTTACTTTTTTAAAGTTAGAGCTCATTTGACTCCTTTAGGTTGCTCTGAGCCCAATATATCAGGGTTTTTGTGTGTGTGTGTATGTAGTATTGAGATTGGTAATGATACTTCGATCCATTTAAAATTATTGTACATCAGCATTCAACTGGAAAGATACAAAGGGGAACCCAAAGACTCCTGTGAGAAATGTTTCATCAGATTCTTACTTCAGAACATGTTGCCAAAACTTTTAAATTAGAAATATCTCCTGAAGCTGAATGATTGGTAAATCTTTCTTGGAATCAATGTAATGTGAGGTAAAAAGGCTTGTCAGAGGTCCTGTGAGGATAAGATGGGCAAACACTACCTTATGGGGTGACCGAGCACGAGCCTTACAACCCTCCAGATTGTAGGTTCTCTGTGTCCTCATTATGTAACAGGCTGATTACTGGTAACGTGGGACTTGAGACCTGAAAGTGGTAAGCATTAATAGTTAGACTTGAAAATCATTATGATCATAAAAGTGCAGGATATATATTGACCCCAAGAGTTTAACATACAAATTCTTTCTCAGAGCTACTCTGCTTTGAGAAAGATGCTGTTTTTAGTAAATGGCATTAGTAAATGCCCTTTGAGATCAGTAAATGCCCTTTTCAACATGTTTAGCATTCACAAATTCAGTTAAGTAATAAAATTAAGTGTGCCCATAATTTGTTTTATAAATGGTTAATAATTGCCTACTGACACGTAACATCTTGTTTGGTTGATAATCATATTGCCTCAGCAGGCTTCTTCCCTCTGGTCGTCTTCCTCTGATCTTGTTTTCTTGTTTTTTTGTTTTTTTCTCCCACATTGGTTTCATTTCCATTCTTGCTTTCGACTCCTGACTTTTTTTGAAATCATGTTAAGTCGAGACAACTTGCAGAACTGCCCTGCCCCTGCCTTCATTCATTTCAGAAGCAAATAACTCTGAAGTAAACAGTATACCTGTGATCTTTTGTACAAGTCTCTATTTCTGCTAAAACTCCCCCTTGTAACGTTAGGGAAGAGGCCAGGGAATGGAAGCCATTCCAGCGGAGAGCCGCTACAGCTCTGGAGGTGTCTGTCCTCAGAGCCCTGCCTGCCCCCTCGCTGTGAGAGGACTTCTCTTCTAACCTCGCACAGCCAGCCACCGCAGTTGCCAGTTGTGCCATGCTGTATTTTCTGCAGGACTGGAGGAGCATTTAGCTTGTTAATGCTTCCTTACAAAGATAATTATTTCTGGTTAAATATGTTGTTTGAAAACTATACCCAGATATATATTTTTATGTCTTGGTGCTGTAATTTCTTTTTTGTCCCCCATGAAAATGTCTGAGTTAGTAGGCAGTTTCAACTTAGGAACGAATCTGTTGCAGTGAGTGAGGTGTGTTTAAGTCTGTATTTCTTAAGAAAAGTAAAGAAAGGTTTTATCCTATAAAAGAAATGACAGTTATTGAGATAATCAGTTAAATATTTTTAAAAATAAAAAATGTCACTTAAGAGCCTTATATAGCATCAATAGCAAGTGAACAATGATGACTACCTTTTGCTTTAGAAAACCAAATTTCACTACTAACTCCTATGTCATCTCTTTATTTTTTCTTCAGGGTATGACAAGGCAGCAAAGATTGCGAAGACAGCACACAAAAATGGATCAACCTTAAAGGAAACTGCTATTGAACTTGGCTATCTCACAGCCGAGCAGTTTGATGAGTGGGTAAAACCTAAGGACATGCTGGGTCCAAAGTGATTTAAATAGATTTATAATGAAAATAAACATGTGCAAAATAAAAACAAACTCCTTCTATTTTTTAAAAATGGATAAATTTGAAAGGAAATTGCTATTGAACTTAAGTATCTGTAGCAGAGCAATTTGATCAGTGTATAAAACCCCAGGATGTGCTAGTTCCAAGGTGAATTAAATAAGTATAAAATAAAATACATTGTATAAAAGAAAAAAGAAAATGGACTAATTTTTCTTTTATATTAATTGGCTTATATGATAGTTGAATCTCTGATTTTTGTGCATGTGCTTATTACTTCATAAGTTTTCCGAAAGAGCCATATCAATTTTTCAAAGGTTTTAATTTTTTTGGTTGGTGGTGGTTTAAAAAAATTGCCCTGTAGTATCTTGTTATTTCATTCCCCAATCATGTTCTTAGGCATCTTTTATCTTCCTGTGATTTGGGGGCATAAGCTCACCAAGCCCTTCAGAGGGGCGATGTGTGTGCATGTGTGTATATGTGCATACCTGCACACATATGTATGTAAGGAAATAGGTTAAGAAAATTGGGACATATATGTCCTATGTGCTAATCTCACACACACAAACACCCCCCTCTGATCTTATTTCTATTATCGTGGAAAGACTGGGTCAAGAATTACCGGGCAAGGATTAGGTAAAGGGAGCAGGCATGAAGATTGGAAAGGAAGGAAGGAAGGAAGGATGTCATGAAAGTGAGTTTCACCCATCATCTCTCTCTGCACTAGTGCCAAGATTTTTCAGCAGGAATTCATCTGAAACAGCCTCAGGGGATTTTGAGTTAGCAGTTCTAGGGAGATCCAGAATAGGCTGACCTAACCCCAAAGCTAAAGGACTTATTTAAAATAGAAGCAGCCTCTATTATGTAGGGAGTTGAACAGGCATTTGGTTTCTTTTTTGCTACTTCCACATACATAATAAATAACAGGATCATGAAGAAATTCCTACAAGCTAAATTCCTATCTATAAGTAGAGTTCTATCTGGTACATTTTTAAAAATGGGATACTTACCCCTGATATTGTGCCTGGAAAATTAGTCACATTAACACCAGCTTGCCTGTGGAAGTTTGAAAGTAGTTGCTTTATATAGAATTTAAAAGTGTAAAACAAAATTTCTAGAAACATTGTGATGAAAGATGAAATTTATACTCTAAATAATTTCTTAAGCCTGAGTGGGCACTCTTATTGTAAAAAGTGTTTTAAACTTTCTTAATGGTACTATATAGAGCCTATAAGATCTACTTTTGAGCCCATGCAATACTGTTTTTGCCAGTGTTTTTCAGATGGTGATGTTGTGATGCTCGTGCAGCTTGCTTTAAAACAAAGCATGCTTTCCCTAGTCCATTTGGTTTAAAAAAGTATATTTTTATTGGAAATAATAAAATCAATCAGATTGTGTAGCAGTGCCTGGAACTCAACAACCAAACTGGCAACTGCTCTGTATTTGTGAAACAATTTAGCTACTATGATGTTGAAGTTTTGCCTTAGCAGGCATCCTCAATCTAAATAGGCTGTCATTTGAGGGTCACTAGAGATACAATGACTTACTTAATAAACATTACAGCTGATCAAGTTCCTAGCTTCAAACAGTCTTTGCACAGCTGTCTGCTGTATCTCAGCATATTATAATAAGCCATCATGGAGTCCTTCGAGTTGACAGTCATCTTTGTGTGATGTTAGTGAAGTAAAATTGTGCTTTATGATGTAATCTAAATAAGACTTTTAGAATTCCCTGTTGGAGGGTTGTTCTGAAAGTCAACTACAGTGTTTCTTCACTGAGGGCAATTTTGTCTCCCAGGGGACATTTTGCAATGTCTGGAGACATTTTTGGTTTTCACAACTGAGGAAGGGGGTGCTACTGGCATCTAACGGGTAGAGGCCAGAGATGTTGCTAAACATAATCACAGGAAAGCCCCCTACACCAAAGAATTTGCCAGCCCAAGATGTAAATAATGCCAAGATTGAGAAACTTAAAACCAAATAGTATTATCACTGGAAATACCATTCAGTTAGGCTTCACTCTGTGTGTGTATATGTCCTAGAGTTGCTGTGACTTTATTCATTGAAACCCTGAGGTGTCTTAAATGTGAGCATGGACAAGAAAGTGTTCATGAAACATTAACTGATCATGGTGCTCATGCCTCGGAATGACCTATTGCCAGCAAGGTGTCCAAAGATTTGTGTTGGATAAACACAATGAGGGTCAAGGCCTTGCAAAAATGTCAGGTAGCTATGTTAAAGATGGAGGCAAAAACAATCCGTTGATCTCTGAGCAAACATAAAGAAGGACAAGGGGCTTTCTTGAGCAAGCAAATTTCAGAGGAGGAAAGTCACAGGAGTCATGAACTGGTCCATCTGGAACTACCCCTAACTCAACACACAAGCAGCAGAGGAATTCATAGTAAGTCACTGGTCAAATTTACTCAATTTTTACTGTTTAGTTTGGTTAACAGAAAAAAATATACACAAAATTTTTTTGAGAATATTTCATATGCAAACAGTTTAAAAGATTATGCTCTTGTGTGTGGCTATCTTATGCTGCTTTCTCTTCTTTCTCTGCAGCTGTCCTTTTGGTCTATACAGCAGAAAGAAGTCTGGCTGGGGTAGACAAATATGTGTGTGTGTGTGTGTTTATATATTTTAAAGGGTATTATAAAGACAAGATTAAAGCTAGTAAACTAAAGTGATTTTGGGCAGGGGGCAGGGAGTAAATTCATTGAATTGGCCATTCAGCTATTGACTTTTGAGCAATTGATCTAGAGCTTCTACATGCAATCTGAGTGAAGATAAAGAAGCTGCTGGTTATTGTTCGCCGTTTGTGATGTTAAGAAGCGGAGCATTTCTGTTCACTAATACTTATGTGCACACATGGAAATAATATTCATCAGGTGTTGGGCAGTTGCAGGAGGTGGAGGCAATGGGTAATCTCACACCTAATGGGTGCAGGGCACACTGTCTGGGGGACGGGCATGCTTGTAGCTCTGACTTGGGCAGTTTATGGGCAATATATGTAACCAAAGTGTACCCCCATAATATTCTGAAATTAAAAAAAAAATAAAAATAAATTAAAAATAAAAGAAGCAGAGCGTTGAGATCATAAAACACCTGTGTCAAGCCAGGTAGATGAGGCCATTGTATTGTCATCTTCTGATCTTCTTGGAGATACCTGCTGAGATTTCACCCTGCTCTTCAGAGCTCTCCCTAAAAAACTAACAATGGGTAGCCGGCCACAAGCCAGGGTGCTAAGATGAGTACCGTGAGAGCTTGTTACATCCCACCTGCTGTGTTAGCATGAAATATCTGCTCATAAACCTATGGGACCTGTGTCCTTAGGATTAAGAAGTAGAAGAAAATGAGATATGTTTCTTATATCAAACATTGCACTGTCAAGGATGAACCTTCTTTTTAAGAACCTGGGGTCTAGCATGCTTCATTTGGCCTTATTAAGGAAGGACTTAAGGAATCAGAGTTCTTGATGAGAGTTACACATCTCACAGGGATATTCATCATATCAAGACTTCTAAACAGAGGTGAGATTTGAAGCTGAAAAGAGAATGACCAAGGAAGATGAGAGAGAACCACTTAAGGAGAAAGATGTCCTGGAGGTTAAACTGGAGTGGCTCATATTCTAGACGCTAAGGGGAGAGAGGGAAAAAGCTGGTAGATCCAGTGGAGTTAAATTCCACCTCTGTTGCCTACTAGCTAACGTTTCTGGGCACCACTTGATGTCTGTAAACCCATTTCCTTATCCTTACAATGGAGCTATGGATATATATTTCATATTTACATTCCTAAGCCCATATGCATATATAAAATACTCAGCACAGTGCCTGCCTCAATTAGCTTTCTAATTCCCTGAAAAGAATGGGCAAAATTACCAAATGCCAAATAGATTTTAAGAGGGTAAGACGGAGGTAAAATTGGATTAGACCATTTTTTTCTTCAAGAAGAGTGTTGAACTATATAATTTATCATCCAAACTCAAACACTTTGAAGAAGGAAAAGAAGGAGGTGCCAAAATCTAACTTGTGTAATTTTTGAAATTTTTATTGACCAAAGAATTGGTTTTATAAATATTGGTGGAGCTATAAATAGTGCTACTCAAAAGCTAATTTCAAAAATAGAATTTTCTCCAAAATAATAAAAACATATGTATGAGTATATGTATATACATTCAAAAGCAAAATTTTTAAAAACTTCTATTGATTATCTGAACATTAAAAATAACAGAAGCAGAACAATTGCTCTTGATACATATTCACATAATTTGATCAGTTTTTTATTATCTATCTTTAATAAATGTCACTGATATATTTTTCTAAAGAACATTTTTTCCAATAGAGTTTTATTATTTTCATTTTTTCTATAAAATTGTGTACAGTGTTCTTTAAAATTCCATTTATGGTGAATAAGTATAAAATTTTGACATTTTCAATGAGCCTTTCTCTGTAGATTGCAATATTTTTAATTGAGCAATTAATCTGTCTGCAGCTGCTAATGTACCTAAAAAGCTCAGAGCAAATTCTACTAAATGAAGAATACTTTCAATACTGTTTTTTTGTATTGAAATGTGGAAATATTTTAACCTAATATTCTCTGTCTTTTTGCCTATATTCAGCCTAACTAGAAACTCAGGTGTTGCTATACCGATGCTGCAAAATTGTAGTACTTCTCAATTGATTGTATTTCAATATAGAACATATATTTTCACAATTATGAGTATGAATTTCATCAAATGATTTTTCTCAAAAGCTGAGATATTTCAAGTTAAATCTTATACATGATTTGAACTTTCATCATTTATTAATAATTTGTTCAGGTCTCTCTTGGTTTTGTTGAGACAGATTTCGATGTCTTCCTGTTTGCAAGTTTTGTTTTCAATCATTGCAACTCAAAGAGCTAAAATCCTGAAGTTTTGGTGCTATATTCATCAAATGCCTTGATTAAAGATTTCCACCTGTATTAGTTTCCCGTGGCTTCTGTAACAAATTACCATAAATTTGGTGGCTCAAAACAACAGAAACTTATTCTCTCACAGTTCTGGAAACCAAAAGTCTGAAATCAGTTTCATAGGGCTGGTGGTTGCCAGCAATTCTTGGCCTGTGGCTACATCACTCTATTCCGATGTTATGGTGACAGTGCCTCTTCTTCTTCTGCCTGTGTCAAATTTTCTTCTGTCCCTCTTATGAAAATAAGGATATGTGTGATTGCATTTAGGGTTCACCTGGATAATATAGGACAATCGCTCCATCTCAAGGTCCTTAATCACATCTGTGAAGTCCTTCTTGGTCATATAAAGTAACAGTTACAGGTTCCAGGAGTTAGGACCCAGATATCCTTGGTAGCCATTATTTAACCTACTACATCAAATAATATTGAACAAAATGCAGCTAAAATTTAGAAGATGCATTCACCAAAAAATTCCACTGTAAGGTGCTTAGGATGATTTATGAAGTAATTCTAAAAGCTGGAGGAAATGTGTGTACCACCAACCTAGATTATTTTGTTTTCAATGTCAGCATCATCACAAAACTTTGATTCAGTTACTTTAAAGTTGTATATCAAAATACTTACACACTTTGATAAGGACAGTTTCTATTTCAATTGGGAAAATATCACAGCTTGTTTCAATTGTGTTTGGATCACAGCTAGTTCCAAGTACACTTTTACTCCACAGGCTTCTTAATTTAGTAAAAACATTGCTTTTACCACAACCCTGTGCACCACCAAAATATGTATCCATATTACTGCAAGATCAAATTACTTTACCTTCAATGTTGAAGCTTTTAATAGAACTTACAGTAACATTCATGATACTGTTTCACCTTCAACACCTCAACAAAATGAACATCCAACCATCATTGGAAATAATCGATTTTCTATTTGAAACATCTGACAACTGATATAAAGATGGCATTATTTAATTAACTCTCCTATTAATGAATAAAACATCATGAATTAGACCATGAAATGGACAATTATTTACAGTCTGAAAGCTGAAACAAGAAGGCAGAGCCTCACCTTGTTTCACCTCAGCTAGGAGCATGCGTGTTAAGTGGCCTGTTTTTTGCCACTCTGTGCATGTCCACAAATGACTGCAAAAGTGCCACAAGGATTGATTTGGAAATTACAAACAGATGTTTGCCAGTAGGTGAATTAGCAAATACAGAATCTGTAAATAATGAATATTGCCTGTATTACCAAGCTTTCTTCAAGAAAAGTAGTGCAAATTCACTCTGCTAGTAGGATATGTGAGGATACTCTTTCAACCAACAATGACCATTGTCATTTCAAAAATGTGCCAAATTAACCTTTTTTTTTTTATTTCAGAATATTATGGGGGTACAACACTTTGGCTATATACATTGCCCATGCACTGCCTGTGTCAGAGCTACAATCGTGGTCATCCCCCAAACTGTGCTCCCCGCACCCATTCAGTGAGAGTTTTTCCCATCCCCTCCATCCCCCTCCCACCTGCCCACCCCCTGATGAATATTATTGCCCTGTGTGTTGTAGGTGTTGATCAGTTAGTACCAATTTGATGGTGAGTACCAGTGGTGCTTGTTTTTCCATTCCTGTGACACTTCGCTTGGAAGAATGGGCTCTAGCTCCAACCAGGATAACGCCAGATGTGTTAATTCACTATTGTTCTTTATTGCTGAGTAATACTCCATGGTATACATATACCACATTTTATTGATCCACTCGTGTATTGATGGGCACCTGGGTTGTTTCCACATCTTTGCAATTGTGAATTGTGCTGCTATAAACATTCATGAGCAGATGTCTTTATTATAAAATGTCTTTTTTTCCTTTGGGTAAATACCCAGTAGTGGGATTGCTAGGTCAAATGGTAATTCTACTTTTAATTCTTTGAGGTATCTCCATATTACTTTCCATAGAGGTTGAACTAATTTGCAGTCCCACCAGCAGTGTATGAATGTTCCTATCTGTTCACATCCCTGCCAACATTTGTTATTTGGGGATTTTTTGATATGAGCCAATCTCACTGGAGTTAAGTGAAGAAAACGTTGGAAAAACTCTTATGGACATTGGCCTAGGCAAAGAATTTATGAAGAAGACCCCCAAAGCAATCACAGCAGCAACCAAAATAAATACATGGGATCTGATCAAATTAAAAAGCTTCTGCACAGCCAAGGAAACTATCACTAGAGTGAAAAGACAACCTATAGAATGGGAGAAAATATTTGCATGCTACACCTCTGATAAAGGGCTGATAACCAGAATCTATACAGAACTTAGGAAAATCAACAAGAAAAAATCAAACAACCCTATTAAAAAATGGGCAAAGGACATGAACAGAAACTTTTCCAAAGAAGACAGAATAATGGCCAGCAAACATATAAAAAAGTTCTCAACTTCTCTAATCATCAGGGAAATGCAAATCAAAACCAAATTAACCTTTTAAAAGTACCTCATTGTTTTAATCTAAATTTCCTTAGTCACTACTGTAGTCAAAAATTTGTATGCATTTGTCAGTCATTTGTTTTTCTATAAATTTTTTGTTTCTTAACTTTGTTCACTTTTCTATTGGGATTTTAGTGTTTTCAAATCAATTTGAATGAATTTTGTATGTATCAAGTTTATAGACCCTTTGACATAGTTCATGTAAATGTTTTTTCCAGTTTTTTTGTTTGCCTTATAACTCAGAATGTTTTGGCATATGGAAATTTTGCATTTTTTAATGGAATTCTCGAATCCATCATCATTTCCCTTAGGCTCTTTCAAAATATTTGTAAGTAAAGGAAAGAGACGGGGCTTTATCTTGAGGGACAAGGAGAGTCCAGGGACATTTCATTCCTGCTTATTTTTTCTCCTTCCCTCTCCTCCTCTCTCCCTCCTTCCTTCCTTTCCTCAATCCTTCCTTCTATCCTTCCTTTCCTTCTTTTTTTAAAAAGATGCTGAAACCTGAGCTTTTTATTGACATAGAAATAGATTTGAAGTGAAAACAGACCAAAGGTACAAGAAGGAGTGTTTGATGGAGTATGTCCCAGAAGAAACAAGAATGATTTTCACAGATAGTTTAAAATCCGATTCAGCAAGAAATAGGATGCAGTTTTTATTTTAAACAGCAGGGTGCTGAAAGTGAGGAGGAATTAGGTGACCTAAGGAGAGATACCTTATTCTTTTCTGGAGTTTCTGTACTCCAGAAAGCCTGGCACGCTGTGGGAGGGTGTGCAAGAAATTCTTCAATAGTCAAAGGTTGGTGACATAGCTGGGATTGTGATCAAGAACTCTCTTAGACCATTTTTTTTTAAGTACTACGATGGACTTTTTTGTTTCTTTAAGTACTGTGCCTTACCAGTACACATTTGCAAGAGTATTTTACAGATGGAAACAACACAATAGACAGGTACGTCTTTAGCCCAGTGACATGAAGAGTCTTGGTCTCAATTGTTGTCCCCTTAAATATTCTTTAGAAACCAAGAATGAAAGGTAAATGCTGCTAACCGAGAGTGAAAGGTCGTGTCAACTGAATAGCAGAAAGTTAATTGTCTTTCCAGTCAGAGACTAACTTGACTTGAACTCTTTCGTTGAAAACTGTATTGAAGACTGAACTGCTGAGAAAACTACTACCCAGAATTCTTGTGGATTAAGCCAGACTGATTTATCACATCAACCCCGTCCTTTCTGGTGCACAGGGAGGACAGGCAAAGGCTTGTTTAAATAGACCTTGTCTGTTCTTCTGACTGTCAAACCAACCAGCAAGGATGATGGGAATGTTCACCTTCCCCCAACAGTAGCTAAAAATGAGTTCATTTTAATTAAAGCTATTCCATACATTTCACAGTTTTTACAAGGTGAGAAGTTCTTTACAAGCAAGTAACCCAGAAGAGGATTGTTTCCTTATTTGTTTGTTTTTTGAATCAAGAAAATTGCCAGGGTAACTTACAAATTTTGATTTTGGGCTATGTAACTATATATGGTTTTATTTGGTATGTGAGTAGACACACAAAACAAAAATACAGGTTTAGATTTACACCCTGTAGTCATTTTTGGGGGTAAGGGGGAGAAAAAATTTTAAAACATTTTATATACGAAAATAATCTTCAGTGAAATGGGATGAATTTTCATTCCACTTGCAATAAGATAATGATAAACTAAATTCTTCTGATTTTGTTATTTTGGGTCATGTTTATAATTATTATTATTTATCTTCAATTTATTTCGCATATTTCCTGGCATCCATTTCTATTAAAGTCCAAGAATACTGAATTATGGTATATCTTGCCAAAATGTAATTTTTGATTATAGTATTTATCTTGTATATCAAATGACAGATATATTTGAATAAAAAATATCTATAATAGTAATTATCACCCTAGTTATGGGAGAGAGACATGTTAGAATCCTTGTGGGAACTTTTAAAACATCAATGCTCAGCTCTACCTCTCCTGAATTAAATCAGAATTTCCGAGGAAGGGGACCAGGCACTGGTATATTTATAAAAAGTGCTCCAGGTGACTTTTATGTGTAGCCAGAATTAGGAACCACAATCTGTATAACACAATGGTAATTTTTCAATACGTAAATTACTAATCCACTATATTCAAGATAAAATTATAATCATTTTTAGTATGTCTCATGAACGTACATTGTGCCATTCTTGTTATGAAGCAGTTTAGATCATCTGGGCAGGATTTCACATTATCAATCACTCCTGTTCCTTTAAATTCTCTAGTTATTTCTCCTTTATTGCCTTGAAGTCTTAAAGGACTTTAATTAGAAAGAGAGAAAAATTTCATTGCCATTTTATCTTAATAATAAAACATTTTTTCAAAAGTGATTTTTTGGCTGGGTGCGGTGGCTCATGCCTGTAATCCCAGCACTTTGGGGGGCTGAGGTGGGAGGATTGCTTGAGGCCAGGAGTTCGAGCCCAGCCTGAGCAACATAGTGAGACCCTGTCTTTACAAAAAATGAAAAAATTAGCCAGGCACGGTGGCACGCACCTGTAGTCCCAGCTACTTAGGAGGCTGAGGCAGGAGGATCCCTTGAGCCCAGGAGTTTGAGGTTGCAGTGAGCTATGATCACACCACTGCACTCCAGCCTGGGCAACAGAACAAGATCCTGCCTAGAAAAAAAAAAGTGATTTTTATGTATTAGTAACAGCCTTTTGATGAGAATAGTAAGATCACAGTTTCCTGGAATTTTGTGATATTTTTCCAAAAATAAAAAGCCCTCTCCCCAACACACATACAGTTAGCAAGTATTCCTGACTTTAACCTATGCAGTATTTGACTTTATATCATACTTTTATAATTGTTAGATATAATTTTATTGATTGTTTCTTATTATTCCTTTCAACATAAATCATAAATGAGCATGCATTCCAGAAAATTATCCTAACTACATGTAAAAATAACTAAAATACAGTAAATATATTACATAGTATTTTCTCATTCAACGTAAGTGTCCTTGGCATTTGTGCTCCCTATTACTTTAACATAGTACCAAGCTGTCTAGGCAGTCAAACCTGAGCCGAAAACCAGGGTGTTCGCGTCTAGATTGCTTTGGTTGAGTCGTGGAAGTTTTCTATTTCTCAATTTTTTTGAGCTGAAAAATTGGATGAAAGACTCCCTGTCACCTAACTTCAGTTCATTTTTCCCAGCTGTGAGATTAGCATCCTAGTGTTTGCATCACTGACTACCCACTATTTTTATTTTACTTTATTTTATTAAACTTTTCATTTTGACCTCGTTTAGACTTACAGGGAAGTTGGAAAAATAGTATGAAAACTTCCTTTATATTTCTCACCCAGCTTACCTTAATATTAACACCTTACATGACCACAGGGCAATGGTCAAGAACAGGAAATTAATGTTGATACAATATTATTGACTAAACTACAGACTTTTTCTCAAATTCTACCAATCGTTCCATTATCATACTTTCTGTGTTCCAGGATCCTATGTCACATTACATTTAGTTGTTAACTCTCCTTAGTGTCTTCCAGCCTGTAATGGTTTCTCAGCCCTTCATTACCTTTTATCACTTGACACTCATAAAGAGTACAGATCAATTGTTGTTTTATTTAGTTTTGTTTTACTTTAGAGACAGCATCTCACTATTTTGCACAGGCTGGAATGCAGTGGCTATTCACAGGTGCTATCATAGCTCACTGCAGCCTCGAACTCCTGGCCTCAAGCAATCCTCCCACCTCAGCCTCCTGAGTAGCTGGGACTACAGGCACATACCACCACACCTGGCTTGATCAGTTGTTTTATAGAATGTCCCTCAATTCGGATTCTTCTGATATTTTCTCATGACTGGAATGAAGTGATGCATTTTTGTCAAGAAAACCACAGAAATGATGTCGTGGTGTCCTCGGTGCTTCATATTAAGGGGTTCATGATCTCTGTATCTTATGACTTACCTTGATTGCTCGGTTAAGTGGGTGTCTGTCATGTTTCTCTACTGTAAATTTGCTATTTCTCTCTTGGTAGCTAATAAATATCTTGGGGAAATATGTTGAAACTATGCAAGTCCTGTTTCTTAAACTTTTATCCACAAATTTTTATTTCCATGGGTGAATCTTGTCTGCAACAATTATTGTGGTAGTTGCCTAATGGTGATTCTGGGTTTTTTTTTCTTTCCTTCTACAGTTACTTATTGCAAATATACTATAAGAAAGAGATGTTTCTTCCATCATGTATTTGCTTATTATATTATTTATTTACAACAGTATGGAACTATGGATATTCTGTGTCCAGTACTATCATTACATTCTTTGTGACTCAATTTGCTCTAACTTTGGCCATTCAGGGGGGCCCTTGTGTTTTGATGAGTCCTAATTTTTTTTGAGTGTTTCCTTACTTTTCTGGGACCACAAAATGTTCTTCATTTTGTATCCCTAGGATCTTCAAACATTTCTGCAATGAAATAGGACTGATCCTATAAACTTTGAAGTCGAAAACTGGTGAATTTATGTGACTGGTAGTTACCTACTCTATGAATTAGTTCACTTCTATGTCACAAGCTATACAATTGTAAAACATGAACTGACTGTGCCTCAGTGATACCACTGTTACATAATACTAGTGAGTAGCTGAATATTGACCAAATATAGCCCACACATGAAAAACAATAAACTGATTTCATGCCTTTGCTTGGGGGAATGGCACGTATGTTGTATGTGTCTTCAGATGAACCTAGGAATAATTTAGATCATTGTAGGGGGTTCGAGGAATTTGGGGACTGATCAAGAAAAAAGACATGACCACAAGGTGGGAATAGCACACACAAGATTTACTCCCCTTTGACAGGTTTGCATGGAGAAGTTCCTCATAGTATGTGACTTTCCAGAGTCTAAGGTGCAGGAGGCCACCACACAGAAGGGGAGGAGGGCAAGGGAACTTCCAGGGGACAGGGGAATTAGAAAGAGGGCTTATGTGTCTAGCTGATGTCACTCAGCAGCACAGCAGGAGTCTCCGAGTCAGAGAGCTCTGAAGGGCAGCAGTAGCTTGGGTCATTATGGCCCAGAGCTTATCTTATCTATTGCTAGCAGATGTTGGGTACAGTTTTACCGGGTACACAAAACAGGCTCTAGATGGCTAAAAATCTGCTTGTTTGGACTATCTGCTTATTTGGACTGATTTAACAACTGGATGTGTAAAAGTTTGAGTTTGGTGCTGGCAGGCTTTTGAACTAATGAGTCTCTGCCTGCAGTGAAGAAATAAACCACCTAGCGTCTAATACACAGAAGCCATCATTGGTTCATTTATATAAAACTCATAAAGCAGCACCATAGATTTTCATGTTACATCGACTCTCAGTTTCATAAATATAATGAATGATTATTGAGGGTGAGCTGGAGAGCTGAGCAGCTTGTCAATCAGCTGTTTCATTTTATGCAGCAAAAATGATATGTTATTAGCTTGGGACTATTGCAATAGTAATATTTTAAAACCTGCATAGCAACTCTATTCTTCCACCATGTGTGCATCCAATACCTGATAATCTACTCATACATATCCAAGGGGACCTTGGGTAGAATCCGAGGTGGTACCTGTTTGAAATGGACAATGCTGGACTTAGAGTTCAAAGTAGTTTTCAAATCCCAACAGTGCTACTTAAATTGTCTTGTGGCCATAGGTTGAGGACTTAGCTGTGTAAAGCCAGTTTCTTTTGCAAAATGGGAATAGAACCGCCTAACTAACATGGTTGTTGTTTTGCTAAAATGAGTCACAGAATTTAAATGCTACCAAGGATGACCTTCTAAAAATTGTCTGTAGTCCATGTGGTGACAGAGTAGATGATCTCCCTACCTGATGTGATTTGAAGGGTATGGAGACAGCAGCTCTACAATGTTGACTTGAAGACCCACTACATTATAATGCTCCATGAAGATAGGGACCATGTGCATTCTATCCACCTCTGAATATCCAACATCTTACACAGTACCTGACCCAGGAGGTACTATATAAAGACATTACTTCAACCACTTCTTTAAGAAAACCTCAATTGAAAGCATGTATGGGAAATGAATAAGTTCTAAAAATTTGCTGTACAACATTGTGCCTATAGTTAGTAATGTTGCATTGTGCTCTTAAAAATTGAAGAGGGTAGATCTCATTTTAAGTAGTCTCACCAAAATAATAAAAAAATAAAAATAAAAAGGCAACAATCCCGGATAAATGCAAATATTATCCACTAAATCATTAATGCCTTGGCTTATTGTAATCAATCAAATTAGCTTTAGTCGCTTAGCAGTATCCTAAAGGAATGGGGCATAGTTTTGATGAAAGGAGGTCTAGAACGTGAGATATTGTTGAGTAAGGAAAATGTGGCTATGGTGTTGGGGCAGGTGGCTGCCGAGCAGCCAGTGGGGGAGTCAGAAGAGGATAAATGCATTGGAAGGAAAACACTCAAAACTAGGAAAGGGTTCGTAAAAATGGTCACTTAAAACAAATAGGAGCAACTTCCCAGGAATGAGTTCTGTGCCTATACAACTTTAAATGTGTATAATTCTGTATCTTACGGAGGATAAGATATGATGGAGCAAACTGTATCTTAGACATGGCTTGTTTTTACTAGAAATGCAATAGCATTTTCGCAAGCGCCACAACCCAATTAGCTCTGAAAGGGAGACCTCAGATGACTCCTATGCACAGAGAGCAGCACAGAAAAAGGAAGACAGAGGAAAGGTAGCGGGGGAATAGAAGTGACAGAAACGTGGACTGAGTGAAGGAGGGAAGGAGCAGGGAGAAACAAGGGAGAGAAAGAGGAAAATGAGAAGCCAACAATGCTGAGAGTTGACGCCACAGGTACCAGAGCTCCTGCTCTACTCGATGACTTCCTGGCACAGGCTAAAGTCCTCAGATAACTTTGTTTTTTCCTATCTTTCTCATCCACAAATCTCAACTATAATCGCCTTTGAAAGGTACTCGTCTACTTCTCAAATGTTGTTCCTACACAAAGAAGTCTTTAGAATCTGAATACTATTGTCTGTCTCAGCCACCAAAAAGAATATTTATGGAGAGTAATTGGGCAAATTGAGGATATAAACCCCAGAAGAAACAATGTGTTTTGACAAGAAAAATTGGTTGGCAAATGTTAAGGTTTTTATGACTAATCATGATGATTCTTTAAGTAATTATAATTTGTTCTGCACTCTGTCACAGTTGTTTTGATTTGTGGCTTTTTATTAGTGAATAAAGTTATTTGGTTGTCCTTATTTTTAGGAAGAAATTCACAGTATTGAAATATTTCAAATACCAGCGATGTTAAATTTCTTGAATATTTTTCCTTTCTAGTGTCTGATGAGTCACTGGACTGTCATTCTGTCCCAAGAACATTATGGTGACACCAGTCTTAGTCATAAAATCATTACTGTGGCAACTGGGGGTGGGGCAGGATATGGGAAGAAATCCACACAATGAGAAAAACTTGGTTTGATATCAAGCTTGGAGTTATCACCCACATTTTTAGGGCAAATTTGTTTTAAAGTACATTTTCAAATTTCCCAATGCTCAGCTGCCCTGTCCTTAGGCTAACTTCAGATGAATGAAGTCTTAGGGCTGTAGGGATATGCAACTTGGATGCTGTAGCTTCCTAATTCAATTTTCTTTTCACAAACAGGATGAATGAAGATTAGGAGTATTATTCTACAGGAAGACTAAGTGCAGTCATGGAATGTAAGCCCAAATGTGTTCTGTTACTCCACAGAAGCATAATGCTAACGCACATCTAAAGGCTATCTGGTTCAGTGCTCAGTTGAAGTATAAAACTCATAATAATAACGCTCTTATTTTCACTTTTACGTGGAGGAAACAGACGCCAAATATTGATTGGTTAGTAAAGCATTTGCATTAGTAATGCATTGCATAGTGTTGAAAAATCTAAATAGAAGAGCTATTTTCAAAGATGATAAATAGATCAAATAATTCTTCTGAAAGAATAAAAGCAGGCAGCTTTCCTAGTTATGTTACAACACATCAAAATATAACACAATATTGTGACTTTCGTTTTTCAGTGTGAAAATGAATTATAAGTGGAACAACAAGTAGAACTGACTTTGTTTTTCACTACTCTTCAGAACTGGGGTGGTCAAAGATATAATAATGGGCAAGGAAGATGACATGAATAATGAACACTGTAAACTTGTCTCCTTTATTAATAAATGAAAACTCAAAGAAACTGGTGACGAATATCTACACTATCTAACAAACATTCTTTCAACAGTAAGTGTTTAACATGTACTGTGTTTGGCTCTTCATTAAGCCTAAGGCTTAGAAGTCAAATAAGATAGTCTTAACACATGGTGTTTCATTATGAAAATAGAATAAAAACTTTGAAAACAAAACTATCCTTTCTAATTTAATGAAAAACGTAATGAAAAATGAAATTTATTGACTTCATTCATTTAATCCACATTTTTGGAATTACTTTGCCGATACTAATTATAATAATAAGAACTTAAACAAGTAAGATTTTCATGAACCAACTGCAGGGTTTTGTCCAGGTTTTGCTTCATGAGGCCCCGGGCTCAAAACTAGCGTGAGTTAAATACAACTCACATGGCAGTTAATGTGTTCACCTAAAGGATAAATGATTACTCAGGGAACCACGGGAGACAAAAACAGTGATGGGAAAATACCCCTGACGAATAATACACTAATAAGCATTTTCATATTTCCCTTCAGTGTCTCCATTCATTCCTAGGTAACATTGTTGTTCAGAAAGATCCTCAAATAGGTCGTCCTTCAGTTGGATCCACGTTTAAACCATTCAGAATAATTGATCTTTGTTGACTTTATTACATTGTCAGGTATCAGAATTCCGTAACTTTTTTGCAGAGCCTGATACTTTCACATCTATTTTGGATAAAAATTTCTTTCTTATTTCTCTCTGAATTGTTTTGTTCATCTAAGGCCATTTACTCTGACTTTGTCACTAAACAATATCTTCTGTTAACATAGAAAATCATTCTTAAGGAAACTTTGCTTTTCTTTTACCTGTCAAAATTGTGGTTCCTTGAATATTTTACTTCATGCTTATTTTTCATCACATTGTCTTTCCCTAGAACTTTTCCTTTATTTGGGGAGAGGGGTAAGCACATAAATCAGACAAACTTTCTGTTTTAAAATTGACATGCCCATTGCTAAGAATGGCATTCATTGATGAATGACTATTAAGTGTCTACTCTGTGACAGACACTGTGCTAGGGATTGGGTCTGCAAAAAAAATTTATATGTGGTCCTGGACTAGGGTCTGATATTCCCAATCAGGAAAGGTAGACTAATAATCAGACAAATGTCCAAAAAAAGTTTGATGAGGTGTTATGGGTATCATAAAGATTATGCAAGGTTGGAGGCAGGCACAAAGACAAGGGACAGTTTTGAGTGGTGTTTATCAGGCCTTCATGGGAGTAGTGACCCTTGAGCTTTTATGGGTTTGAAAAGATGGACAAAAAATGGCTGGGACAAGGTATCAACTGTTCACATTCAGCAGCTCTCCTGTGGAGCTTTTGAGGGATAGATAGGCATAGAAGACAAAACAAGACAAATTCTTTTCCCCTCAATCTTTTGAAGTTTATTTACTAGCCTACCAGCAATTTGGGGAACTTCCATGTGCAGCTGAAAAAAACTGTATTCTGCTGTAATTGAATGTAGTGTTCTGTAAATGTTGGTTAGGTCAAGTTGGTTGGTAACACTATTTAGATCTTTTACAGCCTTACTGATTCTCCATCTAATTCTTGTTTACTACTTGTCTATTTGTTTGAGATTTTAATTTCCAACTTTGACCGTAGATTTGTCTATTTCTCCCTTTAGTTTTGCCCCTTTTGTCTCATGAAGTTTGAAACTGCTTTATTGTGTGCATTAGAGTTGTTATGTCTTCTTGATGAATTTCCCCTTTTATTATCACCAAACATCCTGTTTATCTCTTGTAATATTCTTTGTCTTGAAGTCTATTTCAGCTTTCTTATTATTTGCATGGTATATATTTTTTCCATTCTTATATTTTTAAACTTATTTGTGTCATTAGATTTAAAGAGCATCTCTTGTAGGCAACAAGTAGTTGAATCTTGCTTTTCAAATTAGTTTGACATTCTCTGCTTTTTAATTAGAGTATTTAGTTCACTTACATACAATGTACCTATTGATATGATCAGGTTTAATTCTTCCATCTCATTATTTTTTTTATTTGTCCCTTCTGTTTTTTGTTCCTCTGTTTTTCATTTCTTGTGTCCTTTGAGGTTGTTTGGATATTTGTAGTATTCCATGAGATTTCCTCTGTTGGCTTCTTACTTATATCTCTTTCTATTTTTTTAATGATTGCTCTAGGGCTAACAAGATGCATCTTTAATCTATTAGGCTCTTTAGAGTCAATATTGTACCACTTTACACTCTTCACCTGACCCTTCCCACTTCCTACTTCACACTGCTTGTTTCTCACTTACTTCTGACACTGCACACTTCCTGTTTCTCACTTCCCAAATAAAGTAACCTTACAAGGACATAATAGTTTAATTTCTCCATGCTTTATGCTACTTCATGTGTTATAAATTCCACCTTGATTTACCAATTAGTTGTCTTTTAAGAAAATGGTGTGAGGAAAAAAACTGTCTTTAAAGAAAATTGTCTTCTAAGAAAGCCATGAGAAGAAGAAAACAGTCTTTTGTGACATTAACCAATTATTTACTGTATGTGGTGCACTTCTTTCTTTTCTGTAGTTTTCACTTGTCATTTTCTACCATTTCTCTTTAGCCTCAAGAACACCCTTTAGCATTTCTTGTAAATTTCCTGGTGATGGATTCTTTCAACTTCTGTTTATCTGAAAATGTCTTTATTTTATTTTCAATGTTGAAGGATATTTTCTTGGTTATAGAATTCTGGGTCAGTAGCTATTTCTTCTAATACTTTAAATGTGTTAAATATATTGTCTCATTGTCATTTCTTAAAAAATAACAGCTTTATCGAGACATAATTCACACACCATAAAATTCACCTATTAAAATGTGCAATTCAATAGTTTTTAGTACATTCACATGTTAAGCAACCATCACCACAATCCATTATAAAATATTTTTATTTATTTATTCCACCCTCCTTGACCCCCCCCAAAATCCTGTACCCATTAGCAGTCACTCCCTTAATACCCACTCCAAGCCCTAGGTCACATCTCATAGACTTTCTGCTTTTATAGATTTGCTTATTCTAGACATTTCATACAAATGGAATCACATAATAGGTATATTTGTGACTGTCTTTTTTCACTCAGCATAATGTTTTCAAAGTTCATCCATGTTGTGGTGTATTTCAGTACCTCATTCCTTTTTATTACTGAAAAATGTTCTGTTACATGGACACATCATATTTTATTTATCCATTCATCAGTTGATGGACATTTTGGTTGTTTCCACTTTTTGGCTATTATGAATCATGATGCTATGAACATTGATGTACAAGTTTTTGTGTAGATGCATGTTCTTCTTTATCTTGAGTATATACCTAAGGGTGGAATTGCTGGGTCATATGGTAGCTCTATGTTTAACCTTTGGAGGAAATGACAGACTGTCCACATTCCCATCGACAGTGTATGAGGTTTCCAATTTCTCACATCCTCACCGACACGTATTTGTTTATTTTTTATAACCATCTGAGTGGGTGTGAAGTGGTATCTCACTGTGGTTATGATTTGCATTTTCCTAATGGCTAATGATGCTGGGCATCTTCATATGTGATCATTGGTCATTTGTATACCTTCTTTGAAAAAGTATCTATTCAGATCTTTTGCACATTTTTTAACCAGGCTACTATTTATCTTTTTATTATTGAGCTTTCAGTGTTCTTACCCATTCTGGTTATAAGTCTTTTATTGGATATATGGCTTGCAAATATTTTCTCCCATTCTATGGATTGTCTTTTCACTGTCTTGATGGTAACCTGTGCAGCACAAAAAATTTTAATTTTGATTATTGTCTTCTGACCTATATTGTTTCTGATGTGAATCCAGTGATCATTCTTTTGTAATCCCTTGTATACAAAATATGGTTTTTTCCCCCTTTCTGGCAGCTTTCCAGATTTTCTCTTATCTTTGTTTTTCAACAGTTTGGCAATAATGTACCTACACATGGTTTTCTTTGTATTTTTATTGTTATTGCTGAGCTTCCTGGATTTATTAATATAAATTTATATTTTCATCAAATTTAGAAAATTTTTAGCCATTATTTCTTCAAAAGATATCTTTTCTTCTATCCTCACTTTCTTCTCCTTCTAGGGCTCTCTAATTGCTCATAGGTGAGACCATTTAATAATGTTCCACAGGACCCTGAGCCTCCTGTCGTTCAATATGAGACTGTTCTTCATATTGGATAATTTCTATTGGTCTGTCTTCAAGATTACTGGCTCTTTCTTCTGCTACCTCCAATATGATTATAAATATATCCAGTGAATTTAAAAATTTTAATTATTGTAATTTTCAGTTTTAAAATTCCCATTTGGTTCTTTTTATACTTTTTATTTCTCTAACAAGATTCGCTATATGTTCAATAATTAAAATTACATTTCTTTTTGATTTTTATAAAGATTTTTCTCTGCATCTTTCAGTATATTTGTACTATCTACTTTAAAGTCTTTGGTTATTGAACCCAATTTCTGGCCTATCTCAGAGTCTGTTTCTATTGCCTGGTTTTTTTTTTTTTTTTTTAGTCTTAAATAGGGTCTCATGTTTACATGTCTTTTCGTTCTGCTACTATTTGATTATATATTGGCCATTATGGATGAAATTGTATGCAGACTCAAGACTCTTGCCTTCTGCTAAAGACTGTTGATTTTTGTTCTAGTAGGAGTTCAATTTAGTCCATCAGTTTGAATTTGTGTAGGCCTAGTTTTATGCTTTATTAGAGTGAATTTGTGTGGAAACCCATATTTCCCAAGTCATTCTAGTTTGATGACCCAACCTCCCAACTGTTTTCCATGCATATCTTGTGAGGGCTTTGTTTTAGGCTTTGTTAGAGCAGGTTACTTTGTTATAGTAGGCCTTATTATTGTAGTGTGTTCTTTACTGCTAAGATGAAGCCTTCCTGGTTTCCCAGCTGGATGCTTACAGTATTAAGGAGGGACACATGACATTTTTCTACACTGGCTGGGCAGGAAATTCAGTGCACTCTAGAACTGCTTGACTTCTAATATCTCCATTCTGCTCTCAACCCCTTAAGAACTTTTCACTAGCAAGGCTTGGATACTCACGCTCTGGGTGTGGACAGCTCATCCTTCAGCCAAGGATTCATAAGGAACCCCCAGATGAAATTCTGGGGATCTTTCCTGCAGAGCTTTCTCCTTCCCAATGCCTTGCCTCACAGATTCCAAGCACTTCATCTTCCCCAAACTGGTCTCTCCTTCCTTAACTCAATAGACCACTTGCTTTTGTTGGATCCAGCTTGTTAGGCTGCAATCTGTCCTCAGGCAAAGAGCTAAGCAATTATGGGGCTTATTTCATGACTTTCCTGACTTTCATGGATCTCTGACTTGGCTTTGTATTGCCTGTTTTCCAAAGCCTGAAAATAGTGGCTTCATATATTTTGTAAGTTTTATGATTTTTCATGGTAGGAGAACTTGTCTGGTCCCAATTGCTCTGACATAGCTGAAAGAAGAATCAAATTCCTGTTAAAATTGTTGTTAAAGTTTAGTCCTTAAATCCAGCACAGTACCCTGGTGAGTGACTGTAGGCTCTTTGCAAGATTACTTTTTTCCCAAGATCAAAGGCAGGAAGTAGGCCTGACCCAAGGCTGAATGAGTGGTCCATTTGACTCCTTTCCCTCCTAGACCCATGTAAAGATGTATCTACCTTTCCTCTTTCTTGGCTAGAAAAGACCAATACAAGGAAGAAACAAGGATACAAACCTGAGTGTCAGACAGAGGTGGGAGTGTTTTTCCCAAAGTCTTCCATCCCATCATCAGACTCTAGGCCTTCTCAGACTGGTCCAGCTCTTAAGCAAGGTCTGCTTCCAAAACCTGTCAATCATAGGAATACAAGAGAGGCTGCCCTGACTTTAATCCCTTCCTTACTTGTGGGGAAAGCACCATCCTCTAATGTGTTTTCCAGTCACACATTTTTGAAAGTGACAAGTCCAAGTAGTATTCTCCTGCTTGATAATAGAGGAAGGAGGAAGAGGAAGAAAAGAGTCTCTTAATCTTAAATGCCATCAGAGAAGAGTCTGAAAGATGATTTAAGAGAGCATATGCTCAGGTTTGAGTTTTAAGGTGTTAATAATAGCTTTAAGTTGGAGGATGAGCTAGAGGAGTATGAGGGTGTGAGACAGGAGGTAGGGAGAATTAAGTAGCAGGGCCTCGCTACACGAAGTATGGTTGACTATCTTTTCATGTGCTTATATACTAGCCATATATCTTCCCCGGTGTATTATCTGTTCATGTCTTTTGCCTATTTTCTAATTTGGATTGTTTGGTTTTCTTATTGTTGAGTTTTGAGAGTTCTTTATATATGCCAAATGCTCATCCTTTTTTGGATATGTGGATTGCAAACACCTTCTCCCAATCTGTAGCTTGTCTTTTCATCTTCTTAAGGTGGCCTTCAGCAGAGCAAAAGTTTTAAATTTTAATGGGGGTCCAATTTATAAAGGGTCCCTTTTATAAGTTGTGCTTTTGTATCAAGTCCAATCACACTTTGCCTAGCCCTAGATCCCAATGATTTTTTTCTTATTTTTTTCTAACACTTTTATTGTTTTAAGTTTTACCTTTAAGTCTGTGCTCTATTCTGAGTTAATTTTTGTACAAGGTGTGCGATTTAGGTTAAGGTTCTGCAGCTATATAGTAGGACTTAATATCAGGTCCTCCTTCCTCTTTAGTCTTCTTTGTCTAGATTGTTTTAGCTATTCTAAGGTATAAAATATAAATTTTAGAATAAACTTTTCTCTTTGCATAAAAGACCTTATTGGGATTTTATAAAATTGCATTCAACCTATAGATAAATTTTGGCAGAATTGACATATTTACTTTATTGAGTCTTCCAATTCACAGACTTGGTATGTCTCTCCATTTAATTAAGTCTTCTTTGATTTCTTTTATCAGCATTTTGTAATTTACAGCATAAGATCTTGCACATTTTATTAAGTGTATACCTAAGTATTTCATTTTCTTGGGAGCAAATTATAAATGGTATTGTGTTTTTAATTTCAGTTTCTGCATGTTTGTTATTGGTATCTAAAAGGTGATTGATTTTTGTGTGTGTATGTGTTGATCTTGTCGCCTGCACCTTTGCTGAGTGTGTTCCATTTTGAACATGATGAGTATAAGTGTTTGGAGGACATTCCGGTGAGGAAGACCTACAGAGAGTTTACTATGTACAAGCCTGAGACTTCATCAAGGTTGGAGAGAGAGATTGAAGAATGAGCCGTGTCTAATTGGTAACAAAAGCCATGAAAGTAGATGCAGTTGCCTGAAGATTACACGAGAAGAAAAGAGAAGCACAGGGCCTCCTGGGAGCACCAGCATCCAAGAGGAGACAAGAGGAGACAGCAAAGGGACTGATGAAGACCAAAGCAGTGTGAGGGGAACGCCAGGAGGAAGGAGCATCTTACAAGGCAAATGGAAAGAGGGTTTTAAGAGAAAGGAATTTTCAACAGCGTTGGATTCCTCAGAAAGCTTAAACTTCAAATACCAGCACTTCATATAGTTTGTTGAATTTGGCAACTATGACCTTAGAAAATCTTAGAAAATGCAGTTTCAGTGTATATGTAAGTGTGGCAGGTATGGACAGGGTAGAAATTATAAACTATTATTTCGAGGATCTTAGTAGCCAAAGGAACACATGGGCTAAAAGGAGAATATGGCAAGAGAAATGAGCATTATTTTCTTACAGGGAAAGAGCCCGTGGGCAATGAATGTTAAAACACGGAAAGATGGGAGTCAGAGGAGGGGGGAACATAGGAGGAGGAGGGACTGTGCTGGGAAAGAGGCAGAAAACAAGAGGGCAAAGGACAGGAAGGGGAGGAGGAGGGGGAGGAGGCAGAGGAGGGAGGTGCGGGGCAGGGTAACTGGGGGAGAGTGGAGACCGGAGGGTGAATGTTCAAAAGCTCAGTGGAAGGATAAACCTTTGTCTGTGATCAGTGCAAAAGAGGTAAGAGTGAATGCAGAATATGTACATTTGTTCAGGCGCGTATGAAAAACTGTGGAAGTTGTCACCTCCACAAAGGAACAAATTTCCTCTGTGAGGAAGACAGCGTGGTCATCAGGGCTGCACGGGGGAAACTGGCCTGAGAAGAGTGGCCACATTTTAGCAAACCCACTGAGGAGACTGAGAAAGGGAGGCTGAGTACCGTGGTTCCGTGGTGACACACGCAAACAGGTATGCAGCGCAGTGAAGGGGGTGCTGCCATTGAGCCAGGCTAGAAGGTCAGGGAACAGGCTGGGACACACAGCCATTTTCGTGGTGGTCAGGGCGGTTGGAGCTGTGGTGGCGGGTTGTTGGTGGTGGCAATGGTGCTGTTGGTTTTTGTTTTTGTAAAAATTTTGTCAGCAGTATTAGATGGTGGTTGTTATTAGTAGTGATGATGATAAAGGGGTTGCTGATTGTACAAAATGTGTAAGGTGGTTGGAGTCAACGAGGTTAGTGTATATAGTTAAATAAATAGTAAAGTGACTAAGAAAACCAATTGCATCTATTTTCCACAGCTAAGAAAGGACAGCCTGGCTTTGTGCTCTCAAGTTCTGGGCTTTTTTTGACCCTAGGGAGCTAAAACAGTCTTTGTGGATTGAATCCTTACAAAGAAAAGCAGATAGATGGGGCTGGACCACCCCAAAAACAAATCCTACATAGACCTCTGTTTTCCAAGATCTAGGTGTCTTGAAGAATTAAAGTGATTTGTCCAAGAGGGGAGGGTCTTGAGGCTCGCTGCTTGGTGGGGGATGAAGGTAGAAGGGCTCTACCAACTCAGAAGGGCCAGGTCAAATAGAAGGGTGACAGGTTCCAGAAAGTATATAGGCAACTCAGGCAGCTTGACTACAGTCTCTGGAGCTCTGGTAAGAATCCCAGAGAACTTGTTTGAACGTGTTTGAACTTGGCACAGAGGGAGCATGAAGGCCAAAGGGAGCAGAAGAGGCAACTGCTTTAGGCTGAGGGTCAGAGCTGGCCATTGTTTTGGGGAACTTCATTTAAAAAAAAAAAAGGAAGCTTAATTAGCAAAATATCTAGTATAATTTCTGTTCTTTTAGTTTTCTCCCCCATACACCAAACTCACTTTTAATTACCTTTAATAAATAATTTAAATAATCTCAACCAGTATTACTAACACACATATATATCTATATATGTATTGGATACATAATATTTTAATTCATGGGTATTTGATACAGCCTGAGAAATAAAGCATATGTCCTTAGTTTTATTTTATAACCAAGAAATATGTGTACAACTAAACCTTACCTCATCCCTGACCTTAATCTGCATTTCCAGGGATGGCGGTGTGAGGGGCAGGTGCATGCCACCTGCAGCTTCACTTTGCTCCATAAAATAGAAGATCCACATTCCCACCCCCATATCTACAGACTGGTGGGGTCAGATGTCTAGGTTAGCGTTACTTTGGGCTTTGAAGTAATCTTAATTTTGGTGTTATTTTGTTGCAATATTTTAGTTTTAAGTGAATGAAGAAGTGCAGCCTCAGTTATTCAGACGCTTATTTATTTATGTTTTTCTATTTCATTGGAATTAACACTTTAAATGACTAAAGAGCTTTAGAAACTGCTAAAATAAGTCCTCGTAGAATGTCTATAAAAATAGTTAGTGTTATTTTAGATAAATTGCATATAGAGAGATTGAAAAAGACCCCTAAACACAGGGTATCCTAGAAAGAACTGGCGATTTAATCCAGTTAAACAATTAGTCAATTCAGTTGATCAGTTTTCATTGTTTGTCAAGAAATTGACCAAACCTGCCAATTGCTATGGCCTTTTATAGATACACCATAACAATATGTAAGATGAAGCTTTCTACCTGTTTATCTGTATGCTTCTCAAAATTCTTTCCATTTTTGTGTATAAATGAGCAAATATTGTTTTACTTGGTTCTGACTATTAAGCTTAGCAGATGGAGGAGAAAAATCATTTATCTGATTGGTTAGTGACTTAACATTATAAGTTTTTTGGTGCTTGAGAAAATTTTATCTAAACCAATATCATTTTACAGTAGAGAAAACCTAAATTTATTTTCTTACTTAAAGGTTACTTTTATTCTATTGCTAATGGAAATTTCTCATTCTGATGAAAATTATGTACACTATTTCATTTGTTTCATTTAAACCATTTTGTTTGTGAATTATTTAAACTGTTTTCACTTACTGTGAAAAATTTAAAAAATTAAAGTATACAAAGAACTCATAAAATTCAACCATAAGAAAACAAAACCCAACTAAAAAGTGGGCAAAAGATCTGAACAGACACCTCAACAAAGAAGATATACAGATGGAAAATTAGTACATGAAAAGATGCTCAACATCATGCATTATTGTCATTAGGAGGTCGCCAATTGAAACAACACTGAGATACCACTACATACCTATTAGCATGGCAAAAATCCAAAACGCTGACAGCACCAGATGCTGATGAGGATGTGGAGCAACAGGAACTCTCACTCATTGCTGGTAGAAATGCAGGATGGTACAGCCACTTCTTTTTTTTTTTGCAAGGCCCATCACTTCAGAAGGTATAGCCACTTTGGAATAGAGAGTTTGCAGTTTCTTACAAAGCTAAACATACTATTACCATATGGTCCAGCAATTGTACTGTTTGGTATTTATCCAAATGAATTGAAAAGTTATGTCTACACAAAAACCTGCACATGAATGTTCATAGTAGCTTTATTCATAATTTCTAAAAATTGGAAACAAGATGTCCTATGTTAGGATAAACAAATTCTAGTAGATCCATACAATGGAATACTATTCAGCAACAAAAAGAAATGAGTTATCAAGCCACGGACAGACATGGAGGAACCTTAAATGTGCATTGTTAACTGAAAAAAGCCTATCTGAAAAGGCCACATACTATATGAATCCAACTATATGACATGCTGGAAAAGGCAAAACTATGGAAACAGTACAAAGATCAGTGGTTTCCAGGGATTGGGAGGAGACAGGGATGAATAGGCAGAGCACAGGAGCATTTTCAGGGCAGTGAAATTATTCTATATGATACTGTAATGATGAATACAGGACATTATGCATTTGTCAAAACCCATAAAACTGTATAATGCAATGAATGAACTCTAATGTAAACTATAGATGTTAGTTAATGATAATATGTCAGTATTGGTTCATCAGTTGTAACAAATGTACCACAGCAGTGCTCGATATTAATAACAGGAGAAACTATGAGCAGGGGGCTATATGGAAACTCTCTGTGCTTTTTGTTCAATGTTCCTGTAAATCTAAAATAGAGTTGTTTAATATTTTAATTAAAAATATAGAAAAGTACATGGGATATAAATGGATTATATTCATGGATTTTCACAAAGCAAATACTACAGAATCACTAACTATAGAATAAGCTTACTATAGAAGACTTACTATAGAATAAACAACTAACTAAAGTAGGTGATTACAACTATTAGGCTTGGCATGGTTCCTGATATTATCTGAGAGTAAGAATGAAATATCCTGTCTGCATGAACTTCCAATTTATTTGGGAGCAATAAGAATTTCTATCACCGTATTTATCAATTCTAAGGTTTATAAAAAATCTTAGCATTTTTAAAACTGGATGCATCTTATAAATAATGGCATTTTATGATTGGCAACATTTTTTTTTAGCAATACATAAAATATATGACATCCTGGAATTCAATAAACTATGGCAGCTTCTTTATAGTCTCTTAGAAGATGGCTTTCTCTCCCAACTTAAAGAGTTCTATTCAAATATCTAGGAGACCAGGGTTGTAGTCTTGGTGTTGACCTTGGCCATGTCCATTTACTTTTCTAATCCCAAGTTTCATCATCCGTAAAAAGGTAGATGTTAAAACATCCTTAAGGTTTCCACTAATTCAACATTTGAATCTCAGCCATCTTGATAGAACAGGGCAGGGAAGGTGCCAGGGTGATACAAATGAAATTGAATTGCTCTTCTCTCCCTGTGAAGCACCTGGGCTGTTTCCAAAGAAAAAATGCAGCCTTAGTAATTGTTGTGAGCAAGAAATGTCCTAGCCAAGCTTGGTGAGGAAATAGCAGCAGAATCACAGGACTTGGGGTACGCAATCGCACATTTTATGTATTTGGCACCACCTCAGACTTTCATATGAATAGAAATGAAAGACTTTTTAGTTTTCAAAAATAAAATGTTTCAGATTTGATTTGCCTCTGAATTATACTTAGGAATAGGGGAAAATTAGCTCAATCTCCAAGACACCCTCCAACCCTCCATCTGCCTGCTCACCCCCATGCCACCCCAACACCTTCTGTGCTCCTATTCCACCACCAGTGCCCACTGGATTTTTTTCCCATAGGCATCTCCCCAAGCCTCTACTCTCTGCATACTGGTCTATTCCCTACAAACTGCCTTCACCACCCAAAGCCACTTTAGAGTGTGGCCTCCATCCTTCTAAACACTCGTAGCAAGCCTATGAATCCCACTCCAAGCACAACATCATGGCTAATGTCACAAGCCACTGAGCCTCCTTTAGGGCCAATTTTGAAAGCCTGGATTTTATGCTTCCAATAGTTGTGATTTGTGAGCAAATTACCAAACCCAGAAAAGCTGCTAATCTTTGCTACTTGCTCCTATAAGCATGTTGTTAATAACGTAATTATAATATTTGTTGATAATCATGTATTTTGTTATGGTAATGAACTATTGTTCTTTCAGATTAACTCCACAAGGGCATTCATCCAGCCTCGACTCTCGCCTGAATCTGTTAATTAAATGGCCAGAGGTATCTCTATAAATCAATCACTTCACCCACCCCTGAAACCTAACAGCTGTCTATATGACACGGAACCGTTGTTTACTTCGGTGAGAAACTGTCTCCCCACAGTTCTGGCCAGAAATGAAGATGAGTAACATAATGAATAAGCATCACAAGGGGAAATTCAGGGTAATTTAAATTAAACCTTTTCTGCTTTGCTGAATTGCCCACGTATGGCGTAATATAGAAATTAATACACGATTTTAAATACTGGAGACAGGAAAGTTCACCATTTGCTTTCTTCTCAGAACTGGAAAATAGAACACAGATTCACCTTCTTCTTCAACTTATTATTACTTGTTATTTTTATAAATCTCATGCTTATTCCTCTTTTGGTGTTGGGAGGACAATAGATATTGAGGAAAGCCATTATCTCTACTTTCAGATCTCCCACACCCCTAGTCCTTGATGGTTTAAGCTGAATAAAAAATGATCACTCACTTCTCTCTAATTTTCCTTCTTTCTTCCCCATCATTTGGTCCATATTCATAATTACTCCCTTAGATTCAGATGATTATAGAGATTTTGATAAACATGTCATGATATTTGTGCATTCGCAACAACCAACATTGATTTGGTAACAGCATCCAATAAATATGTTGAGCACTGACTAGTACGCTGGTTACCGGAATTGCTTCTCAGATTTTTTTCTAGCATGCTCGCTATTGAGTAAAATACAAAGAAATTACTTGTGAGCAAGAGGGTGACATGAAGGAAAAGCATTTGTGTTCCTCCTCCCAAATTTCTACTTAAATGACCAGTAAAAGATACCAATATATTTTTACAACAGCTGGAAACTAGAGATAAATATCATCCATACACTGTTAAGTTTTGATTTGGAGGAAAGCTAGCATGATTGTCTTTGAAATATCAGAGTATCGAGGAAGTAAATGAAAAGAGGACTTTGAAGAGTTCCTCCGATAAGTCGTAAAGTTCAAGAACTGGAGGCAAAAATGGGTTCTGGGGCTTTAAATCTCTCTTAGCTTTTCCCACCAGCAAGATTTGGACTATGCTAGTAAATCATAGATCCTGTGTTCACTCTTGTTTCTTGGGCCTAGGAAATAGAGAGCAGATCCAGCTCAGGTTTGCTCCTTACACTTACGAGACTACTAGGAAAAAAAATGGTAGGGCCTTCTTTCCAGTGACCTGACAACATTGATGGCATAGATGAATGTTTAGTAAGTGAGAATCTATCACTTATGTTCCCTCGCCACGCCCCAGGTTGTTAGATCACGAAGATGGTTTGTATCTGTAGGCAGTTCTAGACCGGGACCAAATGGATTCTTGCTAATTCCTGTTTGACTCGAGATTTCACCGTGAGATGAATTAAATGGAAATATTGTTGGATCTATGAAAATATACACAAAATGGATCACTGAAAAATAATTAGTTCTACTGTCCTCTTCTGAAACAGATTTTCTGCCTCATTAAGAAAGGAAATTCTAAGTCCTAACAAAATGAAGAGTCCATTGATTCTTTGTATGATTTTTTGATGAATATTGGTGAAGTGGAGACAATTTTAGGCCAAGAAGGATTACATGGAGATGAAAAACATAAAAACCAAATGGTGGTGAGGTGAGGACATACACAAAGTAAGTTACTAATTTATTAATTACAAAAAATAGAGAAATCAAGTTACTCTTTCATCCTTGATGTGAGAAATAGAGAAAGCTACAGAACACCTGAGGGGGAAGCAGTTTTCAAAACACAGTCCATATTGCAGTATGTGAAAAAACAAGGACAATATAGACATCTTAAATAAAAAGAAAGAAAGCAAAAAGGAGGATAGTTGGTATTAGTTAAACATATCATTTTGGCAGTGTAAATGGATGACATTTCCTGATTAAAGTGAAAAATTTTCAGATTGGTTAAAAAAAACCCAAACAACCTCAAATCCCATACTATTTTGTTTGTAAGGAATATACCCCAAATAAGAAAAATGAGCTGTTAAAAATAACGAAGGGCAAAGATATATCAGATGAACACAAAATAAAAGAAAGCAGAGGCATTGGTATTAATAAGCCAGTATTCACTCTTTTTATTGCTATTCGTTCATTTCCATTGTTGCGTACCTCCTACGTGCCAGGCAATTTCCTAAGCACTGAGAATACAACTGAGTAAAACAGAAAGTTCCAACCCTGATTGAGCTTCCTTTGTCATGGGGGAAACATATTAAACAAATAATTACATAATATAAAGTCAAATAGTGATACCTGCTACAAAGGAAACTAAAGAAGAGAATGATCGAAGTGGCCACTTTAGAAGGGAATGCTTCTGGGGACATGACGTGTGCTCAGGGAGCTGAATAGAACGAAGGAGAGTCGTGTTATGTGGGCATGCCTCAGCGATCTAGAACATGTCTTCTCAAAGTATGGCCCGTGACGTGCTTATTTCCAGTTAGTGATATGATAAGAAGATTGCCCCCAGAAGGCAAACCAACTACGTCAGTAAGGACACTGTTCCTTGCAGCTGACATTTTTTTTCTTTCACTGCAAGACTTTCTCCATGAAGGAAGTAGAGCGTTGGTTTGCTCTCTGGCTCTTGCTTTTTATCGTGCTGCACTTTCGGTAATCCTGTAGACAGAGGGAACAAAGTGCAAAGGCCCAGGGTAAAAGCATAATTAGTATATCAGGCAAGGTAAGCAGATCAAGGAGACAAATCTATAATAAATATTTGTCTTACCTATAGGCAATAATTAATTAAATAATCATTTGATTTAGGTCATTGTCTTAATTGTTTGAATAATTAGAAAGATTCCTTTCAGACATACCAACATCCAAAAATCTATAAAGATTTCTGTCCTGAACTCATGACTTGCATCAAAAAAAAAAATATATATATATAATTTTCAACTAAAAATTTCCATTTTAATGTCTAAATAAATACATAAAACATAATGTGCTCCAAACTGAAGTCCCAAATCCAATCCCCTACAGCCTGCCCCCCTGCACCACAATCTGCCAAGCCACTGTCTTCTCATGCACATGTTGATGCAGTAGATTCCCAGATGGTCCTCGTGCTTCTGTCCTGGCTCTCTCACCAGCCTATTCTCCATTTGGAGTCCAGAGTAGTTCTTTTAAAATGATAGATCATAGCACTACTGCTCAAAACTCTTATTGGTTTTCCATCTCAGTCAGAGTAAAAGTGAAAGTCCTTACTATAGCCTACAAGCCTTGTGTGATCTAGAACATGCTGCCCCTCTAATTTTATCTCCTTGCTTACTATGATCCAGCCACATTGGCCTTTTTGCTATTCCTTGAACACCCCAAACACACATCTCAGGGTCTTTGCATTGTTGGCACTGTCTATGATTTCTTTTAGGTCTATTGGAATTTGTGAAATCTTATCTGACTACCATATACACCATATCAACCCATTCCCAAGCCAGAACACCCCTTCTCACAGTAGTCTCCCTTTATCCACAGTTTTACTTTCCACGGTTTCAGTTACCTGTGGCCAATTGAGGTCTGAAAATATTAAATGGAAAATTCCAGAAATAAACAATTCATAAGTTTTAAGTTTTGTGCCACTCTGTGTAGCATGATGAAATCTCATGCTGTCCTGCTCTGTCCCACCTAGGATGTGAATCATCCCTTTGTCCAGTATATCCACACTGTCTACACTACCTGCCCATTAGTAGCTTAGTAGCCATCTAGGCTGTCAGACTGACCGTCATGTTACAGCTGTGTGTGTCCAAGTCACCCTTATTTTACTTCATAATGACCCCAAAGTGCAGGAGTAGTGAAGCTGGCAATTTTCATATGCCAAAGAGAAGCCATAAAGTGCTTCCTTTAAGTGAAAAGGTGAAAGTTCTCTTAAGGAAAGAAAAAAAAAGTATATGCTGAATTTTATCAAGTCCATCGTACGATAAACTTTATCATAAGTATGTACATATGAGAAAAAAATGTAGTATATATAGTGTTTGGTACTAACCATGGTTTCAGGTATCCACTGCAGGTCTTACAACATATCCCCTGTGGATAAGGAGGGACTACTGTACTTTGCTTTATTTTTCTCCAAAGCGCTTTGTATCATTTAATGTTTATTTTTTTCTTATCTGTCTCTTACCTACTCCCTCAATAGAGTAATGCTCCATGGACAGGGAGTTTGTTTTTATTTTATCTCTAGTACCAAGAGTGAATTTGGTATATATATTGATATATATGTATTTTTTTCATGGATGAGTGCAAGAAAAATATATATTTAAGAGAAAAGATGAGGGGTAGGATGACGATAATTTCCCCTGTCAGATGAAAAAACAAATCTGGACTTAGGTAAGGAGAAACTAAATTTGTAAAGACTACTGCAAAAGAAGGAGGGTCCCTACTGCCTTAGGGAGAATGCTCTGACCATAGCATCTCAGAGTGTCTCAAAGCAGAGCCAGAAAAGGGCTTTTCTGCTTTATAGAGAGGAGGAAAAAAGCCTAGAGAGAAACACACGTGTGGCAGTGGGATGAGCAGGTGGTGTGAACAGACAGTTTGAACAGGTAAGGGCACTGCAGGGAGGATGTCCTGTGTTTCAGTGCTTGCTTAAGTTCAAGGACGAGCCCAGGTTCAGTGGCCTGGGGGAAGGAGAGAAACCTCATAAAGTTTGAGCAAGTTAAGTTTATGAGCAATTTGTCCAGATTAGTCATTGGAGACCAAAGAATGAGAATTTGCAGGGTTGGCTTAGTTTGTTCAAGCTGCCATGACAAAATATCATAGACTAGGTGGCTTATAAACAACAAAAATGTACTGCTCATAGTGCTAGAGGCTGTGAAGTCCCAGATCAAGGTTCTGGAAGGATTGGTATTTGGTGAGGGCCTGCTTTCTCATAGACGGTGCCTTCTTGCTATGTCTCACATGACTTAAGGGGCAAGGCAGCTCTCTGGGGCCTCTTTTATAAGGGTACTAATACCATTCATGAGGGCTCCACCCTCATGACCTAATCACCTCCCAAAAGCCCCACGTCCTGACACCAACACTTTGGGGGTTAGAATTGCAATGTATGAATTTTGAGGGGGGACACAACCACTCAGACCCTAGTAAGAACTGTGTCTGGCTTTGTCATAAGTCCACTAGGGCATCATCTATGAATTTTGTCTAAGTCATGGGAAAGGGTGTTTCTCTGCCTGGAACACAAAAAGGTGGGGGGAATTTCTTGACTTCACTTTTTTCCAGTGAGGTCATAGACCAACTTCAAGGCTGGAGAATGGCAGCTGTGGGGACCATCACTGAGCTATTCCTTCTATCACAATGTGTTACGAACAATAGACTTAACGGAGAGGTTGCTCCGTAAGAGCTCACTCACATGTCATTTCACAGTCACTGTTAAGTCCCAACGTGTCTCCATCTGCTGTCCAGCTCACAAATTCTTGAATCTCACTTCGTCACCTTTCCTCTGGATCATTGAAAGAGAAAGATTAAAGGTGGTTCAATAAGGGAAGTCAGAATATATGGTTCTTATTTTATTTATTGCTCTGCCAGCCATATGATATGATATTACTAGTGCTAAAACGGTGATGATTTCAGTTATAAATCTTTTACTATCCCCAAAGAAAGTTGAAATTAAGTTGGTTCTGTTTTCTTCCATTTAAATAGCTTGCTCTGGGAGCTAGCCCTGTTTCCTAGACCTAGTTTGGCACTGAATTCCAGTATTCTGTAGATCTTATTAAATACATAAATCTTGTGCATTCTAACACACTGCTTTATATCAACAAACCACCTCAGGTTCTTACTCTAATTTTAAAAGACAAGAACTTTGGGGAATAGTGGGAATATATTGGTTTAAGCTAGAAAATGCTAGCATTTGATGCATGCATATAGCAGAATAGCCTCGGAGTGCCCATACCCAGACACCCAGGTAAAGTTTAAGTTCTCTGTTTGCAGAGAAAAATCTCAGGGTACCAGCTCCAGGAGCATCACTTCCCAGACCTCCCTATGATAACTCTAAGGTATGAAGAAAAGTAAAGTGGTCCCATAAAGGAAGAGTTAAATTTAAATGGTCTCATAATCTAGCATTTGAAAATAACTACATTTTTCAACAAGCAGTAAGAAGTAGTGCCTTACGTTTGTCTGAAATTTATACTTTCCAAAGTGCTTTTAAATATACCATGTCATTAATTTCACAACAATTTGGCAAGAAAGAAAGGATAATCCCCATTTTGTTGACGAGTAATAAAAACTATTATCTACTTCATGCTTACTTCTTGCCAGGCACCATGCTAAGCACTCATTTGATCCTTGCAACACCTTTATGGCGTATGTGCTATTATTATCCTTGTAATACATACATTGAAAGTGAGGCTCAGAAAAATTAAGGAATTTGCCTAGGGTCAGTCAACTAGTAAGTGGCAGAGTGGAGATTCGAACACAGGTTTTTCCAACTCATAGTGCTTTAAACCAGTGGTTTCCACACTATTTTGGCCACACAATTTTTAAATTTTCTATGTGCTACTGTGTTACTATGTGCGTTAAAAATATATACAAAAATAGAAATTAAAAAGAGAATAAGATAAAAATGCAAATAGAAATTTAAATTATTTCTCTCCACACTCTAATAGAATATCTTGTACAACCCATGAACTTAATGTTGATGATGACTCTTCTAGATGATTACCCTCTACGGACTTGTGCAGATGAGGACACCAAGCCCATTGTGTCTTGGTAACTTGCCCGTAATCACACAATCAGTAAAGGGTTCAGTGAGATCTCCAACTCTCCTCCTCTGACTCTAGGTCCTCTCCCATTCCATTCTGTTGCCCCTTGGTCAGCCTCTGACCATGGCATTCTGTAGCATGCTCTTGGCTAAAAGCCTACAATCTGCAGCCTGGTCACACATACTTACCCCTTTCAACAGTAGTACCATCCTTACACTCTGTAAAGAGTGCTATGGTTTGAATGTTCCCTCCAAAACTCATTGAAATTTGGTTGCCATTGTGATGGTGTTGAGAAGTGGGACCTTTAAGATTTGATTAGGTCATGAGGGCTCTGCCCTCATGAACGGATTAATGCCATTGTCATGGGAGCGTGTTAGTTATCACAGAAGTGCCTTCCTGATAAAAGGATGAATTCAGCCCGATTTCCTCTCTCTGTCTTGTGAGCTTGCTTCTACCTTCTGCCCTTTTGCTATGGGATGACCCTTGCCAGATGCCAGCACCATGCTCTTGGACTTCCCAGCCTCTAGAACTGTGAGCCAAATAAATCTCTTTTCTTTATACATTACCAAATCTATGGTATTCTGTTATAGCACCAGAAAATGGACTAAGACAGAGTAAGAGAAACTAGTACTCCAGCTATTATAATTGTTTGAATATATCAGGCCCAAATCCTCTTCAATCCCAACTTTTCTTGATAGAGAACATCTCCTGCTTTCATTGGATAATTGCTAAGTTCTCTCCCTCTCTTGATGCCACAGAGGGCTGCCTGTTTAGCACAGTTCAAGATATATTTCATTTTTTTGCTAGAGTTTGTAATTGTACTCTCATTTGGGGGCTGGACACTCCCAAATTTAGTATTTATTACTTTACTTGAGTCATTTTTGTTAACATCTAATTGATTCTGTGAGTTCACTTTAATATGAGTAACCTAAACTGTAGCTTTAAGCATTTATAAATTCAAACAATGAAATTGTGCCTAACATTGTAGTTGTCCTCAGCATACAGCATTCATCATATCTGACCCCTGAGTGCTTACCTATTTTGTGGCTAAAGGTGTCACAGCAAGGTTGCCAGAGTGGTGAAGCCTTTGGGTGTGGGATGAGATGGAGTTGGAAGCCTGGTGTAGTTTCTTTCCCAGGGGTGAGTATAAGCCTGAACAAGCAATGCCTTATCACTAAGTGTCCTTAGCAAAAGTCTATAAGGGACTACTGTACAAACACAGGAGAGGGAAAGTGAATCCAGAAGGCAGGACTCTGGAAAGCAACCAAATGGGAGCAACTGCTTTATTAAACTTTTCATTCCAGGGACTCAAAACCTCTACCTTTAAGAGTCATTTAAAAACTCCTCAGGTCTAGCCATTTCTTTTTAAGAAACACTTCACTTTCACCAAATATAACACCAGGCAGGTAATAACAGAACTTATATCACCCTTTCTTACATTTTGTTTGCTTCAAAGAGTAGCCTATCAAAGACAAGGAAGTCGGTACTGTTGCAAATCATTTTATTTGATTTGATCTCACTTATTCTAAAGACATGTATGAAGTTCCTACCATATGCCAGGTATGATGCTGTGTGCTGCAGGATAAAACAATGAACAAGACAAGATCCCGTCCTTCCAAAGCTTGTGGTCTGGGAAAGGAGAGAAGGCATGCACACACACAGTCAGCTGCATTACAATTTACGATGTGATGCATCCTGGAAGTGGTTTGAGTGTTAACCAAACCACTGAAGTCCATACAAAACACAGTATTTGTTTAACTCCCTTTATCTCATCCACTTCTATAATACTGAGACTTCAGGTGGGCTAGACACTTTATACAAAGATAAAAAAAATACCTGGGGTCAATCTGGAATCGGTTTCTTGGGTAATTAGACTGACGCCGTCCGCATTTGGCTACACTGCCTTCCTGTAGGCATTATGATTGGATCACTCTTGAAAGATGTGTCCAGGATCCTTCAGTGATGGGACCTTTAATGTAATAGCACCTGACTTCTTTAAGAGATCTCTGAGGGGAGCTGGAGAAAAGGCCCTTATGAGCTGGCCCACCTCTTTGGCTCCAAAAAGGAATTTTCATATTTATTCCTTTAGAGCATCTGACTCCAGTCATCAACAGTGATTTCTTCCCGCTGACCCTTGGTAAAATGTTATTTGCCGTATTTGAGCTCATCCTGCTGGCCTAACCCACACCAGAGTGGTAATGAACACAAGATATATGTGATCTCCCTGAACACTCTGTCTAAAATATCACCCACCCTCCCTTGCTTTATTTCCTTAAACTTTGCAGCTGATATAGTATATCTTTATATGCTTCTGCTATGCTCTGTGCCTCCCAGTAGGATATAAGTGCCTCAACAGCAGGCTTTGGTCTAGCTTGTCAGCTATTGTGTTTCTGGTTCATAGAGCCCTGCTTGGCCCAATAATTGTTGGTTGGTTGAATGAATGAGCAAAGAAACAGACAGATTGGTGTGTGAATATCTTGCAAACAGACTAATTCTATTAAGTTCTTACCAAGTAGGTGCTGTTTAAGAAGGTCAAAGACTACCTTTCACAAACCAGACCTCCTATACTCATGATTTTTCATTCACTTGAGGACATTATTTGCATGTCCTTAACACTGTGCAGGCCCTTCGCTGGAGTTGTTTGAGTGACTCTGAATTCATAGAATGACCTTCACATGTTCCAGATGTCAAGGCTCCCCGAGGGGAGTAAATTTTATCTGTTTTCACAGTGTATTCAGCACACTAGGGTCCCAGGTTTCCTGGAGAGCCCTTCAGGAACAAGTCTTTCCATCATGTTTTAAGCAAGCACTTTTTTAGCTATGAAACAAAGATTCCCTAATGCTACTTCAAGTAATGGTGTGTCTGTGGAGGAGGGGAGTGGTGATTATTGTAATAACATATATACAGGAGAAGCCAGGGAAATTTGGACAGCCAGGCCTTAGGAAAGTGGTGGTTCTGTATCAAAGGCAACTGCAATAGCAAAAATGGTGGATTTGCTCAGGTAGTCTCAGCTACATGCCACATGTCTGTTTTTTATACTCTTGTCTCTATTAACACTCTCTGCTATAGATTTCTATATAAATGTGGATATTAAGATAGATGTCTTCTGTCTACCTTACAGTTTCTGCTTACTCCTTTTTTCTGTTACCACATAACTGCAGCTGGCACAGATTCATCGTGACCCCTCCAGCCTCTCTCTCCATCAGAACTTTTCTGAGGATATACAGCAGGTTTTTGAATAATGTTGTGTCATTCAATGTTGTTTTGTTCAATGACATTTTGCTGTAACATTGAAGAGAAAAAAGTATTGATTCGTTGCCAGGACCACTGTCTGTGTGGAGTCTGCACATCTTCCCCATGTCTGTGTGGGTTTTCTCTAGGTCCTCCTGTTTTTATTGTTATTGTTTTTGTCTTTCTTTCTTTTTTTTTTTAGAGACAGAGTTTTGCTCTGGCTCTGTTGCCCAGGCTGGAGTGCAGTGGCGCTATCATAGCTCACGGCAGCCTCGAACTCATGGGCTCAAGCGATCCTCCTGCCTCAGCCTTCTGGGCATCTGGGATTACAGGCATGCATTACTACGCCGAGCTATTGTTTGTTTTTGAACTGCATAGTAGTAGGAGGTGTTCTTGACAATTTTCACTTTGCAAACATTTATTCCTTGATTTAACCCACCACCACTATGGCCTCCCCAACTCACCGATTCACCAAAAATTGGATAAATAATTATCTTACTTGTTTTTTATTAATCTTTCTTAAATGCATTTATAGCTCACATTTATTTCAATATTTAATATTAGATGTGTTTTGGTCTTTATTTAGAAGTTTGATGATGTTTCACAAACACTGACTTCTGCAAAATAAAAAATAAATAATTTAAGAAGTTTGGTGATGTTTTTGTGACCAGAAATATACCCTAGAAAATTAACTCTTGTTTATATCAATTAGTCTATGGTAATATTGGTTTCCTTATGTGTCCTTTTGCTTAAAGTCAGGGTTTCCAAGAACCTATTGATGATGTTAAATGAGTACTTACTATATACAAATTAAAAGTAAGAGGCTTAATTATTCCTGTTGAAAATAAGGACAGAGATTTTCCTTCCTTCCTTTTTCTTTGAGTATTTACTTTAGGAAACTTCTAATTGTAAGTATTTCCTCCTCTCTTTGAAATGTATATAAATCCTTTTGAAGACTAGATAGGACTTTCCTCAGATTTATGACCTAGAATGTCTTTCCTAAGGACAGGCAGCCATTTCTTTGAAATGTAAATATCAAGGGAGATAGCACCTTAGCTCCCTGTTTCTATGGCAGGGTAGAAGCCTAATTTCAGTGGGTACCTTGCTCCAAATTGCAAAACTACTTCCTGTCGTAAGACATGAGAAGCTTGTTTTTTTTTTTTAATTATCTTTATCATTTTTAGATAAAGCCAATTAGCTAATACAGGTGGTCATCCCCATTACCAGGTACTGTAAGGATGAACTATATGTGACAAATGATGCTATCAAGCCCTTTTACTTGAGGACTAGTTGTTGCTTGTCTTGAGAGCATGTATGTAATGGGTTATAGATGCGTGGCTATATAAAAGGGTAAGATTTCTTTCCGTCTTTGCAATATCTTAGTGGATTGCCTGTGGTGCACATTGCATTCTGGTTTCACACTGTAAAATAAAATTTATGGGTGGCCATTGTTTTGGACTGAGCTCCTGCACTGGGCCCCAACAGATCAAACCATGCTAAATACCACATAATCAAACTGAAACTTTAAGGAAATAGGAAAATCCCCAAATAACCATTTTTTTCTAAAAACAAGAGATTCACAGCAATCAATCAGAAAGAACCCAGTCAACCTGAGCCAGCATTATAAGGAAGAAGAAAAATAACCTAAAGTAACCCAAGGTTAACCTATCTACTTTTTTTGTATTATTCTGTTTCCTTGTTCCTGCACAAGCTGCTTTACAGAAAAACCAACTGTTCTGCCATGCCCAACAGAGCTCCCTCTCTTTTTAGACAAGATGCTGCCTGATTCATGAATTGCTAATAAAAGGCAATTCAATCTTTAAACTAAATTTGTTGAAATTCTGTTTTTAATACAATGCTTATTCAATAATGAAAGTGTTTTCTTTCTCTACTATCTTTGTGGAAAGGATTTCCGGGTTGGGAGAAAATTTTTTTAAATTATATTTTTCCAACACCTTTCACTTTTATTTTCTATAGTCTCCTGACTATTTTCCTTTTCTTCATTCGAATTTGTCGGAGAAAGACTCTTCTTGGACAGCTCTCCTTTTTGAGCAAGGTTGTCAACCTATGAATGAGCTGGCAGTGGATGGAGTGCCCTCTCCTTGTCTAAGCTGTGAGCCAGAGATGAAGCAGGATCTTCTATCCTACACATGGTGCTAAAGACTGCTCATCAGAGGAATTGTGGTTGTGAGTTAAGTGCCTCTCTATATGATACTTTTGAACATTTTTGGAAAACTAAGGAATATAATGATGTTGATTGGTTGCTCCTAATGTTGCCGGAAAAAGTGGTGAAAGAAAAGAATGAGCTCAGGGAGTTGAATTCTCAGCTGAAGAAACATAAATGACCCAAGAGCTTCTAGATGTGCCCTAAAGAAGAGCCTTATCTCCTATAGTTGCAGAGCTGAAATTGCTGAAAGTCAAATGCAGAACCTCATCCTGTGATTGGCTACATTACAGCGAGAGTTGAACTCCCAGCCTTCCAGGGTGTCTACTGTTAAAGTGAGGGCATTGAGTAAGAAAGAATGGGCTCCTGTAAGTTGGGATGGAGACATATGGGAAGACACTGATGAAGCTGGGGGCATTAAGCCCCTAAATTCTGATGAGTTTTCTTTGCCAGAGAAAGTGATCTCTCCACCCCCAGTAGAAGAGGCCTCCCTACTCCCAGTGGCAGCACCTTCCCTAACCCCAGTGGTAGAAACCTTTCAACTTCTGTCTAAGGAGTTTAACCCTGCATTGCCTGAGGAAATGGTAATGGCCTCCCCTGAGAAAGTTGCCATGTAAGAACATTCTGATTCTCTTCAGGACCCTGGTGACCCCTCTTTGCTTCTAGACCTATAACTTGACTCAAGTCCCAGCAGGCTTCTAAAGGTGAGGTACAAAGTGTGACCTGTGAGGAGGTGTGCTACACTCCAAAGAACTGCTTAAATTTTCTAATTTGTATAAGCAGAAATCCAGGGAACATGTGTGGGAATGGGTATTAGTGGTGTGGAACGATGTAGAAGGAACATCAACTTGGATCAGCCAAATTTACTGATGTGGGCTCACTAAGCAGAGATTATGCATTTAATGTTGCAGCTTGGGGGGTTAGAAAAAGTTCTAACAATTTGTTTGGATTGATGAAACATGGGCCAAAAGATGACTCACCATGAGTGACTTGGAGATGCCTGACTTCTCTTAGTTTGATGCAGGGGAAGGGATTCAAAGGTTTAGGGAGATTGGAATGTTAGAGTGGATTTGTCATTTAAGACCTACTCATTCACACTGGGAGGGTCCAGAAGACATACTTTTCACCAATACTTTGAGGAGTAAATTTGTAAAGGAAGCTGCAGCATTCTTGGAGAGCTCCACGATTGCTTTTTTGTGGGCTAGACCTTATAGTGGAAAGCACAGCCACTCAACTGGAAAACCTAAATGCAATGGGAATAATTGAATCCCAGTGTGCCAGGAGCCAAGTGGCAGCACTTAACCACCAAAGGCAAGGTGGGCATAGTTATTGTAATGGAGAGCAGTTTCAAAGGAGCAATCAGAATACTCTGACTTCAGGAGACCTATAGTGTTGGCTAATTAATCATGGTGTTCCTAGAAATGAAATAAGTAGGAAGCCTACTAAATTCTTACTTGATCTGTATAAGCAGAAAAGTTCTAGGTCAAAGAACAAAAGACTAACTCAAATCATAAAAACAGAGAGTCAGGGCCTTTCAATCAATTCCAAAACTTCAGCCAGTTTACAGACCTAGAACCCCTTCAGTGAAGAGGAGGCCAGGCTCCCTGGAAAAACCATGGTACAATACCAAAATTTTATAGTGTTAATCTTTCTCCAGCCTACCCCAAAGGAACCTATAGCCTTTCACAAGGGTAACTGTGTACTGGGGAAAAGGGAATAATCAGACCTCCAGTGGTGTAGACAAGCTGAGATATCCCTTCCAAGGTGAAGGATAAGTTGTTACATCTGATCCCTCCTACAACCAAGAAAGAGACACAATACCTAGTGAGCCTCTTTATATTTTGGAGGCAACATATTCCTCATTTGAATATGTCACTCTGGTCCATTTGCCAAGTGACTCAAAAATCTAGTTTTGAGTAGGGCCTAGAGCAAAACAAGGCTCTGCAACAGGTCCAGGCTACTTTGCAAGCTGCTCTGCCACTTGGGCCATGTGACCCAGTAGATCCAATGGTGACTGAAGTGTCAGTGGCAGATAAGGATGCTGCTTGGAGCCTTTGGCAGGTTCATATAAGTGGATTGAAGTTCAGGCCTTTAGGATTTTGGAGCAAGACCCTGACATCATCTGCAGACAACTAGTCTCCTTTTGAGAGACAGCTCTTGGCCTGCTACTGGGCCTCAGTAGAATGCTGAGCCTGTGGCACCAAGTCACGATGTGACCCATTATAAATTGGGTGTTATCTGACCTTCAAGACTTAAAGCTGGGCAGGCACAACAACACTTCATCATCAAATGGAAGTGTTATATACATGATCAGGCCTGAGCAGGCCCTGAAGGCACAGTAACTTACATGAAAAAGTGGCCCAAATGCCCATGGCCTCCACTCTTGCTACACTGTTTTCTATCTCCCAGCCTACACTTATGGCCTCATGGGGAGTTCCTTATGATCAGTTGAGAGAGGAAGAGAAGACTTGGCCCTGGTTTACAGATGGCTCTGCATGATATTCAGGCACCACCCAAAAGTGGACAGCTGCTGAACTTCAGCCCCTCTCTAGGACATCCCTAAAGGATAGTGGTGAGAGGAAATTCTTCCAGTGGGCAGAACTTCAGGCAGTGCACCCGATTGGGCACTTTGCTTAGAAGGAGAAATGGCCAGATGTGTGATTATAAACTGATTCATGGTCTGTAGCCAATGGTTTAGCTGGCTGGTTATGGATTTGGAAGAAACATGATTGGAAAATTGGTGACAAATTTAGGCAAAGGGAATGTGGATAGACACCTCTGAATGGGCAAAATATGTGAAGATATCTGTGCTCCATGTGAATGCTCACCAAAAATGACCACAGCAGAGGAGGACTTTAATAATCAAGTGGATAGGATGACCTATTCTGTAGATAACAGCGAGTCCCTTTCCCTAGCCACCTCTGTTATTGCACAATGGGCTCATGAACAAAGTAGCCATGATGGCAAGAATGGAGGTTATGCATGGGCTTAGCAACATGGCTTTTCACTCACCAAGGCCAACCTAATTATGGCCACTGCTGAATGCCCAGTCTTCCAGCAGCAAAGACCAACACTGAGTCCCCCATATGGCACTATTCTCTGGGTGATCAGTGAGCTAGTGATCACCCTGGTGGCAGAGTGATTATATTGTACTGCTTCCATCATGGAAGGGGCAGTATTTTGTCCTTACTGGAGTAGACACTTCTCTGGATATGGATTTGCCTTCCCTACACAGTGCTTTTGCCAAAACTACCATCTGTAGACTTACAGAATGCCTTATCTGACATCATGGTATTTCATACAGCATTACTTGGGATCAAGGAACTTACTCCACAGCAAAAGAAGTGTAGCAATGGGCCCATACTCACGGAATTCACTGGTCCCATCATGTTCCCCACTATCCTGAAGCATCTGGCTTGATAAGATGCTGCAACGACCTTTTGAAGACTCAGTTACAGTGCCAGTTAGTTGGCAATACCCTTCAGGGTCAGGGCAATATTCTCTAGGATGCTGCATATGCTTTGATTCAGCATCCAATATATGGTGCTGTTTCTCCCACAGGAAGGATTTACTGGTCCAGGACTTTATGCTTTGCTGGACTGGAGGTGTTCATTCTGAAGAAGAAATGCTTCCAGCAGGAAACACAGCAATAATTCCATTACAATGGAAGTTAAGACTGCCACCCGGCCACTTTGGGCTCCTTATGCCTTTGAGTCAACAGGTAAAGAAGGGAGGTATGGTGTTGGCTGGGGTGATTGATCCAGACTACCAAGGGGAATGGACAACTACTCCACAGTGGAGGTAAGGACAAGTACGCACAGAAAACTCCAGCAACACAATACAGGCAAGACTGCTAATGGCCTAGAACCTTCAGGTTTGGATCACCCTTCCAGGTAAAGAACCATGACCAGCTGAGGTATTTGCTGAAGGCAAAAGGAATACAGAGTGAGTAGTAGAAGAAGGTGTTTATAAATACCAGCTAAAAATAAGTGATTAGTTACAGAAATGAAAAGTGTAATTGCCATGAGTATTTCCTCCTTATATTGTTAGGAATAAATACATTTGTGTGTGTGTATACATAAGCAAATATATTTTTTCCTCTCTTATTCCCTTATCACATAATATAAGAAGTATTGACTTTTATCAACATTTAAGTATTTAAGTATTGTTAATTTTATACTATAGCATTTAAGTTACAAGATACCAGGAGAAGAGTAAATATCACTCAAGGACTTTACCTTTTCTTCTAGGGAAGGGGTTATTGTGCTTTCAGTTCCACACAGAATAGTTGTATTATGTTTGGTGGAAATATGAGCTTATCATTGTCTTTATTTGGAGATTAAGTATGGGTTCAGAAGATGCATATGGGTTGGTTGATAAGGGGTGGACTTGTGATGGTTATTTTATGTGTCAACTTGACTGGGTTAAGGGATGCTGAGGTAGCTGGTGGGGGTGTTTCCAGAAAAGATTAGCATTTGAATCAGTAGGCTAAGTACAGAAGATCACCCTCTCCAATGTGGGTGGGCATCATCCAACCTACTGACAACCCAAATAGAACAAAACAGCAGAAGAAGGACTTATTTGCTCTCTTTTCTATTGGGGCTGGGGCATCCATATTTTCCTGCCCTCTGACATGGGTGCTCCTGGTTCTGGGGTCTTTAGACTCAGATTAGGACTTACATCATTGGTGCTCCAGTTCTTAGGTCTTTGAAGTTGGAGTGAATTACACCATTGGTTTTCCTGGTTCTCTAGCTTGCATTGTGGGACTTCTTGGCCTCCATAGTTGCGTGAGCCAATTCCTATAATAACTCTCTCTCTCTCTCTCTTTTTCTATCTATCTATATGTGTGCATGCATACAGAATATATATGTGTGTATATGCATATTCTATATACATATTTTCTCTCTGTGTGTGTGTGTATATATATATATAAATAATATATATATACACACATTCTGTTTATCTGGAGGACACTGACTAATACAATATTTTAAGAATTAAACGAGATCATGCTTCTTTAGCAGAAAATCCTGAGATTCTTTGCTCTGATGGCACAGATTCAGAGTCATTTAACTCCACTGCACAGCTATGACCACTGGGCTTTGTGAACTCTCCCTCTCTGGAGAAATCTCATGCAGTTTCATAAAATTACTTTTGTCTTCAGGATGGAGGTTTATTGGTTTTCTGCACAACCGGAAAATCATTCCTTTTGGACTATGGAGAATCTTGATTACCCCTTCCAAATTAGTTTTTTCTTCCTCTGTTGGAACTTTTAATCAGTACAGTTTGCCAGGCATAAGGCAATATATCCAAAAAATGGAACGCCACCAGGCTTTGCAGATAGCTGTTTCCCAGGGGGCATATAGTTTCTTACTTCATCCTGTAAAGAAAAATGGGGAGGAGTGGAAATAAGCATATATTGAGATTTACTAAATTCCTGGTCCTATGTGAGGTGTTTCATAAGGAATATTTCACTGAATACCAGCAACATTCTTAAGATGCAGACGCCATTCTAAAAAGGCTACCTGAAGCCCAAAGAGATTGAGTAATCCACTCAAGAACTACACTGTGTAAAGTAATGGACTTAGGTTTGACTCCTAATGTTTGGCTTTCTATATTACAGCTGGCTGCTCCAATTAGGCCTGGGCTAAAAATGGGGCTGAAATGGTGCTAAATTAATAAGATTGATGCAGCTGAACCACTTTTTTGCCATCTACAGGGAAAGATAAAAAGTCTTACAAAGCTCCTTGCCTAACCCAGTACAAACCACTCAGCTCTAATTTTGCTTCTTTAATGGACATGCTATTTTTTTGAAATTCCTCTGGATGTATTTTCCCTCTTATTAATGCAATTTTCTTTATTTTTTCCTCTGTAGTCTTTTACACCATTTAAGCAAATCAGTGAGATTTACTGTCCTAGTGAAAAGTGGGCAGGTATAGCCCAAGTCACAGGGTAGGACAGAAGAAAGTTATGACTGGGAATATTCCTCCCAGACAGGAAGGGGAAGTAGAAGCTCTTCCTGGGTTACAGGGCAGGGAGTAAAAGAGATTCAGAGAAGATCCAAGGATCAGGATGTAGCCTCGATCCCTCAGCAACCCAGACCTCTACACCAAGCTGAGGAGGGCAGGAGCCAGCAGGAAGGGACAGAGGCTCCTCTGCTCATGCCAAGAGAGTCCATGAATTCCCATGTGCGCTCATACCTATGGGGAAAAATGGGGAAGGCAGATACTTTGGAGGACAGAAATCCCAAAATAGGAAGTTAGGTTGTTAGATATGAAATGTTTTTCATCAGAAAAAACAAGGTTACCTTATCCTGGTCAATTCCAGGTTTCTTACCAGCTGCCATCAGTGGGAACAGGGCCTCCAGATTAGGATGAGAGAAATTATATTAAAGGGAAAAGTCTACATTTGTAGCACATCCTTCATTTGTAGTGTATTAATTTTAGACAATGTTGTGCTTCTATAACTCATTCTTTTGGATTACTAATAATAGCTCCTCTCAAAATACAAAGAGATCATCTGGGAGGCATTAAATGTCAAGCCATGCTAAGCATCAACACATGGTATGAATCAGGTTATTGTGGCTCATCTCAAGGACCTACAGACACCTGCAAGGATCCAGAAGAGACTAATGTCATGGGGCTATGGTCCATGGGGTAAGTCCCTACTGAGTTAAGGCAGGCCCAGGAAGGACTCTATTTTACAGAAATCTAAGTTTAGTGCCAAAAAGTGGATACGATGGCCTTAAGATTTGGGAAAGGCTAGAGAGGATGTGGAAAGGTAGGCCAGGGGGTGGGGGTGGGGGCACCTGCAAGCAAGCTTCTCCTTATCTTAGCATGGTGTTGTGAAAGAGTGTGGGCTTTGGCCCCAGACAGATCTGAGGTTAGATCCTTCCGGCCACTTACTCCCTGGTGGCTTTGGGTAAACCCATCTGCATAAGGGGAGAGCATTGCTTAAGGGTACTGTAAGGATTAAATCAGAGAATGCTTGTCAAATGTCCAACCCTGTGCCTGTCACATGGTAGCTGTTGTGCCTGTAACAGTAGATTTTAAAGTCTGCAAGCAAGGGCCACACTAATTTGATCTGGAGGCTTTCCTGAGGGAATGGCAAATAAGAAAAAGTGTCAGAAAATGAATGATATGTTCTGTGTCACAGGTGGCCCAGAAACATGTGGTGGCGTGTGTGGTTTATATATCTCTTCATGAGGGTTCTGAATCACTCTGGACCCAAAATGACAGCCCTGTGTAAGCAACTCTTGCTAGCAGCCTTATTAGTCTAGGAAACCAAACAACAACAACAACCCCCCTACTAAAAAATAATCCCCAAACCTCATTCTCTTTAGGACTTTTTAGCTTTGTACCTTTCTGTGAGATAATTTGATTGTGACTCTCCCAGTTGATTTAACTATGCCTTTGCCAGTCTGTCCTACCTACTAAGTTAGAACAGAGAACTTTTCAAGTATCAGCCCAGGGAATCCTTTGTAATTCTGGAGGTACTGTTGGTACTAATTGGGAGCAAAGAGGGAGTTCCTTCCTGAGACTGTGTGTCTTAGTCCACTTGAGCTGCTATAACAAAATACCTGATATTGGATAACTTATAAAGAACAGAAATTTATTTCTTACAGCCTGGAATTGGGGAAGCTCAAGATCAAGGTGCCTACACTCCGTTCTGGTGAGGGCTTTTCTCTGTTTACAAGATGGTGCCTTGTTGCTGTGTCCTCGTGTGACAGATGGTGGAAGGGCAAAAGGGCCTAAGCTAGTTTTCTCCAGCCCTTTTATAAGGCACTAATTCATTCATGAAGGCAAAGTCTTCATGACTTAATCACTTCCTAAAAGGACCCTCCCTTTAATAGCACCACAATGGGGATTAAGTTTTAACATAAATTTTGGAGGAGACACACATTCAAACCATAGTATTCTGCCCTTGGCCCCCCAAATTTTATGTCTTTATCACATACAAAATACATTCACCCCATCCTGATAGCTCCAGAAGTTTTAACTTTTTCCAGCATCAACTTTAAAACCTAAGTCCAAAGTCTCACCTAAATATTATCTAAATCAGATATGGATGAGACTTAAGGTCTGATTCCTCCTGAGGCAAATTCTCCCTCCAGCTGCAAACCTGTGAAATTAAATAAGTTAGGTGCTTTCTATATACAATGGAGGAACAGGCATAGGATAGACATTCTCATTTCAAAAGGGAGCAACAGGGAAGAATAAAGGGGTAACAGGTCCCAAGTAAGTCTAAAATCCAACATAAAAAAACACACTAAATCTTGAGTCTTGAGAATAATCTTCTTTGACTTCATGTTCCCCCTTCCAGACACACTGGGTGGGGGTTGGGTGCCCAGGGCTCCATGGGATCTCAGGCCCATGGCCTTGCTGGGTACAGCCCATGCCACAGCTATCATGGGTTGGAGTTAGTACTTGTAATTCTCCTAGGTTGGGATTGCATGCTCGTGGCTCTACAGGTCTGAGGTCTCAGGGGCTGTCCCAACCTCACAATTCCACTGGGCATTTCCCTAGTGGAGACTTTCTGCAGTAGCCCTGTTCCCATGGCTCCACCAGGTATTGCCCTAGTGGGAAATTTCTGTGATACCCCTGTCCTTGTGGCCATTCCCTGCCTGGGCTTTGAGACTCTTCAAGATATCCTTTGAAATCTAGGTAGAGGTAGCCATGCCTCCACAGCTTTTGCACTTCACATGCCTGCAGAGTTAGCAACACATAGACACCACCATGGTTTACAGCTTGTGCCCTCCTGAGTGGCACCTGGCCTTGCTTCAGCCACAGCTGGGGCAGCCATGGAATGCTGTACCAGAATGCAGGGAGCAGAGACTTGAGGTGGCCCTGGGAAGTGAGCCCATGGGGGTAACTTGGGCCCCTCCTTTGAAACCATTCTGCCCTCAAGGCCATGGCACTTTGGGCCCATGATGGGAGGGGCAGCCATGAAGATCTCAGAAATGCCTTTGAGGGTCATTCTTGCACTGTCTTGATGAATAGCATTTGGCTTCCTTTTATCCATGCTAATCTCCTTATCAAACAGCACTTGGCCACACCCTTGATATTCCCTCCTAAACATGCTTTCTCATTCTTTACATGGCCAGGCTGAGAATTCTCCAAATCTTTAAGTTCTGCTTCCTTTCTGATTATAAATTCCATCTTTAAATCACTTCTCTCTCCTTGCATTTTACTGTAAGCAGTCAAGAGGAGCCATGCAGCACCCTGAGTGCTTTGTCTAGAGATTTCTTCCACCAAATATTCTAGTTCATCACCTCTAAGTTCTGCCTTCCCCAAAATACTAAGACACAGATATAATTCAGTCAATTTCTTTGGCACTTTATAACAAGGATGGTCTTTCCTACAGTTTCCAATATGATATTCCTCGTTTCCAACTAAAACCTCACAAAAGTGGCCTTTACTGTCCCTATTTCTACGAACATTCTGATTGTGACCACTTAGAAAATCTCCAAGAAGATTTAGGGTCTTTCGACAATTCTATTTTCCTAAGCCCTCACCAGAATTGCCCTTCATGATCCATTCATGAAAATCTAGGCTTTTTCTGGCATGCACTTCCAAACTTTTTCAGCTCTACCCATTACCCAGTTCCAAAGCCACTTGATGTTTTTAGGTGTTTATTACAGTAACACCCCACTTCTGGTACTAATTTCTGTCTTAGTCACACATTCAAACTACAGAACTGTGATTTTCTTTTTTTTTTTAACTTTCCTATCAAGACCATTTGTGTCTCACTTTTTATTTCCTATTTAGAAATGAAAGTAATTGGGAAGCATATAGACCAAAATGGGAGTAGAGAGCTTTAAATCTATGATAAAGGATGATTTGGATTTTCTTTCTGTGTATATGTAACTCAAATATCTCTGGCTCTTCTTGTGTTTACACTTGCCATTGCTTTTGCCAGCACCTGATTTAGGCAAAGTCATATCAGTTGTTTCTTCTTGACTGCCCATCTCTCATGTCCATTGCATCCTCCCTGCCACCCCCGGTCTTATCAAGTTCTCAAAGCAGTCAGGGTATGGGCATGTTTTATTGAAGTTCAAGGGAGGAAATTGAAAAGGGACATTGCACAAAATATTTTACTTCTGGTCTTTATCTAAAGGTGCTCTTCATATGGCAGTTACACATCTCATTATCTTTTTATTGCTCCCTCTCCTTACCATAAACATCCCACTTGGTCACTCAACTTTGAATCCACACTCTTTCCCCTCTCTCTTACACCAAATTCTCTATCCACTGACACATCCTTCTATAAAAGAGTACCTCTAGCATGCCTTGGTTTATATTATGAGTGTATTTTTAAATTTTTATTTATATTTATCTATTTTTTCCATGTAATAAATGATAATTAAATTTTAAAAAGAGAAAATAGGCAGCTACTTGAAAAAATACCAACCAATACAAAAAGCTGGGAAAACCTATCATCTGCATTAAAAAAATTCTTGCAAAAATAAAAGCTGTTCTGAGTGGCAAATGCAGTCCTATGAGGGAATCACTTCTCAGTGAGAGGGTCTGAGTTGAAGGTTTCCAAGGCTGGGTCATGTGATGAATACACCCAAGTGGAGAAGCCTGTCCTTCAGGCCAAGGCATGCACATAATTTAACTTCCAGGAAGATTAAAAGGCTAACAGGGTCATATTAGGGCACTTCTCCAGAGCATTGTCTTCAACCTACAAAAGCTGCAACGTTTGAAGTTGGCAGCTTCACCTGAAGTGTCCTAAAAGATTATGCCCTGCCCCACCCTGAGAAAGCTTGCAGCCAATGACTGATTGATATGGTGAGGGGGCAGGAATAGAAGCTTGGTACTGTTGCCTCGAGTCAGGACAACTTTTTGGAGCCATGCCTACACCTGAGCTCCCCGTGGGATCAGGCTGAGGCTAAACTTTAGGTAAAACCACATCTTTGCTTAGCTTCTTTCCTCTGACCAATCCTGTGTCTCTCATTTCTTTACAGGCGCCTTCCACAATAAATCACAACATGAGAGCCCCCATCTCAGACTTCTGGGAGACCCAATCTAAGACACTTGCTGTGGTATATGTAGGGTGATAGAGTGGCCAACTGGGCTGTGAATTCTTGGTCAGTGGTCACAGCCATCTGACTCTTCCTTTGCGGTTGTGGTTTTACCACTATCTTAAAGGTTATATGTGTTATGTTACAAAAATGGCCACCACTTTTTCTCTTCCCTTCAAGAGATGGAGTCTATTTGTCTACTTCTTGAAACTGGATTGGCCAAGTGACTTGTTTTGACTAATGGGATATCAGCAAACACGACAAAGAAAGTGTAAAAAGTATGTGCACATTGAGTTTGCCCTGTTGGTGTTCTTGGAACCCAGAGCTACTTTGTGAAAGAGCCCACTCTAACCTGCTAGATGATGAAAGGCATAAGCTCCAGTTACTCCCACTGTCCCCAGAAGCATAGCTGTCCAGCTAAGCAGCATTGTACCTTAGATACAGTGCACCTAGCTGAGATCAGCAGAAGAACCACACAGCTCAAATTGCTAACCCACACAATCATGTGCTAAATAAATGTTTATTATGTTAAACCACTAAATTTTGTTTTTTAGGGAGCATATGCTAACTAATATAGTATAATAAATTGTGATAGCTCATATTCTTTTATACACTTTTGCAGATAGCTGTTTTAGGTTCATATTGCTGCCATGCAAAACATGGAGCATGATATATGCATATAAAAATGTAAGCGCACAAATATACATATATATTACAAAAATGTCTCTTTAAATCCATGTGCTTTCTTGAAATTTAGACAGATAAATGTTGCTAATTATCACTAATTAAATTCTAGGGAGGCAATTTGTAGGGTAGAATAAAGGAAAAGTATTTTACATTTGTTGAGTGCCTTTGAATGTTGGGAGCTTTCATATATGCTATATCATTAATGTCATAATTATGTAGTTAGTAAGTTATATCTACTTTTACAAGAGAAGAAACTAATGCTCAGAGAGGGAATGTAACTTGTTCAGGGTGATTTGTTTAGCAGATGGATTTGAAGATGTTTTCTTGACTTCAGAGATGCTATAATCAGGTACCTCCTGCAAGTGTGAGAATTTTTTTAAAGTGGTTATTTGGAAATGCAGGGCTATAGTATGTAGCTTTCAAAACAGTATAAATATAACTGGATTAATCTATGGATTTTATTTGATACCTTTTCAATCTTGGCCTCCAAATCTTATATAGAGCTTCAGATTTGTAAGAAATTTTCAGGCCATTGTTATTTTCATGTTTAAGATTACAGCAGCATTTCCAAGTTTTTAGAGTAGAGGATGCATCTCTAAATTTTCAAATATGCCCTTCCAGTCATCTGTCACCTAATTATGTCCTCAAGTGTAAACTATGTCCTCAAGTGTAAACTATGTCCTCAATAATATATATTATATTTTGTACAGATATTTGTTCTCCACCTCTTTTGTCAACTTTTGTCCTAAGCTCTGGAGAGGCAAAGAAAAACAAAACAGTTTATTCTTTCAAGGAGCGCACATTTTAGTGAAGACAAAAAATACCACCCATAATTATAAAACACACACAACTCGTATATGAAATATGGGAGTATTAAATGGAGCACTAAAACTGTTAGTCTGGGGAATGGAGGGGTGGAATGGTGAGGAAAAATTTCCTGGTGGAAGCAGTACCTAAACTAAATCTCAAAGGAGTTCATCTGGATGGGTGGGGATGAGTGGGTACAGTAGATAAGGGTCAATAACTGCTATAATGAATGAACCCTCAAATTTCAGTGGCCAACATAGTGAAAGTTTCTTTGTTCTTGTTAGAGTTCTATGCAGCTATTCCTGTTGGCGGGGTAGGGGTGAGGCTCTGCCTCTGAAGTCATTGGGGGATCAAGGCTGACAGATGCTGTGCCATCTCCAATGCATAGCCTCTGTCTCATTGGCAACCCACAGGGAGAAAGGACAGGATGTAGAAGGCAAATCTGCATCTGAACCACTTCACCACGCATCAGTTCTATGAAGACTGCATTGGTGAGAGTAACCACATGGCCTGACCACGTGGATAGGGACTTTTGTCTTGTTACTGCTGTGTTCCCCACACAAGGAGCAGCCCCTAATACATACTAAGTGCGCAAAAAATGCTTGTCAAATCTATCTGTGATTGAATGAATTTTTGTACTATTAGCACAGCATCCACCACACAGTGCCATTCTATAAATATTTGTAGAAATGTAGCTTTCCATCCTCCCCATTCCTGGTGTTAAACATTGTCAAAATGTAGTGAAAAATCTAAGACATCAGAATATATGGACTTCTTAGTTATGAACCTAAGAGCTATTACAGGCTGGAAAAAGTCTTGGAAATACTTGTTTGTTGAGCATAAAAGGTGAACAGTAGCTCTATAGTCACACTTTCTTCCAGCTGTAGAGTCCTTCCCTTCCTCCTACTCCATCCCTCCCTCCTTCTCTCTCTCCCTCCTTCCCTTTCTTCCATTTCTACAGGCATGAACATATTCCATAGTGTTGCTGTCCTATATGTTCAGGAGAATACAGAGATTTGGTAGAAAAGGATTCCAGACACATCACCAAGCATTAGAACACAATACAGACAGTGAAAATCACCCCATTAGAACCACAGATAGAACCACCCCCTTGCCTATTCTGTGGGGCTGAAGAGAGGCTAGCTCTAAAACACCTTCCAAATCAGCTGTACCTTTTCTCCATCTGGACTCCCTGGTACATCTAAAGTGCAGGTGCCACCTTGTTGCAGTGAGAGGAAAGTGGCAGAAAAGATGACTGTGTGAAGGCCTTCTACTGGCAAAGCCATAATTTTCATGTCAACATCTTATGCCTCCCAAGAGACCTTTCTTGTCATAATATAAGTGTCTGAATATTATTATTCCTATGAAGAGTCTTCTTGGTTGTCAGGCCTGTGGATTAGAATTACACTTGTCAGAAGGACAATTTATACCCCCTTTAAGAAGCAAATTAACTATAATACATATAAACAGCTGTTCCCACAGATGCAGCTGAGTTTGGAGGACATCCTAACCAGCAGGGGTTAGTGATATTTTTATGTGATCAGAAGAACTGGCTTAAACAAATATTGCTTCCCAGTAAGACATTCACAAGTCAGCACATCAAGTCAAAAAGCTCCAAGTTCTCAAGAATTTTGTATTAAATGTATCATGAAGTTCTTCAGTAGCTTGAGAAATATGAGGTACTTGTAGCTCTGGGGATTCATACTTTGTTACAAGTATTACAGGGGTGACTGATAGCTCCCAAGGGCACTAATGTCAAGTCAATGTCATTAGAAGAAAAACAAAGATTCCTACTACATTTCCTTTTTGTGAATAAAGGCATTAAGACAATATGAACATAAAACATGTCTTGCTGAGATATCAGCTGAGTGGTCATCAATGTTTTTAATTTCAAAGAAAGGAAGAACATGGAATATCTCCAATTCTGGTCATATAACTCTAGGGGAGTCAAAACTCCACCTCTTAGGGTCCCGGCTGGGCCCAAGAATTAAACTGACATTGATAAATTAACAGGAGAAAAGTGTACTCAAAGACCAAAAGAAATAGAATCAATCACTTATATACTGAATTGGACAAAGAATACTAAATTGTGAAATGTGATTAGGCAGAGGGGCTTAGACTAGGGTAGTTAACTGGGTGGCCAAGTGACTAGGAAGATAACGGTCAGTTTAACAAGGTTTGTTTGTAGCGATTTCCCTTGGCTTTAACTTTCTGTTTTTGATAAGAATGTTGCTTTTATAGGGAGCACATCTTTCACATGGGAATGTCATCTCCCACTTTTAAGAAATAGAATGAAGGTCAGAATGATCTTTTTGTACCTACTGTTTTTTTACAATGTCTTTACCTTAAATAATCAATCTGCCAGAACAGCATATTTTGGGGTGGCATATTCATAACTCCTTCCTCACCAAGAGCTACATTGTAAGCATTTTTAACTACATGAGCCAAATTGTTGGTGTCAGTCATGAAAAGACATCTAAATGGATTTATTTTCTTTAAGGTTTGTGGGGATGAAAAACAACACTCTGGGTGGGAAGAAATGTATCTAGTTTCCTGCAAACTGTTGTCTAATAACCGTCAATTCAGAGGTAACAGGGGAACTGTAATCACTCTCAACAAAGCCTACCTTCCTTCCACAGGCCTACTTAGCAAAAGCAGTAAGAGCTGTACATTCCTTGAATCTATGGTTCCTGTGACTCCAAGATAATTCTTTCTTGAACTAGTTTCTAGGTTATAATCGAATCCAGGATACTGCTGCAGTGCCCCCTGAAAGTTTCTTAATAAATAATCTATAAAGTATGTATTTATTAGGATTGGAAAGTGTATCTCTATTCAAGGAACCAATGTGAATAATGACAAACATTCAGAATCATGTTGTTCATTTATTAGAATAACAACTTTGAAAGTTATATGGCGATTCAGAGATCCAAATCCGCATTTCCATTCTGCCACTTCTGACTTTGGATATCTTGCTAAACTGTTCTGACTTTCATTCAGTTGTTGATCTTTAAAATGAAGGAAATATGCTTTGCCTTCCAACTTCAAAGAAGTTTTTTAAAAATAAGGTAAAGAATGTGAAAATGCCATTTAAGCTATAAACAGCTATAAACTATTATTAAGATAAACTAACAAATAGGCCTCATGTATTATTGCTTATGTTTGTATCTGTGAGGTGATAAATCCTACCTATTCTACACTAAAAAAAATACCTAAGACCAGATAAAACGAGCCACAATACCTTATTGTTCCTATTATTTTTAGCTCTGGAGGTATGTTGATCTGGAAGCAAACCACCTTAAAGCTTATTAGATCTCCACAAGTGCTTGCTGTGTTAAGGCAGCTTGGGATAAAACTTGAATTAATAATACTACTAGACAGAGAAAATGATAATCCTCAGGGACTGGACATTTGGAGACAGCATCTTACCTCTTCATTAAAAGCTTGGACAAAATTTTTGTAGACTTTAGGGTCAGGGAGTACATATCCTTGGCTCTACTTATCCTTGAAGTTACAAGGGCAAATAAGTGTCTTTCACTAAGGAGAGTCTTTAGTGTTCTTCAATAAATTGTCTCAGTATCTTAAAGTTAATTTCTAGATTCCTACATGAGACTAACACACCAACTTTCTAAAAAACATAAAGAGTAAACTTTGGTCTACATTACTCTAAATGATCGATTTTACTTACTTTTAGTTACTGAAGTAACCAGTTTTGGAGTATCGGATAACTTCAGTCAGAATGTGAACTTGGTTGATCAAAGATACAAGCTCTTTAAAAGCATTTAATCCTAATGCAATTCTGCATCTGCACATCTCCTCTGCTGTGAAACTGAGAGTTGAGAGACCGTAGAAAAAAATACTCACACAGGAAGGATCTTTGGTATATTTTAAGTCTGGGTTAGTGCTAAGCTATATTTCAACACTTTGAAGAGGATGTAAAAGTGAGAATCTCTAGTGGCTCCTTTTCTCTTTTTGGAGCCAAGCACTTCATCATTTATTGTTGATGTATGAATGACAGTTGATGATTAGTTTCCCACATAGCAGACATATCTTGACAGATACTGGAAGAAAAAATTCTCTAAACATTTTGAGGAACTAGTTGATGCATTGTATTTGGTTTTAACCCATGTCAAATAATCAATAAGCAACAATGCAATATTATAAAACAGAATTTTGAATGGCATTTCATTTTTTAAAAATAAAACAGAAACTTTTATTGAAAAATTAAAAATATTTCATCTGATTCTTGCAAAAACTCCATGAGGTTGGTAATTTTATTAGCTCCCAATTCTTATTGAAAGTTGAGAAAATTGAGGCACAGAAATTGCAAGAGGACAGTCAAAGCATTTATTGTTGTGAGAGGAAAATTAACACAAATACCCAAGTACAAGCAAATAATGAGCTGACTATGGACGCATGTACAAGTATGAGCTTCAAAATTCAGCTTGGCAACTGTCATGGAATGGTGTCCCCCAAAGTTAATGTCCACCTGAAACCTCAGCATGTGACCTTATTTGGTAATGAGGCCTTTGCAGATGTAATTAATTAAGGATCATGAGATGAAATCATCCTGGATTTAGGGTGGGCCCCAAGTCCAATGACTGATGGCCTTATAAGAAGAGAAGGGGACACAGAGAGATGCATATATAAGAAGGCCATGTGAAGACAGAGGCAGAGGTTGAAAGTATGCTGCAGCAAGCCAAGGAATGCTTAGAATCACCAGAAGCTGGAGGAGGCAAGGGATAATTCTTCATTAGAAGCTTTAGATGGGCTGGACTGGAGCTTTAACATTACTTTAACTACAGATTTCCAGCCTCCAGAAGTGTGCAAGAATAAATTTGTGTGATTTTAAGCCTTGAAGTTTGTGGTAATTTGTTACAGCAGACCTAGAAAACTAATACAGGAACATAGAGGCAGGACTTACAGTACAGTGGAGTATGAAATTTGGTACCTCCTTTTCCTAAAAGGTAATAACTAAAAGAACTATTTCAGGACTCTGGAAACTGATAAAGTCAGAAAAATTGAGAAGCAGTTATTCATGAAAATCCACTGAATTTGAGTAAGAATAGTCTGAGACATTCTTGCCTGGAGCTGCTCCCCTCTTCTCTCCAGCTTGGGAGCTCAACAGTCAATTTGAGATGATAAAAGAAATAATATGTGAATTTAAAGACAGATCAATAGAAATTATCAATCTGAAAATCACAGAGAAAAAGAATGATGGAAAATTATCAGCTTTTCAGAGGCTTGTGGGACAACCTCAAGCATACCAATAAGTACCAATATATGCATAATAGGAGTTTCAGAAGGTGATGAGAGAGAGGGAGGGGCAGAAAAAAAGTGTCTGAAAGAATAATGGCTCCGAAGTCCCACATTTGATTAAAAACATTGATCTACAGATCCAAGAAGTTTGGCAGACTCCAAGTAGACACAGAGAGCTGCAGCTAGAAAATCACAGTCAAGCTGCTGCAAATCAAAGACAAAGAGAAAATCTTGAACCCAGCAAGACAAAACTGATCCATCATGTACAGGGGAACAACAATATGATTAACAGCTATTTGACTTGTCATTTTTAAAAAAGGAGGTCAGAAGACAATGAAATGAAATATTCAAAGTGGTGAAAGGAAAAAATTCTGTCAATCAAGAAGTCTATATCCAGCAAAATTATACTTCAAACATAAAGGAGGAATAATGACATTTGGAAATAAAAAAATACCAAGAAAAGTTGTTACTTGCAGAAATACTTAAGAAATTCATCCAGTCAAAGAAAGGAAATGACATCAGACAGTAACTTAAATCACACTAAGAAGTGAAGAACACTGGAAAAGGTAAATATATGGGTAAATATTAAATACTGTATAAAAATATATTTTTTTCACTTAACTTCTTTAAAAAAATAAGATTTCACAAAACGCTAATTAAAACAGTTTTTTTGGGGGGTTTATTATATACCTAGATGTAATATGTATGACTATAATGTATATTAAATGTGAATGCACTAAACACTCTAATCAAAAGGCAGATATCATCAAACTGCATATAAAAAATAAAAACAACATCCAACTCTATGCTGTCTATGTACTTAAATTCAAAGGCACAATAGGTTGAAAGGCAAATGAAAAAGACACAACATGCAAATAGTAACCATAACAGTGGCTATCTTAATAGACAGATTAATATAGAAATAATTGACTTTAAGACAAGTCATATTCCTAGAGACAAAGAGGGATAATTTATAATGATAAAAAGGTCAATTCATGAGGAAGATATAACAACTAAAAATGTATGGGCAAGTCACAACAGAGCTCCAAAATCTGTGAAGAAAAAATTAAAAGAATTAAAAGGAGAAGTAGACAATTCAAGAACAGTAGTTAGAGATTTCAATAACCCACTCTCAATAATTGATAGAACAATACAAAAAATCAGCAAGGATTTATAGACTTGAACAAAACTATCAATCAACTTATATTAATAAATTGTATAGAATGCTCCACCCATTGACAAGAAACTAAACAATCTTTTCAAGTACACATGGAATATTCTTCAAAAAGGATCATAGGCCATAAATCAAGTTTCAATAAATTTTTAAAAGACTAATCATATAAAGTATGACTGACTTAGAAATTAACAACAAAATGAGATTTGGAAAATCCCCCAATATTGGGAAATTTTAAAAATATACTTTTAAGTAACCCATTGGTCAAAGAATTCACAAGAGGAACCGGAAAATATTTAAACTGAATGTAAAGAAAAACACTATGCAGTACATGAAATTTTATGGGTAGCTGTAAAATGGTATAACTACCTTGGAAAACAGCTTGTCCATTTCTTAAAAAGCTAAATGTAATCTTACCACATAACCTAGTGATTCCACTTCTATGTGTACAGGAGAGAAATGAAATCATATTCCCACAAAAAAGACATTAATGTTTCTAGCTGCATTATTCATAATAGCCAAAAACTGGAAACAAATGTACAGCAATGGGTAAATAGACAAACAAAATCTAGTATATCTCTACAATGGGAGATTATTTGATAATGAAAGAACGAACTGGTAATATATGCTATAAAATGGATGAATCTCCAAAACATTATGCTAAGTAAAATAAGCCATATGCAACATACCAAATATTGTATGATTCCATTCATACAATGTGTCCAAAAAAGGCAAATCTATGGAGACAGAAGGCAGATCAGTGGTTGCTTAGGTCTGGGGTTGGAAGGGAGATTTACTCCAAATGAACACAAGGGAATTTTAGGGGGATGACAGAAATGTTCAAAAATTGGATTTTTGTTATGGTTGCATAACCCTAAAAATCTACTAAAAAATTATTAAATTGTGCAGTACGGTGGATAAATTTTATGGTATGTAAATTCTACCTCAATAAAGCTATAAAAAAATAATATCCAGTAGGGGGTAGTGGGTGTAGAAGAACAGACGAAATAAGGTTGACAATGTGTTTACAATTGTTGAAGTTGGCTGATTTATAATGGGGGTCCATTATATTATTTCTTCTACTTATATGCATGCTCAAATATTTCCATAATGAAAAGTTTCTTAGAGGTCAATATTAAAACAAAATTGATAAGACCTAAGTTTGACTTTCCACACTTCTGGTGTCTAAAGTATCACTACCTCTCTTTAAAGAGGCACGATGTCAGTCCTCAAATGTCTCATTAGATAAGTCAACCGTGAACTAACAAAGTAACTCAATTTCACAAATTTTGATTGAGCATCAATTATGTGCAGAGTTTTGTCTTGATGATTTCCATATTTTTATTTCTTCAGTTTCTAATTGGTTGGAGCAGATATTCATGTAATTGCTTTTAAATTTGGTGATTTTTTGTGTTTTTTCTTTGAACTTTTATTATTGCCAATGGTATAAATTTAGGAACATTCTGTTCTATCTCTCTCTCTAGATTACTTATCCTTCCCATGTTTTGTCTATAAATAATAGAAGTTTCTTTATAAATAATGGAGTTTTTACCCCAACAATTCAAAACGTCTAATGGCTGAAGTAAAATACTTTGTAATGTGGTAAGATAATTGGGTTTTGGGAAAAGTAATTAGCCCCCTCAGGTGATGTCCAGCAGAGGCAGTAATTCGATGCTATGCTCTGAGTGGCAACAAGGTCTCACTTTGTAAAGCTGATTTACTCTACTTAGAGATGACGTGGGTGAATTTCACCCATCAAAGGGCAATGTACTCACTGAAGTAGCTGGTCATAATTTTAGCTTTGCCTATTTGAAAATCTTAAAAGGAATAAAAGAATGAGGACGAATTTTAGAATGTTTTGCATTACCTGCTTCCCATGAAAATAGAATAAAAAATAGCAGGGCATTTGAGAAATTACTTGCACAGACCTATAGAGATATTTATTGGGAGGAAGTGGTTAGAACCAAAGGAAGACCGACTTCTTTCTCTTGACAGTCCCTTGGGATTATCTGACCCAAATAGTACTAACTTCTAGAACTTAGGTACAATGTCAGGAAAGTCAACATAAATTAAACATATTAACTCCCTATAACCATACATAAAATATAAGATTACAAAAGCTTCCTAAAGTTCATCATAGCCATAGGAGAATCTCTGAAACATTTATCAAAAAACTCAGGTGTTTCTGAAATCCCCACTTTTCTTATGGTGCTGGTCAAAGAACAGGACCCTAGTAAAAATATATGGAACTGAATGTTGAATTTATCAGCATTAACAGTGACTAATGTAAGATAAATTGTAAGCCTATTAATGATGTTATGCCTCAGGTAAAAACAATATGTAAGTGTTATGATATGTTAAGTCAAGGACAAAGAAAATTAAAGAGTGTGTGTGTGTGTAATGACTAAGGAAAAAAAGACATTATCTCTAAGAGATATGAGAATGTCTGTTACTAGAAAAGCAGACTACAGAGTAAAGCAGGAAAAAATGTCCAGGTTACAACATGACCTAGATGAAATGTTTTACAAGACTCTCTTAACCTCTTTGCTCTGTTTCACCAAACAACTATCTGATTATTTAATCTGTGTGGAAAAATCTTCCAAACTGGAAGGCAACAGATGCAAGTACATTGGTCATCAAAAACATAGCTTCCATTGGAAATTATAATTGAAATTAGGCTTTGTAGATCAGTGTTTGGTCTCAATTTAGCTAGCATTAGTTTTGTGACCTTGAGAAAATCAATTTCTTCACTTGTACAATTACAGCATGAGATTAGGTCAGCATTTCCCTCACTGTCTCTCTCAGAATGAAAGTTTTTGCAAAGTGCTCAATCTGCTAGAACAACTGGACATCCACATGCAAAAAAACAAATCTAGACACAGACCTTACATCTTTCACAAAAATTAACTAAATTGGATCATAAACCTAAATGTAAAACACAAAGCAATAATACTAGTAGAGGGTAACATAAGAGAAGATCAGGGTGACCTTGGGTTTGGCAATGACTTTTTAGATAAAATACCAAAAACATGCTCCATGAAAGAAAAAATTGATGAGTTAGAGTTCATTAAAATTAAAAACTTTTGTCCTGTGAAGGACAGTTCAGAGAATGAAACAAGGAACAGACTGGGAAAAAAATATTTGCAAACTACATGTCTGATAAAGGATTAATATGCAAAGTATACAAATAACTCTTAAAGCTCAAAAATAAGAAAACAAACAAAGCAATTTAAAAATGGACAAACGATCTGAGCAGACACCTCAAAATAAGATATACAGATGGAAAATAGGTTTATGAAAAGATGCTTGACATCATATGTTATTAGGTAAATTAAAATAACAATAGATACCACTACACACCTATTAGAGTGATGAAAATCTAAAACATTGGCAACACCAAATGCTGGTAAGTATGTGCAGCAACAGGAACTCTCACTCATTGCTGGTGGGAATGCAAAATAGTAAGACACTTTAGAAGACAGTTTGGCAGTTTCTTGAAAAACTAAAAATATTCTTACCATATGATACAAGAATTGCTCTTCTAACTATTTACCCAATTGAATTGAAAACTTATGTCCACATAAAAATTCGTACGTAAATATTCATAGCAGTTTTATTTATAATTGCCAAAACCTGGGAGCAACCAAGATGGTCTTCTATAGGTAAATGATAAACAAACTGTGGTACATCCAGACGATGGAATGATATTCAGAGATAAAACGAAATGAGCTATCAAGGCATGAAAAGACATAAATACATATTACTAAGCGAAAGAAGCCAATTTTAAAAGGCTGCATACTATGTGATTCCAACTATCTGACGTTCTGGAAAAGGCATAACTACACAGACATTGAAAAGATCAGTGATTATCAGGGGAAAGGAGGGAGGTATGAGTAGGAATACTACAGGAGATTTTTAGAGCAGTGAAACTACTTTGTATGATACTGTAGTGGTAGATACGTAACATTATGTATCTGTCAAAACCCATAGAATGTACAACCCAAAGAGTGAACCCTAATGTAAACAATGGGATTTTTGTTGATAATAATGCATCAATATCAGCTTATCAATTATAGCAAATGTACTACACTAATGCAAAATGTTAATAATAGAGGTAAAACAGGGGGAGAATGGGTTGGAAGGCTAAAAAGGTAATGTGGAAACTGTACTTTGCATTCAAATTTTCTTTAAATCTAAAACTGAACACACACAAATAAAGTCTATTAATTTTTTCAAAAAAGTGCTCAGTGTAAAAAGAGTTTTATGGCCAAGTAATTTTTGGAGACACTTCTTACTGTTTGAGATTCTCTTTATGATACATATAGAGTATTAGGTTTGAAAGACCGGGAAATCCCGCAGTGAAAAAATATGCTTAATATTATTTGTTCTTCTAGTCATGGATATTTTTCCCCCCAGGGAAAGTTATTAACATCCTGAGCAACTAGTGCTTTGTGGAGCATTCTTTGGGGATTACTAACTTTGGTGATCATTAAGATTCCTTCCAAATCCAAAAGTCTGATTTTGCCTGTTTTGTGGACTTCTTTAGTAGAAATCAGATATCCTCAGATGATTCTATAGAATCAAGTTGCTGAACCTGCAAAGTGAGAGCCAGACTCCAGGCCCCAGTGGCTCCAGGAGAAGATATTGGGGACTTGAGAACACCACCTTTTCAGTGTGCCAGTGCCTGGTTTTACCACCTAGAAGAGCAGCAAGTTCATTATCTCATAAATGCTTTTAAGAGAATTTAACAGGTCAATCAGCTACTTATTAAAATACAAAAGATGCCATATTCATATCTAAGATTAAGAAAACCAGTAGCAGCTCACACATTACATTGGTTTTATTGAGAGGGTTTCTCAATCAAAATCACGGCTAATGGGGAAGTGCAGAAGTCAAAGCTGGAAGCGCTATTTGCATGAGAGGTGTGTAGCATGGCTGTCTATCTTGAGGGCATTTACACAATAAACACTCATTTACGGACTTGCTATTGATTGTTCATTCCATCCATGGAAACAGTGGAGCATTGGCTTAACGTACTCTATTTTTTAAAGAACCTATTTTCACTTTAATTTTCATTCTGGCTTCAGAGTATGAAGTAATACTCACTTTGGTCTGAGGAAAAGGACAAGTGATATCACCAAGTCCTGCCTTTTTTTTTTTTCTCAATTTTCCCAAGATGAAAGCCCTCTTTAGAAATGTCAGAAGAATATCAGTAAAGATAAAAATCCCCAGATTTCCTGAGAAGGGCCTTACATGGCCACAGGGGCTGCTGTCCATTCTGTACAGTACTTTCTAATGGACTTGGGCCACTCCACTCCAGAAGCACCTTATGCATCCTGTCCTCTCAGTCCAGCAGCAGGACATGGCCACTTGGCCATCTGCAATGACTTTCAGTGAATCCATCTTTCCTCTAGCCACCTCCAACCTTCCTATGTTTGATCCTTTTACCTCTTTAATCCTTTGACATAGCACTTGGCTTCCAACTCCAGGCTGAGGCTTTTTTCACTTTGGTAATACGTTTGGTCAGGTTTCCACGACTCTAACCAGCCAGCAATCTCCACTACTGCCTGTCCATGTTCAGTCTCTGACTCCATCCACCGCAGTCATGGATATTAATAAGAGGTACACTTGTTGTTTGTCCTCATTCTTAAATATCCCCATTGACCATGCCCTACAGTGAAGAACTAGAAAAGATTTGATACCTGCTTCCTCACCTGTCCTCCAATCTCTTCCACAATTTCCTGTGTAGACAAGATTGGGGACTCACTATGGATCTTTGCAAGTGCCTTCCACATTCCTTCTTCCCCCTGCCATGTGGGGCTTGATGAGGGGTTAGAGAAAGAGGAAAGAGAAAATGGAGAAACTCACATTTATCACATGACTATTGCACCAGGAACTGTGCTAGTTGCTCATTGAATATTTATAGCACTGCCATTTCACAAAGAAATAACTAAAGCTCACAGAAATTTACTTAGCTTTTCCATAGTTAGTAAGAGGCAGAACTACAATTTGTACATGATTGTGGTGGATTCCCAGGCCTCATTTTCCTCTCTATTTCAGTTCCTCATTCAATACTTTGTGTGTGTGTGTGTGTGTGTGTGTATGGTATATTTGCTTTTTTAAAAAATATTTCAGAATATTAAGGGGGTACAAATGTTTTAGTTACATAAACTGCTTTTGTACCATTTGAGTCAAAGTTATTAGTGTGCCTATCACCCAGACAGTGTGCATTGTACCCGTTAGGTGTGAATTTACCTGTCCCCTCCTTCCCCCTCCCATGTGCTTGATTTCCAGTGAATGTTATTTCCATATGTGCACATAAGTGCTGATAAAAAAGTTCCATTTTAATGTTAAGTACATGTGGTGTTTGTTTTTCCATTCTTGTGATACTTCACTTAGAAGAATGGTCTCCGGTTCCATCCAGGTTAGTACAAGAGGTATTAGTTCACCTTTTTATGGCTGAGTAGTACTCCATGGTTTATTAATCCATTAATGTATTTATAGGCAATTGGGTTGTTTCCACATCTTTGCAATTGTGAATTGTGCTGCTATGAACATTCAAGTGCAGCTGTCTTTTTCATAGAATGTCTTTTTTTCCTTTGGGTAAATACCCAGTAGCAGGATTGCCAGATCAAATGGTAGTTCTACTTTTAGTTCTTTGAGGTATCTCTGTATTACTTTCCATAGAGGTTGTACTAGTTTGCAGTCCCACCAATGGTGTATGAGTGTTCCTGTCTCTCTGCGTCCATGCCAATCATTTGTTGGGATTTTTGATAAAAGCCATTCTCACTGGAGGTGAGTGATATCTCATTGTGGTTTTGATTTGCATTTCCCTGATGATTACAGATGTTGAGCATTTTTTCATATGTTTATTGGCCATTAGTCTATCTTCTTTTGAAAAGTTTCTGTTCATGTCTTTTGCCAACTTTTTAATGGGGTTGTTTAATTTTTTCTTGCTGATTTGCTTGAGTTCTTTATAGATTTCAGCTATCAGCCCTTTATCAGATGTATAGCATGTAAATAAATTCAGAAAATTCTCAGGTTAAAAAATCAATGCACACAAATCAGTAGCATTCATACACACCAACAACAGTCAAGCTGAGAAAGAAATCAAAGACTCAATACCTTTGACAATAGCAACAAAGAACATAAAATATCTAGGAACATATTTAACTAAGGAGGTGAAAGACCTCTACAGGGACAAAAATGAAACACTGAGGAAGGAAATGGCAGAGAACGTAAACAGATGGAAAAACATACTATGCTCATGGATCAGCAGAATCAACATTGTCAAAATGTCTATACTACCCAAAGTGATCTACAGATTCAATGCAATCCCTATTCAAATACCAACATCATTTTTTGAAGATCTAGAAAAAATGATTCTATGCTTCTTATGGAATCAGAGAAGACCCTATATAGCCAAAGCAACTGTAAGCAAAAAGAACAAATTAGGAGGCATCAGTTTACCAGACTTCAAGCTATACTACAAAGTTATGGTAACCAAAACAGCATGGTATTGGCACAAGAACAGAGACATACACCAATGGATCAGAACAGAGAACCCAGATATAAAACAATCCTCATATTGCCATCTGATCTTTGACAAAGTAGACAAAAACATACACTGGGGAAAAGAATCCCTATTGAATAAATGGTGCTGGGAAAATTGGATAGCCACATGTAGAAGACTGAAACAGGCGCGCCTCTCACCACTCACAAAAATCAACTCATGATGGATAACAGACTTAAACCTAAGGCATGAAACTATAGGAATTTTAGAAGAAAATGTTGGAAAAACTCTTATAGACATCAGCCTAGGTGAAGAATTTATGAAGGAGATACCAAAAGCAATCACAGCAACAGCAGAAATAAACAAATGGGACCTGATCAAATTAAAAAGCTTTTGCACGGCCAAGGAAACAATCATTAGAGCAAATAGATAACCCACAGAATGGTGGTATATTTGCTTTTTAAAAAATTGTATTTCAATAGATTAGGGGGTACAAATGGGTTTTGGCTACATGGATGAATTGTATAGTGGTGAAGTCAGGGCTTTTAGTGCATCCAAATAATGTACATTGTACCCAATAGGTAATTTTTCATCCCTCGACCCCCTCCCACCCTTCCCCCTTCTGAGTCTCCAATGTCCATTATGTCACTGTGTGTGACCATGCATACCCATCATTTAGCTCCCATTTACAAGTGAGAATATGCAGTATTTGTTTTTCCATTCCTGATATACTTTACTTAGGATAATGGCTTCCAGTTCCATTCAAGTTGCTGCAAAAGACATTATTTCAATCTTTTTTATGCCTGAGTAGTGTTCCATAGTATGTATATACCACATTTTCTTAATCCACTCACCAGTTGATAGGCACTTAGGTTGATTCCATATATATATATATTTTTTTTTTAATGTAATGACTTCTTTTCCTTTGGGTAAATACCCAATAGTGGGATTGCTAGATTAAATGGTTGTTCTACTTTTAGTTCTTTGAGGAATCTCCATACTGTTTTCCATAGAATTTACATTCCCACCAACTGTGTATAAATGTTCCCTTTTCACCGCATCTGAGCTAACATCTATTATTTTTGGGCTTTTTAATAGTGGCCATTCTGACAGGGGTAAGGTGGTATATTATTGTGGTTTTAACTTGTATTTTCTCTGATGATTAGTGAGTGATGTTGAGCATTTTTTCATGTTTGTTGACCATTTCTATATCTTCTTTTGAAAAATGTCTGTTCATGTCTTTTGCCCACTTTTTAATGGGATTGTTTGTTTTTTTTCTTGCTGATTTGTTTGAGTTCCTTGTAGATTCTGGGTATTAGTCCTTTGTCTGATGCATAGTTTGCTAATACTTTCTTCCATTCTGTAGGTTGTCTATTTACTCTGTTGATTATTTCTTTAGCTGTGCAGAAGCCTTTTAGTTTAATTAAGTCCCATTTATTTATTTTTGTTTTTATTGCATTCGTTTTTGTGGTCTTAGTCATAAATTCTTTGCCTAGGCCAATGTCAAGGAGAGTTTTTGCTAGGTTTTCTTCTAGAATTTTTACAGTTTCAGGTCTTACATTTAAGTCTTTAATCCATCTTGAGTTAACTTTTGCATATGATTAGAGAGATGGATCCAGTTTCATTCTTCTGCATGTGGCTATCAATTTTCCCAGCACCATTTATTCAATAGGGTATCCTCTCCCCTGTATACAAAGATCAGTTGGTTGTAGGTATATGGTTTTATTTCTGGGTACTCTATTCTGTTCCATTGATCTATGTGTCAACTTTTATACCAGTAGCATGCTGTTTTGGTTACTATTGTCTTATAGTAGAATTTGAAGTTGGGTAATGTGATACCTCCAGATTTGTTCTTTTTGCTTACAATTGCTTTGGCTATTTTGCATTTATTTTTTTTAGAGACAGGGTCTTGCTCTGTAGCCCCAGCTAGAGTGCAGTGGCATCATCATAGCTTACTGCAACCTCAAACTCCTGGGCTCAAGGGATCCTTCTGCCTTAGGCTCCTGAGTAGCTAGGAAGCTGGGACTACAGGAAAGCACCATGATGCCCCAGCTAATTTTTTTCTATTTTTGGTAGAGATTGGCTCTTGCTTTTGCTTAGGCTGGTCTCCAACTCCTGACCTCAAGTGATCCTCCCACCTTGGCCTCCCAGAGTGCTAGGATTACAGGCATGAGCCATTGCACCTGGCCTATTTGGCTCTTTTTTTATTTCATACGAAATTCAGTAAAATCTCGGGTTACAAAATCATTGTACACAAAACAGTAGTAGCATTTCTATATGCTAATAACAGCTAAGCTGAGAATCAAATGAAGAACTCAATACTAGCTGGCACAGTGGCTCATGCTTGTAATCCTGGCACTTTGAGAGGCCAAGGCAGGAGGATCATTTGAGCACAGGAGTTCAAGACCAGCCTGAGCAACAGAGCGAGATCTTGTCTCTACAAAAAATACTAAATCAGCGGGGCATGGTGGCACGTACTTATAGCCCCAGCTGCTTGGGAGGCTGAGGTAAGAGGACGGCTTGAGCCCAAGAGTTTGAGGTTGCAGTGAGCTGTGATGACACTACTTTACTCTAGCCCAGGCAACAGACTGAGACCCTGTCTCAAAAACAAATAAATAAACAAACAAGCAAAAGACCTCAATACCATTTACAATAGCTTCCAAAAAAGAAAAATACCCAGGGATACACTTAACCAAGGAGGTGAAAGATCACTGCAAGGAGGACTACAAAACACTGATGAAAGAAGTCATAGATGACACAAACAAATGGAAAAACACCCCATGCTCATGGATTGGAAGAATCACTGTTGTTAAAATGTTCATACTTCCCAGAGTAACTTATAGATTCAACATAATTCTCGTCAAAATACCAACATTATTTTTCACAGAATTAGAAAAAACAATCATTCAAACACTTAATTCAAATATATAGACACTTGGCCCAAGGTCTAGAGAATCAGATACAATTAAACTCGTGTTTCACATTATTTCTCTGGTATTACTTAATAAATCATAGTGAATATTGAACACCATCTTTCCTCTCTTCATTTATTCATTCAACAAACATCTATTGAGTAACTACTAACTATAAGTCAAGCACTGTACTAAGCATTTGGAATACATCAGTGAAAAAAAGATGGTGGAAATCCCTGCTTTTGTAAAGCTTACATTCTAGTGGGTGAGGGATAGAAAATAATAAATAAACACAATAATAAAAAGGTAAATTGTATAGTATACTGAAAAGTGATAAATGAGTTAGAGAAAAGAAATAGAACAGAGAAGGGGCATGTGCATTGGGTGTGGAATGGCAGGTGGTTATATGTTAAAATAGAGAGGTGACTGAGAAGATGACATTTGAACAAAGACTCAAAGGAGGCAAGAGTGCAGCTGGCTGGTGGAAGACTTTCCAAGCATACTGGTGGGATTGGAGGGCAGTGAGCCATGTGGGCTGGGGGAAGGAAGGGGAGTAATATGGAGACAAAGCCCATGAAGGCCATTGGAAAGGCCTTTTCTTTTACTTTACTGAAATAGGGAGCCACTGAGGATGTTTAAACAGAAGAGTAATTGACTTAAGTTAAGGGATTGCTGTGCTGAGAATACACCAAGATAGTTTGAACACCTAATTTATAGTTGTGCATTCACTATATCTCATTAGGTTAAGGTTAGATAGGATTTATCAAGATCAAAATCATGGCAGAAGTTCATTATGCCCTTATGCGAAGAGAAGAGCTGGCTTTAAGTTAAGCCTAGAATTAACATAGTGATGGACACAGGACTCAAGGAACAGAGGGGTAATTAATTAGAAAAGGAAAATGTGGCCTCATAATCAGCCTTACTCTCAAGTTTGATTTCTTGGATGCACATCTCTCTTTTCTCCACCTTGTGGAAGGATTGAAGTTTAAGACATGGAATTTTCTCTAAAAGATTCCACTTTTAGTTACACAGAACACTTTAACTTTCAAGGTAAGTGACCAAAAAAAAAACACCCCACTTTAGACCTAATTCATATTTTTTGAGCATACGCCATTATGCATACTTTCATTACATGAAAGTCTTTTAGTATCTGTTGATTGAGTCTCTTGTATTCACTGTTTTCCTTCTTTTTTTGCATATCTAGTTTCACTTAAACAATCCAAGACGAGTAGACTAGCTTTCCAAATAAATGTGGGAATCTCTCTTGTCCTCTTTTGATAGAACCAGTTCTCTTTTCCCCAACTTAGAATTTAGAAAATAAGAGATTGTCCTACTCTCAAATAGCCATATGTATTGCTTTGATACTCCTTTCCCTCTTATTTAACCATGGATTTTATTCATATTTTTGAATATAAATTAAAAATACACATACTGAGCACACATTAAATTTAAAAGCACTGTGCTGGCAATTGAAATATGAAGACGGGCAGGCATACCCTCTGAGCTCGAGGAGCTAGAAGGCTGGTGGTCATCTCACTGCAGTGGGAACTTTGTTATAGGACCCTAGTTAAAGTCATTCTCTACTATTTTAAACTATAGCATAGCCATGCAGAATTAATTGAGTATGACAGGGGCATTGACTACCTCTCCTTACTGCACTGGTATTAAGGAATAGGTCAGATAAGACTTTAGAAACCTTCACATCTCGAGACGCTGTACAGCTTGGGGTCACCTTTCACTCCAGGTGAACTTCTTAGCTCATTCTGATCTTGTAAAATCACTACTGGGATTCAGACTTGCAGGAATGTCTTATATATTTGAAAGATTTTTGAATAAAACCAATACATACAAATCCATATTTAAATAAGTCAATCACAGGTAATTCATTTTACCAAAAGATTCATAACCAAATACTTTGAGGCAAGATCTTCTTAAGCATTTAAAAATATGATCAAATCCATTAAGTATTTGCAATTGATATACTCCTCTTTAGGGATTCAAATATTATAGAAAGAGAGGTATAGTTATACCTGGGATGTAGTATTAACTCTTATTAGATCTCCAAATTGAAAAGATAACAGCATTGGAACTGGGGGTTCCATGACGATAAAATGTGTATCACAGAAACCAAAGGCAGTTCATTACATCAAAGAGAGGGAGGGAGGGAGAAATTCACTGTCATGCCTCAAGGGCACAGTGAGGAGAAGAAAAAGGAACTGTACTTTTCCACTTCCTCCAACAAAAGGGACAGCTTTTAGAAGATACTATATTTTAAAAATGTCTTTCCTATTTTCTGTGATTGTGTTCATTTTTGAGTGTGAATGTTATCTATGAATCTATATCTACATAGATAGATCCCTCTCTATAAATAGGGAGAGATAGAGATAAATATACTTGTGGTAAATATTGCTATCTAATACATAATTTTATCTATTTATATTCTCTCTCATCCTTCTATACCTTTGTGTATATATACAGCATAAAAACTCTGTTCAAGATAATTATTTTACACAAAAATCTCTCCATTTCTAATTTTAGCCTCTCTGGAATTTAGTGTTGTAATCCATAAATCATTTCAAAAGTGAAAAATTATTATGGGTCGTTTTCATTTTTCCATATATCATATTTCAAGGCACTTCAACAAATCAAATGGCAAAGCCACCATGCGGTATTAGAGACCATAGAAAATAACCACACCACAGTCACACGCGCACACACACACACACCATTATCTTCTTAGAGTTTATCATCTACTGATGAGACAAAAACGAAATATGTGAGCCAATCACTTGACAGGGCTAGATTCAGATAAATCAGCTTCTGCCTGCAAGAAACGGAGGACACAGGGCACAGCAGGTGTGTAGAAAATGGTACACCTAGACGTCTTGGTATATCCTTTACATGAAAACTGTGCAGCAATATCCCCATGCCAATTTAATCACTAGTGTCAACAAGTAGACACTTTCCTTTCTTTTTCATGTTTTTAACCTCATTTTGAGGGAAACAACCCTGGCTTGCCACCCGTCCTCTGAAAGATCTGCAGGCAGGCTGAGTCATTGGGGTGGTGGGGGAAGTGCCCCTCAGGTGTCTGTCTCTTCAGAACACTTGGCTTCAGGGCATCCGAAACCAACATGAATCACCACTGAATAACCATGTCCTTCCCCACTTACCTCCAACCCTACCGCTGGGATTCTTGAGGTTGTGGGAAGCCACAAAATACCCACAACGTGTCAAATTTAATTTATCTAATGTATGCCATACATCACATTTTGATCAAAGGGAATTGTAGGAGAAAAATGGTGACAAAAATTTAAACCAAGAGAGAGCATGAGCAGGCGTCACAGTGTTAGAGGACCTGGTCCCTTAACCGCCACAGAGGGCGCTGCTGAATGGGGCCCCTGGAGAGGATGTAAGGGAAAAAACCCGTAGAGCTTACCTGTAAGAATCCGGCCAACCACCTCAGACAGTCATCTCTTTCAGGTCCCCAGGCTCTGTTTAAGGTCCCGAAGCCATGATCTTCCTGTGGTGATTTAGTGGCTTGAAGGAGCATTTGGCAGTGATTACATAGTCTTGGCTCAGGGCTGAAGCATATGGCTCGGTAGAACCTGACTCATTATTTTCTGATAATGTTTACATCGTAAGCCGTCTACTCAGATCTAAAATACCATGGCTTCCGTGGTGGCATCTGCATGTGACTGTGACTCACGGTGCTGGAGCACTGGCTCCGTTCTGTGCATGGAAGAACTCATCAGGTTTCCACAATGTTTAACCACTGTGTCATGGCTGTCATGTGGCTACAGGCACCGTGACTTGCACTGTAGTTCTTTTGGTCCTCTGTGGTGCAGTTTTACCCCAATTATAGATTCAATGATTAAAGTTATAAATATAAAAAGCGCCAACTCTGGTATCACTCAGGTTGGATTCAAATCTCAGTTCCACAGCTTAGTAAATGGGAGAAACTGAGCAAGGCACCTAGGCTCTGAGCCTTGGCTTATTCATTGGTAAAATGGCAATAATAACACACCACCCACCGCACAGGATTATTGCGAGGAATAAGTTAGATCATGTACCTAAGCCACTCTTTATGGAGGTTGGCATGATTAAAGTGTAAGAAATGATAGTATTACCACTGGCAAGTCTGCATCCAAAGCTGCTTTCTGTGAGCTGGGTTATGGGTGACTCTATCCCTGTTGATTTACTTAGTAGCTGCAGCTGAATGCATTTCACCTGACATAGAATTTTCTACCTGACAGGGGATGCTGCAAGTAAGATTCTAAAATGTGAAATTGGCTGAGTGGAGGAAATGGGGCTTTGGGCAGTGAGGTCTCAGAAATTTCAGGTGGCAAATCTGATGACCTTCATTAGGTGGTGGCCAAACATTTGGTCAGATTGTCACCTGCTGTTCTTTGGGATACAGACCATGTGCCATGGCAGCTTTGCTATTAGAATTAGTAACAGGAAAAATTCAGAACCCTGGCATATGGTTATAGATTTTTTTTTTCCTAAAGGGGAGGTCTGTGCTCAGACCAGAGTTAGCCAGTCCACAGGAAGAAATGGGAGATGTATTCTTTACCTGTATTCTAAATTGACTGAGAATCCTATAATTCGGGTGCTGCAGATTTTTAAAAAGAAATTTATTCTTATCAAACTGAGCAGGCAAGGACAGTGACAGCAAGTCTGTAGCCTTAGTAGATTGGTACTTGATGACTTTCCCATCAGTCTCTTAAGAGTTCTTCAGACAAGTGCAAATTAGCATTACACTTGATATCTCCCCATCATGAATTTTGAATGATCTCAAGGCATTGGCCATTAAGCTATGAAACAGAGGACTGGGCAAAGCCTAGGGATCAGTAGATAAGGGAAAGGAATCTTCAGGCTAAATACCATGTCTAGATGAGATCTTTGCCTGTGGTTATTTACACACGGAATTAATTGACCAAGAGCAATTATTCCAAGATTGGAAATTTTATTAACTTTTGAGGGAATTGTATTGTCAAAGGCTAATAAGAGCCTATAATTGTCAAACCTCTAAGGCCAACCCTTAACCCAAATTCAGACCAATAGGAAGGGGGCCATCAATATCTGTGGTCCCAAAGGAAGTGATCTTCTGCAATACCCATTTTATATGTGGTCATAGATGACAACAGTCAAGGAAGAATCTCCCCAGGAGCAGGACCAGAGGATGCTGGAATGGGTGGCCAAGGACAGCACCTATGGATAGAGCACAGGAGCTCTGAGTTTTCCTGCCTGGCAATGTTTGGTATTTACTCTGGCACCGTCTCTGTCATGGGTGTTCTATTGTTCTCCTTTTTGAATAGGAGTTAATGTTGCTTCTAGTTAAATATTAAATAATAGTTAAAAAGGAGCAGAATAAGTACATTATTAGTAAGTGCAGCAGGTAGCATTTGCTATTTGCCCTTCCTCCTTCCTGTCTTCTTTTTCTTCTTCCTCTTCTTTGTTTTTTTTTTTTTTTTTGGCTGAAATTAAGAATCAGTGCCTGCAGGTAGAGTAGTCATCTGGGGATCGTTAAAACAGAAGCCATGTGCTAAGGATGGAGGAGCAGGTAGCTAGCTAGAAAGAACCTGGTTCTGGATGGCTTCCTAGAGCAGTTGCACCAGCTCTGGACTGACTCTCAACTTCTGGATTTGTTGTCATGTAAAAAAAGAAAAAAACATTTTACTCATTTAGTTCCCTGGAGCTGAATTTTTGTGTAAATACCTGTTCATGGCCAAATTTTAAAAAATCATGGCTTGATTGCCAAGAGAAATCAGAGGTCATGGAAAAAAGAGGTTCTCAGTTTGGGGCATTCAGTAGAAGCAGTAACTGAATTGATGGACACGGCAGTGGGGTAGTGCAGGAGGCAGGTGTGAGGTTTAGAGGGTGGAGGGGATAGTGCCCAGGCAAGTCGAGGAGGCAGAATAAAGTGACTGTGCCTGGGGACAAAACAACAGTTGAGAAGCGTGAACAGTGGTCACAAGGATAGTTAAGGCCAAGGAGAGGGTAGCAGTGATCTCTTAGGTAAAATACCCTCAAGGTAGACAAGGACCTGTGTCCAGCAAAGTACAGTCTACCTTGGCTCAGGTACATTCTAGCAAATGTCACTTAGTGCAGGTTGGAGCTCTGAGATGGAAGATTCAGCAGGACAATTTCTCCATCTTCTTGACATCCTGTGTAGAGGCATGTCTGCACTGATGTGCAGCTAGTCATATCATGGGTCTCCTGTTCTTCTGTTTTGTCACAGGACAAGCAGGAGAACAGTCATTCAGAGGGCTGAGCAGTCTGGATTTAGGCTTGGGTGCCTACTGGCCATAGGAGCTGTCTGGGTATGCTCCAGTTTCTCACTTCTGGTAAATCAGAGGGAAGCTGGGCTGAGGGAGTAGAGGAGCCACCACCCCGGCCTCCAGAACTACCGGAAGTTAAACCTGCTTGACTCTCCTCAGCTTGGGAAGGCATTTATTTGCCTTTCATATATTTTTGAATTTGCTAATTGTATTTCTGACAATGAGATGCACTATTAGGAATAGAGTCTCTTTGTCTGATGAAGGAATAACTGAATTCTAGTCAAGAAAAGCAACATCTTAGTTACATATAAATATCTGAACCATTTCCTTGGTCTCTCTAATGTTTCCTGATTTCTGTTCTTGCATTTTAAGAAATTACAAAGGAAGAAGCCCTCTCAGACATAGCAGTTGTCCAAGCCCCAAGTGGACCTAAATTTGGACTGCCTGAAACTGAAAGCTCTGATAATGGATTTGCTCAAATCAAGCAGAATAAAAATGGCATGAATAAAAATGATCATAACCTTTACTTGAAGTGGCATGTACTGAATTTTGTAATTCTGAGAAACAAAACATAAAATGGTGTAAGAAAATGTGAAAATCTGTCCATTCCTGTTATATCACCCTTTTGCCAGGGTTAGGATTAGCCCATATTAGCCAGGGTTAGGATTAGGTTAGGATATAGAAATATAGAAAGAGAGATATAGATATATAGAGATATAAAAATATATGTCCTATATATCACAAAATAAAGGTATACATCTATTTTATATATATTTATAGATAGAAAAAGAAAGAGAGATTTATTATAAGGAATTGGTTCATACAATTAAACTGGAGGCTTAGGAGAGTTTCAGTCTAAAACCCAATAATCTTGAAACCCAGGAAGAGCCAATGTTTCAGGTCAAGTCTCAAGGCAGGAGAAAATCGATGTCTGAACTTGAAGGCAGTTAGGGAGAAGGAGTTCCCCCATACTCAACTTTTTTGTTCTATTCAGGAATTCAACTGACTGACATTGGGGATAGCAATCTGCTTTACTCAGTTCACTGACTTAATGTTAATCTCATCTCAGAACATCCTAACAGACACCCAGAATAATGTTCAACCAAATATCCTTCCACCCCATGGCCCAGTCAAGCTGCTACATGAAATTAACCATCAAAACTCAACTGAGATTAAAAAGTAGATGTTTATAGCCTAGATCTGGCTCAGAGGCCAGTGGTTTTGAAGTTTTTCTAATTAATTGTTGTTAAGTCAATAGATAAGAGACTACCAGGGATATATCTGTAGTGAAAACAAAATTAGATTTCTTTATTTTGTTGCAGCAAGGGTGGTCTTGCTCTGGGGAAACCCCAGAAGCATCTCGGTAAGGAGTTGTTGAGCGGGTCTTCTTTTGGAGTTTGGGCTTGTATTAGATGATTTTGAGGACGGATTGGGAAGCAGAGACCAGTTCTGGATTTCAGACTGCTAAGGACCTAGGTCAATGCAGAGATTGGGTATCTTAGTGGTTTTTATCTAGGAGGTGGAAGCATTAAAGTGGGTTTAGAGGTATAATTGTTACAGAAGAGGTATCCACTCAGAGACAGGGGATGTTAGTCAGAAGAAGGGGAAGTTTAGTCATTTTGGTGCCATAATTTGGACTTATCTATGTCTTTTCTAAACATGGTTATGGAGAGACCTTATCTACGTCTTGTTTTGAGCGTTATTTGTGATCGTGAGGGAACATTGTGGTCTGGTTGTCAGTATGGCCATTTTTCACTTTCTCATTACCAACATTGCAAAATCAGGAGATTTTTGCCTGAAATCTACGTTTGTCTTCTCTTGAAAAAAATTGAAATATTGGGCAAGGTTGGGCTTTTATTTCCAGATGACACTAATTGGCTATCTCATCTCCAGTTTGCCCTAGTCCCCACCTACTTCTTATTATTTGATACCAAGCATACTTTGTTTTTTTATGTTATCTTCCTGGCCTTTGTAGACACATTCATTTTCAACCTCTGGTTTAGATGATCAGCTAACAAGAGATTTGCAATGGCCTAGAATTAGCATTTCCAATTAATGAAAATGTTCAATTTTCAACATTTTTTCACAGTTATGGAAATGACAGCATTTATCATCATTTGACTAAAGCACTATACATTAAAATTTAGTCTATCTTACTTTTGGAAAAATAAAATGAAAACCTCAAAGCATCATATATTGTATTTCAATTGATTGATTGGTCTCTAAGTGGCTCAGCTGATTTATGTTGGATTTAAAAGACAGTGAAGGAGAATACTCCTTGTCTCTTTCTAGCTAAACCCCATTGAATGTCTGTAACTTGTCTATCAGCGGGACTGTTTAGTACAAGTGACAGAATAATCTCACTCAAACAGGCGTAAACAACAACAAAAAAAATTATTGACTCACATAAATGAAAAGCCAAAGATAAGATCTGTCTGTACATTTTGATCCAGGCACATAAATAGAGCTATCTCTGGATATGGTCTTTTCCGTTTCTTGTCTGGTCTTTGTTATATTGGTTTCAATCTCAAGCTCTGCATGGAAGTGGCATGGCTGTCAGAATTGACAGCCTCATATGCTTAAAAACAGTGGAAAGGAGGATGGATTTCTCCCAAGGAGGTGAAGGAAAGTCTTTGGTCCAAATACCATTGGTCCAAACTGGGCAAGACATTCATCCCTAAGCTAATCATTTTGCAGAAAATAGAACAAAATTATTGTCTCAGTTCAATTTCGTAGGTCTGATCCTGGAACTTGAGGTAATCGTCCCCACCCATTGACATCGAGTGGATTTCAAAACGAAAGTTGGAGTAACACAAACGGAGAAAAGGTAAAAAGGAGGAGAGGGCTTCAAACAATAAATGTTTGGGAGTCTCACATGATAAATGTCTACTGCAACTTGATGGGGCACTAATCATTCAGGGTCTGATCTTTACTTTGATAGGTTTAGAAACAGAACTTGCAGAGATGTCAGGTCATGAGTTACAAATAGCTGCAAACCTATTGGAAACTGATTTGTATAATTGCCTCAGGCTTCCTGGGAATGAGACTCTGGGCTGGAGATGTGTGGAGAAGTTTATTCAAGAGTTCTCGCAGCACATTTGTGGAGGAGTGAAGAAAGCAGAAGTGGGAAGAAGAAAAAGTTTGAATGTGATAAAGTCACAATCAAAGGGCTTCAGCTGATGTTATGGGCAACTCCAGAGCAGGATGCTCTTTTATGTATGAGGGCCAAGCCTTTATACTATCTCTTTGGGTGTAGGTTGCTCCAGAAAAGGGGCATGATTTGGGGCAGGGTGACTCTTTTCAGAGGAAAGCAAATCCCAAAGAGTGACTCTGCTGGGAGCTGCCCAGTGGCTAGCACTTCCAGCAGCTGGGGGATGACTGCCTCAGTCTTGGAATGTGTTTGCTCCCGCCATAGACATACACCCGCCCACGAGGCAGAGCCAAAAGCTCACATCCTGTGGAGGTGAATCAGACCGCTTCCTTCCCACAGCAGATCTAGGATCATGTATGTATTGATTCTTACTTTTCAACTCACTTTATCTAGTATCTCTTACTCATCACCCCAAACTTCTATCTTTACAAAATGTTCTCATGACAAACTTCCTATGCTTTCCTGATACATCTTATCTTCCATTACTTATACTAATGGAATACCTTCCTTTTCAGGAAGGCAACTGAGGGGCTCCCCACAAAGCTATGAAAAGCATCCCCTTCTTATCAGCAAAAACGACAAATTAAGTCTCACTTGGGCTGGTTAATTCATCTATTTATGTAAATTCCTTTCAGTTTAACCAGAGACTCCCAGTTATGTGATTTTGGTCAAATTATTTAACCTCTCAAATTCTCGATTTTCTCATCTGTAGAATGAAGTATTATAGGATGTAGTCTGTACGGTGACCTCTAGTGTTCTAAGATCCTAATGTCCTAGAATTGCCTTTCTTTCATTTAATTATGATAAAAATAAAACAGATTCAGCGACCCATGGGACATATTCAAATGACTGCTTTCATGTTCTATAGTCAATGGGCAATCAGGAGACAGAACAGTAAATTCAAATTTCTAGTAAACACACATATATCAATGATGATGGGCAAATATTGGGTCCCAGAAGAATAGTTATAATTGGATGAGTTACTCTGCTTATGAATTTAAGGGAGCTAGACTGCTTGTGCATTTCTTACGGAATCTGTGTAAATTCTGCCTGAAAATAATATTGATCCCAAAAACTGAGGCATGCTTTTCATGTCACAGGCAAAGAAATTTACAATTCATAGAAGTAGGTTGTTATTGTTATGAATCAGAGATCCAAGTTCTAATTCTATCCAGCCCTGTTTTAAATGCTTTATGTGTATAATCTTATTTAACCCTTATAATAACTCTAAATTTACAAATGAGAAAACTAAAGCTCAGATTAAATGATTTCCCTAAGGTCCTATGGGCTAGGACCCACTACAGCTGGGATTCAAACTCTGGAATTCTGACTCTAGAAACTATCTACTAACCTTACTCCATAGAGATATGCCAAAATTGATATATAAAACTACTTATTTCTGTTCCTGAACAAGAGATAAAAAGGATTTGATGGTATATATCAGAAATATATTTTCAGACCCATTGTATGTAAATGAAAATTTATCTTGTAATTTTCTTCTTGTAAACAACTTACATCTTTCTGTTATGTATATACTGAAGCCCTATGTATATACATTACAAATATAGTTTAATATTTGAGTGTCTCTTCTCTTTTTGAAAGTCGTACATTCTTTTGTTTTTAAGTTTTCAATTCAATTTGTCCATCTCACCACTTCTATGAATAAATTAATGAACTCACCAAAAAATCAGCAGTATCTGCAATATATCACACACTGCTGAGTAGTAGGAATACAAAAGCAAACACGACACATTCTCTTTCTTCAAAGAGCTCAGAGTTCAGTAGGGGATTCAGACAAATAAACAAACAATTAACATCTAATGGGCTGAATGCTATTACAGCTGTATGTGCATGGTGCTATGAGACCATGGCTATTAGATCTAATTCTGTCTGAAGTGGGTGGGGGTAGGATGGGCAGGAAAAGTTTCACACAGTAAATACTCACTGAGCACCTGCCATGTTCTAGATTGATGCAGAGGGCTTGGGGGTACAATGAAGATGAGGAAGCACTCATATGGCTTACCACCCATAAAAGATGAGGAGAATTTTGTCAGATGGAAAGTGGTTAGTGACATTCCTAGCAATGGAATAATAATGTGCTGAGATATTAAGACATCACTTGTTTAGAATACTCCAAGAATTTCAATGTGCCTGGGAGAGGGGCAGAAGGTGAACATAAAAAGATAGGAAAAACCAAATCACAAAAAGCCATGAATGAATGAATGAATGGTACATTATAAGAGATGAAGAACATTTGAGGTATTTTAATTTGGGTCATAATGTAATCAAATTTCTATCTATGAAGATAATTCTAGCATCTGTGTGGAAACGGATTACAGAAACCTGATCTAGGAGGAAGGAGACCAATTAGAGATCATTACATATGTTAACATTTGGGTTAAGGGTTCACACTAAGGCATGAGCAGTGGAGGGAAATTTCAAGAGATCTTCTAGAAGTAGAATTAATGAGATTCCGTGTCCAGAATATAGAAGGAGTCCACAAATGAAGGCTGAAGATGATTCTTTGGGCTTCTGGGTAATTAGTGTGGTGCCATTAACAAAGACAAGGGAATTATTTAATAATTAAAGATAAGGGGATACAGAAACAGGTGGGTGGGGTGAGGAGGGGGAAACAATTCCATTTTCTAGATATCAAGTTTGAAGTACTCGGTGGATGCATGGGTCTGAAACTCGGAACACTAGAGGTGACATATATAGATTTACAACACATCAACACATCAACAAGGGAACAGAATAAAGGAGGAAGTTGAGAGGGAGAGTGTTTAAAATTTTAGAGGAAGGCTAGGATGGTGCCTGGGGTACAGCAACATTTTAAATGTAGTTGGGCAAAGCAAACCAATGGGAGGCATTTGCAGGTGAAAAGAGTGTGATGTTTTAAAGACAACAGAAAGAAGAATTTCGGAAAGGGGAGTGTGGACAATAGTGCCAACAGTAGCACAGAAGTGAAATAAAATAAAAATGAAAAGTAGTTTTTAGATTTGGCATCTGGATGACTGCAATAGCTTTGGGCATGTGTGAGGGGATACATTTAATAAGCCAGGTGGATTGAGGAATGAATGGGTGATGAAGAAAGAGTGGGTGTATGTTGATTTTTCCAGAAGCTTGGAGTCTTATTCTGTTTTGTGCTGCTATAACAGAATACCACAGACTGGGTAATGAATAAAAACATACTGGCTCACAGCTCTGGAGGCTAGGAAGTCCAAGATCAAGGCACCCGCAGGTATGGCAACTCTGACTCCAGATCGCACCCTGAACACTGCATCCTCTGGAAGAGAGGAATGCCTCATCTCCAGTGCTGAAGGTGAAAAGACAAGGGAAGAAAAGGGGTCTGAACTTGACCTTTTATAAAGGCATTAATCCCACCCATAAGAGCAGAGCCCTCATGGCCTAATCACCTCTTAAAGGTCCCACCTCTTAATTCTCTTACAATGGTAACTAAATTTCAACATGAGTATTGGAAGGAACAAACATTCAAGCCATAGCACTTGGCTATTAAGGAAAAAAGATATGGGATGGCTAGCTGAGTTCTCAGGGCAGAGGCTATCTTTTTTTGTCACTTGTTTTGTTGTTGCTGATTTTATTACAGGTGGGGAAGAAGTGAACATGTTTATATGCAGATAGGGTAAAGCCATGGAGAGCAAATTCCTACTGGACTGTGAGAGGATTGATGGAGTAGGAACAAAACGGAGACAGAAGATGATGAAATTTAAAGCACGGCCAGAGGAAAGGACCTGCTGGTTCTCAAGCCTAGCTGTGCATTAGATGCATCCAAAGAACGCTCACAAAATACCAATGCCGAGGCCCTGTTCTAGACCAATGAAATCACAATCTTTGTGAGTGGGGCCCAGGCACAGGTATGTTGAAAAATTCTTCAGCTAACATCAATGTACAGCCAGAACTCCCTAAAACAAATAAGACACATCCAACCTTATCAGAAATGTTGAAGAGTAAGGAATATTTTCAAGGCTAGAATATCATGAAAAGAGCTTGAGATGATCCTCCCTAGTCCTGGGCACTTGTCAGGCCTTTATTTTTATATTTCTTTCTGGAGTCTGACAAGTTACAGAAGTAAGATATGGTGGCCTTGAAACAGGTCCAGAGCAATGCAACAGTGAATGACCAAAAAGGTCAAAATAGTCCTCCAGGGTCCAGGTTTCAAGGAATTGAATTAATTTATCCAGAAGAGAAGGCTGTGGAGGCACTTAATTACAGTCATTGAGGAGTGATCAGATTTTATTAGAGGGAGGTGCAACATCTGTTCTCACTATTCACTGAGGCCAAGACAAAGGGGAAATGACTTATGGTTCCACAAGATGCTAATTAGACACTAAGAAAAACTCTCTGGTCATGTATATGGGTTTCGAGGTGATGGGAAATACGCCGAAAGAGGATATTTTCTTTAGAAACACAGACAATGTAGACATGGAAATGGATTAAATGAGTTCTAGGGATCTTTGCAATTCTTGGGAAACTTGTACATTGATGTTATCTCATAAACCTCCTATCACTTCTATGAGAGAAAAGATAGATTTCTAATTCTTTCATTAACATTCCACCAACACACACAAATACACATACATACACAAATGTGGAGAAAGGAAGCTAAAAGCAAAACCAAAAGACCAATATTTAGAATTTATATCAGTTATGAATATGTTTGCCTGTAGGCAGCAAAAACATGTGACTCTGGTGATTTAACACATAGGAGTTTTTCATGTAAGATCACTGAAAGCAAGTAGCTGTTAGTATTGACTCAATGACTCAACAATGACAAGGCCAGTAGCCTTGTGATTTATTTGCCATTTATGCTTCCACCCCATGCTCATTACCTTATGTTGCAAGGTGGCCATTCCACCTCTTGACATCAATCCCCATTCAAGGCTAGGACAGCAAAGGACAAGGGGCTCTGCAGGCAGCAACTTTTCCACTTGGGTAGAAAAGGAGGAAAGTGAAAGCTCTCCTGAAATCTCCCTCATTGGCAGAGACTGATGGCTGCTTAGACAACTTTCATTCTCCAGTAAAAACCCAAGTTCGGTGGGAGTGCTCAGCTAAAAAACTACATTTTCCAGCTTCCCTGGTAGCTAGAAGTTGTCAGCGTCGTGGCATGGGAGTTGCTAGGTGTGGCTCTCAGGAAAGCTCCTCAGGAGCTGGCTGGAACATGACTTTCTTGTCCTCCAGTTTTTATTCCCTGTCCCTGTCCCCCAAATCCTGCCTATAATGTGGCATCATGACTGGGGCCCCAGCAGCCTTTCTTACTCACTCCTAGGCAGGGGTGAGTCTCCAGAGCGGGCCCTCTCACTTCCTGGCAGAACACAGAGCAGGAATGGCCCCTGCGGCAGCCCTGTCCCAAAGAGAAATAGAAAAGGATGCTTCTGGACTACACATTCCCAGTTTCTTAGCCTATGCTCATGACCCTAGTTTGGTGACTGAAAGACCAGAGGTGACACACTGGGGAGCTCCTTGCACAGGGAGGGAGATGTCAAGAACAGAGAAGAAGCATTCACTCAACAACCTTCCTTAGCTTTTAATTTTCTAAACCCATGGGACTTAATTAGTCGGTGTATGGACAACCATCTCCGGGAAGAAAACCAGTGTTTTTCCAGATGTCTTGTTCTCAGCACTGTCCCTTTGTGTATCATGCTAGGATCATGGGTGGACAGTTAATATTTTACCCTCAAAGGAGTTTGGCATGAACCAGAAAAAACTATTAATCAAATTGACTCTAAACCCACACTCCAAGGCAGAAAATCCATTCCCTATTCTATATTCTATTCCACGTTCTATTTACTGTCCCCAACCATGTTGAGCCATGTCTCCAAACAGACTTTCGAAGTTCTGCAAGGAGACTGGATGACGACATCACTGCACTTTATTGATGAAATGTCAACAAAAGGAAGGCTTACATATGGATATAACTTTCTTCCCATTATCACATTTGCAGGGCATAATTAAAGCTGATAGATTAATTCCCTTGGCCCTGATAAGTGAAAAACCAAAGAAAATAAAAGCAAAAAATCCATTCTCCCTAACCTTTTATGCTGCTCTGACCCAGCTAGAGGGGCAAGGTTGGGATGGCCTCAGCGGCTGTAAGCAGTTGCCTCTTGCTCTAGTTATTCCTTCAAAGCCTCAGAAACTCTATTAGTTCTATATCAATTCTTTGATGTGCCTACTTATTAAAGAGGATGAAAAGCTAACAGTATAGTAATACCTAATAGCTAACTCTGTTCTAGACATTTTTCTAAGTATTGTGCTATTTAATTCTTTGATTATGACTATACTAACTGTATGGTAGTGTTATTCTCATTTTCAGATTAAAAAAATTGAGGCATGGAAATTAAGAAACTTGCCCAAAGTGATTCAACTAGTTTAGGGAAGACACAAGTGCAGGCAGCTCAAAAGTCTATTATTCTGTCTCACACCTCCAAATTTAGAAACAAGCTAATTCCCGATTTTGAGAATAGTTAATCCAAGCAAAATTATTTTCAGAGAACCCTATTCTCAGTGATGTCAAAGACCAGGAAAAAAAAAAAATTCAGTGGTTCCTAAAGAAAAGAAGGTAAGTGGTGGAAACAATTTTGGATTTAGCCTTTTTCATAGATAACAGTAGTTTAGAGACCAAACTTTTAAACTTAAATTAAGTTGGAAGAAATTTCCCACCAAGTGGTTAATCTGCACACAATGCATATACCATGGCTGGGCTGGAGACAAATAGCCCTCCCATGCACCCATTTCCTCTCTCAGGGAGAGGAGCATTTGAGGCATTGCTATATTTATGCCAAGTTGAGCAATTTGCCAGGGTGACCACCAAATAACCAGGTCTTATTTGAGGTGCTTTTATTACTAGTCAGCATACCCCCCGCATCCTTACTTGCATGTCCTTTTGGAAACCCATGGTTCTGGACACAGTGCTGATCTGGAGGTGGGCTCTGCCCAGTGGCCTGGCCTCCACTGTCTCTTTGGGGCATCTCCTGTCACATGTCACATGGACTCTGCCACTCCTCTCTCTATGGAGTTCTTTAAGCCTGTGAATCCCACCCCCTATGCAACAGTTTTTCCTCATCCTCCTCCAGAATCAGTCACTCAGAAGCTGCTGTGGATGATTTCAAAGCTCTGGAGGACCAAATTAAAGCAAGGACCAAATCCTCTGCTGTTTTGCTTCGACATTCCAGCCTCTAAGTAGCATTTCTACTGTTCCACCTTTTCTTGCAGGAGTGAGACCCAGCTCTGCTGTTTCTCTTTTCCTTTTGCAACCGATCTACTGTGTTCGTAATGCTTTAACTTACTGCTTTGATCCGTCCCTTTCCTTCTCTAAAACTCACAGGCCCCTCTTAGCACAGGGAACACCTGGGTACCCCTGAGATGACTACACCTCCTTGAAATTCATCCAGTTACCCTTTAAGTATTTAAAAACCTTCAGCCTTTGGACAAGCTGTGTATATTCAAGGCTATTCATTCACCATTTGCTCCTTGGCCCCAAAAGCAGAATAGAATTTGGGCAGTAGATCTAGCACTTTCCAACTAGGCTTGGCATTAATAAGTTAAAGGTAAATCCTCCCTAGTGTCTTTAGCATACCTGGAATACAGCTGCCTTGAAATTCAAAAGCAATAGTTATTTTTTCTGCCCACCAATGCCCAAAAGGCCTGCATATGGAAAGGTTCTCTTTGTCCTAAAGTGGAATCCTTACCTCAGCTACAACAGCTTAGAAAAACCATGCCTTCTAGTTCAAGGTCAAGCTGTAGTCACCAGCACCCCACAGCACATCTCTCCTGAGGCATTTGTACTGTTCTCCAAACTCTAGTGCTTGCACCTTTGTCTCTATAGAAACAGCAGCTCACTGTGGACGAAGTTGCAGGAAGCTGATCTGAACCACCAAGGTGAAAAATCCCGTATGGCTGTGCCTAAGGCCTAAAGCCACATACCTTGGTAAGGACAGCTAAAAGCTAAATAAATGCACAGTTGTAAGAAAAAAATGCATGGCTCAGGGTAGTCTCTCTCTAGGTTGTTAGGGTGAAAGCTATGTGCTTCCTGAAGTCCAAATTCCTGAGCCCTGGCCTAAACTAAAGACGCACCACGTGCTTTTTTAGTCTGGTTCTCAGATTTCTAGTCCAACATAATGGATGTTGAACACAGTATTTTTTCCCCTGTCCAAATGTTGAACCAATTGAGAAAAAAAATATAGGGCATGTGGGGAACATACCAGTTTTGTTATTGACAAAGCTATTACTTAGAATATGGCATATATCTGTGGGCATATGGGCTTCTAGTAATGAGTTAGGCTGACTGATGCAGTTACAGGCTGTGCTGCTCCCCTGTAGTCTCCACCCCTGAACAGGAAAGGGCAGACCTCTACCACCATGTGGCAGGGAGCAGAACAAATTCCTGGATCCTGCAAACAGCCAGAATCCAAAAGAAAAAGGAAGAGAGAGGGGCTGGCACACATGCCTGCTTTATGTCCCAAACTCACCAATTAGATGAAGCAACATCTCCTGTTTTGGGAAGGACACTGTGTTACATCAAGGAAACCCTTTCCAGGAGGAGGAAACATTAGGCTCAGAGAGGTTAAGTCATGTGTGCAAGATAGTATCATTAAGTAGTATTAATGCTGGAATTTGAACCTGGGCTGAACAACTCCAAAGCCACCGCACACTGATGCCTCATTTGTACACCTCTGTTCCTTGTACATACCGCTCTCACTACATCCATTACAGCACTTTGCTGTAGTTCACAACATGGCTGAATTCCCTACCAGGCACAGACCTTGACTCTCACCTTGCAATCTCCATCTTAGAATCTATAGCACATGACACATGGTGGGAATTCAATACATGCTTGTTGAGACCAGCTGGACTGAACTGGTGTCTTTAGAAGGAACTCGTGATTGTTCCTGTTCTGATTGCAATCATTGCATAAGAAATTACCCTCCAAAGTAGGAGCATAGAAAAACCATTCTATTTTCCTTATGATTTCATAAGTCAATAATTCTGGAAGAGTGAGGTGATGCTATTCTTGCCTGGTGTCTCTCATGTAGTTTTAGCCAGATGTTGGTTTGACTGGACTGGATGTTTAAGACGGCTCTCTCATGCGGCTGAAAGTCATTGCTGGCTACAGGATGGATGGGAACTCAGCTGGGACTGTCAACTGAACTGCTTGCTCTCCAGCCTGATGTCCTCAGGGTACATCCACGGTGGCTGGCTTTCTCCAGCAAGCCTCCCAAGAAAATCAGGTGGAAACTGCAGGGCTTTTTCTGATATAGCACTGGAAGTCACGTAGTCTAGGAAGTCACTTCTGTTCTATTTTATTGGTACAAGTTAGTCACTCAGATCAGCCCAGATTCAAGATGAGGAAAGATAGACCCTATCTCTCAATGAGAGAAATGTCAACAAATATGGATAAGTTTTGAAACTCCCACATGAACTTTCCCATTCAATTATCAGCCTTCTCTCACCCCTCACCCCCTAGAAATCCATAATTTATCTCCTTTGTGCTCATGCCTACCTTAACTGATAAATTAACTACTTGTTAACTAATTCAGTGAACACTGACAAATAAATATATTGCTTCTCTAAAGTAAAATATTAAAGAGTGCATTCAGAATTGAAAGAATAGCTTGACTAGGTTCTTGATTTTCAGGAACGATGCTTCGTGAAGATTATGTTTTTGAGAAGACAAGGCATTCAGTGGGACTAAAGTCACATAGCATGTAACTGACTACATATAGATAGGACAAAATATGGGGATTACGTCCTAGGTAAACATATTTATATAAATTCAGGTCCTAGGATATCAAGTGCAATCGAGCCATTGCCAGACTTAAGGAAGATAAAATTCATCTGTTATTTTGGTGCAGTGACTGCCAACCCAGGAAGGTACTAATTATCTCACACACTGTGTGAAATCCTCAAAAAAACACATTTTAACTTGAAAAATATATGCCCTGTGGTACTCTTCAGAAGAGAAAACTATAGGGTGGGGCTGTGGTACTAGAACGACGCTCCAAATCACTGTAATGTAATAGTTTACTTTGGTTGTTTGGTGATCAGGAGTGAAGGGTCCTAAGATTGGGATCATATTCAGCGAAAGAAGCAAGATGATATTTTGCAACATCTTGGAAAAAGTAATTTCTATTTCAATATAAAAAAGGTGTCTGTAAGTTTTCCATTTGGGGCAATGTATCAGACTAAAAATATCTCCTGGTAAACGACAAATAAAAGTATACAAGACATCTGTTTTGGGGAAACATTTTTGACTGAAATATAATATATATTCAGAAAAGTTCACAAATCGTAAATCGATAGCTCTAAAACTTTTATACTTGTTATTTTGAACGTGATGCTGAGATCAAGAATGTTATCAGCCTCTCAGCAGCTTCTCTCAAGCAATTATTCTCTCCAAAGTTTGCCACTGTTCTGACTGCTACACCCATAGATTAGTTTTATCTGTATTTGAACTTTATATACAGAATGTTATGATATGAGCCCTATTGTGTCTGGCTTCTTTTCTACGTGCTGTTAAGTATAATGGTAATTTACTTATTTTTACTGCTGTGTAAAATTGTAATGAATCAATATGCTCCCGCCTTTTTTTATACTGCCATCGGTAGATTTTTGTTGGTAGACTGTTTTCAGTTGTTTCAATTGTTTCAACTGAAAACAATTGGTAGATTGCTTTCAATTTAGGACAGTGGTTTTCAACTGAGGACGATTTTGCTGCCCCCAGGGAACATTTGGTAATGTCTGGAAACATTTTTGGTTGTTACAACCAGGGGAGGCTACTGGAATCTAGTGAGTAGAGGTCAGGAAGTCTGCTAACCATCCTACAAAGCCCTTCACAACAAAAAATTATCCAATCCAAAGTGTCAGTAGTGCTAAGGTCAAAAAACTCTAATGTAGGACTATCACCATAATCTGACCACAAACACTATTTTATATGTCTTTTAATAAATTATGTATAAATTTATCTTAGGTAAATACTTAGAATTATAATTTCTGGGTAGTAGAATAGGCACATGTTCAGCTTTAGAATATATGATCAACCAGTTTTCCAAAGTTTACCAATTTACATTCCCACCACCAGTGTAGGAGAGTTCCAGTTGTTCTACATCCACACCAACATCAAATTTCTTCAGTCTTTTGAATTGTGGCCATTCTGGTGGTTGTGTAGTCATCTCTCCTTGTGCTTTTAATGTCCATTTTAATGATGACTAGGGGAGAGCTAGTCACTTAATGCTGAAGGCTGTGCTCCCCTCCCCCCCAAAAATTAAATTAAATTAAATGAGGACTAACAATTATGAATACTTTTTCATATGGTTAGTGGCCATTTAAATACTCCCTTTTGTGAAGTGCCTATTCAAGTATTTAGCCCAATTTTCTATAAGGTTGTTTGATGTTTGCTTTTTCATTGTAGAATTTCTTTATACATTTTGTATCTGCACCAGACCCAGGACTTCTCTCTTGATGCCACAATGTGTCCATACATACACAACCTGGAAGTGCAGGGAGCCACCACCCTTTAGAGTAAAAGTTTGAGCACTGGGGAACAAGAATTGATGGATAGATGTTTTCCCTTTTTATCTCCCTCTGGACGAACATCCTGAAAGCATGTTATATGTTCACTCAGCTCATTCCATGGAATTGAGCAACCAGTTGCCCATATCAGAGGCCAACTCAATAATTTATCCTTAAACTCTAAAATCAAAAGCACTCTTTTAAGACTTTCCAGATAAATGATCTGTTCTGGCTCAGAGTTTGGCATACCACAGAACTACGTGTGCTGTTTTTAAGTTGATCTTGATTGATTACATGAGTAACAAAGTTTTTGTCTCTTTTCTCAAGGTCTCAAGAAATCCAACTATGTCCATACCCTTGGAGAGAATATAATATTGATATTTGGAGGAAATGCATGCTAGTGATTGTCTTGCCTCTCTGCAATGTTCACTGCAGAAGCTGTCTTAGAGCTGTCTGCCCCCAGAACTCAGCATACCCCTTTGTTAAATTGCTCTAAGTATCATACAGTATTTTTAAAATGAAGAGCCCAAATGTATTCACCTGTAGTTTTCACTCAACAGGTGACTTTAAGTGTGTATTTGCTATATTTACAACACTTTGCTAAGCCTTTTATGTGTGTATCAGCAAATCCTCACACACAAAATAGTCATTCTATCATTAGCCCCATTTTACAGATGAGAAGATTGCACATAGAAGTTTAGCAACTTATCCAAGATTCTGTAGCTCATATATTCCGAAATACATTCGTATTTTTTGGCTCAAAAATCCTGTTTGATTAACCGCAAAGTTCCACTGCTTCACTTTGATCATAGCTGTCAATTCAAACATTATATATTTGCTGCTGATATCACATGACATAATTTCAAGTGTATGGACGTGTGTTTTTCCTGAAGGCTGCTTCTCAGTGTTTTCATGTTGATGATGAAGATGAGAATGATGACAACGAATCACCTAGTCTGGCTTCCTTTGTAAAATACACAGTTGGGAAATCTCTGGGAGAAAAAATGTCATCTACCTCTAGAGGAACAGATGGCTCCAGTTTATAAGGCGCTAGGCTAACACAACTAGGAAACTGGAACCTGCTCCTAAGCATACAGTGGGCTAATAAAAGAAAACAAACATTTAGTAACCAGTGTTGAATGGATAACAATGAAAAAGACAACCACAGTCCTGATAACAGGGCTTTGAGCAAGCCAGGGCGAGCATAAAGGGACTCGCACTCATGTAACAGTGTGGTTAGCTTCCTATTTCCTCATCCTGAGAACACTTAATCTCTGTTTTATTACTAGTGACTAACTCACTGAAGGCAGAGATTAGAGAGAAAGGACAATGGGCTTTGGGGCTGCACATACTTGGGTTTAGAATCAGACTTTGCCACTTACCAGCTATATGTCTTTGGGGATATTGTTTGATCTCTGAGGCTCAATTTTCTCATCTGTGAAATGAGATGGATAAAATAGGGCCTTTCAGAGATTTTGTGAAAGGAGGAGTCTGGGCTTGGTTTCCTGGCAAACATGATGAGTTGGTGATTTGCATGTCAGAATTTTATTGGGCTGTTCTCAGGATTGACACCTGTAGGGGAGGGAAGAAATCAAGACCAGTTTAATGCAGGCTCAACAAAAACCTCATCTGATCCTGTAAGAGCTCTGGAGCTGGGATGATCCTTCAGAGTTATCCTGCCTATGGCAAGGGGCTAGGCATTTATACTTTTTTCCCATGCACCAGACATTGGATGTGAGCTGCTTCCAGGGAGCCCGTGTGACCTTGGGCTAGGTGTCTCTCTTTAGCTTAAGCAGATTCCCTGAGAGATGATTCCCCAAGGGCTGGGGAGGAATGAGTGCTTCAGTTGTGAAAGGAGATGTGGGCAGTGGCTCACAGTGTCCACTGGAGCAGGTATTGCCCCAACCCCACGATTCAGTACATACCTCTTCACCTTAACACTGCTTCCCAGAGTCTCCTTGTGTTTTTCCTTAAGACAATATAATTGGACTTCAAGCTACTATTGGGGTCCACCCTAGGCTTTGCCTGTCTTCCTGGTCCCAGTCCCAGTTACCTTCCCTGCTAGCCTTTCAGGCAAGGCCCAGCCACTCAATCCACAGACTTTTAGAGCTTCCTAAAGGCCACCAGCTCTTCAAGCCCAGGTTCTAGAGCTATTTACCTTGGATGTCTTTGTACATTACTGTTGATTTTTGCTTAATCCAGATGCTGGAGCTCAATCTCCAAATGTGAATCTGGCTCAAGTCGGACAGTACAAAAAACTGCCAATAGCCAAACAGGTCAGTCAGAAGCCTACAAAACAAGCCCCACTGAAAGTATTTGTATGGAGGTCAGGGCTTTTCCCATGGCGGGGTAGGAAAAATAAGTGACCTGGTTGGAAATAGCCAGCTCACTTGCTGCCGTATGGTGCTTCCCACATAGCCCCGAGAACGACTGAGTTTTATTTTGTATAATGTGCAAACCCTTCCAAAGCAGTGCTGGCTTTGATTGATAGCAGCTAATATTTATTGAGCCCTAGTCATGGGTCATATGCTGGGCTAAATGCTCCATATGGATTATCTCATCTTGTCCTCACTGCTACTTGATGAAGTTCCCATGTGGAGGGGAATATTATTTTCTCCACTTTGTAAGTGAAGAAAACTGAAGTTTAGAAATGATTTACTTGTCAAGTGTAAGTGTATTTTGAATCCAGGCAGTCTGACTCTTAACATCTATGCATGAATTATGGTCTAAGGCATCAGGAGAAGGGCAGGATTTTTACCTGCTCCCTTTGGTCCATGAATGACCCTTTTCTGTTAAGTAGGAGCCACATGGTCTGTAGTGGGTTGAATAGCATCCCCCTAAATTTATGTCCACATAAAACCTCAGACCATGACCTAATTTGGAAATAAGGTTTCTGCAGATATGATTAATCAAGGATCTTAAGATAAAATGATTCAGGATTTGGGATAAGCCCCAAATCCAGTGACTGGTGCTCTTACAAGATGAGTAGAGGAGACAGAGAAATACACAAAAGGAAAGGCCATGTGAAGACAGAGGCAGAGATTGGGGTGATGTGGCCATAAGCAAGGAATGCCTAGGACCACCAGAAGTTGGAGGAGGCAAGAAAGAATTCTTTCCTAAAGACTTCAGAAAAAGCATGACACTGCTTACCTTTTGATTTCAGACTTCTACGTTCCAGAGCAGTGTAAGAATACATTTCTGTGGTCTTAAACCACCAAATTTGTGCTACTTTGTTACAGCAGCCCTAGGAAACTAATACATGGTGTGACTCAAACAGCTAAACTGGGAACCAGTTGGCCTTCTTGTTCTCTGGGCCAATTTCTTCTATTAAATGAAGAGTTTGCTCTAAATGTCCTCTGGGACCCCTTCATCTTTGTCAGTGTATGATCCTAAATCATGTCACTCCCCAACACATTCTTGGTACCAGCCATTCTATTTGCCACATTTGTTAGGACCAGCACCCAGGCACAGTCACTTGGCTCCTTCCATATGCCTTTTTAAATGGCTTTTCTCCTGCAAAACTCTTAAATAAAATGCAATTTAAAATGACTTCAATTTTGAAAATACCTTCATTTGTTCTTGCCATTTGTTCACTTCCTGAGCCAGGCACTTATAGCACAAATGACAGCATCAAAGGTTAATGCAAGCATTTAGATTTGCCTGAATTTGTCATTTTTTCAATGGGCTGTGTCATTAATGTCTAGGTCCTGGAGAGAACCTGACTTTCAGAAATAGACAATCATATTAATAGCCTGAAAAAGGCTGAAGGCTATGAAATGCTGCACTTTTTACAGCAGAGACAATGCCCATGTGATTGGTCTTCTGTAACTTTGCTAAGATAAGACTGTGACAGACACCTCCTCTTCATGGAAGTAGCAAAACTAAAATGATATAAGAGTTGATTTCAACCCCTAAAACACTTTGCTCCTCCATGAGCCCACACCTGGATCTAGTCATGGATCCTACTCCCCTCCATTTAGAGATTCTTTCCAGATGCCCATGGCTGAATACTAAAGGCAACAGAAAACAGAAGTAAAGAAAGGTTTATTAAATTGCCCAAGGTCACCCAATCAAGAAGTAAAGGCGCTAGATTCAAACTTAATGCAGTCCAACTCCAGAGTGTGGGCTCTTCATCCCTACCCTATTTCTACTGAGTCTCCGTGTGGAGAATGGGTTCGATAGAAGCAAGAATGGAGAAAATGAAACCAGTTAAGAAACTATCATAACCATTGGTAGTAATTATAAAAGGCAAGAAATACACACTTGATTAAGGTAGCACTGTAGAGGAAGTGGGTTGCAATATTAAGGAGGCAGAAGTTAGAAACAGGAATGAATTTGATGTGAAATTAAGGAGACAGAGGGTTGAGACAGAGGACACCTGCATTGTGTCTTGGTAAATGAGTGTATGGTGGTGGTAGTCACTTAGGTAGGGAGTACAGGAAGAGGAGGGATATGCTTGAGTACAGATGGTGGGTTCCGTTTTGGACATGCCAATTGCATTTCTATACCTATTGTATCTCTATTCCTATGTTCAGTAGACAGTCGTCTAAACAGTGGGTATATTAATCCCATTTTTTGCATCTCCCCAGATTTGTTTGGCTGCTTTTGCCTTCTAAGCACTTGACCATTTGCTTAATGGATAGCCCCACTGGCTGCCACCTAGACTGTCAACACTACTTGCAGTCTCAGCCTTCTATGGAGGACCAGGCTCTGGCAGCTTCTATTGTCCCCAACACAAAGGGAACCACTGCAGTTCTGGCCTCCAAACCTGGCCTGAATGGATCCAGTGGCTCTGGCTTCTTCCACCACTTCCAGACTCAGATGAGGTGCTATACTAGGAGATTGGCTATCCCCACAGTTTCCCATAACCTGGAGGTAAAAGCAAGTAAACATTCCATGTGTCAAAATTTGACTAATAAGAGACAAAAGATGGAGAAAGCCAGCACATCTATTATTCTCCTCTCTTCCTCTCCACTGACCATTCCACAGAACAATGATCCCAACACCCTCTCGGGAGACATCCCACGGGAAAGAGCAAAAGAGTTGTGCTTTCTTGGATGCTATAGCCAACATGGCCATGTACAACTTCATATTATATTTATTTTCCCTATTTTTCTTTTCCTCTCATTCTTGATTCCTGGATGGTACCTCCTACCTAAATAAAGCATTAGCTTGCAGCCTTTGCCTTTGAATCTTGTTTTCCAGGGAGCTTAGGTTATGACAATTGGTACAAGGAGTGGCTCTAGAAAGCAGATAGTCAGCATGGGATTTTGACAATGGTTTTCCCACCTGTCTAAAGACAATAAGAAGCTGGAGTCTAAGTGTGACAGCCAAACCCCTCTGGTATATAGAACATGACAAATACTAAAGCTTTCATGTACATTTAATTAGGCAAGGTGCAGGTGGAAGGGAAGGAGACAAGAGATCAAGTGGGTGTTGTATTCGATTGGTATAAGGGCAAGAGTAATTACAAGAACTGTGGCAAGCATTTTTAACAGTAATGAAGATCTTGCAAAAATATAAAAACAGTAGGTCCAGAGTTAATTGCCACCTTAAGGAATACTATAAAATTAGAATACTTTGTGGCAGCTTTAAAGGAAATTATTGTCATCTGAAGCCTGAGGACATGCTCTGCCGAAATTTTAGGTTTAGTATCTGATTATAAGTGCGACTGAATTGCAAAGAAGACTGAATACATAGCTGTGAAAAGCTTCCTAGGTCAAAGTCAGGGCACTGATAGGAAACTAGTAGACCTTGAGACTTGGATGGAGACATTTGGGAGGACTAGCCTAAATCTTATACCTATAAATTGCTCCCAAGTCCTTCTGGCGGGCAAAGCAAGCTTCTTCCTTTTGCCAGAGAAGAATAGATTTTCCTTGCCTGGAAACTGTACAAAACCTCAACTGAATGAAATCACTTGCAATACAATGTTAGGTCCCAAGTTCCACCCTTTCGACTTCTCATTGACTTCAAGCCAATGAGCAGGATCAGACCTCAGCACAGCCTAAACAGGGAAGTACAAACTCTGTTTTGGGAAAAAAAAAAAAAAAGTCCAAAACATGTAAAAGGAACTGCAGGGCATGACTAATATGACCCAGTAGGAAATGGGAGAATATGTGTGAAAGGGAATATTCAGGATATTAGACTTGGGTGGTGAGCAAGCTGGAGCGTGATGAATAGAGATGAGTTTATTGATATGGGAAGAACTCACCTATGACTTGGGATTTAATATTTTGCCCTGGAAAGACACATGTGCCAAAGTGTGAGACATAAATCTGGTGAAGATTCGTGGGCCTGGCATGTTAGCGAAATTAAGCTGAGACTCCTGCCTGAAGCTGGTTCTAGTATTTTGTTGGGATAGCTCCTTGAAGCCTAGACATGAAAATGGGCTAGAATAAATAAGATAGAGATGCCAGCAGCTCCTTGGCCTAAGACTGAGGAAGGGGTCAGACAGCAAGAAAATCAAGTGACATACAATGATGGAAGGATAGACAGCACCCTATCTGTTTGTGTTGCTAGAAAGGAATACCTGAGACTAGGTAATTTATAAAGAAAAGAGATTTATTTGGCTCATGGTTCTGTAGGCTGTACAAGAAGCATGGCACTGGCATCTACTTCTGGTAAGGGCCTCAGGCTGCTTCCACTCATGGTGGAAGATGAAGGGGAGCTGGCATGTTCAGAGATCACATAGCAAGAGAGGAAGGGAGAGAGAGAGGGGAGAGGTGCCAACCCCTTTTAACAACCAGCTCTCATAGGAACGACTAGAGTGAGAACTCACTTACTGTACTCCACCCCACCTCCAGGTAGGGCAATAATCTATTCATGAAAGATCCACTTTTATGGCTCAAACACCTCCCAGCAGGCCCCACTTCCAACATTGGGGATCAAATTTCAACACATGATGTGGAAGGCACAAACATCCAAACTATAGCAACCACCCTCCATACTAATCAAAGGTCAATGGTCACTCATTTTGCTGCCCTCTCAACCATGCTAGACGTAAAATTATAAGTACAGGCCTTTGAAGGCTCTTGTTTCAAATATGAAGACCTTTTATTCTATTCACCTGGAGTGCTAAAAGGTGTATTTTCATTCATTCCAAACTGGCTTTCAATGCCAATGGGCATTAATCAATTCTAGATCACTGAAGGGCTCTGTAGGTTACTAAATGGCTCTGACTGTCCTTGATAACACATTAGAGAAATGAATAAAGCAGTGGCATTAGAATATAATTAAATTCAACTCATGAGCAAGGTAAGATGACTATGCTTTTTAAGCAAGTTTTTTCTAAGAGCCTGCTGCTGTCTCTTTGCAAATCTGTTCCTGGGAGTAGCTAATGTTCTCCATCTGTCCAGTCTCTCTCACCTCTTTAATGTATGTTGTCCTGTATTATGTCTCATCATTACTTTTGGTGACAGACACAGTCTTGCTAAACATGGACCTACAGATTCCCTGGGTATATGGCATCAAAAAAATTAGAGTACATTATAGATACCCAGTAGTGGGATTGCTAGACTGAATGGTAGATCTACTATTAGTGCTTTGAGGAATCTCCATATTGTTTTCCATAGAGGAAAATTTTTAGTCCCACCAACAGTGTAGCCAACCTCCATTGTTTTTTTAGTTTTTAGCAGTGGCCATTCTGATGGGAATAAGGTGGTATCTTATTGTGGTTTTAATTTACATTTCCCTGATGATTAGTGATGTTGAGTATTTTTTCACATATATCTTGGCCATTTGTCTATCATCTTTTGAAAAAACTTTGTTCATGTCTTTTGTTTACTTTTTAATGGGGTTATTTGTTTTTTTCTTGCTGATTTGTTTGAATCCTTTGTAGATTCTGGATATGAGTCCTTTGTAGATTCTGGATATAGTTTGAGAATATTTTCTCCCATTCTGTAGGCTATGTATTTAAAGAAAATATGGTGTGTGTGTATATATATATATATATATACACACATATATACACACACACACATACCATGGAGTACTACTCAGCCATAAAAGGAATGAAATAATGTCTTTTGCAGCAACTTGGATGGAACTGGAGAAACTTGTCCTTAGTGAAGTATCTCAGGAATAAACAAACCACCACATGTTCTCACTAGTAAATGGGAGATAAATAATGGGTATGCATGGCCACACAGTGGTGTAAAGGACACTGGAAACTAAGAAGGGGGGAGGGTGGGATAGGGATAAGGGAAAAAAACTTACCTATTGGGTACAATGTATACTACTCTGATGATGGGCACACTAAATGTCCTGACTTCAGCATTATACAATTCATCCATGTAACAAAAACACTGGTACCCCCTTAATATTTTGGAAAAAAAGAATACATTATAGAGTCTGAATGTGGCATTTCTGCTGAAAAGTGATATGCATGAAATTTTGCTTGTATTTATTTAACTTCATTCTCCTAAGGAGGCCAAAGAAATTTATATATGTCACTGTGAATCATCTCGGCATCCCTCAGAAGTGGTACCAAATTCAGAAAGCCTTTTAGTGGTGCTGGTATTAGCAGAGAGGATTGATGTTTGGCATTCCTGGTTAACGATGTTCTACAGGCTTTTTCAATTCAGTTGTTTCAGAGAACAAAATTTACTTCAGTTATGGCTAAAGCTATTTCATCAAGAAATTGAGGAAAGAAAGTATTTAACCTTTAAATAGGTCCTCTTATGTGTCAGACAATGTTAGATGATCAAGAACTATTATCACATTTGATCTTAAAATAGTCCTACGAGGTAGGTTTTCTTATCTCCACTTATTTCAAATGAGGGAAGTAAGTGTCAGTGAGATCAAGGTCATGCAGCTCTAACACGGCAGAAGTGGGCTTTGAGTCCTGGTCTAATTCCGCAGCTTGAACTTTCTCTTCCAGGCTCACTATTTCACCCTCATGGAAGCTGAATGAAGAGACTGTGCTCAGGACACCAGGGAAGTGGACTCAGGTTTCCCTGGCCTAAGAAACTGCAGGTCCCTCCTGGTCCATAAAATCACATTGCTATTATATTCCTAAGTACATTTTTTCCCCTATAAAGTTTTAGAAAATGCTTTTCAATACCTTTTACCTTTTTTCTAGGACAGAGGCTATTTCTCAAGCTCCTAGTCAAGTTCACTGGAAATGGGTCTTTTGTCTGAAGAGGCTAAGCATGACAGAAATCCCTGTTACAAGTCAGCTTTACCAAGCATCACCTGTGGATGGCATTTTTGGGCCACTTCACTCTTTACTTAAGGATACAAGACTAAAATGTTCATTTGAGGAGAGAGGCTGTATTTTCTGCTGCTCTATAAGCATGACCAGAGAATGGGGCTTGGGGGAGCAATATAGGAGTAGCTGAGGTCAAAATAGAAGAAAGAAAGCAAGCCAGAGAAACTGATGACTGTATCATGTCGGCTGCATTGATGGTGCTGGAACTGACCTATCACAGCTGTCAGACCTGGAAGGGAACTCAGAGATCATCCAGCCTAATCTATCCGTTTTTCTGACATAACAATTGAGCCCTTGGAGATAAAGTGACTTGCTCAAAGTTATGCAGTTCAAGACTCCTCACTTCTAGTCCAATGCCCTTTCTATGACACCACATTTATTATATTTCAAGGCTGTGGAATAGTAGATGGCTTATAATTTTTCTATTTTCAATCTGATATATAATATGTTTTATATACACTACATTTAATTTGCTAATCTGAAAGTTTTTTGAGCAAGAAATAAGCTCTTTTTTTTTAAGTCACTGAGATTTTGCAGTTTGTCTGTTGTCACAGCATAGCCTGCCTGTCCTGAATAACATATGCTATTGAGGTGATCATGTATTTTCTCACATTAAAATATTTCCCGATGTTGAGTTATCCTTGCAGTCTTGAGATGGTCTTTAGATTATGGTGTGGGTATACAGACGTGATGTATTTCATATGCACCACATTTAATTAACTAATATTTTATCTAGTATTTAACTCTATAATCACAAGTGAGATTGGTCTATCATGTCTTGTCCTTGGCCAGTTTTGATATCAGGTTATACTAGATTCTGGCTAACTTTTCCTCATTTTGTATTCTCTGAAACAGCTTATAAGATAGAGATGATCTATTCCTTGAATTTTGAGCAAAGGAGAAGGTATTATAAGATGAATTTGGAGAGATGATGAAGGGCCAGATGATTTAGGGTCTTGTAGGCCACAATGAGAATTTTGAATTTTATTTAAGGACATTGGGAACCTATTGAAGGATATAAGCTGCTGAATGCCATCATGATCTATTATGTACCTGGAATGCAGTCATGCATTGCTTAACAATGGGGATATGTTCTGAGAAATTTGTCATTAGGCGATTTTGTCATTGTGTGAACGTCATAGCATGTACTCACACAAACCTAGAAGGTATCGCCTACTACTCATATAGGCTATAAATTACTGTACTTAATACTATAGGCAAATGTAACGTAATAGTAAGTATTTGTGCATCTAGACATATCTAAACATAGAAAAGGTACAATAAAAATACAGTATTATAATCTTATGGGACCACCATCATATATGCAGTCTGTTGTTGACTGAAATGTCATTAAATGGCACATGACTGTATACCACAGTGTCTATTGTCTGAAGAATGCACTAAGGTGGTTAAGAATGGAAGAAGAAAGACCAGCTAGAAGACTACTTAAGTAGTTGAGGTAAGAGATGATGGTGGCTTGCGCTAAGAAATGGCAGAAGGGGTAGTAGAATTCAATTGTTTTAATGTGATGTTTATTTTAATATATATCTACAGGATTTGTTAACAGATTATATACAAGACTAAGGAAAATGGAGGGACTGAAGCTTTCTGGCGTGACTCCTAGATTTTCACCTATGTAACTGGGTAGAGAATGTCCTACTTATTTATATGAGGAATTCTGGAAAAGGAAGAATTTTGGGGCTGTAGGTAGGGAAAACAGTAGTTCTGTTTTGGATCTGTTTAAATAGAAATGACTGTTAAATGTTCCAGTGAAGATGTAAAGTAAGCATTTGGAAATTTGAGTTTGGAGCTCAGGAGAGAAATCAGGGTATCATCAGTGTATCAGTGGCATTTAAAGCCACGGAACTAGATGAGACCACCAAAGAAGAGAGGAGACATGACGAAGAGGTCCCAGGACTGACATCTGGACTAGGCAAAGGAGGTGAGCCAGCAAGAGACTGAGCTCATTCTCCAGGGTACTTGAGCTCTCCGGTGTTCCTATTTTGGGTCTGCATAATTCTCCTTGTACTTGGGCTGTGCACATTCAGAAACTTATTAGGCACAATGTCAGTGCTTAATGAATAAAGAATTGATTGATTCAGAATAAATACTGTTATTTCTGGGGTTGATGCTTTGGAATCAGTAGGAGCTCTTACAGGCAGCTTCCCGGGCCTCTCTATCTGCAGTGGCTCAATGGAGAGACTTCAGGTCCCTTCTCCTCAAGGATTTCCTAGCCTAAATGTTCTGCTTTTGATCAGAGTAGAGTTGTGTCACCCATGTTTGGGAGTCTATCTCAAACTTATTAGGGCCAGCTCCCAGAGGGCCACAGGGCTGAGGACCTTGAAAAAAATCTTGAGAAGATCTTGTCTTCCAAATATCTAGTTAATGGGCTTTATTGGTCAGAGGTAAAAACATTTATTTTCATACCTTGAAAAATTAGCACTGAAATTACCCATGATAAGAAAAGAAAGTTCTTTCTAAGAGTCTAATATTTAAGGGGAAGTAGAAAACACCACCCTGTATCGAGTAGATTGAAAGCTTCAGAGTAGTTGAATGGAGTACCATAAAAGGAAAACTAACACAGCACAGAGAGAAACTTAGTCCAGGTTGCTAAGCTCTGTACCATGGATTGTTCATAGCCTTTCGATTACAGCATCATGTGTTGGTAGTGACTTCTTATAAAATTCAAAATTGATAGGTAAAATTAACTAATTTAGGGAGAAGTTCCTAAATGTTTTTCTATAAATTACAGAAGTGTATTAAGTAATTTAAGTAAACATTTCAGTTCCTTGATCTTTTTTTTCCCTTTTTCTAAAACCAAGTAGTAGGTTTGTAGAAATTCAAATACTTGATTAGTTGGAAGAGTTAGGAAATATTAATAAGTAGAAATGATGGAGAATCAAAGAAAAGGAGAATAAAATAACAAGTGAGTTTTTGATTTGGGTAAGCAGGTGCCCTCTTATCCCAATCATGATAGAATTTCCATCTTCTGAGGAACTATAAAGTGCTGACCAGCAGATACATTTAAAACAACCACGTGGTGAAGACCAACCTCATGATAATACATAATATTATAAATGTTTCTGGGTGTGCAATAAAGCCTAAAGTGGCTTTTCTCATAGTCACGTTTCAGCAATGACCACCACACATCCTTTCTGTCTTTCCAATGTTCAGAGGTGAGTAAGTTCCCTCCTCCACATGAAGTCTTCCCTGGCACTACCATAACTCATAGTGAACTCAATGAGAGAACTTATTACTGGTATCATTCATCTGTCATTTTTAATATTTCATGCCAATCTTATCCCAATTTAGATAAAAATCATTTAAAGTCTTAATAGGAAAATGATAGCATTCAGTTTTCAAATGACTTCCTCCTATAGCATCTCATTTTGTAGTCAGAGAACATGGAAACTGGAAATAACTTTTGCGATCACCTAGACCAGCATCCTCAGTGTAACTGAGTCCTCAGTAACCTTTCAGACCAGGGCCATTCAGCTTTCCTCAGACACCTTCACAGACACGTGCAGCTCACCTCCTCATTAAAGCCATTTTAAACAGCCCTAATTGTTAGAAAGTACTTCCTTGTGTTAAACTGAAATCTGTCTGCCTGAAACGTCTATATATTATATTAAATTTAAACTTGTCCTCTGGGGCTTGAACTATTATGTTTGATTCTTTTTACACAGAAGAGTCCTTTAATGTTTTAAGATCATTATCATGTATCACCCAAGCCTTTTCTTTCAGGGACAAATTGTCTTCTATTTCTTCCAGTCATCAGAGTGACTTTGAGCACATTTACCATTCTTATTGCTTTCTGCCAGTTTCACTAAGTCACTCCCTCAATGAATACCTACTGTACTCCTGCTGTGTTCCTGGCACTGGTCTAGGCATTGGGTATACAATAAGGGTGCAACATGTAGTGGAAACAGGACAAAAATCTCTATGTCCGTGGATCTTACATCACAGAGATAGACTCAGAGCATAAATGAAGGATTTATGTCCTTGGCATGTGGCATCTGGAATGTTCTAGACACATCTGCACAGAACAATTCTGTGACTGGCCCGCTTTCTAACACCTCCATTCAATTGGTCTATACTTCCCCACCACCATATTTGTAGCAAAGCAGTTTGTGATTGCATTATCTATTTTTGGTAGATGTGGGCTCCTTTTGAACAATATTGAGTTTGCTTTCAACTACAAACAAAAACCCTGTGAAAAAATGTTTCCTTTGAACTGATGCTCAATCATATCTTGTCCATCTTGTACTTAATGCTAATTTAACCCTCTCCTATTGTCTTAGTCTGTTCCAGCTGCTATAAAAAAGTACCATAGACTGGGTGGCTTATAAACAACAAACATTTATTTCTCACGGTTCTGGAGGATGGAAAGTCCAAGATCAGGCTGCCAGAAAAGCCAGTGTCTGGTGGCCTACTTCCTGGTTCATAGATGGCCGTCTTTTTACTGTGACCTCATGTGGTGAAGAGTTGTAAGGGAACTCTCTGGGGATTCTTTTGTAAGAGCACTAATCCTCTTCATGAGGGCTCCACCCTTATGACCTAATCACCTCCCAAATGTCCCACCTCCTTATATTAATACCATCACTTTGGGAGTTAGGATTTCAACATATGAACTCTGGGGGAACAAAAACATTAAGACCATTGCATCCACCTAAGTATAAGGCTTAACATGTACCCTTGCTGAATTTCATCTCTTTTGGTTCAGCCCATCTTTTCAGCCTGCCCAGATCTCCTTGGGTCCCCATGCCATTATTCAGTGCATTAGCTATTCCTCATAGCTTTGTGCTATTTATAAATTTGATAGGTGGGCTATTTCTTCTCTTGCTTGAGTCACTGTGCCCTGCCAGATAGAACAAGGACAGTATGAGGGCAGAACTCTGAATCTTCCCCATGAAGTCCTCTTTACAGGTGTGTCCTGGTCAATTAATCAGCTCTCTCTTTGCCAGCCTTATTCAGCATGTTCTGAGTCCAATGAACTGTTATTCAAGCCCCTGTTTTGTCACTGTTTTCAAAGCCAATGCCAAAGAACTTGTCAATTGCCTTGCTGAAAAATATATATTGCTTTAATATAGCCCTCATTGGACAGTTTAGAGGCCATACTTAAAGACAAAATGAGGCTAGTCTGGCATGATGTGTGGTTGGTGAACACTCATTGGCCCAGTGCTCACCACTTTTCTCTTTAAGTGTTCAAAACTCATCCACTTACCAATTGGTTAAAGCCCAAACTTTCCAGCATGGGCTGTATGTTCTTCACAACCTGTCCACAAGTTATAGACCAGCTTCATTTCCTTCAATGTCACTCCCTGTCTTTGAAACCAGCCATACTAAATTTTTGCAGTACAGCAAACCTCAGCCTTTATTCGTGCTTCTGTAATTTGGAATGTGTTAGTTATTTCAACCACCTGAAATGCTGCTGTTCTCTTTGTTCCTCTTTGTCCATCTGGAAGATTCCTGGTCAATTTCTAAAGACCCTGTTAAAATGTCCCCTTTTTGTGGAAAGTGTGCTTGACTCTCCTCTCTGTGCTCTCCTAACACTTTGTATGCACACACACTTCACATGTTGCACTGCAGTGGTTTACATGTCTGTCTTTCCTACCAGCCTCTGCCATGGGAAAGGTCCATTCATTGTCAGAGACTGCCATATGTCTGGCATGGTGTAGCAGCTTAACAAACATTTGTTGAATTCCACTGCAGAATTTTCCTCTGGATGGGCTCTTGATACAAATCCAGTTTGTGCATCCATATTCTCCCTCATTTTAGGGAAAGTGGCTCTATTTTGATCTTTTGCTCTTTTTTCCTCAACCATGAGGATTTCATTTCCAAATTCTCTCAATGGCAATGGCTGGAACTGCTCTGACTGGGGATAAACACCACTGAGTGCTCTTTTACCATGTCTTCCCTTATCCTGGGTCTCAGTTGCCTCTTAGAGAGTAAATATAAGAAGCACCATACTTGGAATCTAAAGACTGGGGTGTAAGTCCTGGCTCTAACTCTGCCTAGGTATGTGACTTTGAGACAGTAAATTCACTTCACCAAAGCCCAGTTTCTTCATTTGCAATTTGAGTGTTATCCCTTCCATTTTTAAAATTATTTTATTATTCTAATTGTGTCTTCTACCATTTCTAATATGAAGACTGTCCTCCTTTTGGAAACCAAATGGGAGATGAGTTGCTCTGTGACCCCACTGATCCCATGGCCAACTGCTAGAGCTGTGCTCCCATAAAGCTGCCCCAGGGATGGCCTGTTATTGCTGTGCTTAGCCCTCCTGTGGGGACACTACCTCTCATCTCTCACTGTGTCATTCTGATCCAGTCACCAGGCTTGTCACCACACTTTGGATACCACACACTACTCGTTGGATGGACTGTTTTCAATTATTGTGGCTACAGCTGCTCCCAATGTCTGCCAAGCAGAAATGGTGGTTAATTTCTAGGCCACTGCTTCTGTCGACATGGCCAGCATAACTGCTACTGGAATGTCTTTCCAAATACTTCATTTGCCTTGGGATAAAATGATTTTCACAGCAGAGCAAGGCAAGGAAGATAATACAAATTTTGTTTTACAGTTAAGGAAACCAAGGCTTAGAATGGTCAAGTCAGTTGCCCAGTGTTACCTAGATTTTAAGCCGTGGAGTCAGGACTAAAGCTCAAATGTTTTGATAGCTTCTTTAGTGGAGTTCCATCACGTAGAAAGGGCAGGAACAAAGTCTCAACACTTTCTGTCTTCCTTCCCGAACATTATACCACGTCTCATTTATAATATGTGCTCAATGAATGACATTTAAAACTTGAGTAATTTTGGAAGTACTCTAGATGAGAATTTAAACATTTCAACAGGAAGAAGAGAAAAGTAAACTCATGATAAAGTCAAGTCTTAGTTTTTACTTCTTTTTTTTCCTTTACCAGCCCTCTGACATTGGTATAGAAGTTCTAATTAGCAGAAAAATGGCCACAAAATAGACAAAAGGATGGTAAAAGTGAAGAATAATTCATTAATGAGGGTATTGTGCTGTAAATAATTGGGAATTCACTACAAAGAAGAAAGTATTTCTCAAAAACCTGTCATTTTGAGGTAAGATTCCTCAAAGCGCTTTGCTTTTTTCATCCTGCCTATATCAATCTTAAATCAATTATCCTGTAAAACATCCATGTAGTATTGCGAACAGCGTAACCCCTTTAACATTGTTCTCATCTTTGTGCTTGCCCCGTGTTGCTTACAATTCTTTCACACAATAAAAGCCTCAAATTAATAAAGTGCTTGTCTCAGAAAATCAAAATGCTTTTTCGACATTGCCGTTTAATTAATTCTCAAAGCTTTCCTCTGTAAAGTGGGTGAGTGGTAGGAAATGGAATTATTCTTTCCCTTTATGACACATAGGAACCAAGTTGGAGGGACAGAGCATTTCCATCGACAGTGGAACCTGATGCCAATTCAGTTCAGGTCAAGGTTTTTGACTGGGTTCTTGCAGTCTACCCAGGGTTTCAAACAAAATCAAGCTCATAGACTTACTCACTTAATAATCAGCACGTGATTACTGGATGCCCACTCTCTGTCAGATCCTGTTCTAGACACTGGGAATATAGCAGTGAACAGGAGAGAAAAAAAATACCTAACCTCATGGAACTTAAATTTTTCTGGGGTGAGACAGACATCAAACATAGTCAAGAGGTAAATTATACAGCAGGTTAGACCAGGATAAATGCTCAGTGTAAGAAAGAATGGGAATCCAGGGAGCGTGCACAGTTTTATGTGAGGTAGATAGGGTGGACCTCAGTGAGAGGGTGCCATTTAAGTAATGAATTGGAGAAAGAGAGAGAGCAATATCTGAGGGAAGAGCATTCAAGACAGAGGGAACAGCCAGTGCAAATGCCCTGAGGTGGCCGCATGCCTGGAATGTTTAAAGAATCCAGGAGGGCAGTGTGGCTGGAACAGAGTAAGAGGAAGAAGAGCACAAATTGAGGTCAGATGTAGCAACAGAGTGTTCGTCTAAGGCCATGCTGGCATTTTAAAGATGTCTTTCCCATTGAGGGACATGGGGTGTCTCGGAGGACTTTAAGTAGAGAAGGAACTTGATCACTCGGGCTGCTGTGTTGAGAAATAGACATAGATGAGAAAGGATGCAAGCAGAGGCCCAGTTAGGAGGCCATTGCCTCCATCCAGGAGAGAGTCAACTTTGGCTCAAAGCAGGGTAGGATTAAAGGAGATAACTGAGAAGCAAACAGATTCGGGATATATATTTTAGGTGGAGCCAGTAGGATTTGCTGACTGGATTGATGTGAGCTGAGAGAAAAAGAGAGGAATCTTACCTTGTGAACTAGACTGGGAACTTCTTGAGGACAAAAGACATCTATTATATTTCTTTATGTTCTTTATAGAAACAGAAGAATGCTTTGTGCATGATAAATAAATGAATAAGTACTTGTCGAATAAAAAAAAAGGAGGAAAAAACCAAGTCTACATCAGTAGTTCACAATTCGGGGTTCCTGTACCCCTAATGATTTGCAAAAATAGACACTATTTGCTGTATTTCAAAAAAATTTTTAAAAATAGCCTTTTTTTTCAAGGTTAGACAGCTAAAGCTAAAAACAAAACCAAAAACTTTTAAATGTCTTTGTTTGGGCTGGAATGACATTACCTTGCAAGGTAAAGGTCTTTTCTCTGCTATTACATGCTATCTGGCATGTAAAATGGACGTATTATTACAATTTACAATTTAATTTGTTTGACAAAAATATCACAAAATATAAGGTATAGTAAAATATATTTTGGATGATGATGGTTGGAAATCTCATATTCACATTATTTTCAAAGGAACAGAAAAAACCCCCCACAATATCCATGCTTTTTTCTCTTTGCTTGTTTACAATATAAATGTCCCCATTACATATGAGGGAATCACACAAGAGAACATATTAAATTTCATGATGGGTTTTTGGAGGTGATCTAGTCTAATTCCCTCAGTTTATATTTGAAAAATCTGAGTCCTAGAAGCATTAAGGTGATAGACATAATTTTGTTTCCAATATACAGTAACACAAATTATTATAACAGCAGAGAAAAATGGTGAAATATGTTCTTGCTTGAATCTTCCTCCTTGATAAGTGCCTGGCAACAGTAATTAGCCACAAACAATCTTGAGTCATAACTGCCCAGAGAGCATGGTGAGAATTAGGTGTGTGGAGGGACGACAGAACAGAGAGAGAATGGAAGAGAGGCATCTTGGTGGAAGTACCGTAGATTTTTAAACTCATACTGTTGCTAGGAGGCGTTTGTGCCTAATTTTTTCACAGGGCTTTAGAGTCACCCCCAGGCATATCTGAATCCAGTCTCTGATATTTAGAAGGCATATGGCCATGGCCAAGTTTCCTAACTTGGACATTGGTTTCTTTACATACCTTATAGGGTAAATTTTGTCAGCTATTGTGAGACTATTTTTAAAGTGTTTAGAGATAGCAGGATTTCGATACATGGTAGTTTTATTAGTAGTAATTTTCTCAATGGGTTTCAGTATTTCTTGCTTTTGTGCTTTAATAGAAACCCCTTCGCCCACCATATCCACAGGTAGATATCCTGTCAGTCCTTGGAGAGCCCAGTTTGAATGCCAACCTCTTTCCCGTCAGCTCACATACCGTCCATCATTCAATTTTGCACTGACATGTAGCTATTTGTTTCAAGGTCTTATCTCCCTAAGTTGGATTTCCTGTGGAACAGTGAAAAGAATCTGGAAGACTTAGATCTGTCATGGAAGAAAAACCACAATGAGGATAATGGAATAAGGGATGTATTATAAGAATAAGAACTTACATAATTGTGGAGAAAGCTGTAAAGGTGATTTTTCCACAAGAGGGGAATGACAGATCTGAGAAGAGTCACTGCTAGACCCCCTGAGGTCCTTGTGTGGGTGGGCAAGTCACAGTTACAGGGAAATCTGGGAAGCCAGGCTCATCCAGGTGTGGGAGGGGGGCCTTGAAGGGGAGCCGGAAGGAAATTCAATGGAAAGCTGTTGAGTTTGCCTGGCTACTGCCTCTTTAGGTTCATGGTAAGGCCCTTGGGATAGGTGTGTGGCTACTGTTGGTCAGCCTGGGCTGGAAATTTGGAAGATCTGGGTGTGAAGGAGGGGACAGCCAGGACATGCTAGAGTACTCCACGACTCTGGTGTGTTACTACATCAAACTGCAAAGACCTTCGGAGAGGAATAGGTGTTATTTCACTGTTTCCCAAATCTTGCACAAGCTCCTTTTTTGGCCAACTGTACTCACATGCATACAGACAAGAGGAATGCCCTTCCAGCTAATCAAGTTGACACAGCACAAACCACCACAACCATTATTGGCTACATTGGTATCAGGCAATTTATTCAACCTTTCTGATCCTTTCCTTCCCTATTGGTGTATTGATGTAAAAGAGACTATAACTATTATTATAACTAACTCTGTAGGGTTGTTAGTAAGGATTAAATGAGACAATAATGTAAAAAATCCACTACAAAATATAAAATAACTGATAAGATTGCTGTTACTAGATACATCCATTAATTTAGCTTATGTGTGTTTATTGTGCACCTACTGTGGGCGAGCAACTATACTATGCCCGGGATACATAGCAGTGAACTACATAGACAATATCCCTATTATCACAAAGATGAATCAGACACAGATTTGATATTCAAGTGGAGATGTAAAGTAAGCAGTTGACAAGCTGAGTTTCTGGGATAGGTCCAGGTTAAAGTGTACTTTTGGGAGTGATTAGTATTTAGGCAGCATTGAAAGGTATGAACCTGGATTAGCTCACTTAGGGAGTGCACATAAACTCAAAGAAGAAGAGGCTTGAAGTCTGAGATCTGAGGCACTCCAGAATCTGGGGCTCAGAAAGACAAAGAGGAACAAGCAATGAGGCTGCGAAAAAGCACAGCAATGTAGAAAGAAAATGGAGAGTGGTGTCCAGGTAGCTAGATGAAGAAAGTTTTTGAGAAGGTGAAAGGAACCAACTTTAACTTCTGCTGAAAAGTCAGTTCATATGACAATTGAGAATTGACCACTGGTTTAGCAACATGGAGGTCACTGCCAAAATGAAATGGGCACAAGACAGAATGGGAAAAAAGGAAGTTTTTGGTGTAAAGGGAAGCAGAAAAATAGGGTGGTAATAAGTGGAAAGTGTGTTAAGGGAGATTTTATATATATATATATATATATATATATATATATATTTTTTTTTTTTTTTTTTCTGTTCTGTTAGTTTTCTGATGGGAGTGACCCATCAGTGCTGTGCTTGGGTAGGGCTCCCTATCAGGATAGACCCTTTATGGAGAGATACAAGGGAGAAAGCCTGCTTCATTCAGGCAGTTCCCTCTTAAGAGGAAAATGGTCAAACTGAGTGAGCATGCTCGGTTATATTTCCAAATCTATTAGTCCAAGTCATGTCACCTTCCCAGGAGTAGACTGAGCAAAGGGGAAAGAGGTTAAGGAGAAGTAGATTTCAGCTAGAGCAAGAATGTTAAGGAAATATTGGGAGAAATTGAAAATGAAGGGAATTTTGCTGAAGAAGAGGGCGCAATGCAAGGATCTGGGGAATTGGGGAAGAGTGGGAGGTGGGACAGACTAGGGTGTGTGGAAAGCAGTTTGGGACGATGATCTTTGTCCTGTAGTATTTAGAACAGGTTAGGTTTGATAAATATTTGTTCCTTGAGAGAAACCTGGCAGGGCCTGCATGGGGCGGGGAAAATGCATTGGTCCACACAGCCCCCTACTCGAATAGCAGCCTGATCCTAGATGAGGTCTACTCTACTTAGGCTAAGGGGTTAGGGAGGGGCTCGGTGTCCTTATCATCTCCCTCCCTCCCTCTCCTCCACACCTGGCCCAGCGGAGGAAGGAAAACCACCTGAGATATTTGCAGCTTCCCAAGCCCGCCCCTGAAAGCCAGAGACCCAAGTGGCTTTCTTTACTGTAATCCAGGCAAATGTGATTTTTCTCCTTCACGTCGTTCTAATTCTCACAGCAGAATGTGTGGCAGCAAACTGAAGATTCATCCAAGGGGATCAGCACTCCAGCTCCTCTGTGAAAATTGCTAGAGGTTGAAGGTAGTGGGCAAGAGCAAAGGTCCTTTCAGCACCTTCTGGGGAAGCCGGGCATTGAGGCTGTTCCTTCAGTTTCCCAAGTGGCGAGCTTTTCACCTCGGGGTGGCAGCCTCCAAATGGTTTCCTATTTCTCCAACTTCGGAGGAAGCTGTGAAAGCCGCAGGCAAACGAGGCTGAATGAGTCATTCTGTCCTGGCCATTCCTTTCACTCCTCGCATGTCTCTGTATGTCTCGACTCTGTCCTTTAAGCGTAATAACACTCAACCACCTGCTTCCCTAGTACTGTCGGCGGAGGCTTCAGGCAGGTGACGGCACCTGCCGGTTGCACGGGCCACGTCCACCCATCCCGTCCATCCAGCGCCGCAGCCCTTCCTCCCTTTCCGGCTTGCACGGGGCGTTAAGCCGCGGTCGCTCCAGGCCTTCGGCGGCACGTACACGCGGGCGGCGGGCGTGCGGGCCGCGCCGGGCGCGGGGCTGCGGCCTCCCCAGCGGCGAGAGGGCGGGGAGGCCCGCGAGGCCCGGGCGGTGTGGCGGCGGCCGAGCCGAGCCCATCCGAGCCGGCACCTTCGGACGCCCCTGTCCCACGTGACCGTCCCCTCCTCCCTCCTCCCAGTCGCGCGCACGGGCCGGGCGTCTCGACTCCCGCGCGCGCTCGGCTGGTCCCAGTCCCCGGGAGGAGAAGCGGAGGAGGGAGCGAGCCGGCCAGGCGGCCCAGGGGAGCGGGCGCGAGCGGCGGCTGCCGGAGCCGCCTGTGCACGGGCGGCGGCGGCGGCGGCGGCGGCGGCGAGGGGGGCGGTCGCCTGAGCAGCGAGAGCCGGGGCGGCGCGGGATCCGCATCCGCCGCGAGTGTGATGAAGCTGCCCTGCCTCGCTGCTCTGCTTGCCGCCAGCTGACACCGCCTGCACCCAGCCGGCCCGGGAGCGGAGACGCCGCGGGGCCGTGACCTTGGCGGAGGAGGTAAATAGGGGAGGCGGGCGGGGAGGAGGCAGCGCCACGCAGAGCCCTCCCGGCCCCCGGCCCGCTCCCAGCCCTCGCTCTGCGCGGCCGGAGTGCCGGCGGGCGCGGGGCGGCCGCCCCCGGGACCCAGCGCCGGGGCTGGGCGCGGGCTCCGAGCGCACGGCGCGCTCCGCGGTGCAGAAACTGCTGCCCGGAGCCGGCGGCGGCCGCGGCGCGGGGCACAGGCTCGCCTGCCATTTGCCGCCGCCGTGAGCGCCAGGCAAGGGGAGCCGGGGCTTGCCTGTTTGCTCCTCTTTGCCTGGGTGCTCGCAGGCTTCTGCGGTTCGGTTTTCACTCCTGGGGACCCAGGCAATTGCCTGAAGGTGTGACCTCCCACCGGTTCTTGTTGCCGGGACATATGCTGGTGCCTTCTTGCCAAGATTAGGCAGGATCACCTCCTGACTTCCGAAGCGGAGTGGGGTGAGAGGAGAGGAACCTGGCAGTGCAGGCTGGTGAAAGTAGGCGAACAGACACTCTGGCTGTGTGTGGGAGACCCAGGGGAATAAGGAGGAAACCCATGTGCTGGAGAAGGGCCCTGGGAATGGGCCTCTCGGATGCGCCTGCTTGTGGGAAACTAGACAGGTACCTGGGAGAAAGTGGGCTGCCCACCCCCCTCCGGGTGTTGCCTTTCCGCCCTTTTGGGAAAACATCGTCAACTGGACATGCAAGTGTTGGGAGAAAAAGAGAACTCTGTACTACGGGAGTGGTAACCATGGGTTCTTAAGGTGAGCATCAAACACTTCTTAACGAGGATCCAGAAAATGAAGTCAATTAAAGCCGTGGCTCAATGGCTATATCTACCTGGAAGATTGTAATTTCTTAAAATTCCCTGCGGGCACTGTAGGTGTAAATTCATTTTTTTAAATCTATGTCCTGGGTCACTTCCTTCAGCCAGCCCCAGCTTGTAGGCACACTCCATGTGGGGTGGGTGCTGCGAATGATGACTACGAATCAGGGCAGTTAGCCCCTTTAAGCACTACCGCTAGGATCTCACTGAAGTCTCTCTAAACCTTTGCAGGGCAGACTGATAATTCTTGTATCTGAGAGACCAACTTTTGGGTGACATGGCCCAGGGGAATAATTATGGGCAGACCAGCAACGGGGTGGCAGATGAATCACCCAACATGCTGGTGTACAGAAAGGTAAGAATTTCTTCACTTTCTTGGAAAAGAGGGAAACTTCTGGCTTTCTCGATTTTTTTTCCCCCTAAATCAGAATATATCAACTTTGTGGCCTTGTGGATTCACCAAATCACCAATGATTGCGTGCTATACGTGAAGATGATCTGATGTGTTCAAGTGATATATGCGTAGAAACACAATGAGGTAAATGAGGCCTCACACTTTCCCTGCTGATTTTACGTGGATTAATCTGTCATGAGCAATAACAGCAAGTTTGGGCATTCCAGATATTTTGTTTGTTATATATGTGATTTAACAGCATCCATAATAATTTTAGAAGCTTTTTTGTTATGCTCCCCCCTAAACATTTGGGTTATAATAATTACATAAGTGTATCACATTTTAGAAATAAAAATAGACCACTTTGCAGTTCTGTGACGAGTGAGTGTGTCTGTGTGAATGTATGTGGTTTAATGATTTTACTCCTAACTAAACAATGGTAGTTTTTTGTCTTAGCCTAAATTCTTTTTTACTTTGTGTTATTTTTATTATTTTGCTTATGGCTATTTATGTTCTAGTATCATATGCTCATTAAATAAATCTCCATATTCCAGAAGGCTTTTTTTTTTTTGGCCATAAACAGATCTGATAGCTTTATGCATTTAATAGAAATGCTATCAGCAACAAACTTGTAGATGTCAAGCCACCATAATAAAGATGCATTTGAATATTGCATGTGCCTTAGAGTGGTTGCTTAGGTAACTCCACTCTGGCTATAATCAACAATCTTACTTAAATTAAGGGTGCAGTATTCTTTATTTAACTTCTGCACCAATCGTCTCTATTTCATTTTATGGATTTTTTTTTAGCATATTATCAGGAGTGCTTATTGGGCAGGCTTTCTTTAGTAAACACTAACAATGGTAAAAAGGAAATCATACCTTGACACTAAGAAAATTGCTAAAGTGAGCCCGTTGAAGAGTCCAGGATGAGTTTGCATTTGTTCTTTTTTTCCAGTAAGACGATCAGAGCTGATTATGAATAAAGATGAAAGGCTATGTGCTACCTCGACCTCACTAAATCAAAACTTTTCATCTGTGTAGCCCAGAATCATTAAAGGTAGTGATGAATATGAGTTTGAGGGAATATTGTTATTGCTGTAATGAGAAGATTCTGGTACAGTGCTAGCTGTTTTCTTCTCTAGCCTAGCAGACAGTACTGTATTGTGTACTTGTGAATGTAGTTATATGTGTCTGGGATAACACAGTGTGATGGAAAGGAAAAACTGGGGATTAGTTGTCTATTTCAGTCTTAGAGCATTCTCACTGCATAAATCAGGAAAATAATCCACTTGAGCTTAGATTATAACTATTGTATTCCTACACTGATTGAAATGACTGCATATTTGCCTATTCTATTTAGGGTTGGTTTTGAGAAAAAATATTTTGGGGGCAGTTAGGTGATTTTAAATGAGTCACAATGTTTTATATTGTTTGGTATGACTGAATTTTGTTTGGTATGACTGAATTTTGTAACATACAAGATGTGAAAATTTTGAATTCTGTCTTATGGGTGTATGTAATATGGGGAGTTGGACTTTTAGATGGAAAATTATAGTAGTAGTATATTTTTGTTAGGTCAAACAACTGTATTATTTCTCTGTTTCCCTAGAAAAGATTAAGGGCTGAATAGATCGGACACCTAACTATTATCTTGATTAGAAATAAACATACTATGATAGCAACCAGTGTGTCTCATTTAGTTAATTATTATGAGAACAAATAAAATAAGAAGACAGGTTTTAGAAATAGTTATTTGATTATTTAGTATACTTGAGCCTCATATTGTAATTTTGAATTTACTCTATACATTGTTGTATAGCATCAAATTGCTATTAATTCTACTTTTAAGTTAACAGACTATGATGATTTCAGGAAGAAAATGTAATACTTCATTTTTTTGAGCATTGTCGTTTTGTTGGTTAAGCTTGGAACTTCTTGTGCTGCTCATTTTGCCATCCTTTTTTTTGGCTGTTTGTTTAGGGTTAATGACACATTTAATTTATTTTTCAGAAAAGATTTTCCTGATAAATCATTGTTGGAAAAAAGTAACTCCTTTCAGTAAATTTTACTCATAATGCTTGACTATGGATTGCCTGTCTTTCCTTTTATTCTTTGAATATATTATTTTTTACTTTCCTTGTGATATAAATAATGATGTATAAATAAATACCAGATAACTTCTAAAGAAACACAGTGTCCTTGGTTATCATTTTCTGGTTGTCAAGTCAGATGGTCTATGTCTTTGTGCAGGCATACAATATGACATCATGGATTTCATATGACCTTTGTATGTCTATTTCATGTATCTTGTATGGGTTTTCCACTTAATATCTTCTTAGTAGAGGTCAAATTTTAATGTGAAGAAGAGCAAAGTAATTGGAGAGTGGTATAGGTCGAATACATGTGTTCGAATATTTCAACTGCTCCACCTTCATAAAAGAATAAGCACTACATTACAATGCTTATCAATCAGGAAGTCAGTCAAAGGCTTAGAAAAGAACTTCAGTTCCAATAGTACACTGCTCAAAAATAGCGGAGAGAAATGGTAGAGAAATTACCATTATATTGACTCATTCCAATTTTCCATCTCTGCTTCAGCACTGAAGCACAGTTCTTGAAAGTGAGTTCTGAACTAGCAACATTCATGGTGTTCTCACCAGTTCCCCCACTGCCCTACCCATGACACCTCTTGTTTCCTTACTGCCCACGATTCTGATAATTTACGCACACTCAAGATGTGTATGTGCTATTTCCATTTTATCTTCATAGGCTATGAATGACACTTACAAACATTCCTGTGAGGGGTAGGAAACAGTGAATGGTTACCAAAGTGGAATACACAGAAAAGCTGGGATGTGTGAATTTCCTGTGTTTGTCTGATGCTTCTCTCCATTATGATTATCCTCACACAAATTCTATAAGTTCCTCCAAATCATGGAAAAATTCCAGGGATCTTTTTTTGATGGAGAAGTCCATAGTGATTTTATGGAAAAAAATCAGGCAGAGTGGATGCCACCATAGTGAAGGACACAGGTGACCGTAATGTTGCCTCATAAGCAGGGTTGGTGCCTGCAAGTCAGTCTCTTACGTCGGGCAGTAGTTCATTTGATGTCAGAAATATGTTTCAAAAATACGTATGGACAAAGTATTTGCCTTACTAATTCTTCGATTGATAATGCTGCCTTTTCATAAGCAGGTGATTAAATTAGAGTGGTTATGTTGTTTGATGTATTTGAGGACATCTTATTTGAAAGCACATAAAATTATGAGGTTTGACTAGTTTTTTTCCTGGGGCTTTTTAGCCTCCCTTCAGACAGGCCCTAACTAGACTGGAACTAAAATTCATCAACTTCCTTAAGAAGAGACCTGATCGACTCCAACAAGCTTTGTGTTCAGACCAGCTTGTTGAAGGATCTGTAGCAGTGACAAGTCAGAACTCATTGTTGTTCTGGATTGATGGATCCCGTCTTTGGTCTGTTTTATATGAAACTCTCATACGTGGGGCACCTCTGGCGGTAAAGGACTATCAGGCTAGAACCCAGAGTACAGGGAGACACACTCCAAATTTGGTGTCTGGCCAGCACGCTGCCCACTCGACAGTACACATCACTTTTTGTCCAGAGGCTGACATTCATGCATTTGGAAAACAAAATTCCTCGGGCACCCTAGAATGCTGGCCTCTCACTAGCAAGAATGCTGGAAACTATTAATGCAATAATTTCTGATATTATTGCATTCGCTGTTTATGCTTCAGCTGTCAGAAAGGAAAATGAAAATGTTTTCCTCATTCCTTATCTTACTAGAACGCGCAGGTTTTTGGAAATAGCAAACTTACCAAGTTCACTGCGCCTCTGCCCTCACCTCCTCTCTCCACGTGTCCCATTCTCTCTGTTCTACTTTCCACCCTCCTCTCCTCTCTTTTCATTGTCTGTACAGTTTCTTGCCTTCCCATTTGCTTCTTTTTTTTCCCCCTTTCAAACCAGAAAAGATAAAATTCTCACTGAGATGCTGTTCATTTTAGTTGTAAAAGAGAACACAACGACTTTTGGAGAAGAGAATGGACACCAGGCTTGTTTGAGTACCTGTGAAGCACAGGCACTTGGAGAAATCTTTTAAACATGGTATCATATTGTGGTAGTGATAAAAGGTTAGTATTTATGGCTTAAGACTGCTTCGTTCTGGAACAGCAAGATGGGGGCACTGGCCTTTCTTCCATGAAGGTGAAATGGGCGCTGACACCCCTCTTGGAAGGTCACCTATACTGATTGGCTTAACCTAATGTTGTCATCGAACACTACCTCTGAAGTCAGTCTGTTCTGTTTGAGGAGACATACCTGCAGGAAAGGGGAGTGGCTTGATTTCTTCTTCAGAAGTGACTGAGCCACAGACATTACTAGTCTCTTAGTGGGGAGCTAGCTGACATTTTCTACATTAACTCAGGGCATTTGGCTCTGCAGAATTGCCAATCTGGTCACCCTTGAGGGTGTCAGTATTTCTCGCCTCAACCCCCATAGTAAAAAATAAGTTTTTTTTCTTTTTTGAAACAAGGTCTTGCTGTGTTGCTCAGGCTGCTCTTGAACTCTTGGGCTCAAGTGATCCTCCCACTACAGCCTCCCAAGTAGCTGGGAGGACAGGTGCACACCATTGTGCCCAGGTTATCTTTGACATTGTTGAACCTTAGTTATATTAATCTGTCCGGGTTTACTGTTTACTAGTCGTTAGTAGAGAATATTTACAGGTGACAACAAGACAAAGGCCCATTAGAAAAGGAAGGAATGTGTGTAAATAGATCATCACAAAACGCATGGGCCTTTAAGCTCTCAGATTTTTAAATTAGGGGCTCGGATGGGAGATAGGCACCAAGAGAAATGTCTTACCGTGTCCGAAAAATTCTAAAATGGAGTGTCTTCTTTAAATCAGGTTATCGGAAAGACCTTTCTGCACCAGGGGATGTTGTCTACCATGAATATATTCAGACCTGTTTTTCTCTCAGTGACACAAATACTGACATGTGCCCTGAGATAGGATAGAACCATCATCAGTGATATTTCCATGATGATATTTCTTGATAAGAAATAGATAGAAGCATCATGTGAGTAATAATTTAATGATGAATTCTGGATAATAATTAACTTGAGTTCAGAGCAGGAAAGCCTTCCAGGGTTGTGTTCTTTCCTCACCAGTTGTTGCTTGTCAGTGCTATTTGTGGGAGTAAGATAAGGATTTGTGGCCTGAATTTTATTTCTTTCATTTCTCACCTCAAATCTCTCTGAATCTAATTGATCAGAGGAAAGTGCAGATGTACAAAGGAGAAGCTCTCTAGGGATTTTATTACCTTCTAATAGCCTTTGTGGTTCTGTTGAGAGGCGGAAAACAGAGTATTTTTAGGCAGTGTGGGTGACAGAATGTGATCACTGCAGAGAAGACGGAAATATTTTGGATTTGGACAGTTTAGTGACTTCATAAATGTTAAGTCTCCTTGAAACCAGGATTGTGGAAAATAAGCAACACAAACAATTGACCCTGGCTCCCCACTTCACAGCAGTGATAAGGAGGCATTTGAATGTCAGGGTTACAGAGACTTCTATGCTACAAAATATCAACCTCATTATAAAATAATTGTAAATGATAGAGTGGGTGCACAGTTCCATAGGAAACAAAGGCCCTGCTTCTCTCTTCCACTTGCCCACAGCAATCTAAAGATTTAACTTGCCTTTTTAAAAATTCCCTTTGTCTTGTGTCTAACTCAATCAACAAAGATCTCAGGACATTGGAACTCTAATAGACAATCATGACCTCGATTTTAGCTTCATTGAAACTGCCACCTGGTCTAGACTAGAAGATATTTTGGCTGAGGGGCCTATCTAGAAAGATAAATTGTTATTCTGTCTTCTGAAAAAATATACAGGAAAATTGCAGCTTTGTGAGGTCAGCTGGGTTCTTAAGAAGTCTAGGAGCCTTCTTATTTTTGGTCCTTTATGATGTTTAACAAGTAAAAGTTTTCTTAGGGGGCCAATGGGCTGACATAGAAGAAGCATGTGCACTGGAATTGGGTAGTCTTGGTTTTAAATCTCAGCTCTGCTACTGTTTAGTTGTGTTGCTGTGGGTTGGTGACCTAACTCCTTTCCCATCTGTTTCTTTATTTGTAAAATGATTTAAAAAAACATTTTCTTCATAGGGCTGTTCAATGATAAAATGAGATCACCTAGGGAAAGTGTCTTGCATAGAACCTGGTATGTGTTAGGTCTTCGATGGAGGCCTGCTGTTATAATTAATATTGTCATTCTCTTATTACCATTTATTTAACAAAAATTATCAAGCACCTTGTATGTGCCAGGTGGGATACATGTTGTCATAATTTTTTGATAAAGGAAAAAAAGTGAACATCATTTTTACCACCTCCAGTCATATTTTCCTGGAGTGTAAAGAGGTGGATTCTGTAGGATACTTTGGTAATAACATTTTTATGACACAGTGTCCTGTGTTTTATTGTTCAGCCCTATATAGCTAGCTTCTCCTGCTTGTTAATAAGCTGTCTTACATATCTTTGAAGTGTGCACAGTTCCTTGGATATTATGTAAACTCCTTGAAACCTTAGAATCTAGGAATTTCCAAGGTGAAAGAGAACTCAGAATTTAATCTACTTTTTCATTTTGCAGATTGTAAAATTTAGGGTCAGAGAAGTAACACAATTTGTCTAAAGGTACACAGCTTGAATTCGGGTCTTTATTTGTCCTTCTATGATGTCTCTCTCTCTCTCTCTCTCTCTCTCAATGCAATAAGTCTTTGTATTTGTAATTCAGTGTCAGTGAGTAATCAGCATGCTAGTTGCTCCATGAACATCCATGGATTACACCAGGATGTCTAATCACCCACTCTAAATAGATTACGTGCCTTTTTCCTCTGACCTATAGGAAACCCCAGGAATGATAAGATTGGGAACCTAGTTTGACCTATTCTGGTACTAGTTTTGTTCTTCTTTGATCCTGGCTGGAAATTCTGGGATGATAAAGACCCAGGATTTCATGGTCTATGAAATGGTCTCCAATAGAACTTTCTATCCTGATGGAAATGCTCTATATGTGCACTGTCCAATACTGTAGCCACTAGCCACATGATGCAATTGAACACTTGAAATGTGGACAGTGTTAGTGAGGACCTGAATTTTAAATTTTATTTAATTTTATATTTATTTATTTTGAGACAGGGTCTCACTCTGTTGCCCAGGCTGGACTACATTGGTGTGATCATAGCTCACTGCAGACTCAAGCTGTGGCCCCAAGTGATCCTACCACCTTGGCCTCCCAAAGTGCTGGGATTGTAGGCATGAGCCATCATGCCCAGCCAAATTGTATTTAATTTTAATTAATTCAAATTTAAATTTAAATAGTCCATGTGGCTAGCGGTATTAGATTAGACAGCACAGTGATATGGAATAAAGGACTTTGGAAAAATAGCATCAAATCCAAGAGAAGAGATAAAAGAATATGCTATACTTAGCTTAACATTTGCATACAGTGCTTAAAACAAAGTAGGGCTCAGCAGCTGATTTTTTAAAAAGAATACAACAGAAGTTTTAAAGGAAGACCATGGCCTGATAGGGGAATGATAGATACCATGATAAAGGACGTCAACTATTTAATCGCTTCATGACTTAGGGGCGCTAGTGGGTAGCCCTCCTAAGATCAGGTGACAGAGGTTGTCTTTCAGTAAGACGAAAACCTGTGCATAGCATGAATATACCATGCAGGGAACTTATAGGGCCTCAGGTGATTTGCTGACATGGAAAGTATTTCAACTAATCCCTATCTTGGAGCATCTCAGAGATGCATCAGAGCCATTCCAGTTTCTGACAAGATGGAGGAGAAACCAGAAGGTTCTGGGTAAAAGCGATTTAAAGTAGTCAGAATCTTTTTTGAGAAATTAAAATTGGGGTATAATGGAATCTATTTTTTTTTTTACAAGCTCCATTCTCTTTTTTATGTCTCAGAACTTTTAAAGGAAGGTGATAGCCCACGAGAGATGGTAGTGATGGAGAGTCAGAAGACCGCAAGTCAGAAGGGCTGCATGTGAATTCTGGCTTCACCCCTGACTAGCTGTGTGAGCTTGGGCAAGTTTCCTAACTCCTCTTAGTGTCCTTGCAAGAACAAATTTTGCAAAGGGCTTCCTGACAAGTCTTCCCCTGCTTGCTGGGTGTCCCCATGGCTGTAGGTCATTTAGAAGCCCAATTGACAAGATTTCCCCTGTTTACACATTGCTGGGAGGTGTCAAGAACAATATAAATCTACATGACCTTCATTGGCCACACAAAGCTCTCAAGGTCAGCCAAACTGGTTCAGTAGAAATGTTTTCTGTAGTACAGAAATCTACGGAAATTTTTTACCCTTAACAGTTAAGATGATATACATCAAAGGATTTTAAGGAAAATAGAGTACCATATAGGCAGAACACATTAGTACCAATATTACTATTAACTCATAATTCATATTATTACTCATATTTCTCTCTTGGAACTTTCTTAGGTGCATTTCCTCTGGAAATCAATGTCATTTGTCACTTGTTCTAAATTTTACACTTAGTATTTTGTTTTTAGACTTTTGGTTTATTGTTAAGTATTGAGTGCTTACTTACCACATGCCAGGACCTTTACGTATATGACCTATTTTCTTTAAAATAATATTGCACCTATTAAAAAATAGTACCCTATTTTTTTAATAAGAAAGCCGAAAACCAACTCATGCAGACTGAGTGACTGCCCAAAATCTTTCAGGAATAAGTGGCATAGCTGGTGAGCTCTATGAGGGTAGAACACCTATTTTTCACTGTTGTGTCCCAGGACCTAGGACAAGGGCACAAAAGAGGTGTCCTTGAATATTGGTTGCATAAATGCATGAGTGAATGAATGAGTAATAAAACAAGTGAATGCCTGGCCCAAAGACTCGACTCTTGCCTCTTCACTGTGTTGCTGTCTAGATAAATTAGCGAATGGACAGGACACTCAGAATTCCATTCATTCATTACACATGCACCCAGCCTTGGCTGTGTATCGAGTGGCTACGTATGTGGTAGGCACTGAGGATGGATTTATGGACAACCAGACACAGTCTGAGCCATCACAGAGCTTATTTTACAATGGCAAAGACAGATGTCAAGCATCTCATCATGGAGTGATTAATGCCATGAAAGAGGAAGAACTGCGTGATATGAAAAGTAATTTATTTTTGGTCATCTGGTTTCTAAAATAAATATTATGTTGATTGCTGTCTTCTGATTACAGTTTTGAATGCCTAGCACAGTGCCCAAGGTCTAACAGCCTCTGGCACTTAGTAAGTGCTTAGCAAATGAACTAAATTGAGCTAAGCTAATGTTGAAAATCCTCAGGGCTTTCCTGGTGAGGCAAAGGTGATGATCATATACTTTAGAAAACCAAAGATCTCTTTCCATAGGCTGTCAATCAAGCTTCCCTAATTCTGGCAACTCAGGATTGATGAGAGTGTCTAAATTAGCTAGCAAGAAAGGATAAAAAATACTCTTGTAATTAGTAATGTAATTGTAATGTGCTTGTTAAATTTAAGGATTTGCAGTCAGACTGCCTGGGTTAAAATGAACTTAATATGAGTCAAATTACTATACTTCTTTGAGTCTCAGTTTCCTCATCTGTAAAATGGGGGTGTGAATAATAGGTTGCTATTACGATTACATAAATAGTGCATGTACAGCTTGTATAAGTAGGAATCCTTCCACATATATTAACTCTTAATGATAAGTGTCCAGAGAAAAAGGACCTGGATTTCCCTACAAACGGAAGCATCTAAGGCTTGAAAAATGCTTGGAAGCATTTTCCTTTATAAAATTTCTTAATCATATTTTAGAATTTGCTGCTCTTCATTGGCTCTTGATATTTTGTTTAAAACTGTTTTGTATGGTACATGTACAATAAGTAGTACTTAAAATTTTTCATTATTGCACAGTTCAAACAAATACAAGAGTAGAGAAAATAATATAAAGGAACTTTATGTCCCCATCACATAGTGTCAACAATTATTAACCACAGGTAAATCTTTTTTCATTTATATTTGTCCACATTGGCTATCTCTCAGTTGATTATTTTGGTGCAAATCCCAGAAAATATATCATTTAGGATACAAATTCTTTAGTATGTATATGAGGTACTTTTAAAGAAGATAAAGGTAAATAAAATGGTAATTAGTATTTGTATTGGATGCTTAGAATAATGACATATCTTACTCTATGAGCTTTTACATTTTTTTCACATTTGCACAAATGCATCTATTCTTTTATTTCTTCTCTTCTTATTTTGGTGAAATATACATGACATAAAATTTACTATTTTAACCATTTTTAAGTGTACGGTTCCGTGGCATTATGTACATTCACATTGCTGTGCAACCATCACCACCATCCATCTCCAGAACTTTTTCATCTTCCCAGACTGAAACCCCGTGCCCATTAAACAATAACTCCTAATTCTCCCTGCACCTAGCCCCTGGCAACCACCATTCTACTTTCTGTCTCTCTGAATTAAACTACTCTAGGTACCTCATATAAGCAGAAACATACAGTGTTTGTCCTTTTGTGACTGGCTTATTTCACTAATATAATGTCCTCAAGGTTCATTCATGTTGTAACATGTGCCAGAATTTCCTGCTTCTTAAAGGCTGAAAAATATTCCTTTGTATGTATATACTACATTTTGCTTGTCCATTCATTTATCAATGGGCACTTGGATTACTTCTGCCTTTAGCTGTTATAAATTATACTGCAATGAACATGGGTGTGTAAATATCTATTTGGATCTCTACTTTCATTTCTTTTGGTATACACCCAAAACTGGAATTGCTGGATCATATGGTAATTGTATTTTTAATTTTTTCAGGAACTGCCATACCATTTTCTACAGTGGCTGCACTATTTTACATTTCCACTAGCAGTGCACAAGTGTTCCAATTTCTTCACCTCCTCACCAACACTTGCTGTTTTGTTTCTTTGGTAATAGTTGTCCTAATGAGTGTGAAGTGATATCTCATTGTGGTCTTGATTTGAAATTCCCTAATGATTGAGCATCCTTTCAAATTTTTATTGGCAATTTTTATATCTTTTTTGGAGAGTCTATAAGCTTTTAAAGGCAGAGATTGGACTGGCCTTAGGAAGGCTTTTGACTTATGGACAATATGACCACTTAGATTTCTGTCTACCTAAAATTCTGTTATTTGTGTTTGGATTTCTGAGCTAGTTTTTTAATAATGGGGAGGTCTTTAAAGACTTTGTAAATTTTTAAATTGGTCTACATTTACTTATTAGCTCAGTCTGCACTGGGGAATGATGAACTCTCAGCTCCGTAGGCTAATTTGTAGTTTCATTAGCAATTGAAATAATTTGATGGGGGTTTACCCCCTTCTTGCAGCACCCTACTTGACCTTCTCAGAGTAACTAAGGTTACTCATTTCCTGAGATTTCCTTTATTGTCACTGGACATTAAAATAACATTTGTTGACTCTCTTGATGAGGATAGTGATGTTACCTGCTGGTGTGCTGATGCGCCTAATATTTTCTTATTCCTCCCTCTATGATGAGGTTGTTCTGATGTTCGCTATTTCCCACAGGACTGTTATTTCTAGCTGACTAATATCAAGGCAGTGTAAGAGTTAAAGAGTACCTGTCTGTACCAGCTTGTGTGGATTTGAGTGCACTTTCCTTATCTGAAAATTGGGGTAATAACAGTACCTGCCACGTAGAGTTGCTGTGGTGATTAAATGAGCAAAGACTTAGCACACTGCCTGGCATACAATAGCACAGTGCTAGCCAGTGTTATTGGGTTTGTCTGTTTCTCCTTCTTCCTCTCTTTCGAGTTCTCTCTTTCCTTCCTTCCTTCCTTCCTTCCTTTTTCCTTCCTCCTCCTCCTCTTGCTTCTCCTCCTCCACTTTCTCTTCTTTCTTTTTCACCATTTTCCATCCTAACAGTTTAAAGAAGCAGCAACATGTAAAACTCCATGTAATTTTTTACAATGAACATTTTAGTTTCAGTAAATACCTGACAAATTATGTTTTTCAGTGTACAAGGTATTTTTACATATATACTCTCATTTTTATATGAGAACCTGTAGACTTGTCATTAATTATTTTTATTTCACAGACGGCTTTCTTGGTCGTTAAGTGACTTGTCCATAACACATCTAGTAAGTTGCAGACCTGGGACTCAAATTGGTTCCAGGTAATCATGGGGACAAGTCACTTTCTCTCTCTGAGCCTCGGTGTGAAGTGGGGATAATAGTTCCTGCTTCTAACCAATTTTAACCAATCATGTTGTAAGGACCAAATCTGATGACGTAAGAAACAAACTCAGGAACTACCTTTTAACGATTGTGTAACCTGGGTGGAATGTGCCTGTGAGGGTTTGTGTTTTAATATGTAAAATCTGGGTCACATAAAAATAGGACTGCAACATACTTGGCGTCCACCACATGATGGTTAAATGCAAATCAAATTTTTCCTACTAAATAATGCTGCCTAGATGGAGTACCCCGTTTAGAGACCCTTATGTCAGTCCCCTTCCTGTGAAGAGGGTTTCTCTCTAGTTCCCTGCTAAAGTCTCCTCTTTGCCTTTTGCTGTCTTTCTTCTTTGTATATAACCCCAGACATCGATGTTTTTGTTATTGCTTCCAGCTCTCTCTTCCTTTACCCTCTTGCTTCTCCCATTTTCCTTTAAATTCATCTTCCACTTCTCTGATTCACCATCTAGTGTTTTATTTTGCTTCTAATTTCTGTACTTTTATCTCCCTCCCATTTGAATTTTCTCTTGTCTTTTCCTTATTCCTATCTTTCTATCCTTAGCTTTCAGGGTGTCAGAATGAAACCTCAATCATTGACCCTTTTGGGTGATGGTAGTGATGAAGTTTAATTAACACAATTATTAAGGTTATAGCACATTGAAAAACAAATTCAGTTTTATTTGTCTTGAATCTATGAAATAACTGCTTTTGGGGTGTTGGGATGGAACAGGCAACCCACATCTCTTAAGAATCTTGTAAATGCTATAAGCATTCGCGTGCAGGTGTCTGTATTATACAATGTTTTTTTTTCATCAGGGGCGGGCAGGTGGGAGGGGGCAGGAGGGGATGGGAAAACTCTCACTGAATGGGTGCGGGGCACACAGTTTGGGGGATGTCCACGACTGTAGCTCTGACATGGGCAGTGCATGGGCAATATATATAGCCAAAGTGTTATACCCCCCCTAATATTCTGAAATTAAAAAAAAAAGAATCTTGTAAATGCTTTAAGGCATATCACAGACTTTCTCACAGTTATTTTATTATTATTGTCTTTTTTTGGCTTTGTTTAGTCTCCCTATCTTTTTATTCCTGATGCATTTAAATTTGCCATTATTAGTGACTATAGAGCATTCCCTCTATTCTGAAGGTAAGAAGAGAGATGTATTTGATTACAACCAGCAAAATTACTATTCATTTAAATTAGTATAGAAAGATCACTGCAAATGACTCTCTCTTTTCATCTTAAATCCTGGTCTTATGCAGTAATTTATTTTTTCCCAACTATTTAATTGATTTGATGTGGCTTAGTATCAAGTCTTAGTATAGATGATTTGGGTTGGGAATTTAAATGACTTCAATCAAAAGCAGTTTATCTGTTGGAAATGGGTTCTAAATCTCCTCATTAACTAGCATTGGCCTTAAAGCTCGTGTGATAGCCTCACTCTGAAAGTTTGTTAGATGCTAACTAATTTACTTGCTCTGTATTGATTTGTTTGACTCAAAGCTCATTGCCACTTTATAAAACTGTAGTAAACCTCTCTATCCTTAATATTTCTTTTCTCCTTCTTCTGTAGTAACAGCACTCCCCATTTGTCTAGGCACATGGCCACTAGAATAAATATTACATTTTCCAGGCTCCCAGGCAGCTAGGCATGGCCATATGATGTATTTTGGCCAATGAGGTGTGAACAGCTGGGGTGTAATATCCAGAAAGTGCCCTTAAAGAAAGTGGATGTACATTTTTTTTTCCTTTCATTAATCCTGCTGGCTGGAAAGCAATCATCTTGGCCAGGAGGTAGAAGCTGAGAGTTGATGGTGATAGAACAATAAAAGAGAATGAATCTGAGTCCCTGATGATTATAGAGTCAACATACTGGCCTGACCTACCTACATAAACTTTTAAGTTAGAGAAAAAATAACTTCTATCTTCTTTTTCTGTTGTAATTTGGGTTCTATGTTACCTTGCAACTAAACATAAATCTAACCAATCCAACAACTATATCCAAGGCATTTTAATTTTAATCTGTAAGATAGTAATAAGACTCAAGTTTTATTTGGAATGTAAGTTTCTTGTTTTATTTTAAGAACAATCTATTTGCTCTCTAGGAGTAAATCTAGTTTCTTTTAAACAACTTAATTGAGAGACTCTGACTTTGATTAATTATGCATATGGTTCAGTTTAATTTAGTAAACATTTATTGAATAATTATTATGTGCAAGGCAATTTGTTAGAAGTGGCAGGGGATAAAGATTCAGAGATGATGTTAATACGTTCTTTATCAGAGCACTGTATAATCCCAAGGTTGGAAGACTTACAGATTCAAGTACTTTCCAGTATATATATACACACACACACACACACACATATATATATATACACACACACACTGGGAGTATATATATACACAAGTATATATTCATAGAAATGTATGTATATTTATAACAACCTCATAAAATGGATGGAGTAGTTATTCAATTTCTTAAAATTCCTGTTTTCCTATAAGGAAACTGAAGCCTGGAAATGTTGTCATTTGCCCATATCAAAGAATAAATGCAAATAAAAATCTTCCGATTCATTTTACTGTCAACTCATTATGCTAGGGGTAAGAGGAAAAAATTTTTAAAATATTTAAACGTATTTCTTTATCCAGAAAATTTGTTACTCATGTGACAGGTTGTATAGCTAAAGAAGCTCTTCTTGCAATGTCTTTGCTTGCTTGGAAGTTTAGCTGATTTAAAAATGGAATCATTTTACATAATAAAACGAAAGCTGCTTAAATCTGTAGAGGTAGGCCAGTACTGCGTAGATTTATTTCAACACTGTATTTGATAAACTATTTTATGTTTAGAAGCATTTTATTAAGCATTTTTATGAAAAGTAGTATGATTTGCCCCCTTGGTAGTATCTTTGGTGGAAATTATACATTCTTAACCATGGAGATAAGGTGGTGAGTTGGATTTCAACAGAGTCAAATAAGTCCATCAATTTGTGGTGCCTCAGTTTGTAAAAAAAAGTCCACACAACAAAGCAAAATATGGACATTTCCACTATAGCATAATACATGTGTTCCTTTAAAAAAATTCCACATTCTGAAAAATCACACACTAAAAATAACTGGCATTTGGAGGAAAATAGAATTGGAACAGACCACTCAAAACATTTTAACTACTCAAAACATTTTATGTTATAATTAAACACTAACCAAAACAGTAGCAGTCTTATTAAAAATACTAGTACAACTGTAAAAACATGTTACCTTCCCTACAAATAAAGAAATAACACAGTAAGTATCAGACATTATCTTTAAAAAGTAAAGGAGAAGGTAGCTTGATGGGAGAGTCCATAGAAAAGTATTGAGTTGACTGAGTTATGGAAACAAAGTCAGAGTGACATTAGCACCAGCATTTGCACGTGGAAAAGCAGTGACAGGCTTAGCATGAGATGGTTCTGGCTCCTCCTCTAGTGTTTGCTTGTTTGCTTTGTACACATATATGAGAGAAATGTGCAATAAATGCTTTTGAAACCAAGCATTTAGCCAGATTGAGCCAAGAGGAAAATGTGGTATAAATGGGCAGTGGGTGCAGTGCTGTATTCCCCCATGGCTTGCTTATCCACCTGAGTGTGTGGATCTTTGTGGCACGACATACAATACGCTAAGAAAAACTGTGCAAGAACCAGTGGGGCTTCCATGTTGGACTGCCATAATTCCCTGATTTCCCAATTGTGTATGGGCTGATTCTTGTATGGAAATATACTCTGTATAAAATATATTGTCTATTTAATGACTGTTAAACTTCTCACTGTTGAACTGGGGAGGTCTGCCAACTCAGGGAAAGAAACAAAATGAGTGTGTTTGAAATAGGATGGTACAAGGGAAAGAGGCATGAACAATGGACTAGAGAAAGGTAGAGAAGAGGAGGTGACTGTTTTGAGAAGCAACCCTATGCCAAATTTTATTTTGGTTGATTTTCATGACAGTCCAGTGAGGTAAGTATCATTCCCCCATTCTACAAATGAGGACAATGAGGCCCAGAGAAAATAACGATTTTGCCCAAGATCACACAGATAGAAAATGGTGGTGTGAGAATTTGAAATCCAGTCTTCCTAACCTCCACATCCTGTTTTTTTCTAAATTATACCGTACTACTTCCCTACTGGGTTGGAATGTGGAATTTGAAGCCCATGTGTTCAAGGCAGTGAGCCCCCGCTCTGTAGCTTTGTGAACTTGAGTGAGTCTTTCAAACTCTCTGAGCCTCTTTATGATCACATATGAAGGTCCTAGGAATATCCTACTTCAGGGGATTATTGTGACAACTGTATGATAACTCATATGAAAGTGCTTTGTAAATGTTAAAACATTATGCAAGCAATAAGGCGTTTTATTTTCCCTCCACAAAACTTCCACCTCTTTACATTAAAAATGATTATAAATAATTTTAAGATTATAGGGTTAATAGTTTATATAGTCATGAGAAAGAAAAGAGAAAGAGGAGGGTTTCTGGAAGGAGGCAAAGATGTTTGGTTTCAGAGCGAAATGCATCTGTGTGTTAAGAAAGCCGAAGGAGGGACCACTGCTTACAGCTGCAGATGCTCCTGCAATTTAACCACAAAACCAAACAGGTGGCATGTCATTCAGTCCTGTCCTGGGGTTTCTGCAGAAGCAAAAGTATTCTTGCCTGGATTCCTATATTTTAGGAATTATCCTTCTCCTAGTTGCCATTTCCCTCCCCTCCTTCCACATAGACATTCTACGACTGAATATTTGAGATGATTAAGAATGTGCAGAGGTGACATGCTCTGCAAATATATTTTGTAGGATCTACATAGTCATATGGTTATAGAGGTGGGGCTCAGGAAAGCTTAGTGCTAAATGAAGTCTTATGATGCCTCTAGGAAGTCGGACACTCTGTGTAGCATTTCCTTTCTTAGTTCTACCAGGACAAGCGGCTCTAAAGCTAATCTGAGGTGCTATCAAAATATTTTAGCCTCTTTACTCCTCACGTAATTCTGGTAATGCCAGAGCTATCTAAAGAAAGTGGTCTGGGATAAAAATCTTTCTACTAGTACTGATCTAAAAAATGTTCTCTGTAAAAAATGGTAGATGCTGAAAAGAAATATAGAGAAGAAAAATCAACCATAATCCCACTACTCTAAGATAACAACTGTAAAATATTGATTCTTTCTTTTATTTTTGTATATATATAAAATTTACATATGTGTGTATGTATATATATCCATAGTGTGTATATATGTGTGTGTGTGTATATGTGTATCAGTCATGTTGCACTAGAGCCAGCTTAGACAGGCTTCAATGCCTCTCTCCAAACCCACAAGTCCATGTTCACTGATATTGGAAGATTGGAATCAGCCATGGTAAGAGTATTTACACCATGGGATCTTTATGCAGTGGATCTACCAGCACATCACTCTGTGTGTATGTGTGTGTGTGTGTGTGTATGTGTTTATTTTTTAATCTTTTGAGAACAGGATCGCTTTATGACTGCTTTGTGTGTCCCTATAGAACCTAATACATTGCCCAACAAATTTAGTGGATTTTTAATAAATGCCTGACAGGTTAAAGAATGTATGAAGGAAGGAAGGGTTAGAATTGTGGGTAAAATTTTAACAAAAGATTCAATAAATTTGTTGACTAAGATTTTATTAATAAGTAGTTCCACAAACTCGGACAAAAATGGCAGTTTCACAGTTTTCTGTGTAACTTGTTGAATTAATAGAAATTGCATTTGCTCCAATTCCAGGAGCACTGAATATCCAGTTTAAGTCCCCACAAAGTGGAAAGTACATAGGACTAATCCAAAGACCCTGGTCCTGACTTTGCTCGATATTACTAGGGGGTTGTTTTGGACAATCTGTTGGGTCTTAATTGCTAAATTTGTGAAATGTGCATGTGTCTCTGTGTGTGTGTGTGTGTGGGGAAGGGGTACAGAGGATGTAAAGATGATTTCCATGCAGTGCTAAGTTTTCAAGATGCGATTTAGGGTGCTAGAATAACTTTTTGTGATCCCCCAGAAACCTGAGAGACATAATTCATCTCTCAAGGTTACAGACTTCCCCTTATGAGTGGGATTGGTCTTTAGTTTCTTTCTGTGCTGTTTTAATTTTATTTGATTTAGCCCTACTTATTAGTTTGGAGATTGAAATAATCAATGTTCAGGAAATTAATTGCCCCATGGATATTATTTTTGACTGTTCAGAACATTAAACTGGCAGAACCCAGTGCCCCTGCCTGCTGATTGCTAATGACTCCTAATATGTCATAATTTAATAATGCTTGTAGAAATAAATGTTTGCTTTATTTCGTATTTGCGTGTATTAAAAAGTCTTTGCGTAACTCAGCTAATGATTCTTGAAGTGATTCTATAACTAGAATACTGATAGAGCTTTCTGCCAAGAGAAACCCTTTTTAAATTGCAGTTTCTTCTTTAGTAAAGATATAGAATGGTCGTAGCATTCAAGGGAAACTGAAAAATCCATGGATATTTTATGCTACTTAAAAAAAACCCTACAGTATGGAAAGAGAACTTCATGAATTGAGTGGGTACTACTGTTTTGGGGGGAATGCTCCATTTTCTGTATAGTCCCTTCTCACTATATTGCTCTGCAGTATAAAAAGAGCTTTCTAACTGTGACAGCCATTCAGCTGTAGAATGAGCCCCTCCAGTAAGGTTTCCTCTCCTGAGAGGTGCACCAGCTCCGAGGGACTGACCACTTGGGGTAGGGGGAGTCTCACTGAAACTATTGAAGAATCCCGTGTTCTAGAATGATATTTATGATACAGCCCACCCTATCACTCTAGTACTGGGCCTCTCCCCACCTCTGTTGCTCTCCAGCAACAAGGAAGGGCAGATCTGCGGATGAATCTTGCTATTTCAACCATTGGCCTTGTAATTAGTGGGAAGATTGATGACTCCTTAATGGAAAAAGATTTTTAACTTCTCAATTAACTGCCATCTTTATAACTTCAGTCCAGAAGCTGAGAATTCTTAAAAGCTTTTATCTTTTCATCCATTATCTGCTTATTCTAGGTAGAGATTTGGTCTCTGGTTTATCTCTTTTTGGGGGAGAATGGGGGAGTAAAACATTTTTCAAGGGAGAGAGTGTGTGTGTATATATATAGATGTATACATTTCACTGACTTATTCCACAGGTATTATATTTCTGAGCAAGTTCATTTGTGGTTATGGCTTTTGGTTTGTTTGAATATTGTAGAACCAAACAATGTTCATGAAACTACAACATTATAATTCCTATTGCAATTATATGTATTGCTATTTATGTAGAAGTCATGTAACTCTCGCAGGAACTTATTAAAACAGAAATACCAAGGAGTAGTTTTTAATTAAAAAGATGAGAAAACTAAGATGCAAAGTAAAGAGAACATTTTTTTGTACTAAAGAAATCTAAAACTCAAACAGGCTTTTAATAATCTTGCAAATAGATCATATTATCTATACAAAATATAATACAAATAGTTTTAATATCCTTACTAAAAATAAGAAAACATTGTGAGTTTCCTTAAATCACTGTTAAATTATTGAGGTGTAAGTCAAACCATGACTATCAGGCATAGTAAAAGACTGTCCTGTCATAAGATTTAGACAGTGTTTTGGACTCTACAAAGTGCTTTCAGAGGTATTATTTCTTTTTCATCTTCACAGTAATCTTCTTTATGTATGGTAGGTGAGAAATCTCGGTCACAGATTTAGTCACGATTATAGACATGGGGACGTGAACCCAAGTTTTGTAACTCACAAAGTAGTTCTTGTTCTCCCAACTTAAGTCTCTTCTTCTCCCCCAGACACTTACCTAGAGGTCAGTTTGAATCTATCCATTATAATCGACTCAGAGTAACAATGGGAATCACCCAGTCGAGACACACCTGGCTACCACTAGATTACCCGTGGCAAATTTCCACACGTGAAGCTTCTCTCATTGCAACCACCCCATCTCACCAGCTGTGAGGTTTTCTATCAAAACCAATGGTCCAGCAGGTCTTGAGAGGAAAGTGGCAGAGAAAGCTGTGGGAGACAAATGACAATACTGTAGCCGACAGTGCCTTTAAGGAGCACCTGGGTCTGTCTCTCTGTTGATCTGCTTTGGAGATTCTTTCTAAACTACAACTACTGAATTTCCTCTCTGTGAAAGACCTTTCAAAACAAAATAAAACCTTGTATTTGTTATCCTTTCTCTCCCCCAGGTGGGGAGTGAATTGAGGCAGAGTGGAGGGCGCAACCTGCCATCGCTGTTCATCATTTTGGATTAAAACTCTCTCCATCCCTTGCAGGTGGCAGGGATAAAAGAAGGGCTGGTGGGGAAATGGGCTTGTTCACTGCATTCCTAGAATGTCAGACACCCTCCTAGGTGGTTCCGAGGTGGGAATTTTAATTTTTTTTTCCTTGTTCCTGTTCATGTTAATCTGTATGGAGAATTGAGAGGTTTCATTTTTCTGGCTATATTAAACCCTCCTAGGAAGGTGAAGCTGCCAATAAGTTTCTGCTTTTGGTTGGCTTACAGATATGCAAATGGGAGATATAAAACGCAATCAAGTTTTCAAAACAGCTTCCCACAATTAATTAGGTTTTCTCTTAAAGGGAAATGTTTGATTGTGTTAGATATTTCTTAGACTCAGACTGTGAGGGAGCCATGAAAGTTCTCTAATTCAGCTGTCCCCAGCCTATTTGGCACCAGGGACTGTTTTCATGGAAGACAATTTTTCCATGGACCATGGATGGGCCAGGGGGGAGTTGGTTTCAGGAAGATTCAAGTGCATTACATTTATTGTGCAAACTTTATTTCTATTATTATTACATTGTAATATATAATGAAATAATTACAAAACTCGCCATAGGTTGGGGACCCCTGCTCTAATTCACCCTCCCTCCTCACCGTGCTAGAGTTTTGTCCTTCTGTATGACTTGTCTTAAGAGAAAGGAGTCCACATCCTAAGGAGGAAATCATGGTTGGACACCTCAAACCACTATAAATTAGTCCTTTATGTTAATATAAAATGTCTTTTTCCAGCATTTTTTCACTATGGTTCTAATTTTCATTTCTGGATTTATGTAAGGTATCTAATCTTCTTTCACACAGATCACTTCACCTATTCCAAAATATCAATCACAGCTTCCCTAGGCCTTCTCTTTCCCGGGATTAATATTTCTATTTCATTTAATCAAGTCTCACAGGATGTGGTTTACAGATCCATCATCCTTCTTGTGGGGCTCTTCTAGACAGACTCAGACTGGCTGATGCCTCCCTTCACTCCAGTCCTGTGCTTCAGATTTCCATTCCTGCTCTTCCTGTGATTACTTTAAAAACTACATGATACTTTTTGGAATAAATGTTTAAAAGTCAACCTCATAAAAATGTAAAGACTGCAATGGAGGCTGAGGGTGCAGTGGGTGGAATGTAGTGGGTTGAAAGTAACCCAAGAACAATTTTAGAAACTAGATTGTTCTCTTAGTCCATTACAATTTAAACATTCCTGGGCCAACAGAATTCCTCCTGCATCTGCTGAACTCCCTCAGCGTTTTGCTGATGTTTCTCTCATGACACTGATCATTTTTCATCTCTGCATTACCGTAGATCTTTGTGCTGTGAATGAACGAATAATCACCTGATGACTTCGCAGCTTTGGATGTCTGAATATAAGCTGTATTTCTCACTTCGCTTCTCTGTATAACATTGCTGGTCAAAATTCTAGCTGGCAATAAAACTGCCCAGAACTCTACCCCTGAATATTTGCTTATTTACATCTTTCCTATTAGAGAGACTGTGTATTAAGTGAAATTAGTAAGTAAATACAGAAATAAAATAGCAAACCCAATTGCTAACTCTCAAGTCTAAAACTTTGCCTCCCAGGATGCAAGAGTGAATAAGTAATAATAATATTATCAATAGCAACAATGTAATAGTGAAAATGTATGTTCCTTTAGCACATGTTGGTCGTTGTGCTAAGCACTTCACATATGCTGTATAACTTAATCCTTAAACTACTCACAGATTTGGAGCAGATAAGGAACATTCCAAGGCTAAACTACATGTGGTAGAGCCAGGATTCAAACCCAGATTTTTTTAAAGCTCCCTCTCTCAACCATTATGTAATATTATAATGGTTTAAATTCGATAGATTCTCAGTACGTTTTCATTAGCATTTTTTCTTTCTCAAAATGAAGCTCAGAGATCTTGCAGTTTTAGAAATGACTTTTAGTTCAATAAATAACAACACAATGAGTGAGTGAATGGAAGTACCCTCTTTCTTAAATTAGACTTTTTCTCTTCTTTTTAATAGAAAGTGTCTGAAATTGGTAGCATATTTGAAGTGCCTCTTTACTTGGTTTTTGACATTTGCTGAAGCAAACACTTTAAAGAAATAGAAGGAAAGATCTACTGAAGACCACATTTAATGTAGGAATCATGGAAAAGGCACACTAAATAAAGATAAACTGATGGACCAGTGAAAGTTTGTTGCATGCAAATAGAAACAGGGTTTTATTTTTCTGTGTGGTGTGGAAGAATATGCCATTAGATTCTAGGGTAAAATAGAGTTCCTATATGCAAATTAAACCACATGGATGACTTAACAAATAGAGTATACAGTGAAACTCTTACCATATTCTGGACACTCTAATTCTGTTAAGACATGAATATTTTCAAGAGATTTTTTTTGTTTTATCATCCCCCTTGCACTTTTAGATCATACTGAGCTTGCAATAAAAGGAAGACTCCAGGCTTTTTTCAGATAAGCTGCTTCATAACTGGACTCTCTTCAAGTTCTTCTGTGGTGATTGATTATTCAAACCTACACACTGGCTTTATAAATAAATCTCTTTAATTACATTTTATTAAATTCAGTTTAGCTTTCCATCATGTTGTGTGTTTAATCGGATAAATCATATTATATATTTCCTATCACCCTCAGGTGTGTGACATCTGCCACGTAAAGCAGCTCACATTAGATGAGAGAGCCATGAGGCCTCACTTGAGTTAGAACTTGCCATCCAGTTTTTAGTGACTTATTGATTAGCACTTTTCTGTATACAGCTGTAAAGCATAATTATAAACCATCATATATGTTTTGTATCTACACCTCATCTACCGGCATCAAACAAGAAACTTTGTCAAATGTTTCCCAGGATTTCACCCAAGTTCCTAGAGCTAAAGAACATCTTCTTTTTATCTAGTACCAAGGACAGCACCACATCATCCAGCAATTAAGGACCCATGAGAACCTGTTTCTTAAATGGTTATTGATAAGGCGTGCCTGCCTCATGCTCATTATGGAATAACATCAAAGGGAACATATGGCATTCTGATATCACCAAGCCCTGTGTGAAATATTAGCTCTTTGTTGCATTTTCACAACCATTAAGTCTCCTGTGAACAATTTTGTGAAAGATAATGCTGGAAGGAGACAGGATTTTTGCTATAGGTGATGGGCGCCCCATCTATGAAGACCTCCAAGCAGGTGTTTCAAGCATTTGGAAATTTTAAACTCTTTAAGCAACCAACTGAACCTGCCATACTTTCTGATCCTCCTTGACAGAATGCTTTTCTTCCCTCTCACACAGGCTTTTCTAATAATGGTATCCTTTTTATCTTGTCAAGGTAAATTTGGAATAGATTCTATAATTCCCTTGATGTCTATTGATTACATTTGTAACTCTCTAGTGTACCTTGGATATGGAAGGTTTTGGTGTGGATACAAGGTCTAGTCAACCCCCTGAGAACATCAGGGGATAAAAGAAACCCTCAAAGTTGGCCAATGAGGAAGGATAGACTGGCTGCTAGTAGCATTTTACAGATATAAAGACTTTTTAAAAACTGGAAACATACCAAGTGTGTAACAACAATGGTTATCTTCTGAGCATCAACTTCATTTCTAGAGTGTTTACATAAAATAAATTATCCCACTGTATATTTATTTTGGGGTAGGTAAAAAAAGTTAAGATAGCCTTTTCTAAAGTGTTCATATAAAGACCCAAGATTTAATAAATTGTGTTACGAGAAGGCAGTATAAGATACTCAAGAAAATACCCCAGACAGTAGCCAAGCTTAGGAGATGAACTAGCATGCTGGAGTGTCTAGCTGTCAGAGATCAGAACAGGTAGCCATGATACAGGTTAGTTATGGAGTAGATGAAAATTAGAGATGAGAGCAGGTGGAAAGTTGAAATTCAGACAAATTAAATTAATATGGTCAAAGTGCTGGCCATCTGAGTGTGGCTATGTGAATTTGTATTGGCACAAAGACTTTATTTACAGTCTATGTACTAGACCTGGGCTTGTAGTTTCTGGTAGCTAAGCAGCTGCACCCTGGCTTAAAGTTGGTGAGTAGTGGTTTTTTCAAAAGCCCACAGAGTCAGAAAATATAGGGCATACAATGGACCGGGTAGTCCTTTATTTTACATATGAGGAGATAAAACTTTCTAGAAGCTAAATGATTTGTCTGAGGTTGCTAGCTAATGGCAAAGCCAAGACTCCAATCACAGTCACCCACCATGTATCAAATAATGCTAACAGGAATAAATTACTATGAAAAACTCATGTGGGCTATTTTTTTAACAGTCCTTAAGAGGATTCACCTCTAGCAAAATATACATTCCAGATTTTTCTGTGACAATCCTGACTTTATAGAAATTTTCCAAAAAGCCATTAAATGCAAAATCAAATGTAATTTAAGATGTCCACAAATTGTAGTCTTTTTATAAAAATAAACTTCCAAAATCAAATATTTTTCAAGCCATATGTTCTTATTTCTGCTTTGAAAAATATGAAAATATGGTCACTTTGCTTTATAGTCCATACTATAATGTGCTAGTTGTACTCTGAGAAACCTTTTTCTATCAAAAATTGAATCATGAACATAATTATTTCATTGGGAAAATGATAGTAAGGAGTTTCATCTTTTGAATTATAGTTATTTTTTTCCTGTAGGAATTTCAATAATAGCTTTAAAATATCTATAAACATACATTCATAAACCTAAATGTCCCTAAGTGAATTTATTCTTGATTGTTTCTAACTTTTGCTCTAGAGTAATGGCTTTTCTTTTCTTTCCACCACCAGAACATGTCATCAGCATAGATTCTTTCACATTCTTACCGCATTTACCAGTGAATGGCACAGCCTCTCAGACAGATGTTTTGTGGGGATAGAGTTCTTGATGCTGCGAGGTCTGTCATTATAATGATGACTCACATAATGGAACTCAAGTAACAACTGGTGTCTGTATACATGGTTGGATTATGAAAACTTATGCCGTAGGTTTTTCTTCTTGCCTGTTATGTATTATTTAAAAAGGAATCCCATACCAATATGTTTTCACTCTTTAGGCTTTTCAGTTCATCTCCTTCATCACTGCAATATGCATATATCCATACTAAAGAGATTAAGTCTTATGAAGTTTATTTCAGATACTGTATTTCCTATAATCAATTACATTTTCCCTCAAACACTGGGATGTCCAGATTTCATATCTGTGGCCTGCCTCTAACAGAGTGTAAGGGACTACACGGCAGGTATGCTGATTACCAAACTGTACCTATGGCTTGATCCTACTTTTTCTCCTGTTCTTTTTGCTTCCTTGGGATTTGCTTATTTTTGAAATTTAGTGTATCTTTCTAATGGGCCTTTCATGTTTTTGAAAGAGAAAACATGGTGAAAATAACAATTAGATAAATATCAAATGCATTTTTAAGGAACAAAATCAAGTCCAAATAATAAATATATGCAAAATTTGGTGGAGCTGTTGTGGACAGATCTACTGAGACAGAGAAGAAAGAAAGGAGATGATAGCTGGAGGATTCTGTATATTTAATAAGCTGATGTGCAAATGAGGAAGAGGTTACTTATGCCCAGAAGACAAATTATGGTTCATCCAATTCTTTCTGGAGGGTCCTGAGAGGAAGCCAGGCTAAGAGTGGTGTTCCTTTGCTCTGCACTCAGGAGTTGATGTACTTACACAACTGGGGTCCCAAGAGGAGGATGCCGAGGGATTTCTTCTTTCCCTCAGTCTTTTCCAATTAGTGGTAAAATCGGAGATGAGGCTCCTGGAGACACCTCTGTTTGGGTACAAATCCTAGAGGGAAAAACTGAGTACTTTGAAGAGTTTTGTGACTTTTCTGAGGAAGCTAGTAGCCACTGGGGAAGCTGACCTTTGCTGGGTGAAGCAGCAAAGGGATTACTTTGTTTTATCACTAGATCCTTTTACCCTGAATTTTAGTTTATTTAACAGTGTAGCCTCTTGAGTAGAGCATACTGGGGCATCATGAAAAAAAGAAGAAAAATGTAATGGTTGTTCCAAGTCATCCTGTTTGACTGAAGAAGTGAGAAAAACTACATTTTCCTATAACCAGCGTACAGATATTCTATTCTGGACCCTCTTCTTCCTCTTCCTCCTCCTCCTTCTTCTTCTCTCCCTCTTTCTTCCTGTCTCAATATTTGATGAAGATTGAATTAAAAAAATAGCTCGTGATCAGAATATTGCCCTAAAACATAAGCGATACATAGATAACAAATATCGGATTTAAAATCCATGCATGACGCCATGGAGTCTGCCAACTGTTCTTCATATAAAGGTTGCCAGTGACCCAAATGGAGTGAGAACCTCTTGCCAACAGGCACATGTTGCTCCCTTCCTATGGGAATGAAGGGAAAGTCCGTAAAGGTTTATTTGAAAGCAGGTTCAAGTGTGTGCACCTGTATCTGGCAGTGTGTTATGCGCACATGCAAAATGCCTTGAAGCTGTTCAGATCCTTTAATTTTCTCCTACTTCCAACTCTTATATTAACAATATAAATACCTCTTTTACTGTCCTGTGGTCATTTTGCATTTTTGTATTTACAGCTTTGTGTGAGTAAATGTGGAGGGCCATACTATGGATTTAATCAGCAAAACAGCGTCTGCTGTATGACTTCTGTGTAACTAGTAGGTGCACACATTCTTTGCTAGTTTGCATCACTGTGATCACTCAATAAGAATTAATTGAAAAGGGCTGCATTGCTCCCTCATATCTAGTTTTGTCAAGAGCACCAACTTACTAGGAATGTTTGTCACATTGAAATAGAGAAAATATTTGTTGTTTAAATCATTGGGTTTTTTCCTTAGTAACTGGAATCTTTTTTATTTCCTCAGAATCAGGACATGAGGGTATTAAAATATATCCTATAGAACAGTTTCAAATATGTTTACCAATATTTTTCCCATTTCAGGTTTCTCTCATTTATGGATGTCATGATCATTTTTCATTCCTGTTCATTTGAAATGTAGGCACAGCTTATTTGAAAGACATAGGCATAGCTTTATAGTAGAATGTGATGTGTTATAATAGAAATACAGAATGCTCTGTGACCACAGAAAAGAAAATTGTTAGTTCAGAATGTAGAGATACAAGAGATTCTATCAAGAAAGAACATTTGAACTGAGCTTTAGGACATAGGTCAAAAACTTATGTTTTTACCCAGACCTATAAGTCAGAAGAGGATTTTAGGCAAGGAAAAAAGGCCAGAGAAAATGGGTAGATAAAAGAAAGGGCCATGGAAAGCTGGTGGGCAACGGTAGGGGATGAAGCAAGGAACTGACAGCAGATTGTGAAGGGCCATAATAGTCATTATAAGGGAATCTAGACTTTATTCAGCAGACAGTGGTTTTCTGTAGAGAGTTCTTAATTAGAGGTGACTATGATTTAGGAGCTTTTCTTCTGATGCAGTGAAAAAAGGGTGCATATATGAGAAAGCAGAAGGTTCAATGATGAAGCCTTCATAAAATCTCCATGAGAGGTAATGAGTGCATGAGTTATACTCTTTGCAGAGAAAATGGGTTATATACGATATTTAGAATCAATGGTGGTAGGAAGAAAAGTGAAAAATATAAGTTTTAAGTAAAAAATTGCTTTGGGTTTCTGCTTTCAAATCTATTTTTATTCCACCCCAAATTGTCTCCAAGGCAATGCCATCCTATGTTTAAAATATTAACTATAATAGTCTACCTATTTTTTAAAGTGGACAGCTGGTAATAAGGAAGTAGAGAGTTAGGTTAAATTTAAAGCTCATTTATTTCTCTGTACAGCCATTATGCCAGTGTGGAAAACAAAATCATCATTATTGTTGTTGTCATCATCGTGAACTTGATCATCATCTACCAACACTGAAGGCTGTCTGTGCTAATCCCTGTTCATTCACTACCTCACTTATTGCTCATAATAACCCTTTGAGGCACTGCTATTATACCCATTTTAAACATGAGAAATATGAGACTAAGAGCAATTAAATAACTTGCCTAGGGCCCCACGGGTAATAGATGACAGAGCTGGGCTCTGGGCTTAGGCAGCCTGGGCTTTTAAAAATTGCTGTTTGCCTATGCCTCTTTGTCACAGGGGTCTATCAATAGGTTAAATTATATTATTATGAAATTATGAATATGTCCAGTCATTTGAGTGCATTATGGTTGTGTGGAATTTAAGTTGGGTTATATTTCAGGATAGTTGTAAGCCCGCAGGTTGACTGGAATCAGAACCTCAGGGCATCAGGACCTCGGACAGCTCTCAGATCCGCCCTCCGCTTCTCTCTGGCTGTCTTCATTTGCCACCTTCTTTTGTACTCTCTCATGTCATTGACCTAGGCTAGCTCCTTCTCCTGATTTTCTAATCTAAATTTTTGAGATTCAAACCTGATTTCCTGGTTTACTTTTTAAAACTTGGGCATAGGTTTGCCACTGGCTAGTCTGCCCATTGGCTGTCTCTGAGTGAGGACCCACTTCTTACTCATGTAACTGGGCCTAGGGGGACGAAGAAGACTGTAGTACTAAGCCTTATCGCCCTCTACCTGACCTTTTAGCATGGACAGTAGGTGGCAAAGGTTCTGAAAAGCAGAAGAACTTAAGAACTCTCTGCTTAAGAGAAGGTAAAGAGTGTATTTTGCAAATGCATCCTTATTTAAGTGAAAAAATTGTTACAACATCTATTGGTATTTAAGACATTGCATATTATCCAAAACTTGGTATATGCATTGGCACTTATCCCCAAAGACACATATTATCAAGAAATTTTATATTATCACAAAATCAAATGCTTCATGTTTTCTCTCTTCTTATTTCCAAGTGAAAATATCAGAGCAGTGTGGGGAGTTTGTATTGTATGAGAATAAATATAATATTTAAGTGATTAGATAATTAAAATATCTTGGTTTTTTTGTTTGTTTTCCACCTTGATAAGATTTATATTTCTGTTTTTTACTGTCAGTAGAATTTAGGAATCATTTCATTTCCTAGCCCTACCAAATCGATTTCTGTCCTTCAGAGTAGTCTCACATTGCAGCATAAAAATTCAAGGTCTGAGCAACACTTGTGATTCTATTTTTATTTGTCCCTTATGTAGGAATTCATGACTTATAGTACCTTTATTTTATATTTTATAGAATATTTTGCTAGGAAAGGTAAGATTGTTGGTGGGCCACATAACTGTATAGCACTGATACTTAACTACTGTATGATCTAAAAGGATTTCCAAGCTAACATCTTCAATAGCAGCTATGTTGGTATTTATCATTCTATGCCATAAGGGCCTTAAAGTTTTCTGAGATTGAAACTTACAGAACATCTAAGGGGTTGCCTAGCATCAAAGCTCAGTTCAACCGTGAAGGGCAACACATGCAGTAGATAATGGAATTCAGGGTGGAAGATATGCTAAACTCCTTTTTAACTTGAATTTATACAAGTAGGATATTCAAACATTGGAATTTTTAATACTCTCTTTTTATATGAGAAACAAACAAGCAGCAGATAAGCTGATATCAGAGACTGATGTGCTAAAACAATTTCTAATGTCAGTTATAGGGTGAATATAGAGTCAACCGATATCTTGCAACATCTGAATCTTTTGAGTAATGGTAGTGGATACGCGTGCTTACATGGTGTAAGGAAGTAATCCTAAAATGCCTTCTGAATTACTGTTTTAAAATATTGAGTCACTTGCTTATAGTTTTGTTATTGCACAACTACTGTGTGCTAACTGCTGAAGTGAGGGCTGTAAAGGTGAGTAAGATATGGTAGAAGTGGCAAAAGAGGTATAAACCAATAGAGTGAGAGTATAGAGGACAGAGACATTACTCTCTGATTGGATAATCTGGACAGGCTTCATAGAAGAGGGCTTTTGATGAGTTAAGTTTGAATAGCTGACATGGGAGGAAGGTTAGTCTAGTGGGCAAAACCATGAGAGTTAAGACATGCAGTTGGGAGAGTTCTCTGAATGTTCAGAGAATAACATGAGATCTTTGGGGGATGGCATATAGGTTTTGCAAGGGACATGTGGCTAATCGGCAAAGGAGGCAGATTGGAGCCAGCTTGTGAAGAGTTTGAATTCCAGGTCAGTGGGCTGGACTTTATTCCATAAGTAATGAGCAAGAATTACGCACTGTCAAAAGATTTTTGAGCTATGTTTTAAGAAATCTATCTGGCTAGTAAGTGTGGAATAGATTTCAGAGGGTTATTTAGAATTATGGCTGTTAGTTCCAGGTACAGTTTATTCTTTAAGGTTGATAGCAAATATATGATATATGTCTTAATTCTTACACATAATTGAAGCAGCCACAACCTCCCATCTTCATGTTGTTTTGCACAAATGACAGTGTTCTATGGCTTGAAGTAATGATATGAGAAAGAAAAGTCTGAAAGAGGTGGAAGTTGAAATGGTTAAAAAAAAAACTAGCTTATGATCCTGATGAAGATTTTTCATTATGCCTTTGGAAAGTGAATCTGATGTGCTCACCCAGCATCATGTCTGTGGAACTGCATGGAGCCGGAGGGAGGCGAAAGGGAGATTGGGTTTGAATCCAGCTGGAGACTCTGAATTGCTTGGAAACAAAGCTGTGGGGATGAAAAACTACTCATGCTCATTAATTTTTTTTTTAATAGAGATACAACTTTATTCCTTCAGTTCATTTCTTTGGGGGATAAGAAGGGCAATAATGTTCAAAGCTGAGATAGCAAAAAATGACTTTGTTATTCCACAACAATGGAATCCAAAAGAATCCTCTCTGTGGTTGTGCAATTCAAGGAGAAATCATATACCAGTCTGTAAGCTTTGGACTTACAGACTGAATTTGGAAAACAGTAAATTGACACTGGGTTTAAATGTTTACAAAATCTTCATCAGATTCTCTTCCAAATCTATACTTTCTGTAGTGAGTGACAGCATGTCTTCCAGGCTTCCAGTGTGAGCCAGTGTTTGTAACAGTGGGTTTTTCTGTTTTCTCTGTCCATTCAAATTACATAACATCGAGTATTTACATTGATGATATCAGTCAGGCAATCATCCAGTCCAGCCTCTTGTAGTGCTTTCTGTTGTAAACATTGTAAACCATGGTTACATTTTAGCTTTATACATTGTTGGAACCAAGAAGGCTTTATCTCCACACCCCACACTGCCCCCTTTTGTTACTGCCGCAGGTAGTGCCTCCATACAGCAATTACAATACTCTGCTCGTAGCTGTAGATTTACCTGCCTGTCTCTACCATTTTCAGTTTGTTGAGGGAAGAAGCACTGTCCCTCCCTTCTGCGTTCCAGTGCCTAACAGTACCTGGCACTTACCACGCCGTCAGTTAATGTTTATTGAATGAATACTATTTCATTAAATTGGTGGATTGGAGTTACTGAAATCACTGTAACCCTTTTTAAGGTGTCAGAACACCTACTAGGTTTTATCACTGTAGTCCGTCAGTCCCTTAAGCGAGAGAAAACAGAAAGGTCAACCATTTGTTTATACTATGGGAATGTCAAAGTCGCTTATCCATTCAGTCATCTCTTTATTCAGCAGGCACTGCGCTAAATCACTTGGGAATAACACTTTCCGCAGTGTTATAGAGTGATAGTGCTTGCTCTCGATGAGTGCATAGAGACCTCTCTCCAAAGGATGAGCATTTATATTGTGTACTGGAGATCTCAGAAAGGCTTCTTGGAGAAGGTTTTGAAAGAAAACGAGGAGTTAGTTACTTCAGGAACGTAGAGAAGGGACCTGAAGATGTCAGGAACAGCACCTATAAGGGCACAGAGTTGGAGTCAGTGTAATGCTTCTGGAAACTACAAGTAGTTCAGCATGGTGGGGAAAAACACTGGGAGTGTAGTTAGCTTCTTTTGGACATTTTCAAACATTTTAAAAACAGAAATTAATAAAAAATTTTCTAGAAGATATTTAATAAGTAAGGTGAGATATGATTATGTTCTCTCTCTTTTAATTTATCTTTTCTTTAAATTTCAGAGTATTATGGGGGTGCAAACATTTTGGTTACGTGAATTGCTTTTGTGCCATTTGAATCAAAGTTATGAGCGTGCCCATCACCCAGATAGTGTGCATCATAGCCGTTAGGTGTGAATTTACCAGTCATCTCCTCTCCCCTCCCATCTGCTTGGTTTCCCCTGTGTTTTACTACCATATGTGCACGTGAGTGTTGATGGATTAGTTCCAATTTAATAGTGAGTACATGTGGTGTTTGTTTCTCCATTCTTATGATAACTTTGCTTAGAAGAATGGTCTCCAGTTCCATCCAGGTTGTTACAAAGGGTATTAGTTCACCATTTTTTTTATGGCTGAGTGGTACTCCAGGGTACACATATACCACATTTTATTAATCCACTCATGTATTGATGGGCACTTGGGTTGTTTCCACATCTTGCGATTGTGAATTGTGCTGCTATAAACACTCGAATGTGAGTGAGAGCGTGGTACTGCCACAAAAACAGAGACATAGACCAATGGGTCAGAACAGAGAACCCAGATATAAAGTCATCCTCTCATTGTCACCTGATATTTGACAAAGCAGACAAAAACATACACTGGGGAAAAGAATCCCTATTTAATAAATGGTGCTGGGAAAATTGGATAGCCACGTGTAGAAGACTGAAACAGGATCCACACCTCTCACCACTCACAAAAAAATTAATTCATTTATCTTTATTAAAAATAAAGTTTTCTTTCTCCATCCCAAGAGTAATGTACAATCAGTGTAGAACATTGGATAGCATAGAAAACACAAAGTAAAATGAAACACCACCTATAATCCCCCCATTCAGAGAGACTACCACCATTAACGTTTTGGTGTATTTTCTTATAGTTCTTCTTAGGCCAATATTTAACAGATACCACTAACAGTAATATTTTGATGCATTCTTGTATTTTTCTTTTACATCACTTTCATATTTATATTTCATGGATGTAAAACATGGACAAAATCAAAGTCAAGTCATATTTTTGTAAGAAATCAACATTAAATGGCTTTTATTTTAGAAGGGGAGAAGAAAGCTAACATTTATTGACAACCTATTAGGTGTTTCATATTAAATATTATCAGTCAACCAAGCTAAAGTTGCCAGAGGCATCCAGACAGCAATCTCTAGAGCAGCGGTCCCCAACCTTTTTGACACCAGGGACCATTTTCATGGAAGATAATTTTTCCACGGATGGTTTCAGGATGATTCAAGCACATTACATTTATTGTGCACTTTATTTCTACTATTATTACGTTGTAATATATAATGAAATAATTATACAGCTCACCATAGGTTGGGGACCCCTGCTCTAGAGGATAACAAGTTCCCATGAGTGCTATCATGCCTACATAGATATCATGTTGCAACTCATATATGTTAATTGTTTTAACGATCTGATGAATCATTTGCAAAATCACAGATGATCCAAATATCTTACCTGAGTGGTAATTTAGGGACCAGTGCCCCTCATTTGATCATCTGCTTCTACTTTAGTGTTATAAAAAGTCAAATGACATGCATTTTTTAAGGGTTAATTAAGCCTATTGAGCCTTTTGTAAATAAAGCAGAGACTTGAACAATCAAATACTTATTGCTTTATTATGATTAAAAAATAATACAAATGTTGATCATTTCTGCTTGTAAAACAACACTCCTACATTGAAAGTCTTCGGGGTAGAAGTCCTTTAAATCTTGGCAAGTGCATGTATGCACACAGAATACTTTAACATGCTATCAAATATAAAAACTGACTTTTTAAAGTGGGGAGCTTTTTAATGTCATCCATTTGATAAATTTCAACCAAGTCTTATTTTATACTTAATGTGAAATATTATAGATGTCTATAGTTTTATCATTATTTTATTATTAAAACTGAGATACTTCCATTAGTGCTTGCTTTTTGGATTCCAATATTGACTTAATAATTTAGTCCGTGTGTGTGTGTGTGTGTGTGTGTGTGTATGTATGTCTTTGCTCACCCATTTCTATCAGAATGCTTACTCTTCAGTTATGAACTCCTGGGTGACAGGGGATATGTCTGTAACACTTAAACAAATGTATTATACAACAGTAAGTGTTATGCTCAAACTCTCAAGTGGGGAGGTGAAGTGAGTCAGGGGTACCAGGGTGGCAGGAGATGGTTTCATGTGAAATACACAAAGAAAGGATTTAGTTTATATCGGGAAGCCAAGGCCTTCAAAGGAAAACTCTGAAGAACTAGGATGGCATATGATTCAGTGTTTACTGCCAAATGTTATCTTCTGCTTTGGCAAAGGAGTTGATGATATTATTGTCCTTGTAAGATATATTCAGAACCTAAAAATATATCCGACAGAAGCAACTGATGAGTGGCTAAGAAGCAGAAGTCTGAAACATTGATAATCGAAGGAGATACATCTCATAATGTCAACAATAGAGATGTTTGTTCCATGATGTTTTATAAAGGATGCATACTTTATAGCCACTTTTCTCCCCAAAGTCCTTACTGCAATCCTGGGTGGCTGGGCATGTAGTCCTCATTGTCATGGGTTCCTGGGTGAGAGCTTAAGAAGCCTGGCTGAAGGTTCAGGGTTTGATTCAGATGACAGGTTGAGATTAGCTTCCCTTGTGCACATTGGGAGACCTGAGAAAACAGGAATGCAGGAAGTAAAGGGCAGGTGTTCTCCCTACATTTGGCTCCAGATTATCCTAACAAGTTGTTTACTGGAGACCAAGCTGCAGTGGTGTGCCGGAGCTGACTTGTACTGTTTCACAAGAGCCAATTGTAAAATTCTCAGTAACTTTATGTGTTGGCTGTATTTAACATAGCCAGTCTTAAATAATAAATTATATAAACTTATAGTTCATTAAATTGTCTTAAAAGGAGGTAATACTCCAAACTCATAACTTCCTAGATATTTTACTCCATTTACTATTATCTGTGCTTTTGAGGTTGTTTGCACCTTGTAAATAAACTGCTCACCTCTTCTCATCTCTGCATTCCATACTAAACATTGGAAGCTTGAAATCAGTCTTGTTGGTAGTATTTACACCACGGAAATCAGCAAACACTTCAAATCAGTGCCTGATTGTTTTATCGACAGTCTAGACTTCAGAAAGTGATGGAGAAAATGTTAACAATGCAGATATAAACTTAAAAGTGCTTCATGTCTGTAGCTATTACATTATGAATAGTAAAAAATGTTCATCCTGTACTTGAAAACTATTAAACTATTATCTGATTCAACAAAAAAAGTTGCTCACATCACTGATAGACAAATGAAGTTTTGATTCATCTTACAAAAAATTGAAGAAAAGGAACACTTCTAAACTCATTTTATGAGGCCAGCATTACCCTGATACCAAAGCCAGACAAAGACACTAAAAAAAGGAAAACTACAGACCAATATCTGAGATGAACATAGATGCAAAAATTCTCTACAGAATACTAGCAAACCAAGTAGAGCAGCACATTAAAAGGATCATGCACCATGACCTAGTGGGATTTATCCCTGAGATGCAAGAATGGCTGAACACGTGTAATACTGTGAAACATATGTTTGGTCTTCCTTCAGTTTCCTGGCATACAACTCCTAAAATCCTTAGAAACTCCAAAGTGGTAAGTGTCTTTTTGTTTGCTAGTGAGTTGACTGACAGCTTGCCCACCCCGCCCCTAGGTAGCTTCAGGATGTGGGCTGGTCACTGGAAAGACCAAGGAATGATTAGAGAGTTAGGACTTTCAGCCCCACCCCTCAGCTTCCAGGGAGAGGAAGAGGACTGAAGATTGAGCTGATCAGCAATGACCAGTGATTTAATCAATCATGCCATGTAATGGAGGTTCCATAAAATCCCAGAAGGACTGGCTTCAGAGAGCTTATGGATAGCTGAACACGTGGAGGCTCCTGGAGGGTGGTGCACCCAGAGAGGGCATGGAAACTCTGCACCCCTTTCCCAGTACCTTGCCCTGTTCATATCTTCATCTGTGTTCCTTGCTAGCCTTTGTAATATTCTTTATAATGAACCAGTAATTGTAGGTGTTTCCCTGAGTTCTGTGAGTCCCTGTAGCAAATTAAAGGAACTCGAGGAGGGGGGTGTGGGAACCCTGACGTATAGCCCGTTGGTCAGAGCACAGGTGAAACAACCTGGTGATTGCTGTTGGCATCTGAAGTTGGGGGACTGAGCCCTCAGCCTGTGGGATCTGAAAATATCTTTAGGTAGATAGTATTGGAATTGAATTGGAGGACAAGCACTGGTGTCCATGGTAGAATTGATTACTTGCATGATGTGTGGGGAGGAATCCCCACCCAAATGGTGTCAGAAGCATGTTATACAAGTATAGTAGGAGAAACTGAGGTTGTTTTTCTACTCATGTACAGTTAATGTGATTCATCATATTAACGGAATGAAGGATAAAAATCACATGATCATCTCAAAAGATGCAGAGAAAGCATTTGACAAAACTCAACACCGTTTCGTGATTAAAAAACTCTCAACAATCTATGTATAGAAGGGATTTACCTCAATATAATAAAGGCCATATATGAAAAGGCCACAGCTAATACCATACTCAACAGTGAAAAACTAAAAGCTTTTTCTCTCAGATCACGATAGGATAGGGATACACACTAACAACACTTCTATTCAGCATAGTACTGGAAGTCCTAGTCAGAGCAATCAGGCGAGAAAATGAATAAAATGCATCCAAATCAGAAAGAAAGAAGTAATATTATCTCTTGTCACAGATGATCTGATCTTATATGTAGAAAACCCTAAAGAATCCACAAAAAATTGTGGAGCAGGAAAGTTAATAATAAGGTGGAAATGTTTGGTACTATGAAATGTATTTTCACTAAAATTATTAAAAAGAAATCATATTAGAGAATGCATTCAAATGTCTAGTACCACAAGAAGGTAACTTGGTTATCAGTATATTTTTCTTCTTACTGTTAAGTTTTTAAAGTTTATTTTTCTTCTATTCTGAAATTTCAAAGCAATAGGGCTCAGCAATTATTAGACACCAGACTGTGAACAGGAGAACACTGCTGGAGGAAACGCAGGACTGGAGAGGACCCCTTTAAGTTAATTAATTTAAAAAAATGGGCACTATTCAATTTAATATAATTCAATGTGATGCTTCCCTTTTTATTCTTAGGTTGATCTTTGGCAATTATTAAGAATATTTTGATATCTTGATTTGTGGCACCCCCCTCTTGCCCAGCCCTAAGTCTGTTGCTACTGTTTTCTGCATCTCAAAAAAAGGTACCACTATTCATTCCATTGTTTAAATAAAAAACCTCAAAGCTATTCTTGATTCCATCCTTTTTCTCACAGTCAATCCATCAGCAAGTTCCCTGGCTCTACCTTTAAAATGTATCATGACTCCATTCACACTGAACCATTCCCACAGATACTACTATCATTTCTTGGACAGGGTACTGCAAAGGGCTCCCAAGTGGCCCCACAGTTCCTACCTACTATCTATTCCCCACAGCATAGTGAAAAGGATCTTTTAAACATTTGAGTGAGCTCATGCCACAGCCTACACATAACCATCAGTGAATTCCAGGTCCTTGCCTTGGCCTACAAAGCCTGCTGGTGTGTGGGCCCGACCACTGCTCTGACTGCTTGTCTTGCCAAATCCCCTGCGAAGGTCTCCCTCTGGCCCTTTGCTATGACCGTGCAGGTATCTGGGTGGGTTTCGAATATGCCACACCCATTCCTACCTCAAGAGCTTTGCACTTGGTATTCTTCTGTCTGAAATTCTCTTCCCCCAGATATTCACGTGACTCGTGATTCCTCTCAGCTCAAATACCAACTTTTCAGAGTGGCTCCTGCCTGTGGTCACTCTCTTTGTTTTACTCTGCTTCGTTCTTACCATTTACCATTACCGGATGTTAGATTACATATGAGTTTCAACATTTATTGTCTGCTTTTCAATGAGGACTTCCTTGATCACCCAATTTAATAATGCTCTACCTGTCCCTTTACCCTATATTTATAATTCCCATTGGCCTCTACTCTTGTTCATAATATTTATTACTTTCTAACATTATGTGTAATTAATATATTATACAGACTTACCTTGGGCATATTGCAGGTTCAGCTTTCAGACAACCACAATAAAGTGAATATCACAATAAAATGAGTCACAAATTTTTGGTTTTCCAGTGCATATAAAAGTTACATTTACACTATACTATAGTCTATTAAGTGTGCAATAGCATTGTATCTGAAAAACCAATGTACCAATTTACCTTTAATTAAAAAAAAATATTAATACTTTGCTAAAAAATGATGATGATCATTTGAGCTTCAGCAAGTCATAATTGTTTTGCTGGTGGAGGGTTTTGCCTCCATGTTGGTGGCTGCTGACTGATGAGGGTGGTGGTTGCTGAAGGTTGAGATGGCTGTGGCAATTTCTTACAATAAGAAAACAATGAAGTTTGCAATGTCGATTGACTCTTCCTTTCACAAAAGATTTTTCTGTAGCATGTGATACTATTTGATAGTATTTCACCCACAGTCCAACTTTCAAAATTGGGGTCAATGCCTGCAAACCCTGCCATTGCTTTATCAACTAAGTTTATGTGATATTCTAAATCCTTTGTTGTCATTTCTTTTTTTTTTATTTCAGAATATTACAGGGGTACAACATTTTGGCTATATATATTGCCCATGCACTGCCCGTGTCAGAGCTACAATCGTGGTCATCCCCCAAACTGTGCTCCCCGCATCCATTCAGTGAGAGTTGTCCCATCCCCTCCACCCCCTTCCCGCCTGTCCACCCGCTGATGAATATTATTGCCCTGTGTGATGTAAGTGTTGATCAGTTAGTACCAATTTGATGGTGAGTACCAGTGGTGCTTGTTTTTCCATTCTTGTGACACTTCGCTTCGAAGAATGGGTTCTAGCTCCATCCAGGATAATATAAGAGGTTTTAGTTCACCATTTTTTTACGGCTCGGTAGTACTCCATGGTATACATATAGCACATTTTATTAATCCACTCATGTATTGATGGGCACCTGGGTTGTTTCCACATCTTTGCAATTGTGAATTGTGCTGCTATAAACATTCGCGAGCAGATGTCTTTATTATAGGATGTGTTTTTTTCCTTTGGGTAAATACCCAGTAGTGGGATTGCTGAGTCAAATGGTAATTCTACTTTTAATTCTTTGAGGTATCTCCATATTCTTTTCCATAGAGGTTGTACTAATTTGCAGTCCCACCAGCAGTGTATGAGTGTTCCTATCTGTCCACATCCCTGCCGACATTTGTTGTTTGGGGATTTTTTGATATAAGCCAATCTCACTGGAGTTAAGTGATATCTCATTGTGGTTTTGATTTGCATTTCCCTGATGATTAGAGAAGTTGAGCAATTTTTTATATGTTTGCTGGCCATTATTCTGTCTTCTTTTGAAAAGTTTCTGTTCATGTCCTTTGCCCATTTTTTAATAGGGTTGTTTGATTTTTTCTTGTTGATTTTCCTAAGTTCTGTATAGATTCTGGTTATCAGTCCTTTATCAGATGTGTAGCATGCAAATATTTTCTTCCGTTCTGTAGGTTGTCTGTTTACTCTAGTGATAGTTTCCTTGGCTGTGCAGAAGCTTTTTAATTTGATCAGGTCCCATATATTTATTTTTGTTGCTGCTGTGAATGCTTTGGGGGTCTTCTTCATAAATTCTTTGCCTAGGCCAATGTCCGTAAGAGTTTTTACAACGTTTTCTTTGAGAATTCTTATGGTTTCACATCTTAGGTTTAAATCTGCTATCCATTGTGAGTTGATTTTTCTGAGAGGTGAGAGGTGTGGGTCCAGTTTCAGTCTCCTACATATGGCCATCCAGTTTTCCCAGCACCATTTATTGAATAGGGAATCTTTTCCCCATTGTACGTTTTTTTGGAATTTGTCAAAGATTAGGTGACTGTATGAGGTTGGTTTTATATTTGGGTTCTCGGTCCTGTTCCATTGGTCTATGTCTCTGTTCTTGTACCAATACCATGCTGTTTTGGTTACTATAGCCTTGTAGTATAGTTTGAAGTCTGGTAGATAGATGCCTCCCAATTTGTTTTTTTTTGCTTAAGATTGCTTTGGCTAGACGGGGTCTTCTCTGGTTCCACACAAAGGATAGAATTATTTTTTCTAGATCAGCAGAAAATGATGTTGGTATTTTGAGAGGGACTGCATTGATTCTCTAAATCACTTTAGGTAGCAAAGCCATTTTTACAATGTTGATTCTGCCTATCCAAGAGCATGGTAGGGTTTTCCATCTGTTTACATCCTCTGCAATTTCTTTTCTCAGTGTTTTGTAATTCTCTCTATATAGGTCTTTGACCTCCTTAGTTAGATATGTTCCTAAATATTTAATTTTCTTTGGTGCTATTGTGAAAGGTATTGCATCTTTAATTTGTTTCTCGGCTTGATTGTTATTAGCATATATGAAGGCTATGGATTTTTGTGTATTAATTTTGTATCCTGAGACTTTGCTGAATTCATTTATCAATTCCAGTAATCTCTTGGTTGAATCTTTGGGGTTTTCTATGTATAATATCATATCGTCTGCGAATAGTGAAAGTTTGACCTCTTCTGCCCCCATCTGGATGCCCCTGATTCCTCTGTCTTGTCTGATTGCTCTGGCCAGGACTTCCAGCACTATGGTGAATAGAAGTAGAGATAGTGGGCAACCTTGTCTAGTTCCAGTTTTAAGGGGGAATGCTTTCAATTTTTCCCCATTCAGTATGATATTGGCTGTGGGTTTATCGTATATGGCTTTAATAGTTTCGAGGTATGAGCCACCTATGCCTATATTGTTAAGAGTTCTTATCATAAAAGGATGCTGGATTTTGTCAAAAGCCTTTTCTGCATCTATTGAAAGGATCATATAATCTTTGTTCTTGCTTTTATTTATATGGTGAATTATATTTATAGATTTGCATATGTTGAACCATCCCTGCATCTCGGGAATGAAGCCTGCCTGATTGTGATGAATTATTTTTTTGATGTACGTTTGAATTCGGTTTGCTAGGATTTTATTGAGAATTTTTGCATCTATATTCATGAGGGATATTGGTCTGTAATTTTCTTTTCTTGTTGTGTCCTTTCCTGGCTTTGGTATCAAGGTGATATTGGCTTCATAGAATGAGTTTGGGAGGATTCCATCCTTCTGGATATTTTCAAATAATTTCTGCAGTATAGGCACCAGTTCTTCTTTGTAGGCTTGGTAGAATTCAGGTGTGAACCCATCTGGTCCAGGACTTTTTTTTGTTGGAAGATTCTTTGTTGTCATTTCAACAATGGTCATAGCATCTTCACCAGGAGTAGATTCCATTTCAAGAAACCACTTTTCTTTGCACATCCATAAGAAGCAAATCCTCATCTGTTCAAGTTTGGTCATGAGATTGCAGCAATTCAGTCACATCTTCAGGCTCCACTTCTGATTCTAGTTCTCTTGCTATTTCCACCCCATCTGCAGTTACTTCCTCTACTGAAGTCTTGAACTCCTCAAAGTTATCCATGAGGGTTGCAATCAACTTCTTCCAAACTTTTGTTAAGATTGATACTTTGACCTCCTCCCATGAATCATGAATGTTCTTAATTCTTAATCTAGAATGGTGAAGCCTTTCCATGAGGTTTTCAATTTTCTTTGCCCAGATCTATCAGAGTAATTGCTATCTATGGCAGGTATAGCATTACAAAATGCATTTCTTAAATAATAAGACTTGAGAGTCAAAATTACTCCTTAATCCATGGGCTGCAGAATGGAGGTTGTGTTAGCAGTCATGAAAACAACATTAATCTCCTTGTACATCTCCATCAGAGCTCTTGGGTGACTAGGTGCACTGTCAATCAACAGTAACATTCTCAAAGGAATCTTTTTTCCTGAGCACTAGATCTCAACAGTAGGCTTAAAATATTCAGAAAAACCATGCTATAAACAGATATGCTGTCTTCCAGGCTTTGTTGTTTCATTTGTAGAGCACAGGCAGAGTAGATTTAGGGGCCCTGGATTTTCAAAATGGTAAGTGAGCATTAGCTTTGACTTAAAGTCACCAGCTGTATTAGTCCTTAACAGGAGAGTCAGCCAGTCCTTTGAAACTTTGAAGCCGGGCATTGACTTCTTCTCTCTAGCTATGAAAGTCCTAGGTGGCATCTTCTTCCAATAGAAAGCTGTTTGATCTACACTGAAAATCTGTTTTTTTAGTGTAGTGACCTTCAAGTATCTTAGCTAGATTTTCTGGATAATTTGCTACAGCTTCTCCATTTGCACTTGCTACTTCACTTTGCATTTTTTTGTTGTGGGGACAACTTCTTTCCTTAAATCTCGTGATGAAACCTCTGCTGGCTTCAAACCTTTCTTCTTTAGCTTCCTCTCTCAGCTTTTGTAGATTGAAGAAAGTTCAGGCCTTGCTCTGGATTAGGTTTTGGTTTAAGGGAATGTTGTAACTGGTTTGATGTTCTATCCAGGGCACTAAGACTTTCTCCATATCAGCAATAAGGCTGTTTCACTTTCTCATTGATGTGTTTGCTGGAGTAGCACTTTTAACTTCCTTCAAGAATTTTCCTTTGCATTCACAACTTAGCTAACTGTTTGGTATGAGAGCTCTAGCTTTCAGCCTGTCTTGGCTTTCTGCATGCCATTCTCACTAAGCTTTATTATTTCTAACTTTTGATTTCAGGTGAGAGACATGCGACACTTCCTTTCACTTAAACACTTAGAGGCCATTTTAGGATTATTAATTGGTCTAATTTCAATACTGTTGTGTCTCTGGGAATAGAGAGGCCAAGGAGAGGGAGAGAAATGGGGAACAGCTGGTCAGTGGAGGAGTCAGAACACACATAACATTTATCCAAATCGGTTTGCCATCTAATATGGGGGAGGTTCATGGTGCCCCAAAACAATGTCAATGGTAACATCAAAGATTATTGATCAGAGTTCACTATAATAGGTATAATAAAAATGCAAAAGTTTGAAAGACTATCATGAGAATTAGCAAAATGTGACACAGAGACACAAAGCAAACACCTGCTGTTGGTAAAATGGTGCTGATAGCCTTGCTCGATGCAGGTTTGCCACAAACCTTCAATTTGTGAAAAACGCAGTATCTATGAAGTGCAATAAAGTGAAGCACAATGCCTGCATATGTATCAATATGCTACTGTTTGTAGTCTGTTTCCATCACTAGAATGTAAGCTCCATGAAGACAGTTACCTTTGTCTGTTTTGTTCACTGATGCCTCCCCAGTGCTTCGAATGTTGCCTGACACATAATAGGTACACAATAAATATTTACCAAATGAATGAAGATCAGAAACAAATAAAAATTTGTTGAATAATTAGAGAATGAAAGGTTACGTATGTTTAGTAATCTACCAGTTAGTGATCTAATTCCCTAATCATATGTCCTTTGTGAGACTCAAAGTTAATAATATGCTGAGGAAGACCCAGGTGGGGTGAAATTCACTTTTGAAGCCTTTGATTTTTTTAAAGCATCAAATGTTCATCTGTTTGCTGATGAGAAGAGGGAAGCTCAGAGCAGTGCCGAGTTGCTTCTTCCATGTATGTACTCTTTTTCAGTAGCAGGGGCAAAGAGAATCAGCTGACTTTCTCTTAATTTTTTGGGGGGGTTATTTTCCACTTTGGGGACACATTTCATGATATAGTCAGTTCTGCTATAATGCTCATTTGAAAACACAAATTTGTTCCAACACAATTGATATATTAGGGAGCAATTCGCATGCAATGTGAGTTTCATGATTGTTTATGCATGCTTTCATTTGTGAGCAAATATAGAAAACTGCAGCCAGTTGAATTGAGCCCTATAGAAATACACAAAATGCCCATTTCTCAAACATTTACCGGCTGCCTCACAGTTCAGGTCTGTGTTATGAGCCACACCACCTCCATCTGGCGATGCAACTCTCTAATTTCAGACAACCCTCTTCCTGTTACTTCACAGTAACTCGCAAGCTGTAACTTTGCCAGGCCCACTTCCACAAACCAACTTTCAGGTCCTTTTCAAGATAGAAACAGTGTATTGTCTTGAAAATACGTAACTATTATAGTATGTATGTGTTTATCAACCAATTGATATGTGAAAAAATCTGTGCTACCATTTTTATTAGGTTCCTGTCTTTGTTTTGTATATGTCACAAATGAAGTTCTTAGAGTGTTGTGCCCCAACTCAGTTTTTTTTTTCCTCACAAGCTCTGTGCTTTTAATTGCACAGTTTTGCATAGTATGTGATTTTTAGGAATTCCTAAGTTGTGTTATAGCAAAACTGTTTTCAAAAGGGACCAGCAATAGTAATAATAGCAGTAATACTTTTAATTGTCTTACGCTTTTTAATCTATACTTTTTACTTTTGTCACCTCATTTTTTATTTTCATAACTATTCTTTGAGGAAGAGATTTTATCAGTAAAGAGTCAAAAGATGAGAAAGGATGAGAACCTTATTGGTCAAAAATTAGCCACTGTCAGAACTGTGGCCAAACCCAAGTCTCTGTCTTCCAGTGTAGTTCTCCCATGTTCCCAATTCCAAGGACCAAGATGGGAGGATGCTGGCTCATTTCTTTCCCCACTGTCTTGCAAATGTGCATTGCATAGCCTGCTGTGGGGGAACTATTTCTGATAGCCAAATAAGCCCCTTTGACTGAACAGTGAATTTAAAAAAGCAACACAAGAATCTAAAAAAGCAAACAAAAAATTAAGGATTTTTTTGATTGCGGGTGACAACAGACAATAGAAAAGAGGACAATTCTGAATTGGGTGAGAGAAGCATTTAAAGGCCAAGAATGATTCCCTTGTCAGTCACTCCTCTAAGCTCCTCTTCATGGGCAGTCATTGACTTCCTGGGAATTTTATGATGCCCATGATATTGTCCTGGGTTCTGGTAACTTTCTTGATGGTAGTGGGCAGGACACAGGTAAAAGGGACACACTCCTGTCTTCCGTGTTGCGTATCTTTTCCTCTCTCTCTCACACACACACACCTTCTTCATCTGGGTCTTAATTGATACTGTTTCGTAAGATAAATATACTTAAGAGAAAGTGGTTGCCTTGAATATATTAGAAGATGGTTGGCTACCAGGAATCAATTTCTCAAGTTCTTGATTTTTTTCATAAAGACAGTCATGATGGTAAATATTGCTTTCTTGTCCTCTTGCAATGAAAGTTAGTTCTTTGACTGGAAAAAAAAATCTACCTTTGAGACATTAAGAGGTAGCAAACATGTTGCCTGCCTTGGAAGCATGCCATATTCACTTGTAATGGAAATTCTCACAGGACAACATGAATGTCATTTTTGGGCTGACATATCTCTTACCTTGCTCTGGAATGCTGTCTTGTGACTAGCATCCACCGTGGTGTTACCACACCACTCACTTAGAGTTCTTAAGGATACTTATGCCAGTGTGACAGAAATTGATTCTTTTAAATTAAATAAAAAAGAATCTGGGCACTGTGTGATGAGCTGTTAAACTGAGACAATCATGGCGATTCCGGAATCTGTGCTACTTCAATGCACATGTTAAGTGCGATGTTGTAACATGGGATTGATTCTAACATTTGCATTTTGCCTTGCCTCCTATGCCAGAGAATCAAATGTCACAATCTGCATCTCTTTCCTAAATTTTCAGTAAACCAGGACTCCTGTACAGGAAAAGGCACTGTAAAGTATAACGTTATAACACAATGTTCCCCAGACTTTTACATTCTACGGACTTTGCCACATGTAGCATTCTAGTAACGCTTTAAGGGATGGGCTTATTGTCTATATCTTCCATATCCAGTGGCAAATGTCAGATGCCTATAATATCATAAACAGATGCCACAATATTTTAAAAATTTCTTTCGATAATCAACTTTTTTCACAGCAGCCTGCAACACGACCAGGGTGATTGGATGATTTCTGTTTCTTATGGACTCCTTAGATTGTTTGTTCTTGTCATTTTCTACTGAGTACTTGCATACCTTGAATGTTACAGAAGTCATTGGGAGATAAACAAATGAAATAAAATGAACAATTTTTGCATTCCTCTTTTGTCCATGTATTCACTCATTGGCCCCTCTGATGTAGCTGATCGCTGTCCTCTGTTTAGATAGGATGATGGAGACCTGACCTTATAAGAATTGGTCCGTGCAATTTTTAAAAATTCAACATTTTCAGAGAAAATTTCTGCATTAGCTAGCTTTCCCTTAATGAATTCTCCTTTCTTTTCCTTGTTGAATTGACTGTCTTTTCTACACGCATTAAGCTAAGAGAACTCAGACACAGTGGACTGTAAGTACTTGGGCGAATCAATGAACAGGCCTGGAGAACATGCTGGAAAAAGCAGACCAGAGTCATGATCAAGGCTACTACAGTAAGGGCACTTGTATGCAGGCCATGATAGAAACCTCAAAGAATTAGCAACTGTCTGGACCAGGCCCTTCGAAGTACTCACACAGCTGAGCACCATCCTCTCTGGGTCTCTCAGGTAGTAGACCAGCTGGTAAAAGACAATTTGCTCTGGCCCTCTACCCGGCTTGTTGCTGCCATCTTGCAGAGCAGATGCCTCACCCAGGTGCTTAATCCACGTCAGTGTAAACACACAAAGTTGTCCCCGTACTTTTTAGCATTTGACAAGTTAAGTAAAACTGAAGTTTTTAGATTATAGCTGTTTTAGGCTGATATTTTGGTGGTTCTAGGCTAAATACTGAAACGGGATCATGGCTACTTCTACCCTCAATGGACTGGAAGGGATCTGATCGGGAGGCCAGGCTGGCCCTGTTTCTCCATTCTGGTGCCCCGCATTGCAGGCTAAAGAAAGCACTCAGTGTCCCCCTCGGCCGTCCCCACATTCTCCCCATCTCCCTAGCAGCCACAGTGGCACTGTTTTTAATTGGCATCATTCCATGAAATGGGCCCTTGATAAAGAATAAAGATCACTGTCCCCAAAGTTATTCCTAATTTCCCCTCAGTAAGGATGTTTGCATCCATATGCACTAACATTTTAAGTATAAAATCATGAGAATTAAATTAATTGTTGAAATGAGGTGAAAAGCTAAGTATTGACATACGACTGAAATCCTCATTGCACACATTTTCTGATGGCCTCCAATTTCTGTACCCTGAGGCTGAGGGTGATGTAACTTTTGCTGAGGACACCCACTCAACGCTGTGGAGCTTGGGACCAATCACTCCTCTGGGAAGACATCCCATTCATTTAGTCATTCATTCAAAAGTATTGACCAATCATCTATTGTTGTGTCAGACACCACAGGTACTGGGAGGTACAGCAGAGAAACAAACAAATGTGGCTCTTACTCTTATAGAATTTTTATTCCATGGTAGAGACATTCATTTCTTGAGCTAAGTCATGAATAGGGTCTAGCAAAAGGCCTGCCATAGAATGGGTGATCAATGACGAGAACCCTCTTCTTATCTTCTCCTTTTCTAGATTTTAATTTTCTAAAGGACAACTATGTGTTTTAGTTGGTTTGAATGAATACCTAAAGCTCTTTCAATAGTTTGTTTAGATCTAGCCATGAATTAATTGAAATATATTGAAAGGGCCTACCCACTGTCTTTACTAAGTGGGAAGTACCAAGATAATTGATGCACTCAAAACTGTTTCATGTTTATTTTTACATAATAAGCAATTGTTCTTTATCTCCCGTGACAGTTGGTTACATTGAATTTTCATTACATTCTTCTTCATTGTGGCATTATTCATGGGCACATGAATTTAGTAAGTTTTCCTTTAAACATTTCTGAATTCATCAGGAGAGAGTAGAGAGAGTGCACTTTGAGGGCCCACTCATAGTACTTTGGATGTTCTCAGGATCCTCTCTGTAAATGACTCATTCATTAAATTGCAGATAGAGATTGGGCAGGAACAAGAGTGTTTTCTATGGTCACTTTTATAGCAAAGCTGGAAAAATAATATTTAAACGACAGGAAACACAATAGAATCTTTCAATAAAAATCTGCTCAAACAAAACACTCTCAACAGGTGAACAAATACTGATCTGCCTGCCAAGGACCTTTATTTCATTTTTGCAGCCTTTCTCCCTTACAAACTGCCACATTCGCCTGTTGTTAGTGTGCTATGAAAAAGAACGCTGGGACAACCAGTTACGTAACATCTTTTGCCAGTTAACGTCTTAAGTAGGTATCCAGGGTTTCGTGTGTGTGTGTGTGTGTGTGTGTGGGTGTGTGAAAGAGAGAGAGAGAGAGAGAGAGAGAGGAGACAAAGATAGGAAAGAGAGAGAGACAGAGACACAGAATATAGTTACTTACAATTACTCGGAAAATACATTAATTTCCTCTCCATTTATTCTGATATGAATTCCACACATCAGGACCCATAAGCCATTTCTGAATTCATTTCCATGGGCTAGTTACAGTAACCTTAGGGGAAGTCACTTCACCACTGTACATCTTTTTCCTTCTATAAAGAAGGTGAGAAAAGTGAAGTTTGTTAGAAAACCTTCACAGCGCATCCAGATATAAGATTCTTTTTGTCTTTTAATAAATGTCTTGGAGGGAAACATCTACTCTGATTCTCTGTACCCATCCCCTAAGAACCTGACGTGCTCATTAGCAACAGTGGCCACGCCTGAGCCTGTGCAAGCAGATGATCCATGAGATGAAACTTGATCTAGAAACCTGAGATTGAATATGACCTCAAGTTCAGAACCAGTTTTTTTATGAATGGCAGTTTCTCCAGTTACATGTTTTCTATTAATGAGTTAGAGAAAGCAAGTCATAGGGTTAGAAGTGCTGAAAAAAATATATTCATTTGTAAATTATTTCATGAAAACTTGGACAAGGAAATTAGCCAGTGAAAGCAGTTAAAAACTCCTAGAGGAACCTACCTGAGAAAAATATGAAGTATCTTCAATGAAATTAGGCAGTTGTACCATTTAAAAACAGATCGTTTGAAAATTTAAAACCTTTAAATAATACTCCTGATAAGATTTATTGTCAAATTTGATTGTTAAGTAATGGAAAAACTTTTTTTTTTTGCCAGAGCAAGAGAGTTACAACAGGTTATAATTACTACAATTAGTACTTGTGATTTAATTCATGAAATATAGATGTCACCTTCCTAGTAAGCACCCCATTTAATGCCCTATTGTGCCCACAGCTCTGGCCCAGAACTTACGATCTTCTAACAGCATTTACATATATAATTTGTGCCTTTAATTTACATATTGAAATCAACATGCATTTTACATGTTTAAACACTTAGAACAGTGCCTGGAATATAGTGGATATACAAAACAATTTTTTTTAATTGAATGAATAGATAGAGGTGACATCTGTGAATGTTGCAGAATTTTTCTCCTCCTTTGATTGACATTTCTGATATATTACCTGCTCTGACTATCCATTTAATGTGTACTTTTGGAAGACTGAGCTGCTGGAAATACCTTTTGAAATTGATAAAGATGGTGCACGTTGCTTTAGATTCTACTCAAAAGGTCAAGGAAAGCTTGTTTCTGCACTAAAATGCTGATGTAGAAACCTTTTACCATCATAAGTATCTTAGAAATAAAATCAATAAGCTTCAAGAGGAAAATGAGTGATGGCTTCATCAGTTCCAAATGGATCAGTTCTGAATTCCAAAATGGATTTCCTTTTATTTTAATAAATTCACAATTTTTAATGAGGATGCTGATTCTTTTGGATCCTAGCACACTTGCAGAAAGCCTCTTTCCCCACTCCCCCCATAGTCCTTCCACACCCACTTAGACAACTTAACATGCTGCTTCCTCCATCCGTTCATCTGGGTTGCTTACCCTCCATACCCGCTAACCACCATCCCTAAATATTCAGGGGAACGCCCTGTGAGAACTTCAAGGAAGAATAAATCTCCTTACTTTGCGGACTTTCAAGCAAACACTGATGATTCTAAATGAACTCCCCAATGTCATGGCCTAAGCAAAGAGTCTGAGGACTTGTTTGATGCTTTTTCATATATGTAGTTAAGGTGCATGGGTCTAAATGCTGTATTAAATTGTCCGGTTTTTGAATTACTTTCTATTTCCACACAGCTGTCTTTGCTCCAACAAACAAAATGAGCTATTTCAGTGACCCAGGAATAGCAGCTCAGCAGTGTAGAATGTGAGAACCGTGGCTTATTCTTTGATTAAATCACAGCCAACTGATCACTGAAGGGCTTGTTTTTATTCTGTTGCCCAGAATTTGGTGGGAAACTCAGGCCGTGGTAGAGATATGACTCTACTTGGTAGAGATATGACTCTACCAAGGCCAAGGAAAGGCCTGGAAAATAAGTATATGAAAAGATGCTCAACATCTATGTCACTAGCAAATTACAAATTCAGGTAACAATGAGATACCACTATACACCTATTAAAATGGCCAAAATTCAAAATGCTGACAACACCAAATATTGGCAAGTATGTAAAGCAACAGGAACTCTCATGTATTGTTGGTGGGAATGCAAAATAGTACAGCCACTTTGAAAGACAGTTTGGCAGCTTCTTACAAAACTAAACGTACTCTTACCATGTGATCCAGCCCGAGTAAATTGGAAACTTATGTCCACCAAAAAACCTGTGCACACATGTTTATAGCAGCTTTATTCATAATTGTCAAAACTTGGACACAACCAAGATGTCTTTCAAGTGGGTGAATAGATAAATAAACTATGGTACATCCAGACAATGCAATATTATTTAGTGACAAAAAGACACGAGCTATCAAGCCATAGAAAGACATGGAAGACCCCTGAATATATATTACTAAATGAAAGAAGCCAGTCTAAAATGACTATAGACTATATGATTTCAACTATGTGACTTTCTGGAAAAAGCAAAACTATGGAGACAGTAGAAAGATCAGTGGTTGCTAAGGGTTCAGGGGGGTTGGAAGGATAAATGGGCAGAACAGAGAGGATTTTTAGGGCAGTGAAACTACTCTGTATGATACCATTAATATAATGATGGATACATGTCAATATACATTTGTCTAAACTCATAGAATGCACACCAAGAGTGAACCCTAATGTAAACTATGGACTTGGCTGATTATGATGTGCCAGTGTAGGTTCATTTATTGTAATAAATATTCCATTTTGTGCAAGATGTTGATAGTGGAGGAAATTGTGTGTGCGGGGGAAAGGGCAGGGAATATATAGAAACTGTGTACTTTCCACTCGATTTTTCTGTTTACCTAAGACTGCTCTAAATACAGTCTCTTTTAAAAAAGTGATCTAATAAAACTGGGAAGAGAGTACCTAAGTAACCTAAGTGATGGTTTAATGTGACTAGTTAAGGAATAAAATGAAAGACTCTTCCATTGTGCCCATATGGAATTGTACCAGGTTGTTATCTATTAATTTGCAAAAATAGGAGCATAAATTGATTTCAGGAATGAAAATTGACTGTATTTTGAAATTTAGAGTGGATAAAATCTCATAGTATTTTCTGTTTTCTGCAAAAGATGCTGGATGTGTCGTGGTACTCATTTCAAATCACTTCTAAAATATTCCAGTTGCCATAGCAGCTGAAGCTGATGATGGAATTTATATTCAAAGCTCTCAGAAATGGGACTTGCCAAGAAAGTCTTTGGGATTGTTTGAGATAGTTGGCTTTTTCATAACTCACCTTCAAAACATTTCTTTACTTATAATTTCTTTACGTTTATTCTGGCAACTAAGACAGTAGTATTTTTTGTGCTAAAACTATGTGCATATCATCTAAGTGACACACATGATATGGTCAGTGTTAACAGGACAGAATATAATAATGAAGAAAACTGACTTTCCCGGACAATCTGGGGATTATTAACAAGACTAGAAGTGTCAGAGGTTAGAAAGGGAAGCTCAAGAGTTTTCAGATATGTTTTGGCTCAGGTTAGTTAATCCTCTGTTTCTTTAAACATATTATCACTTCTTTGGGACTGATCCTATATTTAAGCTTGTACACAAAAGAGTTAAAATGGAAGTTGGTGAGAAGTGTTGCTTAATGTCTATGGAGATTGCTATGCCCACTCTAATCTTCCCTGGAGATGTGGTTTTGCAGCCTCTTGCTCTTTAGGTGCTGAGTTATGTGATGGCAAAGGTGTCCCAAGATGTAACAGGAGCAGCTCAGTTGACCTTACCTCATTTTTTTTGTATTTTTTCTCTAGAAGCTTATCTTAAAGTAGTCAGAATATCGTGAAAGGAATAAAAATGATGGACACTGTATTTTTTCTCCATGATCATTGGAATCTCCTTAGAAGATTAGACGATGGAGTCCTGGAGACTTTGGAAGAGCCTTGACCTTTAGCGATACTGCTATTGCCAATTAACAGCTAGCATGGTTTCCCTGTGGCTGGTGCTACTCAAATATTTGCTAAACGTTTGACACATACAGAAAGGAATAAGATTTATTTGAGGAAGATCCTTTGTGAGATACTTCTCTGGTCAACTCTCTGTAGGTTCTAGAATTTTCTCTAAAGTTGTATCTTATCTCTAAAGTTGTACTTACACTAAGTACCTCTATAATAATACACAAGGATACAGACAATTGTGTTGAGTGCTAAGGAGCAACAGGAGAAGGTGCAATCAGGGCATGTACCAGAAGACCTGATTTCGTTGGAAGGATGAGATAGGAAAGGTCTCCTTGAATTGGTGACATGTAAGCTGGGACCTGAAGAACTAGTAGGTGTCAAACAGGAAAACCCTGACTTATATTAACTGACCTTATTTCAGTCTTTCAAACATAATATGAACTCCATCATCAAAGTCTTCACACAGACTACTACTTTGGCTTGGAACACTCATGTCCTCCTAGTTTGCAATTACTTCTTTTTGTGATTATCTATTTAATATCTGTCTTCCCTGGTAATCCCTAATCAGATGATTTTTTTTTTTTTTGCCTTTATCATCCTGGGTTTGAATACTTTGGCATCATTTGTGATTCCTCTTTTTTATCCTGTTGGTCACTGTCCAACCAACTTTTCCTTTGAAGGGAACAATTTAATGTGCTGATAGCAGATCCAGTGGGAAATGCATGAGACTTGGCTTAAAGATCTTCCTGTGCTGCTTGAGTTTAATAAACGATTTTGATGGTTTTCTGATTGACCTTTTCCAAAAAGTATTAATACATTGACTTGTCATTTATAGTGATAGCACACCTGTGTTTCAATGTTTGGTTTAGATCTAGTAGTAATTAAACTTTGCAACATACTAGAGGTGTTCCTTTACCGTTTCACTGGATGCCTTCAGACTGAAGTAGGTGTTTGGACATGTTGCCATTTTGAGGCAAATTGTTTTATTTTACTTTCTTTGGCACATTTCATTAGAAAAGGATTATACACTTACCTCTCAGGATTAGGATGTTTTTAAAATGCTATAACTCCTTCAATCAATCAGTTATTGAAGACTAGATTAATGGGAGACTCGAGGGTTTGTAAGGTCAAGAGTTATCTATGATTCAGCCTTGAAATTGTTTTCATGTAGCACTCATAGCAGCTCAAGCCTTGTTATGTAGTTTTTCGTAGCATTGGCCAATTATACTGTTGGGTTTTTATCGGGTGCTGATCCCCTGGTGACTTGCTCGCTCTTACTTGCTTAATAAATTCCTAAATTTCTGAAATGAAATTTATAGGATGACAGAGGTTCTTACGGATTCTGCACCTGCAGTCTCTGAGTAGCGCTGAGGAATTGAAGCTACATCCAAGCTGGATATAAAGAAAGCTAATTGAGTCTATATTCCTATGTTTCATTATACTAATTCATATGTCCTCCCCACATAAGTGAGCATTCTTGTCATATCCTCTTCCACTCACCTTGGCCTGGTTTTGTAAGGGTGCCGCTGTCCTTCCGAGGATTTATTCTCATAATCTATCTGTTCTTCCCACCTCTTCTTTCATAAATTCATTCCACAAGCAGCCATTGAACTCATTCCATTGACCAGACACTGATTTAAATTCTGGGGATATAGCAGTCGATTAAATACACAAAAATCCCTTTCTTTATGGAGTTCACATCCTAAGAGGGTGAGACAATGAATAAGACAAATAAATAAAATATACTCGGGGCAAGGTGAGGCATGAGCAAGACCCGGCAGGTTCGTCTCTGCAGGGATATTTTAAGTGTGAAGTTTCCTCTTTAATATTAAGGGAAAGAGTCAGTGTGATAAAGGAGTTGCTAAAATTGTGACTTAAAAAAAACCCCCAACTAATTAAAACAAATTCGACTGGACTTGATAAATATTTATTTTTAGATCAGGAAGCAAGGAATTAATTTGTCTCTCCTGCCTGCTACCTTACCACATGACAGATTTCATCATCCCAGTAATTATAGAAAATACCCGAAATCAGACAGTGCTCACAGACACCTGCAACCAGACTGAGTTCCACACAGCAGCGTGTGAAAGAACAACTTCATTCCCATGCAGGCTGCAGACTGGGATGTAGTTAGTGACGGACAGAGTTAAAATACAACCGTTGTTCTGCTGGTTGCTGTGGCAATGGCCTCAAACTGTTAGCACGCAAGAGATGAACATCTCCAGTCCATCTGGATGAAGCAGAAACGACTTGACGCTTAGGGCATTGGACACGAGATGTGTTTTTAAAATGGCAGTTCCCCCAGAAAAATGTCCATTCCAATTACATCAGACATGTTGATTTGATTTCTTATTTTTGAGTTTAAAGATTTTTATGTCACTTGACCTCCCAATCACAATTTCCAGTAGCCATTTCTCAGTGCTCTGCCTCTTTGAACTTCACACAGCGTTTTGCACTGAGAGTGACCCTCTGTGGGTGCCCAGCTCCTCCTCTGTGGTGCTGAAATATGTGCTCGTCTCTCTTCTGTTTGCTGCTTCTGGCTCTGTCAGTGGCTACTTCTCTTCCGCAGTGTGGTCTTTCGATGTCTGCTCCTATCTTCCCTTTCTGGCTTTTCTGCATGTCATCTTCCTCCTCCTCCCTCCTCCTGTTTCTCTCCCTGTCTCCTCCTGTAGTATCCTTTAGTATCCGGCCACCTCTCATGTCTGTACAGATGATTCCAAATCCACATCACCGGCCCTGGCTTCTCTCTCAAGTTGCATGCAAATTCACATTTCCAAATCCCAGTTGGAATGTCCTCAAGATACTCCGTGGACACTTTAAGCTCAACATGTTCAAAATAAATTTCACATATCCCTCCTCCAACTTTTGTGAATAATGTAGATCTCTGACTAGTCCCCCAGAATGGAATCTTCGAGGCCTTCTTCAGTTCTCTCCTCTCTGAGGCCATTTACACCCAACCACTGGCTGAGTCTCATACCTGACACTCACATCTGCCACGTCACTGAGACCACTTGGTCAGGCTGGTGCTGCCTGGCATGTGGACGGTCATAATAGCCTCTCACCTTTAACCCATTGAAATTAAAATGCCACTTGCTGGAGTAAAAGCACAGCTCCAACACAGCCCTTTCTGATATTCAAAATCTGTGCTTTGGACAGAAGAAATTATCCCTAAATATGGCATTCAGGGCCCTTTTCTGACTACAGTCTCTATTTCCTGCCTCACCGAGACTCTTTGTTTTCACACACCCCAATTCTACAGACACTTTGCTGACATGGCTTGTGTTTTCTTACCGACTTGTCTTTGCTGACATTTCCCCTTTGCACTGAAGGCTCTTTTCCTCAGTCTCCGTATCTGTATATTTGTAAATTTATCTATTTTTCTTAAAACATAACAAGTTTTAAATTATGAAAGTACCCTCACAGAAATTTTGGAAGAAAATAGAAGAATAGTAGCAAGGAACTAAAATTCTTGCGTAATCTCATTACTCAGATGTAGGCACTGTTATATCATTTAAGTTTCTATTCATTGATGTGCAGTCATACATTGCTTAATGACAGGGATATGTTCTGAGAAACGTGTCCTTAGGTGATTTCGTCATTGTGCAAACATTATAGAGTGTACTTAAACAAACCTAGACGGTATAGCCCACTACACATCTAGGCTGTATGGTGTAGTCCTGTGGTCCGCACCCCCAGGCCATGCACTGGTAGCAGTCCGTGGCCTGTTAGGGACTGGGCCGCAGAGGTCCACCAGCCCCCCATCCTCCCATCCGTGAAAAAATTGTCTTCCGTGAAACTTAGGAACTGGGGGGCCGCACAGAAAGAGGTCAGTGGTGGGTGAGTGAGCGAAGCTTCATCTGTATTTACAGCTGCTCCCCATCACTCTCATCACTGCCTGAGCTCCACCCGCCCCACCCCCAGCCCCCATCCATGGAAGAATTGTCTTCCATGACACCAGTCCCTGGTGCCAAAAAAGTTGGGCACTGCTGATATAGCCTATTGCTCCTAGGCTACAAACCTGTACAGCATGTTACTGTACTGAATGCTGTAGGCAATTGTAACACAATGGCAAGTATTTGTGTATCTAAATATAGGAAAAGTACAGTAAAAATATGGTGTAAAAGATAAAAAATGGTACACCTATATAGGACACTTCACCATGAATGGAGCTTGTAGGACTGGAGGTTGCTCTGGGTGAGTCAGTGAGTGAGTGGCTAGTGAATGTGAAGGCCTAGGCTAGGACATCACTGTACACTACTGTAGACTTGATAAACATTGGACATTTAGGCTACACTAAATTTATAGAAAATTTTTTTCTTTCTTCAGTAATAAATTAACCTTACCTTACTGTAACTTTTTTACTTTATAAACTTTTAATTTTTTTAACTTTTTGGCTTTGCTGTACAAAAATATTTTCTTTCTTTATATCCTTATTCTATAAGCCTTTTTCTATTTAATTTTTTTTTTTTTTTTACTTTTTAACTTTTTTTGTTAAAAACTAAGAAAGAAATGCATACAATTAGCCTAGGCCTACACAGGGTCAGGATCATCAATATCTTTGTCTTCCACCTGTACATCTTGTCCCACTGGAAGGTCTTCAGGGGCAATCACATGCAGGAAGCTGTCATCTCCTATGATAACAGTGCCTTCTTCTGGAACACCTCCTGAAGGGCCTGCCTGAGGCTGTTTTATAGATAACTTATTTTTTGTAAGTAGAAGGACTACATTCTGAAATAATGATTGAAAGTATAGTAAATATATAAAGCAGTAGCATAGTCATTTATTACCATTATCAAGCATTATGTACTGCACATAGTTGTATGTGATATCTTTTTACATGACTGGCGGTTCGGTAGGTTTGTTTACACCAGTATCACGTGAGTAATGCATTATGACAGCTATGATATTGCTAGGCTATAGGAATTTTTCAGCTCATTATAATCTTATGGGAACCCCATCATATATGGGGATCCCTCATTGGCTGAAACATTGCTATGCGGTGCATGACTTTGTCTACCACACGTGCAAAGTTTTGTAAAATTGATAAACACTGTATATACAGATTTTGCATTCAGCTCTTTTCACTTAGCATTGCATTGTAAGAATTTTCTGGTGCCTTTAATGTTATCTGAGAACGTGAGTGCTAACATCTGCAAAATTATATCATATGGATGCACTGCAATTTATTTAAAATATTCTGGTTTGTGCAGTAAATAATTTTAAAAAGCTATACTTTACCTCCAAATTTTCAGAATCATTGTTTCTGTACTATCTTTTTAAGGTTCATGGTCTCTTTCCTCCCTCCCTCCCTTCCTCCCTCCTTTCTCTCCATTTTCTCTTTATTTTTCTTGTAGTGAAGAATGTTCAAGATAGATTAGGTGTTTGGCCATAGCAGAGTAGATGGCTTGTCCAGGGATCTGCCCACTCTAGCCTCTTCTTAGGTGGTTGTGCTGTGAACAGCTTTTAGCCCTGTGTCCTGCTCTGTTCTGTTGGATTAATGGAATCCTCGTCCATCACCACTGTTTATCTCTCTGGTTGACTCAGTGGCAAAGTGCATGAAAATGTTCCAATCGCCACTGCTACCAGGACTCTTTTCCAAAGCCCACTACACACGCTGCCCTATTGCTTGTCGAAATTGTATCCCTTTCCAGGGAGAAGTTTATTTTCTAACTTCTCTTCTTTAGATCCTGCCTTTTTAGTTTTTGGAAGTAGTCTCTATAGAAAGCTGTAGAAAAAATAGTGTGGATTAAAGGAGAGGCCAAGACAGAGTTTCTGGCCCTCCCTCTCAGGGGTTGTACTCCAGATGCAGGCTCCTAGTGCTCTGCTTGGAATGGTAGGAATTCTCCAAGCCAGAGTGGGAAGGATAAGGCTTGCCTCTACCTTCCCTTAGGTTGGCAGCATTGCCTCATTTTAGGCAATAAACTATTTTCTGTCCTAGTGCGATCTTCAGTTTAGCTCCAAATGTTGGTGACCAGTGGAAATTCCTCCAGTGTTCTTTACTAGAGTCTCATCTACCTTAGTTTCTATCTTTTCCTGTGTTTACATATATATTTCAACTGAAAAACTTAATTAAGAACTATAAGCCACTCATCAAGAAGTTCCCTACCAATCTATGAGATCCGTCTAAAATGGTCTCTTCATGAAGTTGATTCTGATGTCCCAAGGGAACTTGGCACGTGGTTTTTCTCCCTTGTGTTCTTGTATCAGTTGGACTTATTTGCTCTCAGAGTGTATATCTTCTTCGGCCTAATCTTTGTACATGTTATGCCCTTCACTAGCCTCAGCTCCTGAAGGACAGGGAAGTGCTTTGTTTCTCTTACCATTTGCCCAACCCAACAGAAACTCTTCAAATCTGGTAAAGAGGTAGGGCAAGTGCTCACTCTGCACTGGGCTGTATGCATGACATTTTACTGGTGCCATTTTATGCTGCCATTATATTCTGGTTAATTGCATACATACATGCAAATCTCCTTTTAAGTTCCAATATCACATTAAAAAGAAGAGTTCATATACACAAGTGTTGGTAAATGACAAGTTTATAATCCATCTAGCCATTCCATGAGGTGTCTACTGTCATCTCTGGACAGTTGAGAAAATCGAGGTTTGGAGAGTTTATGTAATTTATCCAGATTCACACAGCTACAAAGTGACAAAACATATCAAAATCAGGTCAAACCAATTCCAAAGCTCCTTGGCTACCCTCTTACCTGATCCCCTTCCCCTTGTAAATTTATGCTAAAGTGTTCAATTAGTGTGCAATTGAGTAGACTGTTTGTTATTCTAGGAGAATTCATTGTCTTATTTAATCAAGCAAGCAACCTAACTTGAAATGAGAACAGGATGAAATTTCCCTCCTGCTTACCATAAATAAAAATGAAACAAATAAATTTTATGTTGTACTCTGATATAGTGGGATGATGAGAGAGAAATATATGGATCTCATATAACCATGCTAATTTTATGTCATTGCTATATTTTGGTAAGCTTTTGTCAGAGAAATTATTCATATATCTTAAAAATTCAATCTGTTAGCTAGTAGACCATGTCTGAGGGAAATGTGCAGACATTCTTTGGAATGGCAGTTAATTTTCAAATCACATGAATCACACATTTTGGCATCAGCTGCTGCTGTTTTTCCTCCTGATCATCTTGCCTATAGCAGTTCTGGGCAAGACATTATTACATATGCACTCCCTAAATTACAAACTTCTCATTTACAAATACCTGTAGACATAAACCCTATTTTCTAGTGTGGCATTTGAATTTAAAGGGAAATTTGCATGCATGTATGAAACTAACCAGAATATAAGAATACTGAGATAGAAAAGGCAGTATTGCTTTAGCCTTTGCATCAATTCTAATGCTATGTCTCCTGGCAAGATAAGGTTCACAACAGAAGATTCAGTCCGAGCTGGAATAAGTGATGGAGCTAAGACCTGCCTCTTCCCACATGGGTGCACTAGGTGATGCTGTGTGGAGTGTGTTTCTGCTCAACCTTGGCTTCATCTTTCCTCCTCTCACTTAGGTAACAGCAGGCACTGTCTTCTACCTTTATTCCAGTCTTATCCCTAATTTTCTCTCCCTCCCCCCAGGCACCGATTGTTTGAGAGTCTATGAGGGGGATCTCTCATGCACTCAAGAGACTGAGCTGAGAAGGGCTTCTTTAACTTAGAATCAGGGCTCAGGAACTCATGTGCTTTCTAAATACACTTCATAGTCCTTCCACAAATATTTGTTCAATCAATGAGTGAATCAGGTGCACCCTTTCATTAAGCACTTCTTTAACAACTACTATGTGATAGAATTTGGAAAAACAAAATTGAGTGAGAAAACTTTCTCAAGTTACATAGAATCTAATTGTTGGTGGGAGGAGCAGAGATAAATACAGTAGTTATTACTATACAATTTGGTGAGTGCTATGATAGAAGAACAGCCAGGCTATCAAGGGAGCACAGAGAAAGGACCACTCAATCAAGCTTGTGGATCAAAGAGTGTTTCTCAGATGACAGGACAATTGAACTAAATTTTGAAGAGTAAGTGGACATTTTCTAGATGGAGAATGTCTGCAGGGCAGAAAGAAGGAACAGTTTATACTAAGAAAGGTACAGAGGTAGGGAAAAGGATGATGTGTTTAGAGAACTACAAATAATTTGAATTGACTGGAGAAGGAGGAGGGAAGAGTTAGATGCTGAGGCTTGATAGAGAGACAGGAGCTGGATCACAGAGGGTTTGTGTGCTAAGCATCTTGTGAAAGGCTGACTTGCATTGTCCCCGGTATGGGGGCTGCTCTGAGAACAGCACCCTTAATGGAAGCAAGAATTGGTGCATTGATTTATTTTGCATATTAAGCCTTGTACAACCAAAGCAACAACAACAACAAATGGCCTGGACATTTACGGAGGCCGAAATGGTTTTATACAATCACTAAGCAAGCAGGTCATTTTGGTTTTGGCTGGGTCTGGTGTCAGAACAGTGTGGTCACTGGGAGGTATCTCTGTGATAATTGTGCTCCAGAAAGGCTTAGTTACTGATGAGTAGCTGGAGGGCAGGGGTGGAGGGACCATTCTGTGGCCAGAACCTCTAATCAAACATGGAACACAAATTCCAGAGGTTGGAGAGGAGTCCCATCCTGCAAGTCCTTAATTTCTTGACCAGAGACTTTGGGCAGGCACAATGAAGAGAATTTTCAACTTTCCAGAAACAAACTTATTCCATTACAGGATTTTGCAATTGTCAGGTGCCACCAGTTTGAAAATGAAGGTAGACCTTGTATCTTCTCTTAGTTTTGCTTGCTGACAGATACACTTGGGCTCTTCAACAAAGCAGCTTCCCATCTGAGGCATCTGCAGGTCAGAGAGAAGGTTCCCTTCCTTTACGTTACTGCCACATAGCACATTGTAACAGATTTAGATGGAGTTCGATGGAGGATCTGCTGAACTCGTCAGACTGCTCACTTCCTCCAGAACGTTTTCTCTGGGGAAAAATAACAGGCATGCTGGTCTCCCTGCCCACTCAGAGATGAAGGAGTCTGAACTAGATACATAAGAATGAACAGAAGCTTTAGGGTAGCACAAACCTGGAGTCAAATCCTGAATCTTATCATCACCAACCATGTGATCTGGGGCAATTTGCTTTTATCTTTCTCAACTCAGTTTTCACATGTGTAAAATGGAGATACTACCTACATCGTGGGTAATGAAATACCAAGTGCTAGGCCACATAAAATATATGCTCTGTCAATGTTCGTTTCTTTCGCAGTGCCAAAACTTCACAATTACTGTGTTGTGAAAATTTTTACTATTTTACATAAGTTTCTACATCAAATAAAATGTTAATTTGTTTGCAAGTGGGTGTCCCTGATTTTCTAGGAGGGTCCCACTTTTAAATAATTTGTCCAGTGTCATATATTTTGATTTGTTGATCAGAAAATATGGCCACCACATATGCCCAAGCCTGAGAGTTATTTGCTATAGAGCAGGGCAAGAACCTGATTCCTGGCAATACATATGATATTTACTCAAGAGAAGTCCATCTGGGATGTGTGTGCGTGTGCGCGTGTGTGTGTGTATGCACAGAGTAGGTATCTGCAAAATTAAGGATAACCAGAGGGGCTCTCCTTTGCCTAAGATTATTATATGAGGCAGAACAGCTTGTGGGTTATAGAAAAATAAAACCAGGAAAACTGGAGCCAGGGACTTAAATGTCATATGCCTCACTGATGACCTCACTGCAACTTGTCCTTTATGCCCTCAGAAAAGGTTTCTACCTGCACTGAAATTCATTATGTTAATGGGCAGAGACTGCTTCTTTTGTGCTGAGACTTCTGGATGCAGCGTGACTTTTCTCAGCATTGATTGGTTTAAAATAATTTTATGATGTCTACATTTGTCAGCGTCCAATGGCCTTTTTTCTTTTAAATAATACTGCGGTTGGCTGTATTTTGAGCTTTAAGGGCAGGTTATTTCATTATGACACACAGAAATCTGTATCGTGCAGGCTTTCACAAAAATGTGTTCAGATGGAGTCTGCAGGGATTTAGCACTGAAATCTAGATGCCCCTTGTTGATTGTAGTGGGTGGTGTAGGTCACCAAACAGAACAAGAAGGCTGCAAGTGGCGTGTTCATGGGACTGTGAAGTCACTCTAATGATATTGCTCTTCCTTGAGCAATGTGACATAACCAGAGACTTCTGGAAAATTACTGTATTCAGGCTGGCAGCAGCAAGCCACAGGGGGCTGGCTCTTGTTCAGGAAGCTGAAAAGACCTGAGAGAAAGATTCTAGTTTGGGCCAGATGGAGAGGAGGAGAAGGAGCTCAGAGGTTGAATCAGACTGGTTTCCTGGTGAGGCAGGTTTGATATGATCTCTGTGTAATGGAACAAGCACGTAGTCTGTGCATTCAGGCTTACTGATGGGGTGACCATTGTGCATCCTCCTCCATTGCCTCCCCTCATTTTTTGCAGTGGGAATTCTTCTTAGTGTTGTTTCTGAATTAGATTCAAATGGAAAGAACAGAAGTGACTTGTACATGAAATAGTAAGAAACAGTCTCCCACCCCTTTATCAGAGCTGGAGAAGGGAGTCGGTGTGTAGCATGTGGTATGTAGTACCATGTTCTAGTCATAGTTTTACCACTATGAAGCAGTGTAACATTGCTTAATTCACTTAGTTATCTTGTCACCTGTAAAAAGATTCCTAAATTTCTTCCCATCTTAATGCTTTCATAACTTCCAGTGTGGGAGAACTTAACAGCACTTTTGTTAACAAGTTAAAGGGGATGGAGATGACTTGGGATAAAGGCTGAGAGAATGGAAGTGACTTAAAGAAGAGCCTTTGAAAGAGTTACTACCTTGAAGATAATGCAGCAAGAATTTGGCAGAAAATAAAAAGTGTTGAACTCAAAAGGATGTGATCAATAAACACAAGGATTATGATTATATTCATGACTCATTTTGAGGTTATCATTAGCTCTCATGATGGACTTTCAAAAATAAGGGATATGATTGATCATTTTTATGATTATAACCCTGTATCTTTTAAATTTGGTGTATGTTTGTGGATAAGGGGTTGGGAAAGGTGGGACGTGTAACCTGAGGACTATGTTCCATGGAGGGCACTCCCAACTATTTTAAAATAATCAGGAGTCCAGCCCTGCAGGGAAAGACCAGCCAAGACAAATGAGGAGCTTCCTCATGAAAATTTATGACTTGAAAGGAGTTCTAATACACTGTTTGAAAGTACTGACCCTGCAGCCTAACTTCTTGAGTTTGAAACCTGGTTTTACCACTATTAGCATGTGACCTTAGATAAGCTACTTAACCTCTCTGTGACTCAGTTCCCTTATATGTAAAATGGAGATGTTAATAATTCCACTTGAGAAGGTTATTGTGAGAATTAAATGAGTAAATGTAAAATACCTAAGATGGACTCTTGTTTCCAAGAAGATGGAGTAGATATAGTTTTCCCTATCAAATCTTCTAAGTACAATTAAAAACCCTGGATACTACATAAAACAAATGTAAAAAAGGCTATGAAAGGAGAATAGAAGAAGGCAGACTGACCAGGGACTTTGAGACATGAGGAATGACATGGTAATGAGTTACCTGGGTTTTCTTTTTGCCTCATATCCCAGATTTGGAGTAGAAGAAACCAGCAACCCAGAAATGCCAAAGGGCACAGACAAAACAAGTCCCCAACAAAAACCTGATCTCTCCAGTCAAAAACAAACAAACAAACAGGAAAAGAGCAGCCTAGAAAGACACAGAAACGTTTAGATCATAACCACTCCACTCCAGCCAAACACCACAGAAAGAACTGTAGCCTCACTTCTACCCATACCAGCAAAGGCTGAGTGTGGAGGCTAGTCTTCTACCTTCACAAGGCTGTAATGAGGTGTCCCAGTACTCTCTCTAAGGTGATATCACAGAAGGCCAAGTAGGGAGCTAGGACTTTCATCCCTATCACCAGTATTGAGACTCCCTCTTCCATCTCACCACAGTGTCAGTGGAGACCATGTGGACAGCTGGACTTGAACCTCTACCTGGCAGTGGCAAGGTACTCCTCCCTCTCCTTGTTGGTGTGCTGCCAGAGGAGAGTCAGAATTTTCACTGTTTCTCCTGAGATGTTGCTTAGTGGAGAGTAAGGACTTTCATCATTGCTCAGGGTAAGAAGGATACCACCACTGTGGTGTCATTGGACACCATGTGAGGAGATGGAAGGATTACCCCTGCCAAACAGTTCCCCATACCCACACATGTCAGTGGAGGACAAGTTGCAAAATTGGACTTCTACCTCCAACTGGCAGTAATGAAGTGGTACCCTCCCCCCTTCCCTGCCAGAGCAGTGTCAGAAAAGCCAACTAAAACACAACATTTAAATAAGTTCCAAAGTTTCATAACATATGACAAAAATGTCTGGGTTTCAATTGAAAACTTATTTATCATACCAAGGACAAGGAAGATCTCAAGCAGAATGAGAAAAGACCATCAATAGATGCCAACACCAAGATGACAGAGATGTTAGAATTATCTGACAAAGATTTTAAAGCAGCCATGATAAAAAAAAAAATACTTCAATGAGCAATGCAAACACTTGAAACAAATAAAAAAAAGAGCCTCAGCAAAGAAATGTAACATACAAAAAAAAAAAAAACCCAAATGTAAATTTTAGAATTGAAAAATACAATAGTCAAAAGAAAAAAGTTCAGTGGATGAGCTCAACAGCAGATTTGAGAAGGCAGAGGAAAGAATCAGTGAACTGGAAGATAGCACAACAGAAATTATCTAATCTGAAAAACAGGAAATAGACTGAAATAAAATGAACAGACTCAGGGACATATGAGGCTATAACAAAAAAATCTAACATTCATGTCATCAGAGGTCCTGGAAGGAGGAAGAGAAAAAGGGTGGGCTGAAGACTACTCAAAGGAGTAATGGCTGAAAACTCCCCAAATTTGGCAAAAGACATAAACCTACAGATTCAAGAAGTTGAGTGAACTCCACACAGAATAAACTCAAAGAAACTGATGTCAAACACACCATAATTAAACTTATGAAAATTAAAGAAGAAAAGACTTTAAAAACTGTCAGGAAAAAAAATAACATCTTGCCTATGGGGGAAAAATTAGATTTCTCAACAATGGAAGCCAGAAGGAAATGACACAATATTTTTCAAGTGTTAATAGAAAAGAATTGTCAACCGAGAACACTATATGCAGCAAAAATATCCTTCAGGAATGAAGGAGAAATCAAGACATTCTCAAATGAAGAAAAAATAAGAGAATTTATTGCCAGCAGGACTACTGTAAAAAATGGCTAAATGAAGTTCTCTAAACAGGAAGAAAATGGTAGAAGACAGAACCTTGGACCATAAAAAAAAACAGAAACAAAGAATATGGTAAGTGAAAGTGTGGGTAAATACAATAGCTTTTTCTTCTCCTATTGATTTTTCTACATATGTTTTACAGTTGAAGCAAAAATTACAGCACTGTCTGATGTGGCTTTAAATGAATATAAAGGAAATATTTAAGGCAGTTATAAAAAGGAGAGAATAAAGAGACATAAAAGGAGGTAAGATTTTTACAATTTACTCAAACTGGTAAAATGAAAACACTAGTAGATTGTCATAAATTGTACAACCTAAAGTAACAATATCCTATTTATAAGGATCTGACTTCAAATATATTGATAAGCGGCTAGGAAGAGAAGGATGGAAAAAAATTTTATACAAATATTTATGAAAGGAAACAAGAATATAGTAATATCAGATGAATCAGACTTCAGGGCAAAAAATCACTAGAGACAGAGAGTGACTTTATATAATGATAAAAATATCAGTCTACCAAAAAGACAGACAGCAATTCTGAATGTGTATGCACCAAAAAAACAGTTGCTAAATATTTGCAACAAAACTGATAGACTTGAAAGGAGAAGTAGACAAATTCACAATTATAACTGTAATCCCTAATGCTCCTCTCTCAAAAATGGGTAGAACAACTAGACAGAAAACCAGAAGGGATAGAGAAGAATGCAACATCACCATCAACCAATAGGGTCTAATTGATATTTAAAGAAGACTCCACAAAACAACAGCAGTATACATGTATTTTTAACTGCTTATAGAAAACAGACCAAGATAAACCATATCCTGGGACACAAAACACACCTCAATAAATTTAGAAGAATTGAACCCATACAAAATGTATTCTCTGACAACAGTGGAAACAAATCAGAAATCAATAATAAAATGATAACAAAAAGGTCTCCAAACACTTGGCAGCTAAATAACACATTTTTCAAATAAATCAGAAATCAAAGAGGAAGACAAACAGTAAATGGTTAAAAATATATTAAACTGAATGAAAATGAGAATACAAGATATCAAAATTTGTGAGACACAGTTAAAGCAGTGCTGAGGGAGAAATTTATAGCACTGAATGTATATATTATAAAATAGTAATCTAAGCTCTTCAAGAACTTAGAAAACAAAGAACAAAACAATATCCAAGCAAACAGAAGGAAAGAAATAATAAAGATAAGAACACATATCGATAACATTGAAAATTAAAAACAATAGAGAAAATCAATGAAACAACAATATTTCTTTTCTTTGAAAAGATCTATTAATATAAAATTGACAAACCTTTAGCAAGATTAACAAATAGAAAAAAGAGAAGACAGAAATTACCAGTATCAAAAGCTAATAGTAGCTATCCCTATAGATCCTACAGATAATAAAAATAAGGGAACACTCTACATACAACTCTACATGCATAAATTCAACAACTAACATAAAACAGACCACTTCCTCAAAAAACATAAGTTACTACAACTCATTCAATATGAAGTAGATAATTTGAATAACCCTATAACTGTTAAGGAAATTGAATTCATAATTTCAAAATTCCCAAAAAGAAATCTACAAGCCCAGATGGTTTCACTGGAGAATTCTACCAAATGTTTAAAGAATTAATATCAATTTTATGCAATTTTTTCCAGGAAATAGGGAGGAGATAACACTTCTCAATTCATTTTATGAAGCTAGTATTACCCATATACTATAATCAAACAAAAACTGCCCCCCCAAAAAAAAATAAAGAAAAGAAAATTCAGGCCAATACCCCTAATGTATATAAATGCAAAAATTCTTAACAAAATAATCACAAAGAGAATTCAGCAATAGAAAAAGAATTTTACACCATGACCAGGTGGGGTTGATTTCAGGGATGTAAGGCCAGTTTAATGGTTGAAAATCAATGATTGTCAACTACTGTATTAGAAAGCTAAAAAAGAAAAATCTCATGATCATGTTAATCTATGCAAAAAGAAGCACTTGACAAAATTTAACATGCGTGTACGATAAAAACTCTCAGGAAACTAGAAATAGAAGGGCACTTTCTCAACTTGATAAAGAACATCTACAAAACCCTATGGCTAATATTATTGTTAGTGGTGAAAGACTAAATGCTTTCCCCCTAAGATTAGGAACAAGGCAAAGATGTCTGTCCTTACCAGTGTTATTCAACACAGTGCTTGATGTTTTTGCCAGGGCAACAAGGCAATTAAAAAAACAGGACATTCAAATCAGAAAGGAAGAGGTCAGTCCTTTTTTTTTGCAGATGACATGATTGTCTATGTAGAAAATCACAGGAAATCTACATAAAAACTCCTGGAACTAATGAGTGAGTCCAGCAGAGTCACAGAATAAAAGATATACATCCAAAAACAAATTGTATTTCTGTATTATAGTAATGAATATGTGGACACCAAAATTAAAAATATGATACCATTTACACTTACTAAAAATAAAAATGAAATATTAGGTGTACATCTAACCAAACATGTATAAGACTTATACACTGAAAATTATACAATGGTGATCAAAGAAATCAAAGAAGATCTAAATAAATTGAGAGACATACCATATTCATGGATTGGAAGACTCAATATAGTAATGATGTCAATTCTCTCCAAACTGATATATAGGTTTAACACAATTTTATCAAAATCCCAGAAAGATTTTTTGTATGTATAGACAAGAGTATTCTAAAATTTATAATGAAGGCAGAGGAACTAGAATAGCTAAACAATTTCAGAAAACAAAAATGAAGTTGAAAGAATTGGTTTTATAATTTCAATACTTACTAACTGTGCAGTATTGGCAGAGACATAGATCAATGGAACAGAATAGAGAAAACAGATATAGACTCATACAAATCAACTAATTTTTGAGAAAGGTGCACAAGAAATTCAGTGGATGAAAGATAGCATTTTCAACAAATTGTCTTGGAGCAAGTGGACATCCATGGGCAAAAATGAACCACAGTCTCTCTTATAAGTCCCACATGAACCTCTTATACAGTACTCACATAAGTACTATATGGTATTTATCGATGCCATAAGTTTATGTCATCTGTCTGAAATGGCAGGAACCACAGCTGCAGACCTCAATCTAAGGTACATTTCAAGCAATTCAATTTTTCCTGTAATGTCATGACTTTTCTCTGCTTCTTGAGATCACTTCCAGCATCACTAGTGGCACTTTGTATGGGTCCATGGTGTTATTCAAAGTTTATAGCATTGCACTAAACACAATGAAAAATATGTGAGAACGTCAAGAGATCATTTTTTGCTGCAATAGGCAATTTAGTAGAGAGACGAACTACTCATGTGGAGACGATTAGGGTCACATGGCATTTTAAGAGGATAATGGAGCTCATCACAATATCAACAGGAGGTGGCTACAAAATTATCATAGTACAGTATATACTACAGTTAATTTTATGCAATTATAATTTAATACTGCATCTTTATGTTTGTTTACATTTCTCTTGACTACCAATGGGGCCATGTACCATCTGTGTGTGTGTAAGTTTGGATAAATTATAACTTTTTATAAAGGAGTTGTGTATATTTTATGGTAGTTAAATGATAAAATATACTAGCATTTACATACTACTCAGCAATAAAAAGGGACAAACTATTGATACACACAACAACCTGGATGAATCTCTAGAAAATTAGGCTGAATGAAAAAAAAGCCAATCCCAAAAGTTTACATACTGTATAATTCCATTTGTATAACATTCTTGGAAATGATAAAATTATAGAAATGGAGAACAGATTAGCGGTTGCCAGGAGTGATGTAGAAGGTGAAGTAAAGGAAAGTGGGTGTGGCTATAAAACAGCAATGAGAGGGATCCCTGTAGTAATAGAAAATTTCTGTCCTGACTGTACTAATTTCAATATCCTGGTCATGACATTATATTATACTTTTGCAAGATGTTAGCATTGGGAGAGATTAGGTAGAGTTCAAGGGATCTCTCTGTATTAATTTTTACAAATGCATGCCTATCTATAGTTATATCAAAATAAAGTTTTGACACAAAAAATGCCTAGGACATAGGCACATGGTACATAGCTAAGTGCTCAGTAAGCATTATTATCTTTGATAAAAGACCATTTTTCCTATACAACTTCAACACTGAGTGTGTTTACACAGAATACGTTTGTTCTTTACCTTCCTTCAAAGAAGAAACGTAGAAAGGATAAGAAAATCAATGGGAACCCACACCCATTCTTCACCGTAACTGAGCTCTGCCCTTTTTTTCTGAGTCCTAAATGGAGCTCTCTGAGCTCTCTTGGGTACTGAAAGAAGTAAAATCTTTTTCCTAATTCTCTTCTCTGTTCTCCATTGTATTACTGTGCTCAGTTATATTATGGAGAAGTTATGAGATTTTGCTGCCTTGCACCTTGCCTATGGTCCTCCCTGGGGAAGGAGCAACCTAGAGTGAGCACTAATTTTGTCCTACTGTGGGGAAGGTGTGTATGTTGGTGGGGGTGCCCGTATGAATAGTTGTGGGTATGTGTTCCTTTTACGGTGGAGTAAAGAGAGTGCTACTTCCATTTTTTCTCAAGAAATGAGATTAGAAACAGGATACATACGATCCATTTTCAGTGGAAGCAGAAGTCACCTGCCACCCCAAGCCCCAGTATATGAGCAAGGGTAGACAAGTAGTGCACTGAACGAAGTCAAGGAGAGGTGTGTGGAGACACTGAGTCAGGGTGCTTGAAGTGGCAGTTCATAGACAAAGCCAACGGAACATAGATCTTCAGCGTAGATGGCACAACCTGAAGGGCAAAACAACCATCTATTGCTGGAACAGTGGGGAAGTGTTGGTGGGGGAAGGATAGGTAGTGGTTGTGGGTGCATGAGAAATGAACACAGTCATGCCATAGTTGTGAGTGGGTGGTGGGAAAGGATCTGCACTGTGAGCTTCCTGCAGCTGCTGGAAGGACCCTCACCCAACCCTGCACCACAGAGATCCTCCCTAACAACCTGTAAATAGCTGCTTCACAAAGAACTTACCTTTTCCAAAGACAAGTGATAAAGTGAGGGGTTGGGTGGAGTGAGGAGAAGAACCAAGAACAGATTCTGTACAGAAATAGTATAGACAGAATTAGAAAAAACAAATATAAATGGCAGATGGAGAGTATGCACCTAAAAAATCTTCCCAAAACAAAATGACATTTGTGTTTAAAATATTGGCCTATGTTACTTTTTTCTTAAAGAAAGCAATAGGTTCCATAAAATAGAAACTTAAACCGTGCATGGAAGAGGTCATGAAAGATGTGGTGAAACCATGGAAGAAGATGAAACTTGAGCTGGTCAAGCTCAGGAAATAAGGGGCAGAAAGAAAATCAAATCATTAAATATGAAGTCCCGCTTGGAAGCGACACAAGGGAAATTAGAGATTATTGAAAATATGGCAAGAAATATGAGTGTGGCAGCATGGAGAACAGCAGTGAATGAAGAAGATAGGAGCAAAGGGTTAAAATAACTTCCAAAAATGATAAATATGGAAGACAGACAAAATGAATCAACAAATATTTTCTATTCCTGAAGAAGAGAATCAAAGAATGAAGTGGAAAACAAAATCTAATGATGCAATTTAAGAAAACTTTTCATACCCAAAATAAGCCTGAACCCAAGATTTGAGGGCCAAAATATTTAAAAAATAATGATCAAAATATTCTAGTAAATTTACTAGACTTCAAAATTGAAAAAATAAATCTTTAGGCATAACAGGATGAAAGAGATGAGCCCAGCCTTAGATCTTTCAATAGAATTATGTACAGCAGAAATAGAAGACATTAGAGCAATGCATACGATGACAGTATATAGCTATTAAAAGAATGTAGCAACTCTAACAATAATGATATGGAATGATTTCCAAGATATATTTTAAATGAAAAACATATGCTATTTTCTATGTGTATCTTAGGATATATTTTAAAAACTGATGATAGAAATTGTATCTGGGCAGGGGTACAAGGGATACCTTAGTTAATCTCTCTCTCTCTCTACCTCTTTTTACTGTTGTATGTATTATTAAAATAAAAAAAGAGCCATAAAGAAATAAAATAGACTTGTTTATTCAAAATATCTTCTCTACTAAAGCCTGAAAATTCACCATTAAATTTGCTCTTCAGTTTTATTCACTGCCTTCCATTTTAAGATGCAAATATTCATAGCCAGGTAGAAAATCGTGAGTCCCTTGGGAGAGAAGGATCATCTTTTGTTTTTCTTCAGAATACTTTTATCAAAGAAGATGCTCAACATACACTGATTGTCTGGACATTGACTAGGCTAAAATGAAGCAACAAAAGATGATGCTTAGGATGATTCACACTGTTGCTTGAGTATGCAAGTCTTAGCAGACTGTCACCATTGCTCCTTAAACCCATTTCGCAAAATGAAGTAGGGAATTGAGAATTGGAAATAAAATTTTCACTTCCAAGCCATTTCCTACTCTGCTTTAAGAATTGTATTTTTTCTTTTTGGACAGAAAGGTGTATCTCTGACTGTGAATGGTTGCATAGAACCAATATTAACCTCTCAGGCTTTATCAAGAGCTAATGTACTAATGACAAGAGTTGTCCCATGTTAATTGTGTTTAGGCTAAACCATTTATAGATTATTCTGATCATTGCTCTTTATTAGGGCATTGCACAAATGAAGTCCCCAAGGTTCTTCTGTGCTCTGATCCATTCTGAGCTGATCTCTTAAAGTCTGACTCTAATCATTTCCAAATTTCTTTAGGACAAATCCTTTTGTAACCTCCATATTCCCACCACCAACACAAGAGTTAAGAACAGGAAAAAGCTTTAATAGGAGGCAGGTAATAAATACAATTGGATGTCCTCAGGATCTCGGATACAACTACATACTCTCTCATCCATTAGCATGGCATCCTTCAGCTGTGATTTAACCCACACAAGCCTGTATAATGTACTTACTTAGAGTCATTAAAAGCTTCAAATGATTAAGTCTCCATCTGAATTATTGGTAGGTTTTGCTTTGGCTGCTAAACCTCTACTAAACAAATACATCTTTCTTTTACTAGTTTGATTTTGTTTGCTGCTGTAACTCTTTCAGTAGTGTACGTACAAGTGATAGAGCTGCGTGAAAAGTTGCAGCTAAAATGCCTTCTGGAATGGCAGTGCTTGCACCCTGTCTGCTTAAAAGTGAATGTTTGATTGTCTCCCAGTTGTTGTCTGTGGAATCATTGGAAAAAGGAGTTTTACATGGACAAATATCCTGCCTCCTCTTAACTCCTGTTTTCCCATCTGGGGGCCATTAGTAAAGATCTACCAGCTGATCCTAATTGCTACAAGAGAGTGAAAGATGCTCTCAAGGGTCATCAGAGTTTCCTATCATGGAGGGTTTTAAAGAATCAAGTCAATATCTTAAACTATCATGGGATGCAAATAGGAGGCCAGCATACTCCCAAGGCAACCAAGTCTAAGAACATCTAAACAAGTATCCTGCTAGGGGCGTGTTATAACATGTATTTTTATGAATGCAAATGACTCATTGCACAAACTGTTCCTACTAAATATTACCTTTCCTCGGATGAAAAAATAGACAGCTTTCTTAGCTCATAATCTAAACTAGTAGGTACTGAGCAATGTTTTGTCAGTCCCAGGTCAACACGTTATTGCTGGACGGTGGCTGTTAATGTGTGACTGTAGCCACATTTGAAGTGTTTTCTTAATAATCCACTCTGTTCCCCCAACCAGAGCTGAATGGGGGCCAGCTATATTCAGTCTTTATGGGGAGGGCGGTCTGAAAAATTGTTCTGCTGAGCCAGCCCTGGCTTGCCTGTGGTATTTGATGCCATAAGTACACTCATAGTACATCGACTGTTTTGAGCCTTGAGTCACATGCTTGTCAGTAAAACCAAATAGCTACTCAGATAATACAGAAGCAAGTTCACTCTGCCAAAGTTAATTTGAATAATCAATCCCTCCTGGATAAGGAAATGTCTTCTCAGTGCTCTGGTTGTGATATTATCTGGAAGCACATATTTCCAGAAGGAGAGGAATGATACAGACAATTCAGTTTAATTTCTCAGCCTAATATGAACCAGGGGAAACGTAGGCTTACAACTTTCCGTAAGTCAATCATAAGACTGAGAAGAAATACTGAGTGTAACCACAGGACATTTCCATGGGCGGTAATGAGGTTTTACTAGTAATATAATTGTATTCATTTTAAACTTGGAAAAGTCATGAACCAGTTCACCTCTTCCATTTTAAAAAGTTCTAACTTAATTTATATGTTTTCCATTTAAATACATTAGAGTTTACTTTTCCCTTCTCAGTTCATGTCATAATTATATCTGTATAGATTACAATGATTGCTCTTCATCTGCAAAATCTATATAGACTTCAGTGTTTCAAGGTCATAATAAATAATATTGGTTCCAAGTACAAAGTTGCATTACTAAAAATGACTTAAATAATTCTGTTATTTATGTAATCTTTTCTTCTTCAAAAAATTCTGGGCAAATTAATTTTAATCTTTTTCTAGTTAGATGTCTGATTAAGACAAGCAATTAGGTGCCTTATTAATACCACTCTTCTTTTTTTATGTATTCAACAAAAATTTTAATGAGTGACTACCAAGTACCAGTACCAGTCCAGATGCTGAAAATATAAGGATGAAAAAAACATGGTGGGAATTTCCACATCCAGATAGATGTAGGAAGTCGCAAGAGACTGTCACTCTGGTTCTAATCTTGACCTCAAGCCAGATACTCTGCAGCAGTCTAGCTATTCAAACCCATCAGAGCTAAGTATGCAAAGAAAGACAATTAACTAAATTCCAGAAAGTAACAAGCCATTTCCATGAGAGAAGAGACCCACAGTTGCTTTCATTCTTGGTGGATTAGTAGGAGAAGAAAAACCTGCCATAGATAAAGAGAGGTAAGACTTGCCAATGCTCAAATACTCAATCTCGCTAAAGAGAAAGTCCTAATCATGTCTTCAAACTTGTAAAGCAAGCGATTAACTGAATCTAACTAAAGCAAAACTAAGCTCAGACCCATCTCAAATACAGATTAGCCTAACTCAGCCCTGACAGAAGAAGGAGTGTATCTTTTTCTGAGGTTTATTATTATTTACTTTAGTCTATAATTATTGTTTTACCTGCAATGTTTGAACCACAATAAAAATTGATGCATTATGTGAAGACACAAGAAATATGACTCAAGATCAAGAAAGGAGTAGTCAGTAGAAGTGGACCCAGGGGTGGGCCAGATGGTGGAATGATCAGACATATATGTTTATATAAAAGGATCAGTGGAAAGTGGACAATAAAAAAGTAGAGGAAATCTCAGCCGAGAGAAACTATAAAAAAGAATCAAATGGCTATGCTACAAATGAAAAGTAAAATATCAGGAATAAAAAATTTATTTGATGAGCTTAGAAGCAGACAAGACATAGGAGAGGAAGGGATCAGTAAACTTGGACAAGCGAGTAGAATTTATCCAAATTGTCAAATAAAGAGAAAAAGAATGAAAAAATGAAACAGGCTACGTGAGACTTGAGGACAATATCAGATGGTCTAATTGGAGTCTAGAGGAAAGGAGGAAAGGAAAGATGAGAAAAAAGAAATGTTTGAGGAGAGAGTGGCTAAGAATTTAAAGACCTCAATGGTTGCAAGAAGAGCTAGAGAGGGCGTTTTCAAGATGGCTGAGTGGAAGCGTCTCAAACACACCTTATCCACTTAGAAGAACCAAAATAGCGTGTGAATAATCACACTCTGAATACATTGTCCAAGAGGGAATACAGAAAAGTGATGGGAAACACCAAAAACTAGGAAGGTGAAGGAAAACTGGCCTCCTGCTTGGCCGGGAGAGAGTAAGTGCGTGTCTTTCTGTGGTCCACTTTCCCACTGGGGAATTGTACAGCCCAGGCCATGGGAGCACATCTTGACCCTCCTGAGTCCTGAATCTAACTTAGGGAGTGGCCAGGAGACTGTGAGAAGGAACTGCTGCAGAGAGGGAACTCACCCCGGGTCCCAAGCCCTTCCCGAAACCTAAGCAGCTAAAGCTTGAAGGCATTCTCAACCCTAGCTATTAAAAGACTGTGTGTGGTCCTGGGAAACAGCAGTGCGAGTCCTAGGCATTAGAGAAACTTGGACTGCTGCTTGCAGAACTGGGACATGAGTCGGGGGTGGACTCCCACAACCAGGACTGAGGAGTGAATGTTGTGTGGGCTGCAGCTGATGGCACTCAAAGCAGGCACCACCCCCAGGACTTGAGTGGAAGGAGAGAGTTGCCACAGAGCCTTGGTCTAGAGCTGGGTGGGGGTTCCTACAGCCTGGGGCTGAGTTGTGGGCTGGGTACAAACTACCAGGTCTGATGGAACAGCTGGGTCAGCTGCAACAGCCAGGACCAGGGAGTAAGCCCTGCAGGGACTGGCACTGGGGCATGAGAGGGATGCAAGTCTCCCACTTACTGGCCAAGGCTGTGGCTGCTGGGGCCAGCTGCACCCTCCTTGCGGCAGGATCTCAGTGTAGCAGCAGCCACCCCTCACCCAAGCATTCTGCTAGAGGCCCGAGGGTCACCCTGCCCCAGCCTGTCATGGCTAGTGCATGCACTCACCATCGGGGGACCTGAACAGAAGTTTGCTTGGTCTGGCCCCACGTGCTTCACACACACTGCCTCCCCCACACCAAGACAGAGTGCAGTATATAGCATCCTGAGGGTTGCACAACTCACCATCTAGGATACCCAAGCACTCCTCCTGGGGGACTGAAGTTGGGCATAAATGCCCTACTGCTACTACCTCAGCTAGCTTCTACCTACAAGTGCTGCCTGCTGGCCTAGAGGCTGGCCTGCACAGCACATTACAACCACTGCCAACACAAGCACACAGAGCTTGGGACCTAGAAGAGCATCTCACCAGTGCTACTGCCATCACCCTCACTACACCAGCTGCCCAGTGGCTCAAGAGCTGTTCACCCACCTGGTACACCACTACTACAACCAACATTTGAGAAAGCCACCTAGAGATCTGGAACTGCCAACAGAGGTACCAGTGTATACCACCCTGGGGCACAAGGATAGACACACACAAGGATAGATAGCCCACCACTGCTACTAATGAAACCTGAAGATGGGCCCATCTGGCATTCCAGTCCCCAGCACAGCTTCACCATAGGATCCATCAGTAACTGCACCCTAACTCACCAAGGAAACCACAGATACCATTAACACTTTGTAGCCAATGAAATCATAGAGACACTTCACTACTGCACACATTCAGAAGCAAAGCCAAAGAGCCCTATCCAACCAAGATCATAAACACATCTTCAGGAAAAAGTACCCCTCCTCAGTGAAAGTAAATTCAAAAATAGGAAGAAGTGACTGTTACACCAGATATGCAGAAATCAATGTAAAGAAACAGGAAACATGAAAAAACAGGGTAATGTGATACCTCAAACAGAGCACAATAATTCTCCAGCATTAGATCTTAACCAAAAAGAACGTCTTGATATAACGTCCTGGATAAAGAATTAAAATATTGATTTTAAAGAAGCTCAATGAGATGCAAAAGAAATCTAGAAACCAATACAAAGAACTCAGATAAACAATTCAGGATATCAATGAGAAATTTACCAAAAAGATAGATATCTTTTTAAAAAAACCCCAAATAGAAATTCTGAAACTGAAAAATTTATTGAAGGAAACACAAAATACATTCTAAAGCTTAAAAAATAAACTAGACCAAGCAGAAGAAAGAATTTTAGAACTTGAAGACAGGTCTTTTGAAACAATCCTGTCAGACAAAATTAAAGAAAATATAATAAAAAAGAAGGAACAAAGCCTTCAAGACATTTAGGACAACATAAAGCAAACAACTGACAAATTATCAGTATCTCCAAGGATGAAAAGAGATCAAAAATTTTAAAAACCTATAAATAAAAGATGAAAACTTCCCAAGTCTAGCAAGAGATGTAGACATCTATATCAGGAGGTTCCGTGACCCCCAGGGAAATACAATGCAAATAATGACTTCACCACAGAACATTATAATCAGACTCTCTAAAGAGAAAATGAGAAAGGGAATTCTAAAAACAGCAAGAGAAAAGTGTCTAGTCACCTATGAAGGAAACCCCATCAGACTAACAGTGGACTTCTCAGCAGAAACCTTGTAGGCCAGAAAAAAATGGGATGATATATTCAAGGTGCTGATAGACAAAAACTGCCAGCCAAAATTTCTCTTTCCAGCCAGATTAACCTTGATAAATGAAGTAGAAGTAGCCTTTCCTGGAGAAGCAAATGTTGAGGGAATTTGTCACCATTAGATTGACCCTACAAGAAATGCTCAAGGGAGTCCTAAACTTGAAGGTGAGAGGATGACATTTGCCATCATGAAAACACATGAAAGTATAAAACTCACTGGTAAAGGAAGAGAAAGGAATCAAATAGCATCACTACAGAATTCCACCAAAGCACAATGACAAACAGAGAAAAAGAAAGAAACAAAGAATTTATAAAACAACTAGAGAACAATTAACAGTTTGACAGGAACAAAACCTTACATATCAATATTAGCCTTGAATGTAAATGGATTAAATGCTCCACTTAAAATATATAGATTGGCTGAATTGATTAAAAAACAATCCAACTATATGCTGCTCACAAGAAACTCACCTGTAAAGACACATACAGACTGAAAGTAAAGGGGTGGAAAAGATATTCCATGCAAACAGAAACTATAAGCAAACAAGAATAGGTACACTTACATTAGATAAAACAGACTTAAGTCAAAAACAGTAAAAAAAAAAAAAAAAGACAAGGCAATTATTAATATATAATATTAAAAGATGAATTCAGCAAGAGGATATAACAGTTCTAAATACATATGCACCCAACACTGGAGCACCCAGATTCATAAAACAAATATTACTAGACCTAAAAAGAGAGATAGACAGCAATACGATAGTAGTGGGGGCTTTAACACCCACTCACAGCATTAGACAGATGATCCAGACAGAAAATCAGCAAAGAAACATTAGACTTAAATTGGACTTTAGAGCAAATGGCTCTAACAGACATTTACAGAAGCTTGTACCCAACAACTGCAGAATATACATTTTTTACATTAGCACATGGAACATTCTTCAAGATATACCATATGTCAGGCCACAAAACAAGTCTCAACAAATTTTTAAAAGATGAAAATTATATCAAATATCTTCTCAGAACATAGTGAAACAAAACTATAAATCAATACAAAGAGGAACTTTGGAAACTATACAAATACATGGAAATTAAACAACATGCTCCTGAGTGACCTTTGGGTCAATGAAGAAATTAAGACGGAAATTAAAAAAAAATTTGAAACAAATGAAAGTGAAAACACAGCATACCAAAACCTATGGGATACAGAAAGAGAAGTGCTAAGAGGGAAGTTTATAGTATTAAATGCCTACACCCCAAAAGTAGAAAGATTACAAGTTAACAATCTAACAATGCACTTCAGGGAACCAGAAAAGCAAGTACAAACGAAACCCAAAATTAGCAGAAGAAAAGAAATAACAAAGATCAGAGCAGAACTAAATGAAATAGAGACTTAAAAACATACAAAGGATCAATGACATGAAAAGTTGGTTCTTTGAAAAGATAAACAACATTGATAAACTGCTGGAACCATGTAACCTCCCAAGATTGAACCAGGAAGAAATAGAACACCTGAACAGACAATAATGTGCAGTGAGATGAAATCAATAATAAAATATCTCTCAACAAAGAAAAGTTCAGGACTAGATGGATTCACAGCTGAAGCCTACCAAACACACAAAGAACTGATACTAACCCTCCTGAAACTGTTCCAATAAGTCAAGGAGGAGGAGGGAATTCTCCCTAACTCATTCTATGAGGCCAGTGTTACCCTGTTACCAAAATCAGACAAGCATACAGCAAAAAAAGAAAACTACAGACCAATATCTCTGATGAACACAGACACAAAAATCCTCAACAAAATACTAGCAAACCAAATCCAACAGCACATCAAAAATAAAATACACCATGATAAAGTGGGTTTTATACAAGGGATGCAAGGATGGTTCAACATATGTAAATAAATAAATACGTTATATCACATAAAAAAATAAGGGACAAATACCACATGATCACCTTAATAGAGCCAGAAAAAGTGTTTGATAAAATTGAGCATCAATAAAAACCCTCAATAAACTAGGCATAGAAAGAACATACCTCAAAATAATAAAGGCCATATATGACAAACCCATAGCCAACATCATACTGAATGGGGAAAAACTGAAAGCATTTCCTCTAAGAACTGGAACAAGACAAGGATGCCCACTTTTACCACTCCTATTCGACATAGTACTGGAAGCCCTAGCCAGAGCAATTAGTCAAGAGAAAGAAATAAAAGGCATACAAATTAGAAAAGAGGGAGTTACATTACCTCCATTTGCTGATGATATGATCTTTTATCTAGAAAAATACAAAGACTCCACCAAAAAACTCATAGATTTAATAAATGAATTCAGTAAAGTTACAGTATACAAAATCAATGTACAAAAATTGGTAGCATTTCTATACACCAATAAAAATTTTTCTGGGAAAGGAATCAAGAATGCAGTTCCATTTACAATGGCTACAAAAAAAAAATACCTAGGGATATATTTAACTGAGGAGGTGAAATATCTCTACAGAAAAACTACAAAACACTAATGAAAGAAATTGTAGATGACACAAATGTAAAAACATCCCATGCTCATGGATCGGAGAGTTAATATCATTAAAATGAACACAGTATGCAAAGGAATCTACAAATTCAATGCAATTCCTATCAAAATGTCAACATCATTTTTCACAGAATTAGAAAAACAATCCTAAAATTCATATGGAACCCAAAAAGAGCCTGAATAGCCAAAGTAATTCTGAGCAAAAAAGTAGAAAGAACAAAGCTGGACGCATCACATTACCTGACTTCAAATTATATTACAAGGCTATAGCAACCAAAACAGCATGGTACTGGTATAAAAGTAGACATATAGATCAATGGAACACAATAGAGAACCCAGAAATAAAGCCATGTATTTACAGCCAAAAGATCTTTGACAAAGCTGAAAAGAACATACATTGGGGAAAGGACACCTTTTTAAATTAAATGTTCCTGGGAAAATTGGACAGTCATATGCAGAAGAATGAAACTGGACCCCTAATTCTCACTATATACAAAAATTAACACAAGATGGTTTAAAGACTTAAGCATATGACCTGAAACTATAAAAATACTAGAAAAAAACCTAGAGAAAACTTTTCTGGACATTGGTCTAGGCAAAAAATTTCTGACTGAGGCCTCAAAAGCACATGCAACAAAACCAAAAATGGACAACTGGGACTTAATTAAACTAAAAAGTGTCTGCACAGCAAAAGAAATAAACAACATAGTGAAGTAACAACCTGTAGAGTGGGAGAAAATACATGCAAACTATTCATCCAACAGGGCACTAATATCCAGAACATACAAGGAAGTCAAATAACTCAACAAAACAATAAAACAACAAATAATCCCATTAAAAACAGGCAAAGGACATGAATAGACATTTTTCAAAAGAAGACATACAAATGGCCTTTGGGTATGGGAAAAAATACTCAACATTATTAATCTTCAGACAAATACAAATTAAAACCACAATGAGATATCATCTTACCTGAGTCAGAATGGCTATTATTAAAAAGACAAAAAAATAACAGATGTTGGTTGAGGATGCAGAGAAAAGAGAACTCATACTTTGTTGGTAGAAATGTAAATTAGTATACCCTGTATGGAAAATAGTTTGCAGATTTCTCAAAGAACTAAAAATAGAACTACCATTTGATCCAGCAATCTGCTCAAGGAAAAAGCAATCATTATATCAAAAAGATACAATGCACTTGTATTAATATGTTTATCGCAGCACTATTCACAATAGCAAAGATATGGAATCAATCTAAATGTCCATCAATGGATGATTGGATAAAGAAAATGTGGTATATATACACAATGGAATACTATTCAGCTATAAAAAAGAATGAAATCACATCTTTTGCAGCAACATGGATGGAATGGAGGCCATTATCTTTAGCAAAACAAGCCAGGCTCAGAAAGTCAAATATGGCATATCCTCATTCATAAGTGGGTGCTAAAAAATGTATACACATGGACAAAGAAAGTGTAAGGATAGACAACAGAGAACCTGAAACGTGAGGAAGCAGAAGGGAGGTGGATGATGAGAAATTAATTAATGGCTACAATATACATTATTTAGGAGATGGACACCCTAAAAAGCCCTAACTTGACCACTACACAATCTATGCATGTAACAAAAGTGCACAGGTACCTTATAAATTTGTACAATAAAAAAATCAGCTAGAGAAAGACTGGATACAGATGGGGTTAGGGACTTCTTTTCAGATTGGGTCTTTAGGGAAAGCCTGTATAAGATATCATAATTTGAACAGAAATCACAGGCCACAATAAAATACAGTTGGGAACACTCTACACTGAAGAAACAAGTATAAAAGCCTTAAATTGGTAGTAACCCTGGCATGTTTGAGGACAGCAGGAACCCGGGGAGGGAGAAGCTGCAGGAAATAATTTGGAGAGGTCAGAAGGGGTGAGATCATGTGTGATCTTGGGTAGGCCATTATAGGAAGTTGTATTTGTCAGGGCTCTCCAGAGAAACAGAACCAATGTGCACACACACACACACTTATTATAAGGAATTGGCTCACATGATTATGGAGGTTGAGAAGTCCCATGATCTGCCATCTGCAAGCTGGATGTCAGGAAAGCTGGTGGTATAATTCAGTTCAATTCCAAAGGCCTGAGAACCAGGAGTGGTGACGGTATCAATCCCAGTGAGAGGGCCGGATAAGACCGATGTCCTAACTCTAGCACTCCAGCAGAGAGATAGAATCCTCTCTTCCTCCACCTTTTTGTTCTATTTAAGCCTCCAATGGATTGGATGATGCTCACCCACATTGGGGAGGGCCATCTGGTCTACTCAGTCCACCAATTGAAATGCTAATCTTTTACAGAAACCCCCTCACAGACACACAGCAAAATAATGTTTAACCAAATACATGGGCACTCCTGTGACACAGTCAAGTTGACACATAAAATTAACCATCACGGAAGTGTTGGGCAAGCCCCGCTGTAAGAAGCCATTGAAGCATCTTAATGCATTTAATGGGAATTGTTTGAACTATGAGAACACCCAGGTGAATTTTTACATTTGATTCCTTTTTTTTTTTTTTTTGCCCTATTGAGATATAAATATTTCAGTTCAGTACAGATCTTTCACTGGTCCTCATGTGACACCAGTCTGTCCAGTCAAGTACATCAGGAAGCTTGGAGGTCTTCTTTGGGTGAGGATCATAATGTTTTTAAAGGTTTTAAGATCTATTTATAATTTTGGACTTTTTAGTCCACATTATAAAGGAAACATTTTAGCTGTGTAAGTTCCCACCAACAGAAAATACATAGGTTCACTTTCCACACAGGTTTGAAATAAGATGATGAAAGCTTCAGTAACTGCAGCACTGTTTAAAATAGGAGCCACGCAGAAGTTAAAAGGGATGTGCTATGTCTGAGCAGGGAGTTTTATTTCTGTGAACATTGCTTCATAGTTATTCTGAATGTCAGGTCCTCTGCATTTCTCATGACATAGAGCAACAACCTCCCCTGAAGAAGGAAAAGAAGACTTAATAGAACTCCCATTGGTGCTCGTTTTCTTCCAACTAAGACAGATCCTGGATCTCTGAGTTATAAGTACAGTCTCCAAGCATATCAGCATGGAGAAAACTGCTTCATTTTTCATGTAAGCCATGGGGGGATGGCTTAAATTTTGTCTGTGAAAAAAAAAAAAGTTTAAGTAGATTTAGGATAAAGTCTTATCCTTGTAGGATTTGCAGCGCAAAGAACAAAATGACCACAGGATCATTAAGAGAGTATTTCTGTATCCCAAAATGGATGGAAGGAATGCATTTCTGTTGCTCCTTGTGTCCAATTTAAAACATGGTGCTAGTCAGACCATGGTGCTAGCAAGACCATGAGCTTGCGTTTGTCGTAGAACAAGAGCCGCATTCTACCTGGCTCAGCTGAACTAGAGAAGTTCAATAGGAATTGACCCCATGGGAGAGGAAAAGGCACTCTGAACCTAGGATTAGTGGGTGGGTCAGGGAGGCAGGTGGAGGCATTCAGAAATGGAGCCAGTGGAGGCGGCAGGGCTGGCACACCAGGCCTCTCAGAGGGGGTGAGGCTTAAGCATAGTACTGAAGGAAATGAGGTGAATTAACTAAGATTTTGTAATACTCAAGGTCCCTGAGTTTATTTAAAAAAAAACATATATCTTCTCCTGTGTGCTATCCAACTCATTTCGCTTACTGGTGGATGCACTGTGAAAAATAATGAGGTTCAGGAAGAATGAGCTATAGTTAACAGCTTCATAATGCTCTGTGTTTGCCAACCAATTTCGAGTGCACAGTCCTAACGGGCTAGGATGATATACAATGCTGCAGGATTCACTCTTGTACTATTCAGACAGCAGTGTAAAGTTCCACTTGAAAATCCATACATGAAGTTATTAAAAAAAACCCAACAGGTGTAATTGAGGGTACTTAATGATGCGTTTCGATAGAGGAAAGACATATATGGTTTAAAGCGTAGCAGATCTCCCCTCATCATTGGAATCATCTTTCTTTTTTAATTTCTTTCCTTTTCAATCTTTCTTTCTATCTTTTTTCCATTTTTCCTGGACTTAATCTTTTCTTTTCCCTTTTCTTGGCTTTCTAAATCTTACCAGGAGCATATGGACAAACAAGCTGAATGCACACTTCTGGCGATTATTCTTGGAAAATGCTTTGGCAAATTATGTGATAATTGTATCACTACTCTTACCACCTAGTAGAATCTATCATGACAAAAATATGCGATTCGGCAGGAGGCCTTGCTTGAGGGCCCCCTGGGATGGAACATGAGGTCGACCCAGCCCTCTTTCAGGTTTATTTTTACTTGCTGGCATCCTCCAGGCATGGCTGCGTGGGTCCACCAGGAGGTGTCCACCCACGTTTCCACAAAATGTAGCCTTGGACTACAGCATGTGCCACCTCCACAGTCCTCTCATGTTCAGCCAAGGCTTCTAGGCTGGTTACAAAAGAGATTCTTTCAAGAGAGACTGTTCCACTTTCCTTAAATGATTAAAACGAATCTCGAGCAGTGATGGGGCACACAGCCGGCGGTGATCCATCTGCCCGGTAGCGGCTGTGGGGGCCCAGGTTCAGTTGCTCTTTGTCCACACCCAGGAGCTACCCACCCTCGAGGTGACTGGCCAGGAGACGGTCGCCCAGATCAAGGCTCATGTAGCCTCACTGCAGGGCATTGCGTGGGAAGGTCAAGTTGTCCTCCTGACTGGCATGACCCTGGAAGATGAGGCCACCCTGGGGCACTGTGGGGTGAAGGCACTGACAACTCTGGAAGTAGCGGCTGCACCCCTGGAAGTAAAGTCCATAGTTCCCTGACCGGGTACTGAGAAAATGAGAGGTCAGACTCCTAAAGTGGCCAAATAGAAGGCAAAGAAGAAGAAGAGGACACGCCAGGCCAAGCGGAGGATACATACAGTACAATCGGCACTTTGTCAATGTCGTACCTACCTTTGGCAAAAAGAAGGTCCCCAGTGCTAACTCTGAAGTCCTTTGTAATCCTGGCTTTCTGTAATAAAAAGCCACTTAGCACAATACAAATAAATATATTAAATAAACAAACAAACAAATAAATAAAAACTAGTCTCTTGGGAACATGATATAGTTGATCTGAGTTAGGAAAAGAAAAAATGGTATGGGTGATCAGTATTACTCTGTATAATGAGTAAGAATCTCTAGAATAACGACTGAAGAAATTCCTTATATATTATATTTATATAAACAAAATAAACAAGGAATCAAATTTGTAAAGTAATAGTACAGGTTTCTGGTTAAAAATGGTGCATGTTCCAAAAGTCCACGAAAATGCCAGTAAAAGGCATAAAAAACAAGGTCAACAGCGAGAAGAAAGGAGTCAGGAGCTGGCTAGAGGAGTCCACACATTTTTGGAATATTTAAAAAGTTGCAGGTGTGGAGACTGATTTAGCAGAAAGACAAAGCCCTAACTCAGTGCCTGCAGGTATCCTTAGAGCAGCACTCTGCAGACTCCCTTAACAGCACATGATTGAAGGTTCTGGGTACACAGACAGCAAGGATAACAACGAGAAAATCTACACATGCATCCTTTAGACCCCCGTTTTCTTTCCTGTATCTCTTAGCCCCAGGCATTCACTGTACCCTTGCTTCTAAAGATTAGAACTTTATAACTGGATGAACAACTGGGAAAACTTGAGCTATAGGGGGCCCAAGTATACCATGGGGCAGTAGCCCACCCCAGGGGACATTTGGCGATGTCTGGAGACATATTTGGTTGTCACAACTTGGAGGTGCTCCTGGCATGTAGTAGGCAGAGGCCAGGGATCTGTTAAACACCCTACAATGCACAGAACAGCCTCCCATAGTAGAGGATTATCTAGCCAAAGATGCCGACAGGGCTGAGGTTGAGAAACCCTGCTTTAGGGTGAGAGGCACAGGGCTGAATATTTGCAGGGGATGAAGCTGAAATCTGCATATTGAACAATGGGAGCCCCAGCCCCCTCCCTCACCTCTGCTCCCAGAATGCTGAATGGCAGGCAGCAGCTCCCATGATTCTTTCCCCAAGAGAGCAGAAAAGGCCTCTAGCCGGTGACTTTGGGGGTGTCCCAATGAAAAAGCTCTCACTGCTCAATCATCCAACATCAAGGCTCACCAGCTGGCGCGACCACTAGCGTGCACAATGGTACAGTCAGCTTTTTAACATCTTTGTTTCAAATGTACAGGACAGGGAATAATTTCAGAAACATTTTAGAGGCAGACATTTTAGAACAACCTCTAAAAGGAAAGGCACATACTATAAAAAAATAAACAAACTGAAGTTAAAACTCCGAAGTATAAACAGAGGAATTTTAAAATATATAGAAAAAAAGAACACTTAAAAAAACCTCATAGTTAATATCCTCAGAGAGATAATAGAAGATGCAACGTATTCTGTACTAAAGAGAAATCAGAGAACAGGAAAGAGTTATTTGAAATTTAAAAATATGTGCACTAAAAAAATAAACAGAAGTCTTAAACAATGAAGTTGAAGAAATCTCCCAGAGAGTACAAGAAGACGCAAAGAAATTGACAATAGGAGAGAAAAGAAAATGGGAGGGGCGTCCTCACATGTGATTACCAGAAGTTCTGGAGAGAGACAGAATAAAGTCAAAGAATAATTCCCCAAACCGAAGACTGTGCATCTCCAGAGGGAAAGGACTGCCGCGTAGACAGCACCAAAAACTGAAAGAGAAAAATCAAGGCAAATCACAGGGAATTTTTAGAATACCAAAGAGAAAAAATAGGATCCAACAACGGATTGGGAATAGGAATGGACTCCGGCTTCTCAGCAGCAGCCAGGAACACTGGAAATCAATGCACAGTCCCTTCAGCGTGCTGAGGAACAACGGCTGGACATGGTCACGGTCACCCAAACTAGGATTCTAGACCTCACGGACTCTCTATAAAAGGTGAGGAAGGAATAAAGATGTTTCAGACAGCCAACAGTGCCTAAATCTAACTTGTAGGCATTCTTTTTTTGAGGAAGATGCTGGAAAAGGGGAGAAACAGAGAGATGGACCTGGGTCCTGGAAGTCAGGCACCCAACCTCAGGGCATGTCTGAGGACAGATGTTCTGCATCTGTGTTAGTGGCCTCCAAGCGTAGGTTTTTCCAGATCCTCAGTGATCACTGGGAGAAAAGAATTTCAAGACGTACCACGTAAGCCAAAGCAAGCAGCTTTTTTTTTTTTTTAATTGAACGATGGAAAGTGGAAGTTTTCTCTCTCTCTCTCATGAATATTTAGACCCCCACTTTCTCTCCCATATCTCTTAGCTCCAGGCATTCACCATACCCTTGCTTCTAAAGGAGCCTAGAACTTTATAACTGGATGAACAACTGGGGAACCTTGAGCTATAGGGGGCCCAAGCACACCGTGGGGCAGTAGCCCACTGCAGGGGACATTTGGCGATGTCTGGAGACATTTTTGGTTGTCACCACTTGGAGGTGCTCCTGGCATGTAGTAGGGGGCTGGGGGGTTCAAAAAGAGCAGTGGTTTCTGGTCTTTTGAAGTCTTACTAATGGAGGGGAAGAATATTCAAGGCTGAGAGGTTGGCTTTTACTAAGAATTTGGGTAGTCATTCCTAGAATTGGGTTCCCTCCCATTTTTATACTGTATATGAATTTTTCTTGGAACTGTCATGGTGATTTCAAGGGTGGAAAAATTTCAAAACCACAAGGTAAATGATATTGTCACTAGCCAAAGTTCATGTCAGGTGACCTAGATAGCTGACAAGCCGGTTGAAGCCGGTCCTCGTCTGCGGTTATCAACCACCCTTAGTTTAACACCTGCACCCACTCTGCAAGCTCCTGCATCCAGCCTCAGCCCTGTCTCCAGGTCTCCTAGCAGCTGTACAGGTGGCCAGGGAAGTATCCATTCTAACCTGGAGACAAAGGCACAGCCTCCAAGGCAGAGGTCTCCAGGGGAAGAAAAATGAAACTGGATGATTTCCTGATTTGTTGAACTAGTGGAACACAGGTTTTAGTTAACTCAGGCAGACTCAGATTTTACTTGCTTAATCATGGCACATACAGAGGGCAAAGGTCTGAATGATAGGATCGATCTCATAAGTACAATCCTCGATCCAGAATCTGAGGAGGTTTTAGGGAAAGGGAGAAAAAGAACTTACCTTCGTTTTATTGTCTCATTTTATTTCAAAAAGGAGTATTAACACTCCTCAAAATAAAACCGTATTCTTCGCTAAGTTCCTAAAGTTTCTAACCAATGCTTAGCAAATATTAGGTGTGCCATGAATAAATACTAGTTGAATGAATGCATGAATCCTTCACATATGGGTCTTAGTCCTACAAAGTGTGGAAGGGCACAAAAGACCTCACAGAAGCCTTTAGTAAATATATTGGGGAAAGATAATGCAAGTGAAATAGGCCTGGCTTCAAATGAGAAAGCTCGAGAAATGAATGAGTGTTCAACAGTGACTAAGAACCGGACAGAGTTTTTAAATGAAAGGGAAAGGAGTGGAGACATTTAGCCAATTATGGAGCCAAGATAATCCTGATAAAAGCCACTTTCAAAAATTAGAGAATGGAATAAGTGTATGATCATGACAATACCCAACTCCCCAATCCTAGGGGTTTAGCTAACAGATTTAATGAGGCACCCAATTATTTTGAAAATCACAAAGCCCCGGCAAAAAGCCCCGGCATGATGCCGGAGCTATGCATAGATGCTGCAAAATCGTTTTTTAAATAGGTGAATAAGAGCCTTGAAAATTTGGTGTTAATCCTCAGAACAATAACATGATTAAATGAGATAGGGTAGAAGAATGGCAAGGGGCTCGGATTCTGAATTCTGGTTCACAATTACCCTTGAGCTCTTAAACTCCCCCTGTAGATCAACTCTATTCCAGCCTCGGGAAACAAGTCCGTCTTGTGTATTAAAAGGCAGGGAAGAAGAAGAGGGAAGTGAATATAAATTGCTAGTCTACTACTCAGATATTAATAATTTGGGATTAAGGGGACCTGGCTGCTAATGCTTTATCCCGTGATTCAATCTGAGTAATAAAATTTCTGGTTTTTTCCTGAGACTGAGCATTCATTGATTTATTTATATCTGCCCCCCTATGGCTCAGTCCTTGTTTTGATAACTGGTCCAATCCTTTCTTTATTTTGCTTGTCTGACCTGTGAAAATCTTGGAGCCCTGTCCCCACCTCCAGCCATCTTGCCTGGACTCTGCATCCTGTGTTTAGATGTTGATCTGATAAGACAGCTTCTGGCTACACTTCCTGTGGCTGTTTTCCACCTGCCTACAGAAAGCCTTGCTGCATCTTCTTGGCCGCTCTGCTGCTTTTCACTCACCTGGATGCCATTTACCCCCACTACTTTCTGTGTATTCAGAATCAACCGTGTGTTTCCACTTGGCACATGAACAAGTTTGTTTTGATTGCCTACTCTTCACCCCACTGGTGAGGGAGGGATTCCATCCTAGGGCTATGGAGATGGCCAACCACATGGCACCTGACACTGACCACGTGACATTGACAGCAGTTTATTAATCACATACACTCACAGCGTGGGAGAGAAAACTGTACCACATTGAGCCTCCTAGAGGCTGCTCTTGGGAACAGCCTGAACAAGCAGGGAATGTTGGAGAAGGTTACCCCTGGTTCCCATGGAAGGATGTAATTGGCTTGTTTGAATAATTCCATGGACTGCAAGGGAACTGAAGCCCGCTATTCAGGGGTAAGCAGGAACTGTGCCTGTACTCCCTGATAAGGAAGGTTGTTTGGCTAAAGGATCTTATCTGTGGGAGCACAGTGGGGAGGGGAGCTTGCAGTTAGGCCATTTGAGGCCCTCCTGGTTTTCCCCAGAAGGCACATGTAATATTGAGCCTTAATTTTAGGCCTTCATACCACAAGGTCCTTCCTCTGTCTGCTACTCTGTTTGTGCATATGTCTACCTCATCCTTCCCTGCCCCAACCACAGCATTTATCGATTCATCTCTTACCACATCATGGGACAAAGTCAGTCCACTGCATTGATCTACTTAGTGTTATAAGATAATATAACTTGATGGAAACCTCGAGATTGTCCACCTGAATAACTTCATTTCAAGCTGAAGAAACTGAGGCTATGGAATGCCCTGATCATAGTCACATAGCTAGTTGTGACCAGAAAGAGCATTCTTGAAAGCATGACTGTAACATTTTAAAGTTTTTTTCATCAATAAATAGAATTACTATCATATTTTTAAAGGAACACAGATTCCTTTGAGAAATTATTTGTTCATAGTTTATGGAAATTTTGAAAATACTCCAATACGAGTTAAAATATTAATAGCTAAGTAAATAATGCTAATAATAGCTAAGTAAATATTGGATAAGCTTTTAAGGCCTCCTCAAATTCAGGGTGGTGCACAGTGGCTACTAATAAACAAAATATACAAATTTCGGATTATTTATTATTTCTTATAATTTGGAAAGGACAGTGATTTTCCTACATCCTATTTAAAACAACAGAGCTGCCATTTATTTGAATAATCCCTGACATATGAAGTTCGGTGACATCCGACTTGTTCCTGCTGCATTTTCTATGGATATAAGAGCTTCCAGGCCTGTTTTCCTCTTTCTGGCCCCCAGAGTTTGCAATGTCAGGATATGCAATAACTTGAGAAATGTAAGCTCCATGGCCTGGCGTTTCATACTCTTTTTTTGAAATTAATTAGTTTTTTAATTGACACATTGTAATTGTACATATATATGGGGTACAGTTTGATGTTTTGATACATATATATGTTGTATAATGACCAAATCAGAGTATTTAGTGTGTCTATCACTTCATACATTTATCATTTATTCTCTGCTGCATCCTTGGTACCTTGGCACATACCAGGCACCCCATAAATGCCTGCTGAATCATGAATTCATTAAAGAATGGCTTCCACACAGATCCACCTACTGCCAGAAGTTACCTCCTGGGCTAAGGAATATTGAGCCCACCTCATTCCAATCAGTATGATCTCTTCTGTTTTTTGTGTACTTGATGGATATTGACAGATGGACAGAGATGCTCAACTTTGTCCTCTTACAAAATAAGCCAGAGAAGTGCCAGGGACCAGCCCTGTATTAGTTTTACTCATCATGCTATACCTGTACCTCTGGAGCCATTCCAGTGAAAAATATAAATTCCTAATTGGTCATTACATGTTTCCCAGAGACAGGGTTGTTGGCTAGAAGCAGGTTGGAGGAGTTGTAGGAAGTGTGCCCATTATAAGCTATTGATGATATTTTAAATAAATGAGGTAAATATTATGATATATTGGTTTTCTTAGTGAAATGCGTATAGAAACCAGAAGCATAAGCTACCTGTAGCCATGACTCTTTTGAAGAAGTGCAGTATCTCTGTTTAGATATTGGGAAATAATGAGTCAGTGAGGTCTCCTTTGGGAACAACTGACCCACAAATTTTAAACTCTGTGATTTTATAATTATGTTGCTACTAACAATAGTAACAATGTAAGATGTGGGCACAATTCTGAACTATTGATTCAGAGGTTAAGCTAATTTTCTGTTTTGCTTCAAAGCTCACAAAAAAATCTCTATTCCCACAGAGCTGTGCATTAAGGACAGGTAAAACAACCTCTCTCATGAGGCTTATTGAGATTATTGATAGTGTCCATGACCTTCTGGCAGCCCTTTGGTTGAAAGCTATTGCTGCCCTGGATATGATGCTATGAGGATAAAATATTCAGGTATTTGACTGACAGTGAGATACTTTGCAGTTCCCATCCAAGAGTCAAAGAATGTCTGGGTCTCCCCCTCCAGCTGACATGGGACCCTAAATATTTTAAGAACTATAATAATGGGCTATTAGCCATAGACACATGGATCTCTCCTGTAGCCTCTGCAGTATTTGGGACCCATCCAGAGTGGCCTCCTTCCTTCTTCCTTTTCAAGAACACTGTGAAATACCAAAATCTTGTAAGGGGGAATGCGGAATGGAGTAGAGTGGAAGAGTTCCAACCTTGTATGTAAGGGTCTGAAATTCAGACTTTGAGGATATATAAAATGTGTCTTCCTGATAACAATTTCATTTCACTTGAAAAATCCCTTTCTCCACCTGTCCTTTTTAAAAAAACTATGTGGCCAACCCACATAGTGTACCTGCATTATATTTATTATTTTAATTTCAATCAGAAAAATTTCTTTCATTTTTCTACCTGCAAACAAACCATAAAGAATCAAAGAAAATAGCATTTTTGATTTCTTGCTTTACTAACCATCATGGGTTTTCTATAGATCTGGTATCATTAAATGGTTATTTTTCTTTTCTTTTCTTTTCTTTTTTTGGTTAATATCATGGCCACTGGTCCTTATTTAGCACCTGTCTTCCAGGTATAAAGGAGTAGAATAGAATGATAGAGCTGGAAAGGATTTGGGTGACCATTTAAATCATTGCCCTTATTTTTGAGAGGAGCAATTTACAACTCAGGAAGAGCTAAAACTAGAACACAGGTCTTCTACTCCCAGCTGCTTGTACTTTCCAAGACACTCTGAGACTGCTGCTTCTGTGGTAGGATTCAAGGAGGTGCGACTGGGGCTCTATTTCCCAAACACCTACTCCTTTGCCTGTCCTAATCTGTGAGAATGGCAATCCTTCTGTTAAAACACAAATGTTTATGGAGGAGTCCCACCTTCAGCCTGTTTTAGCCAACTCCTTAGATGTCTGATGGCACCTTCCCAGGAATTAGCAGGATGAGACAAAGGACGGGCCTGGTTTTAGAGGACAAAGATCTGTAGGGTAGAGAAAATGGGTGTTAAGGTGGTTTGCTCTTGACATTCACAATTGTCATTAACCTTCACAACAATATCATGCACCTGTAAAGTGTATAACATTATCCCCATAGTGAAAATGAGGAGTTCAAGAGTCAGAGAGATTAAGTGCTTTATCCAAGGTCTATGTACATACGGGACAAAAAATGAGAAACACCCAAAAAATCAACTCTACCACACTTTACTTTTTTTTCCTTATCTACACCTGAGCTGCATTCCTTTTAAATTTTGAAGCACAAATGCTTGAATTGGCTGCCCTGTGTAAAGTAGGTGTGCCACTTTGAAGACAGGTATGGCTTTTTCAGGTAATAGCAGGTATTTGGTATATCCAATATAAATGAACAGAAACAGTGAGATTACGCTAAATAATGATTCAACTACTGAGCAAGTATTTAGAGCTGGCTTGTCTATGCCCAACAGAAGCTAGGATCAAAGGAGCAGTACTGAGCAATCAGCCCCTACCCTTGAGTGACCTACAATGTATTTGTGTGTTTCCAACAAGACACAATAGAGTAATTAATAGGACAGTTGTTGTGGCTTAGCCTGTGAGTGTTGCAGGAGTTCAAAGAAAAGTGAAACCCATAGAAAAGAGCTCCGTGGTGAAGGTGGGCTTTCAGTGGGGACCAAGCAGTGAGAATTTGGGTGGATATAGGACTTACCCCATATGAACAGGAAACAGCATGGTGTAGCTGAAAGAGCATAGGACTAGAAGTTAGGTACCTTGCATTCTGGTCTTCACAATTCAACAAATTAATTATGGGGTTATGAAAAAATATTTTAATCCATAGGTTAGATCCTAAAATGAGGAAACAAGACTACATGATCACTAAGGTTTTTTCCAGTGCTAATATTTTACAATTTTAAACTGTGCCAATTAAGTAGAGTGGTATCAGTTGAGGCTGGCACACATGTCATGAGAACCAAGGATACAGGGACAGATGCACATGACACAGGGACCCAGTGTCCTACATGCTTTGTCCTGGACACTTTTACTCTTGGCCATCAAAAAATGTTGCTGTTAGATTAGTATTTTAATGGTTTTTAATTTGTTACTCATTTTATTCTTTATGGTTTCTTTTTGGTCCTTATACTTATACCTTTATATGTCACCCCTGAAGGCCCATTAACTGGTGAACTTCTTGAAGACAGGGTTCTGCCTAACTAATACTGTGCCTAGTATTGTGTCTGCCACATATTTGCTGCTCAAAAAATATTTGCCAGAGAGAATTAAGCAAAATATTTGATGTGCTTGTCAACTTTTTGGAACGTGAGAAAGTCGTAGTAGTCCTTAAAACTTATGCTACTAACTGGGCGGAGGGGCAATGGGTAAAGAAGGAAAAAGTGGCCTTGGTTATATCAGGGGGAAGAAGGAACTGGGGCTCATACCTCAATCTCTCTATAATTTTCCTGCTGTGTAATATGAATATAGTCCCCTGTTGCAACTGACATTGCCTACAGTCTTGGAGCTTCACTATTCCTAGTTAGATGTAGAAATATTTTTTTAAAAAATGAAACTATAGATTTTAGACTATCTGTTTTCTTTGATGCCCTGTGGGATAACACTCTAGAAATGTGAATTACAATGTTTCTAGGCAAGTTCATAGATGTAGAAAATTTTCCTTGCATCTTATCTCCAATAGAAGATCATTTGAGTAGTTTTTTTTCCTCCAGAATTTTTGCTTGTTAAAATTCAGGCTTCAAACTCTATGTTCATAGAGTTTCTAGCCCAAATCAGTGTAATTAGAACCTACCGAGGGTATCTTTCCTTGTTGGGCTGTAAGTGGTCTGACCTGTGTGACCTTGCTCTTTGCTAATGGAAGTATGGATTAAGAACAAGCTGTGGCTACCTGGGAAAGGGGTTACATTTTATGATTTCCGCCTTTTATCTATTTAATTCTGTTCCTTAAAAGACATTGGTATGCAAGCTTGATGTAGCTCTCGCTAACTATGTAAGTAAATTAATTGCCTTGGAAAAGGTCACCAATAGCTTTAAACATTATAAATTATGAGATTCAATGAAACGAAATTCTGCCATTAAAATCCCTCTATTACTTCTTGTGTCTGAAACATATAAGACCTTTAGTCTAAAATGGTTTCCTCATTTCTCTCCCACCCACGTTCCCTGTCAATTTGTTTTATCTACATTATGTCTAGGTCTTTTTCCTCATTTCCCCAGGGGAAATGGGATTCACTGAGATTATTGAAGTGTTGCAATTAATTCCACTTCTGTAAGAGAAGGGAAATCTTTCCAGCTTCCATAAATGAATGGGATGAAATGAAAAAAAAAAATAAAAATAAACCTCTTGCCAACCCAGTACACTATATGTGGGAATTATCAGAGATAGTCTCATTAGACAGTCAATTGATTTTTCCTTAATTGTATCTGAGGTTTTCAGGAGATGGAAATTTTTAGGAGGTTGGAATTTATAATGTCTTTATGCTATACTACAATGTCTTTATACTATATAGATGTCTATATACTATTTGCATCATCCTACCTGCATTGTATGATAGATTGTTAATTTTCAGTGACAATAAACAAACTGTGTTCTTCCTACTTATTTCATGTTTGGTCTAGTAGAGTAAAAGCTAATTCTAATTCTAGCAAGCACTTTCTACGTGAGATCTGGCAAGGCATTTCAACTCTTTGTGCCTCTGGTTCCTTATCTATGAGACAGTGCAGAATAGATTTTCTTCTTTTGTGTGTGTGTGTGTGTGTGTGCTACAAGGGGGGTAGGAAAATGAGGAGTATGGAGAGAAAAGGTGGGGAAAGAATCCTTCAGGATTAAAAAATTGATACTTTACTTACACTTTGGACAGAATTTAATTCTCCAGAAGAAAATGTGTTGTTTTACCTTAAATTAGATTATAAGCATTTTGAAGGCAGGGACTGAATTATCTAAGAGTGTTTGGGGAACAGCCTCAAAAATAGCAAATTTTTATTTCATAGACTGTTTCATTTTGGCATAATCTCATTTAGTGGTTTTAACTTTCTTGGAAAGTGTTCCAAAGTGTGCATCAGGAGACAGTAATTGCAATGGTTTGAACGTTTGTGTCCCTCCAAAATTTATGTTGAACCTTAATCCCCAATGCAGTAATATTAAGAGGTGAGGCCTTTAGGAGTTGGGTAGGTCATGAAGATTCTGCCCTCATACGTGGGATTATTGCTCTTCTAAAATGGCTTGAGGGAGTCCGTTAGTCCCTTTTTTGCCCTTCTACTCTGTGAAGAGGCAGAAAGAGGTGCCATCCATGAAGCAGAGATTCAGCCTTCACCAGACACCAGGTCTGCTGGCACCTTGATTTTGGACTTCCCAGCCTCCATAGCTGTGAGAAATAAATTTCTGTTGTTTACAATTACCCAGTTTAAGGTATTTTGTTATAGCAGCCCAAATGGACTAAGACAATAGGCTTAGAAGAGTAATGTCACATATATTTTTCTAGTAGCAGTTTAAAAATAATTGGGGTCTTGGCCCATGAGAGAAGTTTGAGAATGTCCTTGCTATGGACTGAATGTTTTTGTCCCCCCAAAATTCATGTGTTGAAATGTAATGGTAGTACAAAGTGGGGTCTTTGGGAGAGCAATAGCTTTCATGAGGGTGGAGCCCTCATGATTGGGCTTAGTGCTCCTATAAGAAGAGACACAAGAGCTTGTTTTCACTGTCTCTGCTGTCCACATGTGAAGGACACAGTAAGAAGGTGACCATCTGCAAGCCAGGAAGGGGACCCTTACCACATACCAGATCTGGTAGCACCTTGATTTTGGAGTTTTAGCCTTCAAAACTGTGAGAAATAAATTTCTGTTATGAAGCCACCCAGTCTATGGTATTTTTGTTATAGAAGCCTAAACTGACTAAGATAGTCCCTTGAAGGAATCGTGCAAATTGTAAATAAGTGCCAGTGGGAATACCTCACAGTTACAATGGATCTTCTTCCTCAGTGATTGACCGTTAAGTGTTCCAGTGAATACCAGTTGTTTGATACTTTCCCGTGCCCAAAAGCTCTTTGAAATCATGCCAGGTGTTGGACAAACATTTTGTTCAGAGCATGAGTGTCTTTATAATAATTTCTTTATCTTTGGAGAGAGAATGCAAATTTTTACAAACACCCAGAGCCATTCTAGAGATGTATAATTTTAAATTATGCATAAATTTTAAAATACTAACACCCTAATTTCTTATATAGTCTCACATGAATAGGAAATGGATGATTCAGACTTGCTGCAATTAATTTGTTTTATTTTGGGGGGCTATGGGGGATTACAGAACAGGGATTCCCAACTGGTGAACTGTCTTCAAAGATTTTGAAACTTTACCTGATCCATGTCCAGTTGTATTAATATTATTACTCCCAACCACTCCTCATTTTATAATAGTTTCTGGCGTTTTTCAGGCACTTCTCAATCTATTCCTTTCTCCACCTCTGGTGTCCTAAAATGTCAAGAAATATAGCTTATTTTCATAAATATATTTTAGAGTCCCAGTTGGAACTTCTGGTTTCTCTTGCTAGTGGAATAACTCAAGTTCTGTTTTGCAACACATGTTTACTTAGTGAACACCCATTTGGGAGTTTTAGTAAAGTTCATAATGGTAGGAAACACTTTATTTCCAGTTAAACCTGAATTCAGAGCCCCCTTCCCTGCCCCTTCTATCTCAAGAAAGAAGCAAATGGCAAATCTCTCAGGAATCGAGCCCTGTCTGCTTAAGTTTGGACTATAGGCTCCCTAAACATTGGCAGTTTCTCTTTACCACCCTTACTCGGTTTAAACGTAGTAATTGTAATTTTTGTTGTTCCCTCAAGTTCAGGGCCTGCTCATATTTCTGTCTGGCCTTAGGATGCCTTTTGTTTAGTTAGTGTTTTCTGTCATGGACAGTTCCTGGAATTCTATTTGGTCTGGGCTGAACAACACTGTATGCAAGACATAGGTGTTACTAAATACACCTGTCAGTGATACGGTGGAAGGTTTTTAGGTGATGACTAATGCCAATCTGTCTTCTACAAAACCCAGTTTCAGGAGTAAAACATTATAGATAGGTTCTCATTCCCAGGAGAAGCTGAGTGTATTTATTTATACCTCATAAAGTTGAGCACAGCTGATTCAGAACCGGTGATGCTCTGCTTGTACTGTTTCACATTAATCACCCAGATGAATTGAAAAACAATAGTTGCTGACTAATAATTATATAATCAGGATCAGAAGAATGTGCTGTTCACTTATTTAAAAGAATGGTAAGAACTTTAGCAAGCTAGTTCCTAGGATTATATATCAGCAGGGTTAGAGAGATGACTTCAACAGTCATCTTCCATCCTCCATGAAGCCTATGTTTCTTCACTTGTAAAAGAGATGGTTGGATGGGATGGGATGATCTCCCAGTTCTAAAATTCTATGATGCTAAGTTTTGGGTGTTTCAGCCTGGAGTTGGTGAGTTTTAGCATCAGCCTCAGGAATAAATTGAATAGTTCTTGGAAAATCTCAAAAAGTTTAGTTTCTATCACTTTCCAGGTGGTAAAGTGCCAAACAATGTAGTTTTTACTATATCATCATGGATTTGCAAATTATTCAGGTAACATATTATTCTGGGAATAAATAGGTGGCAGTTTATTACTAAGTCATAAGGCTTATACAACTGAAACCTCAAAAACCAGCTTTGTGTGGACTATTTGTGTTCCCCCACCCCCCCACACCAAATTCATGTGTTGAAGCCCTAATCCCTGATGTGAGGTTATTTGGGGGCCTTTGGGAGATAGGTGGGTTTGGATGAGGTCATGGGATCAGCATCCTTATAAGGAGATGAAGGGACCAGAGCTCTCTTTCAATGCACCAGAACACAGCAAGAAGATGCTATCTGCAAATCAGGAACAGGGCTGTTACCAGGATCCAACTGTCATGGCACCTTGGTCTTGGACTTACCAGCCTCCAGAGCTGTGAGAAATAAACAAACTTTTGTTGTTTAAGCTACCCAGTCTGTGGTATTCTGTTATAGTAGCCCAAACTGGCTAAGTCACAGCTCAAGAAAATCTCTCCTTTTCTGTGGATTCCATTGTCTACAAACATGATCTTACCATCTGTCCAAACTACTCCCATGTTCTTCTTACCCCATTATAGCATGGCTTTAGCCCTCACTTCTTAACAGTATCCATCAACCATCAAAACCAATGACCTCTGATTAGTGCCCTATTCCTCAATTTCTTAAACACAGGGGACGTTGTCATCCAGAATGGGACATTGCATTTCTGGAATTGTGGTTCCTTAGGTCTATGTCTGACCTCTCTTTTTCTGTCTCTTTGAAAGAAAGAAGAGAAGCCTCCTCTACTTCCAACCTCTAAATTACTAGTTGTATACCAAGGAAGAGGGAAGTCCATAGAATCAGAGACACTGGGGGAGCTTTTCAACATCCACATGGCCCACATTGTCCTCGAGCCACACACCAAGAATCAGAGTTGTGGAGGGAGAGAAACATGTGCTGGGCCCATGTGCACAACTGCATGATGATGAGAATAAAGTCATCAAATGGTAATTCTATTGCCAGGTACTAATTAATGGAGAGTCACAAGGATTGGTATTTCATCTTTGCCTCTTGAACAATTAGGGATCCATTTTTATTTCCACTCCAAGAAGAAAATGACTCTTTCTTTAATTTAAACTCTCCCTCCTATCATCAGAATGCCTAAAAGGACGCTCATGTCATAGAGATCTACAACCACCAGGGAGCCCTCAAGAAGTGAAAACTGGGCACATGTTTACATCAAACTGCACGAAACAAAAACACACAACATAGAGTTCCAAGCCAGACCAACACCAGCCTCCCAGCCCCATTGGCTTTTTTTATTTCTCTCCTCTCTTAGTGAGAATACACTTATAGAGACTGACACCAGAATCTACTGTTTATCTCCTACTAATAGTGTGCTACATGTAAATATGCCAAGCAAATGATAATTGTTTTCATCTGAGTTATTACCAACAATATTATTTGTCTTCATAAATTCTAGAGCTAAACTGCATAAGCAGAGACAAAACTAGGTAGAAGCCTACCTAACAGTTACAGTTGATATGCAGCTGCTCAGATTAGGAAGAAAATAAGTAATCACTATAGAATTCTATCTCAAGGTAATTTCTGACCCAGAGTACTACATATTACATAGGCTCTCCCCAAGTATTTGGAAAGTTGAGAATCCTCAGAGAATGAGTGCTGCTAATTTCTCAGCAAGACAGCAAACCCCAGAAGTACGTCTGAGGATAAAAGGGGCAGTGTGCCTTGGGGTGGTACAGCTGACTTAGTCTTCTGCACCCAGGGCCAACCAAATTAACCACTCCTTCCTTATGAATCCTACCTAGAGGAGGTGCAAATGCCATAATCCCTACCCTCAAAAGACTTGCAATTTATTTATTTCAAAAGCTAATTGTGGATGCATGTGGGTGGAAGCTGTCTTGAGGCTTGGCAAAATCCAGGTAAGAGATGCGTGGGTATGGTCTCAAGGCCTCCTCTCCCTCTGAATTCTGTGTTCCTCCTGGCAAAAGGGCATTGCATCACAGAATTTCTCTACAACCTACTTGAGAAACTTGTAAATGAACTGAGAATACACTAGGCTGTGTGTGACATGTTGCTCAACTATTGAAAACTTCACAGGGATGTTTCTCAAAGAAAGAAAACCACCATGTATTACTCAGGGGGTGTCAGCTCAGGGGCATGGTGACTTATTGGGAACTAGGGTCTCTGCCTCAGTAGTAAGCTCTTCTTTCATCACCTAGTTTCATAGGCATCAAGAAAGAAGACCAAGAGCCTGCCTTTTCTTGCCCTGTGGTTATGAAGGACAAGTCATGCTTACACTACTAGGCTGTGCAGCCCCATTATGGAAATCCACATGTGGCTACTGAGAGCTTCTGTGCTCTTCGCAGATCCCCCAAATAATTTACCTCTCCAGGTAGCAAAAGGATTTCCTCCAGATGATCTAAATGTTTAGACCTTGAATATACATTCTTGAAAAAAATCAGCGCCCCTTAACTGGGTGAACCATCTTCACTCCAGACCAACTTCATGTGCTTAATCTTCAGACTATTTCATTTCTTTACTTTCTTCCTCACAATTGTATTGTGAATACAATAAGAATATTGTATACAATATTGAATACAATAAGAATATAGTGAATATGTAAGAGTAAAACATTTTGGCAGAGATTCTTGTCTTGCTAACCTACAATGATAAAGTGAGACATTTGAGTAATAAATAATGTCTTTAGGCTTCAAAGTTGAAACCCTCAGGTACCTTTTCATTAGTACCAAACACAAAAATTAATTGAAAGCTGCTGGGAATTAATTTTTATCTACACCACTGGTAGTACCTTCTCGGTATCAAATGGTTATTTGAATAATGTCTCTAAAATATTGTAAAAGTGTGTAGATACTTTCAAAAAGTTCATGATTTGGCACAAGAGCAGGTTTGGAAATAGACCATGAAGGATGGCTTTAACATGTTACCATTTTGCCTTGGTAGACAGACATCAGAATATCAATCAAGGACACTTATTTAGTGCCGATACTAAGTGTTAGAGAGTCAAGGATGAGCAAGGCATAGTCTGTGCCTTTCAGGTGAGCAGAGGAGACAGACATATAAATAGCAAATACAGCAGAACCACTCCCTGTTCAGAGGGCTCAGCCTCATCATTTGTTGAATTCCTGCTGCTACCAGTACTGCTTGGTTTGTACAGGTTATTTTTTTCTCTTGTGTTATTGGATTTTATATTTGTTACTCTCGACAGATGACAGGCACCATTTGACAGGTGTGCAAATATTCCTCAAACAGCCATTTGTCAAGAGGCCTAGTGCTATAAAGGCACAGTACTTATGAGAGAAGGGCCTGGAAATACAATGAAAGGGGTAGAAGAAGAAGGCTTGGTCTGCATTATTTTCTGTGATGTTTTTCTCCAAACAACATTTACTCTCACATTTTAAAGTGCTTTAGTTGCTTTGCAGAAGGTGGGTATCAAAACAAAATGCAATATTAACAGGTTTACATTGGCGACTCCTGGTATTATTTAGGACATTGTTTTGCAGTTCATAGGCTTAAAGTAGAATCGTATAAATAAGTAAACGATTACACAATCAGAAGAAAAAGAACCATAAGTGCCTTTGCACTGTTTCACTAGTGTAAGACTTAATTTACTCTTATTCTTCTCCGTCAATAAAATTCTTTGGCCTTTCATTTTAAAAATGACCTTTACTAAATATTAAATAGAAAAGGATAGTGTAAAATATATGTGTACAATACAGAATAACACTTCAATAAATATCTATGTGCTTGCCACCAACATTAAGAAATAACTTTGAGGGGGGTGGAGGGGATGGGAAAAACTCTCACTGAATGGATGCGGGGAGCACAGTTTGGGGGATGACCACGATTGTAGCTCTGACACGGGCAGTGCATGGGCAATATATATAGCCAAATTGTTGTACCCCCATAATATTCTCAAAAAAAAAAAAAAGAAGAAGAAATAACTTTGAGGCCCTCCCAAGTTTATCACTTCCCCTCCTACTAAAAAGTTACTTATCCTGAATTTTGTACTTATCACTCCTTAGCTCTTCTTTACAGTCTTATCACATATATTTCATTCTGAAAGAGTGCCATTGGTTTTGCATATTTCTTAATGTAATACTAACAAGGTAATACTCTATATATTCTTTAAAAAATTAGCTTATGTTTATGAGTCAATTTATTAACTTCCATATAGATTCAGTAATTTCTTTATGCATAAATATACCACCATTTATTTATTTTCTCAAGTGATAAAGAAAATTTTCCAGTATCTTTGTATTATAAGCAGTGATACCAGAAGCATCCTGGTGCACTTGTCTGAGAGTTTCTAAGACATGTACCTAGAAAGAGATTGCTGGGTCATACTGTATGCATATGTTCAGAAGACACAATATTACTAGTATGTCACTTCTCCCCCAAAACATCTATGAATCTATAGATTCATTGTAATCTCAATTGAAATCTCAGCAGGATTTTTGAGTAGAACCTGACAAATTGATTCTGAAATTTACATGGAAATGGAAAAGGCCTAGAATTGCCAAAACAACTTTGAAAACAAAGGCCAAAGTTAAATAATTTATATAACTGATTTCATGACTTATTATAAAGTAAGTAAAATGGTGGGATATTGGCATAAAAAATAGGCCACTAGATCAATGGAACAGAATAGGAACCTAGAAATAAATCACACATATATGGTCAATCATTTTTGACAAAATGCTAGGACAATTCAATATGGAAAAGATAATTTTTTCAAAAAATTGTGGTATAGCAATTAGGTAGTCATATGCAGCAATAACAGCAATAAAATGAACCTTACCCTTACCATGGAACACATACAAAAATTGACTCAAAATGAATCGTATGATAAAAATCAGAACCTAAAATTATAAAACTTTTAGAAGAACATCTTAATGTCCTTAGGTTTGACAAAGTTTTGTCACATGCAACACAAAAAACACAAACTATAAACAAAAAAAGTCAGTTAGACTTCATGAAAATTAAACACTTTGGCTCTGTGGAAACCCTGTGAAGTGAATGAAAAGGGAAGCTACAGACTGAGAGAAAATCTTTCTAAAATACATATCCAACAAAGCACTTGTACCTAGATTATATAAAGAACTCTTACAACTGAACAAAATCCAGTTAAAAACAGGGCAAAGTGTTTTTAAAAATTTGTAAAATCCAATAACTCAAGAGGAAAACGTAACCTTTACGACCAAGAAATGTTAGCATCAGAAGTTCAACAAATGATGAGGCTGTCTGAAAGGCCCTCTGAATAGTGAGTGGTTCTGCTGCATTTGTTTATGTCTGTCTCCTCTGCTCACCTGAAAGGCAGGCACTATGCCTTGCTCATCTTTGAATCCCTAACACTTAGTGTTGGTGCTCAAAGTAGACTGTGACAAGTTAAGGATGGCATATTTTTATTCCTAGAGCAATTTAAAAATACTAAGATGTGTAGCTTAAAAGACAATAGAGGAAATAGAAAAAAAATTTAAAAATACCACTTCACCCAAAAGAATATAGGAAATAGGAAATGAGCAGGACATGAGGGACAAAGCAACAAAGATCAGAGGTGCCAAACAGAAAGCAAACAGTAAGATGGGAGACTTAAACACAACCATATCAGTGATTATGTTAAATGTAAATGGATAAAACACTTTTTTCCAAAGGGAAGAGATTGGTTTGATTATATATATTAAAAAAGCAAGACCCAACTATATGATGTCCACACATACGTATTTTAAATATGAAAGTACATACCAATTGAAAGTAAATGGATGGGAAAATGTTTATCATTGCAACCACTAAGCATTAGAAAGCTCCGGTGGCTATATAAATATCAAAGCAGATTTCAAGACAAGGAGTCTTATCAGACATAAAAAGGGTAAAATCATAATGATAAAAAAGTCAATTAATAAATAATTCATAACAATCTTAAATGCTTATCCACTGAATAACGTAACTTCAATACACATAAAGCAAAAATTGACAGAAATAAAGGGAGAAAGACATACCTCCACAAACATATTTGGGCATTTTAACATTTTTCTTTCAGTAATTGACAGGAAAGTAATGGAAAATTAATGAGGACATAGAACCCTCAAGAAACACCATCCATTAACTTGACCACATTGACAGTTATGTAATAATAATCCAATTACTGTAGGATATACACTCATTTTAAGTGTACATGGAACATTTAAGAGAGCCTGTATGCTTGGTCATAAAACAAATCTACTGATACAGATATTAATACCTTTTTTTATTTCATCTTGAGGACAAATGTTTTAAAATTACTTTCTTATTAATTTTTTAAGGGTAGTTAGAGATTTAGCATCACTATCCTTATTTTTTTCAATTGAGAAAAGGAAGCTTGGTTAGTCCCCAGGTCATTCTAATTGAATCCAATTTGATTCTTCTTCCTGGTGGCCACACACACACTTACATGATCGCGTAACATTAAGAAAGCTATTATAAAGCCTCACCCTTTGTCCCTCCTTGGCTGGTTATTTCTGGTACTATTGGTAAAGAACAATAACCTGTGACCATCTCTTCCAACTGAATAATTTATGTACACAGAATCCCCTTCTTTCTACTATTACAACTCTAGGCTTATTTAAAAGCAGTTTCCTCCCAACATTAATAGCATTGGAATTCCTAATATAGGAGGAAGTATAACTTGGTGCTGCTTTAAAATAAATAGAACTATTCAAATTTAAAGGTTTGATTCAAGGATATCTTTATCCTTTCACTTGGAAATAATTATTAAACCTTTCTGACAGAGTAGGTCCTTGTTTTAAAAGAGCTTACAGCCTAGAAAAGGAGACAGGCAAATGTTCGAGGTGTGTCTCATTTTGCAGACAAAATGAGAACATATTCTCTTTTAAAGAGAGTGGTTCCAGCCTCCCTCCTGCTTGAGTGTAGTAATTTTAGTCTTGTGCAAAGTTCTCTTTCCATATATTTCTGGGAGTTCCTAGGGGATGATTGCTGTTGAATGAATTCCTGCCAGTTGCTGCTGTCTTCTTCAGCAGACATCCTTCTCAGTTCTGCCCCAGGACCACTGCTAGCATTCCTCTATGCCCCCACTCCTGCAGTGGCTTCCTATGGGCCACTGCTGTTTTCCCCTGTGATGCTTCGTCCAAGCATGGACCCCCAATTCTACAAGATTTACAATATGTTCAATAACAGATAGAAAAAAACAACAAAGAGAGCAATTGATAGTGGCTACTAGATATGGCTACTATGAAAGCAAACATACCCAGACCCTCAGCTTCTAGCTTATGGTTCTGTTGGAGAAGTCAGTTTATCTATCCCCAGAGGACTGCTCACATGTAGACATTACCCATTCAAAATCCAGAGCCATGCCTCCTCCAAGTTTATGAGGAAGACAAAGATCTGTTCTTCTCATCTTCATTCTTTCTAGTTTAAGACATGCTTTCCTAAACCTTGTATCTGTACCAGAGTGGACCTCTCTGTTAGAACACGGACAGTGAAAATATCTGCTTTCTTCAGAAGAAATTTTACCTTCTACCCACAAGGGACATGGTCTGGTCCTAGGATTTCAAACATACAGTCATGCTGGACCTCAATAGTGAAGCATCAGTATATTTCTCTAAGTCTTGAGTTGTTTTCTAGAAATATATGACAAGTGGAAAAAGTCAGGTAGACTTTACCAAGCCAGATTCCTTTTCCTTCTAGAATCATGTCTCGCTTTCAAGCAGACTCTGTGGCCTACATATCCTTCCTGCTATTTTTGGATTTTTAGGGGGAATATCAATTCCTGATTTCCTTTGAGATAGCTCACCCAATCTTCATCCACACCCCATAGCCACAGACACACAACATTTTCTAAGAAAGTAATAATATATACCTGCATAGGTCAGTTTAAGTTTATACTTGGAAAGAGAATCTTGCTCTAAAGGAAACAGTCTGTAGGCATTCCACTCTGCCCACCATAAAATTTCTCTTTTACATCATTTTAGCTTCTAACACCTCTGAACCCAGAAAAATCCCTGTTGTATATTTGCATATCTTATAGTTCTTCTGATAAAATGTTCTCTGAATAATGAGATGGTTTGCCTCCAAGGCAATAGTAAGTGTTTCCATCTTGCAATAGAAAATTTCTCTGCTAGATACTCCAAAATGACAGGGTTTTCAGCTTCTTGTCTTCCCATTAAAAAGAGGTGGCTGTCTTCATTCATTTCTATTTGAGTATTTAGTAGGCATCTGAAACATCATGTGGCCAAAACAGAACTCTTGATTTTCTTTGCTCTCCAAATTTCCCCTATTCCTCTGTATCCCATCTCATTAAAGGGCAACCCCAAGAATTTGGTTGCTCAAGTAGGAAACTAGGTATCTTCTTTGATACCTGTTCCTCACCATGCCTCTTCCCCCCCTTTCCAAGCCATTGTCTTCTTATCTCCATACAAAATATATCCCAAATCCATCCATTTCTTTCCCCCCTAGACACATGACCCTGTGATTATGGCAGTAATCCTCTAACTGGTCTCTCTGCTCCCATTCTTGTATTCCCTAGAAGACTGAGTGATTTTTTTAAATGTGAAATTCAAATCATGTCACTTTCCTGCTAAAAACCAAAGAAGGATTCCCTACCACTCTTGAATATCCACATTCCTTTCCAAGGTCTACAAAATCCTACATGATGAAGGAAAAAATCCTTGAATTTGGTGACTTGTTGGCTATGGAGGGAGAGCAGGTGTCAAGATGAAATGTCCAATATGAAATGTGTCAGGGAATGTCTAAGATAGTTCAGGTGACACTCATCAACTCTGCTTCTTTAGTTCAAGTGCTAAGTATAGGCTTCTGGTTAAATCACATTCTAGAGGATAAAAAGTCCTCTGACCTCCTGAAGAGGGAAAGTGGATGACCTGTGATGAAGATGAAGAAGTGACAGCAGCTGTTGGAAGGAACCTAAAGGCATTTTGATGTCCAATTCTCCTGAACCAGGGAGGCTAGCACTAGTCCTCAGAAGGTACTTAATATGAGCAGAAAGGGCTCAGGGGTGGGACAGTGATTCGTTTACTTTAGTATTTGCTCCCAAATAATAGTATTTTATTTATGTTTTTAATGTTATAATTTAAAATTATAATGTTATAAAATGCTTTAATGTTTTGTTATAATTAACATTATGCTACAATTTCACTGTTATAATTATATTCCTAATTTATATATATATGTATATATAATTCCTAACTCTATATGACAGAATACACACACACACACATACACACACACACAAACATGTACACATACATTTAGCAGACTCACATTTCTATAAGGTCTACTGTTTTGCATGGTTACTACCTTAGAAGTGGCAACCAAGTTTGATTTTATAATAGGTTTCATTTTCTTACAAGTAATGTTTATACACACACAAACACACATTTATATGTATGATATTTGCGACCATGTTTAAAGGACAAACTCTCTAGCTCCATCAGACTTATCTATGACTTACATCCAGCGCTGGTCAGAACCATGTAGGCCTGACTGAAGCATCACTTCTACCTCTTGTCAGGGTGCCTAACCTGCAGGATCAGTTCACTGAGTTATTAAGAACAGCACATGTCATGCTTCTTATTCTGCCCAGGTGTCCACCCAGACACTTGCCTGTGTCAGTGACCATTAGGTGACTCAACTGTTTTTGCCATGCAGCCTCTTCCTCTTACAACACCTCGGTTTTAGTTTTCTTCTGACCATGGGCCTGACAGTGAGTAAGCCATTTCACCTTTCCAGGCCTCATGTTTATCCTTTATGAAATGATGAGATGGGACTATTCTACCTCCTGGACCCTTGAGACACTAAGAGTCCCTGTTTCTGTGACGTTTGTCTGACTCCTCAAGCTACAGGGGTCCCTGCTCATAATCCATTTACTCTCCTTGAGCCGCTTCTATTTTAGCTTGAACAAGTGACCCGATGGTCTTCACTTCTGCCACATGTGTGCTAAACTGCAGGCAATGTAGTCATCGATGCCATGCTAGTTCTTTGCATACTGTCTAGCTTCTCTGTGATACAAGCATAACAAATGCAAGCATGAGATATTCAGACCTTATTTACAGATTTCTGGCCCCATCCCCAGAATTTCTGACTCAGTAGGTCTGAGGTGAAGCCTGATAATTTACATTTCTAACAAATTCCGTTTGCTGATATTGCCGATACCTCTTGAGAACCACCAATCTAGACTAAGAACAGGGGGCAGTTCATCTCTGGCAATAACAGTGCCAAGCCAAAAGCGATGGAGGCGTGCAAGACCATGACATGTTTGAGGTATTACATAGCTGATTTGTTTAAATCATACGTCACAAAGTGAGCAAGCAAAATGAAAAGAGTTGGATTATGGAGGGCTGTACAAATGAGACTAAACAGTTTGGACTCCACCCGGAAGGGCCACTAGGAGAAGATACTGGAGGATTTTCGTGGAGGAGGGACAAGATGAGACTTGTAATTTACAAATATGACTCTGCCTGCAGGGTGGAGAGCATCCTGGATGGGATCCAAACTGGAACCAAGGAAGCCAACCAGCAGATGCAGTCAACTAGATTAGCACAGGAGAGGTTAATGGCGTGGAACCAATATCGCGGCAATGAGAATGAAGAGTTAGAACCAATAGCTCTTTGGAGACTTAGTGGCCAATTAAATATGGAAGAAAAGTTTAAAAATGTTTTATAACACATCAAAAAATTCATCAGGCTCTTTAGTATCTCGTTACCACTTTATCTTTCTACCTTTAATATTTCTAGACATTATACATATATTCATTTTGTGAAATTCTTAATTTTCTTTTTTCTTTTTTCATATTGTTTCTTCCTGGACCATTCAATATATTTAGTAGATCGGATTGAAGAGAGGATAAGTAAAGTTGCCGTAAAGGAAAATAGTATTTATTAAAATTCTTGGAGTAACTGTGTATGTAATAAAACTGTTGTTGAGGTCTGTTTTGTTGACACAGTGTAGCTGGTCCCAAGGTAGTTGGTCCTTAAGTAGTGGGACCCAAATTGTAGGATGCAAGCAAGGCCATGTGATAGTCACAAAAACATTACCTGTACAAGATCATGATATTTGTAGGCAGATATTGCAGCCACCATTGCTTGCTTTTCTGTTTTCTCCTCCCAGAATTATAAAAGACTATCTGGATTGGTGGGCTCAGGTGCTCCCTCTCTGGGTTTCCATAGCCCCTGAGCCACATTCCTCTCTCAGCACTTTGCATTCTGCATTGTTATTCTCTCTGTGTGCATTTGCCTTCCCCTCTTGGCTACAAAGCTCTCTACTGAAGGAACTATTAGGGGAGAGGAACAGAGGGAGTGAATTATCCCTCAGCTTCCAGACTTAGTCCCAGGGACTGTCTGGGCTGATGGAGTTTTAAGCTCTTGCAGAGAGACTGTTTATTTCAGGATATCTGCAAAGCCCTTTGTTAATCTGGTCTTGCCTAAACTGGTTGGAATTCTCAGAGGAGCCCAAGAAAAACTTTCTTTCCCAAAGGATTCTACAACACAGTAAAAAACCATATTGATATCTTTCCTGGCTCAAATTATACTTGAACAGTGATGTCTGGGGGCTTTACCCTATATTAACTTTTGCTCAAAGACAATATTCAGAAGTGCACTACATAATCTATGTACAATTGGAGCTGCTTTGGTTGCCTGCCATACCTCCCTTCCTTCTCTTGGTGGAACCTCTACCCAATACTAAAGAGAGTGTTCCTCAACTTTTTTTTTTGTTGCATTTTTTAAATTAAATGTTTTAATCTTAAAAATTAAGTCCCTAAATAAAACTTTTAAAGTTTATCTTCTGTGTATTCCTTCCTACCAAGAAAGTTTGGTGGAATCTCAGTTTCTGTGGTTAATATTAGGGAAAAAAACTATGCTTCCTAAATATACTTGCCCCTCTAGACATGCTGATGGGGACTCTTAAGGAGTTGCCAGCCCTGTGGGTGGAGTTTGAAACTACTGGTATAGGGTCATGTGTGCAAAGCTTGTGCCAGGCAAAACTTGGTACCTATGGCCTGCCTAATGCCATTTTTATTATAATTAATCTGAGCAAGGGTGGATGTGAGCTGAGACCCTAAATTTTGTTTTTTTTCTAAAAACAAAATTTATTTCCCTGAAAATAAATTAGTTTTCAATTAAATATTCTGATCTGGGATTAAGAATTCTGTGGTCCAGAATTAGTGCCTAATTACTGAATATTTTAGAAATATGGCAAAAATCACTAAACTTCTATTTTTGTTGTCCTTATAATTGGATTATTGGCTGCCTTTTTAAAAAAATATTTTCTTTTCTTTCATTCTCTGGCTTGCACAATCACTTTTGACCCAGCACTTGTCTGTGTTCTTAAATCACTTTCTCCAAAGACCGTTAACCAGTGCTTGCTGTACACTTCTCTTATCCTGCTCTCCAAGGGAAATGCTACATAGTGAACTAAAATGGGCAAAGCAGAGCTGTTGGGAAGAAAGAGGGTAGTTTTTCTTTGTCATATTAACAAGGCATAGGTTTTACTCCTAGAATTTATGTACATTGAAGATCAGATAGGTTTTTTTTTTTCTTCCTAGAATTATGTTGAGCCCTTGATCTATGGAAGGTTTTCTTTCTGTGGGTTTTCTGTTCAACCCTATATTCAAGTTTTAACCTGTATCAGCTGCTAATTGAAACCCAGCTCATATTACTTCTTTAGTGATGTAACTCAGGTGTGATACTAAAGCTGGAAGCTTCCACTTGTGTTTACTTTGTCCTAGAATCTTTGTATTCTGTCAAATAAAACCATGCTCAGTGTATGTGTGACTTAACTTGTGGTTTGGTGGCAGATAATGTGCATCATTTAATAAGCTAGGAGGCCTTCCTTGTCTGTAACCACTATTTTTATAGATCAGAGACATAAAATCAAGAAATAAACACCATACAATACATGTGATGGGTGTGTGGAAGTCCTTAGTTAGGGTCAAACTACAAGGTGCTAACAAAAGAGATTAGCGTCCATGGAAAATTTAACTAGATAATTCGATGTCTAAATTTGCTTCCTGGCTAACTCTATAAGGCAAGAAAAGAAAACCTTGAATTGTGAAATTGCATGTTATATAATCTAATCTTCCTGGATAGATTTCACTTTTTATTAGTCTCTAGGTGAAAATGCAAGGTGACTGGTTTCTTTCTAAGTGCTTGCATGTGTACATTCATGTACTAGCCAACTTGCTTCATGGTAGTCATGCATTCAGCTATTTGTTTCTAAAATATGGGGTGGGGGGGTCATTGACTCAATAATATCAGAGGTCTCAGGCACTTTATAACTTTTCCTTCAACTATTCTCAAAGAATTGACTTTTGGTTCTCTAGTTTGTCATCTCATGGTCCCTAACTGCAGACTTTAAAAACATATAAACAAATAAAAAAGTGTATAAAAACAGAAAGTAAGGGGCAGCCAGGAAAGCCAAAGGACTAACTCTCTCTTTCTCTCTCAACAAACACTTCCCAGAGCATCTTCTAGAGGTTTCCTCTTGGGTCTCACTTCCCCACATTAGGTTAAGGGAAAAGGGGAAAAATAGGTGCCTGGCGTTCTCAGCCAGTATCCTGGGAAGCAGATTCAGTAAACAAGGAAGAATGGGGGAGAGAAATCACCATCAAGTGCAAAAAATAAAAAATAAAAATAAAAACAGCATTCTACAATCAGGATTTTAAAAAAAGAACAATAAACCTTATTGAAGTTTATTCATCCATTCTGTTTCCCAGTAGCTGATATTGCCATAGAAACCAGGCAGGAACAGAGCTGCCTGGTTTCTGTCTGTTCCACGCTTTGGATTCTGTAAATTCCCAGATTGTAAAAGGATTTTTGTTTACATGTTAGTCTGTTTGCTCTTTACAACCAAAGGCGCCTCACTGATTCCAAGAGTACCGAATTGGAAGTCAGATTATCTGGGTTCTGACATTGGGTCTGCCATTCAGTGTTTGTGTGACCTGGAATTAGTCCTGTCACCTCTCTCAACCTCAGCTTTTTCATCTGTGGAAGCAAGTTGTTTCGTTGCTTGAAACCTATTGTCATTATCAGTTCCATGATTTTGTGAGATCTATTATTATAGTCAATTACAGGCCTTCTGTTCTTGAATATCCATGGAATCATTGAATAAATTTGCTTTTTTCTTCTACATCAAAAACCAAACAGCTTATTAACATCATGATGAATAAATTAGAATAGAAATTAGATTTAAAAATCTGAGAGGCCTCTAAAGGCCAAATTGTATACCTGAAATGTTATGATTTTGGTACCCTGGAAATAGACTTGGTGACCATATGAAGTAGCAAATATTCCATGAAGCATTTTTTTGTTTACTTTTGCTATCCTTTTGCAGTAAATTAGCAAATATAAGTTAAGTACCTACTATGCGTTAGGCACAGCATCAGGTTCTAAGGATGCAACATGTAGTGTATATTTCTCTGGATCAAGTTTGACAACAGGTAACAGAGACCAAAAGATACAACAGCTTAAGGCAGGGAGAATTGTTTATCTTTCTCATGGAAAGCCCAGAAGTAGGCAGTCCAGGGTTGTATATGGAGACTCAGACTCTTCTTGTATTGTTGCTTAGCCCCAGGTGGGTCTCTATGCCCCAGGTTACCTAACGGTCAGTTTGGCCAGTCCAGCTTCATCTATCAGACCTGATTGTAGCCAGCAAAAGAAGAAAGTGATAAGGAAGGAAAAGAGAAAAAGTTCACACTGGCTGTTTTTTAGGGAAGTTCTCTGGAAGCTGACTCATGAACTCCTTCTCACTGGCCACAAGATATACTCATTTCTACATCTAGCCATGGGGGGGCTGGAAAATACGGTACTCATTTATTTATTCATTTATTTATTTATTTAACTATGCATCTAGCAGAAAATTAGGATTTCTAGTATTGTGGAAGAAGAAGATGGGTATTGATAAATAACTGGCAGGCATTGCTATACATGGTGGCTCAGTTTTCTTGAGACATACATGTAAGTACTTAGTTAAAATGCAATGTAGAAATAACAGTATGCATGCACACACACGTGCATTTCAAAGTAGAAAGTGAATGGTAGGGCAGGTAGAGAGAAATCTGGAAAGACTTCAAGGATGAGGTAATGCCTAAACTAAGACTTGAGATGTAAGTTAAATTAAAGCAAAAAACATCATAGTCTTGCAGGGTACTGTCAAAAGTTTAGTGCTAATCATCAGAGAAATGCAAATCAAAATCACAATGATATATCATCTCAACCCAGTTATAATGACTTTTATCAAAAAGACAGAGAGTAACAGATGCTGGTGGAGATGTGGAGAATGGAGAACCTTTGTACACTGTTGGTGAGAATATGTTCTCTGTAGTTAGTACAGGCACTATGAAGAACAGCATGGAGGTTCCTCAAAAAATAGGGAAAAATAGAACTACCCTATGACTCAGTAATTTCACTACTGGGTATATAGCCAAAAGAAAGGAAATCAGAATATTAAAGAGACATCTGGAACTCACGTCTTTATTGCAGCACCATCCACAAGATCCAAGATATGGAATCAACCTACATGTCCATCAACAGGCAAAGGGATAAAGAAAATATGGCATATATACACAAAGGAATATTATTCAGTCATATAAAAGAATGAAATCCTGTCATTTTCAGCCACATGGGTGGAACTAGAGGTCATTATGTTAAGTGAAATAAGCCAGGCACAGATAGACAAATATCACATGTTCTCACTCATATGTGGGAGGTAAAAAATGTGTATATCATGAAGATTGAAGATCCCATGAAGACTGGTGGTTACCAGAGGCTGGGAAGGACGAGGGTAGGGGAGGATGAAGAGAAGTTGATTAGTGGGTTCAAATATACAGTTTGATAGAAAAAATAAGACCTGGTGTTCAATAGGTGAATAGGGTGACTATAGTTAACATTAATTGATTGTACATTTCAAAATAGCTAGAAGAGAATAATTTGAATGTTCCTAGCCTAAAGAAAAGATAAGGTGATGGATATCCCAGTTATTCTGGTTTGATTATATGAATGTACCAAATGATCACATGTACCCTTAAAATATGTACATCTAATATGTACCAATAAAAAAAGTTCAGTGCCAAGGAATCATACGTTCTGAGTTATGGGTGCTGGGGTGTGATGTTGGAATAGCAGGCAGAGATTATGTCATGGAACTCTTTTCATACCATATGAATCCTATAAAAAGATTATAAGGTTTTATTTTATATAAACCAGTATATAAAACTATTGTAATTATAATTCTGTATGCTAGCAATGGACAAAGTAGCGATAAAAGTAGCATCAAAATTACAAAGCATTTAGGAATAAATGTAACAAAACAAGTGCAAGAAGTATACATTGAAAACTACAGACATAGATGTGAGAAATTAAAGATCTAAATAAAAGGAGAGATGTTGCAAATGCATGGATTGGAAGACTCAGTGTAGTTAAGACGGTCATTCTGCAATTGATATATAGATTCAACACAATTCCTATTTAAATCCCCACAAGCTTTTTTTTCCCCCAGAAATTGACAACCTGATACTAAAATACATATGGATATGTAAAGGACCCAGAACAGCCAATAAATCTTAAAAAAGAAATATAAAGTTAGAGAAATTACACTATTCAATTCAAAACTTGTGATAAGCCTACATTCATCAGGGAATGTGGTTTTGGCTTAAGAATAGACATATAGATCAATGGTACAGAATTAAGAGATCTGAAAATAAAACCTTATATTTAATATTTATGGTCAATTGATTTTCAACAAAGGTGTCAAGGCAATTCAAAGGGGGTAAGGATAGTTTTTTTTTTCTCAAATAGTACTGGGACAATTAGATGTGCACATGTATAGCAGTGAATTTAGATCCTTATCTTATACTATATGTAAAATTACCTCAAAGTGATCATATACCTGAATATAAGAGCAAAAATTATAGGCCAGGCATGGTGGCTCACGCCTGTAATCCTTGTACTCTGGGAGGCCGAGGTGGGAGGATTGCTTGAGCTCAGGAGTTCAAGACCAGCTTGAGCAAGAGCGAGACCCCATCTCTAATAAAAAATAGAAAAATTAGCTGGGTGTCATGATGCTACTCGTGAGGCTGAGGCAGTAGTATCGCTTGAGCCCAGGGGTCTGAGGTTGCAGTGAGCTACGATGACCCCACTGTACTCTACCCAGGGTGACAGAGCAAGACTCTGTCTCAAAAAAAAAAAAACAAAAAAAAGCAAAAATTATAAAACTTCTAAAAAAAAATAGTAGAAAATTTTTGTGATCTTGGGTTAGACAATGAGTTCTTAGGTATGACACCAAAACCACAATACATAAAGCAAAAATTGGTAAATTGTACTTTGTCAAAATTAAAAGTCTTTGCTCTTCAAAAGATACCATTAAGAAAACAAACAAGCCATATTGTGAGAGAAAATATTTGCAAATCATTTATCTGATAAAGACATGTATTCAGTATACACAGATAAATCTTATAACTTAATAATAAGAAAATTCATTAAAGAAAAAAAAGGAAAAGATCTGACCAGACACCTCACCAAAGAAGAGATACAGATGGCAAATAAGCACATGAAAAGATGCTCAACATCATTTGTCATTAGGGAATTACAGATTAAAACTGCAGTGAGATACCACTTCACACTCACTAGAATGCCTGTCGTCAGCAAGACAGACAATTAAAAGTGTTGGCGAGGATCTGGAGAAAAATGAAACCCTCATGTGTTACCCAAGCTAATTGAAAATATATGTCCACATGAAAATTTGTACCAACATGTTAATAATGGAATTATTCAGTCACCTAAGAGCCAAACAATCCAAATGTCCATCAAATGGTGAACGACTAAGCAAAATGGGGTATATGCATACAATGGAATGTTATTCAGCAACAGAAAGGAACAAATTACTGTCACAAGTTACAAATTGAGGGAACCTCAGAAACATTAGTCTAAGTGAAAGCCAGACTTCATAGATTATATATTGTATATATTTATGTGAAAAGGACAGAACAGGCAAATCTATAGGGACAGAAAGCAGATACATTTCGAGTCCCTGCCTTATCCAATTTTTTGTTTTCCGTGTTGCTCTCAGTTACCTGCAGTCAACCACAGTCTAAAAATATTAAATGGAAAATTTCAGAAATAAAAAATTCATATGTTTTAATTTACATGCCGTTCTGAGTAGTACGATAATATCTTGCTCTCTCCTGTTCCATACTATCTGGGTCATGAATCCTCCCTTTGTCCAGCATATCCACATTGGCTATACTACCTCGGCGTTAGTCATTTAGTAGCCCTTTCTGTTACCAGATCGATGGTGGTGGAATAGCAGGGTTTGTGTTCAAAGTCAATAGTTGCTAATGCTACATCACAATGCCTGTATCATTCACCTCATAGATCTCATCATGTAGGCGTCTTACATCATCATAAGAAGGGTGAGTACAGTACAATAAGATATTGTGAAAAAGAGAAAGAGAGAATGAATGAATGGTGGGTTTGGTTCCAGACCACCATAATAAAGTCAATATTGCAATAAAGTGAGTCACATGAATTTTTTAGTTTCCTAGTGCATGGAAAAGTTATGTTTATGCTATAGTGTAGTCCGTTAAGTGTGCAGTAGCATTATGTCTTAAAAATTATGCCTTAATTAAAAAAATTTTATTGGTAAAACGTGTGGAAAATCATCTGAGCCTTCAGTGAGTCATGATCTTTTTGCTGGTGGACAGTCTTGTCTTGATGTTGGTGGCTGCTGACTGATCAGGGAGGTGGTTGCTGAAGGTTGGGTTGGCTGTGGCAATTTCTTAAAATAAGAAAACAGTGAAGTTTGCACCATTGATTGAGTCTTCCTTCACAAAAGATTTCCCTGTAGCACAAAATGCTGTTTGATAGCATTTTACCCACAGTGAAACTTTCAGAATTGGAGTCAATCCTGTCAAACCCTGCCACTGATTTATCAACTAGATTTCCATAGTATTCTAAATCCTTTGTTGTCATTTCAACAATGTTCATAGCATCTTCAACAGGAGTAGGTTCCACCTCAAGAAACCACTTTCTTTCCTCACCGATAAGAAGCAACTCCTCATCCATTCAAGTTTTATCACGAGAGTGCAGCAATTCAGTCACGTTTTCACTCTCCACTTCTGACTCTGGTTCTCTTACTATTTCTATCACATCTGCTGATACTGTCTCCACTGAAGTCTTGAAACCCTCGAAGTCATCCATGAGGGTTGGAATCAACTTCTTCCAACTTCCTGATTAATGTTAATATTTTGACCTCTCTCCATGAATCATGAATGTTTTTAATGGCATTTAGAATGGTGAATTCTTCCCATAAGGTTTTCAATTTTCTTTTCCCAGATCTATCAAGAGGAATCAATTACTATCTATGGCAGCTATCACCCTAAAAAATGTATTTCTTAAATAATAAGACCTGAAAGTCAAAATTACTCCTTGATCCATGGGGCTACAAAATGGGTGTTGTGTTAGCAGACATGAAAACAACATTAATCTTCTTGTATATCGCTATCAGAGCTCTTAGGTGACCAGGTGTATTGCCAATGAGCAGTAATATTTTGAAAGGAATCTTTTTATGGGAGCAAAACTTCTCAACAGTGGGCTTAAAATATTCAGTAAACTGTACTATAAACAGATGCGCTGTCATCCAGGCTTTGTTGTTCCATTTATAGCGCACAGGCAGAGTAGATTTGGCATAATTCTTAAGAGCCCTAGGATTTTCAGAATGATAAATGAACATGGGCTTCCACTTAAAGTTACCAGCTGCATTAGTCCCTAACAAGAGAGTCAGCCAGTCCTTTGAAGCTTTGAAGGCAGGCATTGACTTCTCCTCTCTAACTATGAAAGTCTTTCAATGACTATATGACTATGAAAGACATATTCTTCCAATAGAGAGCTATTTCTTCTACATTGAAAGTATGTTGTTTAGTGTAGCCACCTTCATCAATTATCTTAGCTAGATCATCTGGAAATCTTGCTGCAGCATCTATATCAGCACTTGCTGCTGCTTCATGTTGCACTGTTATGTTGTGGAGATGGCTTCTTTCCTCAAATCTCAGGAACCAAATCTGCTAACTTTGAAGTTTTCTTCTGCAGCTTCCTCACCTCTCTCAGCCTTCATAGAATTGAAGAGGGTTTGGGCCTTGCTCTAGATTAGGCTTTGACTTAAAGGAATGTTGTGGCTGGTTTGATCTCCTACCCAGGCTATTCAAACTTTCTCCATGTCAGCAATAAGGCTATCATTGGTATATTCACTGAAGTAGCACTTTTAATTTCCTTCAAGAACTTTTTCTTTGCACTCACAACTTGGCTAACTGTTTAGTGCAAGAAGCCTAGCTTTTGGCTTATCTTGGCTTTTGATAGGCCTTCCTCACTGAGTGTAATCATTTCTAACTTTTGAATCAAAGTGAGAGATTTGTGACTATTCCTTTCACTTGAACACTTAGAGGCCATCATAGGGTTATTAATTGGCCTAATTTCAATATTGCTGTGACTCAGGAAATAGGGAGGCCCGAGGAGAGGAAGAGAGACAGGAATGGCTAGGTCAGTGGAGCAGTCAGAACACACACAACATTTATTGATTAAGTTTGTCATCTCATATGGTGATGGTCCTTGGTGTCCCAGAACAATTACTATAGTAATATCAAAGATCACTGATCACAAATCACCATAACAGATGTAATAATAATGAACAATTTTTGAAATATTGCTAGAATTACCAAAATGTGACACAGAGACATGAAGTGAGCACATGTTGTTGGAAAAATGGCACTGATCAACTTGCTTGACACAGGGTCTCTACAGAGCTTCAATTTGTAAAAAAGGCATTATCTGCAAAGCACAATAAAGGGAAGAACAATAAAATAAGGTATGCTTGTATTAGGATTCGGTACTATCCAGGACTTCAGGTCTCCACTGGGGGTCTTAAAACGTATCCTCCGAGGATGAGGGAGACTCCTATAGTAGTTTCCTAGGACTGGGGGTTGGAAGCCAACTTCACTGCAGATGAGCACATAGAATCTTTTGGGGGATTTAAAAAGTATTTAATACTGGATTGTGGTTATGGTTGACCAACTCTGTAAATTTACTAAAACTCAATGCATTGTATACTTAAAATGGGTGATTTTTATGGTATATAAATTATACCTTAGTAGCGGTCTCAACAAAACAAAACTGAAGGAAACACAGTCTGGATTAGAGAGGTCTGTGGTCTGAATTACGGATACCATTCAGAAACCCTAGGAAGAATTCTGAACGTACAGACTCCGCCCTGGTGGTTGTGATTCTCTAGGTTTGAAGTGGGCTTGGGCATTTATTCTATGGAAATGCTCCCAGGTGATTTTGGTATGCACTGTTAGATAATAATATATTAGGGAGACACAGAAGGCCTGGAATTAGGCATGGGCCACGGTTACGCTCATCTTTTAGATGTATTAATAGAACAATGGTGACGTAGTGCAGGGTGGATTTGAAGGTGATTAGTCTGCAGGCCTAGAGATCCGTTAGGAATTTGTTGCACTTGTTCAGGGAAGAAATCATAAGGACCCAGTTGGGAGGAGCTAATGTGATTATTTCCTCATCTGTAATATAGGGATAACAGACCCATTTTATTCAACCTTTCTTCATAAAGTTGTTGTGAGATTAAATGAGTTTATATATGCAAGCTGCTTGGAACAGCTCCTAGCACACAGTATTACATAAGTGTTTGCAGTTATTATTATTTTTATTATTACGTAAGTATTGGCGGTTATTATTCTTACTATTTTTATTATTCTTACTGTTTTCATTATTAACAGTGTCATTTGGGAGATGCCTGGGGGTCAGAAATGTAGATTTGGATGATCAGATGAAAGTGATAGTATTGACTCTATAAGAAGGAAGGGACGAGGAACCAAGACAACACAGGAGAGAAGAGGACAGGAAGAAGGCTGGGGCTAGGCCTCCCTTACCCTGCTATTCTAGACGAGGAACATTAGAGTAGATGTAGTCTTAGGTGTGCTTGTGGGTGGGGAGGAGTAGGAATCTCAGGACGGAAACAGGCACTTTGGCCATCCCCACAGTGGGGCTGGTGCCCTCACTGTGTTCTAAGAAGAAGAAAGCAAATTTGTTTACCGAGAGGGACGTAGTAGTAGACATAGAAAAGCAACTTAATGCAATGTAAATTCTTATTTCCTCATCTTTTCAAATTTTACCTCTAATCATGATACTTTCCTTTGTTGTTGGTCCGTACTCTCCACTGTTTCCCTCAGTGACTAGTCTAGAAATCATTCCTTCTTACGTTCTCCAATGTTTTGTCTTTTTCCTTGGTCAGCACTTTCTCAAGTTGTCCTTGATGAAACTAGATCTGAAATGGCTTCTAGTTTATTAATTTGTTCATAAAGTATACTGTATGACTGGACAAGAGGGTGACAAAAATGCCCTTGAGGCCAGCCAGGGAGGACTCTGCCGGTACTTTTGCATTTTACAAAATGAAAGAGCATCTATTTATTTATCCCTTTTGAGGACATAAAACGTAACAGGCTGTTTGATCAAAATTAATAGTACCCCCTTTAGTTCTAATAAAAAATTCATTTATTATGATAATATCTTTATAAATGCAAAGTGTCTTCCTCTTAATGATTTTCTAGAACTCCAGTGGTAAATTACATTTTGTTTCATACTAACCCTGGGAGATAGTTGAAAACAAGAACAGAGCAGCCTTATCAGCTTTCTGTTTATAGTAAGGACCAAGAATATAGCTTCTTAGAGTTATTTGACATCTCAGGGAGACAACAAAATGTGATCTACTTTTATAAATAATAGAGTGATTAAAGAAAGAAAGAGAGAAAAGAGAGGAATAATTTTTCCCAGAATATAAGGAAGTGAAAATGAATGAGAACAGACAATGTTCCTATAACTAACTATCTTATTTTATCTAGTGTCATTGGAGAATAGGGCGTCTTAATTATATATGATTCTAATCAAGAGATTTCCATGCAAAACCAAGGACAACTAATTTTCAAAGAATCAGAATAAAACAAACCATGTTTGGCCCTATGGCTTTATGAAACATAATTTAATTGACTTAATGATTCAGTAAATGCTCAGGCATTGTACAGGCTTGAGGTCAATGTCATTGCTCACTCAGAGTACAGAACTATAAGGGTGATACCCAACAATTGTTTCTAGAAAAATTAGTTTGTGTGCCCCCAAATTAGTTGTGCTTTCTGAGTATATGGGCTCGCATTAAGTAGGAACTTCCAAGAATGACAAAGCAAGGAATTCAGGTAGAAAGTCAGCTTAATATTAGAGGGATAACATAGTACAATACAAAAAGAACCTTGAATATAAATTGATGGAGGTTATTGATTTTGTGAACTGATAGACTGATCATCTTGTGGCCAAAATCTGACTATGGTGCAGGAGTCCTTTACACTGAACTATAGAGGTTATCTGTTTCCTGTGATAGATCCTCAACAATATATTTTTAACATAATAAATCTCTATGGTTTTGAGGTGGGAGGCCAAGCCCGTCACTAGTCTGTATGTTCAGTGTCTTTATCTTCATAGATAAGATTTGTGAACGTTCTCAGAATTTCAAGATTTGTACTGGCAAAATTATTTTAAAATGGTTCTGATCATTTCCCGGAAATTTCTCCTTCACTGTCCCTGTGATGGTATGGCAGGGTTCCCAGAGCAGTCGAGTTCCATTCGGATGATAAACTGATAAGATGCATATTTCCCTGAAGAGGAAAGAAGGAAGTGGCCTACTTCACCGTTAGGAAAAAACCACTTTCAATATTTTATTAAACCATCTCTGGTGCAACCCCATTTCTGTCTCTTCAAATATTTAGAGCAGCTCAATTAGCTTTGGAAAGCAGTTTCAGAGAGCTTTCAGCTAGCTCATGGCCACAGACAGATGGCATCAAATGACTGGAGCGCGGGGGACGTCTACCCTCTAAATGAGGGCGAGTAGACGTGGAAGCTGCACGCATGAGGACTCTTGGCAAGAACATAGCTTGTAGCTGCCAAGAATTCAAAGGTCAGAGAAGAGGTTTAGAGATTTCACTACTGTGGGAAGTTTCCCATTGTTTGCTTCCTAAATTCATTTTCTCAGAAATGTTCCGCCTGCAATGTGCTAGTCTATAGCTACAGTGTGTAAGGATTCCTCCTCAGAGAGCAAGGCCTGAACTAGAAGTCAGTGGGCCATCTGTTCCGGCTTTATCAGTGAGTTGAAATGAGGGTGGCAAAGGAAAATTGCATCTGAAAGCTTTCTAAAGTACCAGGCATTGCATTTTCCAAACACTGTCTTTAAAAACCCTGAAAGATAGGAATGGTTTTCCTTTTTACTCTTTTTAACTTTTTATTTTGATTTAATTTTAGACTTACAAAAAGTTGCAAAAATAGTACACAGAGTTCCCAGCTTGCCTTATTGTTAACATTTTATACAATCATAGTTAAATGGTCAAAACCAGGAAATAAACGTTAGTATGATTCTATTAAACGACAGACCTTATGCCAATTTCTCTGGTTTTTCCACATTTTCCTTTCTCTGTATTTCTCCTATTTAAAGATAAGGGCACCCAGTCATAAAGTAAACTTACCTAAGGATATAATCAGCCCAGGTCTGATGCCAAAGCATGTGATTTTTTTTTTACTACATCACTCTTGGTCTAATGTTCTGGAAAGAGCTCTAGATTCCATGACCCTTCAGGAAATCTAATTATTGTCCTGAATCTGCCTTTATTAACTGTGTATGTGGATCCAAGTCATTTTTCTCTGATCTCAGTGTCCTCATATGTGCTTTTATGATCACTTTATTGATATGATTGTCAGATTCCATTTATGATTCTGCAATCTAGTTGGCTTTATTTATCTGTGCCGTAGGTTTCTTATCTGTTCAAAGGGCCCAATGCCCATAATAACCTTTATACAAAAAATAACATTTGTTTTAGTGATTTATTTCTGTGTAACAAACCCTCTCAACTTAGTGGATTTTATTGATATTTATGTAATGTTACTGTGCTTGTGCTCACAGTTTCTGTGAGTCAGGAACTTAAACAGGGCACAGTGGGGTGGCTTATTTCTGCTCCATGATTTCTGGGGACTCAAGTGGACTCAGATGGCTGGGAAGGGGTCATTTCTAAAATGGTTTCCCCATTCACATTTTTGGCCATGTTGGCAGGGGTAGACAAAACGCTGGGCTCACGTGGCACTATCCACTAGAGCTGCTGTCCCCAACCCCCGGGGCAGGACTGGTACCGGTCTGCGGCCTGTTGGAAACTGGGCAGCATCACCACCTGAGCTCTGCATCCCCTCCCCACCCCCATCCATGGAAAAATTGTCTTCCATGAAACTTAGGAACCTGCCTGCACAGCAGGAGGTGAGCGATGGTGGGTGAGCAGCTGGCGTGATGAATACAGAAAAGCTTCATCTGTGTTTACAGCCACTCCCTATTGCTAGCATCACTGCCTGAGCTCCACTTCCCCGCCCCACCCCCATCCGTGGAAAAATTGTCTTCCATGAAACTGGTCCCTGGTGCCAAAAAGGTTGGGGACGGCTGCACTAGAGTGTCAACATGTGGCCATTCCAGTGTGGCAGTGTCAGCCTTGTCAGCCTGCTTCAGTGGTGGGTGGTTTCTCCAGAGCAAGTGTCCCAAGAGAACCAAGCAGAAGCTCTGTGGCCTTTCTGACATAGCCTGAAAAGTCACTCAGTGCCACTTCCACTGCATTCTGTTAGCTACTAGCAACTCATAACGTAGCCCAGATTCAAGGGGACACAAATGAGATTTCACTTCTTGATGCGGGAATGGCAAGGTCACATTGTAGGAGAGCATGTGGAATAAGAGATATTGTGGGGGAACATCTTTAGAAAACATAATCTGTCACAACATTAAATAAAATAATGAAAATAAAGAGTCCCCAGCCAAATAGAATATTCCCTCAAGGGACTCAGTTAATCAAATCACTATTGCTTCTTAAGGCTCTTGAAAGCAAATAAAACTGTCCTGGGCTTTCAGGCTCCATACCTGTTACCTGCTACCTAACTCACCTTACCTTCTACCTCTATTTTTGCCATAAGCTTTATTTTACCCAAAGATGGATTTCATCGCGTTCCAATAAACAGCACCCTTAGCCTTTGTTGGTTCCTGGCTGTGCAACCTGAGCAATCTCTTTAATCTCTATAAGCCTCTCATTTTAGGTGTGAGAAGTTCAGGGTAAATGGATGCTATTGTCCCCTACAGCTCTCAAATTCTCTCATTGCATATATGCACGTAGATATATTCCTCTACATGGATTTTATTTTGCAATGGTAGATTCCTCCTTTTCCCCACCTGATGTAAGTAAATTTTAACATCCTTGGAATTCCTCAACAGAGCCAATCAACCTTTATATTGTCAGTTCATGATCACTGCTGCTGTCAGATCCCAAGCTCACCTCCTGAGAGCAAAAACCACACATGTTCTTATGCATTTGAAGGTCCATCTAAGTCATATAAAAAGATCATGACAATTTTTAATGAAGTCATCTGGGCAAAGAAAACCTATTTTCAGTTACTGTGTGGTTTCTAAAACTTTTCATTTTTTAAATTATTTTTATAGATGTATGGGGTACATGTGCAAATTTGTTACGTGGATATATTGCACAGTGGTGACCTAGGCTTTTTGTGTAACTCTCACCCAATTAGTGTACGTAGTACTCATTAGGTAATTTCTCACCCCACTCCCCGCCACCCTCCTGCCCTTCTGAAGTCTTAGAATATCTATTATTCCGCACTCTATGTCCATGTGTATTCATTATTTAGCTCCCACATATAAGTGAGAACTTGCAGTATTTGACTTTCTGATTCTGAGTTCCTTCATGTAAAATGATGGCCTCCAGTTCCATCCCTGTTGCTGCTCTGTGTGTGTGTATTCTTTATCATTTTCTTTATCCAGTCATTGCTTAATGGCCACTTAATTTGATTCCATATCTCTTTCAAACCTCAGAATTAAAAAAAGCAAAACCAAGAACACCTCCATGCAGAACAAATTGTTAATGTAAAGAGTTTTGAAAGTGGTTATTTCCGATTCCCATCAAGGGTGATAATGGCTTCCTTTCGTCAATTCCTGCCTATCTGTTAGCGTTCAGCTCAGTGTCAGCTCCTCACAGAATTAACTAGGTCAGTTGTCCCTATTATATAAATTCCTAGTACCATTTCTTCTGCTAACACATCGTAATTATAATTGAGTAAGTTCATTGTTGATTATCTTTTTCCTCTGCTTTTGTATAAGCTGCAGGAGTGCAGGGGTGGTCTGGCTACCTGATTACATCCTCTATCCTCATGCCTAGTACACTTCCTGGCTGCTAATAGGTGCTCAGAAAAGGCTGACTTTATGAAGGAAGAATGTGTAGCACGCCCAATCCTTTATATTGAGATAGAGATATCTTTCTGTCCAATAATCCTAACCACCAGACCCTTTGAGGCTTGCTTTCTCTCAAGCATAGCAGAAGCAAGTGTGCATAGACAAGGATGCTGGCTTCCCTCCAGCCTCCTCTCAGGGGCTGCATACTGTGATAGTGGGAAGCTTATTGTTTTGTACATTTTGGAAAAGTATTTAATATTCCCGCAGAACATTTTATTTGTGTTTTTCACCCAGAGGAAGAGATGTATTTCCTTGTTTTCTCTTCCTTTTTCTAAGGGAACATCTTTATTTGGCTAACATTGTAACATTATTCTCTTCTTTTACAAACGAGCATATTAAGGAATTTTAAAGGACGTGGGGTGCTCCCATGACCGTCACTCTTAGTTTGATATCTAGCCACAGAACTGCCTTTGTGGATGAAGCAGTGCCCTCTTGATTGTGTGCAAACTTTCTACTGGCTCCCAGCCCAAGTTTCAAGTGATGTTGCAAATGTCAGTTCCCTTGAGGACGTCTCATATGTTTCGTACCAATGGATCAACTTTTTCTTACTCTCCCCACTGTTAAATGGCACTCTTCATTCAGCGGCGGCAAAACAGAGCCAACTTAACATGGAAACTGCAATTCGAAAGTTGGCATACAGTTCCTGTTTATATCTAGCTCAGGCTGGACTGTTATCCCTGTTGATAACTGTACCTAACAAGTCAGAAATAACCAAGCTCAAGAAAGTATTCATACTTTCACCCTCTCTGTCAACATGAACTTTAAGATACTAACTAAGTCATATGCTCAAAGACAAGCTTGATGGAAATATCATAGTCACTCAAAGGCCTGTAATATCTCCCTAAAAGGCACATCAAACATTTAACATCCAAAGCCCACCCATTCATTCATTCATTCACTCATTCATCCAGTCAATATCTGCGGAGCAGACAGTACATTCCAGGTACTAGGGATGGAGCAGTGAAGATGAGAGGCCTCCTCGCTGCTCTTGTGTGTCTTGACCCATTCCATGGAAGAAGAAGCTGAGCATAGAATTTGAAGATTTGTTTAAAGTTCTTATGATATCAGCAATGATTTTACCTTTAGACAGTTGGTATATTCACCACATGTGTGTTTTTGGAGAATTGTATGAATTAGTTAGGTAATTTAAGCCCAATTCTTTTACTTTTACCTTAACTACAGAGATCTATCTAGAATGTATTTTTCCTAAATTGTACATGTTCCTCAGTTCTGTACTGTGCTTTGAGAGCATGGCCACAAACAACTTTTATTTGGTTTAGGTCATTTCCAAATCAAACTTTTGTTGAACACCTATTGCATTGCAATCACCGTGTTATAATGTGGAGGAGATGCAAAACTGTAGTGGGCCTGTTTGGAAGAGCTTCCGTGTCTCGAGAAGACAAGGTAATGCAGATTGAAGAAACTAAATGGCGTGATTCACCATGGTAGGGACTGAAGAGGAGAGACGTGGGCCTCCATTCTACCTCAGGAAGTATTCTATCGACTGTATGTATTTTGTGATAGTCATATTTAAATAAGGTGAATATTTTAGAGTTAGCCTCTTATTAAGTCTGCAGCAAACCACAGTTGACCAAATTATTATTGTGGATTTTCTCTAATTTTAGTGGTGGGGAGAAAGAGGCTGCATATCCTGCTAAATGGCTTTGGAAATCATATATTACATAAATAGATGGTGTGTGCTTTGTTCATCAGTCATTAGACAAGGCATTTCACAAAACTTCTTTTTTGGGGAACCCAAGATATGTCAGGATAGAATCTTCGGATTGGAATGGACCTTAAGGACCATCTAACTTGTTCCCATCTTGTGCAGAACCACGCTTTCAGTACGTACTTGAACGTTTCAGTCAGTGGGACACTCACGAATGTGATAATAGAAACAAAAATATCCAGTATTTTATATGCTTTTCGAAGACATATTTTCTCATTAAATTCTCCTAGCAACGCTGCTAATTCTTTTGGGAACAGCTGTAATTATTAGAAGGTCTTCTTTATATCAACCAGAACTTTCATTTTTGTGATACCTAATTTATGATCCTGATTTAACCTTCTGGACATAAGCAGAATAGGCCAATTCCTCTTTCACATGTCAACCTTTACAATGGTCTAATCCTTCCATTTTCTTTTCACCTATTCCTTAGAGGACCTGCTTGCCAGACTCTCCAGCAACCTAGTTGTTCATCTCTGAACACAATTTTACCATCATCTCCTTTAAACTGGAACTCTGGGAATTGAATGCAATATTTCAGGTGTCTGACCACTGTGTTGCACAGTGAGGTTCTTACTTATCTTTATCAGGACATTTTCTTTAGGTTAATGGGAGGCATTATAGCTTAGGGTTCAGAACATGGACTCTACCCCTTAGGTGTGTGACCTTGAGCAAGCTACCTTAACCTCTCAGTTTGAGCTTTGGTTCTGTCATGTAAAATGAGGGATAATATTTATGAAGAAGTTTTGTTGTGAGGATTAAGTGAGACAGTAAGATAATGTGTGTAATTTTCTTGGTTCTATTAGTAACAACAATAATAATTATATAGTTCTAAAATTCTGATTTGGAACAAGCACATCACAGTGTTCATTCATATTAACCTTTTCACCAACAGAACCCTCTTGCTTCCATTACAACTTAACTTTTGAGTCTTGTCTCTGTCATCCTCTAGAACAGTGGTTCTTTAACTTATCTGCATGTTAGAATCACCTGGAGAGAATTTTGAAATTCCAATGTCCATGCTGTACCTCAGAAACCAATAGAATCATAGTTTTGGGAGGTGAAGACCAAGCAGTTAAAGCTTTAAGATTATTTTCATGTGTAGCTCATTTGAGAACCACTGCTGTAGAATGGCCCAGATTAAAGGGAGCTTAAGTACCATCTAATTCAATATGTGCTGCATTAGTTAGATCAAGCAATGCTAGCAGCTGTAACAAGCAAATCCACAAATCTCAGTAGCTTAACACAATGAAAGTTTATTTCCCTCTCATGCCAGGTCCACTGTGGATGTTCATGGTTGGCATGAGGACTTTTGACAAAGGAACCCAAACTCATTGCATTTTACATCTCTGCTCTCCTCTGATTCTTAGAGTTCTTCCTAAAAAGTCATTGCATTAGTCAGGGTTTTCCGGAGAAACAGGATCAATAGGATGGGTGTATGTGTATGTGTGTGTGTGTGTGTCTGCATGTGTAGAAAAAGAGGGAAAGAAAAAAAGATTTATTTCAAGGAATTGGCTCACATGATTTTGGAGGCTGGCAAGTCTAAAATCTGTAGGATGGGCCCAGGAAAGAGATAATGTTTTGGTTCAAGTTCAAAGGCCATCTGCTACAGAATTCTTTCTTGCTTGGGGGAGGTCAGCCTTTTGTTCCAGTCAGGCCTTCTGATTGTATGAGGCCCACCCACATTCTGTAGGGCAATCTGTTTTACTCACAGCTTACTGATTTAAGTGTTAATCTCATCCAAAAATACCTTCAGGGAAACATCCAGATATCTGAATTAACCACATATCTGGGCACCATAGCCCAGCCAAGTTGATACCTAAAATTAACGATCACAATCATGCATGAATAGTTTTCATTAACCATAACTGGATGTGGCATTTGCATCTGCCCATATTCCACTGAATAGAACTCAGTCACATCACTATATCCAAGGACAAGGGAAGTTGGGAAATATAGTTCAGGTTCATGCGCAGGAAGAGAGGGAATGGACTAGTGATCAGTGATGGAATGAACTGATAGAGGCTTATGTACTTGTTTCTTCTTTTTTAACTGAAACACAGAGCATAAAAAAACTATAATCAACCCATATAATTAGGATATGGGGTTTCTTTCCCAGTATTTCCTTTCCTACTTAGAAAAAAAAAACGGAATAGGGAGGGGAGTGAGAGGAGAGAAAAGTAATTTTCTTTAAGGGATAGACTCTGTTTTCAAAAGTTCTTAACATGGGCTACACGCTAGAATCACCTGGGGAGCTTTAAGGACATTCTGTGCCTGTGCCCTATCCCCGGACATTTTGATTTAATTGGTCCACAGTATGGCTCAGGCATTGGTATTTTTAAAAAGATCTTTAGGTGAATGCAACCAGGGATAAAAATTACTGCTTTAATATCTTTAGATAAGTGTGACAAGAGTAAGAATTAACTTCTTTAGGTCAGGAGTTGTTTCTTTTAAAAATTCTTGTTATTAACAGGGTTAAAATCTGGAGTTGCAAATTTGGATATTTATTTAAAATACCAAATACATTTTCTCCATGGTCTTTTCAAGTATGCAACATAACAAAACGAAGCAGACCATATAGCAGTCAGGTGAAAAAAAGTCAATGATGGAAGCTCTAAAGTAGAAATTTACTTCTTATTGACAAACCAGGTTAGAGATTAGCCAATGTTCTTGGTGGAATCTAAAGCTTTCCTGTGGTATCACGCACGAGAGATAAAGGCAATGTAGATTTTCATATGAATGGCAATTTAGGATCTAGGTGATTTTTAGGAAGGAGCCCAAAGCAAGCCATCATCCTCCTTGATTGGCATGATCATTCCAACTGGCGGCTTTGAGATTCAGCTAAACCAAGAATGAAAAATGAGGGCATTTTGACATAATTTAATTTTTATGTTTATTAAGCTTTTAAAATAGGCACATAATGTGAATAAAGATATGTATGACTTCTTTGTAGATTCTGGGTATTAGTCCTTTGTCAGATGTATAGTTTGTAAATATTTTTTATACTTTGTGAATATTTTCTCCCATTCTGTAGGTTGTCTATTTATACCATTGATTATTTCCTTTGCTGTGCAGAAGCTTTTTAATTTAATTAAGTCCCATTTATTTATTTTTGTTGCTGCTGTATTTGCCTTTGGGGTCTTAGTCATAAATCTTTGCCTAGGCTGATGTCTAGTAGAGATTTTCCTATGTTTTCTTCTAGAATTTTTATGGTTTCATGACTTACGTTTAAGTCTTTAACCCATCTTGAATTAATTTTTATATATAGCGAGAGGTAGGGATCCTGTTTCATTTTTCTGCATGTGGCTATCCAGTTTTCCCAGCACTATTTATTGAATAAGGCATTCTTTCCCCAGTGTATGTTTTGTCTGCTTTGTCGAAAATCATAGCTAAAAGGTTTTATTTCTGAGTACTCTATTGTGTTCCATTGGTCTGTGTTTCTAGTTTTATACCAGTATCATGCTATTTTGGTTACTGTAGTCTTGTAGTATAATTTGAAGTCAGGTAATGTGTTGCCTCCAGATTTGTTCTTTTTGCTTAAGATTGTTTTGACTATTTGGGCTCATTTTTGGTTACAAATGAAGCTTAGGAAAAAAAATAATTTATCAAAAAGATACCTGTACTGGAATGTTTATTGAAGCACAATTCACAATTGTGAAGATATGGGATCAACCTAATTGCCCATCAGTTCATGAGTGGATAAAGAAAATGTGGTGTATATATATACCATGGAGTACTACTTAGCCTTAAAAAGGAATGAAACAATGTCTTTTGCAGCAACTCAAATGGAACTGGAGATCATTATCCCAAGTGAAGAATCTCACAAATGGAGAAACAAACATCCCCTGTTCTCACTAATAAGTGGGAGCTAAACGATGGGTACACAAGGGCACAAAGAGACATAAAAGACATTGGAAACCAAGAAGGGGGGAGAATGGGTGTGGGGTGAGGAATAAAAACTCACCTATCAGGTATAGTGAACACAATTCTGGTGATGGGCACACTGAAAGCGCTGACTTCAGCATTTTACAAGGTCTCCGTGAAACAAAAATATTTGTACCCCCTTAATATTTTGAAATAAAAGAAAAGATATGTACGTAGCAGGCAAAGGGTTAACAAAACAATGCTTTCACCTTCTGCATGAAGATTTGGCCTTCACTTATATTTCTAGCTCTGTTTCTTGCAAACATATAAATATGGTATTGGTCAACTTTGTCACTAGTCAACATTGTAAAATTGACCCCTGACCGGTGCTGATGGGTACTGCCCCTGGACTGGGAGACCCATAAATACATGATAGGAAGCCGTAACTCTGGCCTTCCGAGACCACGACTTGGGTAAGTGGCATGTCTCTTGTGGGGTCCCTGGAAGCTGTGTCTATGGAGTTATTACAAGAGATGTGAGGCGAGTGGCTGCTAAGCCAGGGCGCCCTCACACAGGCTGTATGTGAGTCTTCTAGCTCCTGACAACTGGGTGAACTACTGCAAGGACTTCCCCAGGAAGATGAGCACTTGATGATTTTCTGCTGGCCACCTGCATCTCTTGTCCTATAGCTTCTTAGCCCATGGTTCTCAGAGTGTGGTTCTCTAGTCTAGCAGCAGCAGCATCCCCAGTAAACTTTTTAAAAATTCAAATTCTGTCCCCACCCTTCACACCCCCAGGCCTAAAGAATCAGAAATCCAGGTGGAGCGGGGAGGGATGGGAGCAGTAATCTGTTTTAACAATCCCCCCAGGTGATTCTGACACAGGCTCAAGTTTGACAGCCTTGCTCCAAAGAAGCCGGAGTCAAGTGTGGCCTATGGAAGGTATATGAGTCTGAGTGTTTAGTTGAACCTACAGAAAATGATCTTCTCTGTTGAGCATTATTTGTTAACTATACTCTAAGTTGTCTGAGGGGAATTCACTCATCTTCCCAATGGGCAGATGTGGTTTTAGCATTTACTTGGAGCTCAGTTTGGTGTCTGTTTTATGGATCATAATATGAGACAAGATATAAGGGTCCTGTTTTGGTGAAACTCACTGAAAGAAAATTTGACATATTAAATTCTGTTTCCCCGTAAAGCAAAGGTTCTCCACTGGACAAGGGGTAGGGAGGGAGGGTGGAAAAAAAGATATTTGAGGCTCTTTCACAAGAAACACATTTTAGAGTCTTTCTTCTTAGAGTCTGTTGGAATTTGAAGGTGAAGAACATCATGCAAATATACACATACACACACGTGCACACATACACACACAAATATATATGTTTATATATAATTTCACCAGGTATTTGATTCTCATATGATTCTTTCTTTTTATTAATGCCTCAAAATTTAGAAAGTAATATACCAGCTAAATTATTATCTTTGCTCTTTTGAGTTTTAGAACTTGCAAAATTGATTGAAAACCATCTGAAAGCTAATCCTGCAGTAGAGAATTCTTTACTGTCATTTGCAGTGTTACCCTCTTGGATCAAGTTGAAATAATCTTGAATGGCCTGGTCTGAACTGGCTCTGGTTTGAGGGAACTGTAATTAGCTTACGTGTAACATGTGCATAGTTAAATGAATAATTGGTGCCAATCATGTGATTGAATAGCCCCTTAGTTTCAATTGGAACCTTTTTTTTTTGCCAGTGAACCACTTGAAAGGTAAAAGGAAAGTTTAAAAAGTGCATTTAAAAGGCTTTTGTTGGCACAGTGGATTTTCAGTCTTGGTGGAATCACTTGTTGATCCCATTATGGATTCTTTGAAATCATTTGGGTTTTAATTGAGGGGAAATTTTGCCAGTGGAGTGAATTAGCATCACAAGGTTACAATACAAATCTGCCTTTGGACCCTTACTTCCTACATTGCTCAAGACTCATAGTTTTAAGTGACCCCAACTGTATTAGTCTACTCAGGCTGCCACAACAAAAAACCATAGATTGGGTGGCTTAAACAATAGACATTTATTTTCTCACAGTTCTGGAGGCTAGAAGTCCATGATCAAGGTGCCTGAAGATTCATTTTCTAGTAAGGGCACCCTTCCTGGCTCGTAACAGGCTGCCTGCTCACTATGTCCTCACATGGCCGTTCCTCAGCGCATGTGCGTGGAGAGAGAGAGAGCAAATTCTTATAAGAACACCAGTCCTATCGGATCAGGGTCCCCACCTTATGATTTAATTTAACTGTAGTTACTTCCTTATAGGTCTCATCTCCAAATACAGCCACTCTTGGGGTTAGGACTTCAACATATGAATTTAGGTGGGGGATGGGGAGACACAAATATTCACTCTATAACACCAATTCAACTGAAAATGTCTTAAGGGTAATTAACAATAATTAAGTGGTTCAAATAACTGGAAGATCAGGGATATCTATCAGAGTTGCTAGATTCAGGTTTAAGTGAAGTTGTCAGGACTCTGTCCTTATATATTTCTCAGTGTTGATTTTTATGACTAGGCAAGTTCTCTTCAAGAGGTGACAAGCTGGCCACATCAGTTCCAAGTTTATATTCTACCACCTACCTCAGTGAAAAGAAAACTTCACCTTACCAATTGTTTTATTCAGATTCCCAAGATTGGGTCTCTTTCCATTTATTTGGGTCACAAACTCACTCCTAAATCAAATACATTGACAAGGAGGCCAATTGGTCAGCCTGGGTTATGTGGCCAGAGCAAGGGTGGACATGTCCAATAGCTTGAACAGAGAACAAAAGAAGAGAAATTATGCAAAGGAAACCATACGCAGTTGGTGCATACACTTTCTTAGTAGAGATGCCCTTTTCCCAGAAAATTGCCTCTCTCTTCCTACAAATATGGCTGGTGTTGATAGGATCCTGTTTTAGTGGGTAGGAATGTTTCTCTAAAAGTGAGCTGGTAATCTCCAAATAAGGACAATAATTTTTTATTTTTTAAAGTGAGATGGATTTGGAGTGACTTCAAGAACAAATGAATTACTATAATTAATTATAGTAATTCATTATCTAATCAGGTATATTTTAAATCTTCTTTTTGCTACCTTCATGGCTGGACATGGATGGTGCCTGCCACCCCTTGCTCAGACCATACCTCTAGAGAGCCAGCTTTGCTTAATTTCTAAATATATAAAGCATTCTATTCTTGCAAATAAATGAGCTGAAATTTGAGAGATTTTAACAACGCCACCTTTTGGAGTGTACCTTCTTCTGTTAGGGATTTAAAAGCACATTACCTTCTTCACGCATATGAGAGATAAGAAGCTCAGATATTGGATATTTGCCAACTAATGTGAAAGATACAACAATGGTTATGACTGTACTGATGTGTTTTGGTGAATAGAAGCCATGGGTAAGATACCCACATGAAGGAGTTTGCAGTCTAATCTGAGAGATAGTCCACGCAATAGAAATGCAAAGCCACGTCAATTTTCTAGGTGGAAGAGGCTGGTGCTGAAATCATGAACTCTGAAATAACTCTGTTCCTTACTAGCTTTGTGAACTTGAACCAGTTTCTTGAAATTCTGGACTTTAGTTTCCTCATTTGTAAAATAAAAATAATGGAATGTACCACAGAGAGCTGTTACGAGAACTAAAGAAGTTAATACATATTAAACATTTATAAAAGAAACTGGGTACAGAGCAAATACTGGCTATTATTATTTAGAGAGAGGGGCACGTGGTCTTTTTTTAAATCTTTTTTTTTAGTAGTTTTGTTCGGCATTCAACTAATGGAGACACTGTGGTCTTGGTGATGGCAGAAGAGATCGTACAAGACTAAGCCTTTTGCTAATAACAATTATAAACTCTAGGAAAAAATAGAAAAAAATTTCAAGTTACTGGAAAGCAACCAAAAGCAGATGAAATTAGAGGGCATTCAACTCTTTAAAACAGGGTACAACACTGGTTAAGATTCATATTTGTAAGGCACTAAGAGCATGTCCCAAATCACATCTCTTGGGTGGCTAGAACTGAAGCCAAAGGTTGAAGTGCTATTAGCCTGAGGAATCAGAAAAGGAGTTTAGAACAGCCAGAGTCACTTGAAATTGAGGGAAGAAATACTAGAAAAAAGAGAGACATGGAAGGAGGAACTGCAAAATAGAGATATAAACTCCTCTCAAACCTTTGCTTGACCCCTGAACAGTACATGTGTTGGGGAAGTAGCCAAGAAGCCTCAGAGGAAAACCACAGTTGTAAGACTGAAAGGGCATAGCAGGTATTTCAGCTGCTTCCTGGTGCTAAGAGACAGAGTTTGGAGTTTGAGTCCCATCAAGTTAGAAGACATTGATAAATACCTTGAACTTTTCATTGAAAACCAAAAAGGCCACCCCTTAGGAATAAACACTATGCATCAGGATTGAGAGATTTGCCCTAAAACTAAGGGCGTAACCAATATAGGCATACCCTCAGGAAACATAATATCAAATCTCAACATATTCAAGGTGAGTCACCAAAAATTTAATTGCCTGCTAGTACAAAACTCATTATTCTTCAGTGGACAATTACAATGAATCATCTACAATGCCACTACACCATCAAAAGCTATTGTGATCAGGGTGTGTTAAAAATTACTAGACATAGTCAAGAAAAAATAATTAAATAGAAACAGACCCAGGCATAATCCTGATATTGGAATTAGCAGACAAATACTTTAAATCACCTGTCATAAATACATAAAGAGTCTACAGGAAAACATAGATGTAACAGACAAAGAAATGGGGAATTTCAGGAAAAAAATAAGAAAAATGTCCAAAAACTAAACAAATAGAAATCCAAGAACTGAAAAATATAATAGCTGAAATTTTTTAAATGTCCTGGATGAGATTAAAAACACACTAGACACAACAGAAGAAACAGTGTGTTTGGTGACAAATCAATAAATATTATCTAAAATGAATCACAAAGAGAAAAAAGATTTTAAAAATGAACAAATTCTCATTTATCTGAGGGACGGTATCAAGTGATCTGACATACATCTAACTGTTGTTCTTGACAGAGAGAGGAGAGTAAATGAAGAAGTAAAAATAGTTGAAGAAACTTTGGCTGACAATTTTCCAAATTTGGTCTAAAACAGTAAGCCACAGGTTCAAGAATCTCGGTCAATGAATGTAAAGAAAACCACACCTAGGCACATCTGCTGAAGTCCAACGGTTAAAAGAAAATCTTAAAGTCAGCCAGAGAAAGAAGACACATTATATCATTATATATTTATAAAAATAACAAGAATTGTTTAAGCTATCTTAAACAATTAACATGCCATTGGACAATTTAGAACGGACAAGAATGGAATGCTAAGTTTCTAGTGATAAAAAAACACCACCTTGTCAGTCTAGAATTCTATATTAAAGAAAATACTGTTTTTAAAATGAAGGCAAAATTAAAAAAAAATTTCAGATAAATAAAAACTGAGAGAATTCGTCACTGGCGGGTCTACTGTATTGGAAATGCTAAAGTGGAGTTCTTCAGGCTGAAGGGAAATTATGCCAGATGGAAACTTAGATCTACTAGAAAGCAAGATAAGTAGAGCAGCGATCCCCAACCTTTTTTGCACCAGGGACCGTTTTCACGGAAGATAATTTTTCCACGGACCAGGGGTTGGGGGATGGTTTGGGGATGATTCAAGTGCATTACATTTATTGTGCACTTTATTTCTATTATTATTACATTGTAATATATAATGAAATAATTATACAACTCGCCATAGGTTGGGGACATTGTTAATATGTAGATAAATATAAACATATTTTTCTTTTCTTAAAAAAAATATTTAAAATCAACTGAATGTTCACACCTGACAGTGTACACTAATGACAACGTATTGTGGAGTTTATAAGCTAGGTAGAAGCAAACTTTAAGCAACAACAAAAGGATTGGAAAGTCTGTGATTGGAATTATACAGTTAAGGGGTCCTTACATTTTATATCAAGTGGTATAATATTAATTCAAGGTAAACTGTGATAAGTTAAGAACACATATCATAACCACTATGGTAACAACTAAAAGACTAGTACAAAAAGGAGTATCTAAAAATTCCAGACACACTGAGTGTGCCCGTGAGCAGGGAGGTGGGGTCCTGAGCAGTTCTCATGAAGACTTCAATGTCATTTCCCCGTTTTCTAATTCCACGGCTAACTTTTACCTCCTGTCGTAGTTGGTTCATCTTTACATGAATTCCGACAGCCCGAATCAGCTAACTTGACAGAAGATTTGCATTCAGAATTCGTTCTGATTTGTATGCAATGGACATAAAGTAATGATTAGAGCAGAAGGCATTTTGAATGCTTTGCTACTGCCAGTGAGATTTACGGTCAGTCATGAAACGGCAGCGGCTGGTACCCAAGGACATGCTTGTAAACAAGATATTATCTATCAATGAGTCCTCATTCTGTGGAAACATTTTAACGGCTAGATGACACAACGCCCCAAATGTGTTCCAAATCAGCACCGTCAATGCAGAGCCCACAGCATTTGTGTGAAGGTTATTCTTAGGTACATTGCACCAGTAAGCTGGCAATAATTGAGGATAAATAGAAAAACAAAACAAAACATGTACACAATGACACTCCGATTAATATAAAGGGGTCAGTCTATTTTTTTCAGTGACTTATTTCAAGGACTTTGAGAAAAGATTAAAGAGTTACCATATAACTGGAGCCGTGGCCTGCATAGCAGTAGGAGGAGATGCTGATTAGGAAAGAGACATCTGTGATCTGGGACATAAAACAGTCCTGCAACAACATCTGCTTATGTTCCAGGGCAGGTCATTTTTTAGACAGAATATAGAGCCCACACCACTGGTGAGCTGGGCACCTTAGGCAAATTGCCAAACCTTTGGGAGCCTTGATTTCTTCAGTTGAAATAAGGGGTGGGTCTGAATGATAGCCAAGAGGTCTAAGGTTCTAATTCAGCTACTGAGTCCCACCCTCCTGCCCAGACAACTGGGAGCTTCCTCCTCTAAGTACGCCTCTCCGTTTCCCCCAATCCCTGGTAATTTCAGACTCAGCTTTTATTCACACTGGCAGGACTGGCTGCATAATTTGTGAAGTCCAGCACAAAATAAAAATTTCAAATTAGTATTTGTTCAAATACTGATGAGAGTTTCAAGATGGAGATAGCAGAGCATTAAACCAAGCACAAAGCCCTTCTAGGTTTGGAACCCTGGGTGACCACCCGGGTGACACACCTATGAAGCCGGCCCTGCTCCCTGGGCTTTGGATATGAATGTTTGGGCAGTGACACAGATTATTCTAAATGACAAATAGGCAAATAGTACATATTGGCTGTTGGCATATTTATAAACCAGGACTGTATATACCTACCTCCTTGTGGTACAACTTTGATATCTAGCATGTTGGAGAAATGGTAATAATGGTTAATCCTAATTTTTGCTGACTGAAATAGTTAATGTAATTACTAGTAATGATATTGATTTTTTTATACTCATATAACTCATCACCATACACAGAATGCTTTTCATCTAACACAATTATATTGGATTCTTAGAATCTTATGAAAAATATAATTGTTTTCCAGATTAAGAAACTGAGGCATTGAGACAGACAATGATTCAAATCTATTTTTTTAATTCTTGGTCTCATTTTCTTTCTATGATACCATGATGCCTCGTTACACTACCCTTTGGAACTTTTTTAAGCTTGATGGAACCTATAGACACTTTCACTTAGAAAGTTCAAACTGCTGTAGGTGCAATTCCTAGTAGAAGATTGATTTAACTCTTTTGTATAAATAGGACTGGTACAGCAGTTAGGAAACTAGTCTCCATTCAGCCAACTTTGATGAGTACCAACTATATATACTAGACTAACCTTGGCTGCAAGGTCTTTTGTGATTTCTTCTTTTGTCGGGTACATAGGAGAGCTATGAGTGGCTGTGGTTCCTACCACATTGTGTTTCTTACTCCCTGAGCTAAGGTGATGGGTCTTCAGTTATCACAAAGCTCAGGAATTTCTAAACCTCACAATGAAGTTACCGTTTCAGAAATGAGATGGCATGGTTCCCAAATAATATTGAAACGCTGCCTAATACTACGCTATGCCTGCCTTTCATTTCCTGGTGGGGTCTGGGTGGGTAGAGGATAGCCTGGTAAATAAATACATAGGGTCTGGAGTTCAAATTCCAGCTCCATCACTTACTGTGTGATCTTGGGCAAGTCATTTGACCTCTCTGTGCCTCTAAAATATGGGGAAATATTTGTACCTACTAGAAAGGATTATTGTGCTGACTTAAAGAAATGTACACCATATAGTTTTCCCCCTAAAAATTAGATAATTATAATTTATTTTTTCAGAAGGAGATAAAGTGAAGAGTTGATAGAAAAATGTTCCAAAAGTACTTTTGTTAGCAGCTCGATGAGCCTCCCCAGGAATGGGAATGAACTAGGGTGAATAACGTTTAAAGTGGGGATATAGTGAGATGACAAAAATGGAAGGAAAATGTGGAAAACCAAATTTATGGGAGAAATTACAATAATAATGGAAATAACAACAAACAAGCAAGCAAACAAACAAAAAAACTCCAAAAATGCTTGCAATAAACTTCAGAAGAGTAAAATTAGCCAAATCAGATTATGAAAAAAAATAAAACATATAATCTTCAATTCAATTAATTCATTTACTCAGAACGTGCATTATACCAAAAGGCAATTTAAAGCAAATGCAAAAGGAGTTTAGAAATTGTTGAAAATAAATAAGATTAAGGTCATGTGTGGCCATTTTCAAATTCAGATGGCTATAGTTTTGCTTTACATCACTGTACTCTTGAGATATCTATTTGTAGCATGTTTCAAAATAATGGTGATTTTTTAAAAAATAATCATTTCTAGTCAGGAGAAAATGAGCTGTAAGCTCATAAGTAAGGCATAATTCCTGCTTGTACTTAGAAGTACAGGTAGAGTCTTTTCAGAGGACTTTTAATTTGATTACTATAGTTTGCCTTTAACCTTAAATTTTCTTATGTTGCTCTGTTACCAAAATAGTGTTTGCAGTTTATTCCTTTCAGACTCACAGAACAGAGATCCTTGGAGGTCACTGGCCCCGTGGCATCTGGTTTCAGCCACTGCCTGTACATCCTCATGGAGGCGTGATTTCTATCTCACAAAGAAATTCCACTAGGAAGTTTTCTATTGAGCTCCTATTTATTCTCTTTCACATCTAATACTTGCTCTTTGTAATCTGCGAAAGTCAAAGTAAATATTCAACGGAAGGTGCTTGCTATTACTGTCATGGTTAAGCCCTGAAGCAGCACGACGTAAGTCTCAGCCTACTTACACTGGACATTCCCAAGCCTTTGAAGACCCCGCTCAAACTCTGATGTTCCTCACCTCTTTCTTTTTATTTAGGCATAAATTCACCAGACTTTCCCACTTACTGTTCCTTTTCAAAAATAGTTGCATTCCTTGTCATTCCAACCTTTTCCGTGAGGCTCCATTTTGCCCAGAACAGAATACAATAATATCAGTGTAGTCTGATGTGAACAAACTAAAGACGTGTTATGAATTCTCTTGTTCTAAACACTTTTCTCTAGCAACACCTAAGATCACATTAATATTTTTTGACAATTACGTTATATTATTGATTCATTCTAAGTTACTTTACATCTTTGTGCCTTGGTTTCTTCACCTGTACAATTGGGATGCCAATAATGTACTTCAAGGGTTTTGTAGAGATTTAGTGAGTAGGTGATTAGAGCAGTGCCTGGTACGTGGTAAACTCTCACTAAATGCTAGCTATTATTATCATTATTATTATTACTATTATTAATGGTCAATTAAAGCTCCTAAATCTTAATTGTATTGATGTTCACTTACATTTTCCCTATCCATTCTCATGGGGTTTTTGTTTTTAATTTTTAAGGTAAGTTTGGGGTTTATTAAATACCATCTTGTTAAATTTCCATTATGCCACCTTATCTGGCTCACGGTCCTCTTACCCTATACATTCTGTGTTCCTCTAGGCTGTGTGTTATTGCACATAGATAAGTGTGTCATCTGTGTGCCCCAGGCTGTCAAGTCATTGTTAAAAGTGTCAGAGTGGACAATGCATCAGACAATGTCCTGCAGCAGACTACTAGAGACATCTCTAGCTTGACACTGATTTAATAATTAGTTTTCGTTGGGAATAGACGCTCCACCAGTAAAAAGCCCACCAGAATTTATTGTCATTTAGCCTATATTCCATGAGAAGATAGAGTCTGCATCTACGGATGCAGTGTTGATGTCCCTGCCTTCAAAGGAGCTCCTATTCTGTCTGAGTGCTCAGAGATTTCTGTCACTCTGTGATCTCGTAGGCAAGTTCTTTCAGTACCTGATAAGTACTTAAAACCATCAAGTGTTCTCTTACTTCGCCTGATGACCTCTCTATTAATTGTGTTTTTTAATTTCTTAAGATTTCTTCTTGTTTGCCAGACCCCATAGGCAATTTAGAAAGAACACAACGATTGCTTATTTGAAAAGCTCTGTGGTGTCACTGAGGATGTTTGGGATCTTGTTTCTGATTCTGGCATGGGGCTGGGGAGGGAGAGAAAGGTAAAATAGGGAAACTATAATATACCATTGCACCTGGGATGTTCCTCTTTGTCATGGCGAAGGAGGTAATTGCACAGGGACAGGGCCAACTGGGAAGGGCTGAGAGTTAAAATTAGGTCAGCTCATTGAGGTGCTAATTGTCACTGGGACAACAAATCTGAGGTTGGTGTTGGGAAGAAATTCAATCAGCCAAGTATGACACACACACAAAACATAGCAGACAGAATTGCTACCATTTTCCCATTTTCCTTGCCAGCAAAATCCTGGTGTGGTTCCTAAATGCCTCCTGTTCCGTGTGCATCACTAAGCTGGGCACAGTCACTCTGTCCCTGTGGTCAGTGCTTGGCTTAGACATGGGTGTGCGATGCATGGTGTGGGGCAAAGGCCAAAGCAGAAAGATGATGTCATGTTCCCAATGCAAGGGTTACTACTATTTTCATTTAGAGTGGGGGGTGAGGGGAAACTTCCCTTTTCCCCAAAAAAAGTTTGCTGAAAGATCAACTGACGATAAAATACATTAAGAGAAAGTGGTTTATTTACCATGCACATGGGGAGAATCACAAAGTGATTACCCAGTGTCCTAATGGGGTACAGAAATTTTTATGCCCTCCTTTTAGAGAGGAGGGGGGATAAAGACAGCATACAGGTAATTCTGTTTAGGGGCAATAAATGGCTGCTAGGGAGGATGAATGGATGGGGGAAATAAATTGACTTATAAATGATTGTCTTTGCAAATTAAATTAACCTGAGAGACAGGTATTACCTTTTAAATGATTTGGGCCGGGTCTGGTTGCATCTTGATCTCCTTTCCTGCACTCCAGTGAGATAACAGGGAAGGGAAGTCCATTGTTCTTTTTGATGGGTCCATCTGGTTTATGCAGTTAGAGGGAAAGCCCCTTCCAAGGCCTGTTGATCTCTAAGGGCCTTTAATTCAAAATACTCTTTATACAAAAGAGTTATACTTTGGGGTGGAATTTCCTGAACTCCTTCAAGAGAAAAAAAAACAGAACATATGTGTGTGTGTATTTACATATGTGTTTTATTTTAAACTCAACAGTTCTGATAGGAAGATGTTCACGTATGAATTTCGAGTGCAAGGTATTTTAAAGTTCTCAAATGGAGTATTTCATTGTTGATACTGTTGAACTATATTATCTATTTTATAGCTCATATAATTGCTGCTCCATAAAAAGCTTATTTAAAACATTAGTGAAAACTCCAGAGTTTGCCATCATTAGCATTTCTTTTCATGTGCTCATTCTTTGTGTGCAGAGGATAGGAAGAAGACAGAAACAACAGAAAGACGCTTGAGACAATCGTCTTTTCACTCTTGTTGATAAATCTAGCTGACTTTTAAAGATAACTCTCTCAAGTGGATTCTTTTGTTTTTAAATATTTCTATTCTAATTGGCACACATCACAATTATTACCGTTTCAGGGAGAAAAGAAAAAGAATGCTACAGTTACCTTAATTTTATTTTTTTTTTGCTAAATGAATTTCCTCTTTATACACTGTGAAAATTGTACAATACTTACCTAAAATTTTTATGTGCAATATATACTTTAAGAACCCCCAACCCATCCCTATGACCTATAGGATAAAATAATACTCCAGCGCTTGGTGGGCAAACACAACAATTTGGCCTTTTCTTTTCTGACTTTCTCTTCCTCTGGAATCCTTTCCAGTCCAACAATTTATCCTCCTCCTTGTGTGTTTGCTGAGATTCTTGAGCTCCCTTTTTTGTGCTGTTTCTAAGAATATTTCATCATATATGGTTCCATTTCTGCCCCTCTGCACATATCTAGGTCCTTCCTATCATTTAAGGCTCATTCTTTCTAAAGTTTCTTTTAAACTCTGGTCTAACCCTCTTGGAAACTCCTGTGATATTTACTTTTGATAATATCCAACACATAGTCTATATGTTTAGATTCTTGGTCATTTGAAAAGGCAACAGTAGCTCCTATTAGGTTTGGCCCTCAGGTTATCTTTTTAGGAAGGTAAGTATTAACTGTTTCCAATTAACTTCCTTATCTGAACTGCACATGTTACATCCTTTGGTTGCCAATCACAAAAATACCAAAATTGTAAAATCCATTATAAATTTAAAATTGTATCTTCATTATCTAGAAATGTACCATCCATGCATGAAGAAGTAAGTAGAAACAGAGGGAATTTATTATTTTAATTAAAAAAATAGAGTTATGGGGGTTAGAGCACTGGTTTGGTGATTGCTTGTTTGTGTTAATCAGGAGATTGGGATTATATCAGGCAGGATTCTTGATTTTAAGCCATAGAATCTTACTTTGATTGGCTTAAGCAGAAAAATATTTGTTGAAGGATATTATTTGGTGTGCCTGGTGCTCATAGAATCAGTGAGAGAGTAGAGAACCTGTCTTGAAAAGAAGCAGGAGCCAAGGTACATATAAGGCCATGGCAACCCAAAGTGTGAATATCAGCTAGTGAAAGGATGGTAGTTCAAGGTGGAATTATGACCTGGGTTTGAATGAGAAAAATCACAGGTAAAAGGTAAAGGATCTTCCAGGCAGCAAGATTACATGCTAAGGGTTCAAAACAAAGCATTTCAGGATGGACACCTCTCTTTGCTAGATTCCTTCTATTTTTAGTGCTGCACTTCAAATAAGTTGTCATTATTTTTACAGAGATGTTGAGGCTTAGAAAATGATACCACAAAATGAAAGCCTCAGAAGCAGCTCTCTCTGACTTTCTCCTGTCCTCCTGTCTCTGGCCTCTCATTCTCCCCTGAGGCTAGCCACAGAAACTGGAATCTGTCTTCCCCAGGCAGGCAGGTCACAGAAACCAGAACCCCTTTCCCCTAAAGCCAGCCATAAAAATTGTTATCCTAACCCCCCCCATCCCCACTCCTCACCCCCCTTTTTGTGTATAAAAACCAACCATAAAGATTATCTGGCCTACATTGTTTGATTATAGGTTGTAGGACCCTAATTCCAGAAAAGGTTCTGCCCCACACCCAGAAGGAAAGAATGCTGCACAGAGAGGCCAAGAAGACTCTAACCAGACAGGCCTTGCTGGGTTTCCCCACTTAGTCTACTAGCATCAGATCATATATTTTTTGTCCAATCATATTTCTACACAGCTGTTTATACTTTGTTGAACCTAAGCATAAAAGTGGACAATTTCCCCTGTATCTTTAGGGCTTCATTCTGAAGGCTGCTGTGTCATGTAAAACTATGATCAGATAAATTCTTCTCTTATTAATCTGCCTTCTATCAATGATTTTCAGTGAACCTTCAGAGGGTGATGTGTAAGTTTTCCCTTGGCCCCTACAGAGAAAACTATTTTCCTATTAGCGGATGGCGAAAATGTATGAAAATTATATTTACCTCTTAGGTGAACTACTGTTATCGAAAATTCAGCACTTGTCCCTGAGGCCACATCAGAAGAACAAGGACAAATGGTTTGAGTAAAAGGAAAGAGAAGTTTATTAATTTGCTAGCAAATGAGGAGGACAGCAGACTCTCGTTTTAAAGTACCATAGTCCTCTCTATAAGCAGAAATACAGAGTTACAGGGAGTTTCAGCTTCGGGCTATTGCTATTTAACTATAGCATCTCTGGTGAAGACAGTCTCATGACCTCTGCCCTGACGATTCTATTGAGCCATCTCCTGTGGTACACAGAACAAAGGACACTCCCTTGCCCCTCTGATTACTGGCTTCAGGCAGGGATGCAGGTTTTATAATAATTTCCAAAATAAGTGGTGGGAGGGGGGGTTTAAAGAGACAACTTGTAAAATATTTTATCCTTTTTCAGGCCATTCCCTCTGTTACACTACTTTTAGATGCGTAAACTCTGCCAACTGATGTATTTTGTTGTTGTTGTAGTTGTTTTCTGTGTTTGTAAGTTCCACAGGGAGAGAGACAGAGATACCTCTTTTGTTGTTAATATCTATCATAAGATCTAAGCAGGTATTTATACATGAATCTTAGTAATTTATTCATGCCCCTCCTCAACATTTGTTGAGGAAGTCCAAATTGTTGTGGAAGTCACCCAAGTTGTGTGTGTGTGTGCGCTTCCATGGCTAGCCTCGAGGAAGAACAGGACCGAGAGGCAGGAGGACAACTTTTGCTTCTGAGGCCTTCATTTTGGGTTACTGTTTTCTGAGGCCCATCAGATACATACTGTTTTAGTGAGTAGAGAAGAGGCTGAAAATTAGAAACAAAAGGATGTTTTTGCAGGGTTGAGGGTGTGGCCAAAATAGATTATTCACATTCTCAGCCCTCTAAGAGCTTGCAGTCTTCTCAGGGAGATATGTGTAAACAACTAACTATAGAAATTGTTCTGCAAAGTATAAAGAAAATTGACTTTGGAATCCCAAAGTCCTGAATTCTGATCCTGGCTCCTACATTTACTCTGCTGCAGCAAGACCTGGGATGAGTCATTGAATCTTAATTAGCCCAAGTTTCTCATCTCTAAAATATAAGGTTGCTGTTAGGATTAAACTAACGAGGATTAAATGAATTATACTGTATAAAGTGCCTATTAGAATGCCTGACACAAAGTGGTTTTATTTTTTAAGTCCTTATGTATGCATTTTCTTAAAAAAATAAAAGAGCTCTGAAATGAAGGACTGATTTGATTTTGACTGTGAAGATCAGGGAAGGAATTTAAACTTTCCTGAAGGACACGTAGGGACCAAGGCTCTTGGCCCCCTAAAGGTTCACTGAAAAATCACTGACATGAGGCAGATGGATTGGTAGGAGAAAAGAAATACACATTTATTTAACATGTATACATAGCAGCCTTCGGAATAAAGACTCAAAGATACAGGGGAAATTGTCCATTTTTATATTTGAGTTTAACAAAGTGTGAATAGCCATGTAGAAATACAATTGGACGAAAAAGGGTGTGATCTAAAGTTAATAGACTAAGTGGGGAAACCCAGCAAGGCCTGTCTGTCTAGAGTCTTCCTGGCCTCTCTGAGCTGCATTCCTTCCTCCTGGGTGTGGGGCAGGACCCTCTCTGGAATGGGGGGTCTTATGACTTACAGTCAAACAATGTAGGTCACATAATTTCTTTATGACCAGTTTTTACAGAGAATAATTTTAGGTTTTACAGCCAGATTTCAGGAAAAGGGGTTCTGGCTTTTATGACCTGCCTTGGGGAGGAAGGATGCTGGCTTCCATGGCTAGCCTCGGGGAAGAACAGGACCGAGAGGCAGGAGGACAACTTTTGCTTCTGAGGCCTTCATTTTGGGTTACTGTTTTCTGAGGCCCCTCAGATACATACTGTTTTAGTGAGTAGAGAAGAGGCTGAAAATTAGAAACAAAAGGATGGATTTATGAAAGTCCAGGAACAGTGAATACTCCGGTGAGGCTCCATCGTAATTTGTAGGAAGCTATTTTGGAGTGGCCGGTTCTGGAAAGGAGTCAGGTCGACAGGTGAAAGAAGTTTGTTCTTTGTTCTGCCTCTTAGATAGGACGACTAAAGCAGGACACTGTCGTGAACTGACACACATTTAGGAAAATAAGCCCATTAGAGAACAAAAGATGGATTGCAGAAATGAGATGGGTGAGCAGCAGACCAGTCCGGAAACTCCTGCAATCAGGCAGGCAGAAGATGAAGAACTAAATTAGGAACGTGAGGTGAGAACGGAAGGGAAGGGACATTTCAAAGGACATTATGGTGGTGGGATTAGAAGACTTGGCAAGTAAACCGGAGAAAGTTGAGCATTCCAAGATTTCTTACGTGGGTGACTGGAAGTCGTCATCAAAATAAATAGTATACTATGGCGAGAAGGTGTGGGGAGGGGAGGAAAGATAAATTTCTCTTTTAATGGGTTGAGGTTGACTTACGAGCAGGACTTGAAGTGGAGATACCAGCAGGCAGTTGGAAATCTTGGACGAGAGGTGGGGAGAAAAATCAGGGGTGGGATTTACACTTGGGAGTCGTGGCATTGAAGCAGTCAGATAAAATGGACTAGGGAAGGATTAAATGAGAAAGTGTAAAGTGAGGAGAGCTGGGGGCAGGATGGAATCTTGAGCGATATCTGCATTCGCAGGGTGGGCAGAAACTAAACTAAGCAGCGATCTAGGGAGACTGGAGGACATTCAGGAAGGTCCAAAGTCATGGAAACCAAAAGAGAAGAAGCTTCAGGAAGAAGGTTTTGGGTGCCTACAGTTATCATCCCAGAAATCCCCTGTGAAACAAATGGGGGATGTATTGCTCTTAGTTTCCGGATGGGGAAAATTATGACGCAAAAGATGTAGCAAAGGACCTCACAAAAGTCAACCAGTGCATCTTTGTCAGAGCGAGAATTAGAATCTGTGTTGTCTGACTCCAGCCTGAATTTGTCAATCTGAAAGATTTTCCAAGTGATCAAGTCATGGGAAGAATTGATCTGGATATTGGTTACATGGATGCGTTTAGTTTGTGAAAATCCATGGAGCTGTACATTTAAGAATTTAGGATGTAGGTATTTTTCTGCTAATATGCATGAATAAAAAGCTTTTTTTTTTTAATCATGGGAAAGAGAAAAAAATTTCACCTTATGAAAAAGGTAAGGTAATATTTAAGTAACTCATTAGTGTGAGCCTTGTTAGTTTTTTGTCATTATTTTCAGCTCCAAGTCACCTCTTAACAATTGTTTGTGCACTTGAGATTAACTTCAGTCTTTCCTTAACTAAAAAAAACCAAGGCTTTGGAGTTGTTGCTAATAGTTTCAATAAAACTCATCTAACATTCATTTAATATTTATATGCTAAGGATTATTACATCGTATAATTTTATTTAATCTTCATTCAGACAGAGGAAGGAAGCACTTCTGCCACCCACATTTTGCAGATGAAAGATCTGAATCCTAGACGTGTTACATGACCTGCCTGAGGTCCCACAGCTAGAGGGCAGTAGAGCTTGAATTCTGATCCCTCAGTGGTGCTTTTTTTTCTCAACTGAGGTTCGTCAACATCCTGGCACTGAACAGTTGTCAGCTAAAAACAAAATAGCTGTATTCATACATAAGAGCTGTGAATTATCAAGAGAAATATACTAGATATCTGGTGTTGTTTTCATTCCTATCATCCTTTCTCTTTTCTGCTGGAAGCAACACCCTATTTTCTTTTGGGGACTAGACTTCTATCATTCCTTACATTAAAAGCCTTACTCATTTTACGGCTTTTTCTTGCCTTATTACACTGGCTGGGAACTCCGATACATCTCGAATACAAATCATACTGGCATCTTTCTTTTGTTCTTGATTTTAGAGGGAAAGTTTTCAATATTTTACCATTCACTATAATGTTTGCTGGAAAATTTTTATAGCTACCCTTTATCAAATAAAGTTATTTTCTTTTCTTGATTTGCTAAGAATTTTTATCATGAATAAATGTTGAATTTATTCAGATGACTTTTTCCTGCATTTTTGGAGAATATTTCCCTTTTATTCTCTTCATATGGTGAATTACATTAATTGATTTTACATGTTAAACCAATTTTCCATTCTTGAAATAAACCAAACTAGATTGTAATGCATTATCTTTTTTCTACATTAATGGATTTGGTTAGCTTTACATATGTGTTTATGACCATAATTGTTCTTTAATTTTTCTTTTAAAGTCCTTGTCAGGTTTGGTATGAAAATTATGCTAACTTCAGTTACAAAATACAACTAGAAGTTCAAAACACAACCGGGAATTGTTGCATGTTTTTTTTTTGTTTCCTGGAAGTACTTGTGTAAGATTGGTACTTTTGTTCCTTACATGTTTGCCAAAATTCATAAGTAAAGCCATTGAGGTTACAGATTTTTTTTATGGAAAGTTTTTAAATTATAAATTCAGTTTCTTTCATAAATATAAAATTATTTATATTTTTACATTTTTTGCATCAATTTGGTTAGCATGTTTTTTCTAGGAATTTGTTCAGTTCATCTAAATTTTCAAATACATTGACATACAGCTATTAAAATTATCCTTTTATTACCTTTTTAATGTCTATAGAATTTGTAATAATGTTATTTTTCATAGTTGATAATATCTTTTTTGCCTTTTTTTATAATCAGTATTGCCAAGTGTTTATCAGCTCTACTAGTCTTTTTGAAGGACAGCCTTTTTTCTTTGTTATCCCTCTGTTGTATGTTTGTTTCAGTTATACTGATTTCTACTTCTATTTTCCATTATTTCCTATTTTATAGTTTCTTTGCATATAATTTGCTCTTTATTTTCTAATTTTTGAGACTGGTGTTTAATTGTTGATTTTCAGCCTTTATTTTATCTCAAATATATATTGAAGGACATAAATTTCTTCCTAAGTATGGCTTTATCCAAACCTCACAAGTATTGAGATGTTGTATTTTTGTTATTATTTCATTCAAACTATTTTCTAATTCCCCTTGTAATTTCTTCCTTAATTTATGAATTTTAAAAAAATATATAGTCTATGTTCCAAGTTCATAATGTTTTCTAGTTATTTTTCTTACCCATTTTTAGCTTAATTCTATTAGGATCAGAAAATATATTTTACAATTCCAAATTTTTTACTTTTATATATATGTGTGTGTATGTATATTAAATTTTTGTAAATTATGTACTTGGAAAGAATATTATTATAGTTATTGGTTATAATGTTTTGTATATGTCATCTAAATCAAATTTGTAGTAATGGTTTTGTTATCTTCAATCTCTTTACTAATTGTTTTTGTCTGCCTGGTCTATCAGTTACTAAAATATACATGTGGAAACGTCCCACTATAATTGTGAATTTGTATATATCTCCTTTTACTTCTGACAACTGTCCTTTATATGTTTGAGACTATTAACTTTGTACAAATTTTAAAATGTTATACCTGCCTCATGGATTGACCCAGTAATCATTGTGAAAAGTCACATTTACCTCTAGCGGTGCTCCACCTTGCCTCAAACTCTACTTTGAGATTGATACAGTTTGATAGGTATTTTTATGATATATATACTTCCTATTTTTAGTTTCAAGTTTTGTGTATTTTTATATTTAAGGGGGAACTTTTGCCATTGTATTAGAGCTTACCTTAGTTTACAAAACGCATCCTTGAAATTCAAGTCTAACATAAATTAATATTTTACCACTACCAAGTCAATGCCAAAGCTGTAGTGCACTTTAACTCCATTTGCCACATTCTAATTTATCTTCTCATGTATTATAATTTTCTAAATATTTAAGAATGCACAAAACATTAGTATTGTTATTTTATACAGTCAATATCACTTGGATTTATCCACATACTTTCTGTTTTTCATACTCTTCGTTCCTTTCTGTATATCCAATTTGCTGTCTGATACGAACTCTCTTCTTCTTGAATACCCTTTGGTATTTTCTCTGATGTGCCTCTGCTGCTGATGCATTCAGTTTTTATTTGTGTGAAAATGTCTTTATTTCATCACTTTTAGGATTATTCCAGTTGATACATGATTCCAGGTTGGCCCCTGGCCCCACCCCTCTAAAGATATCTTCTACTGCTTTCCGGCTTCCATTGTTTCAATTGAAAGTCATTTCTCAGCCGTCAGTCTTATTGTTCCCCCTTTTAAGTTTTTTTTTAATTGATAAATTATTTATTTTTTAATTTTTTAAAAAAATTATTTATATTTTTAGGGGGTACAAATGTTTTTTGTTACATGGATGAATTGCATAATGCTGAAGTCAGGGTTTTTAGTGTACCCATCACCAGAATAGTGTCCATTGTACCCAATATACTCTTTTCTCTATCTTCTTTTAAGATTTTTCTCTTTGACTTTAATTTTCAGCACTTTTACTATAACACACTTAGTTGTGCAGGTTTTTTTATACTGATTCTTCTTAAGGTGCACAGCAATTCTTGAATTAGTGATATATAGTATTTGATCAATTTTGGAAAATTTTTAGTAATTATCTTTTCATTATGCTTGTCCCATAAATTTTGCATGCTCTTTTTTTCATTTTCTGCCATTATTTTTTTCCCTCTTTTGGTCTGAATATTTACTTGTGACCCATCTTCTAACTCACTTTTTCTTCAGTCCTGTATGTCTTCTTGTTATATTCATCTGTAAAGTTCTTGATTTTAGTTCTAGAATTTACATTTTCTTTGTTTTTATGGTTTATAGCTCTTCACTGAATTTTATCACCTTATTTAAATATTTTAATCACAGTTATTTTAAAGTTCCTATCAGATAAATGCTAACTGGACTGCTCATGGGTATTTTTGTACTATCTGACTTCCCCCCCCTTGTTATTTGGTCAAATCTTTTAAATATGCTGTTTATTTTTTATTACAGATGAAAACGTATAATGTATTTTGAAGCTTAAATGAATTTTTTTTTCCTAGGTAGGACTTAGATCTGCTTTTGGCAGGCAGCTAATTGAGATGCCAATCACCTTAATCCTTTAAGGAATTGAGCTGCCCTAAAGATTTCTTAAGTTCTTATCAGGGCTGATCTATTTTCTATTTACACTAACTCCCAGGGTGAAACCCTGTGGAGTTCTGACTGATATCCTGTCTTTACCCAAGAATCTTTGTCCCTGGAAGGCTCTAAACTCAAATTTGTGTTGCCCTTCTCAGTGCAACTCTAAAATACTCCATTCAAGCTCTAAGCCTTTTAGTAGCTGCTTTAGGGGTAAACCTTTCTTGGCTTCCCTTCTCTCAGATTATTGGCCCCAAAGCTCCTCTTTACCTTGATGACTTCAAACAGATGAATTTTATAATTTTTGTTCAGCTTTTATAGTTATTTTCAACAGGAAATCGGCCTAAAGTAAAGTGATCTCCATCGCCAGAAGCAGAAATTGGCTTCATTTTCAAAGAACAAAGACCTTGCCTTTGGAATTAGGTTCCCCATTTCTAAAAGTCAATGACTTCATTTTAAACTTCTTTTACCTGAGTTTAGGGTATAGATTACACCCACAGACATGAGAAAGTTGAAGGGTCTATCACTGACTCATCTAGAGTGCAGCTTTAGTTAGAGCTCTACACGTACCTACAAAGCAGACGTTTCTTCATGATTTCATTTGATTTAGCACTACATGTTCAGCTACATAATCCAAATTCAAGCGTCTATTATGCTGAGAAACTTCCCAAAAAAATCATGTCTCCATTGACTGTACATTGATGCCCATAATTAGCAAGCTGTAGAATATGGAATGTGAAGTTTTGTTTTTCATCTACATAATGTTTGCCTTTGTTGAGTTTCAAGGAAAGCCGAACAAAAATCTAAGAGAAAATAATGATAAAAATGTAGAGAAAAGGAAGTAAAGAAAATTAAGAAATGATGTTAGAAAAGTAAAAAAATTAAGATTTGGTATAGGTAAAATGAATTAAAGACCAATATGTATTGTGCTATCTGGTGCATATGGACACTGCTTATGTCCGTCCAGGACAAGGGATTCCTGCAGAAAAGTAGAAAACCAAAGGTTTAAGTGGTGACAAGGGAAATCCTAACAGGATGTTGCTGGCAATGTCACATGTATCTTCCATATCAGCTAGTGTGATTTATTCACGTGTTCCAAAACGTATTCCAGGAACATTCATTCACATGTTCCACCTCCTACAGTGAGAATTAATGGTGAATTATTTTAGAGGAAATACAAGTTTCTTGGAATGAAGGTGTATTATTTTGTGACAGAGAGAATCCTTCTTTGCTGATCCCATCTGGAAGTCACATTCTTCCCTCTGGCTTTCTGTAGCAGGAGTCTCAGTCTTAACACATATTTGAGTTTTCAATAGTGTTTGTGTTCCGCCTTTTCTCACACTCTGTCCCCAGTTGGCATGAGGCCAAGTATTCTCAAATTTTATAAGTACTCAAGGTCTTTTTGGAGAAGCATGATGAAAGCAGCTCTGTAGCACTTGACTATTTGTATTTTATTTACCTTTACTGAGCATATGTTAAGCAACTAAAAATGAGGAAGACTTTCTTCTGTTTTCTTCCTTCTCTCCCCTGAACTCTTTTCTGATGGGGAATAGCACATTAGTCCACCAAGGGAAAATGTCACAAAAAGAATTTGATTCATGAGTAAATATTGATGTTTTGATTAGATTATTTAATGTACTATAAATTTGTCTCTATCAATTTATTTAAAACTAAGTCCTGGATGACTCCTGTTTCTGGGAGGTAGTGTAGATGTTCTCTTTCCTATTCATCTCACTAAATACAGCTAAGTAAGAATTCTGAACATTATGCATGAAACATACATAAAAAGACTCTGAAAAGTAGAGAAAAGAGATATACTAGCTAGGGTCATTGGGACCTGAAAAATAACATGGTAGTGAGTTCTTACAACTGAAGAACTATTATCTAGCATACTAAAAATGTCAACAAACACAGAAAACAAAAGAAAACCAAAAATCAAACCAAACAAAACCACAACAAAACAAAACAAAAAACCCCAAACCAAGTCTGTTCTTTCTAGCCAAATGACCAGGAAAGGGGAGCCTAGTAAGACAATAACCTCTCTATTCCAGCCAAACACCACAAAAAAAACTCTGGCCCCACCCCTACCCATGCCAGCAAAGCCTGAGTAGAAAACCTAGACCGTCCCCCTTGTGAGACTGTGCTGAGATGACCAAACACCCTCGCCAGGGTGATGTCAGAGAAGGCCAAGTAGGGAGCCTGGATTTACATCCCTGCTCTGGATGACAATGAGTTACCCCTTCCCCCATAAGAATAACTCACATAAATTATGCCAACACACAAGTTTGGCAACTTAGATGAAGCAGGCCAATGACTTAAAAAATTAGCAGGACTGATCCAATAGGAAATAGATAATTTGAATAGCCCTAAATTTATGATTAAAAACTTCCCCACAAGAAACATCTAGGCCCAGATGATTTCACTGCAGAATTCTACCAAAAGTTTAAAGAAGAATTAACACCACTTCTATACAATCTGTTCCAGAAAATACGGTAGCAGACAACACTTCTCAATTCATTTTATGAAGCTAGTATTACCTTGACCCCAAAACCAAAGACAATACAAAAAAGAAAACTAAAGAACAATATACCTCATGAATATAAATGAAAATATCAATTTAAGATTCAAGATGGCTGACCAGAGACACCAGCTGCCAGAGCATCTCAGTAAGAAGGAAAAGTTTTAGATGAAAGAGAAAAAACAAACAAACAAACACAGATTGGGTGTAATTCCGAGGGAAGGGTGCCAGAACCTACAAGAGACTCCACATGAGGAAGTTGCGGAGCAGAACAAGAAGGAGCAAAATATCAGCAGAGATCAACCCCCGAGAGGCTTGGAGTCCAGCGAAAGGGGTAGGTGGAGCAGTTTATTTCTCCCTTCCTCGCATCTCTGATAGTCAGTGGGTTCCCGAGCTGCTGGAGAGACTTTCTACCCCCACGAGCCCAAAAGCTGTTGTCACCAGTGAACTGGGAGCTTCCTGGGGACAAAGCACCAGGCTCCCATCCACCCTGGGGCGCTTCCCATCACCACAGACCCGAGCCGGGATGGGAGGCACCATATTGCCTCTCTACGCACCATGCGCCTTTGTTCCACCCAGGGGGCTTCAACTCCTCGGGTTTTATCTTGCTCATTCCCACACAAACATTTCCCAACTCCAGCCCAGACTGCGTGCACCACAGGGGTCCAGTGGGTCCCAGGGGATTTGCATGACTCCAGAGCCTGGACATTCCAGGTGGGCTGCCTCCTGGAGAGAGGGACAGAGATGACCAGAGTGCTATCTTTCCTCCATCCAGACCCTTTTCCTCCCCTTCCCCTCCCCCACCCATGGCTGCCAAGAGAGAGCCACCAGAAGCCACCTTCCACAGAGAGTGGGGCTCAAACCTTTCCTCTTAAGGTCCTGCAGTGGACTGAGGGGTGCCTGGACTGTGAGCTCCTTGCTCACTGGGCCTCCCTGATGCTGCTTGCCTGGTGGCTCCATCAGAGCAGGACACAACCCAAAGTGGAGGGACATCAAACCTGCTCGAGCACCCCATAGGCAACTCAGGACCAGCATGCTTCTTCCCAGCATGGTCAGGGATTGATCGTCACAGACCTGGGGACAGGCCTGCAGGCCAGATCCCGTACCCCCAGGTCTTGATCGTGTTGCTCAGATTTGTTGACAAATCTCCCTTACTCGGGAGGTAAGGGAGCCCGTATGGGCAGAACTGAGAGGAGAGTGCAGTGTGGGACCAAGGTGAAGCATGCTCATGGGCTGTGCTCCCAGCCCAGCCCGGGATCCTGGGCAGGGAAGCCTTTGGTCCACAGCACAAATCATGGGGGAGCTCAGCTAGTTTGAGTCCCTGCTGCCGGCAGATTCCAAAGGGAGACCATGGAGCAGGGGAGTGGGGAGAAGAGCAAAACATGCTCCTGACAGCCAGATTGTGAATCTCAGATGGCCCTGCCTCCACAAGCAGACTTTCTGGTTGGGTGGGGCCACTTCAGTCCCTCGCAGGTGGCTTTACCTAGAAGCTGGTAGCAGACCTTTGACTTGTGCCAAGACAGCTACCTTGCCAGGTTTTGTGGAGTCTGAGGGCAGGTTCACCCAACCCAGCCCCGCCCAGCCTCACTCCCCCACCCGCCTTTGCTGTGGCAGAGAATAATAACTCACCCGGAAGTTCCAGGGGCCACCTACCACCTGGTGCATTCGGGTGCTTCTCTGAGGGACTAGAGTGGGTTACAGGTCCCAAAAACAGCATTGCAGCTTCTTCCTTCCAGCAAGCACCACCTACTGACAAGGAGGTCAATTTGATAAATAACTTCAGCGAAGTCTCAGGTTACAAAATCAGTGTACACAAATCGGTAGCATTCCTATATAACAGCCAAGCTGAGAGTCAAATCAAAGACTCAATACCATCCACAATTGCTACAAAGAAAATAAAATACCTAGGAATATATTTAACTAAGGAAATGAAAGATCTGTACAAAGAGAACTATAAAACACTGAGGAAAGAAATTGTGGGTGACACAAACAAATGGAAAAACATATCATGCTCATGGATCGGTAGAATCAACCTTGTTAAAATGTCCATACTACCCAAAGTGATTTATAGATTCAATGCAATCCCCATCAAAATACCAATGTCATATTTCACAGATATAGAAAAAATAATTCTGCACTTCATTTGGAGCCAGAAAAGAGCCCAAATAGCCACAGTGCTAAGCAAAAGGAACAAATTGGAAGGTATCACATTACCAGACTTCAAGCTATACTGCAAGGCTATAGTAACCCTAACACCATGGTATTGGCACAAAAATAGAGACATAGACCCATGGAACAGAACAGAAAACCCAGATATAAAACCATCCACGTAGAGCCAACTGATCTTTAACAAAGCAGAAAACAATATACACTGAGGTAAAGAAGCCCTAATCAATAAATGGTGCTGAGAAAATTGGATAGCCACATGCAGAAGAATGAAACATGATCCATATCTCTCACCACTCACAAAAGTTAATTCAAGATGAATTAACTTAAATGTAAGGCATGAAACCATAAGAATTCTAGAAGGAAATGTTGGAAAAACTCTTCTAGATATCAGCCTAGGCAAAGAGTTTATGAAAAAGACCCCAATGGCAATTACAGCAACAACAAAAATAAATAAATGGGACTTGATTAAATTAAAAAGCTTCTGTACAGCCAAGGAAATAATCAACAGAGCAAATAGACAGCCTACAGAATGGGAGAAAATATCACAAGCTATACAACCGATAAAGGACTAATAACCAGAATCTACAAAGAACTCACATAAATCAGCAAGAAAAAAATCAAACAACTCCATTAAAAAGTGGGCAAAAGACATTAACAGAAGCTTCTCAAAAGAAGATAGACAAATGGCCAATAAACATGACAAAATGCTCAATGTTAGTAATCATAAGGGAAATGCATATTAATACCACAATGAGATATCACCTTAACCCAGTCAGAATGGCTTTTAATAAAAAGTCCAAAAACAATAGATGCTGACATGGATGCAGAGAGAAAGGAATGCTTATACACTGTTGAAGGGACTGCAAATTAGTACAACCTCTATGTAAAACCTTATGGAGATTCCTCAAAGAACTAAAAGTAGATCTACCATTTGATCCAGCAGTCCCACTACTAGGTATTTACCCAAAGGAAAAGAAGTCATTTTATCAAAAAGACACCTGCATGCAAATGTTTATTGTAGCACAATTCACAATTGCAAAGATGTGGAATCACCCTAAATGCCCATCAATTCATTAGTGGATTAACAGAATGTGGTATATGTATACCATGGAATACTACTCAGCCATGAAAAACAATGACTTAATGCCTTTTGCAACAATTTGGATGGAACTGGAGACCATTATCCTAAGTGAAGTATCTAATGAATGGAAAAACAAATACTGCATGTACTCGCTATTAAACTGGAACTAACTGATGAGTACACATGTGCATAGAGGAAAGTAAAACTCAGTAGAAATCAACCGGGGGGCGGGGAAAGGAAGGGATGGGCAAAGACCTACCTAATGTGTACAATGAACACTATTTGGGTGACAGACACACTTTTTACTCTGACTCAAGCATCACAAAAGCAATCCATGTAAGCAAAAACATTTGTACTCCTGTAACACTTTGAAATAAAAAATAAAAAGAAAGATTTAAAAGTTACTCACTTGCTCACACACAAAAAAAATCCCTAACAAAATATTAGCAAATAGCACTCTGCAATATATAAAAAGAATTATACATCATGATCAAAGTAGGGTTTGTTCCAGAAATCCAAGGATGATTCACTTTCAAAATCAATCAATGCATTTGACTGTATTAACAGACTAAAGAAGAAAAAAATCACATGATCATACCAATTGATTAAGAGAAAGCCTTTAACAAAAGTCAATACCCATTCATTATAAAAATTCTCATAAAATAGCAATAGAAGGGAATTTCTTCAACATGGTAAAGAACATCTATTCTCGTCTCCCCCAAGAAAACTACAGCTAACATTATACTTAATGGTTAGAGACTGAAAGCTTTTTCCCTACAACCATAAATGTCTTACTACTTTGATTCAACAAAGTGCTGGATGTTCTTGTAAATGCAATAAAACAAGGGGAGGAAATAAAAGTCACACAGACCAGGAAGAAAGGAATCAAAGTGTCACTATTTTCAGAGGGAATGATTGTCTATGTAGTAAATCCAAAGGAATCTACTAAAACATCCCTTCAACCCATAAATGAGTTCAGCAAAGTCACACATGGATATCAAAATTTAGAGGATAATACAATTTACAATGATCAATATTTTTAAAAACTAAATACTTAGATATAAATCAAACAAAAGGTACAGAATTTGTGTGTTGAAAACTACACCATGCTGGCCAAAGGAATAACAGAAAATACAAATTAATGGAGATAAATACAATTTTTATGGATTGGAAGATTCAACATGGTAACAATGTCAATTCTTTCCAAACTGACATGCCGATTTAACACAATTCTTATCAAAAGCCTAGCAAAATTTTTAATAAGTATTGAGATTATTCTAAAATTCATATGAAAATTCAAAGGAACTAAAATAGCTAGAGCAAATTTAAATTAAGTGTGACTTATATCACTACAGTATCAAGATTAACAGTGGGACAGACACATAGATCAACAGAGCAGAACAGAGAATTTGGAAATGTACCCATGCAAATTTGACCAATTGATTTTTGGAAAAAGCAATTCAGTGGAGGAAAGATAACCTTTCAACAAATGGTACTGAAGCAATTGGATGTCCATAGGCAAAAATAAATGAACTTTGACTTAAGTCTCACACATTACACAAACTTCAAATATATTAACTCAGCATGAATTATGGACTTAAATATAAAAATGTAAGACCATAAAACGTAAATAAAAAGAGGAAAAAAATCTTCAGATTCTAAGGTTAGGCAAATAGCTCTGAGACTTGATTCCAAAAGCATGATCTATAAAAGAAGAAAATGGATAAATTGGACTTCATCAAAATTAAAATCTTTTAGTTTGTGAAAGATCCTGTTAAAAGAACAAAAAAACAAGCTACAGACTAGGAGAAAATAACAGTAAATCCCATATCCAACAAAGGACTAGTATCTAGAATATATAAAGAACTTTTAAAATTCAACAATAAGACAGCAAACACAATTAGAACAAAGGCACAGATATGAAGAAATATTTTAGCAAAGATATACAGATGGCACATGAAAATATGTTCGACATCATTACTCATTAGGGAAATACAAATCAAAGGCACAATGATATATCACTACCCACCTATCAGAATGGTAAAATAAAAATAGTGACAAGACCAAATGTTGTTGAGAATGTGGAAGACTGAACCACTCATATATTGTTTGTACATTCTATATTATTTTGGTTGATAGTTTGAATTTCTGCTAAATTTCTAATCAAAGTATTTTTGTGTGTATTTCCTCATATAACTTTGCAATATTTCTTCGAGGTGGTAATAGGGAGGGATTCTAATTACTTCTCTTCACAAATAAGTAAATAAATTTGTGGAGTGGTTAATTTACTATCTAAGATCACACAATAATGTTGTCACAGAACTACAGAAGTCAGTTAATGTCAGTCCGAGAACTTTCTTAGTGTTCCAAGACTACCACCAAGGTGATTCTAATTGTTTCTGTGACTGATTTATAATCTTAAACATGTTTTTTTTAAACTTGTGAGAAGAACTGATGAACCTATGATCATGAAATTTCTTAAATGAAATTTCCACGGATTAAAAGCAAAAAATCATATTATTTTCTATTACTATGTTTTAACACTCTGTTAAATAGAACAATATTATTATAATTGAGATTCCCTTTTCTTTTTTGTATATATTTCATGTTTATTGAAGTAAATACTTTTTTCTGAAAACTTATTCAACTATTAAAAAATAGATTGGTTATCAATAATTAACATTCACCTGTGGATAACTTTCTGCATGATTTCTACATGAAAACAAACAGATGTTTAAAGGTGAAGATAGCCATAGAAAATAACTTTTAGGTTACTTTCTTGAGAAATGAGGCAAGAGAGATAAATGGTGGTATACACTTGGTTAATGTTAGTTTCTTTATAAAGGCATTTTCCATCCCTGAAGTAGAGCAACCATCATGGGCCTAAATGATTTCATCTTTGGCATTGCAACCTTTATTGCGCTGTACCGCATGGAGAGATGAAACTGCAAAGAGACCTCAGTTATTCTAAACAATTGAAATACTTTCTTTAAAAATCCCTTTTTCCCTGAAATAATTTTATAGTGATATTTAATAATGTTTTCCTCCCAAAAGTGGCACTCGAGAAAAAGTACACAATCTCTAATTCTGAGTTCAAGCCTTAGCTCCTTCACTTACTAGCAATATAGCTTTGGACAACTCATTTATCACTCCAAATTTAATTCTCCTTGTCTGTAAATGGGGAGCTATTATCTGCCTCACAGGACTCTTAGGAAGATGAAATGAGATGACAGTAAGGTGTCTGATTTCCAGTAGGATCTCAGTAGATGCTGAGCCTAAATTGAGATTTTATGTAACTCTACAAATTCCCCTTTCTATTCTTTATTTTTCCCTTCTTCACCCTTCACAACATCAATCCTTCATTGTTTTCCTTCATTAAAAAAAATAATAATCACAGAGGTTTATACTGGGCCCTTTCTTCTGCTTACAAACTTTTCAATACCCGAAAAACAACTTTATTTGTCACAATTTTCCCCTCTCTAAACTAGATAGTCTGTTGTCCTTCGGCATTCTGGAGAAGTCTATGGGATTTGATATTAAAGAAGCTTAAGTTTCTATGAGTATAATATGAATGAATCATGATAATTGGGAAATAAAGAGTTGATGCAAAAGGTTTCATGATCCGTCATCTGTTTATAATTCTGTCTCATCCAGTGTGGAGTCCACTGTCACAGCCACATGCTAGTGCTAGATGAGAAGCATGATCAGGAAGTAGAATTTTGGGGAAAGGAAGTTTTAAGAAGAGCCATAACAATCCAGTAAAAATGCTAGAAAAAACAATCTTAGATGGTGGATCTTGTGGGTTTTTTGCATCTGTTTATAAATTGGACTTAATCAAAATTTAAAACTATCCCATTTTATGGATTTACCACTGTTTATCTGTTTACCAGGAGAAGGATAGTTGGATTGTTTACAGATTTTTGAAATCATGAATAAAGACTCTATAAACTTTCACGAACAGATTTTTTAGTGAAAATAAAAAAAATTTTGAGTGAGTAGGAGTGGTTAAAAATCTAGTTCATGACATTCCTCATTGTCCTTTTAATATTGGTAGAGCCTGTAGTATGTTCTCCTTTTTATCCCTGTTGTTGGTAATTTGTGTCTTCTCTCTTTTTTTCTTGGTCAAACTGGCTAGAGGTTTGTCAGTTTTACTGATGTGTTTCTAAGAACCAGATTTGGAGTTTCTCTAATGTTTTTTTTGCTTTCAATTTTATTGATTTCTTCAATTAACTTTGTTATTTCTTTCCTTCTGTTTATTTTGGGTTTAATTTGTTTTTCTTTCTCTAGTTTCTTAAGATGGAAACTTAGATATTCTTTTTTAAATTTAGGGTTTAATGCTATTGATTTTTCTTTACGCAGTGTCTTGAATGTATACCTTAATGTTTGATATGTTGTGTTTTCATTTTTACTTAATTCAAATTTTCTAATTTTTCTTGTGACCTTTTTTTTGGCCACGGTTTTCAGAAGCAAGTTTTTAAATTTCAAAACATTTGGGGATTTTTCCAGCTATCTTGCTGTTATTGAGCTCTAGTTTAATCTTATTATGGCCAGAAAACATAATTTGTGTGATTTTAATTTTCATGATTTCTGAAGGATTATCTTATCGCTTAGAATATGGTTTAGTTTGGTGAATGTTCCAAAGGCACTTGAAAAAAATATGCATTCTGTTTTGTTGGGTGAAATGTTTATAGATATCAGTTAGGTCAAGTTGATTTGAACTGTTGTTCAGGCCTTTTATATCCTTACTTATTTTTTATTTGTGCTATTGATTACAAAGACAGAAGTGTTGAAATCTCCAACCATCATTGCAGAAGATTTTTCTATTTCTCTTTTCAATTCTATCAGTTTTTGCCTCATGAATTTTGAAGGTGTTAGGTGGTCATAGAGATTTCATATTAAAATAAAATAGAGTAAATACTGCAGAAGAGTAGAAACAATAGAAATTTCTTTTATTCCTCTTTAAGAAGTTATATTAAAAGCAGAATGTTCTTCATTCATAGACCATGTAAGCACAGTTGCTTTTGTTCTTTCCTTTAGACTAGCCTAGTGGTTTTCAAACTTTAAACTTAAAAATCTTATAGAATTGTGCAGACAAATCCGTTTATACTTTATGGATGATTTAAGGAATACATATGGCTAAACTTAACTCTACCTGATATTATTCTTATGTACATACTTCAGAATCCATCCTCCTGCAAAATGCACCTCCCCAATATTTTCTTTCTCCTTTATTTTGCTTGGGAATGTCCAACCCAAAGGTTACTTTCACAGTGAAACTTCTTTGAACTGCTTTTTTCCTCAGCAGATTAATTTGGGCTCTCCTATCTCTTTAATCATGTCTCTATCATGGCACCTGAAATTCTGTTATACAGGTTGTGTATCCTTTATCTGAAATGCTTAGAGATGAGAAGTGTTTCGGGATTTAGGATTTGTTTTTGGATTTGGGAATATTTGCATATTCATAATGATGTATCTTGGGCATGGGACCCAAGTCTATACATGAAATTCATTTGTGTTTCATATACACCTTACACACATAGCCTGAAGGTAATTTTATACAATATTTTAAATGATTTTGTGCATGAAACAAAGTTTGTGTTAGAGACTTATGTGTTGAATTTTCCACTTGTGGCATCATGTCAGCACTCAAAAAGTTTCAGATTTTAGACCATCTCAGATTTCAGATTTTCAGATTAGGGATGCTCAACCTCTATTTGAATATCTGTGAAATACCTTCCAAGAATAACTTAATCATCTGTTTCCACATTGCTTGTCATAGCAACCCTATATGCAGGGGCTATTTTTAAATGAATAAATGAGCATAATTTTCCTGCTATCAACAAAGAGGCTGGGTCATTTATGTTTTCCTTGGCTCTTGACTTCACTTAATAATTGTGGAGTCATGATTAGTAGAAGGATACTTCATTCAATACATTTTTTTTTTAGCTGATCAATTAACCAGGTTGTTTATCATCTTTGAGTGCACAAATAATCCATTCATCTACTAAGTGACATTCATTATTTCTTTGCTTTTCCTGGCATACTTCTCCTTTCTCTGTTGATTGATACAAAGTTGCGTGAAAATGCCTCACCTCTACTTCTAGGACCCATAGGTGAGCTACTCTCAATAGGTAGTTCTCCACTCCCACCAACTTCTATTCTGTCCATCTGCATCTACAGCACGCCACTATCACTTCTTTTAGCTACTACTGCCTCCTTCTTGACAATAATGCCACCAATGGGGTTTGGTCTGAAGATGCCTAAGGGATGCCAGGTTCTCTGATGTCCTTCATGTGACAAGGCCATATAGAAATAGAGAGAATGCTCCTCTCTCATTAGTGTTCATGTGGTCCTCCAATGTTTTCCAATTTCCAGTGTTTTCTACCTAGAGCTTCTTCCTTCCACTCTCTTATTAGAATTCAGGTGGGACTATATGGGAGGACTAGACTGGAGACAGATTTGAACTCACAGAATTCTTCTTCTCTACAGTTTAAGCTTTGTGCTTGGCGCAGTTTGACTCCTTTTTCCTTGAGAGTGACTACCCACCCCTGGGAGTCTTTTCAATACTATATGTAGGTTGACTTCTTATAGGCCTGACCCACCTATCTACTAGAAATGAATTTCCAGGGGTCATCTCAGCTGTGACAGATGGAGCATGAGGTATTGTACTTTGGGTATCTACAGGGCCTATTTAATTATTTTTAACAGGATAAGCCAGTCCAGAAAGGTTCCAGTCTTGTCTGCTGAGATGCAGCACGTGGTCACTAAGCTGAGCCTTTTGCAGGTGCTGAGAGTAGATATTGAGTGCCACAGACAGGCACACACACCCAAATCATACAACAATTATTGATTTGGGGAAACAATTAGTAATAGAAGTTTCCAGAAGAAATAACATAATAGGGTATCTTAGCACATGAATGAAGTCCAAGGACTGAGAAGCTGGGACATGGTCTACTTGTATGTTGAAGCAGGAAGGACAGTGGTATTTAGGTGATCTCTAATGAGGAGAAGGACCCAGCCACCAGACTCAGTTGTGAGTCTGGGTTTCAGGCTTCAGATAAGGGACTAACAGGCACGTGGCAGGACCCAGAACTAGGAGAAGGTTACCATTTGAAAACAAATGGATGGGGACCAGAGCATGGTATGTGTGTGTTTACGCATTTTTTCTTTCAAAAGATTTTCATGAGAACCTCAATGCATGAGATACTGTGTTAAGAAGAAGCCCGTTCATAAGACATGGAAAAACTAAGGCTCAGGAATGGGATGGAAACTCCATTTTCAGAATAGACACAATACCAAGGTCAGAAAAGCAGCAAATACAGGTCTATGCTGGCCCTTGAGAGTGTGAGCTGTCATTTAGAAAGCATTCACATTCATACTAATGTTGATGGAGCTGGGAGCTGTGTGCACTAAATGCTTCGTAGGCCATCACTTCATTCAAATCTCTCAACTGCCTGGTGAGGTGCATACAGTCACCATTGTTAGAGTTAAAGAGACTGATCATCACAGCTGTGACAAATGGAGTGTGATTTATTGTACTTTGGGTACCTACAGGGCCTACTTAGTTATTTACAAGAGGATGGGCCAGGGCAGAAAGGTCCTAGTCCTGTCTGCTGAGTTGGAGCCTATAGTAGCTGAGCTGAGCCTATTGTAGCTGAAGGAAGGAACCCAGTTCAGGAAATGAAGTGACTTAGTCAAGGTCCCAAATAGGATAGGATCTATAACTGATGCAAAATTTATAAATGGAAATGGTAATTGATAAAATGTTTATTTCTATAATTCCAAACATCTATAGTAAGTAAACTGATTAAATTTTAACTATATTCTGGTATCATATCAGTAAAACCTTATATATAGTCTTCAGAAACTATATCAAAACAAAGGAAACTGATAACTTGGGAGGAGTTCAAAACTGCCTTCATCTTATGCAACATATCAGGGGCATTATAAACTGTTGATCTTGTCCTCCTTCTTGAAACACGTTCTTTTCTTGGCACACGTTCTGTTCTTGGCTTCCTTGTTCTTATACACTTTTGATTTCCCTTCTACTTCCTTGGCCCTTGCTGGCTGTTCACCTGCTACCAACCGGCAAATGCTGAACTCCCAGGGTTTGGTCTTGGGCCCTGGTCGTTTCTCTGTGCTTACTCTCTGCCTAGGTGATCACAGCTGGTTCTGTGGTTTTAAATGCATCCAAATGCTCATGAATCCCACATCTATACCTCTAAGCTTCAATTGTCTCCTAGATTCTTGCCTTACATATCCAACTACCTATTTCACGTCTCCATCTTGTTACCACTCCATCTCATCCAAACTGAACCTCTGGATTTTCACCCACCTTTCTCTTCCTCCCCTGGTTCCCCTGTCTCAGTAAATGAAAATCTCATCCGGTCAGTTGCTCAGGCTTAAGACTGAGACCCAAGAGTTGGCTTCAATTACTCTCTCTTCCTCCATTCCCACCTATTTTCCAGGCATCCAGGAAGTCCTACTGGCCCTTTCTCCAAAACGTGTCTTGAATCTGCTCTTTCCTCTACCTCCCCTCTGCTGCCTTCGATCCAAGCCACCCTAATTTTTCAACTGAACTTCTGCAGTAGCCTCTTTTCTGTACCCTTTGTCTCCATGTTTGCTTCCATGCAATCCATTCCACGATCAGCATTCAGAGTGCTATTATGACAACATTAATACCATTAACCACATCACTGTTTAAAACTCTCCAGTGGCTTCTGATATTTACAATAAAACCCGAATTCGTAAATATGGCCCTAGATGGTCAGGCTGGTGGGAACCTCCCCAACTCCATTTTCTACTGTACATACTCCATCCCTTTCTAAGCCCCAGGCTTCCATCCTTTGTTTTCTTTGGACATGGCAACCCCGTGCCTGCCTCGAGGCTTCTCTTCTTGCTGCTCCCTCTCCATCAGATGCTCTTGCCTGGCCCTTTGCACACTGGGTTTTTCTCATCCCTCTGGTGTCTGCTCACATATCAACTCTTCAGAGAGGCCTTTCTGGGCCAGCGGTGTGGAGTGGCCATCTACTGTGTTACTTTATGCCATGATCTGATTTTCCTTCTTTCACAGCTGTTTCATCATGTGTCCATTGATTGTGATAGGTGTCTTTCTCCCACAGTGGAGCGTAAGCTCCTTGAGGGCAGGGTGTTTGTCCATAGTGCTCATTATCCTCTTCCTAATCAATCAAGCAGGGCACACACCATGTGCTCAGTATACTCCTTACATAAACTGTTTAGCTCCATGCATGGCCTTAGGAGTCCTTTTCAGTGTAGTGAGATGGTGACATGTCAACTTTACTCACGGCCATTTTAGAACTTGCAAGGCAGAAGTGTATAGAGTCCTTTCGCTGAAGAGTGCCTCACATCCAGTCCAATCTTAGTAATTCTGGGCGCGGGGGGAAGAGCACAGTAGGCTACCAGAGGAGCCTGCCATGAGACTTTACTCTTCTGGTTGTTCGTCTTTCCTTCAAGTCATAGGTCTTCAGAGTAGAGTCTACATGTCCTCATAAAGTTGTCAGCCATGTCCAAAGCCCACAATTTCTTATAATGGGGAGACTGCAGAACGCATGAGCTTTGACTACCCAAAATGCAGCATCTTTACTTCTTTATGGAAAATATAAGCCTTGTTTCCTGTCTCATCAGTTGAGCCCAAATCTCAGACCCTTATTTATTGTTCCTGGATTTAAGATCCTCAGCCAATTAAGAAAAGTTCGTCTGACTCGTCTAGGGGACTCAATTAGTCTGGGGAGGTGGCAGGGAGTGAAATGAACACTTTGAAGATACTAACTCGGAAATAACGGAACGCTTTTTCCCTCTATCCTTAAGGTGGTGCGTAAACAAATAAATAAACTAATAATTCAGTTTTTTTAAAACAATATTCTGGGCAGCTTTACTCTTTCCAAAGCTCAGCTCTGATCTTTTCTATCCTCTGTTGAACATTTTCAAGGCTTTCTATGCTTCTGGAGGCTGTCTTAGGATAATGTTCAGGGGCTCCCAATTTCAGGCTACAAGTCCCTTCACAACCTTGTCTCCCATATTTTTACTTCAAAGGAAGGAAGAACAAGAAAGGGCAGCTGGGGCCAGGCTGCCTCAGCTCTGTTACTTTCTAGGCACCTTATCCAGTTAACTTCAGAAGTCTGAGGTCCTACTTATAGAGTGGCTGTAGTGATAGCTCTTGCCTTATACTGTTAGTACCTACTTTATGGCACAGACTAAATAAGATACTGCATGGAAATTACTTAGGATAATTCCTGGTGAAGCATCACTGCTTTGTAAATGTTAACTGTTCTCATTCATCCACTATTGCTCTTAGCTAAAGGGGCCTCTGAACTTGCCCCATACATCCCTGTCTCTATGAGTTTGATTGTGGCTATTCCTTCCCCCGCCATACTCTTTTTCCTCCTCCTTAACCATTGGTTTCCATCACTAAATAGCATTCAGTCTTCTTGGGCATCTGAGTTTTCCAGGTTTAACTTTGACTGACAGCTGAAGCCCCTCTCTCTCCTCTGTGATGGATTCCCTGCCAATGCATGGCTTTGCATACTCCTTTCTTTCAACTCTTATATTTCCCTACCACTCTCTTATGGTACTTACAATGTTCTGGCTAGCATTCTGGCATTGATGCAGATGTCCACTCCCTTCCTAGTCTGCAAGCACCTTGAGGTCTACAAAAACTCGTAAACTATGGACCGAAGCCTGGGCTTCCCTCTGGAGAGGCTGACCTCTTCCAAACATACGGAGTCCTGGGAGGCTATTCATGGAGCAGTGAGTGAGGAAGCTGACACCTAGAGAGCCAGGAGAGTCCCATCCAAATTCATGATGGCTGAAGTGACTACACTGTAGCAGCTAATAAATCTCCCACTACTCTCTTCTGTGTTTTGCTTTTGGTTATGACATAAAACTGCTACAGAATCTTACTTGCTGCTAATGTGTAACAGAAGGCAAGAATGCCTTCTCTTCTCTCACATACCTCCCTTCTGATATTTTTTGTGAATTGGAGTTTAGAAACACATGAAAAAAATTTTTCTTTCAAATACGCTAAAAAGGACTCCATAATTTGCTTTTAAATGTTTACACACGCTCACAGAACCACCCCTCCTAATAGTGCTCTTCCATAAAGGTATTGGGGAGAAGGAAGGAGTTGCCCCAGTGTTAACTACTTTTTTGCTAACTTTTTGAAAATAGCCCAATGTTGTGTTGTGTTCTAGCTTTGGATCCACTGGCAGCTTCCTGATGTGTAAAACGGAGGCTAGTAATAGCCCCACCTAACACAGTGTTAAAGATTAATTAAAATACTTCATTGAAAGCTCACAGCCCAGTGCCTGGAAAATTGAATGATTGAGTTGAGATCCTAAAAATAAAAGTGTCCTTTGGGTGTACCATGCAATACATCGATTTCCCGTCAGTATAAATGCCTTATTCTGATTCTGTGGATCTGAACAAATCAATTTCTTACCTGGTATTGGGAACAGAAGCATCAACCTCTGACAGAATCATGCTTCGTTGCCTGAAGATTCCTTGCCCTAAAGTTTCTTGCTTTCTGACCCTGGTTGTAACACATAGAAACTGCTTTTGTGCAGTGCAATCAAAGCAGTACAGTGCTTCCATGTCTGACTTTCAACTTTCTCAACGTGGTACCTCAAGCAAGGCCCCAAGCTAAAAACTGCGTTTTGTCTTAGGACTGTTAAGAAATGTTGGGAAAGTCCTCAACCTATTTATGAAAAAGAGTTGTTGCTCATATTTTTTTTGGTTTCCCTCCAGCAGACCTCAAGGTGGCTAGCAAGTCCTGTAACTCCCACTGAATTTACACAGCCAATTCACTTGGGAATAATTTGCGTCTTTGACTGGTCAAACTTTCTGTATATTATAGGTATTAGGTTAAACCAACTCAGAAGCATGAGTAGTGTTTTCTCACCCATCCTTCCTCCAGGTTAAATTATAATATGAGTAGGCGTTGTGACTGAGTGTGTCCTGGGAGGGTGGTAATGTAGGCCTCCCGGCTGTATGTTTTGCTGTAAATCTTCTGGATTCTTCATCTTGACTATGAGAGGGCAGCAGTTGGGGGTGGGGGGCCGAAAGCAAAAGTTAGTGATTTTCAGATTACACCTAAAAGTAGCTAATCTAAACCCAAACAACCACTTTTCTCTCAGATTCATTAACCGTGCTTTCTATAGGCTTTGAAATAAAAACTTTTGGCTATTCAATTCCTAAACCATGTTTATATACATTATGATATTTGATATTCATAACAACCCCATGACCTTTTTTGTACAGGAAAGGAAAGGAAGATGCAGGCAGTCAAAGTATCCAGATTCACTGGAAGAAGTGAGCGAGAGTAGGGGCCAGAGTATGGAATTCGCAAAGTGTGGCGCAAATCCTAGAACTTCACCTTAGGAAAGAGTGACTTTGGCAAGTGATATAAAACCTCTGGGCCTCAGTTTATGCATGTGAAAAATTAGGATAAAAATATTCACCATGTATGATTTATTACAGGGAAAATTATTTGGAAACTGTATTTAATATACCAAGATGGTCTAATAATGTCTACGGAAAAAATTTGCAATAGCCGATCTATGCTTTCCATTCTATGACCAAATAGTTATGCCAAGAAAATTCCTTGGCTCCCTCTTATTGTAAAAATATGAGAGAAAGAAGGCCTGATTGCTGTACGTATTCTTAAAATTGTTTGCCTTTGTGTTCTTTAAGGGGGTATAGCAAATTCTAAGAAAAACAATAGCACAGTTACTGTGCTCTCTGAACTTTGAAAATAAAATTTCCTTCCTTGCTGCTTTTGTCCTTTTCCACTTAACAGAAATAGATGACTCATGTCTCCAGGTTTGAAGATGGCAACGATTTAAAGTTTTCAAAGTCACTAGCAAATTAACTGACTTATCAAAGTCAAGGCTGCATTTAGACACACAATCAGCTTTGCTTTGTCCTTGGGTTGTCAGTTCAAAACATGGATAATTCTTGCTAATGGGAGTCCAATTTGCTGTCTGCATGGCGTTAAACTACGGGTGGTACCTTAATTTTAGTCAGCAAGTTTAAAAAAAGGTCCAAAGTCCAATAACCATATACTGTTCTTTTCCCTCCTATTCCTATTAGGTATTGGATTTTAAGATGCTCTTTTTTTGCTGAGTGACTATAATTATTTCAAATTTTGGACATAATACCTCTCTGTATTTTACCATTTTAATATTTCTATTTCGCATTTTCCTCATCCAAGTCAGTGGGTTCATCCAAAAGCATAATCAATGATGCCAGGAAAAACTCTGGAATTTAGATGGCTGTGCTTTACTTTATTTATTTTTTTTAACTTGGCAGAATGAGAAAACAGAAGACAAAAACAAGTACCTTGACAACACAAAAGTGATTTTATAAACAATAGAAATCATGGAAAAGCGGCTTCTGGTATGTGCTAATTGCTGGTAGACAAACCCTGTGTTGCTAAGGACTTGTCTGAGCCTAATTGTCTCACTTAACCTTCCTGTCTCACAATTTTCCATTTATTAAATTGTGAAATTAATGCTCTTCTTTCTGGGTTGTTAAGTGGGATGTTTCAAGAAGAGCACAGATGCTAAATCTACGCAATATCAAAACAGCCCACTGGAAAAAAAAAACATGGGCAATCCACTTATTCGTCTGCAAGATGTATTGGCTTTAACTGATTTGATTTTTTTAAATTTTGTTTTTTTTTAACCTATTGAACTGAATGATTAATAAAACATTACAAAGTGGTTTAAAGTAACTAATTATCTGAGGAACATATAGAGAAAGCTGAAGTTCTTCCCATTTCATGGATTTATGTTACTCATGGATAGAGAACAGAATTAATTCATTTCTCAAAATACTGCAAGTATGCCCACACATAATTCAATGGCAGGTAATATTTCATTATAAAGTGATTTAAAATCCCCACGGACTCAATTACTACCTTAAAAACCAACTCCATAAAAGTTTTGAATCATGTTATAGTTATAAATTTACCTTCACACTTAAACTTTCTGACATTTTACTTCATGAAACCATAGGTCATATTAGTACTCAGTAAATGAGTTGGTTGAATAAATAGATGTATAAATAAAAGAACATTTATGGGAGTTAAAAGAAGTGGGTTGTTTACATGACTAAGATTAAGTGGCTATGCCTCAGTTGCTTTGTTGGCACAATAGGAATGATGTCTGCTTTATGGGGTTATGGTGACAAATGAGAAAAAACTTTGGAGACCACTAATAACATGATTTAAATGTAATGTGATTTTATTTTTAGTATGGGAGCATTTGATTTTTCCAACATTATGAGAAAATGAGAGAGTTAACGAATGAAATTTCAAAGCATTGACCTATCTAGGTAGTATTTAAAAATAACTAATTTGACAGAAACATTTCTAAGATATGGTAGTGGTTTTTTTTTTCCTTTATTAACTAGAACATAATGAACATAATTTAACCTTACTTTAATGACTCATGGTTATTATTATGATGTATGCGGCAAAGCAATAATTTTTTCTTGATGGTTAAAGTTTGTAGGACTGATGGCTCCTACATTAAATCATTAAACAGCCCCAGAGTGCTTTGCTTCTCTAATTAGACTATTCCTACCACCAGTCACTTCTCACTATCCTAAAAAGATGACATTATTTCTTCTGATATTCAGTCCTCTGTAGGCTTGGATGAAACAGAGTTTAAAGGAGAAAACAGAAATCTAAGCCTGTTAAGAGTAATAATATTGGTTTACCTAAAATGCAAAGTAAATAATTTTTACCCCTGGAACTGGAGTGATTCTCTGTCTATGCTACAAAAGTAGAGTGAAACCTTCTCTATTGCACAGCAAGTCACTTTCTCCGCACCCCCAACACCTTCATCAGCCTTTTGCATATTAATCCATATTTATAATTGCATAATCACTCTGCCAGCCTACCTTTTCCATGACAGCATGGTAACCTCAAGGGCAGAAATCATAAACTATACATTCCATCACAGTGCCTCACATACATAGCAAGTTTATACTAAATGTTTTTAAAAATAAATGCACAAGAGATTTGCAGGCTGTCTCTGCTTCTGTGTCCAAACAGGGCTAATGTGTATCTCTTCAGGATGATTACAAAGTTGTCTAGGATCAAACCATATTAAATAATGATTGCATTTCCTTACAAAAGTCAGTTGATTAATGCAGGTTTCGCTTATAAATTATGTTTTTTTAATTTAAAAATTATTATCCATTTGACAAATAAAAGGAGGGAGGCAGGAGAGAAAAGCATATAAATGAAAATTAAGTTCATTCATTATTTCAGATCTTTGGAAATTAATGGAAAGCAAAAGTCTGAGTAGTGACTGGAACACCTTGTGTAGAAAATCAAAATGGTGCCCTACACTTTGTAATAAAGGATTGACATATCAAGAGAATTCCAAAAACCGCAATGTGAGAATGAGGCTGATGTCTGTATTAGTCAGCCACCATAGTGGTTTCCCACCACGCTGACGATGATGGCCTTTCTGAAAGGAGAGCCACAGGGTGGCTGTCCAACAGAGTCACTGTAAGATTTCATTAGGGATGTCACTAAGAGACCATTGAGATTTGAGTATATTCTTTTATTGCTGCAGCTGCCTGTTCCCAGCTCAGGTAATATGAGAGATAGGTTGGTTAAGAATCACCCTAAGTGTTGGGGACGCCCATTATAAACATACTGACACACACATACAAACATACATATGAAGAAACCAAACCTACTTCTTACGAAGAATCTAGTACATTTATGTATCACACCCCAATTATCTTCCACTTAATAGGTAAAGCTTCATTTCCCAACTAAGGAGTGATCAAGTCATTTTGCATTAGCGTCAGTCAAGTGTATATAAAGGGCTCAAGGTGCTAATATTCTGTTTTCAGTTAATGCCTAAACAAGCACATACACATACACACATATATTGTCACCTTCACATGCACACATAGATGGGAAAAAAACCCTTGATTTTCTTAAGGAGCATAAACTTAGAGAACATACACATATATATGCATGTATATAGTTGTCTATATATACATTTATATATTAATGTATACAACATATATGTGTATATGTGTGTATATGTATGTATAGTTTCCTATTGCTGCAGAACAAATTACGACAAACTTCGTAGTGACTTAAAACACCTATTTATTATCTCACAATTTTTGTGGCTCAGAAGGTCAGGAGTCTGGGGACAGCTTAACTGGGTCTCACACTTAGGGTCTCACAATGTTGACATCAAGCTGCCAATCAGCCTGCATTCTTAGGTAAAGGCTCCACTAGGGAAGGATTCTATTCTAAGCTCTCTCAAGCACAGTTCGTCTCCTTGCAGCTTAGAAGTCACGGTGGCTTGCTTCTTCCCAATCAGCAATGGAAAGTTATGCTGGTTGGAGTCTCTGATCTCTAGGTGTTTTTGAAAGGGCCTGATGAAGTCAAGCTCAAGCAGCATAATATCCCTTTTGATTAAATCAGTTGGGGCTGTAACTGCATCTGCAAAATCCCTGAACCTTTGGGATGTAACCTAACATAGTCACGGGAGTGATAGCCCATGATGTTTGCCGTATTCTCCTGATTTGAAGCAGGTCACAAGTCCAGCCCACCCTCAAGGGAAGGAGACTGCACAAAGATATTGATGCTAAGGCAGGAATCATGGCGGCCACCATAGGGTGTGTCTGCCATATATATATTTCCAATTTCCCAGAGAAATTTCAGTCCTTCAACTAATTTGATGAAAATAAGTAACGCTTGTATTATCCATGAGGCATAGATAATATTTTATTATTTTTCTTCCCTTCCATGTCCTGGTCATATTCATCAAAAAATGCTATGGGTTTTACTTCTAAAACATGTCACAAATTTTCCCCCTTCGCTCCACCCCTATCCTCACCGTTTTTGTGGGCTACTATTTCCCACAGGGTCGTACTCCTGTGTCTCTTTCCCGTCATCCGTCACAGAGTTAAACATATCGTACACAGCAGATCCTGTCATCACCAATGCTTGAAACCCTCTCATAGGTTGCTAGTGCATTTGGAAAAATCTAAACTCCTTATAATGATCAAAAGTCTATACTGATTAGAATAAGGTCCTCTGCCAATAACAGAAACTCCAAATAAACTGATAGTTTTTATTTCTTTTACAAAAATCTTGACGACATGCAGTCTGAAGGCTCTGCTCCAAGATGTTTTTAGTTGCCCAGGTTTCTTCCAACTTCCATGACCACACCACCCCAGGGTACAGCCCTGGCTCTTTATCCAAAGCAACATTTGGGTGACAGACAGCAGGAAAAAGGAAGGAACAATATAAATATACCGAACAGTACAGCTATCCCTATGGAGGGCTCCTGGATGATGTCACAAGACACATTCGTTTATCTCACATTGGCCAGATCTGAGTCACATGGTCCCACCAAACCTCAAGGAAGGCTGGAAATGTGGCATTTATCCCTGGGTGGCATATATTCAATCCAAAGTTGGTGACTTTATTGCATTGAAAGATGAGTAGAACAAATATTGGAGGAAATCCAACAAACTTTGCTTCAGTCTACCCCTGGCCACCCAAACATTTATGCGTATTCTTCACGCCATACATGCGACATACTCATCCCCTCTGAGAAGGAGGCAGGCCCCAAAGTTCTGACCAGTTACTGCATCTGAACAAAAGTCCAAGATGTCTGCGTCATTCACATCGTCTCCTCCAGCCCTGTAGTTTGTTCTTCTTATTTTGGTGACTGATAAATTAAAAGACTAGTTATCTGTCCCTCATCTCACCCATATTCAGTGGAGCAGTGGCACAGGAAAGTGTAGTAAGAAACTCTTATTCAGAAAGAAGGAGAATGGGGTGCACAGGCCAGGAAGGATTCCATAGCAACTATATTATTTTACTGGTCAGGAACAGCAGATTCTCTTCCCTGGAGGTAGAGTACTTTTCTTGTGGTGCTTATCCCATGGGCCCTTTGGAAGGAATTCCACTGCTCACGATCTTTGTGCCCTCTGTGTTAACCCTTCAAAAGATTGTTCTTGGTGCCTTATCTGTGACCTTATCCAAGAGAGGACCTTGCAGGGTATGCTGTTGTTGCTGCTCCGTTGGTGTTAAGTTTTGGTGCCCAGGGCTCTTTTGGAGTCTGAATGTTGACAGGCTTTTGCAGCCCAGGAGTATAGTTTATTTGGCGATATGGTCTTTCAAGAATGTGTAAGCTTTCTGATTTATTTATGCACAACAGTTCCATCTGCAAATAACTATAGCCAAAGGCACTGTCTAGGAAGGTTCTACACCCCAAATCTCTGGCTCTGCCTATCCCAGCCTCTGTCAACTGCAGGATGACTTCCTTGGGACCTTCGGAAATGATAAATTTTTCCATTCTCAGTTTCAGGGGGCTTGTAAGGCAGGGCCACCATTTCATCTCTTCCTGTGGCTGCACCTCAGAGCTACTCTAGCACAGCAGATTCGATCTCGTCTTACTTCATTCTCTCTGGGCTCTGACCACAAGTGTCTTTTTTCAGTTCTTTGGATATACTGACAGCGTTCCCTGCTCAAGATCATGCTGTGTGCTTCTTCTCCCTGAAATATTTCCCCCCCATCATCCACTTTTTCCTCCTCCTGTCCTTCAGGGACTGACTGACTCTATCTTATCCTTCGGTTCCTAAATTCAAATGTCACCTATTAAGTGACACTTTTCTGGCCACTGTGTGTAAATAAGTCTCCCATTTTTATTCTTTACTTCAGCTTCTTGTTTTCTTCATGATGTTTAGCAAATGGATAATTTTAAAATTTACTTCCTGTAGTGGGTTGAATGTCTCCGCCCACAATTCATGTCCACCTGGAACCTGGGACTATGACCTTATTTGAAAATAAGATGTCTACAGATGTAATTCGTTGAGAATCTTTATATATATATATATATTTTTTTAAATTTCAGAATATTATGGGAGTACAAATGTTTTGGTTACATAAATTGCTTTTGTACAGTTTGAGTCAAAGTTATTGTAACCGTTAGGTGTGAATTTACCCATCCTCTCCTTCCCCCAACCTGCTTGATTTCCGACAAGTGTTATTTCCATATGTGCACATAAGTGTTGATCAGTTAGTTCCAATTTAATGATGAGTACATGTGGTGTTTGTTTTTCCATTCTTGTGATACTTCACTTAGAAGAATGGTCTCCAGTTCCATCCAGGTTAATTCAAGAGGTATTAGTTCATCATTTTTTAATGGCTGAGTAGTACTCCATGGTATACATATACCACATTTTATTAATCTACTCGTGTATTGATGAGCACTGGGGTTGTTTCCTCATCTTTGCAACTGTGAATTGTGTTGCTATAAACATTTGGGTGCAGGTGTCTTTTTTATAAAATGTCTTTTTTTCCTTTGGGTAAATACCCAGTAGTGGGATTGCTGGGCCAAATAGTAGGTCTCGAAAATGAACACACTTTCTCTTTTTGCTTGACACCTCCCCCCCAACAGTCCTCTAGAAGGGTGCTCCTCAGATAGGAGCTTGCATCACATTCACCTGGAGGGCTTGTAAAAACAGATTGCTGGGACCTATTCCCAGGCCTTCAGAGTCAGTGGATCTGAGGTTCCAAGGTGGGGCCTGAGAATTTGCATTTCTAACGGTTTCTCAATGGATGATGCTGATGCTTCTAAACTGGAGGCTGAACTTTCAGAACTACTGCTGTCGGGTATAAGCTTTCGAGGTTTGGGACTAGGTTTGTTTGTCTTTTTCAACATTATGTGTTCAGCCCCTGGCATGGAGTCTGACACATGGTATGCAGTCATTAAATATTTATGGAATGATTTATTTAAATGGTAGTTTAAGAAACTCCTGTTTGTGTACATTACTCATCTTATGGAATGAGTGTTGGTTAAAAATATAAACTGCTGTGCTTAATTATCAAGTCATATACACATTTAGTCCTGCCTCACACTGTGGTGTTAACAGCTAGGTCTCCTGGCTGTTTACCAAAATAAGTCCATCGAATGAGGAGAACACACACAGGGAAGGGGTGAGCCCTTCACACAGAGTCAATTGAGGATTTGAGTGAAATGGGATGGAAATTTGATGGATCTGACAGCATGTGGATGGCCTAGTTCAGTTCTATGATTATGGTTATGGCCATTTGGGGTAGAAGCTTTCTAGTGATGTTCAGATTATGTAAGACCTTATGGACAACTCTGAGAATAGTTCCTTACATTCAGATTCCTAAGGAAAAAAAAAGTCTCAATATTTGAGTTTATTGCTCCCAAGTACATATTAGCATATGCCAGTTGCAAATTGGTGGCCCATGGGCAAAATCTGGCTAGTGGATGTGTTTTGTTTGGCTTGTGGGGTATTTTTAAAATGTGCAAAATTTCACGTTAACATTCAGATATCTGACTCCTCTAGAAAAACTGAAAGATGAGGTAATGCTGACAACAGTCTGCCAGATCTGCCCTGTTTAGACTCCAAGGACTCCTGTTATATTGTAACGTATATATTTAGTCTTTGACCCAGTTCCTGGCATAAAGCTCTTAAAATCCTCAGAATCTCCAAAGTGATGTCTTTTTGTACGCTAATGTGTTGATTGGTGGCTAGAAGCCCCTGGGTAGCTCCAAGATGGGGATTGGTCACAGAAATATCAAAGCATAATTAAAGGGTTGGCACTTTTAGCCCCACCCCTCAACCATGGGGGAGGGGGTGTTGAAGGTTAAGTTGATCACCAATGGCCAATGTCTTAATCAATCATGCCTATGTAATGAATCCTCCATAAAAAACCCAAGAGGACAGGGTTGGGAGGGCTTCTGGATAGCTGAACACGTGGAGGCTCCTGGAGGGTGGCGCATTCAGGGAGGGCATGAAAGTGCTTCCCACATATCTTGTTTTAATGCATCTTTTCATCAGTATCCTTTGTAATAAACCAGTAATAAGCACATTTCCCTGAGTTCTGTGAGCCACTCTAGCAAGTTAATGGAACCCAAAAAGGGGGTCATGGGATCTCTGATTTCTAGTTGGTCAGTCAGAAGCACAGGTCAAACAACCTGGGGCTTGCGATTGGCATCAGAAGTGAGGGACAGTCTTGGGGACTGAGCCCTCAACCCGTGGGACCTGAAGCTACATCCACATAGATAGTGTCAGAATTGAGTGGCATTAGAGGACATCCGGCTAGTGTCCACTGCAGAATTGATTGCTTGCTTGTTGGTGGGGAGAAATTCCCACACATTTTTTCAAAGGAGTCTTCTGTGTTGATTGTTGTTGAAAGAGAGAATAGAAGAAGAAAAAAAAAACACTTCAGTGGGTTTTTTCCATTCACAGCTCCTCAGAGGGACAGTCACCTCAGTCCTTACCTTGTTACAGCTGGCTTTCATTAGTTTATGTTACTTGCCTGGCCCTTCTGTAGACAACTGAGTTTTCAACCTGTCATTGTGTTGTATAATAAACCTTAATGAACACGTGCTGTGTATCAGGAACTGAAATTAGATACGAACAGGAGATGAAGATAGTGCTGGCCCTCCATGCGCGCGTGGTCTACTGGGCGAGATGGGCACTGAAGCGAATGGTTATAATGTTAAAAGCGCTATCATGGAGGTTTGCAAAAAGTATTATGGGAGTTACTGCTAATTATTGCAAAGAATCAGGAGAGAGAGAAAAGAAAGGATCTAAAGATGCCATAGATGTGGGGGAAGATAAAAAACAATGCAGAATGAGTCTCAGCAAAGTGCGTGATTTCCACTGGGCTTTTTCTTCATTTTTTTTTCTTTTTATATGTAGCTCTTTCGCTTATTGAAAACATTTAGTCTGTGCTCCTCGGATCTTTGGCACTGGGTACTACGATATGATAACTCTTTCTTCATGGTGTCATGCCTGTGATAAAGTCTTTTGTTTCAGATTACTGCTTTTTCAGTGTCACAGAAACAAATAATAATAAAAAATAATCAAATAAACAAATCACTACCACCACCACCATCAGTATTTATTGTATTTGGCCAATGTTGTTTTGTTTTTTTCTGACTCCGACCTATAAGACACTCTGAAATCAATTCTTTGTTTTACTTTTCAGGACCACCATTTTTAACCTGGATGCATAAAACATGACAATTGCTTGGGTAATTATGACAGAAGTACTATTTCATGTATGACTTGGTATATATAGCAACACATAGAAGAACCCTCTGTGTAGTTGGTGATAGTATTCATGATCCTTTCTGCTTCTGACATCTGTCCAAAGGAATATTCATTGCCTCCTAGGATAATGCACCTGATTATCCATGTTAGTTACTGGTGGGAAAGAAAGTGCCAGAACCATCACATAGAGAGGAGAGGTACTCAGAATGTTTAAAGTCTTTGGATGTTATGCAGATAGGTTTTTCTACATGGGAATATCTTGAACAATATGGAAGGGCCCACCAACAAAGGATTTTCACCAAAATGAAAGCAAGATATTAGGTTAATTACTGGGGTCCAAGTATTCCAATGTGTTCTTAAAGTGATTATCCCCGCCAACCATTCGTATGAATCTTTGTACGAGTCTCATTTCTTGACTACACATGCTTCAAACCTCCCTGCACTAAAGCCTCTCTCAAATCTTTCTTTACTTCCCTGAATCTAATAACTCACTATTTCTACCTTCTACCCGCGTATTTTATTGGCCGTGGGTGCTTAAGTTATCTTTGCTTTAGTTCCCTTTTTTATCTATAAAAATAAATATTTTTCTCTTATGTAAGAAGATTATGATAAGAATTAATCTGATAAAGCCCAGTAAATAAGTAAATATGTATATTGTTATCAGGTTGTTGCAGTCAAATAGAGATCATCCTTAAAGCTCCAGGAAAATACGGCAAATATTTCTGGAAAGTTAAAGCTCTTGAAAAATGGAGACTAGCAAACATTATTTTGTGCTTATTATGTTCAGAGCAGTGTGAATTCATTTGGTGTGAAATATTTCTTTAAGATTTAGTGATGTCTGGTGCGTCTGGCTGCACTGAGAACTTGGAGTCTGTCAATCTGGTAAGGAGATCCCACTGTGTTGTGTTGTTAAAAGTCATGCTGTGCTTTTCTTCCTTTTACCTTCCCCTGGTCCTGACTTCCAGGATCAGCACACTGGAAGGATTGTTATGACTAGAATTGACCTTTGTGTTTAAATTTCCAAAGGAGCCAGCATTCTTTGGTTTTTCTGCTGTCCAAACCACATGTTACTTGTACCTGACCAAAATGACATTTTATTTAAAGAGTGATAAGCTTCTGGCAAGCTCTACAAAGATAATAGGGAAGTAATTGGTGAAATCATTGACCTTCAAGATAACTATTCTGGCTTGTTGGAATAAAAGTTCCAGTTTGATTTGATTTGGCTTTAGGAGTTTTGAATGGAAGGTACAAGAAGAGCGCCTGGGGCTGCCAGGGACTGCCTTTGTGAGTGTGGCTTCTATGAAATCAACCTATGGTGCTCCAGGGAGTGGCCCGGCCCTGCAGACTCAGACATCTGATTTGCTTAGCACATGGGGAGTCAACCCATCCTGCAGCATGCAAATACACATCATCCCAGCTCATAATATTGGTACCTAAGGCAGAGTAGAATTTATTAATTTACAGCAAAAAATATAATTGGCAAGGATGTCAGAAACTTGTGTCTTCTGGTCAATCCAAACTATCTCTACAGATCAAATACAGACAAAGAAAGCAAGCTGGTGACCCTGTATTTGAAAAGAGGAACACTATGCAGTCATCTCCATGCAAAACCACACTTATTCCTCAGACTGAACAGGCTGAGTGAGCTAAATCTTCCTGTTTTCATTGATAGGATTGGAAGGTGATTACCCAGGCTCGCCTCAGGCCCCTTGTTTTCCTGGCTGCTTCTTTCTGAGCTGTTGGTTATGTTAAGCAGCAAGTGGTTATGCCTTCCTGGCCATGGAGCCAGTCTCTCTCTTTTTTTGGGGGGGGGAAGTGTTACTATATTTTGTGTCTTTAATTAGTTTTTTAAAAATATATATATATTTATTTTATTTCAGAATATTATGGGGGTACTTACATTTTGGTTACATAAATTGCTTTTGTACCATTTGAATCAAAGTTATAAGTGTGTTCATCACCCAGATGGTGTGCACTGTACCTGTTAGGTGTGAGTTTACCAATCCCCTTCTCCCCCCTCCCACCTACTTGATTTCCCTTGAGTGTTACTTTCATATGTGCACATAAGTGTTGTTCAATTAGTTCCAATCTCTTTTTTTCTTTTCTTTTTTTTAAATTTCAGACTATTATAGGGGTGCAAACACTTTGGTTACATAAATTGCTTTTGCACCCCCCAAGTCAGTGCTACAGGTGTGCCCATCCCCCAGACAGCGCGTACTGCATCCGTTAGGTGTGAATTTACCCATCCCCTCCTCCCCCCTCCCACCTGTCCAACACCCTATGAATGTTACTTCCCATATGTGCACATTAGTGTTGATCGATTAGTTCCAATTTAATGGTGAGTACATGTGGTGTTTGTTTTTCCATTCTTGTGGTACTTCACTTAGAAGAATGGGCTCCAGCTCCATCCAGGATAATACAATAGGTAGTTCACCATTTTTTTTATGGCTGAGTAGTACTCCATGGTATACATATACCACATTTTAATAATCCACTCATGTATTGATGGGCACTTGGGTTGTTTCCACATCTTTGCAATTGTGAATTGTGCTGCTATAAACATCTGAGTGCAGATATCTTTATTATAGAATGTCTTTTTTTCCTTTGGGTAAATACCCAGTAGTGGGATTGCTAGATCAAATGGTAGTTCTACTTTTAGTTCTTTGAGGTATCTCCATACTACTTTTCAAAAAGGTTGTACTAGTTTGCAGTCCCACCAGCAGGGTATGAGTGTTCCTATCTCTCTGCATCCACACCAACATTTGTTGTTTTGGGACTTTTTGATAAAAGCCATTCTCACTGGAATTAAGTGATGTCTCATTGAGGTTTTGCTACAACTTTGCACATACCTGCTGCAATCATGCAGTTTTTGTAGTGGTAAATTCCAAGACCTTCTAACACCCCTCTTTTACACATTGTTAAAAGTAACATTGTCCTTTTCAGTGTGCCAACCCTAAGTCTGCATTCTAAATATGAGACAAGTATTAACAAAGGCAACAATTATCGATGACTATAAACTATGGTTTATAACCAGAGTCAGACTGCCTTAGTTCAAATTCTGCTCCTTTGTTTATTAGCTGTGTAAACTTGGGAAAGAAACTTATAACTTTAAGACTCAGTTTTCCCATTCATAAAATGGGGATAATAATGGTAATGTCTACTAAATAGAACAGTTATGATTAAATGAGATGAAATACAGACAAAGTTAAGAAAATTTCCTGGCATTTATGGAAATGAGCATTAAATTGAATGTTAGTTATTATTATTAACAGTATTATAGGCTGTGCCATTGTGTAAACATTTTTAATCCTATCTTAAAAGCTCCAGATAGGTGAAGAGTGCTAACCACATCTAAATGGAGATTTTGTATCTGTCAGGTGCAATAGTTTTCCTGTGTCAGTGGAAGAACTTATAGGGTCCTCTGACTGCTACTTATGGATACATTGATTACTATGATCCATTCTTATGGCTAAGTGCCATCAACAATTATATATAAGTTATTCTGATATAGCTGCACATGCAGACACAACCTTGGAATGATGTAATTTCTATTTGGAAACTCCTCATGAAAGAGGGCATTTGATTTGATGGAGATTTCTTAGTCATTTCTACAGATTGTTTTGGGTATCATTCATTTATGTCTAACTAGATTCAAAACACACTACCCGCCATATTCCTTCTGATTTCAAAATAGCAATAGTAGGGAAACAACATGAGCCTACTTTGAGAAGTCCTGCTGTAGATGGTAAGGCCCAAATGGTTTGATGAGGTCAGAAAAAGATGAACCAAATTTCAGTGAAAAGATTTAATAAGTTGGAACTGTGCCATAAAATATGCAACTTCTCCACAACTCCAGGACAATTTAGATATCAAATTGACTAATCATCATTTTAATTCTGAATTGATTGGTTACCATTATGAAACAGTTCTTATTTTAAAGATACAATTGAGAATACATGTAAAGAGTATGTAAAACTGACAATGAATTTTGCGAGCGTGAAAGTTACACTATTTTAAATTCAAACATAATATTCTGCATCTCAGTTCTTGATTGCTACTCATTTTACTTTTTTCCATATGTCATTCAGGTAATACATCACTTACTTTCCTTCACTTAGAAGAGGAACTGAATAATGTCTTTCATTCAAATCTGACATGATTTTATAAAGAGGGTGAGATCTTACCCAGAGCTCTTTGAACTGTTTGTAGTAAAGGCGTTTGGTTGATCCATGGGCTGAGTTATGGTCTGTATCACAAGATGATAAAGCAAGGGTGATGGAATATTTCTTTTCCAAAGCCCTTTCACGACAACACTTAGCCCCAAATGTTTCCAGATTGAAATCCTACATCTGATGGGTTACAAAAGGTAAAAGAACCTTAGATCCATATTAGCTAAAATAGGAAACTCAAGCCCATATTACTTAATGATAATATGAAGTTTTAAGTGCTCTATCAAAAGTATGACTAAATGGCCCACAGAGCGGGTTTTCTTCCTGCCCTATTGATTTATCCTGCCCTATTGATTTAACCTTTCCCAGAGGTGCCCCAGTTTCTCCCTTGCTGTGCTTGTGGACCAGAACACCCTCTCCTTCTCCTCTTCCTGTCCCATCCACCTGGCTGCACACTGCTTGTCCCGCATAGACCTAACTCAGTATCACCTCCTCTTAGACGTGCTTTCCAAACTGTCCGACTTCCAGTCTCACTGAGGTGTGTTTTTTCTACGTTCTTTGGTCCCACAGCACTTTGCTTATATCTCAATGCTCTTATTAACCAAACAGAGACAGCTTATTTGTTATGCATTTTTGAGCATATAATAGATGCCCAATATCAATAAGGAATAACTGAGTGGATGGATGGATGGAGGAAATGGCTATTTTTGCCTGGGGTATTTGGAAAGTGTGGGTTATTCTAGAAGGATGAGTAGTCATTTTTCAATAAGAGGAGAAAGAAGGGGTTTCGGTGTAGAAAGAACAGCACGTGCAAAGGAGCTGATGAAAATACATGGCAAATAGGAAGAAGAGTAAATTCTTTGGTGTATAGTGAAATGAGTGGTGAGACAGAATGAAATCAGGTGTATAATATAGAATATAATGTTGGACAGGTCAGGTAAGATTAAATTATGAAAGGCTTTTAAAGCCAGGATAAGCAGAAAAGGAAGCATTGTAACTTGTTAGGCAAGCGACTGATATAATAAAAATGAATTATGTGTTCATAAACAACATAAAAGAGAAAAAACATTTGTCATTTCTTTGTGAATGCCATATGGAGTTTGTGGAATTTATGGAGTTTGTGAACTCCACAAAGCTTGATATATCTTGAAAAATAAGAACAAGAGTAATCTCCTGGGTGCTATTTTGAGACATATTGCAGACATAAATTGATGGATGGAGAGACAGATAGATGGTTTCATGGGTGGATTTGTAATAAAATTGATTTTTATGATTTTCAGTGCTTATGAAAACTCCAGTCATTTTTGTTTAATTGACCTTTAATATGGCCTTTGGGATTGAAAATCGCATTTCTAGTTTTCTGATATGTTTGGCCATATAATTTTAGGCATCTGAAGAGTAAGTGCTATTGTGTCAAAGCCACTGACTCCCAGGAATGAATTAAAATCCTACAGCTGGTAGGGAAAAGGTCAGGGAAACATTTTCTACCTTAGTGGGGGGCGGGTGGTGCAGATCTAAAATATCCTTTGGGCTAAAACAGGTATCTTCATTGCTGGCACATTTTCAGTATTGCTTGCATGTTAAAAGATGCCTCCATCCCTTAAAATTAAAATGACTCCATTTATTTGACAAATATTACTTTTCCAGTTCCTCACTTAATGCAGATATTATGAACTAGAAAGATATGAAGAAAGACAGGTTTGAGTATAAATTGGGGTCTGTAAATCATTGTGCACTTCTTTGGAAGATGTTTAGTGTTTTGTGAGAGGCTAGGTATTTACAGACATGTATATAGGTAGCAAGTCTATCTATGTGAGTATCCAAATTAGGTGTTCACCAATAAGCAGATGTGTGATATTGTGCTGTGAAACCCTAATCACATAGCTCCGGGGTTGGCAAAGCTTTTTCGGAAAGGGCCAGATAATAAACATATTTGGCTTTGCAGGCCATCTGGTATCTGTCACAACTTCTCAGCTCTGCCACTGTAGTGCAGAAGTGGCCAAAGACTATATGTAAATGAATGAGCATGGCTGTGTTCTAATAAAAGTTTATTTGGACACTGAAAAATTGGATTTCATATAATTTTCATGTATCGTGAAGTATTATGCTTTTTATTTTTTTCAACTACAGAAAAACCTGAAGACATTCTTACCTTGTGGGCCATACAAAAATAGGTGGCAGGCCAGATTTGGCCCGCGGGCCAATATTTGCTGACCTCTGGCAAGGATGACCATCACTGCATTTAGAATAGCTGTCTGAATTTGCCTAATGGATCTACTTTCAAGCTGCATGGATGAGAAGGATTTGTTCCTTAGAAACCAGTTTTTACTTAACTATAGATGACAATGATTCCAACACCAGCAACGAACTACTTTTTACAGCAGGTGGTTTATCACATGAGGCAAAACAAGGAACATGCAGTGAGTCATGGAGGGAAAGCTATGCAAGAGGTCTTCTTGCCTACTTCCAAAGGTTGTCCAGCCTCAACTCCTCTCCCTCTTCCCTGACACAGATCAGAGCATCAGCCTTTCAGGAGCTGTGGAGGAAGGCATTCAGCAGGAGCAGAGTGGCACTTGTCTCCAGGTTCCATTTTGGCTGTCTTTTTCTTCTCTTCCAAGAGCTGCCAGTGGCACAGGGGTGTGAATTACACCAATGAAAGTGAAAGTCTTAACATGCTTACCCTTGGATTTTTAAAACATATATGTACACTCACACATGTGTATGTATGTATGCATGTGCAGGACACAGACAGTAGTTAGAGTTTGGGATATAGGATGCTAATTAAGAAATCCTTGGTACCAACATCTGGAAGGGAGGAGAAGGAAACAGGAGTGAGGAGAGGGAGAGACTGAGCTGCGATGCAGGAAACTCCAGAATCACAACGCTCCTCCAGAGTTGGGCCAAGGTTGGGCCAAGACAGGGAGGTTTTTATGTCCTCACGTTGACTGTGTCAGTAGACTGTGAGCCACCCAGGAAGGGGTGTAACCTTTCGTGAGGCAGTTCTCTGCAGTTGAGCCAACCTCAGACATGGTTGACAGCTGAAGCCTGTCTACTGACTGCTGTCTCAGACCTGGCCTGCAAAGTCCCTCAATGAAGGGATCTACCTACCTTCCTTCCTTCCTTCCTTCCTTCCTTTCTTTTTCTTTTCTACCATCTCCCTATCTATATATCTCTCTATCTATCTCAAGTATGTTTGTGTGTAAATTTAGGAACTCTAATAGTACAGATCCTAGCACAGTGCCTAGCACTTGAAATAATTTGTTTGCAGGACTTCCTATGATTGATGTCTGGCTAAGAATCATAATCCCTGTGGAAGTTCCTATAATTTTATTTAGTCATACAGAAACTACTAAGGAGTAATTAAGGCTTAGAGAGAAGAAAAGAGAACCCAAAAGAAGGTTTTCTGATTCTCAGCCTATGATCCATTTGACCTTTTCTAAAAACTAGACAGTATCTAAATATCAGATTTGAAGAACCACTTCATTTGAAACCTAATGCAGAGTTGTAAAATTCAATTTCTTCATGTGTTTTTTTTTCCATTTTTTTAAAAAAACAAACATCTACTGGAAATCTCAATTTTGTGACTGGGGAAATAATTTTACTTTATACTTATTTTTGACAACCTTATTTTAAAGGTGCTCTATTTGGGGTTAGCTTTCCTAGTTGACTGTGCAGCCCAGGTCATTTGCGGTTTTTCTTCAAGCAAGCATAAATGTTAGACAATGTGCTTCTCAGAGCTTTCTTACAGTTCTCAAATCTCTCGGCATTTCATTGGTCCTTAAAAAAGACAAAAAATACCATATTTCTTTTTTCGTCTTACCAAATTAATGTATGCACGTCTCCATTTTTGTTTTTTGAAGACACATAATCGAAATGATTGTATTGCAATATAACTCATTGAAAGTATTTATTTTGTTCACTTTACTAAGCATGAAATTTGCCTTTTTGCAGTTTATCTTGAGAATAGTGGGTTTGTGATAGATATTTTTATGGCCTTTATTTCGATCTTCTTTTTTGTGTCTAGGCTATACTTTTTTCTTTTAAAAAAACATGGCTGTTTGGACAATCCATATATTTATATTTTTGTGAGTTCCTGTCATTGTTGACTACGTCTGCCTTGGGCATGATCATTCCTTAGATGGCCTCCTGTCTTATCTCTGCTGTCACTGACAGTGAAAGCCAGCCGGTGACCTCGAATTGTCTGTCATTTCTCTCCTCTTTGCCCTTGTCATCCAATATGTTTCCCAGCTCTGCCAACTTCACCTCAGTGTGAGTTTTCAGATTTTAGCACCTGCAATAACTGCCCAAGGCTAGGTTCTAATTATCTCGTACCTGAAATATTGTAATGGCCTCTGGCCAGTTTTCCTGACATTCTGGGAGACACTCCACATTCAGCAGCAAATTCATTTTCACGAGTGTTCTAATCACTTCGCCTTCTCTGGGTGCTGTCCTGGCTCTCACTGGCCTTTTCTTTCATTTCAGAGTCCCCTGACCTTGGACTTTAGGGTCCTCCTCCAGCTGCTGCTAGCCTATTAGCACTTTGTTCTCCTAGGGTCACCCCTCCTATTCCCCTGCGGCCACACTGGCCTCCTAGGAAGCCAAACAAGTTTTCCCTCTAGGCCTGTACAGTTGCCTTTCTCTCTGCCTGAGATTCTTCTCTACCTATTTCTCCTTGGGGCTTTTTGTCTCCTGGCACTTAGGACTCTGCTCAAAGACCATCTGCACAGCCAGACTTCCCTAACCACCTGCCCAAAAAAGCCAGCCCCCACTGTCCTCTGCCCCCTTACTCTCCTTTATTCATGGCACTGATCAGTATCTGAAAATGCTTCCTGTGCATACTATTAATATTTGTTTCTTGTCTAACTTCTTCTATACTAGAATGTCACCGTGAAAGCAGGACGTGTGTCTGTCTCCTTTACTAGGAGCCCAGGGCTGCGTGGGACTAGGCACAGAGAGAGCATAGGATTTACACTGACTACCTGTGTAATTACAAATTTGTATAATGTACATGAAAGCACTTTACAAAACTTAAAATATATACACATAAGAATATTAGTCCTTTATTTTGTGCCATAGTACTGTGCCCTGGAACACTTCCCACCCTCCTCACTCCCAAACCCTGTTTCTTCCTTCCTTCCAAACTCAGCTTAAGGCTGGGCTTATCCATTAGAACTTCCATTACTGCATTTGAGGAGATCAATAAACAGCACCTGCTTCCCTGCCCAGATTCTGGACAAATTAAGAAATAGAACAGAGTGGTAAGGCCAAGGAGATCAAGTTACAGCCATTATTACTGATAAAGGCTACACCGAAGGATGTGATTTAGATTTGCGGGCAGATGTGCTGAACACCCAAAGCAGATAGATTTACCCTCCCAGACACAGGCAGCTCCAGACTGGGGCAAAGCTCCCCCTCTGTCGGGGAAGATCTCCCCAGAGGAGCGGCACAGAAGATTCCCTTTAATGCATTTTCCTTTTCTGCCCTTCATAAATCTAACCACTTTTTTTTTTCAAATTATCTGAGCTCATAGGTATAACTTGCATAACTCTCCTTTTTGCCAAATTGTTCAACACCTCTTTATATACATTATAAGGTGATGCTCATAGTAAACACTCAGCGATTATTATTAATTTTAATGTAGATTGTCCGGAATTGCATGCACCCAGCTTGAAGGCAGTGCCCTTGGTCTCACAGCACCTGCATGAATACTGTGCCCTCTCTGCAGCTTTCAAGACTTCTGATGCACCTCTGCTTGATGGTACTGTTCTCAGTCATGACAAACGCATGTCATTTCTATCTTACAAAATGAACACAATCCATCTGTGGGTTTATGTGTAAATCCACAACAACTATTCATGATCAATTGATGTTTATTCTGAATGACCTTTCATGGGAATTTATTGTCTATACTACCTTTAGTTCCAATTATACAACTCAGATTTTTATTAATAAAAATATGCACTGAGTTGCAGTCCAGGCATATTCAGTAAGTTATATTATCAGAAAATATCAGTACGGAGATAAGCAGTAAGGCTTTTGTATCAGTCAGGGTAGTTTAACAGATGGTAACCTCCAAATCTCAGGAGCTTGATGCAAAGTTTTCTTCCTCCCTTGTGTCACATGGCTGACTCAGGCATGTGGGGGCACCGCTCCTCAAGGTCCTCAGCCCCTGGATCCCGGCAGGCCTCTGTGAAAGGTGGAAGAGAGTGTTCCCACACTAGCACATACATAAAATGCTTGGCAGAGGTGGCATGTCTCTTCCACTCACAACTCATTGGCCAGATCCAGCCACGTGGCTCCACTGAACACATGGGTCCAAATTGCATCCTCCTGCCATTTTACCACATAGCAGAGAGCCAAAAATACTTTATAAGGAGCATGAGTGACTATTACTGGCTACAGTGACTCAGCAAGACCAAAGCCCAAATCATCTGGAATGTTCAACAGGCTTAAGGAAGGAGTTGCATTCAGTGACCAAAAATATAGCAATTGCTATTGATGAAGTTCTCAGTATTTTTTAGTAACTTGAAAGAGACTTAACTAGGGTACCACTGCTCTATCTTCAATGAATAACAACATTTTCAACGGTGATGCAAAAGACAATTCCTGGGACCTGTATTTTCCTGTTTTTAAATAATATACATGGTGTGATATCATGATATGATGCTTAGTAGATATTTTTTAACCAGGGGATTTTTTTGTTCCAGAGTTAGAGTTAAAAGTGTCATACATACTTTTATTAAACAGGCATGGCACTAGTGTTCAGCTCTTTATTTCCCTTTCCTCTCAGGACTTTGGCTTATCCAAAAGTTTATTTTTCTTGGCTTTCAGTAAACTAGAGTTATTGGCTTTTTTGTTTTTATTTTTCACTAAGTCACTCATTGAAATTGATGAGAATGGTGTTTACAGGGCCAAGCATCAGGTTATAAATAAGAAACAAGTACACAGAATGTTCTGGAATAGCTTTGGTGATGAAGTGAATATACCAGTGGCATAGTTTGCCAAGGTGGCTCAGTCCACAGCTGAAGAGAGAGAGGAAACATTTTTAGAGAGGACCACATGGCACCATGGAGTTGGTATTCCAATCACAATACCTGTAGGTGTCAACATGAAAATTTATTTCTCCCTCTGTGATCAAATTCTTTAACATTAATTGAAGAGGAATTCTACATGCTGTTTTCTTGGTCCTTCTAATGAAGACTTGATATTATAGTGGAGCTTCTCACTGGAATAGCAAGACCATGGAAATGGAGTCATCTCACTGGATGTGACCCAAGTGTTTTGCAGCCTGGAGTCTACACCCGGAAGGGTTCCTGGTCCATCCCCTTGGTTCACTTGATATTTCCCATCTGCAGTGTCCTTTACAGAGTTGGGTGTTTCTCCTCTGGTGGTTCTTTACAATCCCTTCTTCAGCCCTCAGTCCCTACACACCAGTGACACCCCTTCATTTTCCTTCTGCTGGAGTCTCCTCGCATGGCTGGGCAGAGCCTAAAGCTCCTCAGCTTTCTTTGTTCTGGCACTCTGGGGGCGTAGGTTGCTGCCCTCTCCTCAGGCAACTATCAAAACTGTTATTAGGCACTGTCTCTCTTCCCATGGATTGTTACAGTGCAAATCAGATGTCAGTCTCTGTGACGGTTAATTTTAAGTATCAACTTTACTGGATTGAGGAACGCCTAGGTGGCTGGTAAAGCATTGTTTCTGCAAGGGTGTTTTTGGAGGAGATAGGCATGTGAGTTGGTGGACTGAGTGGGGAAGATCCTCCCTAAATGTGAGTGGGCACCACCCAATCAGCTGGGGACTAGGTAAAAGAATAACAGATTATTGCTCTTGCTTTCTCTCCCCTTTGGAGCCAGGATGCCCTTCTTCTCCTGTCCTTGGATGTCGGAACTACAGGTTTTTCAGCCTTTGGACTCCAGGACTTCCACCAGTGTTCCCCAGGCTCTTGTGCCTTCTGCCTTAGACTGAGAGTTACACCATTAGTGTGTTTGGCTCTGAGGCCTTCAGACTTGGACTGAGCCATTTTACCAGCTTCCCTGGGTCTCCAGCTTGCAGATGGCCTGTCATGGGACTTCTCAGCCTCCATAATTATGTGAGCCAATTCCCCTAAAATTTCCCTCTCATATATCTATATTCATATCTATAATATATCCTATTGTTTCTGTCTCTGTGGAAAACCCTAATAGAGTTTGCAAGCCCCAGGGGATACATAGCAAGATTTCCAAACACTTTCACTAGGATTAAGGTGAGAGGCAAACGCCCCACCACTCTCTATATAGAAAGGAGTTTATAGCACGACTTATTAAAATAAACCCTATTTTAATTTCCAAGCCTACCATTTTGAACCCTCAATATGAATATCAGTTTTTTATCCTCTGTATGGCTGAGAGACTAAGAGTCATAAATTATTTTTTTCTTGCCATCTTTTTTGAAAATCCTGGTAGGTAAGGACTTGGGTCTTCAGGCAAAACTGTGACTGAAATAATTCCATTTTAATATCTTTACCATGCAGACATTTTTTCTCAAATGCCTCTGCAAGTTAACATAGAGTGAAAACATACATTTCTATAAACGGATTAAATATTGCACCAAATGTAATTTTGTTGGTCACTGTAGTTGTTTATATTCTTAAACAAGTTGCAGCCATTTCATTATCTCTCTTTATTGTATGATCCAAATTATTTTTTCTTTGGTCATATATATTGATGCAATGTATACATATATGGAATGCAAGAACAAGGAAGGGCAGCCTCTCTTTAGCTCATGAGCATTGTACCCTTGGTCTGTGTGTCCCCAGGTTGGGGGGGCAAGGGTAGAGTTGTTCAGAAGAAATGCCTGTCATTCCCTCCTTCACTTTCAGTCTCTATTGAACATGTATCAGATGTTTCCACCAGCCTCTTTATTCATCCCCCCAAAACATGCATTGCCATTGCACTATGGGTATGGGGTGTGGTTAACCAAGAGTTAACAACTACCACTAGTTTATGGGATATGGTCCAGCCACTTACTGTACAAAGGGAAAGCGGTCATTTGTGTGTAGAACTTACAACTTACTCTGGAGAACAGGGTCATGTCTGCATAACATGGGGGCAGGGGATGCCACAACAAAACTGCAAGTCATGGCAGTAGCTTTAGTAAAAAAGAAAATGCTCACATTTTCTTCTTATGAAGTTAATTGGCTATATTTTCCATTTTCCATTTGGTTGATTGCTGTGTATATACATAACACTTGAGGAATATTTTCTGCTTTGTGCTCAGTTAGAACCACAGATATTTGTGCTAGATGGAACATTGAAGATCATCCAATCCAGTAATGCCCTGTAGGAGTGTGAAGGTCTTTTAGAATGTCAAAAGAGTTGTAATTGTACTTTCTGTATGTGCTCATTAAGTAAACACATAGTGAAAAAAAGCTATTATAAATTCAACAATGCTTTTAAATGACACTGGTTTTCTTAGGCATAATAACATACATATATGTGAAACAGATGTTATTTGTTCTATATGTGTGTGTGCATATACACATATATATGACAAATAATATGTTCGTTCTTTAAACAGGCTTAGAATGTATATGGATTTTCATATCTTTACAATAACTCCAATCTTGACTCAACTGGTTGGGAACCACCAGCCTTATTTATCTTTTTCATTTTATGAATGAAGAAAACATCAGGTGAAGTGACTTGCCCTAGGTCATACAATGAGGGAAGGGCTATTTGTCATTTAGCATTATGATCATTATTTATATTTTAACTAATTCTTATTTGAGCCTATTTTGTGTCAGGCACTAGGGCACTGAGCTAAGTGCTAGGAATAAGGTATTGAGACATGGCCCATCAGAAATTAAGAAAGACATACATAAGGAAACAACAGGGTTTCTAACTTATACTGGCTATAATTATTAGTACAACCAATTCATTACTATCTGGCTAAATAGAAGTGAAGTCAATAGAAAATTTGAAACAATCACATAGTCTATGTAAAGCTATCCTGTCACCAGACACATAGATACAGTGAGAGCCTGTGAGGTTTAACATACTTCCTGGAAAATAGTCTTCACTCAATAAATATTTGTTGAATGAACAAAAACTGATAATGAGAAGAATTCAAAGAAGGAATGTAAAGTAAGAAAATAGGATATCTTTGAGTCCTACTATGGTATTGTGTTGATTCTTACATACATTACATATATATAGCTTAATCTAGATGGGATTTTTAATCTGCGCCCCACAAAGGGGGGGAAATCAAAATTCTGTTACCTTGTGAATTGCTTCAGAAAATGATTTAAAATGTGCTTTACTGGGAGCCTGCATTAGAAATTACATGTTGAAACTGTGTGACTTATTGGAAGTATTGGTGTGATTACTTAAATCATTTGTCTCTGTCATTATCAAACCACTTTCTATTTTTCCTTATTTATAAAACATGGAGAAGGAAAAATGTGCTATATTTTATAGACAGTTAGAAAACCAAGGCAAAGAAAGGTAATATGAGTTACCCATGTTAACATAGCAAGTATATTTATCCAAAACTGAGAAAATAATCTTACTTTTAAGCGAACGCTTTAGGTTAAGGTTTGCTAATCACAACAAACTGTACTGATGGTCAAACCTTACAACACATGGAAATTAATTTATATTATGCAGTTTGGGTACATAATGAATAATCACATTGGGCACAAATGAGTGTGGGAGGAAAATAACTTGGAACGTTGAATTTCTTCACATTATTCATTGCCTCTCCTGATTTTTATAATAATCTCTGGACCTTTCTCTGACTAGTCAGAGAGTAATTTCTTTCTGGAGGATGCCCTTGATGAAAAATGGAATCTTGCGTGTGTGTGTTATTAGTTCCATGTGGCAGGCTGGAGGTGGTTATTATAAACACCAGGGATGCTTCAAGTATGAAAAAAATGTGCAATCAGAGTGACAAAATCTAACTATCAATGAGGCAAAAGAAAAAGAACATTGCTGTGGTCTGAGTGTTAAAAGTCATATGTTGAATTGCTCACCCCTAATGTGAGGGGTATTAGGAGGTGGGGCCTTTGGGAGGTGATTAGGACATGAAGGTAGCACCCTCATGAGTGGGATTAGGGCCACACAACAAGGAGGCACTGTCTGTGAGCCAGGAAGCGGGTCCTCACTAGACACCAAATCTGCTGGCACTTTGATCTTGGACTACCCAGCCTCCAGAACTATAAGCAATAAATTTCCATTGTTTATAAGCCACCCAGTCTATGACATTTTGTTGTAGCAGCCTTAATAGGACTAAGACAAAAATGATTTTTTATGGAAAGGTAATGAGTGACCTCAGGGCAAAAGAAGAGAATTTCTTATTTTCTTACTTTGTCATATAGCATAGGTTGGGAATTTTGTCTCTAAATCATTTATGATCAGAGGTCAGCTCTTGTAATAGGATCGGGTTTTCCAGATGTTTCTTTTGATGCTGACATTTTATTGAGCAAGGATTAGGAAGCAATTGTATGGCTATTCTACTCCTACATCATTGGCTTCTGGAAGTGCTTCAACCTAGAGCACAGAGTCATCTTTCGGTATCTGCAGGGGATTGGTTCGAGAATGCCACTCGGGTACCAAAACTCAAGGGTGCTCAAGTACCTTATATAAAATGGTGGAATATTTGCATATAACATACATACATCCTCCAGTATAATTCAAATCATCTCTAGATTACTTATAATACCTAATCCAATATAAATCCTATGTAAATAGTTGTTATACTCTATTGTTTTTTAAAATTTGTATTTTTTGAACCATTGTATTGTTATTTTTTTCCAAATTTTTTGATCCTCGGTTAGTTGAATCCAAGATGCATAACCTGTGTATATGGAAGGAGGGCTGACTGTATGTGTTTTTCCTTCCTCAACCTTCCTCAGCTGCCACCCCCACCCTCCACAGAGCCAAGTTGTGGTTACCTCTTCACTTTGGCTTCAGCCAACAGATCAAAATGGTTTTATCCTTTCCAAACTGTGAGATTCAAATGATATTACTTTTCCCCTGAATGAAGAACTTAAGTCAGAAAGATCTTATAACTTGTATCTCCCTCAAAATGGAGAAGGAATATCAGGAAATATGCAAGATAGGAAAATACTCCAGGAAAAAAACATAAGCTTCGTTATACAGTCACCATCACAGCTGCTCATTAAAGTGGAAGTAAGATCATGGCATCATAAAATTTTTAAATGGCAGAATACCTTGAAGGCTATCTGATCCAAACTTGATTTAAAACTCGAAATCTTTTGTCAAAAATCCTGCTTGAATACTTCCAGTGTATTCACTTTCTCTCATGTCGCCTCCCTGGCTTTTTATGGAACTCTTACTGGTGTAAGTCTCCACCTTCAAATTCTGCCATTTATAAATGCCTGAGATGGGAAAGCAGGAACAGAGAGGAAGGAAGAAGGAACTCTTATACACACATAAACACACACATACACACAGACAATCCTGCCCTGCCAACACCTCCTGACTCACTTCAGCCAGCCCTTTGAGAGGTTAAGGTTTCAAGGAAGAAAAGGGGGCAGGAGAGGGAAGAGGAGACATGATCCTTGCTGTGCTCTTGCAACCTCACGGAGTTGGAGGGTTCCTTGCCTAACAGGTGCCTATGGGATTGGCTGGCTGGCTGGCTGTCAGCTCTGCGCTGCAGGCTTCTTGCTGCCATGAGAGACAGCAGACTTCAAATACCAAGTTTAGCATTCCTCCGCGGGTATCTTGCAAATACAGCCAGATAAACAGCACTTATCAAGGCAGGTCCAGGACAGCACATTGGCAGAGATGATTAGGCTTCTGCTGAGGAGTGCCGGCTCTCTGAAAGCAGTGGCCCAGCAGGTTAACACCCTGCCTCGGTACTGCCCAGTTAGACATTGCATTTATGGCTTCCCAAGGAAGGTAGGGGTTTTACGTAGATTCACAAAGCTGCCTCTGTGATTAAACCTCTGAGTAATTCATAATAGTCTGCAAATTCTTACCAATCAGGCTTTTTGCCAGACTTTGCTGTCAGGCTGTGAGATTGATAGTAGTGAGTCCCATCTACTGTGTGTGTGTGCGTGTGTGTGCACACACACACGTGTAAGTGATGGATGTGTTTGCAGGAAAGGTTTGGTATAAAGACCGGAGAAACAAACAACATAGGCACCAGCACATGCATGTCAATTTGGGTGAGGATTTGAATTTTTTTTTTTAACAGTAAGCATAGTAGTCCAGCTTCCAGAAGTAATCTGTTCAAAAAATGGTTTTGTTTTTCTATATAAGAACAAACTTGGAAAGCTATCAAAATCTGCATATTACATAGTCTTAATCCATTCAGGCCGCTATTAAAAAATACCATAGACTGAGTGGCTTATAAACAACAGAAATTTATTTCTCATAGTTCTGGAGGCTGGGAAGTCCCAGATCAAGGCATTGGCAGATTTAGTGACCAGTGAAGGTTCGTTTCCTGGTTCATAGATGGTGCCTTCTCATTGTGTCCTCAAAGGGTCAAAGGGGTGAACAAGTTCTCTCAGATCTCTTTTTTAAGGGCACTGATCCCATTTATGAAGGCTTTGCCCTCACAATCTAATCAGTTTCTGAAGGCCCCACCTCTTAATACTTTAGGGATTAAATTTCAACCTATGAATTTTTGCAGGGACACAACATTCAGACCATAGCAATTACAGTATTTCACATAAATAAGCAGTCTAATTACATGAAAAATGCATCCTTCCCTTGCTTGCCTTGAGGATTACATTCAGAGCTGCCTGTGTGTAGGCTTACCTTTAGAGGGCATAAGCACCTCCCTGAAAGCTTGCAAAAATGCAGATTTCTAGTCCTGCCCCCAGAGATGCCAGTTCAGTGAGTCTAGAGTGGGCCCAAAGTGGAAAAAAACCAATATCTGTCACAACTATTAAATGGATAAATAAAATGTGGTACATTCATACAATGGAATGCTACCTGGGAAAAACAGAAAGAGTGGTGGCCGGCGGTGGTATAGAGAGAGGAAGAGAAGGAAGGAAGGAGGGAGGGAAGGAAGGAAGGAAGGAGGGAAGGAAGGAGGGAAGGAAGGAGGGAAGGAAGGAGGCAAGGGGAAAAAGAGAGAGAGAGAGAGAAGGAAGGGAGGGAGGAAGAAAGGAAGATGGGGCTGGGGGAGGAAGGGAAGAATCTACTGATACAAGCTGCAACATGGATGAACCTAAAAAACATTCTGCTACGCAAAGGAAGCCAGACACCTATCGTATGATTCCATTATATGAAATATCTAGAAAATGCCAATCTATAGACACAGAATTTTGAAGCATTTTCAGTGTTTGATGATATTTCCCTTATCTTTGGTCCTGGAGTTGAGTGTTATTGATCGTTTTGTATCATGTATTACAGAAAAAAGCCTGGAGTTGGTACTTTGCTTAATGTCAGGTGCATTTGTGTAGCTCTAATCTGGATTATGGAGATTCACTAATTTTTAAAAAAGCATACTAGGGGGGAAAAACCTGCAAAGCTGTTTAAGGGAAATGGAAATAGCTCCCACAGCTTTTAGAGAAATATTTTTGAAGAGACCTTCAAACAGTAAGTGGACAGAATGGAGATGTTGACTTTTTAAAATGCAGAATATAGAAAGTAAGCAAGACAGGTGAAATAAAGAGGAGACACAGCCTAAGCAATTATTTTAATTAACTCTAAATATCCATGGCTCTGCTATAGCTAGATCAAGACAATAGACTTGGTACTTTCAGTAACCAGATTCCACAGACACCAGGTGTGTTTGAATTGGACTCTCCCGCCGTACTGCATGCTGTGTGTCATTCGGGTTGCCCTCTGTACTCCCCGCTGTGCCCCTGTGGGGTGCTTAGCACCAGTCGTCCAACTGTGTTCAGCCAGTTCCAGATCCTTAAATCTCTCCTCTCCTTCTCTGTCTCCTGCGCTGTCTCTATCTCCTCTCTGATGCTTCCCTCCATAATTTCGTTTGACCATGGCATCTCCTATTTCTGACATCTGTATCACTTCTTATCTGTGTTATAACTTTTGGCTCTTGAGTATATTAAATTTAGAGCTTGATTATATTTTATTTTATTATTCTCTAATGTCTTTGTGTTTAGTCATATGATCTTTTCAAATGATGGCATTCAAGTTCCTTGTGGGTAGCATATAAGCACACTTCCTTGTGACCCATTAGAAAAAGTGATATGATTTGCAGTGTTTGCCAAATTGCTGTGGTATAAATACTCTTGCCACTGCTAGTTTCAAACTATCAGTTGTTTAACAGCTGTTCAGACAATTCCTGAACATTTAACCATCAGCTCTTATGAGCACGTGTGTGCCAGCTCCAGCACACACTGCATCTAGAATTGAAACTGATCTGGTCCAGCAGCCTGCTTGGACAGTCTGAGTTGGCCCATGATGGAAGTTATGGCAGTTGAGTTTTTAGGATCTATTAATGAATATAAAATTTGGGAGCTCAGAGTCACAAAAGACCCCATATAAGCTCTTATATATTTATATTCCCTAAAACAATAGTAAAGGTAGCACAATAAATAAAGATATCAATAATATCCTACATATCTCAAATTAGCAGTAACAGGCTTAGTATTTTTAATTCAGTAATAATTCATTAAAGTTATTTATTTAATGTAGACTTTGTATCACTCTCTGGCTGAAGCCCTAGAAATGCAAAGACCAAGGAAACATGACTACTTCCCTCAAAGAGCCCAAAGAGTAAGAAAGAAAGAAAAGTAAAAAGTAATGCCAGTAAAATACAGTCTTTGATGGTGGAACATTGAGAAACATAGATCCCAGACTTGGGGGGGAAAATGAGGGACTAGGATCAGGAAAAACTTTCTAAAGAAATGATGCCCGAACACTCTTTTAAGCTAGTTTAAGTCCTTTGATATAATTTGGTTTAAATTAGTCTTTTGTACAACAAATTGTCACAAGATTACCTTGTCCAGACCTAGACTTGAAATCAACTGGTTCTCTTTCTGGTGGGGAATGGTATTTAGAATCTAGGATCAGGTTTACTTGTTGCTACTGTGTCAATGTTTCTAAGTTTTTCCAGTAGAAAGAACCATGGGGAGAGATTATGTATATATTCTGTAGTTCACATGATTTTTTTTCCAGTCCAAATTTAACATCACAAAAAAAATTGAACAGGAGAAAATTAATATTATGTGTGTTCTTTTCTTGATTTCTTTTCTTTTATGTTTATATCTCCTTTTCCTTAGAGCAAACACCATGGCAACTAATATTGTACACACATCTCCCTAGTTTTCTACTGTATTATATATATTAGTCTCAAAATTAGAATACCAATATTACTACTAACAATAAACCCATGAATAAAATTTAAGATATGTTTTCAGCTTTTTAAAAAATTTTCCCTTAGATTTATATGCCCCACCAAAACTGGTCAAGGAATTATGTTCACAAGTTATTTGGGACATAATTTTTTTTCCTGTGTTTATATATCAATTTGATTTATAATCAATTTGATTTATAATCAATTTGATTTATTTCTGTCTATATTCGATTTTATATAAAAATGTTTTTCTTTTTTTTCTTTATATATTGCTATCGTAACTATAGTTTCTGTTCTTTATCAATGTAAATAAGGAGTGTTTCAGTTGTATTATACTTTTTACAATGTATTATATTTTATATACAATGTATTACAATTATAGCATTTCACTATTTTCCAGAACTTTTTTTACAGAAAATGCATTCTAGTTAAGTTGAGTTGACTTTAACCTTTTTTTTGTTTACTTTGAGATTGTTTGCTTGTATTATGTGAAATTATGTGCTAATGTAACCCCCTCCAAAAATGGAAGTACCTCTTCTCCCAAATATGTGCCATGTGCTCTCATGGTGTCCTGCACTTGTGACAATTGTATTTAATTATTTCCATGTGTGATTAGTTTTTCCTTTGATTAAACAAACATTGATGGAAAGTGCTCTTTGCCAGGTGGTGTGGTTTTGGTTAAGAGCTGATAGACTGAAGGACAAGGGTTTTGTCTTTCACATCCATCCATTATCCCCACTCATGGCACATTTGGCCCAGTGTAGGTGCTCCATAAATAATTACTGAGCAGATACATGAACAAATAATAGTTCTCTGGGCTCCATTCTACATGTGGAAATGGGGAAATCATTTAATCAAATCCACGTGACATTTTAGCAAAATTCTGTTACATTCCCACCTAAAAAAAATGTTGGACTTTCCCCCCACCCCACTCTTTTACATTTTAATTATCTCTGTGAATGACATAGGAGAGCAAGTATAAAATCGTCCTCAGGCTTTCAAAGAGGATTAAATTGTGCTCGTGGGAGCTTCTTATTAATGACAAAGTGATCGGAATCCCTGGCTCATGAATCCTAGCAGTCCTTTGTGAGACACACCACACTAGTAGACTACCATTCTTTCTTTCTTTTTATTAAGTCCAATCCATCACATTTTCCAGTTAGGATGGATGATAATGCCACATTTGGTTTGCTATATTTTTAAGCATCATCTCTCCTTAACAGGATATGTAATGTGATTCAAGCTGATGTAATGAAGCAGACCATTAAAAAAACGTCTTTCATCCTCTGCTTGGTTAATAACTATTTCCCCTGCATTTTATTATGGGGCAGCTAGCAAAGGGAGCCAAAGAGTTTTTTTTTTTCTTTTTTCTTTTTTAATCAATGAAGTAACATTACATATGATGCATGATCAGCACCAGCTTGTACATTTGTAATGCTTTGATTTGAAATAGCAAAAAGGAAAGAGAAAAGTGAGGGCTGTGATATGTGAGGAAAAGTTCTGGTAAATTCCTAGTAGTTTAGGTGCCTTTTATTTTTGCTTCTTAAATACTTTTCTACTTTGCCCCCAACTCACAAACATACAAAAAAAAAAAAAAAAAAAAAGGCTCTTCCTCACACCCACCAACTTTTACCAATCTTCTAGAACAGTAGTTCTCAAAGTGTGCTTTGCAGACCAGCAACATCAGCCAGTGTAGCCTGGAAAATTGTTAAAAATGCAAATTTTCAGGCCCTACCATAGACCTACTGACTTGGAAACTCTGGAAGTGGAGTCCAGCAATCTGTGTTTTAACTAGCCCTGCAAATGATTCTGCAGTCTCCAGTTTGAGAGCTATTGTTCTACAACGAGAGAAATAACATGCTCATTTTAGTGATTAGATTCAAGTGAACGAGCAGAGATTCAAATTCCCTTACATTTCCAAATAATCATTTGGCTTCTTCCCCCTATGTGCTAGGAATGTTTAGTTTAATTTGAAAAGCAGTATGACTCATGGGTGACTCTGGAAGGGTATTTTTATTTTTAAGGTACGGAGAGTAAAAGTCTAAAGGAGAAAAACATATTTTACTTAATTTTTTAAAAAAGTGAATCATGCCTTTGGTATAAAGATGTCATTTTTCATACTGGCATTAAATAAATCTCTCTAACGAAGTTAATGTTGCTTTCTAAATTGCTGCTGTCACCATCATATTACAGCCAGTTCCTTCAGAGCAGAATTATCTGGCTTCTTGCTTTCTTTCACTTTGTAATTAAACCTTTTTTTCCTATTATTTTGTATTTAACTGCTATTAACACCTATCCTCCAAGATGGGTGGGACAGAGAAAGGAATTTTCACCTTTAGGTTATATCTAGACGGGACATTTAAAACCTAAAACCAAAACCACCCAATCCAAACCCTTAACGGTTCAGGTAAGGAAACCAATGCTTTCATAAGTTAAGTGATTTGCAAAAGTCAGATCTTTTGTGGTTTAGTGCAGTATGTTTTCTACTGTTTTTTGTTAGCAATTTTTGCACCTTCTTAGAAAAAAATGTTTTAGAGTTACTGACTCAGAAATCTGATTTTTGGCATGAAGTCATCACTGAATTTTATCTTAGGTGTTTTTCTTATTGTCTCTCCTCTTACCAACAGACATGAAAAATTGAAAGCTGCCTACAGGATTTGAAGCAGTAATTACTTGTTCAAATGTTGCCAAGCAAATTCATTCCAGGACCTTTTTTACATGTCAAAATCATTCTGGTTCTTAAAAGTGGAAATGAGCAATGGTCCATAATACTACTAAAAGCAGTGATTCAGAGCCTATTTATTTATTTTTTATTGTTGTTGTTAATCACTTATAATAGATAATTAACTCTCAAATTAATCCCTGGAAAATTAAAGGAATATCTGGTGTGAAGTATATTATTTTTGAACTTTTATATAAAAGTGGTTACCAAGTGGGCTCTTGCTGGACTAGAAAAATTTTAGCCTCCATCTCCATTTGCCCTCCTGTTTAAAGTCAGCCAGCAATATTCCTGCTACGTAGAAGTTTCATAGCTCCCTGTACAATGGCGGACTGACAATCTGAAGGATGCAGTTGCTGAGCAGCGACAGAAACTTTCTCACTATATCCTTGACCTAGGGATAGCTTCAGAGAGGTGGATTGGAGTGATGATACAATATCAAAACTTGCAATTCTAAAATACTCAGAGGAAACTCAGTTACATCTTTGATTTGATGTAACAGGAATTCTTAAAAAGCAATTTTAAAACCATATTAAGAGATCTAGGATGAACTTTGACTGATTACCTAAGAATCATTCCCCCACCCCACCGCCTCTTTTCTAACATACCCCCAGTTTTATGTAGGCATTCATGCTCCGACATGCTTTAGGGCAGTGCAAAGTGTTCTTGGAAGGATCAGCAGCATCACTAACACCTAGAAATTTTTTGGAAATGCAAACTCATGGGCCCTACCCTATACCTACCGACTTCTGTGTGGAGCCCAGAAATTTGTTGAATAAACTCTCTAAGTAACTGTGGTACACAATCAGGTTTGAGGACTACTGCTCTTTGGGGGGTTGATCACATGTATTTCATTCTCTTTGTCATTGGCTGATGGCTGATGATTGGCTGATGAAGTGTACTAACCCAATACTGGCTGATGTGACCTGAAGAGATTTTTTTCGTGAGGGTGCTAGGAAAGCTGTTCAGCTATTTAAAGAATGGAAAAGTAAGAGATAGACACTCTTTTTGCCTTTGTATATTGGTATGTGAAAATGTGATGCCAGGTGCTGCTGCAGCCATGTTGTGACCATGAAGGTCACGTCACATGCTAATGATGTAAAGTAGCAGTATGGAAAGAATTTGGTTAAACCAAATCTGAAATCATGCTACCTCAGAACTTTTCTTTCATTTGGTGGAATTTAAAAACAAACAATAAACCTTTTACTGCTTAAAGCATTTTTGGTTCAGTTTTGTTTTGTTTTGTTTGACAAACAAGGTCAATTATAGTATTTTCAAGTAAATCTTTTGGTGAATTTGGGTGTTACTTAGTGTGGAGACTGAGGGTAAAAAAAATTCACCTCTTTTTATATGAATTCTCTTTTTCAAACTTTCAAAATGTTAGAAAGGTATAATTTTCAGAAATTATTTAAGTTATAAGTTATGCTTAGTTATCCCTCTGCTCAGTGCTATTTGGCATATAAATAGTAGCTGACCTTTTTGTTAATATTTCTTGGTAGGCGCATCAATATAATTATTTAGTTGTTCAACTGGTATTTAATTTACTTTCTTTCTGATCCCATGAGAGATATCAGTGTGGGGGGTGGGAGAGATGTGAATTAATCCAAAGCTAAAATATCTTAAGAGTTACCATCCCTTTATATGAAATTCTCTACCTACTCCTCAAAGAGTTGCTTTTCTTTGCTTATAATTCTGCATGTTCAAATAGCATTTAAGTAACAAGTTTCTGAGAAATTGCTTTATAAAATAATTTTGAAATATTTCATAGAGATATAAATCATTCATATATACTTACATATATTCCATAGTTCATATTTTTTGATGTGTGAAATATTTTCTGAAATTTTTTTATAACATGTCCCTCTATAATTCCTCTTCAAATCTATTCAGCTATACTTTTAAAAGCCCAGTGTTCTTATTTTCAGTTGAAATGTATCATCCTTATATATTTATGAAATATGTTAAATCATTTGCTGAGAACAATCTCTAAAACTATGTTTTTATATCTAAATATATATACCTATATCTGCGGTCCCCAACCCGCAGGCTGCAGACCTGTACTAGTCCATGGCCTGTTAGGAACCAGGCTGCACAGCAGGACAGAAGAAGGTGAGCATCGGGCAAGCAAGTGAAGCTTCATCTGTATTTACAGCCACTCCCCATAGTTAATATCATCACCTGAGCTCTGTCTCTCTATCCCCCCTGCAGTCCATGGAAAAATTGTCTTCCATGAAACCAGTTCACTAGTCCCTGGTGCCAAAAAGTTTGGGGACCGCTGACCTATATACTACTATTTCTAGTCAATACTATTTAAACATTTACTTCTATCTATTAATTTTAATTGATGAAATAAAATGGAAATTTATTATGTTTAAATGGTTATCTAGTGGGGATTATTGATTGTTTTAGTCATTTATTTGTAGTTTAATAGAATTGTGTTTTTTGTATGATTTCAATCCTTAAATGTGTTGAGACATGCTTTATGACTAGCACATGGTTATTTTTTTATAATTGTTGTATGTGAGCTTAAAAAATATGTATTCTGAAAAAATTGCCCAAATATTGCAAGTATTTTTATTTGGAAAACTCCTACTTATCCTTCAAGACTCAGCTATAATGTCACCTTCTCAGGGAAGGCTTTCCTGATAGTTTTAGGCAGAATTAGATGTTTCTTCTTCTGGGTTCCTTCTATAATATTATCTTGACATCGAATTGAAATTTAAATATGTATGTGCATATTCTCCTTAGACCATGAGATCCTAAGGTCAAAATTATCTTCTAAATTATCTTTACTACTGCCCTTAATCTCATAGTGTATCTTGCACATAGTAAGCATTTGGAAAGTATTTCTGGAAGGGGGAAGGAAGGAAGGAAGGAAGGAAGAAAGGGAAATGAACAATATAATGGTAATATGTTGGATTTAATTATATGCTTAGGACTCTGCAAGGTCGGTTTCTATAGTTAGACAATGCTGTCACCTAGACCAAAAAAAAAAAAAAAAAAATCAACTTAGGGTTGCTAAATAAAGAATGCACAATTTGAAAAGAAGAAATAATTATAGTTAACACTTATGTGGTGTTTCTCTGTGCCAGGCGCTTTCCTAAGCTCTCTAGTGGGTGTACGGGGGCCTGGGGGTAGGAGAGTGTAAACTGCTTTCATGCTCATAATAACTCTGTGAGGTGGATACTGTTATTTATCACATCTATTTTTCAGATGCTGAGGCTGAGGCAACAGCACACTGAATAACTTTCCCAAGGTCAGAAACTGGAGAGTAGCAGAGCTGCAATTTTTACCCAAGCAGGCTTGCTCTGGAGCCTGTTGTTTGAACTCCCAAGCTCCACTACCTCCCAATACGTATAAATGGGGAAACCTCAATTATTAGCATTTTGGAGAGCAAAAGCAGCCCAATTTGAAAACTCTTTGTGATACAACATAGTCCTCTGACCCTAGAATGGGGTTACCAAGACTCCAGGTCCCAGCTCCTGTTCTGCCCTGACGCTCCCTATCAGCAACCTTGGGAGTCATTTAACTTACCTCTCTCTGGGCTCCATCTGAACACTGGAGATAAGGACATTTTTTCCTACTTTAGAGACAAGCTGTGAGGATTAGTAAAATAATGTCTGAAAGCACTTTAAGTTCCTAAGAGGAAATAAGATCTAGGTAGTAAAATGGATTTAATGTATGCCTGCCCTAATCCTTTATAAATTAGACAGGGAGTATAAACTCTCCCTCAGTCCCAGGCTGCTTGGGGCCAGGTCACAGTGAAGAGGACCCTACTTAGAGCAATAAATATTTACATATTTATTATTTTCTAAGCACCTACTATGTGTCTAAATTACCTCAGTTTAGAAAAATAGAGAGATGGTTTTATTCTTTTAGCAACTGGCATAAGAATTTTTCCTAAATAGGGAACTGCCTTTGTTGTTGAGATAATTTCTTGCTGAGTGTACTTGGGATAGAAGCTGAAAGCTGAGCGTGAGGGATGATGTTCTGCAGGAGGCCAGAGGAGGGACCCTTCCTTCTCTGTGGATGAAGGGGGGATGAGGTAAATGTGTGTGTGTGCACGTGAGTGTGTGCATGTGTCTGTGCCTCTGGACAACTGGATGAAGCAGGCAGAGACCTAGAGAAATCAGAACACTGTGCAGTGGGAGATAACCCTCTCCTTGTTACCCACTCAGATATTATCCGAATTCTAGAAAGCCTCACGAAACGCTTGGAGTGAGTAGCATTCTTGTGGCAAACCAGTGAAAGGACTGAGCTTGGGCTCAATCTTGTGCAGGCACAGAACAGCGATCGCGCGTGCAGACAGGACTCAGCCGTGGAAAGGATTGGCAGAAATGTCCAGGTCACTTAAGACTTTTTCAGACAGTCCAAGGGGAGGGTCAAAGCAATCCTACATAGACCACAAGGATACAGAGTCCCCAGCTGACATCCACGTTATAGTTCATGAAGCAAAAGTCATGACTGTTGCAAACAATTTACAATGCCAAGAAGCATTTTCTGCCTGATGTCTTGGGAGGGGCTTTAGTCTCTGAGGAAGGGCTCACACTTCTGTATATAGGCAAGTTTCTTCAGGCCTCACCATTCTCTTTGTACAGAGAGAATCAATTGCTCAGTAAAACTCCAGGTTCACTCGTCCTTGCCTCTACCTACCTACAGCTCCCTGCAATGTCCCATCAGTTCTTCTCAAGCTCTCCTGGGAGGTCCCGAGGTGTGTCTCCCATGTCCACACAGTCAGCTCAGCTCCTAGGGGCCCTTCATATTTCCACTGGAAGCCACATGGGCTCTGCCCCATCCACTGGGCATCTCCTACCACAGTCCATACCCCAGAGTTCTTGGACATCGCTCTATAGGAAACTGAGATTAGTTGTAAAGCACTACTGCTGGTTCCCACCTAATGCTTCCACAGTTTTAATAGAACATCCTTTTGTTATTTTTTTTTCCTCTGAGTGTCACCTCAAACCCCCTACCCTAGCAATCCATAGGAATGAGGTAAAAATCTAAAGGGAGAATACTGCTGTCCTCAAAACCACTCCTCCGTCTGTTGACTAATGCTTTTATAAAGGTTGCTAGAGGAAAAGGCCTTCTTTCCACCTCTGGATCTTATTAAGAGGGATATTCTCTAAACACTTCCCTGGCTTATCCCCACCCCTGTATTAACTCTTGGCCTGGGAAATTGGGGTGATTCATTTGATCAGTAACTTTTAGAAAAATAATTGAGCATGCTAGGTCCAGCTCCACCTTACTTCTTCCTATCAGTGTCAAGTTTCCCCCAAGGGGCACATGTTCTTCTACTTTTCCAAGGGCAGGCCCTCCCTTTAGGGGGGGTGGAAGGCTCAATGGGGAATGCCCAGCCTGGTGCTGCCATGCCTGGGGAATAAATCTGCATCATTCTGGGGTTAAGTATTATCGAGCCTATTTGATGCCAAAATCTAAAGCTATGTTCTTTTATCTGGCCGCTAAGCCTTTGATTGATTTAGGGAGAATACACTTGCCAGGGTGTGGGGCATAATTAGAGTGGAAGGAAGGATGGCGTTGCTTTGTGCTTAGCCCAGCCATAACTGTATGAACTAAGGCAGTCCTTCTAGAGACAGAAAAGAGCAGCTGGTTTTGAGAGGTGTTGATGTGGTAGAGTAGAGAGAAATAGGAAGCTGATTAGATAATGGAGGAGTGATGAGGAAGAGGGAGCTGTTGATCCAGTCAGAGTTAAGGTCCCAGAGCCAAAGGTCTTGCTGAGGCTACGGACCTCGGGTTGCAGCAGGCCAGGTCATGGGCAAGTCATCAGAGAGCCCAGATTGAGGCTAACGTTTTGTATGTCCTCTAGGATTCACGGGCACTTGTGAGAGCAGCTACACTGAGTTCCAGAAGCCTCTGTGATTGTACAAAACCAGGAAGTTTTCTTCATTTATTTATTTACTTGACAATCACTCATCAGGCACCTAATGTGTACAGATGATTCCCAACTTACAATGGTTTGACTTAGGATTTTTCAACTTTACCATGGTGCAAAAGAAACACGCATTCAGTAGAAATCGTATTTCAAGCGCCCATATAACCATTCTGTTTTTCACTTTCTGTACTGTCTGCCACAAATTACATGAGTTATTCAGTGCTTTATTATACAATAAACTTCATGTTAGATGATTTTGCCCAACTCTAGGCTAATGTAAGTGTTCTGAGCATGTTTAAGGTAGGCTAGCTTAAGCTATGATGTTTGGTAAGTTAGGTGTATTAAATGCATTTTTGACTTACAATACTTTCAACTTCTGATGGATTTATCAGGACATAACCCCATGGTAAATCAAGGAGTATCTGTGCTACGCACTAGGCATTTAGATAGCAGAGAATGGCAAGAATCCTAAATAGAAGGTACAAGTACTAACTAAAGGTCACAAATTTTTCACTTTTTACTCCATCACCTTGCCAGCAGGATGAATGAAGGGCCAAGTGGTTGGATCGCTTTAGTGTGAACCCACTGAACAATTTCACTGAAGGTGGCAAAAGGAAATGTGCAAGTGATTTTTAAAAAGTAATAGAGCAGTCCTGGAACAGAATTTAATAATTACCTTTGGAAAAAGAATTAACAATTGCAACACATGGGGAACTGGCATATATATAAAATCTTTCTTCTCCAAACCTCAAAGTTGCAAGTTGATCATGACAAGAAATTGAGAGTCATGGGGTCACCTATAAGCTTCCAAACAACCCTCCCTTTCATCACCCCCACCCCCCAGATGAATTGTACTGGAAAGCCAAGCCATAGCTTGTAACCTTTTATGTATGGCTGCACCAATTATAGGGTACATTTTTCAAGCAAATTTTCAAATGACAGTTTTATTGTTGCTGCTTCTTAGGGAGTTGTTTTTTATTCCTTTTTCTTTTGTTGTTCTTTTGTCACCCTAACCTAAACCCATACATACCTCAGGGCCTTTCCAGGTGTGTTCCACTGAGCCTCAGCCCTTGAAATTCTCCTGCAAAATAAGATTCTTTAGCTAAAGTGTTTTGGAACACCGCAAACCATAATTCCCTTTTAGAGATACTTGGTGCAAGTTAGAAAATTAAGACCTCTAGAAGCCTTTTGACATCTGTTCAAAGCTTTTTTTTTTTTCACCCAATATTTCACGATTTGGCCACTGAATCCCTTTTCCTTGTATCATCTATTAACTGTCTAAATCTGCTCTCTAGGTATCCTTCAGAGTCAGGAGAAACACAAGGAGCCCAGGCAGGGGTGTTTAATGGAGTAAGGAATGCTACCTCCAGTAAGATCACAGTCCAGAGAGAAGTATTCGTGCAGAGTTAGTTAGCTTATTAGACCTGGGATCAAAGCCTTCTACTGGGGTCTAAATATATGTATGGAGTCCTTGCCTCTAATGTTTCTCCAAAGTCCAGACTGTGGTGTGAAGCAGGCTTCCTTAATCTACTTAAAATATGCCTAACTTATGCACCTCCACTCTAAATTCTGCACGCTCCATGTCCTAAATTATGGACACCAACCAAACTCAGTAGCCTGCTGGTGTGCTATCAGGAGTGGCACTTTTCCTTCAGTCAGCTGTCCCTATTTTCCTCTCTCCACAGGCCTTGGCTTTTCTAGGCCTGAGACCAGTTCTGCCAGTGAACAGGAAGCACAAAGAACCTGAGGGAATATCTAGCCCACTCACTCATTAATTCAACAAAAAAGTACATTTTGGATGGATGTATGTACTAGGTAAAAAGATCCCTGTACAAGACAAAATTTCTACCCATAAGAAGTTCACAGTCTAATAAAAAGAGACAGATAAATAAACAAATACAGCATTAGGTGATGAGTAGTACGATGAAAGAGGCATGTAGAGAGCAAAGTGTGTGAGAGAAGGTTCCTCAAAGCCACTGAGCTTGAGCAGAATTTTGCAAGATAAGCCAGCTTAAAAGAATAACTGGAAAACAAGCTCTGCTGTTCCAGACATGGTTATTTGGCAGACTTTTTTTTTTTAGATGAAAAAAATGAGCCTGTCACTTCAAGGAAAACAGCTGACAGTATTAGTTGCCAATAACAAAGTTGAGGCTTTTAAGTGAAAGTTAGATTTTCAGAAAACTTGTAACTGTCACATCACGGTGAGTCTGGCAGCTTCCCAGTAGCTGAAGACTTTTCTCATGAGATTGGTGGCGATGTTAACAAATGTCATTTTTGATATTGTATAATGAAATGTGTCAGCATTTGAGAGATCTGCACAACTCGGTGAATCAATATTTTCCAAATTACTAGTGTGTGCTATTCCTGGGTAACAGATCCATGCAAAGTCCGGAAGAGACAATGGGTATTAATGCAGTAGAGTATGAAAAGTTCATTGATAAAGGTTTTAGATTCTACATCTCAGCTAACCATCGACTACTACTTGTGGAGTTTTAGTGTTGTAGCAAAGAAGCGTATCCTCAAATGTCGGAAAAGGCTATTAAAATATCCCTTTCTTTTCAAAGTATTTTCTGTGTAAGGCTGGATTCTTTTTTAACTAAAACAACATATTGCAACCCATTGAATGCAGAAATAGATATGAAAATCCAGCCATCTTCTAAGCCAAACATTGAACAGATTTGTAAAAATGTAAAATAATGTCATTCCTCTCACTTAATACTATACTGAAAAATATAGTTATTTGTGACAAATATTTATGTTACCATATAAAGGATTTATTATTGTAATTTTTAGGAAATAATTATATATTTTTATCGCTTAGTTTTAATTTCAAAAAATGGTAACTATCAATAGGTATAACCCATTTGATAAAAAACTCCTTGGAGTTTTCAATAATGTTTAAAAATGTAAAGGGCTCCTGAGATAAAAAATTTGATAACTACTAAGTTAGACAACTCTTGCTGAATTATAAGAGGTTTGGCTTTACACAAAATGGGATAAGATGGTTGCCAGAGGAGGACTGGGAGTTTTTTGTTTGTTTGTTTGTTTAATTGTTTTTTGGGTGGATCTTAAGGGTGGAAACTTCTTGTGTATGTTAATTTCCTCATGGAATGTACCCAATAGGGTAGTCTTATACAAACCATCATTTGCATAGTATTCCATTAGTGGGTTGTGAAAACGTTTGAGGAGGTTGTAACTAGTCTTCTTATCTTAATGGAATAGATTGGAAAATGTTAGACTTCATTACTCATAGAAAGGGTGTCTATTGTTTTGTAAAACCTTTGTTCCCATTAAATCTATGTATGTGGGAATATGCGAGTATGTGCTGGGTCACAATGAAAAATGTTTGTTTTTCTGTGGGTTGCTGTCAAGAGTTGAAAGCGTTTGCAGGAGAGGGTTGTGTTAGCCCAGCCTCTGCCCGGATTCCTGCTGTCTTGATTCTCTGAGGCTCTGGCTCTTATTCCCAATGCCAGTCCCTCATTTCTTACACAAGATCTTTTATGTCTTTGTTGGCTTCTCCCCATTGACCTTAAATTAATCTGATTTGAATTATTAATATATCACAGCTTTTCTTTTTCCTATGGTTGTTTCCTCTTTGTCACCCATGTTCCTTTTCCACTCAAGCCTGTGCATAACACTCTTCCACTTTAACCCACCGATACCACTCCACAAACAATCTGTTCCGGTCAAATTAATCAGAAGCTTTCTCACTGCTGCAGTTTTGCTCAAGTCCCTCCACTCAGTTTACCTGGCTGGCCCTCAGTGTTCAAAGTACAACTCAAAGATCTTTCCTCTGAGAAGTCATGTCTCACCTCCTTTCCTGTAACAAGCCACAGATCTCAATAGGCATTTAACATTTTTATGTCATCCAAAAGACTATCAAGATGGCTAAGTAGAAGAAAAGAGCTTTATTGGCAATATCAGTTTGCAAACCAGGAAAACATAGTCTCTGGAGTGGACCGAAGGTGTTCTCTCTTCAGAAAAGTGAAGGACATCTTGGGTTTTATGCCTCACAGGGTCTGTATAGCACAATAGAGTCATGCCTATCCAGCAGGCTTAGAGAGAAAGCTATACATTTATAAGGAGAGTTAAGTGCATGGGCAATGAGTGGGTAAACATATATGTAGCATACATTCCATGTTCACTTTGGGGCAGGGTTTTAAGGTGAACTACAGGACACAAGGACAGTTTGTGCACAATCTCTATAAGCTAGCTGAAACTGGCTTGAGGTCTACAGTTGCTTATAAGAAAAGAATGTTTGTAAGCCTGATTCTCTGTCCAATCAGAGTTGTGGTGGTCTGAGTTGTAAAACAGAGTTGGGGGGATTTGTTAATTTGCCTGATAGTTCCTATTGTTAGGGAGTTTGGCAAAGGTGTGGTGTTTCTTGTAGCCTTAGGAATTTAGAGATTTGCCATGCCAGCTGGTCCCTGAACCCTCAACTTGTAGGTAACTTTTATTTTCTGAACCTTAGGGTCCATCTTAGTTGATACAGGGGTGTCTATTTTTGTTTCTCAGATCACATCTACATGGTAGATTCACAAAAATACTAAATCTGCATAATACATGTAATTTCTTAAACTTTTATTGTGGGAAATTTTAAATAGGCAGAAAAATCGACAGACTATATTGAGCCTCCATGTGCTCATCTGTCACCCGTAAAAATCATCGATTTTATATGCTTCAGTGAGGCATTTAGAATCACAAAGCATTTACTTCAACAATTGCCATGTAGATTGAATTACATAGGTTCTGGGTAGTTTCAAAAATTCTGTAAATCCAAGCAGCAAGTCCCAGGGAACGCGTGAGGACAAGAAGAACTTGAAGTGAGAGCATTTCAAAGTCTTGATTGAAATGCAAAGGATTGTTATCGTTGTACGCAGTCAATCAAATGGAACATTTCCAGTGTGATATATCTTCTCCCCAAAATTCCCCTGAGAGGACATGTGTTCAGGGACGTTTATATTTTATTTGAAGAGAAAATTAGCATTCTTTTTTTTTGCAGTATATATTTTTTTGGAATATCATCCTCCATTGCCTTGTTCTGCAAGTGCGCCTCCATATACTACCTCACTAGAAGGTCCCCTTCTTACCAACTGTGTAACCTTGAATCTCTCACTTTAATTTTCAGAACCCTAGTATGTCACCTCTAACAAGAAGCTAACAATATTTACATTATCTATATTACATGGTTGTTAGGAGTAAATTAAAGAATGTATATAAAAGTAGAGTGCAAATTTTACTTTATTAGTATATGAACTACTATGTCTTGCTCACCCTTTTTTTTTTTTGTCATAAGTTTGGAGTCTCATAAGAGATAAAGAAGTTAGAAAGGGATTAAAGAAAGCCAGATCTGGTGCGAAAAACATGCACAGGATTGGGAGAGGCCAGAAGGCTGGCAGCCAAAGCCTGCCAGTTGAGACCAGCCACTTTATACAGGGGAAATTCACACCAATGGAAAAATCAGAATATAGTACACTTTCTTAAATAATATTTTTTTAGAGGGAGCTTGTATTTATTTTTAAAGATATGTTGGCATACTAAATCGATGATTTTTATGGGTGGCAGATGAGCACATGGAGGCTCAATGTAGTCTGTCAATTTTTGTTCCTATTTAAAACTTCCCACAATAAAAGTTTAAGAAATTACATGTATAATGCAGATTTTACAGTAGTCTAGGTATAGGTCACATAAGATTTGATTTAATATGACTCCACTTTCTTAAGTCCACAGATTTCCTAGATAGGACATAGTCATTGTTTTCCATATCAATCCATACCTAATACCAACTGGAAAGACACAAGAATGGTTCTTTAGGAAACAAGATAAAGAATGTTTATACCCCAGGACACTGATACACTGATCCAAAACAGGTGACAAGGGGTGGCAAGAAAAGGAGGAGAGGCCAGGCACAAGACATAGCCCACTTATTATGTCGTATATCAATACAAATACAGTGAGGGGAGACAATCATTTCTTCCCCCCTTGAGAATTCTTAGATTTTCAGGGCCCACGTGGGTAGGCAAGTGGACTTTTGAAAAAGTGAATTAATATTTAGTAGAAGGATAAATGTCTCCCCAAGGAAGTCATGTAACTTTATGCCCATGGCTCTTAACTGAGCAGTATAACATTGCTGGGTATGAAGTAGTGGGGGTTTAGTTTGGTCTCTTAGGGCTTCTAAGGTATAAAAATTTAAACCAACAATTTATCCAGAGATTCAGTGCCAACTATTCTTATACACAGGAGTAATGTTTTTCTGATCAATTGTTCAGCTAGTTATCAAATCAGTGTTTTATTTGGCCTCAACATCTATTAGTCATAGAATGTTAGAACTGGAAGGGGACTTTGCTTCTATAGAAGACATAATTTTAGAAAATTATTTGCTCCAAATCCTTTTCTGGAATTCAGTGAGATACACATGAATAAATAAATTTTTCAGGTGTGAAAACAAATGAAGTTCACCCAAATGAAAACAAAGAAAGGATATGTATTCAGAGCTTGCTATAGCAAGGGAATCATCCACCATCATTTTGTTTATCAGAGACTCAAAAGCAGGCAGACGAGTGGGAAAGCTTTAGAGTAAAAAAGAAAAAGACAGAGAGAGAGAGAGAGAGAGAGAGAAGACTTCAGGTGTGCCCTGACTGGAGGCTGTTGCATGGGGAAGGTGGAGACGGGTATCTTAAGTGACTAGTTTGGGGAACATCTTTAGCTTTCTCTGATTGGTCCAGATTTGGAAGCAAGGGAAAAATTAGGGAAGCTGGTCATCATTGCCCAAGTCTTGGCCGTTCTAGACTCATTGCTGCTGAGCTTGTGGTTTGCCTTCCCATTTGCAGGGACTGTGTGCCAGAGTTCTGTGCTCATATGTAGTCTGGCCATTGTCTCTTTGTATGTTTGGTCTCTCCAAAGGTACTGTTCAGGATGCAGATGTGATTAAACCAGTATTTATCCTAAAGAAACTTCCAGTAAAAGAGAACAAAAAAAATAAGATATGTATACAGACAACTATAATGTAATGCAAAGTATGGCATAATAAAGGAATAAAGAAAGTCATAATAGCTACTGAGAAAACAGAACACTCTTGGTTCAGAGTGGTGAACCCTTGGAAACAGTGTCAACTCAAGACTCTGCATAGGAAGGAGGGAGGGGAACAAACGGTGTCAAGCGCATGTTCCGTCAAGGAAGTAGTATTCTCATTTTATAAGGAAGGAGTCCAAAGATCCAGAGAGGTTAAATTACTTTCCTAAAACCATTCATCAAATGACAGACCTGAGATTTGCACCTGGCTCTGCTGGGCAACAAAGGTCACACTCTTTCCACTCCAAGTTCTCAAAGATGTATATCCATGCAGATATCAAGATGTTAAGGGAGCAGGTGTAGTTTTAAAAATATATTCAGTATTTTCATTTTTCTTTAAGACAATAAAAAACAAAGCTATTGATTTTCATTTTTCCAGCTGTGGAAAGTAAAACTCCCCGAGGTCCTCTCGGCTGGTGGAGACATGTAGAATTGTTGACTGTCGTCGGAAGGCATTCCAAACTATCTGGAGTCTCTGTGTGAGACTTACCACTTATCAAAAGGGGAAATGGTTTTAAGTGATTCAATTTCACTGCCATGACCTGCTGGTGTCCATGTTCTAACCATGAGATAATAGTCACATATATCTAGGACTAAGTAAGGCACATTCCTTATTTTGTAATCATTTTCTCATGGAATTTACCGAGAATTGTTGTCAGGAAGAAGGCAGCCAGGCATTCTGATTTTCTTGGCACTCATAAGGAAAATAAAATTGTGGGGTATATAAAAGAGCCAGTTATTGAACTAGAAGTTATATGTTTGTATGTCTAGGCTTGGACTGACTTTGCTTTGGGATTTTATGTGAATTAGTCCACCAGTCATTCTAATTTCTCTCTTGAGAGTAGGGTGGAATGAATGAATAGTCCTGTGCAGAGAGCTCTCTTTCATAGATGGATCGGCAAGAAGGAGATGATTTGGCCAAATGCCCATCCCCAGCCTTCTAGCTATAAAGGTTGAATTAGAAAACTCACATGGAATTTTCCCTTCTGTAAAGCTAACTCTTCAGTGGGTTGGAAAGATCAATATTGCTGTTCAAACACTTCTGAAAAATAAAATCCGTTTTAACTTTGTAGTGCCTTGAATTGGCAGCACTAGCAAGGGTATAATTAAGGTGGAAACTCGGCTCCTTTTGCTTTTCTACAGTTTACTCATCGATCTCAAAAGAATTCTAGGAATTGGAAATTTAAAAATCAATATATGAAATAAGTAAACCAGGAATGTCACACAGAGAAAAAGGTCAGGCTCAGCAGCAGCAGAAACCAATTTAAAACTTTGAAACACATGAAACACATAAGGCAAATAATCAAGTCACATATGCACATTTTTTTTTTAGTGTGTACATATGAAATAAATCTTCCTCATTGGCACGATGATGCTATTGTCCTTTTTAAGTGCTTTTGCCTTACCTTCAGGTTATAATTCCTTTTTTATTTTCTTTTGAGAATGAGAGTTGTAGGCATGGTATTGATGGATCCAGGCTATGCACTACACATACATAAGGTGGCAATGACTGTAAGGTCATCCTTTTAATCACCCCTGGTAGAACTATACTAAAATCATCCCAAAGACATCTCTGGGTCTCATATTACAAATAAATTGTCATAAAAGTAAATTCCTTGTGTAATATTTCTTCATGTCACTTCATTAAAAATATATATATATTTTTAGGCCTGCCTACGCTTAATCCATAGCCCTCATGTTTCATCTCAGTGGAAGCAGAGAACAACTCTAGTCTGCAGCTTCAAAAAGAGCACTCCACTCCCTGACAGTTAGGTTCTGCCCAGAACAGCATGCTCAACCCAGGTTTCCTGAGACTATTAAGCCCAAATGACCTAAGGCATCAATTGTATGTAGTAAATAAACTTCTGTCCTACGCATTTGGAATGCAGCCAGTCCGGGACCAACCTTAAAAGGCTTGAGAAAATAATCAGTTAACATGATATGCTGAAGTGTTCTAGGTCTTCAGCAAATATGGCATCCTCTGAATCACAAAACACCGTACAGCAGGGCTTTCTTCTTGCCAATGGTTAAGTTTATTGTTCTCAATCAGTTTATGGGAATAACAGAGAAGCTTTTGATCTTTAGTGCACATTCACTCTTATTCTCTGGTTTTCAGTGGAGGAGTAAGATGGCAATAAGAATGCATATGACTGTCCTTCCCACGTCAGTCGTGGAGATGTGTGAAGGTGCTAAAGGTGGGGAGAGCATCTATATCACAGGTATCTGTAAAGGAGTCTGTGGTGCACAGTGGCCAGGAATTGATCAGATTTTCTTCACAAATCAGGAGGGGCAGACAGTTGTAGAAGGATGTGCTCTATATAAAACTATGAGACAGGCTGGACCTGCTGATCATGGAAAGGAGGTTGAGACAGTCTGGGTCAGAGTTTATGGATTTATGAATACCATGAATATGATAAACAAACTGTTAGTCACTAAATTCTGAAACCCTAAAATGGTGGGATTTCTTTTAAGCTTCAGTTAGGCAGGTACTAACAGTAAGAACTATGTATGAATTCAGGTGGCAGGTAATTTATATACAGAATTTATTACCCAAGGATCGTGCAAACTTAAATAGCTTCCAAAAGATTTATGTGAATTTATAAACAACAAAGACACAAATGGCTATAAAGAGAAGCTGGGATTTAAGTCAGAGAACTGAAACATTGCAGTAATTCTTATATGCCAAAGCTATTGTAAATCTATTGTACCCTGTGGAGGAATTGTGAGGCCCCTTTCCTTTGGTGAGAATGTTTCTAAATGTCAAGTTCAGCCAAGAGCCCCTTGACATCTTTTATTAATCCTTCCTGCCAAAATCTCAGAGATTAGCTAAATCCAGGGCATGTTCTGTGTTCCCAGCCCTTTTCTCTCATCCAAGTCAATGGCTGTCTTTAGATATTCTGTTTTCTAAATATTCACTGATGGTGTTATTTTAAAGGAATGACTGGTCTATCTTTGTTAAACCTAGGGGTTGCCGAATGTCAAATTGATTCCAGAAGCTAATATAGGAGAAAAGCTTATCTGAAATCAAGCACCTGCATCAGTAAAACGGCCACCACAGAGGCCTTTCATGTACCAGGAATTCTGGTCTCTCCTTCTTAGAAAGGGTTGATGAGACTCCAGATTCTGACTTCTAGGGTTGTAAGAGATGTGACTAACAAAAGAAGAAGGTAAACAATTTAGTCCATTAGTTCTGAATTTAAAAGACAAAAAAAGGTAATTTCTGGGTAGACCATTTTAGTTACTAAAGGTCAGTGGCAATTACACAGAATGTTTGCAGACATAATATTTATATGCATATATATATTTTTTTTTTTTTTTTTTGAGACAGGGTCTCACTCTGTTGCCCAGACTAGAGTGCAGTGGTGTCATCACAGCTCACTGCTACCTCAAACTCCTGAGCTCAAGCGATCCTTCTGCGTCAGCCTCCCAAGTAGCTGGGACTACAGGCATGTGCCACCACACCCGGCTAATTTTTCAATTTTTGTAGAGAGGGGTTTCTTTGTAGAGAGGGGGTTTTGCTCTTGCTCAAGCTGATCTCAAACTCCTGGCCTGAAGTGACTCTCCCACCTTGGCCTCCCAAAGTTCTGGGATTAGAGGCGCAAGCCACGCTGCCTGGCCATGGACAGTATATTATAACAGGCAGTTGGGGATATTTGACGCCCAAATGTGTAACAACAGATGTTTGAATAAAGGACTTAAAGTTTAAGATTTTAATCCTATTAAAGTGATAATTCTTAAATAATCCAAACAGAAAAAATGTTAATATTAATACATACTTGTAAAACAACAGCATACAAACACATCACAGAAGTATATGGGGTGAAAAATGGAGGTTCTTCATAATTCCTCACAGCCTAAGCCCCAGATAGCAAAACTGATGCAAATCATCAAAGCATTTATAATTTAAAGGGAATGATATATATGTATCTAAATAACTTATACATAAGTCATATAAAGTAAGGTAGTGGTAAATGTTTTTAAAACTACAAATAGAGATCTCAAGTTCAAAAGGTTTATGATTATATTCAGTTGGGATGAAAGAGGGAAGGGATAAGGAAAGACTTCAGTAAGAAAGTAAAATTTGAAATGATCCTTGAAATATAAGTGGATTTTCACAGGCACAGATGGGAAAGGAAAGGGCGCTACTGGTGGGATGAAAGGTGGGTGAGAAGGTGAGGCAAGAGCATTTTATAAGGTGAGAGTGACAGTTTGGGGTCCTACTGTGGAGAAATTTGAGTAATCATTTAACTTATAGAGAACTCATGGGGTTGTCAGGTCAATGAAAAGTTTAAACAAGGGGTGAAATATGCAGAATTGTTCCCAAGTTAATTCTGGGATTTGCCAACTGAAAGGACTGGTGTGGGCTCAAACAGGAGCTAAGGGGTTCATTTAAGAGAGAATTTCAAGCAGGCAATGTGTGACCTGGGCTGATGACAATGTAGAAGCAAGTTTGAGAATCACTACAGAGGCAGCTTTCAGAGAGATTAAATTTGTTACAATGGAGGGGCAGAAGGAGAAGAAGGATTCCAACACAATTTATCACTCTACTTAAGAATCTTACTCATTCCCATCTTGAAGCTAAGGACAAAGCAATTGATTCAGGTGTTCACATGCTCTGCCACCTCCTTCCCTATCCATCTCTTTATCCTGCCTACCCTCTTGGGTCAGCTTAATCTTACCTTTCCCACGAAGACTTTCCCCAGTATTTCAGGGGGCATTGACAACTCTCCTACTTGAACTTGTACTGCAATAGAGATTAGCCATGCTCCTCTTGAAAGTTAAAGAAGTGACACCTCATAGGAACAAAAAATTATGAAAACCTAAGTTACACCGTCAGATATATTTAACACCCTTGGCATTTTCTACCTCATGGGCAAATACTACCATAAGCAAAGATTACATGTAATTAACGAGGTAGTGCATTTGGTCATGTTATTTCCTTCTTTCTGACATTCATAGCTGTGAAAGCTCATTCAGTTGTTTTGCTTCTCTGCTCAAAGTTTTCTTCTGCATCAATTTTTGTCTTTCTTTGGCTCTCTATTATTCAGCAGCCTCTTTCTCTCTTTCTCGTTTTTTTCAGACTGCTTTTCTTTCTTTTTTTTATTTCAGTATATTACAGGGGTACAAATGTTTTGGTTACATAAATAGGTTTTGTACTGTTTGAGTCAAAGTTATAAGTGTGCCCATCCCCCAGATAGTGTGCATTTCCTTCTTCAGTATTTTTCCATCCTCCGCTATTTCCTTCTTCAGTGTTTTGTAGTTCTCCCTGCAGAGGTCTTTCACACTGTTAGGTGTGAATTTATGCATCCCCTCCTCCCTCTCCCACCTGCTTGATTTCCAGCGAATGTTATTTCCACATGTGCACATAAGTGTTGCTCGATTAGTTCCAATTTAATGGTGAGTACCTGTGGTGTTTGTTTTTCCATTCTTGTGATACTTCATTTAGAAGAATGGGCTCCAGTTCCATCCAGGTTAATACCAGAGGTATTAGTTCACCATATTTTTTATGGCTGAGTAGTACTCCATGGTATACATACACCACATTTTATTAATCCACTCATGTATTGATTGGCACTGGGGTTGTTTCCACATCTTTACAATTGTGAATTGTGCTGCTATAAACATTCAAGTGCAGATGTATTTTTTATAGAATGTCTTTTTTTCCTTTGGGTAAATACCCAGTATTGGGGTTGCTGGATCAAATGGTAGGTCTATTTTTAGTTCTTTGAGGTATCTCCATACCACTTTCCGTAGAGGTTTTACTAGTTTGCAGGCCCACCAACAGTACATGAGTGTTTCTATCTCTCTGTATCCAAACCAGCATTTGTTGATTTGGGACATTTTGATAAAAGCCCTTCCCCCTGGAGTTAAATGATATCTCATTGTGGTTTTGATCTGCATTTCCCTGATGATCAAAGATGTTGAGCATTTCTTCATATGTTTCTTGGCTGTTAGTCTATTTTCTTTTGAAAAGTTTCTGTTCATGTCCTTTGCCTACTTTTTAATGGGGTTGTTTGATTTTTTTCTTGCTGATTTGCTTGAGTTCTTTATAGATACTAGTTATCAGCCCTTTATGAGATGTAAAACATGCAAATATATTCTCCCATACTGAAGGTTGTCTATTCACTCTAATGCCTGTTTCCTTGGCTGTTCAGACACTTTTTAATTTGATCAAGTCCCATTTATTTATTTTTGTTGTTGCTGTGATTGCTTGTGGATCTTCTTTGCCTAGGCTGCTGTCTATAAGAGTTTTTCCAACATTTTCTTCTAGAATTCCAATAGTTTCATGCCTTAGGTTTAAGTCTGTTATCCATCACTAGTTGATTTTTGTGAGTGGTGAGAGGTGTGGATCCTGTTTCAGTCTTCTTCATGTGGCTATCCAATTTTCCCAGCACCGTTTATTGAATGGGGATTCTTTTCCCCAGTGTGTGTTTTTGTCTACTTTGTCAAAGATCAAATGGCAATATATGGATGATTTTATATCTGGGTTCTCTGTTCAAATCCATTGGTCTATGTCTCTGTTCTTGTGCCAGTACCATGCTTTTTTGGTTACTATAGCATTGTAGTATAGTTTGAAGTCTAGTAAATTGATGCCTCCCAATTTGTTCTTTTTGCTTAAGGTTGCATTGGTTATACAGTGTCTTCTCTGGTTCCATAAGAAGCATAGAATTATTTTTTCTAGATCTGCAAAAAATGATGTTTGTATTTTAATAGGGATTGCACTGAATCTGTAGATCACTTTGGGTAGTATAGACATGTTAACAATGTTGAATCTGCCAATCCCTGAGCATGGTATATTTTTCCATCTGTTCACATCCTCTCTATTTCCTTCTTCAGTGTTTTGTAGTTCTCCCTGTAGAGGTCTTTCACATCCTTATTAAATATATTCCTAGGTATTTTATTTTCTTTGTTGCTATTGTGAAAGGTAATGAGTCTTTGATTTGGTTCTCAGCTTGACTGTTGTTGGCATATATAAATGCTACTGATTTATGTACATTGATTTTGTAACCTGAGACTTTGCTGAATTTATTTATCAATTCTGGTAGTCTCTTAGCAGACTCTTTGGGTTTTTCTAGATGTAAGATCATATTATCAGCAAAGAGTGATAGTTTGACCTCTTCTTTCCCCATTTGGGTACCCTCGATTTCCTTCTCTTGTCTGATTGCTCTTGCTAGGACTTCCAGCACTATGTTGAATACAAATGGTGACAGTGGGAAACCTTGTCTGTTTCCAGTTCTAAGCAGGAATGCTTTCAATTTTTCCCCATTCAGTATGATATGGCTGTGGGTTTGTTGGATATGGATTTTATCATTTTTAGGTAAGCCCCATCTATGCCTATTTTTTTAAGCATTCTTATCATAAAAGGGCATTAAATTTTGTCACATACTTTTTCTGTGTCTATTGAGAAGATCATATGGTCTTTGTTTCACTTCTATTTATGTGGTGAGTTACATTAGTAGATTTGCATATGTTGAACCATCCCTGCATTTCTGGGATGAAGCCCACTTGGTCAAGATGAATTATTTTTTCGACAAGCAGCTGAATTTGGTTTGCTAGGATTTTATTGAGAATTTTTGCATATATATTCATAAGGGATATTGGTCTGCAGTTTTCTTTTTTTGTTGGGTCCATTCCTGGCTTTGGGTATCAAGGTGATGTTGTCTTCATAAAACATGTTGGGGAGGATTCCTTCCTTTTCAATGTTATGGAATAATTTCTGTGGGATAGGTACCAGTTCTTCTTTGTAGGTCTGGTAAAATTTGGATGTGAAACCATCTGGTCTGGGACCTTTTTTTGTTGGAAGATTTTTTATTGCTGCTTCAATTTTGGTACTTAATATTGGTCTGTTCACGAATTCTATTTATTCCTGATTAAGCCTAGGGAGGCTGTGTGTTTCTAAGAATTTGTCCATTCCCTCCATGTTTTCAAGTTTTTGTGCATAGAGATTTTTATGGTATTTGGAGATAATGTTTTGTATTTCCATAGTGTCAGTTGTGATTTATCCTTTTTCATTCCTGATTGAGCTTATTAGAGTCCTTTCTTTTCTGCTTCTGGTTAATCTAGCAAGAGGCTTGTCAATTTTGTTTTTCTTTTCAAAGAACCAACTTTTTGTTTCATTAATCTTCTGTATAGTTCTTTTGTTATCAATTTCATTTAGTTCTGCTCTGATCTGGGTTATTTCTTTTCTTCTGCTGGGTTTGGGATTGGTTTTGTCATCCTTTTCCAGTTCCTTGATATGATTCATTAGATTATTGATTTGTGGTCTTCCTCTTTTGGAATATAGGCATTTATGGCTATGAATATTCCTTTCAGAACAGCTTTAGCTGTATCCCACAGATTTTGATAATATGTGTCCCCTTTGTTATTACTTAGTTCAAAGAATCTTTTGATTTCCATCTTAATTTCCTCCTTGACCTAACTATCATTCAGCAGTAGGTTGTTTAGTTTCCATGACTTTGTGTAGAGATGAGTGTTTCTATTGGAGTTGATTTCTTATTCCATTGTAGTCTGAGAAGTTGCATGGTATAATTTCTATTTTTTTAAATTTGTTGAGACACATTTTGTGGCTGGGATGTGATCAATCTTAGAGAATGTTCTAAGAGCTGATGAGAAGATCATATATTCAGTTGTTTTGGGGTAGAATGTTCTGTAAATGTCTGTTGGGCCCATTTGTTCCAGAGTTCTGTTTAAGTCCATTGTTTATTTGTTTATTTTCTGTTTGGAGGGTCTTTCCTGTTCTCTCAGAGGGGTGTTGAAGTCCCCAGCTATTATGATGCTGCTGTTTATCATTTTGTTTAGATCAAGTAGGATTTGCTTTATGAATCTGGGTGTGCCCGTGTTAGGTGCCCTGACTACTTTTCTTACATTTTTTCTGCTGTATAACGCTATCCTTGTAACTTTCAATGGGTTTTCACATTGAATAAAGTGATAATGAACACCATTGTTTCGCCTGCCCAGAACCCTTTCCAACTCCACTTCCCTCCAGTGTTTTGGAGTAAAAAAATCAAAGTTTTTGTCCCAAAATTCTGGTTTGGAAATAAGAGAAGCAATTTCTTCCTAGGTTCCTGGACTATGAACTATAAAGCTCAGACAGTATGGGCAGCTGTGTTTGCTGTTCCATGCATTGGAGAACTAAGAGAAGATTCTGGGCCAAGAAGAAAAGTGAGGCTACTACAAGGAAAGGAGCCAGAGGAGGCAATAGGAATGTCCTGAAGGTGTGCTGTGTCTGAGACCCACTCATGTTCCCATCTTTGAGTTACAGAGACCATCCCACAATACTTACAACCCATTTCCTCATTCATGACAATTTTAGTTGGGCTTCTGTTACTTGCAACCCAAGTAATCCCAACAGATACAATGAGCATAGTTCTTTCTTTATCTGTTTATTTATTTTGAGTGTAGGTTATATTCCTTGAGATGGATAAATGAAAGGCTTTATTTGAGAGAAACAGAAACAACATCTGTAAATCAGACAATAAAATTTACCTCTGCTTTTTTTCTATAAAATCAAAAAAGGATAAAATCTCTAAACTTTCTAAATAAATAAATCTATATTCAAGATGAATTAGGACAGATTTACATGTGAATAGATTTTACTAGTTTCTGTTTTTAGTCACAATCATTTATGAAAATGGCAGCTTTTTTCCATGAAAAGAGTAATTAATTCTGAGCTAAGATACTGACTGCCGTCAGCTGTAATGTGGAAGAAAATCATATCAATTAGAAGCAGCTTTAATTGAATTATTGCAGCAGAAAACAGTTTGTGTTGCAAATTTTAATCTCATTATTCTTGCTTAACTTGCATTAGAGGCCATCTCTACTTTCTCTGCTGAATTCAGAAGTGCCAATCATTTTCTTCCTTAGAAAGGCTTCCCAAAGGAAAAAGAATTATAGGCAAATTTAAATTATGAAATATCTGCCACCATATAATTGCCCAAGAAATCCAAGAAGCATTTTTGTGATCATTTCTCTCGTTTTCATAGCTGGCACTTATAAAATGATGGCACACACAATAATTTGAAAGTATGTGTACATAGGAAAAAAACCATTCAATATGCCCATTTAGTCTCTCATTTACATCTCCAAATGCCTGTGCTTAATGGTGGGTTACAACACGAAGTTGGAAAACTTCCTTTGAAATTTTTATTGATTCATTTCTCTTTCAGAACTACAGGGTACAAAATGTTTTCGCTTTACTTCCTACAAATGTTTTGCCTACAGTCAAGGTGTCTCTGTAAAGCTATTGGCTTAATGAAATCAATAATAATGATATTGTGGTGAAGTTCTGGCAAATACAGCTACAAGTAAATTTAATTAAACTCCCATTGTTGTTTAGAACATTAGAGAACTGGAAAGGTTTCAAGGCAGTGATTTTGTTTTCATCAGTATGTGGGAGCCCTATCTGGCAGCCCCTCTTGAATAATTAGTAACCCTCTTCAAAGAAGATGTACCTACAGAAAGTGCTCCCTCTTTCATTCCACCAAGTGTGCAGGCAGGGACTGTTTAACCTGAGTAGTGTTTGAAATACATCACAAGCCCCAAAGTGACATCTAAACTGTTCCAACAGAAAAGCTAATTATGAATTCTTGGAAAAAGAGCAGGGTGTTGAAGTTCAATAGTGCCTTTCATGTTGAGAGCTTACACATGACAATGAACTTAAGTGTTACATCTATAAGCAAGAAGACAGTCTCATAAACAGCCACTGATTTACTCTCATGCGTTGAAGGGAGAATTACCTCTAATAAATAAACTGAAGATTCCTGCTTTAAATAGAGCAGAAAGAATGAGTTATTTTACTCTATAGTACACTGAGCTATTCTGTCCCACTATTTCCAACTCTGATACCTTATTTTTTGGCCAAAACTGAGATAGAAAGAAAAAAAGCATTTCGAATATCTTAAAACCAAATCTTGAATTCAACTTTCACTTCTGTTTTGGGTGTCTCAGAAAAGGCAAACGTGTGCCTTAAAAATTCAACAATCCCCCCCAGCCCCCCATTTTTTGTTGAGTCTCCATTATGGGCCAGGCACTTTCTATATTAGCACGACAAAGATGAGTAGGGTAAGAGTTCTTTCTTCAAGAAGTTCACTTCTAAGGGAAAACAGATGGTTATACCCGTTAATAAAATGTGAAGTATTCTATAATACAGGTAGAAAATAGTTTTGAATGGGTTAAGCCGTATTCTCAAAAGCACTTTGCAAAAGACGATTATTTTACTTTCATCACACATAGGGAATCAGTTTGCATGGAAAAAAAGATTAAGTGCTGCAAAGGGTACTCAATTCAATTCGGTTCTTTGTTCTTCTAAAGAATTTCAAGAGGCAAATTCATCAAGAAAATATGAGAGCAGAGACATTTTCATTTTGTCAAAACTGTATCTAATCTTACTTCCCTTTTCTTCTAAATATGATTTTTTTCATAGCTTACAGTCTTCTCTCATGTGCACAGATATTTCCCCCCATATTTATTCTAATCAAATCCCCTGTCTTTCAGCGGCCAACATAAATCCAGTCTTCTACAAGTAAAGGAAGGTAGAGCTTATCCATAGGCATCTTTGTCTACTTAGCACTTGACAATTTATTGCTTCTGATAAATATTTGGCACTTGAATATACTTGTCTTTGCCATCTGAATTGTAAGAGAAAAAGGGTCTGTGGCTTCCTAGCACAGTGATGAGAGAAGAAATCATGTTTATTATAATGATGATGATGATGATGGTGATGATGGTGGTGGTGGTTGCGGTGGTGATGGTGGCGTTATGGTAAACATTTAAGTAACATTGTTTCACTAATTCTCACCCTTGATAAGATGTATGCTATTATTAACATCTCAATTTCACAGATGAGAAAACTGAGTCTTAGAGTGATAAACTAACTTACCTGTTCATATAGCTTGTAAGTAGCACAGCCAGGATTCAAACGCAGATCTGATTGGCCTAAATGCATGTTGTTAATCACTCTAAAATTTTCACTGAAATTAAAATGTGCTGACAGTTGGAAGCAAAAAACTTGTAAAAGGCCCTGTTCGATTTAATAGCCTCATCTATTTGTCTCTGACAGGGAATTGGCTCTTTAACTTAGTGAGGAAACTTACCCACTTCTGAATACTGATGATTATTTCCAGACTCCAGCAATTTTGTAGCTAGAAGAAATTGTACAGATCAGGTGCCTCTCACTTCTTGTTGTCACAGCAAAGACAAACACTGACACCGGGATTTGCATCAAGAGGGAAAACTGTTTATTGCAGGGCACCAAGCGAGAAGAATGGGCAGCTTAAGGGTTTATAAAGGCAGGGGTGAAAGGATTTCCAAAGTTAATTAAGGGCTGGGGGATTCTGGAACTTCCTTATCCATTTTCTGGTTCCAGTTGTCCAGAGGTCTATGTAACAGTGGTCAGCACTTTCCATCTGTTGGGGGTCTTGGTTTCTGAAAAACAACTCAAGGACACATGTCAAGAGGTTATCTTTAGTTTCTATAGAGAACCAAACATCTTGTAATTCTAACTTAACTTAGGTAACTATTGTTTAAGCTATTATTGTCCTCTTGTTTATCAGCTTATATTCATTTACTTCTCTAAATGCTGGTTGAAGGCTCAGCTAGGTATCTGGAATTTCCCTTGAAGGGACTCAAAATATTTCCTTTAATTCCATGCTTGGGGTTCGGGGGAGTGGGGAGCCCTGCAGGCTCCCAGGAGGGGTCCTTGCTCTGTCTCAATACTTGAGGTACCTGAGTCTTTCGGCCTTAAATTAAACTGTCCCAAGGAGTTTTAATATTTATTAGTGTTACTTCTTACAGGCTCTCACACTTCTTGCTGTCTAGTATGTTATTGTTAATAGTAGAAAAGCAGATAAGCATGTGAAAGCCATGCTTACTATAAAAATTGATAGACTCTGATTGAATGCTTGAGGGAACTTCAGTAGATGAGATGGACGTGTTTTTCATATGTGGCCTTTGTGACTGATTTTAGTTTTTAGAAACCAGGTTGTTGGGGGTTTTTTTTGTCTTTGTCTTTGTTTCTGTCGTTATTGTTTTGTTCTGTTTTTTTCATTCTAGGTCATGGCAAAGTTCATAGATAAATCATATCTGAGTAAAGATAAAAACAGCTGAATACATTTCCATGATCACATTTTCAGTCTAGAACATAAATCCTACTTTTATTTGGAGTTTAGATTTTTTTCCTGTTAAAAAATAGGAAAATTTTAAATTACGGCTCAGAAAAATGGAAGGTTTTGAAACACAACCACAGGAGTCACATTCAATTCCTAGCCTCCTAGTCTCACTCCTTTGGGATCCAATGAACTGAAATTAGATGTGACTATCCAGAGAAAATGCCCCTACTCATAGCTATGAACCTTAATTCAGCCCCTAACCAGAGGTGATTGTTCCCACAACCTTAGGTGCTGAGATGATTAAAGTAGGGAGTCAGGGAGGTTTCCACGTCCATCTAATCTGGCCTGGTTTGAACCATTAAGCAGATAATACAAGGGCTTAGAGCTGATCCTAGGCAAGGCAAAGCAGCTTATTCTTCATTTCTGAACAGTGTATCAGGTCAATCAAGAGCAAATACTAATGAAATAAAAAGTCACAAGAGTATATCTATTTTCATGTTTCTACACTTTGATGAGATATCTTCATTACATGAGAAGAAGTAGAGTATCTGGTTATTATTGGGGTCTTTGGAGGCCTGATAAAAAACACTTTCCTTTCCTACTTGAATTCTGAACCAACTGAGAACCACAACCAAAGTGAAAGACACACAGTGATCACAAAATCACCTTGATTGCTAATAAAGCTACTCTTGAGGAGTGTTTGTGCACACGTAAGCTTTAATCCTGTAACCTCATCCTGGACAGACTCGCTGGCCCACTAGGGCAGGCCTCTCTATATCAGCAGAGCTGGACGTGGGCTTCCAGCCAAGAGAAGAGGGATGGACCCTGTAGGCCAATTTCTCATTCCTAAGTCTTCTACCTGATAAGTCAGCCCTGCTCCTCTGGAGTAAGTTAGGGGGCAGAAAGGGGCAGGAGGATTAGGGTAGTGGCACTCCTTCCACATGAAAAGAAACATGAAGATGGAGAATAAGGATCCCCAAGTATCAGGGGTGTGTGTGCACATTTTTAGTCCAGTATTTATTGTCCTATCTATGTACCAGGCTTTATATATGTTGTATCATTTCACATTAAAATACTTTACCTCACCCAGCACCAGTACAATCCCATGAAGAAGTTTGTGAGGGAATTATAAGTATCATTATCACCATTTTATGGATCAGGAAACTGAGTCTTAAAGAGGTTATTTAACTTGCTCAAAGAACATGGATGGTAAATAGAAGAGCTGAGAGTCAAATACACACCTGTCTTACTTTAAGACCTGTTGTTCCCATATCCCCAGTTATTTGTCATATTAATAAATTTGATGATATTTATCCAAGCAAATTAGATTTCTTTGTTGAAAACCATTCTGAAGCTATATTGATGGAAACTTGATAATTCATTGATATAAAGTTTAGACTGTGATTTCTTTTAACTTTTTACTTCGAAATAGTTTTGGACTTACAGAAATAATGCAGAAATAATGCAGAATTCCCATCCTCCCTTTACTCAGCTCCCTTAGTGTTAACACCTTACCTAACCATGGCATAATTGTCAAAACAAGAAACTGAATTGGTGCAACACTCTTATCTAAACTACAAACTTTACTCAAATTTCACCTTGGTTTTCACTATTAACTGTGAATTTTTTGAGAGTAGGAGCTGTTTTATATTCGTTTTAATATCCACAGTGCCCAGTGGTAAGTCTGGTCCAGAGTCAGTGATCAGTGACTGTGGAATGAGTAAATGGATAAATGGATTTTGAGTTCCACACTACAACTTGTGTATGTTTGTGTGTATATGCATCTTCTAGGTTTAGAGAAAGTCTGAGGCCGTGATTTGAATGAATATTATTCTTAATGAAATTCCACGTTAGACTTTGTAAAGCACAGCCCTTTAGAACTGAACAATTTGCAAAAGAAAAAGAGACTGTATTAACAAGATTGAAAGAAAAAAGAAAAAGTGGAATCTGCTAAATGCGTAGAAGGCTATGGTGTCACATTCATTTTATTTACTTATTTATTTTGTGTGTGTGTGTGTGTGGTTTATATCACACTTCAGTAAGTACCTGGGCAAGAGGCAGGTTTTACAATTTTAATGTTAAACCAAATCATAGAAACTCTTTTGCTTGAAGAGGAAGTCCAAGCAGATCTTTTAAGGCTTCTACTTTCCTTCTCACTGAGTTCAGTAAAGATAACATTAAGGAAGCATGAATTTGCTATGACAATGGTTTCTGACAACTTCAAAAATAAACACTTTTTCATCTGAACATTTATAACCAAAGTATGTGAAACCAGGAGAAAGGCAACATTCAAAGCACAAAATTTCTATTAGTAGCTTAATGGACCTTAAAATGGCCATTTTTCTTGCTGTTTCCTCCACGTCCTGTTAACACAATTTAAATAATTAATGTGGCAAAGTCTAGAAAGGCAAGAATGTGGCATTATTCTTAGTTGAACAAAACTAGAATACAAAATTGTTATGACAGCTGATTTTTCTCAAAAAGTTCAACTTTGTAAAAGTTGTAATTATTTTATTATTGTTTAGATGGAAGATGTCATAGCACGCATGCAAGATGAAAAGAACGGAATTCCTATTCGTACTGTCAAAAGCTTTCTTTCCAAGATCCCTAGCGTCTTCTCTGGTAAGTCTGCATGGAACATAGCTCTATATTCTCCAGCATCTTTCTCGTAACTATTTAAAACCAATTCCAGCCATTCACTATTGAAACTTTCTCTCTAACCCATTATTCAATAACTACTTACAAAATGCCCATGGCGTGTTCATTATCATGTGAGACACTTCAAATGATAGTAAAACAAAAAAAACCAAACACTCAAAATCATGACCCTTTTCTAGGTTAGTTTGTAAAGATAGAATGAACAAATGTGAAATAACAGAAAATGATATTAAAATAAATAAAGAAGTATAAAACAATGTTATGTAGGTTATATATGGAAGTGAGGAGGGTGAAAAAAATCAGTGAATTTTTTTTTTTTTTTCCTGACTGATGAGGAGTCAGGAAAGGGTTCCTACAGAGCAGTGATGAGGTGAATTTGAAAGATGAGGAAGAGTCATGTCAGCTCCAAGGCCACGGCACCACCACTTGTATGTGTCCTCTCTCCCCAAGTAAACCATAAACTCCCTTTGTTCATGAACTCAGGAGTTAACTGTGAGTAGAAAAATAAATATGAAAATGTAGCTAATATTTTCATGACCAGTAAAAGGGATGAACTTGCCTCCTTCAGCATACAAGCAGATAAATACACTAAGTTCCCACCTGCACTGGGAACAGTGATCAATTCAACCATGCTTGGCCTATCTAAAGGATTCCAATTCAGAAATTCTTATGAAAATATACAGGCTAAACAAAAAAAGCTTGCCCATCAGATTAAGCTGGGCTACAGGTTTGAGTTATCTACTCTGTTGGAGTCTAAAATTTTTGATTGAGTTCTTCAGATAGCAATACCTCAGCAGCAACCTGTGGTAAGATCTCTTGGTTGACAACATTAAGATTTTAATTAAAAAATAAGATTGGACATACAGATTGAGAAAGAACCTTAAAATCTCTGATAATTGTCTTAGTGTTCACTGACATAAAACAACAGTGGTAGCTAGTAAATAAAGGGAATGTCGGAGACATTTTTCATATTACTATGATTAGGTTCAAATTATCATTTTGTGTCCCCTAGAAACTTCTCTACCTCACAGGTTCAATTAGATGCTTTGCCACAGATTTAATTGGTATATCTGATATTATGTCTAGTATTTATCAGCCTCTTTATATTGAAATCCCCAAATTATAATGTTCTTAAGCCTCATCTACTTTACTAGAAGTTTCTGGTCTTTTTTAGTAATTTCCCTCCCCAGATATTTCTTACGGTCCCTGGGGATTGTTAATTCCTCTGTCCTTTTGTGGCCCAACTTGCTACCTGCCCCTTGCCTCCCTGGCTCTTTCTGCTTCTCTCTCCCCTCCCTTGGCCTGCGTCATGTTCTCCTGCAGAGCTACTACTAATGAGACAAGGGGTCTGCTCACTTCATCACCTGTAGTAGGATCAGAAACCAACTGTGATGAAGGCCTGTGGTGTGTCAGAGGAGGGTAGTGTAATGCTAAGGACTGTTCCACGGGGAAGAAAGGGTCTCAAATATTGTTACTCTGACTTTCTCAGGTCACCCATTTGTGCTCCTTAAAACCTTGATACTTCTATGGACCAATAGTGTCAATGTCACCTGGAAATTTACAGGGAGGGATGTGTGAAAGGATACAAAACTGCAGCCAGATGGGGGAATAAGTTCTAATGTTCTATGCCACTGTAGGATGACTACAGTTAACAATAACACACTAAAGAGTTTCAAACAGCTGGAAGGAGGATATTAAACGTTCCCAACACAAAGAAATGATAAATGTTGGAGATGATGGATATGCTAATTACCCTGATCTGATCACTATACAGTATATATATCAAAACATCACTGTGTACCCCATGAATAAGCACAATTATTATTTGTTAATTAAAATAAAATATTGCAGTATCAAGGGCACAATCCTGCAATCTACACAAACTTCTTTCCTGTTTCCTCATCTCCTCCAAGCCTCTGCCATAAAACATCTGCCTTTTGTTTTGCTATGTTCTCTACTTCCCTTTGCTAGTTCAAACTTTTCCCACATCAGTATTTCTTCAAATTATATCTGGGAGTCATCCCCCAAAGCACATGTATTAAGCACAAAGTCCTTAAAGTTGCAAAAAAAATATAAGTATGCATTAAAAAAATTATAAAGGGGAATTGACATTTTGGACTGGGTCAAATGCTGCCCTGGAGCATGGCTGCAATGATTCATTGGGGAGATTTTTAGGAATGCAGATTTCCAAACTCGAACTGTAGATATTCTAATTCATTAGGACTAGGATGGACCAGGGAACATGTATTTTTAAGCTGATTTTTAAACTAATAGGATTGGCATCTACTAGTCTTAGATGCTAGTATTTTCCTTTATATTTTTTATTCAATTCAGTGAACATTGATCAAATACTCACTATGTTCCAGTTACTATATTGGGTTTTGAGGGCTACTATTTTAATTTTACTGGGGAGATAGATTTCGTATACACTGGCGGTAAGTGTTCGACTGATATGATAGACCGAGGTGAGTTCTGTTAGCAGAGGTTTAAAAAGTCAGTTATGGGAGCAGAACTGTTTAAATGCTATCATTTTGTAATGTGATCTTCAACAAAGAACCTGAATTATATGCCCTTAACTACCGAAAATAATACCTTTATGAGGTTTGGGTATAATGGTATCAAAGCCTTTACAGTAGGCTGATAGACAATTATTTGCATATTATTATGTAACTTTTGCAAAATTATAGTCAAAGATTTACTGTATGTTTTCTCAGTTTCTAATGAGAAGATCAATGACATAAATTTATTCTAGAATAAACTACTAAGAAAATTGTATCTTTGAAGATAAACTTGACTTTTTCCTTCTTTAAAATAATAAGAAATGTATAAACTGGATTTTCCTTTTCCTTTTTTCTCTAGTTGCCAGGAAGTTCATTGATAAATTTAATATTTCATTCACTTCTTTCTCACCTGATTCATAACTGACATATTTACCTTCCTTCATCTTCTAATAGTTTTTTTGTCTATCTTCTATGATTGTTGTTGTTTTAATTTAGTGTGGGGGGGCATTAGTATTGTAAAATTGCTTAAAGTCATATTTTGGAGGTAGATAAGGAATAAGTCCTGAAGAAGTATCTGAGAGCCGTCTGATGTGTTTTAAGGAGTGGTTTTGCCTGAAATCCTCCATTCAAGTAAGGCTACATGTTGGCTTTGAACTGAAGCACTTCATTACAATATAAAATAAAAGATTATGTTCAAATATTACTGCATGAGAGTTTCATAAAACTCTCATGCAATTTTTATACAATTGTATCTTCAAATTGGGAAAAATAACCCTAAAGCTAAATATATATTTGAAGATTTTGCTGAAGATTTTTTTAAATGAATCCCATAAGTCTTATTCTTGCATGATAGCTATTTCCCCAGAATTCATATCCTGTAGCTTACAATGTTTATTCATTCTCTCATCTTAAAATCTTTGGTAAAGCCAACTATGACACTCACATCAGCTCAAAACCCTTTGTATTTAAACTCCGAATTTTAGCAGAATAGAGATCTAAATCTAGATGGTGTAGAAAAGTTTATAAATAAAAGAGGAAATAATTAATTTTACATTTTAAAGGGTATTTGGTCCATTTTTTATTGTATTTTTCAACTGTACCATTTACCTTGGCTATATGCATATTGGAATGAATTAAAACTAACAACATAGGTTTTAAGTTTCTTAACAAGATGTAGAAATAGTAAGAGGGGTTTATTTTGTGCTTTATTTCTAGAAAATATATTACATTATATTAATATTGAATATTATTTAGATATAGATCTTTGATTCATAATCATAGATGCTTTTTAGAGTTTAAATGTAATACAACATATAATAAATAGGCTTTATATCCTGCTGAGAGGAATAACTGCCTTTTCAATATTTTAAACAATATGTCATGTTTCGAAACAGTTTGAATGAGCCCTTGAATTTTTTTTTTAATAATAAAGTTTTGCTATTTTCATGGCATCTATTTTTATTTCATTACTTTGGAGGAAAACATTAGTTATTAATCTGGGAACCTACTGTGTAGTTAGTGGCTTTCAATACATTAGTTTTATTCCTTACATCAGTGCAAGGTAATTATTGTTCACCTCCATTTCATAGAGAAGGAAATAAAGCGTCTGAGATTTCAAGCTTTCAGCTCAGTTTTGCCCAGTTTACTAATATTTGAACCACAATGGGTCCAATTCAAAATCACATTTCCTTTCTCCACACCACCGTTGGTTGCCCATACGTGTATTGTCCTTTGCACGATGTGCCTGTGTCATCTCATTATGACAGACAAACACATATCAGACCTATAGGATTCTAGGCACTAGGAACTCTAATGCCCAACTCCAGATGGAGACCCGTGGGCGTGCTCCTCAAAAGGACCTGAGCTTTTGTCTCAGTTTTACCTCTGAGGAGCAGCATGACCTTGAGTAATCCACTGCCATTTCTTCACCTCTAAAATTTGGAGATTAGACCTGATGATCTCCAGGTTTCCTTTCCACATAAATTCTATAATGCAGAGAACCCAGTGAAGGATTAATAGACGAGAACACGATAGACTACACTACTCCCAAGGTAACTGGAGTAGCAACACATCATTGGAAACTCTCTCTATTTTCTTTCCCAGGGCAAAGTCACCCATGCCTATGGCTTTTAATTATAAATCTCATGCACCCTTCCAAATGTATATCTCTAGTTCAGACTTTCTCTGAACTCCAGTAAAGTCAACCTCGTATACTATATTTCCACTTGAATAACTCAAAGAAGCCTTAAACTCGACATGTCCAAAATGAAATTTGTAGACTGTCCTCAGCCCTGTCCTTGTTCTCTGTCTCAGTAAAGATTGCACATGCCAGAAGTGCCGGAGCCACCTGGACTCTCTATTTCTATAGCCCCCTCTTCTCATATCTGTTCCATCCACAAGTGCTGTCGATATTTTTTTCTAAGTAGTCATCAAATACCTTGGCTTGTGACCATCTACCCTCGAATTGCTCTAGCCCAACTTATCATCTTCACTCACCTGAACTATCACATCATCTCCTAACTGGTCTCCACATCCACCCTACACTTCATCCCCTCTTTCTCCAAAGGGCATCCACACTGGTATTTTCAAGTTGCAAATCTGACTAATTAAAATCCTTCTCTCGTTTTAAGATTAAGACCAAAATCCTTAACAAGACCGCTATTGGGCAAGAAAAACTTTTCCTTTACCTTCTTATGATCTGTTTGTGGGTCTTACTGATTAAGATAACAAAAGGCAGATTAACAGGAGAAAAGCATACACATTTTATTTGATGTTAATATTTTTATGTGACACGGGGGGATGCTTCTTAGAAAAAAAGTGAAAACTCCAAAGAAATGGTTTGACTCGGGGGCCCAATTTAGACCCATTTGCCTTAGGTCTAAGCCAGTTTGCTTTCTTATATGGTCTCATAAAACCACATTCTTTTTTTTTTAATCAGAGTACTTCAGTCCATTGTATAATTATAAACTAATTAATGGTAATATTTGATTAATCTGTCTTCCAGACAATAGTGTAAACTACAGGAAGTTTTCATAACACAGCATCAAACATAGTAGGTATTCATTAAATATTTGTTACATGGGTGAATAATAATTGTACTTTTTAGAGGGAATATTTGCATTTATATGGATTTGCAAAGTAGTTACACTTCTGTGATTATGTGCCTTTGTCAACATATGTAAATCATTTAAATTGTTAAAAACCTCTCGTTATTTTTTTTATGCTTTAAATTGTGTTCAGGTGAAAAGAAATTTCGCTGAAATTATTTTATTCACAATATAAATTATACAAACAAGAACCATAAACATGAATTCCTTGGTTTCTTTTAAATGGGTATCTAAAGCTGGCTGTAGAATCCTATTTGTTAATAATAAATTAAACATGCCTTGAGTGCCTACTGTGTGTGAGCATTTTGTCAGGCCTGGAGATACAGAAAAGTAAGACATGCTTTCTGTCCTTGAGGGGATCGCTGTCTAGTGAGGAGACAGACAAATTAGTAAAGTGGGATAGTTTCCACAATAGAGGTAAACCCAGAGTGTGGCAGTGTGCAATCTCACCTGGCTCCTGGGGCCAGAGACATCTCTTGGAGGAGGTGACATTGTAAAGCATGAGTCAGACTTAGCTAAACAAAAGGAGAACGCTTGTGCAACAACTTGAAGGTGTGAAAGAGCATGGTGAGCTCTGGGAACTTCAAATATTGCAGAGTGGCCTTTGCACAAAGGTGAGGTATTTGGAGAGTGCGGGTAGATGAGTCTAGAGAGGAAGACAGAAGACAGTAGTCAGAATCTTGAGAAGTTAAAATTTTATGCTGAAAAGAATAAAGAGCAATTGACAAATTTTAAGCAGGGAAATAACATTATTCATTTTTTTTAAACAGATTTTTCTAGAAAAATTTAGAAAATAAATATCAGTTTGTAGAGAAGAGAGAGAGATAAGTCTGGGGGCCGTGGCTGCAGTCTACAGCCGAGATGATGAAAGCCTGACTTCAAGGCAGGACAGTGGGATTTAAGAAAAAATAAGATGTATAGAAGACTTTGAGGACTTAGAAAGGACTTCATTGCTAATTCAGTGGTAGGATTGGTGGCGGGGAGAGGACAAGTGAGTTAAGGGAAAAGGCATTGCCGACAATGACACCCATATTTTTGACCTTGAGAATGAATATACCACTATGCCTTTCGCAAATACACTGAGAAACACATGAGATTATCTGTCCCTCCCTCTCTCTCTCTCTCTCTCTCTCTCTCCCTCCCTCCCTCCCTCTCTTTCCATGGGGGTGATGGGGAAGGGATGACAAGTTTTAGATATATTGAGTTTCAGAAGTACCTAGAACAACCAGATGAGATGTCCAGGAAACTGTTGGATATACGTGTTTGGAATTTATGGGGATTTATCAACACAAATATTTGAAACCAGTGAGTAGATGAAAGCCCTCTTGGAGTTGTTTGTGGAATGAGAAAATCAGATAACCAAAGATAATGGGCCTTTGAGGAACAGAAACACTTAGGGGAGAACGGAGTTCGTGGTTCCCACGTGCTTGCTCTTAGGTCCTGGCTGGCAGGACTGTTTGACTGAGTTCACTTGCAGCAGCCAGGGAGACCGGCCCAAGGGGAGAAGTTCCGGGGAACCATAAAGACCTTGTGTAAGTGACCAGGAATCACACTATGCTGTGTCTTCAGATCTACCACCCAGTGGGTAGGACTCTAGTGGTTATATTTGAATCTTAATGAAGAGAATAAATCAGCACATGAAATCTAAACTTTACACTAGTCTGCTTTTTTCCAAAATGGGTCATGATCTCTGCACTGTAAAAATGTGTGAGGGAAAAGCTATCCTTGTGTTCGTGATGTGTAAGCTTAGAAACAATGCTTGGCCAAACCTCGGGTAAAATCTCTAGAAATACCCACCACTGCTACCCCAACTCCTCCAAATTAACCCAGCTGAAGATGAAACACATTTACTGGCATGGTGCTCCAAAATGTTCTCGTGTTCTTGACATTTAATAATTCTGTTATTCTAGCATGGAGAAAATAAAGGCTTCCCCTATTGTGGATGAGTTCCATTTTTCTCCTTGGCTAGGAATTTACTGTGTTTTCAATGCAAGCCACAGAAGAAAATACACCAGAATTCTCTTCTCAGCTCGTTGTAAATGGTGTAGGTTTTCATTAAACTTAAATTTGACCTGCTTGTGACAGCCCACTGACATCATAAAAGACTGTAGGACCACCTGTTGGCAATGATCAAATAAAAAGCCTCCTATTAAACCAGATCATTGAATGCGTTTGAAGATGGAACTTACTGAACTAATTCTCAGGAGCCCAAAAGGCAAGTGCCTGCTCCAGATCACGAAGCCCTATTAATAGGGCAGAAAATGGTCAAAAATTAATAGGGAGTTCTAGCCAGTCATTCCTGTGTTTTATATATTTTTACCTTTTATCTCTTATTAGCTTGAGAAGGTTCTTCATCAGAGACATGCTGATAATTAAGGAGTGGAGTCTCTGCCACTCTTTTGTGGCTACTTCTGTTCCTCATCTGAATTTGTCACTTTTAACATGCTGCCTTACAAATGGCTTACCACCAACAGGCAAGAGCAAAATTTGTGGTCAAAGAGTTGTCTAATAGACCTTATGTCGTATGAGTGTGGCTGGCCTTACATCTTGGGGTTCAGAAAAGCTTCTTTAATTCTTTAGACCCCATTCTAACCCCTTTTTCTCAGTGTTCTATTCTTCTTCTCAGCAAGTTTGCTAACAAAGGAAGCCCTAATTAGTGACATGTTGATTTACCTTAATTGCGTAAAAATAGGAACTGTTATATTTCATACTATTGGGTAGGAAATAATTATTCATATTTTATTATTTTGCTCCTCTAACAATGTACACAGTTCTCTGTGATGACTTCTTGTTTCTAGCCATGTATATGAAAACTGGGTAGTATATGAGCTTAAAAATCAAGTTGGCCTTAAATGTAATGATTTGAATATGTTCTCCCTCTTAATCTTTTATTCCTCCAAGGGTTGTATATATATTTACAAGAGTCATGGAAAGATGATCAATGTAGACTTAAACTTGACATATGGGCAGCTATACCGGTAAGAAATAAAAGGTGCAAGCTTGGTAAAATGGACTGAGCCAATGGAAGTTTACTAAGGACATATTCTGTACCTAAATATTTTTGAGAACAACTTTTAAGGTACTTGATATGACTCAACCCTGATTATATCTGGAGTCAATTTGAAGATGATAAAAATAAGTAATGTGGAGAATAAGCTCTGTGGAGCTTGTAAGACTACCTAGATAGTTTCTGAGATGCTTCCAAAACTCTAAGATACTCCTTTCTGAAATTGACAACTTACTGTGAGGACTTTTTTCCCCCCCATCCATCATAGGAATGACTACCATGGGTTCTACAGAAATTCAGAGACTTAGATTGCTTTTGAAAACAATTCTAAAATATTGTGTCAGAAATTGTGTTTGTAATATTTTTTCTTTTATAATATCCCGAAGAAAATTCAAGAATACAAACAGAAATTTTTGAGATGTGAGAAAGAAAAAAAGTATACTAAAAATATTGGCAGTTCTTAAAGTTCAATTCTGAAAAAAATTAATTCTGGGAGAAAACAAGAAACATTAACTAGATCTGCAAGAGACATGAACGTTTGCAAAAAGCTAGTCCTTTCATTGTTGTCCTCCTGACGCATCCTCCGACAGAGCTGGGTGATAAAGCAACTTACACTTAATAACTAAATAGCCAACCGTACTGAGGAACAGGAGGAGAAGCTGAGATGTCAGGTAATCAAATAGATCCCTAAATTATCTTTGCTATGAAAGATCCTATACCCTCTTTTGGTTGCTACTCTTTTCTTATTGTAAAATAGCACCATGAAGTGGTTAGAAATAGTAAAGAACTTCTATGTCAGCCACTTGAATTCTCTGGCATATGTTCTAGATAATTCTATTTCTAATAGCTAAATCCTCCTTGGAAATGACAAAATTAGCTATTTATTGAGTTTTTGTATTTGTAGAGAATTGATTTATTTTATTTTATTTTTATTGATATATCATAGTGGTACATATTTTGGGGGTACATGTGATATTTTCATACATGTGTACAATGTGTAATGAGCAAGGGTGATTGGGATATCCATCACCTCAAATATCTGGATTTTCCTTGTGTTGGGAATATTAAAATTCTTCTCTTCTAGGTATTTTGAAATATATGTAATAAATCATTGTTAACTATAACTTCCCTGTTGTACTATCAAATACTAGAACTTAGTTTTTCTATCTAACTGTATTTTTGCATCCATTAACCAGCTTCTCTTCACCTTCACCCCACCCCGTTCCCTTCCAGCCTCTTGTAAACCACCATTCTACTTAGAGAAATTACTTATTTTAAAATGTGTCTGGATAAATTCGCAATGACCAAGATGAAAGGCAAGCTCTGAGTTTTCTTATTTTCACCAGAATGTTTGAAGGAACAGTACAAATTCTGGAATATCTAAATGCTTTGATTTTAACTTTAGCTTCCTTTATAGCCATATGTTCTAGGCCCAGGAACTGTTTTCTGTTTCTGGATAACTGTAGATAGTGGTGCCGCTCCCATGTAGTGCTTTCTGAACATCTGAATTTACTATTTTATATTTTAAGTGAATATTATTGGGACTGGAGATAATTTTGGAAGGGGAATATAAAACATTAGACTTCTGAGTTCTCCATTGAATTGTTGTGTGAATTACAACAATGCCCTTGAGTTCTTTCTGTGCAAGTAACTCAGGCAAGCACACATATTCCCAAACTCAGCTGGCCTCTTTTTCCTCCAAATAACTCCATTCCAGAAAGGAAAATTTTGTCCAAATACGTAAATATGTCTATGAAAGTCTATAAAGAAGACGTTTCTTTAACAACTGTGTGGATTTTCTGGAATAGTTCTATTACAGTATCCTTTGCTTAGATCATCATGCCTTCTCCCTATAACAGACTTGGTAAAGAAAAGACTCTTCCTAACACAGCTGAATCATTTTATTGCAGTGTGACCAAACGCTATAAATAAATCTCTGGAGAGGGATTGTTCTACTAAAGGTTGTAAATAGAACTCAAGAGTCAATCATTACCAATAGGCCAAAATGAAAAATTTTCTGTGGCAAGTCTCACTGTACCTACAGAATACTATATTTCTATCCTTAAGGAGCTCTCTGAAAAAGACTCCAAGAATCATACAGATGAACCACTTGTTTTCCCATCCCTACATGGGAATCCAACAGGATCTATACAATGTGCAAGCACATAGCCAAGATTCTATGAAGAAATATCGAGCCTCACTAAGATTGTAACTTCTTTTTTAGACTTTGGGAAAAGGAGAAATTTGTCCACTTTACTTAGTATTCCCAAAAACCGTTTATATATTTCTACAAAAAAAAGAAAGACTATACATGGCAGTGTTTGGGACTATTTTGGCATGGCTAAGGAGCAATAGAAAAGACAGAAAACAGTGCAGGCATAAACAAACAACTTTCTGGAAGTCTGGGGAATCCCAGCTGGTGTTGAATTTTATCTTAGTTAGCATTGAAATGTTATCTTTATAGGCATGTGGAATCTTCAGAACTACAGATGATGTCAAATTCTACTAAAAAGTGAAAATCCAAGCCAAGAAGGAAAAAATTCAAAGATGAGAACACTGAGATGTGTGAAGGTCCAGAAAGTTATCAAGAAAGATCTAGTTTAACCACATAGAAAGTAATGCATTTATAAAAAATAATGCAAAGTCAAATTTTGGGAGGACAGGTTTAGCACTAATAGTTAAGACCCATGAAAGAGACCAGAGGGTCACCAATAGACCCTAAAGTCACTGTTCCATTGTTGCAATGTGCTGTTTTGATCAATAAGACCACATAAGGTCTTGAGTATAGCACGAGAGGATATTGGACAGAAACAAAAAACCTGCCGTACCCATATTCAAAACCACACAGACAAGGGCTCTTCAGCCCGTATATTAAATTAGGACCATTTTATGTGATTTTTTTAATCCAACCTCAAGGCAGACTTTCCAGAGCTTGCGAAGGTTCAGTAACAGGGCATACCTTGAAAAGGAAGCTTTTGGATATAAAGAGATATTAATAATTTACATAGCCCAAGTAATTAAAAGGTAGAACTTGTTACCAGTCATGTGTTAACAATACAAATAGTTCAAACAGTGTTAAACAACTATAGATAATATATGCACAAGAGATGAACAAGAAAAAATGGGACATTTGGGCTTCATCCTTATTTTTTGATGGTGATGTCACTGGACAATTCGATATTTCTAACGAGTGTGTGTAGCACATAGAAAATGAGAAATAATTGGAAACATCATTATAGTTATTACCATTATTATTAGTGACTTTATTATCATCTCCAGAGGCTTGGATCAGGCCCAGATTTAGACATTTGCTTACCTACTAGATAGTTAATCTGTTGCAGGGCCAACGAATTCCTTTATGTTAGATGTGCTGTGTAGTATACGGCGCAAGGGTTTCTAATGAGATACTCAAAAGGTATTTGTTGAATTATTAGCTGCTATTTTCATTAAATGATAATCATTCCCCACATTCTCAAGGTGCCTCATAGCCTTTAACACTCTTGAATGTGTCTTATCGTTTATTCTGCACAACAAATAACTATACATATCAAATTGAAATCTTCTAGGGACATAAAAGTCTTAATTGTTCTTTTCATACCTTATCATTTGAACTTAAGATGATTACCTATTGATATTGATTTTTTTCCTTAAATCCCATTTTGACTTTTTAAACTAATTTCTTTATTATGATGATGTCAATACTCAGTGGATTGTGCCATCTGGGCTATTAATGAAAGAATAAAATTGTGAAAGTCAGAGGCAATATTGCAGATTTGCTTTTGGAGACTTAACTGATGCAGACATTCTCAATTTTCATTTTGTAGTAATCAACTCTGAAAATTTTCTCATAAATGTTGACTGTTTTTTAAAGCAGCAGACCTGAGAAGCTTAATTCTGTTCATTGGTGAGTTGGTTTTTTAAAATCCTAGAAATGATAGGTTGGTAAGGAAAAGCCTATGGGTGAAGGTGGGGCTGGCTTTACTTCTTTGAATTAACACATTAATGTTGCTTCCTTTTGAGAGGAGGTTGAAACCCTAGAGATAGACATTTAGTTAGGAGAACACTAAAGGCTTCATTATCCTCAAGAAGAAATAAATCTTGATGACTGAATTGCTAGTCTGGATATGTTTTTGTGAAATAATGAATTAGTGCACAACACATTCAAGGTGCATGTGTAAACTACTGTTTTGCACTGCCTTTTTATCCTGATGACATCATCTGCTTTTCTCTTCATACCCCTCTCTCTTTCTTTGAACACATGGAAAAGGGCTCCAAACTTTCACCTCCTGATAATTCTAGGCATGAGAACTATCCCTGTCTTTAGCCTTCTTCCCAACACATCCCCATCCCCAGGCCAGCTTGCATTAATATTTCCTTTCTTCTTCTTCATGGGATTTATTTTACTTGACATTTCATTCTCGATGGACATGTGATATGGTTCTTACTAGAGGCTTTAAGCACCTGGAGTACAAGAATTATCTGTCATGTCAATGTACATCCTGTGTAGTCCTCAGTGCCTGGCACATAGTAGACACTCAGCAAATGTTAATGACTTCTCATAAGACAGCTGATGTCCCCAGCACTCAGGTGTGTCCACAACAAATTTCACTTTCCAATTCATTGTCTCTGGAAAGAGCACTCAGCCTAATTATTTGCTCTGTTGGCATCCAGTGCTGCATGATGCTTTTATCTCAGCAGGGAACACTAGAAAGATGGCCACTCTGCTTTGCCGTCTATTACTAGCTTAGATGGGTTTCAAGATGGAGAACTGGGAAATTCAACACAATATTCAATTTCCTCTAAGCTCCAAAACACTCTCAACTGAAATTTTATTATTTCATGTACAGTTAATTTTTAGAAGATTGGATATTCTCATATTCAAATGTAAATATTCCTCAAAGCCTGTCTAGAATGCTGGAAAGAGTACATACTGGTGGTAAAGACACCTGGATTTGAGTCCTGTTTCTCACATTGCAAATGAGAACATTTTATTTTAAATGACAGCTCTGGTACTGATGCATATATGATTATGAATGTATTTTGGTCATCACAGCTGTCACTGCAGCTACTAGCAGTTATTGAATGCTCACACTGTACTCAGTATACAGTAAGTATTCTCTCTAAATGCATTATTTTGTATATTTGTGGCCTTACAAAGATAATAAAGAGAAGTTAAATAATTTGTCCCAGGTGTTACTGTTAGTAACAGAGCTGACATTTGAATCTAAGTTAATCTAATATATATGGAACAAGAAGGGATAAAGAATATAGATTATCTTATACTACCACATTAGGATATGTATATGTGTATATATATGTATATTTATATATGTTTGTGTATATGTGTGTGTGTATATATGCAGAAACAGACCACATATTATATAATATATATTATATGTAATATTTCAGTGACATATAATGTATATTTTATATATATAGTATTCTGGTGATCTGCACTTTTATGGTATCAGATTATGTCATTGTGTGTGTGTGTGTGTATATATATATATAACATATATATATATATATATACACACACACATATATATGCACAAACCAGAAGCACAGACTATGGAAATAGCAACAGAGCAACAGAGAGAGAAAAGACAAGACTGAATGGTTTCAGAACCTGGGCCAGATCTTGACACATCCAGTATGTCCATCACTTCTCTCCAAATACCACAATCTGAGGGGTTCTTATTAGTGATCACCCCAGAACATATTCATATGTCAGTTAGCCACTTTTGTCTGTTTTATTTATTCTTTATTCTTTGGATCAGATTTCTGTGAACTCACATCCATTTGCATGAATGCCCTGCTTGTTTTCGGGGAAACACTTGTACTTTCTGTGTAAATTAAAACTTTGTTCTAACTTCCTTTTGTCACATTTTGTTATGGAGAAATATCTGAGGTAGTTTATTTGTAAATGTATTCTCTTGAAACTTTTTTTATAGAACTCGTGCAAAATTTTTATTCTGAGCTAATCCTATTTTTACTCTGTACACAGGACTCAATTAAGAAAGAAGAATAGTTGATATAAGAGGGTTTGTTTGGACCAGGGAGAGGAAAAAAAGGGAAGTTACAAAGTTGGGCTTTTAGTTTTATCTCGAGCCTGTCATGTGGAATGAACTTGGAACATGACTTCTTTCCTTAGCTGGAGATTTGGGGAATTATTGACACAAAGTCAGATTTTACCAGGTGAACAAAAATGACAATTCTGAAAGCTATACCCTTTTTTTTGAGGCCCTGGAGTTTCTCACTGAACAAAATTTTTCCCATTGCTAATAGCATAGTGCTTGATTCCCATATGAAAGAACCTAATGTGCAAAGAATCATCAGGCTGTAAACAGGAATCCATTGACCATTGGGCACAGCAGAGATCAAGGACAAAATGTTCTTCCTTAAAACAGAAACTATACACTCAGACTATATCTAAATGGATAGACACTAAATAAAGTCCAAAGATCATTTCAGTGTGATTTTAGGTCTCATTCTTATTGTTATGAGCAATAAATGGGAATTTAAACTTTGATATCATTCAAACCCAACACTATGGTGAGAATGCTTCTATAGCTAGCTTCAGATTGCCTGTTCAGAGGTTGCTCAGAGTAAGGTATCAAACCAAGTATTTATCTTAGCCATACTAAAATTCCAAATGTGATAGTAAACTCTCACTTTTGAACTAATTAGGGAGGAACGTAAGACAATATCTTGTTAAATGCCAAGTCGTTCTTGTCTGTGGGAGTTCAAAGTGGAAGGAAGTCATCGGGAGGACTGGTATAGTCAGGAAAGGTCTCTACAAGAAGGAGAGAGAAAGATGTGGAGGAAAATGAAGAGCATTCTAAAAAGGCTCAGTCTGAGAAACATAAAACCTGAATCCAATAGAATAATCTATGTTGCATACATCTTGGCAGGTATAGCTCACTCTCATACTTAGTGGCCTCTCTGTGAGGTCCTCCAGGTGGGCTGCCCCTCGTTCAGTACAATCTTAGGGTGACCTTGAGTGTTAAACTATTTTATGTTGGACCCTGAAAATTGCCAACTTCAAATGAATTTGGAGCCAGAGTTTGGTGATGGATGTATCATTCTAAGAGTTAACCTGGAAGACACATTCAAAAGGAGTTGCACTGATCATTGAAAATGTTTGGAAAGCAAAGCCTGATGTAAAACTTGATGTACAGAATCACTGGCCACCCAGTCACTTTCATGCCATCGATAGCAATATCTTAAGGTGACAAGCTACTTTGGTAGCTCTTTCTAGGAGGAAAATTTTCATGACCCGAACATCTTTATAAGACTGTGTTTTGACTGGCCTTTCTCCTTCAGAACAAATTCCCTTTTAGAAATCTTCCAGGGCCTGTATGTGAACAGTTCTGAAATTGCTGAGACCTGAATTGCATGTACTAGGCCTGCTTTCTCCTCTCCTCCTTATCAAAAACTTGCTAATAAAGAGTTAATGATTCCCAAGTATAAAATCTTTTGGTTTTAAAGTTTTTTGTTACCTGACCTATTTCTCCTTATCTTAGCCTAAGCCTTAGAAAACCCAAAAGGGAGTTAAAAATAGAACTAACATTTTCTTTAGAAATTTAAAGAATCTTCCTCTTTTGGGTGAGAAGGAGGTTTTCTTTAATATTTGACTTTTTCCCCTTCTTTTTTTGGCAGCCTTCAAATGTACAAATCTCGTTGAAGTCATTCCAGGCTGAAAGCATTTAAGATCAAATACCAGAATGCTAAAAATAAGTATTCTACCCTTTCTGTAGAGGCTATTGGATATTTCTCTTAACCTTTCTAGTCAGGTGGTCTTTTAGCAAGAGATGGATGCTAATAGTTGCTGGGGAGCAAATGCTGGGGGATGATCAGTAAATAATTTAAAAATAACTACACTCAAAACCAGCCCTCAGTGCTAAGCAATTTGGCTTGTCTCAGAACTTAAAGGTTTTTTTGAAAATGGTGATGCAGCCCAAAGTCCAAGGCCAGTGTTACCTTACACCAATTGTAGCTATTGGGTTTGCTGGCTTAAAAGCCCTACCCGCCTTTCCTGGCACCATTTCCTCAGATTTCCTTTGGGTAACAACCTTCTCCCACTCTTGGTTCATACGGTTTGAGTGGGGCAACCCAATGCTCTGCATTAAAAGTAACTCAGGCTTGGCAAATCAGAGACTCGTGGCCAATACTTTTGCTAGAACCACTGGGGAAAGAGAATCTCTCTACATGTGTTGTTAAACTGGTAAGTGTAAACCTGAGGGTGAAATTTTTCTGAAAGTGAAGCCAGTGCAGAATCATAGAGTGAAACTTGATCCTATCAATAGCTTTTGAGCGCCTGGCTCCAGCTGTGCCGGAATCTTTTCAGCTACTGAGACGATAGATTCTCACTTTACTCCCATTATCTTAGTTTGGACTTCTGGTAACTGAGTTCTGACAATGCAGCCCTCCTAAGTGTCCCCTCTTCCTCCATCTTCATGTATTCCCAAGGGATTCTTTACATCTGACACCAATTTGGTTATTTTGATTTTTTTTGTGGTTCGTTTTTACCTTTAGCTGAAATTTTTCTGTTAAAGTTGCATATTTTTATTTCTTTGGATTACAAAATCAAAACCAAAGCATCATTTCCCCTCTTAAAATTAAAACAAGCGAAGAAACAAAGACAGTTAATCATCTCTACTCTTATCACTGAGATCTGTGGCATAAACTTGACTTACCACAATTGCAGGAATTCATAGAAGGAAGGATTCATTTATAAGGGATGTTGGAGGGTGAATTAATTCCACAGAGTATTATTCAAAGACTTCTTAATTGTATGATTGTAATATGGTTTCTGTGACTTTTTCTTCCTCCCAGGTCTTAGAAAGACTAGGACATAGTTGAATAATGCACACTCTTGTTCCCACTCTAGTTTTGCAGACTCACCACTTTTCAAGGGAGTTTCGCCACATTATTGACCACAAGGAGTAAGAATTATGTTTTGCCTACGCTTATATCCAGTGTCAATGGTCCCGGTATAGAATACATGCTCAGAAAATGTTTGCTGAACCAAGCTACTTTATCTAACTTTGTAGCCAAAGTATACATTTGTCATATGGAGCCAGCCACCTCTTCAATGACAATTTCTTTTTGAGCACCTTCTACAGTCAGGTTCTGTGAAACACATTGAGGATACAAAAATAAGGAAGCATGTTCCACTCAGCTGCACTGGGGATTTCTCAATACAGATAGATGACTGGCCAATAGAGTTTATCTCCTGTTCTTCCCCAAACCCACAGAAGTGGCAATAAAGGAATGCAATAAAACATTCCTTCCCATCTTGGCTTGCTCTATGTCCACAGATTTAAACGGTGGTAATCCACAAGGATGAGGAGAACAGGAGTGAAGGAAACAAGGAATGAGGGATGTGAATAATTTTTTTTTTTTTAGGAATAAGAGAAGTGATGGAATTGCCTTTAGCAGAGTAAACAGAGCTATAACCCAACTCCCAACTGGGAGATGTCAGTAAGAAATGAGCCAGTTCACCCCATGGAACTCAGCACCTGGAGAGACTCAGTTGAGGAAGAGGGCTAGAAAGAGATGGGTTTATTGAAAGAATGGATCTAAAGCAACCAGATCCCCAGGACCTTTCTCCACTCTGTGTAGCCTCCTGGCCAGGCCACAGAGTTTTATTTTTTGAAAATACCAGGAAGCTCCTGACTTGAGAACATCAGGCACAGTGGCAAGACGTGGGGTGGAGAAAGAAACACAGAGCATTCTTCTCAGACAGGTCAGACTACAGTTGAGCCTTGCCTACATGGCCTTTGTGGGAGTATTCAAGGCCACGAGGCACTTTGGCTGAGCCATCCCATCAATTTATCACGTCTCAAGATCTTCCTGAAATTTCTAGCACTGTGATATTTTAACAAAAGGTTTAGCTTTTACCTTCACCAAACTTAACTCATCAGATGTGCTATGTGTTTATCAAATGTCTTTCAAAATAGATTTACCAATTACATTGCCAAATTGTGGGTCTACAATGAGAAATATCATTAAGTATTCTAATTCTGTCCATTTCTTAAAATGATAATTCCAACTTTAGTAAATTTGAAAGTGATAATAAATTCTTCGGTAAGTTAAAAGAAAATACTATTTAAGAAGAAATATCATATAGTACGTCATTTTCAAAGGGAAAATCTTCCTTTCTTCCTTCCTTCCTTTCTTCTTCTCTCCCTCCTTCCCTCTCTCTGCCTTCAGTGAGATACGTGGTGTGATCCCATGTTCATCTATGAATGGAAGTGTTTGCTAATGTGGTTTAATAAACACTAGAGGGTGAGAGTCTGGATTCAGATTCAAACATTCATCTTATATTTCCTTTTTTAAATTTCAGTATATTTAGGGGTACAAGTGCAGTTTTGTTACATGTATAATATACATTATATAGCAGGGAGGTCTGGAATTTTCCCTGTATTTCTTGATTGGACTTTTGGTTATTAATTACTCTTTGCATCTTTCTGATGAGTTTAATCAGATAAGGAAATTAAGGAGTGCATAGTAGTTTAAGTAACATGATATGATATATACTTAAAGTACAATAGTCTTAGTAAAGTTATACCTTAAAATTAATTTGGCACTTAAGAGTTAACAAATATTTTACATAGTGTTTTCTTTGAGCCTTTCAAAAGCCTTGTGAGGTAAGCAGAGCTGATTTTATCCCCATTTGAAAGTAAAGTGACTAAAGATCAGGGAACAAAAGTTTCTTGACCAAAATCTCACTGCTAATAAATATGGGCAAACAAAAAACTTGAACTTAGGCCTGGCATATTTTTACTTATTTGTAATTATTTTTAATCTCATACAACTTCTCTAACGTACAAAACAGAAACTGAGGAATTCAGTAATTAAACTATGTTCTACATTTTTTTTAAGGCTAATTCAGCCTTCTGTTCGGGGTCAGTTCCTATCACAGCCCATAGAATATCTACTAAATTAATGCTATGAAAGATGAATGAATTCTTTTTATTTTTGAGATGAGTTTCAAAATATGTGGCAAGACATGCTGGCTGTGAGAAATATCCTATTCCACCTACCCAGCAAGGGAGATGGAAGACTTAAATAAAGAGTATGTTCCCCCCCTATAAACTAAGGCAAAATTCCTATAAAGATATTTTAAGGGATTAAAAGTAGTAAATAAGGCTAGATTTTGTAGAAAATGCCACCTGTTACCAAGATAGCTAGAGAACACATGTTTAATAAATATCAGAAAAAGGAGAACAACCAAGCTCTTTTTATTCTGTGTCACAATATTTGCTTATATTGGAAACCCAGTCCCCTCGGCAAACTTTCTGGGAAGCAATGGGCACTTTTTAACATTATCATTCATCCCTTTGAGTTACGTGCTTATGGTGGATTCTTCTCATTTTCTCTTCCAAACAAGGAGCCTCCCATGTTGCACTTGATGGCTTGCTACCCAAACATAGCCTTCTGTCGGGCTATCATGATATTTTCATGTAACGGCTTGCTGAATCCCACGCCTAATGTAAATATTGCATGTTCAGTGCTCCCTGCACATTCTCTGGCTTTGCCCTTGTGCCCACAAGCAGGGCAGCTGGATCCACAGTGAAACTGTCCTCTCCTGCAAGCTCAGCTCTGTCCAGCCCTAATCAAAGCCTCAAGAGGCATATTGAGGAGTTCAGCTGCTCCTGGTGAACTCTCTTCTCCTACTCATGTTCTCAAATGTTACAGTCCCTCCCCACCTCTGTTCCACCTGCTCACCTCACCCTTGTGTCAGACAGATGGGTGGATAATCTCCCTGTGAGCAGGGTGACCACAGTCCTTCTTTGGATGAGTCTGTATTATTGTAGGCAGAGGCTTTGTCATCTGAACCTCTTTGAAACTTGCCTGACTTGTGCAACATTAGGCATTAGGCAAAGTACCTAGTGTATCTACCTGAAACCCAATTTTCTCATCAATCAAATGAGAATAATAATACTTTTCTCCCAACATTGTTGCAAGTATTAAATGACCAAATACATATACGAGGTGCCCAGTAAAATATAAAGCATTCATGATATACATCCCCCCTCTGCAAAGAGATCTAATATTACTGTATAATTTCTTCTCATTATTATTGTCATTCATATAATGCTTTTATTTTTCTTTTATTGATTTATATAGGAAAGGTTTACCAAGATGTAAACAGTTCCACTTATAATTTGTATTAGCAAATTTTTCCCTGTTGCTCTTTATTGCTCTGAAGTATTGGAGTATCTCTGGGGTATCTGGCAGTATTTCGAGTTACCTCCTACTAGGTGGTAATGCTTTTAAATTAGACATGGGTCAACATTGCATATCTGGAGAGATGGAATAAGAGAGAATCACTTATTAATTCCCTACCTATACAAAAATACACTACTAGTTTGAAAACACCTATATATCTCTGATAACTTAAAGAACATGGTGATGACCATAATCAGGGGAGAAAAGGTATCCAGGCCTAATGTGCTTTGTGTATTTCAAAGATCTTTCTCCCACTGGCCAAGACTTTAAAGTAATGTACACTGTTTCCCTTGGTCTTCCATTTCCAACTCCTTCCAGAGGAGAGATATTCTGCAGTATGTAGGTCTATGCAAGCCTACCCCCAAAGTCGGAGGAAGCTGAGAAGCCAAAGAAAGGGGCTGACATATCCAGTTTCTCAGAAAGAAACATTTAATAGGGACTTACCAACAGAAGCCATGTCTCAGGCAGTGGCAAGATGAGACGAGATGGATTCCTGTGCCATCAGTCCCCCCCCCATCCCTACCCAGGGCTTATATACCATAAGGATGGAGTGTGTAGGACAACTGAAGTCCACCCTTCAGAGAAAGGCAAGAATGCTCTGTGAATCTGCCTAAGGGCAGGACTGACAGTAAAGGTTGTTTTGACCTATGGGCAGGATCTATGGTAACAGCAGATAAAGTAGAAATCTAGAGGCATTCCCAGAACAGGGGGTTAATCAGAAGTCAACCGAGCAGATTAGCATCCAAGATGGAGTTGCTTTAGTCTCCACAAGAGATGATGTGGGACAGTGATTCAGAGTGCAGACCCTGAAGCCACGCTCCCTTCATTTAACCCAGCTCTTCCGTTCATAAATGTTTTGACCTTGCACAGGTTACCAAGTTGTATTGCTCTTCAGTTTCCTCATCTGCAAAAAAGGGGGTAATAATAATTGTTGTAAATATTAAATGAGTTAAATATATTATAAGTAATGTATTACCATAGTACCTGGCTGCTGATAAAAAATGCTCAGGAAGTTTTAGCTATGGTTATTATAATAGCTATCATAGAGCAGCAGAACAGGGAGAAAAAGCTGAAGGAAACCCACAAGGTCCAGATTTCCTTAGCCTTGGTTCTTTAGTACAATATATGTCTTTTAAAAATGATTACTGGACTTATAAGTAGCATTTAATTAATATATATAATTTATGGGTAGAACCCAAAAGCAAAGTAAACTTTACTTTCTCTGATAAAAATACTGACCCACTGAATTAATGCAGCTGAATACTGTGTTAGGTTTTCTATTGGCTTCATCCCACATCTAGCTGCTAGGGAGCTTGTGGTCAACAGCAAAACTCACAAGTTGCTATCCAGTCAGCTCCATTCTATGCTGTGGCTTTTTAAAAATCTAAATATGGGGCTTTGGTTTTATGAATCCATCTTCTTGGACTCAGCCCATCAATTCTACTCTCTGTCTACATTTCAATGGGCCTGTGCATCTAAACCATTAAGCCAGAAACTAGTTAGAAAACAGAAATTTTTATTGTTATGATTATGATTATCTCCGAAATTATTAACTTATTTGCAGATCTTATTCTTAGGAAAAAAATTTCCTTGTTTAATATGTTCCTGGGTTTTCCATGAATGTTCACTAACTAGGTATATATAGGTGTTTAAAGCCCTGGAAAGATAGATAGTTCTCACGGGTCCTTGTGCTACCCCACTTATATAACAAACATTAATTGAGTTTGTGCTAGGATTGTGGAATACAGAGCTAGGATTGTGGAATACAGAGTTAAATCAGGCAAGATATACGTACAGAATTTCCATTGTAGTGGGGAGAGAGAGTTGATCTTCATAACACAGGGTCATAAGCATTACAAAAGAAATAGAAAGGATAGTACAACTTAATCAAGCCCCAGCACACAGTAGAGATCATTCCTTTTGCTTCATCCAACTATTGCGGCATTTTATGGCAAATGGGAACACTTAAGCTTTAAGGACACACAACAGGCAACTTCACACAGCTAATTAGCAGGTAAGCCCTCTGGAAATTCAAACCTCCTGATGCTAAACCATGCAAAGTAGGACACACTGTATTTCAGTTCAGGAGGGAAACATTTCTTTTCTTTCCTTTCCACCACAAATTAATTATTTGTTTCGCTGGTCCCAGAGGCTCCTTGACAACCAAGTTTGTCTGAAGATTCTATCTTGTTTCCTCACACAGCAAGCTAAGGGGCCAAGCACTTCAGTCTCACCTTAACATCTGGAAGTCTTACGAGAATGTTCTGCACAACACATCTAAATAGATTTCAGTTCTGTTGTTCCTGTTCCTAAGTCAATTAAGTACCTTAATTTAAAAGCTCCAATGAGTGTCTTTAAGTGGATTTTAGATGTGGTGATGATTACGATTTGAGGAGCAAGAGAAGACAGACTGCACAGTTGGGCTCATCTAAAGAGATGAGGGTCCTTAGGAAAAAAGAAAGAAGACCATAAGAATGATATGTTGAGGACACAGTGTTGCTAATTGTAAGTATTAAATCAAGATTACACATTGTTTTATTTTTAATAGTAATGGACCTGAAATATGGGTAGGGAGAAGGAAACAGAAATGAGCTCTTCAACTAACCACTTAACAAGAGGTCCTGCCAGGATAGTTTCTTTATTTGCATTGCTTAGACAAGGGAGATTAGAGCAAACCTGAGCTGGAAGTGTCTCCTTTCTTCTGCATGATCCCTTTGAGTGGGGATCATCTTCGAATGGGCTAGATGCTTCAGAGGTCCACATCCAGCATGTGTCAATGCATATGCATTTCTGGTTGCTCATCCATTCACTCATATAGACAGTCTCACCAAGAGTGAATGAGGAACGCCTTCACGGGAAATAGAAATCAAGTGAGAAGTGGTAACAAAATCAAAATTACCTAAAGGTGGTAGTTGAGTTTTCTTGCAAAAGATGAGATAAATGAGAATTTCATTTACTCCATTATTCATTTATAAGATATACTTTATACTATACTTTTACTTAGGTAGTTTATATGCCCTTTTTACCTTTCTAAGATACTTTTTTACTGTGTATCTTCAGTAACTATTCTCTGTCTGGTAAATAATACTAAATAGCATTGTTAGAGTGCATGCCAAATGCCAGGGATTATTCTAGGTGCTACATGTGATTTACCTTATTTAATCCCCACAACGATCCTATGAGATACTATTATTAACCTAATTTAACACTTAAGGAGTTTGAGGCTAAGAAATAGTTTTTCCAACAGCACTCAGCTAATAAATGAAGTTTATTTATACCCAGGCAGGCAGACTTGCCTCTTCTACTTGACAATATACCTTCTCAGTAAATTTATTGGATGGTCAAAATAGATTTGATGAATAAGTAAGTAAATGATTTGTTTTTAAAAATAACTATAAGTAATCTAGAGAGAATGAGAAATATTTTCTGTTACTAAGCATTAATTTGTGCATCCAAGCTTTCTGGTAACTAAAGCTAAAATGAAATATGGTGGTTTAAATAACTCCCATTTATATAAAATGGAAACATAATGTTTAACCAAAGTAATGAACTTGAACTTGGCACCTATTTCTAAAGGCAATTTAACATTTTGGTGTTTCATACAACATAAAGGCCAATGCTTTCAAGAACAGCATTTCAGAAAACACACACAAAAAATAGTTTTTATGTGGCTACTCTATAAAAGCTGACAATATTGGGGAGGGACAAGGGTCAAACTTGGGGAGTGGCCAGTGTAAGCCAGCTCCTTTGCCAGGTGTCTGTCTATAAATCTTTTCATCTGAACAACCATCTTGTCATTATTTCCTGCTATTGATCCCATTTTATAAATGAGAAAACCAAGACCCACAGAGATACATTAGCTTGTCAAGCTTACACGATTAGTAAGTGGCGGAGGTGTTATCTTCCCGATTTTAAAATCCATGCTTTCTCCGCTATGCCGTGTTAAAAAATATAATGATGGGGCAGCTAAAGAGTCTCATAGATGGGACTTTCTAGCAGAAGGTCACTACACTTAAAAGAAGTGATTTTTTCAAAGAAGCTTTACCACTCACACCATTTTTTTCCCTGAGGACGTCACACGGGAAGCCAAATAAATGGAGGAACTGACAGTGAAGTTGCTCCTGTTGAAGGGAGTATGTGCCTCTTTTTCTCCTCCCTGATCAGTGGGATTCCCATGGCACCACAGATGCTCAAAGAACACTCGGAGTACTAGTTAAAAATGCAGATTCCTGGGTCCTGATCCAGGGCCTGTGCCTCTGCATTTTAAATAAGCAGTTCAAGTGATTCTGATATAGGTGCCTTGTCAACAACCCTGAGCTACAAAAGGCATAGCCTGTCCCTTCCTTGATTTTCAAGTATCAATGGCCTTGGTTTTTTGGACAAGATTTTCTAGATTCTTCAATGCAGGTACGTTTTACTTAGATTGCAAAAGCAAAGGCTGATTTCATTTATTATATCATCACCGTCGATTGTAAATTCAATAAAAAATAAAATAGAGCAGTGCCTGGCACACGATAGGTTGTCAGTATGATTTGCCGAATGGATAGATGGGTGAATATTATAATTGCAAGGAATTGCTCCATGTTGCAAAATAGGATGAAACGAAATACATGAGTCCAGTGTGAAGGAATATTACATTGATTGGGGTGCTAAGATTGTTATAATAGCTGAAGAGTGTCACGGATCAACATTTGAGTTTTAGTTGGGGCATGGTTGCTCGCACTGGTAATCACAGCTATTCAGGAAACTGAGGTGGGAGAATTACTTGGGACCAGGGGTTCAAGAACATTTGAGTTTTTATGTCTATGATTTTGGTTAGTAATTTTTAAATATTTATAATAATTTACAGTGAGGTTGCTCAAACAGCTTTCAACTCAGTAAAGCACTAATGTTGAAATCCTATTGATTCTTTACTCATTTGTTACTTCAAAGAAGCTTCTGGAAGTAGAAGATGGGGTGGAAAGAAAAAGAAAGGTGGGTCAAAGCAAGAAGTTTTAAATGGTTTTCAAATAAATAAATCCTGTACCTTTAAAGAGAATAAGGCCTGTGTTTAAAATAGCTGCTTTGGGGCCTATTGACTAAATCATCTGCCTCCTGGGATTTACATGCTGAGAAGCTGTAATTCTGCTCTGAATCTCTGTATGGAAGCCTGCAGTTCTCCTGACAGTTGGTCAGGCCCTAATCCAAGCCAAAAACAAGACATTTACTGCCTATTTGAGAGGAGAATATCAAGTAAGTGTGTGGTAATCAAACCTCCACTTTGTAGTCACCATCAACCCGGTAATGGAATGTCTGCTTAGATTGCAGCATTGTAGTTTGATGCTAATGTTCTTGTTTCTTAGTATTTCTATTTTTATTTTTGCTTCTTTTGCATCCTGGTAGTAACTGCTGCAGTGATAAAAGTTGGGATAATCCACATTAGGTTTATGCAAGTAAAAGACTAGTGTTGAAGAACTGTCTATGCTGTGCTTATTTACTGCAACCAAACAAAACAAACATCAAAAAGATGTTTGCTACTTTAAATTACTATATAAGGTTGAAATAAGTGCCTCAGACTATACGACACTCATGTCTGTGTGTGCCTGAATTCATTGGAGGGGCAACATAGCCTTTCCCACTCCATGTTGTATGGAGTGGTGTTGATAATAATATTGTGGGGTGGGGGTTAGAACCTGTTCTGCGCTCAAATGCACTTGTGAAATGAAGGGTTCAACAAAGTAAAACTAGGCTATTTACTGAAATTCTACGGTCTTTAACATGCTAGTGTTCGTTGCGAATCTTCAAACAAGGGCTGTACCACACAGTGTTTCCCAACATTGTTTCACAAAAGAAGCCTTTCTTAGAGCATCTCATGGGAGCAGTGGGTTAAGGAACACACTCTGTGAAATATCATCTTAGTATATTTATAGGGGAGCAAAGAACTTTGAGAAAAAAGTGGACTGTATTTGTTTATTTTTCTCTTCAGAAAGAGCTGCAAAATATTAGCAGCCTCAGGAGACAATTCAGTAACTGCAGATTCCAGAGAAAAGAACTTTGATTTTAGGTCATCTATTTTGATATCACTCCCATATGAAATGCTCTAATTCTTCAAAACAATGAAATTCCATCAAGAGATATAAGTAATTTGCATCTCTCCTAACCTCACTCTCTCTGGTCAAATTTTCACCAGTAATCTGATGTTGGTGAGTAATTGTGAGGAACAAGGCTAAATAAAAACTAAGTGAGGATTTGATGGCATTTGAGATGATAATGAGACAATGTGATGCAAAGAGACAAGGGATACCATTAGCTGAGAAGTTCACATACAGTCTTAGTTAAATGGCCATAGTTATGACGTGCCATACAGATAGCTATTTCCACTGGATACGTATTTATGAATAACACGATTCTAAACAATATGCACTGGTCACTTTTCATGAGACGGAAGCCTTTTACATATGAGCTTGTGTCCACTGGGAAAGATTTCCTATAAAAGATAACTTCCGAGTAAAGTTTTGAAAGATAATGATGATGCAAGCTGCCATTTGTTTAATGACTAACAGAAGTGCAGGGGATCATTGAAGGAAAAACAAAATTAGAAACTGTGAGCAAATTGGCCTTACTGGTATGGAACAAATGGGCTGCAATTCTTGAACGGTGGGATATAACTAAGCATGGAGCTTGCAACTAGAAATGCCTCGTAGGTGGTGCAGATGCAGAAGTGGGCAGAGTCAAAGTTCAATGCAGCAGATGTAATAGATAACAGGGAGATAACAGATGATGGTTTAGGTTGGCAGGAAGTACTGGGAGATCTAACTCAAAGTGATGAATGGGTTCCACCAAAGGGACAGCGTACCTCTCCCAGGTTCCCAAACCTTCACCTGATTAATTTGTCCCTCCAGACTCAGCTCAGGCATCGCCCCTTTGAAATGCCACCTTCTTCTCTCCTATCTTCTACCTTCCCCTGCCTCAGCTGATTTAATTGTCTTCCTGTATGCTCTCATAGTATCCCATTTATGTCTCTATCTTAGCACTTCTTAGGAATGAATTAAGACTTTTGGATGCCCTTTTTATTGGGGAGACAAAACTATGTGTAACCCCATATATAATAAAAATAAAAATGATATAAATTATAACATAAGATTAAGGAGGTCCATAAAGCTCTAGACTCCTCCAAGATTGTTTTGTTTCTTTTTTGTATCAACTCTATCAAATTTTTCTAATTTTTTTTCTCAATGTCCTTTGTGCCGTGCTATGCTGATGTCCTAAACACGAGTTTAGTCTGCCTCTTAGATAACACAACTTCAACATTTATTTATTTAAATGACTCATTTGAGTGTTTATTTCCACCAATATACAGTGAGCTCTTAAAGATAAAGAGAGTGTGACTCATTCCTCATTATATTCCAGGAGTTTGCCAATAAATATTTGTTGAACTGGACTGTCATGTTCGGGGGTCTCAGGTGGTCCTGGTTGCCCTGATTCCGTAAGGGATGACTTTTTCCCTTTGGTTCGATTCAGGTCAAAGATGAGTCTTAGACACTGTGTGATGCTCAAACAGTGGCAGTGCTCTTACAAAACAGACAGCAGGACCAGCCCGGTAGCGTGAACCAGATACAGTCAGGGGGCTCAGATGACCTGTTGACCAGGAGGGTCTCCATCGAGAGACCATTCTTTGAGTTTGGGGGATTCTTTCCCCTTTCTTATACCTGTATTCACTCCAGGTCAGTAACCAGGTGTTTCTTTCATAAAGGGAGTTTAAGCTACTCTTTTAAGGGTAAGCTTCATTTTAAGGTTTATGAGAATTGCATTTGTGCTGAGGTGGTCTTACCTCCTGGGCCAGGATGCACCATACTGCTAAGTGACACATGGTGTAATGGTGTAGGCCCTGCGAGATGTTTGAGTGGGCCTTGTGACTATCATTAATCTTATAACTACGATATGTCTGTTATAGTATAGTATATGGAGGTAACTAAACTTTGGTAGAATGTTGAGAAGTCAGTTGCAGCAAGTTCAGGACATCAATCAATAGGCTTTAGGGAAACGTCTCAGTCTGTAGGTCTGGGGCATACTCCAGTCCTTAAGAAGAAACCTGGAAGTGGAGGTAGTGAAGAAAGGGAATCATTTTCTTTCCTAAAGAGAGTGAGAGGTATAGTAAGATGTGAATTTGAGGCTCAACATCAGGGCTGGACAAGCTATAGATGTGGTATAATGTTGAACCAAAAAGTGTTAGATCCCTATTCCTTAAATCTCACACTACTCTCCACCTTCAAGTGAGATGAAGAGTTTGTGCTAGAAACCAGGTTAAAAATATTGGCCTACTGATTGCTTGATTGAACTTTTTTTCCTGTTTATATTTTTTCATTTGTTTAAGAGCCTGCTGTATGTCAAACACTACTTTGCACAAAAGATACAAAGGTTAACAGGGATAGACCCAATCTTCAATGTAACACAGTTTACAGACTAGAAGGGAATACAATTTCGGGAATAACCCGGCTTATTTAAAGTGATGTTTACAACTGTGTTTCATTGTAAGTGGGTTGGCATTTGTTTTGACTGGTTGGTGCCTTTACTAGTCAACAGTTGTTAGATATTTTCTCTAACACTCTTATTTTCCCATAAGTAGCTACAATATAATTAGAATACAGGTTTCCATTTCATAAGAGTCACTCTGGCTGATGTGTAGAGTATAGAGTAGGAGGGGCAAGACTGGGGTTAGGTTGTTGTGCTGACCCAGGAGAGAGAAGAGCTGGTGGCCTGGGTTTGGGAAGTGCCAGCAGAGATGGAGAGCCATGGATGGATATGAGAATTATTTAGGTGATGTAGATGGAGCTTGGTAATTGATTGACTGTGGGATATGATGAAGCAAGAGACATTAAAACTAAGATCCAGGTTTCTGGCTTGGCCCTTTGAGTGAATGTGCATCCATTCACTGAGGAAAAGAATATAGAGGAGCAAGTTTGTGGGAAGAAGATCAGTTCAGTTCTGGACATGTTGAACGTAATATATAAGGTACTATCCAATAGATATTCAAGATATGTGAATCTTATCTTGAACTCTGTGTCTGGTAGGACCAGTCAAATACAGGGTTGAGTCAGGTGGCAAAGTTCTTTGTGAAGGGGGAGACACAGGTCCAGGAGGCTAGACCTGAAGTGATGCTTCAAAGGTATGGGCTGCTGGGCTTGCTGGATCTTGATACCTCCTTCATACAGCCAAACATATAGCCCATGCATCCCTCATTTCACAAACAAAAAATTGTTTCTAACATTGCTATCTAATTCAGCCCTCTGAGAGAGACTCTGACAACACAATATGAAGCAGTTGTAAAGCCACCTCTGGAATATGGATCCAGATGAAATACTCCAAATGTTAGCTCTCCACCCCTGGAGTGTGGATTCCTTATTTGGATATTTCAAATGCTAACTAATCCACTCTACACATACAACACTATTTCTATGGAACTATTTTTTAACGTAGGTTATCACTTTTCAACACTATGTCGGGTCTGAAGTTCATCAGAAAAGTCTGGCCTGGAGGTTTAGATTTTAAAATCCTTAGGATGTGAATGGTAAAGCACAGGCAAAAGGACAGTGTGTAAAGTGAGAAAGAATGGGCTTATGGCAGACCCTTGGGAGGCATCAACATTGTAGGTATAGGTATAGGTCTTCATTTTAGGATCTGCTAAAATGAAGACCAAGCATAGCACCCTGAGAGGTGGGAGGCAAGTCAGGAGAGTGCTGTGCCACCCAATTCAAGGGAAATGTGTGCTTTAAGGAAGACGGGGTAGTCAACAATATCAGCTGTTCTCATGAGATGCAACAAATTAAGATGAGAAATGTCTTTTGAAGTTTGTTGCAGACTTTGGCAAGAAGAGTTTCAATGGCATCAATGGGGGTGAAAACCAGATTGTAGTGGGTTGAGGAGCAAATCAAAGGTGAATCCGTGCAGACACAGCCAACACCTTCAAGAAGAACATTCAATGCCTGAATCACAGGCTCTCCGAAAGGACCTCACATTTCATCTGGTTTATCTTAAAACTGTTGCATAAATCCATGTCAACTCCTGACCATTTTTAAAGTAAATATTGAATACCTACTGCATGCAAGGCACTGAGGTAATTGTCCTAGATTGTTCAAAGATGGGCATAGTCTTTACACTTAAGTAGTTTCTAATCTGCTGGAAGTATGAAATGAGTATACAGATAAGCTAATGTAAGATCCAAGGATTCACAACTTGTAAATTTAACTCTTAGAGAGATGAAGAGGAATGTAGATCCTATAGTAAGAGAGGTGAATAGGAGTGTGAATTCTGGAGTAAGACTACCTAGGTTCAAACCATCTCTACCACTTACCATGTCTTATTTATTCTCTCTCTGCCTCATTATCCTCATAAGTAAAATGGGAAAAATAATACTACCTACTTCATAAGTTTTTTGCAAAGATTGACTGAAGATTAATTTAAAATAGTGCTCGGAGCGTAATAAGTCCCAATAAATAGGAGAAATTCTTTTTTACCTAAACTGGCCTTCTTATTGTATAAATGAGAAACTGAGGCTCAAGGAATTTAAATGATTTATCCAAATAGTTCAGCTAGTTAAGGTGAGAGGTAGGACCAGGACATTAAATAAATGATCTTCTAGTTCTGTGTTCCTATGTTCAACAAACTATGTTCTATCTATTTTCAATGAAAATTCAGAGGAAGTCATACTCATACCATACATGTAACACAAAATTATCAATTTGGTTAATTCTCCACAGGTAAAAAAAAAAATTAGTTTGTGTTTAAAATAATGTTAACTGAATCAGTAATGTCAGAAGAAATTCACTGTCTTGGAAGTACATTACTATAAAGAGATGACAGGGTTATATGAATCATAGCAATGGTGTGCATGTTGGCAGGAGCTAGGAAGTCAAATAAAAGGAAAGGCAAAAAAGGACTCCCCGTGTTGCAAGCAGGTAGTGCACAGGATAGTAAGTGGAGGGGAAATGAAGTCTATTAAGTCAGTCTGTCCTAGTTTTAAATAAGTGTTTTTATTTATGTACGTGTTTGTGCAGTTTTAATAGTGGTTGCCCTGAAGGAAACCACTGCCTATTAAATGACTATTTAATAATAACTATTTATTCTTTCCACATAAAGAAAGGAGAAGCCAGACCCCATAATTAACAGTTTAATGTGCTGAAATGAATGGCCTCTTGGACTGAACACAAAGCCAAAGGGAGGAGTTTTGAATACTAATTCTACTGCTTCGAATTTTTCTCAAAGCCCGGGAGAGACCACAGATTTCCCCGGTTATGCCTCCACAAAGGAGAATTATGTCTTCAATTTTCTTCATTCATTCAATAAATAGTTATTGAGGACCTGTTGTATGACAAACACTGTTGTTTGCACTGAAGATACAGTAGTAAACCAGACAGATGTGGTCCCTGGATTCATGGAGGTTTACATTCTGATAGAGAGAAGTAGAAAATAAAGACACAAACAAATAAGTAAGTGAATGACATGAAATGGGTACAGTGCTAAGAGGAAGCTCAAACAGGGTGATGGGATAGCCGTGGTGAGAGGCACAGGAAAGAAGTTGCTACTTAAGATACAGGATGCATAATTGGAGGTGATACTTGAATTGAGATAGGAATAGTAAGAAAGAACCATCCATGTGAAAAATCTAAGAATAAATTATTCCAAGAAAATGGAGTAGTATGTGCAAAGGTCCTGAGGCATGAGTAAGCTTGGTTGATTGAGCTAGAATGAAGGTTAGTGAAGCTGTAGCACAGTATACAAGGTATAGGATTATGTAAGAAAAGATTAAGAGAGGTGGTCATGGGCAAGATCATGTAGGTTGGGGTTTGCAAACATTTTTTTGAACATGACTCATATTAAAAAATATGGTTTGTGTTACAAAGAAATACACACATAGCTTAATTTGACATTGCGAATTATAATAAGATAAATATATTTTGTCTTTGTTTTGTTTCCTGGCACACAGCTTCCAAAACCCTTGGAATCTCCAAAGTGAGAAGTATCTTTTTGGATGCTAATGAAATGACTGGCTACTGGGGGCCTCTGTGGGGGCTGGTTGCCAGGAAAACCAATCACCAAGATTAGAGAGTTAGAACTTTCAGCTCCACCCCCAACCTCCAGGGAGAGGAAAGGGGCTGAAGGTTGAGTCAATGGCCAGTGATGTAATCGATCCTGCCTATGTAATGAAGCCTCCATGAAAACCCAAAAGGACTGGGTTTGGAGAGCTTCCAGATAGCCGAACACATGGAGGTTCCTGGAGGGTAGCATGCCAGGGGAGGGCATAGAAACTCTGTGCCCCTTCTGTCATGTCTTGCCCTATGACTTTCTCCCATATGGTTGTTCATCTATATCCTTTGTAATATCTTTTATTATAATGGGTAAACGTAAATAAAGCATTTTCCCAAGTACTATGAACAGCTCTAGTGAGTTAATAGAACCCATAGAGAGGGTTACAAGAACTGCAATTTAAAGCCCTTCATTCAGAAACACAGGTGACAACCTGGGGCTTGTGATTGGCATCTGAAGTGGGGGCAGTCTTGTGAGCTGAGCTCTCAATTTGTGGGATCTGACACCATTCCTAGGTGGAGAGTGTCAGACTTGAATGAGAGAGGACATCCAGCTGGCAGGCCCTGGAGAATCTGGTGTCAGAAGTGTTATGTTGAGTGGAGTGTGAGAGTAGGAAAAACACTTTGGTTTTTCCTATCCCTTATACCTAAATATAGAAAACGAAAAAGTGTCAAAAATACTTACCCTTACTACATATAGTACAGTGTGGCATGTTTTATTCCACTTTTTTTTTTTAAATGTAGGTCATAATCTAGCAAACTATCATGATTAATAGTTCATGATTTACTAGACTGAGGTCTTTCAGACCATTGTGAGAAAGTTCAGATTTTATCCCATTACTATTAGAAAACTATTGGAAGACCATTGGAGTGTTCTAAGTAGAGTAATGATACAAGTTTTTAAAAAGCGAGCTCTGCTTGTTGGTCAGGAGAAAGAGGTTGGTGACTTGGACACTGGGCAGGGTGAGAAGCTATTGGATTTGCTGATGAATTGGACATAGACAATAAAGAAAATCTAAGAGTCCTAGGTTTTGGTCCAAGCAACTGGGTGAATATTGGCATCCTTAATGGATATTTGGTTTATTGGGGAAGTAGCACGTCAGGGAATGGTGTTGAAAATTCTATTTTGGACATGGCATACATTTGAATTACCTATTAGACATGGAAGTGAAGCTATCAAGTAGGTAAGATCTTTGTATCAGGTGCTCAAAGGGGAGATTGGTGTCAGGGACATTAATCGGGAATCATTGTATGAGCTCCATGGAACTGGATACTGTCACTGCAGGAGACAATGCAGATGGAGGTAAGAAAAGGAATGAGGACCAAACCCTGGGAAACGCCAGCATTTCAAGTCTGCCTGAGAAGGAAGGAGCCACACAGGAGTTTAGCTACCTTCTGTGCTATAGGCTTTGCATTGTAGGCAAAGTTATTCCTCAGTGTAGCAACCTCTGACTCTTCTGTTGCACACTGGTCTCCCCTTTTGCTGAACTACCACAGTTTAGCACTTAGGTGCATTTTTTATTGTTCTGGGATTGTTCATTAATCCTCAGTTTTATATATTTTCTTCCTAACTTTATTGTAAGTCTAGTGAGATTAAGGACACTACCTCTTTTATTTCTGTCATACCATTAATTCAATGCATATTTATTGAGTGTGATAGTCATAGGTCATAGAACATTTCTGAGCACAGAGCAATAGATGCCCGGTATATACTTTTTGCATCAAAAATGTCATGATGATAATGGTGAGCACCTTATTGCTAAAAGAGCCCCCAAAAGTAGGATTATTTAAATATATTCATAATCCAGCGTTAATAGGTGGCCAAAGGGTATAACATGATATGATTGAAATTTACTATATTCTTTGTTGACAAATAGCGATGAAAGTTTTGTTTTTACATTGCCAAAATTAGCTTAATAACTTTCCTACTTTCCAGGAGAAACCTTGGGAAAAGTCCCAACTTCTAGGGTCAATATTTGCCGTATTTACTGAAGCAAATTAAACATAGATCCACAAGGCCACAGTGGCACATATCCTGCAAGGGCCTGCTTGTCCCATTGGATGGGTGTCTGTCCAGAATAACCTCACTATAGGTATTTGAGAAAATATTTGAGATTTTGTTTTGTGTGGCCAAGAAATAAGGAGGAAGGTGTAAGAACAAGAAAGCCTGGATAGGTTTTTTTGATTGGATAGTTTACTTGGCCCCAACTTTCACTGACTTCTGATGAACTGCTTCACTGGGACGTCAATCTTCATTTTATTCCTGAAAGTCTAAATATGTGTCAAGAGGTATTTTTGGCATGATTGCTTTATGATAAGGGATTCCTCTTCCAAATTCATATTCCTTTAGGAAAAAAAAAAGTATACATTTTTGAAGCACCTGGAATTTAGTCAAATACGTGGAGATGACTTTCAAATCAAGCAGAGGATGGTGAGAACTAGGGTGAAGAAATTATCTTGTTCTAGCAGACAGATGACACAATTAGGCTACGTTTAAGCTCAGCTATACAGCTGCTTTCTACTCATTTTCAGAAATCAGTGTTCTGTCAAGAAAAAAAAGAAAAGAAAGCATCCACACTGTGCAGAAAAATTCAAGCTTTTAGGATCATTTTTCCTGAGAAAATTGCTTTGCATCAGGGAATAGCTATTAGTTTAATACATTTAGTGGGGGGAATGGTTAAGAATTAGATCAAGCTTATTAGAGGATCCTTAAGGCTAAATCAACTCAGCTAAATTTTGAAATAAAGTAGATAGTTTTCCAACTTTGACGTGGAGCATCAGAGGGGGAAGTGATTTCACTATTTATCTAAAAAGAGGAGGTCAAGCTGAGACATGGCACATTCCAGAGTGTGTGTGGCAAAGGGTCTGGAGTAGAGTGTCATGCCTTTCCGTACTGCTGGGCCTTGATGTTGCTGTTACCCTTGACTGGAAACTTCTTCCTTGCCTTCTTCATCTTGCTAATTTGTACTCATCTGTTACCATTCACTTCGAATATCTCGTCACATGGAAACATTAATCCTCCTCTCCCACGCTGTATCTTTCTCCTTCTTAACCATGTCGGTTGTGCACCCTCCTTTTGGGCTTCTGTAATGCACCTCTATCATAGTACTTCACAGGCTGCATTAATGTTTTGTATTTCCATTTTCCCTATGAAACTGTAAGATTTTCAAGGGCAGGGACATTTTGTTATTCATATTTGTGTCTCTAGTGTCTAATACAGGGTCTGATACACTTTAGGCTCTTGGGAAATGTTCAACTTATTTGAACTAGCCGTGCTCATGCCTGCTGTGTATAGGGTGTTTATGGAAGGTGTTCACATCCCCGGGGAAGTTTGATAAGGCTTCCCAGATAAGGTCAGAGTGGTGGAGGGGCTCAGTGCAGGACTCTAGAGGCTGGGTTTGAGGACTGACTCCTCCACTTAATCTGTGTATAGCTGTAGACAAGTTATTTAACCTCTTCATTCTTCAGTTTTCTCATCTGTGAAATGAGCTAATAGTAATAGTAGTAACTACTGAATAAGGCATTATAAGAATTGACTAGGGCTATGGGGAACTTTTACACCATGGAGAAGTCTGCAACCAGATGAAGCTAGAAAAGGCCCTGGAAAGTGTAGAGCCAGGGGCTGGGCACATGTTGCCCAGCTCTAAGGGAAGTACTGGAGACACTCAAGTAATAAACACTTTCTATGTTTCATTGTCTAATAGACAGTCTCTTGGTATTTATAAAATAGTTCTTTGAGTTAATACAGTGTGACCCACTGTATTGCCTGAAGACAAACCAGAGGCATTGACTTATTGAGGGGTTCAAAAACTCCCCAGCTTTTACACAACCAAAGCTTTCTTTCTGTATAAGTCCATTGTGCCAAACTTCATCTTTCCTCACAAGAATTTCTTACAGAAGGATCCCGTGGTTCCTGGTGGGTCTGCACAACAGTTTGTCTGACGTACCCATTAGCATCATGTTTATGGTCAAGATGTGACTCCTGCCACATTAGAATATAACCTATTACAAAAGTTGTCCACAGTAAATTGTGATTAAGGGAGGTAGGAGAGCTCTTTCTCTTGGCTACCCACTATAGCAAGATCATTAAAACACTTTAATAAAAGGATGAGGACCACAATGTCTCTTGAGATTTGAGTTGACTACATAGTCCATTTATCTTCAAATGTACTACGAAGGTCAAGGATTTTCCATCTAAATAAAGTTGTCTTTGTTTCTAATGCATATATGTTATGAATGAGAATTTATAAAGATAGCTCAGAACTCTGTAAAGATGTGTATGGGATACCATCAGTAATGTTCAATTCATGGTAAAGGGCAACAAAACCAGGTTTTCAGAAACATACTCAAATATATCTAAGTCAATGGCAACAATTTTCCGATCTTACAGAATGTTATAAGTTGAGTTGTGTCCCCCAAAAGGATGTTAAAGATCTAACCCGCAACACTTGTGAATGTGGCCTTATTTGGAAATAGGGTCTTTGAAAATGTAATGAAGTTAAGGTAAGGTCATTGGGGTGGACCGTAATCCAATATGGTGAGTGTACTTATACAAAAAGGAAAAGAGACAAAGACATAGACACAAGGGAAGAGAACACCATGTGGCAACAAAGGGAGAGATTGAAGTGTTGCAGCTGCAAGACAGAGAACATCAAGGATTGTCAGCAAATCTCCAGAAGCTAGGAAGAGGCAAGGAAGACTCCTTTATAGATTTCAAAAGGAAGATAGTCCTGTTGACACATTGATTTCAGACTTCTGTCCTCCAGAACCATGAGACAATAAATTTCTCTTGTTTTAAACCACTGAGTTTGTGGTACTTTGTTATGGCAGCCCTAGAAAGTTAATACAGTGCATAAGAATAGGCTGAAAAGACCAGAGGAACACAGACTTCACATATGCTATCCTCATGAGGCATAGACCATGACCTCAGAGGGAGGGTAGAAAAACTTTCCCTAGACTTCTTGGTGAGGACACTGCAGCCCTGGTAGAGTATGTTACTCACCCAGGTGACAAGTTCCTGCCACAGCAGGCAGAACACTAGAATTCAGGTGTCCTGACCCACAGCAGTTGTACACTCTTTCCACTGGAGCATGCAGCATCTCCGCTTAGTAAATGGTATTAAATAATCCCGAGAGACAAGTAAAGAGTCATGCAGGTGCAGAGATTTGATAAATGTTATTTGCTACAGATGTGATTTTCCCCCCAATGAAATGAGGCATAGATTTAATAGCAAACTTTCTAGCTGCATCCAAGATGTTATGAACAATTCAGTATTATTTGGTGAATTTAGAAAAGAAATTTGAAGTAGGCTTATTTAATACCTTGCAGAGAGTTTGAATAGAAAAAGGATACAATACATAGTATTGTTAGTAATAATGTAGTAACAGTGACACCGTGGCCTGTGGGTGAGAAGCTGGGAGGCCAAGTGCTCATAGCGGGCTTCTCTCCCCAGATTTATGCAGGCATCAACTAAAGGTTTGGTGTGGGAGAAGTATGAAGAAAGTAGATTCATTTTGCTCCTCATAAAAATTATCCAAATGTTTGTTTTTTCTAAACTTTAATAATTCTTATAAGAGTATAAGATATGGTATAGAATTTGCATTTATATTTTGTTTCTGTGTCTCATTAGGCTCATGGGGAGGTGGGGGGTTAAGCCTGGTTTCCAGATCACTGATCCTGTCCCAGGATTAGGAACATAGATCGACCTAAAGCAGAAACAAGGTGACAACACAAGGACACTTTTGTCCTGAGTCAAGGGAATGTTCTCTGGACTCTTTCCTTTTAAACTTGGTAATGGTACCCATACACATATACACACACACCATACACGGGCCATTAGGAATTGTACAACAAAGTGACTATAATCAACAATGAGTTAGGGTATAGTTTAAAATAACTAAAACAGTGGAATTGGATTGCTGCTAACACAAAGAAATGATAAATGCCTGAGGTGATAGATACCCCAATTACCCTGATTTGATTAGTTCACATTGTATGCCTGTATCAAAACATCACATGTACCCTGTAAATAGATATAACTATTATGTACCCATAATAATTAAAAATAAAAAAAAATTTCTTAAATTGTAAACAATTATTTGACAGAGATGATTTGAATGGTGCATAGTTTGCAATGGCTTGAATATTCAGGTGCACCGAGTTTACTACTTGTTGATAGGAGAGCATTTCCCTTCAATTAATTAAGTACTAATAGTGACATCTGAGTGTAGAGTTCCCTGTTGAAGTGCATTATGTTGTATTTCATAATGCTGACGTACATTAGAGAGTATAATGTAGATATTTGAACCGTTTGAATTATATCGTTATAAACACATGTTGAACAGACCATGCTGCAGGTCTGACCCCAAGTGAAAGAGGGAAGGAAGGTGGAAGGAAGGAAAGAAAGAGAAAGAGGGAAGAAAAGAAGGAAAGTTGTCTTAGAATTGAGTGCAGCTCTAGAAAAAATTCAGCAAAGCCATGGGGAAGTTCTCATGCTAAGATCACTATGAGAGTGTCCTGTATCTCTCTTTTGGTAAACCCACTGTGTTTAGTCATTGGCTGGGAGCAACCTGGGAGAAGTATGAACTCAGTGCAAATCTCATAGCAATGGATAGTCTCTATAACATTTCCTTTTGCCCAGACCAAAATGTAATTAAGATAATAAACACAGGCTTTACGTCCTGCAGCCCTCTGCTACTAAGCAGATCTGAGACTGACCCCTCAGGCTTGGGGCTCACTGACTGCTCAGAAGATTGGCTGCTGCTGGGGGAACAAGCCACTGGAGGTCCTCCTGAAACCATTTGGGGGCTTTAGGGGTAGAAAAACTAAATTTGTGTGAATTGGAAGCACACACTGGCTACTGTACGTTTTATTTATAGGAAACCACTAGATTGAACAGTAAGAAAAAGAAGAAAAGAAAAAGCCGTGTGGCTAAGATGAAGTATACAGATGACATATAGGCCTTTCAAGTTGCACTCTGAGGGAGAATTAATCTGTACATATAGCACCTGGTCACCAAGAGTACAAAGATAAGTAGGATGTTGTCTTACCTATGAGACAGTCACATATATTCAGATAATCATCACTGGTATTCTCAAATTTTGAAGGGCCAGGACTGGGGGTGTAGGCAGTTCAAAAAAAGATGTGGAATAACCCACTTGAAGTTCTTTCTTGCCACTAAAGATAAATGGTTCTTCAAGGCCTTCGTTTGTGTGAAGGACACCAAAAAATTGACCACTTTCTTCCTTGGGCCAACTAAGGAAATAGACAAATCTTTAAGGATCAAATGGTTCTACCCAAAATGTCAACAGAAAACAAAATGGTTGGGGAGAATATGAAAAAATCCTAAACTCATAAACCACAAAGGATCTCACAAGAAGTTTGGAAGCCCTACTCCAAGTAGAGAAGGAAGTCAAAATCCTAAAGGTACCTTCCACACACCAGGCACATCTGCAGTTTTGTGGAGTTGGTCCATGTTACAGGGGATTCAGAGTAATTGACGGAAGAGAGGGAAGAGACAGAATCTCCTGACTAGAACTACCCGGGGCCCTTTTCCCTTCCCTGACAACCATTCTCTTGAAATGCTTTAAAGAGAATAGAAACCACAAGGAGATTGTGGTTTCTCCTGTTCTAAGGAGATTTTCAAACAATGTGCAGGAAAACAAGATGGGCTTCAAGGATAATCCATCCATTCTATTTTGGGGCAAAAGGCAGGTCTGCATTGAATCATTCAAAGATACCTAGGCAAAAAATATCTTACCTATGTTAAATGTATGCAAAACGTAGCCTAACAGTGAAAGGAGTCTAGCATGCTAAAGACTGATTTAAGAATACATTTTGGAAGAATGCACATTCAAGGTATTCGAAGAAAATTCTAGACAAGTGTTTTACAACATGAAGGAATTTCATAAAATTTAAGGTATATCATCTAATGTTCTGAATGAATAGATCAAAGATGAGATGATAATGCAAGTGAATTAGATGTAAAGGGAGCTAGCCATATTAAAGAAAGAAATTGAAGAGAAAGTAATTGCCATCACAGAAATTAAAAACTCTTTAGAAACTCAAAGAATCAGCACTACAGAGCTGAGTCAGTGATAGGGAGAGGAAGACTGAGAAAATCAGCCAGAGTTTAGGGAGAAGAAGGAGAGGTTAAAGCAATTAATTAATTATTATAATTACTGTTTTGAGAATTTATTCTGTGCAAGGAGGTGCTCCAAAATCTTTACTTGTGTTAATATTTAATAAGAAAGAAGATTATAAATATGGAGGCAAGAAATGAACATCAAGCTTATGGATCATTGTTATACCTGAAGATAATATCAGAACAACAACAACAACAACAAAATCGTTTTCCAGACATGAATTCAGACCCAAATCTGCAGATCTACATGAGTCAAGATGTTCCAGGCGTGTGTATTACAAAGAAACTAACACCAAGACAATTGCTATAGGTTATTGAAATGCGAGGATCTATAAATATTTCTACAAGAATATGTGCAAAAGAATATACAGTCGGCCCTTGTATCTCAGGGCACTGGTTCCATGACCCCTGTGGATATCAAAATCCATAGATGCTCAAGTCCTTTATGTAAAATGGCATATTTTCATATAACCTACCAACACCTTCCCATACACTTTAAATCGTCTCTAGGTTACTTACAATACCTGATACAATGTAAATGCTACATAGTTATTATACTGCATTGGCCTTTTTTACTTGTATTTTTTGTTGTATTGTGATTTGATGGGGTTTTTTTGTTTTTTAAAAATATTTTTGATCTGCAGTTGGTTGAAACCCATGGATACAGATGGCCGACTATATTATAAAAGAAAACACTAGCCTGGATTCAGACTTTTCCCTCAGCAACACCATGTTCCCAAAAGACAATGAAGCAACATCTACAAAATTTGAGGCAAAATGGTGTAACTGAAGTATTACACAACTGGTTAAATTGTTGTGCACATAAAAAGAAAATAAAAATACGTGAGTAAATATGTAAAGATTCAGCACGTTTCAAAGACTCAGGAAATATGTTAGAAGGTATAACCTAATGAACTGAAAATTGATAATAATTTTTTAAAACTCATTTATTGAATTAATTAATGAATGCTCATTAATGCTAGTAATGAGCATTAAAATCATTTGAGCGTACAACTGCTCACAATATCTATTGAAAATATTGGATGCACAAAATAAGGCAAATGTAATGCTAATAATATAAAGCAATAATAACTTCGCTAAGATAAAGCAGACATAATTGTGGCGCATGCTACAGTAAAATAGAGATGGGAGGAGATAAATTCTTCCTGGTCTTTTATAAGTTTTTTCCAATATGTATTGTTTTATGTCTAAACCTAATATATTAAGAACTTTGTTAAAATATGCTATTTAAAGTTACAAAATAGCAAAGAGACAAATCCCCTTCATCTCCTAAAAAGGAAAGAAGTATAAGCCATACAGCAAAAACAGAAATCAAAATAAATTATAGGAAGCATAGACACAGACATACCTAAAAAGATTTATCTGGGATGATGCTCACGTAAATGTCCATGGAAGATTTTTTCTGCATGATGGACTTTTAGGGGATTTTGGCTTCATTATAATCCCTTTTTATACCACCTACCTGTATGTTGTACAGCAAGCATGAAATATCTTTGTAAACAAACTACATACATAGATTGTAGTTAGGAGATGATATGTACTTACAGGCCCCCCCACACATGTGACAGGATTTGTTTGGAAGAAACGGCAGCCATAATCTTTTTTTTTTTTCCTTAGAATATTCTGTCTCTACATAATATGGGAGATTCAGATATACCTAGTTGACTTAGGAATAGCAGGTGTTCCATTGTAGTATCTTAGTCACTATGGTTGGTCAAGGATGTCTTGTCTTCTTTCTCATTTACTGAGTCATCCCACAGATACTTACAGACAGCCCCCTCTACTCTGGTACTTGATAGGTTCTAGGGATATAAAAACAAATAAGATTTTTTTTAATTTATATTTTTATTTGAGAGTATTATGGGGGTACAACACTTTGGTTATATATATTGCCCATGCACTGCCCGTGTCAGAGCTACAATAGTGGTCATCTCCCAAACTGTGCTCCCCACATCCATTCAGTGAGAGTTTTTCCCAGCCCCTCCACCCGCTTCCCTCCTGCCCGCCCCCTGGTGAATATTATTGCCCTGTGTGATGTAGGTGTTGATCAGTTAGTACCAATTTGATGGTGAGTACCAGTGGTGCTTGTTTTTCCATTCCTGTGACGCTTCGCTTCAAAGAATGGGTTCTAGCTCCAACCAGGATAATACCAGATATGTTAATTCACTATTGTTCCTTATTGCTGAGTAATACTCCATGGTATACATATACCACATTTTATTAATCCACTCGTGTATTGACGGGCACCTGGGTTGTTTCCATAACTTTGCGATTGTGAATTGTGCTGCTATAAACATTCGCGAGCAGATGTCTTTATTATAAACTATCTTTTTTTCCTTTGGGTAAATACCCAGTAGTGGGATTTCTGGGTCAAATGGTAATTCTACTTTTAATTCTTTGAGGTATCTCCATATTACTTTCCATAGAGGTTGTACTAATTTGCAGTCCCACCAGCAGTGTATGAGTGTTCCTATCTGTCCACATCCCCGCCAACATTTGTTGTTTGGGGATTTTTTGATATGAGCCAATCTCACTGGAGTTAAGTGATATCTCATTGTGGTTTTGATTTGCATTTCCCTGATGATTAGAGAAGTTGAGCAATTTTTTATATGTTTGCTGGCCATTATTCTGTCTTCTTTGGAAAAATTTCTGTTCATGTCCTTTCCACACCTCTCACCTCTCACAAAAATCAACTCACAATGGATAACAGATCTAAACCTAAGACATGAAACCATAAGAATTCTCGAAGAAAACGTTGGAAAAACTCTTATGGACATTGGCCTAGGCAAAGAATTTGTGAAGAAAACCCCCAAAGCAATCACAGCAGCAACCAAAATAAATACATGGGACCCGATCAAATTAAAAAGCTTCTGCACAGCCAAGGAAACTATCACTAGAGTGAACAGACAACCTACAGAATGGGAGAAAGTATTTGCATGCTACACCTCTGATAAAGGGCTGATAACCAGAATCTGTACAGAACTTAGGAAAATCAACAAGAAAAAATCAAACAACCCTATTTAAAAATGGGCAAAAACAAATAAGATTTGCTGCCAATTCACAAGAAGTTCAAAGTCTAGCAGAACAGTCAGTTCACAAAAGGTATCGTCTCTCCTTCACCGAAGATAGTGGTAAATTAGGTCATGGCCAGAGTCTTGAGTTAGAACTCTGTGCCTGGGTGCTAAGAGCCCCAAGTCCTAATTGTAGTAAATAACTTCAGCCTTAAGTCCCTCTTTGCCCTTCTTGTGTTAGAAAATTTGTAAATGTGATCTAAGTCTAGTTTGGGGTCTGATGCCTGGTGGTTTTGTTTCTGCAGATGACATCTGCACGGGAGGATTGGGGAGGTGGGAATTTTGGGGTCAGAGGAATAGGAGTGCCTTTTTCATTAGACAGGGAGAACTTTGGCTTCAGAAAATGTCAGCATTTGAGGCTTACCCTCAAGGTAGAAGGCAGGGCTACAACATCCTATGGGACATCACTATGTCAAATATTCACAAGAGAGGTTGCTTGCACACCTGCTGAGGGACATTAATTCAGATAAGCTTTTGTAAGTATCACTTTCAAGCCTCAGCTTATCAAGTAAATAATATAAGAAATGAGCTGATGAGAAAGAAAAGAAATATGTAACACCAAACTCTGAATTTTGAAATTATTGGAATTAATTTGACCTTAGTGAAAGATCTTTGCAATAAAACTTACTGCCCAGTAATATTTTGCAGTTCATAGGAATTAATAAAACTAAAATACTAAAATAATAAAAAATATTATAATAAGCCTCTTGTCAATATTTCAAAAGTATTTACATTTCCTAAGTATTTTTTCTTTCAGTTCACTTTCAAAATGTAATAACCAGAATAAATATGCTCCTATACCTTTAAAAGCATGTTATATTTTCTGAGTCTCATAATTTAAACTTTGAATTTATGAATCCTAGCACAATCTTATATCTACTTTTGCCTCTGAACTACATATTTAATTGAATTATGCACGCACAGATACACTGTTCTTGGATAATATGGTAACTTTACTCAAAAGAGAGTTGCAGGTGCATGTTCCTATGGAAGAGTAATATATTCTGTTGGTTAAATGGGGCAGGAAAGATTTATAATAGCCAGGGCAGGAAGACTTCTGAGAATAGGAAACGTTTTAAAAAAAAGTAAAGTAAAAATGTGAGTCTATATATTTTTCCATAATCATCTGCACATGTCAAGCTGCTTGTACGAGAACCTTGGAAAAAATGACATTCAGTAGAAAAAGCTGTTCATTAAATACCCTGTGCCTATGCATGTCAAATGTATTTAGAGGCACATTTGCCAAAATCAATAAAAGTCTTTGGAAAAGAACTTTAGTCTAGTGGTTAGGGCATAAATGATTTCTCTTTACTATTCTCGTGGCTCTATCTCATCAAGGTCTAGTCAGAAATTTTCTCAAGAATGAACTTTATTTACAGCAAACAGTAAAAGGCCCAAAGCTGTCTAAAGGAGATGTGGCCACCTTGGGTTATTAATCACAGTTTTCCTTCAGGGAAGAGTCTTAAAGAGTCCATATGACTAATCTCTCGCCTTCCTAGTGTATCATCGCAAGGAGATGTAGGCTAGCGTATTAAGAGATGTAGCAGCTGAACATTGAAATCACTTTTGTCCAACTTCCTATTATCACGGATGTGAGTGTACTGTTAGGGTAATGCCATTAGCTGGCACAGCAAAGACTCTGAATCTTAGTGTCTTAACACAATTGCACAAGTAAATGTCAAAGTGAGTCTTTCTGATCAGCAATCGGCTCTCCTCCAAGTGTTGATTCATGGATCAAACATCCCTCCACATTATGGCTTTGCCATTGTCACCAGGTAACCTTCAAGGTATCTGGCTTGTCTTTGCATCAGGCTAAAAGGGGAAAGAACATAGAGGATCATGTGCAAAAGGTTTTACTGGCCAGGCCTCAAAAGCAGCACATACCACTTCATTCATTTTCGAGGGCTGGAACTCAGTTACACACCACAACTAACTGAAAAGGGTCATGAGAAATCCAGTGTTGCTGCATGCTAAGGAAAAAGCAAAAATGAGTTCAGTGATCAACTGACCAGTCTTTTCAACAGTCTACTTTCTGGTTTCCATATATTTTCCTTCTCACACGTAGAACACACTTATAACCCACCCACGTGCCAAAGATAACCCCAAATCCCACTCTGCTTCTGTATCTAATTCAAAGACTAGGATCTCTTCAGTGATATGCAGCCATCTGGCAGAACTAGATATGGCTCCTGTCGTCTGTTTATGAACAGAAAAGCAAGTTAGCTATCCCCTTCTCACAACCCACACCTCACCCCAATGTCCAATCCCACAGTGGAGAAAGATTTAACACACTAATAAATTCTAAAATTCTACCAGGAAAAGTGATTAATGGGAGGCAGACAACATTCCCTGGACCAGAGCAACTACAGATTCTTGCTGGGCTGATATCCCAAATGCCCCAACCTTAGAAGTAGGGGAGATCTGTTGATTAGATCCTAATACACAGGTATACTCCTTTGTCTGTCATTCTCTGTGATCACATCAGAAGTGCACAGTATGGTACATTCTCTCCTCAAGGGGCTGCCTGACTTTCATTGCCCACTTCTTACTGGTACAAATTTGGGGACCTAAGTGTTGTCTTAGCAACACTTCATGCATTTGAAGTCTTCAAGCAGTCAAATGCTTTTAAACTTTAGGCTCGGCTGGGCATGGTGGCTCACGCCTGTAATCTTAGCATTCTGGGAGGCCAAGGCAGGAGTATCACTTGAGGTCAGGAGTTCGAGACCAGCCTGAGCAAGAGCGAGACCCCATCTCTGCTCAAAATAGAAAAATTAGCCGGGCATGGTGGTGCACACCTGTAATCCCAGCTACCTGGGAGGCTGAGGCAGGAGGATGGCTTGAGCCCAGGAGTTGGAGGTTGCTGTGAGCTAGGCTGATGCCACGGCACTCTAGCCTGGGCAAAAGAGCAATACTCTGTCTCAAAAATAAAAAAATATGTAAATAAATAAATAAATAAAATAAAATTTAGGCTCAAGGTTTTTCTGGCAACATAATTCCCTCAAGAACTTAGGAGTTTCTGATGTTTGTTCTTCCAATCAGTTCCATATGCCAGCAATCATACGCAAACTTTTTACTAAATATAGTTGTCAAATCTGCTTTCTTTGCTTCCTTGGCCCAATGCCTCTCTTTTTCAACTTAATTGTGGATATGCTGTGGCCTTGTGAAAGTACGAGCTTGAGTGGGAAGGTAACATCTTTAAACTGCTCTTTGCTGCAGGGCTGAATCATTTCTTTTAACTGAAATATCTTTTTACTCAAAGATAGTTTGCAGTCTTACCTTTTGCTATTTAGAATATACAAACAGTCTGGATTTTCCAACCCTATGAGGCACTTGATCTTTAATCACTTTTAACCCTACTGGAGAACTAGTAGAGTTAAACTACTGGCTAGTTCTACTGGAAAACTAGCCAATCCTTGCCAAAGAACACCTTTATTTTTTATTTATTTATTTTTATTGTGTTAACTTACCAATGACAGCCAACTGTAGCAAACTCACGCTAAGGTTCTAACTTTCCCCATATAATTTCCCCAGAGTTACAGGCTAATTGAGCCCTTAGTTGGTCTTCCAGGTTATTGCAAATGACAGACTCCCCATCTTTTGCCTCCAAGTAGCACAAATCTCCATCTTTCCAGCCTCCAAGACATATTTCCCAGCCTTGTGCCTCATGACTACTCAGCCAATTTAAGGCTTCTCTTAGAGTACCATTCTACTTTAAGATACCAATTTCTGTGTTAGTTAAGAAACCATAGATGCTTTAATAGATAAACCCTCAAATCCTAGTGATTTATTATAATAGAAGTTTATTTGTTACCCACAGAAAGTCCCAAACATGTGTCTCTAGTCAGCTCTCTTCCAGGCTGTGACTCAGGGATTCAAGCTTCTTCCATTTTGTGGGTTTTTTTAACTTAAGTATGTGGCTCCCACAATCACCATTCTTGTCAGTGTAGTGCAGTGGGAAAATGTCTGGAGGATCACACATGGGAGGTTTTTATGGACAAGGACTGGAAATTTCTGCTTTCCTTATATTGGCTAGTACTCAGTCATATGGCCACACCTAACTGCAAGGAAAGCTGAGCATATGTGGCTTATGTGTCCAAGAAGGTTTTTTTAGCTAGTCTCTACTACAGTATACTTAGGGAAACCCATCTAATCCCTCTTCTTGATTATCCATATTTGTAAAATGAAGCAATACATACTTATCATGTAGTGTATCAAGCTTATTAGGGAAACTCTGTGGGTTGCTCAAACAGCATTGGACAAAAGCATTTTTAAAATGAGAAGCATACTAACTTTGCAAGCATGGGATTTACAGTTAGATCTTGGCACTGCTACATATTTTGGATGTAATGAATTTTGCTAACGGTAACAACCACCACCACAGCAAGCATCCAACAATTTAGCAAAGCTATTACACCAACAGTGGCATGACTTATGAAAAAAAAAGTCTGTTGCAAATCAATAATGTGTTGTATAAATGTCCAGAGACATATTATTCTATACATTTGTTTCCTTCAATATGCTAATAAGCATCTCATATTTTTGTATCACAACTAACATAAGATTTATACATAATTTGTCCTTTATTTTCTGGGAATTTTAAAGACATATGGTTTGACATAGATGGATAAAGGTAATTAATTGACCTCTTTGAAAAATATATTCAAAGACATGTTTGTATGCCAAAATGAGAGTCAATCCTGAAAACATTATATCCTTAGTCATTTTATTTTTATGTGTTCATTAACAAAAATAAATAAGTTTCTTGAGCAATTACTAATTAGTAAGGCAATAGGCTGGGTACTTTTAGGGGCTTACAGTAATATCAGGCACAATCTGTCCTTTAAAAAGTTAAAGTAACTTACATCTATACTATAACATGGAAAGTGATTTTTCCATTAAAGAACTTTACCAAGGAAGATGGCATTTCAGATGAAATTTTGAGGCAAGTTTACATTTAAATAGTTAATTCATGGAAAGGTTTAGAATAATGATAAGTATACAGTGAGCATTCAATAAATGTTAGCTATAATGACAATAATGATGATGGTGGTGGTGGTGGTAGTAATGGTGGTGGTGAGCATGATGATGGTAATGGTGGTGGTGGTGGTGTTGATGGTGGTGCTGCTGGTGCTGCTGGTTCTGGTGGTGCTGGTGGTGGGGAGTTGGTGGTAATGGTGATATTGGTAATTGTGTACATTAATTTGGCCATAAATTTTAGTAAAAAAATTTAACACACTCTTAGAATTCTCATTTACTCTGAGAGAGATTGAGAAAGCAGACTACATAATTATTTTGGGTGTATTTTGAGCTTTACCCCAGGTCTGAAATTTCTCATAATAATCCCAACCAGAAATGATGTTCCCTTCTCTGAATCCCTATGGACCATTCCTTGAAATAATCTCAGAGTGTTTTGGGTTTTTTTTAACTCCTTGTACTGATTGTATACCTGGAGAAATTTTGCCTCCCTGCTTTCTTCCACATTTTAATGAGCTAGCTAGCCTGGAAATTTCTAGGAGTGCATTTAGGCATTCCCTTTATATCACTTCACTTGATTTCAGAGCAAATGACTACCTAATCCCTGTATTCTGTGCCCTAAACTCAGTATTCTAGCTCCCTGCTACCAAACACTGCCCCAAAAAGGGATTATGCCTTTCTTTATTGTATCCTGAGACCTAAAGCCCCTCTCACATCCTGGATTGACAGCATTAAAAATCTCCACAATTCCTCCTGTTCAGTGATTTCTCTCTTAAAAGAGGGTCCATTCTACCCTTAATATCTATTAACATGAAGCAGAAGAAAAACTGGAGGGTTAGAAGAAGAGGATAGGATAGATGCCTCTAACTTCCTAAATAAGTGTTGCTCCTTGCTCTCAAAATCATTTTCTTTTTTTCTTTTGTTATTATTTCAGAATATTATGGGGGTACAACACTTTGGTTATATATACTGCCTGTGCACTGCCCAAGTCAGAGCTACAATTGTGGACATCCCCCAAACTGTGCACCCCACGCCCATTTGGTGAGAGTTTTCCCATCCCTCCACCCCCTCCCGCCCACCCATCCCCTGATGAATATTATTGCCATGTGTGACATAAGTATTGATCAGTTAGTACCAATTTGATGGTGAGTAACAGTGGTGCTTGTTTTTCCATTCTCGTGATACTTTGCTTTGAAGAATGGGCTCTACCTCCATCCAGGATAATACCAGATGTGTTAATTCACCATTGTTTTTTATCGCTGAGTAATACTCCATGATATATACCACATTTTATTAATACACTCATGTATTGATGGGCACCTGGGTTGTTTCCACACCTTTGCAATTGTGAATTGTGCTGCTATAAACATTCGAGTACAGATGTCTTTATTATAGAATGTCTTGTTTTCCTTTGGGTAAATACCCAGTAGTGGGATTGTTGGATCAAATGGTAGTTCTACTTTTAGTTCTTCGAGGTATCTCCATATTACTTTCCATAGAGGTTGTACTAATTTGCAGTCCCACCAGCAGTGTATGAGTGTTCCTATCTCTCCACATCCCTGCCAACATTTGTTGTTTGGGGACTTTTTGATATAAGCCAATCTCACTGGAGTTAAGTGATATCTCATTGTGGTTTTGATTTGCATTTCCCTGATGATTAGAGAAGTTGAGCAATTTTTTATATATTTGCTGGCCATTTTTCTGTCTTCTTTTGAAAAGTTTCTGTTCATGTCCTTTGCCCGTTTTTTAATGGGGTTTTTTGTTTTTTTCTTGTTGATTTTCCTAAGTTCTATATGGCTTCTGGTTATCAGCCCTTTATCAGATGTGCAGCATGCAAATATTTTCTCCCATTCTGTAGGTTGTCTGTTCACTCCAGTGATAGTTTCCTTGGCTATGCAGAAGCTTTTTAATTTGATCAAGTCCCATTTATTTATTTTTGTTGCTGCTGTGATTGCTTGGGGGGTCTTCTTCATAAATTCTTTGCCTAGGCCAATGTCTATAAGAGTTTTTCCAACATTTTCTTCTTGAATTCTTATGGTTTCACATCTTAGGCTTAAGTCTGTTATCCATCAAAATCATTTTCTATCAACAATATGATGTTCGTAAACTGATCCATCCTTGTTCTGGTTTTAATTATTTTGTCATTATTCAGTTTATTTAACATTGGTATATTGGCTCTCTCACTTTTCCATATGGCCTCAATAAATTCTATCTGAATGAATAAATCAGAACCTCTTTTGCCCCTTCGTGCATGACACAGTATAAGACATCTATAAACAAGTGCTAATTATAAAACGACTTGTGTTCTGTTATATAACTAGCATACTTCTACAGCAAGAAGCATAATGTTCTTTGGTATTTTTTTTAAGTATTTATTGTTTCCTTTTGAAGAGGAGCTGTGTAACTGTCTCATGACTTTTTGTCATCAAATGGACCTGGTTACCTCTAACTTATTCGTACAGGAACAATAGCTTTGTAACATCCTGTTCCATCACACATTTCTAAGCCTCTTGCTTTATTCAGTGCTTGATACCTGAGAAGATATTTTTTGTCTTCCCCTGCTCCGTTATACTCAATAGTTACTCTGGCAACAGTAATATAACTTCAGTAAAGGTCTAAAGATGCTGTTTCAAATTCATACAATGGTTGACATTTCAAAGTCATTTGGGAAAATATAAGCATATGAATGGAGATTATTTTTCACAAATGTGCAAACCAAGCTAAGAAAGGAATATATTGAAAATACTAAGGTTGTAGTCCAGGGTGACATGACACAAACGTCTGAATTTGTACCTTAATTTCTTTTGTATCCCTTGGCCTCCTCTTTCTATAAAAAGTGTAACGATGCATTTATATGTATGCATTTGTATTTGCCAGCAAACTAACAATGTGTGGTGAAAACTTCCCAGGACAAGTCTCTAAGATTCTTCTTCATGAAAGAGTTCCTTGGTTAAATAACTGTGGGCTATGCTGTATACTGTATCTTCTTTTTGGAGATTCACAATGTACATTAGCATTTTCAAGGTTGTGAGAAGTTCTTTGGTAAAGATCCTTTTTTATTTCTGTTTCTTAACCCAGCACTTCTGAGCATATTTGCATATTTGACAATAAACTTCCCTTGTTTTTTTTTTTTTTTGCAGGCAGCCCCAATTACAATTTAGGGTGTACTTTGGAATTGTATGCTCTAGATTAAGGATTCCCAAAGGTTTGGATGTTATGAACAAATAAAATTAAACAATATATTAGGGAACTGTCATAAGCCTTGTTTTGCCAAGTAGAGACGTATAAAGAAAACTGTAATCTGCTATCACCATAATCTACTAAAAGGAAGGGCATTTTATCACCAAAACAAAAAAAAGTTAGAAAAGGCAGTAAAAAGTAAAGAAACATTAAAAATTAAGCATATTTAGCTTCATAAACACTTTTTTTTTAAACAAAGTTTATTGAGGAAGGACAAGATAGGTTTATAGCGCTTTTTTTTTTTAACAAAGTTTATTGTTCATAAACATTTTAATATATCATTTTTATTTTTCTCATCTCATTTTGGACCAATGAAAATTTCATCATGCACATATAATATATATCCATTGTTTTGGCTTATGGAACACTCCTTCCCCTTTCTTTTGATACAACAGAACCCCCACTTTTTTATAAGAATTCATCTAGTGTGGTTTGTTCAGGGATGTTGTGGGGCAGGGACACTCCCTGTGCTCCTCGGTCTGGGAGTGGGGTGGGGTGGGGTGTCACTTGTACTGGCGCCATCAAGGCCACCATCTGCTGATCACAACCTTGGACTGTTAGCTTCCATCTTCACTACCATGTAGGGAGGATTTTTTAAAGAGGGGCATTTTTAAATGATTACTTTGGCTGCTATGTGGAAAATGGCTTCAGGGGGAAAGAGTAGAATCCAGGAGACCCACTGGCTCCCAGATTGCCTTGGTATAGTCCCAGGGAGAGATGATGGCAGCTTAGACTAGGGTGGCAATAGAGAAGATGAGAATGAGTCCAGTTTTAAGATTTTTTTTAGCAACAGAGCCAATAGGACTTACTGATAATAAGGTCAGTAAGGAAAAGAAAGGTAGATCAAGGAGATTTTAGGTTTGGGTTTGAGCAATAACAATTGGGTGGGAGGTGGAGCCATCTGAGGAGATTGTACGCCTATCTATATACATACATACATATATGTGTGTTTATATGTGTGTATGTGTGTACATATATTACATTTATATATTTGTACATTACCTATGTACGACATAACTTACGGCAAAATCACACCAACGTAAAATAATTTTATTCCTATCCCTGTGGGAGAGCAGAACCCCACATCTATCATTTAGGCTGCACCTGTTGTGTCTGAACAGACCATGGCTGATGTAGAAGAAAAAAGAAACTGCCTTGAAGCCTTACAGCCAATCAAGGTTTGCTATTGCCTTGATGGAACTAGGGGCAAAACCCTGCACTAGCTCATGCCTTTAAATAAATTGCCAAACATCAGTGAGAACGTGGCAGCCTAAGAGAAATGATCTTTACTCTCAGTGTAATAGTTTAATCAAATCATCTTGAACAAACATGGAAGCTCTGATGTTGTATTGTACGTCATTCAAGAAAGGCTGCGGGAGAAAACTGCAGAACCTTCCTGGATATAATGGAGGTGTCTGTTATTTGTGCCTCTCCACTTCACATATTGCCGTAAGTGATTATATTTTAAAAGGTAAATAGCACCACAAAGAAATGAAATAAGGTCAGGCTAATGCAGTCTTTTTGGCAGCTGTTGTTTACATCAGACCTGAAGCTCGTAAGCAGTCACTTCTGTATAGTATATTTGCGTATCGATGCTGTGAAATCCGGGAGTTTAGGGACAAGCTGTCAGTAAGAATATGTCATCCCTTTTAGGGGGAATTATTCAATTTAGCAGTAAATTGATGAGCATGCTGGGAAACCTGATGGTAAATAAGACCCTGGGATGCAAGGTAATTGAATAATCATGGCATTTATTCTTGTTCAGACATTGTAACATTCATCTTGAAGGCTTAAAATATTAAATTTCTTATTTTGCACATGTCATTGCACTCTGAATATTCTGCTCAAATGGCAACAACAGGTTCCTTAGCAGATGTGTGGAAACTCATTTCCAAAATGTTTGACTTGCCACCAGATTCATCTTTAACCACAATTCCAAGCACCATGTCAGATTTTTTTTCAAATTAGAAAGCTATATTTTGGTTATGTTTAAAATGAATGAATATAATTACATGGGTTTTTAAATTTTCATAAAAGGGCAATGAAAATAAGTATTGGTGCCTGTGCCTGAAGCTAAAAGAAATTGGGTGCAATTTATTCTGCTGGATTGTTACTTTTTTTCCCTGTGGTAATGTGGTGCCAGGAAATAGTTGGATTTGTATCACTTTGTAGAATGACTTCCCCTAGTTTCTGGTTTTGTTTTTCTTTACAACCCTCTGGACTGACCTCTAGAAATTTCTTTATTCCTTCTTCAACCCACCCTTCATTGTCCCCCGGGACAAACCTTCTGTTTCATCCCAACAGATCAACTGATTTCTCCCACCTGCACACAGGGGTTGGTCAAACCCCTCGCCTGGGACATATTTCTCCCTCTCTCCACTCATCTTATTCCTACTTTCTTTAAAATACAGCAATAGTATCTTTTGAAGCCCTCCCTGGCTATCCAGATTGTGAACCCCTCAAAAACAAGAATATTATTGTTGACTATTTTATGTCTCTTGACTTGTCCTTTGCTTTTCAACCTATCCAAAGGGTATCTATGCCCTCAACGCCACCAACTGTGCCTCTCCGGGACCTCACTGATCGCCACTGCTCTGCCTTCATCTTGCCTGCCTCTTCAGCAGCATCTCTTGACTAAAACACCTTCGTTGGTGGGCTTTTGTGGTCACATGCTGTCCTTGCTCTCTTCCTCCCTGTCTCGCTGGCATCTCTGCCTACCTCTTCAAGGAAATCTTATAGTAAAGCGAATCCAGTGATAGCTGTGTCCTGTTCTCCTCTTCTATCCTCTAACTATACATCCCCGCTAGTTGCATAATAGATATTACATTGCAACACACAGCTTTGCATATGTACCAACTCTAATTGCATTTATTTCTACAAACTGAATATGAGTTCCAAACTCTCTCCCAGCAGACAAATTAATGTTGACACTTTCAGGTAAATTCAATTCAACAAGGTGATTTCTTGGTCAAAGTGATCAACATATTCCCAGTCCAAATCAAAACTCTGTCCATCAGCACCCTCTTCTGACCTCTCCGTAGTTGAGTCTGGATGGCCAGAAATTTATGTAACCATAACATCCAGGCATTGAAATGGAGGGAAGGCTGGTGCCTACTTCTTAAGCATCACTGGCTCCTTGGTCCTATGCTGCCCCCATCTTCATTTTGTGATGTCCAGCACTCATCATGGCCAACGCCCAGTAGCCACACTCACAGGTGACACGTGTTTCTGTCTGTGGTGGTCCCACAAAGTAAAGCTATTTCCTCTTGTCCTAGTTGGAAATGAGCCAACTAGCACAGATTTGCACTAAATTAATAAATCACATATCTCCTGTTACAAGTGAGTGCCATCTGTATGCTGATTACTTCCAAATGCCTATATTCTTCTTTAGACCTGACATTCTACTTGGATATCTAACATGTGTCACAAATTTACATTTGACAAAGCCCAATTCTTGATTGCCATCCCCTCATCCTATTAATATTTCTCCTCTGTACTACTCTATCTCAATAGATGGTCTTCTCTCATGCAGTTGTGCAGATCCAAACCTAGAGTCACCTTGATCTATCTCTCTTTTTCTCACTGCCCCCATCAACAAATCCTATTGGCTCTGGCACTGAAAGAATCTCAAAACCTGACTGATTCCCATCTCCCCTGTCACCACCTAAGCCACTGTCATCTCTCCACTAGACTGTATCAAGGCAATCTGGGACTCAGTGGGTGTCCTGGCTTCCACTTTTCTTCCTCAAGCTATCCTCCACATAGCTGCCAAGGTCATCTTTAACAATGCAAATCATATCGTGTTATTCCCCTGCTAAGATCACTCACCAACTTCCTACCGCAGTTAGAATAAAAACGAATTCCTTACTATGGTGCATTACAGGATCCCCACTCACTTCTCAAGTTTCTCCTCCAACCTCCCTCCCAAGCCACTACACTTCCATGGACCTTCTTTTTTCTTCAAACACACCAAGCTCATTCTTGCCACAGGACCTTTGCACTTACCCTTTCTTATGCCTACAAATCCCTTTCCTTTGATCCATTCGTGGATGTCTTCTTGTGATCACTCAAAGAGAGGTCTTCTAAGACCACTCAATTTAATATTGGATGTCCCCATCCCCACTCACCCAGTAGTCTCTCTCACCCACAGGAACCTTTTGATTTTCTTCACAGTACTTAACAATGTCTGGAATAATTTTATTTATGCATAGGTTACAACTGTCTGTCTTTCTCACTGTAATGTAAGTGCCACCAGAGCATGACCTTACCTGTCCGGCTTCACTGTTAGCTTTCTAGTGCACAAAGTAGTGCCTGATAGATAGAGGACACTCAGAAAAAATTAGTAGAACAATTAATAAGTCTGCCTTATGTAGAAAAATGCTTTACATTTATTCAGTCAACACATATTACTGAGCTACCTCTGTGTATGAGGCACTCCACTGGACATGGGGGAGACAAAATATAATAGGAGAAACATGTAGTTACTGCCCATCCAGAGCTTACATTTAAATGGTAGAAACAGATACTAAATAATTGCTCAGTTAATTATTTACATATTGTGTTGAGTGCTATGCAGAAGTTAAATCCTATATTGTATTAAAGAGATAATTGGCCAATATATAGCTAGTATTGCTGCATTTAGAATGCATGCCTACATTACCATGTGCTATTCATACTATGTGCTGCACAAATAGCATAAAGAATTTAGACTGTATTTCACCGGAGGGATATGTCATTTCGTTGTGATTCAGTTTCAGCACCTCACTTCCAGAAAGTCAGTGCACTGTCAACCATATTTTGTGAATTATCTGGTAGATATCTGAGCATTTGGATTCTGCAGTCCCCTCCAGTACCTCTGTCAGGTAACTGAATTCATTGAAAATGATCCCTGTGATAGTTATGTTCTTATTCTCCATTAAAGAAAAAGTTTCTAGAATTTCCCATTTTTGTATGTGCTTCATCTCTCTGGTGCTTGAGGCATAGATAAAGGAAAAAGACAATCCTCTCTCCCCCAAATTTGGTTTTATCGATTTTCAGCAACGTGGGGTATGAAATGCTCCCTGCACAGCCCCTGGGCACTAGGCATTCTAAGTGGTTAGAGCATGGACTTGGGGTCAGACTTTGGTTTCAAATCTCAGCTTCCCAGCTCTGGGACCTTGAACAGGTGACTGAACTTTTCTTTGTTTTATTTTCCTTGGCAACAGACGGGGGATAATGATAGCATCTGAAGGATTGTTGTGAGGCTTAAAATATCTAATACATGTAAAGCACTTGGATCAGTCATAAGCCCTTAGCATTCAATAACGCTTAGATAGCACTATCTAATTACTACTCTTGCTACTGCTACTAACCACTGGCCTATCCTCTTCAATACCATCGTGCTTTCCTTGAAATTCGTATTTTCCTTGAAACCTGGTATCCTTAATTCTTTCTTTGCATTTGAGTGTACATTACATAACCTAAAATACTTTGCCTTTTATAAATTGAAATTTGTCTTCTCTACCAAGGGTAGCATTCACTCTTCCTGATAGCATTTTAGATTTCCTCATAATAAAGGCTGACACCAATTGGCCCCAGAGGCAAATTCCCAGGGACTCAAAAGAATGAAAGCTATTGCAGCACTTGAAAGTTTCTAAAATTAGTAGCTCTCAATAAGAATTTATCAAAATTAAAATGGATAGAAATTAACATTTTAATTTGCAATCAGCAGTCTCTTTGGTTTACTTTAGTTCTTGATATAGGGGTGAGAGTATCACATTTGCTTTTCTAATATGGGCACAATATAAAACAGGCCTAAATTATCCCTAGTTAAAATTAATACATAAGCATTTCAAATCAATGAGCTGCAAGGTCTTTTTGAGCATCAATACACATCTCTCTCTACAATTTCCTTTGTTCTCTGTATGCGTATGTTACAGTCTATGACTAACCTTGACTTTCTGCTCCATAATTTAGTCCTTTATTTGGCATCCTTAAACTTCTTTAATGACATTCAGATTTGATTTGATTGTCTTTAAAGCGGTCGATTCACATTTCTTACTTGCCCTCAATAGTAATATAATGAGATATTATTCAAGAATGTCACTGGTATACTAGCTCATCATCCTTCAGAGATGTTTGTGCTTCCTGTTGGATAGCCAAGAGTGAGTGCAAAACCTGTCTAGGCAATGAAAGCACTTATACTTCAATTCAGCCACAGTGAATCAGAGGAAGCACAAACCTTAGGTGCAATTAACCGTGATCTCCCAAGGTTACAGGATTACTAAGAGGTATTGCCTGGATCCAGACCAGATCTGCTTTTTCCTGAGTCGTTTTTCTTCTTCCTCTCCATAATCACAGCTTTCAGCTTTTGAGCACCTGTTATGTGAAGGTGCTGGCCTTCACTTGCCTCCTCATAACCTTGTGAATATATTAGTTCCCTTTGGAGTATAATGATTCAGACATGGCCTCTAAAACTAGACTCCCTGGGTTCTCATCCTGGCTCTACCGGTTGTATAATCTTGGATAAATTAATTCATGTCTTTGTACTTCAGTGTTCTCATCTTTAAAATGGTTATAGAAAAGCACTATCAATGCAACAAGTCCGCTAAACAATGTAAAGAAGCAAGGAAGATTTTATTCAAGGCTCATGCATTGGGACAGAGAAACCAGAGCGCATTCAGAACTCAACTCTGTTGAAACAAAGGGTGGTAGAGTTTTTAGGAACTGGGATGGGGGAAATCACAGGCCATCAGTGTTTGCCAATTGACTGTACTCAAAAGGAAAGTAAATCTTCTCGTATCTTTGTGACAGGAAGTAGTTTTACAAGTTGGAGCAAGTTAGGTGTGTGCCCTCTCACAGGTACAGGGAGATGCTATTTTCACTGATGATTACTTTTCAAAAGGATGGCCCTCAGGTCCTTGAGAAAGACAGTCCTGGGTTACAAAACTGTCAAGAGGCTTTTAAAAAGGGGCAAAGAAAGAATTTGTAATTACAAGTTTTCTAAAGTAAATGTTTTAAAACAAAGGGGGTCAGGGGACCAGGGTCCAGAGGAAACCTGTCTAAAGTTTAGTCAAGCTGAGGAAAATGTTAAGGTCATTTTGGTGAGCACCTACATCCTATAGTTGTTATAATGAGTAAATGGGTAAAACCATGTAAAATGCTAGAAACAATGCATTTCTATCAATGCTAGAAACAATGCATTGAAACAAAGTAAAAATACTTTTAAGTACTTTTAAAAGTATTAGTTATTGATTAGTCGTATAATAGTGTATCCATGGTTTAGAGCCAGAGATTTGGAGTCAAACAGACATGCCCACAAATTCCTGCTCGGTGAGTCCACTGGCAAGTTACTTAACATTTTAAGCCTCATTTTGATCATGTGTGATATAAGATTGAAAAGCCTACCTAATATGGCTACTGTGAGGAGTAATGAGGTTTTAAATATTAAACACCTTGCATGTAGTCAGATCTCAGTCAATGGTAGCTAATATTGTCATCATAGGTCCTTGTACTCCATTTAAATCTGCTGCTCATCAGCACAGCAGAACATGTGGTGATCAGAGAGAACCCATGAGGCAACCAGCCATGTTCCTTATCACTGTCACGCACACCCACCTTAGGCAGGCCAGATGCTCAGTTGCTGATTTTCTCCCACATTTTTTGTCGGCTGAACCGAGCACATGATCTTGTATTGATGAATAAACCAGATATATCGAGGTGGGCCATTGCTAATTCATTTTCAAAATCTTTGGATAGTCTCAAGGACATAATGCTTTGGCTTTGCTTCTGAGTGTATACATAGCAATTAGACAGCAAGTGCACCTCTGAGGGGTGCACAGCTATGGCATATTGTACAGCTTACTGGAGAAATGGATTCACAAGAATTGAGGTGATTAATACTTATCTGGTAATGGAAACTAATTAAATAGGTTTTCATAAGGTACAAAATTGGAATGTTGCCATACCCTTTGGAATATTTTCTTTTTTCTTTTCTTTTTTTTTTTTTACAGAGTCTTGCTCTGTCACCCGGGCTAGAGTGCCGTGGCATCAGCCTAGCTCACTGCAACCTCAAACTCCTGGGCTCAAGCGATCCTCCCACCTCAGTCTCCCGAGTAGCTGGGACTACAGGCGCACGCCACCACGCCCGGCTCATTTTTTCTATTTTTATTAGAGACGGGGTCTCACTCTTGCTCAGACTGATCTTGAATTCCTGACCTCAAGCAATTTTCCTGCCTCCACCTCCCAGAGTGCTGGGATTACAGGAGTGAGCCACCGCGCCTGGCCTGGAATATTTTCATATAGATCTTTAGTAGTAAAGAAAAAGACATTAGATCCTAGTTAATAATCTACCCTCTTACCTCCTTTTTTCTTCCATATTAGGTTTAAAAGTTGTGAATAGAGAACCTAAAACTGGATAAGTATTCTTGTGAATCCAATTCCAGTAAGCTGTGCAATATGCCCTCGCTGGGCACCCAGAGGTACACTTGCCGTCTAGATGCTATGTATACACTCAGAAGCAAAGCCAAAGAATTCTGTCCAAGGGAATGTCCAAACATTTTGAAAATGAATTACAGGCCTGAGAAATAAAACCCATAGGCTGGATTTTGAAACAACCTTTTTTGTCTGTCTCCTTGCTCTCCTCTTTACCCAGCCCTCCACCCCACCCCCGGCATGTGCACCGAGCCAGTGAGGAATAAAGCAGCAACTCTGCTTATCGCAGTAGAATGACGGCTCACCAACAGCTGCTGTCGTGTGACAGAGGAGGATAGCTAAGCGTAAATTGCTCATTGTTACTGATGCATGCAAATAGAATTTCTTTGGTTCTGGGGATTGAAATTCGAGAAAGAAAATAAGAAGATGAGGCAGTACAGCTATGTTGACAGCACTGATAAGGAGCTCTACCAACGCTGCGAGTCTCTCTGTCAGCATTTCTAATTAAACCATAAACATTAACTGCATTGCTCTTCTGTCTTAATTTCCCATTTACAACATAACAACCATATTATTTGCTTCCTCTCTATTCAAAGGAATGATCCCAAATTGCCTCTGTGGATAAAATATTGTGATCTACTTGAGGGGCAAAACAGTAAGTTGATACAGTTGATCATGTTTCCTTGAGTATCTGGCCCTTATGAATCTATTACATTGAACAAAGAAATAAAAACACTCCTTTCTGGTCTTCTAGGGCAATCGAGAACTTTATATAGAACTTTAAGATTAATCCTTTGGCCAAACTGATAGGTTGGCTCAGTCCAACAGCTAATTTAGCTAATGCATTTTAGAATGGTGAATGGTCCTACCCCTCCCCCAAAAAATATGTCCATACCCTAATCCCCAGAACCTATGAATGTGACCTCACTTGGAAAATTCCATCTTCATTCCAGATGGAATTAAGGTAAGGATCTCAAGATCAGATCATCCTGCTTATCTGGGCGGGCCATAAATTGCATAAGGACAGGTGTCCTTATAAAGGACAAGAACTAAGAAGACACAGAGAAAGCCATGTGAAGACTAAGGCAGAGATTGGAGTTACACAACCACAAGGAATGCCTACAGCCACTGGAAGCTGGATGAGGCAGGGAAGAATTTACCCCGAAAAATTCTTTGGAGGGGGAGTATGGCCCTGCCAACACCTTGATTTTGGACTTCTGGCCTCCAGAACTGTGAGAGAATAGATTCCTGTTTATTTAAGACACTGAGTTTGTGGTCATTTTTATGGCAGCCATAGGAAACTAGTATATGCATATTTTATTGACTGGCCAGACCACATCACTGGATTGAGCAATTCATTGGATTATTCTGTTTTTAGATGTGGCATGTGAGGCAGCTAGTTGACACGTTATTATAAAAGAAAATCCATTGAACTATAAAATATGCCATATTTATATTATTCTAAATCAAGTTGGTGAATCAATTATTCATTTCTTTTGATTCAGTGACACAGTAACTTGGCGTTACAGAGGATGGGGAAAGCATTGATTAAGCCCCTACTTCATGCCAGCTTTGAGATACATGTTTTTTAGAGGTTTTTCCCTCACAGCAAATTTATAAGCTAAGTCATTTTATACCTTGTTTTTTTCAGATTAAAAAAACTAATGCCAATAGAGATTTAGTAACTTGCTTAAAGATTCTCACAGATAGAAAGAAATGAGACTTTCACTGTCATCTCCAATATGTAAAGAGCTTGGAAGTCATCACTCCCGTTCTTACAACAAGAAAAACCTGGACAAGCTGAAAATCAATGGCTTTTCTTGTACCTATCAGAGAACTGAGGTCACAGGTCATCAATATGTCACCCTAAAATCAGTAGAGACAGGCTCATCCAGAGAGATAGAGTGCAGAAAGAATTGCTCACCTGGAACAGAAGATGCTGGACACTATAAGGTGGCAGGAACATTTAAATAACAACTTTGATGAATTACTGGAGACTGAGGACAGGCTAGCATTAGAGTCTCGGGGCCCTGGTCATGCTTTCCCTTCAGGAACAGCACCAGATTCTCATGGTTAGGCTCTGAGAAAGATCCCCCCATGGGGGGAAGGGAAGAGAAAATGTGCCAGACTTTTTTCCTAACAAAAGGCTAGCCTCCAGGGGGAAGGAATGTTCCAGAGGGTCGATTCTGAAACCTCATCCCAGTTGCGGGATGGGAATTCTGCTTCACTCCAGCAAATCTCACCTAAGGAAAAAAAGAAAAAACTACAGTCATTAGGGGACAGGACTTTGAGGAAATAGATTGGGAACACTGAAACCAGAGAAGGAAGTAGGGACAGTGTAGTCGGGAACATATACCCCTTGAGGAGGGAGGGACAGAAACACCCGTGAAGGCCACAGCCCCAAGAAACAGTCCCAGTAAATGAGACTGAATTAGAGTATTATAGAATTCTTCCTTCTGCTACAACCTACTACCACACCAAAAAGCCTCCAATACAGTGACAGCATATTACAGCTGAAAGACCTGCAAGACACAGACCTTTTTGAGGAACGGTACCAAGAGTAGCCCCCAAATCAAGAGAAAAGACTAAAAGGCAAAAACAAAAAACAAACAAACAAAAACAAACACTAGAGGAATTTGAAGCCTCTGGTAACTATAGCTACAACAAACATTAAACACAGCCCAACTCCTAGCCAGATTAATAAAGATCCTAATACTAAAGGTCTATTTACTTCAGTCCCTATTACCTGATACAATGTATTTGGCTTTCAACAAAAAATTACAAGGCATACAAAGACATGAGAAAAAAAATACCCTAAAGAGACAAAGCAATCATCAGAACCCAACTAACATATGAAACAGATGTTGGAATTATCAAACAGGGAATTTAAAATAACTATGACTAACATTTTAAAGCCTCTGATGGAAAAAAAATAGACAATATAAAAGAACAGAAGAGTAAGTAGGATTAAAAACAAAAAAAAAACCAAAAAAATAATCTAGGTTTATCATATTCAAACTGCTGTAAATCAAGACAAAGAGAAAATCTTGTAGGAAGTCAGATGTGGATAAAAATTGCTTAATCTATAGAAAAACGTGTAGGAATTACAGCAGACTTCTCATTAGAAGCTATACAATCAAGAAGAGAATAGAGTGAAATATTTGAAGTATTAAAAGAAAAAATCTACCAACCTAGAATTCTAATTAATTTATATTTCAAACGTGTTAGAGAAATAAAGATTTTTTTCAGATAATTAAAAACTGAGAGAATTCACTGCCTGCAGAACTACTATGAAAAAAACGTCAAAAAAGTTCTTTAGGCAGAAGTAAAATGGTATAGATCAGAAACTTGCATGCACACAAAGAAATAGCATCAGAAAAGGAATAAATGAAGGTAAAGTAAAATATTTTCTTTTTCTTACTCTTAATTAATCTAAATTATAACTTTGCTTAAAGCAATAATAATAACAATGTATTGGGTGAGTATAGCATATAGATAAGTGAATTAAATGACAGCAATGGGAAGGGAAGAATTAGGAATTCTCTCTTATAAGGTACCTGCACTTCTAATGAAGCAACATAGTGTTATTTGAAGGTAGAAGTAGATTGTTTAAAAATGTGTATTGTCAATCCTAGGACAACCACTAAAAAGTTATAAAAATCAGCATAAATTATACTTCAAAAGAGGAGATAAAATAGAATCACATAAAATACTCAAGTAGAACAATAGAAGGCAGCACAAGAGGAAAAATAACCAATACACTGAGTAGAAAATGGGTACAAAGATGGTAGACTTTGATCTGAATATATCAATAATCACTTTAAATGTGAATAGTATAAACATGCCACATAAACGTAGAGATTGTCGTATTGCATTAAAAAATTAGACCATAATATGTTGTCAATAAAAAAAGCCACTTTAAATATAAAGACTCAGATAAATGCTACTTAGGAGGAAGAGAAAGATATACTAGTCCCAGTTCTTTCCCTAAATTGATATACATTACAAAGTCACTTAAATTTTCCTGTGCTCATTTCCTTATTTGTTTTCACGTTGTTATGAGTTTTCGTGTAAAACTTTTGGTAAGAAATTTAAACCCAGATTGGTATATGTGGGTTCCAACTCCTCATCATTTTCCATATATCATGTTACTCCATCCTGTCTCATACCCCTGCAAATGATATCCGCCAATAGTCTTAAGAGGTAAGCCTGCCAAATTCTAGGTTAATCATTTTTAGGTGAGCATTTTTCTAGTAATCTATAAATTAAACAATAAATTAAGACCTGGTGACAGACTGAACAAATGGCTTGACTGAATTGCATACTAGGTCTTAAAATTCTATGAATTTATTTTTATGGGAATTATCTAAATGTAGTGCAAGCCACAGAACTTGGTAATTATTCAACTTGGACAGACAACTAAAACATGGGAAATCAGAACAAGTCAATGTCTTATTCTGATCTCACCGGATTCTAATGACAGATACTATTTTAATATTGATCACTGGGAAAAAAAATAAAATACTTGCTTTGAAGAGGAAAAAATGTCTAACTGAAGTTGTCCTAAATATATAATTGCCATTTCTTTAATTAGATTAATTTACATAAATTCACTTGATAGTGATGGTAAAAGCAATATCCCAAAATTTTGAGCAAATTAACATAAAAAAGGAGGTTGACATTTATTTGGTACCATCAATTAGTAAAAGATAAATCATTTAATCTAAAATTTACAAGGCTATAAACCTTCCAGGAAGCAAATTCAGCTCAAAGTATGTACTTTGATTATAAGTGTCTCTATGAAATCAAGCTATAATGGTCAATAGGTTAAAGGTATATTAGATTTTTTAAATGTGTAAGTTACTGTTAGGCAAATTCAATACATTTTTATTTCTTTAGCAACCAAGACAAAATGGTGAAAACCCTAACTCTGAGAATAAGAAGTTTTATTGAATAATTTCTGCATTATATTTTGTGTTCTAAGCTGTAGCAGAACAGTGAGCCTAGAAAGTACAGAGCAGCTGAACATAATGAAATAAAATTGCAGGTAAAATAAAAATGTATCATTAAAAGTCATGGCTTTTCCTAAGCTTCCAAAAGATTAATTTAAAAGATCTTGGACTTTTTAAAAAATTCCAATAGGTTTAGGGAGTACAAGTGGTTTTTTGTTACATGGATGAGTTGTATAGTGGTGAAATCAGGGCTTTGAGTGTACCTGTCACGTGGATAGTGTACATTATACCCGACAGGTAGTTTTTGATCCCTCACTCCCCTCCCACCCTCTTCCCTTCTGAGTCTCCCAAGTCCATTATACCACTCTGTACAACAGTGTATACCCATCCTTTAGCTCCCACTTATAAGTGAATACACGTGAAATTTGGTTTTCTGTTCCTGAGATACTTCACATAGGATAATGGCTTCCAGTTCCATCCAAATTGCTGCAAAAGATATTATTTCATTCTTTTTTATGACTGAGTAGTATTCCATGGGATGTATTTACCACATTTTCTTTATCCACTCATCAGTTGATGGGCACTTAGGTTGATTCCATATCTTTGCAATGGTGAATTGTGCTTCAAAAAACATATGAGTGCATGTGTTTTTTGATATAACGACTTCTTTTCCTTTGGGTAGATACCCAGTAGTGGGATTGCTGGATCAAATGGCAGGTCTACTTTTAGTTCTTTGAGGAATCTCCACACTATTTTCCATAGAGGTACTAATTTACATTCCTACAAATGGTGTATAAGTATCCCCTTTTTGCTGCATCTATGCCAACATCTATTGTTTATTGATTTTTTTAATAACCATCATTCTGACAGGGGTAAGGTGGTACCTCATTGTGATTTTAATTTGCATTTCCCTGATGATTAGTGATGCTGAGCATTTTTTCATATGTTTGTTGGCCATTTATATATGTTCTTATGAAAAATGTCTGTTCATGTCTTTTGCCCATTTTTTAATGCTGTTATTTATTTCCTGCTGATTGATTTGAGTTCCTTGTAGATTCTATGTATTAGCCCTTTGTCAGATGTATACTTTGTGAATATTTTCTCCCATTCTGTAGGTTGTCTATTTACCCTGTTGATTATTTCTTTTTCTGTACAGATACTTTTAGCTTAATTAGGTCCCATTTATTTATTTTTGTTTTTGTTGTATTTGCCTCTGTTCCATTGATCTATGTGTCTACTTTTCTACCAGTACCATGCTACTTTGGTTACTATAGCCTTGTAGTATAATTTGAAGTTGGGTAATGTGATGCCTCTAGATTTGTTCTTTTTGCTTAGGGTTGCTTTGGCTATTTGGGCTCTTCCTTGATTCCACATGAACTTTAGGATTGTTTTTTCTAATTCTGTGAAAAACATTTGTATTTTGATGAGAATTGTGTTGACTCTGTAAATCACTTTGGGCAGTATGGACGTTATACCAATATCAGTTCTTCTAATCCATGAGCATGAGATATTTTTCCATTTGTTTGTGTCATCAACAATTTCTTTCATCAGTGTTTTGTAGTTCTGCTTGTAGAGACCTTTCACCTCCCTGGTTAAGTATATTCCAAAGTATTTTATTTTATTTTGTTTTATCTTTTGCAGCTACTATAAATGAAATTGAGTTCTTGATCTGATTTTCAGCTTTGCTGTTCTTAGTGTATCGAAATGCTTCTGATTTGCATACATTAATTTTGTAACTTGAGACTTTACCAAATATATTTATCAATTCTAGGAGTCTTGTGGAGTCTTTAGCATTTTCTAGACATAAGATCATATCATTGGCAAACAGGGATAGTTTGACCTCCGCTTTTCCAACTTGGATGCCTTTTATTTCTTTCTCTTGACTGATTGCTCTGGCTAGGACTTTCAGTACTATGTTGAATACAAGTGGTTAAAGGGGGCATCCTTGTCTTGTTCCAGTTCTTAGGTGGCATGCTATCAACTTTACCCCATTCAGTATGATGCTGGCTGTGGGTTTGTCATATATGGCTTTTATTATTTTAAGGTATGTTCCTTCAATGCCCAACTCTTGAGGGTTTTTTATCATAAAGGAGTGCTGGATTTTATTGAATGCTTTTTCTGCATCATATGGGTTTTGTTTTTAATTCTGTTTATGTGGTGAATCACATTTATTGATTTGCATATGTTGAACCATCCTTACATCCCTGGAATGAAACCCACCTGATCCTGGTGAATTATTTTTTTTTGGTATGCTCTTGAATTTGGTTTGCTAGTATTTTGTTGAGGATTTTTGCATCTATGTTCATGAGGGCTATTGATCTGTAGTTTTCTTTTTTTATTGTGTTCTTTCCTGACTTTGGTATCAGGGTGATACTGACTTCATAGAATGAGTTAGGAAGGATTTCTTCCTGCTCAATGTTATGGAACAGTTTCAGTAGGATAGATACCAGTTCTTCTTTGTAGGCCTGGTAGAATTCAGCTATGAATCCATCTGGTCCTGGGGTTTTTTTTATTGTGAGTTTTTTTTATTACTGATTTAATCTCACTACTTGTTATTGGTCTGTTCAGGATTTCTATTTCTTTCTGATTCAAGCTTGGGAGGTTGTGTGTTTCCAAAAATGTATCCATTTCCTCTAGATTTTCTAGTTTCTGTGCATAAAGATGTTCATAGTAGTCTTGGAAGATATTTTGAATTTATGTGGTACCAGTTGTAATATCTCCTTGTTCATTTCTGTTTGAGCTTCTTTAAATCCTCTCTTTTCTTCTCCTGCTCATCTAGCTAAGAGGCTATCAATTTTGTTGATTTTGAACTTTCTTTGAAAGCCTGAAGATGAAAAATACAAAGATTTTTTTAAACTATGAAATTATAGATTTAGAGGTATCTTAATCATGAGTGATGAACATGTGGAGAATTTTAAATTTGTTACTGAATGCTCATAAACACACCAGAGACTGAGGGAGTCTTTTGAACTCTGGCAGCTTTTTAAGTCTTATCTCAAACTCTTTCCCTATAGCCAAGCTGAACTGCACTACTTGTCATTCCCATCAAAAATCTTTCTTTTCATGCAAGTCATGGAGACTGCTTTTCTCTACGTGGGGTCTCGTCTCTCAGTCTGGTGAAAACCTACCCATTCTTCAAGGCCAGCTGAAATGCCTTTTCTGGTCACCAGAGCCAGGAACAATTTATTTCTTCTCAAGATTTTCATAGTTATTTCTACCACTCATATAGAAACTTTTAACTGTAGTTATTTGTGGAAATGTCTTACTTCCCTCATGTGATTATAGGTATCATGGTGCTTCCTGGAACATAATAAATATTGAAAGAATATTAATGAATGAATGAATGAGTTGAGCAGTTTCCGTGTTTAGAAAATGACTGCACAGTTACATGGCTGGTTTGGTAATTTCTGCTGTCTTAACACTCCTGTGACATCATTGGGCCACAGCCAAAATGACTGGAGAAAGTTTGCAAAAGTTTAATTCTGTGGATACCCATAGACAAGTAATATAGAGTGTATCAGTCCAGTGGATTTAAAATTGATGAAGTGCTGTCTGAACCATTAATGTTTAAAATTTCACCTTTAGATAACATTGTTTAAGAGGCTAATGTAATAAATATATATAGATACTATCCAAACAATGTTACCTGATTATTAGACAGACTCATGTTTTATATGTTGTAGACTGTATGTAAATGTAGAGCATCCACTAAAGGAGATAATTTTGGTTTTACAGAATTGAATGTTAGACCGTCTTGTATTTTAAGACTTAACACTCAAAAAATGTAGAAGATGAAAGATTGTGAAAGAAAAGAGAAATTATTTTCACAAAGAGAAGAAGTGAGGTGAAAACATAGGCTTGTGATGTGAATCTGATATTTGACAGCTCAAACCTTTTTAGAAACCATGTTTTAAAGTCTTTTATCTGGAGTGGACCATCACCACCATTTCTCAAATGAATGTCCTGACACTAGTAAGGTTACTTGAGAAGGACATTATCCTTGTAGCTTCCGTTATTTGGAATTTTACTGAGAGTAGGATTTAACAAGGTTAATTACATTATCAAGCTAAAAGGTCTCATTAATATGATGACTCTCAGGAGTGATGTTACCTAGCTTTGTCCCCTCCTGTCATTATGTCTTTTACTAACCTGGTATGGTAGAGTCATTTTAATTATGTAGTGTAACACTGAGGAACTGAATGTAGGCAACGTCCCTATTGTTCCACTTTTAGGTAACAACTTTTAAAATCTATTGACAAGGGTCATTTCCTTTTGTGCTGGATGAGTGGGAAGAGACATATTTAATGAGCTGGATTTTCTCACTAGCAGAGAAAAGGCAATTGTCAAGCCTTCTGAGCTATGAAACGGAGGAGTGTTCCTTCCAGATCCCTAGCGTAGCTTGTTTAAAATTGACCAACACAGCACAGCAACAATGGGCAGAGTGTGTACATCTTTTTTATTTCTGTTGAAGGGGAGAAAAAAATATAATTTATTTTTTCAATCCTCATAAGGTCTTAGCTGAGATATGTCATCCAAAAGACCAGCAGAATGGCTAAATAGTAAAAAGGAGAACTTTATTTACAATCTCGGTTTGCAAACCAGGAACAGATAGTCTCCAGAGTGGGCCAAGGGTGCTCTCTCTTCAAAGAAGGAAAGAATGCATTGGGTTTTTTGCCTCACAGGGCTCGTATCACATAATAGAGTCATAGATATTTAGCAGATTTGGGGGAAAACTTGACATATTCATGAGAGGAACTGAGAACATGTACAATGGGTAAACATATATGTAGCATACATCCCATGTTCACTTTGGATTGGTGTTTCAGCAATAAAATGAGGTGCAATCTGGCTCTTTACATGCAAAGGTGACCTATAGGTCACAAAGACAGTATGTGCACAGTCTGTATAAGTTTGCTGAAACTGGTCTAAGGTCTGCAATTGCTTATCAGGAAAGAATGTTTGTAAGGCCAGTCTTCTTTCCTATCAGAGTTGGTCTGGGTTGTAAATCAGAGTTAGAATAATTTGCCTAATAGCTCCATCATTAGCAAGTTTAGGGAGAGTGAGGTTTTTATCCTAGCCATAGGAACTTAGAAATTTGCCATGTCATTCAGGCCCTGAACCCTCTACCCATTGGGAACTTTTTGTTTCCTTAACCTTAGGATCTGTCTTAGTTGATAAAAGAGTGCCAATTTTGGTCTGTCAGATCACGGACACCTCTGTAACAACAGACAGATTAACAGGAAAAAAAGGTACAAAAATGTATTAATGTGCATATGGACACAGGAGCCATACCCAAAGTATGAGATTCAAAGGAAGAGCCAGATGACTGAAGTTTTTATACCATCCTAAGGTTACAGAAAGAATAGGGGCTTGGGGTTGCTGAAAGGAGATGACATCACAGGTTATAGAATAGTGATGAGGCGAAAGCTTGGCAAGCAAAGGTTGCCTTGTTATGCAGATGAGACCCTCACCTGGCGCAACCCTCAGAAACAATAGATGGTAGTCAGTGGTGAAAGTTTCTCTGTCAGACATTTAAAAGTCTCAGACTTTTAGTCTCCTTTTCTGGTGTGTTAATCTTTCCTAGATCCAGATAAAAGGGGCCTCAGAGAAAGCCTGGCTGTTTTTTTCACTAATAAGATTTCTGTACAGATGAAAATCTCCCCCACAAAAGGCAGATTTGCAGGGCTGTTCCTGTCCACAGACCCTCTGAATAGCCATCTCGAAATATGCCAAAGAAGTATATTTTGCGGTGGCGTATTTTTGGTTTCCTTCACTGTATAACTGACCTGGTCATCCTCATAAGCTCTATTTCATTTATGGATGAGGTGTCAGGAAGGGGGATAGTGAGACACTTTGGAAATGTGGCTTAATCTCGCCTTTTATGAACACTTACTGGTTATTCTGTCACTTCCTGGTGACTTATTGTCATTGGGTAAAGTTTCTTTCCAAGTCCACTTCCCTTTACCTTTCCTTTTCTTGAACAGCATTCTTGAATGGCATTCTGGTGCAAGGCGGGATGTTACATGTCCTCAAACCTTTGCAGGAGGGTCACTGGACCTTTGACTGGCTTCTGGTCTTTGGTCTTCTGCCCTCACAGACCTTCACTGAGATGTCACGTCCTACTCTGTCTTTGGGTCTTGCTCTCTGCCCTTGCTGCATCCACTGTCCAGTTTTCCACCATCAGTGTAGCTTGTGATCTGTTCTCTGGGTATGGTCAATATAACATCTCCTTCTTCCCCCCTGCCCTGCAGCTCCCCCATTTCCACTGTTGTCTATAACTGGCCACCATCATCTAAAGATCTCTCAACCCACCCTGTAGAGAGCCCCCAGTAGACAACTTAATTCTTAATTTTCACCTGGCTTCCATTTCCAAGACTCAAGACGACTGAGGAACTTTGTGAACCTCTTCTACCACTCATAGGTCCTCTTCCAGCAAGCACGGCCAGCTTCCATTGTCTCTTTGCTGAGGCTATTCCACTTTGCTGTCTGCCATTCCATGAGGCTGGCTGCTGCCCTGGTGCCAGGAAGGAAGTGGTACATATGTCCTTCTGCCTTGGATCCCCAGGCCTAAATAGATTATTCTGGAAGGATGGGCACTGTCCTTCTGTGGCAGTCAACCAGTACTTTTTATGGAATATTGCAATACGAGATTTTTTTAAATTAAAAAAACAAAATCTTTTTGTTTCTTAGACTACACCAAATGGATCAGCTCTGTGGGAGAATACTCCTGACCCTCTTTAAAAGGCTCTTCTCTGCTTTAAACAAAACAAACTTCCTTTTTATTTCGCTAGAGTTACATATTCATTTTAGTGTAAGTAAAACACATATAGTCTCTGTTAGAGGCCCAAATAATGTGTGTGCTGATTGTACATGATTTATGAAAACTATCTCATATGCAGATTTACTAGGCATAGGGCCACATTGACAGAGGGAAAACACATGCAGGAAAAAAGGTGGTGACAACCTTTCTGATGAGAAGTCAAGCCTTCGATGGAGCTTATCACCTCTTCCACCAGGTGCATGTGCACATTCTCCCTGTTATGACATTGCAGATGCCGAGATTTCCAAATGAGACTCAAGGATAGGATTAGCAAGAAATTGGTGCATTGTCCAAGAAGACATTAACTTGAAAGTCACAAAACCACAGAGGGGCCAGTCTTATGAATGTTAATTAACTTGAAAGTCACAAAACCACAGAGGGGCCAGTCTATGTGGATACATTTCTAGCTGAGAAGTTAAGCTTTTGATCTATGGACTTTAATTTCATTTCTGACTCTTGACCTTTAGGGAGGAGAGCAGAATAATTCAGCCTAAAATTTCAGTTTCATTCTTGGCATTTTACAAATGACCAGCACTTGTTCTTTGTTGGGTGCTGAACTCGTCAGGGAGAGATCATCACAACACAGGGTTCTTAATCCATCTGGGACTTTCTCCTGGTGTGTTTGGGTTAGGAACACAAAAGCATATATTGCTAAATGTTTTTGCCATATGTATCTAAAACCATGTGTATTTTGTTGGAAATGTTAATCCATAGGAGAATCCCAATTTTTTAGCTCTGCAACATGCACCCAGACTGTGGACTGGTGCCACTATCAGGTATTCATTTGCAGCACCAACAGGGTAATCACTCCAAAGCAGAGTCTCCTTCAGATACTCAAGCCCAGAGAGTCATACCATGTCTCTTAACACCTGTCCTTCCAGGTGCTATCCCAAATACCATCTCATCAGCTTAACTCGTTCTTGTTGAGCTTTCATCTGAACTATTCCTTCCGCTTTCCAGTTCATGCCCATTGCTAACTCTCCTTCCAATAAGTTACAGTATGGTTTCTGGCATGCCTATTCAGGTGTAACAGTGACAAAGGTGTCCACTTCCCATTTGGGGGTTTAGGGTCATGTGTCAGTCTATCCCCAGGGTGCTGGCTGATGATACCAGTTTTGAACTCAATAATGGCTGGGGAAATTTGTGAATGGCACTTTCTATTTATTGGAACTGTAACCTCCAAGGCTATGGAGCAGTGTTACAATTCAGATCAGTGTCGACTCCTTCATCATAGAGACCCCAAAAGACCTTCTGTCTTTCTTCTGCTGTTTCTCTGAGATCTACTAGCTTCTCTTCCTAGATTCTCAAACACAAAAGCCCCACTAGGTCACTCAGACTTGATTACACTCCTCAGGTGCCCTAGGCCCTTGCTACTCAAGGGCCGGCAGCCACAGTATCACCCAAGAGCTGGCTAAAATGCAGAATCTCAGGCCGCCAACCCTGGTTTACAGAATCAGAATCTGTGCCTGAACAAGATTTTAACAATGTGATTTATATGCACATTAAATTTTGAGAAGCACTGGTCTAGGTAACATCCTGGCATCTTCATCTTTCAAGAGGAGAGAAAATAGAGTTTTATCTCAGTTGCTAAATCTCGCTATATATGGAAACTTTTTTACAGGCTCAGTCTCTTTATAGAAAATTCTTTTAGATTCTTGGCCTTAACAGCAAGTTGGTCTTTCCTGAAGGACACTTCTTTTTTTACTGCCACATAAAGCAGGGGCTGAACATTTGCCTACATATCACATATTTGTGTGTTTGACGTGCAGGAGCAGAAAAAGGCAGAATTTTCCTAGCTTTATTACCACTTTAAGACTTTTGAATGCCCTCTTATTCTTTTGCAGACTGAAATTAAGGCTACTGAGGCAGAAATAATTTGACAAGGCTTTATTGAAAGCCAATTGTGAGGTTAACCCAGGAAGACACAACAACAAATTTGGGCATGTCCCAAAGTTTGTTACAAGTTGGAATGTTTCTATGAGAAAGTTTAGGAGAAGGGAGGAGGACTCCTTATATCAGAGTTGTCCTTTTTCATTGGAGGGTGCAATACAGAGGTTACGATTCGTTAGCTACAGATTATAACATATAGGCTAAAATGTTTTAGGTGCAAGATAATCGGTAAAACTTCATGATTCAGAAAAAAATCAGTGTCCTTTTCAATGTCAGTACATACGTTATGTATTAATCAGTACATAGGTTACATTTTAATCAGTACATCAATAGTTTGAGGAATTCACGATAAGATTCTTTACTCAAGAACAGGATGTAAATCAGGAATCATAAGACCCTCCCAGGCAGTTAATTTGGAAGCCTGCCAAACGTGACGTGTAGATTAATACTTTTAACAATTTTTCTCACCCTCCCCGCCACCCCAGACTACTGAATGGCCCCCAGGGCCTTTGGCAGTCACACTTTAAAATCCCCCTGCTTTCTTTGTGAGCTTATGCCTACACAGTTGGGTGTTGCAGGTGGAAGTCGCACAGCCCTCATCACAGGTGCTGCCCAACCTCACCTGGGCCCTCAAGGGCTCTCAGCAAACCTTTTACTAATCCTATGTCAGCAGCCTCGCCCATTTCTTATAATAGCATTTCCAACCCCTCACCTCTTTCTTCAAATTCCAGGTGCCACCTGAAGCTGCCTCAAAAGATTGTAATGCGTCTGGGTTCATAGGAAAAATTAAGGCACAGACATACTGATTCCATACTTTTAAACTGCTTTCACTTTCTAGTCACAATCTATCTTACTTCCCATATCAGAAAAAGAGTTTTGACTCTCTTTCTGTCTAAATCAAACCACTTATACAGTTGACCCTTGAACAAGGGGGTTCAACCCCCTGACCCCCTGTGCCATCGAAAATCAGTGTATTACTTTTGACTCCTCCCAAACTTAACTACTAATAGCCTACTGTTAACTGGAAGACTTGCTGATAACATAAACATATTTTGTATGTTATATGTCCTCTATACTATATTCTTACAACAAAGTAAGCTAGAGAATGGAAAATGTTATTAAGAAAGGAAGAGAAAATATAGTTACTATTCACTAAGTGGAAGTGGATCATCACAAAGGTCTTCATCCTCATCATCTTCATGTTGAGTAGGCTGAGGAGGGAGAGGAAGAGGAGGTGTTGGTCTTTCTGTCTCAGGTGGCAGAGGTGGAGGTGGAAGAAAATCCACTTATATGGGGACCCATGCAGTTCAAACTTGTGTTGCTGAAGGATCAATTGCAATTTGATTCTAATTGTGTCGTATTTCTTCTAGCACCTTCCTTGTCTATAATTTGTTCTCAACATTTTCTATCCAAGTGTTCAGAGGACGAGGGTCCTCTAACTAACTAAACCAGGATTCTGTTTTAATTGTTCATTGTTCCCTTTATTTTTCCTTCACAGAACTTTTCACTTTATAGGATAATTTGTAGGATTATTGGTATATTTTCCCAGGCCACATCCTAGTTCCTGCTTGACCCTGTCAAAGAGGAAGCGAACATGCCCTTCACCTAGAGGAGGCCTGCTCCCGGGTCCCCACCCTAGGCTTGGTTCACACACGTGAAACCATGTAAGAAGGAAAAGGCCCATTCTCTAGGGAAGACAGAGATCTGCCCTTTTTACTCCTCCCCTAAGTACTCCACCTCCTATACCCCTTCTCCTAATGATTTTAAGTACTATGAATCCACACCAAAGGTTAGCTTGCACTGTTAACATTTCTCCATAATTTGTTTTCTTCTGCAAACTCAATGGGCTTAATAGGGAAGGTCTGTGATCATCCAGAGAGGAGAGTAGTTGGGCGGTGGGCGAAGGAGGAGGCAGGGGAATAGAGAAATCTAAAGAGCTACAAATTCCAAATCCCTTTTTAAAACTTCTCTATCATCATCATGTTATTTTCATATTGTCTATCACCTTTCCCAACCAAAACCTATCTTTGATACAGCAGTCAGATTGAACAGGCAAACACCACCTCTTCTCACCTCACTCAGAGTAAAATCCCAAACCCTTAAATGGTCCTAAACACATTATGGGACCTGATCCCATCACCCCTTTGTCTTCATCTCTTGTCACTTTCAACTGCAGTAGTGCTGTTCCACCTGCATGTACTTCCTTGCTGTTTCTCCAATACGCCCATCAGGATTCTGCCTTTGGGCCTTGGAACTTGTTTTCTCAGCTTGGAATATTCTGCCCTAGACACCCACATAGTTTATCCCAGTGATTCCTTCATATCGCTGCTCAAATCTTACTTTACCAGGGATGTCTTTACCTAGCACTCTATAAAAAATAGTAACACACCACCCACCTCCAAATCCAGGCTGCCTGCCTCATTACTCTGCTTATGTTTTGTACACAGCAATTATCTGCACCTGACACATTATATACTTATGTGTTTATTTGTTTATTGTCTGTCTACTTCAGTCACAATGTAAGAGCCAGTGATTTTGTTTACTGCTATCTTCCCAGCTCCTAAATATGGACGGCCCACTGTAGGCACTGCATTCTTTCAGAAACTCTCATTTTCTGGAGTGGTCATCATGGCTGGGAATTCTGTAAGATGCTTAAAGTGCATTTTCTTTTCAAATGATGCTAAGCCTCTTGAGAGGTAATTATTATTATTCCAATAGATAAATAAACCATTGAACCTTAGGGAAGTTGTATATGAATTGAGTAATTTAGCATTTGAATAATATGTAGCTAAACTTTAAATAGCAAGAGAAGGGATAGAGCAGACATATTAAGAAAGGTGAAAAAGGATCTTCTAAAGGAATGAATCAACGATAAATCTATTAGATGGATCATAGAAAATACAGTACTGCAAAATTGATAAAAGTGATATTCGTGACAAACTGAAGTAGGAAGAGTAGACAAAGAATCATCTGCCAATTAGATATCACTTCCCTTTCCACTGGTTTGCTTCATAATGTGATTTATGTCAAGAAAATGAAGCAGAACAAAAATCAGTGACACTCTATCTGCAACCTAAAAATTCTAACTTAAAAACAATCTACAAGACAGGTAAAATTATGTCTGTGAAAATATTTCTCATTGAAATACAAGAACTTTTTTTGAAAAGTAGAGTATGTAATTATTTTTAAAAACATACCCCTAACTTATATCACAACCATTAGCCTGTATCATGGTAAGCTGTGAAATGAGAAAGTAGGCTGTACTAGAACAAGAGATAGATGGAGAAGCACTTATTTTTTTCAAGATTCAAATACAGAAATACAGTGTTCAAAAATAAGAATAATTACAAATTACTTATTTTCATAATTACTTCCTGGAGTGGATACATTGCTGTAATATCATTGTATAAACTTAGATGAGCACTAAATAGAGACTGTTGTATAGTTCAAGATAGTGAGCTGAGCTTTGACAGCTGCTTTTTTCCTTTAGAGGATGCTTTGGTAAGAACAGCAAAGTTAAGAGTGCCTGCACTCCAGGAAAGTACTATTCATAAAGTAATCATTTAGCACATACACCTACTAAAAAGTAGATATAGGAGCACTTCACTTCCAGGAAGATGGAATACATGTATTTTTATCTATTCTTCCTGGTAAGCACAACTAAAAACCCTGGTCATTCCATATAAAACAAATTTAAGAAGACTCTAAAAGGTAGAAAGAATAAGGCAGACTGGATTGGGACCATGGGACCATAGAACCCAAAGAATGACATGATTATTTGTTCCCTGGGTATTATTTTTGCTTTATAATCCCAACGTGAAGCTGAAGCGGCCAGTGATCCAGAAACACTAATGTGTGCAGACAAAGAAAAAAATAATAATAATAAATAAATAAAAATCCCCAGGAAAGTCTGTGCTCTCAAGCCAAAGGACCAAGAAAAGTACAGCCTAGCAAGATGGACAATTTTTACATAATAACTGCTGTACTCCAGTTATTGTACTACAAACATCACAGAAACAAGCTAAAGCCCCAAACCCAACCACACTAGCAAAGGCCAAGTGGAGAGCTTATATTTCCATCTATGTACAGCTGTAATGAAATACCCTCACACTGGCACTGGGTTGGTCTCAGAGCCCATGTAAGGAGCCAAGAATTTTATTCCTACTGGCCAGTAATAAGACCCATTTCCCCATCCACATTATCAGTGAAGATCATGTGGGGAAACTGGATATCCACACTCACCTGGTGGTAATATGCGCCCTACTTCTCCAGTTTGGGGGAGGGGTGTCCGAAGAAGCCTAAGGGAGAGTCGAGACTTCTGCTCTCAACCAGTGGTCACCAGGCCACCCTCACCATTGATAGAACAAATATTCTATTGATAGAACAATAGAAATTACCTAATTTGAACAACAGAGAGAAAACAGACTGACGAAAATGAACAAAGTCTTTGCGACTTGTGGGATTATGACAAAAGGTCTAACATTGGTGTCACTGGAGTTATGAAAAGATAGGAGAGAGATTGTAGGAACTAAAAAAAGTGCTTGAAGAAGCTAAATGCATCACAAGCATGGCACAAGACGTAAACCTACAGATCCAAGAAGCTGAGAGAACCCCAAACAGGAAAAATAAACCCAATGACATTCACACCAAGACACATCATAATTAAACTTCTCAAAACTACAGATAATAAAACAAAAATCTTGAAAGCGGTCAGAGAAAAATGACACCTTAACTAGAAGGGAAAAATGATTCAAATCACAGCAGATTTCTCATCAGAAACTATGACTTTCAGAAGAAAGTGGCACAAAATTTTTCAGCTGTCGAAAGAAAAGAATTGTCAATCCATAATCCTATGCCCAGCAAACATTTTCTTGAGGAATAAAGGGGAAATCAAAACATTCTCAGATGAAGGGAAAATAACAGAATTTGTCACCAGATGATTGACTCTAACAGAATGACGAAAGGAAATTTTTTAAATAGAAAGGAAATGATTAAATGATTCAGTGTGGTAAGAGCTGTAATGGAAGAATGAACATGGTGCATGGGATCCCAGGGGAGAGACCTTTAATTAAGTATGGGACAGGAGCTGAGGGAGCCAACAACCGAGACAACTTCCAGGAGAAAGTGACACTTGGGCTGTGTCTTAAATGCAGAAAGTTATTCCAACCAGAATAACTGTCCTCAGCCTCCCGAGTAGCTGGGACTACAGGCATGTGCCACCTTCATTAGAGGACAGGCATGTTTAAATATGCATTTTGGGTAGCTTATTCTTGTTCTGGTTCTGGACATCTTATTTGTTGCATTTCTGAGAATCTGATAATGAGAGCCAAGGTGGAGATTTCAATGGAAACCTATATGTGAGGGTACTTACCACATCATGCAACAAAAACTTGGTGGATGTTAGTTTACTCTTCCTTCCTACTGCAGTTGTAGATTGCACTAGAGGAAATTTTCTGTTTATCTGTCAATAAATATTTCCTTCATCTGGTGTGTCCCTCATAGAGACAATTAGACAATTAGACATGGCCTACAACTAGCTGAAGAAAGATATGTGTTGGCGGTAAGAATGGTCTCCTAGTCTTTCCTTTCTGCCTAGCAGCTAGCATATGGAAGTGCTTAATCATCAATACATCATTTATTCTTAATATGTTCCAGTCTATTAGCTGACTCAAAATCATAGTTACATTTGCACATTTTATACTTGTATTCATTACTTGTTTCATTTCCCGTGAGTTTAAACAACCATAGAACTAAAAAAATAAAAACATACAATGGTCCTTTAACAGGGATCTGATATCCCCATCCCGAGGAAACACTGCAGACTTGGTCTTCTCTTGATTTTTCACAACGCTCTTTAATCGCAATAAATCCTACATCAAGGAACCCTGTTTTCCTGCCTTTGCCAAATTCTGCAGCATTTCCCACACCCTCCCCATCCCATAGGAAAGACACGAGTGGTGTTTCTCAGAACACGATTTGGGAAAAGCTGCTCTGGTTGATCAATAATCTTCTTGATCTCTGGCAGAGGGCAGGAAATAATGCTCAGGGTTGTCTCAATTGCCTCATTACGGTCGTCTTTGCTGCCTTGCTGTTTCTGCTGCCTATGTTCAAAGCTTCTTAGGCTTTGATGAGACACAAAATCCCTGCTTTGTATCTGAAGAGATATTTTTATGGTTTCTGGAACTTACACAACAAAGGTTAAAATCTAGTTAAATTCCCACGATCTTGATTAAATATCTGCTGAAGAAACAACCAAGGAGTTCTACTGCAAAACTCTAATTTGTTTTCATTATACTTTGCCAAAGGGTAGGGAAATATGTTTTTGCTTTTTCTATCCTCAGAGCACACTAATAGTAATCACAATGAATACTGGCCTTTTATCCCTTTGATTTGCAGGGCAAGGGGCATAGATCTCTGAAGAGCAACAACCTGGAGCCAAAATGTCATCAACCAGATAATTTGCTTTTTGGCATCACATCTGCAAATGCATTTAAATGACCTCTAAAGTAGACCAGTGCTTAAAATGTGTCTGAGATTTACTGAAAAGAATCATATCTGTTTTGATTATTGTGCTTCCATTAAGCTTTGGATTTCTTGGGTGCCATTAGCTATGGAAGATTGGAAGGTGGGCTTCACATCATAAGTTTGATCCAGTTTCAAACTGTGATCAGAACTCAATTTTAATTCTCTGAAAACTGAATAATCTTCTCTAAATACACCTGATGTGTAAAAATCCAGAGGTAACACTCAATTACATGTTATTCATGTTACTCATGTAATAACATGAATTTATTTTAGAAAATAAATTCTTTACTTGAAAAGATACTCACAAAAACATGCAATCACATACATATCATGAGGTCCCTTTGAATAGTTTTTTTTAGCATACCATGAAGTGTGTTTTCACATACACACACACACACACAGTATTCACACTCTGCTTTTCAGGAATATAATAATTTCATAGAGCAAAACACATTTGTATTCATAACAAGGCAGAATAGCATATTCATTTCATTCAAAATTTGACAAGTTGTTTTTGAGCATCTCTCCTCTCTTTTCTGCTTTTTTTTCTGATAGAAACATGAAGTCTTTAGAAACTAGAAGGAAGCTGCAGTTTATGCCCATCGTTTTGTCTGCCAAGCACCCATTCTTTCTGGAAAATGCTTCCATCTGTGCCTCCCACCAGCATGGCCGTATTTATATGCTGTAATCCCACCTTTCTTACCACAAGTGATTGATAAAGGAATGGACACCTCCCCGCAGTTGAGACCCTTCATTGGGAATTAGGAATTATGACTACAAGGTTTCAGCCTCAAACTGTTTGTTGTCTTCAGTGTCAGAGATGTAAACCCAGGAGCTGTGAGCCTTCATGACCCACTTTGTGGATGGGAAATAGCAAAGGTGGTTTGTTAGAAATAAAGATGTCCAAAAAGGAACCAAGAGGAGAACAGGAGAGACAATTCTGAGAGTCTCTATTTCCATTAGTCCTTAAAGCTCAAATGCATCCTTTCTTTTTAATTCTAGGTACCTTTTAGCAAATTCCTTCCTTGATATGTTATGTTTTTATACTTTCCTCAAAGAATGCTTTTTATAATGAAAAGTGCCCCGATGAAGGAACTCAAATTTTGTCTTTGTTGTTATATTAACCTTAGATATTAGCAATTTTTATTTAAAAATATCAATGCTCTCAAACCAAAGACTACAAGAAACACACCTATGGTTGAATAAGTCAAATTTATTATTTCTTGTAATGAGGGAGAATGTACTCTGTGGGAAGATTTGGGGAAGTGGGGCTTTGCTCTGGATTGGATGCTGTCAGGAAGTAGGGCCAATCCTATGATTGGGTATCTTAATACGTTTTATCTACAGTAGGGCAGATTAGACAAGGCTGAACATGGAATTGGTATAGAAGCAACAGTCACTCATATTATCCAAGATAAGACATATTTGGTTTTTATGGCATGGACCATGTTCGTGTTTTGTCTGTGTTCAGACCTGATTACAGCGTGGTCTTGTTTTTATCTTGAACTGTCATGGTCACAGAGTGGCTTTGTCTGATGTTAATGTTCTATGAAACTGTTCATGTTGAATAGGAGAACACCAAGACCCAGCTACACGTGCCCAGGCAGCTCCTAGAAGCCAGCGGCTGCTTTTCTCTTTTTCAGTACCCACTTTTGGCCAAAGGCAGACAGAATGAGGACACAGGCCATTAATTGGTGATATCCAGATTTTCCCCATTGCTGAGATTTGTTGGATCAAGAGGTTATTTAGAGAACACAGTCTGTAGTTGGACTGGGGTTTATCTTTCCTTCTCCCTTGGTTGCAAGTTGCTTTGTTGAATCCTCAGATGTAACAATGTCTGTGCAGTCACATTTAAGGCTCTGGACAGCATATGTCACCAATGGGAAGACAAGTAATCCTCAGAAACAAAATGTTTTTCTTAGATATTAGCAGCTACTTATTTGAAAGATTGAGGAGAAATTCAGTTTCTTATTTCAGCTTTACAAAAGAGTAATACACTAGCTTTAAAATATCACTTCCTTTCTCAAACTTTACAGAAACTCTGCAGTGTTTAAAATTAAACTGAGTTAAAATTGTTTTTGCATGAAGAATTTAAAAAATCATGACAATTAGAAATACACTGGGGTGTCATAAAATGCTACATGGGAGCCACCGTTAAAGCAGATTTTTTCAGCATTTGGGTCCTTTGTGGATAGAGTATATGTCTATAAACATTGAGTCATACCTTCAATAAATATTTAACGACAATCTGTGTTGAGGCACTTTGAAGAGAATAGTGGAAATGTCACGGGTAAGACACTGTTTCTTCTCTCAAGGGACTCACAGATGAGTAAATCTGCTTCTCTCCACATCTTTTTTCTCATCCCTGTAACTGCAGATCCATAGAAACTCAATAAATGTTCATTAGATGTTACCTTATGATGATAAACACTTATTGTGTTTATTTCTAGGAACTAAGAATGATGATGGAAAAATATTTTTCAGCTATATAGAATGTCTTCTATTTAGCAAGAGATTTTAAGAATAGTTATCAAAACTTGGATTATTTATGGTGTTCATTAAATTTAAAAAATTTGCATTGCCAGCACTTTGCCTATGAGGTGCTGATGCTTCAGCAAAGTCATTTGGGCAGTGCAAAAGCCTATTCATTTTTCTGAAAGAGAAACATTGCAAAGGTCAGTGTCCTTATCCCAAGAATAATTTAGGCCCCTTCTATTGTGATTAAGAGCTAAATTTTTCATTAATTGCTTTAGTTGAGATTATGAAAAGAGTTTCTTTTTGTAAAGGATACAAATCATATTTGTAACATTTTGCTCGCTTACAAAGTCTTCATCTATCATTTTTACAAAAGTTTTGCAATTTTTTTAAATGAATGCCTAATATTTTTTATGAACCTCTAATTCAAGTTCAGCATGTGGATAGCTGTAGTTGGTACTTGTAGCTGAGCTGGTACTCTGATGTGTGGAGGGGATGTGGACTGTACCAGAAGCAATACAGGTTCAGGACATAGCCTGGTCCAGGACTTGTCACTGTGCAGTGGGACAGAGTTAAGGAAGTCCCTTTACTGTTCAGATCCATAGCATGGACAAGGAAGTAATATTGATGTTTATATGTCTTTTATTTGTTTACTTTAATTATGGGTGGGGGCTGCAAAATCATAGCCTTAGAAAAGGAAAATCATCACTGCAAAAGGTGATTAGGGTAGCTAAAACTCACATGCCAGTAGAATAATCTTTGTAAGAGGGGTACCATCCTTTCGTAAACTCTCTTAGAGTAGGACATAAGGGGAGGAGTCCTGCTGTTCATTCATCCATTCTTTCAACATTTACTGATCACTTTTTACAAGTCAGAAACTGGTTTGGGCGTTTGGGATCCAAAGGTGAATGGTACATACTCCCTGCCTGCAAGGAACTCATGGTGCTAAGGGGAAGATAAATAAAAATAAAAAGAGGATGGTAAAACCATTGATGAGTGAAATTAATGATAGGATATTAATAGAACATAAATGAGAAACACTTGACCTAGTAAAGTGGGGTGGGGGTAGGCCGAATAGGCTTCCTAGGGTAGGTAATATCTGAACCGAACTTCATGGAATCAGTTGGGATTCACCACAGGAAAAAAAGATGAAAATAGAATAGCATTAGCAGCATCATAGAACGAAGAAACAATATAGCATGTGGAGAAACTGTGCGCAGTGTGGTGAGGAAGAATTTTGCTTGTTGGTTTTTGCTTATTTTCATTTCAAAACATATTACTGGGATTACCCAATAAGAAAACCTCTACTGCTTCTGCTAAGTAGAGAGAACACGTAAGTTTGTAATTCTAAACATGATATATGCCTCTAAGAACTCACAACAAGAGTATGGTCACTGACAGGGCTAAACTTTCCACAGGCTATAATCAAAGAGGAGTTCCAAAAAACAAAAACCAAGAAAACCCTGCATGTTACTTTGAGGTCTCCAGAATAAAGATAAATAAAACTCTAAAATGTTCCGGACATATACATTTGTACATGAAAAATTTTAGCAGATCGGTCCATTTATTCATTAAACATAAAGTTAGAAATTGCTGGAAAGATGGCACTCCCTCCTACACCTCTCCTGACTATAATGCTCCATTTTAAATTTGAATCACACTTCTCAAGATGACTCTGTCATAACACATTTCTGTTTCAGTCTTCTGGATTTATTAGGATGATGAGTTTTTTTCCCCTCTTTCTCTGTCTCTACCCATGTCCTCAAGGAGTTAAGGTCTTATACTCTCATAGACGCAAAATAGGTGAACATGGTGAGGGGGTGTGCATTTTACAATACAAAATTCATAATGTTTCATCTTAAAACCATAAATATATTGGGGTGATCACACAATAATAAAACTACTACTGCATCTGCTAAGTGACACTGACAGTTGGTCAAGTCCAATTAGATTGACTCTTGCAGAGCTGAACTGAGAATAGACTTGTGACAGAAATACCCAAAACTAGGCTAGAAAGAAAGTTTTCTGTTCCATGAATTAAACATAGTTTCAAGTTAGGTCTCTTTGTATTTCTTTTTTGTTCTGGAAAAAAAAGAAAGAAAGAAAGAAAGAAAGAAAAGTTAAAAAAAAGAAGAAAGAAAAGAAAAGAAAACTTTTTTTTAACTGTTCTAACAGCATTTTTAAAGTCATTTTTTACAATAAAATATTTTTATAGTCCTGGAACCAGTGTTTGGCTCTCTTCAAAAGAATGGAAATTTTCCAATGGCTGCTCACATATGTTCCCCAAATAGATGCTTAACTGTGAAAAAATGAGCAGGGTGCCTGGAGATTCTGTGGAAGATTTGGGTATCTGGGATTGTACACTGGTCAAGAATCACTACATATATATTTGAAAAACTTAGTCACCCTTTTCTTTTTCAAAGGGAAGATCATGCCCTGAGATAACGTAAACTATGCGATGAACACGACACTGTTGACACTGTAATGCCTGACTTCTTGGGAGTGGTCTCTTTTCATTTAGACCCTCAGAGCTGTTTTAGTGAAACTTCCTTTAGGAAGTGGAAGAATCCATCTTCTCAAATGCATTTAAATCAACGGCAGCTGTAAAAAGAATGGCTATAAAAGAATACAAGTTGGATTCAATCGCTTAGAAGTTATTTTAAAAGGGCTTGCATATTGAAATTCATGTTGGGTATGGGTGTTCCCATAACTTTTAGGACATTATGGTCGAGTTTGGTAATCAAATTTATTTTGAAGTTAGTTTTGAGCTGTTTTAATTCAAGCGGCTAGAATTATTTTTGCCAATGTTAATGTAATTCATTTGCCAAATCTCCGAGGTGGGTGGGCAGCAACTGTAGCTAGGCTCCCGGAGAGGTTGAAACGGAATCTCTGTTCACACTGGAGTTTCATTCATGCAGCCATGACACAACTAACTGTGCATGCAAACAATGCATATACGTATTTTTCCTATTTTATGTAGAAATGAACGATGCCGAAAACCAAATTTAAATGTGAATGAACATCTCCAGCAAATCAGCTACTGATTCTCCCATTTTGGCTCTTATTTTCTATTAATCCATGCTCCTAGGCTGGAAACCATCCCTTCTCTTTTAATCTCTCCTACTTGTAACCCTCAAACCTAATCAGTCACAAAGTCCTGAAACAAGTCTAATTTTTTTTAAATTCATTTGTTTACTGAACTAGTTCAGGTCCTTATTCCTTCCATCCTGGATCACAACCAGTGGAAACATTGACTGCCCTGCTTTCTTTTTGACTAGCCTAAGATATTCCACATAAGTTCCCCCAGTCAAACTCCTTAAACTTGCTTTGATAATGTCATTCTTATGCTCAAAAACATTGCATGTCTCTTTCTCTGCTTTCCTTTATAGAAAAATAAAATCCAAATTCTTTGGTCTGAATTCAAGACCTGCTAAATGCACTGTGAACTCTTTTATTACCGTCAAGTTACTATAAATATTACTCCAAGCACTTGTATATAGAAAGTGTGCAGTAAACGGTTTCTATTGACTGTTTTCCACCTTTTAACTTTTACATAGGCCCCTTCAGCAACTAAGTTTCTCCCTTATTCATACATCAAAATATACCCTTCAAAATCTAGCTCAAACATTACGTTTTTTGCAGATCCTCCCTCATTTCTTCTGTATAAAGTGAAAACACGTTTTGTATTCGTCACACGTTGTTAATCACTTGCTATGCCCCAAATAATCCAAGATCAATATGACACCCTGATTAAAAGTACTTACTTTGGGGCTTTAATCAAATAAACAGCTGTGACATGGTGTGATCAACACTACAATAAAAGAGTACATACTGATTCCAGTGAGGTTCCACGAAGGGTGTTGTAAACTCAATGGACAAATGTGAGGGCCAAGGAAAGTTGTGTTGTGTAAATGTATCTTAGTATCTTGAAAATAGTGAAAAGACCTTGCAGTCAGAGAGAGTAGTGCTATAAAGACACAGAGGCTTGAAAACACACAGGGGTGTTCAAAAACCAAATACAAATTTGCCTTGGCTTGAGAGCAGATACAAAGATGAATACAGCTAGAAATGAAACAGAAGCCATCTTACAAAGAAATGGTTATACCTCCTAAGAATTGTGCCTAAAAGATAGTAGGCACTCAATAAACACTTATTCAATAAATGAATCATGCCTTCTACTATTAGTTTAGTAAATATTTATATTTAAATATTTCATATTTAATGATTTACCAGTTTGTGCCTTGCTTCATTGAAGAACTACTGTGTATTCACACTGTGTGTTTTTAGTACTCCATCTGTGATAGATCCTTAAACTGTGATTGTAACAATTAGAAAAGTTGCTACTAATGTAAGTACCAAAAGTGGAGAATTCTTTAAATGAACAAGTATAAGCAAAATGTTCATATCTATTTGTGTTTTCTTTTTTCTTTTTCTAGGGTCAGACATTGTTCAGTGGTTAATAAAGAACTTAACTATAGAAGATCCAGGTAAATAAATCATTTTTCCATTGCTAGAATAGTTTTCTTTGGTGGTTTTAAAAAATATGATTTCTCAGTGCTATTTAATATCGCAAGTAAGTAAACCTCCTGAAAAATTATAATTAAATTTGAACTGTGCTTTTAGCATTTATACAAATTTTATGGCAGTCAATATATATTTAATTAAAATGTAGCATATTTTTATAATTTTTTTACATATTTAATGCCCCACTATATGTTATTTGATTCAAGTGATTGGTGGTTGTTAGAATGGAGAGCTGTCTAAACATCCATAAATAATTGTACATATAATTTATAGCAAGTAATTATAAAGTAATGAAATTTCCCTTTATAAGACACATAAAAGTAAATCTCATTAATTTATAATTTTGCCTTAACTTCATTTTAGAATGAAGTTTGAAAACAATGTTATTTGTAATTCTGATTTTTTTAAACAGTGTGTGTGTGTGTGTGTGTGTGTGTGTGTGTGAGAGAGAGAGAAATGCTCTATTTAAGTCATAAACCCATTCACTGTGGTGGACATTATGCCTATTCTGCAGCAGAAAACTAACTTTCAGAGTAACGGAACAGTTTCTACCAGCTCATATTTTGCATTGCCCAAAACGAATTCCTACATATGTGAAGCATTTAATGGCTTTTTAAAAATATTGTGTAAAAGCTTTCACATGTCACAAGCAATTCACATCACTGAAATAAAAATAAAATGCATATTGTTTAGAGAAGATTCTGAGAAAACCAAAAGTGATACCTTATGAAAATATAGTTAGATAGAGAGAATGAACAATATTTGATAGCACAACAAAGTGACCATAATCAGCAATAAGTTACGGTATACTTTAAAATAAAAGAGTGTTTAAAATAAAATAATTAGAATGTTTCTAACACAAAGAAATAATAAATGTCTGAGGTGATAGATACCCCAATTACCCTGATTGGATTAATTCATATTGCACGCCTGTATCAAAACATGTACCCTGTAAATATATACAACTATTATGTATCCATAATATTAATAATTAAAAATATTTTTTTTAAAAAAGACTGACAATACCAAGTGTTGGTGAGGATGTGGGACAATTGGAATTCTCATGGAAGTGTAAATGGTACATCTAGTTTGGAAAATATTTGACAGTTTCTTACAAAGACAAATACATACTTGACATATGACTCAGCAATTTCACTTGCAGATATTTACCCACCCCACAAAAGAAAGCATGTATCTACAAGAAATCTGGATGCAAATTTTTATTAAAAAGCTATATTTATGTTATTCATACTGGAAATGATCCAAGAATGTATAAACAGTTGTGATATATTCATACAATGGAATTTGACCTGGCATTTAAAAGGAACAAACTGCTGATATACTTAACAATTTGAATGAATCTGAAAAGTATTCTTCTGAGTAAAGGAAGTCACATACAAAAGACCACATACTTTGTGATTCCACTTATATAACATATACATAACAGGAAAAGCTAATCAATAGTGATTGAAAGATCAGTGTTTGCCTGAGACCAGAGGTAGGGGTGAATTGACTGCAATGGGCTATAAGGGAACTTTGTATGAAATGATGGAAATGTTTTATTATCTTAATTGGGGCCCTAATGACATGGATGTATATATGTTCATCAAAACTCATTGAACCATACACTTAAAATGGGTGCATTTTATTGTGATAAAGTATATTTCAAAAATAAAAAGCTTATGTAAAAGTGGGGTTACAGGGACTACAAATGATATGGTAGAAAGGGTCAGTGATATGCTAACCTATGCAACACACCCTCCCACCCATACAGAGGAATGTGGCATGGCTTGGCTCCTGCCTCTGGGATTACCACCTTAGAATGGTTTAGAATTAAGAATACATGGAGATGTGAGGTTTTCATTTCTTCCTCATTTTGAGTTGACTTTAGAAAGCCATGCCATTGGAAAATGCAGCTCAAATTCTGTACAGAAAGGCCTGTGGACACCACCACCGGCTCATTTGGTAGATGAGCTTTAAAATCTTACCATTGCAGGTTAAATGGAATAAAAATGATTAAGTAAAGATGAAGCAGCTCTTGCCAGCATCCTATTATTACTAAGTGAAAAGAGAAGATAATTATTAGGAAAGGAAGCTACAGTCTTACCAAGTTCACATTTCAGCCTCACCTCAGTAGCATGCCTGATTTTTATAAACTATAGCACCAGACAAATAATCCCAGTGCTAAGACACAGATTGGCATAGTCACAGATGATCAGGCAACTACTGATTTGCAAAGAGTATGACAGATCACGGGGTGAAGTGGATTTGAAAGAGTATTTCTTCTGTAAGCTGTACTTCAGTAATAGTCAGAAAAACAGGAAAAATATTTACAGATATAATAAGCTAGTAAGAAATAATTATTATCTATAATTTACATGTGAGATGTCATTCTAGCTATAATGTGTATGAAAAACTGATTTTATTTACTTGCTCAACACTTTAAAGAAATTGTGATGCTTCATTAGAAGGTGTATGAAGAGATAAAGCCAATCGTATCCAGGAAGGAACATATATAATCTTTAGTCATATTAATAACAAGTTTAAAATTTAGTTTTTAATTTGTGGGCTTGTTTCTTTGAAGGAACTAATTTACCCTCTACAGAGTATAAGGCTCGGTACTAGGCTTTTAGAAGAGTAAGAAAAGAAGATGATTGTTCTGAATATATAACAGGTTGTACACACAGAAAATGAATCAATCTGGTAGCCATTCTGATCCCAATTAAATATTGTTAACAATGTAGCTGACATTATGAAAGTTACTTTGACAGCTGTATATATGAAATCAATCATACCATTTTGGAATTGCTCACTAAGGGAGACTAAGTAGTTGTCATAATGCTGGGTCTAATTTTAACCATATCAACTCCCTGAAGATGTTTAAAAATAAGAGAGGAACCTATACCTGGTTTCTATCGTATGTGCTAATCTGTTAGCCAAGTGGTTGTTTGAAGATCTCTGAGGATCATTTGATGTTCTGTATGTCAATAATTTGCTGAAAAAGGGTTTTGTCACAAGCTGGAAGAAGAGACTTAATCTGGGTATGGGAGCAGGTTCTGATGGCCCACTTAGAGACAGGAGGAGCAGGTTGCATGATCTTCAGGGCCTTATTCAAGACCAATGAGTCTATATTTTTTGCACATTTAGTGTTCAATATTTTAATAAGCACTTAATACCTTTTCATTTCTATTACTGCAATCCGGTGCATGTTTGGCTGAATATTTTACTAGATATTTTCGTACTATTAGACATTTAATCACATTGTATTACTCTCTTTAAATAAAGCTGGATTTTGAACTTTTAGTTAAGATTTAGGATTTTTAGTTTACACATAGGTGTAATACACACATACAGGATTAGTCTAAAATGTTTTTCTTCTGCTTCTTGAGTCTACTTTCACAATATATATATTTCTAGGAAAAAATCTATTTCTTCTCTGATTTATTCATACTTTCATTCATTTAACAAATAATTTTTGAGTTCTTACTATAGCCAAGTCCTGGGAATACAGGATGAACACTCCCTCCTTGAATAAAGCGATTGTCTTTGGCTTCCAGAATATCACACTCCTGCTTTTCCGTCTTTTTCACTGGCCGTTTGGTTTGGTCTTAGTTTTCTGTGATGGCTCTTCACTCTCCAGCTACTCTATAAATATTGGAATGTTCAGGTTTCCGTCCTAGGTTCCTTTCTTTTCTCCATTTACACACTGTTGCTAAGTGAAATATGCTGAGAACTCTCAAATTGGTAGCTTTTTTGCTGACCTCTCCATGCTGCTCGATACTCATTTACCCAATGCCTATTTGGCCACTCCCCTGAAAGGTCGAACTCGACACAGCCAAGATGGAACCCTGATTGTCCCCACCTCTCAAACCTCTACTTCCCGTATTCCCCAGCTCAGTTACAGGGTTCAGTCTTCTGCCCAAGAATAGGCTGCATCTTCCCATCTCTTCAATTTTGATTTGTGGTCTTTCAGGAGCACTTTATAATTTTTTATAGGTTTTGCACTTTCTTACTAAGCTTATTCCTATTTTATTATAGGAATAGCTTACTTTATTGTGTGTTATTACTATATGTGGATCTTCCCTTCTATTATATATACTAACTGGTTGTTGTTCCTATATATAAAAATTATTGATATAGATGCACTAACTTTATATGTCAGTCCTTTGCTAAATTACCCTTTTAAAAAAATATTTTAACTAAGTTATTGGGAAACTATAATACTTTTTTCCAGCAGTTTTTGAGGATTGTATTTGGCTGTTCAGTTCCTGAGCCTTTGAATATTTGACAGTATCTTTTGTTGCTTGTGCATATGTAGATATCTTGGCTAGATATAAGATAGATGAAATAAACTTTCCTCTTTAAAATACTATAGTTATTGATTTATTGTACTCATGCCTTCCATATTCCGATAAAATATGAAAAGTATTGATTTTCTTCATAAATTTTATTAATATATATAATATATGTACATATGCAAAGAGTGGTCCTCCCTATCCTTGGAGGGATAGATTCTAAGACCTCCAGTGGATGCCTGAAACCACAGATATTACTGAACCCTTTATATACTATGTTTTTTTTCCTAGACATACATGTCTTTGATAAAGTTTAGTTTATAAATTAGGTACAATAAGAAATTAACAATAATAGAACAATTATAATAATATGGTATAATAAAAATTGTGTGAATGTGGACTCCTCTCTGTCTTTCTCTCTCAAAATACTGAAAGATTTTCAGACTGAGGTTGACCACAGGTAGCTGAAACCACAGAAAATGAAACTGTGGAGAAATAAAGACTATTGTGTATGTTTGTACATATGTGTGTGTATACACATATGTATATATATGTGTGTGTGTATATATATACACACACTGTTCTTTTAAACTGTTTTTTGTCCTACCTAGATGCCTGTATTGTCTTTCTTCTCCTTGAAATTGAAAATATAAGCAAGGCATTGCCATTTCTTTGTTTATTTTGTTATGTATTATATTTGGTAAATGACATAAGCGTGTTGATTCAGGTTTTTTTATTTGAAGAAAAATTTTTCTTCTGTTCTATTATTTAAGCATCGTTTTCTTCATTTATAAAATGGATATAATAACAGTGTCTACTACTTAGTGTTTTCCTGAGGATTTAATAAGTAATATATACAATATGAGGCATTTATTACTGAATCTTTTACATAACAGTTGCTGAAAAAATATTAACTTCTTATTCGCCTGCTAATTTGTTCTGGTTTACTCTTTTGAAACAACATTTCCAGGTGTGCTTCACTCTATTCTACAACGCAATCATCATTTTTAAAATTCTTTTCTTAGCTTTTCCCTCTCCTCCTCCATTTTAGATTAACTTTTTAAGTTTTTATACTTCAGCATTCATTCTAATTTTCTTCACTGACAACCAAGCTCTTTACTGCTGCTAGTAGAGAATCTGTCTATATTACACGTTTAACTTCTCATCATCTTTCTTATTTTTTCTAGTTCCCTGTTTATTTCCACTTGCCATTTAGAAAGTTCTCTTCTAATCATAGTATATTGTCTTGTAGGTTACCCTTCATATCTTGTTTTATTATATCGTAATTTACTTCATGTCATTTTGTCTTAGAAATGTTTGTGAATTTCTTTTGTGAATTTTTTCTCATTTACTTCATCTCAAACATGCAGGACTCTATATATTATAGAACTGACTCATCTTTACCTATTGACAGGGTGGCTGTATTCTCCTTGGATAACTCAATGAGATAGTTTCCCACATTTGCAGCTGGAGCTGGAAGACTAGTTAATATAAATTTGTGTTAATAAGTTAGTTTTTTGACAGACCGAGTATAGCAGGGAGTAAGCAGGAGCTGTGAGCAATCCTAGCCTCAGGATTTCATTGTGATATTGTGTCGTCTCTGAGTGTGATGAACCCCATTTCACGGGACACATTTCTGACCTATATTCAACTTTGCCGATTGCCCAACTGCCTTCAAGGTATGGCCATGTCTTATTTCTTCTGTGGTGTTTGCTGTCCCCTGTGGGAGAGAGAAGCTGTCCATATTGCAGTTTTATTGTTGGTGCAGCCCCACTCCAGCTGCTTTTGGGTGCTGTTGATCTACTGCAATGAACAGGATCCGAAGTGGCATGCTGCCTTCTCTCCTATTTTCTGTTCTCTCTACTCTGGTGTTGGGGGTTTTATTAATAATCTCCTAGGGTCTTCTCTGTTTAGTCCTGTGGTGCTCTCTCAGGAGCATGTTGCAATCTGGTCTCATACATGAAATATTTGTTAAACTTTGGGAGCATGTGCTCTGGCATCCTTCCCTAATTTTTAGTGCCAGTGCAGGTTTTTATTTGTGTGATTTTTTTTCATAGCATTGATAGTTATAAACTTTATGTTGCCATCCTGCCAGAGCTGATATTTTTATTAATACCTTTCAACCATATCACTAAGCATCCAGAAGGTGTGTGTGTATATATATATATAATGTATGTGTGTTTTACATATATAATTTACATATGAAAATGCTAATTACAAAATAAATTGCATTAGTCTTACAGTTGGACTGTACTTGATAGATTAAATAAGATGGCTACTTTGATTTCATAGAGAGAAAAATTGATGTGCAGCAATTGTTGGATAAAGGAGGTTAGAAGGAAGGGTTTAGTCCTTGGTGAACATACATCCACATTGTTGAAATCTGTGCTAGTCAAGAGTTCTCTAGAGAAACAGAACCAAGCAGTGTGTGTGTGTGTGTGTGTGTGTGTGTGTGTGTGTACGTGTGAGAGAGAGAGAGAGAGACAGAGAGGGAAAATAGATAGAGAAATTTTGAGGAATTGGCTTACACAATTGTGGGGACTGACAAGTCTGAAAGTCATAGAGCAGGCTGGCAGGCTGGAGACCTAGGCAAGAATTGATGTCTAAGGCAGTCTGGAGGCAGAATTCCTTCTTCCTCGGAGTAAGTCGGTCTTTTTCCTAGTAAGGCCTTCAGCTCATGGGATGAAGCCCACCCACCTTATGGAGGATAATGTGCTTTACTCAAAGTCTACTGATTTAAGTATTAATCTCATCTAAAAATACCTTCACAACAACATCTAGACTGGTGTTTGACCAAATAATGGGTAGAGTGGCCTGGCCAATTTGACATAAAATTAACCATCACAGCATCCATTGGGAAGCATACTGTCCACCACCAATGTCATCAGTTGGCAGTCCACCCAGTTGCTTCTGTGTTATTACCTGTTCTCATTGACAGAGCCCCTTCCTATCTATTGACACTCTTTGCTTTGGCCAAGGTCACTGTGAGGGCACAGCAAGTGATTTGTCCTCAAATAGGGAGAGTGGGCTGTGCTTCCTAAAGCCTTGTGCTGTTTTTCTATTTTATTCCCAGTTGCACGAAGGAAATTCTTCTGCTCTCTTATCGTTCTGAAGTATGGGATTCGCTGAAGCTGTCCAAGGTTCTTTCTGCCTGGACCACATCGTCTTTCCTGCAGTGAGGTCATTCTGGGTCCCCAGGTCTCCATGCGGGCAGCAAAAAACACATACTCTCTTGTCTTAGATGTAATAATTTTTGCTTGTTTTCCTCACTGCCTGAAATATTATTCTATCATATCAATTAGCTTTTAATGTATGCTAAACCACCCCAAAACTTTGTAGCTTAAAGTAAACAATCATTTTATTTAGCTCATCATTCTGTGGATCTGCTGCTCACCTCGTCTGGCCTGGGTCTGCTTGGCTGTTTTCTGCTTTGCTCTCTGATGTGCTATAGCCAGATTGTGAGTGGATGATCTCATATTTTTGGCATATCAGGCACTTGGTAGGCTGTCTGCTAACTGTTTCTCATTCTATCATCCTTCAGCCTGCCAGCACTGGCTTCTTACCCTGGTGTTCTCAGGGTTTCAAATACAACATGAGTTTGTGTTTGTGTCACATTCACTATTTTCTCATTTGCTAAAGCAAATCCCATGGACAAGTCCAAAGTCAGTGTAGGGAAAGACTTTACAAGTTGTGGATGCAGGGATGTGTGGACAATTTGGGGCCATTACTGCAACAATCTTCCGCATCTGTATCTCCTCCTTTAAACCTTCCTTTAGTGATGTGTCCCACTAATCTTTAGATTTTTAAAATTTGTCTTCTAAAACCTGTTCATTTTTTCTTGGTAAACCTGCTTTATGTCTAATATCATGTCACATTAATTATGAATATTTTGAGCAAATTTATCAAAATATGAAGCTTCAAGGATGTTTGCATCATTCACTAAATTATTGACAGATATCAATAATTCCTTGATGTCACCCTGCTCATTTGTGATCCTTGCTGCCTCTCACTGTAAGGGCTCCTCAGGTGATGCCAACCGAGGCAAAGAGTATCTTAAGACTTATGAATGGCTAGGATTTGAAATGAGTCTTGCTATAACCCCTGGGTATCAAGGAACATTATGTATTTCCATGTTCTTTGAGTGGAAGGTATTTGCTCCACCTTTCTCTGTCTCCCCATCATCCTATGCTTCTTGAGATGCCAGCATTCCTTGAGAGGCATACTGGCATTTAAGATGGTCATGGGCTTTGCAGACAGGCTTGAGCTCAAATTCTGACTCAAATACTTACTGGCCACAGGCATTGGGAAAGTTAATTTCTCTGCTTTTGTTTTTCCTTCCTCTGTAAAATGCTTTTAATACAATGTTTCGTGAAGCTTAAATGAATCAGTATGCAAGTGGGCCAGAATCTTCATTTTATTTTTAAATAGGACAGATTCTTTTTAAACTCTGAACATTTTGCAAGCACATTTAACTGAATTGAATTCTTTTTAAAATGTATGTAATTTTTATACTAGCCTTCAAACACAACCTCTTCCATGAAGTGTTTCTTTTCTAATTCAACTCCCATCGACTTTTCTTAACCGTGAACTACAAGAATATTTACATTTGATACTACTCAATCTGTTTCTTAATTTAATCATCTTTTATTTTTTATTTCACTTATGTTGGTCTTATCACTTCAGTTGAATATAAGCAACACAATGGCAGAGGGCACACATTTGCTCCAGCCATTCATCAAAGTGCCGAAGTCAATCAGTTCTCAAAAATCACTTGACTTTTTACTAATGGGAATTCACTGAAGTGATATCAAGTTTATGGTAACTGATGATTCAGTTTGTGCTCTCCTAAATGGATGGGAAAAAGTAAGAAAAAATTTTAAATTGATTGTTTTTCATCTGAACTAAACCCAGTGTAAAAGAAATGGGTTAAGATGCCGATAGAAGAACAAGATTAGGGATAAATATAAGAGTTATCCAGGATAAAAACTTAATTATAAATTGTTGCAAAATTTCTCCCTTTAGAAGCAATATCTGTTGTAAAAATATCAATGAAAATCGAGATTTAGGCAAGTCAACCAGATGTTTTGCTTACACATTATCAAACAACTGGATTAAGCAAGTTAATTGTCACTGAATTAATTAAATCAATCAACTGTGCCCACCATCATATAGTCTGTCATCTGCCTCCCAAGCCTACCACAAGTCCTCTGAAGAAAGTGCTCTAAATTCTGTTAATTAATTTAGTAAAACTCCATTACAAATGGCCTTTGTATCCCACGGATTTAGTTAAACTGCCAATGAAATCACAGCCCTATGAACATGTGGTTGTATCAGAACTGTGAAAGGATAGAATGTCTCTGTTATACTTGATAATGTTTTGGACTTGCAAAGTGTTTATGCAAATGATTTATCCAAATCATTTTAAGTAGCTTATTACGTTTGATAATCACATCAAGATCATGAAGTAGCCCGGCAAACATTTCATCATTTTACAATTAGAAAATCAATAGAGAGAAGTTTGTGAATGCCCAAAGTCACACACAAACGTTGAGGTTGAACCATGCTCTCCCAATCTCTACCCTGTGTGCTTGCCATAAATGACCTGGATTCTGCTTTTCCATAAATGGCTGGCAACCCTAAGTGGGGCATGGACCCACCTTACCAGATGGCACGTTACACAGTGTCTTTTGGAATAAAGTAGTTGATCCTCTTGGATTTGGTGTTACATTTACCTATTGCATCTGGGAACACCCTTTTTGCTAGGGCCATTTCCTACATATTTCAACTCCTGTGTATTACAGATAAAATTTTAAAAAGATATTTTCTGTATGCTCTTCAAATTGTTTCAAACAGCAATCTCGCTTGAGAGGAGGGAGGATAGAAACATTCAAAACACCCTTGAAAATAATCATCCAGACCTTTACTAGCCTATAAAAATACAAATTTAATGTCCATTCTGCAAGCCATCATGTCAGTGTGAAACAAATAAAAGTGACTGCTTTATTATTGTGCCAGTGTTAGTAAATGATCATATGAAAACACTCTTGGTTTTTAAGGGCATCATTTAACACTCTAATGATAAAATACAAGAAGTCATAAATGAGAGTCATCAAGTATACCTCTAACAAGATTGATTAGTTTGACCTAGTTTCAAGATAATAGACATTGCCCAAGCATTCATCTTGCAAATGTGCATTTTGTTATAAATAATACTTAGTGAAAAAAAAACTAACAAATTCCTCCTATCTTTGGGCACCTGCTCCCAATCCACACCCCTGCTACTACAGTCAGAACTTCATAGTTGTGTACACAGAGAACTTTATATAGACTTCTAATTATTTCATGTGGGATGAACAAGAGCCAGTTTCCTGTGTGCATTCATTTCAGTGTGTTAGGAGCTTCTCCTCACAAGAGAAGCAATTCCTTTTTGCCTATATTCTGTTAGTACCCCATCTATGTCTGTTCAGGCTGCTATAACAGAATGCAGTAGTCTTAGTATCTCAAACAATAGAAACATTTCTTTCTCACATTTCTGGAGGGTAGAAAGTTCACAGCCAAGGCACTGGCACATTTGGTGTCTGGTGAGGGCCTGCTTGCTGGTTCATAGATGACCATCTTCTCACTGTGGCCTCACATGGCAGAAGAGAGGGAGCTCTCTTGGTCTTCTTTTATAAAAGCACTAATGCCATTCATGAGGGCCCTACCTCCAAATAGTATCACATTGTGAATTAGGTTTTCACATATGAATTTTTTGGGGGGACAGACATTCAGTCTGTAGCATACCCCACAAAATTACAGTATCTTGTACATTCAATTATGTATTTTCTGATGGCCCTTGTCCCTTGGGAAAGCTCTAGCACAGTAGGGAGTGAAAAGTCTGCAAATGTTGCTCTATGACGTCTGCCATTCAAAGTGATCGATGCCATTGAGTGCAGTCCAATCACACGCAGCCCGCTGGGACTAATTGTCTTATTTAACTTAGAGCTAGCCATACTCTTTCCTTTTTCTCTACACCCTATTTTTTTATTTATTTATTTTTGGTTTTGCATTTGCATTTAAATTCCACCTTATATAATGGAACAAGTGACTGTTGTTTCCATTGACCAGTATAATTATGTAGCTGCTCTACACAACTAAAACTCCAAACCCAGAATGTACAGAGAGTTTTTCATGAAGTTCATAAATTGAAGTTTTCATTGCCAAAATAGGGGGTATTACTGTTAGCATGTCTGCCTTTGTTTCAGGCATTCTTTCCTGTGGATAAAAGCCTTTTCTGGTTTGGGATTTCTGGCTGCCTTCACTCCCACCTCTATTACTATATTGCAGTCATAGTAAAAAAGAACTATCGTACGTGAACATTAAGTAATTGGGTGCCCCCAGGTACCGCGCTGGATGTTTTCTTCCTATTTAGTTCTTGTAAGTAGGAAGAGGGCAAGGAAGCTCACATTTGCTGAACACCAACTATGTGCCAAGCACCATGTTGAGAACTTGATATATGTCATTCAATCTTCAAACAACAGAAAAGAAAACTTTATGATGTAGGGAGTACATAAAACATCTAAGTCTCAGATCGTGAGCTCATCAGAGATAACCAGTATTCAAATCCAGATACATTTCATTTCAAAGCATAAACACTTTTTGCTCCAGATAAGGTATATCAACCTCACTTTACAGATGAGGTCCCAGAGATTCCAAGCAGAGCTAAGGAGCAGAGCTTGATTCATACCCGGTGTGTCAGACATAAGGCCAACACAGTATGTTCGTTAGAGATCCAGCAGGTAGTTGGGCCGTCCCAATTCCCTTTTTTGGTTTGTGCTGGCCAGCACATGCATCTATAAATGCCAGTCCCAGAGTTTTGTGACCTCTCTCATGTTTATCTGATTGGCTTATTTTTTATAGATTGCTTATTAGAGTTGTCAACTATTAAGGAAAATACTAAAAGTAGCTGGAAATCTAATTAGAATTTCTGTCTTTTGTCTTATAGACCTTGAACAAGCACAATGAGGCCAGGGTTCAATGGACTTTTAAATATTTATTTAACTACACCTAGGGACATCTCCTATTACAGCAGAACTTGATATTTGTATATTATCCACCAGAAAAAAAAAAATGAAGATTACTCCACAGACCGTATGGAAAGGCACAGTTTTGCTGTGGTATTGTCTAATTCTTCTAGTAGCTGGTTTGCCTATTTGCCTTTTTCTTTTTTTGTAGGTCTTCACGTTTTATTGTATTAACCTTCTGCGTATACGTGTTCCTTTTGTAAGCCAACTTGATGGTTTTGTTTGAGAAAGAAATAGAATATAAACAACCTTTTGTGTAAAAGGAAAAAGGGAGGAAAGGAAGAAGGAAAGAAAAATAGAGAGAAGGAAAGAAAAGTAAAAAGGATTTGATAAAGCTGAGAAAGCCTAGCACACAGGATATCTCTAAAGATATACCTATTCATCAGGATGGCCACTCAGAAAATGACAGGAAAATGTATGACTACGTCTGTTAGACAGAAGGGGCCATAGACAATTGTGTAAGAGCTGTCTGAAAAGTCAGATCCCATTATCTTTTATTAAAGATAACACAGTATTTTTTATTTCCCAGCTGAGGAATGAGTTAGGTTTTTCCCCCTGTATACTTGAATTGAGAACAACGCTTACTTGTTCTATTTCTATGTCATGTTTCATAAATCTTTTTCTTTTGTTACAACTAAGAATGATAGGAAATGCTAGCTACAGCAGTACAAAACACATGATAAGAGTGTGGATAGAAGCTGTGTAATCTAAATATGATCCTACCGTGGCATGAAGGTACCCATCTCTTCACTACCATATGTTGCAAACCACAAATACAGGTTACTACTGTACTGTAAAAAGGTCACCCTTTTAAAATAATGAATCTAAGAACCTCAATGATAACATATAATATGATTTTTAAATTTTGAATATTCCCCTTTAGGCAAGGAAATCTACGAGTCTAATAAGACTAAAATGCTTTTTATAATTTTGTAGTTATATTCAATTCAAGTGATTAGGGCCCTCTTGAATTATCCAGAATTCCTACTTCCTGCTGTGCTTCCACTAATACCTGGGCTTGGAAACCCATTAGAGTACATTATGTACACCTTGTAGAATTCTGATTATCTCCACTTCACATGAGGCACATGCTCAGATTGTGATTTGTGTCATTTCCTATCAAGAACTGCTCTTTGGATTTAAATCAAATTTTTTGAAGGGGATCTGCCAGGTGTCAATTCCATTGTGATGTTATTGAATGCCCTTAGGAAGAGGGAATGTTGGGTTTTCAGACTGTGAAAGGGTTACTCATTTGTTTCAGCACAGCTGACATTTGATTCTTCCCCTGCTGTGATTCATCTGTGAAAACATGTGTGGTTTGGGTGGCCGTGGACTTCTGTATGAGAAACGATGAATGCATCTCTCCTTTATTCTATCTCTGGAGGATTTGCCGGTGAATAGTTAGCCCTCACTAAATGATCTGCCGGGTCTTCCTTGGGTATTTCCTCAAGTGCCTCCTAATAACTGCTTGGCAGATGGTTCAGCAGTCCTGGTTTAGGGATAGAAGTCAGATGTCACATGTAATAACTTATGATGCACACATTTTTCTTAAAACATGTTGAATTCTAAAAAGGCAATGTAAGTTTACCACAGGTAATTAGGGAAATATGAAAAAATAAAAAGAAGAGACTAAAAGGTACTCAGGAAAGCTCCCTGAGATTTTTATCTCCCTATGGCTCAAATTCTAGCACGTCTATCCAGTCTTCTTTGAAGGCCTGAGCCAACACTGGCTCTATTATTGGAACTAGCCCCACTCAATGTCTTCCCCCATCCCCATATCTGATAATTTTCCTGGGACACTCATGAGCCAATATCTCATGTCTCTTTGCCCCTGTCTACTGGTGCTGCCCACACCCTTTCCGCAGCCTCCTTTTGAGATCTCTGCTTCTTGGCACGATCACTCTGACCCTAGCCAAGGACATTGCTCCTGCCTGGGGTATTATGAAGCCTGTGCCACCTCACAGACTTCCCCTGTGGTCTCCTGGACTCTAACTTTTCACAAGATTTACTTGAGCTCCAGGACAGTAGAAGGAAAATACAACACGAAGAGTAACTATGGCCCTTTCACAGCCCAGATCTATCCTTGAGTCCTTTAGAAGCTACTTCCCTGTGGCTCTCCACATGTCTAGGGTCAGTGGCCAACATCCCCAACACCAAAAATCTTCTAGGCATATTTAGGCCCAGAGTCTAATTTGGGTTAAATTACTCCTGGTCAAAGAAAAAAGAGTAAAATTTTCCTTCATCCTACTGTTAGTCACATGTTCTAAATTCTCATTTCTGGCTCTCAGATTGACTTCTCCCAAGGACAAGATTGACCTCTTCCAAGTATATCTATCTATCTTTCTTTCTTTCTTTCTATTTCAGAATATTTCAGGGGTACAAACATTTAGGTTATGTATATTGCCTTTGCACCACCTGAGTCAGAGCTACAAGCTACAGTGCCTCTCCTGCAGACAGTGTGCACTGCACTCATTAGGTGTGAATATACCCATCCCCTCCTCCCCGCTCCCACCTGCCTGACACCTGATGAATGTGCACATAAGTGTTGTTATTTCATATGTGCAAATAAGTGTTGATCAATTAGTACTAATCTGATGGTGGGTATATGTGGTGCTTGTTTTTCCATTCTTATAATACTTCACTTAGGAAGATGGGCTCCAGCTCCCTCCAGGATAATACAAGAGGTGTTAGTTCACCATTGTGTTTTGTGGCTGAGTAGTACTCCATGGTATACATACACCACATTTTATTAATCCACTCATGTATTGATGGGCACTTGAGTTGTTTCCACTTCTTTGCAGTTGTGAATTGTGCTGCTATAAACATTCGATGCAGATGTCTTTATTATAGAATGTCTTTTTTTCCTTTGGGTATATGCCCAGCAGTGGGATTGCTGGATCAAATGGTACTTTGACTTTTAGTTCTTTGAGGTATCTCCATATTACTTTCCATAGAGGTTGTACTAGTTTGCAGTCCCACCAGAAGTGTATGAATGTTCCTATCACTCCACATCCATGCCAACATTTGTTGTTTTGGGACTTTCTGATAAAAGCCATTCTTTCTGGAGTTAAGTGATACCTCATTGTGCTTTTGATTTGCATTTCCTTGATGATTAGAGATTTTGAGCATTTTTTCATATGTTTGCTGGCCATTAGTTTATCTTCTTTTGAAAAGCTTCTGTTCATGTTCTTTGCCCACTTTTTAATATGGTTGTTTGATTTTTTCTTGCTGATTTGCTTGAGTTCTATATAGATTCTAGTTATCAGCCCTTTATCAGATGTGTAGCATGTAAATATTTTCTCCCATTCTGTAGGTTGTCTATTCACTCTAGTGATAGTTTCTTTGGCTGTGCAGAAACTTTTTAATTTGATGAGGTCCCATTTATTTATTTTTGTTGATGCTGTGATTGCTTTTAGGGTCTTCTTCATGAATTCTTTGCCTACTCTGATGTCTGTAAGAGTTTTTCCAATGTTTTCTTCTAGAATTCTTGTGGTTTCATGCCTTAGGTTTAAGTCTGTTATCCATCGTGAGTTGATTTTTGTGAGAGGTGAGACGTGAGGATCCTGTTTCAGTCTTCTACATGTGGCTATCCAATTTTCCCAGCATCATTTATTGAATAGGGATTATTTTCCCTAGTGTATGTTCTTGTCTACTTTGTCAAAGATCAGATAGCTATATGAGGAGGGTTTTATATCTGGGTTCTCTGTTCTAATCCATTGGTCTATGTCTCTGTTCTTGTGCCAGTACCATGCTGTTTTGGTTAGTATAACCTTGTAGTATAGCTTGAAGTCTGGTAGATTGATGCCTCCCAATTTGTTCTTTTTGCTTAAGGTTGCTTTGACTATACAGGGTCTTTTCTGGTTCCATATGAAGTGTAGAATTATTTTTTCTAGATCTGTGAAATATGATGTTGATATTTGAATAAGGATTGCATTGAATCTGTAGATCACTTTGGGTAGTATACACATTTTAACAATGTTGTCTCTGCCAATCCATGAGCATGGTGTGGTTTTCCATCTGTTTATGTCCTCTGATTTTCTTCCTTAGTATTTCATAGTTCTCCCTGTAGAGGTCCTTAACCTCCTTGGTTAAGTATATTCCTACATATTTTATTTTCTTTGTTGCTATTGAGTCTCTGATTTGGTTCTCAGTTTGACTGTTGTTGGCATGTATGAATGCTACTGATTTGAGTACATTGATTTTGTAACCTGAGACTTTGCTGAACTTATTTATCAATTCCAGTAGTCTCTTGGCAGAATCTTTGGGGTTTTCTAGATATAAGATCATATCATCAGCAAAGAGCAATAGTTTGGCCTCTTCTGACCCCATTTGGATTCCCTTAATTTCCTTCTCTTGTCTGATTGCTCTGGCTAGGACTTCTAGCACGATGTTGAATAATAGTGGTGATAGAGGGCAACCTTATCTGGTTCCAGTTCTAAGCAGAAATGCTTTCAGTTTTTCCCCATTTAATATGATGTTGGCTGTGGGTTTGTCATATATGGCTTTTATCATTTTAAGGTAAGTCCCATCTATGCCTATTTTGTTAAGCGTTCTTATCATAAAAGGGTGCTGAATTTTGTTGAATGCTTTTTCTGCATCTATTCCAAGTATATCTTGATACGACAAACACCACCCCTGTTGATCAGGGCATGGACTGTCCCCTTATTGACACATAATGGTCTGACTTCAGGACATTTTCCAAAGTGTGGGGTACAAATTCACTAAAGTATGAGCTTTGTAGTGGAAGGACTTTGTTTTATTCTTTGCTCTGTCTCTGACCCCCATATAGTGCCTGGCACATACTGGGTGCTTGGTAAATATTATTGAATTGAATATACTTAATAAAGACTATAACATTAAAAATGAGTTGCTTTATCTTACATATTTCACTTAAAAATATATAAGGGACATTTCCACATGCATAGTTTAAGCTCTAAGCAGAGGTTACCTCAAAGTGAAAAACCCCAGATTCCCATGATCCTCCAGGACACAGAAAGTGTTTAGTTGTAAACAGAAAATGAAACTTCCCAGGGTTATCATCCATAGATTTCGAATAGTCTATCTTTTTTCTCTAAGTAAAAGCAAGGAGAGATGTTACCCAACTGCAGGAAAATGCTCTAAGTGTTCTGAAACAGCCTAAGGAACTTACTTTTATTCCATGGAAAATGAGTTTTATGAGCAAATAGTAGCTCCTATTAGAAACAAAACATGATTCAATGGTTGAAATGGTGGGGCATTCTCAAAAACCCAAACAAAGGCATAACAATGTCATAATGAGAATTTCATAAAAATATAAAAGATAAATTTTTCAGTTGGAATTTATCTCCAAGCTTAAAATAGTATATAAAGTGAAACTGTTTTAGGTTATGCTTTGATTTTTTTTCTCTCCTGAGAGTATTTCAAAAAATTTAAACCTATTAGAAAGTACACTAACACCCTGTAGGTAATTTATCTTTTTTAAAAAAAGAAAAACATGATTCAAGATCAGATCACTTCCAGTTTAGAAAAATAGCATTTCTAAATAGATATTTCTTTTCCTGTAGTTCAGGGAGAATGAGTAGGTGGGTCAGCATTTCTGGAATGACAGGTTCATGCCAGTGAATAGCAGTTGATAAGATGGAGATGTTGGGTGGTTGCACCACACAAAGCTCAAAATTGCTCCACTGAGATATTTTTGCTCAGTCTGGTGTGCAATGAACAGCCATTAAAGAAGGACAGCATCTTATCCCTTAACAGTGAGGAAATTTCCACTGCCTTGCCTTCTTATGAACATTCACTCTAAGCCTATTAATGCTTTCCAGCTCCCAACTGGGCCCTCAAATTTGATAAATATGCCAGACTTACTAACAGATGTCCAGTGGTAGCCTAATAAATTTTTGGTCACTGGTGTGGTACCATAAACAGGAACAAATTATCGAACATATAAAAACTTTTATCCAGTGCCTTAACTTGTGTGTCAAGCCTAGAGCCAATAGGAACTAAAATTTCCTTAACTGGAAATCATGACATCACACCTCTGCTTTTCTACTGAGCCCTTTACAAGAGAAATGGGAACAAACAGCGAAGCGTGACGTGCCTGGCAGCAGGCGGCCCCTCCCGCATTGCCGCTGGAAAGGAGGGGCTGATGGCAGCTACTCTGAGCCCTGTTCACTCTCCACCTGCACATCCTGCTGATTTTGTCAAATGTTCACTCACTTTACATGAACACTCACTCTAAGGAAATCCTGGGGACATGGCTTGAGGGGCTGCCACTAAAAGTCAAACAGTGCTGTGTGGTTAGGGACACCTCTGTAACTGAAAAGTGAGGCATTTTACCAAACAATCTATTTCAGGCACATGAAGTCAGAGAAAAAGATGCAAGGAAATTGGCAGTGAGGTGCAGTTTCAAAATAAAGAATGGGAGAGAAATATAGCTATTGCTTAGATTATATCATACAAGAGATGTGAAAATTCTCCCAGCATCTTAAATGGGACCTCTGTGGAATGTTATATTCTATGAATAAGGGAGAACAGTAGAGGCCTGGGAGAGAGTTGATTGAGTAGCACTGAAGTCATTAAAGAGTTAAGAAGTAAACATATGAGAATAATAAAATAGAGCTAAAAATATTTTCTTAGGAGATGCAAAGATAAAGAGCACCATTCAGTGCAGTAATCATTTTCACTTTGAAGCTGAAGCATCAACTTGCTTGAAGATGTCTAAAGTTGAAACATCTAGTTGGTCACCATCAGACCAACTGGACAGTCGATGGTGACCAACTAGAGATGTTCCATGCAGAGGACAGAGCCCAGGGTTCAGACCACACGTGAGACACTCACCCAAAAGAACAGAACAAGTGTCTGAAAGGAAAAATTATTTAAAATCAGTGGGATGTCAGGAAAGGCAAGGGAATATTCTTTTCAGGAACTCTTTAAAAACAGATTTGATATCTCTTCATCTCTGATGGTCAAAATATTTTGTCTCAAGTTAGAGTAAAATGCTCTTTTTGGTAGCTCATAGGTAAGCAATCTAGAAACTCCCCCTGTGATAATGACACAGTGATAAAATAGAGAAATCAGGTTTGCAGAAAGGACAAGTTATGCATTTAATAAATTATCAATTCATACACAGAATGTGCCTATGCTTACATTGGAGGTACAGTGGTGATCAATATACCCATCCCTGCCTCTCTTACAAGTAAGGACAACTTTGGAACAATCATTACGCCAACAGGAAAACAACCAGACACTTCTACTCACAGCTCCCAATTTCTTCTAATCTTGTCCTTCCAATGCATCCACCAAGAGAGTGTCTGACCCTGGATCAATCTCACTATGTTCCCATTTCTATGTGAAATTGGGCACATTGCTATTGAAAAATCACTCAACCCTATACATTATTGCTACCAAGATGTCATGGTTCCCAACCCCAATCAGGGCTTCACGACTTCCTACCAATCACATTTCCTAGTCGGATCTGTCTGCTATTCAGTGGGATGATTATTTAAAGCCTTCTCTACTGCCTTTAACTGTACTATTATGCTTCATTCTCTACCATCCTCAACATCAGAATATAACCTTTCAGAGGACAGAGAAAGCAAGGAGGACATTTCTTTCTAATGCTCTAACTCCCTCTGCTTCCCAACGACACTTGCCTCTACGTGTACCATTCTGTCCTCCTTCCATCTAGGTTGAGCTTCCCTGTGCTCATTACGCCGTGTTCTCACACCACCTCAGGATTCTAGTTCCATCCCTTATATTTCTCCTTTTTATTCTAATCTACCATGTCTTTATTGGCTCATTCACCACAGTCCTCTCCCATCGTAAAACATTCTTACAATGATCCATGATCCACTCTAGCTATTTTCCTATATTGTTCCTATTTTCACAAACTCAGCTGCATTTACCGTCTCTAATTCCTCTCTCTCCAATTTAGTTCTCAGTTCACTAGCATCTTGCTTGTATCCTCCACTCGTACACCGAAACTTCATTTGCTGTGGTCACTAGTATTCTCCTTGTGGCTGAATTCAATTATCACTTCTCAGTCCTTAAATTGACCTCACCCCTTTTTGTCTTTCATTACTCCATTCCCTGTTGCACCACAACTTTATCACCCTGCATCTTAGTATCTTTCACAGATTCTTCTACCTGCCTCTTAACTGTCAGGGTTTTGGAGACCCGGCCATGGGAGTTTTGGTTTATTGACTCTTCACACTTCATGCACTTCCTTATTTTGCTCACTCCTGGTATGACAACTGCTGCAAATACACATCCAGATTCTCTTTGGAGCTCCTGACCGACTGTCTACTACAAATCTCCACCTGGATGTTTAACAAGTGTCTCATATATTCAACAAATCCGAAATTGACCTTACTGTTTTATCCCCAAATCTGTGTAGCTTTTGCCTCCTAAATATCTATCAGATCTGTCCACTTCTCTCCATCCCCACTGCCTCTTTCCTCATCCCCACCACAGCTACATCCCCCGGGAACTGCCACAGTTTCTAACTCACATCCCTTCTTCCCTAGTTCCATGCCATACGTTCATTTCACTGCATCTAAATGCACTGATCATTCTAAAACTCAGATCTACTCAGGTCTTTTCTGAGGTTCAGTAATTCTAATAGATTCCCCATTGTCCTCAGGACAAAGTCCAAACTTTTTAGATTGAATAGGAATTCCTTTTTTGATATAGCCACATTTACCACTGCATCTGCCCAGATCACAACTCTTTAACCCACACTGTCCCTTCCAGCCACCAAATTGATGACTGTTTCTCAAATGACATTCTACCTTTGATCGCAATCATTTGCATATGCTGCTTTCTTTGCTGGGAACCTTCTCTTGCTTTGTAACTCCTGTCTTTTTATTTAGAACTTGAATTAATTATCAGCTCCTCTGGGACACCTCCCTGGGCTCCCAAGATTAGATTGGATATTCTTTTAATGTGTTCCCAGAACACACTGCACTTACCCTGGTGAAATTCTTCTTATACTGTGTAGTTAAGTGTCCACTGCTTCGCTAGTTTCTCCTATTAAACAGACTGCAAACTTGTCAAGAACAGGGCTGGCACCTTGTTCAGTGTTTTGTTTTGTTGTTTTGTTTTCCCATGAATTCAACAAATGATAACCGAGCTATACCTTTGGTAATCAAACCTTTAAAATTAGATGAGCATGCCAAAGAAGAAAGAATATAGACAGAGACAAAGGAAAAGGGAAACTATAGCAGAGACAGATTGTAAGACAGTGGGAGGGGAAGGTAGGGAAGTCTAGGTTGGGAGTCAGAGGGAGGGACAGCGTGGGTAGAGTGTGGTTCCAGGAAGAGACATTCGCCTCAGCTTGCTTAAGGAAAGAGGGCTGGGAGAGAGGGGGGAAGCTGTAGGACTTTCCTACTGGGAAGTCATCGATGACCTTTGAGAGAGCAGATTCAGTAGATTTTGGGGGGCAGAAGGCAGAGTACAGTGAGTCGAGCAAGGGGCTGGAGTCAGAAGTGAGGCATACATGTGCAGAGTACTCTTTCCTGAAGAGCGACCTCAAAAGGAAGGGGACCAAATTGCAATAGGGTGTACATGCGAAGGTCGCAAAATTAAAGACAGGTTTGTCCCTCCTTCCCCCCTGCTGTTCTTCCTTCCCCTCCCTCTCTTCTTTCTTTCTCTCTCTCTCTCTTTTCTCCCTGTGTTTTTCTTCCTTCCTTCCTTTTCCTTCCTCGCTCCCTCCCTTTTCTCTTCCTCCTCCTGCCTCCTCTCTCCCTTTCTTTCTATTGCCTCCTCCTTTTCTTCTTTCTCCTTAAATGATAAGAAAGCTTTGAATGTACTTATCGGGCTGCCAAGGAAAAAACAATTTAGTGAGGCCAAAGAGCTTGACGATTCTCAAGAAAGAAGGGTTCTTTGGGGAGGCACAGCCCTTGAAATTGCCGAGGGAGCAAAGCTCTCACAGTAGTAAAGAAAAATGGATGAAAAACACATAGAGAGGGGAGAACCTTAGAAATGAAGACAGATGTCCCTTCTTGTGAAATGAGAAAAGTGAGATTTAGGACAAGGATAACACACAATTTGGGTGATTAAAAAAATAATGGAGTTCAAGTTAAATGAATGCTACCTTCGCAGCAATGTATTAGATGAAGACAAGCACAGACTTGAAGGAACAACCTTGATATCTGAGCTTGAATAAAGTGGAAAGTTTTGGACAATATATGAATCAAGCAAAAACAGAATGTGGAAACCTCAGAATCAATATATACAAACACTTCTGAATTTGAAACTCCCTACCGTCTTTTAATGTCCTTGAAAATGTTCTTCCCCCTGTAAACTGCTATCTTCACAAAGATGCTAATTCAATGCCAAATGCCATTTGACCCTCTAGGTGTACCCCATTACATGTTGTCACTGTTGACATCACAAGGGATGTTAGAAATTTAAAGTTAGGTAGAGGATGCCGATAGGTAGCATATTATCTAACAAATTCCTGGTCTATTTCTGGTATATTTTGGCACTTCAGTAGTTTAAAAAGCAGCTTTCATTTGAAGTGAAAATAAATATGAGCATATTAATAGTAAATTTCTAAAGACTTCACTTAAAGCTAAATTGAACTCCCAATTTATCACAGATTATTATTATTGTAAGGCAGGTAAAATGATGTTGTTCATCCATCCATACAACCTGGAACCCACACATTGATATCACTGTTGTATTATCTGACGGGGAGGAGGAGGTGGCAGAGGAGATTAAAAAGGAAAGCAAAATACTGGTGTGAAACTTTCATTTCTCTGTTACAGTATGTTTTCCTATCATTGCAAAATCTTTAACTGAAAGAAAGGGTGGTATTTTCATTTCCTTAATGCCATTATTTTTTCTAGTGACTTTGCTCTCTTTATGTTCAAATTGGCTACATTTATATGCATTACTTTGTAGATCTTTTACCATTTCAATCAATAAAAACTAAATGATTCAAATAATTAGTTGTCTTGTTGGTCATTTGAATGGAAATTTCTGGATTTAATCATTTGTTATTCAAAGCTTTTGTCTTTTTTATCCCAATTTCACCAAAATTTCTCAACATTCAAATTCAAATTCTGAAAATGATAAAGTATTAATATAATTAAAATAGATTCTACCATCCAGCCTATCTTTATTTATAATTGCACTTGGCATGCCATTCCAGTCAGATATTTTTGTAATTGGACTGAAGTTCATTAATAACATTTTTTATGTGGAAAAAAAGATACTTGCTTTTTTTTCAGCATAGTTAGGTCTCAAGCTGTGTTGCTTTTATAAATTAAGTTTTCACTTTCAGAATTTATTTTAATGAATTTTTTCTGAAACAGTGTTTTCAGCTCACTTTCAGGAAATATAGCATCATTTCCCATGGGCACAATTAAGGGACTGTGCATAGGTTAAGGTATGTCATCTCAGGAAGGATAGGTAAGGTCTCAAGTTCCCTGAGTCTCATCTAAAGTTTCATTAGTCGACTGAACTTTTTACTTGATTTTTAAAGTTGGGTTCAAAGACTTCTGAAAGAAAAACAAATTGATGTTTTAGCCATTTTTCATTCCAAATGTATCTAAGCATGTACTTGCATTTTTAAATATGGACTGGTGGGTTGAAATAATTTTTGTGTTCACTAGGTGTTGATGAAAAACAGAGGCAATGATATTTGAAGCTTTTTATCCTCTATTGTTTTAAGAAATTTAATAAATTTTCAAGATTTGTATGATAGTGTGATTTTTTATATACGAAATAACAAATTTAAAATCCTTACATATAAATTACATATAGTCATGAGCCATATAATGACGTTTCTGTCAATGACAGTTGTCCCATAAGATTATAATACTGTATTTTTAATGTATCTTTTCTATGCTTAGATATGTTTAGATATGCAAATACTTACCAGTATTTGGTACTTGCCTACAGTATTCAGGACAGTAGCTTGCCCTATAGGCCTGCCCGCTACATCACATAGCCTCAGTGTGTGGTAAGCTATACCATCTAGGTTTGTGTAAGTATACTCTATGATGTTTGCACAATGACAAAATCACCTAAGGTCCAGTTCTCTGAATGTATTCCCGTTGTTAAATGGTGCATGACTATGTTTTCCTCTTATTTATTTTCAGAGCAACTATTAGATGAGCAGCTTCAATCTAGGCACTGATTCATTTAATTTAGCAGTCAAAAGTAATATATCAGCCGAAATAAGCAAACTTAAATCATATCCAGTATCAAAGCAAAGTGGGCATTTATTATAAGTATCAAAGAACCACTCTAAAATAAATGTTTTCATTTAAAGTCAAATTCACTGTCCTTTATTTTCAATTCAAATAATACATTCTGCGTGTAGAAGGTGTAAAGTGCATGTTCCATGGAAACAAAAAGAGTTTAAGCAAAGTTCCTACCTTTCAATATCTTTATGAAATAATAGAAAAGACTAATACCAGCACACAATTCATTACAGTAAAAGACATCAGGTTTTGGGGGCTCATTGGAAGGAGAGCTTGCTCTTGGGGAAACAGAAAAGGTCTCATGAGGGAGGACTCTATTTGAATGGACCCAGGGAGTTGCATAGAATTAAACCAGGTAAAGAAAAGCAAGAAAGAAGCTTTTTTAGATATACATAAGTGATAAAGTAAAGGCACAGAGGAGAGAGCTAGCCTGCACCAGGTCACTAAGAGATTCAGTTTGACTGGAAGAACTAGTAAATGTAATGTAAAAGCAGGGCTTGGGCTGGCTGAGTTCTGAGGAGCTGGTTCTTTACAGAGGAACAATAAAAGTTGTCTTGCAGAGCACCATTAAGGAGTTAGTCGAGTAAGGGGAAGAAAGAAAGTGAAGACCACAATCAGAGCATGTCTTATTCTATAACATGGAAGAGTTGAAATTGTTTTCAAGCACACAGAATAAAGCCAATAGACAAGAAGAGATGAAAAGGTATGTCAGTTACCTCCCCAAAGAGCCTCCAGCTTTGTTACTTTCCAATCTATTCTCCAGATTTGGAGAATGATGTTTTAAAAAGCAAACTCTAACCTTGTGTTTGTTGTAAAGATAAAAGATAATGAAGCTAAAGTATCTAACGCAGTATCTGGAACACAGTAGAAACAAATAAATGTAGCTATCTAGCTAGCATTGTTTTGTCACTTTCCAAGTTCAACCTATTCAAAGGTTTTGCCTTCTCGGAGGAACAAGTACCAATAAGGACTCTCAGGACACAGCCCTGCCTTCTTCTCCAGCCTCATGCTTTCCCATTTTGTACTTATGCCAAGTTAACTGCAATTCCTCAAGTGTACCTAGCCACCACATGCCTCAGTGCCTTTGCATGAACTATTCTGCTCTTCAATGCTCTCTGCCTCATTAGACTTCTACTTAATCTCCAAGTCACTATTCAAGGAAAGCTCACCATTTCTATAAAACACTCTGACTTCTTTCTCTTATTCGTTTGTTTGCTGTCCTGCACAGACCTTTCAATACAGGTTATTCAGTAGAGGGTTTTTTTGGATTGTAATTTGCTCTTAAAAAACACATTATTTTAGAATAGATTTAGATTTACAGAAAAATTACAAAATAATGCAAAGAGTTCTCATATTCCCACCCCCAGTTTCCCATATTATTGACATCTTGTATTAGTATGACACATTTCTCATCACTAGTGAACTAATATTGATACTGATTCATGTTACCCTTAACTGAATTAGTTAATATTAAAGAAGTTAATATTAATTAACATTAACTGAAGTCCTACTTCCAGATTTCCTTTGTTTTCACCTGATGTCCTTTTTCTGTCCCAGGATTCCATACAAGATACCATATTACATTTAGTTGTCATGCCTCCTTAGGCACGTCTTAGAACTAGAACAAGACAAGGATGCCCACTGTTACCACTTCTATTCAACATAGTACTGAAAGTCCTAGCCAGAGCAATTGGGAAAGAGAAACAAATAAAGGGTATCCAAATGGAAAAGAGGAGGTCAAACTATCCCGGTTTGGTGATGATGTAATTGTATATCTACCAAACCCTAAAGATTCCTCCACAATATTCCTAGAATTGATAAATAAATTCATTAAAGTCTCAGGTTACAAAATTAATATATGCAAATCCATAACATTTCTATACAGTAAGAACACCCAAGCTGAGAATCAAATCAAGAACTCAATACCATTTACAATGGCTGCAAAATAAATTAATTAATTAAATACCTGGGAATATTCTTAACCAAGGAAGTGAAAGATCTCTACAAACAGAACTAGAAAATGAAAGAAATTGTTGATGATACAAACAAATGGAAAAATATCCCATGCTTATGGACTGTAAAAACCAATATTATTATAATGTCCATACTGCCAAAATGATTTACAGATTCAAGGGAATTCCCACCAAAATGGCAACATCATTTTTCACAGAATTAGAAAAAATAATCATAATGTTTATACAGAATCAAAAAACAACCCAAATAGCCAAAGCAATCCTAAGCAAAAAGAACAAATCTGGAGGCATTACATTGCTGAACTTCAAATTATACCACAAGGATATAGTAACTAATACAGCATGGTACTTATACAAATGTAGACACATAGATCAATGAAACAGGATAGAGAAACTAGAAATAAAATCATACATCTACAACCAACAGATCTTTGACAAAGTGGAAAAAAACATACAGTGGGGAAAGGATGTCCTATTCAATAAATGGTGCTGGGAAAATTGGATAGCCACATGCAGAAGATGAAACAGGATCCCTATCTCTTACCATATACAAAAAGTAACTCAAAATGGGTTAAAGACTTAAATGTAAGACCCGAAACCATAAAAATTCTAGAAGAAAACGTAGGAAAAACTCTTCTAGATGTCAGCCTAGGCAAAAAATTTATGACTAAGAGTCCAAAGGCAAATACAGCAACAACAAAAATAAATGAACAGGACTTAGTTAAATTTAAAAGGGTTTGGTCAGCAAAGAAAATAATCAAAGGAGTAAATATACAACCTTCAGAATGGTAAAAAATATCTGCAAACTATACATCCAGTAGAGGACTACTATCCAGAATCTACAAAGAACTCAAACAAATCAGCAAGAAAAGAACAAATAACCCCATCAAAAAGTAGGCAAAAGACATAAACAGACATTTTTCAAAAGAAGATATACAAAAGACCAACAAACATATGAAAAATGGCTCAACTTCACTAATCATCAGGGAAATGCAAATTAGAACCACAATGAGATACCACCTTACTCCTATCAGAATGGCCATTACCAAAAAATAAAAAAACAATGGATACTGGAGTGGATGAGGAATACTTATACACTGTTGGTGGGACTGTAAATTAGTACAACCTCTATGGAAAACAGTATGGAGATTCCTCAAAGAACTAAAAGTAGACCTACCATTCAATCCAGCAATCCCACTAATGGATATCTACCCAAAGGAAGAGAAGTCATTATATCAAAAAAACACCTGCACCCAAATGTTTACTCCAGTACAATTCACAATTGCAACAATATGGAATCAACATAAGTGCCCATCAACTGATGAATGGATAAAGAAAATGTGGTATATATACGTACCATGGAGTACTACTCAGCCATAAAAAGGAATGAAATAATGTCTTTTGCAGCAACTTGGATGGAACTGGAGACCATTATCCTAAGTGAAGTATCTCAGGAATGGAAAAATAACAACATATGTTCTCACTAATAAGTGGGAGCTAAACAATGGGTACACATGGACATAAAGTGGCATAAAAGATATTGGAAACTAAGAAGGGTGGAGGTTGGGTAGGGGTGTGAGGGATTAAAAATTTACTTATAGAGTACAATGTTCACTATTCTGATGATGGGTATACTAAAAGCCCTGACTTCAACATTATAAAATTCATCCATTTAACAAAAACACTTGTACCCCTTTAATATTTTGAAATTAAAAAAACATGAAGAAATACAGTCAAAAATAACAACAAAAAAAGGTCTGTTGTTTAATTTCCAGATATTTTGGGATTTTCCAGCTGTCTTTCTTTCATTGATTTCTAGTTTAATTCCTTTGTATCTTAGACCATACTTTGTATGATTTCTTTTCTTTTAAATGTGTTAAGATGCATTTTATAACCCAGAATGTGTTCTATCTTGATGAATATTCCATGTGTGCTTTACAATAATGTGTACTCTGCTATTGTTGGATAGTGTATTATATAAATGTAAATTTATATGAAGTGATTGATAGTGCTTTTCAGGTCAGCTATATTCTGCTTGCTTGATTTTATGCCTATTTTGTCTGTCAATTTCTAAAAAAGTGGTGTGGAAGTTTCTAACTATAATGAGTTTGTCTATTTCTCCTTTCAGTTCTGGTCAGTTTTTGCCTTACATATTTTGACATTCTGTGAAGTGTTTGCACATTTAGGATTGTTGGAGAATTGATCTTCATAATCAATTTATTGTTTTATTGTTTTTGCAGCCTGATCTCTTTATGTAATGCCCTCCATTATCCTTGATAACTTTGATTGTTATGAAGTCTGCCTTGTCTAAAATTAATACAGCTACTATATTAAACGAGTTTGATTAGTGTGAATATGATATGTCTTTTTCCTTCTCTTCCTTCCTCTTTTAACATATATGAGTCTTCATATTTAAAATTGATTTCTTATACACAATGTACAGTTGGGTCATTTTTTAATACATTCAGGTAATCTTTTCAATTGTTTTTAGATCATTTATATTTAAGATGTTTATTGTTATGTAAGGATTAGTATGTACCATATTTGTAACTGTTTTGTATCCATTGTATTTGTTCCTTGTGTCTTTTTCCCTTTTTTCTGCCATCTCTGGTTTTAACTGAACATTTTAAATGATTCCATTTTATCTCATCTATTAGCATATCCATTATACTTATTTTAAAACAATTTTTGGAGGTTGCTTTAGAGTTTACAATATACATTTTAACTAATCTAATTCCATCTTCAAATGATACTATATTACTTCATATGTCATGCAGGCACCCTATATCAGAGTATTCCCAGTTCATTCCTCTCTTCCCTTATAACATTGCTGTCATTAATTTCACTTATCCATATTTTATAACCACCTAATACTCTGTTAATGTTACTATTTTAAGCAAAGTTATATTTTAGATAAATTAAGAATAAGAAAAATAAATGATTTTATTTTACCTTCATTTATTTCTTCCTTGTTGTTCTTTATTTATTTACATATATCCAAGTTTCTGACCTACATTATTTTCTTTCCCCCTGAAGAACTTCTTTTAGCATTGCTTGCAAGGCAGGCCCACTGGTGATATACCTCTCAGTTTTTATTTGTCTGAGAAAATGTTTATTTCCCCTTTGCTTTTGAAGGATTACTTCGCTGGATGTAGAATTGTAGTAGGGTGGTGGGGTTTTTTTCTTTCAACCCTTTAAATATTTTACTGTATCCTTTCTTTTTTTTTTTTTTTTTTTTTTTTTGCCTGCATGGATTCTGACAAGAAGTCCACTATAATTCATATTCTTGTTTCTCTCTATAGGTAAGGTTTTTTTCTGGCTTCTTTCAAGATTTTTCTCTTTTTCTTTGATTTCCCACAGTTAAAATATAATATTTGTAGATTTAGATTTTTTTGGTATTTATCTTTCTCGGTGTTTTCTGAGTTGCTTGGATCTGTGGTTTGATATTTGTCATTAAAAGTTCTCAGTCATTATAATTTCATTATTTCTTCTGCTGCACTGTCTTCTCTCTCCTCCTGGTATTCCAATTATGTTATGCTACACTTTTTTATATTATCCCACAGTTCTTGGATGCTCTGTTTTGTTCTTTTTGTTTTCCTTCATTATTTTTTTTCCTTTGAATTTCAATTTGGGAGGTTTCTATTGACTAATCTTCAAGCTCACTGATTCTTCCTCAGTCTTATGCACCCTGTTAATAAGCTCAGAAAGGCCTTCTTTATTTCTCTTTTAATGTTTTTTATTGCTAGCAGTTGTTTTTGATTCTTTCTTAGAATATCTTCCTTAGATTCTCTCTGCTTATATTATTTATACATTCTTGCACGTATTCTACTTTTTCTATTAGAGCCCTTAACATATTAATTATAGTTATTTTAAATTTCTTGTCTTATAATTCCAACTTCTGTGTCATATCTGAGTTTGGTTCTGTTGAGTGTTTTGTCTTCACACTGTATTTTTTCTTGCCTTTTTGCATGCCTTGTAGTTTTTTATTGGAAGGTGGCCATCTTGTATCATGTAATAGGAACTCAGACCTTTATAGTAATCTATAATTTATAGTAATCTAATTAATATTTGAACTCTGTTTAATGTTTGCTGTAGCTGTAGATAACAGAGGCTTCAAATTCCTCTAGTGCTTTTGTTTTGGTTCCCCCTCTGACTTTGGGCTTCTCTAGGTACTCCAGCTCAGAGAGTGTCTGTATCTTCCAGCTCTTTCAGCTATAATCTGTTGTTACTATACAGGAGCCTACAGGTGTGGTGGTAAGGTGTTGGGGAGTGAGAGAGTTCTATAATATTCCAGTTAAATCTTGGTCTTCCAGTGGATCTGTCTCTTGGAGCCATGACCTTCACAAGTGCCCTCCAGTGATGTAGATCCCCTGACTCCCCACCACTATCTTCCTTCTCTGGCTGTAGCTTTCCCAAACAATTTTGTAGAAGCTCTGCCCTTGTTAATTGTTGTTTGTTCATTTGTTTGTTTGTTTCCTCACTTAGGTGAGATAGGAAGTCTGGAAGGGATTTCTTTCCCTGGTGCAATAATGAGTGGCAATGTCTTTTCCCCTGGGGTTATAGGCCTTTGTTACGGAGAAGGTTCCCCCCATATTTCACAATGATTACCCTTCCCCTCCTCCTTCCAGAGCCATGAGGGGTCTTTCTTGGATCTTAGCCATGAGAATCTGGTGGGATTCCTGGAAGCAGAGCCCATGAAATCATGTGCTCCCTGCCAAGACTATAAGCCCCTCGATTACTCACTATCAAGGGAGTTCACACTGAGCCTCAAGTTCTCTGTCAAAATAGCTGTTTTTTTGTGTTCCTACCAGTTTATGGATCCAACAGCTTCTGCTCCAAGTAAGTAGATCTTGGTTATGTCTCTGGATGAGCCTGTCTCTGAAGATTTTTGAATGAAGGTATTTTTCCTACAGCCCAATGGTCCCAGAAAAGTAGTTGATTCGCAGCTTGTTCAGTTTTCTTTCGTTGAAAGGATGGAAATGACAGCTTCTAAGCTCTTTACATGTCTCAGTTAAATCCAGAAGCCATTGTTTGATTTTGAAAGCCACCACATTGTGAGTCACTTGAGGGTAGAGGTAAAGAGAGTGTTATATTCACTTTCATATCTATGGCATTTAGTTAATTATATTATTAATTAATTAATTCCATAAGATAAGTCTAGGAAACAAATTAAGAGTAAAGGGTGAGAAAATTAGAAAAGAGAGTATTTTTTTAAGGAGAATTAGAGAGAAATTGAAGGACCTTACTCTTGACCACCAATCTAAAATCCTTCCATGCCTAGTCTAACGCACCCTTTCTTGAAGCCTTCTCCGGCAATTCTGAATGTCTTTTCTTTCACTCATACCATGTATAAAAAGACTATGCATGTTAGCTAAAATTCAATATAATGTAACACAGCTCCAATTAATTCAAATTAAAGCAACATAACATTTTTCCCAGCAAATGAAGAATGAGGAAATAAATTATAATTGCAGGTGGTTCACTAGTTTACAGGGATACCAGCACATTTATACCCTCCTAGTGAGAATTTAAATTATATACAATTCTGGCAATTAATTTTGCAATATAGAGCAGCACTTTAAAAACTGTGGAACTTTGGGCTTCATTATTTTATTTCTAAGAATGTGTTCTATGAGATAATATAGAATTCATTTATCCATTTCTACTAATATAATTTTTAGTTGCTTGTAACATGCCAGATATTAAGGCTCTCATAAGAGAGCAGACCAAGCAAACAAACAATAAAAACCAACCAAACAAAATTGTCCTCACTTACATAGAGCTTAAAGTGTTCATTGGAAAAGATTAATAATAAATAAAAATTAAATTAATATGTAATATGCTAAGTGGTGAAAGTGCTATGATGAGAATAAAAGCAAAATAAAAGATATGCAGAGTGTGAATTCTATTTTATACAATGTAGTCAGGGAATAGTATCTCTGATGTGGTGGCTTTGACAAGAATGCCACCGAAGGAAGGAAGCGGGATGTTCTGCTCTCTGGGGGAAGGGCTCTGAGAATTCCAGGCAGAGGGGACAGCAAGTGCCAAGCCCCAGGGCATGTACATGCTTGTAAGTTTAAGGAACAACAAAGAGGTCTGTGTGCTTCAGCAGGAAATGTGAAGGGAAGTACAACAGAGGAGGAAGACACAGAAATAATTGGTGACCAGATCACACAGGATTTTACAAGGCCAAGGCAAGGAATCTGAATTCTATTCTGAGAAATATGGAAAATTATTGGAGGGTTTTGGTAAGAGTGACATGATCTAATGTACGTGTTAAAATAATCACTGCGGCAAAGGGCTGGGTGTGGATGAAAACTGGTTTGAATATTGTTGCGGTGACTGAGCCACGAGGTGATGTACGGTTGGACTGGGTGGTGGTAGTGGTGGAAGTGGGTGGCTGATAAGTGGGCAGATTCTGGGTATATTCAGCCGAGTAGAATCATCAGAATGTGCTCCTGAACTGGATGTGATGGAAGGGAGAAAGACAGGCATCAAGGATGACCCAAGCTTTTTGGCCTGAGCAGTGGAATGAAAATCACTGACATTAACTGAGGTGGGAAAGGCTGCAAGAAGAGTGTGTTTGAGATGAAAGTCAGCAATTCAGTTTCAACAGGATAAATTTGAGATGCTTATTTGATGTTCAAGTAGAAATGTCATAAATGCTGTTGGAAATACAATACAGGAATTTAGGGGAGCAGTCAATCTGAATATATGTGCTCTAAGAATGTTTATCACATTGATAAGAATTTTTATAACATAGTGGAAATGTTTAAGATCTGAATATTCAAAACGAGAAGATGGTTAATATGCAGCAGACAGTCTGGCTCAAAGGCCAGGCTCATAACCACCGCCCCATGTAATGCTATGCTCTCTCCACCAGGGGGCAAGAATGTAAGTGTCCACCAAGATTACAAATCCTTTGAGTCAAGTCGTTTCTCATCATTGATATTTATTACAGCATCTAGAATTTCTTTTCTTTTTAATTTAATTTTTATTTATATTTGGCATGTAATAGCTGTGCATATTTATGGCGTAAAATGCGATGTTTTCAATGCATGTATACATAGTACAATGATCAAATCAGGGTAATTACCATCTCCATCACTTTAAACATTCATCAGTTCTTTGTGCTGCCAACATTCAAAATCTTCTCTTCTAGCCCTCTTGAAATATGCACTACATTATTCTTTTCTATAGTCACCCTTTTTTTCTTTTTTTTTTTAAGAGACAGGGTCTCACTCTGTTGCTCAGGCTGGAGTGCAGTTGCCCAATCATAGCTCACTGTAACCTCAAACTCCTGGGCTCAAGTGATCCTCCCACTTCAGCCTTCCTGAGTAGCTGGGACTATAGTCCATGCCACCACGCCCGGCTAATTTTTTTTAATTTTTTGTAGCAACAGGGTCTCACTATGTTGGCCAGGCTGGTCTCAAACTCCTGGGCTCAAGGTGATCCTTCTGCCTCAACCTCCCAAAATGCTGGGATTACAGGTGTGAGCCACCATGCCTGGCCTTATAAAACTATATATTTTTAGAGGTTAATTGACTTTAATCCTTTAAAAGTATCTGGTGTTTAAATTCTGGCTTATTACACAAAAATAGGGAAATACGTAAGCAGAATGGTGAAAAAAAGGGGTGGGGAATTTCTGGAGGGAGGGAGTGTGTTAATCCTTTTACTAGCTCATTTATATTTCTTCATCATGGATTCTGAACCTGCTTTATTGTTATATAATAGTCATGATTTTAATTGTGATACTTAAAGTAAAATCAAATTATTGATGGAAGGTTGTACTGATTTTAAAACATGAAACAGAAAATATATTTTAATACATCTTATTTAATAAATTTACCCCCTCTAGTTTCCAAACTAACTTTGACAAAGATCATCTCCATCAATTAGGTCATGGAATGTTTTGTGTATTAGAATCCAGGTATTCCTAGAAGTCATTTATTTTCAGACTATTTTAGTTTCAAAAATGCACATACACCAACATATAGACACAGAGATTTTAAAAAGGAAAACTGATAAGTATATGTGCTTATGCAAACTGGGATTTTTTTTAAAAGGATACTCTTCTGTAAAGATTATTCAAACAGTTACAGGCATCAGTCCTGATGCCCCACTCTCTTCACCCAGTTGAAGCATTTATTTCTGCAAAATACAGATAAAAGCACATTCCATCTGGTTTTGTTTTGAAATTTCATAATAACTGTGACTGTTTCAATGATTAAGGCTGTGGCTTTGACATTAGCCCTATCCTTCATCATGGTTTCAATGTCCTTAAGGAATAGTGATTTTAAAAACAGGTGCCATTCACAGATATTATCAGAAGACAGCATTGCTTATTCCTTAGGAATGACATTTGATTTTCAAACCAAATGCTTTTAGGGCATTTTGTCACATGGGGTGAGTTATTGGCTAATCTCAGATCATGTGTACATTTTCCAACTGGTTTTTAAAAATTTATAGAGCACACACATAAAACCAGTTCCTATCTATTTGGAATAGGTATTACATTTGTTCTGTGTACACAAAACTCTGTACTATAGCTACCCTTGGTCATCATGCAGATTCAGTTATAAACAATGAAAATTAAAATTTGCTCTCCTATTTCATATTGCACATCTTTTTCTTTATTATTAGAGTATCGGGGTATGGACAACGGCAAGTATATCTGAGGAAGAAAGAAAAATCAATTTCCCTTTGACGCATGGAAGCAAAATAAGGGTGGCAACTTCTCTGCCACAACTACTAGCTTGTGTTTTGACTGCATGCCTCGTTCTGGAATCAGTGTTGGAAAGTATTTGGTGATCCTCCCCTGCATTTACAGATGCCAACTCTAAGGTCCACAGAAATGATGAGACATTCATGATATGCAGTCACAGAACACAGCTAGGACTAGAATTCAAATCCCAAGACTTGCAGTTGAGCCTGTTTTTCCATGATTCCCATATGTGCTTGTTCAGCAGTGTGTGCTGTCTCTGATTTGAAGCAACCCATGCTGCAGAAACCCCTCTATTAAAAAGTTAACTAGATGCCCACTTTCTTCCAGCTCATTCAGCCAGATTAACTAAGGGACATTTTGCAGAATGCATGCTGAATTTTAGATGGAATGTTGCTTCCCACTATAATTTAGTATTGCTTTGGCTCTTGTGATTGTTATAGTTTCCTTACACTGTGCTTGGATGAACTCAGCATGATTTTTCTCTCATCTGAATACTATTCTATCACCTATCCCATAACAGAATCCTGTTAAAGTACAGCTCATTTTGTACAATGATGGAACTACCAGTTGTGCAGAGTGATGTCTGAATCTGGGGAATGAACATGCTGATGTCATATAGACTATATAACATAGATCTTAAACCAGTTCTTAACACCAATATTACCTAGGTTGTCTTTTTTTTCAATTAGAGCATTGTTGTTCATATCTACCACTGATATTAGGCAATTAGACTGTTCTACTCTGTATGCACGACAAAGACCATTGACTTACGATCGTCTGTTGCTTTCAATGCCAATTGCTTTCTTTACATGTTTTTTTAAGTACTGGACAAATTTATGCTTCCCTAAGAATTCATCTCCATTCTGACTCTTATCCCTGTGCTCCGTGTGTCCCTGTTTTTTCTCAACACTGTCGGGTTCAGGGTGTCCTCAAATCAGTCCATCCCACCCCTCTCCTGAACCAGGGGGCTTTCTCGTTGGCATCTGTCATGCGTGTTTTGACTTTATAAACTCAGTGTGCAGAATGTGTTGCCTTTGGAAATTTTTTGCTATAACTGTGATACCCCAATTTGAAATGTTGTTAGTGTTTTTTGCTGTCTAGGGAAAAAAATAGGTGTATTCCAGAGCAGACTCATCCACAGTATACAAAAGACTCTAGTTTGAGCACCTGGGAGATTTTAGATTGAGCTGAACTGCAAGCGTTCAACATGACTAGGAAGCCTAGATCAATGTAAGCTACTAGTTTCCCCTTTGCCTTTTAAACTAGATTAAGTGCTACTGAATATGTCACTTCGTAAGTATCAACTAACTAACAATAACTCACACCTCAGGAGCATTTTGATGGGGCAGACCTTGCTTCAAGTGCATTGCACATATTATCTCAGTTGATCCTCACAACAAACCTTTGACATCAGTATTTTAGTAACGTCGTCTTACAGATAGGACAGCAAGGCCCAGAGAATGCAAATCTCTTGCCCAAGTCACACAGCCTAGCAAATGAGGGCGCTGGGATTTGAACCCACGTAGCAGGTTGGCACAAACTCTGTACTCCTCCCCTTCGTTCGGAAATAGTATTTACTTATATTAATTTCCAACTGCATTCCTCAACGATCATATAAATTATGATTCTCTTTTTATTTCTCCCAAATAGAATCTATTTTATCTTATCTATTCTATATCACCTTATTATTCACTATTTCCTTCTACATCCTGATTTATGATTGTTAACAGGCAAGTGGCACTTGATTGTTCTATAGGAGAATGATGTTTTAAAAAATAAATGATCAAGGCCCAGATACTTCTTTCATTAACTCCTACTATTGAGAAAAAATAAACTTCCTTCAGAAACTTCTAAATATTTTAATAGTGCATTTTTATTTGGTTTTGTTGGAGAATAAAATGTTCTGCATATGTGATTTTCCACATGACTAATTTTACCTTTTCAAATGCCAGTTCTAAAAAAAAGTATAATATTTTGAAGGGTTTCTAAAATGACCACTGCCATGTCTTCTTAAACAGAATAACAAGTCCAACAAAATTCTTCCTTTATGACTCAGAATCCTCATGAAGAATGCCTGTTATTTTACAACTAAGTAACTTTACTTTGTTTACTTTTTAACATTTCTATTTCCTTGATACCATATCATCAGCTGTCATCTTCTTTTCTCTTTAGACTTAACTTCTAAAATATTTCTCTGCATACACTAATCATATTTATGCTGTGTGTTGGTAATGAAACAACCACATTTTTTAATACATATACATAAAAGTAAGTAACATATGACAGGAATAAAAATACAAGATTTAGTGAGATTTTTTTGATTATTATTTTTTTAACTCAGAGGCATTTTTTTATCACTTCAAAGTTATGGGTTGTATTTGGAAGAAGATGACGCTGCTAGAAGTTTAGCATCTGGATAAGGGAAATACGACTGAGTTTTGAAATTACGTTGTAAATATGGAGCACTTTCTACTGAAGAACTCAAACCTCTTTTATAATATGCTCTCCATCCTGTTAACTTTTTGAACTAGTTGTGGTCAAAAGAAAATTATGCTGCATAGAAATCCCTTTGCTCTAAGAGGGTGTTGATAATTCTATTGCTTCGGGGTTTGGGGTGAAGTAATTCAATGAATGCGTCAGACTTAACAAAGCTGTGCTAGGCTGTTCACAAAATAACATTTGTTTGGAGAAGGATTTTTATTTTTCAATTTGCTCATGGTTTGAATATCCAAACGAAAAATAAACTGGAATGTCTTGGTAGGTTTATTGTGGAACTTTAGCTGTGTGGGTGAAGCAAATAACACATGTACAAGAAGATTAAATAGCGATTATTTTGCCGAGAAGCGTAGCATAGCTGAGCCATCTGGTGTACCGTTATTGGGAGGGTGATCTTGATGGATTACTCATTAAACTCTTTCAACACTTAGTTCCAAGACTGTCAGTGATCTTCCAGACTCTTATTAGATTAAGGTGGTGCTGAGATTTAGGAGCAGTGGGACCACAGGGAAGTGTGGCTCCGTGTTTATCACCAACAATAAACAAGTTGACCTTGAGGACACTACCCCAAGCCCACTCTAAGATCTCTTACTGGCGTTTATGATGTTAACATAACTATTATCTTTTCCCACAACAAAATAGCTACAACAGCCCCACCTCAAAAGCTTATAAAAATATTTGGAAAAGAGAATATGAACATCTATATTATCTTGGAAGAGCTGAACAGGCTACTCATCATCACAACACAAAATAATTAGTTTGCTACTTTTCCGTGCAGTGCTGTTTTTCATATTCTTGATGTGTCATTTATTCAGAAATTTACTTGCTCATTCATTCATCAAATATTGATTCAATAGCTATTTTTGCTATTGACAAGCTAAGTGCCAAGCTTGTAGTCTTAAATGAAGCAGAAAATTCACCCCAACTTTCTGATTTTTCACCTAAGCATTTATTCTGCCCTGGAGCCATGTTTTCTGGAGCTCCTATAATGAGCACATAATGTCAACTATAATCTCAATCTCTCTAGGTTACTATTTGAACGAAGTCCTTGAAATCATTTTGTAAGCATTGTTAAAGAGTCAGTCCTCTTAAATATTAAGTCAAAAGATTCGATTTGACCTCAACATATGAGGTCTTATCTATATCCCCATCAATATATCTCTACTGAATTCATGACATGATGCAAAATTATCAAAACAAATTGTCCTTAATCATGAAACTATAGAACATGAGTGTCACTTGGAGGAGGTGTAAAATGAGAATGCATATCATCAAATCAAACAAAAATAGAATATTGTACCTCAAAAAAAGGGAGGTGGAGGTTACTAGCTAATTCCCTCTTTATCATTCTCGTCAGCGTGCATTTATTAAGGCCTAATTATGGTAGTGCTACATAAAGAAGAACCTGCAAACATACACTTTGCACTCTAGACGTGTATGATCTGTAATAGAGTTAGTAGCTAACAAGATGCAGGGAGCAAAAGACATTCTTGTGTTCATTCACATCCGATTTTCTTGTTTGCTGTGTCTCTATATTTACTTTTCACTACACTTTTGTAATCCTCACCAACACTTTAGCACCCAACTGCTTTTTGTTGCTTCTTGGTTTGATTTTAGTCACACTCTTTCCTGTGAGTAGTGCTCAGAAGTTCTTTACACTCTATTTCTGGGCATCTCAGGTTCCCCTTCTTGTTTCTATACTCTGCAAACTTCTTCATGTGCTATAACTTAATTTCTCTTTCTGGAAAGTGTGCTAACACTATTTTTCCAGGCCAGTGACTGCTGGGACTAAAATAAATAAAGACGGCTGTAAGAAGAGAGGTGGTCCACCTGCCTTTGAAATCCTGCAACTAGTGTTGTGTGTTCTTTGTCCGATGCTCTCGGACTGGGGTGGGTTGTCCAGGGATTCAGGATTTGACCAAGGCTGTAAAGCACCTGCTCATTGTTACAGCCCAGCTAGCCTCACAGATCCTTTTATCATTTCAATTTTACAGACAATGCAAAAGGAAAAAAAGAAGGATATAAATGTCTATTCAGGACTGTCAACTTCCCTCACTCAGCCTAGTTTTTTTGTACATATTTATAGGGTACAGAGTAATATTTTGATACATTTACACAATGCATAATGATCAAATCAGGGATATTAGCATATCCATCACTTCAAATGTTTATTGTTTCTTTGTGTTGGGAACATTCACTCAGTCTACTTGAAGGCAAATCTGTGTAAGCGGATTCTCTGAAAGTACTTTGGAGAAAAGTAAAAATGATTCAGTGTGTAAATAATGAAGCACAATAGCTACCATATACTGAGTATATACTAGGCAGGAGACACTACTCCAAACTTCATTTCGTATATTCTTATATCATTTTCACACCAACCCTGCGAAGTGAGTTTATTGCCTTTATTAATAGACAGGGGAGGCACCAAGAACGTAATCAACAAAAGATAGTGGGTGTCTCCAAAGTTCTTGTTCTTCCCACAACGACACCCTAACTCCAGAGTTTTAATAAGAATAAGTAGGCATGTTGCTATAAGCAGTGCATGCTTTGAAAAGGCCTTGACTTTGAACTGAAAGGATATAGAAATGATGGGAAAAGAATATACACACACTTACACAATAATTGATGAAAAATTGCTGCTTTGTAGAAAAACAACATTCTGTGCTGAGAGAGACTTGATTGGAAGTTTGGAGAAGATAACCAAGGCACTTAATAAGTCTTCCAGCGACGGGGCAAAGAGGATGATTAGCAGTTGTTCCGTATTACGGAAGTAGAAGTTATCAGTTATTAGGTTATTAAGTATGAAATGTCTGATTTCTTAAGTATTAACTTTGACAGTTAATATCTGTGACATTTCACTTTGACACTTCCTGTTTTATTTTTATTGTCAAGGTACATCCTCATTCTTACAAATGCATGTGTTGACTTGTGATTATCTTTCAAATTTTTTTAGAACAATTTTCGAACAACTTTACATAAGTAAAAAATTCATATTATTTTCAAAGATGAGTTCCGTTGTAAAACCAATACAACACAGACAGCTCAAAATATCAACAAAGTGTTTGGAAAGGATGTGGCTAATGAACACACAGTACATTGATGGTTTAAAAGTTTCTGTTCTGGTTATTTTAATCTTAAAAATGAGCCACGGGGACAACCTGAGACCAAGGTGGATAATGATGAGCTGAAAGCTGTAGTGAAAGCAAATCCATCTCAACCTTCACGTGAATTAGCAGCAAGGTTTGACATTACTATTCCAACACTATTGGACCATTTGAAACAAATGGGCAAGGCAAAGAAGGTGGATAGATGGGTACCGCATGAAATAAACAAGCGTCAGAAGAGAAATCATCTCCCAGCTTGTCTTTCTCTGCTGTCATGACATAAAGGCAAACCATTTCTATGCCATATTGTTACATGTGATGAAAAATTGATTCTTTTTGACAATCACAAGCATTTGGCAATGTTTGGATACAGACGAAGTGCGGAAACACAGTGCAAAACCGAATATTCATCAAAAAAAGCTAATGGTGTCTGTTTGGTGGTCCAGCGCTGGTATTATCCACTACAGCTTCATGAAACCTAGTCAATCAATTACAGTGGATGTCTAGTGCAACCATGTGGATGAAATGATGAGGATGCTTGCGATTAAGCAGCCGAGATTGGTCAATAGAGACAGGCCAATCCTCTTGCAAGACGCTTGACCACATGTTGCACAAACAATGCTGCTCAAACTACAGGGGTTGGACTTGGAAACTCTCTGTCACCCACTGTATTCACCAGACCTTGCACCAACTGACCTTACACTTCTTCCAGGCTTTGGACCACTTCTTACAAGAAAAAATATTCAATTCTCAACAAGCTATGGAAAACACCTTTCGCTATTTCACTGCCACTCGCTCTCCAGGCTTCTTCGCTGCTGGCATTAACAAGCTACCATTAAGAAGACTAAACTGTGTCAATAGTTTAGACACATACTTTGATTAATTGTACTGCTTCTTGTTCGAGACATAATAAACTACACTTTTGATGCAAAATTGGACATTTCATATTTAATGACCTAATACATATTTGCAAGATGCTAGATAACAATTCCAAGGGGCAATGCAGTTCCGCATGATAAAAATTTAACAATAAATTTATGATTTATGTAGGTGTGGGGGGATTGGGGGGGGGATTCTTATGCCAGCTGTGCCATAGCTAGCTGCTTAGTGACTCAGTTCTTGCTGTGGGGGACTTGAGCATCTTTGGATTTTGGAATCCGAGGGGGGTCCTAGAGCCAATCCCTGGGGACACTGAAGGACAACTGTACCTATAATTTTAGGTTGGACTAGAAAACTATTTTGCATAGTTCCATACTTTCTAGACTTCAAGTTAGCAAATTTTATGTCGTCCCTGCACAAATGCCATAATAACTCTCTTGACCAAATTTTATTAACCCTTTGTTGGAAGAAAGTTTTGGCTGCTATAGAAGGAATATGAGTATTACAGCCTTATATTCTGACTATAATATTTTGATTGTCAAATAAACCTTTTCCTATTCCATATCTAAAATACTGTAATGAATAATCAAAGCTAGAACAGTCCAGATGATCACAAGACTGTAGACTCAATAGTGCAGCACAAACGGTCCTTGATGCCTTAACATTCCATGTTAGCATCCTATAATAATGGACCATATCACTAGAAAAATTGCTGATAGTACTATATGTCCATGACATGGAGCAGGGGGTGTAAGTGAAAATTTCTGAAAGTTTAAAATGCTATATGAATGCCAAGTGGAATTTGTTTGTGGGAGAATATTAACACAGAGCAAACACGTAACCCATGTATCAAATGAGTGAGCCAGATGCTGAAGATTCAGAAAAGCCTTCCAGTTTCAATGTTCCATAACTTTACCTTCTCATGGGCTGGTTGTCCTGAGGTGAGGCTGATCACTGCAGTCCCTACCAGGAACCAGATCCATCTTGGTACCTTGTGTGAAAGATCTGAAAAAAGGAGAAAAAGTGCAAAGCCAGGTTCTCAGAATGCGGAGAATGTGCGCTCAAAAGGAAGCACACAAAATGTTACACTTCTATAGATCAATAAATCAAAAAAGCTTTTACATGTTCTTTGTTTCTGTGAAACAGTGGAGGCGCTCCATTTGGGAACATTAATGGCTGCCCATGGCTACTTCTTTCCGATCTCAGATCACGTCCTCACACTGAAAGATGATGGCACCTTTTACCGGTTTCAAGTAAGTTTAATGGAAATGTTCTTTAACAGTAAACTAGAAGTCTGCATTTTGTCTGTTACTTAGTTTTTTTTTATTTTACAGAACTTTTTAAAACTATGACTTATGTTACTTTGACTTAGGCTAGTTAGAAAGTAACTGATGTTAAACTTAAATCATAAAAAGCAATAAACACAGAGAAAGGTGGACTGTGCTTAGTTAAAATGATCTGTGAAAGCTAACCTGTGTGATGACTGAAGTTCTGTTTTATATAAAAAGCGTAAGGGGAATTCAGAAAGTGACTTAACGGAATTTGGGGAGATTGGAGAGTCTTCATCATCTGTAAGTTGCATTTAGCTACTAGGGAGGAATTTGAGAGATACAACTAAATTTATTATACTCTGGCCCTTGCCTATGATCCAGACCCATCTTCAGTCCGGGTAAACTCTTGGGAGGATGCTTAAAGCTGCAGAATTTAACTAATTATACAAACCCTCTATGTGTCAGTATCTGAGGCCCCTCCACAAGTCTCTAAAGACTGACACAATGGTACCTTGTGTGCGTACAATCATCTTAGGACACCTTAGATAACTTGCAACTGGTAAAGTCACTTTAGGTCATTTTCAAATGACACAAAAGCTATTCTTCTTTCAAGCAATGATTGTGGACTCTAATTTCAGTCAATGTGCATATGATTGACACTTGAGTTCACAATGACTTACCTGAAGTGTATTCTACATTTCATTAGACATTACAGATCATTAATAACTGACAAGTATATTCTAGTCTGTAAAATTAAGGCAAATATAATGCCAGATTTCAGATTCTAGCTAATTTCCTGTAGGTATTTTCTGGGGCATTCTCCCGATGGTTCAACTTTCAGACATTGGAGCATTCTTCTCATTTGTTCTGAGTGTTATTAGATGCTTTATGTATAAATAAATGACTTATTAGTAATTTGGGTGCCTAAAAGTTGTTTGGGACAACTGAGAACAAAGAGGAAACATACCTTAAAATATAATTTTAATCCTTTGCTTAAAAAAATCATTTCAGAGATCATTGTCTTCCTAGAACAGTCTCCCTGCCCCATCCTAAGGACCATTTATCCCAGGGCAAATAATCTTAGGACATTTTTGCACTGAATAGCTAGAAATAAAGCTGTCTCCTGAAACTGTGATACTGACCTAAGTATTCAAGCATTTAGTTAAATTACTTAATTTAAAAGATTCGAAAAATAATGGAGCTTTACTCTTTACACAACTAAACTTAAAGTAATGGTAGATTAAAACAGTTTATCATTAAGGTAGAGTAGTTTGTAACTTGTGGTCCCAAGGTGAAAGTTTAAAAAAATTGGAATTATTGGTGATTAGCAAATAAATTGTTTATATGCAACTAATACTTCTTGATTTTTAAAGGAGTCTCCATTCCCTGACTGAAATGAGTAGGTAGGCAAGGTTTAAAAGTCTTAGTCATGCTCATGGGTCAAAAATGACCTATTAAGGAAGGGACCACCATACATTCAGGAGAAAAGGAGAGACTGTTTTTTAAAGAGCTTTAAAAAGCAAAGGAATAGGTACAAATGATGTATGAATTACATAACTCTAGGTATAGGCAGAATGTGCTAAAATGTGCTAAAATAGATAGGTATAAAACAAATATTATATGTACATATTACACTAAAACTACATTAATTAATGTCAAATATTAAATGTTACATATTTTAACAACCCATCCATATTTGAAATACTACCTAAATATAACATATTTGTAAATCTAATAATCATAAAATCCTAAAACCAAGATTTAAAAAAGCCCAGAAAAGTCAGGATTAACTGAATTGCTACTATAATAACTACCAAGGCATTAATCAGTCTATATTTGATCAGTTTTAATAATAGAAAACACATTATTATTCAAGGTGTTCACTTCCATTTTTATGTTAGTTCCAAGAAGCAGGAAGTTCTTTATTACAATGAACTGAAATTCAACTCCTTGAAGGATTTTAAAAACCGTAAATAAATAAAATAGGAAAGTTGGGATGCCATGTGTACAATTCCTGCAGTGAATGACTGAGAGTTTAACCATCATTAGGAATCTAAAGAAGCTTCAGAGCATGAATGTGGAACAAACAGAACTCTTAACATTTCATTGGCATGACAGAATGTGTAAATTTGTCTCAAATTTTTAGTACATGTCGTAATCATGTGATTTTTGTGTTTACTGTAAACCCACAATTGCTTAGTCATCCCTCTTAGCTAATTGAAATTGAAGTCTGACATGATTCTCTGGGTCTCTTTCGTGACTTTTGACACATTGGTATTTGTGCCAGAGGTTATTGAGCAATGGCTGGACTTTGAATCAGTTTCATCTGCCCTAAGGAAGCCAACACTGAAAAACAGAGAAACTCATACATTAAAATGTCCTAAAGTCTAGTAGAACTATAAAAACAGGTATTTAAATTCCAATGAACTATAAAGGTTTGTTATTCTCACATTATCTTTTACTACAAATCAAAACATTTTTCCTAGAAAAAAAAACCTTCCAATATTAGTGAAGAAAATGTTGGTTTTATGGCATCTCCACATACTATCACAGGATAAAATTGCTTCATTCTTTATTTTTACAGTCATGAAATTCTCACTAGTGTAAATGAGAAAGCATAAAGAAAAATTATAAGAATGCAGCTGAGAATATTTCTTGTGGTTTTGAGAAAAAAAGTATATGTCTGACCAGTCTGACTAGAATAGATATTTTAAAGTCAGGTAAATAGATATGCGCACACACACACACACACACACCCCAAAATAAAGAAGCAACCAAAGAGAGTAGTGCACTCTATGAGAAACATCTGAAAAACTAGCACCCCACAGGAAAGCAAGGTTTTTTTTTTTTAATTTCAGAATATCATGGGGGTACAACACTTTGGCCATACACATTGCCCCTGCTCTGCCCGTGTCAGAGCCACAATCGTGGTCATCCCCCAAACTGTGCTCCCTGCATCCATTCAGTGAGAGTTTTTCCCATCCCTTCCACCCCCCTCCCGCCCGCCCGCCCCCTGATGAATGTTATTGCCCTGTGTGATGTAAGTGTTCATCAGTTAGTACCAGTTTGATGGTGAGTACCAGTGATGCTTGTTTTTCCAATCCTGTGACACTTCGCTTCGAAGAATGGGTTCTAGCTCCAACCAGGATAATACCAGATGTGTTAAAGTGCTCAACGTCTCTAATCATCAGGGAAATGCAAATCAAAACCACAATGAGATATCACTTAACTCCAGTGAGATTGGCTCATATCAAAAAATCCCCAAAGAACAAGTGTTGGCGGGGATGTGGACAGATAGGAACACTCATACACTGCTGGTGGGACTGCAAATTAGTACAACCTCTATGGAAAATAATATGGAGATACCTCAAAGAATTAAAAGTAGAATTACCATTTGACCCAGCAATCCCACTACTGGGTATTTACCCAAAGGAAAAAAAGACATTTTATAATAAAGACAACTGCTCACGAATGTTCATAGCAGCACAATTCACAATTGCAAAGATGTGCAAACAACCCAGAAAGCAAGGTTTTAACTATTTTGTCTTTATGTGGCACCCCGAGAATCCAGATCCAATTTTATTTCGAAGAAATCAAATCCTCAAAGCTTCATCTCCCATGAAGTCAAATGAGATTAGGGTAATGAGGGTGACTCATATAAAGTCTTGATGTCCCCCATTATCTAGTGGTTCAAATTTTTTTCTTCTTCTAAATTCCTGCTATAATTTTATTCACATGTACACAAAACTACTACTAGTAGTCTTCTTCGTTATACTGTTGTAATTCCCAAGAAAGAGTGGAGGGTGAGTCAAAATCCCCCAGGGGGGTCTCAGACAGTTTGGAAAGACTCTTCCCCAAAGTTTCAAACATTTCTCCCCAGCTACCCATTTTTCCTTCTTAAGAGTCACTCTTCTAGAAGGTAAAATTATCAGATAATCAGAGATTATCCCAAATATGCTTGTTGTCCATAGCTAGTTAATATAATTAACTAATAAATATAATTAATCCCACAACACTGATGCACTGATGTCTGCAGCCACTGTTCCACTGAATCTTGGAGACATATCATTTCAGGGAATAGTGGTTGATTAGTAGACAGGTGGTCATCATGTTTCCTCAAGACCAGGAGCCACACATGTCTAGCTAGCAGAAATAGAAAAATCCTTTTAGAAAATATAAAATGTTGATGATAATAATAGGATTAATAGGATTTTTTGGTTGGTTTTTTTTTTTTTTTTGCTCAGACATTTTTTTTTGTAGTTTAGTCCATCAGTTTCTAGAATTTTACAGATTCAGAATTTGGCTTATTGTTGATCACATCAACCAATTGAGACATTATTAGTTTCAAAAAATGATCTCTCATTTGTATAGTTTAAAACTTTAGATCAGTTAGTATCTTTATGAAGAGATGTTTTTAAACATTAGGGTAACAAGTTGTTTTAATCTAGTTGGATAGTGTTGAGAGCTGCATTATATAATTAATGGAGCCAGGCAAATGATTGCCAGATCTCAGAGAAAGATTTTGTTGGTTGAGCTTTTTGGATCTACCAAAGGCAGTGTTGAGATACATGATGCATAGGAAACAATTTGTTCTATTTAAATATATTTCATCTTGAGTCTTGCTGAATATAATACTCTTTCAATCTTCTCTGTGGATGAACTTTACCTTTTGTTTGAATAGTACAAAACTTTCATGTCAATTGGTATAAAATTGCAGCCAAATGTATGACGTTTTAAACACCTGCCTGCTGGCGCTGCATATGGGAGGCTGAGCAGGTGGTCAGAATAGTAAATGTAGATGAAAGCCTTACAGTGTCTCCCTGAGAACTTGCTCTGGATTATAAAACCTATATCATTGGCAAACTGTTCTAGATAATTGCTGAAGATAAACCCAGCTCACACGCCAGAAGCTCCTCTAATTTTTAATTTGTCTAACCTGGGTTCCACTTCTTTTCATTCCACAGACACCCTATTTTTGGCCATCAAACTGTTGGGAGCCGGAAAACACAGACTATGGTTAGTGCCACTTCTCGCCTTTTTATTATGACAACCTGTATGTTCAGATGAACATGTACTTGCATTTTATTGCTTTTGTCATTGAGAAAAAGGAAACCACAATTCTCGGTATGGGACCAACATTTCTAACATTGAATTTATAAATGGCCTTGTTTGGAAAGTCACCAAACCTGGTGGCAACTTATTCTGTGGTATAGTGCCCTCTGCAACTATTAAAGAAAAACTTCTGAGTAGGATAAAGAGCTACAAACAAGCTTAAAGGGATTATTATTGTTTTTTATAGCACCCTGGTCTACTAGAAAGAATAACAAAGGGGCCCAGAGAGCCAGAGTTCTAGTTCAACTGTCCCACTTAGCTGTGTGATTTTTGGTAAGTCCCTTGACTTCCCAAGGCTCCACTTTTTCTCACTGTCATATGAAACATCCTGTGATTTTTATAAGCAGAGGATTGTGTTAAACATGGACAGGCCAATTGCAAACAAAATAAAAGGTATGAGAGGAAATTTAATACTAATAAATCAGGTTCTATGAACTTAGAGCAAAGTCTATTTGACAGCCATGATTTTAGTTAAGCTCCTCAAGGAGAAAATGAGCCTCTAGTAAGTGCTCATCTTCTTACATCTTCCCAAACACTACAGTTTGTAAAGATAAGGTTGCATGGTTTTTTAAATGTTATTTCTACAAATACTTATTGAGAATTTTTTCATATGCAGAGAGCTGTAGTAAATGCTGCAGTAACAAAGGTGACTGTCTTCATTTACACCATACTCACAGGCCATGTGAGAAAGCAGAATTACACAGAAGGGGTTACTATAGAGTGGTGAATGTAAGAGCAGTGCATGCAAAGTTATATGGAAGTTTAAAAGAATGAGAGATTGACTTTACTGGGTTCCAGAACGATTTCACAAAAGAACTGATAGCATCTGAGCTGGATTTTAAAGGAGGAGGGGATTCAGGTGACAAGGCATGGCGAGCATTTGATGCAGAGGAGCTAGCATAATAGGCAAAGGCAGTGAGATGCTCACAGCAACTTGGCTTTCTTTGGTATTACCCCTGGAGAGACATCTTTGTAAGAAAAAATGTAAGAAAATTGATAGAACAGTGGAGCTATCTTTCACATTTGTCATTTCAGGAGCTTAAATTTAGAAGTTCATCCAAGAGCGTTCAGGTGCTAGTCAAAAGATTCAAACCGACACAACTCATGAAAAAAAAATCCCAAATCCAGGACACTGAAAAATTAATATAGAGACTAAATTATTTCTTTCCAAGAGTAAGAATGCCGATTTCTTCATCCAGGTCACATGTTCCTCAAAAGTGGGGTCCTTGGAGAAAGAAGTTATTTAAAAACAGCTGCTGATTTGTAGGTCGGAGTTGGAGAACTTTGTGGTGCATTTTGTCCAGCCTGGGATGATGCCTGGGGACTGTGTCACTGAAGATTATACCATTCTAGTGGACGGGGACACTTTGACAGCTGAGAGAGAGCTCTTACAGAAAGGCCCAGGTGTTGGAAGCAGACAGACCTGACCCCAAATATTGTCACAACCACATACCAACTGCGTGCCTTTAGGTGAGGCATGTAGCATCTCTGAGCTTTGCTTTGCTCATTTTTCAAACAAAAATAATAATAATTGGCTCTCTAAAGTTGTTGAAATAATTCAAATGAATATGCCTAAGGAAACTGGTATCACTCCTCTGACATACTTGATACATCAAAATCATTGGTTTGTGCCCATCATTATTGCCTGACAGATACACTGCCACTGTTTCTTGGTGAAAAGCAAATTCCCAGTCTCAGTGTTTCTTTCTATCCTTTTGTGTCTTTCAGAAATATGGTAGAGTGTTCACAATTAAAGGTCGTGTTTTATCATTTTATGTTAGACTGATCTTTCAACAGTGAGCCTGAGGAAATGTCATGGCCTACACAGCAAATCATTTACAAGACATCCCTCAAAGTGGGTCATCCCAAGATGATGAGTGTTGTTCAGTTTCACGTTACCTCCCATCGGTGTGCATTTCAGAGGCAGCGATCCTCTGAACTTTGTCCCCAAACTTGGAATACCTGCTATTTGTTACCTAACTGTAGACTTCTTCTTTTATTATGATGTTTGATTTTTTTCCTCTGAGGAAACATATTTTTGTTTGTCTAGGTGGCTTGAATTATATACAAGTGAAGAATAAAATAATTACTCAGTAAGAGGTTATAGGGAAAAAAAGTGGGAGAGAGGGAATCGGACGACGATCGCAGACGTGGCACCACTCCTGCAGACAACGATGCTTCATCTCCTGTGATTTTTCTTTTTAGGTGCAAATAAATTATAACAGCCATATGAATTATCCACCTTTGAATTTCCTACTGCCATTTGTTTAAAGCATACTGTTATAGAACCTGGCCCCTTGCTTTTAAAGAGGATATTGATGGCGTGATGTAGCTGGAGTGTAAGGCCCAAAGCATGGTGACTACTTAGGCTGTGTTTTCTAAAACATCTTGGGGACAGAGGGAGTTTATTGCATAAAGCACGTTTAAAGAACAGTCGCTCTCACTTTACTAGCATCCTGACCTCTGTTGACATTACCAATTTGAAATTACCAGGTAGGTCCTGCAGAACATAAGCCTCTATAGATCAGTGATATGGAAAAACACTTTTCCGTGCTTACCTTGGACTTGTAGGAAGACGGAATGTGTTGATTCTGTTCAATGATGAAGACAAGCCAATATGGACTCCAAGGTCTGCATCTTTATGAACTCCATTCTTTGAAAATCAAGTAGGATGAGATTTCTGATGTTTTTCATGCAAGTACAAAAAGCATTCCAATCTAGGCCAGTTAAAATAGAGTCGGGAATAGCTTCCCCAGGTGTATCTGCATCATCAAGAGTGACCTGGCATTAACGGCTTGCGTGGAGGCTGGAGGCCAATGCACAGGGAAGCTCGAGGGAACTTTGGTGAGATGTAGAGACAGCATCAGTGGTAGCAAACTGAAACAGAAGCCAGAGACAGGGTCTTTGCTGGTATTTCTGAGCACACACATTGCACACTGGAGGCCCTAGAAATGAGTACACATTGACCAACATCTTTAGGCTGGCTCCTTCTGAGAGATGAATCTTCAATGTCCAAATAGGATTTTAACCTCAAGAAATTAAAATGTCCAATAAAGACAGAAGCTGCCCCTGTACTTGCATAATTCACCTCACTCATCACACCCAAATCCTAGCCTTGTCTTTATTTAAAATTGTGACATTGGACCTTTTTCGTTAATTTTTATTTTTTCAAATATTGCATTAAAATATTATTTATATTGATTACTGAGTTTTTTGGTGCTGCATGAAGTTTTTCCCCTGAGGCAACTGCCTCACTCACCTCATCCTAGGGGTAATGCAATTGACATTACGTTTGGTTCTTAGACCATCTTCTAAGACATTAATGACAAAATAGATTATATCAAGATTATGGCAATCCAAGTGTGAAAACCAGGTTAAATGAAGACAATTTGAAGGACCTAGGAATAATTACCCAGAAAAAAAAGAGGATTTAAGATGGAAGGGCCGCCATGTATATGGGAGAGATACAGACTTTTCTGGTATATGCGCCAAAACCAACATATGACAGTTGCAGAAAGAAAAATTTTGTTCTCAACATAAGCACTTTCTAACAATTAAAATTGTTCAGAATTTTGCATTATCTTGTGGGGTGATAACTTGTGCCTCAGCAGCTATTCCACCAAAGGCCTATATTTTCTCCAGGATGTTTGTGAAGGCTTTCAGATTCATGGAGAGAGATTGTACTTGGTGCCTTGAAGCAGCTAGATAAGACTAAGTTCCACTTGTCAAAACCACACTAAAGTAATATTAAAAAGATATCAAGAATTAATACATTTTTATAGGTGGTAATAAGAGGCCAGCAAAAAGTATTCTAGTTGGCCAACCAAAGCAATTGCATGCCAATGTAAAATAATTATAGCAGCCTTGAAATAAATAGTAATTTTTCCTTCAGGGATAGATTTTAAGTTGGTCAGTTACTATCGGTAAAAAGTTTGCCATATCCAAAGTTCTGTGTCTGAGGGAGGGATGACAAGGAGTTTGTGATCAGTTAAAGAGCTAAAATTCACAATGAACTAATTTAAAAGAACTTCAAAATAAACACATTAACAAAACCAAATTAATAGCCTATATGACTTCAAAACTGTGTCTTAAATCTTGAATAGCTGACAAAATGACAATACCTTAAATATCTGTATATTGATATGTTAATAATTCTATTAGCTATAATATTGGAAAACTGAGAATTTAAGATGCTGGGAAAAATGAATGAACTTAAAATTTCAAAATAGACATTATTTATTTCTTGACCTAAAACATCGCAGTGCTTTCAAATATATCCATACCGTGAACAAAAATTGTGGGGTTTTTTTCCAACTTGATTCCCTCTGTCACTTGAGTTATAAAGTTGCTTATTTTATAAGAGATATAATAGAGTCTGTACAGTTTTATTTTATAGTCCTTTATAGAACTTCTCAAGCCTTTGTCATTCACTTGTAATGAATCCATCCCTGCTATTTCTGTTTTTGAAGCCAGGTGTTAGTGACTCCTAAAACCATGTTCTTGGGAATAGATTTTTTAAATTAATATATTTCATTTTTTACAGCAGTTTAAGGTTTACAGAAAAAGTGAAGAGACTGTATAGAGAGTTCCCATATACCACCTCAATACCACCCACACTTTTCTCTATAATTAACATCTTACATTAGCATGCTACATTTGTTATAATTATCAAGCCAATATTGATACATTAATTATTAACAAAAATCCATAGTTTACATTAAGGTCTATTCTTTGTGTTGTACAGTCTATGGCTTTTTACAAATGCCTAATAACATTTATCCACCATTACTGTACCATACAGAATAGTTTCAGTGCCCCCTGTAGACTCATCTGTATTCTGCCTATTTATTCCTACCCCCACCCCAGTCCCTGGCAACATTGATCTTTTTACTGTCTGCATAGTTTTACATTTTTCAAAATGTCATGTAATTGGAATTATACGGTAGGGAGCCTTTTAAGACTGGCCTCTATCACTTAACAAGATGCAATTAAGTTCCTCTATGTTTTCGCATGGTGGAATAACTCATTGCTTTTTATCACAGAATATTCCATTGTGGGAATATACTATAGTTTGTCTAGTCACTCATTGAAAGACATCTTGATTGATGCCACATATAGTAATTATGAATGAAGCTGTTATAAACCTTCATGTACAGAGCTTTTTTATTTTTATTTTTTTGAGAACATAAGTTTTCAACTTTTTTGGTTAAATACCTAGGAGAGTGAGTCATATAGTAAGAGTATGTTTAGCTTTTTAAGAAAGTGCCAGACAGTCTTCCAAAGTGACAATACTATTTTGCATTCCCACCAGCAATGAGTGAGAGTTCCTTTTGCTCCACATCCTCACCAGCATTTATTGCTTTGAATGTTTTTGATTTTAGCCATTCTAATAGATGTGGTATCTCATTGTTGTTTTAATTTGCAGTTCCCTAATAACATATGATGTTGAGTATTTTTTCATATGTATAGTTGCCCGGTGTATATCTTCTTTGTTGAGATTTCTGTTCAGATATTTTGCCCATTTTTTAATTGGGTTGTTTTCTTATTGTTGAATTCTAAGAGTTCTTTGTTTATTGTGGATACCAATGCTTTATGAGTTATGTTTTGCAAAGATTTTCTCCCAGTCTGCAGCTTGTCTTTCATTGTCTTAATGGTGTATTTCACAGAGTAGAAGTTTTAAATTTTAAACAAAGTCCAGCATATCAATATTTCTCTCATAGATCATGCTTTTGGTATTGTATCTAAAAAGTCATTGCCAAACCCAAGGCCACCTAGATTTTCTCCTATGTTGTCTTCTCAGAATTTTATAATTTTGCATTTTACTTTTAGGTCTATAATCAATCTTAAGTTAATTTTTGTGGAAGTTGTAAAATTTGAGTCTATATTCATTTTTTTGCATGTATTGTCCAGTTGTTCCAGTACCATTTTTTGAAATGGTATCTTTTCTCCATTTAGTCACCTTTTCTACTTTGCATAATTCTATTTATGGGATCTCTATTCTGTTTCATCAATATATTTTTTCTGTTCTATTGCCTAGAACACTGTCTTGATTACTTTAGATTTATAATAAGTTTTGAAGTTGGGTAGTGTCAATCCCCTGACCTTGTACTTCTTCAGTATTGTATCATCTATCCTGGGTCTTTTGCTTTCCCTTTAAACTTTGAAATCAGTTTGCCAATATCCACAAAGTATCTTGCCGGGATTTTGACTGAAATTGCATTGAATTCACAGACCAATTTGGAAAGAATTGACATGTTAACAATATTGAGTTTTCCTATCCATATATTTGGTATATCTTTCTGTTTATCTAGATCTTCTTTGATTTCTTTTGTCAGAGTTTTGTACACTTATTAATACATATCTTGTACATATTTTGTCAGATTTATGCCAAGTATATATTTTTTGGTGCTTACATAAGTAGTGGTGTGTTTTTAATTTCACATTCCAATTTTTCATTGCTGGTATGTAGGAAAGCAATTGACTTTTGTATCCTGCGATCTTGCTGTGATCACTTAGTTCTAGGAGTTTTCTTGTTGTTTCTTTGGGATCTTCTACATACACAAACATGTCTTCTCTGAACAAATCTTCTTTTTTAATTTCTTATCTGTATATTTTTTATTTCTTTTTCTTGTCTTATTCTATTACCTAGGATTCCAGTATGATATTGAATAGAAGTGGTGAGAGGAAATATCCTTGAGTTGTTCCTGGTCTTAGTGAGAAAGCATCTAGTTGCTAATCATTTAGTATGATATTAGCTGTAGGGTTTTTTGGTAGGTATTCTTTATCAAGTGGAGGAAGTTCCCCTATATTTCTAGTTTGCTGAAGGTTTTTATCATGACTGGGTACCAGATATTGTCAGGTATTTTCTTTGCATCTATTGATATGATCGTATGATTTTTCTTTAGCCTGTTGATGTGAAGGGTTACATTAACTGACTTTCAAATAGTCAACCACCCTTGCATACCTGGAATAAATACACCTGGTCATAATGTATAATTCTTCTTATACATTGTTGGATGTGATATGCTAATATTTTATTGGTGATTTTTGCAACCATGTTCATGAGAGATATTGGTCTGTAGTTTTCCTTCCTTGTAATGTCTGTTTATGGTTTTGGTGTTAGGGTAATCCTGGTCTTTGTAGAATGAGTTAGGAAGTATTCCTTCTGCTTCTGTCTTCTAGAAGAGATTGTACAGAATATGACTTCTTCCTTAAAGGTTTGGTAGAATTCACCAGTCAAGCCATCTGAGCGTGGTGCTTTCTGTTTTGGTAAGTTGTTAATTGTTGATTAAATGTCTTCAATAGGTATAAGCCTATTTAGATCATCTATTACTCATTTTGTGAGTTTTTGGTAGATTGCATCTTTCCAAAAATGGTTCATTTTACCTAGGTTATCAAATTTGTGTCCTATAGTTGTTCTTAATGTTCTTTTGCTATCTTTTTGAGGCAAAGGGAATCAGTAAGGATTGCTTCCCTTTCATTTCTTATTCTAGTAGTTTGTGTCTTCTCTTTTTTTCTTAATTAGCCTTGCTAGAAGTTTATCAATATTGATCTTTTCAAACGACCACCATTTGGTTTTGTTGAATTTCTCTATTGGTTTCCTGTTTTCAATTTTATTGATTTCTTCTCTAATTTTTTATCATTTATCTTCTTCTACTTACTTTGGGTTTAATTTGCTCTTGTTTTTCTAGTTTTCTGAGATGGAAGTTTAAATTATTGATTTTTGAGCTTTCTTTATTCTAAAATATGCATTCAATGCTATAAATTTCCCTCTGGACGCTACTTTTAATGCATCCTACAAATTTTGATAAGGTGTATTTTCATTTTTATTTAATTTGACATATTCTTAAATTTCTCTTAAGACTGCTTCTTTGACCCATGTGTTATTTAAAAGTATGTTGTTTAATCTATAGTTACTGTGAGATTTTTCAGCTATCTTTCTGTTATTGATTTCTAGTTTAATTCTATTGTTGTCTGAAATCGTACTTCGCATATTTCTGCTCTTCTACAGTTTTAAGGTGTGTTTTATGGCCCAGAATATGGTCTATCTTGGGGCATATCACAGGAACTTGAGAAAATTGTGTATTCTGCTGTTGTTGCATTAAGTATTCTATAAACGTCCATTATATCCAGTTGATTGATGGTGTTGCTCAGTTCAACTCTGTCCTTTCTGATTTTCTGCCTGCTAGATCTGTCAACTACAGATATATGTGTGTTGAAGTCTCCAATGACAGTAGTTATTCATTTCTTTCTCTTTGTAGTCTATCAGTTTTTACCTCAAGTATTTTGATGTTCTGTTATTAGGCATGTACACATTAAAGATTGTTATGCCATTGTGGAGAATTAACCCCTTTATCATTATGTAATATCCTTGTTTATCCCTGAAATTTTCTTTTTCTGAAGTCTGCTTCATCCAGAATTAATCTATCTACTTTAGCTTTATTTTTATCAATGTTAGCATGGCATATCTTTTCCTATCCCTTTACTTTTAATTTGTGTCTTTGTATTTAAGGTGGGTTTCCTGTAGACAAATATAATTGGTTCTGCTTTGTATCCACTCTGACAGTCTCTGTCTTTTTATTAGTGTATGTAGACCATTCACATTTAAAGTTATATTAATATAGTTGGATTAGTATCTGCAACTGTTGGATTGATATTTGTAACTGTTTTATATTAGTTTCCTTTTGTCTTTGTCTCTCTCTTTCTCTCTCTCTCTTTTTTACTTCCACTCTTTCTGCCTTGTCTGATTTTAAATGAACATTTTATATGGTTCCATTTTCTCTTTTCTTCCAATCTATCAATTGTACTTCTTTTTAAATTTTTTAAGGTTTCCCTAGAGTTTGCAATATACATTTACAACTAATCCAAGTCCGTTTTTAGATAACACTATACACTTCACATGTAATGCAAGTATCTCATAACAGAGTATTCCTAGTTTCTCCTTTTTATCTGTTATAGCATTGCTGTTACCCCTTTCATTTAAGCTATAATCACTGCCTACATTGTTGTTATTATCACTTTGAACAAACTTTTATCTGTTAGGTCAATTAAGAATAAGAAAAATAATAACAGATTTTATTTGACATTCATTTATCCTCTAATAGTCTTCCTTTCTTTCTGCAGATCTGTGTTTCAACCTATATCATTTTCCATTTCTCTGAAAAGCTTCTTTTAACATTTTTCTTTTATGGGAAAGACTCACTTAAAATATTTTCTTTTAGCATTCTAAAAGGTCTCCTGTCAACAAATTCCTTCCAATTTCATTTGTCTGGGACAAAGTCTTATTTTTCCTTCACCTTTGATAATTCTACAAAACACAGAATTCTAAGTTGACGGGTTTTTTATTTAAACACTTTAAATATTTCACTCCACTCTCTTCTTGCTTGTATGGTTTCTGATGAGAGGTTTAATACAATTGTGATACTTTGTTCTCCCTAGATCCTCCATCTTCCCACTCCTGCTCCTTTTAAGGTTTTCTCTTTACATTTGGTTCTTTGGTATTAGGATACGATATGTCTAAGTTTGGTTTCTTTGGAAATTTATCCTGAATAGTATTCTCTGCGTTTTCTGGTTCTGTGGCTTGGTATATTAGTTTGCTAGGGCTGCCATAGTAAAATACCACAGATTGTGTGGGTTAAACAACATAAATTTATTCTCCCCTAAATAAATGGGAGGATGGAAGTCCTCTGGAGACTAGAAAGAAGTCCAAGAACAAGGTGCTGGCAGGGTTGGCTTCTCTTGAGGTTCTCGCCTCGGCTTTCAGAAGGCCACCTCTGTGCAGGCACATCCCTGGAACCTCTTCCTCTTCTTATAAGGATACCAGTCACGTTGGATTAGGGCCTCACCCTTGTGACATCATTTAACCTTGATTACCTCTTTAATGACCTTATCTCCAAAGACTGTCACATTCTGAGATCACTGGGAGTTAGGGCTTCAACATATGAATTTGAGGGGGAAAGATGCAATTCACCTCATAACAATATCTGTCATTAATTTTGGGAAATTCTCAGTCATTATTGCTTCAAATATTTCTTCCCTTCCTTTCTTTTTTTCTTCTCTTTCTGGTATTCCCATTATATGTATGTTACACTTTTGTAATTGTCCCACAGTTCTTAGATACACTGTTCTCTCCTTTTCGTTCTTTTGTTTTTTCTCTTTGTGTTTCATTTTTGGAAGTCTTGATTGACACATGATCAAGCTCCACTGACTCTTTCCTCAGTTGTGACTGGTCCATCAAAGGCATTCTCCATTTCTGTTACAAAGTTTTTCATGTCTCCTATTTCCTTTTGATTTTTTCTTAGAGTTTTCATCTCTGCTTACATTACGTATCTGTTCTTGCACATTGGTCACTTTTTCCATTGAGCCCTTAGTATTTTAATCATAGTTGTTTTTAATTCCATGTCTAATATTTCCTGAATCTTTTCCATATCTAAGTGTGTTTCTCATGCCTACTCTGTCACTTCAAACTGTGTTTTTTATCCTTTAATACACCTTGTAATTTTTATTGAAAGCAGGACATGATATATTGGGTAGAAGACATGAAGCATATAGACCTGTAGTGTGAGGTTTTATGTTTATCCAGCTAGGAATTAGGCTGAGTTTACTGTTTCCTGTAGCTGTACTTTTCAGAGGCTGAAATTTCCTCTGATGCCTGTGATTTTGTCCCTGTTGTTGTCTTTGGGTTTTCCTAAAAACTTCTCCTTAAATAAGTTCTAAGACATGCAATTCTTTATTACACTCATCTGTTATCACACAGGAGCCCTACTGATGTGATGGTAAGGTTCAGGGGAAGGGAATGCTTTGTGTATTCCCATAATTAGAACTCAGTCTTTATAGTCAGCCTCTACTCCTAGGCTGTGGCTTTCAAAGCACTCCTTGGATTTTAAGGATTTTCCCCCTTAGGTGTAGTAGGAAGGCTAGAGAGGGCTTCAGTATTTCCTTTCCTCCAGGTAGTTTAGGCTCTGGTATAACCTCAGTCTTTTAGTCTCTGGTAATATAGTTTCCCTTGATGCAGGCCTTCTTAAGAAAAACAGAATGCTCTGGGTATATTTCAAAATGGTTATTTTTCCCCTCCCCCTTTTTGGGGCATGAGGGAATTTTTTTCAGGTCTTCATTGTGTGAACCTAGTAGGGCTCCTAGAGGTAAAAGTCATGAAAATGTGGTAGCCCCCTTAAGACTGCTCCCTGCCCCACAAAAGAGTTTTTAATGCACAAATTAGTCCACGTTGAGCCTCCCGCAATTAGCCAGTTGCAGGTTAAATTTTCCTATCCCAGTACTGGTTTTCCCAGAGGTTTCTGTTAGGTTCATGATTCTCTGTATATCCCTGTCTCTCTTTCCAATCTTGAGGTCAGTGGTTTGCCCTCTGACCTCAATCCTCTGATGGATCTAGGAATTGTTGGATTTTACTTTGCTCAGCATTTTTGCTTGTGAGGATGGATGAGAGGGATGACTTCCAAGCTTCTTAGGTGCCAGAGAAGACACCAGACAGCAGGTTTTTATCAGGGAAAGAAGGAAAAACAAAGCATGACTAAGCATGTTGTTTTTAGTTGTTTGTTTTGTTTCTGCTTTTTTTCTTTTTTTTTTTTTTCCTTCAGTATTTCATCATAGGATAGTCTCTGAGTCAACATCTGAGAGTAACAGGATACTTAAAGTTGGTTGTTTCTCCTCCATCTGTTTTCCCTTCTCACTGAGCTTTGGAAAGGTTCTGAAATCCAACCATTAGTGTCATGGAAAAGGCCTCTTTTGAGGTGGTTGTATTCCCCTTGGTTTCTGTAGCTTTGGAGCTACCATTGAACAGAAAGGGAGAGAAATCTGACACTCTCAATTGGTAGGTGTGATAAAAGGACAAGAAATAAAATAAGAATGCATTTATCTAAGCGGAATACTAATAAGCTTTGCATGTTTTTAAACTTTATGTATGTTCTACCATCAACCTGTAAAGAATATAATTAGTGTATTAATGTTCTAACATTTTTCCCCAAAGCTATTATGATCAATGGGTGTTTCTAAATTGAGGTGCCCTGGAACAAGATCAGGGGTAAATCCAGGAAGAAAAATAAAACATTGTATCTTACCAGGAATGTGTCATCATCATTCAAAATTACAGATGCTCTGGGATGATCAAAATTTTAAAGCACAAAATAAAAGAAATTAAAAATCTCCACTGATTCAGCCAAATTGCATTAGCATAACCTCCTAATCTGTGGTAACAATGGACTCCCATACAGCTCTTTTAATAAAAAAGAAAAGCTATATTTATTATACTTATTTTTGATTACTATAGTTCTAAACTGTAGTATTGGTATTACAATTTTTTCATAAAATAAATATTCACCATGAACTAATTTTAGCAAAAACAAACAATAAAAAACTACGTCCTTGAAAACAAAACAAAACACATTTACCTGTTATAACAGTGAGAACTAATTTGTTGTCTAAGACTATTTATTAAAAGAAACTAAAACATTTATGACATCTTAAGAATGCAAATTATTGCCCAAATTATTCTTCTCCTTTATAGAATATCCCAAGCTTTTGTCATTTCAAGACACAAAACTTCCTGATGAAAGGTGTAAGTCATTAAAAGTTCCGGCTTTTACCTGATTTATGCAAAGATTAAAACACCTGATATACTCTCTTATCCAAATATTTATATGTAGCTATACACATTATGTGAATATTTCATATGCATGTAAATGTATTTATTGTGTGCATACTTATATCATGCCTACATACAATATAAAAACAGTTATCCAAATGGAAATTAAAATATTCCTAACTATAGTATCTATAAAATAAAATTAAGTCCATATTAATATCTTTGGAATGCATCCCTAGTTCATAATCTCAGTGTCTAGAAACGTTCTCTGTTTTACTGAAAATAGCTTCACAAATTAATTGAGCCACCAGCTTGGAAGTGTCTTGCTACTTGTCTCTCCAAGTTCTAAAACACGCCTACTGGGATCAACACCTAGTGACCTGTGCTACTGGTTTTTGGTTTGACTCCTTCCTCCCTATGAGTATGCAGGCTTGTAGTCTTTTCTTTTTGTAAACCTAACAGCAAAGATATGAAGAAAGAAATAGAAAAATATTTGATATTTTATAGCAATGATATTCAAAAGTGTCTAATTAGTGTCTGTATTATTTTGTGTCTTTATATTATCATTTACTCATATATTAAGCAGGGAAAATATTCTATTAATGGAAACATAATATACATATGTAAATATATACTATTTATGTTTGTGTGTCTGTTTGTGTGTGTCTGTGTTGGGAATGGGGGAGGAATAATTGCTTTGTGTAGAGAAACCAAATTTGGAAGGCTTGAAATTTGAATTAAGCAAAATGCTTCCCAAGAGGGAACTAGTTCTGATGCCTTTGCAAGTCACTAGAATAAAATTTTGAGGACTGGCTATCTCTCAAGTGCATTATATTTCACTCTTTCTGAAAGTGTGGCCCTGACCTACCTGTATCAGCGGGGATGATTTTATAATACAGATTCCTGGCCTCTTTCCCAACCAGGTAAATTTGGGACTCCAGCTCAAGTATTGGCATTATTAATAAGCTCTTCCAGATGTACATTAAATTTTGAAAACCAGGTAGTCATTAAATGTTTAGTTTATCAAGACAAATTAACTTGATATTTGTATTTCTCGTGGTTTTACATTTTGTCTCATTTTAAATGGTTATTCCTGTTTGTCCAACTAGATTTTTGATAATAGTATATCAGGAATTTGAATAACACTTAGCTTACATCACACCTTTATATACATTTTCTGATTTAATCCCTCACTAAAAATCTTTAAAGCGTTAGCCATATTCTACAGATGGAAAATCAGAGTCAGAGAGGTAGAGCACCTTACCCTGTTGCTAAAAACTACAGAGTCCGGATTGGAACCTAGGGTTTGTGACTGAGTTTTGTGTTTTTCTCACTCCCTCAGATTTATCTTACATTCATAGTCCACTGAGCGTGAGTGTTTTTCGGTTGGATTTGCATGTCTTGATAGTGTTCATAAGACTTCCAGGTAGCTGGATGTTTAGCTATACGTGCCCAGTATGCAGTTGGCTATGCCATTCTGCAGTAAAGGTGAGAAGCAAGTGTTGAACAGGAAGGCTTTGGAGTCATTAGTGTCTAGGTTATAGTTAGAGCCACGGTAATGGATGAGATCATTCAGAAAGGACATGTAGAGTGAGGCAGAGAGAGGGCCTGGGTTGGAACCTACAGAATATCAACATTTAAAGAGAAATTACCAGAAGGAGAACCGATACGAGAATATGAGAAAGAGATGTAGGGAGTTCAGATTTCAGTGAGGGGATGAGAAATGAGGACGCAAAGACAGCAGCAAGCTTGGATTTCTTTCCCAAATATTTGGCCATGAAGTGAGAGAAAGAGATGATTGGATGGATGGATGGATGGATGGGATGGATGAAGGGATGAACGGATAGATGGATGGTAAGGGGAGAAAGAGAAAGAAAGAAGGAGAGAGAACCTGCTCATGAGATGGAAATGGTGTAGAAATGGCTGATGGTATGGTGTTCAATATGGAAGGGAGTTGGATTTCTTTGGGAATTAAAAGGAAGTTTCAGTGAAAGGAGAGAGGTTGAGAAAGAGCAGGAAAACCAACGCATCTGGCACAGATGTTTAGCTTCTTGCCCAGGACAGAGTAGGAATGAGCAGAGGATTCTTAACAGGCAATGCTGCTTGAATAATCGATTCCCACCCATGCTATAATTTAGAGCTGAGATTCAGAGACTTCTGAAGATGACATATTCAGGTAGGACAAAAGATTCTGTGGTTCTGTTATCTGACTCTAAGTAAGTTTTAGGTAGAAAAAGAAGTAACTTAGTGATAACAATAAAGTAGCACTATATAGGCAAAATTGTGGAATAGCGTTGGGAATATGTAAGGAAAACAGATGTATCTGTTTCAGAAAAGGGAATATGGATAACTCACATTTGAACTATAATGTATACATGTTGTTTACTGGTGAGATTACTGGAAGCCTATTGTCTAGGAATGCTGTCTACACAAATATGCTTCATTATGCTCCATGGCATTAGCCAAACAATTTTGTAATGAACTAAATTGATGAGGATGACCCAAGATAAACATTAATTTTCAAAAACATCCCCCTGGAAAATTACTGGAATCCTGATTATCCATGGACTTGTTTATTTACAACTTTGTGACATTGCCAAGTGTTACATGACGGTCAGACTTCTTAGGAAAGTCTAAACTAGAGGCCTCAGGAAATTCCATTAACAATTTAATTTTAGTTCATGCATTCCAATTTTAGGGTAATCTTTTTGTTTATCATTTTCCCATGCAAATGTAGGGAAACACTTGCAGCATTGGGTGGTTTTATAGTCCTCAGAGCAGTGAACTGCAGGCCTTGCTTTGAAAATCATGGATTTAGGGGGTTGGTGGGATTAATAAACTTTTCCAGTCTCAATTCCTTGGGTAAACCAAGGGGTCCTGTTAGTTTTCTGGTGAATTAATTGAATCAGATACCCAAGTGCCTTTTTCAAGTGACAACGTGATAGAAGCACCTAGAGTAGTAATTCTGGTAATTCACAGGTGAGGGAAAAGTTACCTTGGTACCTGGATGGAGATGCAAACATTTTGCCTTAGGTGGAGCTTTTACCTGGTGGAAAGGGAGTAGAAGGGAGGTGGGGGGTTTGACAGTGTCAGTGTACAAGCAAAACTTCCCATATGTTAAGGTAGGCTTAGGAACTACAGGAAGCACATTTATTTCATTTAAAGTGTTCCTAAAGAAAAATAATAACTAACCATGGTGGCCATGATAAAAACAAAAACTGTTCTGATTTCTTAGGGAGACTTTCTGAAGATCAAAGAATGGAAGGGAAAATTTAAAAGCACAAACAGACCATGGGCAAGATTATTTATAATTTAAATAAACATTCATAGCATGTATTATATGAATTAGCAATCTTATTTCATGAGATTTAATTTTTTCAAGTCTAGCAATTAAGACTGACAAGATAGTCTTGGTAGATAAATGTATTAACAAGAGAGGCCTCATCTTTTCATTGCTTGAATATTGAGGGACAGTAGGGAAAGAGATCATTGTTCACTTATTATGGGACAGTATTTAGTTTTTGGTCACACATTGTAGTTTTCTCAACCTGGGAAGGTAGAGGTAGGGACTTTCACTAATATCCTGGTTGGTAAATATTCTGCATTTGGTGCATCCCTTGCTGGGAAACAAGCTTTTTGTGCCATAGAACTGAAACAGCAACACTACTGTTAAACTCAAGTGATTTGCAAAAACAATTTAATTAAAACTCCCTTAAAGAGTGACACATATCTCTGTTTGTCTTTTCCTTAAACAAAGAAGGACAGGGGAAGCTTTAGTATTTTGTTTCTACATTTTCTTAACAGAAGGGAAATTTGTACCATCTTATTTCACACTGAACAAAGGAGAATAAACCAGAGGACCCCAAGACAGGTTTTGAAATTGTTTTAGGCATAGCAGTTGCACGCACTAAAACTCTCCCTTGCCCCAGGATGTCAATGTCAATGCTAAACCCTGACTTCCTCTAGTCATGCAGTATCGAAGCTGGAGGTCATCCAATTTAACTGACTGAGGTAAAGATGAGATGGCCAAGTTCCTGAGAGCTACAGGACTCACCAAGCCAAAGTCACACCTCTCATTGGCCTAATTTAGAACACACTAAAAAGTTAGAAGAGTAGGAAGATGCCTGGATCCCTATTTAGCAGAAAATTCAATAAAGATCTATAATTTATTCTTAAATGGTTGCACCTTTTCTCGGGCTGTGAAGTATACCAAATACGTTATGCCATTGTGTTTCTAGCATTGCTATGGAAAAAATTCTGTCAAGCTGCATTTTATGTGATTGACCTGGGCTATGCTTTCTTGCTAAGTTTGAGGTATCAGGTTCTTGTTAAAGAAGTTTCTATCTGAGCCAAGAAATATTTTTCTAAGACAGCCCAGTGCCCTGTGGTTGCTTTCTGATTTCTTTGTAAAGTTTTGGTCAGCTCTCAGCTGGTGTAATAAAAGTAACAGTGATAACACATTGTACTCCCAGATCACTGTGCTATTTGCCAAGTTCCAGTGCTATACCTCAGGCTGGATTCCCTGGAGGGAGAAGGAAATGGCAAGACTTGCAAAGACTTCTTAGACCTATTTCTGTTTTAGACATATTTTGCTACCTAGGGAAGAACAATGTCTCTGCTTAGGTTATAGGGAGGACCTATAATTCCTCTGCTCAGGTGACCGACCGTTCTAATTCTCAGTTCAAACCGCCGGATGAAATACACTAGAGTTAAAATGTGTCAAGAGGGACTTCTGGGTATGGAATCACCGGAACACTACTTTGCAATTGCAAAAGGAGGTTAAATCCTGTCCAAAGGCTGGTGCAGTAACCTGAGAAGGCATTTAAAGATATACCCGTGCAGGTTGTCCACAGCACAGATGCACAGACACATGAGGGATTATCCAAGTGAATTGTTCCATAGCCTCCTTCCAGAGTGATCAGCACAGTCTTGGGGTGAACTTTACAGATATTTGCTTAGAGATCTAGTCTCCAGCTAGTATTTATATGCATTAGTTCACTGTAATGAAAATACACTCAGAGGACCACCCTGCTGAAACCTGTGTGGCAATATGGGTGGTACCATGCCAGATGGACGGTGTCAGATGGAGACCAGGAAATTAGTAGCTCCAGATTCAAGGCCCAAGTGGCATTTTCACTGATTAATTTTGTATCATACCTAACCTGACCAATTCTGCCAATGCATATCTACAAATACTTATTGAGCACCTAGCGGCGTGCAAAACATTGTGCTCATGCAATGGCAAAAATAGGGGTAAGACAGAGATGCTCTCTGGTCCATGTCATCTTATAGTAAAGGAGAGGGAACAGGCAGGGTCCACAAACAAACTTTACACTTCAACATACCTCCAACATTACCTTTCCCTGACTTCTAACTCTTTGTCCAGGACATACATCTAGCTAAGAACTTGAACTCCACACCCCAGCACTTCCACTGACTCCCCTGAGTGCATTGCATTTTCCCATTCCTTCTGTAGCATGCACCAGGAAGAGTATGAGTTTTGGAATCCGACAAACTGTGCTTCATTTGCTGGCTCAGCATTTAATAACTGTGACCTTGTGTCCACGACTTACTTTATTGAGCCTCAGTTTCCTCATCTGTAAAATGGGATCTCAAAATCAGATCCCATTTTGCAACCAGCAGAGCGTCAATCACACATGGTTACTTCATCAATAGTTTTCTCCCTTCCCTTTTCTGCCCACCCTGATAGATTGCTGGTTCTTTCTGATTCTTCTGTTCTCTTTATTTAAGATATTGCAAAATCTTTGCTGTAACAAGGGTTCTTTTACATACTCTTCATTATGTTTGACATATATCATGCTAACAGAGCAGACAGATAAGCAAATGAGGGTTGCTGTCTCAGTGATTGCTAGGTTCATGGAACTTAAGATTTTTTCTGGTTTTCTAAAAAACTATGGTAAGCACCAGTTAACACAGTGCTGTTTCAACAGTCTTAAGTGGATTTTGATTTGCAACTCATATAATTCTTGTCTTGAAATATCTTCATTGGTTTCCTTGGAAACTTTAAATTGATTTCAAGGTGTGCATTCTAAGTTTCAAGGTTCATAACCATAGCGATATGGATCATTTTAGCACCTCGTGATCTTTAATTCTTTTGCACCATGAACTGACAAAAGTATTAGCTACTGGTAATCTTTAATAGTAGGCACCCTGCAATGTTTAGAATCATTTATGATGTTTGTATATTTAGCAATGTGTGCAACATTTTAAGTACTAGGCATTGTGAACTGAAATTAGAAAGAATCTGAATTGCCTTTTATTGAATGTTTTAAAAAATATGTTTATATCCATGTGCCCATGTTGTTCTTCTACAGACTAACACATGAGGGATTATCAAAGTGAATTGTTCCATAGCCCCACGTCAGTCCCACATCATCCAGCTTGTTTGGCTAATGATCAATATTCTGTGTTAGGCAATGCATATAAACTTTTCCACACCTTCTTTGCTCAACGCCGAGTGCAAGAACAATTTCTTTTATCCAATAAACAAATAGAAGAAAAGTACCCTTTTAAAGTAGGTTTTCTAAAATTTAAATTTCTATTGCTTAATCCCTCTGGGCAATTTGAGAGAGACAGAGATAGGAAGAGAGAGAGGATAAATGCTATTCTTGTATAAAACTGCAGGTGACAAGCATATATTTCAATAAAAATACCCAACTTGTGACTCTAAGTAGACTTACTCCAAAATTACTTAAAATAAGTTTATTTTATCCTCACAGTTGAACATAAATGTGCATGTGTGTATGTGTGTGTATTGTAAAGAGATACATATGGATCACCCACAAAATTCAGCAAAGCATGCTTTAAGAAATGTCAGAGCTCTGTACCGCTCCCAGGCTTGATCTTTTCTGGGAGAAGGTATAATATTGCTTACTTTTATTAATAGTTCATATGTTAATTATTTTAATTTTAAAAATTCAGTTAATTTTTTTCTTTTCTCCATCCTGACTCTTTCCTCCCCAAAAGAAGGAATGACTTATATCTTGGAATTAAGAGAAGCTAAACACTTACTTGTAATGAATATGAGGATGCAGAGTAGTAACAGATACCATCTTTGTAATTAAAAGCTGTCTTAGTCTGTTCTGTGTCACTATAGAGGAATACCTGAGGCTGGGTAATTTAGAAAGAAAAAAGGCTTATTTGGTGCACAGTTCTGCAAGCTGTACAAGAAACATGGCACCAGCATCTGCTTATGGTGAGGGCTTCAAGCTCCTTCCACTCATGGCAGAAGGTGAAGGAGAGCCCACGTGTGCAGAGATCACATGGTGAGAGAGGAAGCAAGACAGAGAGAGAGGGAGGGAGGGAGGTGCCAGGCTTTTTTCAACAACCAGCTCTCATGGGAATTAACAGAGTGAGAACTCACTCATTACTGAGAGGACATCACTAAGCCATTCATGAGGGATCCATTTCCATGACCAAAACACCTCTCACTAGGCCCCTACCTCCAACATTGGAGATCAAATTTCAACATGAGGGGGTCAAATATTCAAACTACAGCAAAAGGTAAATGTGTGGTCTTTGACTCATCATGGGAAAATCAGCATTGTTGTGGGATAAATACCTAGGCTAGTTATTTAACTAATTCTTCCCAGTACAATTATTTATTTTTAATATATAATTCATATATCATGGGTATAAATATCTTTTCCTTTTTCACTAAAGAAGAAGTAATAACCCTTAAGTGACCAAGTAGATCTGTGCTGATCTTAGGGAAGCCATACATTTCATGTGACTATTAAATTTAAATGTTAATTAATTAAAATTAAATTAAATTAGAAATTCAGTTCCTTAGCCTCCTAGTTACATTTCAAGTGCTCTATAGGCACATGTGGCTAATGGCTACCATGTTGGACAGCACAGACATACCACATTTCCATCATGACAGAAAGTTCTATCAGACAGCACTGGTGAGCACAGTTTCAGGCCCAATTTGTTCTATTTGTTTCCTCCTCTTTTAGACCCAGCTGATTCTTTTTTTGCATAACCCATGTTGTTCTTATCACTCACCAAATCTGTGCAGCACAGGCTTGAAGTTTTCACTCTGCATTTGTGATTACTTGAAGTTTGCTGTCAGAACATCAATAGTTTTTCTTGCATTTTTATTATAAAAGTAATTTTTATTCCCTGTAGAAAATTTGCGAAGGATGGAAAGTAAATATAAGATAATACAAGACAACCTAAAACCCCCCGGGGATGGTTAGCACTTCTAATATTATAGTATGGTGCATTTTGCCATTTTTAATACATATACATATTTTTCAAAATATAATTGTATGTCATATTTTTGCTTTGACATTATATTATGATCACTTACTAATATCATTTAGTTCTCTTCAAAAACATTCTTTTAATATTGTATAATATTCTATCATGGAGATGTCACATAGTTTGTTTGGATATTTAGTTTTGTTTTCCAATTTCTCCATATTATAAAAAATCATAATGAATAATCTTGGACCAAAGTAATTGCATTTTTCTGATTTTTTTGAAAATAAAATTCTTGAGGTAAAATTGCCAAACCTAAGGGTGTAAATTTTTTAATTGAATTTACTTTTCTCTAATTATTAAAGAAATAAGCATTTATTTTAAAAACATATGAACATACATGAGAACTGAATAGAAAAGACAAGGCCAAACATTGAAAGCATCTTGTCTTCCTGTTTTTGTGGCTTAAAATGTGATCTAGCGGCTCTTGCATATAATCCTGACTTAAAACTTTCCTGTTAGTTAAGAATGCAAAGAAATATAATAATAGTATATTCCAGGAAAAAAATGAGATCACAATAGTAGTAAAATAGAATATATTTTTATTTTACATTAACATTTTATTTCAGCATCTTTCACACAGTATTAGCATGAGATCAGCTCCTCACAGCAGAAATTCTATAGTAAGTAGGGATACATCCTAAAATAATGTAATGCTCCCTATTTGTAAATTTTTTGTAGTTTAAATTCAACAGATTGTTTACAATGAGGTATTTTTCTACATAATTGGCAAGAAATATTAGATTTTTACCTCCCTGATGGTTTTAATACAGTTTGCACTTGAAATCATCTTCAACTGAGACCTTCTGTCTTACCAATTGATTGAATTGATGGAAACCATTTTGTGGGACAATTCTGTGAGGTAAAGCACAGCCTTTCTGATGAATAAAAGCTGGAGAGAAAAACATCTGAATGGTTATATTGGTTCTTAATGTAAGTGGTTGTCAGAGCTAAAACAAATACCCTCTTTCTTCAAACACAAAGAAAAAGTTGCTAAAATATAACAATACATAGCTAAGTCTACTAGAGAAAATCTGTAACTAGGTGTCTGAAACAAAGAATGAATTTAAATGAAGAGTGATAAGTTTGAAGACCTCCAGAGGGCTGGAAGAATATTGGATTAAATGTTAGAAAAGAATAGGAGTGGGGATGGGAATTAATGCCCCCAAAGTGACAGAAATACATTATGTGGGGACTACATGTGGTGAGGAGCAGTGACTGAGACCCCAGAATACAGACAGGACCTCAATGTTATGTCATTATAACTATACCAACCAGTCCAAGGAAGCAATAAAGAAGCAGAAAGAGAAACAAATTAATATCTCAGGAAAAATAAAATTCCAGTCCTGTGATGTGCATAACTATAAACTCAGGAATCACCAGGCCAAACTTAAACATAAAAACTGGCTTCAGGCTTGCAAGCTCCTTGGAATACCTGGAAGAAGTAAAACTAAAATTGCTACAGAGCTTTGTTTCATAGCCCATTGCACACAGAATTCCCATGGAAAAAATGAATCTGCTAAAGGTGAGCTCACAATGAAAATGAGAAGTCATCCAAGGAAATACTATATCATAAGGGAGAGTCAGCAGACCAATAAGAAATTTATATTAAAATAATCTAAATAATATTTTTAGATAATTAAGATGATCTAAAGAGAGGTAGATAGTATCAGGGAAAAAATGAGATTTTGGAAAAATTCCAGGAAGATTTGAGAAACGACTGAAGAGATGTTTCAGTAATACAAATATTATACAAATGTACATAGTCATTATAATTAAAACCGCAGTGAACAAGTTAAAGAGCAAGTCGGACAGAACTGACTTAGTAATTGGAAGCTAGATCCAGAATGCCGTACAGTTCCATAAGGAGGTGGAAAATGTGGAAGAGAGGTTAAAAGATGTGGAGAAAGAATGAGAAGACCTAGAAGAGGACACACACTAGGAGTTTCAGAAGGAGATCACGGGAAACAAGCAATATTCAATGAAATACTAGTTGAAGTAGTTTTTAGAACTTAAGAAAGACATGAACCCTCAAATTTTGAAATACACTGAGTACTAGTTACAGTTGGGGAAAATGTAAAGTTTGCCAATAGATACATCTCCCAAAAACTGAAGCAACCCAAGGAAGAAGAGATTTTACTTTTATAAAGGAGGATTTTTAAACCAGGAAAAGAATAAATGCATATACTATCTCCCCAATTTTTATAAATACCAATGAAGGTCAGAAATGAGGAATATTTTCAAGGCACTGAGAGAAAATACCAGTTAACCCAGAATTTTAGAGCCAGATACAAATTTGATTGTAACAACCAAATAAAGATTGAAGGAGTTTCCCACTCACAGACCATCACTAAGAGATCTACTAAAGACAGTCTTCCATGAAAAGGAAATTAAACCAAGAAAGACGGAATGAGATGCAAGAAGCAGTAAGAAAAGAAATCAATAAATGCCTAAATAAGCATTGATTGTTTTAAAATGATTAATTTTAGCGTGTTAAAGTGGGAATAAAATGGAAGACAACCATATCGATTATAAAAGACTCTTAAATCTCATATGCCTTAATACCTTAAAAACATACTTCAAAATAACTAATATATTCAAGGAAGAAATTGCAATGGAAATTACAGAACAGAAATGGGTTTTATTTTTCCACGGGGATATTCACAGAACTCTTCAAGGAGTTCAGTAGAACTGTAGATTTATGGGACTACATGTTGTCGAGTTTTGGGCTTTTTTTTAATGCAGTCTTTCTAAGCATCGTGAAGATTTTCCTATTAAGGGAGGGCTCCCATATTAAGTGAAAATCTTAAAAGAAGATTCTATGTTTTAAAAATAATTATTTAGAAAAATGTGAAATATATATGTGATATTTTCAACTATAGATTAATAATAATTATGAAAATAACTAAAATTAGGAGAAAATTTTTATAGGAGCCCGAGGATCATAGATTTATAAATGTATTTTTGTTATAGGGAAGACTAATGGGTGATCCTCAGGATACATTCTCTAGGGATGCTGTAATTGATCTCAAGATCAATCTCAAGAAGGAAAAAGAATGATACAAATTTCTTCCATAAAAGAGTTTGTTCACATATTTTCTTGGATATTTAGGGTCTGTTGAATACATTAAAGAGAATGGCATAATAGTTTTATTTTTATAAGTGGATATTTACAAAAGTCCAGAATTACATAGTTTACAAGTTTTTAAATTTATGTTGAAAACATTTAAAGTCAAATTTAAAATATGCCTTTCTATTTTGTTTGTTTGTTTTTTTGAGGCAAGTGCATGAGCTAAAAGCATTTAATGATCACTCTTCTATAGAGGACATCCTTGAAGCAAGGTTGTACATAACACATTTTAGATAGAAGAATATTGAGACTTATTCCTAAATAATTTCCAGAGAAGTGTGATTAAGTATTTGTTTGCAAATACTATCGGGGGAATATGCCTGATTTAACATAAGCTAGCTGAATAAGGGAAGAGAAAGGAAATTAGCTTCTGCCAAGAACCTACATATAAAAACCCACCTGCTGCTTTACTTGTTTCTTAAAGATTTCTTTATTGTAACTATTCATCATTAATGTATTTATATCTACAGTGCAAGGGTTAAGAAAATCAAAGAAAAACTAAGTACGTGACTTTCTATGTGAGAAAGTTCATGACTAGGTTAATACCACAGGCCCTTCAAGACGCAGAAAACATATTGCCAATTTAGGAAAATGTTCCTTGACCTTCACTCCACCCAGAGTAGACAGTGGTTGTGAGGATTGGATCAGTCAGCTGTCTTAGTAACTGGATTGAGCCACTTGAGAGTTTGAGAGCTACCTCTTTTTGTCTTTGTATTCTCAGTTCCTAGGACAATATCCGGCACTTAAGCGTGTATTCAGTAAAGAAGTACTGAGTGAATGAATGAATGAATGAACTCTAAGCAAAAGTCTTGATTCTTAGGATTTATTAATATTATGTGATCCAAATGGCATACTATTTACCTCTAAAGATATCTACTATCTATACCCAAATTGATAATTAGAAAAGAATGTAGGGTTGTGAAAAGGAACATTTTAGATGAAAATTTCTGAATTTCATTGAGGAGTTTTGTGCTTGTCCTTTGGGGCTCTTGACTTTAGAGAATAATATTGATCACTTATTTCCATAGCTTGAAGTAACAGTCAAGTGAATGTACAAAGGTAGCCCTTGTTCTAAAACTTCTAGAGAAATTTTAAGGGACATAATTGTAAGATGTCAAAAATATATCAAAATGTGTCAGATGATGAAAGCAATTTAGAATACTTGGTTTTAACTTCATATTCTAAAAAAACACACAATTGTTAGGAGCCTCAAAAGAGAATATATATAAGAGAAATGTAAATATATATAAGAGAAATGTAAAATATGCTAAGGGAACCATTAGCATATAATTATATGATGCATTATACATAGTCTGATTTAATTATCTTATATGAACACTAAATAAAGAAGCAATGTGAGGAATAAAAACCACAAACTACCATCCCAGGAACAATATCTTACTCAGTGATGATGACAGTCTCCCATCCTCTCAAAGTCTCTGCGGTCTTCTTGGCACTTCTAGCCCTAAAGCCTCTATTTGAGCCCTGGCTCTGCTACCTTCTAGCTCAGACCTTTAGCTGAACTCTTTTCCATTCTGAGCCTCATATTTCAAATCTAATAACAAAAATAATAAAATAAATTTATGTTTTTTAACTCACACCATTACTGTGAGGTTCAAAGGAGATAACATATATGAAAGTGACTTGCAGACTAACTTGACATGTAAAGTAATTGTGGTTATTCACTTGTCTATGCAATGTATAGCAAAATATTAAAAGTAATTATTGTTTACCTACTTATTTGTCTCCTCCCAGTTTAACATAAGGAACTAGGAGACTAGGAACATTGGTCTGAATTGTTTATCTGAATCTTAGTACCTAGAACATTACCTGACACATTGAATGAATTAATGACTGAGGGAATACACTCAGTATAAAATTACATCCTGCATTTGGGGAAAAAAAAGGCCTCTGTTTTCATTTCTTACTTGATATTTTGGGTGTAGCTTAAAGAAACATATGCATTATGGAGATATTCTATACATGAATATACTGTTATTATCAAGAATAAAGTTATTGCTAAGGTCATGATGCCAAATTCTAATTTCTTTCTAAAAATTATATGTTCATTTGAATCTGAAGTAACACTTAGAATAATAATCACACTTGACTAAAAAGCTGATAATCAGTCACACTGCAGATATATTTAATCTTACATTAGCATAATACATTATAAGCTTTCAAAGAGCTTTTACGTTGATCCTTTCCTTCAATTTTCATAACCACCCCAGTGAAGTCAGAAGAGAAATCATTAAAATACCCATTTCTCAGGGCTCTGGCTCAGAGGGGGCTGATGACTTGCTTAAGTCACCCAACTGGGGACAGGCATCAATTTACTGAACTTTGAAAATAATTCTTTATCTGTTTATTTAGGAAAGCTCTGACTTTAACCCACGTTTTTCTTGGGTTCGTGGAACATTTTGGTTCACTTGGTTGTTTATAATCTTAACTAAAATAATTCTAAGCCCATTCGCAGGCCTGAAGTGCTGCTCTGGTCACAAACAACTTTCTCCGAAAAATTTAAGCCCTCAAAAAATTATGCTTGGAAACTTGGGGGACTTTCTAATGGAAAGGAACCTATCAGAGGCTCCAGAGGGAACAGAAGGGATGTAATAAATAGGTGAAGTTCAAGGGTGAAAATTAAAGTACAACTTCATAAGTTAAAGAAACTGTTTTTTAAATGTTTTGCAAAGTTCTGTCTCACCCTAATCCTATTTTTCTGCATTGATTAGGCGACTTTCATATTCTTTCCTTGCACTCTCCAGAATATCCTAGGCCTCTTATTTCAGCAGGAGGAGGTATTAAACTGCTCTCCAAGTTACCCTACATTTTAGGGTTTGTCCTTGATCCAGAGTTTGTACTGAGTATTTCTCCAAATGAGACTGGCTCTTCCCAGACAACCGGGTTCAAACGCCAGCTCAGCCATTTCTTAGCTGTGTAACTTGAACAAGTTCTGTAAACTCTCTGTGCCTCAATTTCCTCACCTGAAAAATGGTGGTAACAATAATACACTCACCGCATAGGGTTGTTTGGAGAAAGAATTGGTTAATTTATAAAGCATTATCACGGTGTCTGGCACATGCTAGTGAAGTGTTAACTGTGATTGTAATTATTACTGCTTTTATTATCATTATTTTCCTTATCCTTATTATCTTCAAGCATTGTTATTTATTTTCATTGTTCTTATTGTTGCTAAGTTATTATTAGTACTATCATAATCTTCAAAAAGAAGGGCAAGGCGGGTGTGGTGGCTCATGCCTGTGATCCTAGCACTCTGGGAGGCTGAGGCAGGAGGATCGCTTGAGCCCAGGAGTTGGAGGTTGCACTGAGCTGCGATGACGCCACTGCACTCTACCCCGGGTGACAGAGTAAGACTCTGTCTCAAAAAGAAAAATAAAAAAAAGAAAGGCAAAGGCCCCAGAGGTCATCATAGTTATGTCAGCCAAGAAACAGATTGCCTCATTTTATTAAGGCTACTTCATGCAGCTCTGAGGAGTGGAGGGCAGGGAGGGGGAAGCAAAGATTCTGCAAACCCAAACCTGTGATTGTTTTGGCAAATAGGAGGAGTGAAGAAACAAGAGATGGAAACTTTGAAAAGATTTGTATATAGGTTAGCCAACTCGTTTTAAAAATCAGCTTTTGCACTATATTGGCTGCTTCCCTGAACAACCATCAATGTCCAGAACATGTTGGAGAAGGGTCACTATAAGAACAGGCCCAGGGCTTTTTTCAGATTACCATCTTTTAGGGATGCTCTGTGTTGGATTTTCAAAATCATCACGAGTTATATCAGATTGATGTCTACTTAGGTAAATAACAGAATTAGGTGGGTAATTTCAGAACAAAAAAAAATGTATTTCAACCATCAAATAGCAGTGATGTTGTGCTGTTTTCCTATTGCATTATTATTACTATAAAAATTATACTACCTACCTTTGCTCTTTGTCAATCCATTCACCTCATAGAAGGTTACTCAAGAGTAACTTTTTAAATGTAAGTATCGTGTCACTTCTGAGGGTGGTGAAGTTCCCACTGCAATCCAAGCCACAACTGAGCCCACAGCTAGAGTTCCCCAGGCTCTGGGCTCGGGTCCAGCACTTGAGCGTCACCTCTCCATTCTCCCCAGCTCCAGCCACCCTGCTGCTGGTGTCTCATTCCTGGCCTTTTTCTTGACCATTTTCTTCTTCTTTTCTGCTCAGGGCAGTCCCCCTGGCTATACTCTAACGGTACGCTCTGCCCCCAGATCTTCCTAGATCTGATTCCTTCTTCCAATTTAGATCCCAACTCAAGAGTTACCTCTTCACGGAGGCTGTTGATGATCATAAAATTTGAAGTATCTCTGCCCCTCCTTTCCTCTCCCTACCTCCACCTTGCTCCAGTTTCGTGCTATCACACAGCTTAGTGTTTACAGCCTAGTGGTTAACTTGGTGGGTTCTGGTCTAATGCCTGGCTTTGACTCTTGTCTCAACCAAGAAATTACTCAATCGCATCCTGCCTAAATTGCATCATCTGCAAAATGGGAAAGTTGATAGCACTTCTTCTCAATGTGGCTGTGCAGCTTGAACAAGACAGTGTATGTGAGATGCTTGAATAGCTCTTGGCACATGGAAAGCATTCAATAAATATTGGACACTGTTATGACTTTATTCATAGTACCTTACATTGTCTGTCATACCGTAGAACAGTGCAAAGTAAGCCCTCTAAGAGCAATAATAGCCCACTGGCTTTATCACTGTGTCCCTGGGGCTTAGAAAAAGCCTGGCACAAGATTAAACAAACAAATGCTCAGTATCTGCACACACCTCACTCACCCTTCCTTCTTATATTTTCTCCCACTGAAGGCAGAGATTCTGTTCTTCTCCAGGAACAGAAGATACTTTATAGCCTCATGCAATTAGCCCACATAGACCCCCTTATCCCCTTAGGATTCTTAAATCTTTATAAAGCTGCCATCTTTTAGTTTTACCAGGTGAGACTGGAGGACTACTTGGTGTAATGGTGCCCTCTGCATGTAGAGGATAGAATTAAGTTGGCCCCAGCTCCAGGACCTTGGCTCCAGGTGGACTGGACCCTTACACAGGGTCAACTGGAAGCGCGGTCTTCTCTGCCCTCTCCAAGCCATTTTTGCTTTGGATTTCTCTAGAATGTAACCTCATCGAGGATAGAGCTTTTGTCCATACTCCCAACCCCAACATCACCTACTATATGCCTGGCATATAGTAGGCACTTTGTGCATGTTTGTTGAATGAATAAATAGATGAATAGAAAAAGGTAGTTTTCCACCTTTTTCTCCCCAAATGGCCCCGCAATCTGGGGCAGTACTGATAGAAAATATTGATCATGTCCTTAATTGTATGCAAGGTTTGGGTAGCAAGATGATAAGGGGTAACAAGAATAAAAAGAATAAGAGAACAGAAAGAATAAAGAACTAAATTGAAAATAGAAAATATAGTTTAATGACACTGCGCTCCCTGTCATAAATGAAACTAGTCATATGTTTAAAATTGAAATGTATTTTAAGATAAAATTTTTTTAAAGATTTCAAGGTCATTGGGCAGTGTATTCCAGATGCAACAGACATACGTGCTTCATCTTTATCATTTCAAACTCCTGGCAGTGCTAGCTCATGGCAGTTCTACGAGCAGGAGACACCTGACAAATGAGACACTAAAATAACTCCAACAGTGTCCATCCCTGTGGTATCTCATTTAAAAAACCAATCACTTTATATAAAAATCTATACCCCAAAAAGCTTTTAAAAGGATATTTCATTTAGAAAAGTGCCTGCTATAATTTTCTTTTAAGTAGAAACCTCTTCAGTGAATTAACAGTACAATACAATCATCTCCAACAATCCTAACCTCAGTCCTATGGAATAGATAACACCACGTATTTTTATTCTCATTACACATGTGAGCAAATTGAGTCTTAGGGAGGTTAAGTAACTCATCCAAGACCATAGTTAATGAGGGAGGCAAGAACCCAAGGCATCCAAACTCACGGACCACTGTTCCTTCTATTATACTAACACGATACCACATGGCCTCTCCTAGAACGTCTGTGAATTTGTCTTTCCACATTAATGATCAGGGGGTCAGACAATGGGTATAGTATGACTCTGTGAGTAATTTAGCCAGTAATTTGGGACTAGCAGTCTCATTTTTTTGTTTGTTTATACTCTTATTTAACACTCTGCCTATATCTCTCTTGTTTTATCTGAGAAACTAAAAAATAGAGGAAAAAAAAAAAAGAAGGGGGGGCCGTGGGGAGGAATCAAATTCAGATATCCAAAAGTACCGATCATGACTATTCCAATTCAGATCCAATGCGCACAGATCAGCTGTTCATTTGAAAGTTGTCCAACGTTGCCCAGCCCGTCTGGGCTTATCCACTGGGTGTCCTGTTCCACCAGGTGGTTTATGAGGTGCTCTGTGAAAAGGTGCAAACTCTCAGAGCCTGTTGCTTTGGTTGATAAATTTAAATAAGAGACAGAGGAATTAAGAACCCTTGACCAAGTATTATGGGAGATTTACTTGTAAATTAATATTTTAACAATTCTGATTGAAACAGTGGTTCAGAATTATCATGAGAACAGTTAAATTATGGTATTTCTTATTCTGCTACATTTTAAATTATAGTTATTGCACTGGTTTAAAAATCTATTAAATACTATAAGCAAAAGAGGTACAAATGCTAGCTATGAAAGGATGAAAAATCAGGAGTTGTTGCAGATGACTAGCAGAGCCTCTGAAAGTTTTGTATATATCATTGTTATTATAGAAAACATCAATTTTCATCACTGCTTCCACAGAGGGAATAAGATATGTATATTTGACTCTTCTTATCTGCAGTAGTAAAGTTCTATAAAGTTGCCTTGAACACTGAATTAGTGAATACTGAACCATTGCTTCTAGGGAAAATACAGGGTTAGTTTCTAGCAAGCCTCTGGTCACATTTTTTTGTCAACTGATCAACACATAACCTTAATTTATGTGAGTTTCTGTTTAAAGAAACCTTATTTAACATACACTGTTGATTCATTAATACTGAGCTCATGGCCAACAGCACCAGAACTCATACCTGAACGAAGCTTATCTAACACATGCGCTTGATCCGTAAAGGACATCATAGCCTTCTTGTACTTAGGGACGCTAGACAGCACTTCAGCATTACTCTTGGGGCCATTTTAAATAGCAATATCATCCAAAAAAAAAAAGCACACAAATGCAAAAAGTGTGACACTACATGAACCATGAAAAGGTACATTTGTTTTACAGTGTGCAAGTTGAAACAAGGAAGCAGAATGTCACTTTTTTTACTTCAGCTGGGAGGGTGACCAACAGGTGACTCAAGTTTTTGCCACTCTGCGAATAGTCATAAATATCTGTGAAAGCACCATGAGTTATTGATTTGGGGGCTACAAATAAATTTTATCAAGTAGGAAACTTGCAAATTTGGACCCAGCAAATAATGAGGATGGAATGTAATTTTTAAAGTAGATAAATTTAATTTGGGAAGATTAAAGTATATGCACAACATAAGGAATCACCAATTGCCAAAACTCATGAACATTAGAAAAGCAACCAGCTTGGTGTGGTGGTTCACACCTGTAATCCCAGCAACTCAGGAGGCTGAGGTGAGAGGATCGCTTGAGTCCAGAAGTTCAAGACCAGCTTGGGCAACATAGCAAGACCCCATCTCTAAAAAAATTTTTAAAAATTAGCTGGGCATGGTGATGTGCCTGTATTCCCAGCTACTTGGGAGGATGAGGTAGGATCGCTTGGGCCCGGAAATTCTAGGCTGCAGTGAGCTATGGTCATGCCACTGTACTTTAGCCTGGGTGATAAAGAGAGACCCTGTCTCTTGGGAAAAAAAGAAAAAGAAAGAAAAGAAAAGAAACCAACCCTTTTATGACCTGTTGATGTATTTACCAAAAAAGGATCATTTAAATGGCTCTATTTTGTTTCTTTAGCAATTTAAATGGTGGGAGTAAAGGTACCAGACATACAATCTGTAATGTAATTTATGGATGAATGTACAGAGAGCTGAATTAAGATAAGTAAAAACTCACAGTGACAATAATAGCTCTTACAGGGAGGAGTAACATTCTCAGAAATGAAGAAAAATGGACCCACGTAGGAAGCAATACTCAAAGAACAGAAGCTTCTTCCTCGCTTTTCAGCACTGAGATCCTGTGTGAGATTTTCCCCTTCATTGCCACTGCCTCTGTTTTACGTGTCATAAACATCTGTTTTGTGATCACAGAGACCCAAGAAGCCCTGACTCACCTGCGTACTATTTGTATGGCCCCAGGAGGGGACTTAGGCTCTCTGAATTTCACTGTTACCATCAATTAAATAAAGATAACAATACCTTCTTTCTGGGAAGTTGATTTAAGGGTCTGGATAAGGTAATAGACGCAACCACCTTATGATAGAGCAGAATCATAAAGAGGCTCATGGTAGAATCATTAAATGACATTTCCTTTTCCTTAAAGAGAAACAGAAATCCACAGCTCTAATTCTTTTCATATTTATAGTTCCTGGCTGTTATTCCAGAGGTGTCCTAAAGGAATTCTTTCTCCGTAAGAACAAGAACTCCCAGGAGGATATGTAAAGATTTTCACAGTCCAAGTGTTCAATTTTCACAAGTCCAAGTGTTCAATTTTCTTATCTTGATAAGTCTTCTCTTATCAAGGTATAGGATCCCATATAATAGTTAATTCCTACTCTTACGTTATGGTAACACAGTTTTCATTACTAACATTATATCAGAAAACCAAATAATTAAAAATCATTTGTATAATATTTTCTCTGGTTGTTTTTTGTTAAGATTCAATTTCCCTTGTAGTTAATGAATGTTTAAGTTGCTGTTGAGTCATAACTTTAAAAAAATTAAAATACTCTAAATTACTTCTTTTTTAACTTTTCATTCCTATAAATGCACTGCTACTATCTAAATCTTTAAAGGAACGTTAGATTTTAGAATATTCTATTAAAATTTAAAATACCTTCATTTGAGGAATTATTTTGGAAATTCTGCATATAAAAAAGATAATTATCTCTCTTCTTCAGTGTGAAAATAAGGATAATTTCAGCATATGTATTTTTAAAAACCCCAAAGCCATTGTGGTTTTAAATATATGTCATTTCAGCTTCAATAGACTGAAAATGTATTTGAGTCTTGGGGTAGGTGTAAGAAGTGACAACTGATTAAGACACCATACTTTCCAGAAGTTCACCAAAATTGCTCCCCTCCCTTGCAAAGAACAAAAAGAAAAGAAAGCGAAACTAGAATAGAAGGAATCATTAGAACAGAGTGGACCACTCATCTGAAAGATTAACATTTTTCTAGCATCAATAAAATTTAGCCAAATGGGAAGGAGTTGATGGTATCAGATTTATAATTTCTTTTCTTAAGAAATTAGGGAAGCTTTACAGAATTGGATGAAATTCTGACCTATTCCATTAATGATTCCCAATATCAATAAAAAAGGGCTGGAAATATGAGTAAGTCTTGGGAGAGCAGAGGAAGGCTTTCCCCATTTTGGCTCAAGGTTTCTGAGGCTTGAATATGGTACTGGAAGAGAAAGCCTTGTCCCGGACCTCAATTGGTAGAGCAGTACAGTTTCTTAGACATTTGGGAGCAAGCTAAAAAGCAGAGGGCAGAACCTGGGAGAAGAGCAGCGCAGTGTTCTTGAAGGATTGTTGCAGCTCTGGTCAACAGCTGTAACAGAAAACAGAAAATCCAGGATTAACGGCATATTTCTCTAGTTTAACTTTCACCAATATAGCAACTTCATTCCCAAACAAATGAGCCAACACCAAAGGTCCCAAAAATAAGACAGGAATCCAAAATAAGTAATATCTCTCATTTTAGAAGGATCTGGGCCCTGATAGAATAGTTTCAACAAATTTAGACTTTGGAAAAAAAAAAGACTGCAAAGTTTTCTGGCTTTGACTTTCCAAGATACCAGCTTTCTCTGCATGCCCTCCAGTATCTAAATAATTATGATAAAAATATTTTCCAAATGGAATGTGAATACTGTGACAGAGGATACAGTAAATTCTAGTCATTAAAAAAAAAAATAGGAAGACAGGAGGGAGTGAAGATATGCTAATTTCTTCATCGTTTATGGAAGGAAGCATCAGGCAGTGTTCAATTTCTGAGGTTAAAATTCAAAAATATACATTTTAACATTTACTTAAAGATATAAAGATGATAACAAGTTTTCTAAGTTGTTAAAGTAGGAATTAAAGAAAACTCACTCCGTATAACAAAGGGTATAAAACAAAGAAAATACCATCAGAGCCTGGGAGAGATGAAGACAGCAGAAAAGGAAAACCCAACATAACTATTACAAGAATGAATGGAAATATTTAAATTCATTTATTAAAAAATAAGTATCTTTAGTTTAGGTCAGAAATCCAAGAATGTCTGGAGAAAGAGAACTAAAACAAATGGATTTAGTTAAAATAAATGGCAAGGCAAAGCTATACCAGGCGAATACAAGGAGGAACTGAAATTACAAGTTGCACTACTAATCAAATGGAAAATAATCCAAGTAAAAAGTATTAAATGGAGCCAAATTAGTGAAGGGGACATTCCATGGAAATCTTTTACATAAAAATCTATAATGTGAAGACTGTTGGAGGCAAAAGAAAAGCAATACAGAAATATAATGAAAGTATTGGACTTTAACACACTTCTCTGAAGACAGATTGGCGAAAATTCAAGTCTGGACTTAAGGGGAGGATATTTATACACTACTGGGAGGGTATTATTGGTAGAAATTTGGCAGTGTCATAAAATTCAGACTGCCTATCACCACAGCTTCTAATACCATTTTTAGAAATATATGCTGAGAGAAACCTTCACTGGCTCATTATAATGGATAAAAGAAAAAAAGAAAGAAAGAAAAAGAGCTTAAATATTTAACAATAGGGATATGACTAAACAGTGTGTGCTACATTCACTGAATAGACTACACTGGTTAAGGGAAACAAGCTCTATTGAAAACAGCCTGGGTAAATCTTAGTAATGTTATATTGAGTGAAAAAAGCAGGTTGCAGAACATGTACTGTTGATGCCATATATGTGTGTGTGTGTACGTGTGTGTATAGATATACAAATGTATGTATATATGTAAGTATATATATATATACACACACACACACACACCCCAAATCAGTGTTTACTTAAGTATACTGAATACTGTCTGTATTGTTTATCAAACTTTTCCCCAGAAGCCTGGGAAAAATATATTTCCTACATGTATATCTAACATTAGTGTTTCTCTCTAATATATAAATGTGCATAAGTCTAATAAGAAAAAGACAAATCCCACAATAAAAAAATTAGCAAAGTCATAAATAGTTAATGCACAAAACCAGGGGGAAAAAACCCAAAACAAAGAAAAAACCTCCAATGGCCAATAAACACTAATGTTTTCACTCAACAAGTATGTTTTGAGCATCTACTATGGGCCAGGTACTGTTCTAGGAAAAAGGATCCATCAATGAGCAAAACAGGGAAAACTCTCTGTCTTCCTGGAGCTGACATTCTAATAGTGGGTGGGGAAGGGGGAGGGGGAGCCCAGATAGACTAAGATGTTAACTACGTAAGTGGTAAGTTAGGAGGTGAAAATTTGTATGGAGAAAAAATGAGAACTTAGGCTCAGTGGAGAGGGTGGGAGATGCCCTGGAGAGAATTCAGTTTAGCTCTGGGGATAGAGTTCTCCAGAGACAAGGAAAGAAGCAGAGGTCTGGGGGGATGTCTGGTGTGTCGCTAAGGCTGAGTGGGAGAGCCATGGGAAACGAGGCTGAGGGTCACTTATGGGGAAGCAAGGACCTTGGTTTTTCCTGGAGAGAGATGAGATGGGAAGCAATTGATAAAATGGAAGGTTTTGAGCACAGCAACTATCTGATTTATGTTTTAACAGAATAACTCTGCTTTGTTGAGAATAGACTCTCCAGACTTGGAGAGGTATGAGACATGCTCATGTCTTAACTTTCCGGAATTTGGTTGTAAGAATCACAAAGCTTGAAAGATGTATACCCTTTGACTCAGCAATAATACTTTTAGGAAATTAGCAATTTCTAGAAAATAAGGATTCATATATACATACACACATATATATGTACATATGTATATACAGAAATATTAATATATATTATAGCAAAATGATAGATACAACCCAAATATCTAATAGTAAAGGCTCATTTAAATAAATTACAGTATACCTCAACACTGGTTTACCATGAAATAATTTTTAATAATATTATGGACCAGCACTTATTGATATGAAAAGTTAACCACAATATACTATTAAAGAGAAAAGTAATACAATAAAACAGGGGCACAGTTTGAGCACATTTAAAATAGACATATGCAGATGGTTTTTATGTAAATACATTCATATGCATTCCCATGGACGTCTATATAAAGGAAAAAATCCAGAATATACACCAAAATAATGACAGAGGTAATATTATAATGATTTTTTACTTTGTACATTTTTTCTATATCATCTGAACTTTTACAATGATATTATTTCAATTTTTTAGGCACAATAATTTGTATACATCATTTTGAATGATGATCTAATATCTTGTTGAACACTATTCATATTGGGTTATATTCCCAGAAAAGCTAGTACTGAAACTATGGCCATGAATATTTTAAGGCTTCATTACTCACTGTCATACCCTTTCCAAGGAGATATTCCCTATTTACTTGCCCACCAGCAGTACTATTTCACTCTTCTATTACCAGAATAGGTTATTCCCACTCTCAAACGCCTTTGCTGTTTTGCTGAGTGGTACATGATTTTTGTAACAGGATGTTAACATGGAAATCCAGCCAAAGTGATGCAGTCACACCAGGATCAAGACCAGATGTGAAAGGGCTGTACTCCACTGACAAAGGAATGATCCAGTAGTTGCTTTCAGCTCACCTTGAGAGTATTAAGGGCAAGATGTTAGCTTGAAGACTGACTTTGGAGCTCTTAAGATGTCATTGCCCCTACCAGCTCTGAGTGGGTGGAGCCGGGGGTGCCTGCCATTCACCTCATTCCCAGGGAGAGACTTCAAGGGGCTGCTGAGAGTGTTTGACAGGTATCACATACCCCTGGGAACAAAATAGACTTCTGGGCCACAGAATTATAAAGGGTAAGAAGCAGGCTGTCTAGCCATGGATGGAAGAGTTGAAAGACAAGTGGCTATGTTCTGCAGCCTTTTTCAAGGGCAAAAAAATGTGTGAATGTTTCTCTTAGACAGGACCTCAGCCCTGTGTAAGAGAGTCCTGTCCTGCAAGGCAATCTAGAGGGGCAAATAGCCTCACAGAGAGAGGCTAGAGGTACAACCCAAGTACTGTGGCATTGGTCAGTCCCTACAGGGCACTGCAGTGAGAGATCCCCAGTGATGGGGAGGGAGAGGTTCTCCAAAGAATCCACAGAATTACTATGAAAAATATAAGGAGCTTCAAACATCTGTCAAGTCCAGAGAGAGGCAGGCTAGATCACCACAGTGGCATCAGTCAAGCAAGAAAACAAATAAGCCAGTTATTTGGGTAATGGGCAAATGACCTGAACAGACATTTCTCAAAGGAAGAAATACAAATGGCCAACAGGTATATGAAAAGGTGCTCAATATCACTAATTACCAGGGAAATGCAAACTAAAGCTATGATGAGGTATCATGTCACGCCTGTAAGAATGGCTTTTACCTAAAAGATGAAAGGTAAGTGTTGGTAAGGGTGTGGCGAAAGGGGAAGGCTGGTAAACGGTGGGTGAGAATGTAAATTAGTACAGACACGATGGAAAACAGCATGGAAGTTCCTCAAATAATTAAAAGCAAAACTACCATCAGATCAGGAATCCCACTACTGGGTATGTATCCAAAGGAAATGAGATCAGTACGTGGAGGAGATACCTGCACTCCCGTGTTCATTGCAGCATTATTCACAATGGCCAAGATACAGAATCAACCTAAATGTCCACCAACAGATGAATGGATAAAGAAAATGTGGGATGTGTACACAATGGGATACTATTTGGCCTTAAAATTGAAGGAAATCCCATCATCTGCAACAACATGGATGAATCAGGAGGATACTATGTTAGGTGAAATAAGCTAGGCACAGGAAGACAAGTACTGCGCAATGTCACTCATATGTGGAAATAGAAGCAGAGTAGAGAGGTGGTTACCAGGGTCTGGGGGTAGGGGGTGGGGAATGGGGAGTTTTTGGTTAAAAGGTACAAAGTTGCAGTTAGACAGCAGGAACAATTCTGGAGATCTATGGTACAATACGGTGATGACAGTTACCGTGTATACTTGCAGATTGCTAAGGAAGAAGATTTTAAATGTTTTCATCACAAAAAATGATAAGGATGTGAGATGATAGATATGTTAGTTAGCTTGATTTAGCCATTCCACAATGTATACATATAACAACACATCACATGGTACAACACAAATATATATAATTTTTCATTTGTCAATCCAATAAATCCAATCCAAGTAAATAATTTTTAAAAATTAAAAAATAAAAAGTAAAGTTCCTATAAGCATGTATTTTATTTCAGTTACCTACCAGATTTAACCTTTTGTCTCAGCACTAAAATTGAAATTATGTATCGAATATAATAAAGATCTATTCCAATGGGGAAAAAAGAATGTCGACACCCCACTTTCCTCTCTTTCCTTCCTATACTCCAGCCCCAGAAGGATCACAGGCTTCAGTTAGAGGTTCTAGGTGGGGGTCACAGAAGGACCCAGTGGCATGAGAAAGAAGCCACACACACTTCTTTCACCCACAAGCTGGGTGATTATTTGATTATTACTTGGGATGGACATTCTTATTAATAACTTAGGACTCTTTGAATTACCCAAGCATGAGAAGCAGGATTGTGCAAACTGCCTTTTTTAAATTCAGGAAGAGGGGAAGAATTAGCCCACAAAATAAACAATAAAAGTTAAAAAAAATATATAGGGAGTTACATTATGACAAGGTGAGTTACATTTGCATGACTTGGGTTATAAGTTAGGTAATTTTCAGATATTTACTCGGCTTTTGTATGTCTAGTTTTTGTGAATTACATATTCATGTCCTTTCCATATTTAGATATTGGAGTCTTAGTGATTTTCTCACTGATCTGTGTGATACAACTCAATACTTTTGTCACGGACAACAGTGTTTGCTTAAGAGACTGCTCCACCTTACAGAGCTTTATGACATTAAAGGGAAAGACTTCATGCCAGCATTCACTTTCCATCGTTTCTGTTCAATTAGAGATGTGATCCAGAAACTGTGACTTTTCCATCTAAATTCTAAGTTGCACATGGACCAAATTCTCTGCCTTTACTATGCAGCTATTTTAGCCAGAGTAGCGCTTCAGGCCTTCCCAAACCTTCTCCCACTTAGTGGCATAGCCTCCTATTAAATTACATATTTGTTTGCTTCCCCAAGTCCTCAAAATTGTCTCATTATGGTCTCCCAGAAAACTACTGCAGAAAGGTATATTTAAACTTGGAATTGAAATCAAACCCTCCACAAATAGAAAACAACATTTAAAATAGAACCCCAGAAATAGCATCTTTAATTGATATTTTCAATATTTTGGCAGAGCAGAAAAATATTCAAAGGTTATGTTTAAAAAGATTCATTCTTTGTATCTGGACATGGGTCCATACACGGCACCATCTAGAGCACTTTCAGTGCCTAAATAATTTAGGGCTCAGCACAAAAACACTTGGCCTGAGCAGTAGTTTTGACTATGCATAAGTACTCTCATTTTTTCAATCTTTGATGAATTGGGAGATTGCCTGGAGTTGGAACCCTTTCTCATCTACTTGCACATGTACAATTTGCCCGGTGCTGGTACTCTCTGCTGAGAAAGAATAAAAAGTATTCTCTGTACCTGTCCACATACTGCAACTGTGTCTAGACTAGATTGGTGAGGTTTAGACCTTTCCATTCAGGGCCTTATTTGTTCTACCTTCAACAGTATCCATATTATTCTTTACTCTGCCAACCCAGATTTTTATCTTTTCCCTCCTTTCTTTATACCAAAGAATAAGTAGACATTTAGGGAGATTTTATCACTTAAGTTGATTTGACTTCTAAATAGCTCCTTCTGAAAAACATCCTATTCATTCATTTGTCCATTCACTCATTCAACAAATAGATGTGAAACGATTACTCCATGCCTGGCACTGTCTGTCCACACCTTCACTTTGTTCCCTAGAGAATTAAAGAAAATCACATTTTAGGACACCTGTATTAAAGGATGCATAACATCTTTGTGAGCAATCATCAAAAAAAAAAAATCGTTCCACTCCTGCTTTAATTTATTCGTTTATCTAATGAGGTTAGAAACGTGTTTCCCAAAAGGGGACTGATATTTGCAAAGAACAAAGCTTAGATGGCCAGAACTAATAAAGTAAGTAGAAGTTGATGAAGGAGGAGACACAGGAGGGCTGACTGATGGAGAGCTTAGCTGGGGCTTGAAATTTGATTAAAGGTAATTCCACAGGAAAGCTGAAATTGTTTAATTAGATACTTAAGAAGATTCAATCTTTCTCTCATGAAGAGACACCCTCAGGGGTATTTCACATACGCTACAATTTCTTTTACCAACCGCTTAGAACATTTTAGATATTTTGTGCAAGTCACAGTGGTCTCTGCAGTTAAGAGATCCTGCAGGAGTGAGCGTCAACTATGACCAATTAGGAAATGAACTCATCACGTCACTTTTGTTTTTGAAATATGACTTTTGAAAATTACTAATATTCATAGAAAAATAAAATTACCATGGGAGATTGTAAAAAGATGTATTCTAAAACCATATACTGGGTTCTCACTTAGTGTTTGTAGTAATGTTAGAGTCATTCTGTGGTTGGCTCTCTCCCTTGCCTTGTTCTTCATACAGGAAACCTTAAAGAAATTGAGTGAATAGTATCCATATTTACAGTGGTCTCAAATTTTCTGTGTAGTGTTTTTCCTCAGTGACACCAACCGGGCTTCATTTTCCAAAACTAAGGGTGATACAGCTTAATGCAAAGGTGATAGTATTTCTCAGGCATCGCCACAGAGTTAGCATTACAAAAAGTAATATTTGATGCTCCTCATCCGATGGATTTATTCAACATCTAGAATAGATATGATTTATCTTAAATTTCATAAGACTCAAATATCATGAAAAAAATGATGAAAAGTGTAGTGGCAATTGGGACTCTACCAGAGGGCTCTGAATGTCTTGATATTGTCATGACAGTCACCAGGATAGCCTGAAATAACTGAAGAAAGTAGCTCAATTGCAACACTGCTGTCACCGTCCTCTTCTCCCTTTGTTCCCCGTTCTAAAAGCTAGTGTATTTTAGGTAGGTAAGATGTTATACTCTTCTTCTAGTGGCAAAACAATTAATGATTGGCCCTTGTGAAATGAAGCAAAGAAGATGCCAGGAAGACATCAGTTCACATTAACGTATTCTTTCAGTTGACAGTAGAACCTAGAAATCTTTGAATGTGCCAATAATGATTCCCTCTTCATACAATTTCTTTTGTGTTTCTAGATTTTTCAGTTCACTTGATGTCTCTTTTAAAAGGATTTGTTTTTCCCCTTGTTTACTAAGGATGCTAAAATTGTGACCACGATTTAATAAAAATAAAGAAATGGTTACCAAGTTTCTTAACATGATTATTTTCTTAGGATACCATAAACACCACTCGGTTTGAATTCCAATAATAATATTGCATAATTATTTTTTTGTCTAAATAAAAATAAAGATTGAAAATTATTACAACTTGGGAAAAAATGACAAGTGTCTTGATTTATAATGTTATGTTTTTATTTGTAGTGCCTTGGTGTTAATAGACAGGCAAGAAGTGATTGATTTTTTTCCCCCTTTCAGCTGTTTACCTCTGCAAGAGAACAATGCAAAACAAGGCAAGACTGGAGCTAGCAGACTATGAAGCTGTAAGTATCAAGGACTTCCTGGCAAAGAAAGTCATAAAATTAACAGCAATAAGTCCTACTGTTTTTTTTCTGGGAACTCTGTTAACTTTCTACATTCATGGATCTTAAAGATCAGATTTCCAGGGATCAGACAGACCGAAACTTTAAAAATCCCTGTTTGCTTGCTTCTTCTCTTCGTTCGCGCTTGAGTATGGTGAAATTCTAAATTCACAAACTTAAATTCTTGGTGCACAAACTCTAATGAGAAGCATATTTTATTTTCTAAAAATCAATTTAACTGTGAAAACCTTAGATATATTCTATAGTGAAGCTATCCAAACTCTGAGAATTAAAGACCATTTACACTGGGAAAATAGTTTTTGCAAAACCTTCAGGTTGGTCACCATCAGCAGATAAAATTAATCTGATATCATTTGTTCATATGGTTACTATGTTGTGATTTACTGAATTCAAAGCAATGTGTAGAAATGGGCTGTGGATTGCCAAGGGTTTACATTTATTGTCAGGAACTGGATAGACTGATTGAGTCAGTGGTGGGAATGTATTGCTTTACTGTTTCTGCATAAAGTGGGCACAGAAAAGTCCAATGGATTCACCTGGAATGCTTTTTTTCATTACAAGGATATTTTAGTATTTTGCAGATATATAGTGGCTTTTTAGTTGTGTTCTCTAAAGTCAGTTATTCACAAAAATTAATATTTGTAACAGGTCTTTCTTCTTCCTATGAGACTATTTATATGAAGATTAGCTGAATTCAATGAGCATGACTTACCATTCAGAACCAGAGTATGCTTAGTACTTTAGAAATTTTTATACTTGTTTTATTGAGAAATACATATGGTCAATAAACTAGAAGGGAGTAGGGAAGATGAACACCAGCACGTCTTCACCTGGGGTATATTTTTCAGGAGAGCCTGGCCAGACTGCAGAGAGCATTTGCCCGGAAGTGGGAGTTCATTTTTATGCAAGCAGAAGCACAAGCAAAGTGAGTCCTTGTGAGTCTTTCATAAGATTTGTTCAAGTTGTGGCCTTTTGTCCAGAGAGGCACTACAATTAACACTCCTTATCATTCATTGTTACGATGTTGACAGAGTGGACAAGAAGAGAGACAAAATCGAAAGGAAGATCCTCGATAGCCAAGAGAGAGCATTCTGGGATGTACACAGGCCCGTGGTAAGCAAACACACCACTGTCATCTTCTTTCCATATCTCAGTCTTTGGAAAGTGAGAAGTGCCCCGTGAAAGGACAGGAAAGACCGTGGTCACCCCATTGCACATCCCGCAGTATCTTGGTGAATTGGTTAAGAAAACGTTGCCACTTTAGTATAGTATGACCAAATAGTGCAATATTTTATTTGTAAAACTGCACATTTTTCCACCATGACATCATCTGGTGCTTACTTACTCTTGGCATTTGAGGTGCTTGATGCTTCTGTATACACTTGAAAGAAAAAACACTGCAACAAAGCAGTTCCTCATGGTTTACTGTTTATAATTTTTTCTGGCTTTATGGTAAAAGTATAAGTCAAAATGTTATTCCTCCTTAATTTCTCTTTTTTCCAACCTATTAGTAACCTGCTTTGGTTGCCAGCTTTCACGGACTAACATTTTACATGGCTCAAATTCAAATCAGCTCGTACTTTCAAGGATGTAACATTGGATCTGTATACAATAACTTAGCTGGTTTTCTTCCTTAATAATGTTAAACTATGTGCCTCAGAGTAACAAATAATAAATATCCTTAATTAATACCAGAAAACTGTGGAAGGAATTAAACAATGGTTACAAGCATCCATAAGACAGCATGTCTAACCTCATATATTTCTTTGTATTTTGGTGCTATATCTTTTTCTTCTGTAGATTTCTTTAAATACAGAAAAGGCACTAGAGAATAATATTTACATAAGTATTGTTAGAATAAATGGCAGGTTCACAGCACGAGAGACAAATCAAGATTGATAAGGACACCTTAAAATTTTCCTCTCTACCACCTCCAGAGTCAGACCAAAATAGAAAGACTCTGAAGGCTTGTTTATGCATATATGCATTTCAATTTCAGATAGCAATGCAGTTGTTAAATGCTATATTGAATTTGCTCTTTCTTTTGAATTCTCAAAAGATTAAAATTGAGAACGAACTGGCTTTGCTGCTCAAAATTCAGTTTGTTTTATTGCTCATGGAGAAAAAGGATTATGAGGTCACACACATAGCTATTGTAAGGACATGAAGTAGGATTTTTATTTTTTTGTTTGTTTGTTTTAAGCAACCTCTAGAAACCAGCCAATACTTTAAGTTCCCATGTATATCCAGTTTGTCTCCCTGGACCTCTGGTGGCCCATCTCTAGCCTTGTTCAGCTTCCACGGCCTGGGTCCTTCTGGCAGCCCAAGAAGACTCACTCCATGCCGGCTCCCCTGCACCACACACATGTATTCCATTCTCTGAGACTCTCATGTTTTCAGAGCATGTCAACTGATCAACTGACCCCCCCGCCAATACACTCCCCTGATCCATTGCCTAAGAATTACTTGGCTGGTCTCTTGTCCTTTGTATGCTCTGTTGGAGGCACAATCTGACCTCAACTGTCTTTCTATCCAGTGGGAGTCAGGCTGCAATTCTCTGTGCCTCACACCAGCAAGGAGCACACATGAGTGTTTTGCAAGTGGCCCCCACCACATCCTTTACTAGGCTTCCAATTAGAAAGTCATCCCAAGGAGCATGTGGAGTCAGAAACCACCCTGAAGCCATTGGCTTCATCTTCCTTGTTCAACTCGAAGATGCTTATGAGGGGCTTTATGCTAACTACAATGAAGATGATATGAAACACTTTGTTGTTGCTTGTTTTCTAGAGGAAAATAAATAGAGCTTCAGGTTGTCTGTGTGCCTCTGAGAATGGTATTCACCTAAACCATTCTTTTTCTTAACGTTACAACTTCTTCCATTACTTTAGAGGTAATCCCTCTTGGCATTTTTTTAAATTGTAACATTTTCAGGTGGTCTCAGATACTTGTGAAATGCTGACGCTTGTCCGAAGGCCGTGTCTGCCACACGGGTGCTACCTTTTATCTTGTTTTTAGCCTTCTGGGTCCTTACTGAGGGTTCGTTAACAAAGATGATGATGGCGGGGATGTTAGCAGCAAGGTCCTCCTAAGAAAGCTTTTAATGGCTACTTCCTCAGCCAAGTACATAAGTTATATCTCTATTCTCTGGCTGTAGTATTAACTAAGCAATGACAAAAAGAAATTTCTAAAATAATTATACCTCCCAAAAAAAAGTGGTGTAAGGAAAAACAGCAATATTGTGATAATTTCCAAGAATGGCTACATTTTTGTGTTCATCCCTAAAAAAGAATTCTGCCGCTGTTTTAATCAACCATAAATCTATATATTTGGACCTGAAATCCTATATCCCCCAGTTAAAGTTGAATAGGTATTCCTATAGCTGAGTTTCTTCTTCATAGTCTGTCCTGACTATGGCAGTAATGAAAGACCTTTTCTACCCTATGGTATTCATTATAAAAGTTAAGTGTCTCCTAGACAGCATCTGCGAAGCCAGGTTTTGCATGCTAACACCAAATTATTTTCACTAGCAACCTAAAATGTTAGACTATATATAGAAAATACCAGAAAGTATCTCTAACTGTCCAGAAATTGAATCTGGTATGCCCCAGGGCCTACAATGGCACATCACCCCTCATGAGAAGATGTCTCAGTATCTGAGAGAAATGTCCTGTTGTATACTTTTCCATTTTAGTCACATCGGCCCATGACCAGTAGCCAGAGGGAATGGGGAGACCCACGCAGAGTAGGAAGCACGTGGGCTTTGGAATCAGGCAGATCTGAGTCTATTATTTACGAGCCCCACCTTGGACAATTATTTACCCTTTCTGAGATTCAGAAACCTCATATATAAAATGGAAATAGGCTTAACCCACAGTGTTGATGTGAACATTAAAAGAGATCATATGTGTAGAGGCAGCTAGCATAGCACATTAGCATATCACTTGACGTGTGGAAGACAATAAGTTTTCAACTTCCTTTGTGAAGAGATGCAGACAGGAGCACAAAAAAAGGTAGCATAAGTGAAATAGAATATGGCAACACATAATGCAAGTGCAGTGCGTATGCATCATTGGTTTCACCAATGTCTGCCCACGTGGCAGGATACAATCAGGGAGAATCACAACCTTCCGTTTTAGTTCAGAGGTCCCAACCAGTATAATTCCTAAGACCTCTCCCCCAGATGTCTCGGATATCTTGCATCTATTGGGGCTGACCTTGACTTAAAACTCATGTGGTCATCATGGTGTTGACAGCTAATCTGTGGGCCCTGTCTCTTAATATCTTTTAATTTGGAATTCTTTTATTTCCTGTATGCTTGCATTTTATTCTGGAACTTGGAATCTGTCCTCTAGGTACAGGTAATGCAAGAATTACCACAAAGTGGCCTTTCTTGGTGTTTATCAACCAGTGTACCTGGAATGAGTCTGGTTGTTGACTCTCCTCTTGGATGGAATTAATCCCCACCCACCCAAGGAATTTTTTGAACCATATGGGGAGTACCTTTATCCGCAACTTTTTAATTTAAATTTGTCAGTCCTGGAGCCATCTGTCAATGCAGTGACTAAAACCTGCTTCCTTCAAAAATTGAATCCAAAACTCACGAAACAGAGTGTTGCCACCCTTTCTACAATATGCAACATCATGTAATGATACTGTTTATTTTGTATCACTACGTGCCAGACATTGTGCTAAGGCCAGGCATAAAAAGTTGATTAAAACACAGTCCTTGGTTCCTGAAACTCAGTGGAAGCATGTTATGAACATAGCCACTAACACAACAAGATAGGTGTGACTGCACCATTTGTTTTCTGGGGGGAGATACAGATATTCATACCATTTACAAGACCTGTCCAGGTACACAGCTAGTAGTGGCAGAACCAGGCCTGGAACCAGGGAGTGGTACATCTCCAGGCAGAGAAAGTAGCTCCAGCAAGAATGAGATCCTAACTTTATTCATCCATTCGGCAAGAAAAAGGGATAAATAGGTAGCAATATTCCACATATGATATAGATGTGTATATAGGTGTCTGGTTATATTTTACTCATGGTTTTCAATTATCCTTTTTGCATACCTTTTACTGTTTTCAAAATTCCAGAGTTCAGGGCATCTTTCAGGTATTATAGGTCACACACCCCTGACCTAGGGGAACCCGACTACTATGTGGAGAATATTCCTATCAGGCATGGTTGTACAATATGCACCCTGCAGAGCCAGTTCCAACAAGGCTATGCAATAAGTCCTATCTCCAATATTTAGATACAGTAATCTTGGGTAACAACCTGTATACTTTATTTTTTCAAGAAGGATCTAAAATTTTTATAAATGTATAAAATATATCTAGTTTACAGAAATAATTAGTACACAAAAGAGTGAACAAAGGGGGCTTTTATTTTTGTTATGGATTTTTAGAAGGTTAATTGAAAAAATATGAAATAATCACTGTCAATTTTAAAAGTCTAGAGATTGATATTCTCATTAGAATAAAAAAATTCTGTACTCAAATTTTATGAAATTATGACATAATTTAATTGAAAGACTTTTAAGTTATATAATTGTATTTTCCTGCATTGATTTGCCTTGGTAATTATATAAAGTATCTTTATATTCTAAAGCCAGAAATGAAGGTATCCTAATAGCACTTTTTGTTGATTTTTTTTTATTTCGTTTCCTCCTTCACAATCCTTATCATTATACATTTCAATAAAAAATATAACAGATAGAAATTGATTTTCATGAAGCATTTATTAATTCAAGAAAAGGTGATCTGCTACCTTGCATTTTGTTTGCTTTTATTTGACTTGATTCAGTTTGACACTGGCATTTATTTACTCAAAAATAAGTTGGAAGCCATTAGCCAGAGAATCTGGGGAAAGGGCAATCTGAAATAGCAGCTCAGCATCTTTAAAATATACTTAAAGTCAATTTCATGTAAAATATAATACTATGTTACATGAATTTAGACCTAGAGATGTAGAAAATATATTCAATATGATTTTACTTTCTAAAAAACCATGGGGTTACTTTTAGGTCAGCTTGACATAGAATAATCAGTCTAGTATTTAATACCTCTATAAAATAATGTTAACCTCTCTAAGCATACCAGTGTTTACCCTGGAAAAAAAATTAAGGTCATGACACTAAAAAGAACTCTTCACCTACGAAGAACTCCAGACAAAATTGCCAGAAACTACTCAAGAATATAGTGGGAGAAATACACTAAATTGTAGTATGTCAAAGATAATGTAGTATGTGGGTTGACCTGTGTGTTTAATGTTTCAATACTTTTATGAACGCTTCCAAAGGCTAATGCATTAGTATTCTGTATTAATAGAATTTTAGCATCTAGCTAAATCGAAGTAAAAATTCTACTTGTCAAAGTGCTGAAGGGACTCAATTTTGGAGTTTTGTGTCCAGTTCTGGATACCATACTTTGAAAAGATGGTGGCTGAACTGGAGTCAGGTGAATGAATGAATACTGAAAAGACAAAGTAAAATAGTGCAAACAAAAAAGATTGTGAAATTATTGAAGAGATTAGTGACCCTGGGGATGAGAAGACCCAGGGAAAGTGTCTTTGTATTTTGAAAATGTTCTTAGATAGAGTTGGAATGAGGTTTATGCTTTTACCATATGTTGGGTTCTGCAAGACCACTATAAAAATGACTGGAAAATAAAATTTCAATATAAAAAATTTCTAATACTCAGAACTGTCTAAATATCACTGCCAACTTCAAATGACGGATTCAAATATAGATTAGATAGAAGTCATGAGCCAGAAATAGAGTAGAGGAAAGGCAATCATCAGATAGAAGGTGAGATTAGTAATTGTTACAGTTCCTTCCAGCACTGAAGCAACAAGAATTAGATCACCTTATTTGCTTCCCCAGTCTGTTAGCTTAGGGTTGAATGCATGCCAAGCATTCAACAAAGACGTCATGGATAGAAATACTTAAGCAGAGAAATAGAAATGTACTTTATCAGAATATTCAAAACAGAAATAATAATCATTGAGTTCTTCCTGACTTCAAGTTAAGTAAATATTAATCACAAAATAGTGAAAGTAGATGATTTACATATACCTTGTACATCCAATTCTTTTAAAAAATAATGTATATTAACATTTTCTAGTGGTTTCATTGATACTAATTTTAAAGCACTTGTTTTAACATTTGTCAGACCGTGGTCTTCCAAAGAGCAGAGAGTCTGTCTTCAATTCTCTATCCTAAACCTGGCATTTTGTAGGATACAACTTCATGCAAAATTTTGAGTCTGAGTAATTGAGAAAATGGTAGAAATATGGAATTTGTAAAGGATTTTGCTAGTGATTGGCAGCAGGTTTGGAATAGTGAGTTTGTTATAGAGCGTGCTGAGTATGATGACATGGCATCCAGACGGAGAGAGATCTTGTCAATAGTTGTAGATATGGGACCAACTTTTGAGGAGGGTTTTGGGATATAGAATTAATTTTGAAGCTCACTAAGTTAAAGGAGACAATTAAAGCCCTGAGGCAGGATCACTTTGTCAGAGGAGAGCGTGGGGATCAAAGAGGACTTGTTATCCATTTGGAAGGTCTTTTATCTTTCTTCTTCCCATAACTCCAGAAAAAGTGTTTAAACTTCCCTTTTTTGTTCCTTCAAATAAATTAGTATGGAATAGTCTGGTGAAGAAAGTATCTGTGTGTGTATGTGTATGTCAAAATCCATTAAAATATAGAGTTAAATGCCAACACTGAATAAAAGAAAGCTGGAGTAAGCTATATTAATTTCAGACAAAGCCAACTTCACAGCAAGGAAAATTATCAGAGATAAAGAGGAACATTACATAATGATAAAAGGATCAATTCTTCATGAAGACATAACAACGTTTAATGTGTATGTACTTAACAACAGGGTAGCAAAATATGAGGCAGAAACTGATAGAAATGAAAGGAGATATAGGTGAATACACTATACTTGGAGACTTTGAGATCCTCTATCAGTAGTTTACAGATCAAGCAGGCAGAAAATCAGTAAGGAAGTCAGGACAAAGTTGAACTGAACAGCACCATCCATCAACTGGATATAATTGACATCAGCAGAATATTTCATACAACAACAGCAAAATACTCATTCTTCTCAAGCTTGCATAGAACACTCGCCAAGAAAGATTGCATTCTAGGCCATAAAACACACCTTAACAAATTTAAAAGAACAGAAATCATATAAAGTATGTTCTCAGACCCAAATGAAATTAAGCTAGAAATAAATAACAGAAGGATAGCTGGAAAAACCTAAAAATACTTGTAGATTAAACAACACACTTCTAAATAACACATGGGTCAAAGAAGCAGTCTCAAGAGACATTTACAAATATTTCCAACTAAAATACACCTTATCAAAATTTGCAGGATGCAGTGAAGGCAGTGCTTAGGGGGGAATTTATAGCATTGAATGCATATATTAGGAAAAAAGAAAGATCTTAAATCAATAATCTAAACTTCTACATTTGGAAACCAGAAGAACAAGTTAAATCCAAAGTAAAAAGATAAAAGAAATAATAAAAATTAAAGAGATATCAATGACAATGGCAACAGCATATAAATAGGGAAAATCAACAAAGCCAAAAGCTGGTTATTTGAAAAAATCAATTAGTCAGTAAACCTCTAGCCAGGTTAACTAAGAAAAAAAGAGAGAAGACACAAATTACTAATATCAGAAATAAAAGAAGGGCTATAGCTACTGATTTTGTGGGCATTAAAAGGATAATAAAGAAATATTCTGAACAATTCTATGCCCATAAATTTGAAAACTTAGATGAAATGGACCCCCCAAAAAAGAAACACACAACTTACCAAAACTCACCAAGAAAATAGATAACATGTATGGGCCTACATGTATTAATGAAGAGGCCTACCTCTATTATTAAAGATTAAATAATCTAGTCAATTAAAGAAATTGAATCAATAATTAATAACCTTCTAAAACAGAAAGCACCAGTCCAGATGGGTTCACTGGTGAATTCTAACAAAAATTTAAGGGAGAAATTATACCAATTCTTTGCAATCTTTTCTAGATAATCATAGCAGAGTAACTACTTCCTAAACTCATTCTTTGAGGCCAGCATTACCCTAATACCCAAACCAGGCAAAGCTATTGCAAGAAAAGAAAACTATAGATCAATGTCTCTCATGAACAGAGATGCAAGGATCGTCAACAATATATTAGGATATCACATCCAACAGTGTATAAAAAGAATTTTATACCACAACCCAAGTGAGAATTATTCCATGTATGCAATGCTGGTTCAACATTTGGAAATGAATTTATGCAATCCATTACATCAACAAGCTAAAAAGAAAAATCATATAGATTATATTATTAATAATAGATGCAAAAAAGGCATTTGACAAAATCAAGCACTCATTCAAGACAAAAACTCTCAGTAAACTAGGAATAAAGGGGAACTTCCTGAACTTGATAAAGAACACCTACAAAAAACATAAAGTTAACATTACACTTAATAGTGAGAAACTGGATACATTCCCACTAAGATCAGGAACGAGGCAAGGACATTCTCTTTCATCACTCCTATTCAGCATCTTACTAAAAGTCCTAGCTAACGTGACAAGATAAGGAAAAGAAATATACAGCTTGGAAAGGAAGAAATAAAACTGTCGTTGTTTGCAGATGATATGACTGTCCATGCTATGTAGAAAATCCCAGAGAATCCACAACAACAATAAAATCCTCCTGGAACTAATAAGCAACTATAACAGTTTCAGGATACAAGGTTAATACACAAAAGTCAATTGTTCACTTATATGCCAACAATGAATAATTGGAATTTAAAGTTAAAGCCACAGTACCATTTACTTTAGCACCAAAAAAGTGAAAGACTTAGGTATAAACCTAACAAAGTGTGTATAATACATACATGGGGAAAACTACAAAACTCTGCTGAAAGAAATCAAAGAACGAGTAAATAAATGGAGAAATATTCCATGTATGTCAGTAGGAAGACTCAATATTGTCAAGATGTTAGTTCTTCAAAAGGTGATCTATAGATTCAACACAATTCCAGTCAAAATCCTAGAAAGTTACATTGTGGATATTAACAAATTGATTCTACAGTTTATATGGAAAGACAGATACATGAATACTCAATATAATATCTAATGCAAAGGACAAAGTCAGAGGACTGACACCACCTAACTTCAAGAGTTCCTATAAAGCTAAGACAATCAAGACAAGGTGAAAAGAATTCGTGAAAGAACAGACGAATACATCAATGTAACCAGATATAGACCCGCACAAATATAGTCAATTGACCTCTGACAAAGAAGCAAAGGCAATTCAATGGAGACAGGATAGTCTTTTCAACAAACGGTGCTGGAACAACTGGGCATCCCCCTGAAAAAATAGACACATACATCCAGAAACATACCTTACACTCGTCACAAAAATTAACTGAAAATTGATCATAGACCTAAATGTAAAATACAAAGCTATGAAGCTCCTAGAAGATAACATAGGAGAAAAGCTTGGTGGCCTTAGGATTGGTGGTGACTTTATACATACGACATCAAAGGCACAATCTGTAAAAGAAATAAATGATCAGTTGGACTTCACTAAAATGAAAATGTGCTCTGTGAAAGACACTGTTAAGACAATGAGAATACAAGCCATATACCAGGACAATATTAGCAAAACACACAACTAATAATGGACTGGTATCTAAAATATACAAAGAACTCTTAGTACTCAAAAATGAGGAAAAAATGGCCATTTAAAAATGGACGAAAGATCTGAATAGACACTGCACCCAAAGAAGATACACAGGGGGCAAAGAAGTATATGAAAAGAGGCTCAACATCACATGTCATTAGGGCATTTTAAATTAGAAACAGCAAGGAGATACCACTGCTACACCTATTAGCATGACAAAAATCCAAAGCGCTGGCCACATCAAATGCTGGTGAGAGTGTGGAGCATCAGGAGCTCTCATTCAATGCGAAATGGTACAGCTACTTTGGCAGACAATTTGGGAGTTGTCTACAAAACTACATACACTCTTCCCATATCGTATAGCATTCCCAGTCTTTGGCATTTACTCAAATGAATTTAAAAGTTATGTCCATACAAAAACCTGCACATGAATGTTAGTGACAACTTTACTCATAATTGCCAAAACCTGGAAGGTATCAAGATGTCCTTCTGTAGGATACTGTGGTATATTCATACAATGGAATGTTTTTTAGCAATAGAAAGCAATGAGCTATCAAGCCCTACAAAAAGGCATGGAGGAAACTTAACTATGCATAGTGCTAAATGAAAGAAACTAGTCTTCAAAAGCTAGTTATTGTATGATTCCAACTCTGTAACATTCTGGGAAAGGGAAAACTATAGAAACAGGAAAAAGATCGGTGGTTTTAAGGGGTTGAAGGGGAAGCAGGGAGAGATGAATAGGAGGAGCACAGGAGATGTTTAGGGCAGTGAAACCATTTTATAGGAAACGCCAGTGCTGGATACATGTCAAAGCCCATAGAATATACAACACCAAGGGTGAACCCTAATACAATCTATAGAATTTAAATAATAATAATAATAATGTATCAGTGTTGGCTCATCAATTAAAACAAATGTACTACACTAACATAAGATGTTAATATAGGGGAAAATGGGGTGGGGTGAGGGGAAATAGGGACTTCTCTGTCCTTTCTGCTCAAATTTTCTGTAAACCTAAAACTACTCAAAAATAAAGTCTACAAATTTTTTTAAAAACATAGAACTTTTTTACAAAGTGAAACAGAGAGCATGTCACAGGAAGAGTAATGAACCCAACAAAATCTCTGACCACAAGGACAAATCAGTGTCATATCATGATATCAACAGATAAAAATGAATTTTATTTGCTTAACATCAGGTCTGTCTTTGCAGAAAAGCTACTGGTTCTTTTATTTTGTGTCTTTGTACACTGTGTAGACATGACCTTGAAGTAGAAGACAAAGCCCATTTGTTGGTTTTCTGTTTTATTTAGTGTGCTTCGTTTTGTTTGTCTTATGTGGTGGATTCATTCTTGACTTGATCAGTGTGGTAAAAAAAGAAACGGTTTCACAAAAATGGCTCTGAGATATTTCTTATTTCTTTGAAAAATCAAGCTAATATGCCACAGGAGAAATATTTTTCTCCTCATGAATATTACAATGGGAAATCCTTCCAATAATTTCTCCTGGATGAGGATAAGTACATTCAAAATATCGCTTCAGAGAATGAGAAAAATTCTAAATTCCCTTTTTAAGGATTATTTGCACCACAGTTTTATGTACATCCCACATGTTATTCTGAGGCATGGTCATATATTAATTGCACACTATAAACAAGTTCATGGTAAGATTTCATTGCTGCTGTGGAATTTTTCTAACTATACTATTAATAAAAATAGTTTGGCAAAAAAAAATCAGAATAAATGGGGTGGTAAATTACTTTGATTTTCATTGTAAAAAGGCTATGCATTACACTGTTGACTCATTCATTTAGTATATCTTTCAACCAACATTTATAGAAGCTTGCCACATTAAAGGCTAAAGACAAAAAGATGAGTAAAATACTGTGTCCCTGTGATTAAGATCCTCAGAGTCCAGACTGAATGGGATGGAAACTTAAATGGATAATTATTTTGCAAATACTGTAATGAGACCTATAGTAGAGGTCTCATTATAGTAGAGCTGTGAATATAGCTATTTAAAAATAGAGATTTACACTGAGCTCATGTTTGGATGGGGAGAACTTCTCATGCCTAAAGAGAGCTGAAGGAATCACAAGGATAAGTGGTAAATAAATTTTACTTAAAAATTAGTTTTCATGTTCAAAAATATAATTGAAAGGCAAATGGACAATGTTTGAAAAATATTTGGAGTAAGTATGATAAATAAATTTTAGTGTTCAGAATATGTAAACTAATTATACAATTCAGAAAGAACATATTGTGATTTCACATAAAATAGGTAAAAGGTTTAAACTGACAATTTATAAAAGAATATATAAAAATCGCTATTAAAAATTATGAAAAAAGTTTAACCTTTCTATTCATAAAAAATTCAGACAATGAAATGAATATATTGAATTTTCTTCAATATATTTTATTTTAAAAATTAAAATTGATCATAGGCAATCTTGGCAAGAGTAATAGAGAGGTAAGTGACTCTAAATGCTATGGTAGGTGTGTGCATTGGTATTATCTTTCTAAAAATTAATTTGACAGTATGAATTAAAAAGTTAAAATCTTTTGCAAAAATAGATTAACTTGACCAGAGAAAATCAGAGTGGTTAAACTCACGGGTAGCTAAAATCTGAAAGAGTGTAACTATTCAACAATAAGGATGGTTAAATAAGATATGTCCACAAGATAACATATTATATAACTCAAAATGAGAATTTCACATATGTGGAGAAAACCTATGCTGAAAAGTGAAATGAAATCTCTAAATATAAAATTACATGTAATATGATGCCAGTGATGTTTAAAACATTAGGTGCCTACAGAGCCAGTTGGGAAAGAATATACCAAATGTTGATTATTATTATTCTAAGGATATTTGATATCATAGGTAATTTTAATTTTCAATAAAGAGAATGTATCACATTTATACTCTGAAAAATTGTGCACCATAAAATATTCTTAGACCCTTGTCTCTGACCCATAACATTCAGGGCAAGGGTAGGCATGCTTCTGCCACGCCCAGAAATGGTCAGAACACCTGTGGTGTATGGTGTGCCATCCTGGGCACTGCATTCTCAGGGGCTAACATGTGGAAATACGGGCCATCTTTTGAGCAGAGTAAGCAGAATGACCACAGCAGGGCAGGGAGAAAATAAAGTGTATGGGAGTAAGTGAGAGGGTATGAGAAATTAAGCATAAAGCAGAGAAATTAGGTGCTATTACTCATCTGTCTTCAAGTATTTGAGCAGCTATCATTGGAAAAAGGAGAAGAATTAGCCTGCTTTACTTTGCATAAAAGGAGGCAGATTTTGTCTGAATGGAAAATGTTTTCATCGTTTCAATTGTCCAGTGGATGGCATCCCAGAGCAGGGAGATCTCGTGTCATCTGAGTGGTCCAGGATTGAGGCGTAAGGGTTGCCTCTCCCTGGGTCATTACCTGGACCTCCTCTCCTGTGATTCAGTGCTTCTCATTAAGAGAGGGTGAAACTGGAGTGATATTGACTAAAGAAGCTCAGACTGAAATTTCAGAGCATCATATTGCAACCAACTTAATGAAAAGAGATCGTAATAATGCTTTTTTATCAACTCAAATTTTAAATTCAATATATTACAGATTTTATATGATATTAAGCAAACTGGGAACAGAGGATCAAGAGGGAGGAAAAAGAGTTTGAGATTTAAATTCTAGTTATTATATTATCAAGAGTAGAAGGTTGAGCCTCGATTGAACATTTTTTCCCATGACGAACATCTATTATTCTGCATGTGAAATTAATATCTGATTCTCTTTCAGCCAATGATATGGTATTTAGTAAGACCGGAGTGTGATTTTCACACATGTGAAAGCAATCATCTAAATTGTCTCTATTTTCTTCAGCCTCAAAGATGTACATATGACATTTCTCTGAAATAGCTCCAGAAAGGAGGTTCCAGATGTGTTCCCAAGAGAACATGCCTGAAAGTTTTTAGTGTGTTCCATAATCAGCATGGATTTTCATATATTTACCATTTCTAAAATGAATAACATGCTTTAAAATCTGGTGGTAGGTTGAATGACTGCTCCCTTTTCTTATCAATCAAAAATTGAACCAATTTTGGCAGGTAACATTGGCATTGTCTGTTTTTCTGGCTGTTGTTACTGTGGTGTTAAATTTTCAAATGATTCCAAGATTGGCTTCATTATCTCGAATGCTGGGAATGTAGCTTTTGTATTAATCTGGACTAAGAAGTTGTATCTCATATTATGTTTGAAAAAGTGTCATAATAAAATAATACAATTTTTGGCTATAATTATTTCATGTTGGTGACATGTTTGGTTATCTTGAGGAAGCAATTCCTTTAAAAATTTCCCTAAGCCACCATAGTAATTTCTGATAAGCCTGTTCTTTATTTACTATGTTAAGGGAAGTGATCGCAACCTGAGTACATTCTCCAAGAATATAGTTAGTAATTTTTTTCTGGGAAAATCAGGCATAGAAATCTCTTAAAACATGCATGTAGTTATTTTATCTTATTTATTCATATGATGTCCTACCTTTTATCTTTTCATTTTAAAATACTCAAAAATGCACTAGAAGAGACTCACATGATTGTGTGGTTACCCTCAGCAACTTTTATTCATGCTTGATATTTCACCTCCAGTTCTTAACACACAGTGACAATATTGCTCACACACAATATTGCTTATAATCCAGGTGACCTAAAATTGGTCTTTCCTTCATCAAGTCTCACGTTCCTGAAAAGTATCACTGAAAGTAACATATAACCCCAGGAAGTCCTAAGCCTGAATTGCTGCTTGTGTGCCTGAGACACAGGAAAATGTGGTGTTTGTAGTGATGATTTCCTTTTTATCTTGCTTGGTTCTTAGTGACCTTTGATTGTGAGGGAGGAGGGTGAGGTCCTATATTCCTGTGTCCCTGCAGCTCCCTCCCCAGAGAGCAGAGGCAACATTGGGAGAAGCAATACCTCTGTCTTCACCGTGTTGGGAAAGAAGACGGGTGGTAGGAATAAACAATTAGTTTATCAGTACCTGGGGAACATTCACCAGGTACCAGGCACTATTCTTAGCACTTTATATAAATTAGTTTATGCAATCATCACAACGGCAGGAAGTTGTTATTGTTGTCTTCTCTTACAGCTGATGGAGTGTCAGACACAGGACATGTAAGTTGTACAAGTGCTAAATGAGGAAGCTAGTATTGAAAGCAGGTGTTATGGTCCCAGAGCCCATCCTCAATCATGACAACATCCTGCCTCTTGGTAAAGCCAGTATTGGTGTGAAGTGGGATGGCTTACAAATTTTCTTTTTAATCCTCCCATTACCCTGTTAGATTGGCATTCATTTTATCCCTGTTTCACAAATAAGGTAACTGAAGTTTACAGAGATTGAGTTTTGTTCTGTTTTCTCCTAGGACTTGTTTTCCTTTAGAAGGAGCCAGGAATGAACCCAAGTGTTCTGAGTTGCGGCTCAGTGCTTCCTTCTCTAACTCGGGGTGGTGCTGCTCAAAGCTCACCCCCAAGGTTACCGCCACAGGTCACGAAGGAAAGCAGTTAGGATGGGTGAGTTAGGACTTATAATAAATCCAAGGAAAAGAAAGGGTATAACTTGTTGAAGGAAACGAACTTAATTAAAGGCAAAGTTGAATAGGTCTTTCTAAGAGATATGCCTATCTAGAAATTTCACACCACATGGTAGAATTATGCTGGGAAAAAAAAAAGAGAAAGCCTGGTTTATTATCATTGGAATATACTAGACGGTCCTGTGCTAAGAAATGAATGATGAGTTCCTAACACAGATACAAAAGGGGGCAAAGGCATCATCTTGGTTGGAGATCCCACCTTCCGCACCTCACCATTTTGACTTTAGTACGTTTAATGTCTGTTAGTCTAGACCCCCTCAACCCACCCACCTCTCGCTCATTGCTCTTAATTTTAGGTTTTTCCTAGTTATTTTTCTATGGGAACTTTGCAACCAATTGTCTAGCACCAGAAAAGAACACTTTTTTTTTGGCATTTGAATGTGTTAAATTTATAGAAAACTTGGGAGGATTGAGTTTTTTTATGAAGTTGAATCATCCTCTCCATTTGTTCATACACCTACTTTTGTGGTGTTCAGGAGCATCTTAAATTTTCCTCATGCAGGTTTTATGCATTTCTTGTTCAGTTTCTTTCTTTTTTAAAACATCTCTTTCTTGTTGTAAATGGGGTTTTCTTTTTTTATTGGATCTTTTTTTTAAAAAGTACGTATATAATTAAGAAAGTGGACATTAATTTGTATCTTACATAATTGCAGTTTTCAAGCATTTTGATCTTATTTATTATTTCTTTTTACTCCTAAAAATTATTATGTATCCAGAATTTTTGTTTTTGTGGGTTTTATCTATTAGTATTTATTATATTAAAAATCAAAATTAAAAAGTTTTTAAATATTTATTCATGTAAGTTAACAATGAGAAGACAATCACTAAATAACATAATAAGCATAATTTTCATTAGAAATTGACACATTTTCCAAAGGAAAATTAGTGGGGAGACTGGCACTGTTTTACACTTTTACAAATCACTTTAATTTTGAGCTTACTGGAAGGCAGCTGCATTCGCCTCTGCCCCTTTCCATTCAATCCCTTGCTATATCACGTGTCATTGCAACCTCTGGGAAAATCAACTGTACACGCTTGAGAGAATGACAGTGATATCTTAACATCCTTATGGAAACAGTTTTGATCTTGCAGAGCCCCTGAAAGAGAACCACAATTGTAGTATGTGTGTTTGTTTTTACAAGTAGAAGTGATCGATAAATTATTTTCTAAAGATTTTAATACATATTATCCTTACATATATTAATAATTCGTGAATTCTATGAATGGATTTCCTAATGTTGAATTATCCTTGAAATTCCAGAATTTTAAAAAACCCATTTGGTCACAATGTATTATTTTCTTAATGTAATATTAGATTTTGTTTGTTTATTTAGAGTTTTGTCGTGCAGATTCAAAAGTGAAATTGGCTTGTACTAGATTTCTTACTGATTTCTATAACAAAATTTTTACTATAAAGAAATATAATGTTATTGATTTTTGGCATACTCTTCCAGGATTTGGAAAAGCCTCGTGCAGAATTTGTTATTCCTCTAATCTAGAGATGTCTGATGAGAAAAAATTGGGGAGGGCAACATTGTATCATGAGCTAAATGCCCAAATGATGGATTACATAAAGATTCTCACTTCTATCCCCACTCCCCACACTGTGCATAAACTCTACACATGGCAGCTTCTCTCCATTTATATCTTCCGTGTCTCAAATACTGTAGATTTGGAGAGAACTAACACAGCTATGACAGTTTTATGTGGTGCAGTGTTCAAGAGATGCAACTGCAGCTAAAAAGATTTGGCCCAAATACAAACTTCTTTCTTGGGTGAGATTTTACTAAATGTCTCCAATTCCCAAACTCCTCATTTGAAATGGTAATAATAACACTTACCCCATAGGACCATTGAGAAGACATGGAAATAATATGTATAAATTGCTTATGACAGTACCTGGCACATAGTCATTGTTCAGTAATTGGTAGCCGACGTTAGTTTAGCAACCATACTTTTGAAAGGAGAAAAGAAGGCAGAGGGTAGGGGAGTATAAAAAAGTTAGCAGACAGCTATGATGTGGTATAATCAGAGAAGACTTGAGAATCAGAAGAGTTGAAGTTTAAATCCCGAGTAAGTGTATTCATTATCTATTGCTGCATAACAAATTACCCCCAAACTTAGCAGCATAAAGCAACAAACACCCATATCTTAAACAGCTTCTGAGAGTCAGAAATCCATGAATAGCTTTCTTGGGTGGTTCTGGCTCAGGGTCTCTCATGAGGCCATCAGTCAAGCTACTGGCCGGGGATGTAGTCATCTTTAGGGACTGACAGTTCTCTTCATTCACATGGTGGTTGGCAGGAGGCTTCAGTTCCTGGTCACGTGGACCTCTTCATAAGGGTGTCCAAGATAGAGCTTTCCCCATGTCTTCCCATTATAAAAAGTGAGCCCCGTGTCTGAAACCTTAGTCTTTTTATAGCCTAATCTCAGAAGTGGCATGCCATCACTTCTGCCACAGTCTATTGGTTACATAGACCAACCCCAAAATATACCACTGAGTGTCCACTATGTGCCTGGCACTTTACTGAGGGCTGAAAATAGAATTAGGGACCAGTGAGGCCTCAGTCAAGTGCCAGGCACATTGTGGACACTCAATGGTATATTTTGAATTGATGAGTGAATTAATAATTCCTGATCTCCCTCATCCCTGTATATATCCTTTTGGATGACGCCAAACACAAGGAATTACACAGATTTTTCTGTCACAGGGCTCTGATATTTGAACCAACCAAGACATTAGTGACCAGATCTGAGGCAACAGAACTTTGTCAGCTGTTGAGAAGCTTGTCGTTTTCTGGCATAGTCACTTAGTTGTTTGGGCCATTCCTCTGTTCAGATTACATTACTCTGAACCGCATGTAAACACATGCCACCTGGATTTCCTTGATACAAAATGTAAGAGAACAGCAATACATGTGGATTACTATAGATGACAATAATAACATTGATTAGAACATAGATTATGGTTTCTGGTTACAAAAGCTTTTTGCATTCATTGTGTCACCTACAGAGACTTTGTGGGGTGGGTAACTATTGTCCTTAATTTACAAACAAGAGAAAGCAAGAGTCTGAGGAGTTGAGTTTTGTTGGCTATGATATGGCTAAGAGTCAAATCCTTAATTATGACTAAAAGCATAGCATTTGTTTGAAAACCCCAGGAGTCTCTATTAAGTAGTGTACAATCTTTCTTTGTCAATTCATAATGCACACCAGGATATTATATCATACCAGGGCTGGCTTTGTGCCCGTCAACTAGTTCTTATTTTATATTACTGAAGTGTAGTGAAATGATTAATTGGGGTTTTCATTTGTTAAATGGTCTACTATACCTTGATCTCTGAGGCAGGTGACAGTCAGTGTATGTCCATTGTCACAGCATCGCTGAGAGGCAGCTACATATTACCAGCCATGCAAGGCTGCTGGAAGAGTCACAGCATGGAATGTGCTATGTAAATTCAGCAGGTATAAATATTCCCTAGAAACCTCTGTGTCTGCTTCTGGGCTTGAACCAGCAGGTATAGTATTCTGTAGATTGTAGGGAGGCTGCTTTTTAAATTTGGTACCTTATGTGTAATTTACATGCATAATTTCACGTGGTCATTTGGAGCTTAAACTGTGCCAGAACTTTAATATCTTCTGTAATATTTCCCTCAGAAGATATCAATAATATACCTATTTTAACCTTTGGCATTATCAGTTTTGTGGTGTTCAGGAGAGACAAATTAAGTTGAAGTCAATAGGAATGATGCAGTTTTCTCTCCTTAATGGTCAAGTCAGCCCATACCCATGGTGCTGCCTTCTCTATCAGTTGTACGTGATATCGTTACCGATACCTGTAACTGTTTAGAAAATCCAAAATGTGTTAAACCAAATTTAAGTCTTCCTTTTGTGTTATGAAAAAGGAACAGCATTTCTGTCTATTATTCCCATCTGTTCCTTTGGATTTAGAAATATTTTGACAATGTGGCCATCATGAGCCTCTATGAGTGAAACTGTTCTTTTTTGCTCCCTGGCTACGTCTTCTATCATCTCTCTGCTCTTTCTATCCCTGAATAGATTTGTAGATACGGTGTCCTACTATTATGTAATATCTGATGCTATTCATGTGAGCCATGGGTAGAATGAGAATAAAAACCGCTTTCCCTATTATTAAGTCAATGCTTCTATCGTCTGTGGATTGGCAACTTTTCAACGTGATTTTGTGGATAGTGGTAGGGGTGATGCTAGAAATATGGTCTTGAGGGCCAACAGCTGACTGTCAGGGAGGTGGGGAAGACCAGAGTAATAACCTCAAGTACTGATGGTATCTTGTGTAGTCCCGAGGGTGTGGGCAGGTGTCGGGAGGGAAGGGGGCAGCCCCTCACCCCAATATGCTATATGAGAAGCCAGCCTCTTAGACCATTCCTGCTATGGCTGAAGTAAGGTTCTGTTTGCCAGTAGAAAGGAACAATAGATAATCTTTTAAATGTAGACAGAGAAAGAGAGAAAACGGGGCAAAATTTTAACAGAGAATCTGGATAAAGTGTCTATGGAAGTTCTCTGAACCATTCTTGCAATTATTTTTGTAGGTTTGAGATCATATCCAAGTAAAAAGTTTAAAAATGTGCACAAACACACACAGGCATTCAAGTGCACACAAAAATGGGCTCTATCTACCAGTACCCTGACAGGGCCAGCATAAACTCTGATTTTATAGGAAGCAGTTATTATTTGGGCTCATTTTTTTACTCTGTTCATTAGCTTTTGCCCAGAAACACAAATTGTATTTAAAAAAAAAAAAAAAGAAAGAAAAAGAAAGCGAAGACAGGCTGTGCACTGTTAATATGACACCAGGTATCTCCTTCAAATGAATTTTCTCGTTTTGGAGAAAAACAATTAAATTAACACATTGACTGCCATGCCAGAAAAAATTTTTTTTTCCTTGGGGCCATGGTGTTTTATTACGAAAATAGAATTAAAAACTTCGAAAACAAATTTAATGAAAAATGTGTTATTTATTATTGTTTTTTGTGCATGAGTTATATGCAATTAAATTGTAAATATTAATTGTGACAATAAGAACATCAACAAGTAAGATTTTCATGAACCAATTGCAGGGTTTTGCCCAGGGATCCACCCATCACATAACATGTATGCTACAGCATGGCAGTGTGAGTTGCCTGTGCACCACGTGGCTCTCAAGGTAAAGAGACGTGTGAGTTACATATGCTTCATGAGGCCCCAGGCTCAAAACTAGTGCTAGTTAAATACAACTCACATGGCAGTTAATATGTTAAAATTAAAACCAACCTAAATTAATAAGCAAAAAAGCAAATCCTCTCTCAAATCCAGAAAGCACTAGGTTTCTCCTCAGCTCTGCTATTTCCCTCTCAACAATTTCACGTACTTCCTCACTATTGATAACTGGATTTTTTTTTTTTTTTGAGACAGGGTCTCACTCTCTCACCTCGGCTAGAGTGCAGTGGTGTCATCATACCTCACTGCAACCTCTAATTCCTAGGCTCAAGTGATCCTCCTGCCTCAGCTTCCCAAGTAGCTGTGACAACAGGTGTGCGCCACCACGCCTGGTTAGTTTTTTTATTTTTTGTAGAGACGGGGTCTTGCTCTTGCTCAGGCTGATCTCAAACTCCTGCCCTCAAGCAGTCCTCTTTCCTTAGCCTTCCAAAGTGCTAGGATTACAAGCATAAGCCACCATATCCAGCCTACAACTGGATTTTTTAAAAACATATTTCATATCCTAAAACTCCTACATAAAGATATTTGTCATTAAGTATTTCAAATGTTAGCATTGCACCCTCCCCGCTTTGAGAAGTGAAAAATGGAAACTGCCATTAAGAAAATGAAACTCAAATGTATTGGGACGTGGTATATTAGAATTTTGAAATGAACTCTGGTTTGCACTCTTGCCTACATATATTTAGTCCCTCCAAAGTGTTTAGTCATTTGTTTATTTAATCTGATATTTGGCCTGAAATTGCTAAGGTTTGTTTTTTTTTTTAATTTCAGAATATTATGGGGGTACAAACACTTTGGTTACATATATTTTGCTTTTCCTCCATCTGGTCTAGTTCAACTTGTTTGTTTTTAATTAGGAACTTCCTCAAATCCTGAAAAACACAATCAATCTGAAAGCATGAGAAGAAAGACCCAATCCCCTGCTTCTATGTGATTATTTTCTTTACGTCAAATTATACTGCTAATAATCATAATCATGGAAGCTAACATGTGCTTAGCCTATTCCGTGTGTCAAGAACTGTGCTAACCCCCTTGCGTGTGTTATTGCATTATTTCCTACAACGATGAGGTTGGTACTATTATTATGATTCTCACTGTGTAATAGTGAGCCAAGGCTTAGCGAAGTTTCTAACTCTTCCAAAAATCTTATCTATTTTGTTGTCATGTTGTTTGTCCTTTTTATGTATGATTATTAACATTTTAAAAAATGGCATAACCCTTTAAATAAGTGACTTATTAAAAAATTTTCTACATTCTTAAATGTGCTACAGATGGGGCTATTTTAGGGGGAAGTGTGCAACAAGGATCTAGGCTAAGGTTGAATGCCTCGTCATAGAAGTTGTCAGAAGAAATCATGAATTGGATGCTAAGTTTGACTAGATAATATTTATATTCCCTTCTAATGTATGTGTCTTTGACATTATGCTTCAATGAAAATTAGGTTCATAGTGGTTGACCTGTGTACTTTATAGAACACTTATGAAAATGAAATTTGATAATGGCTATGGTTGGAAAATGTCAAAGTACTCTACAACATGAGAGCTATTATTACCTTTATTTTTTATTATTTTACATCTTGAATCCAGATTTTTCTCGTCTGAGGTTTTAATCTTCAATTCCATAATACAGCCCTATGGAGAACAGTGATACCACAATTGAGTCCTTCGGAAATTAAGCTCTTTTATTCTATGTCTAGAACTCATATGTTTTTGGAAAATCAAAACTGTCTCATGAGATGTGCTAGTTGTTACGGCTCAGTTGTATTGTCTTAGCTCTGCTGTGCCCTTGCAAAGTCAGGTGAAGAAAATGCATAGGGACACAGCTTTTGTTTATCCTTGGATATTTGTAGGTCAAAAGGGAGACAGCTTTAAACAAAGTTATAAACACAGGGGCAGAGGTGCCTGCTCTATCCACGTCTTGCCTTCTCTAAAACTGAGCCTTTGTAAGTTCCTAGGGTCTTCCTGCTTTTTATAATAATTACCTATTCCCCACCAAATCTGGAAACAGTCTGCTATCAGCCACTTATACTTATCAACTGATGCACTAATTATACAGAAAGGAGGAAAAAAACACGTTTGAGCTAAATTTTCCTGCACCAGAAATGTTTCTCTGAAGCCTAACTGAAGAATTAGAGCTTTTGTTTCCTGTTAAATAAATGTATGATAATAGTGATGAGTGATAACCAATTGGCCAGGAGGTTAAGTTATAGGTACCAACATTCTCAAATACATACACACACACACACACTCTCACACATATCAGCAAACAGAAAGTAAAGCTCATTTTATATTTTTAATAGATGGGTAGTGTTCAAAAAGTCCAAATGATGATCTTTCACGTTCATTCAATAAACATTCATTGAGCACCTACTAGGTACTAGGAAATTTCAGACTCTGGTAACAGATACTAAACAAGACAGGCAAAGACCCTATATCTGGGGAGCTTCGGTCTCCGTGGTGATAGACAGAGTAAACAAAGATAACATGTAAGAACACACCAAGTAGCTATAAGTACTATGATAAAAATGAAAGCAAGGTGATGTGCTCAGAGGGACTAGGGGGCTACTGTAGGCCCAACAGTCAAGAAAGGCCTCTCTCAGACCCGAATGGCAGGGAGCCAACTAGACAACACCAGGCGAAAGAGACAGCAGCTAGTTTAAAGGAAAGAACCTGGTACATATGAAGAACAGAGAGAGGGCCAGTGAGGCCACAGTGAAGTGAGCAAGGACAGAGAGGTACAAGCGGAGTTGGAAAGGGAGACAGGGGCCTGCTTACCCAGGTGCCACCTCGTAGAACATGGCAAGGTGTTTGCGTTTCACCCTAAGTGTGGTGAGAAGTGTACGGAGGTTTGGAGAGGAGAGTGACGTGATGTTGCTGTAGTTTAAAAAGGTTGCTCTGGCTGCTGTGTAGAGAATAACTTGGGGAGAGGGTGGAGAAAGCAGGAAAGGAATGATGATGAACGAGAAGGCTGCTGTGACAGTCCAGCTGGGAGTAAATGGCAGCGTGGAGCAGGATGGTGGCAGTGAGTTCAACGAGAAGCAAATAGACTCAGGGGGTGTGTGTTTGGAGGTGAAATGTGCAAGACTTGCTGATGAATCAAGTGTGGGAAGTAAGGAAAAGACAGGAGGAAGTGATGACTCCTTGGTGATGCATTAGTGTCTTGATGAATGGTTGGAGGTGCTCACTGAAAGGGAGAAAACAGAGAAAGGAATAGGTTGAACATAAGATAGAGTAATTATGAGTTCTGGTTTGAACATTGTTTATCCTTTTTGGGAAACTGAACCAAAATTAGTACTGAGTCTGGAAGGCTCCTTCCACAAGAGGCTGGGTGGAAAACAGAGTGCATCATTATTCACTCAGGATTTGGAGAGATGCAACACTAGAATGCTGCCCTGTCACTTCAGTTAGCTTTTCTTCCCACCCCTCAGAGCACAGAATGAATTTCCAGCTCCCTAATTTCATGCCATCCTCTGTGCTAGAACTCCAGATAAATTTTGATGACATCTACTTCTGACCCCCTTAAAAAGCTTATATAATATTTATGTCCTGGTAAATTTTCCTAAAGATATTATGAGAATTTGTCCACATTTTATTTGTTACAGCTTTTATACTTTTTCTTACGTATCCCCAAATCTAATTCTATCCAAAACTCAGCCAAGAAATAAACTCAAAAAATCTTAACCAAGGTGATGGTTAAAACTTACATACTCTAACTTGTGCATTTTGATTGGATCATTTGCTAAAATGTGAGACCCTGTATCAAAGTAGCATTTGTCTGGTTTCCTAACCCGCATAGGCACCCAAGTAACAAATTAGAGGAAGATGGGAAGTTGCTGCAGGCAAGGATGCTGAGAGCAGCAAAAAATGACAACTGACTGGGAGAAGACAGAGGCACTAAAAATGGCATAAAATAACATAAAAGTTCAAAAAGTATTAAGGGTTAGGACCATTTAGCCTCAAAGGCATTGCTGTCTTAAGGACAGCAAAATAAGTGTTCTCCCCGTAATGACCTTGAATCATCAAGAAAAGATTGTGTTGTTTTGAATATGATTGCATAAGAATGCAGGCACGTGTGGGAATTATTTTAGAAGATTTTTTCCCCTAACAGCAAAAATAAAAAGTTTTGGCTCTTAGCAATAAATATGTAATCTAGAAAAGAAATTTATGTGAAACCTACTTTTCTAACACCACTAAATCTTTTTCTCCTTTTGGAAATCAAGTTTAATGCAACTGAGTGTATCTTTGAAATTAATCTTCTTCTATATAGAGATTTTGCTAAACTGAGATGTGTGTTGCAGTCTTTCTCTGTGTGTCTGTTCTGTAAAGGGAGTGTCCTGGTTTGGATGTTCGTGTCTTCCCCCACCCCCAAAATTCATGTGTTGAAATTCTAACCCCCAAGGTGATGGTGTTGGGAGGTGAGGCCTTTGGGAGGTGATTATGTCATGAGGGCTCCATCCTCATGAATGGGATTAGTGCCCTTAAAAAAGAGGCCCAAGAAAGACCCCTTGCCCCTTCTACCATGAGAGGACACAGTGAGAAGGCACCCTCTATGAACCAGAAAGTGGGCCCTCTCCAGCCACTAAATCTGCAGGTGCCTTGATCTTTGACTCTCCAGCATCCAGAACTATGAGAAACAAATTTCTGTTGTTTATAAGCCACCCAGTTTATGGCATTTTGTTATAGCAGCCTGAACAGACTAAGACAGGAAGGTACACTTCTTTTCCATTGGGGAATGTATAACTTAGGAGTCTCCATATCCTTTGTAATTCAAGGCTATTGACTTCAAGGCTGCTGTTGTAATTCAAGGTTAATTCCAATATATGATGATTTCCACAAACTTACTTATCATTGTCCCATTCCTATGCATTATAACAATTATTGTAAGCCTTTTGAACTTACTATGATTTATTTATAGTATAAAGAATTTTATTTGGTTCTGTCTAGGCTTTACAGCATACCATTTAAATCATCAGCATTAACAACAGCAATATCTACAAAATTAAAATTTATTTTTGCCAATTCAGTAACTAGTCCATCTTTCCTACGCTTTGGCATTTCACTTTTACACTGGGGAAATTTTTGTTGTCATCAGAGAGGTATTCTAGGTTACCTTTCTTAATTCCAACATTCAACAAACACATTCAGGGTTAAAGTCAAAATATTTAAGGTGTTTGACGACATTAAGCCCATGGACAAGGAATCACAAAATTCTGTGTTGCTACTCACCTTCCCACAAATGAGATACCAGAGGAACAACATAATGTGAATCAAAATGCCACTTCAGTGATGGTTGTGAAAGTGCCTGATATGCCAACCAAGGATACAGGGAGAGTTGGAGCATACACGTTAAGTCTCAAATCTGAGAGGGACCTTTTTCTCCTCAATTGAAAATCTGTGCATGTCCCCACACTGCAGCCAGCTTTTCGCAGGAAAAAAAATTATAGAAAAGGAAGAAACTCAATCACTCATGTGCACAGCAGGCCAGGTGTAATAGAAAAGAAGTGTCTATACACACTTGCCTCGGGCCTTTTGTTTCTTCCCAGAGGAGCCCTTATTTTAAGGGTAATTATGACAACTTATCTTCTACCCAGTGATTTTTTTTATTTCAAAGCAATTCTAGCTGGGAACATTTTCAAGTATTTTGAAGCTGAACATTAAATGTGGGTAATCCCAGTGATTGCAAAGAAGCTACAGGCAAACATATTTGTTAGAGTCCTCTTGGTAGCTCCTTGAGAACTGTGACAGTCCATTTGTAGTTGTGCCTGCATGACAATTCCTAGTCTATTAAAAGAGAATATTGTTGGGGGATGCACAGACAGATGTTGGGCTGAAGTGTTCTGATTTCAACTAGAGCAGATTAAGAAAACATCGTAGGCCCACTGAAGAAGAATTTAGGAAAGTGTAGCAGAGGCCCTGAGTAATGGGAGGCAGCTCTGCCAGATTCTCAGTGATTGATCCTCATATGTTAATGTTGCATGTTCAGTGATATGTTCATGTCACCCACGATGAGGCAAAAAAGCAATGACACAAAAGAATGAACCAAGGATAGATTATTATATAGGTATTTGTGTTGGAAACACTCTTGAGTCTTAAATCTTGATAGCAACTGCATAAAGAGCTGCATCCCATTTGGAGAATTCAGTAAATATGAACATTGTGTGTAAATACAATCCAGGAGTCAGCATGAATTTCTCTTGTCTTTTACATTTGTTTATCTCACAGGCTTCCCCACCTCTGTAGATGGCATCAACTCACCCAGCTGTGAAAAACTGAGTCATCCTTACCTATTCTCTTTCCCTCAGCATGATCACCGACACAACCCATCAGCAAGTTTTGTTGATTATAATTTCAAAACACGTCCCAGATGCAACCACGTCACATCATCTCTAATGCTGACATGCAAATCCACATCACCATAATCTGCGTAGGTAATTGCAATAACCTTCTAACTGGTCCCCTTGGTTCTGCTTTGCCCTGATCCCACCCTGATAATCCACTCCCAAAGTACTCAGTACTCCTGAATGAGTTGGGTTTTTCTTAATCAATTTTATTTTTTACAGCAGTTTTAGGTTCACAGCAAAATTGAGCAGAAAGTATGAAGAGTTCTCCTGCCCACCCCCACACACAGCCTCCCTTATTTTCAACATCCCCCACTAGAGTGGTACATTTGTTAACAATCTATGAACCTACATTGACACATCATTATTGCCCAAAGATCATAGTATATATTAGGGTTCACTCTTGGTGTTGTACATTCTATGTGTTTGGAAAAATTTATAATGACATGCATCTGCTATTGTAGTATCGTACAAAAGAGTTTCACTTCCCTGAAAATCCTCTGTGCTGGTCATACTTATCCCTCCCTTGCCCCTAGCCCCTGGCAACCACTAATCTTTTTACTGTCTCCATAGTTTTGCCTTCTCCAGAATGTCATATGGTTGGAATCATGCAATATGTAGCTTTTTCAGATTGGCTTCTGTCACTTATTAATATGCATTTAAGTTTCCTCCATGTCTTTTTGTGGCTTAAGAGCTCATTTCTTTTCAATGCTGAATAATATTCTATTGTATGTATTACAGTTTATACATTCACCTACTGAGGGACAGCTCGGTTGCTTTAAAGTTTTGGCAATTATGAATAAAGCTACTATAAACATCCATGTACATACAGGTTTTTGTGTAAACATAAGTTTTCACCTCATTTGGGTAAATACCAATGAACATGATTGCTAGATCATAGGGTAAGAGTATATTTAGTTTTGTAAGAAACTCAAACTGTCTTCCAAAGTGGCTGTACCATTTTGCATTCCCACCAGCAGTGGATGACAGTTCCTGTTGCTCCACGTCTCCACCAGCGTTTGGTGTTGTCAGCATTCTGGATTTTGGCCTTCCTAATAGGTGTATAGTAGTATCTCGTTGTTTTATTTCACATTTTCCTAACACATATGATGTGGAACATATTTTCATAAGCTTGTTTGCCATCTGGGTATCTTCTTTGTGAGGTACCTGTTTAGATCTTTTGTATTTTAATTGGGTTGTGCATTTTCTTATTGTTGAGTTTTAAGAGTTCTTTACTTATTTTGGGTAACAACCCTTTATCAGATATGTTTTTTGCATACTTTTTTCAAGTCTGTGGCTTATCTTCTCATTATCTTTAATATTTTTTACAGAAGTTTTAAATTTTAATAAAATCCAAGTTATCAATTATTTCTTTCATGGATTGTGCCTTTGATGATGTATCTAAAAAGTCATCACCAAATTCAAGATCACCTAGACTTTCTCCTCTGTTATTTTCTAAATGTTTTATAGTTTAGCATTTTACAGTTAGGTCTGTGATCCATTTTGAGCTAATTTTTGTGACAGGTATAGGTCTGAGTGAGTTTTTTTTAAAATAAATCATAGAAAGTCACTTTTCTGTTTAAAATCCTCCAATGGCTTCCCATTATGTTTAGAATTAAACCAAAGTCCTTAGCATAGTCTCTGATTTCTACCTAAACTAACCACTTTCCACAGCTCCAAGCTGACTGGGTAGGATTCCCTCTCCTTCTGCCTCTTGGACATGCAGAGTTCGTTCATAGCACACATTGAAGCAGGATTACATAGTCAAGAATCTGTAGTCAGAAAATTAGACTGAGTAGGAATCAAATGAGTAAATACTATAGAGGAGGGTAATGGAAGGAATTTCAGGGTAATTTCCTCAAACAACTTCCTTCAGTTTGTGTGTAGGACTTAGAAAATGGATGAGTCAGGAGGGCTGAAAGGATCAGGGGCTGAATCAGTTGACAGCTGCCTAAGAACATAAAGAAAAGCTTGAATTGGATCTTGAAAATAAAAATCCTGAGATTGAACACTTTAAAATCTATAATCACTTTATATAAGGATAAGGGATCATTTTAATTGTAGTACAATGCATTGCACATTGAAATTTTAAAATTTGTACTGTGTTACAAAAGGTGTGAATCTCTTTCATTAATTTACTTCTATTTGAACCAATAATTATATACACAGATGCTCCTCAAAATACAATATGGTTACTTCCTGATAAACCCATCATAAAGTCAAAAATATCGTAAGTTGAAAACGCATTTAATCCCCTGATAAATCCATAGTGAAGTCGAAATATTGTCACTTAGTAGCCCTCTAGGTTGTCAGAGCGACTGTCGTGGTATTGCAGTGCTTGTGTTCAAGTAACCGTCGTTTTACTTCATAATGTCCCAAAGCACAAGAGTAGTGATGCTGGCAAATTGTTATAATTGTTCTATTTTATTAGTAGTTATTATTGCTAATCTCTTACTGTACCTAATCTATAGGTTAAACTTTATCACTGGTATCTATGTATAAGAAAAAAAAAGTATATATAGGGTTCGGTACTATGGGAGGTTTCAGGCATCCACTGGCGGTCTTGGAACGTATCCCCAGAGGATAAGGGGGGGACTATGCATATTTAAAACCTTAATTTTCTCAGAATCATGATTTTTAAAGAATTTCCAAGATATGCATATCTCTTACTGTCAACTCTATTTGCCAACTCGTTCTTAAGCCTCCAATCCAGTGTCATTTAGGACATCATTTGCCCAGTTATGCATCAGCTACAGTGATTGAACAAAGAGAACTATTCTCTGTTCCTGCCTCTCACTGTCGCTCCCACCATGTTTTCCCGAGGTGTCCTGAACACAGGTGTGCCTTCTGCTACAACTAACAAAAATGTATTATGCCTTGAAAGGAACCGAATGGTATTTAGATTCTCTTAAATAAGATATCAACAATGAAATCAAGAATTCCAGCTTCTCTTTTGCACCTCCTGAAGAGTAAGTGAGTACATGAATACTGTGGCAGTAATATTTCTCAGTGATATATTCCTTTTACTCCTTCAGGAATGGGTTCCACAATATTAAATTCTACTTTCTGATAAATAAAATTATAATAATGTTACAACCCAGCTTAGTTCTGCTGAAAATAAATTCACCTTTGAATCACTAGAAATAACATGTTTCTCTTCTAGGCCAGTGTAAATAGCACATTATTATTCCTTAAATCCAACAATGCTATGCACTTAATACTGTATCCAGCAAATAATACCTATTTGAACATTTTTATGGAGTGCCTACTTGGTAATGGTAATGTTATTTATATCTTATTGGGAAGATATGTTTAGTTCTGCAGAGAACAAAAAATGTATGCGTAACATTTCATGTGGATCTGGTGCCAGCTAGTGGTGGTAGCTATTATGTGTGCTTCAAAAAGATAAGTGCCTTGTTTTTTTTAATAACCAAGGATAACATGATCTTATGAAGATAAAAATTTCTTAAAAACAACATTTTAAAAGATATTTATTGGCCATGTTGGGGAGCACCAACAGAATGTACCTAAGAGTGGGTATCTGAAATGTTCTGTTGTGTCATGCCCTGTGTCAACTTCTACCTAGTCATTACGTTCTCATGGTGTGATTATTCCTGTGTCTTTTGTCCTTATTGAATTAAGAGGTTATTGAAGTATGGCTTATGCCTTCATTTCTGTAACTCACCATTTATCACAAGATCTGACACTTACATGCAGATTAGAAGTATTTCTTGAATAAATAAAAGAATTTTTAAAAATGATTGCCATATTTCATTGACTATAATGCATGACTTCTGAAAGCAGTTATTCAGGGATTATCAGCACTAGGTCGTGACCTTAATTATTCAGTATTCTAGACAACTTTGGGCTTCTAAGCTTTTTTAATTGTCAAGAATTTCCTAGTTAACTTAGATATCATAGATCTGTTTAACCATTAGCTGTCCCAAGAGGCTCTTTAGAAATTACAAGAAGCTCTAAGGCCACAGAGACAAGCATCCCAGATGCAGTTTATTATAATATTTTAACTGTTTAGCCATTAGCAACAAATTTTGAACTGGCAGATTTTATTTTCCTGGGATGGGAGCCGGGTTATAAAACATAATCTTATGGTTCAGTCTCTAATAACATTGGCTTTTAGACTCAATGCTTTCTTATTAATTTGCTGATTATTGGTGTTAATAATTGGCTCAAGTGGAAATTAGATGTCTGCTAATGGTTCATTAATCAAATTTAAAAAGCCACCATCTTTGAAATTTGAGGATGAAAAATTTAATTCTCTTTGGGACTGCCAGTCAGATACATTCCTATGAGGAGGAAGATCCTTCCACTTTGTTCCTTCAACAGTTGACACAATTACTGGGGCCATTTGTTCATTATCCCACCTGGCATGAAGTAAAATTGATTAGAATCCTGGCTGATTATGGAAGGAGTTTTAGAGTTCAATTAATTCAGACTCCTCAGATGTGTGAAGAAAATACAGTTTCTGTATTTTTTTCATCCAACACCGCCTTCCACCCTCCCCCCTTCTGAGTCTCCAATGTCCGTTATGTCACACTGTGTTACCGTGCATACTTGTCCGTAGCTTAGCTCCCACTTATAAGTGAGAATATGTGATATGTGGGTTTTTGTTCCTAGCCAACCAACATATGAAAAGATGCTCAACATCACTAACCATCAGAGGTTTTGTCTATATGATCTGTGCAGTGAGGAATGAGGGCCAAGCACGTCCAGGACATGACTTCCAGATCCTTGTCAATGTCTGCTTTAGACAGGTTGGCGTGCATGGTCTGTTCCGAGGACGGCTACAACAGGTACTATCTCTTTACCTGGCACTCACTGCTGGAGTTCATGTTCCAGGTAGCTGCTCCCAGCATGAAATCCCTGCACACAGTGGCCTTTGTTCCAACCTCAAGCTCCCATCCACTTACTCCTCTTCTCAGAACCACTGTGCCCTTTACTACCGGGGCATGCAACAAATTCTTCCCTGCTGCGTGTGAGCCTTGGGAAGCACTGTCTTAAGCACATCTTTCTTGCTAATGCACATCCAATATTAAAGATTCATGTTAGATATGATCACATGTAGGGCTTCTCGAAGGGCCCAGGACTAGCTACCCCACAGGCTCCCTCACACTTGTCTGGGAGTTTCTGTCACTCGCTCTCACTCCTCCTCCTTAGGATTTCTTCCCCAGAGGAGAAAAATGAGGCACCTGCTGAGCTCTGAACCTTACCTTTAACTCTCTTCCTCCAGGTCATGAAGAAACATGCCTTCCCTTTCCTGGATATCATATCCTAATTATTCCCACCCCTTAACATTTAGAAGAAAATCTCCATGACCAATCTTGCCATGCTTAGCTCTTGATATATTGATAGGAGGTTGAAGAATTCTCATGCCTCCCCTTCCCTGATGGCTCAGGCTTAGGGAGGGAACGCTGCAAAGAACTAGAAATTGAATAGAAATGAAAACACGATACTTTAATATTTTCAAAGCATTATCTTTGTAGCATTGATCTTTATCTGGATCAATGGTTGTGAACTCTAGCTGCATATTAAAATCACTAGGGGTCATTAAAAAAAAAGAATGCCTAGATCCATCACAGGAAAATTAAATCAGAATATCAGATATTGCACAACCAGATGCTGAGAGAGTTGAAGTGAATTGTTCAGTGTCACTTAGTCGATTAGTCCCACTCAGCTGGGTGCTGTTCCTTTCTCCTACACTGCTAGGCTGATCACCGTGCTTTAGCTATTTTTATTCCTAAACAGATATACAAACCAAACTTAATATTTATTTAATGTTTATAGGGCAATGTGTGTGTGTGTGTGTGTGTGTGTGTGTGTATTAAATATATTCCACATATTCCACTTGTAACCTTTGTGGAAGAAATAAAGAAAAAAAAATGCTTTCTTCATTTACTTCCTTATTTATGACAATATTAGGGTGGAGCTTTGCCCCAATAGCTATGCTATCAGGAGAGGGTTCTTTAAGAAAAATGTCCTACGTCCTCATTATACAAAAAGCTGATCCCCTTTGCTTGCCAGGGGTTGTGGAGAGCAGCTTAGTCTTCTAATGACATCAGCATTGCCTTTTGTCCTTCCCCCTAACCCCATCCCAACTCCACGAAAGACTTTTCCACATTCATAGTTTCTCTGGAGTCACTTCCAGGGACATCTCATGCTTTCAACTTGCTTGCAATCTGTGGCAAGAAATAGAGAAATTGAGAAGAGATGTACAATTCAATGTTTTTTACTATTAATAATACCAGAAATCCCTAAATCCTGTACCCAAACTTGAAAGGAAAGGAAACACAGTCCGCATAACCATTAACTTGTAAAGAATAAGTGACATCTAAGGCCCGTTCTAGATTTACGAAAGCGTGTACCTTTGAATCTCCTTTCTTCTCTGCCTCCTGATTCATGTTCTCTCCCTGCTCTCCTCCTACTGATGTAAAAGGAGCTCACAGCTGTTTCTGTGCAACAGAACAGTAACTCTGGCAGGATGAGACTCCTGAGGTTGTCAGAAAGCTAGCAGCCAGCTGCTCAGACTTTTCCTCCAACTCCCCGTTTTAAAGGGGTTCACCTGCCTAAGGGAAACGAAGAGGAAAGTCGGGAATTTGTGGGGAGAAGCATGGTCTATTGACTACCATTTTCTTTCTTCGTCTCCCTCATTTTAACCATGAACTCCATGGTACATTCTGTCACGGAAAACAAATATTCCCGGTCACTGGACTTCACAATCACTGTAAGAAAATTCACTCTGGGATTTGAGCTGGCTCAACTAAATGCCATTTTAGTTTTCCAACTTGGGAAAAGCAAGCAGCCATCTAATAACAGGGTCACGTTTTATAAAGCGGGCACACTCTGTGGGAGGCTGTGTGCAGACATCCGCAGGGGGTATCGCCCCATTTGTTGGTGGACATTCTTGCTCTTACCTGTCAGGTTAGCAGCTATAAATATCAACACTCACTGTCACATGCAAAGCTCAAGCATTTCTTTTACCTGTTTCTCTGGGAGTTATTTGCGAATGGTATCCAAAGCCTTTTAAATGTGAGTAAAGAGTGTGATGTATTTTATTACTGGCTACTGCTGCTGGAAGTGGCTGTGGCCATCTCAAAAGCACTGCCAGAGACTTGTGTCATTGTGGCATTTGCTCGGGCTCTGGAGAGTGAGTCATTAATGGGTGTCCTGGTCAGAAACTGCACACCCAAAGATTCCTTTGTCTCTCTGTTTTTCCATTTCCAGCCTGGATGTGTAAATACTACCGAAGTGGACATTAAGAAGTCATCCAGAATGAGAAACCCACACAAAACGCGGAAGGTAAAAATGACATTTGTTGTGCTGAGCTTGGTGACGGGTTGCACTGTTTACAGGACGTCGGCCACAAACACGCTTTCCTCCCATCGCGTGCAGAACTTTCCCTGCTATTCCTTGTCTTCTGTCTCCATTCTGTGCTCAGGAATGGCCTCACGCTGATGCTCGAGCACAGCAGGGCCCCAAGGCAGAGGGGTGGCACTGACTGGCTTTCACAGGAGAGGAGTAGGGAAGCTGAGGACCCTCACAGGGAAGGGCGTTGCCTTCGGAGCCCAGGAGATGAGGAAAAAAAGATGGAGTTTACCTGAGAAGAAAAAAAGATACTGAGGAGAGAAGGGCATGTTTAGAGAAAAGTCTGAGGAAAAGGGGACATCTAAAAGATGTTTAATCACGGAAAGAGTACAAAGACCCCCCTTTTAACCTCAGAATTTTGTGACACAACCATAACAGAGTAGTTGCATGTGCAGTGTCTATTATGTGAGAGAACACCTAAGGGGGAAAAAAAGCTATCCTGAACTCAATGACATTTTAAACAACCCTTTGAAAATGCACAGCAATATATCTACATATTTTTAAAGTAACAGGTACATGTAAGCAACATTGTTATTCATTCCATAAAAAAATTCCTGAGGCACCTAAGAATTTCTGGCCTGTAGCAGTCATTCTGAGGACACAGCCCACAGGTTGGTAGTGCTGTCATTCCACAAAGTTCAAGGCCTTCTTTTTCCTTATGTAGCCATGGTATTTTCCAGAGTTATATGTCCCTGCAGTCGACACTATACATTTCTTTCTAGTCCTATTTCGTGTTGTCTTTTTCTTCCATCCCTGGAAACACAGCCTTGTGTTCAAAGGCCCCAGTACGGTCCATGTACTGGGGCCTTTTTCTTTCTTTTAACTTTTAAGTTGGTTTACCTTGATGTTAGGATAAAGAAGCCACCGCAAAGTGCCGTAAAACCAATTCAGATGTGGTGCTCAAATGCTTTTGCCCCTGAGAACTCTCTGAGAGAAAGAGGCAAAACCAGACCAAAGCAAGCCTCTTGCTGTTTCTCCCTGGGGCCAGCCCTACTCAGTTGCTTTTCCTCCTCTGCTCACAGGACATCCCGAGTGCGCCTGGGACTAGCTTTGCAGAACAAGATTCAAAAATGCTATTGGCAATCCAAAAAGTGCATAAAGCCACCTCTCCCCACTTTCCGAATAGTTAAGAGTCACTCTTCCAAATACTTTTCTGGATGTCATATTTCCCCCGACAGACATCAACTCAGATGTGCTCTCATTCGGAAGAGAAAGCATATGGATTAACAAGATAGCACTCAAACATAATAAAGGGATCGTTTACACTCTCTTTTGGGCACTATATCCAGTATTGATAATCTTGTCTGTGCTTCACATGGCAGCCTTCTTTTTGAAAATTTGAAAAGTATTAGTTGACAATGTTGTTCTTCACATACCATCGGCCCTCCTTTAATGATGGGAAACCCTCGAGGCATCACAGAGTGAAATGCTGCAAAGAGATGGAATCATTGAGGTCGAGCTGTCTTTGTCTAGGATGTGGTCTAATTTCCTGTGAATCAATAATGGTAGAACAACAGCGTCTCACTGCAGAGCTGTCTAGCACTAAAATTTACCAGAGAAAAACAAAAGTTCTGAAAAATCGCACAGCATGTAGCAGGCATACCCTTGTTTTCCACAGTTGGAGAAAACTGGTTTTCTCACCTTTTGATCAGTATTGCTTCTTGTAGTTGGAAGTGTTGGATTTGCTAGAATCTCCAAAGATGACAATGTTACTTTACATAGAAGGTTGTTGGATTCTAAGCCACATACTGATTTGTCTTTTAGAATTACCACCACTGATACTTTGGCTTATATTTTGGTCAGGAATTGGAATGATCCACATTCAATCAGCAAAATAAGCGAGTCTCTACTATATGCCAGATACGTCCTGGTTTTTAAATATGCCACAATAAATGGCACAGGCAGGGCCTTGCTCTTCTGACTCATGGTCTAATAAGGGTGCAGATATTGAACAAGTAGACAGACAGATGTCTGTACACATGGATAATTATATGATTTTGTTAAGCTTTATGTAGCCTGCTGGAGCTGCCTTAACAAAATACTGCAGACTAGGTGGCTTAAGCAATAGGAATTTATTATCTTATAGTTCTGGAGACTAGAAGTCCAAGATCAGGATGCTGGCAAGTTCAGTTCCTGGGGAGGGGTCTCTTCCTGGCTTGCAGATGGTGGCCTTCTTGCTGTGTCTTCAAGGCCTTTCCTATATGTGTGTGCAGAAAGAAAGAAAGAGAGAGAGAGAGAGAGAAAACATTTGGTGCCTCTTCTTCTTCTTATAAGGACACCAGTTCTATCATATTAGGGTCCCAACCTAAGACCTCACTTAACCTTTATTATCTCCTAATAGCCCCATCTCCAAATACAGTTACATTGGAGGTTAGGGCTTTGACATACGAATTTGAGAAAGGAAGGCACAACTCAGTCTGTGACACATTATAAAGGGAATTTAAATAGCAATTTAAATGTGATTCTAAATTGCCATAAAATTTTATCAGTGAATAACTTGACAACACGCAGCAAACTGTTTCACCACCCTCAGTAGGTTCCACAGCTTTGTCTCTGTGGAGCAATCTACTCTGTGGGATTGCAAACCCTAGACAGAAATGGCAGGGGCCAGCCAACCGCCTCTGGAGGCTCCCTTTGCCTTCCACCATAATTGGGCTGTCGCCTTAGCTCTCACTCTTAGCTGTGCAGTAACCCTCTGTCTTATACTGCTGCTGGCCAGGAATAGAACCCCTGGATTATATTTAATATTTGAAAACAGTTACTGCTCTTAGGAAAGAAAGCTGTTGTTCATTTCTTCGCGAATCAGCTGTAATAATATTTCTCGAGATTACATGTCATAACAAAAATAAAGGAACCTGTAAATCCCTAAAGTAATAATCTAGCATATGTGCCTAAAGAATATCAGGGTTATTTTATATATCATTTTGGGACGTTGTATTTAATTGTTGAATTTCAAACATGTTTATCAAATATGTGAAGGTTTAGATGTATGGCTGATTTGAGATATTTTTAATAATCTGGGATTAGTCAATTTTCAAACCTCTCTTTTTAATTTGAATATACTTTGCTAAAATACGAGGAAATAGGTAAAAATATATTCCCTCAAGTCTCTATGAAAGAATGATAATGTAGCATAGCCAGGAAGAAATTAGCCTAATCTAGACAAATTTTAATAGGCACTGTATGCCTGATGTTCTTCAATCCAATACTTAAATTTTTACTATATTAGCCAGGGTTGTCCAGAGAAACAGAAGGGGAGGGAGAGAGAGAGAGAGAGAGAGAAACAGAGAGAGAGAGAGAGCATGTGCCTTATTTTAAGGCATTGGCTTACATGATTGTGGAGGCTTGGTGAGTCCAAAATCTGATCTGAGAGGCCTGCAGGCTGGAGACCCAGGGAAAAGTTGCAGTTCAAGGCCAAAGGCAATCTAGAGGCAGAAATCCTTCTTGCTCAGGGAAGGTCAGTCTTTGTTCTATTTAGGCCTTCAACTGATTGGATGAGGCCCACACACACTATGGAGGACAATCTGCTTTACTAAAAGTCCACCAATTTAAATGTTAATCTCATCCAATAAAAACCCTCACAGAAACATCCAGAATAAAGTTTGACCACATATCTGGGCACTGTGGCCCATCCAAGTTGACACAAAATTTACTATCACAGGCTGGATCCTTCTACAGGACGATAGCTAGAGGGGTCTTAGAACACAAAAACTGAGGAAAAGGACAAAAGCATCTACACGTGTGTGACTAAACCCACACTTCGGGTTGCCTCCTATCCCTTTATCACGCATATTTCAAAACAACAGTAAGCTCTTTCCTGTCCTGTTCTCTGTTTCCTCTGTGTCATCTTCATTTGCACGCTATGACACTCAATATTATGGTTAAAAAAGCTTTAGTGAGCAGCAAATGTGCACATCCTAGAAGAATAATTAGCAAATGCAAGATTAGGTGTCTAGTTTTCCTGCTATTAACATTGCAGTAGTTATAGCTGTTTATACATAAAAAGATTGTCATTTCCTCACTTCCATATGCCACATGTATAAATTTAAAACTTAATGGGTTATTTAACAGAGTAAACTACTCATATCTTAGAGCAACAGGAAAGTTTTAAGTAAGAGGTACTGTAAAGTTGCAGGCAACAGAAACTCCATTCAAGCTACAATGAATAAGAAAGGAAGATTCTGACTCATGGAAACCTTGGGGGCAGATAGGGGTAGAGCTGTCCAGGGAACTACTGGACGCAGGAACTTGAACACCATCAGAGCTCTCTCATACTCTCTCTCTAGTCTCTTCTCCGTGTCTCTCTCTGTGCTGGCTCTCTCTCTCCACATGGTGTCAGACAGAGACACAAACTATTCTCTAGTTGACATGAGCCATCCAGAAAAAAAGAGAAATATTTCCACACCAGTCCTAGTTAGAAAAATCCCAGAGATGATACTCCCCGTAGAAAGGCAGAAAAGTTTCTTTCACTTTGTAGTTTCTATTTTAAAATCTCTGTCTTAGTCTGTTTGGTTGTTATGACAAAATACCTTCACCTAGGTCATTTATAAACAACAAAAATCTATTGCTCACAGTTCCGGAGTCTGGGAAGTCCAAAAACAAGGTGCCAGTAGATTCAAAATCTGGTGAGGGCTTACCCTCTGCTTCAAAGACAGCATTTTCTTGCTGTGTCCTCACATGGCAGAAGGGGCAAACAACCTCCCTCTGGCCTCTTTTATAAGGTCACTAATCCCATTCAGGAGGGCTCCACCCTTATGACTTAATCACTTCCCCAAAGCCCTGCCTCTTCATACCATCACATTGGGGTTAGGTTTTCAACATATGAATTTTAGGGGGACACAAACATTCAGACCTTAGCAGTCCCCCCAAAAAATAGGGGAGAATTTTTCTTAGCTTCCTTCTAAAATGTGAAGGGAAATCGCATATGAACAGATTTATGCAGAAAGTCAAATCTGTTTCATTTAATGAATAACCTACTCAGTATTCATTTGGATGGCACCATATATGAAAAGTGCTTGTCTAGACACCGTGGGGAATAAAAGGACATGTTAATCAAGTCAAAGCATCTAGATTAAGTAATTGATTTTGCTATGAAAACTGAAAACGGATCCCACTTAATTAATTTGATTTTCCCCCAGCTGCAAATATTAAGACATTAAGAAGATTTCGCTTCTCTTCCTTCTAGCTCTACCTGTTGCCAGCTCTATGCCACTCCACCCTGTACCACTATTTTAATACATTTCCTTGTGCTAAAACATGCAAAGCCTTTCACACTGCAAATAATCTTCCTAACTTGCCTGCCACAATAGGATCCATCTCTTTACCTACTTTGTCCATAAAATAAGCCCTACATATAAAATTATATTCTTCATGGCTGTTTTCATTGTAGCCAAGAATCAAGGTTAAAAGCTATCCCTGGTCCCCAGGAAATGAACAGCACTCAGGTAGATGAAAGTGAGAGCTCCTGATGGTTACTTTCATGTAACACAAAAAACGAAAACTCTACAGTAACCTCCGAGCTAGAAGTCAGGCTCCTAGAAGACTACTTTAAGCAACACCTGCCAATCGTGTGGGATATGGTCTCATATGGGACCTCTATGACGCTTATGTGAAATGCACCAATGTTGAAATAGTTACAGAAACGTAGAGATAGAAGATAACTTATGGATCATTTTACTTTTATGACACCACAAACGGCTATGTTTTTCTAGCTTTCTTTTTACTTATTTTTAGTCTTAGCCCAGAAACTTACTGTTAAATTGTCAGCCATCTTTTTACTATAAGCACTGTTCACATGACCTGTAGATTATTATTTTAAAAATTTGAGTAATTAAACCAAAGTCAAAAACAATGGAAAGTGCAAGTCTCATAGTCTTTTTATTTTCCTTTTCAAAAATTAATGTGATACACATTACAAAAAATAGCAAATACTAGAAAGTACAGCTATTATGTAATTGGTGATTTTCACTGCTTTTTTTTTAGTTTTATTTTATTTTTTACTGACAAACAATAATTGCATATATTCAATACACGTATACATCATGGAATGAACAAATCAGAGTAATCAGCATATTTGTCACCTCTAATATTTATCATTTCTTTGTGGCAAGAATATTTAAAATCTTCTCTTTTAGCTACATTGAAATATGCAATACGTTATTATTAACTATATTCACCTTGCTGTGCAATAGAACACTAGGACATACTTCTCTTACATAACTATAACTTTGTACCATTGACCAATATCTTTCTTTTCCCCATTACTGCCCCCCTCAGCCTCTGGTAACCACCACTCTACTCTCTACTTCCATGATTTCGACTTTTTTATATTCTACATATAAGTGAGATCCTATGATATTTGTCTTTCTCTGCCTGACTTCTTTAACTTAACGTAATGTCCTGTAGGTTTATCCATGTTGTCAAAAGTGACAGAATTTTCCTGTATTTCAAAGGCTGAAGAGTATTCCATTGTATATATATATACCACATACTTTTTAATAAATAAACCTTAGCTGTTATTTCGGATTTCACAAGGTTGTTTTGTTTAATCATGTTCAAATAGGGCTGGTATCAGATAATTTAGGCCATTTCTGTTTCTTCAATATAAATTAAATCTCTTTGTACTCCAGGTCCTATGCTTGTTGCTCTTTTTTCTTCATAATACTTACAATTTTAATCATATATTCTTCTGTGTGATTATTTTACAACTAACTTCTCTCCCCTCCACTGGGTTGTGAGTTGCAATGGAGGACGGATCACGTCTATTTTGTTTACTTCTATTTCCACAATGCTTAGCACTATATCCAGCATATATAAGTGTTCAATAAAATGTTGAATGAATGAATGAATGAGAGACTAAATGAATGAAAGAAAAGAGCAAGTCGAAGCCATTCAGCTCAGTCCTGCTAATAGTGAATTCAAGGCACATGCGCTAGTCCTTGTGTGGAAATGGATGGTCAGTGGTGACAATTGGGTTCCAAGGGGTTGGTATTAGGACAAGAAGGGGGATTAAAGGGCCCTACCCAAGATAGGATGGAATTGGGTAAACTCGATGGTTAAACCCAAGTCAAGATCTGTTACAGAAAGGCTAAGAGCAAAATAATGTGGAGACACAAGGCAAAAACCAAGTTTAAAGGGTCCAGATATAAAGCCAAGAGGCAATGTTAAGAGGATGTAGGATCCAAGTGAAAGCAGATCAGTAACAAAATACATCTGAATTTAGAGATACTGACAAGTTTGATGACAGGCCTGAAAAGGGACTCCGTTAAGTATCTGGATCTACCTTCGTCTAATTTTAATATTAAAGGTCATTAAATATGAAATGTCCGATTTCGAATCAAAAGGGTAGTTTATTATATCACAAACAAGAAGCAGTACATTTAATCAAAGTATGCGCCTAAACTATCGACACAGTTTTGCCATCTTAACGGTAGCTTGCTTATGCCAGCAGCGAAGAAGCCTGGAGAGCGAGTGGCGATAAAACTACGATAGGCATTTTCCACAGCTTGTTGAGAATTGAATATTTTCCCTTGCAAGAAGTGGTCCAAAGTCTGGAAGAAGTGGTAGTCAGTTGGTGCAAGGTCTGGTTAATATGGTAGATGACAGAGAGTTTCCAAGTCCAGCCTCTGTAGTTTGAGCAGCATTGTTTGTGCGACATGTGGTTGAACGTTGTCTTGCAAGAGGATTGGCCTGTCTCTATTGACCAATCTCGGCTGCTTAATCGCAAGCATCCTCATCATTTCATCCAGTTGGTTGCAGTAGACACCGCTGTAATTGATTGAGCAGGTTTCATGAAGCTGTAGTGGATAATACCAGCACTGGACCACCAAACAGACACCATTAGCTTCTTTTGATGAATATTCGGTTTTGGACTGTGTTTCGGCACTTCCTCTTTATCCACCCATTGTGCTGAATGCTTGCGATTGTCAAAAAGAATCCATTTTTCATCACATGTGACAACACAGTGTAGAAATTGTTCACCTTTATGTCATGACAGCAAAGAAAGGCAAGCTTCCAGACGATTTCTCTTCTGACAGTCGTTTAATTCTTGCGGAACCCATCTATCCAGCTTCTTTACCTTGCCTATTTGTTTCAAATGGCCCAATGTTGTTGGACTAGTAACATCAAACCTTGCTGCTAATTCACGCGTAGGTTGAGATGGATTTGTTTCCACTACAGCTTTCAGCTCATCATGACCACCTTGGTCTCAGGTCACCCACGGAGGCTCATTTTCGAGATTAAAATCACCAGAACAAAACTTCTCAAACCATCAACGTTCTGTGCATTCATTAGCCACATCCTTCCCAAACACTTCACTGATATTTCAAGCTGTCTGTGTTGTGTTGGTTCCACAATGGAACTCATATTCAAAAATAACATGAATTTTTTATTTATCCATGGTTTCACAAAAATTGCTCTAAAAAAATTTTGAAAGATAATCACAAGCCAAAATGTGCATTTGAAAGACTGAGGATCTTCCCAATAAAAACAAAACAAGAAGAGTCAAAGTGAAAAGTCACAGATATCAACTGTCAAACTTAGTGCTTAAGGAAATCGGACATTTCATACTTAATAACCTAATAGTTTCTTTGCAAACCTTATCTGATAACTTTAATTTTGCAGGTGTCATGCAGTTTTATTATGCCTTCATCCTTCATCCTCATGTCCAAAGAAAAAGTGCTCGATAGCACATGTTAAATTATTTATTTTAAAGGAATAATACATTGATATTAAAGAAAAAGTAATTTGGCATCTCCCTTGAGTTGACATGTGAATGTCTCACTCTCAGTTGGGGGTAGTTTTTTTTTTTTAATCCCTTTAGTCACCAGATCTTTATGTATACTTACTAAGCAGTAGGTCTTTCTCAAGAAAGAGTTTTCCTAATATAGTAGCTTTGACCTTTTGACAAATTGATAAAGAAGTACTGGAGCATCAAGAATTTCAAAGACAAGCGCAACCTCTGGGGTCATGTATGTTTGCAAATGGCACCCAATGGCAAGGCCAGTATTGTGAAGGAAATAACCCAATATTGATAAGGAAAGATGGGAACACTCTGGGGTGTCTTTGATTACACCATCAGAAATAAAATCAGCAGAATTCTTAACCTCTTCACTCTCTTCAGTACTCCGTGTTGCTCCTATGTAAAAATCAGGTTACTTTTTAATCTTCTTTGGGGTTATTAAATTTCTATTCTATTCTATACCCACTTCTATTTTTTTCTGAAATCAATGCTTATTAAATGTTATTTAGTGTTGACATTCTCTAACTTAGTATTCTCAGCCTACTCCCAGATTTCATCACACTCACATGTTCTCTACATATATGCAATTCTTCTGTCAAAGTTAATAATCTAACCACATATTTTTTTGAAGAGTCATGCTTCTATTTTACATGTATATGATATTGACGATAGTAGTGCCTTTTGAATTTTGGTAAGAACCTTAATCAAATAAGCTTTGAGTTACCTTACTGAATTTATAATATGAAATTATTTTTTAGGAAGTCTGTGACTATAAATGGTATTTTGTCCTAAAATGTTTATTTTTTATTTTAATATAGTCTGTCTATGGTTTACAAAATGATATTAGGAGTCACAGCCCTACCCACACACCCACACCGGAAACTAAACCTCCAACAGAAGACGAGTTACACCAACAAGTGAGTCAACCTATAAGATGACCCGTTGAAAGTTTACAGAATAGTGAATGGTAATAGTGGATATTTTAAAAGGTTGTATGGCAACTGTTTCATATAGAAGATTTGCAGTTAAAAGGTAATGAAATTATCTAATTTGAAGACATATAGTTACTTGAAAATGTATCAATATATAGCAGTGGTTTTTGAAACTCTTCACTCTTTATTTACCCAAATCCTTTTTTCTCTAACCAATTTTTAAAAATCACATACACTGATTTATATGTGACTCCATCATCAGTAGTTATTTGTACTCCAGAATTCTGTCTTAAAGTATGACAGATCAAGAGGTTAGGAGCATTGAATCACACATTTCCCATATCCAGTGACATGACATTATCTTCACAAAAGAATGCTTATTCTTGTTTTCCACAGTACTGATTTCTCTACACCTCCTGAAGTTTTTCCTTATCAACTCTGGTGTACAGTCACGATGTGTACCGCTTTTTTTTTTTTCAGCAATTGATCAACAGTTTTGGCTCCAAGTAATATTTCCAAGCAAACTCCAGTTTCTCTTATATCAAATAATGGTTAAATCTCTTGATTGATTTAGTAATGGGGCTTTTTTCCCCTTTTGACTCTTTCCTCCTAATATTTTATTGTAATGTGGTTTATCAAGAGTGTAATATATACTTTTCTAGTATATTTATAACCTCCATGAAGGGAAACTAATTCAGAGAGTCTTTAATTAACGGTTTCTGTGTGTAATTATGTCCATGTGAGCATTTTTCATGAATTGTTGATAAAATATTCTCAAAACACGTATCATTGATACTTTCTCAGTATTAGAGGCAGGATTTATTTTGAAATTAGAGTAACAAATAATAAATACATTTGATTCTGGATTTAGGTTTTCACCATGAATAAATATTTAAAATCTCTATAACACTTTTAAAATTAAGTTACATTTTGTTAAAGTAGGCAGAATATTCAAACTCATTACTATTCTAAAGCGGTATCAATTATGTTTACGTTCAAACTTTTTTTTTGGTTAACTCTTTGAGAGCCCCTTGCTTTGATTTTTTTTAAGCAACTTTGAAATTTTACGAACTTAGAATATGCTCTTTTTCAGCATTGCCCAGTCTATCAGAATTTAGAGTTGAAAATTGTGAGAATATCATTACTTACGTAACTTCTTTTCTAACCCTCTTTTCAGATAAAATATTGGCAAATACAGTTAGATAGACATCGGTTAAAAATGTCAAAAGTTGCTGATAGGTGAGTATTTCAAGATGTCCATATAAACTGAAAAATGTCATATGACAATTAAATGTGTTAAAAAATGATAAGAGAACTGTTGGGAGCGGAGCTGTGATAAATATTGTGAATCCTGTATATAATGTGATTTTGTTTTTCTTTTTGTACATAGAAACTTTCAAAGTACTCTTTTGCTGTAGTTTAAATGACAAAATGATCATTATTGTCTTAAGTGCCTAGAAGTCCAATTCTTGTGCAACCAAGAATCAGATTCAGATTCAAAGTGGAATCTTTTCACTCCTGCTGGAAGAAATGAAGGCTTCAATTTACTGGTTATCTTTTGGCAACATGGAGCCTTTCTGTAAACTTGTTTTAACATTCACAATCGACTGCTATTGCATGACTTCAGAATTTGAATGAAACTCAGATTGTAGATATTTCCCTTTTCTTCATTTAAATCTGTTCTTAATGGTATTCATATTCTTCACTTTTGGACACTGCCAAATCCAACCTCTCCAACTTCTTCTTTCTCTTCTCCCTTTTTTTAATTGAAATACAAACTTTTTAAAAAAATTTTGTCAGTGGTTTCCCTTTTATCTAATTCCTATAAAGATTTTTGACAAAAATTCCTTTTTAATCCCTTCTCCAAGTCAGCTAAAATCGGTTCTGCTCTGGGTGGACTTGGTTAACCAAGGACTGGAACTGACCCTTACCTCTTCTCTTCGCACACTGACCTCTTCCACGGTGCTTCATTCTGACAAAGAGATAGGATTTATATGGCTTAGGCTTTGGGAGATATGGAATCCTTAACCATACGTCTGCCAAGAAGCACAAGTTGTTGTTGCACGTTAGTTATTGAAATGTGAAAATTGCCATTGGATATCATTCTATAAGTGGGCAAGGATTCCTTGGCCAGAAATTTTTATATTGTGTCCCTTACTTTGGACAGGGTGTAACCCTGGGCAGAAAACTAAGGAAATTGGATTTTTTTTTTTCTCCCTAGTCTACTCAGTTATACAGAACAGTATTTAGAATACGACCCGTTTCTTGTGCCACCTGATCCTTCTAACCCGTGGCTGTCTGATGATACTACTTTCTGGGAACTTGAAGCAAGGTAGGTGGCATTTTATCTTCCTCTCAAATATGTCACTTTATTTCAGAGTCTGAGTGAAGTAGGAAGAATACTATAGCTGGTTAATTGTAAGTGTATTTACTCTGTCTACACTGGCCCATGATACAACATTCTTGTTCTAGATAATGGTTTGTGAACCTTAGATATTTGCATATGCATTAAGATTTGCATTGACTGGCCCCAAATTAGAAGTGCAAGATTTTCAAAATGGATTAGTCAGAGTTGGGACCTTCCATTCTTGAAATTTAGTTCATTGCTATTAGTTTCCTTGAAAATCCACATAGCCACAAAGTCCCAGGTACTCAAGTATGCTAAATCCATACATACTTAAGCCCAATGCGAGTATGCCTTTATAAATTCAATTTTAAAACAAAACGAACTTACCATAAACACCTTAAGGGAAACTGACAAGAGACTGATTTCTTAAGAAAACCAAAGCACAATTTAAGACTCCCTAGTTTCTTTCATGAGCTATATATAGGGGACGAATTATATGATCAATATTGACAGAGTCATAAAAAGATCATTGCGTGTATTTTACAAGGAGAGGATTAGTACACTGTGGCACTTCTAGATTGCACTTATGGACTGTCTCTCTTACGCCCAGCCATGGATCTTAGACACTTAACATGTCCAGAATGCTTCATCTACAGGTTAAAGATTTTATAGGTGAGGAAGCCAGAATCTCAAAATGTCTTGACTCAGTCAGGATTAGGTTACATATTTATTTGACACCAGAGTCTACTATTGAGGCCTTTCGGTTCCCAATGCATTTTCCCCAGTACAACATACCTCCATCAGACAGCATTTTGTAGTGGTTAAGAAATGCAGCATTGGGATCAGAATGTCGGGATCTTTGCCCCTTATTATTTAGCACCTAATACTCAATAAATATTAGGCTGTATTATTAATGTCTAACTTATACCTCACTATGATTTCACACAGAGCCATTAGTCAGATATATATGTTTTTTCTGAAATATAAGTTAAAGATGGAAACTTCAAGCACACATCATTTTGGGAGGGACTGTAATAACATGGGATAGGAATTCTAATGAAAGGAATATATATGGCTTTGTTTTATCTCCTATAGCAAAGAACCGAGCCAGCAGAGGGTAAAACGATGGGGTTTTGGCATGGATGAGGCGTTGAAAGACCCAGTTGGGAGAGAACAGTTCCTTAAATTTCTAGAGTCAGAATTCAGCTCAGAAAATTTAAGGTAAGACATATTGCTTGAATCTTATACTATAATCCACAGAGACACTATCTATGATGTGTCTGGTTATTTTGGACTTAACAGACCAATTAATTATTCTCCCACCAACATCATGATGATATGAACTCATTGAATTTCTGCCACCTAATGAAAAGAAAAAATAAATAAATAAGGCAAAGGCTATCCAACATATCAATGCCTTATAATAACTTATTTTTACACTGTCATGGGACCTTTTAACTCTATAAATATGGTGCTTTTGAAATGGACTCCATAAAGAAGTGCAGTACTTAGACTAATGTTTGACAAAGTGGAGAATGGACAATGATATCTATGCAGTTAATTTAAAATATCATCTATTTGTCAGTATTGGCCTTCTTTGTATATTTCTTCTCAAGTATGATAGAGAAGAAGAGACTGAGCACCTATATCAAATAACTTGAGAGAAAACTTTTGGAGCAGCTCATTTACTTTGCACATTTAAATACAGCCACAGGGCAGTTGAGAGTAGCACCGCATCGAGCTGTCCATCTGTTGTAAACATCATCCTTGTATATTTTTGAAATTTGCTAACTTAAGGGGCTCCTGGAAATTGCATTTTTAAATATGAGACATTAGAGTGGATTTTAATAGCTCTATTTATGATCATTAAAGCGAGGGATAACTTTCCACTATGTAAAACTGTTTTTCCAGGAGCTCTTTCATTCATTGTGGTTTTGAAACCTGATATCCTATTTTTCCTTTTTCATGACTTACACAGTCCTGTAAAATTCATTTACAGAAAGGTCTCAGCATCCTTTTATTTTCATTGGAAAGAAGCAGCACCAGGCATTGTCACATTCTTTTCAGGAGATTTAACAGATACCAATACCAAACCATTCAGAACTATGTAGGACATTGACAGATGTCTCGTGGATGAAGCAGGATGACCACAGACAGCACATGGGGTGTTTAATTCTCTATGTGTGCCTGTCATGGATTGTGGGGATGCAGCTTCCTATTCTCTTTCAGGTTTATGGGCACCCATCCTAACTGAACTTCTGCAAGGTCTGTAGCTGCAAAAGATCTTTATCAGGCCTACTAAATGACATTTTCTATATTGAGGTCACATCATCAATGATTGAGTGCAAGGATGCTAAAAAATAAAATACAAAGCAGAGATAAAGGATACTTCAGGCATTTTAGCAGACACGGAGATGGATTTTCCTCTCAGTCTCTAAGTTTTGGAAAAGATGCTGACATCATGGGTATCACGATGAGGAAATAAACAAGTAATAAGCTAGCATCACTTAACCAAATTAAAATGACTCCTGCTGTCATTAAAATTACAGTCCAGTGGTGGATACAGACAGGAAAACAAAGCACAAAACAAAATCGTGGATGTTTAGATAGGAGAAGTACAAAGGGATGCCTAACCCAGAGTGAGATCAGCAACGTCATAGGGGAAATGACTTCTAGGCTGAGAACTGGATGATGAGAAGGAGATAACCAGGCGAAACAGGAAGAGGGAAGAAGCTTTTGGTCAAAGAGGATAGGATGTGCAGACTCTGTTTCATGCACCAATTGAATCATTGCTGATCCTTAATTCAAACCATTTCTTATCTTAATAATTCTATGCCTTACTAGTAACTATGTTTAAGAAACTTCAGATATTTCTTATGTATGTATACACACACATACATATATATATTTCTTAAGTATTTACTATATGCCTATCATATGTTTCCTTACTAAGTATAGATAAATAGATAAATGATAGAAAGATATAAATGTAGATATAATTCTTCAACACCTGCTATACACAGAATATATTTTATATCCACTCCTTCTATAAATATGCTATGCTATATTTTGTATTCATTATTTCTGAATATCACGCTTCTAACCATCACAACAAACATGAAATGTAAATGTTACTGCCTCATTTTGTAGATAAAGCAAACATGTCTGAGGAAGGTTAAGCACCTTGTGCAAGGTCAGATTGCATGTAAGTGGAATTCTCAGTTTTCTATAAACCGGTACCAAGCTACTGTCCACTGTCCCCCAAATCTGAGCCCCACTCTGCTTCTACCTGTGTATCTGTGTCACACTGAGGGAGACAAAATGGTCCAATTGGTCAACAGGGCTGTTGACCATAAATAACTCATATACATAAATGACTCTCAGTGCATCTTACCTAAGCAGCAGCTCCCTAAGGATCTTGCTATTGATGGCAGTGTGTCACTCATATGAGCATTTTCTTGAAATATTAGGACAGAAAAAAAAGTCAAGAAACACTGCTTATTAATAACTAGTTATTCCTCAGATACACTCTGTGCTCTCCACTGGTGTGTTTTTGCTCATTCCTTTTTCAGGCAAAGCACCTAGCACAGAGCAAGTACTAAGTAAATGCAATAATACATTTACTTTTTGATCACTGAGTGCCTAAAAATATGTCAGGCATTCTGCAGTGCCCTCTATGTAATTTATGTCATTTAATCCAATGGAAACCCAGTGAAATAGGCACTATCATTCCATTTTGCTGATAAGGAAATCGAGACTCAAAGACATTAAAATACTTACTTAGATTCCAGCTACTAAGAAATAAAGGGGGTGAGATTTTAACCAATGCCCTTTACGTTCTATTAAGTTATTGCAGCGGTTACAATGATGATGAGTATGAGAAAGGCAATGATGCTGTCGGGAGACAGTGTGAGGCAATGGCGTGAACGTGTCATCTGCTGCATCTGCAGGGGCAGACCCCAGCTATGACACTAATAGTGGGCAACCATAAATAAGTCACTTAATCTTCACATGCTCAGTTTCCTCTTCTTTAAAATGGAGGGAATGATAGAACTTACTTTATAGAGTTGTTATGGGAATTAAATGAGTTAATATAGGTAAATCACTTAGAGCAGTGTCTACACCTACGTATCAGTGTAGGTGTTGTTATTATAAACTTCTCAGCCCTTTGATATTTTATCCTTATTTCCGGGTCCATTTCAGATGTCACTGCATTTATAATAGCTTTCCTAGACCCCCCTTTTCCAAGCCGGCACTTGCCCCAGTAGAAGGGCTCTGTCCTGCTCAGCATTCCCAGACTATCCAGCTTGTTCTTTTCCTAGAGAGCCTCTCATGGTGCTTCCTGGTATTATGGCCATTTGAATGGCATATCTTTTTCTCTATTTGTTCTTCAGTGACAGGGACTTTCTTTTGATTAATGTGTTCAGAGAATGCTAGAATGAACTTGAATGAGCATATATTATAATGCAATACCGATGTTCCCTCAGGTTACACATGGTAGTCCTATTAGAGAGCACAGTGTCCAAATCTATGTTTTAAGGGGGAATGGTCTTGAGCCTTCTTTTCTAGAAGTCGTAAGAGTAGTTTCATATTTAAAGTATTGTCCAAATTGGATTATCTGTTATGTACATCTGTAGGAAAACTCAAAGATCACTAGACTGAGTAGTATTTGATATTCTAATTCTAGCTCAAGTGCTTCATTGCTGATTTCTGGCCTTTTATTAATGCCCAAGTTAAAACTTAGTAGTTACAAAGGTATTGCTTATCACCTGTGCCTCTTTTAAGACTCAGTGGCCTGAAGTTTCCTCTGTCTCTGTGGTCATCTTCTCCATTTCTTGATTATAGGTACTATTAGAGCAATGACAGTGCCTATAGAGGATAATGTAGGCTAGGCCTAGCATTTCCTTTTTCAAGCATTATTTTTTTTCTATTAACAAATTATGATATACACATTTATCTTTTCAATGTTATTTCTAGATCTAATCAAAAATATATAACCTAGAGCAAAATTTAAAGAAACGCAACCCGAATGGGTACGGGGTGCACAGTTTGGGGGATGTCCACGATTATAGCTCTGACTTGGGCAGTGTATAGGCAATATATGTAACCAAAGTGTTGTTACCCCCATAATATTCTAAAATAAAAGAATAAAATAAAAAAAATACAATGTTGCACCTTATCACTAGACTTTGCTATTTGCTATTATCAACCAAAACATACTCTCATGTTCTCTCAGTATAAATATTCTATATACAAGTATATATTAAGAAGTAAGTCAGTATATATTTTTCCATGGATTCTCAATTGCTATGATGCCTCTGTGAATTTAAGTCTTTCAAATCATTGCATATGAAAGTGTGCTGCTTCTATCATTCCACAATGCTCTCAATTAAATGGCTTAAAATTAGTTAATTGTCCTGATTTTTCTAGCCAGGGAGTTTTCTGATCTTGTGTCCATGCATCTTTTAAATTCAGTAAATCTTCTTAATAATTCCCTTACCAGGTAGAGCAGAAAAGTTTCTCCATATTAACCCTCATTGTTCAAATAGACAAAAGATCCAAAGAATACAGTATAATCCACTACTTTATCCTCCCTGTCGGGTGCTGTACATCCCATACCTTTAATTCCCTTCAAACTCCTCTTCCCTTCTAATAAATGGTTAGCAGTGCTACTTTTCTTCTGTGAAATTAAAGTTATACAGGGCTCCGGCAGCCCTACTTTTAACAACACTCAAAAGAGATTATTTTTAATAATTTCTTGTAAAGAATTTTATACCTTTGAGTACAACTAATGGGGAAAAAATTAGCGTAGGTCTAATATTGGAAGCCCTCAGAGAAAGTGAGTTTGCTATTAGGCATCATGATGAACTGTATCATCAGTAAATAGCATAAGAATTTTCAGATTATAAGCCATCAGAGTAACTACTTGTTGTCACATTTTGCACAGGTTCTGGCTAGCAGTGGAGGACCTGAAGAAAAGGCCAATCAAAGAAGTGCCCTTGCGAGTCCAGGAAATATGGCAAGAATTTCTGGCTCCAGGAGCTCCCAGTGCCATTAACTTGGATTCTAAGAGTTATGACAAAACCACACAGAATGTGAAGGAACCTGGACGATACACATTTGAAGATGCTCAGGTTGGTAATGGGTGGCCCTCATGTCACAAATGTCCTCCTGAGAAGTTGACAGTTGAGATACTTTAGTTTTATTTTCATTATAATTGGCAGCTATTTCTAACATTTTCAATTTAGGTAACTGTAAAATACTCTAACTGATCTAGAAAAGAACAAAGACACTTTAAAGTGAATAGTTTTTTAAAGCCTGGGTATGTTTTCTGAATTTGTGTATTTTTATATGAGAATTTCATAAGGGGGCATATTTGAAATATTTGAAAACTTTTACTTCATTTTCTACTCTTTATCCCCTAATATGTGAGCAAACACTATGTAATGATGACCCCATCTCAGCATCTCAGTAACACACGTTTAAAATCTTTAAGGTATCTTCAATATGGAAATTCAAAAATTGTGACATTCCTAAATTATTATTATAAATTGTCAGAATTGAATTAGCTTAAAGTTATATCAAATTCAAACCAGTTTTGTCTTTGATGAAAAAATATAGTAGAAAAAAAAATAGTAGATTCAGGTATTTATTAATTGTTCAAGTTAATTTTTTAGTCTGTGGAAAGAAAAAAAAGAAATTGATTTTAACGTCCTCAGACAAATTTTTTAGTGTTCTTTTTTTAAACTGGGCCTTAGTTGCCATCTTAGAAACAATTTGAATTTCTGCTTTCTCTCAAAATATATTGGTGCTCAAGAAGAAAAGTAAACTTGTAATGAGAGGATAGTATTTCCTAATGATGAGTTGAAGTTGGCTTTTAAATCAGAACATGCATGCCTCATAATTTCTTAAACTTCTCTTGGAAAAGAATATTAACTCTAAAAATTATCTTGTTTTTTAATAATAACACTCCTAAAATAAAATATAGAAGATGAAGAGAGATATGCATGTGTCCTTCCTTATTTCCACTCTCTGTAGAAAATATATTTCTCCTTGCCTTTGGTTTAAAGAAATTAGTGACTATGTAGAAAACTAACGCAGGTTTCAACAGCTAACCAGACACCCATCCCCTGTGGCCCAGCCATGGTCTCTATATAGAAATAATTACATCCTACAGAGACATATGACAGAGAGCAGGATAGAAATTCTGGCCCTACTGCTCACATCCGTGCTGATTTTTCTTTCTTTCAGTTCAAGGTAAAATGGCAAGCGTTTTTCTAGAGCCAACAATGTGTAAAATGTTTGGAATGCCCTTCCTGAGGCCTAAAAAAGAACATTTCTTTGTTATCTGTGTCATTTCAAAATATTCTTGCATAATACGGTCCTCAAAATGTGAAAAGGAATATTTTTCTACAGAGAACATTATCACCTGACACGAGGTTTCTTTTTCAATTAAGCTGAGACATTTAACTCCAGTTTTTTTGTGTATAGTTTTAAAAAAATCCTGTCTTCAAAGATTAATAATAGAAATTTCTCCCATTGTTTGAGAAGAGATGCAATGTCATGAGTAAGAAAGCAAATTCTGGAGCTAAGTGGCCTAAGTTCTGATTTGAGCTCTGCTCTGTGACCTCTGCAAGTACTTCACTTCTCCATGCCTCAGTTTCCTCATATGTAAAATGGACGTATTAATGGTTACCAACTTCAGTGGGGTTTTGTGAGGATTAAATTAACTAATATAGGCAAACTCTTAAAATGGCACATGGTATGCACTGAAGCATATTTGAGCACTTACTATGCATAGCCCATACTCTGATTTAGTATTTCTTTAATCCTTACAACAACATTTTGTAGATTAAAAAATTAGGGATCAGAGAAATGAATAAATTCGTCTAAATTTACACTGTTTATAAGTGGTCGATCTTGAGCAAGATAGGATCTGAATCCCAAAATGCTTAACTCCAAAACCAGACATTGCTCCACTTTCCAGACAAATTCTGATACAGTTCCAAGCTTAACATACTCTTGAAGGTCAGCCTTGAGCTACCTTGAGGCTTAATCCTAAATGTCTTTAAGTGGATTTAGAGTAATTTCAAATTACTTTTGGTGTGTTTATATTCAGAGAAATGAAGTGATTTCTTAAAATACATATTTTCTTCAAACAACAAAGAAAATTGGGACATCCAGGATACTCTCAAATAGTTCAAAACTCTATATTTAACTGATATTTCACTAGACTAGGAAGATCGAGGAGCTGATCCCTGAGCTGCAGTAGACCAAAGCAGAATCTCCCTAAATTAGGCCAAGACTGAATTGGATGAATACACTTTTTCCTTTGACTTCTTTGTCTACCAACCTTCATCATCAAAATAGAACACTGTGGACTTCTTAGGGGCGAATGATTAACTATTTACCTAGTCTGTCACTGAATACATAAAAAGAAAAAGTACACAAATTTGGAGATTCAGCAATTAAATATCACAATATTTATTTATGGACTTGTGCTGTGGCCCGAAGTGAGTGTGGATGACAATTTTCCATATAATTTATACCAAAGAGATGATTCTTCTGAGCAGTCTGCCCCCTGCCAGTAAATGTAGAGGCCAAAGTTATCCAGGGTGATTACTCAATCTTGAACTTCACATCATCCACTTTTGGCCTGGAGTAATTTTAAGAGATAACTTACTTACTTACATTCTCAAATGATCTATATAAATCAACAACTTGATCTGAAGTTTTTTTGTGACATTTTTTTAACCAAATTCCACTTCTTTTAAATGACTGGATGTGATTTACCTCCTCCGTAACTTCCAACAAATTTAAACATTGATCCATGAATGAGACAATGAATTTGAAGATCTAAATATCCTGTAAACATAAGGCATTCCCATCAGCATACCGTTTTTAGCTGCTACCGGATTTGTTGTTTAACCTCCTGTGATATTCTCATCATTGTATTTTATTTTTCCCAAGAAATAATAAAGAAGCACCTCAACCATTATTTATTTTTAGGAGCACATTTACAAACTGATGAAAAGTGATTCCTACCCACGTTTTATAAGATCCAGTGCCTATCAGGAACTTCTACAGGCAAAGAAAAAGGTATTGGGTTTTTTGTGACCTTTTTTGACCTAGTTCTCAGTTATAATTATTTGGAGTAATTACCTCTGCTGAGCCCAGGGTATTGGACAAATGGTAAGTGAACATATTCCAAGACCCTCCCTCAAACCTTTGCATTTTATAAGGGCCATTTAAGTTGTTTTTGTTTTTGTTTGTTTATTGCTTATTGTGTTATTTTTTGTTTGTTTCTGCTGATGTTCATGCTTTACAAGTTTATTAGAAGCTATTTTCATGTTTCATGTTAGTCTTCTGTATGCCTAGTTTAAGAAAATCAAAAATTACAATAGAGGAAAGAAAAGAACAATGTCATTAGGTCAAAAACCTGAAGAGAGTTTGGTGGGGGTTTTTGGGGTTTTTTTGTTTTTGTCTAGTAAGTTAGAATATGTTTTCAGACACAGACCTCATAACTAGAAATAGACCCACTTTTTTCAATGACAGCTGCCAAAGTAGTAAGGTTTGCTTCTGCATATTTTCATTTGGCATTTATCCTGAATCACTTTGTATCCCTACAGTGAATTTTACACACCTAAGATGGTAGCCAAGCACATTTTGAAGAGCGTTGAAGTAGACCTCATTATTCAATTAATATTTATAATCAAAGTCTCACTGTTCATAGCTCCTTATGCAATCAATATAACAGGGGATGGAAAATCTGGACACAAACATCAACATCATTCGTTATTTTTTTTATGTTAAAAAAGTCCATAGCTTCTTGAAACTCTGAGATTAAATTATAATTTTGGGTAATTCATGATGATCATTTAGGCAAAGGAGATTTTTGAAAGTCCATTGCCTTTGCAACTGGAACTAGATACTCTGTAGTTGCAGTGTCAATACAGTAGTCACTAGCCACATGGGACTGTTTAAATTTAAATTTTAATTTTTATTAATTAAATTTACATAAAATTCTAGCCAGATTTCAAGTGCTCAATAACCACAGCTAGAGGCTTCTGTACTAGACAGCAAAGAATGAAATTTCCATCTTTTCAGAAAGTTGTGTTAGACAGCAATGATTTATAGAATTAATGATGTTATCAATAGAAATTTAGCCCTGATGGGAAATTATGAGGAATTTCTGAAGATATGCTACTAGATTTTCAAATATTTAGGCTTTGAAAATGTCAGTACAAAAACTTCACATATATGCTTTATTTCAGCTTAATTTGATTTTGCTTGAAATCACACCATTTTGTTTGTACTAGAAGAGTTTTTGGTGTTAGCACTGATGAAAACAAAGCCCATATCCTAAGGCCTTCCTTGGCAGCTCTCCTATCTTCTTGGGCCCTGTGATTTAGCACATGGATTTGGCATTGTATCATTTCATCATCCTGTCTTTTTCTGCTCTGTTTTCCTTGCTTTCTTTTTTTTTTTTTTTTAATGTTCCCTTATTTCCTTTCACCCTTCCCCATCCCACACATGTAAGTCTGGAAACTCAATGGATCGCAGAACATCTCTTGAGAAATTTGCACAGAATGTGGTAAGTTTTATTTTTTGAGGAATTACAAATCAAGTCCAATGAAATTTTTTCAATTTCCCTATTTCTAGCCCATTTTCCACCTTGTATTCTTTGATGTAATAGCAAAAGTATTGCTTTTATTCAAATTCACAACTTCATGCTTCCTACTTATCTTTCTGTCTCATCCCTTTCTAGAGTAGAAAAAGGTGTCATACGTGAACAACTCCACGTATCAAGCTAAAGTTTGGAAGAAGTGTATACAATGATATATAAAATGAAGGAACAATAATTATTCTTTATATTTTTATATTTATTCCATGTGTCCCTTTCTTTATTAAAGATAGTGCATGCATTTCTATGCTCTTTTCCTTAGCTCTTCCTTAGGCTTAAAAGATTAAGAACAATGAGGGTTCTGTCCTTTCTACCTCTGCAAGGAGAGAATGATCTATTGAGCAGCTTAAAGCCAAAGACTTGATATGAATGGTGGTTGGTGACAAGATAGGCCCCACCAAAGACCCACTAGCATGCTTCTCTTATTTTTTATGTTTCAGGAAGGTATTGAAAACCGTTGCATAAATCATCTGGGAAACCAGTAGTTTTCTTACCAGTGTTTTCTTAGCATCTTGCCATGTGTTTTGATGATATATATTTGTTTGTGGGGTTCTTTTTTTTTTTTTTTTTTTGTATTGTGCCAGTGCCTTTGGAACTTTCTGACATTGTGTAAGCTCAAACTAAAGCCTTCAACACATTTATTTTTATAGGGCAGAAACATCCCTATTTTCCCATGCCATAAAAACTGTACACCAACACTGAGGGCCAGCACTAACCTGTTATGAAAAGAGGTAGAAAAATCTTGGTTTATACTCAAGTTTGTCTGCATTGTCTGTTGAGTTGTGTGGTTAGCTCCATGCTGCTGTGTGTGTGTGTGTTGTGGCTTTTGCTGTGATGGCCAGTTAAGTGGAGTTATGTGTGTTGAAATGTAAGCAAACTGGATTCAACAAAGATACAGTTTTTGTTTTCAGTTTCCTTTCGAGGATCCTTGTGGTGGGAAATGTTAATCAGTTCTACTTTTGAGTTACCATGTGACTGTCTACAGAGTATTTGAAAGATTTTAAATAGCAATATATACTTTGAACATTCAATGTGATTGCATGAATTAAAGGGATGGAGAATGAGCAACTCCAGGAATTAATCACACAATAAACTTTACAAAATTTTGGCTGCCTCTATTGGAATCTCTGTCCTTTAAGGTAGAATTTTCTTAAAAATGCCTCATAAGTCACCATGGGGAGATAAAGACAAAGTCAAAGAAATTCCCCAATATTTTCCTGGAGAAAATGGCTATAGGATAGTGTAAGGTACTCTGTGAATTGTTTAAGAATTGTTTCAAATTAATCTTTCTCTGACATAAAGCTGACAGAATATTGTTCTTGACATTGGAATGGAAATTTCTGTGATATAATTAAAATAGTAATGCAACTTGAGGAAGATGGAAAGGGGAAGCCAAATGGCAGTCTTTCCTCCAACACCATCCCCAAATCTGACCCGCTTCTCCAACTGTTAAGATAGCACCACTTGTTACACACTGCAAACTTTGAGAAAAAACCAATAGGAAATAAGGGGAAGAGAGGATGGATCAGTCACACTTTCTATCAAAATTCATACAAGTGTCCACTATATTCCAAATATTGTGCTACATCTTGGGAACATGGAGAAGGTATAGACTTTGATTGCAAAGGTACCTAATGGTATAAACAACATGTTATGATGTGTGGGGGAAAGATAAACTATTTCTACTTGGTATTAGGGTGCAGAGGGAGGGCCCATATGTAATCTGAGAATTCCCAGAAACAGTCACATTTAAGTGGATAAATAGGATTTCACTAGGCCAGGAAGGGCAACCACTCTCTTAAGGAGAAGGGGGAAAAAGGCCGGAACTACTAAAGGAGAAGAAGTTGAGTAACATTCACACACACATACACACGTATACATATATAACATAGTAATAACTTTCAGACACAATTGTTTAGTGTTACTCCTTTTCCATCCAGGGAAATAAAACGTCATATTTTTCACTGAATATTTGTTTTGGTGTTACCCTGAAGAAATAGGGTAAGGAAATTAGAAAGTTTCTCTGAATTTCTCCTCCGTTCAGTCTGCCTCCATATTATAATGAGTTTAAGGGTCAGCAGTTGTGTCAGGCATCCTAAGTGTTTACATACTAAATTTTATAGGACACCTTTGTAGGATCAATAAAATAATTTTAACATAAGATAAAGAATGAGTGATTATTATTATTATATAATAGGATAGACTTAATGGAGTAAAGATGGAATTTACATAAATATTTTAAAAGAGTCTTAGGTGGCTCTGGTAGATACAGGGAGGCTACAAGATTGACAGTACCCAAGAAAGGAATGGAATAAGGAAAATAGATAAACAAGTACATAGGCTATGAAAGGAACTGGAGAAAATGAGACAAGAACTCACATTTATCGAGTCCCTGCTATGTATCAGGCTCTGCCCTGGGCACTTTATAGTATTATCTAATTTAATTTAATCCATATACTGACTTTGCAAGGTAGGTATTATTATACCCATTATTTTACCCATTTTTTGGTTAAGAAACCTGAAGGCTCAGAGGAGGTATGTTACGTGCCCGGAGTCACATAGTCGGTGAAGGAGCTGGCACTGGTCCCAAATTTATTTTGTTCCCCAGTTCTGTTTCCACTGATCCAACCTGCTCCTTGATATTCTCCCAACTGATAGAAGATCCATTATTCTTGCCACCTGATGATACACCCCTGCTCTCCAGTCTGAGTTCACTTCCGGTTTTGTGCCTATTTTAGGAAGTTTATTTACACATTCCAGCCTAGCGTTTTTATAACTCGGGTTGTAAAAATGGCATCATTGTTTCTGTTTCATCCCAGCGTCAACAATGCTTCACTAGCCAGCTTTTCCCAACACTGTGGGAGCTTCCATTAGTTACCCAGACTAATAAACTCTGGTCAGCACTCTAGAGAATAATTATAATAAATAGCTAAGGGTGGCATTGCATTTTCAATCTTGCAAGGGCATCCACTCCTTTTTGTTTGTTTGTCTGTTTGTTTTGTCATTGTTGTTGTTGACATGCATAACAATCCCGGGAGCTAGTCAGGAAGGTATTACCTCTTTTTCACACAGGAACAAATGGAGGAGTAGTAAGGTGCAGTCACTTCGTCAATGCATGACTCACTTGTTGCGTGGTAGAGCCAGGACTGGAAGCAATTTTTTTTTTTTCACTTTAAATCCATCACTCTTTATAGATTACTCTTATTCTTTCTATTACACCCAAAATGAGTAGAATAAGAATGACTCACATTTGGGTAATGGCTTCACCTTGGCTTATTGTCTCGGAAAATCTCATCTCCTGCTGTTTACTCTTTTATTTCTTTATTGTTCTTGCTGTCTCTTAAGGTTGGTCTCTCAAGGGTTACTATGTCCTCTCATGCCTTTGAATGTTATTCTCATTAAGTTGACTTTATTCTCTTTTCACAAAGTGCTTATGCTTTACTAATTGTAAAAATTGTTTTCATCCTTTAAATCATCAAATCTGACCCCATTTCTCCAACTGTTAAAATATCACAACATCTGTCTGCCACACAAACCTTAAAGAGAAGCAGATAGGAAACCAGGGGAAAATAGGGTGGGAGGACCGATTAGCCACACCTTCAATCAAGATTCATAAATCAAGTGCCAGCTATCTGACTCACCTTTCTTTAGTTTGTGTGAAGTGGAAATTAAATCAGCCTGGCTCTGGGATAGAAAAGTAGAAATGAATATTAGATAACGTAAATGTTGAACTCCCAGGAATTCACCTAATCTAACCTCTTTTTGGAAATATTTTTACCCTATCTCAATGAAGACAATTATCTACTACAGAGGCTTTAAAAGAAGCAGTAGAAAAGATCTGATGGCCTCCTTGGCTATTCCTGCCCCTCTGTCCTGGTGCTAGTGCCTTAAGCTCTTTAGTTATGCTCTGGAAACTTCAACAAACGACCAGGAGAAGTTGTGGAGACTCTGTGAGAGAATTTTAACAAAAAGTCTGGGTTGGCTGTGAAATCAGTTGATCTTTTGGGATCAAATCTATATGTAATTCTATAACTCAATTGTTTAAAGGTTGATAGGAACAAATGTAAATATAAATCCTCTGACATATTTGAAGTATTAAAAATGAGGAATATAAAATACTTAGTTCTTTTAGAGTGTTCTTTTTGGTTAAATAGAATTAAACTCTTTATCTAAGCCCATTGTGGAGTCTCTGGTTAATACAGACTTATGCAGATTGTACATAAGCAGTGAAGTGTGGTATAAAAGAGCCTTGGCCTGGGAGTTTGATGTGTTTATACTTAGGTTTGAAACCTAGTTCTACACTTTCTTGCCATGTGAATTTTCCAAAATCATTTAAACTTCTGAACCTCAGTTTCTTCACCTATAGATGAATCTCTCTACCCAGACATAGCTCCAATTAGTACTTTGCACAAATACATGCAAATACTCAAGAAATGGGATTATATTTAAATATACTTTTGAAACATACTTTATTTACTTAAAATGCATTATAAATGTCTTCCAGGTCATTTAATATTCTTCCACATGATTCTACTTATTAACCATACAAAATTCCTCTGAATGCATATTCCCTGTAATGTATTTTTCTCATCCTCTATTGATAGACATTTAGGTTGTTCCTTATATATTTATCCATTGCTGTTATAGATCAAAGTAGGATAAACATCCTTCAAGTTACATATCGATTTTCTTCTCATAATATATTTATAAAAAATTGAATTTCTTGGTTAAATGGAATGTAAATTTATAAGTGAAGAGGTGTCTATTTATCTTTTTCTCTCTCTCTTTACTTTTTTCCTAATGCAAGAGCATACACTAGAGGGAAAAATAATTTATTCTGGCAGGGAGGAATCAGACTCTGGATTCCTAATTTGCAAAACCACTCGTGTTACACATTAATGACTGACCTCCCCTACCAATTGGTTTTCAATCAGTGGAGAAGTGTAGTCATTTTCTGGGAGACTTACATTGTTTAAGACAAAGACTCTAAGGATTTTTCCTAGTTCCTGGTCAAATGATTTTTAACTTGGTTTTTACTAAATGTAAAATCCAGTATGAAATTTCCCCTATTTACTCTAATGACCCCAAGACTGTAAACAGATCCACCCTCTCCCTCCACTTTAGGAAATACAGGACCAGCCCAGCTACGGAGACATGCTAGAAGCAGAGAGCAGTACAGCATCAAATCTACTTGTACAGTCCCTCGACTGCACATTCTGTGCACATTTGGGCCAGACCTGGGTTCTGTTTTGGATTGAGCTGTGTCACTCTTGGTTGCCCCTCTGGACCTTGCTCTTTGGGCTTACAGGCACATTAGTGTAGATAAGCTATGTTGGAAAGGATGGAAAGGATCCTGGAGCACCTAAAAAGAAAACTTACAAACTTGCCACTGGGTTTGGTCACCGTGAATAATACCAATAGAGAAAACTGACCTGATGGCCTAGGAGCCACTCATATGCTACATTTATGTCATTGTTTTTGTATACCATTATACTAGTTCCGAGATCATTCATTCTTCAACATATGTTAAGTTTTGACTATGTGACAGGTCATGTGATACTCCTAAGTGGTTAAAAAAGACAGCCTATCTGTCCTTATTTTCATTTCCCTTGATATCAATTTCTACCACAATGAAGTACAGAGAAACCTTGGAGTATTCAGAAAGGTAATTTTCTAGATTATATTTATACTCACGAAGTTGCAGTATCGTAAGACCTTCATGGAGCTAGTCCGAGCCTCAATTTACATAAACATCCATCATAGTGAAGCAGATTGTCTGCTTCACATAAACATCCACCATAGTATATGAACAGATTGGGAACCCATAAGGGGGAAAGTTTTGATTTTACATCTCTGTCCTTGTGAACTGACCTTGAAGGTAAACTTTGTGCACATTATTTTCTGGTTCAGTGTTGTGGATGTCATGGTTTGAGATTACAGATATACTCATTTAGTACATCTATGCTTTAGTATAAACGATGCTTTAAAAATTCCTACAGCACCTTAAGTGAAAATAATTTATAAACTGGTCATTGAGCTTCCCCACCATAGATATTACCAGCGAACAAATAAAGTGAGTCTAGTCAAGGATGAGCTATTTTCTCCTCTTCTATTATGGACCTGAAACCCATCTCATTTATTATTTTGTTGTTGGCAGATAACAGCTATCCATCTTATTTTATTGAAACTGGTGGTGATGATAACTTGCCCGAGAAAACAATTTTAGCTCCCCTGTAGCATGATGTAAATCGATTGGTGTGAAGTATATTAGACCATGTAGCCTAATTTAGTTGAGACAATATATCTTCATTTTCCCGGGTAGCATCATTAGTTCTTAAGTTGCCACTCAAGTTCTATAAGCTGTGAATTGTAGTGCGCTTTGGTCATGGAATATCCAATGCAACCCTGGGGGTTCCTCAACAATGCTGTAGACTGCTGAATGGACAGACAGCCCCCCAGTGGGAAATGTTTCCCCTGCTGCTATATATGCCAGAGGCAGACATTTCAATAGCATTTCCCAGAGTACTGTTCTAATGAATATGAAGCCTTGGGTTTATGCTCATGGCTATGAGACCTCAGCTGGAGACCATCCTGGGAGCTCTGTGTGGCAAGTTTATAGACCAGTATCACACATGTATTCAGGCACTACTGGATTATTTTATCCAACAAAAACCAGTTATTGACCTAGTATGGGTCAGGCACTTTGTTCTTTATCTGAGAATACATAGATAATGAGACAAAGCCCCTGCTCATGGGAAGCTGATGCTTTGGAGTTTTTTTATTTGTGTTTGTGTGCTTTTTTTAAGGGACAGAGTCTTGCACTTTTGCCCAGGCTGCAGTGCAGTGGTGCAATCATAGCTCACTGCAACCTCAAACTCCTGGGCTCAAGCAATCCTTCTGCCTCAGCCTCTGGAGTAGCTGGAACTACGGGTGTGCGCCACAATGCCCAGCTAATTTTTTAACTTATATTTAGAGACATAGTCTCCCTATGTTGCCCAGGCTGGAAGCTTATACTTTGTAAGAGGACCAATGTGAGCAAAAATTACTACTTTGGGGATGCTATCAACATGTGCACCTAACTTGGCTCATTCCTCTCACGGAAGTTAACTGTTGAGTGAACAGAACCGTCTTTCCACTAGCTTCCCACTAGATTCCCTAATGCAAATCATGATAGTTTTTCTTAAAGCAGCACAGAGTAGGCTGGGAGAAGAGTTAAGACCTAAGCAAGCAGCCTGCCCACTAAATAGCTGGGGCAGATGACCCTGCAGGAGAGAAAAAGAGAGAGAGCAAAGGTGACACCAGAAAGAGGGTCTAAAGACTTGACAGATTCAGGTAAGGACTACTATGGAGGTTTCCAGTTAGAGGAGCAAAGTACAGGAGAAGGGACTCAAGGACATAGCCTGTGTTCTGGATTTGCACATGGACCATTTCCATCTACACAGCAGATGAGGGTGGAGGGCAAGCTAGGAGAGTCTAGAGATGGGAGGATATGTTTGCAGGATCAGCAGCTACTGTAGAAATCCACACATTAGATGATAATGGCAATTGGGTAGTGAAACAGAAGAAATGAAGGAGGAAGAAGACTTGTAGCATCAATAAATTCACCAGGACATTTTGAGCCAAGTTTACGGGAAGATGATAGCAGAAAAATAAACTTCACATTGTCTCACTTAGAAATCATAACACGTGTATGACAGTAAACACATTATGTTGCATTATCACCTTGATTTTATTTAAGCTATTTGAACTTGAATTATTATTCTAATATGATCCGAATCTCATATTAAGGTACAAAATTATAGCTGAGTAAAGCAAGAAGATATAGGAATGTCTGTGTGTACTTACGTACTTAGCATTACAAAGTTTGGCAAAGTTCCTTGCAGGTGCTCAACTTTCAATCTCAGTATCAAACTCAGTTACTCCATTGAATAAAGTAGCATTGACTAGAGTTAAATAAAATTTCATCGATGGTCTAGGGTTAATATATTGGCACATGATTTTTATAAATTTGTTTTAAGTAGCTAGGAAAAAGGTGAATGGAAGTTAAGTTGATAGAGATTGGGCTTATTTTGATGTCCACATTTAATTTCCACTAAAAGTAGTAGTACTGAATATTATTTATTTCTGGTTGTGAGGTCACTTATTAGGCAGGCAGCTCTATATCATCACCAAGCCATCTATTTATCATTTTCTCTTACCCATTCTAAAGACATATGTACCATCATGTCTTTTATGAAACATTTTTCAGAAAAGAAAGCTATTTTTATAGTTATGACAAGCCATGGGTGCAATTTTTACTTTTCCATAATTTGTGCTAGTACTTAGAGGCAATAACACTAAAATAGGCTATTTAAAATAGCTGTACAATAGACATCTTTATGTAAATTGCATACATCTATAAGCATGGATGTATTATGTATATATCTACAGACACTCTACTGTATTTTTCATATGTTTTGGCAGATACTACACAGCCAGCCCAGAATGGTCAAAATCTCATGGCCCCTGCATTGTGCACCATATTTTGATGGCTGTTGTTGTCATGGGTTTTTTTTCCCTGCAATGGTCAGTATCTAAGAATAATAGGAGCAAACATTGGACAATCCTAAATACTTTAATTATACCGGTAATTTCAACCAGCAGAGACCATTAGTAAAATAGGCTGTGGCAGTTATTGGAAATTTAAAACCCACTCTGTAAACTCCTCTATTATTTCTGGAAAATAAAAAGTTCCCCGTAAGTGTTTTTGCTTCTTCAGCTCATACAGATCTTATTTTGGTATTAAAGATCTTTTTTTCCCTATCTATTTCATCAGCAAAAAAAAAGAAAAAATATGCAATAGATATAGCTTATTATTACTACATAGGGGAATAACAATCACCTATTAACAAGATTGCACACTTGAAGTATGCATATTAGTATCTAACAAGAACATATTTCTAATACGAGATAGAAAAGATTATTGGGAAGTCTTTCTCTTTTCTGATTCTAAAATTTAAGTCTTCAAGGTATTTTCCAGAGATATTGGGAATGATGAAATTTTTGAAGTCTCAGAATTGAAAAGGAACTTACAGGCCTCTATTCCTCCAGGTCCAATCCTCAGCCCATTGCATGAATCTTTTCTGTAGGCCTGTGGTCTCCAACCCCCGGGCCGAGGACCAGTACCAGTCCATGGCCTGTTAGAAGCCGGGCTGCGCAGGAGCAGGTGAGCAGCTGATGAGCAAGCAAAGCTTCATCTGTATTTACAGCTGCTCCCCAACGCTCGCTCGCATCACCTGAGCTCCGCCTCCTGTCAGATCAGTGGCGGCATTAGATTCTCATAGGAGCACAAACACTACTGTAAACTGTGCATGTGAGGGATCCAGTTTGCGTGCTCCTTATGAGAATCTAATGCTCCCCTGGTCCATGGAAAAATCGTCTTCCATGAAATTGGTCCCTGGTGCCAGAAAGGTTGGGGACCGCTGCTGTAGGCTCAATGAAAGGTGGGCATCCAGCATTTGCCACCTCCTAAGTTCCAGAGATATGGTACCCTTAGACAACAGAGGCAGGCCATTTCATCTCTTAGAACTTCCTTATTTTCAGTATAATCCACTTTCATGTAACTTCCAAGTACTGATCCCAGTTCTGCTTCCTGGAGCCATGCAGAATAGTGATACAAACCATTGATGACAACTGGTGAATTACTTGAAGGTATGATTTACATCAACTCCACCCAAGTTTTTTTTTTTGTTTCCCTTAGTTAAAATCTCTCTATGTCACTATTTTCCTAAGTGTGGTCCAACTACCCGTACCTCAAAATCACCAGGGGCTTGGATAATGCAGATTCTGTGACCTCACCCCAGGTAAACTGCATTAGAATCATTGTCTCTCTCTTTCTCTCTGCTCAGCATTGGTTACAAGCATCTCAGAACAATAAGGATCATGACCTAGGTAGAAACATTCCCACCTGACCTCTCCTTACCAAACATCAGTGGTTCTCACCTGAGCTGCATCAAAATCTCTGGGCTAGCTCGTTGTAACACAGATTGCTGGTCCCCCACCTTCCAGAAAGTCTAATTAAGTCATTTTCTGGTGGAATCAAATTTAATAATTTTCATATTTAACCAATTCTCAGTGATGCTGATACTGCTGGTTTTAAGTCCACACTTTGAAAACCATTCCCTTGGACAAACCAATGCTCTCTACTCTCTCCATTGGTGAATGTCGAAAGCATACCGAATGTCACAGCTGAGAGGCTACTCTTCAGTTATGTCCCCGCACTTCCACAATCAGCAGTTAAATTGTAAGAGTCAATTGTGTATGTTTCCAAAGCTGTCTATAATTGAATTCATTGCATTTTGCACTCATATAATTTATTAAAATATTATATAAGCTGTTGAAATGTATAAGAAGAAAAAGATAGTTCTATGAAAACTAAGCTGAACACTTTTTACAAATTTGATAAAGATGCCTTAAAAATCACTATCAAATTAAATCTGAGTGAGGCTTGCATTGGGAAAGTGGGCTTCTAATGTTTTCTCATTTAATAATTTCCCGTTCTTTCACCATCTTAGTTGCTCACCTTCTACATTTGCTCTAGTTCACCAATAGTCCTCCTACCTAAATCATAACTGAATGCAGGATTTGAAATGTGGCCCAACCAGCACAGAGTGGGAATATCACTTCCCTGTCTTTGTATCCTATAATTTTTACAATCTAGCCTGAAAATTGCATCAGTTTTCCTACACCAGCCCCCAACCATAGTAAAATGTCGAATCATTTGAGGCTTAAACTAAAATTTTTTTTTTAAAAAACTAGTTTCTTTTCTAGTGCCATGTGCTGAGATTACATCTCCCCAGTTTTGTCTTTTGCAGCTAAGTTTTTTTGTTTATTGTTTACTTACTCATTTTAGTATATGTTGGTTCTCTACCTTTCTTTCCACTCAATTTTGTCTTGTGAGTTATAGATCCTCTTTATAATTTTACATAATTTTTTGGAATATCTCTTTGTTACCCAGTCATTTAAAACAACATCATTAAATTTGCATTATGCATGTATTTTATCAGAATTCCATCATTGCAATCATTTAAATTACTGATTAAAATGCCATAAAGAACAGGGATGAAGACAGAATTCCACTACTCTAATAGTTAGCACACCTGGAAGATAGTTGTTTGTTTAGTTGTGAACTGCATCTTTGTCTATCTCACCCAGAGATACCAAGCTCCTGTCCTCAAATCTGAAAAACTCTTTAAAAAAATGAGTCAATGAGCATATCCATGACAAAGATCTGATATAGTTTATACAAGGAGTTCTTTGCAAACAAATAATCAAAAGAGCAACACACCATTGGAAGAATGAGCAAAGGACTTGGTCAGTTTTAAGAGAATACAAACAGCCAATAAATATGAAAAAACAAAAAGAAAACCTATTTTTATGAATAGCCATGTATAATTCAGAAAGCAACAAAATAACTTTTTCCTCCAGATAGGTTTGTTCTTAAAAATAATATCTAGTGTCAGAAAGGGGTTAAGAAAATAGATGATCTCATACACTGTTCATAAGAGTAGGAATTGCTGTCACTTTTCTGGAAAAGAATTTGACAGAATGTGCCAAAAGGCTCAAAAATCTAGCACTTTGAATCAGTAATTCAACTTCCGGTACTTTAATCCTGAGAAAGCCCAGATGTTCCCACACGTACAAGAATATTCATTGTGTTGTATAATTGCCACATAGAACACACTCTGAAAATACAATAATTGTGAATTTCTTAAATACATCAAGCATATCTACTGATAGAATATTATGCAGATATTAAAAATCAGATTTTAGAGCAGTGGCTTTCATCTTTCTTTTAAGATGCTACCCACATTTAACACATTTAACCAACACATTATACATATGTTTTTGTGTGTGTTTGTGTATGTGTGTACACATATAAAGGTACTGTATAAATTCTACTCATGTATGTTTATGTGTATATAAAACTGAAATAACATTTCACAAACAATACATTCCCTTATCATGTGCAAGGCACTCTGATATTTCCTGACCTGTTCTATAACGCTTAATTCTTTTCTAAATTTTTTTGGTTGCATCTCTCTAAATTGATTTCCTTACCAACTAATGCATTAAGTTTGGAAAACAATATTATTTCAGAAGAAACCTATGCAACATCAGTAATTGATCAAAATATAATCACTTAATATATATTACTCAATAAGCCATAATGCTATGCACAGTATAATTTTATTTTTGTAAAAATATTTTGTAAATACGTATTTTTGTATAAAAAGTAGGACATATTAGTATGTAAATAATTGTATTTCAAGTGATACTTATTTCGTCTTTATATTTTTATATGTTTTTCTCATTTTCTCTGGTGAAAATATTCTACTTTTATTATGCGAAAATATTTTTAACTAAGGAAATGAAAGTAATTGGCCTTACTTGTTCTTTCTCAATTCTCACAGGAAGCCAGTAATCAGTATTTAAATGTATAGGTGTTCATAAGCTATCTCTTTTTAGTATATAATACTAGAATTCTTTTCAGTGTTCCACATTAAATACAACAGCTCCAAAACTGGCTACAGAGTCCTCTTTCCTTTTTCCTTTCCTTATTAAACCTCAAGAATTTGAGCTTCTCTTTAACATTCTAGGAACTCATACACTCTCCACAGTCTTGCAAAAATTATTCACTGTGTTTCAGTAAACTCACTTGGAAGTTTACCTGCAAGAATTGGTTTCATTTAAATCAGGGAAGAGCTTCCAAACACCTAGCCTAGTTTCAATTCCTTCTTATCACCTTGCCAGTGGAAAAGACACAGACCATGTCAGTCAATTGTTTAACGTTTAGGATGTGAACAGTGTCCCTCATCCCTCACCCTACCATGCCTCTCTCCCCTAAGATACTTATGGCAAGACATTTGAATCTGATTTCTAGAAGTTTATTCTTAAAATGAGATTTCCAGCCAAGGAGTTCAACTCATGCAAACAATCAAGTACTTACCTGGGGACATCTATAATATTAATGTTCAACAGCTGTCAATTTCCTCACCAAGCCAGGTGACTTACAAAGTGATAAATACAAGATGGCATGTAAATGCACTAGTGCAGGTTCTATGGGAGGAGGAATTCAGAGAGGGAAATGGCAGAGTTCAGGGCATAGTTAGGAGGCTTCAGGGAGGACAAGGGTGAGAAGTTCACCATTGAAGAGTGGGTAGGGCTTGAACAGGTATAGGCACAGACAGGTGACTCTAGCTGAGCAAGCAGCAGGTGCAAAGGCTGCCAAACCACCACTTTGTGGAGTAACAGAAGATGTTTGAAAGGCCCCAGGTAAGAAAGGATTTTGAAATACAGGCAAAGACATTTGTATTTATAAGTGGAAAAAGGGCATTTTTCAATATGAGAATAAAAGAACAGACACCATCCTTTACTTCAGACTCTCATGAGAGCACTCCCTATCTCTGGTCTAATAGCATCTCATGACCACCAAACGGTCAGCTCTTTTTATTACATAGCTGCAGGGTTGGGCATCTGGTCAGACAATTGGATCACATAGACCAGTGGAAAGGCAGTAACAAGATTTTCCCTTTTTCATTTCAGTCCCTCCCCACGGTGTCTGCACTCTACGAGGCATTCTAGAATGTACTTCTTAGTCTACAGCAACATATGGGAGAGATTTGGAGGCAATGGCAGGAGACAAGCAGGAATTGTAAGGGAATAGCAAGAGTTCTGAGGTTAATTTTTTTTCAAAAAAAAATCTAAAAGGTGCTGATAACCCTCCCCTCTTCTAAGTGTAAACTCTTTCATGGCCATCGTCTAAAAATCTACTCCATTATTTCTCCTCAGTCAGTTCAGTGTCCTCTAGACTGGGAAAGACTACTGTGTGTTTTTCTGACAGTAATAAAATAAGTGGGCTTAGTCACTCAAACAAACGTAGCTTCTGTCTGCTTCCTTTGTGGATAAGGGTCCGCAGGAGAGGAATGTGGAAAGTTGCTTCCATCTCCCTAATGCCCAGGAGTTTCAGGCTGTACTTAAGAGCTTGGCCTGCATGTGGATTTCTCCTGACTCAGGGTTCCTTATTGTTAACTTTCTGTTACTGCCTCAAAACCAAGAATGATTTTTTTTTAAATCAGGTAAAATTCATAACTTTGATAGTTCCTTCGAAAAAGTTAAGAATAAACATGTAGGTTGTTATTTTTGTTTAGGTGATTTTTTTCCCACCTAGTTATAACAAAACCTGTACAAAGAATTTAGGATAGGAAGGAATCAGTTTGGTGGAGATGAAGTTTGATTATGAGACACTAGAAAACTCTCTTTGCTTGCACGGTTATTGTCTTATAGGTTAGGATGATGCTCTGTATTCACTTAGGTGCCAGTTAAAGTCTCAGGTTTATTCTGTCCTGAAACTGATCATGTGCTTCTTTTTCTAGCATTTTGTCCATTAACTTGATATTACAAAATCTCATAGGATCTTGAGTTTTTGTTTTGTTCTTTCGTCTTTCTCTATAGATTTCTGTTTCCACTATAATCTGTATCCTTTAGACTCTGGCAGGAAGGGTTTAAATCACATAACACATATGTAATTATGTGGTTAAAAATAAGAAGGATTTACACAGAATTATTGAATTATTTTAAGCAATTTGGTTTTAAAAAAAGTGCTATTGCTGAGGGTTTGTTATCCCTTTTAGTTTCTAGAATTAAGACTTTAGAACTAGCTATAAAAATTTCTTAGATTCTTCAACTTGGAAAAATTCTGATCATTGGCAGGGGCTGGTTTCATACAGCTTCCAAAGAACTGCACTGAAAATGAACATTACAAAATGACTGACGTGCAAATATTGTACCAATACGTACTTCTCTGGAAGAAGGGATCCATATTCTTTTCAATTTAATACCTTCTAAAATAGATCAAGCAACTGACAGTGTACTCGCAATAGTTTCTTTTGGCACTAGAGTAGGGCCTAGGCATTTTCCTTTCCAGTATATGAACAAGGCAGGATTTGCACATGGTTTTGCAAATAGACGTAAATGATCTAAACCTTCAAATCTAGATGGCTCATTGCGCAGCCATGCTATTTGCTTTGACCTCAGTGGGGCACTTAAGTTCTTTTTGCTGTTAGTTGTTCCCAAGTTTGCTTTTTTATTGTCTCAATACACAAAACAAATATCCTTATTGCATATTTGGCAAGTCCATATCACACAGAGTTTTATTGTTTTACTATATTGAGATGCTACGCATATTGTCTCATTTTGCTCCTTATTATTCTATTATCACAAACCCCCAGGTTTACTGTAGGCATGTATTTCTATGTGGGCTTCTGTGTTTTTCAGTTATTTCCTGGGACAAGAGCTTGTCAAGCTAAACTTGTACTGCATCCCATTTTTAATGAAGTCCATATCAGGCCAAGTACTAGTAGCTTGGAGGATTTGAGGATATTTGAAGAAATGAAAAACAAACCAACAAAGAGAAAGACAACTATGTTTCTTTTTACCAAATTTATAAAGATGACAGTAGTTTCCATAGTCCAGATAAAAAATGACTGTATGTAAGATTCAAATGCCTTCCAATTTCAATATAATTATTTCATTCTTCTTCCCAGAATTTTGAACTAAATCACATTAATCTGTACTTTTAAAAGAAACAGTTTTATATTACCATCTTGCCCCTAGTCTCCTACTATATAAGAATTCATTCTTGTTCCTCAACCAATGTGTACTTCCCTTCATCCCACAAATGGCATTAGAAAGAGTAAGCACTTTTTAAAGATAAGTTATTCAGTTTCAGAATAAATATATATGCACACAGGTATGCATTTATGTTAACAGCACAGAGACTACAGTAGTCAATATAGGGAAAAGTATAATCTTTAAGTATTGAAAAGTATTTTTTGATTCCAATATTATTTGATTAACTCAGTGCCCAGGTTTGAGGTAGAAATACAGTATAATTTTAGCTTTCAATTCATTAGCTATTTTCTGCCCTTCTCAGAGTTAGAATAGTGACTTTGGGTTTGTGTATCCTAATGAAGAGAGCATATAATGATAGTATTGATAATAAATAATAATAATATAAGGTAACAGTCAGCATAAACCAAGTACATAGAATGTTCCAAGAATAGTTTTAAGCAATTTACTTGTATCAGTCTTCAGAACACGCTTTTAAAGTAGGTACTAGTATTATCTTCATTTTATGGATGAGGAAACAGTCACAGAAGTGGGGGCAGTGTCTTAGTCCATTATAGTCTGCCATAGCAAAATATAGCAGACCCACCTCCCTTGGGTCTGTTTTAGAAGGGCACTAATCCCATTGATAAGGGATTCACCCTCATGACCTGGTCACCCAGGCTCTATCTCCAAATACCATCACACTGGTGATTAGGTTTTTGACATATGAACTTCAGGGGACACAAACATTCAGACCAGAGCAGCCAGACAGTGCATATTTTGTTTATAAAGTAGAGTCACTTATTAAACTTCTATTTCTCTTATTATTTTTCCTCCCACAAAGTGACTAAAGGATAGCCTAGTGGGAAATACCTTCATTAAATTTTGGTGTCCTCTACTCTCAGTTGCTGAAAGCTAAGTTGTGGACCCTTTTGCCCAATTAAGAGAAAACTAAGAAAAATTGTGTTTGCTTTTCATTGCTCGTGTTCATATCAGCAAAAGGGCCCTTATCAGTAATTATATGGTATGTGAAGGAAGGTTGATTATGGAATTATTAATCATTTCTTAAACATATTGTCCTTTTCCCAAAATATGGCTGCTATGATCTGAATGTTTTTGTCCCTGCAAAATTCATGTTAAATCCTAACGTCCAAGGTGACGGTATTAGGATATGGGTGGGGCCTTTGGGAGGGGATTAAATCATGAGGGTGGAGCTCTCATGAATGGTATTAGTGCCGTGATAAAATAGGAACAATTTACTTGTTCCCTCCACTTTGTGAGAACACGAGGAGAGTCCATCATTTATGAGCCATGAAGAGGGCCCTCACTAGACACAGAATCTGCAGGCATCTAGATGTAAGACTTTCCAACGTCTGGAACTGTGAAAAATATTAAATAAATTCCTGCTGTTTGTCATCCACCCAGTCTTTGGGTATTTTTGTTTTGTTTTGTTTGTTTTTTTGCTATAGCAGTCCACCAGGACTAAGACAGAGGCTGGGAGTGATGACTTCTCTCCCAGCACCACCCACCTCTATCAAACTCTGAGCCACATTAGGTAGCAAATCAAGACTATTGCTATGACTGTAATTTATTACTAAAATATTACATTTTGCAAAAAACTCTTTTTATTTTGCCTTATTATTTTATCCTCTGAGAAGTAAAAATATCCATTAAATAAGTGGACTACCTATTTTTATACTAGAACATATAAAATGAGAGATGAAACAAAAACCACCAATCAACATTCTGATCAGACATTTCAATTTCTTATCTCTCTAGAGTACTTATAATTTACAGGAACAGTGATGACTTTCAAGATTTCCAAAAAATGAATATGTATTAGCACAATATGTGGAATCAGAACATATCAGATTTTTCTGGGGTTGGGGTTGGAGGAAGTCAATGAGGAAAGGACAGGAAGACTTCAACAGTTTGAAATGGGGAACAAAGAGACTTTTATCTTTAGATGTATAATTGGCACCTTTTTCTCCATTACTGTATAGGATAGTGGACAGACTCAATCTTGAGTTTCCACTAATCATACCTTCAAAAATGCATTTTATTTAATTAAATCCTATCCTTTACATTTCTAGAAATTTATAAATGCAGCACTAATTTCAGCCTTTGAACAAGAATGCATTCACATTGTTATCTTTCAGAGCAGCTTACTAATATTTGTTGTAACATGTTTATAACCAGCTGGTATCCTAGGTGTTGCCTCATTGCTAAGCCTTGATGGAACGTTTATGGATATGTTTTATGATTTGCTAATCTGTGCTGTGAAACCATCAGTCTGTTTGCAGTGGGGAGGAAGAGGGTGAGGGGGAAGGAGGGTGGAGGGAGGGAGGATAGTTTTGTTTGATGTGTCAGTGGAAGACAGGAGTGGGGGAAGGAAGGTTGGTCATGCAGTTTGAACTAAGATGTACTTAAAGGGTTCGGTTTTGACCCTTGCACAAAAGTCAGCTACAATAAATAGACGATAAGTAGTGAGCAGGTTTTCAGTGATCATACTTGATTTTCTTTCTTTCTTTTTTCTTGTTTTGTATTTTTTTCTCAGGGGAAATCTCTCACGTCAAAGAGGTTAACAAGCCTTGTTCAGTCTTACTAAAAGGATCGTCTTGTAGCACGGAAGCAGAGTGGAGTCATTGCACATACATTGTAGCTCGTTGTTGTTACCTGGCAGAGGACATTAGACCAAGATGTTGCATGAGCAAAGGACCTGAATTGTTATTTTTGTGTGTACATTCCATCTCCAAGGACTTTTTACCATCTCAATGCCTCCATTTCAAACTGTTGTCTGCTTTCTTTCTCCTTCTACTAAGCTGGATCTGTGTCTTTTCCTTTTTAACAAGTTCAAGTGAAGTAAAATATATATATACTTTTTTTTTTTTTTTTGCTCTCTCTTTCTCTTGAAGCTACCGCTAAACACACAATTCACTGAAAATTCAGTCAGTCACAAACTGGAAGAATTGTAAAAGAAAAAAACCATATATCAATAAGTATACATATGGCTTCACATTTATTAAACAGTAAGTTAGCACAGAAAGTTTCATTTCACCAATGTATTCACAGTCAGAAACAAGCTCACATCTTTGTTGTCTGTACATTCTCGGTTAATGTTTCTTTCATTTATTTTTATACCATATTTAAAGAAGAAACACCTTTTACTCCAAATGTATTAAAGTTGATCCCTTCTCTGTAAATTTGTGTATGTTTATATTGTTGTTTTCTCTTTCATTAAAAGACGCAGAATCTCGTTGCTTTTGTAACTTTTGACTTTCGCACTAACTGAAAAAGAAAATGCTGAGAAAGTATCCACGACCATAGAGTCACAATTTAGGCTGTCACCCTGAAACCTGTCCCAGGGTTTCAAGACAAGCTTGCATGATACGGCATCCAGAAGCAGATTGAAAGTATCTCATATGAAGGCTAACCGGAGACCAGGTAGATTCTTTTTCTCCCATGGAAGAACACCACAAATTGAACTTCCAGATGTTCAAAGCTATTTAGCAAGGTCTTTCTGCTTCATTATAAATATGCATTTATGTGTTTTGATAATGAATATTTTTGTTGGAATTAGACTTGAGTGTGATTTCCCAACTCAGCTACTGATTTTTTGATTAAAACACAATTCTTAAAATAATTTAGGTCAGTATCTCTTAACTTTTTGGTGGTTACAGATTCCTTTGAGAATACAGTTGCCGCTTGGTATCCATGGTGGGGGTTAGTTCCTGGACCCCCAAGGATACAAAAATCTAAGGATGCTCAAGTCCCTTATATAAAATGGCATAGTATTTGCATATATAACACACATACATCCTCCCATATATTTTAAATAGTCTCTGGATTATTTATAATACCTAATATAATGCAAATGCCATATAAATAGTTGTTATACTGTATTTTTAAATTTATATTCTTTTTTGTTGTTGGTTTTTTCCAAATATTTTCTACCTGAGGTTGGTTGAATCAGCAGATGTAGAACCCATGGATACAGAGAACTAACTGTATAATGTAATTACTAACATTTAGTGAGTGCTTACTAGGTACCTGCCACAGTATTAAGGGCTTTCTATGCCCATAAAATCCTCACATTTAATCCTTACAACAGTCCTATAAAACAATTTCTGCAATTTTTAGAACATTGAAGCAGAGAGAGATTAAGTAATTTGTTTGAGGTCATCCACCAAGTGGTGGGTTGGAATTATAAGGGAAGAAAAAAAATATTTTCCTTCTACTCATCTTGGTCTTCAGCTGGGGCTCTGTAACAAAAGAGATTAATAAGAGAAAAGCATATAAATTTATTCGATGGAAGTTTTACATGACGCGGGAGGACCTCTCTCATGAGGGTGTTATGACCTGATTTTGGGAAAGGTCACAGAGTCTTTCCTGCACCTACCATTTCTCAGATTCCTTCAGCTTAAAATATCCAACAGGCCAAGGAGCCATATTTTGGGGTAGTGTCGGGAACCCCATCAGCATACAAATCCAGGCAGACTGACAGCAGGGCCCACCATACTATACCTTTCCATTATACCACAAACTTCTTTTGGTAAAGTTATGTGAAAATCCACATATACTCTCACACAAGAAACACTTGTACCAGTTTTAGGACATTCACAAACTAATCTCTGTAGCTCATCCATGGACACCGAGTAAAAAACCTGGCTTACTTTAAGGGTTAGATCAGTGACAAAAAAGCTTTCCCTGCCAGGAGATGGGCCTGACTTGTTTGCTTTTGCATACACCAAGGCATTGCAGACTCTGGTTAGAAAAAAAAGAGATCGAGTTTTTAATGACTGTTGATTACTATAGGTAAATTTAAATTCTGAAAAAGTTTACCAACATTGGTGAGAAATTAGTAGTGGAGCCTGTCAGCTAGTTAATAAAACTTTTGTCACAAAATGGAAGAGACTTGATAGGAGAAATTTGTATATAGGCTATAATCTAAACACTGTAAATAGTTTGAGAGATTTAATTACATTCTCATGATTTTTTTTTAAAAGAATACATAAAATGCAAACAAAATTAAGTAGATTGACTTTCTCCCTTAAAAACACTAAATTCAGAACAAGCTTGGACAGCTGGCATTGAAGTTAAATTAAAATTCTAGTTAGTAAAAACATTTAAAGGAAATCAATAACCCTGTTAGAAGAATGTGGTATGTAAACAATGAGCCTTGCACAAATATGATCAGTTATTTCTGTGGTTATCTTTCATAAATTGTCATTCCTTAGAAATCCATCCTTACTGGCAATTCCAAATCATGGAAAAATTCATCCTTACTGGCAATTCCAATCACGGCAAAAGACGGCAGAGAAGAGAAACCCTCAAGCAAGTATTCCCAAATCAGGAACTCCTAGTAAAAAAGTTACTCAAGTTTCTGGTTCAAGTACATAAAAGCTTTAAAAATGGCCAAATGACTCCATTTAATATAATCTAGACAAGACTTGGATACAAAACAGTGGTATTTCAGGAGAAGCACAGAGAAAAGTTTTGGAGTTCCTTGCAGTTAACTCCAATAAGCCCTTGGCAACTACCTCCCACCCCACCCAGAAGTGATTTGATCTATAAGGTATAGAATAAAAATCTCTCAAGTTTCACTTGAATAAAATGGTTTTTAAGAAGTCTTTTTCTACTTCAAGATTATCTGAAAAGTTATCCTCCAATAACCCAGAGTTTCTACCCTCACATCACAAAACTATTTTCATCCTTTAAATTGCATTGACCCAATTCTCCCCTTGGCGATGATACAATAATGCTTTCTGTGGATCTGCAAAGGATTTTCTGCTTGAATTGGAATAACAGAAATGTGGCCAGCAACCTTATCTAAGCTGTGTCCCAGCAGATGCCAGGAAAACAAATAAAGGCAGAAACCCTTTCTCTTTGTTTTGAGCAGTGTGTGATTTGATCTTGCTATTACGGAGTCACAGCCTTGTCCCCTGTTCTCCTGGTTTACTGATCACTTCTTCTTATATGATGCCTTATAAATAATTTTGGTCTATTAAGAGAGGTAAGTCTTGGCTGCTAGCATGAATTTAGTCGAGCTACATTCATTGATTATCTCCACACATAGGATACTGTGTCCTTAAATACATATTTGCAAGAGCACATTGAATATCCAATGGTTTTACTGTTGCCAGTGACTACCTCCTTGCACATTCTAACAGCCCTCTAAACATCAACAGGAAATAACCAAAGGTGCCAATTCATCCCCTAAGCCATTTTTAAAAATAGTGCAAGACAGTGAAGAATTTAAGGAATGTAAAGGAAAGGGGGGAACTAAACTCATGTATCTTACAAACACAAACACACAGAGGTATCTCATACATTTTGTTGTACAACCATATGTATGTATCTTTTTATTGATAATGTTGTACCCCAGAACTCACTTTTTAAAAGACACCAAATTATGTATAAGACATAAAATGTTTTTATTTAAAAGTCAGGTTAAAATAAAAACTTGCATGTGCTCTTAGATATTTGAGGGAGCTTCCTTGGAGCTGAAATGTAATGTTGTTTGTAACTTCATTTTCATAAAGCTCATTAGAAGCTGAGTAGACATGACTTCTTGATTAATAAATTGATTAATAAATCTTGATGTGTTTATTAGTTATAGAACCATAATAATTTCATACTTGTTGGGAAATCAAACAAATTGGAGCATGTTTGATAGCTTTTTAAAGGATAATAACATCTAACTCCAGTATTGGTTTAAGGAATTAAGATAATGTATGTAAAGCATCAAGCACAGTGCTTGGAACATAATTGGTAAAGAAATAATCTTTATCTTACCCTCTCCCCCTTCTTTTTCTCTAAAAGATCATATTTTTAGAACGATAAAATAAATATCCAAACACCCCTCCTGGCTGGGGTAGAGTCAGATACGAAGTTCAGGAAGCCAAAACTGAGTGGTGAATCAGGACACCGGAGGCCATGGGAAACCCCAGGAGTGCAGTCAGGTGTGATGATGGGATGGGAACCAATCAGATAGAGTAGATAAAGCATCAGGACCAAAGAGGTGATAAAAGGTGATACTGGGCTAAGTCAAGAAGACAGTGATCTGAACAAGTGGATTCTGGAAACTGCAGCTCCGGAGATACAAGCAAGGGCTATTTTGAAGGTGTCTGTAGCCTCATGCTCTGGTTTGAATGTGTATCTCCTCCAAAACACATGGTGAAAGCTAATCCCCCATGTAACAGTATGAAGAGGTGGGGTATGAAAAGGTGATTGGGTTATATTTGCTCTTCCCTCATGAATGGATCAATCTATTAACAGATCAATAGGTTATCAGGAGAGTGTGTCTGTTATAAAAGCCAGTTTGGCACACTCAGCCCTCTCTCCATGTGATGCCCTGTGCTGCTTCAGGACTCTGCAGAGTCCCCACCAACAAGAAAGCCCTCATCAGATGCAACCCCTTGACCTTGCACTTCTCTGCCTACAACTGTGAAAAATAAACTTCTTAAAAAAAAATTACCCAGTCTCAGGTATTCAGTTATAGCAGCAGAAAATAGACTAAGACCCCTCACCTGTGTGTAGAATGGAAAATCTTATGGTAACCTAGCCAAAAGGAGCTGGTGGTGAAGCAGAGAGTAGAAGGTAGAGAGTGGTAATATAGCAGGGGTGGAATCATCCCATCTTTCCCAGTTCAGGGTGTCCAAAGGTACTTTTGTCTGTCCCCAAAAGTATTTTTGTCCTGTGAGTATAGGAACTTCTCCCTCCCTTCCCACATTAAGTTTCCAGAGATCTCTTGGACTACACAGGGAAGGGGTATTCCTAACCCCATAGGAAGACTGAATGATTTGGCATGGGGGGTTCTTGGAGACCCCATAACCTATTGATTCCATGACACAGTGTCTGGGGTGTTTGCCAGGTGAGCTCTGAAGTCCACCCTGGGTGATGCTCCCACTCAAGTGGTAGCTGAGCATTTGGCAGGTGAGGTTGCAGTACACAGGCTGGGGAACACTCAATCTGTGAGATAGAAAATGTACCCAGAATTGTTGCCTGCAGGCCGCAGAGTTTGAATTGGCTATGTGGGGTAAAATGGCAACTAGGTATACAAATAGTAATACATTCATCATGACAGCTCTTATTGTAGTTTATGTGCTTTTTTCCTTGCAGGACATATTACAGGATCAACTTCAGGAGCAACTTGCAGTGCTCATTCTTGATCTTGTCCCCCAAACTTCTTCCTTCCTTTAGCATTTCCAACCCTATTTTAAGTATTCAGGCAGAAAAAGAGCCCTTATTTCTACTTCTTTTTGATAGTAAACCTTAATGGCCATAGCACAAGATATTGGAAAGAGTCTCAGCTTCCTCTAGGCTAAAGAAGTTCTCATATTTATAAGGGAAAATTAAACATATTGTGAAGCCATCAGTCTCCTCTCTCCAAATGGCAACGATTTTTAAAGTTTCAAAACCAGCAAACACATAGCTGCTTATGAAAATAAGAAAGGGAGCATTTTCTAAAGAACATAACCAAAGGGAATATTTGGCAATTGTCAGAGGCTAAAATCACTTGGCGCAAGAGAACAGGGCATGGATCCAAGCAGAAAGTGCAGGAGCAGTGGCCCCAGGATCTCTCAGATCTCTGTGACTGCACACCCAATCAACATCTAGGAGCTCAGGGTGAGAAACAAAACACTCCTGTGAACAGACACTAACTGGACAGCCTTGCACACTTCTCAAGGTCTCTAGAGAACCGAGCCAGTTCCAGTGGCCGTGGTTTCTGGTATCATCCCCCACACGTGGAGGATAGTGGGGTTTGCTACCGGCAGGTGCAGGGCAGGAAATACATCACTCATGCCGGAGCTTTCCCTGAGCATAAAAGTCCAAATGCGTCCTAGCCCAGACCTGGGAAACAGGCAGTGGTTTTCCATGACAGAGAAACGTGGGAGAAATATGTAAAAGGTGAGCTCACTAAACAAGAATCATAAAAATGCTTAAGAAGATAACATTGTGAGTAACACAGGAAATGAAAGAGTTTACATCAAAGGAAATAGACTAGATCAACCTGAAAAGTTTCCCCAAAATAAGTATTTTTAAATTCCTAAAGTAATAAAGGATGCAATCATAAAACAGAAAGGAGCAGGATACATTTTTTAAATTCACACCTATAGACAGAGTGAAACTTCAGAAATTAATGGCAGAGAATAGAGAGAAGAGCCTGAAAGTCACCAGGGAACAGAAAAACATAAATCTGATGGACATTATAATCTTTGGAAATGTGGACTGTCAGAAGTCAATACTGGGTGACTCTGATTTTTGAATTCTATTACTGTATCCAGCTAAAGGATCGCCCAAGTGTAAGGGTCAATTCCTGACAACTTCCAACAGGCCATGTTTTAGACAGTTTGCCTCAGATTTTCATTGACAAAACTAGCAAAGAATGCTGTTTTTTCTATTGAGAGAAAAAAAAAGTCTAAAGAATGTACGTGTGGTCGGGTGTGGTGGCTCACACCTGTAATCCCAGCACTTTGGGAGGCCAAGGTAGAGGAATGCTTGAGTCCAGGAGTTTGAGACCAGCCTGGGCAACACAGTGAGACCCATCTCTAAAAAATTTTTAAAAATTAGTGGGGCCTGGTGGCACACACCTTTAATCCCAGCTACTTGGGAGGCTGAGGCGGGAGGATCCTTTGAGACCAGGAGTTTGAGGCTGCAGTGAGCTATGATCATGCCACTGCACTCCAGCCTGGTTAACAGAAAGATTCCATCTCTGAAAAAAAAAAAAAAGAATATATGTGAAAGTAAGAATTAATGGTAATCAAAGAAGTTAGAAAAAGAATATTAGTGAATCTAAATGTGTATTTTTATTAAAAACTATTACAAAATTGAATATCTTTATTTACAAGCTGGGAAATAAACTTGGAAGTAGGAAGGTAGGATAAGAGTGAACAGAGATGAAATATTTCAACTGTTTTGTCTTATTTGTGAGGAGGATGGAGGTACAGAATAGCTTTATATTTAGCTATAAAAAATCATAAGTTTTTACTAACTATATATTTATACAATGTAGAATATAGACTATAAATGTAGAATATAAATTTAGAAATGGAAAATATATCTTTAAACACATAAAAGGGAAATGATGAAGCAAAGAAAACTAGACCTACATAATTAGAAAGGAGAAGATAAACAAAGATCATATTAAATGTCAAACACAAAATAATGTGAAAGAAATAAATTCAAGTATATTAGCAATTATACTTGAATCACCTCAAAAAAATTCTCAGATTAGACTAAAATTGCATCTAGATATAATTTATATGAGACACCTAAAATAATACTACCCCAAAAATTAGAACATAAAGAATTTAGAAAAAGACATATAAGACAAATAAATACTAACCAAAATAAAGTTCTATATCTACTCAAAAGCCAATTTAATATGAAAAACATTAACTGAAGTCAAGCGAATCACTTATATGGACAAAATGACAAAAAAAATCCACCAAGAATCTAAAACAATCATAAACCTATATTCACCTAGTAATACAGTCTCAAAATATAAACAAAATTGTCAAATTTGACATAATCGAAGTAGAAAATAATATATCACTTTCAAAAACACAGTGCAAAACTTATCAAAGGTATAAAATATGTGAACAACATAATTAAGAAGATATGTATACACACACATGCATGTGCCCGTACAGACAAATACACACAACAGAGACAGAATGAATTTTGTTTTCAAACACTCTGAAAATATTTAGAAATGCTGGCCAGATACTATATGCAAACTAGGCTCAATAAATTATGAAAAGTAACATTATATAGATTATATTGTTTTATAATAAAATTGAAACAAACAATACAATGATAGGTAAGAGACCTTTCTCCAATATAAGTAGAATGTACAAAGCAAACTGTTGTCATATTCATGAGTTTAAAGAAATCAAAATGATAATATTTGATATGAAATGTCAGCAAAAGTCCTATCTGTTAAAACTTGTGGAATGAAGCTACAGTGCTACGTAAAGGGAAATTTACAATCTTAAATGCATTTCTTAAAACAAGAAAGGTTGAAAATGAAGAAAAGTGTTTGACTCTGAAGTCTAGAAAGAAGACAACAAAATAAACTCAAAGGAGGAAAAAGGAAGACAAAGAACAAAGAGGAAAGGACTTCATTTGAGTGAATCTTTTCCCAAATAGATCTGATCAACAAGCCAAAAGCTATTATGCTGAAAAAGACAAATAAAATGGAGAATATCTCAAGGTTAATCATGAAAATGAAAAACATAACAAAAGCAAGTAATACTAAAATAAAGAATAGCTTTCTCATCTGGGCGCGGTGGCTCAGGCCTGTAATCCTAGCACTCTGGGAGGCTGAGGCAGGAGGATCACTTGAGCCCAGGAGTTGGAGGCTGCAGTGAGATATGATGACACCACTGCACTCAACCCAGGGTGACAGAGAGAGACTCTGTCTCAAAAAAAAAAACCAGCTTTCGTTTCTTTTCTGTGTTCTTTTCTTCTTCCTCTTCCTTTTTCTTTCTTTTTCGAATAATTCAAACCACAAGGAGAAAAGTGGGTGTTGGGGGAGAGCCATGGAGGAGTCTCAGCATGAGGTATCAGAGACCAAGCAGGGTGAGGGGGTGACCCTGTAGGGAAAACAGCTTGATGTGGCCTGTCGAAGGTTGAGCAGGGTGGGGAGTGTTTCCACAAGGAGGGCACCGTCAGCAACAGCCCAGGGACAGACAGGGTGTCAGAAACCCAGCAAAGTGAGGAGGGCATCCCCAGGCCCTGCGGGTGCAGGTATTTGGAGACTGGGTGGAGGGAAGAGGACCTCCTTCCAGTGTGGCACCCCAGAGGAGGGCACACAGGATGTCAGGGTCCCAGCAGGCTAAGAAAGGCACCTTCCTGGGAGGAGTGGAGGAAAGTTGGCCCAGTGGTGTGGGTGTCAGAGCCCATGTGGGCTGAGGAGGGATGCCCATGGGGAGGGGGCAGTGCCAAAAGCAGCCAAAAGAGCATGGTACTGGAGCCTGAGCAGGGTAAGGAGGATGTCCACAGGCCAGCACAGGACGTCAGAGCCAGAGAAAGTTAAGGGAAGTGTCTACCTAGGAGACAGGCCCATCAGGAATCCTGAGCAGGTTAAAGATAGTGTTCACACAGTGAGGGACCTGGTGTGGGGTGTCAGAGCCCAAGAGGGGAGAAGAGGGCTGCCACGCAGGGAATGAGCCGGCTCCAGACAGATGAGGAGGGCATTCATGCAGAGGGGGAAGGGTAAGTGGGGTGTCAGAGCCCAAAAGAGGTGAGGAAGACATCAGCACAGCACCAGGTTAGGGGAGGGAGGAAGGAAGGGGTGAAAGGGCGATGGCAGCAGCAAGAGCACCATGCAAGGCTAAGTAGCTTAAGGGTAATGGCAGCCAGTCTTCCCACTGTTGGAGAAGGAGTTTAGCAACCTGGAGACGGAGAAAACTAGAAAGATCCTTGGGACATTTGACTAGAAGTGGAGATAACAAAATGAATTTGTCGTTTTCACTATGTAATGACGGATATAGAAATAAATATAAATGTAACGTGTACACACACACATTTAGAAATATTCCCTAGCTATGTCCACGGAAAGAGCCTGGGAGCAGCCATATCCCAATAGTAATGAACATACCAACGACCCAGGTCATGTCTTCTAAATGATGCTTCTCATTAAGAGGATCAAGGGCTTCTTGGAGAAGATAGCCAATTCCAGGGCTGGGGCAGGGAAAGTGAAAGATGAGGATGAAACATCTGATTGTAGCAGAAAGTAAGGAAGTACACAGAGAATGATGGGGACATGTCAAAAGTACGTGGAACTCAGCTTGAAGTCGCTCCCACTGGCCAATCTGAGCATCAAAATAAGTAACGGTTATAACAGATTCCCTAATGAGTAAATAATAACCTAGTGAATAACATAAAAATCCTTGAGGGTAAATTGGTACAATTGTGAATGAATGGATGAATGATTGGAAAGTTTGATGAGGAGTGCAACATTTCAATACTCTCAAAATACCTCCCCGCAAAATAGTGTTAATTACAAGAGGAAAACTAGTTACTTTACAATGTAGAAACCTGGCAGATACCACCTACATTAGTCTGAGTTCTCACAGGAAGCAAAACCAGTAGGATAGATCCAGATGTGGGAGAGAAGATTTATTATGGGAATTGGCTCACATGATTGCAGAGGTTGAAAAGTCCCATGATATCCTACTGCAACCTAGAGAATCAGGAAAGTCAATGGTGTCATTCAGTGTGAGTCTGCAGGTCTGAGAACCAGGGAAGCTGAGAGTTTGAGGCTGAAGACCTGGGAACTGGCAGGCGAAGGTGGGAGCACGTTAGTTGAAGAACTTTCTACAAATTACCGACCTGTAATGTTCAAAAGTATCAAGGACAAAAAAAGTCAAGAAAAGACTGAGGAACTGTTCCAAATTGAAGGAGACCGAAGCAACATAACAACTAAATGCAATGCACGACTGGATCCTTTTGCTGTACAGAACTTTTATAAGCCAAAGGCAAAGCTTGATGGGCTTTGTGGAATAGATGACAATAATGAATCAATGATAATTACCTAATGTTGATGGCTGATTGTTGATATGTAGAAGAATGTTCTTTTTTTAGGAAATGCATACTAAAATATTTGGGGGTGATAAGGCTTCATATCAGCAGATTACTTTTAGATGATTCTGGGAAAAAAAAGGCTTTATGCTTGCAACAGTTTAAGATTGTTTCAAAAAAGAAAAAAAAAGATGATTATTTTAAATGGAGATAAATAGAATTTTGGGTTTTTTTGTTTTGTTTTGTTTTTGGGAAAAGATGGAAAAAACTCCAATACCGGACAAAATGAATACATTTCTGGAATGTAATTCAGAGCATTCAGGTAGATCACATAACCCCAACTTCTGCCAGAGTACCCTTCTATGTCCTGGAGTACCTAGAAATGCCGGATAACATTTTTAAAAATCATTTTAAATGGATAACTGAGGTCATGAGAATGTACAACATCTTCAGAAGAAAGAAAAAGTGGAAATACAAAGTAGGGAGGGACTGTAAGCATGTTTACATAGAAAATTCAAAAATGTCAATAAACAAACTAATAGAACTCATAAGAGATTTCAGGAGGTATCTTACATATATCTCAGATACATTGCTGATTGGAGGATCCAGGTATAAAATTGAACCCATTTCTAAATAACAGCAGTGATCAACAAGAAAAATTCGGTAAAATATCCACTCAAATTAGTTTCAAAAACTGCAAAGTAGTTAAGAATGAAGTTAGCAAATGTAGAAGAACTTCATATAAAAAATAATAAATTTTGTTGAAAGATAAACAACATCTAAATAAATGGTGAATGGAAATGTTCAATATTATACATACATCAATTCTTCACAAATGAATTTATAAATTCAATGCAATATCAAATCTTAATAAAATTATCTGTGGAAATTTTCAAATTGATTTTACATTCCTATGGATGCATAAATGCTCAAAAATAAACGGGACAAAGAAAATAAAATGAACAAGGTAAGTTCACTTAATCTATCATTTAGCAAGATGTTTTCTAAAGCTATAGTAATTTTATTTTATCAACATAGCTCTTTGTTTTATTTTCAAATGAAAATATATTACATCTACAATAAGTGAAAATAAAGCTAGTTTCATTTTGCAAGCAACAGATATAAATGAACAATGCATACCACCTACATGGGAACTTGTATTTTTTCCTCTCTTTTAGTCTGGCTCCCCTGCAGTTTTGTATTTTATTTTTTAATTGACAAATAAAATTATATATGTTTATGGTGTATAACGTGATGTTTTGATTATATATATGTATTATGGAATGGCTAAATCAAGCAAATTAACATATGTATTACTTCATATACTTATTTTGTTGTGGTTAGAACACTTAAAATCTATTCTCATAGCAACTTTGAAGTATGCAATATATTGTTATTAACTGTAGTCACCTTGATGTACAATAGATCTCTTGAAATTATTCCCCCCATCTAAATGAAATTTCATATCTTTGACAAATACCTCCCCAATCCCGACCTTCCTTTCTCTCTGCCTAGCCTCTGGTAACCACCATTTTATTATCTGCTTCTATGAGATTTTAGATTCCACATGTAAATGAGATCATGCAGTATTTGTCTTTCTGTGCCTGGCTTATTTCACTTAGCATAATGTCCTCCAGGTTCATCCATGTTATTGCAAATGGCAGGATTTTCTTCTTTTTGAGGAGTATTTCACTGTGTATATATTCCACATTTTCTTTATCTATTCATCCATTGATGGACATAGGATGATTCCATAACTTGGTTATTGTGAATAAGGCTGCAATGAACATGGGAGTATAGATATCTCTTTCATGTACTGATTTCATTTCATTTCCTTTGGCTATATACCCAGTAGTGGGATTGCTGGGTCATATGGTAGTTCTATTTTTAATTTTCAAAAAAACCTCCATTTGGTTTTCCATAATGGCTTACTAATTTACATTCCCATCAACAATGTACAAGGGTTTCCTTTTCTCCACATCCTTGCCAATACTTGTAATCTTTGTCTTTTGATAGTAGCCATTCTAACAAGTGTGAACAGGTATGAGAAGCTACCTCATTGTGGTTTTAATTTGCATTTCCTTGATTATTGGTGATGTTGAACATTTTTTCATATACCTGTTGAGCATATATATGTCTTCTTCTGAGAAATGTCTATTTGGGTCTTTCGTCCAATTTTTTAATTGGGCTATTTGTTTTCTTCCTATTTAGTTTTTTTGAGTTCCTTATATATTTTGGATATTAACCTCTTATCAGGTGTATGTCTTTCAAGTATTTTCTCTCATTCCATAGGTTATCTCTTCACCGCGTTGACTGTTTCCTTGGCTGTGCAGAAGCTTTTTGGTTTGATGTGCTCCCACTCATCTATTTTTACTTTAGTTCCCTATGCTTTCGGGGTCAAATTTATAACATCATTGCCCAGACCAATGTCATGAAGGTTTTCTCTTAAGTTTTCTTCTAGTAGTTTTACCATTTCAGGTCTTACATTTAAGTTTTTAGTCTGTTTTGAGTTAATTTTTGTAAATGGCATGAAATTAGGGCCTAATCTCATTCTTCTGCATGTGAATATCCAGTTCTACCAACACCATTTATTGAAGAGATTTTCCTTTCCTCATAATGTGTTCTTGGCATCTTTGTCAAAAATCAATTGACCATAAATGCATGGATTTATTTTTGGGCTCTCTATTTGTTCCACTGGTCTATGTGTCTATTTTTATGCCAGTACCGTGCTGTTTTGATTACTGTAACTTGTAGAAGATTTTGAGAGCAGATAGTGTGTTGCTTCCAACTTTTTTCTGTAGATTGCCTTAGGTAGTATGGTCATTTAAACAATATTAATTCTTCCAATCCATGAACACAGGATATCTTTTGATTTATTTATGTCTTCTTCAGTTTCTTTCATCAATGTTTTATTATTTTCTGTGTATAAATCTTTCACTTGCTTTGTTAACTTTATTCTTAAGTATTTATTTTGTAGCAACCTGGGGTTGTTTTTCTTGATTTTTTTTTTGGATACTTTGTCAGCAGTATGCAGAAATGCTACAGGTTTTTGTATGTTAATTTTGTATCTTACAACTTTACTAAATTTGTTTATAAGTTCTAACAGTTTTTTGGTGGAGTATTTAGGGTTTTCTATAATATATATAAGAACATTCATCTGTGAACAGGGACAATTTGACTTCCTCATTTCCAATTTGGAAATTGCCTAATTTCTTTGATACTATAGTAATTTTAGAAGAGTGAATTCAACCTAGAAATAAATGAATAGGTAAATGCAACAGAAAAAAAGCCAAGATATAAATAAAGGCATACATGGAAATATAGTTGTGTGATAGGGAAGCATCACAAATCAGTGGGGGAGAATTTACGTATCAAACAAATGATGCTGAGATAATTAGATATCTCTATGGAAAAAAATAAAATGGAAAAATAAAACTATGAAATGTAAAATAAACTCCAGATAGATCAAAGACATACATATGAAAAAAATGAGCTATTTGAGACTATAATTTATGACCTTGTGTTAGAAAGGTATTAATTAAATTAGCCCAAAATAAGAAAAATTAAATTGAAAATCATTGACAGATGTGACTATATAAGAATTTTAAACACCTACTTAAATCAGAAATGGCATATACAAATATAAGACAAAGAGCATATGGGTATAAGAACATACAAAACAGAGAATTTTTTCAAACATATGATATCAAAAGAACTAAAATTCAAAAAGACAAACAACTCAATAGAAAACTTAGGCAAAATGTATGAAGAGACAATTCATGGAATACAAACAGCCAACAAACATATGAAAAGATGATAAAAGTCACCAATAATCAGAAAAGTACAAATTAAAATAATTATATACCATTTTTCACCCATCAGACTGGCTAATATTTTAAGATCTAACAGTACTACATATTGTTGAGGGGGCAGGAAAATAAAATCTTAGAAAAATTGCTGGTGGGAGTAAAAATCATTACAACCATTGCAGAGGGCAATTTGATTGTAACTATTAAATGTGGAAAACATACATGTCCTATTTCTTAGCAATTCTACTTTTAGGTCTCTAGGTTAAGTAAATACATGTAGACAAGGAGATGTATAAAGATGAGTATTGCAGCCTTCTTTATAACAGGAAAAAAGGGAGGGGTGAAGTAATCACATAATCCAATAGGGGAATGAGTAAATAAATGAGCAAAGGAAATGAAATGCAATAGCATGGATTATTATTCAGTAATTATAAAAATGAACTGTATCTGTAGGTATCAATATAGATAGTTCCAAAAACAATGTTGAGTAAAAAAGTAAGCTGTTGAATAATACGTACAACTATTTATGTAAACAAAATCTCAGAAAAATAATATTTTCTATGGTTGCACGTGTGTGAGTGTATGTGGATGAAAGTACATATGAGAATTCTGGTAATAGTTATTGTCTCTACTTGGAGGTTGAGTCGATATGGATCATGATAGAGGTCAAGGTCAAGTGAGAATTTATTTTTAACTATAACATTCTAATTTTAAAAGAAATTATCATATACTCATATATAACTTGTGCAAATTTTTAAAAACATGATAAAAAGACCAAAAGCAAATATGCCAAAATGTTAATACTGGTTAGATCCAGTGGGTGGCAATATGGATGAGTTTTCTTGTCTGACTTCAGCATGTATTCTCTTTTTCCTATTCCAGTAGAAGTGAAGTTTCTCACATTGAAAATATGTAATTACTACTATTCATTGATTTTAAATAATTTTATAAATTTTTTATGACTTGAGAAACCAGTATTTCTGTAAGTTCTGCCACTGAATAGAAAGTCTGAATTGGCAAAAGATTCCATTTGTCTTGGATCTTTCTTTCCTAACATATGTTTCCTCTAAAGAACAATTTGTGCCCGAAAGTGTTCAAATACATTATGCTTCAGATGAGTTTTAAGAATGAAAAGGCAGAATTCTTTATTATTACTAACAAAGATAATTCATCAGCTGCTTCAAGAAGAAAGCATGGTATTTCCAAGGGAGTTAGGGGGAGAATAGAGGCAATGATCCATTAAATGTACTCTCTATAGAGGAGCATATTTAACTAGTAAAGATAAGGGTGGATTGTGTCCTGAAGTTTCTTTACCCAATTTGCAGCATATGCCTGGCACTTAAGTACTTAATACACTAAATCTTTGTGCAGTCTAATGCCTATTTTGCTCTTGGCTTCTGGCTCTGGAAGAAGAGTGACAAACTAATTGTGGAAGCAACAGAGCCTCTTAGGGGCTTCGCTAAGCTTGGTGCATCTAAATGCAGATTAGTCTCAGGGATGCCATGTCAGTTGAGAGTAATCTGGGGCCTTTTTCAGTTTCTTGGTGGTTTTTGCCTGAGATTTGAAGCCTAAAGCTCTGAATTCTGAGCTCCCTGGTTACTGACTGAGGAAACAATATCCCAAAAAAATGGAAGCCCCAGATCTGTGTGCTTAGATTTGGGCTCCAAGGACTGAAAACACTGTGTGCAACCTGTATGTCTGAGTAGTATTTATGACATAGCAAACCAGCCATGAGCTGAAGGTCCTGATCAGCAAATAAGGGAGGAAAAATATCTCTGACACCTTTTCTTGCTTTAACTGTGGGTATATTATGTCTAAGCAACCAAATAAATAGAGCAGAGACTAGAGCATGTGATGCTTGCTGGAAGAATATGTACTGGCAAGTATCAATCTTATAGGCTTCTTAGGCAGGTCTTTCTAATACCAAATACATAGGGGAGAACAATATGTATTCTTTCTGTATTGTATTTAGACAGACCTTATTTTCCCACTGTATCTGGCATCAACACCCCCCACCTATTTAAAAAACAAGTTTCTCTTATTTTTATATTTTTACTCAGCTCCAATCAAATAGTACAAAGAACAAGTTTCTAATATTGTTTTTAGATGCAGAAAATCAGGGCTATCCAAGGGCCTGGTGTGTATGAATTGCTGCACACTCTGAGCAAAAACAAGCTGAACTTCATCAGTTTCCTGCTTTGAAAATGATTTCAAGATTCAAAACCTTGACCCATAAACTCCTCTGTCAAATCCATGGAGGAAAATGACAAGCTGCACCATTCATGAAGACTAGTCATGAGCCTGTGACTAACTCTGTCTGGTCTGTCATCAGAGAAGCTTATTCCTAACTCGGGCTCACAGGAAGCTCTCGTCCCACAGTTCTTTTGAGGCTTTGAAGTGGAGCAAGTACAACTGGAAAGGCCCAATGATTTAAAGGTAAAGTGAAAATATTTGCATGCTATACATCTGATAAATGGCTGATAACTAGAATCCATACAGAACTCTGGAAGATCAGCAAAAAAAAAAAAAAAAAAAAAAACCCATTAAAAAGTGGACAAAGGACATGAACAGAAATTTTTCAAAAGAAGATACACTAATGGCCAAGAAACATATGAAAAAATGCTCAACATCTCTAATCATCAAGGAAATGAAAATCAAAACCACAATGAGATATCACTTAACTCCAGAAAGAATGGCTTTTATCAGAAAGTCCCAAAACAACAAATGTTGGCATGGATGCAGAGAGATAGGAACACTCATACACTGCTGGTGGGACTGCAAACTAGTACAACCTTTATGGAAAGTACTACGGAGATACCTCAAAGAACTAAAAGTAGAAGTACCATTTGATCCAGCATTCCCCCTACTGGGCATCTACCCAGAGGAAAAAAAGACATTCTATAATAAAGACATCTGCACTCAAATGTTTATAGCAGCACAATTCACAATTGCAAAGATGTGGAAAAAACCCAAGTGACCCTCAATACATGAGTGGATTAATTAAATGTGCTATATGTATACCATGGAGTACTACTCAGCCACAAAAAACAATGGTGAACTAACACCTCTTGTATTATCCTGGATGGAGCTGGGACCCATCCTCCTAAGTGAAGTATCACAAGAATGAAAAAACAAGTGCCAAATATACTCACCATCAAATTGGTACTAATTGATCAACACTTATGTGCACATATGGAAGTAACATTCATCGGGTGTTGGGCAGGTGAGGGGGGAGGAGGGGATGGGTATATTCACACCTAATGGGTGTGGTGTGCACTGTCTGGTGGAGGGGCACGCTTGTAGGTCTGACTTGGGTGGTGCAAAGGCAATATATGTAACCTAAATGTTTGTACACCTGTAATATTCTGAAATTTAAAAAAAAGAAAAAAAATTGAAAAAAAAGAAAAAGAAAATTCTGTCTTTAACTGCTGGGTCCAAAGTTTTCTTCTGTGACTATACATGAGGGTATCACAAATTCAAACGTTTTCCACATGACTGTCTAGCATTCAGGCCATTGTAGGATTAAAAATTGCACCACTGATTCAAGGAACTAATAATAACTGGACTTTTTTTGCTTAGGAAAGATCCCACATCAGTCTCATCATGGGACTCACCACTCATTTTCTCCTCCAGAGTTCTATAAATAAATAAATAAATAAATAAATGCAAGGAATCTATACATACAAATGGAAAGCAAAGGCTTTCTATTAAGAATTAGTGGCTAATAAATAAACTAGGAAAAGCTCCTAGAAACACTGCAATCAGGACTTTCAGAGAAATGACAAAATGGAGAAAATAGTTAAAGTCCTAGGCTAGAGTGAGGACATTACAGTCCAAACTCAAACCACGGGACTTACATACGGTAGCATGTCTGTAGGAAGAGTTGGGTCTACAAGGCAGACTCTGAGCTTTCCTTTCTAGCACCAGCAAGGTTGACATATCTGTCATATCTAAGAAATTGTTGCCTAACCCAAGGTCTCAAAAAATTTTTCTATGTTTATTTCTAGAATTTTTTTTTTGTGTTGGTTTTATATTTAGGCCTGTGACCCATTTTGAGTTAATTTTTAGGTATGGATTGAAGTTCAGGTTTACAAACTTGCTAACCTCATTTATTGGTACCAGTAGCTTTTTTGTAGATTCAATTGGTCCAAAATGTGGATCAATAAGTTTCAGCTTCTGCAAGAGTTTGTTAGCCTCTCCTCATCCTCTGAGAAGAAGAGCATCAGGGTAAATAGACAGACGAGACATGTTGGCAGACATCACCTTGGCTCAAAAGCAAGGACGAGGTTCCTCCTCTGCTTTCTGTCCACCTGTGATAAGCTCATATGGGCACAGCCCCTTCTCAGGAAACAAGCTCTTCAATTGTTACAAGCCTTTAGTTAGTTTCCAGAGTTCTGAAAAAAATTTATTTAGATAATTTTTGCTAGTGCTAGCTCTTCCTTACCCTTTAAAAGGATAAATGTTATGAGGTGTAAATTTTATGTCAAAACATGTTGTAATAAAGTTGTAGTAAATTATATTTCTATATAGTAGCAGCTATCAGAAATTGAAATTTAAAAATCAATACTATTTACAATGGCATCAAAAATATGAAATACACCAAGAACAGTGGATCACGCCTATAGTCCCAGCTACTCGGGAGGCTGAGGTGGGAGGATTGCTTGAGGCCAGGAGTTTGAGAGCAGACTGGGCAATATAGCAAGACCCCATCCCTAGAAAAAATTTAACAATTAGCAGGGTGCAGTGGCATACACCTGTAGTCCCAGCTACTCAGGAGGCCAAGGCAGGAGGATCACTTGAACCCAGGAGTTTGACTCCAGCCTGGGAGACAGAGTGAGACCCCGTCTCTAAAAAATATATATATGTATGAAATAATTAGGGATAAATTTAACAAAATATGTGAAAGATCTACACAGTGAAAACATCAAGCATGACTGAGAGAAATTAAGGAAGACTTAATTTAATGGTGAGATATACCCTGTTCATGGGGTGGAAAAAATAGGCTCACATACATTGACAACTGATTTTTGACAAAGATACAAAGGTAATTCAATGGAGACAGTCTTTTCAGCAAATGATGCTGGAACAATTATATATCTTTGTGCAAAATGACTGAACTTCAATTTAAACACAAAAATTAACTCAAAATAGATCATAAACCTAAATATAAAACTAACACAATAAAACTGCTACAACTAAACATAGAAGAAAATTTTTGTGACCTTGTGTTAGGCAAAGATTTCTTAGATATGACACCAAAAGCATGATCCATAAAAGGACAAATTAATAAATTGGATTTCATCAAAATTAAAAACTTCTGCTGCTCAAAAGACACTATTAAGAGGATAAAAAGATAAATCACACGGTGGGAGAAAATATTTGCTTTATTAGCTTACTTTGTAAGCTCATCCTCACAGCTAGCAATTGGTAGAAGTTAGGATTGACACTCAAGTATGGCTGATTCCAAAGCCCGCGTTCTTCACCATACTCAGACAGGTTCCCTCATATAGCCCTGAATACTGTACCTGCCCATGGTATATGCTTAATAGAAATTGTTGCATGAATAACTACTAATTTAAATGGGAGGGAACTCAATTGCATGCATATGATCTAAAGCAGTACCATTAGAGGCCTCACAAATAATTAAGTAATAAATATTGAGAGAAAATATAGACAGATTACAATTTTTAATTCATGGCTCAGAAAGAGAAATGTATAAGGTAAGTAAATTAAGAGGCCGTTCTGTGGGTAAGATCCTAGAAGACAGACCCAGATTGGAGAATTATCACTTTTTTAATAGTGTGAGGTCTTCATGGAAGATCCAGAATTTCAAGAACTGCTTCAAATAGGGAAGCAAGCATTACCTAGGCATTTGACTTTGCAAAAATCAAGAGCAGCTTCATATTTATCAGACTGAGTTTTGGCTGATGTCTGAGGAACAATTAACTTAATAAATTGGCCTCAAGATTTAAATGAAGCAATATGCTTGCTTGTTATCTAACAGATGTTAAAGATTATATACCAGTTAACTTTTAAGGTTAAATTAAATAGATTTTTTTAAGATCTTACAGTTCACATTAGGGCAAATCAGCTTCTTTAATATATACACACTTCCCTATGGAAATCACTCTCACCAAAGCAAAAACCTTGATTTAGGCAACTTAATATTCGCCCTTGGCAACTAAAGAATTCTGGAAAACTTATTAAAGTAAAAATAGTTTTTCCTGGTCACAATAAAAACTTTCCTTTGTTTTCCTCATATATCATGATTTAGCACATATTTTTGGCCTCGGAAATCCTTCTCCACGAGCCTTTTGTATTCTTTCATCTTAGCATCACAGACGAATTGTATCAGTATTATTTTTTTTCTGTGTCTGTCTCTCTGTTTAGACTGCTTTTTAACCTGCCCTTCTCTATCCAGTGGTAAGCACAGTACTTGGAATATAGTGAGTGCTGGATAAAGGGTTTTTAAAGTATTTACCTGCTGCAAAGCACCTGTATAACTTTAAAATGCAACAATCAGTATCGAGAGTATGCCCGTGCTTCCGGCGTCCTAGTCTCTAAAGTTAACTGCAACTTCAAGTATACAGGATTCCTGTGGGTCCTTTGAAAGTATTCTTACATGTTCACATCTGCCAGACTCAGTGGCTTGCTGAAACCTGGCCCTGGTTAATAAGTAAAAAAGCACTAAGTAATTCTTAGCTGCACTTAAATGTCCAAGATCATTTGTTCATGGGTTTGTAATACTTACGCTAAAGAGTCATTTGTTTAACTGTTAATCTGGACCTTATATTCTGAGCCCCAGCTTTCTTATGAAGCAAATAAAATAAAACAAAATATAGGGCCAAGTAGCTTGGTACCATGAAGAGAAGATTGATTTGGTAGAATGCTACTATATCTCAACACATCAAAGATGCATCAACATAAATCAACCATTATCTTATGTATCACCATAAAAGGAAAAAAAAAGCCCACAAACCACTGCCAATTAAACCAACACAGTGCTTTGTACTATTAAGAATTTTTCCCTTAACTTCATTGAAAGAACATTCTTAGAAATTTTTTAGACAAAGATTCTGTCATATTTCATTCTTGTGTATACATAAAAAGGAAAATATGAGAGAAATAAATTACTTAAAGGATTCCAAAAGTTTCCTTTCATTCAGAATCAAACTCTTCAGAATCACTTTGCAACAAAGAGTCATTGACATCCTTGCTTCTCTACCAAGTATTTTCCTCTCTGTCACCAAGGGCATGGTAGGGCAGCATTTCTTAGGAGAAGGCAATATTATTGTCACTGGGCGCTGACACCCATGCTGTAAGTTTTGATGCTGGCCTCTTCTTGGTCTTACCAGAAAGTGTCAGTGGAAGGTTTTCAGACAACAACGAAGACTCTTATTCCTTCTTTAAGTGGTTCTTAAGTGGTCTATTGGCCTGAGCATTGAAGGTTACAGTCGTTTAGTCCTGCACCAGAATAGCAACCAAGGCTCACCTTGGGCCGGAGAGCGAAAGTATTTCGAGCCTGAGATTTGGAGCAAGAAGAGAGCTCACAATCTAATCCTGCTTCTGTGACTCATTAGCTCTGGGACTTTGGGTGAAGTATTTAAGCTTCTACGGATTCAATTTCTCCATCTGTTAAATGAGGATAATGGAAATACAAAGTTATTGAAAATCCTGTTGTGAGAAATTAGTTCCAGACACATAGTGAAAGTTCAGCAAATGTTAGTATTATTATTCTTATCATGATACTAAATATCTTTGTATCTGAGCTTCCTCGAGTGTATTATAGGGAGTGTAATAATAACATTTATCTTAGTCTACCCACAGAATTATTCAATGAGTATCAAGTGAGCCAACATTTTGAAATCACTACGAAAAACATTAGGCAAATATTTAATATGTCAAGGAATTACTAGGCCTTTATCTTTGTTTCCATTGCTTTATCCATTATTACAAAGATTGGCTGTGTAATTCACAAAAAAGAGGCAGAAACAGATGAATTTCCTTACACAAGATGAGGTTCACCTTGTCAGGCTTCCAACCAAAACCGGCTAAATACTCAAAAGTATCTTGGCAGAATGTTATATTAGAACAAACAGTTTTGCCTTTTAAAGTGAATCACCATCTCATGCACTTGAAAGTTAGAGTACAGTCTATTATAGCATATTGAGAACAGAGAATACAGGAATGCTTTCTCTCCTTTTTACACTATACTAGTGTCAGAATACCAGGATAGTTTGATTAAAATATTATAGGAAATGGGTAATTATATTGTTATCATTACTTATCCATGTTAATAGTTTATCTCTTCACAAGATAATACAGGCTTTTTAGATTTTTACTTTCTATCCTAGTGAAAGAAATTAAATTTAAATATACATTGATAATTAAATCTTTTTTTCTGTTTATTTCAGTTAGGCAGGAATTTTGGAACATTGGGAGGCATTGCAAGGGAAAATATCCCCCATTATACCAGCTGAAAGTTGGGGTTGACATTAAGAATAACTTTCTGTCTAAAGCAGAGAAAACAGAAATACAGATGAATCACTTTGTCATTTGTAAAAGAAGAATATGAACGAATACATTGTGTTGTATTTACACAATGCCCTACGATCTTAAACCAATAACTCAGAACATTAGTTTGAATTGTTCAGCTGCAAGCAAAGAAACCAATTCTAGTTAACCAGCAAAAAAAGGAATTTGGGGAAGCCTATTGGGACTCCTGAAAGCTGATGGCAAGCTAGAGCATCAAGGTTGGAATTGCAGAGACCAAGCAGCCTCTTCCGCAGGAACACTGGCCATGGGGCCTCAGCCACAGGGCAATGAGGAAACTCCAACCATTTTTTGACTCTCCAGACCTCTGCACCATGATCTTGGTAGAAAGTTTCCAATGGCCTGAGTTGAAGTCCCAAGATTGTTGGGTGGCACTTTGGGGGCAAGTGAGAAGAAGCAGTTCTTGGGGGTGGTAGACTTGAATTAGTGTTTTGGAAAATAAAGAGGTAAATTCCCCAGAATGAGTGGCTCAGGTGAGGTCTTGGTCCCAATCAGTTAAGGCTCCTCCAACTTTTATCTTATCTAGCCATGTTGACCCAGAAGCAGTGAGTGTAATATGCCCTGGCTGGGCTGCCCTCACTGCTCCTGGGCCACCTCCTCAGGTGGACATAGCCAGACAAGTGTGGGTAGGAGACTTCACAAAACATCTAATCTGACTATATGATGCTCCTAAAATAAGCTTCTTAGCGGCTTCCTGCTGCTGTCTGGGTAAAAATCCAAGCTCCTTATCTTGCTCTTATAATCTCTGGAATCAGAATGTTTGTGGCTCAAATCCTGGCTCCATCAGTTACCATTTCACTTTCTGTACCTCAGTTTCATTTTCTGTAAAATGGGCATAGTAGTTGCTGTGTGATTAAAAGAGTTAATACACATAATGCAGTTAGAACAGTGCCTGGCACAGAGTAAGGGCTCTGTAGGTATTATTATTAATCTTGTCAATGTTTTTATCTTTAGAATTCTCTAGTGAAAAAAGCATCCAGCTTTGTCTTGGTAATAGGACTGCAGGTACCTGAAGTCTCACTGTGATAGACTGCATGTATTAATATTATGGGTGAGGTAATTGCCAAGAAAGAGACTGGATGCTGTCAGGAAGAAAAGATCAATGCTAGATGATGTGTAGTCAGGGTTCTCCAGAGAAACAGAACCAATAGGATGTGTACATAGAGAGAAAGAGATTTATTTTATTCGATTAGCTCATGTGATTATGGAGGCTGACAAGTCCCAGGATCTACAGGCTGAGTTGACAAGCTCAAGAAAAACCAGTGATGTGGTTCCAGTCTGAGTCTGAAGGCCTGAGAATCAGGAGAGCTGATGATATAGTTCCACTTCAAAGGCTGACAGGCTTGAGACCCCAGAAAGAGCTGATGTTTCAGTTCCAGTTTGAAGGCAGTCAAAAAGCCAACGTCTCAGTTCAAAAGCAGGCAGGCAATAAAAATTCTCTCTTACTCGGGGGAAAACCAGCCATTTTGTTCTATTCGGGCCTTCAACTGATTGGATGAGGCCCACTCATTAAGGAAGTCAATCTGCTTTACTCAGTGCACAAATTTAAATGTTAATCTCATCCAAAAAGACCCTCGCAGACATACCCAGAATAATGTTTAACCTAGGCATCACCTGACCCAGTCAAGTTGATACACAAAATTAATCAATGTAGGAGGTAAATAAATAAATAAGTAAATAGTAACAGTGTTCTACATGCACTAATTTGATTACAGTTACTTTGACAGAATATTGCAATTTATTTAAATAGCTCAAATTCACAGAGCATCAGCCCTGAAATGCCATTGTTTAAGCAAACAGAGGCAATTAAGGCTAGTATTTGGATATATTATGGATAGGTTTTTTTTGAACTGCAATGCCTAGCAGTTTAAAGTTTATATATTAGACAATTAGAGGCTAGAAATGCAGATCTAAATGTGTATTATATTGCATAGGGTCACTGAAAAAAATGCATTTCAAACTAAATTACTAATGGTGAAATAATTAGTCATTTATAATCAAAATATAATAGCAACTAATAAAAAAGCCAAAACTGACTCGAACACTCATAGTGGTGTCTCTGACTTGAAAATTGCAGAGACTGCAAATGAAATGGTGCAAATGTGAAGTGGAGGTTGCGACGTTGCCAGATGTCAGGTGTCGCAAAACCTCTCAACTCTAGCAATATAATTATCTTAATCTAGCGGACTTTTAGTAACTAGTGCTTAGAGTGCAAAAAATAAAAATAAAAATCTATAACTTTATGCCATTTCCAACAAAGACAGAACTCACACTTTGGCATCAGCAAGAGACCCGTCGAGATGAACTTTTCATCCACCGATGGGCAAAACATATCCATCCACTGATGAGCAAAACATATCCTCCACAGGCCTTTTACAAAGAGATTTGGGGAAGAGGGTCTGTGTGACTAAGAAAAGCCCACTTTATATTTCGCTATATTACTAGGAAAATTAGTTCAAGAAGTAATGGACACTTAGTTTGAGGACTTTTGATCCATGTACACTTTCTCCCGTGTTTGCCGTTTTCATTGGTTATTAGCAAATCGAACCTTAAAAAAAAAAGGAAAGGAAAAAGAAAAAAATTGGAAATGAAATAAAAAAGGGAAGGAAGGGAAAGGGGCTGGAAGAGGAGGGGAGGAGGGAGGAGAAGAGACCTAGCATTTATATCATGGACAGGAGGAAGAAGCCATGTAGAAATCCTAACTTTGCTGCTTCCCCAAGGAAGAATCAAAGCAGGACAAGCATGGTACCAGGTACCCATAGCAGGGCAGCTCACCCAGCCCTTCTCCATGGGCAGCCAGCTGGGGGTTGGGAGGTGGCCACAGGTACTTCCCAGCAGACCCCAGGGTTCCCTGAAATCTCCCCCCACCCATTTACATCCTTTACTCTATACCCAGCTCTGCCTCCTCCAGGAAGCCCTGGAGGAGGGCAGTATTTATGTGTTTTTATAAGCCATTTTTAATTCTTTAGAAAATATGGCTGGTATAAATAAAAAATACCTGGGCCACAAATAGAAGAAATCTTTCAGAGGTATAAAATACTTCTCATATAGTCACACACATAACAAGTTCTCTTACATGAAATTTGAGGCTGTCATAGAAAATCCAGAAAATAATTCCCCAAATTATCTATGTTACCATATTTTATGTTGCATGAATTGTGTTCATGCCTTTTTCCCTCTTCTGAACTCTCAACAAATTCCTTTTAATTTTGACCATTGTAATAGGCTAACTGGGCAGTTTTAACCCAGTTTAATTGATTTTTCTGACACTGAGAAAATTAGCTCAAGGCTAATTAATGTTACATAGGATTTTAACCCAGGCCATCTGTCTTAGTCTGTTTTCTGTTGCTATAACAGAATACCATGAACTGGGTAATTTATAAAGACAAGAAATTTATATCACAGTTCTGGAAGCTGGGGTGTCCAAGAGCATGACACCAGCATCTGGTGAGGGCCTCCTTACTGGGTCATAACACGGCAGAGGGCATCACATAGTGAGAGGGCGAGCGAAAAAGAGCCAAAGACAGCTTGCTTTTATCACAAAGCCACTCTTGTGATAACAAACCCATTCCCATAATAGCAATATTCATCCATTCATGAGTGGAGAGCCAACATTAATCCATTTACAAGGAGAGAGGGATTAAGTTTCCAGCACATGAACTTTTGGGGAACACATTCCAATTAGAGCATTCAACAAATTAATGTCCTTCGTGCATGCAAAAGACATTCCTTTCATCCTAGTAGCCCCAAAGGCTTAACTCATTTCAGCATCAACTCAAAAGTCTAAAGTCCAAAGTCTAATCTAAATCAGATATGAGTGAGTCTCAAGGCCCGATTCACCTTGAGACAAATTCCTTCCAGCTGTGAGCCTGGAAATTAAACAAGTTATCTATTTCCAAAATGCAGTGGTAGGACAGGTATAGGAAAAACATTCCCATTCCAAAAGGGAGAAATAAACAAGAATAAAGGCATAATAGGCCTCAAGTAATTCCAAAACCCAGCAGGGAAAACAACATTTAAGTCTTAAAGCTGGAGAATAATCTCCTTTGACTCCATGTCCACATCCTGAGTACACTGGTGCAGGGTTTGGGTTGCCAAAGCCTTGGGCAGCCCCAGCCCTATGGTTTGCTGGGCTCAGGCCATGGTTCAGCTCTTCCAGGCTGGTGTTGCATGCTGGTAGCTCTACAGTTCTGGGGTCTTGGTGATGGTCCTGCTCCATTAAACATTACCCTAGTGGGAACTTTCTCCTACAGGGGGCTCTGCCCCTGTGAAAAGTCTCTTCCTGGGCCCCCAGCTGTCTGTGACATCCTTTGAAATCTAGGTGGAGGGAGCCATGCCCCTACAGCTCATACATTCTTGGCACCTGCAGGCTTCACACCAAGTGGATGCCACCAAAATTTGCTGCTTGCATCTTCCAAAGTTGTGGCCCAAGCCACATCTGGGCCCACTTGAGCCACGGCTGTTGTGGCCAAGGAGTTCTGTGCCATAATGCAGGAAAAGAGACCCTCTGGGTAGCAAACCCATGGAGAGTGGCCCAGGACCATTGGCCAAAATCATTCTGCCCTTTTTGAGCTCTGAGCCTTTGATGGAAGGAGCAGCCTTGAAGATCTCTGAAATGCTTTCAGGTTTTTCTTCTGTTGTCTTGATGATTAGTGCCTGGCTCCCTTTTATCCATGGTAATATCTTTAGCAAATGGTCAGTCCATTGGCCACACTGTTAGTGTTCTGTCTTAAACAAGACTTTTCACTCTTTACGTGGCCAGGCTTCAAATTTTCCAAATCTTTCCATTCTGTTTGCCTTTTAATTATAAATTTCATCTTTAAGTCATTTCTTTGCTCTCACATCTCACTGTATGCAGTTGAAAGTAACCACGCAGCAGCCTGAATGCTTTGCTGCTTAGACATTTCTTTTGCCAGATGTCCTAGTTAATCACTCTTAAATTATGCATTCCAAAGTCCTAGGACATGGACTCAATTCTGCCAAGTTCTTTGCAACTGTAAAACAAGAGTGGATGGCCTTTACTCCAGTTTCCAATACCTTGTTCCTCATTTCTGTCCAAAACCTCATCAGGATGGCCTTTACTGTCCATATTTCTATGAACACTGATCACAACCACTTAAATAATCTCTAAGAAGTTTCAGACTTTCCCTACAGCTCTCCTTCTGAGTCCTCACCAGAGTCACCCTTAATGCTCTGTTTATGGCAATACTGGCTTTTTCTAGTCTGCTCTTCCAAATTCTTTCAACCTCTGTCCATTACTCAGTTCCAAAGCCGCTTCCACATTTTCAGGTATTAGTTACAGCAACAAACCCACTTCTTGGTGCCAATATTCTGTCTTAGTCCATTTTCTGTTGTTATAACAGAATATTTCATAGACTGAGTAATTTATAAATAAAAGGAATTTATTTCTTGCAGTTCTGGAGGCTGGTAAGTCCAAGAGGATGGTGCCAGCATCTGGTGAGGGCCTTCTTGCTGCATCATAACATGGTGGGGAGCAAGAACAAGAGAGCCAGAGAGAGCTTGCTTTTATAACAAAGCCACTCCAACAATAGCAAATCTACTCCTGTGATAGTGATATGAATGAGGGCAATGCTCTCATTAATCCATTAATCCATTCATGGGGGCAGAAGCATTAAGTTTATAACACATAAACTTTTGGGGGATGCATTCAAACCATGGCACCATCTATTCTGAAGCCTGTGCTCATTTCACTAACCTACAAAGTTTTGCTTGGGTCATTTTGCAAAGATTATTCAACTAAAAAATTAAAATACTCCCATTTCACCAGTAAAGGAATTAGCCTTTGAGTAAGAGCACGGTCTTGGGAAGTTGAGTCTGCCAATGGTTTCCAAATTCTGAAGATTCATATGGGGGGGGGGCCCTCAACCACCACCATCGAGATGATGCATTGTGCTACATCATACCAGGGAAGCCTACCTCTCCTGGTTTGTGTTGCAAAACATTGTTTTCCTTGCGTTACTACTTAAATTGTTCGTAAGACACAAAAGAATCCCAAAAATTATATTGAACTAACTATATGTAGGATTTTGACCAGTTAACTTATTAAATCTAGGCATGCATTCCCTTCTCCTTAAAATGTTGGCATTGGAATTATCTAATCTCTAGATTCCTTCACCAGAAAGTTATTTCCTCAGGTTACTTTCTAGTGTTTGGAGAACTAAGGTGGCATGTAAAACCAGAATAACAGAATAATCAGAATAATATTGCCTTTCAAGGGACAAGCTTGTAGCAGCATTGGACTGTACTATAACTTTGGGTATGACTATCCAAAAATAAAAGTAAACAAATTTTTAATATATATATAATATTAAGAAATATTAAGAAAATGAACTAATATGAATAATTTTCTCGTCAAATTTATTTGCTTTCTTGGTATACGCACTTGTAGACCTTAGGAATCTCCATGATTTATCAAACATAATTTTCTTCCTCTTGTGTGCCTTGGCTAAGTTTATTCTTGCTCCAGAGGTCTCTCTTCTGTTGCTGTCCTATTTTCCTAACTCTCCTTCTTTTACTCTTTCTCAGATCCTATTATGGTTATTTCCATCATTTCAGACAACATTTAAATGACTCTCTGAACTAGGCAGTAAAGTCTGAACTAAGCAAAGACAATTATGTAGGCAACCCTCTGAGAGCAAGTTATTTAACCAACCCCTTCATGATTCTTTTTTTTTTTTTTCAAAGTATAATGGGGGTACAAAGGTTTTTGGTTACATGGATTGCTTTTGTAATACTCAAGTCAGGGTTAAAAGTGTGCCTGTCACCAAGATAGTGTTCATTGTACCCATTAGGTAGGTTTTCGCCCATCCCCTCTGCCCCCCTCCTGCTTGATTTCCTTTGAGATTTACTTCCCTCTATGTACATGTGTGCTCATCAGTTAGTTCCAATTTAGTAGTGAGCACATGTGGTGTTTGTTTTTCCATTCTTTAGGTATTGCACTTAGGATAACGGTCTGCAGTTCCACCCAAATTGTTGCAAAAGGCATTAAGTCATCCTTCTTCATGGCTGCATAGTATTCCATGGTATACATATACCAGATTTTGTTAATACATTCATGAATTGATTGGCATGTAGGTTCATTCCACATCCTTGCAATTGTGAATTGTGCTGCAATAAACATTTGAGTGCAGGTGTCTTTCTGATAAAATGACTTCTTTTCCTTTGGATAAATATCCAGTAGTGGGATTGCTGGATCAAATGGTAGGTCAACTTTTAGTTCTTTGAGGAATCTCCATACTATTTTCCATAGAGGTTGTAATAATTTGCAGTCCCACCAACAGTGTACAAGTGTTCCTTTCTCTCTGCATCCACACCAGCATCTATTGTTTTGGGCTTTTTAATAAAAGCCATCCTGACTGGGGAAAGGTGATATCTCATTGTGGTTTTGATTTGCATTCCCCTTATGATTAGCGACATTGAGCATTTTTTCATGTGTTTATTGCCAGCCTCTTCATGATTCTAAACTCACATGCCCACTGCCCAGCTTCATGGTCTGCATGCAATTAAAAGAAAAGAAGAGATTTTTTATTCCAAGAGCCCTGATGTTTAAGACACAAAGTTTGGTGACTTTTTTAAAAAAATCATAATAAGTGTTTTCTTTTAGATGCAGCCTCTGATTGTCACTGTCATCAGAACACTCTCTAAGCCTGCTCTCTCTTGTTACCACTTGATTTCCTTAGGGCTTTGCAGTTGTCTTTATTCCTCAATATAACCTGGATCCATGGATGAATATGCATGAGGAGTTCCATCACATGGGTGCAAAGGCAGCAGAATCTATCCTTAAAATTTTATCTTTGGATATTTAAGGTGATGGGTATCCAAATTACCCTGATTTAATCTTTACCATTATATGAATGTATCAGAATATCACATGCACCCCCCAAAATGTGTACATCTATTATGTATCAATTTTTAAAAATAAAAAAATAAACTTATCTTTGTATAAGACAAATTATACTGACATGAATCACAAACTTGCAAACTCTGATAAAATTGATCCATTTATTGGTACATTCTAAACCAGTGGAAATGTGACCCTCATGAAACATCGCCAAAGTCACTGAAGTTGTCTTACAATGGAGAAAAAATTAGTGGTTTCTAAGTGTTGGGTGGGGAGACAGGGTACTACATTCCTAACTATTTAACACGCCTGACATCTAGTGGTCAACTGGTGTTTCTAAGGCAGCTAAAAGAGATAGAAGTTAATTGTGATGGAAGTGTTGTATAGGTGTTGGAACTGTACCTCTGACTGTCCGCATCAGTGGGACTAGGTTAAAAGTAAAGAATAGAAATGATTAAAATCACTCAGATGTTTGTAGTCCCTGTCTACAATCAGATAACTTAATAGATGGTGGACCGTGAGTTCCAGGCCATCACATCACAAAGGAAAAGGAGACAGAGAAAGATGAATACACATGAGACAGTACAAGTTTCTTAAAAATCATGGCAATAATAACTATTTTACATGATACTGTATAATGAATTTTATACTAAATGCTTCAAATATTGCTGTCTTCCCAGCAACCTTGAAAAATAAGTACTATAATAATCATTTCATAGATGATGAAACCGAGAAGTTAAGCAACTTGCCAAGTTGCCCAAATTCTTAGAACCAAAAGTTAGTAGAGCCAAACTGCTATTGTAGATCTTTTGCATTCCAACCAGGCCATAATAGCCCACCACGCTATGTTGTCTCTATTATTGAATAGACAGGGGGAGAGAGTAAAGCCATTTTTTCCTCTCTGAATTAACAAATTATTATGGCATCATCTATCCATAGACTGATAATTTTTTTAAAAGCTTTAATAATGGAGTTCTTAAGTGTTCATGGTATTCAATTGGCATGTGTGTGTAAGTTGTGTTAGGCTCTCTTTGATCCTGTTTTGTTTTTTTTTCTTTAGGATGTTGTAATGTCCAGCTGGAGACTGTATTAGAACAGGAAGGGCAATCAAAGAAATTCTTACTTCCTCCTTCTCTAGTCAGAGAGCAAATTCCCACCAGACATGGATAGCTTGTCATTTGAAGCATCGCCAATTCTTTGCTCTCGCAGCAGCCTTTTGACCAAGTAGGACAGTGGTATACGTATGTTTCCAAGCTAAGGCCAGCCCTCTAATGTTCAGTGACCTGCTCTAAGATTTTAAATGTAGAAATTACTGGGCTCAGGCATTAACCATGGCTGGGCCTCAAATTGCTTTGCAGGCTGTTTTGGGTCACTGTAAATGACCTATCACATTATTCAGTTTGTAGCTTATAATTTCTGGAAGAACTCCTCTGAATACCCATGATATCTAGGAGCCCACCGACAGGGTCTCCCAGATCCCTTGTTCGGGTCACATGTTCCTACTAAATGTGAGCTAGAATCAGGCTTCTAGGGGAAACATGATCCAAAAAAAAAAAAAAAAAAGCACTGAGCAAGTGACCTAGAAAATGTTCATCTGTGTGATAACAAGGAAGGAAGCAGGTGGTGATATACATGCAGCAGAGGCCTGTGGGTGGGCACCCAGAAACTCATCAAGCTGTGGCATTCTCATCACTAACAACAGCCATTGGTCCTTTAGCAATGTGTAGCTTGCCCTTGAAAGAAATCTCAAAGCAGGAAATGGACAAGCCTGGATGGCACTTTACTTGAGAGGTGGACTCTGGGCACTAGAGAGCCACCTGTCTCCAGGGTGCTGCCTTATAGATGAAGACTCTGAAGCCTACATGCTCAAATTGCTGTGTACTAGAAGCTTTAAGTTTGGAAGCCTGGGCCTGTGTTCAGTAAGCAATGTTGGCCAAGTTTCACGCTAATAGGGAAAGGCTTCTTGATCCCCCTACATGCTCACTGAGCAGTGGCGGACCATGCCCATCGCTTTCCAGCTGTTGTTGGACCTCTGCACCCCTGGAAAGCCAAGTCTTGATGGCATCTTACTTAGGTCACCCGTGGCCTAACTCAGGGGACAATGATTCCACCAGGTGCCAGAGACGATTTCAACAGCAAGACCATGTGGCAGCAACAGCCACAAACCGTGGAAGCATTGCTCTGAGGAAATGGGTAATATCTAGGACGGACCCTTTGGAAATATCTGTGTAAATAGATGCAATTTCATCTTATCCCTAAAGTAGGTGAAGCAGGATTATAGTTAGAATCCCCCAAGTTGTCGGTTAAAAACCATTGGTTACTTTGACATACCACCTTTCTGAACTTTCTGTATCCATGTGCTCACTTATAAGAACTACAAGTCAATTCTCATTACCATTTAACTTCCAGCTTGGGTGGGAAATAGGAATTAAAACCCCAGGGCCAGAAGGTTTTCACGCTAATAACATAACTTATAAGAAGAGGGGGGTAGAAGTTTAAAATATATTTCTCTAGATGTGTTTGTCTTCCTTGGAGTTTTTTTAGAAATGGCTTTCATTCTTTGAAAGTACCAAGAATATGCCTTTATTCTTGGGGTATGCACCTCTGACCCTGGCCCTGACTAAATGTTGAAAAAAGATACTTTGAAGAAAGTAAGATAAAGTGGAAAATTCCTGTGTGGTGTAATCAATTTTTCCCTTTTCCAATGACAGTACAGAATAAATGAGATGGTCTGGATCTTTGCAGACAGTTTATTTACTATTCTTCTCTCTTCTCCCCAGTTTTCCCTCCTTTCTACAAAGGGCCTTAACACTTGTATTTTGTTTTGCTCTGTTTTTAACCTTGTGTTTCTTTCTTCATGTTTCATTTTATACATTCTAAGTTTTTTTCAGTTCTTATTTTTGCTGTCTAATATTTAAGGCATGTCGAATCAAGGCAGCTTGAATCTTATTCTAGGTGTTTTATATCCTTTGGTAAAAAAAATAAATGTATCATTGAATACATGCAAATTAGTGAATAAGCTTGAAGTGAGATGTCATTTCTCTTTTCTTCATTTCATTCCTAGGTGATCTTACCAAGTTTCTTGGTTTTCATTTAAAATGCATATCTAAGCCAAGGGCAGTGGCGCACGCCTGTAATCCCAGCTACTTGGGAGGCTGAGGCAGGAGGATCGCTTGAGCCCGGGAGTTTGAATACAGCCCAGACAACATAGCGAGATCCCATCTCTAAAAAAATTTTAAAAATAATGTATATCCAACAGTACTCAAATGTGTGAAATCCTGGCCAAAATCCCTCCACTCTCAGCCCTAAAACCCAATCTCAACTATTGGTGTGGACACCTAACAGATCCAAAGTCCAAACTCTTGATTCTCCCAGAGCAACAGCTGCACCAGATTTCCCTGGTGACCTTGCAGGTATCAGAGTTGGCCACGTAGGCAAAGGCTTGACCCACAGCTAGTCTGAGTCACGGCAGACACCTTGTGACTCCCCCAGGACACTAGAGGATGAGAAGCCTGTAAGCTGCAGCTAGGAGACCATCTCTTACTCACCTCCCTCTCTTCCCTGGGAGGTTGTCAGGAGACAGTTTCTCATCGCCTCTTGGGTCCTGAAGAAATAGGGGGCTTTCTGCCAGCCACCCTCAGAATAGAACTGCAGATGACACTGCACTGCAGTCTAGAACTGGCTTCCCAGCAACAAGGCGTGCCACACTCCTGCTGTCATCATCCAGCCCATTTTGTTCCAGGTCATTATTTTGGTGTGTGGGACAAGATCACAGGAAACCGGTGTCTTTCACTGACTATTCTTTTCACTATCTATATACCCCATAAACAGCATAAATCTAAAAGCAGCCCATGGTACCATGGCATTGGCTGATCTTGTGTGTAGGACCTTAACAATTCCCACCCCGGCCTGCTTCCTTCTTCTACAATCTTCTCCATCTCAATAAATGACAACACCAGCGTTCAAAGCCTAAAAGTTTGGAGTCATCTTCGGTCCCTACCTTTCTCTCCCAATCCACACTCTCCAATACATCCTAAATCCTATTGGCTCAAATTCCAAAATATACTCGGAGTCTGACCATTTCTCACCACCTCCAGTACAAACCTCTCCCCCACCCCATGCAAGCATCAACCCCTCTCCCCAGGAAGATTGAATTCGCTTATGACATGGTCTCCTGACTTAGTTCCCGTTTCCCTTCAGTGTGTTCTCCACACAGCCTCCAGGATGTTTCTTGTAAAATGTGTCAGACATGAACAGAAACTTTTCAAAAGGAGATAAACTAATGGCCAAGAAACATATGAAAAAATGCTCAACGTCTCTAATCATCAGGGAAATGCAAATCAAAATGAGATGTCGCTTAAGTCCAGTGAGAATGGCTGTTATCAAAAAGTCCCAAAACAACAAATGCTGGCAGGGATGCAGACAGATAGGAACACTCATACGCTGCTGGTGGGACTGCAAATTAGTACAACCTCTATGGAAGATAATATGGAGATACCTCAAAGAACTAAAAGTAGAACTACCATTTGGTCCAGCAATCCCACTACTGGCCATCTACCCAAAGGAAAAAAAGACAATCTATAAAAAAATAGAATGCACCTGAATGTTTATAGCAACACAATTCACAATTGCAAAGATGTGGAAACAACCCAGGTGCCCATCAATACATGAGTGGATTAATAAAATGTGCTATATGTATACCATGGAGTACTACTGAGCCGTAAAAAAATGGTGAACTAAAACCTCTTATATTATCCTGGATGGAGCTGGAACCCATTCTTCGAAGTGAAGTATCACAAGAATGGAAAAACAAACACCACATGTACTCACCATTATATTGGAACTAATAGATCAACACATATGTGCACATATGGAAATAACATTCATTGGGGTTCGGGCAGGTGGGAGAGGTGGGTAAAAATCACACCTAACAGGTAGCATGCACACTACCTGGAGGAGGGGCATGGTACAAAAGCAATTTATGTAACCAAATCATTTGTGCCCCCATAATATTCTGAAATTCAAAAAAAGTGTAAGTTTAAATATTAAAAAAATAAAATGTTTGGAAAGTCTCAAAAAAATTAAAATTAAAACTAAAAAGTTTTTAAAAATAAAATGCATCAGAACATGCTATCTTTGCCCTGTTCACAACCTTTCATCTTCCCCTAGGTAACCTTAAAGTCTCTATGGGATTTGGCCCTGACCTCTCTGATCTCAGCTCCCACTGTTATACACTTCCTCTGCCTCCCTCCTCCGCCTCAGAAAGCACACTCCCACCTCAGGACTGTCACAGTGCAGTTCCCTCTGCCTGGAACATCTGCCCTCGGATCCCAGCACAGCCAACCCCTCCACTCTCTTCATACTCCCACCTAAATATCCCCTCATCAGTGAGGCCTTCCTTATCCTCCCTACTGGAAGCCCCTGCCCTCCACCCCCTGCGTTTATTTTCCTTTCCCTGTTTTATTTTTCTCTATAGGATCTGTCATGTGTTAGAGAATTCATTTATTGTCTAATTGTTTATAGTCTGACTCTCAATAGAATATAAGATCCATGAGGCAAAAGAATTCTTCTGCTCTATTCCCTACTGTATTTCCAGCACCTAAAATGGTACCTGGCACCTAGTAGGTGGTCAACTAATATCTCCTGAAAGAATGATTGGGCCAGAAAAACATATGAATCAATTCTTCAGTGAAACAACAGTGGGACCCAATTTTTACTATCTTGTAGGTGGGTGAAATTGAATCAATCTGTCTTGGTCTTATGATGGGATTTTCCCACTTTGAAAGGATAATATCTCAATGCTTGATTGCTATAATTTTTATAAAGATAATTAATCTCAATTCATATTTGGTAAGTATTTATAATAGCATGCTAATGTAGTAGGACAAGGTATAAAAGCCTGAATACAATGTCATCCTTGATTTCAGAGAGTTCCCAATTTATTAAGGAAAACAGACTCAGACACAAATAGTTCTATTTTAAGTTTATTTCACAAATATGTGGTGATTGCCCATTAGAGGGTGAACATTAAATATTATCAACTTCATAAAGTGCTGGCACCTGCTGAGCACATTGTAAATGGTAGCTGATACTATAGTTGTTTATGATGAAGGAACAAGTGAGTTGTTCTGACAGGTGAGAAAAGAAGCCTGTGTGACCTTTTGAACCAGTCTTCACGGGCCAAGCAGAGACTTGGTGGCAGGAAAGGAGGGGAAGACACAGCAGGTCCCACTGCCCAGCCTGAGGCCATAGGGTGTGCAGTGAGAGGGAAAAAGCTGCCCCAACTGGTGACAAGTGAAAGTGGAAAATCATAAACAAAGCTTGACTGTTTTGAATTTCTAATTATCTTTGCTTTAAAAAAAAAAAGTAGGATTTGGGGGTTGCTATGGTTTCCAAAAAAAATCTCACACACTAAAAATAAGGGTAAAATTACATCAATGGAGAATCTGTACTATTCATATGATACAAGTTTCTACCGAGTGAGAAAATATCATCTTTCGTTAATTCCATTTCCCCTGAAAATGGTGGTTTCAATTAAGCAGAGGAAAAAAACTTGAAGAACTTAAGCTTCAGGAAATAGGTTTGTTTTTTTTTAATAAAATCAAAATATACAAAGTAGTTTGGTGATACCAAACTATTACCAGAGTCTTTATTTTTCCAAAAACAGATTTGATAGTTAATCTAATTGGCTATTAAATGTATTCCTTTTATAAAGCCCATTATGTGGTACTCTGTTTCAAAGCTTTGGAAGAGAAATATAAATAGTATCTAATCGTCAACAAAATTAAACCAGCATAATTTCATTTGGAAGTAAATACTGAGATAAACTTACAAACTTTCAAAAAAGTAAAATCTGTTAGAGTCTGACAAAATTGTCCACAGCAACATGGCAGCTTCAGGAGGAAAGACTACCTGCTGTCAAACTATAAAAATACCTTTAAACAATTGACATTTCCTTGAGAAGAGAAAAACATTAGTTGTGAAGAAGTAAGGGAAAACAAATGATATCATGTTAACAATAGGAAAGGCATAACCCATTTTAAGACACTGTCACCAGTCACAGACAATGTTTTCGCAAACAGACTGTTTCTTCCGATGTAGATTTGCAAAACATGACAATTGAGCTCACCAAATCTCCAGCAGTTGCCTTGGGTAAAGAAACAGAGGTAATTCTCCCACATGGTAAACCAGTGGAGCCCTCTTCTGTCTCCTAAACTACAAGCCCAAATTCCTACATATATTAGATAAGACCTTCATACACCTTCGTGTGTCCTGGAATTTGTCCTACTACTTTGAGACATATTGTTAGAGGGCCCAACATATTTTGCTACTTCTCTTAAGAATACATTTTAATAGTTTTCAACTCTTAATTTCAGGAACTCTACTGAAATGTTTACCATGATCTGGGCTTGCAAGTAAATGATTTCTTCATGCTCGGCCATTGGGAAGATGAAAACAAAACCTTAGGACAACCTCCCCAAATTCTACACCTTCATTCATATTACTTAGCTTAATCCCACTCTCCATAGGGTTGCTCGTGTCCACCTTTCCCTAAATCTTTATCATCATCACTGGTCTTCTCCGAACTGATTGCAATCCACATTTTAGAAATTAATGCAATTTTTATTGTATATTGCACCAAAGTACCACAGAAAACTAAGTTGTCTGACATCAGCTCCCAAAGGTGCCATTCATCCATAGCCAAGATGTGCGCCTAACGTGGAGAAACCTGAAATGATTCATTCCAAATACACTCAAAAGAAGTGTATGCTTTGTAACTGCACGGCAATTTTTTTTTAAAAGTCAAAGTGTAATTGCACAGCTAAATGCAATTAAGTGCCAGTGATTTACCAAGACTGAGCCATTTGGATGTGAGTTTAGAGAGAGAAAATGACTCTTGAGTCTAAGGAACCGAGAATGTGTCTGTGTACTTGTGTAATCTACATGTGTGTATGTGTATATTTGTGTGCTGCTAAGAGGGCTCCTAAGTCTTACTGAGGGCCAAATGACTCTAACAAAACAATATTTTGATGAGTTAAGTGTAAATGAATCAGAAACATACGGATTAAATTTCCCTTAATGCACATGGATTTAAAAATTAAGGGAAAAAATTCTTGGCAAAGATAATTTTGGCTTTTGCCAAAACCCAAAGCTTTGGAAAAATAGTTGGAGATGTTCAAAGATCCAACTGAGGAAAACGTGGCCCACTTCCCCTCTCCCTTTTATAAAATCTTTATTTTATCACACACATGGTATCGGAAAACTTCATGGAGATGTTTCTATTGGAGACGACGCCTGCTTCTAAACAAGACTTTGTGAGAAAATCCCTTGTTGATTAGTGAACTTGCCAGGCATTTGCGTTTATGGTGCATAATTAATTCACGAATCTTCCGAAGAATTATCACACTCTTCCTCAACCCTCAGGAGAGAAAGGGTATCCGCTTCTGCCTGTGCACTCGTGTCTGTCTGTCTCTACATCACAAATATATTTCCAAAGGACTCTCCATAGAAAGTATCTTCTCTTAATTTTCTCCAGATGTTGTTCTTAGTAGGGATGATTTTTCTGACTGAGTGTCTCCTAAATCCTGCTGGGTAATTCTGCATATGGTCATGGTTAACGCAAGCATGTGATGAGTCCCAGATGTGGAAGTAATCAAAGTGATCTACAGATCTAAGGCAATACTCTGGGGAACAAATGAGGGATATTGTGAGGTCAGAGCAATTAATGAGGGTCACACTGGAAGGTTTGGGAGTTGTGGGGTAGGGGAGACAGTGAGCAGGGCGTGGGGGTGAAAGAATGGGAAGCCCTCACATTTTAGAGTTACCACTCCTGTCTCGGGAAGCAGGGATAGGCAAAAGAGGAGGAACATAAAAAACCTTGGTAATTTATCATTGTAATGTGGATAGATATTCTTCTCTTGTATATGGGTTCTGAAGGCAAAAGATGACTAATTCTCTGCTGGATGTTATTGTTTGATTGAAAACCACTAGACCACTTTGTCAGAGACAGATAGAATAGAAAGACCCAAGATAGACGTAGAAAGTTAATAAAAACAAAATCTGGCTTACACATGGTGGTGAGAAACCAAGCAGGATGGTGTGGGATGGCAGAAAATGGATTTGCAATGGGAAAACTCTGAATGCAAATGCCAGCAACACCTGGAGAAACAGGGAACAATTTATGTTTTTGACTCGTAAAATGACAGTAATACCATACATCTCAGAGGTTTGGGTTAAAGGAAAATAAGTTTTATTTCGTATATTTTCTTGGTAAAAAATGCCAGAATGGTGAGAAATGAAGTTGTCATGAGTATTTTATTTGATTTTATTCTTCTTAAAGAAATATGTTGTGTTCTTTTATTACAGAAGTAGTACACAGTGACACATACTCATTCAATTTAAACAATATAGAGAGTCCAGTAAGCTGGATAACTACAAAAAATATGCCAAAATCTCATTGATTTTTTTCTTTATAGCTGCTATAATGAAAAAAATAGAATATAGTAGAGAAGGTGATATACAATTCAGGATAGTACCAAAAACTACAAAATTCTTGGGAATAAATATATGCAACTTTTATAAATAAATACATTTATTAAATCCACATTTAAAATAAAATATATTCCTTAAATATATTTCCTAAAAGATGACATTAATAAATGAGGAGGTATACTATGTACTAGATGGGATGAATTAGTACATAGTACATTAGAAAGATATTGAGTCTTCCCTAATCAATCTATAAATTAATACAATTACTTTAAAATTCTGAATATCTGTTTAACTTAATTTCCCCAAAACTCTAGAAGAATAAATTACAAAGATAATGAAGGCAACTTACAAAAAAGGAAGACACAGATATAGGCAGAAATTAACGGAGAAGCAAGGACAACTCAGAAACAGATCCATGTGTATTTAATATCATGTTAAATGATAAAGATGGAGTCTTAGTTTATTCCAGGCTGCTATAACAAAATACCTTATACTGGGTAATATATAAACAAGGGAAATTTATTTTCTCACAATCCTGGGGGCTGGGAAGCCCCAGATCAAGGCTCTGATAGATTCAGTATCTGGTGATGGCCTGTTCCTCATAGATGGTGCTTTCTATGTTTCCTCACGTGGTGGAAGGAGAAACACGGTCCCTCGAGCCCCTTTATAATGGCACTAATCGCACTCACCTTGGTGGTTAGGATGTCAACATACGAAGTTTGGAGGGACACAACATTCAGATCACAGCGGATGGCATTTCTTAGCATGGAAAAATTAGGGATTACTCAATCATTGGTTGTGCAATGACTGGCTATCAGAAAGCAGGAAAGAAAAAAAGAAAAGAGAGAGGTTGAGAAAAGGAGGAAGTGGAGAAGTAGAGAAAGAAGGAAGCAAAGAGAGAGAACAGGAAGAAAAAAAAAGTTTGACTCTAACCTCAACTACAAAGTAAATTGCAGACGCATTAACATTTTTAATATAAAAATGAAAACTCTAGAGCATTTTAGGAAAATATAAACGAGTACGTTTTTAATGTTGAGGGCTGAAAAACTTTTTTGACATGAATCAATGAAGGAAAAGATGGATGAGTTGGGCTAAATAAAAATTTTCAAGCATCCTATACAGAAAAAAAAAATCACTAGGAAATATTTGCAGCAAAAATAGCAGCTGATGAGTTTGATTGCCATTTCCCTCCTTGACTTCCCGGATCAAGTTACACTGAGCCTCTTTCCTTTCATCAAATGCTCCACCCTCTATCACTCCTGGGCGTCTACATAGCTGTTGTCTCTGCTAACAGGACGAGAGCTTGGCTGCCTTCCAATAAATCTTTATTTACAAAACATAAAGCCTTTCTGAGGAAGGCGTTTGCCATATCCCCTATCCCAAAAAAAACTCACTTTCTTTTCTAAGGAAAGAACCTTACAGACACACAAAAAGATTTATTTACAGAAGCACACATTGCCCCTATGCTGAAAAAGTCTAGTGCTCAACAATAGGGATTATTTGTTTTCTTTGTATTAGAGTACAGCCACAAAATAAAATATTATGATGTCATTTAAAATGGTGTTCTAGTAGATGGATCAAATCTGGCCCACTGCCTGTTTTTGTAAAGAAAATTTTATTGGAATGCAGCGAATCCCACTCATTTACATATTATCTGTGCTTGTTTCCTCAAAAGAATAGCAGAGTTAAGCAGTTGTGACAGAACTTGTGACCCAAAAAGCCAAAAATATTAATTATGTGTGCTTTTACAGAAAAAATTGCTGTCTATGTTGCAGTACAATATTTGGTATCTGGGTAAATGTTTATAATTTATTATTAACTGTGTTAAAGTAAAATACAAACTAGAAAAAAACATAATGTAAACTTAAATATATATTAAATATACACATTATATTTAACTATTAGCTAACTGTAATCTGAAATGGATGTATTTATTATATCAGAAGCCCAACAATGAAATGTTATTTCAAGGTGTTGAGATTATGCAGTGTCTTTTTCTTTTTGCTTTTCCACTTTATACAAACATTCTATAATGAATATATACTATTTCCAAAGCAGTTAAATATATTAATAAATGTTATTTAACACATGAACCGCCACGTGAGTTGTATTTAACTCATGCTAGTTTTGAGCCTGGGGCCTCATGAAGCAAAACCTGGGCAAAACCCTGCAGTTGGTTCATGAAAATCTTATTTGTTGCTGTTCTTATTGTTACAATTAATATTGACAAGTTAATTCTAAAAATGTGGATTAAATGAATAGAAGTCAATAAATTTCATTTTTCATCAAATTAGAAAAGATTGTTTTGTTTTTAAAGTTTTTATTCTATTTTCATAATAAAACAGCATGGCCCCAAAGGAAATTTTTTTTTTCTATTGTGCCAATCAATGTGTTAAAAATCAACTGTTTGTCTCTCACTGAATAGATGTGGGGAGCACAGTTTGGGAGATGACCATGGTTGTGGCTCTGACATGGGCAGAACAGGGGCAATGTGTATGGCCAAAGTGTTGTACCCCCATGATATTCTGAAATTTAAAAAATAAATTTAAAAAAAATCAACTGTTTGTGTTATATGAGAACACCAGTTCTTGATTACAAGTTACTCTAAGGAACATTTTTATTTTGAACTTACGTGAACCCAAACCCAATTTTCAGAATTTCTGCAAACCTCCCTCCATCTCCCCTCTGCACTCACTTACTGGGTCCAGCTGCATGAGTTAGTGATGAACATCAATCAGTCTTTCGGGGAGTGTCAGAGATTGCAGGAAAATTCCTGTTTTCTTTCAATTTGATTTTTGCTCCATTTTTCCTACCCACCTCAAGGAAAACAATGGGTTTTCTTCAGGTTTGTGGACTCTGTGTTTACCTATCTTTGGGAAGGCAAATTGCTACAATGTTTCTGGGGGTTAATTTGGCAATATAAATCAAAAAGTTATTCCATAGAGTTGATGGGGAAGAAGAGGGAGAAGACTATATGTATAGTTGCCATGGGAACAGGTAGGACCACAGATCTTAGGGTCCTGTCATCCTCCAAACTCCATAATCAATTACGTTTACCTTGGAGCCATTAAATGGAAGCCTATTCCTCCCAATTAGCTGGTAGAAAAGCTAATTTTGTTCTCATTCACCACCAAGATCTCAAGCAGGCTGATTCAGGGTTGGCACCTATCTTCCTCCTGTTACACAGAAAGAGAGGGGTTAAAGAATCTGCTTCACAGCTATTAAAAACTTATTAAGTAAGCACTGAATTGAGCACCTTGAAAATAAGCTCCTTTCTCTCCTGGAGACCAAAGTGATTTAAGTTTTGAAATGTGTTAATGTTTTATATTTGCATAAAAATCTTACATCTCAAAGCAGCCTGCGTTTCTGAAACTCTTTTTTGGAAATGCCAAGTTGAATTTGGCATCTGCTTAATAACATGCAGAGACAGCAAAGAATAATAATAATACTTGCCTGTTCACACAGCAGAATGTGAGGAGGTCAGGAAAGACTGTAGTGTTTTCTTCTCCTCAGAAAAACCGAACTAAATTCTCATTAGAGTCAGGGAAGGAGTGAAGTCTTGCAATTTCTGGAGCTTTCCAGTGATTTCCCCAGTAACTCCATCTACACCTGGTTGGAGGGGAGAATTCCAGGGAAGGTGACATCAACTTGAAGAATCCCAGAACACTGGAGCTGAAAGGGACACTACCATGTGGTCTAATCCCATATTTTACAGAAGGAGAAACTGACACCCAGAGAGGTGACGTGAACTGCCCAACACCACCCAAAGAACTTATGACCAAGTGAGCTCTTGAACACAGGTCTCTATATTTTTACATTTACTGCATCTTAAACTGGCCTTCTCCTCTCCCCTCTGGTTCACCCCTGGGCTGTGTTACTGCCAGAGTAATGCAGTGTGGCAGGCAGTGTGCTACCCTGGAAGCCTCTATTTCATTTAATTCTCACTGTGACACTATGAGGTATAGTTATTTCCTCTTTCGCAGGCAAAGAAACTGAGCCTCAAGGAGGTAAAGTAACTTGGACACAATGTGGAAGCCAATTCTATTTAACTCTGAAGCCTACAGTCCCAACTATTCCAGTTGGCTGCAAGTAATTCTATCATGCCGCCTCTCCACTTGCCTGTTATTTATACATTGTGTTATCTGGAATGAGGTTTCTTTTAAGGTACATACAATCACACCCCCATGCTTTGGAAGTGAAATTTATTTCTTAACCCTTTATCCCTTTTTCTTCCTATGCATTTTGTAGGACACATGGCAATATTTCCCTCCATACGTAGGGAGTAAATAAGCCTAGTTGACGTATATGTTGTTCAGATTCTCAAAACTCCCTTTTACTGAGTGTCTGCTACGTATCATGGAATTTAAATGTATTATCTCTAATCTAATCTGCACGGCTACCCTGGAGGTTAGAGATGATGTCATTTTCTTCTTTTGTGTCTTCCCTTCCCCAAAATACTTAGCTCAGTTACAAGTGCCTAATAGAGGTTCAATATCATGTGATGGATTTAATTGAATTGGCACCAGTTTCCCTGGAGACCACTGAGCACTTGCATAACTTTCAAATCCCTGAATCCCACCATTAATCACTGGCTTCAATGTCTACAGAAGGAGAGAGCCAAAGTCTAGCCAAAATGTGCAAAGTGCCATCTCCAAGGAGCAGGGTGCAAGCTGCATCCAGTTCGGTGTTGCTTAGCAGGCAGTGGAATCTAGTCATCAGTCACTTTGGAGCCAACACTCTTTCCCCTCCAGGGCTGAAATATATGGCTTCTCCTTGTGCACTGGTCTCCTACACAGAGACAGCCTTGCTTCTGACAGCCTCCCCTTGTAAATAGACAGGCCTGGAGCCTGCCTGCTGTGCTTGGAATTGATGTGACTCCAGCCCAAAACCCAAGATGCAAAGTCTTTTATAGCCATTTTAGAGAGGGGAGTGAATAGGATCGTGGGGGAGGAGGCAGAGGAAAAGAGAAAAGAAAGACATTGAAAGGTGAACAAGATATAAATAACTCTGTTTAGAAAGGCCTTGGGGAAAACTATTTCTCTTTTAACCTTGAAACACAAAGGCAGAAGGCTGGAGGGCACCTGGCTCCTGTGAAATTGAGGCCTATTGCTCCTTCCCCCTTCAGCCTTTTGCCTAAGGCAGTGAGGAGTACAAAACAATATGAGTGCTTAGGGCTTCTATCAGCCTTACTGTGCCACAAGAAAACAATGTGCCCTGAGGACATTCACAGCCCTAATCACCGAGGACTTTCTTTTTCCCCTCTAGAAAGATACTTCCTTCAGGCATGGTCTATTGCTGTGTGCTGGTTGTTGTTGTTGGTAGTTTTGCTTTAATAAAATATATCATCATCCTGACCATATCATCCTCTTTCTACTTCCAAAAGAGGATTGAGTACACATCTGTCCGTGGTGATTTATTGGACATTGTACAATATAAATAAAAATGAACATAGTCCCATTCAATGGAAGGTAATAATGCATAGACACACATATATATGAAAGTAGCTGGCACAGTACCTGGCACTTAGTAGTCTGTCAAAATCTGTTCTGGCATCCCTTCCTGCTAGGAAGATGTCCATAACCTAAGACAAGGAAGTGATATTGAAACAGATAAGATCCCTGTAAACACTATAAACAAACCACTAAGCAAAGAGTCAACCAACCAGTTTATATGCAGCCGCATAGGGAGTAGAGAATGAACAATCATGACATCCAGGCTTGATGCAATGCCAAAGTAGGTCGCCATCGTTCTGTGTTGATTAATCAAATTAAGATTGGAAGTGGAGAAAGGTTAGAGACAAGACTCCAGAGTGGAATGAAAAGGCACTAACTTAGACATGAAATGATGACAGCCTGACCCCGCACATATACACAGTCATGGCTGTTGAGAAAAGCTTCAGTGGCTGAAGTTAACAGCTAGTAGACTGGATTTACTTTATGAAATGGAAATTCTAATAGCATCTAAATATTTCTTTTAAATCTGGGATTTGGCAGTGCACGCATTTTAATCATGCAAAACATCTGATTGGTTGGCTGAGCTGAAGGACTGTTATTGCTCTTTTTGTATCCAGTCATTTATTTTAAAACTGTGAGTAGAATTTCTGTGTTATGTTGCTTCTAGTTGAGTGGGAAAGAATGTGCTATTTAACTTTCCTCAGTAGGAAGGGTGAAAAAGGGAGACAGAGAGGAGACTGATAGTTGTTTATTTTAAATTCCGAAGTTTAGAAAACGAAGACTGGTGCCTTCATGATCAATGTTTTTAGTAAAAGTCTGTCTGGAAAGGAATGGAATGGAAATTTTGCTTTTTAGAAATTATCTCTGTCTCTCGTTCATTTTATTCAAGACGCCATCAAGGGAAGATACATGGAGCATTTCTTGTATGTCTGTTTCCAGGATAGAAAAACTTCCAAAGAAGAATAAATACCTTCTCCCAGCTAACTTCTTCCTCTTGGAAATGGCTTGGATAGTTCACTCAGTGGGTTTTCTAATCTTGTGAACACAATTCATTTTAGCCTTGGAAATGGGGAATCTGTTGCTCCACATATGACAATTTAAATTTGTTACTCCATGTATGACAACTTGTATAGAGCTGTCCATGTGGATGTCAAGCTCTCTCAGTCAGCCTCTCACCAAAGACTTTCAGTCCACAGGACTGGCCTTGAATGAAACTCCTGAATTCACAAAGATGGAATAAGATTTTTGTGCAATAAGCCAGAGGGCAGGGGAAGGTGTGTAGGTATTGCACACCTGTTCTCAGACTTGTTGCTATGTATTTCTAAGGGGTGATCTGGAGGTTTTAGATTTAAATCCAGAAATTTGTATGTATTTGGTGATTCAGTATTATCGTTATTATTATAATTAGCTCCATCCTGGAAAGTCACCATTGACTTTCCAGGTAATAAGGGGCAAGATTTTTTTTTTTTTTTTTTTTTTTTTTACTGTAAGTTCATTGGCTATAGCACTTTTAAGTTCCTTGAGACTTTACTAGTCAACATTCAGAGTGCCAAGAAAGATCTATATTTAGGGTCTGACGTTCCATAGTGGGTTTAGTTTTTTTCAATTTGTCTGTTTGTTAAGAAGTCTGGCTACTAAATCAGAATTCCTCTTTGGTCGAACATTCACCATATCCTCTCTGCTTTAGTCTTTCCCCTCTTTCTTCGTGGAACTTCATCATACTTGTCTCATTGCTTTATTGATTATCCATCTGAAGTGTCTTGTCCTCTCTGACAGTATGTCACATCCTGTATAAACCAATTTAAAGTTGCACCTTCCAGTAATCCTAGAATGACCATTTTCTCAGCACTCAAATATTCCGTGTAGAGCTTAAAGGATGACTACGAGTTTCTCTGGAGAGCAAGTTGTTGCAAGAAGGGAAGAATGAAGAGCTCTTACAAAGACCCAGAATAGAGAAGTGTGTGTTGTACTGATCTGGTGTAATCTGACTGCAGGATGCTTGGAAGGTATTGGCTGATGATGAGAAAGGAAAGGTGAGTTCTGAGGAAACCGGAAAAGATCTTGCATACTGTGCTCAAATTTTTGTTCCACAGGCAGTGAGAGAGCCAACGATGGTTTCCACCAGATATTCAGATATTTATTGGTGACTGAAAATTCTGGCATCTGCCAAGATTTATAGGGAATATAATTGGCTACCTGGTTCGGGTGATAGCAATGGCTCTTGTCAATCAATCCCTTCGATTTTCCTCTCCATTCATGTGCAAAGAAGCTTCATTGAATAAACTCTGACCTTATCCAAGTCTCTTAAACCTTCGTACTTTGTATCAGTCTGAAAGGTCCTCAAGATCCTTTAGGATTTATGAAGGTTCAGCTCTCTCTTCTTTAGTGTGCTGGTTGAAAGGCAACATACCAGCCCTAACATCAACCTAAATTTAGAAAGTGAGAAACCAGTCATGAGGTGCTGGTATGAGATTTTCTTAGGTTGGAAGCTAAATAAATATGTATAGCTTTGGCCAGACATGGTGGCGTGTGCCTGTAGTCCCAGCTACCCGGGAGACTGAGGCGGGAGGATCCCTTGAGCCCAGGAGTTCGAGGCTGCAGTGAGCTATGATTGTACCACTGCACTCCAGCCTGGGTGACAAAGCGAGAGGCTGTTTCTTAAAAAAAAAAATATATATATAGTTTTACTGTCATGATACGTTATAATGAACTAACATGAATTCGGTAAGAGGAACGTTTCCCTTTTCACAAAGGTAGGAAGTCTGTGATCCACATAAAAATGAGGTGGTTTATGTGTGAGATTCACGTATATGGCCTACCTCATCAGCCTCACGGCACTGCTAGGAATATTAAGCAACTAAAAGGACATGGAAGATTTTCCTTATGATTCATACCACTATCAAATCTTTCTTCAGACTCTATTTACTCACTTATTTACTCATTCATACGTTCAATCAGTACTTATGAAGGGCTGACCATCTGACAGGCAGATGTGTTAGGTGCTGGGTTTTCAGCCTTGAACAAGTCATGGAATCTGTTCTTATTCAGATGACAGTTGGGCTTATAATTGAGCGAGGAAGTTCTACACTGAGTAAGTCATTATAAGAGTGATGTATATTACTAAGAAAGCAGGATGCTAAGGAAGCATAAAACAGGTGGTCCTAACTTAGCTGAGGGGGTTCAGAAAAGCCTTCCTGGATAAAGTGATATTTAAACTGAGACTTGAAAGATGAGTGGGAATTAGGTAAAGAGCAATAAAGAGGCTGGAATGAATGTCCTCCTAAGAATCTACCATTAGTCAAAGTGCCTTCTGACATCATGTAAAAAACAGTTTCAAAGCAGTGCCCTTTGTACCAGCCGTCCATCTCTGCATCTTGGCCACGGTAAGTTCATCTAGTGGTTTAACTAAGTCCGGTGATTAAATATCACATGGAAAGAGCAAAGAGATGCAACTATCTGACATGCTTGGCTCCGTCCCAGAATGATGTCTATGAAAAGGGATAAACTTAGGAAAGACCGAGCAGGGAAAATGTGCTGACGTTTGTCTTGGCAGTCAAGGACTTTTGAAATCATTGGCAACTATATTAAATAAGACCATGCAGACTTACTCTAAACTAATTCACAATACTCTGATTACATCCAAATTATCAAACTAAAATTTAGAAATTCATGAAACTCTGACCGTAAGAGAGTCAAATATCCAATAGCAACAGTGTTCATGGATGACAACACTATGCCCAACTTTTCATCCGGGTACATCATCAGTGGTACTCCACATAATTTCTATTAAAAAAAATTTTAACAGTCTAAGTTTTTAAGTTTTTTCGTTTCTACTTCTAAAGCAGTTTATTATATTAATAGCCCTGTATTTAAAAAAAAATTTTTTACCTCTGGTCCTTGTTCTGAACACTTTACTTTCATTGGTTTTCTTATTCTTACCCAATTACTCTGTTCCAGGAGTTTTTTTTTCCATGAGTCCCATTTTCACTGGCTTTATTCCATTTTTCAGACATGCTTTCTGCTCACATTGTGCCAGGCTGCTTTGCGGTCTCATCTTTCTGCAGTATGCATATCCCTTCTTGTTTTCTTTTGCCATTAATGCTCTATTTTTCCATGAATTTTCCCAGGATTCTGATTATTCTCTATTTATTCTTTTCCTTGTTTTCTGGGTTATTTGATCTCCATTTCCATCTTCTTCATACTAACTTGTTTGTTTTTACTTTTTTTGGCACACATAAGTATTTTCCAGTTTTTTACTCCTGGAACATATCTTACTTTATATATCAAATCAACTGATATCTGTGACACTAGAAGAGAAGATACCAACTCTGTCATCACTTTAGGCTACTTAAAAATAATTGTGCTTTAGTGACCAGGGATTACCTATTCATTTTTATATTCAACAATTTGTATTTCAATATTATATGTATTTATACATCTTTATACATATGTATAAATAAACATTTTTAAATGCCTATTATGTACTAGGAAATCTATAGATATTCTTTTATCCGTTCTCTGTCTTAATACAACAGGCTTTGAGGTATATAATTATATATAATTGAGCACAGAGGAGTTAAAGAACTTTCCCAAGAACCACAATCTCCTAAATGGCAAAGCCAGAATTCAAGAATACCAGGGTATTCTGCCTTTAAATCCAAGTATCTTTCTACTTCTGTTTCTGTTACTTATACTGTTATCAACATCATGATTAATGGGTCATTAAGATAATATAGGAGGAAAACCATTGTATAAGAGAAAACATAGTAAGTAAATATTAGCAAAAATACTGATATCCTCCTGAAGTAAAAATTATTTCTTCTTTGACTTATAGTTAATAGGATGAACATAAAATACACGTGTATGGGAGAGGAGAGGGGGCCAAAGGCTGAAGCCCACCTTCCAAGCTGGCTGATGGCTGTATCTCTTCTATGCTTATCATGGGGGAAGATGAAGAAGCAAGACTACCCTAACACTGAGGGTAACTCATCCTTCAAGCGCTGCAGGCTGCTCATTTTTCCTTGCTCTTTCTTAGCATGTCTATAGCTGAGGGCTTCAGGCATAATATCCCAGAAGCCATGAGATTGATGCAAATACACTTTTTCTACCTTTTAAATACTGCTCACTCTGATTCCGGATGAAGCTCCTTCCTATCTCTATTTGTCTGGCTTTCCATCCCTTAGAATTTACATACTCTTTTCTCACATAAACTGTATTTGCTATTCCTGCTCTCCCACTGCTTAACTCAACTGCACTTTTTCTCTGAAGTATTTTCTAAGACTGACACACCTTCAGTTCCTAAATCAGTATGGTTTCATGACGTTGGACATAACAGCAAGAAATATGGTAGAAGATAAGTAGATGTTGAAGATGTGGGGGAAAATTATGTCATAAATCATCATCATTGCCATCGTCATTGTAAAAATTATAGTTAATTCTTTTAGGGTACCCATCCTGCGCTGGTCACTTTACATATGTTGTCTCTCATCCTAATTACACTCATGAAATGTAGGTATTGTTAAACAGTTTATAAATGAGAATGCTGAGTTTAAATGTCTTGCTCAAAGTCAACCACTTGGTCCATGGTGGAACCAAGACTCGTGCTGAGGATGTAAGCCATAAACAAGCCCCATCCCTTGTCTCCATCCTTATGGCTCAATCCTTCCCCATCACATTCCTACCCCCATTCTCCTCCATCCCATCAGAAGTCCAAGCCTCATGTCATGTGTCATTACGTAGATGCTCCCCATCAGTCCATCCACACCCAATGTGTACTTCCCCCAATCTGACCCCATCAGCCACCCTCCCAAATCCTTTTTTGGTACCCCGAAGAATTCCCCAATGTCTCCAAACTCTCCTCTGAACATTCTCCTCACTTCCTTACACTAACCAAAGCCTTGCTGTGCCCCGAGGTTCCCGCTTCTTCTATGCCTCTTTCAGAAGGAAGCTGTTTGTACTCCCATACCTCCAACACTTCAGGCCCTAGAGGTGGACTGGCTTTCCTCACTCCTTGTTGCTGCTTCTAAATCATTTCTCCTTTGTTCTTCAAAGCTCCTACATCTCTTGAAATTCAAGTGATCAGAAGTTTCTACCCATTACCCCTCTTGGTGTTTTCATGGGTCAACCTCCTGGTTAATTGCCCTCAGTATTGATGAAAGTTAGTACCCGGCTGTCTTTCTTTCCACTGTGGCTGCTATTCCTCTCATAATTCTTGTGGACTTTAAAATCTTCATGGATGACTTATTCTCTGGCCTAGTTTTCCTGTCCATGTCCTCTTCCTTCTCTCCGTAATCTTTTCTCTCATGCCAATTTAGCCACTTGCTCACATTGTCAAGCTCTAAATTTGCTTATCACTTTGTAAAGTGGCTCAACAACTTTCTGCCTATATGATTTAAACAAGTTATTTAGTGTCTCATTCTGCTGCAGTGTCTTCTGTAAAATGAAAACATCTGCAATTCTCAACTTGGAGAGCTGTTGTGCAGTTTGGATGGGTTCACGAATATAAACCTCCTTGTCTATTGCCTGCCACGCTGTAAGTATTCAACGACAGTAACTATTATTGCTATTGTTGTGATGAGGACTGTTACTACTATAAATCCGCCATCTTAAATGTCCCATATCTGAAAAGCACCTTCTACTCTGCCTCTTTTTCACTATTTATCACCCCAAATACATTCTTTCTCCCCTCCTTACCCACATTAGCTTCCATGATCCAGCTCAACAACCACCCCCTTGCAAACACACTTTTCTTCGGTTGGTCCCCTTCCCACAGTCACACTTGCCTAGAATTCCCAAATGTTTACTTACTCCGTACCCTTACTGGAGCAGTTGAAAATAGTCTGAGAAGAGTTACACAACCAGGATAATAGGACATACCTCAGATTTAAAACCACAAGTATGAAGCAGGCATTCAGCAAAGTCCTACAATCCTTCTGTGCTGCCCTGGCCACTTCTCTGTACCCCTCTTCTCAGATCTCCAGTATCTCGACTCCCCTTACTATCAGATGTTGCCCGCACTTCATGCTTCATCCAGGACTCCTATGTTGTTACCCCACCCAATCCCTTAAACCACCAGAGTCAGTACCCACACCTGTCTTTCCTCCTGTTGCAGAGGAATAAGCATCCCTGCTCCTGTCCAAGGCCAACCTATGCTCTCTGTGTGCAGGAGCCCTCATCACCTTCCTAAGACTTATCTGCCTGCCATTACGTATCCTCTTGAAAAGCGCTTCTCCCAGATGTTCCCACAATTGTCTTTTCCTCATCATTCACCTAAAAATTCAAATGTTACCTACTCAGAGAGGCCTCTCCTACTATCCTAAAGAGCTTCCTCCATCACGTGGTTTTATCTTCTTCATTGTACTTATCAGCACCATAAATAATTTTAGCCATTTTTTTCATATATTATCTCTCCCACTTGATGAAAGTGTGCTCCATAAGGGAAAGGGATGCACCTCACTCCTGTAACCCCTGCTCCTTGAATAGTGCCTGGCACTCTGCAAGGACACAGTGAACATTTTTGAGTAACTGACTCAAAAGCCTGTGCTATTTCTACTGTAACAGACTATCTCCCCACTGAAGGCAATCTTAAGGGAGAAACAGATGCTGCTCTTTGCTATGGCAGAGCTTTCTGAGAAAGCAAGGCAGCAAGGAAGCAAGGAATGGTCCCAGGGGCACTAAGATGAGAAAAAGAAGAATGGATTCTATGAAATTAAGACTAGCTAGAGAAAGAGCTCAAATACCAGATGATTTTACTTGTAGATGGGCAGAGCTTGCATAGAAATATTGTATAGAAACAATGTGTGCACAAAGACAGTTTTAACTAAAATGAAAAATGTCCTTGGATGTTTGACTCCTAAAGGGTACCAGGGTGCTACAAAGCTTATGTGTGTGTGTGTGTGTGTGTGTGTGTGTAACCAAGTGACATGTTGAGAGTGCCTTGGTCAACTATTTGTCTAAACAGAGTGACCACTGGAATTTTCATTAGCTGTGTTCATTTCAAAGGGTTATAACAGGATAATTGAGCAGAAAGACTCTTTTGGACCTGAACTTGGCAGAGAAAGGCTTTCCTAGATCATTTCACCCAACATTTGAGTTACATAAGTGTCAAAATACATCATTTGGAAGATGATATTTTCAGTTCATATAAGAATACTTTCTAGGGATAACTTTTATAGAATACAGAATATGTAATTAATTAGCTTGATTCCCAAGTTAGAAACATACGGCACATATATGTGTTCTGCTGTGAATGCTAAACCCTCTAATTTTGCAATATAATTCAATTCTGCAATTCTAACTATCCTCCATTGTTAAAGATAGTTATAATGAATATTGTAGTTGTCAAAAAGATAAAAAACATTTCTTTACCAATTTTATAAAACATGTAGCATCTTATTTTTTTTTTTAAGTTTTGAAACCTTGCCATTTCCTTTGTCTGGTTCTAGGGAGAAGCATATTTTTAGATCTTGTTATTTTTATCTCATAATTTTAATGAGGGTAACTTACTTTAATTTAGCTATAAATCCCCATCAAGTTGATGGAGGGAGAAGCAGATAGATAGAAATGCAATGAAGCAAATATATTAAAATGTCCAGTATAGACTATAGGCTGTGAATGTATTGAGTGTTTATTGTACAACTATTTCAACATCTCTATTTCTTTTTATTCTTTAATTTCCTAGTATTACAGGGTTTCGAATGTTTTTGCTTACATGGATCACTTTTGTAATGCTCAAGTCAGGATTAAAAGTGTGCCCATCACCCAGATAGTGTTCATTCTACCTGTTAGGTAGGTTTTCGCCCATCCCCTCCCCTCTCTTCCCAACACTTGATTTCCATTGAGTTTTACTTCCCTCTATGCACGTATGTGCTCATCAGTTAGTTCCAGTTTAATAGTGAGTACCTGTGGTGTTTGTTTTTCCATTCTTTAGATACTGCATCTAGGATAATGGTCTCCAGTTCCATCCAAATTGTTGCAAAAGACATTAAGTCATCTTTCTTCATGGCTAAGCAGTATTCCATGGTATATTTATATCACATTTTGTTAATCCACTCATGAATTGATGGAACATATCTCAAAATTATAAAAGCCATATATGACAAACCCACAGCCAGCATCATATTGAATGGGGAAAAGTTGACAGCATTCCCACTAAGAACTGGAACAAGACAAGGATACTCACTGTCACCACTTCTATTCAACATAGTTCTGGAAGTCCTAGCCAGAGCAATCAGGCAAGGAAAAGAAATTAAGGGTATCTGAATTGGCAAAGAGGAGGTCATAATATTGCTTTTTGCAGATGATATGTTCTTATATCTAGAAAACCCCAAAGATTCCACCAAGAGACTCCTGGAATTGATAAATAAATTCAGCAAAGTCTCAGGTTACAAAGTCAATGTACACAAATCATTAGCATTCCTATACACCAATAACAGTCAAGCTGAGAGTTAAATCAAAGACTCAATACCATTCACAATTGCTACAAAGAAAATAAAATACCTAGGAATATATTTAACCAAGGAAGTGAAGGATCTCTACAAAGAGAACTACAAAACACTGAGGAAAGAAATTGCAGATGATACAAACAAATGGAAAAACATATCATGCTCATGGATCAGTAGACTCAACATTGTTAAAATGTCCATACTACCCAAAGTGATTTACAGATTCAATGCAATTCCCATCAAAATACCAATGTCATATTTAACAGATCTAGAAAAAATAATTCTATGCTTCATTTGGAACCAGAAAAGAGCCCAAATAGCCACAGCAATCTTAAGCAAAAGGAACAAATCAGGAGGCTATAGTAGCCTCCAGACTTCAAACTATACTATAAGGCTATAGTAACCCAAACATCTTGGTACGGGCACAAAAATAGAGACTTCGACCTATACTACATATAGAGACTATATAGAGAGAGACTATATAGAGACATAGACCAATGGAACAGAACAGAAAACCCAGATATAAAACCATCCACATACAGCCAACTGATCTTTGACAAAGCAGACAACAATATACACTGGGGTAAAGAATCCTTAATCAATAAATGGTGCTAAGAAAATTGGATAGCCACATGCAGAAGAGTGAAAAAGGATCCATATCTCTCACCATTCACTAAAATTAATTCAAGACGGATAAAGCACTTAAATGTAAGGCATGAAATCATAAGAATTCTAGAGGAAAATGTTGGAAAAACTCTTCTAGATATCAGCCTAGGCAAAGAATTTATGAACATCTCTATTTCTTCAAATTTTTCATAATAAAATATTAAAAAGCAAATTCTAATAAAACTAATCAACATGATATTCCTAATGCAACAGTTTTCAGTTCTGTCCTGATTATGCCTTGGTTCAGATGTCATGGAATTAATTGTCTAACCAAAAGTTATGGATAGCTAAATCTTCAGAGAATATGTTTTCTAATCAATGGAAATAAAACTTAGTGATATTAGTGATATCTGAGTTGATTACTCTATAATTGGCTAGAACTTTAAGAAGAATGATCTGCCCTAGGGCTTATGAAAAAGGAGAAACAATCATTTATTTGGAGTTGATTTTATGTCACATCTATATGTGTTAATGGTTATGTATACATTCCCCTATTTAATATACACAGTGATAGAGCTCCATGAGAGACTCACTCTATTTTATAGATGAATCTGTGGCTTAGGAATTTTAAGTTAGTTGCCCAAGATCACACACTTAGGAACTGGCAGAATTAGGCTCAACCTTAGGTTTGTTTGACTCCAAGTTGTACTCTTGTCACTCTCTCACTTCGATTATTTGTTGGATTATCGAGCATGTGTCACAATATCCATGTTACTTGATCTATCTGTCTTTAACACAGCACTTATAATTTTCCTATTATTTCACCATGAGAGCTTTCTTAAATACCCCATGTCATTTGATACAGATCTTAGAGCTAGTGGAATCCTCAGAAATCATCTCTTACCAACACCTTTAGTTGACAGAAAGGGACATAATGCACAATCAGCCTGAGTAATGTATTCAAAGCCACATAGCCTCTCTGTAGCAAAGCTAGAAAAGACTTACACACCTCTTCCATTGTATCATAATGCTATTTTAATATAAAATGCAAAGTTAGAAGTAAAAATTAATTTAATCTGATTGTTTGGTTAAGTGGTACTTTGAGTTTAAAATCAGCACACTGTCTTCTATGAGATGGTTTCATTCCTTATATCAATACCAACTCTTGGTTTAGCTCATTAATCCAGAATACATTTAGCCCAAACTCTGCAAGCCCAATCCCTTTATCCACAACCTTGTTGCTGGCACTATTCCACTCACGGGTAGAAGTGAACAGCAGAAGAGCAAGCAAATAAATAATGCCTTTTTCAATAATGTCTTTGCTCTCTAAACATAGGTGAGGATATGTCATATAAAGACTTTGCAATAATATATTTCAAGTTTTCATGAGAAATACAATTTCCAATGGGTAAATTTAAATAAAGGAGAAACTGATAATGACATTGCCTGATGGGAAAATTCAGAGATACATTTCAAAGCAACCACATGGAAAATATGTTACTAGGACCTCAGCTACATTACAGAGTAATTCTGAGACGTGTTAGAATACATTACTATTGATGCTAAGTTCAATAAACAGTAAATCAAAAATCCTATAAATATTGATTGATCTCCTGCCAAGAAGATCTCTTAATAAATGTGATATGTTGGCAGTTTTGAAAAGGGCACAAGAAAGGGTAGAGAAACTCATAAGTAGAATGGAAATAGTCAAATTTCTTAATTGTTTCCAAGTGTCACAGCTTATTACCAGTGAATGTGGTTCTGTGCAACAGAGAGTTAGTAAAGAGCACACTCCACAGATGGATGGTGTCTCCCTCGGGATCTAATGATATATTCAACACCAAACCTGGCAAATGGAAGAAAAGATCAAGGAAGATAAAGTGGATTACCAATGAAAGTGGTCAAGTGATAGTTCTCATCACTCTAAGAGTTTTACAGATGGCAATGTATGTGTTGCCCCATCCTGGTTTACAGCCACCTTTAGAAGCCTAATGAACATTATCTATTTATTCCTTCCTCTGGTTTCCCAAATATCTAAATTTTGGTACTTGTTGCCTTGTACGGTGTTCATGTATTTATGTACCACCTTCCCCATTTTGATGGTGAGGACCATATCTGATTTGAAGAAGAATACATCCCGGGAGTAAATTATTTGAGTTCTAGAGCCAGATTGTTTGAATTCAAATCTTCTGACATTTACAAGATTGTGATATTGGCCAATCCACATAAATGCTCTGTGCCTCAGTTTCCTCATGTTTATATATCTGAGTGGTTGTTAAGAAGATTAAATAAGGCCAGGTGCAGTGGTTCAGGCCTGTAATCCCAGCACTTTGGGAGGCCAAGGAGGGAAGTTCACTTGAAGCCAGGAGTTCGAGACCAGACTAGGCAATAGTGGGACCCCGCCCCTATAAAATATTTAAAAATTAGCCAGACATTGTGGTATGCACCTGTAGTCCCAGCTACTTGGGTGGTGGAGGCAGGAGGATGGCTTGAGCTCAGGAGCTTGAGGTTGCAGTGAGCTATGATGACATCACTGCATTCTCTAGCCTGGGCAACACAGTGAGACCCTGTCTCAAGAAAAAAAAAAAGAGTATTAAATAAATTAATATATGTCTAACACTTCCAAAAATACCTAGCACGTGATGAGATGTTGTTATCATTATTATTTTATGACTTCATAAATGACAATGAATGGCATAGCAATAATTTTATTATTTTTAAATTTCATTTAATTCAGTAAAAATTGCAATTTTTTTTTCTTTTTTTTTTTTTAGGCCGGGCCTCACCCTGTTGCCACCATGCCTGGCTAATTTTTCTATTTTTTGTAGCGATGGGATGTCGCTCTTGCTCAGGCTGGTCTTGAAATCCTGGCCTCAAGTGATCCTTCCACCTCAGTCTCCCAAAGTGCTGGGATTACAGGAGTGAGCCACGGCACCCAGCCTATAATAAGTACAGTGAGAGCACAAAAGATAAACTGTATCACGAAATAGCAGTGGTAAATAAAAGTTTCAAAAAAGAGGTAAACACCATTTTGGTTTTATCTTTCTATTTCTATCAGTCCCTATTACAGTGTTTGGCACTTTTCAAATAAGCGAACACCCAGTAAGGTCTTTCAAAAGATTGTCTTTAAAGATGTACATGATCGAATGCATTTGGATGTGTAGTTCAGTGCACACGCCCACACCTTCCCAGCAGGAGGTGCACACATTGCAGGAGCCTGCCAATCACAGCCTAATTTTCTCATTTTCACTCCATGACACTGTCCATTCAATTGCACAAAGGGATCAATTGCTCATTGAGTTACTGGTATCTTGTCCTCAATTCGCTTTATATTGGCAAGCCACCAAATAAATTTTCCAAGGATAAATCTGTGTTAGCTACATTCAGTGAAAGAAATATTTCATACAACCTCATGCAAAATTGAGAATAAAGGGAACATCCTCCTCAGTATAAGTTAAACATCTAAAGATGGTATGATTCTTTAAACAGTATACTACTAGATACAGGATTTGTGGCCAGAGGATGTTAGCCCAACAATAAAAGCCATATAAATCATGATTTCTCAAACGCCAAATTTTACCATAGCATGGTTATTCTCCCAATTTACTCTGTAGTCTCTCTCATAGAATGTGTATGTCTTACGCTATAAGCTTTATGGGATAAAACATCTTTATCTCATGAAGCAGTGCTAGGAAGTAAGAAACCCAGCACTAAGGAAGGCAAAATTAAGATTTTCTATGAATGCCACTAACAATAAAACTGAATAAATGAATGGACAAGGAAAAAGGAATTCCAAGTTAGAAAAATAACTTATGGGTACCCAAGCTCAGATCCATTCCTGTTGTCTACAATTAGAATAAAAACATTGAGCCTTCCTTTTGAATTTCCAAAACTGGTAGGAAGGAGGGAAAAAAGTAAAAAGCCATTAAAGGAAATGAGGGAGAGACCAGAGTTTTGAAGAAACCAGCAGCAGACAATGTGTCAGAAACTGGGTTTGGACTAAGCCAAGGAGGAAAATTTCTAGATCAGGAACTAAGTTGACCATCATTGATTTCATTTTATCTGTTGCATTTGAGCATTGCTACTGGAAGACACATTATAGTGAGCATCTGTAAGTTAGTTCACCAAAAGGAAGTAGGATCACTTGAGAAGCTTGGCAATGAGCTAAAATAAAGAGATTGGGCTATTGGAAGGGAGGGAGAACAATCGGGTGGCTTCTTCAGGATGTCTTGATCACCTTCAGACATATATCTTATAGGCTTCTAGAATCTTGCACACCAGTAATTCTTTACCCTCTGTTTTGATCCAGTGCCTATTGAGTTCAAGTGGGCAAGCCCCTTAAATTCCACTGAACCTAATCTATATTTATTTGCACACACAATCTCTTTCTCCCTCCATAGTTAATATATGGAAGCCATAACCACATGTTAGTGTAAAGGAAAATATATTTTATGTCCTGGAAAAGATCATCGTGACCTATTCACGATGGAAAAGGTGGCCGCTTTTATGCCATGAATTTGCAGCGACGTTATCATGGGGATTTCCTGGGCGGTGAGGAGGCTGCCAGTGTCTTACTTCCTCCCTTTTCCATTCTGTGTCCTTTGCAGTGAGCTGTGGTCCTGCGCTTGCTAGCAACAGGGAGTACAGCAGATGGCAGCAAGCAGCTGCTACACTTTCCAAACTTCGGTAAGCAAGCCACTCATTCCCAAACCGGCACAAGACTGGCTGAATGGAGGCAAAGATGAGTGTTGATTTGTTAGAGTCCTGTGTTCTCCGTCTCTTATTCTAACTTTACCTTCCTGCCCTTCCCAGTGATGAAGAAACACCTCATTTCACAGAAACACAGCAAACTACAAACAAAAGGATGAGGAAAAGCCCGGGCTTGGCTGGACGGACTGAATTGGATTTGAGCCTAAAGTGACCTAGTCAGGCGTGGCACCGATGTCGTGGCAGATCTTCCTTGGCCTTCGTGGGCTGTTGAGCAATTCCCTGGACCCACATCTGTGAATGCTAATCCAACACCAAACATACTTTGCAGCATTATTCCATCCACTTTGCAGCTTCCAACTTTGCAGGGGCTTCAGTGGGGTTGCAGGTCATAGGAAAGACCTGAAGGCCAACTGCACTCAGCCCAGGAGCCGGGAGATAAGCCTGGATTTCAGTAATTCGGCCTTGGCAGACCACATCAGAGCTGTCAAAAGGCTATGAACTGCTCTGAGCTCCTGCCTTTAAACTTGCCCTGTTTAGTTCAGCTCAGAAGCCTGGAATTTGTGAAGGTAAACAACTCTTATCCCATGGATAAACTGGATAATGCAATTTAAAATACAGACATATATTCTTTGGACAAACATAGCTGCCCTGACATTAATGGGGCCATTTATCTATGTTGAAGTCAGTAAGCCGTAAGCTCTGTCAGTGATGTTGGGATTTGGGGATTTGATTAAGTTTGGATTTCCACTGATTAACAGGAACAGAGGGTGCGAGGCAAGACAGTTTCCCTTATCTTTTCGAGTTATTAAATAACTTGTATTCTTTCTTCCTTGTGCTAAGATCGAGGAGGTAAAATCCGTTTGTTTGTGCCTTCCATAATTTAACAGACTGATAGCCCAGTTTATTTTTCATAACCAGCAAGTTGTCCTTACACAGTTTTGGAGTTTTGTGATCAGATATCACAAAGCTGGGTTATCTAAGCTTAAATTTTTTTACAAAATCAGCCCTTTATGAAATTAGGATTACAGGTCCTAATACTTTAACTTCCTGAGTTCAAGATTATTAAAATAACTTCATTACTGAACGGCCTTTGTAACCTTTGCATGTTCTCAGCTGGTTCATTGACATGAAGCTCAGACTTCTGCACACAATTAGCCTTGACTATTTTTGACTATCCCTTCTCAGAAACAGGGCAGTCATCTTACCAAAAACCCAGCCGATGGATTTCCAAGTAATATGGGCTCATACTATTATTTGGAAATCATAATATTTCCAAATATGGGTTCATGGAAAGAACACTGAATAAAGAAAAAGTAGTTTTGAGCAAAACATTCTCAAATATACTTTCAAACAAAGCAAAGTTGAGGTGTTTGCCATCACTTGAAGTTTCGGTGAAAGTTGGGAATGAGAGACAGGGTTCTCTTAAGCAACTTTCCTGCCCTGTGCCACTTGGCCTTTTCGGTTTCCCACAGGCAAACATTAACTGATTAGCATGATGAGTAGTCTTAGCTGAATGATTGACTTCCATCTACTTGAATACACAAATTATGAAATAATACGCATCATACCAATTTTTTCAGTTCAAAAATGTGCACTTATTGGCAAAAAAGAACGAAAAATTCCAAGTCACTGAAAGATGGTCAGTCCCTAGTTGTCTTTCAAAATGTTTCAAAAGCACTTTGAAAAATCTAACTTTCAAAGTTTGAATTTTGTCCCAGTCCATGTCCTCTTACCCAATTGTTGATAAATCATCTCCACAGGGGATCTGGTAGGAAAGCCATGGGTGGCCCTAGGCTGGTATCTTTGGCTAAACTTGGTGAATATTGCCAGGCTGTAGGCTACCTGGGTGGCTTTGTGGTCTTGATCTAATCAAAGTGGGGGAGGTGGATTAAGGAGACTAGATCTTTCTTTAGTAAATGGAATATAGCAATTCCAATCACTGACATCCTAAAAACCTCTCTGGAACTGGTGAGCAAATTCTCTATACATTTAATGTTCTCTACACATTAAAGGATATTTACTTTAATTATGGAAGCAAAATTTGCCTTAAGATAAGCCTGAAACTATCATAGTATATGACAAGGGGCAGATAAAAGCAGATAATGACTTTCCAGAATCTACAAGCATGAAACCACCAGAGAACATACAATTTGCATGAATTCCCCTGAGCTAGGTAAGCTGAGGATATTTGAAAGAGAAGAGGAAAAGTGAATATTTTAAAAGCTTCCCAGAAACAGATAGGAGTTAAGAAAAACAAAGATCCTGTTAACAACGGGGGTGGGCAGACACTGTTCTGCCAGCCCTAAAAGAGTCAGATGAGAAGCCAGACATGGATTTCTGCTTTTCTGAAAGTCACCCAGTCATGGACAAGAATAAAATAAAAACATGAAATGTAGAACAACATGATCCCTTTACTTTGACTAATTTAGAGGATTTTTAAAAATGACGTAGGCAAGCAGCAGAGGCCTAAAACTTCAATACTTTATATAAAAAACAGAGACTTGGTGTGTTTGAAGAAAAACCAATTGCAATTGCAGTGGCGTTTAACCTTTTGGGAGCATTGGATTGCTTTGAGAATCTGAAGAAAGCTATGCATCCTCTTCCCAAAAATATAAACATAGGCACCTATACATGATTTTGCATTCTGTTCGTGAAATTTCACTGACAATATAATTATTTTGCATGTGCAACAGGTTAATAATTCCTGCATAGAACAGAGCCTATGGAGTTTTTTGTTTTATTTTATTTTATTTTATTTGGTAATGAGTTTTGCAGATCCTTGAGAAGGTAGGGTGAGGCAAAATTATTAGTGAGGGAAGGTGATGGACTGCGTCCTATTAATAAGTGGTGGATCATTCCCTCCTGCCCAGCCTCAAAGAAAAAATGTGGCTCAATAAAACATGTCAGGGAAGATGATCATATACCAAGAAGTGAATTCTAAATGCTCTTCAGTATAAACTGGCATGTAAACACGTGGACATTTTTCTTCTATCTCTACTTATTGGTAGCATTTGTGTGAATCATTAATATCTTTGAAAAGCATCACATCATTGTGTCATGCTTATGTGTTTTACTCAAGACAGTTACCTGGCATGGCAGGAAACACTATCTTCCAGCCTCTAAAATATTATTTCTCAATCATATTTTGCCGTTGGAATGGTCTTCTTATCTGGTCACATTCCAGAAATAAGAGCCCTTGTGGAGCCAGTGAGTTCCAGTCACTTTAAGATGGTAATCTGAACAGGAGGAGTGCTGTGACTTACTACTGTCGTTCAGAGAAAAAGGAAGAGATGCACATCACAGACGGGAAATCAGTGAACAAGAGGCAAAGGTACTGAAACTTTATTTGGCAAATATGAAGCACATGTTGTGCCTAGAGCACAGATCCGATTTTTGCTAGATGCAAATTTAATGGCAAGGCAACAAAACCCCGAAGAACCACTTAGTTTGTAACTGACTTAATACTCAGCATCACTTTTCTGTTTTTTTGCTATGACATGCCCTTATTTGAGAGGCAGAATTTATAGATTAGTCAAAATCTCAGAACAAAAAGGCAGTGGGCCCGACCTGAGAGCATCAGGGACTTAAGGCACTTGTGTTCGCATCAGCGACCAAAGCCTTGAAAATATCAAATAGTTTGAACCCTCGTGTCTCTTATTAATAAGAGTTCCTCTTGACAGATTGGCTTCCTCAGTGAAGATAAGAGAAGAATGCTATAAACTGATCTGCTTAACCAATTGAATATCAGCAGTTTAATTCTCCATGTTTCCTTACCCTAAATAACTACATACCAGGGTCAAGTAGAAACGCTGCTGAACAATCCTACTATCTCCTTTCCTCACCCTGGCTGAATGAGGTTGTTTGACACAAGAAAGGAAACTGGGTCTGAGTGTTTACCATTTGTACACTGGTGGATAGATTCAGAACAGCTAACATAACAGAAATTTAAGTGAGAATGGCATTTTGTGGGCACAGATTTCATGTTAAAACTAAGACCAAAAGAGTTGTGTCTGTTTCCTTGCCACTTTGTGGAGTTAAAACCAGGGACAAAGGCTAATTACAGGTTAGCATGGTAGATCTGGATAGCTGATATTTGATATGACTTGCAAAAAAATAAAAAATCTTTTGTTTGGCTGGAAATTAAAGAAAGCCTGGCCTCCAGACCAAGTCAGATACCTGTTCTGACTGCCGGCTGAGGTATTTCCCAGTGTGTTCCCTCCTATCAGCTAAAGACAGTAGATTTGAAGTTGTGAAAAATTCAATTTATTGGAAGAGGTACAAATGGCCAAGACATTTGATCTGAATGCCATGCGTGTGTACCACCTTCAGAATGGAGACTTCTTTATCCATTTTGCTTCATTACAAAGTATAACAAAGGCATCACTTTAGCTCTGAATGTCTTTTGTGTGTTAGAGAGAGCCCTCCTTGTCCCTGCCTTCTTTGGAGAGCACAGAGGGGATCTGCATTTATGGAACTTAAATGTCCCTCAGTTGCTTGTCAAAACCACAAAAAAATTGTGACCTGCTTTTTTTAAAGGTGAATGAATAATTCTATCAATCAACAACACCCTTGATTTCAAAGGGGAATGCTGTGTCTGACAATCAAAGACAATTTCTACTATTCGTTCGTCTTCTAGAGAAGCTATAGCATGAGCAACTTGTCTTTGGTGCCATGCTATGTATTAATTATCACCAGCGCTTATTTCAGAGCTCATGTCTGCACAATAGTCATTACCGACACCTAGGTTGATCTGCATATGGAGACAGATCACATGGGTAAACAAAATAGTATCTACACTCATCACTGATTTCAGTTATGTCTAAGAATATAGGATCAAGTTTTCATGTTCAGATGATAATCAAGAACTATTTCTAAAGGCAAATTCCGTATGTTCTCACTCATATGTCGGAGCTAAAAATCAAAACAATTGATCTCATGGAGACAGCAAAATGATGGTTTCCAGAGGCTGGGAAGGGTAATGAGGAGGAGGGATAAAGTGCAGGATGGTTAAAGGGTGCAAATATATAGTTAGTTTGATAGAATGGACAAGATCTAATATTTGATAGCACAACAAGGTGACTATAGTCGACAATAAGTTATCGTACACTTAAAAATAACTAAAAGAGTGAAATTGGAACGTTCCTAACACAAAGAAATGATAAATGCTTGAGGTGATAGATACCCCAATTACCCTGATTTGGTTATCATACACTGTATGCCTGTATCAAAACATCACATGATGTACCCCATAAATATAGACAACTATTATGTACCAATAATAATTAGAAAGAAAAAAGAAAAAATGATAATAAATAAGTTGGATTTTATGTAACCAAAAAAAAGAAATATTTCTAGAGAATACTTTGTCACTATATACGTGTGGTATTAATCATATAATGTAATGATTAAAGGAAGAATTGTGCTTTTAAATTAAGTTACTGGCCCTTAATTAGCAGTGGTGTCACATAAGGGAATAAAAATCACATGATTTGAAGTAGCTGTAAGAACGAAAATGGCCCTGCTACTTCTCCTAAGAACATTCTATATTTATATATATAAATAATTTTTACATCTGTTGGTATAAGTCTTATACCATTACATGTAATTTATAATATATTATATAATAATATATAGATTTATTAAGATTACTTGTTGATAATTAAGCCAATAATAATTTAACAATTAATTTATTTATTATAATTATATTTCTGTTACTCACATATTAATGTATCAATATATAATGGTGTATAATATATATTACATGTATATGTATATATACATAAAATTATATCACATATATAATTTTATCACCACATTAGTCATATTTTGGCAAAATTTTTATTGGACTATAACTCACACAAAGTGCCTAAATATTAAATGACGTGTACACCTCAATGATTTTTACAAAGTGAATACACCTGTGAAACCACCACCCAGATCAAGACATAGAGTATTAACAGCCTCCCAGAAACCTCCCTAATGTCCATTTACTTTTATTCCCAATAGAAAAAGATAACACCTATTTTACTTCTATTTCCATAGATTAGTTTTTGCATCTTTTGCAACTTCATATAAATGGAATCATTTTTTCACTTAACATTCTGTCTGTAAATTTAATGATTTTGTGTGTGGAAGTTGTACATTCTTTTTCATTACTATATAACATTCCATTGTGTGACTACAACATAATTTATTGTACTGGGGTTTGTGCTTATGCTCTAGTTTTGAACAATTAAAAATAGAGTTACGGTGAACATTTTTTTACCCAGGAGTGGAATTACTTGGCCATAGCATATGCATATATCCAGCTTTAGTAGAGACTATCAAAACATTTTCCAACATGATCGCACCAATTTACATGCCCTCCAACTGGTGTGATATTCCCAGTTGCTGCATATCTTTGCCAATATTTGCTACGGGCATTTTTTATTTTAGCCATTGATAAATAAATTTTTTTAATTTTAATAAAGTCCATTCTATCAACCTTTTCTTTTATGGTTATCAATATTCAAGAAATCTCTATCACTAAAGTTATAAAGATATTTATGCTTATGATCCATCTGGATTTGATTTTTATATCATGTGAGATAGGGGTTAAATAGATTTTCGATTTACCCAGCACAATATATTTAAAGAGACTGTCCTTTCCACACTGTTCTCCAGTAGCCCTTTATTGTAGATTAGATGACTATATCTGAGTAGATCTATTTCTGGACTCTTTACTATTACATTCTTTTGGTGTATGCCGTCACCAATACCAAACTGTTTTAATTACTGTAGCTTTAAAACAATTTTTGATATCTTTTGGTACAAGTGCTGTAACTGAATATTTTTCCTTCAAAATTGATGTAACTATTCTTGCCCTTTTCGTTTCAGTAAGAATTTTAAGGTCACCTTGTCATTTTTGTACATGCTAAAAAATGTACAGAAATTTGCACAGATTGCATTTAGTCTATAAACCAATTTGGGAGAGAATTTATGTTTTTACAATATGGATGTGATCTATTCTTCCATTTATTTGAGTCTTTTAAAGTTTCTTTGAGTACTGTTTTATAATTTTATAGGTATGATATAATTATACAGTACATATGTATTACAGTATGTTTTATAGTATAATTTTATTATGCTAACATAAATATATGGATGAAATATTAATTTATTTTCCATGTATAATTTTACATACAAAGTTTCTCTAGTAATATTTTATAATTTTACAAGACTTGTTCCTCTTCCTTTTTTTTCCTAGTTTGATAAGAGATATTAAATTTATCAAATGCTTTATTGAGTCTATTGAGAGACTGGGTATTTTTCCTCCTTTATTCCATTAATGAGGCGAATTACATTATTCTCTGAATGTTTAACAACCTAGCACTCCTGAAATCAACCGAGCTTGGTCACTATCTATTACCCAACTATTGCTGGACTCAATTTATACAATTTTTTTGGGGATATTTTTATCTATGTTCATGGAAGAAACTGGCTTTCATTTTCCTTTCTAGTAATATCTTTTTCAGGTTAAGTAGTAAGTTATGATATGCTCCCAAAAATGTGATTGGAAGTGTTCCCATATTTTCTATGCTCTGGAGGAGTTTCTGAGAAATTCACGTTATTTCTTCCTTAAATGTTGGAAGAATTTATGAGTAAAGAAATCTGCTCCGAAAGTTGGGGGTGGGTAGAAAGGCTTATAAGTACAGATTCCATTTTTTAATAGGTAATATACTGTTCAGAATTTCTTTTTCATCTTATTTTGATTTTAGCAAATTATCCTTTTTGTTTGAAGAGTTGTTTCTATTTGACCATAACTCTTTAAATTTTGGCATAAGTTGCTCATTACATCCTTTTATTAACCACTTTAATATTTGTAGGATCTTTAGTTAATTTGGAAATTTGTGTTTCTCTCTTTATGATATCAATTTTTCTAGTAGTTTATATATCTTAGTAGGATTTTCAAAAACTCAACTTTTGGCTGTATTGATTTTCTCTAAATTACCTTTGCTGCTTCACTGATATCTGGTGTTAGCTTTATTATTTCGTGTCTTATGTTTTCTTTGGGTTTAATTTGCTATCCTTTTCCTAGCTTATTTGATGAATATTAGGTTAATTCTTTTTAGTATTTCTTCTCTTATAATACATGCATTTATATTTCCCTCTCAGCCTTCAGCTGCATCCCACAAGTTGTATATCATTTTTATTATCATTCATTTTGAAATATTTATTTATTTACTGATATTCTAATTCCTATTTTGACATCATCTTCAGCCCGTGTGTCATTTAGGAATGTATTGCCTAATTTTCAAATATTTGTGGATTTTCTAGTTGTCTATCAGAGGATTCAACTGAGGACTTTGGGTATTTACTAAAGCTCCTCCTACTTGGCATACTCTAAACTCCTACCTGTTTTTCCAGCAGTGCAAGTCTGTCAAAATCTATACCTAGATCTTTAGCCTCCAGGATTTTCTTGCCCCATCTATGTGCATATCAAGTATTAACAAAAACTGTTAATTGCGTATAGAATTTTAGGCTCAAGTCTGTGAGGTTCAGTTTTCTTCTCTCTGGGATATGATTTCATAGGAAGTGGGTGCCTTGGAAATATTGATCTCTAACCTCTACCTCTCAAGCCCAAGGAGACTGCTGCAAGCCCCATGCACTGTTCTACATTTAGGATCTACTTCACGTGCTGCAAATAGGCATAGGATCCAAATGGAAAAAACAAAGGCAAACGTGGTGCTCAACCCAATGTGCTTCTCTTGTCTCTGAGATTTTTAGCCTCTTAAGTCCTAGCTGCCTTATTTGCTTTCTGATGTCTTCAGCAGTTTCTTTTGTATTTTACCCAACTTTTACAGTAGCTCCCAGTGTGGGAGTTAGGTTGATAGAAGCTATGTCATCAAGGCTAGAAGCAGAAGTTTCTTCAACTAGCATTTAAACTTACAAAAGTGTAAGAGATTCAATTCTTTTTTAAAATTTATTTATTTTATTTAATTTTTTGTTTCAGAATATGATAGGGCTACAAATGTTTTGGTTACATAAATTGCTTTTGTACCATTTGAGTCAAAGTGTGCCCATCCCCCAGATAGTGTGCATTGTACCCATTAGCTGTGAATTTACCCATCCCCTCCTCCTCCCTCCCACATGCTTGATTTCCGATGAATGTTATTTCCATATGTGCACATAAGTGTTGCTCGGCTAGTTCCAATTTAACGGTAAATGGTGGTGTTTGTTTTTCCATTCTTGTGATACTTCACTTAGAAGAATGGTTTCCAGTTCCATCCAGGTTAATACAAGAGATAACCCATCAATACATGAGTGGATTAATAAAATGTGTATATGTATACCATGGAGTACTACTCAGCCATAAAAAATGATGAACTAATACCTCTTGTTTTAACCTAGATTCAATTCTTGTTCAAAGTTTTACTCCCCCTCCTAACTACTATGGGAGAAGGATAGTTCCTTTCCTTCTGGACCTTGGGTTTAACCTTGTGACTTTCTTTGGCTTTTGGGATATTAGCAGACATGATGCAAGCAGGGACTTCAGATGCATTTGCTTGGCTCAGCACGCCTTCCCAGTCTTTTGCCATGCCATCAGAAGAACTTATCTAGTTGGCCTGCTGCTCCAAGGAGGATGAGAAACATGTGGAGCAGCTTCCTCACCAGTCCACAGACCTGCAGTTTGAAGTAGAACTGCCCAGTTGTGCCCCAGCTAGAACAAGAAACCCAAGCCACCCCAGAGACTAGTGAATAAGCTCAAACAACAGAGCCACCATAGCCAACTGGCATGTCATGGAGAATAAATTATTATGGTTTAAGATATTGATTTTGGGAATATGTGTTATATAGTATTATTTGGGCAAATGGAAATACTAATTGATACACAGGGACTTCTCTTTAAGGAATTTATAACTGCCCTCCCTCCCACCTACAGCAGAATCAGCTTCCAGTGAACAAACCATCCACCGTCTTGGAAAGTGGGGCAGTGGGACCAATAGTGCATGTAAGTTTGACAGGTCAATACCTACTTTAATGTTCTCTCTCTGTCAATCTCTCTCTCTCTCTTTCTCTTTCTCTATCTCTCTCTCAACAGTGAAAAGCATTAGTATTCTTTGGCAGCATGGATTCAAGAGTCACAGATACTAACACAGATGTTTTTGTCAGTTTTTCTCAATAAGAGGAGAGAGAGGGACTTAATGTTCAAGATTTGTCAGTTCTACATAACAGTTGAAAAATAAACGAGTTGGACAAAAAGACAGCAAGACAATCTTTAGTGTTGCTAATTCTTAGATGAGAAGAGTTATTGTTCTAAAATAGTATGAACATTGTTATTCCACATGCATAAAGATCAGCTATGTTAACACAAGTCCAACCTTAGCCAAGGGGTATGGAAAAATGCAAACCAAAAATCTGGACACATTTTCCTGGTTTATATTGTGTCTGAGAGTCTCCTGACTTATCTTGGTGCATCTAATTGTTTCTAATAAGTGAAAATATTGAACTGCCTTACAAGAGAATGAAATCATGGTGCACCATTAGCATAGATATGTTTATGTGATAAAAAGGTCACATTATTAGTGGACTTTAACTCTAGTAGATTCCTTGAGTTGGAAAGACTGAATGGTACCACAAATACCACAACAATTTCCCATTTGAAGGCTAAGTGTGCCAATCATGGACTCCCTGACAAAGATTATTGCTCACAATAGGCAGTATTCCTCAAAGGAATCCAATGATTTTGCCAAAGCATGAGATTTCAAACACAAAACAGGCCCACAGGAATCCTAAGGCTGTGGACTTAATGAAAAAAAATTTCAAACAATGAAACACAGGCCCACATGATTTGGATATTTGTTTGTTTGTCTGGGGGGGGGGCAAGAAAGCACACTTAATAAATTGTTTATTTGTTTAAAAATATTTTGCTATGAAATAATGAAGAGCATTTTGAAAGTGAATTTTTAACCATTTATTACTAAGAACTAAGAAGACGCAAACTACAATGTACTCACTCATGTGATCAACACAACCTTCAATAAAGGATAAGATGTCAAATATAAGACAAAGCTTTATAGCCTTTTTCTTTAGACTCAAAGGGCTGCAAAGGGCCTGACACGGAGCTGGAGGTCAAGTTTCTTTACCTCAGTCAATTCCTTAATATTCTTCTTTATCAATTTTCTTAAAAGCTTTTTTCTTTTTTCTGGATATAAAAATAATACATGTTTATTGTTGAAAACATATAGAAAACTATAATGAAACTAAAAGTAACCTGCAATTTCATCATCTAAGTGTTGGTGCATATATTTAGGTATCTATGCTTGTATATAATTTTAAAATGCAATTAAGTTCATAGTGTGTATATAGATTTGTGCCTTGATGTTTATACTTAATATCATATCATGACACATTAATATGCAATTTAACATTTCCTATGTTTTTCTGCTCTTTCCTTTACGTGTGTGTCTTTTGTGACAAAAACTGTTTTATTCTATTTGTCTTGTCCATGGATTCTATTCCTAATAATTTTGGAGGCACTGAAAGCAGATTATTTTAAAAATTATTTTAACAAGGTAGTTTATTTTTCAAAAATATTTATGATATGTACTATCGATATATGCTTAGATATACTCACTTATATGCTTTTGATATATTTTTAAAAGTATAGTATATTCTTTTGTAACTAAGGATACAATAATTATTTAGACAACAGTTTTCAACACTCACTTCAAAATCTTTCAAGCTCTGATTTTTGTATGTTTTGACTTCATTTTTTTCACATATTCTTAGATTTTTCTTTGTATATACTGATACCATATTTAAGAATGTATTAATTTTTCTGGTTTCCCCTCACGTAAAAGTCAACTTGTTTTGTAATGAAATTATAAATCATAGCATTTTTTAATTAAACATTTATAAGTTCTTCCATTGCATGGAGAAGTTTAAGGTCAGTCTGACACAGGTACAGTACTTTTTTTTTTTTTTTAATTGTAGGAATTTTTATATTTATAGCATACAAAAATAGGCATCCAGCAAGATAACATTCACAAAGTCAGACATCCAATCTAAAATTATCAGGAAAAGAAGCAGGAACACATAATATATATGGAGGACAAAAATAAATCATTTGAAACAGACCCAGAATTGACATAGGTGTTAAAAATTAGAAGAGAAGAACATTACAACTGTTATTATAACTGTATTTCTTTTGTTATTTCAGAATATTACAGGGGTACAAACACTTTGGTTACATATATTGCCTTTGCACCGCCCGAGTCAGAGCTACAAGTGTGCCCCTCCCCCAGACAGCACGCACCCACCGCACCCCTTAGGTGTGAATTTACCCATCCCCTCCTCCCTGCTCCCACCTGCCCGACACATGATGAATGTCACTTCCAAATGTGCAATTAAATGTTGATTGTACAGTACTTCTCAAAGTAAACATTTTATTCTCTCTGCCTGGATATTTGTAAATTTTTTTTCTTTATCTTATTATTTTCAAACAATTTGCCTGAATTTAAGTAGTGTGTTTTTCTTATCAAGTATTTTTTTTTCCTAGAAATGTCAGTCTTTCAGTCTACATATACAGATTTTCAATCCTCAGATACATCTTTGGGTATTGCTTATAATTTGGGGGAAATTTCCCTCAAGGATTCTCAAAATTCCAGGATCTCTGTCCTCTGCCTCACAACATCTCTCTCATCATCTTCACACATTTTATTTTTTCCTGCCTCTTGAAAGGGGAAAAGTTTGTCCTCCATATCACTGATTTGTTTTCCTGGAGTCTCATTTCGACCTTTCCATCTGCAATATGAATTTTAATCCAGTATTGGATCTTTAGTTTCTTGTCCCTCACTTCTGCCTCCTCGTCTCCTTTTTAATCTTATCCTGCATCTGTTCATTTCAAATCCCTCTGTCCTTATGGCTTTCTGCTTCTGTTACATACAGGTGGTATCTTCTTACATCCTGCCAAACTGTGTGGCAGTTTTCCACAAACTTTTCCTGGATCTGGAGTAAGGCATGTTCAGAAATTTGCTCTTATTCAAATTCTGCAAGATGCTGATTGTTCTCGTCCTTAGCCCTGTCCTGTTTTATCACGTATTACTTTTTTTTTTTTTCCCTTCGCCCTACCTAGCATAACAAAAGATCTCACCACTTCAAAATCAACAGCCTGCCTGGATTGCTCTTGGCTCATTAAGTTCATGTGGACCCTGGCTGAATCCACTTTTCGTATTCATCAAGGAAAGCTGGTTTGACGTGAAGGAAAACCCCTCAACCGATTCCAAAGCCTGGAAAACTTTCTTTCACCTAGTGCCACTCAGCTGGCATAAGCCTGGGTCTTCTATGACTCTGCCTGGTGACTTGAGAGAAGGCTAAGTACTTGACAGTCATAATGTGCAACAAGTAACATCCATCAGATTTTTCCTTCATCCTCATCTTGTCCTTTGCATGCGAGGCCTTCTCCTGTAAGAAAACAGTACACCAGTGCCTCCTCTGCCTTCCTCTTCTTGCCTGCTTCTTTTCGGAGAATGAGTGTCTGATTGGGTGTGGGAAGAGATGAACTGAGAGTAGAGACAGTATATTATAGAATGTTCTCACCACAAAGCAATGATAAATGCATAAGGCGATGGACACACTAAATCCCCTGGTTTGATCACTATACAATGAGCATATATAGCAAAACATCAAATTGTACCCCATGAATACATGCAATTACAATGTGTCCATTTAAAAAATAAATTAATTATTAACAGTTTTTTAAAAAGAGAGAGATGAAATGTTTTCCTACCTAATTTCAGGCAATCAGTTTTGCTCTGTTTTGGTGAAATAACTCTGGCACCTGCATTTTTTAGATTAGGCATTTTTTTCCCAATTAATTTAATTTAATCAACTTTTCAAGTAGTAGAAATTCCATCCAGAGTTTTATTTTTTTGGATGCTGATTTTCCTCACTTCTTTGGTGTCTTGGTGGGAGAACCATCAGGAGAGGCTGGATCAGAGGTTGCTAATCGAGGTCCTCTTAACCTAACATGTCTCTTCTTATCTTGAAGTATGAACACTTTCCCCCATGAAAACATTTTACTTGAGGCCCTGACCGTGCTGCAGCTGAGATGTGAAGCATGAATCTCTGATCATTGCAAACTTGATAGAAGAAGCCTCACTATGAAAGATTCAGAACAAACCTCCCACCCCAAAAAAGTCTCCTCACAACCTGGCAACAGTTTCATTTAAGCCATTGAAGATCAGATAGCACACATTGCTATGATGTACAATTGCTCTTCTGTACCTAATTGTTGATTAACAGCATTTGCCATTGTTAACTCTTAGATGTATGTTGGAGAATCTCCAGAATCTATGTTCTGTATTATCTTTAAAGCATTTCAACCTTTTTACTGGAGTGAACTGATATTGATAGGAAATAGTTGCATTATTTCCAGCAGTGAGGTCATAGGAATCAAAAACAATATTTGACAGAATGTATTAATTTTACTCTTAAGTTGGTTATTTTGCTTTGTAATAATTGCAATATTCTTCATAGTGATATAACAATTATGTATTGAATAACCATCCCATTACTTCAAATGACAGTAAATACCTAAATTGATTCAAATATAGAAATATAATTAGACAATCATTGTTCTGACAAACATTTGTTAATCAACACTTAAATGAATCTAGAATTAAGGTTTCAGGACTCCATAAAATTGATTGCAAATTTCTGTGTGTGTGTGTGTATGAGTTTTTTATCAAGAAGGTCTAGAATTTTAACAGAATCTCAAAGGGATTTATGGCCAAAAGTAGGTTAAAAACCATGCTTTAGGGTTTTTTCTTTTTAAAATATTTTGATGGCAAATTTCCTTCCCATCCTCCATTATTTTGAAATGATGAACCCATTGTTCACGAAACAAAGATTTAAATGTTTTCAGGAGAGCTAGGAGGCTCATCTTGGAAAAACATACCACATTATCGCTAACAATCTCTGGGTCCAGGATATGTCCCTTACGAACATCCTAGAACCTCAGATTCCCTATTTGTAAAAGAAGAAGTTTGGACTAGATGGATGAATTCTAAGATCACTCCCAGCTGTAAAAATCGTAGGACTAGTCTTGAAGACTCACATATAAACTTAAAAAAAAATAAAATAAACAAGACATTTGGTTAGAATATCAGCAAATGTCTAATAACAGCAACAGATATTATTTTATTAACATAATCAATAAAGTATTCAGGAAATTAAACTCTTTGTGAACTCTCAGAATCTCATATAAACCATTGTCTCTCAACCTCACATCTTTTGAAAGTTAGACATTTGATTTCAGATGAAATTAATTGATTGGTTTATATATTCTACTGTTTAAATTCTTTTCTGTTGTAATGTTTTGCGTGATGTTCAAAAAGCTTAATGAACAAAAGCAAACATTGTGGTGGCCTATTGAGATAAAATAAGCAAATTAAGGAACAAAAAATGGTATAAACACAATGGCTAATATAATCTAAACATGTGGTCGAAAGAAAAGGAAAACAACTCTTGTCTTTTCTAGAATGCTTGTTATAACTTAACAGCAGGACACTCAAAATGTGGTTGGAAATGAGTGGTATATAATCACTGTGAAGGGGAAAGCGAGAAGCTGGCTGAGAAACACTGGACAGGTTTAGATACTGTAGGAGATCACTGTTTATTTGTTCTAAAAGGAAGTTTAGGCACTCCGTTAGCCAGCACCCTGGGATAAACCTATAAATATTTACTATCTACTTGGCTCAACCACAGGACAAGTGACCGAAAATTACTCACTTCATTTGACTGGAGCTTGGACCACACATCTGACATCTGCAGGCCGTTCGGAATAACTGGTCACATCATGAAGAGCTATTTTTAAAAATCAAGTGGATTTTTCAGTTTGCAGATCAAACCATTGCTCCGTGTGCATTTGATGGGCTCAGAACAGATTCCACTTGATATGAGAACAGAGGTGTTGACAGTTCTTTATCTCATACTCTAATTATTTGTTTTAAGATGAAGGTGTTAGGCTAAAGTGTGTTGCCAGAAGCAAATTTTGAGGAAAAAGACCAAACCAGATAATAACTATGTCTACAGGCAAGAAATCAATATACATATGATTGAGTTACTTTTTGAGCCTTATAAATTGGTTAGTTTCTGATTATTGGTGATATTATTAGAAAATGATAATTTATTTTCCTATTTTAAAGCTTTCCTAATAGTTTGTTATTAGGAAAATAATACTGAGTACTTACTGTGTTCCAGGCAACATACATGATACCCTTTCATATGCACAGTCCTCTCTACAAGCCTAAGAGAGAGGGAGAAGGAAATTGTGGTAAAAAAGAGAGAAGCTATTTTCTTAGGGTCAAAACTTGTCTATTGTGAAGCCACAATTTAAAACTACTCCAGTCATATGCTCAAGCCAAAGCTTTTTCCAGTACATCATTTTATGGATCTACTAACAATGCTGATGTTCAAATTTGGACCTGTGATAATCAAAATAGCAACATAACACCTTCTTTTATATAGCTACTTTTGTGGGTGTGATATATATAGCCAATAAGTATAATACTCATTGAATCCTAAAAAAGAGAGAGTAAAAATGGCAACATGATCCTTTTAGAAGGATATGAGGATGATTGGCCTGACAACATTATAAACTAAATTTATTGCCAAAAAATGTACAGTATTACATAAACATCCCTATTGTTTATACATGCATTATAATTTGTTGCTTTAATTATATGTAGATAGTATAATAACTCACTGTGATAATCGATCCTAAAATATCATAATTTCAGTTACGTGTATTTAATCTACTAGTTTCCTGGAAAAAAAGTGAAGCTAAGCATTTTCCATAATCCAATGATCTATCCATGGATTTAATAAAAATAAGCACTATAATGGATAACGTTTTGTCAAAGTAGTGTTACATACGAGGGCACAAAAAGTACCATTGCTGCCCTCAAAAGTCTTGCAAACCATAAAGGGGAATAAGTCACACAATCAACAGAATTCAACAATCGTCTTTATTTATCAGTCATCTTCTATTCGTCATACTGTGCTAGGCACAGGGTTGTGATGTTTCATAAAAACAAACAATTTCAATATTTTAATATAACAGCATACATAATATCTGTTACTCATTCTCAAAAGGCTACCTTTTGACATTCACAATCTAGAGGAGGAAGACAGATAATAAATAGATAAACAAATGAAGACATCCCTAATTACATATTGGGAAAAGGGTCACATAGGTAAAATGAGGAATGAACAGGGATATCACCTGTATGAGCTTTATTAAGAAAGGCTCATCTGCAGGGTATCCTGAGGACTAAGACAGCTCCTACCTTGCAAAGAGTCAACGGCCCAGCATCTCAGCAGAAGGAAGAGGGTAGAAAAAGGCTCCAAGGCAGGAAAGAGCATGGTGTTCCTGGAGACAGAAGGAAGCCGGTGTGGCTAGAGCACAGTGTGCATGGGAAAGGTCTCTTGAAAAGAGGTAAAAGGTAAACTGGAGCAAGATTAGGTGCTTGAGAGGCACATGCTACACGTGAATGCAGAAGACAGAGGATGAAGCAGGATCCAGAAGATACCATGGAGGAGCTGGTTGGCCATGATGGTGTAAGAGGAGGTGAATAGGACTGTGATGCCCAAAAACACTTTCAACAATGATATATAATTTCAGATGATTCAAACATTTGTGCAAGGAGATGTGACAGATAAGTTTGTAATGGGTGAGTCTATGAGAGGTCTTCAATACTGACATAAGGTTTATGAGTTTTGTTATTCCAGCAAGAAGGGCACCACTTAAGTATTATAAACAGAGAGTAGTGTGATCAAGGGAAGTGTTGTTAGGTTGGTCAGGAGGAATAGGTGAGACACACTAGAGGCAGAGATGCCCACAAGAAAGCCAATGAAATAGAACGGGTGTGAGGAGTTGGGTCTCAACTGAGGTGGTGGCAGGGAGGTGCAGGTGAGGTGAGGAGTAGAGGCCACTACATTGTCACTAGTCACTAGGCCTTGCATTGTTGATCTCAGCTCATTGCCACGCAACAGCTACGAGCAACTGTAGAGAGAAGCAATTTTCAGGCTAGATAAGTAGTTTTAAGACCATACACACAATCATTTCTCTCGTAGCTCTAAAATTCACCTCTTTATGGAGGCAGACCAGCCAGAAGATGGGATTCTGAACTCTATCGCCTTGGCCTCTGGCCAAGCTACACACACCGACTTTCACGTTCACGTGATACCACTGATGAGAGCGAGGTGTAGCGCAAAGGACACTGTGTTGGTGCTGAGATTGTTGTTGAAGGCATGACTCACTTTACCACATGGGACAGTCTTCAGGGTAATCCTGGGTAGAGGTTTCACTCTAGTCTCTGGAATATTTGCAATGGCTGTGCAGTTGTGCTTCTTCAGGGTATTTGGTTTGTTGATTCTGATTGATGATTATGAAGTTCGTGATTCATCAGGCTCCCCTTTCAGGAGTTACTACTAGAAACTTCAGAGCCAATTTGTGGCACTTATAGTAAGTGCATCTGTCTTTATTGATTATCTTTGCGTTAACCACCATGATATGTATGCCCTCCCCTGTTTTCTCTTTCCTCTTTTAACTTTTCCTCTATTTATTTCATGGTCTTCCTGAAGTTTGTGAAGCTTTGTAAACTACCTTAAATATTTTCTAGAATAAGTAACAGCATGATTAGGAGAATGAAATAAAATGCTGACTAAACACTTCTGTTTCCTGTAGCCTACCTCTCATGTCCTCCTTGGACAGGAGTTTAAAAAAAATGTCAAGAGCAAATTTGTCTTTAAAAAATGCATAAATTGTGCTTGTCTGCCATTTTGAAAGCATAGTGTTTGTTTGATCAGTAGGGTGACCGTTGTTTGCAATAATCTATTGTATATTTCAAAACAGCTAGGAGAGGATAAATGTTTCTGGTGTAAAGAAAAGACAAATGTTTAAGGTGATGGATATCCTAATTACACTGATTTTATCTTACAAATTATATGACTGTATTCAACTATCACATGTACCTCAAAAATATGTACATCTATTAATGCATCAATTAAAAAAAAAACGAATAAATAAATAAATACTTCTGATTTTAACCACTAGATGGAGTAAAGCCAAAAACTATATGGTTGATACTGAAATGATGAGAATATTCCATTTCCTATATAATAAAATGCTCTCACCGATATGGTGAAATTTATTCAGATAAGAAATTTTGTATGTGTTCCCTGTCATTTTCATAATTTCTATACTGACAGGACACTCACATAAGAAGGATATGATGTTCCCTACTTTACAAGTGATAGAAAGGACCCAGCAAGTTAAAAAGACTACCCCAAGATCCCACAGGGATTTTTGACAGAGTTGATGGAAGGCATCGTCCTATGCAATGGGTCGACAGGTGATTCAGACCCATATTATATATTCCATTGGGCTCATGAAAAATAAAAAATGTTGTCACAATGTGAGTCTCTGTAGTCACTTGTCAGTCCCTCATCCTTAATGAATATATCTAGAAACTAGCTAAATACCCTCTCTCCTCACTCATGGCATCATTTCCACTTGTTTGTGATACAGAGTAAAAGGACCACAGACATGAGCACAGTACTGTGATTCTAGAAGCTAGAGAAAACATGTGATATGTCAGGTACTACTAATGTTTTGGTCAGACTTCAAGGTCATTTAGTCAACAAATATTTATACCCTACTATATGCTATGCACCGGGTAGCAGCAAGGAATAAGGCAGACCTGGTTCCTACCCTGGTGCTTCTTAGTAATAACACTTCTTGTGAATTTACTACATGCCAGGCTCTGTTGCAATCACTATACATCACTTAATTGATTTAAACTTCACGTCAATTCTATAAGGTAGATATTATGATTATCCTCATGTCATAGATGAAGAAAGTGAAGCACAAAAACGTTGAGTATGGTAACTTGAATTTGCAGTTTCTGTTCCAAAATGCAAGAAGCTTAGAAGTCATCACTCCCACCCTCCTAACAAGAAAAAAAGCTGAGCAAACTAAAAATCAACAACTCTTCTTAGATCCACCAGAGAATGGAGGTGACAAGGTAAACTGTTTCCCTGAAAACTAGAGAGACAGGTAGATACAGAGAACCACAGCTTTTTAGCAAAATTCCCACAGCTGGAGCTGGTACGGCAGGAGCAGTTCCAACTGTAATTAATGAATTGCCAGGTGCTTAGTGTAGATTAGCTTGAAGGTTAACAACTCCAGGGAGCCCATTCCTAGAGGCCCCCACACTTCTGTGAGTTCTGTCTCCAGGAGCTCTACCAGGTTCTCACAGTGAAGATCTGAGAAAAATCCTCTCCTACTTCTGCCAGGGGAGGGGAAGAGGAGCTATTATATTTTGAAATATGACCAGACTCCTCTGTTCTCCCTAATAAGGGGCTGCTCCCCCCAAAAAAGGGAGAGGGATTCTCCCAAAAGAAAACCAGAACATAACTGACTGGGGTTTTGACCAAAGCCTAACCAACCTATGGAAGAGGAAATATCCAATTCCAGTACCTTCTAGACTTCCATGTAGGGGAAAGAAAATAGCTAACTCAGACTCACTAAATGACTGAGATCTAGTGCTAGGGCTACAGAATATTCTCCATCCTCCATGACTTACCACCATATCAACAGGGCTCCAGAGGATTACAGCTAAAATAACTACAAGCCTCAAACTCCATTTGAAGAGTCTCTAGGAAAATTCAAAGCCAACAGGGGAGACAAAAACAATGACACTAGAAGATATTGCAGCTTCTGATACCAGAGCTACAGAAACAATACACACAGACTAACTCCTAATCAGGAAAACATAAAACCTCACACTACCTCTGTTCCTTTTACCAGTTATATCCTGTCCAGCTTTCATCAAAAAATTACAAGGTATGCTAAAAGGCAGAAAACAACATGAAAAGGCAAAGCAATCATCAGACCACATTCAGATATGGAGGAGATTTTGGAATTAACAGACTTGGAATGTAAAATAGCTATGATTAATATGCTAAATGTTCTAATGGAAAAAGTGGATGACACGCAAGAACAGAGGTATAACGTAAGCAGTGAGGTGGGAACTCTAAGAAAGAACCAAAAGGAAACGCCACAGATCAAAAAACTGAAGTGGAAATGAATGCATTTCATGGGCTCATCGGTAGACTGGACACAGCTGAGGAAAGCATCAGCAAGCTTAAAAATACGTCAATAGAGACTTCTGAAACAGAAACACAAAAAACTGCAAAGAGAAAAAAAATGGCAATGATGGAACAGAATATCCAAGAACCGTGGGACAATCACAAAAGATGCAACCTACGTGTAATGGGAACAGCAGAAGGAAAAGAAAAAAAGTAGGAGAGTCATGAAGACCTAGGATGTCATGAAAGTGAATAACTGGAAAATCTAACAAAATCTAGGCTTCTCTAGAGTGTCGGGAACCAATTGAGGAACAGACACAAAATTCAAATAGGTTTCAACGTATCAGCTTTGTTGCTGACATAATTCAGAGACTTGGACCCAAAGGCAAAATGACTTCCAACTCCTGCTCATCACAAATTACATTTACTCACTGAGTGATGCTAAACAATTAGTGTGCCCTGTGCTGGTCTTATTGCTTGAAGGAAGTAGAAATCAATGGAGAACCGGTGTAGCCCATGGGTGGTCAGTAACACCAGAGAAGGCAGAGACGGGGAGCTGCACTCTTATCTTTCCCTAAAGTTTCCAAACAGTGTAGTTGCTCCTGGGGAGGGAAGTTAGTAAGGAATATAGAAAGCAATTGAATGGAAAATATCCTTCCTCTCTGGGAGGGGAGAATGCCACACCTTGTAAGAATTGTGAGGCACAGGAAATAAGCATCCAGCCAGGCAGAAAGCAACCTTTAAGCTGACCCCTGGAGAATATACAGGAATTAACTTGAGGGGCAAGGCAGGGCACTGTGGCTTTTCCAGGCATCACAAACACACTAGATTTAAAAACTAATAATTTTAAATGATATTTGTTCTGATACTTTTTTTTTCAGATGGCTTTTGTGAGCAAATGATGGGAGATGTATATTTAAAAGGGCCATGGAAAAAGAAAGAAAAGGAGAGAGATATTCCATAAGTAAAGACAAAAATCATGTCTTACTTGTCTTCGTTTTCCTAGATCCTACGGGAAACAGTGCCTTGGCAGAGACAGTGTTTATAAATGAATGTTATGGTGGGAGACAGCAAGGCGCATATAAAGCAACTGTTTATATCTATTGAAAAGAATCATACATTATCAAATACTCTTCAAAATGTTCTTGAGTTAGTGGTTATCAGATAATACTGATAAAAGAATTCTGGGTCACTGAATATGTAAATTAATCAGAGAAATGAATGAATTCTGTTCTCTCCAGAATAACCAGAGGTTTTTGAGTTAAGGGGGAAACTACTTGACAACATGAACTGAGATTTTTTTCCCCCCCAAATCTAGAACTGTTCAGAAAGAAAAAAAGAAAACCACTTTGAGATATTTATGCAAAACTTCTGATATGGGAATTTTCACCCGTATCGAATTGAAGGCATTTATTCTCTGACGACAATATAGCTTGGTTGAGTGATGAGATTAAGAGCTATTAAGGACTGGATTGGAAAGGTAAAGATAAGCCTGAAAGGGAAAGTGACACTAGAGAGAAAGTGAAAGTCTGGAGGAGGAAGGAAGGCTCAGGCTATAAAGTGAAACGTGGGAAGTGGGAAGCTGTTGTCCAAGAGCAAGTGCATCTTCCTTTAGGAAACCATTTCAAACCTTCACCTTACGGTTATATGTGAATGAGGTTATTTCCTATTTGAACCACGTGAACAAAAAAGCCAAAGAAGCTTGGCTGGCTGAACTGCTGTCAACAGAGCACGGTGTAAGCTGTATCTGCTGGCTGTGTTCTGGATGGAAATCCTTTCCAGCCTGAGCTGAGCATCATTTATTGGGGAACCCTACTGGACTATTTTTGTTGTCCTTATTTCCGTTGTTTTTTCAGTTTCCTGCCTATAACCATCAACCCAATTCTAGTGCATCATTCCTTACCTGTCCATTCCTTCAGGACATTTTGGGATTATATGTTTGACAACTATAAATGGGAAAAATGCATAAATATCAACAGTGTGAGCCTTTAGAACCAATAACAATAAATACCCATTTGCTGGACTGACTCAACCAGTGCTGTTGAATCTATGTCAATAGAAACTTGTCTCTCCCTCTTCTTATCCCCCCCACCAAAAACATTCTCTCTCTCTCTCTCTCTCTCCCTCAAAATTACGTTTCCAAAAATCAGAGAGGCTTTGCCCAGACCCTGTGTGATTCACTCTTTTTCACTTTTTGAATGACTCTTGTTGTTCAGACATAGCTTCATAAGTAGGTGAAACAGAATATTTCCTTAGGAAGACTATAGGAACATTGAGACTTGCTGCCTATGGTAAGTAAACGCCTTCAAGAGAACCCCCAATGGCACCCACTTCCCAGTACTCACACCCTGTGTAGCCCCCTTCCACACTGTACCAGGGTAGGTCAGTGTGTGCAACAGAACACAGCAGGAGTGATGGTATGTCACTATGAAATTAAGTTTTAAGAGACACCATGACTTCCTCTTGGTTGCACTTTCTCTTTATCTCCGAGATCACTCATTTTGAGGGAAGCCAGCTGCTATGTCATGAGTACCTCCTGTGGAAATGAACTGAAGCCTCCTGCCAACAGCCACCCAAGTGAGCTTGGAAGTGGAAGCTCCAACTGCAGCTAAACCCACCATTGACTGCAACCCCAGGTGACAGCTTGACTGCAACCTCAGGAGAAACCCAGAGCGAGAACCACCCAGCTAAGCTCCTCCTGAATTCCTGATTCTCGGAAGACCACGAGAGATGATGAATATTTTGAGTCTTGAGGTAATGTGTTATGAAGCAATAGATAACCAATACACTACCCATGAATAAATTCATTTACTAATTCATTTGTTTAACAAATATCTGTTGTCTATAGTCTTTCCAACTCTGTAATAGGCACTTCAGAGACATACTAAAACAAGGCACCTGCTCTCAAGGAGCTAATAGAACCATTTGGAACACAAAGGCATAAATAGTTTTAACTCAAGTTGATGAGTGCAACAAAAAAGTTACATTTAAAAAAAAAGCATGCAGAAAGAGGGACTTACTCTATTCAGGAGTGTTTGGTAAATCTTCATAGAATTGTCATACTTGAATTGTGTCTTAAAGAACAATTAGAAGTTAGCCAATAAGGAGATGAAATGCATTCCAAAGAAGTAGCAGGCAAGAACCAAAGCTGAATTTATGAAAGAGTATGCTGTATGCATGGATTTGGACTCAGTTTCATGCTTCCAGAATGGAGCACTGGAAGCAGAGAATGGTAGGAGATGTATCTAGAGATGTGTTACAAAGGGTCCTGACTGCCATATTTGAAAACTTCCTACAGGTCTTGAGGAACCAGTGAGTATTTGTAAACAAAAAAAAGTCACCATCAAATTTGTATTTGGTAACAGAATGGATGGAGTATGGATTTGAGGACAAAAAGGCTAGAAGAAGCAAGGATACTAGTTGGGAAGCTGATCTTGCAGTTGTCAGCTAAGAGATGTTACGTCCTGAATTAGGCCTTGGCAGCAGGAATGGAAAGGACTAAATGACTGGATGTGGGGAAAAGCAAAGTAGGAACAATGTCCAGCTTCACAACTGGGTGATATGACACAATGCGATGCCACCACAAGAGAAAATATATGGAAGAGAGGACTATAGGGAAAGTGTCTAAGTTCAGCTTGAGCTATGTGAAGGTTGAAACTGCTTCCCCTTGATATGAAAAATCACACAATCGGTATCACTACCTGTGTCTACAATTAAACTCCTGCCATCCCTGGCAGGGAGGTGTGACACACCAAAACCCACCATAAGGCAGTGATGGGTAGAGAACTGAGAATCAGGAAATATGCACACATCGGGATGGCAATCTTCCATTAATAGTAAGAAACCGGACTTTATAAAATTCTGGCAGTCTTTTAGGTATAGGAGCGCAGAGCAAGGGGGTGGTGATTCAGTGGGAAACGGGGGAATAAGGCGGAAATGATACCACACACAGTAAGCCAAATTTCTGGTTTAAAATAAAACCTGCCTGAATCAAGTTTCCTTTTCAAACTTGATATTATCAAGAGTAATTGGATTATTTCAAATGTTATTTCTAGAGTTTCATTTTAAAATAAAATGATGTTGGCCATTCAAAGCACAGACTGGATTGCCATCTGTTTCCTACTCCAGTACATTCTTGCCGTCTGGGTTTTTGCCTTCTCAGAGAATGAAAGGGAGAAAGCCAAACGGCTTGGGATCTGGGGAAGAATATGCAATGGGCCTGGACCATGACAGCATAACCCAGCTCTTTTTCTTCTCATTTGGGAAAGCTGTTGCTGGAGGAGAAAGAAAAAGTAAAAAAGGGAAAGGAGTTAACTTTTTCTTTTTCTTTTAGCATTTACCATATGTCAGGCTGCTAGGTGTTTCCCACATATTATCCTTTAATCCTCATAGACTTGGAAGGTGTGCCTATTAATCCTCTTACAGAAACGAAGAAGCAGAGCTTCAGAAAGATTAAGTAATTTACCTAAAACGGAACAGGACACTGCTTTCAAAATCTATTTTTTTTTTCCCTTAATACGATGAGTCAACTGTTCATGCCAATAGGCATTGTTAATGGCAGGGAAAAAGTTATCCCTTTGCTAGACTAAGACACATTTTTGCACTATCGTTGGAAGTGATGCCTTTAACTCCAACAAGCCCACGTGGAAGGGTTAAAGAATGGTAAAGAAGAAGTAGCTTCTCTTCCTGCTCACTATGTTTCCTTTAGAATTCAAGTCATACTTAGCTTAAATTCAATGGAAAAATCTCATTGCCTTTAATATCTCATATGCTATGTAGGGAGAGAGAAAGAGAGATAGAGAGACAGAGAAAGAGAAAGAGAGAGAGGGAGAGAGGAAGGAAAATGGATAAGGAGAGAGTAGAGTAGCTTGGTAGTACCATGCTGCCGAGCAATGATCACGGCTCAAAATTTGTATGTATTTCTATGACTTTTTTTCTAGGCAAATGTGTATGTGTGTCTATGTATACACACTCACACACACTCACAAATGTGAGATTTGCCTATAGGACTTCTCTGCAATCTGCTTTTCTTTTGCATTTGACAATATAGTATGTAAACATGTCACTGTGCATCTATCTATCAAATTCTTTGTAACAGGTTTACTGTATTCTATCCTTCAGAAATGGTTGCCAAACCTAAATAGCATTTTGAGAGAGCTAACAAAGAGTGCAACAGCATGCAAATCTGCAACTAGCCACATTGAGTATCTCTTAGTACATCTGCTCTGTAGTGTCCATCTCTGCACCCGATAGCTAGTTGGTTCAAGAACCGGATACTTTCAGACGAAATTGTCCTGGAGCAGAAAAAGTGAAAAACCTTAATTGGGCCATGGATTGTTGGAGTCAGAACTAGACCCTTAGGTGCTCCTCAACCTTTCTTTTGGTTCCCCTCCTTCTTTACATGCCCACCTGAGAGCCTGTGTACCTCATGCTGTCTCTCTTCCCCAACTCCCACCATTGTGGGCGTGTGCCCTCTCAGACACACCCTCTAGCAAGTCCCCCCCCACTCCCAATGTCCCAACTTCTCTCTGTCCTGGGGCTCATTCCCATGGTACATTGTCCTCTTATATACCAGGAGTATCCTACAGAGTCACCTACATAAGAAGTAGCAGCCTGATTCTAATGAAAATGCAATTGAGGCTCATACCTGAATAAATTGTATATCTATTCCTATTGTGTGATACAGTGACTACATACTTTGGAAAATGATCCCTTATCTCTTTAGCATGGTGCTAGGACCACTAAAAGAGAATTTTTTTCTCAAAACGTATAGCTGATTTTTTATGTCTATCATAAATCAATCTTCTAAATCTGATGAAAAATTCATCTAGCCATTTTCAAGTTAAATGGTAACCAAAAAGAAAGAAAAAAATAGAATGAAACATGATGTTATTTATATCCATCAGGAGTCTGCAAACTATGGACTGTGGTCCAAATCTGGCCCACTGATTGTTTTTATAAAGTTTTATTGAAACATGGCCACACCTATTCACTTATATATTGTCTGTGGCTGCATTCATTCTAATAGCCAAGTTGAATAGATAAGACATATAGCCCTCAAAGCCTAAAATATTTACTATCTGGCCCTTTACAGAAAAGGTTTGCCAACCCCTGATATAGATCAATACTCAATAATCGCTTCTAATATTTGTATGTTGTAGCAGCCAAGGGAAAAATTTCTTTTTGCCCTCTGAAATTTCACTAAAAAATCAACTCACAAAAGGCAGATTAATAAGAGAAAAGGCATAAAAATTAATTTATTAACATGTACACAGGGAGAACCACAGAGTGATTACCCACCCTCCAATGGGGTTCAGAAGCTTATATACCATCCTGGTAAAACAGGTTATAGGAGTGGGAAGAAGAGGAATTCTGCTGAGGGGCAATAAAGGATTACTAGGAAAAATGAATGGATGGGGAATAGAGATTAGCCTTTAAATAGTTCTCTTTGGAATCTGAATGAGTCTGAGAGGCAGACATTACATTATAAAGGGTCTGTTCAGGTGTGGTTACATTCCGGTTTTACAGGCAGAGGAAGAAAAACCTATTGCTCTTCTTGGTGGGTCTGGATTTTAGGCAGATGAACTTCAACTTCAGCCTGTGTTTTGGGAGAGACAGTATGGGGGCTGGGGGAAGATCAGAGAGACCTTGAGGCTTCTCCAGTGCAGCATGTCAAAGAGCCATATTTTGGGGGTATCAGTTTCTGAGCCCCAACAATATGTTTTCTCTCCTAGAGTTCCATTTTACTTTGTAAAGACATAGTGCCTTAGCGCAACAAAATGTCCCCAGTGGTAGGAATTTTTAGCAGAGTCACTATTTAATGAGACAGGTCTTTCTCTTTGGGCACAGTGAAATATTTCCCTGCCTCTCCAGTGATAGTGCTCTGAGGATCCCCAGAATGCCTTCCCTCCTTCCTTCATCCTTAACACCACAGTGACACTTGGAAAGAGCCACACCACACTACTCAGCAAGTTCTCTCTCTGTTTACCAGAAAGAAAGAAATTCACGAAAACGTTCACAGGTACTAAACACGAAGGGAAGAAAATTCAAGAAAACAAATTAAAAAGAAAGTGTGGGCGGAGGACAGATGACTTACTGGTATCTCCTCCGCCCTTCCTGTCTCCCGTCCCTACCCAGATCCACAGTGAGACAGACGCCGGAGGTGTGGGAGAGGTCCGCAACAAAAGTGACAAAAGGACAAAAGCGTGAGTGCCTGCAGATGTGGGCGTGTGCCTTGAGACAGTGAGACTGTTGGAGAAAGGCTGTGTGCTCAATGGAGAGCCAATGTGTCCCCCGGGGCAGAGAGCATCTGTAGGAAATTACGAACTTGAGGTCATAATAGTGACAAATTCAGTGTGGAAGAGACTCCAACAGAATGAGTGATAGTGATGTGTGTGTGCAGAGGACAGGGAGCGCGTGAGAGAGGGACTAGCCGGGGTGGATATGAGTCCCGGAAAGGCACCATATGTGTGACTAAGTGTGTGTATGAAAGAATAGAGAAGGAAAATAAACAAAACAAATGAGAGGAGAGAAAAAATAGGGATGAGGTTGAGATTCTTTCCAGCGAGAGGGGATTTGTACGTGTGTGATGTCATTTTTGTGTAACTGCATCGCATGCCAACCCAACACCACCAGCAAGAAATTCAATCTTAATCCAACATAACACCTCTGGCTTCTAAAGCACAGTAGAACTGGATGACAGGAGGGTTAATGATATCCCTGCATTTTAATGAATTGAAGTAATTTAAATGATGTAGTCAGGAAAAGCATATTAAGGACAGAAATAAGGACCATTGCACAAAATATGTGTTCTTTTACTGTTTTGTTGAGATTTCTATTTCATCAATTATAATGTTGTATTGTAATCCTCAATTGACCACTTATTTTATTTGTCCATTTCCCAGTCCATACTGGGTTTTCCACATAATGTTTGGTGCACAGTTTATAATCATTAAGTATTTGCTGAATGAATGTATTATAAGTGAAATAGGTTAGTCCTAAATTGAAAATTACAACTCCTTCCTCCAACCTGCAGGTAATAAAAGACAGCTGTTCACAGGTTCCTTCTAGACCCCTGCCACCCCTCCAGTGTTAAGCATATTATAGCAAAAATCATGGTTATCGTTGCCACGAATGAAATGCAATCATACATGCCCTCAGTTTTCACTACAATAGTTTTGAACATCACCCTTGGAAAAGCAAAGTATTAGAACTGGCTCATGATCACTCAGGTCCCAGGTTGTAGGGAAAAATCATTCCCTCTTGGGATCTGAATATCAAACTCCTTTTTTTGAAACAGGGTCTTACTATGTTACCCAGGCTGGTCTCAAACTCCTGGGCTCAAGTGATCCTCCCACCTCAGCCTCCCAAGTAGCTGGGATTATAAGCTCAGGCCACTGCACCTGGCCTAATGCTCATTTTGCATAAGAGGAATTTGTGGCCTAGAGCAGTGAAGTGACTTGCCCAGTCACACAGTTAATATATTCGATGGAACCTTCACTAAAATTTCCTAAATGAGAAGAATGCTTTTTATTCCAAATGGTAGCAAAACTTTTCATTTTTGCAGAAAACTCAGGAGAAAGCCTTCATTTCCCTGTCATGTATAATGCTAATGATATGAACAAAAACTGAGGGAAAACATCTTAAAGACATTATTCACTTTCCTTGAGCTGTAAAAGGCCTGAGCTATAGAAGAATTTCTCTATTCATAAAGGAAATGCACATATCTGCAAGGAAACATTGTGATTAGACCATCATATTAGCCTCATCTCAAGTAAAACCCTAAACCCTTGATTGTGGGCATTCTGAGGATGTGAATTTCAGCTTATGCTCATGCAGGGTCAAGTCCAGCCAGGACTGTGCCTGTTCCTGGCATGGGGATAGGAAACAGGTGTTCTGGCTACAAGGTCATCACTAATTTGCTGACGTTTGATGCATCTGTACACTGCACTGGACACTAATGGGCATTTAAAAAAATGATTTGTATAATTCCAAATTCCATTCCTTGCTACATAATATTTTGGATCCTAAAACAACTTAGTACAGAGTTTGAATTTTGGGAGTTCAGGAAAAAGCCCCAGTAATCTTATGCAATACGATGTGGCTGGCAGATTGTCTTACCTCAAGCTTCTCGCAAGAATATGGGCTAATCTCTCCACTGGATGATTACATCCCTAGTTTCTAAACATGAGAACTCATGTGCCTAAAGGAAAGTTTTTAAAATAATAATAAATTTTAATAAATATGTGTCTTGCAAAGGCCCCAGCACTGGCTCTCTTATTTCAAACATCTTCCCTCCCTTGATTTTGCCTGTGATATTATCCAGTAGTGTTCGTGGCTCTAGAGAGAGTAGGCCAGGAGGTTTTCCTCACTCAGTCTGTTTTCTTCCATTTGCAGTTTAATTGCCTTTAAATTCATAGCAGTCTGAATATCCCTGCTGGTATCAGCTATAAAAGAGTGTGCAGCACAGACTCTATTCTTAGATATGGTAGATAAAAACTCACTTCAAACTTAGGGGCTTCCAACCTCTCAACAATAGGACCTGTGGTGTGCCCTTTTTCAAAACTTACAGAGGGGCTGGGAAGGCACCAAGGTTGTTCCCCAGTTTACTTGCATTTTGTGCCAAGTGAAAGGAAGCTTAGTGAACTGGTGCTAGCAACCACATGAAATCTTTTGGTAATTCAACCATAAGCACTATCTCCCCATCTCACAAACATACGCACGCACACACACGCACTTCCTTTCTGAGGATGATGATGTAGGAAGCTCACCTTATAAAAAGTACACGGGGATTTAGGAAAACTGGAGTATTTCCATGGAAAAATGTGGAATTCTTTTTAGATAAAAAATTGCATTTAAATATTTAGAAATGTGTGATAACATGCATACAATTTAAGGTGTCTTACCAGACACTTGGAAACAGCAAACCTGCAAGCGAACACGCAATTGAGATAGGAAAGATTATAACTTTGAAGGTGGACATACGTGCTTGCAGGCTTTTCTTACTCCAGGCACATTCATTTGGGAATTTTTAAAATGTGCTTCCAAAAGTAATTTCTGGAATCCTTTGGGAATCATTTTGGCTTTCCTGTTGTTCAAGTGCATCCACATGGCTCTAACACCTCAGGCAAACTATGAACTAACAGCATGCTGGCATGTCCACACAGTCATGAGTTTGGGAGCAGTTTTCTTGTTTTGGCGGTGGGGCTACAATAAGGGAAACAGAACGTGGGCAGAGAGAAGGCAAGGCATTGCACAGGACAGTTGCCCACAGTCAATAAAAAAAGTACACAGGCATAAGAATGGAGTATAGCTGGCTTTCTGTCACTTAATATATATATATATATCTTTGGAAGGTATGCTGTCCAATTCTCTCTATCCAGGCTCATGAGGTTGCTGATAATATGTTGTCCCAGACCTGCAGGGGGAAAAAAAAAAGAAAACCCCTCTGGGCTTTCCCCAAATCCATTGCATCCCCCCTTTTTTTTAAAAAAGCGTCCAAATACATTTTCTAACAGGAACACTCCAAAGTAATTGATGATTCATCAATCTGTTCATTCAGCAACCATTTATTGAGCACCTATTATGTGCCAGACATCATGGTAGATGTTCAGGGAACTTAATAGAAATGAAATATGGCCTCTGCTCTCCAAAGTTGCTCATAGCCTGATAGGAAAGAAACATCAATGAACAGATAATAACAATACAACAAAGTAATAACAGTATCAATAAAGACAGTGGGTAGCAATTATTAAAAATGTAACACATGCCAGGCATAGTGCTAATCTCATTTATCTATTGTTTAATTCTTACAATACCCTATGGATTTGATTGTTATTCTGGTTTTACAGATGTGGAAACTGAGATTTGGAGAAGTTAAGCAACTTGCTGAAAGTCAAAGAGACAGTTAATTCTAGATCCAGGATTTGAACTCAAGTAAACGGTGTGAACCTCCTTCTGAGGAGCCACTTGGGGTGGCCCTTGTGGATGTTTCTCTGGTGTGGCTCAAGCTACACCATCTCTGAGTAGAGTGAGTCCTCAGGCCAGCACAGGTAGGCCTCTGGACGGTCTCTCTTCCCTCTCCATGAAAACCTGGATGACATTCTCAAAGCCCCATACACCTGAGTATTATCTGCAGCTTCCCTGCTCCTAATCCTGTTCCTCAGCATGCATAGATGTAGTCTGAAGAATGGAGCAGGCTGCTTTTGAAATTTACTTATATAGAAGTCTGTAGAACACACACAAAGCCTTGCATTATCTCTATAACCAAAGTGACAGAATAATTTTGTAAATATTCTGCTCGTACCTTGTATATAGACCTTCAATCCCCTATATGTCTTCACCTTTGGGCCTTCAAACTGACTCTCTCTTTAGTCTTCAATCACGTGGGAAAGCTCACTTCTTTTAAAAACTCTTTTGTAGTACTGAGCTAGGGAAACCCTCTCCAAAAGGATGGATTCCTTATCCAGAAAATAAAGGGAAAAATAGAGAAAGGAAAAAGCAGAAACTTCCAGGTTTTCCAAAACATTCATGCTTCAGTTCAGCTTTTATTTTAACATTTATTGGTTTAAAAAATCAGGCTTACTGATAGCCTACTGATAGCCTGGTTTCTCCTTTACTTTTGTAAAGCAAGTTAAAAAAAATTGTATGTGAAGTACTTTGAGAAAAATACAGATAAGTACTAGGTGTATTAGGTGTATTCATTTTCTCTTGCTGCATGAGAAAGTACCACAAACCTAGCAGCTGAAAACAACACTCATAATATTAGCTCATAGTTCTGAGTCCAAAGTCCAGACAGGCTCCACCGGGTACTATGCACAGGATATCAAAAGGCCAAAATCAGAGTGTTGGCTGGGCTAAGTTGGTATCTGGCAACTCTGGGAAAGAATTTATTTCCCATCTGATTCTGGTTTTGGTAGAGTTCAGGTCTTTGCAATTGTCCTGCTGAAGTCCTTGTCTCCTTGCTAGCTTTTAGCAAAGGGCTGTCCTTGATTTCTCAAAGTTGACATTTCTTCTCCTGCAGCTTCGCCATCTTTCAAAGTCTGCCATGGAGCACGAGGCCTTCTCATGTTCCGAACCTCTTCTTTTTTGCTCTCCTCTTCTATCAGCCAGAGAAAGCTCCCTGCTTTTCAAGGCTCGGTTGCTTAGATCCGAGAATCTGGAATACCTTTCTTTCTGTGTCCCACAGAACTGTGTAGAACAACATAACCATGGAAGTGGTACCTCATCATATTCATAGGTTACAGAGATTAGGGTGTGGAATCTTGGGGAGCTATTTTTAGAATTCTGCCTACCACATTAAGCTATCACATCTGGTAAATAAAAGTATAGGATGCCCAGTTAACTTATACTAAAAATTTTTTGCTGTTTATCTGAAATTCAAATTTAATTGGGCATTCCATATTTTTACCTAGCAACCCTCACAAATATAAACCACTATTATCATTCTTTCTTTGCTTTAGTATGCCAAAAAAGCTAGTTTCCACATGTGCAGACACATTTAATAATATTACAGACTTTGGTTTGATGAAAAGATATGCTCTGCTGGGCATAGTGGCTCATACTTGTAATTCTACTGCTTTGGAAGGCTGAAGGGGGAGGATCACTTGAGGGTAGGAGTTTGAGACCAACCTGGGCAACATATTGAGACTCCCGTCTCTACAAAAAATTTGTTTTTAAAAATTAGTCAGGTTTGGTGGTGTGTACCTGTACCCCAGCTACTCAGGAGGCTGAGGTAGGAGGATTTTTCTAATATATCTACTTTCACACAGAAACTACTTTAGTTTATATTGACTAATTCAAGATTGTTATTATATTTAAATGTGAAGGGAAGAAAATTGAACACTTTCAAGTGCCAAGTACCAAACTAGGCATCTAAAGAGGAGAGAGAGAGAATGAATTATAGACATGTATTCTACTTTATGCCTCACAATGTGAATACCACAGGATAGCTTTATCAATCAGATATTCTATCCCCATTTCACAAACTGTATCAATCATTCCTTTTTATTTACTGTATTTTTGATGCTTTCATATCTTGGGGCCACGCTGACCCTGGAAGGACTGCCCCTCTAAGGGCTAGCAAATTCCTAGAGATAGCAAATAATTTGTCCTGAAGCATACATTTTGTATGCAAACCAACCAATTCAGAGCCCACAACCCCAACCACCTGTTTTATTAGGTTTTCCCATTCTGGGCCACTATCCCCCTGCCCTCATCACCCCAGGACCAGGTACCAGGCAACTAGTAACAGCCCCTACATCCCAGAGCCCACTGAAATGGTTCAAACTAGCCAATCCTAAACCTGCTCAGCCTATTTACCCTGCCTCACCTGTTCCTTCCGCAGAACCACAATATATATAACCAAAGTGTTGTACCCCCAAAATATTCTGAAATAAAAGGAAAAAAAAAGACTCTTGTCCATGTTTTCCCCTCTGTCTCTCCCTTGGCCTCTTGACCCAGTGCTTCCCCATGTGGCCCTGCATGGCACGCCATACCCCGTTTCTAGGGATCTGTGAGCAGAAATAACATTTTCCTTCATGGGAGTCATTTCATGTCTGTGTGTCTTACCACACTGGATGGAAACAAATCCCGGGTATCCTTAAAACACCTTTAGTTTTAGCCTACTTTATGCATATGACTTTGAAAATCACTGGGCAGTAGGAGGGATGGAAAACACGAGGATGAATAAGACTCAAGCTTGGCAGTCAAAGGTGCTGGCATTCTGGAGGGTGGGTGTACTCCTGCCACGCACAGCCCCAGGAAGCGAATGGTTTGGATGGGGAGAGAGAAGTGCTGAGGATGTACACTTCACGCCTCAAGTTCTAGGTCTCAAAGCGCTGCCTTGAAGTTGTCCTCTCGCCTCATCGCTTCCTTCTTACCCAGAAGCCGAAGACTGTACGTCAGGCCTGCTGGAACATTGTCAAGTCTTCCACATCAGCAATTCTCAGGGTCTTTTCACTAGAACCCATGGGGAGAAATAGAATTGTACATAGCAACTGTGTACACATCTATAAATACACAATCATATGCAAATATGAAACAAAGGCTTCCCATAACGAAATTTACCCTTACTAAGTACACTTTGATATTTCCTCCTTGCTTCTCTTTTCTCTTGTTCCACTTTGTCCTGTTTTATTATTTTTAATCTTGCTGGTCATAATCCACTAAATCGATTTCATGACTCACTAATGGGTCAGGGGCAGAGAGTTTGACAAGCATTGCGCTGAACCTAGTGGAAGAGAGAATAATCATGGCAGCAGAGCTCTCTCTAAGCTGAAGAACAGATGAACAATCCTAATCAGGAACAAACGTTTCAGTTGGAGGCCCAGCTGTAAACTTTTCTTTCCCTTATTCATTGCCTTCTTCCTTTACTAGCTATAAAACAGAACTACCGTTTTGGGGAAGCTTTGTCAAAATGGTGAGCTCCAGCCAGAATTGTCATTTTAAGGTGGAATAAACACGTGCAGGATTTTAGCTTGAAGGACTGGGAGAGGTTTAGAGGGCTGTGTATAGAAACTTCCAGTGGGTTTCAGCTGTGCTTTTTAACACGCAGCGTGATGTGGGTTGAGGCTCCAAACTTACTCATCGTACGGTCCCCTATACTTTTCGTATGCCAGATTCATTTTATAAAGTAAATGGCAGAAAATGGGAAATAAATATCAAATACATTCATATCATAAGGATGAGCTATGAGAGGGGGAGGAGCCATCTGAAAAAGAATTTTATATGTGACATATCAACTTGAAAACTTAAGACCCAAATATTGCTTTATGGGAACCAAAAGCTATTTCTCAAGCTATTTTCCCCACGTTCACTCGCATCCTCCTCCAAGATGTGCAGTAATGATAACAGCTAATATTTATTGAGTATATATTATGTGTCACAGACTGTACAACTAGTGTCACCTACATTTTATAATTAACCCTTACAACAACCTTCAAGAGAAGATCCTTTACTATAACCACTTGACAGACAAGGAAAATAGGATTAGGATGGCTGGGTAACTTGCACAAGGTTATACACCCAGAAAGGACAGGCAGAGCCAGGAATCAAACTCAAGTCTATCTCCTTAAGCTCCAAAGTCTATTATCTCATGGAAGACAATGATTAAAGAAGTGATATCCTGTTTAATTAGTTCCTTGTTGTAATAGATCACCTGTTCGCAATGAGTGTATTACATCAGCAGAATCTTTTACCTCCAGTCATGAAGGGGGAAGACAGAGATGGCTGTGTTTATAGCTACCGGAGGATTGATGAGGGAGAGTCCAGCAAACAAAAGTTATTGGGGAAATCTGGAATCTTTAAGGCAATCTGTAAGACAGAGAGAGTTTATTAATAAGCCACATATAGACACCCTTGCCACATCAGTCAGGCACATGTGTAGTACAGGCTGTTGTGATAGCAGCCCTGGGGCCTGAACTGGAAAATTCCAGTCCCAGATTTTACAAGGAGTTGGTGGAGATTTGAAGCAAGCACACAGTAGCAAGTAGTCCTCTTGGGACAGCCCCACCCTATTGTGTTTTTGTTTTACTTTTCAATCTCTATTCTAAAACCACCTACTTCTCTTCCTTTCAGCCCCAGTGAAATAACAACACTATTCAATCCAGCATCCAAATTCCAGAAGCCATAAGAATCATTCTTGTATATAAAGAGCCATGCAGTTTTGGAATGACATAAAGAAGCGGTGCTGAGCAATGGGGGAGGGTGGGGCAAACAGATAAGAACATTGGGTTAGAACTGGGCAAAATCCTCTACCACTCATATCTATGTGAACCTAAGCAAATTAGTTCACAACTCTGAGTTTCTGAGTTTCTGAGTTCTTACTCTGATAGGAACTTTTCTCTTAGTCCTTTAACATGCTTCAAAATTTGCCTCCCTAAAGAATAAAATATAAACAGGGTTTTTTGTTGTTGTTGTTGTTAAAAACACCTGTTATGGAATAAATTGTTTCCCCAACAATTCTTATGTTGAAATCCTAAGCCCCAGTACCTCAGAATATGACTGTATTGAGAGATTGCGTCTTTAAAGGGATGATTAAGTTAAAATGAGGTCATTAGAATTCTAATCCAATATGACTCGTGTACTTAGAAGAAGGGGAGATTAGGACATAGACAGGTACAGCGGGAAGACCATGTGAAGACACAGGGAGAAGGTGGCCATCTTCAAGCCAGGGAGAGAGGCCTTAGGAAAAAATCAACCCTGCTGACACTTTGATCTTAGACTTCCAGCCTCCAAAGTTGTGAGAAAATAAATTTCTGTTGCTTAAGCCACTCAGTCTGTAGTGCTTTGTTATGGCAGCTTTAGCAAACTAATACACACCTTGGACAAACTGAGAAATTGATGTTATCGTAACTAGAGGAGGCCTACTTGAAAAGGCATGAAGCTGAATTAATAATAAGAGTAGCAACTCGCCCTGTGTGTTGCAGTGTGCCACGTACTGCACTGACCACTCACAGTAAATCCTATAGATACTATTAACATTGTTATCCTCGCCTTACAAATGAGAAAACAGAGAAGCAAGGAGCTTATAGCACTCGCTTGGAATCACACAGCTAATACGTGGTAGCGCTGGGATTGGAGTCCAGAGGCTGTGCTCCTAATCCTTAGGAGGCTCTTTAGATCCTTCAAGAAAAGAGCGCAACCTTCTCAAAAGGATAGGCTACTTCTGCTGCTATTCCTTCTTACTCTTCGTTTCTTACCTATTCAACCTGATTTTAGATCTTACCGCCTTACTAAAACTGCTCTCTCAAGGGTCAAATGTAACCTCTTAATCCCAAAACATTGGATAAAGTCAATTGGCATTGGGTACCCATTCCTTTCCCTTTCTACATCCCCCCGCCCTCAATACTGCAAGGGATGAAAGGATAAAAATTGCAATCCCCAGACTTTACTACAATTAGGGTTCTAGGTGCAATCAAGAGAATTCTCTGTCTCTGTTTTCTTAGTCTGTATCTCATTTATTGGGCTCACGTTTTCCTTGTAACCTTTACGTGTTGTTGCCCAAGTCTCTGGCCTTGGTTCTCTTCTTTCTTCCACATGTTCACTTCCTTGAGCTCATCTTCTCCCATGGCTTCATCCACAATTTTTAAGTAGATGGTCTTTGAGTGTCACCCAAGCTCCAGAGTCAAATGTTTTGTATCTGCCGGGACCTCCTCCTATATACCCTGCTGTCACCTGAGACCCAGCTGAACTCCACTCCTACCTTTCCCCACTGCACCTTGACCTTCTCATCAGTGCTGCTCTTCCCAGTTCCCACCACTTCCGGGACCACCATTCACTCCCACCACGTGCATCGAAGTGCTCTTGGGCCCCCTTTTCTAGTCCTTCCTCTATGCAAACCATGAGATAGATCTCCCTTATTTCCCCTCTTTTCCAGTTCTACTATTCTATTGATGCAGTCCAGCCTTTTTTTTTTTACCAAGAATCTGAAGTGTTATCTTTCCTCTAGGATTTCTTTTTATTCATTGAGCAAACTTTCATGCAAGATGCTAGAGAAGCACAAATGGAATATACAAGGTCATTGCCTAAAAGAGTTCATATTGCAGTATGGAAGACAGGTGCACACATCTATGTGAAATACCCACCTTTATGTGTATACTTAACTGCAACATGAAATAAACTGACATAATAGTGATGTGAGCAAACTGCACTGGGACAGACTGTAGAGGACGAACCAACTCAATCTTTGATGACAGAAAGGGATTAACAGAGGAAATGATATTTGAATGGGGCCTTGTTGAAGGAGGAGGATTTAGACAGGTGAAAAATTGGAAGGAGGGCAAATCTGGGCTGAGAGAAGAGGATGAGGAAAGGGCGGAAGTCACGTGTGTACCTGCTTGAGAGGAGGTCAAATTGTTTGGAGGAGCTAGAGAACAGATGCGTGTGTGTGTGGTCAGGATGTGTCCGTAAGGAAGGCCGGCACAGTCAATTAGGGTCATATTGAGAAGAGCCTTGAGTATAATATTACAGAAATTTATACCTCATCTTATGGGCAACGAGATAGTCGTTCAATATTTTAAGCCTCAGCCATGACCTCTTTATATTTGTTTTGTGAAGACCTGTCAGAGAGCCTTCTGGAGAACACACTAGAGCTATGGTTTTTACCTAGATTCCACCAATCCTGAATAAGGTCGTGGACACTGACAATTAAATATGAATTTAAGTTGCATATGTGACTATGCGTATCTTACTAAAGAAAGTGTCTATGCTGACACTGTCCAATAAAAATATAATGTGAGTCACATAAGTAACTTTAAACTTCCTAGTACCCACTTAAAAAATAAAAGGAAACAGATGAAATGAATTTTAATAACATTTCATAATTTATTGAACGCAATATATTCAAAACATCATTTCATATCATTTCAACATATAATCAATAGTTTTAAAATAATGATTTATTTTACATTCTCTTTTTTTTTTCCCCTATGAAGTCTTTGAAATCAGCTGTGCATCTTACACTTACAGCACATCTCAATTTGCAGCACAGCTCAATTTGCTCAATTTTCAAGCACTCACCACAATTCAAGTGCTCTACAGCCACATGTGGCTAGTGGCTACCATATTGGACAGACATTCTAAAAGACTCTCAAAGGGGTCCAGAATCTACCAAAAGATTAAGAACTACTGAAATGGGGGCTAGGAGTGGTAGAAAGAAAGTTATTTTAAAAGCGCATGAGATTTTTTTTTTTAAATTCTGAGCTAAAGCAATGGCTGTGGGGTTAGAGATCAAAAGAAGACCCAAGAACATTCCAGTTGGACTTGGTCATCAGCTAGGCAGGAAGCCAGGCTGGGGGACAGGGAAAGGGCAAGAATGACTTAAAGATTTCCAGTTTGGGTGACTGGGTAGTTGGAGATGCCATACACATCCCTTCCCTGATACCCCCTCTACAAAATTGTCGAAATGATCTTCCAAATACAGAGTGCAAGCCTGTTACACACACCCTCACTCCATGCTCCTCAGGTGTTACTCTCCCTTTGCTGTCAGTGCCTGGGATGAGTTATTCCTGCTCTTTCCAGGTGTCTGTCCATACCAGCAACTGCTACCTCATTCTACTGGTCCCCAGCCAAGAGGCTTCACCAGGTCTCCTGGCTTTCCATGCCAGGGCTGGGCATGGCCCTCAAAAACCTTCCAAAGCCTCCCATAGCCTGCATTTACCCTCAGCCACGTCAGCTTTCAACTAACAGGATAAGAATAACTCTAGGACTCTAGGACATGGCTTGCTTCCCTAAGTGCACCCAGGAGTAATCACAGGTTCAGCTGGGGTATCTGCCCAGGGCTTGTGATGAGGGATACTGAACAATTCTTAACTTCATTACTTTTCCTTGACTATTCTTTCTCGCACCAGCTCTGAGAGTTTTCTTCTCTTAGTTAGCAGGAAGAAGTGTCCTCCCACGTGTCCACGCATTATTCCAACTCTGTTATTTGTGGCCAGGTTGACTGTCTCTCAGTCCAGCTTCGCGCCTGTTGTCCCAGTATAATTACTGGTGGTGCCTATTTTCACCACTTTTCATCAAAACTGTCCTGAAAATAAATGAAACTCAAAAGCCGAGCACTGAGTAAATTCTTTCTCTCCTCTTCCTGTTTCTACAACCCTCCCCTAAAGCATAGGTGGCTCGTATGGAATGAGTGTGAGACAGAGAGCACACGGACTGAATCTTCATAATATTCTCTGACCCCCAGGGAACAGAGTGTTTCCCTATCGTAAATATCTATTTATATGAAACCAACAGCTAGCTTTATGCTTAATGGAAGAAACACTATTTAGTGGCAATGAGTCATTAAATCAGGAGGAAAACAACCAAAGCTGCTTATTAATATCAATGCTGTTGTGAAAGTCTTCACAGCCAGTACAATCAGGACCAGTATTTTGTTAGAAAAGGGTTGATTAGAGCAAGGAAATCAAATCTATACATCTATATGTATATATGTACACAGTAATCTATATGTAATAATCTATATATAGTGTAACATCTATACAAAAATCTAATCCGGTATAAATCAATGGTGAAATATTATTCACTATACAACACCATCACCTTATACCATGTAACAAAATACATTTCACCTAAATTAAGCTAAATTCACTCAATTTTTACTTCATATTACTTAAAATTTACTTTACAATGGTAAATTGCTTTTATTAAATTAAAATGTTAAATTTCACAATTAAAATAATAAACAGAAGAAAATATAGGCCAAAATTGATTTCATCTCTGCATGAGAAATGGATTTCAAATTGTAAAACAGTGAAAGAAATAACAAAGAAAGATATTCATATATTGACAAGATACACTTTAAAACCTGAATGCTGTATTTCCAAGCATTTCCATTATAGGTAAATTTAGAGAGAAGCAATATACGGGGAAAATATGATAAAGGTGACAAAGGGTTAATATTACCATATAAAAGCTGCCGCAGAGCTTCAGCAAAAGTACTGAGATCTTAAAAATTAAAGGAACAGAACATGCACAAACAAACAGTTTTCAGAATAGCAAACGGAAGGCTACAACAAACATTGGAGAAAATGTGCCAGAAATGCTGAATCAAACACCTAACTTGGGGCAGCTTGCTCAGGGTCTTCCCTTGGAGTGTCAGAGTGCACATCTCCCCCTCAGCAGCTAAAATCTCACTCCTCCAAGATGGAAGAGTGGGTGGCAAGAGGCAATTGTAAGCAAATCAACTGGTAAACACATCAATGATTTTTTTTTTCTTTTAAAAAAATTTTTTGTAGAGAAAGGGTCTCACTGTGTTGCCCAGTCTAGTCTCAAACATCTTGGCCTCAAGCAGTCCTCCTACTCCCACCTCCCAAAGAGCTGGGATTACAGGAATGAGCCACTGTGCTATCTGGCCTGATGGTTTTTTTAAATCACACACTCCTAATTGTCAAATGATTCTTGTTGAAAACAGGAAAAGAACAATAACAAACACAACAGTAAATCCTCACTTGGGCAAATGAGAAAGCCTTTCATTTCAGTGACTGATACTACTAAAAAGAACCTGGCAATCTCATACATTATGGGAGGACAATATGGGGAAATACATTTTCAAGCAATTTGGATCTGTGTATTTGTATAGCCTTTAACAGTATTGTGTACTATAGAAATTCCTTGAGTTTATCACATGTTTATAAATACCCACTGAAAAGCCAAACATATGAAAGCTGACCAGTAGGAAAATAGGTTTTTATTGTTGTTGTTGTTTTGTTGGAGTTTTGTTTGTTTGGTTGGTTGTTTTGAGAAAGGGTCTTGCTCCATCACCCAGGCTGGAGTGGCATGTATGTAGTCACTGCAGCCTCCAACTCCTGGACTCAGGTGATCCTCCCACCTCAGCCTCCCGAATAGCTGGGACTACAGGTGCAAACACCATGCCTGGATAATTTTATTTAAACTTTTTGCAGAGACGGGGTCTTGCTATGTTGCCCAGACTGTCTCCAACTCCTGGCCTCAAGGGATCCTCCCATCTTGGCCTCCCAAAGTGGTAAGATTATAGGCGTGAGCCACTGCCCCTGGCTAGAAAATAAGTTTAAGGGCAGTTCTCAAATTTTAAAGTGGCCAAGGTTCTTCTGAGGAATTTGTTTAAATACCATTTCTGGTTCTAACCCTTATTCCTGTTGAGGCAGAGGAATGTACATTCCTGAAAAGCACCCCAGGTTATCCTGAGACAGACAGGTCACAGGGCATCATGCTAAGAAATAGTTCTACCTAAGAGGAAGTTTCTACTACCAAATTGCTAAAATCATAACATCACTAATTGTACCTCACTTTTTAGATACTATCTTTTACAGTGTATTTTCAGCATTTTCATACATGTTTCTTAATTTTTTGCTTTCGTTGTTGAACACATAGTCAAATAACTATAGTGTGGTGAGGATCACAATGAAGGAAAAAATTGCTACTTTTGCTGTATCTAACAATTTCTATTTTCTACCTCCCATATCAATTTTTTTTATCTTCCATGCACTTTAGTAAAATAATTAGGGTAAATGCCATAAAATGTTTAAATTGCTTATGAATACTTACTGTGATAGGGACAAATAAAAGCTCCCATAATAATGAGCTGGAGCTTGGAAAATATCTGGAATTTCTTTTCTGGGCAAAGAAGATGTGGAATGGTACAATCATTCCGGATAGCAGAGGACCAAGGTACTCAGGCTTATAGTGTGATTTATATGAATATCTTGGAGTTTCATACTGTGCTCAGCTCTTTCTTGAATCCTGAGGGCTATGGATCACCAACAAATATATGAAGAAACCAACAAATTAACATAAAATTAAAGAAGATTTTGCCAGAACTGATGAGCTTGAAATATTTATTGTCTGTTGAAGTATGAAATTCCAGATTTAGCTTACAGTAGGTGGCTAAGGGTGTCGACATAAGATAATTAGTATTATTTAAAAGTTGCATGTACAAAAGTCTAGGGCCACCTCTCATAACTTGTCTTTAAAAATATCCAGAATATACAGATATATGAACTGCAACCTAATTTAGGAGTAGTAACAAACAGCCAAGTCTCAGCCAAACCCAAGAGGCAACGCTTCAGCCAATGACAGGAAGCCAACCAATCAGACCATGTCCAAGTATGGCAAACACCTCGCTGTAACCAATCAAGCTATTTCTGTACTTTACTCCCATGTTCTGTCTATAAATACTCACTGCTCACCATTTAGAGCCAAGCTCTCTGAACTTCTTCCGGTTTTGAGTGCTACCCAATTAGTTCTTTGCTCAAATAAACACTGTTAAACTTAATTTGCTTAACGTTTTTTATTTTTAAAATGACTGATATTCTTTCTTTTAACTTTATATTTCCATACTGTAAAGTACCTTACAATAAGAATGCATTACTTTTCTTACGGGAAAAATGTTTATTGTAAATTACAAGGTTTGAGTTCTGGGGTATGGAAGTTTCAAATTCATATGCTGATTCTTCAATTTACTGGTTGGATAAGACTCAGTTTCCTTACCTGTAAAATGAGAAAAATCATATCTAAGTTAAAATGCTTAAAATGTTGTGAGACTTAAATGAGCTAACCCATTGAAAGTGCATAGGTCTCAACAGACTCTTAAAGGGATGTTAGTTCTTTCTCTTAATCTGTCCCCACTCAAGTGAAGATGCAGTGACATAGTCAGTAATTTTCCCATAGGACAAAGGTTTAATAGACATTGTGTCCAGGCATATATTGGATAGGGACTGAAATAAAAAGTTTGGTTCTGTTTTTTCAGCTGATGGACTCAAGATTTGAAATGCATTTCTTTTACAAAATATCCTGTGGGGCATGTGATGTAAGAACTGTCACAATGACGAAGATGCCTGCTGAATTTCAAAGTCAAATGCTCTCATGGAGCACCTCAAGCCCTCTGTTAGAATGTCAATGAAATGGGAGATACACACTACAAACTAAATAAAACTCTTAGGATGTTCAAGAAACATGCTACAATTTACATAAGGTTGGCAAACCTAAAGCTTGAGATCTTTTGGCACTTCCCCAAAATAAAATAATCTCACAATATAATAGGTTGAGAAGAAAAAAAATCTTTCTCATAAAAGAGACATGTTCTCAGTATCTCTCTATTGTAATCACTAGAAACGAGCTTTGGCTAATTTTTGACATTCATTATCAATCGGAACTGTCCTCCTCACCATTCTCTCCATTGCCTCATCCTTTCCGGCATTTCTAGCTGTGTTGATGGAGTCTAATTTTTCTGGTAATTTGTTTCCTGACTTCCAGACATTGTCTAAGAAGCCTCATATTAGAATCAAACAAGGTACAGAAACGGCTAATGGATTTGAGGTTCCTGTGTGATTCAAAGATGAAGGTATGGGGCTGGGCACAGTGGCTCACACCTGTAATCCCAGCACTTTGGGGGACTGAGGCAGGAGGATTGGTTGAGGCCAGGAGTTCAAGACCAGCCTGGGCAATATAGCAAGACCCTGTCTCTAAAGAAAAAAAAGGAAGAAAGAAGAAGGTGCGGGATCAGATATGAGTGAGTGGTGGGAGCTCATTGAAAAAGGCCTTGGAGAAAGCCAGGGAGATATGGTGACAAAACAGAAGTTACTGGGAGTTATATGTTAAATTATGTTCCCTTCAAAAGACATGTTGAGGTTCTAACCCCCGGTTTCTATGAATGTGAACTTATTTGGAAATAGGGCCTTTGCAGATGTAATCAAGTTAAGATGAGGTCATTAGAGTGGACCCTAATCTAAAATGACTGCTGTCCTTATAAGAGGGGGAGAAGACAAACACAGAGAGAGGAGAACGCCGTGTGACCATGGAGACAGAGAATGAAGCGCTGCAGTTGCAAGCCAAGGAGTACCAAGCATTGGCAGCTACCACCAGAAACCAGGAAGAGGCAAGGGAAGATTTAGTACTTCTAGCCCCCAGATCTGTGACTGAATAAATTTCTGTTGTTTGAAGCCAGGAAACTAATACACTGGAAAAAGTAAAATAGGCCAAAGAAAGCTGCGGTGTGAAACCCATCTCTGGAACTGTTTTAATGCTGCTGGAACTTGGCATCTGATGGCAGCTCACAGATTGTAATACTTGGGGAATAACTTATTAATTTGTGTCTTAGAGATTCCACTTGGCACATGAGATTATGGTATATTGGGCTAATAAGACAGGAATATATGGATATTCATATTAGGTTTATATAATAGCAAATATTTAAAAATGAAGTAACGCCAAAAGAGACAACATAATGAAAAGAGATCACTAAGGCCTGGAATATATAGGGAAGTCCCCAAGGAAATGAGCTGGGGCTTGGAAAATATCTAGAATGTTTTCTTCTGGTTAAAGAAGGTGAGGACCAGTACATCATTCAGGATTGCAGGGGACCAAGGTGCTCAGGCTTACGACGTGATGTATATGAAGACCTTAGGGTGTCACACTAAGCTTAACTCTGTCTTGCACCCTCTAAGGGTGATTGCCAATAAACACGTGCACAGACACATACGTAGATAAATAATTAGATAAATAAATAAATAAATGTTAAATTAAAGAATCTTCTCAATAATATGAAACCAAAGAAGAGACTCTGACTTCAGAGCTATTCACAAGGACACAGGGCGCTTCCACAGGCTTTGATTTCCTTACCCACCCAAGGTCTAATTCTGCTGCCTGATCAATGTTACCTATCAATTCCGTTCACTTTATTAACTCCTAATATGCTGACACTTGGGTACAGAAGTTTAATTGATATTTTCCTATGGTGAGCCACATGCATTTCTTTAATATTCGTGAATTTCTGAATCCATGAGACTAACAGGACATAATCTTATTGTCAGCAAATCCCCACAGATCTATGACTCCATGATCCTGGCTATGTAACGACTCTTGATGAGAAAGTCCCTACAAAGGCACCAGCTGGGGAGGATCCCCTCACCGTAGCTTTTCTAACAGGACACCGTAGCTTTTCCCTGCAGTCCTTATGGGGCCGAGCCCACTCTGAGGCTGGCCAGCTGTCCCCCTGTCACTGATCCCACAGGGAGATATGTCGCTTTCGGAAGTTCGTGCAGGGCGGCCTAAGACTCACATTAATGCAAGACAGAGGTCAAATGCTGTTCCGTACTAACTTTTGTTCCCTTCCAAATATATCAGGAACGTTTGCTTTGGGTCCTTCCAGACAGCAGGAATGTGTGCGGGGGAGAACAGAAGCTGCAGTGAGAGGATCGTTTTATTTTAATTCTGGCTCTGGGCTGGAGAGGGGTGACCTGACCTACTTTGTAAATAACCTGGACCAGAGTTTAAGAAATAATAGCATTGCATATTGCCATTGTTAACAGAAATTAATTAAAAATTGATACTTCCTCTTATTTAAAAGCACAAATGGTGAAAATAATTTCTCCATAGCATTTAAATTCTTCCTGCTTCTTCAGAAACCACTTTGAGATGCAATCAATGGATGTTCTGTAGCATCAGGCAATGTGTCTATTAAATGCAATATACAAGAATACAAGGAGGAGTAGTGTTTCTTACTAAAATAGCACCACCAACCTTTATTCATCTAACAAAGACTATTTGCACATCTACTACCAAGAACTATGCTAGATACCATAGGGGTACCATTCCAAAATGCCCTGTTCAAACATTCATAAAAAGAAGGTTTATTAATATCCCTTTTTTACAAAGGAGGAAATTTGAGACAGAGAGAGGTGAAGAGACACTGAAGGAGTTAGCCTTTGAACCTGGGCTGTCTGACTCTGGAATCCTCTGTCTTAATTGCACAGCTAGTCTGTCTCCCATTGTGATACCAACCTGGTTTTCCAGAGAGCTGCCAATCAAGTGGGGCAACAGATTATGTTCACTAAGAATAATGAGACAAGGAGAGACTTTCTGTAATGAGGATTGTAGAGAGGAGGAAATGCCTGACTCACTGCAAACAGGGAAAGGTGAAGGAAAAGGTGTCCTTGGGCTCAGTCTAGAAGGAATGACATGAATTTTCAAGGTGGAAAGCTACTTCAAGAAGAAGAAAGTATATTTGGAAAAACATGGAGGCATAAACACATATAACTGTGTGTGCCACTGTGAGACACTTTGCTTACATATTATGGCTAATTGTTAAACAAAGTTAGATGGTGCATATTAGTATTTCCATCATGCAGGCGTGGAAATTGACTTTATGGAAGGAGGCTGACATGCTATGAAGGCTGGCAAGAATGAGAGCCTCCCTTTGTCATTCTAATTCCTAGGAGGCACAAGTCCATTTGGAGAATCCAAATGAAGAAGGAAAGGGGTGAAGCAAGACATACCTGGGCTTCTACCACTGTCCCACACCTATGCTCATCAACCCAGTGTGTCCTCTGTGGCCACCTGTTGCAAAATGAGCTTCAGCAACAGTCACCAAGTGATCCCTGGGTGGATATGAACTTTATATTCAGAAAGAATATGACACTGGGGTGAAGAAAGACTGGGCATGAAAGGGAGAATTAGGAGCTAAACCTGAAATATTTTTTGTTTGTTTTTTGGATGGGAATTTCATGACATAGCACGCACAATAGTATAATATTCAGTGTGACTAACACAAGTGGACATTTATCTGTTAACAAACATCTTGATCTTATCTATGCAAAAGAGTTCTGGTCTCCAGAAAGTGACTTCAGAAATGTATAGCTTCCATAAGTTTAGATGTTACAGTCAAGAAATGACCAAAATCCCTGTGGCTTATGATAACTAGGGTTCATCTCTCACCCTTGTGACAGGTCATGTGGCTCTCCTTCATGCCATGTCATTAAGGGACCCAAGAACCTTGATGGTCTCCTGGAAGAGAAAAAAGAGGGGGAAATGGTGGACCATGTGACAGCTCTTACAGCTTTGTTTGGGAAGCACACACGTAACTTTTGGACATATTCTAATGAACAGAGTAAGCCAAATTGCCAAGGCTCAGTCAGGGGAGTAGATATATCCCATCCTGTCTTATGAATGGATCCCAAAGGCAGGAAAGTAAATATTTTGAACAATAATACAGTCAACCACCATTAAACATTTAATTCAAACAATAGTTCTATTAATATTTGGACTGAACAGATTGGGACCCCTTCTTTAGAATTATATTCTATGCCAGTTTACAATCCACAAAAGGAAGTCATCTTTCCATTAATAAACTAATTAATCAGTTAATTTTTTCAGAAATTAATTTATAAATTGCTATTCAACTAACCTTTGATAAGTTCCAGCTATGTACCAAGCATAGTGGTAGGCACTGATTATAGAAAGTAAAATGAGATATAGTTTCTGCCCGTAGGGAGCTTGGAGACTCCTCATATATTACATGGTCTTAATTCTGTTCTAAAATGGAAATAGCCAGCTTAGACTCTCCCTGTGAGGAATAGCTCTGAATGATTTGGGCTTATTTCTAAAAGTCAAATCAGTATACTGCCCTGTGGGTGCCGAAAGCAGTCCCAGAGAGAAAACACCTCAATCCATCCTGAACAACATAGATTCTCCCCTCCACAATCAAAGGCTGGTTAGTGAACCTCAGCAGCTCCTATTATCCACAACATGTGAAATGTCTGCTCTGTTGAGCCTGGATCCCGAATCTTATAAAGTATTTTCTCTGTGCCAGGCACTATGTAATCCCTCTAAACCAAAATGTAATTTAATCCTTCCAGAACTTTACATTGTAGGTATTTTAACCCTACTTTATATATGTGAAAACCAAAACCTCAGGAAAAAAAAGCAGGGATACTCAAGCAGTAAGTGACTCCGGATTCAAACCCAGTGTTGACATCAAAGTTCATGCACCAAACTATAGTGTAATAATGCCCATCATCTGGAACTCAGACTGAGATATATCTTCCGCCTTCTCAGATCATGGGAGCTGCTTCAGTTTTCTGCTGGGCTCTTTTCTTCATGCAATCTTCTTTCCAAGAAGGAGAAATGCACACAACTTATCTCAAAAATTGGGAGATTTTGTGTATGAATGCACACAGAAACAAGAGGAATATAGGTAAGGCCCGTGGAAGCTAAGAAAGAGTAAACAACTGGACCTCATCTTTTCTTGCTCATATTTAGTAGAACTTCATAGACACCACTCTAATCATGACCGTAACAAGTGTACTCTCTCTTCTCTGATTTTCTGACTCTTTACACTTATGATATTGCTATCAACTGCCAACGGTTGACAGACACAGATAGGCAAATTGACAGATAGACCTAGTTCCAGCTCCTCAAGAGGAAACCTGATTGATTGCCAACTACCATTATCTCTGCATGGGTGGCAGACAGGCTGACTTTGACCTAGTCTGATGTCTATAGCCATAGGGGCAGATGACTACGATACATCTACAGCCATCCACGAGATACGACTAGCTAGTCTGCTTCTTCAGCTGGGCTGTCAGGTCTGGGAAGGAGCTGTGGAAGTAGCAGACACCACAATGGGACTCTCCTGGCTATTCCTTCAGCTACATTTGTCTTTCCAAATTTCATGTTAACCATCTCCTGCATGCACTGCCTATACTATGTCATAAGCACATTTAGGTCAAAGGTGGCTCTGTCTTCCCTTCACTCTGGTTTTGCCCTCTTCACCTCTTCCCATCCATATCTCAGCACTAACAGTACAGTACAGAGGGCTTGCTGACATCTAATAAGCATGGGCTAATGAATCAAAAAATCCCACGACCACCTGCTCCATGGGTCTTAAGGGAAAATACAGAGCCTGAGCTGAATACATGGTCATTCCCTTTCCTATTAATTTCTCAAGCTTGTCTATGGATTGCGCTGTCTGCTCCACTGGGGTGACACAAACATGACAGATGGCACTCTCATGGACAAGGAGTTTATTCTGCAACACAATAAGGGCTATATTTTTTGCTATAAAACTCTTATAAAACATTCTTGTACATTTTGGGCAGAAATATTGTGACACAAGCAAAATAAATGCTGTTTCATACATGTAAACAGCTGAAATTTGTAGACCATAAGAGTGTAGAGTCATAAGTGTCAGTGAATCACAAATACATACTTCATTTTGAGATTTTGATGTAAATATACAGCATGAATGAACAAAGTTTCTGGTTTTCTATAAAATAAAGGTTTTTATCTGATGGAGGAATAAATTTGAATAGGCAGCAGATGGAAGAATTTTAAAACTTTGTGTGTTAAAATCATTTTAACAATTTTAAATTTAAATTGCTATGATAATCTAAGGAAGATGAGTATAGGTATAAAAGGACTAAATAAGCATTCATGGATTTATCAATAAATGGGTATGTTAAAAGAAAGCTATTAAGATGAATAAAGAGATAACCAGAGTAAAACTATTAGCATTAGAATGGCTTCCAACCTAGGTTAGAAAGAAAACAATGAATAGGAACAGACAAGATCAAGAATATGATCTTCTCCTTACAACACTGGAAATGCAATGTCAGTGTTCAGCAAACTAGTCATACGGAAATCTCATATCTTTGTATAGTAGAGGAAGAATTATGAGCTCTTTTACTTTTCAATATTTTTACCTTTCTTTCTTATTACAAATTATACATATTCATCATAGAACATATAGATATGTCAAAAGAAGGGTAAAAGACCATCCATAATCATCTATAGTCTAGAAATAGACTATAATCATAAACTTTCTAAAAATTGAATGACATACCACGAAGATCATTCAATGAAATTACAAATTCTTCCATAATATTCTAAAGGTCAATAACAAAATCAAAGATGATTTCAAGCTGAAATAAACCCTGGGTCATTTAGTCTGACCTTTATACCAATGCTTTAATGATCTTTTTAGTTAGATGATGGTGAGCTCTTTTCTTTCAGTGACTTACATCAAAATCTCTAAATCATCAATTGCCGAAAGCTTTAATTGCTAGAAGTCCTGTTTCTAATTCTAAAAATAGTCCCCTCTATCCTGATTTTTGTCCACCTTTTTAATCTTCTCCCCAGAAAAGTACTAGGCTTAGAGTCCATTTCAAGTTCTTCCCATCCTCTATCACCATAACCATGACTAAATCAGGTGACTTTACTAAACAAACTTTCTTCATCTGTAATAATATTTACCTAATAATATTTTACCTAATAATTTTACCTAATAATGTTTGCCCTATATTCCCAATAGGGTTGTTTGAAAATTTAAGTAATAAAATATTTGTGAAAACAATACATTTGAAGCATGATATGGATGGTAAACATATTTGCTCTTTCACGTTTAATATTTGTGAAAATGTGTTATCATCTTCACCCAAGTCCCTTCTCCAAGACAAGATGCGAGCATCTTTTATAAATTATAATATCCAGAATTACTGTCTTAACTCTTCTGGATGCGTGCCAATTTGGGAATGTCTCCTGTAAAAAGTGCCACACTGAACTAAGCAGGATGGTCCTGATGTGGCTGAATGAGTGGAAAATAAAACGGGATTGTTCTGCCATGGATCTGCATGGCAGTCCACTGCTGTGCATGCTGAAATGCAAGAGTTTTTGTGATTACCAATGTCTATCTCATTTATAAAGGGCATACTGAACTATAGCATTTGGAAATGTCCTTGAAAAAAATCTTTTAAAAGTAGCAAAATAATCAAAAGGACAAATGCAGAAGAATAAATAGTGATGATTTACTTTTCCATAACCATACAACTGATTGGGTAAAAGACATGTCCCTTAAATCATCCAGTTTTATTCTTCATTAACTGAAGGAAAGAGGGCTTGAATTATTACCTAAAATGAAGTTGAAGATATATCTGTGACTTTGCATTACCCATGAGTTTACTTACACTGTCTTTCCAGTGATATGAAGGGCTATAATGAGCCCTGAAAATAACAAGCAGAAATTATAATGACCTGCTTGTTTTTAATGTTACTGTTTTTCTTTTTTCTAGAAAGAAAATTCTAAGGCAAATTATTAGTAACTTATCTGAAAATACCATGACCTGTTCTTAAATAATGTGTAAAATGATTATTTACCAAGTTGGACAGATGATTTCCTGAATTGTTAGCTCTTCTGTACAAAGGCAGGCAGGAATCAGAATATGCTGTGTTAACCCTTCACTTTTCTTGAGTTGAATAGTTGGTTTGATACAAGTAGAACCGTCATCCAATCTGCCAGTTCTTGTTGCCCTCTACCTTCAGCAAGTCACTTTATCATTCCCTGACTCTGTTCCTCCATGTAGAAAAATCTGGAAAATCTTACCTATAACTCCTTTCTTTCTAAGACTGAAGAAATGCACTCTACATGTTCAAAGATTTATGACAGTATTATTATTTTTTTAACTGCCTACCTAAAAAAAGGGAATGGACTGGCGTTGTTAAAGTAATGAAGATATGCCATTTGAGGTTGGACTGTGGTTAGCAGGAAACAACAGCCAAATGTGGTTTTGTTTTGTATTTCCTTCGTCAGTTTCAGCCGATTTCAGGTCGGCCCATTGTGAAAATAAGGCTGCATTTCAGAATTCCTGGAATGTGCCCAAGTAAGAAAAGAAAGCAGGTAGTCTCTTTGATGATAGTAAATTTCAAGAACTAATTATTATTTCCTGTGATTTTGCAACACCATGTACTATGAGTTGGGCTAGAACCAGAATTTCAAATACCAAATAGTATACAACAGGGATAACACTGGGGGAAAAAATTTCAAGTCAAAAATCAAAACAGAGCTCAGTGATTTCAGAAGCAATGGCTTCTTGTCAAGAATAACTGTCATTAAAATTTCCATAAGCACTAGTGAAATTGATTTTGGGAAAACAGCTACGGGAGGGTCTGTTTTATAAAACACAGTGAAATTTCATTTTATTCTTAATTTCCCCAGCCAAGTTTGTAAGATCTCAGATTTTTCATGGGCCCTTTCCCCACTGAGAGCCCAAGGTTTATTTCTCTTGACACATACAGATTAAAAATTTTCCTCCAGGAACCTCTATCAGCAGTCTGAACAGTCTTCTTTGGCTAGTGAATCACACTAAGAGAGTCTCAGTCCTGAGATGATTAGTGGAGAGAAGACCAAAAAATGATAAAAAGAAGCAGCAGCACGCAGGCATCACAGTACACTTGTGATATAACACACCGAGCCCACTGAGCACAAGAATTGGTCTGGCGTCATTGTTTTATGTTCTCTGGATGCTAAAAAGTCTGATTTGCATTAGATACCTCTGCATTCAATAAACAAAAGTAAGGATAATAATGACCAAAGCACTATTTGGAACAGAAAACAAACTCAAGCAATAAGTGTTTTGCACTGAATTCGTTCAGGATTTTATTAGTTAAGCTCTCACTTAGGTTATTAGGCTCAGCTTGCTTTTAATTTCACTGGTCTTAGTTATTCAAAACAAAAGGAGCCTGGGGTGTGTGCGTGTGTGGATGTGTGTGTGTGTGTGCGTGCGTGGGCCTGTGCATGTGTGTGTGAACGTCGGACACATCACACACAGGCTTTCTACATTCTTCACATTGCAAACCCGTCAACAAAAGGAGGAAGAAGATCTGAAGGGAATGAGTGGTTTTTGCGGGTTTAGGGGATGGAGAATTTCTCTACATAAACAAGAAGGTTTGGATTGGAAGTCTGCTAAAAAAAATGTTAGCGCTGACCACAAGGTTGTAAATCCACAGACTGGAGGGAGGGAAAGAGAAACATCGCAAGCGACTGAAGTGTGTGTGGCTGCAATGTTTTGTGGGTTAGATGAGAAACAAGCGCTGAGTGAAACAGAGAAGGGGGGTGGCTGGTGTGATTTGTTTGGTGTTCGGAGCCAATAGAAATCCCAGACTGTGATAATATCCCCGTGCAGCGCCGAGACGAGTCAGAGCTCAGTCCCCGGGCTCCGTCCGCATCCGCAGCGTAGCCAGCCTGGGGCCGCGCGGCGCGGGGCGCGCGCTCGCCTCCCCGCACCCCAGCCCGCGCGCTTCTGCTGGGCGCGTCTGCCGCCGTCCCGCCGCCGTCCAGCTGCGAGCGGCAGCGGGAGACCAGCCTCGGACCCCGCTGTGGACTGTGGGACTCAGAGAACAGAGAGGGAGAGGGAGCGAGAAGGGACCCGAGGAGGACGCTTCCGTCACGTCACTGCAGGTACGCAGCTTGTCACCGCCGATCTGGCACACACACGGTTTCTGATTTCTGCCTTCACGGGCGCTTAAAGTGCATTGACATTGTTTGTTCCGTGGCCGGTCGGGATAGAAAGCACTGAGCGGATGTCTTGCCTGATCCACCTCAGATAGTGAAAGCTGTTAGCCTGTGTTTTGGGGCCACGAGGTTTAGTCCCCTATTGAATTATGCGTGGGCGTAAAAAACGAGGACCTTCAAACTTGACCGTGATCTCTCTCTCTCTCTCTCTCTCTCTAAATAACATCAATACCTGCATGTTGTCATGCAACCTATAAATACCTCTTGGTAACCTCCATTCTAATTATGACCTATGGCAAGTCCAACATCATCGAATTGTTAGAAAGCAGTCTCTGAACATTGCCCACCTGCCTATTAGGTTAATACCCTCCTTGTAGGAATAGGACCCACAGTGGACTTGGGCATGGTTTTAATTTTTAAAGCATATGGCCAAGGTGGATTAACCTTATGAGTGAAATATCACTGTATCACTATGCTATGGTTGAAGGAGAAAGGAGAGAAGGGAGACAGATATTTCAAAATGAGATTACCGGTGATCCTTCCTGTGTGCCTGATTGATTTCTACATTGTCTTAGAGTTTTAAAACGCATTTGTATTCCGCACCCCCGGCAGGGTGAGTTCCAGGATCTCATGTATTACTACATTAAAAAGTCATGAATTGGAACTATATAGTAAATATGATACTCGTAAGTAAATACCAATTTTTGGTTTGATTTTATTTGATCTTAAAATGGGTAAATTTCTGCCTATCTCTTTCTTTTTCTTTCTTTATCCCTTTTATTTTGAGGTACAGGTTTTGTTGTAAAAAAATTTTATTTCACTGGTATTTGTATCATGTTTGATTCAGAATTTTGAAGATGGTTATATAACTTTTACCCCCTGTTGATTACTTGAGGTTAAATTAACATTGCTTAATTGAGTTCAGTCTTTCTCCAGAAAAGCTGGAGGGGACTGCATGAAGGCTTAATGAAAAGATTGGTCTTGATTTGGGCAGTCCTCAAGCACTGGTGGTCAAGTGCTCTGAACCCCTATAAAAAGCGCTTTTTCTGCAGTGGAGAATGTACACACACTGGGATGCCAGTTCAGCAGGGGAATGGCACTGCAGCAGGTGCAGGAACAATCAAATATGTTACCTTAAGTCTAAATAGCACTCTTCTCAGTGGATTCTTAGTAGATTATATCCAAACCATCCATTGATAATTCACAGTCAATTCAGTAGTGCCTGGTTTTCAGGGTAGTCCTTGTCCCAAGACGTGTGCCTGACCAAGATATTTATTGTGCATATCACAATGGAGAATTTATATTCACCTTTTTTTTCTTTATCAGATGAACATGTTCTTTCTGTCATTAAGGGAAATGCATGCTTAGCTCTACCATGGAGTCATGAAAACTACACATTTTTGCCCATTGACAGATCTGAATGATTTAACAGTGTATTTTTGAAATTGTGTCAAAGAGTAGACATGTCAAGTGAGTATTATATTTAGGAGAGAACATTTTGACTTTTAGATGAATATTTTTCTCCTTTTACATCATAAGGGAAATGGATCATAAAGAATTTACCTGTTCAAATAAATACAAATTAATCAATCCAACTAAATTCTATTAGTAGTTAAAAGTGTGGTTTTGTATGATTATGAGCACTTGTCAATCTTCCATAAATATAACAGCTGCAATAAATTGGGACCCATTTCCCTCTTAACCATTCAAACTCTAAAGCAATGTTGGACATGTTGGTAGCAAGTGAGTGAGTATAAGACTAAATTTATTCACTTTGTATAGACTAGGAGACACTGGTGGCTTGTCAAATGTAAATATAAACAATGCTTTGATTATTCATTGTTTTATGCTATCATTCTTCATTGAGAGAGGTAATCAAATGTTCACTCTCTACACATCTTAGTGGTGCCAGCCAGAGCTTTAGATACCCTCAAGATATAAGTTTGGTAAAGTTTAAACAGGAGACTTGCCTTTAAATCTCTTTAAAGTAAACACCTCTTCCTTAGCCCTCTTCTTCTAATGCAAAGGAATGGTATTAGACTCTGAGTTCTTATTGATAGGGAGAGGATTGGCTTGCCTGGGTCAAGGACAAACATTGACAGGCTGTAGAGGCACAAACACACAGCAGATTAGGCCGGGCACATTTTTATTCCAATGTTGCTACAGCGGTTGCACCAGGTCGTAGGCACGTTCTCACTATCAGGGCCCTTTAAGTATTTAGGAGAAAAATGATGAATTGTTTCAACCAGGAAAAATGAGCCCAGCATTGCGTTTAAGACAAATCAGACAAGGGACTAACAAACCAGACAAATTGTTTTGAAGGGGAAGGTGTGCAATTATAAATTAGACCTATGTTGCCATCTACTTCTTTGATTAGCTGCTTCTCTTCCTACCACATAGTCCTTTTGTTTCTGTAAATAGATTGGACATGCTGGCCTAGTAATGTGTGGAATTCATTCCGATCACATGTAAGACTAAAATCAGGTCCTCAGACTCAACATTGACCGCTGACTTCAGCAGATTTCCTATTGCCATCACTTCTAGTTGAGAAGATGTCTTTGAATGGCCAACACATGCACAGGACCCAGCCCGGGGTGCAGCACTGATTTGCAGAACAGAGTCTGCGAGCCACATGGGAGTTAAGAGGATGGAGAGGGAGGGGGTGGAAGCAGCAGGGTATGAATTGAGATAGTATAAAGATTGGCGTGCTTAAATATAAACCCAGGACCCAAAGGAATAATGAATTTATTTCCTCAAATTAATTTCAAGTGTGAACTTCTGATGAGACGTCCTGAATATTTTAAACAAACTCTCGTGTGTTCATAGGTGCATCACACACAGGTATGGGATGAAGATAAATACATGTGACATACAGTAACACTCCTGTGCACACAGGCCAGGAGAGGGCAGCATGCAAACTGAAAAAGTGATGCTTCCTCTTGACCGTGAGGAAGACTTTTCCAAATGGCTGAAAAAAAAGTGTCCCTTCAACTTTACGTACCCTCCTCCCTTTGGAAAGCAGAGCCTAGAGTTTTAATAAAAGATATCCCATCCAGAAGGATTTATTTCTACTTTTGCCTCTAGAGTTGTTGCTGCCTGGCAAAATTGGAAAAGCAGCAGCATATTAAACAGTGAACTCAATTTCCCTTTCTTTTAATTAGCTTCGTTCTTTGAACCTATTCAAACAGTCGATATGTTTACTCCGCTGGGGGACAGGTGAGAGAAAGCAAAACAGAATACAAGGAAAAGAGGAAAAGAAAGAATGAAGTTCCTTGAGTTGGTTCTCCAGGGGAAATGTTTAGGAGCTGTTGTATCAGTAGATCCAGGCTTTATTTTAAGCATGTCTCAAATGCAAGTTCAGGGCCACAAGGATCCATCTTGTACACTGATAATCAATAGTACCTTCGGAATTCTAGCAAATTTGGTTTCAAAACAGAAGAGCTGGAATAGCTTCTCTTAGTGGTATCCAGAGTCTAAGACATGTGCTAAAAAAAAAAATAAGAATTATGCATCTACCTCTTAGGAGCTCGGAGATGGTTAACCCTAGCCCATCCTAAACCTAGTCCAACCTTCTTAATACTCATGGCTAGTAGGCTGTGATTACTCCTGAGAGAGGAGAAGGTGAAGGATGTTGGGCTGGGGGTGGACTCATTGAGGTGAGGGACACCAAGACATTTGTGTCAAGAAAGAATGCTTCTGAGGCTTACGGGGTAGTGGATTTTAAGAGGCTCAGGAGGCTGCGCACCACGGGCTTAGAGGCTTGTGTGCATGAATGCAGCCTTGAAAGCTCTGATCTCTACTTCTCTCTGGTGCCACTGTACTCTGCTGGGAGGTGCGCTGTCCTCGAATCAAAGCAAAGGGCTTTTTCAAGGACAAAGTTAAGATTCCTTGGTGTCTGGGAGGAAAAGGAAAAGGGAGATCACGTGTGTCTCCCCCGTTTTCAGCCAGAATAGCCTCTACTTCACTCCCATCCACTGTCTAGAACTATGTTGTGCTGTCATGCTGGGAAAGCTTGGATGAATGTGAGAGATCCATCCAGGGTCACCATGGAACCAAACACAATGCCATAGTAGTAGGATATTAACAAATGACAGAAAGAGGTCCTAGAGGAGGGAGTGGGAAGGAAGGGGGGGGTGGAAATTGTAAAATTTATCACCTAAAGTCTAAGACCAAGAGTTTCCACTGGTATTTTGCAGGGGTTTTTTCTTGTTGTTATTTTTATTTTTTATTTTTTTAGAGACAGGGTCTCACTCTGTTGCACAGGCTAGAGTGTAGTGGCAAAATCACAGCTCATTGTAGCCTCGAACTCTTAGGCTTAAGTGATCCTCTTGCCTTAGCCTCCCTAGGAGCTAGGACTACAGGCACACATCACCACAGCTGGCTAATTTTAAAATTTTTTTTATAGAACTAGGGTCTCACTATGTTGCCCAGGCTGGTCTTGAACTCCTGGCCTTAAGGGATCCGGCCCCCTCAGCCTCCCAAAATGCTGGGGTTACAGGTGTGAGCCACTGCACGTGGACTATTTTGCAGTTTTTAATGTAACACTTCCCAGCTCTTTTCAGATAGTCAGAGAAACTCCAGGTTCCATCTTCCTTTTCTGGATTACTTTCCAATTTAAAAAAAAAAAAAAGTCTAATGACTGAAGGGAAAATCTCTCTGAAGGTACTTACCCGCTTGAGATGTAAAACAGGGTCAGATTATGGTATTCTGGCAGATACTATAACCCTCATAAAAAACATACTGGGGGGTATGTTTCACTAAAAAACCATGGCTGAGTTATGAATGAAAGGGATTTAAAGACAAAGGAAATACATGACTTATAGAAAAGTTCTCTTGAAGGAGAGTTTTTAAAGGACATGAGGCCAAGAACACAAATATTCCCAAACATGACTTTCACATTATGGATTAGTAGAAGTTCCAAGCTAAAATTCTCCTCTCCTATAATTTATTTAAACAGTGAGAGAAGGAAAAAAAGACAGCGTGCAGAGCAGGGGAACACTTGACTAGCTCATATGAAATGCTAAGTTGACTTTGTCTAGTACAAACATTGTCTGCATTAAAAATATTATTCAACCTGGCTCTACAGCTGGGACTCTAAAGGCTGGAAGGAAGCTAATCTTATCACCTCTGGAAAACTAGCCGCCTCCCCTCTGCTTTTATGCAGTTATAACACGAACCCTGGATAATGCATTATATTTTCTAATTATAGTAGCAGCATTTTGGGAAAATTGATAGATGTGTGACATTGTACTTATAGTTAATAAAAATCCAGCAGCACTGTAATGAGATTTCCCTATCAATTGCCTTTGCTAGGAATCTAAATTTCATCAAATTTTTAAGCGATCTTTAATTTTACCTTATTAATCATTTTAAAAATTAAGATTCCTCTAACATTGGTCAAATGCATGCCATGTGCCAGATTATAGTAGACACATTCATGTATGTTATTTAATTCAATCTTCACCATAACCCTAGGAGTTTATCTTCAGCAAGTTTTATTGATTAAGAGACCTTGTTAGAACCATAACATTTGATAGGTAAGAATATAACCATGCATTCAGTCCATCACACAGGCAAGCATTCCAATTCCACAGATATCTATTGAACCTATTCTTTGTATTGTAATAATAATAACAACAATAAAATATTATGGTTGTTTTTACTAGTATAGTCCTTTACATTATATTTTCACATACCTTCTTGCATTTAATTCCTGTATAAGCTACTTATTCACATATGCAAAAACAATAACAACAAACATTTTTCTATAGCCCTAGCCCATCACTAAATGGTTGAAATTATATATGTGATTTCAGTCTTGACTGACTGAATATTGATTTGATTTAGGTTCATATCCATCAGAGTGTATTTGATCAGACGTTTGTAATCCATCTGGTAGACTATAGCCAGATGAAAAATATTCACCCTCAAGCCTAACCACTTGAGAGCAAAATAGATCTGTGACAATTTTAACCCCTCTGCTAAGGGCTTGCTCAATGTCTGGGGAGACACATCCTCTGGCCTACAGAGACCACCCTTCATTGTTTCTTTTGAAAATTTTGGAATGATACAAAAATGTATAGTTTCAGACATACATATTCAAGGCTTCAACTTGACAAATCATATGGAAAATACACTTAAGGTATCTCACTTCTATGAACTCAGAGAATATAAACTTTGGAGGAAGCAGACAAGAAACATCACTTTGTTTCTTGAGGTTCAAAAACTTTAAACACACACATCTATCATAGGCCAAACAAATAATAAACTTGGACTTTTGTCCTGGGAATTTTTTTCTTCATTTTTCCTTGTGTTATTTATCTTTTAACTGTTTAAAATGATCATTTCAATGAGAAAATCAAACTGTCATTAAAAATCAATTAATCCTCCTTAAAAAAAACTTACTGCTTAGACTTTAAAATATTAAATCAACCATTTTGACAGATTTTTTTTTCCCAAGTGAAAGAAAACTTCCTCATGATTAGAGGATGCCAAGGTGTTCCTGTGAGTTTATCCTTCATTCCCCTGGGATTATGTGGGATGGTCATAACAATCTGGAATGCACACTGACTTTTCTGGGCTCATTGCTTTAATTTGGAAATTAACAAATTCTTGCTTATGTAAAGGAAAGTGATAGGGTCACTGAAAATTCTGTCATTTTTGGATTGGAAGACTTAATTTAGAAGAAACAGGAGAGTTTAAGAAAACTAATTTGCTCTATGTGGTTTTCAGAGGGCAGATTTTTAAAAATCTCTATGAGAGTTCTTTACTTTGGGGATCTTTGAGAATCCAGGGGAATCTGTAAACTTGCATGGGAAAAATATTGCATCTTGATTTCCACTAACCTATAACTGAAATGTCACATTCCCTTTAGTTGTGAATGTGAGTAACAAACCACAGTAGTATTAGCAGAACCGTGGCTTTGTCACCAATAGAAATCAAAGATATTTTCATATCACATTACGGTTGATATAGATGTCTCAAAATATCACTTACACTTACCACTACTTCAAAGTTATGGCAGTTATCATACCTGTTTCTAGATCTTAATTATGTAGTGTATTATAAAGAAGACCATATAATTGTATATACTTCTGTCATATATATACACACACATATATACATGTATACAGCTTATGTGTGTGTGTGTGTATATGTATATATAGTTTCCTTTGTAATATTATATACTTTCTGGATTTAGAAATATTATTCTGGCCAGGCACGGTGGCTCACACTTGTATTCCTAGCCCTTCGGGAGGCTGAGGCAGGAGAATTGCTTGAGGCCAGGAGTTCAAGACCAGCCTGGGAAACATAGCAAGACACCATCTCTACAAAAACTTTAAAAAATTAGCCCAGCATGGTTGCATGCGCCTGTAGTCCCAGCTACTCTGGAGGCTGAGGCAGCAGGATCACTTGAGCCTGGAAGTTGGAGACTACAGTGAGCTATGATCGTGCCACTGCATTCCAGCCTGGGTGACAAAGAGAGACCCCTGTCTTGGAAAAAAACAAACAAAAAACTAAAACAAAACAAAAAACAGGCTGGGTGTGGTGGCTCACACCTGTAATCCTAGCACTCTGGGAGGCTGAGGCAGGAGGATTGCTTGGGCCTAGGAGTTTGAGACCAGTCTGGGCAACATAGCGAGACCCCGTCTCTATTAAAGAAACAAAAACAAAACACTTTATTCTGAGAAGGAGTCGTTAGCCTTCATCAGACTTAATGGGGGCTCATGGGGAACAAAATGTAAAGAACTCCACTCAATAGGGCAGTGAATTTGGCTTATTGGATGGGGACTTTTCTAGTATCAGAAGTTGTCTCAAATGGAATGGGTCATGATGTAAGTGAGTGAAGTTTGTGCTGCAGGAGGGGATGGCTGCTATGCAATCGAGAGGTATCATGCATCAGATATGGAGCTGGACCTAGGTGGTAGCACCCAACATTGAGTCTCTGTATGCTCAAGACAAAGAGAAGAAATACATCTCTTTCCTCTACTTGCGTTTGCTCTGGTTTGAGCCAAATGGCTTCTGTCAAGAGGGAAGTGTCCCTGAGGGCATACTTCGTGCCACATATCTTTGTATTTGGAACTGGATGGTCTCAAACATCAGTAATTGCTTATTGGATGAGTGATTTGGCTGGCTCAAGGCCACAGTTAATGATCAGGTATGGCTGGTACCCTGGAGCGGCAGAACCTATGGGCACGGGGTTCCTGTTCATAGCTCCGTGCTGCATTAGAATTTTCTTTTCATCCTCTTTTCTTCTCTGCTGTGCTGTGAGCTCTTTAAGGGACTATGATTATTTTCATCTTTATGTCTCTTGGGTGTTACATGGTACCTGAATCATGATGCTTAATGTTTGGCAAATGAATGAGTGAATACCCCTGTAGAGGTCACTATTGCTACAGAACCACCAGCCCCATTTTTAAAAAATAAATTAAAGAAGAAAGAAAAACATGAGAAAGAATACTTCTGACTTTACTCAGTTTATGTATCATCATGGGACGGGGTCATAATTTTAAATTCTGGGCCACCAAGTACCCAAATAAAAACCTCCGAAAATAATCCTGTTAATGGTAAGAAGAGCAACCTCTCTTCTGTTCAACTTAATGGAAGTGTTGACAGCAAATAGCTTTTAGGATTGCTGGGGCCTTGGCAGGCTCTGAAAATTTCTAGGGAGGTGAAATGTTTTATTTGGGACCCAAGCTGAGCAGGAGTGAACTTCTCCTTATTAGAGGATGCCAAGGTGTTCCTGCAAGTGCCTCCTTCATTCTCTTCTGGTTACAGACTTGTTTTGGAAGGCATTTCTTTTGCTGGAAGAGAGAGTGGGGAAGGGGGCATGGGAGGATTTATCGAGCTTTTATTATATGTTCCAGGTATTTTAACAATGGTGCTAATGTTAGCACCATTATCTCATTAAGTTTTTACAAAACCTTCTTGGGGTAAATGCTATTGTTCACTTTTTACCAACAAAGAACTAAGGCTCTCTGAGGTCCAGTAAATTTCCTAACTTCGCACAGCCATTAAGTGGCTAAGTAAGCTTTCGGACTGAGGATTTAAAAACTCCAAATAACATTCATTGCCTTTTAACTACAAAACTCCAAAGCTCTGCCTTTTCCCTGAGTAGCTTTGGTTTCGTCTCTTCACATTGGCTTAGGTTTTATACTGGAGACGCAGAGATAGGTACGTTGTGTTGGGTGGGTAGTCAAACTCAGACTAGAGTGAGCGCACTACTGGTTTGGAGCACGAATTCTGAAGTCAGATAAACCTGGCCCCATTTCTATGCATGTGGAACTATCATTTATTATCAGTAATCCTCATCTAAAATTGTATAGTGCTGTTTTAAGAATTATGTGAGATAATGCTTTTAACTAAGGTATAAAACTCAATTATTATTATTGTTGTTATTATTTTGCATGCTTTTGATATTAGCGGACTGGGGCTGGGAAGCAAAGGTCTTCAGAAGGATATCTGGGAAGGTTTGCTAAAAGAACAGTTCGTTACTGTGAATACTTTGGAATTGAGGCTTCAGATCCAATTTTGTGAACTGTGGTAAACAAATTGAAATGTTTGGGTCTTAATTTTATCTTTGAGATGGAAATAATAATGATTTGGGGGAAGAGCTAATCAAGCACTTTTCACAGAACCATTGATTCATTCAACACGTGTTTATGGAGCCAGAGCTAGGAGCGGCAGATCACAAGGTGGGTCATGTTTTCCAAGGAGCTTATTGCTCATGGGAAAGGCAACACATGCATGTCAACAATAGGGTAAAAACTGAATAGATTTGGTAAAGACATGGACAAGTAATTTCCCTGGGTACAGGAGTAGTGAAATGTTACTTCCAAGGAAGGCTTTGTGGGTGCTCCTGTAAGGCCCGGGCAAAGCACACAGTGCGCCTCTTTTCATGATTTCCTTTCTGCCTTCTCCCCCAAGACACATTATGTGTTTGATGCCTTCTATCTCATAGAGTTTTAGAAGTATAAGGAAGTAATATATTTAATATCTTTATATTATAGATAAGGAAGTGATTGCCCAAAATGGTGCCTGTGTTTGAAGACTGCAAGCTAGTTTGTTGTCAAAATAGCACTGGAACCCAGGTTTCCTAATTCCCTATCTATCCTTCTTTCTACTGCACCATGCTCCCTTTCAAGCCTCTATCATTAGGCTGGGCTTAAATCAACAGTACATGAAGTGTTGCAAGACAGATTTCACAAAGGTCCAAGGTGCAGCCTGCAGGGTATGTGCCAAAGTGGGGGTGAAATCATTTTGCTTTGGGGACAATAGAAAGATTTCATATAAATGCAGCAAGGTTTGTTGTTGTTGTTGTAATAGTTTAATTGGAATCATTTTTCCTACTGCTCACTGCAATACTAAATCATCCCAGAGCTTGGACTCCCTAAGGCTGAGGTTCATTGAAATAGTCCCAACCATTTCTAGAAGCCCAGCAATACCTTCAGCTCCTGTGATGGATGAAGTACCAGCTATCGCCTTTGACTACCCTTCCCAGGTTTTCACGTGCTGTGGTGCATTTTGGCTTGTTGAAGTAATAACAATGACTCTTCCTCCCTTCTTTTTGTACCAACGGATTGGTACAGAGTTAGGATGGATCTTCTCTGTGATATATGTGCTCAGGTTTTTCCCCTTTCCCAAACTACTGTCTTCTCTAGTCCAAATGCTTCATTTAGACTGGTTTATTTGGTCATGCTTAGAATTCCTTTAACCAACAAATGCAGCCTCTGGACAGGATTCAGGGACAGGAACGAGTCCGTGTCTATCCAAAACTTTTTTCCTTCTGTTTGTCAGAGGAAGGTCACTCCCCAGAAGAAGACATTCTCTTCTTCTTTAGCCAGACCATGTTAGCATAGTGTTTCTTCTGCTCACCCATTCCCCTTTTATTTCTGGAACCGTACATGCACACAACCAGACATCTACTTGGGACAGACTCTCCAGTAAATATTAATAGTAGACACATCCCTCACTTGCTCTCTATTGGGTGAATGAGTGGGCGGATGGATGGATGGATAAGGTGCAGTAATTGTTACCCATGGTGTCCCCCGAGGTCTGTGAGAATCAGCAGCCAGATGGACTGCTCAGTAGGTGCAAGTATTATCCCTTAGAGAGACAAGGAAACATTTGACTCCAGAAGAGAAAGCCGCAGGAAGCAGGGCATAGATCAAGCAGGGTATGTCCGAGCAGAAAAGCCATATTCTGTGACCACCACATTTAGCCTTGCCATCCTACTTCAACTGAGTTCGCATGACACTAACTTTGAGTAATTAGGCTATGGAAGATAAAACAACTAACTCCTAATACCAAGTTCTTTTTATCCAAATTTGGAGCAAAACCTCTGAACGCTATTCTTGGGGTTGAATGAGACAGCATTGATGACTGATGTCTGAATAGGCACCATATGGATTTGTATAAAGGGAAGAAAATAATCCTCAGTTGTAAAAATATCTTTGGTCTTCATAAGGGTGATATGCACCCACATGTTTCTGTCAGGTGGTTTTGCTATAAACGATTATTCTTGGACTAATAGAAAAATTTCCTTTTATAGTGATTGTACATTTTCCCAGATTATCAGTGTAGCATGCAAAATCCCACAGCTTCAGAAATTCAAAAGATCAAAGGCAGAAAGGCCACTGGGGTCTTTAGACTCACCACACACCAGAACAATAGTTTGGCTACTAAAAGTCCCTTTAATGACAACAAGAAAGTGTACTTTCATAATTACCAAACTGCACTGTGAAAATTGATATGCATTCCTAATTCTTGCATTAGATATTCCCGTTGTTTCTTGATGGCAGTAAAATTCAAATTGTCTCCATATGATTAAAACATTGGCCAACTGAGGTTTGGAGCAGTTTAGTCAATATTAACTGCAGTGGTGTTGAACTGATTTTCTGTTTCAAATGACAGCCAGAACTATCAAATAAACTCAAAAATATTTATTAGGGTGGCTTCTGAATATATAGAGTGTGGTTCATGACACACTCAGTAATCTTACTGAAGGAAGGGAAAAGATTTTTTTTCCATCTGTGTAACCCCCTCAGTAGCTGGCACAGGGTAGTTGCCTAGGAGGTGTTTGGGGGTGCATGAAAAAATGAGTAACTAGAGCATACGAATTTAAAGTAAGGATCTCTATTTAAATATAACAAGGTCACAGATAATGCCAACAAATTGGCCATCGGCTTAGAACCTTAGTCTTGTTTTGTCAGCGTTCTGACTCATATATTCAACAAACATTTATTGAGTTTCTACAATGTACCAGGCATTGGGAATATAAAAAATAATAAGATCTAGTCCCTGCCTTCCGGCAGCTCCCACACCACTAGAAGAAACAAACCTGTGAACAAACAAGAGCAACATTCAATAGTAAGAGTGACCTCTGAGCAAAGTGCGGTGGGAACAGGGTGCAAATGGACATTCGAATCACTGGTTTTGCTCGGCAGGGATTGTGAAGCACATCTCGTACTAGAAGAGATGCTGTGCTTGTTATTCCTGGCAGTTTACGGCTCTCACACACATCAGTTTAGTTTTGCTGTTGTTATTGTGACAGTCCAGCAGTTCTGCTATGCATTTTTTTCTCCCTAGTTCCTTGAACTACAAGTATATAGATACATACAGTTGTGCCATCTAAAATATCCTGCTGATTTGCCTGTTCTTGGCTCAGGAGTCCCCTCCGGCACTCTGCACTCGGAAGGCTCTGCTTCTGGGTTTTGCTGCACACCAGAGACAGGGGTCTCATTCCTGGCTTTTTTCTAAAGGATTGTGACCATGGTCGTTAAAAAGGATTCTTGGAATCCAAACAAGTCACATTCAGGTGTAGTTCTTTGGAAAAATATTATCTGGGGAAGGGAATGGACTGCAGTAGAGTAGTAATACTTTGTTTCTGGTTTCATATCTGGCATTGGCTGGATTTCAGTTCACGAGAAAGAACGGCAGAGCAGGCCTGTCATTTCCAGCCTTTATTTACTTGTGCACTGGCCAGAACGCAGGATGGAGAAAGGGACTACCAAAAGGTCAGATCCTTTTCTTTTTTTTTTTTTCCCTCTTTCCCAAGTATGCACAAGGAGATAACCAAATGTTTGTTTTTCTATCAGAGCATAAGTTTGGGTACATCTACGTGACTAGAGGCAACTGAATTGAAATCCCGTTTCATAACAGAGGCTCACCTGGAGTGGTCTAAACTGTTCTCAACAGCCTGAGATGGCATTAAAAATAGATTCAGACACCTTGTTATATTGGGCAGGTGCACACACAAATGACTTTGGGTAAGTAGTAATTGGGACACAAAAGATTAAGTTATTCCTCTACAGTTTTGCATTTCCTTAAGTTTCCTCTGGAAAAATATAATGGATCTCTCAAACGTTGACTAAGTTTTCCCTACATAACAAATATATGGAATGATTGACTAGGTTCAGGATTCTACCTTACATTTAAACAGAGAGGATCTCCATCTCCCAAATGAATTTGGGAATGTCAACAATACAATAACAGTAATGACAACAAAAATAACGTCTAGCATCCATTAAGTCCATATAATACCCATATAACAGTAGAACAACCTAATAATAACTGTTATTATAGCTTCCTCCACTTTGTTAAGGTTTATTATATGCCAAGGACTGATGCAAATCTTTTAGTGTATTTAAGCCTTCACAGCAATCCTATGAGAAGAGCACTGTTATCCCTGCTCTCCAGAATCTAGAGAGTTAAGTTGTTTCCCCATGAGCAAAAGTTAGGCCTTTTTTCTGTCTGCCTCCTATGCTCTTACTCTTAATCTTCATGCTAGACTATGACCCGGACATGTTATTAGGTGTTTTATAAACACAGTCTCATTTAATTCTCAAAACGAGCCTAAGACTCAGATATTATCATTATCCCATCCATACAAATGAAGGCCCAAAGCTACACAGCCAATAGTGATGGGCCAGAATGCAGACCCAACTCAGCCTGCCTCCGCAGCACACGCTTTCCATCCACTCGATATGCCGCCTCCAGACAGGTTCCAGGATGTTATCCTCATTCCCAGATTGCCTTCCCAGTGAGTTTTCTTGTGCCTGAAATCCCCTTAATTGGGACTAACACCTTCCATTCCACAATTTGGAATATAACTTGAAAAGAAAAATACTGCTGGGGTATTTGAAGATTGACCCAAAGAGCCCTGGGTGTTGCCAAGGTCTGCACGGGAGGAAGGGGGCACAGGGAAGAGGATGCCCAGGGAGGAAAAGGATACAACCCTGACAAAGCAAAAGAAGTTCAGAAAAGGAGCCCTGGGTGTTCATGAAAGAGACATTTACTTCACGTTTGCTAAGGGCTAACTCAGCATATATTAAATTGCTCTCTGTGTGTGTGTGTGTGTGTATACATAAGGAAAATGGGAAATTTGTAGCTAAATGTGCCTTTACTTACAAAATATTCATTGCAAAATTCTTCCTTTGTATGGAGACTTTTGGGACACACCATATATATATATACAGTCATGTGGCACATGATGACATTTTGGTCAACAAAGGAACGCATATATGACAGTGGTCCCATAAGATTATCATGGAGTTGAAAAATTCCTATCACACAAATCCTTACCATTGTGTTATTATTTCCTTGTGCTATTCAGTGCAGTAACATGCTGTACAGGTTTGTAGTCTAAGAGCAATAGGTTACACCATATAGCCCATGTGTGTAGTAGGCTGTACCACCTAGGTTTGTGAAGTACGCTCTATCATGTTTCACAATGATGAAATATCCTAACAACTCATTTCTCAGAACATATCCCAGCCATTAAGCAACACATGACTGAAAATATATATACACGTATATGAAGACTGAACTAAGTTTTTGCTTTAAAATTTATTTATTCCCTGAACGTACTATTTATAAGTAGATTTATGGCCAAAGAGCATATACAAACTTAGCTTGGTTTTTCTTGGGTCTTTCTCTTCTATCTTGTTTTGGATGTATTACTAAAGTCTCAAATGTTCTTTGCGTATAGGGTTATCCCACAACTCGTAAATGGCAGAAAGAGTTTCTCAGTCCAATTTTCCTGTCCTCTTAGACTCATACCCAATATTCTTTCCTGGTTTATTTCCAGGAAAAGAGAGAATACAGAATGACTCCATTTTCACCTTTTTATTCTCTTATCAGTGATATTTATTGAGCATTTCCTCTGTGTGAGGAAATTCCATGCAGCGATTGATTAACTGCTCCCAGGATGCCTGCCAAATGTGGTGTGTGCATTGCATAGTGAGGAACTTAATTTCTGGGAATCAAGCTGATGAAACTCCTCTCAAAACTAGGGTGACAGTAAAATATATCATCCAAAACTGGACTGCTTTTCAGAGTGAAAGCGGGTGCTATTAATAATTATATTGGGACAGCAGGCAGAAGCTAGGCCATTGCAGGGCAAACAAGGGCATGGAAAAAGAGTGAAGTCTGATCGCTAAGGGAGTGTCAGCCCTTTCAGATAATACAGGCCTTGCAAATCACATATGTCATTTAACAGACACTGAGAACAATCACATCTATTCATTTATAAACACTGGGTACCTACTCTGTGCCAGAACTAGGCTAGGTACTGTTAAGGATTCCCCAGTGAAGCTCACAGTCTACTTAAAAAAGACACATAGGCGACTTACATTAGTAATAGTAACAATACTAACCAACATTTCTTGAGAACTTTCCTTATGACACACACTTTGCTGATTGATTTTTGTTCATTATCTCATTTAATTCTCACCTAATCTAGGTAGTATAATTATGCTGGGTTTTCAAATTAGGATACTGAGACTCAACGAGGTAAACTTGTCCCAGGTCTTCCAACATGTAACTGGCGGAAACAGAATTCAGGCCTCAGTGTGGGGAGTTTCAAGGCCCCTGCTCATAGCTCCATGCTTTACTGCTGCCCTGCAAAGGACACCAAGGTACATGTCATGGTACAGATAGCAGCCAAGTGACAGTGGACCACAAAGCAGGCTCTTACTCCTCCCAGTCATGCATGGGGAGCACAAAAGGAGGGCAAGCTTCATAAATGAGGTGATATTTGAATACCCAGAATCTTATCATGGAGCAGAGAGGCAGGGTGCAGACATTACAGGCAAAGTGCCAAGCCTCCCGTGCGTGGGCCAGGGCAGCAAATTTCTCCCCTATAACACCAGTATGTAAAGGGCAGTGATGGAACCTATGTATTGAAGCCTGCCTGTCTCTGCAGTAGAGAGCAGGTGGGAGCCCAAAGTTGACAACATTTTTGAGACACATAAATAAATTAAAATATGTAGAGTTGTGCTGTCCCTAGGAAGCAGTTACTGTCACATTTCAGAATTGTTGTAGACTTTCCGTGGTAAGCATCCAGTCAAGGAATACATCAAGAAAGACTTCAGCAAACTCTTTGTCAGAGGACATCAAATGTTGGAGTTCCACCCGTCAATTTTGAAGATAACAGAAAAGCACCATTTTAACTATTATATTTTTAAGTTTAAATATTTTTGATGTAAAAATCTTCCAAAAGTATTACTTACTTCTCCCAAATATCCAAAAGCCCACTGTTGTGATGGTATCCCATCGTGTCCACTGGCACGATAAAAATAGTTATAAGACAGTCTCTTCTCACGTGAACTGGGCTTACAGATGAATTATGTCTTAAGTTCTGATCACATTTCATTTTAGAAGTCATGGGATGGGTTAATTAGTAATATTTCATTCGTCTTCCATGTGAAATTTATGTTTAGAAGTAGACTGAAATCAAACTTACCTACCTTTATACATTGACTCTTTGGTTAAGTGTATTTTTGGTTTCAATGCCAAGATGGAGTGTCTCTTGGTTGTAGCCTCAGCCTTTGGAATTTCTCCTGTTGTAGCCTGGAGTGGAAGCTCCCATCACAGACTTTTATATCTTTGGAACAAGACTGTAAAATTTTATAGCCAATTGTAGAACCGTGGTCTGAAAAACCTATTCAAACATTTCAAATATGAACTTCATCATACGGTAGAACTAAGAGCCATTTATTTTCTATCAAAAGCATCATAAACAGCTCCATACCTCGTAGTAAATCAGGAAACCAGATTGCCAGGGAAGGTACTGGGCCTACTAGCTCGGCTGCTGGATCTGTTTCAAAAGCTGCTGGGTGCCTTCCAAAGGCCCCTTCCACTTCAAAAAACTCCCTTGCTTTTCAGCAAGTCATGACTTATGACCGGGTCTTGGGCAACTCAATCCATGGCCATCTGTGAAAGAGCAATCCATTTCCAGATCATGAGGAAAATTACCAAGCCTAGCACTTCGTTGAAGTAATGGCCAGAAAATGTTGGAGGTGGGGAAGAAGGAAAAATGTACCAAGAGGAAATTCCACCTGAACATGATGCATCAACTAACATGAGTGAGTAAGGAATAGCAAAGATGTCAGACATTCCACATATGGGGACCAGTATGTTCCAGGGTCCTCAATACCAACCTCCATCATCAGATACTGAATAATTTATTTAGGTATATCTCTAAGCAGTGTAACACATTTCCAGTTTTCTAATGACATTAATTCTACTTCATTCAATTCATTCATTCAACAAGTATTTATTGAGTCCCTTATATGTGTTACTCACTCTGCCAAGCTCAGGAAATACCCTGGAGGATCGTAACCATATGATTCATGTCTTCATGGAGCCCATTATAGTAGCAGAGAGTGTAAAACAAATAAGGAAATAATAAATAAGCTTGTTAGTTCCTATGTAGAAAATACTGCAAGTGTTACTTTAGATTGGGTGGACAGGGAAATTCCCTTCTAGGAAATATCAGTTAAGGAGAAGTTAATTAAGAAGTTAGTCCTAAGAGGCTGGAGGAAGAACAAGCACAAAATCCTTGGGCCAGGAAAGAGCAGGACCAGGTGTTTTCTAGGAACTTCTAGAAGACAAATGTGCTCAGAACTTAGTGTGCCTAATGACAGTGGAACAATTTGAGGTTCCGCTCTCAAGGACCAGATACTTCAGGGCCACAGCCGAGGTAAAGAGCTCTGATGTTATTCTACATGAATGTTATTCCCTATTAAAAGAATGACTGAGTGAAACACAATGAATAACATCTAACAATCAAGGAAATGTATCTTAAGATAAATGTTCCTGAAATGCAGATGTCATGATGACACTTTCCTGCTCATCGATCAATGTTCACAGAAAATTAAAACTCCTAGACATTGAGGGGAGGGTCCTTCTTCATCTAACTGTATACACGTCTCTCACTGCATGCCTGTGAGCCAATCACCCCACTCCACTTGAACATGTATTGCATTTTTCTAGGCTCACGCTGTTCCTTTCTACTCCTCCCCTACTCCGACATCCGCCTGTTGAAATCCTACGCATCCATCCAGACTCAGCTTAAAGGCCACCTGTTCCAGAAAGCCTTCCCTTCTCCCACTGCCAGAATTTATCTTTCCTTCCTCTGTCCTCCCAAAGGACTTTGCACCTCTCTTAGAGTGCTTACCACACTCTGCCTTGAACTATACCTATTTATGCACATCACTCTCCCCCATGAGTACCACCTGCCAAAGTTCAACTAGATGGCAATTATTAGTTTGTGATCCCATATAGTGCCTCGTAGAAACAATTCACTCTTAGGTGCTAAAGAAAGTGATAGAGGTGCTGGGAAAGGAACATAAAGGCATGAAAGGTGGAGAGTAGGATCAGGAATGAAACATAGTTATTAAACAAATAACTATGCTTCAAAAATGCTTCAGAGACTCTGTTTCCAGGTTTAGCCTTCCTAAAATTAATTCAGGCAACATATTCATCCCAAGTCAACCTCACTTTTAAAACATTAGTGTCATTTTGTACAGGTACAATTATCTAGTCAGGAAACATATGTTCTGGGACTGGTTCTACTTCTAATTATCTGCATGACCTTGCACAAAAAAATTCTTAGACTCAAAGGCTCTATACTTTTCCCACGTGAAAAATAAAGATGGTTTTAACTGCTCTGCTCCCCTGTGAATGTCTAAAGCATTATAGTGAAATGAAGTAAGAAAAGTACTACCATTTGATGACAAGATAAATTCCCACAATACCTCTGCAACAACAAACACAGGCCATAACCTCAGAATCTCTGCTGTCGAAGTGACCATAACAGGTGCCTGAGTTTGGGTATATCCCCAGACATAGACACAAAGGCCAGGATTCAAGAACAAGCAGTGTGGTGGCATGTGCAGGGAACAAGGGTAGGTGATGAAGAAATGACCAGGGAAGGGAAGATAGTCAATAAAGGGTGCATTGTAAGCCAGCTGTCACAGTAGGCAAATGGCTCTTAATCCAATGTGACAACACCGAAAAACAGGGCAAAACACACGCCTCACACCTCAGAATCATCCATGCCAGGAGGTGAATGAGCTGAGATATTTGAACTCCCTGTCAATCATTGGTTAAGGAGTGCCCCTGTGAGGATATGAACTCCCAGGCACTTCTAGCTCCCTGTACATGCAGGCATGGTGGTGGGTTCCATAAGGAACAGGAGTTTGTCATCAAAGAGGGAGATTTTGACCCTTGAGAGCCAGTGGAGGGCACAGAAATTGTAAGGAGCTGGAAGGAATATGGTGGAGCTCTGACAACTTCTCCTCCAGCAGGCCTACATCTATGGCCACACATTAGACATTATACTACCTGAGTGGTTTCAAAATTAAGATAGTATCTAGCATAGGTAGGGTATCCTTTCACAATAAAGAAAGAAAATTAAGTATTTTGTAGTCCATCTGGACTGATAAGGGTGCCCTTCATTATAGTATATTTCTACCTAATCTAATAAATGCATAAATTATGTCTACAGAGTGTTACATAATGCAGCAAATAAGAATAATGTATTAAAGCTTATTTACATGGAAAGATTCTTATGAAAGTAAAAACATAAGTTATAAAATTTGGGGGAAAAAAGCATGGGTATATAAATATGCCTAAAGTCTGGAAGGAAATGTTTATATAGACAGTGTAAATTCTAACAGAAATTATCTTTGGGTGGTAGGCTTCTCAGTTATTTTAATTTTCTGCCAATCTATAATTTTCCATTTTTCTCTATTTGATCTGTCTGATTTACAAAAACTTCACTTCATAATAGGAAAAAATAATCAGACCCAAGAGTAGGATCAGTCAAATAAGCCTTCAAGAGTATAAAGTCAATTTGATCCAGAAATATCTATGACATATATCATATATATTTCCAAGAATTCTCCACTGATTGCTTTGGTGACCAATGTATATTAAGTCCTTTTCTCACTCTGTGGCAGTCTCTGATTTTTCCAGTTTAATTAACTTTCAGTAGAAAAGTAGGACTGACTAGAACCATGGAAAGGCATCTTCAAACATGTAGTTTCTTTGCCAGAGGCACGTTAGTAGAGATTTTGTAAAGAATCGAAACTAACGCTTTTGAACTTCATTCTTTAAAAGCCATCTCACCTATGTTGAGATAAATGCTTTTTCAGCTCTCTTTGAAGGAAGCAACCAAGGTACAAGGGTGAAACCTGACTGCCCCCAATTCTGTATTCTCTGTGCACAATCACCAGGTGCAGTCAAAGTCTGGTTACTTGTTTTCTATCGGGGTTGAGAGCCTGATTCGTGTGTCTCCAGTTAGCTCTTCTTCCCAGTTCTACCTCCTTCCTTACATACCAGCATCAGGCACAGGGTCTCTTCTCTGCTAATAAGTTTAGTCCTGGACAAGTTTCTGCACTTGGAGGATTTACTAAACACAGAAGAGCCATGAATAAGAGGCAGAACTATTGCTTTAAGGTCACTCAGTGAGAAGTCTCTCTAAAGATCTATTTGTTCTTTGCAGAGAAAGGAGTCAGCATCCATTTCTGCTAAGTAGTGATCAGGAGAAAGTCAAATTAGATTAATTACCTGGAATAAAAATGGACTTGTACTTTTGCTAGTAATGGATTTCTAGTCCAGGGAGCTTTACAAGTATTAATAGCATACTAGTTCTTGGCAGATGATAGTCATTAGTGAGCAAGTAACTCTATCCTCCGGAGATGATTTAGCTTTGTCACTATGTAGTAATCTTTGTCTTAATGTTATGTTGAGGCGGAGAAAAATTTCCCTTAAATTTGCTTGTGAAGCAGAACAGTTTTGAGAGTAAGTCACAGAAAGGGCTTTTCTGCTCTAATTATGTGTGGGTTTTGTTTGCTTTTTATTTTTTTAAACAGGGGTTCTGAATTTAATATAGTAGGATTCTTTTAATTCGTTATTTTGAGGACCTAAGAGGGAAAGTTGTTCTGAGAAGGAGCTCATTAGATGCAAATCCTTTTTAAATGTGCAGGTTTCTTTGCCCCTAGTCTTCTTAGCTCAATGTTCTTCAAACCAAGGACTGGCCATATTCACAGGTAGGGTAGGTTACCATGTTTCCGTTGTGAACTTTTGCAGGGCCCTCCACTAGCTAAAAACTTTATTTCTTTAATCCTGCAGTTTCTGTGAAATACATCTTCCCTGGGACAAACAAGGGTATTTAAATCTGTTTAATGCCAGATTTTAACCCTTGGGCACAGCTGAGTTGCAGATGACAATAACAGTCACAGGAGGAAAATGAAAGGCAACTCTCACACTGCCCTACGCTAGCAAGATCCTGAGAGTGTGTCCCTCCTGAAATTTTGTACTATAGGCACCTCCATTGTTTCATCCCAGTCCTGGCCCTGACACGTAAGTTATGCTTACAAATCATTTTTACCTTCATTGTCTAAATTGATTCTCACTAAAAACTTAGGAAATTGGGCAAATACAATGACCCCTTCCCTTCTATTGATAAGGAACCTGAATTTTCAGAAAAAGGTCTTGCCGATGGACTGAGACACAGAGTTTCATTTTAATGTCATCCTTTCTCTACCAAACCATGTTCTTTTTTGCCAAATGCAAGAGAAACCACAAAAATGAGACGGGGTGGAAAGAAAGGATGGTAGTACAATCGGCCTTCAGTAGGTATCCAAGGAGTATTGTTTCCTGGACCCCCATGGATGCCAAAATCCATGGATGCTCAAGTCCCTTCTACAGGATGCATAGTATTTGCATATAACTTACACACATCCTCCTTTACTTTCAATAGCCTCTAGATTAGTTATAATACCTAATACAATGTAAATGCTATATAAATAGTTGTACTGCATTTTTTAATATATACATTTTTTCATTAATTAATGTATTTATTTATTTTAGAGATGGGGTCTCACTAGGTTGCCCAGGCTAATCTCAAACTCCTGGGCTCAAGTGATCCTCCCACCTCAGCCTCCCAAAGTGCTGGGATTACAGGCATGTGCCACCACACCCAGCCTGCCTTGTTTTTATTTGTATTATTAATATTATTGTTGTACTGTTACTTCCTTTTTTAAAAGATATTTTCCATGAGAGGCTGGTTGAATTCACTGATGGGGAACTCAGGGATACGGAGGACTGACTGTAATGACAAACACTACAGTTCTCGTCCCTTGTTCCTGTTACAACCCTGTGTGGGGAAGGGGACGGCCACCTCTCCAAAGTATTCAACTGGCAGAGGGAAGTTTCAGAAACAGATAGGATATAGAATAAAATGGATATGAGCATTGGCATCAGATATATTTGATGCCATCACAGGAATGGAAAGCACCTAATAGCAAGGTTTGCTTATATAAGGAAATTGGCAATTTGTCCTTAACTATTTGTCACATCTTTATATTTTTCCTAAATAATGTTTACATTTTTATAGGGTTAGATAATTGTGATGTTTACTCTGGCTGAACATATTCTCTTTTTTTTTTTCTTTTTTTTTTGCCCATTTTTTCTTCCATGAGATTAATGCCTACTATGCTGGATAAGCAACATTTTCTGCAATTAGAGATTATTTCCAAAGTGTCACATTCCAGAAATTGTACTTTCAAATGGTGATTCAATGTAATTATAGATTACAAGGCAATGTGCAGGTAGACACAGGAAATGATATTTTTAGGACTCAGGAGAAACAAAATCCTAAAATCCCATAAAGAAAGATTGTCACCACCATCAAAATAAGAAAGTATGGTAAAGAGGAGAAAGAAAATACAAGAGGTTTTAGTAGCACAAATCTAAAATGAAAAAAATAATCGGCAATGGATTCCAGAAATAGTTTTCTGAGAAGTAAATTTTCCTAGATTTTATTTGTCCTTTGGCATCTAAAAGCTATATGCTTTTTAAAAAAATATTTGCTCCTTGGATCAAAGAGGGGAAAAATATTTAACAAAATTTTTTTTTTCTTGAGACAGTGTCTCACTCTGTTGCCCGGGCGAGAGTGCAGTGGTGTCGTCATAGCTCACTGCAACCTCAAACTCCTGGGCTCATGCGATCCTCCCGCCTCAGCCTCTTGAATAGCTGGGACTACAGGCATGTGCCACCATACCCAGCTAAGTTTTTTTCTATTTTTTGTAGAGACAGGGTCTCCTACATGCTGGTCTTGAACTCCTGGCCTCAAGCGATCCTCCAGTCTCGGCCTCCCAAAGTGCTGGGATAACAGGCAAAAGCCACCACGCCCAGCCACAAATTTATTAATAAAATTTTATTCAAATCAGAAAATAAGAATCCAATATTTTTAACTCATAAATTTATAGCAGTGGTTCTCAAAGTGTGATTTCGTGACCAGCATCATCGGTATCACCTGAGCACTTGTTAGAGGCACCTTTTCAGCCCCCACCCCAGACTTCCTAAATCAGTCAATCCGAGGATGGAGCCAAGGAATCTGTGCTTTAAAGAGTCTTCAGGTGATTCTGAAATTTGAGAACCACTGTATTACAAAATACAAGACTTGCAGGCTCTGAATAGAAACCTATTGAAGAGTTTACTAAATTATTAATATAAATACTTTATTTTGGAGAACCACCAAAATCAAATTCTCTGTTCCTATTAGTGTGTACTGTAATCAGTACCTCTTTAAATGTAAAAGTCAGAAATATCTGTATTAAAAATTTTATGTTAGAACTCATATTCAGAAAACAGCTTTTTAGATATATAAATTGATAGGCATAGACAAGCTTAATTCCAAGTGCACAGAAGGTTCAATTCGTAGATAAAAGAACATTTCATTCTAAGAAATTCTTCCTGAAAGCTAAAGCAATGAAATTCAGAAAAAATAATTTCTTTTAAATAAAAATTACTTACTGATTTTTATAAATTAAATTAACTAAAAGACTGTTTTAAATATGGTTTTAATAACATTGTTGTGAAGCTATAAAACTCCATCTAATCTCTTAGGTGTTATTTTACCTTAAAATATTTGGACTTAATAATAATAGCTACAATCCATTGAGAGTTTACCACACATCAGGACCTGCTAACCTTCATAACAACCATATGAGATAGGTAGTAGTAGTTGTGTTTTGCAGGTGGTAACCGAGGCACAGAGAGGTTAAGTAACTGGCTCAAGATCACACAGCTACTGAATAGTAGAGCTGGGTTACAAACCCAGGCAGTCTGACTGTAGAGTTTATGCTCTTAACTTACATCCTCCATTATTCCAATTTTTTAAATCAAATGTTTATATTAAATAGTTTCTTAAATATGTTAAAATTATATTTTATACAGAAGGTGACATTTTCAGTAGTTATGTGCTTCCATAAACTTTTTGTAAAAAAAAGTCATCAATTATTTAACTAAGAACTTACATCTTGATTAGGCATGTCAGCAAATGAAAGCCTTAGTTTAGTGGTTCCCAATCTTTTTGGCACCAGGGACCAGTTTCATGAATTTTTCTAAGGACCAGGGGTGGGGATGGTTTCAGGATGGTTCAAACACATCATTGTATTGTGCACTTTATTTCTATTATTATTACATTGTAATATATAAAATAATTATACAACTCACCATAATGCAGAATCTAATGCCTCTGCTGATCTGACAGGAGGCAGAGCTCAGGTGGTGATGCGAGCTATGGGGAGTGGCTGTAAATACAGATGAAGCTTCGCTTGCTCACCTGCTGCTCACCTCCTGCTGTGCAGCCCAGTTCCTAACTGGGGTTGGGGACCTCAGCCTTAGTTGATCGTATGAAGATAGAACCTTGTGAAAATTCAAACCATTTTTATTTTGAACACACTGAGGACAGAGAATTAACAAAATCCTAACATAGCTATTCATGTTTCATCCTTGTGTACATATTATTGTGAAATATTTCAGCATTGACATGCTCCAGTTTTAGCATCCAGACGAGCACTGTACATTTCTAGAGGTATTCTGGCCTTAGATTTATGTGAGTATCACGGAGGGCAAACAAATATGTATAACTGACAACAACCACTCAACGTTTAAATCTGCTCCCTCAGGCTGCCACATGCAAGGGTGTGGTCCCACAGCAGAGATGGAATTGTGGGCAAAGTGACTTGGGTATCCTTTGCCAAGCTCATCTTCTGTCCTTTAAGCTTTATGTCGCTCCTTGTGTCCTTTTTTCCCCCAGAAATGCCCTCTTGTTTCAGCTTTACTTGTCAATTGAAATCCTAACTACACTTCAAAGGCCAAATAATGTGCCGTCATGGTCTGTGATGAATCTTCCCACATGGCCCCAGACAAAATTCTTTGGAACTCCTTTAGCATTTCATCCACTCTAGTGACATTCATATTATAGTTATGTAGATGTCGACACCCCTATAAGACTGTAAATTCATTGAGGGAAGTGTCTTAAACACCTTTGCATTGCTTTAACCCCATCACAGCATCTTGCACATGAAAATAAGAATGCTTGCCCTGTCCTTATGGTTTACAAAGCGCTTTCACTACAAATCTCACTTTATCCTCGCATCTACCCCGTGACGTAGGTATAATTATTATCCCATCGTTATACACGAGGAATCTGAGAGTAAGATTAGAAAGTGTTTTACATAATGTCCCTCTGACTCCAAACCTGTGCTTCTTCCAAAGCATCTTTCCTCAAATATTTGTTGAATAAAATGACAAGTTTAAAAAATGAATTAAGCAATTCTGGGGATAGTCAGGGATCCTACTGCCAAGTTAACATTACAACCTTCCATGACTTCTCTACAACCTTCTAGACCTCCATAAAACTGCAAGCTTCCCCAGACAGCATTTGCAGGCAGAATGGGTATAGAATGTAACTACCAGGTAGAATCTGACAGATGTGGCCTGGGGAACTCATCTCCTGTCCCCTGAAGATGTAAAGCGAATGCCCTGACCATGAGCATCTGAGGGGAAGGAGAAAGAATCTCTAATCTAGAAAGTGCCAAACAGCGCAGGAATCCCTAACTGAGTATGAAGGTTCTTTCCTTCCAATCCCTCATGGGGTAATATACATGTTATTTATTATATTCTGGACAGCATCAGCCAATAGTGAATTGCCTACCACTCCACAAAAATAACCGTAGTTGGGTATCGCAACTGAGAACTGTAAACCAGCTGTCCAACTGGTGGAAGGAAGTTGGGGGGAGTGAGTGGATGGGAACAGCCACCTATTTTGGCTCTGAAACTTTCGCTCGAGCTCGTTCCCAGGCTCTATCACCTATAGAAAGTCTAACATGTAAAATTCTCAAATCAGATTCACCACCCCCCACCCCAGTTTGTTTAAAAATGCAAATTCCCAATCTGCCCTATGGCTTCTCATTCATCAGGATCAACTGAAGAGTCTTGAAATCTACCTTTAGAGAGAAAATTTCAAATGTACTCACCACAGAAAATGTTAAGTGTTTGAGGCGCTGGATATGTTAACTAGCATGACTTAATTATTCCACATTGTATTCATAAATTATAACATCACTTTGTACCCATAAATTTGTACAATTACAAATTGTCAATTTATAATGAAAAACTATTATAAATAAATAAGTTTACAGGTGATTCTGATCAATGTGATCAGTAGATCACAATTCGAGAGACAATGAGATGTGATGTGCCTCTATGAGTAGACCTGTGGTCTATCTGTGTGGTTGTTCCAACTCTGCTGTTTACCCTCAGGATCCTTTTAGAGACGATTATCTTATTAACCCGCATACTCAGCCTTAAAGCTCGCTATGCAATTGGCTGGAGCCCGTAAGAATTTATGGCATGGCGTGTGTTAATGATTCCAATTTCATTTATTTTACCAGCAGTGAAAATGAGGTCTCAGAGCCGGGGGGGAAGGCAGGTTGGGAACAAACTAAAACAAAATAACTGGCTGGAAAATATGACATACTAATCCGACGCATTGTTTACAAAGCCCCTGTGAGTCTAAACGGTGGAATAGCAAGTGCTTTTATACCCATTTTTTAGATGAGCAAACTAAGAGAAAGAGAATTGCCTTACCAAAGGTCATGGAGTGAAGAAACCATAAAAAGAGAAAGCCTGTCACCTCCACACCCAACAGTCCTCTGAGCACACCCACTGTCAGCTTCCTGGCCTTTGGATTCATGCCACATATCTACAGAGATTCATGAGTTGCTGTCAAGAAATGATGAAGACAGATTTTTGTCTTTAGTGAGTAAGTGATTTACTGAGTTCAGTTATTCTAGAAATGTAGACTTGCTCACACAGATTTAGTCTGTGCCTCAGTCATTTTCATTGTGAATTTCCATAAACCTCCTGGCTAAAGTGACAAAATATTTTATACAGAATATGTTAATACTTATAGGTAACCATAAGTCATGATTTAAAAATCACTAATATTGTTAACTAGGCAATTTACTAGTTTGTGAACTGATCGAAACATTTATTTGATCACTACTTGAACATTTACTTAAACATTTAATTGATCGACACTAAGACTAATATCCCAAACTGTAATAATTTCCCGAAAAAGTATGTCTCATGATGCTCTTGGTTTTCAAGTTAAGACCAAAACTGTGTTCAAGAAACATGTGTGTACCAGACTGAGCAACATAGCGAGACCCCGTCTCTACAAAAAATAGGAAAATTAGCCAGGGGTGGTGGTGCACGCGTGTAGTCCCAGCTACTCGGGAGGCTGAGGCAGGAGGATCGCTTGAGCCCAGGAGTTTGAGGTTGCAGTGAGCTATGATGATGTCACTGCACTCTAGCCTGGGCAACAGAGCAAGACCCTGTCTCAAAAAAGAAAAAGAAAAGAAAAGAAACATGTGTGTACATACTAGACTCATCGCCCATCAACACTCTTGGGATATGCATATATAAGCTTCATTTTTTTAATGTCCAAGTGGTGGGAACCAAAACTAAAAAAAGAAATGTCCTCAATCCTCAAGAGTGGCACAACATATTTGTGTGTGTCATTGTTGGAGAAAGTTATGTTTATAGAAAGAAGAGGAATCTAAATTAGGAACACACTAAGATTTCCTTTTTTTCCCATTTTTTTCTTGTATGACACATGACAAAAGAAACATGTTTTTAATTTTAGGACTTCTCTTTGTTGAAATAAGTTGCGACAACATCACTTTTATAGTCGACTCAATTCCATGTTAGTTTTCAGGAATGGAACTTCTATTTATTTTGGTATTGACACTGCCAGAAACGTTTTTAAAGCTCAGCTAAAGAAGAGATCCTTGCTTTGCATGACTCTGTAAAGGAAAATATAATGATCCACTCGAAACCAAAGACTTATTTTGGCACCTGCTATAAATAGAGACAAAGAATAATTTGGAAATTTTGTGTAAATGTTACAAATATGAATCTCGTTGATCTGCTTTTTAAATAAGGAATGCAACTCGGCAAAGAACACTGTGTGGCGCTTTACTGAGAAATATACGTCGGAAACAAAATTTTAAAAATCTTTCCAAGTAAATTCTTATCCCAACTGTTTTCTGCAATATTGATTTTGTTTTAAAAATAAAATAGATTTCTATACGTTGTTTTAAAAATAAAATATTGTAAACTAATGTAAAAGGAGTAGCAAAGCTTAACAAACTTCAACTCATAAAGTTTAAATTAAACTCAGAGTTTAAACTGATTGAGTTTAATTTCATTCTAATTGGGGAATCTGCAGTTTAAAGAAGAAATGGCTTTAATTTCTGATATATTCTCTATCAGCCCCAAATATTTGGTTATTTTTATTTTAAAGAGTTAAGTTTAAATATTTTAGTCTTCCTGCCGGGCACGGTGGCTCACGCCTATAATCCTAGCACTCTGGGAGGCCGAAGCAGGTGGGTCTCTTGAGGCCAGGAGTTTGAGACCAGCCTGAGCAAGAGCGAGACCCCATCTCTACAAAAAATAGAAAAAGTAGCCGAGCGTCATGGTGGTGCGCACCTGTAGTCCCAGCTACTCATTTGGCTGAGGCAGGAGAGTTGCTTGAGCCTAGGAGTTTGAGGTTGCAGCCACTGCACTGTAGCCCGGGTGACAGAGCTAGACCCTGTCTCAAAAAAAAAAAAAAAATTTAGTCTTCTGAATATTTTAATTAGCATGTGTTCTTTGACTGCTTCCCTCCCATTTTCCACTACAGCACTAACTAGGTCAACCAGGGTTGCTTGGCAGCCTTTGGGACCATGGACTCATTGTGTGGTTTCATGTTTTCTTAAAAAAAAAAGAAAATTTTTGTAACCAAACCAAACCAAAGCTATGATTCTCAAGGGTTTGTGGCTTGATTGAAATCTGAACAGGAAACATGGACTGGTGATGCTAGTAATGTGACCAGCTGTGACAAAAACTTCATTACACTCCCCAAGTGAAACCAGGAAGCTCACTCAAGAAAGGGAAGGCAGATCCAGCTACATTTGAGAGCAAGGAGGTGGCACAGCAAGCAAGGTGCAAAGAAAACATAGCCAATCCTGTGGCTGGCCCTAGTAAACCAAACCGAGCTACCCATGAATTTGAATTTCTAGTTGAGCTTTCATGTTGCCTTGATGAATTAGCTGGTGTACATCATTGAGCTCTTGTAGGTTTTCTTTAGTGTCTGTATTCTCCAGAGAATTCATTTTCCACAAGTTGTATGGTTGTTTGCCACAGGAGAAAGCTAGAAGAAATGTTTAAAAAGGTACTTTCACAGGACACATAGCAATTTGATTAGTCTTTCTTCTTTTTTGGGCAGATATGCTTTCTTTCTCGGGTTTTACTATGGATAGTATTCTCTGATTTTATGGATAAAGGTTTGTTCCTTCCTTGTTTTATCCCCAGCATAGCACAAAGCACCCAAGCTCTGATGTTGTTCTTGATTCTCCTTCTATGTAAGCTTTTTAAAAAATTAATATGCTGGTTATCTACCTAAAGGAAATGAAGACATTTTATCAAAAAGATACCTACACTCGAATGTTTATCACAGCACAATTCACAAGTGCAAAGATGTGGAATTAACCTAAGTGTCCTTCAATTCATGAATGGATAAAGAAAATGTGGTATATATGCACACCATGGAGTACTACTCAGCCATAAAAAGCAATGAAATAATGTATTTTACAGCAACGTGGAGGGAACCGGAGGCCATTATCCTAAGTGAAGTATGTCAGGAATGGAAAAACAAATACCACATGTTCTCACTCATAAGTGGGAGCTAATAGATGGATACACGTGGGCACAAGGCGATGTAAAGGAAACTAAGAAGTGGGGGCAGGAGGGTGGGTGTTTGTTAAAACCTTACCTATTGTGTACATGAACACTCTTCTGGTGATAGGCACACCAAAAGCCCTGACTTAAGCATTATACAAGATACCCTTGTAACAAAAACACTTGTACCCCCTTAATTAATATTTTGAAATTTTAAAAATATGAAAAAATAAAATAAAATAAATTAATAATCTTGTTATGATGGTTTTTGGAGTGAACAACATATTAATAATGAATAATGTGAATGCAACAACACATTAAATTGTAAGAGAAGAGTTACACTTCAGAAAATTCTCAGCAAGTTATTGAAAACGAAGTTTCTGTTAAGTAAATATTACTTTAATTTTGGACTTGCTTATCTATCAATAGATCTTACGGTATTTTATTGATAGATTTGACTCCTGTCTTATTGACTACCGAGCATACTGACCATGAAGACTATTCTAAAACCATCCACTTACCTTTGTCCTCTCCTTCCACACCCTTGCAAACCCACCTCCTCACCAGGGGTCCCAGGGTCCTACTTCACTGAGTTCCAGGCTAACCAGCATAAGCTCCTTTAACTTTACCAGACCCACCCACAAATATCTGATATTTCTCTTCTCTTCTGCAAATAAACACTTCTCGCTTGTATCCGTTTCCTCCTCCTTCTGTCCTGTCTTAGAGGAAAAGCACCCCTCCCTCTTCCACGATCTACACCTGTGTCTCAGAACTCTTGATTGTTTCACATAAATAGGTGAGGGCCAGACGATTGCTCATACCTGGGAGGTGGAAGTGGGAGGGTCACTTGAGGCCAAGAGTTTGAGGCCAGCCTGGACAACATAGCAAGACCCCCATCTCTACCAAAAAAAAAATTTTTTTTTTAAATTAGCTGTTAGCACAAGAGGATTGCTTGAGTCCAGGAGCTTGGGGCTGCAGTGAGCTGTGATCCTGACACTGCACTCCAGCCTGGATGACTCCATTTCTAAAAATAAGTAAATAAGTGAGGCAATGTAAGAAAAGCATATGTGCTTTGTGAGAGAAGTTATTGTTGTATTATTAGGCTATATAAGAGTAGGTTCTTTTCCCAGAACTAACCCCTTAGATGATAACTTTTTGCATTACCAGTTGTTTTTGTTTTTGTTTTTTGGTCACTTTAGGATTGAATCCTATCCAACAAAAAAGGAATTTTAAACCTATCTCTTATTGGAAGCCCTTAACTCATTCCTGGATCCCTGTCAAAGTTGGATCCCAGCTCCGAGATCCTTAGCTCCCCACCCCCCAACTCAGGCTATGGAATGTCTCAGGCTGGAAAAAGACAAAGCAACTTCCTCCAGAGCTGTTAGATTCCACCAAGCCACTTGGAAAACATTAAAAGCACAGTCCTCAAAGGAAGGGCTAGCGAAGGCCAGACTTCACCACTTATTGGTTGTGTGACCTCGGAATTTTATACCTCACCTTAGGCATCAGGATTGTAGAAAGTCGGGACAAGACTAGAACGCCTCTGGCATAAGACTTAAGAGGATTTCAAAACCTAAGTAATCAATATATATAAAATCTTAATGCAATAGTTTAAAAAAATCAAAATTAATGATGAGAAAGTACCAAAATTTTAAAGAACGATAGTGTCAGCAATAATGCTGTGTGGAGCTGTATATACTAAGCCTGAGCAAAAGAAAAACTCAGTTAAGTAATATGGATTCTATCTTTATTTAAAATTTTGATGTTTTATTTATCATGGATTTTTTTCCACATTGATTAGCTGTTTTTTTCTTTTTCTTTTCAGTATTTCATTATTATTATTTATCATAATTACTGAGTACTTTTTGCTCCCACTTAAATTTTGAATTGCAGACAAGTGCCTCACTTTGCCTCACTCAGTCCTAGCTCTCTTTAGCACTGTTTTGATAGTTTTGCTTCCAGAGACCAGTGATTAATTCTATTAATAATATAAGATTAAAGAGTTTATTATTCAGGTAAGGGAAACATTTTATTTGACCTGCAAAACAAGTTGAGAGTTTGTTTTGGCTTCATTATCACAATGATAATCCTTTTTCAGAGTGTCTCCCTGCATATACCTTACTGACAAGCAGGTAAACCAAATGCTTAATCCAATGACTCTGTCCAACTAGCCCCTTCTGTCTGCTGCCTGCCTGAAATACTTAGGGTAATCCATCACAATTTTTGAACTGGCGATTTTCCATACAACCAATCCACTAAGAAATACAGGGCATTGTCTATAAGGAACAAGAATCATAGGAGATGTGTACCTAAAAGCTAGAAGAAAATAGTTTGGTTTTAATGCCCTATAATCATTAGTTTAACACATTAACTACCATGTGAGTTGTATTTAACTCACACCAGTTTTGAGCCCAGGGCCTCATGAACCATATGTAACTCACACATCTCTTCACCTTGGGAGCCGCAAGAACTATTTTTCAAGTTGCATATAACTCATGCACAGAAAACAATAAAAAATAAATTGTTCATTAAATTAGAAAGGACCATTTTGTTTTCAAAGTTTTTATTCTATTTTTGTAATAAAACACCGTGGACCCAAGGAAAAATTTTTTTTGTGTGTGTGGCAGTCAATGTGTTAAAGGTGAAGTCCGGCAGGGGACAAAGTGGACTAAATACGGCAATGTTTCCCCTTTGTTGATGTAGGGACATAATTTGTCAGCAGATAGGGAAGAAATATTCTAGTTGTAATTAAAACTGGAGTAGAGAAAGGGACGAAGATGCTTATTTATCATTAGTTCAGCGTCAATTACATCTTGGATCGGAAGGTGCCAAAATCCTCATGGGGCCCTGCGGGTGTAATCAGACTCCCTTCTGGAATCAGCCAATTCCAAGTGGCCATGCTGACGTAGGTAGCTGGTCCTGGCAGCCAGAATGTCTCCGAAATGAGAGAATTGATGGTGGGCCCAGCACTGGCATTTGGCTTCTTTACTTCCTTGGCACTGAAACAAAATCAATAATTTCAAATTCTCAACTTGAAAGTTGGGTGGGAAGTGATCAGTAGCATCATTTGAGGGCCCACTTAGCACCCCGAAAAAGTTTATGGCAGGGCAGGAATTACCACGTGTGGCAGATAAGACATTGACCTGAATCTTTATAGAGTAGTTCAAATCAGACATTTTCACTTTGGGAGGAATCTTAGAAATCAGCCAATTTAAACAAGTCTCGTTTTACAGATGTTGAAACTTGCTCAAGATCACCCAGTCTCTTAGAATAAACCCAGATTTATGGACTTCCCATTCCAGAATTCTTTCTACTACTTGATTCTGCCTGCTTGTAGGAAATGCTGTTTGTTAAGTTGAATATAGTTAGAATATCATGGAATGACAATGGAAATTTTTTTCACACAAAGTAAAAAAAACTATTCACGTGAATTTGAGATGAAAAAAGAGTCTGGTTATTTGTGTTATAGACATACTGGTTTGATATCAAAATCATCCTTATCAAAGATAACAATTTTAAAGTGTTCCAAATGTTGAGGTATTATATGATTGAAATTAGTGATATGTTAGGTGTTTAACCTGGATACACCAGTTCTCTCATGTATGCACTCTTTCCTACCTAAATCACAGAGTCAATCTCCTTTCGTTACAGCCCACATTGTAAGGGGCACTCAGCTCAGTACAGTGATAATTAGTATAAAAATAGAGACAAGAATTTAATATTGTATTGTATTCAAATGGTAGTTAAGGTATTCATTCTAAAAAAATTTGTGGCCGGGAGCAATGGCTCATGCATGTAGTCCCCGCTACTCAGGAGGCTCAGGAGGGAGGATCTGGGGAGCCCAGTCTGAGGCTGCAGTGAGCTGTGATCCTGCCACTGCCCTCCAGCCTAGGTGACAGAGCAAGACCCCGTCTCTAAATAAATACATAAAAATAAAAAGACTCGTGACACAACCTACAAATACCTGAATATTTAGATCATATCCACTTGACACCATCATTTTTGGAGTGACTTTATTGGGGGCAATAAACAAAGTAGTGAAACTACAAAACAAAATTGTCTGTACCAAATGAAATCCCTTCTCCAGGAAGACACTTTAAAGAACCCCTGTACAGAACACAATTTGATTGATAGAGCATTGTCGTATGTGGACAATGAGTGCCTCAGGCCTTTTCTTAAAAGGTGGCATGTTGGTTTATTCCTAGAGTTTTCTGAATTTTCTGAAACTCGTTCACAACCCCCCCATATCCTAATTAATTTAATTTTAAAAAGACAAGAGCATTGACCTAACACCACCAAACTTTCCATTAAAAGCATTTTAATGCCTATAAAAATCAAATAAGTGTCTCAGTTTGTATGTATGCCATTTGAAGCATCCAAAGAGTACAAGAAATTTCCAACTGAATTGGAAAAATGTAATGGATCAGACATCAATGTAACTGCCAAAAACCCAGCAGGAGGCAAACAACAGCCCAATACAGAATTGACCTAAGTTTCAATTGCATTTTTTAAAAGTTTTAGTGAAGTATAATTGACATATATTAAACTATGCTTAGTTAAGATGCAGAATTTTGGCATATATCACCATGAGCAAGATCATGAACATAGCCATCACCCCCTGAAGTTTCCTTTTGCACCTTTGGAATCCCTCCACCACAGCCCAGTGCATTTTCTAGAACTTTGTACAAATGGAATCATCCAGCGTATCTGGCTTCTTTAACTTAAGGTGATTATTTTAAGATTCGTCCATGTTGTTGTGTGTGTCCATAGGTCTTTTTTTTTTTTTCTCTGAGAATTGTTCCATTGTATGGCTGCACTGCAATTTGTTTATCCATTCACCTGTTAATGGACACTTGGATTATTACACATACAGCTGCTATAAGCATTTGTTATAGGAATACTTTTCTCTTGATTAAAATACCTGGGAGTAGAGTGACTGGGTCATATGATTGGTGTAGGTTTAACTTTCTTTTTAAACTGCCAAACTGTTTTCCAAAGTGGTTGTACCACTTTACATTTGCATCAGCAGTGAATAACAGTTCCAGTTTCTCCGCATACTTGCCAACACTTGATAAGGTCACCCTTTTAAATTTTAGCCATTCTAATAGGTATGCAGTGGTACCATTGTGTTTTTAATTTGCATTTCCCTAAGACTAATGATGTTGAATATCTTTTCATGTGCTTTGTTTACCATCTGTATATCTTTTTTAGTGAAGCGGTGATTCAAATCTTTTGCCCATGTTTGGGTTGTTTTCTTATTATTGGATTTTGAGACTTTAGGATCTGAATATAAATCAGACTTCTCTGATATATGTTCTGCAAATACTTCCTTTTAGTCTGTGGCTTGTCTTTTCATTCTCTTAACAGTGTCTTTCACAGTTTCTTTTGAAGAGAGACATTTTTAATTTTGATGAAGCCTAGTTTAGCAATTTTTTTCTTCTTATAGGTTGTGCTTTTGTTGTCATAGTTAAGAAATCTTTGCCCAACACAAGGTCACAAACCTTTTCTTCTATATTTTCTTATAGAAGCTTTATAGTTTTAAGTTTTACACTTACGTCTATGACTTATGAGTAAATTTTTGTATGTGGTGTGAAGTGTGGATCAAAGTTCATTTTTCAACGTATGGTATCAAATTGGTCCAGCATTGTTTGCTGAATAGACTAACCTTTCTCTCCTGAATTGTCTTTGCACCTTTGTCAAAACTCAGTTGTCTATATGTATGTGGTTCTATTTCTAGAAAATCTGGGTTTTTTTTTCTTTGATGAATTTGTCTATCCTAGCTCAAATTACACACTATTGTGATTGCAGTAGCTTTATAAAAAGTTTTGAAATCAGGCAGTGTTAGTCTACCAACTTTGTTCTTCTTTCCAAAATTGTTTTGTCTATTGAACAATGCAATAAATTGTTTTTATTTCCATATGAATTTTAGAATCTGCTTGTAAATATCTACCAAAAATCTGCTGGAATTTTTACTGAAATTGAATTGAATCAATAGATCTATTTGGGAAGAAGTGGTATGTTGACAATGCTGAGTATTTCAACTCATGAACAAGAAATGTCTCTCCATTTATCTGTCTTCTTTAATCTCTCTCAGCAATGTTCTGTAGTTTTCAGCATACATATTTGCACAGCTTTTGTCAGTTTTATTTCAAAGCGTTTTATATTTTCGTCACAATTATTAAGTGGTATTTTTTTTTAATTTTGATTTCCAAATGTTTGTTCCTAGTATATAAAAGTACAACTGGTTTTTACACATTGCTCTTTTATCCTGCAACCTTGCTAAACTTACCTGTTACTTCTAGTATCTTTTTGTAAATACCATCAGATTTTCTGCATAGACAATTATGTCATTTGAGAATAAAGGCAATGTTATTTCTTTCTTTCAATCTAGGTGCCTCTCTAGCTTTCTTTTGATTAGTGTCAGCATGGTACATTGTTTTTTATGCATTTACTTTTACTCTTACTTTTAACATAAATATGTCTTTATATTTAAAGTGTATTTATTGTAGACAGCATATGCTTTTTCATCAAATCTGACAGTATTTTTCTTTTCCTGAGTTGTTTAGACCATTTACTTTAATGTGATTATCGATATGGTTAGGTTTAAGTCTATTTAACGATTTGGTTTGTATTTTTCTCATCTTTTCTTTGTTCTCCTTTGCCTCTTTGACTTCTTTTGGATTGAGAATTTTTTATAAATCCATTTTATCTCCTTTGGTGTCTTATTGCCATAACTCTTTGGTGTTGTTTTAGTATTTGGTTTAGGATTTCTAGTACACTTTTTAACTTATCACAGGCGATCTTCAAATGATAGTACAACTTCATGTATGACATGAGAGTCTTAAAATAGTATTCTTTAATTTCTCCCCTTCTTGCCTTTATGCTTTTGTTGTCATATATTGTATTTATGAATATGTTATAAATCCAACAATACATTTATTTTGTTCAAATAGTCAGCTATTTTTTAAAGTGATCCAAATATTATATATTTACTTATTTAGCTACCATTTCTGGTGCTCTACATCCCTATGGATTGACACATATTTCTACTTAATGTCCTTTTTCCTCTACTTGAAAGATTTTCTGTAACATTTCTTATAGGGTGAGTCAGCTATTGATGAATTCTCTCAGCTTTTGTATATTTAAAAATCTATAGTTCCCTTTATTTCTGAAAGATCATTTTGCTGAGTATAGAATTTTAGGTTCCTAGTGTTTTTTTTTCTCTCATGACTTTTAAGATGTTACTCCACTGTCTTCTCACTTGCGTTCTTTCCAAAGGGAAATCTACTTTTATCCTTATCTTTGTTTCTCTGTACATAATGTGTCTTTTTTATAATATCTTGCAGCCTTCATAATTTTTGTATCATTGATTTTTGAGCAACTCAACTATGATGTTTCTTGATGTAATTTTCTTCATATTTCTTGAGTTTGGGATTCATTGAGATTCTTGGATCTATTGGTTTATAGTATTCATCAAATTTGGGAAATTTAGACTATTGTTTTTTCAAATATTTTGCTTCCCCCACTCCTTTGGGGATTCCAGTTATACACATATTAGATCAATTGATTTTATCTCACAGCTCATTGATGCTCTTTTTATTTTTTAAATTTGTTTTCTCAATGTTTCATTTTGGATAGCTTCTGTTGCTGTGTCTTCAAGCTCACTAATCTTTTCTTTTACAATATATAGTCTTCCATTAATCCTATCCAGTGTATTTTTAATCTCAGATATTGTAGTTTTTAATCTCTTGAAGTTTGATTTGGGTCTTTTTATATTTTCCACATCTCTACTTAATATTTTGAATATATGGAATATAGTTATAGTAACTTTTAAGTTTATTTCTCTGCTAATTTTATTATTTGTGTCAGTTCTTAATTGGTTTCAGTTGATTGCTTTTTGTCCTCAGTGTGGTTTATGTTTTTCTGTTTCTTTGCATGCCTGGTAATCTCTGATTGCATGCCAGACATTGTGAATTTCACTTTTTTGGATACTGGATATTTTTGTAATTCTTGAAATATTCTTGAGCTTTGTTTGTTTAAGTTACATGGAAACAGTTTGATCTTTTTAGGTCTCTAATCCATCTGATTAATTATTTTCCTGGCCTTGAGTAGTTTCTTCACATACATTCTTGGATCATTACTCAGCTGAATACCAGAGAGAGCCCTCTGACAATTTCTGGTGCGCTCTCTTTCTGTGCACCTCTCTCTTCTCAGAAGCTCTGTCCTGAGAACTCTAGCTGCCTTGATCTCCCCAGACTCTCAGCTTCATTTCCTCAATTCAGGAAATCCATCAGGCTCTGCCTGAGTTCCCCTTCTCTGCAGTACAACCTAGAAACTCTCTCAAGGCAGTAAGCTGGGGCAATCATAAAGTTCGCTTTGTTTGTTTTCCATCTCCCAAGAATCACCGTCCTTTGTTTCTTGGTGTGTGGTATCTTTAAAACCATGGTTTCAAATATTTTGCTTGTTTTGTTCTACTCTGGTTTTGGTTTTGGCATTGGTTTTGATTGTTTCAGGCAGGAGCATAAATTCAGTCCCTTTACTCCATCTTGGCCAGAAGCAGAGGTCCTCAACTTAATTTGTAACCTATTATAAAACTAGTCTACATTTTCTCTTGAAAGATTTTATATATTCATATTTCTCAGTATTTCAACCAATAATTTAAAGCTTGATGGTGCAAATGTCAAAGAGTAAAAAAAGTCCCCTGGTTTCAAAGAAAAACACAAAAGCTCAAAGACATTAAATGATTTTGTGTCCATCTGTGGCTTTAGCACAAACCACTGCAAAACAAAACAAAACAACAAAAAAAACTTACATTATCATGCAGAGGTCTCTTAGTTAAGGATGACTGTACCTTAAACCAAGAAATAATTCAAAAACATAAAGTTTATGAAGAACACAATAAATAGTAATAACGTTTTATATACTTATTGCTTTAATTGGTGATACTTTTTGCAGTTGGTAAAATTATAGTCCTCAAAATCATTTGTAAAATATTATTTATATCTGAAGCCTTCCACACATGAATTTATAGAGTGCACTGAAAAAATATTACAGTTAAATTTTGGCAAATCAAGGGTGCCCTTAATTTTAATGATTCATATTGCTAATTTGATGTTACCATTTCATAAGTAAATGACAACATGGCATTATAATATACAGAGACTACACATCATTCCTGAATAGAACTTTGTCCTGACCTAAAAAATAAATGTGTAATAATGATAGAAAGTACCATAAAGCTAATCCCCAAATCCCATAATCATACATTCAATAACAAGGTATCCAGTATCCATGTAGACTAAAATGTTTGCATAAGGTAAACACCAAGAGCCACGTAAAAAAGTCAGGGAAGATGTAGGTTTCATGGGACTTAAAACTTAGACAATGTGGGGATCCTTTGTAAGGAACAAAATCCAAAATTACAAATATATAACTCTTACAAAAAAGGAAGTTAACATAGTATTCCTGAAAGGCATTCCAGTACTGGAAGCCTCATCCATGAACAGTACTGACTGTGAACCACGTACATACATTCTACCAAACCTAAACTGAATGTATCTCCAACTCAAGTCCCTTAGAGATGAAAAGTACAAAATATACCCATGGTCACATCAGTGTCACCTGATGCAAGGGAAAATGTGCAGGAGGGCAAATTGGAAGGGAAAGACATTCGGTGTTAATCAATTGTAGTTCATATATCTTACCTTTGCAGATGTTGCAAAACCATATGACCGTGCTTGTACATTGCTAGGCCCCCTAGGGCAGCGGTCCCCAACCTTTTTGGCACCAGGGACCGGTTTCATGGAAGACAAGTTTTCCACAGATGGGGGCGGGGGGGATGGTTTCAAGATGATGCAAGCCCATTACATTTATTGTGCACTTTATTTCTATTATTATTACATTGTAATATATAATGAAATAATTATACAACTCACCATAATGCAGAATCAGTGGGAGCCCTGAGTTTGTTTTCCTGCAACTAATGCTGCCACTGATCTGACAGGAGGCGGAGTTTAGGCAGTGATGCGAGCAATGGGGAGCGGCTGTAAATACAGGTGAAGCTTCGCCAGCTTGCCCACCACTCACCTCCTGCTGTGCAGCCAGTTCCTAACAGGCCATGGACCGGTACCGGTCCAAGACCCAGAGGTTGGGGACCGCAGCCATAAAGGACCATTAGCTTTACCCTAAATCCATACTTCTCATGGAAGAAAAGGAGGGGACATGGTGAAAGTACAGACTGATATGACTTAAATTATCACATCTCCATCTCTCTCCAAACAAGTACCTTTAGAAACATCAACATTGGGTACTCATGGGGATCTTGCCTTTAATATATCTCTAAACACTGAAAGTCCAAAGGCTACTATTGGGTACATGTCTGCCTATTGGTTTAATTTAACATGGAATATAAAAGGGAAGATTATAGGAAATAAGTGGGTAAGAAATGGGGAAGGGGGCTAGAAAAGGCCATCTAGATATGGGGTGCTGCTAGCACAGAGTAAAAAATGACCCGGGATTCCAGGTCATTTTATGCTGGCTCTATCCATTGACTCAGTCACCAACCACCTAAGCAGTTGCTATGGGGACCGCCTACCGTTCACATGGGTCCCCTTGACTAAACGTCCTGGGAAACTCAGACAAAAGGTAGCAACCCTATCCCATACTTGGATTAATAGCTGGGAACAGAACATTTTTCCCCTCCTCAGCTATTCTGTTCTTGTCTAAATCAATTTGTTATGCCATTATGTTACAGAATGTATTCATACGGCAATTTTTGCCAACTTACTTCTTACCCTTTAACATGCAATAACAGACAGAAGTCCATCCACCATGAACTTAGCCTGAGGAGCATTGTGTTCTCCAGTCCCAAGTCTTTGTATTGTTAGAACACTACAATGGGTTCGTAAAGAGACATCACATTAAAAACAAATATGTTTCTGAGCATGCACACGCATACACACTACAACCCTATAGTTCCCTAAATGTCTATATAGTAAATCCTAAAGAGAAAGGCCTATGTCAGATATAAATAATTTCCTCCAGAGATATTGGAAATCCCAGGACATTCTCTGGGATCTTGTCTCTTGGTGTCTTTCCCACAGAGAAATATTAAACTAATGGCGTGGATTACACCTACAGTGCAAGGTGAAACTGAACACCAAGGCAACCCCTGGAGGATTAGGTTTTGATTTCTGACACCACCTGTTAACGTAGGCATCATAATCCCTGGGAGCACAAAATGGCTCAGAGGCAGGACTGCTTGTGATAAAGTTTACAGGTAACCCTGTCATTTTTCAATTTCAGTCATTTCAAGACAAGGTAAAAGGATTGTAGCAAAGGGGCATCTACTACCACAACTGTAGGTTAGTTTGGTAGGGTCCATATAGGTCACAAAAGGAACAGGACTGTGGGACCATCTGTTTATATTTACCATTGCTCTACAATTCTGAGTCAGCAGCAAGCAGGAGATTGCATCACCTGCCCTCCAAAGAACCACTATCACCCCAAACACACACTTCATCTGAAAAAGTTTTCACTTTTTTTCTTTGTATAAAGAATCTTTGAATTAACAAGAAGCAGCATAGTATTGTATTTGATATTTTCACAGTAGCTTGTAATGCATTTAATGAATCAATTTTTCATCAGGCTATTTGACATCTTATTAAAAAAAAAAAAGTGACTTTACAAGGTGGAGAGGAAAGAGCGTGGCTTTTGGATTCAGACAACAGTAATTTCCAATGCCGAACCCACGACTTAGAAGCGCTGTGATTTTGGACAAGATTCTTACTCTTAAGTATCAGTTACTTCTTTGCTAAATGGAGATAGAATATCTATTTTGAAGATTTGTTGGGAGGATTTAATAAGCGGTATGATCCATGTATCTGATAAATAATAAGTATATAATAAATATCTCCATTTCGCAGTTCCTATGGCAGTTTTTTTTTGTAAGTGCAGGATTATTTTGTGTGACTGATGACAAAATTTTCTCAGTTTTCAGCAAGTGTCTCAAAGAATTCTTTCTATAAATGTCTTTTATCAGGGCATTAAAATAATTGACTCTGAGAACATTTGATTTTATTATTATTAAAAGAGCTATGTAATATGAAGTAGTTTATTTATGGAACCAAAAAGTCTTATTCTTTTTAACTGCATTCCCAATTTCCACCTTTTGCCTGGGCCTGTTAGGTTGGGCAAATAAAATGTGATGGAAATCAACTGGAAAATTGGAATTCGACAAACTTTACTTGGCTTTGCTCTTTTCGAACTTACCACATACAATTCTTCAAGTCTTTTAATCCTCTTGTGGGTATCCTTTCTCCCAAATAACAACCCTTGCTTTCTGCATTCAGTGAATCCACAAGTATTTATTAAAAACCTACAGTGAGCCTCCACCACCACATTAAGCACTAGGGGGTCTATAAGAAAAATAAATGATAACAGATTGTATACTAATTATTGGTTCACAAACCACACATAGAACCTCTCTCCTTACCTTGAAAGAGGTAATTTTCACACTCCAGGAACTTAAAATCTAGGGAGATATTATCACACATGAATCAATTAGCAAGCAGTTGATGATTGTATACTTATAAAGTGTTAATTCATGTGGGCTAAACTTTCCTAAATAGTTAGCCAGAGACAGGATATATCACTAAGGGTCAGGTCACCAGGAGATCCATCATGGAAATGTTTGGATTTTAGATGGATGTTAAATGCAAGGAAAACATTAGAGAGGCTGTGAAATAGTCCAAGGATATTACCTGCAGGGGGACTGGATCAGTAGATATTTAAAAGGAGCCAGATGATTAATTTGGGGGGCAGGGAGAAGGAGGTATGGATAGAAACACTGGTTTTAGCTAGATGGGGAAGACTTGAATGCAAGGCTTGGCTTTATGTTATTTTATTCTATAGGCCAGTATGGTGCCAGCTGGGGGAGAAGAGGTTGGTGGGGAAGATGGGATTTAAGGAAAGTAGTAAACACCTTAATATAATATAAAAATTTCAATTTGTTTTTTGAGGGTCTACCTCTTGGCTTGTTCTTTCGTTAATTTACCCACTGTATTCCCACATCAATAACTGTTTCATTTAACTACCCTCTTCATTCAGTTGAGTTCAATTCGTTATATTTTTGACCACCTATTATGCACTAAACACAGCCCTAGAGAAACAAAGAAGAGTAAGAATTAATGTCTCCTCTCAAGGAGCTTACAATTTAGCCCAGAAGAAGTCCTGAGACGCTTTGTGGTAGTACACAAGGTCATGATAATACTAAGGTGTTGTTTGTCTTTTTCACGGTGATGCCAGTGACCCTGGTGGCATAAAAGCAGTGGTGGGTAAAAATGCTGGCACCTGTGCCCCCATTGTGGCAGTGTCACCCAACTGTACTGGTTGTCATATTCTTTTGCTGGGCAATCACAGAAATAAGTCACCAGTTTCACTGAGGAACATAATCCATACAGCAGTAAAAATTCTTAACTTTATTAAACACTTGAATAGGTGCCTTTTTTTTTTTTAATAATAAATGAGGCAGAGTCTCTCCATGTTGCCCAGTCTGGACTTGAACTCCTGGGCTCAAGTGACACTCCCACCTCAGCCTCCTGAATAGCTGGGACTACAGGTGCCCACTACAGGCTCAGATGTCTTTTTAATATTTGCTGTGACTAACTGCTTAAAGCACTCTTGCTGCACACTGAAGCACGATGATTGTGTCAAAACAAAAGCACTTCTGCCCTTTTCAGTTGAACACATTGAGCATGTTTTGTGGAACATTTTTATTTAAAGAAAAACTGCTAGACAAACTTATGGTTAGTCCAACATGAGTATTTGGGAGAAATTTTCTCAAAATTTAACCAAATGAGCCTGTCACTTCATGGGAAGCAACTGGCAGTATTTTCAATAAAAAAAAAAATCCAAGCTTTCAGGAAAATATTAGAATTTAAGAAAATTTTATCTGCCACCAATAGCTTGACAGTTTGTCAGTACTTAAAAGACTTTTCCGATGAAATTGGTGGTGATATTAATGACTGATTTTTTCATATTGTATAATAAATGTGTCAAAATTTTGAAGATCTGCACAATTCAGTAAACCAATGCATAAGGTTATAAAATCATGCTTAAATAGAAGATCTATTCAACGTGCGTGGAAGACCAATGGGTTTCAATGTAACAGAGTTCAAGAAGTTCACTGATACAGCTTTAAATTCCACATTTCAACTAACATTTAAAAGATAAACTATTTCATGTCAAGTTTTGGTGTACTACCAAAGAATATCCATGATGATTATCTAGAAAGCCTAAATCATTGCATATATGTTTGAGGCCAGATTTTCTTTGTATACTTCAACCAAACTAACAGCACAACAGATTGAATGCAAAAGCAGCTATGAGAATCCAGCTGTTTTCTATTAAGGCAAATATTAAAAGAGATTTGCCAAAATGTAAAAGAATGCCATTCTACTCATTTTTTTGTTTGTTTGGTGAAATATAGTTTATTTTAATAAAACATATAATGAGTTTATCACTATTTCGAAATGATTTAATAAATAAATATTTAAAATTGTTTTCAGTTTTCCTTTCTAATATGATAGATATATTATCTAGATAGATAATCAACAGAAACAAAAGCTCTTTGAGGTCCTTAATTTTTTAAGAGTGAACTGGGTTCTGAGACTAACAAGTTTGAGAACTGCTGGTCTAGCCAATTATGGGGTGTCTAGGGAAGCCTTTTCCCACTTTTCAAGCACTTCCTTACCCTTTGATTAATAAAAATCACTGTAGCTCACTAATTATCAGGGGTGCAATTAGGATTGAGAACATGCTAAGCTTCCTCCATGTGTTGTTTTTTATCAGTCATATATTCTGTTTCCATAGTTAGTATTCTATTTATGTCATTTGAATGTCATATATGCTTGGCAGGCTTTTTTCTTCCCAAGATTCTTTTTTTAAATTTCATCAAAGTTGTTTTTGCATCGTTTAGAGGCAAATTTTTCTACAAAACTGGATAAATAAATCAGATCTCTCTCAGCTGCCAACCCACCTCAAACTTACAGCTCCAAAAAGGCAATTACTCTCACTGTTTCCAGCTGATTCTTAGGGTATTTACCTCTATCTGTCTGTATAACACACTATCATGAAACCTTAATTTTCAGTAGTTGGCACTATCTACTGACTCCCCACTGTGGAGGATGGGACTCCAGTTCTCTTTCACCTCATGCTCCCTAAGACAGTCGCTGTCACTGCCCAAACACACCACCCCTCCTCATGCCCTCATTCTCCTAATACCAACATTTTGGATATCAAAAGAAATTCATATAACTTGACTCCCAAGGAGTGGGGAAATGGCAATAAAAATTGCATGTATCATTTGTCCTGTGATCTGAAAAGCTGCATACAGCCTACTTGCAAGAGAATGGAAGAAAATCTCAGCCTTCCACACTCAGGCTAGCTTCTTCTTTTAAGCAATAGAATGGTCAAGCTGGAAAGTGCCCTTCTTCTGCATATGCTGTCCTCAATAAAATCCACTGAGTTTGTATAGCTTTACCTGCTGTCTGAAAAGACCAAGTTATCTTCCCTTTAATTCAGGAGTCACTTTCAAAGTTTTTGTCATTTCCAATAGGCTTCTGATGTCCCTTGGCCCCAGGCATGCTGAGATCAGGTTCCCATATACAATTTCCTTGCAGTCTTTAAAATTATGTTGCTATTGTCCATTTGGGTTCCTCTCTCTCTCTCTCTTTTTAATCACCTCCTTCCTTTTCTTAATATCTTCACTGTCTTTTAAGGGGATTTTTGGAATGCAGTGGCAGTGTTTACATATTTTGATTTGCTGTCTTTAAATCAAAGACCCACTTTGATTTTTATTGTTTATTTGCTTGGCAAAATTTCCAAAAATCGTCAGAGATTTCATGTTCTAGAATTGCAAAGAATAACATTTTCAAAGATGTTATTAAAATTTGATTTGATTTATAACTTCAGCTGTAACTCTAGTTTTCAAACATCAAACATAACTTAAGCAAATATATCATGTGAAGCGACTTGAGGGTGTTGGAATCTAATGACAGAGAAAAATGGAATTTGGTAATAAATGATGGCTAACATCCATCTTTCATGATTTTCAGTATTTACTGAGTACACATTATTGGGATATGCTCTACCAGAAACTCTTATTAACTGCAAGAAGGTGTCACAAAGCTCATTTTTGTTGTATCTTACAAAAATAAATTCAAAAGGGAAAATAAGAGCCAAAGGCTATTAAATCAAAGGTGACTAAAATATCCTGGCAATTAAAATCTGTCTACTCTGTGGAAATTATGAATTAACTGCAGTTTTTGCATCTGTTTCCAATCATGCTAGTCTCTAAGGATAGTTGGGGTGAGTGGCTAATGGATAACATACTTTAAATATCTTTCCAGTACAAATTTTTTAGACTCTCAAATCATTGAAGGCCCATTTTTCACTTATCTCTTGATCTCCTGATAAATTTCTCCTAACTATATCATCTTCATCCAAAATATGTATGACACCAACATTCCCTGGTGTACATACTCAATTCTAATTGATGTACAACTTATTCCTAGCCTCAGAGGCAGTATGGGCACCAAACACTGCTACCGTTTTGTATTATATGATTTGACTCTGATTTAACTTTGTCCAAAACATTTTTATGTTTTGCACGTATTTAAATTATTTACACCAATTTTAGAAACCACACCTACTCATTCATTTCCACGTTGCCAATAATCATAGCTAATGCTTTTTGGCCTTATACTTTGCGCCAGGCCCTGTGCTAAATGTTTTATGTATATAAACTATATTTAACCCTTATAACAATTCAATATTACAGATGTAAAAACCAAGGCACAAGGAGGCAAAACAACTTGCTTAAGATGATTTGATTTGTGAGTGATAAAACCAGGACTTGAAACCAGGTCTTTCTGCCCCCAAATCCTACATTCTTCCACATTACAAAATAAAGCCTCCCAGTATAGGGTCACAATCCTTAAATGACAGTCAGTTTTTAACATTAGTATAACTAATGGGGAGAAATAAAAGAAAAGGGACAAGATATGCCAACTCAAATTTCCAGAGAAGGAAAACCTGCTGTAATTATTGGAATGAGGTAAAAACTCTTAAGAATGTATGAAAACCATTGTGCAAATTGTGAAATTTAAATCCCAGTTGTTTACTTTGAACAATGTGAAAACTGCCGTTTTTAATAACAATTTAATAATTGCTGGTACTCTACTTATGCAAATGTGTTTATCCAGGTCAACATCTACTCATGAAAAATTATTGCTTACTTGGATAAGTTCAACTGGGTTTGGAAACTACCACTACTACAACCAAATAATATAAGCTCCACCAAATTTTATATATATATATCCCTGTAACTATGTCCCTGGAGGGGCTACTCTAGAATAAATTTTAGGACACTGAACTAATCCAACATTTGGCTACTTACCTGTTCACTTGCTGAGGGTTCCTGGGCTGAAGTCTGAACATTCTTAGGAATATACCAACTTGGCCCTGAGAATTGAATAAGTAGAACTCAGAAAGTGTGTACAATCTGAAAATTATAGCACATGAAAACATTTCTTTTCTATTTATTTAGCTTATCCAATAATCACCTGCAATCCTACTTTTCTTTTGAAATCAACCAGGGATTTTTAAAATCTGAACTTTAATTTTAGTTGTTTAAGGTTAAAAATACCCTTTTCTCCTCTTCTGTACAATTCTACTTCTTGTTCTTGATCACTCTTCTAAGTCAGAAAAAAAAACACATTCAAATTTAAAACTATATATCCTATTGAGCTATTTGTTACATATTTGATAGTTATTTTAAGAGATAGAGACAAATCAGATCCACTTACTGTTCTAAAAAAACCTAAAATAAGGTGGAAGAAAAATTAAGTGGAGATGGGCTAAAGCATATTTATCAATAGTTATAATAAAAGACATAAGATGAACAACTTCATATGAGACGTACAATGCAAGAAAATTGTTTATGTGACTGTGAGAAGGCAATAAAGTCCAATTTCTTTGGGTTAGCCAGGGCATAGAAATTGTTTGCCTATCCTGGCATTGTTTGTTCTCGTATAGACTGTGTGCTCCGTGGAGCCAAAAACCATATATGCTCTGTTTGGGGTTTTTTGGTAGTTGCAGTACCTGGCACCATTTTTGCATATACGAGGTGACTGAAAAATACATTGTGAATTAACCAGTTCATTCATTCAGTCATCCATTCAATCTTTTGTACCTTTCTTACTGCTCTGCCAGAGTCACTAAGTTCTCGTTAGTTTTTTCATAGTCTCAGACATTATTTTCAAAAATCAAAACGTGTTACCTGGAAGGGGACACACACTTATCTACCCTTAGCAGAGAAGAATGAGCTAATCCAATGAAATGGGAAGGTTCAGTTTTATTTGGACAAGGAAGGGTGATAGCAGATGGAAGAATTTAGGTGTTGGTTTATTTTTTTGTTTGTTTATCAAAGGTTTATGGTCCAAGAAGGATTACTGTAGAGTGCAACATTGGATGGCCAGTAAGGCACTACTTTTTGGAAAGAAGTCGTCTATATAGGGACTTAAAAGAGAGAAAGAGGAAAACACCTAAAAGACAGCTTTCCTATGTGCAATTTTATTTTAGATTGTTCCTATATTAAACTAATGTAGCAAGTGTCTTTGAAGACTCAGCTTAGAGGAAATTAAAAAGGAAAAAAAATTATCTTTCCCATTTGCAAAAGGAAGATCAAGTGAAATCACTTTTCTCCCTTTCATTTGAATCGGAATAAATGAATTTTAAAACTTCCAACTCACAACTCCATTTTGCTATATCATGCAATTTTACTGAATTTATAGACAGACTGGCACGAAGTTCAAAGTAGTTCCATTTGTATAAGGCAGCAATAGTCCTCTGCTCTGGAAGCTATTCCTCGTTAGCTGCAAAGAACATCTGCTTTCTTCTGGGACCATCTGCTTTCTTATGGCATGTATTTGAGGAAAAGGTGCTGACTCTAGAGGCTGGTCTGAAAAAACCTGGAAAGTATTAGGTTATTAAGTATGAAATTTCTTTAAGTACTAAGTTTGACTAACTTTGATATCTGTGACATTTCACTTTGACACTTCTTGTTTTGTTTTTATTGTGAAGTTACATAAATTAGTACCTCACTAATGAATTAGTACCTCAGTCTTAATAATAGATTGTAGATCATTGCTTCTTTCCAGAATGAACAAAAAATGAAATGATGCAAAGAGGAAGGCAAGACTCTAATGCATGTAGCATCCAAGTCAGGAGTTGATGGTCTAAGCAACCCCGGAAGCCAGGGACTTTGCTGGGCTCACGGAACGTGGGAAAGCCCGTCAACCAGTCAGGGTGGATTGTTCGCTCTTGGCAAGAGATTTCATCCATACATACCTTGGGATTTGGTTTTCATTTTCACCTTTTTTTCCCCCTTGGTTTGTGTGTTCTAAACCAGATTCCCATTCTCTATAAATCTGTCAGGTATTTTCTGTGCAACTTTACGAGGAGAATTAAGAAAACCAAACTCTCTGTAAAGATAAGAATTCAGATGTTATCCATTGAGGAATATGAATTCTGCTTTGGATTATTTATAGACACATGCATAGGATTTCTTTATATTTCCCCATATACATTTCATTTCAATTGGTCTCAAAAGTGTTCATTATATAAATAAACAGTGGCAAGCCTGAGACCTCACACTGCATTAAACCCGAAGTGTTAACTGTTTAAAGTGTGTGAGCTCCTTTATGATTGCTAATCAGGATCTTGCGCCTAATTAAATGTGGAGGCATTTGAGATTGTGTCAACATCCACATTTTATACTGAGTTGAGATTTTTATGCATCTGACAGGTTGATGGGTGTATAGGGGGCGCTAGTGAGGATATCAAAAGAATTTCATATAACTTGACTCCTAGGGAGTGGGGAAATGGCAACAAAAATTGCATGTATCATCTATGATCTGAAAAGCTGCATACAGCCTACTTGCAAGAGAATGGAAGAAAATCTCAGCCTTCCACACTCAGGCTAGCTTCTCCTTTTAAGCAATAGAATGGTCAAGCTGAAAAGTACCTTTCTTCTGCGTATGCTATACTCAATAAAATCCACTGAGTTTGTATAGCTTTACCTGATGTCTGAAAAGACCAAGTTGTCTTACTTTTAATTCAGGGGTCACTTTCAAAGTTTTTTGTCATTTCCAATAGGCTTCTGATGTTCCTCGGCCTCAAAGCATGCTGAGATCAGGTTACCATATACAATTTCCAATACAGAGTCTCTACCAGAACTACCACTGAATTCCTTCCTTAAAAGATATTTTCGTTGTACTTAAGGTAAGAAATGCAAAAGTTAGGGAATAAAGGCTTAAAATGAGCTTAAGAACCTTCAAATATGTAGAATGTGGTCACCAATGACTCTTAATATCCATGGAACACTATACAAGAGAAGAGCTTAATAATTAGAAAGAATGTTTTAATGTTATATCACCTTATGTGTGCATTTTTTAAGAACTTCTGACATAGCATCTCATAAGATGCATCCTCACATCAAAGTAGACTGGAAGGACATTACCATTTTGCATTTACAACCAACAAATCTGAAGTTCAGAAAGGCTGGGTCTTGCATCACACAGTCTCTTGATAGCTCGTCTAGGACAAAACCAAGTTTCCCTGACACCTACCCTAAGGCTCTTCATGCTCCACCAAAAACCACCTCTCTATATAGGGAAATATGTTTTTTTTAAAAATGAAAGCTACTAAAAACTGGAATTACTTTCAAAGATAACAATTAGAAACTCTTTTAGTTAAGCATCTTCAATTCAGCTGTTTGCTAAAAGCAGAGGACTAAATTAGGTATCATCTCACCATCACTTATACCCTAGAATCCTAATTCTATCGCCTGCAAGAAAAATCTGTGTTCTCTATGGAAGGACATCGAGTTAATGTATTATGTAGGTTAAGAGAAACTTATGAGAGGCACTGTGGTACCATGGAAAGTGCTGGTTTATAATCCTGAATTATTCACTAAATAGGTATGTAATCTTAGGCATTTCCCATTATTTGCATGAACTCACAGTTTCTCTGTCTCTAAAATTTGTAAAGAACGTGGCATAATCTCTAGGATACTCTAAGAAACTATGAATTTGTGACATTCTGTCTCCTGTCTCCATTAATTCAACAAATATTTGCCATCAATATCTTTACCTAAAACCAGATGGATTCAGCATTGAAGAAGGGAAAAGAAAGAAAAAAAATTTCTGTGCTTTTTCATTCTTATGTGTGCTTACACTTTAAGTGCACCTCATTCAATTGCTTACTTAAAAAATAAGTTTCAAGACAATTAGACCCCAATACTCAAAATATGTATTTTTCACTGAACTCAGTTTTCAACACAAATCCATCCTTTTTTTTTTTCCAGTTGTTAGGGATTTGAGATTCACAGTCATTTCATTCCCATGAAACAATGTTTCATTTTACTTTGAACCCTCAGGGAGGAGCTCCAAATGCAGTGTCTCTTCCAATGCTAAAGTAGACTCTGTGCTTGGATCAGCCCCACAGAAAGCATGGGGAAGATGAGAAACCAGCCCAATTTCAGAATACAATAGAATAAATCAAATTAAAGAACATCCAGAAATATTTAGCCCATTATAGAAAACTTTCAGTGGGTTCTTTTGGCCATGGAAGATACTTTTTTCAAAATTATTATTCCTTTTAATTCCAAGTTTCCATTCTAATTGATCTTCATGGTCCTGCTATAGTAATTGCAGTATGTCCAAATATATGAAGGATGTAGTTTAAAGAATACAAGCTGGAGACGTTTGAAAATGCCCATTTATTGCACATGTCAGTGCAATATTTGCCTTTGCTCATTCACAACATTGCAATATTCATTGAAAGACATTTTGAATTTGTCAACTTGCAACGAAACTACCACTGAAATCTTTTCAGACTGACCTAACAGATCAGAGCCCAATGTAAATACAGAAAGGGAAATGCCATTATAAAGCCAAAAAATCAAAGAATATAAACTATTAAAGATATTTAATAGAGTTCTATTTCCACCTCTCATTTTTGTTTGTCTGTTTGTTTGTTTGTTGGCTTTTTGAGACAGGATCTGTCACCCAGGCTGGAGTGCGGAGGCATACTCATAACTCCCTGCACCCTCAAACTCCTGGGCTCAGGGCGTCTTCCTCCTTCAGCCTCCCAAGTAGCTGGGACCACAGGCGTGTACCGCCACACCCAGCTTACCTATCATTTTTTACAGAGTAACCCTTTCTAGCTTTCCACTTGATACTACATTTTGTCCTATTCCATTTCTGCATTACTCCCCAAATCCCCCTCCACACATACAAAATCTCATCATTTGGCCTTTGGTTATGCTGTTCCCAGTCCTGGGTCACACCCGGGACTCACACTGAGTCTTCTGAGCATTACTGGAGAAAGCAGCATTACTGGAGAAATTGTGCAATGAGTTTCTTTACCAATTATTAATTTGTAAACTCACCTGGGTCCTCATGGCTTTAATTTGTCCCTTAATCATTCCTTATCTTACCTACAGAGTCTGTTCTGCATGATTCTATTCCTCTGATGGCCACACTGCTTTCCACAGATGGAAATCTGGGCCTTCCTCTTTCCTTCTTGCCACCTCTGCGTGACTCAAAGCCACATCTTTCTCACGGTCTCCAAGCACATACCCACAGCTTCATGAATCTGTCCTCCTTCTGCACCTGCTCTTTCCTAAGACCAAGGCCTTTCTAGTCATCTTAGTCCCACGAATACCCATCTTCTCTTGAATTCTACACTCTTTGTTGCACACGATTTTTTGGTTGTATCTTTATTCTTTGATTCTCTACTGGGTTTTTACCTTAAAAATCCGCTCAAACTTCCTATCTTAAAAAAAAAATCCTGCTTAGTTTAACCAAGTAATTAACATATTATCTTCACCCTGCACCCATTTTCTATCCATGCACTTCTTGCTTTTCATCTTAACAGTCTGATCTGACTTTGGTTGCTTCCTTGCTTCCTTGACCGGACCTTTTTCCCAGTGGTTACGAATGACCTCTTAAATACCAAATCCAAGGGTGTTTTGTTCCGTCATTATTATTCCGGATTACTCTGTAGCTTCTCCTAAAACCTCTCTCCTTATTTAGTCTCCATATTCTACAGGGACCTAGTTCTCTTTTTACCTTTGAAGTCGTCTTTCTAAACAAAGGTTGTTAGTTTCACTTTGTCCCCTCATTCCTTCCTTGAATCTGGACATTTATTATTCACAGCCTTTTTTTTTTTTTGTCTCTCTCTCAGGAATTTCATCCATTCTCATGGCTTAAAAGGACACTTTTCCTTAACTTTCAGTTTTGAACTCACTCTTCATCTTTATCTGCAACTAGTTACCCCTTACTAAAAGTCCTGCAATCACTTCAAGCTGTCAATCTTACACTGGATTTATATATTCTTTGCCAAAATCAGTTTATACTTTGTACATGTGTGTATGTATATATATTATTGAAAATATCATTTTCCTGTCAACCCACACCTAAAGCTTTTGAATCTTGTACAAAAATAACCCAATATACACCCGAGTATAATAAGAGCTTTAAGAAAATTACATGCAAAGTTCTAAGGAATATAGTTGACTAAGAAATTAAATCTGAGGAATTGGGAAAGATTTGGGGGGCATGGTTAAGAAGAAAATCTCAGATTTTTGTAAGAACAAGGGGCCAAGATCCTATTTCGATGCCTTTTACATAAACAAAACCAAAAATACATGTATAATCACTTTCCTTTTTACAAAAAACAAGTATTCTTCACAAAATCTTGTTGGGTCTTTCTTTCTAATGATTTATCTTTCCTATCTTCCTTTCTCTTTCTTGTCCCATCAGATAACAAATTTAGCACTTTCTCTTGCATTTACTGATTTATTCAACAGCCAGCCAGTCAGCATTTCCTATGCTTGTGCCTGACTTCTTCTGGGTGGTTTTTTAAAAATATAATAAGCAGACAGTTACAGTTTTCTTCCAAGGATCTTTCTGTTCCCAGATTTTCCCCAAAACTACCACATTAATATTCCTAAAACACCTCTTCATGCACATCAGTGTTGTGCTAAAGAGCTTTTCATTTATCAAGATCAAATCCAAATTCCTTTGTCTGGCATTTGAGGTCCTTAAAAGTCTCTTCCCCCCATTTCCACCACTACTCCCTGTTCACATGCATTTGCCTAATCTTCTCTAACATTTTTACGTTGAAATACTCTTCTTCCATCTACTCCTTGTTTTGTAACCTTGCTATATGCATGCCAGCTTCCAAAGCATTCCTTCACACTTCTTGCCAAGAGTACCCTTTTCCAGCAGAGCCTCCCTTTTAAATCCTTCTCTTCCTTTTAAGGCCAGGCCAATTTCCACATCGCTCCTTAGGCCACCTACAGTGCTCAGTCTTCAGTGTCTTTTCTCTTGTCTGAATTCCTGCAGCACTAATCTTCTGCTCCTTTCTATTGGCAATTTCCACGTGGTATCTCCAGTCACTGTGTATTTTTATACATGTGTGCATACATTCTCTCTTCCTAACTAAATTATGTACCCATGACGAACAAGTTACCTCTTGTTACTGACCTGTAGGATGGCATTGTAGGATAACATTAGGCAGACAAGACAGCTGTTTAATACACCTGCCTGTGTTGACAACTCTTTCTTTCCATCAAACAAAACTTTTATTTTCTCCCTTATTCCCAGAACATACCATGGACAGTGCCAACATATTGCAGTATATTTTAGAAATCTATGAAAAGGATGCACACCTTTGAAACACAGATACCAGTAGTATCCTTTGCAAGCTTCTCAGTGGTCTATACCTCTACTGAATTTAGCTCAATCTAACAACTACTTATTGATTGCTTGTTATGTGCAAAACTCTATGGTAGGTACTGTGGGAGAGGCAGAGAGCTACAATCTTATAATGACACGTGCATGTTCCCACCCTGGATGTGGGAATGGACGTAAGTGGAATTGTGAGACATGCACAATCGAGTAGTGCAAATGTTTAAGCAACAAATTCTACTTAGAGAAAATGGTAGCATCTGTGGATGAATCGGGGACAAAATTAACCATTGTTAATGAATTAGTTCTGTATTAAACATTATTTATTGATGCTTAAAATAATAACTAATGAATAAGCATTACTTGGTTAATTAAACAACTCTCTGTGGTTTCTTTGTTTTGCTTTATGCAACCAGTCACGGTTTGGATTCACTAAAATGATGTATTATTCTGAGGACATAGGAAAAAAACCAACCAAAGTGTGCTTTTCCTGTTCTACTCTCACTCAGTCACTCAACACAACACTTCTGACACCAGGTGTTTGTGGGTTTTTTCCACACACCACACAAGCAAGCAGTTCCGCAGGGGACACCAGCCAGGTGTCCTCTAAATCAGTGCAATTCTGACACTATCTGGAAAAAGCGTCAGATCCCACAGGGTGAGGGCTCAGTCCGGCAAGACTGCCCCCTACTTCCAATGACGCCAGTCACAAGCCCCAGGTTGTTTTACCTGTGCTTCTGACCCATTGGATATAAATTAGCAATCTTGTAATTTGCTAGAGCAACTGACAGAACACAGGGAAACACTTTACCCACATTTACAGGTTTATTATAAAAAATACAGATAAAGAGATGTATAGGGCAAGGCATGTGGGAGGGCACATGGAGTGCCACCCTCCAGGAAACTTCATGTGTTCAGCTGTCTGAAAGCTCTCTGAACCTAGTCCTTTTGGGGGTTTATGGCGGCTTCATTAGGTAGCCATGACTGATTAAACCACAGGCCACTGGGGATTGACTTAAACTTCAGCCCCTCCCCTCTCCCCAACCCTCTAATCCTGCCTCCTCTCTGCTGGGAACAGTCCTGTCCTGAAGTTCTCCAGGAGCCTCCAGCCATCAGACGACATCAGCATACACAAAGACACATCACTTTGGAGATTCCAAGGATTTCAGGAGCTATATGTCAGGAAACTGGGAGGAAGACCAAATATATATTTCATAATTTCACAATAACATTCAATCTTATTTTCTCTTTATGAAATGAATTGGTATGAGTAATGTTAGTTTTGAACCTTGAGAAGTGTTAACTTTTCACAGGCTGGAGGACTGGGAGGTTCCAGAGAGGTCTGACAGTTTAGTTTTTCATAACATATTCATAAAACAACACTGGCTATATAGGTAGAAAAAAAGAATAAGCTAGTGGCATTCAGGATTCTCTAAGGATCACAAAACAAATGAAGTGCAAGAGATGTGTAAAGGGATATGGACAGCCTTGAAAATGTTAAAAATACAGGAACAGAATCATTTTTCTTATGATAATAGAAACCACATAGCCCTGATTGATATGAAGATATTTTTCAAGACACATTTGGAGCATTTTGAATACATTCACCACTTGGTGTCTATGGGAGATTGGTTCCCGGACTCGCCCACCCCCAGCCCACAAGATACCAAAAATCATGGATGTTCAAGTCCCTCATATAAAATGACCTAATATTTGCATATAACCTATGCATATCCTTTCCTCTACTTTAAATCCTTTCTAGATTACTTACAATACCTAATACAATGCCTACACATCACTTCATTCACATGGATCACTCGGTGCATGGCAAACTCAAGTTTTGCTTTTTGGAACTTTGTGGATTTTTCTTTTTTCCTGAATATTTTAAATCCGTGGTTGGTTGAATGCATGGATGCAGAACATGCAGAACCCACAGATATGGAGAGCTGATTGTATATGAATCACCTTTAGTTCTGTTCTTGTTTCCATAGAAAAACAAATAATATACTGTTAAAATTATAATAGTCTCACATTATGTATGGTATTTCTCTTAAGATATCAAGCTTCAGAAATAGTGTTAGGCCTATATTTCAATCTCTTTTGAAATGTAAGTACTTAGTAATTTCTATAAAAGGTCAATGTCAAGGTAAGCTTAATATTGTAACAAGTTGCCCTTGATGATAAATTTTGTGTTTATGTCAAATATTTTTTTAAAAAGGTGTATTTTGTCCCTAAAAGTAACATGATTTTTTTTTGTGATAACTGCTGGACTTGTCACCTAACACAGTTGTACAGAGCACTTTCTCTGCTTACTCTCCTAGGCTGTAGAGCAGTCTTAAGGCAAAGTGAGCCTGGCCCTGCCCTTAGGTCATTCCCAGCCTGATGTAAGAGGTAAAATCATTGTGAAATAATTATGATAGAGTGACCTAAAAAGTGCTTTTGAAATCTGAAAAGGAAAGTAGCCTAAGACATTTTGGGAGGTTTCACAGAAGAATTGACATTATAGTGGCATCTTGACAATATAGGAAGGAAAAAATAGGATGCTTCACAAAGAAAGCAGTATTTTTGGTGGGATCTTACAGAATTTCTAAGAGTGGAGTGAGCTCTTTCTCAGAGAGGATGAATAATTTTGCAAGAATCTTCAATCGACTAGGATGTTTTAACATACCTTGAAAGATAAAAACCTGCTAAGCACAAAAAAAATTTATGATGTCTTTGTCCCAAATCAGAAGCATAGCAAAGTTTCATAGCAGACTAGCTTGGTTCATAATCTGCTTATGTGAAAGCATCAGATAATTCCAATTCTGTAAAAACTGAGTGACAAAATCCAAAGAGTGATCCAGTGTTATAAGAAAAATGCATCAACTCCTTAGAACTTAAAGTACTGAATCAATAGCTGTCATGTGGTTAGAGATAGCTCTGAATTCCACAGTCTGGAGAGATGTGATTGGGTAGCAAATCAGTCAGTCTAATCCATGGTTTCTCAATCTTGATGCTATTGACTAGGGACAGAGTGGGGCTTTGTTGTGGAGTACAGGACTGTCTGTGCATTGCAGGACGGTTAGCATCATCCCCGGCCTCTGCTTTCTAGATTTCAGTAGCAGTCCTCACAGTCCTGAGGACCAAAAAATGCCTCCAAACATTGACAAATCTCCCCTGAGGGGCAAAGTCAGCCCAGTTGAAAACCACTGGTCTAGTCAATACATAATTTCATCTCCCGGAAATGGAACCCAGAGTAGAGATGTAGAGAAATGAGTGATGCAGGCAGTGGCAGCACTGATCACTCCCAACTGTGCACCTGCTCAGCCCAGATCATCCGCACCAAGCCTAGGACCAGTGACACAAAATAAACCCTGGGCTCTTCATGACCGTTGCCTCAACAGTTCCCTCATCTTTACAAACAGAAACCGAAGTCATTTCCTTGTCCTGCTGGAAAGAGTACACTGCATCAATTCTTCAATTCATAACCAGTTTGAGGATTCATCGGTATATTTATGCCAAAAAAAATTCTTACTATGCACAATTTGTAAAGATGCGGAAAAAAAAATCCAATTAAAAAAAAAAACCTTGGAATTTTTGGCCCATTGAGTTAGTCCAACCAAACTGAAAAGCAGATCCATCAAGAGCAACATAATTGAGACAAAGGACAGAAGTAAAATGAAACCCATCCTCGTATCTTCGGAAACCAGTCTTTGAACAAGGCAAACAGGGGAGAAAATGCAACGTAGTGATCAGAGGAGAAGTGGGGAAGTGAATTAGCCAGAAGTGGCTGGAGAATTTGGCTAAAGAGAATGTCCTGCAAGAAAAGAGCTTCCAGGGCTGCTGGCCAGTCCCAATGTTCCCAAGACTTTGGTGTGTTGAACCAAAGGGGCAGCTCCAGCCCAAGAAGGGCCAGCCTTGCCCTGCAGTCTTTCAATCCACTGTGTCAATCCATGGGCCCCTTGGGGTTCCTCTCCCTAGTTCTTCAGGCCATGTGATCTGGAAGCATTAGCATTAGCACACTCATTTTCAACTCAGGCTCTTAAGAATGGTGAAAATGCAACCTGGTATAATTCGAGCTGATCCCACCCCTTCATCCAAGGAAAGTTTCAAAAAAGTTTATGGCCGAGATATTAAATTTCTCCTAGTGTTCACCACAAGCATAAGCCAAAGAGAAGCCAGGGTATTCCACAGGGTATTCCAGATTCTTTCAGCCTGGAAAGCCAAACTAGGAAGATGCCACAAAAGCGGAAGAACACAGAAGAGTTCACATCATTGGTGGGTAATGTCCAGGATGCCAAGAGACGATGAACTGTTGAGTGGCCTTTCCCTCCTTAGTAACAGTCTTCTTTTAAAAAAGTGTCCTTTTTTCTTTTGGCTTATATATAGTTTGTGTTCTTTGCTGTTAATGGTAGTGATTGCAGTCTTACTAGAACACAATCTCCCAGCTCAGTTTTAAACCAACATGTGCTCTAGGAAATAGCCCATTCAAGGACAAATCCTCTGATTCTATTTTGTTTGTTTTTTTGGTTCTATTCATGTTTTTCTCTCTTCCTTACTTGGCAGGAATTGAAGGACCAACGATACTCTTTTATCCCCCCTTTCAGAAAAGGAGATCTTCAATGCAATAAGTTAGTCTAGACAAAGAAAATTAAGGTAATTAGTAGAAAGCTTGCAAATGTGCTGTGTAGGAGGCCCTGTCATTAGGGACCCTCACCCAGGCTCCTGTGGTTTGGTGTGTGTACAGAATGATAGTTCTGGGTTTCCTCTCTGTAAAGAGGAATAAAATAATACTGGGTTTCAATTAGAGACATAACTGCAATTTAGTCAGGGGCATAGGAACAGGGTGGCTATCAGCTATGCCAAGCTAATGTCATAAGACATGAAATCCCAGCACATAGCAAGGGATCCTGAGGCATCTGAGTGACCGCAGCCCTCATACTCAATAAGACACCAAGACTAGCAATTAGAATGCAGACAGAACAAATATTTATGTTTTGAGAAAACAAAAGAAGAGGCATCAACAACAAAATGAATCAAAAGCCACAAGATCTCAGATGTGGGCAAGCAAAGTGTTGCTGTCAGTGTGAAGCAGGAAGGCAGAATTGGTTTCCAGTATTTGCAATTCAGAGATCTAGATTACTGGAAAATTTACAATAACATTGCAGTTTAAAATCTCCTCTTCATCCGTGTTACACAGAGTTTAACATGAGGAGTCAATTGCCCTTTTCCTCCCTCTACCTACTTTAGCTCCAAGTCATTTCTTCACCATGTGTATATGGATTATGTGTTCCAGAGAGTCTGAATACATTATTTCAAGAGAGTCTTTCAAAGTCCTGGAAGTGCTCACGCATATTTTAAAACTATGTATCTATTCATAAATTCATTCTGTTAAGAAGCCTGATGTTCTGAATGATCAGAGGATGTAGTAAAATCTAATAATAGAAGAAAAATTAGGGCCTTAGGAGGGGGTTGTCCAGGAAGGCAGAGACATATATGGCTCCTCTCTCCTCTCAAAGTAGCAGGTAAATTTTCTCTTTTCTCTAAATAATTTTAGATGGTTCACCCACCCATAGAAGCTCAAAGAATAGATCTGGAGGAGGGAACAAAACCTCAGGTAGTGGGGCACATAGAAAAGAGACTTGTCACTGACAGGAAGACCCTCGGCCAGCCATTGTAACTGGAGTGAGGCATTTGGTTTTGACCAATTTGGCAAGCATCAGGCTGTTATGAGAAATCCACAGGGTATGGTAAATAAGGATGGAGTGACTGGGGCCTGGCCAGTGAAGAAAGGAAGCTCAGTGCACATGGCTTGGCTTTGACATGGCAAATGATGCTAACTTTTCCCTTTTGAATGTCTCTAATTCTGAAATTCTATAAGCATGAGATTGTGTCTTAGCCCCTTTTGATCTACATCAACCCATAATGGATGTCTGCCATGTGCTTGGCATCCGTACTAGGGAAAACGACTTGACTGCCAATGATCTGATACTGTTATTTCATTTCTAAAATGCAATATCTAAAAATTGTTCATTTGAGAGACATTTCAAAGGGTTTGTAGCCAATGTGCCAAATTTAGGATTTATTCTGGGAGAGACACACACACATAGTATTTCATTCCATGTAATATTTTGTCAATAGCTGAGTACGTACAGTTTACCAAACACTGTTCTAAAAGGTCTTTATGAGTCTTTAATACAAATGCAGGCAAGTGGAAATCATTAGATGATTCCAGATCTTTCATACTTTTTCCCAGGTTACTGAAGCTAAGGAGGATGCTTTATGTTAATTCTACTTAAAGGGGCTGGCATTGTTGGAGGATTAATCAATCAAGAAGGAGCTAAGAAGCAGCATTCTCAAGAGACTAAAAGATCTGAGAGTCAAGAAAGTGCCATCGACCACAGCATTTGGGGAGCGGGGGTGCATCCAACCTGAACCCCTGAACTTTGTAGGTTAGTTTATAGGTAATAAGAGTAACTAAATTTAAGGTCAGCATGGTCAAGAAATCTTACATTCTGGACAATCCTACTTCAACTTGTTCCTCTTTCTGTTTATTGACTTACATTGTTTTGAATTCTATAGTTTCTAACATATGAAATTATTGAGGTTCAATGTTTCTTTGGTTTTAATAAAGCAAAACTCAATTTTTTAAATGGTGAGTGGGATTCTGTCAATCATTTCAGGTTTCAATGTCTGAAGCAAAGTTCTGTAGAACATTATGAAAGTTATCGCATCCATCACGGGTATTCTTCAGGGTTTATATTATGGATATTTTCTATTCTGTAATAGAGTAATGCACCCTCACTTTTTGTGGGGGATCCTGAACTCCTTTTGTTGTTTCTTTAGGCATTAGCTCCTTTTTCTTGTGTCTTGCATCTACCACTATTCTTAAGATTCCATCTCTGTTTTGTCTGGGTGGACAGCTTCAGAGAGCAGAGAGGCTACCAGGTGTGAATTCCCTCAGCCTTGACATTTACCTCCCTTCACAACTAACTGTATTTTTCTCCTTACTTCCCATCTCAGAGAATGAGCTATCTAATCTTGTCCAGCATTTTCTTTCTTTCCTCTATGTTTACACTCCCCTTATTTTGCGCTTTTATTCATTTATTTTTTTGTTCTCAATGTTTAAGTGTATTCAAATAACTTCCATTTTAGATTTAAAATTTTAAAAGATAGAGGGAGGAAGGGAGGATGGGAGGCAGGCTGCAATTTCTAAGGTCTGTCTGGCTTCTGGAAAAAAAAATTTGTGTTTAATTTCTCTTCTTACAGCATAACTAAAACTGCTTTCACTAAGGTATCTATTACGAATTGATTGGTCATTTCAATCCTACCTTCTTCAGCATGCTGTGGGATCTCATTCTGGTCAGCACTCTACTCCTTGGTATTCTTGCTTTGCTTGGATTCAGTGATGTTCTTCCTTCCAGACCTCTCCATCTCCTTTGAAGGTTTGTTATCCTCTGCTCAGCCCAAATACCAGTTTTCTCCAAGGTTCAGTGTTTGCCTCTCTTAAACCTCATGTTATGCCTGGGAGATCTTATCCTATGCACATAACTACAGATGGCTTCCAGATCTACTGCCCAGCTGACATTTTCGCTTGAACTCTAAACCCATATTTTCAACATGTCATATACACCCATCCTAGGAAGAATTATGACACCCCTCCTGGATTAAGAAAATCTAATTGCTCAGGCGTGAGCATCAACTGCTCATCCCTCTTCATACCAATTTACCAATTTACTCTTCCATCCCTGCAAATTCTCTCTAGGGTCAAAGACAAATTAACCATTAGCCAATTCAAGGTCAACACATCCACCTCTGCACTTGGATGCATGCCCCTTCCTTCCCATTTCATTGCAAACCTTGCTTCAGGATTTGTTATATTCTCTTACTCATATGTTTAAACCTCACATTTTCTGCTAGTTTTTCCTCTTTAGCTTTAAAAATAAACTTAAATGTATCGCATCCAAGTGAATAAGTGAATAAATCATAAATTACCTCCACTGGAGCTTCTTTCCTTTTAACTATCCTAATTAAGATCTGATTTTTTTGCCTTTTTTTTTAATCAATTGTCTTAAAAGAATAGCTTATACTATGGTCCCAGTTCCTCACATCCTTATTAATCTTTGGCTCCTTGCAATTTGGCTATTGTGACACCTGCTACAGTGAAATTGCTCTGACAAAAATCATTCATATCTTGCATGTTCCCAAACTCAAAGGACTCACTTTAGTCCTTATCTTACTCCACTTGGCCACAGCTGACACCATGGATCATTCCCTACTTCTTGTTATTTTCATTCTCTTGGTTTCCATGAAGGCCGTGACAAAGCTTTGTTTCTGTCTTTTTACCCAAAGTCTCCTGTACAAGTGCTTCTCTTGCATATTCATCCTTTAAACATTGATTTTCCAAGACCGTCATTCTTGGCTCTTTGTTCTTTTTTGTTGTTGTTTTACAATCTCTCGTTTTTATAATTTTCGTCCTTTACAAACTCAAAGAAATGTTGCAGTTAAAAAATAAAAACAAACAAAAAACTAGTTTTGAAGACCTAGCCAAACCCGAGTTTGAATCTCAGCTGTTACCCTTGTACTTTTCCTAGTAACACAACTGTAGATAAGTTGTATGATCTCTCTAAATATTAGTCATCAGCTCTGTAAAGAGAAATGTTCATATCAACTCAGACTGTTGTCATGGGTATTGATGAAGATAAGGTATACATTACTCAATGTAAAGTATACATTACTTACTTTCTGCATGTAATAAGTGCTTACAATTATAGTATTTTCAAATTATTGTTGTTGCTATAATGATTTTTAACTAATACCTCAATGCTATGGACTCCAAAATCTATCATCTTGAGCGGAGCCTTCTCCCTTGGCATTCAGATTCATATAATAACTTCTAGATGTCTACTCAGAGGTACCTCAAGGACACAATAGACAGAAGCAGTCAAATCATCTCTCCCTTTATCTCAGAACCTTTTCATCTGCCTGTGTTTCCTTTCTCAGCTGAAAGTTTCTGGCTTCACCAAGTTTCCCAAACCCAGAGGGTCTGCCTTTCTAATCACATTTCCGTCCCCTCCTCCCACCATATGCCAACGCCCTGTTCAGGTGCTTGTTTTCTCCACCTGGGTGATTGCAACGGCCTCCCAATGGGTCTTCTTCATTTTAGTTTGTCCTCATTCCGTTTCATCTTCCAGACTGTTGCACTCTCTTCACGGCAAATGTGCTTTTCTCACTTCTCAGAGCAAAACCCCTCCGTGGCTCCTGATAATCCACGTACAAGCCAAGCTACTGAGTATGGCGTATGTAGATTTCTTCATCACCTGGCCCCTGCTTCCCCTTTCGTGTTGCAGTGGAAACTGATTGTTTTATTCTCAAACATTGGTTTTTTTATGCCTCATCTCTTTGTTCATGCTGTCCTCCTCCCTGCGATGCCTCACTCCTCTCTTTGTGAATTGCCTGTCACCTGTACATTCTCTAAGACTCTACTCAAGTTTGCCCCTGCTTCCTTACTCAACACTGTAAAGTTGAGCTAATTGCAATCTCCAGACTAACCCATGCATAACTATTTTGGTGCATTTTCCACATTTGATTCAAATTATCTGTTTATGAATCTGTCTTTCCAGCAAATATATATTACCCAAGAGTAGTACCAGGTTTTACTTGGCATACAGTAGGAACATTTATCCATCTGAACTAAATGTCACAAGCAATTCCAGAATGACATGCTTTAGATTGAATTGACCCTCTCATCACAAGTGTTGTTTCCTCTTTCTTTTCTTTTCTTTTCCTTTCCTTTCCTTTTCTTTTTCTTTTTTTTTTTTTTTAAGAGACAGGGTATTGCTCTGTCACCCAGGCTGGAGTGCGGTGCTTCAGTCATAGCTTACTGCGACCTTGAATGCCTGGGCTCAAGCGATCCTCTTGCCTCACCTTGGAGTAGCTGGGACTACAGGCACACACCACCGTGCCCGGCTAACTTTTCTATTTTTTGTAGAGACAGGGGTCTCTTGCTATGCTGCCCAGGCTCAAACTCCTGGCCTCAAGCAATCCTCCTGCCTCGGCCTCCCAAAGTGCTGGGATTACAGGCATGAGCCACCGTGCTGGGCAAAGTGTTTCCCCTTTCTGTAGACTAGATTCCCAAGAATGGAGGCAGTCACCATATACCCTATCAGTCGGCCAAGTTAGAAACCTTGGAGGCACGTCAAATGGTATCTCTTTTTCTCCCACCTCCAATATCCGTTCAACCACCAAAATCCTTCCTATCTTGCTCGCCCCCCCCCAATATCTCTTAAATCCAGCTACTTCTCTGTATCCCAATCATTGAATCTTTCTTTGACTTTTGGGAGGGGGCTGCATGTACTGCAATAGATTCCAATATCTTCTTCCCATTTCTAAACAGGTCCACTTACTCTCCTTATACCAGTTGTACCTCCTCACTGCTTCCAATGGGACTTCCCTATTTTATGTGTGTGTGTGTATATATATATATATAATGTTGAAAATTCTCAAAGAATACCCTACTGGCTTCAGGATAGAGTTCCATACCTTTAGCAGAAGATGCCAAGGACTTCACAATTATAGTTTTCCAGATTCACCTCTAAGTGTTTATCATGCACGCTGTACTTTAGCTATGGAGACCTACTCTCAATTCTCAGAAGATGCAATGCCTTCACAAACCCCTAAACTCACCTGTTCTCTGTGCCCAGAATGTCTTTCCCTTTCCCGACCTTTTCACAGCTAGCTCATTTCTATTAGTTCTTGAAGTGCCAATTCAGATACTCCTCCACTTTTCATTATTCTCATAGGAATTGATTCTCATTCTCAGATTCCCTTTCTCCATACGCCAGGCATACCTGTCTCATGTTCTCTCACAGTGCCTACTATAGTTTATCGTGTTACTTGTCTCATCCATCTCTTCAACAAAACTCTGAGTTCTTTCTGAGTAGGCTCTGTGTCAATGTCCCCTATGTATGGTGATAGCCATTGTAGTACCTGCTGTACATAGGCACTTGATGCTGTGATTGCTGCTGGTTGGATGAGTAAGTGAACACACATGAAGTTCAGGAGAGTACCAAGGGAAGGGAAACAGTGTACTCTTCAAAGCAGAATGCTGTGGGTAGAAAACTGCACGGGTTCTGAGCATGACTTTGGAGAATAAAGAACCTGGGTTTGACTTCCACCTTGGCCATTCGCCAGTTATCTATATTTAGATAGGTCCTTAACGTCTCAGTATTTCTTCCTTATCTGTAAAATGGTAATGGTGGTGATGATGGTGATTACCTGAGGTCGCCCTTGCAAGGACCCATTAATATAACTTATATTAAATGATTATTATAGTACTTGACACAAGATTGGCCCTCAGTAAATGTTATACATCACTATTTCTTCCTTGGGTCTGGCAGATTGCTTTAAATTGTACTTTTTAATTGATGAGTCCTTTAGTTAGAAATCTGTGGTAAGAATGAAAAAAAAATCAACTGTATACCTTTAGTCAACTTCGGAAAACTGTCGTTAAGTTCAAGATTCATAGATTTTTAGAGATGGAAGGGCCAATTAAGATCACTTAGTTCAAAACCCACCATTTTTATGTAGGGAAATATTTGTCTAAAAAGATTAAGATCTAGGTCACATAGCTTGGGAGAGATTAGTTGGTAAATATCCAGGACTAGAACCAAAGTAGCTACCAATAGGTATCATTTCCAGTTGTTTGGACTGAAGAAACTCATGTGGTGATTAGAGTTTAAGAAAAATGCGAGGACCCAGAGCTGTGAGTCCGTGTCAGGGGGTAGACAGATGCCGTACGGGTGGAGAAGGGACTTTGCCACATAACCACACACCAACTCCACTCTTCTGTTTCTTAATTTCCTTTGTTCGGGAGGTTTTTCTTTTCCAAAGAGAGGAAAAAGAAGTCAGTGGAAAATTATGAAATGCTATTACATACAAATCTGATTAAAATTACAGCGACTGTAAACCCTGAGTTGAGACGGACACATTTCCCAGGGCTGGCGTGCAGTTCTGATCATGTTTAATTTCAACATTTCTGTCTAGCTTTAAACTATGCTGTTTTTCCCCTATTAAGTGATCTTCCAGAAAAAGCAAATTTTTAATTATATCACCAATTTGTTTGAGGTGCTCCAGCGGGTTAGGGTAGAGAAAGAAAATCCATACAAATAAAGATAGAGACCGTGGGGAGAACACAAAACAAAAATATCAATTTGTGCCAGAAAGGGGGAAAAAATGCTATATGGCTGAGAGTATTTCTTCCTCTTATGGGAATCCAAACGGGAGCTTCTAAATGAGTCTTCCTTGGTTAAGGGAGTTTCCTAATTCCATGAGTTTCTTGGTAATAAGTTCAATTACCCCAATTATTTGTCACCAAATCAGATTGAAGATTTAACAGAATGAAATAAAGCCTTTAATAACACAGGCTCCTAGATGTCTGCCATCAATTCAAAGTTTATAGGATGGTCTATTTTTGCTCTGAAATTTCTTTAAAACAGCGAAGTTAGCTCTAGAAAGCATTGTGTTTTTCCATTCAGTTCATTCACTTTTTACTATTGTTCGCAAGTATTTGATTGCTGGACAAAGTGAATGAGTCTCTCAAGCCATGAGGCCCTAGTTTATTCCGTTATAGTCAAGTCAAATTGCAATAGAAATAATAGCATTTGGCTTGCAGTCCTTTATACGTGGCTACTGTAGAAAGAGTAAATGTCTGGGCTTTTTGGTGGCTTATCACTGCATTGCCTTATGTACCCTTGATCTTTTTATTTCCTAAAAGAGTGATTTCATTTGGGATTATTTTATGTCAGAGTGATTAGTGATGATAACCATTATTTAAAACTCTACGTAATGTTCCTTTTGAATTGGAGGTTTTATGAACTACAGTTTTAAGATACCTTTCTTTTCATAGAAGCCACATATGATCCTTTTGATCCTTACACTAGTGAAAAAAAAAGTCATATATTTTAGAAAGGAATGTTGAGAGCTAGGTGTATAGAAAGTATCTGGAGAATAGCTTGGTTTTTTGTGTGAACCAAAGATTATCAGAGAATTTAAAGCAGTAAAGACTCTCAGAAATCATCTTGTCTGGCAGGTCCCAAAGTATGTCCCCTGCTTGTAACACTAGTCCAGGGAGGTACTCCTCCCCAGTTTTCATTGTCTGAAAAGTCAGGAAATCCTACACACTATAACTCTCGTTTAGAGACTCACATATCACATTAGTAACATTTAAGTCTTCCAGAAAAGGAGCCTTTATAGCTCTGTTTAACCCTGGTTGACTTAATTTATATGGTCAGAGAACTCTTTATTATTCTATGAAACTCACATTCAGGAATCCATGTTTTAGGAAATGTTGAGCTACTCCCTTTTCTTGAGAAACCTGGGGCCCAATGAGGTTGTCAAATGGCCAATGAGTATCTAAAACTAGAACCTTAGTTTTCTGACTTCAAGTCCAATGTTTCATATATAGAACTTATATGTGAACTAGCATTTAAGGATAACCTGTGTCCTAAGAATAACCTTTTCAAAGTCCTCGAGTAGTGAAAGTAAGGGCTGCCTCTGTGTTTGCTTATTAGAAAAATCATTCTTATACAAGCAGCAGTGATAATGTCAGTGTCCTAGGGTATGTGAAATAAATCTGGGAATGACAATCTAAGAGGGGCTGGGGGAAATGGACATCATGTGGGAAGTATAGTACTCTCCAAGAGTTTAGGGCAATTTATAAAACTAGTATACTCCCCCACTACCATTTTTCTAAATCATTAAAAAGATGTATTTGTCAGACTTTCTGATAATCTTGGAATTTCATAATCAACAGGGTTTTGAGCAGACTTAAATTGTTTTTGGTCTTTTGTTTTGGTTTTTATTCATCTAATATATCTCTTTACTTGCCATATTGTATAATAGATATGTCAGATATATATTTATACTAGCTTACTGTAGGGTAGAAGTCCACATAGGTTATTCTGGGAAGTCATTTCACAATGAGCTGGTTCCTTAGCTGAGGCCATGGGAACAGCAAATGCTACAACTCTGCTATTTCGTTAAATGAGCTGTTATCTTTCTATGTTCGTTCTGGTTCTAATTTTCCATGCCTTGTTGTCTTTTCCTAAATTCTTTGATGCAAATGTAAAATCACCAGCTTAACAAACTTTATTTTAAAAAAAAACCCATAATCATAGGCAGTTTTAAAAAAGAAAAGTCTATCCAGTGGTTCAAATGAGTCAATCAAGAAAGCACAAGATGGATTTCAATGTTATCGCTGGGTCCAAACTTCATAAGAGTTTATCCATGTGGCTTCCTAGCCTCACCAGAAAATCCTGCAGAAAAATTCCTACCCAATGCCCTTATGTACCTACTGAACGAAGGCGAGACGTTTCATGTCATTATCGGAAATGGTCAGATGATAAAGCACATTAAATCCAAACAGTTTTGATCTTATTTTACCTTAGGGCAACTCTGGCTGCTGAATTTAGGGATTCATCCAATGCTCCCTTCGAGAAAGCTCCAAGAGCCCTTTCACGGGGATGTAGGAACGAGATGGAAAACCATTCAGGTTAAACGATTCTCCTTGATGTGGCTTTGGCAAAGCTTGATGCTAAATCCAAAGCTCTACTTGGATATGAAGAGCTGTTCTAAGGCTAGAAGGCCATAAAACCCCAGCAGGCAGGCTGTTTATCATTTCCCTGGCAAGGCCCTGGTAATGCTGGAACGAACTGAGAAGCCAGAGCACTTGGACATGACTTGAGGGGGCCAGTGAGATGTGTTTTCAAGTATAGAGTTGTCTCAGCCACTTACTGAACATAGGGAGAATGGGCATGGTACCAATTACTTAATTAATTTATTTAATTAATTTAATGTAGAAGTTTTGTGGCTCTTAGGTTTATCCACAGAAAACAGTACATCCCATTCCTAAAATATTTTCTTTTTCAATCCGGGAGAAAGTTTTCTCCTTTGTGGCCAACAATGTTTCTAAAATACTAGGGATTGGAGACAGGTGAATAAAGAGTGACAGGCTGGTGAGAATCATGGCTGTTTTGGCTCTAGAATGTTCTAATTTAACAAATATTGTTAGGCATCTGCTTCACTAAATTCACATAGTAAAATCCGATCCCAGAAATTTCAAAGTCCCATAAGAAACCTCATTACTTAAAAGGCAACTGTATCCCTCTGGGGAATATTTGATAGAGAGATACTTAAATAGAGTACAAACTTCTATGAGCCTCTGTCTCCTCAACTATAACAAAGAATAAGAAGTTTACTAGATTCATTGCAAGGGTTAAATGAAATGATGTGTGTCAAGCTGTTAGCACGGTGCCAGGCACATAGCTTTGAGGATTCAGTATTATAAGCGCATTTTCTGTACCCAAATGTTCTGTATCTGAAAATTATTCTCAGGATCTTCTACCTTATCCTTCTTATTTTCTTTCTATAATTTCATATTCCTCTGACACTAAGAAACCAAGAATGAGGCCATGGCGATTTTTGTAATTTTACATAATAGTGTGGTGGAATAAGCCAAGACTTAGAATTAAGACGCTTGGATTTGCCTTTTGTATCCACATCTTAGTGGTTGTGTGATCGTAGAGAAGTGATTAAAGACTCTGTGTGCTTATCTATGAAGCAGAGATAACAGGACCACATTGGCGTGCTGTGGTAGAGATGAGAGATCAGGAACATTATATTCTAGCTGCGTAATAGATGTTGAGCAAATGACTGTTTGAACAAATGACAAATTTTTTTCAGCTGAATTCCTCACCCTTCCTTTTCAGCTACACCTGCTTCCTTGGTCCCTCCCCTTCCTCAGACCTCTTGTAAACACACCGATATGCACATTCAAAACATTTTCTACTGTCAACTTGTCCACAGAGAAACAGAATTATAAAATATTTTTATTTTCTCCCTTGTTCTCTTTAGTTGTACTAAACAAGGTATTTTTGGAAAATCTGAGTACACACTAAGAAGTTGATTCAAAAGCAAAGATGCTAAAATTAATACTACTCTACTTTAATGATATAAAATTGCCCTAATTATTTTTATGCAGTATTATTTTAAAGCGTCCCGGTGAGACCCATAAATGTTTTCAAGTTACAAATATAGAGTGATATATGATGATAAACAACTGTGCATGTTGTTAAATCTATCAAGATTAAATTTCCATTTCTTTGATAAAAATTAAGGGCATTTCATATCTGGGCTGCTGAGATACGTAGAAAAAATGCTAACAGATTTAGAACAGGATTAATCGACATGTCATGGATACAAAGGAGGGACATTGAAGATGTATCTTCTCCCCAAAGTGGACTTCTTTCCTCTTTCTGTTTCTCTTCCTCTGCTTCTCAAGCATCTCACTAGACTGGGCTTTGAGGATTGCTATTCGTAAGTATTGCTTAGCTAGTGGAACATCAGCTAATAGGGTTAAAAGGTAACAAGATAACTGACCCCATCATAAAGGTTCAAGTTTCTCTCCAGCCGTGCACTTAGGCCATCTCTTCATATGCTCAGAAAAGTCGTTTAGAAATGCAGTTTTTAACCTGGCAACATCCAAATCCTTTTTATTTCTTTTTTTGCTGAGTGCAAATATAGAAGGACTTTCACTAGAACACAGATTTTTTTTTTTTTTAAACAATGAAAGAACAATGTGCAACTGTCTATTATACGGTCTTGAAGGCACGTCCACATAAGCATAGTGATTTGGAATTGCCTCAAAGGCAGGCGGGGGTCAGGGAGTGCCTGGTAGATCAGTAATAGAATATTTAAATCAAAGTACTTCTTGGGAGGGAGCCAAATTAGAGAAGAGGGCAGGAGTAACCTGATCCAGGCCGTGGCACTGAGGCTAGCAGCTGCACCAGAGCTGTTTGGATCGCTGGACTGGATGGCCAAGCAAGCCAGGGAGAACACGGCTTCAAATGCTCGCTGGATTAGTGGTAAAGGCAGAGTGGAGATTGAGTTGCTTTGATTTCTGCAGAAACCAGCACGTTAAACTCATGAGCTGTTTGGAAGAAAGGCCTTAATTTTGACAAAATAATCACCCTAAAACCACCCATCCAATGCATTTATTGTCATGGCATGATGTAATTAAATATGACATCCTAGGTCTCAGGATGAATTGCCCACCACCTGGGTACCAGAATCACATTAGAGAGGTGTGGTAGATAAAATAATGCCCCTCTCCAAAGATGCCCACATCCTAATCCCTGGAATCTGTGAACATGTTACCTTACCTGGCAAAAGGGACTTTACAGTCGTGATTAAGTTAAGGACCTTGGGATGGAAAGATTACCCTGGAAAATCCAGGTGGGCTCAATATAAACACATGAGTCCTTTAAGGAGAACTTTTCTTGGCTGTGGTCAGAGGGAGATTTAGCTACAAAAGAATGGTCCGGGAGATGCAACGTTGCTGGCTTTGAAGATGAACAAAAGAGAGCATGAACTGATGAATGTGGGCAGCCTCTAGAAGCTGGAAAAAGCAAGGAGATTATTTCCCCCTGGAACTTCCAGAAAGGACCACAGCCCTGTTGACACCTTGATTTGAGTTCAGTGAAACCCATGTCAGACTTTACAGAACTGTAAGATAATAAATTCATGTTGTTTTAAGCCACTAAATTTGTGGTCATTTGCTATGGCAGCAATAGGAAACTAATACCAGAAGATTTACAGGTTTCTGAGGCAGAGCCCTTGCTATCTCCCTGCTTTCTAGAAAATCCCCTTATGGCCTTGGGTTGAAAGCTAGGAGAGCCTTAAGAACCATCCTGGTCTGCTGCTCGTCTCTCCAAATGAGGGACTCCAGAGAGAAGACAAGCGAGGAACCATAGACCTGCGTGCAACACGATCCCTAAATGGAGACTCAGCACCAGGGTCCAGCTGAGCAGTCTTGAGGTAAGAAATCATGACAGCGTTTCCTGCCCAGTAAGTAAGTAATTGAGAAATAGGCAGAAGCTTGTACAGAATCCAATGTTTAAGGGAGAAGGAAGAGGAGGGGAGTGAGTTCCAGTCATTTAGAGCCTACACCCACTAGGTCTTACCACATCGATTTAGCTGAGCTTCCTGAGAAAGTGGGAAAAACTAAGACTCAGAGTGATTGTGAATGTGTGAACTGCCCAAGGTCATAGTGTCTCTTGGTAGCTGGGACAGGAGGTGAGAACCAGGCCTGCCTGACCCGAAAGCCCATGGGCTTTCCACGACTCTGAGCTGTTCCCGTCCTAGCTGTTAAATCCCTTTGCTTCAACATCATTATCACGAGGTCACTCTGGGCTCGTGCTAAAAGGGCTGAGGCCCTGCTGATATGGCTATTTTAGTCTTGGAACTAGTTCAGAAAATCATGGTAGGAAAAAAGGGTGCAAAGGAAAACTCACTTCAATCTAGTGTGGCTTTTTCGTTTTGTGCTGTACTTGGGAAGGCTTTCTTTACAACCAGATTATTAAAAAAAAAATACTTCTTCTGATACCTCTCTTTTTCAGTTAAATCTCAGCTCCATGGGGAATTTATACTGGTGTAATGTGAGCCATTGACTTAACTCTGTAATTTACAAACCACTTGTCAGTTGTCCCAACACCATTTATTATATAATCTATAATTCTTCATTGATTCAAAATGCCACCATAATCACTTCTTAAATTCCCATATGTATGTATGTTTTTTATGAACTCATTCTTCTGTTCCATAAGCAAGTCAAATCAAAAGACAATGAACTGAATAGAAGAAATTGTAATACATGTCATAGACAAAGAGCATAATATGTAAATGGCTTCTAAAAATCAATCTAAATGAGTAAAGGATATAAATAGACATTTCATAAAAAGATACATAAATAGATCTTAAACAAGCGAAAAGTTACTTAACCTCTTAATGTGGGAATGAAAATTAAAAGAACACTGAGATACCAATTTTTACTTATGAGATTGGCAAAAATCTAAATGTTAATAACACACTATGTTGGCAAGAATATATTGTTGCTGAGAATGTAATTTGTATGTCATTTAAAGAAGACTGTTTGAAAATACCTATCAAAATTACAAACATACCTAGCCTTTTACCTAGCAGTTTTTCTTCTAGGAATTTATATTAAAGGTAAAATTTTATATGTTTAAAAGACCTATGTGTAAAATTTTTCATTGCAACCCTGCATGAAACTGCAAATAATACAAAAAAATGCATAAAGGATCATCAATAGCAGCTAATACATCATCAATACCAGCTAAATACATTTTCACAACTCATTTAATGAATGGCTATGCAGCTCCCCCAAACAGTGGGAATGTTCTTTATGTACTCTTATGGAGTTTTCTTTAGATGCATTGTTAAATGTCTCCCCAAAGGACATTTGGGAATATCTGGGGAACATTTTTGGTGTCATATCTGGGGAGAGAGGGAGGGACTGCTACTAGTATCTAATGAGTAGAAGCCAGGTTGCTACTAAACATTCTATTAATACAGTATACAGGACAGCTCCCCACAGCATAGAATTATCCAGTTCAGAATGTCAATAGTGCTAAGGTTGAGAAACTCCACTCTAGAATGATGATCAGAGACTGATTATATTATATACCTATTGGGCTAAGGGTTAGGGAGGGCTAGAAACTTTTCACTGTATTCCATTTCCTAATTGTTGAATTATGTTCCTATGTGTACATGTTCTATTCATTCAAAAATAAGTAAGTAGCACTATCTTTTTTTTTTAAAAAAAGAGTTATTGTTGAATCTCTTTAAAAAGAAGTATTTTAGGAGATGTGAAGAAAAATCTTTGATTTTACTTGTTTGTTTGTTTCTTCCCTGTGGCTCCTTGTTCTTTTGAAAAGCTCAAGGACATCTATCAATATATTGGTTGTTTCAACATAGATGAAGTGTTCTTTCCTGGAAAGGTACTCCAAACAATAGAGTAAAATAGGAGCATGAAATTGCAATGTATTGTATCTGACCAAACCGGCTTTGGTCTTAGCAAACAACCAGAGAAAACTGTAACCTAAATTACTAGAAGTTATACATGTGTAAGCCAATGTTTTCTCAGGGACAAGGACAAACATTCTTATAAAAGGAACTGATAGCATAGAGGTGCCTTTTACTCCTGACAGTGGTGACTTTCTCTAAGGACCTGTAAAGATTTCTCTGGAATCATTTCATAAGTCTACTGTAAATTTTCATTATTAGTGGTTTTTGTTCCATATTACCACTAGATGTAAAATGTATTTACCATTAAATCTCTACTATCCCTCTTAATTACTACTGTTCCAAAACTACTTTACCAAGGTAAAGCATTCAGTGGGGCCTTGAATGTGCCAGAAGCCAAATTCACTGTGAGCAAGGTAGGGTTTTGCCCAGAGCGTTTGCTTCCCCTGGCAAAGGCATTGCAAGTCTGTGCTCTATACTTTTGCATTTTAGTATGGGCGCTTTCTCTACCAATCTCTTCCTCCTCGTTTCAGGATTTTCTTTGAAATTTCAGTTATTGTTTTAGATTTAAAATTATATTTAAAAAACACACTAAAGAAAAAAAAACATACATCACACATGTGACCACCAATGTGTATTAAACATTGGTGGCCTTACAGGCAGAAAAAGTTAGCCATTTTAAGCACAACACGAGAGACCTCAGGAAAGCTTTCCATTGGGAATAGACAATATTCCAACAGATGTCATTAACACTTGACATTTCACCGTTTGTGCTTTTTTTTGGATACTAACTGCCTTTTCCTATTTCATTTTTAAAATATGTAAAAATGAGAAACCAGTAGAAAGAGAGAATATATTAATGTTTTTGTGCGTGGACATTTTTAAGTTGCTTCTATCACCTACAAGACAGAACCAGAAAAAATATGAAGACTTTATAACCTAGAGCAAAGAGAATGGAAGAGAGCAGGGGACTCAGAGATGGAAATTAATGGGATCAAAAGCAAATTTTACCTAAAACACAATTGTATTAATTTTTTATTCTGGTTCAGAATATTTTATTCTGTCTTTTTTGCTTTTCTAAAAATTCAAAGGATGGGCCACTGAACCAGATTGTTGGTTCTAAGCTAAATTTGGCAAAAAGAAAAAAAACAACTTTTTTTTGACCACTAATAGAAAATATTATACAAAAAAACTTTAAAAAGGTAAAAATATGTATATATATAAATAAATATATATTTATATACACATATATAAAAATTCCAGCTCTCAATTAATTTACAATCTGGATGGGAAGAAAACACTCTCATGAAACATCCATTTAGACATGTTCCTCAAAGCATCTTATCTGTAAACAGAGTCCACTCCACACTGTCCTGTTCTCATTCAGCTGTGACCTTTTTGTGAATAAAGAGAGTCAAGGTCAGGGTGGTTATTTGTCCCACTGTATTCTGCAGCTTGGAGTCCTGTGTTTGAAGGAGAGTGGACTAGTTGACCACTGGGGCCCATCCCAACACTAAGACATGACTCCTCCACTCAAAGACTTTAAGAGCGAATTAGGATAATTGAGCCTGAGAAAAATGCAAAAATAGTGATGAGTTGTCAGAGAGAGAGAGAGAAAGGCTTGGGGATTGGGATATTCATATATACAAAAAATATTTCCTGAAGTGAGTTGGAGCTGGCTTTTATAAATGGGAGACAAATTCTGACTACAAATTGATGACCTTTTCATACACCATTGTTAAGTCTTTTTTATTTTGCTTTGAATTTTTTTTTTGTGGAAAATCATTGAGGAAAAGAACTGTACCTATTTGTTCCCAGTACTTACTATACAAACAATAAGGATTAGTTTCAGAAAACTGTGAGAAATAAAAGGAGAGAAGAAGAAAGACTATTTAATCTCTAAAAAAAAAAAAAAAAAGAATATTTAATCTCTATCAATCCAGATATGATTTTGGGTCTTTAAAAAAGTGTTAAGTGAATACCATATATGCTAATAGCCAGCTTAACTTGAACAAGAGTCCAAAAATAAACATTGAAACTTAGTATATCATTGTTTGGTTTATCAATGAGAATAGGGCAATTTTATTTCTGGAAAATGGTGGTCATAAAAGGTAAGTCCTGTCACCAGGAAAGATAAGAAGCATAAGAAAATAATGATGGCAAAAAGAAAGAAAAACAAAAAGGAAAAAGGAAAAAAGAAGTTAGAAGGAAGTTATGATAGCAGAATCAATCCAAACAGTGACATTAGCAAGGAATTGCCTGTATTATCATGGGCAGGGGGAGAAAAAATACCCATTACCATTATATCCCCAATCTAGGAGCGTTCATTGTGCGAACAAGTGGCCCCATACACATCACTGATCTTTGTTTTTCCTTAAACTAGTATGTGAATCATACATTTAGAAAACTTAAGGAGTGAATCTTCACCTTCCAAAAATATCTGCTTTTTAAAAGAATCCATCGTAAGATTCTTTCACGTAGTTATGAGCTTTTAGCCTAATACATATAAAATGAATCAATTCCTAAAATTTGGCCTCCACCAAGACCATTATCTCTTGAAGATGACAATCAGCTTTGTTCCTTTCCAATACTTAGGAAACCTGAAAAAAGCAGCACACCATCAACAACAAAAGTTTAATGCACCCTGAAGACCCATGAGAACACTGTCTTTAGAATCAACTGACATTCTAATGCATCAAGAAACATAAACATGCTGTCATTTGTAAAGACGATATGTTCTTTGAGAGCTTTTGTTTTCCAATTTGTGATGTTTAATAGTGCCAAACCATGCATGCAAGTTTTTATCCAAAGCCTCTTTTGACCCACAGAACAAATTTTGGGGTAGGATAAGAGTGAAATATTTTTGTCATGGAAAAGGGTGTTTCTTTTTGTGAGGTGGATGTTTCTGAATGAGATACAATTCTTTGATCAAAACATAATTTTCAAGTGGAGTTACCTGTTCTTATGAATTCATCTAAACAGCAAATCCAAAAACTTCAATTGTCAACTCTGACCTTCGAACATGTGAAGAGGTAATAGATAAAAAGTTTTAAAAAAAAGGAGAAAACACATTTCTGTTTCCATAATATAAACTAAGGATGTATTTTCTGCTCAAAATTTTTGTCCATCCTTTAGAGAGAAAGCAAGTACAAGTATCAAGACAAGTTATTGATTTTGCCTTTTACAAATGATTTAATTAGCCTTATCTCTTCAATTGATGATAGAATTAGGTAGATGATAATATTTCAAAATTGGGATTTTTGCTTCTATTCCCTTGCCCTTCCAAGAATATGTATGCCTTCCCAGAGCAGAAGTAGGTCAATTATAGCCTGATTTAGTTGGGAGAAATCGAAATCTTTAGATATGTGAAAACCAACTCTTTGGCTGATGTGAAAGGAGTTTAACAGGCATGATTTGCAGGAATTATGAAATTTTGTCCTTATTGTCAAACTAAATAAAAGTAACATTGATGGTGAAACCTCGTGGTTTATAAAGTAGTTCCTTCACTATCTCAGCATCTCTGAAATGCCTTTTATTATGCACACATAGGATTTGGGCTTTGGAAAGCTGGGGGATTACGTTGTGGGTCTATGTAGTAGGATTCCTATTTTCTTCTGGCACTATGTGTATTCCTAGCTATAATGTCACATTTCAGAATTTTTATTCTTTTCAACACGTTCATAATTTTTTAAAAAATCAAGGAATTTCTCTTGAATTTATTGAAGAAGAGTTTGCTAATCAACATGCCAGGAAAAATGAATGGGCTCCAGTAGATTATAAATGTGCTGAAATAATCCCCTCAGAAATTTAGGATGGCCAGGAGAGGCCTGGAGCCAAGCTCCAGAATTCTTTGCCTTGAGGTATGAAGAGACTCATATACTGACCACCAGGAGCTATTTGATTTGTGTGTTTGCATCTCTGTGCTTATGCATGTGTGCCATGATATGCAAAATAAATTTGGGAGCCACTGCTTTTAACTCTGAAGTATGGTTTGATAAATGGACTCAAGAGAATTTTAGTGTTCATTTTCTCTTTTTTTATTTCTATAAATTTATGGGACACAAGTGCAATTTTGTTACATGCGTAGATTGCTTTAGGGTATCATACTTTCTCATCATCCACCCTCCTCCTCTCCCACCCTTCTTTGTCCCCATTGCCTAACATTATTCATTGTCTACATTGTTCATTTTCTTAAAATATTATACCATGTCGTATCTTAGCCCAATAAGAAGTAAGAATCTATGCCATGGTTTATCACAGCATCACTACTATAATTCCCATCTAGAGGGCCAGGAAGTCTGGATCATTTTGTATTTGTGAGATAAACTTTCCAAATAAATAAGATTATATGAAGGATCATCTACATAATTTGTTGGATTCAGTGAAAACCAAAAATGTAGGGCTCCTAGCACAAAATTTACTAAGAATTTCAAGATTACCCAACAATGGATTGTTTCCATTTTTACATATTATTTTTTCCTTAGATACTTGATGCAATAGGAAAGGAACATTGTTAAACTATAAAAAGGTAAAGGGAAGTCATTGTGATATATTAGGAAAAAGCAAGAAACTTTTTGTCAGAAAGTCATAAGTTTGAATCCTGGCTCTTAACAATGGTGGAAGCTCAGTTTTCTTATCTGAAAAATGGGACTTCATTTTTTTTTGACAAGTATTTATTGAGAAACCTACTTATTCTGGAAACTTTATATTACTTAATCCTCACCAAAACATTATGAGCAGATGGTATTCTTTTCCCCAATTAATAGATGAGAAAACCCTGGCACACAGAGATTTAAAAACTTGCTAATGCGTTCATTAGTATAATAGTAAGTACTGGAGATGGGGCCAGAGCCCAGGTGATCTAGCTCTAGGGCTCATACTCAAATCACCCTGCCTGACTACCATCTTCTAATATATGTTACATCATTGGATTGTATAATAATAATAACAAAAATTAAGACCCACAATTCAGGCTCAGAATCGAGGCTCAGTTACTACACGATGACCCTTCTGGCACTTACAGTTTTCTGGGTCTCTGACATTAAAACCCTGAAACTTTCTTATAATTGGGAAATAATACAAACCATGAGATAGGTTATCATTTCTGATGTTGTTTAAATCTACACAAGAGATTACAACACAAGAAGCAGCAAATCAAATAATATTCTTCTGGAAACACACCATATATGGTATTATACCTACTGGAAGTCCTTTTGAAAGTTTTCTTCCCAGATGGCCCCAAATGTGTTTTTAAGGTTTCCTCATAAATGCTCTTCTGATTATCACCAAACAAAAAAAGAGTCTAATGAAATCCCCAAGGAAGTTAGTAAGCTTAGGGAACAATAGATTACAAATAAAATCGCCAATATCCATTTAATACTTCATTTTGATAAAGAGAAATCAGACTGGATTTTCATCATCAAATCTATTAATCAATGATGTAGTTGCTCATAATTGTGCATTTGCAGATTTGATCTAACAATATTTTGCAGTTCCTAAAGAATTGCTATTAAAAGTCAGGGTTGAGCTGGGCACGGTGGCACATGCCTGTAGTCCCAGCTACTCGGGAGGCCTAGTGGGGAGGAACACTTAAGCCCAGGAGTTTGAGGCCAACCTGGGCAATATAGCAAGACCCCATCTCTTAAAAAAAAAAGGGGGGGTTTGAGAGAACTCAGTGACCTTGATTCCAAACCACACTTCTCAGAAATCCATGGAGCATACAGGGGGCATGGGGTGGAGGACTGCATGGGAGGTCTACCATAAAGGCTTAGATCTTTCTCCTTAGAAAGATCCATGATTTCAATGACTGCGATCTAGAAATCTTTAGGAGCCAGAGGAGTCATCACCTAGTAATTTAGCATCAACTCTGTGGTTTACTGGTGGTCCTTTTCATGCTCAAGAAGGGGAATTGTTCAAACAATATAGTTGGTTTGAAATATTTCCAGGACCAATGCAAACACCAAGTGGGCTGCCCAGAAACCACACATTGTTTCCTTCAGACAAAAGATAATGATGCACTAATGAGTTTTACCCTTTATTGCCCTCTCTGGAACACAGCCTCAGGAAGAAAGCCCACAAAACCAAATTGTTAGTCCCAAAATTTACAATATTTTGCAATGACCCCTATCCCTTTTTCTTTAAGTGCTAGTACTTGTGTTAAGTATCTGTGTTGTTTAACTCATATATTCCAACCTCATGTAATCTCAAAAGTGCCCTCCCAGAGAGAGAAAGGAAATGAGTAAATGAGGAGAAATAATAAAAGCCTCGCTGATACAGAGTACCTCCAAGAGACTTAAAGCACTTCTGAGCTACTGTCTACTTCTGATGTATTTTGGCCTCATTAAAAGGGGGGAAAGTACCAGAGTTTAATATTTTAAACCATGGAGAGGAAGAGTAAGGCAAAAAGTAGTTGGACTAATAGGCCCATTTAATACAAATCTTTTAGGAAAATACTCAAAACTATGAGTAGAGGAAGTTATTATCCAATTGATTAGACTGGTAAGAGTAGGATATGTTTGAGGACTTACAGGATTTGTTGGAATCATTTGTTGTTGTTTCATTGACGAACAAGCTTAACAGCACAACTGCACATCACTTGGGCTGAAATTATCCACACCCCTTCCCTAACCTCACCATCTGCCCACCCCCCTCCACCCATTCCAGCTACTGTTTCAATTCATGGCAAAATTTCCAAAAAGTGTTGCTTACACTTACTGAGTTACTAGTTCCTATTTCCGCGCCTCTCATTCTCTCCTCATGCCTATTGAGAGCGGCTTCCTTTTTGAACATCTCCACTGAAATTGCTCTTGTTAAAGTCCACGGTGTTGGCAAAGCCTGCGGCCATTTTGGTCTCTCCACCTACTTGGTCTCAAATGCATCCTAAAGAGTTGACCACTCTCTCCTCTAAACACCGTCTTCTCTTGGTTGATGTGATACCACTCCCTCCCCATTTACCTTATTCACTTCGGGCTGTTTCTTCTCATTCTCCTTTTCTGGTTCCTCCTTCTCTGTAGGACTTTATAAGGGGAGAGGGCCCCAGAGCTGTGTTCTTAGCTCCTGTTCTCCTCCAGTTCTGTCTAAATATGTTCATCTGTATCCCTAACTTTAAACATTGTTGTTACCCCAGTGTGTACCTCTCACGCTCACCTCAACTTTAGACTTATATTCAACAACTTAACTGAGTTTTCCACTTGGATATCTGATAGACATCAGATAGACATCTCAAACTGAACATGGCCAAAATTGAATCCTTGATTTGTGCCCCAAACCTCCTCTTCCTCTAGTCTTTCTTACTTCAAAAACTTTGCTTCACTCTCACATCTAATGGGGTATATATCATGTTCCTTTCATCCCTGAAACATGTCCTAAAGCCATTGTCTTCTCTTCTTCTCCACTGCTGTCACCCTAGCCCAATCCACCATCACTTCTCATTGATAGATTAAACCGTCTTCCACTTCAACTCTCACCAACATACCTTCCTTTCTCTGTAAAGCAGTAAGCGTTCTAAGTTTTCAAGACGTGAAATTAGATCATGTCACTTTGCTACTTTGAACCCTGCAATGGCTTCTCACTAAATATACAATAGAATCCAAACACTTCATCATAGTCCATCAGGTTATTCATGATCTGGTCCCCATCTGCCTCATTCCCATCTCTTGATACTGTCCTGCTAACTCACGAGGCTCTAGCTTCACTGGCCTTTGTCTTCTAAGAACTAGACAAGTTTGTCCCCATCCCACTTCATTCCTATGCTACCTGTTCCCTCTTCCTAGAAATCACCCCTTCTTGTCTCAGGTTGTATACCCCCCTAACCACTCAGTCTAATGACATCTTAGCCCAAATCGTTCTCTCTCCCATCACCTTGTTTTATGTTCTTCATAGTACTTCCTGCTATCTAAAAATATCTTACTTTTATGTCATTCACTAGTTTATTATCTGTGTATCCTCACTGGAATGTAACTTCTAGGAAAAGTGAGACCATCTCTGCTGTATTCCTAGTTTCTGCTACATACCTGGCACATAGTAGGTTCACAATAAGTATTTATTGAGAATGAATGAATGTATGGCTAGTTGAAAGTGCTGAAGTGGAGTACTTTAAAATGGAGAGCTCAGGAACAGTGATTGGGATTATAGAGAATATTAAATTTCTACTAATATGAGGGCCTTAAGTTTTCAAATAATAACTTAAGAGAAATTTATAAAAAATTCTACCAACAAACAGAACTATGAATGTATGTTACATGAAAACTTTATATGGAATGATTCTTATGACCTTTTTCATATATAGTGCTTAAAACAAGTAGGATCTCAAATGTTGTATTGCTTTTATCATTTTTTAAATCAATGTCTCAGGGAAGTAAGAATGTACTGCATTTAACAAGGAGTAGAGTAAATTGCATTCAATTATTAAAATCTTACCATTAAAGTCCTCTGCCTACACGTTATGTAACAGAAAGTTCATGTACAAAAAACCCAGAATTATCTGGAGGACTTGTTAAAAAACAGATTACTGGGCTCCAAAGCACCCCATCTCCTCAGAGTTTCTAATTTAGTAGGTCTGGGTGGCAGGGGTTGGGGGGAGGGTGCAAAAATTTGCATTTCTTCCCCAGTGATGTTGATACTATTAGTCAGGGAACCTCCCTTTAAGAAACTCTCATCAAGATTAACAAGTAGGGAGTTATGAAAAGAGGAAAAGGGCCCTAATAGTAGGAAATAGGTGTAGTTATAACTTCCAGAATTATTCTACCAGGCTGTTCCTAAGTTATCCAAATCATTTTTTTACATTTTATATTTTCTATTAATATTGAAGGATATTATCCCATTTGATGGTAAGTCTTTTCCCTGAATAGGTATTTATTTCACACACTGTTAGATGTTTTCATACTAATGCTCTATTCACTTAAGTTATTCATTCTGCACCAGCAAATTCTTCTCCTGTATTTACTGAGAAGAACCAACCTCAAATAATTTTCCTTTGCCTCTCACTGTTCCGCTGCACTGAAACAGTAACTGAGTCTTCAACAAAAATCTATTATGCTTAAAAACCATTTGCCTGAACAAAGATCACAATTAAATGGTTTGATAGGTGTACGGAGAAGATGGAAAGCTGATCAATGTTCTTTTCTCTGCCTCTGTTCAACTTCTGTCTAGTCTGCTGGCTCCTCAGCCCTGTCAGGAGTTCTGAAGTGTCAGTTTCCACACTCACTAGGGGATGCAGCAACTTCTTCATCCATCTTTCCCTGGACCACAGACACTTGATTTCCTAAACAGATACAGTTGTCCCTAGGTATCCGAAGGGGATTGGTTCCAGGACCCCCTGCAGATACCAAAATCCACAGATGCTCAAGTCTCTAATATAAAATGGCATACATTTATTTGCTTATTACCTGTGTACATCCTCCTGTATACTCTGTCATCTCTAGATTACTTATAATACCTAATACAATGTAAATGCTATGTAAATATTTGTTATATTGTATTTTTTGTGTTATTTTTTATTGTTGTATTATTTTTTATTGTTTAGGGTTTTTTCCCCAAATATTTTTGATCAGCCGTTGGTTGAATCCACTGATGTAGAACCCATGGATACAGAGGACTGACTATACTCAAACTCACCAAACATTAGAGTTCAAAGGTCTCTTAGTGACAAACTAATTCTACTTCTAGATACGTATCTTATTGCAATAATCCAAAATTAACATGTACACAAGGTTCATAACAGTATTCCTTATAAAACTGAAAATTGGAAGCAACCTAAATAGCAGAATAGTTAAATACTTTGGACACACATATGTGTTACATTATGTAGTCATTGAAAGTTATTTATATTTCTCATCAATGTTTTCTGATTTCTCACCAAATTTTCCACAAATAGCAACAGAATTTTTGTAACCAAAATGAAATTATTTTAAAGACAACAGATTAAGTTTTTTTTTTAAAGAAAAGCAAATTAACTTGGATCATACATAGTGCCACTTTCTGCCCAATGCAGATGTCTCTTTTTTGTCTCCTTGAAGAATAATCACAAAACCTTCATTGACATATTTTCTCAGAGATCATGAGCTTAATATGCTGTGAATCAATCCATGCACTTTTTTGTTTATGAGAATAATGTTTGATTTTTATTGATTTAGATTTAACCACAAACTGAATTTATTCTTCAGGTAGTTTTAAAACAAGTAGAATTTTTTAAATCTGTTTCAAATAATTCCTCTTTTAATTCATTTCTTTTAATTGAGGTGAAATTCACATAACATAAAATTAACCATTTTAAGGGCACAATTCAGTAGCTTTCGTACATTCACAAAGTTTTGCAACCACCAGTTCTATCTAGTTCCAAAACATTTTCGTTGCCCCCCAAAGAAACCCTGTACTCATTACAGAATTGTTACCCCTCCCTCCCCCTCCACCCCCTGGCAACCACCAATCTGCAATGTCTCTATGGAGTTATGTATTCTGGATACCATTCACATTTTAACAAGCTATAGTTGTTATTTTAAAAATTCACGTATTGAGTAAGAATACTTCTCTCTGCTTATCTGTTCATTGGCCCTAGCTTGGCTCTGGAGTAGCCCAGGGGGGCTTAACTATGGCTGCTTCCACACAACAGCCCTTCAAATATTTGGCTGCAACTCTGAGGAATCATGGTCCCTTGACACTCCATCCTTACCACCTCCAGGACTGCCACCAAATACATATAATTCTGTTTATGTCAAATACACAGAATTCCTTCTATGACCCCTTCCACCATAATAGATACCTGTCTATGGATTCTCTTTGGTTTTTTAACCTCCTGTTCAAGGTGAATTGCCTGAAAGAGATCCAAAATTCATAGAAAATTGGAAGGGGAGGGGGCAGGGAGGTCATGAGAATCAAAGGAGCTGGTTCCCGGGCAGGCCTGTCACTGCATGGATATGAATGTCAACCTTCACTACGTCTGAGTTGCAGTGAGCCTGGGCCCTGTGCAGGGCCCTCCCAGCAATGCCCTCCATAGAGCTCAGAAGCCACAGCACACAGGCTTGAGAAGAAAGGCATCCTAAGTGGAAACACACATCATAATTACTTGCAAATCATCTCTCTCACATCTTCCTGTCACAAATCATTAAAGAAGTCCTCTACTGTAAACATGGGAAAACTGCTCAAAGAAAATGGAGATGTCAGGCCTAAATTTCAATTAACTTTAACACTGATTGCTACGTATCACTGTGTTAGTCTCTGGTCCTTATTAATGAGGATATAATTAATGAAGTTTGCCCTGGGCAATGGACTACAGCCTAGATAATTATATTCTAGACAAATAATTCAGGCTTTGTTTTTTAGAGTATGGGGTGCTTATTAAAAATACTATTTTTCTTAGGTTCCGGCTCAGATCTTTAGTATCTGAATTCCTGCAGTATGTGGACCTGGGTTCTGCACTTTTAACAAGTTCCCAGGTGTGTCTTGTTTATAATGAAGTTTGAGGTCCACTTATAAAAGAAAAAGAAGTCCTTTATTGAATTTATGTTGCATACAAATAATAGATATTATTAATAGAACTTGCTGTATGGGGAAATGTGCCAGTACTTGTGTTTGGAAACAACATATTAGAAAATATTTGATAAGCTTGGCTTAAGGTAGAACTGGTTCTGTTTGATGTTAACAAGAAACATTCTCTACAAATACTTCAAAAGTTCAGTAGAAGTCCTTTTTATTTACATTATTTATAATTAGGCTGATCCAAGGAAAGATCTAAACAGAGTTATAAAAGGCAGAATGGACACCAAACATTATGAGCACATGTGCACTCAGTAAATATTTGCTGGATGAATGGTACACTTAAATTTGCTTTATTTCCCAAATAAAAGGCAAAGGAATGATTCCTCTAACCTCCCAGGCTTTCCCCTTCTCAAATATCGGTTCTATTCTGGCTGTCTGAATATGAGCAAATACAACGTCTGTAATTCCTCTGAAACATTAGATATTCTTTCATTTATTCAATAAATATTTGTTGGTCATCTACTATGTGCTGGGATCTGCACTAAATTCCGGGGATTTGGTGGTGAACAAAATAGACTTGGTCTCTACCCTGATGGAGTTTCCCATTGTAGAGAAGTAGTAAGTCAGGTATTTTGGGAGATGATAAATTATTTGAGAAACAAGAGAAATCTCAGAAAGAGTAGAGGGAACTTCAAACCTAGGCACCAGCTTGGTACATGCCTCATTATGTTTAGCTTTTCAGGGTGATATGGGCTCTTGATGTTGAAGTTCAGAAAACACTTTTTATTCTCTCTACCTAATTCCATTTACTTCACTCAGAGCGGATCCTTAAATATTTGGAATGCTAGATGAATTACAGTTTATCAGCAACATTTTAAAGCATGATAAACAGGATTCAGTACCCACTACCTTCACTTCGTCCTCACTGCCCCGCACCCAGGTGAAATTCTTCCTCCTGACTTCTATCCATACAGTAAAGACTTTTCTGTCTTTACCTCACCTGACTTCTTACAGCCTTTGCTGTTCCTGCTTTGCCTTGTCTGCTTTTGTAGGTTTCCTGTCCTCTCTCCCTTGAAGAGCTGATGTTCCCCAGAGCTTCACTCTCACACACTTTTCTTACTCTACCCCTGAGTGACCTTATTATGCCACAGAGCTGTGTACGAGACACCTTTCTTTCCTTGTGCCATAGAAACTCCCTGTCCCCAAGAACTAGCTCTTCCTCTGATTTTCTCTAACCTGGTGAACATCAGCCCCAGCCCCGTCTTCCAGTTGCCTGTAGCAGATACCTAGATTTCCCCCTCTTCCACATACTTGTGTCCATTCAATTATTTCAATGCATTAAAGCCCAGATACCTAAAATGTTTCCTTCATTTCTATTCCCATCACCCCTTAGTTAGGGTCCACATTGTTTCTTTCATGGATTACTCAAAGAGGCAATTAACTATTCCCCTGTATTCAGGGTTATTGTCCTTTTCTGTTTATTTGTAAATGAAATCAATGTCTTATTCCTCTTTCTATGTCAAACCCTAGGAAAATGCATAGAACGTGTAGAATGAATGAATGGGTTGGTTAATGCATACAACTTTAATAAAAGTGCTGCCTGTTATAGGCTCATAAATGGAGACTGCTTTTGGTATTGGTTTTCGTTTTTAATATGTTTTCAACACTTTTTCTTCACTTTTTCCATAACTCCATGTCCATTGGCATGTTTTAAGTCTCCTGGTTTTCTCTGATTATGTTTGTTTTCCTTGGTCGAGAGCCTTGAATTTGCCCTCTAATTTGTCTGAATTCTGCATCACTTGTCAATAGGAGCTAACTTGAAAAAGGCAGGGTGCATAAGACTTAACACCAACCGAGGCAGACTTCTTGTTTCAATTAAATTACTTAATATGGGACTTTCCAGTCCTCTATGGACCCATTAGCCAACAGAGTGTTTTGAAAAACTGTCAGGAAAGAGAGGTTGCAGAATTCAAGGAGTGAGTCAGTGAATAGGAGAGGAATGAAGCCTGAGGTCTTTCTTCATAACATTTACATGTGGAAATAAAATTTTTATGTATCAGAGAATTCAAGAATGACTTATTCTTCTTGCCCAGTGTCATTAATGCAATTCTCATGCTTGGAAATAATAATATAATATAATCATGTACTTTAATATACTTCAGCATACCGTTCTCCAAACATTTTTAGTTCTAAATCTATGACCTCTCACAAACTTTTTAATTGACATCAAGTATTTGCAGTGGATATATTATTTAAAGAATATTGCAAACTGGATGTTTTAAAATAAAATGGTTACAATATTTTTTTAATGTCTCCAGAGGAATCTAAATACCACAGCTATTTTATGCCCACTGTTACACATCTTTTCTAAAAAAATGTAGAAATACTCCTTTAAAGGAAATTTTACATTATATCTTTTTCTCCTTAAATTCATATTTCACTCTAGTTCCACCCACAGAAATTTTTCCTAATAGGTTTTATACTTGAAAGTCTTTTATTTCCCATCTTATTACTCTTTTCTATGACAAAGAGTGTGCATGTATTTTAATTTGAATTCTGTGGCCAGCTTTAAATTTCTCCTGTGGATTGGTTACTCATTAGGGTGAATAAAAGTATTTGATCAAAATAGCATAAGTATGTTACAAAGTTGATAAATAATTATTAAACACAAAAAGGTAAATTTCAACTATTTTCTTCTCTTAAAAAGATGCCCCATGTGTGGAGATATTTTATTGTTGTTTATGCTTTCATAAAGGAATATTACTTATTCCTGGAAAGAGGCAGGGTTCAGCAGAAATTCTTTACTCTGAGTGTGTATATGATTATATAATATACGTAATATCTTATATTAATATATTATATTTTACATACATTAATATATAATTACATGCATAATATATACTAAAGAAATGTATTCCCATAAACAAATTGTAATAGAAATGTGTTTTCTTTTTTCTTTCTTTCTTTCCTTTTTTTATTCTTTAGAGACAGGGTCTCACTCTGTCTCCCAAGCTGGACTGCAGTGGCGTGATCATAGCTCACTGCAACCTCGAACTCCTGGGCTAAAACGATCCTCCTGCCTCAGCCTCCCCGGTAGCCGGGACTATAGGTGTGCACCATCACACCTGGCTTTTTCTTTTTTTAAAAAATGTTCTGTAGAGACGAGGGTCTCACTATTTTGCCAGGCTTGTCTTGAACTCCTAGCCTCCAGCAAGCCTCCCACCTTGGCCTCCCAAAGCACTGGGATTACAGGCCTAGAAATGTGTTTTACTAACAGCAATGTCTTGATTTCTTAAAATCCTTCAAACTTACATGTGAAAAATCAAATAGCGATCATTAATGATATATCACCTGTTAATGTAATCAGATTCTTTCTCAACTTTGATTTAAAGCAAATTATTGGAAACGATCTGCAAAAATATTTATTAGTCATTTACTTTTTAGTGAGAGTAACAGTGCTTAGAATTGTCCCTTTGTTGTATCTCAGGCAACCCACCTCAGTAAGAGTGGGCTGGATGGGAGCTACCCACTCTTTTGTCAAGGGAAAGAAGAGAATACCGAAGGAGGCAGGAAAGGAGAACCTGTTTGTCCCATGGGAGGCACCTTCTCAAGCACATCTCTTAGAAGAGAAGGAACAAACAAACAGAGGTTGAGGGTTTACACACTGATTCCTCTAAAACTACAATTGAACACATAGCCCTTGGAAAGCCTGTATGTAACCCCCAGGATTATATGCTAGTTTGAAGACCATTTACCACAAAGAATTGCTGGAGTAGTTAAGATGAGAGATAGTAAAGAATACTAGGTCGGTGCTTGCAGGAATAAATAGGAGTGGACGACACTGTGAAATAGAAGGAAGATAAAGACCTGAAAAAATTATTACTGCTGAATCATAGGCAATGGTTCATTGGATTTTTTTCAAATATTCCATTTTTAATCCTTATGTTTACTTCTGATTTTGAGCCTAGATATGTATGAAATCATTATGATTAAAGGCTCATACCTCCTGAAAGTATCACACCTAGTGAAAAGTTAACCCAGTTGCAAGCTCTTGTTGATAGTTTTTAAAAATTAAAAAAAAAAAAAAATCACATCTCTACCAGGGTAGGTAAAACCTATTCCATCATCCAGTCTTTCTTTCATGCATACATTAATAAACATTCAAAACTATTCTCTAGACCCACCATAAAACACTGTGGAAACAAAGATTAAATACCCTTGTCTTCCGATTTCTGACACCGCAGTAAGGGAACAAATATGCAGACAGTGGCTACACAGTGTCTACTGGCTATCATAAGGCAGTCAGTTACGACCATGGCAGAAATGAAGAGCAGAGGAAACATGCATGGTTCCACAAAGGAAATAGCTGTTTGGAGGTGGAGAGCAGCCTTGTGTGTGGTGGGACACATAGTTTTGTTTGTTTCAAGCATAAGGTGTAAGGTGAAGGGAAATCTGCAATGAGAAGGGACAGCGGACAGAGATCGCAGAGGCCTATGCACCATACCAAAGACCGAACTTGTAAGTGATGGGAAATCTCTAAGAAGTTTAAGGTAAAGGAATAACAGATTTGCACGTTAGAACGTTCACTCTGATGAGAGTCTGGAAGATGGATCTGAGAGTTTGCGTGGGGAGGCAGGGAGTCTAGTGAGGAGACTGACGTAATATTTAGGTGGCAAAGACCTAAACCAAAGTAGTAACAGTGGGATTTTAAATAGGGCAGGGACTGGGCACGGTGGCTCACACCTGTAATCCTAGCACTCTGGGAAGCCAAGGTGGGAGGATCGCTTGAGCTCAGGAGTTCGAGACCAGCCTGAGCAAGAGTGAGACCCCTGTCTCTATTAAAAAAAATAGAAAAATATTAGCCAGACCCCCTGGTGGTTACGTGCTTGTAGTCCCAGCTACTCGGGAGGCTGAGGGAGGAGGATCGCTTGAGCCCAGGAGTTGGAGGTTGCAGTGAGCTAGGCTGACACCACAGCATTCTAGCCGGGGTGACAGAGTGAGACTCTGTCTCAAGAAAAAAAAAAAAAGAGTCAGGAAAGACAATGAGATCTTGTTGATGGATTTAATATGTGAGAAGATGAGCTAGGATACTCTCCAGTAACTAAACAAAAGTGATTTAAATACTAATGAGTTTAACTCACAAATGTGAAGTCCAGAGGTAAGCAGTTCCAGGACTGCTTAGTTCAATGGCTTAAAAATGTAATCCAGAACCCAGTTGCTTTCCATCTGGGGCTCTACGCTGCGAAGATTTGATTTCCATCCCATGCGTCCACCCTTGTGGATGCTGCCATAGCCTCAGTCATCAAATCCTTGCATAACCACAGTCCAAACCAAAACAGCAGTTTCTCCTGGCATGTCTCTTCTTATCAGGGAATACAAATCGTTCCCAGGAGACTGCGTCTTAGATCACAGTTGCATTATTGCCCATGCCTAAATCAATCACTTATAAGAAAAATAGGATAACCAACTGGGTTGGACCAAACAGCTTTCAACTCCTTGGTGTATAGAAAAGTCTATGAAGAACTTGAAATTCAATACCTCAACAAAACTGTGGTTCTGTTAGAAAGGAAAAATGCAATATCGACTCTCAGGTAGTAAATGAACAGAGTCTGCCCGAACTCTCAGCTTTCTGGCTTAGGCAAAAGGATAAACGTGATGCTGTTCATTGAGACAGGATGTGTCAGAAGAGGAGCAGATGTGCGGGAAACTATGGTGAGATTTGGAACATACAGAAGTTGGGGAGTCTGCAGGACATTTGGGGAATGTTTGCTAGGCAGTTGAGGGTAGGGTCTGGGAGTCATGAGCAGAAGAATGCTCGTAGCTGAAGTCACAGGCATGAATGACATTCTCAGTAGAAATATGAAGAATAGGAAGACAGGGTTATGGGGAAATCCTTGAGGAATACCCGTCTTTAAGAGGAGAACAGAGAAAGAAAAATCAAGAAAGGAGATTGAAAGACTGAGATGAAAGGAGAAAAAAATATTTTCTCATGAATTCTAGAGCAAGTACAAAGGGATTACAGTGCATAGTTTTGTCAGACGTTATTATGTGCTTTGTCACCATTCCTATGAACTGTCATGCAACAAGAATAACGAAGTAGCTGGAAGTAAGAGTGAACAGGAAAAATTGATGGAGCACATGGGCAGGATGTTTTTGATTTTGCTCAAAGCATTTTAGACAGGCCTCTCTAATTTATTTTGTCTATTATATATACATAGACAGAAAATCTAGACTCTGCTCCCGGGGACATGGAAGCCTGCTATTTTAGCTTTCCTTGAACACACAGTGCTGAGCTAGGAAGGTCAAGTATGGGGATTGGGGACTAAGGAATCACTGCACTGTGATTGGTCACTCGGGCAACAGCCTAAAATCTTTATTTGAAAAAAAAAACCAGGTACTGCCTAATGACTGCAGAGAACAATGTCACTGGCTATAAAATCTTTAATGGTTGGCTCATAATTTCTTCCTTCCTTTCAAATAAAACTCATCATCCTTTCTGCTCAGAGAGTTCTTGGATTATGACTTGATTTCAGTGCCACGTTCCTCATGACAGCAACACAGTACAACGGGTGGCAAGTGCTGTTAACACCATTTTACATGGGGGAACCCGGAAAAGCCCGGGAGTGAGTCACATAGGGTCACAGCATGGGCAGCTCAGGGCCCAGAAACCATGTTCTCCCTCCAGTTCCCAAGTGGATGTGACCTAGAGAGAAGCAACCCACATGTGGATAAACTCACAGCTTTCAAAGAGCTTTCCCATCCATTTCCTTATTTAACTTAACGCTTTGCCCCAATCTTGCCCCAGTGTTACATTTCCTATCCTGAATTGATCCCAACAATTTCTTCAAAGATTTAGAACTTCGATTATAAATTCCCTAATGATACACTTGCTATCCAGAAGTCAAAATAAGTAATGATAGTATCATTTCTTCTTTGGTGGAAAACCTTCTTTTAAAAAAAATAATGTAATTTTTCCAGATGAAATTAAGCTTCTCCTGGAACAAAATGATAGTCAATGTTCCATTCAGAAAATGCCACTTGGAAAAGGAAATGAATCCATTTGGATTTCAAACTTCTGAGTCATGTGGGATGCCCTGATCTTTCTGTTTTGAAATTGCAAGCCACTTCCTACTCTTTTCATGACAGGTACAGAAGATTTATCGTTAGAACTTCTTATTTTTCCTTTCCTAATACTTTAATTTCTCTCACTTGGAATGAGGTGCAATCCTTCCTTTTCAGTCATAGGACCACTGCATTTCAGCTTAATGTACAACTCCATGTAATCAGAGAGATGTGAATTAAAATAATCATAAGATGCCATTTCAAATTTTTCAGATAGGCAAAGAGTAATAAATCTGGTAACACCAAGTGTTAGCAAGTATGTGCTGTAGCGGGGACTCACATATTACCCGAGGGCACAGGATCCTGGTACAAGCACTTGGAAAGCAACTTGGCAAAACTTAGTCAAGCTCAAGTTGTACAGATCCTATGACCCAGCATTTCCACTTCTCGGTGTTTCCTCTAGAAAAACTCTTAACAGATGGGCATAAATAAACACATACAAAAATGTTCGGTGCAGGACTATTGGCAATAGAGAAAAAGTAGAAGGAACCCAACTGTTCCTCAGTAAGATGAAGGAATAAACTGTGCTTTCATATTCAGCAGGGGAGAGGAGTAGAGTCTCCTTCTATGAATATACACATGCAGAAGATCTCAAACACATTATTTTTGGGGGAAAAAAGTTGCAAAAGAGGAGTGTGGTACTGTTTATGTAAAGATCAGTTACACACACGAACGTACCCTCGTGCACAAAACATAAACGGTAAAAGCATCAACTGAAATGATACAGACCAACTTTAGGATGCGGGTCATCTCACCGCGGGTGTGAGAAGAGATGATGAGGGAATGGTACTTTAACATTATCTACATTATTTTTTTCAAAACTGAAGGATTGCAAAATAAAAATGAGAAATATCAATACAGTTTTCATCTTGGTGTTGAGTACATAGGGTTTGTTCTATTTTCCATCTTGCTCTATGTTTGAAATATTTCACAGTTATAAATTTTAAAATTGAAAGTGACTTTTCTGGCAAAAGAGTCCAATGGTAAAGGGGAGGCAACAACTGAATCAGATAGAAAAAGTCTGGAGCAGGACTTGGCAATGTTTTTCTGTAAAAGGCCAGAAAGTAGATATTTTAGACTATAGGCATTATGGTCACCGTCTCCACTACTCACTCACTCTGCCTTTGTAGCACCAAGGCAGCCCTAGACAAAACATAAATGAATGGGTGTGGCTGGGTTCCAATACAACTTTATTTACAAAAACAGTTCCATAGTTTGTCTCAGTTTACAGTTTCTGGAGGTAAGAGGTTTCAGCAGACAAGCAATCTTAGGCTATGAGGGTGATCCTGGGGCCAGGGAACATCCACCTCTTTTTCTAGAGAGTTAGTTGGGCAGCTAGACCATCACTGTCTCAGCCTGAGAATCCAAGTCATCAATGTAGTACCTTTAGTAGTTGAGGCTGTGGCAGTATTATAACTCATAAAAATAATCCGTGAAGTTTAACATTGTTGGAGGTTTTGCTTTGGAGGTTTCTGTTTGGTTTGGAGTCTTTTTTCACTTTGATGGTGGGAGCAAGTTTATCCCAGGTGTGCCTATCAATATTCAGCCCTGAGAGCTTTCCTTCAACCGTCCAAAGATGCCCTAGAATTCTTAGGTCACAGAAAATGTCTCAGTCCCCTCCTGATCACCATTCCTGCACAGCCCCACACTGCCTTGACCTGACTGCTAAAACTCAGTAAGGTCACTCTGAGAGTGAGTTCACCAGCTTAGCAGTACCCTTGGCCTTTGGTCACTTGAATTCACCTGTCAGAAAGGATGACTCAGCACTGCTGTAGCCTTTCCTAGAAATCAGGGAGCTTTATTCCTCAAGCTCCTTGAAGAACCCCTGTTCAGGTCTTGACATTTCTAAGAAGGGCTCATAGAAGGGGCCTGTGATTCTTTAGCTGCCTAGATACTAGATTGCTTTGGCCTGTGCAGCCCCTATTCTGGTATCTACAAAGGCCGGGCCTGAGGGTGTTCACTTAAGAGAAAAACACTTCCACTAGCTCTGTCTTTGCACAACCAACTTTGGCCAACCCAGTCTGCTTAGGCCATCAGCATTTACAGCCCTGGCACCCCTTGCAAATTGACAAAATTGTCAGGCCAGAAGGATGGTTAATAAAACCAACGGGATTTATTTATGAGTTTCTTCTGATAGAAGCCAAATACAAGATGTGAGAGTAAAATGAAGTATTCTCGTGCTGTCGTTACTGGCAGTTGTGACAACATTCCTAAGAGGTTAATTGTCCACCAACCATTTTTCTGAGTAGCAAAGTGATTGAGGACAGAGCAGGACTCTAAAGGGCTAAATTCAGATACTGGCGGGGCCGTGACATACGCCCACAGGGATGGTTGGTTCACTGAAGGCAGTGGCATGCACATTCTCTCCCCCGGTAACCCTGCACAACCAAGGGCCAGCAGAGGAGGAGCCGTTAGCAGCAGCTGGCTCCATTGCTTTAGTGCACAGGAGTAAAGAGGCTAAGGCCTCATAGTCACCAGGGCAAAACACCTCTTGCCTACTTACCTGTTCTGACACTGAGATGCCACGTCACTGTCGCTGGGTGTGAAGGAGGAAAGAAATGAGGCGTAGGAACGGGGAGAGGAGCCTGATTTGGCCCCCAGTCACCTAGATTTCAGCAGCCTCTTTTCCCTGTCCTACAAATTGGAGGTTTGCTTCTCTTCTTAGGTTCCTGGGAGACACAACTTCTAAGTGTGATTGCCAGATGTTTCGAAAAGTTTGAAAGCGTTCAAAGAACGCATGTTGTTCATCACCACATCTAACACTGTCGACTCCCAAGAGTTTTTGTCCCAAATCGATCTGAACACGTTCTCCCCGACAATGGCGAGGACCTGGGGAGCAACAGCACGCGTTTCTGAGCTACCGCCACGCCTGCGAGGCTGTTACTGGAACTGGGATTTGAGGACCCGGTGACTCTGTCAATCTTTCCTGGCTGGGACGCGCGAACTCTTGGTTGTGTTTACTCAGAATGTTAATAATTTCGGAAATTATTAAAATGGAACCAAAATACTTTCTTTTTAAGAGGCTATTGAGATCACAAATCATTCCGCAAATATAATAAGCTGTGTAAGCTGAGCGAGTCCAATACTCGACACTTGCCGTGAGCCAGCTGGAAGCGTGGCCCTTTTCATATGACACTTCATGTGTGGAACCAAGGAGGCGTGAGAAAAGCCCTTTAAAAACCAGGCCTTAAAGTGCAATAATTGTGTTGGACAGAATGTTTTTACCAAAAAAAAAAAGAAAATCTTCCTTTTCTCCCCCCTTTCTGCTCTCAATTGCCCATTGTCATCTCCGTCACCTAACTCCTGTGCTTTCGCCAGTAGCCAGTATCGTCACCCTGAGGAATCCTATGCAGATTTTAAGGGACCCGTTTAGTTGTTACTTCCTAAGCTCTTCCTGCTCCCTCTCCAGGCAGAACCGATGCTTTTCCTTTGTACCCTCACTATCATTTGGGGCCATTGGTGCTCATCAAAATTACCTGAGGCAATTCTTAAAAATATAGATCTCAAATCTCACCCCAACCCAACTGATTCAGATGCTTTTGGGTGGAGCCCTGGAATCTGCATTCTAAAACACTGCAGGTGATTCAGATGTCGTTGGTCCCAGGATCACTACCATGTGAACCTAGGCCATTGCTCCGATATACCTTTGTGCCACTTGGTCATTTGCATGCCTCTCCCTGGCTTCTTAATTACAAGCTTGTTGAAGGCAATGAAACGCATGGTATTCATATGTCATTCAACACATATTTATTGACTGCACCAGGCACTTTTCTGAGAGCAGGGGACATAGCAATGACCAAAACAGGTAGGCCTTCTCTCTTGGACCTTACCTTCCAGGGAGGGAAGTCAGACAATAAAAAATAAATAAATAAGATCATTAAATACTATGTTATTAGATGCTAAGAACCATGGAGAAAAGTAAAGCAGAGAAGGAGATGGTGGATTCTAGGATTGTGGGGGAGGTGCACACTAAGCCTCCACTTCAGAGGTGAAAATTGAGCAAAGATCTGAAGACTGAGAGAGAAGGCCAAGTAGACATCTGGGCGACAGGCAAATGTAAGGCTCTAGAGCAGAAGGATGCCAAGCACAGTCTAGAAACAGAAAGGTGGTCAGTGTGGCTGAAGCAGAGCGAGCAAGTGGGAGAGGGTAAGTAGCAGGCTGGCGAGACAAGAGTGGGGGGAGTAGATGCTGTAAGGGCTCATCTGACCCTGTAAGAACTTTGCCTTTGTCTCTCACCAAGACACTGGGATTCACAAAGCCTGTCTTACTCCAGAATAAACACTCCATGAATACTTGATAAATGAAGGAATCATCTCTGAGGGGACATGCAAAAGCCTTGTGGCTTAGACCTAGACCAATAACAGTGACTCACAGAAATAATTTTAGCATAGATATTTTAACACAAATATTTTTAACCAGGAGGCAGCTATACTCACCCAGAGCTCAGATTTCAGAGCCTGGATGCCTGGATTCAAGTATTTCACATACTACGGCTGTGTGAACTTGGCAACCTCTCATCACATTAGTGCCCTCATCCATAAAATGCAGAAAATAATAGTACCTACTTCACAGAACTCTGATAATTAAATAGGTTTATACATGAAGGGTTTATACATGTAAGAGTGTCTGATGTGCTTTGAGAACCAATCAATATTTGCTATTAACATTAGCATGGGTAAATTTAAGACATTTACAACAATTTGTGGAATTTAACATGCTTAATATTAAATCTTAGCCATTCTCTCTACTCTGGACTGATAAATATAATATTATAACTAATATGCACTATTATAACTATATAATGATGTGTGTATGTATATACACACACACATAGATTACTGTTGTGTGTCCATTTAAGGGGGTGCATTTAAAAGGAATGGGAATTTATTCAGTTCTATAAATGGTAAAATACGCAGAGAGGGAATGAATAAACATGAAGATGATGCTGATGACAACAACTATGTTGGGAGTTGCAGCTGTAAAATGAGATGGGAGTCATCTCTATTGCTGGGTATTAGTGTTCCTTGAGGCTACTCAAGAAACCATAAAAATTAAAAATATGAATTAAACTTTGAAGTCCATCTCACTTACAGTCAGACTTTGGTTTGCCGCCTACAAGACACATTTCAGATACAGTAAAAATCATTTCTCTCCGATTCCCATTCCTGTTGAACTTGTGTCATACTGTCCTAATACAGAAAAAATAATACATTCACGTCGGCAAGCTTTGCATTGGCATCAGAGAGTTTTAATGCAGCCTGGAAAATTTCTTTGTTCACTACCAGGAATTGGTTTCCACCATGAGAATCTAATTTATGACTCATTTGAATGATTTTAATATCTGTGTGCAGTTGTCCAATGCTAAATGTTATTTATTACTTATAAGGAATGATAAGCAGAGATGCAACTATTAATTTTCCTAGTCTATGTCCATTTCTAACTTTAATACTCATTTTTAAGAAACTTGTGAACCACACCCACCTTCCCTCTACTTTTTACTTATTAGTTTTTCTAATCATATCCATGTGTAGTGGTTAATTTTGACGGCTGCAGAGGTGGATGCCTGGCTTCCAATCCTGGACCATTGTGACCCTGGGCAAATAACTCAACCTCTGTGGGCCTCAGTTTCCTTCATTGTAAAGTAAGGATAATAATACCACCCCCAACTTCAAATGAAATATATATATGTGTGCGTATGTATATATGTGTGTGTGTATAGCACCTAGCGCATACTAAAACACAGTAAATGTTGAGTCTTAACTATTATTGATACTTCTGCAAACTGGCCTGAGCTATCTCTTGACAGCATTTGCTTTGTGATTTTGTCATTGTTCAACACGTGCATGTTTTCGAACTGTATTGTAAATTACTCGCTGACCACTTTGTCCCTCTCCTTGCCCTCGGGGCATTATCTGGGGTACCATCACAGCTGTCTACAAGGGCACCATTTCATCACTTCTCACCTCCACCTGGCCCTGCGCAACCAACAGCCGGCCCCGCCCCGCCTGACCGGCGCTCCTCCAAATAAAAACCCACAGGGCATTAAAAGGAAAACCATGGATCGCGCACTCCATGGGCCTTCCCAGCCAACCCCTCTGACTCTTGCTCTCGTTGCAGGATGTTCCGGAAGCTTTCCCTGTCCTTGTTCCTGGTGGCCGCGCTGGTGAGGGTGGCGGAGGCCCGGAAGAACCGGCCCGCGGGCGCCATCCCCTCGCCTTACAAGGACGGCAGCAGCAACAACTCGGAGAGATGGCAGCACCAGATCAAGGAGGTGCTGGCCTCCAGCCAGGAGGCGCTGGTGGTCACCGAGCGCAAGTACCTCAAGAGTGACTGGTGCAAGACGCAGCCGCTGCGGCAGACGGTGAGCGAGGAGGGCTGCCGCAGCCGCACCGTCCTCAACCGCTTCTGCTACGGCCAGTGCAACTCCTTCTACATCCCGCGGCACGTGAAGAAGGAGGAGGAGTCCTTCCAGTCCTGCGCCTTCTGCAAGCCCCAGCGCGTCACCTCCGTCCTCGTGGAGCTCGACTGCCCCGGCCTGGACCCGCCCTTCCGACTCAAAAAAATCCAGAAGGTGAAGCAGTGCCGGTGCATGTCCGTGAACCTGAGCGACTCGGACAAGCAGTGAGCTCCGCCCCGCACGCGCCCCCCGCCGCTGGGTCGCGCCGCCGCCGCCGCCGCCGCCGCCACCGCCGCCTCTGTCCCCGTCCTCCGAGCCCACGCACGCGCTGCCTGGTGTCCCCCGCCCCCGCCGCGGCAAGCACGTCTCCTGGGGCTGACGGTGTCCTAGTGGAGAACGTGGACCGCCAGGGGAGCTTCGCTGATGTGTTCCCGACCGACCCCGGGCCCCACCAGTGCCTCCCAAACCGGGTTGTGGATCAGGCCCGAAGGAAAAGGCTGGACAACCACCACCACCCGCCACCCAGCCGTCCGAGAGGACCTTTCGGGTGATGCACCGTAAATCTGGCAGTGATGTTTCCACCATGTGGAAAAGCGAGTAGTTTTCCCCGGCCTCCCCCTACACTCCGGCTCGCCCCCTTCCCGCGTGAAGCGAAGGGCGAAGGATGCGTCGCGCTGCTGAGCTGCCCCCAAACCTCTCCCGCTGGTCCCTGGACCTCTGGCTGGCCGCGCTCCTTCTGTGATCCGCAGGCTGCCCCCGGCCGCTGCTGTGATGCGGCTGTGGACAACTCGCATGAAGATGTCCATGGCCCGGGGGTCTCCTAACAAACCCGATTCCAAGAAGACAACTTGAGCCACTTGGATCCCGAAGTGGGGAAGTGGGCTTCCCTGGGGACCTTGCTCACAGCAGGCCACACCCTCCCCCACCCTGAGCCACCATCACCCCTTCTTCCTCACTGTCCCCACCCCATCCCCTTGGGGACTGAAGATGAACTCTGGTGTGCATGCTATTATCGCTGCAGTTAGGATATTATCACACACAAAGGTCTCTGTATTAACGCTGGTTTTATAATTGACCTATATTGTAAAGAGCTGTTTAAAAAAAAAAAGTATTATAGACCTATCCATATATTGTTTCACATGTTTTGACTCTGGCTTTGCAGCACAATTCTGAGTAAGGAGGAGAGCAGGCCATGATCTGCCCAGAAGATGTTTTTACTCAGAACTAATGCCTGGTCAGCAATTCACTGTCATGCACCTATTTTAGATTGGGCAGGGAGATGGGAGGAATCGGATTTTACTTTGAATATTATTTCACTGAAGGTCCTAAAGCATTGCAGCACAATGTAGAAACTGGGTCGGGATGGATGGGTGTAGGGAGGGGAATTGTTTGGGAAGTCATTAACCCAAAACTCAAAAGCCCACATAAGCATATGCGGGGTGAGAAGGTATGCTATTTTCACTGCCATGACACTAAGCAAAAAATATTTCCAGTTAAAAGAAAGAGATATTTAAAAATATAAGCAGTCAGGTCACTTTGCGGTATAGGAAGCAGTAAGAAATGAAATATGTAGAATAGGAATCTAGTTGAACTGTCCTGCAGAAAACCACTCACTTCCTTTTCAAAGTATAGACTTAACAAAGGTCACCTTTCACTTTTATAACGAATTGTTGAAGTTTCCATGTTGTGGACTCTTGAAATAAAGAAATAGAGATAATTTATTTTCCAGCAAAATTATACTTTCTTTGTGTCCCTTTGCTAAAATGTCCTAGGAAGGCTTCCCTGTGAGTAATGTGTATGGAATCTCACAAATGTGAATGAGACACCCTTGGTAGGAGTTGGCATACTTTGCAAACTTTTCACTGGTGATTCCTTAGCAAGTGCTCCTGCCAAGGGGCTGGTTCCCTAGTATGTGAGAGAGACCTTCTACAGCTGTCTCTGGGGGCTGAAGCTTCCTGACACCAGGCAGTGGCAGTGGATCTAGAGACATTCACCTAGAGAGCAAGAAAGGGGTTGGGTGTGCTGGTGAGTCTATTTCAGGCCGCTGCACTGCAAGGCTCTTTTCTGTCACTTCTGGAACACCATGAGGCCTGAGCAGACTGTGCTGTTGTAAAGCACTTGGCTTCATAAATGGGTAAATACAGCCTGAAACCGGGAGGCAGAAATAAAAAGAAATCTTTAAGGGCTGGAATCTGGGGAGAGAAAAAGTAGACAGGGTGTCCAAGGTCAGAATTGATTTTTGGGTTTAGCAGAAAACCTCAAGTCAGACTCAGTGGCAGAACGCGCAGCAGAAGAGCTGCGAAGGAAGGAAGTTCAAGTGATCATAGGGGAGGCTCATGGGGTGGAGCAGGAGGTGAGTGGAGGGGAGTCTCTGCCCCACCTGCGAAGCCAACCCCCATCATTTTATTATCACAGAACCCAAACAGATAGGGAAAAGATGAAGTTGAGAATTTACAGAATATAAACATGAGCACACTCTCTTTTAAACCCAGTCGTGGGTGTAGCAATGAAAGCAACATGATATGCTGCAGTGTGAAGCTCCTTCTGGGGGTTGTTGTATGTACAAAGTTTACCTTATTATGGCTCAAATTGTATTTAATTGTTTTTTTGTTCTGTTTATAAATGAAGAAAAGCTATAAGTATAATGTAATTATTTTATAGGTATACTATTAAATTATAGAACAAATAAAGATACTCTAGGGTTATATGTGATCCCGGTGTTATGTGCCATACAAGTGGAATTCTGAACTTGTTGAAATGAGCAGTGAAGGAGCCCTGTGCATTCCGAGTGCTTTTGTCTGGCCACAGTGAGTTCAACCCCCAGCCTGTGTCACACCGTCTCCTTTGGGACCTGCCATCTTCAAAGAGATTCAGAATCAGGCATCCAAGGAGCAGAGGTGGTGGGTGTGGCTCTCAGTGATCTTTGGGAGCTTCCAAGGCTCTTACAGATCTCCCACCAACTCAAGACAGAATGTCATCACTGTGCTTTCTGAATAAGCCTTGAGAAACTGCTGCAAATAGAAGTCCACTGTTACCCTCTTCTTCCCTTTAGCAGCCAGTGTACCACACTTGTCTCTTCAACAAGCCAGAACTTGTCCTTAGTTTTGTTCATTTTCACATTTACTTCTCACGGGTTTGGACATTTCTTCATTTAAATACTTTTTAGTTTCACAATATCTCCGTATTTCTACTAATTGACTTATCTGCCATTCAAGAAACTCAATTATCAATAAAAAATAAAAACCTTAAGAAAATTGCACATGGTTGATTCACTGTGTGGACTTTGAAGGAATTAAATTCAACTTACTAATAAATAATTCATCTTACTTTAGTAAATGAGACAGAATTTTCCACTTTCGGATTCCAATTCACTGATTTCTGAAGTTGGCTGACTAATTTTTAAGTTATAAAGTCAGTGAAAATAAATTTTTGCTATTGCATGAGCAACATAGAATGTATGTATTCTTAGAAAGCTTATCTAATGATTAATCTAGCACCACTGATTATTAATGTCTGCATGGGAGATAGCAGTAAGACCAAATCATAAATAATGCAATTAAAACTTGTTGATCTTCATGTTATCTTCTGAATTCTACTTAATCCCCAACCCTGCCTCCCTCTTCACCCGATGTCACTGCCATGACTCCATATGCACAGCAGGCAGCCCATCCACTTTACCAAAAGCCAAATATGGGAAACCATGCAGTTTTTATTGTTGTCATTTGTATTCATTTGTGTTTCTGGCTTCTCCAGTATTTGGTCTAGAATAGGAGGTAAAACAAACAAAACCAGGGAACTTACTGCCATATCATTCCTTGAATCCTGAATTTCCTACCTGGTCTGTCTTCTTTTCTTCACCTTTTAGAGTCTTCTTATATTTGTTTTATATATATAATGTCTAGAGATTTTAGTGGGAGGAATAGAGAAAATGTGTCTACTCCATCTTGCCCAGAATCAGAATACTCCTGAATCTTTATAAGATTTATCACCCACTTTCTAAGGTGTATGGAGTGTGCAATTACCAAGACCTCCAACATACTCACCCCGTATCTCTCATCTGGTCTTGTCTGATAATCATATGGTGAATCAGGGTAGTGTTTTACAAAATGTCCGTAAAATCCAGGTCCCTCAGGTGTAAGAACTTACATAGGCTGGGGGCAAGACCATAAACATAAACTTGTTCATCCCATGGGAATGCAGATTGCATCTAGTTCTCCTTCCTATAAGTATGGCAAAAAGAACATATTTGCCAGATCAAGTTCTGGAGGTTGTTTTAATCTGCTCTAGGAAAAAAAAAAAAAAAAAAACAAAACCCATACTGAGTACTGTAGCTGCAACTGGGGCTACTGCCATCTCCTGCCACGTTCTGTTTGATTTTTGTAGGAGCCAGTAAAATGTGACAGGGGCTACTACAATATTAAAGTCTTTGAGAGTTTTGTTAATTTCCTCCATTCCGTCTGGAATTCAGCATTGTTTTTCTGATTTACTCGTTTTGCTGTGGTGAGGAGCAGCTTCGGAAGCTTCCACATGTTCCTCGCTACTACAACAGCTCTTACTTAACAACTCAAAGAGTCAATATGAGGGTTCTTCAAACTGCCAGGAGTGTCCCTTCCAATTATGTGTTTGGAAATCGGGGGAAGAATCACCATGTTGGTCCATGGACTGGTGGGCCCACTGAGAGCCAGACCTTGGCTAGGACTCTAGCAGCCCATGTGTGTCCCCAGATTAGCAGGGAGCCATGGTGGTTCACTGGGCCTCTGGGTATTAGTGTCACTTTGGACCCGGTGTTCAGTAATTCTCAAAAGTCTTGAGTATTCCTTTCTCCAAAGCACATTTACCTGACTAAGTGGTCCTAAGTTCCCTGGTTAAGGAGTAGAGAAATAATAAATTAATAGATTTGCTCTGGTATTGCAGGGTCGTAGGAATCAGCCACTCCTTCAGCCAATGGGTTCCAAGTCTGATCTGCAAACTAGGCAAGAGATTGTGATTTTTATTGAGCTACTTCCCTCTACTTCTGATTATTCATTATTGATTTCTTTCAACTGTATAAATTAAGCAATACCCTTGCTGGCCCCCTGTCTATCTTGCCTCCAGAAATACCATGTTCTATTCACCATCTCCAAGTAGGTAGCCCCTGGACGCCACTACAGTCCTATCACTCTTTGCAACGCCTGTGCCCACATTACCTCTGAAAGCTAAGCATTACAGCCCGACTTAGGTTATTTTGCGATCTTGCTACTGTCACATCCATCAGGGAGCCTTGTTTTATGACAGCATCTCTTCCTGCAGTTACCCCAGGCCTCCAGATGACAGCACTACCGAGCTGCTCACTCACACTGCTACCTTCTTGCAAACACAGGAATGATTGCTTTGGGGAACAGAGACCCTCCTGGGAATATAGCTGGCTAGTGGGGTTGTTTTTTTGTTTTTGTTTTTGTTTTGTTTTGTTTAGCTTTACATAGCAAATCCACTTTAGCATGCCCACTTCTCTGAGCCTTTCGGTCCTTTTATCCACCATGCATCATGAAAGTTCTCACATTTCTATTTCATTGAGTGTAGATCACAGCATTTGTGGCCCTCCAAGAATCATCCCAGCAGCTTATTATCACCATCCCTGGGGGATTTGCCACAGTGTTAGTCATGGAAGAGTGCTCCCATGGTGATAAGTATCCCTTATCCAACTTAATGTCCTGCTCCCCTTCCTTGATCCCACAGCCTCGGGACACATTCCCATGCTGCTTCTCCTGCTCCTGCGGCAACTTCACTGCACACCCCCTCTGCTTCCTTAGCCCACCCCACACATTTCCAGTAGGGGTGGGAGCATACAAACAGGCCTAAGTGGGTTCAAGGAAATTTGGGAGTTTGAGAGTCTCAATTGCAACTACCCAGCTACTCCCCTCCCAATTTTAGGGATTCTACTTCTTCCCTATTAGGGTTCTAACCTTGGCACAGGAGACTTGCTGGAGATGAGAATTCAAACTTCTCTGAAACAGCACTCCTTTTACAACTCAGTCCTCCTCTGACTGCAGGAGACGGGGGCTTAATTAAATGCTGCCAAAGAGACCCTATCTGTGGCTTTCCCATTCTGCCTGAATTGGTGATTAATCACCTGAGTCTTTTATTATCTCTTCAATAAACCAATGCCACTTGGAAATAGGTACCCAATCCCAAAGTCCTTATAGTCACTCTGTCCCTCATAATTTCAAAACACCAAAGGTATTGCACCAGCCAGTGAGTCCCCGCCACCAGCATCCCATCCTAATTTACCCCTGGGTAAAGTTTTAACAATGTACTGCTACAGCATGCCAGGGGCTGTCCTTGGCAGCTGGCCAGCAAGTGAGCCATCTTCAAATCCCGTTGGAGTATCCTTCCTCGGGCTGCTCCTGGAGCTGCCTATCTTAGATTGGTTTCCCAAACTCTGAGAAAGAGTTGTCAGAAGGTTTATTGGGGAATGTTGCAGGACAGAGACCTGTAAGGATGTGAGAAAAACAGAATTGTGCAGCAGGAAAAGCAACCTGGTCACAGTTGAGGTCTCATCCGATCCTATGCAGAGTTCTGGAGCTGGGATAGCATTTTAGAGTTGTCCCAGATTGAAGCAAGGGGGACAGGCCTTCTTAACCCACATCAGTCAGTCACCGCCCACAGGCCAGCCCCAGGAGGGGGCATGGATTTCCCTTCACTAAGGGCAACTCTCACTCTTGGTGAGGGATCCAGCTCTTACTTTCAGCAGGGGTCCCTGTGCAATGCGATGGGTGCATCAGGCCTGAAGAGGGTATCTGGGCAGAGCACCGTAATAGCTACCTTTCTGTATGTGTTAGGGGTGGGGGCGGGGGGTGGGTCTGGAACATGGGAGGAAGGAGGAGACAGAGTAAAGAATATGGAGGGCTTTGAAAGAGAAGCTGAGGAAGTTCCACTTGATCTCGTAGGAAATAGAAAACCATTGACAGATTTGATCAAGGGTTTTCCTAGCCCCAATATGCAAGGTGATCGGAAGGAACAGAATCAGGGCTCAGCTCAGGGGCTCTCTTGCAAGAATGTAAGCTGAAGATTAGGGCCAGACCCAGGTAATAGAATTGGATCTGAAAGGAAGAGACAAATATGTGAAATATTTGCAGAATGTGGTGATGAAAAAGAAGTATGTTAGTGCAAGATGTGGGGAACCCAATATAAATGAGGATCTGGTATTAGAAGATACTTATGTGGGTTTTTATAGATGTTGGGTCCGCAGTGGTAGTGAAATAATATACATAAATCTTTTCCCCCATTTGAAGAAATAGGACTGGAATTTGAGTAAGAAGCTAGATCTAGAGAAACTGATACAGAAGCAAAAAGATAGAAACGAAATCCATGAATATATATGAGAATTCTAATAGGGAGGGAGAATAGAGGAATAGAGGGCAGAGTAACCTTAGAAAATACTCCTTTAAAAGGGTAGGACGTTACCAATAATATATTATATAGTTTCAAATAGTTAGAAGGATGCTATTGAATGTTCCCAATACAAAGAAATGCTAGATGTTGGAAATGATGGATATGCTGATTACCCTGATCTGATCACTATACATTATATGTATCGCAACATCTGTGTACCCCATGAATATATACAATTATTATGTGTCAATTTAAAAAAACATTTTAAAGAGTAGAAAGAAGAGGAAACATCAGAAGAAATGAGTAGTGTTCCTCAGGCAATGTCTGCCCATTGCCTGATATAAAGTGGGACCTTCCAGTGCTTCATTTCACTCTTGCTCTTGCTGTACACAATGATTCCAAGCCTCCCCTCCTCCCAGGTGTATCTGCTGCCACAGGGCGTTTCAGCTCCTCCTCACCTCCCTAGTGGTAACCCTCCTTGCGCTGCTCTTCTGGCAAAGCTACTTCTTTCTGATCACGCACCGATGGCCTGAGTCCCACCCCCAACTCATTCCTGAGGGGAAAGAGCGTGTTTAACAAACTAGGCACACATGAAGTCCCAAACTACCACATTCATCTGTCAAATTCTGCTGCCAGGACATTCTTCATCTAACAAGACCATAGCTATTTAACAGGATGTAATTGCTAATTTATGGGAAGGAGGTACTGGATACCAAGTTATGAATTGGGTGTCTAATCAAGGCTGGAAACTTTACATTTTATGTTTGAAACTGTAGAAAAATGGTTTGAGAGTTATCCAAATATTTACATCTGGAGTTTCTTGCTTTCTGTTTTTGTTTTTGCCATGGTGTGTGTGTATATATATATTTTTTAATTTTTGTTTTATTTGAGGAACCAAAGAATATACAATTTGTGTTACCATAGGCACCACACGTCTGATTTTCCATGTGCTGGAAGGCACTCTGTGGATGGGGTATATTTCTAGATCTATCCCAGAATTCTGTAAGCTAAATATTAAAATTTTTGATTCTCACTCTTTGCTAGAAAAATATGAGCTTGATAATTTAAGAATATGCTGACAAATTACAGACATCATTTATAAAGCACAATATGTGGATATGAAATAAGTATTGTGGGGCACAATTTAGATTAATATCGCTTGCTGGGACATGGTGTAAGCATATCGCCAGGTTCTGACTCCAAAAGCTTAAAACAAACAAATAATAATTCTCGTTGTTGATTAACCTGTAAAGTGTAAATTGGTCCTATGGTCCATTGCATGGATTGGAAAGTGATATCAATCTCTGGAAAAACCTTAGAATATGTGATAGGAGTATAGCTGTAAATTAGAAACATTTATGTAGTTGATGAGGGCAGTGTGAAGCAACTTCAAAATTGAGGTGAAAGGAGGTTTTGCATAAGTAGTACCAAAATGGGCCTATTGTGAAATAAAAATCCCAATGTTACTGTAACAATCAGACCACCATAGGAGAAAATGTGACCAGTGGCCTACAGACCACCCTGATTTTTTTTTTTTTTTTTCCCGTTCTTGCAACGGAGAAACAAGGTTGGCTTGCCACCCTTACTAAATAGCTCTCCATAGTGGTCTAGAGTAAGAATTGCCCTGATCTTCCTTGGGGAGGACATCTGATAGAGTTGCCATAGTCATGTCCCAAAGCATATTGTCTCCTTGGTTCAACAGGATTGAGCAGATAGATGTCATTGGGTATTTGAAATGAGATAAATTCCAAAAAGTTAATTACAACATATTTCTCTATTGACTTATGTTTCACATTGTACAAAATCCAAAAGAACCAAAGGAAATAACAGTGAAAAATTCTCTCCCCATGCCAAATCCTACCAGTTTCTCTTCTCCAGAAGCAACCAACACCAGTTACTTGTGAATGCCTCCAGAGATATTCTATATATGTTAATTTCTGCAAAATTCAGTAATCACATTGTCCCCATTTTTATATACATGGGAACTCACTGCACCCACTGTTTTGCTTCTTGATTTTTTTTTTCATGCAAAAATTACAAAGATACAAGCTTTTTCACGGATTTTTCCTCCTTAACAAAATGTTGTACATCTTCTATATCGGTAGATAAAGTGCCCCTCATTCTTTCTCTTGTAAAGCCCAAATATTCTCTCATTATTTAGACATTTCCAGTATTTTGCCACTTGTCACTTTCTAATATGTTTAATACATAGTTGGGCCAGTTCCTTTTTCAACTAATCTTTTTCTCCCCAACCTTTCTGACTGTTCTTATTTATTTTTATGTAGGAACTTTGAAGTCAGCTTCTTTAGTTCTTACCCCCCTCAAAAAAAAATTCTGTTGGTATTTTTATTTGGATTGCATTAAATTTATACATTTGTTTAGGGAGTACTGACATTATCAGTGCCTTTCTATTTTTCCACCTCAATTATTTTCATATAGATCTTTACATTTCTTATGAAATTTATTCTGTGTTGTTTATCTTTTTTGGTTGCTATTTTAAGTTGGGGGGACTTTCGCAGTCTTCCCATTGGGTATTGTTTGTATACATGAAAGTTTTTGATTTCTGTATATTAATTTTTGGCCTAGTCCATTTATAACATTCTATTATTGTCTCTAACAGTTGTTTGGTTGATTATTTTCTGTTTTCTGAGTATGTAGACTAATAAACAGCAAATAAAAATTACTTTTTCAATTGTGTACTTTTTTTTTCATCACCAGAACAGTAATAACTACCAATAGTGAAAGCAGACATCCCGGTCTTGTTCCTGATTTTTAATGGGATCACTTCTAATGCTTTCCCATTATGCCCCAGGTCAACTTTACCTTGAGGTATTTGATCATTTAAGGACATGTTCATATTATGCAGACCTTTTCTTCAAAAGTTGCTTAAATGATTTTCTAGCATTTAGAGGAAATCACATAATTTTTCCCGACACATGTATGTTTTCAAATACACATATGTTATAACATGCAAGGCCAAACACGTATGATCATCCTAACCTTCCAGGAATAATCCCCTCTGCTTCATGATCTTTCTGATGTTTGCTAACATTGTGCTTAGTATTATCACATTCCTATTCATCAATAAGTTGGTCTATAGTATTCTTTTTTGAGTAATCTTTGTTGGTTTGGGAGCAGTGTTATACTCACCAGCTATTTGAAGTTGTGTGTGTTGGAGAGAGAGTAGGGCTGTTTGGAGCTATTAAATATTTCATTATGAAGGAGGGTGGGGAGCACGTCCTGTTCTAGCATCGACTACTCTAATTCAGCTTCTCTTCCCTTACCCTAATCTTATTGATAGACATCTTCCTGCAAATATGACTTGTCTGTTTGATTTCTCATATAGGCAATCCTTTTTGCCTTAAAAAAATAAAAAACTACATTCAGGGAAGTTTTGAATACCCATTGGTGTACCAAGGTCCATTATTGCAAACACAGGAGTTTGAGATATCACCTAAAGGGTATGGCTTCACCTTGGAGAAGGAGACTTTTCTGGCTTTTTCTGAGATGTGTCTCCATGAGAATCTGAGTATCCTCTCTGCTTCTCCCTACACCCACACATTTGGAATATCTTCTATATATTTTGTGGTTTGGGTTTTCGATACCTCTAATTTTAATCAAAGATGAATCAAAGATGATGCATTTTTGTTCCTTGTTGCTTTGGAATGATTTCTGAGAGAAGGGGTAAATGCCCCCTTTATCACACCATTTTAAAACATTAAACCTCTTTCTATTGCTTTTGATTATATAACTCAGATGTGTTTCATGGGAATCAAAAATCAAAAAACACAACCTCCAAAAGTCTGAGTTCACTAATTGGCCGGGAAGTTGAAATGATAATGACAAGCTGGCATAACCCAAGGAATGATTGCACAGGATTTTCGGAGCTTGTAACAATTCCTTTTTCCCCCACCTCAAGCTCTCCCGTCTACTGACTACAATCACTTCTCTTTTTACCATACTTGGTTTTGTTTTGTTTTTCCTTACTTTTCTGGTCTTTAACTGGATTGATAAGGGTTTTTTTTATTCCCTCTGATTTCATTATTTTTATTCTTTTAATGAATAGCCCTAAAATTTTAATTTATATTTACTTTCATATTTTTGTAACAAAGCCTAAACATATTCTTTATTACTATCTTCTGTCTTCTTAACACTTAAAAGCTCACATACTATGTATATGCAGGGCAACCAGAGTTCATCCGGGTACTGCATCAATTTATGGAGGTTTTCCAGGCATAGCAGCACTCACTTCCGCTCTCAATGGTATTCCGGTTTGAGGAATGAATTATTGGTCACCCTACTTAAATGTCATATTACCTGACATTATTTTATGTCATTGTTTGTTCACTGTTTTTCTCCCCCATTAGAATGTAAATTCCATGAGGACAGGATATTTTCTGTTTGTCCATTACTCCCAAAGCCCACAATAGTTTGTGGTTCATGTGTGCCAGAACCACTCTATAAACATTTGAATTGAATGAAGAGACTAAGACAAGCCTCTTAGCATGTTTGAATTATTCCCTGAATTTCTCCCACCCATGTTATTATTATCTAAAATTTTAGTTCCTTTTTTAAGCACAAAAATCAGTTATAGTTGTTATCGTTTACAATCTACAGTTGATTTATTTCATCAATTTCTTTGCTGTCTGTGATTCCTTACATCACAATCCTTCACTTTGCATCTATTTTCCTTGCTGAAATGTGCCCTTAGCAGACTGTTCGGTAAGGTTTTGGGGTAGTAAACTCTTCTAGGTTTTGTATGTCTGAAAATCTCTCTCTCCCCTTCCGTGTGAATGATACTTCAACTTGGTATAATAGTCTCGATTCACTGTTTTTCCTTCCACAATTTGAAGACACTACTATTTTCTAACATATATTGTGGCCGAAGAAAAACCTGCTTTCTGGATAACTGTAATATTATTGTAAGTGATGTGTCCTTTCTTTCAGGACGTTTTGAAATTTTGTCTTTACCTAGCTAGAGATTCACCTTGTAGGTGCAAACTTATCGGTATTCATCTGGCCTGGCACTTGTTACACCTTTTTAAGCAGAGGATATGTCTTTTTTCAATTCTAGAAAATTCTCACTATTGTTTCTTCAAGCTATTATCTGGCTTGTCTACAATTTCCTTTAGTTTCTCCCTGTGGGATGCCTCTTAAATTGGAGTCTCTCCCTCGGTCTTTCCTGTCTCTCTTTTAACTTCTCTAACACACTTAAAAATATTTTCTCTGCTGCATGCTGTCATTGAATTCCTTAGTACTATCTTCCAAATCACTAATTGTCTCTTAATTTGTGTCCAGCTAGAATTAATTCAGCTTATAATTTTTTCTATCTCAATGATTATATATTTCAAGTTTCTTTGCAGATTCTAAACATAATTATTAAATTATTTGAATTTCGTCTTATTTGCCTTTTTTGAAGGTGAATTCATCTTGCCATTTATTGACTTTATTCTTTCTTTTTGACAATTTTCCTCATGTGCTTGGGATATGTGTTTTGCAGAGTTGTCTTGAGAGGGTGCTCACGCTCTTTTTCCTCTTACCTCTCTATCTTGACATTTTCTATCACGTCCACCCATTCCTAGTCCAGAACCAGCCTTTTCTGGTGGCACTGGGCTCCTGTGTGGCAGTGACATTGCAGATATTGCAGGTAGAGACATGGGCCAAGAAGTCAGCTGGCCCATTTTGGTCTGCTTTCTCTTGCCACCATACATATGCTGGTTTGTTTGCCATATCATCTGGTATCCACTTGTAGCTGTTTTCAATTGACTGTCACTGGCAGGTAAGCCCCACATCTCTGGTAGTGAGCCTGGCTTGGTTTCCCTCCATAAGTGGGGCATGATTAGTTCCCTCTATCCTGCAGAGAGATCTCTGTTTCTTGTGCACTGTCATTCACTTCCCTACCCCCTGCCCCATGCTGTATCTATACTTTTGAAAATATGTTTTATCTTATTTTTCTATTTGGAAACAGAGGGAAAATTGCAATTTTACACTCACAGCATCATGTTTCTCAAATGACAGAAAAGTCTTCTTAGCTTGGAGCTACTAAAATGTCTTCATTAATTATAATTAACCTATATTGAGCCTCCCTTTTCTACTTCCTTCCTTAACACTACTCTTAGTCTTGGTAAGACTAAGAGTCTTTACCAAGAGACTTCTTTCAGTCCTCAACTTGCTTGTATCCTGAAGCATTTGGCATAGTGAACACTCCTATCTTGCCTTAATCCATAAATATGTATTGAGTGTCTGTTATGCACTGGGAGCAGGGGAGACCAGCGTCAAGAGATGTCTTGGAGGCAAGTGACTTCTAAACTCAGATGCGATTATTAGTTAACCAGAAGAAAAAGGTGAGAATGCTTCAAGCTGAGGGAAAACATGACAAAAGGTGTATAATAGAGAGAAAATAAGCCTAGAAGTACTTCAGACGGGTTGGAGGCTGGAATTCAAGATAGATTGAGTCAGGAGATGAAACTCAAGATGTCAATAGGCACCAAATCACTCAGGACTCTGTCAGCCACATCAAAGATTTTGGATACTATCTTGAGGCTGCACACTTTGGTGTATATGGTCACTAAAATGTTTTAAGTAGGAAATTCAGATGAGCACGTTTGTATTTTAGAAAAAAATTTGGTGCAGTGCAAATCTTGGAAGATGAGAGCAATTAGTAGGTTATTAAAGTAATTCACGATGGTTCTGAAAGAGGACTTTAATGGAAGAGACAGACAGAAATGGGTGCATCCCCTCCATTGGGAGATGAGTGAGATGTCAAGAAGGAGGTTGGGTCTCTGAATGGGTGGTGGCTTTGTTCGCTGAGATAGAGAACACAGAAGAATAAGCAGGCATGGAGGGGCAAGACAAGCTGAGTTTGAATTCACATATGACGAATTTTAAGGTATGGTGAGACATCCAGTTGGCAATGATCAGAACGTCTTCTGGAGCTCATGATAGAGATCCTAGTTCAAGACGTAAAGGGCTAAGTGTTTTTATCAGGATTTTTTACTTAGGTATCACTGATGGACTTTAAGTTCTTGAATCCCTGAAACTGTATGCATGTTTTTTGTGCATGTGTTTATGCAGACTGTCTAACTTATTTTCCCTCCTTCCCCCACCCCTGACCCCATGTTAAACATGATGGCCATATTTTACAAGTATCCTTATGCAATATTCACATAACAGACACAGAACTCTTTTATTATTAACTATCTTTTATTATTAACTCATTTTATTTTCATAAAAATTAACATCCTAAAAAAATTGAAATAGAAACACTAAAAACAGTATTGCACATAGCGATCTTTGTTAAATGCCCTATTATTTCATTGAAGAATGGTAATGTACACATTGGAAGCTCTGAAGGGGGTAGGAAGACTATAAAACAACACTGGGGAAAAAACACTACTGTTTCTTTGCATTTAAAACTCTGATTTCTGCCTATATTAAATAATTTATAGGAAAGAGTTTTTCTTTTGCTGTATTTTGTTCTATTCATTACCTGACTTGTGAAAATGATAATCTTCTTTCACAAATATATAGTTATGGAGAGCAACCCAAGAGTTGGGAAAGCATTGATTATGATATATAAATGGTACTTAAATTTTAAAATAGAAAATTTATATGTAGATGTGAAATTGAAACAATTCACTAGAAGTAACATTTTACTCATATATCTAAATGCAGTGATGTGGAGTACTGGTTGTCAGTAGAAAGGAAAGTGTCTTTGTTGTGACAAGGAATATTCTCACAAAAGTAAATTTCAGGTTAATGTTTAGCATGTTCAGAATTAGTGCAGATACTGCCTCTTATACATGCTGTTTTGGTCTATCGGCATAATACCATAAACTTTTACAAAAAGAAAAGGTGTCAAATTCTCCACTGGTCTAGTGCTTTTGCATTTTTATACGAATATACAGCAAAATTCAACAATTAGTGAACTGTCTAGAAAACACAAAGATTATGCAAGAGGTCAAGAAGAAAAATGATCAGAATGTTGTAGATTTCTTCCCACCCTCAGGTCAGCTGAATTGTGTGAAAGTTGTTGCAATGACTCATTTTCACTCTGCTTTTCATTGTTCAGGTTTTCATGCTTATCTTTGCTTTCTGAAAATAAATACACCAGATAAGAGTTATAGTTAGAGAGAAGAACTTGACAGTAGCCCAAAGAAAACCTTTTGATTTTAGATCAAATTTTCTGAAAAAATATTAAGGATCCACCATCCCATAAAGGAAAAAAATGTAAGTGGGATCTGTTTTATCTTTTAGGATTTTCATCAAGACAAATCACCAAGTATTTTTGAGAATAAAGTAAGTCTTCAAAATTACATGAAAGAGTACCAACTCACCCTTTCTCATCCTCAATCCTACATACAAATACATAAATATGAAAACTGAATTGGCTGCTGCATTTCATGATTGATACTCTTCTATCCTTATAATAGCATGATATTGAGGTTAACTAATAAATAATTATTCCTCCTCATTCAATACAGTTTTAGGGTTGAACTTTTATCGGAAAAGAGCAGGAAATAAGCTGAACCATAATATAATACTTGCCACTAGATAAGATTCATTTTGATACAGATAAACTAAAGGGAAAATAGCTTTTAAATGAAGATATAATTCCTAACATTTTCTACATAGGGCTATTTAATCATATCCCAACTTGGGTTATTTTAATGTGTTTTCCATTTAGACTATGTTAGACTAATCCAATTTAAAATGCTCCTATTTTAACATCTAACTTGGCTTTTCATTTAAAACAGCACCGTTTACATACACTGTGGCACCAAGTGATAATCCCTCAAAACATTCAACAAAACATCTTCAGTATTATAAGGGAAAACTTGTCATTTTAACCAAGTCCTTCTCTCCCAGGGTGTACAACTTGACATTTTATTTTAAAGGAAGGAATGGGCAAGAAGGAAACTTATATGAGTTTGTCAAACTCAGACTATGGTCTGACAACTCTCAAGCAGCCAATTTTGTAGAGCCATCTGCGGATATGAACCAGGTCTGAGCACCCTGTTCAAAGCATCGCACTGCTCTTGGCATTTCCCATCATGTTTTAGATCCCAATGGAGCTAATCCAATTATAACGGTCACTCTGGGTTCAAACGCAGCCTGTGCCGTGATTCGTGTGTAATAAAGAAAGTAGAAGATGGCCTCCTGCCCACCACCTGCCAACATGTACATATCCACATAAGTGGACACCCTTAGTAGATTTATCTTAATTCTTAAGTTTTGAACACTGAATATTGAGATTCTCTTAGCCTTCTGGGTCTGATTAAAGGCATAATGAAAAGGAGATTCTTGAAGTCAGAAGCTCATTATTTACCCAAACTTGAGAAAAATAATTAAAATATTATTATATGAGTTTGTATGTATTATGGAAACAGGGTTTAAAAGTCAAAGAAGATCACAAGTTAAAAACCAGCAAAATTAAATACTTACAATTCCAGAGTCATGTCTTGGTTTTATTTTATAAAGTGATTTTCCCTTTTTCTGCCTACACACTTCTTCGGCTTCTTTTACTCTGAGTGGGGAGAAGACACATGTATTTTAACAAAAACCTGCATAGATCACTGCAATCCACCTTATAGTAAGTAAGCAAGTCTCAACTCCGTAAGAATTTGAATTATTGAAGAAACTAATACCAGATACGCAGGAATGTTATCTGACATTTGATTTAAAAACCTAGACTATTGGAGTTATACAGACTAATTTGTCTAGGGATTCTTAACTTGGAATCAAAGGATGATCGAATAGAAGAGTATACAAACGCATGAGAATTTCTACGCAGAGCATGTACACATTTCATCCTATATAAAAAGAATCTTATATACAAGAAAGTAAAGAAATACCCCTTACTTTCAGGTTAGGGTACAGAGATTGATTCTATTACATAAATAGGATTTGCATCAGGGTATAAATTAGAAGCATTAAAATAATTAAATAAAGAGTATCACATAAAAATTCACATGCTTATTTAAAATTCAGATTCACTTTCTACACCATACACACCCATGCATGAAAGTCATTTGCAATGAATACTTGAGCAGTTTCTAAAAATTAAGCTTTGTCAAGCACAGGAACCAATTATTTAATTGATAACAGAAAAGAAAGAGTAAGCAGTAATAACATTTTAACATTTCTAGTATTTCTTTATAAACATATATGCCAAGGAAAATAGTATTGAATTTACCAGAGGTATAGTTAAAAGAAGATGCTATTTGGAGAAAAGTCCTGTTTTAAGTTCTGGCTCTATTCGACATTGGTAATGTCCTTTTACCCCTGAAGCTCAGTATTCCCTCAAATAATGAAAGGGCTCACTTATATATTAAATTATTACCATTATTACTACACAGAGTTGTTGCAAAGATTGAATACAATTGTATTTTAAAAATTCTTTATAAATTATAAAATGCTATAGAAAGTCATGATTGTTTTAATTAAACAAATAGTAAGAAGTCTGTAAACTAGGACTTTATTAATAAAGAAGGGAGCTATAAGAAGGAAAATAACCTATCAGGTTAATTTATTTTTCATTATTATAGATTTTTTCCTTAGGCATTAAAAATGGAGTATTTCTGGAGAAACCAAAAAGGCTATGGCTTGATCTTAATACAATATATTTTATGTAGACCTTGCAATCTAATTTCCTGAAAGAAATAAATTACAAATATATTTCTTGAGCGCTGTGGCAAAATATCGAATGATAGAATTCATCTATATAACTGAATCAACCTCTCTTTTTAAACAATAGAATGGAGCAAACAATCCACCACTGCAGCTACAAGATTGATGTTATAGTTTACATTAAGGCATGACAAATGAAAGTAATTCCTTTTGGACATAAAATGCCTGCTGGGTCGATGTTGTTAGTAATTCCAGAAAATGATGACAATTTAGAAGACACTCCATTGTTACCACTTTTACTACTTTCTACCCTAGCCATAAATTGCCTTTAATCCTTCCTCTAAACATTTGAAGACAAAAACATTTTCTTTATAACAAACCAAGGATTGCAGAGTTCCCATCTTCCTCTGAAATAGCTACCAGTAAATTTAAGTTGAAGTATTTGGATAGGGAATTAAGGAAACTTTTTTTCAGCACTTAGCCAAAATCCAGTAGATCCCCTCCTAAATTTACTTGGAGCTCTTTAAAGCATTTCGTGGCATTTTAAGAAATGTACTTCACAAGTATTTGGATCCTCAAAGCATCTTAATTTTCTCCCTATCCTATTTATTTTGTTCTCAAAACACATTTTTGTAAGGATCACAGGAAGCCAAGTGTAATACAAACACACTTAATTTTACAGAAAAACACATTCAGTCATTCCTTATGGCAGAGATGATCACAACTGAGGAGAACACGCATCAAGCAGGCCTCACGAGATCTTTTAGCTCATCCATTCATTTGACAATCATTTATGGAGCAGTAACTCCAGGTCAGGCACTGGGTGCAGCTCAATTTTATAAGCACAATTAAATTCAATGTTTAATAGGAGAGAGACACACACATAAGCAAGTGAATGACAAAGGTACATTAAGGGTAACCACCTAGGTCTGTACAAGGTACAACTGCATCCCACAGCAGGTTCCTGGGGTTGGTGGGCAGGGGTTATTGAAATCTTTCTGGAACAAGCAGACAGCTGAGCCTTGTTTAACGGATACATTTTAATTGTTCACACTTTTCTTGGAAAGGGAAAATGGACAGAGGGTGAAAGAAGAGGATTACAACATACAGAATTACATATAAAGATTGAGTGGGAGACAAAGACGACCATACTGAGCTTCATGAACTACGAACAATTCTTCTTTCTGCTGCCAGAGCATCCCCACACATACAAGGGGCAAAAGTTCAGACTGGCTTTCTGGTTTATGCCCATGTTTCTAACTAGGGTGAGTCAGTCACATCATCCTAAGCACTTCCGGCTATGTGCACGTAAATGATTTGGGCAGCTGGAACCTTCAATAGTTTTAGGAGAAGATGATTAATGGAGAATTTGTCAAAATGTAACTCACCAGACCCATTCTTACATATTCTGATTCAGTCCCTCTGGGATGCATTTGGAAGCAGCACCCAGCAGAATTTGTTGTGGGTGGCCTGTGAGCACCACTTTGAGAAACAGTGCCTGGAACTGAGGTATTAACACTCCCTGAAGCCCCCGCTGGGCCGCCAGCCTGACCCCCAGGATGACAATGCTTCCTCAGGCCTCTCTATTTTACCAGATCACAAACCCAAACCACATAAACTTGCTCCCTTCAGCGCTTTGTGAGTTGCATCCCTCCTAAGCTTCCCTGCAAATGTTTCTTCTTCCAAACGCCAATGTTATTTCAACAAAACTCTGACAACAAAAAATTTTTCCACACTTTAGGCAGGAAAAAAGGATGTGTCCCTGGAGGTCGGAGACGTTGCCAGAATTGGCAGAAATAAGAAAAATAATGAGGGAGAAGTCGCTACGGAGAGGGTCTGAGCCAGCTGTGATATTCGCGTCTATCCTACTTGGGCTGTCGTGGCAGATTTCGTCGGCTGCAATTTTAGGTCCATTGAGTAACTGCTTGTGCATGTTCCACCCTCTTTCCCTCCTGCCTCACTCCTCCTTCCATGATGCCTAACATTCTTAAAATGAAAAAAAGATGTTCATTTCACAGCTAGGCATCAAAGACTTCGAGTGAAAAGGTAAGGTGGAGATAACATTGCAAACAAATAAAAATGACCAATACATCCTGTTTGGGAAGGAGGAGGGAAGTAAGAAGGACAACACCTCGTTTACAAAGAGAGAAAGCAATCACTGTGAAGAGAGGAGAGTGTACTGAGAGAGGAAACCAGAGCTGGGCTGAATAAGACAGTCCCCAGGCTTCTAAACGTGGCCTGTTCTTGAGTTTAACCTCAAGTCTCGGTGGGGGTCTATGGATGTTGTGCAGAGACATAGCTCTCAGGCGTGATTCAGGAAGATACATCTTTTTTTAATGTGGTTGCATTCACACAAAGGGGCACTGCAAGGGCATTTGTTAATCAAGATTTTACCCTATTAGAGAACTAAAAAGGGAAGTAAAAATTTTAGGATGACATCTGTGATAGGCTCATTGTAACAGTTGCAGCTTCTAATTAGCAATCTAGATAACAGAAGGAAAATATGAACAAAACCAAATCATATGATCATGAAAAGGAGAAACTTCATTCATCACTTTTAGTGATTTTGGGGAAAAACAAACAACAGCACAGAAAGCAGAGACTAGAAAACAGGAAATGTAGCGTTATCTTTTAGATGGAAGACATGGATACTAAATGGTAGATAATGGCTATAAAATATGAGGTTTATGTTAGTATTTTGCCATAATACTTTTTATTGTCTATGAAACTTCAGAAACAAAACTATGCTGAATAAATTTCAAACATTATGTACTTATTATCTCTTAAATGGAAGACTATGAGTAATCAAAGAACATGAGGCGTTCTATATCTTTCAAGGGAGAATTTAATTATGGGAAATAACCAATAGACATATGGAATCAGGTTTGGCAAACAGAATAGGTGACCAATATGAGCAAAATGTATTTTATCCAAAAGCAAAATTTCTTTCTAGCAGTGCTCAGAAAGAGATGAATGAATGACTGTGTGATTCCTAAATAATGGAAATTTGCCCCTTTTACAGACTAATCTTTGCACATCCAATTTTGAACAAAGTCCTTTTTTGAAACAAATTAAATTTTTCTCTTTCTTAAATAAATGGAACAATTTAACTTTTACTTGATGGCCCATGTTCATCACTGGACACATCTCTGTCATAATGTGCTACAATATAGGGCCATCCTTCTAAGGCCTCTTAAGAGATATAAGGCAACTTGCCCATACACTGACCCGATACTCCGTACTTTGTTGGTTTTGTGTACACTTCTTACGTTTTCTGTTTCCTCGTAGGATGGCAAGCTGTGATCACTTCTCTCTAAAGCCAGCATGCCTGCCTTAAGCAGAAACTCTATCTCCTTTTAATAATTTCTGTCTTCTCTAGAGGAGAAAATCAGACAACTAAGCTAATTTAAACTGTGCCTCAGATTAGAGCAGTAACACTCCATGTCTAGTTCTAGCTAAAGGAATAGAATTTCTGGACTTGGAGGCAGTAATTCTAGCTGTCACAGAGCTTCTTCCCCCCACTCCAACTCCCACATACTTCAGGGTTACAGCTGTGTTTGGGAGGTTAGGGAAGCCTAAAGTCTGACTTACAGATAGGACATCCCGCTCTAAATTTCAAAGAGTCTAAGAGTCTAAGATATTGTATACCTAGTCATATTGCACCATCCAACCTGCTTATTCAGCAGGTTGTCCTTAAAGATAGAAAGTAATGCTGGAATGAATGTAAAACCTGAAATTCAAGCTTATCAAGGTAAAGAAATGTGACATCATTAATTGGTCATGACAGAGTTTGTGATGCTACAGAGAACCTAACACAGGAGAACTGAAACATTTGGTGAAGAATATGACTATGAGGATATCCCTCGGTTGAAACTGTGTTCTAGGTTTTGGGCAAAAATGACCAGATGAAAACAAAACATCTCTAAGTATTAAAGCATATGTTCAAATTTACTTAAAAAAATTCTTATACTAAGTGTATCTTCTAAACAATAAAGTTATCAATGTAACCTAAACAGAAGCTAAATAAACTTCAACACATTTATATGGATTTTTATTCCTTATATATAAATAGTCTAAGTGGTAACAGCTTCATTTGGTTCTAGGGTATTAAGCATAAAAGTAAGTTATTAAGCAAAGAAAATTTGAGTCCAAAGAATTAGAATATTTTTAAGGTTTACAATATCAGAGAAGACATATGTGAGAGAACAGAAAATACTTCTTAGCATAGAACTTGTTAAAACTAGTTTTAAATTCCCATAATAATTTTTATCTTGGTATTTTTCAAAACAAATGAAAAGTTTCTTGAATATTGTCCTTACTACAACTGGGCTCATTTACACTAAAGGTTATTCTAAACAATGAGAGTGGCTTCTCATTTCTCTCCTAATAAAGACTTATTTTTCTCTACCCTTTCCCTCCCTAGCCCCAGACCCATTTATTGTCAGGCAAACATATACAAAAAGTTCAGTGTGATTAAGTTTAAAAACAGTTTGTGAGATGAATAAGGGAGATACACTCTGGCGCAGACACAGAGAAAAGAAACCAGACATCCCTGCAGCCTGCCCTGCAGGCGGAATAATCTCCATCTACCTTTGGGACCAAATGCCACGCTGGCCACAATCTTATCAAGAAAACAGATATGCTCTCATCATTCAATTGAATGAGAAAGGGAGCCATTTTTCTGCCACTAAACATTAATAATTTTGGTCTAAGTAAGTATCTGTGGCAGACGGATTCATTTCCTGCTGGCTCCAACTTGGCTTGCTAGGAGTAGCCTGATTCACTGCTGGAATCTACCAGCCTATGAGAGATTTGTGCAGCACAAAGCTGGGTTGTCACAGGTCTGAGGTCCTGACAGAGCAGAGATAGATCTTCTAACAATAAACTAAGAGTAGACATAATTATCATCACTACCATTTCACAATGTTCTGCACTGAAACATAACGCCATCATGTCTGCCAACAAATTTAAAGTTTTTTTTTTTTTTACCCAGAAGAGAAAGAAAAAAGAGAGAGAGAGAGACACACACACACACACACACACATCCACTCAAGGCAGAGAGAAGGAGAGACAGAGGCGATGGGGACTCCAGACAAAGGCTGGTTAGGACCACCAGCTTAAGAGTTGTGGGTGTCTCTCTCCAGATAAAGCCAGAAGTAGGTATTAGATGTCTTGTGGAATTAAAGGTGATTTGGGAGAGTTTATTCCTGGCTCTGTCTTCTCTCCTTTATAACCTCCATGACTTTAAATTCGCACATACAAAACCACAAAACCTCTGAAATATACTTGAAACAAAATCAGCACAAAGTCACTTATCACTATCTCAAAGAAGAACCTTCCTCGGGCACGTGTTTCTGAATCTCATCACTGAGAATCTCTGACTTTTCCAGAGAAGACACTGCATTTGCACGCCACGTGGTTACGGATGGCAGTTACAAGGAGCACAGTGTAACTCCTTGCCCAAAGAAAACCAAGCTTTAAAAAAACCTTTGTGCTGCTCAGTCATGGACATTAAATGCAGAAGAACATACCGAGCAGTCCGGAGGGGCGGGGCCTGGGGCTCTGGGGCCGGCACACACGCCTTACACACAAGTATTCCTCTCGCTTCACAGTAATTAATACATGACGCAAACCTGCCACTTCTGTCAACAACAGGAGCTGAATTTTGAGGAATATTCATAGTCCAAAATCCAGGATTGTTTGACAATTAGATAGGCGTGTTCCATGCTTATGTTCCAAAAACCACAAACGTATTCCTCCCATGAACATTAAGTTAAGACACAGATATTATGTGTATTAGTGTTTCCTGAAACAATTTTTGGGGGGGTGGATGTGGGGGAAAAGAGATAGCAGGATCATTTATTCATAAGAAAATATATTCAACCAATCAAATCAATTCCCTATAGCTTCAATCTCTTTGAAGTCTGGGATTCTATTAGATGCAGAACATTATAATTCTTGGTCAGCTACCTCAGAGATGATGATCTTTCCCCCATAATTTTAGCATGGCTATAGATAAGTAAAAATGAGTATGGGTGAATGCTGTTGTCCTTTCATCTTAAAATAAATGAAACAAATAAATCACACACACAGGTCATCATTCATATCTGTTTCTCTCTGTGTTTAATCAAAAAGCTGTCAGCACTTCCCTAACTGCCAAATCCACCAGCAGCTTTCTAGTCTTCCCTCTCCACCGTGCTAATGACTCTGAAATGGTTAACTCCTCCCTAAGTCTTTAAATCTCTTATCCTTCCGCCCTCAGAGAAATTCTGAGTTTTTCAACTATCTTTCTGGACATGCTTCCTTAATCTCTTTTGCTGCTTATTTATTAAACTTCCCCTTAAGTTTTTTTTCCCCCCAGGACTCTAGTCTTGACTCTATGGTATCAGTGGGAATCTCTACTTGGTAATTCCAACTATCATTTCTACTCCAAAGACTTTTAGATTCATACCTCCAGCTTTGACCTTTCCCATAAGCTCCAGGTCCTTGTGGATATTCTTCTCCCTGTCACCCACCTGGGCTTCCGTTAAGGGGATAACCATTCAAAACCATTCATCAGGTTCCCTGATAAGCCTCTGAATCCTTTCTCTCCCTCTTCACCACCCCTCCACGCATATGCAAATACTTAACAAGTTCTATTAATTATTCTTCAGTAATGATTTTAAAATCTGTCCCAACCTCTCTAACTCCACTGTCCCTGATTGTTTTTCAAGCCCCCTCATGTCACCTGAACCATTGCCATACCCTGCAGACTGGCCTCCACGTGTAAAAGTCCAATCTATCCTTCACAAACATGGGAATCATCTGAGTCACTTATTCATTTGCCAAGAAGAAAATTATTTAAGTTCCTTAGTGAGGGATGCAAGGCCATTTATAGTCTGGCTCCAGCTAACCTAATTTCCCCTTATTCTCTACAGTGTTCCCTGGGCCCCGACAATACAGAACCGCCCCTACTCCTGTGGGTTATCTTTGCTAAATCTGTTCCCCTGGGACTGCCCCATTCTCTTTTGCTTTTCCTGTGTTCTCCCTCATGGGGTCCTTCAAGTTAAGTTCAAAATTAGCTTCCTCTAGGAAATGTATCTGACCTCCCAAGCAGGCTTATTTATACAATCCTCTATGCTTCCACATAATTTTGTTCAGATTTTTATTTTGAAGAGGACTTACGACTGTCTGTCTTTTTGCCTTGCTGAATAGTAAGTTCCTTGAGTTGAGGGATCACGTATAGTCATCTTTATACTCCCAGGGCATAATATTAAAAATCACACAGGTATTTACTTGATGTTTAAAAAGTAGTAGACTCAATGAATGAATGATGATGCATAGGGAAATCATGATTCAACTTAAAAAAGACACAGGGATACATTTTGGCAAATAACTTGGGCTTAGACCTAAATCTCTTGGGGTTTTTTTGCCTCCTCCTTCTGGTGAACTCTTCAGCAATGTCTGGATGTCCAAATCACATTTTGAGTAAACTACCCAGGACTTTATTTGACTTGACCTTTGAGTTTACTGATTTACTGTTATAATTCCATGTGCAAATAACAATTTAGTTTGAGTGAATGTACAAAAAATCTAAAGTCATGAAATAGTTTATGGTATTCTACTTTCTTCCGTCTTACAGATGACCTAATTTTGTGTTCAATATATGATCATTGGGAGGCTGTAAGCCTTCAACGTGAAATCATGTCAAACTAGCTTCACTAACTCCTACGTGAGGGAAAAGATAGATGACATGGATGTAATATATCTTCATTTCAAGGAAGCATTTAAAGAATTTCTCACGGGATGTCTGTGAACTAAATAGAGAAATGATGGCTATGTGAGAGGATGCTTAGATGAATTTACAATGAGCAGATATGTTCAAGGAAGATAACAGGGTGACTTTATATATGGTTATATTCCTTAAAGCATCACATTGAGGAAGGTTGAAACACGATCCACTGATAAAATTTATACACTGTTTTAGTCTGAGAACAAGGAAAACTATCCTAGCCATCAGAGATGTCCAAAAGAAATGTAGGTTGCTTTTTCTACTTGAAGAAAATGAACATTTGCAGTGGGCCAGGGGTGTGCCAGAGACACTGAGCACTTCATGTGCATCATCTTATTTAACCACCTAGTGATCAAACATGAGCAATGTTATCATCCTATTTTAGAGACGAGGAGTCTGGGGCTCAGAGAGGTTCTTGAGGTCACATAACAGAAAAATGAAGGAGCGAATCCAGATCTGGTTGACCTCACAGTCCGCATCACCCTAGCACTGAAAAGGGTATAAAATCCTGGGCTTAATGTCTAGCTATTAGTACTATAAACATTATATTCTTACAATGGAAAGTAGATTGGAATAGATGACCTGCAATTTATTTCCTGAGTTCAATATCCTTTCCCCTTTAGAGAATGGCCATAGAATGAGCACCTTAAAGACACTATAATGTAAGCCCCTTGAAGGCAGACAGTGCCTTTCCTCTCCATATGTGTATCCCATGCCCAGCATAGTGCCTGGCTCATGACAATAGCAGCCAACACTCACTGAGACCTTATAGTGTGTCAGGCACTGAGCTGAGAGGGCTTACAGATATTAGCTGCTTTAAATCTCATAATAACCTCATAAGGTAGATCGTGTAGTTACCCAACTTTTACAGATGAGGAAAATGAAACTTCAAATGGTCAAATTACTGCTCAGGATCATACACGAATTTGTGGCAGACTTGTAGTTCAAATCCAGACAAACATAATCTACCTCTAAATCTTAAGCTTTAACCACCGTATATGTATCTTATGATACATATACACGGGAAAGATGAAAGGAGAGAACACAGGGATGCAAGAAGGTAGGAAGACAAGCAGCAAGGCAGGGATGCAGGTAAAAGTACAGCTTGTGTTGTGAACTATATTCACCTTTTTATTACCTGAGAACTAGAACAATGGTTCCTAAACTTGAGTATGCAGAGGAATCACCTGAAGGGCTTGTTAAAACACAGACTGCTTGTTTCTACACCCATGATCAGTAGGTCTAGAGTGGAAGTCAAGAATCTGTAACTGTAACAAGTCCCCAGGTGATGGGATGCTGGCCAGGGGCCACATTTTGAGAAACCCTGTCCTGGAGCACAGCATAATGTCTGGGAAAATTTAATAAACAAACAAAAACAACACTTACATTGTCAAATGAATATGCAATCATCAATATCATCTTCTTTCTATTTTATCTACTTTCTTACTTATATCAATATATGCACTTATATATTATATACACATTTATATTGCTTATATATTCACTTATATGTATTTTTATTACATTAATTTATATTTCTATTTAAAATCATTTGATTCTAAAAGACTGAATCTTTTACAATTCTAAGATATAAAATGTGTCAGTTCAAATAATTTATTTTAAAAGAGAAACTAGAAAACAGGTATATGTGTTTTATCAGATACTGGGGAGAAGTTCTATTGGACTATTAGACAAATTTTGATCTCTTTTCAAGCAAAAGTAGTAATGGAAACACTACGGGATATAGCATTTATTTTTGAAAAAGGAAAGCATGTAAGATTTATCTGGAGAAGATAAAACCGCCATGGATGGGCGCAGTGGCTCAAGTCGTAATCCTAGCACTCTGGGAGGCCAAGGCGGGAGGGTTGCTTGAGGCTAGGAGTTCGAGACCTTGTTTCTACAAAAAATAGAAAAAATTAGCCCGGCGTAGTGGCATGCGCCTGTAAGTCCCAGCTGCTTGGGAGGCTGAGGCAGAAGAATTGCTTGAGCCTAGGAGCTTGAGGTTGCAGTGAGCTATGATGATGCCACTGCACTCTAGCCAGGGTGACAGAGTGAGATTCTGTCTCAAAAAAAGAGAAAGCAAAACAAAACAAAAAACTGCCACCATGTGTGCATGTGCATGTGTGTTTTCCTGGTTCCAATTCAAGGGGGACTTTTTGACATGGCTCTCTAAATAAGGGATGTGAACTTAGTCAGTACAAATCTAAAAATATAGGAGATTACAGAAGTTTTTCAATGGCCAATTTTTTTCCCCCCACACAAATCCTCCATGTAAACTGAGATGAAACTTGAACTCAGTGAAGGCATTTCTCAGGATAGGGAAGCTAACCAATAAATACTTCAAGTATGCTATGTTGTTTTTTGGTAATCTAACCTGATAAAGGGTTAAAACTGAGAGATCTAGAATAAAGGACAGTTAGCATACTTCCTTCATCATCTCAAATCACGACAGTCTCAACTGAATACCAGTCAGAGGTGGCTAGTGTCTGGGACGAGTCCTGAAACTGTGATTATCTGTGCCGCTGAAGAAGGAAAATATGAGTGCTTTAGAGAGCAGATGAGTAAACAGCAAGGTTCACAATCCCTTTTGTAAATAAAGAGCCTGAATTCTATTCTGTAAAACCAACAGTATCCTTCTTTCTTATTCTTCCCCAAAGAATTTATTAATCATATCAGGAAAAAAACTGAGAAATCTGAAATAATATCAGGAGAAAACTTAGAACTTGGGACTTTTTTCAATACTAAAATGATAAGCTGAACGGTCTCTTAAAATAAGAATATTTGTCTTTATTTATGTTCATATTTTTAAGCTTCTGATCACATTGTTCCTCATTAATATTTTTAAATCTCTGATTTAGAAAAAAATGGCTTTGCTTTTCTCATGTATCTTGTAGCAGAGACTATTTTAATTCCCTGTTAGACTTGAATTTCCATGAAATTCACAAAAGTAGCTCAGTTGATTTGCCTTTTAAGCCCTGCAAAAATGACATGTTCTTTCTGTATATATTGAGGATGTTTTAGATTTCCTTAATAAAATGGTAAAATGACAATCACTGGTTCCACAAACTTATGACAGTAAATTAAAAAACAAAAACAAAAACTCCTGCCATATATGATGGCCCAACCTCTTCTAAGATCATATTTGATAGCAAAATTCATCTTTTATTATAGGAGAATAGTGCTTGTTTACTACATTTGACATTTTTCATAAAAACATTCTTTTACTATTTCCACCTGTGTTAAAATATTTTCTTCATCTTTCACTACAGTTCAGAAAAGTTTTTGATTATAGCTAATGAGATATAAAGTTAAGCTCTATTGGTACTTACATTGTGGTTTCTGACACTTCTATAGCATGGGTGATATTTACATATCATTTGTATCCCATTTTTTTAGAAATAATTTTTTTTGGGAGATTGGCGGGGACCTCAAGGGCTATTAGACATAGTAATTAGTTTATAGAGAGTTTATCCAATTTCCTCCCTGTAAAACTCATAAAAGAGTACAACAAAGCTATTTATATCATAATAGTTTAGAATTATGCAAGAGGAAGAATAGCTTAATTAAAGAATAAGATGTGGGAGATACAAGGCAGGAATGGATCAAGGAAACACACATTTTAAGAGAGAACAAGGGTCAGAATTTTTCCTCTGCTAGATTATTTCTATCCGGCTACAAATATGCTGCTTATCCCACTATCAAAAACAAAAACAAAACATTAATCCATCCCCCCTCTAGCTAGCTATCCTTTTCACTGCGACCCTTCATATATACAAACTCCTCAAGAGAGTTGCCTATAGTCACTGCCTCCACTTCCCCTGCTCCCATTTAATCAGGCATTTGCCCTTAACCACTCCACAGAGACTACTCTCGTGCATGTCATCAATTTCCCCAAGATCCCAAATCCTCATCTTTCTCATCCTACTACTAGCAGTATTACGTATGATTCTTCCTGATGCCGTCCTACACCTGGCCTGCCAGGCTACACAATCTGGTTTATTCTCATTTCCTTAAGTCCCTGTTTATACATCACTTCTCAGAGAGACACCGTCTGGCTAGTTTATGTAAAACACACCACCTCCTATAACTCTGTCTCCCCTTTGCCCTGCTCTATTTTCCATCAGAGCCCCAGTATATATTTATTGATGATCTATTCCTCCCTAGTATAATGCAAGCTCCACCAGGGCAGGGACTTGGTTTTGATCACAACTCCAGTGCCTGGCATATAGCAAACACTTAATAAATACATACATGCCAATGACCTCAGTAAAGTATGTGGACAAGTTATAAGTTTCAAGTAAAGAAGGCAGAAGTGGTGTTCAGAGTTTGAAAAAAGTGGAAGGTAGCACAATGGGTAATGATTATAGAGGAAAATAAAAATCTTCCTATTCTCATGCATCCCAGGATCTGTCCCAGGGCACCCATTCCTTAGTCAATCTACCTTACGTTGGTGAACACTGACTTTGAAATAGTCCAATGGAGAAATTTCTCCGAGAGCAAGAAGGGTGAAGGGTTTGGCCTGCTGACTCTGGGAAGTGGTGAGAAGTTGAGAAGTGTGATCTGTTATATAAATCATGGTACCAGTAAGGGCATACCTGAAATATCAGATGATCACCAGGCTGATCAGGAAGCTAAATGAATCAGAAAAGTCCAAAGAGACTCCAAAACAATGAAGAGAACTGGAGATATTGTATCGGGGCAATAGAAAACCTGGTAGCATCTTCATAGTTAACCTTAAATATCAGAAGATTCATTACATGGAACAAGGGATTGGATTTATCTGTGTGGTTGTAGACAGAGTAGAAGAGTCAGGGAGTACATGGTTCAGTCAGCCAGATATCCATTCTATCAACCTTTACCCAAAACCCTTGGGGCCAGATGGATTACAGAATTCAAAACTTCTCCAACTTCAGACAGGAATATGGTATATAACACCATCAAAAGGGCCTGACATAGCACGGAATAATCAAACACATTAATATTTCTGCAGTAAACATATGAACATTCACACTAGGTGGGATGAGTAAAGACTATAAACAGCCTCATGTCAGTTGAGTCTTACTGACAGATAAGTTTGCCACAAACCTGTGAATAAACTTTTGGTTTCAGAGGTTTTTGAGTCTCCAAATTGCAGATAAGAGATTATAGCTCTGGACTATAAAATTATGAATAAACTGTATCTATTACAATAATTGTCCCCACAGTTTGTGAGCTCCATTATTCCTGTCAGGGAATTCATTAAACAATCAGGTAGAAAATAAAAAATGGTCACCTATATTAAGAATTTGGATGTGAATATTTCATACTTAGCTTTTCTGAGATCAGTATCATTATGCAACTTGCTTTTAATTCACTGTGTTGGAACTTTTGCATTTAATATCATTAACAGCCTCAATACCATGTACTTGAGAGATTGTTATCTCAATTGTACAAATCAGAAAACTGAAGTTGACTAATATTAAATAGTTGCCCAAGGTCAAAGAGCCTATAAATGATAGTGCTTCAATTCATACTTTAGGAATACAGATTTAGGGAAAGGTTGTTGATAGAATAAGAACTGTGTGGTGTTTGGCTTCTATGAATTTATTTAATGCTAAATCTTTCTGATAACTAAGTTTATTGCTTTTAGAACATTTATATATAAATGATAATGACAGCACTTAACTGAGAAGTTTCTATATGTGAGAGAGTGTGCTAAATGCTTTATACTCAGTGTCTTCTTTAAATTCACTCCAGGAACTGGGTACTTCAGTTCAGAGATAAATTAATTTGTCATGGATACACATGTACTATCAGAGACATATGTCAAATCCAGGTCTTTCCAACTATAAGCACGTGCTCTTACTACCTATCTTATTTGGACTATATAAAAGGAAAACATTAAGCAAATTAATCAGAGGTTGTGGGAAATAAACTCACATACAAATTCCGTAGAGAATTATGAGTGCTTCTGTCTTAAAAACAGCGCATGAATTTAAGAATGCATTAATATCCACGTCTAGTCTGATGTTTAAAATGAAAGCTACTGAGTTATCTGTGAGCATCTGAAATTCCCTTAACAGATGAAATATATTTTTTTCCTAACCATGCTTTGTCTTATTTACCTCCCCCATACACTTAGAAAACTTTAAAGTGGCCAAATGGAATTTTATCAAACTTTCCAAAAATGTTCACCCCTAGGGCATAGGAATTTGAACTCCAGAGGTTAATTTTTAAAAATAATCCCATCTCATAAAAATAAGATCTAGGAATACACTTTTATTTCTCATGTGTTTTATTTCTGCAAAATATGTATTATCTAAATATGTAACAATAATTAGGGTATTTTAAAGATTAAAGAGTTGGTACTTTTACATTTGTCTTTTTTCCTCACCCAACAAATTTTAGAGACTTATCTCCGACACATTTTTTTCTGACAAATTAAAACTTAGAGGAGTGAGGATTCTTGCTTGTAAACTTCCACTTCTGGCTATTTTAAATTCTAAATGAATGCCTAAAAAGCATGAGCACTCAATATATTCTTTTGAAAAAGTATGAATGACTATATATCTTAATTTTAAGTGATGGTAAAATACAGCCCACCTTAGATGCCCATATTATAAAACAATAGGGGAATATTAATAGTGCCTAAATATACAGAGCAAAATACTAAATCACTAGTATAAGGGCATATATTCTCTGTTTATTTAGGAAAAAACCCCAACACTGCACTTCTTTCATGTCTCCTTACTGGGTGTTATTACCCACTATCACTCCATCAGGCTTACCCTGCTGGAATACTAAATCAAGTACATTTTCCTCTGTTGCTCTACTAGTTCTGCTCCCCGTGACTCCTAATTTGGTGGAGACAAAGGTCACTTTTGGGTTAATGGAACTCAGGGGATCAGACCCTCTCAGGGAGCAGGCAGGCTACCCTATCTAATGTTGGCTTTTTCTCCAGGGCATGCTCCATCTTATCTCCTAGCTCATCCCCAGAACCACTCCATGGGAAGAAGAATATTGTAAAGCCCAAAAAGAGATGGCATTTACCTAATGACACTGGGTCCAATCTGCCCACAGCAAAACAGCTACAGACTCAGCCAACACAGGTGGAATTTTGTCCACATCAAAATGACTACTTTTTAAAAATTAATATTTCCTTCTAAAAAGCCAGAAAGCTTGAATCTCCAAAGGATAGAGCAGACCTACTTCCTAACAGTGCACTAGCACAAGGACACCTTCATGTTCCTCTTCACCTTAGTTTTCACTTTGCCAGTTATAACCATGAGCTAATTCCACACAATGCAGTGGCAGGGTAGTTTGCTCTAGGAGAGGTCTGCATACTCTTTTTGTAAAGGCAGAAGTGGCAGCTTTCAGGATGATCCTCATTCTGTAAAGCACAGCTATCCCAACAGGACTTTATATATAGTTCAGCATCAAGTTTTAAATCGTTCAAAAAAGGAATCTGCAAGGAGACATACCAGCCTTTCTCCAGAGAGAGATCAATGAGCTGTGGAGACATGTTGGCCAGGAACACTTTCTTTCATCTAGATACAGAGCGTGACACTCTGGTGCCAGCCTCACTGCTAGTCCTAAAGGAAGGGAGCGACCTCTATAATCAATTGGCAGTGGGACATGCCCAGGGCCATGTGGGAGAGAAATGGAGACAACACTGATGGATTATTTACAGAATGTTTAGTATTACCAACAAGATAAAGTGACAGATGAAGTTGATTAAATAAAGTTTTCAGACTTAAAAAGACATTCAAGGTATCAGGGATCCTAAGTGTTTTAATTACAGATCTCAGGAAACAAAAGCAAAATAAATCAAAATAGAATGAAATAAAAGAAAAATACTCATAGGTTTCACATACGACAATATTCAAAAAGATTGAGCAGACAGACCTGTGGTGGGTCTATATATTAATAAATTATAGTTATAATTAGAAAGTCCAAAAAAAACCAAAAAACTTTTACATCATTATAGGAATGATATTAAGGTGCTATTTTCATTTATTTGGCTCTGAAAAATTATTACTCTCTAAAAACTGCAAAATCATAGGTCCTAAAATACCAAGAATTTTAGAATTTGATTTTTATGTCAAATTATAATAAGTATATTATACTTATTACAAGGTATTGGTTGATGAATAAAAAATTTTGAGTTATAAGTTGAGCAAGTCTGTAGACCTAATGTACAGCATGGTGACTATAATTAATAATATGTACTGTATACCTGAAATTTGCTAAAAGACTAGATTGTAAGTGTTCTCACCACAAAAAAAGGATGATGGATACATTAGCTTGGTTGTGATAATCCCTTCACAATATATATGTATATCAAAACATTACATTGTACACCTTAAATACACAGAATTTTTATTTGTCAATTATGCCCCAATAAAGCTGGAAAAATTATATATATGTAATGATTTAAATAATGATGATGATGATTTATATATGCCTTTAAGGAGGAACAAATTATATATAATACCTTTCCACATAAGCCAAAGAACCCAAGGTGTGTGATACTAATTTGCTACGATTGTTGTAGTTCAACTGATGGACACTTGAATGAACTAGAAATGTCAATATCCAAGACAATATCGTAATTCTGCAGTCAGTTCTTCAGCATCAGCATGGTTAATCTTCACTGAGTGTCCGCTGGCTAGTAAGCACCATATAAAAGGTCTGTCTCTATTACTGTCTGCCTTAAACAAAAGTCTCCTTTCCATAGGCTCAAAATTCTTCTTATGGCCTGGCAGCTGCCCACAGCTCAAGTTTCTAAGCCCAACTTTGTATGACAAGCAGAAGCAAAAACCCAGAGTGGTGACTTGGTCAGAAGGCCAGTGGAGTATGGTTCTGTGTCAGTAACCAGAAAGGCAAGGCAGGGGGCACCCGGTAGGGAGAGGGATTCTGAAGAGAGAGTGAAGGGTTCATTAAACTGAAGGAAACGATGTAAGTCTTTACCCCATAGCAAAGATAGACAAATTCCTTTCTCTTTTATTTTTACACAGTTAGACCATTTTTATATCTAATTCTTCTTTTCTAAGTATTTATCTCTTCTCCATTAGAAATACAGGTCCCATGTGTTAGGGAAACTTGCATAATATAATTCCTTCTGTGGATTAGGTTTGAAAACGTTTATTTGCAACAGACGAATAATTTCAAAATACACACACATATGCATACACATAATATCTATTATATGTGTGTATGGTTTTTTAACATGACTTAGACTTCTGAAATGGGTTTACATAGGCAAAGCACTGGCTCATTTCATCAGCCCAGAGTCAAGCTATTGTAAACTACTAATTACCTAAATCAACGATCTTTTTTACTTTGGCATAAGCTGTGCAATTTCTTTTTTTATAGTTTTGCCAACAGATTTATTTCCCAAATTTTGATTTAGCTAATGTTCATGTTAGTAGTTAAAAGATTTGCTTTCCGTGAGTACATACAGGACTACTCGGGCACCGAACAAATGGTAGGAGTGTGCCAGGCAGGGAAAGGAGGAAACAACAGAGGATTCAAAACTGTGAACAATCTAAATAGAGATCACTATGTTCAACTGCGGTCTGCTTTTATGCTTACAACTCTAATGTGCAGATTCTACTTACTTTCTTTTTCTTTCTTTCTTCAAAAACAGCCATACTGAGCTATCATTCACCTACCATACAATTCATCCATTTAAAGTAAGCAATTCAGTTTTGTTTTATTTCAGTACATTCACAGGGTTGTGCAACCATCTACAGCCATCTAGTTTTAGAAGGTTTCCTATTCCCCAAAAGAAACTTCATCAGCAGCCACTCTCCATTCCTCTCCCCCTGCACCTCATCACCCCAACCTCCAACAAGGACTGATCTTTGCTCAGACCCTATATATTTGCCTCTTCTGGAAATCTCATAAATCAAATCATATAATATGTAGTCTTTTGTAACTGGCTTCTTTCATTTCATGACATTTTCAAGGTCCATCCATGTCACAGCATGTGTCAGTGCTTCTTTTCTTTTTATTGCTAAATACTATTCCACTGTATGGATATACCACGTTTTATTTATCCATTCATCAGCTGATGGGCATTCAGGTTGTTTCCACTTTTTGAATATTATGAATAATGCTAACATGAACATTTGTGTACAAGTTTTCGTGTGGACAAATGTTTTCATTTCTTGTAGGTATATATCTAGAAGGAAATTGCTGGGTCACGTGGTAACTACATTCAAGTTTTTGAGGAACTGTCAGTCTGTTTTCCCAAGCAGCTGCACTATTTTACATTCCCACCAACAATGCGTGAGGGTTCCATACATTCTCCTCATCATCCTCAAAACTTGCTATTGTCTGTTTTTTTTTATTACAGCCATCCTAGTGAGTATGAAGTTTAGCTCATTGTGGGTTTCATTTGCCCTTCCCTGATGGCAAATGATGTGGAGTGCTCAGTGGCCATTCTACTTACTTTCTTAAGACCATTTTTAAAATCTCTCTAAAGGCATCTGAATATTACCCTATTTTCTTTATGTATTCTATATTGAAATATACATTCTCAAAATGTCTCAATACTGATGTCCATTCCTGGCACACCCCTCCTCCATTACCTCCCCTGACACATACACACTCAGCACATGCTTTCACAAATGATTCCTTTTAAAATTGAGTTTGATGTCTTATCTCAGTTGCTTCTAAACCTTAACCAGAGTTCAGGAGGCAAAAACCAGGTGAACAAATTGCTGTTTGTCAAATAAAATAACAAGACTAACATGTCTTGGCCTAACATCTGTCACCAGCTTCAAACCTGCTGTAGAGACCAATACCTAAAACATAGGGGAGACAATCTCTTCCCTCCTTATCTCTCATGACTAGTCCCTGATTCCCCATTATTTACCCAATGGCTCCTAATTTTTAAGTGTAGAAGAAACATTTTCCATCTCTCTAAAGCTTCACTCCTACTAATGGGAACAGGGGTGGTGTCTGAGAGAGAAGTCCTGAGGCAGAACAGGAGGAGGGATTCACTGCTGTGGAATTCCTCTGCCCGAAGGGGTCAGAGTCAGCATGGAGAATGTCATGGCAGGAATGAACTGCTGGGAGGCTTTGGCTTCTTACATTTGTGATTATCTTAAAGATCCAGGCTCCAGCAGAAGTCTACACAAATCTAAGAACATGTTAATTTGATATTATATGAATCCAACACATCTGGTCCTCCCTCCTAGCAGATTATAACCATCACATTATTTCAAAGTATCCTAAAGACATTTAAAATCACCCCTTAACAATAACATCGTCTAGCTTGTATAGGAACTTGTTTTTAGCCCATGTAAGCTACATGTTATTTTTAAAGGAGTAATTTTAAATATCTTTACACCAGAAGTATATTTTGATCCAAGATAGTTCTACTACAAATGTTGCCATCAAAAAACATTTTTAGCAAATACTGAAGGAGAAATCAGAATTGCTCAGATAACTTACAAGCATCTACAAAGTCACTAAAAGATGCTACAATGTTTAAATCCTTACCAAAGCAAAAAGATCTTTGGACAAGATATTTTCTTGGCTCTTGGTCCCAGTTCTCTGTTGGGATGCTCTAACTGTGGTCCCCAACCCCTGGTCCATGGACCAGTCGGGCCACAGAGCTCCACCGCTGCCCCCCTCCCCCACTCATCCATGGAAAAATTGTCTTCCATTAAACTTGGTTGGGGGGGTTTGCACAGCAGGAGGTGAGTGGCGGGCCAGTGAGTGAAGCTTCACCTGTATTTATAGCTGCTCCCCATCGCTCACATCACTCCCTAAGCTCTGACTACCTACTCCCCCCACCACTAAGCCCCCTGTCCATGGAAAAATTGTCTTTCATGAAACCGGTCCCTGATGCCAAAAAGGTTGGGGACTGCTGCGAGTCTAACTAGAACTACTAACCGAGTGTTTCTTCTCTTTTTGAACATGAGGAGTTTGAGGAAGAGTTCCCAAAGTTTAAAAAAACATCACTTGGAACATGGGAAGATGAAGCATAAAATGCAAAGCTCTTTCCCATCTAATCTTCACTTTAGGAGTTTACATCCTTCTAAGAGAATTAAGGTTTACAAAGTGAATTTCCTAATATCCAGGGTTTCAGATCTTTTCCTAACCCTCACTTTTTCCAAAGCATTTTAGGAGATTTCCTTTCTTGATCTCTAGCATCCTAGTTAATATTAATTTGTCAATATCTGAGCTGACACTTAAACTTTCACGATCTCCCAAACCAATCCAGCCAGGAACCTGTGAAAAGCAAGTTTTTGTAAGTTTTCTTCCAAAATATCTCTGAGATATCCCACTTCCTGTAATTTCTAAGGCTTTCACCCCAGTCTAGAGAGTCACATCTTTCACCTGGGCTGCTACTGGTACTTCCTAACTTGCTTCTCAGTACCTCTCTTCAATTACTACCCACTTGGCAATCAATGATCCTCTCGTTACATAAGTCATATCAGGTTATTCCCTTTCTGAAACAAACAAACAAACAAAAAAAACCTTCGATGACTTTCTATTGCATGCACAAAGTCAATCTCTTACCACAACCTACAAGGGCCTGAATGATCCGGCCCCTGCCTAATTCATCAAATTCATCTCATGGCTCCCATCCGTTTTGGGGAGTGCTCAATCTTTCTTGCCATGTTGCCTTGAACATCCCTCCACTCTGCCTGGAATGCTTATACATCACATTACTACCTCCCCACCATGCCCCTTCACGTAGCTGCTTCCTAGAATTCTTTAGCTGTCCACATAAATGTTGCCTCCTATAACCTCCTATGACCAAGGTCAGACCTCCTCTGACCATCTTTTCTAAATGAACCTTTTCCACTTTGGATTTTTCAAAATGGCTCCATGTTTATTTTCCTCATAGCACTAATTTCAACTTGCAATTTAGATATGTGCTTACTTTTCATGGTCTGTTTCTCTCACGAGAGGGTGAGACCCACATGGCCAGGAATGTTGCCTGGCACATAGTAGGACATAAATAATTGTTGAATGAATTGCCTATTCTGACTTAATGCATCCTCATTACTCCTATTCATGAAGGTAGATCCTATTCCCCACACATTCTCAGCCTCCATTAGCCACTATTTTGACTGTCTAGTTTATCAATTGTCCTGCTAAAGCTTCAGTTATAGAGAGTTGGCACTGGGAAGAGGATTTCTGTATGGGTCATTTCTCTAGAAATTTATGCCTGAGTGAAAAGGGTAAACAGTTGGCCAAATTCATTTATTGCTGCAACCCAACAATGCTAAATAGCAGTCCAAGAGGGAAGTTTTACTTTGGTATCCAATGCTATTACATAAGAATAAACTTTTCCTTATCTCCACTCTTCAGATATATTTTCAATCACTTTGGAAGTGGTCTCTTCCTTCTTAAGCTTACTCCAATAATATCATATGTAAATATAAACATACAGCTCTCTCAAATACAAATTATGGAAACAGGAATGTTAACATGGCATGAGGTACTCTCCAATGTAATGCATAACCTTCTAAGGACAAACATGCAAATCATTCTCCTCTAATTACAGATTGCAGCTGGGCTGAAAGCACACTTGATTGCTGCATGCTCGTGCAATTAGAGGAGTAGCTACCCTCTCTCGTTTCATCAAAGACTACCTGTCTCAAAGTAAAATAAACCAGTAAATTAAGTTAGACAACACTTTAAACATAACCCTTACTAATGTCACAATTGATTTATTAAATTAAAATGTCTTAAGCTGACCAAAAATGAAATCATGAAAGGCCACACTACACATTATGAGGTTTGGGGCCCAGCTGCCAGAGCCAGATTTTGTTGCCTAAAATGCCCTTACCTCCCGGACTGCCTGTGAAAATCCTACGCTTGCTCCAAGCTCCATGTTGAAAGTCCTCTGGGCAGAATTAATCTCCCCTCCTTGTTTTTCCCACTGCATATTACACCACACCAGTGATATACTGTTAATTCAAAGATGATGAGACCCTCATCTAAGGGACTTGAATGTCTCAGTGCCTAGCAAAGCTCAATATGGAATGAGTGAATAGTCACAAATAACTTCACATAGTTATATAGATGCATACTCCACCTAAAAACTGAGTTCAACTTTTAATAGAGCAAAAATCCTGAGCAAGAGTGAGACCCCATCTCTACCAAAAATAGAAAAACAATAGCTGGGTGTGGTGGTGCACGCCTGTAGTTCCAGCTACTCAGGAGGCCAAGGCACTTGGATCACTTGAGCCCAGGAGTTTGGGGTTGCAGTGAGCTATGATGACATCACTGCCCTCTATCCGGGTGATGGAATGACACTATTGTCTCAAAAAAAAAAAAAAGAAAGAAAGAAAGAAAGAAAGAAAAAATAGAGCAAAAGTGAGAAGTGAAGTTGTTCTGGGAATCCCATCCTCTTCTCTCAGGACCCATATCATAGCCCCTTAATGAGGGTCAAAAGGATACACATGCTCAATCAATTTGTACCTCTTTCTTCTAATTAATACAGCTCCTGTTGTTCCAGCTCCCCAGGGCCTCATTAGTGGCCAGGTGATACTAATGCTAGTGTTCCTGAAAATAATAGATGAGGCTCGCCCATTTCCTTACATGTCACAGCTATGTTCTGTGAGACCTTTGGGGAGATGCTTGGCAGAGTAAAATGTGAGTTTATTCCCCATGTTCTGGTGAACACAGTCAAATGGAGAATTTTTTTTTTTAATTATTTTTCCTAAGTTTTGTGTTGCTCAGTGATGATAATCTAGATTTTTTTAAAGTAGGATTCTTATCAACAATTTTATATATCTACTTCCAAGTAGATTAAAAACACTTTTTCTGGCTCATGACAAAACCAATAGGTCAGCTTCTTAAGCATCAAAACAGGAATCCATAGTGTAACATTTTCAAATAAAAGTTCATTTTTGGACTCTGAACCAAGACATTTTACCTAACCAAGAATGTAACTGAGTCACAATAATACTTTGTATTTACAGACTATGTTCTTAAGGTGCTTAACATGCCTTAGCAACACATCCACCTTGTGGGTAGCCATGACTGGGATGTCATTTTTTTATTAAATGATGGAAAAACAGCCATTGAGCATTCAGAATATAGACACTGTACTGTATACTTCAAATATTTAATACATTATGTCATTTAGTCTACACAATAACACTGCAAGATAGGTATTATCATTTCTATTTTGTAGATTAGGAAACTTTAACTCTTGAAGGATAATTGACTTTTTTATAATTCTGGAGCTAGGAAATGGCAACTTAGTAGTTGTTAGTATGTAGCAGACAGTAAGAAGTAGTAGTAAGTAGTTGGCAGTACGTCGTAGCTACTAAGTGGTAACTTAGAAATCCAAACCACATTGATTAGACAGACAGCAGATCTATTCAACATGGACATATAGAAATTCACCATTTCAAGAAATATATAGGCATTTGAGTCAGGAGGCAGAGCAGGATGGCCGAATAGAAACCTCTAGCAAGCGATCGTCCCTCTGCACGAACACCTAATTCAACAACTATCCATGTAACCAAGCACCTTCAGAAGAACCAAAAATCAGGTGAGTGATCACACTACCTGGTTTTAACATTATATCAAGGAAAGAGGCACTGAAGAGGGCAAAAAAGACAATCTTGCATTGCCTATGCCACCAGCCCATTCCTCAGCAGTGCTGCACCAGCACACCGAGTGGAGAGAGAATCTATGTGCTCGGGGGAGGGAGAGTGAAGTGATTGTGGGGCTTTGAATTGGAGACACCAGCATCTGTGGCCAAGCCAGTGCCTGTGTCACCCCTCTCCCAACTACAGGCAGTGTGGCTCATGGAGAATCTCCTTCCACTTGAAGAGAGGAAAGGGAAGAGCTCAGAGGACTTTGTTTTGCAACTTGGGTACCAGCTCAGCCACAGTAAAATAAAGTACCAAGCAGACTCCTGAGGCCCCTGAGTCTGGGCCTTAGTTCCTGGACAGCATTTCTGGACCCACCCTGGGCCAGAAGGAAATATGCTGACTTGAAGGGAAGGACCCAGTCCTGGCAGGATTCCCCACCTGCTGACTCCTTGGGCTTTGAATAAACACCAGAGGTATCCAGGCAACAGTCACTACTAGCTTTGGCTGAGATTGGGCTGGCTTCAGGTGTGACCTGGGCCTGGTGGCCACAAGGGAGTGCCCACATCACTCTTCCCCCAACTCTAGCAGCCCAGCACAGAGATTAAGGGAAGAGAGTGAGACTTTGCCTGGTAATCCAGGGAATTCTCTTACATCTTACCCAAGATCACCAAGGTAGTACCACCAGGAGTCTGCAAGAGTCACAGTATTACTGGGCTTGAGACACACCCAGTGCTGATATAGCTGCAGTGACCAGAGACTTAGACTACAATGCTCAATCCCATTTGAGTATCTGGAAGGCCTTCTCAAGAAGGACAGGTTCAAACAAGCCCAGGCTGTGAAGATTAAAATAAGTACCTAACTCTTCAATGCCCAGACATCAACAAACAGCCACAAGCATCAAGGACATCCAGGAAGACATGACCTCACCAAACAAACTAAGTAAGGTACCAGTGACCAATCCTGGAGGGATGGAGAGAGTTGACATTTCAGACAAAGAATTCAAAATAGCTGCCCTGAAGAAGCTCAATGAACTTCAAGACAACACAGAGAAGAAATTTAGAGGCCTATTGGAGAAATTTAGCAAAGAGATTGAAATAATTTTAAAAAAAAATCAAGCAGTAATTCTAGAGCTTAAAAATTCAATTGACAAACTGAGAAATGCATCAGAGTCTCTCAGCAGCAGAACTGACCAAGCAGAAGAGAGAATTAGTGAGCTTGAAGACAGGCTATTTGAAAATACAGTCAGAGGAGAAAAAAGAAAAATAAATAAGTAAGAATGAAGCATGCCTATAAGATCTAGAAAATAGCCTCAGAAGAGCAACTTTAAGAGTTATTGGCCTTAAAGATGAGATAGAGAGAGAGTGGGGTGCAAAGTGTCGTGAAGAAATATGTGAACTAAATCATATGGGTCATCAGGGCAAAGCCAGAAAATACAGAGTTACTACCACTCTATAATCAGACACCAGTTAGAAAAAATGGGATAAGGAAAATTTATATAAGATTTAAAACCTTGAAGATATTATACAACATACAAATACCAAATTAGAGCAAGGAAAACTTGACCAGAAAAAAAATTTCAAGGACGCCAATAATACCATCTTTCAGGTTATTTCTCCCATGCTAAGATAGTTTGCTAATTACATCATTTACTTTTAAAGGTTTAATAAATTAGGGCAGTAGATAACTGCCTGCTTTTTTTGGGGGGAAACTGCTCTTCTCTTACTTCAAAGATACCGCTGTAAAGGGAACTGTCCACCATGGTAACGCTGTTCTCTGGCTGCAAGATCAGGTTTGTGAACTGTGGAGCTAACCGAGGTCCCACGGTGGCTGATGTAAATGTGGAAACAATTCATTTGGAGTTTCTCCCTGGGACTTTTGCAGATGGAGTTGGAGAGTTCTCTCTCCTCCCGGGTTGTGAGAACGTAACCCACGGCTGTGGGTGATGGCTAAGGAACAACCTGGCTTGGAAATTTAAACTAACCCACGGAGGAGAGTGGAGGGGTGGGAGGAAAGGGGGATAGAGAGAGAGAGAGACAGAGATGAGAAGGAGGGAGAAGAGGAGAAGGAGAAAGAGGAGGAATAAGAATAGAAAGGGATGAGAGAGGACATTTAAAAAGACACAGGTAGTGGAAGAGAGAGAGGTACAGACACACACCTGACCCACCCCACCGACGGCAGGCGGAATTCTGCATTCAGGCGTTCCACAGGCAAGTTCCCTCCTTGCCCTTCTATGGTTTGACTGTCTGTACAAATAATTTTTTTTTTTGTTTTGCTTAAGGTATTCAAAGTGTGGTTTTTATTGCCTACAATGATCAACTCAAATTATGTAAGAAGACACGTTCATTACTTTACTAGGCTAAGTTCTTATTTCCATGTCTGCATCAAAGGCAATGATGTAAGAAGTCAAATCAGCAAATATTTATAGAGACAGGAAGAGGGGGAAGGGAGTGTGGCTTGTGACAAAGCAGAGCTATACCAGAAGTGAGGACAGGAAACATCTCATTGGGAAATAAAGAACAAAATGCAAATATCAAAGAAATTTATAGTATAAAGTAAAAATAGATATATTGTAAGGAAGCATAAGACTAACTGTTCAAGAAAAGATGCTGAAAATAAATATTGCAAGAGTACAGAGGTGGGAAATAAACAGGTTAGGGAACAACATCCAGTTTAAGTATTTGTAATTCTAATTGAGGTTCTTCTTACACTGGTGGTGACTGTACAAGAGGTTTCACACTCTTCACTGACCATACCCTCATTTCCTATCGATGTCCCAGGGCACTCAAAGCATTCCCAAAATACCCTTCTATTTAACTACAGAAAATATGACATAAGGCTTACACTAAGGCAGGGGCAGCTGCATGGGCACACATTTGGGCAGTTACATGGGGTGCCACTTTCAGGACTCTTGGTTTAATGCTTTGCCATCTTGAAATTGTTAATTTTTGTACAAGGGACCCCACATTTTCGTTTTACACTGTTTCCATTTAATTACATTCTGGTTCTGCACTAAGGAAAGGGACAAAACTGTTCTACAAAGAATTCAGGCCAACGGTCTTGCTTTTCAAGGCAGCCTGGTTATCATTTACTGGAGGCATAATAGACCTCGGAAGTCAAAGGGCAAAGCTGCACTCTCTCACCTGCCACGCGTTCCTCCTTAGCCCTTTATTAAAAGCCATGATTTAGAAAAATGAGGAGTCTGCGGTGAAGAGCACTCATAATCTGCACGTTCACAGCACTGTCAGGTCACCAGCCTGAGTCCAAAAGCCCATAGCATATTTCTAGGGCATGGCTAGCATAGGATGAAGTATTAAAAAAAAAAGAACCTGGCTGAGTTTTTGGAGATAGTTAGTGAAGAAAAGCTCATTTTGGACATGTCAGATGCAAACAATGCCATCAAATAGTGGACTGTTGATAATGTCACCTAGAAACACAACTCTATCTCATGGAGCACAGGCTAGATGGGACCATGAGGATGCTTAGGGAGCTATGCATCTGAATTAGTCAGTCTCAACGTTTTCTCTGGGAGGCATCTCACCTGCTTATGTCCTGGCGTGTGGTAGCAGAAGAGAGCTATGAGGAGGATGTCCACCTATGTCCTTGTCCTGGGACCTCCATAGGCTGCACCAAGACAGGACTGAGCCATTCTTCCCCTGCGATGCACTTGCTTACCCGACGTGCATCAGAGCAGCTACTCCAAAGCGACAGGGTCATCCATCCCATCTTGTTGATGTCTAAATTGGACCATTGCCACTCTCATTGGGGACTCTCATCCCATATATTATGCAAATAATCGTGCAAGGTGAAATCCTCCTCTTCCCATTTTGATCCTTAGTCTGAGTGAGTTTTAACCCCTTTCCAGGGGAACAAGTTTAGATTAGAGATGAAAGGAGGCATGTGGGGACCCAGGGAGGGGCATGAAGGGAAGCTACGGTTAAGAAAAATGTTTCTCTTTACAATTTTCCAAACTGAGCAAGGCTTTTTGGTAAAAAGTCACTTAATATATGGCTAAATCTGAAGAAAAAGAACAATGATTCAAATATGCTTATTTTTAAGCAATGATCTCTCATACCTTAACTGCATGGCCATTTAACTAAAATCTCGCATTTTATGTTAACGCCTACTGATGCATTTGGAGGTAGAATAAGCTCATTATCTTTACAGTGGATGTTTAAAAGGTTTTCCTTCTGTTCAAACTGCTCTCTTTTTCTACCTACTACTATTCACTGAGGCATAATTTCTTCTATGCCAGACCTATGGAGTCTAAGTAATTAATTAGAGGAGTGAGCACAAGTCTGGCATAGTCTACATGCTCAGTAAATGTTAGCAATTCATTTCACCTGATTTCAGGAGGCATCAAAATTGACCTACAAGTGAAAACTAGCTGGACAATCATGGTTTTGTGTGTAAGCAGACCAAAATGAGTACCCAGACCAAAATGAATAAGCAGAAAACAGTGGAATTTTGTGGTAGTGATGAACAAAGTTCCTCAGGATGTCAGTTTTCTGAAGATCTAAAGCAAAGTCATTGGTAAGGATGTTAGGAAGTATACTAATTGGTTTGGTGTTAAAGTTTACTTTATAGTGTAGATTATGTTTCCCGTTCATTTCCCTACTGGGCACAGGTATTTGGGGATGCTGCCCTGAGAGGGCTAGCTTTCTTCATGACTTCATATTTAATACAGCTCTATGGAATTTCATAATCACAGATACTTTGTTTCACACACTTAAGAGGAGAAATTTCCCTTTATTCCTGAAAAGATTTATTTTAAGAAATATGACACCATTGTAAAAGAATCTTGAAAGGTCTTTTAAAAAATATTGATCATCTGTGTTTCTTGGTGACATCTGGGTGAAATTTTGATATGAACAGTAAATTGACAATGCCCCATGAATTGAGCAAACCCAAAAACTATTTCTCTTACCTTTATAGTCTTTGCTATCCATCTTTTGAGACAAGTGGGTTTATTATCCAGAAGGGTTGTTCAACCCTTCTTACACAGTCTGCTTTTATGTGGTTTCATGACAAAAGTTATTTTATCAGACAGTGGTCCTGGCAAACTGTCACCCCAGTTATTCCTTGCAGCATCACTATGCTGATTCTTCTTATTCAAACTCCAAATTTTGCCAAATGTCAGCACCCTCTTTGACTTGCTACCCCAGGTTGAGGGCCATCTAATTTTCCACTCAGTCTACAAAAGTTGGCAACCCCAGTGGTGTCACACCTAATAAAACACCAGATTTAAAATGCAATTGAGCAAATGAAAATACCTACCTCTCTTGTAGAATAAGTTTGTTCTCTTTCTTCCAGAAGTCTTTAAAGTCAGAGCTGAATTCATGCCAGATACTGAAGAAAACATTTGGGGACACCTCCTTCTCTCCAATTTTTGGTTTCATGAAGAAATAGGCTACAGTCTCCAAAAAGCTGTCAAATCACACACACACACACACACACACAAAAAAAAAAAAACATAAAAGCTATGATTACTTTCCAATATGGGATATTCTTTCTCCATCCAAATGCTGATTTCATTCATGCACAATTATTATGACTAAGAGGACTCAAACTCTGCAGGCACCAACAGTAGTTCTCTTACGGTTTCATGGCTGGATACAGATAGTAGCAGCTGACAAGAATCCTCCATACTGATAACTACGCTTGGTCCAATTCCATTTTCAAAATTAACCACTATGTGTCTGACATATTTCAGAAATGAACCTGTCAGCAAGATGAGACATATTGGAAGTGGGGGGGCTTATACTTTTTTCTAAACTCTAAACAAATGAAATATCAGCTATGTGTCCCCAAACTAATATGTATTCCATATTTACATTATATTATATTGCTTATGTACTATAAGTCTTTCTAAATTGCTGGGAGGAAAAAAGTAAGAGTCCTAGGAGACACTGACAGTCTCCAAACAGAGAGTTTGGTACTATCATTGAGGAGAGACCAATATGGCAGCCAGCATTGTGAGAGCAGACTGCTCACAGTCAGTCTTCAGAAGATGCTACTCAGAGGTTGCTTCATATTACAGCTGCATGGAGCATAGCAGAGTTTCAAAAGGGTTATTTGACAAAGAACACACAAATAGTAAATGGTAGGTTTCTTACTTAACAAAGGTCTTCTAGTCCCTGAAAAGAACCCCAACCAATACACTTGATAATGCCATGATGAAGGAACCTGGACAGCCAGTCAGAGTAAGGTCAGAAATGCTGCAAACAGGGGTGGCATGAAAATAAATACCCTGGTCTTTTTTTTTTTCCCCTCACTTTGGCCTGGGGCCAACATTACTTCTGCTACACAAAAACTCAAGTTTGATTTACTCTGAAGTAGAAATTTCTAAGGCAACTTGATTTGGCCTAATGATTAAAAATATTTGTAAATGCGTACACACACACACACATAACATTTACACATATCTCTATGTGGATTCAGCATGTCCAGTAGCTGCTTTCAAATCCCTACCATGAAAAATAATATGAGAATTTAAAAAATGAAATCTTTATGATGAATTTGCTCAGAGTAAAGGAGGCTGAGCATCACAAATAAAAACAAACATTCACAGCTACCCCTGACTATGGGTTACCAATGTGTGACTAACCTGCTTTGTTTTTAAACTTGCCTTATGTCTGTCTCTGAACAGCAAGATTCTCAGGGATACTAGCTTTTAGGTTCCAGGGAAAGACGACAAGACTGATTTAATCAAATGTGTAGATTTCAGGAATTATATTTTTCTCCCTAGTTAGCCTACTTGGATAAATGACACAGTATAGTCAATTAATCCCAAGAAACAGTCAGGCTGTGAAATGGATATGGTATGTGAGAATTTGGCTGCCATGATATGATGGCATATGATAATGACATTAGAATGCATTTGGCAGAATGTGTTGATGGTGTTACGACTGCCTGGAGAGTAGATGGCAGAGAGCACAAGTAGCCAAAGACATACCTGGGTCATATTTTGTTAAAACTGATAAAGTACACACATATATCCCTCCTGGGAAAACTGGTCATTTTCCGTATATGTCTAAAGAGTATTTATGACCTGTTAGGCTAAAATTAGGTCTCGAATCTTTGACTACCAATTTATTCTTTTCCATAATTTCTCTGGTCTTTGTACTTCATAAAATTGTTATTGAGCAAGCTAGTCTGTTTGGGTAGCCATATGTAAGTTGTAATAGCTGGTTCATCCATTCAACTGTCTCAGAACATTTTGAAAGTTTTAACATGAGGCTGCACGGTGTAAAGGAAAGAATATAGGATTTAGAATGAGAAGACATTGAATCCTGACTCTGTGACTAGCTATATAAACAAACCATTTAACATCACCATGCATCAGCCATTTCATCTGTAAAATAGAGATCATAAACAATAGTTTTGAAGTCCAATGGGAAAAATGAATTTCCAAAGTGTTTGTTGAATGCTTTAACACAAAACAAATTTATTTTATTTATTTACTTTTATTTGTTTTTTATTTTATTTTTGATTTATTTATTTATTTTTTTTAGAGACAAGGCCTATGTTGCTCAGGCTGGTCTCAAGCTCCTGACCTCTAGTGATCCTCTCGTCTCAGCCTCCCCAGGAGCTGAGATTAAAGGTGTAAACCACCATGCCGGGCACAAATGTATTTTATATTGATTGCATCTTATGTTACAATACATATACTATATATTTTATATTGCATATTAAAGAAATATAAATACATATTTCTTAAAAATTTTCTCTAAATGATAACTAGTTGAGGGTGATTTATTAAGACATTCATGTGATCATGTTCCCTGAAGATATTTCTTAGTTACTGGTATGCACAGAAGCTTCCAATACTAATAATAATTACTACAGTTATTAAATAATTTCTTCTTGGCTCTGTCATAAATGACCCACATACAGGTAACTTCTGAGCCTCAGTTTCTTCATCAACAGAGAAAATGCCTGCTTTTCAAGGTTTTCATGAAGACTAAATGAAAAGTATCTTGCAAGTTACAAACTAAAATAGTAATATACATACATATTAACTTTATAAGCAGCAAGAGTTTTTCACTAAAAATGCTCTGTGCAAAACTTTATGAGTCTGTCAGAAAAATTAGTACCCAACAATTGATTTAAAGTCAAGTGTGAACCTGATTAATGGCATAAGTCTCAATAAAAAGAAACTTATGTTGGTGACAATTTCTTTGGAAGTGGCCATGGTGAAGGAACAAGTGTCACTTGAGAGTGTGACATGGACTGTCCAGAAGAATTATCTGAGGATCATGAGTCCTGTCTCAACTGCACTCAATCACCCCACTTCCTAGAATAAAGCACTTTCAAAAAATAACCAAGCAAATAATAGGGCAATAATTTCTACAGGTTATCAAGGTACCTTGTATACTAGAGGAATTTTGGTTATGTAATCCTGCCCAGCATTAGGTAGCCTTCAGCTAATTCAAACTTACATGACACAAAAGATACTTATTTGGTGGTGGGTGGTAGGGATAGGTTCCACCTTTCCTGAATTATCTCCTTTATCTAAATCTGAAACTAGGAGGGTCCCATCCGCTATACAGCAATACAGGATCACTGAAGAGGACAGATGTCTTACCTGGGACCTTGTTCACCACACAGGCTATATTCTATGAGACTCCCTCAAAATGACCCTGGCACATGAAAAGCAAGTGGTGAAAAGAAGTGGAGTTATAACATAAGAAAATGCAGTAATCACAGTAAGAGACAACCCCAGAGGTCAATGAACAATCAAGAACCCCCTGATGTGGATTCTTAAAGGGCCCTTCCTGGACAAGGTTAGTACTACACTTCTTTTGCTACAAACATCAGACAGTACAAATATACTCCCCTGCAATGGAATCAAAGCAGAGAGAAGCAACAGGAGAATTCCCCCAAAAGCAGAAGCACCTCCAAATTACAAACGGGTATTTCTGAAAAGTGTCAGGGCCAATCAGAGGACTGCAGCTGAAACTGGAAGGGGTTTTGCACACTCTAACGCATGGAAGAGAAGAAAGGATCTAGCAACTTCTGAAAGGGCTAGGAGCAGTCTGGGCTACATGAACTCTTACTACTAACCCAAGAGAAACTCCCTTTTAGGGAAAAGCTCTGCATTGAAAGAAAATGCTGAGAGTACAATTCAAATTGTGCAGGATAAACTCAAGAACAAAGGAAATAAAAAATGCAGGTAAAATATATTTATCATTGTGCAAAAGCAACAAAAAAGGAAGCTCTAGATCAGTGAAGCTAGAAAAGTTATCCTCATGCATCTATTCCTTTGAAAAGTTCAGTAAAACTGATTTCATGTACAAATGAGGAAGAGAAAAATATTTCCATGGAAAAAGCTATGACATTCAAACACTAAGCATAGCAAAGCTGTCATGGTTCTTTTTATTATCAGACAAAGTAGACTTCAAAGACCAATACCAGAGTGTCATTTCATAGTGATAAAAACATCCAAATCATCAAGAAGACATAACAGTCCTAAATGTATATGCACCTAATAAAGTTTCAAAATTCATGAAGCAAAAAATGCAGAACTAAAAGGAAAAGACAGAAAACCACAATCTTAACACCTCTTTCACAGTAATTGAAAGAACTAGATAAAAATATCACTAAATACATAGAAGATTTGAATATTATTATCAACAAATTGACCTAATTAGCATTATAGAACATTACAGTCAATGGTAGAATCTACAAGAGCACATGAAACAGTCATCAACATAGACCATATGCTGAGTCATAAAACAAATTTCAATAAATTTCAAAGGGCTGAAATTATCCAGAGTATGTTTCCTGAGCATAGTGATATTAAATTATGAAAGAATAAAAATAATATCTAGGAAATATCCAATTTGGAAATTAAGTAAAACTATGATAAATAACCAATGGGTCAAAAAAGAAATCCTCAAAGAAATAAGAAAATATTTCAAACTGAATAAAAACATAAGATATCAAAATGTATGGGATGCTGATAACACAGTGCTTAGAAATTTGGAGCTTTAAAATGCCTATATTACTATAAAAAGAAAGGTATAAAATCAATGATGTAGATGTCCAACACAAGAAACTGTAAGCCAGGTGTTGTGGCTCATGCTTGTAGTCCCAGCTACTTGGGAGGCTGAGGCCGGAGGATGGCTTAAGGCCAGGAGTTTGACAGCAGCCTGGGCAACTGTTCCCTACTCTACCTCCAACCTCATGTTCTAGTATCCTTTATTCCCTGACCTACGGGATTATTAATGAGAGAAACAAAAATTCATTCCAAATGCTTTTTTAAAATTTTTATTTTTAGAGATGGGGTCTTTCTATGTTGCCCAGACTGGATTTGAACTCCTTGGCTCAAGCAATCCTTCCACCTCAGCCTCCCAAGTAGCTGGGACTACAGGAGGATGCCATTAGGAAAAATCTTATTACCAAATGGTGCTAGAACAATTGAACATCTGTATGGAAAAAAATATCCTCACCTAATACAAAAAAGTATTCCATGTAAAAGATAGAAACATAAGGCTTCTAAAAGAAAACTTAGAAAAAAATCTTCACATCCTTGGGCTAGGCAAAGGTTTCTTGGACAAGACACAAAAAGCACTAACCATAAAAGAAAAAAAATGATGAATTAGACTTTAGCAAGATAAAAATTCTTTTCATTAAAACATACCATTAGGGAAATGAAAAGGCAAACCACAGGAGAAAATATTCTCAATGCACAATCTGACAAAGGACACACCCAGAACACATAAAGAACTCCTTCAACTCATAATATAAAAAGACAAACCACAAAATATAAGCCTCAGGAAAAGATTTTAACAGATAGTAAACCCATAAACATGTGTTCAACACCATTATTCATCAAGGAAATATAAATTAAGACCACCATAAGATGCCATTTCACACCCATAAGTGTTGGCTCAAATCAAAAAGACTGATACGTAATAACATGGTGAAAATGTCAAATAACTGAAATTCTCATACAGTGCTTTTAAGAGTGTAAAATGGTAGACCACTTTGGAGAAGTGTTTGATAATTTCTTACAAAGTTAAACATATCTGCATCATATGACTCAGAAAATCTACCCCCAGATATTAATTCCAAGAGAAATAAAAACGTGTGTACACAAAAAGACTTGTACAAGAACGTTCACAGCAGCTCTGTTAATAATAACCCCAAACTGGAAACCCAAATGTCCGTCAACGGGAGAATGGATAAACTGTGATCTATAAATACAATGGGATACTCCTTAGCAATAAAAAGGAAGAAATTGCTGATATATTAACAATATGAATGAATCTCAAGAACAACGTAAGTGAAAAAAAAAACGAGTCAAAATGACGCCCTATGATTCCATTTACATGAAGTCTGCGCACACACAAAATTAATCTATGTCGACAGAAATCAGCACAGTGATTGTCTTTTCAGAGAGGTGTAAAGTAAACAGATTTTAAAAACAAACTGTATTAAATCGGTTTTGGTAGTTATTCACTGAGGGAACACTTAAGGTATGTGCATTTTAATTGTATGCAAATTGTGCCTCAACTAACCAAAAAAGAAAAAAGGAAAGTAAGAAAAACAAAGAAAGAGAGAAAGAAGTGGGTAAGAAGGAACAATGAGGAGATGAAAAGAAGAAATAAAGGAGATTGTGATTGGCTCCTAAACAAATTTATTAAAAGAAAAAAGAAACGAAGAGCAAAACAATGGCTCTGCAGACTAGTGAGAACATGCCAGGAAGACATGCCTATGAAACAGATAAAACTGTTAAATAATATTCTAAAACATGCTAAAAGATATTAATAAAATGATAAAGGCTATGAATAAAATTTGAAATTAAAAAATCAGAAATGAGGTGAGAGAACTTACTAAGGAATTTGAAATTTAAAACGATAATTTTACACATGGAAACACAAGAGTGAAGCACAACGCATGTTGTCGTAATGAAAATAGAAATAAAATGAAGAAAATTTTAAAAAGAAAAAACGAAAAAAGAAGATTTGAGAGAAAGTGACAAGTATTGAAGATAAGAAATTCCGATATGCGTATTATAAAAGCTCCCACAGAAGACAACCGAAGCAATGGGAACTGAACACATATTAAAAAATATGATTAAAATATGATTTAAAATTTCAGTTAGACAGAAGGAGTAACTTCAAGAGACCTATTGTACAACATGGTGATGATAGTTAATAACAATGTATTATATTCTTGTAAATTGATGAGAGGAGATTTTAAGTGTTCTCACCACAAAGAGTGGTAAGTATGTGAGGTAATGCATATGTTAATTAGCTCAACTTAGTCATTCTACAATGTATACATATTTCAAAAAATATGTAGTACATGGGAAATATATACAATTTTTGTCAGTTAAAAATAGATTAAAAATATGATTCAAATTTTTTTTTTCTGAAATGAAAAATAAATGTGAAACTACATATTGAAAGGGCAGGCCAATAACCAACACTGACACACATTCTAGTAAAACTACTATATTTAAAAAGTAAAGAAAAAGAAAAAAATCCTTTGGTTAGCATGCAGAAAGATCAAGTTCCTTACCGAGAAAAGAATATGACTGCATCATCCACATAGACCTCAACACTCTCTGTCAGAAGACAATAGAGTGACATATTTAAGACACTAAAGACAGAAAGTGTGAGCCAAGATAATATCCAACCAAACTGACTTTCAAATATAAAGGAAAACTGTTTTCAGTATGAAAGAACTCAAGGAATATTGTTCTTATGACCGACCAATTATCGAGCAATCTACTAGAGAATGAGTTTCAAAAAAATAAATGAAATGGCAGAAGAGACACTGGCAGAAAGACTGGCAAATTAGGATTCTCAGCATGGGAAAAGGATACAGAATGTGAAATCTTATGGTAAGGACACTGCCCTGAATTTGAATTGCAAGTACTAGTATGAAGAAACAATGTATTTTAATTCTAGCTCTGTCTACTAAAAAGGCTAGTCACAATACTAATTCAATTGCAAAAACAATGTAAGAGTCTAGACTGTGATGTCCAAAGACCATTTCAAATAATAGACCCAGAGCTGCTTGGAGAAATGGCTTCATTCAGGCCTGGAGACAAAAAGTACAAAATGAACCTGGAGTGTCTTATCACAAAAGATAGCAGGGGAGGTCACATCAAAAGAACTCCAAGTGAACTTAAAGGTGGAACATTCTGTATGCCAGTAACAACAATAACTGCAAAGGACTGAAACACATCAAATATGTCTGATTCCATGAGCTTATTACAATGCTTAAGAAAAGGATTTGTTCACTGTTGGAGGATACTAGAGATACAACTCATCATTTTGAAAATTGGTAAACTAAGGGAAAGAATCACTCATTTCCTGTATAGGAACCATACCACTGCGAAATGAGGAAAAGAGAACAAAATGACAAAAAGGTTAACATTTTACAAACCATAATGAATTAATGCATCTAGACACTGATTGTCAAAGGCTGGTAACATCACAAAAACAGACAACTAAATATGTTATGCTTCATCTTGGTAGAACACACCATACCACCTATAAAGTAATTTTGCCAAAATATTCAAACTTGAAATTGATCAAGTATCTAGAGCTAAGTACCAATATGCAAGAAATACAGGACAGAGGATCATACACTACACCACTAAGAATCAGGAAAACCCGAACTGTAGAGAAACTCTACAGAACATATGATCTAGTTTCTTCAACAACTAAATTTCAAGGGGGAAAAAGTGTTGCAGAGAAACTTATTATAGAAACTTAAGAGATATTGTGTAATTATAATGGTCGGAATTTCTCTATATCCTGCTCTAACAAACTAACAAAATAAAATCAGTTATACAGAAACAAATTGGACTTTTGAATAGTGACTGGGTATTTGGTGATATAAGGGCATTATTATTACTTTTTAGAAGTGAAACTGGTGGTGGCCATGCTTTTTTTTTTCAAAAAAGGGTATCTTTTAGGGAAACATACTAAAATATATATGAATGAAATTATGTCTGTTGGGGATTTGCTTCAAAAATAATATGGGAAGAAGCAAGTGGTAGGGATATAGAGATAAAACCAAACTGAATGCAAATTGATAGTTGTTGAAGTTGGATGATGGATGCATGGAGGATCATTGTACTGTTCTGTTTATCTTTGCACATTTTTTATCTTTTCCATAATAAAGTAATATTTTTTAAAGTCAGAAATGCACACACATGCAATGTTAGTACAAAGAAATAATGGCTATGTGTGTCTTTTAAAATGGCATTCTAGAAATATTTTTAAGAGGGTAGAACATTGCTTTAAAGACCTCTACTAGATATTGTTTTTGTCTATGAGTTATGTTCCACAGATAATAAAAACAGACAGCTTTGGTTCCTTTGTTTGAAAAGGGGCCACACCACAAACTGAGAACTATTTTATATTCTTTTAAACTTTTTGTCTGTTTTTAAGGCAATTGTGTCTGGGAACTGTGCATATAAAGAATGACTCAAAACTTGGTTTTTATTACAACTGAAAGAGGTGCTAGTAATTATCCTAAAATAGTATGTTCTTGCCACAAGTGATGATCTCTATGGAGAAGCATGTTCTCTGCAAATGAAATACTATTTAAATAGCATATTCTCAGTTACCATCATCAGCTACATCCCATCTATGAACAGGATTTACTCCAGGTCAAGCACTATATAAAACGTTGAATTGAACCCCAACAATTTTGGTGGCCCTTTGTCACAGTCCTAGAAGAGGGTACTACTGCTTTTCCCTAATTCATCAGGCAGCAGGTAGTCACTATTTGCCAGGCACTACGCATGGCAGAGCAAAGACAAAGACGAATGCAATCTCTATTCAATGACTTTCTTGAAAAACATTTCTACCGGGTTAACAAATCAAAGAGCCAAGGTACAGAATAAGAGCAATTTGCCATTTTCCGCCTCAGGTTCACAAGCTGGCAAACATTCACCAGTGCTATTGTATTTGGATCACCCTCTCGACACTTCCTGTGCTACCAAATATTTGCTTCAAGAAGAGTAAACCCTTTCGTGATAATGTTCAGAAAAATGACAGCATCTCCCAATATTTATTCTTCAACAATCTGAAGCATATCTAAAACGACCTAAGAGAATACTTTTTGATGTGAGACTCCAGAAATGATTCTCATTACAGAAAAAAAAAAGAACATATCCACAAAAGCAATCAGGGGTGAGTAACCTAAAGATGGGCTGATCTGAAGAAGCATCAGTGGATTTACTTTACTTTTTATTAGCTGATGCCAGAGAGACTTCTCACTCCAACTAGAGTAGTACTATCACATCTTTTATGTACTGGTTTCTTGCTCCCGTCAACGTGGCCTCACAGAGTATGACATGGTGCAACACTTGTTCCTTATCTGCCTGGAATGCTCTTCACCAGGTGGCCACATGGCTGTCTCTCTTAACCTTGTTCAGATCTTTGCTCAGCGAGATCCTTATGAAAACCCAGAGTAAAGTTGCAACCCCCTGAATATTCCTTATTTTTTTCCATAGCACTTACCACTATCAGAAATGTGAGATATTTTGTATACTCGTTAACTGTCAGTCTCCCTCCACTAGAATTTAATCTCTATAAGGGATTTTTACCTTTTATGTTCACTGCTTTATCCCCAGTACCTAAACACTACCTGGCACACAGAGTTGTTTGATAAATATTTCCTTAAAGAATGATTCTCTGCTGAACAAGTGGCCCAGGGGGTGGGGAACCTGTGGCCTTCTTCTTTCAAGATTGTTCTTTTTTAAGCACCAAAGGAGGCAAGAAAAGCTTCATCTTTCTCTGCTGCACCCCCTTTGTTCGGCTGCACAAAGGATTTGTTCTGTAAAATTTGGATTCAGCCAAAAGGCCACACTCAAGGATCCAGAAGGCCACATGTGGACCCAAGGCCGCAGGCTCCCCACTCATCAGACCAAGATTTAGTTCTGACTCCACCCAGAGCGGACCTTTGTTGACATAACTTCTTTGAGCTTTGTTCCCTCATTTGTAAAAGGAGAATGACAGCATTTCCTACTTAATCAGATCCTTGTGAGGATTAAATGAGATCAAGTATGTAATGGGCTTTATTGGATTGCCAGGGACACAGTAAGATCTACAAGTAACAGTTCTGTTATCATGGTGGCAGCCAGCAAGAAAGAGTCTTCTTTAGCCTTTCCTGGTGTATTCAGAGTATAATAAGACCGGGAACAACTTCTTCATACAGAGAAATTAAGGACAGCGATTCCTTTCTCTCATTCCTGTATCCCCACACAATTATGAGACTACACAGGGCATTTATATAAATTACAACTGATGTCAATATGTCCCATTTCCTAGGGGACAGCAAGCCAATGCCAGAGTGGAGCAACAACCCTTACCTACCGGTTTACGTTATACAGTTTATCCCACTTGGCTCAGAAGAAAGTTTGCAGTAGCTCCTGCCAAGAGGATTTCTTACTTCCTTTGTATAGGAAAAAATATATATGCTTTTCCCCTGGAATCATGTAAAAGATGTACAATAAGCAATTATATCCTTTAGCTTGATTCTACTTCACATGACTTTATTTTGTATTTCATGACATGTAATTCACGTACATATGTACATACACACGTACGGAGCTTCCTGGTACCTAGGTAACAGACATAGCACAGTCAACAGCTAAGCAAAGAGGCTTGCTGAAAGACATAAATCCATTTAATTCAACTTCCCCTTCCTCCTACCACAAATATAGCTGTAGTTGTCAGTAAAGCTAAAATCACAATTCAGATCTGAGTTGTTGTTCTCATGTTCTTTTGGGTCTCCAAACTCTGTGAAGACAGGAATAGGTCATTTATTAATTTACTCTCCCTCTAGTGCTAATGCCAACAAGCTTGGGACTCAAGTCCTCCTTCCCTGGCTCAATCGCCAATGTGGCACTTCAGGCTATTCTGAGACACTGTTATGTTTGTATTGGGGGGTAGACGTGAAGAATATGATGAGGTCGTTTCTTATACACCCATCTATGACTGGACTGGCCTTTTGGCATGTCAGCAATTCAGTCCTGGCCCAGTCTGAGTAGACCTGGGAATCTGCCTTCCTCTTCGGTTCTTCTGTTACTTTTCCTCTTACTTTCTTGTCATTTGAGAGTACAGCAAAAAGGCTGGGTACTAAATGAGAGTTTATACACAGAATGAGAATTGCACATGTATGATTCAATTTAGCCCATATAGGCAGGACCAAGAACATAAAGCATCTTGGTATTAAATAGAAGGCCAAGAGAGCATACCAGTTTACACGAACTGCCAAGGATCATCATCATAAATCTTCCCTTGCTTTTGCTTCTTTTTATTACGCAAGGTTGGATTTTGTAATAATATTCTTCAGAACAAACTAAAATCTCAAGAGGAAGATCTATTTTCAGTTAAAGCCTTCCACGAGTAACTGCAATTTTTGGAATCCTAAATCATCATCTTCATTTGCATCTCCTTCCTCCACCCCCTATTAGAACTTAACATGAAGTGTAACAAATTTTATTACGCCAATAAGCCCTTTCACTTATTATTAAAAGGCCTTTGAGAGGTCTTCTATATCTTCTAAAAGGCACAAGGAATACTCTTATCCCCAACATTTTGCTCCAGGCAATGGAAAATCAGAGGAATTCAGAATGGTAAGAGGATAAACTGATATTTCTTTTCTCTTAAAGTGAAGAACTGTGGTGTTTACACCTTCTGGGTAATTGTGATCTCAAGCAGCCAAATGCTTTTAGAAAAAAGGTAATTGAACACAGGAATAAGTATCAGCTCAGGCAAAAGGGGGAAAAGAAGCTTGAAAATCCAAGGGACACATTTTCAGGCACTGACTGGTGCTGAGGGACAATGTAAGTTGAGACCCATGCTGATCCCAAAGATCAAGAAACTAAGAAAAGTTCCTAAAACTAGGAATCAGACAACTACTATAGTCAACATATATTTTTGTCTTAGAGCTATCGCAGTAAGACAAAAAAGGAAATAAAAGGTATATAATAATAGATTGGAAAGGAAGAAATAAAGCTGTCTTTATTTGCAGATTAATATATCTATGTAGAAAATGCCAAAGAATCTACAAAATAACTCCCAAAACTAATAAACAAATATAGCAATGTGGCAGAATTACAATTCAACATACAAAACTCAACTGCTTTCCTATATACCAGATTTGAATAATTAAAATTTGAAATTCAAAAAATATATATAATTTACAATAATGCCAAAAAATTAAATGCTAAGGTATAAATCTAACACAATATGTATAAGATTTATATGAGGAAAACTATAAAACTGTGATGAAAGAAATCAAAGAAGAACTAAATAAATGGAGAGACATTCCATGTTCATGGATAGGAAGACTCAATATTGTCAAGATGTCAATTCTTTCCAACTTAATCTATTGATTCAATGCAATCCCAATCTAATCCCTAACAAGTTATTTTGTAGATATTGACAATTGATTCTAAAGTTTATATGGAAAACCAAAAGACCTAGAATAGCCAACACCATACTGAAGAACAACAATGTTGAAGGACTGACACCATGTGACTTCAAAAGCTACTATAAAGTTATAGTAATCAAGACAGCATGGCACTGGCTAAAGAATAGACAACAGATCAATGAAAAAGAATAGAGTACCCAGTAGACTCACACAAATACAGTCAACTGATTTTTGACAAAGGATCAAAGACAACTCAAGGGGGAAAGGTCTTTTCAATAAATTGCATGGGAAAATTGGGATGTCCATCTTAAAAAAAATGAACCTAAACATAGACATGATATCTCTCACCTTTCACAAAAATGAAAAAAAGGAAAGACCTGAAATACTGGTCACCAACTTGTGGAATAGTGGTAATAAAAGTTAAGTAATTTGAAGGTGTTATAGTATTAGGAAAAGGGGCAAAGATATTAAATAAATGAATATTGTTAATTTAAAGGTAGCTATTAAAAATAAAATTTAAAAATGTATCATTTCTATGGCAGTCATGAGTATGCACCTTTCAGATCTCTCAGGTTTCCAACTGCAGAAAAAAGAAGTTGACCAAAGGCCTAGGCTGCTATGCTCTGAAACCTATCACTTCATTTGCACAGAGGCCCAGGTTTACTTCAGGCTAGTGAGTGAGCAGCAAAGATACTGATGCAGGTGCAATCCTAGGAGACACAAGACTCCTCTGAAAAATGACTTTGGCTCAAAGACTTCCCATTGGCTTTGCCAAAACTTTTTTATAACTGCACTGCAGTCTAAGACTTTTCTCACCCAGCCTTCCTTCCTTCCTCTTCTTCCATGGAGGTTGGACCTGCATCAGGTCTAACAGCTGACCCAGCTTCCTCTGGCTCCTTTCCTGTTTTTCCCCAATAAATCCAGTCTTGGCACTTGCTTCTTGGACAACCTGAACTAATACCAGGACCACAAGTAGTCTTAGAAAACAGGCCGTGAGATGGAGTTCTGGGACAGGTTCACTCACCACCCTCCTGTCTCAGAAAATGCAAAGAATTACTCTCATGCAGACAGTCTTCTTTTATGTAATCTTTATATAATTAAGAAAGAAAGAAAAAAGGGACAACTTTGAAAATCCCTTAAGTTTGGAAACTTAAAAGACCCACTTCTACATAACTCCTGGGCCAATTAAGTCCTAATAGAAAATCCTCAGTGAAAGAACTACTACAGAATGTTCCTCAGCAAGAAGAAAAGTTAATCCAGAAGAAGGGTCTAGTAAGAGTGGTAAAAAGAGAAATTCATTAAGTATAGTTATTTAATAAAACTTGAATTCTTAAATGATTATTGATTTTTGTGCCTAAAAACTGGTGACTGTTAGAGTAGGAGACTAGGAGACAGGGCTGAGACCAGATTCAGGGGCTTGCAGAGTAGGTACAGGTGTTAAAGAAAACAACCCTCAAGCAGAAGCTAACTACAGGGGCTGATAACTGCAGGCAAGAACCAGCTTCAATCAGCTTGTCAGCTATCTCTACGACCTTACATGAATTTTGGTTAATTATAATATCATTTACATTGTGGTTTTAAAATTTCTCCATCCTTGAAATCACCATGACAGTTCCGAAACAACCAAGTAAGGCATGAAAATGGGAGGGAACCCAATTCCAGGAATTACTATCCAAATTCTTAGTAAAAGCCAACCCCTTAGCCTTGACTATTCCTCCCCTCAATTAGTAAGATTTCAAAAGACTGAAAACCACTTCCTCCCAGTGCAGCTGCTCTCTTTCTAGTCTGTTGCTCCCCCCACCCCCAGAGTGTACTTCCATTTTCAATAAAAAGCTGTTGCTTGCTTGGCTTATGTGATGCATCTTGAAATTCTTTTCTCCTGACCATAACCAAGAACTTGGAAAAACCTCCACTCGGTGGCCAGTAACAGTGACTAAAACTTGAGATAATAAGGGAATTAGGACAAAGTATTCCTTATATTGCCTGGGAGGAGAAATAAAATAAGTGACTTTAGTCTTTGTAAGAAAACTTAGGTTTTAAGGGTAACTGCTAACATACCAGAAATAAAAATCTACAAAGACCAGTCCAGCAAAGGGTCAAAGAGGGGAGAATAAAGAAAACTTTCTCATCTAGTAGGAGACTGGAAAGAAAAATAAAAAAAGCAAAGGGGGAAAAAAAGCACTCTTGAGTGTATACTAAGTTGGTAGCAATAAATCAAAATATATCAACAATCCTAACAAATATAAAAGAATTTAAAACAACTATTAAGGAAAATCTAACAGAATGGATATTAAAATAAAAATTCAGATAAATGCTGTTTACAAAAGACATGTCTAAACCAAAATAGCCCAAACAAAAATAAATAGGTGGGAAACATATACTAGGAAAACGTTTTTTAAAAAGCTGGTGAAAAAATATTAATCAATAGAGAATTATAAGGCAAAGAGCATCATTAGCAATAGAGGGACATTGTATAATGATAAAAAAGAGATAAAAACCCTATTGTTTTAAAGTATATAGCTTAAAATTTTCACAGAAGCAAAAAAGTGAAAATTCCACAATTATATGGAAGATTATAATGCAGCCTTCTACAAATTAGTAATAATATAGATTTGAAATTTATGATTAATAAGTTTTATTTTAAAAATATGCTGTATTTCCCTAATTTAGCATGCCATGGATTTTAAAATAGTATTATTATATATACCACTAAGAAAAAGTCTTAATAGAAGAGTTCCTCCCTAAACACACATTTATCATAAACTGAGATACTAAGGGACTTGTGTAAAATCAAATGAAAAAGAATTCCCTATGCTGAAGGGACAGTAAGGAAACTTACTTGTCTCAACTCTGACACTGGTAGACAGATGAAACAAACAAACAAAAAAAAGTTCTCTTGAAAATCTGAATCATAAGCCACATAGAAATCATGCAGGGTTTCCATTTGAATTCACACTACCAGGCCTCATAAAAACACAAAACAAAACAACCCCTCCAGCTAAAGCAGAGAATTTAATGAAAGTGGTTTCAGGTCGACAGTGCCCTCAGTTGAATGACTTAAAATCAGGCCACATCAATCATAAGATGCCGTCCACTGTCAGATGTATCCCAGTTTCAGAGACGTTACAACATGAGAAAATGTACATCTGAGAATTGATGAATCATAGAATCACACACACAACAAATTGATTCTTTTCAAGGAAATATGAATATTTCTTAAACAGACTCCATATGGTATCAAAAAGGAAGTCTCAATGAATTTCAAAGAGTTGATATCATAAAGATTAAGTTTTTTGATTGCAGTACAATTAACTGAAAATCAATTGGGAAATAATTACAAACAAAACAAACAAATGTAACCCATACATTTGAAACAAACGCAACGAATATACACATAAATAACTCAGTGCTTAAAGAGGAAATAACAAGTTATAACTAAATGGCAATAAAATATATTTTAAAATTTAAAACTACTTGGATATAGTTAAAGCAGAACTTAAAGGCAAAGCTACAGCTGTAAACATATGACGTTTAAGAAAGGAAAATTAAAAATAAATGAATTATTCACACAACTGACAAAGCCAGGAAGAGTAAATAGACAGGTTAGAAAAAGAGTACATAGAAGGAAGGAACTGCTAAAGAGCAGAAATGTGTGAACTGGAAAGCCAACAGATAAACCAAAAAACAAAAGAACAGAGAGATAATCAACAAACCAAAATATCTGGTTCCTTCAAAATCAATAACAAAACAAATGTATTGATGGCTATAAGGGAGAGGTTAAAATCAGGATGGAAAAGGACCCAGAGGGGATATCTCAGGGGAGGAGTTACTTCCCCCAGAATGGTAGAAGAAGAGAAGACAGGTGCATGCAGGAGTAATCTGATACACAGAAAGAGGAAGGGGCTTCAGTCTGGTGGATCTGCTCTATGAAACTGAGGTGAGCAGGAAAAGTTGAGTCAGAGATGCAAAGAGGGAGAACAGAAGTTGAAGATGGCTGGAAAAGCTGTGAAACAAGAATATTTGGGGGGAAGGTATCTTCCTAGAGGGAATACATCTGACATTGTTGTGTCTAAGTTGAAGTTGGTAGTGTTTTGAGGACAAGGATGTACCTTAAACTTTGGAGCTCTTACAGCAGCTATCACATCCTTACCTGTATTAACTGCTCAATGAATATTTACTGCTGTGCACTGCAAACTTCAAGCCTACTTCTAATTAAATGGTTATTGTCACTATCTTATAGGCCTATCATGCCTAACGCTTTCCTTAGAGGTTAAGTATCTAAGATGCTCACAGTATTGGTACTACACATACAATGGAGATGCTAGATACTACAAGAATCATTATACACATAAGATAGATTACCCAGGTCAGGGGGATCCTTGAGTATTAAAAACAGTTTTCCAAGTCATTTTTTCAGAACAGGGTGCTCTGAGGTCAAAGCTATAAATTCTGCTATGCTGCATCAGTGTTAAAGCTGTTTCTCAGGGAGATGATGGTGTTTCTAATGCCAGATATTTATTTTTAGATATAATTTTCAGAAAGATGTATAGATCTATACTAGATAACCAAGTTCTTCTATATATGATAGATTTCCCACTAGTCTTAAAAATCTTCACTACTATAGGTGGGCTTCACTTTTAGGCAAAAAGCCTTCAGAACACAGAGTCAAAATAGTAGGCTTTTTTGAGCTTACAAATACTTTTTTATTACTTCCATTTAAATTTTCACCAACATAATATAAGGCAAAAAAACACATACACTTACTTGTAAATAATACCAGGATAAATATCTCATATTTATATGTTGCCATACAAATTTGCAAAGTATTTTAACATATATCGCTGGTTTTATCTTTACACAGTTATTGGGGGGTAGGAAGGGCAGGAACATGATAACAAATAAGAGGCAGACTATTTGGCAGAATTAGACAGCAGCAAAACATCCCTACAAACACCAGCATTTCATTAACTGTGGCTTTAACATTTCATAATTGAATGCCAGGATTGCACAATAGACTACTACTTGTGTAACATTCGACTTTTAAGGAGGTCTGAATTTCATTCTTGGCTCTATGCTACCTCACTCCCTGATACTGGTGAAGTGTTAATAATTTAACAGAAGCAAGATTCTCTCTCTCCGTTTCCTCATCTGCAAAATGGGCATTAAGAATTACCTTACTCATTCATCCTAAGAACATTAGGATATTCTTAACTGGTTGGCTAAGGTCTCCCAAAGCCCTTCCACCCCTCATCTTAGATATAGATACAAAAAGCATAGAAGATACAATCTTAACTTCTGCGACATTAACAATTAGAACTACGACAAAGCTCCCTTTCACAGGTAGTAGGATTCATCACAAATGAGTTGACAAAAACCTAAATTTCACCCTGAGGTAAATTCAGAGATGTGAGGCTGGAAAAAGAAAATAATAATAATCAAATAATATTTGGCATTTTAAAAAGGTACTTTCAGTGCTTGGATAAACCTCTGCTTCACTAGCCCAACAATATTTGTGAGATATGCCTGGCATGTTGAAAACTGCATAGCATCGCCATACTGAGTGGAATACCTTTCTTATAAGAGTGAGCAAGGAGCCTCACGGCAGTTGTTGAGGTGGAAAACAAGCACTGCCACAGAAGTATTTGAAAGCTAATTAGATTCTTCGGCAGCCTGACATTTTTGAAGACATGAATGCAGTTTATAACAAAGTAAAACTATTCCATTTCTAGTTCAACTATTAGGGCCTATCTCCTATGATTTCTGAACATCAAAAAAAAAAAAAAAGTCACTGGTGAGACACCACTGTAAAGTAATATAAGCCGCTGGGTAACTTTGATAGCCCTCCTATATTCTGTTGTCCTTGAAGATACCCCTTTATTTCTTCAACTATCCATTCTCCTATTCTTTCTCACCCAGAGGAAATATGCCCTTTTCCCAATGTAAATGCAAGTCAGGGTCTCTACTAGGTATTCCTAAGCCAGTCAAGGCCAACATGTCTCAGAGGCCAAGTTGCAGAAGTTGAGCTACAACATTTCATGATGGGCCTATTGGCACTAGCCATTAAAATAATTCTGCCCAGGAAGCTCTCCAGTTCTTATACTACTCTTATGAACCTTCAGCCTACCCCTTCCTCACTTAGAAGCATGCTTGTCTTCCTAAGTACAACCCCTTCCAAGCCCAACTCCCCTTTTTCTTGTATCTATGTCCCCATGAATTGGAGTTCCACAAAAACCACCATTGACTGGCTCTACCAACTCCATTCTTAAGCCTTCTGGAGACCTGTTTATTGGGGTGGGGGAGGGATATCTGTACCCCATACCTTCTTTCTCTATTATGTTTATTTGCTACTTTTTCTTAACCAAAGCATGGCTTTCAATAGACAAATGCATGTCACCCATAATGATCTTCCATGGAAGCCTTACATTTCCCTGTCTCCTACCCTCCCAAATCCAGAAAACCAAGGAAGAGAACCTCCCTTGTTCTTCTCCTCCTATGCCCTTCCCAACCACTGTTTCCCCATAATTGTGTCACACCTGGTTTTGAAGTTTCTGACATCACTTATACTCACTCAACTCTTTCCATGATTCTAACTTCCTCACCACTGCTAGCACCTACATCATCACTTTCTTGTGTTTTGTGACTATAATAAATTGTCTATCCTAAAATGCAGATTCTCTCTCTGGTTATGGCCTTTAATATTAATATATCTAGATGTTCATGTGTCGCAACCAAAAGTCATTTCAAAAAATAACAGAGGGACCACCCATGTCCCTCTATATTCCACCCAGTCTCTCCCCTTCTGTCCCTTTCCAAATTTCTGATAAAAGCAGCTTACCCTCAAAATTTCCACTTCCTTAATGTGTTCAGTCCACTGCAATACAGCTTCTGACCTAATTACTCAAATTGGGCCAAAATTCAAATAAAAAAGTTTTTGATAAGGGTGCATATATATTGTCTTTCCATTACTAAAACAAATTAATATTTTGTCTTTAGGTATAAATCATAGTTGTTCTTAAGATTTCTGCTCTCTTTGGTTTACCTAGACTTCTGGAAAGCTTTTCTGCTACCTTTGGTTTACCTACACTTCTGTAATACAACACTCTCCTATTTTTCTTCCTTTTACTTTGAACTGGCTTCCCTCTCCATTGTGTGATCCTTTTCCTCTAGCAGCAACTCAAATGTGGTATTTCTCATGGCTTTGGTCTCAGGCCACTGATCATCTGTGGACACCATCTCCCAGGGTGATCACATTCACTGTCATACTTTTTGCTTCTACCCGTTTATGCTGATGACATACAAAGTTCAAGTGCCTCCCATGCCACACCCTTGAGCTTCAGACTCAAACACTGAACCAAATACTCAGCATTTTTACGTTTGGCTTATACACATTCCAAACTTCTCATCTTATCCTCATTTCAATTTTAGAAACACTACCTTAATCTCCCACATCCGAAACCTGAGGATCATTTGAGGACAACCTCAGAACAGAAGGAGGTTTTCTGTTTGGAGTCAAACAGAAAAAACTTTCCAGCAGAGTAAACGAAAAGGCACACACCAATACCCATGACGTGTGCTTTCACCCCAGAAACAGAGAGAACACAAAGTGCTGCTAAGAGAATAGAAAGAGGTCAAACACAAGGATGTCAATCAGAATGCTGTTAGACTTCTTAACAGCAACTCTGAAGAACTAGAAGATAATAATGAAGTAATTCGTTCAATTATCCAAGGGAAAATAATTTTCAAGTAGGATTCTATGTCTACACAAACTACCAATTAAGTACAAGGGAAGAGTAAGTTTTTGAGAACTTGCATGTCTGAAAATACTATATTATATATATTTATATTATGTTTCTCCTTGACAACCTCCCTAACTAAAAATTGTAATACAAATATGTTAGGAGATTGAAGAAGAAGAAATAGGACAGGGACTAAGAAAGACTGAGTTAAAATCACATCTATCATTATCGTAAGTTAGCAGATAATGGCTAAATTAATAGTAATGAAATAGTACTACAAGTACATTACTGAAAAACATGGTAGAAAATATTGGGGGAAGCAGCTGAGAGAAACACCAGAGAATAGGGATGGGTAGGGCAGAAGGCTGCTGCTTTTTGTTATAAGCCTTGTGGTACTAATTGACTTTTTCAACTATGTCTACACTTATAACTTTGAGAGAAATAAAAATTAATAAAAACTGAAATGAACTAGAGAGGCAACATAATGTGTGGAAAAAAATGAGATGACAATAAGCTCAGAAAAACTTTGCTAAACTAACTTGACTACTGTGTTTCCTCTGCAACTTGTTACTTAGTGAAAGACCAACAGACACTGAATCACTCAGAAATAAGTGACAGAAACAGAAATAAACATTAATACTCTGTAGCTAAGATGCTGGAAAAGCTCCCCATACTATCCTATAACCCAATTTTTCCTTCTAGTTAAAGTTTTAATTTTAACATTTATTTCCTTAATCTTTTTGAAATTTATTTGGCTGATGACTTGAGGTAAAAATCCAGAAATACAGATCTACTTCTAACAGAACTTCAATATCCTAAGGTTGATTTTGCCCTTCTGAATTTTAAAACTTTGCTTCAATTATTTCATACTGTCTTAATTTTGCTGCTGTCACTGACTATCACTGATTTACCCACTGAGGAATTTCAAACAGAAAACCTTAACAATAGTATTTTGCTTCCAATCTGGGACTTGAATTATGTCTTATGATGGAATGAAAAAATTATCAAAGAAAAAAATGCTAGTATCTTTTAACACCTAAATTTTTCTTGTATCAGCTAACTACACTATTTTTTCTGATTTATATACTGTTACCAAGGAGATAGATACTCCATCTTCTACTCACTATGCTGTAAATCTTATAATTAACCTTGCTGAATTTACTCTGTGTCAAATACTAAGCATTATAGCTAAAATAAGCTATCAAGTTTTGGATTTTGACATTTAATTTTCTTTTAAAATTAGTTTTTTTTGGTTAAAATAGTATTTAAGTAGGTAGTTATTTATGGTTACTGATTTTTTAAAGTATTTTAATGTAAAAATTGCTTACATATTCTTTTCCTCACACTCCTAGTACATTTTGACCCTGAAATACATAATAGGTTATAAAAAAAAAAGTCATTGTCTAATTCAATATAATATTTACTGACTGTAGATTTAGCAAACCAATAAAGGCACTCATTATTATTTAACATCTTACTACTTGTTTATCTTATTATCTGGGCATGTCTATTAGAATACAATACAGGATAATTTATGGAGTTTACACAAATATTACAATGTTAAATAACTGTGCATGTACATGTTATTAGAAAGAACAGGGAAGAGATGCCCTCTAAGTACTTATATTAGGAATTCAAATCTTATAATTTATTAAAACAGAATTTCAAATTTTCTTTAGTATTATTTATGAAAAGCACTTTTAACACTATGAAAATGTAAAATGTCTTATGCAAATATATACCCTAAGTATAGAGACTGTTTTTAAAAAATGAAGTTGAAGTTCTATAACTTCACATTTGAGAACATGGCCTAGCCACTTAAATAGCAAAGTTGATAAAACATATATTTCAAATGAAGTTGAGAGGTTTGAAATATTATCTTAATTTATCCTTATCTAACCAGGAACATATGGGATGTGACTAAAGGGGAAAAGGAAAGACAAGTTGCGTGAGTTTTGAAAAAAGTGAGACCAACATTTTATATTCATAAATAAGGATACAAATTAAAGGCCCTTAACGAAGATTTTAAAAATATGTATGTCAACCTACAAGGCACTGTGTTTTTTCTAAGACATCTGGAGGATCTCTGAGAGCCTTCAAGAGAAGCACAAGAATCTTGAGTTTTATTAACTTATTTTTTCTCTTTTGGTTATACCTGTAACTTTGAGTATAGTTTGAATATTATAACAATAATTTTATGATTCTTATTTTTAATGGATCTACATTTTAAGTTCTCTAAAAAAATGACTACCAAGTACCTATACTACCAATATTCAACCGTGCTTTCAACTGCCATTGAATGTTTGAAATGAAAATCATCTTTAAAACAGTAAAGTCTAAGTTCCAGGTTACAAAAGAATAACTTGGGATATGATACTCTATTGGATATTCACTTATAACACCCTAGAATAAAACAAAAGGTGGGGGGAGAGTAGCTACTGCAATGTCTTTATCGTGTCCTCTAATATCCCCCTACTCTTTCTTACTTTTTGTTAAAATTATCTAATCTCTGTTGTTCTTATTGCCTTTTTCATTCTCTGTTTTCTTTCTGGTAGATTCTTGGACTTTGAGTAAGTCAAGAATCTTTGGCCTAGTTTCTCATACATTTCTTAGACCAATTGTGAAAACTATGTCAAATATTCCCAATCTCTTTAACTTAATTATAATATCCTCAAATCAAGTAATTTTGATCAATTCATGAATTTCTCCCAGAAAAGTTCATGATTTATTGCTAACAATGTTAAGATGACAAACAAAAACTACAAAAAAGACTTTATGAATTATTTTGTAAGAATATATTTTCATAACATTTAAAGATAACCCCCAGTCACTTTGGCAACTCTTTTAGTGGGTTAACAATACAATAGGGTTTGGCAATTTACTAGAAGTGGCATGCAAAATGTACACCTAATCATGTTAATCTAGGGTTTCATGTGCCAGTAATAACCTTTTTCTTTCAAAAATCAGTATAGATGCAAGTTTCTACGCCACAGTATTACCAGAGGGATTAAAACATATTTTTCATTGCAAATATGCTAATGTTTCTCCTTAAGAGACTCTGTGACCAGGAGTGGGAGTGTGACCTTGGTCTCACCCAGATGGCCTGACGTTGTTTGGGGGAGGAGGTAGGAGAGGGGCTGTGGAAAACCTTGGAACTTTGAAAGACATTGCTGTCTGAAAAACAGAAAAATGCATACTCTTTAGGGAAAAAAATCTGCACTTATTGTACACTTACTGCATGTTGAGTTTATGTGTTAAATAAAATATTTACATGATCACATTGAATTCTCACAATAAATGAAGGAAACTACAGCAGAAAAATTATTAAAAATTAGCCTGATATAGACCTAGATGTAGTTGCTGTCTTCTTCCTTGACACTCTCTACAAACGTACGACTTCAATGGTGCTGGAATGAAGCAGTTATTTCCCTCCTACAACTCTGATTACTGGTTTGCCAGTTAAGTGTAACTGTGATATCTAAAAGTCCAAGTCCATAACAACATTGCCTTTCAAGATAAATGGTAAGCAAATCAGTCAAAAAATATTCTGCATGCTACTTTTAAAGTTTACCTGTATCTGATATATGTAATATTCAGCAACAAACAAAGAAATAATGAAAGAGTTTCATGATGTGAAAGTTCTCACAATGAAAAAAAATTCTACATACAAAAGGTCACTCAATATATACAAAATTATCTCTTTTCAAGATGGCTATATCTGTAAGCCATATTGTTCCACTAGCCCTTCCTTTCCTCCAAAAAAGTCAATGTGCCATTTTTTCTTCCTTATAGTGACTTTAGAAAACTTGCCTCACCCTTAGCCCAGGCTGGGATAACTGGTGTTCTTCATGGGCTCACGTTGCCTGTCCAGGATTCAACTAGATTCACCCTTTTGAGAATTTGCAATAATACTCATACAGAAAATTCAGACTTGAGTCATTAGTGGCAGGTCACTATGATAAACATCAAGTACAAATGATATCAAGTAATTATACTGTGCTTACTCTGTGCCAGGCACTGTTCTAGTATCCTTATTTTAGAAACGAGAAAAATGGAGGTACAGAAAGTTTCAATAACTTCCCCAAAGTAAAGAGGGTGGGGAGGGTAAAACCAGAATTTGAATTCCAGATTGTTTCTCAGAGTTGGATCCTAACCATCTCATTATACACTTTACATTTTGCCACGGTGGAGCCCCTGTGCTTGGATCTGCCTCATTCCCCCCCACCTCCAGCCCCCACTCCCGAGGCTACGAACCTTTGCCTTGGATTCCACAGACCTCTGAGAAAAAAATGCCTTTTGGAGTATAACTTAATTTAATGTAGTTCTTTGTAACTTGTAACCACATGAGACCTTCTAAAGACACTCTTTTAAAGCTGAGTTCCAATTTGCCTCATAAAATGTGTATATACATAAAATCACCTATAACTGTTTCACTTCCTCATGTTTTCATTTTCTCCAGAAAAAAATCTTTTCCTTCCTCTGATAGTGATCTTAGACTACATCTATTTAACCAGTTTTTCTGGAATATCTACTGTGCTTGAACCGTATTTTCTCAAGTTGTACAATCTTAATGGATTTGAATCATGTTACTATGGTTAAATACACCTGATAGCCTCAATTATTAACCCTTACCCTTTCTACTTTCTATTTTTTAAAAATACAAAACAGTGGACAAAATAGCATATCTTTTCTTTCTTGCATTATCTTCATCCTCTCTATCCCCTACACTACACGCATTTCAAGAACACAGTGATTAAGAATCCCCAGTAAACATATGGTGATTTCATTACACTTCTTTTTGTTTTTAAGGGACAAAAGATTAGAAGTTCTAACCCCTATGAACTGGGAGAAGAACGTAGCTTCTGGAGACAGTTTATTCTATTCTAGGCCAAACTGTATTTTTAAATATTGGGGTGGGAATGAGCTTCTCAACTTAATACAACAAAAAGGCTTCCATTTTTACAACAAAACTTCTTAAAAGGGCAGAAATTCTTTGATGTTTCCCTTTTAATTATCAACCCAATCTGTAAGAAAACATATTAAAACTCTCTGAAGCAGAAAGTCCTAAAGTCCTTCTGTTCTAAATGCACTAAAGCTAACAAACAAAATCATTTCAGGAGAGACCACCACCTCAGAATATTCTTTTTATAACTTTCAAAGGCCAGAAAATCTGCAAAGGTGTCATGGATTCCCATACTGTGGAAAGTCAATGGATTTCATAAAAATTTAGATAATGCAGCCACAGAAAAAAAACCATTTGTACAAAGAAAAGTGCTGTATCTAAAGCTTACCACATGGCCTGAAAGTAAAAGGTGTGAAATCACAGCTTTCTACCTAGGAAGCCGGACTCTACTGGGCCTCCAGACTGTAAATCTTCTGGCAGGATCAGAAGTAGTTAACTAAGAAATCCAAATTGGGAAATAACAAACTCCAACTTTGTTTTACATTATCAATATTGTTAAGGGAATGATGTCATTGTTTGGGGCTTTTGCAAAGACATTCCATGTCACTTCAGTTTTAATACCAGGCTGGAGCCTGCCTGGTCGGCCAGCATAAGCCAGATAAACACAGACCTGTAGTCTTTCTATTCATCTCCGGATAGTTACTCAGAAAGATTCTGGAAAATATGCCTATTATGAACTAAACATTTCACTTTTCATTTTATCCATGTGCCAGAAGTCCATTCCTCGGATAAACACTTTACAAACTGACACTCTAAAAGTCACTAAACATGATAAAGTATGTGTGCATCAGTTCAGGACTGATTAAATATTTTCTCTCCCATGACGAATGAACGGTTACATACTATATGAAACCATTGCAACCAACATTCTTTTTCTTTCTTTCCTTTTTTTGTCTCTATTTTGCATGAAAGATTAATTTTCCATTTCAACTCATTTGTTATGCAATCTTGGCTTTGGCAAAATACCACTCAAGCAATATTACATGCAGAAATAGTATTTATTTTTTAAAATACACAATTTAAAGTTCTTTCACAAATGTGCTTTCCTCCATTCCTATTTCTTGCCTTTTATTACTGGTTGTTTCCAATTGCCTTTGCTATCATTTAAGTGTAATGATGGAAGGGAGAGAACCTAGTGTATTCTCTCTTTAAGAATATTTTTTAAAAAGATCCTACGACGTACATTAAGTATCTTTACCCCATGATACCACATGATGATGCCAAAATAAAGAACATTAATTTATTTATTAATTCTGTAAGTATAACTGTGCTAATTGCTTCCCCATTCAACAAATTCACTATCATCTAAGGGTATGATCAATTAGTTACATCTAATCTTTCTAGTTGTCTTTATTTAGCTCCTGGAGGAAAAAAAAGACTTCTATTCTGAAACATGTTTTAAAAACAAAGTTTTAAATAAAAATTTCAGTAGCATATATGGCCTATCAAAAAATTAGTCTGTAGGAAGAGTCACAAACTTCCTAGAAAAAAAATCCCTTTAAAATAGAGTGATACATACACGTTACTTTGTTTGCCATTACTCACAGAGGGTGTATCAGTGTTATACCTTTCTCACCCTGATTTCCTTTGTCCAGAGTGTCACCTACATGGGCTGACAAGGGTAAGTTATCTAATGTAATAGTTGCAATACAATTAAAATTTTACTTTTAGTCATTTCTATCAGCTTTATTGATGTCAGAATTAAATTTAGTGAAATTAAAGCAAATGACAGCTGAAACAAATGGTGTTTCTAAAATCTGTTATTTTTCTATTTCAAAAGTCAGTTTCACCCTAAAATATGGTTATTACTTCGGAATTTAAAGAAATAGAAGGAGAACTTCAAAGAAAATAATTAAAGTTAGCCATAATTGATCAAGTAATAAAGATTTCAGAGTGTGGTTAGGTTCAGTCTATTTTATAACTCCCAGTCGCATTATTCTTTAAATCTAAATGTAAAGGAGTGGACACTTACTAAACAAATTCAGTATTTCTACATTCTCTGCCTATGAGGCGACATAGACATTAACTGATTCTGTGGGAAAATAAAAACAATCATATTAGGTTTGGGGATACTTTTCCACAATTGAAGAAAGCCGTGTATGCTAATTAAAAATAAAATAAAAGCAAAAGCTGAAATAATCACACACAGTGGGGATGTAGCCAACACAACATTCTGCTGAAATCCATCTTGTAATACAATATGATGGCTTGGCTTGCCCAGTGAAATCATCTGAAGAGAATATGTTCATTCGATTTGCATTTGGGTTTTGGGTATGTTTCAAGACTCATCTGTCCAGCTGCCTTAATTTCTGGGAGAACTGAACAGTTTAGTCAAACTATTTATTCAAAAACTATATATTTTTGTTCATGTGAAATAGGAGCTCAAAGTTCCACTTTTCAGATTAACAGCAAAAATGTGTGAATAAACAGATGGAATTAGTACATAAGAACTATTATGCTAACAAATGAAATACGAAAAGAGATCTGACTTGCTTTAAAAAATATACTAACCCTTGTTTCTTTTGACAATTTTTATTTCTAGAAAATAATTCTAATTACCCTAATTCTTGATATAAGTTTAGCTTATCCATTTTAATGGACTATGGGCTAAGACTTCTTTAAAAATGTATTAGAACATAAAGACGAATGAGTATACTTCCTTTCAAAGCAAGCTGATAATGTGTGTGTGCAGCTTACAAACATTTTCACATGAATAAGTTTTTTCTAGAAAGGTCTTTTACGAGTGACACACAGAGATGTTTTGCAAAGAACAAGGTATGCCATTCCCACAGCAGCTCCAGAGGATAGGAGGAAGAGTCAGGTTATATGCCTTTTACAAATGAGGAACTGGAGGCCCAGGCACTTTATGTGGGTTATCCAATTGCATAAAGTGGAGTGGCAGAGCTGGGCTAAGAGGAAATGTCAGTGTCCTGTCCACCGCACAATCCTGCCCTCTTTCATGATAACCTTCGTAAGCATACGGAAGCCTAAATTGTCTCAAAAGCTTTGGGAAACTTCTCTTTTGGTACAGAAAAGGCTATTCACTCACTATATGAGCCTCCTTGGGTCCTCAGGGTAATCGAATAGCCTAACTCAGTTACCACAATTATCTGTAAATGACTCAGACATTTCTAAAAATCAAAGCACATGAATTTGTCACTAGTTTGTCACTGGGTCTCTTGCCACAGGATATAAAGTAAAACTAAACCATCTTGAGATAAACCATCTCAGCATCACTGAGATAAAAACAGAACCTCACCAGAAAATTCCTTTGATTAGGAGATATTCATACAACTGGGACTTCGCCGTGTGTTTAGGTGTCTCAAAGTTAACAGGCTAATGGAAGGCTGGAAGATGAAGATGACCCACTTTGTGGGTACTTAAACCTGCAGACCAAGTGGAAGCAATTTGTTTATATACCAACTTTACCTCCAAAATGGATTTCACCTGGTTTACGATAATATGATACACAGAACGTAATAAGAATAACTATAATAAACATAAAAGGAGAGATGGAAGAATGGAAAAATATATGCTTAATACATATTCCTGGCTCTGCTCTCCTTGGGGCCTTGCTGAGACAACAGGAATATTTACAGATAAAATGGAGTGAGGTTTTGTGTGTATGTGTGCGCACATGTATGTGTTTTATTTCCATTTTTATTGGTGGTGGCAGTGGGGATGGGGGGTGGCCAATTCAAGCACAAAGAGGAGCTCCATAAAAAGACTGAGGCTTTGGGTCCTATAGAAATTTTTATAGTTAGAGAGCATATTTGGTGATCCAGTGTTGAGAGTGGGATGGTCTCACAGTTAGGAAGGAAACCTGGGACTCTAGAATCTGGGTCAAAGTCCACCATTCCCTCAAAAGCCAGAGAGCAGGCAGCTGGCCAGCCAGCCCGGCTGACTGGGAGCCCTTAGTACACCAGGCAGATATGTTTCTGCCTGCTTACATACACAGCCCTAGGAGAAGCAGTTGACTCAGCTGATGCTGGTATACTTATTTTGTGGATTATTAGACAGACTATATGCAGGAATGTATGTGGTTTTATTTTTAAGTCTGGCTTCCTAAGAGTTGTCCCCAGGTCAGAACAGCTTATTTTTCAGCCAGTGGTTGTGCTGAAGCCCTTAGTGCCAGTGAGGTTTACAACATATGTTGATGCATCCCTATGCAGCTTAAGGAATGTTTCCAAGTCTGCCACACCTCCCGGCCTGAGGCTCAGGAGTGAGTGCAGCCTAGTACACTTATGCACAGCCTTCCTAGCCTCCGGGATTAACCCGTGATCCCAGATCCTTCCTGGCTATCTTTTTCCCTTGTTCTCTCCATTAAACTTCTGATTGCTCAGCTATTTTGTCTGTTGCTGCTGTATCACAGACCTACGAGTGCCTCTCAATTGCTCTCTACCAAGACCGCCATTGTTTTGGACAAAGCCCTTAGGTATGGAATTCTCTATGCTCTGTTCCAAACACAATCAGTCCTCTCAGCCAGAGCTGCAGACTTTTGGGCAGGACTTCTGTGCACATGCACAAGGGCTAAACCTAGGATTGGGACACTGGCCTACTTCTTCCAGAGTGATATTCCTGCTCTATAAGAGGGAGCTGAGGCGGCTTCCCCCTTCTGGTGTAGAATATCCACCCTAAAAGTCAGCTGGGGTGGGAAGTATTCTTGGTTTGCCACCCCTCGGTTAGAGCTTCCACCCTACAAATAGGGGCCAGGTTGTGGAAGGGAGCCCCTTCCTATCTGCACAGTTAGTCTGGAGCAGAGCTTCTGCAATAAGCTGGAGGTGGAGGCATGAGCAATGCAGGCAGCCTGCTGACCTGGGGGAAACCACAGCCTCGGCCTGGGTGCATGTGAGAGTGGAAGCAGCCATCTTCGTGGCCACACCTGCCTAGATTAGTTGGAGGGAATAGGCCATGACGCACATGCCACAAACTCTCACTGTTCTTACCAAGATTTAGTAGATTTTCTTGAATGAATGATTCTCCATTTGTTGTATGCCTATAGAACAATTTCTAGAAATGTGTAATGATTGTTTTATATAGTTTTCTCCAGTTCAATGGTTGGTTGTTGGGAAGAGAATTCATGCTGGAAGTTAGTCTCCCATGCTCAGGTATTTTGGGAAATGTAAGGGAAGGAAATTTTGAAAACCTCTATGAGGTTGGTGCTCTTTCTATATATTTAACCATTTAATTTATTTACTGTGAACTAATCATCACACTCACGATGTGGACATTGTTTCTCTTTTTTCAAAGATAAGGACACAGATTCAAAAGTTGTGGTACATCCTTGGAACCATAGTGCAAGCAGTTTGGTGCTGGTACTGAAATACAGATCTGATATCAAAATTTATGCTAATTAACCATGCCAGCTGCCCAGTACTGGATTCAATGGAGATAGTGAGAAACACAAAACAAACACATGGCCTGAGTCTGAAATCTAAATCTGGTTTCTATTTCTACCACCAAACTTTTTATAATCCCCGATTATAAAAAGAATGTGAAAATAATATAGCAATTAACATCTATCAATCACTTACTAAGTACTAAGCATCTGCCAGGGATTATTTCATTTAATTCTCACCTACAAAGTAAATACTATTATGTTCGTGTTAAGGTCATAGAGCTATCATATGTGAGAGGCAGGATTCAGACTCAAAAGGCCATGGGATCAGAACTGTACTGCCTTCCTGCATGGAATCACTACTGATTTTTTCCCAGGTTACACAGGACAGCTGAGGAAATGGTATAGAGAATTATTTCTTTGGGAAAATGTCAAATGTTTCATATGACTCATTATTTTTATTTTAAATTTTGAATTTGAGTTAATTATAAAAAGATGGCTCTTTAACTAATAGTTTTGTCATAACCATGTAATTTTTCCATGCAACTCACTGAAATTTCTGTTTGTTATAATTTAAGGTCTCAGTTTTTTCTTTTCATAGAATCTCAACAATTCTATTTACCAATTTGCCTAGGACAATATTTTATATCAACCCAAGAACTACTAAATATACAACATCTATTTATAGAATATAAAGAATTTTGCTTGCTAAAGTAATGGCAGAGAAGTTTTTTTTTTTTTTTTTTGAGACAGAGTCTCACTCTGTCAACCTGAGTAGAGTGTAGTGGTGTCATCATAGCTCAATGCAACCTCAAACTCCTGAGCTCAAGCAGTCCTCCTGCCTCAGCCTCCCAGAGTGCTAGGATTACAGCCGTGAGCCACTGCACCCAGCCCAGGTAACTTCTTTAATAAAAATTTTTCCTCAAGAGTGATCAAACTTCTCTTTAGAGAATGTGATACTTAATTTTATGTGTCAAATTAGCTAGGTCATGGTGCCCATTTCTGAGTCAAACACCAGTCTAGATTTGTAATAAAAGCAGTTTTTAGAAATGATAAACATTTAAATCAGTAGACTTTGAGAAAAGTAGATTCCCCTTTATAACATAGCTGGGCCCTATCCAATTAATTGTAAGGTCTTAAGACTGAGGTTCCTGAGTAGAAAGGAATTCTGTCTGTAGACTTCTTTCAGACTTAAGATTGCAACATCAACTCCTACCGGAATTGCCAGCCTGCCCTGCTAATTTTAGACTTGCAAACTCCTACAATCACATGAGCAAATTCCTTAAAGTAAGACTACCTCTCTTTATTTGTGTGTGTCTGTGTATATACATATACACACACATGAATTTTTGTGTTTATTATATTTGTGTGTATATACATATACACACAACATGAATTTTTTGGTTTCTCAGCATATAAAAGGTATGTTGATACTATAACATAGTCTATTAAGTGGACAGTTGCATTATGTCCAAAATACCAAGTACATACTTTAATTAACAAATACCTTGTTGCTAAAAATTGCTAACGATCATCTGAGTCTTCAGAGAGTCAATCTTTTTGACGTTGATGGCTGCTAACTGATCAGGGTGGTGGTTGCTGAAGGATGGGGTGGCTGTGGCAATTTCATAAAATAATATAACAACAAAATTTGCCATACTGATTGACTCTTCCTTTCACAAAAAAATTTCTCTGTACCATGTGATGCTACTTGATAGCATTTTACTCATAGAATTCTTTCAAAATTGGAGTCAATCCTCTCAAGCCCTGCCACTGCTTTATAAACTAAGTTTATGTAATATTCTAAGTCCTTTGAAGTCATTTCAACAATGTTCACAGCATCTTCACTCCAAGTAGATTCCGTCTCAAGAAACCACTTTCTTTGCTCCTCCATAAGGAGCAACTCCTAATCCATTCAAGTTTTATCATGAGATTGCAGCAATTCAGTCACATCTTCAGGCTCCACTTCTAATTCTAGTTCTCTTGCTATTTCTACCACATCTGTAGTTACTGCCTCCTGTGAAGTCTTGAATGTCTCAAAGTCCTCCATGAGGGTTAGAATCAGCTTCTTCCGAACTCCTCTTCATGATGACATTTTGATCTCTTCCCATGAATCACGAATGTCCTTAATGGCATCTAGAATGGTGAATCCTTTCCGGAAGATTTTCATTCACTTTACCCAGGTCCATCAGAGGAATTACTACCTACAGCAGCTATAGCCTTACCAAATGTATTTCTTAAATAGGAAGACCTGAAAGGTGAAATTACTCCTTGATCCATGGGCTGCAGAATGGATGTTGTGTTAGCAGGCATGAAAACAACACTCATCTCCCTGTACAACTCCATCAGAGCCCTTGGGTGACCACGTACATTGTCAATGAACAGTAATATTTTGAAAGGAATCTTTTCTTCTAAGCAGTAGGTCTCAATAGTGGGCTTAAAATATTCAGAAAATTATACTACAAACAGATGTGCTGTCATCCAGGCTTTGCTGTTTCATTTATAGAGCACAGGCAGAGTGGATTTAGCATAATTCTTAAGGGCCCTAGGATTTTCAGAGTGGTAAATGAGTATTGGCTTCAACTTAAAGTCACCAGCTGCATTAGACCCTACCAAGAGAGTCAGCTTGTCCTTTGAAGCCAGTCATTGACTTCTCCCCTCTAGCTATGAAAGTTCTAGATGGCAACTTCTTCCAAAACAAGGATGTTTCATCTACATCGAAAATCTTTTGTTTAGTGTAGCCACTTTCATCCATGATCTTAACTAGATCTTCTGGATAACTTGCTGCAGCTTCTACATCAGCACTTGCTGCTTCACCTGCACTTTTATGTAAGGGAGACAGGTTCTTTCCTTAAAACCCATGAACTGACCTCTGCTAGCTTCAAACTTTTCTTGTGCAGCTTCCTCACCACTCTGACTTCACAGAATTGAAGAGAGTTGGGGCCTTGCTTTGGATTAGGTTTTAGCTTAAGGGAATGTTGTGGCCGTTTGGATCTTCTATCCAGACCACACAAACTTTCTCCATATCAGCAATAAGGCTCTTTTGCTTTCTTATCATATGTGTGTTCACTGAAACAGCACTTTTAATTTCCGTCAGTAATTTTTCCTTTGCATTCACAGCTTGGCTAACTGTTTGGTGCAAGAGGCCTACCTTTTAGCCTACCTTGGCTTTCAACATGCCTTCCTCACTAAGCCTAATCATTTCTAGCTCTTGATTTAAAATGAGAGATACGTGACTCTTCCTTACACTTGAACACTTAGAGGCCATTGTAGGGTTATTAATTGGCCAACTTCCCTGTTGTGCCTCAGGGAATAGGGAGGTCTCAGGAGAGGGGAGAGATGGGGGAATGGCCAGTGAATGGAGCAGTGGGAACACACACATTTATCAAGTTTGTATTCTTATATTCGCGTAGTTCATGGTGCCCCAAAACAATTACAATAGTAACATCAAAGATCACTAATCACAGATCACCATAGCAGATATAACAATAATGAAAAAGTTTGAAATATTGCAAAAATTACCAAAAAGTGACACAGAGACACGAAGTGAGCACACAGTGTTGGGAAAATGGTGCTGACAAACTTGCTGGTCACAGGGTTGCCACAAACCTTCAATTTGCAAAAATCACAATATCTGCAAAGCACAATAAAGCAAGCACAGTAAAACGAGGTATGCCTGTGTGTTTGGTGTGTTTACATGTGTGTGTGTATATATATATATATATATATATATATATATATATATATATTCCAGTTGATTCTGTTTTTCTAGAGAACTCTGACTAATAAGAGAGAAGGGAGAAGAAGAGACAATCGAGGCAGAGAAGCAGGGAGACTGCTCACATAGTTTTCTATGTTCACCCATGATTCCAAGTCTCCATTCTGGAAGTGAAGGTGCAGCCAAAGGAAGCTCATGGCTTCTTACCTAGACTTTACTTTTGAATATAGAAATTCAAAGTTTTTCATAACCAAACTCTGAAACAGATTCCTGCTATTTTCCTTCTTTCTTGTATTTCCACAGTACTAGATCCTATCTGAAAGAGAAGATGCTAAGCTATTCACAACAATTTGGTATTTAACAGAATTATACATCACCCAGAATCACAAAAATAAAATTCAGAAATTCATTGTGAAATTAAAGTATATCATTTTATTAGATTTCTTTTCATTTTATGCCTAAAAATAAAAACTGAACTAATAATTGCTTCCTTCAGATGAAATATACTAAGCATTTAACAAGCCTATTCAGAGAAGAAATATATTAAACAAAAGTAATTTCTCACCATTTATGGGTCTCTGCCAATGAATTCTCTTCTGCCTCTTGGTCAATTTTAGCTGAAAATGCAAGAAAAGTATATGAGATGAATAATAAATCGTTACACTACCTCAAGCAAACTATGATCTAAATAATACACACTTTTAATTATTAATTATTAATTCTAATGTACTCCAACCAGTTTATTTCAAATCTATAAATGTCACAGATATATGAATAAAAAGATTAAATTTAATTTTAATAAAATTGATCCTATTATACTGACACAGATATGGTATGTTACATAACCAATCAAAATTTTCAGATTCTAAATAATTTCTTTAAATCATTCATATTAACCTGAAAAAAGAAAATACTAATTTCATATTTACATCAGATGTGTCAGTATTCAAATGCCAACAATTAGCTGAAAATAATTCCCTCAAGCAAAGGTGCAAACACTAAGTCAAAAAACTAAACAGAAAAAAAAAGAAAACCTAAACAGAAATGGCATGTTATAGTGTTCTTCAGTTATGGTAAGAATTCTGAACTCATTTCAACAGTGTTCTCCAAACAGAACACAGGTAAACAGATCATGGTCTGCTCTGAAAGGGGAGAAGGTGATAATGTACCCATTTATTTGCTATCATTTTTGTCTAAAAATAAGGAATGGTAGTCCGACAAACCCAAAGATCGAACTGGGGAAGGAGATTAAATCAATATTCCAAATTGCTTAAAATAACATAGGTACTCCTTCATGTAGAATAAGTATGGCAGTGACTTCAAATTTTTTGACAAGTAAGCATTCTAGGAATTTACATATTACTCCACCCCTACCCATGCCCACCCACCTCCACACATATATATTTGACATGAAAGTGTCAAAGATACTCTTATATCATGCAATGCTGTCTGATACTTTCAGTCTATTAGATTTTAAAATATTAGTTCTGCTCTGCTAAATTGATTTCACGACTCTCTAATGGTTTGTGACCCACAGTTTGAAAATCACTAAGCTATGGGACAAAAAGAAAAAAAATAGATTAAAAATATCCTGGAACTAGTGAAGTAGTTGTCTTTTTATAAATCATTCCCCTTTGGGTCACACTTATGGCCATTTGAAGACATCAGGAGGCAAAGTGGAACACAGCAAATTGATTATAAAAAATTGGAACTGTGCATGAAACAAAACCCATGGTCACTTGGGAATTGTCAGTGTCTCTATTACTACTTAAAACACAATAGTACAGCTTGGGCTGGTTAAAGCTTTACAATCTCAAGACAGTGTTTTCGAAGGTCTGTGCAGTATCTGCAAAGTCATAACCGAGTGTTATGCTGCCACTTTTTGCCAGGATTTTCAGGATTTAACAGGGATCATTTGAGCTGGCAGCAGAGATTTTTTTTCTTTTTCTTTCTTTCCTTTCCCTTTCTGTACTTTAGATTGTTTACATAAACTTACAGGTCAATTGTTAACCATATTAAAATAAATGTTCTATAGTTTTACTTTGAAAAGGCTCCAGCATGAACATATTGGTCTTATAAAAATCTGCTCTGAGTTGCCTAACATAAAAAAACGACTTGCTTCCAGAAACAATTCTAGAACCACATAAAGTTTGTTTAAGGGAAAATAACAAAGGACACAATGCATGGCTATTTTCAGGAAGGATATTTTTCCAATGCCCTCACGTGTCTATTGTGTTTTTTTCTTTGTAAAAAACACAGATTAAGACTGTGATTGGAAGAAAGAATTTCTGGACTATTTTAGAAGATTTAAGTAAATGATTTATGAAACTTAAAAACACACTATAGTAGAATGAGATGCCAGAAATCTGTATTTTATTCCTGATTCTGCCACTAAAATTAGCTATGTGACCTTTGGCAAACAGATAATCTGTTAACATGTAAAAAATATTTTAGCATAGTACCTCCAATATCCTTTGAAAATTTTGAACTTGAAGATCTTAAATCCTTAAAGTGATATACATAATTATGAATAAGTCAACTGATATTTTTATTATATTCCAACATTATACGCAATAAAGAAAACACACACCACTTTTCTAAAAGCATAAGCCCCTAAATTGTGGTGAGTAGAATAAAGTGAGTTTCACTTGTTCATAGTGATTCCTTTTGATGTGCATCAAAACAGCTCTTGCTTCACTGCATGAGCAAGTTTGGCTGAAAAAAATACTTTAATCCAATGTGGCAGAAGATTGATTCTTACCCCAGATGAACAAAACATAAAAACAGGCCCTCTTACCAAACCTAACAGCCGTATTACAATCGTAAAGATAAATTGGAATAACAGAAAATACTTAATAATGCTCTATTATCCATTATTTTTACATGATTCTGAAGCTAAGGGGATTTGTGCATTCAAACTGTAATCAGCTTTGATAAACAGTCAGATGGGAGATGAAAGAAAGAGCATTAGAGTGCACATTTCAGCTCTTCATGTAAGTCAACAATTCAAAGGACCGAACAGATTTTCCTTTGTATGGCAATTTTAGGAAAAACTTTCTGAAAAGTTGGGGTGCAATTCTGGTTTGGAGGAACACTGACATACCATTTTCCAACATGCTGATTGTATAAATGCACCATCAATGTTTTGTTGTCACAATTCTTTTAAACACACTTACGATGTTAACTTAGTGACAAATGCAAGAGGTGGTTGCTTTCCATAGTGAGGATGAACCTACCAAACTGAAATAAAATGTAATTTAATCAGTGAAAATTAAGATATTGTTTGGAATAAAATAAGTTTGCCATTCACTTAGGGAGCACGCAAGCTAATTACATGCGGTGAAAAAAATCTCAGACCAGCTGTGTTTTTCAGTCTGAGTAACAACTTTGATAGGCTGTGTGCCACCACTGTTAACATATACAGACTTTCAAAAGCATGGCTTTGCTGATGGTGACATAGAAAATAAGGTGATTTTCTATATGCAACATAAATATCTTATTGTTTATTATTTTATTTCCTGACCTATTTTTTTCCAGACGTATAAAAATTATTTTCAATTAATTTCTAATGGCACAGTTTTGTGAAGAGCTTTGAAAGCCAGTGTAACTTTTAGCAGCAGTTTCCTACATATTTACAATCTGCTATCAATAAACTTTATTAAAATAAAGTATGTTAAATTAATTATGTAAGCAAAGAGATATAGAAGATTTCAATTTTCTACTTCAAGTAAGATTAATTTCCTCATTCTTTAGAGTATATAGCTCATTTCCTTTTTGACATATCAAATGAGGATGGCAGGCTTCTAGTCATTCATAATCAAGATGACTATAGAAAAGCTAAAAAAAACATTTAAAATCGACAGATAGGCACAAGGCTTGGTTTGTAATGATCTCCACATTGTCAACAAATCACCTGGGCTCTCTGCGCTACATTTCCCAGCCAGTCTTGAGCAGCTTCCACAAGCGTTTGTATGACTCCTATGGACACCACTGCCCGAAGGGCCTCCTGGATCACTAGGAACAGTCACCTCTCCCACACCTTGTACCATAAAAGCTGCACTTTTTTTTGGTAAAATTTTTTGGTAAAAGAGGCAAGTTGTTCTTACCACTCCCCCTCTCATTTGCAGATCCCACTGGGGCCAGTGTTTGGGGCTACATCTTGATATTTAGAGTCAGACAAACCCGGGTTTGAATTCCAGTTCAGCCAGTAAATTGTGGTAGATTTAATAACATTGATAATCGCTTTGGTGTAATAACTCTTCTTCACCACTAAAACAGGGCAATAATTGTTTTCATTGAGTTGTTTCATAATTTAATAATATAATGCATCAATCACCTAATGCACAATAATACTTTTCCTGTCTTTCCTTTATTTCCACATCATTACTATGAAAAAGGATGGGGACGTTTAGCTCCCCAAATGTGAAAAGTCTTGCATTGTAGGAACAACCACATATCTTCCTGTTAATTCTTCTATACAAAATCCAGATGCAGAATTAAACATACACTTTGCTAAAACAAGGGTGCCTCTTTGTATTAACAGAGAAATTATGGCCTAAGACCTTTTTTAAAATCAGGGGATAACTCTAAAATACATTTTATAGATTTTCTTTCTTTTTCTTTCTACTTAAGTCTCTGTGTGTAGTTGTTTTAAAAGACACAGAATGGAGAATTCCAATGGCTATAGTATAGTACAGCGTCTTAGCCTTTTTATTTTTTTTTTAAGGCATAGCAGTAAATTGCTGTAAGGCAGAAGGCAGTACCTTTTGGTATATTTACTGAGAACCTGCTGAAATCTAGAAGATAAAATGACTTTAAAAAAAATTTTAATGTTCCTTTAAAGCAGACCTTTTTATTCCAAAAATAGTATGGATGACCATTCATATCTTGGTGTTTGAGATCCACTGCCAAGAAAATATTCTAAGATTGAGACACTGGAAGGGGAATTAGTAGTGGAATACAGTGAGAATCAAGATAGTGAAATAAAGCAATCCATTATCTACTGACACTAAAGGGAAGGAACAGGATTATGTGGTGTAAGAAAAAAGGCAAGACTAAAAAGTGGTTTATACTGACAATCTCCAGGGAATATCAGTAACTCTTATTTTAATAGACCTAAAACTGCAGAGAGAGAAACGTTCCGTAAAGAAGCTGATCAGTCAATTGCTGCACCTCAGGGGCAAACTGGGCCTTAGATGTTAGCCAGAACATTGCAACTATTATTTTAGTGATGATATTCTCTTTTGCTCCTCACCACCCCCCACACCCCACAAATCTCAAGTGCTAAAGATCTGCAGTTCGAAGCAGAGAAAGCTTGTGGTTGGAACCATACTATAAAAGAAACACTGAACTTTTTAGGAGGCAGCCTTCACTTATTTATTTTGTTACTTTGCTTTCCATCTATTTATTTATTTTAGGGTTAAGGGCATAAGATTACCTTTTAGGTCTCATTCTACCAAAGAGACCATTGGCTCAGACAGTCCTATGCCACTGAACATGCAACGGGATAAAAATAGCATTTTCATGGTTCTGTTTCAGCTCTTTGGCATTCAGTGATGTCTCCTCCAGGGGCGCTAATACTTCCTCCCTGAAAATCTCTGCCTCGACAAATATTTTCTGGTGATTGCTGTCCTACTAAGTTACTATTAATATTTGGATCCAGTGATTAGTGTCTGTAGTCGCTGTCTGGCTCCAGACTCTTTTGCAATGTGAAATATTTCTGCTGAACTTGTTCCAAATGACTGTGAGTAAGCAGAGGCACGGAACGGACGCCCTTTCTGATCTTGAGCTTTCATGAGGGAATACCACATATTCCCAGGTAATTGGAGACAGAGTTGCATTTGAGTAATATCAGATGGAAGGCAATTCAGAACCCTTTCATCTGCTTGTCTAGGCACTAAATCTTTTTGCTGTTTTTCCTTTTATTTAAAGTGTTAACTAGTTTTTGTTTATAATTAGCTATGAATGTGCATTTCAGTTGCTTTTAAGTGCAGCCAGTATGGGTTATTTTTTAGACAGATGCAGTGCTTTTCTTCTGAGTCATTTAAAGTTGTCATTTAACTGCAGATATATTGCTTTAGTTTTGAGATTTTTGAGACACTCCACCTTTTGACAATGAACTAAAAGTCAAGTAAATTTAGATAGTTTATACATGTCAGACAGGGTAAGACTATCAGAATATCTTTCCTTAGCTAGCAAAAGAAATAGTTAAGTCCCAGTGTATTCCCCTCCTTTGTGCTGCAAGTGTTCTTAGGACAATAAAACAAATGCTGTGGAATACTCCTAGGAGGAAGAAAGACAGTATCTATGAAGTATAAAATTACAACTTGGCCTTTGCAATAATTCACAGCTACCTTTTATTTAATACTAAGGATTATTTCAACTTTAGATGTAAAAATATATACCATTTGTGTTCCTAGAAATACAGATGTATATAAACATAACATATATGTACTTACTATTAAAAACTCTAGAACTATACACACAATAGAAAATGATGCATACTTCAAAAATTTGATATATGTGGCTTCTGGCCAAACCTAAAAAACCAGGAAAGCCATGTGCTATTATCACCCAGCCTGATGTACTTATTGAAGTGGTCCTCAGTGAAATTCCTTTTTAAATCTTCATTTTAAACCCAAAGTGGAAAAGACATGGGAAAATAGGATACACATCTATGAGTTTCACATACTGTAGACAGTACAAGGTAAAAGAACTAGAACAATTTTCCAACTAGAAAATTGTTAACTCCACCTAATTTTTTTATACCAAATCATACCCAAAAGCTATATATTACTCCACCTATAGGCTAAACAAATCTTCTGTGGACTTTCACAAATGTAGCATAAAAATAAAGACACTCCTTGAGCCAATTCCTTTCCCTTTTCTTTACCAAGAAACAACTACCCTATTGAAGAAGAGAAAGCAAACACACTCAGATACTCATATTAAGCTAAACTTAAATTAGGATCCCTCAAATGAAACAAAAGTCTCTATAAGCCTCTATCTAAAAATATGCAAATCCATGTTTTAAGACAGTTTTCAATATTTAAGCAATACCAACTAACTCCAACTTGTGGATTCAAAATATCAAAACACAAAACTTCTTGAAATAAAAATCTGAAAATCAAAAGAATTTCTTCCTGATGTGTTTTCTTCCTAAATTTACTTGCCAAAACAATGCTTAAAGGATAGAACATTCCAATCCTAGAAACAAAAGCCACATAATTTAACATTACAATATTTCAACAAACATTTGAGCGTCCAATATGTTTTGGATAATTTGTTAGGGACTCATATGTAGGTAAATATTATATAGCCTTTCCCTTCAAGAAAATGACAGATAGGGAGAGAGATACATAAATAATCATGCACGTTGATGTTATAGAGATGTTTCAATGGGAATGTTAATAGAGATAATGTTGATATTACTGTTCTAATTCTTTACATATAATAACCCACAGTAATAAAACCCTATAAAAGGGCACTATAATTATTCCCTTGTATAATCAGGAAATTAGCAGTTAAAAAACTTGCCCAAGATACCAGAAATATTAAATGAAAGAGACAAGATTCAAGCTCATGTAGTCTGGCTCCAAAACCGTAATACTGTCAAGTTAGTTATGAGTATAATTAAGGGAAACACCCATTTGCCTACTGACAGAGAAGTCAATAAGGATAAGACAAAGGCTATACATTTAAGTCGGGACTAAAAGGATAAACAAGCCTTAGTCAAGTGGAAAAAGAAGCAGAGACTGGAGAGGGTAAACAATGAAAAGTAGGAAAAAAGGTGCAGAAACAAAAGTGCACTATAGTCCAGGGTGTCAAGAAGAAAGATGTAAGCAGACAAGATCAGAAATATAACAGAAAATAGTTGACAAAAAAGCTCTGCACAGAGGCAGGTCCAGCCTGTTATGATGTGACATTATAACAAGCAAAACAAAGGAAATTGAACTGTATTCAATTAATTAATTAATTTTCTGGAGACAGGGTCTCCCTCTGTCACCGAGGCTGGAATGCAGTGGCGTGAGCTTACTGCAACCTTCAATTCCTGGGCTCAAGTCATCCTTTTGGCTTAGCCTCCTGAGTAGCAAGGACCACAGGTACATACCACCACACCCGGCTAAATTTTTAAATTTTTTATAGACATGGGATCTCGCTACGTTGCCCAGACTGGTCTTGAACTCTTGGCCTCAAGCGATCATCCCTCCTTAGCCTCCCAAAATACTGGGATTACAGGTATGAACCACCGTGCCTGTCCTATATTCAGTTTAAACTAGTAGAAAGAGACTTCCACTTCTGGACTTGAATGACAAGAACCAAATTTACCCTCCTGCCATAATTAACTAGAAAACTGGATAAAACATAGGAAACAATAGTTTTCATGTATTGGACAACAGCACGAAACTCTAATCTCTGTTTCGCCCTTCAATCTTCCTGGATTTCTGTATGAAGGCAATTTCCATATTGTAGACACTAGCAGAGAGCTCCCAAATAAGTCGAGCCATCATGCCGACTTGAGGAAATACAGATTGGAGTTCAGGGAGACTGAAGTGGCCGAAAGATGAGGATCAGAGTTCCAGAGAGGAAATATCCTTGCAGAAAAGAAGGATCTTTTCTGCACTGAGGTCTCTAAGTTTCGCTGAGCAAATGAAACTTAGAGGTCCAAGCAAAGAACCACCGATAAACCATATGCTGAACAATTCTCAAAGCTTTTACAGGGTCAAGAGATGTTTGAAGTCTAAAGAGCCAGAGTGGAGAGCTGTTGACCACCTATAATAGGATAGTCACTGGAGACCCCAATGGGGGGAACATCTTATTAGTAGGACTGAATTATTACTGGTGTGAAGGATACCATGGACTAACCTAAGCAAAGCTTAAAAACAGGACTTAAAGGGATCAAACTGAGTCACACATTATTTAAATTATCTGCCTAAACAAAGCCACATACTCTTTAAAGGAATACACAAAGTCAACACACTCAGCAACATAACGTTCACAGTGTGTAGTATCTAATAAGAAATTACTAGACCAACGAAGTATCAGGAAAATGTAAGCAATGTGTATAGGTCAACAGAAACAGACCCAGGAATGGCAAGAGATGAACTAGCAAATATGGATATTAATACTCCAGTAGTAGTATTTGTAACTATGATGAAATATTTTAATAACATATGAAATAATGAGGAGAAAAATGGAAGATACAGAAAAGAACCCACTGGAAGTTATAGAGATGAAAAATGCAGTATCTAAAATGAAAAAAAAATCACTGGATGGAAACAACGTGATATTAGACATTTCAGAAGAGAATAACAATGAACTCGAAGCTGTATTAATTGGATCTATTCTAACTGAAACACACAGAGGAAAAGACTGAAAGAATTAACAGAGCCTTGACTTTGCGATAATCGTAAACACTCCAGCATAACGTGTAATTGGAGTCCCAGAAGAAAATGAGAGAGACTGGGACAGGAAAATCATTGAAGGAATAATGGCCAAAAATTCTCCCAATTTGACAAAACACCGTAAACTCCTAGATCCAAGAGTTCAACTAACCTCAGTAAGATAAACACTCATATATACACATACAACAATGAACATCATAATCAAAACCCTAAAAACCAGCAATAATGACAAAATTTTTAAAACAGCCAGAGGATGGATAGAGGGTGGGGAGGAACACATTTTGTAACAAGGGACAAAAAATTACCAAAGATTTTGTGGTAGGCAGAATAATGGCCCTCCAAAAATGTCCATGTCCTAATCCCCATAACCTATGAATAGGTTATGTTACATGGGAAGGGGAAATATAAATTGCATATGGAAATAAGGCTGCTAATCAGCTGACCTTGAGATGAGAAGGTCATCCTGTATTATCCAGGTCCATTCCCTGTAATCACAGGGCCCTTGTAAGTAAAAGAGGGAGTTAGGAGAGTCAATGTCAGAGTGATAAAGCATGAAAAAAACTCAATTGGCCATTATTGCTGGCTTGGAAAACAGATGGGAACCACAAATCAAGGAAGGTGGGCAGCCTACAGAATCAGAAATAGGCAAAGAAATGGATGACCTAAAGCCTTCCAGAAGGAACACAGCATTAACAACATGATTTTTGTCCATTTTGAGTTTCACACCTCCAGAATTATACAATAATAAATTTGTATTGTTTTAAGCTACCAAGTTTGTGGTAAATTGTTATAGCAGCAACATAAAATTAATATAGATTTCTCATCAGAAATAATGCAAGCAGAAGACAAAAGAACATTATCTTAAAGTGTGAAAAGAAAAAAGAACTGTCACCTGAGAATTCTATATTCAGCGAAAACACCTTTCAAAAATAGATTATAAACATTTTTTCAAACAATTAAACGCTAAAAGAATTTTGCACCTGCAAATCCACACAATGAGAAATGTCAAAGGAAGTTATTCAGACAGAATAAAAATGATACCAAACAGAAACTTAAATCTGTACAAATAAATGAAAACAATGGAAAGTGCTAATTATGGGGATGAATATAAAATATGTTTTCCTCATTTTAAAATTTCTTTAAAAGATAACGGACTTAACAAAAACTAGGAACAACATATATTGTTTTGGTTATAATATATGTAGAAATAAAATATATGACAACAATAGCACAAAGAATTGGGGGGAAAATGGAAGTATACTGGTGGAGTACTAACATAATATGAGAAGTTGTATGATATTATTTGAAGACAGACTGTGATAAAGGGACAACACTAGAGAGAGCACTAAAAACATAAAACAAAGATGTATAGCATATAAGCCAATGGTGGAAATAAAATGGAATACAGTTGTCCCTTAGTATCCACAGGAGATTGGTTCCAGAACCCCCTGTGGATACCAAGATCCATGAATGCTCAAGGCCCTTGTGCAAAATGGTACAGTATTTGCATATCACCAACACACATCCTCCTCCACAGGTACATCATCTCTAGATTACTTATAAGACCTAATACTATGTAAATACTATGTAAATAATTGTTATACTGTATTGTTTATGGTATGATGACAAGAAAAAAACTCTGTATATGTTCGGTATAAACACAACCATGTTTTTTCCCCAAATACTTTTGATCTACGGTAGATTGCATCTGCAGATGCAGAACCCACAAATACGAAGGGCCAAATGAACTAAAAAATACTCATCTAATCCATAAGAAGGAAGGGAAAGAGAAAGGGAAAACAATAGATGGATAAACAGTAGACAAATATAAAGATGCTGAGTTAGACTTAACCATATTGATAATTACATTAAATTAAATAGTCTCAATGCCTTAATTAAAAGGCAGGCATTGTTAGACTGGATAAGATAAGTGAGGCTCACCTATATGCTCTCTAGAAGAAACCCACTTAAAATATAAATACACACTTAGGTTAAAAGTAAAATAATAAAAAAGGTATATTTTGTGCAAGCACTATAAAACTTCATAATAAAACTGAATTGGCTATATTAAAATCAAACAAATTAGACTTTAAAATAAGAAATGCTACCAGGAAAAAAAAAGAAACATTACATAATGATAAAGGGATAATTCAACAAAAATATGTAACAATTCTAAGTATGTTTATACCCCAAATTAGAACTTCAAAATACCTAAAACAGGCTGGGCACAGTGGCTCACACCTGTAATTAATCCCAGCACTTTGGGAGGCCAAGGTAGGGAGGATCACTTGAGCCCAGGGGTTCGAATTTAGCCAGGGCAACAGAGCACGATCCCATCTCTACAAAAAATTTAAAAATTAGCTGGGTGTGGTGGCACCTGTAGTCCCAGCTACCTGGGAGGCTGAAACAGAAGGGTCCCTTGAGCCCAGGCATTTGAGGCCGCAGTGAACTATGATCGCACCAGTGCACTCCAGCCTGCAACAGAGCAAAGACCCTGTCTCTGTTAACAAAAAAATACATAAAGCAAAAACTGATAAAACTCAAAGGAAAGAGAGACAAAATCCCCTACTTGACAAAACTGAAAGGAAAAATAGACAATAAACAATGACAGCTAGAGATACTATCCTTTTTCTCTCAGTAACTGATAGACCAATCAGACAGAAAGTCAGTCAGGACATAGAATACTTAACCAACACTGTCAAAGCAAAGGAGACTTTTACACAAAGGCTTGAGCCCCTGAAAGCTCACTCTTGAAGCTGGGGAATGAATCGGAGGGAACAGAGGCTGGAGGCAGCAACATTGATTGACAGGATGTTATGACAATGTGGAAGGGTCACAAATGCACAGGAGAAAGACATATGTGAGAGAAAATCTAGAGGAAAAAAAAAAAACCTAGAGAGTCAAGAATTCCTCCCAGGTTTCAACTTGGGAAGTGTATGGGATAGGAAAATAAAATAAAAATAAAAAATAAGTATTTTGTTTAATGCTTGTAACAATAAATAAGCTTAAATCCATTATTTAAGTAAAAAACAAAAACTTTTCCATAAATTTCATTAGGGCTATTGGTACGTCTTGTAACTATCCTCTTTGACTTGACGAAAACACCTGATTACAGGTATACCTCATTTTATTGTGCTTTGCTGATACTGCCTGTTTACAAGTTAAAGGTTAGTGGCAACCCTGTGAGGAGTATGTCTTCTCCCACCATTGTTCCAACAGCATGTGCTTACTTCGTCTCTGTGTCACATTTTAGTAATTCTTGTAATATTTCAAACTGTTTCACTGCTATTATTGTATCTGTTACGGCGATCCCTGATCAGCAATCTTTGATGTTACTATTGTAACTGTTTGGGGGTCCCACGAACCGCGCGAATGTAAGGCAGCAACCAAGCAATAAATGTTGCCTGTGTTCTGACTGCTCCATCTGTTGGGTGTTTCCCATCTTTCCTTCTCTCCTCAGGCGCCCCTAATCCCCGAGACACAACAATATTGAAATTAGGCCAATTAATAACCCTACAATGGCCTCTAAGTATTCATGTGAAAGGAAGAGTCACACGTCTCTCACTTTAAATCAAAAGCCAGACCCCATTAAGTTTAGTGAGGAAGGCATGTTGAAAGCAAAGACAGGCTGAAAGCTAGGCCTCCTGCACCAAACAATCAGCCAAGCTGTGAATGCAAAGGAAAAGTTGTTGAAGGAAATTAAAAGTGCTTTTTCAGTGAACACACATATGATAAGAAAGCAAAACAGCCTTACTGCTGATACGGAGAAAGTTTGAGTGGTCTGGATAGGAGATCAAACCAGCCACAACATTCCTTAAACCAAAGCCTAATCCAGAGCAAGGCCCCAAGTCTCATCAATTCTATGAAATCTGAGAGAGGTGAGGAAGCTGCACAAAAAAAGTTTGAAGCCAGCAGAGGTTGGTTCATGAGGTTTAAGGATAGAAGCTGTCTCCCTTTACATAAAAGTGTAAGGTGCAGCAGCAAGTGTTGATGGAGCTACAGCAAGCTAGCCAGAAGATCTAGTTAAGATTATTGATGAAGGTAGCTACACTAAAGAACAGATTTCAATGTAGATGAAATATCCTTCTATTAGAAGAAGATGTCATCCAGGATTTTCATGGCTGGGGAGAAGTCATGCCTGTCTTCAAAGCATCAAAGGACAGGCTGACTCTCTTGGTAGGGGGCTAATGCAGCTGGTGACTTTAAGTCGAAGCCAACGCTCATTTACCATTCTGAAAATCCTAGGGCCCTTAAGAATTATGCTAAATCCACTCTGCCTGTGCTCTATAAATGAAACAACAAAGCATGGATGACAGCACATCTGTTTATAGTATGATTTACTGAATATTTTAAGCCCACTGTTGAGACCTACTGCTCAGAAGAAAAGATTCCTTCAAAATATTACTGTTCATTGACAATGCACCTGGTCACCCAAGAGCTCTGACGGAGATGTACAGGGAGTTGAGTGTTGTTTTCATGCCTGCTAACACAACATCCATTCTGCAGCCCATGGATCAAGGAGTAATTTCACCTTTCAAGTCTTTCTATTTAAGAAATACATTTGGTAAGGCTATAGCTGCTATAGGTAGTAATTCCTCTGGTGGACCTGGGCAAAGTGAATGAAAACCTTCCAGAAAGGATTCACCATTCTAGATGCCATTAAGGACATTCGTGATTCACAGGAAGAGGTCAAAATGTCATTATGAAGAGGAATTTGGAAGAAGCTGATTCTAACCCTCATGGAGGACTTTGAGAGGTTCAAGACTTCATGGGAGGCAGTAACTACAGATGTGGTAGAAACAGCAGGAGAACTAGAATTAGAAGTGGAGCCTGTAGATGTGACTGAATTGCTGCAATCTCGTGATAAAACTTGAATGGATTAGGAGTTGCTTCTTATGGAGGAGCAAAGAAAGCGGTTTCTTGAGATGGAATCTACTTGGGGTGAAGATGTTGTCAACATTGTTGCAATGACCTCAAAGGATTTAGAATATTACATAATCTTAGTTGATAAAGCAGCAGTAGAGTTTGAGAGGATTGACTCCAATTTTGAATGAAGTTCTACTGTGAGTAAAATGTTATCAAAGGGCATCTCATGCTACAGAGAAATTTTTTGTGAAAGGAAGAGTCAATCGCAGCAAATTTCACTGTTGTCTTATTTTAAGAAACTGCCACAGCCATCCCATCCTTCAACAACCACCCTGATCAATCAGCAGTCATCAACATCGAGGCAAGACCCTTCACCAGCAAAAATATTGTGACTTGCTGAAGGTTCAGATGATCATTAGCATTTTTAAGCAATAAATAAAGTATTTTTTAATTAAGATACATACATTTTTTAGACATAATGCTATTGCACACTAAATAGACTACAGTATAGCATAAACATGACTTCTATATGCACTTGGAAACCAAATAATTTGTTTGACTTGCTTTACTGCAATATCAACTTTATTGTGGTTGTCTGAAACTGAACCCAGAATATCTCCAAGATATGCCTGTATTAAAGCTTTCAAAACCACGTTAAAAGAAATAGAACATTCCTCCCTAAAATGATTTAGGTTTGTTTTTCCTTGAATATATAATAATAGAGCTCCTTGAATTTTATACATATTCTTTATATATAAACATATATAATATATATGAAATATATAATGCATTCCTTATATAAATAAGCAAAAATTATTTATGGAGGGAATAAAATAAGAAATAAATTGGGGAAAAAATACTTGCTACTATTCAATCTTTTCTATCTGGTGACAGACTAACTAATTACTCATGCTACTGTTTCAAACCTAAGAATTCAGGTAAGGCCTAAGAATTATCCTCAAAACAGGGCTCCAAGAAGCCACTGTCAATCTATCAGATTTGGCACATGAGATGAGACCATTTGCCATCTGGGTTAGCTGGCTTCTCTCATAAGTTAGCATGCTCTGTCAATGTCTCACTAAGATTTCATTCATGCACAGCAGAGAGGGGTAATTACACCTATGCACTCCATCGTGCCACGGATCTATGGCTCACAAGCATTGCTTATCTTCAGAGCAGAGACAGGTAACCAGGGATATCCTACATGAACATATTCCCTCCATTCTGATGTTCCCAATGGTCCAAATGCCCAAGTAACACCTAGTGAGAACATGTGTCCAGAAAACTTTGTAATTTTAAATTGTTAAATTTATTAAGTTACGACTATTTCTCTCTGAATCAGCATGTTGGTATTTCCTAAGTAACTAAAAAGTGGACCCTTGGGTTTCATTATTCCAGAATTGCTTTAACGAAAAAGGTTTAAAATTTTAAAAGTGCTAGTTATGAACTCAGTTTCTAGCTGACTTTTCTTCAAAAAACTAGGAAGTTTCACATCAGCCACGAAGGGTTCTGCTACAAGAACGTAACAATTTGGTCAGGAGTCATCTTCATGGCAGAATCCAAGTACCTAGGACCTAAGGAAGAAAAGCCTAGACTTAACCATTTAAAAAAAAATGCAGTTAATAGTGCATTATCTAACATGGAGGGCAAATAGGAGATATTTTTAAAATACATTTTAGATATCTGACATAGTTCAAAACCTATTAGCTCTATATCTTAAACATATTTAGGTTTGGTTTGAGCATTCATGTACTTTAATAATCATGATACTGCCATAATTCAATCTTTTCCAGAAGACTGCAGATTATTAAGAGGTTATTGGTGATTGTACCGTAATAGAATGACAGTGACAAGGAAAAATGAGACCTGTTAGGAAGTGGTTAGCATAAGAAAAGACTGAGCTGATTTGGGGCTAGGATAATGCAATGGGTGGAGTGAATGTATATAAGGAAAGTCCTAGGACCTCAGTGATGATTAGGGAAGGAGGGAAGGCTGGAGGAGCACAGGAAAAAAGGAGACATCAGGAATAAGGCTCATATTGCTTCTGTCCCAGCAGCTCAGCATTTACGAATGGACTGTACAAATGTGCGTTATGAGACACATACACATTTACTCACTATAACCTTTTTCTTTTTAAAGCAATGTTGTGGAGAAAAGGTTGAAAAGTAGGGAAATAAGCAAATAAGTTATGGTACATTTTTACAGTGAAATACTATGAAGTTATTAAAAGAATGTACTGACACATAATTATTTCAATATTTTAATTGAAAAAAAAAAAACCAAGACAGACTTCTTTTTTCAACAATACTATGGACTAGATATCAAAAAACTTTCACCACAAAGCACATAAAAAAGCTGAATTGAAGTAAAATTGAATGCATGGCTGAGTTGGATAGAAAATAAGGAAAATTCTCTGAGGCCATAGAAACAAACAGGAGCAGGATTCCAAAAAGGTGTAAGCCAGCACTCCCCTGGGGCATCACTAAACCCAGCAACCTGGAACTTTAGTTTGAAAGGCCACACAGGAAAATTTTGAACAGGCTTAGAATCCTAAAGGACCCCAAGAGACATCTTAAAAGAAAAAACTGAAAAGCATCACCACACTAAATTAGAAATTGAGGAAATGTGTCCATCTTACCAGTGGCTCTGGGTGGAACGGGAAATCTTATCATATAAGAAACCATCACCCCAAATGGGCAGTCACACAGCATTGGGCCCCAATGCACAATGTGTGATCCTAACATGCAAGGCAAGAATTTATTTTAAAATAGTTTTGGTTGGTAGTGCCTCCTGACGATTAGCCAAAACAAACATATGGAGAAATAGAAAAACATAAAAGAGCCTGAGAGAAAATTTAGATTAAAAACAAAGAAACAAAAATTGGACCCAAGAAGAGTTGTCAATGCAGCAAGGAAAGAGAGGAATCGGAGGTTCCGGACGGCTGAAAGGAATTTACTTTGAACCCAGAATTTTAGAATTAGCAAATCTATCTCTAAAAAAAGAGCACAAAAGATATTTCCACACAGACAAAGCGTAACTTGTCAAGGGTGTGCTTCAGAAAGAAGGAAAATAATCTTAGCGGGCAGGCATAGTGAAGGAAGGGCGTGCAAAGAAAATGGCATCGGTTAAATCCAAACCGAAAAATGAATACATAAAACAATAATAATTCTGTATTTTAGGAGTTTTAAGAAACATAAAATGAAACTAAAACATTGGAAAAGAATGGCATATAAAGGGTGGGATTAGTGTTCAAACATGCTAAGGACTTGTATGGTTTAGAGGGAAATAAAAATAGCAATCTTAAACTTTGTTAAAGAATTGTGTTAACAGAAAGAAAATGCTTCCTGATCTCACTTATATGTGTAATGTAAAAAAAAAAAACAAAAAAACCTAAAACCAAACAAACAAACAACTCAGATACATAGAAACAGACTAGAAAGGGCAGGCAGGAAGGTTGGGGAAAATGGGGAGATGGAGGACTAAGGGTATAAAGTTGCAGTTATGTAGGATAAATGAGCCCAGAGATCTACTGTACAACGTGAGGACTACAGTTCTTAACATTGTTTTGCATAGTGAAAATCTGCTAAGAGAATAAATTTTAGGTACTTTTACCACACACACACACACACACACACACACGCAGTTAACTATGTGAAATGACGGATATGTTCATTTGCTTCACTGTAATAATCATTCTACTATATATATGTATATCAAAACACCATGTGCATACCTTAAAAAATACAATAAAAAAGAATTGTGCCAAAATAACAAAGGTATACACTAAAAGAATAAAGATACAGAATATAACTTGCAAAGTAGTTGAGTGAAAAAAATAAATGAGAAGAAAATCTTCAATTAATTTGTAGTAGTTTGTTTTCAAAGATGGCCAAAATAATTCTTTCTAATCCTCTAATCATGCCCCTTTGCAAAACGACATTTCCACTCTTTCTGTCCATTGAAGGTACCAGCCAGTGCAACACAGCCAGAAAAAACATACAAAAGAAAAAAAAAACCACCTAGAAAGCCAAAAAATAAAACTGTCATTATTTGCAGTGATATCTCCAAAGAAACCCTTAAAAGAATCACATATTATTATATAAATAAGAGTTTAGCAATTTATAAGATGGAATAGCTTTATATAATAGTTATTTGAATTTTATGTATCTTCAAAAATAGTAAATGTAATTCACAAATACAAATAAGCAAAAAATAAGTTCTTTAGGAATATATCTATGGAAAGTGTGAAGACCTCAATAAAATTTAAAACTTTTTAGACAGACACTAAAGGAGATATAAGTAAATGCCAGTCTATACCATGTTCATAGATAGAAAGCCTCAATATCACAAAGACGTCAGTTCTCCCCAGTCTGATCTATAGATTCTATGTAATTGTGTCAAAATCTTAATAGATTTTTTTGGTGGAACTTGACAACTTAATTCTAAAGTTATATAGCAGAATGAATTACAAAGAGGCATAATTCTCCAAAAGAGGCGGGCGTCTAGCCTTTCCACATTTCAAGATTTATTAGAAGGCTACAGTAAGACGGTAACAGGTTTTGTTATGAAGATAAACAATGGGAAGAGGCTAACACAATAGTATAGAGAAAACCCAAGAAAACCATACATACATGTGTGGAAGATGTCTACATGATAGAGGTGGCACTGCATATTAGAGAAAAGATGGCTTATTCACTACATGGTACTAAACAACTAAAACAGCATTATCTATACAACAAAAAATTAAATTTGACTCCTATTGCAGGTCATAGATAAAAACAAATTTAAAACGGATTGAAGGATTAAATGGGAGAGCAAAACTATGAAATTTTTTACAGGAAAATAAAGGACACTAATCTTCACAAATTTGTAGAAGGAAGGATTTTTTAAAGTAAAAATTATGCAAGATAAAGGAAAAGGTTGATATATGTCACTACATAGAAATAACGAACTTCTGTTTATCAATAGTCAGCAGGAGAAAAATGAAAAGACAAGCTCCAAAATGGGAGAAGTGTTTGTAACAACTTATCTGACCATCTTTTAGTATTCTAAATATATAATCCCTAATAACTCAGTAAGTAAAAGACAGACAAATCATTAGAAAAACAGCCAAAAGACTCACAAAGGCATTCATAGAAGATGAAATAACTATAAACGTGAAAATACACTACTTCTTATAAATAATCAGGAAAAAACAAATTAAAACCTCAATGTAATACCATTTTAAAGAGTAGACTGGGTCAATAAAATTAAATCTAAGAACCAAGTGCTGGCAAGGACTTAACACAACTGGAAGTCTGGTGGTAGAAGTGTAGATTGACACTAATTACTTTTTAAAACACTTTGACTTTACCTCAGAGGCTGGGGATTCATATATTCTATGCCCCAGCAAATCCTCTCCTAGGTTTGTACAACAAAGAGAGGATGTGCACGTATACCAGGCGTTTCGAACACTAATGTTCATATAAGCATTTTCCGTAATAGATAAAAAAGGCAAAGAATGGGGGATAGAAAAATCGTGCTGTGTTATGTTCCTACAACGGAATAAAAATTAATGAAACAGAACCACCTACAGAAGCATGAAGAGTCTCAAAAACAGTATTCAGCGGGGAGAAAAAATAGGTTACAGGAGAGTATGCTTATACTCCCGCTTACCCAAAGTTCATAAACTTGCACAATTAAACAATACACGGGTTACAATGTACATTTTTTGGCAAAACTATAGAGGAAAAACATGGGAATGATAAGTACAAAATTCAAGATAGTGACCATCTCCAAAGGGGACACGGCATAAGGAAAAGTAAACAGAAGAGTTGATGATGTTAATCATGTTCTACTCCTCGAGCTGGGTGTATATGGCTATCCATTTTATTATCATTTTTTTATACCTCATTTAGATTATAACATATACATATGTACCTATAAATAACCTCATTTATGTTGTATAAATAAGCATATTACCAGCTGAGATTGAACAAGGTGACACTCTGCCTATTTGTTTCAGCTCTCACACTGTAAACAAGTGTCCCTGTTGCCATCCATTTTCTACCACATTTTTCACATTTTTCACATCTTTGTGGGGTTTTTTTTTTGGTAATTTCATTGTTTAAAATGGCTCCTAAGCGTAGTACTTAAGTGCCATTTAGTGTTCTATGTGCAAAATGGCTGTGATGTGCCTCATGGAGAAAATACATGTGTTAGACAAGCTTCATTCAGGCATGAGCTATGGTGCTGTTGGCTGTGAATTCAAAACTAGCGAATGAACAATGTATATTAAATAAGGTGTGTTTAAATATAAAACACCTTCTTGTTAAAGAACAAGGCCAAGCTTCCTGTCTTAGACAATTACGTGGGCGACAGTACCATTCACAATGTTAGGGAACACAAGAGGGGCAGGGAACGGAAAAGCTTGACCTGAACTGACAATCATTCTTTCACTCTTTCATCTGTGAAACAAACCCTTAGTGGAAGTCCATTGCGTACTAGGTGCTGAAGATACAGCATGGAACACACCATGAAGACATTTAGTATGAGACATTGATTGATTGCCCATCACTCCTCAGAGACTCTCTGATCAATTCTCATTCACAGTTGTAGCATGAATGATTGCAGTTGTTGGAAATCTGAGCCTGAGAGAGAAGTAGCGATATAAACTATTCTTCTTTTCAGAAGAGTCACTTCAAACTCATGCTTCTCAAACATTAAAAGTGACTAAGGTACAATGAAATCTAAAATGGAATCATCATTTATTAATATATTAGGAGAAAGAGGTTTGTCTATCTGGTACATGGTATCTGCACGCATATTGCACTAATACAGAAGTGTTCCCATTTTCCAGGCCTGCTTTGGTGACTTTTGAGTTTAACTGATTATCTTACATGGGATTTCATCTGCATTTATGGTTTCCACCACCTGACATTATACAATTGCATTATCTACTACCTCTCTGAGCCCCTTACTATAACAATTTTTCAAATTAAAATAAAATATAGCTCCAGCCTCCTTTAAAAGGTCTTAGCTCCAGCATGACCTTGCCATCTATTGTATGATTTTAGTCAGGTAATGAGCCCTCTGAGTCTTTGTTTCCTCATCGTAAAATGGGGATAATAATGGCTGCTCAGACTGCCCTAGAAAGTTATGAAATCGTGTGGAGTATAAATGGGCTTTGGTTAATTCCTTAGCATAGCAGAAATAGTATTAAGGCATAACAACTGTTATTATCATACAGATAATGAGTAAAACGTTTGCATAAAAGACAGTTATGCTTCTTTTTCAATTTTCAATGGTCAACAAAAAAGATGACTTCAAAAATTCAAATTCACTTTTTTCCATTGCTTAGAAAAGTTCTTATTTTCTGAAAAAGAAATAAAAGCAACATTAAACATGCTCACCCCGAACATGCAGCACTGTTTACAGGGTGCCATGTGCATCATTTCTGATAAAAGATACTCACCTTCTAGCAGACCTCTCAGTCTGTGACACAGTTAATATCCACTATTTTCACCATCTCTTTGTTCTCAAGTATAGTATTACCAATACTAGAAATTTTGTATTTAAGAGTTGAGGTTTCCATACCCTTTTAATTGTAAGCATGTGATTACAGATTTACGTATTTTCATTTTTGTTCTATTCCCCTAGTTCAGCAACCATTTACTATGCTTAGTTTAAGGAAGAAATGTTTGGGGAAAGGGAGGGTGGAGGTATGGAAGGCGAGGTTAATGAAAAATCCCATTAGCTATTTTTGATTCATAAGATCACAGTAGGGACTTTATCCCATTTAATAGCATGGACAGAAACCACTCCCCCCCACACACACCTTTTAAAAAAATTTGCTGTGCACCCAAAAAATACTTCTGCTTAAGTTTTAAAATATACACTTATCAAAATGTATCATATGATCAAAAAGGCAGTGAAGGCCAACAAAGGAGCACCAAGCTCTTCTTTTACCAGTGACCTCAACATGAGCAGATACATATATTCAATACTAAGGCCATCGACTCCATCTACGGTCCTGTATAGTTTAGCAATAATATGGTTTTTGTATACACACTTTGTCCAAAATGCAACTTGGATTCAAAAACAAAGAGGAAGAAAAGGCAGGAGTGTGCTGAGTTCTGAGAGAAATGTTAGGAAAACGTGTGGTTCCCCAACGACCTCGTTTATCTCATCTTTTTTTCCCCCATTTTCCGCTGGTTAAAAAGAAAAGGCAGAAAATTTAAACAAAAACTGCAAATAAATGCTGACTAACCATCTGGAGATTAAGAATTAGTTTTCTTCACCACATAAACGCAAAAACAAAACCATCACATAGTGACATAAAATAGAGATAACCTAAGTTATAGTAACTCCGGTTAAAGCATTAAGTCAAACACATGCATCAGTTACAGCTGTCCCTGCAATAACTTTTAAAACTGTTGCAGAGTTCTGCCATTCTACTCCCTTGCTTCTCTTAAATGTTAAAAGCTCAGAAAATTAGTTTCTGCTCATGCCAATCCAAGAAACATGTTCCATCCAGATTGCCAGCGCCCTCCAATTTCATTTTCGCAACCCTAGATGCTGTTCAGTTCTCATTCACTCAGTCCATTCGAACATGTACCACTCTGATCATTTGCTCTTTTCTGAAGCTTTTCCCAACTCTGCTTCCATCGCAACAGCCTCTGTCAATTTCATTCTTACCTATCTGGCTTCTCTTCCTCTGTCCATCCTATAAATGTTATTCTCTTCCAGAATACTGTCTCTGGCTCTATTTTCTCTTATCTTCCTAGGTGACCACATCCACTCAATAATCACCTTCCTTATGATGTCCAATCCTCAATCTCAGACTCCTATGCCGAGTCCAACCCGTATTTCCACCTGTCCACTGGGCATGCCCACTTGTATGTTTATGTATGGGTGATCATACTCACCACTGAAAACTCTTCCTATATTTATATTGTCTATCTCAGTGATTAGTACCCACAATCACTGAGCCACTCAAACTTAATATCTGGACACCTCTCCATCATCTCTATGCTCACTTGGTTCTACCTCACTATCATCCCTCAAAGCTATCCTTTCTTCAGCACCATCACTACTTCCTTACAACAGACCTCCTCATTTCTCCAACAGTGCACCATAACAATATTATAAGTGGTCTCCTGCTCCCAAGTCTGACCTACCTCCATTTATCCCTTTCATGTTGCTGTCAGTGTAACTTCTCTTAAATCTTTAAACTTCTGCCCCTGCCTCCCAAGACTTCTGGATGAAGCCTGAATTCCTCAGCCAGGAATATATGATTCCATATAGTCTGGTCCCCGGGGCCTCTCTGTCCAGCCTCACCACTCACTACTCTGTCCCTTTCCAATGCAACTACTACTTTGCTTGTGTCCATTCCTTTGCATCTTATTTTGTCCTTTCATTAGCTTGGATTTTCTCCCCTCCAAATCATTCCTCTAATAATCAAGTATCACAGTCACTAAAAAGACTTGGCCTCTCCACAAATGTATACTTAGTACCCTTCCTATAGTTTTATGCTCTATAAGGTAGATTATATCTTAGTGCTGAAGAAATCAAGGTCATATGAAAATTATACAACTGCAGTTTTTAGAGAGGGGGATGTAACTGCAGGAGTGGATTACTGGATAAAAATAGAAGTATCAAGCCCAGAGCATGCACAGAAGGGAGCAGAGCTTTCCTTCTCTTGAAGTGGAAGATACTCAGAAAATATGGGTTCAGATGCTGTTGGTTTGTAGATGCGGTGGTGGGAGCTTCTGCATAGTAGTGTCTGTTTTGTCACTGAGGTATAAAGTTAGGTGATCATTAGAGTCATGGGTTAAGTAGAACAGGAAGATTGTGCAGGTTTGAGAGAGGATATAAACAAATCTAAGAAATTGAGAAAGTTAAATTTGCAAGAGAAATCTTGTAACATTGCTGAGAAAAAAAGAGTTCCAAAAGTAGGTTTGCAGTCATAACATTGACTAGTCATGATGCCAGTCAATGTCACTGTAAGGACCTCCTTCTCCCCCACACACACAAATGTGCAGCTGCTCACTGCTCTGGAACAAATATGGAGAAAGCAAAGACATGGGCTTAATGAGGGTTGTTGGGCCTTTGCCTGGTGAGCAATACAGCATGTACTATGTTGTTCTAAGTATAGAAGAATAGCAAGAAGCAAAGCAAAGCTATTCTCTTAACGAAGCTTACATTACTGAGGGACAAATAAATAACACAATTGTAGACAGTGATAAATGTTATATTTATTTATTTACTTATTTTTTTAGAGACAGGGTCCTGCTTTGTCGTCCAGGCAGGAGAGCAGTGGTGTAATCATAGTTCACTGCAGCCTTGAACCCCTGGGCTCAAGTGATCCTCCCACCTCAGCCTCCCAAGTTGCTGGAACTACAGACATAAGCCATGGCACACGGCTTGATAAGTGTTATAAAGAACATAAAGCTGAGTGGAGGTCAAAACATTATTTGAGTGAGTATATTGCCAATTCTTCCAAGCAGTGCTCATAGCTACCACCTTTATAAACAACGAATGCTTTACAGCAGTAGGACTTAATTCTCTAACCCTGCCTATTTTAGAGCAGAGGTGAGCGATATTCCCAGGGAGGAAGTGTTTAAACAGAGACCATGAAATCTTGGTTTGAGCAGAACTAGGAAGACACGGAAAATTGAACTGAATGCATCAGTGGGTTGTGGGGCTAGATGAAATCCATAAAGATTATTAGAATGTGGTTCACAGAGCACACAATAGCTGAATTACAAGGCTAAGAGGTGCTTCTATTATACTATGGGAACTAATGCAATAAAAATATTTGGTCAGTACTGGGCATAGTCTCTTGAATCACTTGAGAGATTTTAGATTTTAAGAATGAGGTACATTAACAAAGACTTTGCTTCTATGTATAAAAACATAAATATATCTACTAATACATAATTTAGTCTGAGCACAGAGGTTGATGTAGGAATACTATTTTTTTATTGATACAGCCTAATTAAAAGCAAAGATTTGGCATATATTATTTGTACTAAGGTGGTATTTACGTTAGTTTATAAATTTAATTTTAGAATTTTATCCTGATAACTAGAAGAAATATCAGGTAAAAATTGGCTACATTCCTAAAAATTTATCTTAAGAGAAACACAATTTGAAATCCATTGTTTTCACTATAAGTCACTGAATATAGTTTTGAGAATAACTATGTTTGAAGCAAGACTTTTATTCTTTCATTTTTTGACACATGGGATCTATACACATTTGTTACACATAAGGATTCCAAAGAATTTTCTATTATTTATGTTGTTATCATCTGTCTTCCAGATAATGCAGAATATAAGATCCACTAAACCAAATACATTTTCTAATTCACTGCTCTAAATAATACCCAAAAGAATACCTGGGCATATTGAAGGAATTAAAAAAAAATTTAATGAACATGAAACATGTTCCTGAATGATCATGATCACTGGGTCAATTAAGATGGAAATCAAAAAAAATTTTGAAATGAATGAAAATGAAAACAGAACATACCAAAACCTGTGGCATACAGAAAAAATGCAGTGCTAAGAGGGAAGTTTATAGCATTAAATGTCTACATCAAAAAAAGTTGAAAGATCTCAAGATGATAACCTACCATCTCACCTCAGAACTAGAAAAACAAGACAAAGCATACCCAAAGTTAGCAGAAGAAAAGAAATAAGAAAGATCAGAGGAGAACTAAACGAAATAGAGATAAAAAAATCAATACAAAGTATCAATGAAACAAAAAGTTGTTTCTTTAAAAAGATAAACAAAATTGATAAACCACTAGCTAGACTAACCAAGAGAGAATCCAAATGAACAAAATCAGAAATGAAAAAGAAGACATTACAACTGACACTACAGAAATACAAAAGATCATCAAAAGCTATGATGAACAACTATACTCTCACAAACTAGAAAACCTAGAGGAAATGTATAAATTCCTGGAAACGTACAACCTCCTGAGATTGAACCAGGAAGAAACAGAAACCCTGAACAAACCAGTAACAAGTAGTAAGATTCAATGAGTAATAAAAAATCTCCCAAAAAATAAAAGCCCAGGATCAGATGGACTCACAGCCAAATTCTACTAAACATACAAAGAACTAGTTCCAATCCTCCTGAAACTATTCAAAAAAATCAAGGGGAGGGAATTCTCCCTAACTTATTCTACGAGGCCAGTATTACCCTGATGCCAACCAGACAAGGACACAACAAATAAAGAAAACTACAAACCAATATCCCTAACGAACATAGACATAAAAATCCTCAACAAAATACTAGCAAATTGAATCCAACAGCACATGAAAAAGATAACACACTATGATCAAGTGGGTTTTACACCAGGGATGCAAGGATGATTTAACCCATGCAAATCAATAAATGTGATACATCACATAAACAGAATTAAGGACAAAAACCATATGATCATCTCAACAAGTACAGAAAAATCATTCAATAAAACTGAGCACCCCTCATGACAAAAATTCACAACAAACTAGGCATAGAAGGAACATATCTCAAAATAATAAAGGCCACATATGACAAACCCACAGCCAACATCACATTTAATGTGGAAAAGTTGAAAACACTCCAAGAACTGGAACAAGAAAAGGATGCCCACTTTCACCACTCTTATTCCACATAGTACTTGACGTCCTCACTGAATAATCAGGCAAGAGAAAAAAATAAAAAGGCATCTAAATTGGAAAAGAGAAAGTCAAATTTTCCGTGTTCACTGATTATATGATCTTATAGTTAGAAAACACTAAAGATTTTCCCAAAAAACTCTTAGATTTGAAAAATGAATTCACTAAAATTTCAGGATACAAAATCAATATAAAGAAATCAGGAGCATTTCTATATATCAATGATCTAGCCGAAAACCAAATAAAGAAGGCAATCTCATTTACAATAGATACCAAAAAAAAATACCTAGGAATATATTTAACCAAGGAGGTGAAAGATCTCTACAAAGAAAGGTATAAAACACTGATGAAAAAAATTGTAGATGACACAAATAGAAAAACAACCCATGCTCATGGATCAGAAGAATTAATATTGTTAAAATGACCACATTGCCCAAAGCAATCTAAAGGTTCAATGCAATCCCTATCAAAATACCAACATCATTTTTCACAGAATTAGGAAAAACAATTCTAAAGCTCATATGAAACCAAAAAAGAGTCCCAATAGCCAGAACAATCTTCAGCTAAAAGAACAAAGCTGGAGGCGTCGCATTGCCTGACTTCAATTTATACTACACAAGGCTGTAGTAACCAAAACAGCGTAGCACTAACATAAAAATAGACACATAGATCAATGGAACAGAATAGAGAACCCAGAAATAAAGCCACATACTTACAGCCAACTGATCTTTGACAAGGTTCATAAGAACATACACTGGGGAAAGGACATACTTTTCGAAAGAATACAAACAAATGACCAACAAGCATATGAAAAAATGTTCAGCATCACTAATCATCAGAGAAATGCAAATGAAAGCCACAATGAGATCATTTTATACCAACCAGAATGGCTATTGAAAAGGCAGATGTTGATGAGGGTACAGAGAAAATGGAACTCTTCTACACTGTTGGTGGGAATGTAAGTTAGTACAACCTCTATGGAAATCAGTGTGGACATTTCTCAAAGAACTAAAAATAGAACTACCATATGATCCAGCAATCCCACTACTGGGTGTCTACCCAAAGGAAAATAATCAATATATAAAAAAGATACTCACACTGGTATGTTTATTGCAGCGCTACTCACAATAGCAAATATATGAAATCAACCTAAGTGTCCATCAACAGAAGACTGGATAAAGAAAATGTGACATATATACACAGTGGAATGCTATTCAGCCATAAAAAAGAACAAAATCATGCCTCTTCCAGCAACATGGGTGGAACCGGAGGCCATTATCTCAAGTGAAACAACTCAGATACAGAAAGACAAATACTGCATGTTTTCACTTATAAGTGGGAGCTAAATAACGTGTGCACATGGAAGCAGAGTGTGTAATAATGGGCAATGGAGACTGGGGCCCAGGAAGGGTAGCAGGGAGGTGCACGATGGGAGGTTGCTTGGTGGGTACAATGTGTGTTGCTCCAGTGATGGACGCACTGAAGGCCCTGACTTCACCAAAGTGCAATGTATCAATGTAGCAAAACTGAACTTGTACTCCGTGAACATGTACAAATATAAAATGAAAAAGAAGAAAAATTTATTAAAAAATTTTAATGAACAAATAAACATAGAACACTTGAACAGGACCAGAGAAGAAATAAAAAGGCACTTGAAAGTAGTGGAAGAAGAGCCACAAAGAAAGACTCATCTTGTTTAACTGAAATGGCAAAAAGGTCAAGTATTCCATACTTATAAGAATATAGCATATAAGTTAGTATCCTTACAACACTGATGCTTTCAGTTAGCATAAAAAAGTAAAAAAATTGCTAAATCTCAATTTCATAATAAGGAGGTTAAAAGATTTTCTGGAAGATCATTAAAATCTGACTAGATACTCATCCATTTAGCATGACTGGGTAATCCTGTCTTCTCTACGAGTGAACTACTAGACAAATTCTAAAGACCTCTACACACCCTTTGAATCATCATAAATAATTATCAAAAGATATCATATATTGATGACCATGTGTGGTTTAAAAACATGATTATTTAAATTCCATTGGGTTGCAAAATATAATTTTGGTATTCATTGAAAAAAAGTAATGAAGATTTAGTCATAAAAAGAATCTCAATGTCTGGTCTACAACATACAGATTCAGAATATTACATAATAAATCACATATAATGTCAGCAACAATATAAGTGACACTTGTTTACATTTTGGATGTGAAACTCAGCAAACTGCTTGACTTTTCTGACTAAGTCCTAGGATTAAGAACTCCTTTCTTCCCATAAGCCCAAAACAAGCATTCCATGCTTTTACCTTGTATTATTTTCTAAAGTTACAGATATATTTTTTAAAAGTTACACATTCTTCATCTTAAAGCCCCACTGGATGGCAAAAGCAGGACAATTTTATTCACCACGAAGAGTGGAGTGAGCTTCAGGGTCTTCTAACATAAAACTACAGGACTAACGATTTTGGCCAAAGGACTTTTTAGGAATCAGTGAGTAGATTTTCCGCTCTAAGTCATGAGGACCTCAGGATTTGAAAATGACAATCACTTTGATTTATGAATCTGACCAGAGTTCTATTTCAATCTTCATGATTATCGTAAATGATTAAATCGTATTTTCCCATCTAAAAAATAAGCTGTGCTTAACATTTGATGGAATTGTAGTATGACTCATTCATTGTAAATCATTGTTAATGACACTTGAACAATCTATAAAAACCTAAAAAACAGAGGATTAAGCCAATGTTCAGAGTGCTACTTGGCCTCAGTCTCATGCCATGCCAGCCTTGGGCAGAATTCCTGAAGCAGTAAGAACTTTCCCAGGGCATGGCATGATACAGATCTGATCGTCAGTATAACATTCCAAAACTGAAATATTTTGAGTACTAAACGCTTTGATATAATTGTAAGTTTAGATGATTTCAAATAGCAAGACTTTTAATAGATTTTTTCCTCTTTTAAAAAAAATTGCTTCTTTAGTATCTTCTAAAATTTTCCATTTCTGCTTATCTCACAGGGATATAGGAAGAGTCAATGAGATAATATTTATAAAGTTTTTAAGCTCCCTGGAAGAAAAGTGTTAAATATCCATGGGTAATAATGTATCCTATTAAAAAAATAGCAAATAATGTTCTGAAGATCCAAAAAAACATCAATATACTTTGTTCTTTGGGTACAATGTTTTGACAAACCAAATAAATACTAGATTGAATTGAGGTCACAAGCATAGTTAAAACTTAAAAGAATATCTAATTTTCCATCACAAAAAGCATAGAATTTTTAAAATGTCTTTATAAATATGAGCAATTTTAACTAATATCTAGTGTTTTTACTGTCAGGCAAAAAAACACTAATAATGAGCATTATCCACAAAATAGCATGTTTAGCTAATTGCTAGCCTCTCACAATTCTGTTACTCGTGATTAAACTTAATCTGTTTTTCTGTACTGTCAAAATAATCCCCTTTAAACCAATGTGTATTTTTTTTAATGTCTTCTACCTTTTTGCTGAGAAGGGAGGAAAACATCACACATCTCTTTGAAATTTACCTTGAATAATAAATTGTTCCATGTTTTCTTTGAAAGGCTGCATGTGCTCTTTTGAGGAGACCTGGTACACTTTCTCTGCTTCAACCTCACAGGCTGAAATTAGAGAGAGACATTGTTTAGAGTGTCACACTGTTAATGGACCATTCAAACAATTTTAAAAACATATTAGCTAATGGTAGAACCACTTTAATTGGCATATGTTCTATACATATTTTGAAAACATCCAAATACTGACATGAGAAGCCTATGATCAAGGCTTCCTATTAGAAGACTGTGAAAACGAATTCTGCAGAGTCTATAATCTCAGTTTGATTACTTCCAAACCAATAATTTGGGCAAGTTAAAGTCCAAGCCTCAGTCTCTTCATCTATAAAACAGGCATGATACTAAGGCTTACTTCACAGTGCAGTTATAAGGGTCAAATCTGTTAATAGATGTAAAGTGTTAGAATAGTGCCTGACACATAGTGATATAATATGTAACTATTCTCTATCATTGTCATTATCAACTGACTTTTAATATAAGTTTATTCCTACTTGAAGTCCAAATACCTGAAGAATAACAAATAACATTGGTGGTAATGTTAGCATAGCAACCAATAATTACAGCACATCTATTAGATGCCAGATGCATTTTATCCATTATTTAACTTAATCCTTAGAATAAGCCAGTAAAGTAGACATTACTACCCTTGTTTACAGCTGAGGAAGTTAGGGCTCAAATAAGACACTAATTTGCTCACAGGTTCACAGATAATAAATAGCAAATTAATAATTGAAATCCTGATCTAACACCAAAGTTTATACGCTTTCCCTGCTACAGATTCTACTTGGGTTAATTAAGAAGTATCTCTAAGAATATTTCTGAAGAAAATGTCTGCCATTATGGTGATGCCAATAAACCTAAGCCAGAAAGGAAGTAATTTGAAATTGAAAAGTACATATCTGAAAGACAAAACTTTGGACAGAGACAAGTGTGATGCAAGAAAACATACACTCACTACCATTCTTAAGATAAGGTTGCCACTTCTCCAAGGAGACTTTGTAATTGCAGTTCTAATACATATTCTTTCTCTTATAAAGCCGTATTTTCCTCTCCAGATCATTAGCTTGTCTAATCAGGGGAATACAGGAAGGCTGTACTCTTGGCACACATTTTGCCCATCAAACCTAAATGACAATTCAGCGTAATAAAATCTAAGTTTAGTATAGGCACACATAGGGTTCTCTTCGCCATTGGCCCCTCACGCCCCATCTCTGCCTAGGTTACCTCTCACAGGCTGGCGGCTGGTGACCGTCCAATCCATATTCCTAGCCCAGGTATCTCAAAGCTGCAGACCCACATATTAAATGTCCACTAATATCAAACACTCAGTATTCTCAATACACAACTCATCACAGCCTTCACTAAACATGCTACCTCCCTTCTCCCTACATTGATGGTACCACCACCTAACCTAAATAACTCAAGCCAAAACCCAGGAGACTTATCCTGCTACATCTTGTCCATACAAAGTTAAAGTTGTTATTTTATTTTATTTTTTCGGAGTATTACGGGGGTACAGACGTTTAGGTTACATGTATTGCCTTTACTCTGCCCCAGTCAGAGCTACAAGCGCTACAAGCGTGTCCATCTTCCAGAGAGTGTACTCTGCACCCCTTAGGTGTGAATTTACCCATCCCCTCCTCCCTCCTCCCACCTGCCTGACACCCGATGAATGTTACTGCCACATAAAAGTTAATCAATTAGGATGTTACTTCCCTATGTGCACAGAAAAGTTGATCAATTAGTATCAATTTGATGGTGAGTACATGCGGTGCTTGTTTTTCCATTCTTGAGATACTTCGCTTACAAGAATGGGCTCCAGTTCCATCCAGGATAATACAAGAGGGGTTTATTCACCGTCGTTTTAAAAAGTACTCAGTAAATAACAACTTTACCGTTTACAATGGTAAACCGTTTACAATGGTAAAGGTGTTATTTACTGAGTACTTTTTATGTGCCAGGGACTGTTTCTAAGTGCTTTACATATGTTGTCCCATTCAATCCTCATAAAACCCTTTGAAGTGGATTATTAATTGCTCGCTTCACATCAGAAAGAAATGAAGTACAAAGAGACTGCCCACATTTACATAGTACATGAGTTGAGTAGGGATTCGATATCAGCTACTACACTGCATTAAGGTTATTTGTAATTGTGTCTTTTTGCCCCACTAGACTGAGCTACTTGAGAGGAAATCCACCTTATTTCCATTTGCAGGTATAGTGCCTGTTGCAGGCAACCGGTTGTAAGATGGGGTAGTGGCTGGATAAATAGCTACCAAAGTGGAAATAACATTCTAGATTTTAGAATCTAGTAGGCAGGGCTTAAATTCTAGTTCACCCATCAAATGAATTTGCCTTGTGAGTTGGGGTTAATTACCTAATCTCTTTGGACTTTGGTTGCGTCATCTGGCAGTGAGTGTAATGAAATCACTAACATTAGTGTGATGATTACCCAAAATGTGTGTAAAATGCCTGAAACTGAACTTGGGATGTATAAGTAGGTACACCAAAAATAGTAGCTATTGTTTTCATAAGACCAGCAGGTGGAGTTCAGCCTAGAAAAGTCTAAGATGAAATATAGTAGCTGTTTTCAGTGAGCTGAAGCGTGGTGTCATGGATGAGTGAGTGTTGACATCCTCTGTATTGATCCCAAGGAAGGAGGAAGCTGAATGAGAAAAAGTGAGACTAAGATTCTGGTTCTACGTGCAGGGGATGGCTAATGTTTAGGGAACTCCTGCAGTGAAGTAACCTGCCTTGTGAGACGGCGAGCAGTTCATCGCTGCAAATAGAAACTAGCTGACTCCTTATCAGAAATGTGGAAGGGATGGGTCAGATGACGAGACACCTGCAGGCAACTTCCTATGGGCTGCATCCTTTATGACAGCCCTGTGTAGTCAGAAATTCTGGTTTTTTTAAATGTTTCCAGATGCCTAATAAGGACATACTTAATCCTGTCATAATCTCAAGAGCTTTCTAAAAATGTATGTTAGGATCTTGAATGTAAGGCGGACAAGTTACATCTCTTAAAGGAAATGAGGTCAAGATTTATCAGCCCTTCTTATCATTTCAGTGAATTATTTCTGGCAAAGTCAGGTGAAGAAATGTTCCCAAAGGTCTTTGAGCGGTTTCTATTATAATCGCTAACCAATCTATTCACACATGACGCAGATATTGATCGACTACCTACTAATTCAAGGGACTGCTTCAGGCGCTCTGGCTACTGCCATGAACAGAAGTGACAAAACCTCTGTCCCCAGGGAGCCCGTCTTCCACTAGAATACACAGTCTTTCATTATTTTTCAATCCCAATGAGAAAAGTAATATACTAATAACCTAATGTCTAATAGCTTAGGCCAGCATGGAAAAAAAAATCCAATTGCTCAACCCGGTCTGATTTTCAAAGCTTAAAAGCCAGACGCAAGCAAGATTAACATTTTGACTGTTAGTCACAATTACCTCATTTCCCATTTATTAAATTAGAAAATGGTGGTAATAACCATCCTTTTCTTCATGATGCTATATACAGTATCTTAAAGTCTAGGTAGCAAATGAACACCCTAACACTAGGAACTTGCTGAATCCCCAACCCCCGGGCCATGGCCCATTACTGGTCTGTGGCCTGTTAGGAAACAGGCCATGCGTCACCGCCTGAGCTCCAAACCACGCCCTCCCTCCCAACCCACGACACCCCACCCCCCATCCCCACTCCGTGGAAAAACTGTCTTCCATGAAACCAGTCCCTGGTGCCAAAAAGTTTGGGGACCGGTGATCTAATGGGTCTGGTGCCTTAAAGGAGGATTTTGGTAATTAGGAAAGCAGAGTTAGATCACAGACTGACTGTGACAGTCTTCTAAATGGTATTAAAATTTCTCTGAGTCTTCATCTTTACTCAGTAACTTTTAATAGATAAGAAGAAAATGCATGCTACAATAGTTTCCCCTCAGTTTTTTTTTTATATTTTGTATTTTAGATTAATTTTCACTTCATTTTATAAATGTCCTTGGCTCATTCCTATGAACTTTAGTCTTAACATAAATGGATACAAACCTATTTTTTTTCTATTATTTCTATCTTTTCCCCTTAGCTTATAGAATTTTCTGTACACAGTGGGAAACAAATAGAATTTCAGATCTAGAAAAACTGTAAGGTCATTTCTGCCAGAACTTCTGCCTCATCTCATCTCTGGTCCTTCTTCTAGAAGGCCACAAAAGATGTCTGTCTAGTGTCTGGCTGTTTCAGTGATGTCTGTTCATATGGCTGCCAGGCAGCTTTTTCCTTACTAAGCTGCTCTAATTATTAGAGCTCCCAACTATATACCAAGCCGTTATCTCTCTCATAGTGTACCCTCTGTAGAATGGTATGTCTGGAGGTTGTTTTAAAATACTCCAGATATATTCACACAAATACCTGTGCAATTAAAAAGTAAAAAAAAATTTTTTAAGTCTACCATTGATAGTTCACAATCAATGGGTCACAGAATAGGACAGATTTCTTCTCTACCCTCATCTCCTATCAATCTCCATTTACTCAGTCCACTGTATTACTGCCGCTTAGAATAATCCTTGGCAAGCAATATGCATTCAACAATTATCTGCGGAACAAATGGATAAATTAACTGTATCTTCCTATCATAGCAAACTTCTTGTTAATCTGCAAATTGTCATACTTATTCAAATTTCTCCAAGCCTTACCCATACTATTCACCTACCCAACATACTCTTACTCCTCACAACTAGTTGTTGAACTTCTACTTATCCATCCACACCCAGTGTCTGGTTCAACTGTCACCCCAAGACAAGAGTGTCAATAGTCCCCTGAACTTTGCATCTCCCTTTTCTACAGAACATGTGTGAATGACATAGGGTAAAAGCAAAGCTTTGGATAAAATAAATCTGGATCCAAGTCTCGTTCTACTACTAGCTATGTAATCTTGGGCTAGTTACTTTAATGATGTGAACCCCAATTAGAGGTTGACCTTGAAGTGCTAAGCACTGAGCTAGCTGGCTGTTGGGAAGCTTTCAAAAAAATGACACCTGTTAATGACATCATCTCACTGCATTTGTTTGTTTGTATATCTTTGTGTCTGACTATAGATCCTATCTCTTGAAGCCAAGGGCTAATCTATTCACCTCCATGTGTCCACTGTCTAAAATACAAAGGAAGCACTACAACCTTGTGTCAAAGAAAGTGCTTTCAATTATGCCCATGATCAGAACTTTCCTTAATCTAGATATTAAGTCTCCAGTAGTGGCTGACATATAACACCATATAAGTCTTGCGCAAAGTGTACCAAAACCCTAATTCAAATTTCCAAATCTCTTCATTGTGATAAAAAATCTGTACAATTATTTGTGGGTGGTTGTTGCTTTACTATACTAAGAAGGGAGGGGCTGAGCTTGGTGGTTCATGCCTGTGGTCTCCATAACTACAGAGGCTGAGGCAGGAGCATCACTTGATCCCAGGAGTTTGAGGCTGCAGTGAGCTATGATAGCACTACTGCATTCCAGCCTGGGTGACAGAGTGAGTACTAATCCCTTTTAAAAAAAAAAAAAAGGAAAGAAAGGAAGAAAGAAGGAGGAAGGAAGGGCCTGTTGGATTTCTCATGTATGTGAGAGTTTATATATTCTCATATATATTCTTAAATATTCAATACTATATATTAATATGTTCAATGTGATAAGAAAATATATAAGGAATAAGAAAATTTCTTTAGAAGATTTGACACCATTCTTCTCTTAACTGTAGTACATCATGTTGCACAATATATCATCTTGGCTATTACTTATCATCTTCAAAATTGGTATGTGACTATGTAAATTTTTAAAAAATACCAAACACTATAATCGTACAAACTTGAAGGGTCATTTAGAAACATTATTAAAAACAGAACAAAGATAGAGTTCCTGGAAAACTTGCATTACAGTCAAATCCAAATATTAAAAAACATTTGTTAGGAGACAATTTGGCATAACTGAGTAATTCCAATCATGTCAACTTTTGTTTAATTTAAAGACCTTTCTGAGCCAAAAAGATTTTATATCATGTTAAAGGGCTAATATTGGAAAGCATGCACTAGGCTTCCAAATACAAAGAAAAACCCAGCCAGAGGAAAGGAAAAAAAAAATTCTCTCAGCTATTCCCACTGGAAAATGGGCTCTAATACATCCATGCCATCCAACAGAGTGGTATGTCATGGGGCAGAGGAAACCCACCTTATCACTGGCAGACTAAACCAAGAATATCACATGCCACTCCCTGAAGTGAACCATGACCATGAGGAGACCGGTGATTTGCAGGGAGGGAGGAAATTGGAATATACCAGCTGTAATTTATACAAGTATCCGAGTTCAATCAATCTTAATCAGAGTTTAGAGTCACTGCTTTTCTGTGAACTTCCAGAAGGTTTCATTGGCATCTACAAACCTGCCTCAGCAAGTATGAAGGAAGCCACATAAGAGATATAAGGGAGAAGAAATGACTATGATTAGATCAGAAAATGCTTTCTCCTAAAACCCAATTGTTTCCCGTGTAAGCCAGGTTTGTACATGATTCTGGGTTTAGTTTTAGGAAACAGAAACCATTGCAGCTACTTAAAGAGACCAATGCAGGCAGCAAATATGCTTACAAAATAGTTGTAAGTGAGGAGAGATTGGGCCCTACATTTGGTCTCCTGGAATGACTCCCAGAACAAAAGCCATAGAACTGGCCCACCAGGGGAGCTGCTATGCATGCCACAATCAGGACATATGCTATCTGGTAGGTTCCACAGACTCAACTGTTGGTTTAGATTCAAACCTGCTAAATCTGCACCATCAAATTGTTGCCCTGTGTCTCCACTCTGCCTCTCAATACTCACGGACCTAGTGATTGGGCACGGGAACAATGATTTGGGAAAACCCAATCTCTCTATGTCACTGCTTGAAAGCAAAAACCGAAACAAAACAAAACATAGAAACAGCAAAAAGATGATGTCTGGCCTCACCATCTCTCACAAGCACCGTACATATATTGACAAAAACAAAAATCACAGAGAGAAAGGCATAGATTCAAGAAATATCTAGGGGATAAAATTGGCAGAGATTGGCAACTGACTAGAATGTAAGTGGCCCTTCATCAAGAGGCAAACTTCTGAATCAACCGGGCGTCTTTTCAGAATCTACCTTCCAGGGCTCCAACCCAAGCCACCTTGAAAAGTAATCTCCAAGGATAAGACTCATAAGAAAGTTCACATGGTGGTGCTAATGTCCACCAACGAGTAAAGTAGGGAGGGCAAGGAAGGATGCTGAGTGGATTTATAGCTTGGGGGGCTTAGGGACGGAGAATACAGGAGGAAGAATAGCTTTCAGAGGAAGGAAAATGAATTTGGTTTTGAACTTACTAGGTTTAAGATGCCAGTGGAACATCCAAGTATAGTTTTCAAGCAGGTGGATGTATGAGTTTGCAGATCAGATAATGGATAATCAGAGTATGGATAAGACCACTTGAAGAAAGCATGTACAGTGAGAAGAGGAGTGGGCCAGTGTTGAACACCTGGAGAATACCAACTTTTATGAAGAAGCAGAGAAACAGAAGGCCATGAAGAAAGAAGATTTAGGAGGAATTATGAGATGTTAAATGGAAAATCAGAAGTGAGTGGGGCTAATGAAGCTGATCGAATAGTGAGTTATAAAGAGTGGGTCAAATGCAAGAGACATGGAATAAGAGGTTGAAATAAAATGTCTACTCAATTTGGCAAATAGTGACAACAGTTTCAGTAGTGCTAGGGACAAAAGACAAGCTGTAATAGAGTAAGCAAGAAATGGGAAGTAATGAATCAATAAACCCAGAAGTTGACCAGAAATCAATTCCATCTTGACTAATCAATACAAGCATCCTAGAACAACTGCCCAGTGAAGGTGTGCTGTGTCATGGGAAGAATGATGGATAAGTGAGCACAAATCTTTCACAATTTCCGGAAAATACTCACAATATTTTAGTTTTACCAATAATGGATCATTAGGCCCAACTACATACTAAAGAAAATGTACATTATGTATACGAACCATTCTATCTAAAAGATGGATTTTAGAAAAATCTGATCCCTAACAATTAAACGTCTATATATTAACCTCAAAATAGTTCCTTATCACATAAATACAATGAAAGAGGACAGACACACCACATACCCACAAATCCCACAATCCCTTAGCAATGTCATAATTTCTATGCCTTCTGAGTTCACTAGTTTATCATAAACAATGCCACTGTGGTCATTTAAATGATTTAAATGAATCCACTGTATTAGTAAGAAATAGTAAAAAATGAAATTACACTAACTCTACATTATTTAATTGATATATGTGGTATCTATATATATATAGCATCATTTTATATAACATAAAATTCTACAAGTTTTTGTGCTTTGCTAGTTTTAGCAGAGTTGTCACTGGTGTTGATTCATTTACCTTCAACCTTGAACATACTTAATGACAACAAAGTTTCATAACATGTATAAGAGATGAAGTCATGAAAATTAAACGACACACAGTTAATGTCCTGAATCTTCTGGCCTGCATGTGAACATTTCTTGTGACCGGGTGCTCACTGCTTTTGAGGTCAGACCTTCTATTGTTTCAGCTCTCATCTTTAGACTGTTCTTCATGTAGAAACAAATTCTGCCCACCTCTAACTCCACATACTGATCTTTTCCTTCTCCTTTGGTATAACACATAATAAGTCTAATCTTAGGGTAGCAAGTTTCATTTCAAATATCAATTCTAATCACATAATAGTGGGTACTTGGAATATGTTCTATAAATGGATTCAGAAACAAGATCTAACTCAGCAGAGATGGCAAGACTACTTTTTTCTTCTTTCTTTTTTTAAGAGACAAGATCTCATATGTTGTGCAGGCTGGACTTGAACTCCTGGGCTCAAGGTATCCTCCTGCCTCAGCCTCCCAAGTAGGTAGGATTATAGGTGTGTGCCACTGCACACAGCCAGAGAAGACTACTTTTAAATTGACGTTTGCCACAGGATTGAAAAAGGCAGTTAGGGCAGCTGTTCATATATTTGGAAACAATTCTGTTTGTTTTCTTTCAACTTTAAAATATGAACTCCCTCTACTTGACACCCCATGAGCTAAAAAATGGATTGATCTAGAATTCAAAAGCAACCTGGTCTTCACTCAGACCATCTGAGTGAGCCATCTGTTCTGGTGAGGAACAAGAGTACATGCATGTATGTGCATGGTGGATCACAACTCTAAAGACTATGGAATATAGTGATGATTCACAATGACATACCTTTTGGCATTCACCTATCTGCCCAATTCTAATGTATATGTGTGGACTTAGAATTTTAAGAAGGATCTCATAACAACCTCCCATATAAAAAATAGACCCACCTAAGGCACTTAGTTCTAAAACAAATGAGGAAATGACATTTCTGTTGTGATTTTTTCTAAAATGATTTAAAAGTTTTTTATTTGGTTGAGGTTTGATGTTGTAAAAAGATATTCTCCCATTTTCTGGATATTTATCTTTTTTAACAAGGTCAACAATGCCAACAGAAAAAGGTATCAATATCACAAATAACAATATTTCTTGGAGTTGAAGATTTGCTTAACTTCAGAGGTTATACTGTCCCATTTAAAAAATATATGTGGCAAAAATTTTCTTACAGAGGTTAAATGCATGGGATTTCATACACTTCTGCCATGAAAATGGATCTTGCATCACTCATAGTATGAAAAAACAAAATAAAAGAAAGTATCTACATAATCAAGAATGATCTGTGTGTATTTCAAGATCACAGTGCCTGGTATGAACTGCAACCATCAGCAAATTAGCCAAAGGAAAGGTCCTATGGAATTTTGATACTCAACAATAAACCCCCATGTACAAATCCACATCTAAATCAAACAATCTTTTTGAATCAAAGTTCTTTCTGAAAGCGTTAATGTGATAAATGATAACATAATGTGTCACTTACTAAAGACTATCTTCTGCTGAAAAAAAAAAAGAACATGACCATTTCTAGCCATTCCCTTTTTCCAAATCATAGTGCATTTCATGGGGACAATTTTTTATTTCTGAGAAGAACAAATTGTTAAATAAACATTACTACTAACTCAGAACTTTCTGTAGAAAAGTGAAGCAAATTGTAGAAATTTGCAGAAATTCTAAAGATGACCCTGCAAGACTGCAAGGAAAAGTATACAGGGTTTTCCTATAACCTCTTCTCAGTTAATGCTGATTAATACTTTTCATAATACATGAAAGACCAAATTAACTTTACACAGAATTAGTTATAACAAAATTTGTTTTAAAGAAATATATACGCAAGAATGGCAAGCTTCAACTAATAAATAGAAAAGAAATGACAGAATTAGAAATCCTCAATAGATGCTAAAACTTGTAGGTGAAAGTTTGATGAGGAACAAGGTATTTACATACTCTCAAAGAATGGAAAGGAAAAAAAGTAACTTTATAGTGGAGGACCCAGACAGATACCACCTAAACAAAGAGACCCAAGTGAGGTTTCCTCATCAGAGGTGATGAGACAGACCGACCTCGTGGGCCTGCAGATAGGGCGCACTGGGAAGCCACAAGTTCTGTAGACAAACCCACACGGAGAGACATCTACAAAATAAGGAATCTGTACACTCTAAAAATAGGAAGGTCAAGAAAGACAAAAACCAAGGAACTTCTCTAGATTAAAGAAAACTAAGGAAACATGACAATTAAATGCCATGTGTGACTTTGGATTAGGAAAAACAGCTATAAAGAATACCTTGGAATATAGTTTGTGGATTAGATAATACCATTTATCGATATTAAATTTCCTGAATTAGATAATTGTTCTGTGTATAAGTTAAAGGATGTCCAAGGTCTTAGGATATATACTCAAAAGTATTTAGGGGTAAAGGAGCATGATGTCTCTGACTTACTCTGATATGGTTCAGAAAAAAATTATGCATACTCAAATACGTATACGTGAGCATGCGCACACGTGTATATCAAGGGAACAGGAAGGATGGGGGAGGGAGGGAATACTAGAGCAAAAAATAAACTGATGGTGGAGGTAAAGAATATACAGGTGTTCCATACATTTATCTTACAACTTTTCTGTACGTTTGAATTATATCAAAATAAAAAGTTACAAACAAAAATAATAATAACAACAACAAAAGAATGACAAGATGTCCCAGTTTGTCTTACTTGGACTTTTAAGATTTCTAATAAAAGATGCTGGGGTTAGGGGGTTATTGCAACAGAATTCCTTGTTTGGAGTGTTAAGGACAGTCAAGTACTCCTTACAATCACGTAAAGCTTGGTTTCTGCTCACATCTGGCTTAAGTGTAAAAGCCAGAATGTTCTGTAGCTGCGCATGCCAAGCATTTCTTTAGCTGATGGTCTGACACTTCAGGGTAAAAGTGAAGGCATCAGGAATGGTTACCAAGCAGATTTTTAAAGATGACTTACAAACTCTACTCTTCTAAATAAGCAAAAATATCCAACTTGCCTAAGATGGTTATAGAAGGTTATTACTTCATTATCTTAAACCATATTTAAGACAGATGAGGGATCTTACAATAAAATAACAAAAGTACACTTATCACCAACTATCCTGCTTACCCTATTTCACATCTGGTTCTAGGATTCTTCATATATGTCCATCCTTAACCACAACATTCTAAAGAATTAAAAAGTTGCTCATTTAGTATTTGTATAAATAAATTCAAGATTAAATTCTAGAATAAAATGGTGCCTTACCCAGAATATAAAAGGAATGTCCATAAAACATATTGTACAATGTATCCTAATATACTGAACGTACACATGTATGAACTTATTCAAATCAAAGCCTCTGCCTTTTCCTTTCTTTCTTATTTTTTAAGAGACGGAGTCTCCCTCTGTCACCCAGGCAGGAGTGCAGTGACTATTCACAGGCGTGATCATAATACACTGCAGCATTAAACTCCTGGGCACAAGCAATCCTCTCATCTCAGCCTCCCAAGTAGCTAGGCCTACAGGTGCTTGCCATCATGCCTGGCTAATTTCTTTATTTTTTGTAAAGATGTGGCCTTGCTGTGTTGCTCAGGCTAGTCTTGAGCTCCTGGCCTCAAGTGGTCCTTCCACCTCAGCTTCCCACAGCACTGGGATTACAGGTGTGAGCACCTGGCCCCCTCTGACATTTTCCAAAGACACAGCAAGATTATACTTATAGTACTAGGTGATAATTAATATTTATCAGAGGTGTAAATGACTGTCACTGAAGCCTATGCAGGATCTTGATATTACTGGCCAGGTGCCTGGCTTCATAGTGGCTATCCCCAAAAATGTCATTAAATTCTGACTTGAAGTATAATTGCTTGCATCTATGACCAGCCTAGAAATGTTAGAGGCTCCTTGAGTATTTCTAGAGTAGTACTGTCATTACAGGTTGCTATTATCTTCCAATTTTGATATGCAATGATGCTATAACTGGAATGAGTAACTGACAGAGAAGATGTTCATCTACATAAAAAAGTTTAGTAAATACCCCCACACAATCAAGCTGCAATGACTAACATCTGCCAACTGAAACAGATGCCACTGTGGCTGTCATCTGCTTTAGGAATGTTGTCTTGCTAATGAGTTCCACTGTGGTATAAAACTAGTTTATGAATGTAAAAATACTTAATGACGAAGCATATTTTCCCCAACGAGCAAACCTCTTACTCATGTATCTGTTTTCCAGATATAAAATATTTTGTTCAGTGCTTAGGACATCAAAATTCAAGACAGACCACCTCCAGATGGAAACATTTTCTAGTTTGGGTTTATGAACAAAGAATTAACAAAAGATATGTTTAAAGCCAAGTAACGTGTTGAGGCTCGTTGGTCAGTTTGAGTTTCCTAAATTCACAGGACAATGAAGGAGGAAGTATGAAAACAACCATATAAAACAAGGAAGAAAAACATGCATGCAGGAGGAGGGGAGAGCCAATATAAAAAAAGAGACAATTATGAAGTATTTGAAATGCAGAGTGAGTTACTGAAATGCTGAAGGGGGTACCATCTAGTCTCTCATTCAAAGGAATAATATCAGAAAAGAAATGAAATGAACTTGAGGACTTACTAGGGGATTTATGAATTTTAAGTTTGGGGAAGCTTCAACGTCTACTAAACACATCTCAAAAGAAAAATAAAGAGTAGTAACACCAACTTAAGTGTTTAAAAGTATTTTAGGAATTCAAAGCAATTTATCAACATCGTTGTAAGAGGGAAATTATAGGGAAAGTCATAAAATACATTTAGGGCTATTAGGGATTTATAACTAGTATCCTTAGACATCATTAATTTGTCTATTAACCTGGAAGAGGAAACTGAAGCTACTTTTATAAAATTAAATAGTGAAGCAGCACACCATCACAGTCAGGAAACCAGGCTTCGGAAGTGGTGGAACTTTGTTTGAACTGCTCGTCTACCATCCATTACCTGGAGACTTGGACAAGTTCCTGAATCTCACTAACCTTTGTTTTCTCATCTGCAATGTGGAGACGGGACTGTCATGCCCAGCAGGTTTGGTGCAAGGGTTATGAGTAGGGTGCACAGGGCTTCTGGTAGTGTCTCAATACATGTTAACTGTTATTCTTTCTTTACTTCTATTAATTAGGCTCTAATGTCCATGAAGTCTCAACTTTTAGAACATTGTAGAGGAGTTTAGATGTTCTTGATAAATTATAAGGCTTATCAGAAATCATGAATTCTAACAGATATACATGCAAAATTGTACATTCTGTGACACAAAGACCACACGTAGCATAAAAAGGTGGCAAAGGCCTGAACAAGAATGACCCAAGAGTCATGGGGACAACTGAGTTAACAATAAGTCAACTATTGTCAAAACCAAACAAGACATGGGGGATTTATTATCTGAAATGCACTACTTAAGCAGGGAAAACACCTTTCTACTGCACTGGACGTTGGTCAGACTCTTCCAAACTTCCTTGTTCTGATTTTTTTTCTACTAAAGTTTTGGAAATGAATATAATCATCTTTGACGCTGTCTAGAAAGCAACAATGTAAGAACAAAAGTGAGAAGACAACATGAAGAAACGTTCACTGGGAAAAGAAGGGTACAATATGGCTTAAATATCTCCAAAAGTTATAAATCTCTTCCATTTGTTCTTAACAAGGAGAGCCATACGAGAGATGGATGGGACCACATTAAGAATAATATAAGTCTATATTCTTATAGAATACACATAACATGTACATAACATGTAAGGAATAATTAAATGAATACCCATATACTCAATTTCCAACTGAAGGAAACAGAACATAACCAATACTTTGGAAGAGTTCAATGTGTTCCCCATGTCCCTTCCTCAGGCCCAGAGGTAACTACTACCTTCAATTTTGTGTCTCCCATCCCCTTGCTATCCCTAAACAAGCACAGCAGTCCCACCCTTATCCACAGTTTTGCTTCCTATGGTTTCAGTTACCTATAGTCAACCACAGTCCAAAAATATTACAGTATTTTGAGAGAAAGGGAGAGAGAGAAAGAAACCACATTCACATAACTTTTATTACAGTATATTGTTATAATTGTTCTATTTTATTATTTGTTATCATTGTTAATCTCTTACTGTGCCTAGTTTATAAATTAAACTGTATCATAGGTATGTACATATATAAAAAACATAGTATTTAATATATATAGGGTTCAGTACTATTCCTGGCTTCACAAATCTGCTAGTGATCTTGCAATGTAGCTCCCATAGATAAGTGAGGACTACCATAATTGTTTAGAACTTTAAAAACTGAAATCATACTGTTTGTGTTTTTTTACAACTTGCTTTTTCTCAAGATTGTGTTAATAAGATTTATCCATTTTTATTGCAGGTAAATGTAGTTCAATTAGTTTCACTGTTCAACAGATGTTCTTTGAAAGAAGATACCATAACTTATTCAGCTATTATTTTGTTGAAAAACATGTGAAGGGTTTTGGTGCTGCTGCCAAATATGAATGCCATTATATTATATAATGGCACCTGGTTACCTGTGCACTAGGGTATATACCTAGGGGCCAAACGCTGGGTCAGAGAGTACGGACAGTTTCAACTTAATGAGATATTGCCAGATGGTTTTCCAAGAGAGTGAATCAATTTACATTTCCATCATCAGTGTAAAAGAGTTCTCACCAATCCACATCTTTTCCAATACTTCACATTCTCTGACTTTTAACATTTTTGGGAAAAATATTAATCAGAAGTATTTTCCAAGATGAAATTCTCAGTGTAATTTGAAAAGGTATTGACAGTTATACCCTCACCTTTAACATGTTGTCAGGCACCTCTTCAAATCACTATTTATGTAGGTACCAGTGTACATTTATCAATGTTCTCCTACAGGACACTTCATCAAACAGTTTCACTGAAGAGGAATCATTTTTAGCTGAGATTCATTTTAGCTGCATCATTTAGAAGGATGAGTAGGAGTTTTGCCAATTGAAAATAGAAAAAGAACTGACTTGGTCACAAAGAATGAAACACTCTCACGGAGATGTTGTAAATGACTATAATCCCATGGTGAACGTGTACCACATATGTGTAGACCATGCTTTCATGTGATAATTTGTTTATACTGGGTCCCTCAAGGAAACAGAATCTTATGGCTTTGAATTAATTTACATTGGCTATTGCTTTAAAAGACAAACATTTTTGCCAAGTACACAGTGTAATACAATCATGGGTAATTTATAAAATAAATCTTAACTCAAAATGTCAGACAACTAATCATCTTTAATTAGCTGTTGTTTTCACCAGGCAGCTGAGTCAGAAAAGCAAACAATCAGTAAAAAGAAGAAAATAGAACTTTGTAATTTTTTCTAATACGAATAAATGGCATCAAATATTAGAGTTAAATGACCAATGATTTGATTTTCTTCTCATTAATTAACTCTTCTTTCTACTACCAAAATTACCACTGAAAGTAATGGAGATTCAAGAGGTTAACAGTACAAAAAGTCAAAGAATCCCAAAAAATGTTTATTTAAATTGAGTACATGTGCATGCTGATCTGGAGGAGAGGGTGAGGAGACAGAGAAATACTTGAAGCTTATCAACTTTGGAAAAAATATCACAAATGAAAACAAATCCACTTCTCTCGACGCTTATGGAAAGAAATGTAAACATTTCAAACAGCAAAACATTACAGTAGAAACCTACATACTGTTATCTTGAAGGAAATCATGGAATGATGCAATTTTATTAGGAAGCATTTATATATTACCTAGGATACAGAAAATTCTAAACAGTTACTTCCTACCACCCTTACTACCCCTAAAATAGAAAGGTTTGTTTAGTTCTTTGCATCTCCTCCGTCTCCCTCCTTGGTCAAAATCACTATCATCTTCTATCTGAACTCCTTCCTAACCGGTCTCACAAATTCTCTGCTTGCCAGGGCAATGTTTTGAGATATAAGTCATATTACTTCAATTCCCTGAATAGAATCCTTCAGTGACTGGATATTGCATTTAGAGTAAAATGAAAACTCCTAATAAAGTGCATAAACTTGCGGAGGTTCCATAATCAGAACACATTTTCTATCATCTCCTGGTCACTGTGTTCCAAGAATGCTGGGGCATTTGGACAATTCCTCTGCTTCACATGCTTCTCTGTCCTCTCCTCCTTTTCTTTCCTAATCCCCTCCACAGACACACACATACAACATACACACACACCCCTTGCCCACCCAGAGCCTTCCTGCCTGTGTGGGATTTCATGATCTAGTGACTACATATCTCTATGGCTTTATCAATTTTCTACTTCCCTGCATTTAGCCAGTACTTTAGTCCAAATTCCAAGAATGCACTAATCTCATCTCATTGAACCTGGTGATTCATCTATTCAAATTTCCTTCCATAAATTTTTTCACCTGGTGAAGTATTCATACTTCATGACTCAATTCTAATGGCACTATCTAGCTCAAGTCTTCTCTAATCAATTAGGTAGAATCAGGCTCACTTTCCATTCTGTGCCCTGTTCCTATTTTATCAACAGTTGTTACTATATGACACTGCAATCGTGTTTGTATGTTTGGCTTCTCAACCTTCCCTGAAGGGTTCCATGCAGTGAACCCCAAAAGAAAGTAGTGCTAGTGCTGCAGTTAAGGGGGGGAGCTCTGGATCAGGTTCCCCAGGTCCAAATCCAGCCCCAGCTCATACTATGTGACTTTTTGCAGGGCATTCAAAATCTCTAACTTGCAGTTACTTAATCACTAAAGAGAGCATTAATGGTAATACCTACATCATAGGGATTAAATGAGTTATTGTATGTAAAACACAGACACAGAGTAGGCATAGCAAGCTACCTTGAAAAGCATGTCAGAATCATAGGCTGGGAGGATTTTTCAAACCATATTTGCGCACAGTCTTCACTCTGGTTGTAATTTTGTTGCAACAAGCGATCTCTTAGGTATAAATATTTTGTATCCCTTAGATATATACGTGATATAAATCAAGAAACCCCTGGCTCCGTAGACCAATAGACAATCAAAGCTCAAATAGTTGAAAGATACATGACTTTGCTCACACTTTTTCTCAAGCTTGAAATTCCATTTTTTTCCTCTTGAGAGAATTTTATAGATCTTTCAAAATCTAATTTAAATTTAATTTTCCAATATCATTCTCTCTTCTGTAGTATCTTGTTTATATAACCAAAAAAGAAATACTGCATAGTGGTTATTCATATCACCCTCTGTCTTCTTGTTAGTCCAGGAGCTATGAGGGAAGGGTTTTTTGCTTTTATTTTCTGTTAATTTAACAAGCACGTATTGAATGATAATTAAGCTATTCAACTATAATGTCTCTAAGATTCCTTACTGATCTAAATCTTATAAATTTTATTATTCTGTTCTATTTTAAGAAACAATCCATCCGTTAAAATTAATCAATTTCCTTTCCAGAAAGCATTTTGGTAATATTTGGTAATATCAAGCACCTGAAAAAATCTTCATTGCCTCTAATCCAGCAATTATAAATCTGAATCTACAGGGTGTCCAAGTTGCCATATATAGGGAAAATGGGAAACTGTAGCTGAATGTACCTTTATTTACAAAATATTCATTACAAAATTTTTCCTTTGTATGGAGACTTTTGGGATACCATGTCTATTAAAGAAACAGCCAGAGATATAATTTTTAAAAGGCTATGAATAAGGATGTTCAACATGATATACTTAAGCTGGGAAGAGTCTAATTTCCTATAAAACTCAAATTACTCACTAAATATGACACAATCATAGAATGGATTATTATGAAATCCTAAATGGTTTTTGAACTGTATTAACTAGCATGGGAAAATGTTCCTGTTACAATTTTCAGTGAGAAAAAAATGTAAGATATAAAAATGAACGCAGATACCCAGTCAAACAGAATGATGAATTCATAGACTGAGCCTTCTCTCTGTTGGAAACACATAGCAGTGAAAGATAACATAAAAAGAGGAAACTAAGCAGAGTATGCTTGTTAAAAATGTAAATATCTCGTTGGATCTGAAATAGCAGAGAAGCCCAAGTTAATAAACAGAGCTGAAATAAGAAGTCACCAGACAATGAATGTGGAGAAAAAAGCAAAGAGCTTGGCTTATGTGAGGACTGGGTACGGGAGAGGACAGACAGGAGGGAAGAGAACCAGTCTCTGCACTGAGTTAACTGGTCTCCAACTCATGAAAGGAGGCTGAGAATGGCTGCAGCCCATATACGCAGTTGAATGTCCAGGGTAGCAAGAGTAGGTAGACATAGCTTTTCAGTCCAGATCTCAGCCACGTCATTCACTAGCTTGGTGACTGGATCTGTAATAAATCTAATATGCCCACAAGGCAGGAGCCTCACCCTGCTGACAGCAGCTTTGGTTCTGGCTACCAAGGGTAGGCCAAGTTAAAGCAGTTGGAAAAAATCAAATGACAGTGAAGGATTTTGGGGGTCCAAAGGAAGGGAGAGAGCGAGGGAGGGACAGATGGATCGATAGAAGGTCTCTGTCACAACTCTTCAACTCTGCAGTTCTAACACAAAAGCAGCCATTGGCAATATGTAAACGACTAGGTGTGGCTGTGTTCCCAAAGAATTTTATCGACAAAAAGAGGTCAGATTTAGCCCTTAGGTCATAATTTTATGACACCTTCTAAAAATCAACATTGACACCAGAAAGAAAACTAATGAGTCAAATGACAACTTATAAAAATCAACAAATGGAAGATGAATTCATTTCAGGTGAAACAAAAACTGAAAAGGACTTTAATATATTTTTATTAATATCAAGGAGATAATGGAAAGATAATATACAAAGTAAGATCAAGAAATTACTTTTGAGGCAAAAATGAGTATGATAAAAACCATATTAGAAGTCTCAGAAACAAAAATTATTATGATTTAAAAGTAACTACATTGATAATATAAACACTAGGTCGAACAGAGTCAAGGAATCAATGAGCTGGAAGACAACGTTGAGGAATGCTTGACGATTACAGCAAAAGGTGAGGGGAAATTTTAAAAATTCATATTTAGATAATTTAGGAGACATGGAGGAGTAGATCAAGGGGTGCTGATGTACATCGAAAAGGAATTTCAGGAAAAGAGGAGAAAAGTGAAGTAATACTTGAGCAGATAATGACTTGAGAAATTTTAAGACATTAAGGAAACCATCAGTCCTTAAATTGAAAGTTCTAAGTATAGGGCAAGATAAAAAAAAAAAAAGAAAATACATTCATACCATACATATCAAAAGAAAGCCAAAGATGAATAAGGATAATAAGAAAATTATACAAATAATCAGAAATAAGACAGATTATCTACAAAAGAATGACTATTGAGAATAGATAGATCAGTAATAAGAGACGCCAGAAGAGAACAAAGGTATTTCCAAAACATGGATGTAAAATAAGTAAATCTAGAACTCTATTTCCAGCAAAATTTTCATTCAAGAATGAGAGGAACAACTTTTTTTTGGTTATTTTTTGGACTAAGAATTTAACACCCATCAGCTCACACTGAAAGAACACCAAAGGGGAATGACAGCACAGTAATTGATTAAATATATTCATAATGTTATTACCTAATGATTTTAAAACAGTAGTAATGATTTTAAGAAAAATGGTAATACTCAAAGTCTGGAAAAACACTAGAAGGAAAGTGAAAGGGGCTTAATTATTAGAATGCTCTAAAACTCTTACCTTATTTGAAGGATAAATATACTACATAAATTTATAGCATGCTACAAAATTATATAGTTAAGAAAATATATTAACATTTAGGATCACCCAATAAATTAACAGGTATACTATGTATAGCTACCAAAATATTATTGGAAGAGTTAGAGCGGGAATATTTAAAAAATTATCAAGGCAATAGATAATCAGAAAGAAAACAGAATGTAAATGAAAATAAATTAAATTATACTAATATAGTAGTATAATTATAAAGCAGAGAATATAAGATTGGATAAAAATTGCAAAAATTATGTGCACCATGGTCCCAATTGTATAATTCATGCATGTGCAATACACACACACCAGATAGAAATATATCAAAATATAAATATTATTTATCATTGGACTATAGGAATACAGATATATTTTCTTCTCTATATTTTTCAATGTTGTCTAAAGTTCCTATGCTTAACTGATATTAATTTTATAACATAACACAGTGGATCCCCTCATCCACAGAGCATACTTTTCAAGACGCCTAGTGGATGCCTGAAATGACAGATAGTATTGAAACATATATATACTACCTTTTCTCCTATGCATACATACCTAAAGTTTAATTTATAAATTAGGCACAGTAAAAGATTAACAACAGTAACTAATAATAAAATTGAACAATTATAACAATATACTATAACAAAAGTTATGTGAATGTGGTCTCTCTTTCTCAAAATATCTTATTGTACTGTATTTACCCCTCTTGTGATCTGTCCATCTGATAACCAAGACAAATTGTCTAAGTGACTAACAGGTGGGTTAGTGGATACACTGGACAAAGGGATGATTCACATTTGGGAGTGATGGAGTGGGACAGTGCAAGATTTCATCACGCTACTCAGAATGGCACACAAGTTAAAACTTATCAATTGTTTATTCCTTAAATTTTCCACTTAATATTTTCCGACTGCAGTTGACTGCGGGTAACTGAAGCCACGCGTAGTGAAACCACAGAAGGTGGGGGGAGCTATGGTAGAAAGCTATTTTTAAAAATGCTTACTTTTTTCCCTCTCCTCAAACATAAGAAAAAAAAGAAATATCGGGAATTAACAATTTTAAACGTAATAGTTGCAAACTAATACTTGTAAGCTAATAATTCACTATAAACATGTTTAAAGACTAGTTTTTCCTACGTATCTCTGGACATGGACATTGCTTCAATTTGAAGATACAGTTAATGGATTTTAAACATATTTTCAAAGTCAAATATTGAAATAAGACAGAAAGTGGGCGGGAGGAGGAAGAACAAAGAGAGAGAGAGGATGCAGGGGAGAATTTGATGAGAACACTCTTGTCCAGTTCCAGTAACTTAATTACTCAATACTCGGCGCATGCTGAGTTGATAGAGTCTTGTGGCAAATGCTACAATTCCTACCAAGAAAGGCACCAGAACAGAAGTCATCATTTGGCATGACTACATCAAGAAACGCTGCTGACAGCCACAGAAGATCAAAAGCAGATCGGATTGCTTAACAAACTACATGTCACAGAGCTCAGAAAGCCATGCGAGCACCCTAAGGAGCTATGGAAATCTTGGGAGTAAGTAGAGAAACCGAACACAGTGGACGTTCTTATAAATGCTAAAACGAGACTCAGCTGTCTTACTAAAATGTCTCAGCCCTTCCTTATAAAGAAAAATCAAGTCTCCAAGCAGAAAGAGAAGTGATAGAGCCAACAAACGAGTGACTTCACGGTTAGAGCTTATGTCTTTATCAAACTAATCACACCATTTATTCTATTTTTACCTTATTATGAATAGCCAAGAGTAGATATTTACTGTATAAAAGGTATGCCTTACATACATTATCCCATTTTCTAAACCTCTTTAAAACAATTTGCCTCTGGAAAAAAAAAATGTGGACAGGCTGTTTGAATCTTCTTAAAGGAATTCCATAATTTGATCACTTGGAATCATTTTTATAGGCTACTTTGATCAAAGAAGATATTGTTTTAAAGTAATTGTATCTTAAATAGCATAACCCAATAATCTACCTTTTGACTCCCATTTAGTCAGATGGATGTGTAGATCTATTTATAGCCATCTTATTCCTAAAAAGGACAGGAGGCAGCTTTATTTTATGCTTTGTTGATAGGAAATGCTGCATTCAGGATAAATCTTTACTTCCTAGAAAGTGAATTTAATTTCTGTCCACAAGATTTCCTTCTTCGTGTCCATACTTCTTATTTTCCATGGAAAAACCAAAATTTTGGAAAGCAAAAAATGAGGTAAGTTATGAGTTTTGTGTCAGTTTTTAATCCTCAGCATTTGACAGCTTTGTAAACAGCTCTTCAAGCTGATTTCATTTTATAAGAACAGTAATATATAATTACATTATTTCATGAACTATAGTTTCATTTTCCACCTTCAATGGAAGCTCCTGAGAGGCAAAGGTCATTCTTCTGTTACTAACATAGCACCAGCCTTGCACTTCTCAAAATGTGTTCTAACAACTACAGAACCCACCAGAAACTGTGAAAAAAAAAAGTGCTCTGTGGTCAAATAAACTGGAAAACTATTTCTTTCAGAGAATACTTTGATTTCCTTTTAAATTTTTAACTTAACCTAGCAGTTTCTATATGAATTTGATCATGAAACTCCCCATTTATTCAATTCTACCAAATTGTAACAAGCTATGGGCAAACTTGGGAAAAAACTGCCAGGCAAACGTTATAGCTGTTAGTTGAGGGTATCCAAATGCGGCCCCTTGACCGAATCCAAGCTTCACAGAACAAATCCCTTTATTAAAAGGATTTATTCTGTAAAATTTGGATTCTGTCAACTATAGGCCTTTTAGGTAAGTTCATCTTTTCCCTACATAAAGTGTAAACCCTCACGGTTAAAAGCATGTCCTTAACCCTCTGAGGCACTCAAAAATTGCTAAGATGCACCTTCAATATTTATTAATTAATTAATTTATTATTTTTTATTCCAGAATATTGTGGGGGTGCAAATGTTGAGGTTACATATATTGCCTGTGCACCGATTCAATATTTAATCTTCTGTAGCTACCACATTGCTCAAGAAGGCAAATGCACACATGCAAATAGTATTTGGCTACTTGTCCTTTTCAAACCCATTATCTGGTGTTAGTTAGCTCTTTATTTTTAGCTCCAAGTCTTGTGAAAACTTGCCATTTTCATGGCTACATGTATACTTAATACCTATAATAAGAAGGTATGGATATAAAAAAATGGGATAACATTCCAAAGTGATGCAACAACAGGAGCAAACATAAATCCCCTGATAATAAGATTACCATTCCTCTCATTTGTCAAATCATCTGTAAACTATGAAATCCTACTTTACAAGGACTGTTGATGGAAGTATGAAGTATTATCCCGATCCCTTAGAAATGCCCCTAGCACCACATCGGAGTGCGTTGCGCGTGTGTGCGCGTAAAATTTCATAAGCAAACCAAGATACCTGGCATAAATTTGAAGCACGATAAATCCCACAGCATGAATTTTTTTTTAATGCTTTAAGAGTTCATTCTTAACTTAAATACATAGTACCATAGTATTATACAAATGTAACATAATTTTATTTATTATTATTATAATAAAAATAGAGCAAGTCAAGGCAGTTTTTCTTGGGCTCAGTTCATGAGCACCAACATGTAAGGTTCCACATCTAAGTGACCTAATTTCAGCCCTCTTCAACAGTGATGACTGTACCTTTGTGTATCCATAGCACTCAGCAAACATCTGACATGAACCAGGCCCATAAAAAATGTTGTTGAATATAAAGAACTATAAGCAAACTACATGATGTTGCCATGTTCATTGAAATCCATATGAAAACATCTGTGACCAGAATGTAACAACTCCATGAATTTGATTACAGATCAGTATCTTTGGATAAACACATCCCAAATTTGGGATAGAGTTCCTTAAAAAGTTATGTCTTTTTTTGGTGGATGGGGTTGCCAAGCATCTTCTTCTCATCTAGTAATACAATATCAAATGAAAATCTCACGTAAATTTACTTGCTCCTTATCTGTATCTAATAGAGCTAGAAAGAGGCTTAAATAGATAGCTGAGGTGTTCTCAACTCCATAACAGTAAGAATAAATCTCATGAAGAGAGGATAAAAGAGATTTTACTTAAAAAACACTAAAAAAAAATTGTCAACTATTTACTTTTGTGTAAATGTTACTTTTAATTTAGAAATCTGAAAAATTTCAAACTTTCTTCAAAATGATTTGATATAAGGCTTCTTGATTGACAATAAAACAATATACACGTACATGTTTTTTAACCAAATATGTAAAAGAAGATAATTTGTTCCCAGGAAAGTTCGCAAGCCACAAAATCTTAGCAATTTCCCTATACCAAGGGAGAGCGGGGAGGGACTATTTATCTTTTAATGATAACATAATTTGTGTCCAACCATGACATGATGAATGTCCAAATGTTCTTGGCTATAAAATTAAAATAAAACGCAAACTTGCTCCTGATGAAATAGATTGTTATTAAAATAACCAAGAAATTATTCAATAACTGAATTTTTGATACATATAACTTTTTAAACAAAAGAATAGGAATATTGGCAATTTTTTTCTTTTGCCATACCAAAAAAAATTTGTGCTAAAAGGCTATAAAGAACTGATTTACTTTCTTCAAAAACATTGAAAAGTCTGCCTTCTCCCACTAAAAAAGCATAAATTAAAAAAACATGAGTTCAAGATGATAAGTTACCTTTCAAGTCTTTCTTCAGTTTTCTAAGATCTTTTTGAAAATCTTCAAACTTCATGTGTGAAGCCTGAAAAAGGTCCTGCGGTTCTGGCAATGGAAAGACACACTGCTCTTTTCCAGCATCCTAATTAACAAGAAATACAGAATTTTTAAATAAACCAGCATTGATATAAATATGAATAACAGCAGCAATAACAGAAACAAAAAAAAAATGCCAAAGCACCCAACAAAAAAATAACAGAATACGACTATTCGTAAAAACTCTTACCTCATCAAAATTTCGAAGATAATATGAAACAATATATGACAAAAGGCTTCTGCTATTGTCCTAGGCAGAAAGACCAAAGTAAGTAACGTTTTTTAAAAATGATAAATATATAGCGTTAAAGAAAATAAATTCTAGTGAATTCACATATATACATGAAAACATTTAGAATGCAATGTGAAATTTTACATTTTGAATTGTCTTAGTTATTGTATCTAAGGAATTGAAGGCATAGAAGATTCCCCCGCTCCTCCGGCCCCCGTGTTCCAATCTAAGCATAGTTGTTTAAGGGTGGAGTCTTAACTGTAAATACTTTCCTATTTTTACCAGCCTAAATCAGAAATTTAGTTCATTAATTTTTATTTTATTATTTTATGTTTTTATTAGGAATTTTTGATCATTATTTTTATGTTTTAAAACTACTGTCTTAAATAAAATCATTAAATATTGCTAGCATTTATTTATATATATATATAGAGAGAGAGAGAGAGAGAGCTGGACTAGCAGGTACCCCTCCAACACTAAATTTGATTGAGACTCATTAGCATATAAACCGGAGAGATGAAAAAGCTAAGTATCATTTTGAGTAAGTGCAAGCTTTTAAAATGCCAATGCATATTATGATTTGTTATATCAGCAATGAGATTGAGCAATTAATATCCATGAAGCTATAAACAAGACAATGTATACATAGTTCCACAGAAAAAAATGTAAAATTGTTTTATATTTAACAGATTTCGAAGAACAGATTTTCACTTCCTTTTTGGCAGATTTAGAAGCATTAATTTTTAATTAACTTTTTTTTGCATTGCTCCAAATTAGTAGGAGACACTCTGAATCAAGAGACCAAATACATATTGTACTTTAAAAACAAACCCTATGATAAAAACTATGTTCTCTGGACTGTTTGACATAACCATGATTTTTCCTCTATTTATAAAAAGAGCAAAACCCCTTCACAATCGAGTTTGACATGAGACAGTAATATATCTATTAGAGACTTCCTTCCTGAGACAGGATTTGCTTGTGAAAGGATTTAAGCAACCTGACTTCCTTTCTCTCTCCTAACTTGTAAATCAATGAAAGGGTTGGCAGTACCTGAATCAATTAACACCACATTCATTAAAGGCCTACTGACAGGAGAAAATTCTGCATGATGGAAGTAACAGCTCTGTGCATGCAGGTCTACAAGTAGTACTGAGAAGTTACTACAGTTACATTTGTTTTATAGAAAAAGAACCAATTCTGGAAGACTTTGCATAGCTCTTCTCAGAGTTCAAGTGAAATTATTTTTAAAAATCTTACTTCTGGATTAATTACTTTAGATTACCCCTTAATTAAATTAATGAAATTTAACTCAATGGAGGATTGAATAAGAGATATATACCAATACAAAAAGAAACCCCACAAATAATCTCTTACTTGTATATGATTACTAGAATCTATTTCCAAACCATTTTCTAAGTTAAACATATTGATGCTATTTATATATTTCAAAGTTATTTGTTTCAATCTAACAAGCAGTTGCTAAGAACTATTCAAGAACTACCATATGTTTAGAAAAGATCTTGTCTTTTCTTTGTTTGTTTGTTTGTTTTTTTAAAGACAGGAGTCTCACTATGTTGCCCAGGCTGGCCTCAACAGTCCTCCTGCCTCAACCTCCTCAGTAGCTGGGACTACAGGCTCATGCCACCACACCCAGCTTGAGCTTTTGTTTTTTAAACAAATTTTATTTATCAGGTCTATATATTGTAGGTTTCCACGAAAATGTGTATCATGCAAATATGACAGTATTTGAACAAACCACCACAAAAATCACAAAAATCATCTGCTGTTGCTGTACCAAGAAAGGACTATGAGTTATTCAATTTTGGAAAAGCAGTGTCTAGCATTTCATAGATGCTCAATGAAAGAATGTTGAATGAAAAAAACATATACATACACACACACACACACACACACACACAGTCCCTGACTTATAATAGTTCAACTTAACAATTTTTCAACTTTACGATGGTACAAAAGTGATAAGCAGTCAATAGAGATTGCACTTTGAATAACCATACAACCATTCTATTTGGCACTTTCAGTACAGTATTCAATAAATTACATGAGATATTCAACACTTTATTATAAAATAGGTTTTGTGTTAGATAATTTTGCCCAACTCTAGGCTAATTGTAAGTTTTCTGAGCATATTTAAGGTAGGTTAGGTTAAGCTATGATGTTCGGTAGGTTATTGTATTAAACTCATTTTTGACTTGTGATATTTTCAACTTTGGACAGGTTTATTAGGATATAACTCCCATAGTAAGTTGAAGAGCATCTGTATATGAATGAATAAAGAAATTGTTGACTGGCAGAAAAGACCAAAAAAAAATGTATCTCTCTCTTATGAGGGAGATTATTTCATTATCTAAGAAGAACAATCCATATATTTTCATTTCTATAAGCCAATTACGAAACTTAGTAATTTCCTTCACATAGTGTTCTGTATGATCATTCCTTTATCAGAGAAACACAACTCTTTTATTTTCTAAGCATACCATCTCAAACTTGAATCTGTGACTCCACTCTGACCATGATCTCTTTATATTTCTATTGGCACTCTCATACTCTCTTAGATACCAGTTTCAAACAAACACAACTGTAGAAGTAGGACCAAAAAATAGTTAGGTCTGCAAAAGGGCTTAGACATTCCCATATATACCAGTATCAGGAAGAGAATGATCATCTTTTATATTTTATCTACAAACTATGTTCACTCATCTTTGTTTTGTTTTCAAAACATGGGCCTGTTGGCCTCCATTGCTTAACATGGTAAAGAAGAAAATAAGAGATATACCGTCCTATTCATAGAAGATAACTAGCCCTCATATTCCAAATGGATAAATATTAGCACACATGGTAAAGATCAAGTAAAAAAATTATTTTTATTTTAAAATAGTGTAATTATTCATTGGATATAGAATTCAAAACTACTTACTTCAGGAAACATTATTATTCACTAAATCACAAATATCTGATGGCCATCACTTTTATGTAGCTCAGAACATAAAGAAACTTTTGACCTTGGAACACAAATCAATATTTATTACAACTGGTTTACAGTCAAACAGAACATCTAATCATCAATTTCCCTATATCCATTCACACAAAATACTTACACTGCTTTTGACATCTTTCAGCTTTGGAAGAATGTCTAATCCAAAGCCATCTGCTTGTCCCCGAGTGTTATTTCCACTATTCATGTAGTTACCAAAGGCTAGAACCAAACCCAGAACCTGCATAACACCTGGGCCATTTTTTAATGTCTGTAAAATGGAACAAAAAAACAGGTTTTCTTTTATGCAAAGTTTTGTTTGAATCATCTTAAGTCAGTGCCAGCTATTTATATTATATTATACTAATAGTTTCAGGTCATAACCAAACTTTTATCATTACTCATTATTAGGTATATTTTAAGAGCAGTATTTCCAAAGTTAACTTCAAAAAGTTGCACCACCAACCAGCATTCAGGTATGCCTTTGTAAGCTGAGAGATGCCAATCTAGGTCATTTCTATGATGTAATTGCAAGGAAAACAAATAAGCCTATAATATGAGAACTATTACAAAATAATATCACTTCCATCTTCTTAATAGTACCTATGTCTGAAACAATACAAATTTTTGGCATCACTTATAGGAAACCAAAAAGCAGTTATAAAGATTAGTTTCCAAATTTAGACTTACCCCCCAAAAGTTCACACTCACTTCTTCCAAAACACTGTGTTTACCTTGAATTTGCACATCACCTCTTCTAAAAATGTAAGCCTTTAATATAACAACAGCTTTTCCCTTTTCGAAATGATTTACCACAATCAGAACGAATGGTACTATTGATTTTTGACGAATTGTTTTAAATGTTAGCATTGGTCATCTCTGCCAAGCATTTATTCTTTGTTTTCAGAAGAATATTTATCTTCTGTTGAGTCATATGGTTGTTCCTAAATCATTTGGTTGGAATAATTATTAATAATTTGTTGAAGATCCCTTCCAAAAACAATGAAGGAAAGTAAATATTATAAAATGCCTTCAAATTGCATTCATTTGGAAGTCTGATTCTGAGAGGACCATGAAAAGTAAAGATATTGTTGGCAAAAGCAGAGGGCAGAGAATCTCTAGAGGCCAACACACACACTGGCCACACTCTAGCATCATGGTCCTGCAGCCCCGTGCGCCAGTATGAAAATTTGCTTTGATCTTGAGAATCACAAAATGTTCCCTTCCGTGGGACTGCTATCCTTCAAATTTAATGAGTACTTAGAGTAAATGATAATTTTTTTGAAATATGAACATAATTGAATGAAATTAAATATCAGAACTCAAGTTCAGCTCTCTTTGGACCAGAACCCACCTCACACAATTTCTGTAGTAATTCCAGTTTGCGACGAATTGAGCAAATGCTTTCTGAAAACGTGGATTGGAAAAGGATGCAAAAGACTCGCTCTGAAAAGTTGGGGATTAGTGACAGCTCATAAAGGAACCTAAGGAAATAAAGCCAAATTAATAGGAAAAATATAATTCACATAAACAGATGTTTATCTTCATTTCATTCATAACAAGGATGCACTGAAGATGCTGCACTTGCATCTCCCAAACAGAAAGAGTCTACCCATAGCCTGGATGCCTCTGCATGGTTCTAAGACGTGCTTACTGTTCAGGTTTGTCCAGAGACTTGGGATTTTTCTTGTCTTTGGAAGATCGGCCATGCTTTTCAATTTTTTCCAGTTCGTCCGACTGTGCTCTCTAAAAAAACAAAAGCCAAGTGGTTTTTCAAAATCTGGTCAATTGAACCTTTAGATAGTGATCTAATTATCTTGTTAAATCTAATGATCTTAATACAGTAAAACTCTATATATTTTCATATTTCTTAGCATCTGTATATAGTAAAGCTTGACTTAATTCACAAGGCATTTTAAAATGTAAATATGTTTAATGCAAACCAGATCATCTCCAAATCTTCCAAATAATATTATTGACTATTAGTGATCTGCAAAATGTTTATTCATTCAAGCATGCTTTAAAACAATAAAGTTTTCCCTTGTTATTTTGGCTGTTTATAATACTCTCTAGAATGCAAGAATTTCATTTTAAATTGGTACTTCTTATTCAGAAATCAATCAAGTTAAATTTGGAAGTAACTTGATCCTAAAGTTTTTGTAACATTTTTAATAACAACAAAAAAGTACTATTTAACTATTGCAATCAGTGTTTACTGCTTTTTGAATTTTGGGAAAAGAAAAGTACACTTGAATTATTAAAAAACAAAAATAAAAGGTTTTGATCCTTTCGCTGAATTTTCTTTTTGATACAAAAATGCTCCAGGCTTATTTTCTTTAATGTCTTCTTTCATCTTTTATAATTGCAAACTAAAAATTTGTCATCCTAAATTTATTTCCTTATGAGAGACAATCTTCTGCATTTTTAATATAAGGTAGATGATTTTATAGACTTCAAGGAACACAAATCTATGCCTTTTTATGGAGCATTACGATTATTTTTATTTGAGTCCTGTCTTTATTTTACAACTGGCAAAGATGCTTTAAAAGAGCCCAAATACTACATTTTCTAAATGCATTAAGGAGTGTAAGTAGACCACTATATGAGTTTTGAGTCTTAAAATTCCTTTAATATTATTTTTGTTTAAACAGAAAAGCAGCCCAGCCAAGAACTGCTGTAGAAGATAAAGTCTGTTAGTTTTCTAGAGAATTGATAGACATCATCTAAAAGCTAAATCCTGCTTTGTATTTACTGATTATTTTGCAATGCAGGTTTTCAGTTGATGGGATTAACTAACAAAGACTTGTTACCTCAAAAGAAGCTTCTTTTAACAGGAGAAGAATTGATGACAGATCAGCCAAAGAGAAAAGTTTGTCCTCCGATAATTTCATAAATTTTGCTTTTGGAATGTGATGTGTCAAAAGGATACAAAGAAGTAAAGGAGGTGCATTTTATTGCAAATATCTCAAGCTACTCTAAAATTAAGAATCTTCTTCTAGAATTTAAATTGCATAGTAATCTTACATTTTCCCCCCATTTATTGGGACCCCGCCCAAGAATTTTAACAGAATAAATACCACCTCATTTCAGTTACTTATAAGAGTCAGCTTCACAGATACTATCAGAGGACCACTTTAAAGCCATATTACAAGATGGACTTTTTAAAAGGGCCATACCCACCCATCTGGCAAATGAGAGACCAGGGTTATATTCTAAAAGAATATTAAAGCTAAGAACACCAATAAGGCAAGGGCTGTTTTAAGATACACAGGTCCACACCAAAGTATAACATATAAAGGTTTCTAATCCTTATAATCTCTCTAATCCTTTAAGAGAAATGAGAGCTTCTACCAGAATAGGTGGTTAGTGTTCTATCTCCAAGCCCAACTGCATACTATACTCAAAACTTCATCAGAAAAAAAAAATCCAGCTTTCTACAGTCTGGTATAGTTATTATGTTTGTTGGTTTAATTTTGTTTTTTGAACTTTAGATACCTTGCCATAGACTCAACCCAGCTGTTGAGTGGACTCAACCGAGGGTTGAATTGACTAGAAACCTACTCCACGGACCAAGTAAATCTCCTTGGATCTTAAAAAACAAACAAAAACAATTAAAAAGGCAACTATAACAGAAAAAAGATGACCAAGGTAAGTCAAAGTAATAATTTAAGATACAAGAGAAGAATAAAATTCCTCTTATGTCTTCAGAACAAAGTGACTTTCCGGCAGTGCTATAGAATCATTTCCCAAACTATTCAACACATATGAATTACTAATTGCAGAGTCCTTTATATTCCATACCCTATTAGACCATTTCTGCTCATTTCAGAAAGAAACAAAGCTACACCCTAGGTTGACAGTATGTTTTATGGCAAGTAGAGACAACTGTCAATATATCTGTGCCCCCAAAACACCTTTCTTCTTCCCCACAACTATGTGTGCACGATGCTATGTCTTCTACTCTTTTTCTTTTTCTCTCTAGAGCTCAACCCCACATCAGGTAATCTCTGGCCCTCTCACTCTCATACACAAATACACACACGCACACACACACACATGCATATGTATATACACACACACTGTCGATTCTCATTATTCATGCACTGGACACTGAATTAGTAAATACTGAACCAATTCTCCTAGGGAAAATGCAGGGTTCCTGTGAGCCTCTGGAGTCACAGCATCTTCATCAACTGATCAACACATAACATTGTTTCATGTTTAAAGACACCTTATATAATATATACTGTTGATTCATTAACACTCAACTTATGGCCAGCAGCACCATAACTCATTGCTCAACAAAGTTGGTCTAACACACAGATTTTCCCCACAGGGCGCATCACAGCCTTCATGTGCTTACGAACTCTAGACAGCACTTCAACACTATGCTTGGAGGCATTTTGAGACAGCAAAATCACTAACAAAAACATGACAATGCAACACCTATGGCACCAAATAGACTGCAAAAAGACACTTGTTTACTGTATAAGAGCTGAAACAAATAGGCAGCATAACACCTTGTAAGACATCAGCTAGGAATGGGCTCATCAGGAGACTCAAAATTTTCACCACTCAGCACATGTTCCTGAATAACCACAAAAGCCCCATGGGTATTGATTTTGGGGTTACAAATATATTTTAGTGACTAGGCAAATCTGCAAATATGCAATGCAGAAATAATGAGGCTCAACTTTGTATGAGTGTGTGTGTGTGTGTATATACACACATAGGTATATATGAGAGAGTCATTACAAGTATATACTCTTAATCCCCTTCATTTTTTCCCTTCAACCAATTACTTCACAAAAATGTTATCTTTTCATTCTGCAAAGCAATAATTGATATGCAGCAAGGTGGCAATGGTACACCTGAATCCACACATTTTGAAATAGTAATTGTCTTAAAGAAACAGGCGTACCAATCTCTAAAGCCCTTGACACATCTTAAAAGTCCCCTTGTACCCTGTATACACCCCAACAAATTGCAGACATGCAATGTAATATTCACTACTTAAGTAAAGATTCTCTGCAATTAGAGGGCAGAACTGCAGTTTTCTTTCAATATTTTTTTCAATGCAATATTTAAAATAGTCATTTGTGGGCTAGCCAGCCCAAGAACAAAACCACTACTTATAGTATGGTTGCATTTTTTAAAAAAATCCTAATTGTCAAGTGACAAGTTTCAAATGACTCCACCTCCTCTTCAATCTGATGATGCTTTGTTGGGGGGCAGGGGATCTTCACAAGAATAGTATATCAGTCAAAAGCAAATGAGAAATTATCCAGTTGAAATGTCCAGGTGGGGATATCTATGAGCTGCTAAGAATATAAGATAGGCTTGGAGTTTGTACATTCAGCAGATGAGTATTGCTTGCCTGCTATCATACACTGTGACATCATACACTGTGATATCATACACTGTGACATCATACACTGTGATAGCAAGGAGGAAAGCTAAGGCTAGCGAATCTCAGCTCTTGCCTCCAAGGAAGTCCACACAGGAGGAAGACAAATGCATAAACCGTCATGAAACAGTGTGACGGGTGCTCCTTGAGTGGTCCTAAGTAATGGCAGCATGACACAGTGAGGCTTGGGAGAACTTGAAACATTTGAAATCTACAAATAATTCTGGAAAACTTCTAGGGCAAAAGATAAACAATCAGGAATCAGCTATTTAAGTCAAAGATGAAGAGAACCCTGACGATGAAGCTTCAGAGGAAAGACAGAAGCCAGCCAAGGACAGATTCTGGAGAGGACTTACGTATCAAGGAATAGGCAGGAGGAAGAAGAAGAGTACAGATGTGAGAGAAGAGGTCAGAGATGGACAATGTAGGAAAAGAAACACTTTTATCCCCAGGGAAGGGAACAACGATGGAAGGGAAGAACAAGGACACAGAGGATTTGATTTAGAAAAAGAATATTAGAAAGATCGTTCATGGGGATAACCTTGACTCTGTGAATAAACGTGGAGGTGAGATCATCTCCCGCAAGTGAGGAACTCCAGGGCGGGGATGATGACTTGGCATGAAAGAGGTCTGCAAGAGCCAGACCTCTTTTGGTGTTCGTGTGAGGAACACAAACGCTGGGAGACAAGCAAAGTAAAGGGACTAAAATTTAACAGTGATTAACCAGCTCAGGAAAATGAACAGAAGGGGGCTCTAGGGAATGGTGGAAGAACAGGAGGGGAAATCGAGTTATTATTAAAATAACTTGAGGTACAGTGAAGATAAAGGACAGGTTCAGAGAAGTTATGGCACAGATGAAGAGAAAAAAAAATGTGCCTCCTAAATATCTTGCAAAGAATAACCACCAACACGCTTGACATGGCTCACCAAGGTCCCCACGGTTCAACTCTACTGTTTTCAAGATCCGTATGTACCAGCCACAAGCCCTCTCTCCCTGTGACATGGCATGGTAGCTCTCTCCCTTCCACCACAGCGTCCTTCCACATGTGGCTTCCTGGGTCTGGAAGGTTCTTATTAATCACATGCTCAATCATCACTTCACCGGGGAATCATCTTCTGAACAAAGATCATTTTCCAACCACTCTTCCTCTTTTGCCTTCTTGCCATTTAATTTTACACTTATTTTTGTGAATCTCTGATTAATATCTTCCCCATAGAAACTGAGAGTTCTGTGAGGGCAGGGACAGTATCTGTTTCTCACCTCGAAATCCTCTTTCCATCATACTAAAGCCTGAGTGCTGGCACTCCTGACAAAGAACAGAGAACTTCTTCGCTTGGACACTTTCTGCAAGCACCAGATAAGTACAGTATCATAGAATCATAAAAGTCTCAGGTTGGAAAGAAACACAAGACCATCTACTATAGCAGTTCTCAAACATTTTAAACTCAGGACTGCTATTCTCCTAAATATAATATAAGATGCCAAAGGGCTTTTGTTGTTGTGGATTACAGACAGTCCCTGACTGACTGTGGTTCAATTTATGATTTTTCAACTTTGTGATGGTGGGAAAGCAATAGGCTTTCAGTAGAAACCATACTTCAAATTTTGATTCAAAATTCTTTATAGTAACTTCATTATAAAATAGGCCTCGTGTTAGATGGTTTTTGCCCAACTGTAGGCTAATGTAAGTGATCTGAGCACATTTAAGGTAGGCTAGGGTAAGCTATAATGTTTGGTAGGCTAGGTGTATTAAATGCATTTTCAACTTAACAATATATTCAAGTTATGATGGGTTTATCAGCATGTAACCCCATCATAAGTTGAGGAGCATCTGTATGTCTATTGATATTAACTCTCTCAAAATAATCACAAAATCCCTCTTATATTAATGGAAATAATATATCTGATTAATTTTTTTTCTAATTTAAAATTAGAAGAGTTGCAATGTGTTACATTTTTGCCATTCTCTTTACTGTCTGGCTTAACAGCTGGATTCTATATCTGTTCTTGCATTCAATCTGTTGTAATACGTCATTTTGGATGAAGTAGGAAGAGAATCCAGCTTCACACAGACAGGTAGTTGGAAAATTGAAGAGTATTTTAATAGCTTTTTCAGATAACTGTGGATATTCTTCTTTGGTATTATACTAAGTTAGTTGCAATGTGGATATCAGTTAACTTTTTGTACTATGTTACATAAAAATTTACTATTCTATCTTGCGATTAGAATGGTCATTTGGAAAATATTGATGCACTGAGTTACACAGAGCTTCCAAATACTGGCATATGTCATTTTAGGTTATTAAGAATAAAATCAATTCTTTTTAAATATCACTGGCAATCTCATCGGAAAAAGTCTTTAACTATAGGGAAAATGTAAGCTCATGGTGACAGATACAAGATTTCCAAAATTCTAATTTTTGCTTTAGAGCTTGAATTTTATCATTGGCAACAAATATTATGAGTTCTTTTTCCTTGAATTAACTGGCTTACTTTGTTCATTTTCAAGAAAATGTCTAGCAAATACCAAAGTATGAATAACCACAGTTTGCCAGTGAGGTTTTTAAATAGAAATGGTGTTCCATGAAAAAAAAAAAAGAGTTCAATTCACAACTTAAACAATCATACAAGTACTTTTTATCAAAATAACCACTATACTTTGCTATGCAGCAGAAACACTTTATGTTTACTTTCCACTTTGTCACATATACTATTAAAAAGACACATACTCTCAAGAGTTGAGTTTTAATAAAATTAATTTACAATGTTTCATCAAGGAAACTGTCTTTTTTTCCCCCTGAAAGTTCATAATGGTGAAGAATTACAATGACAACTTGGTTTGGTACCACTGCTTTGATTCATGCTGAGGCACCAGCATTTTTATTACCATTGTTTTTGCACAATCATTGCAAATCTTTACATTGTCAAAGAGGTAACATCTTACTGTTACTGTGAAAATAGTTTTTGACCTTGCAGACACCCTTGAAAAAAACTGCAGGAATCCCTGGGCATCCATGGTGCAGACACTGAGAACTAATGTTTGGTAAAGACTTCTTAACTACTTGATTAGATTCTCTTCAACCACCCCCATATTCAAGCACTTCTAGTGACAAAATTCATCATCTCCCTAAACTGGTCATCATGTTGTTAAACAACACTGTCCAAAACCAAAACGGGCTTCTTTATAGTAAACAAAAATGTTCCCTCTATTTTCAGCCATTGGTCCTAGGTCTACTCCCTGGTGTTGATTCCAAATCTCTTTTAAATATGTGAGAAAGCTGAATTTTTTTTTTTTTAAACAGATGGGGTCTCGCTCTGTCACCCAGGCTGGAGTGCAGTGGCGTAATCATAGCTCACTGCAGGCTCAAACTCCTGGGCTTAAGTGATCCTTCCACCTCAGCCTCCTGAGAAGCTGGAACTACAGGTGCACACCACGACGCCCAGCTAATTTTTAAATTTTTTTGTAGAGATGGAGTCTCACTATGTTGCCCAGGCTGGTTTCCAACTCCTGGCCTCAAGCGATTTCCCAGTCACTGTTGACAGCACAGGCATCTACCCAATAACTCACACCATCGCACCAGATCTTCTGCCTGGAATGTGCTTCATTCACTTTGGCTAGGTACTCTCGGTTTGACTTGGCACAACCTCCTGTGGAAAGCCTGCCCTAACCACTTTGACCCCTGTTATAACTAGTCTCTCTCCAAGATGATACCACAGAACCTTGTAATTGCTTTGTTTTAGGCTACACTTACCACAATGTCTTCCTGGTGATATGCATATATACATATCCTCTTCTTCTACTGACTGGAATTTAAGCTTTTTGAGGAAAAGGGCCATGTCTCATGTATCTCTATGGTCCTAGTGACTACCATGGTTCATGGTATATAGTTAACAGTCAGTAATTTTTCTTTTAAACAGTGAGAAATTCAATCATCAATTGAATAGAGAAAAAAAAGAAGGCCTCTCAAGTCAGGTGGGGAAGAGAGAAGACAGAAAGAGTAAGGATAATGACAGGACAATGCAAGAAATGTTAAGGACATAATGATATGTAGATAATGCCAATTGTTTATCATTTATCTTAAGAGTTTAAGGAGGGTCTTTAACAGGTCATATGAACTCCAAGATAGATAGTGATATATGCGTAAGGCAAATTTAGTCTTTTCAGATGCCAGTACTCAAGCAGGTAAATAAAAAAGTAAAGCTGTGCCCAGCAAAGGTATAAATTCACTCATCTATACACTCATTCAATACAACTCTACTGTGCAGCTATCATTCATACCGTATGTAGAAATACATACGTGTGTAAAGGTACAAGAATAAGGTCTAAAACAGAATAGCAACGTTAATCTAATCTGCAAAAGTTTGTTCTTCATTAATACACTACGACCAGTTGTTTCCGGCCCATCATCTTGGCTTCCTCCTTCCAAAATATGAGGGTGACATTATGCTTTTTGTCCATGGCTCCTGGTTCATAACTCCCACATCCCTTGTTATTTCTCTTCAAGGCAGGCCGTAGATACTAAAAATAGATACTACTTTCCCCCCACCTTTCCTGCTTGGAGCTAGCCATAAAGCAATTCTCTGTCCTACCTTGTCTGACTGTAGATCATAAGACCCTCATTTCAGAAGGGGTCCTGCCCCATAACCAGGAGGAAAGAACACTGTACAGAGAGACCAAGAAGAATCTGAACACACAAGCCTTGGTGGGCTTCCCCACCCATCCTATCAGTATTAATATCGGGCTCCTTTTGTTCAGTCACATTACTACACGTTGTCAATCATGCTATCCAGTGAAGTCTCTATAAAAGGCCTAAGAGGACAGGATTTAGAAAGCTGCTAGATAGCTGAACACGTGGAGGTTCCTGAAGGGTGATATGCCCAGGGAGGGCATGGAAGCTCCATTTTCCTCCCTTCTACCTCACTCTGTCCATCTCTTCATCTATATCCTTTGTAATGTCTTTTATAATAAAGCTCTACACATAAATTTCCCTAAGTACTGTGAGCTGCTCTGGCAAATTAACTAAACTCAAAGAGGGGGTCATGAGAACCCTAGCTTGAAGCTGATGGCTCAGAAGCTCTGGAGGCCTGGACTTGCACCTGGTGTCTGAAGTGGGTGGGGGGAATTCTTGTGGACTGAGCTCTCAAGCTGTGGGATCTGAGGCTAGCTCTGGGTAGATAGCATCAGAATCGAATTGAACTAGAGAACACCCAGCTGGCGTCTGCTGCTTGGTGTGTAGGGAACCTCCCACCCCACATTTGGCCACAGAAGTATTCTGTGTTGATTGTAGTATGGTATGAGAGCAAAGGAAAACACAGTTTGAGTTGTTTTTCCACACTCATCATGAGCGATCAAGCAAAAGTCTGTTATTTTCTACCCACGAAGCCCCCAAATTCTTACTCTTATCTGCAATCATACAACTTATCTCAAACCAGTGACTGAAATTTGTACCAGAACCCAGAGGTCATCTGGATTATTTTGGTTTTGTTTGACTTCCAAAATAAATTTAGCCTCAAACGTTCTTCTCTGGTCTACCAGTTTGACATAACCATAAGGGTCAGGTTTTTAAAGAGATGAATTTTATTCATTCACCTATTCATTTAAAGGCTATTGTTTACCAAGCATTACACTAGCTGCTGGGGATAAAAAAGATCTATGTTGGAGCTGGGTGTGGTGATGTGTGCCTGTAGTCCCAGCTACTCGGGAGGCTGAGGCAGGAGAATCGCTTGATCCCAGGAGTTTGAGGTTGCAGTGAGCTATGATGACGCCACTCTGCTCTGTACCCAGGACGACGCAGCGAGAATGTCTCAAAAAAAAAAAAAAAATATATGTTGGGCTTCAGATTCAAGCAAAAGCCAACAAAATGTCATATCAAGTTGATCTTTACACTATTCTTATTTGCTTAACCCTTCTATAGCTACCTTATTCCATTGCTTTTTAAAATTATGTACAACTTTGTATATATGAAGGGGATGCTTGTGATACACCTAGAGTTCTAACAATGGCAATGAGAGTCATTTGTTGAAATAGGTTCTGTCACCCAGGCCGGGTGCAGTGGCGTAATCCAAAGACATGGCAAAGTGGCTACACGCTCACATGCCAATTAATAACACAAAAGAATTTCCAGGTTCCAAATATTCCACAAACAAACCTTCCTCTCCCCGTCTTGTCCACTTCCATTCAGAGAAGTCCCTTCTAAGAGGAAATCATTTCAGTCTCTAGTACTACAAGGGTTATCTTTTGGCTACTTCCTTTCATTTTCTACCTACCTCTTCCCACTCCCCCCCTGACCATCTGCAGACAATCATCTGCAGAATATCCCTTTCTCAAGATTTATTATGTTTACCTATAAACAAAATAGACCCCAGTTGCTGTTAACCTGGATGCTTTCACCAGTTACCAAAGATTCATTACACCTAAAACTCTGCCACCCTCTTCACCTGACCACCAGCCTGTACAGATTCAGATTCCTGGCTATTACCCCTGATTTCACCAAGTATTTTTACCTCCACTACCCTAGACTCATATACCTCCTGGAACTCAATTCTACTATTTCAACTCCTGGGAAAAATTATCACTTCTACAGAGAGAAAGAGATTTCTTTTTTTGGGGGGGTTGGGGGAGGTAGATACTGACATTGACTGATACCCATTTCTGCTGCCTGAGTCTGTGAATGGTGCTAAGCAAATGTTTATCAAATGGTGTTTCAGAGAACACTAACTTAGATTCCTGAAACTTACTAGGAATTGTATATTACATCTATTTTAAAGACCCATGATGCCAAATACTCTGAGAAATTATATTGTTGAAAAGACTATTTAATTTTGTTTAACAGCATTCCTCATACTTAATTGATCACAAAACATGAGTGTTGGGGGGGGGGTATGTGTGTGTAAGACAGAAAAAGAGAGAGACAAAGACACCTGGCAGATGATGCCATCATCCTTGTCCAAACTAGAGCAATCTCTCGACTCAACTACTTCAGTATCCTGCTTGGTCTCCTCAAAATCATTCCTGGCTCTCTCTATATTCTATGTAGCACCCAGTGTGATTTTTTTAAAAAAACATGCAAATTGGAATGTGTATACCCTACTCAAAACTCTTTAATGGTTAACAATTATTCTTAGAATAATACCTGGACATACTGGCATGAACAAATATAGGGAGGCAATAAAGGAAGGAAAGAAGGGAGACTGGCCAGTAGTCCAGGCACTACTTTCCTCACAACATGAAGAATGCCATGGTGAGGAGCTCCCTGGGTTTTCTGTTTCCACCCCATTTATCCCAGATGGGGTGCTGGAAAAGCTTGGAATGTGGAACGACCAGCAGACACAGGGAAAACAAGAGGAAAAAAAGCCTGTTCCCTTCCTCCAGCCAAAGGACTAGGAAAAAGGTGGTTTGGCAGAATAGAAAATCTTTCTGTTAATACCTGCCTCACTCCAGTCAAACACCAAATGAAAAACTGTCCAGCATGGTGTTAGTGTTGCCAAGTATTCTCATCCAGGAACAACGAGGTGAACGAGTCCGTATGAGCAGTGCTACTCCATACTCTGCATGCCCCAACCTCCCCATAAGCTGGCGTCCGGGGGCCCAGTGGTCAGCCAAACTCCACCTCTACCTGACAGCAACAAGGCAGAAGGTGCTAGTGAGTACCACAATCTAACTAGAAAATGGACGAAAGACATGAGCAGACATTTCACCAAAGAATACAGGAATGACAAATTAACATATGAAAAGGTGGTCAACATCATTTGCCATTAGGTAAATGCAAATTAAAATCACAATTAGATATCACTGCAAATCTATTAAAATAGCTAGAATAATACCGAGGTGACAATACCAAGGATGCAGCAAAATTGGACCTTTCATATATTGCTTCTGAGAATGTAAAATGATACCACCATTCTGAAAAATACAGTTTTGGTTTCTTAAAACACTAAATATATGCTTATAACACAGCAATTGTACTCCTGGGCATGTGTCCCAAAGGAACAAAAACTTAAGTCCACATATACAAAAATTAAGTACATGAATGTTCATAACAGTTTTATTTCTAATAGCCAAAAACTCAAAACAACCCAAATGTCCTTCAATGTGTGAAAGGTTAAACAAATTTTGGTACATTCATACCATGAAATATTACTCAACAATGAAATGAAATGAACTATTGATACAATCTACACTTGGATGAATCTCAAGGGAATTATACTGAGTGAAAAAAATCAATCCCAAAAGGTTATATACTGTAAGATTCCATTTATATTACAGCCCCAAAATTATAAAATTATAGAAACAAATTAATGACTGCTAGGAGTTAGGGATGGGGAAAGGGGATGTTGTAATAAAAAGAGGCAGCATAAGGGATCTTTGGAGTGGAGGAATAGTTCTATATCTTGATTATGCTGATAGTTACATGAATCAGCACATGTAATAAAATTGCATAGAACTATCTGTGCACACATACACACAAAGAGCAGTGCATGTGAAACTGGTGAAATCTAAAAAAGATCCATGGATCATACCAACGTAAATTTCCAGGTTTTGACATTGTACTATAGCAGATGTTACCATTGGGGAAAACAGGGTCAATGTTACACAGGACATCAGAGTGTTACTTTTGCATTGTCCTGTGAATCTATGATGATTCCAAAACAAAAACTTAAAAATCCAAAATGCTCCATTAATCATCTGTTCCCTTATGTCCCCAAATCTGTTCATCTTTTTGAATACTCAATCTTGGCTTATGGTCAACCAGCTCAAACACCCAAGTAAGAAGCCTGCATGTGCTCTCTCCTCTCCCACAGCCAGTTAGACAACATTTCCTCTTGAGTTCAACCCTGAAAAAAATCTCAGAAACAGACTTCTCCCTCTCTATCTCACTGCCACCCCAGAGCAATCCAACCAAATCCATCCCTGCAGGTCTCAACCCCATCCCTCCCTCAACTCCAAATTTCCCAGGCACTACTTTCCAACAAGAGAATTCCTCGGCCATCACACATTATAGTTTTCCACGTCTATGTCACTGATCATACTGCTCCATCTGCTGGGAATGCTCTTTATCTCTTTTCTCCAGCATATTACTGTCCAACATTGAAGAACAACCCCAAACACTGCCTCGATATGAACACCCAGCTCCCTCAGGATAAAATCACTGTTGCCTCAGAGCAACTATCCTGCTTTTTCCCCAGAACTCTATCCTAGCACTTACCACATTAGACTGTAATTATTTGGTTTCATATTTGTCATCCACATTTTACCCAAAGCTCCACAAAAAGGTCAATATAACATTCATTTTTATAACACCACCACCTAGAATAGTACCTGGCACACAGTAGGTATACTCTAAATATTTCTTGGGGGAAGAACCTGTTAGATCTGATGGTTAGGTTCTCTCATTTTATTTGCATATGTAAAAATCTACTCATAAGTTACATTATGGATGAAATAGCCTTTATGTGTTGGACTGGGGACTTCCCAGCACTTTTAAGGGAAAATACTTCTGGATTAATAAAGGGCCACTTAAAATATATTTTTACACATTACACATTCAAGAGTTTATGGGTGGTCTATATACTATTTGTTGACCTCCTTTAAACTTGAAATCTAGCTTTTTAAGAGATATACTTTTTATGGTCCACAGACACACACTACAGCCCCACAGATCTTTCTTCTCCAGGTACATTAAACAACTTTAATATCTTTAAATGCCAAGGGCTGAAAAAAATTTGCAAAATGGTGGTCACATATACCACAGCAACCTAAAGTTTTATGTCCAATGGCTAAATGGCTCTAAGGGATCTGAAAGTCTTGAACACTTAACCGTATGTTGGCAAACGTGAGAAAACAAGAAATTCAGAGCCAAATACACATGTGATACCATCTGGAATCACTCAAGTTCCTAAATAAGTTCAGTGAAGGAAAACGTGATAGGAGTTCTACATCCTTATTAAGAGAGTTGATTATTTATTCCTTTAATAAATTTATTGCCCAGTTAAATATCAGTTGTTGCAATCATGGGCAACAATGAGGGAAGGTTGATGACCCTATCAAATGTAATACGTCAAAACCATCAAATGTTTTTACTGTTCACGCATAATTTCAAGTTAGGACCCAGCTTCAGTAATAACCAAGGTTTTTAGCAAACACAACAACAATCACATTTGCTACCAATAAAAACCCTCTACCTTATATGATCACGCATGCTAAACCTGAAAGTCTTCTACATAAACTACAATCTTCCTAGTCCTAAGTACATTCCTGTAACATCAGCAAAATAAAAGAATTTAAAGACAGTCTAGTGAACATTTATGGCATCAGGTTGGCAGAATTTACTGTGATTGCTAGCCAAGTGTACCATTTTCCTAATGCTTGCCTGCCATCGTGGAAAATTACTGGGAAATGTTTACTATGTGTGTGTCAGAAGAGACTGTCCTCCCAGAAGAGCTGAATAGTTATTAAATAGCGAATGTGCTAGAAATACTTTCTGTACTCTACCAAGCTAAGAGGGTTGTTAATGTTCTCAAAGAGAGAAACAAGAGGCAGATCAGAGAAGAATAGAATTTATGTGAAAAACAATGGCTGGTAGAGGCAGACAGGGAACTTACACACAATTCAACACCACATACAAGGATGTGCAATTCATGTCCTTCTGAGGGAAGACCTCCTGAGGGACCAAAAGAAGTTGTAACGAAGTGGGGAAGCAAACAAGTATTTCCATTATTGAACAAGGTTTACATGTAGAACTCAAACATGAGAAAATATAGCAGCAGGAATCAAAGCTAGGATTAAACCAACATAAAAATATTCCAAAAATATTATTTTTTATTTATTAAGTATTTATTTTCCAGCTACTTTCATAAAGAATTTGAGGACAACAATAATAGTGATCTTTTTTCCTTCTCCCCTCCTCTCCTTTTAAATAGAAACCTTGACTATCTCTTCGTTCCAGGTCAGTACGTATTGGAAGACAGGCCTGTGATTTATAAAAGTTAGTAGAAATGTGAATCTGCCATAGGCATAACACAGGAATCTTCTCTCTGTTCTTTCTACTCCAGCAATTTGTGCTCCTAGCTACAGATGGATGCCATATTTCTCTTCCCCAAAACACAACACCCTTTATGACCTACTCCTCTTTTTTTAGGGGGTGGGACTTAGAGTGCCTTATATTATTTTTTGTGTTAAACTACTATTCATAGAATATTAGCATTTGAATTCTTATATGATAATTAAAATTTTATGCAAATTTTAGCTGCCCAACAAAATTACATTTTCCTTGCAGAGGAGGGTAATAAGTACCCAGCATATTTCCTAGCAGCTTACTATGTACAAAAAACATAAGTTGGAAAAGAAAGCATGTACACATAAAGTGTTTGTTCAGGGTGTTAATATATACTATTATTTTATATACATTACCTTTAATATTTAATTAAACATTCCATACTGTAATATACACAGAGCTTTCCAGGAATGAAGCCATCCTGGAATATCTAAGAAAAACCATACTTCAACTTTATCAACTGATTCAACATTTTGGAAAATCTTATTAGTGGTGATAAAGTTATTTTCAGATATTGTATTCAAGGTGATTATAAATACAGGGCCAAATATCTGTCCACTTCATTATATCTTGTGGTTCAATCACACCCAAGCATTCACATAATCAAATGCATCATATTGTATTATACCATGTTATAATGTTATGTCTACTTTGTATTATATGGAGACATTAGATGATTTAACTTATGTATGTAAATAGATGGTATTATCCACAAATTTCTTTTCGGGATAGTGAAGGAGACATTACACATATTTGTTAGAAAAAGGAAGCTTTGGGGGTGGGTGGAATGTAGAAGTAATGGCCTAGTCTAATCACTTCCCCCCAAAAGAAAGGGTAAGTGGCAATTGTTAACCTAACAAGCAAATGTTGCAATGTAAAGGGACACAGCAAATTTCAAGGGGTTAATTTCTACGTTGGATCTAGCAGTTTAGAACAAGATGTGTGGCTGGGTGGGGAGAAGGAAAAGGTCAGGAAAAGTAAGAGTGCTAATGGAGTTCTAAAAATAAATCTCTGCAATTCTCCTTCATGGAGGTATAAGGAAGACACTAATCTTGATGTGCCAATGGGTTAAGTGCTGGGGTAAAGTGTGTGGGGCATCAATCCAATCAGTTCAACAACTTCATCTTACTTGGGGTAACAGATTCTATAATACACCGTTAGAGACTCTTGCTTTGTGTCACAATGACAAAGAAAGCAATAGTTTTCAAATGTATTCATAAAAGTAAAAACTGATCATCAAATTACTTTGTGGAACATTTGATCACAGAATGACTTTCTTCTAAAAAAAACAATGCCATCATTAAAAACATGATCGAAATCCTGATATTCTAAAAGAAACTCTGTGTAAGAGAACTTGTCAAGGCTAGTGTTCTAATTACCATAAATAATTATTTGCATTCATTTGGTAAACATATTTTTAGTGCTTACTATGTGCCAAGGAGGTACAATACTAAGGGGAAAAAACAGACATAATAACTTTCACGAGATTGGGGAGAATGAGAGCAAAGAAAATTGAGTATGTGTGGAATGTCTAGGCTGACAAGTGTTCTAAAGATGAGGTGCATGTTGCTGTAAGAGCCCGTAATAGGAAGATTTGATACAAGGACAAATTCCTAAGGAAAGAAGGAATAAGAATTGAAGGTCCAGGAGATGTTTACTACGAGGAGACAGTAAGTAGAAATCTCCTGTATGAAAGAACAGCTTTTGTCAATGCTTTTCTAGTGGTGGGATCTGCGTGGTTTTCAGGAACTGACAGGGAACTGGTGTCTGGAGGGTAGAGAGCTGCAAGAGAGTGAAGTGGCCAGATCATGCAAAACTAAAAAAAAAATGTGAAAGAGAAGTGCTCTGAGCACCTACTTGCAAATAGTAAACAGCCATAAACTCCACAAGCCAATAGTGAACATGAAAATGCTCACTGCTCTACATTAAGTCAGCCTTTTGGATATCAACCAATCAAATTAAAATCTCATATTAAAATAAGAGCAACAACATAAATGAACAATCCCAAGCCACTTATTTCTACATATTTCCAATGCAGCAATATTAATCATTTTAACCTTCATTTTCCACGAATTTATGCGATACAGGCGGTTTATCCAAAAGCAGCATAACTATCAAAAAATCAGTCAATAATTTTATGATTTGGCAGGCAACATCACATCCTAGATGAACAAGAAAGAAATATAATTTCTGGTTTGTATTAAGTCTATAGAGTCAATCTGTAAGTGATTCAAGATCTAAAGCTTTTCTTTTCTAATTCTGAAATACACCTTCAGCACATTTATGGTTGAAAATGAGTATACTTGCAGGGATTCCATGAACCAACTCTATAAAACAAGGAAATATGAGAGTGCGGTTTTAAAACAGCTATGTGGAGAAAGTCAATACTCCTCTCATTTTTGTTTGAAGAAACTGATGATTAAATGTTGCTTAAAACATGAATCAATTAAATTCCTCTAGGAAGTTACGGGAACACAGATGGTTAATCCAATTCATTTTCGTTAATGTAATACGGTATATACTTTGGAGGATGCTGTATCATGTGGCATGCCCTATATCCTCCTTCCAGATTAAAGTTTATGGTATGTCAACTACTACCCTAAGTAAAGATTACTAAAACTATAAAGCATGCCTGTGAAATCCAATCCTGAGAAGTGTAAATTTAGACTTCTAATTCTTTCTACCCTATCTGCTTTTTTTTCTTCCTTCTAATTGGATTAGAGCTGTTTAATTACAAAGGGGTGTGGAATTTTTTTCCCTTTCCTATCTTTTTTCATTTTTTTTTTCCTTCGGTTGAACATCTAATAGGATTCACTTACAGGGTTTAGTTTGGTTTGAATATTTCAGACTTGGAATATTTGTTTGTTTCTTGAGTGTGAAAGAAAGAAAAAATTGAACCATTTTCATAAAAAAAAACCCAATTCAACTGAGAGTTATATATGGACATTTTAACAGATACATTTTTGACTTGATATTAGTCGTTCAACATAAATAAGGAATCTACCTCAACCGCTCTCTGATTCTCAATACTACAATCTACTGCTTCCTACCCACCCCACAAACGTACTATACCATATAAGGAGTATATTTTAAGAATCGGAAGCAATTGATATATTTAACCAACTGTAAATATTATACACTGCTTATGAAAAGACTTTACTCTCTGAACTTAATGATAGTCAATAACCCTAAATAAACTATAAAGATTTTTGTTTTTAAAAACTCACTAGGATGTACTGTATTTAGTAACTATGTGGTTTCACTAGGTTTTAATTCCTCAGTAAACAGGAATTGGGCCCTCAGGATTGTGGTTTTCGAAATTAGGGTGTGTTTAGATTTGGAGACTGCCCAAAATTCATTCACATCTAGAAGAGAAAGCTCACTGCCAAACATATGCAATCAGAGGAGAAAAAAAGATTACATTCTAAATAAGGTTTGTATAACAAATACTTCCATCTGTTTCACAGAGATCAAATAGAACTACTTTAAAACAGTGCAATGACATTTAAGCATCTGGCAAAAAGAAAGCATGTTGTATTTATGGGAAAGGATTCAGGTTAGCAATATTTTTTTGTCCTCAAGGTTAAGTAGTGGAACGCTAAATATGATCATTTTTCATCTATTTAATAACAAAAAAATTGAGTTTAAACATTAGGTTTTTTCCCTAGATAAAATTTACATGTCCCCTCAAATACTATTATTAAACTATTAAGTCAAGATTATTTAGATACCTTTCAAACACTGTTTCAGATCTGAAATTAATTATTACAGTTATACCAACCTAATAAAGTTTGAAAGGTTTCCAAGGAGAACTCAAGCCAGGTGTGAGCATGTGCGCACATCACTTTTTGTTTCTAGAGACACGTTCGTATGAGCAAGACTCCTGCCACATGAAGTCACGAAGTACATGTACTTACATGCCAGATAAGACCATGCCTCCTAAAACCTCAACCTTCCCTATCAGTGCTGGTTACTGCCTCTTACCTGCCAATTTACCCCATAGAACCCAATCTGAGATAATGGACTAGGCTTTTTGCATTTCCTCCTTTATAGAGAACACAATGTTAAGCTTTGCCAGTAGAAGGTACTGGAAGGACAATGCAAGAGAAAGGGGGCTCCTCTCCCTGACTCTGCTATGCAGTTGTTCCCTTTTCTCCCTCCTGCTGCACAGTTGGTCAGCGGTGTAGGTGTGTGAGGACATTTGGGGGTACAGCCCCAGAAACACACCCAGAGTGCAGAGCCCTCTGGCAACCTCACAATCCTGGCCTAGGCCCAGTGACTACTTCTCTCTCAATGTAGACACAATGCACCGGGTTCTTGCACCTGATTTACTTTCTGCCTCCTGATTTACTTTCTGCCTTGAGACTCCTAGACCCCTATGTCTGCACATCCATTTGTATGACTGAACAGACAACGCAAACCTAACATGACCAAGCCAGAATCCTCATTTCCCCATCCCACCAAACCACCTCCACGTATCAGTCAATGGCAACCCCTTCCTTTGCTTGGGCCAAAAACCTTGAGACCACCCTTGATTTCTCTTTTTCTCTCACAGTCTGTGCCCAACCCATTAGCAAATTTTACCGGCTTGTTCTTCAAAAGAGTTCCAGAATCCAGCCACTTCTCACGAGCTCCACCGCTTCCGCTCAGGTGCCAGCCGTTATCACCTCTTCTCAACTCTTAGGTTTCTGACACTCTACCTTGCCTTCCCATAGTCTATTCTCCCGTAGTCAGAGCTTTCCTTCGAAAACATGAATCCTCTAGTCAAAACCCTGTATTAACTTCCCCTTTTACTCAGAGTAAAAGTCAAAACCTTTTAAAGGCCTGCAAGGCCCTAGAGGAGCTGGTCCTCCCAGTAAATCTCTAATTACACCTACTAAATTCCCCTCCCTCACTACTATTTGGGGCTTCCTGACATTCCTTGAATACATCAAAAGTATTCGTGCTCACACTTCAGGCAGGATGTTGTCTCCTAGATTTCCATATGGCTTCTCTTCCTCACATCCTGCCATTCCCAGCTCAAATGTCATCTTTTAAATAGCAACAACATTTAAAATTGTACCCGCAACCCTGGGCAATCTCTATTCACCTCACATCGGTTTTTTTTTTCTCTACAACACAGAATATTTTAAAAACTATAAATATATATCTTAGAAAATGCTATATCTAAGGACTTTAAAACAATTATACTGACCTTTTATAATGATGGTTCATATTCTATTACAAAAATTGTCCTATACTACTAAGATGACATTTTTGTGTAGTAATTCTTATGGCAAGAAGTATAAGTGAAAAAATGTATAAAAGGATATTTATTCAATTATTTGGTAGTAAGTGAAAGAGTAACTATGTTAAATTATAACTATATCATAGACACACTCTTTAGCCTTATATAATAAATATGATTGTGCAAGTCTGGATTTATTTCTACTGCACTATAATAGCATTTTCCAAACAGAATACTACTGTACTCACTAGATTAATAATTTAACTGAAGGAAGAATTTAGTTTAAAATGTCCCCTACTTGAAGACTACCATTTAATTAGGCATATATTATGGCTTTGAGCAGTTTTATTTTTAATTTTAAGTTAACAGTTTCCCCAACTTATTTTATTATGCAATACACTTTTTACCACAGACTGCAAAAACAAGAGTGTTCATTGAATCCAGTTTGTAAAACACAATACTGGGGAAAACATCCTTTCAAAAATGAACAAATTTCTTTTTTCAACAAACCCGAATTGTATATCTAGTATCAGAAAGAATAACCAATTCACTGAAATGCTAAGTTTTGTACAGAAAAGAAATTATTGAATACAGCTCCACAGATAAACAGTATATTATGTTGCCCAAGATACCATATAAAATTATCCAATGTGTCAAAAAACAGGGAAATGTGATCAAGTCTCAAAGGAAAATACAGTAAGCAGATGCCAACCTCAAGATGACCCAGATGTTCAAATGATCAGACAAGGGCTTGAAAGCAGCTATTATAACTGTGCTCCATGATGTAAACAAAAATACATAAAGAATGAAGAAATTAGGAACTTCAGGAGAGGATTTTGGGAAGGTAGCAAAGTAGGAAGTACTAGGAATCTGTTTCCCCACCTAGACAAAAATTGTACTAGCAGAATCTGTTTGGGGTCTATTGAATGCTTGCAACTTACAAGGGAAGGCTTAGACCTTGAACTTTGGTCAATTTCAGCTCTTAGCACATTAGCAACCACCCATCCCCCACCCCACCCAGGTGGCAGGCAGCGGTGCCCATGTTCCCGAACCTGCACACAGCCTGCAGGAGCCAAGGTGGGCAAAAAGGACTCTATCCTCCAGATATCAGGCATTTGTGCTCTGATACCGATTACCTCTTCTGATCACACAGGTACAAACAAAGAGGCAGAAGGCCATTGTTCTTGCACCTCCCCCGACTGTAGCATGTCCCTCCCTAACTGGCTGAAGTGACTGCCAGGGAATTTAAAGGGCCAGAACTCTCTTTTTTGTCACCATTCATTTTTCTCTTTCCCACCTTTAAAGACTAGGGCATTTAAAAGCAAATGCATCTATGGGCAAAATTAGAAAGTGACCACATATGCCCCAGGAAAGGCACAGGCTCAGAAAAGATTTGAGAAGACACCAAGTTTACACCACAAGCTGATCCTTGGCACAAAGACAACCTATGACCATCAAAAAAACCAAAAAAACACAAAAATAACAAAAAACAGCAAACCCTGGGGAAGAAGGAGAATCTGATTTCCAGAGTTGCCACATTATTAGATTCAAATATTCAGTTTAAAAAAAAATTACAAGACATACAAAGAAATAGAAGAAATATGAACCACTGAAAGTAAAAAGGTAAGTCAATAGAAACTGTCCCTGAAAAACACCTGATGGCAGAGTAAAGACAAAGACTTTTTAAAAATTTTCTTAAATATGCTCAAAAAACTGAAGATTGATCTGGAGAAAGTCAAGAAAATAATGTATAGACAACATGGCAGTATCAATAAAGAGATAGAAAACCTAAAAAGAAACCAAAAAGAAATTCTGTAGATGAAAAGTATAATAACTGAAGTAAAAAATTCACTAGAGGGATCAAAGACAGATTTGAGCAAGCAAAAGAATGAATCCATGAACTTGAAGATAGAACGACAGAAAATATATCAAGTCTAAAGAACAGAAAGAAAAAAAATTGAAGAAAAGTATAGAGAGCCTAAGGAACCTGTGGGACACCATAAATCAGACCAAATACATAGTGTGAAAGTCACAGAATGAGAAGAGAGAAAGGAACAGAGAGAATATTTGAAAAAACAGTGGCTGAAAACTTTCCAAATTTGATGAAAGATAAAGTTGCAAGAGAGAGGCAACTTGTCACATGCAAGAGAACCTCAATAAGAATATCAGATTTCTCATCAGAAACTTGGAAGGCCAGAAGGCAGTGGGTTGATATATTCGAAGTGCTAACAGAAAAATAAGATGTCAACCAAGAATCCTACATCCAGTAACACTGTCCCTTAAAAGTGACAGAAAAATTAAGACATTCCCAGATAAACAAAAGCTGTCGGAGTTTATTACCACCAGACCTGCCCTGCAAGAAATGTCAAGGGAGTCCTGCAGGATGAAATAAAAGGACACTAAATAGTAACTCAAAGCTGTATGAAGAAATAAAGATCTGAGCTCTTCAGCCACTTCAAGTCTTAGCCTCTCTTAATTAATGAAGACAAAGCAAATTCTCTTTGTGACCAAGAAATACCAAGGTTCCGAAAGATCCTCTGAAACAGGAGAGTGCAGTCTGAGGACACAAAAGGCCCAGGCACTTTCTTGGAATGGGAAGGGAAATATGCTTCTCTCTACTTAGTTTTCTGGTTTTCTCTAGCCATGGAGGGAATGACAATAACAAATACCTTGCCCTATATGGAAAATATTATTCTATATTATTATTGCATAATGGTAATATGATCCTATTTTTATTTTCACTGTATTAAAATTTATATTCATATATAGCATAGATATGTATGGAAAAAGTGTCACCTAACCTATTTATGTGAAACAAATTACTCTAAATTTTAGTAGCTTGAAAATATATTTATTAATTCTCATAATTCTTCTGGTCTCGGTTGATTTGTCTGATAATTGCACCTGATATTACAGCTCTGACTGGACTGATGGGTTGGCCTCATTAATGTGTCTGGTGGTTGTAAGCTGTTTTTGAAAGAGTTTCTCTAGAATGCATGACTTGGGATAGAATTTCTGGACTGCATGTTATCTGCACCCTCAATTATATTAAACAATGCCAAATTGCTTTCCATTGAAATTAGACCAACTTATACTAACCTAGTGCATGAAAAATTCTACTTTTTCACATGCTCATCAACATTCGATTAGACATGAAAAAGTATGTCACTGATGTCTTAATTGAATTTTCGTATTTACGATTGAGAATACATACTTTTTCTTATATTTATTGGACATACACTTTCACTTTTCTTTGAGTTGTCTCTTTCTATCTTTTGCTCATTTTTCCTTGGAGGTTGTCTCTTGATAAATGTAAAAATTTTTATATATTCTGGGTGCTGATTTACTGAGGGTCCACACATTGCAAATTTATTTTTCCAGCTTCTGACTTACCTTTTAAAAGTGTGTATGTGCCTTTTTAAAAAAATTGAACATAAATTATTCAATTTGTAATAAAATTTATCAATGTTAAAAAAGATAAGTAACCTCAAAAAATAGAACTATTGAAATAACCAAATGAAAACTCTAGAACAGAAAATTATAATGTTAGAAATGTTTTCACTAGATGGGTTGAATAAAAGCATAAAGATGACAAAAGAATGGATCAGTGAAAGTACCCAATATGATGCACAGAAAGAAAAAAAAAATTGAAAATCTAATGAACAGAATCTCAAAGACCTGTGGGAAAATATCCAAGGTCTAATATGTATGTCATTGCTAGGCCAGAAGGAGAGGATTTGGGAGAATAGAGTAGAAAAGAACACCTGACAGTTGAAGGAGGAAAGATTAAAAAATTCCCAAATGTAGTGAAAAACATAATTATACAGAATCAGAAAGTCCATAAAACACAATCAGAATAAAGACAAAGAAAACCACTTGTAGACATATTATAATGAAACTGATTAAAACCAGATAAAAAGAGAATCCTAAAAGTGGCTGGGGGGGAAGGGTGGCACTTTACATACAGAGTAACAATGATGGTAGGCATCCCATCAGAAACAATGGAGGCCAGAGGTAAACGGATTATCTTTACTATGCTGAAAGAAAAAAATTTGTCTACCCAGACCTCTATATCAAATAAAAATGTACTTCAAAAATAAGGGTGAAATAAAGAAATTCTAAGATAAAAGGAAATTAAGATATTCCCATTGGAAAAAATCTGCAACTAAAAAATATTAAATATACTTCTTTTTGTTGAAGGGAAATGATACTAGAAGGAAACCTGACCTTAAAGAACAAACAAAGAGCTTCAGAAATGGGGAAAATGTTGGTAAATATAAAAGGCTATATGGAAGTTCTTTAAATATGTTCAACTATTTAAAATAAAAATTACAGTGATGTCTTGTGGAATTTTAAGTGTATATATAGATGTTACTCATACGACAACTCAGTCATTAAATATAGAAGGAGAGGCAGTAAAAAGCCCTAAGGTTTCTACATTTTATATTAAGTCTATGTAGGTAGAGTGTGAAAGCGTACCGATGTACATTGTAATTCCTAGAGCAGCAACGAAAAATATGTGACGCAAAGAGGTGTAGCTAAAAGGCCAATAGAAATAAAATGAAAAACAAAGCAAAAGACATGTAAACAATCCAAAATAAGACAGAAAGGGGGAATCAGAGGAACTAAAAAGCTTAGGGACAAAAAATGATGGCCCTAAATCCAATCATAACAACAATTACATTAAATGTTGACAATCTAAATGCTCCAAGAAAGAAAAGACTTTCACAGTGAATAAAAAGGATAGACCCAAATATATGCTATCTATAAGAAATTCAATTGAATCATAAAGACACAAGTAAGCTGAAAGTACACAGATGGAGTTAAGTAAAACCATATAAACAATAAGTATCAGAAGGGTAGAATGACCATTTAAGTATCAGTTAAAATAAACTTCAAGACGGGCACAGTTGCACACGCCTGTCATCCCAGCTACACGGCAGGCTGAGGAGGAGGATCCCTTGAGCCCAGGAGTTCAAGGGTATAGTGTGCTACAAATATGCCTGTCAATAGCCACTGCACTCCAGCCTGGGCAACACAGTAAGATCTCATCTACATAAAAATAATAAAAAATAAAAAATAAACTTCAAGAAAAAGAGTATTACCGGAGTAAAAAAGAATATTTCATAATGATAAAAACAACATCCAACAGAAAAAAAAAAAAAAAAACCACTCTAAATATCTAGGTGCCTAATAAGAAAGCCTCCAAATACAGAAAGCAAAAAATTGACAGAATTAAAGGGAAAAATAGAAAATTCCATAATCATCTTCATATATCCTAAACTCTCTGGCTAAATCTAGCCACTGGATGCTTCCACATCCTCTCCAAATCGCACTTTACTTACGTTAATCTTCCTCTTCCCCAATTTGCTAACTCCTCTTCCCTGCCTGTGAATACGGGCATACGTCATTCCATGCATTCCATCCGCTCTGCTTAGAACACTTTCTTCCATTTTCTTCTTGGCTAACTCCTACTTTTACTCCAAATGTCCCTTCCTCACAGATGCTTCCCCTGTTGATTATGTTTTTTCACAGCACATCTACAGTTTCACTTTTCCATCCTTCCTTCTCTGAGTTTGTATATATGTAAAGGAGAGAGAGACATAATTTACCAAGTGCCTTCTTCTCCAAAGTATAGGATGTCAAAGACATAGGCTGCTACTACCGAGCACTAATCTTAGCGTAGTCTATGACATTTAGTTAGTTTTCTATAAACATTTTTCAATGAAAGAAATAATGTGTGAAAGAAGGTAAGTTATTTATTTCTCTTTATTTTTTTTTTTTCTTTTCAATTTGAGGGATGTCTGAGTATGATTTAAGACAGGAGGGCTGGGAGGAAAAAAACTAGTACAAAGTAAGAAGAGCTTTTTGGTTGGAACATAAGAAGAGGGTACAAAGATACTCATAGGATTTTTTAGATAAAGAGAAGGTGGTAATGACAAATGAGGAAGAAATGGTTAATACGGATCAGATGGCTTAATGTTTATATATTTGTGAGTTAGGAATTTGGGAGTAAGCACAGGAAAGGAGTTGGAGTCACAAATTTCCTAAATAATCTACTGTGCTAAGCTCCTATTTCAAAGGGCTCGTTCATTCACTCGTACGTTCAATAATCATTTAAGGAGTATTAAATAGCATAGAGAAGATATAAAACTTCTAGTACAGTTATATTGGGTTGCTGGATTTCCCTTATCTGATACACTATGAATGAAGAGAGGTAGCTAGAATCCCCATCCCCTTCGGTAATAGTAACCATACTGGTTTCATGTAGTTGGAACTACAACTTCTGGTATGCTGTTGTGTGATTTTGGGTGATGCAGGAGGAGCAAGACATGTAAATGTGTGTTCATGTCATGTGGAAATCAAGCTGTGGCCTGTTTTAATCTAGCTACTACATAGTTGTAAAGTTCGAGGACAGTGTGCAGGAAGTGGGCAGGCCTCCAGCCAAGGTACACCACAGGTGTGCATTCATACAGCATGCTGCCTTATTTCTGTCAGTCTTGCATAAGCATGTGGGCTATTAGCAATGGAAAAACTTGTTCTGCTGTGTGCACTAAAAAATAAACTACAAGCGGTTCTGCAGTCTCAGGTCCACCCTGGTTCGTCGAAGTATGTATTATCTAGTATCAACTCAGAAGAGGCACCTCAATCTTCTTGTCAGTCCAGTGGACGCTCAAAACAGTGCAGATAATCTGGGAAATGGAAAGAGCTTCTTTAGCAATTCAAAGGGCTCTTGGGGCAGTAGTAGAAGGAAGTAAACATATTCAGTTTGCCCTCAAACAGAATGTCACTATTTGAATTTAAATTATTTGAAAAATCATATATAACCTGATCAGAATATTTCTGGGATAGCAATGGTTAGCTTTATTCATGTAAAGTTATCACTGCTGAGTCTTCGCAGAAATATTTCTGAAATTATCTTATTTTTAAGAAGGCTAGATTGATTGTTATAAACTGATCTTTAAAAAAAAAAGTATTTGAATATAAATAGTGATATTAGCCATTTTCACCTATCTCAATTATCAAATCATACCAAGAGGAAGAACATTACTATTCTCAGGTCATTGTTTGATTAATTAGTAATTATTATGAATGTTATATACCAACCATTAATGTTCAATATGGAATATAAAAACCCTACTAATAAGGAATTTAAAGTGAAGTTGGAAGATAAGACATATGCGCAGTTAAGGATAACATAAAACATAAAGAAGAAAGTGTCCAAGGAAAAGAAGAAAAACACTATAAGAATTCAAAGATGTCCTATATATAAAGGACATTATTGGAACAACTGGAAAAACATGACTGGGGTCTGAGGCTTCAATGACAGTCATGTCTCAATGTTAATTTCCTAATTTTTTTTTTTTTTTTTTTTTGAGACAGGGTCTCTCGCTCTGTTGCACTAGCTCACTGCAACCTCCAACTCCTGGGCTCAAGCGATCCTCCTGCCTCAGCCTCCTGAGTAGCTGGGATTACAGGCACATGCCACCATGCCCATCTAATTTTTCTATTTTTCTGCAGAGACAGGGTCTGTTTCTTGCTCTTGGCTCAGGCTGATCTAGAACTCCTGACCTCAAGCAATCCTCCCGCATTGGCCTCCCAGAGTGCTAGGATTACAGGAGCGAGCCACCACGCCCTGCAGATTTCCTAATGTTGATGGTTGCAATGTGGTTATGTGCTTATTCCTAGGAATAAGCTTATTCCTAGGAATAATGTATTGAGGGGTGATAGGGCATAATGTTGACAACTTACACGCAAATGACTTTTTAAAAATGTTCTTTGTATTAGACCTGCAACTTTATTGTATCTTTGAGATTATTTCAAAAGATAAAATACAAATTTTAAAATGATGGCTGGGAACATAGGAGCATTATTTTGCATTCGACAAACTTTAAAAAACAAAAAAAAACCCTCATTTCCCCATTAATTCATGTTGCCTGTAAACATACAGGTATATAATCTGCCTCGTTTGGCAAAATCTTCAGACCCTTGAGGACAAGGTCCAGTTTTGCTTTAATTTACACGGTACCTAACCTTTGTTACTCTCAATGCTGGTTTTAGAGATGATTAGTTACAAGTTGACAATCACAGCTACTTTAAGTTCTATGTCCGTAATTATTTTTATTAAAAAAATCACAATAGTAATAAATGATCTAGAAAACTCTTTTTAAGTCTATGTGATAGTAACAAAAAGTTGATATTGGTATTATGAATTATTATAAACCTGGTTCCCTATTTGAAAACTAGGAAATTGAAGCTGAAAAGAATAAATAACTTATTGAAGTTATGTATCTGTTAAACTGTAGTGCTGAAAACTGAACAAAGTTCTTCTGACTGCATTATGCCATGTTCTTTTCTACTATATAGTTTAGTCTCAGCTCCTCCTGGAGGGGCTCTGTTCAGGTATCCTCAACGAGTTAGGAAAGCACAGAATTTAGAAGAGGAGATGTCCAGGTCTCAACCCCAACTCTGAGTTGCATGAATTTCTGTGCATCAGTTTCCTCTTTTCTAAAAAAAAAGGATAAAAATAGTACTTCCTCATAAGCAATTAAGGAGTTAATCTATATGATCTGAGAGACCAAAATAGATACCCCTTTATCAATTAAAATGGACCCCAGGGTTAAGGAAACAAAAGTTACCTAGAGGTCAAGGGTTCAGGGCCAAGCTAACATGGCAAACTTCTAAATTCCTAGGGCTACAAGAAAAATCACATTCTTGCTAAACTCCCTAACAATAGGAGCTATTGGGGAAATTATTAGACCCCTCCTAAGTTTGATTTACCACCCAGACCACTACAACTCTGGTTCGACTGAGGACTGACCTTACAAACATTCCTTTCTGATAAGCAACTGTCAACCTCAAGTCAGTTTCAGCCAGCTTATAGAGACTGCGCACACACTGTCCTTGTGTCCTATAGTTCACCCTTTGATGTAAAGAGCCAAATTCCACCTCATTTTAATGCTGAAACCCCAAAGTGAACATGGGATGTGTGTTATATTTATGTTTATGTGTGATATATTTATATTTATGTTTACCCACTGCACATGAACTCTACTCCCCTCATATGTATGTATAGCTTTTTCCCCAAACCTGGTGAATATGTATGACTATTATGTAATACTGACCCTATGAGGCATAAAACCCAATCTACCCCCTTCCCTCTTCACATAGAGAACACCTTCACTCCACACTGGAAACTCTTCCTGGTTTGCAAACTGATACCACCAATAAAGCTCTTTTTTCTACTATTTAGCCATCCTGGTGGTCTTTTAGACAACACCTATATAAGGTACTTAAAGGATTAAATGAGTTAATATATGTAAGGCACTTAAAACAGTGCATAATAAATTATTACTATTACTAAAAATTTAGTTACCTTTATCTTTAAATGATCATAATAGCTCTTTTAGAAACTTAAATTCCCCACAACCAGAAAAGGGAGATTTGAACAAATGCATTTTTTACTAATAGGGAATATGTATTTCAATTCTCTTTTAACTTTGGGGGAGTTTCTTGCTCTGTTGGGGGAATATTCATCAACTAGCTAGGGAAGCTTTTATCTACTGTTGTATATCACTCAAACAAATCAGATTTTGCCTTAGCCTTTATCCCTAGAAAACTGAAGACCCTTATATGCAAATAGGCCCTGAGTAGTCAGTCCTTAATAAGAGTCCACGACTCTTAAAAACCTCTTAAAATGAGGGCTTAAACACTTTAAACCCTCATTTAAAGTTTCAACCACGATGCTTATCGCTTTTTATATATAGCACGTCCTCCATCAATGATGGTTGGGCTTTCAGACCCCACTGGAAAGAACCACTAATTATTTTATATGTGAAATCCTCTTAAGTTATTATAAAAAGGGGAAAATAGCAAGCCTAGATATTCAATATATATCCTCACAATAGATATCTATTAGTCTAAGGAAAAAAGTATTTATAAAGCACATAATAGAAGCCAAAGAAAAGTTCTGAAACAAAGGCTATCAGTAGATTCCATTTATTAATTAACATAAACATTCACTTAACAAATATTTATTGAGTAATTCCTATGTGCCAAATACTACTAAACTGTAGGTGCTGCGGATATTGCTGTGGATAAAACAAATATTTCTGCTTGCTAGGACTTGTATTTTAATGGACATTAATCAAGAATTAGCATATGAATATTTGCATATAAAGTATATGGAATTACGTATTGTTCATAATGCATTCTTCAAGTTCCTGTACTGCAGATGGCTATCAAAAAACCTAGCCTAGTACTACTTGAACTAATATTATTGTGAATCACCCCCAGGGTGACAGTATTAAGGTGGGGCCTTCAAGAAGTAATTAGGTCACGAGAGCAGAGCTTTCATGAATGGGTTTAGTGTCCCCATAAAAGAGATGCTGGAGAGGGCCCTTGCCACTTCCACCATGGGAGGTTACAATAAGAAGACAATCGTCTGTGAACCTGAAAGAGGGTCCTCACCAGACCCTAAACCTACCAGTGCATTTATCATGGGCTTCCCAGCCTCCAAAGTTGTAAGAAATAAATTCCTTTCATTTATAAGCCCTCTAGTCTATGGTATTCTGTTATAGTACCCCAAACAGACTAAGATGTAGTCCTTGTTCTACTTTCATGGACTATGATGATAATAAGTTGGACACAAATTCTGGGTAGCTACCTAGTTTGTCCTGAGCCAGAAATTCTTATTTTGTGAAATTAGTTTACTTTGAAAAGCTAAAAACTCCCCCCAAAATACTCTAAAACAAATTTCCCTCATAAATATAGTTGTCTTCAATGTTCTATATTTTTTCTGTATATAGTTCTACACATGCTATACCAGTTTTAAATAAGACATTAATTCATAGATATACATATACACACATACATATTATGCATACACAAACATCATGTAAATATGTATATGTAAAGTATGTGAAAGATAGACATATACACACCAACACCTTAAATCATCATGATCTGCTGAAGAAATTACTTTTCCCTGGTATTTCCTCATTTCTTCCATATGGCCCTCCTGGTTGGGAGAGGGTTAGTATGAAAGACTCAAAGAAGTGAAAGCTCTCTGTACCTCCCCCAGTGGTTATGTTTTAGATACCAACATCTCTGAGACACTAGCATACTAAATACATGATTTATTTTTTCCAGCTTTCCCATGATAGTGTCAACTACATAATAAATCACTCAAACCTTCCCTCTCAGTCTTTGTCCTTGACCCAGTTTCACTGAACACTTATGCTCACTGTGCTTACTGGGTACCAACACTATGGTTGATCAATAGATTCTATACAAGGCACCAAAAGAAATATTTTCTCTTACAAAGGTCTCAATCTCACAGGATAGACAGGGAAGAGAGCCTGCATCCTGCCACCACATGTGTCTTCCAGAGCCAGGAATTCTTTGACTTAGATAGAAAAGTCAAAGACCAACTAAGTCCATGACCCAATGCCCCAAAGAGCACAGAGGCTTAAATACCAGGCAGGTCATACGCAAGAGCAAAAATAAAGTAAAAAAAAAAAAAAAGAAGAACTCAAAGATATTAGAGACAAAATAGGACTACACTGAGACTTTCTCCTATATAATCAAAAGCACTGAAAAGGGAATTGCTTTCTTACTATGACACAATGAATTGGTGTTATATAATGCCATGTCCCAGCTAAAACCATTTCATATCATACTTCCCAAAGGTGCTAACTATGCTATGGTTATTCTCTTCTGATACCTTACTCCCTTTTCCTGCCACCTTCATAAGAAAAAGTGCTACATAGAAGAATAGCTGAATGTCCATCCACTTAGTGAAGCAACTGTGGTAGTGTAGAGAAACGGAAACAGAATGAATTAAATCCCAGCAACACCACAACACTAGCTGCGTGCCCTTGAGCAAGTCATTTAACCTCTCTGTGTCTAAGTTCCCTCATATGTAAAATAGGGATAATAATAGCACCTGCTCATAGTTCATGAGAGAAATGCAAATCAAAACCACAATGAGATATAACTTCACACACGTTAGGATGGCTACTATGAAAAAGGCAAAAGATAAATGCTGGCGAAGATGTGGCAAAGGGAACCCTTGTACACTATTGGTGGGAAGGTAAATTGGTGCAACCATTATGGAAAACAGTGTGGATGTTTCTCAAAAAATTAAAATGAAACTATCATATGATCCAGCAATTCCACTTCTGGGTATATATCCACAGGAAATGAAATAAGTATGTTGAAGAGATATCTGCATTCCCATGTTCACTGCAGCTTTATTCACAATAGCCAAGATACGGAATCAACTCAAGTGTCCATCAACAAGTGCATGGATAAAAAAATGTGGCACATATACACAATGGGATATTATTCAGCCACAAAAAAGAAGGAAATCCTACCATTTGCAACATCATGGGTGAACCTGGAGAACATTATGCTAAGTGAAATAAGCCAGACACAGAAAGACAAATACAGAATCTAAAAACCTTGAACTCATAGAAGCAGAGAGTATAATAGTTATTGCCTAGAGCTGGGGGAAAAGTGGGGGAAATTACATATTGGTCAAAAGGCACAAATTCTCAGTATAAGACAAATAACTTCTGATGATCCAATGTACAGTATGGGTGGTGATGGAGGTGTTAATTTGACTGTGGTAATCATTATACACTGTACATGTATTTCAAATCAGAACATAAGGTTGTATGCCTTTAATAATATTCAATCTTTGTCAATTAAATATTTGAAATTTTAAAATTTAAAAAGTGTGTGTGTGTGTGTGTGTGTGTGGTGCGTGTAAAGTGCATAGAGCAATGCTTGGCTCAAATTAGCCCCCACATAAGTATTAACTATTATTTCAAAAAAGAAAACATGAGTGACCTCGCATACAACATGATTTGAATCACAATCTTTAAAACCATGAGAGCACACATTTGTTTGATATGTTCCTAAAAAGTATGGTAACAAATCCCTACTTACATAAATTCACTGCACCCAGATCAAATTTCCTTAGAGGATTTAAAGCAACAGGCCTACATGTGTACACAGACATGTACTGTGTATGTATCATACACTCACACATAAAATTCCTTTATTACTCACATTCTCATAAAGAGCTTGAAGGGTCTCCAGGTCAACCACTGAATTGTCCAAGTTCACAACAGCTGTGAAAAAAAGACAAAAGAAAGAATATAAATTGCCACGAGCCAGTTGTGAAAATATGTTTGGCCACCTCGGGCAATAGTGTTCATGACCCAGCAGTCAGAGGGGGTAGGAGATTCACCTTTGAAGTTTCCACTTGCCCCACTTACAAAGACTGTGCCAGGAATTTTAATGGGCCAGATGTCACGTGTTAAAACTTTCACTTGCTCCACAAATACTAAATCCCACGAATACAGCCCAGGCAAAAGTCAGAGAGAAACTGTGGGTCTGTCTTTCACAGCCCAACTGAATGAATTTGAAAAATCTTCTTAATACTAGAAAAATAAGCAAATCACTCCTGTGGCTGCTATATTCTACTTTTTATACCAATAAATGCTCATATCTGCCAATTTATTTAAAAACATTTGACAAAGTAAGTTAAATCTAATCATTAAACTGATGGACTTAGTATAGAAATAATAGATGCATTTTCTGTTATAATCCCTCAAGTGTTATAATCAAAGGATAATTCATTGATATTGGTATCGAGGTGAGCACAGATTCAACCTTAAATATCCATCCTTAAAACACAAACTACCCATGGTTATACAAGGAAGAAGCAGAATAGATAATCAAAACATCAGGAATATGTTCTTTATGCATTTGTTTGCCTAGGAAATGTTACATTGTATTTGGGAGTAGGTGTGCCTTATTACTTGGTTTAGGCATCGGCTAATCAAAATCATTCTGCATTTTCTACAAACATATTAACTAGAAACAAGGTGAATTTGCCCTGATCAGATTTGTGCCAAGTAGCCAGCGAAGCTCTTGTGGAGTTAAAGATTACTAGAAGAAAAATCATAAAGTGGGTAAACACAAATTGGATATATTTATTTTGATAACTGAAGCATTTTACAATGTCTCTTCTCCCAAAGATTAAAGTACCCGAGACATTTTCTAGTTGACTTTGGCAAAACCCCAAGAAAGAATTAAGAAAGTGAAAAATGAAAGCATAGGATGGATGAGAAATCTAACCAAAGCAATTTAGCATTTCTATTTGGAGCTGGGAACAGAGCCCAGATTCACCAACAAATATCATACCAAGTAGAATATGATACTTCCACCCTAATAATAATCTACTATCTCAATTTCCAAAAAAATTAGTTCTCAAATACAAATCTAGGAGTTTAAGATTCTCAGACCAATCTTCTTACTCCTCAGACCATATAAAGCAAACATATCACAAACTGTTTAATGTTTCAAAGTAGTAAAAACAGTCAAACCGACTATTTTTCAAATATTAATTAAAAGGTATTAACTGATAATTTTCACTTTTGTACTATGTAACAAAATGCATAGAACCCAAGTAAAGAGAGTAAATTTTTATACGAAATTACCCCCCCTTAGATTTGCAAAGTCTAGCCCTTAATGAAAATCTTACAGTAAATCTGGAGGATTCTGACATTGGAATTCATAAACTAGCAAATAATCCAGTAATTCTCTACGTTTCTTTGGTGATACGGTGAGATTCATGGAAAAACTAAGGAAATGCTAACAGTCAACTTAGTGTAAGATTTCATCCTCAGAACAAGGCAAAAAAACACAATAAAATCATTCATACTCAAGTCAAAGCTCAGCGCATACAATCGTCCTTTGACTTTATCCCCTTTCTTTTATTTATTTATTTTTTAAGACAGGGTCTCATTCTTGGCTGGAGTGCAGTGGCATGGTTATAGCTCACTATTAGCTGGAACTACAAAAGCGTGTGCTACCATGCCTGGCTAATTTTTTTTTTTTTTTTTAATTTTTGCAGAGATGGGGTCTCACTATGTTGCCCAGTCCTGAACTCCTGGACTCAAGCAGTTCTTCCACCTCGGAATTCCAAAGTGCTAGGATTACAGGCATGAGCCACTGTGCCCAGCTATCCATTATTTTAAAGCATACTATTATTCCTACAAATTTTCCCCACAGAAAACTTTACTTGTGAATATTCTGAGGTTTCTCATCTTTTTATCTCATGTAATGTCATGTACCTAAGAATATCTTAATTAAGTGTAATACACTCCTAACTAAGTTCTCAAAAGGTCCTAACCCATGAAACCTCATTTTAAATCATCTACAGAAAATCTCACTGGACAGCAACACCATTACTGTTTCTCCACACATTTTTCCTTTAGACATCCTGAGAGATGTTAACACAATTCAAATGGGAATCAGCAGTTTTGAGGGCACAATACAGTAATGCTTATGCACCTGAAAAGAAAGTCAGATTAGATACCGACAAATGAATGGATGCAGTCATAGGATCCTAGATAAGAAATAAAGATAAAAGATGTAATCTGGGAAAAATCAAGGTCATTGAGGTACAGTATTTCAAAAATACATGTTAACATTTCAGAAATTCGGACTTAGATGAAAATTCATATGTTAGTGGATTTTTAGTGGTGTTTTCCATTGCTCCCTCCCTTAAGATATGTGATTTCCTGATTTTTGATTATCTATTCTGCTTCTCCCTTATATAAGGTGGTACATTTTCAATTGATGAAATTCTAAAATCAAGAAAACAAGATCATGCATTCCCTCATGAATTCAACACATGTAAAGTGTTTCTTATACATCAGGGATTATGCTAGTTTACTAGAAGGGTTAACAGTTACTTGAGTAATAATTATTTGAGATTGGCGCTAGTTGGGTGGGAATGTGCCAAATTGCCCAGCCCTGAAAGTCTGCAGAGAACTGGTTATGCACAGAGACTACACCAATCAGATTTCTAGTTATGATTGTGCTAAGGAATCTTTTACATATTTTATGGTGGCAAAAGATTCAAGGAAAAAATTCCTCAGAAATCTCTTAGTTCCAGGTCCAAAATTTCAGCTTTGTTTGGGAGGAAAATACCTAAATATTGAAATTATATCAAGGTGATAGTTCCTTTAAAGGGAATATTATTTTTATGCCATATGGCTTATTGATGTGGAAAGAACATAGAACATGGAATTGAACTAAACTGGGTTTAAATTTAAATTTTTATTTGCTGCTGCATTACTTCAAGTAAGTTACTTAATCAGTTTTAGTTCCATTATGGGGGAGGAGGGAGGAAATAATGGAAAATATTAGCAAAGGTTTGGTTTTGAGTTTTTGTGGGGCCCAAAGGCAGTAACACGTAAAAAGGTCTGGCATGTGGTTGGTTAATGTTATTTCCCCATGCCAACTTTTCAAAATGTTGAACTCTTAGAAGATACTTCCTGTCAGGGTTGATTTCTGAGGGGGGGTTGTCCCGGTTCTTCGGCTCCTTCCTTGGAAAAATTGCAAGCAGGGCCAGTGCGACAGAGTGATGACAGACACATAGCACTTCCACACAAGCAGCTTTTATTGCAGACTTTCAGTCTACAAAGCAAAAGTACATTTCCTGAGGGAAAAATAGGTCTGTCTCTGATAGTGGAGAAGACCCTGGGGTTTTACCACACTTCTACTTTTATGTCTACACCTTATGATATGCTAAATGGTAGGCAGAATACTCATTATTTTCCTGGGAAAAGGGTGGAGAGTTCTTAGAGCTAAGGGCCCTCCCCAATTTTATCCTTATAGGGTAACTTCCAGAGGTTGCCATGACATTTGTAAACTCTCATGGTGCTGGTGAGTGTGATTTTTTTACTATGCTAATGTATGTTAATGGGGAAAAGGTTATCTCTGGACACGAACTCCTAGTTTCTGCGAATGGTCCTGGCCGGGGAAAAGTCCCTAACCTCAAGTTCCTGCTGTTGTCAGTTTGGTTCTAGATTCTCATTGGCCTCCTCATTTTTGCCCCCTTCTCTTTTCCTGTGGTTAGCACTGCTAACCTGCACCTGTCCCTAATACTTCCGACACTAATAAGCCTCATTTTCAAACTCAAAGTTAAACAAGTTTTTTTTTTCTATTTTTGTTTTAGTTTCCTCATGTATCAAAGAGAAAAATTCCAACTGCATCTATTGAGGGATGGCACGTTAACTGTATGATGAACTATCTGAATGAAAGAGATAGCCTGACAAAGCTATTGGGTGTTGTCCATTATGCTCAGTCTTGTTTATTAAGCATTTAAACAATTAAGTAGAAGACTAGATTTCAGAATGCAAATAAATCCAAAATTTAAAAGGGTATTCAGTGATAAACAATTAATTCAGATTACTTTATCTCCAATATTCAACTAGGTACTAATGTCCTTATACTTCAGATTAGAAGCCAAATACCTCAAGCTCATTTCTTCCTCGGTGCTTTAAGCCTCTGGTCCCCAACCCCTGGGCCACAGAGCTTTGCCACCTCCCCATCCGTGGAAAAATTGTCTTCCATGAAACTTAGGAAGGCAGGGGGTGCGCACATCATGAGGTGAGCATGGGCTGGGGAGCAAAGCTTGTATTTACAGCTGCTCCCCATCTCTCACATCACTGCCTGAGCTCCACCTCCCCACCCCCACCAGCTGTGGAAAAATTGTCTTCCATGAAAACGGTCCCTGGTGCCAAAAAGGTTGGGGACCACTGCAAGACATTCAGGAACACCCATCATTGTCTGGGACACTTCACAGTTCTCACCCGCTGCAGCTCTATAATGCAGTTTTAATTACTTTCACAAAAAATATACATAAATAAATGTTACATTGAATTTAACCAAGAAGCATCTGTTCCGTTTTTATGTGGGAGGGTGCGAGAACAAAGGAGGTGTTGAGAGGAAACACTGGCCCTTTTTGTACATTAAAAGATTATTCATTTATTTGTCAAGTATGCTAACTTTCCAGGATTAAAACAAGTGGAGATGTTTACCACTCCTTTTAAACAACCTTTAAATGACCACATGTTAATAATCACTCCAGTCCAAAATGGATAGCCATTTTATTTTTACATCTGCTATTTTATAAAATGCCAATGACTAGACTGAGAAGTAGAACATGTTACTTTTTCATACAAATTGGCTGCGTGTCTTTGATCAAGACACTAAGCTTCTCTGAGACTTTATCAAGTGGGATAATAACTTTTGTCTGTAGCATATGTTTAGCACGTGGAGAACATAAGCAATTATACAGGAGAAAGATAATTCAAGAAGTCTTAAAATACTGTGTGTAATTAATTTAAAAATGTGTATTATCTGTAAACACATTGGTTATAAACTAGAGTCAGAGCTGAGAATGTCTTAGGTTAACACATTGACTGCCACACTAGGGAAAAAAAAAAAGTTTTTCCTTGGGGCCATGGTGTTTTATTACAAAAACAGAATAAAAACTTCAAAAACAAAATAATCCTTTCTAATTTAATGAAAAATGAAATTTATTGACTTCTACTCATTTAATCCACGTTTTTAGAATTAATTTGTCAATATTAATTGTAACAACAAGAACATCAACAGATAAGATCTTCACGAACCAACTGCAGGGTTTTACCCAGGTTTTGCTTCACAAGGCCCCGGGCTCAAAACTAGTATGAGTTAAATATAACTCACATGGCAGTTAATGTGTTAAAATTAGCTTCAGGATTAAATATACGCTTTCAATAAACAAAAGTTAAGACCATAATAGTGCTTCTCCTTATGAACTACACAGGTATGAGCATGCTGAAATTTAATGTCATTTTCATTAAACCACGCTATTACAAAATGAAGAATGAAATGTCCTATTTGGAACTCATATATTCAACTTAATTTAACCTAAGATATTAAAAATGCCTCAAAATAAAATGTCCAAACAGAAAAAAAAATCTGTTTCTTTTTGATTTTAAGATATTGCATTATGGATCTCTATAACGAAAACTATAAAACATTGACGAAAGAAGTTGAACAAGACACAAAAAATGGAAAGCAATTCCATGCTCGTGGATTGGAAGAATCAACATTGTTAAAATGTCTATACTACCCAAAGCAATCTACAGATTCAATGCAATGCCCATCAAAATACCAATGACATTCTTCACAGAAATAGAAAAACCAATCCTAAAATGTATGTGGAACCACAAAAGACCCAGAATAGCCAAAACCATTCTGAGCAAAAAGAACAAAACTGGAGGAATCACACTACCTGATTTCAAACTATACTACAGAGTTGTAGTAACAGAAAACAGCATGACATTGGCATAAAAACAGACACATAGACCAACAGACAGAATAGAGAACACAGAAATAAGTCCACACATCTATAGTGAACTTATCTTTGACAATGGTGCCAAGAACATACAATGGGGAAGCGACAGTCTCTTCAGTAAATGGTGCTGAGAAAACTGGATCTCCATATGCAGAAGAATGAAACTAGACCCTTATCTCTTGCCATATATAAAAATCAAATCAAAATGGATTAAAGACTTAAATCTAAGACATGAAACTATGAAACTACTAAAAGAAAACTTTGGGGAAACATTTCAGGACATTGGTCTGCGCAAGAACTTCTTGAGTAATACCCCCCTCCCCCGCAAAGCACAGGCAACCAAGCAAAATTAGAAAAATGGGATCACATCAAGCTAAAAAGCTTCTGCACAGCAAAGGAAACAATCTACAAAGGGAAGAGATAACCCACAGAATGGGAGAAAATATTTGCAAACTACCCATCTGATAAGGCAGTGGTCCCCAACCTTTTTGGCACCAGGGACCAGTTTCATGGAAGACAATTTTTCCACAGACTTGGGGAGAAGGAAGAGGGAGGCAGAACTCAGGAGGTGATGCTAATGATGGGGAGTGGCTGTAAATACAGATGAAGCTTCGCTCACTCATCCGCCACTCACCTTCTGCTGTGCACCTCCCTGCCCCCATTCCATGGAAGACAAGTTTTCCATGGGGAGGAGGGTGGTACCAGTCCACGGCCCGGGGGTTAGGGACCACAGTGATAATGGATTAATTAACTAGAATATAGGAGCTCCAACAACTCCATAAGAAAAAATCAAATAATCTGATTAAAAAATGGGCAAAGGATCTGAATAGACATTTCTCAAAAGAAGACATACAAATGGCCAACAGGTATATGAAAAAATGCTCAACATCATTAATCATCAGAGAAATGCAAATGAAAACTGCAACGAGATATCATCTCACTGCAGTTAAAATGGCTTTTATCAAAAAGACAGGCAATAATGACTACCAGCGAGGATGTGGAGAAAGGGGAACCCTCGCACAGTGTTGGGGGGAATGCATATTAATGCAACCACTGTGGAGGTTCCTCAAAAAAACTGAAAATAGAACTATCATATGACCCAGCAATCCCACTGCTGGGTATATATCCAAAGGAGGGGACATAAATATGTCGAAGACATATATGCACACCCATATTTATTGCAGCACTATTCACAATAGCCAAGATTTGGAATCAACCTAAGTGTCCATCAATGGATGGAGAAAGAAATTGTAGTACATGCACACAATGGAAAATTATTATAGCCACAAAAAAAGAATGAAATCCCACCACTTGAAACAACATGGATGGAATTGGAGAACATTATGTTAAGTGACATAAGCCAAACACAGAAAGACAAATCTTGTATGTTTTTACTCACACGTGGGAGCTAAATATTGAAAACAATTGATCTCATGGAGACAGAGAGTAGAATGATCGTTACCAGAGGCTGGGAAGGATATCAGGGAGGGGAAGATAAAGTGGGGATGGTTAACGGGTACATAAATATAATTAGATAGTCAGATAGAAGGAACAGTATTTGATAGCACAACGAATTGACTATAATCAACAATAAGTTAGGGTAAACTTCAAAATAACTAAAAGAATGAAATTGGAATGCTCCTAACACAAAGAAATGTTAAATGCCTGAGGTTATGGATACCCCAATTACCCTGATTTGATTAATTCACATTGTATGCCTGTATCAAAAACATCACATGTGCCCTATAAAGATATATAACCATTAGGTACCCATAATAATTAAAAATTTAAAAAGATACTGCATTACATAAAAAAATTATACACAAAGCAATTAAAAGCAACCAAGAATTATAGACCCAATATAAGAAACAGTCTCACACTGGACACATGACATTGTACACAAGCAGATGTCTAACCCTGGACACTTGGTCTTTGCTATTAATGTGTTTCCTCCATAGCTGCCTTCTTCAGCACCAGAAATGAGGGACATCCTTCTTATTCTAACTTCCTACAAACGTTAAATCACCCACAGGCTAGAGAGCAAACTAACATACCTGTATGAATGTCTACATGATAAAAAGAATCCTGCCTCTGTGCTTTCAAAGTACTGCACCGAAGATACAGGACCATGTTTTAAGAGACTGCCTTAAAAGAAACTCATTTAAAATAAAACAACCCACAAAACATTATTTACCCAAATTTATAAATCTTTCACGTATTTTGAGTAGCCAGATGAAACAGTTCACTTTATTTGCGTAATTCAATATGATATGATTACTCTTATTGAATACCACATTTTAAGCCATGGAACAGTGTTAGTGCCCACCTTACCCTAACCTTGATATTTTCTTAAATCAGGGATCTGCTGGAGGGGAAAAGAATGGAGCAGTCTCAGGGCTGAACTTGATAGCTCCTTGCCTCCATCAATCCTGAACGCTCATCCCAGCCACTGTAGTCTCCTGCCTTAATCCTTCCTGTGTGATCTGCTAAACTGGAGGTAGAGGCCCACAAAAGTAGAAAACCTCACAGTGTTTATTACCAAGTGAGTTAGTTACCCATTTCTGCAGAGCAAGTTATGCTGAAGCTTGAGGACTTAAACAGCACACATTTATTATGTCACAGTTTCTGTGGGTGAGGAAACCAGTAGCAGCTTCACTGGGTGCCTTTGCCTCAAGGTTTATCAAGACTGCAATTATGGTGTTGGCCGGGGCTACGGTCTCATCTGAAGGCTCTGTATGTGGATCCACTTCCAACCTCACTCACTGGTTGTTGGCAGGATTCAGTTCCTCGGGCTGAGGGCCTCAGCATCTCACTGCCTGTTGGCTGGAAGCCTGAATCAGTTTCTTGCCAGATGGGATTCTCCATAGGGGAGCTCACAAGAAGGTAACGGGATTCCCTCAGAGAGAGAGAGAGAAAGAAAGGACATACAAAACAGAGCCTCCCTCTCTTTGTAACCTGAACTTGGAAGTGTCATCCCATCACCTCTGTTATATTCTTTTCATGTGAATCATGAGATCCAGCCCCAAACAAGGGGACAGGATTACACAAGGCCATGAATACCAGGAGGTGGGTGGGGCCCTTTAGGGGCCATCTGAGAGGCTGCCCACCACATCATGTTGCTAACCAATGACTATCTGTTCCTTAAATAATTCCTTATTTGCTCAATTCCCAACTTGTGGTTCTCTATTGCTCTCTACCCTATATTAATTTTATTAATATGAATGTTTTTGCTTTTTTGTTTTGTTTTTATTTTTTAATTTTTTTAGAGATGGGAGTCTTGGCATGTTACCCAGAGTCTCAAACTCTTGGCCTCAAGCAATCCTCCTGCCTCAGCCTCCTGAGTAGCTAGAATTACAGTGCTCAGTGAGCAGTGTATTAATTTTATTAATACAAATGTTTTTAGTTTCCTGTTAGGCTCTAAATTGACAGAGGACACAGGGAAGCATCATGATTCAGTGGAAAAAAGAAATGCAGTAGTCTGGAAGGCAGAATTCCTGTACAGGCACAACTTATCAAATCAGCCAAACTTCCTAATTTTTACAGATACAGATTATATGAGATATGCTATATAGATGTACAGAGACATAGGGGATAATGTGGATGCACTTCTTCCTGCCACAATTACATGGTCAAGCTTCATTCACTGTTGTATCCTTCACCGTATCTAGAAGAACACAGCACATAAGAGGCTTCGGAAAACATCTTCCTTGAATGTTGGAGGCTGAAATAGGCTGAGGTTAGTCATTCCTAAAAATTAACTCTAACTTCAACTTTACTGGACAAACTGACCGTTCTTTGAGATTACTCTGATTACCTTTGTGTAAATAACTTCACTCTAGCTGACGCCATAGCTCAAAAACATAAAACACAAAGAGAATATGTCATGCCACATTGTCATCTGACAGCACTGGAAAGCAATGGGTCGCAGTAGGCTCTGAAGTCAATTGGATCCACAACTTACTGTCTGCATAAGCACAAGCATCTCAATTTCCTCGTCTGCAAAATGGACCAAATAAGAAGAGGACCTACCCTATAAGTGTTCTTGCAGGAGATTAAATAGTAAAAATAAAATGCAGTGCCATGCACAATGCAAACGCTCAAAATGTTGGTGGTTGTTAGTATTATCATGGCCCCCTTCACATTCCTGTATGGAAAATGTTTTATTAATATTTCTCCAAATCAGTATCTTGATTGAGAGATTTTAGACAAACAAGGCTGGAAATATTCTCAGCAAAAAGAAAAATGACAGTGTCAGTTGTGCTAACAGTAACATGGGAGACTAAACAAGTACCCAAAGGGAAACCATCAACACTGATTTTGGTTAAGGTATGTGAAAAGAGAGGCAGAGTCAGCAGAAGTTTAAACACTAAACGAGTACAAATCAGCCTGTATTTACAGTTCATGCCCTCTTCTCACAGTCAGAGTAAGAAAGAGTAAAAGGGCTTAGAGAAACCATCTTTACCCAATTTGGGATTCAGAAGCCACAGGAAGTTAGCTTTGCAAATTGCTAAGAAGCAAAGACCTTTGTGTGAGCAAAAACTCATCCTAAGTAACAGAGATCAGAAACATGCTCTCATACAAAATGGTCCCAGGTTTGTCATCTTACCCTAACCACTGGGAACCAAAATGTTCTAAGAGCTCTCTTTAAGGAACTTCAAGTAGCCTGTCATTTAGACTTTAAAATCAGTTAATTTCTATTTCACTGTATATTTCAGTGAAAACGAAACTTTCACCTTTTGGGGGGAAGTAATTGCTATTTGATTCATCCAACACTATATGTTATCTCTTTGGCAAATGTCTTATAAAACATTTTGGGGATCTGGAGATATAGACATTCCCCCATCTAGAAGAGCTCACAATATAGTGAAGTGGGGAAGATACATCAACAAACAGTTACACTATAATATAAATACAAAGTAGGGCTTCTGCGAATGGGAGACATAAAGAATGGGAGTTGTCAGATGGAAAAGACCCTCAAAGTGACAGAGTCTCTGAAAGTAAAAAAATAATAAACAGATGTTCTAAATCTTAATAGCATCACCTACCATTCAGACAGCATCATTTGATTTAGACTGTGATATGTATTATTGATGGGAAATATCTCTGGTTAACATGTCAGAGTAAATACATACATCTAATTTTGTTCTCTCCTGAAGTTCCACTAAAACTATAATAAAGAAAGAATTTTCAAAAAGATAAACCCATAAAGATCAGAAGAAAGAAGGGGAGATGACAGCAACAAAATATGGAAGCTAGCTGTACCAATTTAGCAGACCTTAAGATGATATTAATAAGTCACCTGAGAAACCTGGGAACTAACCCTGACAGCACAGGAACTGGCAGCAGGGACTTGTCCAGCTGAGGGAAAAGAGAGGAGTGCCAGAAACAAGGAGCCAGTCAGTCCATGACACCCCATTCCCCAAACATCCTCCCCAACTCTGTCAGGTTGATTTTCTTGAGAAATTAAAACAAGGCCCAGCAAGCACAGTTGTAGGACAGGGTACTATGCTGAAAACACAGGGACCATGTGCATACTGAGTACAGAAGCCCCTCATCTCCATCCAGCCCTCTTCCCCAACCTGGGGTCCAGAACACTGCCAGAAATTGGAAGTCTACAGGGAATCTGACCACCCCAAGAGGAAAGACCAGAACTTAAAGGCACTGGTGGATGCCCAACAAATAACACACAAAAAATGCTACACTGAACTCAAAGTCAAAAAGCCCTACATGAGGACTCACAGCTTCTTATTACCTTTGAGACTTTTAAGCAAGAACAGCCAGACAAGGATCAAATCATCTATAGGAAACCTCTAGAGGGAATGTCCGAGACCAAAAAACAGGACAAAAATTTAAAAAGGCATAAAACTCTTCCACCTCCTACAAAGTGTCATCAATACTTGCTGTCCCCACATTCTTCTCTGCCCGTCACTTCCTAATCCCACCCATTAGCCTTTGCTCAGACTGAGTCTAACTTACCAGTGATTTAGATCTCGTGAAATCCAAATGCATATTTCTCAATCTTTGGCAGCATTTGACACAGTTATAAACTCTTTCCTTCTGATGCATGAACTTACTTTGACTTCCAGGACACCACTCTCTCTTCCTCTTCCTTCTACGTGTACCGTTCCCCATTCCTTAGTCTCCCTTGCCGGTTCCTTCTCGCTCCAGCCTCGTATTTTTGGAGTACCCTACGGCTCAACCCTGGCACCTCTTCTTACCTCTCTCTACACTCACTGCCTTGGTGGTCTTACCCAGTCTCATGGTGGTCTTGAGATACTCTCACACTTTCATCCCCAGCCTCCAACTTCCTTCTGAACTCCCAGTTTATAGAACCAACCTCCTTCTCAGCATCGCCACCTGCATGTGTAACAGGTAGGCCCGCCCTGGTCACATTCTTCCCTGTCTCACGTGATGGACACTCCATCTGCCAGCTGCTCAGACGAGCCATCCTAAACTCCTTTCTTTCCCTCACCTTCCACATCCAACACGTCATGAATCCTGTTGGTTCTATATTCCAAACACATCCAGAATATGACTTCACTTCACCACCCCCACCACTACACCCTGTCCTAACTATTGCCTGGATTACTGCAACACCCTCTAATTGAAGAAAATGGTTCTACGAACACAAAAACATGGTAGCAGAAATAGAAAAACTCAACAGAAGGTTTGGAAAATAAATGTTAGAAAATTTTCCAAAAGTAGATAAGAAGAAAAAGACGAGAAAAAGCTAAGAAAAGCAGACCAATTCAGGAAGGCCAACAACCAAGTAACAGAAGTTCTAGGGGGAAAAAAAAAGTTGAGCAGGTCTTAAGAGTAGATCTCAGTAAGTTAAGAAAATAAAAACTATGAGCCATCTATGCCTATACCGTTAAGAGTTCTTATCATAAAAAAATGCTGGATTTTGTCAAAAGCCTTTTCTGCATCTATTGAAAGGATCATATAATCTTTGTTCTTGCTTTTATTTATGTGGGGAATTACATTTATAGATTTGTGTATGTTGAACCGTCCCTGCATCCCAGGGATGAAGCCCACCTGATCGTGATGAATTATTTTTTTGATGTACATTTGAATTCAGTTTGCTAGGACTTTATTGAGAATTTTTGCATCTATATTCATAAGGGATATTGGTCTGTAGTTTTCTTTTCTTGTTGTGTCCTTTCCTGGCTTTGGTATCAAGGTGATATTGGCTTCGTAGAATGAGTTTGGGAGGATTCCATCTTTCTTGATGTTTTCGAATAATTTCTGCAGTATAGACACCAGTTCTTCTTTGTAGGTGTGGCAGAATTCAGGTGTGAACCCATCTGGCCCAGGACTTTTTTTTCTTGGAAGATTTTTTATTACTGCTTCAATTTCGGTGCTTGATGATGGTCTGTTTAGAAATTCTATTTCTTCCTGGTTGAGCCTAGGGAGGTAGTGTGTTTCTAATAATTTGTCCATTTCCTCCACGTTTTCATGTTTTGGGGCATAGAGATTTTTGTAGTATTCGAAGATGATGTTTTATATTTCCATGGTATCAGTTGTAATCTCTCCCTTTTCATTTCTAATTGAGCTTATTTGAGTCCTTTCCTTTCTGCTTCTGGTCATCCTGGCAAAGTGGCCTATTTAGTTTATCTTCTCAAAGAACCAACTTTTCATTTTATTAATCTTCTGTATTATTCTTTTGTTCTCAATTTCATTTAATTCTGCTCTGATCTTGGTTATTTCTTTTCTTTAAAGCCATATACAATAAACCCACAGCCAGTATCATACTGAATGGGGAAAAATTGAAAGGATTCCCCCATAAAACTGGAACCAGACAAGGTTGCCCTGTATCTCCACTTCTATTCAACATAGTGCTGGAAGTCCTTGCCAGAGCAATCAGACAAGAGAGGGGAATCAGGGGTGTCCAAATGACAGCAGAAGAGGCCAAACTTTCCCTATTTGCGGATGATATGATATTATGTCTAGAAAACCCCAAAGATTCAACCAAGAGATTACTGGAATTGATAAATGAATTCAGCAAAGTCTCAGGATCCATAATCAACGCACACAAATCAATAGCCTTCATATATGCCAATAACAGCAAAGCCGAGAAACAGATTAAAGATGCAATACCTTTCACAATAGCACCAAAGAAAATTAAATATTTAGGAACATCTCTAACGAAGGAGGTGAAAGACCTATATTGAGAGAATTATGAAACACTGAGAAAAGAAATTGCAGAGGATGTAAACAGATGGAAAACCCTACGATACTCTTGGATAGGTAGAATCAACATTGTAAAAATGTCTTTGCTACCTAAAGTGGTTTACAGAATCAATGCAGTCCCTATCAAAATACCAACATCATTTTTTGCTGATCTAGAAAAAATAATTCTACACTTTGTGTGGAACCAGAGAAGACCCCATCTAGCCAAAGCAATTTTAAGCAAAAAGAACAAATTGGGAGGCATCAATCTGCCAGACTTCAGGCTATACTACAAGGCTATAGTAACCAAAACAGCACGATACTGGCACAAGAACAGAGACATAGACCAATGGAACAGGACTGAGAATCCAAATATAAAACCATCCTCATACTGTCATCTGATCTTTGACAAAGTAGACAAAAACATACACTGGGGAAAAGAATCCCTATTGAATAAATGGTGCCAGGAAAACTGGATAGCCACATGTAGAAGACTGAAACTAGATCTATACCTCTCACCTCTCACAAAAATCAGCTCACGATGGATAACAGATTCAAATCTAACACGTGAAACCATAAGAATTCTAGAAGAAAACATTGGAAAAACTCTTATAGACACTGGCCTAGGCAAAGAATTTATGAAGAAAACCCCCAAAGCAATCACAGCAGCAACAAAAATAAATAAATGGGACCTGATCAAATTAAAAAGCTTCTGCACAGCCAAGGAAACTATCACTAGAGTGAACAGACAACCTACAGAATGGGAGAAAATATTTGCATGCCACACATCTGATGAAGGGCTGATAACCAGAATCTATGCAGAACTTAGAAAAATCAACAAGAAAAAAATCAAACAACCCCTTTAAAAAATGGGCAAAAGACATGAACAGAAACTTTTCAAAAGAAGACAGAATAATGGCCAGCAAACATATAAAAAATTGCTCAACTTCTCTAATCATCAGGGAAATGCAAATCAAAACCACAATGAGATATCATTTAACTCTAGTGAGATCGGCTCACATCAAAAAGTCCCAAAACAACAAATGTTGGCGGGGATGCGGACAGATAGGAACACTCATACACTGCTGATAGGACTGAAAATTAGTACAACCTCTATGGAAAGTAATATGGAGATACCTCAAAGAACTAAAAGTAGAACTACCATTTGATCCAGCAGTCCCACTACTGAGTATTTACCCAAAGGAAAAAAAGACATTCTATAATAAAGACATCTGCACGCAAATGTTTATAGCAGCACAATTCACAATTGCAAAGATGTGGAAACAAGTCAGGTGCCCATCAACACACAAGTGGATTAATAAAATGTGGTGTATGTATACCATGGAGTATTACTCAGCAGTAAAAAACAACGGTGAATTAACACATCTGGTATTATCCTGGATGGCGCTAGAGCCCATTCTTTGAACTGAAGTATCACAAGAATGGAAAAAGAAGCACCACTGGTACTCACCATCAAATTGGTACTAGCTGATCAATACTTATGTCACACAGGGCAATAATATTCATCAGAGGGCGGACAGGTGGGAGGGGGGTGGAGGGGATGGGAAAACTCTCACTGAATGGGTGCGGGGCGCACAGTTTGGGGAATGTCCGTGATTGTAGCTCTGACACGGGCAGTGCATGGGCAATATATATAGCCAAAGCGTTGTACCCCCATAATATTCTGAAATAAAAGGGAAAAAAAAAAAGAAACAAAAACTACAGAATCTCACACTCCCTCTGACCACATTTCTGCCAGATATAAAGCACGTGGTACACGCTCTAGCCTGGCCAGTTGCCCTAGCCCTGGTCATCCCCTGTTGACAGAATTCACTCAGGACATTGCCTACTCCCCACAAAAAGGGCCTTAAAAACTTTCAGCGACTCTGAAGCTAGAAGACAGACCACAACTTACAAACTTTCTTCAGTTATCTTCTCCTATAAGCCTTTATCTAATAACAGAAATATTTCCCTCTTCCTATCCAGCTAAGTGTGTGCTTGTCTCTAGGTTTTAGGAAACAAAACAATATAATGGTGAGGAAAACTTTTGTAGGTGGATGAGGAACTGAAGAAGTGATTAACACAAACTGAGCTTCCACAGCTGGGGAAGGGAGGGAGATTTTCACAAAGGATATCATCTGTATTCTGCGGAATTAAAGAGAAATAAGAGCTGGATGCCAATATCTTTGAGTTTATTAGGAATTAAGATGAAAAACGCAGGGTCTAGATGAGGGGAAAAATTTCATTCATTCATGTTTGTTTATAACTCAATCCTGCCCCCAGCTTCAGAGATCGGCTCATGTTAGGCTACTGGAGGGAGTGAAGTGGGCATCTAGTTAGAATATAGAGACGAAGATATATGAAATACGAATCAATTCTTGACAATTACCCACTTGACAATATGGCAAAGACACTAAATACATTTGAATCCGTTAAAAATTGTTTTCAGCTGTAAGTAAAACAACACCTGAGTAAACAGTGACAAAGTTGAGATAAGTCGACATTGATTCAGGGGCTTAAAAAAATGTTAGGGCCAAAAATTTTTAAGGGGTCTTTAAATGCATTTTCCTCATGTGGAAAAACTGCTGCTAAGGCTCCATCCAATCACTTTCACATTCCAGGCAATATGAAGGTGGACAAGGGAAAGAAACAAGAAAGAATGTGCAGTAACTATTAATCATGAATATTTAGCAGACTTCTACTTGTATGTCATTTGCCAGATCAGTTTCCTACTGGTCACCTGGAATGAAAGGGAAGCTGAAAAGTGCAGTTCTTAACGTGGAAAAACTGCTCTCTCTTAACAACATAGCAATTTCAAGCTCTAGCCTAAGTAGTCTTGGAAACAGAAACACTCCCTAACTGCTCCATTCCTTCTTTTGTACAGAAGTACGTACTCTGTCCCTCCAAGAAGATTTTTTAAAGCCTGATAGCAAGGACCTTGTCTTAGATATCAAGAGATCACGTCAGAGTGCCCTGCATATAGCAGACAACTAAAGAAGTGTATAGTGTGAAAAACGAAAGTCATTACTGAACCTTCAGAGAGAAGTCATAATAGCTGACCTTAAGAAAAAGAGACAAGTCACACAATTTGCCTTATTGGTCCCACAAATCCACAGAGACAGAAACACCTAAGAAAGCAAATGCCAAATACAGGCATGGGCAAAAGTATCTGCTGCAAATGGTACTACAGGTGTAAACAGCTACGTGATAATCAAGAGAGGAACTGCAAAGAAAAGAGCGAAAGACAGACATTAGTAGGGGAAGAAGGCTCCTTTTCCTCCACATCGACAACCTATGGTCTATGCAAATGGTCACTTTTTACTCATTCAGGAGTTTCTAGTATTACCTTAATTGTTCTGCTGAAAAGATGTAAAAAGGAAGAAGGAAAAAAAAGGGTTGGTAAAAATGCCTAAACTTATTATCGCTAAATTTTTACCTGAAACTCCATAAAGCATAGAAACCTTCAGTAAGTGCCTGTCACTGTGCAATTTGATGACAGTGGAGTCAAGAATCATATCCAGCATTTCTTTATAAGGAAATGCTGATGTGTTAATACCCAACTGAAAATCTGCACACCTGGAGAATTACTTTAAAAACTGTCAAAATGTATTACATAACAAAAATTTCCTAAAGATGCAGCCAAGCAACTTTTAAAATCTTGTTCAGTTTTGCTTGGCTTAGTTAAGTGAACATATCCAACAATTTATGAAAACTAACATTTCTCGGACAGAGAGCAAAACACTTGCTACCATATTCATCTGATCATTTTACACTTGCTAATAAGATGAAAGGAAACACTATATTTGCATACTTTCCACATCCCATCACCAAGCATGCCCGAGCATCTAGAAGCCTGGGGTTGTTGAGTATGCACAAAAACATGCCCACACAGTGGGAATCTTGCCAGAAGACGTGTTGCTAGGCTTTCTTAACACACATGTGAAACATACAAGCTCTTGAATAACATTTCAAGCAATTTTGGATTATCAAAAGACCATAATAAGTTAAATGGCAAATATTCCAACTGTATTCTTTTTTTGATTCCAAATTAAAATAGTGGCACTCATTCCTTATATTTGTATGACTTCTAAATTTTATCATTGGTCTTCTGATTCAAGTCCCCAGTTTAAACATCAACGTATTTACTGAAAAGTTTTAATTTACCTAAATAATAACTCAAAAGTTGTAGTTTTCTCCAACACTACCTGAAACTTAAACCTTGTGCTTGGAGTTCAGACAGACCTGAACTAAAAATGTGGATTTGTGACTAACCATCTGTCTGTCTCTTAGAGAGACTTGGTAAGCTCTTTGAGCCTCAGTTTATTCATATGGGAAATAAGTATATTACTGGTAATGTTACTGTCTCCCCCAAATGGATATTGTAAATATTAAAGGTAATTCCTGTATTGTGTGGAACACAGTACTTGTCATAGTAGGCACTAAAAAATGAAAGGTTCTTAGTTCTATCTAAATGTCTAGATATCCTATATACCTTTATAAAAGTAGATATACTTGCTCTTATAAAGCAAAATATAAATTAGAAATAAAAGTGCATATTTCATATTATTGTTTGGACCTTAAAAATAAAAGAAGGGTAGCACATTAGAATCACCTGTCTCTATCCAGTTGGGCTAATTCCCAGCTTTGCTAGAGGCTGAACCAAAGTACATAAAGATCCACTTAAAAAATGGTAAGAAAATAGGTAATTTTCAAATTAGCAGGCAGTGTATAAATTGCTTTACAGTAAGAAATGCACAAATGTTGATAACAACTTAGAAGTATTCCTCCAAAAAATGACAGTGAGATAATGGCATTTGTCCTTTCCTTATTACATATAAATAAAAATTTGCTAATTAAATGATAGGACATTGAAAGGGAATCATTTAACTATAAGATAAACATGAACTCATTTCAGAAACATGCTTTTAAATATCAGAAATTGATTCTATTGGGCATGGTGGCTTACACCTATAATCCTAGCACTTTGGGAGGCTGAGGTGGGAGGATCGCTTGAGGCCAGGAGTTCGAGACCATCCTAAGCAACATAGTGACACCTCATCTCTACAAAAAAAAAAAAAAAGAAAGAAAGAAAGAAAGAAAGAAAAATTAGCTGGGTATAGTGGTGCATGCCTATAGTCCCAGCTACTTGGGAGGCTGAGGCAGGAAGATTGCTTGAGCCTGGGAATTTGAGATTGCAGTGAGCTATGATGACGCCACTGCACTAGCCTGGGCAACAGAGCGAGAACTTGTCCCAAATAAATAAATAAATAAATAAATTGATGAAATAATTATAAAACATTTGTATTCATCCACAAAGATGACAGAATATCTTCTTGAAAACATTATTTATCCACTGAGCAAATGTTCATAGAGTTCTAACTCTGAACAAGGTATCCTCCTCAGCCTTGGAGATAAGAGTGTAAACCAGACAGCCACAGTTCCTGCCCTTGTAGAGTTGAAACCTTCTTAGCAAACAGTTAAAATACTGTATGTCCTAGAAAGGAAGACAACTGCATTTTTATAATATTCTATAATTTAGAAATTGTTTTCATTTATACTATCTTCTCTTTCCAGGCAGTTTAACATGGTGAAGCTTTATTGTAAGGTACAGACAGTGAAGTACCAGGATTCTACAGATTTTGTACTTAGGCTACATAAAGAAAGGCTTTCCTGTTGGAAAAAAATAAATCCAACACACAATCCAACACTGGTACATCTCAAGCATACTTGCTTATACAAGGTTAACGACATAAGTTACTGATTAAGTCGGTAGACTTCATACACCTATGGGCCTTGTTTATAAGAGCTGTACAAGTTAAATTGTTAGAGAACAAATGCATTTTGTTTGAGTCAGTATGTCGCCGTCTTGTCTAGGCAGGAGGAAAAAAAATGGATACCAAGACTGTAATCCTTTTGGAATAAAATCTTTAAATGCAAACATGATTGCTATTGTAGACTGTTTAATCTAGAGATATTGTATTTCATTTCTGTTTTTGGAGAGGTTTGTTGATTTGACCATACTGGGTACAACTCAATGCTTATCTCAACTGTTTAGATAAGATTTATTTGACTTTGGCAGGTGACAAAATCTAGGGTGTGGAATAAAGGAGGTAGAAAAAAAGACTGGCATATTCCCAGATAGTGTTTATTTTAAGCATAGTGTATAGATGAGCAAAAAGTTTCAAACAACGCACTGTACTTCATGTAAAACATCCACTGTCTGTTGAATGTTTTCTGTAAACCAGCACTGCAAAATGTCCTTTATTGGGCATAACGGACTTCACCTTCTTGCTTAGGTAAACATTTATGCTCTTGTAAAAGAGAGCTTAGTGAGTTCCCCTGGAAATAGGACCCTAACTCTGGGATCGCATTTTGCCACTGTTTTCTAACATATGCTCTAAAAGGAGAACAGTAATAAATTTTATTTTGAATGCAAAAATATATATTGCTTCATAAGTATAGAACCTATCAGAAATCTAAAATGTCTTATGCCAAAATAACTTTCATACCAATAATAATACTTTTCTCGGTGTAATTCTACACAAACAAGTCTCACCTTGAAAGAAACCCAAAACAGAGAAACTTGAATTTATAAACACAATGATTATAATCATGATTTTAAAGTAAAGAAAAAAATTTATCTTTTTAAATAATTCACCTAAACGTTCACTTAAATAGTCAACTTCTTTAGTATATGTAAACATTTATATATTGGCAGACATGTTGAGACAGGGGAAGGAACTAAGAAGTTTGGTCACTAAAATTTTAAAAATTTATCAAAAATAAAGAAAACTTAGTTGTAAATTTATGATGTATGACTGAGAAGATTAGAGCTTACATACCAAGATTAGACATGTTATGGTAATGTCTTTCATTGTACTATAGACATGACCTTAATTAACTTGTGCTTTATGACTACTTTTCCAAAATATTTAAAAATATGAAAAATCTAACACCCACAAAATATTTATCATGATCTCCTTGGAATAATTTCATGTTAATGTAAACAAACGGGACCCGATCAAATTAAGAAGCTTCTGCACAGCCAAAGAAACTATTGCTAGAGTGAATAGACAACCTACAGAATGAGAGGAAATATTTGCAGGTTAATATGTACAAAAATATAATTCACTGGTTTATATGTATGTTGAGTCCTATTTTGTTATTTGTTCAGTTAATGAAGGTTTTTCGTTTTTCTCATTGGATGTATATATTGGTGTGTAAGAATTAATTTAATGTTTCTGAGGAATGAGGGATCAGTTAAATACAGGGAGAAGTTTCAAATATTAGGATTTCTCTGATGTGCTTTTAATGAATAAAAAGTCACTTCTAGGCATAGGGGAAACCTTTCAAATATAAGATGGAATTGCCTCTGTTCAATTCTTCCGCTCTCATTTTTGAGCTTTAATGAAACTTCCACAGGTGACTGGTGAATGGAAAGCTGACTACTGGAGGAATTTGCCGCCTTCTATCTACTGTACTCCCCCCACACTTTCCATTCTCCAGAGTTCAGGAACGACCACCCACTGCTTAGGGTGATGCCTTGACAAAGGAGACTGTCAATTTCCCAACCCCTTTCCTCCTTCGTTACTTTAAATATCCAGTGACTTTCAGCATTTCTGCAACTGTGACACTCCACACACATTGATTTTACTGAACAAGCTGCATCTGTCCTCTTCTCATGGTGTTAGAATTTTTTTTTTTAATTAAAGGAAACCATTTTTATTGTCAGAGCTTCCAGACACCCCTTGATCACTGGCAATATGTGCAAATAGTGAAAATATAGAATGGGCTTCACTGTTCAGAAAAGCTTCAGGTGGAAGCTGTTGGTTAGAGAGGTTTAACCTACCTCAAGCATCGTGAACTTTCAGTATAGATATGCTCCATCGTATACTACTACTTCTGAGTCTCTTCTCCCCGACTGCCCAACTAGATCAAAATTACAGTTCAAGCTCATGTTGCTCTATGAATAGTAAATGTTTCTTCAAGATTCCATCCGAAGAAATGAACTAAAATTTAGGAACCTTCCCCATAGTCCCATACCGACTGGCTCAATGGACCAGGAACCTCTTTCTGTCATTAAAGAAACCTGTTAATGTCTTTTCCTTGGCTGCTCCTATACATAAATAATTCCATGAGAATCAAACCATTAAAAAGCAATGCAGACTTCAAATTTCACAATTCCCACATATAAAGATTCTTTTGCATTTTTGTTTGTTTATTTTCAAGGTATACAGAGTCAATCTAAATATGCCTGTGTGGGGAAAATGGTTGCTAGTGGCTAAAACACTTTGCCAAAGCACTTAAAAACTTAACCTCAGCTGATATTAAGATCCTCATTGTTCAAGAAGAAACAATTACCTATTAATAAATTTCCTACAGAATATCACATCTCCTTCTATTCCCCTCTCTTCTAGTTGAGGAGATAGGAGAGTAAGTATATTCGCCCTCACCTGCCAGGCTACCACAAAGGAAAACTCACCCTGTCTTCCAAAATTCCTTCTTGGCACAGAATGAATGAGTTAAAATTGAGACTAAAGGTTAACTCCCCAGACTTCATTGTATTTCAACACTTTAAGCCTTTCACTAAGTATTCTGAAATTACTACTCAAGAGTATCACAGATGCTAGCAAAGTGACATCCCGTCTTTGTGACACCCAGACCTGGTGCTATGTGCAGGAGATGACAGGAATAAGGCACTCCAACGATCATGGTCAAGATAACAACAACTGGCCCTCCACTGTTGATTCAAACCACTCTGCTGCAGTGAGGCCAGGAGCCCCAAACACCTGTTTACATAGCTGCAAATTAAACTTTAAAAAGTGGGGACGTAATAATAAACATTAATATATGTGTATTATAATAGGAATTAGGGTTCATCAGACCACCGATGAGTAAATTAGAAATAAATAATTCATCTCAAAAGTGCAAACTGTGCATTTTTGAAACTATTCTAAATATTTCAAACATTTCAAAAAATAGCAAAGCCTATTAGGATTTAAATGAATATTGGTGTTTCATTTAACATGAACACAATATTCTTAAATTTATTACTTACCAAACATCTAAATATTTCAAAAGCTTTGACTCAGGTAAATAAGGTAATATTAGCAGACCCAGGTACTTAAAAGTTGGGTGAGGCATAAGCTATCACACATCCTCTCCCTTTATTTATTTAAAAATAAAAAGGCAGAAAGGCATAACATAACTGCATTCAAATACAGCAGTCCCAGAGCATGGAACCAAACAGGTCTAAAACAGACTGATCATACCAGATTTTAAAGTGAAAAATACTAAGAATTAAAAGAAATGTATCTGTTTCCAAGAGAAATAATTAATATCAACTCAGATCCCATAGATAACTCAATTTGTATTCTCTTCCAAATGGCTATTATGAAAAATTCTCAATGTTGTTTTGCAACAGCCCACTAAAATGGCAATGAAATTTTCTGTTTACATTTAACTACTAGTATTTTACCTATAAACATAAAACATATTTCAAATTTATCTTTACATGAATGTTAGCAAATCAAGAAAGCTGCTGTTTTTTTTGTATGTTGTGGTTTGGTTTTTTTGTTTGTTTGTTTTAAGCACGAAAACAAGGTTTATTGAGGAAGAGGAAGAGAGGTTTACAGAGCAAGATACGTTTGCCACAGACAACGAGCGGGCGCCTTGTCGTGACAAAAAGGCTATTTGTTTTTTTAATTGAAGAAACATTTAATAAAATCAGCTGTTCAGTGGAAACAATGCAAATACACAACCCGATTTTCAAAAAGCTTCCAATTATCTACTCTAAAACTCAATTTCCCAGGTAAACTAGTTGAAGAGCAAATGAGGAAATCTTGGGCATTCTGCCTCCTTTCCAGACAGAGCTACTAAAAATATATACTATGCTTAATACAGAATACATCTCTCTTTGCCCTTCACTTTCCCCTTGTTCTAATTCCTAACCCATCTAGAATACCCTTTAAGCAACAACATAGTAGATTCAAACAGGATATAATCTCAAGGATGTTGTGAAAACTTACGTGTTTGCGGAAAATTGAGCAGCCCAGTGTAGCCTGTGCTATGAAGACCATGATGGCAAATGGGGTCTCATTTGGAGAACAAAGGAGAAGAGTGAAGCATACCCCAGTAAGTAATTGCTTCTTGCACCAACAATGTTAACTGTGCATTTTCCTCTTGCTTAGGTGCAACTAAGTGTTCACATGAGGATCTCAGATGACTGACTCATCTTAAGCACATAATTAGCCTCTACACAACCTCCAAGGTGGGGTCAAAGTTTTCCCTTGTCAGTCTCACCAAGACACACAATCCATGGGCCTCCTCGCCATTATATTGTCCTTACATCCTAACACACATTCTTAACGATGCACCGTTATTCATTCCCTCTTACATATACATCCTTTTATTCCTCTACACCTCCCACAAAGTATCATACTCAAATGGCAAAAACCTCAACACCTGTTAAAACCACCTCTTCACCTAACTCTATGCCTGCACCCCTGAAAGAAATACAAATCACTCTTAAAATCATGGCCACTAACCTGAAGAAGGCCCTTCATGGCTGCCCAGCAATCATGCTACACTTCCCTCACTCTGCCTCTCTGCTAAACAACTCTGTCTCTTGCCTCCTCAAATCTCCAACTCTTTCCTCATCCTCCTGATTCTCAGATGATGACCTTGTTTCTTACTGCACTCAGGAAAGAGAAACAATTAAAAGAGAACTGGAAGCCCCATCACCACTTCTGCCAAGCTCGCTGCCTCTGTGCTGAACATTCTTACCCTGCTTGTGCTCCTATGGATGAACTGTCTGTGCCCCGTCTAAAGCCACCCATCCCCTACTCAGGGACCCCACTCTACCAATGCCCCCTTCTCTCTTATACATTTGATTCTTCCATTCCTAAAGGATTGTATGCATCACTAACAAACATGCTATAATTTCCTCTCTACTTAAGAATGCCCTTTCTTCACCCCAGTTCCTCCCTGCCCAGTTCCTACACCAGGTTCATGCTCCTCGTCTCAGCAAAGAGTCTATACTTGAGTCTCCAAATCACTCTCTTTCCATTCTCTCTCAAGTAAACAAGGTCTGGCCTCCACCACTGCACCAAACTGCTCTTGCCAAGGTCCCCGATAACCACCACCTAACTTGACTGATAACACCTACGCGAGATGATCACTCCCTTTTCCTTGAAAAACTTTCTTCGCTTGGTTTCAAGACAAAACACTCTCTTGGTTTGCCTCCTACCTCACTGACAACTTCCTTTCAGTCTTTGTTGGCTCATCTTCTCTCTGCAAATTCTCAATGCAGAAATTCATGGCTCAACACTTAGATTTCTGTTTTTCTCCACTTATACTTACTCTCTTAACTTAAACAGCATCAAGATGCTGATGAATTCCATTTTATATCACCAGCCTGAACCTCTTAACTAAATCTAAAATTATGTTTCCAAGTGTCCAACACCTCTACTCAGATGTCTAACAGGTATCTCAAATCTAACATGTCCCAGGTGGAATTCCTGATCCGCTCCTCCCAAACCTGCTTTCTGCAGTTTTCCTTATCTCAGTAAATGCAACTGCAACCTTTCATTAACTCACGCCAATAATCCTGGAATCCTCTCTTTTTCTTACAGTCTACGTCAGCAAATCCTGTTGCCTCTACCCTCAGGACATAGTAAGAATCTGACTGTCTCACGCGCCTCCACTGCTACCACTCTGGTCCTGGCCACCAGCATCTCGCATCTGGGTTGCTGCTCGCTCTGCCTCCCTCCCTCGTCCTCTGTCTTCTGCACAGCAGCAGAGCATTCCTTGGAAGACATAAATCAGATCAATCTTTCCTCTGCCTAAACCCTCTATTAGTATACCATCTTTCCTGGAGTAAAAGCCAAAGTTCTTAAAAAGTCAAAAAGTCCATATACAATCTGCCCCACCCTTATTTTTCCAAAACACATCTCCAACTTCCCTCCTCCATGAGTACTCTCTCCAGGCACACTCAGCAACTTGCTGGTCCTTTAGTGTGCCAGAACATTATCACCTCAGGACCTTTGCACGTGACTGGTCCTTTTCCCCAGCATGCTCTTGCCTTGGAAATTTACGGGGTTAATTTGTTCATAACCTTCAGTTGTCACCTTTTCATCAGGCTTTCCCTGACTGCTCCCTCACCTCTCGTTCTGTGTGTTTCCATTCCTTTCTTTTGTTTCTCCCATGGTAGTTATCATCATGTGACATACCAAACATTTTGCTTTTTTTTTTTAAATTGTTTTTCCTCTACTGGAATAGTTCCACACAGCCACAAATTTTTTTCCTCTCTCTCTCATTTTTTTTTTTTTAAAGAGTCTTATCTCCCAGGCTAGAGTGCAGTTGTGGGACCACAGCTCATTAGTCTCAAAATCCTGGGCTCAAGAGGTCCTCCTGCCTCAGTCTCCCAAGTAGCTGGGACTACAGGCACACACCACCATGCCCAGCTAATTTTTTATTTTATTTTATTTTTTGAGACAGACACTATGTTGCCCAGGCTGGTCTTGAACTCCTGGCCTCAAGCGATCCTGCTGCCTCGACCTCCCAAAGTGCTGGGATTACAGGCATGAGCCACTGTGCCCGGCCAATTTTTGTCTCTTTGTCTTCATCTCTGTATCTCACTGCCAGGAAGGGAGCTTGGCACAAAGTAGGCAAACAGTTAATATTTGAGTGAATGAATATGATGAAACATTGGAAGAAACCCAGGAAGGAAAGAAGGCAGCAGGAATGAATGCATCATGGCCTCCTTGGTGTTAATGTCAATGCTGACATCTTTCTTTGTGGGAAGAACAGGGGCTAGTGAGTACAATGGCAAAATCAGTCACTCTAATACACCCTAACATTCATAAGAAAGTATTTTACTAAAGTGATCATAGTCTTTGAATGAATTTTCCCCCTTATCTCTCTTCACTGGTACAGAAGTTGGTCACAGAGAGATACCCTCCACTCTGCAGCTTTCTCTGGCAAAGCACACCTGCATCACCTGAATCACAGAACTCAGGTGATACAACAGGTAGTGATAATAGAAGGAATTCCAAAGGAAATCCTCTAAGATATCCATCAAATGACCTCTTTGTAGCCTGCACAGCAGTCTTTTTCTCTGTGTCTCTGCCCCCTCTGCCTTCTCCCCTCACCCCCTCCACCCCCTGCACACATACAGAGTATGAATGTGTACTCTAGCTATATGGCACAACACTAGAGTGCTACATATAGCCACTATAGCCACTAGCCAGTAGACTCGTTTTACAGTTAAGAACCATGGAAGAAAAAAATATCATGCACCATTTTTCCAGCTTAAGCCACTGATGTAATCACTCCCATTGAGAGTTCTCAGGAAGTACAGCAGAGGTTCAGAGCACAGACCTGGATCTAGACTGACTGTGTTTAAATTGGAGCCCCACTGCTTGCTGATTAAAGTTCTTTTGGTACTCTATTCCTCAGCATTTTCATCCCAAAGATGGGCATAATAACATCATCTACCTCACATAGTTGTTGCAGGCATATGTAATGACAGTGGGTGTTCACTATTATTATCAGCAATTGTCTACCTTTAAATTTGGAATCACAGAAAAATAGCATTAATAGGAATCTTGCAGATAATCTATGTTAATGTCTCACTTAATTCAGAAATTCTCTTTACAACTTAATTCATAAGGACTTCATACAGTTTTGGACAATGACACAGAACCCTCCTCCAAAGTTCCACCAGTTCCTCATACAAGCCTGTAGTGGCTCAAACAAGGGAAAAATTTGTTCCTTTACAATCTATCATAGAAGTGACAAAGTTCATACAGGGAGAATTGCAAATTGTGCTTTTTTTCTTTGTAGGACTTTCTGTACAACTTATTTTCTTAATCATGTATACATAATAATTTTATGTAAATGTTTAATTTAAGAATGTTTAATTTAAAATATGTATTCAGACATATTTGGCTGAAAGTGCTACCAAGGAAGTAGAGGTCTTGTTGTATTCATATTTGACCATGAAAGAATATGCAAGACAGTGATCAGCATGAAATATCGTTACTGCAACCATGCCAAAAAATAATATGCCATCACATGACTGTGGCATCTTAGCCATTTTATCTGCTGCCTCAGAACACTGAGCTTAGGAGAATTTCTGTGACCATATTTCTAGAATGTACCTTGTAGGAAAAGGACACATGTGGCTAAAGAATGGAAAGGTGGAAAGTGCCAATCATTTCATCCTCTCCTCACCTCCAGTACGCTCAGATCCTCACTTCATCTGATGGGATAAAGAAGGCCAGAAAGCATCTTGAATGTGGCTACACTGGGATGCTGGAATAGTGCTTGTGAAAACACACAGAATGTTACAGAAGCCAATTATGAAATACAAACATGACTCTAGTTATCAATGGGGCTTCCCCTCCTCCCAAAATAACAGTCCAAATCCCACCCTCTCAAGGATTAGGCAAAAGGAATATTTTTTCAAAATCCACACCTTTAACACAAAGTAGCTCAGGGGTCAAAGTAAATGTGATTAATTATGGGCTCACACTAAGTTCTCTGCACTCAAATTTGGGCTCTACCTCCATGTGTGACCCATGTGGTCCTGAGCTAACAATTGCCCAGTGACTGTAAAGAATAGATGCAGCATTATGGGGGAAATGCCCTCAGCTGCAGTGGCCTGTCTCCAGGTTCACGGAGTTATCCTTCCAGTGGGGGGACAGGAGGTTGGCAAAAATAAACATACAAATATGTGATACATGATGCAGACAGTAAGCGCAATGAAGGGAAAGAATAACCATATCAAAGCTCACAGTTTCAGTCCAAACCAAAATATTGCATTCTTTCTTCCCACAAAAGTATAATCAAAAAGTCCAACTGTGGAACAATCTCATAAAAATAAAAGCTAAGTTCAACTCAGCATTTTTGCTGAACCTGTAATGAAAGACTTATAATTCATCTTACCTTGATTTAATAATCTATGTGTGACTTCAAATGATATATGAGGTCTTTCTTTTATTAAAAAAAGAAAAAACTCTAGGTAATGAACTTACACTTTAAATTAAAACATGTTCCAATATTAAATTTCTGAAAGTAGGTTTTAATGAAAGCGTACTATCTCACATGTACTTTTCTCCACTACAAGGGTACAATTGATGAAAAGGTTACACAGGCTCACTGGAGCCCACTTGCTTCTCAAATTTCTAATTCTAAGTGACTTTACATTTCAATGAAAACCATTCACTAAACCTCCCAATAGCATTTACCACATTTTTAATGTCTCAATAAATATAATAAACAGGTCTTAAAACTCTATATCCCATGTGACAAAAACACTTAAATAAAGGTAAAAAAAAGGGCATGAAGCAATTTCTGAGCAAGCCTTGTAAACTTGAGTTTCACAAAGAAACCAGACACTGAAAAACCTAGTGGGAAAAAACAACATTGCCCGCATTGAGCCCAATTTTTGAGAATATTACAAAAATAAACAATTGATTATAGATAAGCTTTCTTACGATAATTAATAGGCAAGTGAAAAAGCTTGTGTCTCTAAGAATGAAACCAGGCTCTATGAAAAGGACCTGGAGTTTGTAATGTGCAACTTGTTTGGTAGAAAATTTCCTAAGAAAAACATTATTCAGTGGCAGCCCAGCAGGGTAAAAGAACTGCTAGATGTGTAGGCTATCCAAATACATGCAAAGACAGTCACCATAAAATGATCCTTCAGAGTTCTTAGGATTCAGAAAGGGTATTTCCAGCTTCTAAAGACGTGTTCTTATACTTAATTTACTTACTTATTTATTTATCATATCCATCACCTGAAATATTTATCATTTCTTTGTGGTAAGAACATTTAAAATTCTCTTGTTTAGCTATTTTAGAATATACAATACATTATTATTAACTATAGTCACCTTGCTATGCAATAGAACACCAGAGCTTATTCCTCCTAAATAAAACTCTGTACCCATTAACCAACATATCTCCTTTCCCCATCCTCAACTCCCTGGCCCCTCCCCAGGCTCTGGTAAACCCCACTTTACTTTCTAATTTTATAACTTTGACTTTTTTAGATTCCGTATATAAGTGAGGTAATACAGTATTCATCTCTCTATGTCTTCTTATTTCACTTAACACAATGCCCTCTAAATTCATCCCTGGTATTGCAAAATGACACAATTTCCTGGATTGTTGAGACTGAATAGTATTCCATTCTGTATATATACCACATATTTTAATCCAGTCATCTGCTGATGGACACTTAGGTTGTTTCCACATTTTGGCTCTTGTGAATAATGCTACAGTCAACATGGGGGTTCAGACTTCTCTTCAACATACTGATTTCAATTGCTTTTGGTATATACCCAATACTGGGATTGCTGGATGATATGGTAATTCTAATTTTAGTTTTTTGAGAAACCTCCATACTGTTCCTCAAGATGGGTGTGTTAATTTACATTCCACCAGTAGTTTATAAGAGTTCCCTTTTCTTCACATTCTTGCCAACATCCTTTCATGATAAAAACTCTCAACAAACTAGGTATAGAAGGAATGTTCCTTAATACCCTAAAGGCCATATATGACAAGCCCACAGTTAACATTCTCAACAGTGAAAAGTTGATGGCTTTTCCTCTAAGATCAGGAACATGACAAAGATGTCCATTTTCACCACTCCTATTCAACATAGTACTGTAAGTCCTAGCCAGAACAATCAGGCAAGAGAAAGAAATAAAAGGCATCCAAATAGGAAAGGATGAAGTGAAATTTTCTGTTTGCTGATAACACGATGTTATATATAGAAAATCCTAGAAACTCTACAAAAAAAAACTGTTATAACTGACAAACGAATTTAATAAACATGCCAGATACAAAATCAACATACAGAAATCAGTAGCATTTTGATAGATTAACAACAAACTGTCTGAAAAAGAAATTAAGAAAACAATCCCATTAACAATAGCATAAAAAATTCATAGGAGTAAATTTAACCAAGGAAGTGAAAAATCTGTATACTGATTTACAATAAAGCATTGATAGAAGAAATTGAAGAGGACACAAATAAATGGAAAGATATTCCATGTTCATAAATTGCAAAAATCAATATTGTTAAAATGTCCATACTACCTAAAGCAATCTATAGATTCAATGCAATCCCTATCAAAATTCCAATGTCATTCTTTACAGACACAGAAAAAAAAATCCTAAAATTTGTATGGAACCACAAAGGACTACAAATAGCCAAAGCAATCTTGACCAAAAAGAACAAGCTAGAGGCATTACACCCTACCAGATTTCAAAATATATTATAAAGCTGTAGTAATCAAAACATCATGGTACTGGCATAAAAACAGACACATCAACCAATGAAATAGGACAGACAGCCCAGAAACAAACCCATACATTTTTGTTCAATTGATTTTCCCCAAGAATACACAGTGGGAAACGATAGTCTCTTTAATAAATGGATATCCACATACAGAAGAATGAAAATAGACACTTATCTCTCATCCCTTATATAAGAATCAACTCAAAATGGATAAAAGACTTAAACATAAAACCTGAAACTAAAAAACTATCAGAAGAAAACATAGGGAAAAGCTCCATGGCATTGGTCTGGGCAGTGATTTCTTGGATATGACCCCAACAGCACAGGCAACAAAAGCAAAAATAGACAAACGGGATTGCATCAAACTAAAAAGCTTCTGCACAACAAAGGAAACAATTAATAGAGTGAAGAGACAATCCACAGATTGCGAGAAAATATTTGCAAATCATACATCAAATATGGGCTAATATGCAAAATAGATAAGGAACTCAAACTACTCAGTTACAAGAAAACAAATAACCCTATTAAAAAATGGATAAAGGATCTGAACAGCTCTCAAAAGAAGATATACAAATGGCTCATTTGTATGATATATTAAAAAATGCTCAACATCTCTAATCATAAGAGGAATGTAAATTAAAACCACAATGAGATACCACCTCACACCTGTGAGATTGGCTATTATTAAAAAGATGAGACTGTTCTTAAACTAGTTTCTAGCTATGAGTATAAAGTATAACTGTCAGAAAAAATAAAATGTCAAAGCAAGAAGTAAAAGCATCTGTCTGTGTCTCTACTTAGATTCTACTCATGGTCCACACCAAGATTCATTTCCCCAACAAAGCAAAACTCCTTTCTACCGCTACCTTCACAGGCCACCCAGAGCCAACAGTGATGAATGTGGAATGTGGAATGTGGAATGTGGCTGACTCACATTGCACAGAGACAATGTTTAAGAAATCACACAATTATGGGAGCCTTTCAAGTTTCCAAAACAAGTTGCTATCCTTTCAGATAAAATGTAGTCCAAAGATACAGCCATGCTCAACTTCTAAGAGATGCTAATATAAATAACTCTCATATTTATCTCCATTCAGAAAACAGAAATGGGAACAGTCCAGTATTATTAATAAAAACCATTTCAGTAACACTGACCAAAAACCCAGACTACAGAACAATCAAAACTCCCCCAGATATGTTCCCTTTGACCTTAACTCCTATTTCTTCTCTCTCATATCACTCCCAACTCCATCAAAAGTAACAGCTCCTGCATTCTACTCTCTCATTGTTCCATGGGCAAAGACTTACAGTAGAACTTGCTCAGGGTAAAGAAAGAAGGAATAAAACCTTTAAGTTCTTGCTCTTACAGGTTGCCCTAAGTTTCAAACACCTCCAAAACCTACAGACACAGCTCATTTCCTAAGAAATACAGGAAGAGGACAACTAACTTTGGTTGAGTGTTTAATATGGGTGTGGGTGTGTTTGTTTACAGGTAAGAACTCATATAACAGCCGTTTGTATAAAGGAGGAAACTGAGGAATAGAGATATGAGGTATTAATATTTACCCAGGTTTACTAAGCTAGCCAGTGGCAGAGCTGGGATTCATTACCGTCTTAGCTTGGTCTGTGATAGCAAAATACCATAGCTGGGTATATTAAACAACAGAACTTTATTTTGTCATAGCTCTGAAAGCTGGGAAGTCTAAGATTAAGGTGCTAGAGATTCAGTTCCTGGTGAGGGCTCTCTCCCTGTGATTTCATTTCACGTTGTGTCAACATCACAGAGTATACTTATATAAACCTACATGGTACAGCCTACTACACATCTAGGCTGTATGGTATAGCCTATTGCTCCTCGTCTACAAACCTGTATGGCATGTTACTGTACTGGTTACTGCAGGCAATCTTAACAGTATCATAAGGAAGTTGTATATCAAAACATAATCTAAACATAGAAAAAGTAATGTGTTGCACTACGATGTCACTAGGTGATAGGAATTTTTCAGCTCCATTATAATCTTATGGGACCATCATCATATATGTGGTCTGTCGTTGACCAAAATGTCATTATGAGACACATAACTATTTCATTTATCTTAGCTTGGTTCAATCAAGAACAAGCAACACCATTAATAATTTCCTTGAAGGCATTTTTTCCTCATTTAATTCCCAGATGGGAAAAAAATTCACAACTTCATTTCTCTGAAGAACAGAGTAAGTAAGCAAACCTGGGGATTTGTATAAAATGACACAATGCAATAAATAGTTTGCTAAATTTATATTTTCCAATGTTTCAAAAACTCTAAAAAATGAAACAACTGGTGGCCAAAAGTATTATGCCCTTTTGCTGGTTTTTTTTTTTTTTTTTTTTTGCATATGTTGCATGTTCTCATTTTATTAGGTAACACATGTCCTCATTGGGTAACAAGCTAACACACTGCACAGAACAGAGAGCACTGAACTAGGAGTCAAAGGAACTGGATGCCTCTTCTGGCCCTATTGTGGTAAAGAACTAGGTAGGCTTAATTTACAAGCCTCAGTTCCCTCCACTATAAAACAGAAATTAACTCCCCTCCTCTGGACCATTTTACACAACAATTGGCAATAACTGTAAAGGAAAGAGAGGAGAAAAAAGCAAAATTCAAGCCAATAGTTATTTTCACCTCTTCACATACTAATAAAAATATTTGATTATGAAAGATCTTAGAATATATGTCTTGTTTACTAACAGCAATTCTCTTTTTGGTACCTGCTACTTTAGGTAATTTATTCCTATACAATTTTCAGGATAAGGCTTCTCAGCTTTGAACTCTTTTGAGGAAATTCAATGATAGATCTACATAACAGCAACATGACTCAGTTCCAGTGGGAAGTCATAAATAATACTGAGATTTCACTGGAATTTCTGATTTAAACCTAAAAGCATGTGTATTGTCCTTGTAAGGTACCCTTAACTATGAATTTTTAAATAAAGGGTGTTTGAGAGATCAATTATTAGGCTTACAGACCAAAGAATAAGCACAATTTCATTGACTGTATCAACTGTATTTCTGATGGAATGCTTGTTTACATAATTATCTCATTTAAGACACATGATTTTCATAAATCATGTTTAAACATGATAGAAATTTCAACAAGGACATAATCTAGTATTCATTGCCCAGGGGCTCACAATTCCAGTTAGCTATAGATGGGGTAGATATAAACAAGAAGGAACCAGAGCCATTAAAACCCTAGGACTGGCCATCCCTGTAGGACACTGAAACTTACTTCTATGGGTAGAATCATTAAATATATGTTAGGTATTCCTTGTTACCATATCTCTAATCTATTTTAAAATATGTTTGCAGAGGGAATGCCATAGTATTTATGAGCCAGTTAAAGCTTCAACTTCATGTGTAGTCATTGGTCCTAATAGTAACCTCAGGAATGGTTGGCCAGCAGTGTATAAGAAAGACCATACTCCAGAGGTAGTTAAAACAAGCTGCTCAGCAATCCCTATCTAAATCAACAATGGAGGCTTATAATTGGCATACTATTGTCTGAAATGGGCTTTCGTTGGTGAAATTAAAGTTATTCAGGGTCTGTGGATTAGCTAAAATCTCTTAGAGATGTTCCACCCATACCCCCTTCCATAGATAGAGTACAAGAATCTAGTGGAGGCTAAAAGCTTGGATCTTTAAGGAGGCTGCCTGAGGCTTAGAATCTAAACAGTACTGGGTTGAGTCACTGGCCGAAGTGGGTTTCTAGTTGCCTGATGTAGATTACAAGGGAAACAGATTCCTACCTCTGTGATGTGTTTGCATCTATCTGGAGTAAACCTTTTAGATAAGATCATGGTAAGAGCTACCTATAAGGACAGAGAGCTAGACAACTTCAAGTTCGCAAAGCAGGTTTTTCAAACTGTTTTATTTCTGCTGGCCAATAAATAAATATCTGTGTATGAGGGAGGATTAGATCTGAAACTTGTTTCAGTTTCATCTGGTAGTAGGGTGACTGTACTGCTAGTGTACCTGTAAAATTTCCACTTTACACTTGTTATCCAGGCATTATTATTCATAGCATCACCTTCCACTCTAAAAGTATCCTAGTTAGGATGATAAAATTACATGGATATTCTACCTAGTGGTGAGACTGGGTGGAGGGGGAACAGATAAAGAGGAGCCTTATGATAAATTCTGTAGAAAATATATTTGTAAAATATCATAAAGGCATCAAAGATCTGACAAGATAGTAAGGAATTACCATGCTAAACAAAAGGCAAGAGAGAACCCAGAAAAGTGAGCCAGCTCACAAACTGCTTTTGCCCTGAGGGTGTTTGCCTGCACCAATAAATCTGAATTTCTATTGACAGCTTCACGAGGCCAGCGGCCAAATATCAAAGCCCACAGCCCATTCAACATACAGATTGTAGACCCTTCCCCCAATAAACTAGGACTCAAAGCATTATACTAACTCAGGGAAACCCATCTATGCAGTGGATGAGCAGATGGCACTGCCTGAAGGTGTTACTGAAAGCTCGGCACTTGTCCTCGAGGCCACATCAGAAGAATGAGAACAAAGCAGTTTGAGGAGAAGGAAGAGACATTTATTACTTTGCCAGCAAAGGAGGAAAAATGGTAGACCTTCTCATCTCCAAATCCAAATGTCCTGAGCGTAAGCAGAAATACTGAGCTTTTAAAGGGGGGGACCCTCAGTTCTAGGCTATTGTGGTTAAGTATTCTCATCTTCCTATCTCTGCCAAAGACAAAGCCCCCCCTCCCTCCCCCACCCCCCCACTCCCGCCCCGGGCCCACCTGGGGGCTGGCGCCTCTCTTGTAACAAAAGACTTAACCTGCCTCAGGGATGCTGGCCAGGCTGCAGCTCCCAGAAAGAGTGGGGGAAGTTTTTGCCCTTTTTTTCAGGTCATTGCCTCTGTTACATATTCCCCGCTCTCAATTTTACCCTTCCATATCTATGGGAGGAGGGGCAACTACTCTGTTACAAAGGGATTTAAGGTAATCCTAAATTCATGACAGGGCACTTTAAAATAGAAACATTACAAAGTACATTCAGCTCTAGAGGAAAGTGGAAGGGGAGAGAAAATGATTCCAGCTGTTTATAACAATATTACGTATACTTTGTTTTAGAGAAACCAGTGCTAGTCGTAGGAAAAGCACAGTCTTAGAGAAGCAGCACATCTGAATGAAAATGAAAAAAATCAGGACTGGTAAATGAAGAGGTCCGGGTGCAAGTTCAGTGTGTTCCATTAACGAGCTGCATGATGCTGAGAAAGAAGCTCGACCACTAACAGTCCCTAGTTTGCTCTTGTACAAAATGATACTGGAGGTCTGGGTAAATTCTGTGACCACTTCTATATCCAAAATCAATGGTATTTATGCTTCTGTGGATTTCTCAGTGGAGGCATATCCTCAGAGAAATCAAGTTTATTCTAGAGGCCACAAGTGATTCACACATGTAAATCACGGTTCCAGACAATACAGAGGCAGAACAGGATTTTATCAACAGAAGGGCACAACCGCTTGCTTCTTTAAACTTGGAAGGCGGCCTTTTTTTTTTTTTTTTAGAAGACCATGTGCAGAGTTTCAAAGAGACTCAAGCAATCACTTCACATCCTAATAGGATAAAGTTTATGCATAATTCTGTACGACCCTTCAACTACTGACGTTCATGCCATGTTATTGTTAGCATCGCATGTTAAGCGAGCAAATTTTCAATGAACTCTCACTGGCTTTACCACAGACACAGATGTCAGGCGGACTCCTTTGTTCATAAGGTTCTCATTATTAACTCAACCCAAGTTGAATATTTGACTGAAGGGAAGGACCATATCATTATTTTCAGATTTCATTGTATGACTTAACTGGGCTACATCTGCCAGCTTTAGAAATACCAAGTCCTTCTTGGCGCCAGCCTTGGCGTTCTCTCTTATGACTACCACCCCAAATGTTTCAGCTTGAGGAAGTCTCCTCACCATCAAAACAATTTAATAAAAACTTAAATTGTGATTAAGAGTTACTCATCAATTGACAGGGCATTCCAAGCTTTTGCTATTTATGAATTATTCCACACAATATTTTAAGCCTAACAAATAGAATCCACATTCATAAAGGGGTAAACTAGAAAGCCAGTTAAATGCTTTCATGATTTATAAGGTCTGTGTTATACTTGAAACCATATTTCTTTAATAGGTAAACTGGCATTCCACTGGATAATTCAATCTGCTTTAAATCTATTATAAGGTTCTGGGCAGCTTAAGGGACATTCTGAATATAAATTTAATTCCTCTATTCACCTTTGGCAATATCTCTCAGCATAAATGTCATAAGAGGATATGGCATGGAATGCCTGTCAACTGTAGGGTAGAATTCAAGTATTAAAATACTGATTCTAAAGCCATTTAGAAAATGTTAAAAATCACCCTAATTCCAAACATAGAAAATATTTTATAAGCCTGGTTAAAGATATAAGTTAAACCCACAACACAAAGGTCATGACATCATTGCTTCCATGTGTCATAACACTGTTAATAACACTAGTGGGCAAGAATAATTTGAAATCATCTTTGGTGGCTATTAGAAAAAATAATTCAATCCCTCTACATTTACAAAAGCCCAGGGGTTTACACTATAGTTGTCCCAAATAACTGGAATAAGGGGGACCAGTTTTTCACCCTAGAAGCTTACATATAATGAATCTGTTTTAGTGACTCTTTTGGCATCTCACAGCATCTTAGAACAGGAGGACTAAGAGAACACATCCCATGTCCCATCCAGTGCTTTAAAGACATAAGAAACAGTTATTCAGCCTCAATTATCTTATCTATGTTAGAAGTGAAATAAAACTAATACAGAGTAGGTATGGTTGAAAATGACAGGATACCAGGAATTTCCTTTAAAGTACTTAAAAAAAACAAAAAAAAGTAAAGAAGCTGTTAATAACACTGGTAAAATGTTGATAATTGTTGAAACTGGATGAAAAGTACATGAGGGCTCATTATACTCTGTAATTTCACATGTTTGAAACTGTATAGAAGTGTTTTTTTAAAAAGAAAATAAAACTACGCTTATAAAGTTTAAAAAAACAGTTATTTAGCCTCTTGAAAAGTTTTGTTTTCCTTTCGTCACTAAACAGGGCAATCTAGTTTTCTATTTGACATCTCTAATCATAAGAACACTCTTAAAACAACAACTGAAACATGCTTTCCTGTAACTCTCAGGCTGGTTGAGGCCGATCTGATAGAGAATTTTAGGTTTACTACTTCTCCTTTATATTAGCTTATCAAACACTTGAGACTTAAGGCTCAATTTTTTTTTTTCTCCTGAGGACTCTCTTCTCCAGATATTTTCAATGCCTGAAACACTGGACTGTCTCACTCACACTAGTATTTATCAATAACTCTTTCAGCATGGCATCTAGACGTACATACTTCAGATATGGTCTAACTAGTTACAGAGCACGGTAACACAGGAAGAACTAGTACTTCCTATGATATAAAAATTAAATATTTATTAATACAGACTAAATATATCTGCATTGGACTGAATGTTTGTGTCTTTTCCATAATTCCTATGTTACAATCCTAACCCCAGTATGATGGCATTAGGAGGTAGGATCTTGGGGAGGTTATTAGATCATGAGGATGGAATTCTCATGAATGGGATTAGGTCCCTTGTAAAGAAGACCCAAGAGAGCTCTCTTGCCTTCGTTCTGCCACATGAGGATACAAGGAGAAGACGGCAGTCTACAACCTGGAAGAGGGCCCTCATCAGAACCCAAACATGCTGGCACCCTGAACTTGGACTTCCAGCCTCCAGAACTATGACAAATAAATTTCTGTTGTTGATAAGCCATCCAGTCTGGGGTACTCTGTTATAGCAGCCTTAACTAAGATAAGGTCACATGAGAATTAGGCTCTTAGCAAGGTATAGAAATAAGAGAATAGCCAAATTAATAGTAACCCTTTCAGAAACAATCATGGGAGAAAGTTTGGTAGCACTTATAGGAAATATACTAATCTCAATACACACAGAAACTCTAAGTTTGAAATAATCTTACCACCAAACATCATATCCTTCAGCTTAAATTTTAATATTCAACAGGTGAATTTTTATCTTTACACTTACCATGTTGTATGTCTTTCATATCTAAATGAAGACTAGACATTAATATTCCAACTGCTTGTGATCTTTTGTTGCTTAATAACTTGACGACCTAATCAAGAAAGAAAGGAAAAAAGGAAAACATTAATTTGAATTCCAAAATGCTTAATAATATATTTTTAAAATCCTAAATGAAGAACAAATTAAGAGAAAACCACTTGTGTCATTAAAGTATTGAAAACCTTTTTTTTTTTTTTTTTGATGTTTGAAGAGAGCTTTTGGTTTTAATGTCATAAATCTCTAAAATCAACCGTTTTCCCCCAGTATTCACCATCAGCCTCAAAGACACATTCTTTTCCAGTCTTTTAAGAGCTCGATCTATCAACAAGTACAATTTCTAATAGTGTAGGACATAAGTCTGGTCTCTCTAAGGTAACAATTACATGTGATCATTTGCAGCCTCAGATTTGGGAAGTGTTACTTTTTTAATGTGGATCCTTAAAACACAGATCAACAAGTGAAGGGCAAAATAAAAGTACGCACATAGAGAATATGCTAGATCAGATCAGTTGTGCCACAAAATAGAAAATATGCTTTTATTGGGGTCACTTAGAAAGCTCGCTGTTTTACTGGCAGTTCCTGTCATTCTGCATTTTACCCACATTTTGTGGAGAACTTTCCACCTAATTAATAGAGGGATACAAGCATCACATTGAAATGGCTGCATCAGCTCAATCTCAAGACTGGATGTCCAGCAAGTCTGGAAAAGTTAGTGCACACAATCCCATGGGGAGGTTTCCTAAAACAGAGGTGGGCAGACTGTTACAGAACAGGCATGTTTTAACCATGTTTTCTGGATAATAATGCACCACTAAGAAATCCTGCTTATGAATCTCTTATCCCAGGTCCTGATCATGTGAGGGGCAGCAATTTCTATTTACTCTCAGTGTTTTGTTTTAAATCTGCTTAGAAAAACACTGGAGGAAAAGGAAAGAAAAACGGTTATGGTCAAATTACCAGAAGTGACAGCTGCCTTAACAGCTATCACATTTGTTGACCTTGTCTTCCTTTTTGGTTTAAATTGGGTCAATCGGGAAACTAATAAAATAATCATACCCAGCTGTCACACAAAGTCACAGAGTAAAACAATATTCTTAATAGCAATAACAGCATTCTTGGTTCCCCAGCAGGGATGGGGGTGGAGAATAAAACAAAACACTTTCAGAAGGACCAACCACAAAAACCTCCCTGATCATTTCTAAAAACCTCCCTCCCTGATCATTTCTGAAAGCCTCCATGGTAAGGGACAATACCTCGCAAGAAGCACTGTTTTCTCAAAGGAAAAAACACGTACATTTTGATCCCAAATTTGCTCTTTAAACATCTTACTAAATTTCACCTAGAAAAACTAGGTTAAAAGTTGAATACTAATCCACTAGTACAGCAAAGTATTCATATCAATAGCACTGCCCTCTTGAGAGCTGAAAAATAGAAATTTAATGTAAGAGAAGCAGAAGGTGTGTACTCTGTACTGAAAACCATTTCTAACCTCAGATCAATGCAGTCTGGGCCCATTCATGCTGCTTGATGAAGCTGCTTTTACTAGAGTCTCCTATCATCTTCTGGTCCCTCAATGCAATCAGCACATTTGAATCCATACATCACTGGACCGCCCTATAGTGCTGACATGTCGATCACACCTTTGTAGAAACTCTACCCCAGGGCTTCTGCCAGTTCGCAGTCCTTTTGAAGGTAAATCATTGTGATTTCAACTTAAATATCTGAATATCCCAGAGTTCTGTTCTCTGCACCTTATTCCCTTCACTTTATGACCTATAGTATCCCCTGTATAGACATACACGCTTGCATCTTCAACTTGGCAGTCTCCTACTTTCCTAAAAGTTATCTCCACTTAAATGGCCCCCATAGATCTCTACTCGACATGTCTAAAACCAAACTCCTATCAGTTCCAGACCAAAATCTCCAGCCAGCTTCTCCTCCTTTATTCCACATGTTGAGATAAAGGTACCTCAATTTCCCATCTACCAACCACAGTTAGAAATCTAGAAATCAATCCACACTCCCCCCTCCCATTCACCTGCATACTCTGCCATGGTATCAATGTCTGTCAAGTACAGATCCTCCTAATCTTTGGAAGCCAACCCTCCCCCTTAACTCTATTGTCATCATTTAGTTTTATATTATATCCTGCATGGATCAACGCAAAAGATTTCTAACTCGTCTCCCCAAATCTAACCCAGTGGCTCACAAAGTGTGCTCCTTGGCCAAGCAGGCATCATCATCACCTGGGAAGTTATTAAAAATGCAAGAAAAAAGTTGGAGGGAGAGGATTCAAATGGCTGACTAGAGGCACCCAGTACCTGCTTCCTCTATAAAGAAGAACCAAAATAGCGAGTAGATAATCACAGGTCAAACCTCACCTAAGAGGGAACGCTAGAATTCAACAGAGGAGTGAAAGGAAAGACCTAAGGCAAGGAAGGAGAGGGAAGTGGGGCAGCCAACTCAGCCAGGATTAGCTGGGACCCCAGGGAGGATCCCCACTGTGAGAAATGGGTGAATGAGTGACCCCCAGTGGTTCTCATTCCCACCACAGACTCCTGCAACCCTAGCCAAGGGAGCGCCCCTTGACCCATGCAGGCCCTGGTGCTAACATAGGGAGCTGCCTGGAGACCATGTGACAGCATTGCTCCAGAGAGGGAGCTCACACTTCATCCCATACATCCTCTGAGTCATTAGCAGCTACAGCAAGGTGCCATTTTGAGAAGCCAGTTTCCACCAGACAGCACCCTGCCCTGGGGCCCAACAGCCCTTCTTTTTCCATATCCATAGAGCTCCTGTGACATCCCACCCCTTCTCTCCCCCCTCCACCAGCTGGCATCTGTGCTGGCTGTTGCCTCTAGGGCTGAACTGCAAAAGCATTGGCAGTGACCCTGCCCACCCCTAGGAAGGCCATCATGCATTCAAAAATGCTCTGAAGACAAGCTACCCTGCTTGCAGCCACAACCTGGAGCCAAAGTGTACCCTCCCAGGTCACCTATTTATGGTTGCTATTACTAAAAGAAACCCCTCCCTCCCCAGCAGCAAGGTGACAGAGCAGCTGCTACTGCCCCCACCCAACCATTCTGCCAGGGGCCTGGAGACCACCCCTCCTCTGGCAGCCATGGCCAGTGCCCACACACACCAGCAGGGGGCCTAAGGACAGGACCACTCAGCTCAGCTCCACCACTCTCAATGCCTGAGCACACTGTCCAGGGACCTAGGGATCATGCTGTCCCATCCACCACTGTGGACACCTGAGGATTCTTTCTGGGGCCTGAGGACAATCCCACCCAACATGCTGGCACCCACCCACATGCACCACCTGCGGGCCTGGGGACTGGCCTGTCCAACACCAGCGCAGACAACATGGGAGCCAGAGGGTTGTCTGCTACTGACATTGCCCACACCATGCCTGCTGCCCAGGGGTCCAAGGAACCACCTGCCTGGCCCACTGCTGCTACTGCTGGCACCCTAAGAAGCCACCTGGAGGTCCAAGAATCGGCCTGCCTGGACCTGCTAACACTAATGCCAGTATACCCTGAGAGCAAAGGACAGGCATGCTCAGCCCACTGCTGCCACCACTGGGGCCCAAAAACTGGCCTACCTGGTGTCCCCATCCCCAGAAAACCTTCACCACAACCTCCACTAACAACCATACCCTAAGCCACTGAGGAAATTAAAAACACCAGTGACACTGATTACAGCTGAAGAAATCATATGGAGACTACACTACTGCATGCACCCAGAATCAAAACCAAAGTGCCCTAACCAACAAACATTATAGATACATCTTCAAGAAAAGGTCCTCCCCTACAAAAGCACATTCAAAAAATTAGAAGCAATTGTTACATGTGATACACAAATATCAATGTAAAGACACAAGAAACATGAAAATGCAAAGAGACACCTCCAAAGAAACACAATAATTCTCCAGTAGCAGATTCCAATGAAAAGGAAATTTATGAAATCTCAGAAAAAGAGTTCAAAATAACATTAAAGAAGCTCAGTGAGATACATGAGAACTCAGATAAACAATTCAAAGAAATAAGAAAAACAATTCAGGATATGAATGAGAAATTTACCAAAGAGATGGATCTCATTAAGAACCAAACAGATCCTTCCTGCCTCTGCTCAGCTGGCGCCTTCTCTAGGGACCCCTAGAAGTGGCATCCTCTCAGCTCATGGCCACTGGGCCCACACGACATACCAGGAATAGCTGCACAAAACTGTTCCTTTCCTAGCCAAGAAACTTCCCCCACCAAGGAGTGTGGCCCACCCAGACATGCAGCTGCCCGCCTAGCCTGCCATCCTCACCTGCAGCCGACTGCCGCTCCTACCAAGCCAGCTCTCACACTGAAGGTAGCCCCATTGCCAGGTGTGTGCTATCCCCACCCCAATGTTCTCTGCCCACTGCGGCCACCCTGGCCCTCCTGGTGGCAGGTGTACATAGTAGCCTTGGTACGTGCAGCCAATTTTGACCAGCCCAGTCTAGCCCCACTCCATCCCACCTCCAGGATGGCAGCCAACATGGCAGACTAGAAGCAGCCAGCACATACTGCTGCCAGGGAGAGCACTGAAAGAGGTGAGTAGATATTCAATTTCTGATGGATCATTGGAGACAGAGCATCAGGATTCAACAGAGAAGTGACAGGAGGCACCAAAAGCAAGGGAGAGGGAAGTAGGGCGATCAGCCCAGTGAGATCAGCTGCAGCTGGGAGAAGCACCAACATGTGGGGAAGGGACAGGTAAGAGACACGTGCCCTACACTCCCCCTGCAGACATTGGAATCTGAGCTGTGAGAGGGCCTCTCCACCCCTGCGGGCTGGGCCTCCAGACAAACATGGGGAGTGGCCTGAAAACTACAAAGCAGCATTGTTCTGGGGACAGAGTCAAAGTGAAGGAAAAAATCTTATAAACTGTGACATGAAAGCATCAAGTAACTTACAAAGGAAAACTCATCAGACTAACAGCAGACTTCTCAGAAGAAACCTTACAAGCCAAAAGAGACAGGGGTCCCATCTTTAGTATTCTTAAACAAAATAACTGTTAGTCAAGAATTATGTATCCTGCAAAACTAAGCTTCATAAATGAGGAAAAATAAAATCATTGCCAGACAAGCAAACTCTAAGGGAATTTGTTACCACTAGATTTCCCCAATAGAAAATGCTCAAAAGAGTTCTAAACATATAGAGAAGAGTCAAAACACACCAGTCTAAAATTACTTGAAAGTAAAAATTCACAGCCCCTATAAAACAGTAACACAGAGAAAATACAAAGCAAAGAGGTAACAATTAACATGATGACTGGAACAGTACCTCACTTATCAATATTAACATTTAATGTAAATAGTATAAATGGTCCATTTAAAAGATAAAGACTAAGGAAATGGATTAAAAAAAAACCCAAAAATCTATTCTCTGCAAGAAACCATTGAACATGCAAAAAGTCACACAAAGTAAAGGGGTGGACAAAAATATTCCATGCAAATGGAAACCCAAAGTGAACAGCAGTAGCTATTCCTATATCAGATAAAACAGACTTTAAATCAACAACATTTTTAAAAAAAGACGAAAATGGTCACTATAAAATGATAAATGGATCAATTCAAGAAGAAGATACAACAATCCTAAATATTTATGTGCCCAACACTGGAGCTCCCAGATTCATAAACCAAATACTACATGAAGAAATGAAATAAACAGCAACATATTAATAATAGGGGATTTCAACACTCCACTAACAGAACCAGACAGATCATTGAGGAAAAAAAATCAACACAGAAACACTAAACTTAAATAGGACTCTAGAACAAGTGGACCTAACAGACATTTATACAATATTCTACCCAGAAACTACAGAATATACATTCTTCTCATCAGCATATGGAACATTCTCCAAGATATACCATATGGTATGCCACAAAATAAGGCTCAGAAAATTTTTTAAGAAATGAAATCATACCTTGTATCTTCTCAGAACACACTGGAATAAAACTAGAAATCAATACCAAGAGGAACTCTCAAAACTATACAAATAAGTGACAAAAAACCTGCTGCCAAATGATCTTTGGGTCAACAACAAAATCAAGATGGAAATCAAAAAATCTTTTGAATTGAATGACAATGGCCAAATAAGCTACAAAAAATCTCTGGGATATAGCAAAAGTAGTGATAAGAGGCAAATTCATAGCACTAAACATCAACATCAGAAAGACAGAAAGATCACATACTGACAACCTAATGACACACATAAAGCAACTAGTAAAACAAGAACAAACCAATCCCAAAACTAGCAGAGGAAAGAAATAAATATCAGAGCAGAACTAGATGAAAATAAAATCAAAAAAATAATACAAAGGGCCGGGCGTGGTGGCTCACGCCTATAATCCTAGCACTCTGGGAGGCCGAGGCTGGAGGATCACTTGAGGTCAGGAGTTCAAGACCAGCCTGAGCAAGAGCGAGACTCCATCTCCACTAAAAATAGAAAAATTAGCCGGCATGGTGGCACGTGCCTGTTGTCCCAGCTACTCGGGAGGCTGAAGCAGGAGGATCACTTGAGCCCAGGAGTTGGAGGTTGCAGTGAGCTACGGTGATGCCACTGCACTCTAGCTAGGGTGACAGAGCTAAACCCTGTCTCAAAACAAAAAACAAAAAACAAAAAAACAAACCAATACAAAGATACAAAGGATCAATGAAATGAAAACTAGGTTCTTTGAAATGATAAACAAAATCAACAGACTACTGGCTAGATTAACCAAGAAAAGAAGAGAGAAGATTCACCTAAACTCAAAGAGAAATGAAAAAGAAGAAATTACAATTGATACCACAGAAATACAAAATATCGTCTGAGACTACTACAACTACCTCTATGTACACAAAATAGAAAATCTACAGGAAATGGATAAGTTTTTGGAAACACTCAACCACCCAAGCTTGAATCAGGAAGAAACAGAAATCCTGAATAGACCAATATCAAGTAGCTAAATTGAATCAGTAATAAAAAATCTTCCAACAAAAAAATCCCAGGACCAGATGGGTTCACAGCTGAATTCTACCTTACCTACAAAGAAGAACTGGTACCTATCCTACTAAAACTGTTCCATAACATTGAGCAGGAGGGAATCCTGCCTAACTCATCCTATGAAGCCAGTGTCACCCTGATACCAAAGCCAGGAAAGGACACAACAAAAAAAGAAAACTACAGGCCAACATCCCTCATGAACATAGATGCAAATATCCCCAACAAAAAATAGCAGATCAAAACCACAGCACACCATAAAAATAACAGGGTCTAATCCTGGGAATGCAAGGATGGTTCAACATATGTAAATCAGTAAATGTCACTGACCACATAAACAGAATTAAAAACAAAAACTATATGATCATCTCAATAGATGCAGAAAAAGCACTCAATAAAATTCAGTACCCCTTCATGATAAAAACCCTGAACAAACTAGTCATAGAAGGAATGTACCTCAAAATAATAAAAGCCATATATGACAAACCCACAGCCAACATCATCCTGAAAGGGGTAAAGTTGAAAGCATTCCCATTAAGAACCAGAAGAAGACAAAGATGCCCACTTTCACTACTTCTATTCAACATAGTAATAGAAGTCCCAGCCGGAGCAATAAGGCAAGAGAAAGAAATAAAGGGTATCCAGATGGGAAAAGAGGAGGTCAAACTATTTCTGTTTGCTGATGATATGATCTTATATCTAAAAAACCCTAAAGATTCCTCCAAAGACTCTTAGAATTGATAAAGGAATTCAGTAAAGTCTCAGGTTACAAAATTAATATATACAAATCAGTAGCATTTCTATACACTAATAACAGCCAAGCTGAGAATCAAATCAAGAACTCAAAACCATTTACAGTAGTTGCAAAAAAAATAAGTACCTAGGGATATACTTAAGTAAGGAGGTGAAAGATCTCTACAAGAAGAACTACAAAACACTGATGAAAGAAATCGTTGATAACACAAACAAGTGGGAAAACATCCCATGCTCTCGCACTAGAAGAACCAATATCATTAAAATGTCTATACCGCCCAAAGTGATTTACAGGTTCAATGCAATTCTCATCAAAATACCAATGTCATTTTCCACAAAATTAGAAAAAAAATCCCAAATTTCATATGGAATCAAAAAAGACCATGAACAGCCAAAGCAATCCCAAGCTAAAAGAACAAATCTGGAGGTAACACACTATATGGCTTCAAATTATAATACAAGGCAGCAATAACCAAAACAACACGGTACTACTGGCGTAAAAGTAGACACATAGATCAATGGAACAGTATAGAGGAACTAGAAATAAAACCATACATCTACAACCAACTGATCTTTGACAAAAGAGACAAAAACATACTGGAGAGAAGACCACCTATTCAATAAATGGTGCTGGGGGAAAATTGGAAGGCTACATGCAGAAAAATGAAACTGGATCCCTATCCCTCACCAGATATACCAATTAACTAAAGACGGCTTAAAGACTTAACTGTAAGACCTGATACCATAAAAATTCTAGAAGAACACTTAGGAAAAACTCTTCTGGATATTGGCCTAGGCAAAGAATTTATGAATAAGGCCTCAAAAGGAAATACAACAAAAACAAATAAATGTTACTTAAACTAAAAAGTTTCTGCACAGCAGAAGAAATAATCAACAAACCGACAACCTTCAGAATGAGAGAAAATATTAACAAACTATATATTCAACAAAGAATATCCAGAATCTGCAAGGAACTCAAATCAGCAAGAAAAAAACAAATAACCCCATTAACAGGAGGTCGAAAGACATGAACAAACATTTTTCAGAAGATATACAAATGGCCAACAAACATATGAAAAAATGCTCAACCTTACTACTCATCAGGGAATTGCAAATTAAAACCACAATGAGATATCACCTTACCCCAGTCACAATGGCCATCATTAACAAGCCAAAAAACAACAGATGTGATGAAAAGGGAATGCTTATACATTGTTGGTGGGAATGTAAATTAGTACAACCTCTATGGAAAACAGTATGGAGATTTCTCAGAGAATTAAAAGTACATCTACCATTTGGACCCTGCAATCCCACTACTGGAGATCTGCCCAAAGGAAAAGAAGTCATTTTATTAAAAAAAAAAAAAAAAAAAGAAAAGACACCTGCACTTGTATGTTTATCACAGCACAATTCACAATTGCAAAGATATGGAATCAACCTTAGTGCCCATCAGCTGATGAGTGAATAAAGAAAATGTGGTAAATATACATCGCAGAATATTAGTCAGCCATGAAAAAGGATGAGATAATGTCTTTTGTGGAAACTTGGGTGAACTGGAGGCCATTATTCTAAGTGAAGTAACCCAGGAACAAAAAACCAAATACTGCATGTTCTCACTTATAAGTGATAGCTAAACGGTGCGTATGCATGGTCATAGACGGTGTCTTAATGGACACTGGAGACTCAGAAGTGGGAGGGGAGGTGAAAGGTGAAAGGTGAAAGGGTGAAAAATTACCCATTAGGTACAATGTACACTGTTTAGGTAGTGTAAAAAAATTTAGTGATTAAATTAAAAGCCTACACTTCTACACTATGCAATTTATCCATGTAACAATACCACTTTTACCCCCTAAATCCACTTTGAAAAAAAAAGAACCAAAGAGAAATTCTGGAACTGAAGAATTCATCAAATGAAATACAAAATACATTCAAAAGCTTCAACAATAGATTAGATCAAACAAAAAAAAAAGAATTTTAAAACTTAAATACAGGTCCTTTGAAATAATCCAGTCAGACATAAATTTTTTTAAGAAAAGAATAAAAAAAAAATGAACAAGACAGACATATGGGCCACCAAGAGGAGACCAAATATTCAAATTTTCAGTATCCCAGAAGGTGAAGAGGGGGATAAAAAGCTAATGATGGTCAAAGAATTTAAAAAGCAAGAACAATCAAATCCAGAATTAGTAGAAGGAAAGAAATAATAAATAACAGAGCATAACTAAATGAAATAGAGACTAAAACAGTAATACAAAGGATCAACAGATTGAAAAGTTGGTTTTTGGAAAGATAAACAAAATCAATACACTGTTACCTAGACTAACCAAGCAAAAAGAAAGAAGACCACAAACAAATAAAATCAGAAACAAAAAAGGAGACATTACAACTTACACCACAGAAATATAAAAGATCATCAGAGAACTACTATGAACGATACTGCAGCAAATTGGAAAACCCAGAGGAAATTAATAAATTCCTGAACACATACAAACTACCAAGATTGACTCAGCAAGAAAGAGAACACTCAAACAGACCATTAACAAGTGGTGAAATTGAATCATTAATAAAAAGTCTCCTAACAAAGAAAAGTCCAGGAACATACAGCTTCAATGCTGAATTCTACCAAACTTGCGAAGAAGAACTAACACCGATTCTCCTCAAACTATTCCAAAAAATTAAAGAGGAAGGAATTCTCCTTAATTCATTCAACAAGGCCAGTATTACCCTAATACCCAAATCAGACAGGAACACAACAAAAAAAGAAAACTATATGCCTATATCTCTGATGAACACAGATGCAAAAATCCTCAACAAAATACTGGCAAACTAAATCCAACAGTACAACAAAAAGATTATACACCATGATCAAGTGGGATTTATCCCATGGATGCAAGGATGAATCAACATACATAAATCAATAAACATGATACATCACATAAATGGAGTTAAGGACAAAAACCATACGATCATCTCAATAGGCACAGAAAATGTATTTGATAAAATTCAACACCCTTCATGATAAAAACTCTCCACAAACTAGGCACATACCCCCACACAATAAAGGCCACAGCTAACATCATACTGAATGGAGAAAAGCTAAAATCCTGTCCTCTAAGAACTGGAATGAGTCAAGAATGGCCACTTTCATCACTTTTATTCAACATAGTACTAAGTCCTAGCCAGAGCAATCAGGCAAGAAAAAGAAATAAAAGGTATCCATGTAAGAAGAAGTAAAATAGTCCCTCTTTTCACACTACATGATCTTCTATCTCTAAAAACCTAAAGACTCCACCAAAAAACTCTCAGAACTGATAAATAAACTCAGTGAAGTTGCCGGATACCAAATCAACATACAAAAATCAGCAGCACTTCCATATACCAATAATGAATTACCTTAGAAATAAATCAAGAAGGCAATCCCATTTACAATAGCTAACAAAAAAAAATACCTAGGAATAAATTTAACCAAAAAGATGAAATGCCTCTATAAGGAAAACTACAAAACACTGACGAAATAAATTGAAGAGTACACAAACAAATGGAAGATCCATGCTCATGGATCAGAAGAATTAACATTGTTAAAATGATCATACTAACCCAAGCAATGTACAGATTCAATGCAATCAATCCCTAACCAAATACCAATGACATTTTCACAGAAATAGAAAAAAAAAATCCTAAAATTGTATGGAACCAAAAAAGAGCCCAAATGGCCAAAGCAATCCTGAGAAAAATAACAACGTTGGAGGCCTCATGTTACTTGGCTTCAAAATATATTACCAGGCTATACAAACCAAAACGGCATGATATTGGTATCAAAACAGACACAGACACATAGACTAATGGAACAGAATAGAGAACACTGAAATAAATGCATGTATTTACAGCCAACTGATTTTGACAAAGGCTCCAATAACATACCTTAGAGAAAGCACACCCTCTTCAATAAACAGTGCTGGGAAAATTGGGTATCCATATGCAGAAGAATAAAACTGGACCCCTCTCTCTTACTATATACAAAAACCAACTCAAGGTGGCTTAACATTCTTAGACATAAGACCAGAAACTATAAAACTACCAGAAGAAAATATGGGGAAACTTTTCAGGACACTCGTGTAGGCAAAAATTTTATGGCTAAGACCACTGAAGCATAAGCACCATAAACAAAAACAGACAAATGGGACTATATTAAACCAAAAACTTCTGCAAAAAAAGGAAACAATCAACAGAGTGAAGAGACAACCTGTTAAACAGGAGAAAATACCTGCAAACTATTCATCAGAAAAGGGTCTAATATCCAAAATATGTAAGGAACTCAAGTTAATAGTAAAAAAAAAAAACCCATTAAAAAGTGAACAAAGGAAATAAATAGACATTTCTCCAAAGAAGACATACAGATGGCCAACAGATATAGTAAAAAATATTCAGCATTGCTAATCATTAGGGAAATGCAAATCAAAACCCCAACGAGATATCATCTTACCCCAGTCAGTATGGCCATCATTAAAAAGGCAAAAAATAACAGATGCTGGCAAGTATATGAAGAAAAGAGAACTCATACACTGTTGATGGGAATGTAAATTAGTGCAGCCACTATAGAGAACAGTATGAGAATTTCTCAAAAAATTAAAAATTAAAATTACCATATAATCTGGCAATCCTATTATTGGGTATTTATCCAAAGGAAAATAAATCACTGTATCAAAAAGAAACCTACACCCTCATGTTTATTGCAGTACTATTCACAGGAGCAAAGATATGGAATCAACCTAAGTGTTCATCAACAGACAAATAGATAAAGAAAATGTGGTACATATACACAATGGAATATTCGGCCATAAAAAAGAATGTCATTTGCAGCAACATAGATAGAACTGGAGGTCATTATGTTAAGTGAAATAAGCCAGGCACATAAAGACAAATATCACATGCTCTCACACATATGTGGGAGCTAAAGAAGTTGATCTCATGGAAGCAGGGAGTAGAATGATAGATACCACAAGCTGCGAAAGGCGTTGGGGCGGGGGATAAAGAGAGGTTGGTTAATGGATATGAACATACAGTTAGATAGAAGGAATAAGTTTTAATGTCTGATACCAGAGGAGGATGCCTACAGCTAACAACAAAGTATTGTGTATTTCAAAACAGCTAAAAAAGAGGACCTGAAATGTTTCCAACACATAGAAATGATAAATATGCAAGTTGATGAATACCCTAAATACCATGACTTGATTATTACACATTCTATTCATGTAACAAAATACCACATGTATGCCATAAATAAGCACAAAAATTATCCATCAATAAAATTTTTTTAAATGCAAGTTCTCAAGTCTTATCACAACCCTACTAATCAGAAAATCTGGGAGTAGGAAGCGTCAATCCGCATTTTAAATGTCTTCCAAATAATTCTAGAACCACAGATTGAGTCTCATCCCATCCTGTCCATTCTCCAAAATGATGTCCAAGCCCCCTCTCTAAAAATGCCAATATTTGCGAGTTGCTTTTAAACCTTTAATCCTTACTTTTTAAACCTGAGTGGCTCGTGTTTAGGGGTTAATCTTTTAAAAGGTCATACAGTTCATACCTGAAGCTTGCTTTTTCTGCTACAATTCAAATACACTGGATTACAAACTGGATTTTACATTCAAATGCTTAAGGTTATAAATAGGAACAATAATTATGCACCACCTTCCAGAAGGCATACATTCAGAAGAGGATAGATGTCTAAAAGGATGGATTCCACAGTTCCCTGGAGTAAGCCAACCTTTCTATTATGAACCACTGTTGTTATCTGTCCTTTCTTTCAATACCCTGGATAACAAGAACTTAAAGCTATCAAAGTAGAACATTCTCAGAATCCAGTGACAACAGATGCAATGGAGAAGAAAGAGTAGACTTTTCTAAGGTGATCTCAGAACACTTAGCCAAAAAGCAAAACATGGAGAATTAACAAATTTGAAATCTACAGAATTAGAACATATAATCAGGAAAAAAAACGATTATTTTGAATCTGTCTCAACTCACATCAGATTCAGTTAATTCTCTTAATAAAGAAATAGTCTTAAACTGCCCTAGGAGGCAGGACTGTGTCGGTTTTATGAAACAGTCTGTTAAAAAAAAAAAAAGCAGTGGATAATGGGAATGTATTCACACATATTTTTGGAGATAATTAATAATTGGAGATAATTTATTTTTCTGTGTTATCTTGAATCCCTATTACCTGGATGACTGTACATAGATTTCTAATAATGGGAGTCCCGGGATAGTATCAGTAATTAAATTAATGGGTACTCCAAAACTTGAAGTTAAGCACAGACTTGCACTAGAAATACTAAAAAGCAGGAATTTTCACCAACTTGAGTTTTGCTTTCTTCACTTCTACTGCCATTCTGCGAACATGCACAATAAAATGGCCAAGAGAAAAGGCTTAGTCTCCACTTTCCCTCTCCCTCCCACTGCCTACTCCCCCACCCTTCTATTCTGACAAAGGGAGGCAAGGAAAGCACGGGTACATTAGAACAGGGCCACACTGTGCAATGGTTCAGGTTGTGTTCTACAGTGTGCAGAGCAAAGACAGAAGCCAGTCAGCTCAGGTAAAGGGAAACTTTTCCCTAATTGTAACAGAGACTCCCTGTAGGGTAGCTGCCACTCTGGGTCTGAATTCCAGCTCCAGCACCTGCATATCTTTAGGCATCTTAATCTCTTTGATCCTTAGTGTCCTGATCTGTAAAACAGAGGACACACTTCACAGAGTGGTCCCTATGTGGATTACTGCAGATGTAAAGCAGTGTTATGTCCTCAAACCATGGCTCACAGGCCACTGTCAGTCTGCAAGCTGTGTGTCACATGTCCATGAAGGGATAACAAATGACACTGAGCGCAAATGTCAGAAATCTGACGGAGTAATGTTTTGTCTGTTGAATGCAGATATGTATTATATGTCTTTGTTTAGGGTATTTTTTTAAATTTCATTTTGCAAGTAGTTCATATACATTTTATCTTACAAAAGTATCAGAAGAAGATGGACTGAGGATTTAAAAACTGGTCCTTCATTTGGACAGTGGGAGAGGCACTTGTGCAAAGCATTTCCCCAGGCACAAAAGACAGTATCTAGGGCAGCAAGGCCAGAGGATAATGAAGATCTCAACTCATGATTCCCCAGCTTCAGTACTAAAGACAGAAGCAGAATTCTCGGTAAGCCTCCAGGTTCCCAGTGGTCTGCATGTGCAAGCCCATTCTACGTTGCTGCCTCTGGTCCACAGTCCTAGGCAATGCCTCAGATTCAATGTTAATGCCATTTGAAATCACAGATTATTCCTCTAAAATGTGTCCAAAAAAAAAAAATTAGTATGAGGAAACCAAGGCAGGTGACATAGAGAAAGTCTTTCAAGGAATAATTCCACAGCTTTTTATCTTAAAGAAAAACAATTTAAAGGCAATAATTTGATTGTCTTAGGTGAATTATTCCTTTTTGCATCTGAAAAAAACGATACAGTAAAAAGAACTGCAGGGTAAAAGAAAAAAAACCCTACTTAAAGCACTACTACTTATTCCTTAAGAAATGTACATTAATTTTTTCAAAGATTCAACAATTAATCATAACAGTAACAAGGAGTATCCCAAGAAGCACCATGAAATAAAATAAAAGCTGTAGTTTTTTTTTTTCGCAAGAGCATCTAAATCTAGTGTGAGAATATAGTTCCTTTTATCCACCACAGCCTATTTTTCTTTAAGTGATAGCCCAGAAAACCATCACTACAATGGGTCATGAAACCACCCATCAACTGGAGTACTGAAAGAAAATTTAAAGGGTGAGAAAAACTACCTTCTACCTTGCTCTTCACACATCTGCTCGCTAGTTAATTTGAAATATAACCAAGAAATCTCAGGTCACATCGAAAACCAAGTATTCTGGGAAGGAAAAAAAAGGCTCTTAGTTTCCATTCATTTGCTTTACTTCCTAACAGTGATCAAAAAAGTCAGACAACATTAATCCTAATTCACTATATCTGCCTATTAGCAGTAATGCCTGATGTAACTCACAATTAAAAATCCTTAATGAAATCTTTAATGGTAGACATGGAAGTAATTGACTAATGTCAACACTGAAAAAGACAAAAAAACAAAAGACTGCTAATCAATTCTCTACGACTACACTGTCCAATGTGCACATGTAGCTAACTGTGCACTTGAAATACGTATGAACTTAAATGATTTAGCTGTTTTTTTAAAGGAGAATGCAAAAATCTCTCAATTTTTTATATTGATGACATGTTCAAATGACAACATTTTGGATATTCTGAATTGTATGTAATGTATTAACATTAATTTCACCTGCTTCTTCATACTTTCTTTAACGTGGCTACTAGAAGATTTAAAATTGCATAGGTGGCTTGCATTGTATTTCTATTGGGCAATACTGATCAAGAAGATCTTACAACTGCAAACTACTAAACGCATTTAGCATAGAACTAGATTTCCTTTTTATTTTTCTCTTAGAGTTCAAAAAAATAAAGGAAGCTAAAGACAGCATCTGTGTCAAAGGTTCCTTGGTTGTTGAGTGTGCTTCACTTTTGGGTCAGTAAAAAAAAACTACGTGCCAAATTTGTTCCCTACTAGATATCATAAGTATAACAAGTCAGAAATATACCTAGAGAAACAATGTAATTCAGATGCCAGAATATGAGATCCTTGCTCAAGTTTAAGCAGCTTCTCTTTCCCACCACATCACAATAATCCAGAGAATAACAACACTACATATTCAAATTTCTTGACTTTTAGACTAGATTTGAGCTTTCCTATCAATTAAATGTGGTTCATATTACTTGCTGATTATAAAACTAACCTAAACGAAACTATTGATAGAAAATAAAATCATTTATTTTACTGTTTATAGAAATCATACCCAATCATTGTATTGTCAATTTCAGCATAGAAATATTAGAAAGTAAGTAACCCAACATAACACCATCCCTCAGATACAACCACTACCAACAACAGTTTTGTGGACCTATGTCCATACCTTTAATAGAACCTCTACTAAATTTTTCTTCTAAAAAATTTCCTTCTGTAACAGACCACATTCCCTCTGGCCCATTTGATCTGATGCTCTAAATGGAGCCCAATGTTGGCATGCTATAGATCTGAGCTAATTTTTTGTCATGTTCAACAGTCACTTCTCTCTCCTCATACTTCTTGACCCCAACACATCTTTTATTTTTGTCCTCTAACTTTTCATCATTTCCACAATATCATTTCATCTGTTTCTCTTCTTGCCCCAGTAAACAATATTCTTTAGTTTCTTTAGATGGTCACTTCCCTAATTATTCCTTGGATTCTCTCTCTTCCACCTCCTACCACCTAACCTATAAGCACCATCTCCAAGACTCGCTCCTGCTCTTTTTTATTGCTTTTCTCTACACTGTAATGAGAAAATCCACAGCCTTTAGAATGACATCACCTATTTATATCTCATGTTGAGCTCACAATTCTGAGCTACTATCCTGTGTCTCTAACTACCTCCTGGGCCCTTCTACTTGGAGGCCTTCCCTCCTCCTCCAACACAACAGGCCCAAATCTAAGCACTATTCGTTCAAAAAAACTAAGGACCATTGTACCATGGTGGGTACTATTTTTAAGAACCTATTCCACAAAATCCTCTTCATCCTTTTAGTGAAAGAACTTCTGAATTTAAGCTGCATATATGGCTGGCCGGCTAATATAACATTTTCCACAGCGTACTTGGTACTTAGGTACAGCCATGGGACTCAGTAACGGACAATGGAATGCAGGAAGCAAACGGGTCTAGCCTCCAAAAGCAATCTTCTTGCCTTCCACTTCCTCTTTTCTTTTCCCTTCAGGCTCCGAGGCAGAATTATGGAAGTGAGCCATCCTCAGCCATATTACACCCTGAGGATGAAGCAACACAAGGGCTGGGAAATAAATCTCTGGACAATGTGATGGAACAGAGCCACCATACCTCCCCTAGACCCTCGTCCGCCAAGACTCGTCCATGAAAAAGAGAAATTAACTTTTCATCTTTTATTACTCACCACAGAGGCAGCCAAACCCATTTTTAACTAATACATCTACTAAGCATCAGGGATTATGCTAGACATTGGGGTAACTGCAAAGAAGACCAAGAGGATGAAGAAACTGCTTATCCCCTGCCCGACCAGCTCTATTTCAAAAATCCTGTATCTCAGTGATGCACATCCCTGGTCTGGGGAAGATTTGACTCGTTCTTCCTCCTCATGGCCCATACCCAGCCACATATCAGGTTCACTAAGGCTTCCTTATCTTCCCTTCCTCTCTTTCACTAGCGCCACCCTGGTGCAAGTTCTTATCACCCACTCCCAGAGATTTCTTATCAGTCTGCCTCCAGGATCCCAGTCCTGCTCTCAGACCAGCCTTCTGTATTGCCTTCCTCCTGTCACTCCCCTTTAACAGATATTCAGTGGCTTCCCATATTTCTCCTGTATTTTTCACTGTCAAAAGGACAAACTCTGACTACTCACTGAACAGGAATGTTCAAGTCTCCTTCCTCTGGGATGCTTTTCCTGAACATTCCCTTACCTCCCACACAACTCGTATAGGGGCTGACTTAGGAGCTGCTTCTTTATTCTCATAAGACTGTATATTCTTCTACTGTAATATTCAAATGATAAAGTAATGGCTGGGGAAATTTTCTATAAAATATAAGCACCTCCTTAAAGACTGTATCATATCGTTTACTCCAGTACTCAGCACAATGATTGATACATTGCAGACATTCAATAAATGTCTAATGAATAAGGAACCTTGTCTAGACTGCTATACCCATCTTAGATGCCACCCATATAACCCTGGAAACATGGTTAGACAGCCAACTTTGGCTAGACATCAGAATAACCTAGGTAGTTTCTTAAATAAAAGGTCCTGCTCTCCATTCTGAAAAGGCAATATTCTCTTTTCATAGCCCTGGAATACGCATTTTATTAAAACACTACAGCTGATATTGACACAGATTTAGGAACCACTGAAAAGAAAGTATCCAAATAATGGTTGAGCTGCGATTCTACTACCAAACTCAAGAACAACATGATAGTAACTTATAAACTTGCCTCACAATCATGTCAAGACATAGTAGGAAGCTGATGTAAACCATATTTATTATGTAAGAGCCAAAAACACACTTAAATAATTACTTAATCAGTCAAGAATGGTCTTTGATAATTCAGAACTTTAAAAGAAAACTATGTATTTTACACATGTCACATGGAATACTAGCTAATTAAGATGATCCATCAAAGGGCTCCACATTAAATATCCAATACAGATAACTCAAAAAAAATTTTTTGGAATTTCTTATAATCTAGTGAAATCACACACTAAAGAAAGAAGCTATTGCTTGCAGTCTAAAAGCAGATGTCATGGCCTTGCTGGAAACTGGACATTAAATTAAAGGGATAAATGGCCAGATCCAATAAGGCAAATTCTTTTCTGAGTAGAGTAAGATAAAAACAGTCAATTATAGAGATTAAGTAAAGGTAAATTCCAAAGCAGAATTGTAAAATGTAAAAACTGCTGTTCCTCACAAAGACATTAGAGCACAAGGCAGCATACCAAGAGGTATGCAATATACTCAAGGAACAACAGTTGCAAAATGCAGGCAAGAACACTCTAATGAGCAGGAGAGTATGAGCAAACAGGAAACAGGAAAACCAAACTGAAGAAGAGAGTTAACAATAGAAGGAAATGCAAAGAAAGAACAATTCCCAGACTCAAGATTTCCAACGATTTGATCTGCATTGCATGAAGGGAGGAGATCTGTATTTCAGGCCATGTCTTCGCCTAAATTAGCTGCTACATAGCTTTGCATAAGTTCCTTAGCCTGAAGGTCTCAATTTCCCCATTTGTAGAATACAGTTAATAATCCATATGCACTAGTCCCATAATTTGAAATAAACAAATATGGTAAAATGCAGAATATTTTCAAAGTATGAAACATCTTGCAAATTCCAGGTATTGGTGTTATATTTCATAATCCAACAACTAAGCAGCTATATTTTATGATGCTGTAAAAACATTTGAGTTCATTCCAACAAGAGGAACACTACAAAGTGTTTATTCCTTATCACTAATAGAAAGTGATAAGGAATAAACATCTTGAATTAAGAGAGACACCACATACATTGGCTAACTCCCACCCCCTTGGGAATTTACAAAGTGTTGTTTCTTTAAGAACTCTTTAGACACACTGTTGGTCATCCCACAGCTTTGATTTAGATTCAATTTCTTTGGAAAGATAAATTCATCTAGATTTTTGACACAATGAGAATCAGGAACCAAGAGCCTTCTCTGAACTGCCTGATACTATTTCATGAAAACAGCAGACATCTTAAATCTTAACTAGTCTACACTCAAAAGTGAAGAATGCTAGTTTGGGATTTTGCAGAGCAAAAGGTTATCAGGTTTTTTTTAGTCCACCCCCACAACCAAGGAGGACCGCAGTCTTTTACCACCTTGGTCCACTCAGATTAACGTTAAGCCTCAGGGCAGGGTGGCCGACCTCACAGGCATCCAACAGCATTCCAAGGCACTGCAGACCACAGAAGGCATTGACACTGACCATGCCCAAGAGTGATATCTCCAAACTATCTGGTTGGCACAGACAATCCTCTTACTAGGGAGCTAGGGAAGCATTGCAGAACAACAGCAGCACCGTTTGCTATTGGTGAAATGCCATTACAGCTTCAATGATTAAAAATAAGAATCAACTCGAAATTATTACCTATCACGCAATTTGTTAGTTTCTTACTTGGTCTGGATGTGTCTGTAGTCATAGAGACTAGCTATGGCATAGGAAAGCTTGTTTGCTTCTCCTGCTTTTGAGTCGAGTCACCTAGATGGATTGACACATTGGGAATTCTGTTTTATTCATAAAGCCTCTTTAGTCTCCAGCTGCCATCTCTCTCACTTGGTTGTCTTGATGTATATTTTAGATTTCAGTCTAGAGAGCTGTGTCTCTTGGATTTAATATAATCTGGATGCTGTTTCTCAACTGAGTAGGATGTTTCAACCTCTCCTGACACCATCTTCTTGGTTCCTGCTTTATTCTCTCATTTTGATTGAACAGTCTCCGGTTCCATACCAGTTTTCCCACAACTGAGCAAGTAACTTAACATGTTGCAAGTCGTAGACAAGTCACATAAGTCTTAGAAAAGAGTCTGTAGGAGATTCCTCTGACCATCGTTAAACTACTATTCATCGTCCTCAATTTAATTGAAACGATCCTCCCCCTACAATCTCTTCCATCATCAGGGTAATTTATCTTGAACATAAACAAGGTGACATAGCCAGTCAGTAAAGTATAAAAACATAAGTCAAAAGAGTGATTTGGTAAACTCTGAGACATGCGTTCTACTTGATTTTAAGAAACGTACACTAAAATAAAGAGAATGACACCTACCTAGCCCACAAGATTAGCCACGTTTATCCAATCAATGGTTAAATTCTTCTCTTAGAATGCAAGCAGTTAAAAAAGAGGTGCAGAGCCACAGCGTGGTTCTAAACAAAGTCAAGTTGAATGGAGTAATTATACATTCTAAAAGCTTGACGTCTATGACCTACTCAAGTCACATCTGCCAAAATAATAACTACTATGATATACTGATTCACAGAAGAAAGTGATATTCAGTATGGAGAATGGCCAAAAGACCCAAGACAAAGAGAGGCAGGCTGGGATTTCCTCCACTTGGCTAAGTGCGACTCCAAAGCTCACTTGCTTCCCTGCTCTAGGCTCTTTTAGCCATGTGCACACACACACACCTTATATACAACAGAGTGCTAAATCGAGTGCAAGAATCACTAACAAAAAACCAAGGGAACATATTCTGGTTTTCGATATTTTTCTTTAAAGGGATAATTTTAAAGGAATTAGAAATTCAATTCCTTACTTATATCAACTTCTTCTTTCTTAGATAAAACTGAAGCATTTAGGATGACCTTGACCAAAAAAAAAAAAAAAAAAATCAAGAGTCCAAAGTGATTCCAAACAAACTGATGAAGAAAAACAAATGGCATTAGGCATATATTTTAATAAAATTTTTATTCTAATAGGCTTCATTTCCAAATTTCATATTTTATTTTAAAAAGTTACAGGAATAAAAAGTTTAAATAAATACCACTAGGCTCTTAAAATAAAATGCTTTTCTAATTTAAACCAACTATTATAAATCTCCATCCCTCTCTGCTTTTTAAAGCAAAAAGAAATCGTGCAGAGATGTTTAAACTCCTTGAATTTAAAACAATATACAATCCTCTCTTTTATGTTCTTTGAACATAGCCTTTTGTCAGTCTAGCCAGTTTTGTCATATAGAATCTATGCGAGATATAATTTGGCCCTTCACCATTTCAAATATCTTGGTAATCAGAATGTTTCAACTATCTCATTGCATGCAAGTCTGCTGAGCTATATTTTTTCCTTTAGAATTCCCTCTAAAAATCTGGTTTTACATATGTATTTTCCTACCTATAATTTTCACATTATGTTTTTAGCATTTAAAATTCAGTGGGAAGCATTACAGGCTAACATTAAAACTAAGGTATCAGAAAGCCATTAAATTGTGAGTATAACATCTAAATGTTTCATGATATCGCCAAAAATATTTGGATATCAAATATGTGTCTACAAAATATAGCTATAAGAATCTCACTTCATATGTCAGCATTATCTCAATGGGAAAGGTTAATTATCACAAAAAGATATGATGCTGGTAAGACAATAAGGTTAGTGACAACCACAAAGGAACTATTATTGGGACCACTTGTATATTTGTTATTATATTATGGCAACTATGTATTGAGAACATTATTTGGCACTGGCTTTATATAACTCTTTCTTGTAATCACTGCAAAAGCCCAATGAAGTAGGTACCTTTACAGTTCACATTTTACAGCAGAAATGACTTGCTCAAGGTCACACATCCATTAAGTGGCAGAACCAGGACATGCACCGAGGCAGTCTGGTTCCAGAGGCTACCCTCTTAACCACTATCCTGTAGCACCTCTAAGCTTCAATATGGAGAGCACACTCCTCCCAAGGAATTTCATACAGTATGCCTCATTTTCCCCACTATTTCCTCAACTTCCTGTGTTATCATATAAAATTAACATGGACAGTTGAAACATAAAGCAGATACCTTATTTTTCAAATTGTTAGGTCAAAAGCAAACCTTAGAAGATAACACCCATCTGAATATTCTGCCTTATGTATTACTTAATTTCAGGGAAATTATGAAAAAGAAGTATGAACCAATATAGTTCCCTTCCTTTGTGGTTATAACAACAATAATAAAATGCCAGTGATAAATTTAGATGAAAAGTTTGATAGGGAAGAAGTTATTCAGGAAATAAATGACCACCTAGCATACACAATTATTGAATAGACTAGCATAAACAGCTTTTAATGATTCAGTGAATGGTTATTCAGTTTGTGAACTATTCAGGCATTCTGCTTTTCCCTGTGCTCTCTGGCCATTAGCATGATGTTTCTTTTTGGCCCTTCCGTAGAGACAGGACTTGATTTCTGGCTCCATCTACAGAGTGTGCTAGTGCTTTTAGCACTATGAAGATACAAGGGTGAAAACTGCACTTGGTCTTACCCCATGGAGCAAGACATTTCCAGCTTTCTTACAAGTCTACAATCTATTTTTGGAAGTTATATACTGACTAAGCAACTGGATTATATCCCAAAGACCTCCTAGGGTTTGGAAGCAAAAGTGAGATAAACGTTGACATGTCAGTCAAGTAATTTATGGTGCTCATTTTTAGAGAATAAAAGTTTCAATATGTGATTTTAAGTCTTTACAAGATCAATAGTCTTCTTTCTGATGGCATCATTTTCAGGGAGCAAATATTTAGCATTTTTCCTTTCTTCAACAATCCCATTTAAAGAAACTTATCATACTGTACCAAATAATTCTATCATATCCTCATCCAAATCATTCATTATTCCTATCCCTGAAGATATTTTCAACTCTATTGTCCCAAAGTCTCAAATTAGTGTTGTGTATTCGATAAATAGTTCTTCTAAAGTGGCTACTGTTTCAGAAATTCCTATCAATACTCCCCTCCCAAAAGTCTCATTCTAACGTCTGTGGCCCCCGATCACTTTTACCTGTTCTTGAACATCCTATAAGTGGAAACATACTGTTCATATTGGTTTTGTCTATGAAATCCATCAATGTTGTTGAGTATAACAGTGAATTGTTATTTTTCACTGCTGTGTACTATTCCACTATATAGTTACACCACAATTTATTTTTCCATTCTAATATTGATAGATATTTTAGAAGGTTTTCAGTTTCAAGGTATTACAAATACTGCTACTATGAGTATTCTTAAATATGTATTTTTATGTATATATGAACTCATTTCTTTTTGGATATACACAAATAGAAGTAAAACTATTCTTATGACTACTGTGTCATCATGGGTTATATGTACTGAACTTTAGTATTTACTACCAAGTAGTTTTCAAAAGTATTTGAATACAAAATAACAAGATTAAGTCAGTCACCCAGGAGCCTATAAACCAGTTAAATGTTTTGAAAAGCTGTTACAAGTATCAATGGTTTCCAATACTGCATCTACAGCAACATATACATGATGGATGGATACACTAAGTTAGGTATTCACCAAGTAAGTTTTAATTCCTTAAACCAAGATCATTGGCCGAGCATTCAGAAGCAGTGGATATAGGGATACACAGTGCTTAATACATTTCAGGTGTCTATAAATATAACTATTGAATAATTATCTAATAGTTAGCTAAGTCATGTCATTCTAACTCCTAAATGTTCCTCAAATCAGTCCTTTCTTGTTAATCATCATTGCCTTCATTTGAACATCATTATCTTCCCTAGAACATCATAGTCAGCTGCATAAAGGTGTTTGATTAAAAGTAATTTTGAATTATCTATAAGTATACAAGCATCCCTAGAAAATAATACAGGCAAATGTTTATTTTTGGGATGGATTTTTCCAGCCAGTTCATTCTGCTTAACGCCTACAATCTGTGGGCAATGTGTTCATAGAAGACAAATGAAGCCAGACCAAAATCCTAAGGAAGCAAATCATCTTTTTAAAGATTCATTCAGAAGTCAAATAAAAGTAATTTTAGAATAAGATGCTATATGGAATTATGAAAGTTTGTTTCTCCCCACTCAGTGTCATCCTCTTGAGTTTAGGGCAGCAAGAAGGCGAAGAGACCCAAGTATCCCCTCGAATTCTACCTGCGTAACCCAATTCCGATTTCTCTCAAAGCCCAGTCTTATTCTGCAATCTCCCTCCCCTCCCACGCTAAAGTACTAAGCTCAGTGGTTGGCACACAGTTAGTATCCAATAAATAGACATGGAGTGAATTAATGCCACATGGAATCTCTGGTTATTTTGCTGCTCCTATGAAATTCCCTTATGTCACTACACCATGACTCAATCTGAGGGGAAGACATGTGTTCCATTCTGTAAGTGATTCCATCCCAAGATACAAAGGCCAGCTGGGGCATTTAATCATTCTAAAAATCCAAAGGGAAAGATACTGAAAATGCAGATTGATAAACAAAATACATAATTGCAATTCCACATGGTAGGAAATTGACAATAGTTAAGACCCGGATGCGTAAAATCACACAGTCTGTGCAAAGGAGCAAGCTAGGGGCCCCAGCAGCTGATACGCATAGCTGAGCCAAGACTGACCTGAATAACAGCGAGTAGCTCTTATAAAAATCCCTGAACATTTTCTAAGTTGGTGGCAACTCATCTATCTACACTTGTTAATTATCTGCTTAAGAATCATCAACAGAGACAGTCAGCAATCAAATAAATAAACTTAGGAAGACAGAAGTGTTAACCCAGTCTTCACATCATTTTTTTGTTTTATGAGACAAGAGGTAGAAATATGGCCTAAGAACCCAAGATATGAATCCTAGCCTCTTTCATGACTGTTCCCAGGTGCTTTAAAAAAAAAAAATCACATCCCTGCCATCCTTAGCTACTATTAGTGAATGTAATGCTGATTTTGCTGAAGACATGGAAAGGAAGGGCTACTCAACTTTGTAAAGGCACTTCCATGAAGTTAAACCCAAAGTAGCACACAAGAGGAAAATAAAACCACTGAAAGAAAACCCTGGAAGAGTTAATTTATTATATATGGGTTTTTCAAAAAGTATAATTATTCAAAAACATATCATCTTGAAGGCTGGTAATGGATCAATATCATGGGATATCCCACTGAGTTTGGGGCCTGGAGTATGCAGTCAAAGGCCTGGCAAGAGTCCCTGAAGCTAAAAGCTTCCATTCTAAGAAGAATGGATGGTGCTGATGAGAGGAGAGAAAAATCCATTTCAGGTCATCACCCAAAAGGAAATCACCTTTCTACCATAGAACTGAGTGAATGCCAAGAGCTGAAGCCATGCAAAAAAGCCATAACTCTCAGCAGATTCTCATGCTTCAATTTTCACAGCAGATCACTCATAGATTAAATTTGCTCAAGCATGAATCATGAACCCGCATCCTTTATGTCTATCCCCACTACAAGCACAAGGTTATTCTATACCAAAAATAGTCTCCTGGAGAAGAAAAAAATTCATACATGACATAATAGACATGAATAATCTAAGGTATCAAAAAACTATAGACACTTAAAAAAGAAAATATATGAATAATCAGAAGTGACTAATGAATAAATTAGCAGACTTTCTGGGTGGTATTGTTCCTACCAGGCCAACTTTGATACTGGGGGAGAGGAAGGAGAGTAGAGATGGATTCAGGTATTAGTTGACTTCCACCACCAGGAGACAGGGAAAGCTTGAGGTTTATGACCTTCACTGATGCAAGATTACACAATTAACAAATCAAAAGCTGATCTAAATGCAAAGACCATTTTAAAAGAAAAGCAAATGAGTATCACGGCAATTTTAACTTCATCCAAGACTGATATTTTGGCCTAGAGGTCCTTCTATTTAATCACACAAGGATGACATTCTGGTACTGTTTTTCAATGTGTGTGTGTATGAGGACACCCTGGGACTGAAAGGGAATCATTCTTGATTTCTTGTAATACCCCAGGCTTCCGTCCTTTTCCCCCTTTCCCATTTTTGAACTGGAAGCCAAAAAACTCTAAAGTAGAGGCAGGAAAGAGAATAATTGGAGTTTGTGTAACCAGTTTGCTAAAACATGACTGGCAAAATAAGGTCAGGAAGCTAGCTTGTGATCAACAAAATAACTCCTAGTTCCTTCACATCCTCATCCAAGTCAACATGATTCAACATAGTTTTCTAATTATAGCTAATCTGTGCATAGGTTGATACATATATCTTTTTTTTTTCTTTTAGTGACGACACAAAGTTTTTTATACATCTCCTAAAGCAGAAGTCATGTGATTATTGTCCAATATCTCAATTATGGCAAGCATGATATATGTCTCTTTGTGGTAGAAAAGACACAGACATGCAAATTCAGACTGGATTTGGGTTTAAAGAGACACAAATCAGCATCTTCACATACAGTGCTCAGGTGCACTCATCCTTCCAGGGCCTGTTTCTCTTTCTTCTACATGGGTTTTCCCTTTTCTGGAAGATCTCTACACCCTTGATATCTCCGACAGAAGTTCTGCCCAGTGTGTAAAATTTCTTTGGCCCTTTTCACCTTTCTCTCCTCATTTCAGGGGTCATCGGGAAGAAGGTAAGAATCATGGTGAGGGCAGAGGGGATAAGTGTCACCTGAGGAGGTTGTTAATGCAAAAAAATTCAAAAATTTGTTTGAATTTTCTCTGCCTTTTTTTTTCCTGCTTTGTCACCAATACTTGTCCCCCTAGAAAAACCAGTGGCATTAATGGGCTAAAGGAAAGTCTGACTGGAATAGGTAAAAAGGAATGAACTGATTGTCACGGCCATCCGTGAGTTAAAAATACCCTATCAATAAAAAGGATCCAAGAAATAACGAATTCATGCACTGTAGCAATTCTATCCCTGCCCACATCCCTTTTGTCCATCTGAATGGCTAACTCATGTACACCCTGGCCTTTAAATGTAATTATGAAACGTACAGACTGTTGTTGCCAGCGGGTATCACCAATACTTGTGATGAACCCATTGTCAAAGTTTCCGGATCACTGAAACGGCCCTCTTTGCTTGTCAACATGGGGAAGGGGATCAATGTGCAACGTTTGAGTCAATCTGCCTCTTGCTTCTGGTACTTTTTATAAACATACAGAAAGAGGAGGGACAAAATAGTCTGGTTTTATCCCTAGTTAATAAAAGAGTTGGTCCTATTCCTTGTATGATTACTTTACTGAGTTTTTCCAGAATAAGTCACATCTTTTCAGATGTCAAATTTTCTCTGAGTCTTCGTAACAATAATACGTTACTCCCTCTAAATGACTTCTGCGGTGTTAAATCAAAAATTCAATAAAATAATTTTAGCAAGAGAGATGGTTTTACATGCTTTGAGAAGGAACCTAAAAGGAAGACAGACCCATACTTAGTAGTTTTCTAACAATTGGAATGGATTAAGTGCCTGTGAAAGAGAAGTGAATAAAAAAAGCATGGGCAATGCATAAGCCACATTTACAAGAGCTTACATTTTAAAAATATAATACTGACATGAGTAAACACACACAAAAGATAAAATAAACAAATGAGCAAAACAGCAAGATCACAGTAAAGCGAATGAGAAAGACAGATTCAACATAGCCCTGGGTGGCCCAGTGGGGAGAAAAATGTATAATAGACTACTATGAGGGAAGAATGATATGGTTATTAAAATTAGGGCAGCAAGATCTGTGAAACCATATTAGTAACCTCAAGAATGGCAAATGTGACTTATTAGGTTGGATTAACAAAAAAAGAGAGCAAACTAAAAACAAACGAATTCCTGTTTGGTATGAGTCACGTGTTATATATCCTTTCTAGAATTTTGCATGCAATACTGGTCATCATACACGAAATACTAATTGTTATCTCAATACGGCATGTAGAAAAGAATACAGATTCTTAAACAGTCTAACATTTTAAGTGGAGTTAAGAGAGCTGTACTCATTCCTCTTAGAAGCATGAGAAGTTGATGTGGCCTGGATTAAAAAAAAAAAGTTTGTAAGTATATGGAAAAAACATTTTTAAGTAGGTTTTTAACTCCATAGTGTTGCATGATTTCAAATAAGGAAGAAGATGGGGAAAATGGAAGAGATTCAGCAATATAAATGTTAAGATATTCATGGAAATACAGAATACAGGTAATACTATTTCCTGAAAAGTGAAGAAAACATATGGAACATGTTACCAGGAAGGAAACAAAGCAATGAGGATAAGTGATTTCCCGAAGTCCCTAGAAATGCTCCGGAGAACAGGGGAATTTTTAAAAGGTAGAAACTCAGAAGGAGGATAAAGAGCTGATAAATGTGACAAGAGGACTTACTCCTAACCACTCTTTCTGGCCCTTGAGGACATTTGTTGAAATAACATAACACCAAAGAGGATTGCCTTACATAAGGGCTTTACTCTGTTTAGGTGGAAAATCTCTCAAATAAACTGAATCTTAAGTTTGAAAATGCAAACCATTGAATCAATCATTCAAAACCTAATTATTATTTCAAGTCATCACTGTACCCATTCCAAGCCCTTCACACATCACGCCAGATTAACAACAAGTCAGGGTCTCAAACTTCTATGCCTTCAAATCTCTATTCAGAAGCTGTGTTTTTCCTCCTACTCACATACACTATTCTAATTTAGCCAATAGGATCATTTGCTTTTAAACTGTATGTTTTACACTAACACCTGCTTTGTTCCTGTTTAACTTTGTGTCACCAAAATATTCAGAATAAACTGAAACCACCTTGCCATTTGGTTATTTCCTTCATCTGCATTTTATAATGATCAGATTTTGAAATATAACCAAGCTTTGTTCACACTTGATAGGAAAATGGGGAAATAATTTCTGACCATTTTTAAAGGGAAAATTTTTGTTTTGGTCTTACTTTTGGCTGTTTTGCATAGTTTTATTTTTTAGAAGACTTACTATAGAATGAAAAGAGATAGTCAAATTACAGAGTTTTTTGTTTCATTTCCTTCTTTTTGGAATAGCTCTCTACCTACCTGCTTCATGTGTGGCGGTATTCAAAAAGGAAGCTGGCATTACTGTAATAGGAAAGTTTTTACTAACAAAAAACCAGCCAAGTCAGTCTGGCATCACCAAGGGAACCCTGCAAACTAGCTTTCAAAATAAAACAAGTTACTTTGTCCCTCCTTGCCAGTTCAAAGGATGAAGATTAGCTCAAAGCCAATTTTTATGGAGCCTTGTGCCAATCTAGGCCATAAAAGAAAGGCTGATAATTTAAAGCACTCAGCTTCAAGTGGACTCAACTAAAATTCTAGCTTCTACTGGTGCTTGAAGAACATGCTAGTTTCATTTTTTTGGCAGTAGAAAAAAGTAGGAGAAATTCCATCCTAATTATGAAAAGCTTTACTTACAATGGTAATTGATTTCAGTATACAAAACGTTAATAAAAGAGGCCACAAGTAAAAACACCAACAAATTGTACAAAAAAGCACTAAGAGAAAAAATAGTTATTTTGTACCATACTTAGGGTTAAGAAAACATAAAGAGTGACCTATGTATATTTAGTGAACAGTTTTAATAACAGTAGAATCCATGTGGATCATATAGATCAATTAAATAGAAACCTTGCTTACATTCCTGCTAATATACACCTCAAAACATAATGATTTTTATGCCTAGCTGAAAGAAAATGAGAAAAAAATATGCCTGAATACTCTGCAAAGCTTTGGGTGACATCAGCTCTTTCTGCTCTCATTTCAATTTTATACTATTCTCACTTTTTCCCCCATAAACTTTTGGGGAACAAGATTCATACTGTTGTTTCTTAAAATGTTTTTTTTCTAAAACTTGCTATTTTTAGACACTTTCATACTCTAGTTAAAATCTGTCAAGTATGGAGTAATAGCACAGGCATTTCATTCATTTTTAAACCTGGCACAACACATAATTCAATGGCATCACTAAACATAGTCACTTTTTTTTCTATTTTGAGGCTAAACATATATAAACAGGACACTGATGCTATAATTTAGCAGAATATTAAGTCCTGACTCATTAACTGTGACATCATTAACTGTGTCACCAAGAAATCAACATTTTTTGATCATCATGCTGGATATGTGCATAAAGGACAAGGGATGCTGAATACCAAGACAGCATCAAACATTATATATCACTGCATATGAGAGGGAGTAGGAGAGAGGAGGGAGAGAAGGAGGGAGAGAGAGGGAGGGAGAGAGGAGAAGAGGACAGGCCAATTTTAACATATGCATTTAAATTTAGGTTCAATAACACAAATCTCCTTTACCACACGTCTGTTCAATATATAAGTTAAAAACACAGAGGTCCTAAGATTTTGCTTTCAAACCTCTTTCCTACATGAGGACTTGAGAGAAGAGAGATTCTTCAAAACTTTCATCAAAACAGGCAATATAAGAGTTTATAGTCAAATGTTAAACCAACAGCAGAGGTAACCTTCAGAAACACAGAAAATCTATCCTCTGGGGGATGGTGGTGACTGTGTCCAAAAGCATTGGCTGCAAGGCCAGTAAGGTTTTCTAAAGAGACTTTAATTATATTCCCAGAGGCCATAGTACTAAAGAGAAAAATCACAGTCCATAGATCTTTAGTCGCTTCATGAACAGCAAAGAGAAAACATATAAATTTCTCCTTTAATGGACTCTTGCCCATAAAACTATATTGTTCTTTAAGTTAAAAATAGATTACACTTTTGACCATATATTTTTAGGAAAAAAAGTTTATCTTAAAGTTTTTTGAGCTTGAAAAAAATATTTCTTAACCAGAAAATTATAGTCTGAATTCATGATTACTCTACGGGTTACTAGTTTTACCAGAAAAATACTTACTTTCCCCTATGAAAAATAAATGTTTATTGGTAAATACATGCATAAATAGGCTAAGACTTGGAATTCTTATTGAAATCCAAATGGCCGCATCATATGCATTCCCACCAGCAGTATATGAGGGTTCCAATTCCTCCACGTCTTCATCATGCTAATTATTGTCTTTCTTTTTGATTATAGTCATCTTGGCACATGTGAAGTATTGTTGCACTGTGGTTTTGATTTTCATTTCCCTAATGCTAATAATGTTGAGTATCTTTTCATATGCTTATTGGCCAGTGGTATACTTCTTGGAGAAATGTCTATTCAAATTTTTTGCCCACTTTTAAATCAGGTTGTTTTATTATTTTTGTTATTGAGTTGTAGGAGTTATTTATATATTCAGGATACTAAACACTTACCAGATACGTGATTTGCTAATATTTTCTCCCATTTTGTGGGTTGGTTGTCTTTTTTCATTTTTTGATGGTATCGCTTGTAGCAAAAAAATTGGTAACTTTGATGTATTCCAATTTATTTTTTCTTTTGTCATATGTGTTTTTAAAGTCAAATATAAGAAGCCATTGCCTAAACCAAAGTAATGAACATTTACTCTTATATTTTCTTCTCAGCTTTATGATGTTAGCTCTTACATTTAAGTCTATGATGCTTTTTGAGTTAACTTCTGTTAATGGAATGAGGTAGAGGTTCAACTTCAGTCTTTTGCACGTGGATGTCCAGTTGTCCCAGCACCATTTGTTGAAAAGACTGTTCTTTCACCCGTGAAATGTCTTTCCACCAATGTCAAAAATCAATAGACCATAAATGTAAGAATTGATTTCTGGACTCCCAAATCTAGTCCCTTGACAGATATGTCTATCCATATGCCAGTACCACACTGTCGTAATAACCGTAGCTTTGTAATAACTTTTGAAATCAGGAAATATGAGTCCTTCAACTTTTTTCTTCTTCTACATTGTTTTGGCTATTCTGGGTCCCTTGAATTTGCATATCAATTTTCAATATCAGCTTGTCTATTTCTTTCTTTCGTTTTTTGTAAAGGCAGTTGGCATGTTGCTAGACATTGTATTGAATCTGTAGGTCAATTTGGTGAGTACTGCCATCTTAACAATACTAAGTTATCCATCCACAAACATGGCATGTTCCATTTATGTAGATCTTCCTTGACTTCTTTCAACAATGTTTTCTAGTTTTCAGTGTATAAGTCTTACACTTCTTTTGTTAAATTTATGCCTCAGTGTTTTATTGTTTTTGATGCTACCTTAAAGAGGATGATTTTTCTAATTATATTTTCACAATGTTAAGTACTAGTGTCTAAAAATGCAATTGAATTTCTTATTCGTTATGAATTTAGTGAATTTCCTTTAGTGAATTTCTTAAGACTTTTTACATACAAGATCATGTTATCTACAAAATGTTTTACTTATTCCATTACAATCTGAATGCCATTTCTTTCTTTTTCTCACCGAATTGCCCTGACTAGAACCTCTAGCATGCTGTTAAACAGAATTAGCAAGAACAAACATCCTTGTCTTCTTCCTGATCTTAGGGGGAAAACATTGTCTTCAATGTGAGGTATGGATTTTTCACAGATGCTGTTTATGAGATAGAGGAAGTTTCCTTCTATTCTGTCTTTTGTTTTTTAGTGTTTTTATCATGAAAGGGTGTAGGATTTTGTCAAATGCTCTTACTGCATCCATTGAGATATTCAAATGGTTTTGTCCTTTTTTCCATTGATATTATTTATTACATTAACTGATTTTCACATGTGAAATCTTGTAGTCCTAGAATAAATCCCAATTGGCCATGGTGTATAAGCTCTTGTGTATGTTGCTGGATTTGGTTTGATATTATTTGTAAAGATTTCTATGTCTATATTCACAAAGAATATTGGTCTGTAGTTTTCCTGGGATGAGTTTGTCTAGTTTTGACAGCAGGGTGATCTCACAGAATGAGATGGGAAGTGTCCCTCTTGTTCTATTTTTTGATAGGGTTTGTCAATGATCACTGATAATTCCTCAAATATTTGGTAGAATTTACCAGTGATGCCATTTGGAACTGGGCTTTTTTTGTGAGTAGGTTTTGAGTTTTTTCTTAATTACTAATTAAGTTTCTTTATTTGCTATAGGCCTGTTCAGATTTTCTAATTCTTCTTGAGTCAATTTTTCTAAGAATTTGTCTGTTTCATCTAAGTTATTTAATGTGTAGTCACACGATTGTTCATAGTATTCCCTTATCATTCTTCTTTATCTATATATAAGTTGGGAAATGATGTGCCCTCCTTCATTCTCTTTTATTCCTCACGGTAGTAATTTGAATTTCTATTTTTCTTGGTCAGTCCAGCTAAAGGTTTGTCAGTTTGGTTAATTTTCTCAGCGAACCAAATTTTAGTTTCCCTGATTTTCTCTACTATTTTTTTATTCTCTATTTAATTTATTCCCACACCTGTGTTTATTATTTCCTTCCTTTGGATTTTGTTTGTTCTTCCTTTTTAGTTTCTTAAGGTGGAAGTTTAGATTATTATTTCAGCTTTTCCTCCTTTTTTAATATGGGTATTTAGAGTTAAAAATTCCTCTCTGAGCACTGCTTTAGTTGCATCCCGTAAGTTTTGAATATAAATAAAATGTTGTAATTTCATTTATATTCAATCAAAGTATTTTCTAATTTTCCCTTTGATTTCTTCTTTCAATCATTTTTATTTAGGAATATGTTGTTTAACTTATTTGTGAATTTCACAAATTTCTTTCTGTTACTGATTTGTACTTTAATTCCACTGTGATCAGAAAACATACTTTGCTTTTCAATCATTTTAATTTTTTTTTTGAGACAATGTCTCGCTCTGTTGCCCAGGCTAGAGTGTAGTGGCAGCATCATAGCTCACTGCAACCTCAAACTCCTGGCCTCAAGCGATCCTCCTGCCTCAGTCTCTCAAGTAGCTGGGAATGCAGGTGTACACCACCACACCCAGCTAATTTTTCTATGTTTTGTATAGACGGGCTCTCATTATGTTGCTCAGGTTGGCCTCGAACCCTTAGCCTCAAGCGATCTTCCCACCTCAGCCTCCCAAAGTGCTGGGATTACAGGTGTGAGTCACCAAGCCCAGCAATCATTTTAAATTTATTAAAGCTTCACCTGGACCCAATATGAGCAAACGCCCACAGCCCAGACATCTATAACCACTGCCTAGATAGCCTCACCTAGCTGCCACTGTCACCTCCGTGGGGAGACCCAGGAAGACCAATCCCCTGAAATGGCCAGCACCTGTGGACAGGGTCTCACCCAGACCCCAACTCGAGCCTCCAACTGCAGCCTGGGGAACAACCCACCACTCTACACAAAGATCATCCAGCACCAGTCTGAACTGTGATAATCAAATGGAAGTGTGGAACAAAGCAAAACAGCTTCATTACAGGCTCTCAGTGCACCTGTCCCTCCTCTGCTGGGTCAGCCTTCCAGAGAAGGACACAAAAGCATCATCTAGGGACTTCTCTTTCTTCTCACTAAGTAGGGGAGTTCCCAGCAAAGGAGAACAGGTATGCTACAAACCTATCAGCTCTTAGCTGAGAGAAGAGGATTCATATGAGATGAAACCAGCAAAAGAACTCTGGTAACATGAAAAAATAAAACAGTTCGACACCCCCAAGGGATCACAATGGATCAACAGCAATGGACACTAACCAAAAAGAAATTGTCAAAATGTCAGAAATGGAATTCAGAATACGGACGGCAAATAAAATGAATGGAATTGAAGAGAAAGTTGAAAACCAACATAAAGAAGCCAAAAAAATATTTCAGGACATCAATTAAAAAAAAAATGAAAATGTCGCTAAAGAGCTTGACAACACAAGAAAGGATAAAATAGAACTTAAAGAAATGAAAGAGTCATTTACAGAATTTCAAAATACAGCAGAAAGTTTCAACAGGCTAAACCAAGCAGAAGAAAGAATCTCAGAGCTTGAAGACAAGGCTCTCGAGCTAACCCAGTCAGTAAAAGATGCAGAAAAGAGAATAAAGAAGAAAGAACAATCACTGAGAGAAATATGGGACTATATGGACCAAACTAATACACAAATTATAGGTATCCCTGAGGGAGAAAAAGAAAAACAAAAGCATGGAAAATCTATTTAAGGGAATTATTAAGGAAAACTTCCCTGATACTGCCACAGATCCAAGCATCCTGATACAAGATGGTCATTGAACACCAGGCAGATTCATAATAAATAGGACATCTCCCAGACACATAGTCATCAACTTGGCCAAAGTCAAGATGAAGGAGAAAATTCTACAAGTGACAAGACAAAAGCAACAACTAACCTACAAAGGAAAACCCATCAAGCTAACAGCAGAATTCTCAGTGCGGACCTTACAAGCCAGAAAGAATTGAGACCCCATTTTTACTCTCCTTAAACAAAACATTTGCCAGCCAAGAATTTTGTATCCTGTAAAACTAAGTTTCATAAATGATGGAGAAATAAACACTTTTCCAGACAAGCAAACACAAAGGGAACCTGAAAATATTAATACTAGACCTCCCCTACAGGAAATACTCAGAACTGCATTATACATGGAATGGCACAATAGATACCTCCCAGTGTAAAAACACCCAAACGTTAAAGCTCACAGCTCTAATAAAACAATAGCAAAAAGTGAAAACAAAACAATAAGGTGTCACCCAACATGATGAACAGAACAGCATCCCACATATCAATACAAACACTCAATGTGAACAGTCTGAATGCCCCACTTAAAAGACATAGACTGGCTGAATGGATGAAAAAAAAACAACCCAATTGGCTGCTGTCTCCAAGAAACACATCTAACCCAGAAGGACTCACAAAGACTCAAAGTGAAGGGATGGAAAAAATATTCCATGCAAACGGAAACCAAAAGAGAACAGGTGTAGCCATTCTCACATCAGATAAAATAGACTTTAAACGAACAATGGGAAAAAAAAGACAAAGATGGTCATAATATAATGGTAAAGGGAGCAATTCAACAAGAAGATATAACAATCCTAAATATATATGCACCTAACACAGGAGCTCCCAGATTCATAAAGCAAATCCTACTAGATCTAAGCAAAGAGAGAAACAGTAGCATTGTAATTGCCAGGGACTTCAACAACCCACTGACAGAACTGGACAGATCATCAAAGCAAAAAATCAATAATGAAACACTGGACTTTAAAAATACTCTAGAATAAATGGACCTAACAGACATATACTAAATAGTCTATGCAAAAAGTACTGAATATACATTCTTCTCATCAGCATATGGGACATTCTCCAAGATTGATCATATCTTTGGACACAAACATGTCTTAGCAAATTTTTAAAAAATCGAAATCATACCATGTATCTTCTCAGACCACAGTAGAATAAAACTAGAAATGAATTCCAAGAGAAACACTCAAATCTACACAAAGTCATGGAAATTAAACAACCTGCTGCTGGGTCAATGATGCAATTAAGATGGAAATCAAAAGATTCCTCCAACTGAACAGCAATGGGACACAAGCTATCAAACTCTATGGGATATAGCAAAAGCAGCCCTAAGGGAAAAATTTAAAGACTTAAATGCCTACATCAAACAAACATAAAGATCATAAATTAACAACCTAATGTCATATTTAAAGGAACTAGAAAAGGAAGAGCAAACCAAACCTAAAGCCAGCAAAAAAAAAGAAATGACAAAGCTTAGAGAAGAACAAAATGGAAACCAAAAAACAACACAAAGGATAAACAAAACAAAAAGTTGGTTCTTTGAAAAGATAAACAAAATCGATAGACTTATAGCTAGATTAGCCAGAAATAGAAGAGAACGGTGCAAATAAGCTCAATCAGGAAAGCAAAAGGAAACATTACAATTGATACCACAGAAACACAAAATATCATCTGTGAATATTATGAAAATCTCAATGTACATAAATTAGAAAACATAGAAGAAATGGATAAATTCCTGGAAACACACAATCTCCCAAGACTTAATCAGGAAGAAACAGAAATCCTGAACAAACCAATAATAGGCAGCGAGACTAAAGTGGTAGTTAAAAAAATCTCCCAACAACAAAAAAAGCACCAGACCAGATAGATTCACAGCTGAATTCTACCAGACCTAAAAAGAAAAACTGGCACCTATCCTAAAGAACTTATTCCATAACATCATGAAGGAAGGAACTCTCCCTAACTCATTCTATGATGCCAGTATCAATCACCTTTATACCAAAGCCAGGAAAGGGCACAACAAAAAAAGAAAACTATAGACCAACATCCCTTATGAATATAGATGGAAGAATCCTTAACAAAACACTAGCAAAGCAAATTCAACAGCACAACAAGATAATAATTCACCATGATCAAGAGAGTTGCATCCCAGGTACCCAAGGATGGTTCAACATACAGAAATCAATTGACTGGGCCTGGTGGTTCATGCCTGTAATCCTAGCACATTAGGAGGCCAAGGCAGGAGGATTGCCTGAGGACAGCACTTTGAGATCAGCCTTCGCAAGAGCAAGACCCTACAAAATATAGAAAAATTAGCCAGGTGTGGTGGCACCCACCTGTAGTAACAGCTACTCAGGAGGCTGTGGTAAGAAGACTGCTTGAGCCCAGGAGTTTGAGTGAGCTATCGTGACACCACTGTACTCTAGCCTGGGCAACAGAGCAAGACCCTTTCTCAAAAACAAAATGCAAATAAATAAATGTGATTCACCACATAAACAGAAGCAAAAACAAAGACTGTATGATCATCTCAATAGATGCAGAAAAAATATTCGATAAAATCCAGAACCTTTCAGGATAAAAACCCTCAACAAACTAGTCATAGAAGCAACATAACTCAAAATTATAAAAGCTATATGTGACAAACCCACAGCCAACATCATACTCAATGGGGAAAAATTGAAAACATTCCCCCTACAAACTGGAATAAGACAAGGGTGCCCACTGTCACCACTTCTATTCAACATAGTACTGAAGTCCTAGCCAGAGCAATCAGGCAAGAGAAGGAACAAACTTGGAGCAATCAGGCATCCAAATTGGGATAGAGGAAGTCAAACTATCACTTTTTGCTGAAGATATGATCTTGTATCTAGAAAATCCCAAAGATTCCACCAAAGGACACCTAAAATTGATAAATAAATTCATCAAAGTCTCAGGTTACAAAATCAATGTACACAAATCAGTAGCATTACTATATACTAATAACAGCAAGCTTAGAGACAAATCAAAGACTAACTATCATTCACAATAGCAACAAAGAAAATACAATACTTAGGAATATACTTAAGCAAGGAGGTGAAAGATCTCTACAGGAAGAACTGTGAAACACTGAGGAAAGAAATCACAGATGACACAAAAAAATAGAAAAACATCTCCTGCTCATGGATTGGTAGAATCAACATTGTTAAAATGTCCATATCATACTGCCCAAAGTGATTTACAGATCCAAAGCAATTCCCATAAAAATACCAATGTTATATTTCACAGATCTAGAAAAAATAATTCTATACTTCATGTCAAACCAAAAAAGAGTTTGAATAGCCAAAGCAATCTTAAGCAAAAAGAAGAAATCTGGAGGCATCACTTTACCAGACTTCAAATTATACTACAAGGCTACAGTAACCAAAACAGCATGGTACTGGTATAAAAGTAGAGACATAGACCAATGGAATAGAATAGAGAACCCATATATAAAACTATCTACCTACAACTAACTGATCTTCAACAAAGCAGACAATGTACACTGGGGAAAAGAAGCCCTATTCAATAAATGGTGTTGGGAAAACTGGATAGCCACATGCAGAAGAACGAAACAGGACCCCTATCTATCACCGTATAAAACAATTAATTAAAAATGGATAAAAGACTTAAATGTAAGGCATGAAAACATAAATATTCTATAAGAAAATGTAGGAAAAACTCTTCTAGACATCAGTCTAGGTAGAGAATTTATGACTAAGACCCCAAAGGCAAACACAGCAACAACAAAAATAAATAAATGGGAATTGATTAAATTAAAAAGCTTCTGCACATCAAAGGAAATAATTAACAGAGTAAATAGACAACCTACAGATTGGGAGAAAATATTCACTAACTATATATCCGATAAAGAGCCAATATCCAGAATCTACAAAGAACTCAAATAAATCAGAACAAAAAAAAAAAAAACAGCTCCATTAAAAAGTGGACAAAAGACATGAACAGAACTTTTTCAAAAGAAGATAGACAAATGGCCAAAAAACATATGAAAAAATGCTCAACATCACTAATCACTGAAACCACAATGAGATATCACCTTACCCCTGTCAGAATAGTTGTTATTACAAAGTCAAAAACAATAGATGCTGGCATGGATGCAGAGAGAAAGGAATGCTTATACATTGTTGGTGGGACTGCAAATTACTACAACCTCTATGGAAAACAGTATAGAGATTCCTCAAAGAAATATATGTAGACCTAACATTCAACCCAGCAATCCCACTACTGGGTATCTACCCAAAGGAAAAGAAGTCATTTTATCAAAAAGACACCTGCACTCAAATGTTTATTGCAGCACAATTCACAATCAACCTAAGTGTCCATCAATTCATGAGTGGATTAAGAAAATATGATAGAGATGTGTGTGTATATATATATACATACATACACACACACATATACACACAAACCATGGAGTACTACTCAGCCATAAAAAGGAATGAAACAATGTCTTTTGCAGCAACTTGGATGGAACTGGAGACCATTATTCTACCTGAAGTATCTCAGGAATGGAAAAACAAACACCACATATACTCTCTAATAATTGGAAGCTAATTGATGGGCACACATGGGCACAAAGAGATGTTAAAATCATTAGAAATCAAGAAGGGCATGGGGGAGAGGAAGGAGGGGGTAAAAAACCTACCTATCAGGTACAATGAACACTATTCAGGTGACGGACACACTAAAATCCCTGACTTATGCATTATAAATGGTGTTCATATAACAAAAAAATTTGTACCCCCTTAATGTTTTGAAATAAAAAATAATAAAAAATTTATTTAAGCTTCCATCCCTTTAAATTTATTAAGCCTTTTTTCATAAACTAGCATTTTCTATCCTAGAGAATATTCTATGTATGTCTAAGAAGTATGTATATTCCTCCGTGATTGGGTAGAGTGTTCCATAGATTTGTTTGGTCTATTTTGTTTACACTGCTGTTCAATTATTCCATTTCCTTGTTGATCTTCTACCTAACTGTTCTATGTGTTATTGAAAATAGGCTATTGAAGTCTCCAAATATTATTGTTGACTTCTCCCTTCAATTCTGTTAGTTTTTGCTTCATGCACTTTGGAACTCTGTTGTTAGGTGCATCAATGTTTATAACTATAATATATTCCTGTTAGAATGACACTCCTTTCAATATGAGATACCTCTCTTTATCTCTAGTAACATTCTTTAAAGTTTTGTCTGATATTAGTATAGCTACTCCAGCTCTTTTGAGGTTGTTTAAGTTGTTCTATCTTTTTAAAACCTATTATTCTGCCTCTCCCAGGGTGAAACCATAGCCACAGAGAGTTGTAAAAAGAGAGAGATGCTGTCTTCTTGGCTGCACATGTTGGAGGTAGAACAGAGTTGGGGGTGACTGGTGATGGAGTAGCTTGTGGCTCAGTTGTCATAGATTGTCACTATTCTTACTGAGTTTTTAGTAGATTTTCTTGAATGACCATTTCTCCATTTTCTGCATGCTCTGAGGACAATTTCCAGAAACTTGAAATGATTTTTTGGTTACAATTTTCACCAGTTAAATTGTTTTGCTGGGAATAAAAACAATACCAAGTTCCTTGCTCTGTCTATCTAGAAGGCCCACTTCCAAACAAAAGTAATACTTCAGATAAAGTTTCAAGTTATAAATCAAGTAATGTTAAAGACTCATATATTAACATTTGACAAAAAAATTAAGGAGAAATGTTAGAAATATTCCATTACAAACACATTTTTGTAAAAGAAACAGTTTATATTCCAATTTAAATAAAGTTTTAAATTAATAAATGCTAAAGACATAAATAACGTTAATTTTTTTTCTAAGTCTTAAGCTTGTGGTCTTGAATAATCATAACCATTTTTCAGTATAGGTCACACTGATTTAAGATGTGAATAATTAGACCAATGTCCCCAGGATCCCCTCCTGTAGGCAAAAGGTAGGAGCTGTCATAATTGTGACTATGTAAGTCAAATAAGGGATAAAATCCCCCTTTGCTCTGGCGTTATCCAAAGTCCTGTTGCTGTCCATGGTAAAGAAATACATTCTGCTGTTTCATACCATGACAGCAAAATAAGCTTTGGGTCCAATTTATCTAAATTTAATTCTTACACTTATTTCTAATGTGACAAACCTGAAGACTTGCTAGGAGGATGAGACAAACACATTCAGCTAAGGGGAATGAATATAAATGATCTACATTTACATTCCTGAAACTGTCAGCCAGGAGCACACAGGGGAAGCCTGCTGCAATGACGACTGATTTACTATGGTTTTAAATAAGCTGCAAGGAAATCTTTGCTCATGGTGCTATTCTCAAAAATCATCCCTTAATCCCTTCCACATATCTAAACCAAATAAATTCTTTAAGGCCCCCTTCAAGCCACATCTCCTCCACACAGGCTTTATCCCAAGTCCAGCCTTACATACTCCATTCAACTCTGACCACCCACAGTTCTTACTGTCTCTAGTATATAGTGTGGAACCTAAAGGATTATTTGCTTGAATTGCTTAATACTGTCTCTCTTGAGTTGTTCCATAATAAATTAGCCCTCTAGAGAACCTCTGTGCCCTCTCTAGTATATTTAGCTCATTTCCTCTGCTGTATTCCCTGCTGAAATGAATAAACTCTGCTGCCGTCAGATCAAAAAAGGGTACAACAGTGTAAGTTGTACTTTCACTGTTTAGTTTCTCCAGTGAAACTAAAGTGGGCTCACTCTTTTTAGTGTTCTAGGGCTCTCCGCAATAGCAGCTCCACTCTAAATTGACAATAGTGAGAAAACACTTTCCCGTCATCTGCTCCAAATAAAATTTTAAAAAAAAAAATTTTTTTAGGGATGGGGTCTCTCACTCCAGCCTGGGGTTACCAGAGTGCCGTGGCTATTCACAGGCAGGGTAACAGTGCACTGCAGCCTCAAATTCCTGGGCTTAAGCGATCCTCCGGCCTCAGCGTCCCAAGTAGCTGGGACTATAGGCATGTGCCACCACACCTGACGCTCCAAATAGAATTTATACTCTCTTCTACGCTCTGTCTTCAATTCCTATGGATCACAATAAACAGAACATCCCAGCCATTAAAAATCCATACCCCTTTCGTATCTATCTAGTCCAACAGAATCTTAATACCATCATAGTATATGAATATAAAGTCCAAAATAATTAACCTTCAGCATTATGATTAAGTTTTATGGACTCCCCAAGGTACAACTAATCAAACACAATTTCCCTAATACATAATCTAGCAAGGTCAAGGATCATTAGCTTAATTATATTTTCTTTTTACTATGCTGCTGGATTTATGTTTTTCTTTTAATTTTTAGCCATTTACTTAAAAGAATAAACATGATTTTTTTGGCTAAAAGAAAATTTAAAAATAGAGGTTTAGTATTGTTGCATTCTTTGAATTGATTGGGTATGCTCTACAAATAGTTATAGGAATAGCATCTTCAAAAAATAATAAATCTTTCAACATCTAAAACAAATCCAGATTCCACAAAACCTATGTTTGTCTAATTATAGCTTTGTATTTTGATGTGGTTTTCTATGTAAATACATTTTTAAGGCTTGCAATAGGAATGTATTCTATTAAAAGCAGATGTTAAAAGATACAAAGTACCAAATGTTTATTATGTATTCCCAAAACAAATCTAAATTGTCTCATTATAAAATATTTGGTGTTTCAGACATTTTAGGTCTTCAGTTTAAAAGACAAATATAACTGTTAAAATCAACCAAAACACACCCTTGCCAGCTACACTGGAAAAATTAACATTCTTGCCAGCTGTGCTGGAAAAATTAACACCATTACAAAAAAGTAGACTTCTACTATTCAGATTATCATTCAGCCTAAAACCCTGTGAACACTGAAATTTCCACTGATTACGATAAAACTATTTTTTAAAATCTAAAAATAAATATTTGCAGTAAATAAATAAAACTGAAGCAAAGATTCACAGATAATATATAACCTCTTTCTCCCTTTCATAGCACCAGTCAATATCCTGAAGTGTAGCACACACATTCCCCCAAATTCTCCAACATAGTAGGAAGCAGCCTTTTCATGGCAATTACTGTTTCATGTAAGAATGTTTAGAGGTATTACACTATGTACTCCCAAATAAGAGCAGCTGAATGTGGATGCTTCTTTTCCCATTGTTATTACAAATTTTTATTTTGTAAAAAAATTTGTAATATGTAATGTAATAAAAGCCACTTTATTACAATGGCTTTTTTAGATGTTAAGTCATCAAGCACAATGGAAAGACTGAACACTATACCAAATGTCTAATTCCTTAAAGTTTACATCTGTAATAAATGTGAATTCAAATGAATCCTTTTATTACCTCCCCTTATATAAGAAGTAGCAGATTTAACTATCTATTTTTCTAATCATACTTCCAGAGGCTGAAACCTAACAAACACTCAACTATCATAAATAGTGTTTCTCTCCCATTCTTTGGACAAAGCATTTTAATCTGATAAATAGAAGAAACCCATTAAGAGATTCATTTCTGTTACATTAAATGGTTAGACAAATGTCAGTTATGTATTTTAAAAAATAACACAGATTCTAATGGGTGCTAAGAACACTATTTGGGTGACGGGCACACCTATAGCTAGGACTCAAGCATTATAAAAATGATCCATGTAACCTACAACATTTGTACCCCCTTAATTTGAAATTTTAAAAAACCACAGATTCTTATTCACTCTTGTTAACTTCTGTGTGCAAATTTACATTGTGGGTAGCACGCTCCTTTATAGAACTTGCAAGCACGATTAGACATCATTAAGGCATATTTTACAAAGAAGGTTCTTTTTGTGTCATGGGGTGAATAAAAAGTATCATCACGTAACATTTGGTGAGATTCAACCACAGTGGTTGTCTGTCTCTAACCACTATTTATATAACACACAAGCAAACGGCCCTTATTTTTACCGCTTACAGAAGCTTATGTGTCTAAAGCTCACATCACTCTGATAAACTTTTATTTAACTGGGCAAATGTCATGTTTGGTGGCATCATAGTTTATGTACTTGTCAAAATCTGTTAGAAGATAGAAAAGGTTTTAAAAGTGTCTTCACATACAATTTTATAAGTATAACTGTAGTCATTTAAATATTGATCACATATGAAAACCAATACAAATTGAAAATTTTTTTAAAGTATATATTCTGGTCTCCATATAAATAAAATACTGTACTTACACACATGTAAAATATTTCACATCCATAAATATGACTTAATTAGGAAGAACAGAGGCTCTGGAGCCAGATGGCTAGAGTTCAAACCTGAGCTCAGCCCCTTACCAGCTTGGGAACATTACTGAATTCCTCTATACCTCAGTCTTCTGTACTATGAACTGAGGATTATGGTGCCTATCTGATAGGAGTAAGAGGAGTAAAGTGCTAAAAACAATGTGCGAAATAACTGGCACAATATGACTTGTGGTTTCCATGGTTATTAATTACTGTTGTTGTCATAATTACTATTACTATTGTGTTTATTAAATTATATTTGGTAAATTATATTTCCTTATGATTTCATTTGACACATTTCCTTGAGACAGGGTTCTTGAGGCTCTGTCTCCCAGGCTAGAGTGCAGTGGTGCCATCATAGCTCACTGCAACTTCAAACTCCTGGGCTCCAGCCATCCTCCTGCCTCAGCCTCCCAAGGAGTAGCTGCGACTATAGGAGTGTACCACCATGCCCAGCTAATTTTTTTTGTAGAGACAGGGTCTCGCTCTTGCTCAGGCTGGTCTTGAACTCCTGGCCTCAAGCGATCCTCCCGCCTCGGCCTCCCAGAGTGCGAGGATTATAGGCGTGAGCCACAGCGCCCAGCCTAGAAACTTTTCTGAAACACTCCGTATTATCAAAATCATTCCAAAGTAAATTCTTTCACTGTTGTGCTCATAAGCTCAGGTTAAACTTAATTCAATCTTTATCTGATCACCAAAGACCCTGATGTGACTTAGGGTCATTATCGACATTAATAATTACTGAATTACCCTGGAAATAGAGAAGAGATTGGACCAAATGTTTACTGGTTCTAGAGCCTTCCTTAAAAGCAGACAAATGTGTACGCGTGTCGATGCTTAAACATGGGTATCATATGAGATTGCTTTTTCTTTTCTCCTCTTTATTCCTTACGAGACAGAATTGGTGTTATTGTTTTAAGTTAGCAGGTTAATTAACAATTCTGATGTAGAAGTATCACACTTATTTGGTTATGAAGAACTATGATAAACCATTGTCTGATAAACTTCCATACACCTTCTCAGCTGATCTCCTTACATGTAATACTTCAAAACCAAGAAGGATAGAAGAAATCATCACAGAACAAACTTAAATACATGTTCCATGAGAAAAATATAAAATGCTTTGTCTTAAGTTCCTTGCAGAAAAAGGGATTTAGAAATACAGGATTTTCAACATTGCTATTAGTCTGAGTGTCCAGAGAAAATAATCCTCTTTCTCCTTATGCCAAACGGCAATATGCCTAGCTGAGGAATCTTCTACTATCACACTGAAAATGTCTCTGCCATGACAGTAAAAACAGCCCAGGCAGCTCGTTAAATACCAGTGCATTCAACCACAGTCTTACTTTCAAGAAGACAGATCACAGAAAAATTATTTGGCTATTTTTAAATATTTAAAGAAAAACAGAACTTCCAGCTTCTATTGTATATAAGAAGAATTGCTTGAAATACCTCCATAAACATACGCCACAGCATTAAAGGCTATTAATTTTACTGGAAATGAATTATGAGCTACCAAAATGTCTGCACATACAATCAATACACATTTCCCATAAGAAGAACTATCTGCATGCATCCTGAAAATACACTTTCCTTAAATAAAATTTTAAATGTCTCAAGTAAATGGAATGGATAGATTTTTGTTCCAAATACAATGCAGTTAAATAAAACTAAGTTTCTTCAGTAACGTATCACTTTGCAGTGATTTTTCTCTGACAGAAAAAAAAAAAACTTTTATCCCTCCAAAAACAGACTTGAAGAGTACAGAGCTCAGTGCTAAGACCCAGGCCAAGGAGTTGCTGAACAAGCTGATCAGAAGTCACAATGGAAACTGTTCCATAAACCCTGTTTGAAGCTGAAGGTCATCAGTAGTGTCGCTATCAATAAGTGCCAAGTGACAACACTGGCAAAGCCTCTAGCCCACAGTTTATGAAATGTCTTAATGACAGAGTGAGGTGATTATGTTGAGATGATGCTCCACACAGATGCACTGTTTATATGCAAAGAGGCCATCTCATGCCAACTCATTTAATTTGGAGTTTTGATGATTTAGACACAAATCATATTTCAGTAAGCTACAAACTGAATACTATGTCAAATAGAGCATGAAATCCTATAGTCTCAGGCAACTGGAAGACATCTGCCTTATCTGCAGTCCCTTAGTGAAAAAAAAAGGGGGGGGTGTTGGGAGGTGGGGAAGGCATGGTTTGATTTTCTGAATATTTAGTCTCTGGACAAGAGATGCCCCGTGTCACATCTGCCCATTTTTCCAGCGACAATTGTGGCTGCCTGACTCTCCTCAACGTCTGTACTCTCCACCCATATACCTTGCCCAGACAGCTTTTCCATCACAGATATAGTCTGTGAGAAGAGCTATGATGACTCAGCCTCAGCATACTGTAATGCAAATATACCATGGAAAAGGTTTTTAAAATATTTACCTCTGCCAGAGAAAATATGGTTCTCCATTTACCTTTATTTAATCCTCTTAACACTATCACCTTGGACTTATTGATTATTATTACATGAATGATTTTCTGGTTTTTAATCACTACTGGGCCTACAGAGTGACATTTAAAAAGTCCTCCTCCCTCAGTCGGCTGGTTTGTTAACTTAAATATTTATTGAGTGCCTACAATGTGCCAGGCACTGTCTCATTTACTATAGTTACTGACCTACGGTCACCAGCAGCCAGCTGCAATGCAATAAATGGTTCTGAAAAATTGAACTGCATAACGTTTGGGTTTGCATTATTCTGAGATTAATGAAATCCCTAGGGTAAGCCTGCCCACCCAGCCAACTATGGGTTCCAGCGGTCTAGCTGTCCCATTCAAATCCATCCCTTCCTGGCTATATTTGGCAGTGTCCATCTGATAGGAGTTGTCTGCTCTGAAATAAATAACAGAAACAACTCTGGGTCATGTGCCTAGCTATAACTTTGAGGTCAGAGGCAAAAATTCAAGGAATCACTCCATTACTTGGCACTCATCTGGGCAGACTGGGCCAGGGGAACACTGGAGACACTGGCCTCACTTCCCCTTCCTCTCCTCCTGAGACTGAACTGTTTGCCATTCCTTTGCCCCTATGTACTCTTTTCTACCACCTTGTAAAAGTTAGGAAATGTAGCCACTCCCCATTTCAGGGTAAAAGATGGGCACCAATTGTAATTCCTTCTATCTGGAGCTCATTATCATGGCGTTTTACTATACCTTCCTGAATGATGGCCTTGATAAATTTATAACAACATCATCTTATGATCAAGGGCAATGAATAAATCAGTTGGAAAAGGTTGCTTGAAAATGTTTTTCTTGAAATGCACCAGTCTTACTTTTTCTGACTCAAGTGTCACAGGTTAGATGGAAGGATCTAACATGGAATGGCGAAGTTAGAAATGGATATGAGATTTTCTTCCATATTTCAAGTACAGTGTGACTAGCTGGATTATAATAGCATGCACTACTTCAGTTATAATAGAGCAATACCAAACATGTTATCAGTTACTAAGGATGGAACTTCTTGCTTACTTTTCTTTGTCCGTTCTTTCCTTTCTTCCCATCCATACTAGCACTTAGATGGATTTAAATCAAGTGAAAATTTATTTTCAGACAACTAGTTCTAGAAAGAAACAATGGCTGAGATTTTGGAAATATGTATTATGCGGTTACAAATAAAAGAGGGCATTATCACTTGATGGACATGATTATTTGTTGTTCTATTTGGACTAGTCTTACTTAATCACGTTCTAAAATTCTAACCTTTGCTATCTGTGTAAGGTCCATGGAGGTTTACACAGCCCAGACACTATTTCAAAGTTTTTCTTTTATAAAAGTTCACACTTATGCCAGAAATACTGTCCAAATTCAGAAAGCACAGGAATACTCACTTGTTTAGCCTTCGTTTTTGAGATAGTATCAGAAATAGGTTTCTTTCTCTCCTTTACAGCAGTTTTAGAAAATAATTCCTCAAATTCATGACAATCTATGGATGGCTCTTCAATTTTTTCCCAAATAAGTGAAGCACTGGAGTCTCTAAAATTAAGCAAAGCAACAATGAAAAGGCCATCAAACTGAACTGCATAATGGCAAGCATAAACAGAGAGGAAGAAGGGAATGAAAACCAAACAGGAGGGAAGGAGGGAAAAGGGAGACAGATAAGGAGGATCTTTTCTTTAAGATCAGCATTTTTTAATCAACCTAATGAGAACATTAAAATACCATCTGTATAGAATGAAACCTTTGCCTAGAAATAATTTTCAGGAATTCTCAGTTATCCAGCCACTGTGTAAAAACACAAAAGGAAAACCTACCTCAGGATGGGCTATGAAGGCAAGAAATGCTTGATATCTCAAAATCCCAACTGCACTTATTAACCTTGCAAATTATTCATGGGTTAAAAAACATGTATTTCCAAGAAAGCATCCTCCCTCCCACCCCCTCCCATCACCACATTGTTATTTGGCTTTTCTATGACTACAGATTCACGTAGCACCACCTACAAAGGGTAAAAGCATTTTTAAAAAAGCGAAACAACAACAAAACAAAAGAACTTCCTATCATGTATCTGGAGAAAATGAGTTCAGGGCATAGTTTAAAACGATTCATCAGCATATGCAAGTGACATGGCAACTACACAGAGAATGAACTGCAAAGATAGAAGTAGTCAGGATATATAGATTCTTGTTCCCTGATATGATTTAGTGAAGATAAAATTAATGTAAGAAATGAAAATGAGCCTGGTAAATACCTTGTTTCTAAATGCATGCTACATCACACAAAGAAAATTCAAGGAATCATCAAAAGTTAGAACAAGGCAGGCCAGTGAGGTTTAAAGTGCATTTTTTCCCCTCCCACCAACACATTCCAGAGCACTGTCTCAGTGTAGGGAACACAGACTATGGACTAGGCATGGATGACTAATACACCACTACAGTAACTGGTGGAAAGTGGTTTTTTTGGTTTTTTGTTTTGTTTTGTTTTTTTGAGACAGGGTCTCCTTCTGTTGCCCAGGCTGGAGTGCAGTGGCACAACCATAGCTCACTGCAGCCTCCAACTCCTGGGCTCAAGTGATCCTCTCGCCTCAGCCTCCCAAGTAGCTGGGACTACAGGCATGTACCATTGCCCCCAGGAAAGTATTCTTTATGATGATCATTCCCAAGTATGATCTTATGACTTCACATTATGCCCCCAATCATATAGAGAGGTGCCATGAAATTCTCAAAATTAAATCATTTCATTCATGGGGTATGGATGTGTGTATTTTTGTGTAGCATGTTTCTGAAGAAAGACTACAAGATGGAACAGTAAAGCAAGGCTGTACCTTTTAAAGGATGTCATCCTCAGGAGTCAGTCTGCCCAAGAATTTGATTTACATTTTTAAGCTGTTTGTCAGAAACCAAATTTAAGTAGTAAAAGCAAAGGGCAGATTCTCATATGGAAAATAATCTAGCTAAAACTGCCTCTGCTTCTCTGCTCTCAGCTGTTTTCTAAAGAGCATATAAGCATACTTTCAGTTAGATTCAGACATGAGTAGAGTCTTGCAACTAGGTAACAGAGCTAAGAAAAATAGATCCCTCTATCTTTAAGATATATGCCAATAACTTTATGGATGGGTATATGCACATCTTATACATTGATACATATGTCATTTGTTTTACCCCTTCGATACTTCTGAAGAAAAGCCTAAAATCTTAAATAGCAAATTGCTTCACTAAATATTGACGCAAAAATCTACAAATTTTAGAGCTATACTTAAAAAATACATTAAATTGTAATTTTCCAAGAGTTTTAAGTTAAAATTCTCCCCTCATATTGACAAACTGTGCAAAGATGAGCTCGCTTTCATGTTACCTTTTACTGTGTAGTTGAATTCTTGTCCAATAAAGAGGCTTCATTGGGCGACAAGGCTCTATTGGCTGCTTCCTACTCCCTTTGTCCTGATTCATCCCTAGTCCAAACAATCCAGATGGCAATGGAGGAGGAAGAAATCCACACACCTGTGGTGTTGATAAAGTGCTACTGCCAACTTGTGGGGGGAGTGGAGGCCCTGATCCAGGAAGCAGAGGGGGTGGTGGGGGTGGGGGGATTCCTGTCCCAGGTGGAAGTGGAGGGAGAGGGGGACCTGGAGCAGGTGGAATCCCCATACCTGGCAGAGGAGGGGGAGGAGGTATTCCCACTCTGGGTAGAGGTGGGGGAGGAGGAGGTATTCCCATACCAGGAAGAGGAGGGGGAGGGGGTATTCCTACTCCAGGAAGAGAAGGGGCAGGGGGTATTCCCACTCCAGGTAGAGGGGGAGGAGGAGGTATTCCTGTTCCGGGAAGAGGAGGGGGAGGGGGTATTCCCACACCAGGCAGAGGGGGAGGAGGAGGTATTCCTGCTCCAGGAAGAGGAGGGGCAGGGGGTGGCAGCATGTCTATACCCAGCAGAGGAGGAGGTGGGGGGATGGCTGCACCAGGCAGAGCAGGCACTGTCATGCCAGGTAGAGGGGCAGATGGGGGAGTCACCATGCCAAGACCAGGCATGGAGCTGGAGGACTCTATGCAAGGCAGCAGTGGTGGGGATGGGATGTTACAGATGTTTTCAAAGGAGGATAAAACAGAGTGTTCATGGCTGGTTTCAAACTCAGTACGAAGAGAAGGATGGGATGGCTGTGACCCTGGCTGTCCTTGACCATCAGACCACGGAAGGGACGGAGGTGGTGGAGGCTGTGAGATGCTCTGTATGGACTGATGGGCATCGAGCTGGACTGATATTCGCCTCGGAGACACAATCAAAGAAATCTCTGAACAGAACTTTGTCTGAGGTCCAGAAGGTGAGGATGGAACAGCTGACTGTCCACTTTCAGCCCCAGGCGGGCACGGAGCAGCCTCCCACAGTGCGTTCACAGAAGGCAGCGTCAGTATCCCGCCCTCTTCCGTTGGGGAAGTCTGTATTGATTTTGCCTGTAAAATCCTTTGATCCTGAACATCATTTTTTCCTAACCTGAGAGCTTCGAGACAGACATCTGAAGGTGCCACTCCATTCTCAACCCCTTGATGGCCACCAGTCACCTCCATGTCCATGGCAGGGTACTGCTTCTCCAGTTCAGCTATTTTGGTCCTCAGGTCCTCAATAGTCTGCTCCAGCTGCTGAATCACAGTTGCCTGTCCCTCGGACTTCATGTCAGAAACTTCCTGGGGGGGGTGAGGCAATAAGGACAGACACAGTTAAATATGAAATAAGGAAAAATCCAAATACCAAAAAATTAAGCAAAATCCTATTTGCTTGTCATAATACTTCCAGAAAGATCCCTCCACAGAAATATACTATTAATGTTTCTCTGTGTCCCCTCTTTTGCACCCTTGGATTTCAATGATTTCATTGAGGACAAGTAGACCACTGAGAACAGGGAAGAAGATTCTGAGCAACAAATTAGTTTATTTCTAAGACAGGCTTCTCTCTTTCCTGCCTAGTGACATTTGCTATTCAGATGTCCCTAATCACTGAACAAGTCTCCAGTAAGAATATGTGAAATATTTTTGACACATGCATGGGCATGGTCATACAACTTATGAGCATGTGCCACACCACTTATATCATAGTTTACTAGAACTTTAATATCTTACCCACAGCATTTCAAAAAGTGATAACTGACAATTCTCTACAATTTATAAAGACAGTTGATAACAACTGTGCCGATGTATGGTTCACCCTCACGTCTAAGTGGCGTCTCCCTCTCCCAAGACACACAATCAACCAGGAATCCTTCAAGGAAAAAAATGCTTTGGGTAGAAAGAAGAGGAAAGCCCTATGGACAAATTAAATATGAATTAAAGATAAAAAGAGAAGAAGAAGGAAGGGGTAAAGAGAAAGGAAGAGAAACAGGAATAGGCAAAGGTAGACGAGAAGGGAGGACAAGCCCCAGCCACGTGCAAACTGCAGCGTCAGACAACGGCCCATACAGATGTGGATTTGTTCACTCAAGGCTGGAATGAGAGGGAAACAGGGTTAGACAGTTCTCCCGCTGAGAATTGTTTCTTCACAGTGTTCTGGGGCTTTTCAAAGACCATCCCCACAGAGGCCACGGTGAAGAGCCATAGGTCCATGTTGCACACGCATCTTCCCCACGTGGGAGGCTGAAGTTTGTACTCCGAACCTGATTTTTACACATTGTGGAGAAATAATTAAGAGGTAATATAAAGGTGATATTAAATATAAAACTAAACTCTTATCCTGCTTGCTAAGATTAAACCCTGGATCCAAGAAAAGTCTCCACAAAGTAAAAAATAAACATTTTCTTTACTTTTTATTAAATCCAAAACATACAGCCCATTTGCAGTGGAAAAAATGCAGATGGACAAGACAGAAATGGGTATTTACTATAAATGAAGAATTTTTGGTACTATGATATATGTGCTAAAAAAAATCTTCACAGCTAGTTCCCCTCCACCCCCCTGCCGCCCCCATGGAGGCAGAGGTGGTAAACTTAATGGTCTTAATCCTAATCCCTGTGATTTTTTTCCCTGGAAACTCTATCTTTTACTACATTTAACTTGCTGAAGATCAATTATGATGTTTGTCGAGAGCTGAAGAGAACTCTTATCAAGTAGCCCCTACTGTGAAAGGAAACTGAAAAAGAAAATAATTTACTTTTCAATTAATAAAGGAATATAGCACACTTTAAATAGGCAAAATTTTGACAGGTACTTTATATATAAGTATAGGTATTCATATGTATACACACACACACCCCATTCAAGTCACTATTTTTCGCCAATGTCTACACAGAAGACTAAAGTATTGTAATGCACAGTTTGGAAAATCATGCCATATATTTCTAAGTAGTCCATGGTAAAAGAAATAATAATAATAAACAATTTTAATATCCTGTTTGGCCATTACACTTAATTCCACTCTCCAATTATGTGCTAGTAAGTACAAAAAGAAACCAAAAACCAAAACACTAGCACCCAAATTTATCCTAATAAAAGTACAACTATTCAATATTTCTCTGTTACACTTGACTAGTAAAATGTATAGATTATTTTCATTTTTCCAGCATACTCTTAAAAGTGACCTTGAATCATCAATAAGTATTTGTTGAGTTACCCTGGTACCTAACCAGGGTTCCCACTTTCCCATTAATGATCATATAAAAAGGTCACTTGATGAATGGCTTGTAAGAAGTAGATTCTGGAAGAGTTTTCCAAAACTCAATTTGTAAATGTCATTACCTAGGCCAGCTCTTTCTCACCACAGATTTGAATATAATGAAAACAGTATAAAAATTAAAGGACGCTTAGCAAACACACACACACACACAGAGAAAGTGATTGTAAGTCATATGGCCTAGCACAGTAGCCACTGTTATATCCCTTTCTACATGGATTTATGCCCCCACATTTACAGGCTAGCTAGTCCAACACAGCACCCAAATTTAATGATAACAGAAGTCATAGTACTAGTGACTGGGAAGATTCCTGGGACTTTTTTAACCTTTCTAATGTACATAGCCAGGAAGAAGGTAAAAGGGGATGCTATTACACAAGATACTTGGTACCAGAAAAAGACCTCCTAAGTGGAATCCACTTAAGAAGTTTTTTTTCAGTTACTTTGGATTGGCACTCCCCACTTCCACCCCCCTCCTTCTATTTATAGAAGTGGGAAGAAAAACTACATTTACAGACTCCCTTGCAGCTAGGTCCATCCAATTAGATGCCATCACATGCAAGATTTAGTAAGTGGAATGAGGTGATAACCATATTCCTGTGTGTCTTGACTGTTCCGTTAGCAATTAAGATCTGAAAACTTAGAGCTTCTCCAACATCACTAATCACCTGGGAAATGCAAATTAAAACCACAATGAGATACCACCTTACCCCAGTCAGAATGGCCATTATTAAAAAGTCAAAAAACAATAGATGATGCAAATATAGTGAAAAGGGAACATTTACACACTGTTGGTGAAAATGTAAATCAGTACAACCTCTATGGAAAACAGTATGGAAATTTCTCAAGGGACTAAAAGTAGATCTACCATTCAATCCAGCAATCCCACTATTGGCTATCTACTCAAAGGAAAAGAATTTGTTATATCAAAAAGGCACCTGCATTCATGTTTATCACAGCACAGTCCACAATTGCAAAGATATGGAATCAACCAAAATGCTCATCAACTGATGAGTGGATAAAGAAAATGTGGTATATATACACCACAGAATACTACTCAGCCATAAAAAAGGATGAAATAATATCTTTTGCAGCAACTTGGATGGAACTGGAGATGCTTATCCTAAGTGAAGTAACATAGGAATGGAAAACCAAACACTGCATGTTCTCACTAATAAGTGGGAGCTAAGCTACAGGTATGCAGGGGCACACACGGTGGTACAGTGGACATTGGAGACTTAGAACGGGGGAGGATGGAAGAAAAACTACCTATTGGGTACCAAGTACACTATTTGGTTGATGGGTACACTAAAAATCCAGACATCAACACAATTCACCCATGTAAACAAAAACCCCTTTTATCTCTAAATCTATTGAAATAAAAAAAATTTTTTTAATGGTTTGTTAAACTTACAGCTGCTCTTGAGCAATATTCCAGTGTCCACACACTAATTTCCAATGGTGGCCTCAAAGGTTTTAGCTTCCCTGGTAGACCAGTTGTATATGATTCTTTTGTAAAGCTTCAGCTTAAAAGTAAATCCTTTAAACTTCTTAACCTTTCCATAAAAATACCTAATTTTATGTAGTAAACCCTTTTGTTTAATACACCTAGCAGAAACCACCTAGTTTCTGGTTCCTGCAAAAAGCCTGACTGATATAACCAGGTACTAATATTTCAGAATAAATGATGGAAAAAAAAAAGATACTTTTTCCTAAAAAAATTTTAAAAATTAAAATAAAGCAACTATATCACCTTATTTTAAAAAAATCTTTATCAGATACGACAAGTATGCACAAATTCTTAGAATTAAAATTATGTTCAGTGTTAATTTTCTAACAAAATATAAATATATGACATCATGACATCTTTTATGAAAAGATGTTCCTTTGTTGTAATCAATCACTATTTATGTGATTCAAGTTCTCCACCATCACCTTCCCTGACTTCAAGAAATCCTAACTCCCAAAAAATTAACAGTTTCACCTTACATTGTATTTGTATCATGTGGTTTAAAACATCCAAAAACCGCTGCTAAATTGACCCTGCCAAAACAAAAGCATGGTGGGTAATAACAGATGGTCTGTGTTAAGTGGGTAGGGATTTGGGGTTGGATCTAATTTTATAAGTGATCAATTTATTAGTGTGTAGTTTTCTGTTGTGTATTTTACTTATTTTTTTAATTTCAGAATATTATGAACCTACACATCTTGGTTACATGAATTACTTTTGTACAGTTTGGGTCAAAGTTACAAGTGTGTCCATCACCCAGATAGTGTGCACTGTACCTGTTAGTTGTGAATTAACCCATCCCCTCTTTACCCCTCCCACCTGCTTGATTTCCACTGAATTTTACTACCATATGTGCACATGAGTGTTGATCATTTAGTTCCAGTATAATAGTGAATACATGTAGTGTTTGTTTTTCCATTCTTGTGATACTTCACTTAAGCCCTTAGGATGGTCTCCAGTTCCATCCAGGTTGTTACAAGAGGTATTAGTTCACCAATTTTTTATGGCTGGTAATACTCCATGGTATATAGGTACCACATTTTATTAATCCACTCATGTACTGGTGGGCACTTGTGTTGTTTCCACATCTTTGCGATTGTGAATTATACTATTATAAACATTCAAGTGCAAGTGTCTTTTTTATAAAATATCTTTTTGTCCTTTGGGTAAATACCCAGAGTGGGATTGCTAGATCAAATGGTAGTTCTACTTTTAGTTCTTTGAGGTATCTCCATACTATTTTCCACAGAGGTTGTGCTAGTTTGCAGTCCCACCAGCAGTGTGTAAGTGTTCCTTTCTCTCCACATCCATGCCAGCATCTGTTGTTTTGGGACTTTTTGATAAAAGCCATTCTTACTATTTTACTTATTTTTTAAACAAAGTGATAATTGAGAGCACTTAGATAATAAAAAGTTGAGAAAATAAGGAACAGACACACTTCATAAGTTTCAAAGGTTTTCAATTGTAAGATGCAATAAGAACTAGAATTAAGAAATCGCAGAGGAAAGAGTGATAAGAGGACAAAATTCCAAAAACCGAATCTTTAATAAATACAGCAATGCTAGCCTTGGGTGCCAGGAAAGTGGCAGAGTCAAAGAATTCATGAAGATGATAATAAAACAGACTGCAAAGACAGAAGTCTGAAATTTTTATAGAGAGAACTTTTTTATACAGATCACTTTTATAGAGAACACAGAAGAAAAGGGGTGAGAGTCTATCTGCTTCTTACATTACATTCCCACGATAGAGAGAACAAAAAACCAACTGCTAGAATCTTCACTACTTCTATGACCTATTTTTACCTGCACCATAAAATCCTGGCCCTGAATCGATGTTACAATCCTCCTTTTCCATTCCAGGGAAGCAGAGCAATTAAGCTCATCTCAAACCTTAACTGACTGGCCTATAAAATAAGGCCGGCCATCCACTATTACAGAGTAGCCAAATGTATGTAGGATTTGGGGTTCTGAATTTAGCTAAGAGTCTTCAAAGAATTCTTATCTGGCCTTCCTTATCCAGGGCTATCAGTGAAGGGCTGGCTGGCACTCAGGGAGTACCAATTCATAAAGTTAGCTGAGACATTTTCTGTAGAGCTCTCTAGAGAAAGCCGCATTGCTTGGCAGCAGTGAGAGTTGATTCCTAATATGGGTTATATTCTTTTTGTTCAGGGATTTATAAAGAAATTTACATGGTAAATATTAGTCATTATCAAGAAAAAAGCTTGTGTGTTCTCCAGCCATTTAAGCAAACATCCTACTCTCAGGGCCCACACTAAGTGGACTGGAGATCTGCAGGGCCCACCCACTGACAAAGCCCAGATTTAATCTCTAAGAGACTGCCAGGCGCTCTGTTGTCCATGGAAAGCCCTCAAGTTAGGAGTCTGTTCCCCTGTGTCCAGTGCCTGGAACTTAATCTTCCATCTCTTCAGGGTATAGCTAGAGGGAGGCCTATCACATTCTCAAAGGACTTGACAATGGAGAAATGCACTTTTCATTATCTTTAGACTTCTACACTTCTCAAAAAGACTCTCAGCATTTCCAGTAATTGCGCAACAGTTTAACCAATGCTAATGGGTTTTTTTTTTTAATCAAAAATTTAAATACTTTTTAAAAGGAAAAAAGTGATCTTGACAATTTTGTACAGAACCTAATATAATGGGTGCATCCTTATAAATGGAGGGAAGATAAATCTATTTTTAGGTAGTCAACACAATAAGTAATATACTTCATACGTCACCAATTTTGAGATTATTTGTATTTAAAATCTTGTTTCAAAACCCTCCTAAATCATTGTAAGTGATAGAGTCCGCCATCCACTTTGGCTCAACAATTATAAACAATAAGGCAGCCAAAATTCTTCCATTCCTGTATAATCTTATATGTGGGTGGTGATGGTTAGTTCTTATAAATTGTTTGAACATTTGCATATCACAAAATACAAGTTTCCATTAAAAAATGAAATGTTCACCAAAAATATTTTTCCAAATACAAGATTATCTGATTCCCAGAAAAAGAAAACATGACTGTAACATTAATGTTACAACTGTCAAAAAGGAAGCCAAGATACACTCAAGTAAAGCTTTTGCTGAAAAGTTAATTTGCTCATCTTTGAAACTTTATTATGTAAGCACGATACTTTCAGAGCCTAGAATATAAAAACTGCTTAAGTAAGTTAACACTGTAATAATTTATTTGCAAATTTTAATAAGAGACATGTAATTCATTTTCTACCATTCTCAGATTTTCAAGTTCTGCCAAATTCTCAGGCGACATTACTAACAAGTTAGGACACCTCTAGACATCTGTAAGATAGGAATTCTACTCTTCACAAAAGCTTATAAATTCTCTATTTGTCACGTTCTAAATTCTAAAATATTCTAAGGTTTTGGAACAAACCAATGGCATTCCAGATCTACAATAAGATCTTCCTCAATAATGAAACAGATAATGACTTACTGAAATTACAATATTTTTGAACTGGAATGGATATGACAAATCTCTTCCAATTCCTTCACTGATGAAGCAGAAATGTGATGTGGACAGTAGGGGAATAACTTAGAAATCATAATTGGCTGTATTACTTTTAACATCTCTTTAACATAGTAGCTGATAAGTTGATGGGAAAGTTAAAGTAATCATCTTTAGTGAATAATCACAGTGGAAGTAATAAAAATTTGGAAAGGGAATCAGAAAAAATGGGAAATAAACAGCCAAGGGAACCTGCCATTTTTGTTCCCTCTCATGTCTTTGGAATTTTTCCTCCAGTTATTTGAGCTAGAGTTGTGGCAAGGTTCTGGGCCATACTCTAAAGCAATCTATTCCTTAATTGTCCCAAATAGTACAAGGAAGTAAAACACTATTTTATTATAGTTTTCACTTTCCTTTAATGATCTATGGATGTAAAGTACTGCTCAGTTGTTCGCCTCCTAACCACTTTCCTCGCATTAACACCCGACTATTCTCAAATATCATAAAAACAAAAGACAAGAAAAGGAAAGGAAAGAAAACTTCCTAAAGAAGAAAGCTTGAAGAAAATCAAACGGAATGGATTAGGAATATTACCCAGAGTGGTAGAACTGCCTTTTGACTTTGCTGCTCTCATGGAATTACTTTCTTAGTACTATTGACATTCTCCTTATTGCCAAATACTACAGCTTTAGCCCTGGCCTTTATAAAGAATCTGAGACTATTAATCACTCCTTCCTTCTTAAAACCCTCTCTTCTCTTGGCTTCTATAATTTTACACTTTTTCTCCCTGTTTCTTGTTCTCTATTCCCTCCCCTGGATTTTTTTGGAGGGAGTGGAGACTTTGTCCTAGGCCCACAATCCTCTGTGTATTCTGAGAGCTCATCAATTTTTACATCTTCAATTTCTCACCTTTATACTGATAACTGCAAGTTTTTCTCTCTCATCAGTGCTTCACTTCCATACTTTGATTGCTTAGCTATCACTGCTATTTGATTACCCTACCCTTTTTCTTAAATTTAAAATGTATCTGAGGATATAAGGAAAAACCAAGCCAACGTGCTTTTCCTATTCTTTCATTCAACAGTCAATACCGAAGACTTCTGTGACATCCAGTCATCAAACTGTGTGGGGATTTCTTCCCACCAGCAACCAGTCAATCAATGCTACAGCAGACACTAGCTGGGCACCCTCTAATTCAAATCAATTCTGACACTGTCTACCTGGAGGTAGCATCAGGTCCTATAGGTTAATGGCTCAGTCCCCAAGACTACCCCCGCTTCAGATGTTAGTCCCAAATCCAGGCCTCTGTAAGTTCTGACCACCTGGCTATAAATTGGGGTTCCCACCATTCCCTCCTCAGATTCAATTAATTTGTTACAGCAGCTCACAGAACTCAGGGAAACACTTACTTTTACAGGTTTATTGTAAAGGATATTACAAAGGTTACAAATAAAGAGATGAATATTGCAAGGTATGGGGAAAGAGGTATGGAGCTTCCATGCCCTCCCAGGGCCACCACCCTGCAGGAACCTTCATATGTTCAGCTATCTGGAAGCTCTCTGAACCCTATCCTGTTGAGTTTTTATGGAGGCTTCATTATGTACGCATGGTTGATTAAATCACTGGCCACTGATGATCGACCCAACCTTCAGTTCCTCTCCCCTCCATGGGGCTTGGCAGGTGGAGCTGAAAGTCCCAACCTTGGTCTTTCTGCTGACCAGCCCCCATCCTGAAGCTACCTAGGGGCTGCCAGCCACCGGTCAACTAAGTAGCATACAAAAAGACACTATCACTTTGGAGATTACAAGGATTTTAGGAGTTGTATGCCACCTTAATCTTATCCTCCAATAAAATACTATCTCCCTGCCTTGCAGTTTACCTAGGCTTGGTAACATCTTTGAATCACTTCTCTAATCCATTGTCTCTTAAGCTTGAAGTGCCCCAGAATCACCTAGAGGGCTTATTAAGAACACAGATTACTGGGCCCTACCCCTAGAGTTTCCAATTCAGTAGGGCTGGGTAGGGCCTGATAATTTGCACTTCTCACAAGTTCCCAGTTGAGGCTGAAGTGTTGGTCCAGAGACCACACTTTGAGAACCACAGCCTAATTTATATTCTGGACATGGTCACCAAATCCATTATTACAATCTTTGGTTGCTATTTTTCCTGCATCCTATCAGCACCTTAGCTGAGATTTCCATCACTTCACAATAGGGTTACTCAGAGAGTTTATTAGCTGGTCCTCTGAACTGGCTCTAATCTCTCTCTTCCTGTCAATACTATATTCCTTCTCCAGGTAATGATTCCTTAAACATTAGCTCCTCATGGTACTTCCTTGCTCAAAAACTCATGGCTTCTAACTGCTGAGCATAAGACATTTTAAATTCTCTACTTAGCTCATAAGATCTTTAATGGCCTATAAAATGTGGATACCCCATTACCCAACCCTGCCCATTGTAAAGGAATGTTGTGAGAATCAAATAAGAGTCAACTCTTCTTATCCACAGTTTTGTTCTAGAAAGTCAATGCGAACACCGCATTAGTGAATATTGAACCATTACTCCTAGAAAAAACACAAGGTTAGAGTCCTGCAAGCCCCTGGTCACGTTTGTGTCAACTGATCAATATATAACCTTTTTAAAATGTATGTTCCTGTTGAAAGACACCTTATTTATTATATAGTGTTGATTCACTAACAGTGAATTGATGGCAAACAGCACTGTCAGTCATGGCTGAATGAAGTTTATCTGACATGTGTTTTCTCTGTCAGGCCCATCACAGGCTTCTTGTACTTAGGAACACTATACAGCATGGCAGCACTATGCTTGGGAGCCACTTCAAACTGTGAAATCACCAAGAAAAAGCATAAAAATGTGAAAAACATGGCACAAAATAGACCACAAAAAGGACATTTGTTTATAGCACGAGAGCTGAAAGGAGGTAGAGCTTCGCCCTGTTCAACCTCACCAAGGAAAGTTCACAGGGAGTGACTCAGATTTCTTGCCACTTTATGCATGTCTGCAAATGACCATGAAAGCACCACATGGATGTGATTTTGGGGTTACAAATAAATTTTAGCAAGTAGGCGAGTTTGCAAATACAGAATCCACGAATAATGAGGACCAACTATATTATGAAAGCAACTTGCAAAACCACAGAGTACTGCTCAGATATATCAATAATGATAAAATAATAGGAAACGTTTTGAGTGCCAGGAGCTCTTCAAAGCATTTTACATAACTTAATGCATTTCAAGTCCACAAAAACTCCATAAGATAGGAATTATTAGTATGCCCATTTTATAGATGAGGAAACTAAGGCACACAGAGTAAAATGCTTTTCCTACATTCTGACAAAGACTCTCTCCTTGATCTGACCCTAGCCAGGCTCCTCTGAGCTCTCTTCTTGACTAGGCCTCAACCTTGGCCTCTAAAGACTTGAACAAACACTAACATAGTTTCCAACAGCTCAAGGCTGTATCCCTAAGATAACCCTAGCCCCCCTAAAGTGCCTGCCTGAGGAAATTCAAGGCTGTCAAAAAAAGTTACTGTTTGTTTCAGCCAACACCCGAGGATAGGGCCCCTGTGTCAGTCTCTGGAGCAGGACAGAATCCTAACTGTGATAATTGCCGATTAACACACACAGCTGGCCTAATCTCATTCACACTGACAAACCCTTTGCAATTTTTCACTGCTCTGACTCTCCTGAGCCTCTGTTCACCCTCCGCCCCATATCATCATTCTCCCTTTTAAAATGCTCAGTCACCCCTGTACAAATCAAAGTTGAGTTTAGTTCATGCTGGACTCTTTTCCCTAGTGCAACAGTTACTACTGATATAAAATCTGTCCTTACCATTTTAACTAGTGTCTGACTTTGTTTATCTTTGACAGTTCCCCAGTTAAAAGTAGAATAACTGGGATGTGTGCCCAGGCAAACTGGTCCAAAGCCCAGATCCTCAACCACTATGGTATGAATATAAGCGAATTTTCTACCATTCCCCAAACGCACCCTCTGCTCTAGTCATGTGGTCTCCCACATATTTATTCTTTCATCAAACATTTCTTGGGCTCCCCCAAAATATCAGGTTCTATGTTAGTTAGCAACAGTCTATGAGGCAAGCATAATTCAACAATGCACAGAGTGGGGACATCAAAAGGGGCCTCTAGATTGAGGCTTCTCAGGTCAAGTGTCTAGGAGGAAGTCAAGTTTAGACGAGCTTAGATTAAGAAATAGTAATTAAGTAGATTTTTTTAAAAAGGGAATAGGAATGCAGAAGAAACACATCTATAAATACAGATATGAAGGCTCCTAAAGCTTTCAGAAAACTAGGGTATTTTTTAAGGCTGGAACAAGCCGAACATGTAGGAAATAGTGTGTGATAAGGCTAAAGACCAGAGGGTGACAAGGGAAAATCCTGTATGTTAAACTCAGGAGTCTGAGATTTTTCCTCAAATGCTATGAGCAGTAATTGAATGAGTCTAAGCAGATATCAGACATAAGCAAATTTGGATTTTAAAAAGATAACTCTGGAGGCATTGTGGAGGAGAGATTAGAAGGGATTAAGACTGGAAGTAGAGAGACCTATCGGGAGAATATTGTAGTAATCCAGATAAGACTGGGTTCTGCGCTAAGACGCTGTCAGGCTGCATGCAGAGGAGGCCCAGGAGGCAGAGACCAGAGCCGGGTCTCTGCGGGACGAATAAGCTGAGCTGCCTCTCACATCACCTGGACTGCTGTGCAATTCCAAAGTTCCCCCATCCCAATGCCATGTTCACTTCTACTGCTGTACCTTTACACTATTCTCCAATCAAATACTCTTCTTGCTTCCACCTGTCCAAACTAAGGATTTGATCTAAGCTTCACCTTCCCTAAGAAACCGTCCTTAATTACAGTCTCTGAGCAACCTTCCCATTTCAAGTTCTGTAATACAGCATAACACTAAATATCTTGGCAGAATTACATCTTGCAAATCATTTAATGTATACAGAAGAGATATATCCCTCTAACTTAACTGTCTGCTTCTTAATGCCCAAGACTTTGTCTTATAATTCTTTGTATATCCTTCAATATCTCCCACAAATATCTTACACACAGTAGGTCAGATGTTCAATAAAGGATAAGCCTCCTTTATGAGCAAAGAACTTTCATCAGCTCAGTTATCCCTCTAGATCAGCTGCTTGAACTGCTTGCCTTTCTCCACAGGTCATTAATAATGGTGCACAGCACAGACTAGTTTTACAGCACCTAAAACTCAATAGAGCAAAGATATAACTTCATTTCACCCCCAAGCCCTACACCCTGGAGAAAAACAATCTGTGACATTCAATTCTTTCTCCACATTCTCAACTCAAATTCTGCTTTCCAGATGTTAACTGGTTTTCATTCTTAAAACTGATAGAAGAGTTTCTTTTTTTTTTTTTTTTTATTTCTACAGCTAAAATGTTTACATCTTTCTCTGACTTCCTTGGAGTTTTCACAAAATAAAAATGTTCTTTCCAGAAAAAATCCTTTCTTCCCCTTAACATAGTATGGTAAACATTTTCCAAAATGTTACCCATTTTCATGTCAGCACCCCACAAGGGTATCCTTGCTTCTCTTTCCTTCCTAACCATCTCTCAACTTACCCTTTCCAGACTCATGTGGTCAGAGTATTTATTGCTCAAAGTATTTATTGAGCACCTAAGAATGATTACACACTGAGGAAGACTTCAAGGATGACTAACCCATGGTTCCAGACCCCAAATATCTCTCTCCCTCTCTCCTTGTAAGCCCTATTTTTCTTACTATGCTTTATAATTTAGTTGTTCATGTGTCTTGTGCATTGCTGTTTGTTGGTTTCTAATTACCTAGCAAATTCATATTACCTTTTGCCTCAAGTGGAAAAGGACATCATGTTAAACAATGATTTTTTTCAGTCTTTCCATATGTCTAATACATTCCACCCTGATTCGAATGTCTTCTTGTTTTTGTAAGTCTCCATCATTATTTCTTCAGAATTACTTTCACCCCACACCTTTCTTTTGATCTGACCAATGCTTCTTTTTTACCCTTTTCAAACTTTCCTATGCTGAGATGGTTGTGAGTAATCTCTTAAGTACCATTAACTAGGCTACCCTACATTATTCACACTCATTTCTTTACTTGTTCCTAAAGATGTTTCTGAAAGTAATAAATGGTATGGAGTGGTCATTGTATAAGGAGCAGTATAACAGATACTTTAAGGAAATATAATGGAAAGAACATTTAATCTTCAAATAACTTTGCAACTGAATTGGGCATTGAGGAAACCTAGTAAAGCTGAGCCGAGCAGAGCATTTGTCTGACACTTGAGAATTTATTTGCATATAGACCATACAACACATGGGGAGGACAGTGCTGATATTCTTTGATTTCTTATGATCTACCACTTTGTAATAGATGTAGCTATTGATAATTAATAAATGTTATAATGTGCAGAGACCCAACTTTCAATTGCCTTATATTACCAATTCTTACCCAAAGCTAGAGTTTTTAAAGATCCAAATTGTATTTTATTTACCTTTCAACTAGTCCATTTACATTAGAAGGATGTCAAGGGTTTTAGGAAAATGCTTCAAAAAATGTTATATATAACTCCAAAAGCAAAAACTAAGTTAAAAACTGGGTGGACACCAGGTAAAGCATGTTTCCATACACCAATCTTTAATTTAGAAGCAAACGTTTTTAATTAAAATAACTGGCATCGAGCTATTTATGTAGAATAGAGTATAAAAGGATTTACACTTTAAATACTATTAATATTTCAAATGCCAAAAGATAAAAAAACAGAATCAAAACAATCCCATTTCAGTTTTATGACATAATTCTTCAGACATAGCAGATTTTTACTTGAAATTAAAATAATCAGTAAGTGAGGTCTAAAGAATATAGTTTTGTTTTCAAACCTCCTAATTCCATAAGGTCATCTATAAAAGCACTCAAGGAGTAGCTATAGTCCTTTCTTTTCACATGAGTGCCAGCTATATTTGCTTTGAGCATCAGACTCTCTGGCAGCACCAGCCTTTGACTCCTCTGAGTTGAGAAAAGGCTTTATGAGTCATCTGTTTTTTCTAGGGATATTGAGATCTTAGAATTATTAACTACAGCGAGAAAGTAAAAGCCAAACTCATTCAATAAATTCCAATGCACTCAGATTGAGAGAACAGGTGCCTGAACACACATCTGAAGAAAAACTCAGAGGATGCTCTCCAACTCTGCTGCATGCCTCTGACTAAGCAGTCCTGGGGATCTCGCATTACAACCACAGAATAAGGCAGGCACCACTGGATGGACCAGAAAACTTCTTTTGTTCATCATTCATACAGAGCAAACTGGCTTAACACTTCTGGTTTCCTTCTGCAGTGGTAATTCACAGAGATACAGAACTGCCATCTAGTGACTAAGAAGAAAAAGGCAAGGTGATTTACATGAAAAATACGATTGTAAGCTTTTTAAAAAAGTAATATAGCACTAAAATTAGTAAAATTAACACAATTTAGGGCAAAGTTCTAGTAAAACTTCAAAATGTATAGGTAAACTAATATATTAATACCTATGAGCCTCTATAATGTTTCTTGATATCTGACTCTCATAGATGGTATAGTTTAAATATGATAGAATAAATTTCAAAATAAACTTCTCCTCTCATCCATCTGATGATTTTGGCAGGAGACAGTAATAAATAGCCATAAAGTGATTACTAATGTAAAACTATAAGTGTTTATCATAGTAGAAGTATAAAATCAAACAGACCTACACTCAAATCTTGACTCTAGCCTTTATCAAGTTTGTGACCTTAGACAAGTTATTTTAATTCCTACAAACATTTTCTTTACAGTTAAATGTGGATTATAATAGTTAAAAGATTATTGTAAGGACTGCATACAGTAATACAGTAAAAGAATAAGTATGCAGTAGGCTGATAATTAATTCTAGTTTTTTTTTTAATCCCTCCATGGCCAATTACTTTTAGGCTCTTATAAAACATACCCAGATCATCTAAGAAAAGAACCACCCTCTAAAATAAACTTACAGGGGAGAGCAAGATGGCTGAATAGAAAGCTCTAGGGATCATCCCTCCGCATGAACATCTAATTCAACAACTATCCACACAAACAAGCACCTTCAGAGGAACCAAAAATCAGGTGAGCAATCGTACTACCTAGTTCTAACATTATATCAAGGAAAGAGTCACTGAAGAGGGCAGAAAAGACAATCTTGTGTTTCCTACACAACCCCTACCCCATCCAAACCCACCCCACCCTTGCCCCCCCACAGTGCCATGCCAGCACGCCCAGTGGAGAGAGAATCTCTGTGCTTGGGGGAGGGAGAGCAAAGTGATTATAGGTGCTTTTCATTGAAACTCAGGGCCACCCTGGCACAGGGGAACACAGCACAAGGCAGAATTCTACTGGTATCCACAGAGGGAGCGTTTAGACCAGCCTAGCCAGAGGGAAATTCTCCGCCCTAAAGCCTGAGTTCCCAATAACACCACCACCAGCAAAGAGCAGCCTGGGGCTTGGACTAAATTCATAAGGCAGTCAGGCCACGAGGGCTGCAGTCCTTGGGAAATTCCTGTGGCTGTGCTGGCTCAGAGCCAGTGGACTTGGGGTGCACATGACCCAGTGAGACACCAGCAGCTGCAGCCAAGCTAGTGCCTGTGCCACCCCTCCCCTGACTATAGGCAGCACAGCTCAGGGAGAGCCTTCTTCCAACTTGGGGAAAGGAAAGGGAAGAGCTTAGAGAGCTTTGTTTGGCAACTTGTGTACCAGCTCAGCCACAGTAAAATAAAGTACCAGGCAGACTCCTGAGACCCCTGAGTCTAGGCCTTAGTTTGTGGAAGGCATTTCTGGACCAGCCCTGGGCCAGAAAGAAACATGCTGCCTTGAAGGGTAGTCCTGGTAGGATTCATCACATGCTAACTAAAGAGCACTTGGGCTTTGAATAAACATCAGAGGTAGCCAGGAAATAGCTGCCACTGACTTTGGGTGAGACTGGGCTGGCTTCAGGTATGACCTGGCACTAGTATGAGGTAGTGCCCACATCACTCCTCCCCCAACTCCAGCAGCTGAGCACAGAAAAAGAGGGAAGAGAGTGAGAGACTCTGCCTGGTAATCCAGGGAATTCTCTTGTATCACACCAAGTAGGTACCACCGGGCATCTGCAAGAGTCATAGCATTACTGGGTTTGGGGCACCCCCAGTGCTGATACAGCTGCAGTGACCAGAGACTTAGACCACAACACTTAATCCCATTTGAGTATCTGGAAGGCCTTCACAAAAGAGATAGGTTCAAACAAGACCAGACTGTGCAGATTAAAATAAATACCTAACTCTTCAATGCCCAGACATTAACAAACATCCACAAGCATCAAGAACATCCAGGAAGACATCATCTCACCAAACTACCTAAATAAGGTACCAGTGACAATCCCAGAGGGATGGAGAGAGGTGATCTTTTAGATAAAGAACTCAAAATAGCTGTCCTGAAGAAGCTCAATGAACTTCAAGACAACACAGAGAAGGAATTTGGAAGCCTATCATAAATATTTAACAAGGAGATTGAAATAATAAAAAATCAGGCAGAAATTCTAGAGCTTAATAATTAAATTGACAAACTGAGAAATATGTCAGAGTCTCTCAACAGTAGAACTGACCAAGCAGAAGAAAGAATTAGTGAGTATGAAGACAGGCTATTTGAAAATACACAGAAGAGAAAAAAGAAAAAATAATAGATAAGAATAAAGTACACCAACAAGATCTAGAAAATATCCTCAAAAGAGGAAATCTAAGAGTTATTGGCCTTAAAGAGGAGGTAGAGAGAGATTGGGTAGAAAGTTTATTCAAAGAAGAAATAACAGAGAACCTTCCAAACCTAGAGAAAGATATCAATATTCAGTACAAGAAGGTCATACAACACCAAGCAGATTTAACCCAAATAAGGCTACCTCAAGACATTTAATGATCAAGCTCCCAAAGGTCATGGATAAAGGAAAGGTCCTAAGGGAATCAAGAAAAAAGAAAAATACTAACATATAAAGGAGCTCTGATACATCTGGCAGCAGACTTCTCAGTGGAAACTTCACAGGCCAGGAGAGAGTGGCGTGACATATTCACAGTGCTGAAGAAATAAAATCCTAACCCTAGAATATTAATATCCCACAAAAATATCCTTCAAACAGGAAGGAGAAATAAAGACTTTCCCAGACAAACAAAAGCTGAGGGATTTCATGAACACCAGAACTCTCCTACAAGAAATGCTGAAAGGAGTCCTTCAATCTGAAAGAAAAGGATGTTAATGTACAATAAGAAATCTTCTGAAGGTGTACAACTCACTGGTAACAGTAAGAACACAAATACAGAATACTCTATTGCTATAACTGTGGTGTACAAACCACTTACATCTTGAGTAGGAAGACTAAAAGACAAACCTATCAAAAATATCAATAACAACTTTTCGAGATATAGATAGTGTAAAAAGATATGGATGGAAACAACAAAAAGTTTAAAAGTTGGGGGGATGGAGTTAAAGGGAAGAATTTTTGTTTAGATTTCTCTTTGCTCGTTTATTTGTTTGTAAGCAGAGTTGTCATACATTTAAAATAATTGGTTATGACATTTTTTTGCAAGCCTTATGGTAACCTCAAATCAAAAGACCTACAACAGATACACAAAAAATGAAAAGAAATTAAAACACTACCAGAGAAAATCACTTCTAAAAGGAAGTCAGGAAGGAAGGAAGAAAGAAGGAAAGGACCACAAAACCAGAAATCAAATAACAACATGGCAGTAGTAAGTCCTTACTTATCAATAATAACATTGAATGTGGATGGACTAAACTCTTCAATCAAAAGACAGAGTGGCTGAATGGATTAAAAAAAACAAGAGCCAACTATATGTTGTCTGCAAGAAACAGTTCACCTATAAAGACACACGTAGACTGAAAGTAAAGGGACGGAAAAAGATATTTTATGCAAATGTAAACCAAAAAAGAGCAGGAGTAGCTATACTTGCATCAGATAAGATAGATTTCAAGACAAAACATGTAAAAAAAAAAAAAAAAAAGAAGGTCACTATTAATGATAAAGGGGTGAATTCAGCAAGAGGATATAACAATTCTAAATATATACGCACCCAACACTGGTATACCAAATAATATAAAGAAAATATTATCAGAGCTAAGGAGAGAGATAGAATCCAATACAATAATCACTGGAGACCTCAGTACCCCACTTTCAGCACTGGACAGATCATCCAGATAGAAAATCAATAATGAAACATTGGACTTAATCTGCACTATAGACCAAATGGACCTAATAGATATTTACAGAATCTTTCATCCAACATCTGCAGAATTCACATTCTTCTCCTCAGCTCATGGATCATTCTCAAGGATAGACCATATGTTAGACCACAAAACAAGTCTATAAAAAATTCAGAAAAGCTGAAATCATACCAAATATTTTCTTTGACCACAATGGAATAAAACCAGAAATCAATATTAAGAGCAACACTGGAAAAATACAAATACACTGAAATTAAACAATACGCTCCTGAATGACCAGGGGGAGAATGAAGAGATTAAGAAGGAAATTTTAAAATTTCTTGAAATATGATGTTGGTATTTTAAAAGGGATTGCCTTGAATCTGTAGATCACTTTGAGTAGTATAGACACTTTAACAATGTTGATTCTGCTGATCCATAAGCATGGTATGTTTTTCCATCTGTTCACATCCTCTGCTATTTCCTTCCTCAGGGTTTCATAGTTCTCCCCGTAGAGGTCTTTCACCTTCTCAGTTAATTCCTAGGTATTTTATTTTCTTTGTTGCTATTGTGAAAGGTATTGAGTCTTTTTTCCCAGATCTAGAAAAAATAATTCTACACTTCATATGGAACCAGAAAAGACCCCATGTAGCCAAAGCAACCTTAAGCAAAAAGAACAAATTAGGAGACATCAATTTACCAGACTTAAAGCTATACTACAAGGCTATAGTCACCAAAACAGCATGGTACTAGCGTAAGAAAGGAGACATAGACAAATGGAACAGAACAGAGAACCCAGATATAAAACCATCCTCATATTGCCATGACTGTTGACAAAGCAGACAAAAACATACACTGGGAGAAAGAATCCCTAATTCCATAAATGGTGCTGGGAAAATTGGGTAGACACATGCAGAAGACTGAAACAGGATCCACACATCTCACGTCTCACAAAAATCAACTCACGATGGATAACAGACTTAAACCTAAGGCGTGAACCCATAAGAATTCTAGAAGAAAATGTTGGAAAAACTCTTAGAGACATCGGCGTAGGAAAAGAATTTGTGAAGATCCCAAAAGCAATCACAACAACAACAAAAATAAATAAATGGGACCTGGTCAAATCAAAAAGCTTCTGCACAGCCAAGGAAACAATCATTAGAGTGAATAGGCAACCTACAGAATGGGAGAAGATATTTGCATGCTATATTTCTGATAAAGGGCTGATAACTAGAATCTATAAAGAACTCAGGCAAATCAGCAAGAAAAAAAATCAAACAACCCCATTAAAACATGGGCAAGGGACATGAACAGAAACTTTTCAAGAGAAGATGGACTAATGACCAACAAACATATGAAAAAATGCTCAACATCTCTAGTCATCAGGGAAATGCAAATCAAAACCACAATGAGGTATCACTTAACTCCAGTGAGAATGGCTTTTATCAAAAAGTCCCAAAACAACAAATGTTGGCGTAGATGTGAAGTGATAGGAACACTCATACACTCCTGGTGTGACTTCGAACTAGTGCAAACACTTTGGAAAGTAATATAGAGATACCTCAAAGAACTAAAAGTATAACTACCATTTGATCCAGCAATCCCACTACTGGGTATTTACCCAAAGGAAAAAGACATTCTATAAAAAAGATATCTGCACTTGAATGTTTATAAGCAGCAGGATTCACAAGTGCAAAGATGTTGAAAAAACCCAAGTGCCCATCAATACACAAGTGGATTAATAAAATGTGGTATATGTATACCATGGAGTACTACTCAGCCATTAAAAAAATGGTGAACTAATACATCTTGTATTAACCTGGATGGAACTGGAGCCCATTCTTCTAAGTGAAGTATCACAAGAATGGAAAAACAAACACTACATGTACTCGCTATTAAATTTGTACTAATCAATCAACACTTAATGTGCACATATGGAAGTAACATTCACTGGGGATGAGGCAGGTGGAAGGGGATAAAGGGATGGATAAATTCACACCTAATGGGTGCGGTGCATGCTGTCTGGGGGATGGGCATGCTTGTAGCTTTGACTCGGCTGGTGCAAAGGCAATTTATGTGACCAAAGCGTTTGTACGCCTATAATATTCTGATATAATTGAATAAATAAATAACAAAAAAAAATTTCTAGAAACAAATGAAAATGAAAACACAACATATCAAAACCTATGGGATACAGTAAAAGCAGTAGTAAGAGGAAAGTTCATAGCAATAAGTGCCTACATCAAAAAAGCAGAAGAGCTTCAAATAAACAACTTAATGATGCATCTCAAAAGACCAGAAAAACAAGAGCAAACCAAACCCAAAATTAGAAGTAAATAAATAAAGATTAGAACAAAAATAAATGAAATTGAAACCAAAAAAAAAATACAAAAGATCAACAAAAAGTTGTTTTTTTTTTTTAGAAAAGATAAACAAAATAGATATACCTTTAGTCAGACCAAGAAAAAAAGAAGACCCAAGTAAATATCAGAGATGAAAAAGGAGATTACACCTGATACTGCAGAAATTCAAGGATCATAAGAGACTGCTATGAGCAACTATATGCCAATAAATTGGAAAACCTAGAAGAAATGATAATTCCTGAATGGAAACAACCTACCAGAATTGAAACCAGTGAGAAATCCAAAACCTGAACAACAATGACAAGTAATGACACAGAGCAAAGTAAATCTCCATCAAGAAAAGCCCACACAAATGCCTCACCAATTGCTCCCAATGCATTCAAAGACTAACATCCACTTAAACTATTTCCAACATAAAATTCAAAACAGGAGAAATACTCTCCATTCTCAAGGCCTACATCACCCTGATACCAAAACCAGATAAAGACAACAAAAAACTATAGACCAATATCTCTGATAAACATAGATGCAAAAATCCTCAACAAAATACTAGCAAACCGAATTCAATAACACATTGAAAAGATTCATCATGATCAAGTGGGATTCATCTAAGGGATGCAAGGATGGTTCAACATATGCAAATCAATGTGAACTCTTATCAACAGAACGAAGGACAAAAACCATATGATCATTTCACCTGATGCTGAAAAAGCATTCAATAAAATTCAACATCCCTTCATGATTAAAAACTCTCAAAACTGGGTATAGAAGAAACTTACTTCAACACAATAAAGGCCATATATGACAGACCCACAGCTAGTATCATACTGACTGGGGAAAAACTGAAAGCCTTTCCTCTAAGATCTGGAGGAAGACAAGGATGCCCACTTTCACCACTGTTATTCAACTCAGTACTGGAAGTTCTAGCTAGAGCAATCAGACAAGAGAAAGAAACAAAAGGCATCCAAATTGTAAAGGAAGAAGTCAAATTATACTTGTTTGCAGACAATATGATCTTTTATCTAGGGAAACCTAAAGACCCCACCCAAAAACTATTAGAAATGATAAACAAATTCAGCAAAATTGCAGGATACAAAATCAACATACAAAAATCAGTAGCATTTCTACATGCTAACAGTAAACAATCTGAACAAGAAACCAAAAAAGTAATCCCATTTAAAACAGCTACAAATAAAATAAAATACCTAGGAATAAAGTTAACCAAAGAAGTAAAAGATCTCTATAATGAAAACTATAAAACATTGATTAAAGAAGTAGAAAAGAAAAATTAAAAAAAAAAAGATATTCCATGTTTGTGAATTGGAAGAATCAACATTGTTAAAATGTCCATACTACCCAAAGCAATTTACAGATTCAATGCAATGCTCGTCAAAACACCAATGACATTCTTCACAAAAATAGAAAAAATAATCCTAAAATTCATATGGAACCACAAATGATCCAGAATAGACAAAGCCATCCTGAGCAAAAAGAATAAAAGTGGACAAATCCAATTACCTGACTTCAAATTATACTGCAGAGCTGCAGTGACCAAAACAGCATGGTACTGGCATAAAAACAGTCACATAGACCAATGGAACAGGGATAGAGAACCCAGAAATAAATCCACACATCTACACGGAACTTATCTTCAACAGTGGTGCCAAGAACATACAATGGGGAAGGGACAGTCTCTTCAATAAATGGTGCTGGGAAAACTGGATATCCATATGCAGAAGAATGAAACTAGACCCTTATCTCTCACCATATACAAAAATCAAATCAGAATGAATTAAAGACTTAAATCTAAGACTGAAACTATGAAACTACTAAAAGAAAACATTGGAGAAATGATTCAGGACATTGGCCTGGGCAAGGACTTCTTGAATAATACCCCCAAAGCAGAGGCAACCAAAGCAAAATTGGACAAACGGGGTCACATCAAGCTAAAAAGCTTCTGCATAGAAAAGGAGACAATCTACAAAGGGAAGAGACAACCCACAGAGTGGGAGAAAATATTTGCAAACTACCCATGACAAGGGATTAATAACTAGAATATATAAGAAGCTCCAACAACTCGATAGGAAAAAAAAAATCAAATAATCTAATGAAAAAATGGGCAAAGGAACTGAATGGACGTTTCTGAAAAGAAGATATACAAATGGCCAACAGGTATGTGAAAAAATGCTCAACATCATTAGTCAAAGAAATGCAAATGGAAACTGTACTGAGACATTATCTCATCCAGTTAAAATGTCTTTCATCAAAAAGACAGGCAGTAACAAATGCTGCTGAGGATGTGGAGAAAGGGGAACCCTCATACAACTGTTGGTGGGAATGTAAATTAGTGCAACCACTATGGAGAACACTATGGAGGTTCCTCAAAAAACTGAAAATAGAACTACCATATGACCCAGCAATCCCACTGCTGGGTATATATCCAACAGATGGGAATTCAGTATATCGAAAAGATATCTGCACTTTATTGCAGCACTATTCATAATAGCCAAGATATGGAATCAACCTATGTGTCCACCAACAGATGAATGGATAAAGAAATTGTGGCATGTATACACAATGGAGTATTATATAGCCACAAAAAAGAATGAAATCCTGACATTAGAAACAACATGGATGGAATCGGAGAACATTACGTTAAGTGATATAAGCCAAGCACAGAAAGACAAATCTCACATGTTCTCACTCACATGCGGGAGATAAATATTAAAAACAACTGATCTCATGGAGACAGAGAGTAGAATGATGGTTACCAGAGGTTGGGAAGTGTAGCGGGGTGGGGATTGGATAAAGTGGGGATGGTTAATGGGTGCGAAAATAGTTAGTTACATAGAATGAATAATAATAGCACACCAAAGTGACTATAATCAACAATAAGTTAGGTATACTAAAATAGTGTAATTGGAATGTTCCTAACACAAAGAAATGTTAAATGCCTGAGGTGATAGATACCCCAATTACACTGATTTGATTAATTCACTGTATCCCTGTATCAAAACATCACATGTACCTTTTAAAGATATGCAACTATTATGTACTCATAATTAAAAAAAAAATTTTTTTTAAAGAAATTTAGTATCGTAAAATATTCTATTAAGAACTTGAAGAGACAATAAAATTAGAAATCCTAGGTGATGCAAACAAGAAAAAATAAATAAAATAAAATAAACTTATGACAAAAAGTCAATGATTCCAAAGGTAAGTGATGTCATTGTTGAGTGCTTAACTTCAATTGCTTCCAAAAATTGTTACCTCTCAATTTATTGTATTTCCGGCTTCTAGACATTTCACTGTCAACAAGGAAAGGAGATGTGACATTTATTCAACCTATTTCACCCTTCAGTCTCCAAGCTGTTACATCAGGTGTTTTAAAATCACCCTGTCCATTAAGTTTTCTGCATACTGCAAAATATTTTACCATGGTCCACACCTTGAGAAAAACAGATAATCTCTCCATAATTTACACACATGAACATATGTTTTGAAATATTACAGTTATAAGTTTAATATATAGAGAGATACACATGTTTTACCATTGTTGATATTATAGAATATTTTTTCCAGGTTCTTTTTGTATTATGATGTATAACAAAGAATTCATTCATATATGCCCTTGATACAAGAATTTAGAAAAAGCTAATATATTTTTTTAGATCACAATTTAGCCGTGCCTACAAAAAAAGCCAAAAAAAATAATGAGAGGATATTTGAGGACATTATTTTTCTTAATTATTGCTGACTTTGTTCCTTTTTTTAACCTCTTTATGGTTTGTCTTATCACTATTGGGTAATCACTGCAGTTAATTAAATAACTATCAGCTGAATCCTCTATGCCCCTCTCCAAGTACCCCCAGGTTGACGTAGGTCTCTTCTGACAAAAATAATCTTGGAAAACTTAATTTTTATGACACTATCCTTAAGAGCAGCTGTCTCCTACAATCGCTAATCTAGCTGTATTTTTGAAAAGCACCCATGGACCATAAAATTGAATTCTCAACCGATGTTATACCCATATTTCTCCGCCAGGGGGAGCACAACTTTCATGTTTGATGCAGGACTTCTTAAAACACAAGTTATTTTATGCTTTGAAGAGTTCTCAAAGATCACCAATTCTTTAATTTTACAGAGAAGAGCACTATGTCCTAGATAATCTATTATAAGTATGTTGTCACACACCAAGCAAAAATAGACTTAGGTGTAGAACCCAGGTATGAGTCTCCTCATTTTCTCCTAGACCACACTCAACACATCTTACTACTGATTGCCAATAATAAGTTATCGTCAAAAGCATAGTTGGGAGTAAGTAACAATACAATTGACAAATAATTTTATACCAAAAAGAGCAATTGCTATCCACAATTACTATTCCATATAAATGTTTCCTTTCTTGTAGGTTTTTTTTTTTTTAAATAAGAAGTCCATTTTAGTACAAGAAAAAAAAAAAGACATAAAATTTGGCTTCTTTAGTAACAGAAAAAAAAATGTTCCATGGAAATCAACTCACTGATTAATTAACTAACAAATGTTTCATTCACCAAAGCTACTTAAGAATCTTATTTGATTTTACAAAAGCTCTGACATTTCTTAAAGATCATTTCTGGCCGGGCACGATGGCTCACACCTGTAATCTCAGCACTCTGCAAGGCCCAGGCGGGAGGATCACTTGAGGCCAGGAGTTCGAGACCAGCCTGGGCAACATAGTGAGACCCTGTTTCCAAAAAATAAAAATAAAAATTTTAAATTAGCCAGGCATGATGGTGTGTGTCTGTAGTCAGAGACACTGAGGAGGCTGAGATAGGAGAATCACTTGAGCTCAGCAATTTGAGGCTGCTGTGAGCTATGATCGTGCCACTGCACTCCAGCCTGAGTGAAAAAAAAATCATATCCACATCCACGGGACTATTTGCCCAGGCACAACTCAGCTGACTTCTCCTTGGAATGGCCAGTTTCCTGCTGGAACTAGCAGTTGTTGGGCCCAACTCTTTGGCTGGATATAGAACAACACAGCTTCTTGTACTCAGTTCCACTTCAAGACTGATTTTCTTTGCAAAATATAAATGGAAGAAAACATCCCCTTCTGCCTGACTGGATTCCCCTGCGGGCTTGGGGAAACAAGGGTGGCCTAGCCAGCTGGGCAGATGGGAAGATAAATCACAGTCTGTCACAATTTTAAGACAAATAAGAGAGATGGAGATTTAACATCCTAATAAGATCATCTTACCTGCTGGACAGCATCTGAATCTTTTTTTGGAGTTTCCAAAACAGCAGATTGAGATTCTGGATTGGAAAGGAAGCAGACAGTCAATATCTTAAAGAACAAGTTTTCCTATTTACTCAGTCAGAAAATAAAACTTTCACTAAAATATATCTTTAAATGTAGGTACCCAAAATATCCAGTCTCTCTTCCAATTATATTATTGGATTATTAGGATATGCCTATTTTCAGTATATATAACACATATAATGATGAACACTCATGTCGTTAGTTATTTTTAAAAATTGGAATAGTCCTATGCCCTTCTTTTCATATCAACCATAATTATTTTTTTCAATTGCTACTTTCTATATTATTCCAGGAAGTCGCTAAGACTTTCGCTTATTATTCACCTATCTAACCTCTGTACCATGAATCTTAAAAGGATGGGATCTCAAAAGCTGGATCTAACTATAACAAATTATCTTTTCATTTCAATGAGAGATAATGAACACTATCACCAAGAGGCACTGAATAAGAAGGGATTCTGCTCCTTTAGCCTTTGTGTCTTTTGAGATTCTATGAGAATCAAATTCACCATGCTGGAAAACCTAGGGGATAACCAAGTCCTGTATTTTTTTTTTAAGCTAGAGGGCACATTTTTGTAAGTGAAGCTTGCATACAAATTTGAACACATACAAATAAAAATGAAAAGGCCTTTAGAAATCCCAAGTGCTTCGTGGATTAGAGTCCGAAAACCACTAATCTTGTCCATCTTCCACATTTTAGAGACGAGAAACCCAACATCCACAGTGCAAGCAGCTGGTGGCAGGCGAAGATTAGAGTTTATGTCTCCTGTCACATTGCTCCCCCCTGACACTGGCATGCAGACTGGACCCCAGACACAATATACAGGAGTCACCCTTCATGATCATCTCGACATTCCCAATTCAGCAGCATCGTAGCTGATGTGTGTGACAATGATACAAAAAAATAAGATATGTAGTGTTTAAATGGTAAAACATATTGTTAAGCTAATACAATGAAAGTTTTCACTTCACTCAGATAAGAGTCTCAGCCTCTCCACGGACCCACCGGCCTGGTTTCATCTGCTGTCACCCCTAACCTCTCTAACTGCTGCCCCCACCTCTCCACCTACTCACGGTGCTCCGCTGGCCGGCTTGCTGTTCTCTAAAACGCTAGTCACCCTTCTTCCACAGGGCCTCAAAGCCACAGCGGCTGTTGCCTCTGCCCAGAATGATCACCCTTCTTCGCAATATCTGCCTGCCCACCTTCCACAGCCCCTTCTCACGGGGCTTTGCTCCAGCCTCTCTGGGTGCTCTAAAGGAGCAACCCCACTCACTCCTCAGCACTCCCTACGCCCTGGCCCTTACTTTCTTCCTAATATGGACCATCACACCATAAAGCCCATAATTCACTTGTCTGCCTACTTATTTGTATCTCTCTTACCCCACTAGAACATAAGCTCCGTGCAAGCAAGGATTTCTGTCGATTTTTTCTGCCTCTTGTAGCCTTAACATCTAGATGGTGCTTGGTGCATAGTATGTGCTTAAAATATTTGTTGAATAATTGCAGGAATCAATGAATGAAAGAATAAATGAAGGATCAAGACAATGATCAGACCATGAAAGCGAGTGCCACTATGAAAAGTGAGATATCCTGGGTAGGGAAAGGAGGAGGAATGATTTTATAAGAGGCAATATAGATACTGCCTTGCCTTTGGCTACTTCCTGAACCTCAGCTAAGCGTGTATCTTTCAAAGCAAAAGTCACTGAGAATAGCATGATGCAGTCACTTACCAATAGATGTCACAGTGGCAAGAGAATATAAACAGAGCAGCCTTAAAACACAACCATTTTCCCAGACAAATACTGCATTTGATTGAGCTAATCAAAAAGGGATTCTTCTCTCTTACACTGACACCTGAGTTTGAACTGACTCTGAACTGAACACCAGAGTTTGCCAAATTTGAATAAAGATCTTTAACAGCAAAGGTAGTCAAGAGTTAATATTAAAGCAAATCCAAACTCTTGTTTTCCGTGACTTTATTTGTTTTTTTTTTTTTGGGGGGGGGGTCACTTCCAAATCCTCCCAAACACAATAGACTTAAGACAAGTCCTGGCTTTCTACCAATGGATGAAAAATTTCTCTTCCTCTTCTTTCTATTTAGATAGTGCCATAAGAGCCCAAAGGATCTCCAGTAGTACATTAAGAGTTCTTTACATTAAAAATGTACAAAATGCTTCTCAGTTTTTCTCTATAGTCCTTGACCTGGTGACCTGCCCAAAAGATCAAACTTCTGGGATCTGATAATAAATAAGAACAAGTGTAGTTTAACCAGAACAATGTGCCTCAAGAACATTTATTAGAAAGATGTATCAAATATTCCGAATACCTACACCCAAACTTGCAGTTTCCCTCTAATTCAAAGGACACCTGAATTAAATTCATTTTCCCACCCCATCACTATATTTTTTATTTCCTTGAATTCATGTGTTAAAACATCTAAGAGAAGTTTAGGTGTCAAAATGCTCTCTTCAAAATCATAAGCTGGAATACAGGGGTTCTAGAGGGCCAAGATTTTAAGAAGAAAGAGACGCACAGAATAATTCTACTGGGGAAAAAAAAAGGGAAAATACATAAGAACCACTAAGAGGAAAGAAAAATACAGGTTAAGGAGAAAGAGTAATAGAGAATAAAAGAAAGCAAGCAATAAAATAGAAGAAAGACAGTACAGGAAGGAGACAGTAAAGGGAAGCATGAGAAATGGCAGAGAGTATCATGCAGGGAGTGACGTCACCCTTCTAGGAGCAAATGATGAGTAAACGGGCTTCTGAGTAATGGCTCAAGACTAGAGTCACCAGGCACATGTATGTGACAAATCAGCTTAGTTCCAATACTCACAGAGCTCCCTAAATGAAAGTAGTCACACCTCTCACACAGACTCTAATGCGTTCATTATCAACACTGTCCTCCTCCGGGATTGGGGGAAGTTTCTGGAACCGCCTTAAACCCAGCTCTGGGACTGGCTAGCAGTCTCCATTAAACATTCATCAGCGAAAATGGTTACCTCTAAAGAGTAACCCAGTGAGAACACTCTCAAGAGTACATTTAAAACTGTCACCTCCTTCACTCATCCTTACAATTAAGAAACTAAAATTAAAAAAAAAAAAACCACTGTGAAGCAAAGAGGGAGAAAAAACATTCCTGATAAAATTTTAAATACTCCATTTTTTTAAGTCACCCCATAAAATTCTGAGCATACTCAAATTCTGAGCTCCCTCCAATTCCAACGTGTTTCAGAAGTGATCTCTTTATCATCACAAAATAAGTCTATCATTCCTAAAACAAAGCATACTGGGATGAGTTCTATATTTGTAGAAAGAGGACAATAAGGTAATGAGGAGATGCCTCTCTGCTAAGAACGGAAGAGAAATTAAATCACCCCTTTAAAATATACAAAATACACCTTCTAAAAATGAATTAAGTGGTCTCTAAATAGTTTTACATTTTAAAATGAAAATGCAGTTATGTAAAATTATTAAATTATAGCTTCTTTAATGGTATACATTAATTCGATTCAAACCTAGCCAATTTAATTCAAAGAGAATTCATTAAACTTCACTTAGATGGCAAGACTTACGATAAGCTGCCTAATAGATGGTATATGTTTTTAATTCTGATATACCACATTCTTCCACAAACGAAGTTGGGGTTAAACACTTGAGTTTTCCTAAATGGAGCCAATTCTTTGTTCTTCTTATTTGATTATTTAATAGCATGGAGGACCTGTCCCTGATTGCCAACAAAGTATGTCCACACCCAGGCTTTGGCTAGCTAAAGGGAAAATGCAGGCCAATTTTATAATATATACACACAGCATATAAATGTCTATATATGCTGAAAATGGAGAATTTATCTGTAGGAGACACAGTCAACCTATTCTAGTACATTTTATCCCTTGATTAAGTGAGAACCTCAGAGAGAGAGAACACTATCAACTCTCCCTTGGCCCCATATAGAATTTCTGTACTACCTCAACTGAACATGTGTTAAATAAAGCATTCGCACAACACATAAAAATGAGTATTTGTAAATACTGTATCTGGAATTACGTCGCACAGAATCTCCTTTTTTAGGAGCCATTAGAGACATTTCTTTTGGATATTAAAGGCCAGACAAGGTGTGCATCTCTGAATGATTTTTGTTTTCAATCTCATGGACACTGAGGATAACACAGAATTGTTCACACATTCCCCTTTCTGCTTTGAACCTGAGGGATAAATTTCCAATTACCTTTAAATACTTGAAGATCCTTATGAGATACATTTCGGTGTTCTAGCTTATCCCAGCTTCATTTTATTGTTCCATCCTAAAATCCTTTTAGTCTGATCTATATCCCTTTGAGATATTTTTGCACACCTTAGATATTTATAAGCTGCTCAAATCTTTTTTGGAACAAAGGTGGGTTATAACTCATTCAGCTAGCACATAACCACATTTTTTTAAGGATTTCTACATAAAAAGTTTCTGCTGTGTTTCTACCAGATCTCCTTCCATATGTTTTCTTCTAGGATTTTCTGTACTCAAGTTGCTTCTCTAAATTCAGTCCTGTTCGCTTTCTCGGCCATTCACATTTTCAAAGATGGATAAGGGACTTGATTCCCCATAGATGAAACAACCAAGGATCAAGTCCCTATTCACATCTACACATCCCGGTTTCTCCATGAATTTGCAAACTCAAGCTAATTATCTCTTTGATTTTGTGTAAATCTATTGAAAGACCTTTGAAACTTAGTATTGAGCCCCTAAAATGGTCCATGAACTATTTTAGCACACACACAAAACTCTCCCTCAAGCCCTGCATTCCTGGGCTAAGTATATTTTTTTATTTATTTAGACCTTTTCCAATAAGACCAAAAGGTCTTGAAATGCTGGACGTCTATAGCAAAGACATGTACATATAAACAGATTAATGTACAATACATAAATAATTCAAATGGCAGAGACATGAATGAAATGTCATGGGACTCCAGAAAACAGAACTGTGGATAGGTGGGTAGGTGCACTGTATGAGTAAAGGGAAATGAAGAGAGGAGATAAAGACAAAACAAGAAAAACAGAAATGTTTTCTTCTTATCAGTTTCTGCCACCAACTGCTGGAGCACATTACTTCCTAACTTTTTTTTTCCAACCCGGTTTATCCTTCCAGGAGGCATTCTGTAGACTTCAAAAGGTCAATTTTAACACCTTAGGCCCATTTACTGAGACAACACCAACTGCATAGGGAGATAGGAACAAAAGATCCCCAGGAAATCTGCAGCCCTTCCACAACTCACTGGTGAGGAGAGGCACCAAGACCTCACCTTGGCCTCAGCACTTCAAATGCAGATAATGAAGGGTCAGTTCCTTCATCAATATATGAAGATGGAGAAAAACCTCTTTTACAGAAGAGATCATAAAAAAACTAAGGTGAGATACATGAGAAAGGCAGAAGATAGAGTACCACAAATCGGAATTAGCTGGACATGTGAATTAGCAACAAGAGCTGGGGAAAAAAAAAAGCAAAAAAAAATTTCTATTTTCTAAGTTGAATCTGCAAGTCTTTCTTCAAAAAGAAAAAAGTCAAACTCTTTTACTTCAAATTAAAATTGAAAGGGGCCACATGTTGAATACAGTGGTTTTAACCATGATGTCACTACACAGTACAGTGTAGCCATCAGTTAAGTGCACTGGAAATAGTTTATTACTATTAATAATCATATTATCAAAGTTTGCAACTGATATAAAACATGAGATTCCAGGCAAGGTTTTCCATATAACATTGACACCCTCACTCTTACAACTGACTGTCTGACTAGAAGAGGGTATGGTATGGCTCTCCAAGAATAAGACTACCCCATGGAAGTGTCTTTCCAAAGGAATGTAATGCAGTCGCAACAGGAAATGTTTACAAAGCGCCATTAGATCACTTTGGACAAAAGAATGCTCCATGGCTGTTGGGGTCTATAACAGGTTAACTGGAGAAAAACAAGTCACTAAGTTAAATTACTTTCTACTTACCTTCATCATCCTCTTCAAGAATGTGTATTTTAAAAGGAGACAAGTTACTGCATTAAAAATTACTTGCTCTAGCATTTTGCAAGCTACATCAAATCATAAAGAAAAAAACTAGGTGACAAATGTCCAGTATCAATTCCAACTGCCATCGCTTACCTAACTAAAATTCAGATGACCACTTTCAATTAACTTTTTAATCAGTGTTCCTCCAGTATATATAACTAGTAACATAAAATGTTTCATAATATTTTTTAGAGTACCCTAAAATTTTAGAATAAAATATAAATGTTTCAGTTAGAAGAGTTGAAAAAGATATGGTAGGGAATAAAACATGAAATTATCACCCTAATCTACAATGCAAAACACAGAACATGAACTGTTAAAAGGGATGGATCTCCACGTAATTGATTAATTCTACTATATCAACACCTGGGTATTTCATACCAATAAATAATTTTTAACATAAACAAACAGAACAGTGTATATAATGGGATCAATACTTTCAGCTGTGTGCTTTTCCTTTTAAAATGAAAAGTACTTTTACTCACTTGCTTTATTGTCAGTTGCTATGATGTTAGAAGGCCCTCATCTCTGAAGATCTTTGCTTTAAGGAATTCTGCCTTGGTCTTTGATCAATTGCTCTCTGTAAGTGTTACGATAAACTCAGAGTCCCACATAGAACAACATCTCCTGGACCTATCTCTCATCTGTTGTTCTTTTCAGGGAGTACAGCCCGCCTAGTGAATACTCGGCAGTGTTTCAAAAGCACTGGACATTAAAAAAGGGACATTCAAGGTCAAGTGTAGGCCCCCATTCAGTGCATTGGTGGAAAGAAGAAAGGCATAAATACATCCCCTCCAGACACTGGAATACAAATAGGAGGCTAGGCTCCCTTTGCTGCACTTCCGGCAGTAGTCTAGATAAAACCTTCCACACTGCGGATCGTTGTTGGTTTTGAAGGGAGTTCATGAGGAAGATAACATGCAATAATGATAATAATAATTATAATAATAATAGTAAATACAGTGAGCCAGGGACTGTATTCTGCATTCTAATGCTTTATATAAAACTTACATAATCCTCAAAACAGCCCTATGCAGTAGATGCTAGCCTCGTCATCATTTCACAGATGAGGAAACTGAGTATAGCAGTTACGAAATTTGTCTAAGATTACAAAGCTCATATGTGGCAGAGCCCAAGCTTTACACTCTCATGTTATGTGCTTTTATTATAAGTCCAAATTAAGTTTCTAATGACTATCTTCCTCTCTATGAGCCAATGAGAAACAAAACATCAAAACTCTTAACCCTACTACTTATGCTACCATTTAGGAAAACCTGGTGGGGCAGAGATGCATGAATAGTAATGATGCCCTTTTATTTACTCTTTTCTTATGCATCAGAAAAGTCAATGTTTATTCCTGGTCAGTCCACCAAGAGGAAGATGGGAATTTATTACATCAAAATGAAGAAAAAACAAAGGATAAAGCAACCAAATTCCATAAAGTGTTGTTACATAAATATGACTCTCAATTCTGTACAACAAATATAAAGTGTTTTCCTAGAACTGGGCTTGGAGATCATCTGAACTCCTCCATGCCGTCTTCCCAGCCAGTAACACAAAATACTTTAAGACAACGAAAGAAACAAAAAGAGAAAAGAGCCAAAAATTAAAATTAAAAAAAGATACATCTGAATGCTGTGCAATTAAAAAAAATGACTTAAAACTGAGATTTAATAAAACTTATCCCTACCTTGCCTCTCCTAGTTATCTCGGAAGATAAAGAAAGGATTAAGAAAAGCATACACACAAAAAAGAAAAAACAAAAACACAGTAAGTGAAGAGATTCAGAGGCAAGTGGTGAGGTGGCCACCACTCCTTTGAAGACAATAGACAGAAATGTCTCCTCGTTGGGACTCTCTTAGTACAAACAGGATGTGGTGGCTTCTGCCTACAGTGGTGGCTCCCCCTGGATGCCTGGAAGCAGTGGTTCTCGAACTTTAGTAGATACAGTAATTATTGCAGAATTCCAGTGTTTCATCCCTAAAATTCTAACTCAGCAACCTTGAACATGGGGCACAAGAATCTTCAATTTAACAAGCCTCCCAGTGCTGTGATTTTAATTGGGTTACCTAAAGATTATACTCCAAAAAATACTTAAAAGAGAAACACAGACTAATTACCCAGCAAGCAGTGCAAAGATGCATCATGTCACACACTTTCAGAACATTCTCTGTCCTGGTGTCCCACCTGTTTCAGCATCCATGGGCCTGTGTTCTTCTTCAGGAGGTTTAGACGGTGGCCATGCAGATGGGGCTCGCCTGGGAAACTGCCCTTCAGAGTAATCCAACGAGTGTGTGGGTTGACTAACCGCAGCCCAGGTGTAAAGTTGATCTTGCTATATTTAAAAACAAAAAAATTTTAAATGCTGTAAATTCAATTATGGAAAAATAAGCTGTGACTGACATACTGCAAAATCATTTCTATGTAAATCACATGTATATGACATTAAAACAGCATTTTATACTATTCAATGTAGATTCCTAAAATACACATTTCTTTCACAGAGTCATTTTATTTTTATAGCCCTACTTGTCTCTACTTTTTTTCTATAGTAAAATCTAAGTCTCTTACTTTGGAGGGAGAGATGCTACATAGGTCTGCAAGGAACTGTAAGGTCAGATGATTCAGACAATCAGAGAACTCCCTGAACTAGCATCTTAAATTCATTTGAATATGATGTCCCTTTAAGAATCGTTTATACACTTGTGGGAATGTCAAAGGACAGGCTGTACTTGGGCACCAAAGGACAATAATAGCTTCCGTGCTTTCAACAACGAAAAGCCCAGGAAACTGACTTATCTGGGGTCCAGGTTGGAAACTGTCTGGGAAAGAAACCATGAAAAAATAAATGAACCTGCCAAGAATGAAAGAACTAGACAAGGACCTTCTGGCCAAGAGAGGCCTTGCCAGATGCAAAACAACAGAATGTGGACAGACTGAGAAGGTGGCTTGTAACTATACCTAGAGCCAGGAGACAAACTGTAAATCTCACAGAGGCGGCCACTTCAAGGCCTATAAACACCTTGGAAATCTGCTCATTAGGACTTCAGAACAAAAAGTTCAACTGTTTTAGGATACATATGTTCAATATACGCATGCCCTATATTTGTGGCATTCTCCTTACTTAGGTATATTTCCCTAATACCTTTGATCAACATAAAGTAAAGACAAGAATAGTATGGTAGAAATGAAAAACAAAAAACACACTGTAATCACTGAGTTGAGATTAGAAAGTAAATGAGTTAAACCAATAGACAGATGTTGCTATTCCTGTAATTTACTTAATAAATTAAGAAATTTATAAAAGTCTTCAACATCAACAGGATACAATGTATAGATCAGTTAGTTTAAGTTTTACATTTAGGGACAGTCATTGCCCTAATTGAATATTCAGATTTCCCGGGTCAGGTAGGATTGTATTACAAGGGGCCACATTTCACACCCGGCTAAGCGTTTCAACCATTCATACATCTTCCAGCTATTCATATCTTGATCAACACCAGAGGCTTCGCTATTCAGCACACTGAACATCAGAAATAGCTTTTCATTGGTGAAATTAGTGGCTTATTTAATTAACATAATAAATGTTGGGCATGAGCTCTCATTGGAGAACCTGAAGGAATTCAATGTAAGTACACTGGCTACAACATCAGAGAATATCCCCATATTTGAAAGGTTAAGACTCAGTCAAAGGATGACGTTGAGGCATAATACCCTGTCAGTGCTACATCCAACTACCAGTTTAGGAGGATGTCTCTTTGCCTGTTGCAAACAACTAGGCACAGAATCCTGCCTTCTTTGTGTCTGTATCACATGAAACTTTCATGCAAGATGTGGTCAAGCACCTACCCAAGTACCTAGTTGGACATGTTCTGACCTCTCAGGAGGGCTTGTATGGACTCTTGCACATGCTAATGTTGTGTTTAATAACTGTCTATGTTTTTGTCAGAATTTCATTTGAGATTTGCTTTCATTAAAACCCAGTAAATCTTTACACAACATATAAAAATTCAAAATGGATCGAAGACTTAAACATAAGACCTAAAACTATAAAACTTTTAGAAGAAAACATAGGGGAAAAGCTTCATGACACTGGTTTTAGCAATAAGTTCTTGAATATGACAAGGCACAAGCAACAAAAGTAAATATCAATAAACTGGACTACATCAAAATTTAAAACTTCTGTGCAAAGGACAAAATCAAAGGGAAAAGGCAATCTATAGGATGTGAGAAAATACTTACATATCATATCTGTTAAGGATTTAATATCCAGAATATATAAAGGACTCTTACAAGTCAACAACAAAAAAATAACCTGATTTTAAAATGGGCCAAAGACTTAAATAGACATTGTTCCAAAGAAGGTACACAAATGGCCAACAAGCACATGGAACGATGCTCAATATCACCAATGATTATGGAAATGCAAATCAAAACTACAATGAGATATCATCTCACATCCATTAGGATGGCTACTATAAAATAAAAAAAGAAAATACATGCTAGCAAGAATGTAGAGAAATTGAAGCCTTTGTGCACTACTAGTGGTAACATAAAATGGTACAACTGCTATGGAAATTAATTGGCAGTTCTCAAAAAATTAAAAATAGAATTACCATATGATCCAGCAATTGCACCTCTGGGTATATAACAGAATTGAAAACAAGATCATGAAGAGATATTTGTACACTCATGTTCACAGCAGCACTGTTCACAATAGTCAAAAGGTGGAAGCAACCAAGTGCCCATCCATGAATGAATAGGTAAACAAAATACGACATATACATATAATGAGACATTATTTAGCCTTAAAAAAAAAAAAAGGAAATTCTGATGAACCTTGACACATTATGTGAAGTGAAACAAGCCAGTTACAAAAAGACAAATGCTGTATGATTCCACTTATATGAGGTACCTAGAATAGTCAAATTCATAGAGTTAGAAAGTAGAAAGGTGGCTGCCAGGGGGTGAGGGGAAGGGGAATGGGGAGTTGTTGCAATTTAATGGGTACAGAGTTTCAGTTTTACAAAATGAAAAATGGAGATTGGCTGCACAACAATGTGAATATACTTAATACTGAAGTGTACACCTAAAATGGTTGAGACGGTAAATTTATGTTTATGTGTAATTTATAATTAAAAATTTAAAAATAAATTTTAAAAACAGTAAATTGTAAGGTTGTTGGAGAGTAGCTAAGGCTCACCTACTCAAGGGTTTTGCATGATTAAATTGATTTCGGTCAGTTCTTAACAAGTGACATGGATATGGCTATGGCTCAAGAAAGGCAGTGAAATGCAACTCCCTCTGTACCAACCCTCGCCCTCCAGTTAGTGGTGGTGATGTCTATGTTAGCTTCGTTTAGGAGCTTCCCTACTCTACATAGCCCCAGAAAATCTCCCCGAAAACCTATTTTAAGTCTTTGCAGCCACTGCCTTCCTGACATTTTCCAGTATAGCAGAATCAAATGGACACGGCCATAACAGCATGCTTTTGCAAAGGGCACACAGAGGCTCAGCCTCTGAACCAGACAGACCTGAGGTTGCTCCTCAGCACTACCTCTTGTGTGAGCTGAAAGAGGTTAAACGAAAAACTCCTGCATCTCAGTTCTGCATGTGTAAAATATGATACATGCAGCATGCTTAGTAAGTACAATGCTTGGCCCGCCAGCTCCCCTGGGGCTGGAGTGACTGAGAGACTCCACACCTGGCATCATGATCAATGATAAAGACACTGTTCCCTAGAAAGCCATCATCCTAATAACAAACCCACTCAGCCTCAGACATAGTCTGCTCCATACAAAAGAGGCAACACCAACAGTCAAAGAGATAAACTGTCTCAATTCGAGTTTCATCAATTCATCAAAAAACAAAGTCTGCTAAAAGCACTCTATAACATCTCCTATAAACTCCTCAATGTCTACAGAATCAAATCTCAACTCTTCACCTTGACTATTGTTTAAATTTTCCTGTATCCCTACCACCCACCTTCCCAAATTCATTTCTCTGTTTCCTAAATCAAGCTCCACTCTGCCCTCTTCTAGGTCTCCCCACTCACAGAATCTAATCAAATCATTAGAAGTCTAGTGTAATCCCACCTCCCCTGAATCAGACTCACCTCACCTGAAAGGACCACTCCTGAATCAGACAGCCGACTCAACACACGTGCCACCCCACATTTTGACACTTACTCGTATGCTATCCAAAATGGTGGCTTACCACTTAGTCCTGAGTATGTGTCATCTTTCTGCAAACTGACTGAAAACTCCTTCAGGATGAGAAGGATGTACATGGGTCCAATAAATCTTCCCTAGCTCCTGACAGTGCTATGATGACTACATAAAAGTCACTTGATGCCTATTGAATTAACACGTTTGTCAGATAAAAAGAAATAAAAGTGATAGCTAATCAATATGTGCAGAGGCTGGTAGCTGGTAATCTGATCATCTTCATTTGCTTAACAAGGTACCAAAAGTTTCCATATGATACTTTGTGGGTATCATATGGAAAACAAGGGTATCAAGTTATCTATTATATCTAAACCTATCTTAACTATATAATATAAAGAAAGATAAAGAGTAGACAACACTTCTAGGATATACTCATTGCTCCATCCAAGGCAAATCTCAACTTTGTGGAGGCTCAATGTTCTCATTAGTAAATCAAGAAAAATGCCTACTCTCATCTTTTTTATAGAGCTCACGTGAGGCAAGAATAAATATGTGGAAAGAGTGATGGAAACTACATGGTGATATTCAAATGTAACATGCCATGAATACTACTTGTTTTTATTTTTTTAAATCTATATTTGATTAGAATACTCACACATTTTTCCTTAAAAAATTCCATTTTGGAGGAATTCAAAATCGTCATCTGACATACACATCAACATCTCTACACAATCAGCACTAAATCTTTCTGTGCTTTATGTATGATGACAAGTAGTTGAACAAACTGAGTTTTCTCGGCATTTGTGCCGTCCCTAGTTTTGCATTCAATTAACAATTGCTCTGTGGCGTTTCTTCCACCATCCATGAATGTCTTTTTCTTGGTGTTTTTTTTGGTTGGTTTGTTTAAGATTTCAGGAATGTATTTGTTAGTTTCCCAAATAAGGTATGTCAGTTTCTCACTACAAGTTATCATATCCTATATTCCTTTGTTCTACCAAGGATATTATTCTGTACACATAATAGACACACAGTAAGTATTACATTAAGGAACTACAAGGATCAGGATGGGTAAGAATTGTTTAACAACTCAAATCATAGTTTTATCTCTGGGTTAAAACAGGGATATATTTTCATGGTACTATTTCACTCAAATTCTTAACGTCTGTTTTGCCTTTTATTGAACTGAATTATTTCTTTCTATTAAAGAAAATATATACAAGGTTTCCACCATAGGTATATGAGATGATTTGAAATCACAACCTAAAAGTGGCCCAAATAGACCACAGGCCTGCTATCTTAAGAAAAAAAGAAAAAGCTACTTTTATCAGATATTTCCCCATCTTTTAACTGGGTTATAAATATGATCCCCAAAATAACTCAGAGCTATAATCCACAAATAATTTATTGTACAGGGACCACCAGAAAATAACAGTGCTCAAAGTTAGGCATTCTAAGAGTGCTTCATTGAGATTCTTATAACAAAGATGAGGGTTTGGTTACTACCTTAAAATATTTCAGATCATTATTTTTTTGGTATTGCTACATGCAAGAAAACTTTATTGCCCATTAGTTTGTATATTAATGCAGAACCTAAATTACTCTGAGAGGAACTGTTGTCATTCCCGTTCTATGACCAACTCATCAGTCAGTGGAGATGGAATGTCCATCTAAGCAGGAATAAATCTTAGTTTGGGTTCCTCTCTTCATTAAGAAGCTATCACCACTGCCCCAGCTCTATTGTCTAACCAGGCCAGTGGATCCATATTTAAGTGGCAAAATATGGTAACTACACCCCAGACATTCTAGGATGTACAATCTCTCACCAGATATCAAAAGTTTACATGAGGGGAACAAATGTAAAAAATTGCCTCAAAGTATGCAGTTCACTGATTTTTTTTTTATATACACCCAAAAATCTACCCCTAGATTACACAGTATCTATCTCAGGCCAGCAGAGGGCTCTACACCTTGTCACACTGATCTCAAAAACAATTGCTTCAGCTAAAAATGCCCATCCTAAACTGGGCATGGCAGCACACACCTATAGTCCCAGCTACTTGGGAGGCTGAGGCAGGAGGACAGCTGGAGCCCAAGAGTTTGAGTCCATCCTGGGCAACACTGCAAAACCCCATTTCTAAAAAAATTTTTTTAATTAAAAAAATGCCCATCCCATTACACAATATTTTCTGTAGGAGGACTTTGAAAGATATGTTTACTTCTGATCTTAGAATTTCATAGCTCTGTCTAAAGAATTAGTTGGGTGGTATTTTGAGTGTTTTTTTTTTAATCTTACAGACATTGTGAACTATGTTGATCAGATTCGCTCTTCGTTTTGGCTATTAGAAAACTTGAAATAAGTATTTGACCCACCTGCCACATGTTTTGGGATTCTAGAATAGATATTTTTGATTAATCTCATTCCTGACTCTATTTTATGTTCTACTTCAGTTTTGTTTTATCTTTTTTCTTTACTCTTTTCACTGATAGCAAATTTTTATTTTATTTTTTCTTCCTAATCATTGTAAATACTTTTTGGACTAGGTGGCAATAAACACATTATTAATATTAGGGAAATAATGAAAAGTACATTTATTTATCTGCTTAACCCATTTGAACCATTTACAAGATGACTGGCTGGATAAAAGGTAGATCTACTGACAGTAGAGTGAATTGAACTCAATATTTTGATTTGCATTTGTCATTTAATTGTTAAAAAATAATAGCACAACCCTATAGAATTATTTTGAGGTGGAGAAGGTAACAAAAACAATAACTAATCAGTATCATAACCGAACAGCATCCACTGTATATATTATTTTCTAAACTTTCTTTGAATGTTTCGTGTAGCTGTAATTATAGTGCATGCTTTTATAAATATAGATTTTTAAAATAATTCCATCATTTTCACACTTATTTATATTTATGCCACAGTCTGTTCAAACAGTTAACACTGTAATATAAAACCATTTAAACAGCTCTACATAGAACATATAAATGTGACTTCCCAAAGCATCTATAGTTCACGTTTAAGTAAAAGAATTTTAAAACTGGAAAGGTGCATAAAAATGACAAATGCAAAAGATAATAAAATAACACCAAGAAGACTAAATCCCAGGATGATCTGAGGTCTCTGAAATGTCTAAAAATAACATACAGCCATGTTTTCTTAGCTATGTTTAAAAAAAGCACTAACACATTACTACCAGTGAGAATACAAATTGGTGCAAATTTTCTGGAGAAGACTTTAGTATCAAAAGAATTTCAAGACTGAACTCTTTTGAACCAACAATTCTACTTACAGAAGTTTTCCCTAAGGGGGATGTCAGTGATATGCAAAAACATCCATGTGCTAGAATATATTTATTCCAGTGTTACTTATATTTTTAAAAAAGGAGAAAGGTAGAATTCCAAAAATAGTATGAATAAAAAAATTATGGTATGGACATATAGTGGAGTAACTGAGAGCCATGAAAGTCATATCTCATTAAATGCCATGTAAAATTTGTTCATGATACATTGCAAGTGAAGGTAGCTGGCTGTAAATTGTATGTTGTAAAAATAATGAGGTAATGGCTTTATATATATATATAATATAATGAGGTAATAGTTTTATATATATTTATTATAAAATCTGCTTACAGGCAAGGGGGAGGGAGTATTAAATAATGAAAGATTTAATATCCAGGGAAGGATACAGACCCATGGAGTGGAAATTGTCTCTTGGGGCACTTCTCCTACTCCTAAAGATCCCTGTGAGAGTTTGTGGGCACTCTATCAGGAGAAAGGAATTGGAGGACTGTGACCTTTAAGGGAGATTGGCCCTAGTGACAGCCCTTACTTTAGGTTAGGATCCAAAATTCCATCATACCAGTAACAAAGGTAAACTAGAAGTAGATAAGCTGAAATTTTCCAGGGCTGAAATTCAACTTCAAATCATCTAAATCCTTGAAAATCCTTCAAGGTGGTCCTGCAGTGTTAGCACCCCAGGTCCCTGGCAAAAGCAAACATAAATCCTATTATGGGAAAAGATGATATAAACCTAGGCATCTGCACAGCATAAAATAAAATAACTAGAAACATGGAGACACAAATAAAAAATAAAAATCCACAGAAAAAACAGAAAAAGACATACAGGGGCATATTATTATTAGATACACTTTTTTTTTTTTTTTTTTTTTAAATAAAAGAGACAGGTTCTTGCTATGTTGCCCAGGCTGGACTCAAAGTCCTGGGCTCAAGTGATCCTCCCACCTCAGCCTGTGGAGTAGACAGGACAACAGGCACACATCACCACACCCAGCTTAGACACCTATTTTTAAATAACTATGTTAAATTTCTTCAAGAAGATAAAATATAAAATAATGAATTTCAACAGATAACTAGACACAATTTTAAAAATGAGGAATTCTAGAACTGATAAATAACCAAAATTAAAACTTCAATAGATGTATTTAATGGTAGACTACAAGCAACTGAATAAAATGTTAGTACATTCAAAGAAAGATCAAAAGGAACTATAGGCCAGGCATGGTGGCCCATGGCCGTAATCCTAGCACTCTGGGAGGCCGAGGCAGGAGGATCACTCAAGCTCAGGAGTTCCTGAGCAAAAGTGAGACCCCATCTCTACTAAAAATAGAAAAATTAGCCAAGCATCATGGGGTGCACCTGTAGTCCCAGCTACTCGGGAGGCTGAGGCAGAAGGATCGCTTGAGTCCAGGAGTTTGAGGTTGCAGTCAGCTACAATGACGCCTCTGCACTCTACCCAGGTGACAGAGCAAGACTCTGTCTCCCCAAAAAAAAAAAAAAAAAAAAAAAAAAAGGAACTATCTCAAATGAAGCACACAGAGTCAAAAGGATGGGAAATATTGCAGAGAAAATAAAGAGAATAAAAGATACAGGGAAAAACCTCTGATGTATAATTGCAGAGGATAACAGAATAATATAGAAGCATCATTTGAAGAGAGGTCATATCTGAAAATGTTGTAAAATGACAGAAGGTATCAAGCCACCGATTTCAAAGCCCTATAAAACCTATACATGAGGTGCATACAGAACTGCTATAAAAAGTTAAAAATAACATCTTAAAAGCAGCCAGGAATAGACTATCTTCAAAGAAGCAATAGATAGATAATTTTTGATAAGAATTCAGTGTCATTGAAAGCTAGAAAGGAATGGAATGATTTTTAAATGTTGAAACTGCCTACTTGAATTCTATACCTCATAAAAATATTTTTCAAGAATGAAAAAAATATATTTTAAGACAAAAAAAAAAAAAACACACTAAAGAATTTGTCACCTAGCAGGCCCACACTAAAGGAAATACAAAAAGGTATTTTTCAGACAGAAAGAAAATAATCCCAAGTAGAAGCCTGGAGATGCAGGAAGAAAGAAGGAGCAAAGACTGAATGAACACTAACCATATGAACAGGACTAATGTCTTGTGGGGTTTAATATAGAAAGAGAATTAAAAGAACAACAACATATAACTTAGTAGTGGAATTTATTAAGTTAACGAATCTTAAGGTTGCTTAATTTGTCTGGAAACAGGTAAAACTACCAAAAAAAATTAAAAATACGTGTGATTTTAAAAGAAAGTCAATAAAGAATGGTAAAATTACACAGTTTTCAAATAACCAGAGGGAAAAACAAAACAGTAAAAAGTACCTGATAAATCCAAAAGACACAAAAGGAAAAGGACTATAGAACAGATAAGACAATAGAAAATATATAATAAAATAGTGCTTTAAATCCAAGCATTTAAACAATTATATTAAATGTAAATGGATTTATTAATACTTCAGTAAGAAAAAAAAGATTGTCAGACTAGATAAAAAATGAACTCCAAACATACACTCTTTATAAAAAAAAATACAACTAAAAAGCAAGGTATATAAAAGACTAAGATTACTGGGAAGGAAAAAGATATACATAAATGTTAAACTAAAGACAGCAAGAATAGCTATATTAATAACAAGAAAGCTTTAAGGTTAAAAAGCATCTTAAATAAAGCAGAGGACTTTTATTGATAAAAATTTAATTCATAGGGAAAATAAATAATTCTAAACTTGTATGTATCAAATAACATAGCCTCAAAATACAGCAAAAATTAGAGCTATAAGGAGGAAAAGACATATCCAGAAACATAATGGAAATACCTTGCTCAATAACTGCTAGAATGAAAAGAAAAAGTCAGTAAGGATACGAAGATCTGAACATGATCAGCAAGTACACTTAATGGACTTAAGTAGAACGTTAACCCAAAACATTCTTTTCAGGCACACACAGCACACTGATGAAAATTGATCACATCTTGGGCTAAAAAGTAAATCTCAACAAATGGCAACATACTCAAATGATGAAGAGCATGTTCTCCTAACACAACGCAACTAAATTACAAATCAGTAACAAAAAAAGATGAAGTCTCCACGTGTTTGGAAATTAAGCAATACAATTCTAAAGCACATATTATTCAAGGAAGACAACAGAATCAAAAATTTAGAAATATTTTCAAAAGGAAGGATAATAAAAATATATACCCTAACTTTTGGGATGCAGCTAGCCACATTTAGAAAAGAACTTTTAGGTTTAAATGCATATATTAAAAAGATAAAAGACTGAAGAAAATCTGTTAAATATCCATCTCAAGAATTTAGGGAGAAAAAACCCCCAGCAATTTTGTCCAAAGAAGGGAGGAAGAAGGAAATAGATATAAGTATCAACAAAATAGGCTCTAAAGAGACTCTAAAATAGTCCTCTAAGAATGCTAATAACACTTAAAATCTCTGACAAGTATAATCAAGTAGAGATGCAAATAACTAATGTCAAATGAAAAAGGAAACATTATACAGATCCTACAGGCATTAAAAAAAGATACTAGAATAACTTTCCATCAAAATTTAATATTAGAGAAAATAGATAATTTAGGAAAAAAAATTTACCAAAAATTGACATGCAAAATAGAAAATGTGAACAGTCTGATAACTAGCTTTTGCTTTCTTCATAGTATCTTTTGATGATTACTTTTAATGTACTCCAAATTAACAGTTTTTTCCTGTATAACTAGTGTATCGGGTCTCCTGTTTAAAACATCTTTACCTACTTCACCAGCAACAAGATACTCTCATAGATCTTCCAGAATCTTTACTTCGTCTTTCAGGTTTAGACCCCTAGTCATCGTAGAAAGGACTTTTGTGTTTGTGAAACGGAGATAATACTTCATTATCTTTTTCATATTGATTTTGTATTCTGTAACCATGTAAAATGTATTTTTAATAATCTACAAATTTATTTGAAATTTTTACATATACAATCACGTCATCATGAATAGCAGCAGTTTTATGTCTCCTCTAATTTTTTTATTTGTTTATCTTCTAGACTGGATAGAAATAATTGTTATATAGAAGACAGAGTGGTGATAGCAGCATTGTTTTCTCATTCCCAAACTTAAAAGGATAAACCTTCAACATTTCACCATCTAATGATGTTTGCTGTAGGTTTTTTATAATTGCCCTTTATCAGACTAAGCAAGTTTCTGTCTATTCTAGTTTCCTAAGAATTTCTGTCATGAATGGGTGATATCTTTTACCAAATGCTTTTCTGATTATCTCTACTGAGAATCATTATATACTTTCTCTCCTATATTCTGTTAATATGAAAAATCACATGTATTTAATTTTAAATGTTAAGCCTACCTTACCTTCCTGGAATCAACCCACCTGGGTTTTGATATATCATTTGATTTTCAAATGTTAAATCAGCCCTATACTCCTTTATATACATTGCTCGATTAAATTTTCAATGGTTTAAGAAATGTTTTATTTATTTCATCAGGGATACTAACTACAGTTTTCTAATGATTGATTGTATCTGGTTCTGACATCAGGGAAATTCTGGCCTCATAAAATGATTTGGGCAATGTTCCTCCTCTATTTTCTGAAAGAGCATATATTGTATACGACTGATTTTATTTCTTCTTTAAATGTTTGGTAGAATTCACCATTGAAGCTATCTGAGCCCAGAGTTTTCTTTGTTTTTGTTAATAATCTTGTTTTATGGATGACAAAAAAATTCTATCTAAGGGGGGGCAAACTGAAGACTAAAAGACAAAGTGTGTATGTATAGACATACATGAATGTTTGATTAAATTAAACAGCTTCTGCACAGCAAAGGAAATACTCAACAGAGTAAATAGACAACCTACAGATTGGGAGAAAATGTTAGCAAACTATACATCCAATAAGAAGTGGTCCCCAACCCTTCTGGCACCAGGGACCAGTTTCATGGAAGACAATTTTTCTACCGGGGTGGAGGGTCTTGGAGGGGTGGAGCTCAGGTGGTGATGCAAGCGATGGGGAGTGGCCGTAAATACAGATGAAGCTTCGTGCTTGGTGGGTGTAGCTCACCTCCTGCTGTGCAGCCCCCAGTTCCTAAGTCTCATGGAAGACAATTTTTTCACGGACTTGGGGATGGGGGAGCTCTGTGGCCCAGCCCAGTCCCTAACAGGCGACAGACTGCTACCAGTCTGTGGCCCAGGGGGTGGGGACTGCAGCGATAAAGGGCTAATATCCAGAATCTACAAAGAACTCAAACAAATCAGCAAGAAAAAAGCAAATAACCCCATTAAAAAAACATGAACAGAAGATTCCCAAAAGATAGACAAACAGCCAAGAAACTTATGAAGAAATGTTCAACATCACTAATTATCAGGAAAACGCAAATTAAAACCACAATGAGATGTCACCTTACCCCTGTCAGAATGGCTATAATTAAAAAAAACAATTGATACAGGCATGGATGCAAACAGAAAGGAATGCTTATACACTGTTGGTAGGACTGCAAATTAGTACAATCTCTATGGAAAACCGCATGGAGATTCCTCAAAGAAATAAATGTATATTTACCATTCGATCCAGCAATCCCACTACTAAGTATCTACCCAAAGGAAAAGAAGTCATTTTATCAAAAGGACATCTTCACTTGAACGTTTATCACAGCACAATTCACAATCACAAAGATGTGGAATCAACCTAAGTGCCCATCAGTTCATGAGTGGATAGATAAATACGTGCGCACACGCGCCACACACACACACACATATACCATGGAGTACTATTCAGCCATAAAAAGGAAGGAAATAATGTAATTTGCAGCAACTTGGCTGGAACTGGAGACCATTATCCTAAGTGAAGTATCTCAGGAATGGAAAAACAAACACCACATGTTCTCACTAATAAATGGGAGCTAATAAATGGGCACACGTGGGCACAAAGAGATGTAAAGGTCATTGGAAATCAAGAAAGGGGAGGGGGGAAGAAGGGAAGGGGTAAAAACTTACCTATCGGGTACAGTGAACACTATTCGGGTGATAGGCACACTTAAAATCCCAACTTAAGCATTATACAAGGTATCCATGTAACAAAAACATTTGTACCCCCTTAATATTTTGAAATAAAAAAGCAAATAATTTTTATGCCCCAAGAGGCCTTGAAAAATTTATGAGAGTTCAAGAGAACACAAAAACATTCATACTGTCATGACTTAGGCTTTTATAAATTTAAAAATATTATACTATATATAGTATATATTACATATACTATAAATGTTTAAACCCCCTCAGTGAGTATGTATTAATAATATTTGTAATTTGATTAAAAGCAATAAATGGCAGTTGGAGCTGTCCACAAATGGAATAGGATCTCCCCCATACTCTGTTCTGAGCCTGTAGTAATTGTGAGGATGGGCTTTCTGACATGGCTACAAGATTGTTTCAATTTGAAGATCCTATTAGTTTATTTCATTAGCCTTTCACTTTTCACACAGTCAGAACAAAGTAGTACCTAACTCTTAGATGAGTGAGGAATACCATTTTGAACTCCATAACCAAAAAAGAGAGAGGTGACGGTTCAGGTTTGTTGCAAGGGGGGCTGTTACTGTCCAATAGAGAAGCCAAAGGAGTTAGAAATAATAACAGGGAAAAAATAAAGTGTTGAGCCTGGAAAAAAATGGCAAGTATCTCCCAAATTACTCAGAGGCCATCTGGAAGACATTAACACAATACTTTTATTTCTAATGAGTTTAAAGCAACTCATTTTATACCCTAGTGTATCAGACAGAAGACAGATATAAAGAGAAGTTTCATGCGGTACATTTACAAAACCACATCAAAAGACAGTCTTTATTACTTCACCATAGTTGGACAAACAGGCCAACTTCTTACAATTTCTTGTGAGTCTCTGACTTTATGGTATCACAAGAATATTCTATCATCAACTACAATGCAAATAACAAAATCCTACAATTACGGGAAATAAAGCAGTCAGGCTGGAGGGGAAATAGTTTTTATAATGACATTTCTCAAATCTTTTTATTGGCTCCAGATAAAAGAGTATATATAACTATTATGTAGAAGAGCAAGATTTAAGATACTAAGGAATAACAAATAACAAACATACAAACATGGTATTAATTAGCTCAATTAAGTTACATCTGAATTGAAATACATTAGCAATGTTTAGCCTGTCATTTCATCAACTAGAGACCTTATGAGAATGTGGACAAAACAGGGGCTGTATTAGGGGTTTAGAAGAAAGCTAATTATTAATCAATTAAGCACAGAATACAGGACAGGTACACTTGGTCGGTAATGCACTGTCAAGAGAGGCTGGGTAGGACCTTGGGAGAGCTGCTCACTTAGTGCACTAGATTCTGGCATGGGGGAAGGAAATGCAGTTATGTGATTTTTAAGAAGTATTTGACCTATATTTAGAAGTTCATTTCCATTCCATTTGACATCTGAATTGTTGGTTGACCTTTGAAGGAAAAAAAAAAGTGACTCAAGTTCTAAATGTCTCTTTCCTAATCATGCATTAGGGAGGAAACATGTCTAACCAACCTAGTGGCATTGATAAGAATAAAGTACATAATATCAATAATGTTCTGACATCACCCAGAGAGGTCAGTTGACTTACCCAAGGTCATAGCAAATTCGGAAAAAGAAAGCAAGGCTTTCCTACATCCAACTAAGCATATGAGCTTTCCTGTAATACACAGAGCTTATACTCTGAGGCTTTGAAAAATTATCTTTTTTTAAAAAATTCCAAGCTGAATTTAACATGGCATTCTGGCTGGGTTAAATTTAAATATTTAACATATCTTCTAGCATTATCCAGCTGAAAGAAACAAATGAGAGAGGCAGGATCTTGTAATGATTAGAGGATACTTTTGGAGTTAAAAAAAATTTAATTTTAAATCCTAGTCCCTACTCTTAACCTTGAACAAGTTAATTAATCTCTCTGAACTTCCATTTTCCTTCTGTAAAATGGAGATATGAGATAGTTTTTGCAAACCATGGTGCCTCAATATCTAGTAAGTGTTCAATAAATAGTACCAACTACAGTTATTAATAGTCAATATTGCTTCCTTCCTTCCTTCATTCTGCCCTTTTTCCCCCTTCCTTCCTTCCCTCTCTATATAAAATTAATGTTATAATCATTCACTAGTTCACCTTTAGATAACCCAGACATGAAGGTGATTTTTCTATTATAATACTTCTTCTGAAAAAAGTGAAAATCAATCATTCAATAAAGCTGTGCACAGCCGTAACAAAACCTATTATTTCTCTCAAGTGACTGACATTTCAAGGAAAGCATTGAACTAAAATAACAATGACTAAGAAAGCACCATTTTAAGAAGCCACATATTCCCACAGATTTCTTACTACCACACACATACCTCAGTTCTTGGGAATCATTAATTGTGAACAACTACTTTATGCCAAATAAACTGGGAAATGCTAAAGCTAAATGTTAAAGTTATAAACATTCCTACAGCTTCAAAAGATGTTCATATAAAGTATTAGCTATTAGCACAACCTTGTTGAGAAAACAACTTGTCATTAAATAATGCAAGCTGTTAGGTAGATCTATTGTTTTATAAAAGCAATAGTTAAATGCCTTTTATTGCCAAAAAAAAGTTTTCTTGACTTTCATTTCCCAGATTTCAGCAAGTACAATTAAATGAACTTAAAACTGAGTAATTTCATTGTTCTGCCACTCTCTAAAGCTTTCAAAAGCCTGCTCAATTAGCAAAGTAAATCTTTTTTGTTTGTTTCTAGATCTTTTTTTCTTCTTGTCTTTCCTATGTATTACTCTTCAGGCAATTAACAAATTGTGTCTATTAATCTAACATATATCTCACTTCCTCAGTGATTCCTACTAACCTGCTAACGTTCAAATTCCATCTTCTTGGTCGAAACATTTTGCTTTATCTTTTCTGGAGACAGGTCCTGACAGACCTTTTCTATTTTGCATGAGGCTCTCCCACTACAAAAGTGGATTCTTTCTCTTACCATCCCAGGGCCAACCAGCATCTCCAGCCTGCCATCTCAGCCTGCTCTAATTCAGCATTTGGAAATTAAAAAAAAAAAAAAAAAAATCCCTCCTCTGAAGCAAGTTCACTGTCTCTACTCCAGAGACTGAAACCTGCCTCCCACACCATTTATTGGAGCCATTTCCTGACTCAGCATTACCTTCCTAGCGCTTTCTTTGGAAATGCAGCATGAGCAATGTGGATGAATTAGAAGGAAACTCTTCTGCAGAGATTTACATCTTACAAGCAGGTAATAGATAAATTTTAAGTATCCTAAAATAAATGTTTGTAAACAGTGAATGGTTTGGGATTTAAACAAATGGTTTTTGATCTGCTTCAAACTCAGCTAAGCATTTCCCTCTGCATGATGCTCTTTTCGGTGATACACATCTATAAAACTCCCAAGTTTTAGCCGCTATTTTTTTAAAAAGGCATCTAATTGGGTTGGATGTGCCAGTCTCCAGATGGTCAGCTTTTTTTTTTTTTTTTTTAATGATGTAAAGAGTCCTTTTATGGACTAACAAATGGCAGATTGTTCAAAAATCTTGAAAGTATGAATTATTAGAAATCAATTCTCAATAAAGCATTGCCCATCCAGGCTCCCAAACTAGAAACCTTGATCTTTGATAACCCTCAGCTCCTAAATTCAGAAAGTCACCAAAACCAATCATTTTCATCTCAGATATGTCTCTGGAATTGGTTTCTCACTCATCCCAATGACTTTGGGCTCTCAGACCTAGTTTAAAATAATCTCTTACACGGGCCCCACATCCCTGCAGGTCACTGTCCTACGTGCAGAAAATCGTCATCAAAAGCAAAGATGAGCATGTTCCTTCTTGCTACTAAAAAATCTGAGACCTGCAATGATTCTGAGATAGAATTAGGACTGCTGATGTGCGTAGGAAGATGCCGTCCATGACAGCCATCGCCCATCCCTATCCCCACCCCGCCAGCCACGCTTGTTTCAGCCACCAGTATTACTCACCACTTCCTGAATGTGTCAGGATCTTTCAGAGACTGATGCCTCTGAGGGAGAAATCAGTTTTTCTCCCATGAACACTCTGCAAACTCCTACTTAACCTTCAAGTGCCAGTTCAACTGTCATCTTTCTAGAGTGAGGGCCTTCTTCCCCCTTACTCAGGTGGAGTTGATCACTTCATGTCCTGTGTTCTCACAGCACATTGCACTGTCTGCTGTCTGTGCCAGCATTTACTTTGTTTGAACTGTGATTTCTCTCTCAAACGTTGCCTGTCTGTTCCCCATTCCCAACTAGAGCCTAAGTTCTCCTAAGACACGGACTATGTATTATTCTTAAGTGGGTAAGCCCTGTGGATATTAGCACGTATTGAGTCCCCTACTACATATTAGCTTATCATGATCTAACAAAAAGTGCATGAAATTTAAAACAGGCAACTTCTGGGTTTAAGTCATAGCCCCATCTTTTTCTAGAAACTTAGCTGTGGAACCCTGGCTTCCTCTCTTATAAAATAGTTAATACAACCAACTCAAGGGGTACTTTTTGAGAACTGAGTGACATTAAATGAGGTGATATATGAACTTTGCCTGGAGAAGTCTAGGCATGAATACAACAAAAACAATGATAAAATGGCTCTGACATCTACTCAGAACCTATTCTGTGCTGGGCATTGCCCTAGCCCTGTTACCACTGTTGGGGCTCAGAAAACAATATCCCAAAATGAAGGCCCCAGAAGTAGCCTCCGAAGCAAAAGTTTTTCTCTGACCTCCCTCTGCCCTCCTGTCTCTCAGTTCTATTCTCTCCCTGAGGTTAGAAGTAGAAACCATTATAGAATGCCTCTTCCCCAAGATAGGTTATAGAAACCAGAACCCCTTTTCCACAAAGCCAGCCACAGAACCTGAAAATACTACTCTAACTTTCCCCCTGCCTTTCTGTGTAAAGACTGGCCTTAAAGAAATTCTCTGAACTACCTTGATTGATTGTAGATCATAAGACCCACACTCCAGAAAGGATCCTGCCTCACACCCAGAAGGAAGGAAGCAATACATGCTCTTCTTGGCTCAGGCCAAGAAGAATCTAGACAGAAGGCCTTGCTGGGTTTTCACGCTCAATCTTGTAACATTAGATCACACCCCTTTTGTCCAGTCCTATTTCTGCATGGCTGCTCATACTTTGTTGCACCTAAGCATAAAAATGGACAATTTCCCCTGTATCTTTTGGTCTTCATTCTGAAGGCTCCCATGATGTATACATGTTAAATAAATTTGTATGCCTTTTCTCCAATTAATCTTTCTTTGATGAGTTGATTTTTCAGCAAACCTTCAAGAGGCCAAGGTCCTTGACCCCTACACAACCCACACAGTGAACATCATTAACCCCTCCATCTTACCAACTAGGAACCAAGGCCCACAAAGGACAAGTGAGCTGGCCAATGCCACATGGTAAGTACCCAGCAAAGCCAAGACTCAAACCTAGTTGGGAATTCTACCATACACTCTATAACATTCTCTTACATAAGTGCCTAAATTTTTATCTGATCCCTCACCAAAATCCCTTCTATTTTCTTCATTTTACAGATGAAAAAAACTGAGGCTCATATAAGTGACTGGCCCCAAATCATACAGCTACAATGTGAACAAGCTAGGATTCAAATCCAAATAAGTCTAAATTCAAAACCTAACAGCCCTTTGGTCAAAAGCCATGGACTATTACAAAAGGTACAAACGTACTGAAGAATAGAGAAGAATGTGTACCTCAGGAAAAGTACCTGGGTTAGGGTAATTTAAAATGAAGTAAGATTCCCTCTGTTTAAGATTATCAGGAAAACCTTCATGGAACAAGAGGGGTATTAAAAGGATTTGAAAAGTAAAAACTGAAACCAAAAAATTTGAAAACTATTATATTAAGAACCAAAAACAACAGAGAAGGAGCTTTCAAAAAAAGGGGGGAAGTCAGCAAATCAGGAACACAGAATTGTAGGGTGTGCATGGGGACAATGAGCCTGATTCACCAAGGGGAGTGGGGAAGTAAAAGAGAAATCGTGAGCATGGAGGACCTCAAATGCAGTCAGCGCATGTACTCAATTAAGTTTGAATGGGGAGCCCTTGGTGAGGTTTGAGAAATAAAGTGAACTCAATCAGACCTGGTCATTGCAAAAATGAGTCAAAAAGAGTAAGGAGGTGGGAAGTGGGGAATGAATCCAGGCAAGAGGCTTCAAACAGAGTAGTGGTGGTGGCCCCGGGGCTAGAGAGGCAGATTCTTGGAGCAGCTGAAAGGACACATGTGAGAGGCTGCAGTGTCATCGGGGCAGATGACAAGGTTTTGAACCTGGGAGAGAACAAGAATAGTAATGCCACTCCAAGAAAGTGGGACCACTCAATGACATTTTGCAGAGGAGTCTGGTTTTAGATATATTGAATCTAAGAAACCACTGGCGGTTTTCAGCAGGCAGATAGAGATGAAAAATTAGAGCCCGCAGAAGTGACTGGAGTTGGTAGTGTGAATACAAGTCAGTACGAATGCAGGTATGTATGCATAAAGACAAAAAGGAGGGGAGACCGTGGGGGGAGAAACTTAAGGACTTTACATTGGGAAACCTCTACATTTTAGCAGCAGGAAAAAGAAAAAAATAGTATATTTCAGCAAGCCAAGTGCAGAGGAGTTTTTAGGAAGTATTGGTTAATTGCTTCAAATCCTACCAAAAGTAATGGAAGATGAATTCTCAAAACTAAGGGAACATAACATATCTTGTCCAAAATATCTTATATGCCATGACGGGACTAAAAATTAGATAATAAGGGGACAAACAGTAGTAGAAAAGTAGAAGCAAATTCTCCAGGACTTTTGCAAGAAGAGGAAGTCCACATAAGAGGAAGTTGAGGACACTCCCATAAAACTGCAAACTTCTTAGCAAAATTAGAGAAGGCATCCCAGCTCAGAGAGATGGGGCTGGATGGTTGCTGAGAAGACTGGAAGGCATGTGAAACCCGAAGGGCCACCAGCAGGCAGCAATGGTGGGGAATGCAATGTCTGCCCAGCAGTAAGGAGTTAAGCAGACAGCTCAGACTGGGCCTCTGGAAAGTTTAGTGGCTTTTGCCACCATTTTTGTGGCTTTCTCCAGTAACCACTGACAGCTCTGAGTAAGGGAGAAAGAGGTGGTGAATAGCAAAGTAGACACTCTGGAAGGTCAAAAGGCTGAGAAACGCTAAGATAGTAGTGGGCTTCTCTCTGCATGGATCTGCTTAGTAGAGCAGAAAGGGTTCCAGAAATAGAATTTCCTAAATTGCTATTCTGGGGATGCTATCTGTGCTTAATCCACTAGCTCATATAAGAAGTAGACACAAAGCGAAAGGGCCACCGTGCTGAGGTTCCCCAGCAATTATGGAAACACCCCAGGAAGAGGAAAGCCTGGTATGGTGTGAATCTACTACCTGACACTACTGCTGGAACAAATTTGGAAATGGAAGTAAAGGGTCAAGTATATGGAACCCGTCCTTCCCCCACATACACACACCCCTTCTGGCACAATGAGAGTAAAAGACCCAAAGGAAAGGCCTACAGTGGAGTAAATTTCAAAACTATGGTATTATAAAAGGAAACCAACTTTGAGTTAAGGTAACAAAAAAAGGAATTTTGGGGTAGGGGGAATAGCTTTTTTTTTTTTTTTTTTAAATGAGCTCATAGTATCAAAAGGACCCAGAGAAGAGCACATAGATTCACCTGGACAGGGCAGAGGATCAGGACTGTATTACATGGAGGGGAGAATTATGTGCAAACTGTAAATGCCAGAGTGCATGGTGGTACCCATCCGTAAGAAGGACTAAGAAAAGAGCTGATAGCAGGGGTTAATTTAGAACAGCTACACTTATTTTAAAAGTCCATTGGTTCCTGTACTGTGCTACACAGACAATTCTGCTTGGTGAGAGGCAGAGTTACGCTCTTCAGTGATTCAGTCTTATGATTAGATGGCAACAAGTCTCAAACTGAGGCAGGGGCTGGAAGAGAGGACATCTAAGTGCCCATAACGAAGATTTTCTTAAGCAAGAGAAAATACTCTAAGAAACCGCATTCACAGCTTTGCAAGACTCCCCTTCCTCAGAATCCAGACTTCACACACACCAGAGCATACATTTTCTCAAAGGTGTTAGCCGAAGGTGAGGTTGAACAATTTGCTTCAGGAAAACACACACCAAGCAGAAGTAGCACATGTATTAAAGCTGCCGGTTGGGTCTCTTTTCACAGAAAGAGAAGCTAAAATAAGGGCTTAGCCTTAAAAATTTGTCACCAACCACTTACAGCACAGGAAGCAAGCTGGAACTGAGACTATGATCTGTGATAAACTCTGCTACTTATAGACTAGAGTGCCTGCCTAGTTGGTGCTTAGAATGGGAACTGACTCAACATTTAGTAGAATATATTGCCATTATGGCTATAGTTTTTATTATCATCATTTAAAAATAAGGTCTGCCTTCACATGCAGTGCTTGGATCTACTGAGCTCAAATATAATTACACAGAAAAAAGCAGAGAATTTGAATGAGTCATTTCTAAAGACCACATACTTAAACTAATATAACAATTGGTATTTAGGAACCAGCCAATTTATCCATGCTATCCAAGTATAGTCCCATAGGGAAGATAGTTTATTAACATACTCTTATTTCTACTACATATTATTTATTTTCTGGAGCTAGGGACCAAGGAAAGGCTCCTGTTAGAACCTGTCCCCTTTGCCTCTGAACATACTTGTGAAATGCTAACACATTTGTATTCATAGCCTGTAATGATTATTCAAAAATAGATTCAGAGACTCCTGCATAATAGACATAATGGTTAAGAGCAGGCATTTCAGAGTCTAACAGAGCTAGATTTGAATCACATCTTTGCTAATTATCATGACCAGTCTCCTTCTCACTAAAAATGAGCACAATGAAACCTTCAAGGGGTGATATAAGGATCAAATGCCATGTGTAAGACCCTTAGCAAAGTAAGAGCTCAAAAAATGGTGACTATTGTTATTGAAAGGGTCATTAGAGATCATTTAGTTTGCCTTTTACCAGTGAGATCGCACGGTCACAGTTGTGAAACAAAACCAATTCTCATTACCTAGCTCAGTACTCTCTAGCTGGATTTTAGTTTCAAATTATTATTAAATGTTAATGTGACCTTAATTAAAGCCTTGATCCAACAAGGTTGTGAGCAAAATTTGCCTTCCTTGTATCTTTTTCTTGGGCTTTTCTTGTGTCATTTACCTGGTAAAAACTTTCCTCATGCTTACATTGTTTCTTGTTCATGGCAAAGGGGAACATGGGATGGGTTTATGCCTTGTTTATTAATAATCATTTTACCTCTGTGTACAGAAAAGACTAACCAGTTTCTATCTACACTATTTGTTGACTATGTCTGCTGAATAGCAGACCTCAAATTTTCACTTGTAAGTCATCATATCTATAAACATCCACGATCTTTATACCTTGATATAGGCTCCTGTACAAAGTTTTATACAAATCCTTAAAGATGAAAAATATTTCAATAAGTGTTTATCATTTAGCTAAAAGAGATAATCCTTTAGCAAATGCAGCTTAATTAAAAATCTGTTTTATCTAAAGAGGAAGGTGTGTTATTTTAAACTATCAAGAGACTTTAATGATGGGTATATTTACACCTGAAGGGTGCAGTGCGCACTATGTGGGGGAGGGACACGCTTGTAACTCTGACTCAGGCGGTTCAAAGGCAATATATGTAACCTAAATGTTGGTTATGTAACGTAAATATTGGTTCAATACTCTGAAATTAAAAAAAAGAAATTCATGTAAATGGAATCATTAAAAAAATAAATAAATAAAAATGGAAAAAAAGAGACTTTAATGGAGTAAGTGCCATTTCAGAAAAGGATAAAAAAATACTTTAACTTTATCAACATTAGTACTTATACATATCAGATTACTTACCCCAATGTTACTGTAACCTTAACTATATCCATATTTGTTTTCATCTGTGCTTGGGAAAAAAAACCCATAACTGCTATTTTCTTGAGCAATAAATAAAACATCCATTTCTCTCCAATTTTAATAATTTACCTAAAAAAGTTTTGATTTTAAAAATCAAAACTATTACAATTTTCCAGTGAATATATTTTATAGTGTGAAATTTAAAATGTCTTCCAACAACTTTGTAAATTTGGAAATGAAGTAATATTCTGAGAATTCACCTTGCATAATTTGAAATGACCAGCAGAGGGCAGAGCTAAAGATTTGATACTTGAATCCCTATGCATGAATGAGAAGAAATTTCCAAAATGAGGCTGAGGAGTTCTATTTTTGACTGAAATTTAGCATCTCAATTGCTATATTTGCTGAGCTTAGAAACATGCCAAGAAGAAATGTCAACCTAATAATTTCTTCAGCAAAAATTGGAGAAATAAAAATCAACACTGCAATAAAATAATTTTTGTTTTTTTAAAGAGACAAGGTCTCACTCTGTCACGAAGGCTGGAGTACAGTGGCATGATCATAGCTCACTGCAGCCTCAAACTCCTGGCTTATAGTGATCCTCCTACCTCAGCCTCCGGAGTAGCTGGGATTATAGGCTCAAGCCACCGTGCCCAGCAATAAAATAATTTAATGTAGTAACAATGCTGGAATTAGCAGAAGAAACAGAATAATGTAACATTACTAGTACCTTGTTCATTTTATGCACACAAATGTGGTATAATTAAATAACTTACAAATCAAATCAGAAACACTTGGTATATGTGATAAAGGTAAAGAGAAAACATCTGTAAAAATTAATCTCTAAAAAGTAATTTTATCTCTAGCTGTACATGCATTACATAATAACTTCTTAACCAAGAATATGTATCCTATAGACAAGATTATTGCAAAAGTTTTTCATACTTTTCTAGGGTTGTCTGAAACTTTGGTAAACAAAAATGATTATTTTATTCTTAGTCTTAATATTCTATAACTTTAATGTTTCCTGATCCCTTGTATTTCAGAGAGAACATGCTGATAATTATATAAAGGAAGAAGCAAAAGGAAGAAAAATCCCGGGGGTTAGGCCTATGGGTACAGTATACACTGAGTAAGAGTAAATTTAATATTTTTTTTAAAGATAGAATTTTTATTCAGCTACACTTCTAGATCTGAACATCTGCATTTTACGTCTCAAGTTTTTTTCCAAATAAGAACAATGAGGAGATAAACAGAGAAAGTCCTTGTAAGAAATAAAAAGTCACGTTAATTCCATTGAAGAGTCTGTTAACCACCTGGAGACCAACTCAGTCTCTCTCTCAGCTGAGCAGTTTCTCAATTACACACAAGAAGTTAACCAAAGCCTTAATGAGCAATCCGGGGAAAATATTCCATCATTAAGCTTAGTTTTAGCACAGCACCTCTCCTCAGCTGAGGTGTAACTCCTGAGAATTCAAAGGTAGCAACTCCTTTGAGTTAAAGAAAAAAAACCGAGAGCAGCTTCCACATTGAAGTAGCAACTAATACTCACAGAACACACCTTCTAGAGCAAGGTTTTCCCAAACTTGGCTGATCAAAAACACATATTCCCAGAGCCCACCCTCAGATCTAGTCAATCAGACTTTCCAGAAGTGGAGCCCAAGAATCCACATTTTAGAAAGCTCCCCAGGTAGCACAGTAACATGGAAGAGAGTAGCATAAGATGAAGCTGCAGACCTAGCCAGGAAGTAGCTAAGAGAGGCCCCTGCAGGCCATAAAGGAGAGGCCCGGGCACAGTGGCTCATGCCTATAATCCTAGCATTTTGGGAGGATCACTTGAGACCAGGAGTTTGAGACCAGCCTGGGCAATAAAGAGACCCCACCTCTACCCATAACAGAAAAATTAGCCGGGCATGGTGGCGCGCACCTATAGTCCCAGCTACTTGGGAGGCTGAGGTAGGAGGATCATTTAAGCCCAGGAGTTTGAGGTTGCAGTGAGCATGATGACGCCACTGTACTCTAGCCTAGACAAGAGTGAGACCCTGTCTCCAAAAAGAAAAAAAGAAAAAGAGTTATGGTATTATCCTCAGGTTAAAGCATCTCCAGCCACTGTAACAAGATCTACTTGGTTTTTAAAAAATTACTCTTTCGTGGAGAAGGAATGGAAGAGAGCAAGAGCAGAACCACGGAGACTAATTAGGAGACTATTGCTTGAGTCTAGGTGCAAGACAAAGGTGGCGTGGACCAGGGTGAAGGCCACAGAAAGAGAAAGAAGGCCAATAGACTGGCTGTGGAGGATGGAGAAAGGGCACAAGATGTGGAGTCGGCTTTCTTGGGTTGGAATTCCATTTCTGCCACGTACCAAACAGCGTGACCCTGGGCAAGTTACTCACCCTAAGTCTCAGTTTTCACATCAGAAAATGGAAGTCAGATTCAATAAGTTATTTAAATTAAAATTTATTAGTTGAAGTGATCATGTTAAAGCACTTGGCAAAGTACTTGCTTGGCCCTCAGTAAGCACTGAATCATGGCATAAAGAAACAAGAAACAAAAGGTCCCAATTTTCTATCTCTCTCCTCCATTCCTGCCACCTGAACTGGGGGGAACCAAATAGACCCACCTGGACTCCCTAATCTGCATTCACCATGGGATCTAATTCCATCTTACCCAGAGAATAGTATCCACCATTAGGTCTTCATAGCCTATCTCCAAAGTCTAAAATTCCCACTCTATCAAAATAACATTTTAAAGGACACACCCTGTAGCAGTTGTCAAGTGAAATGGCACAATAGTGATATCAGACTGGTGTCCACTAATTCAGGGGGCAAAACATCAAGTCCAAACAGCCTATATTGAAAGTGAATTTTTTCTTATCTAAATAGCAAGTCAGGCAATCTACTCTTCACTATACACTTTTTGTTTTTTAAATCATTTTGCAAAGCAGCATATGTAGACCACTATCTTTCAGCTACACAATTTATACCTGGGAAGGAGAGTGATTATAAGCACAAACAGATGGCACCCTCAAAGACCGGCTAATTCGTGCACAGATCTCAGAAACTGTCTCTTGAGCTCCCCCTGTCTGCAGGGTATCATGTCAAGTGTTGCAGCATTCTGAGGTTCATAATGCAGGATTTCTGCCTCTGCCCTCAGCTTGGCTTCTGCTGCCATCTATTTTGAACCTGAAAGTCACTTCATAGTCCAGTAAATACTAGGTGCATTTTAAATATAATATTAAAAGAAAATGCTTTTCTCCACCCCATCTGTGACCCTGGGACCATAGTTCTTCTCCACTTCTAAGAAGTCCTCTTCTCCATCCTTCTTCAGTAAACATAATCAAAATACAATCAATACTTACCAAAACCTACCTGGTACCTTGAGAAACTCAGTATCAGAAAACAATGATAACAATTAAGCAACAGTATTCCTACCCACAGGCTTAAATGCGGGCTCTCTCCCAACTTTGGAGCTATCAGGAAACTTAACTCATCTCTGATCTGTACCCTTTAGTCTCTGATCAAAACTGTTGTCCTCTCAGGCAGCAGCTCCCAAATAACCAGTGACGCCAGGCTTTTCACATTGAGCACAATGGAAATTGGAATCTGAATTACCTGGCTCCAACTGAGGTTTGGCTTTGAGTACCTGGTTTCCCTAGGCTGAATGGCCCAACTCAACCCCCTGACTTCTGAGGCTTTCTCTCCTGAGCCCCAGATACAAATAACCAATTGCTTTTTGCATAAATTTAAGCAGATATCCTCAAATTCTGTAGGATCTAAATTGAACTGGCTGTCTTTGCAACCTGTTCTTAACTTGTATTTTACACACAGTAAATAGCATCACCCTCTACCCTATTGCTTAAGCCAGACACCTGGACATATCCTCCTTGTCTCTGCCCTCTCCCTCACCTTTATCCAATCAATCAAATCCCCAAGGCTTGTCATTTCTATCTTCTAAAACAGTGCTTCCCAAAGTGTGGTGCCCAGACCAGCAGCATGAGCATCACCTGCGAACTTGTTAGAAATACAAATGCTCTGGCCCCATCCCAGACCTCCTGAATCAGAAACTATGGAGATGGAGCCCAGTAATTTGTATTTTAACAAGTCATTCAGGAGATTCTGACTCTCCGAGTTTGAGATTAGTATGAGTAATGATACTAATCTGCCCTTTTTTCATCCCAAATTTCTTTCCCAAATACAAGTCAAATTATTTTATTAATTATGGTAGTGTGAGAAGAAAGTTAAGATGTATAATTTGTTAAAGGAAAAGCTGAATTTTTTGTACTAGTGCAAGTCCCTGGATATTTAGAAGTCTTTTAAAAGAAAAAAAAGTGTAACCACATGTAACATTTTTAAAAAATAAAAGGATATTCTACTACGTACCTCTTTCATAGTTGAGGGCAATATATCCCTCTCCTGGATTATTGCAACAGCCTCCTCAGAGTCTTCCAGCCTCCAAACCACACCCACAGCACACCCCTCAGTCCATACTCCACCAACACCCAAAATGCTCTCTCTAAAAACATGAATCTGATCAGTCATACCCCTCCACCTAACGCCCTCCAGTGGCTTCCTACTGTTCTCAGGTTTAAGGTCCAATTCCTAAACCATTTTTCCAAAAGCTTCACAAATGGCCCTGGGGATCATCAAGTATCATCTCTTAAGACATCTCTTCTGCCCCTGTCCCTCCAGCTGTGACTCTAGCCTCCAGGCATACTGACCACTCAAAACCTCAGAACTCTTCTATCACCTTCCATTAAATACTATGCCACTGTGTCTGTTCACACAAAAATAGCCACTTTTGACAGTAAGCTACGTAAGAACAGAAAGAGGATCTGCATTTGTCATGGAAAAATTCAATAAATATTGTGCGACTGGCTAGTGACCACACGTGGTTAGAGACAGAAAGAAAAGTCAAACTCATAGAATAAATTCACTTTCTATATGTTACCTGAGTATAGACTAGGGGTCAACTACAGCCTGCAAGCCAAAACTGGCCAGCCTGCTTCTGTAAATAAGTTTTATTAGGAAACACAGCCATGTTTATTCATTGTGTATTGTCCATGGCTGCTTGTGCACTACAATGGCAGAGTTGAGTGGTTGTGACAGACACTGTAAAATATTTACTAAAGCCTAAAATATTTCCTATCTGGCCCTTTACAGAAAAACCTTGGCAACCCCTGATCTAGACAATAAAGATGATGAAAAGAGAATAAATTTTTGTTCAGACTTCCAAAGTCCAGTAAAAATTGAAAAAACAAAAGCCCTCTAAGCTCCTAGATGGGATGATGTTTTCTCATTGCAAGGTACCTTCACTTTGCCATAGAGTCCCAATTCTGTACTTCTCCTGGGTCTTCAGATGAGGGAAAGGTCACAAGAAATACAAGTCACATCAACAGAACTAATTAATATTCAATGCATATCCAGGAACAGGATAAGAAAAGAAAATCATGACAGAAAAGTTGGGCTGAGTCACCCATTTTAATAAAAGTCCATCAAACAAATTCAAAATGAATTCTGAGTCACCCAACACTGTTTGCCAAATGGGTGATAAAAAGTACCAGTTCTGAAAGCCAAAATGGATATCTAAGACAGCCTAATCCTTTTAAGTGAGGAAAAACAAATCATAAAGAAGAAAGTATGTCATTTCCTTAAAAAGGGTGACTGCCACAAATGTGTTTTTAAAAAATTCGTCTTTCTAAGTTTCAATTAACTTTATGGTTAGTGAACATTCTAAAATCCAGAAAAGTATTGACTGGTAGCAATAGTTACCAGAAAACTTCATGGCAAGGAGACTAACAATAATTACCATTACTACTTGTGCAACAATACTCTTGAATTGAGCATAATGGAGGAAAAAAAATCACCTGTTTTGCCTTCTGAAATAAAATACACAAACAGCAGCACATATTAGAAATTTACTAAATCATATATATGACCAGAAAAATAAAATCATCTGAAAATATGCTTAAACATGATACTCTCAATGTATGCTTAAAAATACATGTAGATTAAACAAGCTCACACCTGTAGTCCCAGCTACTCAGGAGGCTGAGGCAGGAGGATTGCTTGAGCCCAGGAGTTTGAGTCCAGCCTGGGCAATATAGTGAGATCCTGCCTCTTTAAAAAAATGCTTAAAAACATATGTATAAAAATGAGTACTAATTACTACAGGATCCAGTCATACAACCATTCATTGAGTGGTAACAGGACAAATTACCATAAATTGCAGGAACAAATGAAATGTGACAGAGTCCTTTTTAAAATGATAGAGTCCACAGAAATAACAATTTTAAAAATATGTATTAAAAGCCTTCTACTTCACAATGAACTGACTACAAACATGGTGAACACAATTTGATCCACCAAATAATCAATATTGTGGTAAAGAAAAGTTACCAATACAGGGAAATTTTTTTTAAACCACACAAGTGTACAGATTTCAAAGAAAGAACTGCAACTTCTTAATACATATCCACTTATTATATTCTTTATGAAATAAATCTATTTTATAACTAAAAATAAAATTGGATGAAAAGATGCCCCTTAGATGAAACTTAGAACAGTAAGCAGATTTCTTCCTGTTTATATTTATTGATTGTTCCCATCAATAATTTTACCTCATGAGAATTATCCAACCAATGAAAGCAAACTTATTCCATGTGGTAAAGTTCTTTGAAAGAGAAGAACAATGCTATAAAATGTTGTCAAAACCTGCTGTTCCAGCCCTTTTTGGTTCCTTTCATTCTTTCATGCCACATTATCTATAAAGGTTACAGACACTCACACACATACTCACAGAGAGAGCTAAATAGGTAAGTCATATGCCAATATTTGAATGTGATACTTCCACAGACAGAACCAGGGAAAGCATGGAGTCACTACAGAATGGTCAGGATCATAACACCAACTGGGCATGATGGATTCACCTTCACAATTTGCAGTTATCTCCCCATAGCTTTTCCTACTCTCTCCATTTCCTTTCTACTCCATCCAGAAGGATGTGAGGGAGTGAGGTCTGGGGAAAGAATGTGGTAATTACAGCAGTAAAATCAAGAGTAGCAAATGAATTAAGAAAGGAGGATGGCAATAAGCCCAGAAGCAGAGATCCAATACAGAGTTAATTCCCAGATTAATTAACTCTGGAGCAAATCCATATTCCATCCCATCTTCCATCTTCTCACCCTCCGAGTGCTTTTAAGATTATCAAATATAGGCGGAGCATGATGGCTCATGCCTGTAATCTCAGCACTTTGGGAAGCCAAGGTGGGAGGACCACTTGCAGCCAGGAGTTCGAGACCAGCCTGGGCAACATAGCGAGACCCCATTTCTAGAAAAAATTTTAAAAATTAGGTGGGTGCGGTGGTGCACATGTGTAGTCCCAGCTACTCATAGGTAGCCCCTGATCGTTCAAAACAATTCACTTAATACATTCTCCAGTTCCTCTCTCCTCAGCCATCATGGCTTTCCTTACTGTTCGTTCTTCACACAATCAAGGCATATTTATTGAATGGCTATGTCAGGTTCTATGATAAGAACTTGAAAGACAATAATTAAAAACAGTAATCACTGATAATTACCTGACACGATGTGCCAGGCATTGTGCTAAATGCTTTATAAATTAATCTCATTTAATCTTCAAAACACCCCCAGACGTAGACATTATATATTACACATGAAAAATTTTAATGTGATCTTAGGTAAACGTTCTAACCTCTTAAGTAGGTAGAGGAGATGGGATTAGAACCCAGTCTAGGACCAGAGCCCACCCATTCCTAACCACTCTGGGAGACCTGTCAGGTAAACACAGGGACACGGCATTACACACAAATGGATTTGCTCAAGGGGACACCTTCACATAAAATTCAATTTGCATTCAGTCATGACAGGATAAATAGCCAATTTTAATCCATGTGATAGGTCCTGTGAGAGAGAAAACCCAGACTTAGATGGTTAAAGAAGGTGTCTGGGAAAGAATGGTTTCTAATTCTGAACAGCATCCTAGGAAAATGTAGAACTTAACTGGGAAGTAACAGTTGGGAGCAGAAGCAGCAGCCCTGGAGGTGAGAGAAAGCGCGGACGTTCGGCAACACTTCCGCATGGTGAGTGTTTGGAGGAGCGGAAAGGGAAGTGAGTCATGAGCTGCAGAAGTAGGAAAGTGTTGAAAGGTAGGAGGAAGACCATGGACGTCCAAAGAATTTGGAATTTATTCTGACAGAGAAACCATTAAAGGTTTTATATAGAAAAATGGCATGATCAGATGTATGCATATCACTGGGTTTCTCAACCTTGGCACTGCTGACATCTTGTACTGGATGACCGTTGGGGGAAAGAGGGAGGCATCCTGTGCGTGGTGGAACGCCTGGCCGTGCCCTTGGCCTCTACCCACGAGATGCCAGTTGCACCCCTCCCCCCACTGTGGCAACCAAAAATGTCTTCAGTCATTGCCAAATGTCCCCTGGAGGGCAACATGACCCTGAACTGAAAACCACTGGACTGGATTGAGGAAACTGGACTGGAGACCAGCAAGTGGCAAACCCAAGAAGGTAATGAAAAGCCCAACGTGATCATCCAAGCAAGTGATGATGGAACCTGAAAGGTGATTCTCCTGATTCCCTCTACTATTATACAATTTGGCCTTATAATCTAGCCCTCCATAATCATCTAGACGATATTCCAAGTCCACCCTGTGCAAAACCCTCTCTGCCTCTGAAGCCCATATCATCCAGTAGTGTCATCATTCATCCCTCCTCATCACAGACATTTACAGACCCCCTTGGTACAGCCTTTGTTCAAGGGCTTTATCACGTGGTCCTGCATCTGCTCTTAATACCAAATCTTCCACAATCCTGTGGGAATTAAATCCCAGCCAACACCCTGAGCCTCTCAATACTAAGGAGAAGGGGTGTTCCCCTCCACCATGGACTGGACTTTGGACTCAGTAGAACACCTCCACCTCTGAAATCTCAAACACCAGTGTTCTTTCCTCTGGCCACAATCTCCAACGAATTCATTCTCTCTATATTCTCACTACACCTATTCATTCTCCACTGTCCTTAAGAACTTCAACCTTATGATTCGTCGATGTTCTCTTAATTTATTATATTTATTTGCTTATCTCATTAGTAGCATATAACCAATGGTCCCTGCCAGCAATATCAGTTCCCTTGCCCTCTAGGAATTTCCACCACGATGTCCAAAGAATCACAAATTCTAGATGTCCAAAAGAGAACTATCTTCCCTGAACGCTGTTCCCCCTTTAGTATTCTGACTCACAGTATCTCAGAGATGCAAATCAGAAACCCAAAGAAATCATCTATGTCATTTCCCCATATCTAATCAAATGGCAAGTCTTATCAATTCTAAATCCTAAATATTCCCCATACCTGTCTCTTTCTATTCCCACTACCTCTGCTTGTTTAGACACTTTTCTGATCACCCAGAAGCTAATTTTAATTTTCTTCAATCCATTCTCCATTCTGCCACCAGAGTGATATTTTACAAATGCCAATCTGGTTATGGCTTAAATACTCAAAATTATTCAAAGCATCCCCAGGGTGACATATATGTCTTTGTTTCCATGTCTGCCCTCCTTTCCACCCATCATTCTCCCAATGTACGCTCCAGAAATACTTATAAACGGTGCTCACATGCATCTCCATGCCTTTAGATGTGCTGCCTCGTATACAGACTTCTCCTTTTATGGCTGCTTTCTGCAGCAAACTCCTACTCACCCCTCAAGTCTTGCCTCATGTATTATCTCCTGAGCTACCAAGGAGACCCAGTTAACCCTCCCCCTTTGCTCCTTCTACTGTGCATGTCTCCACTGGGACCCCAAACATGATCACGACCTGTGGAGACGGTTAACATACACAGAACACTTATCATACGCCCATGTTGTACAAAATTCTTTATTTGTATTCACACTTTCCTCTCACTCACTACTATATTATCCCCCATTTTATAGAAGAAACAAACTTTGAGAAATTAAGCCATTTACCTAAGTTTTCACAGGAAATGTGACATCCAGGACAATTTGACTATAGAGGCCACTTCAGCCACTAAGCTCCAATAATTTATCCACACATCTTATTTCTTTAAAACAAACTGTAAGCCAGTTGGGAATAGAGGCTTTCTTTTCATTTTTGTGTCCCTAGGAAGGTTGTGGGGGAAGTGGGGGGCACAGAAGGGAGGAGCTGAAAAAAAAAACTTAAAACAGTTATAAGGTCCATTTATAATTATGGAAGTCATCGTTAAATATCAAGAACCCAGTCTAAATTAGAAGACAAAGTCAGTCTTCTTCAAGAAGAGTTAAAGGAATTCCATGAAATGGCAAGAACGAGTTGAAAAATTAATGATATTGAGAATATAGGAAAAGGCACATGTTTCTTCTCCCCCAAAAAAGAATAATAAGAGGCAATGGGATACTTTTGAGCACATGATTATTTATTAAAAACACAGAATCCATTTGAACTTGACCCAAGGAAATCCTTGTTTGAGTAGCCTGGGGGCTGTGATATTGAGAGACTGGAATATTGAGAAGGAAACAAGATCAGAGCACACTCTCTACCTCTGCAGTGTGATATTTACACAGCGTCCATATGTTTTCCAAGTTTTATAATGAACCTATAGATAAAATATTAACCTGAAAAGTACACCCTAAAGATAAAAGTGTGTCTGGTAGAAACTGGGAGGTAGACAGGGGCTCAGAGTAGGTAGAGGCACTAATGGTCTAATTTTACAAGGTGGGTAGGGCAGCAAGAGATATTATAATATCTAAAGCTGATGAAAAACAGCAAAAAGTCATAAGCATATTTTTAAAATTCAATGAATTATTATTAAATTGAACCTAGCAATAGCAATATTAACTATATTGGAAGGAATGGGGAAGGACAACGTAGGAGTATAACTGAGCTAAATCCTCACCCGTGACAGCCAGAAGGCAAGAGCAATATCAATAATGGCATCAGCAAACATAAAATACCGCAAGTCAACATAGCTAATATGAGTTTTGATAAATAAAATCTTACATTTTACTAATGACTTCTACGTTGAGATTACAAAGATGTCTTCAAGGAAATGTCAACTAAAATAATTTTAAAAGCTGGTCTGAACATTATCATTTTAATATCACCTTTAAAAGAAAAACAACTTTTTGAGAGTTGATATTGTACATAATAACATTTTAAAATTAAATATACAGCAAAATATATATATACGTATATATGAATGTATATTCTCTTAAGCTGAAAGACGTGCCAAGGCTTTTACTGCTTCCCAGGAAAAGATTTGCGTGGGCTTGACTAAATGGCATCTAAGTATTCTTCCTGCTCTTAAAAAAAAAGTGAACTCAAATACAAATAATCATTTCTGTTTGTTCACTTAAGTCTTCTTTCTGTCTATGGTGACAATGACTAGTGTGTATTTCATTAGTTTCTTGAGAGTGGCTGATGCTGGTTTTGATTAATGACTTATCTTTCAATAGGTTCAAGACCTTGTTTTTTTTATTTCCTTTTAACCTGAATTTTCATGTCTTCCTTGTCTTTAATTCTAGCTCCACTCACACACTCACCCAAACCTATGTCCACTGACATGCACACCAAGGAGCTCTTTCCCATCTGGTAAGCATGGGGATTATCACATATTTTTAAAAAACCACATCAGCCAAACCCAAACAAGTCCAACATCCAAAAACATGCATCCAAAAATATCCCACTAGACAGACATTTAAGATAAGTTCATGAAGGACTAAAGATATATAACCACATCCCCCTGCAAATACACTTGGGCCAAGTAAACTTGCTTAACTCCTGGTGATATAAATGGATAATGTCATATCTGCCATAGTTACGACTAAAGAAATCCTAGAAGAGTTTGTTAATGGATAATCAACAATTATGTATGATAAGTGTGATTGGCTGGAAAACAGCTGCCGATGAATATGACCCAGAAAAAGGGATCTCATGAATAAAAGCGTGAGAGAGATGACTAGAATAGGTTCCAGAAAAAAAAAAAGTCTTTCCTCAGACCACAAAAAAACCCATGATCTATAACTCAGCAGTAAAGTCTACCAAGCAAAAAGCAGTAGCATTATCCCTGTGTTTTCTCTTGCTAGCTTTAGAATAAGTCTAGATTAGAATTTTATTTGAGATCTAATACCCACCCCTCCCCCCACCAAAAAAAGCAAAAGGCAAATATGAGGATACTATCAGAGAAAAAGAAGTATGCTGATAGTTTCTGGGTCCCCAGATTAGTCGTGTAAATGGAAAGAGATAATGGGACGATGTCATTAGGCCCTTAAAGCAGATCAATTTTTATTCTTGTTTTATAGAAGCCAGTCCTTTTGATGGCTGAAAAAAGTTTAAGTATCATGACCCTAATTTTGATTGTCTAGTAAAGTCAATGTCATTCCACTCAGCAAAAGGCAAAAGCTAATGTTTGTCAGGTAATAAGCTAGTTATTAGTTTTCTAACTATTAATAATTTGAATTTCACTCAAGAAAAGTATAGAATGAGCACCAGTTCTGTCCCTACAACATTATCCTCCTAAAATGGACCTGTCCTCTCCATCTCAGTAAATGGCACCACTATCTACCCAGCTTCTTGAAACCAAGAAGTCATCTTTGATTTCCTCTTGTTCCCTTGTCCCCATGTCTGACCCACCAGAAGTCCCCTCAGCCCTACCTCCAGATTCCATCCCAACCCACAGACCCTTCTCCATTTCCTTCACCACCATCTCTTAGCCACTGCGATAGCCCACCTGGTGTTCCTGCATCTACTACTGCCCTGCACTTTATTATGCAAAGACCAAGCCGGGTGATCCATATGAAATATAAAGCAAATATGTTCCTCCCCTGCATAAAATCTCTCAAAAGCTCCCACTTAAAAAAAATCCATATTCCTTCCATGGCTTTTAAGATCCTGCCTGTTCTGGCTCCTGAGACCTGTCTGTCTTCATCTCACTAAGCTTCAACAACACAGGCCCCTGGGCTGTGCCTGTATAGGTCACACTTTTGGTTTGTGTACTTGCCCCTTGAGCTGCCTGGAACAACCTTCCCTCAGACCTGGCCTCATGGGTCCCTAGAGAGGCTCCCTCTGCGTTCATCCTACCCCAACCGATTCACTTTATCTTATCACTCAGCTTTTCCTTTATAGCACTTATTAGAATCTGATAGATATTAATTAACTTATGCTTTTGTTTTATATCTGTCTCTCCCCACCCTGAATAGGATATACATTTCAAGAGAAAACATTCTCTTGCTCACTAACTTCTCTCCAAAGCCTAAGACATTAGCTGGCATATAGAATGCATTTGGTAAACATTTGTGAATGAATTAACATGATCACTCAAGGCCATCTTAGTCTTTGAAAGTTCTTGAAACGTTAATCAAGTTAAAATGTAAAAGAAAATGTGAAGTCCTTTCATATTTTCTATAGCACTCTGCAAAGCAAAATGTTAGGCCCTAAAAATGTATAAAAATAACATGGAACTAAAAACAGAAGGGCTGACTGAAGTAGGCTAATCCATCAACTGCATCAGTAAGAACCCCAAATTAAAAATCTTCATTGCTCTAATGACACGTGTAAGTGCAGAGAGGAGGCAGAGGGGAAGGGGAGAGGAGAGGATACAAAGTCGGGGCTAGGAAGAGTGCCAGTCATGAGCTTATTCACACAGGGTGTTCTGTCTCGAAGGGCAACTGACCTCAAGGGAATTGTCGGTTAGAAATACTCCCAACAGCTAGTTTCTGGAAATCAGCAGAGAGACTAATTATCAGAAATTTCTCTCCCCATAGAGAAGCACATTGTTCCCCATCCCCCAGTGACACCTCAGTCCTTGTAACCCCCTATATTATTACATTGTTACCACCTCTGGGTTTTGAAGAAACTCCTGGACTACGCATCCAATCAACACACAGTTCTGTTACGAAACTACTATGAGTATATGGAATAACATTTCTTACGAGAGTACCTTTAATTTCTTCTGTATTTTGCTCAGTTTGGCAGGGGGCGGGTAGGGGGAGAGTAGGGAGGTACTACATAGCCAACAAATAAAGTAAGGAGAAAATACAATCACATCAAGTTGAAAGAAGGAAATTCCCCATTCTGAGGAAATTCCTTCATACAACATTAAGGGATTTTATTTATTTGTTGCTTGCTTTTCACTCTCTATGCCACACCCAGCTGCCCAAAATAACATGGCTGGGAAGAGTTACTAGTCTCTCCAACACAAGGACAGAGCAAGGAGAGAGGTATAAAAAACAACCAGGTTAGCTGATTTTTTAAAAAATAAGAGAGAAAGAGAGAAATGATATTATCCCATTTTCTTCAGTTTATTCCAATTCCACATTTATAGACTGACAAAACTGTTTACTTCTGGGTTTTAAGGGAGGAAAATGCAGTTAATTTGGGAACAATTTTCAATCAAAAAGCCAGTGCTAGACATGGCTAGTGTTTTGCTTTGTCTGTACTATACGTATTATAATTCCAATTCGCCAAATTGATACATCTTCTAGAACACAGCTCTACAACACTTAACCTACCATCATCCTCAGGTTCTATCTCTTCAATAATATAGACCTCTCCTAGAGGAGACAGGAGGAAAAATTTCAAATAATCCAATTATTCCCATAGAAGAAAAAGATCTACCTAGCCGTGATTAGCTGCCATGTCATTAAGAAAAATTAAAGCAGGAAAAAAATTTAAATCTCAGAAAGGAAGCTTCCCAAGTCACAGCATAACCTGGGGAATTTTCTTTCAAATGGGAATTATCAAGAAGATCTCAGACTATTCTATGTGATTTGTTTTCCTAATACTGAAGAGAGACTGAGAAAGGCTGCGGATTGTAATATGTAAAGAAGAGGAAGAAGAAAATCAGGCAAATGTAGACACTTCATTATTTACTATCACATCTTGACCTCAGCCAGGGTTCATGTTCATTGTCTTTCAAAACTCATAATCATCTCACCCCCCGAACAATAGCATATAGTAAAGAAGGCAGACGAGAGAGGAGGGTGCAGTTGGCAGCAATGGAACACATGCAATTAACCCATACAGTGGAGAACCCATTACTCCCAAATACTCATAAATCCTGAGCTCTGTATAAGTGAAACAACCAGACCTTCAATATTCTCATGAGAATTTCATACATGAGAATTCTGATACATCTAGGTTTTAGATGCATGCTTATCACAACCAACGACACACACGTGCCACATACCTGAGAAAGATTAGCAATACTCTGGCTTGAAAATGATAATCCAGCTGTGCTGATATTCATTATGAAATATGAATATGCCTTTTGAATTACTGTTCCACAGTATTAACGCTCTTGGTCAATGGGAGCTGGGGGAGAAAGCAGATGATGCTGCTTCATGTCAATATCTAGTACATACATGAGTTAGGAATGCACTGAAATAGCATTCTAGGGCCCATGGAAACCTGTGGCCCCACTGGGAAGAATAATTCTGCCCTATGGAGCTGCTTCTGAAGGAACGTGCTATGACCAGCAAAGTCAGAAAAACTGACTTAGAGCCACTTTAAAATCATCAATGATTAAAGCAGGCTAGAGAACTGTTGAGTAGCCATCTGCTAAGAGGAGGTTCGGCAACTATGCTTAATACTCTAGCCCCCAAAAAAGTGTAGAAACAGACATACTGAGCAATTGAGTGCCTGAGAGGAGGAAGGCTCCCATCACATGTTGTTTTTAAATCACAGGGTGATTGGGCAGACACACATCACAGTTGCTATTTCAACAGCAAATCTGCCTCACAGGCAGAAGTGAATTCCCCTACTTACATCAAACGGTGCTGAACTTGACTGGGCATTCTGATTACACGGTTCCCTGAAGCAGTCACTAAAAGGAAGCAGAAGACCCATGGCAATGATCCGCGAGCAAAACTTCTCTGCTTCTTCTGGAGGCCCGTTCTCCTGCTGGCTGAACAGCTTCTCCAACAGAGTTCGCCCTACGGATGAAACACAGTCATTAGAGGGAGCTCTGGCAGATCCCCCCTGGCTCCCAGCTCTCCCAGAGGAGGGAGACCTGGTAAACACTGCCAGGGAGCAACGCTGTTTCCAAGGCTACTGACTACACAGCAAGGCGCCTCTCAACCTTGGGGAAGACTCTGCAGTCTGTGACCAGAGATGCCACATAGCAAAGGGCAGACCTGGTTTGCTCTCCTATCCCTCAAATACACCCTGCCTCAAAACAAAATGGGCCAAGTTATGGGCTGTACAGCTTCCATCTAAGAAGCCCCCAACCCTTTTGAATAGGGTGGTTTTTGTTTTCTTTTCTTTTCTTTTCTTTTCTTTTGTTTTCTTTTGTTTTGTTTTGATGGTAGGTCTCACTATGTCGCCCAGGCTGGCCTTGAACTCCTGAGCTCATGCAATTCTCCTGCCTCAGCCTCCACAGCAGCTGGAACTACAGGCATGTGCCACTTTTGGATTTAACTTTGGGTCCAAAAGGTTAAACCCTTTTGGATTTAATTGCAGATGATTCTCTAAGGAAGCAGTTAGTAACCCAACGTGCCACCATTTAGGCTCAGAAATGTCACTGACTAATATTCACAGTCTCAGGCATGGCAATGGGGAGGGGACAGATAATGAGGAGACAGGGAGCCTGGCAAAGGCACCAACCCATGAGAAGTGAAGAGAGCTGTCCAGCAAAAATAGTCACCCTGAAAAGAAAAGTGACAGAGAAACTCAAATTTTTCTCAGATGTTCCTCGGAAATACAACTCATAGGTCCAAATGTAAGTTTTTAATTATTTCCCTAAATGAGAGGCACAATGAGAAGATACTGGCTGAGGACCCTAGAGGACCTGGGTCCACCTAGTCCAGGGGTTCTCAATCTTGGCTGTACATGAGGATCACCTAGGGAGAACAGAATTGCTGGCAGCAGGGCCCAAGCATCGGTATTTTATTGGTCACCAGTTGGCTCTATTGTTAGCCAGAGTTGAGAGCCATCGGTACAGTCCCTAATCTATTTCTGACACTTTATCTCTAACCTTCAGAAATTTATGAAGCTTGTTTCCATATTCATAAACTATGGCAGAAGAAACAGAAAATCTCTAGGGTTCCTTCCAGGGCCACAAGTGTTCCTCAGTTCTTGCCCTGTTGCTACCCCTCTGTCTAATTAGCAGATTCTTTCTCCAAATCTAGACAAACATCACTCATCCAGAAAAGCCTTTCGAGATCCCCTTCCACCCTCTTTTGGAATCCTTCATAGCTCCTTTGTGTAATTAATTATTTTAATTAACTAATTAATTACTTGTGCAATCATTTGTTTAATGTCTCCTTCCCTCACTAAAACATAAACTTACTGATGGCTGCCATCTATCTTGCAAACCTGACCACTTGCACATAAAAAGCATCCATAAATGTTTTCAGGATTTCTGCATGTATATAATACTATGATTTTGTGACAGATTCATTCACATCACAGTCAGAATTGGAAATGAAATTATCAGTCTATACTATCAAACTTATTCTGTAAAGGGCCAAATAATAACTATTTTAGGCTTTGAAGGCCACATAAGATCTCCATTGCATATTTTTCACTGGTTTGATTTAGTTTTGAACAACTTTGAAAATGTATAAACCATTCTTAGCTCAGGGCTGTGCAAAACCAGGCCAGGTCTATACTTCAGTTACAACCACTAACTTTCAAATGTATAAATGTTCACTTCTATCAGGACACTAGTCATGCAATGTATTAATATATGCCTCTTTCTATTTCTGTCTGTAAAACAAAACTAATCTCAAAATTTGCCTTTGATATTTGGAGTGACAAAAGAGGACCAAAAAAGCCACTCTATTTTCTCCATTCTTTCAAGTCATTAGAGAATATTCTTTGGTCTCCCAGGAATATTTTGGGATGAAATAAAGGATTTTTCTCCTACAGAAATTCAGTTTGCTGGCATCTAATTGGAACTAAATACCTAGGAAACAAATGGCATCCCTCAATTCTCAAATCAGTAATTATTGTAACAGTATATCCATTGTATTCATCTTATGGAATGACTGGAAATAGTCCTAAAACTAATTAGTTCTTTCCCACCACTCAGATACTGTGTAGGACTGAAACTAGGGGAAACAGGATCTTGCTTGTGTGCAAGTAAGTGTGATAGAGTAAATGCGTAAGTGCAAATCAAGCCAAAAATCATCAAAGGGGTTCCAGAACAATGTGGAAGAGAGAGAAGTATGGCCTGCTGGAATTTCAGATCTATGATGAGCAAATACCCCTAAATCCTTAATCCAGGGTTTCTCTACCACAACACTATTGACAAGTTGAACCAGATATTTCTGTGTTTCGGGGGGGGTCGGGGTTATCCTGTGCATTTAGCAGCATCCCTGGCCACTACCACTAGAGGCCAGTAGCACAACCACTCCACCCGCAGTTGTAACATATGAAAATGTCTCCAGACATTGCCAAATGTCCCCTGGGGAGCAAAACAATCCCCAGCTGTTCAGAACCCCTGGCCCAACCTCTCTCTAAAGGGAACTTCACCTCCTTGCATTAATAGTAATCTGACTGCCCCTAAAGGATCTCCTCCTCCTGCAATCCTCTCAGATGGAGGCATTTTATGTCAAATTCCACGTATTTGAGGGACAGGAAGTGGGTAACTCCCTCGATCCCCACAAACACTTCCAAATGATTTATTCTTCTGCAAAACCATCAGCTCCTTTGAAAACTCTTGCCACTGGCTAGACCCCTACCTATACCCCGCCTTTCTGCTACCCACTAACCTCTCTCTAGTCATTCCTCCACCCCACCATTCACAAAATAGTTCACCTCCTGACTCATTGTCCTACTGTCCACCTCTACGCCTATTATCATTCTCAGTGACTTTGACATCCACATGGAGAGCGAACCGACACTTAGGTAGATGCCTCATCCCAGACCCTGAGTCCTTGCCTCCAGCCAGCATTTCCTCCACCCCAAAATAGCGACCCACGTCACACCCTCAAATCAGTCACTATCAGGAACTGTACCACCTCCAGAAGATCGATTTCAAAGCTTACTCCAAACCCTCCAGTGGCTTCCATCACCCTCAGAGTAAAATCAAAGTCCTCACCACGACACAGGAGCCCCCACCCCTCACCTCCCACCACTCTCCCTCACGCCGCTCTTGCTCTTGCCCACTGGACTTCTCCTCCTCCTCGAACACACTGAGCTCACTCTCACCTCGGAGCCTTTCACACTAGAACACTCTCCCCCAGATATCTCCATGAGTCCCTCACTCCTTCATCTCACTCAGGTCTCTGCTCAACTGTCACTTCCACTGAGAGAACTTCCTGACCGCCCTTCCTAAAATAGCACACCCAGTCTCTCTTGCTCCCATTATCTGCCTTACTCATCAGAGAGCTTAGCCCTTGAATTTATGCAAGTCTGTGGTCTGTCTCCTATTCCTGGAATGTAAACTCCTTTTCTGCAGACCCTGATGTTTACCACCTTTTACCCAGGACTCCAGGAGTGCAGGGCAAGGGGTGGATGATCAATTCATTTTTTGATCATCAGTGAATCAATCTATGTACAAATGCCTGAATGGAACACCTAATTCTTGACCACTACCTTCTATCCTTTAAGCCCTTACTCTGGAATCCTTCGAAAGCTCCATCCACCACACCGACCTTGAATCAGTCATCCTTACCACTGTTGTGTGATCCATCACCCATGCCCTATCTCCTTTCCTTCCTTACCAGCTTAAATTCCATGTTCCATCACTATAATTAGATACTTCAAACACTTCAGTTCCCTAATCCCTCTCTCTCTCCAACACACTTGTCTGATAAAACCACAACTTGTTTCAATCTGGCCATCCACTTTCTCTTTGCCTGCACCTGAGCAACTGTGCAAAAGAAAGACACACGTTACCTGTTTTCACTTTACACTCACAGCTATCCATCTCAATGAAGCCCAGCACTGATCTGCATCTGAGCTTCCACTCTCCAGTACAACTTTTATACAATCTCCTCCCCACCTGACCTGCTCTTTCCAATGATGATATCATCTTCTCAAATGATTTATGGAGAAAACGGAAGAATCTGAGACCAACTGCAAATATTCAAAAATGCCTGGTCTTCTCTGTCGTCTTCCTCACAGTGGAAATAGTCCCTGTTACAAACAAGAACAAGTTCTTTCCCTTGTTTTGTGGATCGAATTCTTTGTTACATGCTCAGGATCTCACTTCTTTAGCTATCCCTTCTTTCCAGATATGAACATTTCCTTCTTTATTGGACGGTCCCAGGGTCACACAAACATGCTTTAAAAAAGAATAAACGCTTCCTTGAGCCTATATCACTCCCCACTCCCAGCTACTGTCCTATTTCATGGCTTCTCTTCACATCAAGATTACTAGCTGGGGCTGGGTACGGTGGCTCACGCCTATAATCCCAGCAACTCAGGGGCTGAGGCAGGAGGATTACTTGAGGCCAGGAGTTCAAGACCAGCCTGGGCAACATAGCAAGACCCCTTCTTTACAAAAAACAAGAAAAATTAGCAAGGTGCGGTGGCATACACCTGTAGTCCCAGCTACTCAGGAGGCTGAGGCAGGAGGATTGCCTAAGCACAGGAGTTCCAGGTTCCAGTGAGCTATGACCATGCCACTGCACTCCAGCCTGGGTGACAGAGGAAGACCCTATCTCAAAAAACAAAACACAACAAAACTAGCAGCTGGAATTACCTATGTTTGCTACCTCTACCTCCTCACTCCAGCTCAGCCCATTCTAATTTGACTTCCATCCCTACAAAGCAACAGAAACTGGTGACCAACATGCTACCGATAACATTTTTGTCTTCATCTTACTAAATTTCTTCATCTTTCAGAAAATTTTCACTCTTGACCAACTCCTACTCCTAAAAGCACTTTCCTCTCATCTTCATAATACTCCCTTCTCCTGTTTTCTCTAACTTGCTGGCCATTTTCTCCCCTGTCCCCTTTACTGGCTTCTCTACCCAACACGTCAATGTACCAGTGCTTCCTGGCTCATCCTGCGGCTTAGTCTCTCAACTCTCTCTATATTCTCTGCTATAATCTTACCCCATCTGTAAATACCCCTTTCCTTGAAATAGGGTGAGCCTTTGTGGATGCATCAACCAATAGAATAGAGTGGAAGGGACTCCAGACCTGGATGGAACACACAGGGCAGCTCCGCAAAGACCCTGAAGACCATATTGTAACAGCAGGAGGACTAAAGAAGAAGACGAGAATTCAAAGAACCACCAAACTGGCAGTGAGTTTACCATTTTTTTCCTTCGATATCCTTCACCCTGGACTTAAAGCAGCCCAAAACCCAGAAGTAGGCATCAACACTACAAGGAAAGCTTTAAGGAGCAATTTGGCAATGTGTGTCAGTGATCTTTTAAAAATTCACCCCTTTTCTCAAGAAATTCAACTTTGTAAAATCTATTCCAGGTAAATAATCAGAGGTATATTAAAAGAGTGATGTATCACAGGATTATTGTGAAGATTAAATGAGATAATTCATGTAAAGTACTTAGCAGAGTTCTTGGTACAGTAATAAATAGATTATTCATAGTAAAAAAATTACAAGAAGCTAAAATGTCCAACAATAAAGACATAGTTTAAAAACAAAAAGATAGCTTTATACACATGATGGCTAACTATATAGCCATTAAAATCATGTTCTTACACAAAGAATAATGATCTAGTTGATTTAAACATATTGAATATATTAAAAGGAATAAGAAATAAAACATTGGCTATCACTGGAGAATGCCTGGGCAGGCAGTCATCATCACCGATAACAGGGAATAGGAAATAGGAAACCATTTATCCTGCCTTTCCAGCATGAACTGTCTTTCAGGATAATAACACATACCTAGCGAAAAAAAGAAAAGATTTCAATACAAAAAAATTCCAGCCAAAAAGTGCAAAAGAAATGACAGAATCAGAAAATCACTTTGCGATCCCTGATGAAATAATGGGTCCCCTTAATGAACAGCAAGTGGATGGAAAACCCACTTGACCATTAGAAAACGTCAATTGAAACACTTGCAAAGGGATCAAGCTGTCATCTCCAAACTCAGGGGTCATTCACAGCTTCAAAACTGAGAAACCCAGACATGGTAGACCCCTGCTGTGGGGGATTATAAAGTACACAGCACCCCCCATCAAGTACTCATGCTAGTCCCCAACGCCTGGGACAAAAGAGAAGAGAATTGAGCATGAATTAAATCAGGTGTTAGGTTGTATCTAACTTCCACTCTAGGATATCAGAGAGTTCTGAAAATGAACTAGTTTCCAGATGATAATATATTAAACAACTAATTCTATTTGCATTCAATATAAATAGATGGCATTGTGGCATATTTTTAAAGTCCTTTTATGAGATACATACTCAAGTATTTGATATTAAAGTAACATGAGGTCGGGGGTTTGTTTTAAATAATTCCACAAAAAAGTAGGTGGTGGGGGCGAGAGTGGAAGAAAGGGGTGGATGAAACTATTACGGCATTGATAATATTGATGCTTACTGAAGCTGAGTGATGGGTACACGGGACTTCATTGTACCTCTGGGTCTATGTTCAACTTTCATAATAAAATATCTTAAATCATGCTATTAAAAAGATTTAATAACATACAAAAATGTGACACAAATATAAAAATATCAAGATGCAAAGCTAAACAAGGTGTGTTTCTGATTTTACAAAAACAAGAGATATGAATCCAGTTTATTAAAAAGTAAAATCATGATGGTGGGAACATGAAAAATCTTTTTATATTTCTAAGACCTGCATTGTAGCTGGACTATACTGAACTCCCTTTCTGACCAAGGAATGTAATTTGACAGGGTCAGGGAGAGTAGACAGAGACATGAACTTTTGTTTCTCTTCCTGCAATTGATAATTGAGGATTTAATCAGGATACACTCAACCTACCAAATAGGACGCCTTGAATCTAAACCGGAGAGAATGGGCTGGACTGAAGCCTTCTAAACTCAACCTTACTTCTTAACTGTGCAAACTGGCTGGCTGGGACCAGGAACTAGAGGCTCCCAGGTTCCCTCTGGCACCTGCTTCCCCACCCTACAACCACAAAGACACAAAGTTCAAGGTATCCTCTAACTCCTGGTCCTCTCACTGTACTTCTTGGTCAAAGTAATGTTTGTAGACAGATGTGTGGATCATACCAACAAATGAAAATAACTGGCCCTAGAATAAGTGTCCAGCTATTCAAACTTTCATTTTACTTCATTTTTGCATTCATTTATTCAGTCAACCATATTTACTGAGCTCTTACTCTTTGCAAAACAGGTCTAAGTCAATTCATCAAAAACCTATCTGCCAAATGTATAACTCAAAAAACACTGCAGCAACCATTTCATGGGAGGCACTGGTACCTGCTTAGGAGGTCAGTCTCTAGGGACAAGACCACAGAGTCAGCCAGGGAAGCCCCTCAGGAGCACACACTGTCCCAGAGTTATTTATCAGGGAAATACAAATGGGATCACATACAAAGGAAGAGCCAGGCTCCACCACTGCCTAGGGAATGTGCCTGTCACAGCCGACCTGACACTAAAACTTGAGAAAGTTCTCAAAAGTCGGTAAAATCCTGTCTGTAGCACAGATTGCTATAAAGTTTATAAGTATATAAAAACTAGTTTCTGGTAAATTTGTAACTATACAAAGACAAGAGCAGGAAAGGGGCAACGTTTCTCAGGCTTTCTCCTTCTCCTTCCCCAACTCCCTCCACTCAAATAAAAGACCCAGTGGGAGGGACAGTCTTTTTGTCCTTCAAACCAGCCTCTAACTCATTTTCTTAATTAGGAAATGCAGGCCCAGGGATGTTAGGTATCTTGTCCAAGGTCACACTATCTCTACCCAGGGAAGGCCCCTCTCATTTACCACACACATTACATATTATATATCTAATGTACAGCGTGAAGAAATCTCAAAGAGTACACTCATGGATAATGCTTTCCTTTTTTTTATAGAATGGAGACTGTCCGTTATTTTCTGCCCATTCTTTTCCACTGCAAACACATGGACTCTAACCCTAGACTTCATGAAGTGCCTGCAGGAGAGGATGCATGGTGTGGCAGCTATGAGCTTAAGCTATGGAAGCCCCTGCCTGGGTTCTAATCCTGATAATCCTTTTAGGCTAGCTATGGCCTTAGACAAGATACTCAACCTCTCTCTCTGAAGCCTGTTTCCTCATCTATAAACTGGAAATAATCATCCTCATTACCTCCTACGATTGCTGTGAGAATTAAATGAAATAATTTTTGTAATAGACTTAACACAGTACGCAATAAATGGTACCTACTATTATTATGATCAAGATGCACTTCAAGCACTCTGTATTTGTGTTTGAAATACAAATAAAAATTTGGTTCCACTTAAAAGAAGGAAACCATAAGTTGGTTCTAACAGCATTTGAAAAAGTATGATAATAAGCAAGGTAATCACAAATTAAAATATCTTCACCCACCAAGTGTTTGTGTTGTTTTGTTTACATTCAGTAGACTTTAACAAAAAGGTAACATTTGACACCCTGCTCGCTAGAATTCCTAACCTCAGTTAAAAAAAAAAAGCTGGCATTATTTGTTTTACTATATTTATTAAATTCATGTTAAAACTAATATTCATTCAATGACAGGGAACTTATTAATCATTAACGCTCTCTAATTATTTCTGCATTAATCCCCTCCCCCTCTTCCCAATACACTTCCAGTCCATAGTTAATAAAAAGTAAAGCATGTGAAATCAGCTTTGCAGTCACACGCTAGCGACATATCCTCCTCTTACCTTGAAAAGCAAGTCACAAGGCTAGATAAACTTGGAAACAGCAGTTGGGGGAAAGTCAGAGAACTATTTACCATCACAACAAATGCTGCAATCCTCCTGCACAATGAAGTAGTAAAACCATTTGTCCCTACACTAGAGTTCTATTGGGCCTGTGACCAGTGACACTGTAAAAAGTAGGAAATCTTTTATCTGGACAGAAGAACTATACAGTGTAAAAGGCATTTCTGCATCTACTGTCAGCTCCATGAGGCACAGAGCAAGGATTTATCATCACAATTTCCAAGAAACTAACTGAAGAATGAAAAGGTTCTAGAATCTGCCCGAGGTCATAAGACCGGAAAGTGGCAAGGCCAAAACTGGACGCACACTCTGTTCTCCTAATTTTTATTCTGGGGATCTTCTACTTCTGAGTCAGCCAGCAACTCTGGGAAAAGCTTCTGACCAACTTTCTGCTTTAAGTTATAAAAGAAACAGACCATGCAGTCTGCACCCTGCAGGGGCTAACAACCTAGTTACAATGACCAAAGCTCAAGAAGGAACATTTTAAAAGCAGTCTGTTTAGAACACACTGTCTTAATTAAACACCCTTAGCGAAACTGAGGGGTTGGGGGTGGGGAGCAGCAAAGACAAGATAAAACCAAGTACTTACAAGTCCATCATATGCCAAAGAATGTCCTAGGGCCAACAGAGGATATACTCATGAGAAAGTATGCTCCCGGCCCTTAACTAATAAGTGCACATATGCAAGTAGCAATCACTGGGTGTCAGGCAGGAGGGAGAGGGGAGGAAGGGAAGGTAAATTCACACCTAATGGGTACCGTAGGCACTGGTGGGGGATGAGTACGTTTGTAGCTATGACTCAGTCGGCACACAGGCAATGTATGTAACCTCAACGTTTTTACCCCATAATATTCTGGAATAAAAATAATTAATTAATTAATTTAAAAATAAATAAATAAACAAACAAACAAATAAAAGAGTAGGGCATTCAGGCAAAATCAAGAACTTGTGGGTAACTAAATGGTCTCCCCCTTGACAAGAAAGGGGTGGGGTAAAAGCCCTATATTTAGGGACTCCATCAACCCCAACAACTGAGCATTTTTCTGGAGAGACAGGCCCAGTGTGAGAAGTTAAGACTGAATAAGTAGCTCCTGCGTCTCTTAGAAAAGTTACAGGCTTACCTGCCCCATCAAGGGTCACCCTCAGTTCCTCCTCTGTGATAGGGGTGATCTTCTTGGGAGTCTTTGGGAACCTCAGGCCCTGTCAGTCTGCCATAGCCATCAGTGGGGGAGGGGACAGTCCCTCTTCCAATGGCCCTTCTTTTTACATAGGGCACATGGCTTGACAGGAGGAGAATTAGGGTTGGGACCCATAGGATTGGGGCATTCTTTGCTACAGTGGCCCTTCTTACCACAGTGGAAACACCCCTCATTGGATGATGGCTTTGCAGGGTGGTTCGGGTGGCCCTGAGGTGACCGGGGTCTACCTACGACAGCTGCCAAAAGACTGGCTTGCCTCCGATCACACTGTTCCTGCCTCTCCTTCTCTGTCGTATCTCAGTTGTTGGATACACTGAAAGCAACACACAGGAGAGTGTTGCAGGGAGTCTGGGGCCCCAAGGCCAATTTTTGGAGTTTTCTTTTCATGTCTGGGGCCAACTGACTGATGAAATGAGTTCCCAGTACTACAATTCCCTCAGGGGTTGTTGGGTCTACATTAGTATATTTGTAGATGGCATCATCCAGTTGAGTCTCAAAAAGGTCATCAGGGCTATGTGTCACCTCTCTCACCTTATCATAGTTTACAGGCTGAGTCATGCACCTTTTCATTACCTCTATGAGACACACAGCCATGTGGTCTCTGAGTCTTACTCCCTGCTGTCCCCATTACTAGTTCCCATTGGGATCTGAAGGTGGACAGCTGTCATTCCCACAGGGTACTGGAGAGGTTGGGCAACATTTAAGGTATCTGGAAAAGCTTGTGCCTGGGCCCAAATGCATTTTCTCCTCTAGGGTGCAACAGTGAGAAAGAATTATATTAAGGTCTCTCCATGTGAGATGAAAAGAAAGGGTCAGGCTCTGAAATTCCTCAGTAAACTTTCATGGGTCCTCAGAAAACCCACCAAGACTAGTCCGGTACTGTTTAAATTCTGACATAGTAGAAGGAACATGTACTCTGGTGGTGCCCCTTTGGCCAGTGACCAGCCCCTGTAATGGGCACAGGAGTAAGGGCCCTGCTTAGGGCCAGGAAGTTGAGGATACATTGGTGGGTATGGTGGGGGTTCAGGGGCAGAGGTTGGAATTGCCTCAAGGGGTCCTGGTCCCTATTTGGGAGGCTCCAAGGGGGCTCTGGAGTTTTCTGAACCAGGGAGTTTTCCAAACTGGGATCCAGAGAAGGTGCAAGGTTTAGGTCATAAACAAGACTTAGGAATATCTAGTTTTACATGGCAATGTCCTGGGGTGCAAGCTTTCGTGACTCTGGGTTTTCCCATGAGGCCATGAATGCCTGAACATAAGGGAGTTTGAACCATTTCTTCTGTCACTTGCAAAAGAATTCTAATTGGAGGATAGTATTATAGTTTAGACTCCAGTTGACCGGCCAGACCTCCCTGTCCCCCAGCTTATGTTGGGGCCAGGCAGTGTTACACAGGAATATGAGTTTCTTTCTTTTTACGCTATCTAATTTAAAGGAAGCACAATTTTGGAGAATGCAGCTGACAGGGGAGTTTCCTGAGATAGAGGGAATATTGCCCATTTCTCTGGTTCTCTGGGCAAGACCTGGAAAAAAGGTAGAAGGAAGGAGTCGCAATGGATTCTCCCCGAGGCTCCTACGGAACGAAAAGGAAAAAGGAAAGGATTGTAATGGAGTCTTCTAGAGGCTCCTAGGGGTAACAATTGAGCCCTAGGGGGCTCACAGGTGAGGGGCTATGGGCATCCCCATGCTCTCCCCTGTGTGTTACCTGTCGCAGCGGCATCCATGGTCAGCTGCGTGACCCTGCAGAGTCTGGGCGTCCCTGGGCCCTCCTCCTCGCCTGGCAAAGAGGACCTCCTCACCCTGGCAGTCACAGCCCCAGGGAGGCCCCATCCCTGCCCCGACATCCAAAAACCCAGGGGCTGGGTGAGGAATTGTCCAGAGGCTTGACGTATGGGCCATGTTCAATTATTAACAGTCCTATGCTGAGGTTTATTGCTTTAGAACTGTGTCTCTCAGGTTCTGAGACCTCTGATAATCCCACTATCCTCTCTCCCAGATCTGATGGAGCACCTTTAGCCCTGACAAGGTAGTTAAAGGAAGTGGAATTTTTTGTGTCTGGAAGGCTCTTCTTTTATTCTTTATGTAACATTTGAGATCATAGAGCTTTTGCTCTGTCCCAGTGGAGCTGACCTCCATACTGGTTTTATTATACCAAACCACCTCTGGTTTGTGGCATTCAGTCAAGTGTCTGATCGGGCAAGACCATAGTCCAAGCTCCCGTTCCCTTTCCCTTGGGTCACGCTGTCTATCCTCATAATCCTTCCACAGGAATCTAGCACAAACACAGCAAACAGGAGGAGATTGGGCTAACATCGTAAGGGCAAGCAGTGTAATGGCACCCCCACCTCGCAAGGCTGCGTATTGCCTCACAAGCATCTTGCCCCCAGATATGGGGAAGCAGTACAGAGAAGTAAGAATGAAGTCTAGCAGCAGAGGCTGGGCACTGATTGCCATGGCTTAGAAAGTGAGTATTTGGGCTCCTGCAAAGCGCAGGGAAATCCCCTGCCAGCTCCCTAGGTTGGTGTTACCCAGCGTATGGTGACAGTTTGAATGTGCATGGCCTGAGGACTGACCCTCTGCCACCCCAGTAGGGGGAGCCACAGTCAGCCAGACGGAGCAAGGTTATACACCTGTAACTCACTGAGAAACTGCAAAAGCAGACACAAGAATGTGCTTACCTCAAAGTACAATATGATAGTCAAGTCAAAGCTCAAGCGCCATGTCCTGCCTCGATTGCCATGGAGATGTTACAGGCCTCTGTCCAATTGGAGGTTCTTTCAGGTTCTTGGTGATCATCAGAAGAAAAGAATTCCAGGACCCACCACAGGTAAGCCAAAAGCAAGCAGCTTTTATTGAATGTGAAAGTGAAAGTGTGCTCTCTCAAGAGAGAAAGAGCAGGCAGGCTCAAAAAGAGCAGCTGCCCCAAAAGGAAGGGGTCTTTGGCTTTTTGAAGTCTCACTAATTGAGGGGAGGAATATTCAAGGCTATGGGATTGGTTTTTACTAAAAATTTGGGTAGTAATTTCTAGAATTGGGTTCCCTCCCATTTTTATACTTTATATGGTTGTTTTGGAACTGTGATGGCAATTTTAAGGGTGGGGAACTTGTAAAACCACAAGGTAAATGATATTGTAATTAAACAAAGTTCATGTAAGGTGACCTAGATAGCTGACAAGCCAGTTGAAGCTGGTTCTTCTCTGTGGTTATCAGCCCCCACAGTTAGACTTTAATACCTGCACCCACTCTGCAAGCCCCTGCATCTGTCTCCTAGCCTGGTATCATAGTTAGCTTCTGCCTGAGGGTTATTTATTTCCACACTTGCACCCACTCTCCAAGCCCTTGCATCCGATCTCAGTTCTGTCTCCTGGTCTCCTACTCGAACAGTATAACAAGTTATGGATTTTTTTTTTTTTGGTATTTATTTAAAAGATCATGAAATAAATCAAGATTCAAAGGAAAAAGTTATAGAAATGTCAGAGGAAAATGCTTTAAAAGAAAATAAGAAAAGGCATCTATTAAGTTAAATCTATAAAAGGGAATCTAATAAATGGCACTTTCTAAAATACATTTAGCTGAAGAGTTTTCCATATTTAAAGCAGTATCAAAAAAAAGAAAGAAAGAAAGAAAAGAAATGAGTCACACAGACCACATAGCTGCCGCTCTGACTTTTCAAGGCAAAAATCATTGACTCCTCTAGTTGAAAGGAACGTCAGTGATCATCAAGTTCCAAGACTGGACATTCTGTAAAGGATAGCCTCCCTTATGTTGACTCATACAAACTGCTAGCAAGTCTAGCTCCTCCATCCCGAACACACCTCGGGCTTCAAATTTGTTCCTGCAGTCAATGGGGAACTACTGGAAAATTTGGAGACTAGTGTAAAAAAATCCTCCTGGAAATGAAGGGATGAGTACTTAAAAACATATTTTGGAGGTGTATTTTAACAAGATTTAGTGACTGACTGGATATAGGAAAGAGGAAGAGGGGGCAGCTTGGCTAACTTGCAAAAAAACTTCCAGATTTCTGGCTTAAGAAACTGGATGAAGGGTTGCATCAGACGGTATTATCATCCACCAAGAATCCACCAATACATAAAGGAGCAGGTTGGGTTTGAAGGAAAGATAAGTTCAGTTTGAAACTAATCCCATATCCACATAAAGATTTGTAAAAGACAATACGAAATTTGCATCTGGAATTCACAAGAGAGATCTGAGCTAGAAATTTGAATTTGGAGTTATCAACATACATAGAAAGTTCAGATGGACTACATATGAAACCTGGGGAAAAAGCAGCATTTAATTAATAAGGGTTAGGTGGAAGAAGATCATATGAAGGTGTTTCAAAGGCAACCCAAAAGGCAGAAAGCAAACTAGGGAGAATTACATAATGGATAGTCAGGGATGAGTGTTTTTCTGATTGGATAAAATATTATACAGTTGTTTAAAAGATGCTTTTCTAAACAGAGAGATTTTTTACTAATGTTTAATGTAAAACACAACCTACTAAATTAAAATGTTAGTAATGTGTCTGGATTTTAGGATTGTGGCTCCCCAAAGAAACCATGGAACATCCACAAAAATTGATCATATACAATGCCCAAAAAAGCCCTAATAATTTCAAAACAATCTACCCAATGTATACTATGTTATATTACTATGTTTCTATTATTTTGCTGTAAAAGAAATAAAATGACTACCTTTAAAAGCCCATATGACTATAAACTATAGACATTACTAAATAAACTTTAGGTTTAAAAAAACATTCATAATGGAACTCATACACTACTTACCACTGAAAATATTTCTTTACCCAAACAATAATCAACTAGAAATAAAACAAAAGTAAGTTTCCATTCCCATTAGTGATAAAAACTTATGAAGCATCCAGAAACTAGCTCAACAAAGAAAACACAAACCTTCTGTGGAGGAAAGTTTAAACTCTACTAAACGGACATACAAGATGATCTGAATAAACAAAGAGCTCTTTCACATTGTTGGAAAAGATGATATTATCAAAGTGACAATAGTCCTCGATTTAATCTACAAATTTAATAAAATCCCAATCAAACACCATCAGTATGTTTTAAGAAGTTCAACAACCTATTCTAAATTCATATGGAAGACTACAAGGCACATGTTGATGGGCTAAGTCAACTTTTAAAAATACTTCTCTTCAAGATAATCAGACATATTGCAAAGTCACATTTATAAGAACCATTTGGTACATGCTAAAGACAGAAAAACACACATAAAAGGAAAGAATAGAAACCTCAGAAACACACTTATCTGTAATATATGGGGATGATATAAAGGTAGTATCAAAAGTCAATGGGTAAAAGACTATTTAGCAGATGATGTTGGAAAAAGTGGCTTGCCCTATGGAGAAAAATAAAACTAGATCCCTATGTTACACCATACACTCAGAAGGGCTCTAGATCAAAGACTTAAATGTAAAGGGTGAAATGATAAAGTTAACAGAAGACTGTAGAAGACAAAATTTTTGTAACTTAGGAGAAAGAGAATTTCTTAAGTGAGACAAAAACAGCACAAACCATAGGTTAAAAATAGATTTGATTATATCATAATTAGGTATTTTTGTTCAACCAAGGACATTACAAATTTAAAAGAAAGATAAATATTAGGGGACGATATTTGTAATATCTAAAACCGATTCTATATGTCAAGATTCAACGATTACATAGAATGGAATCTACTCCAAATGGTTTAAATATGAAGAGTTACTACAGGGTACTATTTCATTTACAGAATCTTGGAAAGCCTGAAGAAAAAAGGTTTCAGAATCTTTTTAGAAACCACTCACAAAGCCATAGATAGGACCAGGCCACAAAAGAAGCTGCTGTGTCTTCTATGATCTAAAGTCCTGGGCTCTAAAAGCACACTTCCACTGCTAGGATCAGGGAGCCTCATTGCTGCATGGGCCCTCTGGGACCTCCAGAACTGTGTTGTGCCTGCTACCAGCTACACCAACTGCATGGACGAACCACGCCCCACCCATGGCCTACGTAAAGCTAGCGCCTGGAAACTAGACCCTTGCTAACGTTGCCCCGGAAGAATTAGACAGTGCCTCAGCTGTGCTTGCAAGTAGAAACAAGAGAAGTCAATCTCAGGCCTCACTGAAGCTTTCCAAATCTGGCACAAATTCATCAAACTTAAATCACATCTGAAACACAACCTCCAAGGGACTCTGCAAAATGTCACTTTTAGATTTCTGGTCTCTAAAGTAAGGAAAGAAGACCAGATGGGGGCTGAGTGACACTCCATCATATCCCTAACACTGGTAATAGAATATCTAGACTATACAAAACAACCCCTGTAAATAAACAAGGAAAATCAGGAAACCTAACAGAAAAATGTAAAAGGATAAGAACAGGCAATTCACAGAAGGTTAACCCAAATGGCTAAAAATTTTATCTGATGACAAAGGCATTAGTCATCAGATACATACAAAGTAAAAAGAAAAGCAACAAGATACCACTTTCCCTCATTGAATTAGCAGCAATTAGATAATGCTAATTTGCTGCGCTAACAGAGCATCAACTAGGAAGACATTCTGGAAACTAACGACCTAGATAAATTAAGTACCTTTATTTGATGACCTAACATTCCCACTCCTGAATGTATATCCCAGAGAAATTCTCACATAGCACTCTGTACGGGAATATTCCTCAGAGTGTCTTCTGTAGTGACCAAGTACAGGAATCTAGATGTTCATTACTGTGAAAATGTTCAAATAAAATCTAGAGAATGCACCCAGAGCCACCACACTGCACAACTCTAGGGGAACATTAAGCACATAGGATAAGAGGCAAACAGTGCCCCCTAGTGTTGTACAACCCAGCAGAACTTTCACCCTTGGGAATACAATATAGCAGTAGAAAGCAATAAACTAGATGGAAATTCTCCCAGAAAACTTTGTATTGTACCTTTTTTTCCCGAAGGCAACTGAGTTTTAGGGGGGGAAAAAGCAATTGCACGGGGTCAAAGTATTTGTATAAACTAAACATAAACAGAAATACCACATACTTTACAAAAATACCTACAATTTCAAGGATGGCAAACACATAAAAGCAGTTCTGTCTACAAGGGGAGTCAGAATAGGAACTGAAAACACAGGGAATACAACAAGGACAAAATGAGTTTCGCATAGACTAATGATGGGAGAGTGTCATGAACTGAGGAATATGACTAAATGGATTCTTTTTTTCTCTGAGGACCAGGGAGAGAGTCAACAATACCTAAAACTACCAGAGAGAACACGAGATATCTGAAGTATGACTGAAGCACTTACGACAAAGTGAGGAACATAGAGACTGAAAAATGAAGGGACAAAACTGCAGAGCATTAAATGTTAATATATATTAAAATATATATAGTCTATTACACATAATATATGTACATAAGATATAATAATTTATATGTGATACAGAACATATTGTCTATATGAACATATTTAATATATATGCATACGCATTAAGGAATTTAAACTTTAGCCTCAAGGCAATAGGGAGGGGAACAATGAAATGTTTCTAAACCGGGACTAGCCCCTTCAAATTTGTATTTTAAATAGTTTACTCTCTTGCCTCGTGCAGAATCGAGTGGAGAAGAGCCAGGTTGTGGGCAAGAGAATGATCAGGAGACTATTGACAGGGATCTGAACAAGGAAGGGTACAGGTAATGGGAACAGAAATTAAAAGACATATTAAAGAGATATTTAGGAAAATAACAGAGAAGATGGAAAGATCAATCGAGTGTGAAGTATGAGAAGGATGGAGTCAAGGAATCAAGGAATATGGCAAGTCTGGACAGCAACGCAGTGACTGGAGACCCAGGAGGAGGGTACAGAGAGGGTGGGGGGAATAACATGTGTAGTTTTAGACAGTGAATATCCTAGACTTGTGATATCTAAGTAAGATGCATCTGATGCCCAGAAAAGAGATAGGAACTGGAGGTACAGAGCTAGTAGTCCACTGGTAACTGAAGTTGGTAATGAAGACAAGAGGTACCTCCAAAAGGAAATCGGGGGCTCAACCTTAGAGGTTTAGCCTAAAGCTAAACCTAAAGCCACATGCCCACCCTTTATTATCCCTAAGTAGATGATATGAAAATGATCTATGAATTTAGAGTTAAATGAGTCTCTTTAGAGAAATAATCCAAGTCCAACATTAAAGGCTTCTAAGATCACCTTTTCACTTCTATCATCACATTGTCGGCCCAGTCAAATGTCTCTCCACCTAAATCACTGCAGTTCTTATACAACCCTCTATGCTTATCCCCAAAATATTGAGCCCAATACTCAGAGTAAACACACTCCTGGATTTTTCTGAAAATAGAAGAGAGGCAGATCAAACCCTATATCCTGAAAGAAACTGCAAGGGTACCATCCAAACCTTTTATACCCTGGAAGCCATTTAACCAAAATAGCACTGCAAGGACAGTAAGATATAATTGGCTTGTAGAAGAACATCTTGGTTAGCTGCAACATGTAGCACTTCCCACAGAGAGCTCACATAACTTCCCCTCTCCAAACAGGCAAGTATTGGTTCACAGGGAAAAGAGGGGCCAATTATCTACGGGTACATAAGTTTTAAAATGAGTTGCAAAAGATTATCCCTATTGTCATCCCATTTCTTTTGTCACACTTTTAAAATATAAGACTTATATCTTAATAATGAAGAGACTCATTGCTTATAAAACTCTCCACAGAGTATTCTAATGCATTTATTTGGGATCCTGAAATAGTGTTCTAGTCCATTTTCTTCTTAATGGGCTTAAACAAGCTGTACTTCTTTAAGGCCAATAAAACTTGTTTTAGAAAAGTAAAAAACCGAGGAGCTTTCAAAACCTTTTATCCTTCTAATCTGTAAGAAATTTTTAATGTAAATGCAAATTTCTCAATGGAATACCATAGACTCACAAAAATTATTTCAGTAAGCATATGTAATAGCAGGAAAAACTGAAAACATAACAAAAACCAATATATTAAAGTATATTGAAGAGAATTAATAGTACTTTTTTTATTGAGCAATTTAATCTATGAGGAAAAATGCAAAGCCTATAATCCATCCAAGAATAGGAGATGACTTACATTGCAGATAATGAATCTAAAAGGACTTGCTCAGTATATTTTGTGCCAATATTAGAAAGACTCAATACACTCTAAATCTTTGGGTCACACATTGCACAACACAGCTACCCCTTTCATATATTTTCATAAAACAGGACTAATCACCGTACACAATCACTACATCAGTGTTGAAAAATGCAAGGTCCTACATTCATGTCAGATAATGACAGTTCAACCAAGTTAAATCTCATTTGGCATGAATCAAAAATTGATTAAAACTATCAAAGTCAAAACACTAGTGCTCCCACCATCAACTATAACGGATACCCAAGGTGTCCTTACTCCATAGTATAAATGAATCCAGCACAGGGATTTTCTTCAGCTCTAATAATCCAAGAAAAGCTCTAAATATGCAGATTATAACTATTAGGCAGAAAGGGTACCTGCTGGACCCATCATTTCTACAGAATCACAGTATTGAAAGGGACCTAAAGGAGGAAGTTCTCGGCAAGATTGCATTCACTCTTCCAACCTGGGAAACCAGGGTATTAAAAAGAGGTAAGAAATTATTGCTTAGCGTCTTACAGGAAACCGGTGGCAAAACTGAAAAGGGCAGTAGATTGAAACACTTCTCAACCTTCACTCTCTCCATAGTGCTGATAGTAGCTTACCGATAAACATTCTTTCCCCTCCTGTGTACCTAAAGCAACCATTTAAATGATACAGAATTACTTCCCGTACATGTCCATTGTCATCACCGAGTACCACAACAAAGAATCCTTCTGCATGAGGTCCAAAAAGAAACCAAACTGAGTAGTGTTGAAGCATTTTAAGCATAATTTTAAAACACAATACAGGCTTGCTTTTCTCAAGAAATTATTCCATTCCTCCTAAAAATAAAAGGACTATTTTCAGCCTGTCACAGCTCTGGTCTAACAAATAAAGCTTCTAGTGGGTCTGTGGCACGCTAGAGCTTGACTAGATCACAGAAGAGTGGTGGCAATTTTCCTACCCAACCGTCACTTCCAAGTACATCTTTATAAAGGAGGAAGACATAAATTTTCCTCTCTCTCTCACCCATAGTGGTGCAGGTGCCAAAAGGGTAATAATTCTCTAGTACAGTTAACATCTTCTTAAAGCATCCAGTAGCCATTATTATTTGTTCCTATAATTTTGTTGTTATAACTATCTTGCTTTACTACTATTACAAATTGAGTAGAAGCCATATTTTCTATATATTTATATTTTTAATATTAAAAAGCCTTAGAAAGTTTTCAGTCACTAAAATTATATCCAATAACCATCAAGTCACAGGCAGTACTTATTTGTTTCTTCCTAATGGTCCATTAATGCTAAATTTCATTAACATGAAGTTATTACTTACAATACAAAAGCAGGAATGAACAGAGGAATAGAATTTTCTGTATTCTCTTTATCTCTTCTTTCATTACCAATAAAATTTATATTTGGAAGCTCAGAGTTACTGTAATATCATTACTATTTTAAAATTAACCTGCAGAAACAAGAATAGATGTTATTCTCTACCAAGTTCTACCAAAGTATCATTCTACCTTCACCACTGATTCAACCACTCCTCAGTGGAAATAATTAATTTCAACTGCCCAAAAGGTTAGCAATTTTCCAGCTTAAATTCAGCTAGTTTTTTGTTGCCAGTAGGAAGCCTGGATACCCAACTCACTCATATCACCCCCCTCCCAAAATGGTTAACAAATATTCACCAAGACCTCAGTATATTCATTGCCTATCACATTGTGTGGCACAGAGCAAGGCACAGAATAGATATTTGTGGATGGATTAACAGAAGAGTAGACATTGAATGAATGGACGGAATCAGTCGAGCAGGCAAGGAGGAAGGAAAGGCAGAAAGAGGCAAGAAAGAAGACCAAAAGAATCCCTAAATCCAAGAAGCATATATAATATGACACAGACATTATTAAGTACAAGGACAATGAGATGACACCCAGTAAGGTCTAGCTAGAAAAGATACAGAGGAAATGGGAATTCAATCAGCCCTTTTCAGCTACTAAATCAAAAAAGACAAATCATGTGTTCCAAGAGGGTAAAACTATAAGACAAAGGCACAAAGTCAGGGAAAATGAAATGCATGTTCATACAACAGTAAGCAGATTAGTTTGTCTGAAGTAGAGAGTTCATGAAGGAAATCGTAGGAGGCTAAAGCTGCAAAGTCAGGCGGTGGTAGCCAGATGCTGTGCAGAACATAAACACTGAGGGTGGCAACTGCTGCCTGCTCTTCCTCAACCCTCCTTTGGAAAGCAGCACCTTCCCCCTAATCTCACAGCCACACCCCCATCATATGCTTTACTTATCCAAACTCCTAAGAAAACCAAACTCTCTGATAAAGTGACAAAAATGCTAACAATGAAAAAATAAAAATGAAAAAAAGAAAAACAAAACATGATGCATAAAATAATTTGCCAAAAGAAAAACCCTAGTGACTAGAAATATTAATTTTCAACTAGTATCTGGTCAATTCACATCCTGCCAAGTCTTTGTATACAATTTCAGAGTTGTTTTGTTTTAACAAATTTGGTTCTAACCGCTTGGAACAATGAAGTTTATTAAGATAATAAATCAGGTCAGGAGAACAATTAGCACCAACTGAGTGCCTCTCATGTACCAGGCAGAGTTACAGGGGATTTAAATATACTATTTCATTTAATCTTAACATTGTCAACTTGAAATTATTCCTCTACCTTCATAGACATGAGGAAAAACTACTTGAGAGTCACTTAGCTAAATAGCAAAGCTAGGGTGCAAATATACCTAGAATAATAGTAATTAGAATAACTACCACTACCATCATCCAACTGTATATTTTCTGTACCTTTTAAATAGGATCAGAAGGAAAAGCACTAAAAGTACCTGTTTCAAATACTCATTTCAAATACTCATGGCTTATATCCAAATGCCTAAATGCACTTAAAACTAGGCCAGTCCTCAACTCATAAAGCAGTCATTAAAACCCATCACTGAAGCTATTGGGGTACTTGACTTCAATCCAAACCATAGTCCAAGGAAACCAGAAGAAAGGATGTTTCAGACCAATCTAAAATGATTTAAGAGCAGTGCGTCCCGTCCCAGCTTATGCTGCCAAATTCTATTCTGATATATGGAACCCAGTAAGGCAGTATTGAGGGAAAAGGATAGCATTCCTTTAATCCCCTTTTCTTTTAAAGTAAGATATATCTCAGGGATAATTCTGACTTTCATTTATTTATTAGACATTAATCAGACATCTATACTCTGTCAGGTGCTACTGCTAGAAATCACACTGCTCCTGGCCTTAAAAAACTCAGTTTAACATTTTAACAAGCCATATGAGAAAATATGTACTCCTAGTGTGGATCCTTCTCTTTATTGATACAAAAAATCAAAATAACCTTTAGAAAGGCCAAAATGAGAGTTGCACAATCCAAGTTCTAAAGTGCAAGCATTTATTAATTAGCTAGTTGTACAAAAATTCACTGATCCACTTGGTTTTATCTTACACACATTAACAACAGATTTGGTTTTCTATGGACATATCCTAGATGGGCCACTTACTAGCTCAATGCCCTTAGGCAAGGAACTTCACTTGTCTAAGCCTTGGTTTGCTCATTGGAAAAATGAGTATAAACAGCTACCCTTCAAGACTGTTATAGGGATTAGAGATACTATGTAATAAACCAACACAGAGCCTGGCATTTAGTAGAAGTGCAATAAATATAGTTAAATATCATAATCACAGGATTTATAAGCCAATAACAAATTAATCAGAAAAATCAAATTACAAGGAATTGGGGGTCGGGCAGAGAATAAAGATAGCTCTAAGAATAAATAGCTGACAGCAAGGAAAGAGTGAAGAAACTATATAGACACAAAAACAGAAACTGCAAACTGAAGCCACCAACCTACACACTTCAATAGCTATTGAGGACATCACTAATGTTTTCATAAGATGTAAAAATGATGTGCCTGAAGATGTCATTAAGCCCTTTAAAACAGATTAAACTTTTATTCCATGTGTTTAAAAAAAGATAAGCACATAAGTGGCCTTGGAAAGATTCCTATCAAAAGTGATTTAGCATCACAAATTTAACATGCTAAGATATCTAAACCTAATTAACTGCAAAACTCTAGTACCAAGCTTCTGTTGTACTTAATGTGTAAAGGAACCTCTCAAATTTCAGAAGGAATTTTTTTAACTAAACACTGAAAAAGATCTATTTCAAACAAATTAATTGTAAAATATTTAAATGCAATGGCCTAAGACATTATCAGTTTCTTAATAGCTTAAACAAGATAAAGTTTTGTTTTCCCTCATAGCTAAATGTTTTTATATCTACCAAAGAGACACAAACATGTGCCATGGAGATCCCTTTTCACTTGAATTTTCTCCCTACATTGGGAAGGCAGTAAAAAGCAAAAAACATCTGTTCCTTCCTGCAGAGCTGACAACTCTCATTCTGTGATTTAAAAATAAAAGATCCTCATGGAAGCTTATATATAATGATCACCTGCTTCGACGGCAGCTGGCAATTAATTGATCCAAATACATGCAAAATTAAGGCCAAAAAACAATTCTCCAAGGACAATGCTAGTGTTCCCCAACCCTCTGGTAATTTCCAAGACACGCATAAAAAATAGCAGAGGATAGTACAGAAGAAAATGTAATGCCAGATGACAAGACCAAAGTCAACAGCTGAGAAACAGGGGCCTGTGTCAATCTGGATTCACTCTACCACCATAAGAATAGTTTCCATGAGAGTTGCCTACAGAAAATCTGGTTCACTCTGGCCTACAATCACCTTTCATCCAGCCCCCAAGGAAGGCCAGATGTTCAGCCATTAAACAAGAACACCTTATTAAAAACAGAAACTAGAAAACCTCCTAAGTAAAGGCCCTAAGTCCTACAACATTTTTAGAAACAGCTTTTACTCTATATATCGTCTTAAAGCACTGAACATCCAAACAGGAGTAATAAGCAAGGACATTCAGACTTAAATCAGTAGACATAGTTTCTATTTCTGGCTCTGCCTCTGAATGAATCACAGCATGACCTTGAGAAAGTCTTTCTCTACCTCCATTTCCCCACCAATTATAAGGTTAGGTTAAATCTACTGATTCTTTTTTTTTTCCTGAACAATGCCAAGTGAACGAGATAAATATATGGGATCTGCCACACAAAAAATATATCTGCTGATCACTGACCAGTTATATCCAACCATCAAATATAAAGTATGTGATGTCCATATTAAAATGACTAACTGCACTTTTTCTCTGCACAGTAAAAAAAAATATCTGCCTGGAGAGGCCAACAAAACCCAGATGCTTCCTGATCAGGACTCCTTTAAGAGTCCCAAATTTCAAATTTGGAAATACTTAGCAAATTAAAATAAAATGCACGTTTCAAGAAGACACTTTTTTTTTTTTAACAGAAAACAAACCTTCAACCTATTTAGAGTCCTATGATCTTTGAGGACTCTATTCAATCCTCCTCTGTCAAGTCTTCTTTCCTCACCCCCTGCCAAGGAGATAAGCCAACCACTGCATCCTTGATGCTCCCAGCACACTGTTCAACATACACGCACACACACACACACACACACACACATATATATATTCCTGTGCACTGTACTTATTTCATGCTACCTCTTCATTTAATCAGTAAGCCATGGAAAGGCAGAACCATTATTTAATGGTTTATTACCTACCATCTAGCACATTATATATATATGCACAAAAATATATATATGTATATCTCACACACACATATACATACACACACATATATATCTACACATGCATGTATATACAGATGTGTGTATACATATATATGCAAATATACATACATATTTGCTAAATGAATAAAATGAATAAATTTCCAAAGTCTTATGCTACATTAAAATTATCAATCATTAATATTAATGACTGACAATCTTAATGACGGTGAATTATTTTCATCTTTAGAAAAGTTTATAAATGAATGTTACCTAGATAAAGAGAAAATACATGATTTCTCACCAACATTAAATTCACAAAAATTAACTCAAGAGCTTTCCAATCTTCTTCCATCAAAAATGTCTTTTTTGTTGTTTTGCATTTTTCTTCTAATTTATCTAGTGGGTATAAAACTACAAACATTCCTTTTAACTGAATCTATACAATAGAGAAGGGTGGAAAAGATGTAAGAAAAAGGAGCATGTGAAATGAATAGAAAAAGCTATTTTTAAGTATAAGATTCTACAAATGCAAAATAAAAGCCCATAGATGAAAATAAAAATGTGGTCAATAAAAGTAGCTACCACATTAATAGCATTCAGCCAGCTAAAAAGTAGCTGTCCTCATTGAGAAATTTCATATAGGGTAATGTTTTATAGATAACCTATTTATTAAAATAATAGATTTTAAAATGTTCACATTGCACTTGAAATTTTTAATCAAATATTTATCACGAACCTACCACTCACATAAATTTTCTTTTTTTCCTATTCATTACACTCTAACACTCTATTTCATTCAATAATTAAAAGTAGATGTCAAGTAAATGGGAAACAAACTGAAACTTTACCAGTGGGCTCTTAGGGTAAGGCCTTGGGACCTATAAGCCCTTAAGCAGGGATAACTCATTATACTACTTGACATTGACCACAGTAAACTGACCCTTTAGCTGTGCTTTATGCTGCCCTGAGTGTGACAGTCTATAACAAATGCTAAGGAGGAGAGGAATCAGTTGGACCAGATGTATTTTTGGCCTTCTCACCTTCACTATCTCCAAACTACAGCCTGTTCTGACTGGATCATGAAACCAAATGAAAATTATCCCTGATATTCTATTTATTTATTAATTTTCTAATAGTACATATCAGATTTGCTTGCATCAGCAAACTGAAGTGACCACTTAATTTCGCTAAGTAGTAGAACACTGATCGCTGCAAGACAGAAGCTACATATCACACGTATAAGTCTACATTTACACACACACACACATACATATTAGAGCGGTCAGAGATCGCCTTTGGATAGTCTGGAATAAATGATTTGTGCCTCCAACACTGACCCTCACGAAAGGACCATAAACAATCTTGTTCTTTCTAATGCTGTAGTGATGACAGGAAAAAAGAAGAATGACGGTGTAGCCGACAAAGCAAAAAAGGAGTTTAACTGCTTGGTGTGACCCTAAACATAGAGAACAGCAGATATTTGGTTAAATGGACAGAGCATCTTTTTCTTGAGATGACTTAGAACAGACACAACGAAGTTGTTTCCTACAAGACCTTGTAAGAAAACAGAAAACAAACAAGCATGTCCAAGGCATTAAACCGAGGGGGTTCTCTGGCCAGAACAGGATCCTTATGAAGAAGAGACCTTTCTCAGAGCCCAGGGAAGGAGAGTGGCAGAAGGCCCTGATTGGCAGGCGACTTGCGACCTGGAGGCCGGCAGCAGGGTGCGCTCACCTGTGAACACGTTCTGGAAGCCATCTGCAGCCGCGGGCGCCCCAGACGCCTTGGCGGCCGGTGCCGGGGACAGCCCACCGCCGCTGCCGTCCGCGGCCACCCCGCACTCCAGCAGGTGCGCAGAGCCTCCCGTCCCGGGCGCGCGGGCGCCCAGCTCCTCGGTCCAATCTGCGGAGCGGCTCAGGCCGCCCGCAAGGCCGCCGTCGGCTCGGTGTTTTTTGGCCGGGGCGGCCGCGGAGGCCAGGGTAGTTCTGGGCCCCCGGCTCAGGGACGACTCCAGCCGCCTCTTGATCCTTGGGCTCTGGCTAGGGGACTGAGACGGGGAGTGATTGGGCGAGCTGAGCTGCCGGGTGGTGGTCTTGATGTAACACGGGGTGATGAGAGGGTAGGGCTTGAAACAGCGCGGGCTGGGCGCGGGGCTGCCGGGCAGGGAGGCGGCAGTGGGGGTGCCGGGCCCTCGCGCCCCCTCCTCCGGCTCTCCCTCCGGCCCCTGCGGGGCCTCGTCTCCCACCTCCGGGCCCCACTCCTCCCCCGGAGAGCCTCGGGGGGCATCCTCAAAAGCATCCTCCTCGCCCTCCTCATCCGTGTCTCCAGCCCTTCGCACTGGGGCTCCGGCCGCGCTCTCCCCTGGCCCGGCCTCAGGAAACGGGAAGGCCGTGGACGAGGGCGAGTCTTTGGCCGCGGTCTGGGCCGCCAGGAGGCCGGGCGCCTCAGAGGCGAGGAGGCCGCCCGGGGACGGCGGCTGCTGGGGCACTGGGGGCTCCACGGCCAGGCTCTCGGACAGGTCGGAGAGCGCGGACAGCGCCTGCTCTGTGTCCAGACTGCCCGGGGCTTCCCCAGCCCCGCCGCCCGGCCCCAGCAGGAACTGGTCCAGGCCCAGGAAGGCCCCGGGCTGAGGGGAGGTGGCGGTGGGGGGCGCTGCAGGCTCCTTGGAGCCCTGGAGCAGCAGCTGCTGCTGCTGCTGCTGCTGCAGGCGGATCGCCTGCTGGATGTCTGAAAGCAAATCCTCTTGCTCCGTGGCCGAGTGAAAGCTATAGATGTCTGTGTCCGAACCCGAACTGGTCCTTTGTCCATCCTGCGCCCCTGCCGCAGTTTCCAAATCCTCGGCGACCGCCCGGCCGCCGACCCCAGCCTCGGCAGGCCCAGGACCCCCTGGACGGGTCACCTCAAAAGGGTCCGCACACTCGGTATCCGACAGGCCCGTCTCGTCCGCCGAGAGACTGAGGTCCGGGGTCTTGGTGAGCAGGGAGTGAGCGCTGTCCAGCTCCCCGGTCTGCAGGGCCTGGGTGTCCAGCACATCCTCGCGGGAGCCCCCAGCGCCTTTCCCCTTGGACAGGTTCTTCCTGATCCGCAGGTTGGAAAACACCGAGGCTCTGGAGTCCGACTTGCTCTTCTTCTTGCCCGGCTCCCCGCCGCCGCCCCCTCCCCCCTTGCCGTGCTTGCCCAGCGCCTTCTTGCCCCCGCTCCCCTTCTTTGTGGCTTCCACATCCCTGGGCCCCACAGCATCCTCGGCGCCGCCGCCGCCGCCTTCGTGCGAGGCATCACCTGCGCTCCTCTTCAGCTTCCCGTCCTGGTTCCCCATGTTGCAATCCCGCCGCTGCGCCGCCGCGCCCCGGGCACTCAGGCCATCCCGGCCCTCCTCAGCCCCGGGCCCGGGCCGGGGGAGTCTCCGGGGCGAGTCAGGCGGCGCGGCGAGCCGCTGGGAGGAGAGGCCGACGCGCGCCCGGCTGGCCCGGCTGGCATCTGCCGCCGCTTTGCATAATGCGCGGCGGCTGCCGTCGCTGCGGCTACGGCTGCGGCTGCGGCTCGGGGCCGGCGGGGCGCGAACATGCTCAGTGCGGCGCGCGGCGCCCGCCAATGGCTGCTCGGGACGCAGCCCGGGCCTGGCTCCCCGCCCGCCGCCGCCGCCGCCGCCGCCGCCACCGCCCCCTCGGCCCCCGCTCCGCTGCTCGCTGAACCTGGGCGCGAAAAACGTTTCCTCTATCTTGGGGACTTGAATTTCCACCGTGCGAATCGAATGCATTGTCCCCGCCCGAAGAACTCGTCTGCTGGAAGATGCACTCCGAACTTCAAAGCTCCTGGACCTGCCACGAGAAAAGTTAAAGAAAAAAGAAGAAAATTTTACACGGGGAAAAACTGAAGCCAAATCCCAGTTTAGAGGTACCATCATATCACGGCCACATACACAACCCCCCTGTCTGCCTCTGCATGGCTCTTCAGTAAATATTTGTTGAATGAATAGATTGTTCTGTTTCTTAAATAATTAATCATGCCCCTGAACACTGTTAATGTGCTTGAGCATATGGTTTAGAAAAGGTTACTACACATGGTGCTGCTTTTATGTTTCACATAGACCCCGCTTCTCTCCATGAGAGGACATTAGCTGTCATTTCCAAAGTTGGCTTATCGGTTTATCGAAATTTTTTTTTTTTTGGACAGAAAAAGGAGAGGTGGGGGAAGCAGAAAATACTGAGATTAGAGTTGATTAAAATGCTAATCTCCAAATTCTATGTGCTTTCCATATAAATTAAACAGCATTTGTATTCAAAAAGGGTGCATATAGTATAACTCCCAGGAGGTCAAACTCATCAATATTAAACATGTCACTATTGTGGCCGCCTATAAAAGGAAAAAAACAGAAAGGAAACACCCTTGGCACAAACACACAAAATCAGATGTTATGCTATAAACCACCGCTTTCCCAAGCAAACCCTTCCAGGCACACTTTGTCCTGTAACAGAGTTTCTTAACACTTTGGCCTCAATATTAGCATAAACACTTTTCCTCATTGCACATTTTGTAACTATTTTAATTATTTATTTAAATAAACATTTTTAAAGTATTTTTAAAACATCATTGATATCTAAAGAAGCTTCAAGCAGTAAGCCAAGATTAAAGTGACATTAATATTATAAATGTTACAGGTATTTAAATTAGAAGTTCATTGTTAAACCACTTTGAAAATATGGACAGCTATCCAACTTGTTAATATTTCTGAAGAAACCCAGAGGAGGGAAAAGTACTACATATTATACAATGCAATTTAAATGTGGCAAGCAAATGTGTGTTATTCCTTTTCATATTATGAGCCAACATTTTAAACCTCCCTTCTGAATCATCTTTATTAAAAATAAAACAAATAAACAAAAGGTTGGTCCTATTAGTCTTTGATTACTAGCATTTTTCAAACTATGTTTTTAAAAATAAATGTAATTTAAGGGCAGGTAGCCAGCTGTCCTCAGGTGGCCCTTTGGAGTAAACGGTAAATCAACTTTAATAACTTTGCCAGGGTGATATCCCAGTCTTCAAGTGATTCCAGAGTACTTGAAAAGCCTTTGTTTCACCTCTTTCACAAGACTGCTCTCTTCTTTCTTCTAGAATCTAGGCTCCTCAGAGGGCACAATTTGCCTGTGGCTATTAGAATTTTCTGCTTCTTTGAGTGCTGAGGTACTTTTTGAATCTTGATTTTTGTTCTTTCTTTAACAGAACATCTTTGATTCTGAACTATTGGTTTCCTTATTTTCTTCTGTGATATATTCTAGAAGCATGGAAGACAGAAGAAGGGGGGAGGGAGAGGACTGCTGATTTTTTTCACATCCTTTGAGTGTGAAACAATAGGTGACAGTTGTGCAGCAGGTCACAGTTGGCAAAGCTTTATTGCATGCAAAGGCTCATTTGAAACTCACAAGTGTGGGTGTCAAATATAGGTAAGTACTCTCCACCCAATAATAATTAATGCATACACTCAGGCTCAGAGAGGCTAAGAGATTTGTCCAAGGTCACATACCATCAGAGGCAGTACTTCAACCTACAAATTTCGATCCCAAATTCTTTATAACAAACACCACCACACAGTTTACTCTTTGGGGGACTGGTAAGGCCATCATAAAGGCAAACTGCAAAGCTTTGCCAAAGAATTCCTTGGTATCTGGTAGGTATTTAGTAGTCCCAAAGATGCCTGGGACATGGCCTAAGCTTAACTCCATTTGGTCGAGTAAGAATATCATATCTGTGGTTTCAAATATACATTTAACAAATAATTAGAGATCCTACCTTGTTCTGGCCACATCCTAGTTACCATGATACAGAAGAGAAATAGGCAAATGTGACCAGCCTCTACGTTCAAGGATCTAACCTAGTATCATTGTTGGTAAAAGTCTTCAGTATTAGTATCCCAACTGGTCACAAAAAAAATGTAGTGCTACCCATTTTCCAGCAGAGAAAATTGGATATGGACTTTAAAAATAAAATTAGTAAAAGTAGGTGGGAAAAACTCATCTAAACAAATATTGAACTCTAGTTGATAATATGTATGCTGGTAAGTTGGCTTAAATGTACTGATCTCTGCACCTTACTCTAAAATGCATCAAAAAATAAAACGCTTTAATGGGTGCATGGACAGATATGTGATAAAGCAAATATAATAAAATGTTCATTGTATAATTTACGTGGTAGATATATGGGTGTTCACTAGGAAACTTTTTCAACTTTATTATATGTTTGAAAGTTTTCATGCTAAAATGTTGGAGAAGAAAGTGGGTTGTAAGAATATGTGAATTTTGCAGATTTTTTGAATTTAAAATTATGGAATAATTAATAGCACTCAACAAACACTAAATGAATAAACAATCCTCCTCTCCTTTACTGTTACCTGTTTGTCTGAATTCCATGTCATTTCTCTGTCTTCTTTAAGCTCTCTTCCTCCTCTGTTACTCTCTTAATTGACTATAAAATATACTGAAATGTTTTTGACACTTGCTTTTTGTTTTGTTTTGTTTTTAGCCTCTTTCTGCTTAATCTTGGTGGAATGTTTTAGAATTTCTGACAGAACAATTAGTTGGCATTTTAATTATCCAACTCATCCTTTTCTTCAGCAGGTAAATGATTTTCCCTTTAAAAAGACAACTTTTCTTCCCTGGTGTCAATGACTAAGTTATTGCCCCTCAAATCCATCTCAGTCCTGACTTCACTCCTACACCTTAGGCCCCTCCCTGAACCCACTTCCCAGAGAACAGCGTGCCCCCCCTTGAATCCATCATGTCTGAAACTGAACTCATTTTCTCTTGCATATCTCTTCCTCCTTTGTTTTTTCTTTCAATAAGAGAACCACAATAACCCCAGTTGCCCAAACCAGGGCTGTTGCTGTCTCTTCCCGCTCCCTCAATTCCCACAATTTACCAGCCATTAAGACTTCTCTGTTCTTCCTCCTTAATGTCTCTCAAATCCATTCATGTCTCCCATCCCAACTGCCACTTGTCTTGCCTCCCTTCTACCCTCACCTACATCTCCCATCTGTTCTCTCCCATTATCACCAGTGCTTCTCACCTGGGGTGATGATTTTGCTGCTTAGGGAACATTTGACACTGTCTGGAGACATTTTTGGTTGTCACAATGGGGAGTGGGGGTGATGTTACTGGCACCAGGGACGCTGCTAAACATAGCACACAGAACAGCTCCCCCATAAGCAAGAATGATTCCGCCCAAAATGTCACATATTAATACCGTGGTTGAGACACCTGCTTCATCATGAAGCCTCTCACAGCTGACAGCCAATAATTGGTTACTGAACGAGTGAAAGAAAGAAGAAATCAAAATTATATTTCTAAATTAATCAAACTAAATCAGAAACTTGAAGGCAGAACCTAACAGGACAAATAAGATTTTAAACAGTGGATTTACAGTACCAAATATCTTAAATGAGGAATTAACTCTTCTCTAAGACATTCAAAGTTCCATGACACTCTACAATCTGTATAAATGTTCCAATTCCCCACTTGATAACATTATAATAAGCCCTTGCTCGTAACAGAAATTTCCTGGTAACCAGGATGGAATTCCCAGAGCTCATTTTACAAGGATGATTGCATGCATCCCAAACAAGTAGTTAAGTACCTTTCAATTTTTACCACCACTATTCATTTTATCCTCAATGCAGAACTTAAAGTGTTTACAAAACAGAGAAAAAGTAGAATATTACTTTCCCCAAGTAGTATAGAATGCACTACAAATTTGTTTCTGTATTAGAAAAGTTAAAGTAAAGGTGAAAAATTCTAGGTCACTTCAAAGTTCCTCCCTGCTGCAAATGGAACATAAATGCCATTGTCTCCTAACCTCTGGAAAACTCATTAGCTTTCTGGGAAAACATCCCTCCTGGTTTGTAGGCATGCTTTAGCTTTCAATACATATTAGTCAAAAAGTTTTTGGATTATTTGGAACTGAGAAACAAAGGAAAACATGAACACATTTATTTTGTTCTTACATCACAGATAAATTCCTACAAAGTTGAAGAGTTCTGGTATGGAGTCTCTAGACATACCCTTTGTAAGTAAAGACATACTCTTTCTATCTGAAGGGGACCATTCAGATTCTGAGTGAGTTGTCAAAACCATTCAGAATTCCCTATAAAAGGCCTTGTGAAAGTGACTCAGCCCATACCTTGATTGGTGGCAAAAAGTGGCAAAAAATATTCTAAAGACAGAGCCAGTAAGAAATGAAGGTTGAGGAAGGCAGTCTTTGGCTTTAGAGTAGTGCTCTGCAACAGAAATACTGTATAATGTGAGCCTCAGGCATAATTTTAAATTTTCTAGTAGCCGCATTAAAAAGGGAAAAAAAACCACAAAATTAATTTTAATAATATATTTTATTTAACCAAAAATATGCAAAATATTTCAACTTGAAAAAATCAATGCAAATTATTAGTGAGATAACTTACATGCATTTTTTTCACACTAAGTCTTTGAGATCAGTACGTATTTTACACTAACATCAACATTTCAACTCAGACTAGCCACATTTCAATTGCTTGATAGACGCTAATGACTACTCTTTTGGACCTTGCAACCTTAGCCTTAGATTTTTCATAGCTTCTTGAGCAACATTTAGAACCTGATCCAAACTGTTATGAGTTTTAAAACAGTGTTATGTATTTTGATGAACTTAAAATGAATTTTATGTATATATATATAAGAGCACTATATAGTTTCACATGCAGGCATAAAATTTCATGTTTAATAATACATTGTGGAAAAAATTTACAATCCTTTTTTTAGCCATCCAGTGTAATAGAGACATAATAGCAGTAAGTCCTTGCTCTTGACAGAGCTTGCCACCACTGACATAAAGAATTCACAGAACAGGAAGGACCATGGGAAGGAAGGGAGGAAAGTTGATTCTAGTATAAATATGGGCAGAAGAGGGGAAAGCATATTCCAGAGAACACTTGGAGTTTAGTAATCTTTTTCTGCCTAACTACTAAAATGTTACCCACAAAAATTAGGCCAAATTTATGAATTTTCATTAAACCAAGAATAACACCAATAATAGCTTGCATGCACACGTGTTTTGCCTAATAGATATTAGTTTGTCCATACACATTCTTAATGTATGATGCAGATGGTCTTAATATTGATTTAAATCACACTGTTCCCTAAAATCTTCACTATTTATATATTTTTTTAGAAATGATTTTACCTTGAATTCTAACCATCAACACCTTCTCTTAGAATATAAGAGCTAATCTAATTATCACCGTATGGAAAAAGACCAGAAAAAGGTGAAGTAGAAAATAAATGTTTTAATTTAGGGGCAATGGCTTACCTGCTCACCGTAAAGCAAGTGCCTTAATCCTTTGCGCTTCCACACAGAAATTAAGGGGAACTTGTTCTGATCAGAGAGCGATCCAAAGGAAGTCTTAAACTCACATCACTCACTGCAGATCTTTCTAGGGAATTTCCCTCAGGTAACTTAGACTTCACTAGAAAATAGCTTGTTGCTGGATTTTTCTGCAACTCAAAATGGTAGCTTTAGCCAGGAGGTTTGCATCAACTTCATTTTCCTCAGAAGAGCAGGAAAAGGCTAGTGGGATATTTGAGTCCACTCACTTGTGTTGGAGCTTCAGCTGTATAAAGATGACCTCAGGGTGATCGCTGGGGAAGTGGACGATTGTACTGTACATAACCTAACTAGTAATTGTCGTCATAATATAGAAACGTCTGGTCTGTCTCCAGAGTTTCAGAGAAAAGTGATTGCATTACTTACTTACTGGGGTTAATTTGTCAGTACCTATGACAACAGTTTAAATCTTTCCTCTCACAGAGATTAGGAGGGCAGGATAAGATTTGGAAGTCTGCCTTTCCTCGCTCATAATGCATTAAAGATTGCTACAGCGCTTTAGTGCTTTAATGGTCATCTAGTCTTCTAGATGCTTCCTAGCCAAGAAATATTTTCTAGCCATTTCTTCTGCCCCACTAAATTTCCTGAACTTTATTTGAGTAAGATGTAAATACAAGATTTTAAAATGACAATAAAATAAAAACAGTGGTTGAACAGTTGGGTTGTTTCTTTTATAATTTAAAATGTTCCTTCTTTGGACATTTTAGAGTTGTTGACTCTGGGGTGCCTGGGGAGAAAGGCCTAGGATATGCTAACTTGTCTCCATAGAGGCAATAGCTTTATGGGCCTCAGGCAGTGATAGGTTAGAGAGCTTCCAACCAAATCAATCTCAGCTGCAGGGATTGAAGTGGGCAAGGTACAACTCAACCCCTTTGTACCCAGCAACCTGCTGGTCTGCAAAATGTGTTATCTTAACTTGCGCAAAGTGGCAACTCCTTCAACATTTGAAGAACTTGAAAGGGGACTTAGAAGGCACTGCTTAAAGCCTGACCTCTTTGTTTTACTGTTGATTTGGTTCATGATTTGTTGAGATTATTTAAGTAGTAAATACTATGTAGCAAGTGGTTATGGAGTGGTGATCAAAACACACTTGGGGCCTGCCCTCAGGGAACTTGTACTGTAATTGGCAAGGGCCAAGACAGACAATGAACAAGTCAATAAATAAATACATCATTACGAATTGTGATCCAAGGATTTGGAGGTTAAGAGTGGACGCTCTAAGAAAGGGAATAACCTACTTTAATGAGGATGGTTAGAGGAAGCCTCTTGGAGAACATGATATTCAAGTTAAGAAATGGAGGGGAGAAGGATTCAAGCAACCAAAATGTGTGAGAAATATTTGGGCAGAGGAAAAAGTGGGAATCAAATTAGGAAGCCAAGTAGTTTATTGATAAGAGAAAATGGTGAGGTAGTTCTATGCCTCAGAATCTATCACCCTACTTTCATAGCATCTACGATCCTGGGAAGTCTCTTAATATTTTATATTTCCATTTATCACCTATTTTCAATACAACAGAATGGAATATTAATTATTTAATACCTTTTAAGAACTATCTGATCCTTGCAACTATGTAGCTAGGGTATGAGCCAAGCAATGGTATGGAATACAGAACAAAGGTTCACGGAATCACCTTGGAAACACCTTCAAACTGAATAGGTGGGCTCCTCTTCCCTTATCACTTCCCCTATCCCCATGATTCTGATACTTATCCAGCCTCTGTCCTGTTTCTGTCCCAAAAATTCACTGATAAAAGCCTGTTTCAGCCATCTGCTACTTTCCCCCAATCTTTCTACCATAATAAATTAAATTTCCCCCACCCCCTGCCCACCTTTTCTAATGGTACTTTTTCAAAGTAGCTTGTAAGAGTGTAGGGAGAACTGGCCTTAGAGAAAGTGAGTTCAAGTTGTGACTTTACCATCTATTGCCTGGGTGATTTTGAACAAATAACTTAATCTCTGTGAGGTTTAATTTCCCTATTGGAAAAGTAAGTATAATAGCAGCTACATCATAAGATCATTGCAAGGATATAGACAATGTATGCAAATGGCCTGGCACATATTAGCTGCTCAATAAATGTGAAGCAGAGGCAATAAGAGCCAGTTATATAACCCAAATATTTCCAGGCCTCTTACATCCGAGGTACCCTGGAAACGCAGAAAAGCAGAATTGTTAGTTCACCAAAACTGTGGAAGCCTGCCAGGCATGAGAAGCTAGACATTCTCAAGCTTTGCTGCTAAGTGTACAGAACTGTTGCCTTGTCAGCAGCAACCCTCACCTGAGTGCTGGGAGGTAAGTGTTTTTCTGATTGGTCCAGGATTTTCCTGCCTCTAAATGCTGATTTCACTACCACAGCCTCAGAGATGTGGGGAAGCCAAGATTGAGCCCTTAGCCAGTGTACCCAGGACCAGAAGATTCATGCTGAGCTCAGCTTTGAGTCCAACGTACGGAAGGAATGCTTATCTAAGAATCCCCAAATATAACTAAAGGCAAACATGAATCCATACTGGATACCCCAAATCTGACTATATCTGGCAGGTTCCTCAGAATACATTTTCTGAGCATGATCTAGTAATAAAAATCAATCGTTTTGGTGAATGGATAAACAAAATGTGGTGTATCTGTACAATGGAACACTAATTATCAATAAAAAGGAAGTACAGATACATGCTGCAACATGGATAAACCTCAAAGATACTATGTTAAGTAAAAAAAAAAAAAAAGTCTCTTCTATGATTCCATTTATATGAAATGCCCAGAAAAGGCAGATCTATAGAGACGGAAAGCAGACTGGTAGTTGCCCAGGGGTGGGGGTAGGAATAGAAAAGTGACTGTAAATGGACATGAGTTTAATTTGGGGGCTGGGGGTGGAAATATTCCAAACTGAGATTGTGGTGATGGTTACAACAACTCTATAAATATACTAAAAATTACTGAATTAAAACAGGTGAATTCATGATTTGCACATTATACCTCCACAAAACCATTTATTAAAAAATATAATTAAAAAATCAATACTTCTCACTTCGAACCTCAGCTTAGAGGCAGTGATTTCCTGATGAGAAATGGCCTAAATCCTGTTACTCTGCAGCATTGGCCTGTGTGTCCAAATTCAACTCATCTCTCAGGTCCAAAAGGAAACCCAAAGAGGTCCCAAGGATGAAAGTTCTGAGGTCATGAAGGGCGAGACTGCTCAGGAATGAGCTTGTCTCACTAGACACGCTAAGTAAGGACAGGGCCTCTCGTCTGGATTTAATTGTCATGTTTTATTCACAAGAACTGGCCAGTTACTGTACACATTATAAATTTCAAATATCCCCAGGCCCCAAAGCCTTAATTTTTCTTTTTAAGAAGAGATGAGCTAAAGAGAATAAAATGTTTTTTAAAATGGCTAAGCTGTAAAATGAACCAAAAATAGATTAATGTCAGCAGGAGTGACAGGGGCCATCGAACATCTCAGTCTTTGGCAAGGAAGCTTTTCTTAATTAGTTATTTACCTTTCTTATTATTGATCTGAAAGATATATTGGAAAGAAAATGGCAGAGTGCAAAACTAAGCTCAAATCCAAGTTTTAACTGTTTTCTATTTCCCACTTCGGTAATCAATGATTGATTATTTTGCATATGTATAAATAGTCTGAGACAGGGAACATGTAGTTACAAGGAGCCAAAATCCACTCAAGGTCCAGGTAAAAGGGTTTTCTTCCAAGGATACGATAGGTATGTGCATGGACCTCTGTGGACAGGAAACAAAGGACCCTGGGCTATACCCAGTGACTTAAACATCAGCAGACACCTACTTTCTCTATCTCTGGTCTGTCTCTTGCCTCTACCTTTCTCTTTGTATCTGCAATCTCCTGTTTTCTCTGTTTACTAAACAGCACGTACATGGCCTGAAATGCCTTAGCAAGGCCAGGTTCTACATAACTTTACAGTTCAAGTACTCAGCAATGTTTGACTCATTCCAACTACAGACTGTTCCATCAATGTCAAGTATCTACCCTGACCCAACCAGCTGTGGCCAGGAGAGGAGGGTCACAAGGTCTGTCATTGTTACATAGGCCCACACTGGAAGGCAGAATGATAACCCCCAAACATGCCAATGTCCTAATACCCAGCACCTGTAAATAAATAGCCCTCAAAGATGCCAGTGTGCTAATACCCAGCACCTGTAAATAAACGTTTCATGGCAGTGAGGAATTTAGGTTGCTAATCAGCTGACTTTGAGAAGGGGAGAGTAGCTTGGATTACCCAGGTGGGCTCAATGTAATCACAAAGGTTCTTATAAGTGAAAGAGGGAGGTAGGAGAGTCTGAGAAGATGTGAAGACAGAAGCAGAGGTCGGGGTGATATGAGGAAGGAGCCATGAGCCAAGGAATGCAGGTAGCCTACAAAAGCTGGAAAAGACAAGGAAACAAATTCTCCCGCAGAGCCTCCAGAAACAACACAGCCCTGCTGACACTTTGACTTTAAGACTTCTGACCTCCAGGTCTGTAAGATAATACAGTTGTGTTGTTTTAAACCACTAAGTTTGTGGTAATTTATTACAGCAGCATTAGAAAACTAAAATAATGGATGTCTATGTTGAATGGATTATCCTCAGAAGGACTTCAAATTTAGCCTTCAGGCCTTGCTCATTAGCAAATTTTACTTCTACAAACATAGGAAAATGTCCTATTAAGAGACTATCAGGGGCCAGGCATGGTGGCTCACGCTTGTAATCCTAGCACTCGGAGGACGAGGCGGGAGGATTGCTTGAGCTCAGGAGCCGGCAGCCTGAGTAAGAGTGAGACCCTGTCTCTACTAAAAATAGAAAAATCAGCCAGGCGTCATGGCACAACTGTAGTCCCAGCTATTCTATTAGGGAGGCTGAGGCAGGAGGATCACTTGAGCCCAGGAGTTTGAGGTTGCAGTGATCTATGCCCAGGCGACAGAGCAAGACTCTGTCTCAAAAAAAAAAAAAAAAAAAAAAAAAGACTATTGGGAAAAGGTGCTGGTCTCTTGTTTTTTGTGCTGGGCACAAGAATCTTGACTGCAATTGTGAATTTGCATATAGCTAATCAGACATCTATTAAAATCATACATAAAGTAGTTCGTCAACTTGAGACATTCAAATGACAACAAGAATAGATTAAGACGAAGGAATCAGAACCACAACTAGTTTACTTAACAATTAACTTAGACAAAAAATGACATATAGGCTTTGTTAAAGTTAGTGCCCAATCTTTTATTACAAGTTTCGTCTACTCTAATCCAGTTGTTTGCTTTAATGATAATTTGTTGTTATTTCGATAGATTTAGGGGTACAGGTGGTATTTAATTACATGGATGAATTGTATATGATGTGATGTCTGGGTTTTTAGTGTACCCATCACCTGAATAGTGTGCATTGCACCAGACAGGTTGTTTTTCTTCTTTCACCCCACTGCCACCCATAATGATGATAATTATATCTCTGCCTTCAGCCTAACTATAATATATCCCCAAATCCACTTGTCTATTGGACATTTCCTCTAGGTTGACTTAAAGACATCTCAAATCCAGTATGTCCAAAATAATTCACTAACTATGCCCCACCCTACCTCCAACCTTGTGTTCTAGCATCCTTTCTTCCCTGATTTATGGGATTATCAATTAGAGAAACAAAATCATCCTAAATGCTTCAAAAAAATTTTTTTTAGAGATGGGTCTCACTGTGTTGCCCAGGATGGACTCAAACTCCCAGCCTCAAGCAATCCTTCCACCTCAGCCTCCTAAGTAGCTTGGAGCCTGCACCATCACACCCAGCTCTAAATGCTTTTTTTTCTGTTTTGTTTTTTAATTCCTAAACATGTCTTGAGTCTTCCCCCTTCTGCCCATCCTCCTTGCCACAGCCACAGCCATGGTCAAGCTCAAAGTCCTCAGCTTCTCTCTCCAGGACCACTGTTACAGCTTATGCACAGCTTCAATCTGTTCCCAACCACAGGAAAAAAAAAAAAAATTCTAACTTGCAGATCTAACCACTTACCACTCCTATGTAAGACTTATCCATTACTCTCCATTACCTGCTTAGACATAAGGCCCTTAATAATCTAGCCCCTAACTCTTCTGGAGTTGCAAATATGTGATTTCTTTCCCAGCGTTTCAGAACAGCATCCGATTTCCATTTGGAAATCCATGTGCTTCTGGGGAAGCTGACTCCGTGCCTGCCCATTATCTGGAGTGAAATATATGACTTACCACAGAAATATTAATACTAGTTTAAGAATGGGCATTTGACCTCTGCTAGTTGAAGCAGAATCAATCCAGGACAATTGCTGAAAATGCTTGCATGAAATTTTGGGATGGTGTGATAGATGGACAAAAGGTCTGTAATGCTAGAGTTCAATTCAGCATCAGGAGGGAAGCCAGCTGAGGGCAAATCTTGCCTCTGTGGGGCAAACATGTGCCCTAGGATAAAATCATGAACCTCTTTAAAAATAAAAATAAATACATAGCCAGGTGCAGTGGTGTGTGCCTGTAGTCCTAGCTACTCAGTAAGTTGAGGCAGGAGGATCATTTGAGCCCAGGAATTAGAGGCAGCAGTAGTGCTATGATCACTCCTGTTGTTAGAGTAGGAGACTAGGAGACAGGGCTGAGACAGTTCCAAAACAACTATATAAAGTATGAAAATGGGAGGGAACCTGATTCTAGGAATTACTATCCAAATTATTAATAAAAGCCAACCCCTTAGCCTTGAATATCCCTCCCCTCGATTAGTAAGACTTCAAGAGGCCTAAAACCACATCCTCCTGGTGCAGCTGCACTTTTCGAGACTGCCCGCTCCCTCTCTCTTCAGAGAGCATACTTTTACTTTTGTTTTCAATAAAAGCTGCTTGCTTTGGCTTATGTGGTGCATACTGAAATTCTTTTCTTCTGACAATCACTGTACTCCACTTGGAGGACAGTAACACTGTGAATAGCCACAGCACTCCAGCCTGGGCAACATAGCAAGACCTTCATCTCTAAAAATAAATAGATTAACAAATAAATAAAGAAGGTTGTATCACATGTACCCTATAAGTATGTACAACTTATGTATCCATAAAAGTTTTAAATAAAAAAGTTATAAACCTATACATGAACATATGCCTGAAAGTATTAACCTTGAGCATTTTCAATTTTATGAGTGAATAAGTTCCCTTTATTATGTAAATTCAGATTTATATAAATGGGTAGATACTCTGTGTTTCTCTGTGGTTCTGTGGATTGGAAGACTCAATATGGCTAAGATGTCAATTCCTCCCAAAGTGGGCCATAGATTCAACAGAATCCCAATTAAAGTCCCAGAAAACTATTAATATTTTGTAGCTATTGATAAATTAATTCTAAAGTTTATATGAAAAGGTAAAAGATCTAGGATAGTCAACATAATACAGAAGAAGAACAAAGTTTGGGGACTGACACTACCAGATTACAAGACTTACTGTAAAGCTACAGTAGCAAGACAATGTGGTATGGGTAAAAGAATAGACTAACACATTATGCAACAGAAAAGAGAGCCCAGAAATAAAACCACACAAATATAGACAACTGATCTTTGACAAAGAAAATAAAGGCAATTCAATGGAGAAAGGATAGTCTTTTCAAAAATTTGTGCTGAAAAAAACAAAAAACCTAGATATAGACCTTACCCCATTATAAAAATTAACTCAAAACGGATTATAAACTTAAGTATTAGACACAATACCATAAATATTCTATAAGACAAAACATAAAAGAAAACTTACGTGACCTTGGGTTTGGTCATAAAAATTCATATGACCATGAGTTTTTAGGTATAACCCCAAAGCACATTCCTTAAAAGAAAAAAATTGATCTTAGACTTTATTAAAATTAAAAGCTACTACTCTGTAAAAAAAAAACACTGCTAAGAGAATCAAAAAACAAGCCACACACAGGGAGAAAATATTTACAAAACACATATCTGATAAAAGACTTGTTTCCAAAAATACAAAGAACTCCTAAAACTCAACAATAAGAGAAAGAATAGACCCAATTAAAATATAGGCCAAAAAATCTGAACAGACACCTCACCAAGGAAGAAACATGAATGGCAAATAAGCATATAAAAAGATGCTCATCAGCTGGGCATGATGGTTCATGCCTGTAATCCCAGCACTTTGGGAAGCTGAGGCAGGAAGATCACTTGAGGCCAGGAGTTCGAGACCAGCCTGGGCAATGTAGTGAGACCCCATCTCTACAAAAAATAATTTAAAAATTAGCCAGGCATGGTGATATATGCCTGTAGTCCCAGCTACTTGGATGGCTGAGGCAGGAGGATAGCTTGAGCCCAGGAGTTCGAGGTAGCAGTGAGCTCTGATCACACCACTGCAGTGTAGCCTGGGAATCAGAGCAAGACCCTGTTTCTAAAAAAAGAAAAAAAATAGATGCTCATCATCATTTGATCATTTGTCATCAGGGAACTGCAAATTGAAACAACAGTGAGATACCACTACACATGGCTAAAGTCTAAAATCTAAAACACAACACCAAATGCTGGAAAGCATGCAAAGTAACAGGAACTCTCATTTACTGTGGGTGGGAATTCAAACACGGCACAACCATTTTGGAAGACAGTTTGACAATCTCCTACAAAGCCAATCATAGTTTCACTATATGATCCAGCGATCTTATTTATGCAATTGATTAGCAAACCTATGTTCACACAAAATTCTGCAAAAGAATGTTTATACCAATTTCATTCATAATCAGCTAAAACTGGAAGCAACCAAGATGTTCTTCAACAGACAAATGAATAAACAAACCATGGTACATCCATACAATGGAATGTAATTCAGTGATAAAGAAGAAGCCAGGAAAAGGCAGGAAGACTCTTCAATGCATATTATTAAGTGAAAGAAGCCAGTATGGAAAAGCTACATATTGCTCGGTTCAACTACATGACATTCTGGAAAATGTAAAACTACAGAAACAGTAAAATGATCAGTAGTTGCCAGAGGTTCTGGGGGAGGGGGGATAGATGAACAGGTGGAGCATAAAGGATTCTTAGGAGAGGTGGAATGTGTTTTATTTTACTATACATCAAATGCATACCCCTGCCTTGTACTTTATACTCTAGTACTACCAAGCTAATGTTCTTCTGTGAGCACATTATGCTGTATTTATTCGCTATTCATGTATTCATTCATTTACTCAAGAAATGACTATTGAGTACTATGCAACACGTTAGGCATTATTCTATGCCAAACTATTCTGTATGCCTTGGGACGTACTCCACTCCTTATTGGAATTTCTTATGTGAGTTCTTCTGTAGTTGAGTATTTCACCATGTAGTACAGTTATTTGTTTACATCTTTTCAGTAAGCTCTTAGATTTGAGGGACCATTGTTTTTAAAATGACCTTATAAATTACATCCACTAGTCAGAGAAAACATTGTGAAACATGCAGGATTCAAAGAAATATGCTTTTAATATATGTTTTGTGTGGGCCTATGGAATGTATAAGATAATACAGGGTTTCAGTAAAGTTCAGAGATGTTTACATTTAAAGGAGAAACGTTGACATATATTAAAAGCCAAAGTTTTACAAAATCCTATGAAGAGATCGACTTACATAGTCTATCGAGTTCTATAAGATACTCAGGAGTTAGGTGACAAACATAACTTGAATCCAGGGACATGGCTACCTCATAGAGTTATTGCATTATTGACACAGCAGCTATAAATGGGGTTGAGGGTTATGGATGAGAATGTATTATCCCAGTCAAAATCTCCCGTTAACAGAGAGGGTAACATTAATCGTGCTTGCTTGCTTTCTTGAGCTCTTGCAACTCTTCCTGCCCATGATCGCGTCTCTTTCTTTCAATTTAATAGACTATTTTTTAGAGCTGCTTTAGGTTCACAGCAATATTGAGCAGAAAGTATAGGGAGTTGCCCATATGTCCCCTCCCCCACCAACCTCCTACTCTGTCAACATCAGGCACCACTGTGGTACATTCATTATAATCAATAAACTTGCCTTGACATGTGTAACTGTGTTTCTTAGTGGGTAAGCATCTTCTCAGTTTCAGGAAGATGCTAAATATTTAGGAGAATCAAGACCATAGAATTAATACTTTTGTGTTTAAAAATATTCATGAATTTTTTCTTATTTATTTCTAATGTATAAAATAAGTTGCCTACTAGAACTTCAGCTTTATAACTCTAAAATGAGAGATGGATCAATTGATTTAGACTTGTGATTTTAAGCTGAAATCTTCCTGAGTTGGAACATTTATGTGAACTTAAATTTCACTGTATTTATAAGTTCAATTTATTACATTTATAATAATTACCTAGTATTCAGGAAGGTTTTGTTTATTAGGTCAAAATACTTTTGAAAGAAATGGAATATATTCAATCTGCAAATGCAGTTTAAAGGTTTAAAGACATGAAGATTATAAATGTGGCCAGACTTAGCATTAATAACAGGCTTTCTAGAAAGTGACAGTGAACAATTTCTCAAAATAGAATAAGAATACTGTATTATATTAAGGACTTTAAAACTTTAGGTAGAATTGGGATTTTTAAATTTGTGACTAATAAATTGAACGTTCATTTTTTAAAAATCTCAATAGACTTTTTGGTGTATACAAAATTGCCTCTGAAGCAAAATAAAACAAAACCCCTCATATCTAACACCCTCTTTTCCTAGAATTAATCAACTCTTCCTTCAATCTTTCAAAGTTCTTCTAGAATTGTATACATCAAAATTTAGTTTGGGTGTTTTGTATTTCTCTCTCTTTTCTACCACACAGTGAAATCCCAGAGTGCAGGGACATCTTATTTTATTTGATTCTGTAGTGTCTGGCATGGTGCCTTGGCACACAGTAGGTGCTCGATAAATGCTGACTAACCACAATACAAAGTATTAAGGAAAAGAGAGATAGCAGAGTGACAAAAAGCCTCAAATTTACACTTATTCACTATCAAGTTAGCTGGATCAAAGCAAATTGCCTCACACTACAGGCATGTCCGAAGTGATCTGAAACATGATCACCATTCTGGTCAAGTCTCAAAATGCAAAAATCATATAACAGTTCATCTCTGTTTCCCATCCATTCTTATGTCAGCTAAATTCCACAGGAGTTGCTGTTGGTCCTTTAATAGCACTTTGTATGTCCCATCCTTAAGTAACACTGATGCTTCTGAATTCACTGACACTAGATCTTGATTTCAAACATTAACGTTGTCATAGTGAAAAGAATTTGGAAACAAAAAACTTGAGGTTAAGGCTTGATTTTTTCATAAGTCAAATATAATGCACCATCTGTGCAGCCTAGGCTAATCACTCACCCTTTCTGAATATCCTTTTCCTTGGTAGGGAAAGGAAATATCAGTATCTTCCTTACAGCATTTCTGTGTTTATAAAATGCAGGAGTAATTTATAAACGTGGAAGAACTACACAAATGAAAGACATGCATGCTGTATGCCCATAAATATTTCTCTCATTTGTCTTGACAGTGCCTTCTAGATCTTTCCTATTTCGAGTGTGGTCTGTGGACCAAAAGGACTGGCCTCACCTGGGAAATTGTTAAATGTGCAGAATCTTAGGTCTCACCACCCCAAACCTACAGAATCAGGGGCTGCATTTTAACAAGGTCCCAGATGATCGCACGTTACAGTTTGAGAAGCACAGTCTACATAGAACTGAAGGTGTATTAATTTCTTTTTGCTGCTGAAATAAGTCAACACAAACTTAAGTGACAAAACACACAAAGGTATTATTTTATAGTTCTGGAGATCAGAAGTCCTAAAATCAAGGTGTCACAGGGCTGTGTTCTTTCTTGGGCTTCTAGGGAAGAATTCATTTCCTTACCTTTTCTGGATTCTAAAGGCCACCTGCACTCCTTGGCTTGTGGTTCCTTCCTTCCTTCACGCTGACCACTGCTTTTGTCTTCAGATCTCCTTCTGTGACTGAATTTCCTGCCTCCCTTCTCACTAATAAATACCCTTCTGACTGCATTAAGTCTACCTATATAAGCCAAGATCATCTTCCCACCTTGAGTTTCTTAAACTTTACTCATTTCTACAAAAGTCTCTTTTGTCATATAAAGTAACATGTTCACAGGTTCTGCGGATTCGATTATGGACATCTTTGAGGGCCATTATTCTGTCTACCTAAGATACTGTGTGATTAAACATAGCTCAATTTCTCAGAAACACATTTCAGAATAACAACAGCTGAATGACATGCTCTCATTCATTCATTCATTTGTATCTTTAGTATGCCAGGGCCTAAATGCTGTCCAACAATTAATCTATGTTCTCTTTGTCATCACTCTCTTCCATGCCCACCCCTTGCGAAACTCCACTCTCTACAACTTGCCCACCTCACTATTTCTACCTTTAGTCTCAATAGATAACTTAGCCTCCTACTTCACAGAGAAATTCACAAGCCACCAGATAAGCATGTCCTCAACTTCTTGACATTCTCTTTTTTTCACCTATTTATTTATTCAGCAAATATACATTCATTGTCAAATGATGGACTAAGCACTGTCCTAGGTTTTCAGATAAAATGGTTCTGGCTGCCATGGAGCTGACATTCTAGTTGGGAAGAGATCAAGAGAGAACTAATGAAGAAAGGAGGGAAGGAAGAAGAGGAAGGGGAAAAATCAGATAGTGGAAAATGCCATGCTGAGAATATTTAATGGACTAGGTAGCTACTTAAGAGAGGGTGGTCAAAGAAGCTTCTCTGAAGACATGACATTTAAGGTGAGATGTGAACACAAGAAGGAGACTGCTATGAGAAGGTAGACATAGAGGGGAAAGCGCTCCCAGCAGAGGGGATCATTATTGCTGTCAAATCCACATGTTTACATGCAGGAACACCATCGTTTTCTTCTCTCTCTCTCCTCTGGTTTAAGGAAAGTCATCCACTTTGTTCTAGGTTAGTAGTCTGCAAACATGGCAGGCCTACCCCTGGGAATCCCTGAAGACATTCTAAAGGGCTCATGGGCAAGTTCATTTTTAGGAATCATTTTGCTGACCCTATGGGTACTCTTTTCTAAAATTGCTCTGAGAATAAACTCCAAGGTCAAGATATTCTTTTCCTTCCCACCCTTCCTTTCATAATTTCCCTTTTCTTTCTTGGGAAAGAAAGCGTAGTTTTCACTCGACCTAAATCTTAATATATTGCTTTGCCTTCAGGGTATAAAAACCTCTGGCATGCCAAATAAGAGACAATTCTTGCTCTTGGTGGTGGTATTGAGAAAGTGAATGTGGAAACAAACGAAGAATACACAAATAAGAACAAACAGAGAAACAGAGGCTACTTATTCAGAGTTTGCTGTAACAAGGGAGTCAGCCACCATCACTTCCCTTTGGCAGAAACTCAAAGGTAAGTGAGGGGGACAGGGGGAAGCTTTATAGTGGAAACAAGAGAAGGCTCCATGATTGCCCTGCCTTGAGGCTGTTGGCATAGGGTATCTTATGTGACTGGTTTCAGGAGCATATTTGGCTCTCTCTGGTTGTTCCTGAGTTGGAAGGGGTGGGGAGTAGAGAAGGGGATAGGGAAGCTGGTAGTCATTGACCGTTGAACAGTCCTAACTATTCTGAGCCAATTTCTGCAGAGGTGGTGGTTTTGTTGGCACCCTGTACTGGTTGCTGCAGAGGCTGTGGGTCAGAGTTTCTATTGTCATATACAGTCCGGCCATTGTCTGCTTGTACATTACATCTCTCATAAAAAAAAATTCTAATAACTTCAAAGATTGAATAGCAAATCCCATTGCAAGTCAGGTTATTTTTACTTCTTTGCTTTCAACAGAATTGCGGGAAGGAATCTAGATCACTAAACATTTTTGATGATAGGTCATTCTATGCTATTTTGGAATATATCCTGGAAGGAGTTGACAGAATTAAATAAAATTGCTTCAATAAAACTCCTTTCATTACCTCCCCTTATTATATAAACAAGGTGTTTGGTTTTTTAAAAAATACTTTAACAAAAAGAAAAATATGAACAGAATTGATGCTCAAACTTGTCTAATTTTATTAATATATAATATTCATCCACAGATACATGAACTACATTTTAAAAGGCCTGTTTATATTCTTAGGAGATATATTTCAAGAATGTTTTACATTTTATGTTTAATAGTTTTCAATACTATAAAAATAGTTATATTTTTATCAATTATGTACTAAGATAATTATGATAACTAAATCTATCGCATTTGTATTTTTGTTGCAGATAAGTATGATAGGTTGATTAACATATTAGGGGATAAAATTCTGTTAGGGAAAGGGTTATAAATGTTCAAGGAATGAAGGTATGTTATAAAAGTTCTGTTAAAAAAAGAGTTTGTTCGTCTTTTTCAATGTGTGGTAGTAGGTACCAAATTGTAAGTGTATTTGGATTTTGCTGAATGTATTTAAAAGACCCAGTTTTTTTTATTATGCTGGAAATTATATCCTTTGCAACTGTTTATACTTCTAGAGAAAACTTTTAGATGTCACATTTAAAATGTGTAGATGGTACATATTTTTGAAAACATTTTTTAGGATACTAAGCAAAAGAGTTTGAAGACCTGTGTGCCAGAACATTGGTTTTCAATGTTGAGTGTTCAACTTACATGTGCATAGAATCACCGGAAGAGCTTGTTAAAACACAGATTGATGGTGTCTGCCTCTAAAGTTTCTCATTCACTAGATCCGGGATGAGGCCCGAAAATTTGCATTTTTCACCAGCTCCTACATGCTGCTTCTACTGCTGGTCTGTACTTTGAAAACTACTGCTCCATCTTCTTTTGGAAAACTTCTGTTCATGTCTTTTGCCCACTTTTTAATGGGGTTGTTTGTTTTTGTCTTGCTGCTTTGTTTGAGTTCGTTGTAGATTCTGGATATTAGTTCTTTCTCGGATGTTTAGTTTGCAAATATTTTCTCCCACTCTGTTGGTTGTCTATTTTACTCTGTTGATTATTTCCTTTGTGTGCAGAAGCGTTTGAATTTAATCAAGTCCCATTTATTTGTTTTTGTTGTTGCCGTATTTACCTTTAGGGTCTTAGTCATACATTCTTTGCCTAGGCTGATGCCTAGAAGAGTTTTCCCTACATTTTCTTCTAGAATTGTTATGGTTTCATGCCTTATGCTCTAGAATTGTTAGCCTCCATTCAGTTGACTAAACTGGAAATATGAGTGTCTTCTTGACCCTCCTCCTTCTCTCACGTCCATCACACTTAATCATCTGGTAAGTCTTTTCCATTTGTATTTACTCTGCATGCTAAATAACAAGCCAGTATGGCCACTTCCCTCCATCCCCTTCACCATTACCCTAGCGCAGGTCCTCCTGCTCTCTCCTGGATGACTGCCACAGCTACTGGGACTTCCTTCCATTTCTCCACGGTGCAGTCAAAAGACTTTTCCAAACCCGAGCTATGACGGTGCTGTGACGCCTGCACAGAACCTCCAGTCATCCTCATATGTGCTCAAGATGCAAAAGCAAACTTCTCCTTGTGTCTCTTAAGTTCCGCTCATCTTTAACCCTGCATTTTAGGACAGTACAGTTCCTCATTTCCCCACCTCCAACCCACACCACCACTGTTAGAAACTCCAGATATACTCAGGGACTTCTTATTAATATTTATTGTCCTTTGAGTGTGTTCTCTAGTGTTTCTCACCTCTGGGGATGCCAGAAAAGTTTTCTGCTCCCCCTCCACTCTTGTGCACTATGCTAAATCCTACCTGCCTTCAGATGGCAGATTAGAAGTCACTTCATCCAAGATCTCCTCCTGGACTTTTAATGACCAGCTCAAGTTCCTCCGAATGTGTTCTCAGGACCCCTAATTTTGGCTACAATGATTGCACTTGTCACATGTTGGGGCTCAGAAACCGATACTCCAAAATATGGCGCTTTGACACGCTGAACTGAAGAATAAGCCTCAAGGTCTCTCTGATACTTGCCCCCAATCCCCCTACCCACCTGCCCCTATCCCCTGTCTGTCAGTCTCTCCATCCTCCTTCTCTCCCAAAGCACAGGATGAACATGCTCTCTGAAGTTCCCTCACCTGCCCAAAGCCCAGACCTGCCAAAGAAGAAAACAAGAAGAAACCTCTGGTCCCTTCCCTGAGTTTTCATTAACTGAACTCATATCGCAGGAAGAAAGACTGAAGTCTGTCAACACACACCTGGACAAACTTATTTGCCCTGCGGGTCCCAGGCCATTGTATGTTCTTTTAGTCCATTGAATTCTCCTAAAAATTGTTTATTACTTCCCTAAAATCATCCACACTTCCCAGCTCCCTTTCCCCTAAGATATAGCCATCTGTACCCCATTGTGTGATGGCGTAATCACTAATTTTCCCCCTGTGCATACTAATAAATGTGTATGCCAATTCTCCTATTAATCTGCCTTTTGTCAGTTGATTTTCATCAAACCTTCAGAGGACGAAGGGGGAGTTTTCCATTAGCCCCCACACATATTTTATGGTACTTGCCTATTTGCTTGTGTGTCTCTCTCCCACTAGATTTCAGTCCTCTGAAGACAAGACAGCATCTTGTTTACCATTGTATCTCTAGGACCCTACTCAGTGCCTGGCACATAGTAGGGGTGCCTTCAGTGAATTAACGTATCTCCCATTTGCATTGTACTAATGCTGAAGTGACAAGAAAGGTTAATATAATCTATGGTACCTGACTCTAACAATTCCACATAAGAATGTGGCAGGAAGACAAACACACAGAGAAAGAAAAGACAGTGTGGTTAACTGTGACAATAAGTGGCACAGAGTCTAGGTGCAACAGAAGTTTAGGCTGGGCACAGTGGCTCACGCTTGTAATCCCAGCACTTTGAGAGGCTGAGGTGAGAGGATCACTGGAGCCCAGGAGTTTGAGACCAGCCTGGGCAATGTAGTGAGACCCCATCTCTACAAAAAATGTAAAAAAATTAGCCAAGCATGGTGGGACGCTCCTGTAGGCCTAGCTACTCAGGAGGCTGAGGTGGGAGGACTGCTTGAACTCCGGAGTTCAAGGCTGTAGTGAGCTACGTAAGATAGCACCACTGTGCTCCAGTTTGGGTGACAGAGCAAGACTCTGTCTCCAAAAGACAAAAAAAAAAAAGAAAAAAAAAGAAATGTAACAAAAGTTTAGAGAGAGGGGTCATAGTGCTTGATGGAATGATCGGAGGAGACCAAATGAGGAGGACCTTGAATCTCCACATTTCCTCTTCATTATTTTTACAGTTCAGGACAAAGGGGATTTTTTTTTTTGATCCCTTGGGCAAGGCCGTGAATGATTTATTTAGTGTCAACCTTTTCCCAGAGTGGAAGCCATCATCAAAAGAGGAGGTTGGCAGCCTGCCCTACGACCTTCATTTGCAATGACTCCACAGCTTATAATTTCTATTGATTACTATTATTTTTGCATTTAGTTATATCTGATCACAATGGATCTAGACAGATACAGAATTTAAGATTTTCAAAACTGCATGGAAGCCTTATTGCAACAAGTAGATGACAAAGAGTGCCTCCAAAAGCTAATTTGGTAATTACTCTAGTTGAAAGATATATATTAATAATAGTGTCTGCTTTCAAAGTGATTTAAAGACATATACTGTACAGAATGAAACTACTCAAAGATTCTAAGAGTCAGATATTCTTATGTGTAGAATAAAAGTTTTAAAATGGCTTTTAGTATGTTGACCTGGCACTTTTATTAAAAATTTCAAAATTCCTGATAGCAGTGGTTATTAAAATACTATCACAAAGACATAAGTTTCCTGTGTGTGAAGAACAATTTTAATTCTGTCATCATTGTTCCATATGGCTATCAGGCAATAGTATCATTTCTGCTCATATATTTGCTTTATTTACTTAAAAGTTATGCATGTTTATTTAACAGATCAATGCAAATTCCCAGATTATTCCTATTAAAAAAAGTACCCAGAAAAAATTAAAGCACCAAATAAAATCTTTCAGGGAAGAAAAGTGAATTGCCATACACAGGCTGGAACAGCCCAGAGTGTAACATGCAGACAGAAAACAGGAACGCTTACAGACTAGAAAGCTCTCTTGGGGAAATGATTTGAGGGAGTGCAGTAAGGAGGTTTATGAATGTTCGTGGGAGGCAGTTCCGAGCATAAAGGTCAATAAAAAACAAGGGATGGAGTTTGGGAGTGGGCGAGGGAGACAAAGGGTGCAGTCAGAAGATGGGCTTGGGCAGAGTAGCCAGAGAGCTGTGTGTAGGAGTGTGGGGGGTCAGAAATGTACCCAGATGCCAATCGAATCAGATCTATATAAAGCAGCGGGATACCAAGAAAAGAATGCAAATAAGAATGTAGCCCAAAAAAGGGTGAAATTTTTGGAGCAGGTGATCTCTGGCTAAAGAGGAAGGGGTAGAGGTGAACAGAGAGAATGGAGGGGAGAATATGTTACAATACTTACAATGCACAAAAAATGAAGTGCGCACATTGCTTTTGTAAGATAAATGCTGTATATTCTTTAGAGAAAGTAGCTATAGGGGTTCAAGAGGAGCAGTCAACTGATTTATAATGCTGAAGAAAAATCACAGAGTTTGCAAATGATAAACACAAGGATTATCTTTTAATGTCATTGATAGGTTGGATAAGATTGAGGGAGTTACTAACAATTGAAAATAAACCATATCGGGAGAGAAAAAGAATTTTGTATGGATGAATAGGAGAAACAAGGTACCACATGCTATGTAGTAATTTTAGAGAATATAAAATGTATTGATTAAACTGAAAGTGTTAAAATTATGATTATTTTGCATATCTGTGCAGCACACATTTAGTTTAACAAATACAGTATAGGAATATTAAATATATTTTGGCATCAAAATAAAAAGCAGCCCATGAGAGTTCACTGAATGTGTCCTCCTATGAATTATAGCAGCGCAAACGAGCCTTCTTCATAACCTTGACTGAAGGATCATATTCGGATAACTCATATTCAAAATCTCAAATGCAGCCACCTGAGTGGATAAGCAGAGAAGGAAATATTAGCATCTTCCCTCAATTTATTTGCTTTGAGGAATGAGACCAAAAATATTGAGTACGTTTTTGTTTTTCTACCGTGCTTTATAAGGAAGTTAGTTTAAAAGCCTAGGGATTGAAAAAAAAAGATATTGACTGGCAACAGAGGTATTCTTTGTTGGAAAATGTATGTTGCAATTTATTAAAACAGCATCTGAGGTTGTTTGTTTTACAACGCTGCAATAGCTTGCACTCAGCTGGTAGAGTTTAAGCGTCATTTTCTGGCACTCTAGTGTGCTGATAATGTTGGCAAATTTCATGAGAATTGTTCAAATGAAAAAACTTTAAAATTACAGACAGATTATTGTGAATTCTTGCACGCACTTTTTTGAGAGGGAGCTAAATGTTTTAAGTCCCTTCAGTTAACTCTCCTCACGGTAGCTCAGCAGTTGCTGTCTTTGTGTTACAGAAGCAGATGCTGAAGCAAAACTCATGGTTAATGACCTTATTCAAGGTCACTGAATAAATCAGTCCTAAGGCTAGACTTCTGACCACGGAGCATTATATGCAGCCTGTCTCCTGAGCCGAGTTGCCATTAATTGACCCTTTAAATACTTGGGGTTTTCAAATCTGGTTTAAAAATTTAATGTGATGACACCATAAAAATGGGATCACACACACACGCACACATACACACACAATTTATCTTGCAGCATTGTTTAGTGCTGAGTAAAAACCTAGAAGCCTTCAGATCTCAGACAAATCCAGCTTGTAGAAATGTGTTATTTGGCCAACAGAGTGTTGGAGTTTTGAAAACTTTGGTTTTATATTAGCTGACAGCATTCAGAAATCAGGAATTTTGTGTAGATGGCTTCCTGGCTTCTTTTTAAAAATTTAAAGATCTGGGTACATTGGCCTGTGTTCTCAAATGGTGAAAATACCCCAGAGCTGCGTAGCACGGCTGCTTTTAATGGACATAGTTCATCACCATCTCCACATGGCTTCGTCATGATTTACATTAAGTGCCTGGCCTCTGCAGGCATGTGAGTTAGAGAAGCTTGGAGTAGAGGGATTGAATTATGTGACCAGATTAGAAATGTTCAGTAGCTTCTAGCCTATTTTCTGCTCATGCCGTTCAAAGCCTTTACAGTGGACCTTCAACTTCTCTTATCTCTCTACTCTTCACTTCAATCTTCCTGTTTCCATTCCAAAATACAAAACTTTCTCTGAATATAAAGTACACTATTCTTTATCTAAAGTACTCATTGTGCCCTAAATACAATGTGTCCGTGCTGGTATTCATGATTTTATGTGTACTCCTGGTTTCCCCATCCCTACACCCCAGGGCAACTTCCTATGGAATTTACTATGGGCTCCAATATTACTTCCCACATGCAGACTTGCCATCTCCATCCTCTCTGGAGTTCCTCACTTCCTCCTCTTTGATCTTTTATCACAGCACATAGCAATTTGCCTTATGGTAATTTGGCTGCTTATCTACCTACATCACCTCCAACCCGCAGTGTGTTATTTGTAGCTCTGACCTCAGGATCTAACTTTGCATTTTCTTACTTGTCTGCGGGAGCAAAGTTGTGGTCAAGACCAATGACACAGTGCAGTAGTTCATTCTGAGCACGGGCAGGCGTACCCTTCATTTAGCTGGGATAGTCCAAAGAATTTTTCGCAGAACAGACTCTTGCTTGAAGGGAATGTATATATCCTTTCTGATTCTTGATTTTCCCTAGTGTGGAAAAAGGGGATTAAGACATGGGTATAGCAGAGTTGCTTGGTATAAGACCCCATTATCACTTTCCAGAAGGGGCACGACCACCAGGCAGCACAACTGTATCATTTTAATTTTAAAATGAGCACATATTTCTGGTTCAAAAGCCATCAACACTGCTTCTGGGCAATGTCACAATATGTTGATCATGAGGAGTTAGGGGCCTTGCTTTAGCCTTCACTGAACCCAAAACCCTAATCAAAATGGTGTATTCTGCTTTCCAGCCAAGGCTTGCCTTTAAATCTTTACTGAAGTGGATTATGAGAAATTAAGGTATTGTATAGACAAGGTCCTGGTCAGTGGGCCCAGCTATAACTCAACCCAAAGCACTACAGAGGAAAGCTGTAACTGGCCCCATGGACAAATTTCAATGACCTCTATATGTTTTTTTATAATCTTCTCCCTTAACTAACTACTTGGCCTTTTGATTTGTTTCCCAGAAATGGTAAATTTTCCACAAGACAAAGGAGCTGAGATTCTGAAGTCCCCTGAATTCTGAATTCAGACTTCCTAATACCAAGACCCGCCATTCCCCCACAAACTGCCTCCAATGCACCTACCCCCTTGTTAGTGACACCACAACCTACCACAAGTCATGTGGTTCCTTCTTAAAAGCCCTTGATCTCCTTTAGCCAGAGAGGTGGATTTGAGGCAGGTTCTCCCATTTTCCCAACAAGACATTTGTCATATTAAAAATTCCTTTCTTCCTTGGCAATACTTGTTGTCTGAATAATTGGATTGTTGTGGGATGAGCAACTAGACCTAGACTGAAACCCCCTTGCAGTTTCGACAACAAAGCCAGATGTATAACCCATATTGCAAAGAAAATCAACCTTTTCCCCTGCACACACCACCCCCCAAATTGAAAAAACTGATATGCTCCTTTCACAAACTGCCCATTTTCGGGCACTGTATTTTGGTGTTTCCGTGATTCCCCTATTTCTGAGGAAGCACCCACTGCCAAGTAGAGCTGCAAGTGCTGCCTTTGGTTCTTCAGATCTCCTATTATGTAACACCAACCCCCCGCCTTGGAATATTGACCAAATACAGCATTTATCAGAAGGATGTTCCAGACCAGAAATCCAAGGAATTACCATTACACTGGAAGTACAACCGCATACTTGACTTTATAGCCAAAATTTGTAACCAATGATCCTTTAAAAGTAGTATATTAGTTTCAGAATATAATTTTAGGATACTTTCTATGAAAAGTAGCAGAATAGCCAATTAAAAGTAGTTAAAACTTGTGTAACAAAAATTCAAGAGAAGGAGTTCTGGGGTTGGTTACATCAGAAGTGCAACACTGGTTATCAAGGACGTAGGTGTATTCTGTGGTCCCACCTGTCATCCTTTGACTTGTCCCAGCATGGTTTCCAGGTGGTTGTTATACTTCCAGGGATCAAATGAGGACAATGTCTTGCCAAAACAAATGGTAATTTTTTTTCATGGATTTCTTTTCTTTTCTTTTCTTTTTTCTTCACTAGGGAGAAAATCTATTCCAATAAGTGTCCCAGCAATCCCAAACCAGGTCATATTGGCCATGATTGGATCTCATGCTTAGCCCAAACTGGAAGAAAGACTGGGACTACAATATTAGTCATTTTCAGACCTATACTTAGCCAGAATAACGGAGGGGAAGTGGATGTGGTATGGTGGGGAGAAGGGGAGATGGCTACCTTGAAGGTAACCCACAATGTCCACCCATCCTCCAAGAATGCAAAGACTGAAATCAATGCCGGTGCCAAAGAATCGTTGTTCCTTCGGTGTCTCCCAATGGACCGCCTATGTTCTTGATTAATATTAAAGACCTTTCACTAACATCATTTACATTAATTTCTGGTTTCTTACATACTCTTATTCTGTTCTGATTTCCATCTAACTTTAAATACAAGATGTCACACCCTAACTCCAATCTTGCTTTTGTCTACTTCTACTTGATGTTTGAACTAACTACTCTAGTGTTTGACTCTTTCTCACATGCTTTTAGCTTAGGCTTACATATCTGGCTTCTACCACTCCAGATTACCTTAACAGGTGATTTTGTTGCTGGGGACCCCATAGGCAGCATTAGCTGCCTAAAGAGCAGATGAACTTGGCATGCCTTCCTGTCCCCCACAGTGTCAGCATGGAACATGCACTTTGTACAGCAAGACACCAGTTGGGAAGCACTATAGAGAATCAGCCAGAAACCATTCTCCCTTCTATTACCACCTATGATAGGAATTAGGGAGATAATATTTAGGGATAAAAGGATTCCAAATGTTTTAAGAGGAGAAACTCCCAATAATAGAAAAGCAGACCATTGCTCTTTTTCTACCCCTTCCCTCAAAATAAGAAGGTCCCACGTATTATATGATTCTATTTATATATAAAATATACTGTTTAGGAAAATCCATAGAATAGAAAGTAGATCAGTGGTTGCCAGAAGCTGGAATAGGTTGTTGGGGAATGGGGAGTGACTGCTCATGGGTACAAGTTTCTTTTGGGGTGATGAAAATGTTATAAATATGGCTGTGTTGGTGGTTGCACAACTCTGTGAATATACTAAAACCTACTGAATTGTACACTTTAAATGGGTGAATTGTATAGTACATGAATTATGTCTCGCTAAAACTGTTTTCTTTAAAGAACTTGTGTAAGATTTTTTTTAAAAAAAGGTCATTCATTGGATTCCAAGGTTATGATTACAGCCTCATAACCACTTCACTAGCCTACCAATTCCTCACAAATTATAAAAGAAAAAATGAGAATTTGCTGATACTCTGGTGCTATAGAGGTATTTTTGCTCCTCAATGTTCAGATCAAGAACTGTGCATCACTTCCATGAGCAGGAAAAGCAGAAGACGTACTCTTCCTCAGTTAGACACTGTCTTGAGCAGAAATGCACACACCATTGTCCTACAGATTTTTGGTCGTTATTGATGTGATTGCCAGGATAAAACAAATTCTTCAAATTAACCCTCCTTTTCTGGACTAAATCCATGGTTTTACATCATTATCACTGAAATATAATCCATTAAATGCTTAATTTGTGTCATATTAACAAACTGTATGCTGAGAGTTTTTGGTTTATGACAAAACAGGAAAAATATCACTTTAATAAATGTCTGGGAAACATTTTTCCTTGAGTGGAAATAAATGTTCCAATCTGGTTTTTGTATGTGAACATCATGGTAATCTAACTCCAGGGAAAATTTTCCATCCTCTTCTCTAACAGATACTACTATCTTCAATATGTAAAGGGAATGTGTTATTCCTAGGGATGCTTTAATTCCCAGCAGCTTCCCAGATTCTTTTCAACAATCACATTAGCTGAGCACCATTGGATATCTACACTTGTACCTTCAGGCTTCAGAGCTTAAATTGTTCTTCTGATAGTTTTAACTCTCTTTGCAATATAATGAAAAAATGCTAAATTTTCACTATATAGAACAGCTTCTTTAATTTTTTATATTCTCTGTTAAATTATAATAATTCCAAATGATTTACTTATCCTGGCCCCAAATTTGGGGAGACAATGAGGAGCAGCCTTGAATATTTGGCTTAATTTTATCTTTCCAAGAAACTCCCTAAAAAATAAAAAAAAAAATTTAATTAAAAAATTGGGTTAAGGCTTCAAAGCACAGAAACAAAACCAAAAGTAGATAAATGGGACTATATTAAAGGAAAACCTTCTGCACAGCAAAGGAAATAATCAACAGAGTGAAGAGACAACCTATAGGATGGAAGAAAATACTTGCAAACAATTCATCTGATAAGGCACTAGTAGCCAGAATATACAAGGAACTAAAACAACTCAACAGTGAAAAATCCAAATAATCACATTAAAAAGGGGCATAGGACCTGAATAGACATTTCTCAAAAGAAGATATACAAATGGCCAACGAATACATGAAAAAATGTTCCACATCACTAATCATCAAGGAAATGCAAATTAAAACCACAATGAGGTATCATTTCACCCTGGTGAGAATGACTATTATCAAAAAGACAAAAGATAACAAATGCTGGCAAGCATGCAGAGAAAAAAGAATTCTTATACACTGTTAATGGGAATGTAAATTAGTATAGCCATTATGGAAAACATTGTGATGCTTTCTCGAAAAACTAAATATAGACCTACCATATGATCCAGCAATCCCACTACTGGATATTTATCCAAAAAAAAAAGGAAATCAGTATATCAAAGGGATACCTGCACCCTCATGTTTATTGCAGCACTATTCATAATAGCTAACTTAAATGTCCATTAACAGATGAATAAATTTTTTAAAAATTGGTATATACACAATGAAATATTATTCAGCCATAAAAAAGAATGAAGCCAGGCATAGTGGCTCATGCCTGTAATCCTAACACATTGAGAGGCCAAGCGGGGAGGATTGCTTGAGGCTAAGAGTTAGAGACCAGACTGGGCAACATAGCGAGACCCCCATCTCTACAATAAATAAATAAATAAATAAATAAATAAATAAATAAATAAATAAATAAAAATGACAACAAAAAAGCCCTTCTTTAATTAAAAAAAATGAAATCCTATAATTCACGGCAACGTGGATGAGATTGGAGGACATTATGTTAAGTGAAATAAGTCAGGCACAGAAAGATAAATATCACACATTCTTATTTATATGTGAGAGCTAAAAAAATTGAGCTTACGGAAATAGAGAGTAGAATTGTGGGTATTAGAAGCTGGAAAGGGTAGGGGGGAGGGGAGGATAGGAAGAGGTTGGTTAATGGATACAAAATTACAGCTAGTTAGAAGGAATGAGTTCCCGAGTTCAGGTGTTCTGCAGCAATGTAGGGTGAATATGGCTAATTATAATTTATTGTATATTTTCAAAAAGATAGAAGAGAGGAATTTGAATGTTCATAGCACAAAGAAATCAAAATATCACTCTCTGTCCCATAAGTATGTACACTTATTACACTTATGTGTCAACTAAAAATAAAAGGAAAAAAATTAGATGTGTAAGATATGAAAAAAGCAGTATTTGAATGAAAAATAAAAGATATAAAAAAAGGTAGTCTAAAGAAAAAAAGGAGAGGTGGTAGTAGAAAGAAAATTAGATGTTAGGGAAGAGACCAGCTAAGGCTATTATGAGAATTGGGAAATTAAAGTTCTTTAAATAAATCACAGATTACTAGAATCATAAACAAAGATGGGACAAAAATCTGTCATATTATGAATGAAGAAACAAAAACCCAGTAAATGTAACAGCTTTCCAAAGTTAACAGGCCAAAATTTGATTTGTGATTCAGAAATAAAGCTCAGTTTACTATCATCTCTCTATCCAGTTTAATGTAGCATTTTCATCAAGCCTTTAGAGGAGATCATAGCCCAGGCTGTGAGCATGACTGCAGCCTCATGAGAGGTCTTGAGCCAGAGACACCCACCTAAGATTCATTCTGATTACTGACCCCCAGAAATGGTGAGATAATACAAGTCTATTAAGCCCTAAATTTTGGAGTAATTTGTTACACAGGAATAGATGACTAATATACATTCCACCAATTTTGAAAATATAATTTTCAATTAAAATCACAATTTAAATATCCAATAAAAAAGTGAAAAATACTAATGGAACAAACAACAATTTAAATTAGTTCTGTCCATCCTGCACTCTGGATTAAGTCAGCTGTCTGCTTCCTATTCATTTAATATGCCAAAGGAAGTAATGTAACCGAACTAGTTTTAATACATTGTTTCTAAACCCATCCAATAATATTCAACTGTGGGCTTTTTAAAAATTTTCCTCAACAGTATTCAAACTCTTTCCTTCACTCCATCAGGACTTTCTCCACATCTATGTTCCTTATTCACAGCAAGTAACTGCTTGCTGACATGCTATAGAAAATCAAAGCCATTGACTGTTGGTTTATTCACCTGTCATCTCATGGTCACTATTTCTTCTTTCAAGAATCATTTCTTGAGAGCTGTAACGTGCCACCTCTAGACTGTTTCAGATGAAGAAGTGGGGTTTTCTTCCCCCTCTTGTGATTATTTGTCTAATTTCTTCTACGGCATTTGTCTTTTGCCTACGAAGTTTCTTTTATAAAGTCTACCTTCTTTTAATCTACTCCCTTTTCAACTTTATGTCTGAATTTAGCTTTATAATTGAATCTCTTTAAAAAATGACAGACACAGGTTACTACCTATTATGGGCTGAATTTGCATGCCCCACAAATTCATATGTTGAAGTCCTAACCCCCAGTGACCTCAGGAAGTGTATTTGGAGATAGGGCCTTTAAAGGGGTAATTAAGGTAAAATGAGGTCAGATGGGTGGGCCCTAATGAAATACGATGGGTGTCCTTATATTAGAGTAGGACACTAGGAGCCACAGCTGAGACCAGATGTAGGGGCTTGCGGAGTGGGTGCAGGTGTTAAAATAAACAGCCCTCAAGCAGAAGCTAACTAGAGAAGCTGATAACCCCAGGCAAGAATCAGCTTCCACTGGCTTGTCAGCTATCTCTATCACCTGACATGAATTTTGGCAAATTATATCATTTACATTTCTCTGCCCTTGAAATCACCATGACAGTTCCCAAACAACCACACAAAGTATGAAAATGTGAGGGAACCCAATTCTAGGAATTACTACCCAAATTCTTAGTGAAAGCCAACCGCTTAGCCTTGAATAGTCCTCCCCTTAATTAGTAAGACTTCAAAAGGCCAAAAACCACTTTCTCCCAGAGCAGCTGCTCTTTTTGAGCCTACCCACACGTGCATGTGCGCGTGCTCTCTCTCCCTGTCTCTCTCGTACTTTGATTTTCAATAAAAAGCTGCTTGCTTTGGCTTACATGGTGCATCCTGAAATTCTTTGCCAATGATCACCAAGAACTTGGAAAAAATCTCCACTTGGAGGCCACTAACACTTATAAGAATAAGAAATTAGGATACAGACAGAGTCAGAGGAAAGACCATGTGAAGACACAGGGAGAAGATGGCCATCTATAAGCCAGAAGGAACTAGCCCTGTGGACACCTTGGTCTTAAACTTCCAGCTTCCATAGCTATGAGGAAGTAAAATCCTGTTTTTTAAGCTATCCAGTGTGTGGTGCTTTGTTATGGTAGCCCTAGTAAACTAATACACTCCCATCTAAAATAAAATCAATCAGAATAAGAAGTTACATAGATTTTCTTGGAGTTTTCCTTTTCTACTCTTTTTCTCTTTGCAAACTTTTTTCCAAGGATAATAAACAAGTAGTTCTAATAGATCCATTTTAAAGCACAATTTAAAAGTTTATTCTTTTAGGAAGTGCAGGCATACCTTGGGGATACTTAGGGAACAGTTCTAGACCATCCCAATACAGTGAATATTTCAATAAAGCAAATATTGCAATAAATTGAATATCACAGTAAAGCAAGTCACATAAATTTTTTGGGTTTCTCAGTGCATATAAAAGTTATGTTTCTACTATGCTGTAGTCTATTAAGTGTGCAATAGCATTATGTCTAAAAAAACCATACATACCTTGATTGAAAATACTTTATTGCTAAAGAATTCTGACGCAGAGACAAGAAGTGAGCACATGGCCTTGGGAGCACATGGGAAAAATAGGGATAGCCATAAACCTTTAATTCGTAAAAAACCACATGGGGGAGGAGGAGTAATTAGGGGGAGAAATTCATGTTTAGTTCCATATTTTTTGAACATTCCACATTTAATTTATTTATATTCCTTTGAAAGATGATTCCTTTCCTTGCAGAAAATACCTGCATGTGATATTTTAAACACATTCTGTGTGGACTCCAGGCATACTATGAGACTGTCCCAGAAATCTTGACGTAAAATATATTTCTTATTAAGAAAATTAGTGAATTATATGCAAAGTTACCAACCATTGGGTTATTGCTGATGAATGAAATGCCATTCTGTGCTAAAAGACATTTTTATTTTCAAAATATTGTGTATTTAGCATTATTTATAGTCTTGATAGCAAGGTCACATTTTAGAAGGCTGCCATCCTCAAATAATTATAGTAATGCCTGTGATACTGTCTAAGTTCATGCCAACTGCTATAACAGAATACTGTAGACTAAGTGGCTTATAAACAACAGAAATTTATTTCTCGTAGTTCTGGAGGCTGGGAAGTCTCAAAGGAAGGTGTCAGCAGATTTCATGTCTGACAAGGGCCTGCCTCCTGGTTCATCTCGCTGTGTCCTCACATGGTGGAGGGATTGAGGGAGCTCGCTAAGGTTTATTTTATAAGGGAACTAATCTCATTCATGAGGGCTTCACCTTCATGATCTTATCACCCAAAGGCTCCACTTCCAAATACCATGATGTTGGGGATTAGGCTTCAACATATGAATTTTGGGAAGATGCAAACATTCAGACCCTAGCAGATATTGGCATCATTTATTGCCCCTGGATTTCCAGATTGTGAAAGCCTTATGTATGGTGGGGAGAGTTACTTAGATCATCTCAGCAGAGCTCTCCAAATTGGTCCTTATGTTTCCTTAATTTAAAAATCATCAGATCTCCATTTCCCCCTTACGGGGCTGCTTGGAGGATATTTGCGTTAAGGAACAATCAGGAGAACTTCTCAACATTCTTTTAGTGGACTCATCATGAGAGTAATTACATGAAAAGATGGGGGTAGAAATCTTGAGCAAATGGGTTCTTTTATCTCTAGCAAGTTTAGGTAAAATGGGCCTTGAATGAACATGTGATTTATAAAGCTTTGGCAGTCATGGATAACATTCTGTAAATAGACTTTGGAATAGCACAGCATTATTTTAATAGCTAAAGGTTAATCACTCCTGCTTTCAATGATACAATTCTAAGTGAACTCATTTCCTAATATAACGGTTACTCCAGGCTCTACAGCAACTGTGAAAGTTTTAGGAGACATTTGGACCATAGAATGGCTCTTTCATTCCCCAACCACTTCCTCTGTACTTTCTTCTACTGTTTAGATCAGGGGTCAGCAGAGTATTTCTGTAAAGGGCCAGATAGCAAACTAGGCTTTATGGCCATATAGGTCATGCTGGCTTTATGGCCAGCTGGTCAAACTAGGCTTTATGGCCATATAGGTTATGCTGCTCAACTCTGCTATTGTAGTACACAAGCAGCCAGAGACAATACATAAATGAATGGCATGGCTGTGCACCAATATCACTTTACTTACAAAAACAGGCAGCCAGCCTGAAGGCCATAGCTTGCTGACTCCTAGTTTAGAAGAACTAGAAATTCTGAGCTCAGTCGCTTTGTTTTTTATGCATTATATGAAATGTTACTTATTTCATATATAAAAATATGGGCATGGGGACATCTGTGATGCAGGGTAAAATATTTTTTCTTCCTCTGAGTGCTGGTTATACAGGGATTTTAATTTTGTTAAAGCTCTACAAGTTTACAATTATAAATTGTGCATTTTCCTATATGTATGCTAGATTTCAATAAACAGTTTATTTTTAAGATCTTAATAGTGTTCTACCTTTCTGCTTCCAAATACTTCTGTAGGACCATAACCATACCCAAAGTTATTTTCCAGACATAGTTCTTAAGACTGTTTTATTTCTTTGCTTACTTGCATCTGGGCTGAGTTTTAAACAAAATTCCCCATGGTATTCGCTGAAAGAGATGCATGGTACTCCAGAGAGCAGCCTTCTTTCTGGCCGTCATGTTTCACCAGAAGTTTCACAACTGCCCACCTTCCCACTCACCCTTTCAAAAGGTCCTTAGCCTGTTTTTCTCTCTTAGGACTTTGTGTGAACATGTGTATGCCAAGCCAAACAAGAGCTCTGCTACCGCCCCCTTCTCTCAAGCAAAGAAAAAAAAAAATACAGGGTGTAAAAACCCATGCTCTCGTTTTTGAGGAATTTCAAATTGGCCAGTGGGATATAGTATGGAATTTTAGAAGAAAATGATTCATCAGAATTTTATTTTGAGAAGAAGAAAGAAGCTTTTCAATGCCATGCATTAGGCACAGTCCTGAAATTGTTTAAAATTTTTACCTTCTTTGATTTGAATCTGAATGAGTTTTTTATATACATTAGCTATAAGAGTAGATGTTGTGCATTTTTTTCAAAATACGCTGTTAATATTTTTGGAAATTGAAACAGAAGATTTTAGAGCTTTTGTTTTAGTCACCTAGAAAACATAAAGCAGCATGTATCAAAATCCTAAAAAGCATACACACCATTTATTTCCAAAATTCATTTCTAGGAGTTTATCCCAAGAAAATCAGAAAATTATTCAAAGATGTATGTGAAGTGATAGCCATCAAAGATCATTATAGTATAGATAAGCTGGAAATAACATGAACATCCAAAAATTGTGGCTTATTTAAATAAATTAGGGCCTATTCCCATATTAGTGGACTGTGGCAGCTACTCCCAAGGGTGGTGTGCCTCGATGTCTATTCATGGGGTATACATTGGTGCTGTATTTCCTCACCAGTCAGGACTCCAGATTTCCAATAACTCCAAAGCCAAATCAAATGGGTTTAATCAAAATAGATTAACTGAACGTGTAACTGAAAAGTCTGGGTGTAAATTTGGCTTTGGGTAGAGATAGAGCCAGGGACTCCAAGGACGTCTGCATTTCATTTTGCTCTTTCTCTTTCCGTCTTGGAGAGATGCTCTTTCCTGTGTTAATGCCAATCCACCCCATCTTTCTATACAGTAACATGCAGCACATCTGGGCTTTCACCCTGCCACCTCCAAGGCCAGAGGGAGAACAGCGTCTGCTTTTCAACTGGGTCAGCAAAAGCTTTGAGCCTGATTCTCATTGGTTGAGACTTGGATTTTGTTCCCACTCCTGAAACGATTATTATGGCTAAAGGGGTGGGAGAGGCACGGCTGACACACCTGGTCTGAGCTGAGGGTGGGGTCAGAACACCTGGTCACAGGGACTGAGTGTGGAGGAGTGACTCCCAAGAGGAAAATTGGGGTGCTGCTACCCAAAGAAGGAAATGAGGTTTGTTTTCCTGGGTTTTTGTTGTTGTTCATGTGGTCGCATTTATGGAATAATGTTAAATTTAAGTCTCACTAACCATCACTATGTGTAATAGTTGTGGAAAGGACGTGAAAAATAAAATTAACTTTAATACTTACATATTTATGAGAGATAATAAAAAAGGAACCATGGGTAGAACCTATATTCCTCATGTCTGAAATGGTTAGAAGGCTCTAAATGGTATTCAGTCTATTTTTTCTCTACTTCTGTATCAGTTAGGAAAAAATCAAAGAATACGTTAAAGGTGATGTCTTCTATTATGTAACAAAAAGTCCAGAGGAAGAGGATTCCAACATTAATTGGGAGATAGAGACACGATCGTAGGTTGAGTTTCTTAGAAACAAAGACTGTGCATGTGATTTATGGAGGGTGTGCTCTCAGATGAAATTGCAAGGGAGTAACAAAAACAGGATAGGACAAGGGAAGCTATAGGCAATAGAGTGGGTTGAAGAACTTCAGGCTGATCTCAGTGGAGAGCTCTGGATTGTGAATGGTATCATGAAGTTTCTCTATCTTGGGCAAGGTGCCAGCCTCTTGCCCCTTCTCCCTCATATCAGTCAGCCATTGGCTATATGCCATAGTCTTCCATCCACTTCTAGGTAAGCCCATGGGATTCTTAGAAGGATGCAGCTGTGAGTTGTTGGCAGCCAGCACTCATAACAGGTAGGGGATGGTGGCTTGGTCTAGTAAAGAGGACCTGGGCTGGTACCAACAGTGTCTAATATTGTTCTGCCCTTCGGACCCTTCAAATCGACTCCCTTCTCATATTAACTTCATTCCATTTAGGCACAGATTTTCCAGGATTCTGGTTGATGACAATTTCTGGGGATCTTACAAGAGAAGGGTAGAGGGTTCCAATACTGTAACGGATAGTCATCATCTTCTTTCCCTACTGCACATTCTGGATTCCTCTTGCCCTTGGTGAACACTTCCTCTGAGGGATGGATGCCTTGGCTGGGTAAACAGAGTTTGGGCTGGGCACCAGCAGCACCTACTACAGCTGTCAGTCAGGATCCAGATTCTTTCCATACTTCTACTTCACCCTGTTGGCATGTTGAATTTCATCTTTATGCTTATTTCCTCATGGATCCAAGATATCTGCTACAGCTCTAGACATTAGTTTTCCCCAAAGGCAAGATTAAAGGATGGGAAGAAACTAGCTTTCCTTTCAGCAGAAAGGAAAACAACTTTCAGAAGCCCCTCCCACTGGCCCCCCAGATTTCCTACATTTCACATGTCAGGATTGGGTCACATGACTACATCTGCCCACAAGAGAGGCAGAGAAGGAAAGACTATGTAGACAGCAAGAGGGAATATGTTCTAATAGTGAGGAATGGGTTTGGAAGGTTGCTGCTGAGTAAGCAACCACTGGTGTCTTCCTCTTTAGCTATGCACCATTTTTATGCACTCTTTTTCATATATCACTTACAAAGGTGCTACTCAATTCTCCATGATACACACGCACTTACCCCTGACCCTAGAAAGAAAATCCCCAAATCTCATCCATTTTCTACATTTAGCTTAAAGTTCAATATCTCTGGGGATAAGAAAGTCTGGATTTGGCTTCTAATATTTGGTGACCTATAGCTAAAAGACCAACTTGTCTGCCATAGAAATTGTTAAGGACATGCCACCCCAAAATATGCCTATTTGGCTTATTGATTATTTTAAGCTGAAAACATTTGAGAAAAAGTGGTTGCAGAAAGGGCTATCTGACCTGCCTTTCCTACCTGTAGAAAGCCATAAAAATTCCTTTGAGAAAGATGCCTTTCCTGTACCAGGAAAGACTGGGACTTGATGCTGCAATAGACCTATACAAATAAACTTACTAAAATAACTTTTATCTTCCACTAGCTCTATACCCCCACCCCCAAATATTTTCTAGTGACTTCCTTACAATTTACTACCCCAGCGCAAACTTCTTTGTCTTGTCATTTCATAAATTTATCATTTCTTTGCCTAAATGGTATAAAAGCTTTCTGCTTTGGCCATTTCTTAGGGTCTTCACTTTCTTGTGTATGACTCCATGAACACGTAAAAATTAATAACACTTGTATGCTTTTCTCCTATTAATCTGTCCTATGTCAATTTAGTTCTTAGACCCAGCCAAACATCCCAAGGAGGTAGATGAGAACATATGCTTTTTCCTAGCACCAAAAACTCAAAATATAATGATGAAGAAAATTAGAAATCCACAGTGACGTTTTTGGGAAAGGGGAAAATAGGAAACAACTGTAGCAGTGCTGTGCTAAGCCATATTGGAACCCAAGGCAAAAGAAAAAATCAGTAATACTGATTTTTATGTAAAATTTTAATATTTTGTTCATGATGAATTTTTTGCTGTAATACAGATTTCAAAAAATATTACATTAAAATATTACTTATCTTAATTACTGAGTGTTAGCACCCCCTTAAACTTTGTGCCCCAGGTGAGTGCCTCCTCTGCCTCACCTTAGTCCCAGCCCTGCCCTATAGTAAATACTTTTTAAAATACAATAGATTCCCTGATTGGCCAGTCTAATATGTCAGCACTTGTTTCTGCTCTTTAGGAAAATTCTTCTTTCCCAGTATCCTCCATGGCCATTCAGAGACCTGTATTGGTAGGAGGTAATTCCTGGTGGATGAAGTGCATGTGCTGTCCAATTCTACATGGTTTAAATTCTGAGACCTGGGATTGCTTTAAGAGTTGAATAGTCACAAACTAACTCCAGCCAGGCCTCATGTTTTTATCACAATACAGTTCTTTCAAAAACTAAACTCTTTTTATTTGTTTCCAATCAATTTCATGTCCTAATAATCAAAGATTTTGTCTACACAGTTTTTAAGTCTAAAGCTTCTATTCTCCTATGCACTGGTCTTGAAGCTACTCAAATGGTTTCTGCCTTGAGGTATTTTAAAATAATATCCTCTATTTAGGAGACACTTAACTGCATCCTGGCTGGCAGGCTTATTCTTTTTGTCTGTCAAAGAACATTTAATGAAGATATTTTCAGAAAGGGTTGGAGCCCCAGACTTGTCAATATTATTAGCTTTGGGTATAGAAGTTGGCTTTTCCAACCCAACAAGATTCCAAATGATGGGACACTCAGTCAATTTACACGACAGATTACAATGAATGTCTCTTTTAGCAAAGCTCTATTTTCTTTCAGGCCAGCCACCTCTAGTGTAACTTTGACCCTTTCCTGTAGGACTTCCCTGAAAGACACAGAATTAAGGAACATTTGTCAATATTCTAAGCCTGGAATATTTGAGTTCTCATTGTCCTGGTCCCTTCACTCATTTATTTCTTTATTTTAGGGACTGTTACTAATAACACTTTGATTCCAAGATCCAAGTTTTTATTAAGCTTTTATTTAGCTTTGTCTCAAGGCTGACATGGAATTTTGAAAATGTCATCAAGGACCCGGGTTCTCTCTACCCTTCTCTTGGCACACTCATGGCCAAAGAATGACCAGACCCACCAAAGTAAGGCAAGCATGAAAATAAGGTTTATTGAGGAGAGAAAGATAGGGTCATAGAGCAAGAGCAAGATATAGGTTTACAGAGCGTGATACATATGCCACAGATGATGACCGGACTCATTGTCACAGCAAAGGGAGTGCAAAAGGAAGGCAAAAAAGGGCCTAGTCATGGTCTATGTCTTGTTTTATAGTGCCCAGATTGGGACCTCCCTCATGGCTCAGATGTCACCATGGAACCACTTTGATTGGACAGTTGGGAGTTGCATGACCTGAGCCTTACTGCGCATGCGGGTTGTTCTAGGTCAATTTCTGGACTCTATGGTTCCTAATATTGCTTGGCCCATGGGCTAGAGTCCTCTGTATTCTTTTGCACCTGACACACCAAGTTCTGATTGGCTGATTCATAGGATGTTCCCTCCTACTCCAGGTATGGCAGTTGCTCAAGACAGGATTAAGGTGAGGCAGGACCAAGATGGGGGCCTGGGGCCCACCCTTGTCCTTCTTCCCAGGTGGGGCAATTGCACCAAGGCAACAGTACCCACTTTAGTCCCTAGGAGACCCAGAATCCCTCGCTATCTACCTAACACTTCTAGTCCACCTTCCTTAGTTTGTAGGCTTTTCACCCTCGTGATGTTGTCTTACCCTTGGAAGACAGGTATGGGAAAAATAGGTTTCCTTTTATCAGGGAGGAAAAATACAACTAGAAATTTCCCAACTGAGTCCCCCACTATTTGTTTGTTGTTGTTTGTTGGCCAAAATTGCAAGTAGCTGAGAAAGTATCTGACAAGACAAGAATGGGGTTGCCATGGTTATCTTGACAAATCATGATTGTCAACGATTTAAACCAACATCGATAGAGCTAAAACAAACAAATAAAACCAATCTGATTCTATTAACTTGCCAGGCGAGGGACTATATTGCCAGTAAAGAAATTCAGCCACTGAAAAAAGTCAGGAGTTTTCAAGTAAGAGAAAAAAGTTGAGTTTGTGCTTATGCTAACTAAGCATTGAAAACCAGCCCTCTGGATAAGTGGTAATGAATCCAAGGGCAGGCACACAATGGGTTAAAACAAGGCCTATTGTTCATTGGTTAGGAAAGAGTGGTAGGTCCTTAATTAGCTTCAGCTGTTCTGAATCAGTCACAATAAAGCATCGCAGCAAGTTTTGATACTGCCTAGCTAAGGGCTACTGAAAATGGAAATTTACTTTTTAACATAATTCATTCCTGGATCTGGGCCTATTATTTAAAAAGAAAAAGGAAGGTTTCTCTTAAAATCAAAGAGGGAGGGGAGGACGCATTGGGTGATACTCCAGCTTGCCTCTCTCACACTCCTATACATCTTTCTGGGTATTCCAAGAATGCAAGACCCTGTCCATTCTTTACCCCGGGCATTTCTTGGCTTTGTGTTTGCAGTAGGCAACCTTTAGGGATGAGGTAATGTCTTCCTCTGGGGCACATAGCAGGCTTGCTTACTGGCTGTTCTTGACTTTTGAGTGTCAAACCAATCTTGCTGTCCTGGAATACACCTCCCATTGGTCAGCCTGTGTTATCTTAATTTTGCATACTGTTGGATTTTATTAGCTAAATATTCGCTAAGAAATTTTGCGTCTTTGTTCATGAGTGATATCATGTGTTCAGTGAGTGCTGGCCTCATAGAATGTGTTGGGAAGTATTCCCTCTTCTTCAATGTTTTAGAAGAGTTTGTGTAGAATAGATATTATTTCTTCCTTAACTATTTGGTAGAATTCTGCAGTAAAGCCAACGGGACCTGGGTTGTCTTTGTGGAAAGGTTTTAATTACAAATCTAATTTCTATAATATATATAGGGCTATTCATGTTATCTCTTTCTTCCAGAATGGGCTTTAGTAGTTTGTATTGTTAAAAAAAAATTAATTAGGAGGCTATTAGGCTGAGACAGCTCCAGTGCCTTGGGTTCCTACTGAAGGAAATTAGAAATATTTACCCCAAAATATGGCATTTTGACATAGTGGACCGACTGAAGAAGCCTCAAGTTCTCTCTGACCTTCCCTGCCGCCCACCATAGGCACCCTCCAAAAAGTTAAAGTTTCTTAAGATTGAGACCCACCTAGGAGAAAAATTGTTCTTTTCTTCCCCTCCCTCTAAGACCAGGAATGTGACCACCCCTGAACAGACTCTTTAAGAAGATAATGTCCCATCTCTTAGACGCATTCAAATTCCAAAAAGAGCTATTTACCAGCTAATCTTTGTTCTGTGTCCATTCATCCTCCCTATCAACCCTTTATTGCCCCTCAACAGAATTCCTCCTTTCCCCCCTCCTATAACTCATTTTATCAGAAAGGCATATAAACTTCTAACCCCCTTTGGGGAGTTGAAACTTCATCCTGAGGGTTCCCCTGTACACACATTAAATAAATCTGTATCTTTTTCCTCCTGTTAATCAATCTGCCTCATGTCAGTGATTTTTCAGCAAACCTTAGCAGGGGCAAGAGCTTTTTGCTCCCTACGCTATGTAAACAAGGCAATCAGAAACCACCAACTTAGAGAACTAGGGACTTTCCACTTTAACTAATCAAATATTTTTTTGTCTTGCTTCTGGGAACACCTTATCAAAGTTTTCCCCTCACACCCCCTTTTTGGAGCCCAAACTGCTTTTGGTTGGGTGCTTCCAAATTCATGAATCACTATCTGCTCAAATAAACTCTTCAACATTTTAATGTGCCTAAGTTTATTTTTAACGATATCTTCCAAGGAATTTGTCCATTTACTCTAAAGGGTATACTTTATCGGAAAAAAATTGTTGTAGTATTCCCTTAATTATACTTTTAATATCTGCAGAATCTGTAGTGATGTCACCTTCCTCATTCCTGATATTGGAAATTTGTGACTTCTCCCTTCTTTCTCCATCATTCTGGTGAAAGATTGGTTTTCTCAAAGAACCAGGATTTGGTTTCATTGATTTTTTTTCCCATTATTTTTCTGTTTTTTATTTCATTGATTTCTGCTCTGATATTTGCTACAGATGGTCCCTGACTTACAATGGTTTGACATTACAAGAGTATGAAAATGATACACGTTCAGCAGAAAGCAGTGTGATATTCTGTTGCGATGCTGAGCAGTGGCCGTGGTGACTCCCAGTCAGGGGCACAATCACCAGGGTGATTCACCAGTGCTTTACAGTGTGCTGTGCTGCCAGATGATTTTGCCCAAATATAGGGTAATGTAAGTGTTACAAGCATGTTTAAAATAGGCTAGGCTAAGCTATGATGTTTGGTAGGTTTGCTGTATTAAATGTATTTGCAACTTACAATGGATTTATTGGGACATAAACCTATCTTAAGTAAGTTGAGGAGCATCTGTGTTTTTTTTTTTCCTGTTCACTTCACAATTTAATTTGCTCTTCTTTTTCTAATTTTTTAAAGGTAGAAACTGAAGTCATTGATTCCTGCTCTTTCTTTTTTTAACATACAGGTCTTTAGTGCTATAAACTCATGGGAGATAATTCACCATGAGCCTCTCATGTTTCTATACATCTAGGCCTTAATCGCCGGGTCTATCTTTTCAGGAGTGTTTTATAAGCAGAGAGCCTTGGAAGGATGGAGGCAGTGACTTCCTCCTAAACAAATTTATTTACAATCCTGAATAGGAAAAATAGAGAAACATAAAGAGATTAGCTTACATTCTAGGTTAATAAAGATATCTCTTTCTAAAAGGAGGATGGTCATGTTTGGAAACTCCACCTATATATGATCAGAGTCTCCTGATCTTAGCCTTCCACTTCTGTAATACCCTCCCACTGCATGTGCAAGCAGCACACGGCCCTCAGCATGTCACACCGTGGGAACTGGGGCTTGGGAAACTAGTGCCAAGTTGTCATTCTTGCTGAGGCAATAAACTATTTAAGTCCTTTTGGGCTTGTTGTCTCACTGCTTGCTGAATGTATGGAAGTGTTACAAGCCAACTCGTAGCTGGCATTGTGCTACTGCTTAGCACTTGCTTTACGGCATGACATAAATTTTCCTGTAAGTGTTGTTTTAGCTGCATCCCATACATTTTGATTGAGTTGTGTTTTCCTTCTCTTTAAGTTCAAAATATTTCTTTATTTCCCTTTTGATTACTTTCTTGATTTCTGAGTTATTTAGAAGCATATTATTTATTCTCCAAAGATTTGAGGCTTTTCCAGATATCTTCCTGTTATTCATTTCTAACTTAATTCCATTTTGGTAAGAGAATATACTTTGTATGACTTGAAAACCTCTACATTTATTAAGAATTGTTTCATAGTCCAGAATACGGTATATCTTGGTAAATATTCTGTTTTTATTTGAAAATAATGTGTGTTCTTCTGTTTTTGGATGGAGTGTTCTATAAATGTCAATTAGGTCAAGTTAGTTGATAGTATTTTTCAATTCTTTTATATTATGACTGATTTGCTGTCTGCTTGTTCTATCAATTATTGAGAGAGGGATGTTGAAATCTCCAATCATAATTGTGAATTTTTTTATTTCCCCTTGGAGTTCTATCTGTTTTTGCTTCATCTATTTTGAAGCTTTGTTATTAGTTGCATAAATATTTAGAAATGTTACTTCATCTTGATAAATTGAATCCTTTGTTATACAATGACTCTCTTTAACCCTGGAAATACTATTTTCCCTGAAATCTACATAGCTGATATTAAAACAACCTTTCCAGATTTTTTTGACTAGTATAGGCATGGCATTTTTTTTCATCATTTTACTTTTAACCTCCATGTGTCTTTATGTTTAAGTGCATATAGCAGCATTTAGGTAGATTTTGGGTTTTTGTAAATCCAATGTGACAATCTCTGCCATTTAATTGTGGCATTTACAACATTTATGATTAGTGAAGTTATTGACATTGTTGGGTTTAAATCTACCTGCTATTTGTTTTCTATTTGTACCATCTATTCTTTTCATTCTTTTCCTTTTTGTTCTACCTTATTTTGGGTTGAGTACTGTTATGATTCCATGTCATCTCCATTGTTGGTTTATTAGCTGTGACTCTTTGTTGTGTTATTATGGTGGTTGCTTTAGAGTTTATAGTATACATCTTTAACTTTTTACAGTCCACCTTCAAGTTATATTATATCTCTTCACATATAGTATAAAGACCTTATAATCGTATCCTTCAATTTCTCCCCTCTCATCTTTGTGCTATTGTTGACATCCATTAATAGCAGGTATGTTATAAATCCCGCAAGCATTTTTTTCCTATTTTTTGTTTCTAACAGTTGATTATCTTTTAAAATGTTTAAATAATATGAAAATATTTCTATACATTTACCCACATATTTATCATTTCCGTGGCTCTTCATTCCTTTATGTAAATATTCCTTTATTTTTATCCGGTATTGTTTTCTTTCTGCTTGAAGCAATTCCAACATTTCTTGCAATGCAGGCTTTCTAGAACTGTGAAGGTTCTAAGATTTTAGCCTATTTTCAAACTATTTAATATGCCATGGTTTCTGGATGCTTGTAGTAGACATAGACTTCTGTATTGGAGACTTGGGACAGTTTATTACACAGCCGTAGCAATGGCCAGAGTATTAATGATTTTATGTGCCAGCTCCCTGATCCTCCAATCATCAATTTTGCAAGGGTGACATGAAAAAGGCCAGATGACTCGTATATATGTAGTTGGTTGCATTACAGAAGAGGATCCCAGAGCTTAGGAAACCCCAACTTTTTACAGTGGGCAGCAAATATTCTTGTCCTTTTCTTTGGAGGGAGAAATTATCTTTAAGACACTGGACATTAATCATACCTGCTCTTTGCCTGAGAGGGAGTCATTATCGTCCATACTTCTAAGACACTATCTTATATGTTTTCTATACAAACATTTTTGAACATTTAGTCTGTAACAAAAAGCAGTCAGTTCCTCACTTGCAACACATGTGGAAATGTGAGAGACCCATGGAAAAATTGTATTCTAATGCAGATCTGCTGGTGATGAATTCTTTTGTGTATCTGCATAAATTGTAATTTCATTTTCATTTTTCAAAAACTATTTTTGCTGGGTAAAGAATTCTATGTTGATAGATTTCTTTTTTTTCTTTCATGGCTTACAAGATATTCTTCCACTGTTTTGTACCTTGCACTGTTTGTAAGAGAGAGCCACTGTCAACATATGTTTGTTTCCTTGCATGTGAGAAACTTTTTTCTCTGGTTGGTTTAAGATTTTATCTATTGTTTTCAACCATTTGATTTTGATGTACTACCTTCTTATAGTTTTTTTTCATGTTTCTTTTTTAAAATGTGGTAAAATATATATAACATAAAATTTTCCATTTTAACCATTTTTAAGTGTACATTCAGTGGCATTAAGTACATTCACATTTTCATACAACCAACACCACCATTTATTTCCAGAGCTTTTTAATCTTCCCAAACTTAAACTCCACACTCATTAAACAATAAGTCCTCATTCCCCACTTCCCCAGCCACTGGGAACCACCTTTCTACTTTCTGACTACTCCAGATACCTCATGTAAATGGAATCATACAATATTTGTCTTTATGTGACTGGCCTATTTCATTTAGCATAATATCTTCAAGGTTCATCTGTGTTATAATATGTATCAGAATTTCCTTCCTTTATAAGGCTGAATAATACTCCATTGTAGGTCTATACCACATTTTGTTTATCCATTAATCCATTGATAGATATCTGTGTTATTTCCACCTTTTGACTCTTGTGATTCATGCTGCTATGAAGTGGGTTTACAAAATATCTGCTCCAAGTCCCTGCTTTCACTTCTTTTAGGTATATACCCAGAAGTAGAATTGCTGGATCATGTGGTAATTCTATGTTTAATTTTTTGTGGGGCTGTAATACCATTTTTACCAGCAGCTGTATTTTAAAAAGTGTTTCTTTTGCTTGAGGTTCATTAACTTTCTTGGCCATGTGGGTTAACAATTTTTATTAAAAATTTTGGCCACCAGATTTTCAGAATTTAAAAATTTCTTCAGCTTTGGGATGTTTCCTCACATGCATACACTGATCAGTATTCAACTGAATACACTAGGGGACTCTGTAGGTATATGGGTTCTTTCTCTGTTAATTCTCTCCTCTTTAGTGGAACTCTGTCCTGTGAAATATAGCTGCTTTGTCCTCTGCAGGTTCCCAGATGCATATCCTTAACTCTGCAAGATTGCTGGGCTCTACCTGGGTTCTTTTTTCCTGTACCACAGTCTGCAAACTTTCTCCAGGCAGTAAGTTGGGACAATCACAGGGCTTTCCTATCTCTGAGGGATCATGGTCCCTTATTGGTTGATGTTCAATGTCTTGCAAGCTGTTGTTTCATATATTTTGTCTTTGTCGTTGTTTAGGCAGGAGAGTAAACGTGGTCCTTGTTAGCCCACCTTGGCTGTAAGTGAAAGTGTATCTCAACAAACTCTTACCCTTAGACATGAAAAGATGAGAAAATTCCCAAAGGGATCACCTAGATTTTATCCATACTCCTCCCATGCCCCACCTCATTTTCCCTTGGGAGTCAGGATTAACCACTTCAAGCAGAACCACAAGAATCCAGCTTATTTTCCTGTAATAGAGTAGCGGGAAATGATTAGGAGGCAAATTCAACTTTCAAGTCAATAGAATTACTTTGTATTTGGTTTTAAGGATTCCTTCATTAGTGTCTAAAACACTCATACCAGCAGTGCTCAGAGATATAAAAATGAGAGTCAAAACTCTTAAATGTTAGTTCATTACATGTGGGTGTGAGAGGTATCTCTTCATTTTTGGACCCATGTATTCTGACCAAGAGTTACCTTTTAGTTTTAGACTCATGTGAAATAATATCATATACTGGTTATTTATTTAAGATATATGCAACATCATGCAGGACGACATCTCAACCTTGCAAGATGTTGTTTGTTAGTTGACCTATAATTGAGTCTTCAAATAACCACTCCAACTTTTCATAAAAATCTCTGTACAGCGTGATGAATTTGTATGTAATAATTCTAGTGAGTCTCTTGGGACCCATTCATTACCCTATTTTTGTCAGTAGCAATCAGTGTTTCTGGTAAACATAGATTATCTAAGTTATTAGTAAACCTATGGTAACACAGGGAGATAGATAAAAAAAGATAATCAATCCCAGAGTAAGGATGTTTAGTAAGAATAAATTGTTCTTCACTTTCATTATAGATGGAGTCCAATATAATGAGCCTCCTACCAGGTAGCTGATATCTGTTATTCTGAGAATCCTTTCAAATATCTTTTCTTCAAAAATCACCAATCCTCCAATAGTCCTCCTTCCAGCCAAACCATTAATCACTCTCCATAAATCTATTTAGATTCATCTCTGAGACTATTTGGATAAGGGATACTTTCAAAACTCTGCCATCTGAGGGAATTTCTCTTCTATGTTTGCTATGGTTTGAATGTTCTTGTTCGCTCCAAAGCTGACATTGAAACTTAATCCCAAGTGCAACAGTGTTGGGAGGTGGGGCTTAATGGGAGGTGATAAGGTCTTGAGGGCTCCACCTTCATGAATGGATTTATGCCACTATAGAAGGGGCTTATGGGAGTGGGTTCCCTCTCTTCTCCTCTTCTGCCATGTGAGGACACAATGTTCCTCCTCTCTGGAGGATGTAGCAAGGAGATGCAATCTTGGAACCAGAGATCTAACCTGCTGGTGCCTTGATCTTGGACTTCCAAGACTCCAGAACTGTAAGAGAATAAATTTATTTTCTTTACTAATTACCCAATCTCAGGTATTCTATTATAGCAGCACAAAACAGACTAAAACAATGTTCCATTAGAGAAAATAGTGCTTATGTAGCTATAATACTATTGTAGTGAGTTTCATTCAATTCAAGTCAACAAATCTTTATTGACTTCCTACTCTATGCATAGAACTTCAGACTGGAGCATGTGTATTTTCCAGAGTCATATTGAAGTGTTTTCTCCTTGGTATTTTTTAATAGGTTGCAGTGCATGAAGTCATGAAGGTGGTTTGAGCGAGTAGTGGCAGAGTATCAGGAATAGGCACAATGGGTTATAAACCACTTGCTCAATAGACTTACTTGGGACATAAGAACTAGCAAATACTTGGTTTGACAAATAACACAATTTCAAAGCTGTGTCATAAGATAGCACTAGTATACAAAGTGCTCCTTGAGTAGGATGATCAATTATGGTTTTATAGTTAGATCTTTATTATCCACCAAGGCCTAGTAGGAAGCCAGGAAATTTAATAAAAGGATAATAGCAGTAAAAGGCATATTTTTGCTTTAAACTATTGTGCTTTCCCTGTGGTTTTCTAATTCAGGATTGCCATAGGTTCCATTTAGTCTTCTGACCCATTACAGATTCTTTGAGCATCATTGGATCTACCAGATCAAAAAGATCAAGAAGCAAAGTGGCCAATACTATTTCCTGACCCATCTGGATAAGATTTTCTTGCTCTGGGTCCTGCATAAAGCTGGAAATCTCTCAGAGACAGGGGTAAATGATTCATCACAGCATACTCACGTGTAGTGACTATTGCCTCCAAAAATTGAAGGGACTCAATTGGCATTAGAACTTGCTGTTAGGGTTAGGGGAAGAAGTGGAGGGGATATCCCAACATGTGCCAAACCACTGGACTCCCAGAAAATTTTCTGAAGTGTTGTTCCCCGTATTTTCATGGCCTTTATCCCCCTCTGGCATATATGATCCTACAACGGCATTTAAAGTACTTGTGGCTCCTTGCTTTTCAAGTCCTATTTTACATGACCAGCAATGAAATGAGAATGCTTATATGGTTTCCTCTTTGAAAGTTATGTGAAGAAGGAATAATGGCTTCAATTAAAACAAATAATTTCATTAGATATATGTGGGAGTCTGTTTTGAATAAAGAGAGGAGTCTTGAATAAAGAGAGGGGGTTGGGATATTGAAGTTCTTGGAGTCTTTTGCAAAATCCAATAAATTCATATTCTTAGAATTATTCTCTTTCCTTTTCTAGACCTTAGGTTTAGCCTAAGTTACCAGGAGGACCTATAAATTCAATTGACATAATTAGGAACCATCTGGATCTAAATTTTAGTTTAGTTTTTAACTACCTTGGAGCATAGGAAATACTATTGGGGCAATCATAGGAAATTGCTAAGTTTTTGTCTGTCTCAAGGGAGAATTTAAGGATTTGAGCTTGCTATTCCCTTTGTACAAACTTTCTAGTTCTGTTATATTTAGACAAACCCCAGACTTTAACTTCTTACGCTTCCTCCTGTTCTATGGAAATTTCACCATGGTACCCTAAAGCATTGTCCTTAGAGAGCACATTATTTCAGGTAACAAACGTCTACAATTTAATTAGTTGTTTTGCCACTTTCTTCACTGTGACCCAGCAGAGTCTCATGCCTGGTTTTTACTACCTTCAACCTCCAACTAACCAGATAGTGAGACCCAGAGTCCCCTCATGCTATTGCCCACAACCCAGGCCTTATTCACACTTTTTGTGCCACTTAAACCCCTCAATTGCAAAACAGCAGAAAATGACCCTAGGTATCTTACACGTAAATAATCTTATTGGAAGGCTATTTGAAGCTCACAGAGTTGATGGTGAGGTTGAAGAACCGAGCTTTAAAAAAAAGGGGACAAGCTAAAAAGGAAGCTTTATGCATTAGAACCATCTGGTTATTCTCTCTATGCTACATATACGCTACATACCAGAGCCACAGCTGCACATTGCAGCCATCTGAGCACTCAGCCACCAGAAATCTCATCTGACAATAGGTTTGTCTTCATACCTCTCAAGATTAAAAGTTCCAAACAGGGGACTCAGATATGGCCATGCACTGGCTGAATGAAAGGTGGTGACCTCCACGTTTTGGTTTTCGTAGTGGGAGAAAACATAAGGACTAATGATGACTCCCAACCTAGAAAAGGGGTGGGAAGCACCCCCAAACAAAAAAACAGACAATGATTTACTCTACCAACCCACAGATATTTTGTGATGATGAAATGAGGAAATATAACAAAACTCTGAATGTTGTATATGACACATAGAAAGAGCTAAAAAAATACTTAAGTTGTTAGTATCATTAATAAGGATTGGAAAGGCCAAGAGCATTTGAAATTTTGAACAGTGGTTATGGCTTAGAGAAGTACAGTGTGTAAAAATTACAGTGTTTATTAGGAATAAAGCAGGTGTCAAACAAAGGCTAATAAAGTTAAAAACAACAGCAATAACAACCCCCCAAACAAAAACCAAATAGAAGTTAATTATCTTCCCTGTCAAGACAACCCACAACAGTGAAGAAATTTACTCAGCAGTTTGCAAGAGGGAAAACTCAAAGCCTTTTACAGGTTGAGTATCCCTTATGCAAAATGCTTGGGGCCAGAAGTGTTTCAGATTTTAGATTGTTCAGATTTTGGAATATTTGTATATACATAATGAGATACCTAGGGCATGGGACCCAAGTCTAAAAATGAAATTCATTTATGTTTCATATATACCAATACACATAGTCTGAAGGTAATTTTACACAATATTTTAAATAATTTTGGGCATGAAACAAAGTTTGTATACAATGAACCATCTGAAAGCAAAGATGTCATTATCCCAGGCACCCAGGAGGACAATCTGTGGTCATTTGGCATCACCATCATTTCTGACCCTGAATTTATATGCTACTGATAAGCAATCATTTCCTTACACTTATTCACACATAAGTACTTAACAATAAAAAATATGACATGCTATTAATACCGTGAAAAAAATAATGTGTTCAGGGTAACTAAGCAGCACAGTAACGTCACCAGAATACCTGTATCAGCTGTTAGACAACAACAACAACAATAAACAGCAGGCTTTCAGTCTCCACCTGTGATGCAGTGTGTATACCGTACTTTTTTTTAGGTTTAGAAGAAATATCGCAGCAGGTGAGGGACCAGGAAGTGGGTTCTCTAGGGATAAGGAGGTATTCTGCTGTATGGCTTTTTAAAATGTTTCTTCCAGAGTCTTGTGCCTCAGTAACAATTATTTTTTTGTCTTAGAAGTGTTTTTTTATTTTATAAACTCACATGATTTCTAGTCCTGTTATGTATGCACACTGCCTTAGTCCTTCAATAAGCTCATCATATATGTACGTCATGTATAGGCACTTTTTCTAGAATTTTAACAACATCATGTTTATCATCACTGTTATTATATCACGATCACCTTGATTCAGAACCATTTTGGCTATTTCACCATTGGCCAATGAATGAACAACTGGAGCCTCATTATCAATGTTAAAAACTTCTTTGATAGTCACTTCATCCAGCTTACTAATGGAGTCTAAAGGCATATTTTTTGCATCTCTGAGGAGGTCAGACATCATTTTTTTTCTCACTTGACATACAGAATCCTTTAAAGTCAAAACCTTGTTCATTGTCATCACAGAACATAGTTGTAGGCCAGAGGTTGTGTTAGGCATTCATAATTGTGTCTTTAGTCACTGTGTTCCAAGTGTTGGCAACAGCATATATGGCATCCTTCATGCTAAACTCCTTTTGAAAATCTTCCACACCCATGCCTCTGTCCATTGCTGCTAGCATGCTGCTCAAGAAAGTGTTTATATATTTACTCTTCATTGATCTAAGGATAACTTGGTCACATGGCTGAATTAATGAAGTCACACTTGAGGTAGAGCATATAGCATAAACATTATTTTTGATGAGAATTTCAGCTGGAGGATAAGCAGAACAATTGTGAAGGAATAACAACATCTTGCAGTGACCATGAGCTGCTAGTACAAAATGTTTGTGAAATTGATCAGAAAAGATGACCCTGGTGATCCATGCCTTTTTGTTAACATAATAATGGACTGGTGAGAAATTCACTCATTGAAAATAGTGAGGATGTAAACTTTTGCCTATCATAGCAATTTTACTCTTACACTTGCCTGCTGCATTAGCACATCTTTGGCATCCTTAATTCTTGGTCACCGGCTCATCAGTTGTAGTCAGTGTCTTCCTGGCGCAAACATGCAAAAACAGTGATGTTTCATCAGCATTATAGATTTATCTGGCATCAGATTTTCATCAGCAATGACCTTGGCAACCTTATCAATGAATTTCTCTTCTGCTTCATGATCAGCAGGCCCTTTATTACCACAATCTTTAAAAATTTAATGCTGTGTCTTTTCTTAAATTTCTGCAATCAGCCTGTTGAATATTCACAGTTCCCTTCAATTTTCAGTTCATCATGATAGATCTTTGCTAATTTCATGATCAACATACCATTTAGTGGCATGTGTTCACTGTGACACTGATGAATGCACTCTTTCAATACACGATTGAGATCTTCACTTTTAGTGGTGTTTTTCTATTTTTCATTAACTTCTGTTCATCACTTTCAGCAAAGAACTTCAACAGTTTATCCTTCTGTTTCTTCAGTCATATACAGTGGTCATTCCAACACCATACTTTTTAAGGTGTCTTACACTTACACCACTGTACAATTTCTCCAACAGCTTGACTTTCTGTGCAATAGATAAACGTAAATGCTTCCTCTTCCACTTATTACTGTTATGCACAGGGGTATCTGCAGCCGTTTTTGACATTTTCAACAATATCTTTATATTACAAAGCAGGGAATAAGCAAAAAAACCCACAGTGAGTGATGCATGTAGGTTTTCGACCCATGTGGGGCACCTGTTGTTGGCACGTCTGGCCTGTACATGTGCCATTTTATTACCCTTTGTGGGCTTGCTTGCATGGGGGGATCTGGGGGCATGTGTGGAAAAGATATATTGCAGCTGAAGAGAGCTGGAGGGTCTTTTTTCTTTTGGGGACACTGAAGGAACTGTGTGGTGTGCACCTGAGTTTTGACTTCAACCCGCCACATGAAGTCAGGTGTAGATCGTCCCCATGCAGCATCATGGTGGCACTCAAAAAGTTTTGGATTTTGGAGCATTTCAGATTTGGGGTTTTTGGATTAGTGATGCTCAGTGTGTATAGGAGAGCAGGCCTCCATTGTGGTTATGCTAATTTAAGTTAGAAAACCAGCTCTCTGGATAGGGAGGTAAGAATCCGTAGGCTTATTCAAAATTGGTTGAAACAAGTCCCACTGTTCATTGGTCAGGAAAGAGACTTTGTTTAGGTCCACTGAGAATCTGGTGGACCAGAGGCAAAGTTCATAGCTCTTTAACAGCTGTAGCTGATTAGAACCATTGAACTAAAGCACAGTATTCAGTTTTTGTATCTCCTAGGCAGGTGCTAATGTAAGTGAAAAATTTTTCCTTATTACAGGCTAAATCATAAGAGGAAAATTTCCTGCTATCTGCTAACTTTTGGGTTATTTTCTGTCTGATTTAGAAGTTTAGATGATACTGGCAGGGTATTTGGGATATTGAGTTCCAGAGGAGTAAGTCTATGGAATAGCTCACTTTGGGCTGTACTTGACTCTCTCTTAATCTTTCCACATGTCAAACAATAAGCCAAAGAGTGGGAGAATAATTTGTTGTAGAAAATGGTTTGTTGGAAAATATTCACTGTAAATACATCTACAGTGTGTTGGTATTTTGGACCAGTTGATGTAACAGAAAAATAACTGGATTATACAAAAATTATTTTTTGTTGAAATAGAATTGATCTCCCAAATGTAATTTCCTCAAAAGGAATACTTCATATTAAATTCAAAACAGAAGTCTAGAAAAGTAGAATATTTGTGAATTATTGATTTTGCTAAAATGCTTGGATTTTTGTTGTTGTTATTATTTCTTTATTTTTTTTCTTGCCATTCTCCAAAGAAATTCCAATGACCAGTCATTTTTAGATAGAAGTGGGATTTCAGCTACTAAGGACTGACTGATACACTGATTTTTCTTTGACCGAATAAATTAACATTCTTGTGGAAACCTCTGCCCAGTTTCATTATGTTAGGTAAAACTCTGGTTTTTTAGAAATAATAAAAGGATTTATAAAACCTCTGTAGAGATTTAAGTTATCTCAGTTTTCTTTGATGTTTAAATAAGGAATTTAAGTGCACCATGGCTTAAGGGTAGAGTTAGAAAAAGTAATAACTTTATCATTTTTTATATTTATAGTCTAATACTTTTATCTTAATTACGAATTGATATTAACCACATAGTTTTTTAAATGTGAAGAATAATATCACATGACTGATTTTTATTTATTATACGCAACAAGGAATTTTTAGAGTTTGAAAATCACGCTAGGTCCTTGGTGTAATTGATGTTCCCATTGATAGTAAAGGTAGTATATGTTGCATTTGTTAGAACCAACTTTGGAACATAAAATTTTGAATGAAGATGAAAATGCATAGAGTTTATAACTAGTTAGGGTTTCTGTGTTACGCAGAATTCATCTTCCTAGCCCATATACCTTCTTGATCTCCTTGTAAAATATTCAACCCTTAACTTTTAACACTTAAATATGAACTAGTGGTAAACTAAAAACTGAATTAGTCACTAATTTAATTCTACAATTACTGATTAATGTACCTATCACTGTATCAGGGGTTATAGAAAGCACAACACAAATCCTCCTTCTGAATCACTCTTTGTACTAGTTGGCAAATCATGCCATATTTGTAGCATAGAAATAATTCAAATCAAAACAGATGCTATAGGAATTCAAAGTTTAAAATTTACAATGGGATCAATATTCATCACATATTATTAAGCAAAAAGATAGATTTATAACATTTATTGTATAATTCCATTTTTATTCTATATATATTACTTATATACTATAGATAGTATAGTATATAGAGAGAGCCTATATATAAAAAATATGCAAAAATCTAAAACATACATAAGATGTTAACTGAGATCCAGCATCTTTGGAGGCTAGCCAGCAATTAGCACATTCCTTAGTTATAAGAATAACATGATCAGCTTGTTTTACCAATGTCTGATAGTTTTGGATATTAAAACTGTTATATCTAAAAAAGATAAATTAATCCGCAGCCATATACCGAAGTGTGTGCTCTAATATGTGATGTTCATATCCAACATTCACACTGCACATTGCAGAAGTTGGTAGTAGTGCCCTTCAGAATACTTTTATTACTGAAAATGGCAAAAGGATGCAAGAGGAGAGTATAGAATTATGGGGATATTTACCCAATTTACAACGTTTAGCTGGAAAAGGACCTGGGATAATCTAAAAGAGTGAGATATATAGAATTTACTGTAATGAGTTTACAAGTTACAACGTTGCACGACGATGAGCGGAGATTTTGTTTTAGAGATTCCCTGCTGAGATCTTTAGGCTTTTTCAAACCTGACCTCAGTTAGTGCGATTCACAACTGTAGGGTGGTCACCACTGCCACCTACGGATCAGACACGTGAAGTGGCTTGGCTCTTTTTTCTGTGCAGTCTCTCAGACTCTGACCGCAAATGTTCTATAAAAAGCAATTCTTTTTAAAAAAATTTGTACAAATTTATGGGGTACACGTGAGATTTTGTTATATGTATGTAATGTGCAGTGATCAACTAAATTGTTCAAGCAAAACTGGAAGGAATGAAATAGTAAAGCTTATTTCTGGAAGAATATAAGAATGACTAATCACATTTTCCCCAGCGATCACTCTTTGATAGGATATAGCATATACATTTGAGGATTGATACTTAATTTACATTGTGAATCAGGTACACACGTCTGACCATAGACTGGCCCAGCTTGTCTTTCCTTTATTCACAGCTCCACTGATACCTCATTTCCTGTGTCTAGAGTTGAGCTATGGAGGGGAGAATTGTATTTTTAAACAGAAAATTGAATCCTCATTGAAATACACACAAATAGACACAGACACACACACATATGTTTGTGAAAGGGGTTAGGAGCAAGGTAGAGCTAGGTAGATAGATAGACAGACAGACACATAGGGATAGAGACATGAGAGGGGGAAAATAGATATAAACCAAAATATTTATGTTGATTAACTTTAGGTTAGGATTATGGATTATTTCTACTGCTTTGACTCCTTTTGCTTCATGTTATTTTTAAAATTTTACAATGACTACATATCACTTGTATAGAGATTTTTTTCTAACTGTGAACAGAACTATGAAAATCAATATACCCATAATATGAAGCTTTTAAAGTTTTGCTCCATTTAGAAAAGAAAATCACTAATTCCTCAAATACTCCTAGTACACAGTATTTTTTAATTTGAACATATTCTTAAAAGTACCCAATTATATTATTTTTTCCAAAAGATTTTAGAAAATTATAAACAGCAATGCCTCATTCCACTAACTATAAGAGTTTCATTTCTCATAGTAACACCACACACTAAAATATAATCAGTAACAGCTAATCTATTATATCATGGTATTAAATTTTTGCAAATGTAAAGATCAACAATCAGATTGTCGATTTTTGGCTAATCTTCATTTATCCATTTAATAAAAATGTATTGAGTGCCTGCCATGACAGTGCAGTCAGCAGAGTGGACATGAGGGACACAAAGGCCAGCTAGATGGACATCTGGCCTCATGGGGCTCACAGTCTAGAGGGAGCTGGTCAATGACTGAAGCAGTTGTGATGCTTTGTCCTCAGTACAAGGTTACGGAAGGGTTCTCGGTGCTCTAGGCTGGGGGAGGAGGGAGGCTCAGAGAAGACCTAGACATCAAGCAATTGTGTTCAGTTGTTTCCTTTCAGTCCTCAAGACTTCAGCATTTCACGGTTTCAAATTCAATTATGAATCAAGATTTCTAATAAAGGTTTCTTGTGTCATTTTGCACCCGGACACTTATTTTTATTCAAGAATAGATTATCACAATAAAATCAAGATTGTTCTGTTACAATCGAGAAATTATTTAAAGAATAATTTTATGATGGTAATTTACTAATTTGTTTTATAGAACATAATTTTATTAATGATGCAGTCTTTTGTTAAGTGCTTATGGCAACATTGCTTAGAAAATGACAATGACTGAAAACTCCCTGGGAATATGAGCAGTACTTTTCAAGTCAGCAGATATAAACTGATTGCTTAATATATTCCAAGTGGTGTGCTAGACTAGGGGACATAACAAATAATGTACCTAGAGTTCTCTTTCTGGCTAGCAGTGGCCACTCTCTAACCCTAGCCAGCCTACATCAAGTAGGAGGCATTTGATATGGTGAATGGACTTGGTTCTCGGATAGGTGAGAATTGTTAACATTAACCACTCATTTTGAAACCCTACTCTTTAAAAACTCATATCCATGCTGATTTCTTGGGCTCCTATTTTTTCTGGGTTTGAAAATTAGTCTTCCATTGAGTACACGTCTCCCAGCTTGAATTCAGAGCCGTACTAATCAGGGATAATATTCAAAATGTTCCTGCACAGGCATCAGTCTCTTGAGCACAGGCACTGACTGATCAGTCCCAGGCACTGACCCATCAGAATGGCCCAACTGGCCACCAGCTTGGTCACCCTCAGTCCTCTTAGGGTGGGATTCACCGCCTGTGGTCATTCCCCAGGCCTTCACTCTAGTCTGTTAATGTCACCCACTGATCTATGCAGATGTTGGATCCCCAGTAACTTCTTGGGCCTTTGCTTCCTCCTTGACTCTCCTTGGTGTTGCTGGACCCAGAACCTTACTCCAGCTCCATCTCTGTGGAATCATGTGACTACCTACTTTCCACAGCCTGCTCTGGTAGCCTTGGATCCAGAATTTTTCTGCCAGCTTTGTACTCTGGTCTTTGATTTTTCCATCATTATCCCTTGTTAACTCAAAAACCATCTGTAGCAAATCCCTCTGCTTGATCTAGAATCAGAGAAAAATAAATGACTTCAACAAGGTCACAAAATATGAAATGGAGGAATTCCAATTCTAATACAGGGGAGTGTGAACCCAATGCCATTGCCTTTAAGGACAGGGGTGCATAGCCTTGGTGGCCATCTTTACCACAGCCCATCTGCCCCACCTCCCACTGACATGTACTTATTCATTGTCCAAAAATACATTTTTATCTACTCAGTAAAATGCCTGACATACAGTAGGTGCTCAAAGAATAAGGGCTATTTTAATGCGGTATTCAGAAGTACTTTTATTTAAACAAAACCTCTTGGAGACGTGATGCATTACAGAAAAAATGTATTTTTGACTGGGGAGCAGTTGCAGTTGTGGGGTGGTTTGAACTACATTTCATGAGGCTGTTCTGCCTTGATCTGGGGATCTTGCCATTCAAAACCCTATGCACAAACAGAAATCCATGTAGTAACTAACACAATAAAAACAAATAAAGAAAAAGAGAAAAAAAACAAAAAAAATCAACAAAAATATTTCTGGGTAGCTTTGCTGATCATTGTGGTTATTTTCTGTGCTTCATTGCATATCCAACTCTAATTAGTTGGCTCTGAATAGAGCCAAGTAGGGCTCAGTCACTTGCCAAGACAGAAACAATGATGCCCCAAGATCCTCAAGATTAAAATCACTACAAGTTCCCCTTCCTACCATTTTAGGATTTAAAATATCTGTGAAAAATGGAGGGACTCTTTTTGAGCCATGGAGAGAGTGAGAAATAACTTAGAGGCCTCTAGATCCTGAGGCTTCCTTCGGCCTCTGCCTGCCCCATCCCTGCCCAGCCCCTGAGCTAATGAGAATGAAGCCTGGTGTCCATTAGGACCTCATCTCTGACAGCAGGTGTCTGGCTTTGGTTTGGATGCCCTAAGGCTGCTATCCATTGCCCGTGGAGCAGCAGGCTCCCCTATAAACCGGTGATTTGTGTCCATATTGTTGAGTTTCTCCCCTGGTTCCTGGTTTACACGTAAATCGTGTCTCCTCCTAGAAGACTTCAGGGCTCTCTGCTTATTTGACAGGGGTCTTAGCACCAAGGCCAGCTCTTGCTGTTCTTTCCCAGTGGGCTGGACCCTGCTCTATCTTTCTCTAGTCTTTGCCTCCTGCAAAATGAGCTTTCCTGGAAACAAACAAACAAACAAAAATGCATCTATTATACATAGTCAGTGTTAGAGATTGTGCTCTCCTCACTTTAAAGTTCCAAATCCCTTTGAAAATGATGCTTTCACTGTCCTGTCCTTGGTTTCATGTCCCCCTGGGCTTTGGCATTAGGATTACTGTTCTTTACCTGGGGCCAGGTATCGCATCAGGTTGGTTTCCTCATTTCCAACCTTATCTATTACAGACTTGCCCTACTTTCCCTACTCAGCTGGTGCTACAGACTTGCCCTTGAGTTCCCATCTTCCTTAGCGACCAGGATTATTTGCTCTTCATTCACATCCTTATCCCATGGCACCATCCTTTTAGTTTTGTCCAATGTGTGTGATGAGTAAAGCTCCGTGTTGGCATTCATGAGAGATATATCCTGAGGCCCTGTCCATGCCTGACTTTCAAGACCACTTTGGCACTTCGTAGGAGTGACTGCATACACAGAGAAAACAGGAAACAATAGCAACACCGGGCTGAGTGCAGACACTTAGGCATGTGGGTAAGTTTCTTAGCTGATCAAGTCACTGGTGCACACCAACTTGAGAGTCTTCAGATTTCAAAACTGTGCAAATAAAAACTGCATTATGACCCTGTGAATCCTTTCAGGCCGTTAAAAAAACCGCAAATCAATGTTTGGCCTGTTTTTACATTTCACTTTGGCTTTCTATTTCACATCCAACATGAGAAAATTGAATTCATTTTCACAAGCTGTTTATTGTCACGACTTGAACACTGATTAGTGAAAGGTGCAGAAGCTTTGATACACTGTTTTTGTGTTCAGTTCTAGACTGATTTCCTCAAAGCAAAAGTGATTCTTACTATTGAGCATTTATAAAGGTCTCACGGAAAAATAGTTTACATTTTTTACACATGAAGTTATCATTAAAGATCCAAATTGAACTACATCTGATGTTGCAGAGACAGTGTCATCAACCAACAAAGGAGGGTTCTGGGAGAACCAACAATACTGACTTCAGCTGTTCTAATTCTTAATTCTAGGGATTTTGAGGAGCTTAACATAGGCTTTTCTTGTTTTGTTTTGTTGTCCATTTTCTGAATTTTCATTTTACTTCTAAGTCAAACACGGAGGCTATATTCTTATCTATTTGTAAATGATTTCTTTGAGTTACATGTAAAAGATTAGGCTTTGCAATCTTTCTACCTTCTTAGTAGAAGTTTCTGTTAGGAACATCTAGTTTTTAAATCCAGTTTTAATAATGTGTGTTATAGTAACTTTCTTAATATAGAAATAAGTCTAGATAGTTTTTGACTTCTAAGCCTTTGTGACATCTGGTAGATTAATTAAAGTCACTTAAAAATTTCTAAGTAAATACCACTTTTTTAGGTATTTTCCAAATCTGAACACAAAATTAGTAGCTTTCGTTAGATACATAGAAAGAAAGAAACTTGAATTTAATATGAAATATCTTTTATATTCCTACTATGCCAATAGTATTATGCAAGTGACTTGAGCTAAAAATGTAAGCATTTATTCACTGACTCACTCAGCACGGTTATTGAGCCCCTGCTGTGTACCAGGCACTCTGCTACATAGAGGTCTACACTAGTGACTATATCATGATGGATGCCCATTTCCTAGAGCTTGTAATCAATGGATTAAAAAAACCCAAATTACTAACTATTTACTATACATAATCACTGTGATTAGTGCTTTCCATGGATTATTATTTAATCCTCAAAGCCATTATTACCTATATTTTTTATGGAACCTGAGACAAGAGAGGTTGGTAGCATATATGAGGTTACACAGTAAGTGGTGAAACCAGGATTTGTATTCAAATCTTCTAACTCCAATGCTGTGGGTGAAGAAGATGATTCCTCCCTTCCACTTACTTATTAGCTAAAAAATAAATGAAATAAGAAATAAGAAAGTCAATAGGAAAGATATTTTCTGAACTGCCCTGACATTCCTGTGGATCACTGCCTACTAACTGGGATAATGTGGGCAGGGAGAAGGGGCAGTATTTGAAGCAGAGCTCTATGATGATTCAATCCCTGGGAACAGTGCAGGGTCAACTTACTTCTTCACCCAAAAGCACACTTACCATGATCAGACACTATCCACAGCATGACTTTAAATTTGTTTCTCCTCCACAGCATTTCGCATCTCAGAACTTAGAAGTGCTTCCGAGTGCAAAATTTCTATGGACCCACTAAAGTTGAGAGGATCGGTCCAAGTGTGGGAGCCCTTGGTTCAAACAATGAGGAGCCATTTTTCTTTTTATGCATTTTTTTTTCAGTTGAAAGTCTGGGACTGAAAACCAAATTAATGAATGGAGGAACCTAACATGCTTCATGCTGAGAGTCACTAGTCACAGAGCAGGGGGAAGTCTTCCTTTCACTGGGATCATCTATCATAAATGAAAAAAGGTATTGGAGGAGACTTTATTTATGTGTCTACTGTGAAACCATCACCCTCACCCTACACTGAGGCTACCAAGCTTCCCCAGGAGACAGCACTTTATATGCCTAGAGTGAAGTTAATCTCTTTTCCATCTTTTTAAAAATAATGTGAACACATGTCTCTTTTCAAATCAAAACGTCCTTAGTCCTTGATTTATGTAGCGGCCCATGTGCTTCAGAGCATGAGCCACACAACACTGAAAGGAACTGACACACTCTATTCAGCCCAGTGAAACAAGGTGGCAAATAAACTACACTCAATGCTTTCTGTTACTATTAAAATAATGCATCAAAATGAGTAGAGTTAAACAAAAGAGGCAAACCTGAATAAACAAAGTTTTCATTATATACCCAGGCCATAGGATAGAATTTATGTTGATTATGCCAGAATTTCCCAACAGGTAGTTGAAGAATTTCTTTCTGATATTTTCATGGCTCTGCCTGGTGGCATATTGTCTATATATGATAGATATTTGAGAAACTAATGAGCAGTGGTGACCCCTCCTCACCTTTTTCATTGTTTTCTTAGAAGGTTGGATAAATTAGGGAGTATTTAAATGACACCCAGAGAATAAGTCCATGTGTTGCTATTTCTACTCTCTTTTATTAGTAACTTACCTTGCCTTTCAGTTAATTGTTCACGGGGAAGATTATACAAATTACTTACTGCAGAAGTACACATGAACATATACAATGGAATATTATTCATCCTTAAAAAAGAATGAGGCTCTGATACATGCTACCACAGGGATGGCCTTGAAAACATTATGCTAAATGAAATAAGCCAGACACAAAAGTACAAATATTGTATGATTCCACTTATATGAGGTACCTAAAATAAGCAAATTCAAGCTGGGGGTAGTGGCTCATGCCTGTAGTCCCAACTACTCAGGGACTGAGGTGGGAAGATTTCTTGAGGCCAGGGTTTTGAGAAGAGCCCGGGCAACATAGCAAGACCTCATCTCTTAAAAAAAAAAACCTAATTCACAGACAGAATGTAGTCTAGAGTTTGCCAGGGCCTGGGTGTAGTGGGGAATGGGGAATTATTGGTTAATGGGCACAGAATTTTAGTTTGGATGATAAAAAAAGTTGTGGAAACAATAGTGATGTTTGCTAAAACGACGTTAATGTACTTAACGCCGCTGAATATTACACTTTAAATGGTCGAAATGGTAAATTTTACATCGTGTTTATTGTACCACAATTTTTAAAAATTGCCAAAAAAGTACACAACATACCTTTTATATACTTGCTTACTAGGTAGCAAACAATTTTGTTAAAATTCTTTATAAGAAGCTCAAATTCTAAATCTTAACTCCACATATATGTTGAGAGATAGATCAAAATATCTCTGCAAATCTGTAAGAAATTAACAGTTGGGGGGCAGAGAAAGAAATGGTGAACACCAGCTCTGATAACTAGACACAGCTTTGGGCAGTGTAAGGAGACCAATCACTTCAAAGTCCCCCCCAAAATATCTGCAGGACAGATATTTAGCATCATTTTGGCTTTGTTTGTAAATGAAAACAATGTCCTTTTATTTTTTCCATTTTATTTATTGTGGTAAAATACACATAACATAAAATTTACCATCTTAACCAATTTTAATTGTGCAGTTCAATGGTATTAAATACATTCATAATATTGTGCCACCATTATCACCACCCATCTCCAGAGCTCTTTTCATCTTAAAAACACTGAAACTCTATACCTGTTAATAACTCCCTGTTACTCCCTTAACCCCAGTTCCTGGCAACTACCATTCTACTTTCTGTCTCTATGATTTTCACTATGCTAAGTACTTCATATGAATGGAATCATATAACATTCGTCTTTTGTGACTGGCTTATTTCACTCAGCATAATGTTCTCAAGGTTCATCCATGTTGTAGCATGTATCAGAATTTCCTTCCTTTTTAATACTAAATCATGAAGAAATAGAAAATCTGAATATACCTGTAACTCATAAGGGGATAGAATCAATAATAAAAAATCTTCCAACTAGGAAAAGCCCTGAACTGATGATTTCACTGGTGAATTCTATGAAACATTTAAAGAACTAACACCAATCCTTCTCAAACTTTTTCAAAAACTTGAAGTAGAAAAAATGCTTCCTAACTCATTCTTTGATGCTGGTATTATCCTGATACAAAATCCAAAGACATTGCAAGAAAATAAAAATACAGACCAATAGCCCTTATGTACATTGATGCAAAAATATTCAACATATACTAACAAACTAATTCAGCAGCATATTAAAAGGATTATATACTATAACTGAGTGGCATTTATTTTTGGAATGCAAGGATGGTTCAACATATGAATATCAATCAATGTAATTTACCACATTAACAGAATGAAAAAATATATACATGATCATCTCAATTGATGCAGAAAAAATATTTGACAAAATTCAGCACTGTTTCATGGCAATAACACTTAACAAACAAGGAATACAAGGAAACTACTTAAAATAATAAAAGGTATCTATGAAATAATAGTATGAATATATTATATATAAATGATAAAAACTATCTATGAAAAAACCCCAGCAAACATTATACTCAATGGTGAAAACTTTTCCCCTAAAGTCAGGAACAAGACAAGGATGTCTACTTTCACCACTTCTAGTCAACATAGTGCTAGAAGTTGTAGTTCGAGAAATTAGGCAAGAAAAAGAAAAAAAGCCATCTAAATCAGAAAGGAAGAAGTAAAATTATGTCTATTTGCAGATGACATTTTATTATATGTAGAAAACCCTTAAGATTCCACAAAAATTGTTAGAACTAATAACTGAATTCAGCAAAGTAGCAGAATACAAAATCAGCACAAAAAATCAGTTGCATTTTTATACACTAATAATGAGCAGTTCGCAAAGGAAATTATGAGAACAATTACATTTACAATAGCATCAAAAAGAGTAAAATACTTGGGAATTAACTTAATCAAGGACGTGAAAGATTAGTACAGTGAAAACTACAAAATATTACTGAAAGAAATTAACGAAGACATAAATAAATGGAACTACATCCCATGTTCATGGATTGGAAGACTTAATATTGTTAACATGTTATTACTACACAAAGTAATCTACAGATTCAAAATGTACTCCCTATAAAAATCCCAAGGACATTTTTTTTGCAGAAATAGAAAAACCCATCCTAAAATTCATATAGAAACTCAAGGGACCCTGAATAGCAAAAACAATCTTGAAAAAGAACAAAGCTGGGGGACTTACACTTCCTGATTTTAAAACTTACTACAAAGATACAGTAAGCACCTAAAATGATTTACAGAATCAATGCAGTCCCTATCAAAATACCAACATCATTTTTTGCAGATCTAGAAAAAGTAATTCTACGCTTCCTGTGGAACCAGAGAAGACCCTATTGAGCCAAAGCAATCTTAAGCAAAAAGAACAAATTGGGAGGCATCAATCTATCAGACTTCAAACTATACTACAAGGCTATAGTAACCAAAACAGCATGATATTGGCACAAGAACAGAGACATAGACCAATGGAACAGGACTGAGAACCCAGATATAAAACCATCCTCATACTGTCATCTGATCTTTGACAAAGACATTCACTGGGGAAAATAATCCCTATTCAATATATGGTGCTGGGAAAATTGGATAGCCACATGTAGAAGACTGAAACTAGATCCACACCTCTCACCTCTCACCAAATCAACTCATGATGGATAACAGACTTAAACCTAAGACATGAAAACCATAAGAATTCTAGAAGAAAACATTGGAAAAACTCTTATAGACATTGGCCTAGGCAAAGAATTTATGAAGAAGACCCCCCAAAGCAATCACAGCAGCAACAAAATAAATAAACAAGACCTGATCAAATAAAAAAGCTTCTGCACCACCAAGGAAACTATCACTAGAGTGAACAAACAACCTACAGAATGGGAGAAAATATTTGCATGCTACACATCTGATAAAGGGCTGATAACCAGAATCTATACAGAACTTAGGAATATCAACAAGAAGAAATCAAACAACCCCATTAAAAAGTAGGCAAAGGACATGAACAGAAACTTTTCAAAAGAAGACAGAATAATGGCCAGCAAACATATAAAAAATTGCTCAACTTCTCTAATCATCAGGGAAATGCAAATCAAAACCACAATGAAACATCACTTAACTCCAATGAGATTGGCTTACATCAAAAAGTCCCAAAACAACAAATGTTGGTGGGGATGCAGAGAGATAGGAACACTCATACACTGCTGGTGGGACTGCAAATTAGTACAACCTCTACGGAAAGTAATATGGAGATAAGTCAAAGAACTACAAGTAGAACAACCATTTGATCCAGCAATCCCGCTACTGGGTATTTACCCAAAGGAAAAAAAGACGTTCTATAATAAAGACATCTGCACTCAAATGTTTATAGCAGCACAATTTATAATTGCAAAGATGTGGAAGCAACCCAGGTGCCCATCAATACATGAGTGGATTAATAAAATGTGGTGTTTATACCATGGAGTATTACTTAGCAATAAAAAACAATGGTGAATTAACACATCTTGTATTATCCTGGGTGGAACTAGAGCCCATTCTTTAAAGGGAAGTATCACAAGAATGGAAAAACAAGCACCACTGGTACTCACCATCAAATTGATACTAACTGATCAATACTTATGTGCACACATGGAAATACTATTCATCAGAGGGCAGGCAGGTGGGAGGTGGGTGGAGGGGACAGGAAAACTCACACCTAATGGATGTGGGGCACACTGTCTGGGGGATATTCATGACTGCAGCTCTGACTTGGGCAGTGCATAGGCAATATATGCAACCAAAGTGTTTGTACCCTCATAATATTCTGAAATTTAAAAAAAGATACAGTAAGCAAACCATATAAATCAATGAAATAGAGTACAGATCTGAGAAATAAACCCTCACATATATGGCCAAATGATTTTTGGCAAGGGTGCCAAGACTATTCAATGGATAAAGAACAGTCTTTTCAACAAATGGTGGTGAAAAAATTAGACATCCCCATGCAAAAGAGTGAAGCTGGACCATTACCTAACACCATATCCAAAAATTACCTCAAAATGTATGAAAGACCTAAATGTAAGACCTAAAATTATAAAATTGTTAGAAGAAAACATAGGACAAATGCTTCATGACATTGCATTTGGCAATGATTTCTTGAATAAGACACCAAAGGCACAGGCAATAAAAGAAAAAAATAGACAAATTGGACTTTATGAAAATTTTTAAAAAATTGTGCATCCATAGGTGACCAAATGTATGAAATATTGGTTCCTTATGAGATGCAACTGGATGGGCTGAAGTGAATATAGGATGGCTGTCCTGGGAGCTCAGTCACAAAGGCTGCCTCTTTTGTAGACAATTTGGCTTTTAAACCTTTAGGGCTCTACCACTTTGGAAAAGAGTTTGACTATTCCTTAAAATGTTAAGCAAAGTGGTACCATATGAGCCAGCAATTTCACCCCTGTAAATACCAAAGATAAATAAAAGCAGATGTTCATATCAAAACTTATACATGAATGTTCAAAGTAGCATTATTCATAATAGCCAAAAAGTGGAAATAATCCAAACATTCATAAACTGATGAGTGAATAAATAAAATGTGGCATATTCATACAATGGAATATTACTCAGCATCAAAAAGGAAGTACTGATCAGGCTATCACATTGATGAACCTTGAAAACATTACGCTAAGTGAAATAAGCCAATCATAAAGACTACATAATATATGATTTCATTTATGTGAAATCTCCAGAATAGGTAAATCTATAGAGACAGAAAGTAGGTTAGTGTTTGCCTAGGGCTGGGCGTGGGAGGTTGGGAAGTGACTGACAGATAATAAAAGTATGGGGGTTTTATTGGGGATGATGAAAATGTTCCAAAATTTATCGTGGTGACAGTTGTACAACTCTACAAATGCACCAAAGCCACTGAATTGTACTTTAAATTGAGAATTATATAGTACGTGACTTATATTTCAATAAAATTGTTAAAAATTAGGGCTTCTGATTTTTAAAAAAAGGGCCTATTTGAGGGATCCTGTTTATTTGTGAATTAGTGAAATTATACACCTAGAAGTACGAGGTCTGATTTTGCATTAGTACCCCCCAAAATAATTTGCGTTAAGCCTCCAAATGTTATTTCCCTGTCTTTCATTAGAATAAAGAACCTAAAAAAATCTACCATCTGCAATGTTAAATTCATTAAATTGTTTCAGGAGTCAGAGGGCTATTAATTAATTTTGTGGTTAATTACTTAGTACTAGAACTGCCTTTCTAGGTTCCTTAGATACTCACGTTTTTGATTGAGGAACAGAAACTTAGTGTCAGTTGAGTTAGTGACTGCAAGGCTTGTGAAGCTGCAAAGGCAATGTGGAGATAGCATGCGCTGCCCACTGCAAGCTCTTGCATATCACATACCCCTTAGAGAAGAATCCTAAAATTGTTACTAAGAAAACTTACAGATAAGTCCCTGTCCTCTGTGAAATATAGTCATAAAAGTTTTATTTTAAATTGCCAGTCAGTTTTATTCCTGACTTTATGAGATAAAATAAAATCTTCCATCAGCCTTTCTCACCTGGGGCTCCAGGACAGAATTAAACCCCGTTAGCTGAAGGTGTCTGTGCTCTAGAATGGTTCTAGTATGTAGCTTTCTAGAGAAGGCCAAGACTCAAATCACTTTCTGCATTTGGTGACACAGATGACTTTGGTTGAGAAAGATACTCGTTTGTTTGCTTTTCATGATGTGATCCTGTAAACTAATTCTCCTAATACAGCTGTTTTTTTTTCCATTATGTCATGTAATATAACAATGCATGTACAAGGCACACAGTTAAGATTTGAACACAATCATCTCAATTTTAAAACCAAGCATTTGATATTGTGAAAGGCCAATATTAACTCCATTTTTAAAAATTACTCTAGCAAAATTAAATAATAATTTTCTGAATTATCATGCAATATTTTTGCATGATTTATTGACATAATTTATTTCTGCTCTTCTTCGAGAAGATCAAGTCTTTTAGAGTATCATCAGAGAAAGGGTAAAATCCACCAGGCATGCTCATTTCTCAGAAAAAATATTTGTTTTAGGCCATCTTACTTTAAAATTAAGTATTTAACGAAAACACCACCATTAAGGTACAGCCATATCAAGGTTTACTTGTTCAGGTAATTATTGTTTTGTAAATGAAGTCCTGTCATTAAGCTTTAGTTCTGTAGAATCTAATATTCTGAAAGACTTACCTTCTAACAGCGCCATGAACGTCTTTACCATTCATAAATCTCATTCTTAGAATTGACTAAGAGACTCAGCCTCAGAGACTGTGTGGGTTCAGCCATTCTGGTGGTGGGTGAGGGCCCTCTGAAGTCTCTGCTGGTGTCTGGGCTGGGCAGCAGAGCTGGCTTCCGGCTTTCAATAATTGCTAAATAATATTACAGTCTGGGCTGCTCCAAGCCCAGCCCAGATGGTTTTAGAGTGCTGCTTCTCAGAGAAGAACCAGAAAGCTAATCAGAACTGTCAGCATAATTCCTCTCTGCTCGGTGTCAGAAAAGGAGACTTGTTTATTTCAAATTACTGTGCTCAAGAAATTTTATTTTGACATAGTTCACCAGAAACAAAGGTGAACCTACAACCAGGAGTAGAAAATCCAAAAACATTATTAAAAGTGCTCAATGTAGTTCAGTTCTTAATTAGGTTTATTGAGTACCTACTACTGTACATAAAAGGAACTTGCCTGGAATCTAGAGACACTAAGTGGAAGTAGACAGTGTCCATTTTCTCAAGGACAATGAAGGTGACATTGGAGAAGACACACCCTTTCTCCAGGCCTTAGCTGCTTCACCTGTGAAATTCAGGGATTTGACCAGTTGATTTCTAAGGTTCCTTTTGGGTTAAAAAGCATTTTTAAAAGCAAACAAATAACAAAATTTTCTCATTCCAGCCATCCCTAGAAAGAAAGCGGAGTTAGCTTTGGCTTAAATTCCATGTTTTAAAATGATAGTCATAAATATAGAAGAGAAATGTATATGTAGTCATATCATGTAGATGAATCTTTGCATTTGTATCAGAATTTTGCAGATTATATTTCTTACCATCAAGTTTTCTTATTTCACCAAGCAGGACAAATAAACCATAATTTTCTGCTAATTTGTCAGGAATTTGTAATCATTTTCTTGCTGAGATGGCATGAGATCCCTTTTCTTCTCTACACATTTGTAGACATCTGAACACCCACCCCAGGTGGGGATGCTGAAAGAGGTGGGGTGGATGGGGAGCCGCCTTGGCTAGTGTGGGCCCCCCAGGTTCAGCAAGCTAGGGGTGTCTCTTACCTGGAGTTGCAGGTGACAATACCATCAAGGCTGTGCACAGAACCAAGAGCAGGTATTGGCAGGTTGGCCAGAAAAGGGGGAACCAAAAGTGATCAGAGGTGCCCCTTGAGACTTAGAGTGAAGAACCACACAGTAGGACAACCAAGGAGGACAAAGTAAGCAAGAGAAGTCACAGTAGGATGGTGATTCTGGGAAATACCTGGGACCAGGTAGGTCCTGACTGGGGGGTGCTATGGGAAGGCAATCAGGATTAAAGGGCCTAATAGCTTACCAAGCAGCATGCTTATGGTGACCTCATATTCAGGCTGTTCCAGGAGAGTTCCAATTTCAAATACAGTAGTATTCTCCAACCTGCCAAGTTCATTCATTCATCAGTACCTGCCAACTATTCTTTGCCAAGTGCTGTGTTAGGGGCCTATGATATAGTCAGAACCAAGGTGTAGACTCTGCTACTGGATTGCTGACTGTCAGGTGAGGGAAACTAAGGATTATAATAGAATGCAGAGTGATGAGCTGTCGTAGGCAGAGTTCCAGGTTAATAAAATCATAACTTCTTCCCAAGTGCAGTATTTCCCTGAGTATTTATTGAGGACCTGGCTCAGAGCCTGGATTCCAGGGCAGAAAATAGAGACAAGGTTGCTGTGTCACCTTGTCTCTATTTCCCACACCCTAGCAGAGTACGGGGTGGGAAAGTGTTGAGAATAAATAACTGGTCTACAGCTATGTATGTCTGGTTTAAAGAAAATGGTATATTGAACCAAAACACACTTACAGAATCCTTTTTATTATATAAACAAATAATATTTTATAAAATTTGAAAACTATCACCCAACATATCTATATATTTTCATCAAATTTAGATACAGAGATATTCCAAAATTTGGATCTTCCTATAGTCCAAGTTAATTTTGCACTTAACATGAGAACTTATCCATACCATTAAATGTTTTCAAAAATACGATTTTAATGGTTGCATAGTATGTCTTACTATATATCTTACACATAAATTACGTGCTTCTTTCTTGCTGCTGTCTTAATATACCAAACAAATCTTGTTTACCTCTGAAAGTGGAACTCAATTACTGTCATCTTCAGGTTGCTTCCCAATCTAGAATAATCTGCCACACTCCCCGAGCACTTTCCCTTCATCCTTTTCTCTCTTACAATGGCAGCCACTTGCTACCATGTATTGTCTCTTTCCTTAGGCTGGGATCATCTCCTAGGCCAGGACTGTGATGAATCAGCTCTCTGTCCAGCTATTAGCAAAATGTTTGGCATACAGGTGACACTCAGTAAAGATTTGAGAAACACAATAAATCAAATGAGCTACTCACTGTTTCAGAGAACTTCAGTTGTCCATCAAAATCTATTCACTCCTTTGGATACACAATTGGGCTCAATTTCCCAGACTCCCATGCATTCTTTGTGGTCACAGGACCAGTTTTTGCCAATGGAAGAGGTCTGGGACTGATATGAGCCACTTCCGGTCCAGGTTCATAACATCCCCCCACATGCACATCTTCATGCTCCCTCCCGTTCTGCTGCTGGATGCAGATGGGGATGAGGTCCCAGGGACAGTGAAGACACAAGATAGAAAAACTCTGGGTTCCTGAGTGACCCTGGGGAGGAGACGGGCCTCCCCAACCTGAGCACACAGCCAGCAGTGCCACGGGGGCACAAAATACAGTGTTATGCTACTGAAGTTTGGGGGGGTTATATGGTAACTCAGCAACCTTATCTGCTTAAAAACTTGATTACAGGATTAACTTAAATTGTCATCTCTGTAGCACATTTAAAATGACAAAATTCCATTTGGCCTTATCCATGTTACCCCTCAATTTTGGCTGTGCTATTCCGAGCCAGCCATTTTACCTCAGAGAACTATCCCTCAGAAATATTTTTATTCTGTGCTTAGTAAACATTGACATCAGAATTATACCAACATTTTAAAAATCATGTTGAGTCAATTTTTTTTTTTTTTGAGACAGAGTCTTGGTATGTTGCCCAGACTGGTCTTAAACTCCTGGACTCACATGATGCTCCCACCTCAGCCTCCTGAGTAGCTGGGATTAGAGGGGCCCACCAAAGTGCTGGTTTTGAGAAAGTATTTTTGAGAGCAAAATTAAATAAGACATTTTAATTCTTTGATATTTAAAAAAAAGCATATACCATAGTAAATTAATTTATTCAATTTTATTTTTAATTTACTGGAAGTTATTTTATCTGAATCAACTAAGTTTAATGTAAATGACTTGATTTCTTGTCCACATCATTGTTTACTAACTGTAGATTCTCTCTTTTTAAGTTTTTTTAAGGATCATACCTTTTACCTTTCCATGTGCCCTGGGTCAAATAATGCTTATGAAAATGTTTTAAGATATATTTTTTTCTTCTTTCAATTCTTTGTCAAGGATAAATTTTACCACATGCAGTTTTCATCATTATCAGTTTTCTTTTATGTGAACTATTTTTGCTAGTCATGTTGACCATGGGGGTCAAAGTGTCCGTAGGGTCAAGATGATGGGGTCAAAGCATTTGACTTCTTTTATTTACAGAGATTCAGTTGTGACCCGGTTTAGGCACATGCTGCTTGCCCGAAAGTCTCCATAATACTGCACCTCGGCCCACCCCATTCAGGGTGTCACAGAGGGTCTTTCAGAGCTCCTTACAAGGCACAGGCAGATGAAAGGCCGCGCAGAGTCTCTGATCGTGCTGCTTAGGCTCTGAACGCAGGTTCCCACTCAAGCGCCCTAGTCTGGAACCAAAGATTTTCCTCCCTCTCTGGGAATGAATGATCCCAAGGGAAGAGAGCCTGTGGTAGGGAAAGGGATGCCCAATCCTCCTGAAAAGAGGTCCACTCCCTCCCCTTCGGCTTGCAGTTTACTGTAGGGACAGAGCCCTGTCCATGTACACACAGTTTGCCTCCTGTCTTTTTCTTCAGATCAGAGACTCAGTTTTATTAGGAAAGCAATTTGCCAAGATAAAAAACTATCATTGCTACCTTCTCTTGCATCTGAAAGTGACCAGATTCAAGCAGATTAGACGTGGGCAGGACTGTGTTGGGACTTTGCGGAGGCTGCTCAGATGCAGCTGACAGCTGTGTGGTGTGGCCCCTTTGTCCTTCCTTCTTTCCCTCTGAAATGCAGCCACCTTAGGTCCTGAGACAGCCTCCAGGATGGAAATTAGCTGCTGAGATGTTGGGGCAGAAAGACTGATGATGGCTGACTGGGGCCATCTAGGGGCAGCGTGGGCCCCACCTGCAGAGTTCCTTTACACAAGAACGAATTCTTGTTTGAGGCCAGGAATTTGAGACTAGCCTGGGCAATGTAGCAAGACCCTATGAGCGTCTCTACAAAAAATTAAAAAATTGGCCGGGCACGGTAGCTTGTGCCTGTAGCCCCAGCTACTCATGAGGCTAAAGTGGGAGGATCCCTCGAGCCCAGGAGTTTGAGGCTGCAGTGAGCTATGATTGGGTGTGGATGCCTTGTATGATTCTTAAGATCTGGGGTTTTTGCCTAGCCCACATCCATGTGCACTTCTAACAGTTACAGCGCCTCAGTTTCTCTTAGGGGAACTACCCCTCCTCCCAAGTCCACATGGTTAAGCAAGGCTGACACCACTTCCTGGCTGCAGGGGACAGGGGGCATGTGGGAGCGGACACTTGAGGAACCACTGGGGGCTAGCAGATGGGCCATGTAGTGGGGCTCTGTGAAGATGCTGTGCTTGGCCCGTGGGAGTCCCGTGTGCATGCATGACTCTGGACAGGAGGCCTGCTGCTGAGTTTGGGGTCCACCTGCATCTGGCCCACAGGGGAGGCCCAGCCTGTCCCCAGGCACATCCTTGCCACACGCCACCCAAGTGGAGGGAGCCCTGGCAGTGTCTACACTAAGCATCCATGTAGATCATTCCATTCCGACTCCTCATAGGACATTTGGGAAACTGAGGCACAGACACAGGTTCCAAGCTGATAGGCAGGGCTCAGTGTTTTCCCATGGGCTTTGCGTTAGGAATGAGAGCCTATAAGATCCTGAGGACCCCTGACTACCCTTCTCATGTGGGGCCTTTACCTCTCAGCATCCTCAAAAGTATTTATACACACACACACACAAATATATCTATATATACACATGGAATCACATATGCTCACATCACAGGTGGGACCATGGGGCTGGGGTAAGAGGAGAAGGGGACCCTGGGGAGGTGACAAGGGGAAAAGAAGAAAGAGGCTGGAGGCAGCCCTGCAATGGGACAGGAGCGCCCAGTCTCCTAAGACCATGACCAGGCCCCCAGCCTGGGAGGGGGAGGTCCCAGGATGCTGGGCTGGGGCAGCTCTAAGAAGCCCAGGGGTCCACCTCTTCTGGGGCTGTCCCAAGGGCAGCCAGGGGAGGACAGGGGCTGGGGTCCTATATCCACCACTCTGGGCACCTTCAACTAGGACAGTCTCCCCCGCCCCAGTGTGAGGGGACTATAGGAAAAAGGGCCTCAGTTTCCTTCCTACTTACTGTGGTGCTTTGAGTTGGTCACCCCGAGGGTCCCACAGGCTCAGAAAGTGTCTCCGTTCTAAGTTCTCCGTAGGTGACCTGCTGAGCTAAGGGGTGTTTGGCGAATGCTTTCCAAAGCAGGTCCTTCCAGGCAGAGACAGGGTTGAGGGACTGGGGGTCTGAGACTTGAGGGAGGGCAGAATGTGGCAGAGCACTAGACCACTTGTCCTTAAACAAGGGCAAAGACCACCTGTTGGAGCCTGGGGGTCCTCACTGGGAATGAGACCAGAGTCATTGCCCTGGCTGTGGTGAGGTGGCCTCACGAGTGAGCTGGACCTCAGTACCAACGCTGTAAATAGAGGGACAAGGGAATTTTTCGAGGTCCCCCTCAGTAACCCTGGATCTTGCAGGTCCTCCTCCTTTGCTGCTCGAGGACCTGGGAGAACTGGTGCCTTGAAGTCACTCTAACAAAGGTGTCTTGGGTGGTGGTGTTCCTCCCTTGGGTGCAGTGCTAGCACCGGCCACCAGGAAAGGCTGTACCCACTGTGCCCTGCTGGAGCAACTGGAGCCCGGGAGGGCTCACCCAGGGGTCCTTCTGGCCACTCCCTTCCCTGATGGGCATCCACCTCCATGGTCTGAGCTGGCCGTAGGAAGGGACTTTGGGACGAGGTGCTCCAAGAGCCTCTCGTTCATTCATTCACTCAGTAACATGCCCTGAGCACTTACCTTGTTCCAGGGCCAGGTAAGGCCTGAGCACCCCAATGAATGGACTGACATGGTCCCTGCCCTCCAGGAGCTCACAGTCAGGAGGAGGAAAGAGACAGAACCGTGAAAACAAATGTAAGCAGAGGAAAGGAGCAAGGGTTACATTGAAGTAAAGCAGAGAGCTGTGAGGGAGGGATGGGGGCCAGTTCATGGGAGTGTGGTCTAGAAAAGGTCTCACTGAGGTGACATTGATGTCTCAAGCACAATGACAAGTCGGAACCAGCCCTGCACAAGTTTGGGAATAGTGTGTCGGGGGAAGGGTCCACTGCCAGACAGTCCAGGCAGAAGTGAGGCTGGCCAGAGAAGAGGTAGCAAGGCGGCTGGCATGGCTGGAGAGAGCTTGGGAGGGAAGGAGGGAGGGTGGGACAAGGGCAGGGTGGATTCTGGGGCCTGGCACACGGTGGTAGTGATCTATTGCCTATGACATTACCCCAAACTTGGCAGGTAACCACTGCACGGTGTGGATGGTCCAGGCACGCAAGCTGGAGAAGCTGGTGGAGCCTCTGGTGCCTGCCGTCCTGGGCAGCGAGCCCTCCCACCTTTCTGTCCCTACCTCCTGAGCTTTCACGACCACCTGACAGGTTTGGACCTGCTGTTCATAAAGTGAGGACGCTCCCTCCAATGCACAGTGTCTGGGAAATGTCCCTGCTCCTGTCTGAGCCACGGTTTGCTCCTCTCAACAGTGGGGTGATACGAGCACCAACCTCACAGGGTTATTGTAGGGACGAAATGGGATCCTCCATGGCAAGTGCCTACCTGGTGCCTGGCCTTGTGCAAAGACCTGCTGGAGGGGCTGTGGTGGTTCTCCTTCATCATTCTCTTCTTTCCCATGAGGAAGCCTTTGCCACTCCCCTCTCTGGCCCCATGCACTGGGGTTTATCTGTTTTCTTATTTTTAAAGGAGATTTGGGATTCCATCCTTGGTGTTCTGGGTATTCAGAACAGGGATCCCTCGGGGCTGGGCTAGGGGTTCTAGCACACTTGGATATCTTAGAGGGAGCTGGTTGGGGTTCATTGCTTCAGTGAATATATAGGAAGCCACACAATGTGCAGGCACTTTTCTGGGCACTGCCCATAATGCAATGAACAGAGCAGACAGTAGTCCCTGCCCTCCTGGGCATCCAAGCTAGCTCGTATCAGCCCACTGTTCACAGGAGCAAACTGAGGGTCAGAAAGGAGCAGGGACATTCCCTAGACTCACAGACAGTAGGTGGCTGAGTCACACTGTGCATTGGAGCGGGGGGGCTCTTACTTTATGAACAGCAGGTATAGACATTAGAAGCAGGTGGTGCCCACAGGAGGGTAGAGGAGACACCTTCCTGCCCCATCTAGACATGAATGCATCCTTCCTTATTCTATTGGGGACAGTGGACCCCAGGACTGACTGAAAATGTCAGTGGGGGTTGGGTCAAGATGGAGGGGCTCCTGTCCCCACCGCAGTGTGTGGGGAGTGTGGAGCCTTGTGTCTGAGGTGGGGCTGGCAGAGCCCCAGCTCCCAACCATCTCATGATTCCTGCTACAGGGCCAAGGTCTGGGGGCCTCCCCTGCAGGAAGAAAGGCGTCAAAGAGAGCTGGGGATGGGGCCACTGCATGGCAGGGAGTATGGGGGAGGCTGGAGGACAGAGTCAGCCCCAGAGAGAGCCCATCCTCCCACCTCCTGTCCCAGCCCTGCTCACACCTAACCCCATCCTGGGACCCAGAACAGGGGACATAGGCAGCATCCTGGTCGGAAATAGGACTAGAACCTCAGCAGTGATGCGTCGAAGGGGGAGGAGTGGACTTCTTTTTAGGAGAATCAGGCATTCCTTTTCTTTCCTTAGTATTTATTCATTCCCAGAGATTGGGAAGAAGTCTTGGTTCCAGACTAGGGCACTTGAGTGGGAACCTGCGTTCAGAGCCTAAGCAGCACGATCAGAGACTCTGCGCGGCCTTTCATCTGCCTGTGCCTTGTAAGGAGCTCTGAGAAATCCTCTGTGGTACCCTGAATGGGGTGGGCAGAGGTGGAGGACCGTGGAGACCTGTGGGCAAGAAGCACGTGCCTAAACTGGGCCAAAACTGAATCTTTGTAATAAAAGAAGTAAAATGCTTTGACCTCATCGTTTTGACCCCAAGGACACTTTGACCTCCATGGTGACTATTACTAGTAAAAATAGTCCAAATAAAATAAAACTGGTGATGGTCAAAACTTCTCAGGGTAAAATTTATCACTGAGAAACAATTGATGAAATAAAAAAAAATTTTTTAAACATTTTGGTATGTATTATTTGATCCAGGTCCATGAAGTGGTAGAAAATATGATCCCTAAAAAAAATAAAAATGGAGAATCTATAATCAGTAGATTATATGGATAAGGAATCAAGTAATAAAACTTAATTTATCCTGATAAAAACACTTCCAGTAAATTAAAACAAAGGCGTATAAACTAAATTGGTTTATTATGTTCTATGTTAAAAAAAAGGATCAAAGAATTAAAATGTCTTATTGAAGTTTGCTCTCAAAAGTACTTTCTTAACAAAATTTTTTAAATGTTGGTGTAATTCTGATTTCAATGTTTATAGAGAATAGAATAACAATTTTTTCTTTTTTTTAGACAGACTCTCACGCTATCACCCAGGTAGAGTGCAGTGGTGTCATCGTAGCTCACTGCAACCCAGACTCCTGGGCTCAAGTGATGCTCCTGCCTCAGCCTCCCAAGTAGCTGGGACTACAGGGGTGCACCACGATGCCTGGCTAATTTTGCTATTTTTAGTAGAGATGGGGTCTCACTCTTGCTCAGGCTGGTCTCAAACTTCTGAGCTCAAGTGATCCTCCTGCCTTGGCCTCCCAGAGTGCTGGGATTACAGGTGTGAGCCACCCCACCTAGCCTAGAATAACAATATTTTGAGGGATGGAAGTTCTCTGAGGTACAATGGCAGGCTCAGAATCACAGGGTCAAAATGGAGGGGTGACACTGACAAGGCCAACTGAACTTTCGTCATTTTAAATGCGCTAGAGAGATGACAATACAAGTTAATCTTGTAATCAAGTTTTTAAGCATATGTATTAGTGAGGTTATGTTGAATAACCAAATAACCCCCAAATTCAATGGCATGACACTGTATTTTGTGTCACCTGGCATTGCTGGCTGGGTGCTCAGGTTAGGGAGGCAGGTCTCCTCCCTGTGGTCCTTCAGGAACCCAGAGTTCTTCCATCTTACGTGTTCACCATCCCTGGGACCTCATCCCCATCTGCATTCAGCAGCAGAAGGGGAAGAAGCAGGAAGAAATACACGTGAGAGGATTCTGTGGCCCTGGTCTGGAAGTGGTTCACAAAACTCCAATTTCTTTTCCATTGGCAAGAACTGGTCACATGACCACACCTAGGGCAGTGCAGTCCAGTGTGTGTCCAAAGAAGGGGAGAATGGATTTTAATGGACAACTAGAATTCTCTGCAACAGAGAGGTAACTCATTTGGATTTATCGTATTTTTCAAATCTTCATCAGGTGTCTACTGTATGCCAAGCACGGTGTTAAAAGCTGGACAGGAGCCCAGCACTGTGGTGTGTGCCCGGAGTCCCAGCTAGTGGGAAGACTGAGGCAGGAGGACCACAAGTTTGAGCACAGCCTTGGCAAGATAAGGAGACCCTGTCTCCAAAAAAACACAAAAATTAATAATAATAAAATAAAATAAAATGAAAGCTGGACAGAGAGCTGGTTCAGCAGTGTCCTGGCCTGGGAGAAGTCCCCTGTCTGTAGAAGGAGACAAGACATGGTATGAAATGCCTGCCATTCTGAGAGAGAGAAGGATGACATGACAGTGCTCTGAAGTCCAGTGAATTATTCTAGAATGGGAAGCTGCCTAAAGATGATATTAATTGAATATCACTTTTAGAGATAAACCAGATTGGGTTGGTGGAGAGAGATGGCAGCAGGAACTATAGAAGCATGTAATTTATGTACAAATACATTAAGGAATATTATGAGTCATTAACATCATATTTTCAAAAATATTAAATGGCATAAATAAGTGCTCATATTAAGTGCAAGAGTAACTGGGAATATAGGATGTTTTATTTTTTGGAAAAATCTCTATATCTAAATTAGATGAAAGTGTATAGCTCTTTGAGTGATAGTTTTTATTTTTTTAAAATGGTTTATTGTTTATATAACTGGAAGGATTCCATCAATATGATTTGGTTTGGTGTACTGTTATCTTTAAATCAGACATACGTAGTTGTGATGCAAACTACTTATTCTCAACCCTTTTCCACTCCCCATGCTGCTAGTCCTGTGAGACTGCAACCTTGTCACTATTTTCTGTCCTGTAATCCAGGGCCTGAGTCAAGTGCTTAATAAACACTCACTGAAATAGTGTACTGGAGAGCCACTTCTTTTTTCATAATGTGAAATGACAAAATAAAGACTTCCACTAGCAGTCACCTACAAAACACTGAATCTTACAGAACTTGGTTTTGATCTAACTGCAAGCCTGTGATGATATCTAATTTTTAATGTCATCTTTGGAAACAGAGCTAGGGACCTTTAAAGTATTCGTGCCATTTTTCCATGTGGCCACTAGAGGGAAGTGTGCGACTGCTTTTGACAATACAAGGTGGACTTCTTCAGAACGTGTTTATAGCCTTAGATAATTTCTTTAAGAAATATTTACTTGATTTTCACTTCTCCGTTATCGTTTGGAAGCTAATGAAAATCCCCTACAGTGAACAAATATAAGAAAATTCACTGACTGGCAAATGAAGCTTGTGACACATGCAAACATGAAAAATTATGTGTCCAACCCCAGGATCTGTCTCCAGATCTGCCCCTCTCTCCTCTATTCATCCATCTAAAAATATCTGTCTCTATAAAATAGTTTTTGGCAGTTAGATGTAATGTATTAGTGAAATTTGCCAATCATGTTGCTCCCTTGTGATATGAATCTTTTGGTAGCAAGTGGTCTGTTCCTAAAACAGAATGTAAGAAAATAAAGGAAGACAGAACAAAGGAAATTTGCAGGTGGTCTTCCTGGAAGTCTGTACAGGGGGTAAATCTCCTCGTTAGCACAGCCAAGGTCTAGTACACAATGTCTACTATCCCCAAAGCAGTGAGTTTTCTTTTTCCCTTAAAAATTTTGCTCAAGTCATTTATATCCTAAGAGTATCAGCTCATAAAAATGAAAAGTAGTTATAAAAATTTTGAGAAAGGGAAAAGGTTATTTCAATCACCAGGTACCCTGCCTGCAACAGTTCATCACTCAGTGTTCTATTATAATCTTTGGTCGCCTTTACCACACAGTTGTTGAATTGAGAGCAACCTTGATTCCTACTATATCACAGGCCCCCAGCCCAGCACCTGGCCAAGCAGAGGTGCCAAATACTGCTCAACAAATGAACTTGGGATGCAAGATAAGACAGGTTGGAGAATACTATTTGAAATTGAGAATCTCCAAGAACAGCTCAGATATGAGTTTATATAACCATGTTCCTTGATCCCCTGGGAGGGTATTTAAACCCATTATCTTTCTATAGCATCCCCCAGCCTGGACCTACCTGGTCTAGAATCACCTTGCTGTTTTGAATTCTCTTGTTTACTTTTGCTTTCTTCATTGTCCTACTGTGTGGTTCTTTAAGTCTCAGGGTACCTCTGAACTCCTTGGGTACCCCATTGGATCTCCCTTCTCTGGCCCACCTGCCCTCACCTACTCCTGGTTCTGCACGAAACTTTGATTGCAGTAATATCCCAACTTCAGTTAGGAGACACCCCCAGTGTGCTGACCCTGGGGGCCCACACTAGCCAAGGTAACCCCTCACCCCATCTCTTCCAGCAGCTCCACCAGGGATAGGGGGTTCATATGTCTACAAATATGTTGGGGAGAAAAGAGATCTCGTTACCACCTTGCCTAGAACATGATTCCCTATTTCCGACAAATTACTACACAATCTGGGATTTATTTGTTGTCCTTCATGGAATAAGAAAACTTGATATAAAAAATACCAAGTGCAGTGTTCTGGTACAAATAACAAAGAATATTCTCAACAACGTGAATATTTCTTTTCTTTATTTTAAGTTTATAGCTTTATCATTTTAAAAATATGGGACTTAGCCTGGGCAACATAGGGAGACCCCATCTCTTACAGAAAAAAAAAAAGAAAAAAGAAAAATTAAAAAAGAATTTTTTTAAATGAAAAAAAATTAGCCAGGGATTGTGGCATGTGCCTTTAATCCCAGCTACTCTGGAGGCTGAGATGGGAGGATTGCTTAAGCCTAGGAATTCCAAGCTGCAGTAAGCTACGATTGTGTCACTGAACTCCAGCCTGGACAACAGAAGGAGACCTTGTCTCTAAAAAAAAAAAAAAATATATATATATATATATATACATACATACATACATACACACACACACACACACACATAGACTTAAGGTAAAGCTGAATCTGCTTCTGTGGATGTCTAGAACGAGAAAGTTCTGTTATTTGTTTGTTTGCTTTTAGAAATGCTTTCTTAATCTAAAAGGAACTTGGAAATCAACTGGTCAAGTCCTTGCATTTCACAGGTGAGGCAGCTAAGTCCCAGAGCAAGGGCACCATGTCTTCTCCAATGTCTATCATGGTCATGGTCACTGATCCCTTCAGCTACCTAATGGATGGGATCTTACTCCCCTTATTATCTCCAGATTCTAGCCCAGTGCCTTTAAATAATAGGTGCCCAATAAATCAAATTAACTCTAACTTAACTTACGGAAATGCTTTGCCAGCCTTGTCTGCCCCTGACTGCCTAGTGCTGGCTTTGAGCTAAGAAGACCTATTAAACAGGAAGAATGGTAATCGGTAAAGTTCAGAGCAATGCATTTTTTCCATATTGTATAAAAATTCTGTGATTTCCAAATGTATGACAAACTTTTATTTAAACCACCTCTCTCCCTGCGATTAAAATAGAGATAACAAGATTATTTGTTTGTTTAATTGTTTTTTTTTTCTCAGCTCAATTTGGGTAAGGGATGGGGGGAGAGCTGTTTGTGATGAGAAAAAAATTATTTTATCAAATTAATCCTTTGACTCATATGTTTTCACAGTTTCACACATATCTGGAATTGGTAGCATCTTTAAAAACACTGTTGTTCAGGTGGAGTTGTGATGTGGTTTTCATTGCCTGTGAATATATGACTTTGGTTCTTATTACTGGACACCTACCTGGACAATGGTAACCACTTGATATCTGAGTCAACAAACCATAGAGACCATTGCAGAAAGGAGTAAGCGTTCTAGTTGTCTGAAATCATTTTGACACTTGGTAAAAACAAGAAAGAGCCAGCAGAAACCAGTAGAATGAGTGTAATCCAAGAAGAAAATTCCAGCAACTAGAGTGGGGCATGCTTTTAAGAGCCAATGCATATAATCAACAATAAGTTAGGGTATACTTTTAAATAACTAAACAGTAGAATTGGAATGCTCCTAATACAAAGAAATGATAAATGCCTGAGGTGATAGATACTCCAATTACCCTGATTTGATTAATCCACATTGTAGGCTTGTATCAAAACATCACATGTACCCTATAAAGATAGACTAATATTATGTACCCATAATAATTTGTTTTAAAAAAGAACTGATGTATGACTAAGGTTCTCCACAGCACAGAGTGTAGAGAAAACCCAAAATGGACATCAGTGACTGTGATTCAGAAAAGCTGGACACCCAAAAACAAGAAGGTTTGGAAATGCCTTAAAAATTTTATTTCACTTATGTTTTCTCTTTTACATATGCATAAGAGGGATACATATTTTAAAATCTATGTCTAAAGCTTCCAAGAGCACTGTCACTAAATGTACAATTATAATTTTAATGACTAGAAAGCACTGGGTTTTGTAAACCTAAGACTGTCATAAAAAAGAATTTTTTAAAAGAAGCATTGGGTAACAGTAGAGTTAGAGAAATGTTTCTTTTTTAGTGGTACATAAAATAATGTTCTTACAATTGATGATTCACTTGGATTCGATGTAATTTGTGCTTGATTTTAATCATTCTGCCACCTAAATTGGGAGGCAATAAATTCGTTAAACAAGAGAGAGTAATTTTTAAAGTTTTACTTTATGTTAATGTTTTCAGGAAAAAAAATCCAAGTCCTTACCTATTTTTGTACCAAATGAAAAACCAAAGTATCTTAATAAAAGGAAAGCTGCCTGAAGTTAATAAACCATCCTATGACACAGTAACAAATGAATATGCTTCTGTGTTTGATGTCTCTCCATATTAACAAGTCACATCATACACATTTATTTACCATAAAGAAGGCAGATCTGATGGTATCCTGGGTCGTATTTTGAAAATTTACCTAGTTTAGTGTAAGGAGATGTATCTTGACATGATTCACTTGCCTTTTAACTTACTTCAGGCATAAGTAAAGAGTATCTTTGATAATTACCAATTTTATAAATATAAAATGTGTTCTTCATAGATTTAAATCTATGAAATTACTAATGTGATCACTTTCTATAAATACACTCATTTCCATTTGGATAGGAACTGATTTGTGATTTATAATGGCTTCTAAGTTTATAATATTAATATAATTCTGCATCAAAATCAAAGAGAAAAGAGTGTGACTTTTGTCATAATATAAAAGGATAAAAATCTCCATGTCAGAAGTTTTTCTCAACTATCTCTTCTGCAGCATAAGCAGAAAATCTGTGGTTTAATGCTGTGTGTTTCATCATTACTCAGCATGTGGCTTCTGTGGCTGCTGGCTGTCTGCTTATTAGGGATGCTTGCTTGCCTTTAGGAAATCAACAAATGATGAAATATGCTTATATTTATGTTTAAGTACACAATTTAGTGATTCTTATTTGTAAAAACCTCTTTTTATTTTCATTCATTCAGCAAATATTTATTGAGTTTTCACAGTAAGCCATGCACAGTTACGTTAAGATCACCTAACAAAGGCAGATAAATAAATCAATATTTACATTAGAGTTAAAGGTATCAGCTTTAGACAAAACTGCTAATTTAGTTATTATGAAGACAGGCTGTGACCAATATATTTGACATCTGTACACACCAATATAGTAATGTGTTATCCACACCAGGGTGATGTGATAAGTAGTCATATTCCCATCTAATTCAAAATATTTATCCAATAGTTTCCTAGATTGCCTAAAATGTTCCCCTTTTGTTTTACCCTTTAAGGCAAGGTTTTCTAACCAGCAGTTCATGGAAATCTATAGCCACAACTCCTAGAGAATTCATCACCAGATCTGCACTAGGAGAAACACTAAAGGGAATTCTTCAGGGTGAAGGAAATTTTTCTAGTTGGGAGCACAGAAATGCAGCAAGGAATGAAGAGAAGCAAAACATTTTATATATGCTATATATAATATACACATACACATGCACTATGAATTAACATTGATTATTAAAAATAACAATTATAATAATATCTCTTAGGGTGGACACGCGTAGAAGTAAAATATATGAAAATAATAGCAAAAAGGGCAGGAGGGTGATAAATGGATTTAATGAGTCTGAAGATTTTGGGTTGCTAAGAGTGATCCATTTCTTTAAGCTACACCAGAAGTGGTACACTTAGAAAAAGTACATTTCTTTAAGCTACAGTATAAGTCAAGGGTAAATATCGAATCTCTAGGGTAACCACCAATCTAATTAAAATAATTATGTATATCTATGTACACATTATGGAAATAAATATAAATATATAGATGTATACATAACTAAAAAGCTAGTAGAAGAGAAAAGTGGAATCCTAAAACATAAAAAAAATAAGAAAGGAACCAGATCTCAAGGGTCACCACGAAATAATTACTATTATTAACAGAGATACATGATATAGACATATTTTAAAAGGTAGCAGGAGAAAATAGACTAATTTAAACTAATCTCAAGGCGAGGTCGCGGATAGCCAAGGGCTCTGCTGCGGGTCGGGCGGAGGCTGCGGCGGGACCCCAGAGCCCGAGTCGCTGTGGGACAGCGCGGCGCGCGGGGTGGCGGAGGAGTGGCCGTCCCCGCGCCTGGAGGAGGGTTTCGCGGGCATCCGGAGCGAGTGCAGCCCTGACTCTGCTGGTTCTGCCCTGCGGCGAGCTGGAGATGCGCACCGACTGCACCTTCAGCACCCGCGGCGCCGCGTGTCGGTCGCTCAGTCCCTCGCAGGGCCGTCCCCGTCCCCTGCCGTCAGCCCCCCGGCCCTGCGCCTACACCAGGCCTGGAGCCCTCCCGGCCCCACGTCTCCCCGACCCCGCAGCACGGGAGGAACTGACCCGGCGGGACGCGGCCCTCGGCGGGTCTGCGCGGTGGGGCTGGCGCCCCTGCCCGCGCTCCTGTCCCCGTGCCCTCGGGGCGCACGTCCCGGGGGCGCTGGCCGGTCCTCGGGGGTGCGTGCGGGCAGAGGCGCGGCGGGCGGCCGGGCTGGGCGAGGGCTGCGCGGGGCGGGGAATCATTTAAGGCCACAGGGCACTGCTCCTCTCAGGGCCGCCCACGCACGAGCTGTCGGGCGCTCCTTGGTAGCTGTCGCGTCGGGTCCCCGCGAGCTCCGCCCGCTCCCCCCCCCCCCCGTTTAAAGGTCTTGTTCCCTCCTGCGCCGGCTGCACCCCGTCTCCGGAGGGGCCTCTTTCCCTGAAGAAGCCCTGAATTAAGGGCCCCTCTGTGAGCCAAGGTGGGTGCGTTCCCAGGAGCCGCCTGGGTGTCCTTAGTGCTGCAGGTTCAGGTCACCGTGCAGGGGGCCAGCCGCGATGAGACCTTCTGATACGCTGCTCTCAGCGCCGCACCACCCAGCTTTTTGTTTTCATTTGCCGGTATATTTGTGCCTCTTTCCATTTTGTGTCACCCTCCAAAAAGCAGAAACCAAGTTCCAACAAATTGTAAAAACTGAAATAATACTGAGTATGTCCTCTGACCACAGTGGAATTTAAGTGGAAACCAATAACAGGAAGAGGACTAGAAAATTCTTAACGCGTGGAAATGAAGCCTCACACCTCCACATGACCTATGTGTCGACGAAAGCATCACTGTGAAATGTAGAAAATATTTTGGACTGAATGGTAGGTAATGAAAATACAATATACTGCTGATATGAGACACTGCTTACAGGGAAAATTATTTCTTCAAAAGCTTGTATTCGAAAAGAAGAAATGATGAAAAATCACTTAACTAAGGTTCTGTGGCAAGAAGCTAGAGAAAGAATAACAAATTAAATAAAAGGAAGTAGAAGCAACTATATAATAAAGGTAAGAACAAAAATCACTTAAAAGAAATCAAATGTACAATAGAGAAAATCAACCAAGCTAAAAGTTGGTACTTGGAAAACACTAATAAAATGTTTTTTTAAAATATTCAGAAAGCCTCATCAAGTTGACATGTACATAGTTAAAATACTCAGGAAGCTGGCACAAAGAAAAGATAAGCATTGTCAGGAAAGATAATAGAGACCAGGGAAATTCTGGAACATGAAACTCTGTCCAGAGTGTCAGCATAAATAGCAGCACATGGTTAAACTGTCTAATAGTGTCCCATCCTGCATTTTATTGATTCTCTTGGCCCTTCCCTCATGGCCACAGGATGGCTGCCATGCCTCCAGACTTTGCTTCTGCTGTTACCATTCCCAGTGCCACTACTGTGTCAGGAACTTGTTCTTATCAACTTTGATGCTTCCAAAAGCCAGGCACTTGTGCATCAGCTTTTGCCAGCAAAATGCAGAGCCTCCTTGCTTAAGTGGCTTACTTCTGACTTGAAATCTCCTGAACATGGATCTGATTGTTGGAACTTACACCCCAGCTACAATTCCTGTATTTTTGAGTTCTCTTTTACTTGAGTTACTCTGTTAGTAGCTAATCACCTAATTCATCATATTAAATTTTCCCTATTCAAAGTACTGGTGTGTTTCTGATTCCTGATTAGATCCTGATTGACACACCTTCTTATCGGGATTAGCAGCTGTCTGATTTTTGAACAGGACAGCCTGGTATTTGACATTTTTGTCCAGTGGAAACTAGAACAGAACTATAAATATTATTCTTTAAGATTACATAAGATTTTTATTAAATAATGGTTTGAGTCATGCACAGAGGTTATGCAAATGAATGTAAAATATAAGTCATATTTTGCATATCATAATTTTCATTATCAGGCTACACATTTTTATGAAATGTTTTCAATATATTTTTGACTCATCTTGTAATCCTTTTCCTTATCTATGTTTCCAGATTTTATGAATTGACATATTTCCTCTTTTATTGCACTGTAGTCTCTTTTTCCAGCCAGGTGGCATAGCATATTTTGGTTTAACTTTAGGATTTCAAGTCATATTGTCTCAAATAAGTCCTTTCTCTTCAGCAGTTTGAACTTCGTCAAGTAATAGCATTTTCCATACCAAAGCCAGCCACAAAAGAAAATATGTTCTATGATTCCATTTATTTGAAGTATAATAACAGGCAAAACTCATCAGAAGTGCTGGGGATTAGGGGAGTGATGGTTGGTTTTATAGGTCAACTTGATGAGGCTATAGTTCCAGTTGATTATTCAAATACTGTGTGTTACTATGAAGGTTTTCTGTAGATGTGATTAACATCTACACTCAATTGACTTTAAATAAACAAGATGATCCTCCATAATCTGGGTGGGCCTAGTCCAATCAATTGAAAGGCTTTAAGAGACAATTGAGGTTTCCCTGGGGAAGAAGAAATTTCCCCTCTGGACTGTGAGTCAGCTCCTGGCCAAGAGTTCCATCCTACCCTCCTGACAGCCTGCCTTGTGGATTTTAGACTTGCCCAGCAGCCTGCACAACTCCTTGGTATACATGTGTCTTACTGTTTCTGTGTCCCAGGTGGAGCCTGACTAATACAGGGTGGAAAAGGAAGAATTCAAATGACTGTAAAGAGGCACAGGGGAAAATTCTGGAGTGATGAAAATGTTCTGTAACTCATTTGGGCAGTGGCTACAAAGATTATTTTAAAAAGGTCATAAAAAATTTTCAGGATGTAGTTTCATCATCTGTATTGAAAAAAAAACTCCCTACCACTCTTCATACAAAAACATTAGTTTGATATGTACCATACACACACACACACACACACACACACACACATTTGTTAAAGGTGTTGGATGTAGAATTTAAATAGATGATAGATATATAGTATAGACAGGTGTAGATAAATATATGCTATACATCATAATAAGTGAAGATAATCTGATAAAAAATGTACACATGATTTGAACAGAACTGACACAAAGGAAAGTATACAGGTGGTTATTGAACAGGGACACATTATTCATGAGGGATACAAATTGAAACCACAATAAAGCCCCAATAACAACACTAAAAGGGCTAAAAATTAAGAAGACTAACAACACTAAATATCAGTGAGGATGTGAAGCAAAAAAAACTCTCCTGTTGTTGGTGGGAATGTAAAATTATCACTTTGGTAGTTTCTTATAAAAGTAAACCTATACCTTCCCTATAATCCAACAATTCTAGTTCTCAGTATTTACACAAGAGCAGTAAAACACATGTCTACAAAGAGACTTTTACCAGAATGTTCATAGCTGTTTTATTCATAGCAGCTCCAAATTGGAAATAACCCAAACATCTATCAACATGACAATGGGTAAGCACGTAAATGTAGTATATTTGTACAATAGAATATTCCTCCCCAATAAAAGGAACAAACTATAGATTAATGCAACAGAATTGAAGAATCTGAAAAACATCATGTTATGTGGAAAAAATCAGATACAAAAGAGCACATAAAGTATGATTACCCCTTCTGCAATTGAATTGTCATTGTTTCTTTGTTGAGAAACAATGGGTGTGTAAAAATGGATCTATTTCTGAACTCTGTTCTTTTCCTTTGGTCTATATGTCTATTCCTATGTCAATACCACAATATCTTGATTATTATAGTTTTCTTGCAAATTTTGAAATCAAGTAATGTGATCCTCTGACCTTGTTCTTTTAAAGATTATTTTGGCTATTCTAGGTCTTTAAGGGATACATTTTTAACTACTCTAAGCTTTGGTTACATTTTACTTAAAATTGAAAAGTAATCACTACAGTGTGATAAATAAATTTTACAGTGAATTTTAAACTACCTAGCACAGTAGTAGGTATAAATTAAATGTTGATTTCCATCCCTTTTTCGTCTCTTCTTTTCTTCCCTCCCTGAAAGTCTGAGACTTGTACAGGAGAAAACCAGCCTTTGCTTTTGTGGTATTCATTGAGTTATACTTAAATCTAGGGAAAAAAAGATAAGAAAACTAAAATAAGCATAGGAAGGGAATTTTACTATAAACGTTTACTATTTTCCACTAGTTCTTTTAAAAGATCTTTATTACTATAGGATTCCATAATTCAGATCAATGATCTCTTATTTGGCCAACTAGGTGACCAGATTTACAATGAGTGATCACATCCCTTCACCTTCTCAAAAATGCTAGCCATCTCGCAATGCCATGAGGTAACTAGGGTTCCCAGAGCTGGCTGAGCACCAAACCCACTTAGTGATTGTTTTACAGATCTGTTGGGCTTCATTTCAGAACCTTGATATCAGTATTTTTAAGCACCCTTAGTAATCCTTGTACAGCCAGAGTTTGAGGAATTGGAGCCTGAAATTTCCTGAACTTAAGAGAAACTGGTAGCATCCAGCAGAGCAGACCGACACATCCCATAAAGGAGAGGTAGATTTTGAACATAGTTAACTCTAAAACGGGATCCCACCTACCCTTACATCAACTTTGAAAATAGTGATGCAATATACCAAATTGATCTCATCCCAGAACAACTTTTTGAAGCTGTCATAGGTACTAGACAGACAAAGGGCTGCTTTCCTGCCCTGTCACTGTCCCCTGGCTCCCCACTGAGAGCTCCTCTGTGTATATGACATTTCCATCTGCTGGCTCCAGGAAGCAATCAGCCCTACAACTTTGCCTCTGTCCTTCAATCCTCCTTGAATTTGCTCCTTTTATTCCTTGCTCTGAAATCTCTGCCTCCTCACTGCATCACCATCTGTCAAATTATTTTCTTTAACACCTGATTTCAGTGGTACTTTCTCCCTGAACAATTGTGACCATATAAGCCCTGGATTTTCTAGGAGTGTTCACGCTCCTTATATTCTGTTCCACTGTCATGCTTTGAGTAAGCCACTGTGTGCTGATTGTTTTTGTTTTGTAACTGTTTGCTACCCTCAGTGTCTTCACTTGGAGTTCATAGTTCCCTCCTCAATGCACTTTTGGCACTTTGACTGTGTCTCTCTGGTGGTGATAATTCCTGGTCTCTGTCCCATCATCATGGGTGGCCTTCTGGCTCTGAAGCTGTCTTGAGGACAGGTCCTGATTTTCATTCACCTTCGTGTTCTCCCAGCACTCACCCCAGAGAAGAGGAGTGTCATATTATTCCACTATTAACTTTAACCCCCCAAACAACTAATGAGTGAAACAGTGAGGACTGTTCTAGTTTACACTTGGCAGTGTCGGATAATCTAAGTAGGAATTATGTTTAGTCTGACACATTCTAATGTCAGCACTCGCTATGGTTTAAATTGTGTCCTCCACCATTCGTATATTGAAGTCCTAACCCGCAGATCTTCAGAATGTGACCTTATTTGGAAATTGGCTTGGTGCAGATGCAGATGTAATTAGTTAGGTTAAGATTAGATCATACTGGGGTAGGGTGGGCCCTTAATCCAATATGACTGGTGTCTTTATAAAGGAGGAAATTTGAACACAGATGGATACACAGAGAATGCCATGGAACATGCATGCAGAGATAGATACATCAAAAAGCCAAAGAATGACAGGATTGTCAGAAAACCACAAAAGCTAGGAGAGAGGCATGGAACAGATTTTGCCTTAGAGCCTTCTGAAGGAACCAATACTGCAGACAACTTGATCTGAGACTTCTAGCCTCTAGAACTGTGAGACAATATATTTCTGTTGTTTTAGCCACCCAGTTTGTGGCATTTTTGTTGTGGCAGCCTCAGCAAACTAATATGGTAATCAAGGCAGACTTTTGCACCTTCACATCTCCAGCTATAGACCTTTAGTGCTATAACTCTTAAATCCCTAAGAATGAGTCTCATTTTCCTTAGGCTGCAAGTCTTAGGAGATAAGTAAATTGACAATTTATTTATTTATTTATTTTAGCAACGAGCCTTAAGCAAATGTAGATTGTTCTTCTTATAGTGGCTTTTCAAAGGTTTTGAGTCTGGTAAACATTTCCTTATCCTTCAAGACTATCTGAATTAAAATTCAGTGTGGATACATATAACAGAGGCTCAAAATAAGAGTGTTTTACACACACAAAAGTTTGTTTCTCTCTCATATATAAGTCTGAATCTAGGTAATCCATGAATCCTCCTAGGCTGGGTTCCTCCTACCCTACTATTGCATCATCATTAGGATGCTCATCCTCATGATTAAGGATGGCAGCCAGCACTCCAGCCATCCCTTCTGCATTTCAGACAGCAGAATGTAGAAAAGAACCAAGAACAAAAGTCACACTGTACAAAGCACCTATCTTTTAGCTACCACGTGATGCTTCTGCTTACATCCTCTTGTGTGTTATTAGCCACTTGGCCACAATTTAGTCACATGACCACACCCATGACACACAGTGGGGGCTGGAAAATGTCATGCCAGGTTTATTCTGAGCCATCATACTCCCAGATAAAATCAGACATTTCATTACTATGGAAGAAGAAGACAGTGGAGAGCGGGAGAAAACAACTTAGCCACATCTAGTTAAGAGTTAACCTTGGTAAATCATGTATTTTTTGTAAGTCATTGACATCAGTGATATTCTGTATCACCCACCCCAACATTTGTATTAGTTACATTAACACTAGCTGCAAATACCAAGGGACCCCCCATTTCAGTGTCCTAACCTAACAGACATTTATTGCTCATTCACATGACGGTCCAAGCAGGTGTTCTGGTTGACGGGCAGTTTTCTTCCACACGTGATTCTTCCATTTTCTCAGAATTCAGCCAGCAGAGGGGGGCAGAGAGCACAGAGTGGGCATGGCCACATCTCACAGTCGTAACCCAGAAGCGACACACATCACTTGCACTCACATCCCGTTGGCTACAACTCAGCGATCTGGCCACACCCAGTGCAAGGTGTCCAGGAAGAAGAGAAAAGTAGTTTATCTGAACAATGAGCTACGTCTGCCCAACATTTGTCTCTCTTGGAGGAAATGTTAGTGTGGTTGAGTTTCCTGCCCACGTAGCAATGTCGCTGAATTCTTAATCCAGAAAGCAGCACCTTCACCTCTCTATGAAAATTGGAATAAAGGATAGTAGTGGGAAATTTGGATGCTTGAAGAAGAATGTTAAAATTACTCTAAAAATGAACCACTTTCAATTATAAAGTAAATTATCTTGATAAGATGGGAGAGAGAGAGAACATTGGCATTTTTTGTTTTCTTTGAGTACGAAAAATTCACTAGCCATTGATGTAGTCAGTCTTTTTTTTCTATCAAGAATTCATCCAATTCGTTTAAATTCCAAAATTTATTGACATAAAATTATAGACAAGAGCAATGGACGCCACGGGACCTGGGATTTATGATGAGAAGGCGGCGGGTGTGGGGAGTTGAGAGCGTGCAGTCAGTGGCCGGGCTGGATCCACATCCCCCCAGGGCGGGCTCGCTGCTGTGACCTGGTGCCTAGTGTGGGGCCTGGTGCCTAGTGTGGGGCCTGGTGCCGGCGGGTTTCCCGTGTCGCTTCTCAGCAGCTGGCATCGTGGCCGGGGCCCTCCCTGCAGCAGCCTGCCCAGGCCCGACTCTCTGCGACACGCTGTACCCGGAGGATTGCTCCAGGTCGGATGCTGCACCACAGTCCCGGCTCCTGTTGGCCCCTCCGCATGATCACCTCTGCGGAAATCTGTGGTCGGTCTCCGTGACCCATCCTGCTTGCATAAGACCACAGCCCGAGAGACAAGTAAAACCAGCAACAGTTGGCATCGCCACCTGCTCTCCAGGGCCTGACGACCTTCCCTCTCTCCAGCCTCTTCCGTGGACGGGGTGCTCCTTGGGTTTTCTCTCAGGAACGGGGCAGCTCCGGGAACCTTAGCTTGGGCCTTTCCTCTCTAATAACCAGAATTGCTGGATCCAGGAAACCCATGTGGAAGGATTCCACCAGTTGCTACCTGTGTCTGTCTCCATTATCCATTCTGGGACTGGGGAATTAAGCACAGGATGAGTCTGTGGTCCCACTGAACAAGCTTTAACTGGGGCCAAGCATTTTCTGTCCCCAGACCTCCAAAGCCCCTACTCCAACTGATGGGCCACATGACATTTCTGATGTTTGGGAATCAGCATATGTTCAGAACCCGTATGTTCAAGTCCCCAGAAAATGTGTGTACATAGTTCCCCTTTTCTAGAGTGTTTCCACACTGGTAATGCCTTCTTCGCCTTTAGGGACATTTGGGGAAGCTGAGGGAGAAGATGCACAGCTCACACCTGAGACTATATTGCAGGGTTGTTCCCCAAAGGGCTCCAGTCTCTCCCCCAGTCCAGGGCTCAGAGTGGGTGGATTACTGGCTTGTGTCTCTTATCAAGGTAAGAGACCATGAATCCTCACTATAGCAACAACCATATCTAGAACATTTTTCTTGGTAGCCTGCCTGTCAATTTCGTTTCTAGGGACATCTGATCAATTACCATCACCACATAGCCCTGTGGGTCACATTCTCTAATTCCCACCTTGTCCCCGTGGCTTACTGCATGACTTACACGCACCTTGTCTCTGATGATTGAGCCACCTGATCCTGCTACTCTTCACCACCCCCTACCATCCTCCACAGCAATAAAGGACAGCCATGCACAGAGCTCTTGAAGGATTGATTTGTAATGGTGTGATGAAGGGAGTGAACTGTGGTTCCTCCCAGCAGGCATGATGAGGGATGGCTGAGCAGAGTGTATATCACAGATCCATTCCAACCTTCCTGGCCTTATGAATTCTGACTCTTTCCTCCCTTCCTCAGCAGTAGGGCAAGGAAATTCCAGCATTCTGACCTCATTAACTGTAGGCCACTGTGGGGTCCATAATATCAACACCACTAGCAGATGGTCAAGCCAATACATTGAGCCCAATTCCATAGTGAGCACACTTGTGTCAATGAATTCTGTCCAATCAAGACCTTTATTTTGTCCCTTGGTCCACCACCCTAGGACCCACTCGCATGACTGCTTCCCGGCACAGACCTGCAAGGTCCCGTAAGCTTTCGGGGTATGGTTGTTCTCCTTTGGGGCAGACTCTCCACCCTGACTATGTTAACATCTGTCTTTAGATCTACCTTTTATTGTGGGTTCCTACTCATACAGAACAGCAGGGTGAAGCAGTTCTCCGTTGTACTGACTACGTTCTCTCTCAGTGAAGAGTGAATCTGAAGGGACAAACAGAAGTTATCTGTATATCAAGCTCACATTGGGTGTTTACAAAGAATTAAGAAAAATCTTCTGGGGGGTAATGGATATATGTACATTACCTTAATTGCAGTGATGGTTTTATGGATATATACATATGTCAAGATGCATGAAATTGTATACTTTAAATGGATGTAATTCATTGTTACATCAATTATACTTCAAAAAAGCTGAATAGAAATTTAAAGACTAACACACATAGGAATCTGGGCACTATGTACTTAGCAATATGAAATACTAAAGAAATCATTAATATTTCAAAAAATTTTGCAAAGTCATAAGGAGGAATTCTGGAAGGTTAGAAGAATTGTCTGTAACAGAGTACATTAACTAAGATTCTTGAAATACAGAAGTTAGAATTTAATATATTAAGGTTATTTTTCTTCTCCTAGTTCTTTATAGACATTCTTAAATTCAAAATTTAAAAGGTTATTTGAGTGGAAAAAACTACAGTCAAATGCAAAGATATCAAGAAAGGCAGAAAGTACTTGGAAGTAAATGATGATGAGGCATAATATGTGAATGGCCACCATAGGGCAGTGCGGGACTACTTATAGAAAAGACGTTGTCTCCTCCCGCCCCCCCCCCACTGCCCCCATACACTTCTACAGGGTAGCTAGCCTTCAGAACCATTTTTAACATCTTAGAGAATTTTTAAAGTAATATTTATTTGCTACTATCCATTAATATAATTTAGAAAATAATGAAAATCCCCTACAAGAAATAAAGGGTTACCCACTAACTTGAAGATGTATCTTCTTACACATGTAGACATGTAAAATTACAAATGAATGGATGAATGAGTGAATGAAGTTGGACCTTAGCCAAACAAGATATAAAAAAGTTAACCCAAAACGGATAAAATGACTGAATTTAAGAGGTAAAACTAAAACTCTTAGAAGAAAATATAGTGACAAATTTTTATGGCCCTGGATTTGGCAGTAGTCTCTTAAACATGTCACACAAAGAACTAGTAAAAACCCAGAATAAAATTGAAAAGAAAAAAAACCCCAGATAAATTGGGCATCATCAAATTTATAAACTTTTGTGCATCAAAGAGCACTGTCAATCTTGCTCATGGCAAGAAGAAAAAATTAAAAGAAAAGAAAAGAAAACTGTCAAGAGAGTGAAAAGACAGCTCACAGAATGGTAGAAAACATTGCCGAATGATAAATCTGATAAGGATCTTGTGCCCAGAAAGAATAAAGAACTCTTACAGTTCAAGTACAGAAACACAAACAATTCAACTACAAATGGGCAAAGGACTTGAACAAACATTCTCCCCAAAATTGGTGGAAAAAACTATACATTTGAAAACATTTTGATATGCATTATTTGACCAAGAGTGCTTAAAAAGGTAGAAATAATAATCCCTTAGGAAAACTTAAAAGGCGGAATCTACAGTCAGTGAATCATGATAATGCACCGGAAGTCAGCTTATTTATATAAAGCATGATTGATCCTGATACAATTTCAGTAAATTAAAAATAAACTGAATAGATAAACTATAATGGATAAATTTAATTGATTTACTGTGCTATATAAAAAAGAGTCAAATACTTAAAATGTATTATTGAAGTTTGTTCTCAAAAATTGTTTCTTAAGAAATTTTTTAAAGCTATTGGTGTAATTCTGATTTCAAAGTTTATTAAGCACAGAATAAAAATATTTTGAGGGATAGGGATTCTCTGAGGTAAAATGGCGGGCTCAGAATTGCAGGGTCAAAATGTGGGAGTAACACTGACATGGACAATTTCACTTTTGCCATTTTAAATGTGACAGAGATGACGACGTAAGTTAATCCCATGATCAAATTTTTAAGCAGATTTTTTAGGTTATGCTGATTAACCAAATAACCCCCAAATTTCAGGGGCATGACACTGTATTTTGTGTCACCTGGCAATGCTGGCTGGGTGCTCAGGTTGGGGGGCAACTCTCCTTCCCGTGGTCATTCAGGAACCAAGACTTCTTCCATCTTATGTCTTCACCATTCTTGTGTGAAAGTTGATCATACAAATTGGATCGTTCTTATCATACACCCAACTAAAGCAGAGTAAAGAGACCAGAGGGAAAATGCACTTGGGAAACATACCATTGTTTCAAGAATATAATTTTCTGCAAGCCTGACTGCTGAAACTGCCTTTTGTGGCCTGAAACCAGTTTTATCTAATAGCTACTGAAATGACCTGCCTTGAATTCAAGGCTAGTTTTATGCACCGGCATCACTCATCAATCAGAGCTTGACATCTCCCCAAAACTTTATTAGTGCCAATGAACTTATTTTCAAAACAATATGTAACATATCCCTTTGTTATAAAACCTCCAGCCTTCTCTTTGTTCTTTGGACTTAGTGAAGACCAGCCAGACTAAGTGTATTCTCCAAATTGCAATCCTTGCTTCCTAAAATAAAATGTTTACATTTAGAGATTTGTCTCTATATTTTATTTTGACTTTGATCCCTGGGACCTCATCCCCATCTGCAGCTATCTGAAGAGGAAAGAGCATGAAGAAATGCCCCTGGGAGTATTTTATGGGTCTGATCTGGAAGTGGCTCACATCAGTTGACTCCTCATCATTTGGCAAGAACTGGTCACACGATCACACCTCACACAAGGGAGTCTGGGAAATGTAGTCCAGTTGTGTGTCCAAAGAAGGGGAGAATAGATTTTGATGGACAACTATAGTTCTCTGCAACAGTGAGTAACTCATTTGGATTTATTGTGCCTCTCAAATCTTTATTGAATGCCTACTGTATGCCAGGCACTGTGTTAAGAACTGAGCAGCATCCAGACCTGGGAGAAGCTCCCAGTTTAAAGAAACAGATAAGACATGGTATGAAGTACCTGTTATCCTAACAGAAAAAAGGATGACATGACAGTGCTCTGAAGTCCAGTGAATTATTCTAGAATGGGAAGCTGCCTAAAGATGATATTAATTGCATATCACTGTTAGAGATAAACCAGATTTGGTTGGTGGAGGTAGATAGCAGAAGCTATAGAAGGATGTAATTTATGTACATGATATATTAAGGAATACTACTCAGTGATTAAAATCAGATTTTCAAAATAATCTAATGGTGTGGATAAGGGCTCATATGGAAGTGAGAAAAGTAACTGAGAATATGGGATGGTCCCATTTTTGGAAAAGCCCAATGTCTAAATTTAGATGAAAGTATGCAGATATGTTGGGTAACAGTTCTCAAATTTTAGAAAATATTTACTGTTTATATAATCAGAAAGATTCCATCAATGTGCTTTGGTTTGATATACTATTTTCTTTAAACCAGACATACATAGCTGTGATGTAGATCAGTAATTCTCAACCCTTTCCCACCTTACACCTGCTAGTTCTGTGAGAGAGTTGCCTCGTCTCTGTTTCCTTCCTGGGGAATCCAGGACCTGACTCTTGTGCTCAAAAAGCACTCCCTGAAATATGGCACTTGTAAGGAGACTTCTTTTTCACAATGTGAAATGGAGAAACAATAACTTCCTCTATAAGGCGCTGATTCTTACGGAATTTGGATATAGTCTAACAATCATATGATCTGAGATACCTAAGTTTGAATGCTGGCTTCCTTTGCGGACAGAAGCGCGGAACCCGCAACGTTCATGTCATTTTCTCAACGGGCCACGAGAGGGCAGTGCGTGACCGCTTATGACCACGGCGATGGCCACTTCAAAAGGTTTACAAGTTAACCTTCTTCAGAACATATTTCCTAACCTGAGAGAATTATTAAAGAAATATTTATTTGCTTTTATTCTTCAGTTTAATTAGGAAGCTAATGAAAATACCACACAATAAAAGAATATAAGGTAACGCACTAACCGGTAGATGCACCTTGCCATGCGTACAGGCTTGTAAAATGATGTGTCCAATCCCACAACCTGTGTACAGATCCGTTCTCCCCCCTCCATCCACCCATCTATAAGCATCTGTCTATATAATATTACTCTTTTGTGATAAGAATCTTTCGGTAGCAAGTGGTCTGCTCATGAGACAGAAAGTAACTGAAACAAGGGAGGACATAATACAGGTAATTTTGGTAGGTTTCCGTGGAAGTCTGTCAAAGTGGGAAATCTCACGATTAGCATAGCCAAGGTCTAGTATACATTCTCTTCTATCTCCAAAGCACTTGGGTTTTTTTCCTCTGGGGAACTTTGCTAAAATCCTTTATATCCTAAAAGAGCATCAAGTCAGAATAATGGCAAGTGGTCGTAATAATATTGAGGGAGAGATTAGGTTATTATTATAATTACCTGGTAGTCTGCTTACTACATACTCTATTATAATCCTTAGTGCCCCACACAAGACAGTTATCAACCCAAGAGCAGAGTCTACGCTTGGTTCTGCCTATATCACAGGCCCCTAGCCCAGCACCTGGCAAAGCAGAGGTGCCAAATACCACTCAATGAATGAACTTGGGCTGTAAGATCTGACAGGTTGTTGAATACTATTTGAATCTGACCGGTTGGAGAATACTATTTGAAGTTGGGACTCTCTTAGAACAGCCTGGATATGAGGTCACCACAAGCATGCTGCTTGATAACCTGTTGGGCTCTTCATTTTTTAAAAATTTTAATCTTTTTATTCATTTTTTTACAGACAGGGTCTTGCTCTGTATTCCAGGCTGCAGTGCAGTGGCAAGATCATAACCCACTACGGTCTTGAACTCCTGGGCTCAAATGATCCTCGTGCCTCAGCCTCTCCACTAGTTAAGACTACAGGCATGCACCACCATGCCCAGCTAATTTTTCTTATTTTTTGTAGAGATGAGGTCTCACTATGTTGCCAAGGCTGGTTGTGAATTCCTGGCCTCAGGTGGTTCTCTCACCTCAGCTTCCCAAAGTGCTGGGATTACAGGCATGAGCCACTGCAACTGTTGCTGGGCTCTTTAAACCTGATTGTCTTCCCATAGTATCCCCCAGCCCAGATCCACCTGGTCCCAGGTATTTCCCAGAATCACCATCCTGCTTTAACTTCTCTTACTTACTTTGGCGTCCCTGATTGTCCTACTCTGTGGTTCTCCACACTGTCTCAGGGGACACCTCTGAACCCCTTGGGTACCCCATTGGATCTTCCTACTCTGGCCCACCTGCCAGCACCTGCTCCTGGTTCTGCACTCGATCTTGATTGCCGTATCATACCAACTCCAGTTAGGAGACACTCCCAGCGTGTTGACCCTGTGGGCCCACACTAGCCAAGGTAACCCCCCTCCACCCGTCTCTTCTAGCATCCTCGCCTGGTGATAGGGGTTCTGATGTCTAAAAATGTGTAGGGAAGAAAAGTAGTCTCATGCAATTTTCACTAGAAAATAATTTCCAATTTCTGAAAACTTACTAGAAAATTGTGTGGTTTATTTGTCCTGCTTCTTGGAATTAGAAAACTTGATGACAAAAAATAGAAACTGCAATATTCTGATACCAACGGCAATAAAATAATTTAAACATTGTGGCCATATATATGCCTTTCTTTTATGTTTATGACACTATCATTTAAAATATGGAACTCAAGGTAAAACCTATTCTGGGATGCCTAGAATAAAAAAATTCTGTTATTTGTTTATTTCCTTGTAAACATCCCCTTTAACACAAATCGAACTTTAGAAATCAACTGCTCAAATCTTTGCTTTTCACAGGTGAGGCAGCCAGGGCCCAGAGAAAGGGTGTGTTTTGCCCACTGTCACCAACCCCTTCTCTGACCTTGAGAAAATGGACAAGATCTTTTTCCACTTAGTGTCTCCAGATTCCCAGCCAGTGCTTTTTAAGTAGTAGGTTCTCTATAAATCTAATCAGAACTGAACTGAACTGAACTAATCAGAATTGAGCAATTTAAAAATGTTTTGAGAGTTCCTACTAGTTGTAGGTTCACCTTGGTTTCTGGTGAACCATGTCAAAATAAAATTTCTTGAACACAGTAATTTGAAATAAACAAGTCTCCTTTTCTGACACTGAGCAGAGAGGAATGATGCTGACAGTTCTGATTAGCTTTCTGTATCCTCTCTGAGAAGCAGCAGTCCAAAACCACCTAGGCTGGGCTTGAAGCAGCCCAGACTGTAATATTATTCACCACTTAATTGAAGGCAGAAGGCCAGCTCTGCTGCCCGGCCACACACCAGCCGAGACTTCAGAGGGCCTTCATCCATGCCAGAATGGCTGAACCTAGACAGTCTCCAGGGCTCAGTTTCTTGGTCAATTGTAAGTATGAGATTCATGAATATTAAAGAGGTTCACTGTTAGAAGGTAGGCCTTTCAGAATATTAGATTCTATGGAACTAAAGCTTAACAACAGGATTTTATTCATAAAACAATAATAGCATGGACAAAGCTTGATATAGCTGTAAATTAGTAGTGGTGTTCTCATGGAACAATTAATTTTAAGGTGAGAGTGCCTAAAAAATATGTTTTTCTGAGGAATGAGCATGCCTGGTGAATTTTACCCTTTCTCTGATGACGCTTGAAAGGTCTTCTCTTCTGGAAGAAGAACAGAAATGTTATGTCAATATATCATGAAATATAGAATTGAATCATAATTCTGTTGTATCTTTCCATTTATTTGTATCTTTAATTTTTGTTGTTAATGTTTTACAATATTCAGTGTACAGATATTTCACCTCCTTTGTAAAATTTATTCCTAAATATTTTAATCTTTATGATGCTATTGTAAATGAGATCGTTTTATTAATTTATTTTTCAGGTAGTTCATTGTTAGTATGTTGAAACTCAACTGATTTTTAGATGTTGATTCTGTATCCTACACATTTACTGAATTTTTTAATGATTTCTAACCATTCTTTGGTGGAGTCTTCAGGGTTTCCTATATACATGAACATGGTATCTGCAAACAGAAACAATTTTACTTCCTGCTTTCTCATCTGAATGCCTTTTATTTCTTTTTCTTGTCTAACTGCTCTGGTGAGGACTTCCAGTACTTGAATAGAGGTGGCAAGAGTGGGTGTCCTTGTCTTTTTCCTGATCTTGGAGGAAAAGCTTTTAGTTTTCCCCCAATGAGTATGATGTTAGCTCTGGGTTTGTCATGTGTGGCCTTTACTATGTTGAAGTGCGTTCCTGCCATACCTAATTTGTGAGGAGTTTTTTTTTTATCATGAAAGGATGTTGAATTTTTTCAAATGCTTTCTCTGCATCTGTCAAGATGATCATATAATTTTATCTTTTATTCCATTAACGCGGTGTACCACATTTATTGATTTGTGTATGTTGTATTATCCTTACAATCCTGGGATACATTCCACTTGATTATGATGTATGATCCCTTTAATGTGCTTTTAAATTTGGTTTACTAGTACTTTGTTGAGTTTATTTGCATCTGTGTTCATGAACGACATTGGCCTGTGGTTTTCTTGTCTTGTAGTATGTTTTCTAGCTCTGCCTCAGGGTAATGCTGTCTTCCTAAAATGAGTTTGGAAATATTCCCTCCTCTTCAAGTTTTTGGAAACATTTGAGAACGACTGGTGTTAGCTCTTCTAAAATGTTTCATAGAATTCACCAGTGAAGCCATCTGGTCTTAAATTTTTGTTTGTTGGGAGGTTTTTGATCACTGATTCAATTTTCTAATTCATTATTGGTCTGTTCAAGCTTTCTATTTCTTTGTGATTCAGTCTCAGTAGATATTACCAAAGGATACCCCATATTCATCAGCAGTCACTTTCCATTTCTTCCCAACCGCACATTCCCAACCCTAGGAAAACACTAATCTACTTTCTGTCTCTATAGATTTAAATTTTCTGGAGATTTCATATAAATGAAATCATACAATATATGCTTTCTGGGGATAATTTCTTTTGCTTAGGATAAAGTTTTCAAGGTTCATTAATGTTATGGCATGTGCATACTTTATTACTTTTTAAAGCCGAGTAATATTCCATTGTGTGCATATGCCATATTTTGTTTACACATTCTTCAGTTGGTAGACGTTTGGATTGATTCTGTTTCTTTACTATTATGAATAATACTTCTGTGAACATCCATGTAAGAGTTTTGATGTAGACATCAGCTTTATTCCTCTTGGGTATTTCTAGGGATGGAATTGCTGGTTCACATGGTAACACTATGCTTAACATTTTAAGGAATGGTCAAACCGTCTTCCAAAGTGGTAGAGCCCTAAATGTTTAGAAGCCAAATTGTCTACAGAAGAGTCAGCGTTTGCGACAGAGCTCCCAAGACGGCCATCCTACACCCTCTTCAGCCCATCCAGGTGCGTCAGCTAAGGATTCAACATCGCATGTCTCTGCCAATCCTGAAGTCACACTTTCTTACACAAAAAGCAATGCTTTCTCTCTGCCTTTACACTTATAAATTCTTTCTATAAAATTAAAAGCAAAGTTAAAACTTAAATATGTCTTATTTTTTAAATCATGGCAATCAGCAAGTGATCCCATGGGATTCACCTTTTTAAATTAACTTAAAAAGGCATCCTTTTAATTGAAAGCAAAGCCAAATTTCTGCTAAATATTTGTCCTGTGGTAGAATTTTTGAGGGCATCATGGTGATAGGTCTCCTCAGGTTGTCCACAGCTGTGTCTGACAAGTAGAGCTGGTCTTCACCATTTCTTTCCTGGTCACCTTACTCTTAATGTCTAAAGGGTTTCTGGAGCTACTTTGATCTATCTTCTGAACCTTGCAGACATGCCAAGCAAAAGAAGTTACTCCCAAAAAAGCATATATTGTATGATTTCATTTATAAGAAATCTCCAGAAAATTTAAATCTATCGACATATTTGGGCTTCTAATAAAGAAATTTAATAATATGGAAATTTAATAATATGAAATTTAATAATACTTGCTATCTAGTAAGCAAGTGTAACTAAAAGTTATGTTGATTAGTATTTATTTGGGTCATTTAAAATTTGTGGTAAAAGATGCATAACATTGAATTTACCGTATCAACCATTTTTAAGTTTACGATTCAGTGATACGTAGTACATTCACTACGTCACCATCACCACTATCCATCTCCAGAACTCTGTCATCATATCAAACTGACACTCTGTACCCATTAAACAATAACTCTGTGTGCAGTCCCCCCAACTATCTTCCCACAAAAACCTCAGAGTTACTTTCTGTGCCTGACTTTGCCTGTTCTAGGTTTCTGCATATGTGGATTCATATAACATTGGTGTGTCTGGCTGATTTCATTTAGCACAATCCTGTCAAAGTTCATCCACGTGGTAGCATGTATGCGAACTCATTTCTTTTTAAGAATAAATCATATCCCATTGTGTGTGTGTATGTTTACTTTTACAATGAATAATTTATATATCTTCTCCATGAACAACTAACTGAAAAGCAAAATAAATTACTGATAAAAAGATAAAAGATAAAGATAAAAAGAGACTAGAATTGGCAACAGATGGAATCTTGTTGGTGTTATTTAAATACTCCCTAATTTAACTGACCTTCTAAGTAAGACGATGAGAAAGGTAAATAGGTTGGAAATGAGGAAACCAACCTGATGCTGCACCAGCCCCCAGGTAAAAAGCTGCTTATTGGTGTCTCAAACATTAATCATGTAGGCAATATGGGCACAGGAAGCACAGTAAAACTGTTGGAAAGAAATTCCTCAACTGCCTATTGAGAAATGCTAGAATACTCAACATGAATTCAGTCCTATACCCTTGGTATAAACAGAAACTTAGTTTATTCAGGTTTGCTTCTCTTGTTTAAGTCTGCTTATTTTGATGAATTATTTTAATGGTACTAGAAAGCTCTGCATTTAGTTGATTTTCCATCTTGTTTCATGGAACTGAATAGAGTGTGTAGTTTCCTTTTTGTGTTGAGTGGTTTATGTTCTGATGTTCATGGGATGCTACAGAAGTCAAAGACCAAGAAAATTTGGTTGTGAAGGGAAACATGTGCTTTAGAAAAACAAAAACAAAAACATATAAAGAAAATTAGCTCTACTCTAGGGAGATGGTGTTTAGCTTCATGAGGAAGCATGGCAGCCTCAGTGTAGGGTGTGGGTGATGGGTTAGGGTTAGGGTTAGGGTTAAGGTTAGAGACACATAAAAAATTCCCCTCGGATACCCTTTTTCATGTCTGATAAAGGATCCCAATGAGAGGAAGGCTTTCCTCTGTTCTGTGATGAGTGACTCTCAGAATGAAACAAGTTAAGTTCCTCTAGTCATCAATTTGGTTAGTCTCATACTTTCACTTAAAAAAAAAAAAAGAAAGAAGGAAAGATTCAGGAACATGGCCCCTCATTGTTCGAATCCAGGGCTTTAGAAAGCTCTTCAGATGGTTAGTCTAAGTGGCCCACAGACTGACTGTCTCAACTTTAGTGGGCCCATAGAAGTCTTGCTTTCTTGGGCCACTTCTGAGTTCTGAGATGCAAAATGTCAGGGAGGAGAAATGAATTGAAAGTTGTGTTGTGGACAGTGCCTGTTTGTGATGACAGCGCTTTTGGGTGAAGAAGCAAGCTGATACTGCACTGTTCCCAGAGACTGAGTTGTCACAGAGATCTGCCTCAAATACTTCCCCTTTCCCCACTTGCATTGTCCCAGTTATTACCCACTAATCCATAGGAACGTCTTGACAACTTAGGGAGTACCTGCGTTACTGACCTTCACATACCTCACTTTGTTTATTCTTTAGCTAATAAGTAAATGGAAGGGAGGAGTCATCTTGTCTTCTTCACCCAACAACACTGAAGTTAAACAATCTGAATAAAAATCCTGGTTTTACCACTTACTCATGTATGCTACCAACCTCTCTTGTCTCAAGTTCCATAAAAAATATAAGTAATAGGCCAGGCATGGTGGCTTATGCTTATAATCCTAGCACTTTGCGACCAGCCTGGGCAACAGCGAGACCCCGTCTCTACAAAAAATTTTAAAAAATCAGCCAGGCATGGTGGTGGCACACACCTGTAGTCCCAGCTACTTGGGAGGCTGAGGCGGGGGATTACTTGAGCCCAGGAATCGGAGGTTTCAGTAAGCTGTGAACACCACTGCACTACAGCCTGGGAGACAGGGCAAGACCCTGTCTCCAAAAACAAATTAAAAAATTAAAAAATATAGGTAATAATAGCTTTGAGGTTTAAATAATAATCCATGTAAAGCACTAATAACCGTGTATATCTGTATTAAATAGTCAGCAACTCACTTTTCTTTTAATCTACTTTATTACAAACTCTAGGAGGCAGTATCATCCATGATAAATTCACCAGTGTAGACCAGCATCTAGCGGAGTGCCTGGCACAACATGGCAGGTGCTTTTGGCAGGCAATGGTTGCTCAATAAATGTGCTCAATGAGCAGGTGAATGAATGAATGATTCATTTCCTATCCCAAGTCACCTGGCACAATACCACGGGCGCGGTAGGTACATAAAAATTATTTTCCACTAAGTTTGGTTTTCTTCCTTTCTATGTCTCTACCCAAAGTCTCTCACTCTGTGTTCAGATTCGAAAAATACCTAAAGAGTGATATTTATCAGGAGCCTTTTTAAATAGCTTTAAATTATTTATCAGAAGTCAAAAAGGCTTAGAAGTCAAAAACTATCTAGACTGTTTTCTATATTAGGAAAGTTATTATGATGCAGGTTATTAAAACTGGATTTCAAAAATAACTCCTTCTAATCTGGAAACTTCTACTAAGACAGGCGAAGAGTACAAACCTTTATCTTTTAAGTGTTATTTGAGGAAATCACTTGCAAAAAGATAAGAATAGAGCCTCAGTGCTTAAATAAGAAGTAAAATGAAAACTCAGGAAAAGGAAAATAAACAAAAGTTATTGGCATAATAAGGTCCTCAAGACGCCTAGAATTAAGGATCAGAAGAACAGCTGAAGTCAGTACTGTTGGTTCCCCCAAAACCCTCCTTTGTCAGTTGATGACACTGTCTCTACAACAACAGACGTAGTTCATTTTGGTTCTTTAATGATACTTTCATGTAAAGAATGTAAATTATCATTAGCCATGAGACCTTTATAAATGCTAACTAGTAAGGATCACTTTTGCTTTGGGGAAATCAGTCTAGAATTGAAAACAAAGACAATGTATCAAAGCTTCTACACATTTCATTGATTAGTGTTCAAGTCATGACAATAACCAACTTATGAAAATGAATTCAATTTTCTCATGTTGGGTGTGAAATAGAAAGCTAACATGAGATGTAAAAAGGGGGAAAATGTTGACTTAAGGTTTTTTGTAATGGTCTGAAAAAAATTCAGAAAGTCATATTGCAGGTTTTAGTGGCACAGTTTTACTCTGAAGACTCAAGCTGGTGTCCAGAGTCACTTGGTCAGCTAAGAAACCTACCCACATGCCTAGTGTCTGCACTCAACCCAGTGTTGTTGTTTTCCATTTTCTCTTGTGTGCACACTCACTCCATTGAAAAGCCAAACTGGTTTTTGAAAGTTGGGGATGGAATTGGACTCAGGATGTCTCTCTCAATTCAAGGTGGAGGTTTGGACATCACACACATTGGATGAAAATTTTAAAAACAGAGCCATAGGAATAAGAACGTGAATGGAGAGCAAATAATCCTGGTTCATAAGGAGGATGGGAACTCAAGGGCAAGTCTGTAGGCACCTGCTGAGTAGCGGAAATAGGATAAGGCTGTAATGGACAGGGTTGGAAATGAGGAAACCAACCTGATGCTACACCTGCCCCCAAGTAAAGAATAGTAATCTTAACGGCAAAGCCCATGGGGGCATGAAACCCAGGGCAGGATAGCAAAGGCATCAATTTCAAGGGGCTTGGAACTTTAAAACGATGAGGGCACAATCTCTGACACTCATCACATATGACAGATGCATTCCTTTAGGTTCCAGGAAAGTTCATTTTGCAGAGAGAAGGGAGCAGAGAAAGATAGAGCAGGGTCCAGCCCACTGGGGAAGAACAGCAGGAGCCTGCCTTAGTGCTAAGGCCCCTGTCAAATAAGCAGAGAGCAGCAAAGTCTTCTAGGAGGAGACAAGATTTAGGTGTAAACCAGGAACCAGGGGAGAAACCAACCATCTGGACATAAATCACCAGTTTATAGAGGAGCCTGCAGCTCCACGGGCAATGGATAGCAGTCTTAGGGCATCCAAACCAAAGCCAGACACCTGCTCTCAGAGATGAGGTCCTAATGGACACCAGGCTTCATTCTCATTAGCTCAGGGGCTGGGCAGGGATGGGGTAGGCAGAGGCTGAGGGAAGCCTCAGGATCTAGAGGCCTCTAAGTTATTTCTCATTCTATCCATGACTCAAAAAGAGTCCCTCCATTTTTCACAGATATTTTAAATCCTAAAATGGTAGGAAGGGGACCTTGTGGTGACTTCACATCTGTGGATCTTGGAGCCTCACTGTTCCCTTCTTGGCAACTGACTGAGCCCCACTTACCTCTGTACAGAGCCAACTAATTAGACCTGGTTACTCAACAAAGAGCATAAAATATCCACAATGATTGGAAGATATGTCCAGAAATCTTGAGATGTTTTTCTTTGTCTCATTTATTTTTGTATTTGTTGTGTTACTTAGTGTGCACATTTTGTGTGTGCACAGAGTTTTGAATGGCAAGGTAACCATGGAAAGGCAGAACCACATTTATTGTTAGAATGAAATGTATTTCAAATACCCCATGCCCACTCCCCCATCCTAGATTCATTGTTTCCTGTTAAAGCATTGTGTCTTCAAGAGGTTTTCTTTAAATAAAAACAATTCTGAATAATTTAATAAAATAACCCTTATTCTTTGAGCACCAACTGTATGTCAGGCATTTTATTGAATACGTGGATATCGTGTCTCCACTTTGTAGATGAAAATGCAGAGACTCAGAGGTTAAGTTAAGTTTATATGGATTGTAAAGCTAGTGAGCAGTTGAGCTAGAATTAGAAGCAGCTGTATTTGGGTCTTTTGGAAAGGTAACTTCCCAGATTAAGGAATTTTCAGCCATTGTTATCTACCTCTGGCTTGGTCTGGGACAAGCTAATGTACTTTAGGACAGTGAGTAAGTACATGTCAGTGAGAGGCAGGGCAGATGGGCTGTGGCAGAGACGGCCTCCCTGGCCATGTAAAGGCTGTTATCCCCATCCCCAAGGCAGTGGCATTGAATTCATACTCGCCTGCATTAGAATTGGGATTCCTACATTTCACATTTTGTGACCTTGCCAAAGTCACTTATTTGTTTCCAATTCTAGATCAAGCAGAGAGATTTGTTACAGAATTTTTTTGAGTTAACAAGGGCTAATGATGGGAAAATCAAATGCCAGAGTACAAGACTGGTGGGAAGATACTGGAATTCAAGGCTTCCAGAGCAGGCCATGAAAAGTAGGTAGTCATAAGATTCCAAGGAGACAGAGCTGGAGGAAAGTTCTGGACTCAGCAACACTCAGCCAAGGAGGAGGCCATGGCACAAGGAGTTACTGAGGATTCACATCTACATGGATCAGTGGGTGGCATTAGCAGACTAGTGTGAAAGCCTTGGGAACCAGTGGTGGTGAATCCCACCCTAAGAGGACTAACGGTGTCAAGGCTGGTGGTCAGTTGGCCCATTCTGATGGGTCAGTGCCCAGGACTGATCGGACAGTGCCTGTGCCCAAAAAACTGATGCCAGTGCAGGACTAGTCAGGGAACATTTTGATTATCATCCCTGACTACTATGGCTGTGAATTCAAGCTGGGAGAGGTCTGATCATTGAAAGATTTATTTCTAAACCCAGAAAAAATAGGGGACCAGGAAATCAGCATGGATAAGAATTTTAAAAGGGGAGAAGTGTTTCAAAATGAGTGGTTAATGTTAACAATTCTCATCTCTCTGAGAAACAAGTCCATTTGCCATCATGAAATGCCTCCTACTTGATGTGGGCTGGCAAGAGTTAGAGAGTGGCCACCGCTAGACCGAAACAGAACTCTAGGGATGTTGTTTGCTGTGTCCCTGAGTCTACCACACAGCTTGGCACTTAGTAAGCATCCAATATATATCTGTTAGGTGCAGAAATGCAGCTCGTTATCCCAAGTGTTAAACCGTTGTTATTTTCTAAGTAACATTGCCATAAGTACCTAACAAAACACAGTACTGTTAGTAAAATTATATTTTATAAAGCAAATAAGTAAATTACCATCACAAACTTTCTCTTTAAATAATTCTCCTGTTGCAATGAAACAATCTTGACTTCATTCTGATAGTCTCTTATGGAATAAAAAAATGAGTGGTCAGGTGCCAAAATGACATGAGAAATCTTTATTAAAAATCTTGATCTATAATTGAATTTGAACCTGTAAAATACTGAAGTCTTGAGGACTGAAAGGAAATAACTGAACACAGTTGGTTGATGTCTAGGTCTTCCCTGAGCCTCCCTCTTCCCCCAGCCTAGAGCACTGAGAACCTTCCCCAGCCCCACACTGAGGACAGAGCACACAACTGCTTCAGTCATTGACCAGCTCCCTCTAGACTGTGCGCTCCATGAGGCCAGACGTCCATCTAGCTGGCCTTTGTGTCCTTGGTGTTCACTCTGCTGACTGCATGGTTGTGGCAGGCACTCAATACATTTTTATTAAGTGAATGAGGGAAGATTAAACAAAATCAACAATCTGATTATTGTCCTTTACATATGTAACATTTTAATACTGTGATATAATACATTTTCTGTTATGGATTAAATTTTGGTATGTATTGTTACTATGAGAAATGAAACTTACGGTCAATGGAATGAGGCTTTGTTGTGTATAATTTTCTAAACATCTTTGGGAAAAAATAATATAATTTGGTGCTTTTAAGAATATGTTCAAATTAAAAAATAATGTGTACTAGGGATATTTGAGGAGTTAGTGATTTTCTTTTCTAAATAGAGCAAGACTTTAAAAGCTTTATGTATGGGAACATTGATATTCAAAGTTCTACTTTCAAGTTAGAAGAAATTTCTATATAAGCAATATATATTGTAGAATTCTCTAAAGATAAAATAAAGGGAGAGGAAACAAATGACTGAAAATAACGCATAATCCTAACATCCAGACATAGTCAGTTCATATATTTTGGCCTATATCCGTCCCTTCCTCCATCTCTCTCTCTGTCTCTCTTTCTCCCCACCTCTCTCCTTAACCCCTTCACACCCATATATATGTATGTGTGTGTATGTGTTTATGTGTGTGTGTGTGTGTATGTGTGTGTGTGTGTATTCAGTGTGGATGCTTATTTCTATTTCAAAATATAATTCTCCCCTCGGAGATCCACTGTAGACATAGGAAATGAGGTGTCAGTGGAAGTGTGAAAAAAGGAAAGATTAGCTGGGCCAGTCTTCATTGTCAGATGAGTGTGTCTGACTCAAAATGTAGATTACATATTAATCTTTCAATGTACACGCTATATCCTATCAAAGAATGATATCTGGGGAAAATATGGCTAATCATTTTTACACTCTTCTATAAGCATTACTATTCATTTGAAATTCTTTCAACTTTTGCTTGAAGAATTGCTCTTTATGGAATGCCTGCAGGCAGAGTCTCCACAGAAAAGGAGCCAAGTGACTTCACGTGTCTGGTCTGTAGGTGGCAGTGGTCACCACCCTATAGCTATAAATCCCACTAACAGATCAGGTTTACAGAAAACCAAAGATCTCAGCAGGGAATCTCTAAGACAATAAAACTCTGCTCATCATTATGCAGCAATATAATTTGTAAACTCATCACAGTAAATTCCATATCCCACTCTTTAGATTCTTCCAGGTCCTTTTCCCACTACACATTGAAAATTGGGTAAATACCCCCATAATTCTTTACTGTCCTTTTGAATCCTTTTTCCATGTTCCGTAATAAGAACATTCTGAAGGGCACTACTACCAAGTTCTACAATTTGCAGTGTGAATGTTGGATGCTAATATCATATATTAGAGCACATATTTCACTATACAGTTGCTAATTAATTCATTTTTCTTAGCTTTACCAGTTTCAATTTCTGAAACTATTAAACATTGGCCCCCCCCAAAAAAAACTTGGGCATGTTATTCTTTACTCTGTTTTTTGGGTTTGTAGAGGTATAATTGACAAATAAAGGTGGTGTATATTCAAGATGTACAATGCAATATTTTGATATGCATATACATTATGAAATGATTACCACAATCAAGCTAATTAACATATCCATTGGCTCACATTGCTACCTTTTATTGTGTGTGTGTGTGGTGTGAATACTTAAGATCTACTCTCAGCAAATTTCGAGTATATAATACATTACAGTTGACCTTTGAACACAGAGGTAAGGGGCACTGACTTGCCCTGCAGTAGAAAATCCACTCATGACTTTTGACTCCCCAAAAACTTAACTCCTAATAGCCTATTGTTGACTGGAAGCCTTACTGATAACATAAATAGTAGATTAACCCATATTTTGTATGTTTTGTATATTGTATGCTGTATTCTTACAATGAAGTAAGCTAGAGAAAAGAAAATGGTAAGAAAATCATAAGGAAAAGAAAATATATTTACTATTCATTAAGCAGAAGTGAATCATCATAAAGGTCTTCATCCTCATCGTCTTCACGTTGAGTAGGCTGAGGAGGAGGAGGAAGAAGAGGGGCTGGTCTACTGTTGCAGGTATGGCAGAGGTGGAAGAAAATCCACATATAAGTGGACCTGCACAGTTCAAACCCGTGTTGTTCAAGGGTCCACGGTATTACTAACTATAGTCACCTTTCTGTACATTATGTCTCTAGAACTTATTCATCTTATAACTGAAAGTTTGTACCCTTTGACCAACATCTCCCCATTTCGCCCACCCCCTACCACTGGTAACCACCCTTCTACTTTCTGATTCTGGTGGTATGATGTTGGTGGTATCCTGGGAGGTCAGGAATGTTGTATCCCACAGAGGTCATCCAGCTCTTGGAAACAAATAGAAGGTGGAGCAGGACAAGCACTGAGGTCACCCCCATACCACACAGGACATTCCCTCCAATAAGCCCGCCATCACCACATTTCTTATGACTCAGTGTTTACTAGATTGAGAGCTCCGTGAACACTGGGATAAGATTTTACTCACCTTTGTTCACAGTTCCCAGCTCAGGCCCGGCACTGAGGGGGCTTTGTCAGCAGTGTCATCAATGATTGAATAAAAGTGGTTTCTAACCCCCAATCATCCCATCTACACTCCTTCCCCGAATGTCCTGTAAGGGATGCTCTGCTTCCTGCCAGGGTGCTGCATGTCTCCTCTGTAGAGAGGCCCCTGCCCTACAACATCCACGCCTGGGGACACTCCCCTGTGGGGGCTCTGATGACAACGGGACTGCTCTCAGGACTTCCCTTCCTGGTTCACCCCGTCATGAGAAAGATGTGTCTGTGACATCTCCACCCATCCCTGGGCTGCCATAAGACCTTTCTGAACTAAAAGGGCTAGAGAATAGACCAAGTATCACTACTTCATATGCAAGGGTCCCCTTTCCCTGGTTCACTGACCTAGGGCAGAAGTGTTTAAGGTGTGAGTGGACATGTCCAGCCCTTGTCCTGCTAAGCCCACCCTTACGTGGAGGGCGTCCACTGCCAGGGCAGCCCCAAGGTCAAGGCTCCGGGGCCCGGCAGGGTCTCATGATCACATCCTCTCCCTCTTGGAGTTGGTGCTTCCCTCAGCATAAACTAGCTCTGAGTCCACCCTGTGGGTGTCCGTGGTCAGGTGCACAGGTTCACTGTGCAGTAAGCTCCTCTCCCATCCTCACTGCTCAGCCCAGGCTGCTCCTTGAGGATTTGGGGCACCTTTAACACACACCTCACCCCCACCCCCCAGAGACTCAGAGCAAACTCAGCAGGAAGGTCCCTCAGAGATGTACAGTAAGAACCTTCACTTCCTGATGAGGAAACTGAGGCCCAGAAGGACTAAGAGATTTTTCCCAGCTCCCTCACCACTTGATGGCAGCAGGGCCACCTCACAAGCCTTGGCTTCGGCTTCCTTGTCCAAAGCACCTAACTCTCCAACCAGGGACTCACATCTCAATTTCTGGGATTTTGGATCCAACATAGCTATTTCCACTGTTAAAGCAAAATATCAGATGGCTCTTTCCTGGGACTTATCTTTTATCACAGTTCTACATTTCTTTAGTCCTGTGTTTTTTTGTTTGTTCATTTTTTGTTTTAAAGAAGAGGGTCTTGTTGTGTCACCCAGATTGAAGTACAGGAACACAATCATAGCTTACTGCAGCCTCAAACTCCTGGACTCAAGCAACCCTCCCGCCTCAGCCTCCCAAGTAGCTATGACAACAGGCACCCACCAGTATGCAGAGCTCATTTATTATTATTATTATTATTATTATTATTCATAGAGGTGGGGTGTCACTATGTTGCCCAGGCTGGCCTTTAACCCCCAGCCTCAAGAGATCCTCCTGCCTCAGCCTCCCAAAGTGCTGGCATTACAGGTGGGAGCCACCGTGCCTGGCCCCGTCCTATTATTTATACTCAGTTTTCAATTTACTGACTGGTCCAAGGGGACCAAGGAACAAAAGTATCAAATTATATGTATATTTATGTGATTATCTATAAATCATGTGTCTTCTGAGTAGGAAGGTGTTCTTCCTCAGAGCAGGGACTCTGTCCACCCTGTTCACCAGATGTCCCCAGCATCTCCACGAATACCTGCTACAGAAAACAGTCAGTAAATATTGTCAAGTGAATCATTAACTGTCACTAGGAATAACTCACTTTTACCAAAGACTTCTAATCCCAACCATCACCCCAACCAAATTCTATCCTGGGTCAGTGTGGAAGCAATAAAAGCAAAGCTGTGGCACAGGCAATCTGAGATTTACTTTTTTTTTTTTTTTTGGGAGGAGGGTCATGTAGGTGCATTTAGTTGCACTGTTTTTTTGTGTGTGTGTGTATGCAGAGTCCTCGCTCTGTCACCCTAGGTAGAGTGCAGTGGCGTCATTGTAGCTCAGTGCAACCTCCACTCCTGGGCTCAAGCGATCCTCTTGCCTCAGCCTCCCAAGTAGCTGGGACTACAGGCATGTGCCATGACACCGGGCTGATTTTTTTTTCCTTGAGACAAGGTCTTGCTCTTGCTCAGGCTGGTCTCAAACCCCTGAGCTCAAGCAATCCACCTGCCTCGGCCTCCCAGAGAAGCTAGGATCATAGGCGTGAAGCACCACGCCCGGCCAACACAGGCAATGTGAGATTTAAATGCCAGCTTCACACACACCAAGGATGCTTTAAAGAATTCCCTACCCTCTTTGAGGCTATAATCCTCGCGTAGAAAGTAGGGCAGCACTCACCAATAGGGTTTGGGATGATTAAATAAAATAACACGAAGCTGAAAAGCATGCCAAACTTTTCTGCACACAGAGCTAAAGAACATGCATATTAGTCGCCGGGATACTTGTTAAAAACCTCTGGAGACAAGGCTCAAGAATCTCTTTCAGAGAAATTTCCCTAGAGATTCTCAATATGAAAAAAGGCCACCGTTAAACATACATCTTGGGAAAAGATCCCCCGAGCTCTGGTAGCTGTAGGAACAACTCAGCTAGATCAGAGCGAGTCCCTTGTCCATGGTGGCCTTTCTTCGGGAACTGTCCCCTCTTCCACATAAGGTGTCCCACTTGATAGGGGACACGAATGGGAACCCTGCTTCCCTAGTCTGGCTTTTAGCTCCTCCATTCTCCTTTAGGTCTATCCTGATTTATTTGCTGGAGAATCGCAGCTCTCATGTGGGTCATGTTTTTAGAAACATCCCTCTTATACTCTCCTCCTCTTGGAGATAGCACAGGCAGAGATGGGTTCTGGTTCTCTGCAGCCCCAGGCTTTCTCTTAAACCACCCAGGGGAGCTCAAGCAATCATGACTGGCAGAAGCCAGGTCAGTACAGAGGATCCAGAGGAGCCTGAGACCACGAGGGCAGCCCCCATGGGAGACAGTCAGAACCACGACATGGTCAGTGTCAGGCCAGTTCGGGTGGGAAGCATGTCGCAAGCCATTAAGGGGAGGATGCTGCCATGAGGATGAAGAGGAAGAACCAATGAGCGTGAGAAGAAAAACAAATGCATGTTGTTTAAACTCCTATGTGTCTGTACCAATTAGTTATTCAGTAATAGAAAACTATACAGAGATGACTATGTCTTCTCTCTTTATTTTTATTTTCAGACACATGTGTGTTAATCTCTGTGGGAGTAAAATACACACACACACAGTAAAAATACTACACTCACCTTTATGTGACTGTTCCTGAGCCTGTGCAAGGTGGACCCTGTAGAAGGGCATTTCAGACACTTCAGGAACTTCTCTTTAATATTACCAACCAGACCTCTCAGAGAATCAGCGAGGTACCATAATTACCTTCAGGTTAAATTTACTGGCAAACTTATCATCTATCCCTATTTTTTATGGTAAATTTTTATTAGCTCCTTGTACATATGAGCTTACCAAACAATCAAGTATCACATCCCTATATAGACAAACTAATAATTAAAGAAAAGCAGCAGAACAGCCACTATTTTTCTTAGATTTTTAAAAATTCATCCAAAATAACAATACACCCATCAAATGTTTATACAAATAACCTTTTTAAATGAAAAAATGGTATTTTCCAAAATAAAATAAAATTTCACAAGAGTTGCATTGTTTTACGTTACTGCACACCTCTTAATGTCTGGCTTAATGGAAGAAAGCTGACTTCTCATCTGCTTCTGTGCTCAATATGTTTTGATATGTTATTTTGGTTGAAGTACAGGAAGAAAATCTCACTTCACACAGACATGTAGTTGGAAAATGGAATTTAATAGCCTTTCAGATACTGAGGATTTTCTTATTTGATACTAGATCAAAACTCAACAAGTGGTAGTTTTCACAGGCTAGCTGCAACGTGGAATCTGAAATTTTATCAACGAACCTTTTGTATACTTTTACATTAAAACCCACTGGTCATCTTGCACTTTGGCTCTTTTACCCACTGGCAATCTGGAAAATACACACTAAATTATGCAGAATTTCCAAATACTGACATCTTGCACAATATCAAACAACCACATTCATTAATTTTACCACCAGGCTTACTAGAAAAATCTTTAACAGATACAAGTTTTCCAAAATTCTAATTTTTGCTTGAAAATATGAATGTCACTGGTGACAGTGACAGGCACACTTAGCTCATGTTCAAGAAAATGTTTACTATATACTCAAGCATAAACAACTATAGTTTGTCCATCAGTTGTTCTTTCGAGCAAAAATGATGATCCCTGCCACTGGTTCAGCTCCATCACACACATGTTTTCCTTAAGACAACCATCGCACTGAGGCATACAGCAGCAATGCTTTGTGGATACTTTGCATTTCATTACTCAGAATTGTAAAGAGACCTTTATTAGAGGGTTGAGACTTAATAAAAATTAATAACTTTTAGTCTTTCATCCAGGACATTCTTAAGTGAAAATGGCTTTTTCCCCCCCAACCACAAGTGTGTGGCAGGAAAGAAGACCACGACAATGACCACTGGTAGAATCTGGTGCCACTGCCTTTGTCCATGTTATGGCACCAGCAGTTTTCCCTGCCATTGCTTCTGCACCAACAGTGTGAGTGGCAATCAAGCTGTTCCAGGATAAACCATGAGATTCAAAAAGTTATTCAACCCTTTGAATATTTATCACTTGTGTCTGTTACTGAGCATTCACATAAAAGAATTCTTTGGAGTGAGTTGGTGCTGATACAGCAAGTTGAGCCACGTCTATAGATTTGCTCATTTGTAAGGTGAAAGTAAAATTCTGTAAACAAGATATTAACTTAGGTCTTCATGTATACAGCTAAATCTTTAATTCAATGAGTCCTGATAACATTTGAAGTGGCACTGCCCCTAATTTTACTGACTTTTCATCCAGTTGGCATTCAGGAATGTCAGCTGTTCAGGACTTTGTTAGTCTCTCAGCCATTGTGTGGGCTTCTCCAGCCAAAGCAATGTGGTAACTTACCCTGTACACGGCTTCAGTGGTTCTAGTTTGAAAAGCTGGAACAAATTTTGGCTTTTAAAGAACTCATAGTCTGTACACTTAAATATTCAATTCCTTTTGCTTTAAACTCTGAATGACTGATCTTGAAAGAATGCCACAACTTAACTGGCACCATAATACTACATGAAAATGCTCTTGCATAAGACACAATAAGGTACATTATGAACATCTACAAAGCCGAAAAGACAGCTTTCATTATAATTTCGTTTCTTTCCTTTTTTTAAATGCTTATTTGCAGCTACGCCCAGCTTTTTTGGCATAGAGTCCACTTGTTGATATGTCCTTTTCAGTATCTTTAAACATAGAAGTTGCAGTTATGGGTTGAAAAAGCAAGTCTTCTAATAATCTCCCTTTTTAAAAAAATTTTTTTATTTCAGAATATTATGGGGGTACAACACTTTGGTTATATATATTGCCTATGCACTGCCCAAGTCAGAGCTACTATCGTGGACATCCCCCAAACTGTGCACCCCGCACCCATTAGGTCAGAGTTTTCCCATCCCCTCTACCCCCTCCCTCCTGCCCACCCCCTGATGAATATTATCTCCATGTGTGACATAAGTATTGATCAATTAGTACCAATTTGATGGTGAGTACCAGTGATGCTTGTTTTTCTATTCTTGTGACACTTTGCTTCAAAGAATGAGCTCTAGCTCCACCCAGGATAATACCAGATGTGTTAATTCACCGTTGTTTTTTATTGCTGAGTAATACTCCACTGTATACATATACCACATTTTATTAATCCACTCGTGTATTGATGGGCACCTGGGTTGCTTCCACATATTTGCAGTTGTGAATTGTGCTGCTATAAACATTCGAGTGCAGATGTCTTTATTATAGAATGTCTTTTTCTCCTTTTGGTAAATACCCATTAGTGGGATTGCTGGGTCAAATGGTAATTCTACTTTCAGTTCTTTGAGGTGTCTCCATATTACTTTCCATAGAGGTTGTACTAATTTGCAGTCCCACCAGCAGTGTATGGTGTTCCTATCTGTCTGCATCCCTAGTAACATTTGTTTTGGGACTTTTTGATATAAGCCAATCTCACTGGAGTTAAGTGATATCTCATTGTGGTTTTGATTTGCATTTCCCTGATGAGTAGAGTGGTTGAGCAATTTTTTATATGTTTGCTGGCCATTATTCTGTCTTCTTTTGAAAAGTTTTTCTTTGAAAGCATTCCTCCTTAAAACTGGAACCAGACAAGGTTGTCCACTATCTCCACTTCTATTCAACATAATGCTGGAAGTCCTTGCCAGAGCAATCAGACAAGAGAGAGGAATCAAGGGTGTCCAAACAGGGGCAGAAGAGATCAAACTTTCACTCTTAGTGGATGAGATGATATTATATCTAGAAAACACCAAAGATTCAACCAAGAGACTACTGGAATTTATAAATGAATTCAGCAAAGTCTCAGGATACAAAATCAATGCACACAAGTCAATGGCCTTCGTGTACACCAATGACAGTAGAGCCAAGAATTGGGTCAAAGATGCAATACCTTTCACAATAGCACCAAAGAAAATTAAATATTTAGGAACATATCTAACTAAGGAGGTGAGAGACCTATATAGAGAGAACTATGAAACACTGAGAAAAGAAATTGCACAGGATGTAAACAGATGGAAAACCCTACCATGCTCTTGGATCGGTAGAATCAACATTGTTAAAATGTCTATACTACCTAAAGTGATTTACAGAATCAGTGCAGTCCCTATCAAAATACCAACATCATTTCTTGCAGATCTAGAAAAAGTAATTCTGTGCTTTGTGTGGAACCAGAGAAGACCCTGTCTAGCCAAAGCAATCTTAAGCAAAAAGAACAAATTGGGAGGCATCAATCTACCAGACTTCAAACTATACTTCAAGGCTATAGTAACCAAAACAGCATGGTACTGGCACAAGAACAGAGACATAGACCAATGGAACAGGACTGAGAGCCCAGATATAAAACCATCCTCACATTGTCATCTGATCTTTGACAAAGTAGACAAAAACATGCACTGGGGAAAAGAATCCCTATTCAATAAATGGTGCTGGGAAAACTAGATGGCCACATGTAGAAAACTGAAACTAGATCCACACCTCTCACCTCTCACAAAAATCAACTCACGATAGATAACAGACTTAAACCTAAGAGGTGAAACCATAAGAATTCTAGAAGAAAACGTTGGAAAAATCCTTACAGACATTGGCTTAGGCAAAGAATTTATGAAGACCCCCAAAGCAATCACAGCAGCCACAAAAATAAATAAATGGGACCTGATCAAATTAAAAAGCTTCTTCTGCACAGCCAAGGAAACTATTACTATAATCTCCCTTTTTTAAGCCAACAATTCATCCTGCTTCACCTCGTTCAGCGTGGGTAGGGGGTCCGGGCGCTAGACAAGGCACCAGTATCTCAGGGGAGGGAACAGAGAAGCTTAAAGGAAGGGAGGGAAGGGAAATCACCGAGCCCGACCAGGTGGGGCTTCTCACAGCAGGAGCACCGCCACGTGGGCCCCGGCACAGGGTGCGTGGAGGCCGGGCAGCCGTTCACGCCAGCCCGGGGATGGGCCACTCGGGATAGGCCACGCTGGCTCCAAGCGGCTCTGGACACGCGCCCCCGCCCCCGGCTGGGCTGTGCAGCCGGCCTCGCTCCTCCCCTGGACCTACCGCTCCCGACACGGCAGCCACCATCGCCGGCTCCTGGTTCTCTCCGCTGGCAGCGGCCGGCAACATCTGAAGCGGCTGAGGAACAGTTGGGGGCGCGCCTTCTCCTCCCGGCCGCTGACTGCCGGAGAATTCCGGAAACAGCCGAAGAAGGTGACCCCTGGGGACTCCGCCCCTCCGATTCCGAAGACCAAGCTTCGGCTCTGTCTTCAGCCACTGTTACTGAGATCCCGCAATAAAGTCACTAAGAAAGCATTCTTTCTTTCTTTCTTTCTTTTTTTTTTTGACTAGAAGTAAAGCAGAGTTCCATTTTAAAGTCTCATCTTAACGAAAATTTAAATTTAAAGGCCTCAGTTTCCCCATTTTTATTTTCCTTAGGCCCAATTACATAGAAGGCACTCCCGTGGGGGGAGACTTTCCAGTTGGCTGCAGCCTGGGTTCTCTGTAAACGAATTCAGGTCAATGCAACTTCAAGACTTCTGTGAACCAGCCCCTCACCTACAACATCCAGAACACTCTGATCTCATCAGGCAGTCGCTTCCACCAAGCAAGAGGGAAATGTTTGCTCTGCTGTTGGCTCAGATTATCTGAAAGAATAGAACAGACACCAGAAAATTGATGAAAGTAGAGAATATCTTATGGATTTCAACTTTTCCATAATGCCAATTAGCTTAGACCAATGAACGTAATCAAATTTGAGGAAATCTCTCAATAAAGGGTTAACGGAAGGCAAAATAAATGGGAGACACAGATGCTATCTAGCGTTGGCAAGAGGGTAGATAAAAGAGTATTCTCATAAATGATTGACAATACGAATTGAAACATTTTTTAGCTGGACTGCAGTGGCACAATGAGAGCTCACTGCAGCGTACAACTCATGGGCTTCAAGCGATCCTCCTGCTGCAGCCTCCAGATTCTTTGAGATTACAGGCGTGACCAACTGTCCTGGGCTCTGATAAATTTTCTTTGAAAGGCAGCAGGGCAGGAATAGCAAAATTAGAAAATTACCATCACTTTTATCCAGGAAATCCTTTAATAGGAGTACAACCTAGAGAAGTACTTACACAATTAATAATATACAAAAACAAGCATATTCACATATATATGTTCGCATATATGTATACGTGTATATCCCCTGAAACACTATTTATAATTATAAATATTGGATCCAATTTCATGTCCATTAATTTGAGAACATTTAAATAAATAATAGATCATCCATCCCATGAAAGGTTACACAGTTGTTGAAGACAACAAGGCAGATGATGAAAATGCTGATGGTGATAGACTGATAGCGCTAATGTACACTGATCATTTACTGAGCCCAGGGCTCAGTGCTTTAGCTGAGGGTCTCATTTAAAACTAAAGACAACACACACAGAAAACGCTCCTATTTTACCTATTTTTTAAAAAAATAAGGAATGGAGCCATGGAAAATTCAAGAATCTTGGTCAAAGTCAAACCAAGGCTCAGTCTGTTTTCCACAGAGAGTCTGTACCTTGTGGGATCTGAGTTCTCTCGTCTCTTGTTCTCCATTTTAGGCAATTCCAGGGAGAAAGAAAAAATACTACCTCACATGTCCTGAACTGTTCTGACACTCACAGCCAGAATGGGTTGTTTCATGTTGGAAATAAACCATCTGAGATACAGAATACCAATCTCAGACAAGATTACTCTGAGACCATGACAAAATGAAACAAAACAAGGCCACCTCATGAGCTTGTCCAAGCACACACAAAACAAGCTCAATGTACAACCAACAAAATACGAAAAATCCTCCTCTTTTCTTAGGTAAACGACTGTTACTTCTGTACCCCAGTCATAGACTTGCTCTCTGACAGTATCCAATACGGAACAAACTCTGCTTCCTTAGACACTCCTCCAAATCACCCAAACAAAGCCCAAATCCTACGATAGGTTCTTTCTGTCACCCTCTTCCACCAAGGGGCATGTTCTCCTTAATTGCAAGGAATAAAAAACACAACTTGTTAATGACAAGTGTGTTCCACTTAGATTTGTCTTCAGGGCATTGACACCAGCTTTCCCTGAATAAAAAGCTATAAAACCCAGCCTCAGGAAGAAACCTTTATATGGGTCTGTGTGAGACCTAGGCTCCGGGTTTCCAGAACTTGTTTTTACCCTTGGAAAAAATAATACATTCTTTCTGCTAAACACCTTCAGTATTTCAGTAATGTGAACCTTGGGGGATCCAGCAGAATTCTTCAGCATCTGATTCAAAGTTGAGGGACTGAGGATAAGATTAAAAGAGAGATTGTTAATAAAGAATGTGCATCACTAACAAACAGCTTAAAAGGACCCAGGATCAGCCAAAACTCAGAGCCCCTATCTGGGCTAGAAACGCCCACCTTTCAGTTAACAGATGAATTAGGACCCCATTACCAAACAGACAAGCAGACACTGACCCTGCATGCACATCCTATCTGGCCCCGAGCTTGGCACCCTGTGCTCTTCTGCCTTGTCTAACTGCACCAGCTCCAGAAGGTACTGAGCCCAAGACTCCTGGAAAGATTATGTACAGCTACCATATTAATAGTAAAACTGTCGGAAATTTTGGTTACTGGCAAAGTTACAGGACACTCATGCCCACATACTGAAGGAAATGCTACATTTCTTTAAAAGATTAGTGAAAATAAAGGTAACATTTTTACACCACCCAAGCAAATGGATGATGTTTTCAAACAGATTTCTCGGAATCCCGTAGCAAAGTCTGTCGTGCCTGGTTTTGCGTCCCGGCGGCCTCGGCCCAACACGACGGGGACTTGCAGGACCGTGCGGCCTCCTCGGTGAAAGTGCGTCGCCTTCCCGCCCTTCCTCGCCCATAAACTGCCGGACATGGCTGCAAGTCCCTTCTCCTGATGCGTGTGAATTCTGCACGGTCTTCACGGCTCATTTTCTTCCGGACACCTGTTACTCGCCTTGGGGTTTATCTTTCTTCTCCTTTTAATCCCTTGCAAGTTCTGATTTCTAGAATATGTCCTAAAAATGATCCTGCAAATTTTTTTTTTAAACCTTCTCTTCTTGCTATTATGGTTTCCATTTTCTAGAGCTCTGCTTTTAAGTAGGTCCTGGGACAAGCCCACCAGCTCCACGGGACTTCAAACTCGGTAGCGTGAATGACGTCACTTCCCCCATGGTGTGCTGGCCTGCTATTGGCCACGTGGGCGGGATGGGAGGAGAAAGGTAGAACAGGGGGCGGGGCTTGTGTTGGAAGGCGGGGAATGGCCGGCGACATTGGTAAGGGGCGTGGCTTATGTAGATGAGGCAGCTCCAGGGCCTTCTGTTTAGCCACCTGTTTACATGCCATAGGACTTCCTGTGCCATGGGAACCAGTCCAGGACTGTTGCTTGAATTTGAGCTAGAATTCTGTGTGGAGGAGCTTGGGGACTTGAGGGTGAGGAGAACCTAGAGATGTCATGTGAATCATGTAAAATATAAAAGGCAATGCCTGGGAGGCAGATACAACTATTCTCACATGGTGGGTCAGATGTCTTAAAAGTGGAGTTAGTCATCGCAATGGAAGGCTTCTATGTTTTACTCCACATCGTCTTATTTGGGCTATTTTTCTAACTATGTAGAAGTTGACTGAAAACTTGTGTATTGAGGTATAGCAAATGGGATTTACCTTCTTCTTTGGGGTTTAATAACTGGGCTGATATTGACCTTATATGTTCCCTTTTCAGTTTCTCGTTCTCCTAATCTTTTTGTAGCACTCTAACCCCAGGTTCGTTCTTGCAGAGTTCCTGAGGCCTGTCACAGACACCAGAGGTGAAGCAACCTTGGCCGGGGGAACATCGCTTACTGTCTCTTGCTCTCTGTTGCTTTACTACTATTGCAGTCAGTAGTTGGGTTGGTTTTTTTTAACATTTGCTCTGTGATTTTATAATTTCTCTGTGTGTGTGTCCACATGTTAGCATTAGGTATAAGCTTGCAGGGACACATTTGAATTGGATGTAGGAACCTCAGGTCATGTCCTCTAGGTTCTGCCTCATCTCTGGCTGTCCCTTCCCTCCAAGTTTGCTGGACTCTGTTGGAGAACACCAACCCTCACCTCTGCTGTTAGACATCCTGTGCAAATAAATGCCTCTGTGACACTAGGAACATTCCAGCAACACTTCCCTCCCTGATTCCTACTGTCTGGGCCTAGGAAATACCTAGGGGTAACTGGGAAGTGGTATTCTCTCCCATGGTTACCACACTCTCTGCTATGATAGGCCCACGAGTCAGGATAATTCTCTCACCCATGGAAAGGTCTTGCAATTATAGTCCAAGGCTCTAAAATGCCAAGGCTTCTGAGCTGTTCAGAGATACTACTGTTTCAGGGACATTAGGTCAGCTGTGTGGTCTCCAGTACTATCTCTGCACAGCGGGCCTCCTCCAGTCCTGGTACCACCACTAGCCTGGTAGGGACTAGGGACCACCTCCTATACTTCCCTGTGTGTCATATGGGCAGGACAGTACCCCACAGCTCATCTGGCTGTGCACAGGATGAAATAACCCAACTGCACACTTAGCACAGTGTGGTTCCCAGTATGATATGTACTGACAGGAAACAATAGCTTTTCTGTACTTGTACAGCACAACATGCAGAAAAATGCATAAGTAAAAATGTACACCTTAATAAATTATTTCAAATTAAGATACCCCTCATTTAGATAAACACTTAGAACATATGTAGCTTCTAGAAGCTTCCCACATATCCGTTCCTACCATACACCCCTCGCTGACCTGAGCACATACTACAGTCTTATCTGAGTGATATTCACTTCCTTGTTTATGTTGTAACTTTCTGCTTATTGTGCACTTCTAACAGCTCTGAGTTTTACCTCTAATCACACAGTATGTATTCTCTCATGCCTGGCTTTTTCTCACTAACAATTATGGATGTAATAGTCAATAGTGATTCATCCATTTTCATTATTAATGAAATATGCCATCATCTATTTATCCATTCTCTGGGTGGTCGACATTGGGCTGTCTCCAGTTTGTGGCTGTTGGGCACAACATGGCTATGCTCCTTCCTCTACAGGTGTCCTGGGGCACAGAAGCACTCATACCTCCCTGGGTCACACAACAAACAGTGGAATTCAAGGGTCCTGTGTTATTGCGATTGAAGCTTTTTTTGGTTAAAAAGTTTATGAAGCAAAGTAAGCAGATTATACACTTTATGTGAACAAAATAAAACAGAACTGAATACACATGATGTATCGAATATGTAGATTCAAGATTTCGTGTCAAAGTGCTAATCATTGTATTTCTTGTGCACATCCTCGGAACTCCATTCGAGCTTGACATCTTGTCAGATTTCATGTAGAATAGCTAGATTTCCATTCAGTAAGGGGACAGCAGGACTCTAGCAAGAGGCCTGGATTGCACATCCATTTCTCTTGGGAAATGTTTGTGCTTTGGGCTCTCCAGAACCGCAGGAGAAGGGTTAGGAAATACAGGTCTGGGGTGGTGGGAGCAGGAGAGGGTGGTCCTGCTCCTGGTGAAGGGCTTGGGCCTAAATCTGGGGAGACAGGCTGGGAAAGGCAAGCATCCCCAGAACCAGGGGAGGGGAGAGGAGATAAAAGGCTGTTTTATGGGAAGAAAGTAGGCTGGGGGATGAAAGATCAGGGCAGGTGTGTGTGTGCAGAATGCATGGGGGAGTTCCAGAGAGACGGGGCTGCCCATCTGAGGTCAGGGAAAAGAAGTTTCTTGGTATCACATCACTCTCCTGCTCTTCCTCCTCCCCTCCTTCTCTCCCACTCCACCCCCCCATGCCCTGTGTCCAGGTCTCCCTCCCCTTCCTCCTCCACCTCTAAAGGTATGCAGGCAGCTCTAGGCTCTAAATATTTGTGTGTTCCCCAAATTCATATATTGAAATCCTAACCCCCAAGTAATATTAGCAGGAGGCCGGACTTTTTGGGATTAGATTGTGTCTTGAGTGCAGAGCCCTCATAGACGGAGTCAGTGCCCTTATAAGAGAGGCCCTGGAGAACAGCCTTGCTCCTTCTATCATGTGAGGACACAGAGAGAAAGGGCCATCTGTCAATGAGAAAAGGGGCCCTGACCAGATGCTGAGTCTGCTGGCACATTCGACTTGGACTTTCCAGCCTCTAGAATTGTGACAAACAACTTTCTGTTGTTTATAAGCCATCCTGTCCATGGTGTTTGGTTATAGCAGCCTGAAAAATATAAGACAGGGGGCCATAGGGATCTGCTCAGGAGGCTCACACTAATGTTTTAATTCATTCTGAAATCAGAAGAGAAATAATTTTTAGGTCACAGTAAATGATTTACCATCTTTTAGTACATTTTCTCTATGCCAACATAGTGGTAAGATATATTTTTTAATATTTTATGGATGAGGTGCCCTATGAAGCCAAAAGTGCCCTCAGCACAAGGAAGTCATTACGTAAATTGGATACTTGACATGTCAGCATTTATAGTGAATTTCACCTGAAAGCAAACATCTGCACAGCAAACCCAAGGAAAGAGAATGACTCAGAGTTTTCAGTGCAAGTCTTTGTCCTTCGTGGCCTCTAGTAAGGAGCTTCCTTCCTCTAGTGAGAGGGGTTCTATGTGGAGGCCGCAGCAGAGTCCCTCAGTCTGAGCCTTCAGCTCTGACAGTTCAGCCTCAGTGCATCTCCTCTCCTTCTAGTGCTGGAGGTTCTCAGAGCTCAGGGGAAGAATGGGTTCTTGAAGATCACAGGTGTGGCTTCTTGTGTTAAGGGCGGTGAGGAAGAGATGCAGTATGCACCTTATCAGTGACCCAGTTTTCTCCAAATCCACAAGGATGAGCTGAAGTGAAATAGTGGTTTAAGGAGGCCAGGTCACAAAGAAGTCCCCGTGGAACACGGCAGCACAGGGGCAGCTCCTGCATGAGTGACCCCACCACATGCTCCTGGACCACGGCCAGTCTAGCCCTGTGGGCCCTGGAGACTGTGGTGGGAAGGGGATAAGGAGACAGACAGACATCCACAAGGAGAAGTGCAGTTTCCCAAAAGTGTGTGAGAAGAAAAACAGTGAATAAATCTATTGAAACCAAAGGTGTTTTAAAATTATGGCAGGTTGAGGATTCTTCTCTTCATGTTGAAATAAAGTCTCTTGAGATGCCCCTCATCAGTCAGAAAGTGTCACAGGACCCCACATCACCTTAGAGCTGTTGACCCTCACAGACAAGGCTCAGTGTGACAGAGCCTCAAGGTTGCTGGGCTTCTCTTTGAAGGTCTCCAATGACGGGGACCCTCCCCCCAGGAGCCCCTTCCAGAATGGGCTTCCCTGCGCTGACCCTTCCACACACCCTCTTTCAAAACTCCGAGGATTTCTCCTTGCCATTCTTGCATGTTCAGAGAAAAACATTAAGGCAACAATATATTCCAGCACCTTTCTTTTTATTGAGGACTATATTGAAGTCATTCATCAAACTGTTTCAATGAAAATTGTCCTTGGGGCTTCTCCCCAAAGGAATAAGTAAAATTTTATACATTTTGCTTTTACTCTCTACCAATCTTTCACACAATTGGGAGAGTCAAATTCTGAAGATAATATTGTATTTGGCCTATGTGTAGTTAGCTTAGTAAAAGCATGTATTTCCCAACTGCCTACCAGTATTGCCGTTAACATATCCCCATTATAATGTTCACTCAATTTCCCTCCAAGGCAACATGTTTGCTTTCCTGTGACATGAAGGCAATGTGGCATCCCTCTCTCCCTACTTCATCCTCCACTGATATCTATGGTTTGTTTTGATCTTTACCTTCCAAAAAAATAAAACTCTGTATATGTAACTTACGAATTTAGTTACAATTCAATAGGGTCTCTTTCCTACTTGTCTGAGGCATTTAAAACTTTCCTATTTATCTCCTTGAATACATGTAGTAAATCAGATGATGTTCATTTTCAAGAAGAGTGGGCATTAGGGCATTTTCTATGGAATAGGATGCTAGGTGTGCCTGTGTTGGCACATACCAGTAACCTCTGAGGAATATAGGTCATGGCCAGGGAGAGGATATATGTCCAGTATTGTTTAGTGTGTTGGCACTAATCTACTTTAATTTCAAAATATTAAGGGGGTATAAATGTTTCTGTTACATGGCATGAGTCAGGGCTATAAATGTGCGCATCACCCGAATAGTATTCAACGTAACTATTAGGTGGGTTTTCATCCCTCCTCCAACCCCCTGCTTCATTTCCAATGACTTTTACTTCCCTCTGTGCACTTGTGTGCCCATTGGTTAGTTCCAATTTGTTAAAGAGTACATGTGGTGTTGGTTTTTCCATTCTTGAGCTACTTTGCTTAGGATAATGGTCTCTAATTCCTCCCAAATTGCTGCAGAGGGCATTAATTCATCCTGTTTATGGTTGTATAGTACTCCATGGTATACATATACCACATTTTGTTAATCCACCCATGAATCAATGGACACATGGGTTGATACCAGATCTTTGTAATTGTGAATTGTGCTGCAGTAAGCGTTCAAGTGCAGGTGTCTTTTTAATAAAATGACTGCTTTTCCTTTGGGTAGATACCCAGTAGTGGGATTGCTGGATTGAATGGTAGGTCTATTTTTAGCTCTTTGAGAAGTCTCCATAGTGTTCGTGCTAATTTGCAGTCCCACCAACAGTGTATGAGCGTTTCTTTATCTGTCCATCTGTACCAGCATCTATTGGTTTTGGCCTTTTTAATAAAAGCCATTCTAACAGGAGTAAAGTGATATCTCATTGTGGTTTTAATTTGCATTCCCTGATGATTAGTGATGTTGAACATTTTTTTCATATGTTGGTTGGCCATTTGTGTATCTTCTTTTGAAAAACTACTGGTCATGCCTTTTGCCCACTTTTTAATGGGGTAATGTATTTATTTCATGCTGATTTGTTTGAGTTCTTTGTAGATTCTTGATATTAGCCCTTTGTTGGATGTGTAGATTGTGAATATTTGCTCCCATTCTGTAGGTTTTCTATTTGCTCTGTTGATTATTTCCTCAGTTGTGGTGAAGATTTTTATTAATAATTTAATCAAGTCCCATTTATTTATTTTTGTTGTTGCTGTAATTGCCATTGGGGTCTTAGTCACAAATTCTTTGCCTAGACCAGTATCTAGAAGAGTTTTTCCTACATTTCTTCTGGAGTTTTTGTGGTTTCATGCCTTACATTTATGTCTTTTATCCATCTTGAATTAATTTTTGTCAGTGGTATGAGAGAGGGGTCCTGTTTCATTCTTCCATGTGGTGATCCAATTTTCCCAGTACCATTTATTGAATAGGGCTTCTTTTCCCCAGTGTATATTGTTGTATGCTTTGTCAAAGATCAGTTGGCTGTAGGTAGATGGTTTTACATCTGGGTTCTCCATTCTGTTCCATTGGTCTACGTCTCTATTTTTGTACCAATTCCATGTTGATTTGGTTACTACAGACTTGTAATGTAGTTTGAAGTCTGATAATGTGATGCCTCCAGCTTTGTTCTTTTTGCTTACTATTGCTTTGGCTATTCGGGTTCTTTTCTGGTTCCAAATGAAGGGTACAATTATTTTTTCTAGATCTGTGAAATACAATGTTGGTATTTTGATGGGGATTGCATTGAATCTGTAAATCACATTGGTTAGTATGAACATTTTAACAATGTTGATTATACCAATCCATGAGAATGATATGTTTTTCCATTTATTTGTGTCATCTGCAATTTCTTTCCTCAGTATTTCATAGTTCTCCTTGTACAGATCTTTCATCTCCTTGGTTAATTATATTCCTAGGTATTTTATTTCCTTTGTAGCTCTTGTGAATGGTATTAAGACATTGATTTGACTCCCAGCTTGACTGATTTGGGTATATAGAAATGCTACTGAGTTGTGTACATTGATTTTATAACCTGAGACTTTGCTGAATTTATTTATCAATTCCAGGAGTCTCTTGGTGGAGTCTTTGGGATTTTCTAGATATAAGATCATATCATCAGTGAAAAGTGATAGTTTGACATTCCCTTTCTTGATTTGGATACGCTTTATTTATTTCTCTTGCCTGATTTCTCTGGCTAGGACTTCCAGTACTATGTTGAATAGAAGTGGTGACAGGGGGCACCCTTGTCTTGTTCCAGTTCTTAGGGGGCATGCTTTCAACTTTTCCCACAACTTTTATGATGTTGGCTGTGGTTACGTCATATATGGCTTTTATAATTTTGAGTTATTTTCCTTCTATGCTAGTGTGTTGAGGGTTTCTATCATGAAAGAGCGCTGGATTTTGTTGAATGCTTCTTCTGCATATATTGAGATGATCATATGGTTTTTGTTTTTGCTTCTGTTTATGTGGTCAATCATATTTATTGATTTACATATATTGAACCATCCTTGCAACCCTTGGATGAAGTCCACTTGGTCATGGTGGATTATTTTTTGATGTGTTGTTGAATTCAGTTTGCTAATATTTTCTTGAGGTTTGTTGCGTCTATATTCATAAGGGATATTGAGCTGTAGTTTTTTTTTGTTGTTGTTGTTGTGCCCTTTCGTGGCTTTGGTATCAAGGTGATACTGGCTTCATAGAATGAGTTGGGGAGGATTCCCACCTTCTCAATGTTGTGGAATCATTTCTGCAGTACGGGTACCAGTTCTTCTTTGTAGGTCTAGTAGAATTTGGCTGTGAATCCTTTTGATCCAGGGCTTTTTTTTTGTTGGAAGTCTTTTTATTACTGCATTGATATTGCTGCTCATTATTTGTCTGTTCAGGAGTTCTATTTCTTCCCGATTGAGTCTTGGCAGGTTGTGTGTTTCCAGGAATTTGTCCATTTCCTTTAAATTTTCTAGTTTATGTGCATAGAGATTTTCATAATATTCACAGATGATGTTTTCTGTTTCTGTGCTATGAGTTGTAATCTATCCCTTTTTATTTCTGATTGAGCTTATTTGGTTCCTGTCTATTCTATGCCTGATTAATCCAGCAAGAGGTCTATCCATTTTGTTTATCTTTTCAAAGAACCAACTTTGTGTCTCACTGACCTTTTTTATTTTTTTTCCATTTCATTTACTTCTGCTCTGACCTTTGTTATTTGTTTTCTTTGCTCACTTTGGGTTTGTTTGGTCTTCCTTTTCTAGTTCCTTGAGATGTGATATTAGGTTGTTACTTTGTGGTCTTTCTGACTTTTTAATGTGGGCATTTAAGGCTATTACTTTTTCTCTTAGGAATGCTTTTACTGAATCCCACAGATTTTGATAGCTTGTGTCCCCTTTGTCATTCAGTTCAAAGAATCTTTTGATTTCCCTCTTAATTTCATTATTGACCCAATAATCATTCAGCAGCAGGTTGTTCAATTTCTGTGACTTATCTTTGAATGGAATGTTACTCTTGGAATTGATTTCTCATTTTATTCTGCTATGGTCTGAGAAGTAATATGGTATGACTTTGATTTTTTAAAATTTGTTGAGACATGTTTTGTGGCCTAAGATATGATCAGTCTTGCAGAATGTCCTATGTTCTGATGAGAAGAATGTATATTCAGTAGTTTTTGGGTAGAATGTTCTGTAAATGTCTATTAGGTCCATTTGTTTTAGGGTCCCACTTAAGTTTAGTGTTTATTTATTTTCCCCTTTGATGATTTGTCCAGCTCTGATAGTGGGGTGTTGATGTCCCTGGCAATTAAGATGCTGCTACTTATTTCCTTTCTTAGCTCTAGCAGAATTTGTTTTGTGTATCTGGGAGATCCTGTGTTAGGTGCACATATATTTAGGCTTGTTATGTCTTCCTGTTGAATTGCTCCCTTTACCATTTTTTACCATTTTTTCATCCATTCAGCTAGCCTATGTCTTTCGAGTGATGCATTTAAACCGTTAATGTTGAGATAGAGAATTGATATGTGGATGCTGTTGTGTTCATCATGTTGGGTAGTACCTTGTTGCTTTGTATTTCCTCTTGTGTTATTGTTTTATAAGAGTTGTGAGCTTTAGCTTTTTTGGATGATTTTACACAGGTGGATATCTATTGTGCTGATTCATGTACAATGCAGTTCTGAGTATTTCCTGCAGGGCAGGTCTGGTCATGACAAATTTTCTCAATGTTTGTTTGTCTGGAAAAGACTTAATTTCTCCATCAATTGTAAAAATCAGTTTTCCAGGATACAAAAAGTTGTTCTGTTGTTCTGTTTAAGAAGATTGAAGATGGTTCCCCACTCCCTTATGGCTTGTAGGGTTTCTGCTGGGGAGTCTGCTCTTAGCCTGATGGGTTTTCCTTTGTAAGTCAGTTGTTGCTTCTTTCTAGCTGCTTGTAGAATTTTCTCCTTCACTTTGACTTTGGCCATGTTGCTTACTATGTGTCTTGGAGATGTCCTATTTGCTATGAATCTTCCCAGTGTTCGATGACCATCTTGTATCTGGATGTCTGGATCTCTGGCAATACCAGGGAAGTTTCCCTCTATAAATTCCACAAACAGATTTTCGAGGCTTTTAGCCCTTTCTTCGTTTCCCTCAGGGATACCTATAATTCACATAATCCCATATCTCTCTAAGTGATTGCTCCACCTTTTTTGTTCTCTTCTCTGCCTCTTTAAATGACTGGGTTAGCTCAAGAGGCTTGTATTCAATCTCTGAGATTCTTTATTCTCCTTGGTTTAGTCTGTTGCTGAAACTTTCTGCTGTGTTTTGAAATTCCCTAAGTGACTCTTTCATTTCTTTAAGTTCTATATCCTGTCTTAGGTTGTCTAGCTCCTTAGCGACTTTTGCATTCATTTCCTGAAAATTTCTTTGTCTTTTTTTTTGTTGGTTTTCAACTTTGTCTTCAATTCCATTCATCTTATTTGCCATCCATATTCCAAATTCCCTTTCTGTCATTCTGGCAATTTCCTTGTGGTTGGAGCTCCATTGTGATCCCTTGGGGGTGTCGATCTGTTTTGTTTTTTCATGTTGCCAAGGTTTTCTTGCTGGTTTCTTCTCATCTGCAACCTTTTTTCTCAACTTAGGGCTAATAGGTTTGCAGGGCACCTGTTTTTTTCTGGGAACTCTCCTGCTTAGTTAGAAGGAGGGAGTGTCCCTAGGTGGCAGGGACACTGAAATGTTGACACAACAGGGGATGGACATGTGCACTAGAAGCCTGTAATGCTGCTGTTCTGATTTGTCCTGTCCACCTGTTATTGCCACTGTTCAAGCCTGTGCAGGATGATCTTTGTGCTGGGTGTTTGTTCACCAGATAGTTGCAGGAAGGACAAGTTGGGAGCTGGGTGAGACCCTTTCCATGGAGCCTGGTGTTGTGAGGATTGCTCTGCCCAGGTCTCCCCACAGAGGTGGCAGTGGCAACTGGGTGAGGCTATCTAGGCAGTGGTGATGGGTTCCGAACCCTGGGCTGAGGGCATTTACTCTTATCAGGTCCCAGTGTACAGGCGGTTCAAGGCTGGGGGTGTCCCTGGCAGGGCGTTGGACCTTGGAGCAGTTCTGCTGACCCTGTGGCAGTGGTGGAGTCTCAGAGGTGGGGTCTTGGGGTCAAGGTGTGGTACGAGAATCTTGGGGGTGGTGTCCCAGGCCTGGAAGGAGCTCTGGAGCCACAGGGGCAGAGCCTCGGGCTCTGGCATTAGAGCGTCAGAGCCAGGACTGGGGAGGAGCCCGAAGCAGGGCTTCTGAACAGGGCCTCAGAGCCAGAAACAGACCCTAAGAGCCAGAAGCAGGGCCCCTGAGGGAGGTGGGGCTGATCTGACCTGGAGGGTGGAGTCGGGCCGAGCAGGCAGCGGGCTGTTCTGCAGGCTCGGACACTGCCTAGATGCCAAGTCACCCAGGCAGACGTCAGTTCTAGCAGCCCAGGGACCATGGACTTTTCCCCGTCTACCCCAGGACCTGCTGAAGCAGTCACCCAAAGCCTCCCAGGTCAGAGCCTGCAGCGCCCCAGTCAATTCCTGTGCTCTGATCCCGTTGTGCTGTAGGGGAGAAGCGCTTGGCTTCCAGTCACAGGGTATGGCTCAGCGGAGCCTCCAGTTAGTCCACTCCCTCCCCAGCCCGGTGCTGACCTGGTGCCATGCAGCCGGCCGAGAGCTCAGGATGTCTTTAGCTGCTGCAATGACTCTGCACAGACTCCAGGAAGGTCCCAGGTCTGACGAGGTAGAGGTCTGTGGCAGTGCAGGGACCCATCTCACAACTGGCACAGCGCCAGCAGAGTAAGCACCCTAGTGCTTTCTCCTCCTATTCTTCCTGGGTTCTTTGATCTTGTTATAAATATCGCCATGTCACCTTTTTTCGCCACACTGAGTGTCCTGCGTTGCTTCTCTGTGATTTCACAACTTTGCTTCAGAGAAGAGCGATCACTATGTAGGCAGTTGCCTGCATTTTTTGCTTCTTTCTTTGGGAGCAGCGTGCTGGCAGGCTGCTTCTACTCCACCATTTTTTTCCTCTTCTCTGAAAACATTAAACATTAAATATTTTCATAGGCTTGCCATTAGATCAAAACCAAATCTCTGAGTTTCAATATTTTGGGGGTGCCTTCTAGCGGAATTTATTATTTTGTCATTTCATGTTATGAAAGACTAGGTCTCTTCCCATGTGCAGTATTTCAGGAATACAGCCTGAACTATTCCCTACAATAATTACTTATTCAGCAACTGAGTAAGGCCCTGGATTCCACGACAGAAAATAGAGAACAGGTTGCTGTCTCCCAGGACTAGCATGGTTTGTGGTGAGAAATTAGTAAGAATAACTGGCTTAAATCACAGCTATGTATGTCTGGTTTAAAGATAATAGTATACCAAGACAAAGCATATTGATGGAATTCTTGTGATATATAAACAATAAAACATTTCAGAAAATTTGAATACTATCATGCAAAATATCAGTATACTTTCATCTTATTTAGATATAATGATTTTTCAAGAAATGGGACATTTTAACTTCCCTGTTACTTTTGCAATTAATATGAGCACTTATCCATGCCATATGATGTTCTGATAATATGATTTTAATTGCTGCATTGTTTTCCTTACTATATCTTACACATAAATTACATGGTTCTGTAGTTCCTGCTACCATCTCCCTCCACCAGTCAAATTTGTTTTATCTACAAAAGTGGAGCTCAATTGTCATTGTCTTCAGGCAGCTTCCCATTCTGGAATAATTCACTGGACTTCCAGAGCACTTTCACATCCTTCTCTCTCTTAGACTGGCAGGCGTTTTATACCATGTCTCATCTTCTTCTGTAGTCTGGGAGCTTCTCCTAGGCCAGGAAACTGCTGAACCAGCTCTGTCCATCTCTTAGCACAGTGTTTGGCATACAGTAGACAGTCAATAAATATTTGAGAAATGCAATAAATCCAAATGAGTTATTCACTATTGCAGAGAATTCTAGTTGTCCAGCAAAATCCACTCTCCCATTCTTTGGATGCACAGTTGGGCTACATTTCGCAGACTCCCTTGTGTTAGGTGTGATCATGTGACCAGTTCTTGCCAGCTGAAGGGGAGCAGAAAAGATGTGAGCCACTTTCAGTGGAGCCCATAGAATCCTCCTGCATACATTTCTCCCTGCTCCTTCCTCTTTTGCTGCTGGATGCAGACGGGGATGAGGTCCCAGGGATGGTGAAGGCACAAGATGGAAGAACTCTGGGTTCCTGAATGACCACGGGGTGGAGACCTGCCTCTCTAACCTGAGCACCCAGCCAGCAATGCCAGGTGACACAAAATACAGTCTTATGCCACTGAAATGTTGGGGTTGTTTGGTAATTCAGCATAAACTAATAAATCCGTTTAGAAATTGGATCACAGAATTGACTTACATAGTCATCTCTGTGTCACATTTAAAAGGGCAAAAGCGAATTTGTCCATGTCAAGGAAAGAGAGGCTGGGCCCAATTCTCCTGAAAGTCCCTTCCCTCCCCTTCACCTGGGAGTTTAGTGGAGGGATAGAGCCCTGTTCATGTACACATGGTTTGCATTTTTGTCTTTTTCTTCAGAGCAGAGACTCAGTTTTATTGGGAAAGCAATTTGCCAAATGAAAAACTATTATTCCTAAATCTCTTGCATCTAAGAGTGACTAAAGTTTAAGCTAATTAGATGTGAGCAGAAGGATCATGAGGGTCTTGGGGAGGCTGCTTAGATGCGGCTGACACAGCCGTGTGCCCCTCTCTCTTTCCTTCTTTCCCTTTGAAATGCAGCCACCTTGGGCCCCAAGACAGCCTTGGGGATGGAAACCAGTTCCTCAGATGCTGGGGCAGAAAAACCGATGACAGCTGACTGCCATGGGAGGCTGTCCAGGGGCAGCATGGTCGTCCCTCTCCAGACAGCCTTTATAGTTGAAAGAAAGAACTCTCTCTCTTGTCTGTGGCATTATTATTGCGTTTTCTGCTATGTGTAGGCAATCTAATCCCAACTGAGGTATCAGCTTTTCCTTGAACCATTATGTGAACTTGGACCAGACAATTCCTTCTCTGGGACTTATTTCTGCCTGCACGTGAGGCAGAGATGTGGGTGCTGTGTATGATTCTGAAGATTTGGAGCTTTTGCCTAGGTCATGTCCACGTTCACTTCTAATTTGCCCCATGCCTCAGTTTCTCTTAGGGGAACTACCCCTCCCCCTCAAGTCTATGTGATTAAGTAAGGCTGACACCACTCCTGGCTGCAAGGGACAGGGACATGTGGGAGCAGATATTTGAGGAACCATTGGTGCCTTTCCCACATGCTGTGCACTGAGGCTCCCATGTACGCACTGTCTGCAGCCCACAGAGGCCCCACGTGTGTGCCCTGTGCAGAGTCCACTTGCGTTCTTCCCAGGAAGAGAGTCCATGTGGACCCCAAAGCACCTCCCTGCCTACCCCTCCCATGTGGAGCCACTACCTCTCAGCATCCTCTCTCTCTCTCTCTCTCTCTCACACACACACACACACACACACACACAGACACACATGCTGACATCACAGGTGGGACCATGGGGCTGGGGTAAGAGAAGGGGACTCTGTGGATGTGACAAGAAGAAAAGAAGGGAGAGGTTGGCAGCAGTCCTGCAGTGGGACAGGAGCACCCAGTCTTCTAGGACCATGACCAGGCCCACAGCCTGGGAGGGGGAGCTGCCAGGATGCTGGGCTGGGGAAGCTCTAAGGGGGTTAGGGGTCCACCTGGCCAGGGGCCATCCCCAGGGCAGCCAGGGGAGGACACAGTCTGGAGTCCTGTCTCCACCACTCTGGGCATCTTCAATTAGGACAAGCTCCCATAACATAAAGAGGTCTATAGGAGAGATGGCCTCAGTTTCCTTCCCCGTATTGTGGTGCTTTGAGTTGGCCACCCCAAGGGTCCCACAGGCTCAGAAAGTGTCTGTTGCCCCAGGTTCTCTGTAGATGACCTGATGAGCTCCATGTTCTTGGAAAATGCTTTCTAATCCTTGGGGGTCCTCTAGAGCAGAGAGATTCCTGGGGCATGGGGGTAGGGCAGAACATGGCAGGGCACTGGACACTTGTTCTCAGAGAGAAGCAAAGACAACCTTGTTGGAGCCTCAGGGTCATCATTTGGAATTGGGGCCAGAGTCATTGACCTGACTATAGTGTGGTGGCCTTGTAAGTGAGCTGGACCCCAAGGTCAGTCTAGCAGTAGGAGGACAAAAAGTTTCTGAGTCCCTCTCAATGCCCCAGATCCTGCAGGTCCTTCTTCTTTGCTCCCCTGAATCCACAGAGAGCTGGTGCCTTGAACTCACTCTTGGGTGGTGGTGTTCCTCCGTTGGGTGCAGTGCTAGCACTGGCCACCAGGGGAGGCTGTGCCCACTGTGCCCTGCTGGAACAACTGGAGCCAGAGAGGGCTCACCTAGGGGTCCTTCTGGCCACTCCCTTCCCACCAACCAGCCCTCACCCCCCGTGATGGGCATCCACCTCCACGGTCTGAGCTGGCCGTAGGAAGGGATGTTGGGACGAGGTGCTCCAAGAGCCTCTCGTTCATTCATTCACTCAGTAACATGTCCTGAGTCCTTACCTTGTTCCAGGGCCAGGTAAGGCCTGGGCACCCCAGTGAATGGACTGACATGGTCCTTGCCCTCCAGGAGCTCACAGTCAGGAGGGGGAAAGAAACAGAACCGTGAAAACAAATGTAAGCAGAGGAAAGGAGCAAGGGTTACATTGAAGTAAAGCGGAGAGCTGCGAGGGAGGGATGGGGGTCAGTTCATGGGAGTGTGGTCTAGAAAAGGCCTCACTGAGGCCTTGGTGACCAGTCCTGTCTCTGTCAGTGCTGCCAAGTTAGGGGTGGGTCTGAGGTGGGGATGGCTTCTGGACAGGCAGGGGCCGGAGGCACAGGAGTCCAGCCCCCAAAGGGGAGCACTGGGAAGGTGCTGAGGAGAATTCAGTCCTCTGACTCTGCTGCCCACCCACTTCCCCTACCCCTCCAGCGCCCTCTTTTCCACCCTGGGCACCTGGATGGATCATTACTCCAACGATATCTATCAGCCCACAAAGTTTGCCTGTCTCAAGATGCTGGGGCGACCTGCAGCTCAGCATGCCTGGCTTGGGCCTGGAGCACCGTGCCCACCTTCCCCTGGCCCAGCTGGAGTACCCGGAGCCAACTGGGTGTTCATGCACAGGAGTGTTTGGGGAGGGGACGGGCCTGGGCCACATACAGCAGAGCTGTCAGAGCTGGGGAGGAGACAGGTGCCATGAGAAACTCAGCCCAGTCATGTAGAGGACTGTAGTCTGGGAAGACTTCTTGGGGGTGGGTCATTGGACTGGGCTTCTCTGAAAGGCAGAGGGAAGGTTTTTGTCCATGGAAAGCACATGGAAAGTCAGTCCTGTTGGTGATCTTTTCTCCTCTTGCAGCTCTAGTGCTGGCTCCAGCCAAAGCTCACAAACCACGTCAGGAGCGTGTGCTAGCATTGGCTCCATCGCCAGGTCCACCTCTGGAACCAGAGCAAGCTGCGATCACAGCTCTAGGGAAATCTGCAGAGCTAAAAGCAGCAGCAGCCCCCATCGTAGCACTAGCTCCAGAGCTCCTGCAAACTCCATCAATAGCTCCAGCTCCAGAGGGAGAACCAGGACCAGCACTAGTTCTAGATGCAACAACAGAACCTGTTCCAGCAGTCACTCTGGAGCCAGAAACAACTTCTCCCCCAAATCCAGAGCTAGAACTCTTGGCAGCTCCCAGCTGACAGCTCCTGCCCAGGCTTCAGGGCCAGCTCCGGAGCTGCAGCCCCTGCCCCAGAGCTGCCTGCCCCTCCCCCACCATTGCATTGGGGTTAATTTTGGTTTGCTCTTTCATCTCTTCAAGGTTTACTATATTTTATGTTGTAAATTTCACTTTAAGTAAAATTCAATATTTTAATCTTTTTAAAATGTACGGTTCCGTGGCACATAGTACTTTCCCAGTGTGGTGCAACCATCACCATTTTCTAGTTCCAGAACATTTTCATCAGCCCTATACCCATAAAGCAGTCAGTACTCATTTCTCTCCCCCCGCCCCAGTCTCTGGAAACCACTAATATTTCTGTCTCTACGAATTTACTTATTCTGGATTTTTCATATCAGTACAATTATGTGGACTTTGATATCTGGCCACATAATATAAGAGGGGACTAATTGATTAAAAAAATAATTAAAAAGGGAAATCCCAGATAAATCAAAGGTTATATGTAAAAAATTAAGCCCCAGTAGTAAATATTTTCATAATCTTGAGGTAGAAACTGCTTCTCTATGACTTGAGAGCCAGTAGCCACAAAGGGAACCTTCTCCTGTGGCCAGAACAAAAACAAGGAAAATGCTGAAAGCTGGAGAGACAAACCATAAACTGGGAAAGTGGTCCTTATAACCCACGACCAGAGAAAGGGTTATTATCCCAGTGGTACAAAAAACTCTTATGAATGATTTTTTTTAAAGGAACAAAGGGTGAATACCTGCAATTCACAAGAGAAGCAACACATGGCCGGTAAATGTCAGAGACGCACAACCTCCCCAATGACACACGCAAATGTACACATTCTTGAGCTATCATTTGTCCCCATCAGACTGGCAGGTTTATATGTCTGGTGACGAGCAGCACTGGTGAGAATGTGGGAAGCACAGGTCCTGGGGGACATGTTCATGGATACTTCTTTCTAGGAGAGCTGTTTGGCAGCATCTAGCAAAGTTCTAAATGTGTGTCCTGTTACCCAGCTGTGTTAATCCTGGGAATTTATCCCACAGAAATAGTTGCACAATTTTTCAGAATATATTTTTAAGTCTATGCATCAGAGCACTGGTTGGAATAACAAAGGACTGGAAACATCACTAACATCCATGTAGAGAGGATGGACAAAGAAATTCTGGTCCACATGTACCACCCAATACTGGGCACCTGTGAAGGTGGGTGTGGTGGGTCTCTGTATGCCCATGTGGAAAGACCTCAAGGAAACTTATGTGAAAAAGCATATTGACATCAGTCTGTATAGACGATCTCATTTTTTAAAACTACACATTGGTGATTCAAACATACATAAACACATATAGGTACATGAATCTGTGTGTGAGAGAGTGAGAGGGCAGATTAACAGAGACAGAGAGAGACAAAGGAGACACAGGGCCTGAGAGATGTGGCTAAACCATTAATGATCAGATTCGGTGATGGGACATTCAAAATATTTTATTTTCCCCTTTAAGTGGTATTTAAATATTTTATAATGTTCATATTATTTTCATAATTATGGCGAGATAATAATTACTAAATATTATCCAATCACATAATTACTTAAATGCTATCCATTTAATACTCACTTTTTAAGTAATTAATGGACATTTCCTAGTTTTTATTTTTAAAGGTTTATTAGAAAGATGAGAAATATTTATTATAGTAAAACAAGGAGTTAAACATGAATGAAAAATAAATTAAAGGACATAGTCCCTCTACCCAGACGCACTGCCCTCCCACGAGGTGCTCCACTCTCCTGTCCTGGCCCTGGTGTGCCCTTGGGGCTGGGCGGGGGACATGTAGGGTCGTGGGCTCTTCTGTGATCCGATGTCCCCACTGGTGGACATTGCCCAGTCCACCCTGTATCCCCTGTGCATTTTCAGTGCCCCATGTCACAATTTACTCAGCACCCTCTGCTGTTGAACATTGGGCCATTTTGAGCTTTTCACTCTCATAATGGTGCTGGAGGGAATGTCTACATCCATAACTCTCGATTTTTTAAGATGGATTCTTAGAAGCAGAATTTTGGGGTTAAAATGAATGTATGTTTTCAATGTAGTGTTTGCAGTTTCCAATACCGGAGATTCTTTATCAAGGTGGGGCCTTGTTGGGGGCAGCAGGGACTGCAGAGACACTGGGGCTGAGACCTGAGGGAGGGAGGGAGGGAAGGAAGTGAACAAGCTGGCAGTGGAGGCCACCCTGGCACTTGGGAGTGACCCAGGCAGCAGGGAAGGCCCCCCCCAGCCCCTCTTGTTCCATAAGTCAGCTCTGAGCAAGGCAGCCAGGCGCTGCCATCCAGGACAGAAGAGGGGGCAGGTCTGACCATGCTGACTGTCTGGTCTCTCTCCAAGCATGGAGCCCCTTCCTCGCACTGAGGAAAACACATGTCAGGGCAGGTCAGCGAGTTATAGAGACCACTTGAATTTGTTAAGGACAGGTGACGTCCCCAGCTGCAACAGCAGCACCCACTTGAACTTGTGTGAGCAGAAGAGGACTTTAGAAAGCACATGAGTTGCCCATGGAAGTTGCAGGAAGGTCAGAGCATCAGGCCAGGGGATTAGAGCTGGGCACAGCCCCAAACCAACCCCAGGCTCCTACAGCAGTGACCCCTGCCTCCAGTCCTGCACTAGCCCCCAGCCCTGGCAGCCCTCATGTTCAGCCTTTGGGTGGGAGGGGGCTCTGCCTCCTGCCCGAGACCTAATGTCAGGAGGAAAGGAGGGAACCCTCATCTCTCTCAAAGACAGGTCTGGGGAGTCCACATGGTCTGAGGCTGTGTGGTGAGGCCAAGGTTAGCACACTCTCACCCAGGGCCGCCATCTGGAAAGAGTACCTGGGATGTGTTCTTAAGCTGAGTCTTCTCTTTAAGACAGTGGGATGTTTTCTGTCTCTGGGAAGGCACATGGAAAGGCAGCCATTCTGTTGATCACTTATCCTTTTGTAGCTCTAGCATTAGCTTCTGTGTCAGTGTTAAAACCAGCTCCATGGCAGCTGCTAGCCCAAGCATCAGATCTATCACCATCTCCAAAGACAGCATGAGCTCCAGCCCCAGTTGTAGCATCAGCTCTTGCACCAGTTCTGGTCTTAGAGTCATTTCTGGTGCCAGCACCAGAGGTAGAGTTAGTGCCAGCTACACAGCTAGAGGCAACTTCAGCACCAGCTCTTGCGATAGTTCCTGAATTGGGCTTAGCTTGGGTACCAGAGTCACTTCCAGATTTAGATCCAATATTGTTTCCAGAGCTATAATCAGCTTTAGTACCAGCTCTGGCATTGACTCCAGAGGTACAACCAGTTCTAATCCCAGCTCTAACAAATGCTTTAGAGCTACAACCAACTCCAAACCAGCTCTACCATCATTTGCAGAGATACAGGCAGCACCAGATGCAGTGCCAGTGCCATTTCTAAGGGTCTGAGCCAGCACCATCCCCTGAGCTAGCTATATCATGATCTGAAGTGCCAAATCTGGAGATAGAGGCAGCTCTATCACCAATTCCTGTCCAAGCCCCAGTGGTAGTTCTTATGCCAGCTCTACAGCTGGAACCAACTCCAAACCAATCCTAGAGTTAAAGACATTGCCAGGCGTCTTAGTCCATTTATATTGCTATAAAAGAACACCTCAGGGTGCGTACTTTATAAAGAAAAGAGGTTTATTTGGCTTACGGTTCTGCAGGCTGTGCAAGAAGCATGGCACCAGAATCCACTTCTTGTGAGGGCCTCAGGAATCATCCACTCATGGTGGAAGGCAGAAGGGAGCAGGCATCATAGGGCCAGAGAAGAAGGAAGTGGCTGGGGGGTTGGCAGTGGAGGAGCCAGGCTCTTTACAACAAGCAGTTCTCCCAGGAACTAAGAGTGAGAACTCACTCATTCCTGTGAGGACAGCATCAAGCCATTCATGAGGGATCTACCCCCATGACCCAAAAACCTCTCACCAAGCCCCACCTCCAATATTGGGGATCAAATTTCAACACAAGAGTTTGAGGGGACAAATACCAAAACTATGTTACCAGGTTTAGGAAAAAGAGCCAGCCCCAGCAGGAGCTATAGTACCTACTTCAGAGTTAGAGCCCATCTAGGCTCTAGGTGCAGAGCTAATGACAGTGGCAAGTTCAAAACTAGGCCCAGCTCCAGTACTAGCTCTATCACCAGCTTTGGAGCTGTGGCCAGCTCTGGGGCCAGCTACAGAGCTAGAATCAGCACCAGCTCCAGAAGCAGAATCTACTGCAGCACCAATAGCAGTACTAGAACCAGCTTCAAACCCAGCTCCAACCCTAGTTCTTCCATCAACTCCTATACAAGATTAAGCACCAGCCATAGGGCCAACTCTGGAGAAAGAAATTGCTCCAACACTAATTCAAGAGATAGAGCCAGTGGCTGGTCCATAATGAGAACCAGCTCCACCAGCAACCCTGGCACCATCTACAGATCTAGAACTAGTGTAAGCTATAGAGCTAGAGGAGTGTCAAGAACCACATTTAGCTTAAACACCAGAGTTAGAGCCCACTCTACAGCTAAATCCAATTCCTAAACTAGCTCTCGCACTATTCCTAGATTAGAGCCAGCTCTGATACCTTCCACAGACATAGAACAAGCATCAGATTCAGATATAGAGCCAACATCAGCACCAAGTCTTACATTAGCTTCAGAGACAGAGCCATTTTCTGTCCCAGCTTCAGTGCCAGGCCTAAGGACAGAGCTGGCATTCCCCTGTTCTAGAACTAGCACCATCACCAGCTGTAGAAATAGAGCCCATACTAATGCCAGCTTCTGCACCAGCTCCAGAGCTAGAGCTGGCCCTGGTGCCAATTCCAGAGCTAGAGCCAGCACCAGCTCCAGAGCCGGAACAAGCTTCATCATCAGCTGTTGCATCAATACCAGAGATAGAGGCATCACTATGGTTAATTCCATTACTAGCTCTGGTAATAGATTTTGCACCAGATCTAGAGCTAGAATCAGCTCCAAAATCCATTGCAGTGGTAGAGCCAGTGCCAAGTCTAGAGCTAGAGCCAGCACCACATGCAGAGGAAAACCCAACTGCAGCACCAGCTTTAGTACCATCTCCATATCTAGAGCCATTGCCAATGCCTACTCCACCACCAACTCCAGAGCTACATCCAGCTCTGGCTCCAGGACAGTGCTAGAACCCATGCCAGCTCCAGAGCTAGAACCAACTTCAGCAACAGCACCAAATCAAATAAGAGTTTGAAATAGCTCAAGAACCACCACTACCAACTCCAGATAGAGGCAGCTCAATCACCAACTCCTTTGCCAGCTCCAGTGCCAGCTGTAGCACCGGTTCTAGATCTAGAACCTCCTCGAACAGTAGTTACTGAGTTAGAGCCAACTTGCAAGCCAGAGCTAGAATCAACTCTACCATCAGCTCTAGCACCATCTATAGAGCTAGGAGTAGCTCCATTGCCAGATCTAGAACTAGCTCCAGCCTCAGAGCTATAGCCACATCCAGGGCCAGATCCACAGCTTGAGCCAGTTTTTTTTTTTTATCAGCTCCAGAGCTAGAGCAAATTCTATCTTCAGCTCTAGGGCCAACTCCTGACATACAGCCAGTAACAACTCTAGAACCAGAGCCTTTCTTAGTTGTGAGAATCCTATTTCTTTTTTTTGTTTTTCATTTACTTCTTTATAATTACTTGTATATGATGTTATAAAATTTATATAAAATTACATTTACTTTTTAAAAAATTTTAAATTGTACGATTTTATGGTATTAACTACATTGACTATTCTGTGCACCATCACTACTATCTAATTCCAGAGCACATTCATCACCCCACAGAGAAAATCTGTACCCTTTCAGCAGTCACTCCCCAGACTCCACTCTCCTTTCCTCCGACAACTGCTAGTCTCTTTCTGCCTGTATTCACTCACCTATTCTGGTTTTTTCATACAAGCGGAAACATACAATGTGTGGTCTTTTTCTGTTTGTCTTCTTTCACTTAGCTGAATGTTTCCTAGGTTCATCTACACAGTATGTGTATCAATACCACATGCCTGTTTAAGGCTGAATAACATTCCATTGTATGAATAGACCACATTTTGTTTATCCATTCATCTATTGATGGACATTTGTGTTGTTTCTACCTTTTGGCTATTGTGAATAGTGCTTCTATTAGTATTTGTGTACAGATAATTGTTTGAATATCTATATTCAATTCTTTTGGGTATACATATAGGGATGAAATTGTTGGGTTAATTGGAAACTCTATGCTTATCTTTTTGAGGAATTTCCAAACTGTTTTCCACAGTGTTTGTACCATTTTACATTCCCCCTAGCAATGTATGAGGTTTCCAATTTTTGCACGTCTTTGCCAACAGTTGCTATTTTATGTTTTGTTGTTGCTGTTCAATTATAGCCATCCTAATGGGTGTGGAGTGGTATCTCATTGTTGGTTTCTTTTGTATTTCCCTAATAACTGTTGGTGCTGATCATCTTTCATGTGCTTCTTTGCCATTCATACATCTTCTTTGGAGAAATGTCTATTTGGCCATTTTTAGTTGGATTATTCGTGTTTCTGTACTTGAGTTATAAGAGTTCATTATATTTTTAGGGTACCAAATCCTTAATAGGTTTATCATTTGCTAATATTTTCTGCCATCCTGTGAACTGTCTTTCTACTCTCTTGAGAGTGTCTTTTGATGCACAAAAGTTTTTAATTTTGTTGATGCCCAATTTATCTGTTTTGTTTTTCTTTTCTTCTTTTACTGCTAAAGCTTTTGGTGACATGTTTATGAAAACAATGTCAAATCCAAGGTCATAAAGATTTGCCCCTATATTTTCTTCTAAAACTTTTACTTTTAGTTCTTAAATTTAGTTGTTTTATCCATTTTTAGTTAATTTTTTATATTTTGTTTGGTTGAGATCCAATTTCACTCATTCATTCATAATTTTACATGTCTCCATGTATAAGGATATACATCTTCCAGTTAGCGGGATAACCTTATATTTGTTTCTTGTAGGACATTTTCATTATTTCTAAATGACATTAAAGGATAATAGCAAATAAACATTTTAAAAACATTCTCTAAGACTATAAAACTTGTTCTGAATGCTAGCTTGTGAAAGTATTGAAGTGGAACTATGTCATCATCATAAGCAGTCTCGCACTGCTCTCTGGTGGCTGCATGACAGAATGGCACGAATGCTGAGGAGCTCCATGATTCTGTTAGCAAAAGGGGAAGACATTCAAACTTAGATATCCACATATACTTGCTGTTAGGTCAAAACCAGATTCTGTAAGATCATGTTTTGGTGGTGTCTTCTAGAGGAAGTTGTTGTTTTTTCATTTTACATTATGAAAAAATAGGTCTCTTCCCAAGTGCAGAATTTCAGTGGGTATTTATTGAACACCTGAGTAAGACCCCAAATTCCAGGGCAGAAAATAAAGACCAGGTTGGTGTCTCACAGCACCAGCAGCAGGCTGTAGGGAGGGAATGTGTTGTGAATACATGGTCTACATCACAGCTATGTATTGTGTTAAAGAAAATAGTATATCAAACCAAGCATATGGATGAAATCTTTCTGATTATATAAACAATAAACACCTGAGGAAATTTGAACATTATCACAACCAATGTATCTGTATACTTTCTTCTAAATTTATATATAGAGTTTTTCCAACAAAGGGATCATCCTATATTCCCAGTTACTTTTTCACTTAAAAACATGAACATTATCCATGCCATTTAATGTTTTTCAAAATAAGATTTTAATAGCTGCATAGTATTTCTTACTATACCCTATACATAAATTACATGAGTTTCAGTTCCACTGTAGAAATTTATTGCCAAGAAAAAATTTAAAATTTTAACCCCATACTTGCCTTTTAAATTTATTTTAATGAGAATTTCTCAGAAGAGGTCCAATTCTTACAAAAGTAAGATTTTTACAGTCTTTGTTCCTTTTACTTTTTATGCCATATTGTCATTTGCTTCTAAGGACCTTCTGACTTTCTTAATACTTTTGCATTTGACACTAATTTTTTCACTTAGATAGCATTTTAAACTTGGAGTTTCAGAATGGTAAGAAAGAAATTGGAGAACAAAACTGACTTCAATATATTAAATTCTAGCTTCTGTATTTCAAGAACCTTAGTTAATGCACCTTACTATATAAAATTCTTCTAGTCTATCATAGTACCTCATTATGACCTTATGATATTTTTTGAAGTAAGAGTGGTTTATACAGTATTGCATAATGATAAGAACTTAGCCCTTAGATTCTGAAGTATGTTAGTTTTTAAGTTTCTTTCACCTTTTTGAAGTATAATTGATATAACAACAAACTACATAAAGTGTACAGTTTCATGAGTCTTGACATATGTATTTACCTATGAAACCATCACTGTGATTAAGGTGATGTGCATGTATCCATTACACCCAAAATGTTTTTATTGCTTCTTTATAATCTATTGTTGGTTTAATGTACAGACACTTCTGTCCATCTTTCCAGCTTCATGCTTTGCTCAGGGAGAAGGTAGTCTGTACAAGGAAGGAACTTCTTGACCTTGCTGCTCTGTATTGATAGGAGTCCATAATAAAGGGTAGATCTAAAGACAGATGTTAACATAGCCAGGATAGAGAGTTACAAGGACTGTCCTGAAGGAGTTACAAGGCATTACCAATGTGGAAACACTCTGGAAAAAAGGAAATACGTACACACATTTTCTGGGGGCTTGTACATATGGGTTCTGAACATATGCTGATTCCCAAACATCAGAAATGTCATGTGGCCCATCAGTTGGAGTAGGGGCTTTAGAAGTCTGGGGACAGAAGATACTTGGCCCCAGTTGAAGTTTGTTCGGTGGGACCACAGACTCATCCTGTGCTTAATTCCCCAGTCCCAGAATGGATAATGGAGACAGACACAGGTAGCAACTGGTGGAATCCTTCCACATGGGTTTCCTGGATACAGCAATTCTGGTTATTAGAGAGGAAAGGCCCAAGCTAAGGTTCCCGGAGCTGCCCCGTTCCTGAGAGAAAACCCAAGGAGCACCCCGTCCACGGAAGAGGCTGGAGAGAGGGAAGGTCGTCAGGCCCTGGAGAGCAGGTGGCGATGCCAACTGTTGCTGGTTTTACTTGTCTCTCGGGCTGTGGTCTTATGCAAGCAGGATGGGTCACGGAGACCGACCGCAGATTTCCGCAGAGGTGATCATGCGGAGGGGCCAACAGGAGCCGGGACTGTGGTGCAGCATCCGACCTGGAGCAATCCTCCGGGTACAGCGTGTCGCAGAGAGTCGGGCCTGGGCAGGCTGCTGCAGGGAGGGCCCCGGCCACGATGCCAGCTGCTGAGAAGCGACACGGGAAACCCGCCGGCACCAGGCCCCACACTAGGCACCAGGCCCCACACTAGGCACCAGGTCCCACACTAGGCTCCAGGTCACAGCAGCGAGCCCGCCCTGGGGGGATGTGGATCCAGCCCGGCCACTGACTGCACGCTGTCAACTCCCCACACCCGCCGCCTTCTCATCATAAATCCCAGTTCCTGCGGCGTCCATTGCTCTTGTCTATAATTTTATGTCAATAAATTTTGAAATTTAAAAGAAATGGACAAATTCCTCTAAAGGAAGAGAACTCACTACATCAATGGCTAGTGAATTTTTCATACTTATAGAAATGACCAAAAATAATAATAAATCTTCTCGCCGTCTCTCATCTTAGCCAGATAATTTATTTTATTTTTATAATTTCATTTTTAGAATAACTTTAACATTCTTTCTCCAAGCGCCCAAATATCTCACTACTATCCTTTATTTCCAATTTTCATAGACAGGTGAAGATGCTGCTTTCTGGGTGAAGACTCAGGTGACAGTACTCTGTGAGCTGATGACTCTTCTATGCTAATGTTCCATCGAAGAGAGACAAGTGTTGGGCAGACATAGCTCATTGTTCAGATAAACTACTTTTCTCTTCTTCCTGGACACCTTGCACTGGGTGTGGCCAGATCGCTGAGTTGTAGCCAACGGGATGTGAGTGCAAGTGATGTGTGTCGCTTCTGGGTTACGACTGTGAGATGTGGCCATGCCCACTCTGTGCTCTCTGCCCCCCTCTGCTGGCTGAATTCTGAGAAAATGGAAGAATCACGTGTGGAAGAAAACTGCCCGTCAACCAGAACACCTGCTTGGACCGTCATGTGAATGAGCAATAAATGTCTGTTAGGTTAGGACACTGAAATGGGGGGTCCCTTGGTATTTGCAGCTAGTGTTAATGTAACTAATACAGATGTTGGGGTGGGTGATACAGGATATCACTGACGCCAATGACTTACACAAAATACTTGATTTACCAAGGTTAACTCTTAACTAGATGTGGCTAAGTTGTTTTCTCCCACTCTCCACTGTCTTCTTCTTCCATAGTAATAAAATGTTTTATTTTGTCTGGGAGTATGGTGGCTCAGAATAAACAGGGCGTGACATTTTCCAGTCTCCATTGTGTGTCGTGGTTGTGGTTGTGTGGCTAAATTATGGCCAAGTGGCCAGTTCTAACCAATAGGATATAAACAGAAGCATCATGTGCTGGATAATGAGATCTTTCCTTAAAAGATATGTACTTCTGCAATGTTCCTTTTTCTCCTTGGTTCTTTTTTCCATTCTGCTCTTTGGAATGCAGATGTGATAGCTGGTGCTCTGGCTGCCATCCCGAATCATGAGGTTGAGTGCCCCTAAGGACAACAAAGTGGTAAGGGTAAAAGGACTCTGGGCTACAAGGACTTCATGGCTTACCTACATTCAGACTTATATATGAGAGAGAAACCAAATTTTGTGTGTAAAACACTACTATTTTGGGGTCTCAGTTATGTGTAGTTACACTGAATTTCAATTCAAATACTTGGTTTTGAAGAATAAGGAAATATTTACCAGGCTCAAACACGTTGAAAGGACACTATAAGAAGAACAATCTATATTGGCTTAACTCTTGTTGCCAAAAAAAGAAAAAAGTTGTTAACATTGCTCATCTTAGAGTGACATTTTGAAGCTGACATAAATATCATACAGACAAAGGGCTGCTTTCCTGCCCTGTCCCTGTCCCCTGGCTCCCCTCTGAGAGCTCCTTTGTCTCTGTTTCCATCTGTGGAGACCCCAGGAGGCAATCAGCCCCATAACTTTTCCTCTGGCCTTTAATCCTCCTTGAATGTGCCCCCGTTAGTCCTTCTCCCTGAAATCCTTGCCTCCTTACTTGATTTGTTATATTGCATCACTATTTTCAAAACTGACTTAAGGGTAGGTGGGACACCATTTATTATTAAGTGTATTCATAAATCTACCTTTCCTTTATGGGACTTGTTGATCTGCTCTTCTGGCCACTGCCAGTTTCTCCCCAACATTCCATGACCTGAATCATTAAGGACAAGGAATTTCAGGCTCTGGTTCTTCAAACTCTGGCTGCACAGAGATTTCTTAGGGTACTTAAAAATACTGATATAGGCATTTTGAAGTGAAGCCCAACAGATCTGTAAAACAATCTCTAGGTGGGTTTGGTGCTCAGACAGCTCTGGAAACCCTAATTCCCTCGTGGCATTCGGGGTTAGCTAGCATATGTGAGAAGACAAAGGGGTTTGAACACTCATTGTAAATCTGATCACAAAGTTGGCCAAATAGTAGATCGTTGATCTGAATTATGGAATCCTATAATAATAAAGTTGTAAAAAATAACTAGTGGGAAGACAGTAAAAATGTATAGCAAAATCCTCCTCTTCTGGTTATTTTAGTTTTCTTATTTTCTTCTTTTGGATTTAAATATAAGTCAATAAAAAGCCACAAAAGGAAAGGCTCTTCTGTCTTATACAAGTCTTAAATTTCAAGGGAGGGAAGAAAAGAGGAGGAGAGAGAGAGATGGAAATCAACATTTAATTTAATTAGATAATTTCTGTTAATAATTCACTGTATTCTATATTTGTTACAAAATAGTGATGATTATCACTTTGATTCTAAGTAAAAGGTGACCAAAGCTTGGAGTATTTAAAAATGCATTGCTGAAAGACCTAGAATAGCCAAAATAATCTTAAAGAACAAAGTTGAAGGATCTTATTTGATTTCAAGACTTACTAGAAAACCATAGTTACCAAGATGGCATGGTATTGGCATAAGAATAGACATATAGATCAAAGGAACAGAAGAGAGTCCAGAAATAGATCCATACTTATACAGCCACTGTTTCTTTCTTCTTTCTCTTTTTTTTTTTTTTTTGAGACAGAATCTCGCTCTGGTTCCCTGGGTACAGTGCAGTGGCATGAGCATAGCTCACTGCAACCTCAAATTCGTGGGCTCAAGCAATCCTCCTGCCTTAGCCTCCTGAGTAGCTGGGACTACAGGTAAGCACCACCACACCCGGCTTATTTTTTCTATTTTTAGTAGAGACAGGGTCTTGCTCTTAACAGGCTGGTCCCAAATTCGACCTCAAGTGATCTTCCTGCCTGGGCCTCCCAGAGTGCTAGGATTACAGGTGTGAGCCACTGCGCCTGGCCAGCAGCTGTTTCTTGAGAAAGATGCAAAGACAATTCAGTAGTGGGAAGGGGAATAATAATGTATGTGCTCTTTTGTGTCTGACTTTTTCTGTATAACGTGATGTTCTTGAGATTCATCAATTTTATTACATTTATCAATAGTTTGTCCTTTTATTGCTGAGGGGTATTCTATTGTATAAATATCGCACATTTATATGCTTGGCCATTGTCCAGTTGACGGATATTTGGGCTGTTTCCTATTTTGAGCCGTTATGAATAAATAAGTTATGAACATTCTGGTAAAAGTGTCTTTGTGAACATGTATTTTATTTCTCTTGGATAAACACTCAGAATTGGAATTGTTGGACTGTAAGGCAGGTGTATGTTAAATTTTATAAGAAACTGACAAAATGATTGAATAATTTACACTCCCACAAGCTCTGTATGTGAGTTCCTGTTATTTCATATCCTTACTGATGTTTGGTGTCTAGTCTTTAATTTTTAGCCCTTCTAGTTTGTTTATTGGTACTTCATTATAGTTTTAATTTTTGTTTTCCTGATGACTAATCATGTTGACCACTGTGTCCCTGTTTACTGACCTTTTGTATATTTTCCTTTGTGAAAGGTCTAACATGATGTATTTGAGACTCCTCAATTTTGTTGTATGTATCAGTAGCTTGTTCCTTTTATTGCTGAATAGTAGTCTATTGTAGAAAGAATACTACATTTATATGTATTTTCTTTTGTGGCTAATTTTGTCCTGGAAAGTTCTATACTTGAAAATTTCAAACTACTGTAGAGAAAGGATTTATTTGAGGCAATGTGACTTGAAATCTTGAAGTTTAAACCAATATGCAATGGTTTTTGTCAGGATAAAGAAAATAGAGTGTAATTAAAGAGAAAGTGTGTCAATTCATAAAATTTGGAAACATAGCTAAGGAATAGGATTATAAGAATAGTTCAAAAATATATATAATACATTTGATAGAAATATGTAGCCCAAATTATAAAAATTATTATGTGTAAAATATATGACATATTTTACACTCAGTTACATAACTTCTGTGCATATGACTCACACCATAACTTAATTAATATTACATAAATTTAAGAAATAGCATTTATAGTTCTGTTCTTGTTTACACCAGACAGAAATGTCAAATCTCAGACTGTCCATTTCAAAATCAGACAGGTGTTAATCCTGATAAGAAAGTATATCAGTCACGATCTAGTCGGGAATCAGAAACACACCAGTAATTTGGGCTGGGATAACTTAATATGATGATGAACTATTAACTGATAGGAGGTGATTAAGTATTAACAGGGGTAAAAGAACACTCAAGAATACAGGAATTGCACTGGGGGTCTAAGTGCTACCAATCAGATCTATGTTCAGAGGATTTCAAGTCAGAAGTAAGCTACTTAAACAAGGAGGCTCTGCATTTTGCTGGCAGAAGCTGATGTACAAGTGTCTGGCATTTGGAAGCATCAAAGGTGGTAAGAAGAAGTGGCTGACACAGGAGTGGCACTGGGAATGGTAACAGCAGAAGCAAAGTCTGGAGGCATGGCAGCCATCTTGTGGCCATGAGGGAAAGGCCAAGAGAATCAATAAAATGCAGGACAAGACACTGTCGAGCTGCTTAACCGTGTGCTGTTGTCTTTTTATGTTGACACTCTGGACAGAGTTTCATGTGCCAGGACTTCCCTGATCTTTATCATCTTCCCTGCCAATGCTTAACCTTTTCCATGGTCCATTTTTTTTTGGTTTTTAAAAAAATCATTCTTAGTTTTTCAAATTACCAACTTTTGTTTTGTTGGTTTTTTTTTTTACTGTGCATTTGCTTTCTTTTACTTGACTTCTGTTCTTACCTTTATTAGTTAGTTGTTTAATTTGCTGTTCTTTCTCTAGCTTCTTGCAATAGTAGTTTAGTTAAGTGATTTTCCACATTTCTTCTTTTCTAATATAGGCATTTAAAGCCATAACTTTCCCTCTATACTATATCCCATGAGTATTAGTATATTGTATTTTCATTACCATTCAGTTCAAAATATTTTCTAAATTTTATTGTGATGTCTTTGACAACGGTCATGTAGAAGTATGTTGCTGCATTTTCAAACATCAGAGATTTTCTAGTTCTCTTTCTGTTATTGATTTCCCATTTGGTTCCACTACAGTCAGATAACACATTCAATTTGATTTTGCTCTTTTGGAATTTGCTGGGACTTGGTTTATTGTCCAGGAGATGGCCTGTTTTGGTGAACATTTCATTTGCAATAGGAAAGAATGTATATTCTGCAGCTGTTAGGCGGAGTGTTTTCTATATTAGGCCAAGTTGGTTAATCGCGTTGTTCTAGTCTCCTTACTGGTTTTTGCCTACTTGTTCTGGTAGTTAGTTATCAATGTGTGTTAACACCTCCGACTAAGTTTGCGAATTTGTCTACTTCTTCCTTTACTTTGAAGCTATGTTATTATGTGCATACAAATTTAGGATTTTTACATGATCCTGTTGAACTGAGTCTTTTAGTTATAAGAAGTTCTTCTTTATGTCTGGTTATAATTCTTCACCTGAAATCTACTTTATCTTATAGTAACATAGCTACACAGCTTTCTTTTGGTTTGTGTTCACAAGGTGTTTATTTTTCTTTTGTTTTCCACTTTCCTGTGTTCAGCTGCACGTCCTACTTATAAACAGCATACAGTTGATTCTTGTCTTTTATTTCAGCCTGATGATATTTACTATTAATTTGCTTTTGATCAGTCTATTTACATTTAATGTAATTGCTTTTATAATTGCCATCTTGCTATTACTTATATGACCACTCTGCTCTTTGTTCCTCTATTCCTGCTTTTTTGTCCTTTTTTTTTTTTTTTGGATTAATGATATTTAATTATTCCATTTTTTACCCTATTAGCTTTTTAATTGTATCTATCTCATATCTCTCAATTAATAATAGTATTGTTATTTGCTTGGTTCTATGCTTGAGATTTGGTTCCTTTCTTATTTTCTTTTGCATATATTTTTTAAGATTCCACTTTCCCCCTCAGTTATGTGTATCTCTATATATTTATAACTATTTTCATATATGTGTACATAGGTGTATATAAGTATTGAGCTCAATTGGTAGTTACTATAGAGATTCAATATTTACCCTTGACCTATAATAGTGCAGCTTAAATTAGTACTTGTATCACTTCTAAGCAATCCAAAATCTTCAAATTTATTAAATCCAGTTTTCACCCTCCTTGCCTTTTTTTTACTGTTATTGTCATGTGTTTTACTTCTACACGTTTTCAACCCCACTAGATATTATTATAATCGTTATTATTATTTATGTATTTTTTTTTTTTTTGAGGCAAGGTCTTGCTCTGTCACGCTGGTTGGAGTGCACTGGCGTCATTCACAGCTCACTGCAGCCTCCAACTCCTGGGCTCAAGGGATCCTCCCGCTTCAGCCTCACGAGTAGATGGGACTACAGGCATGCACCACTGCACCTGGCATTTTTTTTTTTTTTTTCTGTAGCAATGGGCTCTCACTATTGCCCAGGCTGGTCTCAAACTCCTGGGCTCAAGCAATCCTCCCACTTTGGCCTCCCAAAGTGCTAGGATTACAGGCATGAGCCATCGCATCTGTCCTATAATTGTCATTTTTAGGAAGTCAGTGTTAAATCATAGTGTGTATATGTGTACATATGCATGTATGTATGTATATTTTTGTCCCTCTTCATGCCTCCCTGCAGCTCCATGCTTTCAAGTAGAAGAATTTTGAGTCAAAAGAATTTGCTTTAATATTTGTTATCATGAATTACATTTCTTGTAATGTAATCTAGTGAAGAATTCTGCAGGATTTGTGGGACATAGTTTTCCATGGAGTACCGGCTAGAAAACCTTGCCTTAAAAACAAAGAATGAGACCAAAGATGAACATTTTAGCTAATCTAGGAAACAACTGGATATTTTGAATTAGATGGGCATTTTATTTTATATATATAATATTTGACATATATATGGTCAAATATATTGGTCAGAGCTTGTCTTCATAATAACTAAATTAGCAGTTTTGTCTAAGGTTTGATATCTTTAACCTTAGTATAAATATTGATTTATTTAGCTGCCTTTGTTAGGTGATCTTAACGTAAGTGTGCATGGCTTACTGTGAATACTCAATAAATATTTACTGAATGGATGAACATGAAAAGAGGTTTTTACAAATAACTATCACTAAATTGTAGACCTAAAGATAAATATAAGCATATTACATCACTTGTCAGTTTCCTAAAGGCTATTTGATAACCCAACATCTCTAATAAGCAGAGCAGCCAGCAGCCAAACAAGCCACGTGCTGAGTAACAAGGAAACATACAGCATTAAACCACAGATTTTCTGGTCACACTGCAGAGGAAATGTTTCAGAAAAACTTCAGACACCCAGAACTTTATCTTTCTGTATTAACGCAGAAGTCACACTATATTCTATTTGATTTTGATGCAGAATTACATCAACATAACATAATTAGAAGCCACTATAAATTGCAAATCAAATATTTCCAGATGGAAGTGAGTGTATTTATACAAAATGATCATATAAAAAATCATAAATTTAAATCTATGAAGAACAAATTTTATATATAGAAAACTGGTGATTATCAATGATAACCTTCATTTACACCTGAATTACATTCAAAGGCAAGTGAGTCATATCAAGGTATATCTCTTTTCACTAATCCAGGTAAATTCTTGCAATTTGACCCATGGCACCATCAGATCTGTCTTCTTTATGGTAAACATAAATATGTGATGTGATTTCATAGTATGAAGATACATCAAACACAAAAGCGTACTCATTTGTTACTGTGTCACAGAACAGTTTATTAACTTCAGGCAGCTTTCCTTTTATTAAAATACTTTGGCTTTCCATTTGGTACAATAAGTAAGGAGTCCGTTTTTTTTTCCCTGAACACATTAACCTAAAATAAAACTTTAAAGTTTGCTATCTCTTGTTTGAGGACTTTATTGTCCATTAAGTTTAGTAGCAAAATAACTCAAAATCAAGCACTAAATACCATATTTCATTAAGTCTGAATCATCAATTGTAAGAACATTATTTTATGTACCACTAAAAAGGAAAAATTTTCCCGAATTCTACTATGACCCAGTGCTGCTTTTTTTTTAAAAATAGGAACTTTATTTTACAATAATTTTAGGTTTATAGAACCCAGTGCTTTTTGGTCATTAAAGTCATTATTGCACATTTAGTGAAAGAGCTCTTGGAGACTTTAGACATGGATTTGAAAATATGTATCCCTCTATATGCATATATAAAAGAAAATATAAGTAAAACAAAGTGTTTAAGGCATTTTCAAACCTTTTTGGTATTCAGTGTCTATCTTTTCACAATCACTGACATGCATTTTGGGTTTTCTCTATACCAGGGGTGGAGAACCTTTTCATATTAGAAAGCCCCATTAATATAGCTGTAATCAAATAAGGCTGAATTCAAGAAACTTTAATTAGATATACTTAAAAATGTACACTAGTTTGTAAAAATCTAATACATACTTAATAATTTCAAAAAATGAAAACTATTTGTTAATTTTAAAGTAAACTAACCTTTTAATGACTTTATTGTGTCTGCTTTTTGTTGGAAAGCATTTGAATATTTGGTTGTGGCATGGATGTCTGCCTTTTCAATTGATCTTCTAGATGGGTATCAGTCATTTGTAACCTTAAAGGCATCTTGATTTGGGTTAGGTAGGATAATGTAGATTTGTAGCAATAAGTGGTTGAAAAGCAAGAAAGCATTTTTTGGGCGTGTTGCTGAAGGCGTGGGTATTCTACTGCATTTTTCCGTATTTCAATTGGACCTTTCTTAGCATCAAAGAATGACTTTAAAATGTCATCTACTGGGAGCTCAGTCAAATCCATCTGTAGTTCTTTAGGTGCCTTGGTGATATCAACTACATGAGGCTGAAATGCTAATTTGAGTATGATATTATGATTCTCAAAGGCAGTGAAACTTTCATTGTATTCTCCAATTAATAGGTCTATAACAGTTGCTCATTCTTCAAATGATTTGCATATATCATCCTGTTCATCAGCAACCTTTGCTAACTGGGGAAAATGCTCACCTGAAATTTCCTTTTGTAGAAGAAGTGCTTTGAAAAAAGATAGTTTTTTTTGAAATGCTTGGATTTTTGCCACATTATCATATATAGACTTAGTTTTACCTTGCAAAGAAATATTTAAGTCATTTTGATGTGCCATGGTATCACACAGGAATGTTGCATTCCTATAGAAATCTTCTATAAATAACTCACATTGCTGATTCTGTTCTTCATAAAATTTAACTATCTGTTCTTACAGAGATAAAATTTTGGCTAACACCTGTCCCTGTATTAGCCAATGCACATCAGAAAAATATGGCAAATCCACACTGAATACCTCATAGTTCAACTTTAGCATTTTGTGAAACTGATGATGTCGTGTTGCATTTGCATGAATATAGTTAAAAACACTTACAACTTTTTGCAAAGTGACACTTAAAATAGCAGCTTTAGCACAGAGATTTTGCTGATGCAAGATACAATGAAAAGAAAAGACAGCATCTGGATCTGTTAATACTTTTTTTTGTCTGTGCAATAAACCCTTCATGTTTTTCTGTCATGGAAGGTGCACTGTCTGTACATATACTCACTAAATTGACCAAACTCAATCCAACTTCATGACATTTATCTTGAAAGTTGTTGAAGATATCTATTCCCAGTGTTCTGTTCATAAGAGTGCCCAAAGCAAGTAACTCTTTGTAGCAAAGAAAATCTTCTGTTATTACCTGAATGAAGTATAAAACTTGTGCCGAGTCAGTAGTATCAGTTGATTCATCCAAAGTGATTGAATAATATATAATTTCCTTTTGAAGTATTGCATGAAGTTGTTCTGTTAAGTTGAAGGCTAGTTCATGCTGCTGATCAGTTATGGTTCTCCTTGAAAGAGGCAGTTGTTTGTACTTTGAAACGTTATCCTGGTCTAATCATCCTACAACTTCAACAATGCATTCTTTCACAATTTCTACATCACTGAATGGCTTCCCTTTTTCCCCAAGTATATAAGCTACTTTAGAAGTTGCTTCAGTGGCATTATTTCCAGGTCTTATTGCTGCTTGCAAGAATTGTGTTTGCTTTTGCTTTTCATCTTTTGATATCTGCAATACAACCTTTTGCACCTCTCCCCTTAATTTAAAATATTCGTGGTCCTTATAAGTGTATAATGCTGGTAAGCACTGAATTTCTTTAATGTTGATATTGAAGTATCACAAAGCAAGCAAATCATCTTATCTTTAGCAGCAAGAAGATAATATTGCAATTCCCAATCCTCATTAAAAAATCTGTTTTCTTCCTTCAGTGTTCTCTTGGTCTTCTTTGACATGATGGGCTGTTAAGCAGACAGAATTGAAAAATACTGTCGAGCTGGGCAACTATTTACAAATTCCACTTCAGGCAGAAACACAGTGCACCATTGTCAAAAGCTAATAACGGAATGGTGTACTCAACCCCCATAAACTCTCGCCAACCAGCCTCATGCAGTAGTGGCGCCAGTCAGGCGGGGGGAAGTTAGAAGTAAATCATGAGCGTAACAGCTGTCAATTTAGCCCTGATGGCTTACTAATGTTCTAATTGTGCCAGTCAATCTGAGAGGATTATTTCATTGAAACTTATTTTATTCTTTAGTATTTTAAATATGTTCATTTTTAAGATAAAATAAAATATAAAAGACGAATAAAAATGTATTAATAAAAATAAAAGGATTTGTTCTGTAGAATTTGAATTCAGTCAAAAGGCCTCACTGAAGGACCTAGAAGGCCACAGGTTTCCCTTCCCTGTTCTATACCTTGTGCTCTGGAGAATATTGGTGATGTATCAGCTCTTGAAAGCATGCCCTGCTCTAGTTGCTGGTATTTTCTTCTTGGCTTCCACTCCTTCTGCAAACTTTTTAGAAATCAGCTTTCTAGGTTTACCCTTTGAAGTGCGAATACCTGTCCCTTCTGGGGAGGGTAGAAGAGTGAATGACACACAGTCACTTTTGGTATGCAGAATAATGTCCTCTCAGTGAGCCAAGACAGCAGCTTGATTTGAGCTTAGTGAGATCCATTTTGGACTTCTGACCTTCAGAATTGTAAGGGAATACATTCATGTTTGTTTTAAGCCACTAAATTTGTGGTAATTTGGCACAACAGCAATCATAACTAACACATGACTCAAGTCTTGTTGTAAATTATTAATAGTTTAGTAGACGCTTTCTTCCAGGTCAGTATATACCTGGAACAAGAAAGACTTGGGGGTTGGGGGGGGAGACACTTCACAATTTTTCAATTTTCTTTCCTATCTGAAAATAACCATACATAACTATCAGATTAAATGGAACAAAGGAAACCAAAGCCAGCCTGTAAACAAAAAGCACACAACAACAAAAACAAAGGCTGGCTTTAAGTGACAAGACTGGAGCAGCCTCATCCCCTAGACTGAGCGGGTTCAGTGCCCGACCTCGTATGGGTGAGTTCATCTTGGTGTGAGTTCATCTTGGTCTCCTTCCATTCCATCGTCACTTGCAAGGGTATCCAAGACATTATCTTTCTTTTGCAATAACAAAATACAGTTTAAATGACTGGATTTACTTTTCTCCGAAAGAAGAGAAAAATACGTGATTCACACATATTCCTCCATATTACAAGAAAGTGTGGGAATGGTGAGTCCATGGCCATGAAATACTTCCAAGGAAGAGTCTCCCCCAGAGTGGGGAATGTGGTTGATAACTCCAGACGAGCAAGTTGTGGGACGTTTAATTGGGACACGTTTCTGGATTCTGCTGCCTGAGCCTTTAGGACTGCTGGTAGAAGGAAGAGAGTTATTGTTTGCACTGACCTCTTATAAATCGTAAGAAGACAACGTGTAACATGAAGCATGTTACAGAGATCATTCCTGGTATGACTGTCGAACTATACCTTCAAGCTAGAAACACTCTAAGGTAGGAGAAAGAAATAACCATTCGGAAGCTTATTGAATAGCTTGATATACTGAAGACCTGAAAATGTATATAGGTCATTCAAAAATTCACATCATTATTGAATATATGATATTAAATATCCCTCAAGCTTTCATTGAGTTGAGCTTTTTGTTATTTCCAGAGCTCTTGAAATAACAAAGATATTAGAAACCATAGCACATCCTGCAAAGAAAGGCTTTCATTTGGAGAATGGAGAACGTTATTCATTTCATTGACTAGCATGAGGTGTCTGGCGTTCCTGTTAAATTTATGCTTGAAGAACTATTGATCATACACTAAATAGGAAGCTACATACATTGAAAGAAGAATTCAAATCAATTAAAATGTGGAAGTATGAAGAGAGGCTGTTGGATTTCTTTTTACATTCAACAGATATATCGCAAGTTCCTGTCAAGTCAAAGTGCTTTTCTAGGTTTTATTAATATACGTACATTGAGGCTGGGAGGGGCAGTTCCCATGAAGCTTACATTCTAATGAGGGGAGATAGGCAATAAAAATATTTAACAACATGTAAATATGTGCTGTGAAGAAAAATGAGGTAAGAGGATTAGGTTGAGAATAGGACAGGAATGTGATGTTTTCTTTTTTCTTTTTTTTCCCTATGTCAGAGATTGGCTAAGGAGGAATATGGTATTTTAGATAGCAGGACTAGGGAAGGCTGTTCTGAGTAGTTTTTGTCTGAGCAAAGCATAAATGACATATGGCATAAAAGAGCCACATGGAGAGTTGAGAGAGGCATGTGCTAGGTAGAAATCACAGGAAGACTAAGGCATGTGGCTGTAGCCAGCTTCCTTTGCACCTAAAGAAGCTCTTCTGTGCTATTCCTCTTCTACTGTTGGTAACTAAAGAATTCTGGGTGACTCTGTACTCAGTGACAATTGCTGCCCAGAAAATCACCCTAAGTCTATTTTCCCTCCCTCCTATTGCTTGGAATGGAACTCTGGACTCAAGAACATGTCCATTGTGCTTTCTGTCCTTAAAACTGCTGTCCCCAACCCCCAGGCCTCGAACCTGTACTGGTCTGAGGCCTGTTAGCAACCAGGCTGAACAGCAGGAGGTGAGTGGAGGGTGGGGCGAGCAAGTGAAGCTTCATCTGTATTTACAGCTGCTCCCCGTCCCTCAACATCCTCCCCTCCCTGCCCCCCTGGTCTGTGGAAAATTGCCTTCCATGAAACCAGTCCCTGGTGCCAAAAATGTTGGGGACCACTGCTAAAACTCCCTTTTGGAAAATAAGAAGACAGGGCAGATATAACCAACCCCTGAAGTATTGCTTCAATTACAAATAGGAGTGTTTGGGATAGCAAGAATTCTGGAGACCTTCCCTTTATTCTGAAAGGATTTAATTCTATATCTTGTTTCACTGTTTAAAATATTATATAGCATAAGCATATAGTTAGAGAGCTTTCAGAAAGCTCTGCACTTCCCAGGGATAACACTTGAACACTCTGTCATCAGTGTGAACCTGGAGAAGTACCTGGAGCTGAGGGCACCTGAGCTAGAGAGATGACTATTTTGAAGGGGGAGGGGGAGTCCCTCTCTGCAGTTACCTCCACTCTGTCAAGTAGCTAAAAGTCTCTGTCAGGCAGGAAACAGAAACCTTAGCTGTTGAGCTGAAAAGGAGCTGGAGTTTTGAATCAGAAAATAACAAACAACACAATAACAACAAAAATAGTTGGCTGCAAGTTGAAGAAGGTGGAACTTGATGCAGATTTCAGGAAAATGTGGCTTTCATGGCTGCTGTACAGCCATGATACAGTAAGTCCTCACTTCATGTTGTCGATAGGTTCTTGGAAACCACGACTTTAAGCGAAAGGACATTTAACAAAACCAGTGTTCCATAGGCTAATTGATATGAACAAGAGTTAAATTCCTACGGTATGTTTCTGGTCAAAAAAAATATTACCAAACTTCTAAATAAAGACCCCAAACACTTCTAATATTAAACATTGAAATAATGTAAGCTATACATATATTTCAGAAAGATTTATAAAAACAAGACCATTATTTACCCTGTTATCCTAGTTCAGGGTCGTGGGTGGCTGGACCCTGTCCCAGCAGCTCAGGGCGCCAGGTGGGAACCAGCCATGGACAGGACACCATCCCATGGCAGGACACACTCACACACACCCACACTCACTCACACTGGGACCATGTAGACACGTCAATTCACCTAACAGGCACATTTTGGGGATGCAAGAAGAAACCAGAGTACTTGGAGAAGACCCACATAGACATCAGGAAAACGAGCAAGCTCCACACAGACAGTGGCCCCGGCCAGGAATTGATTTTTCTTTCTCATAAACGTTATAACAAAATGCCATTGAAAGAAACAACGTTATTCAAGGACCTGCTGAACTGATTGAGCGCACCCAAGCCCAGCTGATAGAGCTTGGGTAGAGCTTGAGGCAGCCACAGCACTTCCTAACACGTGACATTAGCCCAAGTTAGGGTAAGAAATTATGTTCAAGCCATGTATTGGTTTATTAGACGATAAAATGGGTATTGCTGTAGTCTTTTGTTGACTGCCTGTAGGGCAGGCAGTGAGGCTTGTTGAGCCAGCTGTCGACCCTGAGTGTATCAGTAGGGCCAGGCGGGCCTGTGAGCTGGAACGCAGGAAAGACAGCTGAGCCTTGCTGGAATTACTAACTCCCCCCCACCTTAGTGATGCTCATATATCAATGAGGAATTGCTGAGGTCATCAGGGAGGATTCAAGTGGTGAATAAGTGATGTAAGGGACAAATGAGGGTTGTCGTCATACAGTCAGAGATCTGTCACATGGATGAGGGAGTTTATTCTTTTTCCTGTAGAAATTCTTTTTTTGCTTTTTGCTTATGTATACTCAAAAGAATTTTTAAAAGCTATATATCTTTTGCATATTTTTAATTTGTCCTTTCAATAATTTTATCGTAAGTTTAATAGTTCAAATACAATTTCCTGCATATGCCATTATTATCTCTGTTCATTAAATATATTTTTATCAAAACCTTGTAGTGAAGATTTTATCATTCACCTTATGGAAAATGTACATCATATAATCCAATTGGCAAAACCAGCCCTTATTGTCAAACTAATAAGCCAAATTACGTTTACTTTAGGTTGGGAAAAAAATCTGACCTAATTTATGTGTTGTGTGTTTTATGATAGCTACCTCATCTCTGAATTCTAATTCATAAGGAGATTAATGGATGGATGGGTGGGTAGATGGTTGAGATAGATAAACAGATGAATGGATGGATAAATGGATGGATGTATAGATGATTGATATAGATGCATGGATGGATGGATGGATGGATGGACGGAAGGATGGATGGATGGATGGATGAAGGATAGATAAATGAATGGAGACTTAGCGTAAGTTTGTCTTCTGGATGAAATAAGGCACTGCTCTCTTCAATGTTTCTTACAGATGCTCTATTTGCTTTTCTGCCACAGGAAATTCTCTCAGGAACTATGCCTATTGGAACTGTCATTTTGTTTGTTGCCCAGATTTTTGGACACACAGGAGTAAGATTCAGGCTGGGTGAGAGGTACATGGTGTAAAATAGAAATGCAGTTTTAAAGGGGATGATATTTCCAAGTAGGCAAACCTGGGAAAGGGTACCTGTGGCAGTTGAGGAACTAGAAAATGACTCTTCTAAACTGACTATATTCTAGTACTCCCTGGAAAGTTCTCATGTATCCCCAGGAGTATTCATACCCTGGTTTTAAGTTCAATATCCTAGAAGGCAAGGCTAGAAATGGTAGATAAAACAATTAAAACTGTCTAAACACAAAGTGGTCTGATTTATTTAACAGGTTTCTTGTCATTGGAATTATTTGCACAGAATCTGGGTGGTCAGTTGTCACGGATGCTGTAGAAGGAGGACCTCTTGCATTGAATATAAATTTGACTGGAGAATATTTAAAATGTTCCTCCCATCTCAAAAATCTATGATATTCTAGCCAGGGTTGCTTAATCTTTGGAGTGCATTAGGGTCTTAATGTTATTTCAGAATCCTGAAAGAACAAAAGGAACCCATTATCTCTTAATAAACAGTGAGTATTTATTTTCTCTTTATTGGTCTTTATCTCTCTGTTTGTTTTTACACATTGGTTCTATCTTCTGAAGTCACCTACTCTTTGCTACCACTTAGCTAACACAGGGGATGTAATCTGCTTAATAGTACACAAATTGACTTTTTTTTTTTAACTTCAGAAGCAGGAATGTCTTAACTTGTATTAGAAAGCACATAAGATGTTTATAAAATTGGTCTTAACAAGGTGACACTTATTTCTGGGTTAAGGGACACAGGGAAGCAGGGAATTGAAGTATGTGGTAGGCAGGATAGCAAAACAGAGAGAAAGGCTAGCATATTAACTCAGTTTTCCCACCTTGACAAGGAACATTTGTATTAGATGTGTACTGTTTGTTTCTTATACAATCAGAAAGGGAGTAGAATTTTGGCAAATTTTCTATCTGGGTTTCTGTGGTCTACCTGCACTAGTAGGTCTGAACTTGCAGCTGGTAAGGGTGTGGATTGGTGGTGTGAGGACAGAGGTCTGCAGGGTCCATCTTTTATCGTATCATTATCTGAAACCCCACAACTACTCCCATTACTACTTCCAGCAACTAAAGATAATGGCACTAGTTCCATAGCAAAGGTGGGAATAATTTTACACAATGGTATCTAGGAAAATATTTACTTCTGGCCTAATGGCCTTTTATACTGTTCTGAAGTTAACTTCAGAGGAGGCCCTTCCCTGAGAAGTCACAATTAAAGGAACTCACTGCAGATGGTGGGTAGTACTGGTTCTCTGTTGCTGTCTCTGTTCTTTATAAAGTCTCGTCTCTCTATATTCTGGTCTGAACTTCTACTGATTCTTTCCATTTGAAGCTAACCCAGGTAGCCCCACAATGTAGTCCATAATTCTTAACAATATCTATCCTGCAGGTGGAATCAGTTACAGTAGTCAGGTTTCTAAAAGCACTTTGTATTCTAGAAGCAAGAGTAGGGGAGTTGTCACTCTTAGATATCTGTTTGTATCAACAGGTCAAAGATTTAATGAGCTAGAATATTATCGAAATTCCATTGGCTCCATCAAACTAAATGTCAAAGAATCATCCCTCTCTTGAGTTTCTGACTATACCACACCACCACTTTCCAGCTGTTTTTATAGCTTCTAAGTGGCTGTCCTTTTCAAAAAGATAAATCATGAATTTATCATCTCTATGAATTAATTACTTGAGAGACAATGGTTTGATTCAGAAATGTAAGTTAGTTAAGTGAAGGGAAATTAAATAATAGACATGACAAAACATTGTCTTGGGTAAGTCAAATACATACACATCCTCCATTGATATTAAAAATAGTTTTCCCCAAGTTCAACAAGCAAAATACCTTTTAAAATCAAAGCCCCATTTTTTTTAATGGAAAAGAACAATTGGTAATTTGAATTAAGGAAGAAGTATGATGGATATATGCATTATAGACAAGATATTATTATGAGAGACATGGCATTTTGTGAATCCAGAACACTAATACTGGACTTTTATATAAATAGTTCAGTTCACTGCACTGTCTAGAATGGAGGAAAACTCAATGAAGAGAAGCTTGATGCAATCATTTTTTAAGAATTACAAAGAAAACTGAGACACCTATCAAAAAGATTTTAAAATTGATGCATGCATCATTTTTTGTCAGCCTTAGCTTACATGCCAACTAGCTCATCATGTTTTGGGGGTTGCCAGGGTCTCAGAGCTCATACGTGGTGTTCAGGTGCATCTTACTCATCTTTGGTCTACTCAGGTTCACATATTCAGCATATGGGGACCACAAGATACTCTCTGGATCCTAATTAAAATATAGAGCCTATGGAAGCATCTGATTTTTGGAGGGAGGTTTTTTTTCCTCCTACAGAGACTTCTGATTTCTCAAACATTTCCCAATAGTTAATTGGCAAATGATTGGTGTCAAAATAGGCAGAATAAAAGCTTGGGAGTTGGAGAACTGAGTTGAAATTTCAGCAATGTCTCTCACTAGCTACCTGACCTTAGACAACTCTCTTTCTGCTTTGTTGCAAGATTGTTAGTAATTCTACTCTTATAAACCATGGCTAAAATACTCTTTAGAAACACAATGCTAGAGAGAATGCGAGAGTTTTCATAGTCTGAGGCTCTTGTTCCAACATAATTCTCATCAATATCCTCCATACAATGGAAATGGAAATCAATCTTTGACAGACTATTACTATAAATAATTCTTGTGCTTTTTCATAACATGCAAGCTGTTGGTTAATTCTCATAAAGAATGGCAAGTTCCACTAAAATATGCACATGACATCTTCAAGAAACAGAAGCAAGAATTAGAGTGAAGGAGCAGTAAGCAAAAATGCCCAAGAATGACTATAATTATATCAAGGAACTTCTGTTTCCAAACAGTAGCTGGCTGAATTTTCTTAACTCTGTAAATGCTCTGGACCATAGGATGCCTTTTCAAAAAAGTGTTATATGTGTATATTTGTATACACACACATATACACTTTTAATAAAAGATGATGCATGCTCATTGCTGAATTTATGTTAATTTTTTATTGCTTTTTTAAAATATGCTGGATAGTTTAAAAATAATATTATTAAATTTCACTAGAAATATATGGCTTCAGTGAGAGAATAGAAAACACCTATATCAAGGGTGAAATGTCCCATTTCAGTAAAATAAAAAATTAAATAATTGGGGCAAATATTTAGATCCATCAGTTGGTCATATTTTACACCATTCCTTCCCCATGTAGCCATTTGGATAAGAAAGTGGCTACCCCCCCGCCAAAAGCTATTTATCATCTCCCACCAAAGCACTTTTCATTTAGAAATCAACTCATACTTAGTTGATCTTTTCAACATTAACATATTCTTACGATTTATTAATTTTCCATACTGTCTGCCAATGTTTTTTTCTACAGTTACATTTTATATTGAATAAATGTATGTGGCAAATTAAGGAAGACTTTAACACAATAGAAAACTTCTCTGGTTTCAGTATCAGTATGAGTTTCATGAAAAAGTATTATCATAGCATAGTGAGAAAAACAGTTTCTTTTCTGGCCACCTGCATTGATCTAAAGGGTAACTAGAGTAAGACGAAATGGCAAAACAGAGAGGGGCCGTCCAACGTTCCAGTGAACACATGTCCAGATTGTAAACTGAAGATGATTTAATGACAGGCAAAAAAATTTGTGAGGGAGAGAGAGAGAGAAAGATCAGAGAGATGAGATGAAGAAAAATAAAGATATCCAGGTAGAGAGCAAGCAAGCGCACGCTCCTTCTTGCTCTTTACTTGCGAGATGAAGTCAGGAAGTCTTTGCACTAGAAACAATGGTTGATTTCTATGGGATTGGCTCTGAAACAGTAAAATAGCCATAAAGTAGCCAAGCATGACATTCCAAAAAATGTCATGTCTCTTCTCCAGAGGAACTTCAGTTTGTACCTACACTTCTATTAATAGTAATTTTAAAGTCAGTGCAATGAAATACGAAGCTTGATTTTTTTCCCCCAGTGGGAAGACACTTTCTGGTAGGTTCAAAAGAAACAAAAACACAACTCAAAAGAAAGAAGATAAGCATTTCTTGCAAAAAAAGGAAAACATTTCTTCCACGTACGCATCTACAGATAAATATTTTTCTTCACATGCACTCTTGGAATAATGGCTACATGTGCACATATAGTTTACACATGATTACCACATGCCTCTAAGCACATGATTAGGAAGTGTTTTGCATTGTTACAGTGCAATGATGTTGCTGAGGAAAGTTCTACTGTATATAGAAAACAAATAGAAGTCAATGCAAATAACAGTGTGTTTCAGAATTATCCTTTCAATGAATTCTAAGCTTTTATACAATAAAAAGCTGCCGCAATATTATAGACCTCAGATTAAAATAAAAGCAAACCACATTCTTTGTTCAATAATAGTTTTATTTACTTATTTCACTGTTAAACTTGGGGATAATATTCACCACAAAGTTGCAGGCATCATTTTATAGTACAGACGATTGACTTTTTTTCAGGAGAAAGAATGAAAATGGTTTGTGACACACCTGAAATGCCTACAGAGGAAGTGCTGGCCACGAGGTAATAAAAAAAAGGTAAAATTCAGTGCCTTTGGCAAAGATGTGGACACTGTTTTAGATGCGAGTATGATACATGCCCCTTGCTTACAAAGCAAATATACACCCATCTGTTTTTGGACAGTGGCTTCTCTATCTACCCGAGAATATCTCCAAACAATTCATAGACATTTCCCCAAAGCTTCCTGTCAAGAGAAATCAGTGTGCTGATTTACCGACTTGGAAACCATTTTTAATGTAATTATCCCTCAAGTCTGTACCAAACTTGGTGACAGTCCCCATAGGCAAAAATAAGACCTTGCTCAAAATGTGGCCTTCACCTAGCTCTAAGCAGAAGCCCAAAGGGAGTCTGTCTGAAGTGTTGTATGTAGGAGGCTGTGAATGCCCATTTACAGGATGAAAATGAATATAAGAGAGAACATTTGTTTAATTGCTTGCAGAACAGGATAAAGAATTCTCTCCTAATAACTTTCCATGCCAAGCAAAACTACATGCAAGGATGCTTTAAGCCAAGCTACAGATCTTCACTTGTACAAACAAAAAACTTGTATTTATGATCTCTCCAGGCCTTCCCAATTATCTCTCTTACTAAGGCAAGTAACAAGTAGAGTTTCTCTTTGTTGACCAATTTAGTAAAAAGTTTCTGAGTTCTTGGGATTAAATAGAGAGTTTTATTTTTTTTCTTTTCTGGACTCTTAAATTATTTATTAATTACCTCAAATCTATTTAAAATATTTCTCCTTGTATTGCTTAGTGATATTTTATTAGGTAACCATCTTATTTATGAACCATTTTTCCTTTCCCAACTAAATAACTCTGACTACAGTAGCAGCATGGGACATTGATGTGCACAGAAATTTGATAATTTTTGTTATATTAATTAATGAGGTGGTTATTGAATATTCAACAAAATTTATTGAAAATTTATTTAATGTCTGCTGTTTGGATGTATCTGGATACTGTGAGACTCTGGAGATAATCTTTTTAGTTTAGGATAAGGTTACTGGATTCTAATTTGGGTGAAGAGAGTTTTACTAACACTTCTTTGCAATTGAGAGTATGGTCCTCTTTTCCATTTACCGTTTTTGTAGACTGTCTTATGCAACTGAGATGTGAGCACCCTTGGATCTCTGGGTGATTATTTGGGGTGGGCCCAGCCCAGGCCAGAGCAGTAGTGTTAGAACTCTGTGCTGAGTCTCTGTGGTTCTACCAGAACAACCACAGGCCTAGCAAAGCATTTGGATGTCTACTTCCACATATCCAAGTGCATTGTCCATGTCTGTGGGTGAAGCTGTGAATGTAATGCCTGTCTAACAATACTGACACTTGCTCATTTGGGAGCCTGAAAACAAAACGTTGTGCAGTTATTAATACAAACTTATGTTGAGTATAGTCATTTTGTGAACTTGGTCTTCTTTATTCATTTTCATTATCTTAACATGAGTCTCTTTTCTTAGACAGTAACCTTAAAGCCAGACAAAGAAAATGGAATTCTCCAATTCCAAAGAGCACTGGGTTACCGTCCTTGAAGCCTATCTCTTAGGTCTGTAATACTTATTCACACAACATTAATCATGGTAGAGGCTGAATATTTAGAGCCACGAAAACAAAAGAAGAGAGATTGTGACTTAAGTCTGTAGAAAGGAAGTAGTAAAATTGTCCTTGCACCTATTATGGGCTGGAATTAATACTGTTTAAACAAGTTTGCTGCACATTGGATTGTGGAAAAATACTCTTTCAGAGGAGGTGGTAGAAGTAGGGTTGTTTAGGCTGAAGGAAAGATAACTTTTGAGTGTTATATTCTATATAGTTTCAGTCCCATGATGAGAAATACTATTGCAAAATCAAAATAAAACAGCTGCTACCCAGAAACTCTATTTGTAAGGTTGCCAGACGTCAGGTTATGGTGCCAGATTGGAGTGGTATTTGAAACAATACAACTCCAGATTTACCAACAAATTTCAAGAGTTCCATAGATTTTGTTGTGTTGAAATATAGTAAATAAATAACTTCATGGGCATACAAATTTGGAAACTTTCAAGCATTCACCAGATACACCATTTTGCATTTATCATGGTAGCTACTGACTTCAATTTTGACCTGTTTGCTATCAGAAAGCAAATTAGAGATACTTCAGTGTTGTTGCTTAGTTTGAGTATGAGGAGAGAACTCAGAAAGTTTAGGTTAAGTGGCAGGTATGCCTGAGGACATGCAACTAGACAGTGACAGAACTGGTCCAAGAACTCAGGGTTCCTTATACTAAATGCAGTGCTCCTTTGATTATACTGCACTTCCTTCATGCTCTGAAGCTTCCAGTGGTGCACTGTTGGATTTCTCAGTAGTATGTCCCCATCTTTGAATCATCCTTACTCCAAGAAGTACAGGACACCCTCAATGATCCCCGGGCTCTTCCTTTGTCTCACTAGTCTGCATTAGGCTTCTCCACTGTGTCACTCCTTGAGGCAGAGCTGAAGCTGCCGACTTTGCAGCAGAGCTCTGCCCTCCTGCTTCTCTCCCTTGGTGCACAGAGGGGCTCCCAGCCCTCTGCAGAGCTGTGGGACCAGCCCATCTGCAGCACAGGAAGTTTGACAGGGAAAGTTGATATGCCTTCTAGACCTTTAGCCACTGCAGCATCTAATGTGTATGCTTTTTTTTTTTCTGTCAGAGTCCAGAACTATTATATATTAAAGACTAAGTAGAAATGGCACATACATAGAGAGTCAAGGATGGGCTTAAGAGGCAAAGAGTGATTAGGATTAGAGGAAAAACAATCAGAGAAGCCACAGGGAGGTGATGGGCAACAGAGAGCAAAGTTGAAGGGAGTAGATGACCAGACAGCTCACTTCTGACTGGCAAGGCCTGGAGAACAGAGATGTGCGTGCGTGGGACAGACAGAGAGAGAGAGAGACTCTCTCCACGTGTGGTTTATTTTAGTCTTGATCATTTTCTTGTTTCCATGAAAGTGGATAATCCTGAAATCGCTGCAAACCTAATTCATATGGTATGAAATAATTTGATTCCCAGTTTGGGGATAAAGAGATTTTAATCTTACGTAAATGCTGAACATCTCCTCTAATGACAAGCTCTTTGAGAAATGCATGTGTGACTAACGTCCAGTTACAAACACTCACTACATCTTCAATTATACTTCAAAATTCTTCATATTCAAAACAATCTATTTTGCTTGTTTTCCTTCTCTGAAAATGACCCAAGAGTTGGACATACCTTTCTATAAACATTCCAGAGATAGAATTTAAAAGTAGCTTTCATCCATAAGAGGCTTAAAAACAATTCTATAATAAAACCAGTAGCAAAAAAGGAGACCTAGTCTTGGATTTGTTTCTTTTCTGCCATTGTTAGCATTATAAAAGGACAAGGATCAGGACATGATCATGTTTAAGTAGAATTGTAATTAACCCTCGAAGTTCTGCCAAAGTTCAGGTTTCTCCTTTTCTCAAATTTAATTCTAATTTTTTTTTTTTAAATACAGGAAACAGCCCTTTTGGGAGGGAGACAGGATAAGAGTTTCCAAATGGATGGGAATTACTGGGAAGGCTACATGGAAAATAGCTTTTCCTGTCTTGTTATGTGGGCAAAAAAAATGATTTTACAATTTCTATGGTTTTTCCCTTGTATATGTTAAAAAGTAGATTGTTTTTCAGTTCTGGTTAAGGTGGTTAAAAAATTTCGTCAATGCGTTGTTTTTTACCTGGTATATGTTCAACAGGTGACATTTTTTTCTTAGCCCATAGTCAATAATGTTTATTGTTCAAGTGGACTTTAAAGAATCACTTGCAAAGGACACCACAGTTGAAGACTGAAGAGTAATATTTATCAACATTAAATAAACACTTGGTGAAGTATCCATAAATATTTCTTCATATAAACATAACACGAAATTAAATAGTTCAGATACACAGACACAACTGAGTACACTTCCACTGTTGTCAAAGTCGTTTGTAAACACCACCTCACACTGAATACAAAAGCAGCTTCTACCCCAGCTCTGGGTTCACAACACGGATGCCCTGTACAAAGGGAAGATTTCTGCACAGCCCTCCCGCCTCCCTCCCCTCCCTCTCCCCACACAGCCCCAGCAAAAGGAAAAGAAGGAACCCCAACAACTACAGCAGCAACAACAAGGACAGTAAGGACAGCACCCCATCCCCTCCCCCAAGTAAAACATTGAACGTTTTGGTCAATTCAAAGGATGATGCAAAATTATTTTTGCAAAATGTAAGGAAATCAATTTGAAGCATTTCCTTTCAAAGTGTAATTCTCTCTTCAGAGGACACATAACGTAACTTCCTAAACCCTACCTATTCTGGGAGAAGGTTATGCAGTGATCACCAGAAAGCACTGGCCATAGTTAAGTAACAAAGGTGTAAGCCCTATTTTCTTTTAGAAGGTGCCAGGTAGCAAGAATTGAATGCACGATTCTCCTTCATTCTGCCTCACAATTCTTTCGCTTTGCCATGTATATATTGCTGTGTAAGACATCCAAAGTTGACACTACTATTGAGATAGTTTAGATAGCAGAAATTTTGTTTTGAAACATTCAGATCTGGATGATTAAATTCAAACATGTGAGTATGGCTCATTCTTTGAGCTCAGAGGGGCCCTGATTTAGCTCTGTTGAGAGAGATATCAGCCAAGGAGACTGCTGACACTCAAAGTTTGGTCAAGCCCTGGTGCTCAACTGATTCACTAGCCTGTCTGCTCTGCACAGACCTGCTGGGGAGGTCCAGCTGTTCTCTGCCAAATATTCTTCAAGGGTGGTTTGTAGAAAACAGCCCCGGTTTCAAAAACATTAAACTGGGCTTATTTTACTTTTAGGTTGTGTTAGGATCCTAGAGAACTTCAGTTACCAAAGTACTGAAAGTGTATATTGCAGGAGTAATTGGCCAGTTCGGTGTTTCCCATTATATTATATACAGTGTGTGTGTGCGTGCAGAACTCACACATATATACATACTTATGTATTTTTATTTGTACAAAACTTGAACTGCACAAAACAATACTTTGCAAGAATCAAGAATCAAGTCCACAAATAGAGTTTAACAACACACCAAAGAGAAGACAGGAAGCTCTATTGGGACAAGAAGATTCAGCTTTGCAAGGTATGAAATAATTTCGGAACCACAGATTCACTAGCCTGCTGTGTTCCACGTGGGGTCTGGATCAACAATTTTGGGATCCTTGGGAAGAACGTGGCAACTGGGCCGGCTATGCTCATCTGAGATTCCAAAGCTAATGGGAATTAAAAGACCCAGGCTAATCAATTTGGGTGTATAATTGCTGTGAAGCAATATTTTTTTTTCTTCTTCAAGAAAAAAAAACACTTAAAGTCTATTTCAGAATAAATTTCTTTATATTCAGTAGTATGCTTTTTTTTTTGCTGAATTGGTATTTGACTTTTTATATTAAAATGGTTTATTCAATGGATCAGTAAACAGGCAGCTTCTTTCAAATCTGGGTGATAAAAACTTTTATCATCACCAGGAATCACCCCCACCCTCACCTTCCTCCTCCTCCTCCTCCTAAGGTTTGTGGGTTGATGTGTGCGTTTTGTCACTGCTATTGATAAAACCTCATTCTACAAGGCCTGCTCGGGCACGCGCTTGTGAAAAATGACCGACTGTCTTTGCTGGTATTGTTGCTTGCGTCTTTTTTTTTTGCCACACTGGCAAAGCAGCAGCATCTTGAAAGTGGTTCTGAAAGTTTTGTTGCACAGGGCATAGCACACGGGGTTCACGGTGCTGTTGATGTAGCACAGCCAGTAGCCCAGATTCCAATAGGCTTTGGGTATGCAGCTGTCACAAAAGGTGTTCACCAGAACCATGATATTGTAGGGGGTCCAGGTGATGATGAAGGCAAGCAAGATCGCGCTGAGGGTCTGGGCTGCTTTCTTCTCCTTGATGAGGGACATCCTTTTCCGCTTAGTGATCTGACTTCTGGTCTTCAGAGCAAACCTCTTGGCCAGAGTGGCTTCCTTGAAGGACAGAGGTAGAGTGGCCGTGGTCTTACCCACTGAGGAGTTGATGTCAGAAGTCTTGGCTGTGTCCACGGCTGACTCTAGCTGGATGGGAAGCTTGGAGAAGCTTTTTGGAAAACTGCCTCCATCGTCCGTGCTCTTCTGGGCCTGCAGCTTGTTGGCTTTCCTCTCCAAGTCCACCATCCCCAACTCTTCCTCGGGCACCTGCAGGTTGTCTGATGAGGGCAGTTTGGTGGAGTTGAGGATGGTGCTGTGACCTGGAAGCTTGAGCACAATAGAATAGATGGCTCTTGTCTCTGAGCCAATGTCCTCCTCATCAGAGGAGGCGGAGTTTTCCAGGGAAGCAGCAGCATCATTGTTGTTCCAGCTGTCACTGCTGCTGTGGTCTTGGTCCATCTGCTCATCGTTGGGCTTCCAGCTCTTGGTTGTGAACCAGAAGTGGCAGCGGCCATACTTCTTCCTGGTTGAGCGTTTCACACTTTGCTGTTGAAGTTCGTAACTGCTGCAGCTTCGGGAACTGCCTGTGGGGTGGACAAAGTTTTCTGCCTCTGCTTCTGTCCCAGAGGCCTGCAGGCCAGCAAGCTCTTTGGTACGTTTTTCAGTTTCCTTATAGATCCTCCAGTATAAAATAGTCATAATGGTGACGGGCATATAAAAAGCAGCAATGGCCGTGCCAAAGGTAATGGTGGGCTCGCTGAGGAACTGGATGAAGCACTCCCCAGGAGGCACAGTTCTCTTCCCTACAAAGTATTGCCAGAACAAGATGGCAGGAGCCCAAAGGATAAAGGAGATGACCCAAGCCAGACCAATCATCACACCAGCTCTTTTTGTTGTTCGTTTGGCTCGGTAGGTGAGTGGCCTCGTGATGGAAAAGTACCTGTCAAAACTAATGACCAGAAGATTCATGACGGAGGCATTGCTGGCCACATAGTCAATGGAAAGCCAGAGGTCACAGGCCAAGTTCCCTAAAGCCCATCGATTCATGATGATGTAGGTAGTAAACAGGTTCATTGAAATGACACCAATAATCAGATCAGCACAGGCCAGGCTTAAGAGGAAGTAGTTGTTGACTGTCTTCAGCTGCTTGTTGACCTTAAATGATACTATTACTAGGATGTTGCCAATGATGGTCACCAAGGCCAGGAAGCCCGTTAAGAATGAGATAAAGACCACTTGCCAGATGGTATGACCTCCCAGAGGGTCACTGGTGGTACCATTTGGAGAGGAGAAATTCCCAGCTGCTTGAGAAACATTGTAGCTGCCAAAATGAGCGACTGTTCCCGGGGGCAGCCCTGCATCTGAGGAGCCGTGTATCCAGGAAGAGCTGATGTTTGGAAACAAAGGCAAGGTTGTACTGTTATTGTGCGAGGTCATTGTGACTCTCTGACATAGTCTGGAGAAAAAAAAAGAGAAAAGATGGAGTTAGAAAAATTCTGCCTTCGTTTGTTTGTTCTTTGCATTGCATCCATGAAAAGACATGGAAGACCTATTTATAGAATGCTGAATCTCAAAGAGGCCAAACATCATTATGTTCATTCTCTTATTTCAAAAGGGAGGAGTCTAGGGCAGGCACAGATCGACTTGTTTGAGATAGTATAATTAGTTAGTGGCATGCACTGAACGTTGTGCTTTTGTCCACAGTTCTAAATATATTCCACGTAGTGCTGTTATCAAACAAAATCGCCCTTACTTCTCTTATTTTGTAAAGGGGAAAAATATTAGATGCTTATATGACACTTATTCAACACAGCTTTATCCTCATGCCACTTAATAAATTAATTTGATTTATTTGCATTTATCCACCTCGGCATTTATCTATCTAAGGCTTCAGATGTAAGTAATTTTAAGGAGATGCCAGTCATTTAAGCCTCCCTGGCATGACCAATGCCAACCCAGACAACGGGAGAAAATAAGTATAAATCAATTCACATTATATTATCTCTTTAAAACATGGATTGGCAAAGTAACATATCATTCCTTGCAACAGTTGGTAACATGACTGCCTACAAGGCAGCTATCTTCTGCTTGATAACATGAAGAAGAACCTTTACCAGATTGTTCTGAATGGACCAAACATGTTTTGAATATTTCTAGTATTTAGATGTTTTAACTCCAATAATGAAAAAGTATTTTAGCATATAACGACACATGTAAATCGTTGCAAAACTGCAATTAGTGTTTTCAAACACTTGCTACCAAAGTATATAAACAACTAAGAACCATTACAATTAAGGTGTCACCAGTAAGACCCCCTTGGTGTTGTCACCAGCCTTGGTTGTGACCTGTACCATCCTCTCAGAACCTCCAGGGCTGTACCGGGACACCACTGGCTCAGTAATTCTCACATCACCAACTGCTGTGGACTAGATCCAGTAAATCATTCCTCAATGAGTGTCATTTTATGAATTCAAAGTTTGATCATTATAGCAAAAACCTATTGAGTACACTTCTCTTGTGTTTATGCTCTTGGTTAAAAAAGTCTTCAACTAGGCCAGGCGTGGTGGCTCACGCCTGTAATCCTACCTACTTGGGAGACTGAGGCAGGAGGATTGCTTAAGCCCAGGAGTTCGAGGCTGCAGTGAGCTGTGATTGCGCCACTGCACTCCAGCCTGGTTAACAGAGTGAGATCCTGTCTCTAAAAAAAAAAAATCTTCAACTATAAACTTACATATATATATATATATATACACACACACACACACATTGCAAGAGTCCTAAAATCAAGCCTTATAGTACTGCATGCCCAGAGTATCTCAGAGTAGCTCTCAAAGGAGTGCAGTCAGACTCAACAGAGATTTTTGGAAAGGCTCTCTCGTGTAGCAGGAAAGACTGTGGAGTCAAAAAGGGCTAGGTTCCAATCTTAGATTGACCACTTACTGGAGGTGGGGTCTTGGATATTGTTTAACTTCTCCGAATCCCAGTTTTCCCATTGAAAAATGGGAATGATAATTTTCTGTATAACGGAATAAATTGTTGATAAATTTCTCCCAGAATTCAAAAATAAGTGATCAGAGAAGCCTTGTTTCTCATCAAAATGTTTATATATATATATGTGTGTGTATATATACACACACACATATATATATATAAAGTACTTAGAACAGGGCCTGGCAAAGAGTAAGTGCTATATAAATATCTGCCATTATTATTTTATTATTCTTTTTATTGAACAATGAACTCACTTTGCTCTGGCTGTCAGGATGCTCAGAGCTAAATTTAGTACAATAATAAATGTTAATGGAAAATATTTATTAGACATTTACTATGTGGTACACTTGTATCATATGCATTATCTCATTTAATCCTTACAATAATCACATTTTACAGGAAAGGATGACACAGAGAGTTAAGTAATTTGTTCAAGTACTTGAGCTGATGAATAGGGGTAGGGGGAAGTAGAGGGTCACACCCAGACATTCTGAGCCCACAGCCACCATGTCTAACTGTGACGTTATACGGCCTCTCCACCAGCGCCTTCCAGGTGTCCTGTACAACCAGCCCCTCCTACCTGGTTCAAAATCATTACATGCTTCCTTAAAGTGGAACTGATGTGTATTTACAAACGAATGAAATACCCTTTGCCACCTAAAAGACTGGCAAAAATGCAAATGATTTGATACATCCAGTATTGACAATAGTGTGAGGGTAATCGATTTTCATGGTTTTAGGGTTGCAGTGTAAATTGGTCAATCATTTGAAAGGCAACTTGGCAGTATCTGTAAAAAATAAAAATGCCAAAATCCATGATCTCAGAGGATCTCACTTTGTATGTGTGTGTTATAGTATGTATAAATATAATACCTACACAGTTAGACTTAAACACACTCACATGCACACGTATACATACACATGCCTATATTCACGTCAGTACTCTTTGAAATAATACAAAATTGGAAACAGTCTAAATATTCTAATATAATACTTAATTACAGAGAATAGTTTAAATAATTCTGTATAATCCACCACTATTTTCCCACAGATGAAATCTCCTATACTGCACTAATTTCTGATTTTAGGGAATTGGTGGGTTTTTTTTCTCCTTTACTTCTTTTTACTTCTTTGGGTTTAATTAAGTGATGTCAAATCATCCTTATCTCCAGTTCCCCTTTACTGAGGGATGTCTGTGTTTGGGAAGTGTTACATGCTGTTTAGAGCCCTCAATTACATTTATAGTTTCTTCCAAGATGCATATATAGAAGATCTGTCTGCTTGCTCTCCCTCCACTCAGATCCTGGGTGTCTGCTTTGTTATCTCCCCATTGCACCTGCAACTACATAGATGGACGAGAACAGGCAGCTGAGGCAACGCCCTGTCTCTGAGGTTAACAGCTGCTATTACTACTGGTCTACAGGGGCATCTAGGATGCCTCTTGGATGTCCTCCACCCCACATGCTGATAAGTGGCACTTTGGTCCTCTTTCGATTTTCACCCTATTCACACATTTCTTGTTTTCCAGCCCCAGACCTGTGCTCGTTTCTTATATACTCTCTGAAGAGCCTTTCTCTTACCAATGTCTCTTTCACTCCCAAGATTCCTGGACACAGCAGCTGAGTTTCCTCGTCCACTTCTTGGGTTGTGTTGCAGGCCTTTCTGCAGCCCTCCCTTTGCCACCCTGGCCCCCTGAATCTCACAGAAATTTCTACAGCACCTTTTAAAACACTTAGCCATTCGAACACTTTGTCAGTCTCTGCTTTCATGTCCCATGGGAATTGATCATGTTCTGTAACCTCATTTTCAGGTCTTACACCATGCTGATTTTATTATAAATAGAAACAACGCCCAATAATCTCAATGCTTCATATCTGTGCTATCTTCTTCTTCTTTTTTGTTTTGCTTGCCAAGGTCATGCAGTGGGTGTCTGTTATCTGTCTTGTCTTCAGCTGTTCTTTCGGAAATTGCCATAGTATGTATTTTGGGATAAGCATCAATTACATGGTCCTGGCTCCTCTGCCACAGTAATGGACTTGAAGAAGACCCAAGCAGGAGGGCCCATTTGGAGAATGGATATGGATGCTGGAAAAAGAGAGAATAATTCTCTTATCTTTGGGATTACTAGCTGCTGGTCACCCTCTTTGTAACTGAGAAGTAAGCAAACAGAGAGGAAAGACATAGGGAAGGAGAGAGATGGGAAGGAATGTAGGAAACAGAGACAGCATGATGATAATGTCCTTTGAAACCTGGATCAAGCCACTCCTGAAGTCAACACCAACCTCCTTGACCTGTGACCTTGCTGATTATGTGAGCCAACAAATTTCCTTTGTTGCCTGGGCTACCTGAGATAGTTTCTGTCATCTGCAACTGAAAGGGTCTTGATGAACATATTCTGCCATTGTGAACATCAACACATGCTCATTGAACCACTGCCAGCTTTGGATTAAGGTGACTGGGGCTTTGGAATTCAATAAGGCACAGCCTCTGCCCTCCATGAACTCACCCGTAGGTGCGAGATAGGACATGAATAAAATATTTTTAAAAAGCACCAAGTTAGTTAGGCAATACCAAATTGCTCCCTGTGAATCATCACGTTATGTTTGTACAAATTCAATAGCAACTCAATTTGCTCAGTTGACCTGTATGATCTAAGAATATAAATAAGAATTTTCAAGATTAGCTTAAGGTCAATTTTTTTTTTTTGGTTCATTTTATCCTGTGAGCCTGTAGAGCACCACAAAATGAATAGTTTTCTAGTCCAATTACGTTTGGCTGGAATATAGAAAATAAAGAAACAAGAATTGAGGAAAGGTACCCATAGGTAAGTCTAGCCCTCTACATTGTGTTTGTTAAATACATGTTCTGGGGGCTTCTTGACTAATCATTAGAAAACCTTTGCATCACAAACTGCCAGGCAGGTGATCTTTGACCTGTATTTTCTGGCGTATCTACCAGTGCCCATCATTGTTCTTATAATTCAACATTAATTCAATATCTAATACCTTTTTGAAATTCTTGGAGATGTTTTTTCTTATTTTTAAAATGTTCTCTTCTTTTTCTGCCATATAGATGTAGATTATGGGCTGAGCAAAAATTTTAAAGCTGCGACAGAAGCATTAAAGGGAATGACCTATAGTCACTTGCTTACCTGTGTGATACAACATCCAAAGGAAAATAGTTATTAAGTTAATAGTTAATAACCATGGCACTCCTGATGACTTGAGTTTCCTTCTAATAATCGCATATATGAAAGCAACAAGAAATAAGTGAATAAGTGGTAGATGGACATATCTCTGAGGAAAAGAAAACCTTTTGAATGAAAAGCCGAAATTATGAGCAAAGCACATTACCAAAACCCATTATGACTCGTAGCTGGGAAGACAGAAACGTCTAGGAAATTGTGGGCACTCATCTGATGCTATGATGGAATAAGATACATTGATACTACTTATAATAAATAAGATATTCTCATCATCATTAATAATTTTTCATTAGAAGTCAGCAAAGCATAGTTGAAAAGTCATGGTCTTTGGAGCCTGGCTGATTTGGGTTTGAGTTCTGGGTTGGCTCAGAAGGTGTATACACTTAGCGAATTGCGTGACTACTCTGAGACCACATTTTTTTCATCTATAAAACTATACTACTACTACCTCCTCTGTGGGTTATGGGAAGGGTAAGAAACATTATGGTATGGTAGGCTAATACTTTGAAGTATTAAAGGACATTTTGCCTCCTTTCTCCCAATGCCAACTTCTCACATCCTCGGGGTTGTGCTGTAAATGCATGGAAAAAGAAAACAGTGTATGTTCAATTTTTGGTTTTCAAGTAGACTTTAAATACTCTGGTAGAGAGAAGGGCTTTAAAAGTAAGGTCTTTCGAACTGCAAACATTTGATCTTTTGAACATCAACAAATGGTATACGGACCTAAACATGGTATACGGACCTAAACACTAGACAAATAAGAAAGATTCCCCCCTCACCCCAGCCAGATGAAGTAAATTGATGAAAATACTACAAAATACTACAAAAAGATGAGTTGACAGTATCAATTAACACTGAATTAGCAATTTAACTGCTAGGTATCTACCCTCTAGAAATTAGTGCATACATATGTACACAAAGAGACATGCACAAGGATGTTCACTGAAACACTTGTTATGACAAAAATGAAGGAAATGTAAAAGACCACCAGTTTGAAATGGATAAAAAATATAGTCATACATAAAAGGGAATACTATGCAGCAGATAAAAACAATCAAACTGACATGTATGTATTCACTTAGAAAATTCTAAAAATACATTGTTGAGTAAGAAAAGCACATTGTGGGATGATGAATATAACATGATATAATTTAGGTAACAATAAAATAAACATAACAATAGTATGTATCTTTAGATCTTTTATACTCATATAATTAAAATTATAAAAGGATCAAAAGATATAGGCGAATCATATATTAGCAGTGACATTTTGGAGGAACAAGATAATTAGCATTGAGGATGATGGACAAAGAGGAGACGTTAGCTTAATCTGTAATGTTCCAAATGAAAAAAAAAAATCCCAAAGTTACCAAAGTCAGAGGGAAGTGGGGAAGAGAATTAAAGGGGGAAGATATTGGTGATGGTCGCCAAGAAGGGCTTGGAATCTTGCCCTTCATGTTGCTGTTGCTTTTAAATGGGAGGAAAAAAAATGAATCTAATAATATTGGTGTTGCAAGACCCAAAGGAGGTCTGTGCCTCACACCTTTTCTGTCTGGTGCCCAGAGATGGCAGCTGCTCAGAGTTCACTGGTGCACTATGGCCAAAGCTCTGACAACCTGAATGCACTTGGAAATGGATGCTTCCGTAGTCCCAGCCCCAGACGAGAACTCAGCAGGGCCGGCACCTTGATTTCAGCTTTGTGAGATGCTGAACAAGCATCTTTGTTGTAAGCTGCTAAGTGGGTGGTGACTTATTATGCAGCATGGAGCCTCAAAATGCAGCTTTAAGTTAAGTTGTACAAAAATAAAATTCCTGATCTTGTTCACCTGAATAGGATGGATTGAAAATATTATATACACTTTATATGTAAATGCCTAATATATCATCTCACGCATGATAAATCCCAGTTCTCTAGGTCATGGATTTTCTCTCCTCACTGCTGTAGGGGGCCTTTCTTCCCTCTCATTCCTCAGAGGAGATATTCACCACCTGCCGTGCCTCTTCAGAGCATGCTGTGTCTTTTCCCCATAGCCCAGGTGAGGTACATCCCTGGTTCTCCCCACCCTACTCACATCAAGGCTGTACCCAGCTTTATCAAGGAAGAGAATGTTCCCATGTGGCCAGGAAAAAAGGTCTCTCCCACCCTCCCCCACCTTCCTTCAGGTAGCTGTACCTAAGACATTTCTTATAACCTCCCCCCTGGCCTCTGTGCCACTGTGCCAGAAGCCCTTCATTAAGAGGATCACTTTCTGGAGGCTCAGCAATTTAGGTCTCCTTCGTACACAGGATGATACTAGGAGAAACTGACCAGCAAGTCATATGGACTTCAAAAAAAAGAATATCTAAAAATATTTATTAGAAATGAAAGTCACCTAATGTCTTACTCCAGGTCTATTTACTATTTCATAGGTAATATGTAATTTCCTGAGAATTGGGGTTCTAGGTGAGACCCAAATGAAACAATGATAAAGCTGGGCCAAAAGCCCCCAACTTAAGGTGCTTTACCTGAGAAGAGAGTATCATTTCTATGCTTCACACTCTTTCCTCATTCTGACTCAACAGCCTATATTCTGGAGATACATATTTTGAGTCAAGGGAGTTCACAGTCTGTGCTCATTGAATTGAATTATCTTGGTGAGGAGACCTACGGAAGCCTTTCGTTTTAATGCTTAGGAAGAAACAGGTGGTGGGAATACAGACCCCGTCAGCCTACTAAACTCAGCATTTTATAAATAATCCCAGGCAGGAGTTCTAGGGACATAGCCAGAATGAGGGCAAAGGGTGTGGTCAGGTAGGAGCTCTGGGGTCCATCAGGTTGGAGGAGCTCCCTCCCCATAAGGTTGGTGGGGCATTTGGGACATTGCTGTTGAAGGGTTTCAGGCACCAGACCTCAGGCAAGAAGTGCAAAACTGAGCATGCTCCTGCCAGTGGGTAACATGAGGGCATGTGCCCTTTGAGGGCGCTTGGATTCTGGGAGGAGGGCCCTATCCCTCCATATGGCTTAGTTACGTGTGTGTACATATTGGCGGGTTGTCAATTTCATCTCTTAGTGTAGTATATTTTTTCCAGGCCATTTTTGCTTCATTACATTTAGGAGCACATACAGAATAGATCCACTAAGTTCAAAATGCAAGACAGCCAATACAAGAATTACAAAAAAAAAAGAACATAAATCAAATTGAATAGGACATACCAGAATATATACCACATAATGACAATAAATAGTTTCATTAGAATTTTGCTTGACACACACGTATTTATTTTTATGTATATAGTTGTGATGGACATATGCTGTATTTCGTGCTTATCAATGTTTGAAAACCACTGCAGCAGATATTTTGACATCTTTTATTAATATTTAAAAGAAGAGGGTGAAATCAAAAAGTGGAAAAAACCAAAGAATTTGAGAGAACTGAGTTTAGGAGACACTGAAGGTTAGTTCTGGGAAATTTACCACCTTTCCCTTGGTTATGGAAAAAAAAAATTCTGGGATTATAAATCTAAAATATATAGGCAACTTTTTAAAATTAAAAAGATGTGTAAAGATCCAATGTAAAAATACATGGGAAATTGCTTAGAGAAACAGAAAAGGCCAATATACACGTGAGGCAGCTCGGTTATAATGAATTCCAAGGAGACGAACACATTTTATTCCCTCTAAGCTATCCTGGCAGGAAAAAGAATTGAGGGCTCTGAATTTTTAAACCTCTTGACCTGATTAAAAAGGTGTAAATCTTTCTAGAAGTCTAAATTAATTCTACCTCTAATATTACTGTATTTTTACTCATGACCAGGGAAAAAACCCAAAATATCTTTGCAGTTGGCAACCATGCTTTTTTCTAAGACCAACTTTTTAGCGCTTCTTCCCTATTCGGAATACAGTGTGCATCGTTTTTCAGGGCCTGGTTTGGGTCTCTCTCTGACTTCCCTGTTTGCTAAGAGTGTCTCTGTTTTCTATCATAATTCATCACAGCCTTCAACAGCTAAAATGACTTTTCCCAAAGCTATCTCTCTCCTGTGAATGAAAATACCACAGCCGGCCACTAGATGACAAAACAGACTCAGAGAACGACCTCTCTGCTAGCAGGCTGTTCCCCAAGCCAGTGACCAGGAACTTCAGCTTAGTTCAGTCACGCAGTCCGTGGAGGACATCAGACAGAGTCAACAAAGCTTTGCAGTCAAACGTGTCTTTAAAGGGATTCAAACTTGTGAACTTAGCTCTTGGTATTCATTTCAAGTTGCAACAGGGAAAGATGTTACTTAATATGGAGCAATGGCTCTTGTGAACACAACATTTTTGAATGCCAAAACCGGAATAAAATTCCATTTAAAAAGGAGAAAGTTTGTTTTTTAAAAATTGATGTATCATGCTGCCTCCCTTGGTTGCTGCCTTTCATGTTTTTTTATTTGATTTGACAACAAAAATGCAGGATGCTTGGAAAAGGACTTGTATTAATACTGCTTATGCGTAGCTGTTGCTGCTGAAATAACATGGTTTTACCTCAAAAACAAAAATCTCAATGGGACTGATGTTTATTTGCATTAACACTCTCAAGCCTAAAACCTTTTGTTATTAGAATTTGTAGAGAAATAGCATGAAGGACAAAAAAAAAGAGAGAGAGAGTTCTTTTTAAACATCACTAAGACCCCTTCACCCAGAAAGTGACAGACACCCTTGTCTCGAGGGCTATTCTTTTCTGAGAGAAAGAGGAAAGTGTGCAGCCGGATTCTGTTCTCCTGCAAATCTTTATGATCTAAGACTTACTTATTATTTTTTCAACATTCAGAAAATGTATTTATTTTACTTATTTTGAATGCTGTGCTTTTGCAAGGGAGGATTAAGAAGGATGCTTTTAAAGCACCAGTCTAGCTAATGTAACTGTGGAAACAATTCTGATCAAAAATCTTCTAGTGAAAACAGTCATTTGGACTAAATATTTCTAAGATGTCAGTTTATGTACCAAAAGGACACCTGGTGAAGAAAGTTCTTTTGGCTTAATATTTATGCTTTTATGATTAATTTAAGTTAGGCTCGTGATGATTTTTTCCAAGGCCCATATTTATCAGAGTATTTATTTTTATATCTGGACATGTTCCACACATCTGATTTCCTTTCAAACTCCAGCCTATTAGCACGCCCCAATTCATACATGTAGATAGAACTGTATGTTTGCACAGTGTAGAAGTGATGTGGGAAAATCATATTGAACAGCTAACAAGCCCTGCCATGGTACATTAGGGTCAGGAAACGTGCCCGATTCTGCTACATGGGCAAATCGCCTAAGCACTCTGATCTTGCTTCCTCATCTATAAAATTGGGATTATAATACTTGAGGATTAGATGGAATTTGTATAAAGCACCCAGTATAGCCTGGTCCATAGTAGTTTCTCAAAAATGGTAAAATCAATTTAATAATTTTCTATGATTGGTTGATTTTATAGAATGGCCTTTTTCATGCCTAACAAGAACTAACATTTGTAGAGCATAAAGCAGTGGTTATCAACCCAGAGTGACTCCGCCCCTGGAGGCTATTTGGCAATGTCTGGAGCCATTTTTCTTGTCACAATTTGGGGAGAATGTGCTACTGGCATCTAGTGGGTAGATGCTAGGAATGCTAATAAACATCCTACAAGGCACAGCAGAGCTCCCTGCAAAATATTATTCTGCCCAAGATGTCCACAGGGCCGAGACTGAATTGCTTCTCAGCCTTGTGGCTAAGATCAGGTGTAGCATAGTGCCAAGGCTGAGAAACCCTGGTGTAAAGAGAGACAACAGAGATCCAGAAAAATGTAGCATTTTGTTTGTCAGGAAAGTCTGGAAAATGTCCTGATACTTATAAACAGGGAAAAGTCTAATCCTCTTTAAGAATCAGCTCCCACTTAACTTCTGGAAATCATACTGTCCACCTTCTCAAGGATGAATCTCATATTGATGTGTTCAACTCTTTCATTGTTATTTCAGATAGCAAATACGTTTGCTTGCTTACAGCAGGCCTTAGACTGGGGATATGGTTCTTGCTCTGGAGAAACCACTTGTTGGCAACACCATCAACTAAGCAAAACAATTGCAATAGAAGGAGCAGTGTGGCTAATCAGCTTTGCCTGAGTCAGGAAGGAGGTAGCAAAGAAGGGGATATTTTGTGAGTCTTGAGGAATAAGATCCCAAGCTGCCAAGCAGTAGTGAAGGAGCACTGCATTCCAAACAGAGGGAAGAACCTATGCAAAGTTCACTCTCCAGTGTTCCTAATGCACCCTACATGTTCTCCTATTACAGCAAAGAACATTTCCATTTTTCTCTCCCAGGACACCACAGACCCCTTGATCTTGAAAGTTCCATCTTCTCCTACTCCATGTTTTACCTTGAAACCTAGCACAATATCCCTTTTTCGTCGCAGACCCAGAACCATTTTCTTTATGGAGATTAACATAGTTACACTTTGGAGGGAGAACCAGTAACAGAAGGCAAAATTCAAGACAAAGGTAGAGACGGCAGGAGTCAAGGTTGTGTTTGATGGGCAGTGATTCTAAAGGGATTGAGAGCCAGGGGCCGGGGGCCCCAGAGGCAAATGTAGGGAAGGCTGAGGAGCTCATTTGGGCTTTCTCATAACCACCTCAGATATGGCGCCATTTGGAAGGGACTAGAAAAGAAACAATTCAGTAGAATTCATTTTTCAGGACAGGAAGGAGGTGTACCTGGGCAGTTGTTGGGACCCTGCTTCAGCCTCTAGCAGTGCAGAGAAAGAGGTGAGTTCTCAGGTAAACACATCACCTCTCCAAATGTCAGTCTGATCATAGACACAAGGCAGCTAGAGTTTTCTGAGGAAAATGAGCATAACTTAACACAAAAATTACCTCGTCATCTCTTTTTGCTGCCCCTGAGTTTACTTTCAACAGCACCCAGTTAATACTTGTCACATACTCGAAGGTACTACAAGGTCACGCGAGATGCCAGACAGCCTGAGTTTGAGTCCCGGCTCACCATTTACAAGCTGTAGGACTTCAGCTCTGGGATCCTCAGTGTCCACACCAGAAAATTAAGAATAGTAACAACGTACGGTTGTTAAGCGATTCAACGAGATAATAGTAAAGCCTCTGACACAAGTGTCAGGAGGTGCTTTCTGAATGGGAGTCTCCTCAGCTTCCTGCACACACCCACAGCTGAGGTCCCTGGGACACGCCAGCAAGGTGGCCATGACAAGGTCTCCATTTGCACCTGTGCTGTTCCCCGCTTAAGTATTTGAAATAGTCCTTCCTCTGTATATGCATTTTTATTTTACTATTAGGTTGACAATCTCTTGAGGACACCATCAAAAGTTTTTTTCCTTTTTGTTTTTCTTTCTTTTTTTTTTTTTAGTTTCCAAATCTGTCTTAGAATCACTAACTATAATTAAAAAAAAGCGGCTCCTAAGTAATAACATATTTAGTGGGATCTATATTTGATGCATATGGTTTTATTAACAATATTGAATTTTTCTTAGAAAAGCAAATCAGGCCAGAAAAAGACAGTAATTTGGGATTCCTTTCGACCAGGTGAGGCCAAAAAAAACCCCTGAAGATCAAAATGAATTCTACTGCAGAAGAAGAAAAGGGAGACAGGGAAGAGGACACGATACAAAGTAGCAAAACCTCCCTAGGAATAGGATAAACTGGATGAGATGCACAGCAAAGAATCTTATACAATGGCTAAGGGATTAACAAGTATTGTGGGAAGGACAGGAAACTATGGAAAAGAACACAAGACACCACAATTTTATTTGAATTTCTATTGTCTTTTCAGGGACATGCTTTCTAAATTCTTTTTTTTTTATGATTTTAAAGACAAACATCTTGGTGACCTCAGGGTATTGTAGATTCTGACCCCATCCTTTCCTACTATTGCTACTGATCACAGCTGTCCCCCAGGGAGCTGGTGGTTTCTAAGTGATAGGCATGCATTCGCTCATTCAATCCTCACAATATCCATACGAGGTAGGGACTGTTATGATTTCCACTTTAAGCAGGAAGAAACGGATGCACCAAGTGGTTTAAAGACTTGTCCCAAGTCACAGGGCTAGTTGTTAATGCAGGTGGAGGACGCCACACAGGCAGGCTGGCTCCCGTCTCTTCCTAACCTCTGCCCTGGTAAGTAGATCAGACATGAAGAAGCAAAATTTTCAAACAATACCCAAGCTTATAAAGCAGAAAGTCAGTCCTCTTGCCCTAGCCTCTCTCATTCCCAGGCACTACAGGTAATCACTGCTAATGGTTTACTTAATAAGTACATATTTGTTAGATGAATGGATATGTTCTCCCAAAATTTGTTCTTCTGCAAAATTATAGATGTATTTTTAAGCACTCAGGATGTGCCAGACACTGTTCACTGTATGTACAACACAATCCTGTGAGTTGAATAAATTACTGAATCACCAGATGAGAAAACGAAGGCACAGAGAGGTTCAACGACTGGGCCAGTGTCACACAGCTCCTAGGAAGCAGAGTTAAGTTTTGAACCAGGGCAGTCTGACCCAAAATTTTACTCCCAGCCACCCAATGTGTATTATATTCTCTAGCTTCCTTTTTTTTTTCATTAAACAATATATTTTGGACATCTTTCCCATTCCGTGCAAATAAATCTATATGTCACATACACTTTAAAAAGAACTCAAAAGTGTAAAGAGGGATTGTCCAGGATTCAGAAGTTGGCACATTATGTCCTTGGCTAAAATAGAATTTCCAGGGCAGGAAAGTGCATGAGACATTGTGTTTGTCGAAGACTCTTTTAAGTGAAATGTTGCAGATCTCAGCAGCAGTGAAGCCAATACAAATCTCCAAGATACTTCAAAAAAAATAGCTGGTTTCTAGATTCATTTTCCTCCACTAGCTCTATTACAACTTTAGTAAAAAGTTAAAGCCCCATGTCTCATTTTAGCAGTGTTTAGAGGAGATAGTCATCAACTATCTGGCTCATATCACAAAACTGTGTAGAAAATCAAATAAATGAATAAATATGAAAGGATTTGGATGAAGTAGAAGATGGATCAGGAGCTTAAATAACTCTTTTCTTAAAATGCTGAACTCCAAGGGCATTTGCAGATTTTAATTTTAACATAAAATGTTCATTACATTCTTTAAATTTGATACACAAGTATAAAAGGTGATTATTTTAATGAAAGTACTACCTATCTGTGAAAATGAAATGAGTACAGAAACTGTGAGAATCAAAATAAAATAATAATAAAATGTATATTTTGGCACAGTCTATTTAATTAAAGAGTACAAAACAATGATCTCTTGTTTTGAATTTCCTGAAACCAAATGGAAACTAAAGCTCATATCACTATTAATTCTGGCTCTATGGGATTAAAAACAAAGAGGCAAAGGAATAAAGTTGAACCAGTTAAACAAAACAGTATGAATCCTTATACTAAAACATGAGAGGAATATTATTGAAAAAATTAAACATCAAAAGTTTGAAATCAATGCAAATGGAAGCATTTATTCAGATATAAAAGAAGAAATAATAATGGGGTTTATGAATAAAAACAAACAAAAAATAACCGCAGGTTGCATGTAGAGGTTTGGTGCCTGGAATTATTTTTAGAAGACTCCATTATATTGCACCTCCTCTGGGCGATACAGCACTCGCTGCCTGGGCTGTGCACAGGGATCTTGGTAGAGAAGGTCTCTTGCCCTGATAAGTTCGGATGTATCATGTCTCCCCACCTGTTTCTAGGCTCCCTGAGAGCAAGGGATGGGTGCATATGTATATGCAGGCAGCAAGTGGATGATTTGGAGCCAGATACACCTGATTGCAAACTGTCAGTGTACACCTAGGTTACCTGGGCAAAAGACTTCATTCACTCTCTAAGGCTTGTCTTTCTCTTTCTGGGGATATTATACGAAAAGCACATACATAATTCAGTGGCTGATATGGGATAAAGTCTCTATCTATGGTAAATATTATTATTAATTGTATCATACTTATGAAAACATGTATCAAATACTTTATAGAATTAATATACCACAAAGGAGTGGCCAACCTTCATGGAAGGAATTATTTTTTGCAACTTCCAACTCCCAGATGCAAATGATTTTCAAGTCTTCATTATGCTTGTGAAAGATTTCACATGTCCTATTGTATTAATATTTGAGGTCGCACCGCATCATGTACAATACTATGCATATTGTTGAATTGTTATACTGCAGGATGCACAATAAGACCCATGGTATAAGAAACTCTATAATAGTTGGTACTGCCCACCATATATTGGGTGCCCACTATGTGCCACTCAATATATGGCATACATATTCATTAGATTAAATCCTTATAATAACTCTCTAAGGCAGGTATTATTCTCAATATTTTACGTATGAGGAAACTGAGGCTCAGAGGGGTTAAGAAGAAACTTGCACAAAGGACATTTGACTAGTTAGGTAGCAGGGCTGGGATATGGACTGTGTATGTCAGACTCTAAAACTCTTCACTAAAACACACTTTCCATTTCTTTAACCTCCACTACAGTGGGGTCCTCTTGTAGCTGGAATTAACCATATGATTATTATTTTGTTCATACATTGCCAGTTCTAGAATCAGTACAGATTTGATTCCTCTTTACTCTCTGATAAATAAACCAGGAAATCTATCATATGAGAATTAAACACTAAAGGCTCTTCCTAAATTTATACTCCTTAAGGTAGGCATTGTCTGTCTTTCTCTTACCACCATCATTACGCTTGATGGTATCCAGCAAGACTGTCATTTAGAATTGGTTAAATTTCTTCTTCTTTTTTAATTTCAATAGATTTAGGGCATACAAATTGAATTCCATTACATATATATCTTGCATAGTGGTGAAGTCTGGGCTTTTAGTGTACCCATCACCCAACTAGTGTACCTTGTACCCATGATGAGGGTCCTAAGCCACAGGCTCCTTCCATCCCAGTCCAGACATAGTAGCCCAGGACTGACTGACTGAAACACCACATCACTTGAACCACTGAAAAAGTCAATGGATCGGCTTATAGTTACCAGGTACATGGAGATGACAAAGCACCTCCTTGTTCTCCATTGCTGGCTTAGCCTGCTTGCACCAGTCTGCACAAGCCATTGGTAAGAGCCAAAAACTGAGACGAACGGAGTCCTCTGAGCAGGCTTTACATGGTAGAGGAAGCAACATAAAGATCACTGCATCCCTTTCCCTCCACCCTAGCAAATTAGCAAACCTGGATGTGGGAAGCTATTGATGAAGCTCAATTGTTTGGCAAGGCCAATGAACACACTACTAGGCTTCTCTGTGAGGGCATTGGCAATTGCATCAAAACTGATGGAACGCTATATGACCCTGCCTTATCAGTCTATTTTTTTGTCGCTATTCTTATCGACATATGAGTGTTGGTGTCAGAATGCATTTGTCTCCAGAGATAAACACCACGATGATCATCTAGACTACCACCTCAACAAGTAACCCTTTCAACTACAAAAATAGGCTATGATCAAAAGGGCTTTTTGTAAAATTTATACCTCAATACATTCCAATCAGGGCCAGATACAGACCTTGTAGAGACTGAAGCTTGTATAATTTTGCTGTCCTCCCCTTTAATGTTAATAAAATAAATACAAAATTATGAATCTAAAATGCCATCAGGCCCCTGTGAGGGGTCTTGAAGTTTTAGCTTTATTAGCTTCAGAGTAAATCTTCTGATTTCAATAAAAATATAGATGAACTGGTTATGGTTGAGATACTGTGAGTTTAAAAAATTCTGTATACTGTATAACTAACTAAAGATATGTGTGTTCATACACTTAGAAGTAATAAACTCCTCTTCAAAAACATCTCAACAAATAGATGCAAATAAAATTCTGGAAATTCTGATGCTATGAGAAAGGACTTCAACTTGCCCAGGTGTAATGTATTCCAACAAATTAGGTTTTGAAGGTTTAATTAGCTTTTAAAATTGAGAACCCGTGAGTTACCACAGCATGCCATCAAATTATCACATTCGAAAAAGGGGTAAATAAGAAAAAAGAGAAGAGTAGATTCTCTCTGCTGGCAAGCTGGTGTCAATGCACAGCCTAAAATAAAGGAGCCCATCTATAAACACAGGGAACATCAATGAATTGTGAATTTTTTTGAGAATGGAAAACAATAACGAAGAAGAGGTCACTTGGATAAAATTATAAGTCAAAGGAACGTTTATGGGAGGTTGTTCTCTGTGTATTTGGTACAATGAAGCTCACGTAGAAGCCCAGTAATGCTCTTTGGAACCCAGCCGGAATACAGTTAGCATACCTCGTGACAAATGGCACCACATCCAGCTGCAGGCAGGTGTCTACACGATTCCTGAAGGAATGTTAAGTTCAGCCAACTTAAAATTCTTAATTAGAGATCTGGAAATGAATGCTAATGAAATTTTCACATATTAAATTTGCAACTATTGTAAGCACAGGCAGACGTATGGAAATCGATGGACCTGCCTACAATTATACAATCTATTTAAAGAAAACCTCTGACCAGATGTTATGCTATCCATGGCCACTGAAAATAGAAGACACATAGAGGAATTAAGTTTAAATTGATTCCAGGAAATATTTAAATAAGATATGATAATAAGACAGAAGAGCTGGCCTTCAGAAAATGTTTCCATGGGAACATCTATTTTTTTCTTCCCTGTGATATTTTAAATTAGAATACATATCCATCAGGGTTGGAAACCCTCAGTGTACAAACCCGAAAGTAATATCACCTTTAGCACCTCTCCCTTTCCCACGGGGGATGGCTCCTCTGCTAGCCATCCACGGCTCAAATCTGTTTTTGTGCTGCCCACAATTGCAACCCAATACTTTCCTCTCTTGGGTCACCAAGGTTTGGATATGAGAGAAAATAAAATCAAGGCTCAGACTCTGCCTCAACAAGCATCAGGAATCATTCTTATCTTCCTTGCTTTCTCAAAAATATCATCATCACATGACTTTCCCTGGCTTGAAATAACAAAGCACACTTATAAGAAATTAGGGGAGCAGTTTATGTGGTACTAAATATTTTAACAAAATTTGGTTGATCATTTAGAAATACATAGCTAAGAGATCATTTAGAAATAGCTCTGAGAGCATTTTCATCAGCATTCCCCTCAACAGACTAGTGAGGAATCAGAGAGAGGTCAGTTTCCAACCTAGGAAAAATGTCAACCCAGTGCACTTGGATCATTACCTATTTAGCTTAGGGTCATCTTCCACTCTATTAGAATGGCCTAATAGGAACCTAAAGATTCCCTATGGGGCCTTTAAGCGGAAAGCTCCTGCAGGTGTTGAGTTTAGGGAGAATTAATGGCTTAGTCCCTGTTTATGGAAAGCCCTGAGCAGGGGTGCCCTGTTTGATTAAGACACAATGGGTTGCAGAAGTACATATCACCAAAAACCATTGTTTGGCACCAAAGTTGTCATGAAATAAACTTATCTGCTGCAAAAAATATACTGAGGGCTTTGGCACAAAAACCTGCAGTGATATTGCTCTCAGGGTACAAGAATGATCCCAAATAATTGTCAACAAGCCAATCAATTTAATTAGATCACTATATATTAATACTTGACTCATAGGAGTTTTCTAGGCCAGTGGTTCTCCAAGTATGATCCCTGGAACCCCAGCATTGATCAGCATCTGATTACTTGTTAGACATGCCAATTTTTAGACCCCACTCCAGAAATCCTTTTCTGAAATTCACAGGGCGAGGCCCAGAAATGTGTGTTTTAACAAGTCTTCCTTCCTGGTGATTCTGATGCATGCTAAAGTTTGAGAACCACTATCCTAGATGACTGTCATGTACCTTCTATCTCACCTGCTTGCAGAATCAAGATACACTCATATACTGGGTAGCTTGAAGGTCGTTCAGGTAAGGGGTAGCAATTATTTTTTATTTCTTTTAAGGTACCTGTCTGTTAAAAAATTTCTTCAATGATCTCTAAAAATTCTCTTGAAACATTCCTCCTGGCTGTCTCCCCAACTCCAATTCTTATCAATCAGATTCTAAACAGGCAGTTAGACTATAAGGTCTTTGAGGGTAAGAAGGAACTAAGACCAGCAGCATGTCTCATGTCTTCTATCTGTGAAACATCTGTTGGTAGGGGCTAAGTATAGTATGCTTGTTTTCTACTAGTCACTTAAGAATTCACTGTTCGTCTTTCTTATGAATTTGGCATCCTAAGGTTTTGAGGACTATTTTTAAAACTTTAAGGCTTTTTTTAAGGAAAAGTTAATATTTAACACCTATTGGTAAGCACCATACAACTGCTGGGTTTAACCTGCATGTACAGGTATGCATAGTCAAGTTAGAGTAACTAAAGGAAAAAAAAATTTCAAGATGTCTATGGTGAGCTATTTTTCTTACCCTTTACCATCTATTTACACAAGAGAAGTGAATCAAATCAGTCTCAAAAAAGCCTCATGAATCAGACTAAGAAGGAGGTAGTGCAATCTCCAAGTGTCAGTGTATTCATTTAGTATGGCTGCCATAACAAATTACCACAATCTGGGTGGTTTAAAACAACAGAAATTGATTCACAGTTCTGGCAGCCAGAATTCTGAAATCAAGGTGTTGCCAAGGCCACGCTGCCTCCAGAGGCTCCGGGAGAGAATCCATTCCTTGCCTCTTCCAGCTTTTAGTGGCTCTACATTCCTTGGCTTGTGACCACATCAATCCAATCTCTGCCTCCATGGTCATATTTCTTTCTCCTCCGCTCTGTATGTCTTTTCTAAGGATACTTGTCATTGGATTTAGGGCCCACATGAATAATCCAGGATTATCTCTTCATCTCAAGCTCCTTAACTTAACTACATCTGCAAAGACTCTTTTTCCAAATAAGACAACATTCACAGGTTCAGTGGTTGGGATGTGGACATATCTTTTTGCTGACCACGACAGTCAGCATAACATAAAACATGCAAGTTTGGCTGTCCTCTTGAGAAGAGAACTGTTGTCAAACTAGAGCTGATGTGTGTGGGTGTTTGCTGGGGTTCTCTTTTCATATAATAAATAGATTTCCTTTGGAACTCCAGGTCAGTGTGTTTTTTAACTGCATTAGAAAAATTTTCAGAGGAGAGATACACTCTCAATAATACTTCACAAAAAGAGCCAAAGATTAGAGGTGGGGACAAATATACATGTCAGAAGTGACACAGTAGACAGGATGCATTTCATTCTTAGCTCCTTCACTTACATTTACGTTTCTTTCCTTTATTCATATGTTCAACAAGTAAGAATTGATTGTGTACATATTTGTTTAAAGTAATGGTTGAAGACAAACCCAGCTCTAGACTGTGTGGGTTTGAAAACACTAGTTTTGTGCCTTTGGTCACAAAAGTTACTTAATCTCTCCATGCTTCAGTTTCCTCATCTGCAAAACACACAGTAATAAGAGTTCCTGAATGTGGGGTTGTTAAGTAGGATAAATAAATTAAGAAAGCACTTAGAATGCTGAGCACATAGAGTATTTTGCTAAATAAATAATATAAACATGCCAGGCTCTGGGTTAGTTTTGGGAATGAACACAACATATGAAAGAGTACATTCTAGTAGGAAAAACTTCAAAAAATGAACAGGACTAATTGTAGTTCTGCAAAAGAAATAAACGAGGTGCAGAGCTGGAGTTAAAGAGTGTGTAAATTGAGGGCCCCTATTTTAGACACTGTGGGGAGGAGATAACTCTATAGAGGTGACCTGAGGACTAAGTGGTGGAGGAACATCATGGCAGAGAGATGTTGTTTCTTGAAAAAAACCAGATTGTTTTATACTTTACAATGATAAGTCAAGCAGCAGGGGTATTTATTTATTCCATTGAGTGACGGATAATATGTTGTCAATTGTATGCGACAACAGAACCTAGACTAGAGGGGGCAGAAATAGGCAGAAGATTTTCCTGAGCCATAAAGAAAATATCCCACACAGAGGGAAATACTTGGATATGTATTTCTTAACCTACTGGAGCAAAATGTCCTCAAATCATCTTGAACAGAGAATCCTTTCTCTGCAAAGAGTAGCCCCTGAGCTGAGCAGTCTCCAGGAGTATAAATCACACCCAACATAAATTCCAACTCTCCATAGGTTTACTGAACACTTTCTTGTGCTTGTGCAGCCAGTGTGTCCTACACTAGGGGCTGCAGGGACACTGCTTTCTAAGCAGCTCATGGCCTGTGACAAAATGCTAGGTCACATGGCCTTGTAGTAGCAGACACATATGATATCCTAAAGACGTGAACATTTCAGGTTATAATTTAGCATAGACTAGATTTTCCTTCAAATTTGGCTTTTTATTGCTCCCATGCCAGTTAGCCATTGTGTCATTGTCACTTGTTTAGAAATTTGCATGAATAGTGATGTCCAAGACCTTAGGCAAGTTTCTGTATCTTGCCACCTCTCTCTGTACTATATCTCTTTGTACCTAAGGGGTAAAGTGAAGATGATATGAGCACCTACCTCATAGGATTGTCCTGGGATTAAAAGAATTAACACATGTGTTTTAAATAGTGTCTGGTACCTAGGAAGGACCCAATAAATGTTAAAGAATATTGTTATTAATACTAATATCACTAGGAAACCTCTTCATTCGAAACAAAATAAAAGCCAATAAAACAAAACAACAAATAACCATCACCTGCACACTGAAGCGGCTCTACCACTAATTAGCATATGATTTGGGGCAAGCAGTTGTTCTCTGTATGCCTCAGCTTTCTCATGGGTAAAATGAGTATGTTGAAGGTAATGAGTTGTTGATCTCCAGCGGTAAGTTTGCAGAACTCTGTGTTTCTAAATCCCTGAGGACTTATGTTGATCTAGGACCTTACTAACGGTCCTGTTCTTCTTGTGTCTTGCGGGGAAAGAACCATAAAACGGTTGGAATTATGGGCTGGGGGGGTAGTTTCTGTGCTGACAAGGTTTTCTTCCATTGGTGAAACTTGAGCTCAAACAATTTACTTTAAATCGTTATTCAAAGGGCTTAGGACGCAGATGGTTGAGTGTGAGTTCCAAGTCACTGGCTTGGGAAAGAACTCTGGGAAAATTAAAGTAAAATGTGGAAATGTGGATTTTTCCTAATTGATTTAGGACACAGGAAGCTTTGGTGACAATTTGAGAACAGGGTGAGGCAATTCATAATCACCCAGCTATATTTGGGGTTGGAGCCCCAATCGATGTGCTATTTTGTTTCATTCTTTCCCCATTATTTCTTTCATTTATTTCCCTTTCTTTTCCTCTCTTCCACTTTCCCTGGTTAGGCCAGTTAGCTGGTGGCAGCTTCCGCAAGCGGCACTAACTCCCTTCTGGTTCAGGGGTCGTATTCGTTTGTTTCGCACTTGCAGGCTGTCTTCGTTACTAAATATCTTACCTCTTCAGCCTCATCAGCTGAAAACTAGGATGGCTGCTGTTTCTTCTTCTGGAATAACATACAAATTCATAGCAACAAACAGATGTTTGAAAGTATCCATCATATCTTCATGGTCCTCAGAAACAGGTTGAACCCTGAGTACGTCCGGTTGTTGTTATGACTGGGAAAGAAGAGACTTTTACTGAAGCCAAGTGACCAGACACAAAGCTGCGTGTGAGTGTGGAGGGGTGTCTAGTTGACTGCCTTTGTTTTGGATTAGCAGGTACTTCTCTGTCCTCTCTTGCATTCACGTGTCCTGGCTTCTGCACGCCGGGCGCTGCCAGGCTGTGGCAGCTCATGTCTGTGGGGCAGAACAGTGCCCTGCTCCTGGCCCAGCCAGTTCACCAGGGAGCCTGATTTTTAATTCGATGATTCATGGCTTCCTTGCCTGGGGAATTTTAAGATTGGAGAAAAGAAACCTGACAGATTTATGGTTGTCTTAATAAACAAAAGCAACGCAAAACTGGTTTCTGAGCTCACAAATGGATATAAACTCCAAATTGATAAACCCTGGAAAGTGCAGCCCATTTCTAATGACCTACAGAAGCTGTTTCAGGCAGGGCTTCACAGGGTGGCCCAGAAGTGCCAGCATCACCTGGAAGCCTGAGAGAAATGCACATTCTCGGGCCCCACCCCAGATCTGCTGAATCAGAAATTCTGGGGGTGATGCCCAGCAATCAGTGCTTAAACCAGCCCTCTGGGTAATCCTGAGGCGTATTTAAATTGGAAAACTCCTGGTGTACAGGAGTTTGGATTCATTCCCTCTCCTGTACCTCTATATTTGCCACTCTTGATCTGGAAAGTCCTGCCTCACCTTCCAAGTTCATCTGGTCAACTTCAGTAAGGCACAGTGCGAGCCCTTCCTCCTCAGGCTGAATTAGTGCCTGTGTTGGGCAGCTGCAGAGGAACCAGCACACACCCTCACATGGCAATGATAAAACTGAACTACATCTTAACTGTCTGCCTGATTCCTACCTCCCTCAGTACCTGTGATCATCTGAGGGCAGAAGCATGGTCTTAATCATCACCCTTTTCCTACTGTCTGCCAAACTGCCTGGCACAGAGTCAGTGAATGGATGGATATGGGGTGTGAGGGAGAAAGGAGAGAGATTTTATTTTTTAAAACAATCTAACAATTCCAAAATACTGAGAAGATAGTCATTACTGTATATAATCATTTCTGTAAAAATAAAAAAATCTGGATTTTTCCCCTCATGGAAAGAAGCATGAAGCAGTCACTTGACACATGGCTTGAATTCTCTCACAGAACTGTGTGGCTTTAGGAAATTTAATTCACCTCTCTTAGTCTCAATCTCTTCATCTATAAAATGGGGATATTATCTTTCTGCAGCAGTTTTGAAAGTTAGAAATAATGTATAGAAGTATCTGGTATATAATAGGTGCTAACTAAGTGGCAACCGACGTTATTATTTGCCAGTTAGAGTTTATTTCCTAGGTAGTTAAAAGCAATTTATTTTATTCTTTTTTTTTTTTTTTAAGAGATAGAATCTTGCTATGTTGCCTAGGCTGGTCTCGAACCCCTAGGCTCAAACAATCTTCCTGCCTCAGCTTCCCGAGTAGCTGGGACTCCAGGCATGCACCACCATGCCAGCTTATTTTGGTCTTTTTAAAAATAGCACTGTAGTTCCCCTAAAGTCCCCAACTTCCTATAGGATTTTAAAGAAAAATGCCTTGCTATTTCAAAACAAAAAGCTTTCAATTAGGTTCTGAAGAAACGATTCACTGGAATCTAAATTACCTGTGAGTGCCTTTTACAGATTAAAAAAGCAAACACAATGACCTACAATGTGTGTGTAGGTCATGTCTGTGTTTGAGAAAGACAGAGAGAGAGAGAGGGAGAGATCGGGCACTTTTAACGTAAATTTGCTTTATTTTCTGTAAGCCCTTTCTAATGCAGCAATTTTCCAGACATTTTGCACTTGCTCTCTCTGTTGAAGATACCAACTATGACTCATGGAAGGTGAAAACAAAATGACATTTATGTCTTTTTCTGAGAGTTGTTCAATAAGCAGATGACTGCTTGCAGATGACTGCTTGCAAATGTGCCTGCTTTGTGAAAACTCTTTGGTGAACCTACAAGCTAAGCGAATAAAAGTAAGGTCATGGAGGGAGTGCTGAATCAACTCTAGGGAGCTGACTGTTGGCATAACCCAAATATATATATATAGCATACCCCAAATGTAGAGTCACCTCAATAAAAACCCCTCTGGTTTCCTAGTTTCTGCTGTTTAATCCTGCACTTCTGAGGCATAGGATTGACGAGAACAGGTCAAATCGAATTCTCTCTCCCAGGAATGCATATTTGGGACTGAACAGCAGTCAGTAGGTCGCGCCTGATGGAGGCTAGTCTCGTGCACAGTGGAGATATACACTTGTGGATATCATCTCCACTCCCCATTTATGTAGAGACATAGACAGATTTGGTCTGCAGAGGAGATCGAGGCACAGCTGAAGACACAGAACTGCTTGGGTCCTAATGGCTTTCCAAGTCCCGGTTAGGGCCCACCATAACCCTGGCTCTCTTCCGGCCCTCGAGTTCCCTGAGATACCTCACTATCATATCACCAATTCTCCCTTTTCTGACACTACCTCCACCTGGTTCCTGAACCAGGTGGGATCTCCATGAGCCCTAAGCAGTGTTGTGTGTTGACACAATAAATGCATACCAATATTTTAACATTTAGAAATGAGATCAGTATTAAGGGCATAGGCTCCTTGTCTCTGTGCATAACTAGTTGTTGAGGTATACAGGAAGATCTCTTACAATGAAGCTGGTTATTCAAATAATTCCTATGGAATGTGCTGATACTACCAAGATCTAGAAGAGAGCTGAAAGCGAACAAATGAACTGAACAAATGTCCCACTTTTTAGTCTTGAATAGTAAACAAAAATGGAGATATTCAGCGTGTTACCAGTGGGAAAGGTATGCAGACGCTCCCATCTCCACAATCCAAGGATTAAGGTGTGTCTAAGTTTGGGGATGCTATTTACTTCTCTTTCAACATTTCATAAAACTACCTCCAAGGGGGAGAATTGAAGTGCCAAAAAGCGCTCTAATTTGGGGATGGGGGAGCAATTAAATGTAAATTGCTGCCTTTTAATTCATTTCATATTGTCTTGGAAGAAACAACAGGAGAAACCGTAAGAAATATTATACAGAAGAACATTAACTCTCAGTTAATTTTAACCAAGTGCTACTCATTTCCCCCAACATGCTTAAATCAAACACCAAGATTGGAAGAACAACAGTTTGAGGCAAAATGAATGTAAAGCAATAATGACTACACAATATTGTCTTAAGATATAGCCAATATTGGCAATAAAAGACCCAACTCAGTTAGGAGCCTATTGTTACATGACTCCATAGAGCAGGGGTCGGCTGTGGATCAAATCTGGCACACCACCTTATTTTGCAAGGCCTCTGAGGTGACAATGGTTTTAATATGTTTGAAAGGTTGAGAATAAAATCAAAAGAATAATATTTTATGACACACGTGAAGTATATAAAATTCAATCTGCAGTGTCCGTGCATATAAAGTTTACTGAAACACAGCAAGGCCCACTTGTTTACGTGTTGTCTGTGGTTGTTTTTGCACTACAACAGAGTCCAACAGTTGCAGCCAGGATCTTATGACCACAAAGCCTAAAATATTGACTCTCTGACCCTTTATAGAAAACATTTGCCAACCTCTGCCATAGAATCTTATTCCACTCTCTGTAGTGCTCATCTGCTTTCAAGCCTTATGAGTCCTGAAGGGCAGAAATCATGTCTATATGTTAGACCTGCTTCTGCAGCATGCGACACAAAGTTGACATTAACATCTGAGGGCTGTCCAGAAAGTATCCAGCCATATAATATGTTCTTGTTATATTAACCATGGCTGGATACTTTCTGGATAGCCCTTGTATATTTTTCAAATAATTGAATCATCAACAACTACCCTTTTGGGCATTTTACTAATTATACAGATACAAAAATATAGTAGACTGACCCTGCGTTTAGGTTTAAATTTAACTAGGGCCATTGAAGTGTGTGTGTGTGTTCTAAATGAATATGTGTATTAATATATATGCATAGTCCTTCCTTGCTATCCACATGGGATGGGTTCCAGGACCTTTGAGGATACCAAACTCCGAGCATATTCAAGTCCTGCAGTCAGCCCTGTGGAACCAGTGGGTATGAAAGCCACTCTGTTTCCATGGGTTTCACATCCCTTGAATACTGTGTTTTTGATTCTCATTTGGTTGAAAAAAATCTGAGTATAAACGAGACCCCCACAGTTCAAACCCGTGTTGTTCAAGGGTCAGCTGTTTTTATGTCCCAAAACTAAACTAAAGTTACAAGAAAGCTATGCAAAGAAAGTCCACACATAGTAAAGTTCAAACTGAGTTCAAATTGACTGAGTTCAAAACCAGTTCCATATATTAGTGCTGGTACCTTTGGCAAGTCACTTGTTCTCCTGAACCTAGTTCCTCAGCTATAAAATGGGGATAAAACCCACCTCTTTGGGTTCCTGTGAGGATAAAACAGGCTTATGTATGTAAAATTCCTAGTCCAAGGCTGGGCCTATGATATGCACGAAATGAGAATTAAGAGTTCAGCGGGCGCCTTGGCGAGTAACCCGATGAGAGCAGGGGGCCAGCTTGGAGGAGAGAGGAACTTGAGCTGGGCTGGGAAGAGCTAGTTCTTGGATCCCAGAGGGAAGGCAGGGATCAGGAGGTGCTTGGCACATGCAGAGGCAAACGAGACAAGTGTGGCAGCAGCAGAGGGTTCACGTATGTGCAAATGTGAGAAGGATCTTCGAGGCAGAGGAACAGCAAACGGGGCAGCGCCCCATTTCAGAGTTTTGACTGTCACCTGAAAATAACAGAGATTTGCTAAATGTCTTCCAACAGGCAGTGACAGGTGCAAAGCAGTGTTTAGAAAGTTTCCCTTTGCATAGTGTGGTGGGCTTTTAGCTTCCTCACAATTCTAGCTTTGAATACCCTGGATGTGTTCGCATTGTATGCATTGGCACAGTCATGATTTGCAAAACTACTCGGGGATCCCATGCATAGTTGTGCTTCCCTGGCAATTCTGATATTGGGGTCATTTCAAAAGCACATTCTGGAGACAACTACTTCTGGTCCTGGATTCTGCATGCAGTTTAGGAAGAAAAAAAACAAACAAACTGGAGGGTGGTTCTGCAAAACTTTTAAGCTGAATGAGAGAAACTTTGACTAAAACACTGTTTTTGTACAGGTGGCTTTATGCTCTGAAGGATTCAGAGCCTGCTGATTTTTGAGGTCTGTTCATGACATCTATCACAGCATGTATATTACTTGAAAAAACATACCCACGATGCTAAAAATACTCCACAGTGTAGCTTGACTACAGGCTGTCAGAATGTTATATTCTGATTTCTATACTTCCTGCTGATATTTGGACATTTTCATGAGTATAATGTTTACCCTTATTTTGTTTTTCTTGATAAAAGTAGCTTGCAGATGAATAAGGCTTAAGGAGGGCTGCCTCAGGAAAGGATTTGTGTGATATCCCGCCATTTCTCAGTTGTTCTGGATAAATCGTTTTGCCTCTGTTGTTCATCTGCGGCACTGATTTCAGGTTGAGGCTGTCCTGCACAGGGGTGAGACATCCAGAACCAGAAATCAGTGCCACAATAGTTCTCTTTGGGAAGAGTTCCAGTTCTCAGGAGAGCTACTCCTTCTTCCTGGCCTAGCCCAGACCCACACATCTGTTGGATATAACTGGTGCCATGATTTGTCATAGAAGGTCTGAGCTGGAAGGTAGCTCTGGGACATGACAGTTCATCACCTCATTTTACAGAGATGAAAACTGAGGCCTTTAGGGTTTCAGCCTAAAACTAGAAAGTAGCAGTGTGACAAGGATAAGATCTTGTGAGTCACAGAAAATTTGTATTTTGACCACACTCTGCTTCCACCTTTCTAAACATGAGTCTTGTCTTGACCTAGTGTTTAACAAGCAGCTCCATGCCGAGTACGCAGCCTTCACCTATGTAAAGAACATCCTCAGATCCCAAAGAGACCAGTGCCTAGGATGGAGGTGAGGTATTTTGGCCACTTTACCAAGTTTAACAGGACAACCACGGACTGATTATTTTTTGTTTCTATTTTTAGAATTCAATAAACACAATTGTCCATATTAATTAGCAAGAAGTAGAGAGGCTATGTGTAAATATGGGCATATTTGTGGATCCAAGAACTTCTTTCATTCCTGGATCCAGTTAAAATTTTCAGTGTGCCCCTTGTATTTGGCCAATATTTTGGAAAGCCACCTTTTATGTCTGAGGAAAGGAGAAACTATACTAGGTTAAGGCACTTATATAAGGTCTAAGGCAGTAAGCATTAGAGCTCTAGAATCCCTTTTAGGCTGGATAGCTCATGGAACCATATCGTATGAACTGTATATACCTATACAAAATACAACAACAGTGACATATTGCAAATGAACTAACCAACAAAAAGCAGAGGGATGAAGAAACAGGCCACTGATAATGTATTATGATTGACGTTTACTGCAGTACTTTCTTCCATTCAAACTGTACATAAAACATAGAAAATAATATAATAACCCCATAGGCTAGTCTGTAGTGCATGCCAGACATCCTGCCATCTTTCAGCCCAAGACATCCTCTTTCTATGTAACATTATGTATTTAAATAAATTCCATTATAATGCCAACTTTCCACTTTTCTTGACCATCTTCTCTCGCTAGCGAGTTTGGAGTGATTCCACTATCCTAACTTAGCAGAACCCATGGGAACGTATCTCAAAGCAGAGACACTGCTGGGCTGAGTCAGGAAGGGCAGCACATAACCAACCATGCGTCTGGGTGAAGCAAGACGTAAAGCACAAAATCGCCTCTGTAGTTTATCATTTTTTTAATCCCTGCTCATTTGAAGTGAATCTAGCTTTCAGGTATGCCTCAGGCGAAAACTAATGAATGTCATTTGAGTTAAAAAGAAGATAAACATACCCAGCACCTGTGATCACTCACCTATTTAATGCACCAGTGAGAGTGTTTGAAAAGCAGGATCTCCTTAGACCAGTTCTGCTTTTGACAGATTTTAATATGAAGGAACGACGCTGACAGCTATTCTAGAAGCATAACCGTAGAGTGAATGCACAACACAGAACATATAGGAGGTGCTTTTTATCCGTCCCAGAACACCAGGTGAAGTTTTGGGGAAAAATACCCGAAGAACAAACAAACAAACAATAAAACCAACCCGCACAACTCTGAAAGTGCTCACCTCTGAGACTGAGCCACCTTGTCAGCTGATCCATTTTGTTTGAATTGTTCGTCTGTCTAGTGCTCCCAGGAAGGGATGGTGTTGTATGTCTGGCACGTTGCTAACACTTAACAAACAATATTAATCCTTATCATATGACTTAACTGAAGGCCTGCACAGGAAACTAACAGACAAGGTTTCATCTGTCCTTCCTGCCTGGAAGGGGTATTTCTACTTATTTGGACAACTGTCACCCACCTGGGAAATGGATGACTGCTCAGCTCTCGACTCCTCACCTCTCTTAACTTCCCTACATAGAAACACGTGACTGGATAGAGATGTAACTTCTTGGTCTCTTTCCTTGTCAGCATTGCATACAAATGTCTATTCTTTCCCTCTTTAGATAATGAACTCCTTGTGTGCAGACACTGTGCCATTTACACATTGGGAGCCTTCCCAGGGGCACCTCATAGAATGTGCCTTAATCTTATTTAGTTCAAGTACCCAGGAATGACTCACTAACAAGAACTGCAGACCGGCCCCCAAACTTAAAGGGCACATGACAGTAGGAACTATAAGCGCAAAATGACCTGTTCTGAAGAGAAGACAATGTACCCCAAACCAAAAATCAATGACTTGAAAGTGACTTCCAAGCGCTCGCTCTTTTTGCAGACTCTTCTTTTCTTTCCCGATGCCTGAAACCTCGGGCACTCTAACAATCAAATGATGAATGGCCCCATAAATAAATATTTACCAAGGAGGCATAAAAAGAAATTTAGACACAGCCTTTCCCTCCAGGAGGTCATAGTTTAGGCAAACGAAGACATATGTACACGATACTTAAAAGAGACAATAAATAATGTAATAGGTACAAATTAAAAACTCTGGGGGTCAGAGGACGGAGGGAAGTCTTAGGGGTTGAAGGCTGGGTTCTGGGATGTGCTCGTTCAGGAGCGCGTGACCTATGACTCCGAGCTGAGCCAGGCCACAGGGGACTTTGCTGCCTGTGACTGGTTCTGCAGCCCTGGCAGAGGCCACTTAAAGGCTTACCTCTAAGGACTAAGGAAGCTGCAAGCCTCAGAGTGAAGTGAATTTAGTGCCCCACCCAATTGCCTAATTATCATGTTCCAGGTTCCCAAGACTGTTCTTTGACTGTGGGTTCTTTTCCAATGGAGAGGTCAGAGCTTGATGTGGGAAAGAACTCTCAGCTTATGCTCAGGGCTTTGGCTTGCCTTCTCTCATTGTTTTCTGTAGGGCTCAAGTGGATCCTAGTTTTTAACTCTTGTCTTCCCCCAAAGACTCCCTATGCCTTCAGTTTGTATCCTATGGCTCCTTTTGGTACATATTGCTGGGTGCCCTCCGCACCCTCACCTGCTGTGCTGGGGGTGGTGAATCCCAGCTACCCCCATCTCAGGGTGGGGCCGACTCTGGGGTGCAGTTTAGGCTCTAGAGCTTTCCTGGGCTCAGGCAGAAGCCAGGCTCCAGCCAAGCCCCACCCTTGCTCAGCTCCTGAGAATGCACCTCCCATAATCACTGGCACAGGAATCCCAGCCTCAGGCTCTGCTTCTAGGGAACTTGACCTCAAAGTTTTTAAAAACTGATTTCTCAGGTGTATTTATTTCACGTGAGACAGGCTATTATCCATATGTTACCAATCTTGGAACTGAGGCTCAAACACGACGTCACACGGTCGGCAATGAATGCAATGTCTGTACATACAAGCCAAGGCTCTGCTCTTAGCATCCAGCGTCCTTTTGTGAATTCATCTACTTCCTCTGCAGGGCTGAGATCAGACTGTGGGATCAGGGGTCCCATCCTTGATTCGTGGCTGACTCTGTGTGGAAGTGAAGCACTGTGTGTTCTTTGATTCAGCTGGGCAGGGAGGAAGGTAAACAAATTTGAGTACCTGTGGTGCTTGAGAACAGATTTGAGAACTCCCTGGGAGGGGGTGGTGGACAGGCTTGAAGATTTGGGTGAGACAAAACAGCTCAAAATTGATAGTAAAGTGGCCTTTGTTTGGGGCTGTTTATTTTGAGATATCTATACCTGTGTCAGTTATCATTAAAAGTCAGGGGCAGCCACTTACAGACAGAGAGAGAGAGGGAGGGAAAGAGACCACAAGAGTGATGGGAAAAGCACCTCTGTGTGGCCCCTGGGTGGCAGCCCAGCTACGCCATGTGAGTAAGTGAGTGCAGTATTTAATGACAGCTGGCAAATCAACATGCCCAGTGGAGATTTGTACTAGAGTACCCTGATGCAGTATTATCATTTAAGGTCAGGAGAGGCCACTTACAGCATCATGCTACTGGAGTCTCCTGTTCTCTGAAAACACCCAAGGCTGTTGCTGAGCAATTTAATTTCTACCCACACAATAGCACTTTCCCATAAATGACTTCAGGGGTTCGCCTTTCCTGTTTCTTTACTGTGTGTGAAAGACACGAGGGGGAAAGGTAATTAAACATTTGGAGTAGGGTACCATGGACATGCCGGCAAGGGGCTTTGGCCCCTGTTTCATGTTCTTCCATGGCTGGCCCATGACTGGCTAAACACAAAACAGGTGACAGCAGGCTCCTCCAAAGCCTATTGACACTGACCACCAGGAGGAGTCTGGTGCCACATCACTTCCAGGGACTGGGGACTTTGCAAGTTACATAGTCAGTGTAAGGCTACCTTTGGAGATGGAAGATAAAGTAGGAAGCATTGTGTTGTCTCTGCACCCCAATGGGCACGGCTATAGATAGAGCTGTAAGACTACATTGTATTTCTCTGGTTATAGTCTTAGATTCTTCCATCACATCGTGTACCTGTACACAACTTTCAACGTCACTTAGAAAGTGCCCTACTCCTAGTGGGTATATGCCTATATTCTACAAGCTGATTTAGTTTTCAAACATGCAGAACAATATCATACACCCAGAGAACACTGGTTTTGTATGTACAAGCTTTGCCATCCTCAGCATAATCTTCATTGAACAACAATCCTCTCCAGGTGTGGTGCCAGGGAAAGAGATTTATAATCTATTTATTGATTTTATAATTCTATTTGGTCTTGAGCAAAGTCCCTCCGTTCTGTGGGTGTCTGATTGAGGCTTTGGGTTTGAGCTCTGGGCTAGGAAAGATGGTTCTCTGGGCACACACTCCTGCCCTGAGGTTGGCTGAGGAAGCTGCAGGAGGCAGCCCGATACACCAGCAAAGGGCATGGCCTCCAGATTCAGGCGGACTCAGGGTGAGTGTGGTTCTACCACACACTAGTTGTATGGTCTTTGACAAAGTAGTTTTCATGGATAAGTATCCATTTTTCCTATGTAAAATGAGGGCAGCGGTATCTATTTTATCAGATGACTGTTGGTATCCAATGGCATGATGTATGCAATATCCCAAGTCAGAATTTATTAATTCCAGGTACATAATGAATGGCATCTACTACTTTTAATAGACAATTTTTAAAAGCAGGGCTAGTATTTTATTCATCTTATACCCAGTCAAGGGAATTTCCTTGCACACAATTATTAAAAACACTGGTTGAATGAATGAAGGAAGATACAGCAATATCATTTTTCCCCTTAAACCACTTTCACATTTATTACCTAATTTAACAATAAATGTAAAGATGTGACCCTAAAATTGCCCAGTTTAGTGCACTGTTGTATTTCTTGCTTCTGAATCTTTGCTCTCCTGTTCATTTCCACTGCCACAATCCTAGTTTACAAAGACATTTAGAACAGAGTTTAATAATGTTAAGAACGTGGTCCCTACAGCAAAGTATCTTGTGAATCTAGGCTCCACCTCCCTGGCTGTTCTTTGGGCAAGCTTTTTAATCACTCCGAGCTTCAATTCCCCTATCTGTAAAATGCGGACAATAGTGGAAGCCCCTCATATGGTTGTTGCCAGGATTAAGTCAGGGCCTCCATGTAAGACTCTGAGAGCAGAGTCTGGCAAGAGGCAAGTGCCCTTGCCCTGCCTACACCTGCACACCTCCCTACTCTGTCCCAGGCACTGCTCTGGGTGCAGCGGCTGCAAGGGGAACCAGCCCCAGTCTCTGTGCTCAAGGGGCTGACATGCATGCCTTTTCCTTGAAATTCATTCTTTCTGTGGGTAATAGGCTAGGCTTTGAATAGAGCAGTTTTGGTCATGTCACTTCTTTAATGAAAACCCTCTGATGGTTTCTCATCGTCTGCCAAGTATTACGCAGCCTCCTCAAGTCTGGTGCAAATATCCTAAGAAATCCTGTCCCAGTATCGCTACCTTTGGTTTTTCCTCTGCTCTCTTTCTGGTCACACTTGAATTCGTGCTGACCCTTGAACATCCCCTCCTCCCTTCCTTTTCCAGCTCCACTCCTCTGCTGTAGTGTTTCCACCTCTCCAAATGCGAATGGCCACATTACTCCTCTCTGTCTCTTACCGCTACCCCAGGTGTTGGGTCCCTCTAGCGAATTGGACTGGATCAGCCACTCAACTCTCAACTCCTGCCATACTCCCTGCACCTCCTCTGACTCCTCCTTTTTTCCTGATTTTATATCTTATTTCCTTATTTAATGAAAAGGTAACACATTTCCTATGGTTCAAAATTCAAAAGCTACACGTAAAAATGTTTCCCCGAAATCCTTATCCCCTGGACATCCTATGTTCTGCCCCCTAGGCAACCAATGTTTTCGGTGTTTTGTGATTCCTTTTGGAAATATTTTATGCATATACATGTTTATATATCCCATTGTTTTCTTTTTACACCATTGAAGTGTGCTGTATACTATAGGTGTTGTTCTCCATTTTGCTTTTTTTTCATGTCACAATATATCATGGAGGAGATTCCATGTCCCTTTATAAGGAGGTTCCTTCTCTTTACGACTGTGTTACACTCCACTGTGCGGATGGACTATAATTTGGCCAATGGTAGCCATTTAGTGGTTTCCATGTTTCTACTATTACACACAGTGCTGGGATGTATTTTTTTCATTCTGTACACATGCAATACCTGTAACTCGATGGTGGGAGGGTGTATGCATTTGTAATTGAGACAGATGTTGTCACATTCTCCAGCCTAGAAGATAAATGGATTTACGCTCCCACCAGCCACACGACAGTGCCAGGTTCTTCTCTCTTAATAATATAACGTGTTATCACACTTGTCAGTCTTCTCCCAATCCAATAGGTAAAAAATGGTATCTCAGGATAGTTTAATTTGCATATGATTCTATACCTAGAGAATCAAGGGAAAACCTCCCATTTTTCTACTTTCTTATCTGATTACACCAATTTTAGTAATAACGGGGATAGTGATGTCTTTGCTTTATTCCTGATTTAATGGGAAGGCTTCCAGTCATTCCCCTTTAGGCTTGATGCTAGTTTGACAGCTAAGATATTACATTTCTACTTATACCTCTATTTTTTTTTTAGAGTTTTTTATTTTTTATTTTTTTAGAGATGGGGTCTTGCTACATTGGCCAGGCTGGACTTGAACTCCTGGAGTATTGCTTGTAGCAATCCTCCTGCCTCTGCCTCCTCAGTAGCTAAGTCTACAGGCATGTGTCACCTAACCTGGCTGAGTTTTTATTTTTTTTTAAATCAAGAAGGGATGAATTTTATCAAATGCCTGCCAGTATCTATGGAGAAGATCATTTTTTTTTTTCTTAAGATCTCTTAGTACATTGAATTTTACTAATAGATTTCACAATGGTGAACCACCCTTATACTCCTGGAATAACCCCCACTTGGTCATGGTGTGTTTCCTTCTAATGTGCTGCTGTTATGTGTTTGTTATTGTTATACTTAGGTTTGGTCAATTAATTTTCAAAAATGAAAGAGTTTGATAATTTTCTTTCTTTGGTGACTTTTCTAACATTGTGTGCTTGTTTTGTTAATGAAGGTAGGAGCCTGTTTCCCTGCCTCCCTTCCTTCCTTTCTTCCTTCTTCCCTTCCCCATACCCTCTTCCCTCCTTCCTTCCTTCCTTCCTTTCTTTTTCTTTTTTTTTTTTCCTGTGCCTGGAACAGTTTTAACAGCATGGGTATTATCTGTTCTTAAAAGGTTTGGTAGAATTCCCTTTGGGAACCATCTAGGCCTGGTGCCTCTCATGGTCTGACTTTAAGGAACCAGGAGCCCCCAGTGGCTCTTTCTATCTGTTACTCTGACATTTATGGATTAGATGGAATTGCCATGGAGGTGACCATTGAGGGGCTAGACTAAAGGTGGTTTGGAGAAAGGTTTGGCCAGTAAGGCTGGTCCTACCACAAAGTGACATAGGACCTTATGTGTTCTTTTGGGCATTCGGAGTCTGCCCACACAGAAAGAGCAGAGAGAAGTGTCTCTGGCTGCTCAGGCCATCACAAAATGATGGCAGGTCACTGCTGGTGCAGAGCCCCGAGAGCCCCTGGAGTTGCTGCCACTACCAGAATAAAGACGAGCCATTGTCCCCATGCTGTCCAAGGATGAACATGCCATTCTCCCTTCATAGGAGCAAGGCCCGAGCTTACATCCAAGGTGTCTCTTCCTTGCAATTTAAGAACCTAAATAATATGATATGATGTGAGTTCGCCATTAGGAGCAGATCGAGAGTTTGGAGTTGAACAGTCCTGGGTTTGAGTTCTGACTCTGTCCTTTATCAGCTCCTGCTGCTCATAAGAAGACTGGGAACTTCCTCAAGGCAAAAACTGCTCCTGATATCCTGAAGCTCCAAAAACATTTATCTAAAGAAACAGATTCTATCACCCAACACTCACCTTAATGATCTAAAGGTTAGGCAAAATTTCCTACGTATGTTTCATCACAAGCTTTCTATTTAGAATGACAAGGCCAAAAATAAACGAGAAAAGTGTTGTAATTGTTTCCCTAAAGTGTTCCTCAATTTCACTGGAATATAGAGTTTGACCAGTATAGACCAAATGGAAGTGTATAGACTACATGGAAAGAAGTTTCTGTGAACATAGGCTGCATTTTAGGCAATTCAAAGCCTGTGATCTCCTTATTTTGCTTTCTGCTTTATGAAGCAAACTGGGAGTCTTGCTCATATTTATTTTCTCAACATGTTAGTTGCTAAGTAAAAGGCCACTTATAGAAATCAAATTAATAACTATCAAAACAGTAAATTTAATTATTTGCCTACATGTTCAAACACATTGTACCTGAAAATCTCTACCTCTAAGTGCTATTTTTAAATTTTAAACTTTATTTTTTTTTCATGTTCTATCTCCCTTTGGGACTTGGCAAAGAAAAAAATTACAATAACATAATGTCTTTGGAACTGTCATTTGATGAATTCCAAGGTCCAGTTATGACTGCACTGATTACTTTGACAATAAACCTGTACTTAGGAGTGTTTTTCTTTGCTTTAAGCTGTAAATGATGTCCAAGGATGACAATCGTTCAAGAAGTTATGGTGCAGGGACATTTCAGTTTTCTAACATTGCTTCCTTGTTAATAGAATAGACTTCTCACCTAAGAAAGACTAGTAGTATAATACTTGTGTTTTCTATAAGTCTGTGTAAAATTGAAACCTTGCAAACTTTCTCTTGTGTTTATGGAGTAGATAATACTAACAAAAAGCATGAGAGAATTGCATAGATTTCAGAAGGGTTTGCAGCCTCTTCCCTGATTTTGCAGCCTTAGTTAAAACACACAAACCCTTCTAAATTGAGATGCTGTAGCCTGGAGAGTATCATGCCATCCCCCTTTTGGAAACCAGAGAGGGAAGCCAGTTTATTACGTGAAGCTGTTCTATTCTTTTTTTTTTCCTGGTAGCTCTAGTCTGGACTCCACAGACAGCCTCAAAAAACAGGCCTATTTGGGAGAATTTCACTTCCCATCTGAAAAATTGTTTATCTTTCCAAAAACCACTCTTTTCTTTGTACTAAATGGCATTTATTCATTTTTCTTATTATTTGATCAGCTTAATCAATTACTAAAATTACTTGAACTAAGAAGGCCTGGGAAAAAAAGATCAAAATGGAACACCGGATTGGAAGATCTTGATCTGCATGTCTCAGGGAAATTTCCAAAGGCCTTAGAGACTTCCTTTCACCTCTCAGGAGCTCAGCGAGGTGCTCTATGAAAAGGGGACTAGTGAGTCTGTGTGCTTTTGAACACATCACTCAAGCTCTCCTACCCTAGCCTTGCCCCACCTGGTCCCATGGACAATTACAAGGCCCTATTGACCCTGCGTGTGCTGACCCTTGCTACCTCTCCAGCCACATTTCGGATCTTTCTCTGCACCATCCTTGCATTCCAATACCTCAGTCTCCTTGCAGTCCCTAACACTGGTCATGTTTCTTTTCACCACAGTGTGCTCGCACTGTTTCCTCTGCCTGGAATGTTCTTTCTGTCCCTTCCTGCTGAGTTGCTACACAGTTATCCTTCAGACTTCTACTCCATCATCACTTCCTGGGGAAACCTTTCCTGATCCTTTAGCAAGATCAATCTCCCATTATAGGCTTTCATAGTAGCAAAACACTTACCTTAGAGAAGTTTCCTCCACTTGTGGTCTTACGTTTATTTGTGTGGTTACTGGACTAATAGTTCTCTTCTCCTTTATAAGCCCCATAGGTTCTTTTTGCACATCATTGAATCCCTAGGGTCTAGCAGACCTGACTTACAGAATACACTCAACAGAGTATAATTGGATGTTAATAATAGACATTAATGGTAGAAAAAAAAAAGCAACTCCCTAATTGTTAGTCCTAGTTTCCCTACTAAGTGACTTACAAGGTATTGGGGATTACATTTCTTTGGTCTTTAATTCTCTTACCCTATAAATCTAAATATTAAGAATAGTCCTCAAAGGACATTATAAGTAGAAAATAGTAGATATGTATGACTATAACTGGTAGGGGTTAATTTAAAGGGTCTTTGAAATGCTTCAGATTTCTTTGATAAACTATGTTACTGGTGTATTTGACACTAAGAATTTCAGCTCCACGGGCTGATTTCTCAATTCTACCCCACCAGTTGTTACAGGTTGAGCATCCCTAATCTGAAATGCTCCAAACATGATGCCACAAGTGGAAAATTCCCCACATAAATATTTAACACAAATTGTTTCATGTACAGTATTATTAAAAATATTGTATAAAATTACTTTCAGGCTATGTGCATAAGGTGTATATAAAGCATAAATGATTTCATGTTTAGGCTTGGATCCCACCCCCAAGATATCTCATTATGTATATTTAAATATTCCAAAATCCCTAAAAATCCAAATCCGAAACACTTCTACTCCCACTCATTTCAGATAAGGATACTCAATAGTATATGTATATTTAGGGGTAAATAATGGATGAGGTAAACATATTTATAATAATTTTCACTTTCAAAAAGCAGTACACCTTTTACTGTGCTTGCTTTAAATGCAGAATTATAGGTATTTGTACATTTTAATAATAATAATGTTTTTTGTATAGTACTTTTATAGTTTGCAGTGAACTTTCATAGTCTTTATTATTATGATCTCATTTTATAAATGAAATAACAGACTCATTTATGATTAAGTAAATTGCCTGAGGTCACAGATCTAGTAAAGGAAGAGCTGACATATGAACAGAGATCCCCTGATTTGAGTTTAGTGTTCAGCTCCAACTCCCTGGGCAATTCACATCACCTGCCAATTTTTTAGGCAGCTTCCTTCTCATCTCATTGTGGCTGCCTACAATTTAGAGAAAAGGGGGCTTCCTTTCAAACAGCTGATTGTCAGGTTATCCGCGCTGCACATTTCAGCCTTTGAATTGTTTGAGGTTGGGTTTCAGAGTATTCCTGAAGATCTTTTGGAGCCCAGCTGGGGACAGGTCATCTCCCAAAGTAGTATTTTGACCAGATGCTATCCGCAACAGCAACCACAAACAAAACAGTTACAACCATGGTAAAATATTGTATGCCTACTCTGTTTCAGATGGTGTTCTGGATCCTTTTTTTAAATCCATTATATGTAGCTTTTATGACAATCCTTCAAAGTTAAGTATATTATATCCATTTTAAAGATAAAGACATGGACTTGCCCAAGGCCAGATTGCTTGATCACAGAAACAAGAACCAAAACCAAGTCTCTCTGGGTCTAAGTTCTTCCCAGTATAGTCCTGCCTCTTTAAGTCATACAAGAAGATCTAAGTACAAAAGAGAGAAAGAGTGAACTTAGACAAGGCATCTACCTAGTTGATACATGTTATCCTGGCCACACCACTGTTCAAGGCCAGAATCTTTTCTGATTGGTTAGGAATCAAGCTATGTGTGATGGTAAATATTTTTACTCCAACCCCAGATGTTAGGTATGTAGTTGGGACCTTATTGATTGCTCATAGCTGAACTGAACATTTCTGAAAAATTAGGTTGTATTAGTTTGTTGAAATGTCCCTGCAAGTGGCAAAGCTTGCATTCCTGGCTACTATGAATGGGCTCTAAGAGACAGAACAAATCTTTGAGTCATATGTAAATATTAAAGAAAGAATAAAATAGTCATATTCTCACTCTTACTCAAAATTATGATTGGATATGAGGGAAAAAAAGGTGTAGATTTGACCCGTAGCAGGTCAAAGGAGCGGCAGGATCATCTATGGATCTTCATTGGCTAACAGGCCAGTGCCGCTCCTTAAACACACGAATAATGCTGTCCTTCCAGTGCTTGCTTTTCTAACTACCGTCTTTTCCCTTCTTCTGCCTACTAGACTGAGGTATGCTAAAGGGAAAGGAGAATAAGGGCAAGAAATTCTGCTGGGGAGCAGTGGAACAAGACTTGGTGTCACCTTCTCAGTAGGCTTCACAGATCACCTATTTAAAATCCTAAATCCTTACTCTGGCCCTGGCTTGTGCTTCCCTGGGGGCATTTCCCCTACCTTCCTTTCTTTTTCTCCATAGAACTCACCACCCCCTGCCATGCTGTATATTTACTTTGTTACTGTTTGTCTTCTGCCTTGAGAATGTAAGCTCCAAAAGGAAGGCTCCCTCCCTTTTTTTTGTAAATTGCTATGACAAGGCTCCTAGAACAGGACCTGGCATGTAATAGGCACCATACATATTTGCTGAATGAATGAATGAACAGATGAATATATAAATAAGATAGGACTTCTTTCAAGTTTATGCACCAATAAAACCTTAAAAGCAGCTGTGATCCACCTTAAGAACAAAATCCTCATTATTGAATCAAAAGTAATGAAGTGGTTGTCCTACGTGTGGCATATTCTGGTATAACAGAACGGCCAGAAGAAACAACTTTGATATGCTTTGGGTATTAAGTTGTGAATGGAATAAAAATAGTGATGATTTTATTTATCAAAAACATTAATCAATGGTGTGAGTAATAAGAAAAAGAAGATACAGTGTTCTTTTCTATGCTTGTTCTCTTTGGTTTTTCCTTCTAACTCACATTTACTATTTGCAAAGTACTGTTCTACATGCTTTACATATAATAATATTTCAAGATTAAATGATTACATATATTTATATATATAAAACTTAAAACTTAGAACAATGTCTGATACACGGCATGCACTACATAAATATAACCTATTTATTTTCAACCGATCGTTATTTAAAAACCACATAAGGCCAATAAACCCATAAAAAGATGGCTAACCCCACTTGTTAGTAGAAAAATGCAAGCCAAAACCACAATGAGATATACCACTTCATGGCCACTAGGTTGGCTACAATGGAAAAAAAAAAAAAAGGAAAAGAAAAAAAATAAAAAGTGTCGGCGAAGATGTAAAGAAATTGGAACCCTCATACACTGCTGGTGGGAATGTAAAATGGTGCAGCCACTTTGGAAAACAGTCTGGAAATTCTTCAAGGGGTTAAACATAGAATTACCATATGGCCCAGCAATTCCACTCCTAGGTATATACCCATGAGAAATGAAAACACATCTACATGAAACTTGTACACTAATATCCATAGCAACATTATTTATAATAGCCAAAAGGTAGAAACAACTCAAATGTCCATCAAATGATGTATGGATGGACAAACAAAATGTGGTATTTGTATTCAATGGATTATTATTCAGCCATAAAATGGAATACACCGTGTCATGTGGATGGATCTCAAAGACATTATGCTAAACAAAAGCAGCTGGACCCAATGATCACATATTGTACAATTCCATTTATATGAAACATCCACTATAGGTAAATCCATAGAGACAGAAAGCACGTTGGGGGCCTGGGTGGGAAAGAGGGAGTGACTGCTTAATGGGTACAGGGTTTCCTTTTGAGGTGATGAAAATGGCTTAAAACTAGAAAGAGGTGATAGTTACCAATGCTGTGAATGTATTAAATGCCACTGAATTTTACACTTTAAAATGGTTAGTGGTTAATTTTATGTTATGTAAATTTTACCTCAAAAACCACCCAAACACAAAAACCCAAAATTATATGAGGCCAGTAAGATTATTATTTCAGTTTCTTTCAAATGAAAATACTAGGGCACGTACAGGTTAAGTAACTTGCTTCAGGTTTCACAGGTAGTTAGAAAAAAAGCCAAAACAGGAATCCAGGAAGTCTGATTCAGAACACATACTCAAGCTACATACTACTATTTCTCATATTATTCCTTACTTCTATTCTTTGATTTGATTCAAGTGACAATAAAAGCTACGACCCAGCTCTGTAAGGGGAAGTGTGGAGAAGGAAAGAGATGATCCAATATATACTTAGAGTGAGTGCATTCATGTGTATGATTAAAGAACAATGCCACTTGGTTCTGCAATATTGTGAAATCACAACAAGGATGCCAGCTTGTGAGAGCTATTGAAAACTGGTCAATGGGTTTAATTGTTGAAAATTTCTTGCTGTCTAATAAGTACGTCATTAAGTGAATTAACTTGCTTTTTGGTAATTAATAAGAATTAGGATGACACATTGAACTATATAAGCTCTACCTTGTATACATATTTATAGCCATATTACTAAAGTATTCACCATTATTTATATATATATCTATCTCAAGTAATTTTCTCTTTTTCTGAGGGACCACACTAGACAATGTCCAAAGCAAGTTCAAATCATGTTGTAACAGAAAATAAGATGTCTAAGATTTCAGACAGGTGGCAAGAGTGGCAAAACATGATTAAAAACCTATGGATAATTGAACAAACCCTTCCTTGGCTGACAAGTTATTTTAACCTTTGTGTATGACTGAACTAGGAAGTCTGGTTTCCATTCATTGTGATTAGCCAGCTATGTCCCAGCTTCTTCACGGACCTAGACAAGGTGAAACAAAGACACTTTGAGTGATATACCAAATTACTCCAGGAGAACCTCTGGCATCACTAAATGGTAAGAATTATTTTAAAATCTTTTAAATAAAAACAAATGGCACACGCCAGTTCAGTTTCCAGAGATTCTTTTTGGAGTCTTTATATGCACACATAAACACACAAACACACATACATACACACACAATTTTTGTTTATTTTATACTTTTTCATCTTTTAAAGCAATAAGCCTTATCTTTAGAGAACAGACTCTTATTTTGTCTATTCGTTGAAGTATCATTATATAAATCAACTTGGGACAGGCTCCTTAGTTTTATATACTAAATATGAGAGATTCTGGTTCCAAATGGAAACATCAAAGTATTTTTATGCTGGCTCTTTCCCTGTGGTGTGTGTGTTGAGACATTATAATTTTCCTTACAAATATTGGGATCAGTGGCTGAGATTTAGGTGTCTATGTTTTTTGCTTTGGCAACTTTCTGTATGCTTAATAACTTGCTACTCGCTCATTTCTACCCTCATGACTTCTATCTGAATTTCAAGTCCCTTAAACACCCTCCTACAAAATCATCTAAGTTTTAAAGAAACTCTTCAATGCTGCTTGTTTTCAGGAAGCTTTCTCCAGTCAAGTTTCTGCTACAAAGAATACAAGTATTCACCAGCCATCTCCACTGTTAATTTAGTAAGTGATTCATTACTATTAATATGCTATAAAGTGTGTTCATTTGCGGATTTAGTTAAAATTTTCCACTGAGAGTTTTACCTACATTCTTTACTAAATCCCACTCAAATAGATGTTAGCTCTTCTAAGAAGCCTTCACTCCCTATCCTAGCCAGTGGTATCCCTCTCTAACTCCTCCAGATTTCTTCCTTCCTCTTCTCTCTCCTTACCTCCTTCATGCCATAAATGTTGACCGAGAATCATCTATGAGCCAGACACCATATTAGGCACTTTGTCAACTATGCCTGCCTTTCATGGTTTGTAATCTTCCATGGCTTTTCATTGCCTTGCTGGTAGTGATTTCACACCATCTACACTACACAGCTATGAGCATGCTAAGTTCAAGAACTCTTTCTGATTCATGGTTGCAAGGGATGCAGATGGGGACATAGAGAAAGGACAATTAGCACCAGGCTCAAGGGAGTAGTGTATGAATCCAAAAAGAGAATGGAGAATATTGGATCTTTGCAGGCGCAAGTACAATGAAATTAGAATTTTGAGTAGCGTATAATATTTAAGATCACCTGTAATGATCCCTTCTGAGAAGCTGCTAAAAAACCCAAAAACATAAAAATTTGTTACATCAATATGCCTACTGAAGTATTTAGGGGGAAATGTATAAATGTCTGCAATTAACTTTGAAACGCATCAAATAAATATGATGGATTGTTGGATGGGTGGAGGGACAGATATGTGATATTACGGTATTATCACAATGCTAATTATTGACTCTAAGAGATGGGTTTATGGATGTTCACTGTAACATTCTTCCAACTTTCCAGTATGTTTGAAAACTTTTATAATCAATATTGGGAAAGAATGCAAATTATAATGTGAAAAGGCAATAAAAAAGAGATGGCCCCTTATTTTACTCACTGGTCAATATATAAACAGACTGTGATCTGTCAATAAAGCCCATTTGTGTGTGTGTACGTTAGTGAAAAAAGGCCCATTTGTTAGTAAAATCCATGAATGCTGATGGACATGTTCAAAGGACATACTGCTGTATCAGGCTAAAATGCATTCATCTCACTTGTAGTCTGCCTTGTCTATGCATAGTGAAGGAAACTCTTGTCTAATTGGAGGGAGTGGTTTTGGAAATTGCAATTCATCTGACGCTTAAATGAAAATATGCATAAAATGAGCTATGTAGTTTCTGAATGAATTTTATGATGAAGCTGTTGATCAGAAATGGTCAATTTCAAACCTGAAACCCCCTCTGTAATTTTTTGCTCGAATGCTAAGAAATGTTTTTGGGAATGTATGATGACTTCATAATTATTTTGACCATTACAAAGCCATTATTGGAAGGCCAGGATTTATTCCAGGGACACTCATCATTTATGTGGAAGTTGGTATTAATAATTAACTGCTAGCAAGGTGGGATATGCTGAATAGTGTCTGCAACACTTAATGCATCTGGATCAATAAAACATATTTCATTTGCAAAGTCAAGAGTGAAGGGCATTACCAGAAACAACTGCATAATAAAGCTGTTAAATCACTGCAGACTTTATGAATGAAGTGACATCTGATTGATACACAATGAAGGAAATATGTGACAAAAACTAGGAAATGGCTTTTATTCTTGAATCTGAGCAATGCAATTTGTAAAATGAAGCAATTAACTTTAAAATGCCTTCCACCTATCTGAATTCTTTTGAGTTCAACAGTATTGAGCTTTAAAAGAATGAAGGCAACATGCTAGTGCTTAAAGTACATTTTCCATATTTTCACCTAGGAAAATATTTCTGAAATTCCTAATTGCCACAGTGATTTAGAATGAACAGATTGGTAAAACCTTTGGAAGTATATTTCTTCCCTGGAAATAATAACAGCAGAGAACCCATGTTTCATGCTGAATATGATTCGTTAGGTGTGAAGGACAAGGGAACAGACATTTGGAACTCACCATCCTCTTCTCAGACTCTGTTTTCTGTGTGACATTTATTATTTGTTTATCACACCATTGTTAGTGATTAGTATTCCTTCTTTTTATAGTCTTTTTTCTCACATGTATTTTCAGGGATAAAACACTTAGGATACTGTGCTTTCTTGCTCTCCGTCATTCTGACTAGAAGACCACTTGCAAGCCCCAGTGGGATGGGACGTTTCTTTGTTCACTGGTGCTGAGAACGGTCCCTGGCACACAGGTGCTCACTAAGTATTCGATGAATGAATGACTACATTAATGAATGAATATAACAAGTAAATCTGGAATTATTTCATGTTCAGAGGGACTGAAGAATAAGATTATACTCTAAAAGCATAACCATTGTTTCTTATATAATCCTTGATAAGTCTCTTCATTTATGTTGCCTATTGCAGTTTATGTTTTATTATGTTTCCAAATTCTAAAGAACAATGAATTTACCTTAATCAGACATTTTATAGATTTAATATCATGACTTATACCTTAAATAAAATATCACATACACTCTCCTTAAAGCTATGCAGATAAAAATCTTTAAAATGACTGAAAACACAGAGCAGTTCCTAACTTCACCACCAAGGCGGGATCTATATCAAAACTTTAAGCAAATCAGATTATATCCTCTCCCTTCCTTTTCTCAAACCTTCCTTTCAAGATTTAGTTCTAGTCCTCTGTACTATTGAAAAGAATAGAAACAAAGGTCAATAAGATCAGTTTGAAAATTAAGTTTTTTATGGCTTAGAGGCAAGATGTAATTTCTCCCACAATCCTTTCTCCTTTTAACTTAATCTAATTTGATAAATATTGATTTTGTATTGAACCTTTGCACAGAGGAGAGGAAGAAGAACATATAGGTGAATTAGACATGTTTCCTGAAGATAAAGAGTTTGCAATCTATACAGGGAGACATACACGCTGGCTAATTTTTAAAACAATAAACAGAAGAGGTAAAAGAGTTTTTTTTTTTTACCTTCTTTCAAATTTAAAAACAGTTAAATTCTACAGAAAAAGGCAATGTTTTATAATGTTGGAATTTAGAGATATATTTAATTTACAGGAAAAACTAATATTTTCATTTAACAACAAAAATAGCTGTTACCTACATTTGGCTAGCAATTGCATTTTTCAAGTCCCTGATACACTATTGACATTGGGGAAAAAAGAAGAGAAAGTTTCAATATGTTGGATTTACTTTACAAAACTTAGGAGAGTTTCAAATTTAAAAAATACATTTTACAACAGAATCTACCATTAAATTTACTCGAATAAAACCAGAAATTTATAATAAAATAATTTTAAAATTCAAACTCTTTAGATATTAAAAAAAACCACTCCCCCAAATATTCATTTGGTCATGGAGAGAATATTGAAATAAAATATGTATTTATAAATAAAAACTCATAGGATGAGACCAAAGCTTTATTGAGAGATTAATTTTTGTGATGAATGGTTTCCCTATACTAAGAGAAACAAAGAAAATAAACATCTTAGCATTCAATTTAAGAAGTTGAAAAAAGAGCAAAGATTAAACCTCAAGGAGTAGAAAGAAAAAACAATAAAAATAGAATAATAAGTTCATTTGAACACAGAAAAACAAAAATATAATAGTCCAAAAAACCACAACAGAATATAAAAATTTTTTATGAGAGAGATTAAGAGAAAAAGATATAAGTAAAAATTGCCATATCAATACATAAATTAGAAGGTGCACAATGATGGATGAATTTTCTATAGTAATACTATCAAGTGTAAACCTTTTTCATTTTAAGTTAATCTCTTGAAAATATTTTATGTCATGAATTGGAAAGTATTTGCTGAATAATCCCGAAGCATCTGAAGAATATTGATAGAATATGGGCAACTGGAAAGATTCAGGTTGGCTGCTCATAATCCAAAATTTTAGGTACATTATTCGTTTACACATTATTTACTAAAGAGTATATTGGCATGGTGGGTCTGAACCCTGAGTCAAGAGACCTGGGTCTTTGTTACAAATGAAAAACTTCTTCTCTGGGAGGACGTGGTATCACTTGTATCTGAAACTTTGTTCAAAGAACATAGTAACTGAGGACTTGGATAAAAATGCCTGATTGTTATACATGCACAAGCACATCACCATGACCTTTATAGTGGAAGTAACTTTAGAATTTTCCAGATGGGGACACAGGCTCACCGTTATAAATGACTAGACCAAGTTCACATTACAGTTAAGGGCAGTGCCTAATTCACTGTTTTTTCAAATTCATCATATTGTCTTTTTTTTCCTTTACCTCCCTTTTATGAAACAAACATAGGTTTTAGAAAACAAAAGCCTTTCCCAACACACTTTAGCATGATTCTTTGAGGGAAAAATTTCCTTTCTACCCTTTCAACAAACTCACTGTAAATAAGCATAGGAGAAAGTTCCTTGGAGTTGAATTGGAGCTGTCGACTCATGTGTCTGCTGATAAACTAAAGGACAGTAAGGATGATAGTGAAGAAGAAGATTATCTAGATTAGCACTTCTTAAACTTCACAATGCCTGCAAATCAGCCAGGGATTTTGTTAACATCCAGACTGGGAGTCAGCAGGCCTGGGGTGGTACCTGCAAGTCCGTATCTCTGAGAAGCTCCTCAGAGATGCTGCTGTTGGTCACTTTGAGAAGCCCAGGTCTACTAGATGGCAGGAAAGCCATTTGCGAGAAAGCCTTTCCTTTAGAAATTACTTTTTATAGAAAGTCATCCCTAGAGGTAAGTAAACTATCCCTTTCTCATACCAGTTTTATGGAAAAAAAAATGAATAGTCAGTAGGCAAGCAGATGGCAGCGACACTTTCTATAAATCAAGAGGCCACTGCTGAGAACAGCACGTGCCGCTTCCCTAAGTACATTCCGATGCTCCTGGGTCCCTAAGAAGGTGCCAAGTGTTGCTATTTATTTCCTATTTGAAAAGGGCTGTGGGTGTCTAATATGTGTCAGGAAGGTTTTTAATAAAACACAGCCAAATTTGGATTCTTAAAAACCTCATTTTCATTTGTCAGACAATTGCATTATATGGAATAGTTTCTTCTCAGTGAGAGAGGGGAAAGTAAGAAGCTTAAGACCCTCTTTCTAGGATTTTGCCTGCTCCTGCGCAGATAATATTGGAAGATGATGTAAAAACACTAAAAAAATTATTTTTTCTTAGAATTTTCAGGATCTAACAGAGTGATGAAAATTTCAACTTAAATAGCTAATTGTTTCTTAATGGAGACTTTTAAAAAGCACTAGATTGCTGTCTTCAAATTTTCTTTAATTTCTGAGACCAATGATTATATTTGCTACATTGACATTATTCTTCAAAACAAAGTATAATTTTTCATTCATGCAACTCATTTTATGTACTTCACTGGGAAGTAGTAAAAGTGAGTTTTCCTCATCAATATTATTTTTCCTAAGCCAGGCTAGGTTTGGTTTATTCACTTTTTTCTGGAGCTTCCCTGTCCTTTGGGATATAAGGCCTGAATCTGAGGGTTTCTAGCAGATATAAAAGTGGTGCCTGTATCATTAATGTCCATGGTCTGGGAGACAGAGGTTATTTTTCTCCTGCCTGATATAAATATGTGGGATGGTAGTGTCTCTTTATGTTACAACATTAAATGAATACCTTTTTATCCTTACCAATGATAACATACAGCAAATAATACTGTTGGAAGCTGGCATATCCCATAATTGAAAACCTACTCTCCATAGATGACTGGTTATAACAGATTTCCCAGCAAATGATATGACATTTTTGAATAGACTATGCAGTTGACTCTTGACCAACACGGGTTTGAACTGCATGGGTCCACTTATACTCAAATTTTCTTCCACCTCTGCCACCCCTGAGACAGCAAGACCAACCCCTCTTCTTCCTCCTCCTCCTCAGCCTACTCAACATGAAGATGATGAGGATGAAGACCTTTATGGTGATCCACTTCCACTTAATGAATAAGAAATATATTTTCTCTTCTTTATGATTTTCTTAACATTTTCTTTTCTCCAGCTTGCTCTATTGTAAGAATACAGTATATAATACATACGATATACAAAATGTGTGTTAATTGTTGAACTAAAGGCTTCAGGTCAACAGTAGACTATGAGTAGGTAAGTGTTTGGGAAGCCAAAAGTTATACACAGATTTTCAATTGTTTGGAGGGTCAGTGTCCCTAACTCCTACGATGTTCGAGGGCCAACTGTATATTAGGTATTTTTCCAGGAGTTTAAACATATTTATATTAAAAGGGTATGCCAAGTATAAAAAAGGGAACAGATACATTTCAATAAGAAAGCCAGGGTTCATCAGGTGAACCTGATCAGTAGATCAGGTTTCATCTACTATTAATATTAACAAGAATAGCTAACATTTATTGGGCACTTACTAAAAGAATTCTCTATATGAACTCTCTTATTTTTTGCAAATACCTTATGAGGCAGGTACTGTTATTATCTCATTTTAAAGACAAGGAAACTGAAGGAACAAGAGGTTAAGCAACTTGTCCAAAGTCTCACAGCTAGTAAAAGAAGGAGCCTCTTTTATCCAATCAATATCAACCTGCTTCAAAAACTTGTGCTTTTAACTACTAACTTAGAATATGAGAAAAATGTCAAAGTATTTTAATAAGTTCTTTGTCTTTTGCTACATAATAAATATCAGTACAAATGTCTGTATTTTTAATGTTTTATTTATCATCTGAATTTCATCATATTGTGCCTGAGGACAATTTTTTTAGTATTCAAAGAGATGAAGTCAACAATCTCTATATGCAGTCTGGACCTGAAGTTTGTCGTAGGACTTAATCCCAGGCGTGTACTGCACCTATAATAGGAAACGTATGTAGATGGAAGAAGGTAGCTGTTGGTCTTATCTCTGTGCTACAATGGGACTTGAATCATCACCAGTAATAGAGACTACTGGGACACTGAAGTAAATATGCAAAATCAGAATGGTATTCAGTGTCTTCCTCCATTGATGTGTTGGCTTTGCTAAAAACAGCCCCGATTTTGCCTGAATTGTAAACTAAGCAAATATAACTAGAGGATACATAGGGAACAGATGTTGATTTTTAAAAGACCATTTATCCATCATCACTTTTTTATATAATCAGCTGAAACGAGCATTCAATCCCTTTTCTTAAAATTGCTTAAAGTTCCATAAATTGTTAAAAATCCATGTAAGCTTCAGAGATTCCAAGGTGAAAATGGAGCAATTTATTTTGAAAACTCTAACTATACTGTAACTACAGTTTGGTAAAATTATTTGTAGCTGGTCAAATTATTTTTAATCCTATCGGACCAAGAATGTTCAGAACTGTGCTCTGTACCTGCTGTGGAAACACCACGACACATTTATACCACAGTTAGCTTAATGAGTCAAGCTACATTCTATCTATTCTTGATAATAAACAAAGACATCCTGTGTTCTGTTATACATGAACAGGGGATATTGAAATTCTCTGGCAGAAATAAGTTCAAATAGGTATAAATACCTCTGAACAAATGAATAGTCTCTTTCCAAGTTGGAGAAATACAGCACAGGGATTGAGAAACTAAGAAAAGCCTGAACCTGCTGCTTCCTAGATGTGGACATTAGGCAAGTTGTGTCTGTGCCTCAGTTTCCATTTGAAAAACGGGGATGAAATCTGAGGATAAAGTTATATATATATAGAGAGAGACACACACACACATATATAGACACACACATGATATATAGTGATATAACACTGCGGTCCCCAATCCCCGGGCCGTGGACCAGGCTGCAGAGCTCCGCCATCTACCCCACCCCCACTCCCCAGTCCATGGAAAAATTGTCTTCCATGAAACTTAGCAAGGGGGAGCGCCCACAGCAGGAGGCAAGCAGCAGGCCAGTGAGCAAAGCTTCATTTGTATTTATAGCTGCTCCCTTCCCCATCGCTCGCATCACCGCTTGAGATCCGCCTCCCCCCACCTCCACCATCTGTGGAAAAATTGTATTGCATGAAACCAGTCCCTGGTGCCAAAAAGGTTGGGGACCACTGATATAACAGATATATATAGACCACTTAACACAATACCAAACAGTCAGTGAATTGTAACTGTTTTCTATAATTATTTCTGGAATCATTAAAATCATATAAAATCAACCACAGTTTTCCAAAATGAATTTCTGGACAGTATCAATAACTAAAGCATATTGTAATTTGCTATGGGTTAGAACACAGAAGAACAAATGACTGAGCCAAGTAGGAGACAATTACGAGGTCAACAAATTTCCAGAATAATTTTGAATGGCATAAAATATTGCTTACAGTTCTTCCCTCTCATTTTTTTATAAGATTTACTCCTTAGCTGAATCAGAGATAATTTTTTTATTGAAAGGTATGAAAATTCTCTGAATTTGGACAATGTCTCCCTAGCCATGGATGGATGAATTGTATCTATTACAATTAGGCAAATGTAGGCATAAAAGTCTTAACAAAAAGATATTTTCAATATGAGGGGGAAGACTGTTAAATGGTGTTTTTCTCCTATACACTTCAATGAGATCAGCTTCTCGCTACCACGAATCCATGTGGTTGTTTTTCCTTTTTTTTTGTTGGTTATAGGTTCAAGAAATTAGTAAAAAGAAATCAAAGCCATTTTAAATAATACTGAAATGTATCTATATCAAATATAAGTGTTTCTATATTATTTTGATGATCTATTTTAGTGATTTCTGAGGTATGGCATAGATTCTAGTGGCCTATGAAGTACACATTCTCCCTTTCTCTCTGAAATAAACAGATCCTATTTTCAGCTGTGAACATGACTACCTAGCTGAAAGACTCATTTCTATCTTCCTGGCAGTCAGGACTATGTCTTGGCCAATAAGAAGTAAAAGGAAGTGTTGTCTACTTCTGGAATGTTCCTTTAAAAGGGAGGTGGCACATCACCCCCACTTTCATCTTATTTTTTGAAATACAGAAGTGATGGGTGGAGCTCCTGCAGCCGTACTGGACCATAACAACATGGATCAAATTCTGTGGTGGACAGAGCAGAACACCAGAAGGAGGTTGGGTCTCCTAGAAACATGGAGATGTCATGTCAGTCCTAGCCTGCTTCTAAGCTTTTTTTTAACATGTAAAAGAAATAAGACACTATTACTGAAGCTTAGTGTTCTGTCTCCTGCAGCTGAACCTAATCCTGATCAATATAGAAGATATTTTATAGAGAGTACTCATCCCAGGAGATGTTCTATCCTAACTGGATTTCTTTTAAGTATGCCATTTATTTTTCCTTGCAATTCACCATTCATAGTAACATAATAACATAGTAAAAACTCAGAGAAGTCCTATACTAAAGGAAAATGTTTGGCTTCATTAACTCAGTATTTCCCAAATTTATACGACCATAGATTTAAAAAAAAATTGGTATAACATCCATTAAGGTCCTTGGGTATTCCTTCCACACAGTTCACTTTGGGAAATGCTGATTTATGTTGCTGTTCCTCTGAATTAGCATTTGTCATGGGTTGTCCATAGCACTCTGCCTTTTGCTCATTTGCTGCTTGGGGACGCTTGTCTCTCAGTTGTTTTCTCAGAACTTGACAAAGCTGATGGTTCTGTAGTAGTTTTTATTGGCTTGTCCATTGGTGCATTAGACTGAGAAGCCTTTCCTTCTGTGATGTTGAGGCGATTAGTTTGACTGAATTTTAGTAAAGTCTGGTGGATTTTTTTGAGTATACAACCAAGAATTACTAGATATCTACCAGGAGTAATAATTTTTGCTTTCTGTCTAGATAAATATTTGAGTATCCAATAATCAGTAACTACAGTAGTCCCAAGAATATAATTTTTGTTATAGGCCTTTTAAGAGAAAGCTTTTTCTGGAATTTACTTTAAAAATGACATCGACACTGCCATCTATGTCATAAAGAAAATTAACAAGGAAACAAAGCATAGATTTATGGTATTCACAGGAACCCTGGCCCAGAAAATGTCTATTGAATCACAGCTTTAAAAAAAAAAAAAAGTTATAAGATTCAGTTTAAAATCACTGAACTGGGACAAAGCCTATCAAGATACCGTTTCTTCTTCAACAGTTGAGACTTGACTAGCACACATTTTAAAAATTTTCCCACCTATCCTGCTATTGACAAATTACTTTATACCAAACCTTTATTCTGTAAAATCAATACAAACTTAAGATCCATTTCCATAAAGGGAATCCTTAGGAGTGATACTTCTTTGGAAAAGAAAAAATAATTAAAGTTCAAAAGAATAAGCAAGGACCCATCTGGAAGTGAATATATAAATATCCATGGTTGAAGCTTTATCCTGTACGTGTAAAACAGGCCAGAAGTTATAACTCAGTATGCAAGACCTAAGCTTTCAGCTGTTTTGTTATTGTTGTCCTTTAGATTTACTGAGGGTTTTTTTTTTTAATGTCTCATTAAGCAAAATTGTTTTAGGAAAAAAATTATGACTTGTTCATTTCGTGAACTCCAGCAAGTTAAAAAAATATTCTTAAAGCTGGCACAAAGGATGGGTCCAAGCTCAAGTAACTACATTACAGCTGTGCAGCTGACAATATGTAACAGGCCATGGTGGAACCTGCTGCAGACACAAGACTGTTGACCTGTGGATTCAGGCCCAGTAGGGCCAGATTGGACTTTTCAAGAAAAGCCTGTAAATACTCTGATTTAAAAATATTGGCAACTAATTATTTAAAAACCAAACCAAACCAAAACAAAACAAAACCCCCAAAACCAAAAACCAAAACTTAGCAGGGTAAAAATCAAATGAAAGCAAAGCAATACAATGCCAGTGGGTCGGAACTCCTAATTTGGTCTACAGGCTCCCAGTTATTTACTCACGCCACACCTCAGAGAGGAAGCATTTCCTACAGTTTTCTGGTGTCTCTTTATTAACTGGCTCTTGCAGATGCATTGTGTAACTTCTTTGCACTGCTACTACACGGAGTTTAAGGGAAGATTTACTATGAATTGATCACAGGCTGTTATCTGCAAATATGCCATTCAGCCCACCTGTGATCTATGCCATCTTTAAAATAGGCTAGTCCTTTAGAGGTAGATTAAATCCTGCCTGAATTTGGGGGTTGGAAAAAATTTTAAGTCGTCTTGTATAGATGCATGTAGGTTTGCACTGTATTCCACCTACAAATTTCTCTGGCCATATTCTCCCCCATCCCTCTTCTTCTTCCACCCACAATGACCAAAATGGGTATCAGTGCCTGGGTTAGGAACCTGGGTCTTAAAGTCAGATGCATGGGGGTGACTACCTCTTCTGCCACTTACTAACCAAGTAACTCCGCGTCAGATACTTAGTCTTTCTACATCTCGGTATCCTTATCCATAAAATGGGCTTGATAATAATAGAATCTACTTATTTATTGGGGGCATTAAATAGAATAACAAATCAGAGTTTGCTCTGTCCTAAATACTAGGTAAACATCAGCAAGGGCCACTCATTTTATCAGTGTATGGCTCTAATTCTCAGAATTTGAGTTAAAATATCATTCATTGGTCTTACTGCTACTTTTGAGGGCCTAATCCATCAAGTTTACACTCATCCTAAGTGTAATCTTAGAGTGAACAGGTGTTTTTGGATCTATGTGGAGAGGGGGTATACTACCACTTCCTTTATTCTAGATATTGTATTTCTTTTCCTGTAGTTTGGAATCACATCCATCATAAAAAGTAAATGCATCCTATTAATGATTCATATTGAGTTCACTGAAAACATCAAATCTCTAAACCTTGCTTTTTTGCATCCACATACAGAACTTCATATTTTATACCTCCCAAACCTAAATCAAAAAGATAATCTGTAGATAGGATGGGGGTTGGGGAGATGTTGATCAAAGGATACAAAATTTTTGTTTGATAGGAGGAATAAGTTCAAGAGATCCATTGTACAACGTAACGACTATAGTTAATAACAACGTATTGTACACTTGAAAATTGCTAAGAGAGTAGATTTTAAGTGTTCTTGCTACAAAGAAATGATAAGTATGTGAGGTAATGCATATGCTAATTAGCTTGATTTAGCCATTTCACAATGTATACATATTTCAAAACAAAACAAACTATATAGAATATATATATTTATATATTTCTATGTGTGTAATACTCAAATACAACTTTGGAAAAAACTTGGCAAATAATCTCCTCTAGATATAAATTACCCATCCAGGATTTGTTGGAACAGAAGCTAAAACTAGCACCTTTAGGCCCTGGCTTTTAAAACTTGACTCGTTTTTTCCTCTTTTTAGGGAAGGAATAGCATGCTACGTCTATCTATGTGGACAATCAAAGTTTTTTTAGCTGGTAACATGTGGAAATGCCACCTCAGTCTCAACATCCTTCATAGAGCAGGGGTACTGGATTAATCTAAATTTTAGTATGGGATATACTTTCTTTTTTATTGATAACTAAATCTTCTGCTGAGTTTCTTCCTCTGCCTACATAAGATTGTTACTGAACCATTCATGCCTCCAGCTAATCTGCTATATCAAGGCAAATGATAAGACCTAAGAGAAATGCCAAGAAAAATGAGAATCCAATAGAGTTTATGATCTAATAGATTAGGTAAGAAATGTCCATAAATAATTATAATACAGGTCAGTGTGCGTCCCTGGGGGCTACGAAGGCACTGCAGAAGGATGATGACAGGAGGTGGGTCTCGCATTCTGATTCTGGCCAGGTTTTGAAGGGTGGGTGCAAGTTTGGTAAATGGCAGCGGGGAGTGTGATATTGAGTTTATGGGCAGGAGGATTAATAAGAGTAAAGCCACTAAGACACCAAAGCATGGCCGTTATTTGGGGGCAGTAAATTTATATTACCTGGCAAGTAAGGAGTAAAAAGCCATAAAAAGCAACAGAAGCAACGTGAGACAAGAAAGCACCATGAGGGGTTTTGTCCTTATTAGGTCTGTGGTGGGATCAGATCCACTGACACTGATGGGGGAGGGGAGCAAGATGATCACTACAAAACTTTAGGCTATGATGTGAAGGATAGTCAAGACCATGGGGTGTCTGGTAGAAAAAGACCATTTAGAGCCTGGTGACATAGTCATAGAAATGATGAAGACCTGAATCCTGGATGGCAGCCATGGGAATGGAAACCTAAGAGCTCTTGAGACATGGCGATATCATTTTAACATTTTTTTCAAATTTGCTGCTATTCTTTGTGTTTAAAATGTGTGTACCTGTGTGTGTGTGTGTGTGTGTGTTTGTGTGTTTGTGTGTTGGGGTGACTTAGATGATCCATCTAACTTGGAGATTATAAGACACTTGGATACATGATGTCTCAAAGTGATCAAAATTTTGGGCAAAAAAGATGCCTATATGGTTCTGTGCTCTTCTAATGTGTTTAGCAGTCCCCTCTCTTTCTTTTCTCCTTCAGCTCTCCCCATACACCACCAGTAAGAAAGACAAACGTGTGATTTAAAAGTGGCATTTTATAATTTCATGATATGCAATCACCATAGGACTTGGAGATGGATGACGTGGATTCAAATTCTAGCTTTAAGTTGTATGACATTGAATAAATCTTTCAATATCTCTGAACCTCATTAGTAAAATGAAGGGCAGCCCATTTCAGTACCACCTGGAGATGATTTGATGATTTTCAAACTATCCAGGTCCAAGATTTTGACAATAGGTGTCCCCCCACCCCCACCAGATAAGAATCCCTTGGAATGAATGAACTCCAAGTTTCCTTCCAGATGTAAAGTTTTATTATTTTATAATTTCATTTTGCACAGTTTCCCTCTAAGTCACTTCCTCATTTTAGCCTGCTGACTTCCAGTTTTCAGCCATGAGAGATGGAGACAACTTTTGGGGGCTTTTGAAACTATCACTGGAGCCGTCTTCCCGTTGGAAAGGAAAATAAGAAACCAGTTACACTGATGCCTTGAAAGCTGTTGTTCAAGAGTCACACACCACTCATGACTACAAGTGGAAAATGAGGTAAGTCTAGTCAGCTTCTGGGGCCTTGGCCAACTGAATATTGGAACCCAATTTCTACCTTAATTGTCAATGGATTTAGGATACCAAATATCATTGCCTTTCCATTTTTTAACCGTATAGAACTTCTTTTTGAGCAGAAAACCAATTTGCGACCTGTGGGCCTAAGGAAAAACAGCAAGTCAATAAGTAATAGAGTTTTACACTCTATTTTTCCTCCTCAGAGGCAGCACCGGAAGTCTGTGAATCTGCATGCAATAAATTCTACAGCGAATCCCACCAGGTCACGAACAGGAAACGAACATAATTCTGTTTTACTAAAATGCAACATCAGGTTCAGACATGCCCCACCAAATCCCACATTTCTTCTCAATTCATCTCCAGAGCATACCAGCTCATGATACATTCTGAAAGTTCTATCAAATTGTCACCCAAGAGCCATTATCTAACCCATACTACATTGGCATTACTGAAGGAAAGGCAATGTCACATGGTCTCATTTAATCACTGCTCATTACTAAAGAAGATATCTCAGGCCAGTTTTACAGCAGAGAAGAGAGTCAGGGTGTCTTGAAGTCCACTGTGGGTGGTTGGCCTCTGAGCAATCTGCTCTGGTAGCTGGGCCTTTGCAAATGGCCTAAAATTATGATGCTTTCTCAATGTTTGCTGCTGCCCACACGTGCACCATAAATCAAGGGACAGTCACTTCATATGCCAGTGTGACGGCAATGAATATTCATCACAAAGAAATGGAACAAAAAGTAACTGTGCTCAATTTTCCGAATACCATACTACAGATCAAAATACTCCTGGAAATTTTGAAGAGAAAAAACCATGGTAACTCTTTTTCTTATTTATCTGACAACGGGACGAATACATACATGTGAAAATGGTATTTCTATTGTCCTAAATGTTTTGTTTGATTTGGCCTTTAAAATCAGATCTTTAAAATATTTTGTTTTCTCTTCATCTCAGAATAAGGGCCAATTTTGTTCAGTAACAATTCTAAATCTAACATCCTGCCATAGATCAATGGTGTCCACTACTGCTGCCTAAGCCTTTTCCTCCGGGGCAGTAGACTACATTTTGACACTAATGGTCATTTACTTGCTCACAGAATTGAATTATTTTGTATATTATCTGTCGCTTCCCTCCAAATATCAGTTTATTAGGAGTTCAGCTGGAATTGCAGAACCAGATTGGTTCTTTGGGCATGATTAAGAATACAAAATCAATGCTGTGTGAAGTATATGAGAGCTGCAGGCCACTAATCAGCTCTTAAATGAGTTACGGGGCATTGAAATCAGGTTAATGGGGTTAATGCTCTAATTTTCACAGTGTCCTAAGGTAATTGACTTCTTAATATATTTAATGAGACATAAAAAAAAGTCCACCACCAAAGGAAAACTATATATTTCTAAATGCACACATAATATATAGGTAAATGTATAGACAACTTTCTGGATGGATATACCCAAAATTGATGAGTGTGTTTCCCTCTGAGGAGGAGAGTGACATTGAGTGCTGGTCAAGGGAAATGTTAATTCCATCTCTCTTGTTTATAGTTTTCAGAGTAAGAACGTATTCATGCATTATTATTTAAATGGAAAAGAAATAAATTTACAACAATTTTCATTAATAACTTAAAAACTGAGGCCTTGACAGGATTGCACTCTGCATCACGGAATGGGGCTTCTCCTTGCGTGCTAGAAGAAGAGCCTAGCCTATGGCTATGTTCCTTTCCTCTGTTTTTACTTCTATTTCAGCCCTGAGAGCTTTATGCAAAGGACTGCTCCCCACCACCTCTACTGAATGTAAAGCAAACTTCCCAAGGATTTACGGTACTGGTTGGTTTCTTTGTATACCACTCCACCCTTGCCCCTCTCTCTGTTTAAAGGATGGCTATGAATAAATGGACCCTTGGGAGGTTCTTACCATTGACCTTGAATATTTTAAATCATTGAGACAAGAAGATAAATGATAAAGTTGCTCCTAAACATCATCTTCTGACTTGGATAGCGCATCCCAAAAGCCAAACAGAGACTTGTCCCAGTTAATCTTAAAAGATGTGGTTGATTAATATGCAGAACTACAGGAGTGAATTATATATCCTTAACTGAATACACTCTATAACAACACATGGTTTAATCATCTCAAACATCTTCAATGGTGATGTAGATCTAAGGGCAGTGTAGGGGGCTTTGAATTAAGAGCTACAAAACCTAGCTGCTTCTCAGTCTCAGCATGATTTGGGGCAAATTAATTAGCATTGATAATCTCACTTGCCAGGGCAAATAATGATACCTACCTTGTCTATCTTATGGAGTTATTTGGAGAAGCAAGTGTTTTTGAAAATTCCCTGAAAGGCCAATCAAATGGAATAGGATATTTATTTTACATTCTGTATATTTGAGGATGACTATGATGCTCCCTTCTTTTTACCTATCCTCGTAGAAAATCTATCCCCATCCAAGCTTTAATTTTCTAGAAGACATCATGCTTTGACATTTTCCTTAATCTAATTTGAATTTTATTGATTATTCCTTGTGTACAAAAGCATATCTAGCTGCATTTTTCAGAGGTATTCATTTCCCAGGAAAGAGTTTTAAATTGCTGCAGTAAGAGATCTCTTCTTTACCTATTATAATGTTTAACACATAAAAGGGCCCATCCTATTTTACAGGACTTGTGGTCAGCAGTACAATGAGAACTATTTGCTGGGGACCTTGTCATATCACGGCAAATTCCCTCAGTCCAAAAGAAGAAGATGCCAAGTCTACTTTATCACTAACCAGCTATGTGACCACATGACAAATCACTAAATCTCTTTGAGCATGGGTCTCATTGCCTATACAAAGGGATAAAACCTCATAGGCTTGTGGTAAGGAACAAATGAGGTCACCTATATTCAAAATAGGCATGGAAATTTTAAAGAGCTTTATCAACGTTCAGAGGGGCAATGAAGGAAGGAATGTATGCACTATGTGTTCTGTTTGCCAATTACAGCCACCGGGATACCTAGATATTGTAGAGTTGCTCATAACTGAATGAAAACAGATGGTGTTTGTGGTGTAAGTTGGAATCTTTAATCACAAACATTTGTCTCTGATCAAATCACTCCTTTCTGCCCAATACCTTCCATGGATCTCCGTAATCTAGAATTAAGTTGAAGCTCTGTTGCCTGGTATTATCTGACTCTAAGCTACTCTTCCAGTTTTAGTCCGACGCTCCCATTTATAGACCCTATTCTTTAGTTAAAATAAACTGCTTCCCATTCACTAAATATTCTCTGGCAGTTCCTACTGCACTGTTTATCCACTGCTTAGAATGTTCTCTCCCAGTTTTACATGTCATGGCCTTTAAGACTCAGTCCAAATACCACTTCCTTCATGATCTTTCTCTGAGTGCCACATTCTGAAGGACTCTCTCGCGTCTTTAAAATTCCGTAGAGCTTTGTCATTTTACTATTTCTACCTTTTAGTATCGTTATCTAGGCATATAATTTATCTTACCCATGACACTGTACGCTCTTGAGGCTGGAACTCTATCTGTTTCAGTTTCACAGTCGCTACAGTTTGGCCCAATATGTTGCACTTAAAAAGACTCAGTGATGTGTAATGAATGAACGGATGAGAGGTACTACACTCAGTGGATACAGATGAGAGAATATCAAAAGGCGACCCCCAACTTTTACCCTCCTTAGGAGATTGCAGATTTGAGATAAACAAGTAAGATGAGCAATCTATGAAATTCGGAAGGAGAAATGTCTAGTAATTGTGTAGTTATGTACTTAAGTATGTATTATGTAATTGTGTAGTTAAATACTTAAGTGCGAAGATATTTTGCTGGAATTCAAGTTCACTACTATCATACAGTTTGCTCTGCTTCACCCTAAGTTCTGTGGGGTCTAACTTAAAACTTATATTACATATTGTAACCATTAAGTTTATGGAATCGATTGGTTGCAAATGTCAGGGTTTGCAGCTTACTAAGGATAGCCGGGCTGAGAGAGGGAAACTGTGAGGACTGACCCCCACTTCAGGGTCCTTCCAAGCTCAAAACTAATCAGTAATGTCAGGAACAGGAAGATCTAGAGACAATTGGGATTTGATGGCTTCTACAGTTTCATTCTAATATTGCAATTCTAGAATCTTGGATATTTCTCTGGCTTTTTTGATCTATCATTAAGGATGTGTCAAATGTATCATTTTATTGGCTCTAAACAGACTCTTCGAAGGGCAAGCATGGAAATGAAAGAGAGTAAGATGTGTTCTCTGTGTCCCATGCATCCTGAGAAACGACAGATTCTCAAGTCACAGTTTAACTAGCATTTCTTTGGATGATCCATGAAGCACAAAACCAAAGTGTTACATTTTTCCTTCTTATAACCCTGTTTATTATGCATTTCTGACAGCAGGAAGTAAAAATGATGCTGACTGTGTTGTCCAAAGATTCCCCAGACTGCCTCCCCCCACCATCCATCTTATACGTCAAGAAACCTTCCTTTTGTTACTGATTCCTGCACACATTGACAGTGGCCTAGGAATCCTGAGGCCGGGGGCGGTGGGGAGGGGTGTCTGCTCTCAGGTGAGAAGCTTTGAGGTTTGTGTACGGGGTTGGTGGCATGAATCTGGCTTCCACACTTTTAGCAGAGCATGGTGTTATTACAGGACAGGAGGCCTCCTATTGCAGCTCCCCAACCAAGAAAAATATTGGAATAGAAATAACATAATCACAGGGCTTCTTATATTTTTATCAATTGAATTATATTTATATTCTGCCTGTTTAAAAAAAAAGGGAGAGAAAGATTTGATATGGCTCCATTCAGCAAACACTGTGCCAGGCTCAGATGCTTGGTTATGTAACAGAATGGAGAAAAACACACCTCCTCTAAAGCTACACCCTTTCTTGGCCTGAGGATAAGACTTAGTTTTTGAGGCAGCTCTGAGGGATAGGACTAAAACAACTTGCGATTCCTGATGTTTTGTTAAATGTTCCTATTTCTCACTTGTGGACTGCTGGCTGGGGAACTGGTCACCGAGCTTCTCAATATGAAGCCAATATGCCCGTCAGTTAAAACTCAAGGTCACGCTAGGTGATTGGCTGGAATCTGCAGCCAGCTGCATCCATAAAATACCATCCATGTCTGTGCATACATGGCAGACACCTATTTTTTTTCTCTACTAATGTATTTCATCAACTCAAAAGACGTGGCACAGACACAATGCAATTTTGGCAATTTGGATCCTTGGAGCTTATTAGTTTGACATTGAGTCACCCACTCCTTCTTCCCTTCAGTTTCTTAAAACCTGAACTGCAGCAATTTTTGTCTATCTATGTTCATGGATCCTTCTGAATTAGTGGGCTTCTAAGTTTTTGACTGTGTCCTACGGAGAGAAGTACATTCTACATTGTGACCCAGTGTACACACATACACACTCAACTGAGAATAAATTTCATGAGATAATACCCTCACTCCATGGGAGGTACTCTGATGTTTTCTATTCAATACTATTCTAAATAAATACAAATGCTCTTCCTAACGCACTAAGTTGATTTCATGCCTTGAAATTTGAAAATCACTGTTTGAAACTCGAAGGTCAAAACCCAACTTTTATTAGTCTCTGTCTTTTCGAGTGCCTTTGCACATAGAAGAAAGTCAAGAAATGTTGTTAAATAAATAGTCTTTTTTTTCCAAGTAAAAAGAATAATCTTGTGGACACCATTGCCCAAAAAGAACTTTTGATTTCCCCCACTGTGTTGCAGTGGTGCAGAGAACATAGCGGGCATTTGTCAGTTGCTTGTTGAAGGACTACAGAAACCTATAAAAGATTCATGCTTTCGTGTCTTCATTGAAGGAAGGAATAAGAAAAGGGGAAAAAAGGAGGAAAGGCAGATCTGGCTCTGTTCATCTTCAAACAAAAGGTATAGGAACGTGCTGGCACAGAAAATCTGGAAAGACTTAAGATCTGCCTAGTCTCATGTTGGCCAGCAAGAACTCGTGTGATTTATATTTTATCATTGCTAGACAAAACATTGCCAAAGCAAGAAACATGTTTAAATCACAATGGCAATTTAAGGTAGAGCATCACTTCTGCCTTGACGTCTAGCCCCATTACCTGAATCTTTGGCAAACTGGCCCTCTGCATCTCCGAGTAATGAAAATGAACTAATTAGCCTAGAACCAAAGCTTGCCCATATATCCATTTGCTCTTCCTATAGCACTGACTTTAGACATACAACTGAGTGTATATATTAAACTAAATATATTTGTTTTAAGAACCTTTCCTGGCTGGGCACGGTGGCTCGTGCCTGTAATCCTAGCACTCTGGGAAGCCGAGGTGGGAGGATTGCTTGAGCTCAGGAGTTTGAGACCAGCCTGAGCAAGAACGAGACCCTGTCTCTACTAAAAACAGAAAAATTAGCCGGGCGTCGCGGCATGCGCCTGTAGTCCAGCTACTCAGGGGGATCGCTTGAGCCCAAGAGTTTGAGGTTGCAGTGAGCTATGATGATGCTACTGCACTCTAGTCCAGGTGACAGAGTGAGACTCTGCCTTAAAAAAAAAAAATTTCCCTAAGAGAATTTATTTAACGTACTCAGTGTCACTGAGAGCTTGGTCTGCATTGGGTGTGGTGCTAGACAATGGGCCAGAAAGAGAAGTGAAACCTGAATAGCTTTCAGTCTAGTTGGTGAGGCAGCCGTGTACACAGTAGGCTGTGCTACTATATTCCAAGTGTTGTGCTATAGGTCTAAGCAAAGAGCCATGGATACACAGAAAGACAACCACTCCACTCTTTCTGCCCTCAGGGGAGGTGACCTTTGAGCAGAGCTTTGAAGACTGAGTGGGAAGTCATTACAAGTGGAAAGATAAAGGACATGCCAGTTAGTGGGGGGACTATAGGAACTTGGCCGTTAGGAGCAGTATAAGCTATGTTAGGGATTGCTTAGTGGACAGGTATTTTTGTTGCTTAAAGATCTATGATGCAAGTGGAACAAGAATACATTGATATTATAATAAGTTGAGAAGACATGGGTATTATGGTATGGAGCTGGGTATTTATTGGGCATTTAAACACATACTACTTTGTTTTTTCTCTAATTGTGCGAATGTTGTCCTCCCAGTGTGTGTGTGATGTAGAATCATACAGCAAAAAGGGGACTCAGGTTATTTATCCCCAAATCATTAATTTTATTCATGAAGAAACAGAAGTATAAGTCATTTGGTTAAAAGGGCCTTTTCCCAGGGATTGGCGAGAACTCAGCCTATTTGCATATAGATAGAAAGCAATCTTCCTGCTGCTGTTGTATAGACTGGCTCTTAGTCAAAAAGAAAAACAGCTCACTGTTTATTTAAATTGAGCAGGAAGGAAGTGCAGGAGCACTTGGTTGTACCTGATAATCTCACTATTCAGGACACAGAGGAATGTGGTATAAAGGTAGCTTTGATTTGGACATTTTCCAAGGGAAGTGAGCTACAGAAGTTCCAGACGGACTTGGTAATGAGGCAGTTTTGTGCCGAAAGTAATCACAAACCAGAGCCTCCAAACTCTACTGGAGCATCTGTTACATTCAGGCATGAACAGCACACAAGGAGGTCATCCCCTCCTTGGGGATTTAAAAAAAAAAAAGTTCCCCTCTGCTAGTGTACAGGAATTCCTCTGTTGTTAACAGTGAGGTCTGGGGTAGAGGCCAAAGCCCCAAGTACCCTGAGTCTGAGAGTATCAGGCTGCTTTGACCAGTTCTGTTTCGACCTCCACCAGGATGTAGTGTGAAGACCATAGGATAGGATGTGATCCAGGAAGAGGCTCTGAGAAGGCACTGCCTGGAAGAGTTTGAAAACCTCTCTTCCTCGCACCTGGCTCTTTCCTTCAGGTAGCATCCCCTGATTTCCACGGACATCAACCTTGAGTCCAGACCATATTCATCCTAGTCACAGGACAAAGCCAGGGTCTCTTTGCATGAGCAGGCAAGGGGCTTGCTGAGAAAGATCCCATCCAGAGGGAGGACAGAGTTGAAATAAATAAGCATGTTAAAAGGAAAAAGCCTCATTTCTGAGGGGAATGACCAGGTCATTTTAACCTATGGTCCAGCCCTGACCCAGCCCTACAACAAGGGAGGTGGACCCCCAGATTGAGTCAGGACAGAACTGTAATTTCAGTAAAATGTACTTAAGGACCGAGATGCAAAGCTTTGTAGCTTATGGACTTAGCACAATGGACCCAGGGGCAGTGTCCCTATCGCTAAGGAAGGCTAGGAGGACTTCTTGGCGTGTTCAAGTAAGGACGGATACAGTGGAGGGTGCCTGCATTTCTAAGAATGAAGACAAATGCTAAGGATTTTGTAAAGGAAAAAAAGTCATTTAAAATCAAAGTAGCCGTGGAATTCTAGATGTGCTTCATGGCAGCATCGGACAATGTGACAGCTTTTTTCTCAGTCTGACAAAATTATAATTGAAGAACAAAAATATGGCAAAAGGTAATTGGCTGGCAACTAACCCGTGGAGAAGCACGATTTCCTCCAGAAATCAGGGGGTCGGCGGGACAATGGGTGGACCACGACACAGGCTCACATGCGGCCGTTTTCTCTTGAGTGATTGCACCATAAAACGTTCAGTGACAGATTCTGTCCTAGACCACAAGCAGGTAGAGTTAATTATTTTCTTCATTTCCATAAAGGTCATGAGCATGACAACTGAGGCAAAAGTGTAATGGTCTTTCAGTAAATACACAGAGAAAGCACATCACGTGAAGAATGCTAATGCCTATTCGCCTTTTGGGCAAAATGCTTCTAGGAGAAAAAAAATATTTCTAACTGCTTTGAGAGCTTTACTGCTTAATTACTGATAAAATACAAAAATGTTACCTTTAATCTATAGCACACTTGATTTCATCACCATGGCACTTAGCGAATGCTGCTGGCAAAGGATCCTCCCTTCCCACGTGGCAGCTTTGTGCCTGGGTCAGGCACCTTCAGGCCTCATGTTTGCAGCTGAGCTTCTGACTTAATTTCCAGAGAATGGATATTTGCCAGACTAACTTTGAAATGATAATTGTTCCTCTCCTTAGGACTCCCAACAGTTCCATCAGTCTCTTGGATATTCTTTCTACGACTGGAGATGAAATTGTGGAAGATGAGTTCTCATTTTTCAGCTTATGTCCCTTAAAATGGCCAGAACCCTTCCCATGATAGGGTCAGGAATAGAAATATATTTTTAAAAATCACATCCAAACAAAAATGGTTCCTTTCCGTATCCTGATAGCATGTTCCCTCAATTGATCAAGAGGGTATTGATTTAGAACTTGGGGATGGCTTTGAGGATGGACTGCCAGCCAGTGGTAGAAGGACTTCCTCCTGCTCCACCGTGGCCCAGGGAGTGAGCACCAGCGTCTTCCACTGGCGTTCACCTTTCAAATAAACTGATCACAGGCAGTCAAATGATTATAGACGGAATGAACATGTCAGAAAGCATCTCATTTAGTATCTTGCACTTAGAGTTGAGAAAATATAGAGGCAAAATGATTGTGCAGAACCTCCTGGCTGGTAAGGGTGCATGGGGGTCGGCCCTGTGTCCTGACTCCCTGGTCTGTGCTGTTTCTTTTAAGCAATGCTGCTTTTTTCTCTCGGTGACATGTGACAAAGCAGTAAATAATGAAATGTTGTATTGCACTGCCATTTTTTAAAACGTGCTTTTAAAATGCAAAGCCCACATTAAAATAAAATCCCAAACACAAAGGAAGACAATTTTGAAAATCTCCTCATGAAATGAATAGAGGAATTTTCCACCTCCTCAGCCAATTGGTACTAAATGTTCTGAAATTAGGACTGAGGAACCACCAAGCAAAAATATGGTTGTTTCAGAATGGTGAGAGGCTGCAGGGTGGTCCTGCAGGGATCTTGGGTAGGAGCCTGGCCCACAGCTCAGGGACGTCGCCGACCCCCTTTGTTCACGGGAGCAGTGTTGCCATATATGGCCTTGTTTTCTTGTAAGCAACTCTCAGCCATGCGTGTTCCACAGACACATTTCATTTCTGAATCTTGGGGGCATCATGTTGAATTTCACATAACTTTAAGTTACACCCATTTTGACTGAGAGTACAGAAGTAAAGAATGCAATATATTTTCCAGCTCTTTGCATACACTCTCTCTTTTAATCCTAACAATAACCTCGAGAAGTACGTATTTTAATCTTTATTCCACACATGTATGAACAGAAGCTCAGAAAGAATTCTCCCCAAATACATACAGCCAATAAATGAGCAGGGCAGGATTAACTGAGTTCTTTCTAATTTGGAAAATCCATGGTGCTTAAAAAGGCACATTTCACAAACAGTCCAACTTAAATTACAGTTCCAGGGCATGGGTATCATTTTACCATTAAAAATAATTCCTTGAAAGAAATGCAGAGGTTTCAAATATCAAGCATTTTTCAAATTCTTTAAAAGTTGAGATGGGTAGAGTAGTCGAGCAGGGAGAAGGTATAATAATATAGAACTCCTGTTTAGTGTTTCTATGTGTCAGCAATATTCCAAGTGCTTACTGGGTATGAACTCATTTGATCCTCATAGCAATCTTGTGAGGGAGGTACTATTGTTATCCCCATTTCAGAGACAGGGAAACTGAGCACAGAGAGGTTGAAAATTTCCTTAAGGTCATGCAGTAAGTGGCAGAGCTGGGTTTCACATCTCTCTCTGGCTCTAGTGACCGTGTTTTAATCACTCAGCTGTTCTGTCTTTCCTAGCCTTCCCCAACCTGCAGACCACGTAAGTCAAACAGTTTTTAGTAAGGCTGTTCAAGAAGAAACACCAAAGATTGATATACTAAAATTTACCTGAAAATACACGCTTTTTAAATATGGAAAGTAAAATACAGTAATGTACAGCAGGTGTTTTAGAACCCTAAAATTTCTGGAATAATTCTTGACCTCAATGGAAACTAAGCTAATCAACATTAAAAATTCTAAAATTTTTCTTTTTTTTAAAAAACTTTAAAAAAATCACTGAGTCCCTGCAGCCAATTAAACTAGTTCCTTCCCAGGCCCAGTGGGCTGTACCAACTGGGAACGCCTTTGACCAAATTGATAGCAAGCTGTAGTTCTGTTAGGAGAAGAACAGACTCACAAAGTTAGCAGGTTTTTTTTACTAATTGAGGAAACTGAGGCTCAGAGAAGCCAAGATTCCCACTGTTGGAATTAGACTTGGAACTGTTAACTCTACACTACACATGTTTACAGTTAAACAATCCAGTTCACCACACAGACTCATTAACTTCACTCTGTCTTAATCACAAAGGGATGGAAAAAACAAAACCAAACCACAAAACCAAAAGCAAGCTGACATAGAGGACATTTCAAGAAAGTAAGTATCTGCATACCTGCTGCAGCAGATCACATATGGCTATGTCCCCAAAATCTACCACCCTTAGTACATTCCATCCATCAGCAGATCCCTTTGACTCTACTTCAGATATGCCCAGAATCTTAGTTTCAGCCATGATCACTCCTGCAAGAGTTCACCTTGGACCTCCTCCCATCCACCATGCACACAGCAGTCAGAGTGACACTTCTAAAACATAAGTCAGATCACATCATTGCTCAGCACAAAATCCCTCCAATATCTTCCCATTTATTTAGAGCAAAATTCGAATCCATATTGTACCTCTCAGCTGCCTTCCTGATCTTCCCTCATCCCATTCTCCCCCTTGCCCACTGCTCTCTGGACACACCATGTCTATGCCGGTCCCTGAATCTCCAAATATGCTCCCACCTCAGGCTTTTGCAACTCCTGTCCTCTCTTCCGTGACCTACTCCTTTCCCAGAGAGCACCATCATTTCAAGCAGTTCTTTGCTTCGATGTCATTGCATCCGAGAGTCCATCCCTGCATACACTACATAAGCCGCCTTATTCATGTTCTGCCCTCTGTAACCATTTTTATTCATGGCAGTTATTGTCTGGTAATGTGTGTGTGTGTGTATGTGTGTATGTGTGTGTGTGTATATGTATGTGTATTTATGTGTGTATGTATCTATGTGTGTATGTATATATGGGTATATGTATATGTACAAGGGCTGTCCAGAAGGTATCCAGCCATTGTTAATATAACCAGAATGGTTACATGGCTGGATACTTTCTGGATAGCCCTCATATGTATGTGTACCTGTGTGTGCATGTATCTGTGTGTGTGTATATATACCTGTTTATCTGTGTGTGCCTATGTATGTGTGTACCTGTATGTCCATGTGTGTGTATGGGTATATATCTATGTGTGTATATATGTATATCTATGTGTGTCTGTGTGTTTGTGTTTATGTTTGTATCTATGTGTGTGTATTTACATGTGTCTGTGTGTGTGTGTGTGTGTGTGTATATATATATATATATAAAAGTGTGTGTGTGTACATATATTTGTTTATTTTTCCTAATAGGAATATAAGCTCAAAGAGGGCTTATATTTACCATTTAATTTGTGTTTAATTCATTATTGCATCCCTCATGTCTAGAAGATAATACATGTTTAATAAAAATGTGTTCAGTGAAGAATGAATAATTTATGGTCATAATAGTGAATCTGAAAGACATAGAGAAAGTTAAATTATCTTTCATATATTAGAAAAAAGAACAGAAAGAATTATATGGTACACTTTATAATGATTTTTAATTTAAAATACATTAAAATTATTCTAGTATTTAATACTTGGTACTGTAAAAATCTTTGCAGTTCAATATGACTTACTGCCTCAAATTTATGAAAGAGTGAGATTTTACTGGTAGGTGGCAACCATGTTGAATTTCTTTTATTGGGTTAAATTTGTACTTTTAAGAATTTTTTTATTCTCCATGTATAGTGAAATATGGGATGGCTATAGGTTTATCTAATCTCTTACCAAAAATAATATGTGTAAAAGGTAGTATTTATTGAGATGTGCTACTTCCAGGCCTTGGTCTAAACCTTTTACCCATCCTAAGTCATTTAATCCTCAAAAAGGCTCTGAAGTAGGAACTATTATTACCTCCAGTTTACCAATGAGGAAACAGAGATACATAGAGTTAAAATATCCTAATCAAGGTCACACAGCTAATTAGCAGTGGAGCCAGAATACAAAAGGCAATTTGTCCATTCTTCTATTCAGTCATCTATTGTTTAATTTAAAAAACATCTCTTGAGTATCTATAACATACCAGGGACTGAGTTAAGTAACAAGGATGCAAAATAGTGATGTAATCTCTATCATCACAGTGATCAGAGCGTGGGACAGAGGAGTGGACCAGATGTCAGGCTGCCCAAGAGACCAGCTCCACCTGGCCTGATGGAAACCAGGAATATCTGGCTAGGCACAGAATCGGTCCCTTCTCCCACTTTTAATTCCTCTTTTAAGGGTGGAGTCATTAAGCATCATAGAATGATCCAAGTTCTTTCTTTTTCTTCCCTAAAGTCTTCTGCTGAAGCCATAAAGAAAGGGCTTATTTCAGTAATAAGTTGCCTAAGCTTTAATGTTTGGTTCTGTGGGTGGCCCTGAATTTGTAACTTTGCAGCATGCCACTCTTGTTGCATTTCATCCAGGTTTTTCTTGACATCTGAAGAGGCAGTATCTCTAGGGAGTATATTTTTGTGTTTCTCCATATGTTGCTTTTTGTCTCCTCACATATATTGCCAATAAGACTTGTGAGTTCCACCACAGGCCAGATCTGCAACTTATGTTTAGTGTTGGCCTGGAAAGAAATACATTATTATTATTTTCCTTGGTTCATGTCTTTCCCTCTCTTGCGGAAATGAGATTTGCTTGCATTTTTCCTCAACAGATTGATGTACTTCTTCCATCCTACTTCACCCATTTTTCTTATATTGCTCACAGGTTTCCTTCATTCATGATCACTCTTGCTTCCACCATTTAACAAAAATCTATTTAACAAAGTGCCCTCCAGCCACTGGTGGGGCACCTGCGGCCTTAAGACCACATGTGGCCTTCTAGGTCCTTAAGTGTGGCCTTTTGGCTGAACCCAAATTTTAAAGAATGAATTTGTTCTGATGCTGAAGAACTTTCTCTTTCCTCTGTCTCTCTCTCTCTTACACAGTGTTATTTGCAGTAGTAGTCACGTAAGTCTATTGAGCGTATTTGTTTATCGAATGTTTTCGGTGTTTAGAGAACATAACAAATGACAACCAGGATAATAAGATAGCCAAAGGCAGGATCCCTCAAATTCCTCACAAATGAGTGGGGCAGGGGAATGAACATATGTAATTTTAAAAAAACATTTAAAAAAAATTCTGGTAAAATACACATAACATAAATTGCCATCTTAACCATTTTTAAGTGTACAGTTCACTGGCATTAAGTACATTCACACTGTTGTGCAACCATCAGCACCATCCATCTCTAGAACATTTTTCATCTTGCAAAGCTGAAACTCTGTACCCATTAAAGAATAATTCCCCATACCTCCCTACCTCCAGCTCTTGGCAACCACCATTCTACTTTCTGTCTTTATGAATTTGACTACTCTAGGTACCTCACCTAAGTGGAATCATACAGTGTCCTTTTGTGACTGATTTATTTCACTTAGCATAATGTCCTAAAAGCAGCAGTCCCCAACCTTTTTGGCACCAGGGACTGGTTTCATGGAAGAAAATTTTTCCATGGACCGAGGGGAGGGGTGCATAAGGGAGGATGGTTTCAGGATGATTCAAGGGCATTACATTTATTGTGCAGTCGGATCTCTCTGCTAATGATAATGTGTATTTGCAGCTGCTCCCCAGCACTAGCATCACCACCTCACCTCCACCTCTGATCATCAAGCATTGGATACTCATAAGGAGCATGCAACCTAGATCCCTTGCATGTACAGTTTACAGTAGGGTTCACGTTCCTATGAGAATCTAATGCCACCACTGATATAACAGAAGGTGGAGCTTATACAGTGATGTGAGCCATGGGGAGCTGCTGTAAATACAGATGAAGCTTCACTCGCCGCTCACCTCCTGCTGTGCAGCCTAGTTCCTACCAGGAACTGTGGAGACCACAGTCCTAAAGGTTCATCTAGGTTGTAGCACGTATCAGAATTTCCTTCTTTTTTAAGGCTGAATAATATTTCATTGTATGTGTATACTATGTTTTGTTTATCCATTCATCCATTGATGGACACTTAGGTTGCTTCCACCTTTTGGCTGTTGTGAATAACGCTGCTATGAAAATGAGTGTACAAATATCTATTCAGAGCACGAGTAATTTTAAAGGCTCAACATCACAGAATGACAATAACATACATATACCATGAAAACTCACAGCCATACATAAGTGCTGAGGGTATGGTGGGAAGCACTGAAGTCAAATGAGAACTTTGCAGAATTGTTGAGTGGCACTTCCAAGGTGGCAAAAGGTAAGATTTGAAAGTGAAGAGAGAGGGAGGTACTTGGCATATTTGTATTGTGCATAGAATAAACACAAAAGTTGAGAAATGAGTGATGTTGACGGTGGAGCAGGGATGGGACATTTTCTAGGCTAGAACAGGTAATATTGGCCTAAATAAATGAGGAGACTGCTAGTCAATTGATATAAAACATTAACGACCATGATTTTACTGTTTTCACAGAGCAATCACCATAATGAAGAAATTGTGAGTTTCTCAGCACTAAAGAGGCATTCACTGGACTGTATGTCCTGTGAGGGTAACACTGAAGAAGGTGGCTTAGCCCGCACTCTAACCCCAAGCTGATCACAGCAATTGCACTGGTAGGTGCTCAGTAAATATACGTCAAATACAAGAATGAAGGCACTAAGTGCAAAGGATGATTGTCACTGGTGAAGATGCTAAAGCTGAGAAAGCTGGAGTTGCAGGTTTTGTTTGAAGGAATTAGACCTGACTGGAATAGCTGCAAGAAATAATAAAGGTATTAGATCTAAAACACATTAAGAAGGAAGAATCCGTCAGACAACATGCTAGAACTCTTTGGTCAGAATTTTGTTTATATCTGTTGTCAATAGAAAAATGTATTGGTTTACATTTATTTGTATTTATTTAAAATGTATTTATTTATTTACTTTTTCTCATGCTACCTTGTCTAAGAGTCCAAAGTTATTTTAACTTTTTGTAACTGATGGGTGTTTTAATAGGTGTTAATTTTTTTCCCTCTGCCCTAGATGTGTTCTTAATCACTACTTTTTGTTGGGCTTGCTCAGGATGGGAACTTGAAAAATGTATGGAAGGGAATAGGGTAGATGAAGAAGTCAGATAAGGGCCCCTGGAGGCTCCGGAGGTTGCAAAGATAACTCTGAACTACAAAGGCTGGGATGGAGCCGGCAGAAACTGGCGGCTGTTCCAGAAAGGACTCACCCTCCCCAAACGTTCATCCAAACCTTCCATAAAACTCGCCACTCTTCCCTCCTCGGTGTGGACTCCCTTTTCAGCCTCCACCCACCTGCACCCAGGTGCCCCAAATAAACGGCATTTTACCCAGGCTTGCATGTCTTCCTCTCGGCTCCAACCTGACACTTTTCTTTTACGAGACTCACTTGTAGTCAATATTTTCTCGTTAAGATACTCATAATTCTAAGGGTACAAAACCACAAACATGACCCTAATTAATAGATATGCTAATTTTTTTTCTTAGATTGTCTTTATCTCTTACAGGAAAAAAGAATCAATACATTCATTAATTATATTTTCTTATCTACAAATAACAGAGGTTTTTATCATTTGCACCTGACTTTGTGATTATATGCCAGCAATAAATGGAATTCTATTGGCATTGCGCAAGTACTGAACGTTGGGATTTGATAGGCTTACGCGTTAAGCAAAGAAAGGAGTCTACGATTCTACATTGAAATACCTCAGTTGAAGGGCTCAATAGTCCACCTTGTGTGATCTTTGGTCCTGAATGGAAGTTGATACTATATTTGCTATTGTTCTCTGCAATGTCTAAGCACCAGCATGGCATCTTCAGAGACAAAATTTTAAAGTTTTTCTATTCTAAGACTCATGGTACAAAACAAATGGATATATTTTAGACTAGAGAACAAAGATGTGTGATACAATGGCATGAGGAGCTGGAGTGAATTGAGGCCTTGCTGGTGGGGCTGAGGGCACCACCCTCAGCCTGGCATTCTGTGCCTGGTAGCAGATGGTCACCCACGTGCTCTGGAGTTACGTGCACAGGCACACGGCACACGGTGGACCTTACAGGCTACTTTCGACAGTTATTATTCAGGAGCTGTTTTCTTTAGGTGTTTGTGAAAGGTCAGTGTCTGATCTAATTCCACCCACAGTCACACAGTTATAGTTTCCTTGACTGCATTTGTCACATTTTTAGCATCATTTGACATTCTGTTTGCTTGCCAGTTTTCTCGTCAATTCCTTTTGGAAAACTATTTTTTCCCCCGAAGTTTGTCATTTTACTTAAAAAAGAAATCACAAAAGGGTCTTCTGTGTTCTTGAGTTGTCCACTTTTTTGGCCTTTCCTACTTGAAAAATCTCACATAAACCACTTCCTGATGAGAAAAATAATTTATTTAATCATTATCTTATATTTATAATTATTTTCTGAATTTGTGTCTGAAAGATGACCCCCATGTATTAGTAAATTATTAAATTGGGAATACCCTAGAGAATCAATCAATTATAATATATATGATACGGTTCGGATATTTGTCCCCTCCAAATCTTATGTTGAAATTTGATCCCCAGTGTTGGAGATGGGGCCTGGTGGGAGGTGTTTGGGTCATGGGGGCCGGTTCCTCATGAATGGCTTAGTGCCTTCCTCATGGTGATGAGTTCTCCCTCTATTAGTTCCCACAAGATCTGATTGTTGAAAGGTACCTGGCACCTGCCTCCCCTCTCTGTTGTTCCCTCTCTGGCCACATGACATGCCAGCTCCCCTTTGCCTTCTGCCATGATTGGAAACTTCCTGAGGCCCTCACCAGAAGCAGATGCTGGCACCATCCTTCTTGTAGAGCATGCAGACTTGTGAGCCAAATGAACCTCTTTTCTTTATACATTACCCAGCCTCAGGTATTTCTTTATAGAAACACAATATGAACTATGACAACATCTTTTTGGTGATACAGACTTGAGGCTGAGAGGCAAGGGAGTAGGGACAAAGGCATTATGGTCCCTATGATGGAAAAACAACACACAGGAAGGGAGTGAAAGCTGGGCTTGGCCTCTGGCACATCCTAATTGGCCTCCCTGGACCAAGGCTAGGGGAATTTATCATAATTGACTTGTTAACTGTTTAGGGCACATTAGATACCATCTTCTTAAGGAGCAAGGTCTGACCACATGGTGCCTGGAGGTCTGTTCTAGTTTTATGATTCCATAAGGCTGTTGGGTTTTACATTCCTAGTTGAATGTGATGCGAATGTTGTCATTGACTCCAAGCCTCAGTTTCCTGAGGGATATTACCTTATCTGCCTCCCTCATTGAGTTTTCTTGACAATCCCGTAATATAGTGTAGGACACAGTGCTTTGAAGTTTATAAAATGCTATATAAAAGTTAGAGCTATTAGGTTATGTGCAAGGATAATTCTGTCACTGGCATAAATCTGCGAAAAACTTTCAACCATTGGTTTATAATATCTCAGCGTTGAACTCCTGAGAACCTGGCTGAACAATTCTTTCTGATATCCAATATTAACTTCTATCTTTCTTTTCTTTTTTTGTTTGGTTTTGTTTGTTTTTGAAGACCAGGGTTCTAATCTATTTCTTTAACACTTTATAACTATGGGGAAACTATAACTGCTGGATTTGGTTCTCCAGGCATGTCCTTTATTTTTTTCCCTTCCATAACATTACTACTCTAAGTATCTATGTTACTTGGGTGATGATGCAAATGTTGCAAATTGTCTAGGCTCCTCAAAGACATAACTTAATGGAAAGCCCTTTTTCCTGTCCCATTCATAAGCAGTGGTGCCCATAACTTCTATTGATTAATTATATTGCTTGCCTTGCATTTTAGGGTAAACATGGAGTTAGATAGTAAGAATCTCTGTGCTTACTAGGGTTACCATAATTTGTTTAAATATAACCAGAAAATTACCTTCCTGGATTCATATCTGGGTCTTGCTCTAAATTTTTCAATCCATGTCAGTAATTTTTCTAGTTGTAAAAGTTATTTGAAGAGGTACTGATTTGGTTCATGCAAAATAGCGATTCTTTAATAAGTTCACATTTTGTGCTAGAGAAATCATCATCATCACTGCATACCTATCTTTGTATGTTGTGGTTAAACAAATGCCCAGTCCCTGGAAAACAGAAAAGCACTTCTGCAATTTGTTGTACTCAATTTAGCTATCTTTTTGCTAGTCCTCCATCCTTGTTTTAGAAACACAAACAAAAGTTAGAAGACACTCTTTAGAAATCCCAGCATTCAGAACCAAGTTATGGGTACCATTTTTTGGTTACAAAAGGGCAAGTGTTGCTAATTATTATTTAATTGTGTTGATTGTGGTGCCCTAAATTTTGAAAGATATCATGTTCTAGTGGATTGTATTTCCATCCAGAAATATTTCCGCTAATGCTTCTCTACTAGCTTCTGAATGTTCAAAGCACTGTTTGAGAAAACTATTAATATTTTGATAGAATTTAAAAATTCTGTTCCAGCTAAACTTAAACTTCAATAAAGTAGTTTCAGATTTGACCACTTTCTATTCCAGAAGGAGTTTCATTTTGGGTGTGCATGGCTCATTCTAGCACCTGGGAGATGTGCTCCCAGAGCACTTGTCATGTGGTTCTTATTTCCCACCCAGCACTGTGGAGTGCATGTCCCACTGGAAAGGGGGGGGTAGTCAGAATGCACACCAGATAATTTCTGGGACTATCCCGATGATGGATGAGACCAGAGAGTCACTTAACAACTAGTAATGATGTCAATGTAAAGCAGGGACGGTTCATTTTGCTCTGTTTTCCAGGAGGCAGCTCAGATCTATACCCTATGCTAAAGTAGGTTAACTGGGGCAGAGATCCTTAATGCCATTTTTCTTTCAGAAGAAGCAGAGATCAGTATTTATGTGGCTGATTATGGCCTCTAACGATAGTATTGTTGAAACTGTTGGTCAACTTCATCCTGAAGGATGGAAACACCATAAGTTAATAAGGGGCTTTGGTTTTTTTTTTTAAATTTCAGAGTATTACAGGGATACAGATGTTTAGGTTACATGTATTGCCTTTGCTCTGCCTGAGTCAGAGCTATGTGTATGCCCATCCCCCAGATGGATTATCAATGAAGTGAAGTGAAAACAATAAAGAATTATCTTCTTTTTAAAAAAAAAAAAAGTGAATAAGGGGCTTTGGATTTTAAAAACAACTGGACGGCCACTAAACCCATTAAAAGTCAGAACATGTAGCTCTTTTTGCTGTCCTCTTTGGATGATATGGAGGCATATCATAAGATGATAAGCCCACATAAACCACGATAGGTATGACTTTCCTAGTTTGCCTTCTGTTTGTCAGTGTAAGACAAAGATAAGCAAGAAGAGAAGAAATCTCACTCAATGCCCTCATTATGTGAGTCCCTAATGAACAATATGTAAATCTAAATACTATCATTTTTAAAATTTATTTTTTATTGTACATAATAGATGTACCTATTTCCAGGGTTCATTCATACAATGACCACTTTCTGGATAGTAATTAATGAAATTGTTTAAAGAAATACATTTTTTTTTTCTGGAATGCAGAACAGCACGGGCCTAATTTTTGGCCACTTTGTTGTCTTGAAGACCAACGTGGTATATTCCTGATGTTGGGGCTCATAAACCAATACCCTAAAGTATGGCACTTTGTACAAGCTGAACTGAGAAAAAGAAGCCTCAAGGTCTCTCTGACCTTCCCCCCTCACACACACCATCTTTCCCAAAGCAAAGAATAAAGTTGTACTCTGAAGTTCCCTTCTCTGCCTAAAATCTGACCTACCAAAGAAGAAAATAATTACCTCCCGTCTCTTCCCTGAATTTTCATCAATTGAACTCATATTGCGGGAAGGAAGACTAAAGTCTTTTAACAAACCTGGACAGACTTCTGTCACAAACCATTGACTGCTCTGTGGGCCCAACAGACTTTGTTCCAGGCCATTGTACGTTCTTTGAGCCCATTGAATTCCCCTCAAAATCATTTACTACCTCTGTAAAATCATCCATACTTCTCTATCTCCTTTTCCCCAATAAGTAGGGTATATGAGCATCTGTATCTCATTGGGATATTGCATAATTACTCTGTGACTCTCCCCGTGCCTGCAATAGCAATAGATTTAAAAAGTCTTTTCTCTTCTATTACTATGTCTTATTGTGAGTTGATTTTTCAGTGAGCCTTCTGAGAGCGAAGAATGTTCCCTTGGCCCCAACACTGTCTACAGTTCTTTCGGGCTCCCAGATTTGGAAACGGGTTGCGTGAATGTCCTGCGGGTCTCACCACATGCCAAACACAGGGTGCATCCTTGCCCGTGTCCTCACTGCCCGGTGAGCACAGGGCCCACTAGCAGTCTCCAGGCATTCCCCTAGACAGGCTGTGTCTGGAAATCCTGGTCAGTGAATGAAGTCATGAGCAGGGCAATGCTGTGGCGGGGAGGAGGCAGCGTAGGAAGGCAGTAGGGAATTTCAGGGCAATCACACAGCCTCTTCTGTGAAAACCAGAAGATGACTGGCAGGAAAAAAGCCCCTAGTCCCCTCTAGCCTGCTCTGTGCTTCAAGCCTCACTACAAACAACACGTTCGTGAAATGATCCTATTTTGATTTCACAGGCCTGCATATGTCTAAGCTCACGGTAACAGAGCTCTACTGATATTTTTATCATACGAGCTTCTTCAATGAACATTTCAACACAGAAAATACTTCCCTCAGCCCATCACATGTCATTATCCAATCTTCCCATTAATCTTTCCTTACAGGCTTTTATACATCTATTGAAGTTTTTGATCAAATTTCCATGATTGTTTAAATATGTATGCAGCTCAATGAACTATTTTGCTCAACACTGACAGGCAATAATGGAGAACAGAGGGCAGATACAGGCTGAGCTGGAAGGGACCGTGGACTCATACTTTTCTCCTTTCAAAGGGGCAACAGATCCCAAGATGATACCTGATCTCAAGAAATATTAAACTTAAAACTGTGGAAAGTGTTGATCCAACCCCTTCTTGGGCATGGATGAATTGCCATCTGCCTGACCAGGGACCTCTTGGAGAGGGACCTATGATACCCATCTGAGACTGCGGGGTCCATGCCTACCAGCCTCATTTACTTGGGGTGACATCAGCTGGAGGGAGGGCAGAGTAGAGGTGCAAGGAAGGTGAGGCAGAGCCTGTAAGGGGCACAGCTCTATCTGCTTGGTTGGGGGTTTCAGTCAGACAGGAGCCTGGACCAGTGGCTAAGGAGTTAAGATGATGATTGAGTTGTGTTAAGCAGAGTTTATGGGAGGCCTTGCTTCCTATCTTTCTATTTTTCTTTCTTTTTTTTTTTTTAGAGATAAGGGCTCTGTGGCCCAGGCTGGAGTACAGTGGCGCGATCAAAGCTCACTGCAGGTTTGAACTCCTGGGCTCAAGCAATCTTCCCGCCTCAGCCTCCCAAGTAGCTGGGACTACAGGCATTGAGCCAAGAGAGGCTGTTGTTGTTTTGAACTAGCCCCCTGCACCAACAGACCAGAGCAAACCAGCGTGGAGTCACTTATGCTGAGTGCCACCTAATCAAACTGAACTTTGAAATGGGCCATTTTTCCAAACAACAGGAGATTCACAGCAACCAATCAGAAGGGGCCCAGTTTACCTGGGCCTGCATGATACGGAAGTCCCCTCTGTTTTAATCCTATCAGGAAAATCACTGTGAAAGACCAACCCACTTTTTGTTCCCCGTTTCTGCTTTTTCAGCCTTTTTCTGCTTATAAAGCCAACTCTCTCTACTCGGCTCAGTGGGACATACATTCTAGTTTATAGTATGAGGTGTTGTCTAATTCTAGACTTGCAAATAAAAACCAATTAGTTCTTGAAGCTAAATTTGTTGTAATTTTGTCTTTTGACAAATGGGAGCAGGCATCACTAGGACAGGACATGCTCTCAGGAGCACAAAGGACTCCAGTCATCCGGAGGCCAGCTTTCTGTGAGAAGCAGGGCTGTTGTGTTCTCAGTCAATGGGCTGCTTCTGAAGCAGAACTGCAGGATGAGGCAGAAGCATGCATGGGATTTAAGGACTGGAAACCAAGGAGCTGCCAGGGAATGGAGGCAGCACAGGAAAGACAAGGGCAAATGTCACATACTGGGCCTCTATGATGTGTATTAGGGACTGAATTGTGTCCCCCTAAAATTCATAGGTTAGTGCCCTAACCCCTTGTGCAACTGTATTTGGAGATAGGGTCTTCAAGGAGGTAATTAAAGTCCAATGAGGTTCCGGGGGAAGCCCTAATCTGGCAGGATTGGTGTCCATATAAGAGGAGGAAGAGACACTAGAGCTCTCCCTTGGTGCGCACACAGAGGAAAGCCCACGTGACCCAGTGAGAAGGCAGCCGTTTACAACCCAGGAAGAGAGCCCTCACTAGAAACCAACTCTGTAGCCACCTTAATCTTGGACGTTCAACCTCCAGAACCGTGAGAAATAAATGCTCATTGTTTAAGCCACACAGTCTGTGGTATTTTGTTGTGACAGCCCAAATAGACTAAGCAAATGTGCTAAATACCATGCGTGCTATTAGCTCATCTAATTCTCAAAACCTCCGAGTAAGGCAGGCTTTATTTTCTCCGTTTCCTAGATGTAGAAACAGGTTCAAAAAAGAAAGTCATCTCTCTAAAGTCACATGGCTAGTTAGTGGTTCCTAACATTCGAACAGGAGGGTGGGGGTGTGAGGGGGGGTAGGAAGGGGTGGACAGAAATGTAGGAGCTCATTAATTGGATTGAATCACAGTTCCCTGAGTCTGCAAAGGAAGATTTCTTTCTAAAGGTCTGTGCTTAGAGATCCGTACGAGTGTGTATGTGTATGTGGGGGGTGGGGATAGTGGGTTTTTGGAGGGAGGAGATGGGGGTGTTGCCTGTGTGTGCTTGTACATTTGGGGTGGAGGCACCAGCTGAGAAGAGGTGGGGGGAAGTCCAGGCTAAAGGCAGAGGAAGCCAAAGGCTTGCCGTAGCCTGTGGGAAGCTTTCACATGCCTTTGAGGGACCACAGGAGGTCCCAGGCACATGCGGAGCCCTGGTCCATGGCAATCTTAGTGGGGCCGGGTTCTGTCTTGAAGATTTAAACAGTTCTGGGAGTGAGGCAATTAGTGAATGTGACTCACATCAAACTAATCATAAAACCTTGATTGGGAAAGGAACAATAAGGAAAGAAAGATAGTTCTGCAGATGACTCAGGACAAGGGCCTTGAAGGAAGAGCTGGCCTAGATTTAAACAGGTCTTCAGGGTTGGACAGGGAGCTTCAACACTACTCTCTGGATACCCAGGGCTCTAGGACAGCCTCGGAGCCTTCAGGGTCTGGTCTTGCTGCTCCCATAGGGCAGTGGTATTAAGTGGTGGATATTCCTGTCCGTGGAGAGGGTGACAGGCATAGCAAACCCATAGAAGGCACTGTCTACGGCCAAATATTGTGCAAAGATTTTGGCAGACATCAGCTCATAGTGCCTCACATGTGCTCTGGGAGGCAGGTACTAATATCATCCCTAGTTTATAGAAAAAGACCGAGACACAGAGAAACTGCCTACAGTTCCTGCGGTCGCACAGGCAGCAAAGAGCTTAGGCAGGCTTTGAGCCCAGGCAGCCCACTAGATTATGTCACTTAGTGGCTCCCATCTTGCTCTGTACTTCCTCGACCCGGAGAAGGGCAGGCAGGCCTCGCTGGGGAGCAAAGTTCTGAGCTTGGTATCTGGAGGTCTGGGATTGAATCTTTTTCTCTTCCACCTGTGCCTCAGTTTGCCTTGCTTTAAACAGTGTCATTGACTACAGATCTTACTTTTAGACTCTCTGTGAGGATTAGTGAGGGAACGCTGAGAAGTTATTAATAAGGCTCCTCAGGAAAACAGGATTACATGGATTAAAAAAAGAAAAGGAACAAAAAAAAAGAGCAACCGAGTGGAGTAGTAAAGCAAGACTGTATTAGGAAAGACCATCTCTTTGAAGCAAGACAAACACATTCCCTCGGCCTGAATCAGCCTCATGGGAAAGGCAGTAGCAGACATCAATCACGCAGCGCTGCCTTCTCTGCATTCTGGATGCTTCTCCGCAGTTCAGGGGCTCTGCCAGCTACTAGACCATCTAGACAGCATCAACCGATGGGCAGGTGAATCTTCTGGATGCATGACAATTGGGAGCAGGGTGTGAGGGCACTAAGCCGATGACATGGAAGCCTTTTTTTTTTTTTCCCTGAATGAGAAAGGTTTAGCCAAAAAAAAAAAAAAAAAACCAGGTTGAAATATATTTATATCTGATGAACTACAGTGACCCCAGAGACACCATCTAATTTGTCATTGAGATAAAAGTGCAGCATTGATTTTGCTGAAGTGCCGTCACTGCACATCATTCATCTGGACAAGAGTCAATTAAGAGTTTCAGTTTAAAGATGCATAAAACTTGGACCTAAGGTATAGCATTAGGCCCAGGCACCATGTGCCCCAAGATCCAATACAGGTCCCAAGATGAAAATATCTTCCTTCTCCTCCCAAAGTTAATTTACCTCTGCTCAATGTTTAAATTTTATTTTATTTTGCATTTGATTTGACTGCCTGCAGGCCAAATTAGACCTACCCTGTGGTAAATGTTCTGGCATTTTCTTTATGCCTTGGTCTAGAAATTTACCCCTTTCGACCTTCCAAATTAGTTTTTGCAAGATGTTAGCTTTCTGAAGGATTGTACTATATTCTTGGTCTTAATTACTACAACTTCCAAAATGAGCATAATAGTATTGAAATGAAGATATGGATTTATGCATAGTTTATGGAATCAGAGAGAAAGGCAGGAGGGACCTTAAAAAGTTTTGGACAAGTCTCTTCATTTTACAAATAAAGAAACTTGAGAAGGAAAAAACTCCATAAAACAAAGTAATGTGAGTTTAAATGCCTAGTTCAAAGTTAGACATTTCCTTTAGTGGGTGAGTCATGAGAATGGGTACATTCTAAGTTGCCGTGACAGTACAGAGGAAAGTGTAGACAAATCAGCACAGCTACATTCAATTTTATTTACAAATCCCTTTCAACTGGCTTTGATTGTTAAAATTTACTTTGTCTCTACCTTCTGATAACATTATAAAGTGCTAAAATGCATTTAAAAAGATCAATGCATAGTTGGCCAGAGGAAAGAGAAAAAAAGGCAAATGGCACAGTAATGGGGAAAATCAGGAGGTGCTGCAATCCTGTTACTACCCCTGAGGCTGACTGTGAGTCACCCTAAGCAGCCACTTGCTCGGCTGAAACACAATATATCATTTATAAGACATCTACGTGTTGCCTTGTGTGGACCATCTTTCTCACTAGAGCAGTCACTAGTCACGTCCCTCATCCCGGGGAGGACTGAATCAGCATTAAAGGCAATCTCACGGGCACCCGTGATGCTGACGGTACAGGCAGGTACACGTGACAGGTACCTCAGATAAAAGGAGAACAGGTGCATTTCCTCCTCAGTTGGGAGCTGGGGAGGCAGAGGCAGCTCTGATTGTCTCTGAAATGCACATTACCTTCATCTCCAGCCCCAGGCAGCTTTGTGGTGACTCACAACCATATCTCTAAAGTGTGACTAAGAGTTAAAGCAGCCAACACCGTAAGCAGAGGAGGTGGGAATTGCTGAGAAACGCATCAAACACACTCTGCAGTGCCCTTTTCAAAACCAAACTTGTCTCCCATGAGCACGACCTAGGTAATGCATGTGCATTTACGATTTTGAAAGAGAAAGAGACACTGAACTTCTCACTTGAAATTAACTATTTGACTTCTAGTTCAGGGATACCTAAAACTGATTATAACCTATCATTTAAATTTGGACTTAAATAGCCAAAAATATCCCAATTGGCCTTCTAAGATTATTTCCTCATCAGTTTTTTTTAAAGTAATAACTTTCACAGGATTATTGGGAAGTTTGGGTGTGAATAAAAGGAAAGGGCTTTGACAATAGTAAGGCAGTCTACAACTGTAAGTGTGATGGTTACCGTTACTTCACTTTGTTGGGATTTCCCAAAGTCTGTCCATTTTGGACAAGACTGGGGGAGCAGAAGATAGATATTTGCTGAGGCAGTCGAGAAAGGTGAATATTTGCAAAAATTAATTCATGAAGAAACAGGTGTTTTGGTCAAACAAGTGTTTGAAATGCTGGTTAGTCCAAATTAGTTTCTCTTTCTCTTTTTAAAGTGTAAGTTTTAACTTAGAACCATTAATATACAACATGAAACTATGTGACCTTGGGTACTTGGCCGCTGTGAGCCCTTGGTTTCATCTGTAAAATGAAATATTTTGTACTTGCAGGCTGTTGGACTGGAAATTGAGTAGTGTGCTTGGCACAGTACAGGTAGCCAACCAACCCACGGTGGCTATGTCATTATTTTCATTTACATGATGAATTGATGCTTTTTTTGCTCATTATGATCATATGGTTAAAAACAGGTATGTTTTGCAGTTGTAGAAAAATGCAATTAGTTGCTAGCTAAGTCAGCCTTATGCAGACCTATACACAAATTGACTTTAAATAAAATCTGTGAAAATTAAGCCATCCTACATGGCACTCCTATTATACTTTGCACTTAATTATGCAGAGACCTTCTAATCTCCTTTACTTATCTCTCATTTTAAGCAACCTTTTGAGCTGTCCTACTCAGTGGGTAGTCTCTTTCTCATCATTATCTAATGCCACCATTACCCAAATGGTTTTGGGTACCTCACTCAGCACACACTAAATCCTCTATAAAAATGGCCAAATTAATATCTGGCCCCCCCAAAAAAATCTGTGAAATGTTTAACAATATACTCTCTCTGTATTTTCTGGGAAGCCCCTATGTACATCTTATTAGTAACAAATACATGTTTCAGCAATATTCTCCACTTGGTAAAGGAGGTTCAAACAAAAAGTGATTAAGGTTCAAGGAATTCCCCCAAGTTTCACCATTAGTTGTGCCTCAATGGGACCCAGGCTCCAGCTGTTCAGCAATCACCCACAGCACTGGATTGCCCTTCCCACTGCTAGTGGTTCATTCTACTGGCAAGACTAGATCATCCTTCTTCTGTGAGAAGTGATGGTTTCCATGCAATTAGATACTATAATAGATTACAGCATGACTCCACTCTAGGGGACAGAAACCCTTCCCCAGGACGGTGGCAATCAGCCAGCTCATGCATGAGTGAAATTAAATCAAGCTTCGCTCCCTGTGTCAAGCCCAGGCTCTGTGTTGCTGAGGTACTAGGCATGGTTTCAGGCTTAACATGAAGCCTAGGTGTACTCCATACACAGTAGCTATCCAAAGATCTGGTAAATGAACTGAAAAATTGTGCAAGAATACAACTGCAAAAAAGACTAGTATTATTGTAAAGTGTGTCTAAAAAGGTTTTTTTAGCATAAACCATGAATCTTACATAGTATTTAAAAGAAGTTGACTTCCTAAAGTAAAATGGCTTAAATGGAGACCCCCCTCAACTATAGTTTGTGACACCTGCACTGTATCTTATAGGTCCTTCCTCCTGGAACTGACAGCTTATTTTGTTAGGAGAATAGGAACCATTTTTCAAAATTTTTTGAATTCTAGGGGTTAAAAAAGAACTCAACACACATCAGCTTCTTGATATACTTTTGTTAAACAGATGAATAAATGCATAAATGGATGTGAATTATAAACTGATCTGTGCCTACACTTTGTTCCATGTTGCTTACTTGCAAAATCTACCCCTGATTTTGGTTGCCTCCTTGTATTGTGGCACGTTCTGCCATTATAAATTCTGTCTCTTTTATTTTGTTAAAATATCCTTAAACAGTGATGCTTAAAATAATATTGGAACAGTTCCTTCTTCCCCTAGAAACTTCCCCTGGAGAAACTTTTAACATTAGGTGGCCTGATAGCCCACATAAAACATGCAAAGCATGAGTCAGTATGCAGGTCTCATGCTGGTGTATTCTTCTCTAACTTCTGAAGATCAGGCACGGATGAAACTAGCACATGCTAGACAGAGACTTTGGTTTATAAGCATCCTCATTCTATTTTGGTAAACTGTGTTAGGGAAAGCAAGGTACCAAAAGTGTCAGATTGTGTCAAAGGTGTCTGGGAATAGCTTTTTTAGGCTGGAGCAAAGGAGTTTGACTAGGTGATCGGGGGGAGTCTGTGCTTATGGAGGGGCTGGGTTGCAACAGCCAGAGTAAGGAGGCTGAGGCTGACAGGAAAGGCTTTAGGAAACAGCCAGGAGCCTTCAGTGCAGGAGTGACAAGATCAAAGTGGCTGGCAAGGAAGATAATTTTCACAGCAGTCTTGGATGGCCTGAACGGAAGACAATGGGTCTTGCAGTCAGCATGTCAGCACGCTATCTGGTGCCAATTGTGCTGCCACATCATAAGTGCTAAAATAAATCTAATCACTGAATACCTAGGAAACATGAAAGACAAGAACCTCCTTGTGTTGCTCTGCTCTCGGTTCACAGACAGCGTTCTCAATGATACCTTAAAACATTATCCAGACCCTGAGTCAGGAAGGCTTTTACCAACCAAGTAAAATGACAGCAAATTCAAATTCATAAACTGTTTAAATTAATAAATGCTTTAAGAGGAAGGAGACTATTAATTCAAGCATATATATTTAGTTTGATTATGAATATGCAAGACATGAAGGTGGTTCTATGCTCTTAGAGGCAAAATGTATGGCGATTCTGAGGATTTCTTTGGAGGCGGTAGCTCAGTTAGAACCTATACACACAGGTGCAGGTACCTGGCAGTGAACTTTACACTTACAGATGGCCATTTTCAGAAAGGTTACCAGGGCATACTACAGTGTGCGAATGGTCAAATGAGGACAACTTCTTTCCTTAGCCTCAAACGGTTGATAAGCAGGTGGCCGTGTTTAATCACAACTCAATTGTTCAGCCCGTTTGTTGGCTCTCATTAACAAATGATCAAGGTGACTTTGGCCTTGGCCAAGGGCACACTGATAATAATTGTAATGACTCTGAAATTTAGCATTTGTCACTCAGCCTTCAATGACAGCTATTGGGAAATGCAACTTCCAGTAAATCCCAGGGAAATAACATATGGGGTGAGTGGCATGGGTTTCAATTCTGGAATCCTAAGCACGTGATTCGGAAATTCTCCCTTCTCCCACCCAGTCCTCCAGGCTTGTTCCCCTGGAAGATCTTGGGATGTGTACTCCTGGAAGAACATTTTCTTTTATCTCACAGCAGGAAGTAACATTCCCCTGGCTGGCCTTGTGATCCTCATCCTTCAGAACTGCGGTCCCCAAGCCCCAGGCCGTGGACCGGTAATGGTTCGTGGCCTGTTAGAACCTGGGCCACAGAGCAGGAGGTGAGCAGCAGGCAAGTGGGCGAAGCTCCATCTGTATTTACAGCCGCTCCCCATCGCTGGCATCACTGCCTGAGCTCTGCTTCCTGTCAGATCAGCGGCGGCATTAGTTGCAGGAAAACAAGCTCAGGGCTCCCACTGATTCTACATTGTAGTGAGTTGCATAATTATTTCATTATATATTACAATGTAACAATAATAGAAATAAAGTGCACAATACATGTGATGAGCTTGAATCATCCCAAAACCATACCCCCTCCCCCCAGGTCCGTGGAAAAACTGTCTTCCATGAAACCAGTCCCTGATGCCAAAAAGATTGGGGACCACTGCTTCAGAAGACAAGCAGTATGGTCCCCTCAGCCCTGGGGAAGCTACAGGCTGTGACCCTAGCCCCCTGTGTCTTTGGGCTCTGTCTGCAACAGAGCTACAGCAGATGACAAAGCATGCACTCAAGTTTTCCAGCACTCCTTTGATCGCCTGGGGAATCCAAAGCAGCAAGGATCCCTTTTTGGTGAGGATTACCTCACAGCTGGCATTTCATCACAGCCCCAGGGATTGCAGAAGGATATGTGAAAGAACAGTCATTACATGCTGGCAGCTGCAGCACACAAATCAGCGTATGTCCCCCAAGCTCGTGGCTTGGCACAGGCTGATCAACACAATAATAACAGCGGCCACATTCCACACATGGGCCTCCTGTGAGCTCATTGAATCTCAAGGCAGATGAGGAGCCTTGCCAGTCTCAAGATAAAAACAGCCAATGGCCAGGAACACCTGCTCCTTAGTTAAGCAGACACTACCTGCTACCTTCACCTTTACTGAGTTGCTCTACTACCCAGGTACATTAGAGTGTGGCTTCCATATCTTCTCAAGTCGTCAATCAACTCAGTTGAAAGGGAAAAAGGAACCTTTGGTGAAGCAAAAAGGAAAACAACAATGACAAAAAGTGGGCATAAGATTCACTCCTTCTGCCCACTTAGTCACTCAGTGTTGGGGGACAGAAGGAAAGCAAGGAGGGAGAGCAGAACACATACTGGCTTCAGAGCTGTAATCCTACACGTTCAGAAGCTGATCTTTCTAAGACATTTGGATTAAAAATGGACGTTAGATTTAAAGACCTCGAACACAGACCTTGACAGGGTGGGGAAAATATCAACTCACCAACTTTCCTCCTTTTGTAAAGATTAATTGGGACCTTGATAAGACTTTCCTAGTAGGAAAAGGCAGTATTATAAATAAGCCTTTTCAATAACTGCGTGTCCAGTGCCTCAATCCAAGTAGTCATCTATGACGGGTTATACGAAAGAATGCTGATTTAATTCTTATAGTCAGTGGTATATTTCTAGGAAATGCAAATATTTTGGGTGACTATTTGGAAGGCTATTATATAAAGTCTAGGAAAAGTCTAACTAAAGTTACGAATAAAATTAGTGGTTCACCCTGGCTTTTTCTTCATGATCCATTTCTAGTTGTATGAAACACAAGGGATGGCAGTCTTGTCATGCTTGATTAATCAGTCCTTATAGACATGGCAAAGACTATTGCTAGGCACTTTCGAGGTGACAAATAAAAGACTTTCTTCTTTATTCCTTTAGGTTTGATCTATTACCATAACTAGAAAAGATCACCTGTGCAGGAGTGAAAAGACACACAGCTTGTAATTAAGGCAGCACGAGGCTGTCCTCTTCCGCAGCACGATTCTAGAGCAAATTCTGTTTGTTTCTCTTTGTTCAAATGTCCAGCATGAATCCCCACCTTCTCTGCTGCAGATTAATCCTGCCTATAAAAGGACCTAGAATTTTATTGAGTGACATCAGAGCCGTACTGATTTACCTTGCCTGAAGGTCACGTAGGAGGAGAAACAAAAGTGAGAACCGCAGTTCCTTTCTGCTCATCTGACTGCGGCTGTTACCTGTCAGGGCTGTATACGTGCCTAAGAGCTCTCTTTAAGGCTGTCTTTCTCGAACTCCCAGGGAGTGGACACTGGGACTTCGGGGCTAGTCAGATATGGGGTCAAAACCACCAGCTTCTCAAAGTGGGAAAAGGCAAATGACTACTGATAAAGAATTCAAAGGAATTTTGCAGTATGTTTCTTTAAAAGATTTCATTTTGACATAAGTAATGAATAAGCATTGCAGAATAGCTTGAAAACAGGGAGGAAAGGTATGACAAGATCATCATAATGACACGTGATGCAGCCACCAAGCAGCAACTACTTTTATCATTCTGGTGTATTCCAGCATTTTGGGATGTGTGTGTGTGTGTGTTGTGTGTGTATAAAGCAAAACTCTCAATTACATGCACTCCCAATGTCTTATAGCAAATTTGCTTCTCTTACATATGCTAAAAGGTATGAATTAGATATTTTATTTGATGAAGCTGATGAGCTAAAATACAACAGAGATCAAAGATGAAATGAGGAAAGCCAGAGAACACTTCACTTAAATATTTGACTGCAATGCATGATTACTAAGCCAAAGAAAAACTATTTATCTGGCCTGAGAATGTTATTTAAATCCCAAGCCCATTCATGCTAAACAGAGGCAACATTTTCCATTCACTTCTCCAAGGTTTCTCTTCTTGTGGAAGTAACCCCCCTCCAGCACTCCTATTTTGGGCTGAATGCCCACAATTAAGAAGGATAAGTTTAGAAGGTGTTCATTGCCAAAATGATGATATTTAAATGGTAGGTCAATTTTAAACAAGGTGATTTTTTTAGGTTGTGCCAATCTATAAACATTATTCTCGCCATAAAACTATAAACTAAACTCCACTAATAAAAAGGCCAGAAGAATTATTTACAATGATGTATTAAGGAGTTTGAGCTACTTTTCTTTCTCTAAAGAAGTAAAAAGAAACTCCATTTTTAAAGATTAAAAGTCACGTTATCTCCTACCTAAATAAGACTTTTGGTTTCTTTCTTATGTTTTTGTTGTGTTAACAACAAAAACCTGCAGAAGAATATATTTGTCAAATTCTCGTATTTTGCATTTGGATGCAAACATCCAATACTAATCTTAAATAAAGAAACCATATTAATGGGAATTTTCATTATCGTCACCATCAAAACTCACGCGGAGCTACCACCATATAGAATATTCTATGGCCAGGGAGCAGCTTATGCAACGGTGGCAGGTGCTACTCTCAAAACAGAATATACTCTTTTTGGGGGTTCTTCTTTGAACAGTTTGTTATTTTCATGTCTTGAAAGGTAAGGGAAGTACACTTAATATTGCCAGATACTTCTGTAATTCTAGTTCTTTTTTCAGCGTCTCTTTCCTGGCCAGCACTGCCTATTCTGAACAAATGAAGGAAATAAAAAAGTTAAAATTTATCTAGTTTTTTTTAAGAAGGGAAGATAGCATGTGGATATGTGTTTATTTTCTACAACATGTGCATTTGTAAAAGTGAACACAGCAATGTTCCATTTCCCAGAGGAAGCCCTGACACCCATCGCTCATGCCCACACCCATCGCAGCCACGAGACTTGCAACTACGCAGGCCGTCAACTCCTTAGGCCTAATGCATCTGCCCTACTGATTCACTTACTGCTCTCAATTTAATTCCTGCATCAATCCTATTCTCTTGCTAAGCAAGCTCATCTGCTCCCGATGGACGCAACAGTGATAATCTCTGCATGTCCACAGATGTGTGTGTTTGTGTGTGCACTGTGAAACTCCACCCCATCGGATACTGTGGGTCTGTTTAACACCTGGAAGTACAAGTGGTTTTAGAAGTGAATGAGGCCAAAGCAATTTCAAGCAGGCAGTCAGGACACTGGAAGATCAGACACTCTGAGGTTTTCGATGGTTGCTCAAAGCTAGGTAAAAGCTGCCACTGAATTGGAAGCTGACAGCTGAGGGCTCATTATGACATCTCAGAACCTCTCTCAGGGATTTGCAGACAGGAGTGGGGTCAGGGTTTTACGTGGAGCTGTGCCAAAGGTTTCTGAGCAGGCTGGGTTCCCCCACAGCCTAGGGGAATCAAAAGCTTTCAAAATACAGAATTGAGCTGCAGGAGATATATATATATATATATATTTAATGTGGCAGAGAAATAGCAATTATTAAGATGCTAGGAAGAAACACAGTGAAAGCAAACCTCCTTAGAATTAACTAATAAGGGAAATCAAGTGATTTGAAGTTAGTATAGTTAATAATAATAAAAATAATGATGCTAATTATAATCTTCCTTGGAGAGTGTTTTATACTTCATGAAGCATTTTAAAGTATGGTAGTTCATTTAATTCTTACAATAATATGATGAGATATACAGCATTAGTATTCCTATTACTTAAAAAAATGTAACGAAGGGATATATACACACACACACACACACACATATATATATACCCATACGCACCCACACCCACCCCATCTCCCTCTCATCACAGCCCCAGACTTCCGGGGAGCTCAGCTGGAGCTCAGGCTTAAAAAGTATGGAGGAGTCAGTTCTTGTCACTTTTTCCTCTCCTAGCTGCTTCTGTTGTCCCCTCCTCCCCTCTTCCTTCTCCTAATGCTCTACTTATTTACCCAGAATACCTAAGTTTATGAGCTTCTTAAGATCAGTATCAATAGACAATTATTGATAGGTATGCAGTAAAAGAAATTCATCTGCTCAATGGATATGCGTCCATGAATGGTCCTCAATGAAACGGTAGAAATATTTGTCAAATTTTGCTGCAGGCCTATGAGTTATAGTTCATAATTAAGCATACCATGACCTTTTTTGTATACCAGGAGTCAGATAAACTGCGCTGGACCTGCGGCTTGGCCAACGACTCACTGTATGAACCACACCGAATCTCATCCATCAAAAGGGCATGATGCCATCCTCTCTTGCAGGGATTAAACGAGATGCCAAGTGTGAAACGTGTAGCCTAGTGTGTCACGAAGCATAGTAGGGTTCAACGTAGGGTAACTACGACTTTCGTCATTTTGACTTACGTTAGGGCTAAAAGGGAAATAGTGTAAGCGTTAAGGAAACAGGCAGAGGATGATTTCAGAATTGCGAAGGAATAGGAGGCAGGAATGAGTTAATGATCTTTGGAAAGAATTAGCAGAGTCTAAATAGAAATAATAACACACAGAAGCGACAAAGGAGAACATATGACAGAGAAGAAAAGAGCTTGCATAATCACAGCCAGGCAGAAAGAAATTAAGGGAAAAATATATAAGCACAAAGTGACACAGACAAAAAAGAATCAACATGAGAGGCGAGGGGAGAAGATTTTGGAGAATGATAACTCTCTCTTCTGCTGCCTCCTCAGCACCAGTTAGGAAGGAGGAACTGCATTTAGCTCATGCAGAGTTGCAGGACTTGGGGATGAACTTGCACGTGCCCCATGGACCGATATGACTGCACAGGCAAGATTCTGTGGAGTTCAGAGTCATCATCAGCTTGTTCCCCTTTGAAACCCAACTGCAAAACAAACTCCCTTAAAAACAAAAGGCAGTTCTGATCCAAATGAAGACAAGACTTGCAGTGGTAGTAAGTGGTAGGTGGAACCTCCACCTACACAGAGTGGGAACATTGCTGCTCAAAGGCCCTAAGATTGCCCAGAGATAATGTCAGACAGAAAATGCACAGGTTTGTACCACAGAAAGAGCAACTTCCACATTGTGGTCCGTTATGAATAAAGAGATATAATAAATGACATTCGAGGATGCAAAAGGCTGAATTGAGGGAAAAAAGTCAATTTCCCCTTATAGTAACAACATCTCATTTTTCACTCCTGAGTTTTATTCAACTTCTACTTCATAAATATGCTTCCTCTTTCCTCTGCCATTGCTCTTGGAAATATCTCAAAAGACTGTCGATTTTGTTAAGCTACCTTCCACGGATTTTCACAGTAAAATCATAAGGCTGTCATCACTAAGGAGAGAGAAAAGCTCCCCACGAGTGGGAATCCTGTCTCTCTCCCATTAGCACAAAGCCTACTGCTCCTGGAGGCTATCAGTCCTCTGAGAGCCATAGTTTAAAAGGCAAATTGGTTTCTCTGGCAATTCTTGCAAGTCTTAGAAAGGCAAGATACCAGTCTGTCTGCTGCTGTACCCATGGCTACCTCTGTGGAGTTAAATTCAGGCAAACGCTATTGCAACTTAGTGCAGTTACCGGGATCTCCAATAGGTGGTTCTGAAAGCGTGGGTTGGTGGCCTGTTTCTCTGCTTCAATCAGTAGAGCCCTGCTCTGCTCAGCAATGTGGTATATGCTCTTAGCCTGCCTGTATCATTGGATTTGATTACCCTGATCAAATCTTCTGCCTTCCAGACTTGATGTTAGTAGCTAAGACTATAAAATTCATATTAAGAAAAAAATTCGACCTTCAAGAACTTAATCTATGATTAAACTTGAAATCATCAGATCTTTGATGATCAGTAGGATGAGCAGAGAGACCAGGCACCTCGTGAAATTCAAGGCTCCTTGTATCAGCTCCGTCTGGTAAAAAGGAAAACATTCCCCAGGACTCTTGACTAACATAGTGATATAACACACTTTCCTGGGAAATGCACATCTTTTAAAAAAGATTTGGCAAACCCATTTGTGGTTCTGAAGGGAGTATGATGTTGGAGCTGCTGGCCCTTGCATTTTTTAAGTTCTTATTTTAAAAAATTTTCTCACCATAGCCAAGCCTGCAAATGATATCAAGACATGTTTGATAAATAAAATAAATTTACCTGCAGGATGTGCTCTAAGGGAAGCGGTCTCTCAATGCATTGCCCCTGGTCTGGCTTTTGTGTCATACTAACAGGCTATCAAAACGGCCTGGCACGATGGAGTCTTGCCCTGCCCAAAACCGAAAGAAGGTAGGACATGTGGATGTTTCCTAATTTCCTTGTTCATTAAGAAAACACAGCTTTCCACCCTGTTACCCTAGGAGGGAAGTCTCTAAAAGTATTTCATAGTGATTTGAGCGGAATTTAATGTGTTATCCATCTAAGGCATATTTCTATTTTGAAAGTAATGGGAAGAATATGGCAAGGTTTAGTATGGAGGATAGATTGCGTATGGTAGATTTTAGCCTTAACTAGAAGAGAGATTTCCCTGTGGGGCAGCTTCCTTGCACCTCTCAATGAAATCTCAGATTAAGATTTAGAAATGCCTACACCTGCCACTTACATGTGAAGAGGGTTCTATGACCCTCTCCTTTCCCTCACAAATGCTGTGTACTGCTTTCCTGCTGCTGCTAGACCTGCGGTCCCCAACCCCCGGCCACAGACTGGTAGCGGTCTGTGGTCTGTTAGGGACTGGGCCACAGAGCTCCTCTGCCACCCTCGAAAGACACCCCCTCTCCCCCAGTCCATGGAAAAATTGTCTTTCATAAAACTTAGGAACTGGGGGCTTGGAGGGTGTATGTGTGTGGGGGGGCACACAGCAGGAGGTGAGCAGTGGCAAATGAGGGAAGCTTCACCTGTATTTACAGCCACTCGCTATCGCTGGCATCACTGCCTGAGCTCCACCCCCCCACCCCCCAACCCCCATCCGTGGAAAATTGTCTTCCGTGAAACCGGTCCCTGGTGCCAAAAAGGTTGGGGACAGCTGTGCTAGACAACAGAGGGCATTGATAAGCCTTTTGATGGGATCTTTGGCGTATCACTCACAGGGTGGTGGTATTTTGAACTGCCTTATCATGTGGTGTTTCCAGTTCCTGCTGTATTTCCTGATAATGAACTGTGTTAAATTTAACATATTATCAGCCATTGATATGAAATAATACACAAAATGATGATATTTGTGTGGTTCAGATAGTATTTTTTCTATAGCATATGCTCAGACAATATTTTTTCTATAGCATATGCTTAATGGTTATTAGCTTCAAGGACAGAGAGATAAAACTTCTGGGTTTCTGCTTACCCTGGGATCTAGCAATGTCAGCTTGTATCATTTCAAAGTTGCTTGGCTTCATCCCAACCCAAACCTCTACAAAGTCCCACTTAATAGAAACGATCCAGAATTTCTCATTTTTGCCAATGTCAGGGATTCATTATAGGGAAGAGAAGAGAATTAAGTCTATTTTATAGAACAGAGGGCCTTAATGCTTTAGAGAAATTGCCCTGCCATTGGGACTGTTGTTGTTGTTGCAAATGCTGTAGGCCGCTGGGTACACCTGTAAGCAGTAGGCATGTCTGTCCTTGTCCCAGGGTGAGTTCAGTGCATATTTGGTATCACAAATATGAAAGTAGTAGTATCATAAGCATAGAAAAACACTACAACAGATTTGCCTGGAAAGCTTCTAGAATGTTGAGTTGAAATGCATAGAAGTAGAGAATTCATGTTTTATAACCCTCCTGGTACTACTCTTTTAAATTCCATTTGTGTAAGGAAGGAAACCCATTAACTGTTCATCTACTAATGCAATTTATAAAAGCTCATTATAGACACCATTTTCCTTTAACTCTGATGGCTGCTTGGCAGGAAAAGTACACATTAGTGAGAAAGTATTGATTTTTCTATGAGCCTAGAACCATGGCTCAGTTACTGAACAGAAAACACAGTTAATCTGCTTATTGTTATCATGAAAGAAACAAGGAAGGAGTACATGTCGAGATTTCTATAGGACACATTTCTGTCATTTTCAAAGACACTCTTTGGAAACACCAGGTGCTGCCAAATTGCATCAACCTGCTTTATCTCAGCTTCTCCGTGCAAAACAGTGCCATCTTGTAAACCAAGCCTCGGACAGGAGTAAGAAAGTCTGGTTATAGAACCAGCTGCACCTAGTTCAGAAAGCCCTAAATCACTGTGGTTGACAGTAGGGACTTTAATGTCAGGTGTATACTCTGGGACAAGCTATTCTGCTGTTGTAAACCTCAGTTTCCTCAGATCCAAAATGGTACCAACAACAATATGTACTTCAAAGACTCCCGTGAATAGTCAATGGAGTAGTGTATATATTTTGTACCATGCCTGGATCATACTAAGAGCCCAGTAAATGTTTGCTGTTGTTATCAATATTATAATTAGGCTAATTAGCTATTTAAACCTCCCTGGTTCCCCATTTCCTCATCAGGACTAGATTTGTGCTTCTGAAATTTTCCTCTAAAGTACCCCTAAGAGCAGACAAAGGAATGCATGTCCTGGAGGCCCACTGGAGGTATAACCTGAAAGAAGAAACCTCAACTGAAAAAAAAAAATCCCTTACATATTTCTTACATTTTTTTTACAGATTACATTTTTCTTATATTTTTCTTACATTTCTTAATCAAATTTTGAATTTTGTTTCATAATAAATCTTTCAGTATTTTTAAAAACACTGTTGTTTAAATGATCTTCAACTGTATTTGACACTGTAGGAAGATGAGCTATGATCATCCTATGGCTCTGGGTCCCTCTCCCAGCCCACCCATAGTGGTAGGCAGACCCCATAGGAGGTACACTCTACCAGATCCTTGTTACTCTAAGTGTGCCCCTTGGAATTTCTGAGAAATGCAGAATCACAGACCTCAACCCAGATCCGTAGGATCAGAACTGTTCTGGGGTGACCAAATTGCCCCAGCTGATTCATAGGCATGTTAGAGTTGAGAACCATTGAACCAGTGAGCTTCAAGTAACTTCCGGTCTTAACCTGCTTTGATGAGGTAAGATGGGGAAACGGCAAACACTCAGTCAGCATCTAATGGGAGCCTGGCACTGCGACAGTTGATGTGAGGAACACACAGATGGAGATGACATCTTCCCTTCTTTTGAGGGTTTTCTAGCTGGGAACAAGGGAGCAGCAGTGACCTAGCTCCATGGAAACCTGCCATCTGCTCCATGAGAACTTTTCTTAGCTACTCTTACTGTGACTGTCCACCTTTAAAGAGAAGTGAACATAAAGATCGATGATCTCAACCTGGAAATCCTAGAACAGTGAGGAAAAATCCTTTCTTCCTTACATACCCTTCCCCATAGCCCTATTCATCTTCGGCCCTATTAACAAATTCTTCAGTGTTCCCATCTATCATGTTTACATTCCTGCACATATCATTAGTGTAGGGAAAAACAAAAATAGAAACCAAAAACCCCACACGATGTGAAGAAGAAACAAAAATCTATTTTAACAGAGTGATAATAAACAGTTTTCCTAAGGCAACCCTTAGGGTGCATAATGAGTTAAGTCTGTGGATTGCAAACACCTGTTTACAGTCTAGGCTTCCGACGTGCTCTCACTTGGCTCTGTCGCTCATAATTCATGGGTTCATTGAGTGTCGCAAGGGAATGAATGCTTTTGGCTATTTTATAGAGCCCTCCTTTTTTCCCCACAAGACAGGGCTGTGTCGAGCTGTGGAAGTTTGATGCTGTGCAGAGTGACATTTTCACCTGAAGACAATGGGATCTGCACTGAAAGACTGTCAAGCCAGAAAAAGCAGAAAAGTCAGTGGAAGATTAATCTGACTGTTTGTCCTGTTGTCTACAAGTGGAACTGTGTCACTAAAAATGACAATGGTGGTAAAATGGCTTCTGTGGCCATAGCCACGTTGGAGAAGAGGATAGAAAGCTGAGGGACTCTGCGAGGAGCTGCCTAGTTCTTCTGAGCCTCAGCACATGGAAGGAAAGGAGAATGCTCGATTCTACCCTTCAGAAGTGAAGATCCCTCAACTCTTGTATCACCCCTTCATGGTATTTATGGTGCCTTGGTCCTTTTCTTGCCTAATGTCATGAAATTACATTGTCACATCAGCCACCACTCTTTTCCACGTGCTCAGTTTCCAGCCTGTTCCATCCAGCTCACACTACACCCCATCATTTAAGTCACTCTCTCTAAGTCTACCAGTGACCTCTTAAGTTCCAGTCCAATGGCCATCTGGAAGGTCTTCTACTAAGGGTTTACTTCAATATTTGAAACAGTTTTCTCTTTTAACATTCTCTCTTCCTTTGGCTCCTCGTTATTCGACCGATTTTCAACATATCTGGTATTCTCTTCTGTGTTTCTTTAAATGGCTTGATCCTTCACCCTGTCTGTGAAACACCGCCACTACCTGAAGTCCAGTGCTTGCTTTTATCTATTTTTTAGATAGCCACTCAGACAGCTTCAAACAACACTTCACTGCAAATGCCTCCAAAATACACTTATCAAAATCTGAGTTTTTCCCCAGGATCCAATAGTAAAGCTCCCAGCGCCTTCCTGGTGTTTGCATATGATTGACAATCCTTCTACTTACCTGCATCTGACTGTAACAACTACCCGTCATCCCAAGCTGAGCACAAGTGTTATCTATACCATGAAGGCTTCAAGGGCTTCCAAGCCTAGAACAACCTCTCTCCCTTCTGATGTGTGCCAAGTGAGAGTCGCAAAGTCATCCTTGCTCTTTGGCATTTCACACAGCCATTTTTCTCCCTGAGACAGTGCAGCATGGAGCAGTTTGATGTTGCGCAGAGTGGCATTTCTGCCTTGCATTATTCTGTCATTTAGCACATATTTAAAGAGTGTCTACTATGTGCCAGACACTGTACTATGTGCTAGGAATAGAGGAATCAACAAAAAAAGAGTTTGCCATCAAGCAGCTTATATTCTGGAATGGGAAGGGGACCTGACTAATATACAGTTGACCCTTGAACAATATGGGGGTTAGGGGTACCGACTCCCCCACACAATCAAAAACCCATGTATAACTTCTGAATTCCCCAAAACTTAACTACTAACAGCCTACTGTTGACTGGAAGCCTTGTCTATTTATACATATTTTGTATGTTATATGTATTATATTCTGTATTCTTATAATAAAATAAGCTAGAGAAAAGAAAATGTCATTAATAAAATCATAAGAAGAGAAAATATATTTACTATTCATTAAGTGCAAGTGGATCATCATAAATGTCTTTTTTTTTTTTTTGAGACAGAGTGTTGCTCTGTTGCCCAGGCTAGAGTGCAGTGGCGTCACCATAGCTCACTGCAGCCTCAAACTCCTGGGCTCAAGCAACCTTCCTGCTTCAGCCTCCTGAGTAGCTGGGACTATAGGCGCCACGATACTTGGCTTATTTTTCTATTTTTAGTAGAGATGGGGTTCGCTCTTGCTCAGGCTGGTTTCAAACTCCTGAGCTAAAGCGATCCTCCCACCTCAGCCTCCCAGAGTGCTAGGATTACAGGCATGAGCCACCGTATCTGGTCTATCATAAATGTCTTTATCCTAATCATCTTCACATTGAGTAGGCTGAGGAAGAGGAGGAAGAGGAGGGATTGGTTTTGCTGTCTCAGTGGTAGCAGAGGCAGAAGAAAATCCATATATAAGTGGACTCATGCAGTTCAAACCCATGTTATTCAAGGTCAACTGTATATACACACCTCACGTATATGTATTTGTGTGTGTGTGTGTGTGCGCGTATGGTAGTAATAAACACCATGAAGAAAAATTTTTTAAAAAGTAAGGGGGAAGGAAATAATATGTTCTTAGAGGAGGGCTATTTGTTTAGGGTTGTCTAGGAAGGTCTCTCTGATCTTGAACAAGGATCTAGAGGGTGAGAGAGCAAATCATGAAGACAACTGCAGGCAAAGCGCTTCAGGTGCCCAGAAAGGAGCATGCTTGTTGTGTACGGGACACAGTGATAAAGCCAGCATGGTCCAGGTAGTGAGGAAAGGGGATGGTGGTAGGAGATGACCTAGGTCCCAGCAATGACTCTGAATTTCACTCTGGATGAGAGAAGAAGCCATTATAGAGTTTTGAACATTAGCGTCTGAGTGTCATGATGTGATTTACATTTCATAAGAATTGCTCTGGCTGCCATGTTAAGAACAGGCTGGACCTACGTGTTCAGAGATGGAAGCAGGAGAGCCGGGTGAGTTCAGGGCAGAGTTGATGGTGAGCTAGACTGGGAGGCAGGTGTGGGGCGGTAAGAATTCTTCAGATATTATGCAGATTTTAAGACTATAGAGCCAACAGCAGTGGGAGGGAAAGAAAGAAACAAGGATGACCCCCAAATTTTAGGCCTGAGCAATAGGAATAAAGGAGGTATCAAAGATAGAAGGAGGAGTAGGTTTGGGGCTGTGAGAATGTGGAATTTGGCTTTGGACTTTTAAAGTTTGAGGGGTATACAGTGTTAGGCACACAAGAGAAGAATCAAGGAGGTGATTTGTTAAACATGCCCAGGTTGCCTCACTCTTAAGACGATCACTGCACTGCAAATACAGCTTTTAAAACGCTTCATAGCAAAACGAAATAGACCCCACAGGGAACGAATGAACGAGGCACAACACACAAACTGCTGCTGCTCTTTTGCACACTGCATACCAAGAAGCAGGCATCCACCATATAAAGTCATTTCTATTCTATAACTGAATTGTTCCTTCAAGTAGGTCTAACTGTTTTCATATTTTTAAATGACTACTTTGGAGCAATTGAGACCTTCTGTCTCATCCTTCACGCAAAAAAATATCATCACGTAAGGTGAAATGAAATAATCATATAGTTGATGAATTCTGTTTATTTTGTTTCCAAACAATAGCGGAGAACGCGTCCTGTGGAAAGTCTCTGAGAAGAGGCTCAGCCACGTGCTCTGATCACTGACATGTGCCTAAGTGCACACCCAGGAGAGCCTAAGCACGTAACTAATTGCACCAAAATGTCCATGGAGCCTACACAACTGATTTCCGGTTTCCATCTATCACTTACGAAATAATTGATAAGTTACACTGAAACTGTACCGATCTGATAGGACCTTCTGTGGCGTATGTTCATTTTATGAGATCTCTGTCTCTTAAAAGTGTTGTGATTTTTCTCTCCCCTATGACATACAGATAAAAATCTATTTCCCATTTCCCTTTTTTCTCTGTGACTGCCCTCCATTTCACTTCCTTGTTATTCTGTTTTCTTTCTTCAAGTCTAATGGAAAATATGGCTTACAAAGGCAAAAGGAAAATATTAAAATTCTAGTACCTATATAGATGCACAATCCTGGATTCTCTTCTAGGAAGACGAGCTGCCCTCCAGGTATGTATTTAATATATATTTTTTCAAGGCAGTCATAGTACCAAATGTCCCAGAATGAACTATAATAGCAATAGGATTTTCAACACTTTGCATTTCTTTGATGATCTTAAAAATATGCTTAGCCAGAAGACTCCAAGAAATTTGTTCCCCATGCCAGAATGTAAATGTCACTGAACACAGTCAATGTAAAAATATCAGCATAAACTCCCCTTACACTTTATCCTTGTGGAGATGATAGTTTATTTATACTCAGCTCAGACTAAGATGAATTGGTCAGATCCAATGTGCTGCCAGCTTGGTAAATGAAAAAAATTTCAGTTATTTCAAAATGTGATCCCTCCAAATTAAAAAAAAAAATCATCTGTTCATGTAAACACAAGGATGATCAACTTTAAAAATTAGGAATCTTTTCAATGTTTTCCCAATTTTGAGGTGACAGTAAATCCATCGAGAAGTACATTTATCAAAGATTAATAAAGCACTTTATAGGAATATGGAAACAAATGAGGAAGTTAAGAGAAAAACCTTCATCTTTATTCTGAAATGTGGAGTTATTACTGTCTGTCTCCAATTGGTATATATTTGAACAGTTAACAAGGACTGAAAGTCGGCCAACTTAGGCACCATGGAGGAAATCTGCTTCACAAAAGATTAATCAGAAAACTTCCCCTGAGACACTGAGGTGCTAACTCACAGCATAAGGGGTTGGAATGATGAGTAGTTATACAAGTCACTCTCAGTGCAACTGGTGAGCAAAACTTAATATTAAAGTCACATTATTCAAACGCATACATCTTCTTGGAGGATCTTAAGAAAAACAACTTTTCAGGATCATCTGTTAAACCTACCTTTGTTAAGTAAAATTACTTTTAAAGATCATCAATAAAAATATCTGTTATCAGCCACCTACTTTTTATGCCAGTTCATTTTCAAAATGCCACTCAACAAATCAGTCAAAGGACTTTAGGTAAGTTAACACCAGAGAAGCTAATACTTTCTCACCTTCAGTTAAAAAAAAAAATAGTGCTTACTGCATAAAATATATTTATTTGCTTTTCACATAAAAAGCAAAATATTTATTAAAGGCAATCTACCCTCTTCAGAATAGCCAATATAATGATATTGTGAAGATTGGTTAGTTCACAAGTGTGAGTTAATTAATGGATTAATGATCTATTCTCATATATGAATCATGATATAAGCATTTTTGGAAATTATCCAATATCTGATATTTACAGAGATGTGATGACAAATTAAATACTGTTATCTGGCCAACATTAAGGGCTATTCTATTGTTTAAAAGACCTATTAAGTTTATTGATATGATCAGAAACATCTTGGAAATATGTAACAGGAGAGAAAAATGATAAGAGGGAGGTATATCAATGTAAAATCAATTAATATCTGAAGTAGTTTAATATGTTATTAAACTTGTAAATTAATAAACAGAAACACTACTGCTTGTTCAGAAGGTGGTAATTAAAAGCACAGAGTTAGATCTGAAACAAGCCTGTGAATTTGTATAGTCCAACTCCTACATTTTACTGGTGAGAAAATAACAACACAGAGAGATTATGTATAAAGTTCCCAATTGACACTAATTAAAATAAAATGCAGGATGCATATAACAGATTCTTGGTTACTACTCCTCTTGCTCTAATGTTTGGAATCTTGCATGTTAATGAATCATCCATTTGAGTTACATGATGATCATATAATAACTCTAACACAAATTATGGGTCAGCCCAAGGAAAAAAGACAAAAAAGTAACAAGCTAGTTAGTAAGCAGGAGAGGCAGAGCAAAAATTCTAAGGTGTTTGCTTTACTTGTGAGGATTTTCCCTAACGATGTACATGCCATGATTAGAAAAAATAGTGTATCATTTATTTCACTGTGTTCTCTGTACTGTCTCCAGTCGGAAATGTGAGAGCTAATAGCTGGTATATCATTTATTTTCCTGTAATCTCTAGACCTCCCATTGAAAAATATTTGCTCTGCAGAAAATAAAAATTTTCTGACTTAAATGATTTTTAAAGTGGGTCATGTGAGGGGAAAGTATACATTTCATTTCCAAATTCACATTTGCTCGCTTTTAACCAGAAGGCTGTGATCGAGTCAGAATTCCCTAAATTCCTTAAAAAACTGAGGAGATATGACAATTTCCCATTTATGGTGCTCTGCTTAATCCTAGCAGATGAAATGTTTTCATGCCTAAAAGCTCAAAATAGAAGAGTACCTACAGCCTCCTCTCCATGACTCCTAATCTGGTATGTTTAATGCTTCTGCTTGAGCAGTTACAAAAAAATTTGAATGTTTCTGGGAATCGCTTTCTTCAACTTTGTGGTCTTATTGTTTACCATCAGTTTTCAAAAAGTCCCTAATGTTGACATAATCCTTCTCATTATTTTCTGGAGTTATGATAACTGGGTTGAGAATCAGGATGGGGATTTCCATCAAAGGGATGCCCACTGGTCCTGCCAGGACCTCCCTGACAACTTTATCCCAGGGGATGATGACAGGGTCATTGTGATTTTACTTCATCACACTTCCAGAGGCACACTCAATCTCCACCTCTTGAAAAAAAAGTTATCAAACAAACAATCCTGACGTAACCCCTAGGGAATTAAGAAACTGGTGTTACAATATAATACCTTTGAGAATGGCTGTTCATTTTGAAAGGCTCAACAAAAAGATAGCAGTGTTTTTACTGAAGCTCAATAATTCAATATCATTCTAATATTGAGAAAAATGCAAGTGTATGACAAATAATGAGAAATGATTAAAATATACTTGTAGTGTTTCTGGCAAAATAACTACGAGGGAAGTCAAACTCTCCATCTAGCAGCAAAGATCAGCCAGGAATTTCAGGATTGGGCATCCTATGGAGACTTGTATTATAAAAGATAATCATTTTCTAGTTAACGGCATCTGTAACTAGGCCATTCACAAAAAAAGATGAGGCTTTTGCTGAAAAATGCAAATCATAGATGTGTCATTCAGGCATATCATAATTTACTGAAGAAACTGGCAAAACCACAATTCGATGAACAAACCTCAAGCCTGGGGTCCAAGGCTTAGATTTTAAATTTGATTCTGTGATCTACTATTTGAACAACCTTGGCAAGAACCAGTTAGCCTCTCTGAGCTTTGAACTTTTCAATCTTTCAAATGCATTCAAGTCCTAGTATCCTATCAATTTATTTGAACACATTTTCATCTTAACAAATTGCTATAAATGAGAGGAGAAAAATGAATTTGGAAGTCATCTTTTTATAATTTGTTGAATATGAGAAAAAATTTAAAATGATATAATTAATTTGTCAACATTAAAATACATGTTCACACTGAAATTTGCTGAGTGTTTTTTTTTTTTTTTTGACTTGGACCTACATGCGAGAAAGTGACTGACTTTTGTTTCTGTCGACTCAAAGACCTCGCCCAGAGCCTGGCAGACAGGCTTTCTTTCTTTTTTTCTTCTTTGAGTATCTCGTTTATTTACACAGGCTTTAGCTGATAGACAGCTGTAGATGGTAAGATAGTAAGACTGATGGGCACATATGTGCACAGAGGGCAGTAAAACTCAACGGAAATCAACCAGGGGGAGGAGGAAGGAGGGGAGAGACGAAAACCTACCTAACGGGTACAATGAGCACTATCTGGGTGACAGGCACACTTATAACCCCGATTCAAGCATTATAGAAGCAACCCATATAACCAAAAACATTTGTATCCCCGTAGACAGGCTTTCTTTAGCTGATGGATGAACATTAATTCCGCATCCCAGAAGGTTTTTGATTAACAGACTGCAAGTTCTCAGAGGGCTGGGACTTCTGTCTCGTTCATCACTGTGTCCCTGGTGTCTGGTACTATGACAGGCACATAATAGGTACTTAATAACACATAAACAAACAAATACATATCAGAGTTTTTCCTCCTCCATAATCCTGGCAGTGAAAGCCAGAAAGGAAGAAAGGCCACAGAAAGAAATAGGATTAGCCTTGATGCCCCAGTGACCACGGAGCTCAGAGGGAGAGGCTGGAAGACAACCAGAGCTGAGGACTGCAGCGGTAGTGACACACCGTGGGGCAATGAGGAAACTGATTCTGCATCTCAACCTGTCCCAGTGCCTCTTTCTTCTCATATAGCTAGAACTCAACGGACTCGTCTTCTTTTTAAACCAGTATTTACAGTGGGATTTATAAGACTGAATACAGATACTAATAGATACACACATGCATTATCGTAGGTCTTGTACCTGCCAACCTACCCACTGTGGTTCTGGTGTCCATATGCCCCCGTCACTTTGTCATCTTCACAGCTAAATCCACAGACGGTCAATCCTATCTCTTTACACAACTCAGTGATGACCTGTTTCCTCCTTTCTTACCATCTTAGTGTCTGTGCCTAATGAGATATTTCTCTCTCTTTTTTTTCCTCCAAACTCTCTGAACCAGCAGAGATTATATTGAGCCCTTTGTTTGGTTTGTGATCAGTCTTAGGATGGCAGGGAAAATGTATCATTTTCTCACACATCAGAAAAGAAAACTGCTTAGAAAAATAGAAATGCCCATAAATAGCATTTCTAGAGCCACTACACATGTAGAGACACCCTGACCTGTTCACTCTCCCCAATTCTCCCTGCTCAGCAAATCCTTTAATGATTACTGAAATTGCTCAACATGCCCCTTTTAAAGAAATTGCTATTGATCTTGACAATCGGTGGGATGTGCTGTTTTTTCCCCTTCCCTTCAGGAGAGACTCCTGCAGATATTTTCATATTTTTTTGGTGGTAGTTTACCAGGAAAAAAAAAAAGAAAACAAAATCTCTGTTGTTTATCTGTGATAATTTCATTGTACATTTTCTTTTTAACAGCTTTAAATTTACACGCTTAGTACATTCATAGAGTAGATGAGACTTTATCCTGCAATTGACTTTGATGTCAACAAAGCTGTATTTTGAAGTACAAGCTCTGATGTCAACAAAGCTGTATTTTGAGGCACAAGCTCCTTGCTCTATTGTGTTTGTGCTCTAGGGGGTTAATATGACTCAGGAACTAATATTCTGAGCAAGAGGTCATGGAACTTCTCTTCCACTTTTAGGTCTGCTAACAGCTTTGTGTTTGTCTCTGCTTAGGTTTCTACAACTGCCAGGCTACAGAGAGGATGCTGATCTTAAGCAATCCTCAAAAGACTAATGAGGAATCTGCAAAGTGGAACTAACTAACATTTATCCATTGTGGCTGGGAAGGTGGTGTTCTGCTTATTAACAGTAAAAGTATATGTCTATTTCATATTGCCTACATACTCTGCAGCAGCTGGTCAAGCTTCAGCAAATTTACTTTTGTCTTCCTTTGGAGCATATAATTGGATGACATTTTCCTGTCTTCTTTGTGATTAGGCGTGATCTGAGCACTGCCCAGTGGGACACGGCAGAAGTCATGTGCACCACTTCAAGCCTGGCCCCAGGCACCCTCCAATGACCGATTTCACATGCTCTTTTCCCCTTCCAAATGGCTGCAATGAAGATACCCTTAAGGTGATCTCAGAAACCATATTTGAATATGGTGGAGTTGGAGGATGGAATCATCCTCAAATCACTGCTCAAAGAAGAGATGCCTGACCAGGAAGACCCAAAGTGGACTCTGACATAAGTGAATATAAGATAATGCTGTCCTAGTCCACTGAGTTTTTGATGAGCTACATCAGCTAGAATTACTATAATTAATACACATTCAATATCTTTTCAAAGAATTAAAATGGCATAAAATATACTATATAATTGAATTCACTTTCTTCTTTCTTTGTTGATTTAACATATATTACAGTCTTTCACTCAGGGTTATCATTTGAAACATGAATTCCCTTGAAAGGGCCGTCAAAGTAGGCCTTAGAGGAGATTTTAAGGAAATCTGTTGACCATATAAATGGTATGGGAATCTAAACACAAAATGTAAAAATTAGTCTAGTTATTGAATCTCAGTGGTTGTCTAATAAAATACTTGTCCTAAATGACATTCAGGGGAAGAAAAACACAACTATTTAATCTAAGAATTACAGTGAAATAACAACTATTCACATTAACAATGTACTTTAAATCAGCGGTCCCCAACCTTTTTGGTACCAAGGACCATTTTCAGGGAAGACAATTTTTCCCACGGACTGGGGAGAGAAGGGATGTTTTCAGGATGATTCAAGTGCATTACATTTATTGTGCACTTTATTTCTATTATTATTACATTGTAATATATAATGAAATAATTATACAATTCACCATAGGTTGGGGGCCCTGCTTTAAATATATATATATATGTATATATACACAAACACACATATATATACACACACGATATTTTTACGTTTAATCCCCAAAGATGCATTGAGATACATAGAATTAACTTTACTTGTTACAAAATTGTGGGTAAGATGTGTTAAGACACTTACCTAAGATCAGAGAACTTGTAAATGACAGAGCTGTAATTTGAATTTGGTTGTGCTGATTATCATGTTAATTCTCGTTAAAAGAGGAGTTTGAGATAGTTATTCCCACTTCTCAGCATGGGCAAACATGATCACACTACAATTCGAATCTGTCTGTTTCACGCCACTGAACTCTCCTAAGGTCACAGGATCTCTGAGTCACCGATACTTTTTCTGTCCTTATGTTACCTCGCACAAGAATGCAGGTTATTGATCTTTCCTGCCACTGGAAACTCTTGTTTTGGCTTTTGAGACATGATTCTCTCCTGGTTTCTTCCCTCATTGAAGGCTTCTCTCAAGCTTCTACACAGCTTCTGCTGCATCCTTACTACCAAGGCTCTATCCTCTGCCCCGCCAACTCCTTACTCCATATGGGGGTGGCTTGACCCCAACTGCGTGAATCCACAGCTGTACCTGCCACCTTGAGGTGGAACTCTGCTGCTTCAAATCAAATATCTTCCAAGTTCCAGATATGGCTCTTCAGTTGACAGGTAGATACCGAGATTTGATGTCTCTGGAATTTCAGACTCCAGAAATCCAAAATCAAACTCGCCATCTTTCCTTTCCAGTTGGGTCTTCTTGCATTCTCTGTCTGAGCTGGTATCACTCACCTATTTATGAAAGCCAACATTATGGGCGACATGCCAGATTTGAATGTTCTCCTTACACCCCCCCCTAGTTTTTTGCCATCACCCACTAATTAGTGTTCCTGACTCCTGTCTGGCCCCTCTGCCAAACATTTCTACATTAAAGCCAGAGTAGTCTTTCTAAAATATATTTCTTATCAGTGAATTGGCTTGTACAAGTCCTGCAGTGGCTCCCTACAACTTCAAACTCCCTGGTTTAGCTACAAGATTCTCCATGACCTGGCATTCCTCTCCAAACTTCTCTCCTGTACTCTGTTCACTGGGTTCTTACCCTGCTTTCCATTATGCGCATGATTTCTTAAAGCTGGTAGACTCTATAGTGTTGTCTCTTTTGACTCAAAAGCCCTATACCTTTTGCTCCCCATGTGACATCCTGTATCAGCATCCCGCACTGTGAGAAGGCACCTCCCTGCCCTTGGCACCCTGCAATCTGTGATGGAGCATTCCTCTGGGCCCACTGACCTCTAAGCACATCTCTGTTATAACAACTATCACAAGGCACTGTCTTCCTTGCTTGAGCTGCTTAGGTAAAGCTCATCTCAGCTTAGCTGAGTAGCAGTTTAGCTTAGAGATTAAACACAGAGATTTGCAAGCTAGACTACACAGATTCCTTTCCTACTACTCATTAGCTGTGTGGCCCTGGGCAAACTGCTTGCCCCCCTTGGTCTCAGTTTCCTTATCTGTAAATTAGGAATAATAACGGTATCTGTCTCATAGTAATTTTGGGAGGATTTAAACGAGGAAATGCATGTAAAGTGCTTAGAATAGTACTTGATACTTAGTATTTTATAAGTGTTGGTAATACTTATGATTTGCCTTTGCCTCACTATAGCCTAGCACAGTCGATAGAAAATATTAATATAATGAATTATACACAGCTGAGGGGGTGAGCGCTGTTATGATTTGTTTTAAAAGTAAAATTAAATCAAACTGCATCTTGGCAAATATCTAGTCCTCCTGAAATTAAATGGATATCAGAACTATCTATAAGCTAATGCTATTGTAGAGGAAATAGAAGAAAATATATAAACTGTGTAGCTGATGAACCTCTCAATGTATAGTCTACTCAACCAAGTAATCTGAGACAATATGTTTAAAATATCAGACTGGTCAATATCATGAAAGCACCTGAACCTACTTCCTAAGGGCAGTTATACACATATGTACACCCATGTACACACACATACACACACGACAGGATTTTTGTATATTATACACAGAATTTTACACAAAGAAAACATTTCCACTCCCTTCCTTAGGAAAGGCTCCTCAGTCTCAAAGCAGAAAGGATCTGCAAACTAAACCTTTCTATGGAGATTAAAACAAAAACCAAGCCTATTAATGGCAGCTGCTTCCACCAGTTGGTTTAATTCTCATTTTCTCCCTGAAGAAACTAACCTTTGTCAACCTCAGATGATATCTGTGAATTCAGAAGTGGTCCAAGGCAAAACAATAAGGTAAGAAATCTACAAAGCATCAACAGAGATAATAAGAACCTAGATAGGCATTAAGAAATTCTCCGATTTCAGTAAGAAATTCTCTTACTTAAGTAAGAGAGATGAGTAGGGAAAACATGCAGAGGAAGATTAAAGAGAGTAAAGAAGTCAGTGAAACGGTGACAGAAGAAAACAAGCCATCTGTGTGGTCTCTGCACGCAGACAGAAAGCTAGGGGTTTAAACGATTTATTTTTCTATTTTAAAATCCTCAAATGCTCATCTTGATTAAATTTCAAAATCCATGTAAAACAGTGCCGCCTTCATAACTCACGATTTAACTTTAAGAAGTCACATTACTCTACTAAGTTTTATAATGTTTCCCATCTCCATGAATTTCAACCGATCTGTATCAATAAAATACTCCTCAATTAAGTCACAGGGAGTTTTTCTATAATCATGGGCCAGAGGATGCTGGACTTGAACTGCTTGGCCTTATAGAGGAGCAATCACACTACAGAGGTTGGAAGGCTTCCCTCTGCCTCCCTGGTTCTATTTGTGCCAAGACCCTCAAATTGTGTGGAAGGAGCTGCAAGCCTTGCTGAGAGGTTGCAAAGCTGGCACAGGAGGAATGGAAATATTGCCAAGTCAGCAAACTGACAGATGGCAAATTGGAAAGAGAGCAAGGCATCTGAGGAGACAATAGAAATGCTAGACAACTGTAGGATACAATGTGGATTGGTTTTAATTAACAATTTGGTATGCAAATCTTGCAAGAAATAAAAGAGGAAAAGGCAAGACTAAAATCACTGAAAAATAAAGCTGGAGGGGACATTAGAAATCATTAGTTCCCCTACTCCCCCGAATTTATCAAGGGAGGAGAAAAATTTAGAGAGTCTCAAATAATTTCCATGAGCTTTGTTGCTAATAAGTTAGTTGTCACTAAAAATATAAAGAAATAAAAATGAGCAAACAAAAACCACAAGGAAAGGAAGGAAGAGCATTAGAGAGGGAATAGAAGATGATAAAATAAAAACATTTTTCCTATTTTTAAATAATGTAACAGATAAGATTTTGCTCAAAATAATAATAGTAACAATATATTGATGATTATAGCTAATATATATGTAAAATTAATGACAGCAAGGATAAAAGGGACAGAAGGGAGAAATTTGGAGCACTTTGGTATTATAAGGTACTCACACCACTCATGAAGTGGTACAGTGCTACTTGAAAGTGCACTTGGATTAGTTGTGAATGTGTTGCAAAGTCGAGGGCAACCGCTACAAAGAAGTTAAAAAAAAAAAGTATAACTGACATGCTAACAAAGAAGAGAAAATGGAATCATATTAAAATGCTCAATTAAAACCACAGAAAACAGAAACAGAATGGAAGGCAAAAATAGAACAAATAACTAGGGCAACACGTAGAAAACACCATGATAACATGAATCAACAAAAAGCAGGAGTAGGCATGTAAATTTCAGACAGAGCAGACTTCAGAGCAAGAAAAGTTATCTGGGGTAAAGAACAGCTTTGTGTAATGATAAAGGAGTCACAACAACGTGGAGAAGAAGACACAACAATGCACCTAAACAACAAAGTGTAGAAATATATAAGGCAAAAATTTAGAGAACTGCAAGGAGAAACAAATGAATCCAGTATTATAATTGGAGACCTTGACATCCACTTATGAGAAATATAATAGAAAGATCCAGCAGGCAGAAAATCAGTAAGAACATAGCTGAACTGAAAAATACCACCGATATAATGGACATCTGTAGACTATTTCATACAACAACAGAGAACACCTTCTTTTCAAGCTCACATGAAACATTCTCCAAGAAAGACCACATTCTGGGCCATAAAACATACCTTAACAAATTTAAGAAAATATAAATTATACAATGCATGCTCTCAGACCACAATGGAATTAAACTAGTAATAGAAAACTGTAACAGAAATATAGCTGAAAAATCACCCCAAATAATATGGAGATTAAACAACTTACTTCTAAATAACACATGGGTCAAAGAAGAAATCTCGAGAGAACTTTAAAAATATTTTTAACTATATGAAAATGAAACACAACTTTATCAAAATTTGTGGGACCCAGCAAAAGTAGTGCTTAAAGGGAAATTTATAGTATTGAATGCATATATTAAGAAAGAAATATGCAAAATCCATAATATAAGATTCCACCTTATTTTAAGTAAAAAAAAAAAAAAAGAAGAGCAAATTAAATCCAAAATAAGCAGAAAAAACGAAATAATAAAAAATAGAGCAGATAGCAATGAAATTGAAAACAGGAAATCAGTAGAGAACATCAACAAAACCAAAAGCTGGTTCTTTGAAAAGATCAATAAAACCAATAAGCCTCTAGCCAGGCTAACTAAGAAAAAGAAGAGAAGATTCAAATTACTACTATCAGAAATGAAAGAGGACATCACTACAGATAATGGGGACATTGAATGGATAATAAAGGAATATTATGAACAAATCTTTCCCACAAATTTGATGACCTAGATGAACTGGATCAATTTCTTCAAAGTCACAACCTGCCAGAACTCACACAAGAAGAAACAGATGATCTGAGTAGGCCTAGATCTATTAAATAAATTGAATCCATTACTAATAACTTTCCAAAACAGAAAGCATGAGGCCCAGATGGGTTCACTGATGAATTCTACCAAACATTTAAGGAAAAATTACACCAATTTTCTACAATCCTTTTTAGAAGATAGAAGCAGAGGGAATACTAACTCATTCTATGAGGTCAACATCGCCCTAATACCAAAACCAGACAAAGATATTACAAGACAGGAAAAGGGAATAAAACGGATACAGATTAGGAAGAAAGAAATAAAACTGTATTTGTTCACAGATGGCATGCTCATCTATGCACAAAATCCAAAGAACCCACAAAAATATCCCAAAAAACAACAACAAAAAAACAAAACTTCTGAGACTAATAATTGAGTTTAGCAAGGTTGCAGGATGCAAGATTAATAATATACAAGAGTCAATCACTTTCCTATACCAGCAATGGATAAGTGGAATTTGAAATTAAAAACACAATACCACTTATATTAGTACCCCTCAAATAAAATACTTAGGTATAAATCTAACAAAATACGCACAATATCTACATGAGGTGAACTACAAAACTCTGATGCAAGATATGAAACTAAATAAATGGAGAGATATTTCATGTTCACGGAGAGGAAGATGCCACATTGTCAAGATGTCAGTTCTTCCCAACTCGATCTATAGATTAAATGCAATACCAATCAAAATCCCAGAAATTTATTTTGTGTATATGGACAAACTGATTCTGAAGTTTATAAGATGAGGCAAAAGATCCAGAATAGCCAACACAATACTGAAGAAGAACAAAGGCAGAGCACTGATACTACTCGACTTCAAGACTCACTAAAAGTTACAGTAATCAACACAGTGTGGGATTGGTGAAAAGAAGAGAAAAACAAACCAATGGAACAGAATAGAGAATCCAGAAATAGGCCCACATAAATATAATCAACTGATGTTTCACAAAGGAGTAAAGGCAATGCAATGGAGTAAAGATAGTTTCTTCTACAAATGGCACTGAAACAACTGGTTATCCACACGCAAAAAATAAATCTAGACATAGACCTTATACACTCTTCACAAAAATTTAACTTAAAATGGATTGCAGATGAAAATGTAAAACATAAAATTTTAAAACTCCTAGAAGGTAACAGGAGAAAGAAGGAGAAAATCTAGATAACCTTGGGTTTGGTGATGACTTTTTTGATAAAACACCAAAGTAACCATTCATAAAATAAAGAACTGATAAGCCAGACTTCACTAAAATTTAAAATTTCTGTTTTGTGAGAGACACTGTTAAGGGAATGAGACGACAAGCCACAGTCTAGGAGAAGATATATAACACATAGCTGAAAAAGGACTGTTACCCAAAATAGACAAAGAACTCTTAGAACTCAACAATAGGAAAACCAAGAACCTGGTTGAAAAATGGGCAAAAGACATAAACATACTCTTTATCAAATAAGATACACAAATGGTAAATAAGCACACGAAAAGATGTGATACTCAACATCATACGTCATTAGGGAAATGCAAATTAAAACAACAATGAGACACCTCTACATTCCAATTAGAATGGCAAAAATCCAAAACATGGAGAACACCAAATGCTGGCGATTATATGGAGCAACAGTAACTCTCATTTATTGCCAGTAGGAATGCAAAATGGTACTGTTGCTTTGAAATACTGTTTGGCAGTTTTTTATAAAACTAAACATATTCTTACCATACAATCTGGCAATCACACTACTTGGTATTTATTCAAAGGAGCTGAAAACTTATGTCCACACAAAAACCTACACATGAATATTTATAGCAGCTTTATTCATAATTGCCAAAACTTGAAAGCAACCAAGATGGCTTTTAGTAGGTGAGTGGATAAATAAACTGTGGTACATCCAGCCAATGGAATATTATTCAGAGCTAGAAAGATATGAGCCATCAAGCCATGAAAAGACGTGGAAGAACTTTAAATGCATATTACAAAGTGAAAGAAGCCAATTTGAAAGAGCTGCATACTGTGTGATTCCAAGTATGTGACATTCTGGAAAGGGCAAAACTATGGAGACAGTGAAAAGACCAGTGGTTACCAGGAGTCGGGGGGCAGGGAGGAATAAATAGGCAAAGCACAGAGGATTTTTAGGTGAAACTATTCTGTATGATACTATAATGGTGTCACTGTATATTTGTCCAAACCCACAGAATGTACAACACCAGGAGTGAACCCTCACGTAAACTAGGAACTTGGGGTGAAAATGATGAGTGATAACTGCACCACTCTGATGGGGGATGTTGATTACAGGGGAGGCTATGCGTGTGGGGGGTAGGGGGTATGACGGAAATCTCTGTGCGTGCCTCTCAATTTTGCTGTGAACCTAAGACTGCTCTAAAAATAAAGTTTATTAAATAACAACCAAACAAATAAAATTAACAAACAAAATCCCACAAATCAAGACTCATTAGTAAGGGATTACCATAAATATAAAGATGGAAAAGCTTTCTACCCATCCTTCTGAACAAGTGACAGGAAATATTGGTAGACTACTTTTTTTTGAAGGAATAATAACAGAAATGGAACCACAATCAGGGATATCACCTTCCTGAAACTATAAGTGAGTCTCTTTTAAAGATAGGACTTTATATGGTCATTGCAAGTGTTTATAATCAGAGAAGAAAAAAGTTGGACAAAAAAGGCCAAAATGAATAGGACCTGGCATCCCCTGTAATCGTGGCTTTAAAGAGAGGAATTACAGGATTGCATGTGGGTAATGTCCAAGTCATTTCTGAATCAAATCCAAATCCCCTAGCTGCTATCAGGAAAACAGTGTATGTGAACTAACAGATTCACAATCATCCACCTCACAGTAAAGGACGTGAGTTCCTTGTTACTGCCCTACAAGAATCCTACAACATAGCTGGAGAAGGGCCAGAGAAAGGCAGTAGGAATGATCCAGGTCAGAAGGGGGTTGTTAAATTTGTATAAATTCTTGTCTGCCAAGATAAATGTGGGGGAGGGAGCTGATGAAAGTCTGTAACAGCAAAGGGGCACAGGTAGGGTAAACACAGACGCTGTTAAAACCAAGGTTTGGGGAGAGGGCTGGAGATAAGGATGCTTTGGAGATTTCAGAAGTAAATTTAGGACAAATAACAGTACTATTTAATCAGCACATAAAACATTGGTCATTCACTACTTCAAAAATTGGTAAAGGTTAAAAATATAAAGAACTCCAAAAGATGGTCTGCATAATTTTAACTCTAATAGTTCAATTTTATGTTTTGAGACTATATACTTTTGAGTTTAGGGATAAACTTGATGTGCTGCTGTCAAGCCTAAAACTGGGGTAGATGGTCCAAGGTCAACCCAGCACTGTGTTTCTTATAGTCCCCTGAAGAAAAGAAACTGGCCAAAGGCATATTATATAGCTGACAAGAAATATTCAAATTATTGACTATTATCTTACATAGAACCTAGAATACTGTGGGCTCTCTGTGAATGTTCATCTTTGTTTTTTATGCACTTAATTTGCATCAAAATAGCATAGAGAATATGCTCAAAGAATATGGGTTTTTTCACCTGTGTGTACCACCTGTCCCCCAATTCTCTTAAACAAAAACTTTGTGCCTTGCCCAAATTTGGGAATTAATGTTTATATACTTAAATGTAATACATTTAGTTTCTGTTCATTTCCTTTTCCCACTTCTTAATAGGGTTGTTTGATTTTTTCTTACTGATTTTCCTGAGTTCTCTATATACTGCTAATGGGACTGCAAACTAGTACAACCTCTATGGAAAGTAATATGGAGATACCTCAAAGAACTAAAAGTAGAACTACCTTTGATCCAGCAATCCCACTTCTGGGTATCTACCCAAAGGAAAAAAAGTCATCCTATAATAAAGACATCTGTTCTCGAATGTTTATAGCAGCACAATTCACAATTGCAAAGATGTGGAAACAACCCAAGTGTCCATCAATACATGAGTGGATTAATAAAATGTGGTATATGTATACCATGGAGTACTACTCCGCTACAAAAAACAATGGTAAACTAAAACCTCTTGTATTATCCTGGATGGAGCTGGAGCCCATTCTTTGAAGTATCTCAAGAATGGAAAAACAAGCACCACATGTACTCATTGATCAACACTCATTGATCAATCATTGATACTGATTGAACAACACTTAATGTGCACATATGCAAGTAGCAATCACTGGGTGTCAGGCAGGAGGGAGGCAGGAGGAAGGGAAGGTAAATTTACACCTAATGGGTGCAGTACACCCTGGTGGGGGATGAGCACGTTTGTAGCTATGACTCGCTCAGCACACAGGCAATGTATGTAACCTCAATGTTTGTACCCCATAATATTCTGGAATTAAAAAAATAAACAAATAAAAATAAAAGAAACTTCTTGGAAAAAAAATGTGATAGATTTAATGTTTTATCTCCCAGAATTTTTCACTGCAATTCAGTCAATTATTACTATCCCATCCCAAGTAGCACAGTTTCCAGGACAAATTTTCATGGAATAATTTGTTATTATTTACAACTTTTTTATAGTTATTGAGCTAATCAAACATCGATCTCATTGCAATATTAAGCAACCCATGTTTTCAATCACAGTACCTTGAGAAACTTTGCCAAGTGTCTTTCTGAAATCAAGATGGACTAACCTATAGCTATGTTTTACTCTACTAGTCTGTTCTATCATAGATGATGATGCTGGTTTGGAGTGACTTTCTTTTTTAGCGGGCTCTTCTTTATTCCTATGGATGTCTTCTACTTTCTTATTGTTTACAACCATCTGTTTAACAACCTTTCCCAGAATATAACCTTTTCTAGACTAACACAATGCGTTACACAGAGTAGACAAAATTCTTTGGCTGAAGGAATTACTGCTCTAGCTCATGAATGAAGGATATTCTAGATTACAACCTTTGTAATCATTAACTCATGTAATCCTTATAACAACCTTAGAAGACACTTATTATTATTCTTATAGATGAGAAAACTGAGGCACAATGTCGATAACTGGTGGAACCTATATTCAAATCCAGCGAGTCTGGCTCCAGAATCTGTGCTTTTAGCAACTGTACCATGCTTTTATGAAAGTAATAGGAGAATGTCCACGGAGACCAAATCATCATTTGTTGTCCCTTTTAACGGGGAAGAAAAAACAAAGAAATAATTAAGGACATAAATAAACAAGCACAAACAAAAGCAGGGATGCCCAAAACCCATCCGATTTCTCTTATTATAAAACATGTAGGACTTTTAGTCTAGAAATAGCTATGAGAGTTAAAACATCTTATCAAGATGCTACAATACTGCACTACAGTCAAATCAATCTTTCCTAGAAATTTTCCTTCTTATAATTGAATCTCATTCAGCAAAGGTAAGAACCTGCACGGAATGGCAAACTTGCTTGTCTGCTCTTCCTGTCACCACTGGCATCACTCTTAAGTCTCAGGCTCCTTGTCTTCAAATCCTGCCCTATGACAGCCTGTTTCTCCTCTCGATTTCCCCCCGATTGCATGATGACTGGTGCAATGTGCCACACGCTAGTTTGTCCTATAGCATGATGCTATTGTACAACTACTATTTGACAGTACCTTGTGCTTTCTTCCACTAGGCAGCCTAAAACGGAATCTTGATCAAACTCCCTGCAGGCATTGCCATAGTTATAACTCACTTAGGGAAAACAGCAAGTGCTACTTGTCGCTGAGATTCTGGAAGTTCTTAAAGTAGAAGTTAAAGATGAATTGTACTTTCTGTTTAAGAAGACTCGAGGCCATGTCTCTATTTGTACTACAAAAGATAATACATGTTTTTAAACCTTCTTCACGGCAAAATATTTTTAGGTAAGGTTTTGAAAACTGAAAAATCCCCCCCATCTGGGTAGAATCTTGAACATTTTCACAGGCAATTCTGTGTCTCTTAAAAAGCTGAATATATTAAACATAAAAGGAGGACCTGGAGTTTCCCAAAAAACTTTTTGGAGAGTAAGCCCTAATTGTACAAGGATGCAGTTCAAATACTCTTGAAGAAGTGGAAACTTTCAAGCTTCAACAGCTTCTTCAGCAGTAAATATAACAGTGTAACCTGATTATTAATGTGGATGCCAAAGATAAAATCACTGCTTGATATTTTAGTAATTCTCAAAATTAATCTGAATTCTTTTTTAAAACTTACCTAAAGAAGTAAAATGAACTTATTTTTGTCCATGACCCTAAATTTGACCAGATAAGAGAGGCTATCAGATAAGGACAGAATATCAAATAGCACTTATTGCAAAGTTTTAATTCAGTAGAGTCTCCAGAAAGACTGAATTCATATGAAGAATACATGGTAGGTATTTTGCTTTATTTATTTATTTTTTCAGATCCCTTTTTTCCAGAGAGCTGGATTCTCCTATAAGAAAGACTCCAAAACTATTGCACACTAAGGTTTAAAGAAGCTATTTCCCGTTCTCCAAATCATTCCCTCTCTGCATCCCGGAGTAGCTGTTAGAAAATATCTGATGGTGATAAACAGGGTCCTTTTCCTCTGTGAAGGGAAAAACTTCCTGGTCTTTTTCATTAGTAGAAATAAAGACAAGGCGCAGATCAGATAATTCTTGTTTCTCAATTGAAGAACTTTCCTCATATCTTTCTATGACCCAGTATAACCTCAGGTTTTGGAGAAAGCTGCCAGAAGGAAAGGATGGTTAATATTATTCTGAAACATGATGCAATCCCTCAAACTCATTATTTTATTTAATGAAATGTCTGTCATTGTTGATGAAAAAATTTTATTTGATGACAACTATGGCATCCAAAAACTTCAGCCTCAAAAGAAATTTCATTCTGCATTGGTTCCTGAATTAAATTTTCTTTTTCTACATCCTGATTGTACAAATCTTTCTTTTCCCCACATTGAGAGACTAATTGGCTTTCATGACTAAGCAACACAGACAGTAACTGCTATATGCTGTGAGCATCTCATCCCTCTCTAAGTAAACACATTGCCTAGGTATTCCTACTCAATTTAAATATATTAAAAACACCTGATTTATATCTGACCTCATGACCACTGTACAAAGAGAAGTGTACGAGTGGACTTGAATAGAGACTGAAACTCACGAACACGGAAGGATCAACCAAGTTTAATCCCTGCACCCAGACCAATAAGGAAGTGTCCTGGTATTAATGGCATGGTGAGCATGTGGCACACATGTGCTAGGATTTAGGTTAGTCCACCAAGGTAGCCTAACCTCCTTCCAGTGATTTTATAAGATGTGGTATTTTCCCATATTTTATAGATAGGACAAAACTTCTGGGGAATTTAAGCAATTATCTCAGGTTCCCATAGCTGGTGAATAGTAGAACATAGAAGAACTAAAATCTTCCTGTCTAACCTCAGATTTTATGATTTTTTTCCTATTATCTCTAGATTTAATCACCTACCTATCTGGCAATGGCTAAGCAATATTGGAGCAGACAAGTCTTTGCTCACCAAAGACACCTTTTCCTTCCTTTTTCCATTCTAACAAAATCCCTATGCATTGAGGTAACAGGTAGAGAGTTTCTTAATTAAGGAGGGCTGTGCTCATCCTCCCATGTCTAGGGATTAAACCATGCTTGATTTCAACTAGTTGTCTTCATCTCACTTCCCCTGACTAGTGATTGATAGCTGAGTGGCCACATGAGAGGCAATTGGCTGTAAGGCTGCTAATAAGGACTTCCCTTTCAGAATTAAAAGACAAAGAAGAGAAAGTCTTTTGCTCCTTTACTTTCATTCCTGCTTGAAATATGGCTGTGATTCCTGGTAGTGCAGTAGAGACCCTGCAGCTATGAAGCAACAAGAATGGGGGTGAAAGCCAACATGCTATGAAATAGCAAAAGTAAAGATGGAAAGAGCTTGTGCTCCTGATGCCAGCATTAAGTAGTTAATTCAATATCAGCAACTGACTACTTCTAGACCTCTTCATATTTGAGATAAGTAAACACTTAGTTATTTGGGCCATTATTAATAGGGTATTCTTTAACTGCAGCTGAATACATTATTATGAATACAGTCATAAAGTCAACATCTTAGAATAGAAGGTATGGTTTGACAATGTAAAAAGCTTTTGTTTGTGTTGGTTACTTAGAAGATGCTGAAAATGCCTGCAACTCTTCAGCAGTAAAGCAGACCCAAATATGCACCCCCCTCTTACAGATCATTAGTGAAGAGCCCTTTTCTGGATTGGGATGTTTAAATATTGTTGCCATATGAGTCTATGTTGTAGACGTTCCAAAACATTTTAACTTTCAGTGTAAAAGATCCCCCTATCACATCACTAAGAATCTCAAAATATTTCCTTAACTAGAAGTCTTCATCTGCATAGATTTAATGAGTGTTTACTGAGTGCTAAGCTCTGTGCTGAATGTGGGGATTCAGAAGTGACAAGATGACATCTTTGCTTGAAGAAAGTCAGTGTAATGGTGGAGATGGAAAATGGAAACAAATATACATTAAAATAAAATGTCACGAGCAACTTCTGCCTTTAGGGGACAGGAAAGACATGAGAGAGGACAGGGCATCTGGCTGGGGCCATGGAGTACGAGTAAGAGTTTGTTGGGAGAAAAACAGGGCAAAAGCCATTCAGAGAAACACATGGTAATGGGAAAGAGGAGTCATAGAAAGGTATGGTGTACTGTGAGAGCAGGAGACTTTGCAGGCAGGGTAGCGATACTGGACACAGACCAGAGTGGATTGTGAACTGCCTTAGATGTCCTGATAAACTGCTTAGAGTTTAGTCTGTAGACAATGCAGAACAATAGAAGGTCTTTAAACAGTAGATACTAGAATCAGATTTGGGGAGATTATTTATTACTTTAATGTTTTCCTGCAGTATAAATATAATACACAATCATGTAAAAATTTAAGTAAGAAGTATACACATATAAATGGAAAGTTTCTTTGCCCTCACACCTACCCTCTCTCAGGGAAAGCTCCTAGTAAGATTTGGTACGTATTCTTCTGTATTTTTCCTTTTTATGCATACTTTATCATCTATTTTATCTCTTTTTTTATTTCTCTGTTTGTTTCTATCTTCTGTCTGTGTATATATCTATCTTTCTAACAATGATAGAGCCATTACAGATGGTTCCATTTCTTTGTAAACATACAAAGAAATACAGGATATTTTTGTAGTATACTGTTTGACCTAAGAATATATTGTGGATATAATTTCCTGTCCACACATACATATTTACCACCACATTTTTCTTAACATCTGCATAGTAATCCCAATCAGGGTTTGGCAATTCATGAGCCTCTGGGCCAAATCTGGCACACTCCTGTTTTTGGTTAAAAAAAAAAAAGTTTTATTGGAACACAGCCACACCCATTGGTATATGTATTGTCTACAGCTGCTTTCTTGATCCCAGAACAGAGCTGAGTAATTATGATAGAGACCATACGGCCTGCGAAGCCTGAAATATTACCGTCTGCCCCTTTATAGAAAAAGTTTAATGACCCCTGATGTATACTATGTACACACTAGAATAAATTTCATCATTTCTGTATTGATGGACATTTAGGTCACCCAGTTGTTTTGTCGCAAATAAAGCTTCAATGAACATCTTGATACATCTTTGCGCTTGTAAGCTAGTATTTCTGTAGGAGAGTTTGCTAGAAGTGGAATTGCTGTATGAACAGATTTTTGTTGTCTTTTTTGGTTTGTTTTTTGTTTTTTTAGGACAGAATCCTGGTGGCAGTGTGGAGGGGAGGCTGGAGCTAGGAGTCTCAGGACACACAGGTCAATTAGGGGACTATTCCTACAATCCATGTTAGAGAGGTAGAAAGTCCAAAGGTGGGAATGGAAGAGGGGTTAGAATCGAAGAGATATTTGGGAGGAAATATTGACAATTACACGCTGGATGAAATGAAAGAGGAGGGGGAGGGTGGTTAAAATGCTTCTGAGATTAAAAGGTTGGGTAACTCATCCACTAAAAAGAAAAGATCAGCATCATCTGAAATGTGAAACTAAGGAAGGATATTTTACTTGACTATCGCTTTTAAGACAATTGATGTAAAACTCATGTGAGTACTCTCATTTTGTGGTAAGTAGGTTTGTGAACAAAGGTCTCTGGTTCCTTATATTACCAGTGTTAATTATTTTAAGCCCAATATCTCCCCACGTGGCTGTCATCACCCTGTGGCCTCTCCACTTTCCTGGGCATGGCGAACCTTCCCTGGTCACCCAAGTAGCCATCTTCCATGCATGCCTTTCCCTCATCCTCCATAACTGCAGACTACATTCCTAAGGCGAAGATCCTTGAGTCCTTAAAATCATGATTATTGAAATGTTTATCCAGGCTCCTAGTTTTCTTCTGAATCACATTTTTATAGGGAGGCACATGTTTCCTGTCTACATCCTCGTACCACAAGTTAAACCAATTTGCACATTTCACTAAAATTACATCTTTCACTTGACTATTTTTCACAAAAAAATAAATTTGCCATGTCCCAGGCATTACTGATGAAGCAGAGATTAGCACAGGGCTGCAAAGTCAAAGGAATCTGCAAACACAGATTCTGTTTAGGCCCACCACTCATCTTGGAGCCCATTCAGATCTATGCCTTCACAAACCCACATCCCATGAATTTTGGGAGCAATAACACATGGTTGAAATGAAAGCTAATAAATATGAAAATGCCATAGGTCAGCTGTACTTTCCAAGCACTGTGGAATTTTCCACAGTGAGTGTTCAACATATTTTGATATACAGCTTTCGTGAGTATGAAACTGAACTGCTCTAAAATCTAAAAAGTGCTAGAAAAATGAGGTAATACCATTACATTTAGCTCTTTTTTTTTTGTTTTTTCAATTTTTAAGAGGGAAGATGCCCCTGTTACAGACAGAATTTGGCTAAAAGGAAGGTTAAGTATGGCCCTAAAAGGAAAAGGTAAGCCCCCAAGCAAATGATTCTGAGCCTGAGGCAAAATATCAGTGGATTTACCGAGTGATCTGGAAGAAGAAATTCAGCAACAAAGTTGATAGCAAAACGTCATGACCCCTTTTTGAACACGGTGCTTATACAACTGTTCTACATCCTGAATAGGTCAGTAATCACGTTACCAAAATTCACATTTTAAAGCAACGAACATATTGGGGCACTTTGTCTATGAGAACCAGCAACTTTGATACTAAAGTTCTTAGATAACTCTGGGGCCACAGTCTTACAGGTTTGACATAACAATAACATCAATGACTTTGCTGAGACCTTTGAGATCAGATCCAGGGAAATGCAGGTTAGGACAGATCAAAGCCCTATTAGGCCAGCCCGGGCCCAGCAGTCCTTCCCTACTTAGTCATTGTCTACCCTTGTTCTCCCTATCCTGGGGGGGAAGCAAAGATCACCATCCCCCGGTCACTCTCCCTGTAGAGCAATTGAATTAAAGAAATTCATGGCATAGACGTGCAAAATCATGCAGAACATATTCTGAAGCAAAAAAAAAATCACTACCATTCTAGACTGGCCCCCATGGAGAAGTAAGGCAAAGAAGAGACTTACAATATGGGAAAAGGTTAAATCTGGAAAATGTTCTCAGCCCTCTACACCGCTCCATGAGCAGTCACTGCGGTGTCTAAGGATTTCAATAAAGTATCAGATGAAGTAAAAAGGAGAATTCCAAATTACTAACAAACGTTTAGAATTCACAATTCCTCCCTCTATTCCTTTACAACATGTTTATTTGGACCTGCATTTAGAATTTATTTAATTCTGCCCTGCAATTAATTTTTTACATGTTTATCTTCACCAGGTTGAGCTTTCCCTAAAGGCACAAGTTCTGAATTATTCATTTTTCTATCACATATTCACCCCAGTGCTTCCCAACTGCAGTATCTACCTGGCATATATTAGGCACAAAAAACAGCTGTATAATTTTACCCTATCCTGACTACTTTCTTTATTTCAGTGATTTCCCCCACAAAGTCCTATCTTTAAACAGTCAACCTGGTGGAGTTCAATGCTTCCGGTGTGAATGCTAATCCTGAGATATGCTTTAGAAGAAAAAAATTAGACTGCCAAATAGATTTGAAAAAGTGGGCCATACCTTATGCTCCTTTTGGAAAACACAATGCACGTTAGCAGATTAAATGCTCTAAGAAGACTTGCAACAAAGAGATCATTTTTTGTTTGTTTTAATCCTATCTATCGACACACTCTGGAATTATTGTTCTTTGGAACTTTGCTACTCGAAATATGGCTCATGGACCAGCAACATTGACATCACCTAGGCTTGTCAGTAATGCAGGATCACAGGTCCCATTCCAGCCCGGTTGAACCAGAGTCTGACCTTTTAACAAGATACCCAGGTGAGTCACAAGCACATCAATTTAGAAAACACCTGAGGAAACTCTGGTGTGGAGGAAAAGGTTTTAGCTTGGGAACCAGATAAATCCACCTGATTCCATCAATTACAAAGTATATGATGTTCTTTGAGAAAACGTGTATCTTGCATGGTCATTGTGAAGATTAAATAGGATAATATACCTAAATAGCCTGGCACATAATAAATGCTAAATAAATTATAGCAATTTATATTATGGTCATTATTCATGCTCTACATATACTTCATTTATTATATATTATATAATTATAGTTATTCATTTGAACTGATCAACAGAATTGATTTGTTAACAGTATTGATTCTAGAAGGTTAGTATAATTAATGTATACTGCTATCACAGGAAAATTTTATAACCCCCAAAGTTCCCTTTTACTTCCTCTTCAAAGGAACTGTTTTTACTATAGGGAATCTATATTTTTACAGGAATAGGACGATGTTTTATGCAAGTCTGAGATGTTTCTTTTCAGATTGGCTCCCCTCCTTTCCTCTGGAGCAAAAAAAGAAGACTCGGAATTTATGTCTCAGAAAGTTTAGATTCCTGAGGACCACACCTTTTATGCTATTAAATCAATACCCTAATATTTAATTAGCAATTCAACTTAAGTTTATTTTAGGCATGTATAAACAATATCCATTTTAAAAAAGTCACACCAGCCTGATTGTCATGTTTCATTTAACAGAGATTTACTGAGCTATTATCAGAAAGAAAAAGTCAGTTGGGGGAGAGGAGAAACTAAATGAGGAAAAAATACGATTAGCAAGCAAATACCCTTTCTGTCTACATTTTCTATTTTTACTACATTATTTAATATATATCCTGTGAACTCCGTTTGTATTTTGTAACAAAAAATGCTTTAATGGCCAGAACACATTTCATTTTTTCTTAGAATTACAAGTTAATAAAATTCCTAGAAATGTGTTTCAATCTCTCTCTATATAATCTCTCTATATTATATATTTATGTACTATATGTCTCTCATATATGTATATTTTATAATAACATGTTCAGAAGGTCCTTTCACAGTTGCCTCTCTTTAAATCTTATAATATTTCCTTAGAGGTAGAAGAGACACACAGTATATTTCTTAATAGGATATTTCAGAGGCCTGGGAAGATTAAGGAACTCACTAAGGGATACACAGTGTTTTCCACACAATACCAGGATAAGAACTCCGGGTTTTGTTGTTGTTGTTGCTGCTGTTGCTGTTGTTTTGCATTTTATTCCTTTGCTAAACCTGCTATGGTATCAACATTAAGTCTTCTGGAAGTTTTGGTTCTGAAGTGTGGGGGTCTGCATGTTCTTCAAGTAGCTCAGCTAGTTGGAAGCTTGACTGCCTGTCTTATGTGGAAACCATTTCCCCCTCCACCTGGCCAGGAGGGTGAGTATGATCTTGACTCTAGGAGCACAGACGTTCCTCCATCTCTAGAGTATGTCCGGTATCCCGCAGAGAGAAAACTTTGCGAGAGGAAAGGCCAGATATTTTGTGATGTCTTTACAGCTTCCTATGTATGCTGAATAAATATCAAGTGAAAACAAAAAAGCCGTTAGGAGTTTACCTCATCCTAAAGTTGAAGAGGGTAATATTTTAAACTTCTTTATTTGCAGTATCGGCAGTCTGGATTTATTATGCTTAAAGGACTCTTGTGATCCATCTTGTGTAAGTCTGGGTGACACAGTAGACTGTGATGCAGGGACTGCTTTTCCTCCTATCTTCCCTCCATTTTATTCTCCCTATATGGCATCATATCCATTTATGCCAATCCCACAGTTGATTGTAGGCTCTCAGGGTTCTAGTTACTCATACATACCATTTCTTCTTACTTGTCTCTCCCATTGCTAGCATTTATTATTAAGAAAATGCTCATTCACTTTATTTAACTTATTTCTCTGCCAATTTGATTTTTCCCCCAGTTTGATCATATAAATGCAAGCTGCATGTACCGACTGCTCCAGGGCCTCTTTAACATGTCCGTACATTCTTACGTAAAATACAACACATGAAAGTAAGAAGCTGTGCTCTTTCTCTACAATGCCATTATTTTTGCGTAAGGAAAGAAGTAGGCTTCAATTTTTATTGCCAATTCGACACAAGCAACAATCAAGAAATTCAACTACTGGTCTTTTGTCCTGAAAATGTGTTCACTTTATTTCTGTCAAATGTCACAGACGGTCAAAATAAAGTCTGCATACGTTCCTTGTCTGCTGCTATAAACAATTAGCATTACAAATGTCATAACTAGAAAATAATAAAGCATTAACCGGACCTGACCCTGAACAGGACTTACTGTCCTGGTGCTGAGTGCTTAAGTAGCAGGCGAGGTATAGGAGCCAATGGCAAAGGGCCCCAGCATTTCCTACAAGGAAATGGAGGGCTGTGGATAGGACGGAGATGGATTCCTAGGCTGCTTGAGTAGACAGAGATCTGCAAAGAGGTTTGCTGCTTTCCCTATAAAAAAAATCAAAATTTATCACAAACAGACTGGGCCACCCAACTGCAGCACCACTAGCACCTTCTGGAACAATCTGGTTAAGGTACTCTGTGACAGTACAGTCTCCTCTTCTCTAAGATGAGGAATCTCCAAGGTCTCCTTCATTTTCAGACTGTTGTAAGTCTATGATTCAGGATGGGCCAAGGAATTTTCTTTTCTGGTATATTCTGAGTTGTAGATTATGGAAAAAGGCAGAGCCTTTCTAGAGTCATGCTATTTTACCTCAGTGGTGGCCAGTCAACTGTAGGACTAAATTCCTTCACATGATCACACTTGTTATCCAACAAAAGGTGATTTCGGGCTCACTGAACCACATTCTCTTGAATAGTAACTATGTGGAAGATGTCTTTACCTGTTCAGAATTTGTCAAGCCAAGGGATAAATCTGATGAGACGTGGCTAGAGAACAGCCTCTGTTTGTGAAAATGACGTGTTGAGTTAACGTAGCTGAATTTATCAACTCATTTTCCTACAGTTGGAGATTTACAGGTTAACATAATTATTTTCTGTTCAGAAAAAACCGCAATAAGCATGTGTAGGCACACACAGAAAGGAGATAAAGTGATTCAGAGAAGCAGAGTTTTTCACAGCAGCTAGTTAAAGCTCCTTTGGATTTCCTCAAACCCCTACTGTACCTCTTCACCTTGCCTACCCCCAAGTCTCATGCCCAACACACACATTCCGAGCAGCTGATCTGCCCTAGAGAACTCAGCGAGGAAGGCAGAACAGTTCAGGTGGGCACTCACTCAACATTCATTCACCACACGGCTTCCGTGTTAATTCTCTCCTTTCCGTCTCTTCTAATGGAAGAGGAGACCTTTCTTCAAGCCAAGAATAATTCTTGCAATTAGCATCAATTTAACACTTTCTGCCCAAATTTTTGACATCCACTTCAAGGAGTCCTATAAATTTATAACTCTTAAAGAAGTATACAAATCAACATAAAATAGATACAAGAATGGACGTGCCACAGTAACATAATTACTAACTCTTGCACAATGGGGCGGAGTTGGCAGATCATCAGTTTATAATATTAATGCCCACCTTACCCCTCAAGGATTTAATGAGATAGAAGATTCACTGAAAGCACAGGTCATAGATTGTCTTTTATATTCCTAGTGCCAGAACATGGAAAATAATTACTAAGTACTTTATTTTTTTCTGAATGTTGGATGAATTTGTGGGAGTTCATAGCAGTACTTTTTTAGGGGGGCCAGCTCTCCAGACCACAGACAATAATATTCACTGCCCCCCATTTCATAGCACTTTCAAAGCACTCCTACATATATTCATGCATTTGGGATTACTATTTGTTCTATAGTATTATAGAGGCCTCTATATTTGTCTAGGCTATGTTGTGAATTAGCTACCTGACTTAAAAGCCAGTTCATTTCTCTGGGACTACTCAATTTTATCATCTATGAAATGGAAATGATATTTCACAGAATAGCTGGGAGGTTTAAATGATATTATATATTCATGATACACTGAAAAGTCAAGAGTTATTTAAATGCTAGGCATTCTTTTGCATGCCTCAAATCAGTTAGTACAGTACCCACTGAAAACCTATGAATGTTAATAACCTTTGCCATATTTTTCATTTACAGATTCCCAACTGCAAGGCTATTGCTTTTGTTTCAGTTTAAGGCAGTGGTTGCTCTTTTTTGTTTGCATGTTTTCTTTGTTACAACATGATAATTTTCTGCATATGCACCTTGTTCTCCCAGAAAAATAAAAAAGCAAACAGAGAAAAAGGGAATAAGGTTTCTTCATGGGCTCCATTTGCAGCATTTTAATAGCTTTTTTCTTAAAACCCTGTATTTTCTAATGCTCTTAAAATTAAAATGAACCTCAAAATTGCTACAGAATTTCATAAGACTTTTACAATTTCGACTATAAAAGGATATTTACTTTTGCCATTCTTACATAGAATTTTATAACAACAGGAAATTTCATTTTTGACTCATTTTTAACTTGTGATTCAAGATGGCTCCTACAATCTTACTTGGATCCAACCATTTCTATCATCACATGTGGTTTAGTTTCCTTCTAAAATTTAATACTTTGTAGTTTCATTTAATTTCATTTACTTAATTTGTGATCATTCTTCCTACTTGCCAAGGACATAATCTTGTATTTTGAGATTATTATTCCCTGTGGGTTTTGGTATCATCTACAAATGTAATGAACACACTTATTATTCTGTCATTCTTGTCACTGGTAAAATTGTACAGAAAGACTATAGGGGGAACGCAGAGTGAAGGCAAAGATAGGCAAATGTATTTAATTCATCTGCAATGTTAAACACAGGCTCAATTCTCACATATTAATTAATGTGAACATGTTATAAACGCCCTTTGAGACTTGTAATTAATTCAACCGACCTTTATTAAAGACCATCTATATACCACACACAGATTTTGTTCTATATAATGGGGGATTTTAAAATTAAATTTTGTTCTGTGTAATGGGGGATTTTTAAAAGGGTGTATCATGGAACCTGTTCTTAGGAAGCTTACAGCTTAGTAAGAGGCAGCTTGTAAACCTTGAGGGATAATACAGCATAGAACACAGATGTGCTATAATGATGCTAGGAGAAGTGAAAAACTACAAAACTGGAGATGAAGTCACAATCAATTCTGGAGAGAAAAGGGATTTGCAAACTTTCATCAGGGATGTGATAGTTGAACTAGGATTAAAGGAGATGAAAAGGATAAGATAGATTTCTGCTCCCTGTCATGACAGAGCAAGAGCAACTGGCTTTACTTTCCTGCCTCAACTACACAACTAGATAAAATATATGAAACAATGGCTTTCAAACACTGGATGACAGGCAATACAGGACTGTGATCTCCAAGAGGAAGGAACCAGATGAAGTGAACCCTAAGATCATCCCAGTCTTCCGCCTGGAGAGAGGCCCAGGCTGCAGTGCAGGGAAGGGAAATCCAAACAGAGCCCAGGGGCTCACTGAGTTGCCAAGACCAAATTGGGAATTCCAGGAGACTAAGGCGGCTAGAGTCAGCAGGGCAGACTATCAAAGAGAAGACAGCTGCAAAGAGGGAAAGAGTTCCAAAAATTTGTCAGGTATAACTGATTGGTGCAAGTGTGTGAATAATCTACTTGAGTCCAGGGACAGGACCACTGGGAAGGAGCTGCAAGAAAAATGTGCAGAGCACACAGCCAAGATGTAGTTTGTATTTTGACCAGCCAGTGTGGAAAGACCTCCTAACACATGGGACATCTGGTTGAGCTCTCTGAAGGGTACTGCCTCGGTAGTAGTGCCAGAGTAGCCTTACACTAAGGGCCTTTTTTGTTCCCTCTTAACATAGTTTAAAAGAAAGCATCGAAAAGATTGAACTATTTCCAACTTGGATGGAACAGAGATACAGAACAAAGATAAAACGTTTTAGAGGAATACAGAAAATTCAGTACCATGTGATGTACCCAACAATTCAAAATATCTGGCATCAAATCAAATAATCCTTAGATATGTAAACAAAGCAGAAACATACAATCCATAATGAGACGAAAAATCAATGAATATAAATGGACCAAGACATGACATAGATGATATCATTAGTAGACAAGGACATTAACAGAGCTTATACACACACACACACACAATCTGTCTATGTTCAAGAAGGTAAAGGAAAGCATGAACATGATAAGGAGAATCATTCAAGACATAAAAAGAACTAAATCAAACTTCTAGGGATATGATATATTAATACAATGTTTGAAATTTAAAAACACACTATCTGGTATTAATAGCATATTTGAAAATGCAGAAGAAATGATTAGTGAGATGTAGAGCTATTAACTATCTAAAAGAAATCAGAGATAAAAAAGACCAGAAAAAAATAACATAGCATCAGTGGGCAGCAGGACAACATCAGACAGCCAAAGAGTTAGATAATTGGAATCTCAGAAGTAGTAGAGAGGAATAGCAGAGGGGAGAGGGAAACAGATAAAATACTTGAAGAAATAGCATCTGAAAAATTTTCCAAATCTGAGGAAAACTATAAGCCCACATAGTCAAGAAGCTCGTCAAATACCAAGCGCAAGAAACAGGAGGAAAACTACACCAAGGACCATCATAATCCAACTGCTTAAAACCAGTGAGAAAGATAAAATCTTAAAAGCAGCCAGAGAAAATGCACAAATTAGGTACAGAGGCATAAAGGTAAGAATAACAGCTGACTTCTGGTCAGAGACAATGCAAACCACACGTGAGCAGAGCAAGGCCTGTTAGGGACCGGGCTGCAGAGCTCTGCCGCCCGCACACACCTTTTCTCCCCCTCCCCTCTCCCCTCCTGTCCATGGAAAAAATGATAAAATTGGTGGAGGGTGCACAGCAGGAGGTGAGCAGCTGGCCAGTGAGCAAAACTTCATCTGTATTTACAGCCGCTTCCCTCCCCATCCCTCGCATCACCGCCTGAGATCCCCCTATGTGGAAAAACTGTCTTCCATGAAACCGGTCCCTGGTGCCAAAAAGGTTGGGGACCGCTACTTTAAAGGACTCAAAGGAAAGAAATAACCAATCCACCTAGAATTCAGAACCAGAGAAAATATCTCGAAAATATGAAAGTGAAATAAGAGAAGAGGCGTTGATGGGGAGATAGGGTAAGGAAAGCTGTGTGAGAAGGAGTAGGCATAGTGAGTTCAGGAATACACAGGAAAGGAACCCCAGTGGTAGATGGAGGGATGAGCTGGTTCTGGGTTGGAAAGGCAGGTTAGTGGCCCATCAAAGAGGCTCTTGACTGTCATGCTACAATAGAGAAACCATTTTTTTTTCAGGCAAAGTGGAGCTTTCAAGTGAAGATTTTAAAATGGAAAGACAGGATACACAGTATTTTAGAAACCTTGTTCTGAATGAAGAATGGAAAACAATGGGGAGACAAATTTTGGAGAGAAAAATAATTATAAAATTATTTTAAGTAAAAGTATTCAACACAAATATATCAATAGACATTAAAGGACACATCTTAGAAGTGGATTACAAATGATCAACTAAGCCTCTGCACGTGCTTTAAAAAATAACTTGCTCCTTAATTAACTTGCTCCTTAATTAACTAAGCACTCAGAATTTTATTGTAGTAGAAAGAGCTGGGGCTGCACTCGTTTGCCCTGTCACTTCCTGACTGTACAAATGGGCAAAACATGGCATGACCACACCTGTCTTTCAGTTTCAAAATCTCTGCATTTTATAGTTTATTTCAAAACAAAGTAACAATATGACTATTTTTGTTAACTACTTTTATATGGAGACAAGAGCAAATTTAGATATTTAAAAAGACATGATCAATGCTGTTTCATCTTAAACAAGAAGGCTGGAGAATACTGCAGTTTAATTCTCCAGTCTCTTTTGTTTTGTGGTTGCATGACCAAGATTTATTTGGCATACCAAAAAGCCGTTATTTACTTTGCTGCAGCTCCTTTTTTTCAAGTATGAAGGGCATCCATATTCATCCTCACTTCCACTTTGATAAATTAATGTAAAATGAAATCCTAGGTAAAATTAAACAAGTAATATATTAAAGAGTTTGTTCCAAAATAATGTATTTTTTATTGAGATAAAATTCAGCCAAAGGTGTGTATGCATATATTTTAAAATATGAGTTTCCTCTCTGCTAAAGTTCGCAGACATTCTGGATAAGCCTCTTAAAGTAAACACAGAGTTCAGGGAGAAAATGTTCAAGTTCTGATTGGTCTTTCACCCCTGCTTTTGTGATTTAGGTATGGAGCCATTTAATAAATCTGAATGCTTGACTCCAAACACTGTGGAAAAACCTACAAATTTAAACATCAAGTACCTGATTATAAGATAGTCTGTACTGCTGATTCTCTGACTTCTTAAAAAAGATGGTTCGGCTTTGCATTTCCTAGCAGCAGGTCTTACACAGCCAGATGCAGGAGAATTAGAAATCGCACCACTGTCTCACTTTTATTTTCATGATAGTCCAAGCTCTACTATGTGAATACCTACAAAACAAAGTTGTACGCTTCTAAAATTCATCAACAGCTGCAATAATTTACTAAAAAACCACAGTAGATTCTGTAAACTCAGTTTCCTAAGGAAAATAAAATCGTAGAACTATACAATAAAAAGTAATCTTTCCTTTAAAAAACTGCTATTTAATAGACAAGCCAATATAAAGCAGAACTGCTTTTAATAAACAAGCCATTTTTGATAAACTGTGAACTCTCAAGCATTTAACAATTTCAGTTAACTCAAAAATTATGAAGCATGAAGACAACTCCTAAAATGTTGGATAAATTTGGAATCATTTACATATGTGCTATTAATATCTTCATATTCCAATAAGCAATTGCCAACAATTTTCATGTAAATGTGCTGCTTCTACAATATAATTACAATCATTACATAGCACCTTGTTTGTTGAGGTGCGGAGGGGAACATGTTATCTAACATTCCCTGACTCACTCAACTTGCATTAGCGAAGATCTGCTATGTGCAAGCACAGAGCAAGATGCTGCAAGGAACACGAAGACGAACAAAACATATCTTCTGCCTGTCACTTAGTACACAGCTATTAAAAATACTAGATATAAAAGTCTTTATCCTAATTAGTATTTTGAGACATTTATTTAAAGTTCCAAGTGCTATAATCCTTTGAAAGTATTTTATTAGGTCAAGGAAAGCTTTTCCCCATGCCCACACTTAATGGGAGACAAATTAAACCTGGATATTTGACTCCATAAAAAAAATCTAGATCATTTGCTAAACTTCTGTATTCATATTGGGGTATTTCTGTGATGCAGTCAGAGCCTAAAATTACACAGGTGACAAGCAAAAGAAACAATTCCTCTGAAATGTGTTATTCTTGAGTACAATGACCAAGGAGCCTGGGCAGTTTCAGGCATCCATGCTAAGTGCAGGAGAGTTGTGTAAGATATTCAGTGTTACAAACAAATATCAAGAGTTGTTATTTATATAACAAACTGCTAAGATCTAGCACTACTATGTTGGACAGTGCTGGGAATTACTTAATTGTCCAAATTAACTTGGATTTCTTAACTGCACATAAGATGCTTGCAGTTGACTGACTGTGTCTAACCTAGAGTCACTCAGGTAGAGTGAGTTCCATTTAAACATCCTCATTCCACCAGGATTAAGTGCTTAAGTCACTGCTGCTTTATTAAGGTACCTGCTTCCTTTTTTCTATTTCATGAGATGGGCAAACAGAATACATTAACATTCAACATTCATTTACCAAATGTTTATTGAGCATTAAAGTAAGGAAAGCACAGGATTAAAATGGATTGCTTATATTGAACTTTTACGTTACACAGCCACTGGCAAGAACATAAAAAATACTTGCACATCTACCATTCAGTCATTCTTAATAAAGATGTCTTTTCCGTAGTTATTTTAAAATAGGTTTTATATACTGAATGGGGATGTAATATACATTCATTAATAAGACAGGATAGGATAAAAATGTAAGTAGTTGATCTTTCAGTATTTCACTCCCTGAATTAACAACTAAATGAAGTTTGGATAAATAGTCATTTGAAACAATTTCATAGATGAAGGAGATAAAAAATTGCAACAATGCTAAAAGTTTGTCTTGAAACTCTCAAAATTCTTTACAAATAATATTCATAACATCATTGTGTGGGAGAAAAATGGTAATTTTATTGTCAAATGAGAAATTTAAGGCTACAGCAAGATATGTGTTCTATTTCAGATTCCATTAAATAGACTATGACTAATTATAAAACTTTTTGATGATTACAAGTCACTTGTCAAATGCATAAAAATTCAAATGATAACCTGCATCTTACAATACCCTCATAAGCCAAATATAAACAGTCTAAAAATTCACCTCTGAGAAAAATTATTATGCAAAACATTACGTAAAATTATTATGTAAAGATATTATATAGAAAACTCAGAAATAAATAAGATGATAAGAGGGAGCATCATGTAAGCAGAATAGTTTACCCATGCTTCCAACTCTAGGCATCAAAATTTAACCGCAACTCTATGGTTCTGTAAGTCAAAACTTTATACAGAAAACAGGTTAGCTTTCCCTCCCCACCAGTTTTTGCTTATATAGCATCCAGTTCATTCTCTCAGTTTCTGTGTTTTTTTAATATAATATTTTCACATAATAATTTTACATAATGTTTTGCACAATTTTGTGCAGTGGTAAATTTGTAGACTGTTTCTATTTGGCTTAGGAGGGTATTCTAAGATGCAGGTTATCATTTGAGTTTTTAAGTATTTGACCATTAAAGCACTGTTTATCATTATTTCAGCAACTATATTTTTCTTCCTTATTAGACATCGGATATTAGAACAAAAGTGGTCCAGTATATACAAATATTTTATGGCCATGTATATGAAGATGTCAACATTGATTATTCCCTCCCTGAAATGAATTGATAAATAGAAGCCTACTCTATAAATACAAATGCAATTATATTAATCTGAGTTATCAATAAAGAAATCATAATCTGCTATGTAAGCTTTAATTATTATGTAACAGATATTTTTTGTTTTGGTAGCATGTGGTTTCAGTCCAATTCCTTGCTCCTCTTTATTCATAATAGTGCAGACTGAAAAGGAGATGCTCCCTCCATCCACTGTAAAGAGTGTTGAGGAGTTATAGCTACATGCACGAACTACCCTGACTATGCACACTATTGTGAGATTGAGTCATGATGGATCCAAATGCACAAGAGAAAATCAAATGAACGACATACACTATTAAGAAGTCTGTAGGTCAGAAGGACACATATTCTGGGAAACTACAGAATTTGTTTTCTGCTTTCAATAGTTACAACTTTCAAAGGTAGATTTCTGCAAAGAATTTCACACATATATACCTCATTTATCTGGTTTTATTAGGGAATAAGGTATTCCAAATAAGTAATTTTTTTCCAGACAATTATAGCTTAGTCTTATAATTAACTCAACTTGAAAACATTCTAAACTTGAAGGGAACCTTGTAAAATGTGCTACAAACTTCCCTGGCTTCCTACAGCACAGTTATTATGACCATCAATGATGCCCTGTAGCTGGGAACCAATAGTGCTTCAGGAACTACCTAGTCAGCCGGCCCCTCTAACACAACAACCTGTTCCCAGACTCTCATGGTTTGGGAACTTCTTTATTATTTTCAAATAAATGTTCGGTATCTATTTTTCTATAACTTTTCCTTGCTAGGTTATAGGCATTCTCCTTCTGTGGCCAACCTGAACTAAACAAGACCGTGGCTGTCCGCTTTCAGTTGTGAGCTAGAATATCATATCACCAAGCTTCTTAGAATTGTACGTAAATTCACAATAAATACACTTTAAGGAGAGCCTGAAGGTTTCCCATTTTTGGCATAAAAATCAGGAACTTTGTTGCTTGGGCTTACTATGTCCTAGATATTTGAGGTTCACAGATAAGTCACTTCCTGATAAGTGAGGTTTTATTGTGCTGTTGAAATAAAACACAATGGTTTACAAAATTCAGCTGGGGGCTGCCTGACATACCAAAGGTAAATAAAACCTTTCAGAATGTTGATCACTACATCCCTGGTGGTTTTGGAGAGATTTCCTTTAAAAAAAAACAAAACAAAACAGGAGGATAGAGTCCTCTGGAATCTTTAACCTGGGTAATAAAATTTTGATGAGGGCAAGGTTTAGATTCAGTTTTAAGAGAACAAAGAAAAGATAAAACTCATTAGAATTAAAAAGAATTTTACCTCAATAAAATAGGAAATCTCTTGTAAGCTTTGATGGAACAGAAAAGTCTCTTAATCCAGCACATAATTCTCTTAAGACAGGATAGGTCAGTCTTGGGCCTGTACATTTAAAATTCATTAATGATCTTAGCACGAGAATTAGATTGGGCATTTTTTCCCCCACAATCAGACAAATTGTGAAAGAAAATCTTCCACCTACTTCTGCCTCTATCAGCTTCTGGAGGATTAGCTCATAACTCTTGGATTTGAATGACATTTTTTCTTCTTCACTGTCCATTGGGTTAACCCAAGAATCACAACAGCCCTATGAACACAGTACTAGCCCGCACAGATCCTGGTATGGGTCTTTTTGTCCTAGGCTCCATCATGTGAATGGATTGCCTTTGCATGTGCTCAGATGTCTAAAGCAGGACCTTCAGAACACCGTAGGAGGGAAAAATGGCTTGATATCTTCCAAAGCTTCCTAATGGGGAGCTAGAGATATTCTGGGTGGGACAATCATCCCCGTTACTGAGCTGTCCTATGTACTGTAGGGCATCTAGGAATCTTGGCCTCTGCCCAGTGTTCTCAATCATTGTGAGAACCAAAAATGTCTTGATATCTTTCCAAATGCCTCCTGGAAGGTGGTCCTGCCCCCAGTGGAGTGCCACTTTAGAAGCTGTGTTTAAACATCTATGGAAGCAACCACTAGCACCACCCCAACAAAAACATACAGGTTAAAATAAGGCCAGCACTGATAGAAATCCCATTAAATAGTTGCCGAGCCAACATGCAAAAGATGTTTAGGTTGCAAATTATCTGTTTATATGAAACACAAATATTTACACGTTATAATTGTGGTCATCAGATGCATTTCCTCTGACCCAGCCACTGCAATTGAAAGATGTTTGCTTGGAGCCTTTCTTACACAGTCTGCACACACCTAAAGTCTGCTGACGTTACTATATTTGCCTTTAAAGTATAAGCTCCATTAGGGTAGGGTCCTTGTCCCTCTTGTTTGTCCTTGTAATCACAGTGTTAAGCACAGCATTTGGCATAAGTGAGCACTGAAAAAACAAGCAAATGAAGGAACATAGCAAAGCCTCTACCTATCATTTAAGATACCTATAATTAAACAGGAGTGAGCTCTATCACATGTGATTGATGATGTTCAAATGGTCAGCAGAGGAAATTATTTACTTGTATTGAGTTACTTTTCTTACTCTGTCAAAAACCATCTTTTAAAAATTCTCTTGGCAAATATTTACTGTTTGTAACAACTGTGGTCATTTACTGAATGACACCTTCCCAAACTATGGCTTGCTTATATAATCAGGATTTGGCCGAGGCCTCTCTCATGCTCAGACTTCTGCATTCATTCATTCATTGATTCAACAAAATATGAGGACTTACTCTCTATATCTATATCTATCAGGCATCCCTCTAGATCCTGGGGCTGTATCCTAGCGAACAAGGCAGACATAACCCCTCCTGCCTTCAGGGAGTTATAATGACATTTCTGTATTTTTGACCCAAAGTCATCCTAGGTGCTAAACTCCTTGGGAGGGGTTTATATGCTCACTCCAGCAGATTTCAGAAAGTATATAAATTATTCTAATCTTATGTTTTTGCAGTCTTGCCCTCCATTCGAGGTAGATTATCAAAGTAGTTCTTTCAAATACTGTGCCGCCCAAAAGAGGAATCAAAAAATCATTGCCTATCCCCTTCTATGTAAATATCAATATGAAATGATGCATGTTTCTAAGCTTCACGTTCTCTTTCCCCAGATATGAAAAGACTAGCCCTTAACCCAGACTCTAATTCTTCTTTTCCCTTTGATTTCTGACGTGAATTCCACCACAGTTGAAGCCTAGTGGAAAAATTATTAAAAACAGTATAATTATCACATTTAATAGAGTAATTCCAGGATTTTCCCTATTAGGAAAACTGGCATCATTAAACTGTTCTATTTTTTAACATGTTTGAATGGATAAATTTGGCAGTTGTTTGTCATAACCTGACTTAACGTTATTCACATTTGAAAATGAAAAACAAAAAATAAATCCCGCATAGTACTTATCCTGTATTTTTGTAGCCTATAATTGTTCAACTGGGGAAGATATTTAACCAAAATGTTATCTTGCTAACAAGACAGTATTATTTAACTCTCTAACACCAAGAACTGAAACCGTTTTATAAGCTGTTTATTACCACTCACTCACCTAGTAAAAGAAAAATCATAAAACTATAAACTGCAGACAGGCTTGGCTCATAAACTCAAAAGGCAGGCAATTTCCCTAAGACCTGTGTGTGCTCTGGCAATCTTTCTTAGAAGATTAATGGCTCAAGGAAAAAAAAATCCTTCTCTTCTTCCATAGAAAGAAAACAGTGGCTGGACATATGGCTGCATAGCTACATTCTTTTTCCTAGCCTCCCTTGCAATTTTGAAGAGCTTTGTGACTATTTTTTCCCCAGTGCAATCTGAGTGGACCTGACAGGTGCTACTTCCATGCCTGACCACAAATCTCCCACATTTGTTCCTCCGTATTCTTTTGACCTTCCCATGGACTGGAATGATGCTAATCAGAGCGATCTCAAAAAAGACCACATGAAGTAGAACTTAGTGACCTAGAACACCTGTTGAAGAGTATTAAGTGAACAATACATAAACTTAAATATTCCTTGAGCCACTGAACTATGAGGGATCTTTTGTTAGAACAGCTCAGCATTTCCTGTCTAATGCACAGTCCTGACGAAGTCTTCAGCATATTAATTCTATTTTATGTCTTCTCACATACCTTTAAGATAATGTTAACATTATTATAGCTCCTGTTTTTTTAAATGCTTTGTTGTTAGTGTTACACCCAATGTTAGGCCCATTACCTGAATCATATTATGTATTCACCACAAATTCTGTCAGGTGGATCACAGTGTTGTACCTACTTTATAGAAGTGAAAATTGAGCTCCTTGAATAACTTGGTGGATCTGAGATGAGAATTCCAGTCTGTCTGACTGAATGCCTATGCTCTTTGTTCTGAACTGATAATTCTTTATTCCTCTGGAGTTACACTATCTACTTATGTAAATTAACAGTAGCCCAGAGGTCCAGTATCCAAAAGAAATGATGTTATGAGTAAAAATAGCTTAATAAAAAGAATCCTAACAATATAAATTTTATTTAGATGACCGATACCCACTTGTTCTTATTGCAACAGTACAAGTCAGTTTGAGATGACTGCTGTAAACTGCAGATTTATATTGCAAAAATTAAACTGCAGAAATTTACTGGGTGGTTGGCGCCTTTAGCCAAGAAACCTTGCCCTTGTTTTCTCCTAGAACAACACAAAGGATGCATATAGGAAGTGACAATGAATATCACTTCAATGAATATCCCTTCAAGGGAAGATCAAGTTATTTCACGCATCTTGATATTAGAAAACCCCAAAGGAGTCCCTTCATCCTTTGTTAAGGACACAAAGAAAGGATACATCAGGATATAATTGGTGCTAAAAGATAAACTTTAGACAAATTCAGTTTAAACGAGTTTAATTGAGCAAAGAAAGATGTTTGAATCAGGCAGTTCCTTGAACCAGAATAGGTTCAGAGAGACCCTGGTGTCATGTGGTCATAGAGAATTTATGGACAGGAAAAGGAAAGTGATGTACAGAAAACAGAACGAGGTATAGACACAACTATACTGGTTAGAGCTTGGCGTTTGCCTTATTTGAACACGCTTTGAACAGTTGACCACTTTGATTGACCAAAACTTGGTGACTGGTACAAAAGTAGGTTACAGTCTTTTTACAAATCCAGTTAGGTTACAGTTCACTATGTACGGAGAAACTTTTAGGCAGAACATAAGATGTGTAAGGGGGCAGATTTAGGCTAAACTTAATTTAACATTGGTAAAAAGAATATTTTGGGATGGTAGAAATATAAATTCCTTGGATGGGAAGTCCTCACATCAAAATGGAATTTGAAGAATTGATTGAATGATAGAAGAAACACAAGCTGTCAAAGTAAGAAACTTCTAAATAAATTGCAAAAATATGTTTGACTATAATAATACCTGTCACTGGAGACATCTCAGAGTATTTGTTCACCATAGGTTCTGAATAATTTTTTTCCATTTTGGTATTATAGCCTTTCATGTACTTTCTTCCAGGTGCTTTTATATCTTTGTCTATAATTTTCCCACATATCATCCTGCACACATTTACTAAAGCCTCCGGCAGTCAGTCCATCAAGTACATTACAAACTCTACTGCTGAGTTACAAGTGCACAGATGAAGTTATGCACAGATCAGAATGATAGGAAAGGGGTGCTCAGAAGAGAGTGGTAAGAAGAGGTGTCCTGGAATAGATGATATTTAAGATAAAACTTGGTATAATAGGACAAGTATTACACCAATTAATAAAAATTCATTCTATAAGTAATTACTTCTTAAACAGCAGCCACGAGGTTTCCTAAACTATTAACTGACACTCAAGCCCTTCACACAGCTCCTTATGATTCAACCATTTTCTTATCATTTGGCCAGGTAACTTTCTAAACGGACTATTTTCTAATTTGAGGTCAGGATGTCCTACCTAAGTTTTAATTTGTTTACAACAGAAACTCGTATTTAACCAAATACAGTAATTCTTGTTAGTGACTAAACTGCCCTTGTACAAATGGACCTCCAGCACCCTGAAGCTCAACGCTCACACAATACACAAAGCTGCCCTCCAAACTTCCTGCTGAGCACTTCAGAGTTTAAAGTGATAATGACAACACTCCTGCTCTCCAAGTTCAGCCAAGCACAGGTCTGACCAAAATCCGTCTCCTAAAAGAACAAGAGAGAAAAAAAAAAAGATTCCCTTTAAATTCACTACTACTAACTTGCCAAGGGTGAAAAGGTAAGATTTGACCCCAAGTAATGATTCCCCTTTCTTTACCACAGAGTGCCTAACATAAGTAGGCAAACATTGAGGGGCCTAGTTTACAAACACAAATATGTATGTGGCCTTCTGCACTAGTGAGAAATACTGTCTGAGGTCCTGGTAGCTACATGGCTCAGTCCCCAGGTTGTCCCTAGCTGCACCTTTGGGAGAAGCCACCTTTACCGAGCATTTCAGTATTGATGTTCATTCAGCACCTCTTTTCACAGAGCCACCAGTACAGTGTTGGTGTCCCACAGAAATCATTTTCCCTCTATAAGGCTAACCACTCAATACCAAGGTCAAGTTATCTCAGCCCTGCATAAATCTAGGGAAGGGCTAACTTATAAAATAGAAGGCACATCAGAATATGTATAAACTTCCTTTGTGTTCTGTAAATTACTCCTTGTTAAATGAAGTTGGTGTTTAAAGGCTAACTGCATTTATCAAATTAACTAAATCCATCCATTTTGGGCTAATCACATATTCCCTGGTCATTCCTTCCTTCCTTCCTAACATTGAGGTAACAATGAAGCAACATATAAGCAAATTGATTCTAGTTATTAACTTCATAGTTTAAATTTTTATGACCTAGAAATTGACTTCTCTGCAGAATTTACTACTCAGCTGTCCAGATGTTTCATTAACTAAAACACACTGTATATTTAAAAATTCTATGAAATGAAAAAGAGTCAAGGACAAATGAATATAAGATTTATCCTTTTCCAGAATAGCGGCTGAGCAAAAGTCCTCCATGGAGTGGTGGTGATGGGGAATTGATCAGGCTGAGAATTAGGAAAAAAGTGCCAATAAAATACTGTCTTCATAATGAGAGAGAATTGATGTTTGGAAAACCAAAATAAAACAAAAGGAATGTAACTCTCAAAATGAGAATTAATGATAAAAAGCATTTAATATCAATTAGTGCAGATAATGGGTATATGGATACCTTCTTCTTGAGTGGTAGTTTAAAATAACCCAAAAGTTGGTAATCCAGTACAATTTTGCAAGACAGCGAAATCTATAGGTGTCTATTTAAATTATAAGACCCTTACCTTACCCTTTTTTTCATAGTGTTACTTTAAACATCAGTGTTTCTAATAGATTAAAAACATTATTCTACTTATAAAATTGTTTGAAAACATGGTATTAATACTTCTAAAATGCGGAGCAAGCCACGCATTCTCAAAGTAAGAATTGTGCACCCTATGTTTTCTTAAATTGCTTTCCATGCTTGACCAAAAGGTAGCGATTTGATTTAAAAAAAAAAAAAAACAACAACAACAGAGGAACAAGAATGTTTTTAATGGGGAAAAAATGAGAGCAGCCCTTGCATTTCTAAAGTTTCCTGTTTGTTTCCAGTTTCCTAATCAGATTCCCCTGCAAAGCTTTAAAACATACAAACCTCCTAGGATCCTGAAGGGCAGTTCCTTTCATTTTAAACTGCTCTTTGGGAAATTCTGATGCACATCTTTGGTAGAATTTACTGCAAACTTAAACCGAATGCAAGATCCAAAAAGGCAAGGATTTTGGATCCCGAACCAGCTCCCATAACAGTGCCTGGCAGACACAAGATGCTCAATAAATAGTTGTGCAATGAATGATATCTACTGAGTCCCTTGATAAGAAAATAATACTAGAAATTAGTCCACTTAAATGTGGGAAAAATGAAATAATTCTTATTTTTACAGGATATAAGAGCTAACTTTGATTTTTCTTTTAATTTCTTCAATTATTCACCAAAATTAGCCAAATATCTTGTTAATGGATTGAAATATTTAGAGTTATAGGGGCAAATCTCTAGTAAGACTTTTAAGTCTGGGAAGGCAAACAGACAAAAGAAATCTCCCTATTTAAATACATTTTTTAGATCCTTCGGACTCATAACTGCATCCTGACTGGGGATGAAACACTTAGAAAGAAAAGAGAGTTGATACTTGTTAATAAGATAGATAAATCTTCATAACAGTATTTTAAACTTTCTATGAGACACAATAATTATAGAATCCTTCTACCTGTCTGTGTATATTTTGCTTTGTACACACAAGTATGTTTTCTTATAACAAGTTAAGCAGAGGTAAAATGGAAGTAACAATCACTTCGTATAAGATGTGTTTGTCCTTAGCCAAGTTATTTATTCTCTGAGCCTCAATTTCATCACTTGTACCATTACACTTGTATCACAGAGTTTTGAAAATTAATCAAAAACTCATGTGAAAGTGCCTGGCATAGAACAGATGTGCAGGAATATGGCTTTACACTCAGTCTCTATCAACACCAAGAATAAGCTCATGTTTTAATTATAAAGAGTTACCTTCATCTGTATATTAAGGTATACAGGTGCCCAGCTCTTAACAGCTTGTATCTGGGCAGAATGCCCTATTATTGTTCCACAAGAAAATGCTCAACTTTGATCAGCATTATATGGATAAAGTCATTCTGGGATAGAAAACATGAGGGCATTTCTGATTTGACACCATTTCCTTTAGGAATTAAGTGAAATGATTAGTTACAGTGACACCTGAGGGTCCAGCCCTGGGGACAGAAGAGGTGAATATTTACAACGCACTCACATTTCAAAGGAGATTATAACTTTGGAAGGAAAGTTGTCAAGATAAGAAGAGTCTTCAAGACAAAGAAGTCAGCCATATCATATTATACTCTAAGGAAAATTATAAGAGACCATAATACTAAACACAGGCTGCTATAGGTCCTTTTAGGAATTCTTTTTTTCTTTTTTTTGTGGAAACTGGGTGATGCTCTGTCACCGGATTAGAGCGCAGTGGCATTATCATAGCTCACTGCAACCTCAAACTCTTGGGCTCAAGTGATCTTCCTGCCTCAGCCTCCTGAGAGTAGCTGGGACTACAGGTGGGTGCCACCATGCCAAGCTGATTTTTTTTTTTGTAGAGATGGAGTCTCGCTGTGTTGCTCAGAATGGTCTGGAACTCCTGGCCTCAAGCAATCCTCCCACCTTGGCCTCCCAAAGTGCTGGGATTATAGGCATGAGCCACTATGCTTGGCTAGAATTATTATTCTCAATATGAAGAGTAATATATAACCTTTCCATAGTACTTAACCTGCACGTCTTGCAACCACCACTTTCAACTTTGTCAACAGTTATTATATAGATGACTGAAGTCCTTCTCCTCTCCAATTTAGCCTTCACCATATTGCCAGTTATTTTTTTTTATATGATGCATCTGATCATGTCACGTTCTTGCATAAAAACCTTCAATGGCTCCCATGTGGTTGCAGACCAAATACTAAATTCTTTAGCATGTCATATAAAGACATTAGCAATCTGGCTCTCCAATCTGTTTCTCTAACCTCATCACCATCTCCTCCCACACCTTTTCTGCCTCTCTGTGTCATATCTCACGACACAACCACATCTGACTCTTCCCTGCTCCCTCGATGCTCCAAACCACCCCTTCTTCCATGTCCTTGCACAAAGCAGATCCCTTTGCTGGCAACGTCCTCTTCCTCAATTTCTGCTCCCTGATCTCATGCAAGTCTCAGGATCCAGTTCAAACGGATCAGCTCTTCATGGACAACTCCCCAAAAGTTTGTTATTCTCTTTTCTTTCTGAATTGCCACAACTTTAAACACTCTCTCTGAACTGACGTTTTCCATGGGTATTTACCAACACTACCGATCCTTACATCCAACTATGTGCCTCCTCAGTGTCTCCCCATGGATATTTAATAAGCATCTTAACATTAAAATCTCTAAAACAAACCCTCTCCTACCAATCTGTCCTCTCGTCTTCCCAGTCTCTGTAAATCTCCCCTTGCCGGCCACCCTCTAACCACGCTGGCCTCCTTGCTCTTTACTGAACAAACCATTCATGCTCCTGCCTCAGGACATTTGCACCTGCTGTTCCTTCTGCCTGAAACGTCCTTTTCCATAGCCACTGGCTCTCCCACAACTCCTCCAGGTCATCACTCAGCTGTCACCTCTCAGTGAGGCTTTCTTTGACCTTCCTATCTCCAATTACAATCTGCTGACTCCCCCATCACCACCCCATCCCACACATCTTCCCTTTTCCTATTTTTCCCATAGTATTTATCATCTACTTATACACTATATATTCTACTTACTTTTTTTTTTTTTTTTATCTATCTCCCTGACTAGAAGTTGAGCTGGATAATGGCAGGGACCAGGTCACTTTTGTTCACCCCTGAAGCCCCAGGGCTTAAGGACAGACAGTGTCTCAATGAATGAAGCAGATATTAATTTTTCCATTAAAATGGAGGTCACTGAGGCAGTGAGAAATTGAATTACAGTTCTGACCAGCCCAAAAAGGGAGTAAAACGTGGTGGTTAAAAGCTCTGGTTTGGATCTGGGTTCTAATTCATACATACTGGATCTGTGACCCCATAATGTGTGAGCTCCTATGCCTTGGTTTGCTCGATGTGAAGTGGGGGACTCGGACACCTCGTGTGGAAGGTTGTGTGGGATATATGGATACATATATGAAGTGTCCCTACAAGGCCTAGCAGGTATTAAGGGCTCAATCCATGTTAGCTGCTACTGTTATCAGAACCAGCTCCCAGGACTCTTATGGTTTGGGCCACCCTCATTAAGATCACACCACCTATCTCTATAGTTCTATTATTAAGAAACATGAGTTGAGTGCTCTGTTGGATATTGGGAATTAAAATTCAAATGAGAAATGGCCTTTGCCTTGGAGAATAGACATTAGACAATGGAGAAGACCAACAGGTAAAGCATCAAACTGAAAAAACAAATCTAAAATACAATAAAAAGTAATGGCAAATGGCATTATTGGTCCCTTGTTGCTAATGTACAAAAAAATCTTTTTCCTTTGAAAACCCACTGTAATGTTGAGTTTAAATTATCAATAAAATAAGTAGTAAAATGAAGACATCCTCATTACCTAAACAATTGTGAAAGTTTCCATGTAAATAGAAGACTTTCTTTTTTTTTCCTGACTGGCTTTGCTTTGGGCTCCAAATCATGGCTTCATTAAATATGACAAGACATTGAACATAGCCTGACATGACTTTTTCTTTCAATAAATTATGAAAAGTGGTAGCTTTCTGTAAAGATCTATCTTCAGTAGATGAGGATTAGATGGAGACAGATGACAGTAAGTATAAGTAAAATGGAAGACAGTAATAACATTTTGTGGTTTTATTTCAACTCTCATAGGGCCATAGTTTCTGAATGAATCTTTTTAGAGATTTAAAAACAGACACCAGGCTCTTGTTTCCCCAATTGTCATACTTGCAACATGGAAATCTTATTTTATTTGTATATCTTTTATTTGTATATCTATTAATAATCAAATGAATTCAAGAAAAATTAAGACGGTTGTGACAGATTAAACATGATCACAACTTGTTTCCTGCCAGTCCCATCAGGGGAGTCTATTTCCTCACCCTCAAGTGGCACCAGCTTTGTGATGTGCCTCGAAACACAGGATGTGAAGAGCATGACATTTGTGACTTCTGAGGCCTGCTGCTTCCTGCTCTCCCTATCTTGGACTGGCAAGGCTGTCATAAGAAACTGAACTATCCTGCTGGATAGGCCATGGGGACAAGAACTTAAACACCTGCGGACAGCCTCGATAGCTGCCATAATTGTGAATGAAAAAATCTTGGGCCATCATGCCCCAGTTGAACCTTTTGACCCCAGGCAAGATCAGAAGAAGACCTGCCTGGCTGATACCAGCCCAAATTGCAGAAATGTGAGCAAATGGATGGTTATTGCTTTAAGTCACTTAATTTTGGGGTGGTTTGTTACATAGCAATAGATAATTGAGACAGCAGTTCTTCACATAAGTTCTTCAATGACAAAAATACCTTCTAACACAAAAATGTCCTTTTCATATAAAATTTCCCTTGTATCCAGTTTATCCAAAGCTATATGAACAGAGAGGGAACAAAAATAATGTGTGTGTGCTGTAGTGGTAAGGCAAGAATTGTAACATTCTGTTTGGAGAAGTGTGATAAAGCTTTGGTTATTGCAAAAGTGGCTAGAGAGGATAGCACTGACAGGAAGAGAGAGACTGAAGAAATGTACAGAAGCCAGAACTACCATGATGTATGGGTCTGACTTTGCTTTGTGCAGAGAGTGTTTGAGGGGTAGGCAGAGATGAGATTGATGGGTAAAAGAAAATCAGATTCATTTTCTAAAAGAAAACCTCCCTTTCTTCTTCTAATCCACTGCAACTCTCATAAACTCTGTCCTTGTGAAGCTATATATAGCTTCTGACCATGTTTACGTATCAAGATGTGTGTGTGTGTGTTTGTGAGTGTACAGTACATATGTGTGCAGCGTGGGTGCTTGTTGTCAAAAAATAAAAAGGCTTTAATTGATTGAATTCAAGCAATGTTTGATTGGCTTCGGTGATGGAATTCCTTTCATTTATTTGTTCAAAGTCAGCTGCCTTACCAACAGTTTGTAAGACAGCTGATGGGGTTCAGTACATGCTACCCCAAAATATGGTACCATGGCAGTTGAGAGAACAGCAGAAGCAGGAGGGTCACTTTCTGTCCTTCTCCTGCCCTTCTCCCCTGAAGCAGGCCATAAAACCAAGAAAGAATTTTCTAATTGAAGTAGGTCATAAGACCCTCATGTGAGAGGTGCCCACACTATACCCAGCAAAAAGGAATATCCTTATCTCTGAAGACACAAGGACACAGAGATTTTGAACAAACAGGCCTTGCTAAATCCCCCCTGGTTTATTACCATTAGATTACGCCCTTTATCCTCCAATCATATTTCTCCATGACTGTCTTCATCAAACCTAAGCATAAAGATACATAAATTTACCTGTTTCTTTGGATCTTCATTTATGAAGGTTCCTGTGTCACATAAAATTTATGCTAAATAAATTTGTGTGCTTTTCTCCTGTTAATTTGTCTTTTGTTATGGACACCTTAGCCATGAACCTAGCAATGGGAAAGAATGATATTTCTTTTCTCGTATACGAAAGAGCTGAGAAGAGCGATATATGAATACATCAGGAACAAAGAAAATCAGGGAAAATGATAAGATTAAGCTGAGGGTATCATTTTTAAAAATAACAATGATTTATTTAACTAAATTTAACCTTCACCCTCACCTCACTGCATGTTTATAAAAACATCCTCAATGTCAACTTCCTTGGTAGTCAGTGGTACCTCAGAGCAAGCTAGAATATCTTGCCAACATTCCAAACTCCCAGCTTTGAAAACTGATAAACAATAGTAAGGAAAAAAAAAAGATTTTTCCTCAAATTTTAGGCAAATCATTTCACAGTATGATTTTGAAGCAATTTCCAGTTGTTGTATTGAAAGACAATAGTTTTCTTAACTTCAGTTTTAACCTCTAAAAATCTTGGACTAGAGAACATCCTATTCCTTTGTATTATTTCTGCCCCAACAGGAAGTAGAATGTTGTTTGACAGAAAGTGACTTTGCAAGAGACTCCTAAATATTTCACAGCAGGCTAACTCTTCTCTACTAAAACTAACCCATTGTGCCCCAATGTCTTTGGGAATATATCCCCTCTCTATCACTCTTCTGACTCCAAAGCTAGCACATTTATTACGTTAATGCCCAGAGAGAGGCGAAGCCCCATACAAACACACATCTCCCTGGGCAACTCTCTGTTGAAAAGCATCTCATGTTTGTTCCTTAAGCACCAGGACAAAGAGCAAAGTCAACCGGCCTCTGGTTGTGTAGCACCCACCAGCCAGCAGAGAGTAAGAACAATCTGAATGTATCAGTATCTTTAGAAAACATTTGATTGCTAAAGAAAATAGACACTAAGTCTTTTGATATCATTTTCACTATTTTCCCTGAGATGACTGGGACATGCCCCATTTTTTCAGTATAGTCTTTAAAACTAGCGCAAAAAAAAAAAAAAAAAAAAATCCTCCAGCATGTGAGTGAGGCTCTCTGGGTGTATAATATGATGCTGAGCTCTTCAGAATAATACAAGAAGCCAGCATTATAGCATTACAGCTGAGTTGGCTGTTTTCCAGACTGTGTGGTGAACTTTAGCATTCACCACCTTCATTCAGTGTGAATCCTCTAGTATCTTGTGCACAAAGGGAGTATCTTGCCTAAAAGTGAATGCAATTTATCTTGCCTGACGAAAGTTTAAACAGTTATGTGATGTTATGGTGAAAGACTGTTACAGTTGGCTTTGACTGGTATGATTCTGAAAGAGAAAAGCTTTTGGATTTTTTTTCTCAGATAAAAAGGGCAATACAAGTACAAGTTCTGAACTCCTATTAATAGTCGCTGCAAGCACACCAGCAAAGCCCAGTGCACACTCGTTTTCAAGTGCTTCTGAAATGACAGGGAACTTTCAAACAGAACTGGGCAATGCATTTTTCCAATGCCGATGCGTGCTGGTGCTGCTGTGCCCTGTCAAATACATAATATTGAAAAGCCCAACTGGGCACCTACTTGCTACAATGTTCTTGGCTGTTCTCCACCCATCGTGTCCCAAGATAGAATCTGCTCAGAGCACCAAGTCTATTCTTAGGTGCTTCCTATAGTGAATATTAACAAAACTATTGAAATCTATGGGAACTGGTAGGGATGATGTAAGGGGAGGGCGATGCAAAAATCTTCCAGGAGCAACCTTAGAAGAGACATTACGTATACTGTGCTTTTGCGGTGACCAAGACTTCTAGCTCACCAATGAGACTTGAGTGAAGTTGGCCATATGTGGACGAATATTTTGCAGCCCTTTTCTAACAGATACATAATCCTTTGAATAATATCTGGTATTTACACAGTACTTCTCTTTTTTAAAATTTCAAAAATATTAAAGGTGTACAAATGTTTTAGGTTACACGGATCATTTTTGTAATGCTTGAGTCCTGGCAATAGGTGTGCCCATCACCCAAATAGTGTTCATAGTACCCATTAGGTTGATTTATTCCCCTCCCCTCATCTCCCCCACCTCCACCCTGTTGCTTTCCACTGAGTTTTACTTCCCTTTGTGCACTTGTGTGCTCATCGGTTAGTTCCAAAGAACTAAAAGTAGACTTACAATTCAATCCAGCAATTCCACTACTGGGCATTTACCCAAAGGAAAAGAAGTCATTTTATCAAAAAGACACCTGCACTCGAATGTTTATTGCAGCACAATTCACAATTGCAAAGATATGGAATCAACCCAAGTGCCCATCAAAGCAGAAAAAGAAAAAGCAAGGTCCAAGCTACCCTGCAGGGCTTTAGTTTTAGACTATATGCTTGGGACTTTAGAAAATGGCATTTGAAACATTCGAACACCTCCTGTAACTATGGTTAGTTTTTTCTTTTTCTCTAAAAAGATTTGTAGCAATCATCCTGACAGTAGCATTATCACAATTTTCATGACTAATCTTGGATTTAGTGGTTAGATCTAAACTTTTATTTTCTGTGGAAAATTTATTTTGTGAAAACAGATCATTACAAAGGGGCTTTACTCACTACTCACGGTGATAAAGAGCAATAATTAAGTTGTAAAATTTATTTTGTCATATTATTAAAATGTGAGCTGAAGATTCTTGTACTAACTATGCCCTAGACAACTAATGATTTTAAGTGGACTTAGGCATATCATTCTAATTATGTATATTTTAGTATAATTGGAGAAATAATTTGTATGAGGAAAATAGATATTACATCAATATATAATTAGTTGGACAGAAGTTAGTTTTGGGGGAAAAAAATCCCTAAAATGAGCCTATAACAATAAAGTATTTAAAAATACTTCTGCAGTAGCAGTAATTCTATACAAATATACAAATATAAATGTGTTACATAAGTGTATTCACACATTTTCAGCAAGATTGAACTTTCATGCATAACTAAATTGGGAGCAGAGAATCGATTTCTATGACTATCCAGTGGAATATTTTAAGTGGATTCCAAGTTGCAGCCATTTTTATAGGCAATTTCTTTACAAGTTACTTTATTACACCTTATATTTAAGGAAACAAAACATTGATAACACAGTGCTGCCAATGCAATGCTGGAAATGCAAATTTTATTGGCATCATCTGTTATGGAACTAACATCAGCAAGATCAGCAATTAATCTTGGAAAAATTTCAAAATCAAAAAATCTGAGATGGAGTTTCAAAACTAGGATATAAAGTAAAATCTGTAGCATTCTGTATTAATATGGCAGACATGTTCAACATCTTATAATATATTCTAAAATAAATCCTTTATTCCCACAGCAAAAACTACAAATACACCAATGTCCTCACATATAATGCATGTGAAGCTGGAGTCATTTGTTTTAGGGAAGTATCAAAGTGGAGATGGAGTTAAATAATGAAGTATCAAGTCTTCAGTTGCTGTTATTATTGTTAATATTATTATATTAATATTATTATTCTTAACCTTATTCTTCAACTAATAGTAATAAAAGAGGCTGTATTAGTTTATTAGGTGTATTAGTAGAGATGGCAGGGTTTGAATTCTGGGTGTATCAGTCTAGCTTCTGGGCTTTGGGGCTGCTTATTTCTTTTCTATACCACCAGTTGCTCCTATGACATATCTGCCTGCAATAGTGAATAACACCATCCTTATGGACTTTTGTGAAGATTAGAGGTGTTAAGATTAGAGTGTTAATACAAAGCACTAGAGCTACATATGGCACATAAGAAAAGTACAGTTTATACCAGCTGCTATTATTGAGTCAAGAGCATAGTGACATTAGGTTTGGTTTAATTCTCCTTGCTCTTCAGGTTCAAATCTCACGTGGGGTTGGGGAGAGGTACTGAAGTAGGGAATCAAGTTGTCATTAATTTATTTTTCCAGAGTGTCTGCAAAACGATTCCTTATTGACGAAGAGTATGACCAGAAAACATCATGGCACATACATGTATCTCCAAAGAAACCCTCCTGTGTGGTCTCAGTTGCTCAATTATTTCAGCATAGCTGCTCTCTGATGTGTTTGTGTTAGCGTAAATTGTATAATAATGTTAATCTGTCAGCATTCTTCTGAGGAGGAGAGCATTTTTCTCCAGGTGACACATTCTCAATGACAAAAGAAGGAAAAATAATTGAACCAAAATCAGTCCTCAAGAGCCAATGATCAATAACATACTACAGATGGTCAGAAAAAGAAACGTGACAGCAACTTAGACCTCCAACAAAAATACTGTTTCATTTATTATTTTTTTTTTTTATTCATTGCTTTGATTAAAAAGTAATGAATCCATGTTTGGGAAACAAAAGTTTGACAGTGATCTGTTTTGACAAAAACATTCAAAACTCTTCCATGATTTAAAATTTGGCTTATCGTTTTTAAAAGAATAATAAACTCGGTAAAAAAAAATTGTCTCTCGTTTAAAACTTATCAGCTACATGAAACATCTGTAGTTGCAGCAGATAGACAGTATCGGAGGCAAGTGCTGAACATGAGTATTTGGGAGTATAGGAAACAGACACAGGCAATGTGCTCTGAATACCCTATTTATGCATCAAGAAAATCAGTATCATCTATAATGTGGTAATAGAAACTATTTTACTTTTGCTTCAAAAGAAGACCCACGCAGGACAAGTGGAGTTAACTTCAGTCACATGACACTGACCTCACCAGGGTGACATTAGAGATGATAAACTAATGTTACATTGATTTTATAATAAAGTTTCTGTTTCTGTCTCTGAGCACATATATTCAGTCTATTTTCTCCCTCACAAAAATAGGCAAATCAAAAGTATGATAATTCTTTTCCTCTTCTAACATAACTACTCTTTTGCAACAAATGCAAATGCCCTATATTTCAAATGAATACACCCTATGAAATAGGAAATTTTTTTTTCAATTTTAAATAATGGAAAATTTCCAACATACACAAATGTAGAGATATATTATAATGAATTCCGTCACCCAGTTTCAATAATTGTCAACATATGGCAATCTTACTTCATTTAAGTTCCCACCTACTTCTCTCTATCTTGGGTTGTTTTGAAGCAAAGCCCAGATATCACATCACTTTGTCTGCGTGCTCACCAGTACATGTCCCTAAAAGATACTTGAGAAAATGTATAACCAGTATACCAATATCACAGCTTAAAAAATAACAAAAATTCTCTAATATTCACTAATAAAATTTCTCTTTATCATAAATGTTATTTTATGGTTAGCTTGTTCAAATCAGGATCAAAATAGGGTCCATATATTGTATTTGTTTGGTCTTCGGTCTCTTAATCTGTAAATTCCCCCTTTTTTATCACTTCGTTGAAAACCTTGATTTATTTTTCATATGCAAGTTTCTCATCAGCTTTTCTGCTAACGGTTTGGGCAGTGTTGGATGATAACTGTCCAGATTCATTATTTCACTTAAGGGTTAAAAAATGTGGATTCTTCATCAGCTATTAACTGGAATTCTTCGAAAAAGGTAACATTTCCCTCATCAGTTACTCGGTATAGCCTGAGGTACAGTTTCCAAAGGAAAGCCAGAAAAAAAAAAATGCTCGATTCTTTCCATTTACTACTTCTCAGAATGTTGACTTGTGTCCCACTCCTAACATTCTCCAAAAGTTAATAATTTTCTTGTGCTATTATTATAAATCCAAGGAATTATAACACGGAATGTGTTTCAATTAACTGTGAATATTCTTTTTGATTTTCAAATTCTGCCACTGTTCACTAGTGCCAGTTCATTCCAGTTGGCTCCGAGTCATTTCAACATGACCCCAGCAGTCTTGGCTTCTTAGTCGTCTGGTGCAAAAAGATACTCCACACCCACCCTGCAGGCTTCCTTTCCCATACCTGGAGAACGTCATTTCTCCAAGAAGAACTATTTCCGCTAAGTGGTAAAGTGATTTGTTAAAGGCCAATATTTGAATGCTTTAAGTGTTCATTGTGATTAGGCTGGTTGCCTTTCATGAATAAAAGTTTTGCTTTATAAAGCTAGAGATGGAGGTAATAGTAATGTCGTGGATAAAAATAACTGACAATTGACTAGTGCCTTCTACATTGTGTAAAAGTGTGGAAAGTCTCCAGGGTGCAATCATTTCTGTCATTCGAAAAAATGCTTAAATAAAAATAAAATTTGGAGTCACAACATCTAGAATCACGTTTAATATCTTACACTAAGGAGCATAAAAGAGGACATACTTTATATTAAATCAAATTAAATGAAATAAGATATGTAAAAGGGCCTAGGAATGACTGACCTCTTATAGATGCTTAGTAAGTGTTTATTTCCTTTCCCTTCCTTGTCTTCTCTCTAAGTAAGGGAAATGTAGTGAAGCCATACATAAACCAATATATCAACTCAATTTCCTGTTTAATCCTCACCCTTCAATTTTATTTCAAAATTTTTTTCCTCCAAAAATAAATATAAATATGCTTTGTGATAAAGTGACAGTACCTTTATATGCATCTACAGAGAGGCTGGTAGCAAAATTAGCACTTATTAATAGTCTCTAACTTATGACTACCTAACTTGAAAATGACTAAATAATTATCCCTGAAATATTTCTCAGATGCTAACTATGTATCAGGTAGGTATATACCTGCAAATATCCACTTGCTCACTGTTAAGGGAACTTCTTTTGCCTTAATTCTCTCCTTTTGTTCGTAAGTCTTTGAGATAGCTGGGGAAAACTCTGGAGTCTTCATTTTGGATTTTCTTTTGCATCCTTCTTGCCCTTGGAGCATCCTCCTACTATGCATACTTCAGGGAGCTGTCCAGATGCTGGTGCTGTACCCAGTCTCCACTTTGGCTTAAGGGTGGTTGATGTAGTTGGTGGTAAGGTTTGGGATTAGAGGCCACAGAGAGGTTTGTAACTCAAACGGTTAGGGAACAAAAGAATGTAGTCAATCTAATTAAATGACCATGAAACAGGAGATAAAAGGATAAGATGCCATAAAAATCTTTATTGAATAAAATGGCATTTAGGCAATGGTGAGATATGGAAGGAAAATACCATCACTTCTAGGAATGTAAGCAATCTTAAAATAACATTTGATTCTCTTTTTGGATAAAGTTAGCCCAATTAAACAAACAAAATGAGATATTAAGTATGATTATCTAAATGGTATATGTTTTAAAGACTTCAGGTGAATCACCGAACTTCATCAGGACAAGGGTAGAAGGCAGACCAAGTGCAAATCTCAAGCAAGCTGTGCCCCAGAGCTATGTCTCTGAGCACTTTCTAGATTCAGAGATTCTTCTGAGTTAGAACTAAAATGTAAGAGTTGCTAAATAATTGTGTTTGGACCTAATTATTTACATTTACTCTTTATAATTTAGAAATGATCCTTATAACATAGTTTCATGTATATTTTAAAATGTAAAACACAGCACATATGGCTAAATACTGGTTAATTTTTCAGTTTTGGACTGTCATTTCTCTGCCAAACCATCAAGGCCAGAAATAAAGATTTTTAAGTGTTTTTGAGGAAACAATCTTAATGGCTATATAGAGATCATAAATCGTTGGCAATAGATGCATTTGAATCTAAACCAAAATTAAAATGTTTTAAGTTGTCTAACTGCTGCCAGATAATTAAAAGGGGAAGATTTGTACAAGAAAATGTTCACAGTTTCCACATATATTCACACTCACTCCACTCTGTCCTCCCTCCCCTACTCCTCTCTCTCTGCTCCTGTCTTGTTCTTGCTCACATGCAAACGTGCATACAGATTATCACTTTACTAATGGCATGTAAAAACTGTGTCAGAATCAACCACTGAATTATTCAGTTATGAACAGATCATCAACTGGGATCTTCAACTATTCCCTGGCTATCTACACTTGATGGTCCACAGTACATAAAGCTCAAAATGTTAAACTAAATTTATCAATACCTCCTTCCCCAATGTCCCCTCCTTTTTTTTTTCTCTCATGCAAAGAATGACTCCATCCTTTTCTAACCACCTAAGTCAAAAACTTAAAGTTACGTTCTCTTCTTGTTCTTCATCCTCTGCATTCAGTTGGCTCCCAAGTCCTATAAATTCTACCTGGTTAACATTGCTGAAATCCTTCACTTTCTTCCTGATGCTACCGCCTTAGTACAGCTTTCATCAATCCTCTCTTAGACCATTGCAATGGAGTCCTACATTATTTCTCTTTCTACCAGTCTTTCCCAACACCCACATGAGCCTCTATGCTACTGCTGGAGTGATATTTCTAAAATAAGAATCTTTCAATTGTGCCCCCCCCACCCCACCCACTGTCAAAACCATGTGCAAGTTGTGCTGCTCTCAACCTCCCCTCCAGATTCAGCACCTGTGGTTAGCTCACGCCACCTAAGCCTGCAGTTCCCAGAACGTGGCATGTTCTCTTCTTCTAATCAGTTTCTCTGAACAGACTGTTCCCTCTCCAAGAATGCCCATTCTCTCCTTATCGGCCTAACACGTACTTGAGCTTCAAGATTCAGATAAACTTTAAATCTCTGATAGACTGATACGGCCTTTAAGACACCTTCCATCTCCTACTTCTGTGAGTTAGAAATCCTATCTCCGTCTTCCCATAGCCTTCCTACAGACCTCCATGACAAGATCACAGGAAATGTAGTAGCTGCATTGTTCTACTTGTTCTATCAAACTGTGAGGGTGGACACTGTGTCTTTGATGCTGCATTCCCCATATCTAAAGCACTCGTTCTCCAAATTTTTACACTATTAAAATTGAGTACACCAAAGAGCTTTTGCTTATGGGGATACATATATATTTCACACACACATATGTTTCAATATATACCATATTGAAATTTAAAACTGAGAATTAAAAAAACAATTTAAAAATAATAATAAGCCAATCACGTTTAAAAATTGCATATTTTTGTTGACAAGTGTCCATATTTTCTCAAACATATTTATTGATAAAATAGTATTGTTTTACATCTGTGCAAACTGCATTAATACCGGGCTTACTAAAAGACAGGTAGATAATTTTGTCTTTGCTTCTGAATTCAATCTGTTATGGGATATGTTGTTTTGGTTGATACACATGAAGAAAACCCAGCTTTGCACAGATATATAGTTGGAAGGAGAATAGTATTTTAGTAGTCTTTTCAGATATTTGTGGATATTTTACTTTGAAATACACCCAAACTTGACAGTAGTAGTTTCCTAAATATGAGATGCAATGTGGAATCTAAAACCATATCTATAAAGTTTCACAATGTGTTATATTAAAACCTGTTGTATTTTGAATGAATTTTTTACCCATGTGTGATTATGTAACATCATGCATTTTTTAAAACATTTGTTCACTGAGTTATGCAGATATTTCAAATTTTGTCACATTTACTATATAACATGAAAAAGTCATATTAATTAATATTATCACCAATCCTGTCAGAAAACTCTGTAACTATTATGAAGCTGTCAAGCTCACTGTGGTGGACACAATTTTTCCAAAATTTCAATTTTGCATAAAAGCTAACATTTTATCATTGGCAACATGTACTGTCAATTGGTTTCCTTGTAGTGACAGCTGACTTCATTCATTTTTGAGAAAATGTCTGCAAAATACTGAAGTATGAATAACCAGAGTTTGTCTGTTAGTCCTTCATTCATGGCGTTCCACGAAAGAGGTAGTTAACTCAGCTTGCATCTGAAATAAGGCCGCAAGTTTTTTTCCCTAACCAACCATCATGTTTCAGTAAGAAGCAAAAATTTATGCATACTTCACACTGTGCACACAGAACATTAAAAAGATGTGTACTGTAGGATTAATATTTAACAAAATTAATTTTTTTTACTCCTTCATCATGAACATTCTTAAGTGAAATCCAAGTGAGCAAGGCTTAGTGAAGAATATGATGACTAGTACAGTTTTGTGTCACTGCCTTGATTTGTGCTAAAGTACCAACAGTTTTACTTACTATTGCTTTTACACTATCAGTGCAAATGCTAACACAGTAAGTTCATATAATTCTTGGTGTTATAATGAAGAGTTTTGACCTCATGTACTCCCTGAAAGAGTCTTGAAAATACACAGGTTCCACACACCACACTTAGAGAACTGCTGATCTAGACAATGCCTAAAACACAATGGGCACTCAAAAGTTTCTGAGTGAAGGATTAAATGAATGAATTCAGGTTGGTTTCATCTATAGCAATAATGAAAGTGCTTTTGATGGTTCAAAGGACATATATGTGACTGTGTGCACACAAGCACACAGTGGAAACCCTGTCTTTTTGATAAAAAGATTATGCAGACCCTTGAGTCAAAGTTAGAACGGAAAACAGAGACTTTGTGCCAAAAATTCCATTCTGATTTGGGAATATACTAAACTTATTTCATTGACTGCACCACCTTCAGCTACAAGAGAATATCATAATGGTTTTGCTTCATTTTATAGATAATTAATGCTATTTTGATTATTTTGAAAAGCAACTTATCTACATAATACTTAACTGAACTACCATCGTAACTTATAAAACATGTGGCAAAGAGTCAAAGTTAAAACACTCAACCAAACTAAGCAGGGATATTGATGGATGGGCATGATATCGTCTAGATGATTTATTTATTATACCTACATTACTTCCTTTATCAGAGAGTTGGTCACATCATAGGTATGTATGTCTTAATGTTACATAAAGCAGAAACTCAGAATTTTTTCCAGAACCCCTAAGGTCTCATTCTCTTATATCCCAGTGTCATTAGAATGGGATATAACCCTGAACACTAACGTTAAATTTGGCTTGTATCTGTGAAGGTGTCATGAAGTGTGTGTATGTTAAAAGGTAAGCATAGGTGGGGTGCGGTAGTTCACGACTGTAATCCTAGCACTTTGGGAAGCCGAGGTAGGAGGACTGCTTGAACCCAGGACTTCGAGACCAGCCTGAGCAATGTAGCAAAACCCTGTCTTTACCAAAAAAAAAAAAAAAAAAAAAAAAAATTAGCCTGAAGTGGAGGCATGCACCTGTATGTAGTCCCAACTACTGGGGAAGCTGAAGCAGGAGGATCGCTTGAGCCCAGGAATTGGAGGTTGAAGTGAGCTCTGATGAGGCCACTGCATTCTATCCAGGGTGACAGAGCAAGACTCTGTCTCAGGAAAAAAAAAAAAAAAAAAGGAGGGAAGCATAGTGTTTGCTGCACTTACAAAAACCCTTATCCACAATGGGCAGAAAGCTAGGTAACTCTCTAATTCTGCTAAATTGTGTAAAAAGGAACTAGGTTATGTAAATTAACTTGGCTGGGGTATCCCTTCTTGAAGAAAGGACTTATTTTCTTATACTCTTACAGAATGACGAGTGCAATCTTGGCAAAGTTCAACAAGGAAACGTCAAGGGCAGCAACAATTTCAGAAAAAATAGTAAGTATAGTTGGTGTAATGTGCTTAAGGTGCCCTTGTCCCAGGATTGTCAAATTGTGCAGGTACAAACTAAACAGATGTGGGGTGGTTAGCCGTCCACTCCAGGGAACACATGTGGAGAATCTGTCAGTGGAGCAGGTTTGCACATACACGACATGTGAGACTTGCCATTGGCCTTAATGAAGCATGCATAATCCCGTGCTGAAAGCAAATGATGAGGTCGTTTTTTTTCTTTTCCTTCTGTAATACTTCTCTCATGTTCTCTTAAAAAAGTCATTTTGACCCTTGCTGATCTGTGGAGGCAGAATGCCCAATTAAATTGCTTTCATTATAAAAGCACATACAGCCAAATACTTTTTATAGCCCATGATTCCAAACCTATAATAAGCATCAAGGAAAAGTAGCACAAAAGCTTTTTAAAATTATATAGACTTTCAAACAATTGGTCCTACCAAAAAAGGTCAGAGAGAGTGCCCCACTGTGGAAGGTTCAATTGGCAAAGAAATTATGAAACTGACATCTTTGAAATGAGAAAACATTTTAATATTCATTCTTTTGGGATCAGGAGAAGGCAACTCAGAATAACAATTATATCCAAACAGAAGATGAAGACTTTCCAGGAAGAATTACCTTCAAAGCAGAATATAGTTCTCCACTTAAGAGTTGCATTAATACATGATAATAACATTTACTGAGTACTAATTATATGCCAAGTACATTGTTAGTGCTTTATTTGAATTTTTTTTTCATTTGATCCTCATAATAACTCTATGGGATAGGTACTATTATTATCCCTAGTGTACAGATGAGAAAACTGTGGCTTACAGCTTAAATATGTGTAAAATTATTGAGGTAGTAAGTGGCAGGCCCAGTATCCAAATCCAGGGCTGCTAACTATAGAGGATACCCTCCTATTGTTACAGTAGCCTTTCAGAACATCTATAATTCTCTACTGTGTGATTATTAATTTAGACAATGAATATCCTATAAGCCCTGCTATCTATCATGCTGTGCTAGATGCTGGGATTATAATAATAGACAAATTGTTCTTATTTTTTCACAAACGCATGGTCTTATCAGCATACCATATTTTGGAGTTGGTTCAATAAGACATTTATAGTCATGTCTAATTTCTCAGAGGGAAAATTAAAACAGGGATTGTACAGGATTTTAAACTCAATGGAAAACAGAATTACTGCTCATTGATTTCACCTAAGTGTTTTGTATACGAGGTATGTCTTCTAGAGAATCAGAAAAACAATTGTTGAAGCCACAAAAGTCAGTTCTCATCCACCAAAAACCTGGTACAACAACTTGATAGATGTCTTTAGATATAGGACTTACTTTCATACTTCGTACTTTAACCCAGCCGTAAGGCAAATGATAATCAGATCTTTTGAAAGGTAAATCAGTATTAGTCAAAATATAAGAAAATGGGGGAAAAAAACCTAAGTGACCATTAAATGGGGTCTGGTTTTGTAATCCATGGTATATTAACTACATGGGACATTATGAATTTTTTAAGTTCAAAAGTTCAGTACCAATATGAACACTATTTTAGTAGATGGGTAAAACATATACTAACTAACAATGCACCCGAATTACACATTAATATAATTACATCTAGATAAAAAAGATTAAGAATAGAACATGACCTAGAATGTGCTGTATCAGAGGTCAATACACTTTTCATTAAAGTGTTTTAAGAGTTCCAAAGGCTATTTTACAGTTGCAACTACTCAACTCTGCTGTTGTAGTGCAAAAGCAGCCATAGACAGCATGTAAATGAATGAGCATGGCTGTGTTCCAATAAAACTTTATTTACAAAAACAGGGAGTGGGTCAGATTTTACCTGAGCATTGTGGTTTGCTTACCTCTGTACGAGAATATACAAATATGAGGGAGTTTAAAGACATTTACACTAATTTTTTAGTAATATTTTATAATACCATTTAATAAATGTTAGAAAATGAAAATTCTGCATATCTCCATAATCAAGTTACACATTTGCTCACTTAAATTCAAGCCATGGGTCATTATTTTTACCCAATCTCCCTTACCTTCTGGAAATAGTTTGCAAATTCCAGAGCAGACTTCGTGGCAAGGAGTCTTTATAAACTATTTAGCCAGACAGAAAAACTCTAATTACTGTTAGTTAAACCATTCAAAATTCATGACCCAGCCATCAATCAATCAACAGGCATTTACAGATCAGTGACAGAGTATTTTGCCCTGCTCTAAGTATACTTGTAAGACAGTCTCCCTGCTGTCAAGCAGTTTAAAATAAATAAATGAAGCAATGATATTCTCTTTATTTATACAGTGAAGACAATTGGCATAAAAAGTAGGAGCAGCCATAGAAACAGCAGGCATGTCCAGTAACTAGAAACAAAAAATATTAATATATCATGCTACATACGGTGGAATTACTCTAGTGGATAACAATATCTTCACTGCATCCATTTTCAGTTGAAGTATATTCAATCTCAGTTTATATGTGTATATTTCTACCTGATATGTTTACTCATTGATTTCATAATATTTGGGAAACAAATGGTCAATAATTCACTGATTTCGGGTTTTTATTAGTCTCCCATGCTTTAACTTAATCTTTATAATGGTAGAAAAAGGACACAATCATTTGGTACTTTATACTAGCAGTATACTACCACAACAAAGAGAAATGCACGGGCATTATCCTCCAGACAATGATAAAGCTATAATTTTGTTCTAATAGAAAAATAATTTTAAAGGAATCATTTACTAAGTACTTTCCTAACTGTAGAAAAGGTTGTTGGAAGAAATTAGATTGAAGAAGGAAGCAGGAGCTCGATCAAAGAAGACATGCTGCTAAGGTGCTTAGCCACGTACTGACAGGTGACAGGAAGAGTGGCGTAGGGAACACTGTTCTGGTGGAAGACGGTTCTGGTAGGGGTGGTGGTGGGGAGTGTTAGCAAGATTAAATACGAGAATAAATGATTGGCTTCTGTAAGAATCAAGTCTGGTGATGATAAGGGCCTGAAATAAGACATTGTTATAAGAATGCAGAGGAGAGAGCGCAATGAAGGATATTCAGACGGTAAAACCATCAGGCCTTGCTTCTTGGTTAGATGCGGGGGACAGGGAACGGAGAGTAAGCAACTTGAATTTCTAGCTTAGATGATTCATAAAAGGCTGAAATATGACAGACAGATGCATCAATGGATCCAAGGGAGGAAGATTAAGGAGATATCTTTGAGGTGTATTTGGAATGTCTATGTGAAGAAAATGCGAGATTAGCGAATCATTATTGTAAACTTTATCCTATTCTAACATTAGCATTTATTGAATATGTTCTATGTACTAGGCACTGTGCTAAGCACAGTGAGAATACATGTATAATCTCATTGAATCCTCCCAACAGCCCTACTGATATATGCATTTTACAGGTAAGGGAAATGAAGTGAGGTTCAATAACTTTCCAATGCACAAACAAATTAAATGACTTGAACTCATCAATTCTTAATTTTAAAATAGACCCTTAACCACTACCATATACAGTGATAAAATGAAAATACAGCTCAATCTGAAGAATACTACAAAAAATTATTGTTGCCAACGTCAGCCCCATAGGTGTACTGTTTTGGCTTTGCCATATGTCTGCTCACAAATGACTTAATAGAGAGTAATACTCTTATTTCACTTCACTATGAGCTCAAGAAGTATTTCTGTAAATTTGGGAGGTTTATAAGGATTGGGATATGTTCGTGCTCTCCTAAGTCAACATTCTTGTCAAGCTGACATTGGTCCAGCATCTACAACATGGCCAAAAAAGGCAAGGCTTCTGGCTTTGGGCCAATATTGATTTGAATAGAGACAAGGGGGAAGATTTGTGGGTTTTCAACCATTCCTGAGAATAACAGAGGCTGTACAGATTGGCTTCAGAGAATATCAGCTCAGGGCCAAAATATACCCATTCATAAAATAGAATTTGTTTCCCTACTTCTTGTGGTGAAAGCCCCTGGATTTTTGGCAGGCTCCTCAACCTGGCACTCTGTTGAATTGGTGCTGCCAGGATGCAAACTGCTACTGGCCTCTACCCTGGGGCTTCATCTTTAAGTTCTAGAATCACTGGGGGCTAAATGGCAAGAAGAGGAGGGCCCCAAAACCATATTAGCCCTGGGCCAGTCATGCTGACCCATGCCACGGCAACTCCCAATCTAGTTCTAGAAACATCCTGTACAATTTGCCCCAAAGAATGGGGATTATATTTAATCACCTTACATCCTGCAAGTGATCGGTGTGGTGAGACAGAGAATATGAAGTACTAAGCAGTGTCTGGCACACAGGGATGTTCAATATATGACAGAAATTATCATCAGTTATAGTAGTATAGTTTACTAATAGCCATATGGGAGCTTAATAAATATTTACCTAAGTGTTGAATTTGCCAGGCCATATTGACCTATTATTTATTTTAAAGATAAAGGTAAAAACATCAGTCCAAAATAAGGCACAAAATAATTCTGTCCATATGATCTCTATTATAGGTAACATAAACTATTGGCCTTTCAAAGGAAAATATTGACAAGACATTAATATTTTTAAAAATTAAAGCTATAATTCCTTATTATAGAATTCACTTTAGAAGGCATTTATTTTTCCTTTATTTTATCCTCATAATAGAGTATTTATAGAAATTATTTAGGCATGGTTTTATGCTTACTGAACAGAACTGTTTCATGCATTTAGCATTTCTGGCAAGTAACTGAGTGCTGATGCCTGGTACGTAGCTAAAAAAATGGAAGCAGTTACCTCTTCTCCGTGAAAGCAGATTTAGAAATCACTGACATTCCAACTCAACAGTATTTCTCACCTTACACAGAAGAAATAAGAAATAGAAAGCAGAGGACATTGAGCAGATTCATAAGTCTCTGTTGACTCTGAGTGCTAATCTAGATACAATATAGGCTTCAACAAGGAACTGTACTTTAATCAAAACAAATTAATATAGTGATGACACAATCAACCAATCCTAGCTTGACCTTTATTTCCCTTTTAATTTTTTACATTTTCTAATTGACATATGCTCATATCTACCCTGGAATGTGATCAAACTTAAGAAACCAAGATAAAAGAAATATGATATTCAATAAAGTACAATCATGTTTATGAACGTTCCTATAATAAACACGTAGCTTGTCCAGTCCAGAAAGAATTCAGTTTAATGATCATCATAAATGCCTCTACTGAATATTACTTAGCTCTAAATGAAATGTATTACTTGTATGAAGTAATACCTTATACCTTCATACTCAATACCTTAAGATAACAAGATTCTTAATTCCAATACATTTGCACTGCACAGAATGCACTTCTTTTGCTCAGTGTGCTTAATGAATAATAATGCAATGAAGAAAAACTAAGACTAAAAGATGTTAAATAACCACCAAATACACAAATCCAGTGAGCAATGACATTAAGACTAGGATCCAAGTCTTCAAAGTTTGTTATTTGTGTCCTTTTGCTATTAAGCTGCAAGAGGAAAGATTTTGCAAGCTGGTAAAGGTAATACTTATGGAGGGGTGGGAGATGATATAACATCTGTTCATGCAACTAACTGAGTACACGTGCGTGAGTGGGTAGTCACGTGTGACCAATGGGCACTGAGAAACACGTCTGTCAGGTTCTTTTTGTTTTGTTAGCTATCCAGTCAACCTGGCTGAAACAAAGATACATTTCACAAGAGTGAAAGAAAATCGGTTTCAGTCAATCCTTTTAGCATTTTTCAGGTGACTACATCTTTATAAATCGGCTGACAAAATCAAACGGTCACATTGCTGCACAGACTTTGGCTAGAACATTAAAGAAATGGAATGGTTTATGGAGAAGATCAAATAAGTTGCATTGTATCTAAATGCTTGTCCCTTGAACCAAAAGCTGAATGTGAACTGGCAAATTAATTATTTTTCATTTTGTACTGGGATTTCATGGTCTGGAAAGCCTTTTGTTGTCAGGACAAATTTTACCCATTTTAAAGGTACATCTTAAAAAATATTTCACTGTACTGATAATCTCCCACATCAGCTCTGGTCCCCTCACTCATCTTCTGCAACATTTATATTGTTTTGTCTCATTTGTATTTTTTCCAATTGTTTCATGAGTGCACATAATACACCCTAGTGCATATATAATCCCCAACTAGATTATATACTTAACACTTCTTTCGTACTTCCCATGCTGTAGAAAGATAGAATAGTCCTGTTGGTTACTGCGTGATAAATTTTCAATGTAGAAGCCATTTCAATGGAATGTTCTTCATTTGGACTGACTATATGTAAAAGATAGTTTTCAGCCCTTTTCAATCTTTTAGGAGGGCAGTTTTTCTGTACTTCATTAAAATATGAACTTGTACTGTGGCTTATTTTTAGCTTGAAATTTTGTATTTCCTGTCAATGAAATTCGTTTATATCACGCATGAGATACATGTTTATTATGTTTTAGAAGCCTTGAAAACATTAATGATTGATCAATAGGTTTAATACCATGCCTATAATTTAAGCATGTTTCGCTCTACTTGATCCTAACATACCTGGATTCCGATCTAACTAGCTGTATGTAAGTGGGGGGAAAAGGTGACTCCTACTGTAAGGTGCACTGGAGGAGGATATTTCTTTCACATCTATCAGGATATCATCTTGTGTATTCACCACTCCCTCTACAGAGAATTTCATTCGAAGAATTAGATATGTAATCTTTGGTTGTATCACTTTTAAGAACTAAAACCCACTGGGTTTTCTGAGAAGTAAGTATCATTACACTGCATAGAGTTTGGGGTTTTGACACTTTTCCAATCCTTTAATTGAGCACTCCTTTGATTGGATCACTGGAATAAAATTATGGTTATTCAAAATTTTGCAATACACAATTCTTATATTATAATAATTTATGGAGATCCTTGCTTAAATAAATATATGTTCCTTTCAAATCAATTTCGGTTGAGTGCAAATTAAGCAAAAATAAATTTTAAAATGCATTTTGCCTCTCAACAAAATACTCCCTGCCACAGTTGTTCAAAAAAGGAATTTTTATTCGTGCGGCAAAAAGTGCATTTAAGTCAACATAAGGAGCTAACACTTGTTTTTATTTTAATTATATTCAGGAGATGACCACTTTGATCATACATGCAGAGACCTAACAATACTCATGATTTTCAACATGAATTACAGTTCTTAAGACTTTGTCTTCATTTTAAATCATTCCTGTTAACACATTTTATGTTAAAAACTCTGGAAAATAACTTAACAGAAAATTTTAAAAAAGGAATGAGCAACACTCAAATTTCCCAAATCTCTACAGATAAAACCCCTTAAGGCTGGGATTAAGCATTTGAAAATACCAGTAGCATTTAAAATATGTTTACGCTTAGCTTTTTGTTCATTTGCTAACTGTCTCCACCATGGAAAGGCTGGAGCTGAGTGGCATGAGAGCATTACTGTTTCATTTTCATAATCCAAGCTTAATTTTTAATACATCTATTAATTCTTTTTTTTAACTGTTTGGGGGTGTTTTTTTGGGGGGGCACTACCTTTTCTCTGACCAAATGACAAAATCATTAACTGCCAGGGACTATATGAACATGATGTGAACAGTATAAGCAGACAAAATAGGGCAAAGTTTTCAGTTTTAGTAAAACCTATGCTCATATTCTATATATTCTGAATTATTCTCATTGAAGCAACACACAATATCTCAAAATGTTGCTGCAACACGACGCGTTAGTTTACAGGATACTTGGCATGTTAAATCCTTTCCCCTGAACCATGGTAAGTAAAGATACAGATACAACACACTTTGCAAATCTTAGCTTTGCTCTTCAGACTTAACGCTATCATAGGTCTCCTGCATGAGTATCTTTAGTGCTGAGTTCCTAGTTCAGTGCTTAAAAATCCTGCCGATCCTTGAGTTGGAACAAAGCTTTTGGAAGCAATTAACTGCTCTTGCCATCTCAGGTGCCAAACACACACACACACAATGTCCTTTTATTTGTGGAAATACACATAGATCTATCCTGCTTGTGCTCAGAGCACAACACAAATATCACCTCTTTCCCACAGACAGCAGGAAGGATGTGGTTTGAAGGACACGGTTGCTTCATCTGAATGTTCAGTTGTTCAAAAGACTTCTTGTTTCTACACTGAGTCGCTGCTCTACTAATTACGTTTAAGAAGATACAACCAGGCCATGCCCAAAATCCCACTTTCCTTTATCTAAAACTGGCATTCAAGTAGGTCATGCAATTCTTCTTGGCCCCTTACCTTCAATGGACACACGCTGAAAGTGTGTTCATAATCAAAAGACATATCCGTGAGCTGAAGACCCAGTAATTCCTCATGTACACAAGTCAGCTGCAACAATACAGTACTAAAATCACCAGATGAAATGGTCAGAATTACCCAGTGGCTTGATAAAATCAGCTCATTTTGAGTCTAATCTAGGGATAAATATACAGAAAGCTCCAAGCAGTGGAAACTGTAAACATTGTAGAACTGCCTCCTGAAACCATAACACTGCCAGGAAAACAAATATTTTCTGAATTATAGGGTGTTATCCTGGTTTTACCTGAATGAAAATGAGGGCTAAATAATCACAAGCTACTGTTTAAAATGGAAAAGTGTAACATACAGTGCAAGGGACTAATTGCACCACCACCATCGCCTCCACCCACCCCCAAAACCCCCAACTATATACTCAGAACAAGCAAACCAATAAATCTGATTCCTAATTTCACATATCCTGCATTCCTGGAGCTCACCTACTTCTTCATTATTTCATGAACACTCAAGCTCTAACTACGAACCCCTAATCCACAGTCTCACAACCTTTTAAGTTTCTCCTCTATTCTTGAGTCCCTCTTTTCCAGGGTGTTAATCTACAGATGATTTCTTTTTCAAGTCTAGCATCTTGTATCTTCCTGGAGCGCTAACTAAACCCAGAATTTCTAAGCTTCCAAGTTTTTCAACTCTGCACATTAAAAGTCTTTTTTTGTGACTTACCTTAGAAAAAGATGTATTGCTAGTGACCAGTTGCTTCTTCAGCTTTGCATACGATGTTTATGTCTCTTCATGACTCCCCTGCAAAGTTACTAGCTCATGAGAATCTATAATTTAGCAAGAGAGCTTTGGCAACAGGGTAGGTAAATTGCTACTGGTGGTTACTTGAATTGCTTCCTTGTGCAACCACTTCTCATTTTTACTAATCAGTTTTACTATTAAAATCTATGACACTCCTTGCAACTATGTAAGCAAGCATTGAGAAAAAGAAGACTGGAAATTTGATGAAAATATTTTATTGGTAACACTCAACTAGAAATACCACAACTCCATGTACCAGGTGGAATATTACTCCCAACCCAGAGAATTATATAAACATTTGCATTTCCTTCCCCAGTTAGAAGCAAATAGCTCTTGAAATGTCTGTGCCCTGGTCCTTCAGAAGTCTATATCTGACTTTAAGATGCCAGGAAAATTTCACCTTGTGTCATGTTTCATGCTGAGAGGTTTGTATAGCTCTTGTGTAAACCTTGGTCTCTAAGACACATTCCATGCTGAATTTATTTCAAATTCCAAACTGAGTTTATTCCATTTCACTCACTTAAAATTCCAGTTGTGATTGGAAAATACACACTTCATTTACCTTCTGTGCAGTGTTCAATGAACCACTTGTCATGTTTCACCCTTGTAGGTTGCATTTCAATCCTAAGTGTGTCTATATATCAGTTGATTAGAGCTTTGCTATTATTTGTAAGGGATGTTATAACACACACTGTCATCTTTCTTGGCATTTTTTGATACTGTAACATGAGGATTCTGGGAAAATAATATGGTAGTTGCTACTCTTTCCCTACACCTATACCATTTACTTGTCAGTAAACAAAATCATGTTTTCAATGAAGTAGAAATACAGAAAACTCAAGTTTCCTATCCTGTTATTTCTTATGCCACTCTCCATAAACTGACATGGCACAAAGTGAGATCGCTTGATGAAGTGCTGTAGTAAAACACAAGATTACTGCCATTTAGCTAGAGCAGGACACATCACTTGAGGACATGGTCTTGAGCAATGTCAGTTCTAGAGGAGGAAAGATAAAACCCAAGTAAGGGAGCAGCTCTTTGTTCAGTATGGGTGAATTTCCTGGACAATGTTTAAGCCAGAAATGACAGGGGGCATAAAAAAGTAAACCATACCTTAAGAAAGCAACCCCAACCCCAAATTTTTGCCACAAGAAGACTTTATCACATAGGTTACTGCCCAGGTATGAAGAAATGTTAACTCCAATCCCTAACCAATTGATAACAACCAACAACCACATTAATCATTATCTACTAACATAAACATTTTCCAGCGGTGATGGAATTGTCTGTTAAAAAATATTTCAATTGCTGCTAAAGAAATGCTTCCCACTCCCCTCTGTGATACTGTTAATGTCCACCATGGCTCTTGTTATTCAACATGATCTGCTATGTGTGTTCCTGGTACCAGCCTAATAAAGTCAACACAACTGGTTGCTTTCAAGGCCAGTTTAACCACTCAAGGCTACTTCCTCTGCAAGCCTTATTCAGGATCCCAATCTTTTGTAGCTGAGAAATGAATCCAAAAATACTATCTGAGAAGCTCACATTTCAACTTGTATCTTATACTTGAACTTTTTCTTTTCTGGAAGATGTGCTCATGGTACCTTTTCTCATGCAAAAGCCAAACATGATTAAGAATACCTATGTTTTTCTGGCACTGAAGACATTTCAACTATTGTCCCTTAAAATGTCATCCCATCACCATCTTCTAGAATATATATTCTTCAAATGCACTTGTATGGACGGTTAAAATCAAAACAAACTAATAAGCGTAAACCAAGACAAACAAACACACATACAAATAGCCCAAAACCTTCTGGTACATTATTTTCTTCACAGAGAGAGCTGCATTCCCCCTCTCCACTGGAGCTGCATTTGGGGCACTTCCCTGCATCTACCAATGTTTTCTAAAGTGTAGGCTCTTCCCTTCTTCCCTCTCCTCCTCTCCCTTCCCCTCTTCCTCTTATTCTTTTAATCCGCACTATCTCAGGACCCACTTGTTAGTTTTCTTCAATACCAACTTAAAAATACTATTTCTTCACTCCCCTGCAAAAAAAGCTCTCTTTTGACACCCACACTGTTCAGCTATATATTTGATTTCTCCCTATGAATGGCTGGCATCCCAGTGAGACCTCCTACATTCGACAAAGACTTTGGTACATGGTTTAAAATCTTAATATCCAATCCAAAATCCTGGATGACTTCAATGTCCTCTGGAATAATCTCCCAACATCCTGCTTTTTAGCACCCTGATTACTCATTGTGATGGTCTTAACCTCCACTCTGTTTCAGCCAGTCACATTCACGGCCACCCAAAACTCTACGACCTCTGTACTTGTTCACTCTGTGACATTATTCTCTAACCAGCACCTTGTATCTTTTCAGCTCTGTCAACTTGTTTCCACACATCTGTTCTATTAATACAACCTCATTCAGACTTCAAATCTCTTAAAAGTAACACTTTATTTCTAAAAGATCCTTTTGGCTCTCCTTGCTTCTCTCTTTTTAACCTAGACATCACAGCCTATCACTTCAAACATCCTCTTGGGAATACCCACTGCTCCCCTGAATTCTTGTCATCCTTCCACATTCTCCTGTAATATTTCAACCCATGAACAATGCAATCCTTTTATTTCTGTGCTCCTATACCTGTGCTGCTAAGTTCTGGATAAATCCATGTGACTCTGTAGATGGGTGCTGGTACAAAGCCTTGGTCTTTGACATCACTGGGAGCTCAACGTGCCCAACTTTCCTTCCACATCTCTTTTTCCTTAAAACTTTAACTGTTCCTTCCAACCCAACGTTGGGTACCAACCACCACTTCCTCACTCTCAGCAAAGCCCTCCTGTCCTAATTTACAGGTAAAGTAGCCCATGAAGTGAGAATTCATTCAACTTCCTTTCCTCTCTATGAGTTTATTCCAACCTAACTCTTTGCCACCCGACTCAGGAGAAGAGGTATCTTTTCTCTTATCCAACACTAATCTTTCTGCATTCAGTAACATCACCTTGATACCTTCATTTTAGCCATGGTGGGAGCATTTACACCATAGCCATCTGAAAAAGCTACATATTAGAGCTTTTATTACCCCTCAACCCCAACCTGGTTTGTCTGAATACGACTGCCTGCTCAGAACAAAACAAACAAAAACACTGACAAAAATTCTTGCGTGTGGCCTACTTCCTCTTATAGTTACGTTGCCCTCTCTCTATCCTTTTATGTTCTCACTGCTTAAAAAATGTAGTGTGTACTCAGCCAATCATTTGCTCCTAACCAATCTAAATACACCTTCAATTCTTACCAGTTCCTCATTGAAGTTGATATTTCCGAGGTAATCAGTAACCTCCTAGTTGATAAATCTAATGGATACTTTTCAGGTTTTGCTAACTTCATCTGTGGTATTTGATTCTGCTGGCCACTCCCTTCTTGTAATTCCCTCTTGCCCCGGCGTCAAGACATCATCACTTCCTGAATTTCCCCTTACCTCTCTGGTCATTTGTGCTCAGGGTCCTTTCCAGGGACTTTTCATTTGCCTGCTGGCCTTTTTACAAGTTCTTCCCCAGTGTTCTTTCCCAGCTTGTTTTCTTTTCCATTTATGCAATACCTTACCCATTTGAGTCTTACTCCGTAGTTAGTGGCTTGAACTATTGGCAAAATCTTGATCATTCACAAAGCTGTTTCTCTCTCACATCTTTTCTATGTGTTGTAGTTACCATTATACAACTGTCCCTTTAGATGGTTCAAGACAGCAGGCATCTCAAACCCCAAACTCGCTAAATTTCGCCTCCTTCCTTGTCACCTCCCCTACTGTGGTTCTCCTGCCTCTCAATCTATTCTCGACAACTTGACTGAGCTGGTATCTTCCAAATCCAATTCTAACCATATTACTCCTGGCTTAAAACACTTGAGTTTCTTCCCTACCTTTTCAGCTACTTCTGCAGCCTCATTTCCTACAAGGCTTTCCCTGCCTGCTGTGCTGTGTGTTTGTGCAAATTCTGTCTTTTCTCTTCCCTCCCAGTCCTGTGCCCATGGCTCCCTTCCACCACAGGGCCTTGGCACAAGCTGTCTCCTGCCTCTGCTCATCTCCTCATCCAGGTAATTCTGATTTATCTTTCTGATCTCAGCTCAATTGGAATTTCCATGAAAAAGCTTTCCCTGAGCATCCTTGACCAGCTCAAATCCCCTGATTATGGGTTCTCAGAGCACTCTTTTTTGAAGCATTATGAGATATAGCATCAGAGGTTCAGCTTTATATTTGTAAAATTAGTAATATCTGTTTCTCTCTTTAGACAGTGAGCTTCATATGGGCCAGGACTGTCCATTCTTGCTCGCCATTGCATACCCAGGAGCTTATGTCATGCTAGCTATGCTAATGCCGTGAATATTTACTGAATGAATGAATGCAGATCCTGGAAATTTCCCAAAGTTCCAGAATTGGAAGACTGGTAGAAGAGTAGATTTCCTGCAGGCAAGCAGAAAGCCAGCAAATTAAGGCCTTGAAAGAGACATCTCCTGATTTTGTAAGCATTGTTGGTTAGCTGTACGCAGACGAGTTACCCAAATGGTATCCAGAGAAATTTTTAAGGCATAAAACCTTAAAGAGCTATATACATTTCTCTGGCTTTATGTTTTGTCCCTCCTTCATAAAGAATATAATAGAACATCATTATTTATGTTTAAATAAGGTGACCATGTAATTTATCATTCAAACTGGGGCGTGTCTGTCAATGGAAGGGGGTGATATTAATAATTATGCCAGGACAACACAGGTAAACTGTGGAGGTCTCTGGCAAACTGGGATACAGGGCCACTCCAGCTTTGGCTGATATAACAGAAAAAAATAGGTGAATGCGAAATTCTCTGTCCATACAGAACTGTGATGGAAGCTATAGAATAAGCAAATCCTTCATAGAGGAAGGTTTTGTATAAATGCGGTGTTGGTGTTTGTGCAAACTGTGGAATAATACATCTTCAGTAATGCAGGATGTATAATAGAATTATAGTTGCATTAATCATTCCACATTTTCTTTGGAACTTGATCCAAAGACACAAGCTTTTATTTTATTCCTCATAACACACCTATCTTAATTCCTCAAAAAGCCTTTACTGAGCAATGGGCCAGGCACAGTTGTGACATGAAGGAAGAACAGGATGTGAACCATCCCTAGAGAATGTACAGTACAAAAACAGGGCAAATAGTTTCACCCATATTTACAGATGAAGAAATTGACACCTGGAACTGAGAAATGACTTGGCTAAGGCTGTGCATACAATAAATTGTATGGCGGTAACTGTAATTCAGATCTCTGACTTCCAGTTCAGAATTCAGTTCATTTTGCTAAGCTGCCTCCCAAAATGGAGATAACACACTTGAATGTATTTCATGCTGTTGTCTACTACCAAGCAGAAATGTCCATGAAGTACGTTTACACAATCTTTGCAGAAGCAGACTGTGCCCAGGCTCAGCGGGCAGTGTTTGTGTTGCCTGTGCGGACTTCCTTTTTAGGTACTGGCTTCTGGCCCTGTGACAAGGATTTCAAGGGGATTTAGAAGGCCAAACACATCTCTGATTGGCTTGTCATTGTATCATACCTATGTTTAAATCCTGGGTAATTAAAAGGCCAAAAATGTGTTCTTTTACTTTAGGTCAAATTCCATTTCAGAGGAGTAATGAAATAGTCCAGATATTGTCAGGCTACCCCCAGGGATAACAGACCATCTCTACTACACAAAATGTGGGTATTTGTTTATGATGAACCATTTTATCTTATCACTAGAGGAATTCTCATTTATTAGTGCTTTGGGGTTTACAAAATACAGTCTTTACAAAGTAGATTTATTACCATTCTGAGGTTCTTAAGGGAAATAGTTTTGGAGATTGCAAGTAGAGTGTTAGAGGAAATGTGTCATTATGCTCATAGTCTTTTAAATGCTGACAAGAGGCACTTGTTAAAATATATTTTCAGTAGTCAGAAATATCCCAATTTACAAAGACCTCTGGTTTTTCATTCATTCCAACTATATAGTTCTATTCGTATAAAATCCTAATAATAAAACTCGAAGGTGAATTTTGATATTTTCAGTTTTCAAAAAATAACACTTCACTTATTTTACAGAAATATTTCCTAAGTAAGAGATGACTTTCACACTATCTTTTCTCCCTCTTCTGACCTGAAGAGAATTCTGTAAAGGACAAAAGAAAAATCAAAATAGCTCACAAATCAATTAAGTCATTCAAATCACAACCAAGGATAACTAAAATAGAAGACTTCTAAAGTTACCTGAATTTGATCAGGGACCGAGATAACTAAGACCATTATAGTCAATAAAAGTGTTTTTCAAGCATCCACAAAAGTACTGATGCTCATGACAAAGATGGATAAGATGGGTAATGGTGATGAAAAACAAATTTTCTTTTTGGGTAGTCTGAGAGTTTTTCTTAAAGGGAAAGCTGTCTTTGCTGGGAACATTTCTGAATAAGCTTGCTATGGGGATAAAATCTGAGCTCATATGGAGCCTAAGTCTGGGGAGGGATCTCTGGGGAGAGATCTGGCTACAGCTTTAAAGAAACAAAAGGAGATGGAGAGAGACAGAGGAAGTGTGGCAGTGGACTGAAGATTTGGTGGAAGGAGATCTGTTGTTTTGTGATCTTCCCCTCAGAACCCTTCAAATTTTTGGTAAATCATTAATTAAGCTCATCATATTTCTTTCTGTAATTTGATTAGCTTAATCAATGATTTATTGTTAATAATAATATGTTATTATTAATATGTATTGCTATGTAATATTACTATCCTTTATTATTACTTAATAATTAATACTTTATTAAATCATTGGGCAAATAAACTGAATTGTGGGTCTGGGTGCTTGAGTATTATTGAAATTCTTGGAGGTAGGAGTGTAGACACTGTGGATAGTACAGAAATCAACTTGAGTAATGTTTAAGACTTGGTGGGGGGAGAACTCTGGACTCTAAGAAGATGCAAAATTGGATGAGGGTGAATAAGGTTTATCTAACCTCAGAGGAGCAAAAAAACTTCAACTTGTCTTCAGAGTTATAGACACAATCCATGCATGGTGTGGAGGGAGAGACACACAGGCAGGCAACTCATAAGTTCTAAAACATCTAATGCCTGCCACTGTAGCTGCATCTGAACAATGTCATGGGGCTCGGAAGAAGGCCTCACTTATCCTACCTGGGAACTCAAGGAGGTATCACAAGGGAGGTATCATTTTTGCTAGGTCTTGCAAAATTGAGTATGAGTGGGGTCCAACAGTTTTGAAAACTCAGGACAGTATCCTTTCAATTTCCTAAAATGAAGCCAAATAAGACTGGAAAACAAGGGGAGGGACTTTCTAGGCAGGGGGTATAGCATGAATGAAGTCAGCCAGGAACACAGACAGGTTGTCTGGGGAACAGTGGGGGCTACGGGGCACTTAAAGGTTGTGTTTATTTTCCTTATGCTTAAGAAGAAGCAAATTTTCAAGAATTGAGATATAAGAAAAATTTATTAAATTGCTTCATCTAAACTTGGTATTCAACATAGTCATCAAATGCTCTGCACTATACCTGGTTAAATGACTAGATAATACTCAGTAAATTATTTTAATTTAAGTGCCTGATTGAAGCTTATGTCTGAAGTGAACCACAGGCCCCCTTCTCATGTCCTCCTACCCTCCTGCCCATATGTCACACACACAAACCCACTGCATACCTATCTCTACAGTTTTAACAATCTTTATCTTTATAATACTATTTGTCATCATTTAGACTGTCATGCATTCTTCATTACCTGCCTGCCTATAGGTATGGAATTAGTAAGATTATGTTAAATGTCTGCTCAGCTTTTATCAGGGAATTTTACAATGATTGATCTTTGATAATATGGATATAGTTATATATATAAATATAGTTATTTATAGTTTTATAATATAGATATAGTTATATATATGACACATAGATATAGATAGGTAATAGAAAGATTGTTTATTGATCTTTATCTTTAATTGGGTTATTAAATTGGTTGATTAACAATGGTTTGTTTCTGGAATCCCTTGACAAGTTCAACAACATTAACTAACTTTCAAGGTCCACTGGCAAAATGAATTGCCATTATAAGCATCACAATCAGTTCCTTCCTCATCTGGCAGAAGTACAGGAGGACTGCAGAGTTACTTTTAGTAGTATCTCATGATACAATGACATTTCATGCCAAATAGCAATTAATATCATTTTTTAACTTATATAATGTAGATATTGTCTGGAATTTTGGTATCAATTTTCAAACACTTAAGCTTTAAGATAAAATAAAATAAAACAGCTTTGCTATCAAGTAATATTTGTCAAAAATGAAGAATTTCGATCTACCATTGATTATCCCTTTAAACTAGTTTGGAATTTATCTACTTAAGGAGAACTTCACAATTTAAAAGAAACGGCTAGCAATTGCCTCATAAGTTAGAGAACTCTCAAAAGCCTGTCTCTGACAATAGGATTTCCAAAAGCAGCTAGTGACAACAAGTTAAAGGAATTTGTAAACCCCTTTCAGCAGCTCAATGTCTATATGAGTTGATTCATTTCCTTCAACAAAGATGGAGCCCCTAATACATAGCAAGGATGTTCTAGCTGAAGATATAAGGGTGAATTAGACAAAGTCATTGATTAAAAGGAACTTAATTTTAGTGAAGGGCATAAAATTGCAACTAAATTTGTTAGGCAACATTAGCTACTTTAATGAAAAAATAAAGCAGGGTATACGGGTAAAAGTGATTGTTGGAGTATGACTTTTTTAATAGATATGGTGGTCGGTAAAAGCTGCCTCAAGGTGGACACATTTGAGCCAAAACCCCACTCACCAGGAGGCAGTCTGAAAAAGCACTCCAGACAGAAAGAAACCAGAGAACAAAGACCTGGGGTGGAAACAAGCTTCATGCGCTCAAGAAACTGCAAAAAGGTCAACTTGACTAAGTGCTAACACCTTTGAGTGCTATACAGTGAACATAGTTGCAGAAAAATAAAAAGTAAGAGGAAGCATTATATTTTTAAAGGTATGCAAATAACTAGATAGAACCAGATAGGAAAGGATATGTTTTAGGAAGTATAATTTTGTGTAATACCTTTTCTTTTCTTTTCTTACCTGGGGGGCGGGTAGAAGACTATTTATATTGCCAACAAAACGGAGGCTTTCACCCTCTAAACACATCAAACAATTCAGCATAGAATAATTACATTTCCTTGAGTTAAAAAATAAAATGGGATCCTAAGGAAGTTTATTTTGAGTATTGGTGACTGGTAGTGAGGAGAGGAAGAGATAAATCTGAAACTTCTGTTTCATCCACTAAGGAGTCATCAGAGAGTACCATGGAACCTACAGATTCCAAGCACTGAATAAAAATATTAACACCAGACAAAACAAACTTAGAATTTAATCAGCAGTTATTGAGGGCTTATTATGTGCTAGACATTGTTCAAGGAATCAGGCATAGGACAGTAACCTTGGCAAAGAAAGTCCCTTTCTGGATAGAGTTTATATTTTTACGTGGTTAGGCACACAAATAACCACATGATATTACGGGATGAAAGTTAGTGAACAATCATGTGGTGGAAAATAAAGGAAGATGAGGGCTTGAGAGGGTACCAAGGCTGGAGGTGGGGTGATCTTCTCTTAAGTAGGGTGGCTAGGAAATGCTCTCTGATAAGGAAAGAAGAGAAACCACCAGAGGGTTTTGAGGAGAGGAGTGCATCTTAAAATACCACTCCAGCTGCCATGCTAAGGACAGGCTGAAGACGACAGCACTAAAGCAAGGAGAACAATTAAAAGTCTCCTGCAATCATCTAGGTAAGAGCTAATGTGAGCTTGGACCAGAGTAAATGGTGAGAATTTGTTCAGTTCTAGATACAGCCAGCAAGAGTGCTGATGAACTCCATGTGGAGCACAAAATAAAAGGAGATTCAAGGGTGGCTCCAAGGTTTGGCCTGAACCACTATAAGCTTGTTGTCATTTAGCAAAACGGGAAGACCATATATAAACAGCTTTATCTAAGAAATAAAGTGTTATTACATAGATTCAATTATCCTGCAGGCCACATCCTCTCCCATGGTGCAGAATTAGTACATTCAGTTACTGCCATAGCCCACCTATTCGGAATTAAGTGTGTATTTTTTTAAATGAAATATTCCACAGTATTTACTTACCAATATAGAGACAAGATCAAAAGAAAGAGTTAAAATAATATTCATAAATGAACTTAATGTCTATCATAGTCTAAAAGATTGTTTCAAGGCCAAGAATACCTAATACTTTTCTATATTAAGTTATCTCAAGGTACGTTTATTTTCAATCCATGCTTAAGTTTAGCCACAGAATCAGGGATAAAGTAGGATAAGTGAAGGTATTTAATTACTGTTTTCTTTTCCAGATCCTCAACAGAATAATTGCTGACAAACTCTGTTGCCCAGAAAATGTCTGTTGGAATTATTGAGTACAAAAAAATACAAAAGCAGTGAAAAAAAGGAGGATGTTTTATTTACATCCTATTTCAAAACCAATGCTTTCATCCTATTGTAGGTCTTTGCAGGCCTAGTATCGTGCATCTGCATAAAAAAGTTTAGAATCATTCCTTAAGTTTTTTTCCCACAAACACTGGTATATTCCTTTGAAAGCACGGATTTTATTCACTTCCAAAGCAGGTAGCTCGTGATTGAGGACATCCAGGTTTGCAAAATGACTGAAGGAAACTTTACCCAAATAATAGTTAACCAGTTTTGCTAAGAACTATCACAGGCCCATAACAGCCATGGGTTTTTCCATACAGGCTTTATTTTTCATGGTCCAGCTATTTTCTTTTCAACACATGAATAAAACAGCAAGTCAGTCTGTGCATAAGCATGTGTTTAAATCTATGGGGAGAAATATCTGGAATTCTTTTGGTTATTAAAATTAAAACTCATAATAATGAAAAGGATATGCAGCATTTGTGTTCTTTATATAGTTTATTTCATCTAATTCTTCAAATAGCATATGACATATTTACCCCCACCTTACATGGCACGTTGACCAAAGTTTGTAGGATTAGTTCATTTGTCCACAGCTACCCAGAAAATTATTTGTGGAGCTCATGAATAAGGCTGTCTGCAATATTCCAAACTCTGTGCTCTTTCCACTACCATACATTGCTTTCTCTTTTTACATGAAAGTTGAAAAATGTCATTCTGCTTTTCATATTTTCCTGGGAATGATTTTTGTTAAGAAATCCAGTTTGCTGTATGTAGCCCCTTAGCACTCCTATGGCTGTAGCATCAGGCACATGACGGTGTGCATGCCTGTGTGTGCCTCTGTGTTTGTGTGTGCATGCACATGTGCATGGGATATGTGGGGAGGGCAGAGAGGGACCAAAATGTTTTTCTAAATGTTAAGTTTCAAGAAGTTAGTGGAAATCCCTCTAAGTTCTACTCCATGGTTGGCAAATTCTACCCCTGCTAAATCCCCAGGAGACAGCTGATCCAACCCAGAAGACAGTGTTTGACAACAGGGCATTGGGTCCTCGCGTAAATGGTCAATACGCCGAGCCCTGGGATGTCCCGCTATGTTCAGGGACTTTTCCAGCTCTTGGAAGTTGAATGAAAGTATTCTTTCCCTCAGTAAAATTTTCCTTCCATCTCTTAATTATAAATTATTTATAAATAATCTTTAAAATTATTAAGAATAAGAAATTTAACAATAATAACTTATTTTGGCCTGCATGGTGGCTCACGCCAGAAATGCCAGCACTTTGGGAGGCTGAGGTGGGAGGATCGCTTGAGCCCAGGAGTTCAAGACTGCAATGAGCTATGATTGTGCCACTGAACTCCAGCCTAGGTGACCCTGTCTCTAAAAAACAAACAAACAAAAAAACCCCAAAATCTTATTTCATAAATAATTACAAATTATATTATAATTTATTTCTATTTATGATAATTCCTGTTTGTTATATTTTATTATATACACATTATATAACATATTTATTAATTATTCATATTTGTTATAATTACTTATATATTACAAATAATTTATATATAGTTATAACATATAAAATATATCATGATAATTAATTTAATGATTTCAATAATAATTTGAAATAAATAAATAACCATCCTTCTTGACATCCAAGCACCTCATGTCAGACATACAATATTCTAACTTTTCTTTTAGCTTCATTTTCGTCTATCTCTATTCTTTATTTCACAAATTTGCATTCCAGTTGTATATAAAAGCTTATTAGGGATCCGAAGTTAATTTTATCCCCTTGTACATGTTAGCCATGGAGCTCCGTTGCCTAGAATAAAGTCCATATTCCTTATCTTGAACCTCAAGGCCACTTGACACGTAGAGTATATCTGTCTTCCAGCCTAAGTGTCGTTTCTCTTCTTTACATACTCTTATGGGTTGATTTGTGCTTGCCCTCCTCCAAAAAAGATATGTTGATGTCCTAACCCCCAGTATTTCAGAATGTGACCTTATTTAGAGACAGGGTCTTTATAGAGGTAATTAAGTTAAAATGAAGTCACTAGGGTGGGCCCCAATGCAATGTGGCTGGTGTCTTTATAAAAAGGGGAAATTTAGACACAGAGACATATCCCAAACACCATTCAAAGATGAAGGCAGAGATTGGAGTAATGCATCTACAAGTCAAGGAACTTCAAAGATTACCGGCAGCCACCAGAAGCCAGGAGACAGACGTGGAATAGATTCTCCTTCCTAGCCCTCAGAAGGAACCAACCTTTTGCTGATACCTTGATTTTGGGCTTTCAGCCTCCTGAACTGTGAGACAATAAATTTCTATTCTTTAAGCCACTCAGTCTGTGCTACTTTGTTACAGCAGCCGTGGCAAACTAATGCACATACAGCAGAATGGTATTTTTTAATTTTTATGAGAAAAGTGAAGGCAGTGTATGGTAAAAGGGGGCATTATGAGTACCACTGTACTCAGAGACTACTATACTCACGGCTGGCTTTTCCCCAACCATGTTCCATACTTTGTCTTTTCCAAATTTCTTTGGAGTGACTTTCTTTTTCATGTATGCCTACAGACTTTCTGATTAACATTAAGCTCAAAGATGTCTTCTACATAAATTCTTCTGCCATATCCCTAGCTGGAATAAATTTATCTCTTTTAAGCTCTCTCTAACTTTATTTGTATCTTTATTATAAATATTAACCTATCCTCCCTTGCATTGTTGTTACATATACACACATCTTATCTTCCTGCAGTAAATAAGCCACGTCCCTAGGGAGAAGGATTAACATTTCCTCCTTCTGGTACTGCTCACCATGCTGGTCACAGTGCCTTGCACAGGGAAGGGCCTTAATATTTATTTCATTATTTAAATTGCACAAGAGGGGCCTAGCTACTTGGGAGAAGGTTTTTGTGAACTGTGTTCCAGCATGTGTGATAAGAACCTTAAATACACTTTTGTTTGTTTATTCCCTTCTCAACCTTCTTTGAAGTTATATCTTTTTCCTGGATCTGGTTTACCAAATTTTCCTTTTTTTTTTTTTTTGGGTCATCAATACAAAAAGTCAAATCACAATTCTGCCAAAAATTCTTCTTTGATTAATTCATCAGTTAAATAATAGAAAGAATTCGCCACGTATTTACCATTTCCATGGCCAGCTCTCCCTTATTTGTGTATTATACACTTCTCAGCTGGCCGTGACGCAGCTCCACTTTAATATTGTATGTGTGTTTGATTCAGATGTGCAGATATTTCTGCTCTTTTTGACTGAATTGTCTTCAACATTCTTTGTGCCAAAATCACAGCCAGTATAGAATATTTCCAAAAAAGATGTGAAGGGGCATTTCAAAACCTTTCCCAAACAGCACTTCTTTAAAATGAGCAACGCTGGAAAAAACCTCTTGCCACCTTCCTAAAAAGCCTGAAGGATAAATGTGTATTACCTTCCCAAAGAACTACTTCTACAAAGTTATTCCGCTTCTTTCCAATCGAAATGTCAAATCTGATGCAAAAATTAGATATTCCTACATTAAGTAATAAACAAATAAATTGGTGCTCCTGTTGCCCTTTCATTATGTTTTCTGATTATTCTTTTTTTGAAGTTACTATTTACATGTCTGTTTCCACCACTAGATTCTACTCCTCTGCGTCCCATTTGCCTTTATGACTCCAAAACTTGACACAGAGTGGGTGTTCAATTAGCTTTGATGATATCAGTAGTTTGCATATGCAAATGATTCTGAATAGCAGTGAATCAAACACAAACTTCAAGTGGATTCACCAATTCTTACAGGATCATATTAGTATTATCACTTTAATAATATTTTGCAATTCGTGTTATAATTTGATTAAATAATTTTTAGCCCTTAAAGCTTTGAGAACAGATTATCTCAAAATTGGATAATTTGAATTTAATGCTTATGTTATCACCTAGCAAAAGCAGGAGGACTTTGCTTGCTTTAATTGGAAAAACAGGGCACACGATTTAAGGTAAGACAAGAAAATGAGATCGCCAGGTAACAGTTACCAGCTGTTTGCCTCTATGAATTCTTTTTTAATTTACATGGTAGTCATTTCTCACACTTCTCAAAACATAATAAAGTCAGATTAATAAACATTAATCCTTTTATGCCTTCCTTTACAGGACACCTCCCAAATGTGACTGGAAAGGAAGCTGGAATTGACTCACATTTTGCATTTTGTTTATAGGTACAGCAATAGCGAAGGCTGAATCATCCCGCTCAAAGGATTTCTGTGTGTTGGGATATGCAATCTCCGGACAATTTAGGACCTTCCTCTATTACCTGAGGAAGGAGAAACTGATGTAAACTTGCAAGAGAATTGAGCAAAAAAGAATTTCCCAGGAGAGTAAAAGTATGGCTTATTCACTTCGCTCTCTTTATAGATCATCAAGCCCATTGCCATGCAAAGTTAGGGGCCTGATCAATATAATTCCAGGGTAGTGATACAACTTTGTATTAATTATAACAACACTTGATATAGGAGATGGGGTAACAGTCTGTGGGATTTTGGAAGCAGTTAAAAATGTCATCAATTTGCATATGGTATCTATTAAAGATTGTAAGTGTTGCTGAAATAAATACAGTATAAATCAGGACACACCAAAAAGTTACCTGTAACAGGCTACTTTCTTTGAATGGGAATTCAGGTCTCCACAGAAATATATAACTAAATAGATCAAATTTGAGTCTTACGATCTTAATTATATAGCAAAAGGAGGTAAATTGTATTTTTGTAAATGTTACACATTGACTTAATATACAAGACAGAAACTTTCTATAAACTATTATAATACTAAAGTTTTTATTTTGCATGGCTCTTATGAAATTAAAGTGAATTTAAAAGGGAATTCAAAGGGGAAAATGAAAATGTTTACTTTTCTGGACTTATATTGAAAACACATGAAATATGCTGTGAATGCACATTTATGAAAGTTCACTCAGAGCAGCACCCAGGGAGAGACTATTTAGCAAAAGGAAGAATTTGTGTGAGGAGTTTTTAAAATAAAAACTAACTACAGTGACCTCCCTTGATATGAATGTCAGAATTAAATCCAAGACAATCATGTTTTGAGGGCAGGTAGGCAGCTCTCCAGAAATACTGTTTAGAAAGGCCAGGCATAACTTGATTGCCCCAAACCTTGTTTACCTGTTACCCTGAACCTGAAATTCCAAGATCAGTGAGTAATTTAAACACTACCTTCCTTTAAAAGGTAAATATATCAACCAAAGAGCAACATTTACCAAGCATCAACCATCTGTTTAATGCTATTTCAGGAAAAGTGGCTTATACCAAAGCATTAAATGAAATTACCTCTTGTCAAGAACATAACAAAAAACTATTAAGGAAGTGTTAGTAGAATAATTATTATCTGGACATTAGGAGTAATGATGATGTGGACTGATGATGTGGATTGATGTATGTGGACTGATTAAGCTGATTAATGTGGACAAAAGTAAATAAATTACATAGAGGAAAGAGGTTTAAATCTGGCCCTTAAAGAGTAGATAAGCTGTGGACAGTCGATAAGGAGAATGAAGAATATTCCGGGTGGATGAAACAGCACGAGCAAGGAATAAGGTGAGAATGAGCAAACATAGCTCAGGTTCTGGGAGTCCAGGCTGCATGGAACGCTGGATGGGTTAGGAAGGAACGAGATGACCTGTCACACACTCTAAAGAGAAGAATTTGCATTTCTAACTGGAGTCTGTTAAAAGATCAGGAGCAGAACAGACATGATAAATGTGATATTTTAAGAAAACAATGAGGCAATGTTATGTAAGATGGATTAGAAATTAGAGATAAGAGCCAGCTAGCCAAGCTAGGTAATTACTGGCAAAACTCTAGGCCTAATTTGGTGGGGGACAGCCCTCAATCATGAGAATAAGGAGGAGAACCTGACAGTCACTTCAAGGACAGAATTTGCATGCCTTGGCAGCAAGTCTTGGTGAAGGAAGAAAGGTTCAAAGAAGAGAAAGGATCTGGAGGATCCAGAAGGAAAGGGGAAGGTTTCCAGCACTCTGGTCTATTCTTGCTCACCAGTTTATCAGGACATGATGTGACAGAAAGCTTTCTGAAGACCACACAATCCTCTGAAGGACTAACAGGACAAGGACACACAATGTCCTCAAAAGTCCGCCTTGCTGGACTGACTTCAGGAAGATGATGCTCAGTGGTATTACGTACAAAGTCTTAGGCTTAGGTTAAAAAAATTAATCACAACAGCAAAAGCTAGCAGAGAAAATGACTCAACTGGATTGTCAAACAGTGGGAAAAAGTCTTAAGAACTTTAGTTATTATTAATTATTAAGAAGACAACCGAAGAGTAAATAAAAGTGTGTGAATGGCTGATAAAAATGTCAAATTGGTTTTAACTCATTAGTGTAATGTAGTGATTACAGAATAAGGGAGATGGCAGCTCTTTACCTCCAGGCTGTTCCCAGCATTGTGTGCAGTCAAAGGAGCTGCCCTTTCGGACAGAGGTCATGACCTGAAATGCTTCCCAAAGTTGACAGGTACCTTAGCTGAGCAAAAACCTCTGGGAGTAAGAAAATAGGAAGGAGTGTACCAAACTACAGAAATAAAGCTCCTTACATCTTTTTTTTTTTCCCCCCTCCCAAACACTCAAGGACCAAAAACTAAGCTGCAGGCTATGGGTGTATGATTTCTGCTCTAATAAGAACATGTCCACAGTGCACAGCATTTTAACTGTGACATATCTCATAAGGGACAGGGGATGAACTGATAAATTTACCCAGGAAAAGGCTTGCTTGATAGCTGTTTTCAAATTTCTGAAGGGTTATCAAGTGAATGTGGGATTAGATTTGTTCTTTATGATCCAGAGGCAGTACCAGTATCAGTGGGTAGAAGTTGCAGAGTTTTGGACTTGCTCTTTGGCGTAATTTTCCAGCAGTCAGAGATGGATATCAGTAAATTAGACTGACCTGTGAGATAGCGAGTTCCTTATCACTGAATGTGCTCTTGCTGAGGTTGAATGAACACTTGCTGAGGATGTTATAGAGGGAATAATATATGTCATATGAGATGTCAGGTTGATAGCCCCAGATCCTTTCTAAAGCTAAGATTCTAACATTATATAACATCCAGGTCTCAAGAAAGGGAGAACAGAAGAGAACATTGATTCCCAGACAGAAAGGTAATAAGTTGAGGAAAGAGCCCAGCAGCTGTTATCTAGTATTTCTGTTATGAGGACCTGTTTATATCAACTTCCTTACATAAAAAAATGAACTAAAATCTAAAGGCATAAGGATCCAGGATTCTTTTTCCTTCCAGAGTGAAGGAAAATACAATCCTACTACATAGAATGAAAACCAAGAATAGGAAAAGGAGAGACAATGGAAACTAAACCCAAATTTCTTCCCTGTTTTCCTAAGGCTGGTCTCAAATGTAGTTCTGATATTCTAACTATTTAATAATACTAGGAGAGTTTTGGTCATGTTTTTATGTTCAATGCTGTTAGGTTGAAGAGATAAGTTTTTCATATTCCCTTTGGGCATGCAATTTGGTGCAATCAGTTTATAAACATTTAGCAAATGTTCTTATGTTTGATCAAATAATCCCACTTCTGAGAATTTGCACAAAGGAAGTAATGTGAAATATATAAAAACCTTATACATAAAGATATTACATTTATATTAATTGTTATAAATAATCAAAAACAAACAATATATTATATAGCCACTTGTCTCAGTCTGCTTGGGTCACTATAACAAAATACCCCAGACTGAGCGGCCTAAACAACAGAAGTTTATATCTCACAGTTGTGGAGGCTAGGAAGTCCAAGATTAAGGTGCTAGCCTATTCAGTTCCTGATGAGGGTGCTCTTCACTTGGCTTATAGACAGACACCTTCTCACTGCATTTTTACACAACCTTTTCTTTGTGCAAGTGCACTAGGAGAGAAAGAAAGAGAGAGCAAGCTCTCTGGCGTCTCTTCATGTAAGGGCAGTAATCCCATTGGACCAGGGCCCCACACTCATGACATCCTCTAATTCTAGTTACTTCCCAAAAGCCCCATCTCCAAATATCAACACGTTGGGAGTTAGGCTTCAACATACGAATTGTGGAGAGACACAATTCAGTCCATAATATGACTCAATAATGATTTTTACAAAACTATTTAATAAGGCAGAACATACTTTAATATATTAAATAGAAAGCATACAGAAGGTGCATATGCAGTATTATTAAAATCATGGTAAGAAAAACTTGGGCATTAAAAAAAAAGCCTTCAAAGAAAAATACCAATATGTTAACTGTGGTTGGTTTAGTGTGATAAGACTATGAATGGTTTTAATTTTTCTTCTTTGTAAAACTTATGATTTTCCAGACTTTAATAAACACACATATACAACTTTAAAACTGTGCTAAAAGAATCAAGTTTGTGAGAAAATGCCTATACTTGATGAGTTCAACTCACCAAGAACTGATGGAAAGTCTATTCTACTATTTTGTAAAACAAAAGTTGGCTCTATGGGCCAAAAGAAACACAGACAACCAGGGCCTTGGCCACCTGGGGAGACAGCTTCCATATACCATGGTCAGAGCTCAGACGACACGTGGTTGACCTTCAGTAATTGTTTATTGAACTCAGTGTTTCTGCAGTAAGATAGTGGCTGGATACTATTGGAGGCAATGGGAAAATCAGTGCAGCTCCACCCTAAGCAAGGGCAAAGGGCATGTGTTCCAGTTAATTTGCCTTTTCTATTCAGAAGAATTAACTTTTGGCAAATGTGTATATACCTGACTGGAACTTTGTTATATTTATTGCATTTGCAATCCTATGTACGGCTGATCAATTTAATAGCCTTATAGTGTTATGTATTTTACTTCCCCCCAAAAAGGGAAATACAATCGATACACTTCACTCTTTGTAGATGAAGTATTAAGTCGAATTCCAGAAGGTGAGGATAGCACACAGATATGTTCCTGACTCTTGAGTGGTCCACAACTACAAATTAAATTATTGCAGCATCTAAAGAACAAATCTGCTTTTAAACTTTTAAGCTATTTTTTTCTATATGCTATTCAAATACCACAATATTTCCTTTGAGACTGATGACTTAGGAATAATGACCTTTGGGGAGGAAATAGGAGAGTGATTTCTCAAGATCTGAAATAATCTATTCTTAATTATGTAGTAATGTCAAGCACAGACATCACAGCATTCATAATACCTCTCATGGTGCACAGTTGTACAGAATAATTACCTCTTAATGCCTGTTTTTAGAAAATGAATTTGACAAACTTGCCTTGTCATTTCTTTCTCAGAATCTTTCTTTTAATTGCCCCTATGTACGAATAATCATCCAGTTCTGTCTACATGAAGCCAGGGATGTCAAATTCAGTCACCTTTTCCCCCTAGTTTTCTCTATCGCCAACTCTCTCCTACCATTCTCCATACTTGGATGCCGCAAGTGTTGAAGGAAATGATGAAGGGAATTAAGTTCTCTTTATTTTGTTCCTTTCTTTTTTTTTGGTAGGGGGAAAGACCTGGAAAGTGGACCTGGAACACATATAAAAACTCTTTATATATGTTCCTCCTGACCCATTTCCTGCTGTATGTAGGGGTATTGCTGCAAAAAAGCTTTGGAAACATTTCTGCCAAATACTATGGGGGACAACGGTGAAATCAGTGTAACTCTACCCTAAGCAAGGGCACAGGGTTTAGTTATTCAGCTTCTGGAACAAACAGTGCGGGGGGGGGGGGGGGGACTGGTTTCTCTGCAACCCGGGACCCATCCCCTTTCTAGCCCTGTCATCTGTTTACCTTGATCTGTCCTGAAATCAATTTTGCTCAAATACTTTTCCTTCTGAAACAGGCTAAACAGTGATTTTATTTGGGCAGTTGGCTGCCAGGTGGTTTTTGTTTTCTTATTGAAGCTTCTCTGTATATTTTGAGCTTTTATAGCAAATATGTATTATTCAGTTCATAGAAAAACTAAATAGCATAAAAACTAAGATAAAAGATCATATTTTTTTCTTCTTAACACACATAATACTCTGTGTGTATACAAATGCCAAGTATGGAAATGTGCCAGTGTGCTGCTGAATATGTGTATTTTAAAAGAAGGTAATATTATCTATTTTATGCTAACTACCTGCCAGGCTCTTCTATAATTGCTTTACATGTGTTTTCTTGTCCAAATTGTTGTACTTGGGTCCTGAAAAGTGGGTGTTTTTGTAAGTCTCATTTTAAAGATGAAGAGACCAAAACACACAGTTGTTAAGGATCTTGCCCTAAGTCACCAGGCAGGTAAAAATGACAGGTGAGAGATGAATCCTAGCAGGAGATGCTTCAACCAAGACACCTACACTGTTGCTCTGATGACAGCTTGCATTTTTACAGTATTTTACAATTTACAAAAGACAGCACTTACATTTTTGATATAAGATTTTGTGACAAACCATACAGCAGATATCATTATTTCTATTTTAATACTGCATAAACTGGAGTTTAGGGAGGTTAAGTGTCCTACCCAAGGCCAGGCATTTCACAAACAGCAAAGTTAGGACCAGAAATCACATCTTCTGGCTTCAAGTCCGAACATGCATTTTTTTTACTATTTTATTTGATAAAAATGGCTTACATGTTCTCGGTATTGTAAATAACGGTGTTAAGAGAGAATATGTTAGTGTATACGTGGAAAGGGTAGAGAAGATGTTTAATTTAGAGGTAATGCTTATATACGATCATATATAATGATGCCTATAGAAGTAATCCATTCCTTGAAAATAAAAAGAAATCAAGATAAAGGATTTTGAAGTAGTTAGGGCATGTGAATTTTGCAAATTCTCTAGCATAATCCCCAAACAAGTAAAGTGAAATAACTGTATAATTCTAGTTCAAAATCCAATTATAGAACAGCAGAACAGAAATATTTCAAAGATAAATAAATTTTTTTCTCTGGTTCTTAAAAATAATTTTAAAAATAAGTTTCTTTTTCTTTTCATTTCCTCTAAATAGGACTACTCTAAAGGAAAAAAAAAAAACCCAGTTCATATAACTATAATAATAGTTTTAAAAGTTCTGATAGCATAAGTTTGAATTTTTATCACTGAAACTCGTAACATGAACCTCAGCCTTTACTCTTTTCCAGGGAATGGCTGTAGCTCAGCACAGAGAGCTAAGGATAATGACTTTAGTTCCTGGCTCCTCAAGATCTCCCAGATTTCTTGTGAAAGTGAAGAAAAATAAACATACAAGCAATATCAATGTGCCAATATGTCAAAGCAGTAAACTAAATCTTACTAAGTAATAACAATCTATAAAATACTATTTTAATTTGTTAGTACTTTGTATAGTAAGATACCATACAAAAAATAAGATGGTAAGATACTAAAAAAATTTTAAACAGAAAAAATTTGCAAAAATAAAAGAGAAATATATTTTAATAATCAACTTCAACTTGACTTGCATCATCATATCTATGGTTCTTTATTTTTTTTTGTGGAACATGTCCATGAAAAATAAATATATAATTCTAAAAGATGAAAAAAAGACATTAATGAAAATGAAAGCATACTTTTTATTAAAACTAGCTGTACATCTTTATTAATATAAAATGATATATACTGATTTTTTTACATTGAAAATGCAGATAATAATTAGTATGGTAATTGTAGGATGTTAAGTTTGTCTTAAAATACAAAAGATGCCTCTGAATTTTTTCCTCAATTTTATTTTCATATGCTCATTAATGTGCAAGAGAATGGAACATCTTAATCCCTTTGATTTTTAAGCTCAGATTCTCCAAGTAAAAATAAAATAAAACATTTTTAAATCAGAGGGAGGGAAATCTACTATTCTAACACCAACTAGCAATAAATTATTAACTCACCATCACGCAAGAGTGAATTCACATTCTATAAGCACTTTTTACCAAATAATGTCAAAGACCTTATTTTATTTCTTGCAATGTCAAACCTCGTTTTGAAGATTCAGAATTTACGGGGCCCTTTTACACAAGGCCACCGTGTGGAAGCAGAGACATAATCATAGGCCCAGTATGACTGAACTCCCCAGAACCTGTGACGAATGATTTGTGCCTGTTCTTTCTCACCCAAGCAAACCCCCATGTGCCGTGGTAGCCAAGTGAGGCAGAAGCAGAACAAAAGGTTAATTTTGTTTAGTATCTGGGTATTCCAGATTGTGTAGCCTGGAGCAAAGGCAGGCTGGTGACTTTCTTTTTATTAATATTTGGGGAGTGGAGAGTCAGGGCTTGTCCATCATCAGGTGTTGATAAGAGACAAAAGTTCCCACAACTCTCTGCCTACCCCAGTCCTGGTTCTTTGCCATTGTGACATCCCAGCTCCTGTGTGCGGGTGGGTATTGTTATCCAGATTTGCATTCATTGTGTGATTTCATACCTAAAAATAATGTATAGTTGTCTTCAATGCACCATAAGTTTTTAAGTTCACCTTTATCTAATTCTTTATGAATAATACAAATTTGAGAGAGAAAGAAGCTCATGGGTAAGAGAGTCTTCAATTGCCAACCACAAGACTTCAATTATTTTTGATATATGTACATCTTCTCTATGTTATAAATTTCAGAATGTTGATTTTTTTTGTCTTTAATTCTCTTGAATTCCATAGATATCCAATGGTCTGAAACCTGACTATTAGACAGCATAACGCTCACTACATCCCAATGAACAGTATCTAATATATGTATTGCTATGTGAAAAGGGATTGGAAATCATCTTTCTGAAATATGGCTTTCTGTCATTCATATATTAGCAGAGGCTAACCTATCTTTTATTCATAATGGAAAAATAAGCCCCATCAGGTATGAAATTGATGGAAACCCTTGAAGATTATCTCCTAATCTATATCATCAAAGCATTAAACAAGTTCAAATTAAAAGGTATTCTTGCACTTCCCTTGCATGGCAGAGCCCAAGTCTCTGCTTCCATTCTAATGAGAAAGTGTGAGCTTTCCTAAGGCCTTTCACCTCACCCTCATCTTGCCCCCATCTCCAGTTTCTAAGGTTTCCTCTAAGTAAACTAACTCAAGACTAATGAAATTATGACAGTCAAGGAGCAAACTTTCCTCTGTATATGAGTCTGCTTGGGCTGCCGTAACAAAATGCCACTGAATGCCTTAAACAACAGACCTTTATTTTTCATACTTCTGAAGTCTGGGAAGTCCAAGATCAAGGTTTTGGCCAATTTGGTTCCTGGTGAGGGCTCTCTTCCTGGCTTTCAGAAGGCCACCTTCTCACATGGCTTTTCCCCATAAAGAGAGCACAAGACCCCATCCTTATGGCCTCATCTAATCTTTATTACCTCCTAATAGCCCTATTTCCAAGTACACTAACATTGGGGGTTAGGGTTTTAACATACAAATTTTGGGGGTTTCAAAATTCAGTCCATAAAGCTCTGAAAAGTCAAAGAACTATTGTAACCTTATAAACAAAAAGGAGATGGAAAGAGTCAATTTTGAACTGTGCAGCCACAATTTTTTAGAGAGCCAAAGGCAAACAATCACAATACTCTTCTGTGAGTATTGTGAAGAAAATAGGGAGCTGTGTGAAGAAAATAGGGAGGAAGCATAGGTGTGCATGAATACAGACAGGGAATATAAACACTGCCCACGACCTGGTTTCTTACTCCTAAATACACTTAACATGTATATTTCTGAAGTACATGAATAAAATTCATAGAAACTGTTGGAAAAGATTACAGGTCAATATAAGGTCAGGATGTATTGAAGCCAAAACAAACAGATGAAAATATATCTTCTCCTTAGCCTAATTCTTTGAAAAATTAGATGTCACAATTATTTGTCAGTTCCCACTCCTGTTACTTCCCCAAGTTTCACTGTCAAGAAACCATTTCCTTCCTCCAATGTAAAACCCTCATGTCTGTAGTTGCTGTTTCGTCCCTTACAGAAAGAGCAGACAAGACTATCATCTTCTCTCAAGTAGCTATGCATGAATTTAAAGATCATCGAATTTCCTATCGGCAGGCACTTCAGTTTTCATAACTTTTCCTACTTTCTGTCCTGCTATTCTTCTTTGTGATTATCATGCAAACCTTCTTCAAATTCTCCTAAGTTATGGAACCGATATACTCATTAGAGTCTCATCAATATTAATCCTAACAGCAGGGTTACCTTGTGGTCCCTCCATGCTATTTCTAAAAACAGCTGACAAAATTTCAAAATAATGAGACATAACAGTTCCTTCCTTAACCTCAGCTGCTATTTCTTACACAAGGAGAGTTCATTTTTCAAAATTTTATCTAAGCACAGATCTTCAATTGTTTTTGATAACGGAAATCTTCTCTGAGTAGATTTTAAATTCCTAAATGTTGATTCTTGGACCTTAATTCTCTTAAACTCTTAGGTAGATACTCTGCCCCACAGAAAAGCTTGGTCTACACATACACAAAATTCTCAGGAAGTGGGAGCATCATCCACTAGGCCAATTTCTTAAAAAAAAACACATGCCCAAAATTATCACCCTGCTCGACTGATACCAACCTCTGAATATTTATCCGTTTTGCTCAAGATGCCTAAAAGCAAGACCACATTTTAGATTCAAGAGAAGGAACCTGCAGCAGATTCCAGGAAAGAAGTCTAGAAGGAACCGACATCAGATACTGATGATACTTTAAATTGCTAATTCATTTTGAGATCATTGTGTCCCTTGGGGGTCTCTTGCCTCAGGATTCCTGTCAAAACATTGAGATAAATACTCTGATTTCATTACTTCACAATTGATCTTTCCAGACACTTGGCTTTAGGGGAAATCCTCAAATGGCGTGCCTTACTGGGCCTGTAAGCCCTAAGTCTAAAGTAGACATCGTATTTCACAGCAAAATATGGAGAGAGATATTTCATCCACTATTTATACACATATCCAAATTAGAAGACATTAACATAACCGATGAAAAAAGGTTAATACCACATAAAATATTTAGAGTTCATTTAAAATTATGATTGACTATTTTCTCCCTAGGAACAATATTTAAAACTTAAAATAGACGAATTACTATATGATAAGACCCTCAGGTAGACACGAGGGACACAGCTTAATGCCATTCTAATCTGTCTTCAGATAATTACTTAGTTACTCTCTCAAGCTGACATTTTGTTAAAATTCAACTGAATACATAAACTGTATTATCTCTGTCTCTTGGCCAGATGATGAAAAGCTTGAAGCCTCTGACCTTTACAATATTTTCTTTTCCTTTTTTTGTAAGAATCAGAAAAATGTTCTAACAACATGTTGAGTGAGGTAAAATTTTTTGAGCAAACACAAAGGCATATCCATAATATTTTTAAAAATTACTCTTAAAACCAAACCTTTGAAAGTTCTTCATTGCACTTACCAATGCCTCACTTTGTAAGTCTGATTGGCTCCTACAAGTTTAAAATGAAAGCCAACTGCTTCCTGGAAATCTCAAGTTTGCCCTTCAAGCCGGTCACTGCCCAGCTCCTGCTCTGTGATGTGGGAGGACTTGTTACCTGAATGGGACTGTCTCCTGGCTTCTCCAACCCCATAGTGGATTCCTCCAGCAGCACCAAGGGCTCAGCCTGTGACAGCTCCCATCTGAGCCTGGCAAATTTTCCTGAGTGATGCTCTCTAGCTTCCTTGGTCCCGCCTAGAGACCACTAGCTAACCAGAGGTTTCTGCTTTCTGCTGCCCTCAGCTGGGGTCCAAACATCATAATTACTTCAACCTGAAATACTTTGCCACTTCTCATTAACCCTCTGGATTGCTGTCTCCCTGGATCACTATACACACACAGACACACAGACACACAGACACACACACACACACACACACACAGAGTATTTTGTTACAAGAAGATGGATTAGAAATCAATATATATTTAAAATTTTTCAGCCACTACATGTCACACAAACATTTTGAATTTTTTGGAATACTAACAAAAACAACCGTATGCAGCTCTTTTAAATGATGATCTTTTCCCGAGCCGACAAAAAATCATTTATTGTGAATTTCCATGTAAGGTGCAATTTTTGAGAAGTGCAGTCCTATTTTTGAGTGATTTCTTTTCTTAAGATGATAAAATACTTTTGCATGAAATGTGCTCAATTTATGTTCATGTACCCCCTCTGCTTTTGCTGATTATTTTGCCTAGCTGGGATTAATTTAGAAAGTTCAAGTATTATATGTCCAAAAGCTTGCTTTCATATTTAGTTGGGTAAACAGACTGAAATGTGAATATAAGGGATTCTGGGTGGTATGACAGAAAGGAAATGTACTGGCTTTGAAGAAAAAGAGAACTCCACCCAACAACTCCCTTTCCCTCTGAGAGTCAGGACCTCATGGACTCAGAAGGTCATGGGCAGTCCCTGGGGTTCTTGTCTCTCCTCACTCTACATGCTCTTCCTGGACAATCTCACCCATTGCCAGGCTTTGAATTGGCATATAACAGCATGAAATATTCTTAAATCTTCCCTAATCAAGTAACTCCTGACTGAAATCCTTACCCTGGACACTCTATGTTTACTTGTGTATTATTGCGCTTTCTATTTTCCCCTACTAGAATATAACCACAGATTTTTCTATTTTATTTGCTGCCATAACCTTGGTGCCTAAAAGGACGTTTGGCACAGAGTGTGTGCAGTCAGTAAATATCCCAGTGTCAGGATCTCTCAGAAAGAGGAAGCATACTCTTTGAAGACATAGCGCAAAGTTGTTGAAGTATAGGAAATCCTTCCTACAAAATAGGTTTACTCTACTTGGGGCACAATTTTATGTTTTCTAATGGGCAGCATTATCAAAAATCTAATTTATAAGCCCTGTAATTTGTAAATCTTTTCATTCTTATTAAAAACACACTCTAGAGAAATTCACATTTTTGATTCTTTTTTATGCAAACAAATGTTTACATAACCTAAACTTGGAGGTAAATCTTTTTGTGCATAAAGGAAGTGCTCAAAGCTAAGGCAACAATTGGCTCCATTTTCTCCTGCATCTTAATTTTGTGACATTTCAATATAGAATTTTTCTCTGAAAAAAAACAACTGAAAAAAATCTCATTCTTTATTTTTCAACAAAAATAATTGGTAACATTCAAACAAATCACATCTTCACTCTGATTGCTATTAAAAACTCCCATAGAAAGAATTGGAAGGCTTTACATTATTTTTAAACAAATATAGTAGTAATATACGTAAAAAGGAAGTATCTTTTAATTATTATCTTCAACTGTTGTCTTTAGCTCTTTGAATAGCAATTTTAATTGTGACTTAATGAATGATGAATTTATCATAATGTCAATCAAAGTTGTATATTCTTTCATTCTGACATCAAAAATAGAATAAATATGATTTCAGTGCAAGTGTAACTACCTTAAAAACACAGTGATTTAAAGTGCTTTAGAAATATCTATATCATTGAAAGTTATGTTCTTTGAGTTCACTCTTTTTTCACCCCCTAACATAGATTCCTCAAAAGCACCACTGTCAATACTTTGTTACTGAATTTGCTATATGCTATATAGAACCAAACAAATAAAAATCTACAAGTCTGTGGACTTTCCATTAATTTAGTACATATCAGCAAACTTTTAATTCTTGCAATAAGAGTCTTAAGAAAAAGATTAATTTTTTTAAAATATTGTATTGGAAAAACAAAGTTCAGTGGTTTATAAACAAGAAAAATAAAAGAAAAACTAAGGAAAAAGTTAAAGTAACTGGAATTTTAGACTAAATGTAGAAAAGAATATAGTTAGAATAAAAACAATTTCAAAGGTATACATTCTTTACAAAATGTTAGTGGCAAAATATTATTTTTGAAAACAATGCTTTTCTTAAAACTTAATTCTGAAAGTATTCAAGTTTATCCATTTACTTTTTCAGTTATTGAACAAGCATGTATTGAGTGTCCAGTTCTGAGAATGCAAAAACAAGTGATACATGATTCTTGCCCTTTGGTGGGAGATCAACACATCCTCAGCAAAAAGACTACCCTCTGCCACGCTAGTGTGGTTCAAGGATTCTTTAGAACTTTAATCACTAAAATCGCTAAACTATCATCATTTTCTTTAAATACATTACTACCTAATATTTCTGGAGTGTTTACTATGTTTCAGGCCCACCAGGAGCTCTCAGGCTGGCAGCAGCAGTGGCTGGTAAAGAAACATTCACTCTGGTATATCAAAGCTCTGTGACCTGGAGGTAGACACTGCCTAGTCTCTGCAGACATTGTTTTTTCTTTCCTTCCCTCTGTTTACAGAAAACTGAACTACTAAGGCCTCTGTGAGATCACACGAAAATCAGCGCTCTTTGAACTCTTACCATATCCACATATAGAGCAAGATCTCTATATATCCCTCGTTTCACCGAATCCTTTCAACAGTCCATAAGGTGGGCCCTGTTATCCTCACTGGCAGAATGGGCAGCAGAGGCTAAGATGAGTCAGGAAACAGGACTTCATAACTTACGTTTTAATCCAGGACTTGAACCAGGGCTGCCTGATGCAAAGCTCATGCTAATAACCATTACACTATCTACTTACTATATGGAAGTACATTTAAACATAAACACATGAACATGCAATATTATTAGTCCTAGAGGAAGATGGACATGTGTACAAATCAATATGCACCATGTGTTTAGTGGCCTTGACTAATCTTAGCATTAAAATATACAGTATCTAAAATATTAAATATTATATTGATGACAGTTTGAATAAAGTTAAAAAGAAGTCACTAAATCTTTGTTGAAAATCTGTGTGCTAAAATATTTTGGGGAAAAAACCCAAAACAATGCTTTTAAGTTAATGGTGTATATATACACATTTTTTTTTCATTCTGCAAATAGATCAATGAAAAAACCTTACAATATATTAAAAGAAAATGTAATCAAAACTATCAAAACCCCCATTTTTTTTTCAGACTGCCAACTACCTTAAGAGCAGACAGTTTGGTGTATTAATGTGAAACATCCAGTATGGCATAATACATTAATAGCAGTAGTATCTGACATTGGTAGGAATATACAGTCATGTGTCGCTTAACAATGGGGATATGTGTCATTAGATGATTTCATTGTTATAGAACATCATAGAGTGTACTTATACAAACCTAGATGGTAAAGCCTACTATAGACCCAGGCTATATGGTATAGCCTATTGCTCCTAGGTTACAAACCTAGGAGCACGTTAAAGCACGTCACTTTACTGAATACTGTAGGCAGTTGTAACACAATAGTATTTGTGTATCTAAACATACAGAAGGTCCAGTAAAAATATGGAATTATAATCTTATGGGACCACCATTGTATATGTGGACCATATGTGGTCAACTCTTTTTGTTCTTTTGAGAAAACCAGTGAAATGCCACTTAACGGGAACTGAGGGGATAATATGATATTTAAGAAGGAGTTGCTTTGTAGTAGATACTCATTTATTTCTCACAACAATCCTGGGGAAAAAAATATTACTATTTTGATTTTTACAGATGAAGAAACTGAAACTCAGAGAAGTTAAGTATCTTTCCTCAAATTATAGAGCCACTCAGGTCCTGGCTGGAGTTCTGTGACTGGTAGAACTGAAATGTAGTTACAGAGGAAGACAGGGCCACTAAATATGCGACAGATCGTGACATTCATTAGAACCCAAATGCCCTGTGGAAACAGAGAATGTAGGCAAAGAGAAAAGAACAAGAAATCCCAGAGAAATGGTAACTGGGGCTAGAGCAAGAGAGGATACAGAAGAAGAGATAGGGAGATTTTTTTCCCTTTTAAATACATGTCTTCACATATGTGTCATTTTGCTCATCTGCAAAGGCATCCCGTCTCACCTCTTTCTCTTCAGTTTCTGGTCTCACTCTCTCCACTATCTCTTTCTCAGAATATTCTTATCCTCTCTCCAAATACCTTCCTCTCTTATTCACATTTGTATCTTTTCACTGGTTACCCAGTATCATCCTCAAGGCAATCACTGAGACATGTTGGTCTGGATAATTCTTTCTTGAGGGCTGTCCTGTGCAGTGTAGGCAGTCTGCATCATTCCTGGCCTCTACCCACTAGATGTCAGGAGTACACTCCTACCAACTGTGACAACCAGCTATGGCCCCAGACATTGCCTAAGGTCACCTGGGAGGCAAAATGACTCCAGCCGAGAAGCACTGATTTAGAAGGTAAGGTCTTCGCATTCAGAAAGGAAAAGAACTCCTGGTGGTCATGGCTTATCCTTAGTGGATGGGAATTACTCATGATATAGTTTTCTGTAACTCACTCTTTTTCTGTAAAGTGAGGATGGTAGCCAAGTTAATACTGGAGAAGTTCTTGAGTGTAGAATACTTCTAATCAAAGTTATAATTAATCATATTATTAATATTCTGATAAAGAATATTACTTGAAAAATTCCTCCCCATGTGGGAATATGATTTAAAAATCCTAAATATATGAGTTACTGATTCCACAAGGCACAGCATATTGTTATAGTAAGAAATGTAATTTAATTTCAAAGTGAAATTTCATGACTGCTGAGAAAAATAATTTTATCTATAAATAGCTTATATTACTGTTGATAAGACCATCCCCATCCCTTTGGACCATCTTTTTTTTTTCTAAAATGCAAAGTGAAACAGAGTAAAGCATATCATCTTTAATTGGGCTTGAGTTTTGCCAAGAAAAGTCAGAGCTTTAACAGAAAAATAGGCAGAGGCATGGGAATGATCCAAATGCTTCCTACAGAGTTTACTTAGGTAACATATTACCTGACTGGACAACATTAGAAACTATTCAATTGTTCACAAGTGAACCTGTTTCAAGACTAGTGCTGTGGTATTTTATCTCTTAATGTTTGTTCATATGACTCTAGCAAAGTTGTTAAAGATAACAGTCCTGTCTCCTTAACATGGCAGAAAGGGGAAAAAAAGGCTTTAAAGATGGAAATGTTGGTGAAGAAGAAGAGAGAAGTAGGCAGCCATGCCTTAATAAAAACAAGATGAGTGGCTAACAAAAATATTAGGCTTTTTGGTCTTTTGACTTTGTCTAAATCTTTCAAAAATGATGTCTACCTCTCTGCTTCAACGGAGCATACGAGATATAGTCTCTAATCTGATGAATTACCATTTTTATTGCTCATTACTTCATGTATCTAGTTCAGTGATTAAGTTCAGTTCTCAGCTTTGGTATGATTTCATCTGCTTGTGTTTAAAATAAAAGTGCATTTGAATTATTCATTTACTCGTTCCACAAATATTTACTGAAGTTTAACACGGTCTAAGCATGGAGGATGTTAGAAGAATACATCTTTTCTTCCAAAATAATCACTCTCAAAGGTCAATACATTGGTCAACAGGTACAAAGTTAGTTAGGTAAGAGAAATAAGTTCTGGTGTTCTATCACTCAGTAGGGTGACTATAGTTAACAATATTGTACATGAGGGCTGTCCAGACAGTATCTGGCCATTGTTAATACGCAATTTTCATACTATATGGCTGGATACTTTCTAGACAGCCCTGGTATTTCAAAATAGCTAGAGGAGAGGATTTTGAATTTTCTCACCACAAAGAAATGATAAATGTATGACATGATGGGTATGCTAAATACCCTGATTTGATTTTTACACAATGTATACATGTATCAAAATATCACACTGTATCCATAAATATGCACAACTATGTGTCAATTCAAAACAAAACAAATATCAGCAAAAGATGCCAGAAAAATGACAATTATAAGAAATTTTGTTTTGATATAATAATAATCATTGACAAACATGTATATATTTGAACCACTTGATGTATTAATATAAAATAATACAAATCTTCACAATCAACTCAATATTACCAAGTGTCCATATTGTGTTTTCTCTATAATAAATAGAGAATACCTTTATATTTTACATTAGTTTGTTTAATGAATCCTAGCCAATTTTATGTCAGTTTTAGGGAATCTCTCTGATTAAAGGGAGTTAATGGCAAATGAAACAAGTAGTAGAAAATGCAAAGTGAAGTACACTTAACTCAAGGTTAATTTCAGATGCTACTAATTCTACCTCCCCCGCTCCCACCCCAAAGGATCTTCCATGTAGTGGCACTATGATGGATTTTACAAAGATTTTAATCTTCCTTTATCCTAAACCCAGACACTCAAGGATATAAAGAATTTGGATAAAAAAATGGCTTTACATTATCTGAAAAGCTTTGACTGTACTAATGTATAACTCTAACATGTAAGGGACGTTGCTGCCTGAATCCTTTCAAAGAAACTCTGAAAATGACATGAAAAGAATCTGTGACCTCATTATAGCTCTGTTCACCACGGAGAAGAATTGTACACAAGGCCAGTCCATCTTGATCCCAAAAGGAAACACAAAGGCATCACATTAATAAGCACTGTTTTGTAATGTGTCTCTGGGGGTGCTCAGTGTGTATGTGTTTGTGTGTCTCTGTGTATTTTGTTCCCCATTTTTTATCCCAGAATAAATATTTAAGAGCAAGCTCAAAGATCAACTGTTTTCTTAAATTCAGGATAGCTTTGCACAGGCATATTATTTGGGTAAATTAGGTCCCCAAACACACTTCAGCTTTGCTGATGAAAATAATTTAGGGTAAAGAAGGTAGTTATGCCTCACACATAAATTTAATACCTAGGTAACTGAGTTTATATCTTTATTGGTCTCAATTACCTGAATGTCATATGCACATTTTTGTTAACATTTTTAAACACAGAGTCTTGAAATTTTTTTATAGTATCAATTGTGAAACATTGATAATTTTACAGTGAAGACAAAAGTCGACACCAGTATGAAAAAAAAGTTGATTGCATCATGTACCAGGGGTGCTGACGTGGGCCCAAGTTTCCACGCAGCTTCAATGTGGTTTGAATTCACTGATTTCTTTTAAAATCCTGATGAAAATAGCATCAATATACCTCCAAGGGTGCCTTTTCTGAAGAAACTTTCTTTCTTAGGACACCCCATCTTCTTCCCTGCTAATGGGAAATGTAAAATCTACCATATTGGGGTGGTTAAGAGTCTAAATGAAAGATTTTAGTAGCTGAAACAATGGTTTCTCCTGAGTAAGTACTCATGAGAAAAAAAAATATCTCCACTGCCGTTCAAATAAATACCTGGATTTACATTATTCGTCAGTGAAAAGGAAGGTCATCTACATGCCTGAGCAACAGGAGAAAAGACCCCAGAGTGTCCCTAAAGGAGGAGCATTCAGTGAACTTTGGTAGCTGCCCAATTATAACATCCTTTTGCTCCTGAAATAAGGTGTGATCAGGCCACTGATTGGGTAGTGATTTGTACGAGAGGTCGGTGAGACTTTTGGCCTATGGGTCACAACCTGGAGGAGCAGACCAAGCAGAAGGTACTGTCAGATTAGACAATAGTCCAGACGTGAGAACGGAATAAAATTGCCTTGTTATCTTCAGCTACATCTTTGATACCCTTTCTTCCATTTGCTCCTGAAATTTAATGCCTCAATGACTCCATCCTTCAACAAAGCCTGAAGCCAGATTCTTTATCCAACCAATGTATAAATGATCACCTTCAATTATTGTTATTATTACCATTATTATTGAAGAAGTTTGAGCAGGAATTGACCAGATATTTTTCTATAAACACAATGACTCTGGCTGTTGGGTGGAGAATGACTGAATAGGACGTGAACAGAAATGAGAAGATGAGAGTATCAAGGCAGACAGGCGAGAGGAAGAAGTGACGACTGTGACTCGGACCAGGGTGATGTTTTGACATAAAGAGAAATGAAGATACTAGAGCAGTGGCTGCACAATGGAATCATTGGAGGAACTTGCAAAAAATTCTGAAGCCTGAGCTCCACTCTCAGGTGTTGACTTAATTTTCTGGGGAGAAGCCTCAGCACCAGCATCTTTTCACAGTGAGGGTTGAAACCCACTGGCTATGGAGGACTTGATGGGTTAGATGCGGAGACACTAAGAGGGAAGTATCTTGTATGGCAACTAGATTTCAGGCCACTTATAGAGAAAGAGAAGATTGGGAACGCAGATTTTCATGAGATCTGTCCTGATTTTTTGATTTGGCAATTTTTAAAACAACATACCTATCAATTTTGTGTAGGCCAGAAGAACTATAAAACAAACAAACAAAGATGGATCTGACATGTAGGTGATTAGTTGCAACCTCTGCCTTAAATCAGAGGGGTTAAGCTCTCATTAAGGATTTTGGACTCTTACAGAATGTAGGAGTGAAACTCTTTGAAGAACCTTAGAAACACATCCATTACTTACTTGACACCTCACGAAGAATAAAGGTGACTTGATGCATTTGGGGCACTGCAATTTTGGGTTAATTTATTTACTCTCCCTCTTCCTTCCTTGCTTCCTTCCTTTCCTCCATTTCAGATTTAAATAACACTCTTCCCAAAGAATTACAAAAACATTCCCAAGGTCATTGTTAAGTAGTAGAACTAGGTCTTGAACTCATACCTGATTAATTCTCAAGTTCAGTTTTCAGCAGATTTGGGTTTTTTGGTTTTTGGTTTTTTTGGCAGGTGGAAGGGGGAACAGGGAGTCTTTCTTTATATACAGTTTTCCTTTTGAAAATACAATTTATATAGATGTGCACTTTTCTAAATATGTACCAGCATTTCAACAAGCCTACTATATTTCTAATATTTTTAAGAGAATACAAACAAGCAATCTTTTAATAAGTATTCCTTAGTCATAGCATACCACATACACAAACACACACACATTATGTAATAGTATAGTGATAGGTCTATGTCTGTATCTCTATCTACCTATCCATTTATCTATCTATCATCTGTCTATTTCACATACTCATACAGTGCTCATCCAAGTAAGTCTGAATTAGATAGACTCAGGACCTAGAAGGCTTATATATTTACATATTATAAAAATGTCATTTCAGAATATTCTTTTCAAGAGGATTCATTAAACAATAATATTGTCAAATACTGTATTTTTATATTTTTATGTAATATTTATGTCATTATACACCAAGGGAATAACTGTCACAAAATCTTAGAGATCAAGCAATCATACATTAATTCATGTGTGTAGTCATTTAGCCTATAATTTATTACTCACTTTTCTCTAAGCCTGAACTAATTTTTTTGGGGGAGGTGAAAAAGTTGCTTTTTTTCTGTTAGAATTTTGAACTATAGATTCTACATTTGTACAAATACCAGCATACAAATTACATTTCATATAAATGATTTCCATAGAGTAGTAGATAAGTCATACTCTTTTCAGAATCATATGAGCATAGAATTTCCCTTCTTGTCTTGAAATGGCTATATTCTTAATTTGAGTTTATCACATAACAAAGAAAATGAAGTGGTCTTTGGGAGTCACAGATGTAAAAATATAAACACACATTTTAAATAGAAAAGACAAAGGTCATCTCTACCATATGAGTTTAACTCTTCAGAACAGTTTCCATTCTTGGTAACCAGCAGGAATGGATATACATTCATAATGATTCAAAAGGGTGGGTAAGCATATATTGGAGGTTTTACATACCTATTCCAGGTAGGATCATCAAACCAATCCAATGTATCAAAGACTGTGCTGTTTGTTGAACTTTCCTTGTAGAAAGAAACCAGGTGCTATGCCACCACAAAAACTGAAAAATCAAACAAATAAGGAAGGGGTAAATAAATCTAAAACAAGATAAAAGAATAAGTAGGATACTAGGATCACTAAATTGTGAGATGGAATATTAAATGACAGATTTCAAAAATGGAGATTTATCCCAGCATTTTCCATACATACTTCATTAAGAAATCCTTTTATTCTACAACATCTGTTAGCATCCTGCTGAATGAGTGACCCACAGCAATGACTGGGGAAATGATGCATTTGTGTAACCTACCTTTGCACACTGATGCCACATCTTGTGGTCTCTGTCATATGATCACATGCTCTCAGTTTGAATCTAATCATTGAGTGTATTTTATAAGTTTCCCCCCAAATATGTAAATATAATGTAATATATTTATATTGCACATATAAAGCTGTTATGGTTTGAATGTTTGTCCCCTCTAAAACTCATGTTGAAATGTAATTGTCATTGTAACAGTATTAAGAGGTGGGACCTTTAAGAGATGACTAGGCTATGAAGGCTCTCCCCTGATGGAGGATTAATGCTGTTATAAAAAGATGAGTTTTCCCCCCTCCTCCCTCTTGCCCTCTTTTGAAATTCCACCTTCTGCCATGTGACGACACAGCATTCTTCTGTCATGTGGTGACTCAGCAAGAAGGCCATATGCCGGCACCTTGATCTTGGACTTCCCAGCCTCCAGAACTGTGAGCCAATAAATTTCTGCTCATTATAAATAACCCAGTCTGTGTTATTTTGTTACAGCCACACAAAACAGAGACACAGCTACATGTGGGTTCCCCCCACAAATTTTGTAGCAAATAATTTAAGAATCACTCACTTTACCAATTCAACTTGTCATTTCGTGGCAACAAGTACTTGACATTCACTCATCATTTCGATCAATATTTACTGAGCAAATAATCTGAAGCAGGTATTGGGTTTAAAAAAAATAAATAAATAGGGCTTGGTTCCTGCCCTCCGAAAGCCAAGTTTAGTCAAGTGGGAGAGGCCACACTGGATGTAGATCACCCCGATACAGGGTGTAGAGAGCAAAAAATTGCCAGTCCAGGGAAGATACAGGGTAAGAAGGTGATGTCACAGAGCAGAGGGCCTTTAAGTTTAGTCTTGAATACTGCATAGGAGAGTAAAAGACAGACAGACAAAGAAGATCAAGGTGAGGAGGAAGGAGAAAGATATTCAGGCAGCATGCTCCAATGCAAGAAGCTGAGGGAGAATGGCATGTTCTGAAAGCTGCCTTCATGGGACTCACCAAAAGGTAAAGGAAATTGAACGTCTACAAATGATACGGCAGAACATCGTTTTATAAATTTAAATGACTGTAAATCAGCCTTACAGTACAAACAAAAGCACGAGGCCCAAGAATTTCACAGAATTTGAAGCTCTCTCCAAAATTATGTACACAGATTTTCTTATTTTGGCTTCACAATCTTTCTCCCAGGTAGGACGGTGTAACCTGACCTCTACCATGTATTAGGGGAAACTGAAGTTAAGGAACTTGCCCCAGACCACAGAGTGATATGCGCAGACTGGGGCAAGAGGCTAAAATTGGGGGCCAGTCCTCCTTCTGCCACAAGGAGAGCTATGATGCCAGGATTCTTGAAAAAGTGCACATGGCACAATGAGGAACGTGGTGTGGACATTATAGTCACCGTCCTATTTCATGACAGCAAGTGCTTTGCTGCTGTGTGCTACAGAGTGCACTCTGGGCACAAGTGAACTGTTTCCACTCTTACCCTTCCTGTTTCCAACTTGATGAATGAAAATCTGGGGTGGAAACACAAGATGGTGATTAGGCCCACATTTTTTCACCTTGTTAGTTGCCATAATAGACCTTTGTACCAGCCTTAAGGCAGACACGTCTGGCTACTGTGTACTGTCCAGCAGCTACAGAAAAACCGTTCAACCTGTCTGCTTCCAGTTGTGATTCTCAAATTTTCCTGCAGACTTCATTGTTGCATGCATACGAGCCTCTCTCAAGCCTTGTGGTTTCCACCTCTGAAATGCTTCATATTTTAGTAACTTTACTGGTGCACTTTGGGCACAAGGCGCTTTGAGGCCGGTAAGTCAGAACTGTCTCATCTATCAGATGGCAAAGGAGGCCAGTAGTCTTTTGTTACGTGAAGATGGGGAGTGTGGGCATGGACACGGGGGAAAGCAGATTTCCCCTGAAAAAATGATGAAAACTTGTCTATGACACATCAAGAGAAGGCTCATGTAAGAAAAAAAAAATCTGAAGGAGTCCTTAGAATTCTCCAGAGTGTGCGAAATACAGTTGCTGACGCTGGGAGGACTGCAGAAGATTTCCTCCTGTTCCTCTTCCCTCACGCCCCCTTTTTTTTCTTTTAAACTCCTGACATAGAACTGCTTACAATACTTCATACTCAGTTTAATTTCTTGTCATGAAGGTGAGAGACTAGAAAATCTTTTGGTAGCCTCCAGATTGCCTTGCCCTTATGAAAGACGACAGAGACTGGTATTTTCAATGCTTTTCCAACTGAGAAACTGTTTACTTGTTACAGGCTTTCCGATACCTTATAACATATTAGAAATTACTTTGGCTTTAAAGAAGAGTGATTGCTTAAAAAGGAGTTCCTACTGCAAATTCTCTCAAGACAGAAACCAATTTCCAGGCAATAATGAGCAATCATGCTTAGGAAAGGGACACCAGGTAGGAGACAAAGTCCGAATAGTGGCACCATTCTGGTATGTAATGATCTTGCAATGACCTTGCAATTGCTCAACGAGCTACACTTATTACCACAAGAAGTAAGCTTATTGTTCTTGGGTAGGATGTAACATATAGAAGGTTAACTAAGTTACCTGAAACCAAATCAAGGAAGCAGCAAAACAAATCAAAAAGTCTCTAAGAAACCTTAGAGGGGAAAACTCAGATAAGGCTACAGCATTCTAAAATGAGCAATTTTTGGAAAAATATTTATTTCGAGAATGTTTCCCATTTGGTTGTGTGAACACTTGAGGAAATTCATCAAGTCAACAAATATGACCTTAGTGATCTGCAATCTAATTCAGCACTTGCTACATAGAGATCAGATCTCTAGAGAACACTGGCAATTGGCCTCTGTGGATACAAATTCCAAGAAATCAGGGTCTAGAAAACTTTGTACCAAAAGAACATGAATGGGTAATCCATGTAAGAAATCAGGAGTTGGAAGGTAGGTAGATGAAATTAGAGAGGCAGAGACAGAGAGGAGAAGTTATAGTTTCCCGTGGCCACTAACACACCAGGCATCGATTAATTCACCAAATCATTTCAACAATCTTGTGAAGCAGATACCATTGTTACCAATTTACCAATGAAGAAACTATTTTTTTTCTGGAGGCGAATCCACTTAACATACAACAGGAAATGGCTCAAGTTGAGATTGAACCTATGCTTGTCTGATATGTAAATGATTTCTCTAATTAAGCCACACTAATTCACAAATAAGAAGCAATATCTGTTCCTTATCTCAACAGCAATCAAAGAAATCCAAATCAAAAATGACACGGATTGCATTAACTACAATTATAAATAATAAAATATAAATGAAGATAAGACTTTTGGAAAAAGAACTAATAAATTTATATTTCTGGTGGTATTGTAGGTGTGTACAGGCTATTGAATCACCAATCTGATTCATTCCTGTATTAAGAGTCCTTAAATATATTCATACCCTTGGACCTAGTAATCCCGTTCACAAATTATCCCAAGGAAATTATTCAAAGTTGGAAAATGGCATATTTAAAAAGAATGATCATCATAGCATTACAAGTTGCATATCCTCTATCTGAAATGCTTGAGACCAGAAGTAGTTCCGATTTCAGAGTTTTTTAGATTTTGGAATATGGAATAGTTGTAATGGTTGAGCATCCCTGATCTGAAAATCTGAAATCTGAAATAGTCCACTGAGCATTTCCTTTGAGCGTCATGCCGGGTCCTCAAAAAGTTTCAGATTTTGGAGCATTTCAGATTTCAGATTTTCGAGTTAGGGATATTCAATCGGTATTTATAATAGTGAAGAATAGAACCTATTTGTGTATACAACAGGGAAGCGTTTAAGAAAATGTTGATATATTAATTTCACAGTATATCAGGTAGCCATTAAAGTAATAAATAAGTAGCAATATGGAGAATGATAATGAAAGCAGAATATAAAATTGTATGTTCTGATTATAAATAGATATAAAATATATATGTGAATAACTACTAACAGGGCTATCAGAAAAAAGAAATTAGTTGTGCCAAGGTAGACTAATTATGAATGCATTAAAAATCATAATCCCATCCTCACAATGTATTATAATATTAAACTATATTCATTAAAAATATACACAAGGGCAGGGCAACATAGGGAGTTGCCTTTCAATGGATACATTGTTTCAGTTATGCAAAATGAAGAAGTTCTAGACATCTGATGTACAATAATGTGTGTACAATTAACAATACAGTTTTGTGTACTTAAACATTTGTCATGAGGGTAGAGATCATGTTACGTGGTCTTACCACAAAAAAAAAAATAAATAAATGAAAATTAATAAAAGCAAAAAAAAATACATTGAATAAAAATAAAGACACAGAAATGTAAAAAAATCCCACACCTGATTTATGTGGGGAATGTGTAAACGGTTAAATGGTTTCTAGCATATACAATATTGTTTTGTTGTATCATTAGCTATTTGATAGCAGGGAAAGGGGGAAGGTGATACACTTACTATATATAAATATAAATATATATGCACAAAATGATGAAAATCAAATCCTCATAATAAGAGTTCATGGAAAAATAAGATTACAATAATGGGAAGATTTGTTGACAGAATTGCTATTGTACATGATTTTAAACGGCTGCATGGTCAGCAAACTCTTCCACTCTGCACTACAGATTTCACATTCCCTCCCTCCTGTTCCTACCCCTTCTCTGGGGGAAGAGGGAGCTAAAGAAAATGGCTGAGCTGCAGAATTCTCCGACTCTTTCATTCTCTGCTTTAAGGCATTAGGCCATGTCCCCAGCAGGGCGTCCTCCATCTCTGGGAAGCCATCCGTCTTTGGCTGAGTAAGAAGGTGCATTTGAAGAAACAGAAGCTACGTTCTGGCTACTTGCTTCTGTCTCATGTAGGAACAAGGGTGAGCGAGCGAGTGTTCATCATCCAACTCACACACTGCCCTATTCACCTCTCTCTAGTCTTGGTCTCATTCACGGTTTTAGGCAGCAAATTCCTAGTATCCACAGCTCCAAAATATCTCCTATCTTTAGACATGGGATGAAGGTGGAGAAACTGCATTGCCCACCTGCTGGGTTAATAGTACTTGGAAAACAAGGGAACTCCCTAAGTTTATAAATCTTACAAATCATTAGAAATTCACAAACCCTACCCCTTTCCCTGAATTATGTTTATACATGCCTATATAAAAAAGAAATACAAAATTAAATGTAATTCAGGCACTGTTGAATTCTTTTTGGATAAGTTAGCCTATCTGTTAGTCTTCCCCTCCCACATTTTCTTTCCTTTATATGTGTGTGTGTGTGTGTGTGGGTGTGCGCGTCCATGTGTGCACAATGGAAAGAAAAAGGTGAGGTTTAAGTGAACTCAGGAACAGATAAAAGAGTCTGTGTCTCCAGATTCTGAGATTCTTCTCTGACCTATGGTGGTTGGCTCCTTATTCATCTGGGTGCCCCCAGCCATGCTGACGTTTATAGTGAGGTCCACCACTCGCATGCATGCCATGTGCATTTTCTTGACCTATTAAGGTTAGGTAGGTATCTCTTAAAGTCAGCTTCATCTTGCCTCCTGACGACAACGAGGCCTTTTCCGAGGTCTGGCTGTGATGTACATTCAGCCCTGGAGTGCTGCAGTCTTCAGGGCAGAGCTGCCTTCACCCATGTGATGGGATCCCATCCTCACTGCCAAGTCCTCCAGCTATCCCAGGGTCCTATCTGTGCCACGCGGGAACTTACATTCCAAGGCTTTCCTCTGACTGACCAGGCTGAACTCCCAAGTTCACTACAGTGTTGGTAGAGGGATACATATGAAATATTAATAGCTCCCTGTCTTGGTACATACTTCATTTTCGCTAATACACCTCTCCAATTCTCTGGGACAAAACTCCAAGCGGGAAAAGCTGGGAAGCACAATCTAGACTGCTTCATTTTGTCCCCTTCACAGTCATTCTTGTTTTGCAGAATTCCCCAAACTCAACAAGGGGGCACATTTTTCCTTCTCTTAGTGTCACATTTTCTTACCACCAGATAGTGAGCCTAGATGCAATAAGTCAAAGGGTTTTCTTCCATACAATATGACTTGGCCCACGATTTTTTAAAAATCTAGAAAATTCTTTCTAAAAAACTAACCTAAATTTCCACTTACAGCCAGGACAGAGTAACAGGATGGAATGTGACCTACTTGCCTCCTGCCTCCTCAACAAAACAAAACAAAACAAAACAAAAAACAAAAAAATTCCAGAAAACTGTACAAAATACATGAAATATAAGTGTTTTCAAGAATAAGACCATGATAAATGACAGAAGGGAAACCTACACTTGGGCTTTTTGTTTTGAAGAAATTTCTGGATAGTGGGCAGAGAAGGAAGAAGCCAAGCCGAGTTTGGTTGCCTCACTGAGTTGAAGAAATGGTGATCAGAATTTGAGGTGTCCAGTTATCCTATGGCAAAGATGTTCAACAAAATTAGTTATTAGGGAAATGCAAATTAAAACTGTAAGATACTATCACATGCCCATGAAAATGGCTAAAATTAAAACAACTGACTATACCTATGTTGGCAGGGATGTGAAGCAACTATAACACTCACATGCTGCTGGTGGGAATGTAAAATAGTACAACCACTTTGGAAAACACACCGTGGAAGTTTATTATATAGCTAAACATATACTTTATATATAGCTGAGCAATTATACTCCTGTTTACCCAAGAGAGATTAAAAATATATGACTACACAGAAACTTGTACATGCGTGTTGTTCATAGCACCTTTATTCACAATCATCCCAAACTGGAAAAAAACCTTAACTGTCCATCAGAGGGACAGATGGAGAAGCAAATAGTGATACTGTTTTGCAATCGAATTTTAAAAATGTGATTAAAAAAGATGAACCACTGATATTTACAATATCATGTAAAATTTTTAAAAATATGCTGTAAAAAAGAGGCTGGACTCAAAAATTCTTATCATATGATTCCATTTTTATAAAACTCTAGAAAAAATAGGCCAGAAGCAGCACAGTGGTTGTCTGGGGCACAGGTGGGGGTTGGGTGTGTATAAATTAACTAGGAAAGAGTGTAAGAAAACTTTTTCTGGTGATGAAAATGTATTATAGCTTGATTTAGTGGTGATGACACAGTAGATAAATTAATCTCATCCAAATATACACTTAAAATGAGTTTTTGTATTGCTTATATATTATACTTCAATATAGTTGACTAAAATAAAACCTTTCCTGGCTTCTTATTATTTTCTAGTATCAGAGCTGATCTCTTAAAATCTAACATTTTAGTTTTAAAAGTCATCTTTAATATTAAGCATTCATTTTGGTTTATTCAGAAATATTTTTGTCTTCCATTTGTTTTAAAATAACCCAGTGTTTGTGGGAAAGGGGTGCCACACAGGAGAAATGAGTTGGTCATGTATTGCTAATTATTGAAACTGAGTGACAGGTACGGGGGGTTGATTATATTATTCTCTCTACTTTTGAATATGTTTTTAACTTTTTATTTTATAAGTTTTAAAAATATAGTGGATTGCATTTTTTAATTAAAATATATTATCATTAGTATATTAGAATTCGGCATCTGTTTTAACTTCCTTCTCTCCACTGCATTATCCCTTGATCATGTGGGTCTGTCTTACTTTTTCTATGCCTAAACTAAATTTAGTTTTCTCCTTTTATCTCTTAGTCGAAAGGTCCTTTTATATTAGAATCAACTTGGGTGACACGTACAGGTCAAGACCTGAATAATTTGAGGAAAATTAGTTAAATCTATGAGTCTGATTCTTTATTTTAAATAATAATGAATTTCTGTGCTCTTAAAAATTTCATCCAGCGAAGTATTAAAAGAAAAAAAAAAACAACAAAGCCTGGCCTGCAGAAATAAGTCCCTTTTAGGAACAAATGAAACAACATGTAAAGAAACACCACTTTGTTAATTGAGCAAATAATAAGTTGCCTCAACAAGCTGTCTGAAACAAACAGAACAAAGAACCCCATTCAAGACAACGAAGACAAAGAAAGAGAGAGTGTAAAACATTTAAAAAGGAAAGGATATTGGACTTAATTATTTTTACCCTACCTTTCCCTTTTAAGGCATTAGAATTCTTGCCTAACTTCAGGGAAAGTTGGCTCCAAGCTCACAGTCACATGAGTAGGGTTTGTGTCCAGAAGTGCAGAGCCTATTCCTGACTGGGCACCAAGTGTCAACAAGCTCTATGCTGACAGATTGAAACTCAGGGTGAAGTCAGTCAGAATAGAAATTGATTACGGATGTAGAAGACAGTGTTCAACTATGTAGGCAGGATGCCCTTTAAAGAAATTAATGTCCCTTTCAGTTTCTTAGTGCTGTATAAAATGGAATATGGCATTTCCCCTGATCCTATTATCACTAGAACTACTTGTTCTTTCTCTGCAAAAGACCCCAAACTGTCTTTCTAATGAGCAGGACTGGACAAAACAAAACACGTCCTAATTACCAACAAAGAACCTAAGCTTCTACAATCACATTCTGATGTGATAAATTAGAATTCTGTTCTCCAGAAACCAACATATTGTGGAAGAGCTGAGAATTCTTTTTAATGTTAACCTAGAACAGTAAAGCATCAGAGTGTTTGAGCCCAAGCTGTATAGAGGCAATACAAAATTCTATTGCTGTAGAACTCTATTTCTTCTTTAGACACATTCTTTTACATTTTAACTAGAGTGTCTTGTACTTCATCCCAAGGGCAATGCGGTGTCATTGACATGCTTTGAGTAGAAGACTAAAATAAGAGAGATGGTCCTTATGTAAAACATATCTGAAAGCAATGCTCAGACAAGCCATAAAGGGCAAGGGACTCAAGAGGTGGGTGCCAAATCAAATTTTAAAAGTGTATTTGACCTTAAGTGATGAAGAAAGAACATTTCTAAGTAGTAGTAAACTCTCAATAAAATTAGGTGACATAGAGTCTGCACAGATTCCCAAATTTCAAAGCAGTGCAACACAAAACACTTACTGCATATTGCTTTTAAGTTGTAGAAGCAACACAAAAGGGTTTGTGATTGTTACAAAGGTACAAGGGTACAGAGGAGGATAAGTTCAATTCTCACCAGGAGTGGGAAGACAAGGAAAGACATGACAGAGAAAGTTCATTTATGTTAGATCCTGAAGAGCAGGTTAGGGTTTTGACAGGAAGACTTTGAAGACACCGGGATTCAGACATAGAGAAATACAGGAAACCATCCAGAAGCCTGCAGCAGAGAACATATTCAGGCATATACACTTATGGGAGGTGGCACATGCAAAGGGAGGGAACAAAGGGGCATTCTTTAAGAAAAGTACTTTTCCCTTTCAGGCTTTAGTGTCTTCCTGGAGCTCTAAATTTTTATGGCTTGGATTCACACTGAAGACCTGCCAAAAAGTTGAGTGATAATCAGTTCATAAGTGAGAGGGTTGAGGTAGGGTGATCACGGGAAACAGTTACGGCGGGAATCAGGAAAAGAGATGAGGCCCTTAGAACACACCTGCAAGAGTCTCGGCACACAGCTAGTGACACGGAGGCTGAAGTAGAGGTGGAATATAAGGGACATTTAACTAGACTTCTCAACTGGCTGGATAGAAAAGAAAATGGATATTATTCACATATTTTATAAGGCCAAGGAACCAGAGGAACAGTAATTCTTGAAAGATTAAAAGAAAAAGGAAATGTGTCTTTGTGGTGTGATACATGTGTGTAAATTTTAGGCAAGATAGTAGTAAATGCATCTGTGTTTTAGAGATGCTGAGTTTGGTGTGATAGTGATATAAGCAATTGGCGACACCCAGAAATTAAGCCTTGAAGAGATCATTTAAAGATTGAACTATGAAGATGACCTACCTGCATAACAGCTACGAGAGTGATTGGAGAAGACAGATGCAGAATAGGAAGAAAAGAGAGTGTCTAAAATGGGTGAGGCAGAGAACTCAGTCTCAGGAAATAATAACTATTTCTTTCAGGAGGCAGGAGGCGGAAAAGAAAAATCCAGCCCCAAACCCAGGAAATAACAGGAGAAAGAGGAAGAACACAGGATGCTGAGATACGATTGATGGCGATGTCAAGAAATAAGTAACAACTGCCTCAAATTCTAAGAAGTTTACAAATAGACAGACCAGGGAAAAAAATAGCTTAGGTTCAAAAGGAGAAGGGTTCACTGATGACCTTTAAGACCAATGTTTTCAGGATAATTAAGGGGTAGATGCAAAGCGACATTGAATTAAGGATAAGAAGGACCAGAGGGAAGTGCAGACAATGCTGAGAAGCCTAGGAGCTCAGGGAAAGCAGAAAAAGGTGTGCTGATTTGAGGAGACAGCGCCAGCACGCAGGAGGCATGCACATCTTCTTGCATGACTCAAGGGAGACAAGGAGGTGAGGTCAGGAAGAATGTATTAATTCATTAAGAAAAAAGTTTAATTTTTAATGTTGGAAATGCCAGGGTGAGAAGTCAGGCTAAAAGAACCAGACTGAGGGAGAGGATGGAGAGTCCAGGTGGAAAAGTGAATGTCCTAGTGGAAGGGACATTTCTTCTCCAGAGACAGGAGGAGAGCGAGAGAAGGAACAGGCAGAGGCGGGTCTGTCGCAGGGGCCTGGAGTGCAGATGTGTGGGGGCTCTAGGTTTCTCAGAACAGCAGGTAATGGGTCGTCTAAGAGAACATTGGTTTGAAGCGCAGGGTCTAGAATTTGGGGCAGGAAGGCAGAGGGAAATTTTGGCAAAGCCACTGCAAAGCGCAGACGGAGACATTGTGAGAGGTAGACTGGATGTGTGCTGAGGAGCCAGGAAGACCTACATTGATAAAGGGGCCTGGTCTACAAGGCTTGTAGATTTCTCCAGGACCGACTTGCAACATTGAAACATGAGAGAAGAGAAACGCTTCAGAGGGTCACAAGGAGAGCTCACGGGAGCACAGAAGGAGTAAGGGAAACTAGAGTCTCAGAGAGGGTGGTACTGAGGGAGACTGGACAAGTCCCTGGTATGGCCAGAAGGGGACTCACTGTCTCCACAAGAGACTATGAGGAAGAAACGGGGCCCAGAATCCATGAGGAAGGAGTCACAACATGGGGGGGGGGGGTGGGAGAAAAAAAAAAAAACTTTCCAAACCATACAGATCATTCTTCCACAGGGACAAAGGTAACTTTTTTCCATTTCATGGAATAAAAAATGAAAAGGTTTGGAAAGTAAGTATTTTGGATATATATAGAAGGCCCCATTAGTTCTAAGGATGCAAGACCAGTGTGCCTGTAACTTTTATTCGACAGCATAAAGAACAAGGCCACAGGCAAGCAGAAATTTTAAAAACGCTTTTGATACTACTGAGTCAGTGATAAATCAAAAATGGAATAAAAGCTATTTTTCTTCCCAGGCTATGTACATGTGCCTAAAAGAGCTGGATTTCATAGGATGACTTACATGGAGATGTCACTTTATGCTCGGAAAAACTCTATGTAAATATTTGTAGGCAAAGAGGGTTCTCAGATGAATGAATAGTCATCTACTGCTTTCTGATGTCATAAAAATATTTTTTAAAAAAAGACTTAATTAGAATTTTGGTCCTTTTTAATTCTTTGTGGGGCCAGAAGGAAGACCCAGAAGATAAATGTCAGTCTCACATTTGTGAAACTTGGACACTCTAGAAAATTGTTTTGATATTTCAAAAACCGAGATTTTATCCTACTGGTTCCCTAACCTAGTGAAATCACCAGAATTTCCCAGACGTTTCTTTAAAGGGACAGATTTCCGGGTATCACCTCCAGAGATTCTAATTCAGGAGGCCCTCAATAAGGCCTAGATATCTGTATTTCCTACAGTCTGTAAAGGAATATCAGAAGTGGCAAAGGCATACTATAATTAACAAAGTCACAATAAATATACTTAGATTTGCACTGTACAAAATTTAAGAGTACGTTGGCCTTTTCCAACTCCAGTCTCAGATAAAGGACCAGCTTGTTGCTTCATTTGGGAATCAAATATGCAAAGCTTTAGTGTTAGTTGTTCTACCTTAGAAATACAAATCGGCCTAAAAATAATTGCACAGTACACTGAAATTAATTTACTGTGTATATTCTTCCTTTCTCTTACGATTGCATCCCTACTGACTGCTACGACATTGAAATGTGATCAGATCTCCTTCGGTGTGTTTGTCACAGGAAGCAATCATCTTTCCCTCTTCCTGGGATGTGCAGCAAGAGAAAGAAATGTCAGTGTTGAATGTGGATTATAGGGATCCAGGAGTTTAGCAAACCGTGTTCACTCTTTTGAGTTACCTGAGAAGCTGAAAGCTCTCGTAAGTTAGCTGAGGTGAAAGTCAAAGCTCTCATGGTGATCTGCAAAGACAGGGGGTTGGGCAAAGGATGTGCAAAACAGGGGAGAGCAGAGCACACAGAACCAGGACACCCCCACAGCCCCAGCGCCAGAGCATCCCCAGCACCACGACAACCCTGGCTACCAAGTAAGACAGACCTTCTGCTTCCCAAACACACGAATATACCTGAGACATTAAAAAATAATAATAACAAGAAGAAAATAAATAAATAAAAACCAACCAACCACCAACAACAAAAAAAATCACGAAATGAACACTACTGCCTTTATTAATGGCAATTGCAAAAAAACATTAACTTGAGTTCATCAAAAACTAGGCTTGTATTTTCTGAGTCCCTATCCTGAGGGAAGCTGGCTGGGGGACAATTGTGGGAACCAAATAAACATACTTTCTACATTCATGGGTTATTTCAAGAACTTCCTATGTATTAGGCCTGATATTGTTTTGAGGCTACAATTCAGTTGTGCTACACTCAAAAGCAAAATCAAGATACTCCCAATATTTTACCAAAACTTGAATAGGGCACTACCACACCCAATCAGGAACACTGGAAAACGTGCTGAGAGAAAGCATTTTGTCATCTACATCGTTTGGGTTCATTTTATTTCCCACGGTTAAAGGCTTTCATAAAGTATCCTACAATGATCACGTACAATCATTTTAGAAAATAGACACATTATGCTAGTCACATTTCACACCCATTAAAGTCTGTGTATGCAAGACTGTTCCTACTTACGCGAGGCAGGTCTACAATCATTACTAGAATTCTACATGGCTTTTCAATCAGCTGGCAAATAGGTATTGTGTATTTGCAACAATCTCTAAAACAGTGGTTTTCACATTTTTTGACTTCTTTTCCACAGTAAAATATATATATTTTTTGAACATTTTGTGTGTGTATATATCTTATATATATTTTATATTGTAAACCAGTGTACTCATGCACATACACACATACACACACAAACACACACACACATGCAGATACCTAAAGGTACCTAAAACTGGAACAGATGTTTCCTAAAACAATATTTATTCTCAAGTGCATGGTGTGCTTATATACAATCTATTCTATTCTAATCTAATTTTTAATTAATAGACTTTATTCTTTAGTGTGGTTTTAGGTTTGCAGAAAAGTAGGACAGAAACTACAGAGAGTGCCCATATACTTTCTCCTCCCCTCCCACCATCTCACACAGTTTCCCTCATTATTAACATCTTGCATTAATGTAGTACATTTGTTATAATTAGTGAACCAATACTGATATATTATTATTAACTAAAGTACATAGTTTACATTAGGGTTCACTCTTTGTGTTGTGCACTCTATGAATTCTGACAAATGTATCATGGCATGTATCCACCATTGCAGTATCTAACAATAGTTTCACTGCCCTAAAAATATCCCATGTTCCACCTATCCATCCCTCCCTTCCCCCAACTCCTGGCAACGACTGACCCTGTTTACTGTCTCCATAGTTGTACTGTTTCCAGAATGTCATATAGTTGGAATCATACACTATATAGCCTTTTCACATTGGCTTCTTTCACTTAGCAATATGCATTTAAGTTTCTTCCATGTCTTTACATGGCTTGATAGCACATTCTCTTTGCTGCTGAATAATATTCCATTGCATGGACATGCCACAGTTTTATTATTTCATCCTATTTCTTTAAAAAATTGGGTATGAACATAGTAAACTGATTTCAGAACCTATTCATATCCGTAATTTGAAAAATATTGCCTAAAATATATTGTTAGGTGCTTGCTAGACTACAAAGGAGAAGACAACTTGGTCCATACCACATGTGTGAGATGTTTAGAAACAAAGGGGTAATAACAAAACAAAAGTTAAGAACAAAACAAAACAAAAGTAGAAGAGATATAATAAAATAGGACAAAGATGAACTGGCAAGTGCTGGGATGTAACCCTTTACAAGCAAGATCTTTCTGTCCCTTACTGATCAGGAGACCTGGGCAAGTTATTTTTATATGCCTCAGTTTCCTCATAGGTAAAAGTTACATAATAGTAACATCTATCTCACTGGATTCTTATGAGAAGTAAATGAAATCATGCACATGCTAAGAAGAGTTATCTGACTTATAGTAAACCTTCAACAAATATTAATCTGTTATTATCATTACTATTAAGCACTCTATGCTTCATGCTTGTCTGAAATCTCTTAAGACTTCAATAAATACTTTTTAAAAGACTGAAATACTGCAATTTTCACAGGCTTACTTGGTCTGTAGATACTTCTTAGAAGAGCCAAGGCATGAGACTTGAAGAATGTATGCCCTTTAGTAAGTGTAGAGAGGAAGCAGGATGTAAGGAGATGAGGAGACAGCAAAATACTAGGCTGAAAAGTAAACAAATAAGAGTAGCATTTGGAGGACAGTGATCAATTTGATTAAAGAAGAGAGAAGCCAGGAATGAGAAACTTACCCTGGGCTGTCTTTTAGAGATCACTGATGATCTTTGCAAATGACAGATATTTGAACTTCTTTCAATGGGCATGAAAGCCAGATCTCAGTTACCTAAGCAGAAAGAATAAAGTCTTAATGTCCTTGGGCATCCACTGCATGTAATGAGTTAACTTCTCTTCTACACATGTTGGAATGGTACTAGTCATGTACCATCCTTGGGAGAAGAGAGAAGACACACTCCCACGATTTTCTGTGTTCTGTGATTCAGATGAGAAACTCTAAATGGGAATGCTTACCTATTGTCCAACAGGGAAGGCACTTGCTGTATGTGACTGTTTCCAATATAAATTTAAAACAAAGAATGAAAATTCCCTTTATTCAAGTTACACTAGTCACATTTCAAGTGCTCAATAACCACAAGTGTCTAGTGGCTACCGCACTGGACAGCACAGATGTAGAACATTTCTGTCATTGTAGAAAGTTCTCTTGCGGGTACGGGGGTGTCCAGAGGCTAGAGACGCACCTGTGAAAGGGCGGAATAGGATGGTAGCTGGAGGTGAGAGACAGAGAGTGAGGGGAAGTGGAGTTCATACCAAAATAGGAAGGACTGGCAGATCTTTATTGAGAGGGGAAGGCTCCAGACAATAGGAAGATATGACAGTTACTAGAAATATTGGGAACTGAGGTACCAAGACCCCAGGCAAAAGAAACTAATGGCACAGAAGGGGCTAATGTAGAAGTGAAGGAGAAGAGCTTTTTTCTGCCAAGAAAAATAAGGAGCAGAGAATATGCACAAAAACAGAGAATATGAAAGAAGACGTAGAACTCATACCTGTTAACCTTAAGCAAGAGGAAAAACAACCATGGAGAATAAAGAAGTTAGACTAGACTAGTGTTTTCACAATGTAGACATGGAATGAATGCACTTACTAAAAATCAAATTGGTAAGAGTATTTTGAAGACGCTATGAGAGGACGCTCTTGAAGGTATACAGATGCTTTTCATGATTTTGCAACTTTTAGGGGCCAAAATCTTTGTTAATTTGTATAGTCATTAATCAGTCAATTATTATTTATTGGGTCCCAATATACCAGGTATTCTAAGCAAACAAATAATCAAGATGGACAGTCTGCACTTACAGAAAAACCTTGAGAACAATATAACCAAGTGCTAAATTATAGAGTACAATTTTAAAATGTTATCTTACATGAGGTAAAGCAAACCCCCCAGCCTCATGTTGTGACCCTTGGCTCTTGTGCCTTTTGTAGACATCGCAAATCAATCCTGATATTCCTTCTTATTGAGGCCAAAGAAGCCTTGGGATGCTGTCCAACACAACACCCACCATTCAATCTACTAGTTCGTATGAGAAATACAAAGTATTTGTAGATCTTGTGTAAGTAATACTACAATTACTTTGAAATAAATTCATTTTATTGCCTGAAGCCCAAAGAGTCAATCAGTCACTCAGATTAAAAAACTAGACCTCAATAGCTAGTCTCAAATTTATTAAATATTAAACTCTGAATCTCAGGAACTTTTCTTTATTTGAAAGATAGAACCATCAAAAAAGCAAATTATAAATTTCAAATTAAAATTAATATGAAGGAGCACAGACTGGACCACTTTAAAATAGCCCCAATAATGTACATACTGTTGTTCTCAGTTTTTTTTAAAGAAATTCTACAATAATGTAGCTGTCAGAGTAAAAAAAAAAAAAAAGATTAAAAATTGCAATGTCTCCCCAAAGAACAGTAAAGGAATGATGTGGATATACTAATTATATAAGGGACAAATTAAACCCACAAAGTAATCAAGGGCTTTGGAGACAATGTTATTAATGTGATTTTGCTTTATTTTAGAAGGTAATATACCAATGTGAACGTTTTCTGAGGTTCAGTGATTTGCCTGTCCATATTTCAAATCATAATATCAAAATGGTATTAAAGTCGTTTCATCATGAGATTTAGTAGCTAAAATATATTTCTGACTAAGAGAAAAAGATGTCAGAGTATAAAGAGGCAATTAAGGGGAAGAAAGAGCTTCTTAAATGCCTGTTCTCATACCAACCTTGAGAAACAGTTCCTACCAGCTGCTGACTTTTCTGTGTTGAGTCATCAGGGCCCATCACTGCTGAGCCTACCTTTTTAGCCCAGCTTCTTAATGCCAGGCACTGCAGGGGAAAAAAATTGATAGGGTTGTTGATTGTACCTTGGTATCTCTCAATTTACTTGAAACATTTCAAATTGAGTGCAATAATATTGAGTATTGTTTCCATTTTCCTCAACATGCTTATGTAAAACTGGATAATTCTACACTGGCAGTGATGTAGAGAGAACATTAGGACACTTCAGGTATTCCAGTTCCTGTTCATGTTCCACTGTAAATTGGGTGTCTCCAAAATAATTCTATGCAATATAATGTCATTACATAGAATTTCATTAGATTTGAAATGTTATACACATATACATGTTTGTTCAAATGCACCTGCTGGCTTTTCTTGTGAAAGGTCCATTTTTATTCTAAGATTAGGTTCTTTCTACCAGTATAGTGTCACACAATATTCTTCCTTTTTCTTAAAAAGGCTGACAGCAAAGATTAGTTGCTTTTTTAATGGCCCTCATTTTCAAAACCAATAGTTCATAATTCTGTATCAGACCCTAAAGTATTATGAAATCCAAATTTTTGATAACAATTGATATAGAAGAAAGTAACTTTTTGATGCAAATAATCATCACGTATTTCAAGGAATATGTCTTTTGTAAATAAAACACAGAAGTTATAAAAATAAAATATAACTACTCTAGTTAGAAAAATATTTTTAATAATATCTTTTTTAACTCATATAAGTAGTATCGTTCATTATGAAGAATGCAAAAATATAAAAAATAATAAAAAATTAAATCACTAATATTCCCAACACTAAAATTTTTATGTTGGTTCTTTTTCTTTGCATTTTCTTAATATTTATTTTTACCAAAAGGGCAACCAATTGACATTAAGTCAATTGCTTATTTCATATTACTTGGGAAGTCTTTAGAAGGACTGTCCCTACAGAGGAAGCATTTCAAGATTACACTAATATTATGCCTGATTGTGCAGGACAATAAACTAACTTTAGAGGTGAAAAGTCAGGTGGACTCCAAGGTTTGAGAAAAAGTGGGATGAAGGCAGCTAATCCTTGGCTTAAAGAATTACCCCAGGGGAGAGAGCTGGCCCAAAGCCATGTGCATAAGGACATCCAAAATATGCTTTTAATTTTGGACTCTATGAAGATATCTTGAAACCAGGGAGCTCAAAAAGCTTTTGTTGGAAAGGCAGTGATAGATGAACGTAAGATGGTCTCCCATTCAACAGATGGAAAAAACCTCACTCAGCCAACAGTCCAGGAGGTCAAAGAAGAGACTTAAGTTTCTGATGCAGTTTTGAGCTCTATTGTTAGGTCTTGCAAATTTTTGTAAGAAATGAGAAACAGTTTGACTTTAATTTGCTTGGCCTTTTGGCCTGCAAAAATACTAAGGCAGGCTGACATTTCGGCTACAAATTTTGCAGCTGTGTAATCACTGGGGTCTGGGAGACCTTACTATACTTGGTTCATCTCTTGAATTCCTTTTGAGATCAAGACAATGGAACTTATAATTAGCAAACTACCATAAGTCTCAGAGTATGACACATGAATAGAACTCTTCCTTTTGCTCTTCCCCTGCAGAGGAACATAAAAATAGAACAAGTAACTAGTATACTTGCACTTCTACTCACGTCAACTTTTCAAAAAATGTATCTAAAGATGAAAATTGGCAAGAACAATGTCCAGTACGTGAATTATTTTGATTTGCCTGTAATATTGAGGCTTCTTGTTGACATGAAAAAGTCAATGTGAACCTGTTAGAAAGGCATTTGTTTCAAATTGTTGTCCTTTCCTTTACATTCCCAGTATTACAAATCCACCTCAGGGCCTTATTACTTTTCCTGGGAAAAACAGGAGATGAGGATCTCCAATATAAGTTACACAAGTTCCAAATGTGGGCGTCATTCATTCATTGTTGTCCAACACCTACTATCCACTAGGCACTGAGCTAGGTTTGCCATCATGATCCTTATGTTCCATTTAAAAATCAAGATACTTGATTTTATGCATATATATGTACACACATATATGTTTTAGTACACTATTTTTGTGTTATTTGTGTGATACTACAGAACATAGTATTTTATTTAATTGAATAAATATAGTTTGTTTTAACTTTGTTTCGCGCACTGGTTCAGATGCTGTGATATAATGTGGTCATGAATGTCACTGCCCAATATAAAATCTCATTACAGTAAGTTAACCTCTGCAGATATTTGTCCTCAAATGTGCCCATACACACACACGAAATCTCCCCTCACCTTTACTGAAGTGAAAATGAATCAATTTTTATTAAATAGATCAGCTTCAAATGAAATGCTGGTCCCTGGCCACACCATCAGGCTTTAATTGGCTTCCATTCTTTTACAATTAAGTGTAAAACTTTGCCTCCAAATCACAAATCACTTTCTCTCTCCAAATCTTCTTTAGAAAGTTACCAATTTCTGGGGCTGCTGAGGAAGGCATCCCTGATACTCACTCACTTTTTTTTTCCCTTTACACTTACTTACGAAGTGCTAAGAACTTCGCGTGCAATTTCTTTTTTGATTTGCACAACAATCATGTCCAGCAAGGTGCTTTATTCTTCCCATTTTGCAGAGAGAAACTAAGATTTAGAGATGTGAAATAGTAACCGCTAACATTACTGGACACAGCATTTATGTAGCAGGTTCGACTCTATGCATTTTACAGTGTTCTCATTCATGCTCAGCCCACCTATGAGATGGATTATTTTATAGTTTTTATGTTACAGAAGAAGCACCCAGGCAGGAAGGGCTTTGTGCCTGACCCAAACTTACATATCAGTTGCTGACAGAGCTGGGGTCCCAGCACAGGAACCTGGGCTCTTGGGCATGACGCCTCCCAGTTCACCCTATGAGCGTCTCATGGCTGGAAGGAAGGTGGCTAAGCTGGTGCACAGAAGGTTGTCTGAGAACAAAGCCCCTGAGCTCAGAAACTGTGCACTCAGCTTGCTTTCTTCAGAGCCATCCTCCTAAATCCAAAGGACAATTTAAAATCTTTATCTTATTTGAATTCAATGGAGCACAGTGCCACAATGCCCTGCAGCCCAGTCCCTCCTAGGTGGGAAAAGAAAAGTAATTATAATCTGAGGACCACTTCCTTTTCTGATCATTGTTATCTATTCATGCACCAGCATCTGTGCCATGAACTCTGCCTCCGTCCCTGCACCTGCCCAAGGCCAACCCATCTGTGTGATCTTTGCCCTTGCAGTGGCACTCTTTCTCATCCATCGTCAGTTTCTCTTTCCTTCCTGAATTATTTCCATCATTTCGCCAACACGCTTTAATATCTCCTAGCTTAAAAAAGCCCTCACTTGGTCCCAGGTCCCATCTCTTCCATCTGTACCACAGCCACTATCATACAACTTTTCTGCTTCTTTTAAAGATCAAATTTGCTTTTGAAGTCATCTATATCACCTGCCTCCACTTCCTCAGTTTTAATTCTGCTTTTAAGCCCATTCAAATCAGACTTAAATTTTTCTATTGTTTTAGTCTGTCTGGGCTGTTATAACAAAGTACCATAAACTGGATAGATTATAAACAACAGAAATTTATTGCTCACAGTTCTGGAGGCCGGAAAGCCCAAGACCAAGATACTAGCAGATCTGGTGTCTTTCTGGCTCACAGATGATGCCCTTTCATTGAGTACTCACACAGTAGAAGGGGCAAACAAGCTCCCTCAGGTCTCTTTTATAGAGACACTAATCCCTTATAACCTCCCAAAGGCCCCATCTCCTAATACTATCACCTTGAGGATTAGGATTTTAACATATGAATTTTGGGGAGACATAAACGTTCACACCATAGCATAGACTGCAAACATTTCTATAATAAATATTGTCTACTGTTATAATCAAAATATATAACAATGTGTATATTTAATACACTACTATGTATGGCACTATATATACACACATATAGATGTGTGCGCATGTATATACCATAGCCAAAAAATATTGTGACTCAATAAAACTGTATTTATATGTCGAAGTTACTATCTCTAATTCCTATATATCCCCAATTTATGCATCAGTCATGTCCATTCCTCATTCTTGAGATTGAAATTCTCTCTCCTTTTGAATCTTCTAACAGAAGATTTTTTACAGATACAAACATCACAAACAGATACAAAAGTCAGCATGAGCTCTTCTGCCTTGCCAGCAGCCCTGCGTCAGTCCCTTCCACACTAAGCCACTACGAACAATCCACCAACTGGCTTGCAGTTTTTCCTTACATCTTTGTTTTAACTAAAGCTTAGCTTATCCTTGATATCACCATATTCCCTTTTGTGCTCTCCTATTCAGACTTGCCCTTCTTCAGTGACCCAGACCCAGACAGAGGGGCAAGAGGGCTGGGGCTGGCTCCACTGGGGGCTGTTTCTAGAGGTACAATTAGTACATCCTACTGTTTATTCTCTTCTGCTGTCCACACTCTGCTTTTATACTTCCACTAAAGACCTCCTAAAGATAAATAGTGTATTCTCTATCATCAAACAGCTGCCTTTGTCTGAGAGGCAGATAAAGATGCACACATAATGACAATGGAGAGAGAACAATCTCTAAGATACTGGCTCTCTAGGAGCACAGGGGGGAAATTAATTTAGACTTGGGGAAAAGGGAGCAAGAAGAGATATCCTGAATACACTTTGAAGCAACAGTGGAAATTATCAAAGCTAAGTCATGATCTAGTAACAGGGAGAGGCACTGGTGAGTTTGGGGGTAGTTGGGGCAGAGCAGGCACCCTACAGCAGGGGTAGGGAACCTGCAGCCTTGGGCCACATGTGGCCTTCTAGGTTCTTAAGTGTGGCCTTTTGACTGAATCCAAATTTTACAAAACAAATCCTCTTATTTTGATTAATAGATTTTTGTCTCATATATTTCTATTTTATTTCTAAAATGAATGTATTTAAATACCAAAGAATAAAGTAAGTTTCAACAAAATAATTCTTCCAGGCTGACCAGCACAATTAGAACATTAGTAAGCCATAAGGGCTAAATTAACAGCTGCTATGCTCATGATTTAGTTCTAACTTCCCCTGCCTGAGTGGCACCACTACCGCATGAGGCTGGTTGGCGAGAGTTTATGGGAGTTGAGCATGCTAGTTTGTTATCAGCTTTTGACAATGGTGCACTGTGTTTCTGTTTGAAGTGGAATTTGTGAATAGTTGCACAATTCCATGGTCTTTTTAAATTCTGTCTGCTTAACAGCCCATCATCTCAAAGAAGACCAAGCAGATGCTAAAGTAAGAAAACAGATTTTTTAATGAGAATTGGGAATTGCAATTATTATCTTGTTTCTGCTAAAGATAAGATGATTTGCTTGCTTTGAGATACTGCAATATCAACGTTAAAGAAATTCAATGCTCATCAACATTATAACACTCATGAGGACCACAAATATTTTAAATCAGAGGGAGAGGCATGAAAGGTTGTACTGCAGAAATTAAAAGATGAAAAGTAAAAGCAAAGACAATTCTTTCAAGCAGCAATAAGACCTGGAAATAGTGCCACTGAAGCAACTTATAAAGTAGCATAATACCTGGGAAAAAAGGGAAACCATTCAGTGATGTAGAAATTGTGAAAGAATGCATTGTCAAAGTTGTAGCATGCTTAGACCCCAATACCATTTCAAAGTACAAACAACTGCCTCTTTCCAGGAGAACCATAATTAATCGGCAACATGAATTAGCCTTCAACTTAACAGAATAACTTCATGCAATACTTCAAAAGGAAAAAATATATTATTCAATTACTTTGGATGAATCAACTGATACTACTGACTCAGGTCAAGTTTTATACTTCATTCGGGTCATAACAGAAGATTTTCTTTGCTACGGAGAGTTACTCACTTTGGGTACTCTTGTGAACAGAACAAGGGGAATAGATATCTCAATAACTTTCAAGATAAGTGTCGTGAAGTTGGACTCAATTTGGTCAGGTTAGTGAGTGTATGTACAGACAGTGCAGCTTCCATGACAGAAAAACATGAAGGGTTTCTTGCACAGATTAAAAAAAAGTATTAACAGATCCAGATGCTCTCATTTTCTTTTCATTGTATCTTGCACCAGCAAAATCTCTGTGCTAAAGCTGCTATTTTGACACTTTGCAACAAGTTGTAAGTATTGTTAACTACATTCATGCAAAAGCAACATGGCATCATCAGTTTTGGAACATGCCAAAGTTGAACTATGAGGTATTCAGTGTAGATTTGCTGTATCATTCTAAAGTGTGTTGGCTGTTGCAGGGACAGGTGTTAGCCAAAATTTTATCTCTGTGAGAACAGACAGTTAAATTTTATGAAGAACACAATCAGCAATGTGATTATTAAAAGAAGATTTCTATAGGAATGCAGCATTTCTGTGTGATATCATGTCAAATCAAAACAACTTATATATTCCTTTGCAAGGTACAACTAAGTCTATATATGATATGTGGCCAAAAATGCAAGCATTTTGAAAAAGCTATCTTTTTCAAAACACTTCTTCTACAAAAGGAAATTTTGGATGAACATTTTCCCCAGTTAGCAAAGGTCACTGATGAGCAGGATGATATATGCGAATCATTTGAAGAATATGCAGCTGTTATAGAACTATTAATTGGAGAATACAATGAAAATTTCACTGACTTTGAGAATCATGACATCACACTCAAATTAGCATTTCAGCCTCACCTAGTGGATATCACCAAGGCACCTAAAGAACTTCAGATAGAATTGATTGAGCTCTTCAGTAGATGACATTTTAAAGTTATTGTTTGATGCTAAGCAAGATCCAATTGAAATATGGGAAAATGCAGTAGAATACCCACACTTTTGACAACATGCTCGAAATTGCTTTCTTGCTTTTCAACCACTTATTTCTGTGAAGCTACATTCTCCTACCTAACCCAAATCAAGACACCCTTAAGATCACAAATGACTGATACCCATCTAGAGGATCAACTGAAACTACAGACCTCCATGCTGCAAGCAAATATTCACATGCTTTCCAACAAAAAGCAGACAAAACAAAGTCATTAAAAGGTTAGTTAACTTGAAAATTAACAAATAGTTTTAATTATCTGAAATTATTAAGTACAGAGTAGTTAGAGTTTTACAAAATAATGCGCATTTTTAAGTATATCTGATTGAAGTTTCTTGAATGTGGACTTATTTGACTATAGCTAAATTAATGGGGCCTTCCAAAGTGACAATGTTCCCCACCTCTGCCCTAGAAGGTCTTTCTTCAAGGGTGCAGGGCAGAGTGGAGGTTAGTAAATGGCGAGAAATGAAGCTTGAGATTTAAGCAAAACATCAAATAACATGCTAATTCCTTAGCATGTTTTTTTTTTCTTTTTCTTTTTCTCTTTTCTTAAGTCAATGGGGAGTCTGATTATTTCAAACAGTGAAATAGTTAATGTTTATTGAGGGCTTACGTTGTGCCAGTTACTATTTTTACAACATTCCTATGAGGCAGGCACTATTATTTTTTCCATTTTATAGATAAGAAAACTGAGAGACATAGAAGTAAGTAATTCTGGGCCAGCTAGGAAGTGACTCAATTTGAATTATGATTAGATTTTCATTTCAGAAAGATTACAGGGATGTTTTCCATTTGGGGTTTGTACCTGTATGACGCACAGAAGGCTAGGATGGAGATATGGAGAAGTAGGGAGAGTCTCAGGAGTTCAGTTTTGCCATCCTGATTTGGGGGGTATAGGGTCAACACCCCTGTGGAGTTGTCCAGTTGGGTATACGGATGTGGACTAGAGAAAAATATCTAGGCTGAGGCACAGATTTGAGTCATTGGGCTAAAAGTCATAGTTTAAGCCTGAAAGTTAAGTGAAGTAAGAAGGAAAAAATTCTGAACAGAACTTTGGGGGGCCGGGAAGGGGATTCTCACTTTAGTAGCAGACAGAAGAAGAAAAGCAACAGAAAAAAATAGGAAGAACCTGATGAGAGGAAAAGCATACGAAGAGATTCAAGAACAGGGATGTTCTTGAATCCCAGGAGAACCTAGGAGGTGGTGGTGTTTGTTTTTCTTTTTATGATTCAAACCTATTTGCATTTGCAAACGAAAGGCAAACAGTCAAAAGAACTAAAAAGCATGAAGACACAAAAGAGGGCAACACAAAACTGATGGAGGAAGGAAGGAGTAAGATCCAGACTTCTTCATGGTGTCTTCTGAGTCTATCCTTTCCTCACCCTGCTAGCAGTTCTCCTTGTTTAGTCTTTAATCTCTTCTTTCCCCAGAAAAGTGATCTATCTACGTATGTCCTCTTTCAATCTATTTCCATAAATGGCTGCCTAGTTAATTTTCCTCACGTTATTCCTCAGCTGCAACTCTTTCAGTGGTATTCTATCACTTTTAAGATAAAATCCAGTTCCTTAAAGTATACAAAGTCCTTCTCGTGCTGGCCTTACCTGCCTTTCCCCATCCTGACAGCCCACTCACCCATGTCCACACACATCACAACCTTGACGCTGTCACTTGTGTTCTACTTCTTACCCATGGTCCCTTGCAGTGCCCTCTGGTTTCTTTCTGCCTATATAAATCCTACCTGTTCACAAGTCCCATAAAATACCACCTTCTTATAGAGGGGTATCTCTATGCCCCTGAAACCATATAATAATATTACCTTTTATTCTATCTTGGCATGTCAATTAACATACCCTTTTCATAAACATTTTCCAAAAGCACTTATATGCGCCTATCACTGTGAAAAGCGTCCAAACATGCTGAAGATATACACCACGACAACTTGGTTACAGCATTTATATCTGGTATCATATTTACCACTCACAGCATTTTAAAAAAATACGTGTATATGTTGTCATCAAAACTGGATTGCAAGCTCTTCAAAGACAGAGGCTATGTACTAAAGCAGTAGTACAGATCATTCAAAATTTCTAACTCAGGAATGTACAGCAGGAATTGAATAACTAGTTTGCTGAAAGGACATGTCAAAATTGGATAGGGTTTGTAGCCTCAGAATAATAAGAAACAGTATAAAATTGATTTTTTTTTGGTCTATGGTACATTGGAATGTAAATATTGCATATGTACACAACACAGCCTTTTCCTTTGATCACATTATAATCTCTGTGTTTCAAGGCATTCTTCTATTTGCTTTGAATTTATTTCTTCTTATGCTTGCATATAGGCTGGATGTTGTTTGGTGCAAAGGTTGTGCCTTTGATTTTCAAGTCCATTTCCAAAAATTATTCATTGTAACTCTAAGCACTCTCTCATTTCTCTTGGAATGTAATTTAAATTCTTCGTGTTATGGAACTATGTCAAAAGTCCTGTTTCAGTTAAAAAGTGCCACCTACAAACTCAAAACCTGTATTTTATGAAAGTAATCACCTATATTATTTCACCTGATTACTCCTGGTTTTCTATGGCTGCTCTTTCATTAAAATGTTTTATAGTCCTTCCATAAGATTTATTTTATTTTTCATGTCCATATTCTGATACTATTTTTATTTTTGTTGTAAACACCATCTGTGATACAGTTTGATAATTTAACCAACTTATTTTGATTTTTTTTGCATTGTATTTGTTTTGTGTATAGCATAATATAGGCATTTGTTTCTCAAATGTTCCTTTTATTTAAAGATACCAGCTATTATTTTCTGTTTTATTTTTTATTCCTGGTTTAGATTTTCTTGTCTTTTTAGTCCAAATGTTTGTCCCTCTGAGAATTTAGGCATGGTTTCTTTAAAATGAATTGTTTTCATGTGAGTCACCTCTGAAAAGTTCAATTTTGCTTTTTAATCTGTGCTCATATGATGTATTACTGTATCTACAGAGGACTTTTGCATTTTCTATCTCCACCTAATGTGCTTTTTTGCCCTGGTGTACAAGAGAGAGGCCAATACCCTCAGACCCCAGTGGTTGGCAGGGCCTGGGCTGAGGCGCTGGTCCTCAGAGGCAGGAATGGCTGAGCCACTTCTGCTGCTGTGCCTCAGGTCTAGACAGGCTGCAAACATGATGGAACACTTGGATCCTGCCTGTCTTCAATGATACTCTGAACTCAGCTGAGGTGGGCTCTGCCACCCAGATGTCAAGTTCATGACCCAGCCACAGAGTGAGCTGCTGCCCAGCATGGACAAGGGTCTGTGAGCTGCTGGAGGAGTGAGAGGTCCAGTTTGCCAGAGAGCATGGTGAACTATCGAGAAGAGTAAGGGGTGGGAAGGCCAGGCTGGGGGGTCCAGGCTTCATATAGCCAGGTCCCTGGAATTCCCCTCCAAAGCTCACAGTCTGCTCATATCTAGGATATAGAGTGATTTTTTCACCAAATGCATTCTCCTTATGCACCTGGGTCCCAAATATGTGGTCAACAGGCAGGCGTGATGCAGTGGGGAGAAGGTGTTTGGACTTTCAGGCTGAGCGTCCACATGCAAGCTCTGAGGGTGAGGACCCTGGGGGGATAGGACAGAGCCAGGGGAGGGAAGGGAAGGGAGAGGAGGAAGGGGGTGTGCTCCTAGGACCTACAATTGTACTTTTGTTTCTGGTTCTGCCCATTTGCAGCTGATATGCCCTTTTTGGGGCATCCAAGCCATGTGCAGGGTGAGGGCTACAAATGAATATATGCTTGCCAGAAATTTTTGATACTATAAAGTTAGGTTGGACTCCAAAATCATTTGCCTCATCCCACAAAGTTTCAACATTACATTTATCAATGAAAGAAAGTAAAGCTGTTAGACTCTTTAAATATAATTTCAATTGCAGGAAACTCCTGAATAGCTACAATAATAAAATAAGTTTCCACATTTTCTATCATCTATTTGTTCTTACAAAGCATCACACAGATAGTGACTATCAAGGCTTTGATGAGACCACTAATCAAGTCACTAATTCTTTTTTTTGGTATTTTAAAAAAATTGATATATCATAGTTGTATACTGGTCACCATTTCTAATATAATATCTGATAATAAAAACTTACATGTGAATTTATACTTCCCATTAAAATATTTGAAAATATTTTATTTGGAAATTCTATGTATGTTCAATACTTACTGTTCTTCCCAATACTTTTTATTTTCTCTTCATTTAATGCCAAAATATGTACTGAGTTTTTTTTTCAAAAAACATCACATAGAAACTCCAAAATCCTATCCAATTACCCACATACCATACAAATATTGACATTTTTATGGGCATAGTAAAGTGAAAAGGGTGACACGTATGTGTCCAATTGGACAGAGTTGATTAAGAAAAGCTGAAGTACCCAGGACAGGCAGGGTTGGGAAAAATATTCTCTTATGTTACATATAGTATGTTTTTGGATCACAAATATCTACTATTTCTGACTTTTATTAGACATATATCCTTTAATAAAATGAGTGCCCTTCCTTTGTACAATTTTAAACACAGATTTTTCTCCTTCACAGATCAGCGTCAAAATTTTTTTTTACTATTTTCCTAACATATAATTATCATCTTCCAACGACCCAAAAGTGCTGTCAATGTGACTGAGATCAGAATGTAAATATTTTATAAACAGCTGTCAAATCTCAATTGGCAGAAAACAAAAAGCCCCCGAATTGCTGTAATCTAACCATGAGGCTACATCATTTAATTGACAGATAAGACATTTTTCTAGTTTCCATTTCCTCGTCAGCATTTTTAATACATTAGCACGGTGTGCCATTCTGGATAGTCACTATGACAATCTACTTGAAGATGGAATAAACTCTGAAATGATTTAAGGGAGACGCATAGCACAGGAACTGAATTCTGTTTCATGGAACATTTTTCACACTCATTGTATCTGGAATGTCTGTTACTAACATGACTAAATACTGGCATCAAGGGAATATTATCATGCCCATAAAATAAAAGGGGGCAAATTTTTGCTCTTAGCAGTTCAATAATTTATTATTTCATTCTTTCAGGCCTTCATTCAACAAACACTTCTGATTGTGAATATGCCAAGCTAAGCCAATAAATCTATGTGCGATCCAAAGAACTGAGCCCTGTCACCCATCATTACAGATCAGAAATCTCACCAAGTAAAGACGCTTGAAGTGATCCTGCCCAAGGATTTACTGCTACCTTCTATTTATGTCACTGTTTGTCCCTCTGTTTTTCCCTCCAGATTGTTTTTTTAATTTTTTTCCGCTTTTTCCTTTCCATCTAAGCAATAGATACGTCGGGGACATCTAGAAGCACTGCTTAATTTCTTTTGGGATACTTATCCTAGGGCATTTTCTGACTCTAAATTCATTTATTCGATAAATGATTACTAAATGTTTTGCAGGGAACAGGTATCGTTATAGGCATGGTGGTTTTGGCAGTGAAGAAAACAGACAAGGCACTGCCCTCATGAGCTTAGATCATATTACGGTGAGAGACAAACAATAAATTATAAACATGTGTGACAGAATTCTTCATGTCTTACCTAAATCCCTTAAGCTATATAGGTAAATATTTTGTCAATAAGGGAGTATTTCAATATGCCTTAAAAAATAAAACTCCCAGTTATTAAAGGGAATTAAACCTCGGTGCCTGGGACAGGGGTCATTTAGAGAGAGTGATTAGGAGAGCTCATGGAAGTTGAGATCTGAAAGGAAGGGCCACGTGGTAGCAAGGGCCAGGGACAGAACCCTGCAAGCCAAGGGATTCCATGCTAAGGCCCTAAGGGGAACGAACAAAGAGAAACAGTCAAGAAACAAAGACAGGGATGCTGGAGTTTAGGCTGCAAGGGAGAAAAGGTACAAATAGAAACCAGATCATCATATCAGATTTGTAAGTCATGGCAATACATTTGCATTTTATTCTAACTGTAGGGGAAGGAGTTGAAGGGTTTTGAGCAAGCCTCAAATAGGAGATTCACAAGATCTGATCAAGGTTTCCCAAAAGCAGACGTTGGTTGTGCACAGAATACATTTTGGTGTGTTAAGCCACATGACCACCAAGAAGCTAATGCCGTTGTCCAGGCAAGATAGGATGATGCCTTGAGTAGGGCTGTAATAAAAGAGACAAGAGATTCAGGATGTCTTTGGAAGGAAATGAAGGAAAAGGAAAATACCTGATAAGTGTTAGGTTCCATGGCCAGAAAAAAAAAGCTGTGATTTTAGTAAATATGACTAAAACTGTCATTTAGTAAACATGACGAAAATATCAGAGCAATTCCCTGCATTAGCAAAGGAGACCCAAGGAGGTAGGCTATTATTTTGTACTAAAAACATATTAGACTATCTTACACTCTTAATTTACAAATAAGGAGCAAAGGCCCAGAGAGGTGAAAAGGCTTTTTTTTTTTTTAAGCCACAAAAGAGTTGGGCTATCCCCTGTATGTCCGGTGTCTTATTTTCCAGCCCAGGGATTTTTCCATTATCCAGCACCTCTGTCCCCAGACTCAGCTCTCTGCCTTATGCAGTGCCCTGCATGACTTTCTTTGGAAAGGAATTTCATTATGTAATTTATCTTTCACTTGCGTTGTTTTTTTTTCCTGAACCAAATAAGAATGAGTGAATTAATGGAGATTGTTAGGAGGATACTCAATATTAGAAATGCAGGTTAAAAGCTGAGTTGTGGTGGCCCTACTTAGATGATTAGTTCTAAACTCCTATTTCAAAAGAACAAAACACAAACAAAAATGCTCAGAATTAGTATTTCCCTCACTAGTTTTTACAAGCAATTCCAATTCAACCTGGTTCCCCCAAACCAGAGATTTCTTTTTTTATTTATTTATTTTTTTGTTATGCAAGAACAGCCTCAGTTCACTTAGTTTTATAAATGTTTAATCTAATGGAAATTCCGTGTTATTGAAGAGTATTGTATTCAAGGGGTTAGTGAACTGACAATGCCCAAGGACTAACTATAAAATGTAATCACTAATAGCATAAGCTCCTGGCACCATACTGTCAGGACCTGTATTGAAGCAGCAGCGTACAGGGAAAGGCACTTGACAGGTCCAAGTTCAAACCTCACCTGTGCCACTTACTATCATAAGACAAAGATCTTAACATCTCAGAGTTTCAGTTTCCTCCTATATAAAATGAGGATAAAAATAGTCGACCTGATAGTCCTACTGTGAAGATTAAGTAAAGTATGGTAACATGTCTAACATGATGCCCAGATATGAAGGATACTGAATTAGCTAAGGCCACATTTGGCACACAGTATCAGATAACAAGCTTATCTAAATTAGGGAGTGTATGTGTCTCATGCAACGAGAAATCTGGCCAGAACTCAAGCTCATCTTATCTTCCTGCCCCAGTATCCCTGGTTGTGGCTTTTGTCCTTGTGATTTCAAGATGGGCTCTGTGCTTTCCTGAAAGGAATATGGGATAGGAACAAAGGAAGACATTCTATATGGCCACAGTAAAAGAGTCTGGGGAGATGAGGATTTTTAATCTGGGCACTTTGCTGTCCTTCACAACATCAGGATTTTGTTAGGAAGGAAGAAGGGGAGAATGGATTTTGGGTGGGATATTAGCAGTGTTTGCTGAATTGAGAAAGTATTATTAATGATAACATTTAAAAAGGATTGAGCTTTTTCACAATGTTGTTGTTTATGTTCACAATCAGATTTTGTGCAGCGTTCTGAATAAAGGCAATATAAATCAAGGGGTAATACCTAAACTTCTAAGAATTAGACAAGCTATAAGGTCCAATGTATATATGCTAGTAATTCAAACATTTTTCAGTATTTCAAAAAAAAAATCCCACATTGTTACTGTTAAGATGAAAATGAGCTTTTAAAATAAAGTTAACTTATTTCTGAATTAACATGCCTTTATCATAATTTTGAATTTGATGAGCAAATGAACACTAGCTAGCTTTATTAAGTCACAAAAAATTGAGCATGACTGACAGTAACAATTACAAATTGTGTTGAAAAATACCAACTTATAAATTTGTATTCTTCATTAATCTGTTCCATAGATCCGGCCATCAGTCTCTTTTTTTTTTTTTTCAAGCAAAGAACTCAACTAGACAAAGGATATTACCTTACTGTACCTTAGCTGAAGTTCTGAATGTCATTTATCTGGCCAGTCATCAGAATACAAGTACTAGAATAAAACAAGAAAATGGGGTTAACAAATTATCAGGACCCTGGGAAAGGGAATGTCATAGGTTACACAAAACTTTTGAATTAGAAGTGACTTCACAGATCATGGTGCCTAACCTCCTAATGTAACCGATGAGGATACAGAGGGTCTGAGAAGTTAAGGTACCTGTCACTCACAAAAGAAATGTATCTACTGTCCTTCTCATTCTACAGCTCCACTCCTCCTGCCGGACTAAGCTCCAGTTACAAGGAAGGGACAAGGAGTGAGAAGAAGAGGAGAAACAAAAGAAGTTGCTCATCCCTTAATTTTACAAGTAAGTGATGGTTGCTTTCCTCTTTTAGCAAATTGGTTAATACTGTCTACTTTCAAAGGGAAATCATGAGAACGATCTCTTAGAAGTTCCAGTCTGCTCCTGTCTCCCAGACATTATTCAAAACATATACATGCAACGATCTTACGATCAGCCCATGCTCCCATAAATCTTAGTAAAAATCCCCTAACTCCAGTTCAAATGCTGAAATACACCTTTTTGAAGTGACATGTAGGTCAGAACCTTAGGAAAGCACCTCTGACCTGGAGAAAGAAAAAGAGGTACCAGGGTCCATTGGAGAACAAAGGAATTATGTCATTGTGAAGGATGTTGCTGAGTTCAGAGAGTCACAAGGGAATGAGCCCTCTAAACTCAGCAGAGTGGACATGGAAGAACCTGAGGATGAAAACTCCTTATAAGACGTTATTGAATTTTTAAAAGGAAGACCTTGCAGTTTCTACAGGCAGATAAAGGTGAAGCCAGATGAGCAGAGGACCTAGAAGACACTGCAAGGTGAGAAGTAGAGGGATCCTAGAGCTGCATGCATAGGGATTTTCCTCTTTCCAGAGGAGCTAAGCCTCTGCAAGTGTGGTCTGAAACGAGCTCACCGTGGAGAGGGAGAGCAAACAATGAGAGAGTTTTATAGCAATTGGACATGCAATTAATAATTTTAAAATAGATTTGTATTTTGTGTATCTTTTTAAAACAGTATTAATAGGCAAAGAATTGGGGGCATGGGGAGAAAATCCTTTTGTCCTTCATCAGTTTGAGAAGCACTGCTATCCCAGAAAGCATCAGCCCTTTGACACCCTGTTATAGCTTCCTCCTGTCTTTATGGCCTCTCCCTCTGCTATTGCTCAAAATGCTGGAACTCTCAATCAAGGGACCTTCTCCCACCTTCAGCAAAGGAGGGCACATTACCCAAGCAAGGCTTCTCAGACTCTGCCCCTCCTGGGACCCCCAATCTCAGAAGTGTGTCTTATGGAAGGAGAGGCTGGAGCTGATCAGTCCATCCGATCGATTCACTTTATACAAAAGGAAACAGGCCGAGGGGGTAAGTGGCCACAGGTCAGAACTTGAATTCAGTTCTGCCCATCTCTTTCCATTAATTACCTTGCCTCTTTTAGATACCAGCACATGCTCAGGAAATAATATCTGTATACCCGGAAATTTCAAGAGCAAACTCAACCATATCAACAGTCCCATTCTAGAGGGTGTGATGGATAAGTCATCAAACAATACTTTGGTGGGAGGATATAATCATTTCTCTCTCTTGTCTTTATCTAACATATGGACATTTTCTGCCATTTAGAGCATGCTGATGAGCACAGAATTCATCTTTCACTGCTAATATTCTTGTAGAGTCTAATGAGTCAAAGGACAAGTACTCAGTTAATTCCATTTAACCATATGCCCGTCCTCTCATAGCAACCTACCATCATAATAGTTGCTCAGTAAGTATTTATTGTATGGATTTTATCATTAAAATTAATGAATATCCAAAATACATCTGCTTAATTTACAATTAGGAGTCTCAACATGCCTACATGTTGAGATTCAGATCATTTTAAATAAATGATGACACATCTCTCCATAATGAAAAATTAAGTAGCACCATTAATGTTAAAATAAAAATAAACACTACTCAATCATTAAAGTGTCTGTTAATATAAATGTCTTATTCACTAAATGAAATGGAAAACAATAAATGAGGTTGAACATTCTGAAGTGTCTCTGACAAAGTTTCTCCAGTATCAGATTCAGCAAAGGATTCATTTTGAAAACTAGCAAAGGAACTGGCTTTCGTCCTAGCGTCAAATTCATTCAATTGCAAATTAATTGCACATAACGTTCATTTAGGGGTGAACTTCAAATCTCCAAGTACAGATGACAGGCTTCTCGAAATCCCAGTAAACATGGTTCAAAAGGTTACATAATAATCAAAATATGATTGGCAATTGCAGAGATTGCTGTCATAATTACATAGTTAGGTGAATAAAGAGGAAAACAAAGCTAGAGACAGAATAATAATTATGGAAGGTGAGATGAGAGGCTTCTTTCAATAGGCCAACAAAATATTACTCTGATTTAGGATATGTATAGAAAAAGGTACTATATTTTGTTAACCTTTTGAAAGTGGTACTTGGAGATACTGTGGGTTTGGTTTGAGATCACCACAATATAGTGAATAGTGCAATAAAGCAAGGCACAGAAATTTTTTTGTTTCTCAGTGCACATAAAGTTACGTTTACACTATACTGTAGTCTGTTAAGTGTGCAATAGCATTATGTTTAAAAAACAATGTACATATCCTAATTAAAAATACCTTATTGCTAAAAAAATGCTGATGGTCATCTGAGCCTTCAGGGAGTTGTAATCTTTTTGCTGGTGAAGGGTCTTTCCTTGATGTTGATGGCTGCTAACTGATCAGGGTGGTGTTTGCTGAAGGTTGGGGTGGCTGTGGCAATTTCTTAAAATAAGACAACAGTGACATCTGCCACATTAATTGACTCTTTCTTTGATGAAAGATTTCTCTGTAGCATGTGATGCTATTTGATAGCCTTTTATCCACAGTAGAACTTCTTTCAAAATTGGAGTCAATCCTCTCAAACACTGCTGCTGCTTTAGTTTATGTAATATTCTAAATCATCTGTGGTCATTTTAACAATGTTCACAGTGTCTTCACGAGGAGTAAATTCCATCTCAAGAAACCACTTTCTTTGCTCACCCAAAAGAAACAGCACCACATCCATTAGTTTCACCCGAAGATTGCAACAATTCAGTCACATCTTCAGACTCCACTGCTAATTTTAGTTCTCTTGCTATTTCCATCACATCTGCAGTTACTTTCTCTTCTAAAGTCTTGAACCTCTAAAAGTCATCCATGAGGGCTGGAATCCACTTCTTCCAAACTCCTATTAATGTTGATATTCTTACCTCCTGCCATGAAACACGAACTTTTCTAACGGCGTCTAGAATGCTGAATTCTTTCCAGAATGTTTTCAATTGACTTTGCCCAGATCCAACAGAGGAATCACTGTGTATGGCAACTACAGCTTTGTGAAATGTACTCCTTAAATAATAAGACTTAAAAGTCAAAATAACTCCTTGACTCATGGTTTGTAGAATGGATGTTATGTTAGCAGGCATGAAAACATTAATCTCCTTTACATTTCCATGAACTCTTGGGTAACCAGGTACATTGTTAATGCGCAGTAATATTTTCAAAAAAATCTTTTTTTCTGAGAAGTAGTCTCAACAGTGGGCTTAAAATATTCACTAAACCATGCTGTTAACAGATGTGTTGTCACCCAGGCTTTGTTGTTCCATGTATAGAGCACAGGCAGAGTAGATTTAGCATAACTCTTAAGGGCCCTAGGATTTTCAAAATGATATATGAATATTGGCTTCAACTTAAAGTTACCAGTTGCATTCACCCCTAACAAGAGAGTCAGTCTTTCCTTTGACGTTTTAAAGCCAGGCATTGACTTCTCTTCTCTAGCTATGAAAGTCTGAGATGGCATCTTCTTCCAGTGAAAGACTATTTCATCTACACTGAAAATCTGTTGTTTAGTGTAGCCACTTTCATCAACGATCTTAGCTAGATCATCTGGACAGCTTGTTGCAGCTTCTACATCAGCACTTGTTGCTTCACCTTGCACCTTTATGTTATGGAAATGGTTCCTTTCCTGAAACCTCAGGTAACAGCCTCTGCTGTTTCAAACTTTTCTTCTGCAGCTTCCTCATCTCTCTCAGCCTTCATAGGCTTGAAAAGAATTAGAGACTTACTCTGAACTAGGCTTTGGCTTTAGGGAGTGTTGTGGCCGGTTTAATCTTCTATCCAGATCACTGAAACTTTCTCCATATCCATAATAGGCTGTTTTGCTTCGTTACCATTTGTGTATTCACTGGACTAGCACTTTCAATTTCCTTTAAAAAGTGTTCCTTTGTATTCACAACTTAGCTAACTGTTTGGCACAAGAAGCCTAGCTTTTGGCCTATCTCAGCTTTTGACATGCCTTCCTTAGTAAGCTTATTCATTGCTAGCTTTTGATTAAGGCATGTGACTCTCCTTTCACTTGAACACTTAAAGACCACTGTAGGATTATTAAGTGGCCTAATTTCAATATCATTGTGTCTCAGGGAATAAGAAGGCCCAAGAAGAGGAACAGAGATGGAGAAATGGCTGGTTGGTGGAGCAGTCAGAACACACGCAACATTTATCAGTTAAGTTCTCTGTCTTACATGGACATGGTTTAGGGTACCCTAAAACCATTACAATAGTAACATCAAAGATCATTGATCACAAATCACCATATCAGATATAATAACAATAAAGTTTGAAATATTGCAAGAATACCAAAATGTGACACCAAGTGAGCACATGCTATTGGAAAAATGGCACCAATAAACTTGTTGACGCAGGGTTCCCACAAACTTTCAATTTTCAAAAAAAGCAATATATGTGAAGTGCAATCAAGTGAAGCACAATAAAACGAGGTACCTATTTCCTGTACAGTTACCCTACCACTCAAATTACTATGCATATGTCCTTCTCACTAAATAATACAGCATATATTTCCCATCAATCCATATGGATCTAACTCAAGCTTTACAAGAGGTAGTAAATCCACCTCAGCATGGATGTGCCATAATCTATTCAATCCTTTTATTATTTATAGAATTATGGTTGCTTCTTTTTTTCTTATTATAAACAATGTAGCAATAATAATCCTTGTATACATGTAGTTATGTATTCCTAAAACTATAATTTATAGGTCACAGAGCATTTATATTTTAAATTTTAGTATATACTGCTTGATTACTTATCAAAAAGGTTGTAGCAATTTTGTTTCCCCTTTCCTCACCATAATTGGATATTCTTTCTATCTATCTATTTATATATCTGTTTCTAGCTATATATGTATCTATGTATCTAATTTTTGACAAGAAAAAGTGTTCTCAGAGGTATCTCTTTATTATTTACTGGGCCACAGAGAGAGTCTTGCATCCATGGCAGACTGGAAACAATCTTTGGCCAACGTTCTGATATTGTGGCACAAGAGCAAGACAACCCTTGGAAAATGTATTTTGGGAAAACAACAGTAACGATTATTCAGAGAAAGAATTTTAAAAGGCTTTGTGTCATATTGAGTGAAACTACTGAACACTCCATTTGGTTAAGGTGCTCTACATGGAAAACACATCCTGATCTAAAAGTCAATGCTATTATTTTCCCCATGAAACCATAATTTTAAAAATTTCTAATTCACCAAATGGTTTCCTGTAATCTTTAAAAGTTCAAAAAAAAAATCTATAACAAAGGAAAAGGTCCAGTCTAAAAGCTCCTTTATTTTATAAACAATATTATATCTTTAAAATGCCATTTTTCAGCCAGAGATGGTTCAGTTCAAATACTTGGAAATGTTAATCATCCTTTTCCTTCTGTTAACCTTTCAGCAGTCCCAACTCATGTGGCTTATAATTATGGTCCTAAAATCTCAACCTCTCCCTCCTCCCCACCTTGTTAAGTCACAACATGAATGTGAAAGCCAGGAATGAGGATCTTTGGTCAAACCAGTGTTACAGAGAGCCACCAAATAATAGTGTTTACAGGGGTTCGAAGAACTGATTTTAATGGGAAAAAAGTGTTCCACTGTGTACATGCACCACAATTACTTTATCCACTCATCTGTTGATGGACACTTAGGTTGATTCCGCATCTTGGCTATTGTGAATAGCGCTGCAATAAATATGGGAGTGCAGATATCTTTTCTATATACCAAATTCCCATCCTTTGGATATATACCCAGCAGTGGGATTGCTGGGTCATATGGTAGTTCTATTTTCAGTTTTTTGAGGAACCTCCATCATGTTTTAGCCACAAAAAAAGAATTAAATCCTGCCATTTGAAATGACATGGATAAAGGTGGAGAACATTATGTTAAGTGAAATAAGCCAAGCACAGAAAGACAAATCTGACATGTTTTCACTCTTATGTGGGAGCTAAATATTAAAAACAATTGATCTCATGGCGACAGAGAATAAAGTGATGGTACCAGAGGCTAGGGAGGGTAGTGGGGAAGGGAGAATAAAGTGGAGAAGGGTAACAGGTGCAAAAATGTAGTTAGATAGAATGAACAATGTTTGATAGCACAAGGAAGTGACTATAATCAACAATAATTTAGGATAAACTTTAAAATAACTAAAAGAGTGGAATGTTCCTAACACAAAGATATGTAAAATGCCTGAGGTAATGGATACCCCAATTACCCAGATTCAATTAATTCACATTGTATGCCTGCATCAAAACATCACATGTATCCTATAAAGATATCACAACTATTATGTACCCATAATAATTAAAAATAAATAATGGGAAAAATGTACCTGGAACTTAGATTTTTATAAAGGTGCATCCATCAGGAACCAGAGAAACACACAGTGGTCCCCAACCTTTTTGACACAAGGGACCAGTTTCATGGAAGACAGTTTTTCCACGGAAGGGGGGAGGGGGCGTCACAGCCTCGGCTCCACCTCAGACCATCACGCGTTGGATTCTCATGGGGCGCCCATAAGCAGGATCCCTCGCATGCGCAGGTTGCAGTGGGGTTCGCGCTCCTGGCAGGGCTCGGGCAGTGATATGAGCGGCGAGCAGCGGTGGGAGCCACTGTGGGTGCAGGTGGGACTTCGCTAGCTCGCCTCCTGCTGTGCGGCCAGGTTCCTGGCTGGCGGGCTGTGGACCCCTAGTGAAATGTGCAATCCAAGGTCTCCCCTTTGGAATTAAACCACCATTTTCATCAACTACACTTTGGAATTAATTAGAATATAAGAATTAGTAACAGTGTCGGTTCAGTTAAAAACTCTGTAAGCAGATATATTCTTAAAAATAAAAACAAAGTAAGGAAGTATAGTTTGCTCTATACCTAGGATCTGCTTGTTTGTGGAGTATCTGTGTCTTTTTTACTCTTCACTACACTCCTAACAGGAAGTCTTCACGCTGAGTCTTCAGCAGTGGCTCAGAGTGAACTTTGGGCAGTCCAGACTTAGTGCCTCGGTTTTCTCATCCACAGCCCGAAGTTAAAAACCATCAAATTTACTTCGGGGGAATGATAACGTAACTATACCTTGTAAAAAAGAGAAAGAAAATATGACAACTAAATGTCAACATGCTATCTTTTAAGTGATGGCAATGTACATGATTTTTTTCCCTAAGATTCTTTTTCCCAACTTTTGTTAGTTTTTGTATTTTTTAAATGGGCATGTACTACATTCTAATAAGAGTGACTTGAAAACAAAACTCCTACAAGATGAGGCCTGAGCTCCTGTCCATGGTAGACGGGGCCCCCCATGTTTAAGCTCTGTCAGCTTCTCTAAGCTTCATCTCCACACTCCCCATCTGGGCTTCCAGTTTCCTCTGTGGTTTACCACTCTGCTTGTCATTAAAAGTTATTCCTACTGATTTATTCATGTGTCTCTCTCTTTCACAGGATGGTGAGTAAGGACTGTGTGCCCCAAATGTGCCCTAAGTCCACATGGCTGCCCAGATAGACAAACAGTTAAGACCAGAGGAAATATGTAATAATGTGACACTAGGTAAATTTTTAACTGTAGGCACATTTCTGAGTGTACTGCAGCTAAACCAAACTCCTCAGGAACAAAGTTGATAAACAGAAAAAAAAAACAAACTTAACAACCGCAGATAGAGAAGATTTATAAATGCTTCTAAAAGACAGGGTAAGCAGGAGACACAGGGATACTGTCATGAAACAACAATAGTGAGAGGACATAAAAGAGTATGTCATAAGCTATTCAATCTAGACAAAAAAAGAACCTCCCATGGAACATTACAGTGGCCATCTTATCTATAGATTGTCACCAATGGTGTGTGTGTGCGCGCGCGCGTGTGTGCGAGGAAGGAGATGGAAATTAGTGTTAGAACTTTACGTCATGTACAGTGTGTTGTATATAATTATGCATACAGACAACTATAGATACCTGAATGCCACATTGTAGGTTCAAAATGGTTTCCAGCTTTATCCTCTTTATAAAAATTAATTCTTGCTCTTTATTGTAAAGAGCCAATGGTACTGTCTGGCTTCTAATCGATAAGTGACCAAGATGATATGTGTTTAGAGCAGGCAAAATCAGGCAAGACACCTCATAGATGTTTACAACAGTTCTTAGATTCCATTCCATTTCCTAGATGTCCCAAGAGCTCCACAATATTTAAAAAAGGGATTTGGTGCTCAAGTAAGTTTGGGATGTATTGGGTTAAATAGCATGTCACCATTATCGTTACAATGGGATTACTCAGAAATCTTAAAACTGAGATGTGCATTGTGAATTTCCTAAAGGCGGATATATTCTGATGCTTGCTTTTCCCAGTCTTGTTTGGCCATGTGAGGTTTTCCTGGGGGAGCTATGGTAAATGCTGCATTGCACAAACAGCTCGGGATTATTCTCTACTTTGGTACAGGGAAAAAAAAATCTATTCTGTAGAGTCTAGCCTAACTGGAAAATGAATTTGGTCTTGAGTCTGGATAAGTATTTCCCCACACTTCAGAGACTCTATAAATCATGAAAAATGCATTTAGCTTTCTAAAAAACAAATACTGCATGTTGCATGGCACAACAAAAACTAATCAATTTGAAATACATAAAAAATCTAATAACATTATTTAGAAGTATATATTTTCAAATACCACATTTTGAAATGCATCCATGACATTCTTAGATATACTCTTAAAAATATAATGAGCTCCTGAAACTGTATTTAGCTAAAATTTCAACCTCTTAAATATTTGGAAAGGTCAATTTTGATGTGATGAAGTATAATTTTGGCAATTCCTATTGTACAGCTGTTCTCAGGAAATATAATACTGCTGGTGGTGTAAACAACATATTTGATCAGATTCCCTTGAGTTTTTCTTGTTCTAAATCTTTCAGAAATGCTCAAATGTCCTGAGTTAGTATAGCTTTTTCCTGCTGGCTTTAAGCAATACCTTTGATTAGTAAATGGTTAACACATACTGCTGAATGGCAGCCTGCCTGGAGCCAAGAATACCCTGGATCCACGGAGAGAATGCACAGAGAAAGAAGTGCCTTAAGAAGAAACCTCCAATTAAAAATCACATTTTTAAAGAACAGTTGCACGGTAAAATTTCCTCTATATTATATCAAGTTAAAAAAAAAAACCCGAACAACTTAGATATAAAGTTGTGTGGACAACATGTCCACAATCTTACATAAACACATATATATATATACACAAAATAATCTTTAAAAGACATACAGAAAATTTAGGCTTAACCAAATGAATTTGCTGAATGAGCAAGTCAAAAAGTAAATTACTGGAAATTTCATGTAGTTCAACTTGCAGATCAATATGTTAATAGTGGTTATAACTTGGGAATTGATAATAATTTTTATTTATTTATTTATTTATTTAGGTGCTTTTGCTTATTTTCCAAACTGTTCACAATGAGCATTCATTGGTTTTAAGTAATATTTTTAAGAAAATACACAGAGGCATAAACACGTTGAGAAATTTGATTGGTTATTGGAAAGAAAGATAAGATACAGAAGGAAGGCTCTGGGCTCTGATTTAGGAATCATTTTTAAAAGTTGTATAAAGAGTGCAACATCTCACTACAAAAGTGGCATGTAAGAAAGGTTCCTGGTTTCAGGAAGAAACACCTGCTGCATTGAGTGTTAAAGAACTGCCTTCCTTTTGAGCCCAAGTCATGGAGCAAAAGAGCGCACCATCCATTATATCAGGGATGAGGCACTATAATAAAGGAGATATTTGTATTATCCATGTAGTATCATTTTTCTTTCTCACTTAAAATATTTTCACTCTCTTTAGTTAATTTGTGAGTACTGAGATTAAAATCCTGCACATAACTATCCAAGTTGTATAAGTTGTATATTGCATGTGTCTGTGGTTGAATAATCAATGCATTCTAATAACCAAGGCTATCACTTGGTCTTTCTAAAACAGAAGCACACGGGAGGATTCCTGCAGCCCCAATGCCAGTTGATCAAAAGTGTCACTTCTTCTACTTGGTGGAGGCCCCAGCATTGGACCAGGGGAGTCTTTTCTCTGATTTATAGCTGATAACACGAAAGTATCTGTGTCTTCCCTTAAGAAAGTCTGCCTGGATCTTAGATTTCAATGACTCTCAGTTTTTGTAAAATAGGGATGCCTACCTCACACAATTTTTTGGAAGTATGAAATAAAATAGCATAATAAAGTGTACAGCAAATGTCTGGACACATAGAAAGTGTTCAGTAACCAAATGTGACTATTATTATATTATTTAATGAGAAAGTACCCAAGTGTGGCAGCAATAGCATGCTCCTTCAGAGCCTCACCTCCCACATCTTTCTTCTTCAGGGTATCTGCCCCAGCTGTAAGCTCCACGCCTGGCTTATTTGAAAGGCTCCATGCCTTTTATCTGCATATAATACCTTTGTATTTCATTTTCCTTTTGAAAATTCCATTAATCTGACTGTATCTGAAATAGTCATTCCTTTGAAAGATATTTCCTGAATTTTTGGCAATTAGACACTCATCTTGGGATTTAAAAATACTCTAAATGTAAATATATCTGCAACCTACAAAATCATTTCCACCTTTGTGTGAATTAAAACACACTGTTGGCCAGGCGCAGTGGCTCATGCCTGTAATCCCAGCACTTTGGGAAGCCAAGGCAGAAGGATCTCTTGAGGCAAAGAGTTCGAGACCAGCCTGGGCAACACAGCCAGACCTCATCCCTACAAAAAGCAATAAAAAATAAATTCGCCAGACATGGTGGTGCATGCCTATAGTCCCAGCTATTTGAGAGGCTGAGGCAGGAGGATCGCTTGAGCCAGGAGTTTGAAGCTACAGTGAGCTATGATTGTGCCACTGCATTCCACCCTAGGCAACAGAGTGAGACTCTTGTCTCTAAAAAAAAGGAAAAAAAACAGAAAACAATCTACGCTGTTATTTAACCACAGATGTTATCAGCTTTCCTGAGAGAAAAACGTGTTTTGTTGGATAACTTAAAACTAGGTTTTTACCATCTAAGAGGCAGCATGAATCATCGGGAATCTGAGGTACAAAGAAAGGAAAGATACAGGAATTTAAGTCTAGGATTTATTTTTTCAGGGCCCAGTATAAACTTATGTAGTAAATAAGCATAGAAATTCTAACAATTATTTCCACATCCTCCCAGCATGACCTGACAGTCACTAATCCTGCATATGTCATGTAATGAATCCTTAAACTATTATAGAATTTTCATTTAAAATTTTACATTATATGTAACATTGTTCTTTTGTATCTTCAGGTTATTCATCCTAATAATGTTATCCAACTGATGTTCTGATTTGTTTAGTTCTAAGGGATCAACATGATTGTAAATATTTTCAAAATAAGCAGGCACTTTCCTAGCTTCTGCATTTCTTCAGAAGTCAGACTCTCTGATCAATTAATTTTTTGTTAAATATAACTGATCACTTTAAGTCACAAAACTTGGCCTCTAAGAAAGCACAGGTTGGATATACAGATATTTGAACTATCCTGCTCTTTTCTTTTTTTCTTAAATGTAATACTCTATCCTTCTTGATTATTCTTGTCAACATTTTACATTGCTGATTAATGAGGGGAGTTATCAATGTGGGGCGTGTGTGAGTATGTGCACACATGTGTGAGAGAAAAAGGCAGAGAAACAGAGATATAGGGAAAGAGAAACAGAAGGTAAGATAGAGTAAAAAACACACACAAGCAGAAAGAAAGACTGTCAGGGCGAGAGACAAAGACAGGCACACAGATACACACATACTCAATGAGAGACATTTGTTTTTCTTCTCCCAAAGTACTCACCTTATGGCTCCTCGGCTTTTATTCCCCTTGTATCTACTTTCATCATCTAACATTACTCCATTTAAGTCCTGTACCCCTTAGGCGTCTACTTTTGGTGTGTGTGTTGGGGTGGGGGAGCTGACTATGAATTCTGCTTTATTATGTGGTTCTTGGGATCGGGAGACATTTCAAATACATACGCTGTGTTGATCATTGTTTTTCTATAAAAACAAACCCTATATTTAAATACGCGTAGAGATGTAACACTGTCTTAATTCTCTTTTTTTTTAAAAAAAAATCATAGCAATTCATTGCTCTGAAATTACTTGTTCTGCTCTAAGTTACCAGTCATTTGTTACAGATGATCTCTAACAAGGCAGAAACAGCCTTCAGGATGACTGAACGTTTGGTCTTTGCTTGTGCACACCCTGAGCACAGTCTGTTCTTGGCAGAGCCAAACTTTGAGCTTCCCCTCTTTACTCCCTCCTCAGGTCCTCCCAGGAGTGGCGGGAAAGCCATATGAAAAATGATGAAAGGACATCCCAAATCACATCTGCCTGTTTGTGATATAGTGGTTTTCAGTAGCATTGTCCTAATCTTGAGTTTATGTCCAAGAAAGAAAAATTGCATACATCTCTAATGCTTACTTATGCCAGGCAGTGTTCATGAATTACCCATGAAATCCTCCTGATAATTCTGTGTATGGCGAGGGGAGTGTTATTATCTTCCCTGCAATCAAGAAGGGGAAACTAAGGTCTGGAAAAGTTAAGGAGCTTCCTCAAGATGGCCCGGTGAGTAAGTGGCACTGTCGGAGTTGAATCTGGGCTGTGAGGCTGCACTGCTGGAGCTCCTGACCACTGTGCTCTTCTACACGGCTGCTCGGTGAAGTCAATGCCAACCCACTCTACAAGGACACACATGATTGGGGGTAAGCTCCTGTGAGAACTAGGCCATGATAGTCAGCATCCTTTTAGGTGCATGCCTATAGAGAATGGGAACAGAAATCCTGGAGAAGAACAAAACTAGACACTCACTGCTGCTGGGAGCGCTGGAACACCACCCTGTGCAAGTCGACATTTCTCAGTGCTTAGAGAAGAGTGAGGTTGGCAAGCAGTGAGGAACAGGCCGGTGTCTGTTTATCTGTGGGTTTGATTGCTTTTTTCTTATCTGTCTGAAGAGGAGAGCACGCAATTTACAGAACGGAGAAAAAGATATTTTCTGGTTTAAAGAAAAGTTTTAAATCATAAAGAGGACTTTCCAAAACTCAAAAACTCTTGAAATACTTGGTTTATAAAAGTGACAATTCAATAAACAAAAGCGCACACTAAAGCCACATACAAATTAATAAAATTACCAACTAAAAATTAAGCAAATGCTGGCGAATTTAATGTGGTATTGTGTCTTCTGACATACTAATTAAAAACAAATTAAAAATCTGGCACATGTCTGCGGAGAGAAAGGAACACTTATACACTGTTGGTGGTACTGCAAACTAGTACAACCTCTATGGAAAGCAGTATGGAGATACCTCAAAGAACTAAAAGTAGACCTACCATTTGATCCAGCAATCCCACTACTGGGTATTTAGCCAAAGGAAGAAAGGACATTTTATAAAAAAGTCACTTGCACTCAAATGTTTATAGCAGCACAATTCACAATTCACAGTTGTGAAGATGTGAAAACAACCCAAGTGCCCATGAATACATGAGTGGATTAATAAAATGTGGTATATATATACCATGGAGTACTACTCAGCCATAAAAAAAATGGTGAACTAATACCTCTTGTATTAACCTGGATGGAACTGGAGACCATTTTTCTAAGTGAAGTATCACAAGAATGGAAAAACAAACACCACATGTACTCAATACTAAATTGGAACTAATCAATCAACACTTATGCGCACATACGGAAGTAACACACAACAGAAGTCAGGCAAGTGGGAGCAGGGCAGAGGGGATGGGTAAATTCACATCTAACTGGTACAATGCGCACTATCTGGGTGACAGACAAACTTGTTACTTTGACTCAAACTGTACAAAAGCAAATTATGTAACCCAAACGTTTGTACCCCAGTAATATTCTGAAATTTTTTAGAAGTTAAAAAAAGTAAAAATATATGCAACTTAGAATAAATGAAATGTATTATTTAAAAAAAAATCGGCACATGTCAATGGCACACTCATCTAAGAGTCTTCCTTCCAAGAATCTTACAGCAATAGAAATTGTGATTATCCCTTTGATATGATGAAATAATAAGATCAAAATAAGGCATGGTGTTTCCAACACTGACTATCTTTAAGCAGAGAGAGAAACAGCCTGCCAAGTTCATGAGGAGAAGATAAAGACAGACAGCCAGATACAGAGCCACAGAGCAACCTTAGCACCCCAGCTCTGTGACCCTGTAGTTAAGTCATTTTGTCAATGAGTCTATGTGTATAAATTCATTCATACAAATTAGAATCTTATATATTGTACTTAGAATTATTAAAATATATTAAAATTTTTTCTTCACTTTATTTTTTATCACCATCACACACATCAGAGAATTCTTAATTAAAACCCATTGATGATAAATTATTGGTAGATTTGTCTGAATTTGCCATATTATAGAGTTTTGCCCATAGCTCTAATAGCGTAATGCAATAATTCCATTATTCAGAGATAAATGACTCAAATTAAATTTCTCTTAGATGCAAAAAGTATGTCCCTTGCAAATCTTGGATTTGGTGAGTGTTTAATGGATTGTCTGTTCATACAATACCCTGCTTTTGAAAGTCATGTTGTAAAAATGAGCATATCAGAGTGTATCACATTTAATAAATATAATGGATGAGAACTCAGTTTATAATTTTTAGATTTTTCCAGTAAGCTTAAATTTATTTTCTTTCATCTTGTTAGATTCTTTTTGCCAGTTTCATTGCTTAGAAAGGAAAATAAAGCTAAATTCAAATTTATTTATTTGATTTGTACAAAGCTTCACTGGAGGGAAAAATTATGACATCATTTATAATCTGCTGTTAAAAAATCATCATTATTTAGCGTTTTTTTTAAAAAAAGAAAATATTTAAGCCTTTAACAGAGGCACAGAGAATGTGGATACTGGATCAGACAGCCTTGGTGTGAACCCTAGCTTTTTCGACTTACTCATATCCTCAGGCAAGTGCCTTTCCTTTGTAAGTTTTCTCATTTTTAAATGGGATCACAATACACACAAGCTGTTGTGAGGACCAAATTGCTCAATGTATGCAAAGGGCTTAGAACAGTGCCTTGTAAATAAAAGTGCCATTTACTTTTAGCTATTATTGTATCTACATACAGCTACAATGTTTTGTAAATATATAACAGATCAGGAATAGCATTAGAGAGAATTCAAAGCCATTATGTGAGAAATGGGATAGTAATATGTCATTTAAAAAGAAATTGTAGTTATGGTCATCTCAATAGATGCAGAAAAAGCATTTGACAAAATCCAGCACCCTTTCATGATGCAAACCCTCAACAAACTAGGCATGAAAAGAACAGATCTCAGAATCGTAAAAACCGTATATGACAAACCCACAGCCAACATCATACTGAATGGGGAAAAGTTGAAAGCATTTCTCCTAAGAACTGGAACAAGACAAGGATGCTCACTGTCTCCGCTTCTATGTAACATAGTGCTAGAAGTCCTAGTCAGAGCTATTAGGTAAGGGAAAGAAATAAAGGGCATCCAAATCAGGAAAAAGGAGGTCAAACTACCACTTTTCACTGACAATATGATCTTGTATTTAGACTCCACAGAGAGACTCCTGGAATTGATAAATAAATTCAGCAAAGTCTTAGCATATAAAATCCATGTACACAAATCAGTAGAATTTCTACATACCAATAACAGTCAAACTGAGACTCAAATCAAAGACTCAATACCATTCACAATAGCCACAAAGAAAATAAAAAAGCTGGTAATATACTTAAACAAGGAGGTGAAAGATCTCTATAAGGAGAACTATGAAACACTGAGGAAAGAAATTACAGATGGTACAAACAAATGGAGAAACATATCCTACTCACGGATCGGTAGAATCAACATCGTTACAATGTCCATACTACCCAAAGTGATTTACAGATTTAGTCCAATCCCCATCAAAATACCAATAGCATATTTCACAGGTCTAGAAAAAATAATTTTTGCTTCATTTGGAACCAGAAAAAAAGCCCAAATATCAAAAGCTGTTCTGTAAATGTTTGTTAGGTCCCTTTGATTTAGAGTTTGGTTTAAGTCCATTGTTTATTTATTTATTTTCTGCTTTGATGATCTGTTGAGCTCTGACAGTGTTGAGGTCCCCAGCAATTACAATGGTGCTATATATTTCTTTGCTTAGCTCTAGTAAAATATGCTTTATGTATCTGGGAGCTCCTGTGTTGAGTGTATATATATTTAGGATTATTATGTCTTCTTGTTGAATTGCTTCCTTTACCGTTATATGATGACACTCTTTGTCTTTCTTTACCTTTGTTGACTTAAAGTCAATTTTATGTGATATAAGAATGGCTACACCTGCTTTCTTTTGATTTCCATTTACATGGAATATTTTTTTCCATTCTTTCATGCTGAGTCTGCGTGTGCCTTTGTGGTTTAGATGTGTTTCCTGGTGACAGCAGATATTTGGGTTGTGTTTTTTATCCATTCATCCAGTCTATATCTGTTGAGAGGAGCTTTTGTTCGGTTAACATTAATTGATAGCATTGATGGGTGAGAGGTTGGTCTGTTCATCCTGTTGGTTATTCCCTTATTGCTTTGTTTTACCTCTTGTATTGTTTTATAAGAGTTGTGAGTTCTGGAGCTTTTTTAGGTGATTTTACACTGGTGGGTATCTGTTGTGCTGATTTGTGTATAATGTTGTTCTGAGTATTTCTTGCAGAGCAGGTCTAGTCATGACAGATTCCCTCAGTGTATGCTTGTCTGGAAAAGACTTAATTTCTCTGTCAATTGTGAAACTTAGTTTTGCAGGGTACAAAATGCTAGGCTGGCAGTTGTTCTGTTTAAGTTGATTGAAGATGGGTCCCCAGTCCTTTCTGGCTTGTAAGGTTTCTGCTGAGAAGTCTGCAGTTAGCCTTTGTAGGTTATTTGATGTTTTTGTCTTGCTGCTTGCAGAATTTTCTCCTTCATTTTGACTTTGATCAGGTTGATTACTATGTGTCTTGGAGATGACCTATTTGCTATGAATCTTCTCAGTGTTCAATGTCCATTTTGTATCTGTATTTCTGAGTTTCTGGTGATACCAGGGAAGTTTTCTTCAATAATTTCCTCAAATAGGTTTTCCATGCTTTTAAAGCTCCTTCTACTTCTCCCTCAGGGACACCTATAACTCGAATGCTAGTTCACTTCACATAGTCCCATATCTCTATCAGTGATTGCTTGGAGTTTTTAATACTTGTCTCTGCCTTTTGGAATGACTGGGTTATCTTGACAGTCTGTCTTCCAGCTCTGAGATTGTTTCTTCTCCTTGGTTTAGCCTGTTGTTAAAGCTTTCTGCTGTGTTTTCAAATTCCCTAAAGGACTCTTTCATTTCTTTAAGTTCTGTTATATCCTTTCTTATGTTGTCTAGCTCACTAGTGACTTTTTCGTTTTTTTCATTTATTTCCTGAAATATTTTTTTTGACTTCTATTTGTTGCTTTTCAACTTTCTCTTCAATTCCATTCATCTTACTTGCCATCCATATTCTGAATTCCATTTCTGTCATTTTGGCAATTTCCTTGTGGGTGGAGTCCACTATCAATACTCCATTGTGTTCCTTTCCTTGTGTTGAACTATTTTGTTTATTCATAGTGCCAGGGTTCTTTTGCTGGTTTCTTCTCATCTGGCTCCTCTTCTCTCAGCTCTGGGTTAACAGAATTGCGGGGCACCTGTTCTCCTTTGCTGGGGACTCTCTTGAACCAAGTCCAGGACTGATGGCTGCTCAGGGCTGGGGGGTCCTGAGTGAAGTGTTGGACCTCAGGAAGGTTCTGCTAGCCCAGTGGTAGTGGTGGGGACTTAGTGGTAGGGTCTTTGGGTTCAGGCACAACTCTGGAGTCTCAGGGGTGGAGTTACAGGCCTGGTGGGGGCCCTGGAGCTACAGGCGCAGAGCCTCAGACTCGGGCACAGTGAGAGCTTCAGAGCTGGCTTTGGGGATTTTGGAGTCAGAGCTGCCCATATGGGGGCTGTTCCACCAGCATGGGGGCTGCTGATGCCCAGTTGCACAGGCAGGGATTTGTCTTAGTGGCCCGGAGTCTGCATAGGTGGGCTGAAGCTGCCGGATGGCCAAGCTTTTCCCCCCACACCTAGGGTCCACTGAGGCAGTTGCCCCAAGCTTCACAAGTGGTGCCTGTGGTGTCTGGAGCTCCTCCTCTGTTCAGCTCCCATGCCAGGGAGGAGGCTAGCTTGGCTCCAGTCACAGGGAATGACACAGGGTAGTGTCTGTTCCCTCCATGGCATGACGGGAGTGATGCAAAGGCTGGACCCTGAGAGAACCTGGCTCCATGTGCCAGAGCAATCAGCATGGCATTGGTTGCAGAAACCTGGGATTGGCAGGCATCAGATCTCTGCTGCATCTGCTCTCCAGTGGAATGTCTCTGCACAGACTCTGAGCAGCTCCCTGAACAGCCCAGAGGTCTGCAGTGGAAGAGGGAGACCCCTCACAGATTGAGCTGCCTATAACTTTTGTTTCTTCCCTAAAAAGCAGTGTCCCCTTGGGTTGCCTCTATCCTGCTGTCTTCACCTCTTTCCAGCAGTGTAAATTGTATTGGGACCCCCAGGTTAATCTCTGAGATGGTGGGTAATGCTTGTGAGTAAGAATCAGCCATGCCCTGTTTAATGGACTTGGTAGATGCTGTAATGAGCTATAGAGTTGTTCTCCCTGTCAGTAGTCGATGCTCACAGGAAAGAGCCAACTGCAGAGATGTTCTTTTGTGCCTTTAATAAGCTCTAGTCCCTTAGGAGGCGCACTTGAATGCCCCAGGCTTTGGGAGGGGCCCTGTAGCTCCCAGGGGGTTGCTTGTTCTCCACCACAGCAGAGGTAGGTGGAGGAGCGAGGCTAGGCATGGTTAGGTTGGGCAAGCCTGAAAGATTTTGCAAAGCCGTGGCAGGGCTCCAAGGCAAAGCCTCGACAGGGCTCCAAGGTTGTTTTCCTGGCTGCTATGAAATGTCACTGGGAGGAGGGTCAAGGCAGGCTCTCCAACCCGGGAAAGCTGCTCGTGAGGAAAGGGCTGAAATTCCCTGACTGGTTATCGGGAATGAGCTCCACCCCTCTTGTGTTACCCCAGCCCTCTGGTGTCTGGTTGCAAATGGGTGCCTGAATGCACCACACCCAGTTGCTATGGCACGACAGGCTGGGATCTTCCCTGCCAGAGGACCCACCCTAGTCTAACAGCACAGCTTTCCTGTGTAGGGAGGATGGGCACTCCCCCAGATTGCTGTGTCTTGGACCCCCACTGTATTCTCCTGTCAGTTCTGCCACGTGGGCTTCCTCACCTCATGAGTCCAGTTCCCGAATCTCCGCCCATATCACCTAGCCACCCACTCAAGTCCTGGGGGCACAGGATCTGGCCTGCATGTCTGACCCTCTAGTGTGCATCTCTGGGAAATGATGGTGGACAAGGAGCTCCCAGATCAGGCACCCTGGGTCCACTGCAGGTCCTCAAGGGGAACAGTGTGGGCCCCACTCTCTGTGGAAACCTCAGACTGGAGGACGTGCCGGCTGGGGAGAGATGGCTGCTTGCCAAATTCTTGGTTCAAACTGCTCTACCAATTGCAGTGGGCAGGGGAGGGGCAGGGGAGGATAAGGGTCTGAACTGAAGAAAGCCAACTCTCCGGCCTCTAGGGTCACTCTCCTTGCAGGGAAACCCTGCACGGGATGTCCAAGCTCTGGGATCACACAAGTTCTCTGCACAATTCCATGTTTGCCAGAGTGCTTGGGCTGTGGGGATGGAAAAGCTTCCAAGTAGCTTGGTAGCCCACTGATCACCGCAGGAGTGTGGGGAGGAGAAAGGGATCCCCCCTTACCCCTTCAATGGGCTCCCAGCCCCTCTGGGTTTGGTCCTCGCTGATGTATTTTTTTCCTTTTTCCTCTTCCTTCTCTGCTTCACTATTTTCCTCTGTGAGGTACCCGGCAGGCTCCGGTACTTCTTCCTCTGACCTACACCCGAGCTCTGTCCTTTCTCCCCTCTTCTTTATCTGAAACCCTCCCTCCCCTCTGGGATGGTCTGGTAAGTGATGTCTCTAGTCAGCCTTCTTGCCCCTCAATATCCTGCTTTTGTTGATGACTTCACTCATATGTGTATAGATACATGAAAACTCCAAATTGTACACTTTAATATGTGTATAGTACACCAATTGTTCCTCCATAGAGCTGAAAAAACAATAAATCAACTCTATGTTTCAATTTAGAGTATGTTTTAGAATCCTGCAATTTATGCAAACAGAAAATAAAGAAAAAAAAATGGAGTTCTGCCCAAAAAAATGATTTCATATTCAATCGCTATATACATGTTTAATCTATTTGTGAGGTTAAAATTCTTCTTGGAGAAAACTTTATGTCTAATAGTTTTATATTTAAAACCTTTTTCTTGCTGAATACTGCCACTTTTACCCCAGAATTAAGTAATGGAACTCATAAATGTTGACCTTCATGAACGTTCCTGTGTGTGTGCTGCAGGACTAGCAGTACCATTGTCATTCTACTTCATTTTCAAGGTGGTACTCAAAGATACAAAATGTTCTAAAACACAGAACTATCAAGGTTTATTGTTTCATCGTTTTGGCAATTGTAGCTATGGCACTTCCTTGTATGTAAGAGCATTCACGTTGCTTATTTTAGGACACACACAAAAATCAAAATAGATGGAAATATCTAAGAGGAAATATCCTTCCAAGCAAGAATTTTGTCAGAACAGCTCTTTTTAGAAACTAATTTATTAAAACCAGGTTCATTTAAACAATAAGTATGTGGGAAATATTTTCAAAAGCAAAGAAACCTTTGAACAACAAGGGAGCCATATGTGATAAGCAGGCAAGGACTCAGATGGCAGAAAACTTGGACTATATCCTACATCTATCAGATGCTTGTTCAGAAATCTCAGCCTGTGAGAAGGGATCTTGATTCATTTATAGCTAAATGATTTCAAAATAAAATTAGACATACACTTTAAAATTGTACCATAACAAAAAATATATTTAACATTGGATATGAGTGCAATTTATTATATTGATTATAATATAAGGTGGAGCCTATAAAAATAAAGATACTTAGAACTTCACAAAGTATGAAAACAGCTTTGTTATTAATAAATACTTGGGCATTTCTTCCAGTGAAAAGACACCTTCCTTTTAAAATATATAAACTCCTAAGAAACAATAAATAGTTGCCTAATGAAAGCGTTCTCTAATTCTAAACACAAACTAAATAATGCATACTTATGGTGCAATCATAAAACAGAAAGCAGAACACAGAATATAACATAAAGAATTTTTTAATATTGAGTGGAAGCAATAAAGCAAGCATTGTACTTTTAAAATATTACAGCCCACTTGCATCGCAAAAACACTTCAAATAAATCTGAGGCGTGTTAGGCTTGGGACATTTTTTCAGGTCAAGTAAATTAATTTGTGACACACACACACATACACACATAATAGAATGGTTGATTTAAATAAAGCCTGTTTTAGTTTTAGCTTTCCATATTAATGGCATTCCAGTGAGATAAATTAAATGTAAAAAAAAAATTTCCTATGAGAAGGAAAGAGCTGAGTCATGATTTTTAAAATTTGCAAACATTGCAAATTACTGAAGAAATTGACCCTATCTCTAATTTCAGTCTCATATGTACTTTTTTATTCCCTAGGGACATAAAAGCAAAAAATGCAGGCAGCTTCCAAAATAAGCGGTTGTTCCAACAAGATGCCTATGCATTTGTTAAAGGAAATTTGACAACTCTTTTTTTTAAAAAAACATAAAAAGAAAACTTAACATTTTTTGTGCAGTTACCATATGCTAGGCATTATTCTAAGCACCTTAAATGTATTAACTCATTGCTCACAACAATCTTAGGCAGGCACTATTGCTATTCTTGTACAGAGGAGATGGAGGCATAGAGTGATTAAGCAATTTGCCCCAGGAAAACAATACGGATGAACTTGTATTAATACTTCCAACCGGGAAATGTTTTTTGTTATTTTAGCTTTAAAAAAATCACGTATTTTCACCTAAATGAACCCTCAGCAGCAAGAGGGAAGCAAGGTCATGTGGGTGAGAATGTGAATCCAGAACTCTTCTTTAGAGGGAGGAAAGTAGACAGGGGGCTTAAGTGTTAGTGCTGCCTGGTTTATGTGATGGTAACATTTTTACATGCCTTATGAGACATTTTGGTGCATAGAAGAGACAATATAGAGGTGTACATTTGACTTGAAAGTTAATTTTCAACTGATTAAAGTTACAAATTAAAACCTTGGCTCCCGTAGGCTTTTTATGTAGCCTACACCATCTTATAAATCTGGTCATTTTAACTGTCAATTTAGAGTAACGGATCTCAAGGTTTTAGGCCTCTGGATCCCTTTACGATCTTAAAAATTATTGAGACCCCACAGTGCTTTCTTTTATGTAGATTAAACTTATCAATATATACTGTACTAGAAATTACAACTAGAAATTCATTGAGTTAAAAATAATAAACCCACAACAAAATTAACATAATTAAACATAAATAAAAGCACTATATTTTCAAAAACAAAACGTGTAGTGAAAAAGTGGCATGATTTACATTTTTGCAAAACTCTTTCATGTCTGGCTTAATAAGCCACAGCTGGATTCTCTTATCCGCTTCTGCATTGTCTGTTGCAGTATCATACTTCATGAATCCTCTGGGCAAGTCCACTGAGAGTGAGGGTGAACAAGGCAAATAGTCTCCTAGCAGTATTGTGAAAATAGTTTTGACCATGTGAAACCCTGAAAGGACCTGGGGAACCCCCAAGGGTCTCAGGGGCATACTTTAGAAACTAATCCTGATGTGACTTTGAATGATGTTTATTATTAATTGATATGCACAATTCTTTTTAAGTGTTGTAAGTGCCTGAATAGAAAACCTTCCTAAGCATTCAAGTAGTTCTCAAACAACTAATATAGTGACCTTATAAATGCCATCAACCTTAAGTTATCTTGAATATTCTAACGGAGAACATAAACTTAGTGAAATTTTTGCTCAGAATTCCAACTTTAAATGAATGATATGATTATACATTTTAAAGTGAAACCATCAGACTGTAACTCTAATAAGACAAATTCTCTTAAAATTACATCTGTAAATTATCAAATATGAACAGATTCTCCCTAAAACAAAAATATTAATATTGTGGTCTTGTTTCTTTTAAACATTTATATAAAGTCATGCATCACTTAATGACAAAGATACAGCCTGAGAAATGCATTCTTAGGCAACATTGTCATTGTACAAACATTTACACAAACCTAGGTGGTATAGCCTACTACACACCCAGGCTATATGGTATAGCCTATTGCTCCTAGGCTACAAACCTGTACAGCATGTTACTGTATGAATACTGCAGACAACTGTAAAACAATGGTAAGTACTTGTGTATCTAAGTGTAGAACAAGTGCAGTAAAAATACAATGTTATAATCTTATGGGACCACCATCATATATTCTGTTTATAGCTGACCAGAACATCAGTTTGTGGCACACGACCACATTTAAGATGGTAGCTGACTGAATTTTGGATAGTTCATGTACCTCTTTTTGCCAAAAAGAAAAAGTGTAATTCAACCCTTAAATGACTTCATGAGATATATAATTCATTCTAAATTTATAAAAACAATATTAAATCTAATTTTTCTATTAAAATTGTAGTCATTAAATAGAGCATTTTGATTGGCAATAAAGAAACTTTCAATAAAATGATCCCAAATAATCACTGATTAAGAAAGTAAAATAAATTAAACTTACTCTGAAATGAAACCACCAGGAAATAGTGTAAACAATCTTTAAAAAGTAGAGAAGTTTTAAAATATCAGTTGACCTTCCTCTTTCTTACATTGTACCACTTCAGAAGAAAATTATCTGCCATACCGGCAAATCCCTAGATTAAGGGAACAATGAAAATATCTAAAAATTCTCAGGTTGGAATGTATCAGATGACATCTGTGTTGAGACCTATTTCTCTTGGATTATTTGTAAGCCACAGAAAATGATGCCAGTCTCTAGAGGTGCAGAGTCTGTCACTTCATTAGAGGGCAGTTGCCACCTGACACACTGAGTATCCAGGACAAATAGAGCCAGCGGAGATTCAGTTGGCTCTGGACAGAAATCTCAGAGAAGTGAGTATGTTGTTAGACATACTGTCAAAGACTACAGACAATCTCTCCATTTGTTAGTAATTTCAGTCCTAAGCTAAAAGCAGTGAGAATATTTTCAGGAATTTGTCTAGCCTAAGAGGTATAAGGGTGAGAAAGATGAAATGAACGGAATGAACAAATATCATGGTGTTCAGAAAACTTTATTTTTTTTTTGGATTGCTCTTGTCAGTGAAAAAAAAAAAAATCCAGCCTCAGTTTTCCCAGGTAAACTAAGAGTTTTCTAATCCGTTTAAAGTTTTACTAAATTTCCAACTTAATAAATGCTATTTCTTAAAGTGTAAATAATCACCTTAACTTACAGAACACAAAAACACAGACATGAATGTGTCTAATCAATCATCTGAGTTTCAAACTTGACAACAGAGAAGATGTTTAATTCAAAGAAAAAGGATTTAACATGGAAAGAAATTTTTTAAAATGTATTTTGATTTTTAAATTTACATTTTATGAATCATCTTCTTCCTACTAACATATAACTGAGTATTTTGTGGTTCTTATCCAAGTTCATCTTCTACTGCATGGCTGAAACATCCTAATACTACCAAAGAAAATTAAATAGGATTTGGGCCATAATCTACTATCACGAAACAGTGGACTATTTGAGGTAGCAAATGACTAAGCTACAGAAAATTATTTACAGTTATAATCTTCATTCTAAACAAAACTTAACATAAAACTATTTAATTTTTTATTGTGAAATTTATCATATCTATAAGCTGTCTATAATGTGTGTATATACATATTTTTAAAAGAATAATAAAATGAACAACTATGCACTCAGGACTCAGCTTAGCAATACCTTTGAAGTCCCCTGTGAACCCCTCATGCATCAATCATAAAAGGCTAATTTTCATGGCATCTTTTTCTCAGGTAAAGCAGAGGGTTAGTTTTTTAGATCCAGATAGAAAAAAAACACCACCAGAAACCCTTGGCTATAAAAACAGTGACACCCAGCTTGCTAGCTTTAACTATACATGCTTACTTAGTTTTAGAATGAACATCCATCCCAAGGCTAAGAAAGACTGCACAACCATCCCCAGGTGAGAACATGGGGATGACCACTCTATAGTTAGCATGTGCCTACTTTGTCCAAGGCAACAGAATCTGTGACCTTGGCCTATCACTGAATGGTAATAGTGATAACATCTGTTCAGAAAAACTTAGATATCCCTGAAAGAACTGCTTTATTATTTATTCTTGCTTTATCTATCTATTACAAAAATCTAACTTGTCTATGTTCTAGCCTTTAATTGTAAGGATTCCTTACAAAAAACAACCTGAGATTAAAAATAAGAAGGACTCTACTTTTAGAAGATGTTATCCTATTGTGATAAGGGCCTGACACATACTACCATGGATGAAACTTGAGGACATTATGCTATGTGAAATTAAGGCAGTCACAAAAAGACAAATGCTGTATGATTTCACTTATATAGGGTATCTAGAGCAGCGGTCCCCAACCTTTTTGGCACCAGGGACCAGTTTCATGGAAGACAATTTTTCCACGGACCGGAGAGCGGTGGGGAAAGGCGGAGCTCAGGCGATGATGCAAGCAATAGAGAGCGGCTATAAATACAGATGAAGCTTTGCTCTCTTGCCCTCCACTCACCTCCTGCTGTGCAGCCCAGTTTCTAACAGGCCACCGACTGGTACCGGTCCACAGCCCAGGGATTGGGAATAGCAGATCTAGAGTAGTCAGGTGCTTAGAAACAGAAAGTAGAATGGTGGTCGCCAGAGAAGGAATTGAAGAAATGAGTTTAATGGGTAAAGAGTGCAGTTTTGCAAGATGAATGCACTTAACATTACTGAACTGTACACTTAGAAATGGCAAATTTTATGTTATATGTTTGAAAATGAGCAATAAAAACATGTGATTTCTATATTTCCTCTTAAATTTCATCATGTACTTATGGAACATTCATTTGAGCCTAAAAATAAAATGATTATTGTTACAAAAACAATTAAAAAAAGAATCCTATACTATAAATACAAATTTTAAAAAGAAAACTTGATAAAAACTTATGCAACATTTTTGATGATTCAATGCCAGATGAATATTCCTTACACTATTATTGCAAACAACTCGACAAAATTTTTTTACAGATTTGGATTTATAGACTTTTTTATAGTTTAGTAAAGTGCTTCTAGTCTGATATGGGCTCTACCTCCGACGAGCTTCATAAACAATTGCTTGTGCATTGAACTTAATTCAACAAATATGTATTAGTCACCAAGTATTTGCCTGTTATTTAAAATGCTACATTTTATTGACACTTTTATTTTATTTTATTTTACTTTTTAAAGTTTAGGATGGGCTTTTCAGGTCACATAGATAATCTATTTTCCCCCAGTTAAATAGATCACTAATGAAAATACCACGTTAGTTCAGCAATTCACACACCCCGCTATTTTCTTTTCAAACCACCATTCATGATCTTAAATGAATACTTCATCTCTAACAATATCTAAAATTGTCCAGGTTTGTTACTATAATGCATTTTTATTATAAAATGATAACCTTAAAGTCAGAAGTGGCTCCCCCAACTAAAAATATAATTTTAGAAAACAAGACCCATTCATTGACATTGTGGGCCTTTATAAAGCAAAGACATTGTGAGAAGAAAGAAGGAGGCAGCATGAACGCTTTAAATTGAAGACCGATGTGGTGGAAAACAATTATGGCACAACTAGGAACAAAGGGATGGTGACCGAATTTATATAAAAAAAGTATGGAAACAGAAAACATTGAAAAGCACAAAAATGTCTAAATAGCAATCGTAAGAGTAGGCATGGGAGCAGAGCAGGAGCTACCATTGATGCATTTACTGAGCTCTCATGTTCTGTGCTGTATTAGATATTGTATAGGTTGTCTATTTTATTTAATCCTCACAAGTATATGTGGTGGGGTATTTCTTACCATTCTATAAACAGTAAGAATTAATTTTGGAGAGTTTACGTGATTCGTCCAATGCCACACCGTGGGTCTCGCTGATTCTTCCCCCTTTTTTTCTTCTAATTGGTTTTAAGACTATAAAATACGTTCCCTTCATCTGGCTCTAACCTCATCTCCATTCCTTTCCCGTTTTATCACTCAATAAGTTCGGCCAGACTTTCATGCATATTGACATTTCCTTTAAGAAAATACAGTTCAAAAACCACTTTCATCACAGGGGACCCGTCAGGTCGAAAAAATTATTTGCTTGTTTTATGGATCAGGAAATAACCCAACACTGCCATCACGCACGTCACCATCTGTCACGTCCCATGCCTCTCTCAAACCTCCCGTCAATCACCAAGCAACACAGACCTCGGCAAACGAACGGGCGAAGGCACAAGATTTGAGAGCGGAGGATGAGGGGAACTGGCTGAAAGCGATGTTCCAGCCTGGGACTCACTCCCTTAGGATAATCAGTACCTTTCCTGAAATGCAAAGACCCACTTAAGAAATTGCATATTGCTCTCCATTGGATTCTTACAAATAATGTCTCAAGTGAGAAAGAGGATTCCTGCCTCCTTTCATTGAGCTTCAAAATTACTCCCTTCCCCACATCCTTTAAATCAATGAGTTTAAAAATTTGCTCAGAGGTTGATGTCAAATTAAACACGGTGAATAGAAAGAGAGATATAAGGAAATAATAAAAGAAGGAATGCATGACAAGGGAAGGAAGGAAGGAAGGAATTTCCAATTTAATGTCTTCCGTGGAGAAAAGCCATCCATTGGGAACAAAAGTCATCTTTCTGTTTCCTTTCTTTTTCCAGGATATTAGTCTAAGTGACACAGTCTGAAAAAATACCTATCAGTTCACATGTTAGTATGGACCAGGAGAGGTGCGTACAGAGTGTGGCCAAAATCCCAGTCTCTCCAGAGCTGTGTCCCTACTGATTCGGATTTCCAATCACTTAGACTTAACCAGTTCTACCCCGTGAAGGGGCAAGAGAAGCCTGGAGAGGCAGCAGAACTATATGCCTTGGACTCTCTCATTCTCAGAGTGGAGGAAGTCATCGCAAGGTTCTAAGTGGGTGGGTGACATCAGATTCACAATTAGAAGTTCATTCTGCATAAGAGCATGCAGGAAGGATTGGAGAAGTGTGGGATTAAAGACAGAAAGACCAGTTAAGAGGTGGATCAGTCTTAGTGCTGGCGGGAAGAGGCTGACACACTCAAACCATTTAACTGAAAACACCTTAGAGAAGCAACTATTTGCAGAGGTGTTCACAGAGTCGAGAGGACCATGAGATAAAGGTGAAACACCCAGGAACTAGCAGCAATGAAAGGATGTTACCAGCCAACAGCAGAAAGAGGCAGGGAGAGAACAATGTTCTTGGAGCCTGGCAAGAACTTGGGATGGAGAGAAGGGCCTACCTAGAGGAGCTGTGTCCCTCGAGGAAGGCAGCCAAAGCCAGAACCACAGGGACTCAACCTCTCTTCTGCTGCCCGAACTCCTCCAGGGCCTCCCAAGGATCTCACGCAAGTAGAAGAGCCCACAATGGGGTCAGCCTCTCAGAGTAGGATGCAGGACAGGGAAGGGCAAAGCATCTACTGGGATGGCCGCCAAGACTCACCATCAGAATGGCTACTGATACAGTCACAGTAGAGATGACGTGGGCCTAAACCAAGGCAGTGGAGGTGAGGGTGGAGAGGAAGGGACAGACGCTAGAGATTTTTTGAGAGTTAAAATAAACATCACTCAGTTACAAATTGGTTTAGTGGTGGGTGACATTGCTTTTAATCAGAAGAGGAAATATATAAAATATATACTAAAATGCAAGTTTAGTGGGGAAATCACTTCTTGTGTGTGCGTGTTATAGGTGAGAGGTGGTGGTACAGCCAAGCGGGCACATAAATACAGACAGTCTTTGACTTACGATGGTTTGACACAAGTTTTTGACTATACTGGTACAGAAAGGATATGTATTCAGTAGAAACCATACTTTGAGTACCCACACAACCATTCTGTTTTTAATTTTCAGCATAGTATTCAATAAATTACATGAGATATTCAACAATTTATTATAAAATAGACTTTGTGTTAGATGACTTTGCCCAGCTGTAGGCTAATATAGGTGATCTGAGCACGATTAAGGTAGGCTAGGCTAAGCTGTGGTGTTCGGTACATTGGATGTATTAAGCGCATTTTCAACTAACGATATTTTCAGCTTCTGGTGAGTTTATTGGGATGTAAGCCCCTCATAAGTTGAGAAGCACTTGTACTGTAAGTTACGGGTTACAGGTCTTACACTCCTGCAGTGGTAGGTTTGGGTGGGAGATAAACTTTGGGTATAATCAGCAAATGGATGGAAGTTAAAGCCAAGGGGAAAACGTGAATCCCTTAGATGCAGTGTTAGAAAAGAACAGCAGAGGATTTAGGAGCAACCTTTCAGAACATTCATTTTTAAGGATCGAAGAAAGGAAGAAGACATACCAGGAGCCTGCAAAATAAAAAAACCAAAAGACTGACAGTTGACGAGTAGTAGTAGAAACTACAGAGGGAGAGAGTTGCCCACAGGGTCGCTGTGGGAGACAATTAAACAAGAGAAGGATGGAGAAGTGCCCCACGGATTTGGTGATGAACTGGTCATTGTTAACCCTAGAATGAGCGGTTTTATTGGGCAGTGAAGAGAGAATATGAATTGCAGTTGGAAGAGCTGAAAATAGGAAATAAAGAAGCATAGAAAGCAAAGGACTTTTATCCTTTTAAGAAGCTTCCTAGTGATGGGAATGTGTGGAATGGAGCAATGTCTACAGTGGAAGACAGGACTAAGGAAGGAATCTCTTTAACACAGGAGAGAAATAAGGTCCCACAAGAGTTATAACAGGAGGAGGGAACAGCTAGGAATGGATGAGGGAAGGGCCAAAGTGTGAGTGGGTAGTACATAATGTTTAGGTGGCTGACCGGGAAGTGGAGGTTGTTCGTGCTTGGTGGCCTCTGTGCAAACCTGATAGCAGGATGGGCTTGGGGTGAGGTGAGAGAGAACATGGTCAGTCCACCATTTCATCTCACCTACTCTGACCTCACAGCCCACATGCCCAAATTTGGAAAAAGCACTCTCAATTTTGGAAAAGAGAAAGAGGAAGAGGGAAAAGGCAAGGAGCACTCTGGACACACTCAAAATTCAGGAGCCAAATTAATGTTTAAATATCTGAAACCTCTGTTGCCGTTTCCCCAAACGAGTCCTGGGGTACTTGTCTCTGCTCTGAGTTACCTGGGACCTCTTTTTCAAACCATATTTGTGTCTTATCCTTAGTCAGGAAACTTTAATCAAGCAACTTCTATGGTTTCAGGCTCGGATAAAGCAAACTCAGTTTAACGTCACTTCCATCAAAACACAATTATAAAGGCATTTATGTCCCACATTATATTAAGACAAAGTTGCAAGCTCAGGCTTAGAATTGGGATCCCCCGAGCCTTAGTCCAGCAGCCTTTTCATTACACCAATTTTACAAGACTATATCAACGAATTCATTTCAGGGCACATTTGAGAAGTAAGGGAGCCAAAGAGTAACACGCTTCTTGTTTTCTCTGAGTCAACACAGATCCGACTTTAAGCTCCTCTGCTGGGCAGGCAGGGAAATCTAAACAATAATAACAACATAACAGTAACAATAACTATCTTGATAATGACTGAGGCCTTTCCAAGATCCGGGGGTCTCACATAGCACCAAAGCAGAAAGGAGCTCCTCAGCCACCCTGGCAGTCATCTGTCACCATCCACGCTGGTGTGACTTCAGAGCTCCCAGCTCTGTGCTGTGTTGTTTATGTGCTAGGTTTAGGCTACCAGAATGAATCTTACAACTAAAAATTGCGTGTCTAAGTTGAGCCTCACTAGAACTTCATCCAAAATCTTGCCTTGTCCCCAGGCAATGCCACTGAATTGCACGTGGGACCCCTGTTCTCAGAGACTCAGCTGTCAGAGTTGCTTTTTGTGGGGGTAAGAGGACTGACAAATTTTTTTTCTCTCTTCTTATTCAGTAGTAAAATCCCATCAACAAGTTTAGGCTTTCACAGAAGGTAGGCAATGCTGTTGATTGGAAGATAAAAATTAAAAAAAAAAACAAAATAGAGGTAAGGAATACTAAAGCATTTTTGTGATTTCAATATTTTAGTTTTTAATTATTTTACGCTTGAAGTGGGGGAAAGGGTGAGTAGCGGTAATAAACGCAAGTTAATATTGTAATCATCTGGCCTGATTTTAATAAGGGACTAAAGAATAAATAAAAAGATATAATTAGAAACAATTCACGATGAGAAAGCTAACTGCAGTCATTGCATTTAAAAAATCTACTAAATCAGAAACTTCGGAAACCACTGTTTTTCCTGCGGTTTGGCTTCGTATCTTGGACAAGATCTCTCAGCATCTGCTGCAGGTTAGCTACTGATGGTTGTGTGGTCATAACACCATTTTAGCACTCAGAAATAAACTTCCCTCTCGACTAAGCCATTGAAAACAAAATAAAGGTGCAATTTTTTTTAGAGCACAAAAAAAATGAAAACAGACTGGAATCACTACAGGGCAGAGGACACGTCTTGTACCTTCTTATATCTCCAAGCACCCGCTCATAGGAAATGTCCCAAAATGCATTCTGATGATGAAATGATGATAAAAAAATGCTAGGATGACTTGAAAGAGGGATATTCCCCAAAACATAAGTTGAAGGGATTTATAACACAATTTTTATACATAAAGTCTTTTGGTTTGTTTTATTTTATTTAGTTGTGTTTATTTTGCTTTTTATTTTGACTCTTCTGCTTAAACTATGAGCTATTTGGAAAATCACAAAAAAGTAATTTTGTTTGTGAAAAGTCATTTTCTTGTTCTCAGATTTCTGCCCTCCCCACTCCTGTCTATTGACACTCATAGAAAAATGAAGCTTCTTTTGCTTTCTGGGCCCTGAATCTTCTTAAAAAATTGTGGTCACTTGTGCAGCACTTACAAGATTATACAGTAGTTGCATATGTGTGCAAATACTCAGAGAAAAATCCACTTTTCGGCCCCCTTATACATTACATATTAACCTATTTTAAAATCATCTGGGACCCAGAGATGACATCTGTTTCCTCAGGATGTACTTCATATTCCGGACACTGAAATATACACTGCTGCAAGAAAGCACCCTTCTCAAAGCACGATGATTAAAACCGGAGTCCATTCTCTGATTTTAAATAAATCAGTTAATTTACTAATTAACACTAAAATTTATCAGGTAATACACTTATCTCTGAAATTTACTTTGATCCATCAAAAAGCAGCAGCATAGTTTGTAGCTATTTTTAAAATTTGTCATATTCATCAATTAGTAAAAAAAAATGGTTTGTTTTTTGTTTTGTTTTGTTTTGTTTTTGCTAAGGATTTTTTTTAACAATAGAAGCTCTACTTTGGTTCTCTCCTCCTAGCAACTTTCCTCCTCATATGAGCTGCTGACTGTTTCTCCTTTTGTACCTGCAGCTGTCCTTCCACTTAAAAAATTAAATAAAACTTTTAGGGACATATGGCTTTTCTTCCACCTCCATGTTTCAAATTTACTTCAAAACACCTACACAGAGTTGGAGGTTTCTAACGTGTCAACAGCTGAAATGTCCCAGGAGCTGCAAACGCCTTTCATGTAAAGAGTCAGAGATGGAAAATTACTAGTTTTAAACAATGAAAAAGAAGACAACTTTACCGGGGACCTCAGCATTGATTTGTTTCCATGAGACTTAAAATGTTCTAATGAAAATAGAGAAATGAAACAAACATCAAGTGTAAAATTGCTTAAACTTTAAACTTTAAAAATGCATCCAGGTAAAACACACTCTAACGTGGATTTTTCTTTTGCTTTAATTAAAAATATGAAGCATGAACTAACCACTGATTCTTAGTATAAAGACATTATATGATTTAGGCAAGGGTCTGTCTCTCAAACATAACATTATTTTTTAAAAAACTGGTATAACTTGGTATTCAAAAATATGGGATTATCTGTAAAATTAAAGAAATAAGGAATAAAATAAAAAACAGAACTATATTTTGGCATTGATGTTCAAATCAGAATATATTTCTCCTGGTATACAATCCAATTTTCAACAACACTGGAGCTAATTTTGCCATTTTAGAGTGAAATGGTTAAAGTAAGTTTGACTTGTTTGTCTAAAGAAAATTCTAATCTCTTCCACCCAAATGAATAAAAACTGAATATGGTCCCAAGATTACTTATAAATCTTGCAGGCTTGGCAAATTGGGTAATTGGAAGAGAAGTTAGAAAATGCTCTGTTATAACACAAAGAAAGTAGGCAAACGTCTTGGAAATACATGGTTTTAAAATACTTAAATAAATCCTAGGATTTTTTGCTTTATAAAAATAAAGCATACATAAATGATTTAAAAAGTAGAGGTCTAGTTGAGTATGTCGATGCCTTAAGGCATGGAAAGTATTTCAAAGACATATTGTCCTTTCAGTTACTCAAAATAACACTACAGTCATCCCTTGGAATCCGTGGGGGACTGGTTCCAGGACCCCCCCGAGGATACCAAAATCCGGGGATGCTCAAGTCCCTTGTATATAATGGCATAGTATTTGCATATAACCTATGCGTACCTCCCCATATACTTTAAATCCTCCCTAGATCACCTATAATACCTATTACAATGTAAATGCCACACAAATAGTTGTCATACTGAATTGTTTAAGGAATAATGACAAGGAAAAAAGTCTGAACATGTTCAGTACAGACACAATTTTTTTGCAAATATTTTTGATGCACAGTTAGTTGAATCCACGTATGCAGAACCTGCAGATACAAAGGGCCTACTGTATCACCTTTCCTAAAAGACTTTCTTTTACTTGTGTATTCTAGAAGTTTTCCCCATGCCACTGGAATTTTAGCTATTAAAAATGAAATAGTGAGAGATCAAACTGTGCAATGGCCCCAAATGTGTCTGAAATCGTACTTTCTCAAAACACCTCAAAAGTTTGAAACAGTGATGACAGTCGTACAACAGACTTTGAACTAAAATGAGCCTTTTTCGCCAATGACAAATGCATTCCATAACAACAAATTCACAGGTTTGAGACTAGAACCTATATACCAGTACAACAATACCACTGCTATATTTACAATAAGGATATTCTTGTATGGATACAAACTGTGCTTCTTGTAAACACAAACATCTTGCAAAATGCATTCTTTGCCAACACATCTTGCATCTCGTGATACATACCACATATAGAAAATCCAACCCATTTGGGGAGAAGTTTTGTTGCTGCCACGTTTAGCTTCCTAACAAAAGTCAACAAACTCCCGAGTAGTACAACCGTGCTTATCAAATTTGTCTGACTTTAGAAATGCATTTTTGTTCCATTGCTGGTAAATCAAATGAGTCATTTAACAAGTACTTCACTTCTGATTTCCAAATTTTAAAACTAATAATGTTACATCGTGTCATAACACAGAATACAGAAATAATTTATGCCTAGAAAAATAATTTAGACATTAGAAGGGAGAAAAAGGTTATCTACTTATACTTTTTTCAAAATTTTCTAATATATTACATGCCTGATGGTAATTATTAATATAGCTTAAAAGGGAGGGAAAAGGTGTTAATAATATGGAAAATACCTAAGAGCACAATTAAAGTGGTTATATAGAGCAGTAAATGATGAACTTGCTTATCAGTGGATTTGAACGTTAGGATTTAATTACAATTCTGATTTATTTACAACTTAATGGCAATTGATTCTGAGTAAGGGTTATGGGTGCTAAGGATTGCTTTTGAACAAGCTTGTAATCAGCTGTGGTAATGTGTTAGGTACATTAAGTACTTCTGCTCTTCTTAGGCCTGAATGAAGATTCACTGAGAGTCTAGCACTGTATCCTCAAGTTGAGAAATGTCACCCTACTGGACTACTCATAGTTCATCTTTTAACTCCAATCTCTCATATTGTGCTTCTGGAGAAATTCTGAGCCTTATTAGGAAATGTCTATGTTCTCTAGGATGAGGTTACAAATAGGCAATAAGTTGAAAATTGCCACCTTCTGTTTATGAGTAGATTCATAATTACATACCTTCAGAGAAATCTGTAAAATAAGAGAAATTAAAACAAAAATCCAGTCATTTGTTTTTGGAAATGGAGAAGGGAAAAGCTGGGGTCAACTGCTGAAATTAGTATAGTCATTATAGTTTTTAATATAGTTAGTATAGTTTTCTAGCACTGTAAACTCAATACTGAATTATAACAGTCTAGTAAATAGGTCACAGAATTGATTGCAGCCAAATGAAATAAAATATTTGAGTTTTTTTTTTTTTAAAGGAATGGTCTAAAGTAAGAAATAAATCAAGTGAATCCAATTACTATTTTGGTTCAATGCTCAAACAGATTGTGAAAACTAAAGAAGAAACCAGGGCTTCAGGTATCAGACGGAAGATAAATTAAAGCAAAACAACAAGACAAAACCTGACAGTTTTCGATGAGGAAAAAAAAAAGGGCAGGGCTACTCTAGGTAAAGAATCAATTTTGGTTTTAAGGTCAGTCATGGTAGATCACTTCATGCTTAAAAAATTATAAGGTCCCAAGTTTCTAGACTCGATATATTTTTGAGGGACAAAGCAAAAACCTCCTCATTGCAATGAAGTTTTCAGAGAGTAAAATTCATTTTTAAATACAGCTATTCCACAATAATGTCTAGGACGCTAAGGGAATGCATTGATGTCCTGTAATAGGGACTCTATCTATTTTTAATGAAGACATGGTAAGAAGGCCTAATTCAAATGAATAAGCTCCACTTACACAAAGCAATCTACATTGCCAGAGAGAAAATAAAAGACTAGAACTCTGGAACCACGGGACCATTTGTTCTGCCAGCTCAGAGCTCTAGTGCAGGGATTCAAGGCTTAAGAGAGACCAACAATGAAAGAGTAACCTACCAATCAAGGCCTTTGAACTTTTGCTCCCTGGGCCTGAGCCAAGCAACTGTCTTCCATACCTCTCTTGAAGACATGGAAATGACACCCCTCTTCCTCAAAAAAATAGACACAGTGCTATCATTTCTTAGGACATAAAATTTGTAGCAGGTTTCAGCTACTTAGACAAAACTTCAAAACTGTGTTACTCTATTACATTCTCAGACACAGGGCCCAATAACATGCTTGTTAGGGACTCAATTACTGTGAACTATCAGCTGACAGCCCATCCATTTACTTAAGCAGTTATGAAAACTCCAGTTCAGAATATTAGAGAGTACTCGTTTCTTTTTTTTCCCCCCATAGAAAAGACTGCATGCATGGTGAATTTTGCTACAGCCTTGACTTTAAAATGAAAAGAAATAGCATTTTCTAAGTAGTCATTTTAAATCACTGTTTTAGCATGTTGAGATGGTATGACCAAATTCTTTCAGTTTAGCTGTGAACTGAATACAAGAGACAAAAGAACAGGAGGACGACAGCTATAGGCAAGACAATGAAGTATGTAAGCCCTGTCTCTGGTGCTAGGAAATGTCAGAAAAGCAGAGGCAAAGGAGAAGGAGATGGTAAAGAAAACCAGAGTTTTCCACCTGGGTGGATACTCGGCCAATATTGCTAGTAATGGAAGTAGCATTACAGCGGAGGAGCTTATCCTGGGGAGGGAAGACCAATGCAGTTTTAGAGAAGGGACATTGTCACCAACTATAATGACAAAGTTTGAGAAAGATGCTTAGCAGTTGGTCCAAACTGATGATCAAGAGGAGGCCAGGGCTAGTCTAGAGATATATGTCTGAATGTCCTCTCCATAAGAAGCGTTCAGGCTCTTGCATGACTTTCAGTATGACATACAGAACCAAACTTACTATTTTTCACATGTGTTCTAACCAGCTCCCAGCATAATAAGCATACTACTTACTGTGATGTGGACACTGTTTCCATTGTGCCAACTGAAATCAAGAGACAGAGTTAGGTTTTTAACAACCACATCTTCCAATGGGCTTATAATTGAGTTTGTAGCCACCTAAAATCCTCAGACCTTTTCTTTTCCCATGTAAATCAGTGCTTCTCTTGTCTTTTAGTATGATAACTTTTTAAATTTAAATATAGCATTTTATGTTTATTCCTATTATACTTAATCTTTTTGGTTTTGATCCAGCAATTCAGCCTGCCAAAAATTCAGATTGCTAAATAAGGGATACCAATCAGTTGCTTTCTATCTTTCCTGGAGAAATGAAGGAACTTCAAGTTTAAGATGCATCATGAAGAATGTGAATAAAATGTAAAGAATTTCCTAAAGAGAGGGTCAGAAAAGCTGGAATAGATATAGGGGAAATTTAGAATCTCTACTTTTTTTTAATTATAAAAACTTTTTTTAAAATTATAAAGTTTTATCTTATTCAAAATGGTTAAAATAATCTTCTTAGGAAACTTTTATACCTATGTCAAGCAGAACTGGCTATTTTAAAATTAATGATGCTTAAAATGTGTTTTTTTAATAAAAATAAAAGCACTTCTATTATTTATTTATCACTACCATTTTATGGCATTTGAATATACATAATCTTGTTTCTGAAGTCATGCATTTACTGGGAACTTAGTGCTTCAGATGCACAGTCAGAAATATATAGTTTTATGTAATTTCCATAAATGCACTTTTTTTAATACCTATAAAACATATTATCTTTTGCTTATCTGTCCTCTCCTCTGGTAGACTGCAAAGACTTTGAGGACAGGAATCATATCTTATTGGTCTTTATATCCCTACATATACAATGGGCATTTAACAAATTTTTACTGGTTGACTTAATAAGTCACTGAATGAATCAAAGGGAAGGTATGAGGGAAAAGGATTGAGTAATTTCATCAACAAACATTCAGCACCTACTATACACCAGGTAGAGGTAGAGATTCCCAGGGCAAAGCCACCATCTTGGCGTCCTAGAGGGGTGGTGGGAGGAAAGGAGGCAGGCTAGATGATCTGTAATATGAAGGTGACCTTGAGTCTAGTGGATTCATCACATCCACTATTCTAGGCCCAAGACAATCTGCATTCAAACATTATAATATGCCTCAGAGAGAAATCTAAAGCAATAGAAAATTTTTTAAATTCCTGATGCTTAAAAAATACAGTTAGATAGAATGAAAAATATTTCATAGCACAACAAAGTGACTATAATCAACAATAAGTTAGGGTATACTTCAAAATATCTAAAAGAGTACAATTGGAATGTTCCCAACACAAAGAAATAATAAATGCTTGAGGTGATGGATACCCAAATTACCCTGATTTCATTAATTCACATTGTATGCTTGTTTCAAAACACCACATGTACCCTAAAAAGATACACAACTATTATGTACCCACAATAAATTAAAAATAAATAAATAAAATAAAATTAATGATGTGTTTTAAAATGTGTTTTTTTAATAAAAAATAAAAGCACTTCTATTATTTTCTATTTCTCCACTAAGGCATTTGAATACACATCATCTTGTTTCTGAAGTCATGCATTTACTGGGGACTAACATATTGCTGCAGATGCATAGTCAGAAATATATGGTTTTATGTAATTTCCAAGCACTAATATGCAACTTTTTTTTTCAGGAACACTGCGTGCAATTTGCACCTTAAATTATCCTTAGCAGAAAGATGTCTACACAGGTAGGAGGCTATTTTCACTCAGTTGAGAGATTTAGTAGATATTAAATTTGGTTCTCATTGTAATCAGTACATTGACTATTCATGAGAATTAATACTTTTTCAGTTCTCTCTTATAATGATAAGCTTCGACAACTCACTAAGATAGCAGTTTTGGTTTCTTGTAACATCTACAGGTCTAAGATGGATTTGTAAGCACATTTTCTTTTCTACAAAGTTGTCTGTGCATTTGAGAAATATCACCTACATGTATATATATCTATTCATTCCACTGCTCTACATATCCAAAGCCTGTGCAGTTTTTTGTAAATGGTAATGCTCTGCAGAAACACAAGTTGTAACTGTTATAAGCAGCATTTTCCCAAGCTTGTGCACCCTGTCCAGTGGCATTGTGGTTCCTTTTGACACAGACCAGGACATGAGGGCATAAGACAATTAAAAAAATTTTTTTCCTAGTGCACCATTGGTCTTTCATTTCCTTTTAACTTTCCCAAAATCATCTTATATTTACAGGAGTAAGAGGATTGCATACTGAATCACTGCTATATAACATCTGAAAATGTAGAATGAAAAGGACAGCTGAACGTTTCTACAGACAGTTTGATTATGGCCACATATTGAATTAGTGAGCATTGATTCAGTCAATAATTATTTGTTGAGCTTCTCCCACATGCCAAACACTATGTGATGTACTAGAAGTCCACGAATTCTTTGTTAACAAAATAAAAATACCTGCATACAGTACAGAGGTCCTTTTGGATAGATTACCTCATCTCTAACACAACACACAGTCAACTGGATGGTGTGAGGCTGATCAATATTCTAAACAAGAGTTTCATAAATACTGTCCCTAGACTCATCTACTCACAGGGAGCTGCAGGGGATGGTATTTTAACTAGCAAATGAAACAATCTGCATACATGCTTAAATCAAGTTTGTTTAAAATTAGCAAATGGAATAATGTATTCAAAAGTTTTTATGCAGTATTTGCATGGAATTTAAAATATGCTACATGCTTTGAATTAAGAGAGCAGAGATGTATAGCTCATCTATTGGTCTGATCAGATGTTTAAAAACCAAATTTCAGAAAGCTCTGTACTTAAATAACTTTAAAAGAAAATAAAAACAGAAGCCATAAGCTTGTTTACTCGTCTAATAAAAGTATCATTAGCATGTGTGGGAAAACCAGATTGGTCAAATAAGATCTGTAAAATTTAAGTAATATGAAATTTCTTTTGTTGCTTAGCAAATGAAAAAGTTTCTTTATATCTAAGTCTGAGAAAATATTTCTCTTGGCCAGAACACACTTTTTGTGACGGTAGCTATCATTCCCGAATGAAGCCCTGGAAAAATGACTTTGTTGCTGTTTAGGGGTTAAGAGAAATTGAAAAAGGAAGGAGTAAAGGACAGAGAGACAGGCTGATACACAGAAAAATAAAATAAAGACTATTAAGTGACTACAGGTAATTTAAACAGTCTTGCCTACTGTGTACTATCTTTCACTGCAACTGGTTTTACAATTTTCCCCTCACACTGCATGGGCAACCTGTTGCTTCCTCATGTTCTTGCCTCACCTTGTAAATGAATAAGTTTCCCGATGAGAAGAAAAGTCCTTTCTGGTATTTTTCAGCGGTGGGGAGGAGAGGGAATCTCTTTCTACCTTAGTCACTCTTGCCACCATATCCTTCTTCCAAAGGGAAAAAGCTGCAGGAAGCTGACTGGGAAAAGGCTGGCCTCTTACAGGTCGGAGGGCTGAATCCACCCCTCCAACGGAAAGCAGGCAGCATGCCACTGTCTCTCTGTGGATGACAGAGGATCTGCAGGAAGCCACCAGAACCTACCTCACTGCTCTGTTCAGCACATGGAGGTGAGGCCAAAGACCCATTTGCCAGAGGGTGGCCAGGAAGGTCACTGTGCTCTGATTCTGGTTTGCCTGTGACAGAATGTGTGAGGTAGATGAGGTCAACCCTCCCCTGGCTCAGGGAAGTGGACGTGCCCCTAGCTTCTCTATAAGCATGGGAAGGTACGGGCTTGAGGAGTTAGTAGGAGCCCAGATGTCTCCACCAGCCAGGTTTTCAAATCCAGTTTTACCAAAAAGACCTGTATTTTGAAAGATGCCAATATCCATCAGAAATAAAGGTAAAGCTTCAACCTTCCTTTTTCTCTGTAGCTCTATCAGATAGAATATACAAAGAAGAGGCAATAAACTAGCACCCCAAACTTCCAGTATCAACCCTAAAACTGGCTATAGCTCAGGAAACATCACATAAAAAGTGCAGAAAATCATTATAACTTACTCAGAAAATTTAAAGAGCTTCATAGCACTTTTTTTCTAAGTGTCAAAATTAAAAGTTTCCCACAGGAATAAGGAGGAAGTGTATAACATATCTGCTTTGTAACACCCAAAATATAAAATAAAAGGGACTGAAATATTTCTAAAAGAATAGCTGAATACCTTAGAAATAAATTAATGGTGACTATAAGAATAATCTCCTGAGATGCTGAAGAATAGGAAGGGGATTATTTTCTGTCCTCTAGTTTGGGTTCCAAGAAGTATCTCAAATTTTATTTCTGTCTATGTTTTGATTCATGAGTATTCAAAGCCCTGACATTTGCTTTGAGAAATTTCCATGCTTTAAAAAAAATAGGCTGCAGTCCAAGCTCACCTCCACAATTTTCACATAAAGGCCTTTACAGCTTACAAGGGCCACAGTTATGTATTAATAGGCTTTGGTGTAATGCCAGAGCTAAAATCCACAGAAAGACAGCAACAAAAAACACCTATATAACTTTCAGTCAGTTTTGACTCAGCTTGGCCTCAGATATTGTTTTATAAAGAATCTAAACATCTTTAACACATTAATTCACAGACATCAGAGGTGACTGGGCCTGTCTGCTTCCTCAGGGAGAGCAGGAGTGGGGAGGCTGAGGTGGGAGGATCACTTGAGGCCAGGAGTTCGAGACCAGTCTGGGCAATATAGTGAGACTCTGTCTCTACAAAAAAAAATTTTAAAAATTAGCTGAGTGTGATGGCACATGCCTGTAGTCCCAGCTACCCAGGTACTTGTGAGGCTGAGGCAGGAGGATTGATGGAGTCCAGGAGTTCGAGGCTGCAGTGAGCTTGATCACTCCACTGCACTCTAGCCCAGGCGATAGAGCAAGACCCTGCATCTTAAAATAAAAAAAAGAATGAAGGAAAGTATTGTTTCAGAGAGACAGCATGGAGGAGTAGAAAGTGGATGAACTGCCAATACATCAAGATTTGAATCATGATTTATTAGTTAAGTTCCACTAGGCAAGGGTACTTTACTGGGACAAAGTATTTTCATCTCTAAAATGGGAATGATAAATAACGTAACATTGCAGGGGAATAATTTTTTTAATTGGAGCAAGGTACTTGGGAAATTATTAGTGCAAGTTAATGTCTAGTTCTTTTTCTTTCTCTTTGTATGCTTTGCAAAATTTGATACAAGGTGGATACTGTATTTTTAAAACCAAGTTAATCCTGATATGGCCATTTAAAATTCATATGTTATCTTTCTGCTTAAAGTACAATGACTTATTGAAATACAAATGTCCACTGACTTTTGTAACATCCAGTCAACATCCAGTCTGAAAAAGAGAGTAGTAACATATCTGCCAAGCATTTACACCCACCTCAAAGTGTGATGATTAGATACAGCTACACTGGATCAATTCAGCTCAGAATTCACTCTTGGATAATGCTTTGGAGGGAAAGGCTGATGGTTGACCTTGATGACAGAATGATCAAAGGGGAAGTGTTTCTCCTACCCATCTCTAATCCATGAAAGGTTACAGAGCATTCTATTCCATGCATACATCACGTCTTTACTTACTTTAATAATCTTAGTCATTTCCTTTAATCTTAGATACAAATGCTCAAAAGCTTTGCCTATTGACCTCAGCTTAAACATGTCTCAGCTCACACCCATTTAGGATATATTTCTCTCCTGACTAGCTGGTTGATTCCCATAAAGGCACTGAACACCTGCTTTTTCTCCAAGATAACTCATAAGAGAACTTATAACCACAAGAGAAAGAAAGGATAACCACCCATTATTCCAACACAGTTTCCAGATTATAATCCTTTTAGTATCAAAAGTTCCTCAACTGTACATGCACATGAATATATGCCTGCAAGTGTGTGTGTGTGTGTGTGTGTGTATGTATATATTCGTGATACCTCCATACAACCATTTATGTAATTTTTCAAGTTTTAATTATTGCTTGAAGAACTGTTGCCTGTTAATACTTGTAAGTCATGAGCCTATTTGAATAACTCTAATCAGAATCTAGTTCAGAAGCTCACAAAATTTATTTGACTTTAGGATTATAATATTGATATCTCAGTGAACATGAATTTGAAGTCTTAATGAGCTTTGTGAGTAGCAAGGACTACAATTTACATGCTGCTGGCCAACACAGTGTTCACACAACCAATAGGCATTTTTCAAACTGGCTTTTGAATGTGATTATGAGAAACATATTCTGAGTTTAGGGGACAAGATGTCACCATACTTGGCACTTTGTGGGGGGCTAAATCTGCACACTAATGAGAATCTCTTTAATCCCAAGTCTCCCTGGCTCTATTCTCACCCCAGGATTTTATACACTCTTGTTAGCTCCCAAAGAATTCATCTGTTAAGTCATAGTTTTTATTTTTATAGTCCATTTGATGTTTACTGTTCTCCTACCTCTCTTCTTTCCTTACATTTGCTCTTAAATACACTACTAAAATATTTGAATTTAGTTTAACAAAGCTACAAAATAATGCTTATTTTTAAAGCATCTCAAGAGCCCAAGAGTTTATAGACTAATCATCTGTATCTTTGTTTGCTATCTCAGCCTTCTAGAAGAATTATTCCAATCAAGTCTGAGAAAAATACAACCTTGCTCTAACATTCTGGTGCAGAACATGGTCTGGGAGGAGGTGAAGGGGTTCTGGAGCCAGGAGGCCCCAGCTGGCAAGGGGCAAAGCAGATCTTTCCTGTTCCTGAAGGCTTAACCTAACCGAGTCACGAGGTTGAAGTCTGTGGTGTGTTCACTGGCCGGCAGGGTAGGATAGAACGCATAATTTAAAGCATTTTTTTTCTAAATAGTCACAAGATTTTTGCAAAACTTCCCCAGCTAGAGTAAATAAAAATGAATCATTAGTAACCATTCTGACAATAAAAATGTGCTGGGTGATAAAAAATAAAACAAAGTCCTTTTTAGGTGATTACACTGATGACTTTACTCTGTCATGATGCCAAATGAAGGAAATTAGATAAATCTTACATTTCTGTTCAGAAAAGTGAGTGAGGAGGAGGAGAGAAAAGCAAGTCAGAACTAGTAAATTTACTTTCAAAGCAGTTCTTAGTGAAGTAACTAATCAGTAAGATTAAATTCTCAGAACTAGTATCCCAACACTAAGTTGACCTACGTTCCCATAGCTCCTTGTGTCATGTCCTATCTTCACAACTAAGTTTTCTAAAACTTTGAAGACATGGATTGTGCCTTATAGTTCTCCTATCTAGCACAGCGCCAAGCACAGCAGAAACATTTACTAAGTACTTCTTGAACGAACGAATTCTTCCTTGTGTCTAGCATTTAGGAAGCACTTAATAAATATGTTTGAGACTGATGATATGTTTGACTATTTCTGTTTCATAAACTCAATGAATCATTTATAAATAAGTTATCTACAAATACATAAATACATACATATTTAATAAAAAATACACAAATAGTATTAACATACTGCCTTCCAATATGGTTCATTCATACATGTGACCTGCCCACACAGAATATTCCTCTTCTGCGGAAAACAGATATCAAACTATCGATTGCTCTAAAGAACAGTGAGTAGCACTGAGGGAACGTCACATGGTCCAGAGGGAGGAGAGCCTCAGTGAATGGGTGACAGGAAAGACGTTAGCCAGTGCAGTGAGCCAGCTCATGTTGACGGCATGGATGTGAGTGTGCACTCTCATCAGAGAAATACAGGCTCTCTGGAGGGCAGCAGGGAGGGGGAGTGGCTTATACAACTCTGGATTGCTCACCGGGGACCATATCAGAAAGTGTCTCATAAATCAAATCAAAGCCATTGGACTTGATCCCAGTGAAAGATGTTGAAACATTCTGAGTGAACTCACAGCTTGATCCCCTGTGATTTTGGAAATTTCACACTGGTCACTGTGTGAAGAATGGATTCCTCTGAGGAGTAGCATAGTTAAGTGGCCAGCTAGGGTGCTGTTTCAGTATTGAGGTCAGAGGAAATGGTCCCATGGATGAGGATGGTGTTGGAGAGATGACTTTAAGAAGATGGAAGAAAGCACCATGTTCAGTTTGGGAGGTTTTGTATTCGAGATGCAGCACGCAAGATGTGATGTGCAATGAAATAGTACATGTACTATTCTGGAGCCTAGGAGGTCTATGCTAACCAAGGAAATCATATGAAAGCCATGAGCACACGGGCTGCTAACTGAAGCCACCTTGTGCGTGGCCTCTCAGGGACACTGTGTCTTGTGAGATTTACCACCTGAGTGAACAAGTTATTTACAGGAAGAACACTGAGTTAATGATAAAATAATACTCAAAAAGCAAGTACAATAGGCAAATGTATTTTGCACAAAAATGATTCTTTTTTACATGAGATAATAATATAGGTTAAAATAAATATTTTTAGCAGACAAAGTAAGCCTACTTCTTTTCTAAACTTACAGTGCAGTCTAAGTCCCCTTCGGTGTGAAGTTCTCAAGACCAGCACAAGTGAAAAATTCATACAGGTTAGCAGGTTGGCGTAATTTGTATTATCCAATAGGATTTTAAGTTCATAGTACATAAAGTCTGGTTTTACTTAGCACATAATTTAGCTTCATCATGTTCTCTTACAAGAAATTAAAAGTTTTAGTTATTTCAATGGCATGTATTTGCAGAGCGCTTCTGTTAAAAATCCTACAAATATTGAGCATTTTTTATATTATTGTCACATTATGGCAGCGATGAAAAAAGCTAAAAAGAAAGATGTCACAAATCATTTAGAACTTGTTGTTCTCTACTCTGTATTACAGTTAAAAGTAAGAAAGTTTTTTTCCTAATTTCTATTCAGAATAGCAAAGTGGTGAGACACACAGGCTTTGGAGTCAGGCAACCCAGGTTCAAATCTCGGCTATTCCCCTTAACTTGCTAAGTGACATTGTAACTTAAAAGCCTCAGTTTCATCATCTCTAAAATATAGAGACATTTGCTACTTTTAGGATGACTGCGAGCATTAAATCAGAAAATGTAATTAAGACATTAGCATAGTGCTGGACACCTATAAACCACTACAAACAGAGATAACCATGGTAAACGGTATTCAGTTAATGATTTGGTTTTAATCATGTCAGGACACAAAAGGTGACAAGCACAAGGAGTTTGGCTTTGCAGGTCCTCAATAGTAAATATTTGCCAATGGAAACCTTGTAAGCATTTTACATCCACACACACATACACGCACACAGGCAGGTCTCAGCAGTAACCTCCCTAAGAAAAAAGACCAATGATGTCAGGCCCATATTTGAATCCTAACTTTGTCACTTAATAGCTGTGTGACCTTGAACAAGATCTAAGCTTTGATTTCTCCATCTGAAAAAGGATAACAATATCTACTTCATAAGGATGTTTTAAAATGTAAAGGAAATAACATTTCCACAATAAGCCTTCAGCATATGCCTCTTCCTTCTCCTCCTTTATGTTATTAATAGTCTTATTCAGAAAACAAAGCCATACTTGTAAGAGTACAGAGTCCGCAGAGGTACTGTGTAGCTCATGCCCTGCCTTTCTATCCAGAAATCCCAAATTAAAATGAGCATCAAGGGCTGTCATGAGAGGGTTAAAAAAAAGTGACAAATGAACATTTTGAGTATCTTGAGGTTTGTGTAAAGGGCCTTGTCCATGGGCCGCTGCCAAATGTTCTGAGTAGGACCCAAAGTGCATACATTTGAGTAGTCAAATACCCGAGAGGTAAAGAATGCCCTGCCAAAGGTGGAAAGATATGTAATTTGAAAAACCAAGCAGGAGGGACACTTCTGCTCAAAACCCCTGCATGTTAAAATAACGTAAGATTTCTTAAATTTTTAACAACACATGTATAAGGAATTTTATATATGTATACATTATATATATATATATATGTATATATATGGTATATACATATTGTGTGTGGTGTCTATGTATATATATAAATTAGGCAAAGTAGCCAGTGGCACATCTAAAATCACATACAAGTGAGAACAAGCACGGTGGATATTCTGAGACTAGGTCTGGATGTCAGATCAGAAACACTCAATTGTACTATTAGTTTTGATAAATCCTAGACAGCCACAAATCAGTCACTTGACAGTTTTTTCTTTTGTTGAGTGAGAATAACAGTGACTTTCCAGCAAGGCATAAACAGTTGCTAAACTCTTTGCCAAAACAGAAGATTGTATAAATAGTTGAAAAGTGTGAACAGCAGGGAGGAATTTTAGTTTCTTTCTTAGTTAGGTAATAGCATATTCACAATTCGATTAAAAGAGAAGAAAATGTGGAAACTTTTAATAATCTTCTTTTTCAGTTTATGATGTGTGTGCGTGTGTGTGTTTGTGTGTTTTCCACATAGTACAGACTGGTTCTAAGAGACTGGGAAAATATGGGGGGGAAAGTAATGTCATCTTTGTACTTACAAGTTCTCTTAGTGATAAAGGAAAGTACAAGTCAGAATTAATGTGGATGCATAGGGTACTCATCAATTAATTCATATAGTACTAAGATATGGACAAAAGATATCAACAAATGTCACATAAATGATGATAGCAAAGTAAAGAGGTAGTCTGACATAGTGGTTAAGAATATTGAAGCCAGATTGCCTGAATTCAAATCTCAACTCAGACATCTATGAGCTGTAGGACCTTGGGAAAATTACTTAACTTCTCTGTGTCATGGTTTTCTCCTCTGTAAAACAGTGATAATACCTAACTTATAGTGTTTTTGTGGACTCCCTACCTCACAGTGTATGTCCGAAGATTAATTAATAAGTTAATATGTATAGCAACCTTTGAAACAAAATATAGAACAAGAGTTCCTAAAATTCTAGAAAATGACACGTGCTGTTCCGATGTTCTAAAAGCAGTTTCCAAATATTGAGATCAGTATGTTCGACATTCCAGGAAGTATTCTCTAATGCATTAGCACAACAATGGACATCATGAAGAAAAACTGGGGAATCCCTAAGAACATAGTATGGGTTTAATAAAACCAGTATATGTCAAACTAACTTCATTCTTTTCTTTGTAGAGTTGGTAGATTGGTTATCAAGGGAAATGCAGAATATAATAAAACCAGAGGTAAACAAGGCAGTTAACAAGGTCTGTTATGGTATCTATCACTCATTCACTTCATCATTCATTCAACAAATATTTAATAAGTGCTAAAATTATGCCAGAATAGAGTCTAAATCCTTTATTTGAGATAAATGGTGAAACATTCATGCTAATAAATCTAGTAATGGATAGAGAGATATTTTTAAATGTAAAGTTAATAGGATCTAGTTACTTAATAGAAAGGGGATGAGGAAGTCTGGGGTTGCTACAAGTTTCTGAACATGGACAAGTGTAGATTAATCGTTCTCAATGGACTATCAATATGCGCTGAGCTGGCAGCATGAAACTCACTATGCATTCTCAGTGGGAGACTTGGAGATTCTGGGTCAGGACGCTGGGTAGAGTCGTCCTGATTTTTTAGTGTAAAATCCTCTTCAAGTGGTTCTGATATTCATTTAAGCTTGGAAAATGCTGAAAAGATCATAATTAAGGAAGGACATAACTCAGGATAAGAAGATTAATTTTTTAAATCAAACACATGATCTGTACATTCTGGCAAACCAGGTCATTCTCAAAATAGTCACAAAAGAGGTTATATACTAACGCGAAAGACGATCATTTGATTAGAACATGGTAATGTACTTCTTTTGGAATTTCTTTCAGATCCTGCAGAGTGAGCTTTTGAAGATTTTTTGAGCTTTTTTTTTGACCATGGTAGTAAATTTGACCTGTATTTGATTTTTGGAAAAAGTTCAGTTATTCCGAGCTAAGATAAATAAGATGCCGTAATCTTTCTGAACAAAGTGGTATCACTGAAATATATGTAATATATCTCTGTAAAACTCAGTAAATAGTGCTGGTGGATGCTAAAATATGAAATATAATATATAAAATAAAATACACACAAATATTTCTTGGCTAATTAACTGCAAAGATACAAGACACAGATTCATGAATTTATTTAATATAATTGCACACACAGATGGAGCTGTAAATTCCCACAACATAGCAAAGGTCTAACTGGCCTTCTATAGAGACAATCATCTTTGTAATATGGCTCTAGTGCTCTCATGAACCTACACTTTATTAAAAAATATATTATTTCCTTGGTCCACTGTAGACATCTAATATCAAACCATTAGTGTTCCATTCCTAAGGCTTACAGCATTGACCACTACAAAAATTCACACACTCTTCGGAAGAATGACATAGTAAGCCCTCTCAGATATATTAATGTCTTCATATTAATAAGTGTGTCATTTCCTTTATGAACAGGGTTTTGCTAGAAGTGTAATGATTTCCATGAGGGGTCAGAATGTCTGTGATGAGCACTTTAGGGGATGCCAATGGCAAGGGAAGTAAGGATGCTGCAAACAGGACTTGCTCCTACAAGATGATGCATGGCTTGGGCATATTTGAAATGGCAACCAATACATAAATCTGACAGGATGCAAGGATTGGAAAAATGTTTAGGATGTCATGTTCAAATATGACTAATTTTACGCAGAATTCTATAATGGAAGAGGTGCCCATGAAAAATTATTAAGCAGTTTGTACTCTGAAGCAACCATTATTCTGAAACCCAAGTGCATGTTGTTAACAGCTGTAAGAACTTAGACAATCGATCGTTCTGGAGCTGCCAGGCAGAGAAGGGGATAATACACCGTAGTGGAACATTTGCCATTTGGCTCCCATGCACGAGAGGATCATGTGTCAGTCCCAATTGAGCTAGTCTTACAAGTTTACTCCATCCTTCTCTCAGATAGGAAAACTGCATTCATCATGTATTTTCTCTGAACAGCTTGTTTTCCATTATTTTTTCCAATGAATTTGAACAAAAAAGAAGCACTTCTCATAGCATAACCTTATCAGTGAATAAACACCAGAAAGAAGGAAGGAAGGAAGGAAGGAAGGAAGGAAGGAAGGAAGGAAGGAAAAAGAAAGGAAATTAAAGAAAGTAGACAACATAAGAACAGAATAAACCTAGGCAGAAGTCTATCCGAGGCCACTGGATTCTAGCCCTTTACAAATTCTGGAGATGCAATCACAAACAAATGAAGTTTATAATACTTCACTTTTAACTTAAGACTTCAAATAATCTGGAAAATTCTGAAATGTTTATGAAAGTTTTTTTTTTCTTTTCAGAAATATTTTTATATGGAGAAGTGAGTAGCCTAGCTTTAAAACTAACCTTTACTGAGAAGGGTCGTGCTTGCATGTGTTTATATGCACAATGTGTGCTTTTCAGAGGAGCTGTTGGGCTCTTTGCTATGATGAGACACCTGCAGTCCATGGTAGCCGTGCAGAAATTGTGAAATTTCATATTCACTCATCGTGAAACTGTTCTTCCATTATTTCTGTCATCCTCACTTTAAAATGAGTCATTCTAATGATTTCTGATGTCGCTTTCTTAATAATGTCAAGTACATCCCATATCCATTATAATTTCATTTACAAGTGCCATTAAATATGATCCCTGCTGGTGGGGGTGGCTTGAGGGTAGAGAGGTTAGAAAAATGTACAAGTGTTAATTGGTTCTAGCATCCCAGGATGAATGGATAAACAAAAGGTGGCATCCACATACGATGGGATATGTGGGAATAATATGAATCATTCAACCTTAAAAAGGAAGGAAATTCTGACACGTGCTATAACATGGAGGAACTTGAGGACATTCTGGTAAGTGAAATAAGCCAGTCACAAAAGGACAATTACTGTATGATTCCACTACCTAGAGTACTCGAGCTTATAGAAACAGAAAGTAGAACAGTGGTAACCACGAGTGAGGGGTGGGGTGGAGAAATGTGGAGTTATTGTTTCATGGGTACAGAGTTTCAGTTTTGCAAGATGAAAAAGTTCTGAATATTGGTTGCACAAAAATGTAAATGTACGTAACACTACTAAGCTGTATGCTTAAAAATGATTAAGATGGTACATTTTGTGTTTTTTTTTAAACCATAATAAATAAATAAACAAATATAAAAGTTTAAAAATTTTTTTTAAATGTACATAGCCCTGTGGGAATGCAAACATGTTCTTATGCCTCAGGTCCTGTTCAGGCCTGACTGATGACTGCCCATGGCCCTCACTGACTAGAGCTGCCTGTGCTGGCCTGGACACCTTCCTGGTTCTTTCAAGGTCCTCTCTGGCTCTGATATTCCATAGTTTTCCCAGCCTCTAGAGTGGAGTCTTACTTCATCATAGAACCCAAATGACTGGCTCAACCTTGGAGAAAACATGAACCGTTTGAATTCAGAAACACTGTAGGCCAAACAAATCCTCTAGTTCCTGCTCTGGGATTCTTGTAAGATATTAAGAATAAAATAATATGAATTATTTTGGTTGTTCCTAGGCTTTACTAGGACTTGCAGTTTCTCTTTCTTCATTCACAATAGACTGATGACTTTGGTCAGCCGAAGGTGTAAGAAATATTCTAAGCAATCCAAGGCTACGGAACTGAGAGAGAAGTCAGTCGTCCCCACTTTCTGTTCTATTTTACTCAGGGATTTTTCATCTTTTTTAGGTGTAGGTGCTACTAAATACAGGGACTCTTTGTTTAAAATCAATTTTCACAAGAGAAGAAAATTATCTACAAAAATAATATGCCAGTTTAAAAAAAAAGAACAAAACTTGGGTCTATTTAATTTAAGTCCTTTGATTCTTATTTTAGGACATAAGAGATTTAAAGAATTTCAATATATTGACATATTTATTTTACATCAGAATCAAGGCATAAGTTGATTCTGATGTAAGGTATATAAAATCAGCATTAGTAAATCCTGGAATGGTGCCTTCTATTCTGTCAATAACATTAGAGCCAAATCATCAATTGAGTAAGATTAATTAATTAATTAATACTTAAGTAATTAATACTATAATACTAATATTAAGTAATTAATACTTCCATTCAGCAAATAATTCTGAATGCCTAATATATGCCACACAGTGCTCTAGGTTAAAATAGTAAGAATAAATATAAGAATAAGAAGTAGAAGACAAAAATTATTTCCCTCATTGAACACAATATATGGTGGAAGGAATAAGACAAGAAACACTAAATCCAATATAAAAGTAAATTATAAAGAATGCAGTGGTAAGTATTAATAATATGGCAAAAAAAAGTAAGTCACGTAAGGCAAAAATGATAGGAAGTGACTAGGATGCGGCAGGCAGGAAGGAAGACATGTTTCTCAATTAAGTAGGGTAGTCTAGGTAGGCCTGGCAAGTGGGGTGACATTCCATCAAAGACTTGAAGGAAATGAGGAAGTTGGCCAGTGCATATCTGAGAAAACAGTGCTCTAGGCCCAGAGCTGGGGCAAAGGCTCCAAGGTAAAAGTTTGTGTGACATGAATCAGGGCCGCAAGAACAATGCAGCTGGAGAGAAGTGAGAGACACAAAGGAGGAGGAGAGGAGGCTGGATGGGAAATGGACATCCAAACCTTGCCCGTCCTTGGACCTGTAAGGACTTTGGCTATTTCTCTGAATGAAATGGGAAGCCAAGCAGGGATCTGGGCAGAGAAGTAGTACTCTTTGGTTTAGCTTTTTACAAAGAACATTTTGGTAGCTCAGCTGAGAATAAACTAAAATGGGGCAAGAAATAGAGACAAATATCTCTTCTCCTTACCAAAAACTAGTTGTGTTCAAATAAAAGACTAACCCTTGATTGTTAGGGTATATTTGCATGGATTGCTCTTAGATAAGATGATACCAGGGTCATCCTTGTACCCAGACAGCAAAGAGTGCTAGACTAGGAGACAAAAGACCAGATCCAGCCTCCACCACTTTACTAACTAACTAAATAGATAAATAAATAACTTGCTAAGGTGTGATGGGGGCATAATGTGGTAAAGCTAAAGAAAAAGAGTTATATGAAAACTATAGGTTCAGAAATGAGAAATTTAAAAGGACAAGATTTATACATACACAAAATGCTCAGAAATGCTCTGAGCAAAACCCAGTGAAATATTTAAAGAGAATAGGAGGGTGACTATAGAGTGAATAATTTGTCCTTGGACCTAGGATTAGCTAAAAAAGATCTCAGCCAGAATACCTATATGCAGGCAGAGAACTAAAGGGGATAAAAGCATAATCTATGGGGACCTGTACTGCATTGTTCTATGAGACTATGTACACATTTAGGACCATTTTTAAAAATATAGACTATGCACATTTGCCATAACTTTGTTCATATGCAATAACTCCCATGTAGTAAAATCATTAAATGATGTTAGCAATAGGTTTGGGAAGAATATGGCTTAATGAAGAAAATTTCTCAGGACATGCCAGGGAACCAGGGTCAAGGCTTTGGCCCTGGGACGTATCAGTGTTAAATTAATCAAAGCAACTTCCTACAGAGAATCTTTTCTTGACTACATTTCAGTATAATATTACTCAGCATCATTACCTATTTAATTATCTTCACACAGAGGCACTTGGTAAAACTGCCTGAATAGCAAATTGGTATAGCAATGGAAAGGGAGAAGCAGGGATTAGCGGTGAAAAAGGAAAAGTGACAGCCAAAGCTGGGAAAAAACTGGCACTGAATGGTAGGAGGAAAAAGAAAGCCAGAAAAGAAGACAGCCTTGTGATGGAAAAGGGTACTGAGTAGAAGAGAAGATACAGAGGCCATTAGTGCTATAGGTTCCCATAGGAGTACCAAGGTCAGCTCAAACTCTCCAATGCCCAAGAATCCCTGGAAGCTTAGGGAAAAATAGAAGGATATTCAACTAAGTGAAGATGGTGAGAATATTATAGGGAAAAAACAGAGTATTGGAAGTGAAAGCAAAATTCTAAGAGGGATATAAATAATCACAGACAAGGAAGGGCTATACGTAAAGTATAGAAGTTTGCTTTTTTCTCTTTACTTTGAAGTGTTTTGTGAAATCCTTAATAACATGATTGTATTTTTTCTCTTAAACAAAAATAATCACTTTAAAATAAATTTGAAATGATAGATATACGAGGTCTGGCCAGAAAGTATCCAGTCATGTAATATGAAAAATGCCATTCTTGTTATTTTAACAATGGCTGGATACTTTCTGGACAGACTTCATATGTGTATCATATGAATCTCAGATCACATCCCTCATGAGCTGTCATTTGTTGTCACTATTTATTTAACTATTTGACTAGGGGAACATTATTATGTCAAAATGATGTATAAAAACCCAATAATCCTTGGGAACAAGTACCTAATGGAAGCAGAAGCCATCATTTAAATAAACTGGTTTACAAATTCAACAGCACATCAAAAAAAATGATTCACCAGGACCAAGTGGTCTTCATCTCAGGGATGCAAGGATGGTTCAACATACAGAAATCAATAAATGTGATTCACCACATAAACAAAAGCAAAAACAAAGACTATATGATCATCTCAATAGTTGCAGAAAAAGCATTTGACAAAATCCAGCACACTTTCATTACAAAAACCCTTAACAAATTAGACACAGAAGGAACATTTCTCATAATTATAAAAGCCATACATAACAAACCTATAGCCAACATCATACTGAATGGGGAAAAGTTGAAAGCATTCCCCATAAGAACTGGAACAAGACAAGGATAGGATGCCCATTGTCACCACTCCTAATCACCATAGTGCTGGAAGTCCTAGCCAGAGAAATCAGGCAAGAAAAAGAAATAAAGAATATCCAAATTGGGAAAAAGGAGGTCAAGCTATCACTTTTTGCTGACTGTATAATCTTATATGTAGAAAACCCCAAAGATTCCACCAAGAAACTCCGGAACTGATAAATAAATTCAGCAAAGTCTCAGGATACAAAATCAATGTACATAAATCAGTAGCATTTCTATATATTAATAACTGTCAAGCCGAGAGTCAAATCAAAGAATCAATACCATTCACAATAGCTACAAAGTAAATAAAATACCTAAGAATATACTTACCAAGGAGGTGAAAAGTCTCTATAAGGAGAACTGTGAAACTCTGAGGAAAGAAATCGCAGAGGATACAAACAAATGGAAAAACATATCATGCTCATGGATAGGCAGAATCCACATTGTTAAAATGTCCATACTATCCAAAGTGATTTACAGATTCAATGCAATCCCCATCAAATTACCAAAGTCATACTTCACAGATCTAGAAAAAATAATTCTATGCTTTGTTTGGAACCAGAAAAGAGCCCGAATAGCCAAAGCAATCTAAGCAAAAAGAACCAATGTGGAGGCATCACATTACCAGGCTTCAAACTATACTATAAGGCTATAGTAACCAAAACAGCATGGTATTGGCACAAAAATAGACATAGACCAATGGAACACAACAGAGAACCCAGATATAAAACCATCTACCTATAACCAACTGATCTTTGACAAAGCAAACAACAACATACACTGGGGAAAAGAATCCCTATTCAATAAATGGTGCAGGGAAAACTGGATAGCCACATGCAGGAGACTGAAACAGGATCCATTTCTCTCACCACTCACAAAAAGTAATTCAAGATGGATAAAAGACTTAGATCTAAGGCATGAAACCGTAAGAATTCTGGAGGAGAATATAGGAAAAACTCTTCTAGATATCAGCCTAATCAAAGAATTTATGGCTAAGGCCCAGTGGCAATCATGCCAACAACAAAAATAAATAAATGGAATTTGATTAAACTAAAAAGCTTCTGCACAGCTAAGGAAACAATCAACAGAGCATATAGACAACCTACCGCATGGGAGAAAATATTCATAAGCTACATATCTGATAAACAGCTAATAACCAGAATTTACAAAGAACTCAAGCAAATCAACAAGAACAGACAAATAACCATATTAAAAAGTAGGCAAAAGACATGAAGAGAAATTTCTCAAAAGAAGAAAGACAAATGGCCAATAAACATATGAAAAAATGCTTCATGTCACTAATCATCAGGGAAATGAAAATTAAAAGCACAATGAAATACCACCTTACCCCAGTTAGAATGGCTTTTATTAAAAAGTCCAAAAGCAATAGATGCTATCATTGATGCAGAAAGGAATGCTTATACCATGTTGGTGGGACTGCAAATTAGTACAACCTGTATGGAAAACAGCATGCAGATTCCTCAAAGAACTAAAAGTAGACTTACCATTTGATCTAGCAATCCCACCATTGGGTATTTACCCAAAGGAAAAGAACACTTTTCATCAAAAAGACACCTGCACTTGAATGTTTATTACCACATAATTCAAAATACTAAAGATGTGGAATCAACCCAAATGCTCATCAATTCATGAGTGGATTTATAAAATGTAGTATATGTGTACCACAGAGTACTACTCTGCCATAAAAAAAAATGAATTAATACATTTTGCAATAATCTGGATGGAACTGGAGGCCACTGTCCTAAGTGAAGTCTCTCAAGAATGGAGAAACAAACATATGTGCACAGAGCGAAGTAAAACTTAGTGGAAATCAACCAGGGGGAGGGAGGCAAGGAGAGGAAAAACCTACCTAATGGGTACTATGAACACTATTTGGGTGACAGGCACATCTATAGCCGGGACTCAAATATCACATGTAACCTAAAACATTTGTACCCCCTTAATATTTTGAAATAAAAATAAATAAATAAATAAATAAACAAACTGGTTTAAAAGAGTAATGGAGACAAATATAAGTTTATGAATTTGCTTATTGTTAATGATTATTAATTGTGATGGATACTGGCTGGAAAACATGTACATAATCCTAATGCAAATTTATATGGAACTAAGAAATCTCATTCAACATGACCTTCATCAATATCACATTTCTAACAAGAATTTGTGGACATACAGTCTAGAAATGATGATTCAAGCTTCAGTTTCAGGTAGAAAATTAGTAATATCTATTATCCACTTCAGTGCCTGAAGACTAGGACTACATTTGTGAAATCTTTTACATGGAAATCTCTTCTCCATTTCATCAAGATGGTCCAGAATGGCTTCAGCAGTCACTGGGTAAACGCTCTGGGGCTCAAAGTCCTTGTGGGTAAAGGAGTACTTGCTTCTAGCACCTGTACCTGGGTTCCCCTGCACAGGTGTAAGTCCTAGGTTAAAACTTTCATGAGTTTTGGGATGGAAAATGGCTAAAAATACAGCTGTAGGTCAGATCCAAGGTAAAATGGGGAGCACTGTAACTTTCCAATAGGATGTTTATAAGAGTTATTTAAACATTATATGTAAATTATTTAGCATAGCCTCTGGCATATGGTAATTTTATAATTAAATGGTAGCAGATAGGACATACAGGCAAAGCCAAGGCTTGGGAAAAGAACTCAGTCCTACTCCAATGCATTGACCGGTATGGAGAGGTTGAATTCTAGTGGAAAGAAGAAAATGCTCACATATCTGTTTACATTTACGAATTAGCGCAAATGTAACTTCTAAGAGAACAGGAAATTGAGCTCTGACTGCTTTAATTCAAAGTTGGACACATAGTAGACTTCTCTGATGGGCTGGGATTGTGCTGACAGGGCAGGAGAGAGTGCAAGAGACAGAGATCGCTGTAACAGCGAGAGATGGCCACAGCGGTTTTAGACAATGTACAACGCTGTAGGGGCCGCAGGGGATATTACTCTTGGGAAAAGGGACAGTGAGTGGGAACTCTGTCCTGACCCAGCCATCCTAAAAACAGATGGTGTCCACAGTGGTTCTTTGAGGCATAAGGGAGGATGTATGTGTCTTCAAGAGTACCCTACACCAAATGACCTGGGCTCCAAGGCGTCCTGCAATTTCACAGCTGTGCACCTCGGTGTGGATCTTAACTCATTGTAAGTGTTAGACAGTCACTGTGCCTTTGCAATCTGGAGACTCCTATCCTTTAGTTCTGAGAAGTGTTTTTGCACTGTTTCCTTGTCAAAATTTTTTCCTGCCATTTCCCTGCACTCACTTTCTGGAACGCTTGTGTTAGAGGCTTTCATACATGGCTGGTGCTCTTTGGCTGTCTGTTCTTCTTGATATACAAGGCCCTAACAAGCTGGTTGGAAGGTGTGGCACATAGGTGGTGCACGTACACTTTATGGTAAAAAGATCGCAGGCCTGGTCACCTTTTTAACTAGAAGCCCCTTAATTGTCATTATCCTTAGGTCGTTTCTCTGGGTAGACTCAATTTATCCAGAGAAAGAGCCCCCAGCCTCACTACTGGGGATTATTTGACATCTGGTGCTGGGCAGGGAAGGAGGCTGGGAGCAGGGTCCCAAAGTTCACTCTGCAAACTTTCATCTAAACCCTGTATTTAACCCAGCACCTGTTCCTCTTCCCATTTCCCCAGAATTATCAGTATCTTCCAGTATCAGTGAAGATGGAGTTTGAGTTTACTTCTTGTTCTTTTTGTTTGCCAGTGATTTTCTAGATGACAGAGGAATAGAAACCTCTTTACTCCATATCACAGCTAGTGGTTCAGATCATCTAAATAAGTGTCCCCGATTCACTATGGTGACCTCTCAAGTACTTACTTCTCTTGGGATTTTTTTTGAGCATTAAACTGCCTCACATTTTCGAGCAAACAATATGATTTAAGGGAACATCCTGTACCACTTCATCACTTTTATTTGGCAAGCACCATCAGGTGTCAATTATTTGAAACAATGGATATAATCAACATTCAGCTGCAAGCAAATAAAACTGATCTGCTAGCTTTAGTGTGGATTTGAGTACATCAACAAACCGGCCGTTCACAAACCACTATGCCAGTTGACGTTAGTAACAAACACAAAAAAATAAAAGGAAGAGATTTTCCGAAACTTTCACAGCTCTACTCCCTCCCCTGGGGAGAGCAGGAGCTTCTGACCTTTTCATTTTAGAAGCATCACCCCAACCTTGCTTTGTTTTGCTTGTTTTTTTAAACCTCAAACATAAATGTCCCTTTTGATTTCCTTGGAAGGGAATGGGTAGCCAACTTTAGAATAATCTTCAGAATTCAATTAAACTAGTAAAATAATACACAGTGGGGGAAATCATATATCTGCAGACATCATCTTAAAATTCAAATCTCTTGGGCCGTAAGTTAGGGGCATAGCTGCTGTTGCTCTGTGTACCTCCATTCTGGACATTTATGGGGCAGAATTCCCCACTGTGGGGAGACCCTTGACCTAGCTTTACCATCCAATTCTAAGCTACCATATTAGGAAACTTGCTTCACCACTAATATAAACCAACATTTCCTGCTTCAACTTTATTAGTAATGAGGGTGATGCTTTGTTATTCTGTCTCTCAATAATTTATTCTTATTTATTACTGGATTTACAGTTCATAGTAGGAAGAAGAGTGGAACTTCTTAAACCCTAACATATGACCACTTTCCAAAGGCATGCATTTTGCAAACTGATTGACATAACTAATCTGTTGCCAATACATAAATGTACTTCCTAATCATTTGCATTTTCATAGTATTTAAATTTTTCTTAGTTTACAATAATTATAAAGGCCCTTTTGACAGTCTTCCTTAGCAACCATCTGAGTCATTATATGATGAGCTGATGGGCCTGATGTGTGAAATGAGTCACTTGGTGTCAAAAAGGATCATTAGGAGACCTGTGTCTTTAAAGCTCTTGAAACCTTTATCTGTCATTGCACCTAATAAACTCCGTTTACCATTTTAAAAAACAGTCCTTTGAGGTATGTACTTTTATATCCACATCTTAGAGAAAGCAAACAGAGTTAAGCGACTTTCTTAGTGTCATATAGCTAATAGGTGGCAGGAATATTATAATTACATATACGTGTATACACACATCACATATATGTTTAAATATCAGAGATAATGTGCTTGTAAATATTAATCCAATGTATTCCACTTTTTCTCCTTTAATTCTGTCCCAACACAGCCCTTCTCTTTCTGCCAAGGGCAGAAAATGGATAAAACTTGATTATCTTTAGCAAGAGATATTGAGAGCCAGGCATTATATAGAGAAAAAGGACTTGTTGAATTCCAGTTGCTGTCTTTTACTGAATCAAGCAGGTGGATTCAGAGCTCCAGAGTTCTCCCAGTGAGTAGAGACCTTCACCCTATTTTTCCTTGGGGAATAATTATCAGGCTTGCATCCAGAAGTAGGACAGGATCTAGAAAAAGCTACCATTTTGTGGGCTGTGGGGCCTGGACAGTGGAAGAAGAGAGGAAGCCAAGGAAAGGGGAGAGAAGCAGAGGAGGTTAAGGGTGAGAGGTATATGTTCTAATTTTCCTTCTATCCACACTGTCCATGGGATGGGAAGGTAGACTGCTGAAGACAGGATATCACCAAACAAAGCCGGGCTTTTGTTCCGCTTCCCCAGTTAGGACTCTGGAGAGAGGCTATCCACACCAGCCCGGGGTGCCATCGCCACATGCACGTGAACTTGGCTGTCCAGCATGGCTGGGCAAGGGACAACTTGCAGCCGATATTTCCTAGTTCTCCCTCAGTTGCTGTGAGGTGGAGACAGCCTCTGAGGTGGCTGATGGGCTGCCTAGAGACTAGCCCAGAGCAGGCCATCAGAGAAGGCCGAAGGTGTGGCAGGACAGCCCCGTAGGAGCTGAATGGACAAAGAGGAGACAGAGCCACTGGGACGCAGAGAGAACCCACCAGCAGGAGCCAAGGAGAGGCAGAGGCAGCCAAGGAAGACACCAGGCTCTGACCATGCCGAAACAGGGAAGCCTCTATGTTACCATGAAGCCAGGTTTCATTCCCAAACACCAACAAGGCAAGTCGGGGGTGGGGGAAGACAGCATCCTGGAGCCCAAAGTAGAGAGCCAGAAGGCCCTCCCACCAAAGACGGTGCATCACATGCTCCACAACATAATTGAAGCCACACATTCACCTCCACACGCAGATGCAATTTTGACTCATGGGGGTGGAAGGTGGCTTGAGGCCAATCATTTTCTCTAGAGAATGAGCAGTACCTAAGGCATTGTTTAAATTATTGCTTCAAGAAAAATTCTACAAGTTTTTAGCTAAAACCAGTAGGTTAGAGTCAAAATAAATGTATGTTTTTGTCAGTATATCTACTGTATTGTTGTATTAAGAAAGAATTCATCTTTTGTTTGGAGAAATAATGTATCTATTGTATTGAGAAAGGAGAATTTTAAATGCATCACACAGTATTTTTTATCAAGCTCTTTTTTGAAATGAGAAAACAAGTGCCTAAAGAGAGCTTACCAGTTGTTTTTTGTTTTGTTTTGTTTTGTTTTGTTTTGAGACAGGGTCTCACTATGTTGCTCAGGCTGCATTCGAACTCCTGGGCTCAAGCAATCCTTCCAGCTCTGCCTTCCTGCTCAGCCTTCTGAGTAGATGGGATTACAGGCACCCAGTTTACCAGTTTTAATGAGGTGATAGATAGGCTAAATAGCCCCTAACAGCAATTTTTAAACATTTTTTAATAGGGTAGTTACAATTTTGTTCATTGTTGAGATAGGAAAATCATACAATTTTATTAATTTTATATTCTTGAGATGCTTATGAAATCTATCTCCATGATTTCATACTCCATTCAATCATTCAAATACAATGATGATTTTCCAGTCATTATGAAATAAAGATCTTCCAGTCATTATGAAATAAAGATCCAGATCTGGTTAATTTAACTCTACACTAAGTTAGTAAATTTCTATGGAGAATTTATGAATTTATCATTGAAAATACATTGGCATTCAATGTATTTGATCAATGTATTGTGATCAATGAAAGGAATTGTATTTGTAACCAGAAGAAAGCCATGCTTTGTTGGCATTGTCTCAATCTGGTAGTGCTGGAGGGCCTAAAACTCAACCCTGAATTGTAAACATTTCTCCATGAAAGTTAGGTGAAGGAATCCTCCTCAAAATTCCCTCCAAGTTTACTTTCCTAGGAGAACTCTTCCTGTCTCTTAGGGAATTAATGTCCTCTAGTATTTGACAGCAATTTAGGATAAAAAATAAATAGCTATCGTGGGTCCAAATGATTCTTGAAAGGAAATAAACATATACAGAAGAGCCTGAATTTGAAAAGGAACTGAAATTAGACTGAACAACTCTGATACAAAAGGTATAATGTGTTTTAATAACTACAGTTTCCCTTTCCATTAGCAGGTATAATTGCTGCCACTTAAGGAACTAATATGCCTTTTCTACCTCCTATTACTATGATAAATTGCTAGTGGAATGCATTCCAAAGTGAGTAATGTCTTGCTGGACATTGGTAATTCACTTAAACTGGTTAACATAATAACAGATGCAATGACATAATCTCCGGATTCACATTATTATCTATAGCGTGGTCTGCTCTTGCAGACGTACTGCTGAATCAAAATTAAAGATCCTCGGAATGAAAACAGCGTTTTGCCTATGTGGTGTTTTAACATATATCATTTTCTCTGTTGGAAATGCTATAAAACAAGACCAGCACAGAGCTGTTATTTTATCTTCTTAATTTCTTTACCATGTTAACGAATTACCTGAATGTGAAGGAAATTATCACCAGAAAACAAAATAAAAATAACAGGAGAGAGTTATTCACCTAATTGTGAAACTTTAAAAAGTCCAGTAATAAGTATTCCACTCTGCTTCCAGTACATGTCACAAGTACCCTTTAAGCAAAATGTATCCAGAAATCTTATAAAAGAAATTGATTTTTACTAAAACATTTAAAAATTGTTTTCTGCAACATTTAGAACAGAACAACAGAGTTTCATATTAAGATCTCAGGAAATGGGGCCAGCTAAAGTATCTGGGGTAAAAAGTAATTGGGACACAAAGCTATTATTTTCACCCCAAATACCTTCTATCCTGCACTATTACAGTCGTGGAAGCTTTGATTAGTTTCATGTAACTCTAGTCAACATCTATATTCCCATATAACCCTTAAACTGCATTAGATTTAAAGCTACCTGAGAATAGGATACAACATGTTGCAGCATGTAGTAGGATGAATAACGGTGCTAATCATTAAAACCCCTCCAGGATCTTAATCCCTGAAACCTGTAAATGTTACCTTACTTGGAAAGGGGTCTTTGCAGATGAAACTAAATTAAGAATCTTGAGATGAGAAGATTATCCTGAATTATCCAGATGGGCCCTGAAGGCCCTAACTGTATTCTCGCAAGAGATTTGAGCCCCTCAGAGGAGATGGTGATGTGAGATGGAGGCAGAGATTGGAGGGACACAGCCAGGATCCTAGAAACCCTGGCAGCACCAGAGGTGGAAGGCGCAAGGAATGGACTGTCCCCTAGAACCTCCAGGGGGAGCGTAGCCCTGTTAACAACTTGATTCTGGACTTCTGTCCTCCAGAACTGTGAGAGTAAGTTAGAAGCCACCAAGTTTGTGACACTTTGTTGCAGTAGCAATAGGAAACTAATACACAGCATTTATTTTATTTCCCTCCAAACTCAAATAAAATTTAGAATCAAGGAGAATCTTATATGAATAGAAGCATAACCTTTAAAAAGTGTTTTCACATACTTTTTGCCTAGCTGTGTCTCCTTAATGACTCTGGAGTAAGATAAAGGCAAAAAGTCTAATGAAAAGTGCATTTTATTACCTAAAAAATATAGTCAGTTGCAGTGGTTAGGATACGTGATTCTATTAACAACCATGAGACTGGAAAATGGTTTTAAATACGTAGGTAGTATTTTGAATGGAATAAAGAATTTCTCCGTATTACTAAGGAAAATGGAATTTTTTTCTTTGTGGGACTTTATAAACAGATTACATTTAAATATCTTAGGGGCTGATTAAAATAAAAAGATAATCCTGCCCATAGATAATTAGCTGCACTAAAATATTTTTCCAGGTTTCCTATAGATGTATTTTTAAATTGCATGATTTAAGTATGTTTCCTTTGTCAATTCCTGTTCTTGTATCTTTTGGAGATTCCAAATCATATTTATACCAGTTCTTCTGTTTTCTTATTTGGAACAATTCAATGTAATTTTATTAAATGTAACATATTCTTTACATTAGTTTTCTTGATTATTTTTTTCAATGCTTAGCTAAAATCTTCAGTACTCTGTAAAACTAATTCTAGGTGTTGAGTTCAATATAGTATACTTTTTATGAATGACATAAGCAGATGTGTTTCCTCATCTTTATTCTATTCAAAATTCTTCATGCTACAATAACTTCTAAGTAACTAAAGTTAGAGATATATGCATTGTCTTACTAAATACTCTGAAATGGCCAAGAATTGAACTTCTAAAAATCATTTTTTGCTATTAAATTTTTACAGAAATCTGGTGCAGGAAAGCCAGCTTGCTTTTTGAACCATTTCCTGTCCTTATCCCAGTGTTCATGAAAAAGAGGAACTCTTTAGATAAACCAGCTGCTGGATTTCCTAGAATAGTAAATTACTCTAACACTCCTATTTGATGTGATCCTGCCACACTTTTTTCTAGCAGGATTTCCTCATTTTTCACAACTATTTGTTCCCACCCTAAATTACCTTCCTACAAATAGCCTCTTGTCAGATGTGTACTTAGCTCTCTGCAGAGTTACCGTAAATAAAGAGACCACCCCCCCAGTTTTTTGTATCCACCCCTCTTTAATTAAAGTCTCAAAACACAACTTTTCATTGAATTTTGCCTTCTTCCCTTGAAATAAATTGCTGCTATAGTACACACACCAAAAAATCTAGATTCTGTAAACCCATTTGGAATTATTTTTGATTATTGAATGATATTGTTAAATCTTGTAGATTCAAAAATAGCAACAATGAAAAGATCATTCATATATTTGGAGAACTAGTAGAAAGGTAATTCAAGCCTCTTTTACTTTTCTTTGGCTTAAGCCATTCTTATGTTTTCCCATGCTCCCAAATATTGATCATTTTAGTGACATTCTGATTAATCATTATTAAGTTAACTATCTTGAGAAATTTTATGACCACTCTGAGCTGACTTCATCTTCCTGACCTGGGGTAAGCCATTTCTGTGGTGATCCACTTATTCTTAGAAACAAATAAATTTTGATTAAATAAAATAAGAGAGAAAATTTGCACCTGGACATATCTCTTGGTGGTCTCTTTCCTTGTTGCCCTATATGAACTTTGGAATAAAGGAAACATTACCCTTCTTGAGAAGGCAGTGAAATCTCTGAAGTTGTAAGTATTTCTAGAGGCCAATATGAATTCTATCTGTGTGAATTGTACTAATGTGATTATATTAATGGCATAAATAAAAAGTTTGTTCAAGCTTCCTATAGCAGTGTATTGTTTCTTTCCCTGTATACCTGATGAATTTCAGTTTATTCCATTTTACTACCTACGACACTTTTCTTTATAGGGTAAAACAAATATTTGTGTCTTTTTAAAGGAATGACACTTGTTTCTTTTATATATGATTTAAATAGAATACTAATATCCAGAATCTACATTAAAACTTAATCATTAAGTCTCAGGAAGTTTGGATGATAGAGACAAATCTTTTATTTTTATGGTGGAGCATTAATAGTTTGGTCTTTGGCATCAGCCAGACCTGTTGTTTGTCTGTATATTTTTGTTTTTTATCTTATTAGCTCTATGATGCATAATCTCTTACAAACTGTCTCTTTATCTGAAAAAAAGGGGATATAATATTCCTTATCCATTTGATAGAGTTGTTATGAGGATCAAATGACTTTAAAATGTGTAAATAAATAAATGTAAAACTAAATAACAGAGAGTATGGTCTCTAACAGAATCTCTATAAATATGTGTTCATTTCCTTTCCCCTTTGCTTTCAGAAGTCATCAGATACACACGCCTGCATGGGTTGGTCAAAAATGTGGCTGCTGATGAAAAAGATTTCTCAAATTTCAAAATGCTTTTGCCTCATCAGTAGACGACAATATGAAAATTAAAATAATCGGTCAAATATTGTATACTGAACTGTCAAAATAGAATGTGTGTATGCAACATTGGGCAGCAGGTACAGCAAACATGGTCCTACCATACAATGGATGGTAGGGATGAAAATTGGTATTTGGGGGGTGTAGAGACTGTAGACTAAAAGGCAAAAAATTTAAAAAAATGTTTTTGGTCAAAAAATTCTATCTACACAATTCATACTAGTAAATATTCATGGATTTATTGGTTCATTTAGTAAATATTTAGTGTCCACTAGATGATAAACACTGATCTAGGTTAAGGAAATAGAGCTCTGAATAAGCAAAAGTCCAGGTCTTTTCTCTGCTTTTCATAGAGTTTACACTCTAATGAGGAGACAGGTAATAAGCAAATAATTGGTAATTATTTAATATTATAAGTAATAATTAGTAATTACTAGATAACACTCATTATGAAGAGAACAAAATGTGGAGGTCTGTTTGAGAATGACTAAGGGGCTCCTTTCACACTCCATAGGCAGGAAGCTGCTGAGAGGAGATGGCACATCCACTGAAGCCTGAATGAAAAGGAAGAGGCAGCCAAAGTGGGAGGCAAGAGCATCTCAGTGCACTAGGACGAGAAGAGCTGGTTTGGCAGGTACGTGGTGATAGAGGAGGAAGATGGTAGGAGATGAAGGGGGAACACTGAGCAAGTCATGGTCATACAGAGCCCTGTCAGCCATGGAAGAGAATACGGATTTTGTTCGGGTATTGTAAAAGCCCCTGTGGGATTTTAAGCAAAGGCGTGACATCATAGGCTTTCTGGTTGTAAAAGATCACACCCTTTCTCTGCAGAGAATTGATTAAGGATAGCACAAGAGTGATGCCAGGGAGGGTAGACGGGAGGTTGCTGCCTACGGTGGTCCAGACGAGACTGAATGAACCAGATGGCACCCGGAGGGTCGGAAGGAAGAGAGCAGATATGGGATGTGTCCTGAAGACTGCTTCAACGTACTGAGGAACTGCATGTGGCAATGAGGAGAGGAGAAAGATAAAACGTAGGCGTTTGCCTACATGTCCTGGGAAGGAGGGAAGCCTGGGGAAGGAGATGAGGCAGATGGGGGAGAACCAAGTTTGGGGGTGGTGTGGGAAAACCTACAGTTCTGTTTTGGACATGTTAATTTAGAGCTACTCCTTAGGCATTCAGGTAAAGATGCCATCCTCCTTGTGTGGAGTCCGATCTTCAGGGCTAGAGCTGCCATGTGGGGCAACGGACCAGACATAGTCAAAGACTCATACACAGGGATATTAAAAAAGAAGCTGTAATACAGAATGAGAAAAAAGAAACAAAATGGTCACTTATACCAGAAAAACAAATTACAGTACATCCACACGATACAATGCTATGTATTCCTTGAATTATACTTCAGAATAATACTTAAAGGAGTGGAAAATGAAGATGTGTTGTTATACTATTAAGTGGTATGAGTAATGGGATCCCACATTTGTGCAAAAATACATAAATTTCAGAAGTCTGCAATATAAAAATATTTGCAAGTTATTTTAGAGTTTTTAAGTGGTAAAGTTATAGGTGTTTTGCATTATTTTTTACTTTTTTGTATTTTTAAGATTAGAAAATATGGAAAAATTAATGACCGTAAATACAAACATCATTACAAACATCAGTCTATGAGTTACAATAAAACAATTGAAAGCACTAAAGAAAGATTTAGCAAAAATGATTTAACAATATTTCATTTCCTATCAGTCCTGTAAAGTTATTAAGTAAGAATATGAAACTATTAATATATTATCTAATTAATTTACTTAAATAATGACATTTTAACATATCTATTTAGCAAGCAATACTTTATAAGTATTACTCCCTGTGCTTTACTCCCATAAATTTTTTTGTCCCAGAGAATTGTGTACACAAAATGCCATACTTTATCATTTGTACTTTTTATTAGGAATAAGTGGTATATAGTTAGTCCATCCATCACTCTCAAATTTACTTGAAAAAATTTGATGTGACATCCCCTGCTGTCAATCCCAAAGTAAATGGACTATGGCCATATGATGTATTGTTTCCCCTTAAAGGTTGATTTGGATGACACACTGGAAATGAACAACTGTGTGAGAACTGGTCCCTATAATGACAAAATGGGGACGATCTTAGACAAGGCATATCATAGTCACTGGTATAATGTTATATAGATCTGGAGTCATGGAATTAGTGCAATATGTTTCCTTAACAAGCATGGGTTCTGATTATCATCAAATGAAATGTAACAATTTAATCAATTCAGGCACAAAAAGTGTTGGTCAGCTTCTCCAGACTAGCAATAATGTCTTATTTTTGAGGTTCAACCAATCATTGTGCTCTTTCTTGAAATTCTTTCTAACTTTTTCTGAAATCTTATGAGAGACATCTTATATTTTAAAAATAAGCCCCTCAGAATTTGGGGTTAAAATTTGATGTGGTTAAACTGTCAGCTGTGGGCATTCAATTAAGCTGTCTATAATGAAGCAATTAGGGAAAATGTGTTTTATATGGTCAAGGTTAAGCTGTAACACAAGATTCAATTTTAAACACGAGTCTTTAAATAAGTATTCAAGGGCAATTAGAACATACTTTTAGGAAATACACTCTTATGAGACATATAAACTGGTGAACCCAAGAAATACGATCATTACCCAGGCTCAGGGCATCGACTGGTTACCAACGGCTTTCTACAGACTGTGAATAATGTAGACATATTGCTTCTCAATGTGACCTTCTCACGTGTTATAGAGCTCATAGACTTAGGAAAAGGAAATCCAAGGGAAAATGACGGGAGATGGCTGTTGTGCAAATCACTTTGTATTATAGTTATTATGAGTCCAGCAAAAGTTAACATCAGTGGAGTAGTGGGGATAAGGAAATAAGGAAGGCCCTATTATTGGTGGAGGAGGACTGGTCGAGGCCCTAGATGTTTCTTGGCACAAAACTTCACTCAGTCCATATTCACTGAGCATCCTCCAGGCGTCCTGTGAAAGCTTGGCATGAAAGCTGTACTGTGAAAGCTTCTATCTAGGATTACAAAGGAAAGTCAGTAATGCACATGCAAGAGTAGCTCAGAGTCCTATTAGGGACAGGAGGATAAACATATAGACAGTGAATGATTTCAATTTTATTTACTTAAAACTTAGTAAATACAGCAAAGGAGCCAGCTCAGGTGACTCAGTATTCTTACATAAGGCAAAAACTTTTGACTAGTACGTTATAGGATGAGTATAACAGGCAGAGAAGGGAGAAGCATTCTAGGCAAACAGAACATGGCCTATTCCTATGACCCAGTAACACAAAAGAGCTTGAAGTGTTTGTTAGTGGCGGATGCTGACCAAGTCCCAATGTCAGGTGCATGCCAGGGTATGGCTGGATATGAGTTTGGAGAATTTCTTGAAATCAGATAGCACAGGGCTTCTCATTCCCACACAAACTGTGTCTGGATTTGAATCTCAAGGTGAAGGGAGTGTAGATATGGGAGGCATTTACACAGAGAGTAAAACACTCAGAGGTGTGTTACCAAGGAACTCCAATGGCAAGGACGATGAGGTACCAGAAGGGAGTAACGCTGGAGTCAGACGACAATTAAAAAGTTTACTGCGATAGTCCAGGTATGAAAACACAGGGCCAAAGAGCAGTCAAGGCAAGGTAAAGAAGAGGATAGTTTTAAAGGAGGTTTGAATAACACTGACAGAGAATTCAGATATAAGGATTAGTTTTGTTCAGCAGCCAGATGAACAGAGAAATATGGGGGTCAGAAGCAATGCAATTGTGTTACCGTGATCATATTTACAGGCAATAAAGAGAATCAGCGCAAAGGAGGATAACTCCCTCTCCTGCTTAAGTAGGCTTTACCCTACTCAGCACAGCCCTGGAGGGTCTCATAGCCCCAGGCATGAATGAAAGAATGAGATTAAAGTCCACGATCCAGTTACTTTTTATAAAAAAAAATCCTTCATTAATATATTCTAAGCTTGTAACTGATGTCCCCCAAAAATAAATAAATAGGGGCATCCTCCAATTCAATTCAATTCAATTCAAATAACATTAATTCCCTTCTTTCTATGTGCCCTGCTTTGTGTTAATCTCCCAAGGAGAGTTAATAACAAAGCTGAAATAAACCAACAATTTGGAACTCTTTATAAATAATGGTTTTTCCTTGCCATAGTTCCTTCCCGTTTCTATCTTGCGACTTATTTTATGTGCCTCCACTATGTGGAAGCTGTGGATTTATTTCCAGCTTATGGAGGCCTCTGACTTACTATAATCTGTTTAATGTCTTTTAATAGGCTTAGTATTAGGAGTATTAGACACTGAAATGGAGCTTTAATTACTTCATTTTTAGAGGGCTACACTTTGCAGGCTGTTAGCACTTAGGGTACAAACCCACCAATTCCTTGTCAACAATTTCCACTTTGGCAGAGATTTTTTCATATTTGTTCTCTATGTGAAGTAGTGGGAAAAAGAAAAAATTAACATTGAGACACGATTTGTGTTTCTCCACCTCAATATTGTGTTGCCCCATTGCCAAAAAACCATTAGATATTATCATTTGACTGCCTTATTTTTTTAATCTATATATTTTTTTAAAAATCTAAATTAAAACATGAATTATCAGGAATGACTCTGAAATCTTTTGTGGCTCATTTGTGTATCAACCACTGATTTTTACATCAATGGCATGAAAGCTGAATAATCTTGATTTGGGAAAGCCATCAAAATCATGTATTCAGAGAACCTAAAAAGTAGGTAAGTTTTCAAACTTGAATCTGTGCTTCATGGAAAGAAAAGGAAATATTTTTAAAGGTACACGCATAGTTATGTTTCTCATGTCCCCCAAGAGGAATGGGCTACTTTGTCCATTACTGCAATGTAGTAAACAGAGTTTGAGCCATACTTACTGGCTAAGCTTAATAAAGAGCTCATTATATTGTATCCAACAATCACTAAAAATGATTGATTTACTTTCCAGTTGGAAAACTGGCCCAGCACGGTGCATGACCGACACTTTGTTTTTCTGATTTTTGAATTGTTCCTTTGTCACAAGCTCTTAAGTTCAAATCCCATATTGCATTTCTAATTAAGTAATGTATATAAATCAATGACTCTAGTTCCACAATCAACTTCCATGTGATTAGATAATATAAACTCAATACTTCTATATTACTCCATGTTTCAGCACAGAGAGGACTTAAACTTTGATCAAAGAACAAAAAAAAAAAAAAAATGGGAGTTGCTTCTCTTCCTTTGGTGAAAGGGGGACGGACAATTTTTTTCCCCTTTAGGTCTCATAGTGCTTAGGTTTACTGCCCGCCACCCACCTCCATAACCACTCTCTTCAGTGCAATCTGATGACGCGCAAAATAGATTTCTCCTTTACATTCTACAACACCTACACGTATTTTTAGAACGAATAAAGAAAGTAAGATCAAAAACACATGAACCATTTGAAAACCAAGACACAGATATTTTATCAAAAAATTCATTTTTTGAAAATGATCAAAATATAATGTTTTGGTGAGTAAGAATGTCAAACTTGGTAATCTAAAACTATGCTTTAGAAAAGTTGAACACAGGATTGTTTTTGTTATAAAAAAGGAGTTGCTTTTGTTTAAAAGACATTTATTACCATTTGTGTATACATCATATTTTTAATGATCTCTCTCTCTTTCTACACACACACACACACACACACATACTCACTCTACTCCCTACCCTTCCACATACCCCGTCCTCCTCTTCTCTCCTACGGCCACCTAGAAATGCAACTTCTGTGAGGACAGGGACTTTGTCTATTGTTCATAGCCCCTGGGCCTACTGCTTAATAAGAGGTCAATAAATATTTGCTGAACAAATAAATGGAATACCTGAGTTCTCTGGCTTCTAATATTTAAACTAAACTAATTTAAAACACCACTTTCTTTTCAGATATTTTAATCCCTTCAAATTTCAAATGATTTCAAAATATTATAATTATCTTCTTTATTAAAAAAGCAGGTGTTAAAACCACTTCTTCTTCAAAAATAGCTCTGCCTGTTAGGCTTATTTGTCCCTACATTAAAATTTTCCTTGTCTGGGTAAATGGCATAGTTAAGTGCACATCTAAAGGGCCAGTAAAACATGTGTAATGCATGTCCATCATAGAAATAAGCAAAATAGCAGGTCAATCCAAAAAATTCATATCAACTAATTAAGCTGAAAAGACAGAGTTAATGTGACAGCATTTGAGGTAGGGAGGAGGTGCCTGGAGTACAGGAGAGACTTGTTGAGACCAAGAATCCCAGTCTTCCCTGTATGGAATCAATCAATTGCATGGCATGCCTGTGGATTTCATGGCATTTACACTGATCATTAAAAGTGAAAGAAATAAGACTTAAGAAAGTATGTTAAATGAAGACATTATTTGACCTTTATGGATAAAATGTTCAATCTTAAAAATAGTTAACGCATTCTCCCTAAGGACTCCTGATTGTATCCACTACTGAGGATGTATCTCAAAAAGATGCAGATTCTCACTTTTATGTATATTGGTTGCTGCAAAAGCAGAGAAGGGGAAATATTTCATTATAAGTTTAGAAGCTGTTTATTCTCCAGAATATTAAATAACCAAGGGTTAACCGGAAGCATATTTTATTTTCAAAATTAATTTTATTTCAAAAATAAGACTAGTTTTCTATTTCCATATATAAAAATATTACATGCCTCCATATTTATATGTCTGTCTTATAGTGATGAGACTGACTTCTTTATACCGTATTTGGAAATCAGTGTTACAAATTTAGGTTATATACATATGTAAATAAATAGTATATACTGCACAGTATGTATCTCCTTGTTTGTAAACAGAAGATAACAGCGGGGTTTTTGCAGAGTTGTTGTGAAAACTAAATGATGATGTGGCAGTGAAATTCCACTGCACAGGTAGTAGCTTAGTAAATGGAAGCCATTATTATTAGTTAATTTCAACATACAACTGTAAGTCTTTTAGCTAAAAAGAATGTAAGAAAATTGTCACTAAGACATTTTAATCTTCAAATACATGAAATAGAGACTTAAAAACTTATCAGGAAACAACCTTGTCTTTTGTCAAGTGTTACCTTTGGAAATAATTTTTTAAAAACTTCATTCAAGAATGCATTATAGCTTGACCTGCTTGAGCATATCAAAATTTAATAATGTGATGATGCCTACATTACTCCTTTATATTTCTGCTTACATAACTGGATGGATATTCTTGATATATGATTCATTCAAACATCACTTCTTTTTGCTTGATGCATGCCAATCTAAAATAGCTCATACACCGAAAACTGAAGTACCCTGTCAGCCTATTTTCCTCTCTTAAAAATGTCTTTATTAGCTTAATGCTTCCCAGTTGCCTATCTACAGCTATCCGTGAAAGATGACATGCCTGAGACAGTTTGTGCGTCTTATAACTCTAGCTCTGCAGCCCATACTGACTTCACTGCATATGACTGTTACATACTAACCAACAAAAATGCGTGTCCAGTGTTAAAACACTGTTTTAGTGGACTCAGTGGTCCTTCATGTCATAATAAAACTGTACAATGGTACAATTTCAGTTAAAATGTTACAATGCAAGAAATAAACATTTAAATTACACAATTTAAAGTTCTCCTCTAAGTGATATACAACTACTCATTTATTGACATGGAGGGCTTTTTTGGTTTGTTGTTGGTCAGGTTATTTTTCACTCTGCTTTTAAACAAATAGCTCAAACCAAGAAGTTTAATTATACTTAACAGCTGGGCACAGTGACTCACACCTGTCATCCCAGCACTTTGGGAGGCTGAGGCAGGAGGATAGCTTGAGGCCAGGAGTTTGAGGCTACAGTGAGATATGATTGCACCACTGCACTCCAGCCTGGGTGATAGAGCAAGACCTGGTCTCTACAAAATGAAAAAAAATACACTCACTAACATTTTCCCAAATCAGATTAATGGTAGGGACCTTCCTTGGACATATGAAAAAATATATATATATGTATATATAAAGCATATATATGCACCTTATATTTCTGTGTATATGCATACACATATATACAAACACACATAAATATATGCTTTCATATGTATACTTTTTAAATAGTTTGTGATGAATTCAGGTCTGGGGTGTTGAACAAAAGCAATCAAAATAAATATAATAATTATTATAATAAAATGAAACCTTAAGAAGTATTTTAAAACTTTTTTCTTACTAACTTATAGAGGAAGTCATTTCATCCTCAGTTAACATGAGATCAGATAATGTCTCATCATTGTTGAAATGCTGTTCTAAAAATAAAATATTTGAGCCCACCCAGGGATACAAATAAATAAATAAATACAATGCTTAATAATAAACTAATAAGGTTTTAGTAAAGTCAGATATACATTTTTAAAACTCCTGTTATCTTTTGCTAAAAAGGCTTACAATGATATAAACATCATGATAGGTTAAAACTTGCCAGTTTCCATTTTTCTATTTATACCTTTTACAGGTTCATATTACTAAAAATTTTAAGCTAATATACATATTAAAAGACATTTCATAGAAATCTTTGTACCATGGCAAATGTAATCATTTTCTGTTTAAGGACAGAGGATGCTGTTAATCCTTTCAATCATTTTAATTAGTAACTATCTGTTGAGTTCTGGACACTGGGAAAACAAGAATGAGTAAGACAGGGACTGCCCTGCACAAGCAGACAGTGTAATGGGATAGTTGGTTATGTCAACCAATCGCTGCAAAAGAAGTGAGCATGGTCTATAAAGAGGCAGGCACATAGTACAGAGGTGAAGAAAAAGAAGGGAACGGTCCATTTTAAGAGGAGGATTGAAGGAGTTTTTATAGATGACAGAGCAGATAAACTGAGTCTGGAAGGAAGACAAGGCATTTGATTGATGGACAGTATGTGCAAACACGAGAAGGCTCATGGGGTCCTGACAGGCAGGTAAGGTGGGTGCTTGTAGGTGGAGCTTGGTCAGCAAAGAGGCAGAGATCTGTAGCAGACACAAGAGAGAGGGTCACGTATACCTTTCTGGGGCATTCACAGCTCACTTGTCCACTTCCAGTCATTCTTCAGCAGGCTCTCGCCTTAAGGGACTTATCTTCTGCTTGCCCTGCAATACAGCCTGCTCATTCACAACTCTGCTCCTAGGCTTATGCTCTTCCCCTTACCATGATTATGTTATGCATAAAGTTATGGCTTCACTACACCTTCTTAAAATCCCACTGACAAAGATTTCATCTATGTTCTGTCTCCAAATTATATGAGACTTCAGGTGTGAAAAGCCCATGTCTCCTCCATACTCTGACCCTATGATATTGAACAAACATATCACTCCTCTTTAGTTTGCAGAGATACTCTTTTAAGAAGTATTAGATTCACATCTGACTTAATCAGTCTCCTTTAGAAGGAGACTTCTAAAGCCACAAATAATTTTTAAGGTAAATATCACACATACATAATGGCCACGAAACCACAGAAATAAGCAGAAATCGATGAGAATCTGTCCGTTTCATAGGGATGGCATTTGAGACAGGGCCTGGGAAAGCAGGACAGCATAAGCCCCATGGGCATCTGTCCCCCAGGCCCCCATGCAGAGACAGCAAAACAGCAGCCGCCTATGCCCACGTCCATGGTATGTGGGTTCTTACTATGGAATTCTCCATAGGAATTCATTCCCAAAGCCCTTATACTCAAAAGCCTTCTCCACAACCATTACTGTCCTCATCAGAGGAAAACTATAAAGGCTAAAGCTACCACAAAAATAAACAAGAAGTATAAACAGGAGTGTGCAAAGCAGCCATAGATAACATTATAACCTGAATTACAAACAAGTCAGATTAAATTTACACGTGAAAGACTCTCTGGCTGCTGATGTGAATAGAGACAGAGAAGAACAAGCCAAACACTGTCATTAATTAACATATGAGGGAACAAGACTTGGCTTTCTGGTCTGCCTGGTACAAGTCAGCCAGGCAATCGGCTGAACTAAACAGATGGACACAAAACATGCATTTATGCTTTTGGCTCCAAATATTGCCCTAAGTTATCAGTACTTCCCTCCTTGGAAACAAATTATGACTCATTTAGAAAATGCCACCCATTATAACCACTGAATTTTTGTCCAATGCAAGCCTAAAGGACAATATCTTAAGTTGTTTCATAACAAAACAAGTATACAGGAGAGCACGGGATTATGAAAGTGAAAGTTCAAGCACTTACTCTCCATCACTTTGTGATACATAGTCTACATTTCTACATCGTTTATTGTTTGTTCTCTTTCTCTCCTGATAAAAAAGTCATTTTAAACATAGTAACAGCCCAAACTTCATAACAAATTAAACATCCATTTGATATTCTCTGATAAGCCTAAAAAAGCCAATGGGATTTTGTCATTTTTATTTATTTTTTTAATCAGGATGCCATACTCAAGTTATATTTGCATTTTGTATTTGATTTAAATTATTTGTTCATCTTTTTTGAAATTCTAAATCTAACAAAAGTAATATAATAATTGGGCACATTTCTAAAAGTCCCCTAAATATAACATATGGTCAGGACATTTTCAAATTCAGAAGATGTCTGACTTATATTACTTTAAAATCACACTTGATAGTAATTTGTGATTATATCTTTACAACTCCCAAAGAAGGTGACTACTACCGTTCTTTGCCAGATGCTATATTAAGCCATCTGAACAAAAGCAGTATGGATATATCATAATTATTCATTCATTTCTTAGAAACTGAGGTTCTTGAACTACTCTAAATTCCTCAATTAGTTAATAAATGACTTTGAACCTAGGGCTTTCTGATTTTAAAATCTGTGCTCATCATAATAATGCCATACTCCCCAGAGAACTAAATGATAACTTAGTAAGTGTCATACAGTGCTCCTAAACACTTGACCATATCGACTCACGTAATCCACACAAAACCCTATGTAATGAAGATAAGATCTCTTGTAATTAGTCTCATTTTACAGATGCACAGACTAAGGCACAGAGAGGTTAAATGACTTGTCCAACCTCCTCAAGCTAAAAAATAATGGAACTGGGTTGCAACCTCAGGCAGTATGACTGTAGATCCTGCATACTTAAGCACTGTGTGTGCTACAATATCAGCAAGTAAGCATGTGTCACCTGTCATTAGGATTTTAGTTTAATTTATACGCACACATTTTATTTACATAATAGACCACTGCTCCTTCAATGAAAATCATATCTAATTTCTGGAAAAGAATTTGCAAACCATTTTCATTGCATAGGCTTGGTTATATAACTCGTTTAAATTTAGTGGAAAAGTCTTTTTCTCCATATTACCGAATATATTTGTTAAGATTACATTTTCAGTCTTTCATTTTAAATAGGCTAGCTGTAATGTGCTAGCTACAGAAAATGGGCATATAAAATTTTAGAAAGATTTCAGTAAACAAAGGTATTAAATATTATATTATATAGTACTATCTGATCAAATTCCTACATTGTTTCCTTAGTATTCTGAAATTAAAGTATATATAAAAAATATCTAATGTACCTTTCTCCTCCAAATGTAAATACCTAATAAATAAAATCTAATAAGAGAGTAGATATTCTGGAGGGCAGAAGCAGAAATTCATTATGGTTAGTTTGGATTGGTGTGTGCATGTTTATGTGAGAAACATGTGCTTTCTCATATTTCATTTAAACATAATTTTCTCAAATACAAAAGATTACTCTGGGTCATAAATTGAAATTAATGATTATTTTATCATTTATCTCTTAGGTGAATAACATACAAAATATTAGAGTGCATTAACCAATTTGAAAAGATGGTCACAACTTTTTCCAGCTCCATTTATAACATTAGTCAACCACAGATAATACCATTTATTTATATGGACTTTTACCGTTACCTAATAATTTGATCTTCATTACCTCATTTGTCCTTCAAAGTAATCTTATGATGAATTAGGTAAACCAGAAATTATTCCTCTAATTTTTCAGGTGTGGAAACTGATGCTTAGAGACTAAGGGACTAGTCAGATGATGAATGTTGAAGCTGAAACTAAAAATCTTCTCACTGAGTATAATTCTCTTTCCATGATACCATGAATATCATACATGGATTATCAATATGATACATCTATAAGTAGAAACACCTCAAAAATGACAACAAAATTAAACTGTTGGGAAATAGAAAGAAGGTAAAATTTTTAGGCTTACATTGCTTCTAGATATATATGATATTAAAGAACTAGAAGACTTTTTTTATTCCCTTAAAGGAGAGCTAAAATTCTATACTTCTAAATTCTGCCTATATAGAAATACATATATACTACCATACTAATATACGTAATAGATACATTTTAGCATGTTCCTTTATTTAACAATTGGTTGATACAGAGACTGATGAAATCTAGCCATATTTCATACCAGCAACATGAATACATGTATTTTGCACATTTTTCATTATAAAAGTATGTTCTTTGTTGAAAATCTCACATCTAACCATGTAAATGATAGTGAATAAAAAATACCTACTAGTGAAGAGCCTTGGTGTTGTACATCATGATGGGGATGGATACAGTTTATTCAATCCACAGTCCACTGAGCAACTCATCACCAAAATATGTATCATTACTGTTCATACCTAAACAGACACAGAAAAAAAGATGACAAAATCAGCCAATAAATATTATTGCACATAATTTGCACAAGAGTATCTTTCCAATCTGTAGCATAATAATAATAATAAAAGATATTTGACAAACAACCCAATGGAAAGACTTCAATTTATATACCTCTGTTTTCTACACAACATGAAGTATAGCCATGGGACATACTGTACTTAAAGTATACAGCAAACAGTAAAGGTTAAGTCTGAGTAAGAAGTAAATTTAGCAGTAAATAGGTATAACGTTTCTGGTAAGCCATAAGTTTATCAATAAGAAACAAATCAAGCAAAAAAACAAACTTATTCTCCCATGTGGATTTCTTTAGGGCCTACGTGCTGAGCAGTACACTACGTCTGCATATGACATTTCGTTTAGTCTTCACAACAAAGCTGAGACGTGGTTGTCTCACTTGACAAATTTTAAGACTCAGAGGAGTAAAGCAACTGGCCCAGGACTCTGCACTCTACAGAACATGCTGTTTCATTCTATCGTGTAGCAAGTGCAGAGCCCATGCTTCTTCCTAGTTACTTGAGGACCATATGTCCTATAACATGAGCAGCAAATATCAGGAATATTATATAAAGATATATCTCATTGGTTATGTCTCCCCTAAGACAAGCATTGTATTCTACTCATCTTTATATGTCAAGACAGATGTGAAGTGAGGTCTCACTTTGGGATATAGTGCCTGGCACCTATAAATATTTGCCAAGTAAACGAATGAAGAACAGCAACAACAAAAGTAGGCATTGGCATCTATTTTTGCCTTGATTCACACTTTTGTTTTGTCAATCCATTAATTTACTTGCCAAAGCTATCTTCCTGTTTGCAACACAATCTCAAGAAGAAAAAATAGAAAGAATAATCTGAAATGAAGTTCAAACATGTTCATTCCAAAAATTACAGTCTAGTTAGTAGTCAGCTTAATTTAGTTCAATTAGAGCATTTCCTCAAAAACAGAAAAAAAGGCTAAATAATAAAGAAATTTTCCAGAGAGAAAAGAAATCCATCTTTTGCTTCTAGATTAGATAAAGTCTTGCTAACAGGACCTATACATCTTCCCTATTCCCAGATCACAAAGGGGATCACGGCACCAATATAGGAGAAAACTGAAATTGTCAATCTATAGGTAGAAATGGCATGATCACAATATAGGAAAAGCTGCTGTGGATTGGAAATGCCGTAGAGAAACAATCAGCTTGGGGACCCTAATGGTCAGATCTCAGTTTACCCTGCAGAAAAAGCAGTAACACAGCAAGCTGCCCAGAGCCAGGGTGAGCAAACTCCAGCCCTGCTGCTGGTTTTTGTTTAGCCTGTGAGCTAAGAGTGCCTTTTACATTTTTAAATGTTTGAAGCAAATTAAAAGAATTGTGTGAACTATTTGAAATTCAAATATCAAAGTCTATAAATAAAGTTTTATTGGATCACAGCCACATCCATTCATTTACATATTGTCTCTGGCTGCTTTCATGTTACCATGGCAGAGTTGAGTAGTTGTAACAGAGACAGTACAACCAACAAAGCCTAAAGTATATACTATCTGACCCCTTATAAAAACCATTTGCTGATTGCTAATCTAGAGAATTGTTCATTCTCAATTTGGAGGAGATTATATTAGAGGAAGGGGCTACTTTAGGGCAGACTGGAAGTAGAGATTGGTAATTGCCTTCCCAACAGAGGACCATGAGCCTCAGGGCAATGCAACAGCAGCACTGAATATGGCAGGGCATTTCTCTGGGGATAGCAGGGTTTTCCCTGGTGGAGCCACCAGTAAGGAGATCAGACTCAGCCACACTTCGTGTCTGGCACACAGGCTGACCCAATGAGCGTGGAGGGAGACAGCTGGCCGCGGAGACGGTGCCATTCTCCATCTTGCCAGGATGCAGTTCTCCTGAAAGGAAATCTCCAGGACTCTGACTCCCTCCCTGCAGTTGCCAACCTTCAGCATGGCAGAAGGTAACCAGCCCTCTTGCTGGAGGTCTGAGAAAGAAGAAAATAAGAGCAAACAGAAAAACTCTAAGCACATTAAAATTCACCTCCATTTAAGGGCAAAGAGTGAGCCATAGCAAGGATACATAAATGAGTGAAGAGGCAAACAAAGGAAAGCAGAAAGGCTATAAAAAAGAACCTGCTACATAACACCGACTTCTATGGACAGCAAGTGGTCACTTTTGAGAAACATCGAAGCAGGTTAAAATAAGTTTTGTAGAACATCTGCTTTCTACTCTCAATAAAACTTGAGACAAAAGAAAATAAAATCCCAAAGATTTATCTTCGTGTAGAGGAGTTAATTAAGCCCAGATAAATGAGAAGACACCAAGTGGTTTCCCTTTTATTATAATTACATCTTAGAGGCCAAGAGAAGATGGGTTTTGGCTGGAAGACTTGGCTCTGAACATCAATTCCAATATATTCTTGCTGCATGACCTTGGACAGTTGACCTCATATTCAAAGCCTCACTTCCATCACCTCTAAAATAGGGTTATTCTGAGAGTTGACAGACAAAATATGCATGAAGTGTCTAGCACACTCCCTGTCATATGGGAGGTACACAATATTTACCAGCTTCTTATCTTCTTTCAGATCTGGCCCCAGCTTACTTTCTCTCCCCTCCTTTTCTGACACTAAGTCACATACCATGATTATTAAAGCTACAGGAAAATGGCTGCCAAACATGCAGGTCTCTCCTGTGCTCCACATTTGACTTTGCACCTCCTGTTTTCTCTGGGTAGACCGTATCTTTTAACTTTGGGCCCTTCTCTATTTAACTGTTAAACTAGTATTCATTTGAAAAAAAAAAATACTACAGAAGCAAATTCTGAACCATCCTTAGTCCCTTAGGCATAAATATACAGCCATAACATTTCATGCATAAATCAATTATTATCACTCATATTAATATCTGTTTACATTCTGTCTTCCCCAGGAGGCTATACCTCAGTCATCCTGATTGATATGATGTAATATCAAGATAACTAATTATAGTCTCCTGGGGAAGACAGACATGTTTCAAAACATGCACACACACACATATTTCTGCTTATCTACTGGCCTAGCCCTGGAGATTGCACAAGGGTCTTCTGTTTCTTGTTGAATAGATGGCACTTCTTACATGGTAGTTACAACCTACGGTGTAAGAGTGACTTCAGAACTTCTGGGTGCACAATAGGTTCTAATATTTGTTGAGAGAAAGAAATGTAGAATGAAAAAATAAAGGAACAATGATGGAAAGGTAACCTTGGTGAAGATTTGGTATATAAAAAATGAACACTTAGCATATTGCTGGTGGCACTTACTGATTCTCCTGAAGATCCATCTGGAAATATGCACACAGTTATACAAATCTCCTCATTTCATAGATGTGGGTAAATCAACTTAAGTTAGTCCCCAGTAATAATCTTCCCTCATTTCTTGAGCCATCTACTATGGGCCAGACTCAGTGGAAGGTACAACCTCTAAATCAGCTATTATTATTTGTATTTGTTCAGAGGAGGATATCAAAAATGAAGAAAAAAATAAGGATTTTTTTTTCTTGACTAAAGTCACACAGATAGTAGAAACCTAAGTATAAGTCCTTACTTAATGTCATCAATAGGTTCTTAGAAGCTGCAACTTTAAGCAGAACAACATATAATGAAACCAATTTTACCACAGGTTAATTGATATAAACAAGAGTTAAGTTGCTAAGGCATATTTCTGGTCCAAAAACATCACCAAACTTCTAAATAAAGACCCAAAACACTCTAATAGTAAACATTGAAATAAATGTGAGCTGTACATATATTTAAGAAAGATTAATAAAAACAAGCAAGATAATTATTTACCCAGTATTTGCTGAACCAGTGAGCGCCAACAGTCCTAGTGGCAGTGGGTTCAATCAAGAAATAAGTGTTTGCAAAGCAAAAATTGTCAGGAGTACCTCTGACCTCCGTGCAGTTCAAAAACCAACAATCACCAATATGGCGGCTTGCTGAGTGCTTTTGTACCACATGGTTTATTGTTGTGCATTTGTATGATTATCATACACTGGATGAATTTTTATTTTACAATAATTCATATTTATTCATTCATTCATTCCTTTTCCAACCTGCTTATTCCAGCTCAGGGTTGCTTGTGGCTGGAAGCCCATCCAGGCAGCTTAGGGAACCAGGCAGGAACCAGCCCTGGACAGAATGCCATCCTATGGCAGGGCGTTCGGCACACACGCACACACACACAACACACACACACACTCTCTCTGTCTCACACTGGGACAATCTGGACACTGCAATTAACCTCACTTGCACATCTTTGGGATGTGGGAGGAAACCAGGGACCCAGAGAAAATCCAAGTAGACATGGGAAGAATGTGCAAACTCCACAAAGATAGTGACCCTGGCCAGGAGTAGCTTTTGTATTTTTTCCCCATAATATTCTGAAATAAAAGGAAAAAAAAACATTATAACAAAAAGATGTTTAATGCAATGACATTATTCAAGGACCTGCTGCATATCAAATTCTAAAATCTAGGCATTGCCATATAACAAACTAAGGTTGTTTTCTACTTTGTTAAAAGATGCTTTCAACAGAACGTTTATTGTGTAAACAGTCAGTAAATGGTAGCTGTTGTTACTGCTATTATTAACACCATAACCCAACAACAGGGAAACAGTTCAACAGGATGGAATGTTAAACTGTTAAACTTATATAATGTTTTATTGGTAGAATAAGTATTGAAGTTATGCTGACATAAGGAAATGTATATAAAAATGCAGAATATAAGATGCTATGTATGGGCTAATTAAAATTAAGGGCAATATCGTGTATGGTAGATTAGTAAAAATCAGAAGACAGTATGATTAAAGACAGTGTGATTGTAGGTAACATTTTTGAAGTTCCTCAATTTCTTTGAAAGAGTGAAAATTTGTTTGAGTTCAAATTTATGTTAAAAAATACACAATGTGTACAAATTTCTAAAAGTAGTGGTAACATCCCAGACATTCTCCGGTTTGAAATGTCATTTCTTCTCTGAACAAGACAATAAATTTCTACTGTTTTAGTAAAAGCTGTTTGTCTATTTATTTTACTTTTGAGACTGCAAACATTTAGAGGCAGATTTTTTTCAAACAGCATTACTGAAGTGAAGTTCTCTTTAAAAGGGAGTCATTTAAACCAGCCACTTCACTTAAAATAGACATAGTTTACCTTAATCCTTCCTGATTAGCATAAGGCATCTACACATTTTGATGCTGACTTCTGTAGCAAAGGCTAAATTATGTTAAAATTTTGTTAAGATAAAATAAGTCAACATGTGCTGAAAAGGAATTAATTTCTTATATAGTCATGCCTCACTTAACAATGGGGACACGTTCTGAGAAATGCATCCTTAGGTGATTTCATCTTTATGTGAACATAATAGAGTTTATTTACACAAACCTAGATGGTATAGCCTACAATACACCTGGGCTATATGGTATAGCCTATTGCTCCTGGGCTACAAACCTGTACAGCATGTTACTGTACTGAATACTGTAAGCAATTATAACACAATGGTAAGTATTTATGTATCTAAACATAACTAAACATAGAAAAGTTGCAGTAAAAATACGGTATTAAAATCTTATGGGATCAGTGTTGTATATGTGGTTCCTCATTGGCTGAAATGTCTTTATGTGGCACATGACTGTATATAAATATATGTGAGGGGACAGGGAGGGAGGAAAGGGGAGAGAGAGAAAGAGAGGAAACAAAGAGATTTTAGCAAAACCACAACAGCAATAGTGACAAAAGTTATTCTGAAACAGGGTAAAGGATGTTTGACAAGAGTGACAGCTGAGACTAAAAACATCTCTGTGCTCAACTGTGGAAGGCTAACCCTGCTGGAGGATATCCAGCTCAGAGCTGATCTTAACTTCAGACTTTCATCTGAAGGGAGTTCTACCCAGTGTCACTAGCTCATGAAGAAACTGATGTTCTCTTATTCCCATAGCATTATAACAGAACAAAGGCACAAAAAAATTGAAAGAATTCTATGTAATCAAAGCATCTTCTAACAAAGAAGGTACAGAAAAGTGACCTTGATTATATAGCAATGGAACCTAATCATCAAGGAATGTGAAGCAGCTCCTTCTGTGAGAGGGGGTGGCCTTTCTTCCCTATAACCATCCTGACCAGACTTTTATACCTGATAGATCCATGTCTCAGGCACACTAAGGGGTGGGTAGGCCTGGGGCAAATGGTGATATTCTGGATAAAAATGCACATTGTAGCCAGATTTTCCTTAATTGAAAGAGTTACATAAAGAGTATTTGTTCTCTCTTTGTTAAGCTCCTAAGGTAGGAAATAATAAATCAAAGAGAAAGATACCCTTGATGAAAATGGCTCAGGCATAACGAAAGTAGGAGGTGGATTTCTAAGTTTGTTTTAAATTGCTGCTGGGTAGGTTTATGTGTGTGTTTACATTTGTAATGAGGCAACTGTCACTTCGTATTTATATTTATTGGCTATTAAACTTTAAAGACCAGTTGTACTGAAAAATAACTTCTATGTTTATTCTGCATTTGCTATGCTGGTGTTCCAATTACTCTTTTCTATTAAGTTTAAGTAAGGACAGTTAAATTAACTAGACTAAAATCAGTGGTAAAATATGTAATTTACAAAATAGGGACAGCAGCTTCAAAATCTATTTAAATTTTACATCTAGCTCCAACATTATCTAATTGGGTTGAAACATCCCTTTGGCAGGCAGTGGATAAAGGACTCTCTCACGAATCAGAGCTGTCACAATGGTACAGAAGTGGTCAAGGGGTTTGATCAAGGGGCGAGGTGGAGTTTGGCTAATGCAGAGTGAAGGTCAAAAGTTAGGCAAAGGGCTAACATGGAGAAAGCGAAAAGCAGTTTCTCTTGGCGTCTTCCTGGGGGGGAAAAAAAGGAACATAATAACTTTCAGGGAGATTGTCTTCATATTTTGTGACTGCAGGGAAGGTGAGAACTACGTAAATTAAAGGAAGGGATACTTCGAAAACCTTCCCAAAAGGCTAAGCCACAATGTCATTATTTCAGCCATTACATGCTCCTGTTTTTCTTTTCTTTTTCCTTTTTCTTTCTTCTTTTTCTCCTCCTCCTCCTTTTCTTCCTGTTTTCTCTTCTTTTTCCTCACCCTTTTCAGCAGGAGCAGTATCACAATTAACGTTGCTCATGTGCCTGCCCACGTGCCAAGCACTTTGAGGAGTGATTTACATGCATGTATTTTTCCTTTTCACAATCGTCCAACATCATTATTCTTCTCTGTATTTCACAGAAGCTGAGGTTCATATAGATTGAATTTCAAAGCCAAATAGTGAGTGGGCAAAGATAAGAATCAAACCCTAATCTGATTCTTTTATTAATAAAAGAATGGTTCTTAGGAGTAGAACTCTGTAAATGCAGAACTCAGTGTAACACCGCAGACCCTGAGCATGCAAGAAATTAGGACGAGGGGGTGGGATTTGGGAACTGAATTAAGTCACTCAGCAGAACAAAATTCCATATCAGAAAGCTACTCAACTAAACAGTCTTTAACCAAAAAAAAGGTATAGAATAACTACTAAGGGAACAAATGGAATTCATTTCAGGACCTTAATGTCAGGAGGGACAATTATTAGTAATGAGGTACCAGTTAACTTACAGATGGTAAAAAGAAAGAACAATTGTTTCTAGGCCAGGAGATGTCTCCACTGGAGGAGTGGTTAAAGGGATATTTCTTTAACAAACTGCAACAAAATTGGCAGTCAACCTAGGAACACCCTCAGGCATTTGAAATTTTCTAGGGATCCAGAGATGGAGCCCAAGGAAGGCAAACTTAGAAGTCAATTTTGAAGCTGAAGAAAGAAAAGAAAAACAAATTTAATTATCATTTCAAGACCTAATAGAACCACTCCTGGCATGCTGAAGCTTCCTATCAGAATACATCAACAGTGGCAAAATATGCATGTAGATGGAAGTGGAAACAGCTCCTTACCATCTCTTCCACACAGTCCACTAAGATGCATAATAATGCTCAAGCATTCAAAAATCCAGTGCATTCTGAAACCTGAAAAGACCTTGGTATTCCTGGAAGCACGGATAGAAGGAAGGCAGCCAAAAGAGCACAGAAAACATTAAGACCAGAGTTTTCTGGTCTTACATTACCAGCCTGGGTATGTAGATGGCTATCTTCATGAAAGTCTTCAGATACTTTCCTAGTTTTGTCTTGAAAGGAAGTGAGTTATGTCTCAGAAATCAAACAGTTACTTTGGGAGGGTACAGCAAATTTTAAACAGATGATGGTTTACTAATATCTTGAGTATAGAGGTGTCTCAGGTATTTTTTGGAGTTAGAATGTTTACAAATTTAACAAATGTTCCTTAATTTTTGGAAGTGATAACACTTCCTTTAATGTCAGGGTAGAGTTAAAGACAACTGCAGTAAGCAGGAAGACTACAGTTATGTTTTCCATCTCAACAGAGATTGTATGCCATAGGAGGAGGAAGACTTTAGCCAAGACAATACAAGTGACCACATCCTCTAGCTAGAACTTCTTGCTCCTCAAGGCACTATCTATTTTGGGAACTGGAAAACAAAAGCCAAGTTTAAAATTTAGGTAATCAGTCCCACCTAAGCAAACCTGAAACCACAAAATAAGCCATATAAATCCAGTGTTACCCCTACCCACTTGACGCTGATTGCAGAATGGAATTGGGGGCAACAGATTTAAGATGCCCGGTTTGGAACTATCAATGCCACCGTGGGGCCTATTAAATAGTGCTCTTCCAGGAATTCAAGGCTGTAGTGAGCTATGATCACAGCAGCCTGGGGAACAGAGCAAGACTTTGTCTCTAAAAGATTAAATAAAGTAAAATAAATGACAATAATAATAAATTTAAAAAACAGTGTTCTTTCACTTTTCCCAGTTGGAAAGCCATGCACATTGTTCATTTAGTCATACGTAACCATATCTAACCTGCCTCAGCCTCATTAGCAATTCTAGGCTAGGCTGCATTCAAGGTCTAGTTCAAGGTCAAACTGCAACAGGCAGTATCCAACAGCCCACCCAGCTCGATGGTCTCTTTAGCAGCCCTCATCTTTGTGGCCCTGCCCATCAACAGCCACTGACCTCCATGAAGTTGACTCCTCGAACCTAGGAATCAAGTTTCAGAAGACTTAACAGTGGCTCCAGGTCAGAAATGTGTTGAGAGGGATTCCCAAAACAGAAATAAATGTAGGGATAAGGGGAAAAAAAATCTTCCCTATGGAACAGGTTTCTTAGCCTAACCCAAAATCAAGGGCAACACAGGAACCTGAAGAATCTGCTGACTAGAGCGTGAAAGCATTTTCACATCCCAGAGCCCACACTCAATGCAGGTCTGGGGTGCTAAAAACTCAGGGCCCAAAGGAAAAAAGAAATGGAAAGGACTTAAAATATACTAGATAGGAAATCAAGGTTTCTTAAGTAAGATGGTGACCGGGGCGCCACTCAAAGTTCTAATATGATGAACTCACCACTGCAGAGAGAAGAGACAACATACATTGAGAGCTTTTTGCTCCAGGTGTGATAAGCATATAATATCAATAGTAACTTTTTATTAGAGGATTTCTCCAATTGAGTTTAAGTGCACAGTGTGTGGACTCAGGGCCATTGGCACTGATTGATTTGTACCTTAGTGAATCCCAAACTTCTCTCTGTCTGTCCTCCTTCATTCAGCAAACACTGGGTGCTGAATTAATTCCACTTCTGAGGTTCTGATAACAGCGCACTTTTTGGTGGAAGAAAGCTGTAGGAAGAGCCCAGGCTGCAAATGCTGAAAGTTCCATCTAAAGCTGCCTGAGAACAGGGACTCTTTCTCACTGCTGTAGCTATAGCATCAGCACAGTGCCTGGCATGTAATAGACTACTTTTGAATGGATAAGCATTCTTACAAGAAAGATAGCATCTTCAAAATAAGTTTTTACTCAAGCTTAGCAGCTACTAGTGGTGGTACTGTACCCTTTATTTAATGATAGCCTTACTTAAATCACAGTTAGATTATTATTTTTATTATTCACTACTGTTTGTTGAGGGTCTCCCATGAGCTAGGTAAAAATGCTAAGTGCTGCAAATATGAACTGTATCATTCAATCCTCATCACAACCTTGAAAATACAAAATAGCAGATAAGGAAACTGATGATTCAAACTTAGGTTGGGTTTTGCCTAATTTCATTCACTTTCCACCGTACAAAAACTTCAGTTTTTATGTGTGTTCTGTTTCAGAGAATGTCCTTGAAATCAGAAATAATCTTCTGATTTAATAATTTCTCAAACCAGAAAGAAGGTGACTATCTAGAAGTGAGATGCGGCTGCTAATTTTGGCATCAGCGCGCAGTTATAGGTAGGATATTAACCAAGCCAGTGTTCCATTTCCCAGGCTATTAAATAGAATTAGTCCCACCAGCTTCAGCAAATTAAATGGATAAAATCAGGTAATATTTCTGTGCCAATGCCTAGAAAATTAAACACGTATAGGTGTAAATAAGTATTTATGTTCTTCGAAAACGAACATTTTCATTCCAACACTCATGCAATGATGAAGAGAGGAAGCAGGAGACCTTCCCATAACTAGCAAGATCTGCTGAGTCAGCCTCAGAACCACCGGGGCATTCAAGGTGGCAGCCAGATTAGCCCCATCGCTAAGGCAGCCTTTTACAATCACGGGAAGTTTAGCTTAGTGAATGGGGGCCTTATATTGTATGTTTTATTATCATGTCCACCTAAAAATTGAGGAACAGAAGGAATAGAATGCTTTTCTTTTCTAAAAAAGGAAACTTGAAGTAATTTGACCTTTTTTTCCCCCCACGGCGGAATCAGAGTGCTTCAAAATATATGACTTCCAGCCGAGTGCTATGGAGAGTCAAAGGACGCTTCAGAATTATTCAATTTAAGATTTTCATTAAAGGGTCATTTTGCAAAAATAGAAAAATGGGTTTTTTTATACAACCCATGAATTAGAGTGAAAAGCACTTAAAACACACAAATAATATTTTAGCTGAATCTGCTTTAATCATTTTTGTTCTCATTTCTTTAAAGGAGATTTATATAGAGATTTATATAGCAAAGATTCTATTAAACTTTGCCAAAGGGTCTTTTTCTTTAATTACCTTTTTTTCCATATTCTTAATTACTGTCATACTTAATCTCCTAGTTTTCATTACACTTTGCTATTTTTCAGTATCTTAATGTTACATTTTATCAAGTAAAGTGAAACTCCTACATATCCTGTCAGAAAAATTCCTCAACTTAGAAACCCATTCTAGGGACATTCTTTTCTACAAGACATAGTACACATGACTTTTCTTTAGAACAACCAAGTATATGATATTGTGCAACACTTAATTCATAACTCTATTTTAAGTAGACTTACAGAAAATGGTACTTTCTAACATTTTATGAGTCCTGACATGATCAAACTATAAAATGTTCTCTTAATACCTAAATAAATCACTGGTGCTCATAAAACTAATTTTAAAAGTTTCTGATTCAGATGTTCTCAGGTTCCTGTGTATGCTAAGTAAAATCATTGGCCATAATTGTAAGAATTTATCTTTAGACTCTCAATTCTGTCCCATTGTTCTATGTATCCATCCTTATGCCAATATCACAACACCTTGATTACTGTAGACTTATATTAAGTTCTAAAGTCAGGAAGTGTAAGTCCTCTAACTTTGTTCTTTTTCAAAACTGGTTATTCTCGGTCCTGTGAATTCCCATTTAAATTTTTGGGTCAGCTTGTCAATTTCTGCAAAAAAGCCTAATAATAATCTCTAACAAATGTTTTCAATTTGTCTATTCTGTTAATGTGCTTTCAAGATTTTCTCTTTATCTTTCAACAGTTTGATGGTATGTGTCTAGGCATGGATTTCTTTGTATTTATCTGACTTGTAGTTGGTTGAACTTCTTGATTATGTAGATTGATATTTTCCATAAAACTTGGAAAATTTTGACCATTCTGAAAATATTTTTTCTGCCTTTTCTCTCTTCTGAAACTCTCATACACTGATATGTTTGATGTGATACTACAGTCCCTGAGGCTCTATTCATTTTTCTTCATTCTTTCTGTTTCTCATGGATGATTCTTATTCATCAATATTCAAGTTTGCTAAGTCTTTCTCCTGCCACCATCTCAAGTCTAATTTGGAGTTCCTCTAGTAAATTTTCATTTGGTTCTTTTATATAATATCTGTCTCTTTATGAATATTTTCCACTTGGTAAGTCATGACTCATATACTTTAATTCTTTAAGCATAGTTTCCTTTAGTTCTTTGGTCATATCATAGCTCTCCATTGAAATCCATTGAACTTTGTATACAAAGTTCAACACCTGGGTCCCCACACTGACAGTTTCTATTGATTGCTTCTTTTTCTGTACAATGAGTCACACTCTGAAAGTCTCACTTTCCTTAATTATTAATTTAATTTTTGTGGACACACTGCTTTGAGCTGCTTGCTTTTTTAATGTCAACATAAACTTTAATGGATCAAGCAATATAGCTAAAACATATTACATTAGTTTCAGTTCATTTGTTGGGAAAGAAAGCTAAATTGGAGCAGATGAGAAATTTGTAGGAGATTCAGTAGTGCAGTTAATTAATTTGATCTACACTTGGAGAAGTTTCTTGTCAAAAGCAACAAAAAACATGATAGTTTGGGAAGTTGGGGAGTCAGTTCAAAGAAAAAATTTGTCAATTAAAGTGTTTTTAATAGAAAAAAAGGGTTAAGACTAGCACCTCATGCCAGCACTGAACCTGCACAGGGTAATATTTGAAGAGAAACAGCTATTTGGTTGATGTAAAGATGAACGATAAATAGAACAAGATAGAAAAATATATATTTAGCCAAGAAAAGTAAGAGATAATTAATGAGGCATCTCATAATATGAATATATCAGTTATTTAAGTCTCAAAATGAAAGACACTTGAAATTAGAATGTCATATATTTCCTTCTCAGACTACCATGTGCTGTAGTATGATGTACCAACTCTGCATACAAAATAGGACGTGCATGTATTTCTTCAGTAGAGATTTTTATATCTTATATTCTTTCTTGAGAGGCAACCATTGCTGAACCCCTCTATCAAGTGTTAGAAAAAGACATCCATGGGTTAATAAGTAAATGGAGGTGATGAAAAGGATCTAACAAGTGTAGGCTCCTCCTTTAAGTCTGAATGAAAAGAGGAATTTCCATATTAATTTATTTGGTTATTCTAGAAAAAATTATTTTGATTGTCTCTACCTCCAGATTAAATCAATCTCTTTTTATTTCCTTGCCTAACCTCTGCTGCTCCAGGATATGCAGGTTTTACTTGTAATAAAGATTACCAAGTCCACTATTCAGTCATGCTTTGGGATTTACTGTAGTTGGATTACTAAAATTTTCAGGGGAGCACCTTATTTTCTCTGTCTCTGTCATGCCCTGTACTTTCAGACAGATGGTCGGCCAAAAGTCCAGTGCAGAACAGAAAGGATCCATGGAAAGCGTTTATCCTCTTGTCAGGAGAGACAAGCAGCAAGACTTGCCGGGTCTCTCACTGATCAACACTTTATGTACTCTCTGCACAACAGCAGGAATCAGTGCTGCCAGGTACTAATAAGACAAAATCTAAAAACTTGTTATATCCCATCACACAAAGAGGTCTATCTATGAGTTAGCAAGCAAGAATAGCTGTGACTTGCCATCATGTCAGCATAAGAAAAAGAAACTAGTGACGTGAGTTTTCTGCCCTCCTAAATGCATCAATCCATTTACTCAAACCTATTAAATGATTGTTGCTGACATTTACCAAAGGTTTTCTATGCTAATCAGTTTTATGTTTTCTCTTGATCCTCATATCAGCCATATGAGGCTCATCGTTTTAGAGATGGAGGAGTTAAGTAACTTGCATGAGCTCACAAGTTTCCATTCTGGGCTTAGCACTTTGCAAAATATGGAAATACAAAATATATGCCATCATGCACACCCTCATTGAAAGCAACCATGTGATGTGAGAAAAATATTTTAAGAAGTTGTAGTACAATGAGATGGTAATGAAATATAGTTAATATTTTTAAAATGCTTACTATATAATATGTAGTTAAATATCTTATATTCATCATCTCCTTTAGTTTTCATAAGCCTCTGATACACGTTCTTTGATTATCTTTATTTTTGTAGGTGAGGGAACTAAGGCTTACAGATGTTAATTAAACCATCAAAAGTTATTAGCTAGTAAGTGATGAATACTATGATCAAGATATTTACCGAGTGCTGTAAGAACACAGAGAAAAGAGCAATTAACTGACGTGGGAGCTCAGCTAAAGCTTCACATAGAATTGTTTGACACTGGAACCGAGACTTGAGAATTGTGAGTGGGAGTTCACCTTGAAGGAGAGAGCAAAGTTCTCAAACCCAAGGAACAGCACATAGCCAAACAGGCAGTTGTCACAGATCCGGGAACAATCAATCGGTCAATAGTGCTTCAGGAATGGGCAGATGACAATGGCAGTGAGTGGAAACACAGGCTATAAATGGAGTTTGGACTAGACTTTTTAAGGGCCTTGCTTTTTTTTTTTTTTTTTTTAAAGAAATCCAGTTTTCTCACTACATAGTCAACAGCTCAGGCTCTGGGAATTCAACAATTCTAGGTTTGAAGACTCTAGTGCTGTCATCTTAACCATGTTAACCTTGGTCAAGAAACCATCCAATTCACTGTTCATCTAAAAAATGGGCATAAATATAGTAACTATTTTGTAGGTCGTTAGCATTAAATAAGATAACATTTGTAAAAGACTTAATATGTTATGTGGATGTAGAAAGAATCCAATGAAAGTGAATTGTTATCATTATTAATATGGTTATCACCATGGATGAGACAGACATGGTTTATGGCTGATGGAAAATAAAATGTAAAAAAGAAAAAGTCTGATCAATGAAAAAGACCTCTTTTTCCCTCATTCTGGAATTAGTCTCATCCAATACAGCTGCAGTCCCTAACCCCCATCCGCAGCCTGGGCCGCAGAGCTCCGCAGCCACTCCCCAGCCCCTGCTTCGCGTTGGTGGAAAAATTGTCTTCCATGAAACTTAGGAAGGGGTGGGCACAGCAGGAGGTGAGTGCCCTCCCCATGGCTCGCATCACCACCTGAGCTCCACGTTCCCACCAACCCCCGTCTGTGGAAAAATTGTCTTCTGTAAAACTGGTCCCTGGTGCCAAAAAAGTTGGGGACCACTGCTACAGCATCAACATGAGGTGCACTCACTTGCATTTAATAGCAGCAAAGAAGCTAGAGCAGTACTGTGCTTGATGAGGCTAGAAGATGTCTTACTGACTAAAGCTATGGGAAGACCAACCCAGCCAAGGGCCTCTAGCAAATACTGATGCCCAGGCCAGCATCCGTATTCACAGAGGTCAAATCAAGTCGGCAGATGTGCCCAAGTAGCTGGTGAAAACACTGAGATGAAGTGGGGTTGTTGTCCCTCTTAATTAACATATAAAAATGTCAATTTGGCCAGGCTAGGTGGCTCACTCCTGCAATCCTAGCACTCTGGGAGGCCTGGGAGGGAGGGTTGCTTGAGCTCAGGAGTTCCAGACTAGCCTGAGCAAGAGCAAGACCCTGTCTCTACTAAAAAATAGAAAAATTAGCCTGGTCATCGGGTCATCGTGGAGCGCACCTGCAGTCCCAGCTACTTGGGAGGCTGAGGCAGGAGGATCCCTCGAGCCCAGGAGTTTGAGGTTGCAGTGAGCTATGATGAAGCCACTGCACTCTACCCGGGGTGAAAGAGTGAGACTCTTTCCAAAAAAGAAGTCAGTTATTCATTGACAGTACAACCTCAGCCAGGGTTTGGAGGTTCAGAAAGTAAGATTTGTTTCCACAGGGAAAAGGATCAGAAAAAAAACACAGAAGTAAGAGGTGAGGTACTAATCAGGCTAATTACAGGGTAATTTAGGTCAAGGTGACCTTTCTTAGGGGATATTTCAATATGGAAAGACAGACAGGCAAGGGTGTAGGCAACAAGGGACGATTCAGGGTCAAGGCAGGGTTTGTTTTAGCACACTAGGTGCGAGTAAGGCTGGCAGCACAGCTTGGTTCTGATTACCCTGTATGATGGAGCTTAGGCTACCTCTGTCCTTCCAGCTCCCCTCCAAACCCAGCTGGAACTCTGTGATCAGTCTAGACTAGTGGTTCCCAAACCTGGCTGCCTGATGGCATCATTTGAGAAGCTTTAAAATGTACTGATAGGTCTGAGTTCCACTAAAACTGGGGTGTCCTGGTTTCCAAAAGTTCCCTGAATTGATGGTAGGTAACATGCAGCCGAAGCGGAGAACCTCTGGGGTAGGCGATATGTTGTGGACTGCATTCTTATCTCCTGCCTATTTGCCATTGTTCCAAATAACGATAAAACAGAAAATCGTCCTGTAGAAAAATGCATCACCACGAGAGCAATTAGAGAATTGCAAATTTAATCTATTTTAAGACATTAAAGTAAAAAATTTAAGTTGTCATATAAGATAGTGGGTAAGGGGAAGGTGAAGTGGTACACACACATATACTGCCAGTTCATTCATTTATTTTCCCTAAAGAACAATCTGGAAATACGTTATAATTTGTATTGTTCAACTTCAGTTGAACTTTTGGATTAAATCCCAAAGAAATAGCTTAATCTGTACATAAGTGTTTATATTATACATGATTTAAAGTCAAAAAAAATTAAAAAGAGAGAAAAAGAAAACCAAAATGTTTAAAAATATAATAACTAATAACCAAATCAGGATACAGCAATGTGATATCAAGTGCTAGGAAAGTAAAAGTTATATGGACTATCTTAATACACGAAAATTTGTATAACAAAAATGAAGCAAAACACAGAATAATATATTCTGGTTAGTACTTTGTAAAGGATATTTTAACAGGTTGGAATGCTTGAACTTGCTCTATTTTTCACTTTACTGAAACCCAACATATTTTTTAAAATTCTTAATTTATGTAAGTATTAAAATGGGAGATAATTAGATTCTTTTTAAATGATAGATTTAAGAAAAATCAAAGAGTAATAACTAGAAGCAATCTTTCTTGATCAGGTCTTCTGACCTCTGCCAGGCTACAGGGCAGAACAGTGAAATCCACTTAGCTTTTATCATTTTCTTTCTTTAAACTTCTTATGTTTATTTAATTCTCTAATTTTATTTATTTTTATTGTTAAAGTAAGACATGATTCACTCTGATTACAACTTAAAAATGAAAAGGAACCTGGTTTTCATGCTCAGTAAATTCCAGTTTGCAGAATTCACTGACCCTATTTAACAGAAAAACCTCTACAATAACAATTTTCTTATTTGAATTTATCTAATTTTAGCTGAGTATGTAGTTAACCAACCCTGAAAATGGATTTGGCAACAAATAATTGATTGATCCGTCCATATTTTAAAAAACAAACTACTCAATAGACATATAGAACAACTTCTCCAGGATGATAGCTTAAGTGTTACAAAATGAAGAATAGGTTACTTAAATAAAATGCCAGCTTGCTGGAAAGAACAGTGACAAAGAACTCTCTTCTTGAGAAGATAAAAATATATGCTGTCGGTAAAATTTGTACTTATTTGGATAACCACACGAAGCCTGTTTCTCAAAAAAATTAAAATGACAAATAATATGCAAAATTGGTGTGTATATATATATATAATTATTAGATCTGTAGGAATCTAGAATTAACAGAGGTGGGGTTATTTGAGTTTGCAAAAGTATTACGATGGTGGAATGCAGGTTTTATGTTTTGGGTGGGTTTAATACTTAAAAGCTGAGAAATGTAGCTTTAAATTTTACAAGAAGACCATAACTCAGGGTCTCTTGGCTGTCAGTTTCGCCCTATAGATCCTACTTTCTAATGAATTTAATTGATTTATGTACTCTGTGTGGTTTCTCATCGTAAATATTCCAATCATTAATTTGTTCTTTTATTTTTTCAATTTCCTGATCTGACTACTCCTTTTCTGATTGTAACCTGTGTACTAACTTCATAAAAATCCAAACAAAAATGTTTTATTTTACACCATCACACTCTTTTGTACCATTAATTTCATTAATTTCATTTTTATCTTCTGTCACTTCAGCTACACTTTCAGCCCTTATGAAACATATGTTCTAACAAACACACAAGAGTTGCTCACTAATTGTTACTGAATGCCTCTATGGCACACTTTTTGTTCCTGGTTCTGTTTTGATCATGAAAATAGACTAAAATCAGAATTTGAGAATTATGATATGACAATAACAGAGAGACAGCAAATGGGAATTTAAAAAGCCATTTTCACACCCTGGGGACAATGGATTCAGATTTTATTTTTATCTTAAATCACATCTGTCATGCTGATTATTTGCATTCATCATCTTATCTGTAATTTTTAAGCAGTATTTTCATTTGCAAAACATCACTGCTGAGAAATTAATTTCCTATTGCAGTGCTAGCATGTAGGCTGTCGTTAGCTGGTTGCCTTATTTAGACTTAGGTTACTTAATCTATAAAATATGTAAATAGTAGGTATCAAGATTTTTGAGATAATTTAACGCGGTAGCATGGTGAGCTCTGACTTGACACATTGAAAATAATTACATCTTGTATATTGTGAGTGGTCAATAAACTGCCATATATATATGCATACATATAATACATACATTCTGTATGCATGTTCATATTACCATATGTTATCTACATATGCAATCAATTCTCTATTCATCATTTTCTTCTTTTTTCACTGCAGTTTCTCAGGTGGGTTAGACAGGTGGGAGGAGTCCACGCAACAGCACACACAGGTGGCTAGATTAATTCTCCACTCCACTTAATAAGGGTGCCTGATCTTAAGAGGACAGGGCCAGAGCAGAAGCAGCCTGTCTCAGCAGAGCCTTCCTGGGCTCGAGGGTTCACAAAGGACCCTGTACACTCAAGAAAGGATTTTGCCAGATCTAAGAAGTGCAAATTTTTGCTAGCCCACTACTGTTTTGCTGTATGTCCTTTCCAAAAGGACTTACACAAATAATGTATGAACTTTGGTAGGGGAAAGTTTACAAACATTAAGGCCACATATTTCTTGGAAGAAGAAAGTGGATTCAAAGCCTAAAGACACCTATCTGAACAATGTCTCTACCTCCTTCTTTTCAGCAGCCCAGAAAGCCCATGTCTCCATGTGCATAAAAGCAAAACATGCAATGGATATATATGTTCAAGCACAGTCAGTGTCTGCTACCTATTGCTGCATAAAAATCATCACCCCACAACATGGTGGCTTAAAACAATAATAATCATTTATCATCCCTCATGGTTTCATTTGGACAGAAACTTAGGAATGTTTTGGCTGAGCAGGTCTACTTTATGGCCTTTCACGCAGCTGCAGTTATATGTTGGCTAGGATCTGCTAAGGGCTTAACTGGAACTGGGGCATCAGCTTCCCAGGAGGCTCACTGACAGGTTGGCAAGTTGGTGCCGGCTGGTGGCCGAGGGCCTCAACCTCTCTCCACATGACCCTCTCGCTCTACAGGATTTCTTCAAGTTCCTCATGACATGGTACCTACCACCCTAGTTGCAAGCAACCCAAGAAAGCAAGATGGATGCCACAAGGCCTTTTGTGACATGGCTTGAAAGTCACACACCTCTGTGTTCTATTGGATGAAGCAGTTACAACAGTGGGCCCATATTCAAGAACAGAAAACATAAACCCATCTTTTGTTAGAGGTGTTTCCATGTCACAGTGTAAGAAGAGCACTGTGGCCAAAAAAACAATATAGAGTCTTCCTTCAGTATCCTGGGGGTATTGGTGCCAGAAGCCCCACAGATACCAAAATCCTCAGATGTCCAATCCTTTATATAAAATGCCATAGAATTTGAATATAACCTATGCATATCCTCCCATATACTTTAAATCATCTCTAGATTTAATACCTAACACAATGTAAATGCTATGTAAATACCTGTTATACTGTATTGGCTTTTCATTTGTGTTATGTTCATTGTTATATTGTTATTTTTTACTGTTTTCCCCCCCAATATAGTTGATCTGTGGTTAGTTGAATCCACAGACATGGAAAGCCAACTATATATCCCTCCCATGTGCACAATCTATGTCCAACTGTGCACTGAAATTTTATACCTTTCTATAAAACTAGCGCATTGAAGAAATCTTTTGAAAACTTAGCAGAATTCATATGGTATAGTATTTCAGCATCAGAAATCATTTCAAATATTTAGTGAAAAACAAGAAATGCATATTTATATTCATTCTAGTTATTCATTCTAGTTATATTCATTCTAGTTATTCATTCTAGTTATGACCATTATCATCAGGTCAACACTTGGGAATTTGAGAGAATTTAGTGGAGCACAGTTTTTCAGTGAACAATCCCGGAAGGAAGCTGCCTTCCAGGAGGACGAAGAAAACCCATTTTCTTCTTGAATCCTCACAAATTCACTGTCTTCACAAAACCACTATGGCCCTCGGACTTTACTGGAGCCATAACTCTAAAGGCCTAATGGCCAGGAAAATAGTTCCTTTTGTATGTCATAAGGAAGGTGGGAACAGGGCGACATTAGCCTGACAATACCATCTGTTCACTGCTGGAGAGCCTGAAACTGGTCTATGTACTGACTACTACAAAGGAGGATCTTTAGTCTTTGGCTGATAGTTGAGGTCTATGTTTGTTGCTGTGATTGGAAGTAAAGATAAGAGACTTCTGGGTGCTGCCACAGAAATGCGGGAGGACCATCTAATCTAATTCATTTTAATATAAACCTGAGTAATAAAATATATTCTTTATGTGTCTATTTTTGCACTCTTACTGCCAATCCTGATTCCTTCAGGTTCATATTAGGTCACATCTCTGTTTTTTCTGTGCTTTAGAATTACATAACTCCAAAAAGCCAAGATTTTTATCAGGATACATTTGAAACCTTTCATAAGTTAGTGCTAACAGTGTAGCATGTATGTACAAAACACCTTGAACAGAAGTTGCCTTTTGAAAGTCAACAAATGCCTCAGCAAATACATCAAAGCTTTCCTAAAACAGAGTCAATATTGAATCTGTCCAAGACAGCTTACTGCTGTAAGAGCTAAAAGGACTGGATTAGGATGCTATTTTAGTTATATTATAAGTTTCACTTAAATTATGACACCCATGCTATAACTGTTAAATACTGGAATACTCATAACCATGAACCATTTCTGTCACCAAATATTCCTGATTTCAATTTAAATTGGTGTATTCATTTCTTGGGCACAAGAATACTAATACATTATGAGGGTTAAACAAAATAGTTTTTCCTCAGCATTAACTGAGCACATTTAGAGTTAAACATTTGGTATTTGAAATACGAAACAACACATTTTGAACTTTAGGACACAGGAAAGTAAAAGAAGAAGAGGTAGTTTTTAACCACTTATGAAAATGGCACAGCAAGTTCAAACGGCGACAGAACTGGGAGAGTAATTCTCTTATGCATAAAATATTTGAGAAGTCAAAATAAATTTATTAACATTGAATATTATCTGTGTTAAAAATCTCTCTACTTACAGCTGTTTAGAGTCATTTCAAGATAGGTCTTGTTTTGATGATAAAAAGATATCTATGCCTGCCTTAACCCAATTAATGAACTGTTTAACTTATGAACAACTAACAATCGAAGTGTCAAACACAGAAAACCATATTTCTCATATCAAATAAAGAATTTTTAAAAATTTGGCAAGTTAATTTTGGTATATCTTAAAGCATATAAACGAGGCTATATTTGGTATGACTGCTTCATAAAGAATGCTTGATTTCAACTACAATATTTAATCTTAGAATTTTAGTTTAAATTTAGAATTTTAGTTTTAGTTTCCTCCTACAGAGGAAAATCTGTATAAATTTCTATTTGTCCAGAAAATTGTGCACAACATGCTAAATTTTTATATTATTTACACTGAAGAAATTACATTCAAATTATCCCTAAATTATCCCCTTAAACTAAATTTATATCTAAACAGATGTCAATTTTTTGTAGCTAAGCCTGAGTACAGAGGGATGAAAATATAACCAATCTTACTAAAAATTATTAGATAGTGATAATCCAAAAAGTCAAAGAGGTAAAGCTGAGAAAAAACAGAGACTGTTTACCTTGTATATAGGTGTCTGGGAAGTGGAAATAATATGCTATTTCTTCTTTGCTCCTGTCCATAGGCGATTTGCAAATTTTTAAATAAAAGAGTCAACTCAAACAAAAATACATGTTTACGACTTCACAAACGCAAGTCTTTCTGACTCAAATACCATTAGTCCACTATTCTGCGGTCATAGAAACCTTTGTATCAAATATGGACTGGGAAAAATGCAGGAGGGAAAACAATGGGACAGGGTGGCTGCTGGTGACTTAGCAGCCCAGCCTCTGTCCCTGTCTTTTAGACAAGGAGATTCATCTGAAACTATTGCTCATAAACTCTCCCCTCCTAAGTACTGACGTATAGATTTTCCCATGATGTCCCTTAATCATTTTATTGTCTTAACTGTAGTTATAAGTTAATTTCTCACAAGATATTAAGTTACCTTAACTTACAAGGTAACTTCCTGGCAAAAGCCTCTGCCTTTTTTCTCCCAAACTTCCAATTGTAAAAAATTTCAAATCTATAGAAAATTTGAATGGTCTTAACCCAGGTGGACAGATTGTCTACATGTGGCCACATTTGCTTTCTCTGTCTCCCACCAGGAGCATCTTGTGGGATGTGTCTTTTGTGAACCCCAGTTGGACAGACCATAAAAGCATAATGCCACTGAAACTAACAATCTAGCCTCCTACCTGTGTTATGCATCCAGTCCTGTTGTGCAGTTGAGAATGATTCAGGGTTGGGGTGGCAGGGGGGTTAAATGAAGACTGGACTTCAGATCAAACCCACATTGATCTGATTCTCTTTTATGAAGAGGTAAAAGCCTGCAGTTGTATTTACTATTCCCCTGCATTTATTTAATGAGTTGATTACTTTGCTTATTACAGATAGCCTGCAAAATTTATTTGACTATTTAGTCTTCCTGCATGCTCTTTAAAAAGCAATTAAATTAACATGTGTGGAAATTCTTTATCTCATCAGATGCACTGATTATTTATACCTACTTTACCATACTTAAAGTAGAATATACAAGACAAAGGCAATCAGAATAGTGCTTCCAAAAATACGTCCTTCAAAAATGCTCATTCCTAAAGATAAAAGTAGTCTCTGGGGTGTAGAGAGAGGATTAGATTTCAGACGTCAAAATTTTCTTAACTCCATGACTCTTCCGGAAAGTCTGAAAGATACTCTTGGCCTGGTTGCCATTCAAATCAGCTGGTAATTGAACACCTCATGTATTACATAAGCTTTACTAAATTCTGGATCATCGTTATAAGGTGTATTATGTTGATGATAAATTCATGTTGTTAATTTGTTTATGATCTAAGTGAAAAACACATCAATGGCAAGTAATGTCAAGTAAGTGAGAAAGCGAGGTTTTGAACCTAAGGAAATTTTATCTCTTGCTTAATCACTTAGCTGTGTGAATTTGGGCGAGTTATTTAACCCCTCTTTATTTCAGCTTTCATGTCTATAAATTGAGAAAAACAACCAATCCCAACCTAAATGTCAAGGTTCTATTGGAATAACGTAGTCAGCTAGCACTTTCTGAGCACTTACTATGGGCCAGGAGTTACCTATATTAACTCCTTTAATCCTCCTAGAAGTCCTGCAAGGTTGCTGCACTGGTTTTCCCCATTTCAGAGGTAAGGAACTGAAGCTTCAAGAGGTTATGGAACTTCTACCATCTCATACAGCTAGCAGGAAAAGATCTGGAATTAATCATACTCTTCGATATAAAAGTATCAAAATCTTTGAGATGCGAACAGGAGCTCAGAAAATACCTACAGGCATATAGAATGCCATTAATATTTACTAAGTATATCTTGTGTGCAAGGCACCTTCACACGCAATATCTACCCTAATTCTCACAGCAGCCTTGGGAGGTAAGTATCATGATGCCCATTTTGCAGATAAGCTGAAGGTCAGAGCTTTCACGTGATATTTTCAAGGTTGTAGAAACTACTTGTAAATCTCTTAACATATACAGCTATTTTCCTTTATTTAATATTTGCATATTGTTTGCAATGTTCTCCCTGCTGGGAATGCTCCTCTGTTCATATTGTAAATTCTCTCACGTCTTACCTAATGAAGAGAAGGCTATATCCACTGGAAGGGCTAGCCTACAAACGGTTGTTGGAAAGAAGCACAAAGATTACCTCTAAGCTTTCTGGCAATCTAGCCAAAAAACAAAAAAGGGAAAAAGCAGTGAGTTATCTAGCTCTTGATAATTATTAAAAGGAAGATTACCGGGGGGTAAGATATCATACCATCCCATTCAACAACCAGGCCAAAGGCTGGCAGAGTCTTAATTTCATAGCTCATGCTGTTAAGAAGTTCAGAGGCTTTCACTGACATTTTATCTTCATAAACATAAAATATAGTGAATTTTAGACATCTAACTGGTAATTAAGGGTACTATACTTTTATTTACTGTGAAACAAATAAATCTCCATTATTTTGTACCGTCTTGGCAAAATGATAACAGAGTTCAGCACATTCTATCACACTTTATTCATTTAAGATGCAGATTTTTGCCTGCCTAAAAATATAATGCAAGGAGTTAAATGCATCGTCACTTCTCATTTCTCACGATAATTGTTTGTCTGGAATGTATCTGAAGCCATGTAGCATGCTCTTGGAAAAAATAAAGAAGTTAAAGTCCAGAGAAACAAGTCCCTCTTTGTTTATCGCAGAAAAATGAGTTTGCAACAGACATACATCTTCTTGAAATACAAATATTATGAAACTCTTTAAGCTAAGATAATATATTTCACCAACAGCACCCTTATCCTAGAATTTTAAAAAACATGTGAACAATTGCAAATTATCCTAGATGCCCTACTAAAGTTATGAATATGTGGCATATTTTCTGATTGATTAATATAACCTTTAAAATTTACTTAATGCTTTTTTGTAAAGTCAATATAACATTTATAAGCCATATCAAGTCTTCCTGAATTACTGGACAAAAATTTTTTTTATCATTTTATTAAGAATCTTAAAGAACTTTAGATTTGAATATTTAGTTTATTTCTAGGGAAATATATATGTTAATCAAACAAGCCACATTTTAGGTATTAAAAATATGACCTGTGAACCACATATTGATAGTGAAAATCAGCATATTTTGATGTACAATTTAGCACTACACTTACTCATATTTTTGTTATTTCTACAAATATGTATGACAAATACATACACTGACAAAGGAAAATATTTGTGAGTTCTCAAATATTCAGTGGGCTAATTTAATCTTCATGGGGGGGTGACATTTGGGTATAGGGGATTATATCATGGATTGAGAGAGTTCTTCAAATTTCAAAATTTTATTTCTGCCACGGTATAATGCCAATAATGAAATATCTCTGTCTGCAAGTTTTCTTCTAGATCAAGTTCAGCAGCCAGTAGTCAAAATGGGGGGATTGAATTAAGTGACGCATGTAAAACACACTTAAATCCTGTACATGGAAAATGCTTAAACCCAGAAAGCTTAAAAAAGGCACTTCGTGAGAAATTAGAAGCTTTACCACTAAGATCAGAAACAAGACAAGGATGTCCCCTCTAACCATTTAGCAAGGTTGTAGGAGATAAGGTTAATATACGAAAGTCAACTGCTTTCCTCTGTACCACCAATGAACAAGTGGAATTTGAAATCTTAAAATACAGTACTATTTACATTAGCATTCTAAAAAATGAAAGACAAGTATAAAACAAAAAAATGTACAATATCTACACGAGAAAACTACAAAACTACAGTGAGAGAAATCAAAGAAGATTAAAGAAATGGAGAGATATTTCATGTTCATGGATAGGAAGACTTAATATTGTCAAGATGTCAGTTCTTCCCAACTTGATCTACAGATTCAATGCAATATCAATTAGAAGCCCAGCAAGATATTTTATGATACTGACAAATTTATTGACAAACTTGAATCTAAAGTTTATATGGAGAGACAAAAGATCCAGAAAAGTCAACTCAATATTGAAGGAGTACAAAGCTAGAGCACTGACACTATCTGACTTCAAAGCTTACTATAAAACTATAGCATTCAAGAGAATGTGACTTGGTGAAAGAACAGACAAATTGATCAAAAGAAGAGAATAAATAGCACATAAATAAACACACATAAATATAGCAACTGATCTCTGACAAAGGAATAAAGGCAAAACAATAGAGCAAAGACAGTCTTTTCAACAAATGATGCTGGAACAACTAGACATTCACATACAAAAAAAATAAGAATAATTTAGACATAGATCTTACAAACTTCACAAAAATTAACTCCAAATGGATCGTAGACCTAACGATAAAATTTTAAACTATATAATTCCTAGAAGATAACACTGGAGAAAATCTAGATGACCCTGGGCATAGCAATTACTTTTTAGAACATCAAAGGCATGATCCATGAAAGAAACATGGATTCCAAGTATCTGACATTCTGGAAAAGACAAAACTACGGAGACAGTATAAAGATAAGTGGCTGAGAGGGGTTAAGGGGGAGGGAGGGAAAGATGAATAGTGGGAGCACAGAGGGTTTTTAGGGCAGCGAAACCATTCTATATTATACTATAATGGTGGATACATATAATTATACACCTGTCAAAACTTAGAGAAGGTACAACAGCAAGAATGAACCATGAGGTAAACTATGGATTGGAGGTGATGATGTGTCAATGTAGGTGCATCAATTGTAACAACAGCATCACTGTGGTGTTGGTTGTCGATAAGTGTGAGAGGCTGTGCCTATGTGGAGTAGGGGTCATATGGGAATACCCCCAATCAATTTTCCTGTGAACCTAAAACTTCTCTAAAAAATAAAGCCTAATTTTACAAAAAAAAGTGCCTCATATGTGAGCTGTTCTTTAAGGCACAGTTTCTAACAACATTATTATTTTCATTCATGAAACAAACTCTAGTTGAACAGAGCAAACAACATGCTTGCCCCAGGAGACTGTTAGAACGCTGATAGCAGGAAATTTGTTCACAACTGAATTTCCAGTGCCTAGAACAATGTCTGCCCAACTGTCATAAATATTTGTTAAATGACCAACCGACTTGTCAAATTAATTAATTGTGTCTTAAATAATAGGAGAATGACTTGAAAAAAGATAATTTAGTGAAAAATTGAGAATTTGTGTGCATCTAATTTACAGAAATTTTTCTATTTCTAATTGTTAGAGCATTTAGAAAGTTTGTAGAAAATAGGACAAAGACAGAATTAAGGAGCAAGTAAATCAAAAGATGTTATTTTGAAAAACAAAGATAAAATCAAAATAGACAGATTTAAGCTAAATTTAATCAAGACCCTTGCCCCCCTCAAAAGAAAAAAAGGATCAGGTTAAGATCGTAAAATGTAATAGGGGGCCCTTTGTGCTATCTTCTACTATGTTTTCAAAACACCCATAAAAACAGCTAAACATATATCATTGCAAAATAAGTTGGTATTAAATTAACTTTCAAAATCTGGAATTTTGTTATCAGAAATATGACCCAAACTGTAAAGCCCCTTTTACCATGAAACACCTATCAATGCTGGGGACGTGGGTGTGAGGCATGAGAACATGTATCTTTCAAATGCGTGCCTGGCTTGCCTCAACACACAGACAGGGAAACCACTAGACCCAAGCAAGAATGAAGGTGAAGCCAGTGGCCAGGTTGTTGAGCAGGCCCCACACCCCCAGATGCCCGGTGTCATCTGCCTCTCTGCTCATCCAGGAGTCTGGATTCCAATAGTGTCTCAAGGGAAGAGGTTAAGCCATAAACCGACACAAGACATGGATTTGGAATTGAAGCCTCCACATAAAGCCAGGTGTCTTAGAGGGTTATACCACCAAGAAACAGGGCACCAGAAAAATAATGTCCACCAACAAAGGAACAGAAAGAAGAATGAATGAGAGAGAGGAGGAGGGAGGGAGGAGGGAGAGGGAAGGAAGGAAGGAAGGAGGGAAGGAAGGAAGGAGGGAAAGAAGGAGGAAAGGAAGGAAGGAAAGGAAGGAAGGAAGAAAGAAGGAAGGAAGGAAGGAAGGAAGGAAAGAAGGACTTTTAATGTTTCATTATCTATTCTGTATCTGTCAAGAGGTTTTCAACTGCAGGTAAGATAAAACTATACTCAGGCTAGCTCAATTTTTTTATTTTGCATTATGATGTCCAAGGAATCAGTATGGGCTCCAGGCACATTCCAGTGCAACAAAAGATCCAGGTTCTCCCCATCTGTTAGTTGTGCCATTAACTCCTCTGTGATGGTCACAAGAGGGCTGCGGCATTTTCATGTCCCCACAACCCCCGGAGGGAAAAGAGGGAACAATGTCTTTCTATTTCTCCTGATGAACAAGAAAACTTTGCAGAAGCCCCCAGCTGATTCTCATAGACCTGGATTACAATATACACTCTTTTCTAAACCAATATTGGTAGAGAAAATGGGGTCATCTTGTTTGGCTTAAACTAATAATCTGGAAGTAGGACAGAATTTTGGGGAATCCACCTCAATGACAATTACCGCTTCTTCTGTGATAGCTCAGAATTCTTACACAAGAGTAAATAGCTTTTATTCTTGTATAAGCTATTTTATGTACAGATTTTCCCGGAGACACAGGCATGGATGCTGTTGGATGGAAATCCTAGGATAATTTCCTCTTTATATAAATGAAAATAGCATATAACTAACTGGGTATTCCCACTGATGGCATTTATGATAATAATTTCAAGGCCATAATAAGATACATAATTATTCAAGAATTTTAAAAAACTTGAATACTTGCTATAATGTATCCCAGAAGAGAGGGCAACAAGAAGGAATTATTTCTCAGTAAATAACATTAATCAAATATACTCACTCTTCACCTGCACTTTTTCAGAGTGGTTTAGCTAAACCAAGAGAGTAAAATTCTAGCTCTTGATTCTGAAGACCTAGTACTTGGAGCCAAAGTGACAAATTCCTCATCACTTTAACACCTAGTTCAGATAGTCAGTAAGTGTTTGTTAGGCTGGAGACATTTTACACAGTGTGAGGTGGAGACCTACTCTTTTCAAAGTGTCCCCAGTATACTTATTTGAAACAGTTTCTTTTGATGTAAATTCCTGCTTCTAGTCTTCCCCACTGCTTACAATTCAGGTAAAGTTCACATTTCTTCCCACATATTCCAAGCCATCATCTCACAACACACAGCTGAACCATAAACCTAAAGAGTATATTGTTCTATAGATTAAAAGAAACAAAATAGAAACAGATTGAATGACTTATTCCATTTTGCAACATAACTAGTCAGAGACAGATCTGGGATTAGAGCAGAGCTCATTTGATATTTGATTCATGACTCAATTAATCAATAATTATATGCTGAACACCCACCATGTCAAAAGCACTTTGCTAATAAGCTCTAGGGCTCATTTCATAAGAATGTGCACTTTGGAATTATAAATAAGAGGTTATTGGTGATTATGCTTGAAGTGGAATAATAAATATAAAAGCCAGACTTGCATGAGTTGAGAAAGAGAATAAAGACCAAAGATGTGTAGTCACTTTTGCTTCAAACCTTAGAAGAGTAAAGAATATTACAAATATTAATTGCAAACAACAAAACCAAAAATAATTAAAGCATGACCAAAAAAGAGCTAATGATGCAGTTCAAAGAAAAACACAAAGAATTCCTTTATGTTCATATTTGGTGCTTAAACATATTATTTACATTTTAATGAGAACTTTCTGACATTTATGATAATTTGCCTAAATTCCAGAAAATATTAGAACATACAGTTTGAGGTCCCGAATTTCATTGTAAAGAACTGCCCAGCCTTATAATTGCGCTCCATATTCAGCTATTAACTAATCTTCAATGGAAAATGTGTGGCTTCGCCTATCTTTTTTCTCTGAATACTAACTTTGGAGAGCCAATCAAATTGTGTTTTTGGTTTTTTTTAAATAAATTTGAGTGTGATTACTAGTCATTTCCAAAGACTCCAAGATTTAAAGGAGAAGCTTATCTGGTGTCACCTTCTCTGTGAACTCTTCCTCTGTCTCTCTAGTCAGAATTAATATTTTCTGCCTCAGGCTCCATAGCATTTTGCTTGAAATAATTACTGCATTCTGTCTTGCATTCTTATCAGTCATATACTGCAGATCTTCTCCAATTGTGTCTTCAATTGTCATTCAAATCTCTGCTTTTCTCATAAGCACAAAGCTCACATTTTCAGGGACTTCTTTATAAATTATGGGGATATCCCCCTCCCATCGTAAGCCCCACAGGTCCGAAACAGAATTTATCTTTTTCACTCTCATGTCTGTTCTTTAACAGTCCAACAAGCACAGCTGCGCTTGACATACAAAAGTAAATGAGCCCAATTCCATGAATGTCATGAGTTTTAGTCTATTCATATAAATAGGGCCATAAACATATCATTGAAAGTATAATAAGGTAATAAGCACACAGCCCATTTAAAGGTGACCTCTTTATGTTTTCACCACCTTCATTGTCATTATCATCATCACAGCAAGCAGTTACTGAGTACTTACCATGTCTCAGCACCTCTTCCAAATGTAAATTTCACTAATTTGTCACAACAATAAGAGGTAAGTACTAGCATGAGACCCAATCCTAAAGCTGAAGAAACCAAGGCTAACAGAGATCAAGAATTTTCTTAAAATCCAGAGCTGACAGTGAAGTTTCTAGTTATGATTAAATTCACATTTAATTTATTAGTATCATCAATTAAATATTAAGTATAAATATTAAATTAAGTATAAATCAGTTAAGTGTAAATATTAAATTTATATTAATTAATGTACAATAAATTAAAAAATTACATTATGACATAGAAATTATATATAAAATTACATATAAATTATGGAGTATAGATCATACACGATTATTAATATATACTGATTGGAAGGGGTGGCCTTGTTGAGATAATAGGAAAATATCTAATCCCTCAATTTCCTCAGCAAGGCCGCTCCTTTCACTGATAACATAATTAATGAATAATAAAATAAAAACTATTTAGGTATTATTAAACTCCATTATAATGTGGAGTTATTAAACAACAGAAATCCTTTATTTGGCTCATAGGCCCGCACTTTGAGCAGGGCTCAGTGGGGCACTTTATTCTAGTCACTTCCCAGCATGCCATTCCACTTTGCAAGGCTACCAGATCCCAGCCATGGCTGAAACTCAGTTCAAACAGTTCTTGAGTGTCTTCTGAGTTGCTTGGCATGGAGGAGGTTATAAAGATAAAGGTTCCTGACTGCAAGTATCTTTACATATACTAGGCAAGGAGGACCTCTATATACGAGAGCATGCTAAATGCTAAATAAAATAGGTATAACATACTACAGAGGAGGTGAAGATCAAGCAAAATATGTCAAAGGTGTAATTGTATATAGTAACTTGTAAATGCCCAGAACCTAGAACTAATTAAAATCTTATTAGCTGTCTGTTCTCTAAAAGGAAAACAGGGGAAAGACACATTTTACACGAAACTCTCAGAAATTAGCTTACACACAAAAATCACATCGGGCTTTGTCAGACACCTGCATTTCAGCCCATGATATAAGGTGATGTCCATTACAGCATTGGTTAATAATTTATTAATCAGTCAGAGAGAAAGTTTTCTTGTAAGCTCTCAGAAAGTCTATACTTACGGTTGTGAACTAAAATTAAATAAAAGGCTTCCCCCCCACTGACTGAATGGACCCCCTCCTGGCCAAGGGGGTATCTTAAAACTAAATCGTCTGCCATGAGGAGGGAGGTCAGACAAGCCTCACCATGCCCCCCTCCCTTCTGGGAGATATCCTTTGTAACTCATTAACAGGCCTAAGGCTATGCAAGACAAACCTGCAGGTCCTCAATTTATACAACAAACATAAGTCTGGTGACTTGTCTCTTCCTTACCTAAAAACATTCCAAGCCTTTAGGCAAAGCTTCATTTTTTAACCAATTACAAGTCAAGGGGTCTTTAAACCCACCTATAACCTGTAAGCCCCTGCTTTGAGATGGCCCACCTTTTCAGGCCAAACCAATGTATGCCTTCCATGTATTGATTTATGACTTTACCTGTAATCCCTGTCTCCCTGAAATGTATAAAACCAAACTGTAACCCAACTACTGCGAGTCCACTTGCTCAAGGCTTCTTGGGTGTGGCTCTGGGTCATGGTCCTCAAATTTGGCTAAGAATAAACCTCTTTAAAATTATTGTACAGACTTTGGCTTCTTTTCTGTTGACACAGTTATGTTTTCCCATGTTGCTTATTAATAAAGCCAAGTTGTGGTCTTTTGCAGATCCAACTGTCCTTTAGAAAACCCAGATTATACACAAAAAAGAGATGTAGGATTCGTTAGGTAGAAACTTAATCTTATTTAAATCAAATTTACTTCTCATGGAATAAACTATTGCAATTTATTGTAATTACTAGCTTATCTTAAAAAATAAATACAGTGATTACAAAGCCCAAGAATGCATGTGACTAATAATCATATTTAACATGCTAGGTATTTTAAAATCTGTAAATCATAGCCATCTTTACAAATTGAATTCTTATTGTTCACAGTAAAAACTTGATACTTACAAGATTTTTTTTTTAGTTCTACCAGGCAAATGCCTTGATAAGTACTTACATATGATAAATAAAAAGTCAAATAAAGCAAACATATAACTCCCCAAATGAACAATGCTCAATGTCCATATTTTACTAATGGTTTCCATCACTGGGACCTCAGTCTAGCTCCATTTGCAGCCCTAGGGCCCACTCAGTCAGTACACATGGGTCTAGCTATACCAGTTGGTAAATTATTAAGTTAATAAAAAAATAATAATTATTATTAAGGGTATATATCAGTAAATAAATAGCTGCTGATAAACTCGAATATTGCAATTGCTCCCTTGCTGCCCAAATGACCCTGGCTCATATCCTGAGACTCCACAGAACTTTTCCACTAGACAGCTAATGAGTGACATGGTGAGATCCCTGCTCCAGCCCCAGTCCCCTGGCCATGTCTGCTCTGATTGGTTGCTGCCTATACTATTCCAGTTGTTTGAAATGATTTGCTTATCACCCATACTCAATTTCTCCTTCTGATCTTCCCAAAGCATTGGCTACCGCCTCATTTCTTGCCGGGATTCACCACCATTAGTCTCTCCTGGCTTTATAATTCCATTTACCTCTCTCCTGATAGCTCTGTGAAATAGGGAGGAAGCAGGAAAGAAAGGAAAGCACAAAAATGAGTATCCACAAATCCCTTAACCTTTCATTATTCTTTCAAGACAGTAACTTCTGGATGAGGAAAGGAAGGCCTCGGAACAGACAGATACTGTGATCTACTTCTACCACAACTCAAGCAAAATGCTGGGGAAATAGCTCATGAGCAAGCACAAGGAGTGAGAAAATCAAAGAAGCACCAATAGACATGAAAACAACCTCCTCAGTGTGTTGTGTGTTCTCTGGTGCTGTGCTGCCCAGTCACTCTGTGCCATTATTACTCCTCATAGAAAATTGCTTACTAATGTATTTATGGATTTATTTTTTCCAAAGTCAGTTAAGCTTGAATGCATATTCATCAATCTTTTTTACAATCTCTAGAGAGCACTGAGTAAAATGAAGAGTAATTGCAAAATCAGGGTCTGGAGTGCCTATCCCAAGTGAGAAAAACAAAGGCCATGGTAATCCTCATCATCATCACCAACAATCTTCCAAGAATGTTATCCCCCTTTGACATTCCTTAAGATAACATTTCTCTCTAAATTTACTCTCCCAAACCATGATTCTGGTTACTGTTTTCAGTAGGCCATGTTTGGGGACATCAATGAAACTGTATTTTCTGGGCCTACCTAGTTATTTTAGCATACACTCAACCCAAAATACTCCTTACTAAAAGCATAAGAGTTTAGTGTCTGTGTATGCATACACAGTTGGGAAAGTGGGATTTCCAAAGCAACGGTGAGGCAGGGAGAACGGGTTCAGCAGCAGCTCTCTTCAGCAGAGATCATCAGTGATTCATCAAAACAGGGCCCCGACTGCAGAAGGTTAAGTGACTATAATCAACAATAAGTTAGGGTATACTTTAAAATAACTAAAAGAGTAGAATTGGAATGTTCCTAACACAAAGAAATAATAAATGCCTGAGGTGATGGATACCCTAATACCCTGATTTGATTAATCCACATTGTATGCCTGTATCAAAACATCACTATTATGTACCCATAATAATTAAAAATAAAAAATTTTTTTAAAAAACAGGGCCTCAACTGCAGAAGGTTAAAAACAAAATTTAAAAAATAAACCTTCAGATTGCATAATTATGGTATATACATAAAAACCCGTACGAAGTTATGTTCAAAACACATCACCAATGTTGGAGAATTCTAAATATCAGTATAAGAAATTGTTAAGATTAATTCCTGGTATAATCTGGAGATATATGACACAAAAGTTGTCATTGCAGAGAAATCTTTATTATACTCAGAACTTCTTTTATATATAATCTGTGTATAGTTATATATATATAGTATTTTATATATATAGCATATATATATAGGCTAGATATATTGTGTCTATGTATATATATCTTACTATATTGTTTATACAACTATTATCTTCTTCAATCTCTAAAATAATCTGCAAGGGAGGTATTATATATGTTTAAAAAATGAGGAAACTAGGACTTAGAAGGATTAAATAAACTCATAAAACCAGCAAGTGTAGAAGTGGATTTCTAACATAGGTTTAGCCTCTCCAAGCCTTAACTTTTTCATACAAAACAGAGGTCATAATATCCATACTATGACCAGTTCCTGCCAGCCTACCCTCAGATGGTGCCACTATGTCATTTTTGTCTGGTTTGCTTTTTCAATGATTCTACATCAATACAACTAAGAAAAAGAGAGATAAATAGACACATCAGCAAATAAGCAGTGGTAGAAGTGTCATTTTAGAGAACACAATCAAAGAAGATGGTTGTCCTCAGCAACCAACACAGCACAGACTTACACTATAGTTGGCAGAAACAGGGAAAATTGCTACAGATTCCTTGGTCCCTCTGACCTCCCAGTAATAGTAGATATGCTTTCTAACCTTCGGCCATTGTATTTCTAGTTACTTTATAGGTCGCCAATAGGAAGGAGAAATAGATATGAAATGAACTCTAGAAGACAGTACAGTATGCTTACCTTTGGGCAGAAGAAAGGAAGTCCAAGACAGGGTACACAGGAATGAACAATAACAGTGGTCAATATCCATTGAGTGCTTACTATGCACCAGGAACTCTATAGGGATCTGTTCATTTATTCCTCACAATGGCAATGGCTACCATCATCCCTATTTTAGACCTGAGGAAAGTGAAGCTGAGCGGTGAGTAACTGTGGTAAGGCCTTGCAGCTGGTGAGGAGCGGAGCCCTGTTCCAAGGGAGGAAGGTGACTCTCAAGTGCAAACTGCCTGCTGCTTATGTAACACCCTAACCCTACCCCCATTCCACTGTGGCCTCAGAGAGCATAAATCCCTCCACACAACAGGCTGAAGGCTTGGATTGAGAGAGTGATTCACTGGAGCAGCCGAATTTGCACATCAAGAGAGTGGTGAAGAGGACTGCAGGCTAAAAGGAAGGTTAATTAGAGGGAAGAGGGATAGGGCCAGAGGCCCATGTGTTGGCTTGTTCTTTTGGTCTTGGCTTTTCGCCTAACAGTTGATACTTTAATGTGGGGAAGAGCCACACGTCCACATGGATTTCAATGACCTTAATTCTAAGGACACTGGTGTGACACCAGTAACCTTGCACATTACAGAATTGGTGGAAAAATTCACTAACAATATGTGAAGCAACAGAATACTTGATGAGGCTTGTACCTAATACGTGAATTTTGAAAATCTGCAAGCAGAGACTAAAAGAATTTTTTTTCCATTGGAATAAAAGCTGTGATATGAGTAAGTGACTGAGCGCACTCAGATATGGAGAATGAACACGGAAAAATGTCAAAGTATACTTCAATACAAGAGTGATTAAAAAAGAAGACCTGGGGAACCAGGACAAAGATGCCATTTTTATCTTACTTGAAGAAAGAATCCCTTCCAGGACAATGAGATGGAGTAAAATTCTGAACTATACAAATATTTTTTGGTAAGTTGTTTAGGTGCCATATATGTATATACTCACACATATATTCAATACTAAGTTAACTGTCTACTCAAGTGCACATAGTGTGAATTCAATTGGGAAACTACTGGTGTTATTATTAGTATACAGTTTGTATTTAAGAACTTCATACTGGATATTATTAAAAGGCAGTAATCGGACTAGTTGACTTCAACCGAGCATAAATAATGCCAGGTATGAATTTTAATTCCTCCTTATGCATAGCTGCAAATAGGGGATTTTAATTCTCTTCTCAGTAGGAGCATATTAACTAAATACAAAACTCCTACTTTTATCAGCCTTACTGCTTTTGAAATCCCTACTGTGTGTTTGGCAGTCTATCCAATAAGTTTTAAAGCTATTATTTCAAAACAGTTTTCAAGAAACTTTATAAATAAACTTCTATCTTATAAATATGTGATAAGAACAACTTCCCACAGATTAATTTAGCTGAGATATTTTTAGTACAGGATGGATAGGATTTTTTTTTTAAACTCATCTGATAGGGTTTTGATAAAAAGTGGCAACCTGCCAAGAAAAGCCTGGTCTATTGTGTCTAGTTTCATAACAAAACACATAGTTTTCCAGATAGTAAACTAGGATCTTCCTATGGATCCTGTAAACCTCACTGAGAAATTTTATTAGTCAATTTGTGTGAATCAACATGAAAGGTACTAATACATCAGCCATGAATAACTTCGCCAGTTGTAGATTTCTAATATTTAAGTACATTAAAAGAAACAATTCATAAGAGTCTTTTGCTCTTAATATTCATTTTTTCCTTGCAAAATCTGTCACTTACTGTAAAAGTACTAAAACTGTGTTCTATTTTCAGTTCAGCTACTGTCTCAAACTATACAAGATTACTGATATTTTTGAACCTCAGTTTCTTCACCTGAAAACTGAGGTGCTTGCAATGCTGAGTACTCAGGGCTACTGTGTTTCTCAAATAGTATAACACTGAAGTTCTGAGGAGACCCAATAAATACTGCCCGTATTCTCAAATGAATTTTGGACAAATGAAGAATAAGAAAAAAGAATCAGGCTGGGTGCGGTGGCTCACGCCTATAATCCCAATACTTTGGGAGGCCAAGGCAGGAGGATCCCTTGAGTCCAGGAGTTTGAGACCGGCCTGGGCAACATAGTGAGATGCCATCTCTACAAAAAATAATTTAAAAATAAAAAGGAATCAGCATATGGAGGCCTTTATCACTCTGAGTACTGATAAAAGTTGGCCTGGGGAATGGGTAGACTGAGGCAGACTTCACCTACCTTTTTGCAGGCAGCTGTGCACCGAGCAGGTCCCCTGTGCCAGGGCAAGGGTTTACGCCTAAGTTCACATCCAGGCCCAGAGCAGCAAAGAGCTCCTCTCTGCAGAGAAAAGGGAGCTTCCCTAAGCTGAGTGTGCCATGCTATTCTGCCCACATTTCTTACCAGCTAAGTCACTCCTCCCCAGGGGGAGTGTGGGTGGGGGAGTATGAGGGGGTGCAGTAAGGCCAGGAGTGTTTGAGCCAAAATCTCTCCCAGGAAATCAGGAATAGGGAAGAGACATTTTCCTTTGACAAATTAAACTCTGATTCCTGCCATATCCACTATAAGGAAGGATGTCCAGGGTTTAGGGCAGATAAGTGGGTAAATCTTATTTATATAAGCAGTCTTTTGCATGGGAGCTCAAATGTTTCTTTTCCCATGATGGTTCCCTATGATCAATGAAGCTCAGGTGGAATAGGGGTACTTCAAAGGTAGCAGAAGTTGGGTTTAATATCTGACAAAATCCACCTATCATGGGAAGAAAGGGGTCCTAAGAGAGAAGGTGGGAAAAGTTTTCAAAGGGAAAGAGTACGACATTGATGAGGAAGGACTGAGTTCACTAGGGTAGGTAGTTATCTGCTGACTTCTTGGGAGTGAAAAGCAATATAGCTGGGTGGCTGGAAAAACAGATGCTGCCAAGGCTCCAGTTTTCCTCCTGCACTTACTAGCTATGTGTACTTCCACAAGTTATTCAACATCTCAGGATCTTTGAGAGTCAGTTTCCTCATTGCCAAAATGTATCCAGTTACAGGGTTTACCTCATAGGGCCACAGTGTGGATTAAATAAATTAATACACATCACACACTTGGATGAGTTCCTGGCACACAGTTAGGAGTGTGTGAGTGTTAGCTAGTATTTGTTGTTGTGGTATTTGCTTCACAGCAACTACTCTCAGCTCCACCCTGCATGGCTTTTAAAACAATCTAGAAGGCTTTAGAAGGCAAAGAGGAAGGATGGGTATAAAAAGCAACAGAAACAATACTGTTGGTGGGAATGTAAATTAGTATAGCCATTATGGAAAATAGTATGGAGGTTCCTCAAAAAACTAAAAATAGAAATACCGTATGATCCAGCAATCTCACTACTGGGTATATAGCCAAGGGAAACAAAGTCAGTATGTCAAAGAGATACCTGCACTCCTATGTTTATTGCAGCACTATTCACAATAGCTAAGATATGTAATTAACCTAAGTTTCTAACAATGCATGAATGGATAAAGAAAATGTGGTACATATACGCAATGGAATACTATCCAGCCACAAAAAAGAACAAAATTCTGTCATTTGTGGTAACATGGATGAGTTTGGAGGGCATTATGTTAAGTGAAATAAGGCATGCACAGAGAGATAAATAGTGCATGTTCTCACTCATATGTGGGAGCTACAAAAGTTGATCTCATAGAAGTAGAGAGTAGAATAATTGTTACTAGGGGCTGGGAAGGGTAAGGGTGGGAGGATAGCCAGAGGTTGGTTAATGGATACAAAAGTACGGCTAGATAAGAGGAACAAATTCTAGTGTTTTGGATGTTCTTCATCCCTATCCTACACAAAAATCATAAAAAATAGCTTTGTCTTTTTGCACTTTAATGTCTTAAACAAGGGCCTTTTCCTTCATCTACTTCGAGTCTATTGAGTCCACAAAATTCCATATATGGTGGCTTTACTTTTCTTCACCAACTTTCGTATTTGAGTGGACGAAAAGAGTAGCGTAAGTATAATGAGAATTTAGTCTGTTCGGCATCAACTTTTAGTGCTTCCCTCAATAAATTCTATCCAGAAATTGGGGGTTTCCATTTATGTCAAAACCTAGAAATTTCAGTGGCACAGAGAAAATGGTTCTTCATATTTTTATTCAATCAATGTTACTGAATATAGGGATTAAAGAAGAATGACATTTGGTCGTGTCATCCAGGAATGTGTATCTTTTTAAGGAGGTAACCCCTCTGTTACAGTTGACAGCAGTAGAGGTGAGTGCCACAGATAATTAGAAACAAGAATTCTCTTTTGGTGATGGTGATGAGAAAGCTTCAGAGACCAAAAAGTTCAGGAACACAGAGGTAGGGCAAAATATTTTAAGTCAGGGGTTGGTAAACTATGCCCTACAAGCCACCTGTTTTATAAATAAAGTTTTATTGGAACACAGTCATGCCCTTTCATTTACATTGTTTGGCTGCATTGTTTCACATTACAAGCGCAGAGGTTAGTAGTTGCAACGGAGATCATATGGCCTGCAAAGCCTAAAGTATTTACTATTGGGTGCTTTATATAAAGTTTGCCAGTCCTGGTTCTAACTCATGTCATGATCAAGTTCCCATAGAAAAGAACAAGATACTTGCTATTGTTTATGTGTGTATGGGGATGGTGGTTGGTGGTAAAAGAGATTGTTGACAGTAGATAGGGTTTGTGGAGGTGCAAGTTGGGAGCTAAGGGAGAAGACCACCCTGTCCACAGGAAGCACTACAATAAATGAAGCAAAGGACAGATCACAGCCAGAGCAAAGCCTTGAACACCAGGCTAAACAGTTTAGATTGCATGTGGTAGCAAGAGGGACTTATAGATGTTGCTAGAAGGAAAGGCATGACCAATGTAGAAACTAAGAATGATAATCCTGATGTTTGAGTAGGAGTATTTACAAAAAGAGACAGCTGAATGGGAACCAGTGTGTGGGAATGTGGCTTATTCAGCTTTGTGTCCCAAGTACTTCACAAGGTGCCCTGCATCCAGCAAGCACACCACATCTCTCTCCTTCAATGAATAAAAATAACAAAGCTATTGCATTAGTTTAGGAGTAAGTTAATGAGAGTAGCCCTAGGTAGGTGCTTAGTGGAAATAGAAAGGGAAAGATCATTTTGAGAGGATTATGAAGAAAAAATATAGACCTTACCTAATGATATTAAAGAACTTCAAATTAATATTACAAGGAGTACCGTGGGTCACTAATTGAAAGAAAACATTAGGTGGAAGAGCAGATTTTACAGTGTTGAGAGGAGGGAGGCAGTTTAACATTGGTGAAGTCAAGTTTTAGGTGAGAGCAAAGAGGGCTCAGTGAAAATGTCTATCACACGGTGGCAAATCCAGGGATAGAGAGAATTTGAGGCTAAAAATCGAAGTAGGGAAACCTCACAGGTGACACAACATGTTCTGGATGTGGGGGGAGGTAATCCTTTAAAATCAGAGGATTTCAAATGAAAGCCTTATACCTACTTTTTCTTAAAATAATTGGGAGATCAGGCCAACACTGTACCCTCTTCATGCATGAGAATGACAAGTGGGAGCTAGGCAGGGGCTGCTCCTCGAGATGGCTAGGGTTCCTAGTGTGGAACAGCCCCCAGCACCCCCACCAATGCCTTCCCAACACTGAGACATTTGCAATTTATCACTGAGCTTGAATTTATATTTTTCTTTAGTAGAGACTCTGTTCCTACATCAAGGTCATAATGAGTGGAAGAACGCTCAACAAAAATCAATTTCTTTTCAAGATTGCCATAAATATAGGTGTGCACTGTCTTCCTCTACCCAACAAAATTGGACAGGTGAAAGTATAGGTTTATACAAATGTACGAATTGGGTTTACTTATACTCCCTGTTATATGAGGAGGCTTTATTTAATGGAAACCTTTGTTATAAGATCCGTTTTGATTTTACCTTTGCTTTCTCAGAAGACAGAAGCCCAAGGATACAAGCTCCACCTTGAATCCACACCGCACCACTGGCTCTTGCCTCTGTGCGTGTAGGATGTCAGCCCCCATACAATGTCCACCTCTCTCCTGCTTCCATTCTAATAACTGTGTTCTACATGTTGTAGTTATATCCTCAAAACATTTTAAAATAAAGATCTTTGGGAGATCTTGAGGGGATGTTTTCAAAGCTGAAATGACTACACATTTATTTTGTTAATAACATTATGTTTTTCAACAAAGCCCACTGCGGTTAAATTATTGTTTTCCTTCCTGCACAAAATAAGCATCCGAGAGAAAGGTAGTTAAATTAATAACTGTGTTAGAAGGAGACAATATCCTGGTTCACATTTGCTGTGATACCATATCATCATTTTAGCCACTTTAAAGATACACAAAGAGTAAGAGTAACAATTTACCCACAAGGTGGTTAAGTAGAGGGGGAAAAGTCATGATTTGCCTCCACTTTATTAATACCCCTTTCTGTTTACTTAGAGTCTGTCTCTGAGGTGCTCAAATAATTTTTCAGACAGTATCCAATTAATCTCTAGCTACGTAGGTGGCAGCATTTCAGATTAAATTATCTCTCAGTCACTTCCTCATTAAAAAAAGAAAAAAGATGTCAAGCATATGACAAAGCATCTTGTCAAAATGATTTCACAGTTGAACAAGGCTTGCAAAAGCAGAGCAAATCGCTCCCATTTTCTCCTGCAAACCCACTCTTTGGAGGGACAACCATCTTAGGCTATGTGGGGGCTCAATCTTATTGGGAAGTACAATAGTCAACAGTCTCTTCCAGGGTTGTACACAGGAAATGGAGAATCAAGACGGGAACCCAAGCAGGGTATGATTCCTTAATTTTACAGAAGGTACAGAAAAGCAGTTTGGCATTACAATGACAGCTTATGACAATGAAAGCTTCTTAACAGCTTCTGCAGAGGAACAGTCTCCTACTGGACAGCATTCCTGAGCTTCATCTTAGTCAGTAAATCTTTAATACTTTCCTGTACCATGAAGGTTAGAAGAATTACAATGTAGGAAATGTTGAAAAGAATGTGAAGTAATTTTTTTCAGAAACTTTAACAAGTCTGTTAATTATGCCATGTTAACACTAGTCTCCTCAAAAGATTCCCTTTCCCCTTCAAATTTAATTTCAGAGGGCAATGAACCCAAAAGAAAGAGTGACCCTAAAAATACTCATATGATTCAAATAGTACCTTTAACAAACGTGAATATGAAATCAGCAGCAGATAGCACAGTGACTTTCAGGGGACAGGAGAGAGCAATACCTTAGAATCACAGGAATACAAAACATGTCAGCATGAAAAAACTTCTAAGGAATTTAGTTTCATGAAAACAAAAATAAAATAGTTCCCTAAGTTTTTATATCATGTTATTCATTCAATCATTTGACAAATATTTATCGAGAGTCTACTAATTTCCAATCACTAAGTTAGGCACTAGCCATAGTAGATGAACATGAAAGATATCACACAAAACTAAATGAAATGTATAGCCAAGTGGAGAACAGACACACCAGCCATTGCAACTCAGTGTAATAAGAGAGTTGTACTGTTCAGAGTTACGTAGGAGCAACCTAGATATGGGATGCCAGAGAAGACTTCCTGGAGGAAGTGGTATTTTATCTGAGATACTCAGAGTGAGTAGGGATTAGACAGGTGAACTGGAGGTGGGGCGCAGAGTAGGGATGAAGAGGGTATTCTCGACACTAAGGTTGTCTTGTTTTTGCTGATAAATGAAATCGTAGCTCAACCAGATCATGTGGCTTTCCAAGCTCAATCCTGTTTCTTTGCAGAGTAGAAACTTGAAAACTGTCTTTTCTGGCTTCTAGCCCTGTGGGTGCTTTTATCCCCTAAAGGGCCACAGTGTTAGCCATCACCGTTGGATGTTCATATGGATAGAGGGTCTAAAAAAAGTCGTGCAAAAAAGAGAAATGACATATTCAACAGTAGTGTGAGAAACTGCTTCTTCTGTGAGTAAGCAGAGTGGCTTACGAAAACACGTGGGTGTCACTGGGCTGTTACTGCCATACCCAAGGCAGTGGCAGAAGTGCCAGGAGTGGAGAGAGAAGGGAAAAACAAAGAAGTTGGGCAAGAACATAGGTAAGGCTGGCTGGGAGAGTATGAAAGAAGAGAAAATGGAAAAAAAAAAAAAAGAAAGAGTCTTTGTAATGGAAAAAGGACTCCCTTCAACACTTGCTTCAAAGAAAGAACTCCTTGCCAGATTAATCTTCCTAAAGCTACGTTATGTTTGAGGTACACCTTGTTCAAAACTCATCAATGACCACCCTCCACTCCACAATATGGCACCATTTACTCTCCCAGCGTATTATTTCCCCCTCAAACATTCTATTATACCAACAAATATCTACGCTTTTCTGCCTCCCCTTGTATGTGGGTATCATTCTTGCTACCTATAGTGATATAGCTTGTATCTCAGCCCCCGAAATACTACCCCTACAATCAGTATCACCTCCAACATTACATTTTATTCTGAGCTGTCATACTTATTTCTGTGTTTGCTACTTGTACCAATATTCCATGAAATTTCACTCTTCAACACCAACATCCTTTTCATTGAAAGTTCAACCAATTTCAGTGCCTGTATACCAAGGCACTGTGCAGGTACAAAGGAAAGAAAAAAATAGTATGTCCTCTATCCCAGCAAGCTATGTTGTGAGTCCTCCATTCTAGTGCAGTGAAATGAGCAAAGGTACTATTTATTTAAAACTAAGCTTTTTAAAATTGAAAAAAAAAAAAAAGTCCTAGTATGTGGAAAAATTTAAACAGTGCCAATACCAAGTGAAGTTTAAAAAAAAAAGTCAGTAAAAAAGCCCTACCTGCCAAGTTCTAAAATACTTCTTCCAAAATTCAAAATCTATTAGCAGTTTGAATGTATTATTAAGAGATATTCTCTGTGTGTATATCTGTGTGTGTTTGTGCAGAAAAGCATACGTATATACACATATACACATGGAAACATAGGTTACTATACTCACCTGGACTTTTTCCACTCAAAATTATGTGTCATGAGTATTGTTCCAGGTCATCACATTTAGATCTACCCCATTCTATTTAACAGCTGTACTATTCCATTGAATGGAAACACCATAATTTACTAAACAGTTTCCTATAGATAAATCAAGTTATTTTCTGTCTTCTGTTCCTACAAAAAATGTTAAAACCTCATTCATGCATTTTAGAGTAGAAAGGAACAAGGGCTAAAATTCTTGCTCTGCAACTTAGTGGCTATAGGACATTGGAGAATTTAGTTCACTCATCCAAGCCTCAGTTTCTTATTCTATAAAATTAGGGCTATTGTAGGATTACCTGAGTTAAAATGGATAACGTATACTTCCTGGCACACAGGAGGCACTCAATAAATTATATCCCTTATTTTTATAGGATTGTATTAAGTATTATGTAAGATGCTACTCCTGTGCTATGTATCTCATAGTACACTGTTATATATAAGCTTTGAACAGAGTTTTAAAGATAAATAAATATACATACATAAATATGTGTATATATATATACACAAACACACAAACCAAAAAGAGTCCTTTTTCTACCTACATAATTATACTTTTTGTTGTTCTTCATTTTTTTCTATAGATTGGATCTTCCACCTGGTATCATTTCCTTTCAGTCTAAATCACTTTCTTCAGTATTTCATTTAGTGCAAGTTGGCTGTTGACAAATTAGCTTAGCCTTTGTCTGCCTAAAAATGTCTTATTTAATCCTTATGTTTCAAAGGATCTTTTTTCCTAGATGTAGAATTCTAGATCGACATGCAGTCATGCATAACAACATTTTGGTCAACTATGGACTGCATACGTGACAGTGGTTCCTTGAGATTATAATGGAGCTGAACAATTCCTCTCGCCTAGTGATGTCATAGCTGTTTTACCATCGCAGCACAATTTTTTTTTTTTTTAATAAATTTAGTGTAGCCTAAGTATACAGTAGGGTACAACAATGTTCTATGCCCTCACATTCACTCACCACTCACTCACTGACTCACCCAGAGCAACTTCTAGTCCTGTAAGCTCCATTCATGGTAAACGCCCTGTACTGGTATACCATTTTTTATCTTTTATTGTAATTTTACTGCATCTTTTCTATGTTTCTATATGTTTAAATACACAGATACTTACCATTGTGTTACAATTGCCTACAGTATTCCATACGGTAACATGCTACACAGGTTTGTAGCCTAAGAGTAATAGGCTATAACCTAGGTGTGTAGTAGGCTATATCATCTAGGAAAGTACACTCCATGATGTTTTGATGGCAAAATCACCCAATGATGCATTTCTCAGAAAGTATCTCCATTGTTAAGAGATGCATGACTGTATATATTTGTCAGCACTTTGAAAATGTAGTTCCATTGTCACTGGCCTCCACGGGGTCTGTTGTAAAGTTAGTTGTCTTTCCTATCTTTATCCCCTGGTAGATCATGTATGTGTCTCTCCTTGTCTGGCTGCTTTTACGATTTTCTTCTTATCTTGGTTACAGCAGTTTGACTATAATGTATATAGCGGTTTTCTTTGTATTTAGACTATTCAGAGTTTCCTGAGATTATAAGATCTGCAGATTGCTGTCTTTGTTTTAATTTTGGGAAAAAATAACCCATTATTTATTCAAATATTTCTTCTGCCTCATTCTGTCTCTCCTCTCCTAAAGGAATTCCAATTACACTAATATCAGATTGACATTTTCCCACAGTTCTCAGGTATTCTATTCCATTTTTTTCATCCTTTATTTCCTATTTACATTTTAGTTTAAATAATTTCTACGTATCTATCTTAAAGTTCACTGATACATTCTTATGCTGTATCCAATCCACTGTTAAATTCATGGAATGAATTCTCCGTAACTTATATCATATTTGTTAAGTCCAGCATTTCCATTGGGTTCTTTTCATAGTCTCTGCTGCTCTGCTGAAATTCCACATGTTGATTCATACTGTCTAGTTTTTCTGCTAGATCTTTATTTATTTATTTTATTTTATTTTTTTTGAGACAGAGTCTTGCTCTGTTTCCTGGGCTAGAGTGCCATGGTATCAGCCTAGCTCACAGCAACCTCAAACTCCTGGGCTTGATCAAGCAATCCTCTTGCCTCAGCCTCCCTAGTAGCTGGGACTACAGGCATGCACCTCCACGCCTGGCTAATTTTTTATATTTTTAGTTGCCTGGATAATTTTTTCTTTTTTTAGTAGAGATGGAGTCTCACTCTTGCTCAGGCTGGTCTCAAACTCCTGACCTCAAACAATCCTCCCACCTCGGCCTCCCAGAGTGCTAGGATTACAGGCATGAGCCACCACACCCAGCCTCTGCTAGATCTTTAAAAATATTTGGTATACATATTTTAAATTCTTTATCTAATAGTGCTAACATACGTACCATTTCTAGATGTGTATCTACTGACTCTTTCCTCTTTTGACTATCAGTCACATTTCCTTGCTTCTTCAACATTTTGTTAGTGCCTATTTTATACTGAACATTGTACGCAAAGAAGAGTTAGTCTAAAGGTAAAAACGTATTTTCCCAGAAATGGGTACACCACTTCTTCTGCTAGGCTGCTAGTGTAAGGATGAGTCCATCTTATCTAAATTTGATCTTTGGGTGTTTTACATCTTTGATTCAGTTAACCACTGAAGTCCTGAGGGTAGAATCAGGACTTTCCTTTCATCAGGATTTTAGCACCAGTAAGACTCCAGATATTTTTCTTTGCTTGTAGCCCAGCCAACTGGTTTCCACACTGCAGGAGATCTTTGTTTGCTTTACCAATTTGCTACCAGCTCTTTATGTCGCTTTCTGTCTAGTCCTACTGTACCTTGGGAGGGCTTTCTCAGCCCTGCCCTAGCTTCAGTCACCCTCACTGCAGCAGACCTCAGTAAACGTCTCTCAGCTTTCCTGCTCCTCCCCAGCCTTTGGCACCCACCGCTTTGCACTCACTGAAGACCTAGAGTTCTATAAAGGGATTTTTCTCCACTTTCCAGCCATGCCCTCAGCCTTGTACTTGAAAAGGTCTGCACAATCAGTGAAGGTCCATGGGAAAGAGTTGAGGGATGGATGCAGAATGATTGTGTAGCTGGGGTTCCTCAGGATTCTAAACCATCACATGTGCTCTCATGCAGATGTTAATAGTTTATTAAAATTTGGCTGGTTTCTTCTTACCCCCTCAATACCAGAGTCCTCCTTCTCTTGCTGCTTCTCTGAGATCAAAGGTAGCTGGAAAATAGATTTCTATATTTTCAGTTTATTTAAGTTTCTTTGCTTTTCCCGGTCTTGGGTGGATTTTAAAACCTATGATATTGTAGCATATTTATTAATATTAATAGATTGTTTGCATTTTTTTGGATGGTAACAGTCTCTTATAATTTTCTAAGTCTTAACCTGAATTGGAAGTTCCCCAGGCACTGCTCTAAGTGCTCTCTTTATATTAACTTTCCAATCCTCATGACTTTAAAGAATTATTCCTAGCCTTGCCTCAATTTTAGAGTCAGAAATGGAGACACAGAAAAATTAAATAACTTGCACAATTCATATAGCTAATAAGTGGTTGAGTCAGGTTTTTAACCTAAGGAACATGAATATAATCTACCATTATTCTATTTGTTTTAATCATATCTTAAGTCATACAGAATTAGGTGAACTTTCATGAATTCATCATGCCACTTTAACTCAGCACCTTTGCACAAACTGATCCCAAAGCCCAGAATGCTCTCTCCTGGACAGTCTGTGGGTCTAACTACCATTTGACTTCCAATACCTAAATCACTTATCCTACCTAGCCTTTCAGTAATCTTTTATATCCTCCACTCCCTTGAAAACTATTTTCCCTGCATTTCCAGACTTTTTGATTATTTTGCATTTTTAACATTTTGTCAGCTAACAATGGGACCATTTTATTTCAATTTAGAGGTAGTTCTCCTGAAAAGATCTCTGGAGGTCGAGGAAAATACAGAGAACGTTACTTGAAAATGTAATCAACCTACCTTTAAAAAGTAACTTTATCCTATTTCCCAACTTTACAGGTAACCTATATATAGCAATTTTTAGTCATAACTGCATCCACATTGATATTAACATCTACCTCCTCCCTGGCATATTTCAAAAGGAAGGTCTCTCACTTAGGGGATTTCTGCAGAGATTTATACAACATGACAACTGATATGAAAAGAATCAATCCATTCAATTTATCACTATGAAGGCTTTAGAGTGGGAGAGACCAGAGAGACCAGTAATTTTGTCCACTCATGGTGCAGGCCCATGTGATAGCATAACCACTAATTGCAGCCAAATTATTTCCACTGATAATTGATTAGGATAAGAGAAAAAAAACTCTTTAGCAGCAACTTTTCTTTAAGAGTTCAAAAGAATTTTGTTCATTTTTTTCCTCTTTACTTTTAGTATAATATCTTACACTAGAAGGTCATTTATAAGGAAGAATGTCAATCATGATTGTGAAAGATCAAATGGATGATTTCCTCACAACCTTCAACCCCAGAATTTCACATCCCTACCACCCATTCCATGTCATTATTTTTAATTATTGAAGCTAACAAACTTTCACTATATATTTAAAATATATGGACAATCTAAATACTTAGAACTAGTTACCAATATCATAAATATTCACTTTTAATAGATATTAATTTTTTAGAAGTTTTAGATTTACAGAAAAATTGACAAAATAATGCAGAGGGCTCCCAGAACCCTTTCCCAGTTTTCGCTATTATTAATATCTCGTGTCAGTACGGTACATTTGCTATAATCAACAATGTTGATACATTATTATTGACTAAAATCCATCATTTATTCATGTTTCTTTAGTTTTTAATTAGTGTCTTTTTTCTGTTCCAGGATCCCATCCAGGCTACCACATTACATTTAGTTGTTATGTCTCCTTGGGCTTCTGTTGGCTTATTTTTGATGACTTTGAACGTTTTGAGCAGTACTAGTTAAGTAACTTGTAGGATCCCCACAATCGGAATTTGTCTGATGTTTTTCTCATGATTATACTAGAGTTATGGGTTTTGAGAAAGAAAACCAGAGGGAAAATGCCATTTTCATCACACCATATCAGATACATTCTATGAGCATAATTCAACACTGTTGATATTAATATAACTATTAATTTTTAAAATTCTTTTTTACTAATATGGTTTTTATTTTCTTCAGATCACATTCTTCCTTATATATATGCTTCACAAATACCACATGATGGTTTGTTTTTACTTAATTATCCCTTAACCAGACTACACACAATTTTGTCAACTTAATTTTACTTAGGAATTAAATCATCCCTTTTTCCTAATTGTTTTGTTGTTCTTCACAGACCTTCCCCTTAATTGTATATATCTGTCTGGTACTTTGGTGCCCGAAAACAAATATAGACATAAAAATGTAGATTAACTTTATTCTTGTGAGTAAGCAGTATCAATCACTGTCTGGTCTGCTTGTAGCCCAAAACAGCACAGTGTAAGTAGTACAAACATATTTAGATGTCTAGTTTAATTCTACACATTAGTAAATGCAGTCTAATATTATAAAATTTTATCAATTTATGATTTTCAAAAAAGTGAATACTAACTAGCCAATTGAAATGATTTTAGATAATTTTTGGAAGGGTAGCTTTTTATTATTATTATTAATTAATTCTTTGCATGCAGTATCCCACTCTTTGCAACAAAATCCACTTACCAAACTGATAGTTAGCATTGTTTCATTTCATTATGTTGAATCAGTTTGCATAGAGTTATTTCCTTTGCTAATGATTACATTATCAAAGATGTCTTTTTTTATTATTTGTTTCACTATATTCCCATAATACATCATTCTACAATTATTTATTGAGAACAATTATACATTAGTCACTACTTCACGTGCTGGTTGTATGGTGATAAGAGTTTAACAAATTGGCAAACACACATATATACACACACATATACCCACATGTACGCCAACAAACAAAAACAAATAAAATACAAATAGATATATATAATGTATATGTAATAGCCATTTTAAAAATTTTATACTGTTATACATGTTCATATATCTCAAATTATATCTCTAATAATTTATTTGTAACAGTTATAAAAATAAAAGCAATACTAGGGCAAAGGGTATGAGGCATAGAGCTGCCATATTAATTTCCAGAAGATTTTTACCAATTCAGTTACAATGAAGTTTATGAGAAGTCTATTTCAATGTATTTCTGCTATTAATTTTTTTCTAAAAGACTTTTCTAACTTCACTAGTAAAGAAAGCATCTCCATGCTTTAGGTGCTATCTTTTAAAATAAGATTGGGTATCTTTATATGGCTAGTGATTTAAATGTTATTTCTTCTTATATATTATGAAATATCATTATGTACAATCATATTATGTATATAATATTAAAAAATCTGTGCCCAAAACTCAGCCCATTCAAATCTTAGCATTTTGCCTTGTTTCAGTTTTTTAAAATTAAACCATAAAGATTCCATTAAAGCCCTCTTTAATACCATTTCTTTCTCTTTCACTTTGCTCAGAGTAACTACTATCCTGAATTTGATATTTATCATGCTCAGGCATTTTTTGAAAGTTACTATAAATATATGTATATATAAATAAATATTACTTATATGTGTTTTAACAATATAAAAATGGTGTAATACTGTATGTTTGCTTCTGAAAATTCCTCTTTATCTACTCATTTGTTTTTGTTAAATGTATTTGGGAGATACATTTATCCACATTTATCCATATTGACATCAGAGCAAAAGTACATTCATTTATGGTATTAACCCACCACAATTTATTTATGTTTTCTTATTGTCATTTTGGTTGCTTCTATTTTTTTTATTATTATGAACAATGTTGCCACTAAAATATCAATATGTAGGAGTAAAATTGCTTTATTGTATATTGGCAAATTACCATCCAAAATAGTTATAAAAGATTACTCACCCACCAACATTTCATGAAAGAGCTCTGGCTGCTTTACATTTTTGTACCCATTTGAACTCTCTCTTATGTGAAATGCCCATCTTTCTCTTTTCTCTATCTTTTTATTGGGTTGTCTTTTTCTTGCTGTATATAGAATTTTCTATATGTTCTAAATGCCAGTCTAGGTTAGTTATGTGTGTTGCAGGTAAATTTCCCCAGTCCATACCTGGTTTTTCACTTTTTTAAGTGTTTTTGTTTTTTTTTTTGCCTAAATATGCTTAAATTTGTTAGTTAAATTTATCAGTCTTTTTTTTTCTCATGGTATACATTTTGCATCTTATTTAAGAATTTATTCCCTTCCCTGAATTCATGAAGAGATTCTGCTGTATTATTTTCATATTTCATTTTCAAAGTTAGTATTTAATGGATTTAGGATTCCCATTCAAGTTGGTGTGAGGTAATGGCCCCATTTTATTCTTTGTCTTTATGTATAGCTAGTTGTTCTAGCACCAGCTTTTAAATTGTCTGTTCTTTTTAAATACCAATTGGTCACACATCAAGATTTATCCTGTATATTAGACTCTTCCTCATCTTTGTTATTTCATTGGTTTATTGTTTATAACTCTGTACCAAAACCATAATGTCTTAATTACTATAGTTTTCTTAAAGTTGATATCTGTAAAAGCAAGCTGTTAACTTGCTCCTTTTGATCTAGTCTTAGCACTTCAGTCATCCACATTTGAACAGAATTGCCATTTTTATGGTATTACACTTGTGATATCAATGATCATGGCACATCATTATATTAATTCTTTTCAGGAGCTTCCTGCAATAACGGTTTCCTATAGAGTTCCACTAGAGGAAGGAGGACGGATATCACTGAATATGTAATATTAGGTCATCACAAATGCCACATCCATAAGAAAAATAAAATCATTATAGAACTAAATTAAGATAAGTGATAGAAAATTTCTCCGTACCCATACTTGATCACAAGAAAGGGACAATGAGGGCTGTCTACAAGAAAGGATGGGCCAGAAATGGAATAATTAGAAGAACAGTAGAGACACATAATAAGCTATTTTCCTCTACTTTGGGGGCTAATAAGCTTACAATCACTTTTGTTCCATCTATGAATGAAGTGATATTGGAAACAGCATAATAATGCACAGAATGTCAAGAAGATTTTTGCTGAATATTTGGTTGTTCTCAACTTATTGGGGTGACCCTTCTACATGGAAGCAACAAAAAAAAAAACACTTGAGGAGTCTGGCTCCTGCATAGAAACCTGTGTGTGATTTCTCAGGCCTCTCCGCAGACAATGATGAAGGCGTTACCTGGCAGGCTTCATGGGGAAGCTGCCTTCCCACACCAGGCTGGGAGCACAGCCCCAGCTTTTCTGTCTCTGGAGGAAGCTGCAGTCAAGGTCGCAAGCTCTGCCTCATGGTCATGCTCTCCATGTGCACAGTCCTAGCCCCGGGGTCCTTTTCTAGTGCCTCTGCTAAGATCTCTTTATGGGACGGGAACGAAGGAGGAAACCTTGAAGATACTTTTCCCCAACTCACTCAGTACCCAGTACTTTCCCACTCCCAACCCTCCCCCTCACCCTGCCCTGGACGGACCCCAGGGCCCATAAAGATGCTAGAGCTTTCTGTTTGAGGCTCTCTCAACAGCGAGACAACCCCACATCTGCACTGGTTCACCTGACACTTGACTGTGCACCATTCCATTGGGGAAATTGCAATGGGGGCAGTGGGCATTTCTCAGGTTTTAGCCTCTTGCTTATACCATTAAAGTATAATGTATGAAGTGGTTAAAGGTTTCACTCTTTCATTTTTGGCTTGTTTTGATCAGTTACTCCAACACCTAGTATTCAGCTCTCTCTGTCCCAGCTCAGCTGAGCTCCTGACACCACTCTTTGATAAGGAAAAAAAAGGGGGGACAGTCCTGCAACAATGAAATATTTAACTACAATTTTCTATCATAAATGCATAAACTATTTTGAAATTCTTCAAAGTACAATTAGTGATTCATTGAGTTATCTCGTAGAATCAGTGCAGTGAATTTATGCCCATTTCTTAGAACTATTTAAGACATTAGAAAGATAGATAGCTTTTATATACATAATAGGCAATCTTAAATGATATATTTGATGCTAGGCTGGGAACTCAGCCCCTTAAGATTATTTCTGCTATTTTATTTCACCAGACATTTTTCAGGAAGCAATTTAATAAAAAGTAAAGCCTTTCTTGTAATTTTTGAATATAATGCGTGCATTTTTTTAGCCAAATCCTCTACAAAGCAGAGCCTGAAGCAAGGATTAAAAAAATAAGGAAGGGAGGCAAAGTAAAAACACAGAACAATGCCACGTGATGCTGTTATGGTATCAGCTTACAAGGTAGTTGGCTAGACAAGTATGACAGGCAGGCCCTGAGGCTTTCCTGGAAAGACTGCAAGAGGAAACCACATCATGAGTATGATGTAGTCCAAGGAAGGAAGAAAGGAGAGGAAATTATCTGACTGGCTCCCTCCTGTTTCCAGCTGGTCAAGGTTCACACCACAGGGTGTTAACACCTCCATAATTCTGGGTTGCTTCTCTGTGCCCCTTGATGGCCTCTCTACAACCCAGATCGATGACCCACAGGGTAGCATTTTCTATAAAAGAATGGAGGGGTATGTATTAATCTACTTCAGCTGCCATAACAAATTACCACAAACTGCATGGCTTAAAACAACAGAAATGGATTGTTTCAAGGCACTGGTGGCCAGACGTCCAATATCAAGGTGTCAGCAGTGTTGGTTATTTCTAGAGGTTCCGAAGGAGAATCTGTTCATGCCTCTTCCGTAGCATCTGGTGGCTGCCAGCAACTCTTTCTTGGTTGGTGTTCCTTGGATTCCAGTTCCTGTTTATACTCCCTGCCTCCCATCTTCACACTGCTTTTTCCTCTGCATTTCTTCCCTGCGTCTGTGTCTCAAATCTCCCTCTCCTTTGTCATATAAGGACACTGTCACTGGATTTAGGGCCCACCCTAATCCAGGATGATCTCATTTCAAGGTCTTTAGTTACATTTGCAAAACCCCTATTTACATATAAGGTCACATTCACAGGAACTGGAGGTTAGGACTTGAATATATCTTTTGGAGACCACTATTCAGCCCACTACAGAGTGAATGACACAGATAGGGCCCAGTGAGTAAGGTGTGAGGGTCACACAAACCTGGAGCTTCACCTGAGACTCCAGCCAGTTCGAGGAGTTTGGCAAGGGCAGTGGCGCACAGAGTCAGGAAACAGGAGGTGCTTTTGGAAAGAAGGAGGCTGCCAAAGGAATCTGAGAAGTGCTTGAGGTTTGTATCTAAAACATACCATAAAGTTAGTTAATGTCCAGGTTGAAGATTTTCACGTGATAGTAATGATTAGTAAAATAATGCTCACTCCTTCAAACATTCGTTAAAAAGAACCTTCAGTGTGCCGGATGCTGAATATACCAAGATGATTCATATGCAGACCTTAAAGAGCTTACAGTCTAACAGGCAGAGAGAGACATGTAAAATATCTCTATAATAAATATAATATAATTATATTGCAATATAATAAATTGCATGAACACTATCATTTGACCCTCTACAACAATCCTATAAAATAAACTCGTTTTAGAAGAGGAGACCCTGAGACCCACGTTGAATAAATAATCCAGATTTCCTTGTTGGATAAACATGAATGACAGACTGAAACTCAGGACTTTTGACTCCTAGTATAGTTTATATTCCTGTTTGCCACTTGCCTTTTATATGAATGAATGACCTCTGGTCTTCCTTTATGAATTCTGGCTTCTAACGCCAGTGTGGTTTTTCCTTCTGTAGGAACATGTTAGTCTCTTAGTATTATTTACTAGTAATGGTCTGCTAGTGATTTCATTGGACTGTGTAGATTTGTCTCCTGCTTTATTTGGACTTCCAGTCACATCTTTCCTAATTTGGCTAAGAGATTGGATTTATGGGGCCACATACTAGATACTTGAGTTCAAGGTCATGCTGAATCCTTATAATGGCTTTAGTACATGAGAAGATAAGAAGTCATTACAAATTAATCATTTAAACCATATTATGACACTAAATGCAAAGAGCAAATCATAGGAATAGCATCCAATTTTTGCTGTTTTAAATTTCAATATGTCAAATGCTAAAAAGTAAAACAGTATTGTCCTAAATCCTAAGCGTACCATCTAAAGCAAAGAATTTAAAGACCTAACTGCTGTTTCTAGGAGCTAACAAAAATTCCTCCCAAAATAGCAAATTTCATTTATATAGGATTGGCAACCATCACCCTCATTTTGCCAAAAAACAGAATGCCAAACATTAACTTCAGCAACTTTAATTTTCCAAGGGAGAAAAATTATACTTTAAAATAAGTACATACTGAGTCATTATTCATAGAAAAAAAATATATTTACCCTCATAATGGTAAAAACACATTCCAAGAGTAAAGGCACATGAGGACTTCTCTGTATTTTTCCCCAAAAGTCAGAAGCTTCCAAGAAAACTTAGTAATAATCTTATAACATGATATAGCTTATTTCCCTTATCAATAACACAAGGAATTATGGCCACTTTTTTCAGAAGTGGTAATGACAGTCTATTGAACATTGCTTGATGATTGATCCAAAATGGACATTTTCACTCTTGGGACAACAGGGGTGAGTCAGCGTGGAGAGAAGCAGAGATTTCTTTATGCCTTTCACAAGGATATCAAAGCCTATTCCATTACTAAGACAAAGTTTTGGAGCTTTTTAAAGAAAAAAATATAAGGGGCCATGTGCTTTTAACATAATTCCATCTGTTTTACCACTCAGAACTCTTTAACACCCTCAGACTCTAAGGAGACAAATGATTCCAAATTTTGTCATTTTTTCCTCTTGGAATAAAGTTGGGAGGGGGTGGGGAAAATTGGTGGAGAAAATGATGAGTTCTATTTTAAGGATAACACTCTGGGAAATACAGAAAATAAAAGTGATCCAATCCCCTAAGCAAGAGAAGAGCATGACGTTAACCATAATTTGTTTTAACCCAAGATTCAAATCATCTTATCAAAAATGTATGTGCTATTCAGTGTTAGCACTATAGCTGTGTATTTTAAAATAAAGCCAATAAGTAAAGCTCACAGAATATGTCCAGTACCACAGCAATAATCTACCCAATTTTTTAAAATGTCACTACATCTCTTACTCAAGAACTAAAGGCATATAACAACCCACACTCATTCATTCATGATTAGAACCTGTTCATCAAAGAGAATTTAAAACAAATATAATTTTAAAAAAGAAAAACAAGCACTCCTTTTCAAGATATGCATGTTTGATGTCCCTACGGATGGAATTCTTAAAGTGATGGGGTTACTTTCTTAATTGCTAAGTATACCATGTTGAAGAAAAAATATAAGGCTGGGCATGGTGGCTCAGGCATGTAATCCCAGCACTTTGGGAGGCCAAGGCAGGATAGGTTGAGGCCAGGAGTTTGAGACTAGCTTGGGCAACATAGAGAGACCCTGTCCCTACAAAAATGTTTTTTAAAATCTTAGCCAGGCATGGTGGCACCCACCTATAGTCCCAGCTACTTGGGAGGCTGAGGTGGGAGGATGGTTTGAGCCCAAGAGTTCGAGGCTGCAGTGAGCTATGATGATACCACTGCACTGCAGCCTGGCCAACAGAGCAAGACCCTGTCTTTAAACAAAAAAAAAAAAAAAAAGAAAGAAATACAAAACATCCAGAGAAAAGGTCAGTAAATTTAATCACTCATTTAAAGAGGGCAAAAACAAAACACTTTTTATTTTAAAAAATGCATTACTCTTTCTCCAGGGTTATAGTACCTTTAAAAGTGACTAGAAAAGGACAGGTGTGTGAAGACCTGAACTTTATTCCCAGTTCTGCACTTCATTACATAAGTGACTATGGGAGACTGATTGAAACTTCTTAGGCCCGGTCTCCTCACTTGTCTAGTATAGATAATACCATCCTCCTATATATTGTGGGATTTTTATGAACCCAAATAAGTTTAATAGAAGGGTAATTTATAATTTAGAATGTTAAATATTACATATTAATAATTGAAAATTAAGAATTCTTCTTTTTGGAAATATAATTGACCCCAAATAACATGGAGGTTGGGGCACTGACCCCTCTGCACAGTCAAAAATTCACACATAGCTTTTGCCTCCCAAAAAACTTAACTACTAATAGCCTACTCTTGAATGGAAGTCTTACAGATAACATAAATAGTCGATTAACACATATTTTATATGTTATATGTATTATATACTGTATTCTTACAATAAAGTAAACTAGAGAAAAGAAAATGTTACTAAGAAAATTATAAGGAAGAGAAAATACATTTACTATTCATTAAGTGGAAGTGGATTGTCATAAAGGTCATCTGCTTCTTCACATTGAGTAAGCTGAGGAGGAGGCGGCGGCAGAGGGGTTAATCTTGCTGTCTCAGGGGTGGCAGAGGTCAAGCATACTCGGTGTAACTTTCACTGAAAAAAAATTCACGTATGTGTGGACCCACACAGAACAAACCCGAATTGTTCAAGGGACAACTGTGTATCTTAGCGCTCAGACCTGAAAGTTTGGAATTACTCAGTATGATGAGGCATTATCTGAAATCTAAGTTACCTGCCCAGAATGTAGCCATGAAGATACAGAAGTGTAGAAAGTCCTAACCTTACATACCTCCTATTTAATAGTTTAAGAGAAAACAAGCACAATGTCACCAATGGCAAACAAAGGCAAGACTGCCACACGGGGAAAGTGATGGGCAAACCACTGTCAATACCCCCTTCCCATCCTTCTGAACTACCTACTTGGCTTTGGCAAAGAACCCTCGGCCTACCAAGGGATGTTAAAACTCTTGCCCTGTCATTCAAGACTCTCTACTCCTATTTCATCCTTGCAACTTTAGTTGAATTTTTCTTTATACATATCCTATGCTGCAGCCAGAATGAAAAACTCATTGTTTTATGTCATTTCCAGATTTTTGCTTTTCCTTATGCTATCCCATAAACCTGTAAAGCTCTCTTTGTCACCTCATTCACCTCCAGAAAGCACAGGGCATAAGCTCTCTGTGAACTGAGACACCTTACACATCTCCATAACATCAACAACTAGCACCATGCCGACTGGCATATCATGGGTGTTTGATATTGATTTGCTCACTGTATACATAAAATTTAGAAAACATCTCATCTCTGTTTTTTATTTCAGTATTATTATTAAACATATCCACAGTAAATTTTGTAGGCACCTAAAGAAACTGAATTAGATTTTAGGAGAATAAATCAAATTAGAGGCATAGATTTGGAATTCTCCAAGGAGAGACTTTGACTCATCTTTATTTTATTTGTGCATTCTGCACATTTCAGGGACTTGCAAGGCTGCACTAGACATTAATTACACCTCTTCTTTTAGGAAGCACAGGTACACACATACACACATAAGTTTAGGATAGTTTAGGCCTCTGGACTTTGAACTTTATAACAATGCAACTCTATCATTAAAAATATTTATGCATGTCCTTCAAATAGAGGCATATTTATACATAAATTGCAAACATGTATTGCACATCATGTATTACTATGATATAAATGAGGCACCAAATAGCAATTTTAAATTATGTAACAAAAACACATAGCATTGTAAATTATAATATTTACTTGCTATACCCAAATAGATTGTTTGTTACATCCTATTTTGGAGACCACTGCTTTAGGGAAAATCTCAAATAAAAACATAAGTTAGAGTCAGAAACCATTACAGTCCTTTCTTTAATGAAAAGAAACAGGACTATTTCAGGGTAGTCAGAATTTTTACAAGGTGGCTCAGGGCATCAACAATGAGAGTTCTGCAAGAAAGAAAACAGAAGCTGCCTGTATTGTAAGGCCCAGGATTAGAAATCAGCACAGTGTTCTTCCTGCTATATGTGTTGGTCAGAGCATTCCAGAACCTGCCGATATGCAAGGGCAGGGGACACAGAAATCACCTCTCAGTGGGAAGAATGTCAAGTAATTTTTGGCAGTGTTTAATCCATCATGTCCAGAAACAAGCGCAAAACTACAAGTGTGCTGCAGAGTAAAGTAGTATATGACCTTGGGGATGAAAGAGAAGGCATTCCAGATAAGGGGAGAAATGTCCCCGTGGAAATGAAGCCTAGAAAGAGTTCACAGTAGTGGGAAGTAAAGTTCACCACAGGAAGAGGAGAAGCCAGACAGAAACAGAGAATGTGGGAAAATAAGATACATTGGTTTTTAGATTCTAATTTTAAGGGCAGATAGGTGATAACTAAACTTTTATTTGCTGAGAAGAATCATTGTGAAAGTACTATTTAAGCAAGACGAATACTGCATGATTTTACTTATACGAGGTATCTAAATTAGTCAAATTCATAGAATCAAATGGTGGTTGCCAGGAGCTGGGAGTAGGAGAAGTGGGGAGGGATTAATCAACGTGCATGAAGTTTCAGTTAAGTGAGCTGCACAAGTTCTAGAGATCTGTTACACCGCCTTGTACCTATAGTCAACAATAATGTATTATAAAAAAGAAAAGAAAAAGGAACAAGACTGGAAAAATACCTAAATGTTAACAGTTAATAATTTTTACCTAATGATGGGATTATGAGTTGTATTTATTTCTTGACATAGTCCTATATTTGCACAACCTTTTAAAAATGTATTGATTGAATAATTAGGAAAAAATGCCATTAAAAAAAAAGATAAATACGGCAGTGATGGTTTAGAACTGAGAGATCCCAGATTCCAAAATCTCAGCCAAGGGGCTTTGACTCCAGCATGGAACGAGATAAACATGCACAGTTCACACAGGAAAAGGGCAAAGGAATCAGGACACAACATTGTCATGAAAGTTGTTCAGACCTCACCAAGACAATGTATGAAAATTAGATTATATGTAGCCAAAAAAAATCTGACCTTGGTTGGAAAATAATGCCTTATATAATTGGAATACTAATATAATCAGCTATTATTTATTCATTTATCCACTCACTATCAGTATCTATTTATATATCAAACTCTGTGCTAGGTTCTTAGTATTATTTCATCTCATCATCCAAACCATTACAAAGGAGGTGTGAATATCTGTCATTTTGTTATCTATGTTGTTCAAGCAATTAATTAGTTACACACAGTCTGGTTGAATATAAAAAGGGAAAGGTAGCCATATATTTTAGCTACATAAGGTAAACTGCCTTTTCTATGAATTAAGACTCATAAATTTTCCCCCCTCATATATTTGCTGATTCGTTATCAAAAAATTAATTTTGTCAAACTGAACTAGGAGAAATGTAACACCAAATGTCCAAAATTGATTCTATAAAATGTCTGAACTAACAAAAGTATTTTTGCCTCACACTACGGAATTTTAAAATTCTGTGCTAATATAATGTGAAGTAGCAAGAAAGCTGCAAAAATAGTTGTTAAGTGAACTTGAGATGTGAATCTAATACCTCACGAAATTATTGATAGCTTCAAACACTCTGTGGGTACAAAAAGTTAATCTAAGACTTTATTTTGCTTAAAGTTATCTCTTTTAGAGCATTTCTGAGTAGTTTAATATCAATCATCTATTCTGATATCCTAATCTGCCAGAAAAGTGAACTTCTAGTGGAATTATTTTTACACATACCCTACAGGCAGCTGTAAAAGTATGAATGTACAATATGAAATGCTGTTTTTTATATCCCTGAGTGCATTATATTATAAAAACAAAACAAAGACGTATCTATGCTCTGGCACAAGAATATCACTACAAAAAAGTTATTTGGAGTTTTTGGTTTTTTTTGATGAGTATAAAGTTTCAGAATTACAATGTTTGAAACAAATTAACTTTGAGTAACAAAAACTGGTTCCTGTTAATATGACAAACCTGGTATAACCCAGGGTACATTTTCTATTTACCCATTTATATAACAAAAAGGCAAACACTTCTGCTCAGATATAACTGCTTGTGGGAAAATAAAATGAACGTGTTCTCTGTTTTCAAATTTAGTAAACGTTCCCATATGATCACAATTCCCACTTTAAGCAAAATCAGTATTTAGACATTTTACATTTCAGAGAAAAAACCAAAAAATTTTCACAATTATTTATCAGTTAAATGGAAGCAGGAAACAGAAACTCAACCCATTAAGTACATTAAACATAATTTTAAAAAATTGATATGTCTCCTCTGCTAAGAGAAGTGATATTACCCGAGGGTGGAGAGGCCAGAGGGCAGGTACATTGGCGCGTCGATTTTTTTTCCCGTTGATTTACTTATATATTTTTTTAAATGGCAGAGTACTGTGAATGCTGAGGAGAAAGAGCTAGTAGAGATGAAGGCAGAATGTAACCAACCAAGATGTTCCCAGAGGAGACAGGAGGAGATGGCCTATGCTTGGCAGTGGTGGGGCAGGCAGAAAAGGGGGAACAGAAGATGGTATTAGTAACCTTCTTGGGAAAAGGGCACATGTTTGCATGTGCTGGGTGAAATTACATTGTGAGTCAACCGGAAATACCACTCAAAGAACTCATCCTGTCAAGGGAATCATATTAATTTTTGTGTATATATGGAGACAAGCACATTCTCTGTCTAAGGTTTGCTTGTGGACCATCTGTATTAAATATACACCAAACAGAAGGAAAATAAAGGTAAAGAAATCATGACAGTGTAAAGGAAGCCAATCCTCCCACAATGTAATTTGTGAAAAAAAATCAATAAATAGTCAGCTTTTGAAAATTTTATCATCTTTAAATTATTTCTCCCTGAGATGTCCTGGGATTCAAACATCGTATCTTCTATGTATACTGACCAAAAAGTGCATCTGTTTAAATCTCCTCTCAGTGGAATTCATATACAATTTTTAAGTTATAACGCTTTTATTCCACAGTAAAGGGTAAACAAGATTTACTTTTAAAAATAATCTTGATTAGAACCTATAACCCATATAAATCTGTCCTTATTCGTTGGCATATTATATCTAGATTTCAAACATTTGTCAGAGAATATAATCTTGAACTTCTCTAAATACACTAAATTTCATCCTTGAATCAAACCAAAATAATGAGCTGCATACATGGTCCATATCACATTGGCCCTTAGAAGAATTGCTTTGCTGGATTTTTCTTGGGTATATTATGCTATAGACCTCAATGAAGGCCATTTTAAGAAAGAGCCCAATGAATTTCATTTTTGTATTTACTATTAGCATCACAGATGATACTCATTACTTCACACAATGTCTCTTTATTAAAAACTATGGAAGTTTCTTTCTGCAGTATAGGAATAACTATACCTCTTCTAAGAATCTTTTCTAACCCAGAGGACACTGCATTGTATTTTGTATTTTCCTTTTTTGTATTGATTGCTCAAAGACTATAATCCCATTTGCTTTTTATCACTTCTAAGTACACACAAATTAATGCTGTTAACTCATTGTCAGCTTCTGCTAGTTTTTATATCATTATTTCCTTTATCTACTTTAATATCTTTCTTTAATTTTATTGGGTTGTACTTCATGCAGTTTTGAAAATCACCTCAAATTTTCTTTGGAAAAAAGTATGTAGATTTTTTTTTTAATGTAAAGGAATTATGGTAGGTTAAGGAATGATATTTTCCTTGGATACAAAGATGGATAATATAGAATGACAGATGAGAATTGCCAAAAGCAATTATAAAAAGAAAAAAAAGACAACATAATACGCGATCTTGGGTTGAAAACAACCCACTAGTTTCACTGGTTACAGATCATTTGGCAGCAAATCTATCTCCTTATATGAGGACATTTCATTAGCATTAACCATAGATAAGAAGTTCAGCTGGACAATGGGGAGAATTCTCGTCTTAATACCCTGGAACATTTTAGCAATAAGCGTCAATCCTTAAATTATGACTTAAAAAAAAAAAATAGGAGTGAGCCCACACCTGAGAGAACAGAGAAGTACCAAGAACATTATGCAGATCCACTTTTTCTTCCCTGATCCTTTGTTTTGGTTTTACCTTTCTATTTTTCCCCAATACTTAGTCCTTATACTTTCTTACAAGCTAATGGATAAACACCCAACCCTTCTCCTTTCCCAGGTACATTGCCTGTTCAGAACCAACTCTGGAGCAAGACTGTGTTTGCCTGAATCCCAGCTCCACCATGTATTAGCCATGTGACTTTGGGCAAAGCAGACATAAAACTTGTGTCTTGATTTCTTCATCTGTACCTGCCTCATAGGGCTGTCTGGAGAGTTAAATTACATCAGTTAGTGTGTGTAAAGGCCCTGAACAGAGCCTAACATGCAGCTAATGCTAGATACTTATTTATTAAATAAAAATGAGTACTTTGAACGTTGACATCTTTAAGAAGACAACTAGCTTATTTCAAAATGCATTTACACTACATTTTTAGGGTATTTTGAAGTACTTTTAATAAGTACTTCAAATGTCACAGGCTCCTGCACCACCATAATTTGCTTTAGGAATTGGTAGATAAAACTATCAACTGTCTACCACGGAGTATTACCCATCCCCTCCCTCCAAAAAAAGCTCTCTAGAAACTAAAATAAAAACATAAATATTAATGCATGTTGCTTTCAGTTGGCTATAATTATCAATCTTAACTGAAGATGTGTAGCATTCAGTGGAACTCACTTTTATGCTTATGACCATTCTTCTTAAAAACTAGTGCTTAAAGCAAAATAAATATCCTAAGGATGAGATGAACCTGGAAAGTAAATGAAATGTAAAATAACAATAATAATAATCATCTACATTTCTGGGAAGATTCCCTTGTACAAGGTACAGGAAAATTTAGGAAGATTAAATAGATTCTTGCAGACACCTTTAAAGACAATTTATTTTCAGCCATATTTTTTTGAAATCTAAGTAAATAAGGTAGCAAAACTAATATAAATGATTTTTGTATGCTTGTTATTTCTTTCTTGGTTTTAATTATGTCTATTATTTGTAATTATCTGAAGTAGAAGAGATTCAATCTTGTTTAACAAAAGTTAAAAAAAAAAGATACTTGATTTTTCCTTTAGATTTGGAAGGAAGGGAAAGGACTCCAGATTCCAGATGATGGTTAAACTTCATCCTACCTCTTTGGAAATATCATTCTCACACCTCTGGCCACTGGCCCATGTTACAAAATCCTGTGTCCACATCTCCCCTAAGTCACAAGAAACTCTGAAACCTTGACCCTTGGGGGAGAGAAACAGTTAATGTTGGGGAAAGACCTCTAACTACAGTGAAAACAATTCTTTTAAAGAGACCCCTACAGCTTTGTTCAGCATAACACACCATTTCTGTACAAAGACCATAAATAATTCCGGTACATCCAAGGTGCAATTAGCTGGAGGAGTTGTACCTTGATGGCTCTTCTCCTATTTCTTCTTCCTGCATTCAGATCAGCAGCAAAGTGCACAGCCCTGTTTCAAATTTTTGAGTCTGTGGTTGTTATGTCCACAACAATACCATATGATTTCTTAATCTGTCTGACAAGGCCCTCGTAGAAAAAAAAATAACGCAGGCTAAAAAAGAAGCATTTTTTAAATCAAGGATTTACAAAGTTTGAAAATTCCTTCAAAATGCATTCAAGAATCAAACACTTTGGATTATAAAGCTTGTATATTTATGACACTATGAATTTAGACAAAATATACCATATTATCTTAATTATTCTGTTTTACTTTATCTATCTTCATCCTACGTTGATTTTACATATACTAAGCATTGAAATTTATCGTTTTAGTAGTAAGATAGTAGGGACTTCCATTTTGGAATAAGCAATACATTTCTTTTTATCTGAAGCTTGCTTTATCTATTAGTTGAAACCACACTGTTATAGTCCTGATCATCATTGAGTTCTGTTTCCCAGACAGACACCCACCACGTCCCTAAACCCAGCCATCTTGAAAATATGGGCTTTTGTATCCAGTGGCCTGAGTATGCCTGGAAAAACAGTTATAATCTGTTCACTGTAGAGTGGATAATTAATGGATAAAGTTTATGGCAACCTTTGTCACTTTAAAAACAAGATGATCTTCTCAGTTTTATTTTCCTCCATGGCATTTACCACCACCTATCATACTAGATATTCAACTCTTCTCTTATGTATTTTCTTGTATTATATATTCTATTTTCTTTTTTCTTCTCCCAACTAAAATGTAAGCTTCTTGAGAACAATGTTTATTTTTGAGCTACAAATCTTCAACTATCACTGTGGCATGTACTTTCCTGGACAACACAAGCACAGCATAACCGAAATTTAATTGATACCCACAAAATTTGCACTTTCCCAAGAGAACCATTTCTATCACTGGCAGAAGCAAGTGATGAAATAGTTTCACTTGGTTTGGGTCCACATTATAAGCCATATTCAACCCCATCCTTTAATTTAGTTTATAATCTCCTTCTCAAACTACTTCACTTTTTCTCATATCCTTCAAGAGCATGCTCAAGAAGTTAATAATTTTATGGTGAGCATTTTTCACAGGGAAACAATAGTAACAAACATTGTATCATTTCTTGATTAGTAACTGAGCATATCTGAGGCACAGGTGTCTTGGCCTTGGTCTAGACAGGTATTAATAACTTGCTTCTTTTTATATACCTCAAAGCCCTCAAAATTTATTTTTGTCCCTCAGAAATATGAAAGCTTAATGCACATCATGGAACTATGATTTTGCTTGCAAATCGGCAAAACCTCAAATTGAAAATCTGCAGCACTAGACAAGGTCCTAACTTTGTACTCTATAGATCTCTGACACCATTTATTCTATACTTAACATTAAATTGAAGGACACAATTGGAGCTCTCAAAACAAGGCTTGTCAGCTCAAATGGAAGGAATACATATAGTAACGGTTATTTTTGGAGAAGAGTATAAAATGTACAGATAATACAAGGATATTCAAAAGTTATAATCCCAATAAAAATTGCTAATATTTGAGGGTGCTTAAACATATGCCGAGCATCATATTGAGAGGTTTATATGTGTTCTCTCATTAAGTCCTCCCTTTCAGTCTTGGTTCTATTATTATTCCCAGTTTACAGTTGAGAAAACTGAGGCTTAAGAAGTTAAGTAACCTGCTTATGGTCATACAAAGAAAGGGCAGAGTGGGGAGCTGAATCTAGATTCCAGTTACTTCTCTTGCTTGAACTGAGAAAGGATGACACACACGTCAAAAACACATCAAGCTAAGGATTTCTGGGGAACAGCAGCAGCAAGCTGTTTAATCTATGGCTGGCTCTCAGAACTGGGATGGCTGCGACTTAAGACACCAGACCACAAAGTGGAGATACACATCTACAAGTAGATGTTAAACAAGTTAAAGGTAGGTAAACTTTCAAGTCCTGCTCGTGGGGAAAAGAGGTATTTTCACTTTTTACATATTGGTCAGGAAAGGGGCCATAATGGTTTCTGCTCAGAGCTCTCTTCAGTGGAACCTGCTTTGGGAAGGGCAATTGCCTAACAGCCTCTAGCTGCTGTACTTTTCAATCCATTGTGATATTCATACCAGGCCACACTCCCCTCCACCAGCCCCAGCCTTCTAATGCCCCACCCTGGCTCCTCCTAGCCTGTGATCAAGGATGGTAGGGTACTCGGGTCAGGCTATTCTTGCCCAACACTTTGGCTTGGAGACTTCCAGTGACATAATAAGAAATACATACAGTATGCTTTGCTTATAATGACAAGGATACATTCTGAGCACTGTGGCGTGGGAACCTGCTGCCTTGGGGCCACATGTGACCTTCTGGATCCTTGAGTGTGGCTTTTTGACTGAATCCATATTTTATGGATTTAAAATTTAAGATTTTTATTTTTAAATAAAAGTCCTTTTTATTAAAAGGATTTTTTCTGTGAGTACAGTATGTTACTGTACTGGATACTGTAGGTCTGCAGTCCCCAACCATACTGGTCTGTGGCCTATCAGGAAATGGGCTGCGCATTACCGCCTGAGCTCTTCACCCCCACTACACCCCACCCCACCCCCGGTCCATGGAAAAATTGTCTTCCATGAAACCTGTCCCTGGTGCCAAAAAGGTTGGGGACCACTGCTGTAGACAACTGTGCCACAACAGTATCTGTGTATCTAAACATACCCAAAGGTACAGTAAAAATACAATATAAAAGGTAAAAAATGATACACCTGTATCAGGAATTACCCTGGAGCTTGCATAACTGGGAGTTGCTCTGGGTGAGTCAGTGAGTGACTGAGTGGTGAGTGAATGTGAAGGCCTAGGACATTACTGTACACTACTGTAGACTTTATAAACACTGTACACTTAGGCTACATTAAATCTATAAAAAACATTTTTCTTTTTTTAATAATAAACTAACAGTAGCTTACTGTAATATTTTTACTTTATAAACTTTTAATTTTTTAAAAATTTTTTGACTCTTTTGTAGTAACACTTGGCTTAAAACACAATGACATTGTACAGCTGTACAAAAATGTTTTCTTTCTTTATATACTTATTCTATAAGCTTTTTTCTATTTGTAAAGTGGAAAATTTACAAATTAATTTTATTTGTAGTTACTTTTCCAATTTTTTTGTTAAAATCTAAGACACAAACACACACATTAGCCTAGGCCTACACAGGGTCAGGATCATCAATATCACTGTCTTCCACCCCTACATCTTGTCCCACCTTGTCCCACCTTGTCCCACTGGAAGGTGTTGAGGGGCAATAACAGGTATGGAGCTGCCATCTCCGATGATAACAATGCCTTCTTCTGGAATATCTCCTGAAGGACCTGCCTGAGGATGTTTTATAGTTAACTTTTTTTTTAAATAAGTTAGAAGGAGTACACTCTAAAATAACAATTAGGAAGCAGTATAGTAAACACATAAACCAGTAAGATAATCATTCTCATCATTATGAATTATTATGCACTGTACATAATTGTATGTACTATACTTTTATATGACCGGCAAAGCAATAGGTTTGTTTACACCAGCATCAATACAAACACGGGAGTAATGCGTTGCACTACTACATTATGATGGTTATGTCACTAGGCAATAGGAATTTTTCAGCTCCACTATAATCTTACAGGACCATTGTAGTGTATGTGGTCTGTAGTTGATGAAAATGTCATTATGCTGTGCATGACTGTATTTGGTCTCTGCCGCTCTTTCAAGGCACACAGCTCCTAAAACCCTTGGAATCTCCAAAGCACTGTCTTTTTGTTGGCTAATGAGATGATTGTTGGCTTGAGGCTCCCTGGATAGCTTCAGCACTGGGCTTGTTGCCAGGTGAATCAAATACGTGATTGGAGGGTTGGAACTTTCTGCCCGACCCTCTGACCTCTGGGAAGGTTGAGAGGGAGGCTGAAGGTAGAGCTGATTGATCAGCAATGGCCAGTGATTTAATCAATCATTCCTACATAATGAAGCCTCCATAAAAACCCCAAAGAACGAGATTCAGAGAACTTCCAGGTACAGGGAGGATGACCCGCCTGAGAGGGCTGGGAAATTCTGCACTCTTTCCCCTACAACTTGCCCTATGCATCTCTTCCATATGGCTGTTCATTTGTATCCTTTTAAAACAAACAGGTAACATAAGTAAAGTATTTCCCTGAGCTGTGAGCCGTTCTAACAAATAATCAATCTCAAAATGGGGGTCATGGGAACCCCCAATTTACATCTGCCAGATGTTCCAGAGGTGGGGACTTGCTATTGACACCTGAAGGTGGAGCAGGGGGAAGTTGTATGAGACTGAGCCCTTGACCTATGGAATCTGATTCTACCTCCAGATAGATAGTGTCAGAATTGAGTTGAATTGCAGGACACCCAGTTAGTGTTCTCTGAAGAATTGCTTGGTGTTTGGGGAAAAACCCTCACACATTTTGGTGACAAGAAGTGCGTTGAGTGTTGAGAGTATAGGAGGATAAAACAATTTGTTAGTTTATTTTTCCCTACTATGATGCACGTCCCATCAACCTGGCTTAGACTTTCTCCTAATTGCAGTGCAATCTGAGGCTTTCTCATCCTAATCATTCCTTCCCCCCTCCCTTCACAGGTATGGGACCTGCATTGGGGTTTTGAGGCCCTCCCTACCTACTCGTACTTCCTTCCGCTTTTTCCTTCACAGGCATCTCCCTCCAAACCCCATAAATCTCTCATACATCTAAACTCACCTTGGGGCCTGTTCTCAACTGACACTGTCAGATTTGCTCATGAGAACAATAACATTTTTAGAATCTTTGCAGTATCTAAGATTATCTAATAGAATGCATAATTAATGTCTTGTCTAGTAGAATGCATAATTTATATCTATGTGCATCCTTCTGTTTTTAATAGCTAAACTTGTTCATTCATTTTGGAATATATCCATGTTCATTGTGTGGAAGTACAAGTAGGCAACATCTTGTTTCTAAAAAGACATAAAATGTGTTTATACAACAATTTTGTGCACAACTATACAAAGACGTAGCTAATGCTATTTGAAATAAAAGCATGGATGTTATTTACACATTTAGATGAAACCACATTTTAAAAAATTAATCTATTTCTGAAAACAGGCATTTTAGCTTAGCTTTTGCTACTATAACACATGGAATAGCAGCACGTCTGTTTCCATTTATTATTGTGAATTAGCTACGATTTCGTATTGATAAATGTTGTAAGGTAGGAATAAAAGATCACTAGTTTAAAATTGTTCTCTTTTGTATTTCTCAGAAGTAAAGCTGGAATATAATGGAGAGGTTAAATTATCTTCATGACAGCATATTGAGCTTGAAGTTTTAAGGGTTCCTGAGCTAATTCTCTTTCCTCCTAGTCTGTTTTATCATCCCCCAGCATTTAATTAGAAGCAAGCCTAAATAAAGAAAGAGTATGTTTCATCTTTTTAACTTTCATTGCTTTCTGGAATAGGAATGACTTTCTTTTTAAATGTAACTGTCAGATATTAATCTAGAGTTCTGCTACCACTTATACTCCCTTTGGGTACTGAATTTGACACATCCATTAATTCTTTGTTTGCAGACGTCAAGCAATAGACTCTGATTGATACTAAATTATAACGCTAAGCTTACGTTTTGGTGAAATCTGTTGGTTACAGTGAAAATTGGTATTGGAAGTATCGGAACATATTTTCGTGGCTCAGTGGTTCTTTAGGGAGAGATTTTTAAAACAGGAAACCACCTTTAAAATCTGGGCTTAATGAAGTAATTAATTTCTAGAATTCCTGAGGTCTTTTTCTTCCTACAGTTTCAATTTCCTGGAACTATCATTGGCTACTTATCATCGTAAATATCCGTGGTTGGGTAAAGAGAGAAATTGTTAATTGTTTAGTAATAAACAATATAAACTTTTTAAAGACACAAATTACAATTAGCTTCTATTATAGGGTCAGTGATTTTTGTTACATTAATGGGAACCCAAATCAAAGTTAAAAAATAATTCAAACATATGGATTGAAAACTATTTAACATGTAGATCTTTTTTCTTTCACGTGGCCTAAATGAGGGTCCAATACAGATTATTTGAATTGTAACAATTGAATATCAGCTCATATTATGAGAATGGTGTTTATCCATTTCCCATATTATGATACTATAATATATGTGATAAGGATTAAGAACATTTTTTAAAGGATGCACATAATATTTTACGGGTAGTATAATTAAGCAGCAATGTTGTATAATATAAGAACAAATATAGATGTAGCATTGTCTGTTTAAATTGCATATTTTCTTTAATTTCAAAATATATTGCATTTTAATCAATTTAATAGTCACTATTTAAAATATAATAAAATAGGTATTCTAAAATAGAGCATTCAATTTAAAAAGGCAATAGAATTTAGGAAAATAAGATCAAATATATAATGTGTATGTACATTTTGTGTATGTACTTTACTCATATATTTTGCATCAATAATACTTAGTTGTAAAATGTATTTTTAAATTTTTTCCCATTTTTTGGCTGGGCAGTTTCCTATTGGTTATCAAGTTAAATTTATTAAAACGATCTTATTGAAGTCTGAAATCCTTGTTCAGTGGAAAATCTGATTTTTAAAAAAATATGTTCCAGGCACTGTTTCAAGTGCTCTACATGTTTAATCTGCATGACACCTGTGAAGTCAGTAGTATTATAATCCCTGGTATACCAGTGAGGAAACTGAGGCACAAGAGATGAAGTAAATGGCCCCACCGTGCCAGGCCAGGTTCTGAATCCAACCTCTCAGCTCCAGATCTGTGCTCTCAACACCCTGAGGTGCCAGCTCACCACATTCTTGATCTGATTGATCTCTTCTTGCCTAAACACTCATTCTTGGCAATACTCTTGGTATTGTCTGATACAATTTACAAATTTAATTCTGCAGAATTATAAAAGACAGGCTGTTTCATTTCACTTCAAATTCAAACTACTGTGGTGTGCTTGTTTGATTCACTGAGCATTTATTAGGCCTATAATAGACAATGCTCAAATGTAAAACTGATATTGCTCCTTGAACACTGATTTTATGTATTAGTTCATCACTATAATGAATCAGATTCACAAATGTTTTATTTTATAAGTAATACTTCAAAACTTATTTGAGAAAAATAAGGAGAGAAACCTAACCATCTGAAGATAAATTATCAACTTCTTATAGTTCCACATGATACAAACTGAATATATAACCAATGTGGGCATTTACAAGCCTGAGTCACCTGAGACTTGTATATCAACCAGCATGGGACCCTCATGCATTGCCAAGTATATGTTTTTTTGTAAAGATGTTTTCACATCTAGAGTCACTAATTTTTTAAAAAATTTTCTAAAGTACTCATAATCACAAGTAGAATAAATACAAACTCATTTTTTAGAACTGTATTTATTCTCTATACAGCTAACACTGTGTAGGAGAGGACATCTCCTATCTGGGCCAGATCAAAGCCAGTCCTAAAATTAACATATTGAAATCACAGGATTGTTTTAATGATGTGGCAGAAATGGCAGAATTTTATATTTTTTAATATCATCAACAACTAAGAAGCAATTTATAGAAAAATAAGATAACTAGCAATGAACTAGAAAACTATAATTCGATCTACAAATTTTAACTCAGCACTATTTTTCATGGCAGGCTCCCTAGGATTAAAAATGAGTAAGATATAGCTCTTGCCAAGCAGGAATTTATAGTCTAGTGGTCGAGAGAGATGAGTAAATAGATCATTAAAATATAGTGTGATGAGTCCTGCCCTTGCAGGAAAAGCAGAGTGAAAATGGGCACTACTGCATAGAGCTGGCAAAAGTGCTAAATGATGCAATTTCTCTAGGGGCCCATTTGGCAGTATATTTCAAAAGTATGAAAAACGTACATACCCAGGAATTCTTCTAGGAATCTGTCCTGCAGAAATAGTACTAGATGCACCAAAGAATTATTTATAAGGATGTTTTCATGCTTTGCTTATAAAAGCAAAAATATTTCAAACAGCCTCGACAGCCCACAAAGAAGGAACTATTACATTAATTATGTGCTATGTCTGTGATGGACTACTATGAAGGTCTGAAAATCATGTTTGCTAAGAATATTTAAAGATGAAAAAATGGACACAATCTAATGTTAAGTGGAAAAGAGAATGTAAAAGTACACAAATCAGTTCCCAAGTTGGTTTTGTTGTTGTTATTTCTTGTTCTTTGGAGGGGAAAGATGGATTTGTATAAAATAAAATTGAAAGGACATATACTAAAGTACTAAGGATATTTATCCCTAATTCATGGAGTTATGGTTGGTATTTATTTTTACCTTTTTATTTGTGCATTTTTCTATAATGTATTTCTGTTACTTTTATATAATCAGTAAATAATATTTTTAAAACAAAAGAAGAGATACCTAAAAATGCTTTGGAGAAAACTTTAGAATAAAGAGAGCGCTTGAGATGGGGACAGAAGGAAGACAAGACTCTTACAGGAGGAGGAAGGTCAAAAAGTATTCTTGACAACAACATGCACCAAAGCAGAGCCATGAGATAGACGCTGAAGACAAGCAGGATCTGTTTGGCTGCAGGGAAAGGGAACAAGATGGATAGCTTGCACAGCTTCCTATATTATCAACCAGCCCAGGGCACTCATATTTCTCACATAATTCTATGTTAAGATAACAGAATTTGAGAGCCTGAACTAAGCCCCCAATAATTCACATTGCTTAAGGCTGATTTAGAAAAGACACACTTCTTGAGCATTTATTACATTTTTATTAACCACCTACCTAACATGTGGCTAAGCAGGGACTTGAATTTGGATTTTCTTATTCTAAACCCATGGCTTTTTCCACTCCACTTTGCAATAATGCCTCTCTATGTTACAATTTTACACACACACACACACACACACAGACCCCTTAGAAAGTAACAATTCATCCTATATAGAAAGCTGGTTAAAATTAAGTCTGGCTTAGTAAATACTGTAATTAACTAAATTTTTTATCTTAGTAGCATCTATTCTACTTAATACAAAAGAGAATTTGGAACCAGCTGCAAATTTCACCCTCCCTCACTTTTACTTATTCAACTTATGGGATGGAGTATACCACACACCCTTCCATTTTTAAAGTCTTCTTCAGGCTCATACAATGGCCTTTATATTCGCCTTCTTTGCAAGTTTAATGTATGTTGCATCATATTGTTCAAGTTTTTGTCCAGCAATTTTCTTTTGTTCTTTTTCTAAATGATCAGCTAAAACACCTTTTTCTTTAAAAAGACTTAGTTGATTATGGCATACTAAAAACCTAAATAGAGTTAAATATGCTAAAATTACAGTAATAATGTCTCTGGGGTTTGACCAGATAAACTAAATTGAGCTGTCATAAGCCCTCTTAATTTATTTGCACAGCAGAATTGTAAATGCAGCAGAAAACAGCTTACTGTAATGTAAACAGAGCTTTCCATGTACTGCACACAGGACAAGTTTATTTAATGTAATATATTACACTCACCCATCATTGCTACCTTTCAGTTTATACTTTTATGGTAACAAACGGTTATAATAAACAGAGCCGTTGTGTTAAAATCAAATAGAAGGCTAGGTATTCATCCTCTAGCTGAAAAGAATCTGATATTCCTCAACTTTATACTTTGTGATACTAAAGACTCTCAAACCATAGTATTTTCAAACTAGAACAGTCCTCGATTCCTAATATTGATTGATGTATGAAGTTTTGGCCTGAACATTTTATATGTAGCTCACCATCTAGTAATCTGTTTTCATGGTTTAGCTGATTTGTAACCTGATTAGGAAAAAAATAACTATGTGGCTGTAATAAAACTATTTGGGTGCTTTATAGTAATGATTATTACCAACAGTTCTGTCTTCTTTTAAAATCATCTTGTAACTACAGCAATATTTTAGTCAAAAAGAGAAATCTGTTAAAATATCATTTTGAATGTTTATAAGGAACATTTCCATTTTTAGACAACTTAGGGAACTTCTCATATAAGGTAAAATTGGGCTCAGACCTGTTACAAACTTGATAAAGTATGCATATTTTAAGAAATCAGTTATCTTTATCCAAACTTCACAACAAATATACATGATTTTCCTCAATAACTTCACACAATCATTCACTAAATTTGAGAAATACTTTAATGAAATATATTCTAGACTCTATTCTTACATATTAATGACTAACCAAGCACATGCTACTCTATACATAATATTTTTAATTAAAGTTAATAATTTAAGTAATCAGTAAACTCCTAAAGTTTCCAATCCCGAATGTGGAATATATAGGAATACTGCACCCACTTTCAGAACCAACAGTGGGACAGACACCCTGATGGAGGCTGATTTAGAAAAGAGCATTTATTATGCTTTTATTATTGTTATTTTTATCTGCTAAACCTTTTCCCGTGTTGTCTTGTTTAATCCCCCAAAATTACTTTATAAGTTACTGTTTTCAGGAGGACATTGAGGCTTAGAGAATTTGAATAATTTGCCCAAGACCATGTAACAGTGACATGGTAGAACACAGACCGGAATCTACATCTGTCTGACCTTCTAACCTGAAGTGCATGTTTTGTCAAGGACAGAGTGTTGGATTGGGTTTACACTCAGCAATGTGGCTAGGATGAATCTAGAGCTGAATGATATATTAAACCTAGCCAAAAAAAAAAAAAAAAAACAAGAAGATATTAAAAGAGCCATGGATGCCAAGAAAAACACTTTAATTCATAATGTCAATTCCAATGATGCCTTCTTGATAAATGTATTCCAACTGTAAGGCTCTCCTTTCCTATCTGGACCAAAAGCTCCTGCTCTAATATTATGCATTTATGATTTTTTGTTGTTTATGTTTTCCTGGCACCCAGATTCTTTTGAAGAAAAAATATATGCAGTATTTTTTTTCTCCTGAACTTTCCCTTCTCCTACTCTCTCTCTCCCCAAATTCTTGGGATATATAAGAAATCTACATAGAAACTAACTTGTAAAAGCTACTTTTACTTAATCCTCTCTTTCTACATCTTTTTTATAAAGATTCTTAAGATTTTTCTAAAATAGTATTTTTAATATTGAGCAGTCATGAGCCCCTGTTACCTTATCTCTAAAAGAAAAATATGCTGCCAGCCCTATCTAACTTACAAATTATACTGAAAAAAATCAAAGTGAAATAATTTAGTGAGTATTTTAAAATGCTAATCAAATTTAAGTTGGTGGTGAGACTGATTGCATGCATACGTGCTCATGAATTAGATTCTAATTAAATAATATTTATAAAGTATAGAAAAACTGAAAGAAAAAAAAAAGTTCTTTAAAGACTTGCTACCAAAAGGTGACCATTGACAATAAAAAAAAATTATTTTTCTGAATATCATTATTTTACACTATTTTACACACATAATTTTTGCATCCTGCTTTATTTCTTTGATATTATTTTGTGAACAATTTCCCTGCTGCCAAATAAACATTACTAACATCCTTCTAAATATTCCTGTAGAACCACTGTTTACACCTAACCACTCCCCACTTCCAAATGGGTACTTCAGCAGCTCCAATTTTCCCGTACTTTAAATAGTGCCGAAATGACAATGCACATTGCCTCCCCCATACTTAATATCATTTCAGTAGAACACGCCCTCAAATATAGACTTACACATTGCCAAGTTATCTTCAATGCATTGCACCATTTATACTATCATTGGTGGTGCATGAGCTAGCCTATTTCACTGCAAATTGAAAATCATTGAAAATGTCAAAAAACTGTGTTTTATTTACCAAGTGAAAAGTTCACTCATGATGGTTTTAATTTACATTTCTCTGATTACTGTTTAAGTTGTAGTGTTTCTGTCCTTGTTTAGACATTTCATTACTATTAATATTTAGTAAATGTTTGCTCACTACATTGACATTAATCTATGAGGTGCTTATTGATTTCTTAACAGTTCAACTGATGCCATTATATTCTAAAAGCAGTTTTACTTCATTTTGCTGTAAACTATAGTCACAGTTTATTTGACTCCTAATTTGATTTCCTATTCGCTTAAGAGTTGTAAATAAGCATTTGTCTTTGTTATTTCTTCTGTTTTGAAGGCTTAGAAACTGCACACCATTTAAGATGTCTGGTAATTAACTCAACCTTTTTTTTTTTTTTTTCAGTGGATCAGTACCCTCTGTAGTTGGCAGCTTTGCCTTCCTCTCCCACCAGACTGTTCCTTAATGGCAGACTCTACGTCTTTCATCTCTGGATTCACCAGTGCCTAATAAATAGCACTCATATTTACTGGCTTTATGAATGGATGGATGGATGATGATGGTAATAATATAATAATAGCTAATGTTATTTGACTTCTTATTAAGCACTATTCTTAAAACAGTGTTCTAATCACTTTCATAAACATTAACTCGTTGACGCACTAAATTTTCTATCGTTAACTGCATTTATATAACAATCTTGGAAAGAGTCAGAAATCCACTTGATAAGGCCTGCTTTTTTAATGATGGGGCATTAGATTATTGTCCAACTTCTACCTCCACCCCACGTCTTAGAGGATGGCTGCACTGTCTGCCAGCAATTATAAAACAGAGGTATCTGCAAAGTTCTATGAAACTTTAATGGCATCCTCTATCCATTCCAATTCCTGTTGTGAGTCCACTTTCTCACCCCAAGCTCAGATGCCCGAGTCCCGAAACATGTGTGCCATATGGCTGATCACTTCCTATTAAGTTCCCTGTGTCTTTTTCCCTTCATCAGTAAGAAGAAAATAATAGTAGAAACAACCTCATGAGGGCGCTATGAAGGGAAAATGGGAAAGTACTTAGGGTAATGCCTTGCACCTGGTAAGAGCTCAATAACTCTCAGCCATTATCATAAACATCATTATTATATTAGACCCGTTAGCATCACCCATGTATTATTCATTTTTTCTCCTCTGCTAAGCCAGACAAATTTCTGGAAAAAAAATTATTTCATAGCTGCGTGGTTCAACTTCCCCAATTTTCACGTATTCTTCCACATTACAACTGGATTATCATTCATTTATACAGTTTCTCCCATGTCAATGATCTCCTTGTTGCCAAATCCAATGGTCTCCTGCACAAAAGGAAATCATCATCAATCACACTAAACCTGTTCATCCTTCTATTCTCCCTGTCACTACTGCCACAGATCTCAGAACCATTTTTTTCCTTTCTCTTGCCATCTGCCCTTACTGGCAAATAATCATCACATCCAATCCTTCTACTTTAGGGCGACTCTCCCTTTCCACTTCTACTCTCTTGGTTCATGCCATTCCTCTGGGCCTCTAAGAAACAGACAATATTCTCTGGTCTTTTTTATTTGTTTTTTTCTTCACTCATACATTTTATATTTTTTTGTCAGAGTTGTAATTCTGATGATATCATCCAATTTCTACCCTTCTCTCCCCCGCCCCCAAATTCCCTCCATTCCTTTCTATTCATACTTGACCTCTCTCCTTGACAAAGATCCCAGCTCATCCCGCAAGTCCTCAAATGGTCTTTCCTTGTCCCTCCAGCACAGATTAATTGCTTCCTCTTTTATAAATCCCTAGTATTTTATATACTCCTCAATTTATTCAAAACATTCTTTTTATTGCAGTTGTGTATGAAATATCTGTCTCTCCTATTATATTATAAAATATCTTGTTTATCTTTGTGTGACCCACAGTACCCAGTGGAATATGTGTGTTATTTAACTGTTTCAGACCTTTACATTTTCTTCTTTTTTAAAAGAGAAAGCAATTTAAAATATACAGAGAGAGTTGAAATATAATGGGCTTTCATATTTTCTCTGGTACATACCAATCGGGTGACTGTTGAGGAAAGATGCGCAGCCAATCTGAGGTGTTTTATTGATCAGCAAAGCAGAATCCTCACAACTAAGCGGAGGGCTTCTGGAGAGACCTGGAGGTGACACAGGACATGCCTGACCAGGTGCGTGGCTCCAGTACTCAAAAATCATAATTGCAATTGTTAGAAGCAAACATCTCACAAGCATTAAGTAAGACAATAAATGTAGAAGGACTTTGAAAACTATAAAATATGAAACGTATTTCACACAGAAGAGCCCCAGTAATACAATTGGGAGCAGGCAGATCTCAACGAAAGCTTGTGGAATTGAGTCTGCTTTTACTCTCTTTCAAATTTTCTCCGATGAACGAGGTTTCACTCAACTAATTTTGGGTGTATCTAGCCCTTGAGGAGTTAAAATATTATACTGACTAATGCTAAAATGAAGAAAAATATTTTTCTGAAGATTTTCATTTCCTAAGCATTTCTTCAGATTCTTCATTAAAGTAAGCACTTTCTGACAAAATACTCTGGATTTATTACATACAGCTTTCAATGTCACAGGCACCTTAAACAGCCGGAAAAATCTCATCCTAGCAGCAGTTTTTCTTCACAGACACTTTGATGTGATCTCCGCAGTTCCAACTTCATTTGTGCTTACATAAATGTAGTCCAGATTTGATGTTCTCATAATTATTTATTTAGAGGAATTGATATCCATTTTATATTCATGACACTACAAAGGGAAGCTTTCCTCGGAAAACTTCAGAAAACTTAAGTAAGAAATACTTATTTTAATACCATATCAGGAGATTACATGACGAAAGACAAATTATACAATCCTCAGATTATTCCTCAAACACATGACTATTCTGTAAATGACTTGCATCCTCTATGAACACCAAAAACGGTAATCACACATAAGGGGAGTAAAATATCGTAAATTCCCTTCAAATATTTTTATGTGAGAACAATTCCTCAGACTTTTGTAATTCACTGTGAAATAAAATAAGCTTTGTTATCGCACTATAAATTAAATACATAAAGCCATCAAGCAGTAATACTTTGCACAAGCAAATAAAAATGTTAAGGATAGGTGGATGTATTGAACTAAAATTGGTATTTTATCCTTATTTGTAAATACATTCGTTAAAATTTCAAACTTGATTAAATTGCAGTTATTATTCCTTACCCTGCAACCCAAAGACATGTGCATAGTGACAACTAATGTATCCACTGTCAGAAAAAGAAAGGCCCGGCACTGAGAATTTACCAGAAAAGTACCTCTTAGTATGAGATAAGCATTTTGTTTCTCCTCCCATGTCTTTTGATTACGCGAGAATGTGTAAGTATCTGCCACTTCTAGACCCCTTGTAAACTCAAAAATAAAATTTGGGTCGTAAGTTTAATCAATTGTTTAAAATTCCCTGCTTATATTTTTCCTTTTTTCTTCTCTAATCATAAAAAAATAGTGAGACTCTTCTCTCTCAGAGCAATCTCAAAGACTCCGATCCAAATTCCCCATTTATGCTTCAAATTCCCATTGGCAGAGTAAATATTTTTCGACACAAAAAGAAAAAAAAAGTTTTCTCTACCTATGCATGCATCAAGAACTAACAAGTATTTAAACTGTCTTTGGACAACCTGATATTGAACCTTAAGCATTTGAGAAAACATGCATATTATATATATTTTGAAAATTAATATATGGGCTACGCGTTTTTTTGGGCATACAATGAAATTCAAATAGCACTGAATGCTGAAAACAGAAATGATATATTTGGAGTTTTATCTCAATTTCTCTTAAACATTTGCTATCAAAGATTTTTAAATCTTTCATCTATGCTTGGAAAAGTGAGGAAATAGTTCAGCTGATCAGCAGTGTATGGATTCTTACACATACACACAGCTTTATAACAAATTGATCACAGCAAGATTTGAAGAAGAATTTTCTTTCATTTAAAATTATTAGCTACAACTGTAAGAAGTAAGCAAAAGCATTAACCACCTGGGAAAGCCCTTCCCGGTCTCCCCTAAGAACTTATTTGAAAGAATTTTCACTGTTTTTTCACAGGTCAGAAGTAACTTAACATTTACATGACTAGGGACCTTTTCCAAACGTGCTGACAGCTGGTTTTGTCCATCCCTCTGCTACATTTGAACAAAGCCAGTCTATTGGTTGGCAGACAGATGTGCCAACCATAAATCTGTTAATTCCTGGACCCTCCATTTGTACATACAATTCTGCTCAAATTTGGAGAAATACCGGAAGCTCTGAATGAGAAATGAAGCAACGGAAATATCAACTCACCCTCTGACTTTTTATAGGGACAAGAGATTTTAAAACATTTTATTAATAGTGCATACTGATGAAAGGTACAATTGTCTAAGACCTTACTTAGAGTGGGACAGAAAAGCATGAAAACTAGCTCCAATTTAGGTAACAACTGTGTTATTGGTTACTTTTTTATTTTGTCTTACTTTTGCTTAACTTAGCCAGGAACCAACAGCTCTAATATTTTTTCCAATGATAAATGTTTCTTCCCATTTTTTTTTCCATTTCAGATCTATTTATCAGCAAATGATGATGTGTACTTAAGATAATAGCCAACAGTTTTGGAAAACTTTACAAACCCTTCCACTAGTTAATAATCACTATCAGGATAATCAGTTTTTTGCTTATTTTTCCACTTCTGCCCTCAATCTGCAGATTTATGGATTTAACTGTCAACACTAAGAGTACTAAGCAATCGAAAGAGTGTCAAAGTAAAACACCATCCAGAGTAATGTCTGCCTTACAAACAAAGAGTAAGTGTAAATTCATTCACCCCAGGGAGACTGGGCCGTTTACGGAGTTTAACCATGAAGATGCTCGAGTTAATATTGCAGGTTTCCAGACAAGGATTAAGAAATTATTTTATTAGGTACAATTTTGGGGTTGTACCATTTTAGCTTTATTATAAAGGATACATCTGTTAATTGGTGGAAGAACAACAGAGCCCTGAGCCCAGTTCTCTAACAAAAAGTAATTTACTCAACAAATGTTGAGTATTATCCATTATGAGATAGGATACTTTAAGAGAGACCAAAGTAAACATCACTTTAATGATAAATATGCTCTATATTCCTCTAAATTCCAAATTGGAACAAATGAACACCTGAATATAGAGTCAGCCCTGCCCTTAATTCTCCTAAACGGGATATATGCATATTGTCCAAGACCAACAGCTCAGTTTCCTGATTGCATTTTCTGGTCTGTCCATTCTCTTTTCTTTGTGACTCACTTTCAAGAACTACCTTCTACACTTTTGGTTCATATGCAAAGTCATCAGGCTCGTGCCCCCAAATTACTGTCCCCATAGAGAGGTTTTTAAATTTCCTCATATCAACCATCTTATTTGCACACGAATTATTTCCTAAAATCTAATAACCTGATGCCATGCCCTCATAAAAGGCACGATGACTGCCTATTGCTCCCTGCGGAACCTTCTCTGTACTGACAGCCCCACCCGTGTCCTAGACATATCCGGTCTACATCACTCAGGTGCAAAGGCCCAGGCATAATGATATGCAAGGACCATAATAGACCGCAATAAACCAACAAGGCCTAAATTTAAAGGAGCTTTAATAATTTGTACTTTGGTCTTAAAGATCAATTTTTAGTAGTATGTTGGTTCATTACATTCTCCATTATTCTAAGAAAAACTAACAAATAATTAGGATTTGTCCAATAAGCCCTTTCTTATCTTTCTTTGACCCGATTTCAATCCCCTACTTTCATTGTCCTTACCTAGTCCCAGGTGTCCAGCGTCCTGGTGCTGCCCACTAGCAATTCAAAGCACTGACTCCAGCCCCTCTACACCTGTCCTCAAAAGTACAAATTCTATTAGTACTTCCCTTTCCTCCATTCCACTTACATTTTCCCACATATGACTAAATAAAAAATCTGTGACATGCTAGTGGTATTACTATTATTGTCAGCAGAGCTATTCAGATTTAGGTGTCAGAAGACAGTTACTACCTTAACCTCACCACATAGGATATTCAAGGGTTTCCAACCCAACACAAACTCAAGGAACATGTTTCAAAATTGCATTTTTACTGACCACTCTCTAGAGGCCTTCGGAGGAGTTGCTGGTCAACTCAAAGCACAGTGTGCCTTTTCAGTACCTGCCACTAACTGACCTGAGCCTATAGATTTTCACACTAAGTTAGCCAAGATAAGATACTACTGCAACTATTTGAGAAATCATACATGAATTTAGGCCTAACTTATACAACCATTTAGAAGTGGGATTATTATGTTCATGAAGGAAACGTCAATTTGGGATGCACCTTGATTCCGTATGAAACATTCTTTGTTTCCAGAGTCCCTATGACATCTTGATTTGGTTTTCTATTCTTTGATAACCGGTCCACATTTGGGCAACCTTTTGCTTATGTAATATGAGAATTCTGGAACAGGTTTCAGAAGCACATCACTACTGAAAAATAACTATCTTTTTCTTAGGTTGCACACTTAATCAAAAAGCCTCAATGTTCTTTACAAGGGATTCATATCTTTATTTATTTATGTATTTTTTAAAGGCTACTCAAGTGTGAGTGGAGAAGGAACAAGGGACTCTGCAACTGGTTGTCATCAATTAGTTGTAAACACCATTGCACTTAGACCAGCCAGGATTCATACCTTTATAAAAGTAAGCATTATCTCTTCCAACAGATAGATCTTTTAAAGCTTTTTTAGTCCATGAAATTTTCCCAAATCTCAAAAATAATGACACAACAGTCCTGTCAAGTTCAAAGTAACAACAGTGCTCACTATGACTCCATATCACAAGGATAATCTACAAGAAGGAGATTATGTGAGAAGCTGTGGTGTTATCAAAGTAAAATATAGAAAGGGACTTCATCAGGGTCAACATGTCAAGATAAAGCAGAGAAATGTCAAATAGACATGCTCATGCCCTATTTAACTTTACTAGTTAATTTACAAAGTGTAACTCCATTTTCAGTTGGATGTGGGTTTGGAATCAAACACTCAGCTAGCTTTACATGAATATGTCTGTGTATGTGCATATGTGTGTGTCAAAAATGATCACTATTTATAGATAACATTTAAGTTTTATATCCCAATGCTTTAGCTATAGTTTTAGGGAATTGATCTTTCTTAACTATTAAGAAAACATCCTAGCGTGGAAGTAAATATAAATGTACTTAAAATATAATACAATGAAAGATCATTTAAGTGTGAACATTAGTATGTTTCATTATATTTTAAAATGGAATGTGGTTTTGGCTGAAGGAGAAATTCAGTGAACAAGAAGTCATTAAGGAGCTTTATTTTATTGTTTTTAAGACTAGTCAAGTGCAGTAGTAACAAGGGGGAAAGAGGTGAACAAAGAGTTCAGTCTGCAACTGACTATGAACAATCAAGTAAGATAACTCACTACCTTCTGACCAGCCGATGAGCTTTAAATTGTATGGTTTGGGGCCAGGCTCTGTGGTTCATGCCTGTAATCCTAGCACTCTGGGAGGCCGAGGTGGGAGGATCGCTTGAGGCCAGGAGTTCAAGATCAGCCTGAGTAAGAGTGAGACCCCGTCTCTACAAAAAATTAGCCAGATGTGGCTTCACGTGCCTGTAGTCGCCCCTACTTGGGAGGCTCAGGCAGGACGATCACTGGAGTCCAGGTGTTTGAGGCTGCAGTGAGCTATGATGGCACCACTGCACTCTAGCCGGGGTGACAGAGCAAGACCCTGTCTCAAAAAAGAAAAAATTCTATGGTTTTATCTGCCTTTTCTATTCTATGTGACCTTTACCATGTGATTTCTCCATTCCCTGTGACCATTATCCCAGGGAAGATCATAGTCACCCACTAGGCAAAGCATTACGAACCTAATAAGGCCTTAGAAATTTGCAAGAAAAATTCAAAAGTGCTTCTCATTTTTTTTTATCTTATCAATGACATGTCAGATTTCTGACTCAGATTCCCCAAGTTGTTTTGGTGAAACTTTTGGCCTCTCATCACTATTTTGTCTACTGCCCTCTTCTGCCACTTCAATGGTGTGCACAGGCCCAATAAGAAAGACTTTCCATGCCATCACACCCCATGAATTCACCAACACCACGGAGGGAGCAGCCTGTTTCCCAGAGAAGTCAGTGGCAGTATTTCAAAGCTCTGAAAGAAACCACAGTGGCATCAAGAAATATTTAACTGGAAAAAAAAAATTAAAAGTTTTCACTCCCCACTAGACTGAAACAGTGTAGGGTCATTTATTTTTAAAAAAGCGTTCGTGTGTGAGATATGGTGAGACACCATATGCCTAGTGAGCCACTCCTCTTCTGGCCTCGAATTGGAAATCTCATGAGAGGACACTTCATCGGGCGCATCCTTAATGATAAGGTCAAACAAAAAATGGGTATGCAAAAGCGTAAGTCCTGATACAGAAGGAATAAGAGCATGACTCAAGTTAGGGGTTTATTTGGAAGGGGAGCTCAGGAAAAGACGACACCATAAAGATAAAACCCCACATGGATATGTTTGCCCTAGAAAAAGTAGCTGTCAGTTACTCTAAGGTTTTGGAATGTAAAGCATTTGAAGCTAGGAGGGGACAAGAAACACCATACAGAAAAAGTATCTGAGCACTATTAATGAATGCAAGAGAAATTCATAAAGCTTTCCCACTTTCAATCAAAATAAGGACAAGTGACTATCCTCTGGCTATTTCTGACAGGTTGGTGAGATAGATGAACAAGTACAGCAGGAGATACAAAGGTGCAAATAAAACTGTGTTATCTCCAGAGTGCACACATACTGCACTGCCCACATTGAAATGCTAAGGCGGTAGGGGACGCCAGACCACTCATTTTCTAATGGTCTAGTGAGGGCTGTAGGACACTCAGCTCTGTCCACTGTGAGGAGAGCAGGCATCCACCCTGCAGCCTGTGCTCCGCAAAACTTGGCATCAGCTGGGTATCAGCACCTCCAAATTCCAAGTGGGTTGTGTCCCTTTGACTCGCCAGCTCAGAAATGACTTGACTGGCCCAAAGTGGTACCTTTTAAAGTAGTATGTTTAAACTCTGCTAGAAAACTTCAGGAAAAGTCTGCATAACCAAACTTAATGCCTTTTAAAGTACTAAACTAAATAGCTATAAGGTTTCTCTCTTTCTCTTATGTGCCTGTGAACACAACCATGCACAAGCACATATATACATACACAAATTCATTTTTAAAATATCTGTCTCATATGTCCATTATTTATAGTGTCTTCCAAAAATATTTTTTAAAAAATACCATATATCTTTAATTTTTAAGAGAGAAATGTGATCCTCCTAACAATGCCTTATATATAGCCCTAACAGTGCAAAATATCACACTGTGAAAAGGAAAAAAAAAAACATGGTATAAAATACTTTCCAGGAAAATCAAATGTTCAACTTTGAGTTCAAAATTAAATCTTTAATTTTATAAATTAAATTTATAAACAGGGTAGAATTCACTACCACTAGGACACTCTTTCTGTAAAGCATAGAAAACACTGAGTATATTTTTATAAGTATGAACACTTACCAAAAAAAGAAACATAAAGCTTCCAAATGCCTAGCCTACATCATGTATTGATTTGGAGGAAAAGCTGCAAGCCCAGGCATGCATTCACTTCTTTATTCAGTATTTCCTCGGGATAACATCAAGTGACAATCCCCCCAACAGTACTGGGAGAGTTTTTTAATTGCACTCTTAAAAGCACTAAGTATTCCTAACCAATTTTTCTTAAATTTCTGAAAAATTATATAACTCCATTTAATTTTCATTACTGCAAGTTTTAGTAAATATCTATTAATAGAAAGAAAATGAGAACGATGTTAACATCCATAGGCAGTTGATTCTTATAACGAAGTCATGAAGCAGTTGGCAGCGCAAGAAGAGAAGAATCTCTTGAGGAGATCCGAAGGGGGCCTGCTTCCCTTTCCATAAGCTGATGATTCGGAAATCTCAATTTCCAACCAGAATACCCATGATTATTTCCTCTCAGAGAAATTACAATCCCCCAGTTTAATCTCCATTCCTTCTGTCCTTTTTTCCTTTCTTCTTTTGTGTTGCTCTCTCTCTCCCCCCTCTCTCTCTCTAGTAAATATTATATGCTAGACTATAAATTCATGTATGCAGGCATTTTTGTCTTGCAAGTACTTAGTGTCTGGCACGTAGTAGGTGCACAATAAATATTTAATGAATTGAACTGAATATGCCCATTACTGGGAAGACAGTAACAAATAAGACACAGTTCCTGCTCTCAAGGCAGCCACTATGTGAGGAAACCAACAAGGTTATCATATAAACATATGCCTGAATTATAGAAGGCACGCACAAAATGTTCTTGGAATACCAACAGGCAGCACAGTAACACTACTCCTATATAGAAAGAGTGTCTTGGGAAATATCCCAGAGAAGATGTTTAGCTTGAGTTATGAAACAGGTGTAAGAATTAGTCAAACAAACGAGGCAAGAAAGGGCCTTCCAGGTAGAGGAAAACAGGACATGTAAAGACATGGAGTATGAGATCACATGTTGCCTGCGGGACTACAGAGGGCCTTGTTCAGAGATGAAGGTGCAGAAGTCATCAGGCATAAGGGCAAAAGTGTAACTGAGGGAAACCTTCGAAGAATTTCTAACAAGGCAGTAACCTGATCTAGATTGTGAACCTCAAAAGAGAGTTCTGCGATCTTGGGAAGGACTGGAGGACTGGGGCCAGATTAAGGATTAATTCCATTTGTTTAGGCAAAAAATGAGAAGAGCTTGAACTAAAGCAATAGAGGTGTTTTGGAAGCAAAGGGAGTGAATAAAAGAGCTGTTAAGAAGACAGACTTGGCCTGCTTGAATGATTAGAAGGAGGAACTTAGAGCAGAACAGGGGTATGTGGGCTCCATGTGAGTTTTTCTAACTGGGCAACTGAGAACCTCTGAGACCATGGATAAAGAATAGGAGAGTATTCTTTACATTCTTAATATAAGAATTTAAAATCTAATATGAGGATACTATCTTATTCTTAAAATAGGGTAGCAATCTTTTAAAAATATATAGGTTCTGCTGTTTGGGGAGGAGTCAGTTTGGGTCATGAGTTTGAGGTTGGGATTTAGGGTATCTGATGGAGACGTGGAGGGGACAGCTGGAAATATAGGTAAAGAGATGGAGACCGAGCCCTGAGCTGGATGAAAACCATGTGAAGTTATGGCTAAAGTCATGGTGGATAAAGGCAAGACAGGAGATAAGCTATTCCAGAGAGAGAGAGAGAGGAGAGAGAAAGAATAAAGGAAAGGACAGAATGCAGAAAATAACTGTTGAATTAATGAGAGGACCAAAAACACCATCCTGGGAAACCTCAACATTCAAAAATAAAAGAGCCTACGGAAGCAGCTCAGAAAGTGACACTTGTGTATTTTTTAACAGACCCTTATGATTTTTAGATAGAAAATGTATTTGACTGAATTTGACAGTTCCTTTTTCAATTTTGAAGTATCAAAGAAAGCTCAATCTTTTCTTTAAATTACATTAGTAAATGATACCATCATTGATTTTCGTAAATTCCTCTATCTTGCTGGTTACCACATCACATTTTTATATAATGAACATCAAAGCTAACCTTTCAAAGCAAGCAAAGTAGGTGTCCTCGCATAGCACTTATAAATGACACATCTGGGGGTCAGTGTCAGCCCAAATTAGTTCACGTTTGCAAAAGCAATGCCGCTCACAATCTATCTATAGAGCGTTTCCCCCATTCACTCTTCATATAACAAACAGCAACAGCACACTGGCATCTAATTAAGTAAGATGAGACACAAATGAAACCCAGATGACTGAAGAGGAGGATCAATATATTTCAATATAAATAGAAAATATGAATTAATTTTCCAATCTATCAGGTCAAATCAGCAGGAGCACAGGCCATCTGATTTAATGCCCCTGAGAAGTTATCCACAAATAACAAGATGTTCCCAGGATTTTACCAGGCAATAAGAAAAACACTTACAGAATGACTGAGTAGGTAATCACCAAATAGACCATTTCCAGATGGGATTTTGAATTTGAGCCCCTCACCTGTCTTCCTCCTCCTCCCCATCTAGAACCCTGTTGACAGTCATCATTTACAAACCATCTTAGAGTGATGAATCACACCTTCACGTCTGCTCTCAGATCCACATCCTTCCAGGACAGGGAAGATGGTCTTCAAGGAAAAAGTGTATCGAGTGGTGAACACCTGGGGAGCCTGGGTCCCTACTCTACACTCACAGCAGGGGCTTGCTGGGGTTTTATTTAGTTATTTATTCATTTATTTTAGAGACAGGGTCCTGTTCTGTCATCCAGGCTGGAGTGCAATGGCGCCATCATAGCTCACTGCAACCTCGAATTCCTGCCGAAGCTTCCCGAGTAGATGGGATTACAGGCGCGTGCCACCATGCTTGGCTAATTATTTATTTTTCAATTTTTTTGTAGAGACAGGGGTCTCCCTATGTTGCCAAGGCTGGTCTTGAACTCCTGGCCTCGAGTGATCCTCCCACCTAGGTCTCCCAAACTGCTGCAATTATAGGTGTGAGACACCATGCCTGGCCTTGCTGCGGTTCTAAAACTTGTCACGGCTACGGTTTTAGCACTCTAGCAGATTTACCCTAAACAGAAGATTCCTTGGGTTTTGAGGGAAAGAATCTGCATCTAGTAATATGGAAATGAAACTAGTCTAGTAGTAGAATTAGAGTCCAGAAGTTTAGTTAGTTAATTAGCATTTCAAATTCCCTAAGGTAGGGAAAGGGTACCCTTGCCAGTTTAATTTCTTCAAAGGGTAGCAAGCACCCTTCTTTACTTCTTTGTATCTCTCATAGTCTTAATAAGCACTAATTGAATGAAATAAATCATTGCACTCTCAAGTGGTAGTTGACACTATCTTTGTGAAGTACACAGCATGGGAAAGGCGGGAACCTCAGGGAACTTACACTAATAGTCAGTTTTTCTTTCCAAAAAGCAGTGTCTGAACTTGAACACTGGGTTTATTTTTGTTCCAACCTAAGTCCATACTTAGTAATTTTTAGGGATAAAATTTATTTCCTTGTTAGGAAAAAGGCTATTGTGTCACGTAGATCCACTGAACCTTGTTAATTTCATTATTTGGCATGCCTAGTTATATCCTCAGGCATTTTAATTGCTATTTTATAGCCTTTAAAAATCTTTTTCCTGAAAATGAAAATCAATTAAGTAGATTTGATCATCTGTGGAGGATTGATAGAACAAAAAACTGTTATGTAGTCCTTATGAACCTTATAAATTTATTTTAAGTGGAAAATAAACTAGGTTGCATAGATTTATTATGTAAATTAATTTACTTCTAATGTACACCAGAGCATTTTATAGGCATAGTAGATGCCCATAAATATTTCATAAACAAGTGAGTAAATGAATGACTTTCATTACTTTTCAATGCGTCAGGATAGCGACGGTCCTGCTCTCTCATTCACAGTGAAAAGTCTAGCTCTGTAGCATAAAGTCTGGATCAGAGATTGGTTTAAAAGAAACTCCAACGTCCATTAAAAGTAACATGTCATGATTTTCAATATAACATCAATATGTTGCAAATGCTTTTATATGGTTGACTTAATATTGAAAGTAACTGAGATCTCCTCAGCGATTTTTCTCCTCTCATGCTCTGCAAACTCCTTTCTCATAATAAATTCACCTCCTGTAGAAAAATCAATGTACTGGGCAACATTCTAATGCTAAAAAAGAAAACAGCACAAAGCTGAACTCCAATCAGGCTTTTGAGATATATAGATGTATTTTCCCCCACATATATATGTTTTATATATATATATAAAAAAACATACACACACATCTGATGTGTGCGCATATATATGTATCTGGGGTGTGTGTGTGTGTGTGTGTGTACACATATATATATCTAGAAGGGGAAAAAGAAAACTGATTTTAGGTATGGAAACTGCCTTTTAAAATTGGGTCTACCAAGTTTAATGCCTAGCCAGTTATCTATACCAATGTTTAACGGTCACGTGAAAACCATACCTATTAACTTGTAAATCTTGTACCTATCTTGGACAGATTAATAATTCACAAGTGTCTATAAAACTATACGCATTTTGGGGCATCTATTTACTTAATCTGGAATCGAATGTAGAAGTTTTAAAAATATGTAAAGTTACAAGTTTCACTTGTTTTTATACAGTGCAAAAATATTTAAAAGACTGGGTGTTTACTTAGTCAAATGGTTTTACACAAGTTGAGCATTTATTTCATTTCATTTTAATCCAATGTTTAATAAGTTTAAGAGCATAAAGATGGCAGAATTCATGTGTAGGAAGTTTGGGAAAATTTAAATGAATTACCATTGAGACATTAGAGGAGAAAAAAACTCCCAAAAAATGATGATGGGCAAAAATACTGACAGAAGGGAGAAAATAATTAAATGTAAAGAAAAGAAAAATGCAATCAGACTAACCAAATAAAAATACCAGACATGAAAAATCAACACATTGTCATCAGTGTAAAAGAGCAAAGCACAGAAAATATGTGCCTCACATATGAGCTTTACACTGTAAAATACCGAGGAAAATGCTGTGAAATGCATTCAATAAGCATTGGTTAATAGCAATTCCATCCTGGTTTTATAGCATATGTTATACCGGGTATGACTATTAGATCACAGCTAGCTTTTCTGATCTAGTTTGAGGTGCAGTATTATAGTAAATCATGATTAGACTGAAATAAATCACAGATAAAGACTTAAGCATCGTGTATTAAAACCTTACTTGCCAGATTCAATTCAATTCAATTAGTATTTGTCATCTTAAACTTTGTACTCAGGGATAATGGGTTTTAAGTCCCTTTGTTAACTTCCCTCTTACCCAGAACTATCACTATTTACATTCGGCAGGCCTAATGATAAAAACCGCTAGATTTGCTCAGGCAAAGGAGTTTTTAGACGTGTAAAGAGCTGAAGAAAAAACAGAACTGTATTTATTCAAAGGCAAGTTTCAGAATCAGTAATATCAAATATACCTTAAATTGCATCAAGATCCATCACAAACCTTTTGCTCTTGGACCTAGTAATTTGATTTCAGGAAATCCAAAAATTTGTTATAGAAATAACCCAAAACTCAGTAGAAAAAATTCTGGGCACAAAGCCCTCATGTGTATATTTACAAAAGTGAAAAACATGAAACAACATAAATATTCAGTGACAGAGCAACAGCTAAGAAGACCATCTTAAATCTTCTAGGTAGGCTATTATTCAGCTACTAAAAATGATTATAAAGTAATATGGAGATTGCCTACCATATAAAGCTAACAAGGAAACACCATACACAAATATGTATATCATATGTAGAAAAATGCACATAAGTATAAAAGTCTGGAAAGAAATTTATCAAAGTGATTGATATGGTTAATGTTGGCATATTAAAATTTTTGTAGTTGTTTGGTTAACAAAGTTAAATTTTATAATGGAAAAGAAAACTAAGAGGGAAAATGTTACTTTTAGTAATCTTTTGGTAAGATACCAAGTAGTATAAGATGAAAACATCTTCCCTTTCAAGTATTCCCATGACTAAATTTTATTGCATCTATTTTTTTATTTCATTTTATTCAACAAACATGTACGGAATGTGTGCTATGTACTGTCCCTTGCCCTATACGCATTTCACTCATACTCCAAAGTGCTAGTCTCCTGACATTCCCTATTAAATACAAAGACTATCTTTTTCCTTTAAAGTAGCTCCTATGCTATGATTCCTGACTCCTTGTCACTTCATAGCCAGGTCATATCTTGCACTCTGAAATATCTATTCAAACGGCACCAGACTAAGACTAGTGTTGCTAATTGTTTATATAAAATAGTCCACCACCATTTCTGAAATGGAAAATACTGAACTCCTGCTCTTGCACCTGCTACTGTCAGAACCCAAGAGGGCTGCAGAAAGAAGCAGCCTCCTCCTGTGACCCTTGCCACTGCCTCCCTTCCTTGGATAATATCATGGCAGACTGAAGTTGATGATGATCCATCTCCTCTCATAAACCTTTCAGAGCATGTGCTTGTAGAGTCAGGGTCAGAGATGGAGCAGGAAATGCAGGGAGTGAGGAGGAGTCCACCATTTGGGGTGGCAAACTTTCTACCCTTCCCTTCATGTGAGACACAAGAATGATGACAATGAGTTTTACAAACCTGTTCCTGTGGCTTCGACCAATTTAATAACCTCATGTGTGCAAATCATAATACAATTCAAAAATAATCACCAAGGACCCTAAATGGCTAATTTGCTGGGCACTCTTTGGACTTTTATGATTAGATTTTTATCTTGCGTATGTGAAAATGCTGATTGTTTCCTCTTTCTTAGAACATCCTCTTTTCTTTCAGCAAAACCATTCACTCCTGGTTTTCGTCTTGTCTTTCTGGATGCCATTTCTCAGGCCCCTCCTTCTACCTGTCTCTTAAATGTTGGTGCTTCTCAAGGTTCCATCTTGTCTCAGTCTCTTAAGATCATCATCTCATTGGCTATTTCGCACCTGCCATTCCAAGTCCACTATCCCACTATCTGCCTTTTTCTAGCCTGCTCTGGGAACCAGGAGGATGGTCTCTATGGAGCCCCAAAGCATTTCCTTGCCCTTTGGCTTCATGATGGATTTGGCCAATGGGAGACCAAAGATCAGCATGCAGGAAGACAGGGAGGTTATAATGTGCACTCCCCAGGCTCCTTTCCTGCTAGGCCACGGTTGGCAGTGGCTAAGTTCCCCTCTCCTACAGCCACATAAACAGATTCAACTTCTGCTTCCCCACATCATGGTAAACAAGCCTTCCATTCAACCCTCCAGGCCTAGGAGTGGAAACGGCTCTCTGTTGTTGCTAGTGCCACTGGGTTTCATCATCTCAGTTGGTTTTCCAAATTCTGCCCACAACTTTTATGAATAGTCTTATCATCAAATTCTCCTTAATTACCTCATTTGAGTGTGACATCTGCTTCCTGCTGGGATCCTGCCTAACACTCCCTCTTATTCTCACTGAGTTTTAATTACTGCCATATGATAATGACTTTAAATCACTATGGCCCAATCTCTTTCCAATTTTCAAACCTGAATTGCAAACTGCCTTCTAAATATTCTCAAACAACTTCAAATTAATATGCCCCAAATGGAGCCCACCTCCTTCACTCACCTCTGCCTACCCCCCCAACCCATTTCTCAGCCTGTATTTAGAAAACAGACAGCCGTCCACTCACCTGCACAATCTAGAAAATTGCCAATTATCCCCATTCCTCACTCTAACCTGTTATCAAGTACTCTTGGTTCTACCTCCTGTATCATTCTTAATTGTATTTCCCCCCCTCCATCTGCACGGCCTATACTTTAGTTCAGAATCCACCCTCTTTATGTTGTACAGGAACCTCTGTTGTTGTCTCTCACCAACAAGGTTGTATCCAACTTGAGGAAAGAAACTATTGCCTGCTGTATACACTAGTAAGTGCATTGGCTGAATGAGTAATTGAATGAATGAAATATAAAATGAAGATGAAAATCACAGAATTTCACTTTTTTCCATAGGTCTTACAAATAGCTCTAATCACTTCAACCTGCACACACACACACGTGCACACACATACATGTTTAAGAGTTAACTTAACCAACTAATGTTAATTTTGTTTTGTTTTGCTTGGGGTATTTTTGGGGGAGGAGAATTCAAAGCAATGGTGTGCTAGAAAGTAATTAACAACTGGCTTCAAAGGGGGTAGGGAGCCAAAGCTCTGATTTGTAGCTTCTACCAATTTCCATGGTGAAAATATTCCCATTATTTCCTATAAAAAAGTCAACACTCCTGAATGAATATGGCCTGCAAGGCCCTATGTGATCTGGCCCCCACTGTCTTCTTTAGTTTAACATCCCACCACCCTCCCCCTCGGTGTCCGTGGGTTTCTTTTAGGCCGTTGAGTGGTGTCTGCACACACTACTTCTTTTGGTAGGAATGCTCTCCCCTAATTTCATATAAACTCTGTCTTCTGTGACTAGGTGAGCCTGTCTCAGAGCACTGTGGAGCTCTCCTTTGTGACATTTATCACAGTTACAAATGTGTACTTTCTCTTATGACTATTTGATTAATGTTGCGCTCTCTCGCTAGTCTGTATGTCCCAGAGGGAGAGGCTGTATCTGTTTCTACTCAAGTGTTTGGCACAAAATAGCTACTTCATAGGTGTTTGTTGAATGAATGAACAAAATGCCATGTTCATTTCAGTCTCCACGTCTTTAAAGATTGGTCCCATTCCTGAAGTGACCTCATACCCCACCAACCCCGCCACAAACGCAAATCTATTATAATATTTCTTTCCATGCCTGGCTTAAAATCCATTATTTTACTCAACAAATATTCATTAAAAAATGATTATGTTCCAGATCCTGTGCTAGGGACAAGGACTATATGGCTGCATAGGATCTTAGCAGCTTCCATGAGGAATGCCTGTTCTAGCCAGGAGGATACCCCACTAATTGCCGTGCCATATGCCAGGAGCACTGACAGAGCTACAGCTGACATCTATGAAAGCACATTGGAGAAACAAATTAACAGTCTCTGGATGTTCAATAAAACCTCACAAAGAAAAAGGCATTTGGCTTAGATTTTTAAGACTTTCTTCTTTTAATGTTTTCCTATTTCTTAGAAAAAACTTACGGTAATAATATGTATTTTTTAAAACCTACTACATATTGGGCTTCCACTTTATACCAGTCACTCTTATGGAGGCTTTTTATAAATTGCTAATTTAATCCTACCTCGGAATCTTTTTTGACTTGAAATTTTAGCAACACAGATTTATAATAAAAATTCCACTCAAATATATAATGCATGGTTGTTATTTAAATTGTTTCACTTAATGTCTTGGCTTCCTAAAATACTGCTCAAAAGCTGCAATCTGATATTGCATGTTTTCTGCGTTCCCACTCTCCACCCTCTTCCATAGTGCTGTGCTAGACACAGGCAAAGTGGTTAATAGATACCTTTGGATAAATAGAATCCAGGTGGTCTCTGAGTATATGCGGTAGAGAGAGTTTCTACTACAGTCGAAGTGTTCCACAAACAAGTTATCATCATCTTGAAAGTTCTAACTTCTTAATTGCATATGATTTTCTTGTAAATGCAAAAATATGAGGATCAACATTGCACACCTGCTGTACATAGTTTTTAATGCACGTCCTTAAAAAGACCAAGAAAAAAAAAAGAGAAAGAAAATAAAATTTCTTTGGAATTTCAATCTATTTCCCATGGATTCCCTAGAGACAGGCACTGTGCAGGTGCCTCTGACATGCTTTACTTCCTTGAGTCTTAGCTACAGCCCTGTGACATTGAAATTGACATTGCCATCTCCAACGGATGGACAAGAAAGCAAGGATCAGACAAATTTCATGAAACCTGGACAAGACCAAACAAGACTGGCAACCTGGAACGTCTGATCTTTGAAGCCCACCCTCTACTACCATATTTTCTTCATTGCAAAACTATCTCCCCAATGAATTGTTTTATATGATCATTGCTTTCATGTGTTAGATGGATTTTTTCCTTATCAAAGTGCTTCACAAGTTATGATTTTTATAAAAACTTTATCTTCTTAAATGCATGAGATTATCTTATAAACATGCAAACGTGAGGCTCAGCATAGTAAAACTGCAATGTGTATTTTCCAATGCTTGCTCTGAAGAAACAAAGTAAAATAGGGAAAGGACAAAACATAAAGTAAAAGGAAAGACTACTTATTGACATCTCAGACACTCCCTAAGTACATAAACTGGGAGAGCCACTTTCGTAGGACTTAAAGGTCTAGAACTTTAAGTTACTGCACAGAATACAACTCTCAAACCTCAGCTGAAGTCAACAGCAACAGGAAAAACACAGTCTATGCCCAAGTATTGTAATCTCAAAACTTCCTTATGGTATTGCTTATTCTTGCATTAAGTGAAAGTATTTTGTAAGACATAAAAGAAAGATAAACTTTCCCTTTTTTTTTTTTTGCCATAATCAGTAAGCTGTTTCTTGCATCATTTATTGCCTCTCAGCTAAGGTGTCCCATGGCCCCCATTTTCCTGTAATGTTATCTGTGTTATCACTTTAACGGTGACATCATCTAAGGAGCATAATTGCCTCTGAGTGCCTTACAATGATTGGATTTTGCACATTCCACCGTGTAATATAAATTATAACCTGCATTCTCAACAAGTTAAAAAAAAAAGATTTAAGCATATTCTTTAGCCCAATAAAAAAAATCTGGCATCAGTATGGTGTGGTTTGGCAAAGAAGACTAGAGACCGTAAAACTAGCCTAATACAGAGAAACGGACAGAAAAAGAAAACATTAGAGACGAAGCGTTCCATAGCTTCAGTTTCACACTGATGGTTAGAATTTCTGAATAAAAGGTTAAGAACACTTACTTAATATTGCCTAAGCCATGTTATGGAGGTCAAATCAAGAGTGACAGATCAGTTAATATCTTTAGAGAATAAAGAAATTATTTTTCATAAACAGCAAGTCGCACATACAGAACATATATAAAAGCAGTACACAAATATAGTTTAAAAAAACTAACATTTTTGCAGGGTACTTTAAAGGGGAATTTAACGTTTAAATGTAATTGAATGATAAATATTTATCAGCCAAAAAGATATGTTAAGCTTATAAAACCAAATGCAAACTTATACCCCCCAAGTCATTTTACTCTAATGCCAAAGGTCAATGTCCCCAAGTAAAGAACTTAAAACATTATGGCATTTCATACAAGGGAATCAGAAAATGAAATGGGCATATGAGCTTACTACTTATCACTAATGATGCCATGTTTCCAAGATAACTGCATACTCAACCTGAAAATTAAGAGTTACTAAAATCAGAAAGAATTTTTCACAAGCATTCTAAACATACAGCATAACCTTGCCATTTTATGACAACCCAATGTATATTATGCCTTTTAAATACACAATAAATGTTTGTTGAATAATTAAATAAAGGTTGGTTCAGTCTTTAAAAAAATATTAAATTGGGATACATTAATATTTATCTCCTTTTTGAAAAAACTAACTCTGCCTAGCACACTACCTATTTTAGAGATTTTATGCACTCTTTATAGCCTCTTTTTGCCTTTTTCTCCATTAAAAACAAAAATTCTTAAATAAAATGGAATAACTTACAAGAGAGTAAATAAAGTTACAAAGTGACCACCAGACCTACAGGTTAAATATGAGAAGGGTGACAAATTTATATCATGGTGCTCTGGTGTTTTGTTGTTTTAATATCATAATATGCTTATAAAAGTTTAATTTTCTTTTTTTCCTTAAAACTAAAGAAATATTGAGGTAAAAGATACATTTAAACTTTGACCATCAGCATCAAACTTATTAAAATAGAAAAACTGGGAAAGCAGGCATAGATTTCTCAGAGGATTTACATTGAAATCAATACCTATCTATCAGTGTTAAAAGACAGAGGGTATTTTTAATAGTCTTACTCAGAATGAGGAAAAACTGGAAAAACCTCCTAAGATTTCTTATTATGAAATTCATTTTTAGGTCAAAATGTAAATGTTCCTTACAGCGTGTTGACACTATTAAGTTTACAAAAACTGAAGGAATATCTAGCTCTGTGACTCTCAACCCTACTGTGAACAGGGATACCCTGAAGAACTTTTCAAATCGATTGAAGCAAAATTTCCCAGGTAGAGTCAGGGCATCTGACTTGCTCAGAAGCTCTACAAGTGGTTTGAGAACTGCAGTGATGCACCTGTTCATTCAGCATGTGCTCTCTGGTGCCCCTGTGAATGTATTCCCAGGTGCCTACCACTAAGGCACTGAAAAAGCAAAGATGCAGAAAACGTTAAGTCCTTGTCTTTAAGGAGGGGAAACAGCTGAGTACAATAAAGCATGGTAAGCATTAAGAGAGCAGTAAGTTAACAGAGCGCTTTGGAGTGATGGAAAGGGAGCCGTAAACCAGATGGGGTTAAGTGAGACAGTGCAAGTCTCCATAAAGAGAAGCCTTCTAACTCTCCTCCTCAAACTACAGGCACAGTTCCTCATTGGGCCTGAGCTAGGGCAGCAAAGACCTAGCCTTAAACCATGTTAGAACTTTCACTGTTACATGGAGCATACCAGTCTAATGACTAAATTGAGTCCGTGTGTATCACAGGAAGACCAGAAAGTCACTGGACGGCCGAATGTTCATACAGGGGCAGGGAAATGATCAGTCTCACTAAGAGGACACAAAGAGGTGATGGAAGAAAGATACAAATAAAATTGCTTTATATTGGCACCACACAAGTTGTGCTTATTCAGATCAACGGTTCCCTAGACAAGCTACTATAAAATAAGACCATGAACAATGACACCATACCTAGGGAAAAGGCTGAAGGTATTTTAATTTTGATCTTTATGTGTACTAAACTGCTCTTCAGTCACATCGTGATGGGTACATATTGACACTGCTAACATTTAATTTTACCGAATGCTGGAATATATGAACAAAATGGACCACAGAATCCCCAAGTCTGAGAGCTTTAATCAAACACAATCTGATTCTTCTTTTAACTATTATACTTCAAAATAACAGGTAGATGTACTAAATATCCTCATATATTCTTCTCCTGTGATTTCCTAACATCAAATCTTAGATCCAATTGTATATACTGTCACAAACGGAAATAAAAATCCAAATGCCAAGAAAAGTTCTATCTTCACATGATTAAAGATACGAAAAACATAACACTTCTGTCTCTTCCAAAAAGGTTAATCTGTAAGAAAGGTTGGGAGATCTTGGTACTAAAACGACTATAATAAGTAGACTGTACTTACAAAAATCCTATCGAGTGCTGGACATCTGAAGTCAGATCAAGTCAAATCATCAAATTCATTGAGGCAATATTATGGATGATGGAAAGAAGGAACAGATGTGTCTGCCTTCACAAAGAAACATATTAACATAGAGATATGTAATACTAGGACCTTTAGACAAGAATGTGACTATTAAGTCTTGCCTTTCACTTCCTTCCCTCCTGCTTTAACCCTGTGTTTCAGACACACTGAGTTCTGCCCCCTCCGCCATCCCCAAATGCACCTACCAGGGCATCTCAGCATGTCCTCTATAAACAGCATCTCTGCTTCTGAGAGCCTACAGATCCTTCGAGGTCTATTTCAAATGACACGCTCATGCTAAGTACACACTGGATTTTCTCCCTCCTTCCAATGAGGCCCCATCCAGTTACTAGAATGAGGTCACCAAGAGTGCCTAGGCATCGGGTGAAGTGGCAGCAAGGGAACCAACCATTCAAAATGACCGATTATCACGGGCACTGTTTACCTTCACAGGAGTTACACTTTGCCCCACTGCACTATCAATAGCAATAGAAATTTTCCCTGAGAAACACTTTGAGGGCAAAAAGAAGAATACATTGAAATTTTCAGTTCCCTTGGTTTTCTAAGAAGCAAACAGATTTTAAAGAACTGTGCGGTTAATAATGAAAAACTTTCCAAGGTTTTCAAGCAACATCGAAACATTGCTAAAAGTTATGTCAAAAACTTGATTTTAAGCATCTCTTAAAAATATAGAAGATCTGGCAGTAGAGGGTCAGCATTCTTTGTGGTATTTTTAAGACAGGCTCAAAGTTAGCAGTGCATGACCTTCAGAAGGGCAAGCAGCCAGAGTCCTATCCCACGGGATACATCTGCATCTCATGGCCCACTGCCTCTCTGCTGCAGGCACTTCTGGTTCAACCCCTAAATGTATATATGTTTCAGCAAACCTTATGAAACGTGGAGTTAATAGAGCAGGCATTACAGTCTAGGAAATCTGACCCTTAGCTTCATAGAAATAAAGATGTATCAAGATGTATTGGCATCTTATCTTATATATTTTTTTATCTCAGAAACAAATGTTTGGTGATGGTCAATTTAAAAATCCACTGAAAAGGGAAACAAATATGTTAGAATTGGTTATCTGCTATCAAATAGTTATAACAAAATTTATGACCTGGGCTATTTTTTCTTTTATTGTGTTCATTTGTCCAGGGTAAAAGATTTGCCCTATTTTTCAAATTGTCTTTAGTTAAGAGGGGAACCTTTGGAACTCAGAATTAATAAGTTAATTCCTTCTCAATGTCTAAACTTTTAAATTAGGAATATTTTAAACAGGTGTCTTTAAATAGTTTAACTTCTAACACCAAATCACATTCTAAAGATATATACATATGCAGGTGTAAAACTTAAGAGAAAAAGCAAAAAATAAAACAAATTAATCTTAATTTCTCAATCTCATATACTGCCTTAAAAACACAATTTATGATGAGCATTTAGGATAGTAAACACATCAGCATGCACCTATAAGTTATTGCTCATTATTAAGTTAACCTTTCATCAGCTTCTAAGACAATCTGCTGAAAAAAAAGATGGGATGCCTGGCCGTAGGATACAGCAATTCAGAAGGGCATGTAGGAGTAACCCTTTAAAGAACCAAATGGAACAAGCTCAAAGTTTACCCAGGAGCATAGACCTCTTATTCTAAAATATACTGTAGTATAATTCTTATGCTGTCATGAAGTCTATGAATTTCATTTCATAAAATTTTTCTCCATTCACACGTTTTTTTCTTTTAAAAACAGCATGTGTGAGCAATGCATATTCACAGCTGAAATTGTTTTCTTCACATCTTAGAAGGATGATGAAAAGTTCACTTGCTGATTGCAAAATCACCTAGTCAGTCTGTTGTTAGGTGGCCTCTGATACCACGGGATGCTGTCATTTTTGGGCCTCTTTTTTTTCATCCTACAAATGGACCCCCGAATTCTCAAGACTTTATAGATTATCCTCTCGTTTAACACTTTTGATCCATGCAACTGCCAAGCAATTTTTACTACCAAGTTCCTCCCTACTGATGTTCCCACCTCCGTCCTCATCAACGATGTCGTGCCATGGTACTTCATTTTCCTTTTCTATCCATCCTATTACTTACTGACAGAGTCGAGGTAACTTACTAGCTGACAGGGATCTGGGCTTTCAAACCATATTCATTGCTAATCTATTTGGAGAGGAGGAAGGTTATATATAAACCCTTCCTGAAATTTTCCTAGCCTCCCAACCATGGAACGAATCTGAAATCCAAGAACATATTTCTGGTTAAATCTTATAATTGAAACCCTTTCATCTTGACTTAAAAATTAACAGTTCTTGAAATCATTTTCTGAAAAGAAGGAAAATATTAATTGGCAGCAAAAAAGAAGAAAACAATTCACAACGGCCACTGATATCTCATAGTCATTAGTATAGACCGGTATGTTTTCATTGGAAAGAAGATACAAGTATATTTCATTCTAGTTCACGCTGCTAAATATTATCCTTCAGAACAATAAGATTCAGTAGAAAGGGAATAAAATACCTGTTAGAAGTGCTACTCTTCATTCCTGAGAACAGTAATATTGCTCTATGGAGAAAATATCTTTTATTAAGGGGGAAAAATCCTCTACTTTACTAGATAAGACACCTGCTCTGGTAGTTCCCATATGGATAACTTATTGTTTGAATCTAAACTTTAGGGGAAAATCAGTGATCAGACCTAATAAAAATTAGTACCAACCTATAATCATTGGAAAATATTATGAAGTACAGTCTCTAAGATTTTATTTCCTTAAAACAGATTTTAGAATTCAGATCGAACTTGGTTTCCCCACAATACTTACTGCTGTTCTTGAAGAGCCTCTTTTATTTATCTCAACAGGCAATAATGAAAGAAGCGAGGCACAGTGGCAGGGCCCCACTAGCACATACGGATATTTAAACTCTGCTTTTCTTTCCTTAAGTTTTATCTACTTGGGAAATCTATGCCAAACATAGGAATTAAGGATTTCCACCTGTCATCTTTTATATTAACAATGCATTATTTACATAAGACCGCTGAATCAGTGTCTAAATTACATAGAGAATATTCTCAGTGCATTAGATGATCCTACTTATCTACTGATGGATGATTAGAATCTTGTTATAAGTCTAACTTTAAAATTGTTTTTTCTCCCCTCAAGCTATTGTTTAAACAATCACATGTCTTTCTCGCTCTAGCATCATTTGCTAATGAAAATTTACTGTCTTGGGTGTGTCACAGAAATACAAATAAAGAATTATACTTTTAGATACATTTCATTTTTCCCTATCTGAATTTGGGTTTCTTAGTTGTTAACAACTTTATATTTTCCTCCAGTTTCTTTTATTTTCCTACTTTTTACATTTTAATCTGGCCTTAGTTTTTCTTAATTTAATGACTTGTTATTTTGACACAGAAGAAAGAATGTTTTTTAAGGTATCATGTATAAAACTTAGATTTTTTTTCTTTGTATCAGTCCATGAGATTGGTTTGTTAGTCCAGAAACTGCAAACACCTTTAACTAGAATCAGAGTCAGACAGCTGTTTGTTTGAAACCTGGTTTGGATAAATTATTTAACCTATCTGTGTGGTTCATTATAGTCATCTATTAAACACTATACTCATCTATCGAACTCATCTATTAAATACCACTCTATAGTATTGTTTTAAGGATTAAATGAGATATTATAAGAAAAGTAGAGCTGTTCAGAGTATGCTTAATAACTTTTGTAAATACTAATACTGATATTTTTACCAATGAATTATTTTACATGAAAGAGTCAAACTGTGGTTTTTCCATGAACTGGTAGTATTTTCATGACTAGCCACATGTTCCTTAAGGGCAGGAGCTTCCAAGAAACTGACCAAAATACTTTGCAGAAAATACATATTTAATTTCTACTCTATATATTTAATTAATCCTCCTTAATTTCAGCTGGTTTTAATTTAAGGCAATATATGAAATCACATGTGCTGTCTATGCTAAACTAGCTTTTGAAAATGTACGTTATCTGATCTAAAATATTTTGTTCTGTTCCAGATTTCCTACTACCTGCTTTGGGACAAACATAAGGGAGAGGTTGACGTTTGTTTAATGTCACATAACACAGACAAATTGGAAATGTTGGAGGATGGTTTGTTCCAAATAACATCAAACTGCTGTAAACACTTGCCTTAGGTAGACAGAACCTAAATGAATATTCAAAATTACTTAGGTTTATTGAAATCAAACTGAGGAAGAAATTAACAACTTTTTTTACAAAAAGTAGGCCACTTCTGTCATTCAGTGTAGAATGATCCTTTTCATTGATGTCAAAGACAAGCATTTAACTGTCATCAAAGCATGTGTGTTCAATACAAAATTAATTGTGAATAGAAAGAAAGCAAAGGAGCAAATGAAAAAAAGAGCAGAGAAGTGATGAGGCGTGCCATTGCCCCAATATTCAGACACAAACACATTTAGATTCTTAGCTGTACAGACAGCACCTGTTCCTAATGGCAACATGGGGGTTGCTCATAAAACTACCATGGAAGTGCCACAAATGACAAGAGCCTAGCAAAGTTTAAAATTTAGATTCTTTTCATCAGGAACCTTGATTTCTCTTCAACAAACACCTTACCCTTAGGTTTGATATCATCCATATGATTTAAAATTATATCATCAATATGATTTTAAAAACCAAAGCAAATCTTAACAATGACAATGGAAAACAATCTGACATTTAGTTCTTTACTTAAAAAAATATGTATATGTTAAGTGTGTGTATCCTTCACACCCCAAAACTATGCTAACTTGAAAGTAACATCTGAATCCTATTAACCTTGAATCTTTCCATTTAATTAATTAACTAAATAACCTCAGTAAGTGAGTTCTACATTTTAACATAGCCACTCCTTCATTATTTCATGTCCCATAGTTTTGTTCAAAATAACATTGAGGGAGTTAACTGAAACCCATAAAATCTAGAACACTACTAAAAGACATCAATACATGATTTAAATCCAGATTTTGGTACACTTCCCACCTTCATAGAAAACGAGTTTGTCTTGCCAGCCACAGAGCATAGAAAGGTATGGACAACAGTGGTTAACCAGCAAGCCCCGGTTAGACTGGAAACAACTCTCCTTCTCTCCTTCAAGTGACACCTGCTCTGATTTATCCTTGAAAGAAGCCTGCAGTATAGTGGACCATTAATAATAATTCTAATAATTATGATTATATAATCACCCTGGAAGATCTTAACTTATTCTACAGTAACCTCCTACTCTACTCATATTAGCCAATAGAAACATTCCTATGAGGCAGGTAAGATAATAAGAGAAATAGAAATAGCAACAAAAACAGTATATATAACAGCAATAATACCGTCTTTGGGTGCTTACTACGTGCCAAGTTCTATTGTGCTTACACATGTACTCATTTAACCTTCCTGATAACCAGCAGAGGCAGGTATAGTAATTTTCTTTCATTCTGCAGATAATGAAATTGAGGAACTCTGAAGAAGAGGTACAATGCTGGGGGGAGCAGAGTGAAGGAAATCCCAAGACGACAGCTGTATGGCAGGCCTGAAAAGCAACCAGTCCTCACTGGAGCAGAAGGCTGGGTGGCTTCTGAAGAAAGGGAGGGAGGGAGGGAAAAAGAAAAGAAGAGAGAAAGAAAGAAAATGAAAGAAAGGGAAAAAGAAAGAAGGACCTGAGAACAGTATTAATTCCAAGAAAAACAAAAAAGTACAAAAAAGATTAAAAAAAGTAAAAAAGTAAAAAAAGGAGGACCTGAGAAAAGTATTAATCCCAAGAAAAACAAAAAAGTACAAAAAAGATAGTATCATAGTTCTCTAAGTAGTTCAGCAGTAATATTTATATAGTCAAAGCATGTGCATATTGAATACTGATATAACCAAAATTTTTGCTATGATTCTCTTGGGAGTATAAGAAAAGAGGTTAATTACAGGACTAAAATCGTCTATAGTAGGAAATAAATTCTAAAAGCCAGAAAGCAAAATACAGCAGCCTAAGCCTGCTATTCAGAAATAGGGAAGTAAATAACAGAAAAGAACATCCTCAAGAATTGAAAATGTTTGCCTCTCAAGAGTGAGAATGGGGTGGGGGTAAGGGTGCTGAGGACAGCTATTATTTTATCACAAGCCTTGGGAATTACGTGACTTTCTAAATGGTATATACTCATTACTTTTGTAAAACTAAGATTAAATGTGAAAAGACAAGTAATCAATTAATTAATAGAACAAATACTATGAACAATTAGAGTCAAATAACAACTTATATCTTACTTGTTTTCTTTTTGGTCAGGTCTACCAGTTAGAAATGGTATCTACTTATGTTTGCTGTCTAAATAAGCTATATGCTAAGTAAAACAAACAATTTTGATCAAAGTGAATACACATTGCTATCAGAGCACATATCCAGGCCATCCAACCCAGACAGAGGGCCAAGCAAAAACCTGACATGTAGCAGGCCCCAGGAATCATTTTTGTTTTGTTTTGTTTTGTTTATTTGGTTTTGTTTCTTTGTTTTTTGTGGGTTTTTTAAATTTCAGAATATTATGTGGGTACAAATGTTTTGGTTACATGGATTGCTTTTGTAACTTCAGTCAAACTTATAAGTGTGCCCATCACCCAGATAGCATACATTGTACCTGTTAGGTATGATTTCATCCCACCCCGCCTTCCCCACTCCCACCTGCATGACTTCCATTGAATTTTACTTCCATCTGTGCACACAAGTGCTGATCGGTTAGTTCCAATTTAATAGTGAGTATATGTGGTGTTTGTTTTTCCATTCTTGTGATGCTTCACTTAGGAGAATGGTCTCCATTTCCATCCAGATTATTACAAAAGGTATTCATTTTTTGTTTATGGCTGAGTAGTACTCCATGGTAAACACATAACACATTTTATTAATCCACTCATGAATTGATGGGCACTTGGGTTGATTCCACATCTTTGCAATTGTGAATTGTGCTGCAATGAACATTCTAGTACGAGTGTCTTTTTGGTAAAATAACTTCTTTTCCTTTGGGTAAATACCCAGTGGTGGGATTGCCGGATCAGATGGTAGGTCTACTTTTAGTTCTTTGGGGAATCTCCATAATATTTTCCATAGAGACTGCACTAGTTTGCAGTCCCACCAACAGTGTATAAGTGTTCCTTTCTCTCCGCATCCATGCCAGCATCTATTGTTTTGGGACTTTTGATAAAAGTCATTCTCACTGGGGTTAGGTGGTATCTCACTGTGGTTTTGATTTGCATTTCTCTGATGATTAGTGATGTTGAGCATTTTTCATATGTTTATTGACCATTAGTCTTTTGAAAAGCTTCTGTTCATGTCCTTTTCCCACTTTTTAATGGGGTTGATTGATTTGTTCTTGCTGAATTGTTTGAGTTCTTTGTAGTTTCTGGTTATGAGCCCTTTATCAGATGTATAGCATGCAAATATTTTCTCCCATTCTGTACGTTGTCTATTTGCTCCATTGATTGTTTTCTTGGCTGTACAGAAACTTTGTAATTTAATCAAGTCCCATTTATTTATTTTTGTTATTGCTGTGATTGCCTTGGGGATCTTCTTCATAAATTCTTTGCCTAGGCCAACATCTAGAAGAGTTTTTCCAACATTTTCTTCTAGAATTCTTATGGTTTCATGTGTTAGATTTTTAAGTCTGTTATCCATCTTGAATTAATTTCTGTGAGTGGTGAGAGATAAGGATCCTGTTTCAATTTTCTACGTGTGGCTATCCAATTTTCCCAGCACCACTTATTGAATAGGGATACTTTTCCCCAATGTATGTATATCTCTATCTACTTTGTCAAAGATCAGATGGCAATGTGTGGATCATTTTATGTCTGGGTTCTCTGTTCTGTTCCATTGGTCTATGTCTCTATTTTTGTGCCAGTACCATGCTGTTTTGGTTACTGTAGCCTGGTAGTATAGTTTAAAGTCTGGTGATGCGATGCCTCTAGATTTGTTCCTTTTGCTTAAGATTGCTTTGGCTATTCAGGCTCTTTTCTGCTTCCAAACGAAGCATAAAATTATTTTTTCTAGATCTGCAAAACATGACGTTGGTATTTTGATGGGGATTGCACTGAATCTGTAAATCACTTTGGGTAGTACGGACATTTTAATAATGTTGATTCTGCCGATCCATGAGCATATGTTTTTCCATTTGTTTATATCATCTGCAATTTCCTTCCTCAGTGATTCATAGTTATCTTTGTAGAGATCTTTCACCTCCTTGGTTAAATATATTCCTAGGTATTTTATTTTCTTTGTAGCTATTGTGAAAGGTATTGAGTCTTTGATTTGGTTCTCAGCTTCGCTGTTGTTGGTACATAGGAATAATACTGATTTGTGTACATTGATTTTGTAACCTGAGACTGCTGAATTTATTTATCAATTCCCGAAGTCTCTTGGCAGAATCTTTGGGGTTTTCTAAATATAAGATCATATCATTAGCAAAGAGTGATAGTTTCACTTCCTCTTTCTCTATTTGGATACTCTTAATTTCCTTCTGTTGCCTGATTGCTCTGGCTAGGACTTCCAGCACTATGGTGAATAGAAGTGGTGGCAGTGGGCATCCTTGTCTTGTTCCAGTTCTGAGTGGGAATGCTTTCACCTTTTTCCCATTCAGTATGATGTTGGCTGTGGGTTTGTCATATATAGCTTTTATAATTTTGAGATATGTTCCATGTATGCCTGTTTTGTTAAGAGATTTTATCATAAAAGGGTGTTGAATTTTGTTGAATGCTTTTCTGCATCTATTGAGAGGATCACATGGTCTTTGTTTTTGCTTCTGTTTATGTGGTGAATCACATTTATGGATTTTCATATGTTGAACCATCCTTGCATCCCTGGGATGAAGCTCACGTGATCATGGTGGATTATTTCTTTGATGTGCTGCTGAATTTGGTTTGCTAGAATTTTATTGAGGATTTTTGCATCCATATTCATAAGGGACATTGGGCTATAGTTTTCTTTTATTGTTGTGTCCTTTCCGGGCTTTGGTATCAAGGTGATAATGGCTTCATAGAATGAGTTGGGGAGGATTCCTTCTCGATGTTATGAAATAATTTCTGCAATATGCAAAAGTCAATTCGTCTTTGTAGGTCTGATAAAATTGGGCTGTGAAACTATCTGGTTCAGGACTTTTTGTTGTTGTTGGAAGATTTTTTATTGCTGCCTCAATTTCGTTGCTCATAATTGGTCTGTTCAGGAGTTCTATTTCTTCCTGAATGAGCCTTAGGAGGTTGTGTGTTTCCAGTGTTTATGTGCGCAGAGATTTTTATAGTATTCACAGATGATATTTTGTATTTCTGTGGTATCAGTTGTAATATCTCCTTTTTAATTTCTGATTGAGCTTATTTGGGTCCTTTCTTTTCTATTTCTGGTTAATCTAGCAAGAGGTCTATCAATTTTTTATCTTTTCAAGGAACCAACTTTTTGTTTCATTAACCTTCTGTATTATTTTTTCATTTTCAATTTCATTTAATTGTGCTTTGACCTTAGTTATTTCTCACAGATTTTGACAACTTGTGTCCCCTTTGTCATTTAGTTCAAGGAATCTTTTGATTTCCAACTTAATTTTCTCCTTGACCCAATAATCATTCAGCAGTAGGTTGTTTAGTTTCCATGACTCCATGTAGAATTGAGTATTTCTCTTAGAGTTGATTTCTAATTTTATTCCACTATGGTCTCAGAAGATACATGGTATAATTTCTATTTTTTTTTAATTTGTTGAGACATGTTTTGTGGCCTAAATGGGATCAATCTTAGAGAATATTCCATGTGCTGATGAGAAGAATGTATATTCAGTAGTTTTTGGGTAGAATGTTCCATAAATGTCTGTTAGTCCCATTTGCTCTAGAGTTTCACTTTAGTCCATTGTTTCTTTATTTATTTTCTACTTGGAGGATCTGTCCCATTCTGTCAGTGTGGTGTTGAAGTCCCCAGCAATTACGATGTTGCTGTTTATCACTTTCTTTAGATCTAGTAGGGTATGCTTTATGTATCTGGGTGCATCTGTGTGAGCTGCATAAATATTTAGGATTGTTAGGTCTTCTTGATGAAATGCTCCCTTACCATTATATAATGACCATCTTTGTCTTTCTTTACTATTGTTGATTTGAAGTCTATGTTATCTGACATGAGAATGGCTAAACCTGCTTTCTTTTGATTTCCATTTGCATGGAATATTTTTTTCCACCCTTCATCTTGAGTCTGAATGAGTCCTTGTGGGTTAGATGTGTTTCCTGGAGACAGCAGATACTTGGCTTGTATTTTTTATCCATTCTGTCAGTCTTTGTCTCTTGAGTGGGGAAGTCAAGCTGTTCACATTTATTGAGAGAATTGATAAGTAGGATGCATTTCTGTTCATCCTGTTAGGTAGAACCTTATTGCTTTGTTTTACCTCTTGAGCCATTATTTTATACGGGCTGTGAGCTTTAGCTTTTGGGCGCTTTTACACTGGTGGGTTTCTACTGTGCTGATCTATGTATAATGCAGATCCAAGTACTTCCTGCAAGGCCAGTCTGGTCTTGACAAATTCCCTCAGTGTTTGCTTGTCTGAAAAAGTCTTTATTTTTCCCTCTATAAGAAACTTAGTTTTTCTGATATAAGAAACTTAGTTTCGTAGGCCAGGATTGATGATAGAGGAAAAAAAAAAAAAAAAAAGAAACTTAGTTTCGCAGGGTACAAAATTCTAGGCTGGCCCTTATTCTGTTTAAGAAGACTGAAGATGGGGCCCCAATCCATTCTGGCTTGTAAGGTCTCAGTTGAGAAGTATGTACTTAGCCTGACGGGTTTTTCTTTGTAAGCTACCTGATGTTTTGCCTTATGGTTTGTAGGAGTCCCTCCTTCGTGTAAACTTTGGCTAGTCTGATGACCATGTGTCATGGTGATTGCCTCTTTGTGATGAATCTCCCAGGTGTTCTTTGAGCTTCTTGTATCGGGATATCTTTAGCAAGACTAGGGAAGTTTTCCTCAATTATTCCCTCAAATAGGTTTTCCAACCCATAAAAGCCCTACCTAAACAAAAGAAAATCTAAAAATAAGAAACAACAGCTGTTCCCAATGAGAAGGAATCAGCAAAAGAACTCTGGAAGCATCACGAATCCGAGTGAAAGGTCACCCCCAAAAGGGAACTCCAGCTTTCTAGCAATGGATGTCAACCAAAATCAGAATATTGAAATGACAGATAAAGAATTCCAAATATGGATTACAAGAAAGCTCAATGAAATACAAGAGAAAATGGAAAACCAACACAAGAAAACCACAAAAAAAATTCAGGAAATAAATAAAAAATCCACTAAAAAAATTGAATAATTTAAAAAAATCAATTAGAAATTCTGGAAATGAAAAATTCATTCAAGGAAATAACAAAACATAGTGGAAAGTCTTAAGAATAGACTAGACAAGGCAGAAGAAGGAATTTCAGAGCTTGAAGACCCCAACTTCGAATTAAATAAGTCAATCAAAGATAAAGAACAGAGAATTAAGAGGAAGGAATAAAGCCTCCAAGAAATACGGGATTATGTAAAAAAGCCAAACATAAGGATTATAGGCATCCCTGAGGGTGAAGAAGGAATCATTTTTTAATCTCTAAACATGATTAGCACTGTGCCTGTTCCACAAGACAGCTCAATACATTTTATTTCTTCTTCTTCCTTCCTTCTCCAAACTTAATAACTGTATGAACCAAAACTAAAGTATTACAAAAGCTTAAAAACCCATTAGTGACACAATAGAGTTAACAGATCTAGGCAGTACTTTGTCTCGACTATACTTCAGTGGTGAAAACAGGCAGCTTTCCAAGTCGGAACAAAGCAAGTTTAAGGATGCCCACAGCAATGAAGCTGAAAAAAGCAGTAAGAAGCTGGAAGATAAATGAAGTCATGCTCGTAATTTCTTATTTTGCGTCTGAAACATATATTGATCTTTTTGACTTCTCAGAAACCACGTATTAATAGGCAGTACAGTAGATGTTTTAATAGAAATCCTTCTTTAGGGACAGCAGTTGAGTCAGCTCAGGGGCCAGGTCTGGAAAGATCAGAGGATCTCAACAAAGAGGTGATGGAGGAAGTGGGTGGAGAAGGGACCTTGCATGTTTAAACAAAGGTACAGCACTTCTCAGGGGAAGAATGCACATGGAACTAGGACTCTGAGGTGTGAGGGGCCATAGGATCGATGCTCTCTCACCTCGGCCAGAACACCCTGATGGCAGGATGTGCCTTCTGCCCTGGTAAATAATTGATGCACATATTCTATGGGGATGACATCATCCCCTAGGGTGTGAAAATGGGTTCTTAGAGGGTGAAAAACATCTTAGATTTTGCAATGGTTTCTGACCAAGTGGCCATATTCTATGAACAGATATACAGAATATGTATGGTATTAAAATTTCATGAGGTGGAGAGGTGATTAGGGAAAAAAGCCTGAAAGGCTCCTTAGTGGGATGATAATGAAAAATACCAAGTTAAGAAATACTGGCTTAAAGGAACATGTAAGAGGAAATATTATGATTGGAAAACTGTGGACTGTAAATTGATAAAAACTGAGAAGACACTCACAATTCTGGGAGCATGAGAACATTTTGTGATTGAAAACCATTTTTAAAATTGATAACAGACATCTCAATACCATACACCAAAATATTCTTAAAAATGATAGAAAAGAACATTTGATATCCTCAAACCAAAATCGCTCTAGTTTCTAGATCATGGATTTTATTTTAACCAATATTCAGTGAATTCCTTGTTACCAACCCCAAACATCTCACGACCTTTTAGAGATACAAGCGAAGCTCACAACAATCCCAAAATCTATTTGATTATGAACTTCCACATGATTCTGGTAAAACAACCTTCCTAAATTTTTAAATACCTGCTTAGAAGTCACACATATACTAGTATTGTTTTCTGTTTCGATTCAGGGCCCAAAGGTTTTCACACAGACATGTGAGATGGGGAAAAATTCAGGCCCAACTGAGGTCTGTTCAGGTCCTGTCAAAGTAGTTCATAAGCTTGACTGTGTGTGTGGGATTTGGTGGTCTCAGGTTTTAAAGAAACAATGTCTCCAGTGAGTGTCTTCTACCTGACCAACTTCAGATCAAAATTTACAGTACTATAGGGGTATTGATCTTCTCACCATTATGCCCATGTCAGCATCCTTCAAACCAGATTATTTATTACATTATAATATTTTTAAAGCTACTTCTCAACAGCAAGAAAAATTACTTGGTCCTCTTAAGTCCCACTAAACCTCAAGCTCCAGGAGGGCAAGATCTTGTTCACTTTCGTCATCACCCTCTCTCTAATATGGAGCAGCATCCTGGCATTGGCAGCTGCTCAATAAATATTTGGTGAATGAGAAAATAAAAAAATACAGTACCTTCAAGTATGTTTAACAATATTTCAAGACTTACATTTTAAAGTGAAAAATTCAATAAAGTATACCATTTTTTTATTTTAAAGTGCCTCACAATAACTGAATCACTAGAAATCATATCAATCATATTCTAGAAACCAGCCAAGTAATATAAAAAATTAAGTGTCTTGTGGCACATCAAAAACATCCCGGGCCAACATACTTTTGATTACCAATCACATTGTACACAGTGGCACATAGTAGGTACTCAATTACTGTTTTCCTAAGGTATGCCACAGAGATCTGAATTCAGAAAAGCCCCGCTTCATCTTTCTCTTCCGTTTTATGACCTAAAGAATTTCTTTACTTCCTTTTTAATGCATATGCTCACCATTAAGTAAATGAGCATTTCCATGAATACATTTTTTTAAAAATTAGAAACTAACAACTCCGTTCTCTCTTATCTACTTCTAATAGAAAAATAACATTATTGGAAACAAAGCTAGGCATACTCAAGTAAATTTGATTGAATGTGCAATTTATTTCATTGTTCTTCAGGTGTACCATGTCATCATTTATTGTAAGTAACAATATTAGTGGTGATTTCAATGTGAATGTCCAAAAGAAAAGGCCCTGAGTGAAAACAATACAAGACTGGGTTTGTCAGTTCTCCTTTCTGCAATAAAAAAATAAAAGTGACCGTGAGTATTCATTTATTGTTTTTAAAAAGCCTGTCCTGGGCCAGACAGTGTTCTAGAAACTAGAGATTTAGCAATTTAAAAAATATATCTATTAAGTCCTTAGTCTCATAGAGCTCATTTTGTAGTGGGTGCTTGCAGTGGGTGTTAACAGACAAAAAGTGAAAAAAAAATATATTATTATGTCAGGCAGTGACAGATGCTATGAAGAAAAGGACAGCAGATTTAGTAGATGGTGAATGATGGAAGTGATGCATGCTACTTAGATGAAGTGATCACAAAATGCAGCCTGATCAGATGGCATTTGAGGACAGCTCTAAAAAAAGTAAAGAAGCAAGCTGTATAGATTTCCGGAAAAAGAGTGTTCCAAACAGATAGAATAGTAAATGCAAAGGTTCTGAGGTGGAGTGTTCTTGGTATACATAAAAAACAGCAAGGAGTTTTCACTTGTAAGGTAATTTTTTCCTGAATCTTCCACCCTGCATCTCCACCTATTTAAATCTTACTGGACTTTTAAAGTATCTCTCTCAAGGGAAATCCCTTAAAGGAAGAAATTCCTGGTAACTCTCCAAAATGATTTGGCTTCCCCACCCTCTGAATCCCAAGAATGACTTGGCTCAGATAATTCTATTTTACAAGTTAACATATTTGTAGATTATAAACACACATCTAAGGTCAAGACTTTGCTATGAGTTTTTTTTTTAGAGCCCCTCCGGATCCTAGCTGCCTTATAATGATCTTGTCCAAGCTGCTTAGGAAGTCAACATCAGTGTCTATAATTGGTGTGGGCTTTGCAGAAATTTACAGTGTCAGTGGGCACTACATCTTTATAGCTCAGTCTGGTTTGGATTTGGAAAATACACACTATGGCACCCTGAGACTTCCAAAAGACATGCTGAGTTAGTTATGTCTTTGCTGAAAAGAGGATGGGTAGGCTCCTCATTGGTTGAATTTGGGCCAGCTTTTGGTTCTGTAATGGTGATGTTAATGGTCGTGATAATCCTGGTCTACACATGCGACTTGCCTGATCTAATTTTGGTTTATATTTCATTTTCTTTGTACTTTTATAACTAATGGTAGATCAAGTGAAGGAAGCAGGCTGAGAGTATCTAGATTCTTTGTTTCTTCTGTCATCACAGGAAAATGAAACATTTGTTTCGCACACACCTGGGAAAGTAGCACACTCCCTGGAGCCACCAGTGCATTAGTTTGTATCTCAACTTGCAGAGCCTATTTTAACTTTTCCATATAAACAGAACACTGGCCAAAGTATACTGGGGGCTCTCTGTTTAACTTCAAAAATACTTGCGATTTTCAAAAGGACTTCTTCTTGTCCTCCACATGAAAAGGAAAAGATCAGGTAGCCAAATTGAAAACCAAATGCCAGGAAGTAAAAGAACAGTCTTACTGAAAACATGGAGTTCATGGAATATAACAGCAACTTCTAACTCTCACTCATGTGAAATTAAACATTTTTTTTTATATCAAGTGGCACGTTTTTTGGTTACAGTTTGGGGTTTTTTTTAGTTTTTTGAATTTTTTTTTTTAATTTCAGAATACGACAGGGGTACAAATGTTTTTGTTACATGGATTGATTTTGTACTGTTTGAGTCAAAGTTTAAGTTTGCCCATCACCCAGATAGTGTACATTGTACTTGTAAGGTATGATTTCACCCATCCCCTCCTCCCCGCTCCCACCTGCATGATTTTCGTTGAGTTTTACTTCCATCTGTGCACATGAGTGCTGATCGGTTAGTTCCAATTTAATAGTGAGCACATGTGGTGTTTGTTTTTCCATTTTTGTGATACTTTGCTTAGGAGAATGGTCTCCAGTTCCATCCAGACTGTTGCAAAAGGTATTAATTCTTTTTTTTTTTTTTGAACCTTTCAAAACTTGACCCATTCATTGAGCACACAAGTGCAGGCGTCTGCCATCTAGTGGCAAAAATCAGTATTAGCAGTCTACTTTTTCTAGAAAACAGACAATATATTTTTTTGAGAAAAATTTAATCTAAGCCCCACCTTTAGGAGGTAAGGCCTAGGGAAGGCCACACTATCCTTATACACTCATCTTCTCTGATCTCGACACCAAGTAGAGGAAGGCCTGTTTAGAAATCTCCTTTGCCAGTAGTAATCCAGATCTGGTGGATTTTCATAAGGATCTAAATTCCTTGAGGGCAGCATCTTGTCCTGCCTATTCATCCCTTTATCCCTAGCACTTAGAACCCTGTGTGACACAATTCAGGAACTTAATAAATTTAATGAGCTAGTGAATGACCAATAGAAGGGCAGGAAACAGAGGAGACTGTGGGTTACCTGGCTCCAGGGTCTTTGCTACCACAGGAATTTCTAAAATTCTAAGAAATAAAGTGATTGTTAATTTTGTTTTTTCTTAAGTTAATATACTACTTTACATTAAATTTGTAGAAAAGTATTAGTTGTACATAATTTTTTAAATTTACTCATTTATAGAAGCCCTTTATAAAATATCTTAATGGATGGACAAAACCAATCTATGTTAACTTTTTAGAATGTTCATGATGATCAAACTATTATGCACACAGGCATCAGTTCTAGACTATTTTGTATTTGCTTTTTTGACATCCTGCTGCTCATATCAATAATATATGTGATGTATTTGCTCAGAAATATAATCCCTAAACATAGCATTATATACATAAGAAAATATGGTCTGTTTGTGATAGCTCCCTGATATAACTCAAGAAACAAACAAACAAAAAATGCTAAGAACTGCCTATATTTGAGATAACAGTTTCACAACAGCAGCTTGTGAACATTGTTGACCATATTTTTCCCCCAAAAAAAATATTTAGATACAGCAGGGTACGTTTGATGGAAGCAGTTTCATCCTAATTCTCCAACTGAGATCTGAGTTCTTGCTCCATTATGTTTCAATTCCAGTGGGAAAAAGCACTCAACCCTTTGCAAAGCCTGAGAAACACCCCAAATTGAATATGAATCATCTTACTAGAGAGAACAGCCTAACATAATGTACCACTTGCCAATCCAGGCTATTAATCTACGCAGGAAAAAAAAGAAAATATTTCTTTCTCTCTCTCTCTTTCTCTTCCCCCCCCCCCATGAATTTGTGGGTCTTAAAATTTAGCAAGCAGAAGTATCATCCAAGGTACAGTATTTATTTAGAATACAAATTGACAAACCCTGTTTCCATTCTGATTCAGCTGGTCTGGTTTCAATCCACAAGACTGCATTTTTAGCAGCCATCCCACATGATTTTGGTGCATATGATCCTTGGTCACAGTTTTAGAAACATCACCCAAAATCCCTGTGATGGAAACCTTTCCAGTGGTTACCAGGCAAACTGGCTACTTGATGTAGCTGATGAACAACTAACGATGACTACTTGAAAAACACTAACAGTTAAAATTAGTTGGTGAGAACCATAATTTGGGGGATGTTGTCTGAAAAAAACACACCTCTTAACATGTGAGGGTCACCAGTACCAACCATTGTATCTACACAGACAACACCCTAGGCAAGTAAAGTTCTTAATCTCATCTGGGAAAGTTCCATTATGTTCTATATAACGCTCATCAGGAACTGCTTACTCTTTACAAATGTGGGAACTATTTTGTCATTATCAAGATACATTGAAAACTGCTAAACCTCAGATTTCTTTTTCTCCCCAAAATGAACAGTAACAGGGAACTCACTCAACAAAAAATACTTAGTGAAAGTCTATTGTGTGCCAAGCAGGCCCTTGGGATGTATCAGTGAATAAAACATAAAAATGTCTGCCTGCACAGGGACCTAAAGCATCATTCAAATTTAGTGAGCTTCTACAAGGTGTGAAGTCCTAGGTATAGAGAAATAAATAATGGGTGACTCCTAGTGACAAGGTCACAGTCTGAAGAAAAAGATCATTATTTTCATAATTTATTCTAATGCAAACAAATATGGCAAATGTTATGATAGATGTGAGTATAACACACCAAAAGAGCATGGGAATTAAAAGGATGTACATCGGCACCCCCATATCAGTGGGTTCCATATCCGTGGATGCAATCAACCCTGTATCAAAAATATTCAGAAAAAAATTCCACAAAGTTCCAAAAAGCAAAACTTGAATTTGTCCCTCACCCAGTACTATGCTGAATCCACTCAAATGAAGTGATATGTAGACATTGTATTAGGTATTATAAATAATTTACAGATGATTTTACGCATATGGGAAGCTCTGCATAGGTTATATGCAAGTACTATGCCATTTTACGTAAGGGACTTGAGCATTCTCAGTTTGTGGTATCTGCCAGGGGTCCTGGCACCAATCCTCCATGATACTGACAGATGACTGTATTTTCTTGAAGAATGAAGGCCTCTTAATATTTGGAGGACTGCTACAGCCAAGCTAGGGATAGCAAACTTCAGGAAGCATGTAGGCTTCCATAGAAGGCAGGAGGCAGGAGAATGAAGGCACATCCAGGGAACCTCAAGCAGGCTGATGTGGCCACAGTGGCATGGCAAAGGGAGGAAAGGGAGATGGATTTGAAAGTTAAGCAGAGGTGACAATGTATCTCTCATTACAGAACAGGTAAAATTCAAAAGACCTTGGGAGCAGGGAGACACGTTAGAGGCTATTGGAGCTGTGCAAGGGGGAGATGATGGGAAAACCTGTATCAAGGAAGTAGTAGTGGGAATAGGAGGGAAGGAACAAATAAAATACAGTTCAGGAAAATCCAACCGCATTTAGGAACTACATATAAAGAGGGAAGGTATAAAGGAAATAAAAATTCAAAAGGATTCAAGTCTGAGCTCCGAGGAAGATTGTTATGCAATGAACTGATATAGGAAAAACAGGAGAAATGGCGTATTTTGGAGAAAGGTGATGGGTTCCAAGGTCCAAATGATACATTAGAGGTGCTTGATGGACATTCTTTGTAGAACTGTCTAACAGGATCGGAAATGGATACCCGCCACTCGGGAAGAGGCATGAGACTGGAGATCTGCTTCTACTGGCACTTGATGCTGTAAATGCAGCTGAGGTCACCAAGAGAAAATGCGGCATGAGAAAAGAGGCCAGTTGGTCCCCAGGAGGTGACTTAGCATGAAAGCACACAGAAACTTAGAGATGGACTCCCTCCAGGCTTATTAATTTTGTGGCCTTGAGTGTAGCATTCAACCTTTTGGGATCTCTGTTTCCTCAAATATAAAATAAGAGACCCAAATAGGATAATCTCAAATATTCCTTTGAAGTCTGCATCAGATAATATCACAAAGGATTTATAATGGGCAAAGGAAAAGAGACCAATGATGGAAACTGAAGAGGAGCAGTCCGGGGGTTGAAGAGACATTGAGAAGTCGGCATCTTAGGTACCAGGGAATGAGGAAAATGAGCGGAAATGCTGTGGAGACATCAAGCTGGAGTTTTAACTTTGGCATTGAGTGTGTTAATGCATAATTTTAAGTGATTAGTTCCACAGAGTGAAAAGAGGACCATATTTCACGGGATTGCAAAAAAAGAAAAACTAAAGAAAAAAATGGAAGTTGGAAAAAAAGTCAGAGGTAAGAACACTTTGAAATCAGGAGAAAACAACACAGAATGGTCACTTGAAAAATTTCAGGACTAAGGAAAGGTTCCTTGAGAAAAGTCAAGTCAAATATGCCACAGTCAGAGGAAAATATCTTACAGAGAGGAAAGCACGGAAAATGCAAGTGAGAGGCGGAAGTTATGAGGGTACGACAGGAAAGTGCTACTGGGCACCGATTTCTGTTCATGATGAAGCTGGAGAGTGGCCACACACTGCCTCACTTGTCACAGCCTTCTGATCGAGGTAGTTTCTTCATTGAGCTTGGTCTGTCTTTGAGGCCTGACCATGCTAATCAGTATTTCACCCGTGGTTCAACAAGGGCTAGGTCTGTCCCTAAGACTGTGGAAATATTTCAGACCCTCCCAGACGCTACTTCCTGATTTTCTCTTCAAGCCTAGACTTCTGGATTGTTCTTTTTTTGCCTGGTTCCTTGCTTCTGATAAGAAAAGCATGTATGTATATTACACAAATGTCAAGATAGTGGGACCTAGATTCATTGACCTTCTCTGACATTATTAGCTATTTAAGCTGAGGTAATTTCTTAAGCTCAGTATGTTTCAGTTTCCTTTTCTGTGTATATATATGTGTGTGTGTGTATATATATATATACACACATATATATATAAAGATAATAACAATCTCTATTTAAAGAGGGTTGTTGACTGCATGGCACTGGCACAAAAACAGACAAACAGACCAATGGAATAAAACAGAGAGCCCAGAAATAAATCCACGCATTTATGGTCAACTGATCTCCAACAAAGTTGCCGAGAACACACAACAAAGTTGCCGAGAACACACAATGCAGAAAGGACAGTCTCTTTGATAAATGCTGTTGGGAAAACTAGATATCCACATGCAGAAGAGTGAAATTGGACCCTTATCTCACACCAAATACAAAAATCAAATCAAAATGAATTAAAGACCAATTTAAGATCTGAAACTACGAAACTACTATAAGAAAACATTGGGGAAACGCTTGAGGACGTTGGTCCAGGCAAAGATTTTTGGGTAAGACCTCAAAAAGCAAAAATAGACAAATTAGATTACATCAAACTGGAAAGCTTCTGCACAGCCAAGGAAACAATCAACAGAGTGAAGGGATAACCTATGGAATGGGAGAAAATATTTGCAAAATACACATCTGATAAGGGTTAATATCAAAATATATAAGGAACTCAATAGCAAGAAAACAAATAACTCAATTAAAAAGTGAGCAAAGGACATGAACAGACATTTCTCAGAAGAAGAAATGTAAATGGCCAAAAAGTATATTAAAAATGCTCAACATCACTAATTATCAGGGAAATGTGAAGTAAAGCCACAATAATATAGTGTATCACCTCATACCTGTTTGCATGATATTATCAGAAAGGTGAAAGATAAACAAGTGTAGACAAGGATGTAGAGAAAAGGGAGCCCCTGCACACGGTTGGTGGGAATGTAAATTAGAATAGCCGTTATGGAAAACAGTATAAAGTTTCCTTAAAAATTAAAAATGGAACTACCCTTTGGTCTAGCATGCCCACTACTGGATATTTATCCAATGGAATTGAAATCAGTATGTCAAAGAGATATCTGCACTCCCATGATCATTGCAGCACTATCCATAATAGCCAAGATATGGACTCAACGAAGTGTTCATCAATGGATGAATGGATAAAAGAAATGTGGTATATATACACAACGTCATGCTATTCAGCCTTAAAAAAGAGGGAAATTCTCCATTTGTGACAACACAGACGGACCTGGAGAGCATTCTGTTATGTGAAATAAACCAGACACAGAGAGACAAATACCACGTGTTCTCACTTATATATGGAATCTAAAAAACTAGAACTTACAGAAGCAGAAAGTAGAATGGTGGTTACCAGGGCTGGCGGCGGGGGGTGTTGGAAAGATGTTGATCAAGGGTGTGAAGTTTCAGTTAGATAGGACGAATAAGTTTGGGAGATCTATTTTACAGTACAGTGATTATGGATAATAATAATGACTACTTGATGCTGGGCTCAGTGGCTCACGCCTGTAATCCCAGCACTTTGGGAGGCTGAGTTGGTAGAATTGCTTGAGGCTGGAGTTTGAGATCAGCCTGGGTAATATTGCAAGTTCCCCACCTCTAAAAAAAAAAAAAAAAAGATTAAAAAAACCCAGAGTTGTTGCTTCAATGATATATTGTCTAAAAATAATGAATCCTTATAAATTATCAGTAGTCATCATTATAATCATCATCATCCTCACTATCACCATCATGACTTGTTCTTGCTTCAGGATATCCTGCACTTAAAAGTTGCTTCCCTTGCCCGTGGTGGTTACTGGCATTTTCAGACCTCCAAAGATTTGTCTCTTTTGATTCACTTTAAAAGTATTCACTTACTTTCCCTTTTTTTCCCCCTTATCTTAATACCTGAGCATATTTTCATAGGTATCATTTGAGACTATATATTTCTAAATTATATCCGGCCCACTTCCCAAATAGAATCTGAGAATGCTTATATTAATACCGAAAGGTTAAAAAAACACTAGAAATAAAAAAGAAGTGATATACTGAAAAGGCTATTATAATTGAATATTATTTTTAGATCTGAGTTTCCCAGTAGCCAATGCAAAATAAAAATAAAGATGGCTTAATTTTATTATCACATAATTACTTGTATTATTCCAAAAGAGGTTCAATTTTCACTGGTACTAAATTCCAAAAGAAACATATGACACCATAAGGAAGACATAATAACTAAACCAGTGGACAAAGTTTTCAGGGGTTTGATAGAATATGTAGAAATATTCTTTATGTAATTTCACTAACCCAGACTGCAGAAGTCTCATACTGTTTCAAAGCTGTAGCCCTTTATTATCTACTTTTAAGTTTCTTCTCCCTAAGACACAAACTGTTTTGCTGACAACTTTAGTTTCCTCAAATGTAATCCTGCCTTCCCTCCACCCAGAAAAATGGTCTTCCAGAGTTTCACCATAGAACTGATTGTTTTAAAAATAAAAAATATGGCAGCATAACAAACATTCATTATTACTAAGAGTTATCTCTCCCAAATTCCAAGAGAAATATCAATTTTCACTTCTATAGGAATTTTCTTTTCAACAAATACCTTATGTTGTGCCCTCAGTTATTGGCATTCTAAGACACAGCTCCTATCATGTTTCACTTTTGTTTTTCACACTTTTTTTGTTTCACACTTTTGTTTTTCTCCCTAAATTGTAGTTTTATTAAATATAGTAAAATGTTTTGTTAGATCTTTGTTAAAAATTTTCTGTTTTTATTCCAAGTTTATATTCATTCATGGAACAAAAAGTAGTATTCCTATACATATTTGTATTAGACAGATAAATACGTACACATTCAGAATTCAAAATGTGTCTCCTGTTCTTTAAGGATCTAAAGAATATGAAAGCTTATATTTCAACAGAAAATCCAGCAATCTAAGAGCACATGTCATTAAGCATGATGATTTTTATCTAGCATCAAACATGAAATGATCACTACCTCTCCACCAGCCCATTACTCAGCATTAGCCGGAAGGCTTTAGAATAGCTTGGTCCTTCTAGAGCAGCATTTGTGTCTTACTCTTATAAATCCAAAGCGTCTGGCACAATCTGAAGAGCAGAGAAACTGCTGAATAAAGACATGCTTAGAAAGACATGCTTTGATCAGAAATTCAAAGCAAACATATTTCTACATTGCTAGACCATTTTAAGCAATTGATTTTATGCAGTTAAATCAGTCAATCTTTTGGAATAAGGTGCAGATTTTAAAAAGAGGAAGGTAGATTTACATTTAAAGTCAAGTTGCAAAAGTCTATTATTATACCAGTTTTGTACAGAGTAAAGGTTAGAATGTGTATAGAAAAATATCAGAGGATTATGCATCAAATTGTTAACTGTATTTGGGGAGGCACTGGGTCGTAGTGGACTTTTACTTTTGATATTACATATTTCTGTAATGTTTGAATTTTGTATCATATAATGAGACAAACAGCACCAACACTATATTTACATATTTTATATGTGGATGTTCATTTTGAACATTTATGGGGAAGACTCTGTCCTAGGTAACTGAGGACAAAGACAAATGAAATATGGCATCTTCAAGGATTTCACAGGCTGGTACTTGAAACAATTTTTGTATATGCACACATATACACACAAAAAAAACCAAGACGGGACGTAATCAGTGATAAAACTGAGATTCTGATAAAGTACTAGAATATGAATTCATAGGGAGAAGTGTCATTTCAAGCTGTCCTTGACAAATTGCTGAAATTTGGACCCCTGAAGATGTAGCAGAAAGGGCTTCCTAAGCATCAAGAGAACATGCCAGAAAGTGCCTGCAACAGCAAGTACTCTGAACGAAAGTGAAGGGCGACCTTGAGACTGGAGACTGAATTTAAGATGTATATCCAAGTCATGGAACAGGATAAGACTGCCACAAAACATTTAGTCATTATCGAATAGGTAATGGAAGGGGATGTCAAGGGAAGTGTTTGAGGGTAAGAGAAAAATGATCAGATTTGGTCTTCAATAAGAGTAATCTGCTGGGCAGGGTGGCTCATGCCAGTAATCCTAGCATTCTGGGAGGCTGAGGCAGGAAGATCACTCGAGCTCAGGAGTTCGAGACCAGCCTGAGCAAGAGAGACACCTGGTCTCTACTAAAAATAGAAAAAAATCAGCCAGGCATTGTGGCACGCACCTGTAGTCCCAGGTCCTTGAGAGGCTGAGGCAGGAGGATCACTTGAGCCCCGGAGTTTGAGGTTGCAGTGAGCTATGATGACGCCACTGCACTCTAGCCTGGACAACAGAGCAAGATCTTATCTCAAAAAAAAAAAAATCTGTCTAAAATATATTAAAAGGCCGAATATAGTCCATGAGATTATCTGGGAAGCTCAGTACTGTTAAAAAATATTCATATTTAATAATTTATGCATTACCATTCAGATACACATGTTCCTATTTTAAGACTAAAAGAAAGGTTTAAAGGTATAACTCTAGGTCTTTCTTCTCAGTGTGGTCTCAGCACAGATGAGCAGCATCTGCACCACCTGGGAGTTTATTAGAAATGCAGAGTCTCAGGCCCCACCCTGGTCCTAGAGAATCAGAATCTACATTTTCCCAAGATCCCTATGTGATCTGGAAACACACTAAAGTCGAAGAAGCAATGAATTAAGGTGTTGATAGCAGGGAAAAAAAGTAGCCAAGAAGTTTGAGATCTTAGTTGGTTGAATTATTAGAATTTGTTGCCTAGCTAGATGTGGGAGGCAAGGGAAGAGAATAAATCAAGATTACTTGATTTATTCAGAAAGTTGGAGCTGTAGGATGGTCATGCTATTCATAGAAATAGCAACCCCAGGAGGGGAACAGGATGAGAAAGAAGCAGGCGAAGGCTGTGCTACCCAGCAAGCGCATGGAAATGCTCCCCACCGAAGCCAAGGCGGCTTGGAGACGAGCAAATCAATGTGGCCCACACGGAAAGGCTATTTGAAACCATGAAAACAGATGACGTTATAAAAGGAGAGGCAAGGAAAAAGCAGGGGAGTCAACCAAGGAGAAATTGCTGGAGAGCCCTACATTAGGCAGAAGATGAGGGTGGGGGTGTTGGAAGGAGAGAAAAGGAACCAGAGGAGAGGAGAGCCCAGGAAGTGTGATGCTCTGAAAATGAGGGAGTTTAAAGGTGTTGCAAAGAGATTAAAGAGGACAGCCAAGAAGAGGGCTCCTCGTTTTGTGACTAAGAGATTACAGGTGACTTTGGGAAAAGTGGTTATAGTGAACCCCGTGAGGATGGAAGCCAGAAGTCAAAGCTTTAGCGTCGGCAGGTAGTGAGACTGGGCTAGCATGAATGCCGCGCAGTGCGTGTAAACAAGGAGGGTGAGAAAGAACATGACAATTTAGAAGTGGCACATAAAGAGCAGGTTGAATTAACTTTGAACGGTCCAACTTTAAAAGGTTTCTTAGGGAAGAAAGATCGGAAGGGTTCTCATCCTAATTCTCAGAATGATCCGGAAAGCAAACGGGCACAGTGAGTAAGAATTAGATTTTTGGCTCAATCTAAGGAAGACCCACCTCTCACTGCTCTCTGGGAATGGAAGGAGCTGCCATGTGAGTGTTAATTTCTCAAAGCATAGAAGAACGCACAGTTGGAAGAACACCAATAGAGAGTAGCAAAGTAGAAAAGCTGTTCATTGGTGGTCTGAGTGGTGACCCACCAAAAGATATGCCCACCTCCTGATCCCCGGGATCTATAAGATTACCATATGTGGCAAAAGATGTGATGAATTTAAGGCTCTTGAGAGGAGGCTCTTATCCTGGATTTTCTGGGTGGGCCCTAAATACCATCACATGTATCCTTGCAACACAGACACACAGAGGAGGAGACACACAGAAAGCAGAGGAGGAGGCAATGTGACCACAGAGGCAGAGATTGGTGTGATGTGGTCACAAGTCAAGGAATGCAGACAGTCACCAGAAGCTAGAGGAAGCAATGAAGGACTCGCCCCTAGAATCTTTGGAGGGAGTACGGTTTTGCCAACATCTTGATTTCAAATTTCTGGCCTCCAGAATTATGAGAGAATAAATTTCTGTTGTTTTAAGCCCCAGGAAATTAAGACACCTAAAATCCTCTTCCAACTCAAATTTGTTGTGCCACTCACACCTCATGTTGATCACATGCTCCTGGAAGGCAGAGCCCTAGACCAGCAGTCCCCAACCTTTTTGGCACCAGGGACTGGTTTCACAGAAGACAATTTTTCCATGGACCGGGGTTGGTGGGGGAAAGGTTTTGGGATGATTCAAGCACATTACATTTATTGTGCAGTCAAACCTCTCTGCTAATGATAATCTGTATTTGCAGCTGCTCCCCAATGCTAGTGTCACTGCCTCAGCTCCACCTCAGACCATCAGGTGTTCAATTATTGTAAGAAGCAACGCAACCTAGATCCCTTGCATGCGCAGTTTACAGTAGGGTTCTCACTCCTATGAGAATCTAATGCCACCGCTGATCTGACAGGAGGCAGAGCTCAGGCAGCGATGCAAGCGATGGGGAGTGGCTGTAAATACAGATGAAGCTTTCCTCGCTCACCTGCCACTCACCTCTTGCTGTGTGGCCTGGGTATTGGGGACCACAGCCCTTGACTCACCTTTCCTGTGTATCCAAAGGAGAATATCTGTGATGCCTGGCACATCAGATAACAATGAAATGAAGGAGTTACAACAGAGATATACACCTATGTGTATATGTGATAAGCACAGATAGATTAGATAAAGAGATTGATAGGTAATTGAGAGATAGTTTGAGTGATTTCCTCATTTACTCAAACAAGTATATGTTATAATTTACTCATCATATACTCTCATAAAGTTAACTTCTTTGTAGAGAATCAAAGTAAATGCTACCTAGGTTATCCTTTAGTGTCAAATTTAATATTAAAGATAGTAAGTACCACCAGGATTCAGAGGAGAGAGGCGTGACTTGTAGTTGCTTAGATGGGTTTTCAGTTCTGAATATTCAGATGAATCAAGTGATTTAAAATAATTTATCACAGGGAAAGCAAAGTGATAGCTGCACTCGAGGAAAGCTGGGAAAGTTTTGCTGGTCCTTGCATGATGGGGAAGACTTAGGGGCAAGGAGAGAAGAAAGGAAGACTTCATATAAACAAACATCACAGCCAGTCCAGTTTCCCTTCAGCTCTCCCCTCACACAACACACTGCACGTGGTGTGTGTTATTGTGCATGTGAGAAACTACAGGCAAAAGAGGACAGGAGAATCATAGTATTCATTTGGTGTATGAGAACTTCTTTCCAATGTAAATGGCTTGAGGGATGTCCACATAAGAGAAATTGTGCTTTTAGACTCTTTTGCACTAAGAAAGTTGAAAATCACAAAAATTACTGTGTTCAATAACACTTTTAAATGAATATACATATATATAAATATAATCATCAAAAATATTGTTGATTTGAAACCAAGAACCCAACACTTGAAATTTATATGGAGTTTTTTTTTTAAAGAGATGGGGCCTTGCTATGTTGCCCAGGCTGGAGTATAGTGGCTATTCACATGTGTGATCATTGCACACTACAGCCTCGAACGCCTAGTCTCAAGTGATCCTTCTGCCTTAGCCTCTTGAATAATTGGGACTACAGGTGCATGCCACCGTGCCCAGCAGAATTTATATAGATTCCAAGTCTGTGAAATACCACTGGATTGGGTTCCACTATAGGTGAGAGCTAACAATGGCTGTGGGCAAGAACTGCCCTACGGTTAGCAGTAACCAGCTTTCTCTTCAGTCTGGATCCCATGGGCAATTCTGGTGGGAGAAAATGTACTCCAAAGTGACAAGTTTAAAAATGTACACAAAGTTGTCAGCAGATTCCTTTCCCTATAGCTTAGTGACAGGACATTTTTATATGAATCTAATTCCAGGCCATAGCTACCTCTGATAAATTAGAAGGCTTCCACAGAAGAGCATCAGAGCACCTCACAGTCATAAATGCAGGGTTCCCTGAGGTAGACATCTGGTACCCCCCTCTTTCTGGGGACCCTCTCCAAAACAGGGTGAAAATATTTTACCTTGGTTTAAACTCATCTGAATTTTATCTGAACAGCAGTAGTTGGACCTAGATTAGCACTACTCCTGTAGTAGTGCTACAAGGTAGTGACTGAAGGTAGACTACGTAATGGCTCAGCTGGTATGCCAGATTTCAAGGAAAACATGGGGACAGGAAATAGGGTAGGGCTGAACTAGAACAAATGACCTAAGGAAGGATTAATTCCATAGTTGGTAGTCAGCAACTCAAATTACAGTGGCCAGGAGGGGTGTGCAGAACTGAGATTTGATCCTGCTAACAATGGCAGACAAGGAAAATTTATTTGTCAAGTGGAATTTGGCAGTACAAGTCTCCAGGCAGAAATGGTACACTGTCAGGAGGGTGGCTGTGCCTTAGGTCCGGGGGTTTGTCCACACTGGGATTGAATCAGAGACTGAGAACAGAAAAAACAGGATCTTGCTCCTGGAGAGAAGTTCTTGGCAAAGATAAGGCTTGATTGTCAAGGTCATAGCCAAAGTCTTTCCAGGTGAGATATTAAGTCCAGTACTAAAAAGGCAAACTGAAAACACAAGAGAAGCCTAATCCTGTGAAATGGCAAATACCACAGGAGTTAGAGAAACTGAGGCTAGGGGGGTCTGGGAATTACTAGAGCTCGCTAGGGTTAGTGCAGACTCCCTTCTTCTGTGGTCTGCACTGGTTGAAGAATCAGAAAGGCCAGGCCACTGAGTCCCATGCAGAGCAGGGCCTGGAAGGCAAGAGCTCAAAGCCCACAATGCATCTGTCAGCTACTGTTTGTCTAGTTGTACTGGTTTTTTTTTTTCCCACTGTTTTTCTCAAAGTGTTCATATTGCGGTTGGGTTCAGGATGAGCTGGTGGCACAATTGGTGAGAAGATGGCAGTGGTTCAGAATATTCCTTCTGTTGACTTCCTGTAGTCACTAGTGGACCCTGGGCTTGTGTCAATATGGCAAGCCGCAGCCTCAACAGAGAAGTCTAAGAAGCTGCACTTAAGCCAGAGTCCTTGGCCTTCAGGAGGGTATGAGCAGGAAGTTACAACAGGTGGGGGGAGAATGCAAATCGCCAGCCTGAAGGGGAGAGCATGCCAGAGGCTGGGGAAGCTGCAAGCTGCCAAAACTTCTGGACAAAAAGGCACACACAGCAGCCAAAGACTGAGCCAGCCGTCCACCACCTACTGGCGCTCAGTGCTGTCTGTCAAGGAGTATTGAGGTGGCTCTGGGTCCCAATTGTGCAACTACATTTCGTAGTGCTTCAGTGTTTGTTCAAAAAGTACTTCCACATGTACTGGATCCTCAAAACCACCCAGGAGGTGGACAGGGCAACTACTATTGTCTCCATGTGTATGCAGGGGAGAGAAATTCTTAAGGAGGCTGTATAGTTTTCATATAAGCCACATTGTGGTTTAATACTTTCAATTGCTTCACTAAACTAAAATTATTTCTTTGTTTGAAGACAAGGTTAACGCAGATCTATACTGCCCAGGACATGCAACTGTTAGGGAATGTAGCTGCCTAACATAGCCCTCCAGGTGCTGGGGAGCCTTTCATACCTGCACATCCTCTCCATGGAGAGCTGGTGGAGGGAGCAATGCAGTGATGGCTGATTTCGGATAGAGTCTGATTTGCATTTGATCTCCACTAAGGACCTCTTCCTTAATGGAGAACATAAAGCTTGGCAGACACCAGAAATTAACTTCTAATTTGACTGACTTTGCCTCCCGTCAAATTCATTAGATTATCTCTTCATAAAATCAAAACTTTCCATTGAGGTTGAAACTCTATCCTAAATTCTATAAGGCTAATAACTACGACAGGGCTTCTGCTGGTCTAAATGAACTTTATAGATGAAAAATCTGTGGTGCACTTCACTGGTATCACATCTAGGAAAACTCTGCATTCAATGATTAAGAATAAGGGACATTTCATTCTGCCGATTGATTTTTTAAAATAACCATGGTAGAGATTTGATCATTTTTTTACTGGACCCACAAATACCTTTTTAAACAAGCTTCTATAAGGAACACATATTTTAAATTCAGAAACATATTATATAAAAGAAAACATTTCCAGTTATTCACAGATCCTTCAGAACCACACTGTGAGAATAATGCTATTAGTCATAATATATTATGATATAAATTAAGTGAAGGACAGATGCATCTCTCTGCATACTGATCAGAGTCTCCATCTTCATGTGAGTCACAGTTCATTCATCTCCTATCTGAAGTGCCACTACACCACAGCTGTTCTCAATATAAACTTCCCCGCATGGCAAACAAGACCCAGGCCATTTAGGAGTAAGCAACTAATTCTGCCAATTTTAACAGCATTCTTAGGCAAGAACAATATGTTGGCTTAAGAAATAACAGGACATGTTAGGTAAAAATCTGAAAATAATTATTACTTTATAATATATAAATACATAAAGCAACTTTGTTTTTAATCATATGTTTCAACTTCCTGTCTATTCAATTTACTAGCATGGATCCCAGATATTCTATTTCTGCCAATTTTATATTTTTTTCCATGCTCACTTTCAACAGGTTGCCTACAATTAAAGGCTAACATAGCATTAGAAGAAGCCCATACTTTTACATACTTCAGCTTAAAATACAAATTTACTTTGTGTAAGACAATAAATCATTTGTCTTTGTAAGGCAAAAATGAGACGGTACACTCTAAGGAACTTTTATGCATGCCTAAAAATATTCAGAAATAAATAATACTTTTGAAGTGCCATTTTACTCCCCTCCCAGAAATAAAAATAGGATAATGAATATTCATAGATTTCTCTAAACTTTAAAGGAGAGTTTCCTAAATAAGCCTAAACGTAGGTTTAATACAGAACTGCTCTTATTATAACACTTGTTATTTCTCTAAATCTTCACCAATTCCATGCTTGCTCCTTTTCCGAAGTTACACTTTCCCTTACAATAATTTTCCACGCAAAAAATTTACAGCCAAAGATTTCTTTTAAAGTTGACTTTGTATCTCATTTTCTTCTTCAACTACCAAGTCCATTTGCATAATTATCCATTGTTATTTAAACAACAGTATTCCAACACTACTATTTTCATGTTAAATGCAATCTCATAGCACCCTTCCAGCCTACAGAACCCATCTACATCAAATCTGCAATGTAATAATTTTTAAATTAATAATTTAAGCTAAAGTTATATTTCCATATGGAAACCACTTCAAAAATAACGTGCTTTCTAGCTCAATAATAGCTAATTATGTATTAAGCTAATTGAGACTAACCATGTAAACAAAATCTAAAGATAGGTTATTCAGTGGCATGATGTAAACCACATTTCTGTGGCATGTTGGAACGCACACTGAAGAAGCAGGCATGTTCCATGTACATGTATACTTCGAAGTATCAGCTCCTATAACAAGAGGGTGCACCCAACACCGTCAAAAAGACCTTAATTGTTTTATTAATATGCTGGCACCACAATCCTGCCCATATGCATGTATTTGCTCTAGGTTTAGCTTCCCCTTTCTGAACTATACATTCTTATGCAGGATCTCTCTCTTAAGTAAATACATAGGCATTGTTTTAAACACAGGAAATAGTGATGAGTGGTTCATATAACATTATGATCTCACACTATAAAATTATTTGGACTACATAATCATTAAACTCACTTAAAAAAGATTATTTTTCAAATAGTAACCTACAAAGAAGGCCAAAATGGGGGGAGGGGTAGGTTATCTGTCTTGGTACTCAGAGGACAAGAGAGAAAGGAAAGGTCTGTGCAAAGCATACTGTGAAATAACCAGTGTCCTTAACAACACAATCTCTTTGAGAAATACATTTCCCTCCCAAAGAGAGTGGTCCTTTCTCATTGCGAACACGGACACAGGCAGGGATTGAGGGAACATATCCTTACAGCCTCTGGACAGGCTCAGATAACACTTGCAGACACGCGAAGGTTTGCATTTTTTAAATCTGTCCATATGGATGCAGTTCCCAAAGCCCGGCTTCCTCTCGACCACTTCCAACCTGCGTGCAAAGTCGCACACACGCACAAGCATGCAGAATAGGATCCCAATTCCAACAAGCACGCCGCCAAGTAGACAAGCAGATTCTGCTGCTAAAGTCAACTGTCCCCCCGCCCCGCCTATTAAAAGCACGCAGAAATTGACCCTGCTGTAAGGAGGCTGTGCTGGGGAAGGGTTTCAAAGAGGAGATTCGGTGCAGCCCAGCGGCTGCTACTCTGCCAAGTGTAGACTCTCCGTGGGTCAGTAAAGACGCGCACCAGGCTACGTACCTTCGCCCAAGTGTAAAGCAAAGTGCCAAATTTGCCTGTTCGCCCCCTGAAATGCAATCCGAACAAGCGGCCCCACTGCGAGGTTGGCAGGTGTCTGCTTTAGCCTTCTCAAAAAACGGCAAAGAATCAAACGGCAGAGGGGAGCACACACGTACAACACACAAGCGCGCTCGCAAACACACACCGAGCCGAGTAGCTCCTCTTGCTCGGACACTTGGTGCTTGAGATCTGGCATTTGGGGAAGAGAGAATCGAGACGCGAAGAGGACAGCGGGGTGGGGCGACCCCCGCTTTTTCCCGGCCACAGCTCCGGTCCCTTTCCCGGCACTTGGGTGCCACCCGGCCATTCCCCACCCGCAGTCCCAGAGTCCAACTACGCACCAGATCGCGCTCGACACAGTCAAATCCCCCTGCCGCCCCGCAAATACACAGACCGGCCTCCCTCGTCCCTTCCCAATCCCTTCTTTAAACTCCCTAAGCAGAGACCTTTCCTACCCGCACTGAAAACTTTTTCCTCCTTTCGCAACGAGATAAGGCAAGAAACCAGGTCAGCAGCTGCCGCCACCCGCTTTGCCCAGCGCCCGGGTGGCGGGCGCCGTCTTTACCTGGCAGCTGAGCTCCAGGTGGCCGTCCCACGCAGGTCCTCCGCCCCTCCCCGACGCGCGGGGGGCGTCTGGTCCACTGTGTCTTCGTCTCCTGCCGCTCAGCGTTCAGGCGGCGACCGTCCTCAGGATCGTGCGCCCCTGCTCGGAGCCGCCCTTCGGTTCATCGCCCGTCTTCCAGAAGCGCCGCTGCCGCCCCGCTTCTCGCGCGGGCCGACCAGGAGAGCGCGGATCCGCGGAGGCGCCGACTCGCCCCGCCGTGTGCGCTCCGGCGTGCGGGAGCTCTCGGCCCGCGGGCAGCTGTGGCCGCGCGTCACATGCCGCCTCCGGGCAGCGGCCGCGGCACCTGCCCCAGCGGCAGCGCTCCGGGCTCGGCAGTGCCGCCCCCCGCCCTGGGGTCCCCGGCGCCCTTTCCGTTCACGCCCTGTTTTCCTCTGTGTCTCCCTCACTTTTCTTCTTCTTCTTTCCGTCTCCTTCTTTATCTCGTATTCCCTTTTTCCAAAGGCAGACAGAAGGCGCTCCAAGTGGGAGGAGGGTCTTTTCCTCCTCACGAACTCTCCCTCTGCCTGGTGGTGGCGGTCGTGGCTACTGCTGGCCGCTCCTCCTTCCTTTCCTCCTCGTGTTCCCCCTCCCCCTCCTCCTCCTCCTCCTCCTCCTCCGCGGGCTGCGAGCGCTGGTGTAATGCACAAGCCGCCTGCTCGCGCCCCAAACCCGCCTGGCTTCTGAGCATGCCCCGTGGCCCTGCCGGCGCCCGGCTCGACCCCCGCGTGCCCGCCGGGCTCCGCGTGCTCCGCCTGGCTGGGGGCGAGGAGATCCCATGGTCCCCCCGGGGGTGGGCTCGCTGAAGGCGGGGCACAGCCTCACGCACCCAGCGTGGCCTCGCCTGCTCCCAGATCGTGTGCTTCAAGGATGGATTTTGTTGGTCAGTTAGTTTTGCTGTGTTCTCTTTTAAATCGATTTCCTTGGCTTGCTTAGGATTGGAAGGAAGTCGATTCCTTGGGCACAACTTATCGATGAATGAACCCCAGCTCAGTTACAGGATAGGACTCCGTCAAAAACCTTTCCCTAGGGAACAGTTTGATGCATCTACTTTTTGACATGTAACGAGAATCTCTGTGGATAGAGCAGTGTAGTAGAGGACGTGTTCTTGGCGTTTCCTCCCCTAGACATGTATATCTTAGGAGAAAATGAAATGAGCATCCATGCAAAAGACACAGGGGTGCATACACACACACACACACTTTTTAAATTAGAAACTAAAATAAAAGGTATAATTTTGCTAGCCAGGCTTTTAAAGCTCATATATAACTCTAGACGGATGAGAGAGAATTGCTTACTATGTACTGCTGTCAGCTAATTAAATAAGGAAAAAGTGGAGAAATATCAAAGTTGGAAAGATAAAAATGAGGCTGCACCATGGGTTTTTCTCAAAATCATGTAAGAGGACATGCTAGGAGAATCCCGCAAGAAAGGACAAACATGCTAGTTGTAACTCTGGGGGGCGGGGGGAGAAGGAAGAAGGAAGGCGAAAGAAAAGAAAGAAAGGAAGGAAGGAAGAAAACAGAAAGAGAGAGAAAGACGAAAAAATGAAAGCACAGTATGAAACGAAACTTTAAACAATATTAAAGGCAGCAAAGTGATTTTAATTCTATTTGCAGCAAGAAAATAAACAGGAAAAGATAGAGCTTTTTGAAAATATAAGTAATGTTAAGAGATTAGAAAAACACAAGTATGCAAATTCCTTTCCAAGTCTATATTCTCCTTTAGGTGCAGCGATCTTTAAGAGCAAAAAGACTACACATTGCTTAGAGAGAATAGAGGTCAGAATAGGAAAAAAGCTAGTGAGAAAGTATGGAGCTACTTATGTTAATTCAAATATCCGGGCTAAAGTGAATTGTATGCAGGATGCTGGAATGATAATAATAATATCTATATAGCAGCTCTCTTGTTTGGAATACCTCCCAGATGGAAATATAATAGTTGCCTTCATATATTTCTCTAATCTTCAAAACAAACATTCAAACAAGTATTTTATCCCCATTTAGTAATGGAGAAAGACAAGGATTTACAGGAATAAGTAAATTGTTCATTATACAACTAGGAAGAGGAACGTGAATTCAGATTTAACAAATCGTTCCCATTACATAGAATTGCTATTTGCCTGTGGGAACAGGAGTACCATTGATAATATTTGGTAAATCCATAAAGAACAGATAGGGACCAGAAGAATGGGCAAATAGAGGTTATCTAGTTTTTGGAGTTTTTTTTAAGCCAAAAGTTATATTCTGATATGTGTACAGTGATTAAGTTTAAGACTGACCTCTGGCAATATTCTAGAGAAGATCCTGAAATGAATCATTTGTTAGTAGTCAGAAAAGAAAAGGAAACGACTATAATTTAATAAAAGTATTGTACCAGACTATGTTCAGTTCTCTTTGTAAATAGCCACTAAACTCATACATAGGGTATTTCCTTATTCCAGCCAACCTTCTCATTATTTTTATGGACAAGATAAATGTAGATTGCCTGTTTGTATTGAACAAATGACAAACTAAAAGTTCAGACATAGTTGCCCCAAGTTTCTTGGTACACGGATTCATGCTGGGTTGGGGTAAGGTATGTGGTTCTGACCTGGGTGCCCTATTGTTCAGCAGATTTGTCAAATTATGTTTCAGAGGAAAATATAAAAAGGATACTTAGTGGATTGAAAATGAACGAAAGTAGGGGCAGGGCTAATTTGTAAGAGTCCAAAAATCAGAAACCAAAGTGTGTGTACCTTTGGATGTTGGTCTGAAACAAAGGAAATCAATTAGAGCTAGAATAAATTTTGAAATCCTGCATGTTACATTTTTTTTTTTAACACACACACACACAGGATAAGCATAGGATTTATTCAGTTATTTATTTATTTATTGAGACAAGACAGGGTCTCACTCTGTCACCTGCACCACAGGCTAAAGTGCAGTGGTGTCATCATAGCTCATGCAGCCTCTGACTCCTAGGCTCCAGTGATCCTCCTGCCTCAGCCTCATGAGTAGCTGGGACTATAGGTGCGCACCACCATGCCAGGCTAATTTTTCAATTTTTTGTAGAGACAGGGTCTTGCTCTTGCTCAGGCTAGTCTTGAACTCCTGGCCTCAAGAGATCCTCCCACCTCGGCCTCCCAAAGTGCTAGGAACATAGGCATGAACCACCACGCCCGGCCAGGATTTATTCAATTATTAAATTAGACTATGATTATGAGCAAGACAGATAGCTAATAGTACCCTTACCTTTCTATCATAAAATAGCTGTAGAACCCGGACAAACTATATAAAACAACATCTTTTAGCTATGAACAGCAGCTGAAATAGGGCTGTAATTTGAGGTAATTAAAGGCACATGGGATAAGCCCATTCCCACTGATTATTTTCTTAGGGGACTTTTTTCCAGCAGAAGTACTGGGATGTTGAGACCAAGCAGAGAGCTACAGTCTCACTGGGAGAGTATATATAGCTCAATACCTTGGAGCTATAAAGGTAACTGAGGTTACAAGGGTTGAACACAGTGACAGAGAGGTAGGTACAGAGAGGCAGTCCCAGAACTTGTGTGGCAATTCCCCTCGGGTACTTGGCTGAACTGCTAGGCTACATGTGCTCAGGGCATGATTCTGGAGGCCCGATACATAAAGAAGCTGAAATTTGAGTAGAGGTTCTTGAGATCACACAATTCTGAGCAGTTGGAGTTTGGGTTCAGCCAGCCTGGAAAGACTTTGGTGAACACCACAGATATTCAGTGGAGACCCCCTGACTGATAGTCCTTAGATGTAATGATGATGCCCCAAGAGAAATAATAACCCGAAATAGATTTGTCCTAATGAACCAAAATCCAGGCCTTTGCAGGATTCAGGCAAGCCACCAATGATTTAACAACCTGCTAGAACACAACCCAGAGTTCATGAGAGGATGAAAATATAAGCTAGAATCTCTACAAATGTAGCACACAATCAAAACTTACCAGACGTGCAAAAAAGCAGAAAAGAGTAAGTGATGACCAAAAAAAGATGCCAGGAAATGATCCAGATTTTGGAATTAGTAGACAAGGACTTTTAAGTAACCATAATTGATAAGTTATATAAACTATTCTGGAAATGGGCAAAAATGAATGAAAAGACAACATTTCAGCAGAACGTTGAACTGTATAAAAAAGAATCAAGTGGATTTTATTGAACTGCTAAATGAAGATATAATTAGATAGGTTTTAAAGCCACCTGGACACAGCAGAAGATAAGTCAATAGAAAATATCCAAAAAGAGCAGAAAGAAGAGATGGAGGACCAGAAGCAATATTTGAAGAAATAATAGCCAAGAACTTTCCATATCTGATGAAAGATATCAACTGTGGAATTCAAGAAGCTCAATGAATCCTAAGCAAGGAAAACTCCAACTAGGTCTATGAGAATCAAACTTCTGAAAACTGAAGGTAAAGAAAAAATTTAAAAAACAGCCAGGGGTAAAAGAAACATCATCTTTGGGGACACAATATAAATGAACATTGACTTCAACAGAAAAATAATGAAAGGCAGACGATAATATATTTCAGGTATAAAAAGAAAAGAAGGAGGGAAGGAAGGAAGGAAGGCAGGCTATCAAAGCAGAATTCTATGCCCATTGAAAATAATCTAAATACAAAAGATACACTAAATCTAAAAGATACACTCGGACTCATAAAAACCGAGAGAATTCATTGTCAGTGGACCATAAACTACAAGATCTACTGAAGGATATTCTTCAAGGTGAAGGAAAATGATCTTGGATTGAATCACAGAAGTGTAAACAAAAATGAACAGCTCCAGAAAAGGTAAATGTAGCAGAATATATAAAAGACTAACTGTTTAAGTTATGAATAATAAGAATATCTTATGGAGCATATACTATTAATGTTTATTGAAGTAAAATCTATAACAACAAGGTGAAAAAGGGTAAATATAAGATGCTTGCATTTGATGATGATTTTAGGTAATAGTATTAGGGATGATTTTTTTTTTTTAGTGTAACCAATGAAAAAATTATACCAAAAGTATAACAAGAAAAAGTAATGCAAAAAACAAAATTGAATTATAAACCATACTTGATTGATGTAAAAGAATTCAGGAAAGGAAGAATTAATGAACAAAGAACAAATAGGACAAATAGAAATAATAGCAAGATGATAAACTTTAAACTCAACTGTACAATTAATTACATTAAATATAAATGGTCATTTAATAGACAAATATTTTTAGAGTGGATAAAAAATACCCAGCAATTTTCTGTTTAGAAGAAACACACTTTAAATACAAGAATATAGACAGGTTGAGAATAAATAGATGGAAAGGTCTTACCGTGCATATAGTAAACATTTTAAGATTGATTCTTCTCGGATTGGCTTATAGTTTCAATGTATTCCCAATCAAAATTCAAGATGTGTGTGCATGTGTGTGTCTGTGTGTAAATTAACAAGCTGATTCTAAGATTTTTATATAATATTGAGGAAGAACAAAATTAGATTTTTGGATTTACTACCAGATTTCCAAACTTATTGTAAAGCTACAGAAATCAAGACATTATAGTAATGTCAGAAGGAAAGGAAAATAGACCAATATAAAATAATAGAATGTCCATATATAAACCCACACATTTATTTTAACTTCATTAACAGTCAAATCAGTCAACAACAGAGGAAGCTAATTTATGGTGGTAGAGAGTTACTTGGTTAGAAGAGACTATTTACAAGGATGGGGAAAGAAGTATGATAATGTTCTACCTTGAGCTGAGTGGTGGTTACCAAAGTAAATAGATATGTAAAAATTCATCAAAGTGAACACTTAAAATGTGTACACATTACTGTGTGTACAATATATCTCAAATTTTAAAAAGTATATGTTGAGTATCTATTAGATGCAAAGCACTAGGTCCCGACAAGATGGAGAATGCAAACTTAACTAACTCCTGATTCCTGCTGTCTCAAGAATGGGGACACCTGGCTTGTCTAAAGTTCATGCAATAAAAACTTGAGGTTAATTGTTAGAAAACTTGTACAACTTTCTTCTCATTAAGGGAAAAAAATAGTAAACTGATTAGGCGATAATTCCTTGGTACTCAGTTTTCCACAGAATCATCTTGATTCTTCTGAGTTAATCCACTAGATTTTAAGAGGTGAAAACTAAGGATAGAATGATTGAGAGTCATTTATTCTTTCAAGCACCTCCGTACTCATTCACTTACTTTAAAGCACTTATTTAACTTTGCTAAACATCATGTACTAGGCGGTGCGCTAGTCAAATAATAGTTAAAGGACGCAGCTTTTCTTAGAAGACTTAGAGGACATGAATGGCTCCTTCGAACTTTTGAAGAAAGAGTAAACAAATTATGCAGTTCTAGAGGAAGCTATGGGATGTAGCCTCCAGCACATGATAAAAGAGACCTAGCTTAACCTTTATGAAGTGTCCATCTGGCCTAAGAAATGGTGACACTTTTATCTCTGAAGACATTTCAATATAGAGCAATAATAATAACAAGCACTTTTGACCTTATGTTTTTGCGAGGTAAGGCGCTATGCACTTTGTATTTATTTTAACAACTACCTTATCAGGAAATTCATACTGGTGCCCTTTTATAAATGGGGAAATTGGACAAGTGACAGAGCAAAATCCAAACACAGGTGACAATTTCCCTCTTTTAGATGATGATTTTTAAAGAATATTGCCACCGGGATTCTTACAGTGTTGGAGGATACATAAGACCTCTAAGATCTCTTCCAATTCAAAGATGTAAATTTATCTTGCCTGTAAAGTGGCCCCTAGTTTCTGAAACCTGCAGTTTGTACAGTTTGGTGAATTTTCTTCAGGAGTAGATAACATATATTTATGAATATTAACATAGGTGCAAGGCCTTAGAAGGGTGTTCATACAAGTAAGAGGCTCTGAAGTTTGAGTTTATTCACTTCCTAGTTAATCATCTTCTGCCTCTTTGTCATAAATGACTTTCCTAGGGAGCTGATAATGACAGGTTCCTCCCATAGAGTGTGGAAAAAGGAGATGACAGCTGGGCCTCCCCTCAGGAAGGCCAGAGAGCTAATGGGGAGATTATGTTAGCAGAGTTATGCAATGACCCAAGAAAATAGCAGTAGGAGAAAAAGGGGTCCCTGACCAGCTGGTGAGGAAAATGTTAGTGATCGTATATACCCTTTTCTCTTTTCTTCTCTTTTGGGTTTACTTTTGTGTCTCTATTTCTTCTGACAATACTGAGTGTTGGTTGGAGTGTGGAGCAACTGGAGCTCTCGTTCGTTTTTCCTCCATCTCTTGGTGCTCTCTGGGGTTCACTCAGACCTAGGCTTTCTCCCTGCTGCTCCGAGTTCTATACTTGAGCGATGTCATCCGTAGTCAAGGCTATCACAACTGCAAATTGGATGATGACAAATTCACCATCACCCGTCTTTTCTTCTCTTCTCCGTTTCTAAACCTATTTCATCTGAATGTTTTGTGACCAACTAAACCACCATCTTTCTAGTTCGTTACACAGCAGTCCTGATTCCTGTGACTCATCTCCCTATTCCTTCCATAAGTCATTAATTACCATTTAATTCACTCCCTAAAATTTTCCCAAACTTGTAAATGGATTTGAGGGTTAAAACTCAGAAAGTTCATGGGAGATACCAACATTGAGAAAAAATTAAAGCAAGAATATGATCTTTAATTTAGTAGTAGAGGCAATGTCATTTCAAGGAACAATATGACAATATTGTGTTTAACATTTATGTGTAATCTTTTAATACCTTAAATACTTTTATTTGTGTTATTTTAATCTCTGATGTCATGAACTCATTTTATAGGGGAGAAAAAAATGCTAAAATAGACATGGATCTTGTTAAATGTGACAGAAGTGAATGTATGGCAGAAGTTGGATTCATACTCAGTTTTCAATTACCCTGGAAATCATGCAGAGATGATTTCTCCTTACAAATCAAACTAGCCCAATGACAGGAACAGCTGTTCTCAGGTAAAAATAAAACAAAACCCAAAAACCCTTTATTCTCTTTATTATGAATCAAATTTCTCCTCTCGCATCATTGTTTTATAATATATCAATTTAAAATTTTAAAACATGTGTCTCATTTACTTTGGATTACCTGTGGTATAATTTGGACTCAAGAATTTCTCTCTTGCCATCCTGCAAGATTTGGAGTTTGTGTGCTCTGGAGAACACGTGCCCAGGAACACAAAATAATTGTAAGAGTTGCCAAAGAAAGAAAGAATTCAGAGATTGAATATATTTGTAAAAATACTACATAATGAATTTAAAAAGCATATATATATATTATTCTTGATAATCTGTTGAATTATTAATGCTTATAATTAAGACTTAATTATAAATCATTAAATACATGGGCTGATGATTCCAGAGCTATTAACCATATGGATTGTGCTAAAATGACCCATAGCTTTGTATAGACAGTGTGAGACTGCATTTTGACTTGTGACGTAAACTTCTTTTACAGTTTCAGTCTTGATCTATAAAACTTTCATTTGGTTTTGAATTTTAGAGTTTCCTTTCCTCCTCTCCCTTCTCCTTTTTGCTTCAGGACATTTTGAGGTTCTGAATTACCTTCCTCCTTCCCTCCTTCCTTCCCTTCTTTCCTTCTTTTCTTTTCTTCCTTTCTTCCTTCCTTCCTCTCCAGTATTCCAAATTCATAAATCAACAGTCCTCTCTCCCAATATTTAATAATTACTTAGGAGCATTTATTAGCACCATATATGTGTCTGACCCCAAGCGTTTTATTTACCTAGCATAGTACCTCCTTGGGAGGTCATTTTATTAATTGCTCAATTGCATTTACTCTGCTCTACCTCTACGACTGTGTTCTAACCAACTCACACTTCTCTCCTGAGCTTTTGTGGGAAGATCCACCTAGCTACTCGCCCAACTTCTATACTTGATTGGATCCTCCCCAGTGCAGATAGATAGAATAATATTTTGAAGTCTTTTGGTAATGTAAATCTTATCTGTCCACTCCCTGGGAGACAAGAACCCTTTAAAACAGATTCCTTGATATGCCCTCTAAGGCCTTTTAAGCTTTAGTCTCTGCTTATCTATTCATAGTCATTTGATTTCAATCCCCATACAAGCTCTCACTGCCCCCACCCCCCTACCCCGCCCTTCTCAGGGAATTCTCACCAACTCTTCCCTCTCCTAGAATGCTCTTAACTCTGTTACCCACCTAGCTAACTACTTTTCATCCTTGAGGTCTCAGTTGAAAAGTCACTTTCCCACGGGAGCTCCCTAGACTAGATCGGTTTCCTATATACCCAGTACTCTTTCTTTTGAAAAATCTCACGCTTAGATTCTGATGTTCCCATAGACTGTAGCCCTACAGTGACAGGTACCTCATTGCTTTTCTCATTACTGTATGTATAGTACCACAGTTTTGTTCTTTGTCAGGATAATCTTGCCTATTCTTAATTCCTTATATTTCCACATGAATTTTACAAGTTGTCACTTTCCACTCAAAATCCACTGGGATGTTGATGGGGATCCCATTCAATCTATAGATCAATTTGGGAAGAACTGACATCGTTATAATATTGAGCCTTGCAATCCATGAATATAATTTATCTGATTATTAATTTAAATATTCTTTAGTTTCTCAAAATGATGATGAGTTCGTCTAGACATAGATGACCTTAATCTAGTCTATCTTGAGTTAATTTGAAATTCAGTTTCTTCAGCCTTGGAGAGAGTTGCACTATTTTTAGTTTGTCATGACTTCCAGGGTTTAGTCTTAAAGGACTCCCACTGAATGTCTGGGGTAGTTAAAGGCAGCCTCTTTCTTGGCTAGCCCTGGATCTCAATTTTTGTTTTCCCATCAAAAGGGTTGCTGAAAAGTCTTCTTTGTAACCTAATCTTTTAGTCCTTGCATGCTGCTCAGCTATTTGGCCTCTTGGCTCAGGGAGATAAATGTCTCTAAGGGAAAGGTAGTGCATCGTGTCAAGCTCACTCAAATGGGCTTTTCTCTTCTCTGAGATGTTAGTCCCTGTATCTAGGTTGCATTGACAGCAATCCACATTTTTTATTTTAAAAAATGTTTATTTTTAAATTTTAGTTGTTCTCCTTGAAAAAGATGATTTAATTTATTTATGGAAGTCAGTAACAGAGTTAGATTTGAAGGTTATGTGTTCAACAAGTCAAAAACCATTATAAATTAAGGGTTATAATTGTATAGGGAAGGCTGAAAACATAGTTGTAGCAATACTTGTCAATGACAATGGTGATGTTTTAACTTCTAATCTGGTCAGGCCAGTTTCTTGACTCTTACCTGAGTTTCCCATCCTATTCCTATATGTGTGCTTTTAGGATTAAATATAACACATATAAAATAAGGCCTCAATGTTAATATCAAAATTAAATAAGATAGAGGCTCATATATCCCACCCATAACAAATACCTAATAGTATGATAACACCACAGTCATCAGTGAGGCATGTTCCTTCTAGCTTTCTGCTTCACCATCCTTAATTTGTAGATTTCATCAAGTTCTCCTTAGGGTCTATAATGGCTGCTGGTGCTCCTGTAATCACATCTACGTTTAAAACAAGGAAAAGAAGGGAGTGGCAAGAGGGAAAGGTAAAAGGGCTTATCTCTAGCCTGGGATGGTTCACTTTAAGGTTAAAAGATGCATCAAGCAACTGCCCCCTTACATCTCATTGACAGTTCTATTTGCAAAGCAGGCTGTGAAATGTGGAGCTTTGCTCAGAATATAATCTGAGTTTTGTAAATAAGAAAGACAGGGAAAATGAATATCTGATAAAAACACTAACAATCTCTGCTACATCTCCTCTTTGCTGTTAGGATGAACGTACAACATAGTTTGAAGCATTACTTCCCTGTTCATCCTTTTGTAATTCTACTACAATCTCCATTACTGTCCACATCATCTTATTTGTAAAATAGATTTATTTGTATAACTGATCACATTGCTAAACACACATAGCTATGCTATCCTAAACAAACCTCATCCAAGACTGGATTAAATTTAGTTGAAGAACATGTGGGGATAGTAGGTACCAATGGCTTTTTCCCTTTTCTAAAGTGTAGGCTCCTTGAAGGTACAAAATAAGTTTTATTCATTTACATACTCCCCAAACTCAGTCAAAATGTTATCTTCTAATGCAATAGGGAAGCAATTGAAGTAAGTCATGATAAATAAGAAAGAATACAAATTAATTGAGAAAGAGCAAAAATTTTTTCTAGACTTGCAGAGTTGTGGAGTTTTCCCTGATACTAGTAACCTGACTTAAAACATTAGTAGCTGATTTTTAGGCCTGTATTTGTGCCTTTTGCAAAGCAATGGGCATGCATTTTAACAAATGTACCTCTTAGTGAGGCTGTACAGCTACCTATATTTTGTATGCGTTTATTGCAAGCCAAAATTATACTTCCTTCAAACCAAAGATAAAGCAAAGTACACAAACAAATGAAATCAATGCCTTATTTCTGAACCCTCTGAGCTCGGTTGAGGCATGCTCCTTCGGGATTCACAAGCACTGTTGGTATTAGAAATCAGCTCGCAGCGTTCTTTCATAGTGACTCAAGTTTTTTCTTTAACTTCCTTTAAGTTTGGTATACTTTTAAGTTATCCCTAAGGAGACTTAGGTGTTATATCTTTACCTTCAACCAAGTGTTCATTTCTCAGTCTCTCTCCCTCCAACCCTTCCCGCTTATTCTAAAATTCTATAACTAGCTCAGTTTTCTTTTTATGGTCCACTCAACCACAAACCCATTATGGTATCAGTCACTATCCAATTATCAGAATGTGTTTTATTTGGGATTTCTTCATAATGTTCAATGCTGTATTTTTTCCACTTTCAAGACTGAGGACTGAATGAGCACTGGGGAATAAAATTTAGCAGACATATTGATTTCTTGATATAAAACTTGGATCAAATTGGAACAGGTGAATTTTCAGAATTATTGCTACTAAAAAGTTATTTTTGCTTCTAATTTTACTTTCATGGACAGTAAATGGATGAGTGGAAAGAATTTGGAGCAGATCTCAGAATTCATTCATTCACTGGACAAATGTTTGTTGAATGTCAGCTGTGCCAGGCCCTATTTCAAGACGTGCTAAGATGAACACAGAATTTCTGCCAAAAGAGACAGTGAGGAAGAGAGGCGGGGAGGAGAGGGTAGGAAAGAGATGGGGGTCGGGGGCAGAGAGAGAGAGGTAGAGAGAGAGAGAACACAGGACTGGTTATAAAGTAGTGATTAAGAGGTTAGGCTCTATAGTTACATAGATGAGTTCAAATCTCATATTTCCCAATTAACAACTGGTTAAGGTATTTAATTAACCTCTTTAAATCTTAGTTTCTAAGTTGTCCCCTAAAAATGGGGACACTTGGTTCAAAGGAGTGTTTTGAGGAACAATTGATTATAAAGTTATTATCACAATACCTGAGACACAGTAGATATTAGGAATAGAGACAATTTAAATTATTTTGGAAAAAAATTGATCGTATCATAAACCAGTAATTACTAGAGTGACTTACATCAAATCATGATATTTTGGGAGCACTGAAAATAGCTTCTGGATCCAGCAGGAGTGACTGTGGTGTGGTTGCAGTGGTGAGTGATAAAGGAAGGCATCAGGGAGTAGTTAACTCCCATTCTGAATGTGAACAGACAGATAGAAGTTACATAGAAAATAGAAGAAGAAAGTGCATTACAGGCAGGAAGGACACTGAGAAGAATAACACGGTAGCAATAAGTAACATGGTGTGTGTGTGGAGAACTCAACACTGCTTTACATTGCCAGAGCAGAGTGTTTGCAGCAGAAAGCAAATGTAGATGTTTGCTAACAAGCCCTCTAAGGCCAGACTTTGGAAGATTTTGTGTCTTGATTGCCACAATAATGTGTTTGCATTTCATCTTGTAGTTAATAGAGTGCCGCAAAAGGATTTTCAGCTGAAGAGCGAAATGGACAGCCATTGTGTGGAACATGGGCTTGAAGTGGAATTGACTGGCAGCAGAGGAGTTTCTTAGGAGGCTGTTTTATAAGATAAGAAATGATGAAGAACTGTCACAAGGGCAAGGGTGATTCCTGGGTGATAGTGTGCGGTAATATTTAAAACCAATGCCGTTAGTGCTAGAGTACGACTTTGGTTGAGTGAAGATGGTGAGTTCAGTTTTTAATTTGTCAACAAAACAAATACAGCAACAAATTTTCTTTGGAAAATGGATATGGAGATGTACATGAAGTATTTGGAAATAAAACTCTGTGAAGATTATAGTGAGTCTCATGGTAGGGATGTAGATGGGGGGTCCCCAAACAGTTGGGTTCCTGAGAGTCAAGGAGAACATTCAGGAAGATTGTTCTGATCAAGGCAACGTGGCAGTAGAACTCTGGGAAATCATCACTGTCAAAAATCAGAACAGAAAGGACAAACCACACAGAAGGAAGACAGAGATCTCTTAGAGAGCTATAGAAGCTGGGACTGGAAGACTGCAGTGTCACAGAAACCAGCAGAGTAAAGGAATTCAAGTAGTGGGAGTTATCACAAGTATCAAATGCACCGGAGAGTTCTGGTAAAATAAGAACTTTTTTTTTTTTTTTTGCATTTGGCGATTCAAATATTAATGAAGATCTTATTGAAGCTATTTCTCTCAGTGAGATAGGGTTTAGAAACCAAATTATGATGGGTTAAGAAATAGACAGGAAAACTAGTGTACAAAAATTTTAATAGGTTTATTGAGGTATAATTAACATACAATAAAGTGTACATATTTAAAGTGTACAATTTGATAAGTTCTGACTTGTGTGTATAGTGTGTATACAAATATATATTTATGACACCATAATCATGATCAAGATAATGAGCTTCTCAAAAGGTTCCTCCTGGCCTTTGTAACTCTTCCCTTCTCTTCTGTCTTGTCTGCCACTCCCAAGGAACAACTGATCTGCTCTCTGTCACTAGAGATTAGTTTGTATTTTCTAGAAATATATATGAATGGAATTATACAGTATGTACTCTCTTTTGGGCCTGGTTTCCTTCATTCAGTGTGACATATTGGGATTTATCCATGCTGTAGTATTTATCTGTATTTAATTCCTTTTTGTAGTCCTGAGTAGCACACTTTGTTTATCCACTTACTTGTTGATGGACGTTTGGGTTTGGACTATTGTGTATAAATATTCTAAGAACATTCCTGGACAAGTCGTCTTCTTATGGATACATACTTTCATTTCTCTCACTACTGAGGTGTGGAATGATCTGATGGTACAAAAAGTGTATGTTTGACATTTTAAGAAGCTGCCAAACTGTACCGTTTCACAGTCACACTGGCAGTGGATAAGAATTCCAGTTCCTCCACCTCCTCACCAACACTTGGTGTGGTCAGTCATTTTAGTTTTAACCATTCTAATAGGTATGTAGTGATATTTGATGGTGGTTTTAATTTGCATTTCCATATTAACTATTGATGGTGAGCATATTTTTGTGTGCTTATTTATCATTGGCATGTCTTTGGTGAAGTGTCAGTTGATTCTTTGCTCATTTTTAATTAGTATTTTATTACTGAGTGTGTGTGTGTATATATATATTTATTCTATATGCATCTCACCAGAGAGTTTATATATCATTTAGAAAGTTATATATATATCGGGATTCCTTTCTTTTAATACTGTATTCAGAATATTCTGGGGTAGAAGAAAGGAATCCTGATGGAGAATTTATTAAAGCAGAAAAGGTATGTGGTTAAAGGAATAAGGAATAGATGGTGGCGTTGGTTGAAAGCAGCTGGCATAATCGTCTTCCACAACCAGAGGAGGTAAGGCAAAGATAAGCATTGATATAGAAGCATAAATGGCCAAACAGAACTCATATGAAGCACCTTACCATTTTCATTCCATTCTAAGAAGGGGCCTTTGCTCACTCCATGGCTTGTTACAGACTGGCAGAAGTCTCTGCCAGTGAAATTGAGTTACATTGTTCAAGGCATGGTGCTCCTCTAACAGAGATAGTTTTAACACATCCTGGTGAGAAAGCCACAGGCTAAAATTTTTTAGAGAACCAGACAAGAGATGTTTTGGGACAACAGATATAATAATAAGTGGGAATTGGGGAACACTTTGGGAAAACTCATTATTTGTATAATTCTGTAGTACATCTTCTAGGGAATGTGGTATTGATTCCTATTATTCTTCAATGCTTTTGAAGTAAGAATTGTGTTTCTTTTGAGTGCAAAGCTCTTGCAGGACTAATGTTATGCCAAGATTTACATGCACATGCACACACTTTGTAGTTGGTGGGGTGGATATGGTGATAGATCATGCGTAATGGCTAAGCAGAATTCGTAAGAAGTGGGGGATAAAGATTTACTGATGGTGTGGAGGATGGGGTTTGAATAATGAGTGTACGAAGAGTAGGAAAGAATAGGGAGCTTTGGGAAAGTCATTATGGGAAGTGAGAAAAGATGAAGTGACATTTTTACAGGTTGCTCTGAAGTCTCAGCTAAGTTTTAACACTGCAAGATTTTTAGGCAGTTATTTTAGCAACCCTCAGCTTCCAGGGTGTAGGAGCTGGGATCATAGTAGAGAATGTTCTGGGCCTGGATGGTGGAAGCCTAAGAAACAGGCTGGGCAGGAAAGGAAACAAGGCAAAGAAGAAGGTGAGAATTTGGAGGGTATATGCTGTTGATACCACAGTGGCTAGATCTTCCACTAAACTTTATCCTTCAACTTGGCTTTGTCAGGGACTTACCCAATAAACCCGATCTTGCTATTACTTTTATTACCAATTATCAGTATACCAATATTGGTATATTGTCAATTATTGAATGAGGAAGACACAGCACTCCTGTGCAATGTGCCAGGGATGTAAAGATAACCAAGATGCTGCACCAATGACGTTCCTAGTATTACACTTCATTTTACAAACTTTTAAAGTCTTTTACACCTTCAAATAGTCTTATCACATCAAATTTCATAATTAAATAACTTCTAGCATTCCTTAAAATTAAAATGTTTTTGACCGCTATTTCCCATGTTACTTTGTTACCATGTTACTGCTCTATTGTCTGATTCTTCTGTGGATTATTTTTCCACCTTATATTTCCTTTGCCTTAATAAAATAAGATACTTATTATGACAAGAAAATATTGAAAGATATCAGTTCCGGTGCCCTATAAAATGGTAACTGTTTGAAATTCTGTCATATATGTCCTCATCATTTTGTAGAAGTTAGAGCTTCTTGTTCTTTCTCTATATTTATAGTTGACTCTTCTTTCTAGTAGTTCACTTACCTTTTCCCAATATTATTACAGCCTGGGGATATGAAAATAGGTTTAATTGCTTCATTAACCCACATCTTTTGTGCTTGCAAGGAATGGGGCTTCTAGCCAGATATCTTTACCACTCCAGTCATTTATTAATGGACCAATAAAACATACCCTAAAGTGTCTTCATGCTCTAATAGAAATCATAGCAGACATTTATATAGGGGGTTTTCATTCTGTGATATTCAAGGCACTTGGCAGATTTTTGCCATCAAACATACTGAATTTATGAATAGCAGAGTATCAAGTGATTAAGCAAGGAAAGGTATTGATTTCTGAAGTACAAAATTCAAAGGGAGTGGCTAAATGAGAAAAATGAAAAACATCTTAAAACATCTGCACCTTTCCCTGATGCTACAAGACAATGGTATCTGTCATGCAGGAAAATTTAGGATAGAAACAAAATTACAAAAATGTGCTCTGAAGGGGGCAGTGATAGTGTGAGGGAAAAACAGAAATTCGCTAAAACCCTCGAGCTATAGCCCTATGTATGTTAATTGCTTAATCTGCTTCTGTAAGACTGCTTGTCGCCTTGTGAAATTGACTAATGCCTGCAGCTCACGCTCTTGTAAACAGCTCTCCTTGCAGCAGCTACCTTGTACATTACAGTAACTTCCGTATGTGTACACTTCCTGGTATAAGCAGCTCTGTACCCCGCCTTGCTCTTGAAGTATAAAAGACAAGTCCCCCTGACCCCAGGTGCTCAGATTTTGGCGGAAAAGCCCCTCTGAGCCCGCCAGCATTAATAAACCTGATCTCTCTGCATCCTCGTGTACCTCTCGGTGTTTCCTTCAGCAACGTGACTCCGGTTTTTGCCGTTACAATAGGTTTACAAAAGAAAAGAAAGTTAAAGAATGAGTTTGTGAGGGAAAAGGAAGTAGGGAGCAAAATGAATGTTTCTGTTGGGCATTGTGCCACTTTGAACTCTCCCCTACATATTGTGAAAGGTCACGTGCCTGAAGCAAAAAATAATTCCTGGGTTTGTTCGGCTGGTACAGGCTGAAATGCTAAATATTACGAGTCATGAACTCTGAAGGTACAAAGACCCTAATATACCCTTTTATCCAGTTTTACTTGATAGACAATTAATTTTGACCCTTATTTTTCACTGACAAGAATAACAAAGTTGACATTTGAATTTCATATGTAGACATGGTATAGGAATCCCAATGCACAAAAAATATGCTTCATTATTAACAGGGGAAGTCTATCTTGCAGGTTGAATATATAATACAGGAACAGGTTAGAGGTGTCAGAAGAAGAAAGAGAAACATTTCTATTTTACCCTGTAAATAGATGAAAAGTATGAGTAAAATATAAAATCCGTATTACATTATTCTTCCTTAAACATTTTTGGAAGGTAATTAATAAGTAATATCATACATTATGTTGAAATTATTATAAGTTAATTTTTATTACTGAGTAGAAAGCAAATTCACATGAGTTTTTAAGATAAAGGAGAAAGTTTTGGAGAAATCTCATGCTTGTGGTTAGATACTTTGAGCTATATGGCCACTCCCTCCTCCCAAAATACAAATGCATTGTCCTCTATCTTAGGGGGAATTTGGTGGATAAGTTTGAGCTTTACTGCTATGAGACAACAGGTTGTAGAAGTGTCCTGATAGGACTCTGACAGCCAGTTTGTAATTATCAAATCATTTATAAATCTAGTTAATACTATTTGAAAAGTAAGTTATGAGAAAAATGAGAGAATGAACCATTTTATTGCAACAAAGCAGCATTACTAACTCCTTCCATATAATAGCCTCTAATAGAGCTTGTTTAATCACCTGCTGTGAACAGGAATTTCCTTTCAGCAGGTCTACAGTCAGAACAAAAGAACTATTTTACTTTCTCCTTATAATGCCTTCTGTCAAAGCCAGTCCTCAGTATAGCTGAATTGACAACCAGTTATGTGAAAGGTGGGAAGATTTGGAAAGTGCAGTAAAGCCTGTCCTGCCTCCCAAAAGTTCCCCCCATCCCTGGGTCACCCCCCTCCTTTTTGCCTAGAAACTTCCTCACTGTTGAGGAGCATCAGGTGACTATGGAGAAGGTCGCTGACATTCATGTTTGTTACCTGAGAGGGTTGTATAAGACAAGGGGAAGAACCTGAGGCCAGCATGGGATTTGTGGGTTTGTTTTTCTTAGTTAATTTCCTATTAATGTGGTTTACTTTGTTGTATTCTTTAGAAACAGATAGAACCTACTATTTATGTAAATTAAATATTTTTTATATATATAAAATATATAAAGCCATGGACTATTGAGGCACTAGGAACTGTGTGGAAAAAAACACATTTAAACTTAAAGTGATTTTTTTTATTCTCTCACTCAACAACAACAATCAACACAGTAGATTTCTGTGACCAAATGGCGGGGGGGGTTCTCCCCACCACCAAACAAACAGTTCTGCAGTGAACACCAACTGGGTGTCCTCCAGTTCAATTCTGACACTATCTACTTGGAGATAGCATCAGATCCAATGGAGTGAGGGCTCAGTCCCTAAGACTGTCCCCTCTTCCCCAAGCCATCAGTTGGAATCTAGGCCTCTGGAACCTCTGACTAATGGACTTTTAGTTGGGGTTCTCATGTCCCCCTCTTTGGGTTCAATTCATTTGCTAGAGTGGCTCACAGAACTCAGGGAACAACTTATGCTTACCAGTTTATTATAAGGAATACTACAAAGGATGCAGCAGAAGAGATATATAAGGCAAGGTCTGGCAGAAGGGGCACAGAACTTCCACTCACTCCTTGGGTGCACAACCCTCCAGGAACCTCCATGCATTTAGCTATCTGGAAGCCCTCCCAACACTGTCCTTTGGGTTTTTATGGAGGTCTCATTATGTAGGCATGACTGATTAAACCATTGGCCATTGGTGACCAACTTCAGCTACCAATCAACTCATTAGTATACAAAAAGATATCACTTTGGAGATTTTAAGGATTGTAAGAGTTGTATGCTAGAAAATAGGGTTGAAGACCAAATATATATTTCAATTTTTGGGCAATTTGGGGGGCAATTTTTTAAGAATCTTGATTGTTAAAAAGAACTTCATTGTTAAAACTGAATTTAAACAGTTTCTGGTTTAAGATGGCAACTTAGCAAAATTTCTGCTCCTGCCAAGAAGCAGAAAAACACTGATTTCATCTGTTATTAAATTAGGAGAATTCTATAATTTTGAATCAAAATATATGATGACGAAAAGAAGTAGGAATAATAAATTACTTTACAAGGTAGAGAAAGTTCAAATATCTATATATAGATATATATCTATCTACAAAGGAATTTATCAGTGAGAAGAAAGCTGATTTGTTCTTTGGAATAATGGAAAGACTTATGAAGCTGAGGCACCATTAAGTATAAGGAGTGTGTTTGGAGGTAGGACATATGCTTGGGGTAATTTGGAAGTTGACATGAAAGCAGTTAGATGCTTCACACCCATCTCTACCTCACCAGAAGTCAGGTTTATACACTGGATCAAGAATTTGAGGGATCTTTTTCTACAAACAGCCATTCCAGAAAGAAAACTTGGATCCTGCCTTTTAGCGGTTTCCAAAGGCCACCTGATCATCTCCAAGTGAAGTCTACCAGTCCGAACACTCTGCCATTCACACATAGCTTAAAAGCAACCTTTACATATAAACAAATAGCTAAGTATCTCAAAGCTTTTGAGAAAAGCCCCTAACATGAAAGTGAGAAGCCAACAGCAGTAAATAAGGTGCTCAGAAAAAGCAGAGGTAATGTTGAAAGCAAAGAAAACTTCAAAGAAGTTGTAATTAATATACTCAAGAGATGTAAGAGAAGATATCGGACCCATTAAAGAAGAGCATAATGCTATGAAGAAGGAATGGAGATCAAAGTAAGAGCTCTCGGAAATTAAAAACATCATACTAAAAAATTTTTAAACAACAGCAAAAAGTTTGGGATGCCAAAGTTAAGGAAAACTCCTAGAAAGTAGAACATACAGGCAAACACATGGATTGTAAGAAAGATAGGTGTCATTGTTTTAGAAACGATCCAGGTAATGCCCAAATAATAAGAATTTCAGAATGAGAGAAAATAGACTTGGGAGAGGAGGAAATAATTGAAGAAATGATAAAGAAAATTCACCAAAATTGAGGACGTGAGTCTCCAAATTGAAGTGAATCAGTGAGTGTTCAGAATAATGAATTAAACGAAAGACTTAACCTAGTCACATTTTTGAAAGAGTTTTAAATATCAGATCATAAAAGTTCCTAGAGCAAAAAGACAGGTCTTATACAAAGGATCACAGCTAAACGGGGCATGAGAGTTTTCTGAAATGACATTTGAAGGTAGAACACAATGGATGGATGAATTTAAAACTGTGTCTCCAAATGTTACCAATTTCGGGGGTCTAGCTCGTTAGCAAAGCATTTGACTGCACAAATGTTACAAATTGTTATGATACGAGATTAGCAAACAGAGAGAGAGAGAAAGAGAGACTGACTTTGAGGTCTGAATCTCAGTCCACTTAGTTGACTCTAGAACCTTGTGTCTACAGTTATTCTGTCTCTCTACTGCATCATTTTTCTTCTGCTTTACTGAATAATTCTCTTTAGCACACAGATAAGCTCTAATAAGTCTTAATTAAGAAAAAATTACAGACATCATGTCTCCAGCTCCTATTCCTTTTATCTGCCTATCTTTACATTAAATCTTGAAAGATTTGCTAAGTTCTTTTTTTTCCTTCTAATTTGATTTGCTGCCATTTACTCTTCCATATACTTAGTTGGACTTGCATTGTTACCACCATAACATACTGCTTTTATCAACGTTACTATCTCCATATTGCCAGAGGTAGTGGCCAATTCTCTGTTCACGTCTTCCTTGCCTACGGAACAGGATTTGACAGAGTGAACCACTCTCTGTTCTTTGAAACAAGCTATTTGTTTGGCTTCTGGGACATTATCATGCACTTATTTTTCTGCACCCAACTGGGTCCTCTTCCTTTGTCCATTTCCCCCTTCTACATGACTTATCTATTGAAGAGTCTACTTGGATGTCTGACAGGCATCTCAAAATATTTCCAAAACAGAACTCTTGTTTATCCCTCTCTCAAACCCATTGCTACCCATTCTTCTCCATCCCAGTAAACGGCACCACAACCATCCATTTAATCATGGTAATAACTCTTTTTTTCTAGAGTTCAACCTTCAGAATAAATTCTGAAACTACCCTCTTCTCACCATCATGATTTATACTATCCTGGTCTAAGCTACCATCCATAATCATATGCTTGGCTTTCCTGTTGCCATCCTTGTCTTTTCTCTACACAGCAACAGTATAATATCATGAAAGGGTAAATCATATTGTAACACCTCAGAATCTTTTAAATACTTCTCATTCTACTTAAAACAAACTGAGACTTCTGACCATGACATACAAGGCTCTATATTGGTGCAGTCCTTAAAAATATAATGTAGGCCACATATGTAATTTAAAAGTTTCTATTAACTACTTTAAGAAAAAGTAAAACAAGTGAATTAACAGCAAAAGTATTTTTAATTTAGTCCAATGTATCCAAAAATTGTCATTTCAATATACAATCAATATAAAAATTGTTCATGAGATACACTATATTCTTTTTTACACTAGATCTTCAAAATCTGGTATGTATTTGTGTTTTATACGTACAGTGTATCTCAATTCAGACTAGCTTGATTTCAAGTGCTCAGTAGCTACACATGGCTAGTGGCTCCCATGTTGGAAGTGTAACTCTGTATGACTTAGTCCTAATTACTTCTCCCACCTCAGCTATCAATGTCCATATCCTTGGTTGGTCATGTTCCAGTCAAACTGACCTTCCTTCTATTTCTCAAATATGTTAAGTTTATTTCCACCTTAGGCTTTTGCATAGCCAGTCCTTTGTAGATTTTGATTCCCCAGAGCATCTCAGGAGAGGTTCCTTCCTGTCATTCATATATCAACTCAAATGCTACCTTCTCGCAAAAGTCTTCCCTTCCCTTCCAATCTAAAATAGCACTCCTTCCTCGGGACATCTTAGTCCCATTAATCATGTTTAACACTTTCATAGAACTTACGTGTTTCATTTTCATCTGTACTCCTATGCCACTAGAATGCTATCTTGAGTATAGGGGCTTTATGCAGCTTGTTCACAGAGCTTAGAAAAGTTCCTGGAATATTTTCTGGATGGATGAATGAATGAATGAATAAATGAAGGGATTATCATTAAAATGCTAATAGTGGAAATACAAAGAGTGGAATTCATTCCGTTGCATTTTCTAAGTTTGCTGTAACAAACACACGTTACTTTGGAATTAAAAAAATAACAATTAAAGGTTTTGAAATAAACTAAAAAAAAAATTGTGAAACTACTGGATGCTAGACCTTGTGGAAAATCACTAGTATCAAAAAGAGTGTCATCTCGTGGTGAAGTGAATGTAATCCCCTCCAAATAAGAGATTTAGCTGCTTTGCAATATACACTCTATGGAATGTTGTAACATTTGATCCTGAACTGACCAAGGGCATAGTTTATCTCAAAGGTTGCCATGGATGAATATTGCTTATTATTTGACTCTATTCTTCTTGGCATTTGGCCTGGGGCCAAATTATAGCACTCATATGATATATACCTTGCATACTAAATCTCTTTAGGAGGTACAGTAGAAAATATGTGAGGGGTACAAAGGAGCCCTTTTGCCTTCACCCCAACCTTGTAGCTGAGCATGGTGATGTCACAAGTGCTTGATTGCTTTGGGAAAATAGTTGTCATTTTCCAATCTCAACCTCAGAAAATTCTTTTTTTTCCCATCCCCTCCTTCCCCCTCCCACCTGCCTGATAGCCGATGTTCCTTCCATATGTGCACATAAGTGTTGATCAATTAGTACCAATTTGACAGTGAGTACCTGTGGTGCTTGATTCTCCATTCTTGTGATACTTCACTTAGAAGAATGGGCTCCAGCTCCACCCAGGATAATACAAGAGGTGTTAGTTCACCATTGTTTTTTGTAGCTGAGTAGTACTCTGTGGTATACATATACCACATTTTATTAATCCACTCGTGTATTGATGGGCATGTGGGTTGTTTCCACATCTTTGCAATTGTGAATTGTGCTGCTATAAACATTCGAGTGCAGATGTCTTTATTATAGAATGTCTTTTTTTCCTTTGGGTAGATGCTTGGAAAATTCTTGAAAGTGTACATTCTTAGTGTGGGAACCTGCATTTCTAAAAATTCATTCCAGGAGATTCTCCTGCCCTTAGTTGTAGAATACTGCCTAAAGTCAACGATCCATTCTCTTTTACAACCGAAGTTCTCCTGAGGAGAATAAAGTGAGCTACTGTGAGCTACGAACCATTTAGAGGATGAGATTTTCAGGTCTTTTCTAACTGGCAGCTTACGGAAAGCAGAGTTGAAAGAGAAAAGGGTAAAGATTTTTGCAGAGTTCAAGGGCTTCCCAGAGAGAGAGTCTGTACTAATGGAATTCTCTGAGCTGCCAGGGCTCAGGTAGCATAAGAAGAAGGGGCATGACCAGTCTGCAAGAAGATGCAAAGGCTTCTAAGAGAAAAGCAGTGCCCACTGCACAATTTTGTCAAAATGTGCAATTCCATCGGGGGAAAAAACCCTATATATAAACACACACTCAAATTCAAAGTAGAATGAAGAAAAATATTAGTGCTTTGGAGCATAGACTTACCAGTAGCACAATCCCTAGACCCCCTGTTAAAGGTTCATTTTAGAGATTTACAAAGCTGAGATGCAGGAAGATGAATTGTTTGGCAAGAATCTCCAGCAGCTATCAGTGCTGAGAAATGAAGCCTGCATCAGGGCTCTTAAGGACTCTGAGTCACCTGGCTATTAGCCTAAAGTGGAATCAAGCAACTATTCTATCTTTTCTTTCCCCATAAGCTTTAAGGTTTAGCGAGCTAGTTTACACCTACAGCAGATGAATCATCTTTCTAAATGACCCTGCTAAATCACATGCAGTTAATTATAAAGATTTTAGTGCTATGTTTTGTGAGTGGGTTGCAGATTACTATTGCCTGACCACATCCTCAGTAAAACCTTAAACTGTCATCAGACCACAAATAAAGGAGTGAATTCTTCATTCCCCATAGCTGTAGAGGAAGGGAAAAAAGTGATAGACTCTCATACCAGGAGGTAACTCTGCTCCAGCCCATCATCTGTCAGAGTCCTCACTGTGCACAGCTAAGCTAGACCTCCAGGAGTGTCTCTTTGGTCTCATCACTTCAGGCATTTGTATCTTTGGGATGATTGTGTGATTGTGTCCATGGAAATAGAGCAAACATCTTGTTACAAAGTCAGTAAATCTAACACTAAGAAAAGAGAATTACATGGGGGAAAATACAGATTTGTGTGGCCAGATGATTTTAAGGGCAAATTATTCTTGTAAATTTTACATTCATTGACCAAGAGGGATGAGCAAGCCAACCAAAGACATGTAAACAGTGTCTTCAGCATTGGCCCCAGAATAAAAATAATTCTCTTTTTCCACATCAGAGGGAATAAAAATTATTAGAGTGTGGGCTGTTCAATGTTACATACCTTAAAGTTCTCACTAGCTTGAGGAAGAAAGTAATACCTGTGTTTAAAAAATATTGCTGGTCATAAATCCCCCCCCCCAAATTCACATTAAATATATCAAATTTGCAATTATTTCATTTTATATTTATCAAAATGTACTGTGACATTAACTTAGTGGTGGGTGAAAAAAACCCTTTTTATGCCATTTCCTATTCAAGAAGCATTTTAACCTGACTTTAGCACATATTTTTAAAAAAGCTTTTTACTGATCCAGCAATCCCACTACTGAGTATTTACCCAAAGGAAAAAAAGACATTCTATAATAAAGACATCTGCACTCGGATGTTTATAGCAGCACAATTTACAATTGCAAAGATGTGGAAACAACCCAGGTGCCCATCAATGCACGAGTGGATTAATAAAATGTGGTGTATGTATACCATGGAGTACTACTCAGCAATAAAAAAACAATGGTGAATTAACACATCTGGTATTATCCTGGATGGAGCTAGAGCCCATTCTTCAAAGTGAAGTATCACAAGAATGGAAAAACAAGCACCACTGGTACTCACCATCAAATTGGTACTAACTAATCAATACTTATGTGCACACATGGAAATAATACTCATCAGGGCAGGTGGGAGGGGGTGGAGGGGATGGGTAAACTCACACCTAATGGGTGCAGGGTACACTGTCTAGGGGATGTTCATGATTGTAGCTCTGACTTGGGCAGTGCATAAGCAATATATGTAACCAAAGTGTTTGTACCCCCATAATATTCTGAAATAAATAAATAAATAAAAAAGAAATCTAGAGATGTACCACATGAGAACTGTAGTTAAGAATGTGGTATTGTACAGTGAAAATTTGCTAAGAGAAGATTTTAGGTGCTCTTACCACAAAAAAAAGATATTTACGCAAGATGATGATATGTTAATTTGTTTGACTATAGCAATCATTTCACAGTGTATATGTGTATAAAAATCACATTGTATACCTTAAATATACACAATAAAAATAAATTTAAAAATAATAAATAAAATAAAATAAAAAAGCTTTTTAGTGCAGAAAAATGTAAGTTTTTTCCCCACTTACCGATAGGTTAAATGTCCATGTATAATTTTAATAGCAAGCACAAACATTACATAATTGTGGGAAGGAAATGTATGAAGTGATAGGCTAACAAAGCCAACTTCTGGTTATTTATGTGAAAAGAAGCAAAATAAAATACATTAAAATTCTAGTATTTTACTTGTCATGGAACAAAATGTAAACTGTAGAGCTTTTCTTCCAGAGAAGTTTAATTTTTGGAGTACCCCCAAATTTATTTTATCTGAATTTTTGTAATTTCCTAATTACATGTTTTACAACAAAGCTCAGAGCAGAACTAAACGAAATGGAAACCAAAAAAACAATGCAAAGGATCAAGAAAAGAAAAATTGGTTCTTTGAAAAGATTACATGTTTTGCAGAAGAGAATGCATATCAATGTGAAAAAATTTAAGAATACAAAGATAAAAAAATCCTCTATTTCATCAACTCTAAATGGCTACATAATATTCCGTTGTTTGATGTAGAATTGGTTTGACCAAACCCCTAAGTGTTGGATATTTCTCCTCCAAAGCTCAACCTTTATAATCAATGTTATAATAAACACTTTTGTTTAAGTATTGCTTGACACTTGTCTGAGTGGTCCAAAAAGTTTCTACCACTTTCTAGTGCTATTAAGAATGACACTTCTATTAAATACCATCTTTTCTCCCCGCGCTACTCAGTGGACAGGTCAATAAACAAATAAAACACATATCAACTTTTATATTAATATGTAATTATTTAATTGATAGTAAAAGGGAACACATTTTCATAGAGTTACTACCTATTCATATTTCTTAGCTATTAACTCATTAGTTCACTCCTTAGCCTTTTTTTTTTTTTTAACACTGGTGATACATTTTTTTGAACTTCAGGTACATTGTGTTGAGCTAGTTGTACATATCACCACTATGGAGCGTTATCGTCATTGGTCTCTGAAAAGTCCAATCCTGTTTTGCTACTTTGTTTCATGTTTATATTTATTTATAAATTCATTTTTCATCTCTTTCCCCATGAGGAAACATTCTAAAGTACTTATGTGTATTTTTTTTGTGTGTTTTTGTAGTATGTTGTTCTTTTGCACCCACATGCACTTAGTTTACATAAATTTTGTTATGTTATAGAACTCATTCCATTTTATAATTTTCTCATTCATCACTATGCTTTTTAAAAGATTAATTCATATTGCTTGGTCTATATCGAGTTGATTGCTTCTGACTTGTGCAAATTATTCTGTGCTGTTTATTCATCACGTAAAATGTGTCTAATTTTCCAGGGATGGGCACCAAGATTGACACTAGTGCCACACTAGTGCCCCACTAGTGCAAAAAATAGTGTAATCTTTGGTAAATTATAACTAAGAGCATGTGTGATTTCTGTGTTATTGAGTAGACTTTGACATTTTTAACTGAGCACTGTTACATATATTGCAAACATTTGCCCTATTTTGTGAATTATATTTGTATGTATTATGTAGTCAAATCTATCAATTTGTTCATAATTCTTTCTGGCTTTGCCATCATAGTTAGAAGGCCCTCTCCATCCACTAAACATTTATCAATTATCTATGTAATTTATTTTATTAAATTTATAACTGGCATCAATTTGAAATTTATTTTGCTAAAAAGAGATAGTGTAGATTTCACTTAATCCTTTTCACATGTCTAACCCAATGTATCAACCTGATTCATTGAATAGAATTAAAGTGATGAACTCATTTAATGCTCAGTTCTATTTGGATCTGCTCTGGACTTGCTATTTACTTTCATTACTTCTTTTATTCTTGTACATATCCAATACTTTTTGATAAATATAGAATTACTGTATGGTTTATTGTCTGGTTATTCAGGATAACTATTTTCATTATTTTAAACTTTAGAAATAATACCTTCTTCTTGTTTTAAAAGATAAAAATACTGTATATAGAAGGAAATTAATACTCTTTACCTCCTCCTTATAACTTTTTACTTCCCATATGTTACAATTTATTAATATTTTCATGTCTACTCCTCAATAAGTTTTCCTGTCTCATGTGGACATATATTTTTTTCTATTTTTAGAAGAAATGGGATCCCAATATACACATTATTCTACAACTTGCTTTCTTCACTTTACAATATATCATGGATATGTTTTAAATTTCTTATAAAAAGACTTCTATCACTTATAGCAGGATTATGCTTTAGTAATAGGTAATAAATCATTTCTAAATTTCAGTGGTTTGAACAAAATAGGTGTATCTCTTGCTCAACTTCATGTTTTTTTAGTTTGCCTGGGGCTCTGTCCCACATTGTTCTTACTCAGACTAATGTAGCAAGTTATGTCTACGCCAGCGGGAAAGAAAACACAAATTGTGCACGGGCTTTAATACTTTCGCCCAACAGAGCAGCTCTCATTTCATTGGCCAAAGCAAAGCACTAGCCACGCCTACCTTCAAAGGGATGGGAAAGTGCAAATGTGCCTGGGCAGAAGGGGAGAAACAACATATTTTTGAGGTACTCTAATAGCTACCCACAAAACCTAGTTTAATCCATATAAGAAAGTAGCATCAGTTTTTCAGACATTTCTTATCGATAAGCATTCAGACTATTTTCATTTTTCCCTTTGATACACAATGCTGCGAGAACTATAGGTCACTATGTATGTGTAAAATATACTTGAGGACTACTAATTTTATGTCTCCAACATGATTTTAAAGGTAAATTGCTATATTAAACAAATAATACCAGATTAATTACTAGAATGATTAACACAGTTCTCCTTCCTGTATCAATATATGAGCATTCTTTTCCCTACAACTATGCCAATGTTAGATATTATCAATCTTTATATTTATTTTATTTTTTCATAAATTTTGTGGGCAAAGGCTATCTTATTATTTTAAGTAATAGTTTTAGTACTAGTAAGGTAGAGGATTCGTTTATAGGTTTACTGAACTTTTTATTTCCTATTCTGTGAAGTGCCTAATGATATCCTTTCCCTAATTAAAAATTTTTTATTGTAAATTTATACGGATGCCAAAAATATAGGAACATTCTTATACATCATATTTATCAAAAACTTTTGTGTATTCAATCTTCAAGATATCCCTGAATCTGATATTTATCTCCATCTGCATGGACACCCCTTTTGGCTACACCACACATCTGTGACAGTCTCTCATCTGATTTCCCTGTCTCCTCTTCCTTATCACTAACCTAGTTTCTTCACAAGAACAAAAATGAAGGCAAATCAGTGCCCTGCATAAAATCCACACTCTCTGACCATGTCCTGAATGATAACAGCATGTGTAATCTCACCTCTGCCTCTTTCTCCATACCCTTGAATTTAATTTAATTATTTGATTGGTTTTTCTAATTCATTCCATTTATTTTGGATTTCTCTGAATTCTTAAAAAAGTAGAAAAGGAAACAAAATGTGACTGCCTCAGGGACTTTGCACATGCTGTTTCAGGTGGCTTGAATATTCTTCCCTTCATTTTTCAGATAGTTGTTTCATTTTCTTCTTTTTTTCTCTAAATTGTGACTGGTTCAGAGAACCTTCTTAGACCGTCCTACCTAATAGGTCCTCCTGTGTAATTTTCTCCTTAGCCACTTCTTTGAATTGTTCATAATTCTCATTCAGCCTAGGATTATTTTATTTATTTGTTGATTGACTCTTTTCAAAAAAATTGTTTATTTCTCCAAAATCTAAGTTTCACGAGGGAAGGGATCATGTATACTTTGTTCACAGAGGTATCTCCAGAGTCTTTATTAGTACTTGACATAAAGTAACTTCTTAATAAATATTTGTTGGATAAGTGAATTACTGCCTGAGAAGGAACTGCATATATGTTATGTGATGTCAACCATCTAGGTGTTCATCACTTGTTGAAATTTTTTTATCCTTCCTCTACCATTGCATTTTTCTTTTATTTTCTCTTGCTAAATCAAATACTTTAATTTTATGTTGACAGATTGGTAGATTTTTCATTCATGCTTACTCATTCCAAGATTATAAATATATTGTCCCATATTTAGATCTTTAATCCACTAGGTCTTACTTAATATCTTATGCAAGGTAGAGATCTTTTTACCAAATGAATGGCCAAGTCCCCCTATGCAACTTATTACATAATACATTATTACCACGCTCACTGGAAATATTACTCTTAACATTAACACACACATGGAGAGATTTGCACAACATCACATAAAGCTATAGTTATTAAAACATAATATATAGTAGTATTAATTAAAACTGATAATTATCATTGTTTCTTCAGCTATTTATTGTTTGTGTATATGTATGTTTTAAAATTTCTTTGTATTTTTTTTTCAAAGATTTATTTTTTGGTTCTGTCAAGTTGGCTTAAACTTTCATAATATCCTGTTCTTCTGTTGTTTATTAGTCTTTTTTTAACCTCTTTAAAACTTTGAAACAAATTTGTGGGTCTTTTGCATATTGGTCTATTTTCTCTAGTTTTTAGGTTCAAATTCTCCTTTTAGTTGAGCCTGTGAACTCTCCCTCATGAAGGCTTATTTTCTACCGAGACTTGCAGTTGTTAACTGCGGTTTCAAGTTTAGCAGGAGTTGTTTGTCCTGGGAAGTTGGACAGCTCCTGGGTTGTGGATGTCCAGGGCACGATCATATTTGCTTCTGCAGAAGCTCTGTGAGCTTTATCTCTGCCATATTAGTTTGTTTTCATATGTTAAAATAATTTTAGATTTAGAATAAAGCTGCAAAAATAATACGGAGTGTTTCTGTATACCTTTACACAGCTTCCCTTAATATTAAAGTCGTAATAGCCATAACAAAGTTGGCAAAACCATTAAATGAACCTTTCTACAACACTGTTAACTAAACTACAGACTTTATTTGGATTTCACTAGTTTTCTACTAATGTCTTTTTGTTGTTGCTGATTGTTCCAAGATCCTATCCAGAATTCCAAATTAAATTTATTTGTTATGTTTCCTCAGTTTCCCACCTGTGACAATTGTCATTCTTCCTTATCTGTTATGACCCTAACTCTTCTTGAAGAGTACAGATCAATTATTTTGCAAAATGTTTTTCAATTTGAGTTTGATATTCGCTCATGATTACATTGAGGCTACACATTTTTGGCAAGAAAATCATAGAATTGATGTTGTTCCTTTCTTGGTGCTACCTGTCAGTAGCTATGTGATGTCAATAGGTCTTATTATTAGTGATGTTAAATTTGATCACTTGATTAAGATGGTGTCTGGTTAAGGTGTTTTTGCTAGCCAGGTCTCTCCACTGTAATGTTACTGTATTTTCTTATTGAATTATAAATACATCTGTACTTCAGAGAGATACTTTTGACGGTGCAAACATCTATTTTCACATAAACTAATTTTCACATATGTCAGTTGATCATGCCTAAATAAATTACTACTATGGTGGTCTAATTTTTTTCAATTTCCCTCATTCCTTTCACATTTAATATATGTTATTTTTATGCAAGTAAGAGTTTTCCCTTCTCACTCTTTTATTTATTTACTCTATCATTTATTTATATCACTATGGGTTCCTAGATATTTTACTTTATAGATTATTCAATAGAATATATGATTTCTTATTTTGTGGCTCAAATTTTTCCATCTTTGGCCACTGGCCATTTTAGTTCAACTGCTGTGTCTTTTAGATGTGTCTTCATCATTTTTTCCCCAACATTATTATATTTTCTGGCACCACAGGATGTTCCAGGTTTGTCAGATACTTTCCATGCCCTAGTTCTGGGATCAACCATTTCTCTAAGCAGCCCTGGTTCCTTTTATAGGAGACTGTTACTTAAAAACCAAGATCTGAATAGCATTCTATTGTGTATATTTACCAAATTTTCTTTATCCATTCATCTGTTGATGGACACTTAGGCTATTTCCATATCTTGGATATTGTGAATAATGCTGCAATAAACATGAGAGTGCAGATACCATTTTGATATATTGATTTCAGTTTTTTTGGATATACCTGTATACCAGAAGTGGGATTATAGGATCATATGGTAAGTCTATTTTTAGTTTATTAAGGAACCTCCATACTATTATCCATAAGGTCCATACAAATTTACATTCCCACCAACAATGTATAAGACTTTCCTTTTGACTACATCCTCTACAACACTTGTTATCTTTTTGGTGAAAGCAATTCTTATAGGTGGGAAGTGACATCTCGTAGTTTTAATTTGCATTTCCCTAACGATTAGCTGTTAATGCTAAGAACTTTTTCTTGTACATATGGGCCATTCATATGTCTTTTTTTGAGAAATGTCTGTTCAGGTCCTCCACCCATTTTTCAATAAGGTTATTTGGGTTTTTTTTTAGTTTGTTTTTCTTTTTCTTTTTTTTTTTTAATTTGTTTCTTTATTTTGCTATTTAACGTTGGGTATTCCTTACATATTTTGAATATTAACCCCTTATCAGATATATGGTTTGCAAATATTTTCTCTCATTCTGTGAGTTGTCTTTTCACTTTGTTAATTGTTTTCTTGGCTGTGCAGAAGATTTTAAGTTTGATTCCATCCCTTTTGTCTATTTTTGCTTTTGTTGCCTGCATTTTCAGGGTCATATAAAAAAAATCATTGCCCAGACCAATGTCATGGGTCTTTCCCCTTATGTTTTCTTCTATTAGTTCTACAAAAGGGGGAAATCCTGCCATCTGCAACAACTGGGATGAATCTGGAGGACATTACACTAAGTAAAATAAGCCAGGAAAAAAGACAAAAACTGCATGATCTTAGTTATTTGTGGAATCTTGAATCTAATAAAATTGAAGTCATAGATGTAGAGAGTAGAACTATGGTTACCAGAGGCTGGGAGTGAGGTAGGGAGGGAGGCAATGGAGAGTTTTTGATCAAAGGGTACAGAGTTTCAGATAGGCAGGAGGAACAGTTTTTGAGATTTATTGCACACCAGGTGACTATAGTCAATAATAATGTATTATATATTTCAAAATAACTAGAAGAGTAAAATTCAAATGTCTCACCATAAAAAAACCATAGGTAAGTGAGGTAATGGATATGTTAAGTAGCTTCATTTAATCATGCCATATTGTATACATAGATCAATACATCACATTGTACCCTACAAATATATACAATCATTTGTCAATAAAAAATTAAAATAAAAATAAAATACCAAAGATTCAGTAAGATAGAACATTTTCAAGCTAAGGCCATCATTACCCATGACTGTGAAATTTCAAGGCCATGTATGTGGTCATAAATAGTTGTGACTGAGAGGGACTGTATGGGTCTGGGATATAAACAGGAGGTTAAGAAGAAATTGGCGACACAGTGGAAAAAAATGGTGAGACATCCAGGCCATTAAAAATATCCAGGTGAAGGACAAAAGTATGGAGACAGTAAAAAGATCAGCAGAATAGGTGGAACACAGGGCACTTTTCGGGCAGTGAAATTATTCTGCATGGTGCTGTGATTGATGATGGATACGTGAGATTATACATTTGTCAAAACCCACAGAATGTATTACACCAGGAGTGAGCCCTAATGTAAACTATGGCCTTCAGATAATAATTATGTGTCAATATTGGCTTATCAATTTTAACAAATGTACCACACTAACAAAAGGTGCTAATAATAGGGGAAAATATTTGGGGGGCAGGGGAGGAGGATATAAGGGACTTCTGTGCTGTTAACTTTAAACTGTAAACCTAAAAAAATGCTCTAAGAAAGTTTATTAATTGAAAACAAAAACCAAACCAAACCACAGCAACAACAACAAAAAACCCAAGATTTGGGCACTAGATGTGATCATTGCTAATAAGATGTCATTATATGGTCACGTAGACATACGTAATGTACATATTCTTAGACATATTTCCTAGCTTTTTCCACTGAAAAGACCTAGAAACAATAACTTACAGAAATACATACATACATATGCACACACACATCTAGAGGTATGTGTATATATATGTGCACATGTATACATAGTTTTTTATATATACACACACATTCATACATCTATGCATATAAATGTACCTAGATATTCTTTGAATATACCTAGATATTGTTTTGAAACTTATAGTTTAAAGCTTAGAGATAAACCAGATAGTTCTCAATTTCTCTAAAGGCAGTTAGTCCTCAAGTTTATGATGCATTTCAAAACACATTTTTTTAAGTTGCAGAAATCTCTCTTTTAATCACGTCTTTTAATTACACCTGAACCACTTTAACCAAATTCATCGGAACAGATATTAATAAAGTATTTATTTCTATTTTGCATTCTCCAATTGTCCATTCCTATAACAAAAAGAAGAAAATTGTTAACTGATTTGGGGAAGTTATTCTTGATTAGCTCTTCAGGGTGGGGACTATTGAACCCCTGCAAAATTATTAAGCTCCCAGTGAAAAGGGTTCAAAACCCTTTACTGAAGACAGTAAAGACTCAATGCAATTCCATGTCCTTCTCAACTGCAGTCTCCTGCGAAGGAGTTTCATAGGCGGCATCAGTCAGATTTACTGGACACACTATTTAAAGAAATCAGCTTTCAATGAATTAAGAGAAAGTGTGTGTGTGGGGGGGTGCTCAAAGATCCAGATATAAAAACAAGAAGGAATAAAAGATAAACTTCCATTCTGGCATGTTGACAAAGCATTTATGTTATTTTATTTTATTACTTAACAAACACCTCCTCTAAGGGTTATTAAATATTGATTCATTTAATTAATCTCTTGATGGCATTACTCTTCTGTCTGGGACCTAATGCAGCTGTAGTTCTCCAGCATCACACCTTATATATGGCTAGATCAGGTCCCTGAAACTCCACGTTCAGTTACTCTTCCATGTTCTTCCATACCTAGCTCCCTGTCCTTTCCCCTCATCCTTCAGGCCCCAGCTCAAATATTAAATTCCTCCGTGAAGTTTTCCTTAACTCACCAGACAGTTATTTATTCTCCTGATCTCCTATTGCTTTATAGGTTTCTTTATTCTAATTCTTACAATGTCCATAATTTCAATTATCCATGATATTCTGGACTTAGGGGTCCCTCAAATCAGAACCTGCACCTTAGTCGTGTGTATGTCTTCAGTCATTCAATAAATACTACGATTGTTGAGCAAAGCGTGAGATCTTATGGGGTTGGAGTGAAAAGAGGCCAGGAGACAGAGTTCCTGAACACTGATGGCTGGCCTTTTACTCCGTCCTTAATGGTGGGTGAAGATAAAGGCGTTTTACTTTATCCCTCATCCCTCTAGCTCCACCCTTTAGCCCAGGAAGAGTGTCACTCTGCTTCCTAGGGATAGAGTCCTGTGCCACATTAAAATGCTGACTGCATGGTCCATGAACATTCTTCCTCCCCTCCCCTTCCATAGTGGGGACTCTGTAAGAAGTGGTTTAGTGTGGAAGCTGATCGGAAGCCAAATGCTATCATCTCTCTGCCTTCTTCCTTATACCTGTTCAGGTAGTAAGAGTGCCAATGATCAGCATGGACATATCTCAAATGGCAACTGGACACAGGGGAAACAATGGTAAAAGACCAGGCTGGACACCTAAAACAAGGTTGATTTGCACCATCTAAATTGGTATAGCAATAGCCACGAATATAAACTGGGACCCCTTCTCTGCAATGCTAGCTCTGGGGAGAGGGAGGCAGATGCTTCAAGTGCACCCATTGGGACCCGGAGAGGCACAGGCTGCAGGCTTGGAAAGAAGACAAGAGATGATTTCATACATGTTGAACACACACACACTCTCTCTCTCACTTTTAAATGCATATTTCTCAAAGTTTTACCCTAGAAACACGTTTATTATAATTATTCAAGGTGTTTGCAAAAATCAAGAGCCTTTAGGAAGGGGGATAAAGGGATCAGTGGTCGTTATTTTTTAAAACATGGCCCGTAGATAATTCTTGTGCATATGTAAGTCTGAAAAGCATTGCTGTCTAGTCTCCCACTTGGCATTTTTTAAACTGCAAACTGCAGTTCTTAGATCGCCTTAAATATTTGTGAAAAAATACTTCCTTTCCCCCAGGTGGGTTGAGTTTTTGTAACTTTAACCTGCTACTTCCTGCTAAAGAGTATTTTTTTATGAGATTTTCCATTTCTGCAACAGTATACTAGGGCTTTCCTTTGCTTATCCGGTTTTGGAAACAAAAGTGGTGGTGGGGAGATTGCCTGAAGTCATAGTGACAGGTGAAATTCTTTTCTTTTTTCTGACTCACTCCCTTTAAAAAAAAAAAGTAATTATATTATTTTATTAATTTTGCAAAATCCTTTGGGTAGGATTTAGGTTTCTTTTTTTCTTGAAGCTACTCGTATCACCAACAGCATGGGAAGTGTTGGAAATAGTTTCTATAAACACTGTGTCAGGAGAGTAATCAACCAACACCTTATTTTTAACATTCTAATTCACCAAAGGACAAGATTGAAGTCTTATCTGCATTTTCTCTGAACGCTGCACAGTGATTGTCATATAATTTATTAGCAATAGTGTTGATAGAGTCTGATAAGACAAATGAATGTGATTCTGGGAAAGCCCAGGTATTAATTTATATTGCAAAAAGCACTAAGCATATTTTATTTTTAATAATTAAATGGTACTTGACTTTTTAGACCATTCAACTACAACTGCATAAATACTATACACACACACACACACATATACACATACACACACACTTTTTTTTTTGAGACAGAGAATCTTTGTTTAAGTTTTCAAGAATTAAACTCTAGGGATATGAAAAAATGTATCTTTCCTCTCAATCAGGAAGACACTAAATCGAAAATCATTTAGAGATCCTGCTCTGAGAGCCAGGGGCCCTGTAGCGTCATTGCTCTTGATAATGCAATTATGGCAGGTGGTGAATCGGGTAATTCTCCCAGAGCTTTGGAAAGCTCCACAGCTACAAAGAGTTGTAAGGCAAGAGAGAGAGATTTCCAGGGAAGTTTGTTTGAGCGCCGCCGGTTCTATCGCTGTGCAGATAAACACCTACCTACATTATTACCATGTCTAATCATTAACGCGGAGGTATAAACTTTCCAGTTCTTCACACCTCACTCAGTTCGGGGCTCAGGGAGACTGGAATTAGCTTTCTCTTTTCTGTCTGCCAATCTTTGCCTAGGGAATAGCTGTGCCTTGTCTTGTAGAACTTTTATATCTTCCTCTCCACGGACTCTTCAAAACTGCTGAAATAACTTCAACCTAAAAGAAATAAGAAAAAACAAATAAGCTGACAAATCTTCCCATCATGTTGCTGCCTCTTCCGGCATTGATCAATTTCTTTTCTTTCTTCCCCCGCAAAATTACTAATAAGAGGAGAACATCTTTTTAGCCCTGGGGAAGCCCCTCCCATTTTCTTCTGAATCTTCTTTTTTTTTGTTTTACTTTTTCAGTCTTTTGTTACCCCACTCTTGATTTTGAAACTTGTCTTAAAAACGTGTCACATCCAATGACTCTTTCGGAGCCCATGACAATGTGGTCTATAGTATTGGGGTCGATTGTTAGAATAACGGCACCTGATGACTCATGCTTCTGTCCACCCTGGCATTTGTGTGATCCTCCTACATTCCCTCTGGGCTTGGCCAGTGGGATGTTAGCAAAGGTAGTGCCGGTAGATATTTGAAAAGGACTTGCTGAAGCAAGGTTGTTCTCTGTTGCAGCTCTTGCAACATTATAAAACAAAACATCACAAAACAGCTTTGGCTAATATCCTGGAAATTGAGTGCAAGGAGGGAGAGGCCCCAGTCATCCTTGCTGTCCTGACCGAGCACATGAGTGAACAGTGGACAGTCCTTCCCAACTGCGCCCAGCCCTAAGTGCCAACTCAGAGAATCATGAGCAAATAAGCAGCTGTTATTTCAAGCCACTCAGTTTGGGGACAGTTTGTTTCCCAGACTAGATAACATCATCTCTCTGGAAACAGTTTCCTTAGCTTCAATTTCATGTTATTTCAGCCTCCTGGTTCTTTCTCTTACTCTTTCAATGATGTCTCTTTCTCTTCTTTTTTTGTTCCTCTTTAAATATAGTAAGAAGTAGGATGTATTAATATTAACTGTAGTGAGGTTAGGTCACAAAGCAAAAATAGAAAGAACATCAGTACCGAGGCAGTCCTGATCTATTCCTGCCATCTCCATGGAAAAGTGCAAATGATCAATGGCTTTTAGGTAGTAAGAAAATCACTTTGCTTTGAGTCCTAAGCTTGTAATCAGAATGGTAGTTGTCATTATCTGCATGTTATTTATAAAAACTTGGACTTACCTAATGTTCCTTTGGAAGAAATCACAAAGGTTTTAATGTATCATCTATGCGAATTATTGACACTCTATACAGTAACCAGAAAAAAATGAATCATCGGCCTCTGATTTCCCATATCTATTTTGCATTTGTTGCTACTAAAGTGGCAAATGTACTTATACTTTGCGCATAATCAAAGGTTATTTATGTAGCCACAGTGAGTCACTATATTGCATATTTAATTACTTATGCAGTTTTGCCTATGGTTATTTATGTGCAATAGTAAAAACCAGTGCTTTGTATATTAAATAATGCTTTAGTGTGGACATATACTTGAACAACAGGCCACTTAATTAAATAGAAAGAATGTTTCATTCCACCGAGAGTGCCATGTCACATTTCTGAACTTTGGTAAAATCAGATGACAAAATAAAATTATATTCTTGCGGGTAGACCTGCCTATATATTTTTTCAGATATTTGGTGAAGTTAGATTCCTTTGTAAACATGGGGTCTTCCTGTTGGTTATTCCATTTAGCATTTCTTCCTGAAATTATTTTGGGCTGGGTTTAAGATATGGAAGGACCGCTTTCTGGATAGCTCGCACGAAAATATTCCATGATCATCATAAATGTACTTAATGCAGCATGGTATACTCACATCTTTAGTATTTCCCTTAGTTTAGTAAGTACTGACAAAGCCTTTGAGTGAGTTACTCCAATAAGCACAACAAAAGAAGTGTTTATTAAATTATAAAATGTAAAAAATGGTTAGAGTAATAAAAAATTATTGCTTATTTAGTTTTTTGCTAGTATCTGCCTGCATGCAGGGTATCAGAACATGTTTTAGCTAGTATTGCATAAGGAAGAATAAATCCAGTAATTTAAAAAAATGCCATTGAATGGAAAGTTTATTTAATTTCAAATGGGTTCTTGTGATTTAATTGGGGGAGAGTATTTGGGGCAGGGAATTTCAAGGAATTTTCAGTGACTTGCACATAAAATCATTTAGGGAGAACTAGCTTGATAGCATTCGTCATAAATAAAAAATAATACAAATTCTATTGAGCATAAAATATTATTTCACCTAATCAGAATTTCACGAATGGGGGTGTGTTTATTTCTCAGTGCTCTGAACATCAACCCTTAAATGTTTTTGATTCCCCTTTTTTTCCTCCAACAAAAGTCAACATTAAAAAAATTAAACAATGTAGTCCACAGGCTTGGACTGGTCACACATCAAGGATGGCCCCTATCACCTGTGACTATTGTTAAACATGTGACTCTCATTTTCACTGAAATTTTTCCTTGTTAGGGTTGCTTTTTTCCTGTATGGTAGGCTTGGCCTGAATAACTTCATTTCTCCAGAATAAATTTTTGTAGCTATTTTTACTTATCTACTTGTTTTATTTGTCCAATATCAATAGAAATAGTTGGATGAGATACTAGAAATGAAGCTTACATTAGCCAATTGCATAATTTTTTCTCTCTTTAGACTTGAAATAGCTTAGGCTGAGCATACAAACTAGAAAAGATACGGAAATTATAGTAGAATTCTAACTGAGCCCCTGAATTAGTGATGACCAGTATGAATTGTTGATATTTAATCAGAAAGGAAGTCTAAATTAAAGACACGATGTCAAGCATTCTACTAAAAGTGCAAAACAGGTTTGAACTAGTTTAAATTGTCTAATTTCCCAAGTTATAGAGGATCTATTCTATTGAGCATATTAGAAAGTCCACAGAAACAAAACCTGAAGAATGAAGTGTTTACAAAGGTTCTCATAACCATACGTTTTACAATGACTTTTAAATTTATTTTCTGGTTTTGAGACATTTATGAGAAGTCAAAATGTATTTATTATAACTTTCATAATGTTACAAAACACTCCTGACCTCTTGTTCCCCCTCAAAAATACAACATAGTAAACATGCTCATTTTTAACATGTTTATTTTATTTTTGACTTAGAATGCCATCTTTAGAGTTAATTATACTTCTGTGAAGGTGAAAAGTAGTTTTCAAGCCTTTGAATGCTAATATTTGGCTGAAATTACTCAAGGCAGCCTAAACAGTAGTTATTTTAGAATTTGAGCCCTGGTGCCTGGTTTGCCTTTTGACTATACCATGTAGTTGTGTGACATTACTCACCCCCTCAGTTTTTTTAGTATTAAATGAGCTGTGAGTACCAAATGCATCAACACTACAGTGTATAGATCATTGCCCAGAACATGGCAGAGGCTGCAAAACTTATGATGCTGTCATTATTGTTATTTTTGTCTAATGATTTGAGATCAAGTTTTGTAAATGGTGAACTAGAAATAGCTTATCAACAACTTTGAATTAACATTCTTGTTTTTGAGGAAAGGAATAGAGAAGTGAAGGTCTGGATTGCTGATATGACCTGGTAGGTTTCTACTGGACCTGAAAGGGCTAAAATAGAGTTATATCTCTATTAAATTGAAAAATGGCATTTCCTTGTGTGATCGCATAAAGGTTGAAGGCTTCAGTAACAGTTACACAAAGTACAGAAAAGAAGCCAACTTCTATAAACAAAACCATGCACTACAAAGAATGTGCTGCTCGTTTTGTTTTTCTTGCCATTTTGGATGGAAAAGAAGTGTAGGTTCAATTGTATATTATATTCTGCTCTGTAACAAAGACTGATTAGTTAATCAGTAGATAAAGTAATGAAAGAAGGCAGACTTTAGATTAATTATAGGGAAAGGAGACTTTTAATTCTATTCTCTTATGTAATTAAAGAGATATTATGAAAGTTTGTAAGCTAGAAAATACAAGTCACAGTTCTCACTGAAATGTATGTCATTTAAAACATCAAGAGTTATGTAGAAATCTGATCACTATTTGCCTTACTCTTGAGATTTTCACTCCAACTCTGCACATATACATCTATCTGATCTATATATGATGTGAATCTTGTAGGTCTAGTTAGCCTTCAAGAATTTAGATCCCTGTTATTAATGATGATCATATAAACTTGCCATCTTTCATACTTAAGGATGAACTGAACCATGTTATAAGAAATGACATATAGGTTGATATTCTAGCAACATAAATGAGTTTGAGTCTGTGAAAATGCATTCTGTTGTTCAATATTTTTCTTAACCAATGGTAGAAGTATCAAAATTATTCTAGTTGATCTAAGAGGTCACGTTTGGAAAGCATACTCAATGAGGCTCTGCTAGCCCAACATTTAGTAACTGAGTGACCCTCCAGGGTCTTTGACATTATTAAAATTATGATACTAAATTTTCCCACTGACTCAGTTTTTCCATCTCAATTGTGATATTTGATTACAAAAATTTTGCTGCGATTATTATACAACCAAAATTCTTTTTTCTTTTCAAGAAATATTTTCTCTATTAACTTAAAAATCTCATGAAACCATTCTCAAAGAGTACTGGAATCTCTCTTTGAGGCCATTTTAGAAACAACATTATCTTTAGAGAAAATTTACCTAAGTCCTTGAGATGTCAGCTTTGTTCTTAGAGGGTAAAATTCATGGTCTTATTGTGATTTTTTTTTTCATTTTACTTTAGCTTTTGAGTTTTAGCAACAGAGGTGGGTTTATACTTCAGGAAGAAGCCTTTGACTCTTATAATTTCTTTAATTGTAAATTGTTTTATTATAGACAGTGAATCTCAGTGCTTTGGTGAATAATTCATCAGCATTTTTTCTTATGCTGTCAATCAGATAGTGTCTTTTTTTTTTTTTTCTTGAGTGGCATTCACTACTGGTAGGAGCAGATTTGCCCAGAAAACCCACTGAATCTGCAAAAAGAAAAATGTCTATTGTGACATGAGTGATGTTTTGGTTGCTTATTTCCCCCTCTTGGATATGAAATTTCACATGTCCTATGATTAACCTTTCTCCTTCTCTAATTTATTTTGCTCATCAAAAGGTAAAACAATTCCAACGCTTTGAAACGCAGTCATGATTGCTTGAAGTCTCCCTATACTTGCTTCAGTGCCCTACATTTATGAGGTTATAATGAATTCCCATATGAGAAGTAGGAGCCCATTTATTCAAGAATTATTTATTAAACATTATTCAATAATTATTTATTAAACACCCTCTAAGCAAAATGTCATTTAATGTGCATCTAGAAGGATCCTTAGAGAACTTTCAGTCAAAACCTCTCATTGTTTAAATGAGTATTTTAAAGCCAATAGGTTGAAGGAGACTTCTCCAGAACCCTACAAATACCTCTTCAGTTAGAACAAAAACAAAACAAAAAATATTCAGCAAAGGAAGGGACAGAAAGCAGGAGCATTTGATACACATTTTTTTCCTATTTTTTTGTTGACTCCACAACCAAGACTTGCAATATATTTCCTTCATAATGTACTCTGCCAGTCAGCTTTGCTATCACCAAATTAATGCATTTGTCTATCACTTGACCTTGATCTACGTCAATGCTTAATATTGAGACTCTTTGGTTGGTCTTTGATTACAAATCCTAAGGTCCTTCAACTCTGTGGTGAGGCATCCCAAGGAGCTGAAGCAAACTCACGGTGGGGCTTCATATTTTTGCTCAAGTATCTCTACCTAGAATGTCATCTATATTTAGCTCCTTACAAATAAATATATATGTAAGGGCCTAATTCAGGCCTAGGTAACCAACCTATCTCTCTTATTCTTTTAATGTCAGCATTTATTGTAAACAGTTCTCATAGTTTAGTGAGCAAAAAAGTGGGACCACATCCAACAGACTTAGTTTTGAAATTTGGCTCTATCTGTTCTAGTAATAGAGCTTTAGGCAAATTACATAACTCTTCGAGCTTGTTTCTTCATCTGTGTTATTGGAATATCAAAGTTTTTTTTTAAAGGTATAATATTTTAAAAACACCTAGGACTACCTATCACATGGTAGGCAGACTAAAAATAAAAACTATCATTCCTATTACTACTATCTTGTATCATTAGTTATATTTTTCTTTGTATGAATGCATTAATTCCAAACTTGACCTTAAAATTTAAAAGGGTTTTGTAATTTTCTGTTTCTTCACTATTTGAAGTTGGGGAATTGGATTTTAGAAGCTTTCAATTAATATTTGGGATGGGAATAGAATATTGTTTCTAATTTTAGTAGTTGTATTACATTTTTTCACTTTTACGATGACTTTTACTATGAACAGACTGTCTCACAAGCATAACTTGGTTGCCCAGCTAAAGAATTATTTTATAAATATATCTATTCAGGAAAAATTTCAAGTATATCATTTTTGCTTTGAGATTAATTAAAGTCACAGAGAATTCTTAGAGTCATAATGACTGCATTTTCACTGCAGTTCTGGTATCCACTACAGTCTTAGCAACAATCTATATGGCTCTGGATAACATTACTCCAGTATCTTGCCAACCCTGTTCAATGTGCATAAGCACTGTTGTTCCTCCTTCCCCCTCACAAGAGAATGTGAAAAGTATTAATTCTATGCAAAAATATTTGAGTCTTGAATGAAAAGATGTCTGAGCCAATATCTAACATGCATAGGTTTCAGATTGTTGAATGTCAGGAATTGTGCATCATTTGTTCTATTCCCAAATTTGACAGAATTGAGCAGGTTTTTTTTTTTAATTTCATAGTTGGAAATTATTCAATATTGGGACATCTACTATTATTATGTATTAAATCTAGACTTCAGAATAAAACTTTGTTTCCAGCCTACTTTGTTCTCTTTCACATCTATTTCCCCACATTTTGCATAAGCGTCATAGGTCAGATGCAGGCTAATGTTCTCTTCTAATTTTGAAAGCAGAAAGTACTGATGTTTATATTGTACTGGAGAAATGATTCAAGAATGTTTTACTTGCTTCCTCTGTTATTCACGAGTAAGGATGGGCCACTCAGCTGGAAACTGATTTTACATCTTCAATTTTAAACAAGTTGTATTTCAAATATGTGGCAAAAACACTTACCTAGATTGTGATACTTTACTAAATGAAGAAAACTTGTAATCTGTGTATCTTGCAAAATAATTAATCTGCTCCTAAAAGTAGTATCAGGTTTTAGGATATAAAAAGCAATAGTATTTTAATTTCATCAAGATATGCAAAAAAAAGTGTGTATGTAAGATATTTCTTCCCTCTCCTTCTCTCTCTCTCTTTTTCTCTCTTTCCGTCTCTCTCTCCTCATAGTAACCCTGCAGTGTAGATATTATATAATTTTAATGACAAGAATATTGAATCTCATAAAGGTGAGGTGATACACTCATGGTCTTGGATCTTATTAGTCACAAGCTTGGCATTTCAATTTAATCTTCTGATAATAGATTCAATTCCTATACTACATCATAATTACTAAGAATCTTGAAACTGTTTTGTCATTCTCTTGCTAATCACTCATACACCATTTATTGTGAGAGTTATGTTAAACTGTTTTGAAAGCCATAATGTGGTCTACAAATATATTATCAACTGTGCTTACTTTTCCTATTCTATATTACATGTGCAGTGTAAGTCTCAGGGGGCTAAGGCATTTTGTACTTCCCTGTATTATCAGAAAGGGATATCTAATTTTGTTAAAAAAACTATTTAAATCGCCTTTTGTCATGAAACACTGAACTTGGCACAGTGGTAGTGGTAACTGTGTCATAAACTATTCTGCAATATATTAATACATACTTGACTATACACATGTAATAAGCTCTCTTTAGCATGTTTTTGTGAGTCAGAGCTCACTTCAAATCCTGACTACGTTTAGAAGTGAGCTCCTCATCCTTAGTTGTCTCATCTTCTTTAACAAGTTTCTTTGATATATTTTTTTCCATAATACATGTCACATTATAACTTATAGTTTAATTTCTCACTTATACTGTGAAATCCTTGAGGGCAAGGTCCAATCTTGTTAATTCTCCACCATCAACAGCATTTAATATAACATTTGGCCCAGAATAGATGTCCACGAATGTTTATTGAAATGAATAAACAGAATTTTTCTATCATAACTTGCTTCTCAGGAAAGTTAAATTTCTAAGATCATTGGTCTGAAATTCACCTCGGTCCCATTTGCTCCGTAAATTATGTTCCTTAATTTGAAAATAATGATGTGATCATTTCAAGAAAGTGAGTGGAGAAAACTGGGCCCACATCGTCCTGTCCTATGTGTTGTGGCTCAGAGCGAGCAGTGGTACTGCCTCGCTGTGTTGCTCCCTCTCCTTGGTCTTTCTGGGGTCAGCATGTACTGAACAATCCCACACACACTTTGAGTTTTCACATTCACCTTGTTCTCACTACTGGCAAATATAAAAAAAAAAAAATCTATGTTTTTTGTTGTCACAATTAATTTTCTTTTTCAAAATCAAATATTTTCATGGGTGATATACCTTAGGGTAGTGGATTCTAATAGAAAAAATGAATCTGTGCTAATTTTATACCAAGTTTGGGATAAATAAGAAATAAATGAAAGTGTACAGAGGAAAAAAAAAAAAAGAATCCCTAAAAAAAAAACTATCAGCTTTTGACTTACATGTGTGTTTATGCACACAAACACATAAACACACAGCACATATTTTTTAATTCACATACTTAATATTCATTCCAAATATTTGAACTCAAATTTTGTCAAGTGAGATGATATTTTTTCGCAAATAAAAGTGTAAGATATTTGTGCATATAAGAATTCTGAGGCCTTGATTTTTAATTTTTCCAGTTCTATATTCACAGTATGGAACAAATGGTCTAGTATGAATGGATGAATTTACCCAGTGTGTATGACAAGACCAAAGCACCACTATATTGTCCAATAAGTCATAAGCTAATACTGATGTGATTTGTAATATATTGAAAATGTTGACTCATCTCACAATATTGAGAAGTTTCCTACTACTTATTTTATTGTCACACTAGATTTAAGTTTGGTCTCCAAGATAAAAGAATTTCAAATACCTGAATTGGATTGTATATCTCCATTGCTCCCCATGGGGTCACAGAGCTAGTGACAATTTATTAATCAGTGATTTTTTTCTGAGATTCTTTACTATGCTCAACAACAAGCTAACGCTTGGGCTTTAGAGACAAATTGATTTGGCGCTTCTTAGCTCTCACACCGTGAATTTGGGTTAATCATGAAATCTCTCAAAGCCTTGTTTTTGACCGTAAAATTTGAATAGTAATAACAATTTATCTAGCTTTAGAGAGGACTGTTGCTAAGATATATGACACACTCAACAGGTGACAAATGATAGGAACAAAAGACATGAAATTTCTCCGGGATGCCTGTAGGATATTGAAAATGTTCACTCACCCATATGAAACTATTAGGAAATCATACATAACGATATCTAGATGAATCCTAAAATGTGAACTCTAAGCTCTTATCAACTATAATTTTCTATAATATGCTGACCATTAATTGAATAAGATTTCATGAAGAATAAAATGATTGAAGACCAGGATCAGTTTGAGAAAGTTTTGTGGAGGAAGGGGTTTTCAAACAGGCAATATTTATATAGCTAAGGGAAATTGTAGAAAATTTCAGCCAGGGGAACGATATGAGCAAAATTACAGAGGTAGAAACAAACATGAGACATTCTCCAGACATTTAGGGAATTAGTTTTAGAAGTGCAGAGAGTCAAAGGAAGTAGTAGAAAATATACTTGACAAGTATGCTGGGGCCAGATTACAAAGGGTATTGAAAGATGAGAAGAATTAATATCAATATCTCAAACAACATGAAGTTAGTCAAGTTTTTGGAAAAGCTGAGTGAGTACCAGGATACAAAACAACATTTAATGAAAAGTAAGACATATGGGAACCAATGTAGCTAAGGAAGAGACCCAGGGGTGAAAAAAGTAATTAACAATGGAGCCACTGGAGAGAAAAACATAGAGAGAGAAAAGAAAAAAGGAACTGTTTGATTTTGCCCATATTGATTTGGGAAAAACAGTGGAACATCTAAGTGAAAATAGCCAGTAGGAAGTATCAGAGATGCAGATTTCAGTGGTAACTTCATGTTTTAGAGCTAATTGTTATCCTAAATGTAACTATTCACTATTGACAAATGAAAACAAAAAATGAATTCCTGAGAAGATGAGAAACTATCCTGGAAATGGGGGCCAAGCGTCTGTCCCAAATCCATATGTGATACCATGGCCATCAAAATGACATCTTACCAGTGAGAATGAATGAACTCCCCCCAAGGAAGGTCATCAAGAGAAGAAAGCCAAAGTCTTGACTGTTTGGAATTGCAAATGTTTAGAGAGAAGAGGAAAATAAGAATCAGTACACAGAATTAGTATACTGTAGTTCATGGAAATTGAGGGAGGGAAACATTCTATGGAAAAGGTGATGTTCAACTGGTTCAGGGATTGAGGAGAAGGGCAAGAAGCGGCCATTGAATTTGGCAGTGAAAAATAGTGGGGAAGTTTAAGGTCATAGTGGGAGCAGGCGTCTGATTGAAAGAGATTATGAGAGAACAAGGAAGGAGATAAAGCTACCGAACATTTAAAAGAAGTTTGAAAAAAGGAAAGTAGAACGAGATCAGTTACTTTATCTTTTTCAGAATAAAATAATTTTAAACAGATTTGAAGGTAGAGGAAAAAAAGGAACTAAGTCAGCGAGAGAATTATGTTCGCCAAATATGGAGAGCTGTGGGAATAGATGTACTCAAGGGTGGGGAGGGAGCATCTTAAAAAGCACAAATTTAGCTTTAGCAAAGCAGAGGGTAATTTATTTCAAGACTGAGGGAGGGATACGAGGATGTGTATGGTTACCCCCCCAAGTGCAAATGTTAAACTAGAAATGAAGATTAAAAGTGAATGCTTATATAAAATATCTTTACTTATTTAGTGGTTTCCTGGTTTGTTTGTTTTGGGTACAGTAAATGTCAAACTCACTTATACAAGATGCTGCCATGAGAGGGGGTGAGTTGTTACTCCAGAAAGAGTAGAATGTCCTCAGAAGTAGGTTTATGGAGGGTTGAATTTAAAAGACTAAAATGATATTGCACTGGTTAGGACAAAACAACACAATGGCTGACTAACAATGTCTTAAAACATTTCAATATTTCCCATTACAAGAAGTGCAGAGGTAGGTAGTTCCAATACTTGTTCAGCACCTCAGTCATATCCAAGTAGTGAGTCAGCTTCTATGCATCTCTCTTGGCTACTCCCTCATGCCCCCGTGACCATATCTTCATAGGACAAAAACAAAAACTAGAAAGAAGAGACAGTGAAATGAGAAAATTCCCTCATGATTTTATTTTCATTGTTTATCAAAATGTTTCCAAGGTATGCCATCCCTCATCACCAACAGCCTTTCCCTCATGTCTCCAGTGACCAGAAGTGGATTACAAACCTCTTGTATGCAAAATGTAAGGTATTTATGTCCCATACCCAAATGAAGTGGTGAAATTATCAAGAAAGAAGTGAGAAATAGTTTAAAAGTAGGCCAAGAACTATGTCCATCACGTATGCTATCAGGCAATGAGCCCCTCTACCACCCATGTGCTCTTTGTAAAGATAACGGAGAAAAATAAGGCAGTCTGGAGGTCAGAAGCAATAAGCTTATGGTGCATCTGTTGAACCTATTTGATGTGAGCACAAAAAATCTTAATGAGCCAATCTCACTGGAGTTAAGTGATATCTCATTGTGGTTTTGATTTGCATTTCCCTGATGATTAGAGAAGTTGAGCACTTTTTTATATGTTTGCTGGCCATTATTCTGTCTTCTTTGGAAAAGTTTCTGTTCATGTCTTTTGCCCATTTTTTAATAGGGTTGTTTGATTTTTTCTTGTTGATTTTCCGAAGTTCTGTATAGATTCTGGTTATCAGCCCTTTATCAGAGGTGTAGCATGCAAATATTTTCTCCCATTCTGTAGGTTGTCTGTTCACTCTAGTGATAGTTTCCTTGGCTGTGCAGGGGATGTGGACAGATAGGAACACTCATACACTGCTGGTGGGACTGCAAATTAGTACAACCTCTATGGAAAAGAATATGGAGATACCTCAAAGAATTAAAAGTAGAATTACCATTTGACCCAGCAATCCCACTACTGGGTATTTATCCAAAAGAAAAAAAGACATTTTATAATAAAGACATCTGCTCTCGAATGTTCATAGCAGCACAATTCACAATTGCAAAGTTGTGGAAACAACCCAGGTGCCCATCAATACACGAGTGGATCAATAAAATGTGGTATATGTATACCATGGAGTATTACTCAGCAATAAGGAACAACAGTGAATTAACACATCTGGTATTATCCTGGTCGGAGCTAGAACCCATTCTTCGAAGCGAAGTGTCACAGGATTGGAAAAACAAGCATCACTGGTACTCACCATCAAACTGGTACTAACTGATGAACACTTACATCACACAGGGCAATAACATTCATCAGGGGGCGGGCGGGCGGGAGGGGGGTGGAAGGGATGGGAAAAACTCTCACTGAATGGATGTGGGGAGCACAGTTTGGGAGATGACCATGATTGTGGCTCTGACACGGGCAGAACAGGGGCAATGTGTATGGCCAAAGTGTTGTACCCCCATGATATTCTGAAATTAAAAAAATAAATTAAAAGAAAAAAAAAACTGAAAAGAGAAACAAATAAACAAAAAATCTTAATGATTTGCACAGAGTTGACGGCTGGTATGGGAGTTTCTCTTTTTAATATTTTTACAATTTACCCAGAACAAATTATAGTGCCTGCAAGGAAGAAGTCACAGGAACATATGTTTTGAATGAGCCAATAGAGATAACACAGGCACAAGAGAACTGGCCTAGAGGAGCACAGCACATGAGGACATAGGACAATAAAGACTGAGTAAACTGAGAAAAGAATGAAGTCACAGCGGATGAAGGTAGAGACAGGGACAAAGATGGGAGCAAATACGAGATAAGCAAGAACTTTCGATGGTGCCTGTGGAGCGTGTTTGTGCATGTGCACAGGACTAGGCCCAGGCTTCAGCTGCATCCTCTTCCATAAATGATCTATCACCAAAGAAGTGGAATGAAGAAAAAAATTGGGAGGGGGGTTTCCCCGAAGTTAAGAAGTCACAGGCCTGGCGAATAGGTGGCAAGGAATCTCTGGATTATCTGCCAAAGTAACGTACAATTACTGATTTGCCAGACATAGTTTATGAGCTACAGCAGATCCACTTGGTCCTGTCTGTCTCTGCAAATCTCAGCATCGATTCCTGGACAGAGTGGTCCCAGGCAAAGGTTTGTGCTGGTTCTGCAGACGCAAATCTCAGCCATTGCCCCACGAGGATGTTGCTGTCCTTTACTCAGTTTCCAAGTCTAGGTCAGTTCACAAACTTAGGGACCATTGATTGAAAAAGGAGCGCAGGGAAATATCCCACTGAGAAAAGACCCAGCACAACCACTGCTAATATGTTTGGTCAATATTTCCCATTCCTTCTCCAGAGGAAGCTGAAGCCATTGGCTAGGGCAGAAATACACTGGGAAAAAGAGAATACCAAAGCTTTTCAAGGACTGTTAGATTCAAATCTGAGCTTAAACTCATACCAGGAAACACAATATGCTGCTATTATCCACCTTTTTAAGAGTAGGTGATAAACGGGGTTTGGGCCAAGTCCATCAACCTTCAGTAGGTCCAATAGGTCCATGAATATACCCTCTGGGCCTAGCACTAAACATATAGTTTAGGTAGATAAAATAACTGGCATTTGGTAGTAGTATTATACAGTTCCATGACCTGTAATATAAGAGCAGTTTTTGCAAGAGATATCAATCAGTGGGAAGTCCCTGAAACTGCTCGATTTCTGGCCAGTATAGTAAACCAGAAGCAATATCATATCACAGGAGAGTTACAGAGATTAGCACCACCATAAAAGGCTCAGGTTATATTTTGTTGGGTATCTGAGCAAAGACAGCCAACCACCGAATCTAAACTAGCTGGTAGAGTGTTTACTATGACCAGAAAGCACATTAACTCTTTGAAGTAGGAAGGCTTAAATTACTGGAATTTCTAGTGAAGATGAGGATCCAGTTCTGGGTTAGAATTTTCAAGATAGTAAGAAGATACAACATGAAAGGAGGTTGTTCCTAGAGAAGAACTAGAACTTAGAGGACAGGCAGGGTTCTGTAATACGAGGTTGTGCAATACATAAAGCCAAATTATGAGATTATGTTGATTTGAGGCTAATAGGAAGGGAAGGTCAAATCACATTAAAAGAAATGGATTATAGAATTTTGCAATGAGAAAATCTTATGATTCGCCAACATAGATGTTGAAATTGTTGGGGAAAATAGTGATTTTCATTTGTTTTTTCATCAGATATTTTAGTGCTAGGTGCTTACAATCCATTATGAAATGATATATCACTTGAGGAGAAATATAGTAAAAAATATTTGAGTGTACTACAGTGTATCTTAGTGTTATGATTCAGTCAATTGTTTTGACCCTGTCATTATTAATCACCTTTATTATGTCATTCCTTTATACATTGTTTGCTCTTCTTTATATACCACTTGTATATGTTTAAAAAAACAACAAACGAATACAAGTTGTAACAGCAGATACCTAGGTTAGAAAAAATAACTACACAACATGCAAGATTTTTACTATATTATTCTGTTCTTGAGTTTAATGCTGAGTAGTAGGCAAAACAATGGTTCTCAAAAAGATATGTCCACATCCTATTCCCTGGAACCTGTGAATGTTATCTTATTTGGAAAAAGGGTCTTTGAAGATATAATTAAACTAAGCATTTTGGGAGGTAGCTATCATCTGAGATTATCTGGGTGGGCCCTAAACTCAATGACATTTGTCCTAAGAAAAGATACACAAATGGAGAAGGCAATGTGACCACAGAGGCAGAAATTGGAGGGATGTGCTCACAAGCCCAGGAATGTTGGTAGTCATCAGAAGCTGACAGAGGCAAACAGAATATTCTCCACTGGCATCTCTGGAGGGATCACAGCCCTGCCAGCACCTTGATTTGGGACTTCTAGCCTCCATAAGTGTGAGAGAATACATTTCTGTTTTTTGAAGCTACCAGATTTGTGATAATTTGTTATGGCAGCTCCAGGAAATGAACACACCCTGTACATGGCTCTAGGTGTATAAGGAATAGCAGATCAGAATCAAGGGATAGATTGAGGATTAGAGGAAATGATCAAATTTCAGCAGAATGAAATTTTTATCCTAGACTCAGTTCCAAATAAGGAGAGAACTAAAACTGCTTGTTTATCTATCAAGTATAAGGCATTTCTGTGTTGTCTTACTGCATCCTTAAAACAATCCTGTGAGGTAGTTAGCGTAATTCCCATTTTGCAGGTGCAGAAACTGAGCCTTAGACAGAGGTTCATTAATAAGTGGTGGACATGACATTCAAACCTAAGTCAGTTTGCCTTTCTGCAAAGCCTGTGTGGTCACTTTTCCATATCGTTGTCCTATAAGGGAGCAATAAACAAACTAGGGAATGAATAAAATCATACAAGAGATTTGCACAAACAGAGTGTAGGTTTATGAGGATTCTTCTCTATTGAGGGTAAATTACTGCTATTGTGCTGTTGAAAACTACAGAGCTTAAGCCAATGTTAAGATTGGAGGTCGGGGCTGGGAATGTCTAGCATCTGTCTTATATATCAGGTGAATGTCTGGGTACCCATGGGCATCTGTGCCTAACAGCACTGGAGCCTTCCAGGATCATGCTCTGGGCTGGTGCTGGAGCTTCTCAGATCTGATATAAAGTCCCTCCTTATTAATAGCATCCTGTCTCTCTCCCTCTCTCCCACTCTCTATAGACTCTTTCTCCTCCTCCTCTTCTCCTTCCCTTCTCCTTTGGTGTTACATTGATTGAAGAAATCACTAAAATGACTAACATGCCTAATAATATCAACTTTGACCCTGTTCCAAAGCAACCTATTTTATCTATATCCTGTGAATGAATCCAGATAAGAAGAACTAGTTGACAAAGTTGGATCTTTACTACTTCTTTTTAAGTGGTCTCAAATGAGATGTGATGAATTCAGTTATGTTTTAGGGGCTACACTGCTTCTAATTACAAACCCCTATTGATAATGTCTGAAGCACGATGGATGTAACATCTGCTTGATCAGGTTGATCTCGTCATTACCTTGAATATACTTTAGTCAAGTGCCAAGAATGAGCTCATTCATATGACGCTGAAAAGTATTTTGTCTTGAAAGACTTTATACCTTTTCAAACTGTAGGACTCTACTGTTCCCACCATTCATCTGATGATCAAAAGTTTCACTTGTTAAACTGTATCAGTCTAAATATCATAGCAATTAGTGATCGGCTTCTTTCCTTCAACATAATATAGTAATTATGAATTTAATCTATGTTATTGTGTGTATAAGTGTTTAAAAAAACCCTTTATGTCAAATGTACAGAAAAGTTGTAAGACTAGTTCCAAGAATTCCCATGTACTATCTACCTATGTTCTCAATTGTCAGTATTTCAACACATTTGCTTTTTCTTCCTCATTCTGAAGCCTTTGAGGTAAAGTGTACACTTTACTCTTCCTTTATACGTAAATACGTCGTGTTTATTTTCCCCAAACAGTATCCTCTTACAGAGTAACAGTGCAATTATCAGTAAGTAAATCAAAATTGATAACAATGCTAACATCTAATGTAGATACCTTATTAAAGTCTGACCAAGCCTCCCAATATTTTCCTTTATAGAAAAAAAAAGGGAGAGTGGTTTTGGTTCAGGATCCAATCCAGGATCAAGTCCAGTATTGCATTTACTTTTCAGGTCTCCTTGGGATCGTTTAATTAGGAAGAGTCCCTCAGTCTTACTTTGTCTTTCATAACCTTGACATTTTGAAGAGTAGAGGCATTGTATAATGTCCTTCAATTTGAGTTTGATATTTCCTCATTATTAGATTCAAGCTATGCATTTTTAGGGAGTTATTATTCTGTCTACCACACAGCAGTTAAAAGGAAGTAAAGAATAGAAGAAATTATATACATATACACATACATACATAGTTAATATATGCACGATTACCTATATTGAATATAGCATAGTGAATCATATGTACACACACACACACACACACACACACACGCACATTCAATCCTATAGCCCTTGTGGATTTGGGCAGAAGGCATGCAGAGGCTTATAGGATGACCCGGCCTAGAAAGAAGGGTCTCCAGGGGAAGTTATCTAGATCAGCGTTATAGGAAGTTACTTTAAGAATGGGTTTTGAGAAGGAGCAGTTCCAACTGCAAAAATTTTAAAGGAATAGTTTAGGCCTCATGCTAATCCATCTAGTGACCCAGTTAGGAGGAAGGGTCCATTGAAGTCCTTAGTTCCAGTACACTGTCAGGTATAACAGACAGCACCAGGGGTGGGAAATGGCCATGCATCATGTACTAGTGGGTACCAGTGGGTATGTATGATGCAGACTGGTAATCAGAACAGAAGTGCAGTTTGTAAGCTGGGTACAGGCATTAAATCTGGAGGGCATGCCTTTAGTTGAGTAAGCAATTAGGTGCCTCTGCATACATACCAGGCTTGGAGCAGGAACACTATATCTAGATATCATTTGAAGGAAGGTGAGATTATTATAATGCTTAAGTATATTAATAGGATTGGTGCTTAATTGCTTGAGGTCTAGAATGGGCTGTATTTTCCCATTCAGATTTTTAATAATCATAATGATGCAACATTGGGAAACTCATAACTTAATAATCAGTAAATACACCCAATATTAATCAACTTTTGTTGGTCAGACAGTGAACTTAACTTTTGAACAAAGCTTTGTAAAATTAATAATAAACTATTTTTGGAGCAGTTTTAGGTTCATAGAAAAAAATAAACAAAAAGTACAGAGATATCCCATATACCCCATCCCTACACAAACACAACTTCTCCCACAATAGACATCCCGCACCAGACTGGTAAATTTGTCACAATCAGTGAACACACATTGACACATCATGACACTCCAAAGTCCATAGTTTACACTAGAGTTCACTCTTGGTGTTGTACATTCTTCGGGTTTTGACAAGTATATAATGACATGTATCCACCATTGTAGGATCGTGCAGAGTAGTTTCATTAAACTACACCTATTTGTGCTACACCTGTGCTACACCTATTAATTTCTCCTTCCATACTAAACCAGACAACCATTAATCTTTTTACTGTCTCCATAGTTTTGCCTTTTCCGAGAATATCATATAGAATGTTGGAATAATACAATGTGTCACTTCTTCAGACTGTCTGCTTTCACTGAGGAATATGCACTTAAGTTTTCTCTGTGTTTTTTCATGGCTTGATAGGTCATTTCTTTTTAGTGCTAAATAATATTCTATTGTCTGGATGTTTATTTTTCCACTCACCTACAGAAGGGCATCTTGGTTGCTTCCAAGTTTTGGCAATAAATCTGCTGTGTACATCCATGTGCAGGTTTTTATGTAGATATAACTTTTCAATTCATTTAGGTAAATACCAAGGAGTATGATCACTGTGTTTTATGGTAAGAGTCTGTTTAGCTTTGTAAAAAACTGCCAAATGGCCTTCCAAAGTGGCTTTATGATAATATATTTGCATTCCCACAAGAAATGAACGAGAGTTCCTGTTGCTCCACAACCTCACCAGCATTTGGTGGTGTCAGTGTTTTGGATTTTGGCCATTCTAATAGGGGTATAGTGCTATCTCATTATAGTTTTACTTTTCAATTACTTAATGACATATGATGCTGAACATCTTTTTATAGGCTTACTTTCCCAGCAAATCTTCTTTGATGAGGTGCCTGTTCCAGTTTTCTGCCTATTTTTCAATTGGATTGTTCTTTTTGATATTGTCGAATTTTGAGAGTTCATTGTATAATTTGGATTATGATCTTTTATCAGATGTGTCTTCTGCAAATATTTTCTCTGAGTTTGTCTTCTCTTTTCATTCTCTTGACAGTGTCTTTCACAAGGCAGCAGTTTTTATTTTTAATGAGGTTCAACTTATCAATTTTTTCTTTCATAGATTGTACTTTTGGTGTTGAATCTAAAAAGTCATAAACATACCTAAAGTCATCTAGGCTTTCTCCTATGTTATCTTCTAAAAGTTTTACAGTTTTGAATTTTACATTTGGGTTTGTGATACATTTTGAATTAATTTTTGTGAAGGGAATAAGGTCTGTTTCTAGGTTCTTTTTTGTTCTTTGCATGTAGATGTCCAGTTGTTCCAGCACTATTTGTTGAGAAGACTATCTTTGCTCCATTGTATCACCTTTACTACTTTGTCAAAAATCAGTTGACTATATGTATGTGGATTTATTTTTGGGGTGGTTACTTCTATTTTTTGATCCATTTGTCTGTTCTTTTGCCAATAATACACTGTTTTGGTTTCTGTAGCTATAGTAAGTCTTGAAGTCAAGTAATGCCAGTTCTTTGACCTTGTTCTTCTTTTTCAATACTAAGTTGGCTCTTCTGGGTGTTTACCCTCTCTATATAAACTGTAGAATCAGTTTGTTAATATCCACAAAATAACATGCTGGAATTTTAATTGGGATTGTGTTGAATGTATAGATCAAGTTTGGAAGAACTGATATCTTGACAATATTGGGTCTTCCTATCAATGATCATGGAATATGTATCCATTTATTTAGTTCTTTAATATCATTCATTACAGTTTTGTAGTTTTTCTCACATAGATTTTGTATATATTTTGTTAGATTTATACTTAAGTATTTAATTTTGGGGGGTGCTAATGTAAATGGTATTATGTTTTTAATTTCAAATTATACTTGTTCATTTCTGGTATATAGGGAAGTGATTGACTTTTGTATATTTACTTTGTATCCTGCAACCTTGCTATAGCTGCTTATTAGTTTTGAGAGCTTTTTAGGTCCATTCTTTTAGATATTCTGTGTGGACAATCTTGTTATCTGGGAACAAAGAGCATTTTATTTCTTCCTTTGCAATTTTTATATCTTTTATTTCCTTTTCTTACCTTATTGCATTAGCTAGGACTTTCAGTATGATGTTGAAAAGCAGTGGTGCCTTGTTCCTAATCATAGCAGGGGACCTTTGAATTTCTTACCATAAGTATGATGTTAGCTGTAGATTTTTTGGTGTTCCCTATCAAGTTGAGGAAATTTCCCCTCTATTCCTAATTAGCTGAGAGTTTTTATTATTATTGGGTGGTAAAACTTATCAAATGCTTTTTCTGCATTTATTGATATAATCATGTGATTTTCATCTTCAGCTTGTTGATGTGATAGATTACATTAATTGTATATCCTTGCACACATGAAATAAATCTTACTTGGTGGTGTGTAATTCTTGTTATACATTGTTGGATTCAATTTGCCAATATTTGTTGAGGATTTTTGCATGCATGTTCATGAGATATAGTGGTCTGTAGTTTTCTTTTCTTATAATGTTTCTGTCTGGTATTAGGGTAATGCAGATTTCTTAAAATGTATTAGGCAGTATTCCTTGTGCTTCTATCTTCAAAAAGAAATTGTACAGTATTAGTATAATTTCTTCCTTAATTGTTTAGGACAAATCACCAGCGAGCCCATCTAGGAGTGGTACTTTCTGTTTTGGAGGGTTATTAATTATGGGTTCAATTTATTTAATAGACACAGGCCTATTCAGATTATCTATTTCTTCTTATGTGAGTTTTGGCAGATTGTATCTTTCAAAGAATTGCTTCATTTCATGTATGTTATCAAATTGTGGGCATAGGGTTGGTCATAGTATTCCTTTATAATATTTTGAATGTCTATAAGATCTATAATAATGCCCTCCTTTTCATTTCTGATATTAGTAATTTTGGTTCTTTCCCTCTCCCAAGTTTCCTAAGGAGGAATCTTAGATTATTGATTATATATTATAATACATGCATTCAGTGCTATTTTTTCCCTCTAGCACTGCTTTCCCTGCATCTCACAAATTTTGATAAGTTGTGTTTTCATTTTCACTTAGTTCAAAATATTTAAACTTTTTTGAGATTTCTTCTTTGACTCATGCATTATTTAGAAGTGTGTTATTTAATCTTCACGTATGTTGGGACTTTCTAGCTCTCTTTCTGTTATTAATTTCTACTTCAATTCCATTGTGGTCTGAGAGTAGACATTGAAGGATTTGTGTTCTTTTATAGTTGTTAAAGTATGTTTCATGGATCAGAATGTAGTCTATCTTGGTGAATGTTCCATGTGAGCTTGAGAAGAATGTATAATCTGCTGTTATTGAATAAAATAGTCATAGATATCAATTATATCCAGTTGATTGATGGTGCCATTGCATTCAACTATATTCTTGCCAATTTTCTGCATTCTGTGTCTGTCCATTTCTGTTAGAGAAGAGCTAAAATCTTCAACTGTAATCATGGATTCTTCTATTTTTCCTTGTTTTTCTATTAGTTTTTCCTCATGTATTTTGATGCTCTGTTGTTAGTTGTATACACATTAAGAATTATGTCTTTTTGGAGTATTGACTCCTTTATCATTATGTAATGACCCTCTTTATTCCTGGTAAATTTTCTTGTTGTGAATTCTTCTCTGTCTGAAATTCAGATAACTAGTCCTGCTTTCTTTTGATTAGTTTTAGCATAGTCTATCTTCCTGTTTCCCTTTACATTTAATCTATATGTCTTTTTATATTTAAGGTGAGTTTCCTGTAGACAGCATATAGTTGGGTCTTGTTTTTGATCCACTCTGACAATCTCTGTTCTTTAGTTTGTATATTTAGACCATTGACATTTAAGGTGATTATAGGTGGATTAATATCTACTATATTTGTTACTATTTTTTACTTGTTACCCTTGTTCTTTGTTTCTATTTTTGTTTTCCATACTTTTTCTTTTTTGTACTTTTAATTGAGTGTCATATATGATTTCATTTTCTCTTCTTTCTTACAATATTAATTATACTTCTTTTTTTTTTTTAACTTTATTAGTGGTTCCCCTAGAGTTTGCAATATATATTTACAACTAATTCAAGTATGCTTTCAAATAACTCCATACCATTTCATGGGAAGTACAATTTTCTTATAATAATAAAATCTTCATAATTCCTCCCTGGTGTCCTTTGTACTATTGCTGTTATTTGTTTCACTTTTACATAAGGATACACACACTGAAAAACATATACATGTATACATGTGTCCACACTCAAATACACTGTTGCTCTTATTACATTAAACAAAATAAGAAAAATACAAATTTTTATTTTCTTTCACTTATTCCTTTTCCAATGCTCTCATTTCCTTTATGTAGATCCAAGTTTATGACCTATATCATTTTCTTTCTTTCTAAAAAAATCCTTTTAACATTTCTTGCAAGGCAGATCTATTGACAAAAAATTCTCTTAATTTTTGTTTTTCTGAGAAAGTCTTCATTTCCCTTCATTTTTAAGGATAATTTGAGGGGGTACAGAATCCTAGTTGATGATTTTTTTTTTAATCTCAATACTTCAAATGTTTCACTCCACTCTCTTGTTGCTTACAGAGTTTCATAGCAGAAGTTGGATGTAATTCTTACCTTTGCTTTTCTATAGGTAAAGTGATTTTTTAATCTGGCTTCTTTCCAGACTTTTTCTTTATCTTTGATTTCCAGTAGTTTGAAAATTATATGCCTGGGTGTAGGGTTTTTTATTTTTATTTTTATTTTTTATTTATTTTGCTTGGTGTTCTCTGAGCTTCCTGGATCTATGGTTTGGTGTCTGACATAAATTTGGAGAAATTATCAATTATTACAGTCTCAATTCTTTCTTCTGTTTCTTTCTCTTTTTCATTTCCCATCACATGTGTCACACCTTTTATAGCTGTCCTGTAATTCTTGGATGATCTTCTCTTTTTTCAGTCTCTTTTTCTGTTTGCTTTTCTATTTTCAGGTTTCTGTTGTCATGTTGTCAAACTCAAAGATTCTTTCCTCAGCTATTTCCAGTCTACTAATCAGTCCATCAAAGGCATTCTTCATTTCTGTTACAGTTGTTTTTGATCTCTGGAATTTTATTTTTTTTTGATTCTCAGAATTTTAATCTCTTTGCTTACATTATCTATCTGTTCTTGCATATTGTCTACTTTTTCTCTTAAAGCCCTTAACACATTAACCACAGTTTTAAAAAATTCTGATAATATCAATATTCCAGCCATATCTGTGTCTGAGTCTGATGCTTGTGGAGTTTCTTCAAAGTGTTTGTTTTGCCTTTTAGTATGCCTTGTAATTTTCTGTTGAAAGATGGACATGATGTACTGGGTAAAAAACTATGACTATGATAAATAGGCATTTAGTAATGTGGTGGTAAGGTGTGGGGGGAGGGGAAGCAGTCTATGGTCCTATGATTAGGTCTCAGTCTTTTGCTGAGCTTGTGCCCCTGGACTGCAAATCACCAGTGCTTCTAAGGTCTATTTATTCTTTACTCTTAGGTGGCACAGGATGCTTGGACTTGTGTATTTTCCTTCCCCCTTTCCCTTTGTTTAGTCACTTAGGCTCTGATAAAACCCCAGAAAAGTTAGTCTCTGGTTAACTAGTTTCTTCCAAGGGCAGACCTTCTTAAGAAGAACAGAGTGATCTGGTGTATTTCATAGTGATTCCTTTCCCTTCCCCATCCTGGAAGCATGAGGGGATTTTTTCCCCAATATTCACTGTGAGGACCTGGTTGAGCCTCCAGAGGTAAAGCTCACAAAAGTATGGTTGTCTCCTATACTGGGGATCCCTGAAGTTTTTGACTCTTAGAATTGTCCACACTGGGTTTCCAGCAATTTTTCAGTGATTGTTCAGGTTTTTCTACTCTGGCAAGTGTTTTTGTGGAGGTTTCTGCTATAGTAAGTTGTGATTCTCTGCATCCATCTGTCCTTCTCTCCAATTTTTGAGGTAATGGTTTGCCCTGTGACCTCACTTCTCTGAAATATCTGAGAGGAGATTTTGTTTTTCAGTTTGTTCAGCTTTTTACTTGTTGTTAGCATGGAGTGATGGTTTCTAAGCTCCATATAAGCTGGACACCAAACTGGAAGTCCTGAATAAAGCTTTTCATCTGTGTAAACTATTAGCAATACTTTACTTGTTATGAAGATTAAATAGGTACTGGATGCATTGCATATACTTGCAGGCTAATTTTTAAACCATGGTAGGCAGTCACAAATGAACTATCATTACTCTTATTATTATTAGCTTTCTGTGTTATGTGAAGACTCTTTCCTGCCTTATCTTCTACTGCAGCCAACATAAAACATGTTCCATTCATACTAAAGCCTCTAATGATCCTTAGGCATGCTGGGCTTTTTATCATTTCCCTGCATTAGCACATGCTGCTACTTTTATTTCCTTTCAAACTCTTACTTATCTTTAAATCCATATTCATTGTAATTATTTGTGCCTTTGCCATTAGACAGGAAGGCCACTCACTGATTTCAAGGAACATGTCCTGATCATCTTTATTTTCCCCAAAGCTAGAACTTGTCATTGCTTGACACCTCGTTGGTGACTTTTTGATCTAAGTAGTTTATGTATGTCACATGATAAATGTTCTTTGATATTGTATTTCCTTGCTTAGTATTAATGGAATTAACTTATTGGTAAATGAATTATTTCAAAAGAAAATTTTAGGGCTATCTATTCAGTCACTGCTGATTCAAAAATGATGATTAAAAAACAACCCAAAACATATTGCTTATATCCTTAAGGTCTTTAAAGTTTAATGGGTGATTTCGGCAGGTGATTATATTAATAGTACAATATGCTAATTACAATAACAGAGATATGAACAGAGTAATGATGAAAGTTCACTGTGAGAGCCCTAGAACCAGAATGAAGGCTCTGGAAAAATTTCTTGTAGAAAGTACTGTATAGTGATTGCCAGGGAGTAGAAATTAAGGATTGTGTTGAGAAAGTCTAGCAGAATAATAAGCATGAGCCACAGCAGAGAGAGAAGAAAATGCCAAGATTGTGAGTATGTGCAGCATGGAAGAGGTGTTGTTGAAGCAAATGAAATTACAAGTAACAGGTTTCCCAGAGAATAGTTTTTGTTTGTTTGTTTGTTTGTAAGAAATAAGCACGCATCCTAGCCCATCTAGTGACCAAACTAAAAATGCATGGATTCCTGGGAGACAGCACACAGCTGAGATTAAAGACACTGCATTCCAAAGGACTAAAACCAAACAAGACCCCATAATAGTATCTGAAGCCCATGATTCGAACCAAATATGGATGAGGCAAAATTATTTATTTTTATTTTACTACAGCAAAAGGTAAAAAGGCAGTAGACAAGAAGATGGAGAATGGAATTTTCTTTATCTCTATGGTGGGGGGATATACTCAACATGTCTCCCCTTAAATATGGGTCTACTAAGGCCATTGTCTGGACATTGGGGGGCTATTCTGGATATAGGAGACTAGAGTTTAATGACGTTTCCTTGATGGCAAATCCTGCACTGCTGTCAGTGTAGCAATTTGGGGGTGTAGACAGCACAGATTTTTGGGAGAGGCATAACTTGGTGGGAGGGGCAAAGATAACCCCCAGTTTCCTCTAGAGCTGAGTTGGCCTGGTAGGGACTCAAGCCTTCCAATGGGCCTAGGGTAGCCTATGAAAGAATCTGGAAGTGTGAACCTTCTTCCCAGGCACCACATGGGAGCTACCCATTGCAGTAAGGGTGCTCCATCACTGAAGACTCTGCATGAAACCCCCATTGGAGTGGATTTTGAGGGATGCAGCCATGCTTCCCTGCACGAGGCGACAGCCAGGGACCCGCAGACATTGTAGGCTACATATCCTGAGGCCAGCGTTGGATGCTGCCCAGGCTGAGAGAGTCAGCCGGATCCTGCCTGCCTCAGAGACTGGTCAAAGTCAATAAGAGCAGAAGACAGAAGGACCACACAAACCCCATTTGCAGCATCTCCCTTAAAGGGAGAGTCCTGCAAACTTTTGATTTGACTGTCAAATTCCTTCCTGTTACCAATTGCAGTTAGGTAGTACTTTAATATTCAGAGCACTTTCCCATGGAAGCAGCAAACTTTCACTCTTGTGACTTGACAACATGAATAGTGATCTGTGAATATTATAATCATAGTTCATTATATCATTTTAACCTGACAATAACTGAAATGGAGAAGGATGGCATTACTGTTTCTTAGTATGAATAAATAGCTTCAGAAATGTTGTGACTTCTGATACACAGGCCAGTGATTATTCTAAAGATCTGTGATAATTAGCCATCATATCAAAATTCTCAAGGCTTGGTTCAGGGATCCCCAGCATTAGAACTGTTCAGAATATTTGTTAAAAGTGTAGAATTTTAGCCCCATGTCTGATCTATGAAATCAAACTATATGAAAGTGAAGCCTAGGAAAATAGCATCTTCACTGTATTCCCAGGTTATTTAATGTTCACTAAAATCTGAGCATTAGTATAGACCACCTTGCTTCTGTAGCTAATGTATATATCATCGTGAAATGGCCTTAGTGTTTAGTTGTAAATAGGGCTTAAGAGTTATCAAATTCTATTTCTGACCTTTGCTTATTAAGGATGCATTTAGCAACCTTTTCCTTTTACCTCACAAACAAGCACATTAAAAAATAAAATTAAAATCCTAGATCTCAACTCTAAGAGGTTGTGACTGAATCTTTCATATTCTAAAATGCTACAGCTGACTCCTTTGATCCATGCAGACAGAGAAGTTAGTCCTTGAAATGCAGAATGTGCCAAATGACTTTCCCTCTACTTTTTAGGTATTTAGTTTTCCTATGGGTTATTCTGAGCCTCCTTTTCTCTTTAGTTTCCGACCTGTAAACATCCCATATCTGGCAATGAATAGCTTTGTGCTTATTTACTGTTTCTATGATCAGCTGCTGTTTATTCAGATGTGTGAGTGAGTGGGTGATTTGAGCCCTGTTTCATTTGTTTTTAATGATGTTTCTTCACTTGCAAGTTAAAAAGTTATAAATATCTTAAGAAAATAAAAGAAAAGGGAATATTATAAGAGATGAGCCTGTGTGTATGTATTTAAAAAAGCACAGGGGTATCCCAGACCTACACAGCGTGGGGTATGCAGCTGGGCTTTAGGAGAGGTTGGAACTGGAATATGAATGCTATGAGAGACTAAGACTTTCTCAGGCTCTTTCTTCTTGGAGGTATATGGTTGCTTTACCTTTTCTTCCTTGCACATCAACTTTATTCTCTTGATTTTGTGGTCTATGCCTGCTTCTGTAAGCAAGTGGATGTCTCACAGCTCTGAATTCTAGAAATAAATCCTTACTTTTAGCTACATGCAGAGATATCCCAAATACAATTCCTGGAGAGACATCCTGATCAGCCTAGCTTGGGTCAGATGAATATTCCCGTCTGCTCAGCTATGGCTAGTGAGCAGGGGACCAGGGGCCCATTCCTGAGAAGTAGAATGGTTCTCAGAGAATCAGAACCATTCTGGCTGTCAGATCTAAAGGTGTTTGGGTTGTCACTTTGCTTATTTATTCTGTCTGTGTCTGTCTCTCTCAGAATCCAATGCTGGTCTTCTCCAACATTATCCAGCTAGCTCATGAGCAACCTTAAGTGCACTTTGTCTCTCACCGAAATGGAGTCCAGTTTCTGCATTCAAAGTCTACGCCATTGGGTTACTCTGAACAAGTCCACAGTGTCTTAACGATGGCCATAGCTTTTCTCACATGGCTCAGAATGATCTAATTTCATGTCACATCTTATGAACAAAATGATAAAGTTAACTACCTCCAACAAAAAATATGCAAAATTCACCAAAATAAATATGGTCTGAAAATAACAGAACAGTAAAAGCTCTACTGGAACACTGTATGTTGTTCATAGTGCAGAACATATATTGCACCTCCTGCTTCAAGTTTTTGATTAAATGTCATCTGCTCAGAGAAGTTAACCTGACTTTTCTATTTCAAATCACAGTTCCTCCCCAAATCTTACCCTACTTCACAGTCCTTATCCTCCTCACTGGCTTTGTTTTCTCTGCATCACTTATTCTTCTAACATATTATATAATTTACTTATTTATTCTGTTTGTTGCCTATCTTATCTCACTAGGAAAATGCGGGAATTTTTGCCTTTTATATTAACTGCTCTATCTCTAGAGCTTTGAACAGTGCCTAAAACCTAATAGATGCTCAGGAGCTGTTTGTTGCATTAATGAACTAATTGGGGAATAATAAATGAGTGGACAGGTGTTTTGTTTATGGAGACACTTCTGTGGTATTAGAATGAGATCATTGGTCAATGCATCTTCCCACTATAGACTCTGTGTGACAGAAAATTTATCCTTCTCAGTGATCTTCATGGCTAGCCCTGAGAGGGGCATTCCTTAGCAGATCACATCAAGCTGGTGCTGGCATCCTTTATGCCTGGGCCTGGGTATTGTTTGAAGAGGAGGGACTCCTGGACTTATTGGCTTGGATCATGTATGGATTACTCTTCTTCTGGCTTGGGGTGTTTTTCCTGTCGTTGCACTATCATAAGATCTTAGAGAATTTTTTTTGGGCAAATACAGTTTTAGGATTTGTTTTGCTATTGGTCAACACCAGAGAACTTGCAGAGCCTGGTTGCTCCTAGAATGGCCATACTCACTGGCTTTTGTTTCAGGGCTTGCTTAGGTGATGGGGAGGAGCGGGCTGCATGGGGTGCCATGCGGACATTCTCAAATCTGCCTTGGCTTCACTAGGAGACTCATGACCCAGTTGGTCACCACCCATAGGGTAGTCCTTGCGAATTTGGGGAGTCAGTGCCACAGAATTCTCGGCAAGCTTCAGAACTCTCTAATCTAACTGTCATAGAATCAGCCATCAATAGGGCACTGACTTCTTCCAGTGAAACAGAATAGGGTCCTAGTATTTCTGCAAGGTACAATTGAGGCAGAACATGATTAGGCAAGTTCAGCAATTGTAGCAGAGGACGCTGCTCTCTTCTATCTTTTTCTAGCTGAAAAATCCAGGACTATATAACGTCTCATTTTTACTATGCATAACTCAAACCTGTGAAGAGTTGATCTAGTCCAATTAAGAGGAATAGGACAACGTATCACCAGGACAAAGCTTTGAAGAGGTTATGGTCATACCTCTTATGCCTTCTTCCCAGCTCATCTCATCCCCCACCTCTCTGTGAAATCTGCAATCTAATTCCCATTTAGACTCCAAATGCCCCTTGGATTTGTTTCCCCAGATGTCTAACAGTATTCGAAACTTATCTCCAAAATTGTACTCTTATTTGTCCCCATATCCCCAATTTTCCCAATATTTCCTATAGTTTTTCCTGTCTTGGAGAATGACTTCATCGCTTACTGGGTTGCTAAGGCATAAAACCTAGGAGTCCTCTTTTATTCCAATATTTCCCCACCCTCAGAACTTCTGGTGGTGGGGAACCTGCGGCCTCGGGGCCACATGTGGCCTTCTGGATCCTTGAGTGCAGCCTTTTGACTGAATCCAAATTTTAGAGGACAAATCCTTTTAATAAAGTGATTTGTTCTGTGAAGTTTGGATTCATTGAGGGGCTGCACTTGGGGATCTGGAGGGCCACAGGTGGCCTTGAGGCCGCAGTTTGCCCAGGCTTTCAGCTCTATCTTCAGAATACTTTCCGAATTTGACTACCTCTCACCCTTTCCTTATACTGTAGATCAAGCTGCTATGATCATTTTTCCCGGATTATTCAAGTAGCCTCCTGACTTACCAGCCAGCTTCCACTGGTGTTTCCTTGCAATTCCCACAGCATCCAGAAAAGTACATCAATTCAGATTTCCCTCCATAGCTTCCTGTCACACTCAGGCTAAAACACAAATCTTTTTACAAAAGCTCAAAGTCTTCTGCCTCTATCTGCAGCCCCTTCTACCGTCAGGTTTTGGATTGCCCACTCCCCTCTGCTCTGGTTGTCATTCCTGCTTTCCTAGACCATCCAAGATTCAGGGCCTTTACATTTGCTCATTTGTATTCACAGGGCTGATTCCTAACTTAATTTGTATTTATGCTCAAATGTTATCTCCTTGGGATTTCCTTCATTGGCCACACTCTCTAAAATGTCTCCTGTAACCTTCTGTTTTCTTACCCTGAATTATTTTCCTTCTTTGCACATATCACTACCACATGTGTAATGCATTCATTTTTTGTTTTCCTAGGACTCTGCCTGCCATGTGCATTGTTCTATTCCAGTACCTTAAATAGTGCCTAGACCATAGTAGGTACTCAAATACTGAATTAATTTTTGAATTCTTGAGTGAATGTGAAGTTATCTTTTCTCTTAACCCTTTATCCTCCAAATATTAGGAATCTTGTGACTTGAGCAACTCAGTGTGGTATAGCCTTGTATTACCAGGATTTAAAAACATTATATGTGAAATTTGATATGTATTTCTCCATAAACATAGCCAAATTAATTTAATCTTGCTGCCTCTAGTTCTAATGTGCCTGTACATTTAATATTCCTTTGCAATTTGTTGTTCACTTCTAATAGCTCCCAATAGTTTTCTCAGATGCCACCAAATGACATTACATGCTAGGGATTTCTCCTTCTCAGAGGTGGATCTATGTTTGTTTTTGTTTTGCCAACCTGATACCTATTTACCCTCCTCTTTGTAAACAACCCAATCTTTCTCTAGGGAACCATGTGTTCCCATTTTCGATCATGACGCTTTAGATGGAGTTGACAAGTTTCACCCGTGATTTCAGACGTGAGTAGGAGGCTTTAGTCTTATCAATCAAAAAACCACTAGCTATATTTAATGTTTCTGAGATGTACTGTGACCTAACTCAGGCCAGTGTTAATCAGGGCCTGATACTTTCAAAAGCGTTGGGGAAGAGATGACATTCCTTTCCACCAGCTTTGGACACAAGATGTGGGCCTGGAGCTACTAGTTCCCATTCTGGAATCACATTGTGCTCAAGGATAAAATCAATATTTGGACAAGAACAAAGATGAAAAATGAGAGAGACCAGAACCTGATGATACTTACTGAGTTCCTGAACTTTCAGTTACATGATCTAATATATTTTTCTCTAAGTTAGCTTGGATTGGATTTTCTATCTGTAAAGAATACCTAGCATAGCTTCTTTAGTATTTTAAGATTCAATGTCTTCTCATTTCATACAACCCTTAGTTTAATCCTATGCTAAATCCATTCTACCTTGCTTCCCTCCCAAACTTTACTCTTTCTTTATCCCCCTGCCACTGGAATGTAAGCTCTTATATCTATAGGGGAAAACCGACCATATTCATCACTGAGAATATCCTCCTTTTTGGAACATTCACCGCCCTTAACTTACAAAATAGAAATATCTTGCTACGTTCTTAGTCTTTTGCTGACCATCCTCTCTTTCTATTTTCTGGCTCTTTTCCTTTTTTCTTCCTTGAAGTTCATCCACTACTTATGCTCCAACTGTCATATCTCTTATTTCTACTTATAAATAAAATTTGTAATGTCTAAATTTAAATTTGTTTTCTCCTAAGCCTACTTCTGTTGCTGTTTTCTACTAACAATTATATGGCAAACTTCAAGAATGAAAAGAAGAAAATAAACTGGAAATGTAGAGTGAAGCTGGCCAGAGAGAGAGGAGTAGTGTCTTCCAACATACAATTGATCCTTGAACGACAGGGTTTGAACTGCATAGGTCCACTTCTACATAGATTTTCTTCTGCCTTTGCTACCCCTGAGAAAAAAAGACCAACCCCTCCTCCTCTTCTTCTTCCTCCTCCTTCTCAGCCTACTCAAGGTGAAGATGACAAAAATGAAGAACTTTAGGTTGATTTACTTCCACTTAATGATTTAAATAAATATAATTTAAGTAAATAGATTAAGTAGATATATTTTGTCTTCCTTATGATTTTCTTAATAGCATGCTCTTTTCTCTAACTTACTTTATTGTAAGAATACAGTATATAATACATAAAGCATACAAACTATGTGTTAATTGACTGTTTATGTTATTGGTAAGGCTTTTGGTCAATACAGTAGGCTATTAGTAGTGAGGTTTTTGGGGAGTCAAAAATTATACACATGAGCCAGGTGCGGTGGTGCACGCCTGTAGTCCCGGCTACTCGGTAGGCTGAGATTGGAGGATTGCTTGAGCCTAGGAGTTTGAGGCCAGCCTGAACAACACAGTAAGACCCTATTTAAAAAAAAATTATATGCAGTTTTCAACTATGTGGCTGGTTGGCACCCTTAACCCCTGCCTTTTTCAAAGAGGGTCAATTGTATTTCTAAGTCTTATAAGTCAGAAGAAATGAGTGTTTCAAGAGGAGGGGATTCTCATAGTTCTCAATGTTGGAACTTTCAGTCGACAGGTTCAAAAATTTGAAGCTTTTTTGATTCATCAGTCTCTCTTCCACTCTGTATTCTATTAATTATACTATCTTATAAATGTGTCTCCCCTCTTTATCTTTATCAGCCCATGGAAAGAGTTGGCATATATAACCTAACCATTAGACATAGTGACAACTAAAGGATGAGCAAGCACACTGAGATAGTAGGAGCTAAACAGAAATGCAAGAAGACACACTGCCCAGGGCTAATCCAGAATTTTCCAAGAGTTCCATCTGAACAGAATGTGGAAAAAATTAGGATTAATTTTCCTAGAAAATTGGAGTGAAATAGCATGTAAAGAGAAAGAAATTAGGGAAAGACTCCAAGTTGACTTGAGATATCTGATGGGATTTTCCCTTGGACGTCAATGCCCTGGAGTTCTATAAGGTACCTGAAAAACTTTTTTGGAAAATAACCACCCAAGGGATTGTCAAAAGAATTTGCCAATCTTATAGGGCCATAGAGTTGTTGTAACTAGGTTAGAATCCCGTTAGAGAAACTAGAGTGGCTGGCTGTTTTATGATCCATTGAAGAGAAACAAAGGTGGACATATCCCACACAGCTACATTAGGGCCAAAAGGAAAATATGTGACAACGTTCCCCTCTAATCATCATCATCATAATAATAGTAATAGTAATATATTATTGACAACGTTTTTACATTTTAATTTATCTTATTTTCAACCATTAGATTTGTCTTTCCCTAACAGAGTTTTGTTGTTGTTATTTTTTTTTTACTTAAATCCCAATAGTGATTCTCCATTACCTTTGAAGAACAAATAGCCTCTGTAGATTGATAGTCAATACCTTCTACAATTAAATCTTGGTTCACCTTCAAGCCTTCTATTACATCATTTTCTTGTGGTTTCATCAAAATAGGTGGCTTCCTAGGAAGTTATTGTGTTCTGTGCTTTCCTCACTTTGCTCATGCTCTTTGCCTGGGATTCCAAACGCTAATCTCATGTGTGAAAATCCAAACACCCTCTAGCTCAAATATCATGTTCCGGAAGAGTGTTCTTCACATCCCCTATTTAGAAGTTATCTTTTCCTCCTCTGTACTCAGATTAGGCATTATTTGGGGGCTTGAGAGTACAGCACTTACATATGTAATTTCTTTTCCATAATAGATTATATGTTCATTGAGGTTTGGGACATACTTTGGGCACTTCAGAGTCCCAGGGTCAGTGCCTTGCATGCAGCAGGTACCCAATAAATATTTGAAGATAAGAAACAAAGAATAAGAAAGACTATGCTTTAAAAATAACAACAACAAAAATCCCCCACAAATGTAGCAGCCAAGGTAGATCTAAGATATAAAATTCAGCTTCAAATTTACTTTTGTCAGATTGTCACATGACAGTTTTCAATGGAAAAATTAGGAAAAGAAAGGATAATTTTCACTAATAGTTGCAATAACTCATTAAGTTATCAATAGGCTATTGAGAGGCAGTGGGCTTATTATAAGATAATTTGTGGCCCTGTCATGCCCTATAGAGTAGAAATTGCTATGGTGAGAAGTCAATAAGTATGTATGGCAGCTATATTTCATAGTTAAGTAATCTATTTTACAAAGGGAATTATTTAAAAATGTGAAAAAGCTTTTGCTTGTAGAAATCAGTATCTAAAAAGAGATTATTCCCAAAAACATCCTTCCTTTTGTCACTCTTAGAAAAACAAAAAGACAACTTAAAATAAATAAAATGTCATCTAACTTCCCCTCCAACATGTATAGCAGTTAAAAAAAAAATCTAAGAACAAATGTGTATCTAGCTGGAGCCAAATTGAACCAATGTGGCAAATGGAAATGCCTTCCTAATAAACCCTTTGGAATGGTCTCATAATAAAATGTTGATACATCCTTCAGCATAACAAAAATGTTAGGAGCCACTGTAAGTGCCAACTTCAGAGTGTGACTGCATAAGGGGGGAGAGAGACAGAAAGAGAGTTTTTAAGAATGCCAATAAAAACTTCCAGTTTAGTGGCATCTAATTGAATGTAATTGCTCTTGTGGTATTGGTAACTGAGCCACAAAAGTAGTTCATATAACCCATTGACTTCTTTCCTGGGATCAATCAGCCTGAAGGTTTTGCTTTCCTTGAACACAAAAACAATGGAAATGATCAAGGTGGACATCTGAACAAATACACACTATTTATACAGAGCAGATTGGTTTCTAGAGCTGATCCCATCCCTGATTTGGCATATCAGTTATTTGTACTCTTCTGCCTCCTCTTACATAAACTCAAAGCTGTGCCATGCCTTGCTGATTTACCCTGATAAGGTTTCACTGCCTGACATTAACAGCCAGTTGCATGACCTTGGGTAATTCATTCAATAGTATCAGTATGAGACATAGTGTGCCTTGACTGGAAACATTAAATTAGAAAATCAAGTCCTCAAATATGAATATATGCATTCTAAAATAAAACTTAAGGAACGTTGGTAATTTAGACTAATCAGTTCAAAAAGAAAAAATGAGTCTACATTATGTGGAGGTGCTAAGTAATTTGGCATATTTCTATGTATACTGTACTTTATAATTTATATAAAATTTAGAAGCAGAAATGATTCTTACAAACCAAAACAAAAAACTCACATAATTCCAAACTACTCTCTTCATGATGTATTTCATATTTTCCTTCACAAAAGCAAATCTGTTGCCACTGTGGTCAGGTAGATTTGTTTGACTCATCAAATGTTAGGAAAAAGATTTAGGTGAGACTATAAATAATAATTACCACCACTGGCAGAACACAAAGTGTAGTATTGATTTAGTAATAATAAAGAGATAGAGAGAGAAATTTTAGTTGGAGGGAAACTTTAACATTATATATCAACATAGTACTTGTACAGAAGAGAAAACACAGTTATTGGCAGAGCCTGGACTAATGTTCAAATACTAGTTCTCTTTATATCATTGTCCTGTTTTGATTTCTGTTTTATTTTAATATGGAAGTTATAGCTCTGTGAACCAAAAGTAAAGTAGTCCATGGGAAGATGCAATGATGATGATAAACAGCTTGCTCTGTGGTGCAAATAAATGCATAAGATAATACATGTGAAAGCACATTACCTGTCACACTGTAGGTGTGTAATAGAAGTTTGTTGAATTAATATGACAAATGAATAAATCTTAAGCTACACTTTGGTTATACTCTTCATAACATAAATGTCCAATATCTCATAGTACAGCCTTTCAGCAGAAATTATTCTGCTGACAACTTGATTTAAAGCAATATAGATATAGAGTCAGTATTTTATGAATGCCCTCAGTTCTGGAAATGTACTCATTGTTGATTTAGCACAGCATAGATTATTTATATTTAAAAGGTCACTTCATCTTCCACCACCACCATAGCTAGCATTACAGAGAGGTTAATTGAGGAACTCACACTGAAAAAAAAATAAGCATATAAAAATAAAATATTAGTGGAGAGTATTTCTTATGTTTTTAGTTGGAGGTAATTGTACTAATACTGCATTTAAAATTATTTAATGCATAAGGCACTACAGTAATACTATTTTGGACTTAAAATTCCTAAACATTTTAAATTGTATTATGAAATCAACAGCTAAACCTATTGCACAGTGCCTCTTTGGGGTTTTGGAAGGCCATTTCATTCCCCAAGAATTTTTCATCAGCGAAGTACCCTGATGCCCCCACCCCCATTCCCTTATTTATCAAGTGACATCGCAGCCAGGTAGACTTGCAGGCTTGAGCAGTGCCTGATGGCCCTTGCAGTTTGTGCTCCCTAACAAAGCCTTCCTGGTTTTTGCCCTATGTCTGTTTCACTTCCCATTGATAGATCTGGCCTTAGCCATCAATTCCTGTCATTCCTTCACTGAAGTTCTCTACATCATAGCCAGGTCTTATTGACAAGGTGGAGTAGAGCAAGCATGCAATTATCTGGGTAATTTAAGTCACCACCATGCTTTGTCTCTATTATGGGGACAATTGACTTGCTGGGAAGTCAATAGTGAAGAGATGATTAACTTGCAATTACTCAGACAATTCAAGTCACAGCAATGTTTTTGCTTGAATTATCCAGATAATTGCTTCAAATCTACATTTCATTTTGCTAAGTGAAATATAACCTTAGGAAGTATGGTTTAGGGAAGAAAGTAGCCTGAGGGGTCCCAACTCAAACATTCATCCCTGGAATATTTACTAGAGCTGATTCATTATATTTTTATAAGATGAATACAATATCTAATTTCACATACAAGGAGCAGGTAGACAAAGTGCCTTGCGTGACTATGGATAAACACAAAGTTGCATGAGCTTAATAGACCATCATCATTAAAACTCAGCCACTTAACCTCTGTAATTGCCCTAGGTTGAGAGCAGAAAGAGGGGACAGATGATATCCAACTTCTGCAGTCCTTAGTCTGTGATTAGGCTGATGATGTCATGATTCTCTCGGGTTTGAAAAAAAGTTGCCCACCCAAATTTCCTAAAGAAAGAGAGGATTTATTTTCAAAATTCACATGGGATGGAGCTGAATTGAGAAGTCACATTGAAAGGGTAGGTCGTTTTTGCTCTCTCCCTCTTAGAACTCTTCTGGAAGGTCACTCAGGGAAACTTGTCATCTGTCAGCATGATTGTTCTGTATCATCCTACTCTTTGTCGTTAGCTTGCACAAATCTTAGAATGGCTGTTCCTGCTTTTAATCTACCTTCAGATCATTTAGCTGAGCTAATCATTTCAATCTCACAGTTTCCAATTTTTAAACTCTCAAGAGATTAATATGATAGGTTCTGCTGATTTTTTTCAAGCCAGGTGGTATGTGGGGGCTGACTATGGGGGCTAAGCTTGGGTCAGACCTGCTGGTTCACATGGAACAGAAGCTGTCTCTGCATGCTCATTTGCAGTGATATAGAGAGTGGATTCTCTTAAAAGGGTGTACTGTGGGGGACGGGCAATGATTTATTTCTATACTACACAGCCCTAGCAGAGTAGCCAAATGGGTGCCTTAAGGGTATTGCTAATAAGTTACCAAGTTCAGTTAGGTTTTTTTTTTGTTGTTTGTTTGTTTTTTGAGACAGACTCTCACTGTTTCCTTGGCTAGAGTGCAATGGTGTCATCATAGCTCACTGCAACCTCCAACTCCTGGGCTCCAGCGATCCTCCTGCCTCAGTCTCCGGAGTAGCTGGGACTACAGGTGTGCACCACAATGCCTGGCTATTTTTTTCTATTTTTGGCAGAGACAGGGGTCTCACTCTTGCTCATGTTGGTCTCAAACTCCTGACCGCAATCAATCCTCCCACCTCAGCCTCCCACAGTGCTAGGATTATAGGTGTGAGCCACCACACCTAGCCCAGTTAGTTTTCTTCTTCTTTAAATGATGGTAATATATAAACATCACAAATAAATCAAACAGTATCATGAATAAATGTAGTGTTCTGGGGACTAATGTGTGTCATATGCAAACATCCATTGAGTGCTCATTGTATTGCAGGCACTGGAGCTTATTCACAGCAGTGAATAAGATCACATGTTCCATGGAGTTAATTTATAGTGGAGAGATGTGCTACAAGTAAATACACAAATTCCAGGTAGGGCAAAATCTTGCAGTAATAAGTGCTTTGAAGAAAAATAAAGCTTGGTAAAGGACAGAGAATGCTTAAGGGTACTATTGAAATGAGAAGACCTTCTGAAGGGGTGTCATTGAGCAAAGACTTGAAGGAAGCATGTGATTTCCTAGAAGAAAAGTGTGCCAGACGGAAGGAAAAGCAAATGCAAAGGCCCGAGGTGGGAATGTGCTGCCTGGTGTCCTCCAGAAACATGAGGGAGGCCACTGTGGCTAGAGACCAGGGAGCTAGGGGGCGAATGGTTATAGAGGAAGTGAAGTAACAGAGGAAGTCAAGGCCAGGTTCATGTGGTTCTTTAGGCCACGATAAGAAGTTTGTACTTTATTCTACATTTGATTGCAGGACTTTGAGTGGTAGAGTGACAATACATCTTTTACATTCTAAAACAATCACTTGGTCTGCAGTTTGGCTTCTGGCTAAGTGGGGCGAGAGAAAAAGCATAGATACCATTTAAGAGGCTATTGCAGTCTGTGAATTTGAGTACAAGCTTAGTAGTAATGGATGCTGAGAAATGGCGAATCTGTGGATTCAGGATTTATTTTGATGGGAAAGCTGATAGAATTTGTGATGATTTGGATTTGAGGTATGAGCCAAATGACGGCGTTAATAATGATTCCAAGGATGTTAGCCTAAATGAATGGGTGAATGGAGGCGCCATTTACCAGGACAGGGAAGACTTGGGGAGCCAAGATTTTGGGTGCAGGGAAGCAAGAGCTCGTTCTTAGACATGTTAATTTTGAGGTTTACACTAGTCATCCAAGTGTGTATGCTAACAGATAATTAAATGTTTAGTTCTGGAGTTTTAGGGAGAGACTCAACTAGAGAATTCATGAGCAGGTGTCTTTAAAGTGACGATTGTCTCATCAAGACAGTCCTGTGGAAGAGAACTGCCTCTTCATCAGTGCTGTTTTCAGGTCCTGGATTGCCTCACCTCTTTTGTCTTTGCATCCAGAAAAAATTCTAGCTTCACCTTAATCATAAATAAGTACCTATTCTGATTTCTTCTTCTTCTTTTTTTGAAACAGGGTCTCACTCTGTCGCCCAGGCTAGAGTGCAGTGACATCATCATAGCTCACTGCAACCTCAAACTCCCGGGCTCAAGCGATCCTCCTGCCTCAGCCTCCCGAGTAGATGGGACTACAGGCATGTGCCACCACATCAATTCCTTAATTCTTTGATCATATTATAATTTTCTGCTCATAACTACTTCTCCCATTTTTGCTTTTGCAGTTTTGTCTTCCTTATGTTATCTTCTCCACCACCACTAAATTATGATTCTGTCTCTCACTTTCTTTCAAATTAGCTTAATACTCACTTCTCACATTAATTTCATGAGACTCTCACCAATCCTTTTTTTTGTACTCATATTCCACTGAGTTCCATTTGTATCACATTGATTTTATACTTGATTCAACATATATTTTTGGAGAATTACTATGTGGTGAAAATTGTTACCCTGTTGCTTTATGCATGTTCTGATTCATATTAATATCAATCACAATGTTTAGAGAAGTGTCTTGTAAACAATAGTAACACTGGTAATAATTCATACTAATATAAAACAATAATAATCCCTAATGTTTAAGTAGTGCTTCATTCTTTGCAAAGAATGTATTATGATGTCACATATGATGTCTTGATAAGACGATGAGGGAGATAGTATCGTTCCTTCCATTTTATAGACATTTATATTTAATGTCTACTATGGTACCTGCTCAAGGAGAAAAATAAGATGTAGAGTAGGGTAGAAAAACAATATCTAGTCCCCCTGGCTTATAATTTGAAATAATATTTACATTTAATTAGATAGAAAATGAAAACAGACCAAAGGTACGGTAGGGAAGCAATTAGAGGTGCAGTGGCTTGTTTTATGTGAGCAAACACTGTTAACTGTGAGAACAAGCAACAAGATTTCCAACAGTTTCTTACACACACCAGGATTGCAGTTGTTCTTAAGTACACCTTAATTACACTACCAGTCATTATTTTTGTTGTTATTTTTTTAAAATATAAAAATGGAATTGAAATGCTGCCAAAAGTGGGATTATACCCTTTCAAATTATTTTATGTCAGAATACTGACTTGTTTACTAGAAAGAAAAAACATTCCTGCTACATAAGATGACCAGGATTGTTAAGGCGTCAAGAATAAAAATGAATTACTCTATTCTCTTTTATATAAAACATTCCCAAGCAAAACAACAAAAAGGCACATAAAACTACAAACCACAGAGATTTTCGCTTTTCCTTTTTCTCTTTGTCATGGTAATAAGCGCTTTTGTGTGGTTGCTTCCAAAGAGAATTTAGTTTACTTTGTCAACTCAAAAAAATTTCTTCCTCGTTGTGAAAAATCACGTGAAGGAAGGAAGGGGCCCAGGTGGACTCCTTCATCGTCTATATTAAGGAATTATTTTAAACATACTTTGATGTCTTGTGACCAGAAATTGCTGCCTTTGTTCAGGCCAAGTTTCTTTAGGCTAATATGTTTTCTCTATTGATTTTGAAGAGCAACCAGGAAACAAGCTGTGTAACTTTAAGTCATTTAACTTCTCAATCCTTAATTGCTTGGGCTATGAAATGAGACAGTTGAACTATATGACCTCTATTCTTGCTTCTAATTTAAAAATTCTATGAGCCCATGGCATGCATCATAAACTCAGTATAATACTCTGCCTGTCCTGTAACGTGTGGTGTGGTATTCTTTTGCAAAGTTTTGTTCTTGTCAGTCTTTTGTCTATGAGCAATCTCTTGCAGTCTCAAGGATTTAATTACCACGTAAGTATTGATTACTCTCAAACGGAGCTACAGCTCATCATTCTCCGAAATGTGTTTGTGGGGAGATAGTGTTCCTCAAGATATTAATAGTAATTCAACCAAAAAATAGTTCCATTGGAAGTAATTTTAGGATTCTGCTTACTCAATCTTCCACTTGGAGACAAACAAAGCACCCAAAGCATGTTAAGTACTTTGAAAAATTGTGCAATACAGAAAGCCGCTTAAGCCAATGTTTTCAAGACTCCTTGGGGTACTAGCAGGTGTCTTCATTTATCTATCTTCTCTTGAGCCCCATATATCCTTAATAAGCATAGTACCTAGAGCTCCTAGTGCCTGGATAAGCCGTCTTGAGTTAGGGTCCTTGCATGTTCATGTTTGCCCATGTCTCAGTGGAAGACTAAGTACTCACGTTTTTATTTCTCAAACTGCAAATGCTGTTTTTCCCATTTATATTTTCTGCAGTGAAAAATCTTCTCACTATAAGTCAATCTGCCTGATCCAAATCTGAATGATTGCCCAAGTCAGACCAATGAGAAAAGGAAAGAAAAGAAAGCTTCAGAGTAGGCAATTTAGTTTGCCCATTGAACAAATGCTGCAATATTTATGATTTTCCCGTTTGTACTTCAACGGTAGTAAAAACAGATGGTGAGAGTGGTTTGAAATGCTTAATTTGAATTCTTATTGTGGAATTGATTGTTGGCATGTGAAATCTTTTGAAGACCAAATATTTCAGATGTGATTTGAAATTCATAAGATAGTGTTCCTGAAATCACTTCACAAAGACTCATTTTAGTCCATATAAGGAAGTAAGTTGGATAATATTATTTTATGGAATCCAAGCATGCAAAATAAACTTCCTTATGACTGATCCTGTCAGAGAATAATAAATTTTCTTGTAAATATTAGGATGAAGTTGGTGAATACTGTAATTTTTGTGTGCACATATGTATCAGGGTTTATTTAGAACTTATTCTAAGCCTAGAGCGACTTCAACTTTACTGTTCACCTGTGAACTGTGTTATTAAACAAGGTCATTCTTATCACATGTCACAATTGCAGCTTACCTTAGTTAATTGTTAATAGCCCGGACCTGGGGCTTTCAGTAACCAAGTTATATCAGGTCAGTATTGTGCGGGACAGTTATTTGAAGTGAAACTAATTCCTCACTATCTTTATTCTAAGCATTAAACAAATTATCTTTTATGAGAGAAGATAAAATGCATAAATTTAAATGTCACAAGAATGTCTTTTTTCTTATGAAGGTAATAATAGTGATCTTAGAAAGTAGGGTTAGATCTTCAAATATTATTCACAATCAAATCTCTCCATCACGTTCTATGGCTAAAATTTTGATTTAACTCTAAGGTACTATTTTAAAAAGGAGAGTTTGTTATTCCATTACAGGTTCTGTGGTTTTTCAATCTTTTCAAAGAGTGAATTTTCTATAGGGAGAAAGATTCAGGAAGACAAATAAGATGTCTATGTTAGTTCATAAGCCAAAGTGAGACACTTAAACAAATTTTATTATTTTTAAGTAAATAAACTTTCACCAGTTTTAACTCAAGTCCCAAGGCAAGTTTAACATTCATGGTTAATTTGGCCAGAGGAAATAATTTATTGAATGGCATCAAGCAAACTAACAACAACAGGAAAAGAAGTCAAATAGATTGTATCTGTCAAGTATAAAACAATGGTGATTATATATTATAATTTCTTTCCCCCTCCCCAAATATATGCTTAAATAATGAAGCTTGTTTAGAAGATAGGTTGAGATCTTACAATTTTTAAAATGTTCAGAGGAAGATGATTTATTTCAATGTGAATTACTGATTGTACAAAGGCAGAATTAGCCATATAAAATTGTGGACTTTTTTATTTAAAAAATTTACAAAATGGCCAAACATTTCTTTGGAGGTTAAAAACCAAAACTGTGTAAAGAAAGAATATTAATATATCAACAGAAAATGTATATTGGGCTTCAGGCATTTCTGATTTACTCTCCTTAGACTCTCAATATCCTTTTTTCCAGTCATAACACAGCAGACATAAGATTTTCTCAATTGATAGTCACTGATACTAAGTATCCATTGATGGTCACTCTTCTGCTTCACTCTGGTCTCAAGGTAAGGGCCACCTTCCTGCTGAAAAAGCATTTTCCTGTTAGTCACCTGGAGGTATTTCTGGTGGAGTGCAAAGGAGAGAGCTGTTCCAGCACAAAGGTAAAGGAGGCCTCCAGCTTTTTGGCTGGAGTCTGAATTGTGCCCATGTTACTAGTATAAGAAGAGGCTCTGACATTTCACTGATAAACTCCAGAAATTCACATATGACCCTCTGCTCAGGTTGGACAACTGCTGGACCCCTTAGCTAAACTAAACAAAGCATTCAAGGTAATGGAGGATCCAAGCTGGATTTTTGAGTCCATTCTCTTCATTTTACAGTGGAAAGGCCTGGGGCCCAGACAGGTCATGTGACATGGAAGGGGATCTTGCAGCAAATAAGTGTCAGCTAACAGTTTAATCCCATTGGAATCCACGTACACTAGCTGGAGTGCTTTCTCTTTTCAGATATTCACTCAAAAAACATTTGAGTTTTTACAACGAATAAAACACTGAATTGGAAGTGAAAATATACCTACTAAATGAAACCAGTGGAGGTATTCCAAAAATTCAACAAGAACTAATAGTTATACAAAAAAGGTAGAGGAGGGTGGAATGTATTCCGTAAATTTTAACACTATTGAAAGTTAATCCATGTAATTCATGACAAATTGACATAAATAATGAAAGCCAGAAGGAATGAAGGAAATGATAAATAATCTTGGCAATAATTTTAGTTTATCCTTTATTTACTTGCCCTTTGGGTTATTTGTAAATAAGAGTTTCTAAGAATGTATTGATAAACTAAGCCAGAGGCTTTTAAAACTTCAACTCCACTTTGGCTTGGACCCCATCACTGTAATGATTTTATGGTGCTCTCTCTTGACATTTAAGAACTGATATTTAAGAATTTAGTGCAACATTCTTAAAATTATCCTTATAATTATTTACAATTCTTAAAATTGTATTGAAACATAGGGCTAGATGGAATGATGTTCATCTTAATGTTACTGGCATTGGTCTATAAGAAATAAATTTAAGAAGACCCACAGACTATTACCTCTTTTAAGACTCTAGGTGTCTATCACTGAATTAGTTCAAATTGGTAAAACACCAGGAACCTGTGGGTATCTTCTTTTAGGCCACCTTGGATGCCTAACTACTCAAAATGTTTACTCCAAGTTGCACTTCTATAAAAGGAGGTCCAAGAACTTCTTGGGAAATGGCGGTCAAACTAGGGCTGAAATGACAAATTCCTTCAGGCATAGAAAACATGCTCCCAGAATGAGGCTTTGTAACAAAAGCTCCTCTCTGAGATGAGTCCCAAGAATGAAAACAGAGAGGGTGCATCTCACTTCCTGGGTATAGAAAATCTACCCTCCAAGCATCTAATTTCCATCAAGCTCTTCCCAGAGCGTGTGACAGAAAGAAAAGTAGAAAGGGAAACTTTACAGTCAGGTTTAGAAATAGCCAAATCCTAATCAGAGCAGGGAGGTACCATAACTGCTTGGCAGACTGTCACTCAGGCTTGAGATGACTTGGGTCTCCAGTTGTCATGAGTTTTTTTAGCACTCTAAATTCAAGGGATATAAATATAGAGTGGTTTTCTTTATCTCCCATAATTGCTTTCCACTAGATTCTGTTTAATCTCTTTCTTGCCCCTTAACGACACCTTGGAAAGGTGCTGAAAGTTTTTAGTCACATGAGCAAAACTCAGTGCTGTGGAAAACTGCAGTCACAAACTTGATTGTAATATCCTGTCACCACAGGATGGCACCCGCTTGAAGGAGAAGCGCATGGTCAAGCTTTTTATTTTTGAGGCACCTCTTCCCAAGTTCTCCCTCCCAGCCACATTTCCCCAATATGTTGGAACTAGGAGAAAAGAGAGAAGAAATAGACATGGCTTTATGGAGTGGCCGTGGGCTGTGGCTTCTTGTCTGGCTCATAGTGACCTGGTGTCATTTCTTTCTCTGTGGCAAGTGTTTAAAATGCTGCTCACTTGGGGGGCACTTTTCAAAGTTCTTAAGCGCCCTTACCTCCTGCAACACCGTGATGCTCCCTGATGTGGATGATTTAGCTCTAGCTTGACTTTTTTTACTCAAGTACTTTTCCACTCCCCAGCCCTTGCCTCTCGGGTGCCTGCAAGATGGCTCGAGACTGTCCACTTCTGCTGCCACCATTCACTCCTGATCCATTTATACATCCTTGCCTAACAGCTTGTGGGGACAGAGATGGCTCCAAGGCTGCCGCCTCGTCTTGTCCTGCTATCCCTCTTCAGTGCCATATCAGTAAAGTGATGTCCATACAGAGGAATGGGATCTCAGGACCCTCTTCTGGAAGGCACCTTTCAACTTTGTGAAGAATTCTTGGAGTCTCCTTTACTTGGCTTCAGAGAGTGATCCTACCTCCCCTTTCCTTTCCTATTTGGAGGGTAAGAAAATATGCCTTTTCTGAGAAGTCCTGGTGACTTCTTCCCTTCTCTCGAGGTCTCAGCCTTATTTCAAATTGCTCTGTGGTGGGGACACCAAGTTTAACATGGCTTGTTCTCTCTTTGCCAAGTAAGCTCTTAATGCATCTAGTTCTGATTTGGAGGAGCTATCTTTAGGATGTGGGGGTGCTTAATACTTCTTTAGACTCAGCTTTGGGTATCTTAAGCTTTGATTAACTATTCTTAATGGAAAGAATTCCTGAGCATCAGGCAAAGAATCATTTAGCATCTCACTGCACAGAATAAATATTTCTATCAATCCTACTAATGCTAGAATCGATGTGAAAGAAATTGAAATTTTAATGATAGAATTTCTAGAAAAGAAAGGCTTAACAGTTATATTCTGGTTCACAGTGGGAAGGGCTTGGGACTTGTTTTGAGGATGCTTGTAATCCTTAGCAATCTGGTCTTTTGGTTTATTTTGTGGAAGCTGGTGGCAGTGGGAATTTTGACAGAGATTAAGCAAAGAGTCAAAACATTCTCCAGCCCTTGCTCCAAATATTCCCTGAGTACCACAGCTCGGCTGCTGGTACTATGATTGGAAGGGCCACAAGCCTGCTGCTTCTTGCATGGTGAGCTCAGCTCTACATCGTGAGGGGCCCCGAGGTCCAGCTGGCCCATACTGCGAAGGCCAAATAGGCTGTCAAAATCCAGAATGCAGATAGGTTTCTAGGGGATTTTGGACAATTTTGTGTGTGTATGTGTGTGTGTGTGGCTTTTGTCTTTGTAAATAAAATTCATGGGCCCATGTGAGGTATAGTGACTTATTCATTTTGATTTGAATTTAGAATAATGGGTAACAAAGAGGTATTTGTGTATTTGTTTATTGTCAAATCAGTGCATGAGGATTCTTTGTGATATCCAGGCGTTATCATTTCCTGTTTAGGTCTGGAAACCACCTCCTCATGTTCTTTATTAGCAAGTACACGCTTCCTAGCTAATTTCATACGTCCACGACAATAAAAAAAGTAGCAACATTGTTATTAAAAAGGTCATGGCCCTCCAGAACTTGTTTGTATTGAAATAATGTAGATATTCTTACTTTTTCAGTCTCTGGCAACTCTTTATTTAATGCTGGTTGGTGATATGCATGACACTATTTCATCCACCAAACCACACTGAATACTGGATTTTAATGACTATCAAATGTTGTTACTGTGCTTTGTTGATGATGACTCCAGATGCAAATCTTACCCAGAGTATTCAGAGTAACATGAAAGTAGACTTGTATTCTTTTCATGTTAAATTTACTGTCAGAATTTTATGGCATAAACACAGGGCATCACGTTGTTCCATCATGTCTTCTCTTGAAAACATAAGATCACAACCACTGTGTTCCTAGAATGTGACCCTACAATGTTGATACTGAAGTTCATACAATGACACAAATAGGGCGGGCAACTGAGGGGCCCATGGGCAAAGTAGAGGTGTCCCATTTGCACAGCAGTGTCAGTCCCTCAGTTGGCATGGCTTAATTAAATGACCAAAAAGAACATAACATCATCATAAGAGAGCACATTGATCACAATCACCTGCCTATTGTTCTTGTGGAGCAATGGCCTCAAAATCCCTTGCAAGGAATAAGCACATCCACCCCTGAGAACTGCCTCATATGTGGTGTGAAGCCTCTGGAGGAGGTGGATTGACATCCCTTGGGGCCACCAGTGGCACGGGGAGCTTGGAGTAAGGAAAGCCTTCTGTTTGTTATTCGCACTCTGGTGTAGACCAGAGGCAGCTGATGAGTCATCTCACCTGCATGGCGCAGGCCCGGGGTCAGGGGGTTCTTCGGTAGTCCACAGTCTTGAATGTCTTCTGCACCCTCCATGACTGAAACTCGTCCCAAATCAGTGTGTTAGCACCATTTTGGCAGCCCAATCTCACACCATCTTCTGAAAGCAATACTGTGGCAGCCAGTGGGACTGTTCTGTTTACCAAGCTCTCATTCTTGAACTGGGCACTAGCCACAGGGTCCTGGTATAAGCCCAAAGGTATGCATACTACAGCTCCTCTTTGGTGCATCTGGTTGACCCTACGTTTGGGGTGAGTTGATGGGATGGGATTGGAGAGTACCCTAAAGTGGAGAAATGGGGACTAGGGCCTGAGTGGTCCAGGCCTGGGGCACCCCACCCTGACAATACTGCAGGCCCCAGATTGTCCCACACAGTAGAGGGGTCTTAGGAAGTTTCAAGGAAGGCATTCTAAAGTGGGAGTAAGGACCCCACTCGCCCAGGTCTAAAGGTGGTACTGCCTATGAGTGGCATGAATGAGGGCTGGCCAGTGTGTGTTAGCTTATCAGTGAACATCACAGAGTTACTATCTGGCAAAATTATCATTTAGGACTCAGATCACCCACTTTAACTCTGATAAAAGTGACTGTTAGTGATCTCTTCCTGTTCTAAGATGGAATCAAATGGCATCTCAGCTCTTTTTGTACTCTCCCAAGCTCCCTCTGTATCAGATCATGGGTGGACTTGATGTTAGAGCTTTACCTTTCCTTCACCTGGGGGGATCTAGGCCGAGCCTGAGGTCTCTACATGTCTCTAATCCTCAGAGGGTCTTTCTCTCTTAGCTCTAGTCTCTCATATATTAATATAAATGACCCAGAGCCTTGGTCTTCATCTTTCTCCCAAGTTAAGTCTCTGAAGGCAGAAGGCTGGAGTCCTGCAGGTCTAGCCCCACTCAGCTGGCTTGATTTACTCTCAAGTTTTTGAGTGAGTTGGGTAGAGGAGAAACTCTAGGAAAAAATTAATCTTATGTTATTATCTGGGGCTCTGGTCTCCAATTTTCATGAAATCTGCTTTATGGGAATGGAATAGACTGCACATGAGTGGGAACAATTTCCACTGTCTGGACTAAAGATAAATGCATGCTTCCTGTCCCTTGTTTTCTTTCCCTGGCCCACACCCCAGTTCCCACTTGGTGTTCCAAAGAGATGAATGGTGTGTATATGTCAAGCAGGAAGAGGTCCTATATCAGACCCAATAGGCAAAGAAATAGTAGCAATCCAAAAGAACCAATCCAAATAAGGAAGGAAGGATTACAAGAGGTAGATGTGAAAGAAATTGATCCCCAAAGCAGTGATCTTACACCCCACTCCACCCCAAAAGTGTATGCCCCGGCACTGATGGTGTCTTTAGCTTTAGCCCGTGTCAATAGCCAGTGTCCAGATCAGCGAGGTGAAGACATGAAGGCTGGTGGAGACTCTTGAGCGCCCTCTGGAGCTGGGAGCCTACTTCTAACTCTCCATAGCTTTTTCCTCACTGACTCAGGAGTCTTAATGCTTGGGTGACCGTGAAAATACGTAACTTATTCTTTATTTTATCTTTTCTCAAGATGAGGTTTTGTTTGTTTGTTTGTTTTTACGCTATAGATCAAGAGATAGCAACCTAAAAAGTGGCAAGTTCCCCTAAATTTTTCTTCCACAAGGACTTCAAGTCTGTTGGGACTCTTCAGAAGAAGAAAACCATGCAAATATATCATGAAGAGATTTTGGAAAATATTAGTTTATAGGAACAAATTAGAGTACCTGAAATATCAAAATAAATGCTGTGACTCACAAACCAGGACTCTGATTAACAGTGTATTATGTAATATGTTATCAAGACCTGGGGAATAACGAAGTACATTTTGTAAAACAACTTTTATGGAAATAAATATAATCATCCAGTCCCTTCCTTTTAAAAATCTATATGACTATTTTAATTTTTCAGATATTTATATTCCTACTGAAACTTTTTCCTCGAGACAAAAATGATGAATTAAGTTATTACCAAAGTATCTGAACTTTGTATGTTATATTCAAGTGGTAACTGTTTCCCCAATTCTCGGAATATTTCATAATAATTTAGTAGAAAAACATACTTTTAGATATCTATAGAGAGTGATAAGGGAAATTAGTACTGTCTAAATTTCTACAATATAAAAAATAAAAACTGGTTTTTAGGCATTTGGACAATAAACATTACATTACCTAAACAGATCTATGTTGGTTGAAACTAAATATTATGTAAGAGAAGCATGCTTTTAGGTATTTTCAGGTTCAATTATTCTAAAATCAGTTATACATAATGAAAATATGCAGTTTCACAACTTAAATAAACTATTTTAAAAGCAAAAAAAAAACCCAAAAAGGCTTTCAATCTTAAATACAGAGTCATGTTATCTCTTCTTGGGGATTTATCAGAGATTTTTGAAAGCAAATTCATTCCTTGAGGTTACTATTAGATTTCTTGCTTTGAAACAGTTTGATGTAGAACTCAGTTTTCCATTCCAAGAACAGCATCCATCTGTCCCATGAACAGTGAGTTCACTGTCTTGTGTATGACGGCAGTTATGTATTCTTTGAACGCTCATCTACTGAGCATCATACAGAAAGCACAGGGAATATATGAAGTTTCCTACCCACAAGGAATAGGGTCTTGATCAGAAAGTATGACCTGATGTAAATATCCATAATGAGAGCAGAGAGCTATGAGGGCTTGAAAGAGTTAAAAATGAAACTCTACAGATTTAAAGAACATTGATTAGAAAGATTTTGTGTAAAACCTTTTTTTGAGGGAATCATGAAGCATTTTAGCCAGAGAGAATAGAATGGACAAAAAGGTCAAAGGAATGAATAAGCTGTGTTTAGTATTTACCATTGTAGAATAACTTGGGCAACCGTGAAAAATCCTCCTCTTCCTGGCTGGAATTAACCACCCCCCAAAAAAAATCTGCACAGGCAAAGTTAAGACAGTGAGAGTAATGGGAAATTTAAATTCTTCAAATTTTAAACATGTTCAGCAAAGCTAGATGCTAAATCGACTTTTTAAAGCAATGGAGCCTTTAAGTTCTTTTTAAGTTTCATTATAAGAATAAAAATATGTTCCTAGAAAACAAATATATTTTACTCTAGATGAAAAATAAAAAATATATCCTAGGAGGAAGATAAAGATTTAAACATGAGAAAATATGAGTAGTTTTCTTGCAAAAAAATTAAGAAACACAATGCAGTGTTGCAATTTCTTAGAGATGAGGTTTTATATTGAATAAGCATTCTTTAAAAGCCAGATGTACAAGTTAAAAGCAGCTGGCTTCTCTACTAATGCTGATTTCTTTGTTGCTTACTGTAAATATACTCATTGTTCATCTGTTTAACGAAGGTATGCAGGGCTGGTACCACATTAAAGGTATTTGCCACTATTGATTTGTCAAGAGCTACAGATTCGTACATAGGTAAGAAGCTGCCTGGACTTGTACCAGAGTGGATGTACACGCTATCTTTTTTCCTTGAGTGGTGGTTTTTCAAAATGAATTTTTCTAAAAGGAGGCATACCTTAGTGAGATTTATCACTTCTCGAGGAAGCAGTATAAATATACCTTTTTAAATAGCTTAGAATTTGGTAAAGGGACTGTTTAATTAAAGAGGCATTGTCCTAATTAGAGTGTTGGAATATATCTGAAGTTAAAAGGAAATGTATTTGAATTTTATTATATGAATCTACTAAACCCTAAGATTATACATATAACAGAAATAAACAAAAATGTCCAGCTTGAAGATAGAAAGGACTATTTTTTAAATCTAATCTAATATGTTTTTGTATTTTTGAATAGTATTAACAAAATCAGTTACATAAAAGGTAATTAAATTTCATCTCCAATAAGATGATTAAATGATCTTTTACCATTTGGTAAAAATCTTCAAATCTTTCCAGGATTAAGCTAAAATTTCCAAGAGCCTCCATTTTTTTTTTAAATGTACATTCATAAGTTTTCTTACTTGAGGAAGAGACTAAGATAAAGAAAATGTCATATCAAATAAGAAGACTGAAGGAAGGAGGCTAATTTCGTAATTGAAAAGTTAATGTTTCTAATCATAATGCAACTCAGGAACCAAGAGTTGAGTACCTGAACACTTTCTATTTAAAAACCAGTGGCATTTCTCCATTGTTTAGAACCACTGAGGTGAGTTGCATTTCATCTGTTACTTAGCAACTATGTAAATTTAGTAAATATCTTATTATACAGGATCCAAGTAAAAGTATTCTGATTTAATAGAAATGATTATAATTTTGTTGCTAATAAATATTAATCCTAAAAAGATATTTTTTTCCTATTTGATTCATAGCAAGCCAAACCTAAAATCAATGTGTGGTTTGCTTGAGGGAATATATATGTTTTCTTCTTATGCATGCTTGTTTCCAATTTAACCGCTCTCAGTGATATTAATAAATCATTGTTTTGTCATCTAAGGAAGAAATTCAACATCATCCTACAATGGTTTTAAATTTGAGCAGTTTTTTTTTAATCTGAACTCTCCTCCTTACTCAATATGTTCTTGGCCAAGTTACTTCCTTTTCTGAGTTTTTCCTCAGGATAGGCATAATTAAACCAAATGCATAGTTTAGAGGTGATAAAATAATGTTCTGACCAGGAGTTTACCATCTTTTTATAATTTACAGTCCATTAGTATACTTTCCTCCCTCCATCTTTTGAGGTAGGCACAAAGCTTTTTGTTTGAATAGAAGCCCTCTGATGCATATCTCTTGGTCTTTCTTGCATAAACCATATTCATAATGCAATGCCAAAAATTTCCATTTCTAATTTTTAATATCAAGTGATAGCACAAACATGTGTGAAGCAAATTAAGAATTCATCAACATTTTAACATTTTTTAAAAGCTGGATACCATTAATTGGGGCATTTTTACATTTTTAACTCATATTTTACAGTTATTTATCTCATACCTAATTCCCCAGAAGGTTTGGGAGGTAGGCGGGAGTGGCAATCATTTGTCTTTACTGAGTTTCTAAGTTTTTAACTTATTTTTCTTTCTATACCTATTTTTAATTCAGTTTTCTACTGTCTAATTAAAATGTATAATGACCATAATGAGTAGAAAGTATAAAGAGATGAGATCAGAAGATCCCCGGCATCAGCCCACTAGGTCCATGTCATTATTTCTGTGGGCAGAATGGAGAATTACAGGTGATGCTGAGAGTCAATCAACAGCATAAAAGTTAAAGTGCTTCCACAGCCTTGGTAACCTTGAGCCATCTGCAAACACATTTTTATCAAAGTAAAGCAATAGTTTAGCATTTTACGTAATGTAAAAGATAAGTCTGGCCTAATTATTGCATGTTGACAAACACTAAATTTTCCATTTTTTAATCTTCTTCCTCAGACATTTGGTACTCAGTGTGCAAATTGGAAGCGCAGTGTGTTAGACCTTTCTGCTCTTCCTGGGGGGCTGTTGGTAATTAAGAATGACTCTCATGCCTATAGCATATTTTTTGCTAACTCTGTGTTGATCTGATAATAGAGTTTGGGGATGTCTAAGTGGGAAGGTAAGAGCTGAGAAATGATATTGAAGATAATTCACTGAGAGTCATGAAGGCTGCATTGAGGAGTTTGTATCACAGTGAACATTGTATTTCTCTCTCTTTCTCTCTCTGTCTCTCTCTCACACACACACATCTATCTCTGTCGTCTATCTATCCGTCCATCCATCTATCCATCTATTATCTATCTCTCTCTGCTCTCAAACAATCAATCTATCCATACCTATCTATCTAGGATCTGATCTGTCATGATGAGAGCAGATACAGAGTTAAAATTTCTGTTTCATGGATTCTACAGGAGCAATTTGGTTGTTAAAAAACCATATATTACACTTCAACAACGTTCATTTCCTCCTTAAATTTTATATTCAAGCAATGTTTATCCAATTACTAGCTTTCTAGTGTTTTATGTTGGAACATTCTTTGATTTAAATTTCACAGAGCTTTCTTTCATTTAAATTGTGTTTAATTTGAATGGTTCAAATTTCACATATTTTGTTATTTGAGAGTTATCCATTTTAATGAATGTATATATATTTATATGATTTACTAACCATTAAAATTTAAAGCACTAGATCACACCCAAGAAAATAAATTTTCCACTTTTATCTGATTTTTTTTCTGACTGCTCATGGCTATAGTCGTGATGATTTTGCTGCTTTTAAGTTTATCCAGAAAAAATAAAGATTTAAAATAGTGACAAAGTCTAGCATTTTCATCCTATTATAAATCAGAAAAGGTCATAGTCCTCTGGCTCAAATACTATGAACACTTGTAGAATTAGAAAATTAACTAGGAAGACTGTAATTACCATACTTAGCTTGTGTTTCATTACAAGTAATAGAAGACCAAATAAAAAATTGCCTGTACATAAGATGGATTTTTGTTTTCTTTTTCTCCTTCTCCCTCTTTTTTTTTTTTTTTTTTTGGTTACTTGTTTTTTTTTTTTTTTTAAAAAGCAAGTAGTCCAGAGAGAGGCTGCCCAGGACTGGTGTGGTAGCCCCAAGACTCTCCTTGGGATTTAGTCTTCACTCAGTTGTCCTGCACATGGGATTTTTGTCCTTACATTTGTCACCTCTGATTCACCTCCACTGTCGAGTTTTAGGCAGGAGGATGAATTAGGGCAAAGGGTACCTGTGAGCTGAATCTTCTCCCTTTAAAAGAGATTTCCCAGCAGCCCCATTCAATGTCGTTATGTACCATGTACTTAGCCAGCAATCAGTTATTTTCAACTGCAAGGCAGTCTATAAGTTGTGACTTTTTACTGAGCATGTTGTATCCCTGAACAAATGGGGGCCTTTTAGACAGGGGGAAGGGAAGAATGAATACTGTGTGCAGGTTGACATCAGTGTCTCAAACAACCTACTAAGACCCATACACTTCCCTTATCATAGACTTTTCCTAACAATTCATGTCTTTTTCTTTCTCTTAAAAAAAAGAGACTTATTTGGCTCATGGTTCTGCAGGCTGTGCAAGAAGCATGGTGCCAGCGTCTGGTGAGGGCTGCAAGCTGCTTCCACTCATGGCAGAAGGCAAAGGGGAGCCAGTGTGGGCAGAGATCACATGGCAAGAGTGGAAGGAAGTGGGAGAGAAGAGGAGGTGCCAGGCTGTTTTCAACAACCAGTTCTCATGAGAACTAAAAGTGAGAACTCACTCGTTACCGCAAGGACAGCACCAAGCCATTCGTGAAGGATCTGCCCCCATGACCCAAACACCTTCCATTAGGCTCCACCTCCAACACTGGGGATAAAATTTGAATTTGAGATTTGGAGGGGCCAAATATCCAAACCATAGCAATCTGATAGTTCTTTCTTTATTTCCTCTTCACGTATGTGTATGTCGGGGCTGGAAAATGAGGAAGGGTTAGCAGGAAAGTGCAATATACTCAAAGATGTTCATCCCAAGTTTGGAGAGGAGCCTGGAAATCCCAAGTTCTGTGCTTGTGAGGAAGAGTGGTTTGCTAAGTGACAGAAAGGATGTTACACTTTAACACAAGCTGTGACACTGAGGAGTGAAGCTGGGAGCAAGGACATCTGCTGTGTAGATAGATGCTTCCAGAGGGATCTAAGAGAAATAATTTGCAGTTTGATAACAGTACAGTCAAATTTTGAGAAGAAGGTAAATCGCCTTCATGTAGGATTTTTAAATTGATATGCCCACATATTTGTGCTTTGTTGTTTGCATCTTGCTCCTGAGTGAATATTGTTTCTTTCGATGGTACAGTGTAATGTACACTTTTAAATTGTGCACTGAAAATGTTGTAAAACTTTTATGTGGCCAAGTATGTAATTTTTGAACTCCATAGTCAGCAATATATGATAAAAAAATCATATGTATATGCCAGGAGAAATAAACCAATTTCAGCTAACATGATATTGTCTTGAAATATGTGTGATATGGTTTTTTATGAGAAAAGATGCATTAAATAATGTCATATTTTACTTTTTTAGTAGTATAGTTTGAAATGGGTAATTTCCCTTTTTCAGGTGTATCCTAACTTTGTGTCTGTCTAGAGTAAAGAAACTAAAGGATGCTATTTAACTCTGATTTTCTTGTGTTGTATTTCTGTGTCAATGTAAATGAAATTTATTTAAAGTTTTTATATGTTTGCTCCAGCTTTAGGAAACTAAATTTTCTAAAAAAAAGCATGTACTTCTCCTTGGATATTTTCCTAGATACTATTAACAATCTAAAACAACTTCTTGTGACATTAAAAGGTATATATTCACAGCAGCTTGAAACCGGACAACATACAAAATGTTTATAACTGAACTTTTCATATGTGCCTTAGCTGAAGTTCAATTTTGTTGCCTCATTTTTCTATTGCTAATCACACCTTCAAGAGAAACAAAGACTAGTTCAGTGGCTATAATAGCACAAATTTAATTATCTTTTGAATCTGGGTTTCTCTTTCTAAATTGGATTAGTTATAGCCTTATCATTTGTGGAAGGTAATAAAATTGTTTCAAGGAAAAGGAGTATTTTTAAAATTTTTTCAAAGGGTTTCTCTTAATATTCTTATATTTTGATGAAATTGGAAAGAATTTGTACATATTTTGAAGAGTTTCTTTTACTATTATCCTATAAAACTTTTAAAAAAAATTCTCTCCTTCCATCAGTGGCTAAGAACAAAAGTCTTGCTCAATGTTTCGTTTGTCTGCGATGTCTATTACCTCATTGGCAGGCACCTGGAATTGTCCTGAAGTTCTGAGAATGTCTGGTTAGCCCAGCTTGGTGCTTTTTCATGGTACTCTGTTGCCTCAAGCCTGTCTCTTCTTTTTTACCAAAGCTTTCCTCTCTTATGTTCCAACATGACAGACACTGTGTTATTCCTGCCCACACTAGGATGGGTTATTAGAGAGTCCTAATAAATTGATGTACCTTATTGCAAATGTATACAGGAGTCCTCTTGAGATGGTGTTATCACCTATAAATTTTCTTAACTGGCTTCTGCCCAAAAATAGTAACAGAAGATGTTAATATATGCCTCTAAATATGCTCAGTAAAATGTTTTAATATAACTTTTTTAATAATAAAAACATTTTACTATAATAAAAATTACATTTTTATTTGTAAATGTAATAAAAATTACATTTACATTTTATAATAAAAAAAGTTATATTAAAATATTTTAGAAATAGTACATGGCAGGTATGAACTCTGTTACCTTCTCTCTAGTCAACTGCTATCCAAACTTACCTGACTAGAGAAATCATTCTTTATAGCATCTTTGCAAATGTAGACATTTGTATACATCTACATGTATTTCCCTTTTTATATTCACTAGGGAAATGGTATAACTCTAAAAATTGCAATTTGGACTGCACTGTTTTGCCCAGGCAAGTAGATGAACAGATCTTTGAGAATGACAAAACAAGAAACCAAGAACTGCAATACTCAAAGCAGAGAAGAAGAGACAAAGAAGGGAGGTGAGAAGGAGCAGTCTGAAAATCAAGAGAGGGTGTTGTCACATAAATCAAAAAAAAGAAAAAAAGTAGTGGAGTAGTCTAAGGTATGAATACTTCACAGGCAGAATAAGATTTACAAAGAAGTTAGTGAGAATCTAAAGAAGTTACTAAAGACCATAGAAAGATCAAATTTATGGAAAGAGGGGCCATAAACCAGATTATAACAGAGCAAGAGAAGACAAATTAGAAAGTATGACTTTAAATAATCGTCTATAAAGTTTGGGCATGAAAGGAACGAGAAAGAAGGAGGGGATACACAGCAGAAGGTAAACATTTTGTTTAAAGAGGATAAGATTCCAACTTTTCTTAGGCTGAGGGGAAGAATCAAAAAGAGTAGGTGGACACTCATACGCTGCTGGTGGGACTGCAAATTAGTACAACCTCTATGGAAAGTAATATGGAGATACCTCAAAGAATTAAAAGTAGAATTACCATTTGACCCAGCAATCCCACTACTGGGGATTTACCCAAAGGAAAACAAGACATTCTATAATAAAGACATCTGTTCGCGAATGTTTATAGCAGCACAATTCACAATTGCAAAGATGTGGAAACAACCCAGGTGCCCATCAATACACGAGTGGATTAATAAAATGTGGTATATGTATACCATGGAGTATTACTCAGCAATAAGGAACAATAGTGAATTAACACATCTGGTATTATCCTGGTTGGAGCTAGAGCCCATTCTTCGAAGTAAAGTGTCACAGGAATGGAAAAACAAGCACCACTGGTACTCACCATCAAATTGGTACTAATAGATCAACACTTACATCATACAGGGAAATAATATTCATCAGCAGGCGGGCAGGCAGGAGGGGGGTGGAGGGGATGGGAAAAACTCTCACTGAATGGATGCGGGGAGCACAGTTTGGGGGGTGACCACGATTGTAGCTCTGACACGGGCAGTGCATGGGCAATATATATAGCCAAAGTGTTGTACCCCCATAATATTCTGAAATAAAAAAAAAAAGAGTAGGTGGAGAGTCCTAGGAAGAGAGGCGGGTAGAGCATGCAGAAATTCGGAGCCGATGGGGTCAGCCTGGACAAGAAGGAGTGATGCCACACAATCTGAGGCCACAGGGACAGAACACTTTGTGTGGGGGGCAGTAGGCCATTGAAGAAATTCAACTATGGTGTTCTCCATTTTCTTTATGAAATAGAAAAGAAAGCAATTATGCTAAGTATGGGAATGGTTGTTTTGGGATAGAAGTCCTAATGAGATTGATTAAAATTAAGAAAGACTATTAAGGTTAAAACTGTCTGACTAATTAGACTGACTAATGACACATAAATGACTTTGTTTGGTGTCCAGCTAAATGTACCTTTAGGCTAACATTTCCTTTCAAACGCTCTCTCAACCAACTATCTTAAAGAATAACTAAGAAGATACCTAAAAAGACAAAATTAGAGGGGAAAGAAACCCCTGCAGAAAGCAAATTTTATAGCTCATCAGGGCTATAACTTGCTGGATTGAGAAATCAGTTGGTGGTCTATTTACTATTACCTCCTTCTATAGTTGAGCTTCAGCTAAGAAGGAAGTTGAAGGGATACAACTCAATTGACAACCTGTGAATCAGTCAATGTCCAGCAGCAAAGCAGAAATAGTATTAGAGACTTCCAAATAAAATAACTTAATGTAAGAAATTGGTTGCACAGGTGATGAAAGACTTGGCAAGGCAATGAGAGACAGTAATGTGACCCAGAGTTCAGCTACAATATGAAGCCACTACCACCCAATGACTAGAGGGACAAGAAAAGGTAGTGTTAATAGGGCTCAGAAGTGGGGACTATACAAGAGAAGAAAACACTAAGGTGGCCCCCTGGTGGGAGTTGTGACATACCTGGAGATCCTATCTAGTGTGAGCTGATACTACTGAGGAGATGCCATGAAGTTGGGGGGCAGGGGCAGAAGTGACACTGCAGAAAAGGGCTTCTCTTCCCTTCCTCCAACCCTGCTTCTCATGGACTGAAACTACCCAGAAGCCAGAGGATTAGGGGGAAAGGAAAACGGTTTTCTGAGATGAAGAGCAGACAGGAGACTGGCAGGGAATTATCTGAGAGGAAACAGCGCATCCTTCAACTCAGAGATGCAGGATTCACTATGACTAGAAGGATGGGAATCCACTTTGGTAATAGCACCAGGCGCTTATGTCAGGGATGGCTCCATCAGGTCTTCCAGTTTCTACCCTCAAATTGATCAGGAGAAAATGAAAGAAGAAAATAGTCAGAGCTCTATGCCCTGAAGAATTCTCTGCGTCTTGAGTGTTCTAAGCCACAAAGACCATAACTTGGGACCATAAGAAGGCAGAATTACTGAGAGACCATAACTAGTGACTCTCAGGAGGTCCTTCCCTCAGGTGAATGCCCTTCCTCAACAGCACGATCTTCTCTGCAGCCCGGTTATTTCTCATCAGACTGTCTCCCTCCCCAGCCCTTCAGGAAACTAAAACTCAGCTTCTTCAAAGCTGTCTTTGGCTCTGCTGACACTTGTTCAAATTTGTATATTAGGCTGCATTGCCTGTGAATGACTTTGTACGTGATGGAAGTGAACAGTGGTTTACACACTCTTCCCTGACTTTCAGTGAGCATGAATTATCTTTTGATCCCTGTCTTAGCAGAAAACACACTCAATTAGCTGTTTTCCTTTTGGTTGTTTTCTAACTGGATTACTTTTGTATCTGAGTCCAGACTCTGAGCAAAAAGAAGCCACATGCTGTCTCAATGGGGAATGAAATTCAATCTCTGTTTCATGCTCACTTGCCTGTGGGTTGCAGCAGCATCCCTATGTTTAACAGCAATGTTCTATGAATCTAAATACTATAACCCCAGATGTGTATCTGATCATTCTGCCGGATCATTGTCTCCTTGAGGGCACAGGCTTTGCTCAAGACATGATTGCCAATTGACTAGTACTTTTTGTTAATGCTTAGACAGTGTCTTCAAACTGTGACCAAGTGGGGAACAGCTACTTAAAGAAATTACAGTATCCATCTCCTTACAGATAAAGCAAGAAGTCTGCATATATTATGCCTCTAAAAGAAAGGGTGGTCTTTGTGTGAATAATAAGAATCTGTACAAACCACAATGAATGGGTACAGCAGAACTCATCTTCAGTTTCATTTTATTAAAATCCTGAGAAAATAATTCTTGTAAAGTGAGGGAAAATACTTGGAAATGTTGCTGACATAACTAAGGTACTATTATATATAGAAAGAAAAACAAAATCTAAACAGTTTTCACTGTTATTCCCTGAGAACAAAATACAATCTCCTCTGAAAGGAACTGTTGTATTATTTTTGACTTATTTAACAGAGATTGAAATCAAAACATCTTCTCAGCATGGCAGGGTGGGTCAAACAGCAAAATAAGATTTGAACAAAGGTCAGGAGAGCTGACAGAAGCCAACCGAGGGGGTGGATCATTGTTATTTACAAACATAAAGAAAGTAGGTGGTAGGGAACTTGAAAAATGGAAAGAAAAATTCAATGCTTGCACTGAAATAAAGAATAGCATAAGCTGTCCAAAACAATTCTCCGTTTCCTAAATCAGATGTGAAGACCAGAAAAGAGAGTAATTGTATATTATTTTTGTCCTCCGTTCATTGTCATTGTCCTTTTTCTTATTTTACCTTTATCCTGTTGGCCTGAGCTTTCCTTTCGATGTTAATAAATGTGACTGGGTTAGTTACCTATTGTAGGAATAGGGTTAGGGCCTAAGAAATATTCACTTGTTCACTCATTCATTCCCTTGTTTCATATTTTCACAATTTCTACAAATACTTTTTGAGTGCCTTGTGTGTAGCAGGCACTGTTCTAGTGCTGGGAAAAGCATGGTGAGCAAAGTAGACAAAATTCCCTGCTCTCTGGAGCTTGCATTCAAAGGTGGAGAGAGAGATCTTCACCTTTTTTAATAAGTTAAAATTAATTAAATAACATATATATATATACAATAGGCTATAAGGTGATAAGTTTTATGGAAGGAAATAAAGTAGGAAGGGAGATACAGGTGGTCAGGAAAGTTTCACCTCCTTGGAAGGGATCGGGGAGGGCTGTCCTAGGAAGATAACATTTGAGTTAAGACCTGGCAGAATTGAGAGAATGGACCATGTGGATAATTGGGAAAAGAGTGTTCTAGGCAGAAGGAATAGCAAGTACAAAGGATTTTGTCTGGGATGCTCAAATAGCAGCAAGGAAGCCACAGTGGGTCAGAGCAAGCAAGGAAAGGGGGAGTAGAGGTAATGAGCTGGCAATGTGGTGACAAATCCTGAAAGGTCCTTGACCTTTGCGATAGGTTTGCCTTTTCCTCTGGGTGAGATGTGACGCTATGGGCGGGTTTTAAGCAACAGGGTCACCTTGCCCGCCAGGTTGGGCATAAGCTGAAGAGAGAGAGGACGTCAGCTGGGAAATGAGTTGGAAAACAGCTACAACAGTGCAGGTACGGGAGGATGGTGGTTTGGGATGGGGTGGTAGCAGGGGGGGACGTGTGAAGTGTGTGAATTCTGAATAGATTCTGAAGATAGAGGTGAGAGACTTTGCTGTTAGATTAGCTATATGATAGGAGACAAAGGAACAGAGTCAGAAACAACTCCAGGGCTTTCAGCCTGAGCAACTGGAGGGATGGAATTACCCTTACTGCTATGTGAAAGCCTGTGTTAGGGGAAGGTTTGGGAGCAGAGAAGACTTAAGGTTCTCCTTAGGACAGGCTAGGACTGGGACTTGCAAGTGGAAATGGCAAGTTGTCAAACAGATGTAAATGGCTGGGGTTCAGGGAGAAAGTCTGTGCTGAAGATAGAAATTTGGGGTTTGTCAGAATACAGCTGGTTTTGTAATCAGCCTTGCAAAATGTTCCACTTCCTAAGTTATTTTTTGTTTCCTCAGACTTTACCAGTCAAGCCTAACAACCAGACTTAACTAGCTTCCCCACAGAACTTCCTAATGACTCACGACCCATCATCAACAGCTGAGTCTTGAATCAGATCACCTACGGACCCTGTGACTTCAAACCCTATGTAACCTGACCTGCATCCCTCAACCCACTATAACACCTCTTGCTCTTAGTCCGTTGGGGGTTGGGGGGCATTGAGACTATTTCTCCTGTTCTCCTGACAGACATCTTTCACATTAAAATTCCTTTCTTCCTCAACAATCTCTGTCTCAACAATTTGCTCTTTTGCAGTGAGTGACAGGACCTAGGCTGAACCCCTTTGTGGGTTTGGTAACAATTTTGGGGGCTCATCCGGGATTTTTCTGCTAGTGGCTTGGTGACTGCAGCGTGGGGAGAATTCTGAAAGCCTCCCTAGCAGCTGCCCGGCTATCTTTTTGCTGGAGGTTGGTTTCCGTTTCTCCCACCAGCTCAGCCATCACCAGCTTCAAACACATCCCTGATTGCCTCAGAAGAATGCATCTCTGAATTTTGGCTTTTGTGTCTGGAATGGGTGAGTGCTGTTTGAAGGTACCGCACAGATAGGGATGCCTCTCTCAAACTGGGGAATTCCTATTTGGGTTGGATAAGTCCCCAACCATTTGTGAGAGTGGGAACTGACCTGTTTTGATTTGGCACTCCCAGGGCTTATTAGGTAAAATTGCAGTTTGTTTGTTTGAAACTTCTCTTTATGTTGAGTGTTTGTATTGGTGTGTGGCATGTAAGTGTGAAGTCTGTTAAGTTCTCTGTCCCTATTTTCTTTCCTGCCTACTTTGAATTTGCTCTTGCTAAATTCACAGTCTTCTGGGAGGTTGAAAGACACATCTGATGGTAGTTTCTCTTCCAGGTTCTAAGGTCTGAAAGGTTAAAAGACACCTCCATCCTAAGGTCTGGGAGATTAGAAGACAGCTATCCTGAGGTCTGGGAGATTGAAAGACATTTCTGTCCATAGAGGCAACCTGCCTGAGATGTGGGGATGCTCGCTGTTGGAAAGGGAAACACAATGTACACAGATTGATGTGGAACTTGAGAGGGTCTCATGGCTAGAGATAAAAAGCTATTGAAACTTTGAGTGCGTGTGTGTGTTTAGATGTATTTTGTATATTACATGTATTATGTTATATGTTATGTCTACATGGTGCCAATTTGGCTTATCAAGGAGCACTCATAAATAAAGAAGCTCAAATGCTTTTCAAGTTCACATGACTTTAATAATCTTTGGTAAATCTGATTTTTTAAAATTTTGGAATAAAAATAAAAATATCTTCAAAATTGTCACCATGCATTTTTGCCTGGGTTTACTGGTCATTTTGATGTTTTCCTCTACTGGATGTTTTAAGGTGGTGTCTGACATAAAGATTAAGTAAAAACAGCTAAATCTTCTGAGTTATCTGCAAAATTACCCACGTGTTTAACCTTAAGGTTTTTACTTAGGTAAAAAATGTTGGCATGCCTAAACAAAAATAAGTGTCAGTAAATCAAAATAAATAAGACTTCAAGTAAATGACAGCACAAAAGCAGAAAGCTGTGGTCAAAGGTTTATGAAGATATTTTGGTTTTGGCCTCTTAATCATATTGTAGATGCAGATTCTTCCGTTGACTTCAGTCTGTGGAAAGGTACACACAGAATCTGTTTCAGACTCACACTTTCTATCATCTGATATTAACAATACTGTTAGGGTTTTAAAACTGCCCTGGGAGCTTTTGTTACAAGATCTTACCTTATTAGGTTTTTGATTACTTGGGAAAACTGAGCCTGAAAAAGTTAAGGTTTTTACATTCATGTAACTTTCTGTATTGCCTTTAAAGTCTTTTGATTATCACTCTTGGTTAAATTAATTGCTATTATTTTACAATGACTTGTGATTCTATTATGATCGATGTTTTGAAACCATTTAGACTGTTTTTAAAATAGCTTGATCTTGATCATTATTTGAAACGGTAAGGTTTGATATTGAAGGTTTATTCAGTATTTCCTAATGACAGTCAGGTGATGTCATGTCAATATATTTTAGTTTGGGATGTTGGCATTTTAGGAAGACCTAATTACTTAACATCTTTAAGCAGGATATGTTCTAAAACTTCTACTATATTTATAGAACTTAGAAAATATATTACATTACTCAGAATAGCAAGTCATTTTAACATTTTTGCCTAAATTAAGTCTCTGACTTACTTCTCCTCCTTCTCTGAGGGCAGTCCTTAGAAACCTGGGGATATGGCCTCCCCCTTCTGTACCTACCAGGGTACCCAATTTGGCTAGGGTCCTCCTCCACTCCCAGCAGGACAATTTCCTTTGAGGCAGGTCCCCATAGGGGGATTAAATGAAAACAATATACTAAATTAATGTGGATTTATAGAAATAAGACAGGAGGCAGATGAGAATACATCAGCCTTTTTAGAAAGAACTTTGGAAGCATACAGATGTAGATCCCGAGAACTCTGAAAACTCAAGGCTGATTAGCATGACCTTAATTGGTATCAAAGCGTGCCTGATACCCAGCAAAAGTTACAAAACTTGGAAGGTGGCTTGACCTTGCCTGTATCTCACCTGGTTGAGGTAGCCTATAAGGTTTTTCAGACTAAAGAACAACAAAAAGATGGCCCACTGGTTTGAGAGCAGTGGCTGCTACTTCTGATATTTTATGGGAAGCTGAAAAGTTTACCCTCGGGCAACCGGTGACTGTTCAAAACATGCATTATGTATTACCCCTACTAGAACAAAAGGGAGGTTTTTGGTTAATGGCAGGCCACCTGGGTAAATAGAAGGCTACTTTGTTAGATAATCCTAATGTAACTTTGAAGGAAGTATCCACCTTAAATCCAGCCATCCTGCTGCTTGCAGACTCTTGTTCCTCAGTCCATGATTGCATACAAATCGTCAACCAAGTGTATTCTAGTCACCCAAATATGACTGAATAGCCCCCGCTGGACCTGGACTGGGATCTCTTTATGGATGGAAGCAGCTTTATGGAACAGGTACAACACAAAGCTAGGTGAGCTGTGGTTATCTGCCAACAGGTTATTGAGGCACTAGCCCTACCCCCTGGGATGTCTGACAGAAGACTGAATTAATTGCACTAACTAGAGCCCTGTGCCATGGGACAAATAAGCATATCAATATTTATACTGATTCTAACTATGCCTTTATGGTGGTACATGATCATGGAGCTATCTGGAAGGAGTAAGAGTTCCTTACCTCTGGAAACAAGGAAATTAAATATGGACCACAAATTCTTGAGTTCAAATATTTAAAGCCATTTTGTGCCCAGGGAGGTAGCCATTATGCCCTGCTGGGGACATCCAAGGACAGATACCCATATCACTAAAGGAAATACCATGGCAGACGTGGCCCAAAGAGCAGCCCAGCAATTGTCCAACCAACGGGACTTAATCCCCTCTCTACAACTGGATAACTGTGACCCAAAATATATGGATTTGGAAAGGGCCAAAGAATGGGGATTGGTTAAAAATAACGACAAAAATGGCTTATAAATAAAAAAGAAAAAGTCCTTCTTCCTGAGGCTCTAATTAGACCTGTACTTATACAAATTTCAGAGCACCCATTTCGGGTGAGATGCCACCTCACAATGGATAGAACCTTATCTTGCTGGGCCCAACCTGCAGAAAACTATTCAAGCTGTAATCTAGAGTTGTCCTATATGCCTGGGGAAAAACCCAAAACCTTCGGGCAGTTCACAGCTGTCCCTTAGGGAAGGGACCCAATGGAGAGGAACCTTCCCTGGAGAGGATTAGCAGGTAGATTTTACCATGATGCTATACATTCCTGGGAACTTTTGATACCTATTGGTCTTTGACACCTTTTCAGGGTGGGTGGAAGCCTACCCAACAAGGACTGAAAGGGCCTTTGAAGTCACCAAAGTTCTTTGAAAAGAAATAATTCCCAAGTTTGTACTTCCTCAAACTCTCTAAACCAAAAATGGAGCTGCTTTTGTTGCCAAGGTTACTCAGGAACTATCACAAATTTGGAGGATTGACTGGAAATGACACTCATCATGGAGACCCCAATCCTCAGGAAAAACTTAGTGGATGAATAGACCTATAAAAAAGACTCTAAAATCTGCTAAGAAACCAACTTAACCTGAGATAAAGTACTGTCCCTTGCCCCGGTGAGAATTTGTGTGGCCCCCAAAAGTAAATTGGCACTTAGCCACTTTGAAATTTTATGTGGGAGACCATTCCTGAGGGTCCCTAATCAGGGTTTACCTAATAATCTCTTGCCCCCAGAAATGGTGGCTTGATCATATGTAAAACAGCTTGGTCATATACTAACCATTATCTCTGAGTTTGCTTCCAACAGGGTCTGGTTTCTGACAGATGTACCCCTCCATTCCTTGAGGCCAGGAGATAAGGTGTTGCTCAAAACTGGGTAGAACCAGCATCCCAAGGATCAACTGAAGCTGCAGTGAGTTGATACTTCTGAGGTGCTCCTGACCACACACTCATCAGTCAAGCTAGCGGGACTGAAATCATGGGTTCATCACACTCGCGTCAAAGTGACACCACCAGAAAACTCCCTGTCAACTCAGAAGCCAGAAAATCTGTGGGCGTGTGAACACTTGAAGGACCTAAAGGTACTCTTTCACAAAAAAGGATAATTAATCCTTACTACCCACTACTTAGTCCATAACAGGTTGGAAGTTGCCCATTAAACTAGCTCCCTAATACTGTTTTCATGAGTAACTAGGGGAAAGTTGGATAAAGATTCCATCTGGGGAACACTGGGCCATTATTCCCAGGAGGGATCCCAGGGCGAGTGGTACCACTTTGGATATACTTTATTAACTTGGTGGGGAGAGGGTGGCAGCTCAACAACAATGTACTAAGAAGTTTAAATTATGGGCTGCACACTTTCTTTCTTCCTCATACCCCAGCTATATCCCATTTCAGCAGGAAGCAGCCAGGTAGAATGATACCCTGATACCCCAAGACTGAGGAATGAACAAATAGAAGGGGGGATTGTAATCAGCCTTGCAAAATGCCACTTCATAAGTTATCTTTTGTTCTCTCAGACTTTACCAGTCAAGCCTACCAACCAGACTTAACTACCCTCTTCACAGAACTTCCTAATGACTCACCATCCATCATCAACAGCTGATTCTTGAATCAGACCACCTGAAGACTCTATGACTTCAAAACCTACAGGACCTGACCTGCATCCCACTATAAAAGCCCTTGCCCTTAGTTTGTTGGGGGTAGTGGTGGATTTGAGACTATTTCTCCCAGTCTCCCAGAAGACATCTTTTACATTAAAAGTTCTTTCTTTTTCAGCAATCCTAGTTGTCTCAATAATTGGCTCTTGTACAGCAAGTGATGGGACCTAGACTGAAGCCCTCTGTGGGTTTTGTAACAGTTTGTAAAGCCATGGAACTAGAAGAGATAGCAAAAATGGATGAAAGCAAATAGAATAGAAAATGCTTAAAGGATTGATCCTTGGGGGCAGGGCTGTCATACCTGGCACCAGGAATTCAGCAGGGCTTATTTGCCTGGATCAGAAAGAGTAGGAGATTTGGGGGGGGGGGCAGCACAGCTGTAGAAATGTTTAGAGGGTGTGATGTCACGACAGTCAAGTGAATAGAAAATGTTTCAAAGAAGAAAGAGAATCAACTGTATCAAATGCTGCTGAGAGTTCAAGTAAGATGAGGGCTGAGGAATCACCACTGGCTTTTCCATAGGAAAGAAATGAGGCATGGCCCTTCCTTCGGAGTAATTTACAGTCTAGTGGACTCCAACAAGCAACTTTTATAACACAGTTATGGGCAAAGTGCCAGGGAAGCACAAAGAAGGTGGGCAGCAATTCTGGTAGAAGATAATGGGGAAAAGAACAGAAAAAATGTGACATAACCTTATAAGTGTTATGAAAACTGTTAAAATCTAAGGCAAATATTTGACAATATTATGCAGTAAGTGACCAAGAATAAATTAAGCATTTTTTATAACAAAATGTAGTCTGGAAGGTGTTCCTTTCTTTTAGATTTGTTGGCACAACTTTTATGGAACATTTTCTTAAATGTTCCAAGTATACTTGAAAAGGTGTGTATTCCGGCATTGTTGTGTGGAGTAGTCAAGTTGGTTGATGATTTTGGTCAAGTTATCTGTGTCCTTACTGATTTTCTATTTGTTCTGTCAATTATGGAGAAAGGGTTATTGAAGTTTCCAACTATAACTGTGCATTCTTGTATTTCCCTTTTCAGATCTATCCATTTTTGCTTCTTCAATTTTGAAGCTCTATTAGGTGTATAAATACCGAGGGTTTTTATATTCTCTTGATGTGATGTTCCCTTTATCATTTTGAAAAGACCTTCTTTATCTCTGTTCATATTCTTTGCTTGGAAGTATATTTTGTCTGATCTTACTATAGCCACTCTAGCTTATTTTGGATTAGTGTTAACATACTCTATTTTTTTCACCTTTTACTTTTAACCCTTCCTGTCTTTATATTTAAAATGGGTTTCTTGTTGGCAGCATAGAGTTGGGTCTTGCTTTTTTATCCAGTCTATGAAAGTCTGTCCTTTAATTGGAGTATGTAGACCCTTTACATTTTGTATAAATATTGATATGGATACATTTAATTATACTATCCTACTATTTGTTTCCTATTTTGTCCCAGGTATTTGTTCAGCTTTCCCTCATTTACTGTCATCTTTTAATCTCACTGAGTACTTTTTGTGGTTCTATTGTACGTGCTCTGCTGGCTTTTGAACTATAGCTCTTCATTGCATTATGTCAGTGGCTGTTCTAAAGTTTATAGTGCAGATCTTTAACTTACCACAGTCTACCACAAAGTGATGTTATACCACCTCCCTATAGTACAGAATCCTTATGGGGGTATATTTCTATTTCTATCTTCTTGTCTTTTGAGCTGTTTTTGGCTATACATTTTACTTCTGACAAATGCTACAAACCCACAATTCATTGTTATTGTTTTTGCCTTAAACAATCAATTGTTTAAAGAGATTTAATAAATAAGAAAACCTTTTTTTGTTTCAAAATATTACAGGGATACAAATGTTTTTGGTTACATGGATAGCTTTTGTAATGCTTGAGTCAGGGCTGTAAGTGTGCCCATCACCCAGATAGTGTTCATTGTAACTGTTAAGTAGGTATTTGCCCATCCTTTCCTCCCCCCTTTCTTGGTTTCCACTGAGTTTTATGTCCCTCTGTGCACATGTGTGTTCATTGGTTAGTTCCAATTTAATAGTGAGTACATGTGGTGTTTGTTTTTCTATTCTTGAGATACTGCACCTAGGATAATGGTCTCCAGTTCCATCCAAATTATTGCAAAAGTCATTAGTTTATCCATTTTTATGGCTGAGTAGTATTCCATGGTATACATATATCACATTTTGTTAATCCACTCATAAATTGATGGGCACTTAGGTTGATTTCACATCTTTGCAATTGTGAATTGTGCTGCAATAAACATTCAAGTGCAGGTGTCTTTTTTTGCTTCTTTTCCTTTGGGAAATACCCATTGTGGGCTTGCTGGTTAATGGTAGGGCTTTTTTTTTTGGAAGAATCTCTCTACTGTTTTCCATAGAGGTTGTACTAATTTGCAGTCCCACCAACAGTGTATAAGTATTCCTTCCTCTCTGCATCCATACCAGCATCTATTGTTTTTGGACTTCTTCATAAAAGCCATTCTAACTGGGGTAAGGTGATATTTCATTGTGCTTTTAATTTGCATTTCCCTAATGATTAGTGACCTTGAGCATTTTTTCATGTTTATTGGCCATTTGTCTATCTTCTTTTGAGAAGCTTCTGTTCATGTATTTTGCCCATTTTTTAATGGGGTTGTTTGATTTTTTTCTTGCTGATATGCTTGAGGTCTTTGTAGATTCTGATTATTAGCCCTTTATCAGATGTATAGCTTGCAAATATTTTATCCCATCTGTAGGTTGTCTATTTGCTCTGTTGATTATTTCCTTAGCTGTGAAGAAGCCTTTTAATTTAATCAAGTCCCATTTGTTTATTTTTGTTATTGCTGTGATTGCCATTGGGTTTTTTCCCCATAAATTCTTTGCCTAGGCTGATGTCTAGAAGAGTTTTTCCAACATTTTCTTCCATAATTCTTATGGTTTCATGCCTTAGATTTAAATCTTTTATCCATCTTGAATTAATTTTTGTGAGTGGTAAAAGATATGGATCCGGTTTCATTCTTCTGCATGTGGCTAGTGAAGTTTCCCAGCACCATTTATTGAATAGGGCTTCTTTTCCCCAGTGTATATTGTTGTCTGCTTTGTCAAATATCAGTTGACTGCATGTGGATGGTTTTATATCTGGGTTCTCTGTTCTGTTCCATTGGTCTATGTCTCTATTTTTGTTCCAATACCATGCTGTTTTGGTTATTATAGCCTTATACTGTAGTTTGAAGTCTGGTAATGTGATGCCTCCAGATTTGTTCTTTTTGCATAAGATTGCTTTGGGCTCTTTTCTGGTTCCAAATGAAGTATAGAATAATTTTTTCTAGATCTGTGAAATATGATGTTGGTATTTTGATGAGGATTGCTTTGAATCTGTAGATCACTTTGGGTAGTATAGAAAACTTTTATATTTACTCACATCATGACCATTTTCAGTGCTCTGCATTTCTTGGTGCAGATTTAGATTTCCAGTGGCTGTCACTTTGCTTTCTCCTGAAGGACTTCCTTCAATATATCTTATAGTGCAGGCCTGCTGCTGATGAATTCTTTCAGTTTTATTTGTCTTAAAAAGTTTTTATTTTGCCTTTGGTTTTGAATTATAACTTTGGGTGAATGTACAATACTGGGTTGGTGGAATTTTTTTCTTTCAGTACTTTTAAGATTTTGCTTAATTGGTCTTGTTTCCACAAAAAATCTGCTGTTATTCATATTTTTGTTCCTATGTATGTAATTTGATTTTTTTCTCTGTGTCCTTTAAGATTTTCTCATCATCACTGAGTTTAAGCAATTTGGTAGAGTTTCCTCCTTTATGTGTGTGTTTGGTAGGGGTGTAATTTGGATACCAACAAGTTAAACTTAAGAAAATGAGAGGTGGAAGATGTTAGAGAGGAACAAAAGGAACAGTGATAGCCCCTCATTGACCAGCTACTAAGAGACAAGGACAATTGAGGTCTTGGAGAGTTTTGAGTTTAGAGAGAAAAAGAAGCAGACAAAGACAATCACTTTATTTAAGGCCTGTGTGTATACGTTACTAATTCAAAAACCCATTGGCCCATAGTTCCTAAATGAGAGGACGGGGACCTATGTTCAGGTACTGCATATATCTAATATTCTTTTTACTCCACCAGGGCAAGGGTGGGAAGGGGTTGAGCATGAAAATGGGGTACTTTCTTTTATTTTACACAGAATGAAAAAGTAAATAGAAATGAATACAGAGACTTTTATGACTGGAAGCAGAGGGAAATCAGAGGTCTCATATCAGATGCTCTTGTTTTATCTGCAGACAAATATTCTTCAGGTATATACTTGGAAGCTTGAGGTGAGGGATAAAGGTTTAAGTCAGTTATTACAGGAAATGGAAAATATGACTGACTAGAAATAAAGGAATTTTTCTTGTTCAGCTTCTAAATACATCTTGAAAAATTTCTTTGACATTGTATCTGTATTTCTATTATTAGAAAACAGGGCATATGCAGTTCTTAGTAATAAATTAACACTGCTGACTATAACTGGAAAAATGCGTGTAAAGTATTATTTGTGCATAATATTTTGTTCATTACTTTATTATTGGATATAAACTGTTTTAAATTTATGAAGAAATATCCTGGAAGATATTGAATTTATTTTAAAGTTATAAGTCTTCTGAAAAAAAAACAGCAGACATACATCCATTTGGGATTGGGCTTACAGGCTTTTTTTAAATTAAGTGCAATAACATCTTCCTCTCAAATCTTTTTTTGGATTCTAATAAATAAATAACAATCAAATAAAAATGAAACTTTTTTTGAAGTATTTAGAAATCAAAAGACAATTAACTTGAGAAAATAGACATGACATTTTCCTTCCATTCATGAAGACCGATTACAAAAGAAAACTGCTTTATTCAAATGGTTTAAGTAAGTATTTTAAATAGAGACAGTGAGAATTAATTCCATCTATTTGGAGAAAAATTAATTTATCCACAAATTGATGGCACCAAGAATGTATTAGAAAAACTCTTGATAATTCTTTAGTCTAAATTATGAAACCAAATAGTAAACGGGCAAGTATTGGTGTTTACTAAGGGAATAGAATGTAAGGAATCACCAATGTCATCTGTACTGTGGTTAGGGAAGGAACAGGCAAATGAGAATATAAGTAAAGGCTTCGCAGAAGACATGGCATTTGAGTGCTGCCTCAGAGGAGCACAGTTAGGATTAATAAGAGTTATTAATAGGAAAAGAAGCTGACATAGAATGAAAAAAAGTAACTAACACATATAGTTGTTAGTATGTGTTAGGTACTTCCTAGGTAATCTGAATACATCTGAGCTGTACTGTCATTATCATTGTTTTATAGGTGAGGAAATTGAGGCACAAGGAAGTTAAGTAACTTGCACACGTTTTTACAGCTAATAAGTGTGAAGATGGGATTCAAACTCTAAACATAAAGCGTGACTGAATGGATTCTTCTGGAATATTCTTGAAGGAAAAGGTTTCGGGTAATTAGACATAAAGTCTAAACAGAAGCAACAACCTATGAAGTAGACAAGACAGGTATTATTATCGCCAGATTTAAATTCTGAGAAACAGAATCTAAACAAAAACTCTCGTTTCAAGTTCAGTGTTTGTTCTTTTTTATTTGAGTGTTGACCATGTACCACTCGGTGGTCATTTATTTGGCCAGCAAATATTTATCCCGCATTTATTATATTCCTGGGAACTGAGGGTTCAAGGTAGAAGGAAGCTTACCTTTTATTAAGCAAAGACAAATAACAAAACATAAACTGCATAAACTAAAAACAAATAGGACAATGCTAACTCTGGAAAGGAAAGTAAGAAAGTAATAGAGAGTGGCTGGATGGCTTGGAAAGGCTTCTCTGGGGATGTGATGTTTGCTCTGAGAGAAGGAGGAGAAGACCGGAAGACACAGACAGACAGAGCAGTCCAAGCAGGAAGAGCATAAATTTTAAGAGCCTGAGGCAGAGACCAGCTAATTGTGGTGAAGCAGCAGAAAACAAGCCAGTATGACTAGAATTAGGAAGGGGAGGAAGAGTGGGAAGAGGAGAGGAAGCAGAATAAATCTCTCACATCAGGTGTATCCTGGAGGACATGGAAAGGAGCTCAGGGCTTTTGTAATTCTGATGGGAAAGCTCTGGAAATTTGCCATCTAGTATGCAATTACAGGTGAACGTTTTCAAATGCGTACACGCTGAGATTTTCACTTAATCCGTGTAAACCATTTTTTTTTTTCATGGCTGCACTTTTTATAGGCTTTTCTTTCTATAAATATTTAGGAAATTCCAAAGCAATGAACATATCATTATAATCAGCACACAGAACCAGAGAAAGTAAAATAAAATTTAGTGGGATCTCCAAGCGCTGGAAAAATGCTGGCAGAGAAACCAGCGGGACAATTATATGCAGTAATACAGATGCACTTACTTCTGCAAATATAGGAGGATGTTAAGTGAGCATCTTGTGTGCACAGAGATTCATGGAATCATGATGTTAGAGCTGGAATGGAGTTCAGTGATCATCTCATTTTATAAATGAAGAAATTGGAGCCCAGCCAAGTTATTCACTTGCCTGGGGTCATAAAACTCATTAAGCAAAGTCAGAATGAAATTGTTCCTGTAAGTAAGATGCCGAAGAAGGGAAATAGAAAAATCTCTCCTCTCTTCTTCATTGACTTTGCCAAAGCATTTCATTCTGTGCTATAGTAATTCATTGAGATCAAAGCCAGTATTTTGTGCAACTCAATGATCACCCCATCTACAATGCTTTCCTGGTCCCTCCTCTGCCCTAGAAAGACTGAGCATCTCATTTGTTTACCCACTGAAAACCAGAAATTCTGCTATTATAGCCCTCATTAGTCGCTTTTTATACCCTGTGTCATCTTCTCTTGCCCACCTTTTTAGTCTATGTTTTGTGTGGCCACCACCAGGCAAATGTAACCTGAAATGCTATGCCTCGGCTGCATCACATATTTCTTACTTTTTGCCCTGAGAATTCTCTGCTGCTCCTACATGGGTGTCTGCTGGGACCCACTCAGCCATTCAAAGGTGAGACAAACCAGGAAATATAAGGAAAACCTGGACCAAGGAGGACAGGGGAGTCGATGGATAAGTATGCCCTGATTCAATGACAAAGGTGAACAATTCTGAGGGCCATTTTCCATGGCTCCTCAGAGGTCCCCAGTGGAATTGGTCCCCCATTCTCCACAGCAAGTAACCTTTTAGTAACATATCCATGAATTGGCCTTCACGCTTTCCCTGTTCCATTCTTTGTAGTTCCCCACTTTTGTTCCTTGGAATTATATACTTCCCCAATTATTATACCTGTGTATAATCTCTTGTATCAGCATATATGATTTTGGGGGAATTCACACTAAGATGTTATCCATTTGTTTACATAGCTTTCTCTGCCCACTAGACAATCATCTTTGTATCCTGAAAACCTGTTTTATAGTTGACACACAAGACATGATTTCCTAAAAATGAAAATGATATTAGTGGAATGAATACACTACAGAGGTGACAACAGGGGACCACAATCTCTGCCACTGTTCATTTTGCATTGTGTTTGGAAATATGTGACACATACCTTGGGTCATTGGTTGAAGAAAGAATTAAATGACAAAGTGAATGGTATAGAAAAAATGCCACAGAAAATCACAGAGGGGAGCAATAAGACCTGGAAGTGATTGCTGGGGAAGAATTTATGGATTTGCAAACAATAGTAACTACTTACATACGTTTTGGTAAAGGGTGGAGAAACGAGAAAAATCACAGATGTGGAAGACAGGATCAGTGTCTCTGCTGGGGACAGGTGGCGCAGATTTATAGGTGATGTGGAAAAGACTCCATTATCAACTTTCTTTTGTGATTAAGTGATATCCGTTAGAAGGGGAGAGTAGTCTTCAAACTGGGAAGAGTAGAAGTAACCACGTCAGAAATGGACTGCCCGCGAAGGAGAGAGAGGGTGGCAAGAGATGATTTATCTTCTTTACTTGGTTCATGTCAACACATCCTGTCTCGTGGTATAGAAGGCAACTTGGGAGTGGCCCACGGAAGGGATCGCAGCAGACGTACATCATTTCCTCTCTCAACTAAGTTTCTAATGTGGCACACGAGGGAATATTGCAGTCCGTGTGTGTTTTCCTTTTTGTTTAACAGAGCATCTAACCAAATTTATTGCGAGGTCTTTTGTGGATAATAAATCAATATGTAAGCTATATAATAGCACTCAACTAAATGCATAGTAGTTGGAATAAATGTATCTTACAGATGTTGTTTAATGATTTAATTGTTTCATTTTAAAAACCAAATTCAGATTACACCTCAGGCAATATTCTAAACACCAGAGATGTAAAGATGAACAAGAGACTGTCTCTGCTCTCAAAATGATCGTCATCTAGTAGAGCACATAGATAAACAACCAAGAAATTATCATTCTATAACAATTTTAATGAGGAAATGGGAGCACAAAGAAAGAGCACTTGGACAATCTTTTGAGACTGCAGACAGGCTTCCCGGATAGCTCAGTACTCAGTGAGAAAGTAGAAATCTTTCCGGAGGCAAGAGAAGGTGAGAGACTTCACAGAAAGAGGGGAAACCTTTCGCAAGCACGGAAGAAATGTTTGATGGGAGCTGTAATCAGACTGGTGTGATTGGGGTATCAAGGAACAATTGTTGAGAGATGAGGCTAGAGAGGCAGGCAGAAAGGAAATGAAGTGGAATGTCAGTGAGAGCAAAATTAAGAGTCAAAGAGAGGGAGAGAGGGACAGATCATATTTTAAATGCAAGAATAAATTCTTCACCATATACCCAATGGGGAGACATTGATAGATTTTTGAAAGAAGGAGTGGATGTGATCAGATTTGGGTTTTTAAATTCTCACTGCTATGGCTGTGCTTGGGATGAATCCGAAGTGGGTAAGATTTTGGTCTTCATGAGGATAGGTTCTGTGCGTTGTTAAAGGCTGAAAGGGGGATGGAAAGTATAAACGTAGAGAGAGCAAAGTACGGTATTCCAGTAAGAAAATAAGGATAAAGATTTTATGGCAGTTAAATGAAACCTCAGGTGAGAGATAGGAATAAATAATTTTCAATCATTCTTATGATTTATAAAATTATATTTTAATTTATAAACCAACGTAAACACTTTATGGATTATGTGATCAATGGAGAAAATTGAAAAAAATCACAAAAAAATTCTACCATCCAATTGTAACTTATCTAAGAATATTGATCTATTTCAGTCCAAACTAGCCTGTGCCTCCTTTACGTGAACGTAATTATTAGTTTGCAAACATTTTTGGATCCTGCATGTAAGCATTATCCATACTGGTACATAGTATTTATTAGAATAGTAATAGTGATGATATAGTCAATTTGTTTATGGTGGCATCGCGTCTCAACTGCTTTGGGGATACAAATACAACATTTTAAATTTTTGTTTCAATCACTGCTTTCAAGTCCACTGTGTTGAAGCTCCCTACCTGGCAGGGCCCCAACCACCTTGTTGCCATCTAGTGCTGATTCTGTACCTCTTCTGTCATGTGTTTATTACTGAAATTAGTTGAAAGTGCTTAAAATGAACAGGTTTAGCAATCCTTGCTCTTAACAAGTCCTCTCCATTTTCAGGTTCCTATTCCTCCAATCTTGGAGGATAGAGAAGAGGGGCAGGGTTTTGAAAAGGTAAATGTATTTATGAATGAGTGAGGTCCAGTCACTGCTTGTTGGTCATCTGTACTCCTCCAGTTAATAGTGGCACACTTTGTGTAGCAGCAGGTGCCTGAATGGCAGCTCTCTAATACGGGTTCTGGCTCTAGTTCTGTGTTTTCACCTCATTTCATCTCCAATTCCTGAATTTTGTTCCTAGATCTCTTTGTCATCTAGGCAGCACTTAGTTGGGTTATGAAAAAAAAATCAGCCGAAGCTGAACTACAGATTTGTCGTTCAATTTAATGAGAAAGTTCAAAGGCAGATCCTCAAAATAAATGCTTCCAAAATAATATACTGTTGTCTATATGGAATACAATCAGTCACAAATTGACCTCTTTAGCTATATCAGCTTAAAATCTTTGGAAAGAATAGACACCAAGATTTTTCTTTTTCTTTTTCTTTCTTTTTTTCAATTCAGGGTCTCACTCTGTTGCCTGGGCTAGAGTGCAGTGGTGTCATCATAGCTCACTGCAACCTCAAACTCCTGGCCTCAAGCGATCCTTCTGCCTTGGCCTCCCAAAGTGCTAGGATCACAGGCATGAGCCACTGCACCTGGCCTAGATAGGAAAATATTTTAAGGGGAAGGGAATTCCCTAATTTTTACACATACATGAACGATTTCATGATATCAATGTTCAAATTGAATGAGGCTCCTGGGGAAGATAGCAATGACACCTTCGTCCTGATCCTCTAGGGTCAAGACGCGTGAACAACTTACAGGGAACAAAACTGCCCTCATATCAAGGCCTTATGAGGGCATGGGCAGGGAAATGATGGAGGAAAGAGCTGAGGTTCCTCTGCCTATCTTGGGGCTCTTGCTCGTAGATCACAGAGAAGAGATAATCATGTGTGATAATGTCCTTCAGTCTCTTCTAGAGGGAAAGTTAATAATAGTAATAACTACCATTTGTTAAACATGCACCAGACACTCTATGTACACAATCATTAAATTATTCTGCAAGATGAATATCATTTGCATTTTCGGTGATGATGCTCAGAGTTGAATAATTTGTCCAAGACTAAAAAGATAATAGGGTCTTTAATTTTCCTTCTCAGGGACTATATGATCTGGGGAAGAAAAAATTTTATTTCTGTTAGTATTGTAATTGTATCTATATAAGTCTTGCTTTCCCTTTACCTACATCTCAAGACCTATTTAGAGGAGAAGTTGATAAACATGTGTATTGAGAAATGAATGTGCCTTCCGAAATATTTTGTTTCAGAGTGTGTAATATTTACGGCAAACACATTTGCTTCTTTGTCAAGGAGAATAATTGAAGGTTCAAATGGCTGAAGTATAAAGAGGTACAGAGGGTGGCCCCCAAGGAAGTCAGTTAGACTGCCTTTTAACTTGAAAGAGGGAAGGCAATAAAGCTCATGAAGAGCTGAAAGTACTGAGAAAAACAAAGGTGCTCCATCTTCTGAGGCCAGGATCAAAGGTGATACAGATGACCCCAGAGGACCCCGGGCAAGAAGAGTCGGCATTAAAAAACTCAGCCAATTCCCAGCCACAAAGATGTATCCAGACACACAAACTGAAACCACAGGTGGGAGCAGAAAAAGGCAGAAAAGAATGATGAAAGGAAACTCCCTTGTGAAACTTTCACATCTGAGTTTGATATAAATTTAAGATTATTCTATTTTATTATAAGGTTAGCTGATGCTTCTGTTTTTTCTGTGCCCTTCCACTATGTCTTAAATATTCAAACAGCAAATCTGACATATCAAAAGAAGGAGCTATTTATCGACAGGTTGGTTCCATCTCGCCAAGGGGAAATAGAGGAAGGATTGTTTTGTTGAGAGGGTTGACCAAATATTTTGAAATTACAAAGAAAAAACTAAAGTTTCAGCATATCTGAAAAAAAGAGCCTGCCAAAACGAAGGAGTTGTTGTTACTGGAAGTCTACTAAATATTGCATGTGAAATCAAGCAGTTCATAATTGAATAAAAATTGAGAAAATGTTTGTGCTAAAAACAAATTTTTGTTCCCACGTGAATTTATCCATTGTTTACCTAAAATTATTATCTGGTCTCTGTACGTATTTGCATCTCTGAAGATAAGCGTCAATACCTAACTCCCAAGAATATGAATAGCGATAATATTCGTAAAATGAGGTAAATCTCTGAGTACAAACTCATACATAAAATCACCTTTCTACAGCAATGTCAGAAGTTCAAAATATATTTGATTCATAGTATAATGAAACAACTGAAAGAGCCTATAGTTGACCTTTGAACAACATGAGTTTGAACTGTGTGGGTCCACTTATATGCAGACTTTTTTTCAATAAATATATTGGAACATTTTTTGGAGATTTGCAACAATTTGAAAAAACTCTCAGATTAACTACACAGCCTAGAAATATTGAAAAAATTAAGAAAATGTTAGGTATGTCATGAATGCATAAAATATATGTAGATACTTGTCTTTTTTTATCATTTACTGCCATAAAATATACACAAATCTATTATAAAAAGTTAAAATTTATGCAAACTTATGCACACATTTAGAGACCATACAGGCACCATTCGCAGTTGAGCGAAATGTAAACAAAGGTAAAGCTGCAGTATTAAATCATAATTGCATAAAATTACTATAGTATTACTGTACTATTGTAATAATTTTGTAGCCACCTCCTGCTGCTAGTGCAGTGAGTTCAAGTGTAGGGAGTATCCTCTCAAAATGCTATGTGGCATCATGTCCACGTGAACAGTTCATCTCTCCAGTAAATTGCATACTGCAGCAAGAAGTGATCTCTTGTGTATTTTTCATCATGTTTAGTGCAATATCGTAAATCTTGAATAACACCCTGGGATCCATAGGAAGTGCCACTATTGAATATGGAAGTGCTCCCAAAAAGCAGAGAAAAGTCATGACATTTAAAAAAAAAAAGTTGAATTGCCTGATATATACCATAGCTGGAGGTCTGCAGCTGCAGTTGCCCACCATTTTAAGTAAATGCCTCTAGTGTAAGGACCATTGTTAAAAAAAACAAACAAACAAAAAAGGAAGTTTGTGCAACCATTGCTGCAGCTATGCTAGCAGGTGTGAAAACCTTGCACTCTTTGTGAAATACCTTTTTATCTCACATTAAAAATGCAGCTTTTATGTGGGTGCAGGATTGCTATTAGACAGGCATACTGGTAGACTATAATATGATTTGAGAAAAAGCTGAGTCATTATATGAAAACTTACAGCAAAAGAAAGGTGAAGAATGGAAAGCTGAAGAATTTAATGCCAACAAAAGATAATTTGATAATTTTAGAAATGGATTTGGCTTAAAAAATGTCAAGATAACAGGAGAAGCAGCTTCTGCCAACCAAGAAGTAGCAAAGGAGTTCCCAGATGCCATTAAGAAAATCATTGAGGAGAAAGTATAATCTGTCTAAACAGATTTTTAATGAAGATGAAAGTGCCTGATTCAGGGGGAAGAAAAAGCCACAAAGGACATTTATTAAAAAAGAAAAGAAGCAAGCACCAGGATTTAAGGCTAGAAGGAATAGGCTAACTCTACTGTTTTGTGTAAATGCAGTTGGGTTTATGATTAGGACTGCCCTTCTCTATAAAGCTGCTAACCCCTGAGTCTTGAAGGGAAAAGATAAACACCAGCTGCTGGTCTTTTGGTTGTACAACAAGAGGGCCGGACAACCAGAACCATTTTTCTGGATTGATTCCATTGATGATTTGTCCCTGAAGTCAGCAAGAACCTTGTCAATAAGGGACTACCTTTGAAAGTTCTTTTGACATTGGATAATGGCCCTGGCCACGCAGAACCCCATGAACTCAACACTGAAGGCATCAAAGTTGTCTACTTGCCCCCAATACATCTCTAATTTAGCCTCCAGATCAGGGGATCATACAGACCTTTAAGGCTCATTACACAAGGTACTCTATGGAAGGGATTGTCTAATCCATTGAAGATGCCATCATTTGTTATAGAAAAAGGTGTGAAACCCATCAAGCCCCAAACAATAAATTTCTGCTGGAGAAAACTCTGTCCAGATGTTGTGCATGATTTCACAGGATTTACCAGAGAGTCAATCAAGGAAATTATGAAAGAGATTGTGGATATGGCAAAAAAGGTAGCAGGTAAAGACTTTCAGGATATAGACCTTAGAGAAATTCAAACGCTCATAGATACTACACCAGTGGAATTAACAGATGATGACTTGATGGAGGTGAGTGCTTATGAACCATTACCAGACAATGAGAAAGAAGGCGTAGGAGAAGCAGTGCAAACAAACAAATTGACATTAGACAATCTGGCAGAAGGGTTCCACTTGTTTAAGACTGCATTTGACTTCTTTTACTGCATGGACACTTCTATGATATGGGCACTGAAACGAAAGCAAACTGTGGAAAAAGAATTGGTATCATATAGAAATATTTTTAGAGAATTGAAAAGTAAAAAACGTCAGACAGAAATTACAATGTATTTCTGTAAAGTTACACCAGGTATTGCTTCCTCTCCTGCCTCACCTTCCACCTCCTCCTTCCACCTCTGCTACTTCTGAGACAGCAAGACCAACCTCTCCTCTTCCTCCTCAGCTTACTCAATGTGAAGACAGCAAGGATGAAGACCTCTATGATGATCCACTTCTACTTAATGAATAGTAAGTATATTTGCTTTTCCTTATGATGATATTAATAACATTTTGTTTTCTCCAGCTCATTTTATTGCAAGAGTAGTGTTTACTATACATATAACATACAAATATATATTAATCAACTATTTATGTTATTGGTAAGGCCTCTGATCAACAGTAGGCTATTAGTAGTTAAGTTTTGGGGGAGTCAGAAGTTATACACATATTTTTTACTGCATTGGGGTCTGCATCCCTAACCCCTGTGTTGTCCAAGGGTCAACTATATTTGTTTTCTTAGGATTTGTGCCACTTTAAGCCAAATTCACCATTGATATTGAAAGCACTGATAGTCTTCTTCATAATTTTGATTGTTGTCTTTTGATAATTAAGATTTGGAGGTTCTTATGAGTCAGGTCCACCAGAGAAATAGAATTGGTAAGAGACATATACACACACACAAACTCACCGACACACAAATACACACATACACACACACATACATAGATTTAATTCAAGAAATTGACTTAGGCAGTTGTAGGGTATGCCTGGGCAAGTTTGAAATCCATATGATAAGCCAACAGCCTAGAAACTCTCAGGCAGGAGAAAACATAGTCCAGAGGTAGAATTTCTTCTTTCTCAGGGAAATTTCAGTAAAGTAAAGCCTTGTAAGGCCTTTCAAATGATTGGATCAGGCCTACTCACCTTATAGAGGGTGCTCTCCTTATGTAAGGCCAACTGATGATACATGTTAATAACACCTTAAACTTGTTTTGAGTTACTATGTAGTATAAGTTATTCAAGTTGACACATATAACTAGTCATCACAGTGGTTGACTCAAATGTGCATTTGGAATTTCACTGTAAATTTCCATAAGAATATAATGCTGAAGTTGAACAGAGAAATTCAAATGTGTCTAACAAAATGTATCTTTAAATGTGTGGACAATTACTATACATAGGAGGAAGGGAGATGAATTACAGTTTGAAATGGATTTCTTCCTGTTTTATTTTTATTTCAAAAAGAATAGACTAGACAAAACAGAAGAAAGTATCCCAGAGCTTGAAGACAACTCTTCAAATTAACTCAGTCATTCAAAAATAAAGAACAGAGAATTAAGAGGAATGAATAAAGGCCTACAAGAAATATGGAATTATGTAAAATGGCAAAATATAAGAATCACAAGCATCCCTAAGAGTGAAGAAGCAAACACACAAGGGCTGGAAAACCTATTTGAGGGAATAATTGAGGAAAACTTCCCTAGTCTTGCTAAAGATTTAGACATCCAGGTATAATAAGCTCAATGAACACCTGGGAGATTCACTGCAAAGAGGCAGTCACCAAGACACATAGTCATCAGATTGGCAAAAGTCAACATGAAGGAGGAACTCCTGTGAGCTGTGAGGTGAAAACATCAAGCAACTTACAAAGGAAAACCCATCAGGATAACTGCAGACTTCTCAACTGAGATCATAAAAGCCAGAAGGGATTGGGGCGACATCTTCAGTCTTCTTAAACAGAACAACTGCCAAACTATAATTTTGTATCCTGCAAAACTAAGTTTCATATATGAAGCAGAAATAAAGACTTTTCCAGACAGGCAAACACTGAGGGAATATGTCAAGACCAGACCTGCCCTGCAGGATATAATCAGAACCACATTATACATGGATCAGCACAATAGACACCCACCAGTGTAAAACCATCCAAAAGCTTAAGCTCAGAACTCATACAAAACAATAGCACTAGAGGTTAAACAAAGCAATAAGGTATACCAAACTGGATGGACAGAACAGCATCCTACATATAAATTCTATCAATCAAAGTGAACGGTCTGTATTCTTCACTCAAGAGACATAGGCTGGTTGAATGGATGAAAAAATACAACCCAAGTATCTGCTTTCTCCAGGAAACACATCTGACCCACAAGGACTCATACAGACTCAAGGTGAAGGAATAAAAAAAGTATTCTGTGCAAGTGGAACCAAAAGAAAAGAGGTGTAGCCATTCTCATATCAGATAAAATTGACTATAAATCAATAATAGTAAAGAAAGACAAAGATGGTCATTATATAATGGTAAAGGGAGCAATTGAACAAGAACACATAATAATCCTAAACATCTATGCACCTAATACAGGAGTGCCCAGATTCATAAAGCAAACCCTACAAGATTTAAGCAAAGAGATAAACAGCAGCATCATAATTGCCAGGGACTTTAACACACCATTGACAGAACTGGAAAGATTATCCAAGCAGGAAATAAATAAAGAAACACTGGACTTAAATGGGAGTCTAGACCAAATGTGCCTAACAGACATTTACAGAACATTTTAACCAAAAACTACTGAACGCATTTTTCTCATCAGCACATGGAACATTCTGTAAGATTGATCATATCTTAGGCAAAAAATCATCTCTCAACAAATTCAAAAAAATAGAAACTGAACCATGTATCTTCTCAGACCACAGTAGAATAAAACTAGAAGTTAACCCCAAGAGAAACACTCAATTCTACAAAAATCTGTGGAAATTAAACAACCTCCTGCTGAATGATTATTGGATCAAGGAAGAAATTAGGATGGAAATCAAAAAATTCCCCAAACTGAATGACAAAGGGGACACAAGCTATCAAAATCTATGGGATTCAGCAAAAGTAGTCCTAAGGGGGAAATTCATAGCCTTAAATGCCTACATCAAAAAGACAGAAAGATCACAAATTAACTATCTAATGACATGTCTCAAAGAACTAGGAAAGGAAGAACAAACCAAACCCAAAGTGAGTAGAAGAAAAGAAATAACTAAGGTCAGAGCAGAACTAAATGAAATGGAAAACAAACAAAAGCAAAATACGAAGGACAATGAAAAAAAAGTTGGTTCTTTCAAAAGATAAACAAAATTGATAGACCTCTTGCTAGATTAACTAGGAAGAGAAGAGAAAGGATCCAAATAAGCTCAATCAGAAATGAAAAGGGAAATATTACAACTGATACCACAGAAATACAAAATATCATCAGTGAATATTATGACAATTCTATGCACATAAACTCAAAAATGTAGAGGAAATGGACAAATTTCTGTAAACATACAACCTCCCAAGACTCAATCAGGAAGAAATAGAACTCCTGAACAGACCAATAACAAGCAATGAGATTGCAGAAGTAATAAAAAATCTCCCAACAAAAAGCAGCCCTGGACCAGATGGAGTTACTGCTGAATTTTACCAGGCCTACAAAGGGGAGCAGGTACCCATCCTGCAGCAATTATTCCATAACATTGAGAAGAAGGGAGTCCTCCCCAACTCATTCTATGAAGCCAGTATCACCTTGATACCAAAGCCAGGAAAGGACACAACAGAAAAAGAAAACTACAGACCAATATTCCTTATGAATATAGATGCAAAAATCCTCAATAAAATACTAGCAAACTGAATTTAACAGCACATCAAAAAACTCATCCACCAGGACCAAATGGGCTTCATCCCAGGGATGCAAGATGGTTCAACATATGTAAATCAATAAATGTGATTCACTACATAAACAGAAGCAAAAACAAAGACCATATGGTCATCTCAATAGATGCAGAAAAAAAGCATTCAACAAAATTCAGCACCCTTTCATGACAAAAGCCCTCAACAAACTAGGCATAGAAGAAACAGAACTCAAAATTATAAAGGCCATATATGACAAACTCACAGCCAACATCATATTGAATGGGCAAAAGCTGAAAGCATTCCCACTAAGAACTGGAACAAGACAAGGGTGCCCACTGTCACCACTTCTATTCAACAGAGTATTGGAAGTCCTAGCCAGAGAAATCAGGCAAGAGAAACAAATAAAGGGTATTCACATTGGGAAAGAGGAGGTCAAATTATCACTTTTTGCTGACAACATGATCTTATATGTAGAAAACCCCAAAGACTCCACCAAGAGACTCCTGGAATTGATAAATAAATTCAGCAATGTCTCACGTTACAAAATCAATGTAATGCAAATCAGTAGCATTTCTATACAATAATAACAGTCAAGCTGAGGGTTAAATCAAAGATTCAATACCATTCACAACAGCTACAAAGAAAATAAAATACCTAGGAATATATTTAACTAAGGAAGTGAAAGATCTCTGCGAAGAAAACTACAAAACACTGAGGAAAGAAATCACAGATGACACAAAAAAATGGAAAAACATATCATGCTCATGGACTGGTAGAATCAACATTGTTAAAATGTCCATACTATCCAAAGTGCAATTCACACAAAGTGCAATTGAATTTACAGATTCAATGCAATTCCCATCAAAATACCAATGTCATATTTCACAGATCTAGAAAAAATAATTCTACACTTTGTTTGGAACCAGAAAAGACCCTGAATAGCCAAAGCAATCTTAAGCAAAAAGAACAAATCTGAAGGCACCACATTACCAGACTTCAAACTATACTACTAGGCCATAGTAACCAAAACAGCATGGTATTGGAACAAAAACAGAGACATAGACTAATGGAGTAGAACAGAGAACCCAGATATAAAACCATCCACATACAGCCAACTGATCTTTGACAAAGCAGACAACAATATACACTGAGGAAAAGAAGCCCTATTCAATAAACGGTGCTGGGAAAATTGTATAGCCACATGCAGAAGAATGAAACAGGATCCATATCTCTCACCACTCACAAAAATTAATTCAAGATGGATAAAAGACTTAAATCTAAGGCATGAAACCATAAGAATTATAGAAGAAAATGTTGGAAAAACTCTTCTAGATATCAGCATAGGCAAAGAATTTATGAAGAGGAACCCAGTGGCAATCACAGCAACACCAACAAAAAAATAAAGAAATAGGACTTGATTAAATTAAAAAGCTTCTAAATAGCTAAGGAAACAAACAACAGAGCAAATAGACAACTTACGGAATGGGAGAAAATTTTTGCAAGCTATAAATTTGATAAAGGGCTAATTACCAGAGTCTACAAAGAACTCAAGCAATTCATCAAGAACAAATCAAACAACCCCATTAACAAGTGGGCAAAAGACATGAACAGAAGATTTTCAAAAGAAGATAGACAAATGGCCAAGAAATATATGAAAAAATGCTCAATGTCACTAATCATCAGGGAAATGCAAATTAAAACCACAATGAGATATCACCTTACTCCAGTTAGAATGGCTTTTATGAAAAAGTCCAAAAACCATAGATGCTGGCATGGATGCAGAGAAAAAGGAACACTTATTTACTGTTGGTGGGACTGAAAATTAGTACAACTTCTATGGAAAACAGTATGGAGATTCTTCAACAAAATAAAAGTAGACCTACCATTTGATCCAGCAATCCCACTACTGGGTATTTACCTGAAGAGTAAAGAGGTCATTTTATCAAAAAGACACCTGTACTCGAATGTTTATTGCAGCACAGTTCACAATTGCAAAGATGTGGAATCAACCCAAGTGCCCATGAATTCATGATGGATTAACAAAATATGGTATATGTATACCATGGAATACTACTCAGCCATAAAAATGGATAAACTAATGACTTTTGCAATAATTTGGATGGAACTGGAGACCATTATCCTAAGTGTAGTATCTAAAGGATGGAAAAACAAACACCACATGTACTTGCTATTATATTGGTATTAACTGATGAGCACCCATGTGCACAGAGGGAAGTAAATCTCAGTAGATATCGATCAGGGGGAGGGGGGAGGAAGGGATGAGTGAAAACCTACCTAATGGGTACAATGAACACTATCTGGGTGATGGGCACACTTATAACCCTGACTCAAGCATTATAAAAGTGATCTATGTAACCAAAAATATTTGTACCCTTGTAATATTTTGAAATAATAATTTCATAAGTACATAGATTTGAATTTGCATACTCCTGAATTCAGAGTACATGATCTCATTAGTTTATATAAAGATATTAGCTTATCATTTTATAACTCTCTTCCTGCTTTTCAATAGACATATCCTATAATGTACTTATATATATATTATATTAGATATGCATGCATCCTTTAATAGGGAAGTATTTACATACATATGTATTTAACATGTATTAAATTATGGTACACATTTGATTCTATTTTCTTTTATTATTCAATGCTATGGATTGGATTTCTATCCAGGATGTTGTGTATTCAAGTTCAATGCTTTTAACTGCTACATAGTCTTCCATTGTATGCATTCACCACATTTATCAATTTTTCCAGGTATAACACCTGTGTTGCTTCCAAATCATCAATATCACATGCAAAAATTAGAGTGATAACTTTTATGTGCATGTCTCCTTATGTATCTTAACAAACATTCTTGATAAATGTACATCCCAGCAATGAAGGCAATCTATAAATATAAGTTACCACATTAATGGACGAAAGGAGAAAATATCACGTGGGTTGTTAAATATATGCAGATTAAATCCAATACCTATCTTGGTTAACAACTCTTGAGTGTGATGGGTGACTTTAAAAATATTATATTTAATATTGACAAAACTGTGATTATAATGAAATGAACTTACAGTTTCTTTCTTGTAGTCTACCTATTATGGTTTTGACATCAAGTTAATACAAACATTATAAAAGGGATTGAGCAGATTTGGCTTTTTCTGTTCCTTGAAATTTTAGAAGTCATTGGGGTCAGGGGCCGCCTTCAGGGGAGAATGGAAGATTTTTTTTATCACACTTGCTGCTCAACTTTTTGATGCTTTTGATCCTTTGAGGTTTCTATTTCTGCTTGTACAACTTCAGTGTCTAATATATTTTCTAGAAATACATCAATTTGCTCTAGGCTATTGAGTATATACCTCATCGATATTTTCATTTATTGTCCTATCAACCTTCCTTGAATCTATAATTATTGCCTTCCTGTTAAATGTATTTTGTTTGCTTGCAATTTATGTTTTTCTTGTTCCATATTGCTAGAGGTTTAGCCATCTTATTGATTTTTTCAAAGGCTCAAGTTTTTAATATGTTATTATTGTATTCATTTTATTTCTTAGAGAAAGAAACAAAATCTTGATCTTATAGTTGTTATTTCCTTTAATTTTATTACTAAAGGAGTTGCTACATTTCTTTTTTTCCAGGTTCTTAACGTGAGTGCTCAGTTCTATAGTTTCAATATTTCTTGTTTTCTAGTAAGTACATTTAGAGTTATATATCAATTTATAAATATTTCTTTAGAACTATCTCACAAATATCATTACATATTATTTTCACTGGCAATTATTTCTATGTTCTAAGGTACCTTCTTTAATTAAATGGTTAATTAGCAATATATTACAAAATCATAAACACATGTGATTTTATTTTGAGCTATTCTTTACCTATTGATTTCTAATTTTGTTGTCTTGTGGTCAAGGATAAACTTCTAATTCATCCCTAACCATTTACTGAAACAACCCTAATAAAGATACGGAATACACAAAGAGCTCTACTTTAGCAATACATGGGACTGAAAATTAGTCTTAAAGTCTTAAATGTAGTATCCAGTGGTCAAAGCTGATATATGCACAACAAAAATGCCCCCTGAGTTTTCAATTCTTCCTAACTCTGGGGCAATTTTGCTTCCACCTTTGTTTTCTGATTTTCAGTCAACCTCTCTGAGAATACTGGATCTCTCTCCAAACTCAAACTTAAGTTAAAAAGGCGCTGACAACACACTTATTCTTATAAGCGCCTGTTCTCCACATTGGTAACCTCTGGTTGCAACTTGTCCAAACCTGAACAAACTACCTAGTATTATGTGGAGGATACTTGGAGATCCTAGCTTCTCTGTCTCATTCACCAAATGTACCCTCTTCCATACCCACTATATTTATATATACCAGTAATTTTTCTTTATTGTGCATAATGTTTGCAGGGTTAGGGTGTTGAGGGAGAAGGGTGCTTGGTTTTAAATGCCTATTTTGCCCTCTGTTCCGATTCTGATATATAGTATATCTAGGTTGAGATCATTTTTAATAAGCAGACTGATACTGATACTCTCTTCGAGAAGCATGGATATATTCCAGCATGGATAGCTAGTTTCTGAAAGTCAGCTCTGCAGTGATTGGTGGTGTCTTATTCCCTGCTGACCCTCAGTGTCAGGATATCACCTGTCATGCAGCTTCACCAATAGTTCTTCAAAGACTGATGTTTGCAGGGATCAAGTCTGAGCTAGTCCACTGGCCCCAGAGTGCCAATTTGGACTGTTGCTCATACCCGTTGAGGATTAGCCCAAACGTCCGATGGCCTGCTCCCCCAACCCCACCATTTCTAGAGACTTTTCCTTGCCTGCTGGTTTTTTTTTTCTTTTTTTGTACTGAGAGTTAAACCAAAATGCCTAAGACTGGACAGACCTTTATAGTGAATTGACTTATTTTACTGCCAGAATGATATTTGCTGTCCAACAAACACTTGACATTTGATTAATACATATTGATGGCATATATTTGCTGAAGCTCTGTTATCTCCAGTTTATAAGGGAAAGTACGGAAACATAGAAGACAAATAATCAGTGTCTTACCAGAAGTGTTGCTGAAATTGCAGCCCAGGTAGTGCAATTGCAGGTTTGGCCATTTCCAGGCTTCCAAGGGCCTTTTTGCATGCCTGGAACACACGAGGAATTGTGATTTGTGGTTTCCCAGGAGGGAAAAACAGAAGATTTGAACACAGATGGGTCAGTCAGACTAGGAGCATTGTCCCTAATGAGCACTCCACCATCTGCAGTGTTCCTCAGCTGCAAACAGGTGGCGTTAAAAAATGTGAGATGTTCTATTTTGAAAACAAAGACCATCAAATAATCTTTATGTCAGTTGTTCTTCATTTTATTGTATTTTTAAAATTTTTTTGTCATGGGCCTGTATTAGTCTGCTAGGGCTGCCATAACAAAGTACCACAGCCTGGGTGGTTTAAATAACAGACATTTGTTTTCTAACAGTTCTGGAGGCTGGAAGTCCAAGATCAGGGTAGGGGCAGGGTTGGTTTCAGATGATACCTCTCTCGTGGGCTTTTGGACAACCTCCTACTTGTTGTGTTTTTACATGGCCTTTTCTCTGTGTGCACTTGGAGAGAAAGCCCTTTGGTGTCTCTTCCTTTTCCTATAAGGGCGCTAGTCCTATTAGATTAGGGCCTCACAATTGTGACCTCATTTAACCTTAATTACTTCTTTAAAGGCTTTATCTCCAAATACAGTCACATTGGGGTTAAGTCTTTATCATATGAATTTGGCTGAGGGGGGTGTGGGGGGTACAGTTCAATCCATAACAGGGCCTTCTGGACAATATTTGTGACATTTGCCACTTGCTTTTCCTACTTTACCCCATTATTATTTGAGGGCCTAGAAAAGTGGTTAAAATCATGGATGCTAAAGTGAAACTGCCTGAATATTTTCCTAGGTTCTCTGTTTGATATCTGTGAGATTTTAGGCAAGTGACTTAATCACCCTGTGCCCAGTTGTCTCATCTGTAAAAGAGAAATAATAAGATTAATGTATATATTTTTGATGACCATGAGAATGTGTCTCATAGATCTCCAACTACAGGGAGCATAATTGAGCAAGTGCTCCAAAAGCTGTGTTCTAAAATACTTCAGTCTGGTGCCGCCTCCCTTCATTTACTGTCATAGGTGTTTCTGTGTATAAAATCATTGCATGTTTAATTCCAGCATGGGGGAGGAGTTACTTTCAGAGGAGCCAGACTAACACAAGTGGTAGTGGAACCAGGAGTGGACTGACAAAATATGCAATAAGATAAAGATGTAGGACTAGCTCACCCACCACCCAGCAAGTAAAGAGGATACCATCTTGGTTGGTCAGTGGGGCACAGATAGTGCCTGGCACAAGGTAGTGTCTCCACTGCTAAAAATTTCCCTGATGGTAAGTGGGAAAATGTTCCCATGGAGGATACTGCTGAGGCTGGTGTGCTGATACAGGCCTTTGAAAGTATGTGGGAGAAAAAAGTCAACAAAACCAGCATAGTGGTATTGATGCTAAGTTGTACTGATGGCACTCAAAAGAGTAAAGAAGACAGAGGACTGTTAACAAACAATTTATGGCTAAGGGTGAGAACCAAAGACCTCTGTGATAGCTTACAAAGAGGGCCTTATCTCCTTTGTAAAAGGACACATAGTTGAGTGACAAGCCTAAGCCTCAATTGGTGGAACTGTGGATCTCCCAAGACTTTTGAGCCCTCAGTGAAGGTTGGCAGGTCAGGGTCCTGGCAGGAAAACCTAGAATTCTGAAACATTGGACTGGGATGTTTGGATGGATGCCCATGAGGATTTTGACTCCACAACTTTCTCCTCATTTCCAGTCTCTTTGGACTCACAAAGATGATCCACCCTTCCCAGACAAGAGCTGGTACTTCTTTTGTGCTAGATGATGCAGCAATAGCATCTTTCAAAGCAGGCAACAGGTGACCTTTAAGATGTTCTTCTACATTCTCTTCTGAATGCCAGGCTGATAATCCTAATATATCATAACTTTAGCATAGCTTAGCTGGGGAAATGCTGCATTTCATATATGAGGAAAGGAAGGTTAAGGAAAGAAAGATATCTAAAGAATGCAAGAATTAGCTGGGATGTACCAGCATGATCCAGGAGAGTACTCTTGATTGAATTGGGCTGGAATTTAAGGTTAGATAAGCAAGAACACATTGGCCCGGGAGCACTTTCTTGGAGATGAGGCAATCTTACTGCCAGAATGGTGTTAGAAGCCTACACAAATTGACAGCCAACTCTTAGTGAAGTGGGATGCCTGAGTTGCCCTGGAAGACAGTAGAGGAAAGAACCCAGAGAAAGGGGAGTGGGCACGATAGAATGGGCATATTTGACCAGAAGACTCATCAGAGAATTGTGTTCCATGATTAGACTCAGAGGCCATGCCATTCACCAAGATTGTCAGCAGTGCTCTGGTGAGAGGACTATCGACATCAGGAAGTTAGGTGGTGGCTTTCCTCTTGCGAGCCAGGGAAAAGTATAGAGAGGTAGTCACAGATCTAGGCTCATTAAAACCATGGGGATGACAGAGCCTCAAAGTAATAGTGGCCAAGTGGTGGCATTTAAACAACAGACGGTAGAAGGCTTCACTTATCATAACAATCTTAAAGGAGCAGCTTAAGGGGGCTTGAATTGGGAAGTTGTGGCTGGAATTGGGAAGTCATAAAAATGATTATAGAATATAGTGTCCATAGGGAAAAATCAGTGGGCAGCCAGCAAAAGTTCTGCTTAATATCTACAATGAATTAAAAGAACAAGACTGGGAGCAAGAGGCTGATGGTGATCACGCCAATTAAAAGTCACAGTTCATTGCTCAGTGTCCAGATCTAAACCAATATTCAGATTCAGAACCCACAGACTGAAGAGGGAATTAGTTCCCTAGGCAGAAGGACCCTGCAACACCATGGCAGGAATATATCTTGTCCTTTCCCAAAGGACTTACAGCCATTTACTCAGGTGGGTGTAAACTGCAGAAAGGGGGATCACCACTGTCTTAGTCTGTTTATGCTGCTATAACAGAATACCACAGACTGGGTCACTTATAATAAACAGAAATTTATTTGGCTCATGATTATGGAGGTGGAGAAGTCCAAGAGCATGGTGCTGGCATCTGGCGAGGGCCTTCATGCTGTGTTACCCCATGGTAGACGATGAAAAGGCAAGTGACAGTGAGAGCAACGGAGGAAGAGGGGGGCAAAGTTGCTTTTATAGCTAACTCACTCTTGCAATAATGACAATAATCCATTCGTTAGGGCAGACCCCTCATGACCTAATCACCTCTTATTAGGTCCAACTTCCAACACTGTTACATTGGGAATTAAGTTCCCAGCACAGGAACTGTGGGGGACACATTAAAATATAGCAACCACCAAGACTTTTCGACGTCTATCGGGCACAAGGTCTAAGTTGACTTTGATACCTAAGGACCCAAAGTGTAATTATAGTCCCTCATTTAGAGGGGAGGCTTATGAGAACCATGTAGTAAATTGAGGCCTAGCTAAAATCCAGCTCATAGTGTGGCTTCTCGCTCTATGAACACACCTAGTCATCTTTTCTTTACTTGGCAGTTAGAGTAACCCCCATATTGGGTACCTGGTTTACTCAGTAAGAGATATCATAATGGGAAAGGGCAAATGTAAATTTCTAAAATTTCCCCCCTTTTGCCAAGAGAGTAAATCAAAATCAATATTGTACCCTAGGGAAAATGGCAGCGATGCCACCATAAAGACCTAAAAGAGGTAGGTTTGCTAGTTGTTATCAGATTTCCATTTAATTCTTTAGTCTGGCTCCTGCATAACTTGATTAATGTTGGAGCATGAACTTAGAATATATATGAGGGCTGGCTGGAAAGTATCCAGCCATGTAACTGGTCTCATTATATTAACAACGGCTGGATACTTTCTGGACACCCGCCATATAAAAGTAGAAGCACTGATTGCAGCTGCTCTGTTGGATGTACTGTTATTGCTAGAGCAGATTAATAAGGTCTCAGGTATACGGTATATAGCCACCTATTGGTGAATGTATTCTTTTTCATTCCAATTAGAAAAGAGGATCAGGAACAGTTCACATTAACATGACCATGTGTTTGGAATTTCCAGAGCTAGTTTCTGTTAGACCCTCCAAGACATAAGGTTGGAATTGCTCAGCAGAAGCCTATTGAAGATGAAAATAGTACAGATGCATTCACGCTTGAGCAGGGCCAGAGTACATAAACTTTTAGCCCCGAATCCCACATCACCCACTACAGTTGTATCAGTGCTTCCCCTTTGGCTTACACTTACAGTCATATGGGACATCCTGTATGACCAGCTGAAAGAAGAGGGGAAAATTGAGCTTATTTTATGGATGGGTCAGCTTGAAGCATGGGCGCAAGCTGAAAGTGGACAGCACTGCATTCCAGTCACAATCAGGGCTCACCTTGAAAGACCATGATGAGGACAGAGCTGTGAGCAGTTCACCTAGTCATCCACTTTGTATGGGAAGGAAATGTCCCAAGATGAGAATATCTACAGATTCCTGAGCAATAGTCAATGACCTTGCCATGTGATCAGTGGCCTGGAAGAAAAAAGACAGTAATATCAGAAACAAGGAGGGGTAGGGTAGAGGTATGGACATATGACAGTGGGCTCAAAGTGTGAAAATTTTTTTCAATCACATGTTATCACAAACTAGCATTCCCCCGCAGAAAAGCACTGAACAACCAAAGGAAAAAAACCAATTCTACCAGTGACATTAGCCAGGCTTTTTCATTGGCCACTCCATTACTGACAATGTAATCACATGAACAGGGTGACCATGGTGGCAAGAGACAAAGGCTATACATGGACCCAAAAGAAGGGAATCCCATTTACCAAAGCTGGTTTAGGTATTGTTGCTCCTAAGTGTCCAACTCATCAGCAGTAAAACCAACCTGAGCCCCTGATAAGGCTATTCTTTAAGAAGACCAACCAGCTACTTAGTGGCAAGTTGAAGACATCAGGCACTTTCTCTCCTGAAAGTAGTGGTGGTTTATCCTCACAAGGATAGATGCCTATTCCAGGTATAGGTTTATATTTCCTGTCTGTAGAGCATCAGCCATCATCATTACCCAAGGACTAATGGAATGACTGATCTATAGACATGGAATACCATACTGCATGGGCATTAACCAGAGAAGGAGGTGTAGGATTGAGCCCACGACCATGTGATTCACTGGTCATCACATATACCCCACCATCCAGAGGTAGCCAGCTTTGTAGAATGTTGGGAAGGCCTTCTAAAGGCACAGCTGAAGTGCCAGCACAGAGGGAACATGCTGAAGGATGGAGTGCCAACTCTAGGATGCAGTGTATTTTTTAATTCAAGAGCATTCTATGGTGCAATTTCTTCAATAAGAAGGGTGCATGAGTCCAGGAACCAAGTTGTTGAAGCAGGAGTGGCTACGCTCACCATCATTCACAATGACCTACTGGGACATTTTGCATTTCTCATACTTGCAATTCTGAGCTCTGCCAGGGATGGAGGTCTTGGCCCCCAAAGGGAAAATACTCTTGCCAGAGACATAGCAAGGGTCCATGCCATTGAACTGTAACTTAGGGCTGCCCACAGGGAACACTCAACATCTCATGCTCAGGAACCAGCAGGTGAAATGATACCAACACAGATAATTCGCCCTGCTCAGAAGAAGGAGGTCAGGCTGCTTTTACACAATGGTGGCAGGTAGAAATATCTGTGCAGCCCAAGTGATTCATTTGGGGGCCTCCTTGTCTCACTTGCCACATTGCAACTATAAATAAAAATTTATAGCGATCTGGACTATAAGAAGGTATTAGTGATTAAGAATTCCCAGTTCTCCAGACAGAAGGTTTGGATCATACGAACAGGTAAGCCACCAGGACCTGCCAAGGTTATAGCTGAGGGTGAGGAAATAGAATGGCTAATGGAGGAGGGGGGAGTACCAGTTGCTGCTCTGAGACTGAGTGTGGCGACAGGTGCTGTAGTTCATTTTACTAACCTTCTGCATTCCCTTCGGGAAGCAAGGACCATAGGAACCTTAGAGAATCTGCTCCTCAAACATGTGTAAGTTAGATCTGCAAAAAGGCAACGGTGAATTATGGTGTCTCAGAGAGTGTGCCCTTGTGGACCTCCAAATACAGTAAGTGAGTGTGATTTCCCAAGGGACCCAGATGCTGGTCTTTGAAATCCATGAGTATGGCAAGGATGCTAGGCAGGTTCGTTCCTGGAAGACATGGAACTCCTCTGATGGCCTGAGAACTGCCCAAAGGCTAAGTTGAACTTTCCTTATCCTGCGAGGTGGTGAGGATGTTTTCACGCTACTTTCTCTGCCTCTCTCTTTCCTGCAAGGTCAGTCTGGCATGCCTGTCTGATGGTTCTCCAGCCTTTCTCTGCTCTTTCATCATCTCTCTCACTGGCATTTTCCCTAATAAAATCCTTGCTTGTATAATCCTGTCTTGGCAAATGTTTCTCAGAACACTCAGAATAACACAGTATTTCATAGAATCACTTGGAGGATTAACCACGTTCCTGGCACATTGTAACATATACATGTATGTGCATGTGTCTGTGTGAGTGTGACAGGTTTGGCCATATATGACATATTAAGGTGGGTTTAAAAGGTAGTGTTTTAGTTTTTAGTTTTAGTTTTTTTATTTACCCAGAGCTTAAGAGTTAAACTTTCTTAAGCAAGCCTGTTGTCAATTTTCTGGTCTTGCAAGTAAACTTTTTGGAAGGAAATAAAAGGAACTTTTGATAGATAAAAGTAAGATCAAGGCTTAAAATGTTTAAGAACAGAGAACAGTAGATCCCCAAAAAAGATTCCTTAATTTTTCCCAAAGTTATAGGGACAAATATTCTTCAAATCTTTTACCAATTGAATTAACCAATCCTAATGGCTTCATCATCAACAGGATTTATACCAATACAATACAATCTTCAATGACATTACTTTCAATCTTATGATTGAATATCTTGTTCGATGCTCCTCAAGTCTGTAATTGTCTTTTCTTTTTACTAGTTCTTCATGTTTCTATTGGGATTTGCACACATGAAGACTACACTGAGAGGTTTCCTTGTTTTCTATGTTATTTAAAAATTTTTTGAGAACAAAAACAATTTAAAATGTAGCCTTATCCCATCCCTAAAGTATGAGGGTCACTTGACAAGGTTCTGGTCTACATATTAATATGCCAGTGTGAATGTATATTCCATCAACATTCCTAACACTCTTGCCTCTCTGAAGGAATTTCATGATTCTAGATGCTTTCTGGGTCATTTTGTAGATTCAGAGCCACTCGAGATCTACATCAGGGTTTTAGTTTTTGAGAACACCAAGATGATGACACTAATCTTCACAATAGGAACCAAACTTTAACGACTTTCTCTTTCATCTAAGTTTGCATGCTGGGATTCACTATTATTGTGCCTCTTCAATAAAGAATTTCTAAGAACTGATAATGTCCAAACTCCAAAGAAATTAAGCAATAATGTTGACCGACAACATTATCATTGATAATCATTGTAGGCAAGGAAACTTTTAGGCCAAAGCATATGGTGGTGCCTATTGGAATGGATACTTCCATCATGGTAAAGTTTTCAGACTGGTGAATAATTTCTGAGTGTCTTGATTTATTTAATGAGTCTGCAAGATGGCTTTAATTATTAAGGCCTAAATGCTGTGGAAACTGCCTTCCATTTGGTTGCTGTTTATTTCTGATTTTTTTCATATCATTGTTTTCAGTGAATTTGGATGAGAACGAAAAATCTTTTAAAATGTTATGGCATATGGTTTCAACTTGCCAACCTATGGGCAAATTGTGATTTTACTCAGCCAACTTGTAGACTTGCACATTTCCAAGAGGACAGCCTCTGGAAATGGTATATTCTGTTACTGGAAGGCAATTCTGCCCTGAGGATAGGGCAGGAGAAGTGAGTAGAATTTCACCATATCTAAGAGGACTGCTTACTTTCCACTTGAATGAACCCAGTTAGACTTAATGGGCCTAGTGACTAATTCTGAACAGATGTCAAGTTGACTTAAATGACTCAGGCAAAGAGTACCAAAAGGACGTAAGACACAAAATAGCTAAATTTTAATGAAGGAAGACATATGTAGAGGATTTGAAATCTGCAACATTTTTCACTGCCTTGGTCAAATAAACTGTTGCTGCTTTGTGCTCCCAGAACATTTGTTATCACGTTGACATGGTATTAGTTTAAAGTCAGGGGATTTGGTTCTATATTCTAAGTATTTTTCTTGTAAAACAGGTAAATCCAAAGTCTCATTATTCTTTCTAGTGATAGAGGAAATTTATACCTATTATGAAAGAACTTTTACTCTTAACTGCCTGATCAGATGCGAAAAACATAAAACATAAATGGAAAAATAAAATAGCAGTGATTTTGCTAACATTTGCTTTACTAAATTTTCTGATGTACATTCTCATCTTAGCACAGATACAGATAACTCATTTAATGTCAAGACCCAATGACCCACAGGAAGAGAAATTGAATAAAGCCACGTAAGGAAAAATATCTAAAGAATCAGAAAAGACACTTCTCACAACACACACACACACACACACACCCAAACACATACTTGCAATTTCAGGGTTGGGTAGGGAATCACTTGGATATACAAAAGTGGAGTTATAAAATGAATGGAGCTACGAAAAAAAAGCAAAGTTTTTACTCATGTCATGTATCCATTGAAATTACATTCACGTACCTGTGTGTGTAAATGTGTAATATTGTAAAATGTGTAATGTTTAAAAACAACAATGTCCTACCTAATATTTGGAGAACCTTGCATTCTTTAGGAACATTCTTTCAGAACAATAAAACAGCTTCCCTGCACTTTCAATATAGTCACTGCCTTTGAGAATGCTTTACCTAATGCTTCTTCTTACTCTAAAACAGATATGGTCTTCGTTAAGGGAACATGGCACTTGGTGACGTTGTAAAGTCACACTGTGTTTTACCACCATTGTTTTAAATTGCCCCTTTGCCTGTGCTTGTTGCACAGGCCAGTGCACGTTAAGGCTGAGGTCTGTCATTAGGCACCATCTGCTTGGGTCGGAAGCCAGTTCTGCTACATCCCTCACTGCCGTGCAGAACTTACATGATCTTAAATGACAACTGCTCAATGAGTTATGTTTTCCTTCTCAGGAAATAACATTTATTTTTATTTTTATTTATTTATTTTTTTAGAGATGGGGTCTCGCTCTGTCACCCAGGCTGGAGTGCAGTAGCCTCATCACAGCTCACCGCAACCTCAAACTCCTGGGCTCAAGCGATCTTCCCGCATCAGCCTCCTAAATTGATTACAGGCATGAGCCACCATGGCCGGCCATTTTATTTTGAAAAATATGTATAACTACAATTTTTATTTCAGGGAATATAGAAAAAAGTAACAACAATACTATTCTTCATATTTTTAGACATTTTATGAAACAACTAGTTATTTCAGACTCATGTATTAGAGAATAAGTAAATATATTTCTATGACATTGAATAAAAGCTAAGGAAAAACTTAATCTCTTTTTTCTGTACCCACATTACAATGCAAAAGTTAATTAGAAAGTTAAAGGAATTTGAAAATCTTAGAGATGATTTGTGGGGACAAAGAAGGAGAAAATAATAAGAGCCTGTGATTTCCACAATCTAAAATGTAATGAATATTTTTGTGTATTTTCCTCCAATCTTTTTTTTTCTGAATAATATGTCTTACATAATTAAATTAAATTAGATCAATTTATATTGAATTTGGTATTGGAATATTACTAATTTTACATCAAATTCTCTTTGGGGTCATAATGGCATGAATATCTGGCTATAAGAATGTTTTTATAACATTTTAATATATTTATTTGCAATAATTTGAATAGAAATGAAAATCCACAAATCTGTGTTTTAAGATCTACTTAGTCAAAATAGAAATTATTTTAAAAACATTAAGATAAAATATAAATGAGTATCTTTATCACATGAAATGATTTCCAGATGCTGAGAGCAAAAAAACTGATGAATAAGACTAAAATGACTGTTTTGCAAAAAGTTAGCTTAAACAAACTAAAATGACATGCAACACAATGGGGACATACTTTTTGGTTTCCTTAGTTACCAATGGCTCTGATAAATAACCATAGAATGTTGGATAAGGACATGAACAGGAATTTCAAAAAAAGAAATAAATTCCAAATTGGTTAAATAAATTCATATTTATTGAACCTTTGTAAATTCATAAAATACTAAATAATACCCTAAACTTTAAGAAACTCAAATTAATTATAGTACTGTTTTTAAAAGCAAATACTCTGGAGCCAGAAAATCAGACAATCTATGGAAAATCTCAACTCAAAAACCTGGCTGGTTTTGTGACCTTAGACCAGTCACTTAAACTTTCTGTGCCTTAGTTTCTTCATCTGGAAAATGGAGAGAGTAAAAATTCATTGAATTGTTTGGGGGATTAAATTAATAGTTAACCTTCGTAAGCATTCATGTGAAATTTAGCACACAGTAAGTACTGCATATATGTTATTTATTAATATTATGTTGCATTTTATCTACTATAATAATAAATATTGGAGAGATTGATCATACTCTGTATAGGTAAAGATGAAGGAATACAGCACTCTCATATTTCACTATCTTGGAAATTAGTGCTTTTTTTGAATAGCAATTTTGAATGCATATGCATTTTCACCTCCAGATAGTCATCTCAAAAAATGATAATAAACTTATATGCATATTTATAGAAAGACACAACAGGGAATGTCCAAGGAAATATTCACTAAAGCATTGTTTGTAATAGCAAAACTGTAGAAATAAAATTTGAGTATGTTCCTATAGGGCACTGATTTAAAAAGCTTTTGTGCATCCATACAATGAAACTTTACACAGATAGTGGGAAATATAGATCTATGTGTAAATACTGGAATGATACCTAATATATTACATGGAAAGGGAAGTTGCAGAACAGTTCATATACTGTATTGACATTTATGTAGAAGAACACACTCATAGATTTATACTTAAATATTGAGATAAAAATGCCTAGAATAAGAAATGATAGACTAGTCATAGAGATTACCTCTTTGGAGTAGTGTACCCCCCATAATATTCTGAAATAAAAAAAAATTCACTTTATATCTGTTTATGACAAAATTTTTTATAATGAACGTGTTACTTTGATAATAAAACTAGAAAGCTTGTTGTCTTTAAAAACATGGAGAAACAATAAATAAATTAAGTCTGTCTGTCCTAGATTCATTAGGGAAAAAAAGTAAAAAATAAAATTTACCCAAGGTTAAACTGAGAGCAAGCTACAAATTTTAGTGTCAATTTCTTTTTCTCTCTTATCTTTTTTGGTATTTCTCTATACACATAATACATTTATTAGCCAACTGCTGAGTGCAGTGGCCTTCCAAATAGTTTGCATCAGAATCAAACACGTGTTTCCACAGAATAAAAATAGATCGGTTAAGAATCCACAAAAGACTCCTACTTTTGTACTTTTATAAAAACAAGCCTGCTAGGAAATTATCTGAGGGCCACCCAAGTCTGGGAAGCACTTCTACAATGGAAAAGGAATGGGCTGGTGTAAGAGATGTTTTTTATCCTGTGTCTGACAACTGACAACTAGTAGGTTTGTAACCTTGAAGCGTCACATTAAACCTCTGAGAACTCAGGTTATTCATCTAGAGAATTAAAATCTCAAAACAGATGAATTCCTAGGTCTCTTTTAATGCTTCTATGGGGCATAGTATATAGGCAGTTAGTAATTTTTAAAAAATTAAGTTGCAGTGTTGAATTTTTTTCAAAACTTAGAAAAAAATTATCAATGCCCTCAATTGTACATAAATAGGTACAAGCAATTTGGCAATGCATATATTGATAAATAGCCATAAACCATTCTTGCCATTGAGCCTGTGCTGAGAATTTATCTTAGCAAATACTTAAATTATAAGATATGCATTTGTATGATGCATATATTTGATACATATGTGCAATATACATTGTATATATATATAAAAAATTATTTGTTGTATTATTGATAATGGCAAAATTTGAAGGGAAAATTTGTTTGTTTAACATTTCAAAAAAATTTATGATGATGAATCGACCTAAAAAGTTCCTATGCAGCATTGTAAATATAGTAATGAAAGGAGTGGAGAACTATGGAAAATGTTCAAAATATGTCAAATGAGAAAAACAATTCACAAAAATGTGACACATTTGCAACTACATAAAATGTTCAGGGGACTTTTTATTTTCAGTTGAAGAAGTAGTAAATTACTTATATATGTGAGCCTCAACTTTAAACAAAATTACTTAGTTACTATCTTACATTCAATACATAGTAATATATTTAAAGATTTAATTGTAACATCAGATGTTTAATTTGAAAATGTAGGAAGTATATACGAATAGAGGGATTGGATTTCATATGATAGCTGTTTGGGAAAATGTCCTCTCTTTTTGCTAGAAAAGATTTTTGAGAGCAGGTGGAGTAGGCAGAATTCTAAGATGCCCCCTAAGATTCCTGGCCCTTGCTGAGTGTACACATTGTATAATGCTGTCCCTTTCAGTGTGGGTGGGACATTTGAACATGATGGGTCAGTCTCTCCCTCCTTATGGTAAGTAATATAAGACTGTCTTAGCCGACTGGACAAAGAGATTCCCAATGAAAGGAATTCTCTTACTGGGCTTGGAAAACTAAGCTGCCACTTTGTGAGAGGAGGGGACAATTTGGTCAGGCTTTGAGGTTGGCTTCTAGGAGCTAAGAGTGACCCCTGGCCAACAGCTGGCAAGAAAACAGGAAACAGTCCTCCAACTCTAAGGAACTGAATCCTATCAATAATCGGTGAATTTGGAAGAGGACAATGAGCTACAGATGAGAACACAGCTCAGCCCCACCTAGATTTCAGCCTGCTGAGATCCTGAACAGAGGAACTAGCTCACTCACACCTGCACTCCCGTCCCATGGAAACTGTACGATAACACATTGTTGCTGTTTTAAGCAGCTAAATTTGTGGTAATTTGTTATGCAGCATGGGCATGACATCTTCTCATTCTTTGAAGGTCCCACAGGGTCTAGAACACTGTACTTATATTTGTGACTAAATGCTTGTTCAGTGAATAAATACATAAATGCCCAACTCTGACTTCTAAACTGACTTTTGGATATTTTACAATAAGATATAAGGTCCTTCTAGCTAAGTCCTTCCTATGACTCATAAGCACACCCCCCAAAAAATCATTAAAATCATCACTTAAATCCAAGGTGAAAAAAACACTAAGAAATGAAAATAAAGAACTGAGATTCATTTCCATAAATCACCTGAGAATTTTTTTTGCTTTATTATATTATAGTCATATCAAGTATTTTAGAAAGGAAATGGAGAAAGAATTATGAAATATATCTTTGGTTGATTAAATAGGGGAGAATATCCGGTAAATTAAATGACACATTCACAGGAGACTAAAGCTTATTTGTTTTCAATAATATCTGGTTAAAGAAATATTATAAAATGATGCTATACTTCCTGTTTTCTTGATAACAACTAAACCCAAAACATGAAGTCAATCACATAAATCTATTCAACTTCCCAATCCTACTTCCATCACTTTTTAGCACGAGAATACATTTTAACTTTTAATCAGCTTATTGAAGAATTTCAATATGACAAAGCATAAATAAGAAAAAGCTTGATTTGTTATAATCCCTGCTCCTCAGCTGTCTCATATTGAACCCTATTTCTTGTTGAGTACCCGTTTTCTCAATAGCATCTTGGCTAAATTCTAGAACTTTTTGCACACTTTTGGTTGTTTGAACATTTTTCATTATGGTATTGAAGGTCACTTTTATGCATATTCTATATGTACTTTTCATTCTTGCAATATTTCAACATTTCTTTTATCTGACTCCCCCCGGCTATAAATCCAAGCAGCATCCCTTTGTTACATGCACCTCCACTCTCCCCCATTTGCCCAATGCTGCAGTAATCCTCGAAAAATGTAGGCTATTGTTGCCTGCTTCCCACTCCATCACAAACACACCCTTAATGGTCAGCTATCACAGTGTCCGTATTCCTCTTGAGAACCAACAGCTCAATGTTGCAGTGAGGGAGTGGAAGATGTCATTCCTGGTTTCCCCTTTGCTTGGCGAGCCCCACCTAGCATCTCTACCAGTTATTTCCTTTACCTGAGTAGCAAATGGGTATATCCGAAAGTCCTCCGGTAATACGAAGTCCAGCCTGGTGAAGAAAATTCCATCTTCTCTTCCTTGTATGCACACCCAATCTTCAAGAATGAGTCAGCTGGAATTTCCTTCCCTTGTATCTACTGAAAAACTCTTGCTCCATGAAAAACGCATGTTCTGGAAAGTCCAATGACCTTGGCAACTTCCTGTAATATTGCCTGGGGTAGGTGGGATTGCAGGTTGGGGAGGTAATGATTCCTGAAAATGTTCACTCACTAAAATAGAAATGGATGTTATTAATGCGTGTTACTCTCACCACTTGCTTTAGAAGCAGTTCCTGGAAACAGGAAAACATCATGTTGCACCTTCCATTTCTAGTTTGTTCCAGGACTTGCCATAAACCAGTAATGTGCTTTATAACCAAACTGTTTATTTAATTATCCACAGGCAAATGAGTCAGATTTCTTAACATTTGTATTGAATCATAAAAGCATAGCCATAAAGACTTGTCACATGGTAGCAGATACTAAGTCATATTTAGTGTTGCCCTGACTGAGGGTAATAGAAAGTGCACATTAACTAATTGTTAATAGATATTTCCTTTTTGGAGTTAGAGGAGAAATAACATTGACAGGTAGTCTCTCTGTTTATTTGCAAGTTTAAAAGAACCATAGAATAAAGGAAAGACATTAGTTACAAGGGGAATATGACAACTGAATTGCACAGAATGAACTGGGCTATAATATTAGAATGGGACCAGTAGTGAAACCAACTTGAGGCTTAGCCACGGGAGTAATAAGTTAAAGAATTCTTTTTTTCCCTGTCCACAGATGGCACTGGCTCTATCAATTTGGGCAGGATTTTGCCTGTAGGTGCAGCATTTTGCCAGTAGGGCAGATGGGGAGATAGAGAGCCTGGTATAAGGCTACCTTATGCATAAGGTACATGGAGAACTTGAAATTCAAATTAATCAAAAAACATTTGTTGAGCACCTATTCTGAACAATAAAAACTCCTATTGTACCATCATTTGAGACCTTTAATTTCAGTAAGATTTTCATTATTTACCTACCAATTTGCTAATGTAACTTTTAATTATTCATCAGCTACTATCAACTAGGTGCTGTGCTAATCCAAAACTACTTTATCCTTACTATGGTCACTTTATCATGAAATACATTATTACTATTATTATTATTAGTGTATTTTTACTACTACTATACTATTAAACACCGTAGTTATAAGAGAACATTCTAAGCTTCATCATTCTCTGAGGAACTAATAATAATTCCTGGGTAATTAGTGTGAATTTTTGACTGCATTTAAATATAAACACACAGTCCTCACATCTAATATGAGATACTCATGACTCAAATTTTTCTCTGTTATGAGTGGGAGACATACTATGTTATAACATGCCTTGAGAATTATATTGAGAATACATGCCTATTCTCAATATAAGCCACAATCATAAGACATGATAAAAAATCACTAGTATGTCTAATACTCAAATGTTAAGTGATAAACTCCCTTAGTAATTGTATTCCTTTGATCTGATATCACCATGAAAATGCCCATGTAGACTTCCTACAACCTCTGTACTACTGGTTTGTAATTCTCTGCTGTGGCTAATATATCAAGATCTTGACACTTACATATATTTGTGTTCATCTGAACTCTTTCCACATGCCCCCCAAAAATAAAACATACATCCCTATAACTCTGTCTCTGGGAAGTGGAGCTCTTATTATTTCTGAAAGATTATTTCCTGCTAGGGGAAGATCATGAACGCACATGAGGATGAACCATATGGTTCTTTGAAATAGTAGGCACACAGAGAAGAGGGAAAGACTTTCAGAACTGATACCTTTGATGTCTAGAGCCTGCCCAGAAGGATGAGGACAATACCCTCTCTAACAATCTTGTTAAATGTCTACTGGCAGAAGTAGCAATGTCAAACAAAAATGTATTTTATATTTGTGTTTTTAAATTGGAATACATGTCAACTTTTGCCACTTTTATATTCTCAGGAGTGTTTTAAGAAGGGTTGCTGAGGGGAGTTAATTTAATAATGGACACACTGCCCCAGCAGTCAATCTGGTCATCTGTCATGTTGCCAGCAAGGCAGTGGATTATTTCAAGTCCAGGAAATAAAAAGGACAGGAAAAATATGATTAAATTGGCCATTATGAAATTTGGCTGAGACCTGAGAACATACGCCTTTACTTTTATATTAAGTGACAGAGGACCTGGAAAATAATAAGCTTATTGCCTTGAATGTAAACTGTGTGAAAAGATGGGACTTTGAGAAATTATTTAACCATTCCTTCATATTGATAAATAATATTTACCTCCCCCAAATTTATTTTTACCTTGATCTAATCCATTCCTCATACAACAACAATGATAAACTTAAGAAGTATGTTAGAGTTGATGCACAGAATCATGGAGTAAATTATAATTACAGCAAAAAAAGTAATAAGAATAATAAATCCCCAGTTGACAGAAATAAACAGGAAACAAAAACCAGCATAATCAGAGGTCAGCTGATGTCGTTATAGAAGGCCCAAGGGACTTACAGAGGTCATCTGACCATTAGTCACAGAAGAATGCAAAACCTTGAGTACTTGTAAGCCATAAGCCGGGAATTGTAACTATGACCCCTGTATTAACAGAGACACTGAGTGCTGCACCATCAGTAGAACAAAGCCACCTACCAGTCCAGGAAGTTAACAAGCTGCCTGGGTACTAGGTGTTAAAAAAAAAAAGAGTATCTCGTAAATAGTAGGATTATTTAATCATATGACTGTGTTTTGTGCACATTAATGTAATTTTATACAAACAATGAGTTCTCTGAAAGCAAAATTAAATGTAAAATTGTTTTGGGGCCAGTGAGTACTTTGGTGTGCATGGTAGAAGCAAACACAAAACTAGTCTGAAAGGTCTTTCAAAGGTCAGGTCTTGGATATTTTCATAGAGGAAAACAAGCCATGTAGCAGATAAAGTGGTAACAAATATGCAGATAATATAAGAAAACAATCTTCCATGAATGTGAGCAAGCAGACCCAACATGCCAGAGGATTTGATCCCAAGAACTTCAACATGGATGAAAAATTAAAACCAAAACCAAAATCAAAACCAAAAACCACACAACTACTATATATAAAATTCTTAAAGATATAGGAGGGAATAAAAAATTCCAATAAAGGAAAATAGACACAATTAGCAAAGAATACTATGGTTTAAGATAGAACTAGCACTTCCTCAATCAAAACAAATACAGTAACTGACATAAAAACATTCGTGAATGTGTTAAAGAATACATACAAATAAAGTAAGAACTACTAAAATTTAGGATAGATTTTAGGAAATTACTCAGAATTCAGTCAAAAGAGGTAAAGATATAGACACTATATGGAGACAACCATAGGAAGAATAGAATAAGAATACTCAACAAAAGTCTAATAATAGTTTGAGCAGGAGTGAGTAAAGACAAATGACTAATAAGTAATATGCAAAGAATTTTTAAAGAATTAACTAAGTACATAAATACTTAGATAAAATGTTAGGGTAAGTAAAGATAAATCTACCTCTAGACACAGTGTTGTGAAACTGTAGAAAGCCAAGAACAAGGAGGCGGCAACTGGAGGGGAAAAGCAGATTCCCTATTAAAGAATAATGACTAGATAGAAACTAGATTTCCTAACACAGCAAGACTGGGTAGGAACTAGCAGAAAACTATCTCCAAAGTGCTGAAGGAAAGTAACTGTCAATTTAGGTAGATAACTAAGCTATAATTCAATGTTCACAGTGTGTGGTGGAAATAAAGACATTACACATAAAAATTAGAGATCTTTCCAATTCTAGGTACTTACCAAAAAAAGTAGTAAATTGTGCTATACTTAAGAAAGAAGAAAGAAAATTAACCCCACAATTTTGGAGTATAATAAAGAAAAAATTGTGAATTAAGAAATTATTAATAGTAGTTAAACATAAAATTAAATTATCATTGACTCAAGAAAACAAAGACAATATTAACTATTTTGGAGAATTAATAACAAGCCGGGTTAATACAAGGCTATACTAACAAGAAAAATGGTAGTTGGGTAATCAAAAATGTAGTATTCTGAATTCTTGATATTATTTGGGAGAAAGCTGGGGATGGTGGTTGATGGTATACTTTGTAAAGTCAAATGTACATATTAAATATTTAAGATAATTATTTGAAATAATAAAAAATTTTACTCCAGTACATAACAAATAGAATTTTAAAAAAGCACTTAAATCAACAGAAGGCAGGAAAGGTGAAAAAATAAAAGAAAAAGATTAAATAAGGTTATAATATGGTAGACACTAATTTAAAAGTATAAAATATCCATATCCAAATAAATGGAAAAGTATAAAGTTTAGCTTCATACAGTAGAAGGAATAGAAGGTCATAACAAATCTATAACAACAAAATAAATAGAAATGCTAATTAAAAACTTCCCACACAGAAAATTTGAGTCATATGACTTCTCCAATGAATTCCACCTTATCTTTAAAAAATAATTAAAATCAATCCTTTACAACCATTTCCAAAGAATGAAAGAAGAGGAGCAATTCCATATTTATTCTATGAGACCAGCATTACCTTGATACCAAAACCAAAGACATCATAAGAAAAAACCATAGACCAATATTTCTTATGAAAATTTAGGCAAAATCCTAAACAAAATACTACCAAACCAAATCCAGGAGTATATAGAAAAAATTATAAACCTTAAATAAAAAGGATTTAATCCAGAAATGCAAAGTTGGTTTAATATTTGAAAATGAATCAATGTAATATACCATATTAGTATAAAGAGAAAAAAAGAAACATAATCATCTTTATGGATGGAGAGCAAGTGACTTAGTCTTAAACAGAAATTTATTTCTCACAGTTCTGGAGGCTGGGAGGTCCAAGATCAAGGCATCAGCGAGTTAGATTGTATGGGAAGGACTGCATCCTCCAGAAGGGATGAACATTATGTCCCCAAGTGGCAGAAAGTGGAAGGACAAGAGAGCTGAACACTATGGAAAGCCTCTTTTATAAGGTGCTTAATACCATTCATGAGAGGTGGAGCCCTTATGACCTAATCACCTCTTAAAGGCCCCACCTCTTAATACTATCACAATGGCAAAACCTGAATTTTGAATGGGACACATTCAAATCATAGCAACAAGAATTTGACAAAATCCAACACCATTTCATGAATAAATAAAAAAAAGAAACCTCAATGAACTAACAAGAGAAGTTAACTTCCTGAATCCAATAAATGGTACACAAAACCCAAACATGACATTGCACATCATGGTGAGAGACTGAATTCTATTCTCCTAAGATCAAAAACAAGGCAAGGATGTCTGTTTTGCCACTGCTACTCGTTATTGTACTAGAAGTTCTAGCCATGGCAATTAGGCAGAAAAAAAGAAAAGAAAAAAAAAGAAAGAAATGGCATCCAGATGGGAAAGGAGGAAGCACAATGTTCTTTTCAGATGCCATGATTTTGTATAGAGAATCCTAATGAATGAATAAAAAATATTTAGAACTAATGAATTAGTTCAGCAAGTTTGCAAGATACAAGGTCAATATACAAAAAAACCAGTTGCATTTCTACACATCAGTATAAACAATCTGAAAATGCAATTTTAAAATTTCATTAACAATAGCATCAAAAAGACTAAAATATGAATGAGAGCATGTGGTATTTACCTTTCTGTGCCTGGTTTATTTTATTAAACGTAATGTCCTCCAAGCTCACCTATGTTGCCACAAATGGCAGAATTTTTTTTTTTACTAAATAGTATTCCATTGTGTATACATACCACATTTTCCTTATCCATTCATCTCTTGTTGGAAACTTAGGTTGATTCTATATCTGATCTCATAGAAGTAGCGAGTAGAATATTGGTTACCAGAGGCTTGGAAGGGGAGGAGACAGGAGTGATACCCAGAGGTTGGTTAATGGCTGCAAAGGTACAGCTAGATAGGAAGAATAAGTTCTAGTGTCTATAGCACTATAGGGTGACTATAATAAACAACAATTTATTGTTTATTTTTTAAAAGACCAAAATAATTAAGGGTAAATTTAACAAAAGATTTGAAGACTTATATATTGAATGCTAAAAAACACTGTTGAAGGAAATTAAAAACGGTCAAAATAAATGGAAAGTCATTCCATACTCATGAATAAGGATGACAATATTGTTACCATATCACTCCCCTAATCAGTCTATAGATTCAAGATAATCCTTATTTGAAAAAAAAATGCAAGAAATTCAGAATAGCCATAATAATCTTGATAAAGAAAATCAGTGTTGTAGGACTCAAACTTCCTCATAGCAAAACTTACTAAAATACTATAGTAATCCATAATCAAGACAATGAGGTACTGGAATGAGGATTCCAATATAGATTAATGAAATAGCATTGAAATTAACACTTATATGTATTGTTATGTAAGTTATACATATATGTGTTAATATTTATTATTATATAACAGCAAGTCATTATTGTATATGATTTTTGATAAGTGTTTCAAGACTATTCAATGGGGGAAAAATAGTCTTCTCAACAAATTGTGCTGGGACAATTGGATATCCATAAGCAAGTAATAAAGTTGGACCCCTTTTTCAACATATGCAAACATTAACTCAAAATTGATCAAAAACCTAAATGTAAGAGATAAAACTGTAAAACTCTTAGAGAAAACATTGGAGTAAATGTTCAGTGTTGAGTAAAACACTGAACTCTTGAAATATGTTCTTTCATCACAAAAATATTAAATGAGAAACCAAGAACAATTACATATCTGAAAAATCTCAAATATTGGAAAATTAAAGAACATAAATCTTAGAAGCCTACGGGAGAAAGAAGAAAATCACAAGATACTATAGAATACTTTAATCTGAATGATAATGACAATAAAATATATCCAAATTTTTGAAATACAGCAAAATCAGAGTTTAGTAAAGAATTTATAGCTTTGTATGTATATATTAAAATGAAAAACGTTTCAGTCAATGATCTAAATTTCCACCATAAGAAGTTTGAAAAAGAGTAGTGAATTAAAGTAAAAATTAGTAGACAGCAGGAAACAATATAGAGGAGAGAACAATGAAACCACAAACAGATAAATAATACACAACTAACAAAACCCAAAACTAATTTTTTGAAAATATTAATAAAACTGATAACTTGTAGTAAGGCTGAACCAAAAAGGACCAAAGGACAAATAATCAATAGTAACGACCGGAGAATCAACACGCGTGAACCACTGCTTCCTATGCTGCCTTCTCTTTTGAGAACTCATCTGTCTTGCTAGCGCTCCACTCTCTTCTGACATAAGTTGTGTGCTGGTAACCCTGCTGCATGTGCTCTGGTATAAAATAATTGTTAGCAAGTACTTTGTAAGTTTCAGCTACTAACGCCTGATGACTTCAGTAGATGAAAACAATCAGAGCTGCTTTCTTGGTTATTGTTTCATCAAGGAAGCCTTTCAAGTTGTGATTGATTTGCTGACTCATTGACAAGACGAGACAAATGAAACAGAAAGAACAATTCATTTGCTGTTAATCACAGAATGAATGAGGTGAGAAACAGAGTTAAGTAGATGGGATGGAGGTGAGGCAAAGGATGTATTACAGCTACAAAGATTTACCATATTATTTTCATTTAGTGTATGTGTTTGCTTTGAGACAAATAACCCAAATGAGCCAGTGGTGAGTAAATTAGACTGTTATGACATCTCCAGGATAAGAACAAAACAAAACTAACTCCTGGCTCTTTCTATACCCGTCTATTAAATAGTTTCTTCCCTCTTAAAGATAGTCCTTTAAAAATGACTTGGCTATGCTCATGTCTTATCACCTCCCAATCTTCCTTAACCTATTCCAATAAAATTTTCATTTCCATCACTTCATTGAAATACCTAGCACTTTCATCTTGGTCACACATTTCTAAGTATAATACACAACTCTGACACCTTACTTGTTCTCTCAGTATTGCACACACAAAAAATTGTTTTCTGTGAGACATTTTCTTTCAGGAAACCACTTCCCTTGGTTTCTGTTAAACTGGCTGCTCCTTTCTATCCTCCTTGACCTGTACATATTATAGTGCCCAGGAATCAGTCATTAAACTTTGTGAAAGGTGGTCTTACTAACAACCTATCAAACAGAGGAAAATAAACTATCAAACAGAAAGTAAGAGAAGTAAACTCACAGCACATAATTGCCCCTTTGAAAAGGAAACTCACACACAAATACCCCCTTTGTTTTGTTTAATTCACCTGTGGCCTAACTTGTTATCTGTAAGAGTTCTTTCTCAGCCTTGACGAGCCCTACGTGGACAGCAGGGGTGTGAGCTCCCCACTTCAGTTCTTGCCAGCACCAAATTCCAAGGATTCAGATAAAGTCAGCCTCACAGAGAAAAGAAATAAAGAACACCTGCAACCACTTCGCCACTGCTTCTGTTATCAGTCTTCTACAGCAGAGGGGAAAAAAAAGCCATTGTTACCCTTTAACATGGCAAGCAACTTTCCGTCAGGCGCCCGGCACTACCCTCTACCTTTTCTTTGTGCCGTGGCCTCTCTCTCTCTCTCTTTCTTTCTTTCTTGAGAAAGTAAGATAAACTTTCTTTCCTAACACTAATCTACTCCTTGTGTGAGAATATTTTCTCCAGCCCATGCAGTGAGCTCCTCGTGAGGTCCCCACCCTAACACTTCTCTTCTTGTCTATACTGACTCTACTTCAGTCCCATGCCTTTATTTGCCACTCATTTGCTCATGTGCCCAAATTATATATCTTCTATATCTCTTTTGAGTTCAAACTCATATATCCTGCTAACATACTGGATACGTCTTATTGGATGTCAAATAGGCATCTCAAACTTAACATATGTGAGCTGTGCCTGTCTCCAGATCTGCTATTCCGTGAGAATTTTCCAGTAAATTGTACCTTTTTTGTTTCTTCTAATGCCATCCAGGTCACCAAAACCTTTTTGGCTCTTCCATTAAACTATGTTCTTAATCTGACCACATCTCACTACCTTCTCTGCTACATCACCACCCCAATATCAGTGTTGCTTTCCTTTCTTACCTGAACTACTGCAAAAGCCTCTTGATTGGTTTCCCTGTTTGTGCTGTGGTACACAAGACTTAATTCTCCACTCGGAAGGCAGTATGATTGTTTTAAAATATAAGTCATATCATACCGTTCTTTTTAAATCTCAAATTTCAAATCTGGCTTTTCATCACAGAATAAACTTCTAAGTCTTCACCATGACCTATACAATCCTGACTACTTCTGTGACCTTATTTTCTTTCATTTCTTCATGTTCAGTTTGTTACAGATGCACCTGTTCTGATGATGTCTCTTAAATGTTTCTTGCCTCAAAAACATCCGACTTGCTATTCCCCCTTCTAAAATGCGCCTCCTCAGATAGTCACATGACTAACTCACAAACTATAAGGAAATTTTTTGTCCTCTCCTGTTGCCGTATGATCTGCAGTGATTCCCTCAAGGAGGAGAATCCATTCCTGCCCAGTTGACACCAGGATTGACCATGTGACCTGGCTTGGCTGATAGAATGAGATTAGAAGTTACAAGTGACACTTTGGTCCATGTGACTTGGCTTGGCTGATAGAAGTTACAAATGATGCTTTTGATAGAATCATCAAGAGCCGCCTGTGGTTCTTTGATTGCTATTAAGGAAAATGCCTATCTGTTGTTGAGTTCATGTGTCTATAGCTCTCCTGAGCCCTCAGTTAAATCTATTCACAATGTCTTGGAGGAAATTAAGGAATTAGACTGTGTATATAGAACTTGGAATAAGAACTATGTGAACTGGATCTCAATAAGATTCTGAAATTGATTAAAATCAGCAGAAGGCAGGAGCTTAAAACCAGAGGTAGCCCTAAGACCATGAAGTGTAACCTCTTCTAGACCAGTTATTTCACGGAAATTTTAGGGAAGGCACTGGACCCTTCATTAATCAGTAAATAGGAATTTGTGTCAAGCTTGTGTAGATCTTGGGGAAGGTTTGACCCTGTTTATATCTAGGGTACATTTGCAGAAAACTTATAATAAATTCTCAATTTTACAAGTTAAGTATAAACTATCCACTAGTAATAAAACATTTTCAGTTTTTCACTTTTAAAAAATGAAAGGTGGTTCCAAACTTGTAAATATATGAATGCAAATCTACTTTATACAGCAGAATCAAAACTTAAATGAAGTAAAGCAGAGATTGTTTGAATCGATTTCCAGTCATATAAAATTATACCAAGATGAGTGTTCTCCAAAGCAGGATGAAGCCTGTTTGAAGTATGAGTGAATTTACTTTGATCACAGTTATTCTGAAGTTGAAAAGAGAATAGAATTAAGATGAAAGCTTGGCTTCTGAGTTCACTGGCTTGGGATTATCTATTGCTGTGTGATAAACCATCACAGAACTTAGTGGTTTTGGTTATCCTCTCTCACAGCTTTGTGGACTATTGGCCCCCACTGGGTGGTTCTCACTTGAGGTCTGTTATGTGGGGGACAAAGCTGCAGTAAGCTGAAAATTTGACTGAGCTGATGGCTCACTTCATGGATGGAATTTGGTGCTGGCACCAGGGTGAGAGCCCAGTTATGTCTTTGGACTGAATGTCTACACAGGGGCTCTCCTGGTGGCTTGGGATTCTCATAACGGCCATGAGGTTCTCAGAAGAGTTCAGATAACAGGCATTCCAAAAGACCCAGGCAGGAGGTATAATGCTGCATATCACCTAGGCTTGGAAATCATGCAATGTGACTGCTGCTTTTTATCAGTCAAGAGAGTCCCAGGATCAGTCAAGATTCAAGGAAAAGGGAACTAGACTCTACCTCTTGGTAGAAAAAATGACTTAAGAATTTGTGGCTACCTATAATCTACCATACACTATGAGTTTTCAGTTGCATCTGTGGTTAGACTAGGGACACCTGGATCTATATTAACACCTAGTGTCAACAAACAGAACAGAAAGTAGGCTTCTAAGGGGATTCATAAAGTGACTAAATTATTGAGAAGTTATACACATACCCACACACACACATGTATCTTATTGCAAATGGAATATTACTAAGAGTGAATAAGAGCCTTTTGTGAGTCAATTTCTTTCTGTCTTACTGAAGTCTATCGGCATTTCAAGAAATAAGAAATAATTGTAAATGCATTCCTATGAACTACTGCTCCTTTAATTGAGTCTCTTGTGATAGTTTTCTTAGCTGTGCTTGCCCTAATATGTTTAAAGCCAATGGACTAATTGAGGTGAATGAGTTTGTGAGTCTAACCTTTATGACATTACAACTAGGAGAAGAGCTAGGGGAATACATTTTAAAAATATGATTGAAACAGCATATTATCATACTTAAAGTCAAGGATCTAATGAAGATATTGACAAGTAAACTGATTTTATTACATAGGCCTCCAGAGAAGCAAATGACTAAAAATCCAAAGAAAGGTGGTTTATAGTCTTCTTTAAAAATTTTCTTATCAATTGTAAACTTTCTTCTTAGCCTATATTCCTTAGCTTGTTCTAATTCACTGTCATGATAACACTATTCCTCTTTGTTTTCACAGTGAACTCCTTGAGATCAAGAACTAGTGTCTTAAAAATCTATTTAAGTACTGTACCTGGCACTTTATGAACAACAAAAATAGAAGGATTGTGTATTAAAGATAATATTTGATCATCCTTGAAGATGGACAATGACCAACAATCTTTCTAAGCAATTTTATTACACAAAATACTTGAAGATATCAAGCCAGCTTGCTATTTTTCAGGCAAAGCAATTCTAACTTATTCAGCAAACACTTAGGAATACTTACAATGGGCATAGGGCCTTGTGCTAGTGTCTAAAGAGGAAAAATAGCTATAAAATGCTATATCATATTTTATACACATGTGAGTTTGTTAACGGATCTGGTTCATTGTTAAGGTGGTGAGAGGATGTTTAAGTTATTTTCATTTATACAAAATATTTAGAATAAATTGACTTTTTTTGCTCCCTTTCAAGAAGCAAAACAATCAAAACCATTTGTAAGAAAAAAAGATAGGAAAAAATATCTATGTTGCAAAAGAAGTATTCCTTGTAGTCATTCAGTTAAAGTAAAATTATATTGGAACTGATTTTGACAGATGTGTGAAAAGTTCTAAGCCTCAGGCGATAGGTAATAAGCAAAGGTATGATTTAAAAAGCAGTGTTAACAAGCAGTAGGGAAATCTTAAGACTTTCATTTTCTGCAGGACACTCCCAGACCAAGAGACTGATTAACTGTTCACCATACTTCTATTCTTCTTCCTAGTCTCTGTGTCTGAACCTGTGGGAGGCCCTAAGACTGAGCTGTAGTTAAAGTAAGGTGAGCCAAAGTGATGCATGCCAAGAAGAACGCCCACAGGCAGGGCTTATGTAATTTTTCCAACTCTCCTCCATAATATAAAGCCGGAATTAAGACTCTCCACCCTCATTAGCCCTGCCCTCCACTAACCTGGAATCCCTATAGACTGTTAAATGTGTGCACATTAAAAACTTTTATTTTTCTGACCCATTATATTGCTGGGTCCACTTATTCAGCCTAGCCCACCCCAACTAATACATCATATCAGGCATAGTAATAGACATCTGGGTTCTATGTTAAACTAGTTTCTGTCAAGTTTTCAAAGAATGCCTATGACTATGATTTGAAAAGTTTGTCTAAATGAATACTTGTCATGTGCAATGGCTATATGCTGTCTGTAATGATAGTGTAAGTTTGGGAATTTTGTAATGTAAAAAATTAAACTACAAAATCTTGACAGATGTAATTAAGTTTTTGTGATGTTAAGTTGACAACTATAGGTAATAATGTTTCATTCTATAGATATTTAAATAAGTGTTAATTTTGATTTTGCAATTTTCTTTCTATTAGGAAGCAGTGCATTTTTTCCATGTGTCTATAATTACTTAGACACATGATAATTACTTAAATAGATATTCGCTCACTGCATTCAAAGGCATAATTCCGATTCCCAAAAGAACTAGAAAATGGCTGGCTGTTTTGTCTCTTAATCTTTGTGATATATCCACTGCTTATCATATAGTGTCTGGCACACAGTAAACTCATAATAAGCAGTTACTGAGTGAACTGCGAAGAAAGAATTTCAGTCCTGAGTCAGGCTCAGTGGCACACACCTGTAGGTCCAGCTAGTCGGAGGTGAAGTAGGAGGATGGCTTGAGCCCAAGAGTTCGAGACTGGCCTGAGCAAGAGTTGGAGACTGACCTGGGTGATATAGTAAGATCCCGTATCCAAAAAAAAAGAAAAACAGAAGTTCAGTCCTTCTGATGAAATTTGAGCACCAGGCAGTGAATATCAATTTAGTCACTTAGAAATTGGGTAAACTTTTAGAAACTGAGGGTGCAAGATAGGGAGTGAATCATATTGGTCAGAGGCAAATAGGCAGAATACAAACACCGGTCCAAACCAGGATCAGAGATTGAAAGATGTTGAACCTGAGTTCCTTCAAGAACCAAAATTTCCACTAAGAAATTGTAATGATCTCTGGATCTACAAGGAAAGCTTATTTATCTCAAGTAGTTTGGGGGGTTTTACAGTAAGGCAAAAACAAGGATATCTTTGTATTCTTACTTTTTTTTTTTGATAATGCTTCCAATAATTGGTTCCCTGTTTATTTTCTCCAAATTAGCTTTAAATAAGGAGACTGGGGATAGGCGCAATAAAGAAGATTTGACTAACTGTGAATATTTTCTAAGGAGACACTCCTGCATTTGGGGATCTGCATGTCTGTCAATCATTTTGCCTTTATCTAAGTACCCTTTTTTGCATTTACAAATTAAGGTATAATTTATTTATAGTATAATGCACAGATCTTAAGGGTACAGCTCCGTGAATGTTGTCAAATATATATATACTCATGTAAATAAAACCTTAATCAAGAAACAGGATGTTTCTATCAACCCAGAAACCATCTTTGTGCCTCTTTCCAACCAATGCTTAAACTCCTGGAGTAAATACTGCTTTGATTTCTATCATGATAACTTAATTTTCCTTTTTACTGAATTCCATGTAAGCAGAATGATATAATATATATTTTTGTTTCCATATTATTTTATGCAACATAATGTTTTGAAGATTTATCCCTGCTCTGTGAATATAGTGGTTTTTTTATTGCTGAGAATATTCTACTTACTTCATTATCCACTATTTTGGAGATGGATATTTCCTGCTGTGAACATTTTTATATTTTGTATATTTATCTTTTGGTGTGATCACATGCTCTTGTGTTTATACCTAGAAGAGGAACTGGTAGAACCTATTATATATTTAACTTTATATAAAATTGTCTATAAGTTTTTCAAAGTGGTTGCACTATTTTTTTTATTTGTTAAAATGCACTTTTTATTTTCAAACTGTTTTACATTTATAGAAAAATTGCAAAGAGTACAGAGAGTTTCCATATGCACCACACCCAGTTTCCCCTATTAATTAACATCTTACATTAGTGTGGCACATTTGTTATAATTAATGAAGCAATACTGCTATGTTATTATCAACTGAAGCCCATATTTATTTAAATTTCCTTAGTTTTTACCTAATGTCCTTTTTCTGTTCCAAGATTTCATCCAGGATACCACATTACATTTAGTAATAATTTCTCCTTAGGCTCCTCTTGGTTGTGACAATCATTATAAAACGTTTAAGTTATAAATATAATTACAAGTCAAATCAAATTTCAAATTGATATATTCCTTATGGTGTTTGGAAACTTATTTTTTGTTTTTTGTTTTTTATTTCAGAATATTATGGGGGTACAACACTTTGGTTATATATATTGCATTGCCCAAGTCAGAGCTACAATTGTGGACATCCCCCAAACGGTGCACCCCGCACCCATTCGGTGAGAGTTTTCCCATCCCCTCCACCCACCTCCCACCTGCCTGCCCCCTAATGAATATTATTGCCATGTGTGATGTAAGTATTGATCAGTTAGTAACAATTAGATGGTGAGTACCAGTGGTGCTTGTTTTTCCATTCTTGTGATACTTTGCTTCGAAGAATGGGCTTTAGCTCCAACCAGGATAATACCAGATGTATTAATTCACCATTGTTTTTTATTGCTGAATAATACTCCATGGTATACGTAAAACACATTTTATTGATCTACTCAAGTACTGATGGGCACCTGAGTTGTTTCCACATCTTTGCAATTGTGAATTGTGCTGCTATAAACATTTGAGTGCAGATGTCTTTATTATAGAATGTCTTTTTTTCCTTTGGGTAAATACCCAGTAGTGGGATTGCTGGGTCAAATGGTAGTTCTACTTTTAGTTCTTTGAGGTATCTCCATACTACTTTCCATAGAGGTTATACTAATTTGCAGTCCCACCAGCAGTGTATGAGTGTTCCTATCTGTCCACATCCCCGCCAACATTTGTTGTTTGGGGATTTTTTGATATGAGCCAATCTCACTGGAGTTAAGTGATATCTCATTGTGGTTTTGATTTGCATTTCTCTGATGATTAGAGAAGTTGAGCAATTTTTTATATGTTTGCTGGCCATTATTCTCTCTTCTTTTGAAAAGTTTCTGTTCATGTCCTTTGCCCACTTTTTAATGGGGTTATTTGATTTTTTTCTTGTTGATTTTCCTTAGTTCTGTATAGATTCTGGTTATCAGCCCTTTATCAGAGGTGTAGCATGCAAATATTCTCTCCCATTCTGTAGGTTGTCTGTTCACTCTAGTGATAGTTTCCTTGGCTGTGCAGAAGCTTTTTAATTTGATCAGGTCCCATTTATTTATTTTTGTTGCTGCTGTGATTGCTTTGGGGGTCTTCTTCGTAAATTCTTTGCCTAGGCAAATGTCTATAAAAGTTTTTCCAACATTTTCTTCTAGAATTCTTATGGTTTCATGTCTTAGGTTTAAGTCTGTTATCCATCAGAAGTTGATTTTTGTGAGAGGTGAGAGGTGTGGATCTAGTTTCAGTCTTCTACATGTGGCTATCCAATTTTCCCAGCACTACTTATTGACTAGGGATTCTTTTCCCCAGTGTATGTTTTCATCTACTTTGTCAAAGATCAGATGGTTGCACTATTTTGCACCCCCTCCAGACATATGTAGAGGGTTTCCACTGGTTCAAATCCTTATTAACAGTTGATAATTGTCTGGCTTTTTAATTTATTTTCATTCTAGTGGATGTGCAGTAGCATGTCATTGTGGATTTGAGTTTCCTTGATGCCTAATGATATTGAGTATTTTTTCAAGTACAGATTATTCTCTTACTTACAATAGTTTGACTTAAGATTTTTTGGCTTTATGATGGTGTGGAAGCCATATGCATTTATTAGAAATTTTACTTTGAATTTTGAATTTTGATCTTTTCCTCGGCTGGTGATATATGAATATATGATAGTATACTCTCTTGGGATGCTGGGCAGTGGCAGAGAGCCAGTCAGCCATGAGATCATGAGAACAAAGAACTGATACTCTACAATGTATTATGTTGCCATATGATTTTGCCCAACTCTAGGCTAATTGGCTAAGCTATGATGTTTGGTAGGTTAGGTGTATTAAATGTATTTACGAAGCCCGTCATAAGTTGAAGAGCAGCTGTACTTATTAGCTGTCCATATATCTTCTTTTGGGAATTATTTGTTCATGTCTAGTGCCAATATTCATTGGATTATGTGTTCCATATTATTGAATTTTAGGAGTTCTTTGTGTAATTTAGATATGTCTTTTGTTAGATATGTATAATGTGAATATTTTCTTCCAATGTGCAACTTTTTCTTTCCTTTCTTAATTGGTGTTTTTTGATGAATAGTATTTCAATTTATTGTTTCTTTCTCTTATATTTAGTACTTTTTATGCCATGTCTGCAAAATATTTGTCTACCCCAAGGTTGAGAAAATATCTTTCTATGCATGCTTTTAGTAGCTTTATAGTTTAATTTTTATATTAGGGTCAATGATCTATTTGGAATTAATTTTGGGGATAGTACAAAGTAGGACTAAGTTTCATCGTTCTATTTGTTGCAACACTGTTTATAGCAAAGACTTTTCTTTCCCCACTGAATTGCACTAACTCCTATGACTCTCTATGCTGTTCTATTGATCTACTTATCTATATTTTTGTCAATACCATGCTGTCAAATTTAATGTAGCTTTATTTTAAGTATTACAAGTAGGAAATAAATGTATTGTATGATACAGTATGTTACCTTGAAATCAAATAGTGCAAACTCTCCAAATTTGTTCTTCTAGAGTGCTTTGGTTCTGTCAGATCCTTTTCAATTCCATATATTTATTTTGGAAATAACTTGTCAATTTCTGTAAAAAATACAGGGGTTTTGATCTAGATAGCATTGAATCAATTAGTTAAATTTGAGAATTAACATCTTAATAATATTAATTGCACTTCATGAACACAGCATATCTCTTCATTTACTTAAGTCATCTTTAATGTCTCTCCATATTGATTTTTATATTTTGTTGTAGAGTTCTTGCATATCTTTCAAGAAATTTATTCCTAAGTATTTTATGTTATCAAAACTATAGTATACTCATTATACTTATTTTCTAACTATTTGTTGCTATTTTGTAGAAATGCATTAAATTTTGTATATTGCCTTTCTGTCTCCTGACTTTACTAGTTTTTTTTTAAGATAATTTTGGATTCCTTTGTTGATATGAAGCACTTCCTTTAGCATATATTTTGAGTAGTTTTGGAACCAGGGGATTCTCTAAGCTTTTGATTATCTATAGATTTCTTTATTTTGTCTTCATTTTTAAGGATAATTTTGCTGAATATTGAACGAAGAATTGACTTTTTTTCCTTTTCACACATTAAAATCTACTTTCATTGTCTACTGGCTTTCATTTTGTTTAATGAGAAGTCCATTATCATTCTTTCTGATTTCTCCTTGAATATAATGTGCCTTTTGCTCAAACTACATCCGAGACTTTTAAGTTATTTTAGGTTTTCATAAGTTTGGCTGTGATGTGTCTAGGGGCGATCTTTTTTAAAATTTATTGAGCTTGGGTTTGCTATGCTTCTCAAAATGTATATTGATATTTTATATCAAATACAGATCATCTTTAGCCATTATTTCATAAACCTTTTTTTTCTGTCAGTTTCACTCTCTTCTCTTCTTCTGACTTTAATTAGAAATAGGTCAGACATTTGATGTTTTCCAACAGGTCATTGCTTGTCTTTTCATAAATATTTTTTTCATTCTTTTTTGTCTCTGTGCTTTAATTTGGATAATCTTTATCAATCTGTTTAAGGGTCAGTGACCTTTTCTTGTGCTGTGTCCAAATTGTGGGGGGAAATTGATTTATACTGCTTTAAGTTTCTTATTTGAAGTACATTTAACATTTTATATATTGTATTTTTAATTTTTAGAATTTTTGTTTTACTTATATAGTTTATTTTCCATTCTGTAATTCTCTATCTCTTTTCCCAATCTATTTCTTTTGTTTTGGTTCCTCCCGCCAATTCTTTAAAATAGTTTTCATAGTCCTTTTAAACTTCTTCCTGCTCATTCCAATATCTGGGTCATCTGTTGCTCTACTTCTAATGACTATGTTTTCTCTTTCATCATGGTACCATTCCCTGATTCTTTGCATATCTTTTTTTTTTTTAATTTGTTTTAATGCTGGGCATTTACATTAAAAATAGTAGAGATTGAATTATAGTATTTTTTGTTGTTCTTTTGTGTTATTATTTTTCCTACAGAGTTTACAGCCATTCCTATCTCAGAGAGCAAGTAGTATTAGAGGGTGATTTTTCAGATTCCATGAAGAGTTTAGTTGAGTTTGTATGGCTTGTACCATAAATTGGCTGCACTCACTTGTGGTTTCAAATTGTATTTAGGGATTCTCACTTTTCTCTTCAGCTAATTTCTTTGATCTTGTCAGGATTTCTGCTGGCAGTGGTTTGAATTGCAACTGTAGGTGGTTTGGGTTCATATGTTGCTGTACAAACCTGCATGAAGACTTTCTGCTTTTCACCCTCAGCTCCATTGCCTTTACTCAGCAACATTCTCAAAAGGGCAGTGGGAGGATTTTCAGGCCAAGATATTTATTATTTTTTACTGGTGATTTTCTATCTTCCAATCTGTTATAACATTGGCTGGTTTCACAATGTCTCTGCAAAGCCCTCTGTCTACAGCTGGATCACTTTTTTATCCATGTATTTCCACAGTAGGTCCTTGACCCCAGGCTTGGCTATGACACTTTGATCACCCATGAAGGGATCATCCTTCTCTGGAATTGAGTTCAAGACACATTTGTGTCCACTCTTTGATAGTTTTTTTAAAAATATGAATTTTAGTATGTCTAATTTTGTCTTGCTGCTACCATGGGAGAGAAGTTCTTTCATATACTCCTATGTTGTAATTGGAGTGGAAATCCAATTAACCTCTACTAAAACATAAATTTATAACTTTTATTAATATATTCAGTGTGTAGTTTATAATTATTTTGTAATATTTATGGTTGCAGTAACATAGATTGTGCTCCATTCATTTGCCCATCTCGAAGTCCTCCTTATTTGTTACTGATATCATTAATCACTTTACTTATTGCATGACAGTCATATGAGATGCTTTTTGAGACTATGGCTTCAGTGTTGAGAAACTTGGATTTGAGTATAACACTATCATATACTTGTGATCTGACTTTGACCTCATCTGAAAATGATAATGATAAGTAGTTTCTTCCTTTGGTTGTTATGAGAATTAACATGAGGCTTCTACACGCCTGGTGCATAGTAAGCACTCAAGAATAAATAGTATTATTGTTCTACATTACTGTAAATATTTTTTTATTTTCTCACACGTGTCACTCCATTGCCCCTCTTTTTTTACTTTCAAATTATCTAATGAGAATTTAGATAATTTGTAGTTCTAGTTCTAGTGGGTCATCTGCTGTTAAAACCCAGAACCTGTTTGCATATTAAAGTGCCACAACTCAACCATTTCTAAATCAGCCTGACAAACAGGATACTGATGAAAGGCAACTGAGAAAATAGTTGCATTGTTTAAAAAATTTTACACATAGTTACTTTTTAAATTTAATTCTCTGTCACAACTCTGGTTTAATGAACCACATGATGATTTAATAAATGAATTAATCAACGTTCAGAGAACATAATCCACAATTAGTAATTTCAGGTGATTATTTTAGAAACAAATGTATTTGAACTTCTACATTTCACAAAGGTGTGTGCACTGAACTGGCACTGTTACTTGTTTATAAATTGGAAAAACACACAATATGACAATGATTGTATTTGTGAAATAAGGCAATGAGGTGTAACTTTCATAATACTTCACTCTGAACTGTTAAATGCGTTGCTTAAAATAAGCTATGACATTTATTTTTGATATTTGTTGCATATCTACATTGTACCTTCACAAAAAGTTAACACTGTCTTCATGAAGAACTAATATAAAAGAAGGCATATTTTAATTCTTCCATTAATGTTGAGAGAGAGATATATATAAAATTTTTGCATATATTGGTTATTGGATTTTTAGACATGTAGAAAATAATAATAAATTGCAGTTATTAAATCATAAAGTGTTAAAGTTGAAATTGACCTGACCAGAAAACCAGAATATTGTGGTAAATGGACAATATAAGTAAGATATTAATATATTAATATAAATATACAATTACAGAGAAGAGCTTACAAGCTTATGTATTTGTGTGTGTGTGTGTGTGTGTGCATGTAAAGAGAGGAGAGAGAGAAAGTCTTCACACTTCTCTTTGACAAAAATCACACATGCATAGAATAGTAGAAACGTGACTTAACACCAAGGTCCCCAACCTTTTTGGCACCAGGGACCAGTTTCATGGAAGACAATTTTTCCACAGACCAGTGGTGGGGAGGATGGTTTTGGGATGATTCAAGCACATTACATTTATTGTGCAGTCAAACCTCTCTGCTAAAAATAATCTGTATTTGCAGTTGCTCCCCAGTGCTAGCATCATTGCCTCACATCCACCTCAGATCATCAGGTATTAGATTCTCATAAGGAGTGGACAACCTAGATCCCTTGCATTCACAGTTTATAGTAGGGTTCATGCTCCTATGAGAATCTAAAGCTGTGGCTGATCTGACAGGAGGCAGAGCTTATGCAGTGATGTGATTGATGGGGAGCGGCTGTAAATACAGATGAAGTTTCGCATACTTGCCTGCTGCTCACCTTCTGCTGTGTGCCGGGTTCCTAACAGGCCACGGACTGGTCCCAGTATGTGTCCCGGGGTTCGGGGACCACAGACTTATTAGGAACATGTGTTAAAAGACACTTGGATTTCAGATAATAGCAAATACAATGACTGTCTAGAATGAGATGTTATAATCAAACAATGACAATAAAATTTGTACCAATGAGTGAATAATGGTACTAAAGAATGGTGAGTGTTAATCCTGTTTAACTGGAAGCACATACTGCCTTTAATCAAGGAAATCTCTCTTTAGAACAAATGTGGAAAATAATGGTGTGTGCCAAAATAAGGGTATGGGATATTTTAAGAACTAAAATATAGTTTTAAATATTTATATATATATAAAGCTGTTTTATATAACATATTGTTTTAAAAAATTTACCTTAGTTCCTTACAGTTTCCTTGCTTTTGTCTCACATTTATACTTTTAGTCTATAGTGAGTTCAAGGGATTTTGGAGCTGACCATGGGAAATGATATGACCATGAGGTAGCCATAATGCACAATGAGCTTTATTTGGATGATGAGTTAACAGTTTTGCATGCAGGGGAAGTCCCTAACAGCATAAGACCATCTAGAGAATAGGGGGTGAGGGGGGAAGTGTGTGCAAGCCACAGCCCAGAAAAGAATCTGGTCAAGGTAACTCCTGGGGACTGGTGAGGAGGCCTAGTGTCTAGGTGATGTCTCTTAGCAGCATGGTAGGAGTCAGACATCTCAGAAGTGCAGCAGCAGCTTGGGGTCTTTTATAGCTACAGGGTTTATCTCATCTACAGCTAGAAGATGTTGGGGATAGTTTCATGGAGTAAGCAAGACAGATAGACTCTAAATGTCTAAAAATCTGATTGTGGGCTACATTTAAACAATTGAATTTATAAAAATTTGAGTTTGGTGCTGTTGGGATTTTGAACTAATGGATCCTATCCTGCAGTGAAGAAGTAACAACATGGGGCCACCTTTGGCTCATTCATAAAATGTACTTATGCTATCATATCTAGCTGGAACACCCTTAAAACCCGTCTTTGTATAAATAACTTTTACTTATCTGTTAAGTTTCAGTCTAAACATGACATCTTCCGGAAGGACTTCCCTAACACCTGGACTAGATTATAAATACTGTAATAAGTTCTATATGTTCTCATAGTTTGTGCCATGCCCCTATACTATACTAAGAGGCACCAAAATTTATTATTAATTGCTTAACATTTCTCTTCCCTTTCATGAGGTCAGAGATGGCATATTCTTCTTTCACAACTCAATTCCCAGTACCATGAATAGGGTGTGGAACATAGTAGGTGATCAATAAATGTTTAGTGAATAAAGTATCTAGAACTATTTATTCTATGGAAGAAAAACTCATGGAGCCATCATTTCTCCCCCATACATTCAAAGGGGTTAAATTTCAAATATTTTGCACATTTCTTAAAAAGTCCTGAAATGCGGAAGAATCGGTCAAGGATCTATTTGTGAATGCCACAGAGATCATTATTTTGGCTTCTTATGATCAAGTATTTAAAAAAAAAACTCTAATAACTCTCAAAGATGTTAGAAGTTGCCTTGGCAAGTGGTAAGTCCCCCAGGGCTGAGGTATTCAATCCTGTGACTTTGATGTTGTAGAGAAAATTCAAGTATCACATAAAAGTATGGACTAATTAACCTATATGGAATTGCATCTTCAAATTCTATGATTCTAGGTAGCCTATTTTATATACCTACTCAATCATCCAAAGCCATTTTATGGTTAAATAACTTTATTAAAGTATAATTGTTATACAATAAGCTGTACATTTGGAAAGTGTACAACATGATAAGTTTTGACATATGAATGCACCAGTAGTATCATAATAACAATCAATACATTAAACATAATTATCACCCTCAAAAGATTTCTCATGTCCCTTTGTTATTCCTCCATCCCACCTTTCTTACTACCCCAACCTCACACAATCACTGATGTGCTTTCTGCAACAATAGATTAGTTTGCATTTCCAAGATTGTTAGATACATGGAATCATATATTATGCTATCTTTTGTGTGCATCTCTTATTAAACCATTTTGTTGTTAAAAATCATGCATTTATATTTAAAATATTAAATAGATATTATAATACATTATAAAATATAAACCAACTTAGAATATATGAAGTAAATGTTCAAAAAGTTTAAGATAGATTAAATTGAAAAAATAAATAAATAGTTGAGGGCAAAGAACTATAAATGGAATTAATTATTCTATACTTAATGAGAATTTCATGGCTAATCTTTATTATGTTTTCTTTTTTCTCTCTAGTCTTCTATTTTCTTTAAATTTTCTACTAAGAGAATGATTGCTTGCATTATTTGCTTAAAAATAAAAAATTCACCTGCAAAAGATCAGTTTCATTTGCTGCTTTTGCAGCAACAAAGAAAGGTTGATTTCCATGAAGTAAGAGAGAAACTGAAATTCAGATTTCTACATGCACACAGAAAAAAAAAATGAATGTTACTTCAAGGGCAGAATCTTTGCTAATGCCAATTAGAGCCTCTTCAGAAAACTAAAGCCTTTAAGGAAATTATAAGTATTTCTTTTCACCACTGGTGAAACAAAGCATGTAATCTTTCCTACTCATATTCCCTTAGTAATGAATCTCAAATAAGCTTTATTTAATTTCTGTTACAGTAGTAATTATGGCTAAAAATTCTAGGCATCAAACAAAAATAATAGCACATGTCTTCTATCTCTGTTGATTAACAATAAACAAAAAAACCTCTTTTGTTCAAATTTGGCTCTACTATTTATTAGCTGTGGGATCTTGGGCATGATTTTTATCCTTGTTGAGGCTCAATTATATCATTAGGAAAACTGATTCTAAAAGAACGTGTTTGAAAATCACTTACGTGAAATCATTTTTAAAAATGCCTGTTAACTGCTCAACTTAGTGTCAGACAAATAGTAAATGCCTGACAAACATTATTTGTTTGTTTGTATATTTGTTACCTAGACAGTCCTCACAAAGAGGGAGAGAATATTAGTTATTTTAACTGCACGAAAAGGGTTTGAAAATGGTTGTACAACCACAAACCAGGCATCCAAAGTTATTCGGAGGAACCCAGGGAAAAGTGGGGCTCATAGGTAGTTCTTATATAATCTCTTGAGTTATTCTGTCTCAGCTTCCTGATTTGCATTCAATTTTCTTTCAGTGACTGGAGTCCTGGAATGAACCTTAGTCCAGCACTCCTTATACTTTAATGTGCACACACATCGTATTAAGATACACAGGGGCCTGAGTTTCTGCATTTCTAAAAAGAGTAGCAAGACTGTCCAGATGATTAAAATGTCCTATATCTGTGCTGTCCAGTATATCAGCCACTGGGCACTTACATGTGGTGAGTGCAACTAAGAAACTACATTATTATTTTATTTGTTTTTAAAACATTTAAATTAAAATAGCCACCTGTAGTTAGTGGCTGCTGTGTTGGACAGTGCCCTTGGAGATAATTTGGCTGATCCTCTGGTATTCTGTATATTCTTTTCCAACATTCCCTTGTGTACCCAGGCTCTGAATGGGTTCTTTTCCGAAACAAATGACCATTGTTTCTTACTTTACTTTAAGGATTGTCCCAGCCCAGAGATTTCTGTTTCTTTCTTTCACCTAGAGCTGTGGTCCCCAATCCCAGGGCCACGGACCAATAGTGGTCTGTGGGCCCATGGCCTGTTAAGCACTGGGCTGGAGAGCTCCACCGTGCCCCTCACTGCCCCATCCATGGAAAAACTGTCTTCCATGAAACCGGTCCCTGGTGCCAAAAAGGTTGGGGACTCCTGAAGAGGATCAGACCTCCTAGAGTATAACCAGGGAAGGTATTAGCGTACCCAAGTGGCTACCAACTCTAGAAGTCCTACAAGGTTTGGGGAAGATTTCACTACCTGTCTTTCTGACTTCCTTCCTATTAAGAATTGCTCCTGGGCCTGGTGTGGTGGCTCATGCCTGTAATCCTAGCTAGTATTTTGGGAGGCTGAGGCAAGAGGATCACTTGAGGCCAGGAGTTCGAGACCAGCCTGGGCAAGAGCAAGACCCCATCTCTACAAAAAATAGAAAAATTAGCTGGGCATGGTGGCGCGCGCCTGTAGTCCCAGCTACTCGGGAGGCTAAGGTAGGAGGGTCGCTGGAGCCCAGGAGTTTGAGGTTGCAGCGAGCTATGATGACACCACTGCACTCTAGCTGGGGCAACAGAGCAAGGCTCTGTCTAAAAAAGACAAACCCAAAACAAGAAAGAGTTGCTTGAGAGTCAGTATCCTTTGAGGCTGAATAGGTCTGAGATTCAGCAGTTAGGTATTTCTGCTTTTTTTTGCTTGGCAATTCACTGCTTTGCTTATTTTATGTCCAAATTACACTTGTGTTTCTCTCTTCATTTACTTTATAATTCAATGTTTTTACATCAAGGTGCTTAATGTTGCTAATGGACAGATATTAAAAGAGAGAGACATGGGAGGAAGATGGAATTGATTGCAGTGGGATTATAAAATCTGAAGGATTGTAATTATATTTTAAATTCATTTATTTTCTTCCTATCCCCAAAGCAATGTACAAATAATCTCTTGTATTTGTACAGCATTTTGTGCTTTTTGCTTATTTTTATTTATTTCACTACAATTTTGCCTCTATTCAAAGGCTTCATTTACCTTTTCAAAGAAGGCGCCTATTGGTTTACATTTCCTCATTTGCTTCTTTGCTCTTTATTTCCACGGGGTACAATGTTCTGAAGATGTGAAACTGCCATGTTAAACTCTAAGAAAAGCTTGACATACGTATATACATACATATATATGTAAGTATTTAACACAACTAAATAAATATTTCATATATATTTATATATGTCATATATAACATAAATAAATATTCATATATAGGAGCACTACTGGAATAGTACAGTTGACTTGGTAAATATTTAACTTAAAGCAATTCTTAAAATTAAACTTTGTGACAAAAACAAGACTCTAGGTCACATTAGCCAAGTCAGCTCTCCCCAAAGTCAAACGGTCTGGGCTTGAACAATACTTCTGTTGTAAAAGATATTTCTTCTGTTGTTGTTGAAGTTATTTCATGGTTAAATGATTTTATCTTTATTTTTTATTATTTTATTATTTTTAAATATTATAAGTACATAAATCGTTGTATATCTTTGTAGGGTACATGTGATGTTTTGATACAGGCATGTAATATGAATTAATCAAATCAGAGTAATTGACTTCAGGAATGTATCATTTCTTTGTGTTAGGAACATCCGAATTCCACTCTTTTAGTTACTTTAAAATATACCCTAATTTATTGCTGATTATAGTCACTTTGTTGTGCTATCAAATATTGTTCAATCTATCTAACTATCTCATTATATTTTTGCATCCATTAACAATCCCTATTTTATCCCCTACCCCCATTACCCTTCCCAACCTCTGGTAACCCATCATTTTACTCCCTGTCTCTATGAGATTAATTGTTTAAATTTCTGGCTCCCACATATGAGTGAGAACATGTGAGATTTGTCTTTCTGTGTTTGGCTTATTTTACTTAGCATAATGTTCTCCAGTTCCATCCATGCTGTTGCAAATGGCAGGATTTCATTCTTTTTTGTGGATATATGATATTCCATTGTGTGTATGTACCACAATTTCTTTATCCATTCATCCACTGATGGACACTTAGGTTGATTCCAAATTTTGGCTATTGTGAATAGTGCTGCAATAAACATGGAAGTGCAGATATCATTTTGATATACTGAATTCCCCTCCTTTGCATACATATCCAGAAGTGGGATTGCTGGGTCATATGGTAGTTCTATTTTTAGTTTTTTGAGGAACCTCCATACTGTTCTCCATAGTGGTTGCACTAATTTACATTCCCACCAACAGTGTGCAAGGGTTCCCTTTTCTCCACATCCTCACCAGCTTCTGTTATTGCCTGTCTTTTTGTAAAAGCCATTTTAACTGGTGTAGGATGATATCTCATTGTAGTTTTTATTTGCATTTCTCTGATGACTAATGATGATCATTTCACTTGATGCTGAAAAATCATTCAATAAAATTCAACACCCCTTCCTGATTAAAAAAATTTCAAAAAACTGGTTATAGAAGAAAAAATCATACACAACAGACCCACAGCCAGTATCATACTGAATGGGGAAAAACTGAAAGCCTTTCCTCTAAGATCTGGAACAAGAGAAGGATGCCCACTTTCACCACTGTTATTCAACATAGTACTGGGAGTTCTAGCTAGAGCAATCAGACAAGAGACAGAAATAAAGGGCATCCAAATTGAAAGGAAGAAGTCAAATTATCCTTGTTTGTAAACAGTATGATCTTATATTTAGAGAAACCTAAAGAATTCACAAAAAACTATTAGAACTGATAAACAAATTCAGTAAAGTTGCAGAACACAAAATCAACATACAAAATTCAGTAGCATTTCTATATGCCAACAGCAAACAATCTGAGAAAGAAACCAAGAACATAATCCCATTTACAAGAGCTGTAAATAAAAAAATACCCAGGAATAAACTTAACCAAAGAAGTGAAAGGTCTCTATAATGAAAACTATAAAACATTGATGAAAGACATTGAAGAGGACACAAAAAATGGAAAGCAATTCCATACTTGTGGATTGGAAGAATCAATATTGTTAAAATGTCCATACTACCCAAAGCAATCTACAGATTTTATCAAATAAATTTTCAGGACACTTATTTTTCTAATTCTTATTTTGCCTTTGAAATGGGAATTACCTGATATAAATATAACATAAATACCTATGAATTCTCTTTTTAGTATGAATTAGACAATATGTCAACCTAAGGCGTGATTATTAGCAGCATCCTACTTTGACCCTATTTCACACATTGGTGTCCAAAACATTCCTAGAAATTGCTGTCTTGTTAATGGATGAAATGCACTGCAACAAACATTTAAGAAAAGGGTAGAAAAAAATGAATTCTGTTTAGTGTGAAAAAAACAAGAATTAAAAGAGGTGTTGAAAATGAATAGAGATCAAGTCATTTTAAGAGAACAAGGGTAAAATTGCTGATCTGGAAATACAGGGTAAGAAAAATGGCATAATAGATTGGGAAGGGGGAGGATAATTTTTTATTACAACTTTAAGAATGGAAAAGTACAATTGGAAACCAAGAGTAATCCTATGCATTCTAAAGATGGAAACCACAAGTCTCTTTTTTCAAATGTGACATTTGTGTCTTAGAGCTCAACTAGTCTTTTATGGGTAAGGAAACTATGGGGAGGGATACACCAATTTTCTCACTCAACTCCCTACTGAAAGGCAGAGCGAGGGGAAGAGCTCAGTCCCTGATTGTCCACTAACTACAGACATGGTTGGGTGGAAGCTGATCTGCATCCTCATAAAGGCTTACTTCAACACCTGTGATCCGGAAGCCGTTTCCTGTTGCTTCCTATATTGTGTTCTTCCTGTTAGTCTGAAACGTCACCCACATTCTGCATTGTCACACATTTGTGGAACATTTTATGGGTTCATTCTACCCCTTCAGTCTGCTGGTTCGTCACACTTAGTTTCTATTTCTACATTTTTCAGACTGGTTTGGTACAAATATCAATTTCTTCATGACTTACCCATTTTTTCTTAATAAAGGAATACTTCTAGCACACATAAAAGTATAGAGAATAATATCATTAACAATTATATAACTACCCATTAAAAAAACTTAGTATATTATTACTTTAGCTTCAGAGCACTCATAGATTCAGTTAATGTGCCCACTCTTCAGCACAATTCCACTTGCTTCTCTCTCTTTTCAATTAACCTTGATTCTATTAATAAATTTGGTGGTTATCATGCCAAATCGGTTTTTGTACTTTGAACAAATCTGCACGTATCAGAAACAATGCCTCATATTGCCATGACTGTAGCAAATGTCAACGAATGTGTACCTCTTGCACGGGTCTCTTCAGTATTTAAATCCAGGGTTAAAGAATGTGCATAGTTTCAACTTTGCCACATATTGCTTAATTGCTCTCCAAAGGAGTTGGACACATTTATCCTCCCACAAAGAGCATAAAACTATCCCCACTGGCCTACATAATTTACCTACTTGGTATTACCATACTTTTACTTCTTTACCCCTTTGATGAGTGTGAAATGATGTCTGTCTTTTGCTTTACTTTAGTTTTCTCTAATTGTAATTTCTCTAGTTCCCAGTGAAGTTTTATTTTATGTGTGTTAGTCACTTGGGTTTATAATTCTGTAGAAAATCTCTTCATATTATTTATCTTTTGGGTTACATTGGATTGTTTTGTTGTTTTATTAATATGCATGCTAACATTTTATTAGTTGTATGTGTATGAGTCTTCTACACTTCTCATTATTTGTGTCCTAAATTTTCTATGAATTTATCATGTATTCTATGGAACTCTGATACTCTTCCAAGAAAGTACTCTATTGATGCCATTTTTAAAAATTTTAGTCTGCAGTTCTCTTCTGAAAGGACTCTATTCTCCTATTCTTACCTGAACTGATGTTTTCTAGCCCAAGGACACATCTCTTCTCTGACTATGCCTATCATTCACATCCTGGGAAGTCCCTTTGCTTGATTCCTGGATTGGATCCTCTTTTTCCTGGATTCTGTGTCAGCTTCTTAGTACATTGTTTTAGTAGAATACAGTTTTCACTGCCTTTTTTTCTTTTCCAAGTGGATATCCAGTTGTCCCAGCACTATTATATGCCATCATATCACTACTAGGGATCTCTTCTTATTTAAGTCTTCTTTAGTGTCTTTCAACAATGTAGTTGAAAGTTTATAGTGTACAAGTCCTGAACTTTTTTGTTAAATTTATTCCCACATTAATTTCATTTTTTGGATTGTTCATTGCATGTGCATTGAAATGCAATTTATTTTTGTATATTAATCTTGTATCCTGCAACCTTACTGAAGTTGTTTTATTAGCTCTAATAGTTTTTTTTTTTTTTGTGTGTGTGTGTGTGTGTGTGTGTGTGGCTTCCTTAAGATTGTCAATGTACAAAATCATGTCATCTTCAAATAGAGATAGGTTTACTTCATCCTTTCCAGTCTGGATGCCTTTTAGTCTGTCCTTCCTTCCTTTCTTCCTTCTTTCCCCCCCTCCCTCCTTCTCTTTTATTCTTTCTGTTTCTTATTTTATTTTATTATTTCCTAATTGCCCTGGCTAGAAGTTGGAGAACAATGTTGAATGGCAGTGGTGAGAATGGACATCCCAGCTTGTTCCTGGTCTTTAGGAGAAAGCTTTCAATCTCATAATATTAAGTATGATGTTAACTGTGGATTTTTCATAGATGTCCTTCATCAGGTTGAGGAAGTTCTGTTGTATTCCTAGTTTGTTAAATATTTTTATCATGACAGAGGGTTAGGTTTTGTCAAATTCTTTCTTGGTGTCTTTTGAAAAGATCATATGATTTGAAAAATTCTGTCAATATGATAAGATATATTAATTGATTTTTGCATGTTAAACCAACCTTATACTCCAGGGATAAACCCTACGTGGTCATGGTATATAATTATTTTGATATGTTGCTGAATTTGGTTTTCTAAGGTTTTCTTGAGGATTCTTATATCTATAATCATTATAAATATCAGTCCATATTTTTCTTGTCTTGTGATGTCTATATCTGGTTTTAGTATCAGAGTAATAGTGGCCGTGTAGGATGAATTATGACATGTTTCTTGCTTTTTTATTTTTGGGGAAGAGTTTGAGAAGGATTAGTGTTAATTCTTCTTTAAACATTTGGTAGAATTTACCAGAGAATGCATTTGGTCTTGAGGTCTTCATTGTTGGAACATTTTGGTTTCTGACTCAATGTTTTTACTTAAGGTTCTATTTAGATTTCCTATTTATTATTGAATCAGTTTTGGTAGTTTGTGTCTTCCTAGGAATTTATTCATTACATTTAGGTTATCTAGTATTCCATTATAATCATTTTTATTTCTTTGAGTTCAGTAGTAATGTCCCTCTTTCAATTCTGGTTTTAGACATTTGAGCCTTCTAACTTTCTTTCTTGTCTTGGTCAGTCCAGCTAACTTTTGTCTATTGTTGATCTTTTGAAAGAACCAATTTTGCTTTTTAAACATTTTCTCTATTTTTTCCTATTTTCTATTTAACTTATTTCTGTTTTATATTTTTTTTGTCAGTTCCTTCCTTCTTTCTTTGGGGGGGGTTATTTGATGACCTTCTTTTTCTTGTTCGTTAAGGTAGAAATTTAGGTTATCCTCTGAGAATTGTCAGTTTTTAAAATTAGACCCATACAGCTATTAACTTTCCTCTAACCCCTGACTTCACTCCATTCCGTAAGTCTTAGATTAAGATCTGGAGCTATTTTCATGTTCATTAATCTCAAGATACTGTCAAATTTTTCTTGGGGTTTCTTCCTTGATTCATTAGTTATATAGGGGCATATTGTTTAATTTTCACACATTTGTGAGTTTTACAGTATTTTTTATATTATTGATTTCTAATTTCATTCCATTGTGGCCAGAGTACATACTTTGTATGATTTCAATGCTTTTGAAATATTGAGATATTATTTCCTCAAGTGTGTTTTCTGCCCCTTTCCCTGTCTTTTCTCCTATGGGACTTCCATTATGTATATATTGGTAACCTTGATGGGCTTTATATGTATCTGAAGCTCTGTTAATTTTTCTTCATTCTATTTCCTTTCTGTTCCTCAGACTGGATGGATTTTTTTCACCAGAAAATTCAGAATAACTACATTGCTACTTATTTTTATATATATATACACACACATACACTAAATTTTTTTACATATATATAAATTTATATATACATATAATTTCTGTTTCTTTGTTGCTATTTATTTAGTCTTGGTTCCTTTTAGCTCTTTAAAGCATATTTAAAATGGCTGTTTAAAAGTCGTTGTGCAGTAAATCCAGTGGATGTCTGGGCATCCTTAGGAACAGTTTCTATTTACTGATTTTTTTCCCCCCTGTGTATGGGCCACACTTGATTGTTTCTTTGCACATTTCATATTTTTATTGTTGTTGATAATTGGAAATTTTAAATAATACACTGTGGCAACTCTGGGAGTCAGAGATTCTCCATCATTCTGGAGTTTGTTATTGTTGCTGCTTGATTTGGTTGATTTTTCATTTAGTTACTTAGAAGTAATTCTGTAAAGTCAGTATTCTTTCTTTTGTGTGATTATGAAAGTCTCTATTCTATTAGCTTAGTTTTAGCTTAGCTAATGATTGGACAGATATTTCTGTCCAGGCAGGTTTTCAACATTCAGCAAGGTGGTCAACAACTCTGCCTCTGCCTTCACTTCACGTTCATGAAGGACTTCAAAGTCAGTGACACCTGAGAGCTTCAGACTTTCTCAGGTCTTTCTTGGGTAAGTGCTCAACCTTAACACATGTGCGTGAACTTCTAGATTCCTAAAATATGTCATAGCTTTTCAACGCTTCTAGACACATCTCATTCCTAAGCTTGCCCTTTTAATCTTTCTGGTTAGTCTGTAGTTTACACCAATTATTATCCTCCGTTACCTCAGGCAACATGAGATTAAAACACTTGCCTGTAATTGTTTTTGACAAACACCTCCCAGATGAAGAATTTTTGCTGCTAATGAGTTCCAAATCAAGTTAAATACAGACAATCTTGTAAGTGAGCTCTTCCAGGGAACTACCAGTCAGTCAAATAATGACAACTCTTTAGGAATGAGGCTTTGAAGTGTTCCAATACTGTTCAGCTCCCTCCAATGGCTTCCAGGCTGCATGGAGACTGTGAGATTTTGAGCTGTTATTCTTCAAGGCCACAACAGATCTGGAGAGCAGGGGTGGGACTATAGCAAGTTAAAATGCTACAAAAGTTGCTATTCTTCCAGAGATTTAGCTGCTTTTCTTGAATATAAATGCTGCCTGAGTTGCTGCAAGACTGTGGTTGATTGCCCTATGAAGATGTGGATTTTGACAATTTTGCCTTTTAAAAAATTTATGTTACAGAGTAGCTTATTTTCAGAGGTCCTTACTTTGCCACTTTTGCTGACATCACTCTATCACTGGTTTTTGGTGATACAAGGTGAGACTTTTGGAGAATTGTTTATGCCAAAAGACCCTAGCCTAGGAAGACCTACCCCATGTGATTAGGCCCATGACTAGCCAACTTTGTCATTTGGTATACAATAGGGTATATACTCACTCTGTATTTCTTGTTATTATACCCACTATAATCCATGGACAGAATTATACTTCCTCCCCTGACTGGATGACACAGAACAATTAATTTCATATCAGGGCATGGTTTTAGATGTACCATACTGCCTGGAAGTTTGAGAAATATAAACTTTATACTCTCCTGTGCTAAGAAACCCAGCTTCCTCCCCAGTTGGTCTAGGGTACAAGGAAATAGCAATGAAAAAACGCTTCGGTTTTAAAAGTCTCTAGAAGTCTTTTGTCTGTGCAAGAGTCAATTCTGCTAGAAGAAAATAACCAACTGTTAGCTTTATCTTTGACACTAAAAAATTATCACTTTTTAAAAACGACATTGACCTACTGGAGACTACTGCCCAAGAAGCTATGAGAGGAAAATGATTAATGTGATGCAGCCATGATTGCTCTGCTCTAAATGGGGCCACATTTAATGGGCTCCTGCAGGGCCAACTTTAACGGGATGATAGCCTTTATTTTTTACTCCCAGATTCTTTGCCCTACTTATGACCTGAGCTGTAGCCTGAGTATACACCCCTAATTTTATGGAGTGTTGCTAACCATACTTGTTCAGCTCATGAGGACTGAATGATTATTCCACCCTCACAGGTGCAGGGCAATAGTGCTCCTTACAGGCCCATAGTGCTCCTTACAGGCCCTGGGGCCGGGGAAGGGCCGTCCATCCTGTTGGTCTATGTCGTTCCCCTGAGCTTCCACAAGGGGGCGTCTATCCAAGCCATGCTGAGGTAATCTCAAAAGTGTATCGGACACACTTTTCTGTCAGCTTTTGTAGCTGTGCTTCTGGTATTACCTCTGCCTCTAATTAGCAGTAACTACTTCCCTTAGTCATAAGAAAATTTTATATCTATTTCTGCCATGCTTGGAGTTTTCATGAACTGCCTGTGCTAGGAATTGCTAGCGTAGACTCCTATGACCAGCCAAGCATAAAATTTGCAATTATGTATTCCTAGCTTGACTAGTACCATTACCAATGGCTTACAACTGAGTCAACTCTCTGGTTCCCTCCCTCATATTTCTGTTTTCATCATGTGCTATTTGTTTACTTTCCATATATTCTGGAAACAAACCAGGAAGCCTGTGTCACCAGCAGATTAGAAGATCCACAAACTTTGCTTTCTTGATTTCTGTAACTTCTCTTGAATATTCCTCCCCTGACAGATAAGGGCTCCTTGGCTGTATGGAACCAGCTTAACATTGTTAGTTCTTTGGACACTGCTTTAGGCTGCCTAGGAAGGCCACCTTCAGCAAGGTCAGAGGTGTTCCCTTGCACCCACCCAGGTTATTCAAGGGATTCTTCCACAGTGGGTTGTCATATCTGCTCAACTTTCAGAGCTGTAGGGAGTTTTCAGATATAATTGCTATGCCAAATTTAACATCCCAGCCAAGATCAGTAGCTCCCTGGTGGGACTGAGACTTGGGTTTGAGTCAATGGGATGGATTTTCTAGTAAGCCTGTTTTACACTCTGCCATTGTGGGGATCAGGAGTAATCATACCCTGTGAATCCATTACCAGGTTGTAATGATACCCTCTTTTTAATTGTTTCCCTGTCATCAGTAGTGAGGCAAAGGCAATAAACCTATTAACAAGGACTGAACCATAACCATGCAGAGCTCCAACAGACTACATCTGCCTCCAGGCAGAAACCTGGCTGCAATCCTAGATTAGAGGTGACATAACTCTCTGAGACCAGCAACCCATCTCAAAGTCATTATGCAAGGCCTAGCTCCTTCTTTCTTGGCTTGTGTGGCTCAGATGATTCACAGACACTAATTCAGCACCTCAGGGGAACTTGCCTGACCCAGAATGGCATCTGTGTCACCTGAACAGAGGACATTTGTGGTCTTTGTACCTGCATTCATTTTCTAGTGCTGTCATAATAAAGTACCACAGACTGGGTGGCTTAAACAATAGAAATTCATTTTCTCACATTTCTGGAGGCTAAAAGTCCAAGATCAAGGTGTTGACAGGGTTGATTTCTTCTAAGACCTCTCTCCTTGGCTTACAGATGGCTCTCTTCTCCCTATGTCTTCACATCATCTTCCCTCTGTACAAGTCTATGCCCAAATTTCCTCCTGTTATAAGGATCCCGGTCATATTGGATTAGGGCCCACCCGAATGACCTCATTTTAACTTAATTACCTCTATAAAGACCCTGTCTCCAAATATAGTCACAATCTGAGGTACTGGGGGTTAGAACTTCAACATGTAAACTTTGAGAGGAGACAATTCAGCCCATAACAGGAGCACTTCTGACAAATTATGTTAACCCAGATTGATTTTCTTCCCTTAGAAAATCCTTACCTGACCTTTATCAGGAAACGTAAATATTCATTCTTACTCCCAGTAAACCCCACCTGTAGGAAGGCATTTGTGCATAGGTTTGAAGCACTGATTTTGAACTTATTGTCTAAGTCAGTGCCACATATACGTGGAAGGATGTTTGAAATTGACTTCTCCAAAACAGCACATCATGCTTTTGAAAGGGTGAGGGGAAACTTGCCCTTTCCCCCATAAGCTGAAACATCAACTCACAATTAAGGCAGATTAATAAGAGAAAGGTTCAGTTACCATGAGCATGGGGAGACTCACAGAGTGATTACCTAATATCCCAATGAAATTCAGATGTTTTTATACCTGTCTTTTTGGGGGGAGGGGGAGATGAGCAGTAATAAATGGTTGCTACAGAGGATGAATGGATGGGGGAAACAGATTGGCTTGTAAATTAACCTGAGAGATAGGTATTATGTTTTAAATGATTTGGGCCAGGGCTGGTTGCATTCTTGAACCTGCAATAAATTCCTGCAATATATTGAGATAACAGGGAGAGGAAGAGAAGTCAATTGTTCTTTTGGTTTATGTAGATAGAGGGCAAACCTCTTCCAAGGGCCTGTTAATCTCTAAGGGCCTTAATTCAAAATATCCTTTATACCAAAGAGTCATATTTTGGGGTGAAATTTCCTGAGCTCCTTCCCTCTAAATTGAGTAAGTTGCCCATCAGCTAACTCACTGAAAACTTGTGTGCATGTCTGTTCTGCCTGTGTGGCTTGCGACCTCCCAGATAGCTGTCCAGCACTGTGAACAAAAGGGACTCCCACAGCTATCCTCAATTGGGATGCTTTCCTTAAAACCTCAGGTGACCATATCTGTATTAAAAGTTTTATTTTAGGGAGAACATCTATTACCTGCATTGCAGTAAAAGTCATTCATTATTTTTTTAAGGTCTAGGCAATAATAATATGAGAATATCCACAGGAACTTAAGAAGAAGACCAAGCAAGGTTAACACTAGCAGCATATACCGACGAAGAGCCTAATTCATGAAGCAGTTACATGAAAGCTGCTGTTTTTTGTAAGTTTCCTCTCCAAGACGGAGCTAACACACACGTTGCTGGCCTGACCCGTGGATATGGGAGAAAACAACTTCATCTCCCAGTGGAGTGAAGAATAGGTGGAGATAAAAAATGAGCAATTTTTGTCTGAAAATCTTGACTAAGAGGTCAAACTTTATGCATGCAATGTGTCAAAGAGATCTTTGGCCTTGCACTTTGTTCTTCCACGCTCTGCTCGTTCTGTGCCTTCTTGGCATCCTTTACTAAGTGAAGAGAGACAAGGGCTGGATGACTCTGCCCTGTTCTACCCCTTTCCCCCTCTCCTCTCCTTGGGAGGCCTAGCAATGGGCTGTATCAGCAGGACTGAGCTTGCACAGAAGGCTTTGAACTGACAACTGTACTGGTTTGTAGTTAATCTTCCTCTTTTCAACAAGGCTTCTTTATCATAGAAGAAAGTTACTAACTAGTCTGGTGTCCTCTCTCCTTTCGCAGCCACCCTCTAATTGTATAAAGTGGCATGACAGGTCTTTCCTTTGGATCAGGATCCATGATCTGTCCAGTTGTGTCCATCTGTCTCTAGTTAGAAACATAATCTAGTTTTATTATCACAAAGATCCACAAATTCTGATTATAGCACATTATTGATTTCCATACACAATTCTTTTAAAAACCATAATAGTGTGCCTAATAGTGTGGTAGCTTACTTCTCAGCGTTTTGATAGGAGTGTATATGTACCTAAAACCATTTATTTTAAATCATTCACTCCTGTTTTGTTGGCTCACATGGGTGAACTTTATGATCTGTCTAACTCCTTTATGAAAGCATTGTGGTCATTACATATTTTGGAATAATAATTAATGACAGTGATATCTTGCAAAAAGTATCAACAAAGTATTTCCATTTGGGGAAAAGAAATAGAATGAATTTGGAAGACAGGAAAAAAAAGAGCAAGGATTTAAGAGTCCCTGAAAGCAGATCTTAACAAATCTAATAATATGTAATGTGCTATTTGAGTTTCAAGTTCTAAAGTTTTGGTGCTGAACATCTGGAGCACTTTCATAAAAGCCTGTTTTTCTTTCAGCTTTCTACCACCCTGAGAATAATGTAAATGAACTAATAACTCCCACAGATCAAATGGTTATGTGTATGGTTGGACAAGATGGTTATACAAATAAACCTTGACATGAATAAGTCTGTTGTCAACTCAGCGTAAATGAACATCTGCCAATTGTGTAATATGTTAATATAACACATTTACAATGACTGGATCACTCAGAACATTGGCAAAAAAGTGATAGAACATTTAAACCCTAGGCAACCAGTACTAATTTATCTAACAATGGCAATTAACCATTGTAGTATTTTCTACTTCTGTACTTCTATTAATATTTGCTATGAGTTTACCATAAGCCTTCTACTTAGTGATATGAGATTGGGTCATTTTTTTCAGGACATATATATACATATATGAAAGATATAGCACCTCTTTTCTATAAATTTTAGAATCTTGTTTAGACAAGAGACAGATATACAGAAGAACTGGGCATATTTACACAAGAAATATAAACAAAAATAGAGATGGATGCTTTTTTAAAAAACAGAAGCTCCACAGATAATTGAAATGGGGCTAGAAAATATAAAATTGGGTGTTGAAAATTGAAGGAATAGGTTGCAAAAGATGAAAAGAAGGTCATCTCTGTAGAGGTGGTAGTGATTGTAGGGCAAAAGCATGGTTAGACAGCAATTAGGAAATAAATGAGGTTGTGAAAATCAATGAAAGTCTACAAAATAGGATAGCCAGAAGACCAGGTTTAGAAGTTTTAATGTGCTAGGAGAGCAAGGAGGAGGTAAGAAATTCTGGTTATGACACGGTGAGCTGTTGATGGCAACATTGGCTTACCCAATCTAAACAGTTACCTCTAATATAAAGAACAAGGTTTTGGTAAACCTTTATGATGTTTTACAAAAGATAACTTCCTGGAAAGTATTCATTCCTTCACTATTAAGTACCTATTATGTGTGAAATATCACGTTATGCACTGGGATTATGCACATATGACAAAGACATGCATCATGACATAAACTTGAAATCTCCAAGAGTATTAAGACAAACATGCAAATACCTATAATAAAAGTAGACTGCCTTAAGGCTCATAAAAGTAATAAATGCTCTGGGAGTGAAATTATGGAGAGATTAATTTTAGTAGAGGGCAAGACAGCTCCCTATGTCACTAAGACACAGAACGAAGGAAATTCTGCCATTGGTTTAATATTACTCACAGTATGATATAAAAGGGACTTAGAAACCTGGATCCAGCATTCATTTTTTGTGTGACTTCAAAAAAGTTGTTTAATATATTTAGGTATCACTTCCTCCGTCCGTAAAGTAATATTAATAATATTGTCTTTACTATGTGAGTAAACACATAATTCATATAAATCCCTTTCTCAGTGCATAGCTCTTGGAAAGCCCCCATTAATGTTTGATTTTTCAGATGCTGTCACCTTATGTAGGAACCAAACAAGGGAAATAAGATTGCTTTTTCTACTTCTTTGAAAGGATTTTCATATAAATTCTCCAGTGAAAAGTTTGAATTAGGATAAAAGTTATTTCCACAGAGCAATTTGAATCCTAAACCTCAATGATATTAAATAGGTTTCTGTACAATGATTGCATTCAGAAACTACAATATCACAAGGTTTATGGTTCCTATCCGGGTATTTACCAGGACCTGAGGTATTTATTGCTTAGGGTGGGTACTACATCAATCTTTGTTGAATGGTTTAATTTGCAAAAGTAAAATACAAGATAAGATAGAGGAAAATCTTAGTAATATATATGGAGGGCCAGGGACCAAATGCTCATGATTGTAGCTTTACTAGCACTCAGACTTTTTTCATTAGATAAGTTAGCCAAACTCTTTGCATTGGTATATGTGTGCCAAATGGGGCTCCCAAATTAAAACTCAATGTGTTTTCACATGTTTGGGGTTACTTGACAAAGAGAAGCAATGTAAAAACTAAAAGAAAAAAGTAAAGTCTTTTGGCATTATATAAATAATATAAATTTGGCCTTTCCTAAAGAGTATAAATAACTATCTTTTGTAGACCATCATGAAAAATGCATTTTAAGGTCCTCTCCAGAAAGTAAAACAAAACGGTTATAAACAGCAGTTATATTAGATGAGCTTTCCCATACAGCAATATTACAATATATGTGCAAGAAAAAAACATAAAAAGGACATTCCTAATCATTAATGTGGAGAATCTAAGAAAAAATGCCTTACGTATTTTAATGTATAAGCGTTTGAAGATGAATTTTTTTTGCCCTAGGAATTTCTGGATCTAAACGTTCAGTTTTAATTTTTGAGAACACATATTGGTAATCATTGAAAAGAAACATAGACGATAAGTGTTCACCATCTGTTTATCCCCAGAGCAGGACAGCACCAAGGGCTTCTTTCCTCTTTCTCTCCTCCCAAAAGATAGATTTATTATTCTTTCCAACACCACTGTTCTCTATAGTTGTATAAAATTCTACTGCTGGTGGCTGAGTGGCCTTTCCTACAGACTAATAGAGTATAAGAGTCTGGGAGTTGGCCAGATTACCTTTTCCAACATAAGGCTATAATGAATGCCACTACTTTTACAACTTCTGCCAAATCTGGCTCCATTGCCTCTTCAGTAGTCTTGATACCTAATGGGCAAAGTCCTGCTTTAGAAAAATCTCCAGGAGAATGAAAAATGCCAGAGAAATGAGTCACAGGAAGACTCAAGAGATTCTGGTTTACTACAAACCATTTAATTGAGGAGAAGGATATTTTATGCTCTAGCAGTGCTTCCTATCAACTGATGAAAAAATGTTTTCCTCTGAGACCTGGCAGCCTTTGTTTTCTTATCTCATCAGTATTCATAGTACCAGTTCCACAAAAAATTGAATTGATTTTGGTGACCACATTTCAAGTCACTCTGCCAATTTTTCTTTGTTGCTGAAGCTTGCGGTATCTATGCACCCATGTCTTTCACCATGAATAAGACGGTCCTTTGTTCCTTTGTAAGCTTTTCTGCATTGGCTATGCTATTGTGACCATAGTCACATGAATCGGCCTGAGCTTTTATCTTCAGAGACTTTGATAAAGTTAATCTCTTGTACAAACTGGATGTGAGCCAGTATTTATAAGTCTCCACAGCGGAACAGCCTGTTATGACAAAGCACACAGCAATATTTTCAGCCAGTTGATCACAAAGCATATGGATATTTTCCCCTTCTTGGGAGAATTTTACAAGGATAGCACAGTGTTCATCTGGAACATTTTATGTTTGGGCCATAATGCTCCTTTCAATATCTCGGAGTTTTAGTTGTGGCCATCAGTATTATCTGTATATTTCAAAACTCAATAATATTGAGACAGTATTTTTAAGTGCTGTACTTCAGGTACTGGATTATATACTAGAAATATAAAGAGTATTAGGATGTAGGAAAAAAGGCATGATTTCTAGATTTCCTAATAAGTTTGATTATATGGCCAGTAATAAGTTTAGAGGTTTTAAGGATTTGCCTCTAATTTCTTTTGCAATTGTTTATCATATGCTGACAAATTATGCTCACTTTATTATTATTACTAGCTGGAGTCTATTGTCAGTTTTTTTTAATCTAGAAAAATATATTGTCCCTTTTTCTGTATTTCTCTAGCATTGTTATATTTCTTGCTAAGAAACTCAAATTTACAGACATTCAGTATTTCAAATAGATTTACTATTTGAACTAATATAAGAACTAATGGCATCTTCTGTTCTTGATGGTTAATTCCACTCTATTCAATATACCTAGTTCATAGGGAAAAATACTAGTCATAATTTTTAGAGGTGTCTCTAGAAACTATATTTTTGCTTGATTGCTATGGGATGAAATGCTCATGGTGTATGTCCTAATGTTTTTATGTGTTAAATGGTAAGTGAAATCAACAGAATGATGGAGTAAAAATGGTGAATGTTAAGAACATTTTTAGATAGAATGAGCAGAATGACCAAGTGTGAAGTATTGAAAAGTTAGTTCTTGCATGTATTTTTATATAGTTCATACTTTTTGAAAAGTCCTTTAGCTAATTCAACTAAGAGCCAATATTTAACATTTTAATTGACTCTGGAGACATAGCCCTATGTAGTGAAAGTTCTGTATTTGCAGTTATCTGTGGATCTATTTTATCTTCAATTGCATTCTGAAATACACATTTGCTTTCCTTATATTCAGAATTTCACACTTGGGGAAAGACTTATAAAATATTAACATTATATTTCAAATCCTGGCAAAAAATTTATCTTAGGTGTGTGAATCAATATGCTTTCATTATAAAATTTTCAGTCTTCATCAAAATCAGTTTGATTTTTTATAATAAGGGCATGGTTTGCACCAATAGCATTAGCCTCCTTTTTCTTACGTGCATTGTTGGTTGGAAGGGGGCAGGGTAAGACATCTGGAAAAACCAGTAAAAGATTGTCCATACATCCTATCTTAGTCTGTTTCTGTTGTTATAAAGGAATATCTGAGGTTGGGTAATTTGTAAAGAAAAGGGGTTTATTTGGCTCATGGATCTGCAGGCTGTACAAGAAGCATGGCACCTGCATCTTCTTCTGGTGAGGGCTTCAGGCTGCTTCAACTCATGGCAGAAAGGGACGAAGAGCCAGCATGTATGGAGATGGCATGATGAGAGAGAAAGCAAGAGAGAGAGGAGTAGGTAGTATAATCATACTTTATAAAACTTATGTCTGTCTTCCAGTGCTGAAAGCTTTGTAGTGGAGAAAGAACAGTTTTACAAGACTCTTGATTTCAGTCTATTTTTCTTGCCATTTATAATGTGTTTTAATATCATTGAATCTCATCTCTAAAGGTCATAAAGTTTTCAAAGGTCTGTTGAAAAGAATAGATAATGTGACACATTTGAACGCATTTTTAAAGATTAGAAAGTATTAATATATCTATACCTTTTAGTAAGGGTATTTGGTCATGGTTTTAAGAATAAGATTTATTATTCTATGTTCACTTAATAAAAAAAAAAGCCTGGATGAATAATGTCATTGGATGTGGTTTCTTGATCATGTGTAGCTTTTATTTTCATGATATGCATTAATCTTTGGACTACTGGAGCATATTGGAGGCACTAAAAGTACAAAGTCAAACTCTAATGAAAGCACTATGGTTATCTGGGTGATTTTTCTATCTTAAAAAATCATTTCTAACTTATGCATGTTGACATCAACATTGTGTTTAATTTAGGAATTATGGTATTTGCCAAATATAACTTGGATAAATCAGCTTGACAGTTGTAGCTAAGACATTCCTATTGATACTTTGATTAAGACTCCTTGACATTAGTTACTCGACATCTATATATGGGACTTAAATCTTGTGCCTAAATTCATCTCGGTATCCTCTGTGGTCCTGTAGTTGGTCCTGGCTCACTGCAATCTTGGTAAAAACTAAAGAATTACATTTTAAATACAACTTTTGCTGGTTAAATCCTAGAATTGAAAAACTACTTTTAAATCTTAGCATCAGTGTCCTTTCCTGGTGAGGAGAGAGAGAAGTCAATGCCAATCTAGGGTCGTGATGATATATCTTGCAGCGGAAGGCTTAAGCACATGACTGGTTTTGTTATGTAGGGAAGCTGAAGTTTCCAGTACACAATTTGTCTTAACCAGGCTCATTAGCCACTGGGTGTCTCTTGTATAAGTAAGGAAATTGAAGTAACTATTCCAACATGCTAGACCAAATCTGCAAAAAAAACTAAAAAACAGGGTTTGTATTTCCTGTCAATCTTTCTCCCAACATCCCTTGCTGTTCCTAAAAAATTAGAAAGCTGGCAGATGATCAGTAATACAGGAAAGATCATAGTGAATATTCAAAATGTGTAAAGCTATGATTCCAGGAGGTATATCCCAGCCTTTTTCATTATTGGCAAATTTACCACCAGATGCTAATAGCAGATTGGCTTGTAAAGTTAATGAAACTGAGCAGCTTCCCTGTGTCATTTTGCAGCAATGCCACAGAAAGACACTCTCTTAGCCAGCTTGACATGACATTAATTAAATTCAATTTTTTTTTGCCCCATTTCTTTAGCTCTGGCTAAAAGGAAAGGAAAAACAGAGGATCTCCCTGAGGGGTAAGGAATGGGCTGGTGAAGAATTCTTTTTTCCCTATCTCTGTGTAAGCAAGTCTATGGATCACTCTAGTCCTCCTGGGAGGGAAGATGTTTTGGGTATATTAACCGTTAAGAAATATTTAATACTGGAGTAGAATATCATTAATTTGTTATTCTATAAAACATAGTCAAAAAGTGTGAAGTAAAACTTACATCCTTTATTACATTATTTGAATTTTATCATGTTGCAGCCTTCAATATTCTAGCAAGTCACGATCAAAATGTTGTGGTTGAAACAAATAAATTGGTTCTCACAAAAATATCTTCCAGTCGTATTAATATACTTGCTCTTGGAAAAAAGTTTGCTTCCTCCAGGTCAGGAGACATACTAATAAATTGATTATCGCCTGTTATGTTTAACATACACTATTTGTATTATTTATAGTATTAATAAGTTGAAGCTTCTGAAATTTAAATATTCAACCCTGACTTTGATTTGAACTTAAGACACATTTGTCCAATTGCCTATACAACCATTCCATTTAATGTTAATTTCAAATCTATTCCATCTAAAAGATAATTGTGTTTTGCATACCCAAGTCTTCCTACCTCACAGGAGTCATTCTTTATTGCTCTCTTTCTCTCTGTATTCACATCCAAATCCACCAAGAAGACCTATATGCTATACTTTTAAAATACATTCCTAATCCAACTGCTTGACATCTCTCTCTTACATTATTCTGATCTCATCTGTCACACAGATTATGGCTGCGTCTTTCGCTGACTGGAACAGTCCTTCATCCACTTTTTGTTTTTTCTGAGCTTGCTCTGTTGCCCAGGCTAGAGTGCAGTGGCCCAATCATAGCTCACTGCAACCTTGACCTCCTGGGCTCAAGCAGTCCTTCTGCATCAGCCTCCCAAGTAGCTGGGACTACAGGCACACACCACCACTGGCTAATTTATTTTTCAAGTTTTTGTAGAAGCAAGGTCTTGCTATGTTGCCCAAGCTGGTCTCAAACACCTGGCCTCAAATGATCCTCCCACCTTGGCCTCCAAAAGTGCTAGGATTACCGGAGTGAGCCACCGTGCCTGGCCTGCCTGCACTTTTGATCTAATACAGTCCATCCCTGACAAGACAGGTAGAGTGATAGTTTTAAATCATGAGTTCATTCATGCCATTCACATGATCAAAACTCTCCAGTGGTTTCTCACCACACTTAGAAAAAAGAAGACATCCTTCTCCCAAGGACCTCCAAGGCTTATATGAGTTGCCTAAATTTCCAAGTACATTTCCCACCACTTCTCTTGTAAATGTGCTCAAAATCACTGACTTTCAATCTTCCTTGAACAAGGCTGCATGTTTCTTAATTACTTGTTAGACACAAGGGTTGTACAGGCATTGGGTAGGCATTCCCCTTCCAAAAGGCAGAAATAGGCCAAAAGAAAGGGGTTGCAGGCCCCATGCAAGACGGGGACCTCCAAAATAATCTCCCTTGACCCCGTGTCCAGCATCTGAGCACACCGATGTGGAGGGTGGGCTCCTGAGGCCTTAGGCAGCCGCACCCCCATGGCTTTGCTGGACACAACCCCCATGGCTGCTCTCAAGACTTGGAGTTGACTGCCTGCGGCTCTTCCAGGCTGAGGTTGCACACTGCTTGTGTGCTGTTCCCACAGCTCCACTAGGCATTGCCCCTGTGAGGACTCTCTGTGTTGGCTCTGACCCTGAAGCAGGTTTCTGCTTGTACTCCCAGGCTTTTCCATATATACTTTGAAATCTAGATGGGAGACATCAAGCCTCCATCACTGTTGTATTCTAAGTGCCTGCAAACTTAATATCACGGCTTATAGCTTTCACCCTCCAGAGAGGAGTACTGCTGGGGCTATTTGAGCCATAGCTGGAGCCAGAGAAGCCTGGATGCAGGGAGCAGTGTCCTGAGGTACCACAGAACAGTAGCACCCTAGGCCTGTCCCCTGAAACCATTCTGTCCTCCTGGGCCTCTGGACCTGTGATGGAGGGTGCTGCCTCAAAGATTTATAAAATGCTTTCTGGTGCCTTGCTCATCATCTTGACTCTTAGCATCTGGCTCCCTGCTAATCTCTTTAGCAAAGGGTCTCTCAGCTGCACCCTTGGATTCCTCCTCTGAAAATGCTCTTTCCTTCTCTACCACATTACCAGGCTATGGACTTTCCAAATTTTTATGGTCTGCTTTTCATTTAATTATAATTATAAATGCCATATTCAGGTCATTCCTTTGCTCCTGTAATTCAGTGTAAGCAGTTAAAAGTAGCTATACCACTTCTTGAATGCTTTGACACTTAGAAATTTCTTCTGCCAGATACCTTAGGTAATCAATCTTAAGTTCGGCCTTTCAAAAAACTCTAGGGCATGGATGCAATGCAGCCAAGTTCTTTGCTAAGGCATAAGAAGGTGACCTTTGCTCTGGTTCCAAATAATGTCATCATTTCCATTGGGATCACACCAGCATGGCCTTTACTGTCTATATGTCTATCAACATTGTGGTCATAACCACTTAACCAATATCTCATAAAGCCCAAACTTTCCCTCTTTTTTTTGTCTTCTCCTGGGTCCTCCAACTCTTCCAAGCTCTTTTCATTACCTACTTCCAAAGCTTCTTCCACATTTTCAGATATCTTTGTAGCAACACTCCACTCTTTAGTACCAACTGTCTGTCTTAGTCCATTTTGTATTGCTATAACTGAGTAATTTATAAAGAAAAGAGGTTTGTTTGGCTCATAGTTCTATAGGCTGTACAAGAATCATGGTGCTGGCATCTTCTCAGCTTCTGCTGAGGGCCTCAGGCTGCTTCCACTCATGGTGGAAGGTAAAGGGGAGCTGGAGTGTGTAGAGATCACATGGTAACAGAAGAAACAAGAGAGAGGGGGGAGGTGCCAGGCTCTTTTTAATTACCAGCTCTTGAAGGAACTAATAGAATGAAAACTCAATCACCCCCCTCCTAAGGGAAGGCATTAATCTATTCACGAAGGACCCATTTCCATGACCCAAACACCCCCCATTAAGCCTGGGGTCAAATTTCAACATGAGGTTTAAGGGAACAAACATCCACACCACAGCCCCTTGTGTATTGCTTAAAACTTAGTAAATGTACAATAAATTTTAAATGAACAAATGTATGAATGAATATGTTGGGTACATTGTGGAAGACATTAAATATCAGGACAAGGTGAGTGAATTTTGTCCTTTCTTGGTTTTGGTCATGATAAATCTGGATTGCAAAATTCAGGAATGTTATGAGAGAAGGAGGCATGTCTGAGTAGGGCCTTGCCAGGTAGGCTTAGATGCTTGCCAGATAGACAAGGAACAGAGAATGGCATTCCTGGCATAGGCGACAGCCTATGCCAAGGTACAGAGTTAAGGAAAATACAGTGTGTCAGGGAATTCTAAGTGGTTTGTATTGCTGGAGTATAAATTGTGGGGTTGATTGTGTGGAAGATGATTTGGAGAGGTAGGCAGGAGCAGAATAGAAGCAACAGCATTTTAGGCAGAAAGCCTTGTAATTTGAAGCCTTAAAAGCCTGCAGCATCTCAGCAGCCAGTTCGTCTTTACAGAGATTTCTGCATGAATAGGGAATGGCCTGCCAAGACAAGCATGGAACCCAACCAGAGGGCAAAGCAAAGCAAAGTCAGCCAGGCCCCATCCCAGTCCGAGAGCTGTTTTCTAGCTAGTCACAGATAGAAAACTTAATGAACTCTAAGTAAGGAAACTTTGGCAGTAAGGAAGAGAACAACTAGGTGGCATGTATTTTGTCACTAGTTAGACATATTGTTATCTAGTTTATCTGTTCAGGAAGCAGATATATAATTCAAACATAGATGCATTTTAGTTCCTCATAATTTGGTGGTTGCCGCGTGCCAGAGGTACATAATAACATGGAATGTTGTAAAATTGTGTTAAAAACACCCCCCCCAAAAAAAACCCCGAAATGAGACAGTCCTAACAAGCTCTTCATCACAATCTATACTTGGGAAGAATCTGCCAGCTATCAGTGAGTTCACTTGGAAAAATTGTTCATTGAGCTGCTACATTAAGTTAGGTACTAAATACACAGAGATAACAAGGACACAGTTCTTGACCTTAAAGATATTATTGAGCTTAGAGATACTGACTATCTAAGTGGTTTCTGGGTACTGTTACTGATTTGGGTATCACCTGGAAAGAAGATGCACAGTAGCTTTAAGCAGTGATTGGGATTAAAAACAAAGACCTTTGTTAGAGAATGTGACCTGCAATGAATCTTTAAAATATAAAGATGTACTATTAATATTGAGGACACAAGCGAACAAAAACGAACAGAAAATAATGTAACATATCTCCATGTACTTCACATTGAGATTTTTAACATATTAATATTTCGCCAATGCCCCTCAGAAATGTTTACTATTTTTTAAAGAACTGTTACATTACATATAGTATTAGTCAGGGTTCTTCAGAGAAACAGAACCAATAGACTATGTATATATAGGGAAATATATAGATATTGATGTAGCTATATAGTCATGTACCACATAATGACGTCCTGGTCAAGGACAGATGACGTACCTGATGGTGTTCCTATAAGATTATAACACTGTATTTTTACTGTGCTTTTGGTATGTCTGGATATGTTTAGATACACAAATACTTATCACTGTGTTACAATTGCCTATAGCATTCAATATAACAGTGTGCTGTACAGGTTTGTAGCCTAGGAGCAACAGACCATACCATATAGCACAGGCTGTACCACGTAGGTGTGTGTAAGTACACTCTGATGTTTGCACAATGAGGAAATCACCTAATGATGCATTTCTCAGAATGTATCCTTATTCTTAAGTTATGCATGACTGTATAAGAGGATATTTGTTACGGGGATTGGCTAACGTGATTATGGAGTCTGAGAAGTCCCATGATGTGCTGTCTACAAGCTGGAGAATCAGGGAAGCTGGTGGAGTAATTGAGTCTGAGGCTGCATGCCTGAGGACCAAAAGCAACCAATAGTGTAATTCTCAGACTGAGGCTGAAAACCTGAGAACCTGGGGGTGGCAGCAAGTGCAAATCCAAAAGTCTGAAGGCTAGAAAACCAGGAGCTTCAATGTCTGAGGAAAAGAGAAGATAGATGTCCTGGCTCCAGACTAGAAAGAGAATTGTCCTTTCTATGCCTTTTCATTCTATCTGAGGCCCTCAACAAGTCCACCCATGTTGGTAAAGGGGAATCTTCTTTACTCTGTCTACTGATTCAAATTCTGATTTCTGGAAATACTTTACAGACATACCAAGAAATAATGGATATCCCTTTATAATGACTATTTGGGTATTCCTTAATCCAGTCAAAGTGACATCTAAAATTAACCATCTCACAGATGAAATTGAAGCCACCTCTATAATTTTATTCACCTTTATCACTTCCTAGATATATAATCAATAAGCTATATTGTTTATCCATTCCATTTGTATCTATAACAAGTATATAATATTTTTGCTCTTTTATATAAGAGAAAAGACATGTTAATTAACATAAAAGAACATATATATTAATTTATTATAGTAAAATTGTTACTTAGTGTTCCATTTGTAAATTTATTATAATTACTTAATCTCTTATTGATGGAATTTTATGTCCTTCCTTCCTTCCTTTTTCTATTCCTTTTTTCTTTCCTTTCCAGCAACATTCTGATGCACAGTCTTTTACCTGCCTCTCTGAATATATGTATGAATGTTTCTATAGTGTAAATACCTAGAAGTGGGACTTCTTCAACCTAGGATGTTCACATCTTTATTAAATTGATTTGATGTTGGGAAATTGCTCTCCAAGGTGGTTGAACTAATGTACACCTCCACCAGAATTATCAGAGTATTCCCATATCCCCACATAAGTGTCAACATTTGGTATTATGATGCTTTCAACATTTATACCAGTTTGTTATGTGTGGCATTTTATTTCTGTTTTGCTTTGTCCAAAAACTGATAATTAGAGAGGTTGAGCCTCTTTTCATATTTATTATCCACTTGGGCTTCCTTTTCTGAACATTGCTTATTTATCCCCATTTGCAGCATTTTCTTCTCTAGACCATGAGGAGTGATAATTTGGAGATGTACAAACCAACCCCTCTTGCCCTAACACATGTGGTGCTCTCACCATAGAGATCTACAAAGTTTTAACAATCATTTAGAAAGATAAATGGTTGTTTAGAAAGGAAAACAATATATTTTCAATTTATTCCATAATCCAAGTCACTTGTATAAGAATATTAAATCTTTTGGAGTAAAAGTTTGTCCCATAAAGGTTATAGATCCCTTTAATTAATATAGATTAATTATTGCATTTGGGGAAACAGTATCAGTCAGTGCAATATCTATAATATGTGGGGAGAAAGGTAAAGATATTTTTACTATAATTAAGAACTCTAGTTTCATAGCATAGATTTATATAAAAAATAAATACCTGCTTTTCTGGGAAGGAAAACACAATGATACGAAATGTAGAACCAAATTGACATCTTGCTATTTATTTATTTGGCAGCTAACTACAAATCTCTTGTAAACTTCTTTAAAGTATTATGTAGAGCCACCAAATAGTGTATTTGTTAAGATACGACCTAGCAACAGCTACATCCATGGTTGGCATTGCAACTCTCCTCCATGTGGTGATTCAGGGACATAAGCTCCTCTCACACTATGATTTGTCATCCTCAAGGGCCCCAGAGTACTCTGCATCTGCAGATGAGGAGTAAGAAGGTGAAGGTTTCACACTCACTTCCTAACTCTCATAGCCCAGAAGTCACCTACATCATTTCTACTAATATTTTTGAGTGACAATCAGTCATAAGGCACTGCCTAGTTGCAAGGGAAGAAGAGAAACTTAGTCCCTGGTTGGGAAGTTGTTTTCAGCAACAACGCTATAATATGTAAAGGGAAATCACAAATTTTTGAAGGTTATTAGGTATCTCTGTGACAGAGGAGTTTTTGCTTTATAATAATTTACCTAGTACAGAGAACATCTTTTTCAAAGCACTCAGTTAACATCCTGGTTGTTTAGGTTAATATTGCATCTCTAGCTTTATCTCCTGCTAGTGCTGTCTCTTCAGCCCTATGGGGAAATGTGTTGAATGATAAGAAAATGTTTCTTATCAAATCTTTTTCCCCACTTCCTCACCTGATCAATTATTCTTTAAGTCTTAAGTCAACTTTTATCTTATTTGACAGTCCTTGACACTACCCAACATTTCTATTTAAATGTCCTTCCTCTATGAACCCTCATCACACCAAACATTTCTATATTGCTTCTATTAAACTGAGCTACAATTTTTACTCTTGATATCTAACTGCCAAACTAAGATGTAAGCATCTTTTGGCCAGGAAACCTAAGTAACTTGTGCTCGGCATGGTGTTTGGTCAGTCCCAGGGTCTTTGATTGAATAGCAATTTGAATGAATAAACTAATGCATCTAACCTCCCCTCTCCACTAAATGGGTCCCCTAAGGATAGGGAACATGTTGATCTTATTCCCAATTTGTCTACAGTTCTAACCATAACTAAACAAAAGTAAGCATCCAGTATATATTTGTTGGATGAACAAACATGAATCTCAATAGGGTTGAATTCCTTGGGCAGGTGGGGAGAGGAAGGAAAGGAAAATAATTAAAATTCCTTCAAAGGATAAGGGGAACCAACATTTAATAAAACAATCAGACATCATGGAAAGCAAGATATACATCCAAAAGGTAGGGCCTGAATAGGTGAGCTGGTAATACAGAATAAGATGCCTCTGAAGGGAAGCTGGCGTGCTGCCTTAAATCAACTGAATGCAGGGGGAAGGAGCCTGCTGTTAACACCAGGGAGAACTGTTGAACCACGTGGGCAAAATGAGAGAAAGAAAGGACAGCTCCAAGCCTTCTTGTAAGGAGACACGGAGCTTAAAAATGAAGACTCTCCTATGTGTTAACACAAAAGTTTAATAACTTTTGTAAAATGCTGGCAATCTCCAAAACCTATGTACTCTAGCCAAAGAAAGTTAAAAACAAAATATATTAAAATTCTTTCTTTCTTTCTCTTCTTTCCTTTCTTCCTTGCTTTCATTTGAGAAGTGCATCACACATTTATATCCCAGGTGCTATACTCTCTACTATGATTAAATAGAAAGTAAAAAAAGACAGTGCTTGATCTCATGGCTAACAGTCCATTGGTCTCCGCTTAATATTTTTGTGGGTTGTACAACCAACAGTCTTAATTTTTTGGAAAAAAGAAATAATGCTAATTTTATGAGTACATATTTACTTTTTATTTCTATGTTTAAAACTCTGTTGGCATTAATATGTACTTTTCTTCATCTCTATTTTATTACTTTATTAATACTACTTCACAATAAGATCAAGTTATATGTATTTTATTTAATATAATTTCAAGATAATTATATTTTTATTAACCCTCTGGAATTTCTGTTCAAAATGCAGGTATTGGATTTTTCTTTTTTATGAAAGTTATACTATTTGTTCTTTAAGAATCATTCATTCATTACCATGTTGTGTATTAGGCATAGTCATAGATAAATAAGAAAATGTTCATGCCAACAAAAAACTTACAGTCTAATAAATGGCCAGCATGGAAGTAAAATAAAATAAAATAAAATTAAGTACTATTGATGCCAGTGAAAGAAGCCAGCGCATAAGAGGTACAAAGGATGGAGAGGACAAATTAATCTACAACAGGCATCAGCAAACTATGGCCCTTGAGTGAATTTGTTCTGCTGCTGCTTTTTATAATAAAGTTTTATTGGAATAGAGCCATAGCCATTCAAACATTTATTATATATGGCTGTGTTCATGCTACAGTGTCAGAGTTGAGTACTTGTGACAGAGACCACGTCTGCAAAAATACTTACTAAAATATTTACTATATTGACCTTTAGAGATAAAGTGTACTGACTTCATAAAATAGTTCATAGTTGAATGAAAACTTGTAAACATGAGTAATCGTTATGGGCAGAGAATATATTATGAAATACTAAGGCCAGGCAGAAAAAGTGTGATCATTGTAGTAGTTAGGATACAAGCTCTGACTGTGCCAAAGAAAAAACAAACAAACAAAAAGCTTCAAAAAACAAAGAAACAAAAAAAAAAAAAAAAACAAAGCTGAAGTAAAATAACAGATTATGAAAAACATAGGTGACATGCAGAAACATCTGATTGTTTTCCACATAGATAATAGGCAGATCAAAAGAAATTTCGGTAGGTCAATAGCATTATCACATTTGAGCTTTAGAAAGATCATGCTGGCAGCAATATATAGGATGTTTTGGGATGAGTCTTAGCCAAAGTTGTGATAAAGTCACCTGATGCAATTCAGAACATATATGCCTGAACTCTTGTCTTGGAGATTCTGATTTAGTTGGTCTGAGGTGAAACCTGACATCTACATTTTTAAAAAGCTTCTCAAATGATCTTTGTAGCACTTTGCTGGTTAAAAACCATAGGGCCATACCATTTAGAAACCACTGAAATAATTTTGATACGAGATAAAAAGGGTGTGAAGTTTGGGCTGTATCAGCGGGGCTAGGAATAAAGGAGATGCATGAGTATTATCAACAGGATGAATACGTATGGCCTGTTATCAGTTATATGTGAGAAGTTACATAAATGCAGGCATGTCATGATCTTTAGTTACGAAAGCTAACTACCATAAAATTTTATGAAACTACTAAAGCTAGTTTTATAAAACTAAAGTTAGTTTCATAAAAATAGAAACTGTAGGTGAACAGGCAATTTTAAGGGACTTAAAAATATGAGAATAAAATTAAATATATAAAGTTTGAGGTATAGTTGGTATGTTCAAGTGCCCACTAGGCAATGGGAGCTATAGGTTTGGCGTTCAAGAGAAGTTTGGAGCTAAATCAGACATTGAAAAGTTATAAACATTGAGGTGGTCACTAACGTCCCAGAGAAAATACAATCTCTCATGGAAATCACGTAGACTGTGCCAAGAAGGCTCTGGAAGAGAAGCACAGGAAACACCCGCTACTCAAGGGCAGGAAGGGTTTCAGGAAGGAAATGGCATGATTTGGAATGGAGAATTGTAATTTGGCCTGTGGGAATTAGCTTATATTAGATAAGACTTCATTTTGAGAACTACTATAAAACCTGGATAAATTACAAAAACTGTCTGAATGCATCATAGATTGACCAAGGCTGTGAAGACTTGCTTGGGGGTCCAAGATGCTAAAGAAGTGGGAAACCTAGAGGAGGGTGCCTGACATCCAGCACTGCTTTTCCCATTAAGATATTTTTTCAAGTTTTCAAGTGGCTACCCAAAGTCTAAGAAGCCAAAAATGAATGTGACAACTAAGAGGTTCAGAAACTAAACAGAGATTTCTGAAGTCCCATGGGAAAAAGAAGACCAAACAAACAAACAAAAAAACAAAATGGAAGTAAAAACCCACATTTTGATAACCAATTCAGGACTTTAAGAATCAAACCATCTAAGGGCTTTACCCTAAGAATAAATGCAAAGCTGAAAATAAAAAAGTCTCAAACTCATGGAGAATTTAAAATTTTCATAGAGAATTTAAAATTTGTCTATGACTATGCCTAATAGTATAACTACTATACTATAAATAGTATAAAATGTATGCAAGATGTTGAGCATTGAATCACAAATTACCAGTTATATTCATAGACAAAACCCTAATGACCAACAATCAAGAGAAAAATCATGAGATTCAGGTACTGGAAATTTTGGATGTAGACTTAAAAATAACTGCTATTACATTTCCAAGAAAATAGATGGTAACATCAAGAATTCCAAAACTAAATACAATCTATGAAAACAATCAAATAGAAAATATATAACTGAGAAATGTGATAACTAAAATTAGCAATTCAATAGATAAAGTTAACTAGAAGATTAGACATCGTTGAAAAGATGATTAATAAACTGGAAGATAGGTTAGTAGAAAATATTCAGACTGAAACTCCTGGATGCTTGCACGTGGTTTCCTCCAGATTTTCTCCATGTGCCTTTACCCATTGCTAATTTTGCTTTGTATCCTTTCACTGTAATAAATCACAGTCCTGAGTATGAGTATATGCTGAATCCTGTGACTCTTCTTGTGAATCATTGACCCTCAGGCTGTTCTTGGGGATCCCCAAAACAACATCAAAAACAAGGTGTATTTCTTTTCAGAAATGAAAGAATTTGAAAATCAGCCAATGTAATGTACCACATTAAAAGTGAGAAAAAAAACTATATGATCATTCAGATGGATGCAGAAAAAGTATTTGAATATTTCAACGTTCAGTCACAATTAAGAAAAATTTCTTAGCCAAGTAGGAATACAAGGGAACTTCCTTCTGATAGACGATATCAGCATAACATCTACAGTAAACCTGAAACTTAATGTTGAAATATTGAAATTTACCTTCCTAAGATAATAAATGAGACAAGGATCCACTATTGCCAATTCTTTAGTTCACGTTTGGGTTAATAAAGAAAGAAAAAAAGTGTACTAATTTGAGACAAATTTGTATTATTCATAAGTGACATGATTGCGTATGTAGAAAAATCCAAACTATCCAGGAGTCCCAGTCTGAATGTTTTCTACTAACCTATCTTCTAGTTTATTCATTTATTAGTTCAACAGGAAATCTATTAGCACATATAAGTGAATTTAACAAGGTCAGCAGATAAAAAGTCATTATATAAAAATCAACATATTTCTAGATTCCAGGAATAAATATATAGATAACAATGTTTTAAAAACATGACACCAATAGCATCAAAACATACAATAACTGGGAAAAAAATCGAACAGAAGATGTTCAAAAGCTTTGTATTAGTTTTCTTTGGCTGCAAAACAAATTACCACAAACTTATCAACTCAAAACAACACAAATATATTAGCTTACAGTTCTGCTGAAAGCTGGGGACAAATGGCTGGTTTCTTTGCTAATGGTCCTAAGATGGCCAAAATCAAGGCATCAATCAGGTGGGGTTTTTGTCTGCAAGCTCTGAAGAAAAATCCACTTCCACAAGCATTCTTGTTGGCAAAATTCAGTTCTTTGTGATTGTAGGACTGACATTCCCATTTCATTTCTGGCAGATGGCCAGAGGCCATTCTCAGCTCGTAGATGCCATGAATATATCTTGCCACATGGCCCTCCTCAAACTTGAAGCCAACAATTATGTGTTTAATCCTTCTCATGTTTTGAATCTTCGACTTGTACATTCTCTGACTTCTAGATCTAGATTTAAAGGTCTGGTGTGATTAGTTCAATCCATCCTGGATGATCTCCCCATATTAAGGTCAACTGATTTGGGGCATTAATTTCATCTACAAAATCCCTTTTGTCATAAAATATAAGATGACCATGAAAGTGATGTTTCATCATGTATACAGATTCTGCCCACATTCAAGCAGTAGAGATTATACAAGGGCAAAGGTCATTGAATTCTGCCTAACACAGGTCTGCATGGAAAAACTATAAAACATAATTTTGAGAAATTAAGAAGACTTAAATAATCAGATAATTAGACTATGTTAATAGAAATTAATCTATATTACAAATTTGTTAGTTCTTTCAAATTTATCAGTAGATTTAGTTCAATTGCAACTAAAATGACATCAGAGAATGGGAAATAAGAGACATTTGACTGTTTATTTATAAATATGAATACATAAAAATAGCCAATATAATCCTGAAAAACAAAGGTGGAGGATTTATGCTAATAAAAAACTTTACTTACTACAAATCTATACTAACTAGTACAATGTTCATAGGCAAATAGACCAATAGAATATAATGGAGAGTTCAACAACAGTTTCACACATGTTTAAACATTTGATTTATGAAAAATGTGCAGTATAAAAAGGAAAAAGAACAGCTTTTATAAAATGGTGCAGTATCAATTAGATATCTATATGGAAAAAATAAACACATAATTAACCTTGATACTTATCACATCATACACAAAAATCAATTTTAGGTGGGTTTTAGTGTTGGTGAAGATGTGGAATAACATTATTTGTGGAATGAAACCGTTAAATCACTTTAGAAAATTGCTTGGCAATATTTAGCAAAGCTGAACACATGCCTAACCTATGATTCAGTGATACTACTCTTGAGTAAAACCCAGTAGAAATGTGCATACATGCATACAAGGGGAATGTATAAATATGTTCACAGTAGCATTATCAAAATCGCTCCAAACTGAAAGCCATCAAGTAGTCCACTAACATTAGAATGGATAAATAAATTCTAGTATAACCATAAAGTAAAATATCACAATGAAAGTGAACAAAAATGTGTGCATGAAACAATATGGATGAATCTCAAATATAAAAAGTTAAATAAAAAAAGTCCACAGGCTGCATACTGTGTAGTGCTATTCTGATTTTACTGATGATATTGAACTGAAGAAATGTGACACACATCCCATGTTTATATTTTCTAATAATAAGCATGGTGTCATGATTGGGGATTCAATAGTCAGCAATAAACAGTTGGAGTCAAATCCACGTATGTTTCTGTTTTTATTTTTGTCTCCTAAGCCTAAAATATTAATTAATCACTATAAATCCTCCCCAAAGAAACTGATAGAGAAATAATTATATGTACAAAATTATATATAATAATAATTATACATATATCATATATTATACATATAATTATAAAATATTAAAAATATATATCCATGCCATTCCCTTACTCCTCTAATACTAGGTATAAATTACAACCAAAAAACAAGTTCTCCTTCATAATAAAATAATTGTTAATAAATACTGAACAATTAACTTTGCTTACAGTTGTATATAAATACATCAAATAATAGTAGTTTTCAGAAATATTTAAGAGATAATTACATGGAGATACAAATATTTTACTTAATGGAAAGGAGGGATATTTTAAATGTTCCAACACTTCTCATATTCCTTTACATATTTATTACAATCCCCATTAAATTTGACATAAGATTTTAGAGAATTATCATTAATTTAATGAATCACAACAGTTAGACAATATGAGACTATCAAGCTATAGAAAACAAATATGATGGTAGAGTATCCCATATATCAGAATATATTTTTAAAATACCTATATAAAATGAAGTGAGTGTTGCTGTCATACAATATTGTATATTAGAGTATATAAAAACATTCAAATAAATATAAAGAGATAAACTTTTAAATAGAAGAATCACTTTGATGTATAAAATAAAAGAAAATCTGAAAATAACCAGGAATAAGGGCTTATAATGACTTTGATGTATGATAAATATAATAAAATAACCATTTCTTGAAGAATTGAAAGGGAATTATAGCTATCTAAAATTTCAGTTTTTACAAAAATAAAATGGGTGCAAATATAGTGCTATTTCATTTCACAAAGAAAATTTGAAAATGTATAAATTAACTTACATTGCATTGATCTTCACAAAGAAAGAAAATCCTGTATGTATGGTATTCCAGATAAAATGTATTTTTAATAATACATATTATATGGTAATATTGAGGAAATCCAAGCTAATCCTATCATAGGATGCCTAAAGTGATTTCTAAGAAAAATCTGACAATTTTGGATATTTACATTTTTTATCTCTCTAATGGTGACCACACCCAATTGGGACTATTACATGGTTTAATTTTGATTAAAAAACAAAGTTTTAAAAATCTTATTTTTAATAACTTAAGGCATACCAACACTGTGCAATAGGAAGTGACGACCTAGGCTGGAAATCAAGATGATAAATTATATCTGCTTGTAAGTAAGTCCTTTAATATATCTGGTACTTGGTTTCCTAATCTATAATTAATAGGAAGAAATTTTGTTTTTTACTTGCTAAACGCTGATAAGGTCTAGCTAAGACTCAGGTGACCTGGGTCTTAGTCTGATAATAATTACCTGGGGAAATCTGAGCACACTTTGAAGCCTCACAGGACATTCTTAGCCTCAGAGGACTTGGTTTGCCTTCCTGTGAAATGAGGCAGTTGCTTAAGATTCTTTCCAATTCTAGCATTCCATGTCTCTATTTTGCTAATTCTGACAGATAATTTATAATATAATCCCTTAAGTAGTTCTTTGATATTCCAGGATCAAAAATTATGAAAGCACAACACACCTTAAAACATTACCATTTCTTTATGTCTTTTCTTCCCTTCTCCTTTCCCCAGGTTTGGAGCCAAAGGCATTTTCTTGTGAGGCAGTTTTATCCCCATTAAGTTATATCAACCCAGAAACAAAGCACCCTTTTCCGAAACACATACTATACCTAGATACGTATGTGCTTTATTTTTTGTCAGGCAATTAAGTGATTTATGCCATTTTAAAATATCAGGCATTAAATTATTGATGAGTGAAATTGTCCAGAGGACACAGAGAAATTTTAATTCTAATTTTGTCCACAGAGGTTGTTTCTATTCTTTGTTAATTACTATATACTGTGTTAAATGAAAATTATGGGAGTGTACTGTCTTAGACCAAGCTCCTGCACTTTAAGGAAGCAGACAGACCCCCAAACAGACCAGTTTTTCCTAAAAACAGGAGTGTCCAGTCTACTGAGTCAGCATAATAAGGAAGTCCCCTCTGCTTTAAATGCCACCCCCAAAGTAACCTGAAATAAGCTGATGTTAACCAATCAGATTTTTTTCTACTATTGTTTCCTTGTTCCCACCTTATAAAACCCACTGTTCTGCCATTTCCTAGTGCGAACTCTCATATTTTGTAGAATGGAAGGTACCAGATTCATGAATCTTGAATAAAAGTCAATTGGATCTATAACTAAATTTATTGTAATTTTGTCCTTTGAAAACTTCATAGGTTTCTGTTTTGCTGTTGTGAGTAGTAACTTATTTCAATTACTCTAAGGGTGGCTTGTAGGGAAGACTTGGAACTGGTCAATCTCTTGATTATCAGGCAATAACTTGGCATATCTGCAATGATCAACATCAAGATCACTTTTTTGGGAACTATCAGTTTTTTCAAGAGAAAAGTTCTCAAATCTCAGATTTTGGAGGCATATTTCCTTGAGGAAGAAGATGCAAGAAATCCCAGAGCTCACAAGGGCATTTTTTACCCAATCCTTCTGTTTTCCTTTCTGTGCTAATCCCTCTCTATCAACTGCTTCTGATCTTACTGAACCCAGAGCCTTTCTGGCTAAATGTCTGTAAATATTAAACATCTGATTTCCTGTGGGAGCCTCGGGTTTATTGGGCTTACACACTGGAATTTGTAGGATGCCGGTAGCTTTCTGGTGGTCCAACATTTTCGCACTAATGTTCTTTTTATTCTTGAGGAATTAAGCTTTTTTATTTCTGTATTGTAATTTTAGTGAGATTTCAGAGGGATAGGAGATAAATGTATATGATGATTCCTCCACTTTTCACGGTGTTAGCTATGGTGGTGATCTTGATGAAATTAGCCAACCACTGCCCAGCCCGCCTTTTTTAAAAAATAATATTTCAATGTTATGATGAAGTAAAATTAGAGAATTTAGAGAAAAACATGAAAGATTTTGAAATGGGCCAAAAATGTTAGTGGTTGTCTTCAAAAGAAAACTAGGCAATGTCTGAGTGTGTGATTTTATGGCATCTCTGGGCCGTTCCTTATCTTTGAGCTATTTTACAACTCTGTAAGTTGTTGAATACTAATAATAATACAAATTAATCTTGTCCGTAGAAATGCAGAATTTTGGAGATAGGGTTGATTATTGCCCTGATGATACTGAGCAGTTTTGTATCTTTTAGGGAAATATATGCCAGCCTTTCTGACTGCGCATATGTGTTTGCTCTTTGGATTCTTCTTTGTACCCTTTGTACCCTTTGTAACGTCTTACTGGTTCCCACACTAATGACTCAATATTTGACATGTCCATTTCAAATTGGTATGAGTTATTATCATACCTTTTAAAAATATTCTTTGATAATATAAATTTATAAACTGTAAAATCCGAGAAAATTTTTAATTTTTAATCTTACGGTTTTATAAAAGCAAAATTATAGTTTTAGATTTCAATTTGAAAAAAGGAAACACTATTTAAGAGATAATGGCAATGGAATAGCTAATATAAATGATGGTAAAGGAGAATTAAGACAGCATACCGAAGATTTGCCATGGAGACATTGTGTCAATGCCCTTGAACTTGGAAACCAGATAGATCTCATTTTAAGATGTAAACTTGGCCTTGAGCAGGAGGATTGTGGGAGGCCAGGAGTTTGAGAACAGCCTGGGCAACATAGTGAAACCTCATCTGTACAAAAATATTTTAAAAATTAGCACACCTGTAGTGCCAGCTACTCAGGAGGCTGAGGCAGGAGGATCATTTGAGCCCAGGAATTTGAAGCTGCAGTGAGCTATGATGATGCCACTGCACTCAAGCCCGGGTGACACAACGAGACACACCCTCTCTAAAAAAAAAAAGTAAATGTAAACTTCACCAGTTATTGACAGAGTGATATTGGAAGGCCGAATAGTCTTATGTCTGAGTTTTCTTAGTTAATGTGATAAAGATAACAATGAAGATCACTTCAAAGAGTTGCTATGAGTGTTAAATAAAATAATTTATGTAAATTATTATACTTAGTGGAGGGTCTATAATGCAGCAAGCATTAAATAACTAAAAACTAAACAGGTACTAGATATCTGTCCTCAGAGATAAGGGAAATTAATAGAATTATTGCAAATAATCACAGTGTATTTTTAAGGTAAAGTGTCCATATTTGACAATTTCTCCCAATATGCTGTGAAAATATGATTAATGACACCATTTCATTGTGCCTTATCAAAATAATATGATATTTTGCTCCAACAGGAAGTTACCTCTTAGGTTAAGTTTCTTTTTCTTGAAAAGTTAATAATCAGAATAATCATTGTTACCTTAGAAAGCAATTTTTTATATTATACAAATGATATTTTATGGTCATTTCCATGAAAGATTATAGTAATTTGTCACTTTTGTGCAAAGCCCAGGAGCTTTGTTCTCTTCTTGTAAGAACTGCTCACATATTTTCCTCTCAATTTCTTCCCTTTATGTACATTGACCTTGAGCAATGATAATAACCACTGCTTGTGGGAGGGGAAGTACCATTAACCATTCTTATTTCTCCCTGAGAGCATTGTTGATGATATTGGTGCTGCTGCTGGGGATAACAGGTGCAGAGGTGCTTTAGCTAATGAAGCCCAGTCATAAAGGGACAACTAGGTGTCCCAGGACTGGTCCCTGAAGAACAGGTTGCTCTTAATATTAAAAACTTATTTCCTATTATTGATAATTTTAATACTTTACCTTTCCTCCTTCTTTTGCTACATATGTCTTATTGCTTTATAGTAATTTAGAGCTTTAACAGAGGATCAGAAGAGACCTGGGGCAAAAGGAACAGAAAGGAGAGAAATTTGTTAAATTTCTACTTGTTCCCTTCATGACAAATTTTTCCCCCTCCTGTTGTGGGTTTACTTATGATTTCAATTGTTTCTGTTTCACTGGTTGTTCCCATTAGCATAATAAGACCAAATGGACAAATTCTCTCTGCCCTGAAAAATGTCACGAATTCTGAAAAACAAAAACAAAAAAGGAATGAAGGCCAATACAAGAGGACAATGAAAATGCTGATATTACCTATGACAATGGTTTTACTTAGAGTAGTACTAAAATAATTTTTGCTCTGATGGTTCTTGAATGATTGAGGAGAAGCTGGACCGGCCAGGCACACAAATAAAATATGATGCTTTGATATTCAAAAAAGGAGGGAGAGCAAGATTTTTAAATGAGTGAATAAAATAACATGGTGACAATGTGTGTCATTCAGTGTTCACAATGAAAACTATCCCCCCTCCTTTTTCGTTTTTGAAGCAAAGGCTGAGACAAAGAGAGTTTGAAAGGATTGCTTAAGGCAACCCAACTAATAAATGGCAGAGCTGGTATTTGAACTCAGTCCTGTCCTGCATGATGTGAAAGACAATGCAGTGCCTAAAGTGCCATGTCAACTTAAGATGAAAAAAGAATGCGGGCAAACCTTGGAGCTTGGCAAAAGAAAGCAAGACCTAAAAAGACTTAGAAACCAGAAGAATGAGTGAGACATATAATCCTTTGTTTGCTTTCAATTTTGAATAAGAGGATTAAGGATTAATGATATTCTTCTCTGAGACTGGGTAAAAACAAATGTTTTGTTCTTCATAGACGAAAACTGAAGGTATCTTAGATTGGGTACATATCCAGCCATTTACAGGCTGTCTGATTGGCAGTGAGATTTTCTTCTGGTACCTCCTGGGTAATAAGAGCCTCTTCCCTGTCTCTGATAAGAGATATTTCAGCCATCAGAGATGACTAGATTTACCCTTTATTTTTTTCTAGAAATGTTGTGGGTTTTGCTTTCATATATAATTGAGATCCTTTATGAGTTATTTTTAAGGAATATTGTTAGGTAAAAGTCAAGGTTAGACTAAATTTCTACTTTCCTTCTTTGACAAACAGTTCATTTTGGAGGTAAGTTGTAACAAGGAAAGTCATGGGTTAGAAGATAAGAAGGGTGAAATATTTCACTCATGTACTCACGACCAAATTAGTACTAACTGATCAACACTTATGTACACGTATGGAAGCAACATTCATTGGGTGTCGGGCAGGAGGAAGGAGGGGGAGGGGATGGGTAAATTCACACCTAATGGGTAAGGTAAGCACTGTCTGGGGATGGGAACTCTTGTAGCTCTGACTCGAGTGGTACAAAGGCAATATATGTAACCTCAACATTTGTACCCCTGTAATATTTCAAAATGAAAAAAACAGAAAGGTGAAATAATTTTTCAAAAGTCATATTACTGTTATAGTAAGTGCCGGAGCCAGGATTAATTGCAGAGAATCTTTCCCTTTAATCTATATTCTAGACCTGTGGTCCCCAACCCCCCGGGCTGCAGATGGGTACTGGTCCGTGGCCTGTTAGGAACTGGGCCACACAGCAGGAGGTGAGCAGCAGGTAAGGGAGTGAAGCTTAGTCTGTATTTACAGCCAATCCCCATTGCTTGCATCACCACACAAGCTCTGCTTCCTGTCAGATCAGTGGCAGCATTAGATTCTCATAGGAGCAGGAACCCTACAGTAAACTGCACATGCAAGTGATCTAGGTTGCACGCTCCTTATGAGAATCTAACACCTGATGATCTGAGGTGGAGCTGAGGCAGTGATGCTAGCACTGGGGAGCGGCTGCAAATACGGATTATCATTAGCAGAGAGGTTTGACTGCATGATAAATGTAATGCACTTGAATCATCCCGAAACCATACCCCCACCCCCAGTTGGTGGAAAAATTGTCTTCCATGAAACTGGTCCCTGGTGCCAAAAAGGTTGGGGACTGCTGCTCTAGACCACCAAAATGTCCCCATTTTCACAGGATTTTTAAATTTATTATAAATAATTCATTTTTCCTCCATTTTTACCAATGCCACCCAATTATAAATTAAACTCATATAAAGTTTGGTTGTTTCTCGACTTTCATTGATTTATGTTTAACCAGCACTTTACTGTTCATTCTTTTAATATGGTAGAGAAAATAATACTCATTTATTTTTCACAGCTTTAATGAGGTATAATTGATGTACAATAAAACGACTTTTTCATTTGGTCTTGTCTCTGCCCTGTTCTGAGACAACTATTGACATGCTCTATGTTACTGTAGATTAGTTTCCATTATCCAGAATTTTATAACTAGTATCATATAGTATGAACCTTTCTTTTATGTGTTCACTCAACATAATTATTTTGAAATTTATCAATAGACTATTCTTGCTGAATACTATTCATTATTTGGATGTACCATAATTTGTTTATACATTCACCTATTGATGGGCATTTGTGTTATGTGCTACTACAAATAAAGCTGCTATGAACATTGGTGTGAAATTTTTCAAATAGACTATGCTTTAATTTCTCTTGGATAAATACATAGGAATAGGATGACTGGGCTATATTGTAGGGGTATGTGTTTTGCGTTTTAAGATATTGCCTAAGAGTTTTCCAAAATGGTTGTATCATTTTTTATACACTTAGGATGGCCTGATTTTTCTTTTTTATTTTCAGAAATTGATTTTATTTTAATAGGTGTACTTTGATGTCTCATTGTGATTTTTATTTGCATTTCCCTAATGACTAACGATGTTGAAGATCTTTTTAATGTGCTAGTTTGCTTTTTTTTTTTTTTTTGGTGACATGGCTGTTCAAATCCTTCCCCCATCCTTTTTTATTGGTTTGTTTCACTATTATTGAATTTTGAAGGTTCATTATATGTGCTGGACTCAAGTACTTTATTAAATAAGTGATGGGCAAATATTTGCTCCCAATCCATGGCTTGTCTTTTTATTCTACTTTCATAATCCTCTGAAGAGAGCAATTTCTTAATTTGGAAAGTTTAATTTACCAAATTTTCCTTTTATCAATTGTGCTTTTGATGCTGATCTAAGAAATCTTTGCCAAACCCAAAGTTACATTGATTTTCTTCTAGAAAATTTACAGTTTTATGTTAGATCTATGATCCAATTTAAGGGCTTTTTTATTAATATGATATGAGATAAGGATTGAAGTTATTATTTTTAAATGGATGTCTAATTGTCCTACTCACTTTTGTTAAAAAGACTACCTTTTCTTCACTGAATTGCCTATGAACCATTGTTAAAAATGAATTGATCATATATGTATGGGTCTATTTCTGTGCTTTTTTTCTAACCCTTTGATATATTTGTCTGTCTTGAGGCCAACACCACATTGTCTTGGTGATTCCAACTTTAAAATGATTCCTAAATTATTTTGGCTTTTCTAGCTCCTTTGTATTTCCACAGGAGCTTTAGAAACGGCTTGTCAACTGCTCCAAAAATAACTGCTTTTACTGTGATTACAGTTGCACCGTATCTACAGATAAATTTGAGAATCATTATTTTAACATTATATTTATCCATGAGTAGGGTATATCCCTTCATTTATTTATGTCTTCTTTCATTTGTCAGGAATGATTTATAGTTTTCACTAAAGAGGTCTTTTGTCGGATCCACCCCTAAGGATTTTATCTTATTTTATGTTATTATTAATGCCATTGCTTTTTAATTTCAATTTCTTATTATATGTTGCTAGTATATGAAGATAAAATTCATTTTCGTATTGACCTTGTATCCTGACATGTTGTTGAACTATTTCCATTAGCTCTCTTATAGATTCCTTAGGATTTTCTATATAGACAAACATGTCTTCTCTGAATAGACACAGTTTTTCTTATTTCTTTCCTTCCTGAGTGCCTTCTCTTTTTTTTCTGCCTGATTACACTGGCTAGAAACTCCATCACGATGCCTAATAGAGTAGTGAGAGCAGACATTCTTGCCTTACTCCTGAGATTGAGGGAAAGTATATCATTTTTCAAGATTCTCTTTATCAAGCTGAGAAATTTCTCTTTTCTTCGTATTTATTGAGGGTTTTAAATCATGAATTAGTGTTGGATTATTTAAATGATTTTTCTACATCTATTGTGATGATCATGTATTCTTTTTCCTTTCTTCTATTAATATGGTGTATTATGTTAATTGATTTTCAGATGTTAAAACAACATTATATCCCTGGAATAATTCCCACTTACTCATACTGTATAATCCTTTTTATATGTTGCTGGATTTAGTTTGCTAATATTTTATATGCTAATATTTTCAATTGTTTTTTGTATCTGCATAAATAAGGAAAATATGTCTGCAGTTTATTTGTGTTGTCTTTCTCTGGCTTTGGTATCACTTGGCCACATTGGATGAGTTGAGAAGGGTTTTCTCCTCCACTTCCTGAAAGAGCTGGTGAATTTTTTTTTTCTTTAAATGTTTTTTGGAATGCACCAAAGAGCCATCTGATCCCGGGTTTTTCTTTGTGAGGACATTTGAAATTACCAATTCAATTTCTTTACTTATTATAGTTTTATCAAAATTTTTTTAGTTCTTTGTGAGTTAGTTCCAGTAAATTGTTTCTCCCTAGGAATTTGTCTATTTCATCAATGTTGTCTAAATTTCATTGCATAAAGTTGATTATAATATTCCCTTGTAATTTTTATAATCCATAAAGTTGGTGGTGATGTTTCCTTTTTCATTCCGAATTTTGGCTATCTTTCTTCAGAATCTTTCCTTTCTCAGTCTAGTAAAAGTTTGTCAATCTTGTTGACCTTTCTAAAAACCAAGTATTGTTGTCCCTTGATTTTCTCTATTGTTTTTCTGTTTTCTAGTTCATTGATTTCTACTTATATCTTCATATTTTCTCCTATATCTATATTATACCTTCTTCTTGCTTTGCATTTATTTTGCTCTTCTTTTTAGACCTTATTAGGTGGAAGCACTTAAGTTAATTAATTATTTGAGACCCTTCTACTTTTCTAATAAAGGCACTTAAACTTTAACCACTCTTTTGGCTGCATCCCATGATTTTGATATCTTTTTTAAAAGAAAATTCATTCAATTCAAGTATTTCATAATGTTTTTTGGTAACTCTTTTTCGATCCATTGGTTTTTAGAAGTTTTTTGGTAAATTTTTAAATATTTGGGAATTTTTCAAATTTCTTTCTTTTTATTTCTAATTAACTATATGTAATTATAGTACATACTTTATATTATTTCAATGTTTCAAGATTTATTGAAACTTGTTCGTTGGCCTGGCATATCCTGGAGAATGTTTCATGTGCACTCAAAAAGAAGGTATATTCTTTGTCTTTAGGTGGAATGTTCTATAGATATCAGTTAGGTCAATTTGAATGCAGTCTTGTTCAAGTATTCTATGTTCTTGCTGATTTTTTGTCTATTTGTTCTATCAATTATTGAGCATGGTGTATCAACGTCTCCAACTATTATTGTTGAATTGCCTATATTTCTCCTTTTAATTATGTAAATTTTTCCTTCATGTAATTTCAGGCTCTGTTTTTAGGTACATACTGTATATATTTATTATTGTTAAATTTTCCTGATGAATTGACCATTATAAAATGATATGTAATACCCTTTAAAATTATGTAGTGCCTCTTGTTTTTAGTAATATTTGTTGTCTTAAAGTCTATTTGGTCTGATATCAATATAGTCACTTCAGCATTTCTATGATTATAGTTTGATTATAGTTTTCATGTTATATCTTCTTCAATCCTCTTACTTTTACTTAATTGAGATATACTCTTCATACCATAAAATTTACCAATTTTAAAATATTTTTTCATTTTTAATTATTATAGGTACGTAATAATTGTATATCTTTATAGGGTACATGTGATGTTTTGATACAGGTATACAATGTGAATTAATCAAATCAGGATATTACGGTATATATCACCTCAGGCATTTATCATTTCTTTGTGTTAGAAACATTCCAATTTCACTTTTACAGTTAGTTTAAAGTATTCCATAACTTATTATTTATTATAGTCACTTTGTTGTGCTATCAAATAATATTCTTTTTATCTAACTATATTTTTGCACCCATTAATGTGTACAACTAAGAGGTTTTTAATGTACTCAAAAGGTTGTGCAACCACAGCCACTATCTAATTCCAGAACATTTTTTATCATTCCACAAAGAAACCCAATACACATTAGCAGTCACTGTCCCTGGCAAGGACTAACCTACATTCTGTCTTTGTGGATTTGCCTATTCTGGGCATTTCTTACAAAGGACTCATACAATATACAAACTTTTGTTCCTGTTTCTTTCATCTAGCATAATGTTTTTAAGGTTCTTTTATGTTGCGGACTACATCAATACTTTATTCCCTTTTATGCCTGAATAATATTCCATTGTATGAATATACCATATATTATTTATCCATTCATCAGTTGATGGACATTGTGTTTTTGTTTGTACTTAAATTTTTATTTATCTTTGGTATATACCTGAGTGAAATTACTAAATCATATGGTAACTTAAAGTTTGTTTTGAAGAACTTCCAGTCTGTTATCAAAATAGCTGCACCATTTTACATTCCCACCAGCAGTGTTTGAGGGTTCTGATTTCTCCACATCCTCATCAACATTTTTTATTGTCTATTGTTTTATTATAGCAATCCTAGTAGGTGGGAAGTGGTAACTCATTGTGATTAAAAATTACATTTCAAATTGCTAATGATGTTACACATCTTTCCATGTGCTTATTGTCCATTTGTGTATCTTTGGAGAAATATCTCTTCAGATCCCTTGTCAATTTTCAAGTTGGTTTATTTGTCTTTATTATTGAGTTGTAATAGTTCTTTATATATTCAGGATACTAGGCCCTTGTCAGATATGTGATTTACAAATATTTTTCCCATTTTGTGAGTTGTCTTTTCACTTTCTTAAAGGTGTCCTTTGAAGCACAAAGGTTTTTAATTTGATGGAGTCCAATTTATCTATTTTTACTTTTATGGCTTGTCCTTTTGGTGTCATCTAAGAAACTGTTACCTAATCTGTGACCATGACTATTATACCTATGTTTTCTTCTAATAATTTCAAAGATTTAGTCCTTATATTTAGGTCTCTGACCAATTTTGAGTTAATTTTTGCATACGATGTGAGGTAGGGGTCAAAATTCATTCTTTTGCATGAGAATATCCAGTTGTTCAAGGGCCATTTGTGGAGTAAGTCCAATGTCTGGGTTTCCTCGGGGACATTTTTTCCCCCAGTGTATGGACTATGCTTTCTTGTTTTTTCATATATGTCATTTTCTGTTAAAAATAGACATATTTAATAACACCATGTGGTAACTCTGAAAATTAGATTCTCCCCCTATTGTAGAGTTAATTGATTTTCCTGTTTGTCATAGTAGCTGTTTGTTTAGTGATTTTTTTGAAATAATTTTCTAAAGTCTATATTCATTGTCATGTGTGGCCACTAAAGTCTCTGCTCAGTTAGCTTAGAGATCAGTTAATAATTGGACAGACATTTTCTTAAACAATGAAACAATTAAGTCTCTCTCTTTGCTAAGGGGCTCTCTGTGTGTGTTGGGGCATGCTTTCAACACTCTGCAGTCAGTTGACAACTCCGCCTTAGCCTCCACTTCCTGCTTGCATAATGCCTCCAGGTCAGCCAGAGAGGTGAGTTTTGGGACTTCTTAGGTCTTTTCTGGGCATGCATATGGCCTTCTAGATTCCCAGGCATATTACTGAGCTTTTAGAAGCCTTGTAGATATCTTGTTCCCCAGATATTCCTCTTAAGCTATTTAATTTATTTTGTTTTCCCCAACAGTTATTCACCACCTCAGGCAGATACTAAGTTTATCAATTGTCTGTGGTATTTTTTTTTTTTTAACATTTGCCCCTGAGGAAAAGAGTTTTGACACTAGAAAAATTGAATCAGGTTAAATATAGACAGCCTTCCAAGCATAGTCTTTCAGGGAACCACCAGAAAAGTCAAATAATGACAATTCTCTGGGAATAAGGCTTTGAAAGAGCTCCAGATTTTTCTTGCTCCCTCAAGTGGCTATCAGTTTATTGGTTTGCACCACAAATGAGAGCTGCTACTTTACCAGGTTACCATGGAACTGAAGAGTGGGAGATGTGATGAGGGCAAGTTAAACCACCACAAAGCTCACTGTTCTTGCTGAGATTTACCCATTTTTCCCTGATAAACACTCCCTGGGTGACTGCAAGCCTTTGTTTAATTTTTAGAGTTCTGAAAAAGTTGATTCTGACTTTTTCTGCTAATTTTCTTCTTGCTTTTATGAAGACATGAATTTCAGAGTTTCTTCTGTGCCATTTTAAAAAATATCAACCTCATATTTTTACTTTCAACCTATTAGTATATTTAAATCTAAAATGTGTCTTTTATAGACAGCATGTGTTTGGATCTTGGTTTTTTAATCAAGTCTGACAATCTTTACCCTTTGATTGGAGTGTTTAAGCCATTCACATTTAATATAATATGTATATGGTTGGATTTATGTCTGCTATGTTGTTTTTTTTAAATATATATCTCAAGTTTGTTTCATTTCTCTGTGCCTCTTTTATATATTTTAAAATTATATATAAAATATATTTATACATACAAATATATATTTCTATATATTTAAGATAAATATATATTTCTATATAAAAATTATTTTGTATATATTATATATATATAAAGAGAGATAGAAAAAAGAGAGAGAGAGTCTTATTTAATCCTCTGTTGATTTTTTAACTATACTGTACTATGTAATACATTTATCATATTTTTGAGTTATTTTCTTATTTCTTGATCTGCACCTCCCAAGAACAGGTCTACCTAGATAATCTTGCCATACTCAGTTATGAAGTGAATATAGCTTTTGAGAAGCATAGCCTCAGTGCAAATGTACCAATGAATTTTGGTCTATAGAGTTGGGACCTTCAGTATCCTTGCAGTCAGAGGTTTGAGAGACACAGTCTTTTGACCCACAGACTGAACCTCACCTCTGTATCACTGTATAGGAAATGACTCTGGGAGTCAGCTAGAATAATAGCAGGATGTTATGGACTGAATGTTTGTGTCCCTCCAAAATTCATATTATATTTTGAAACCCCAACCCCCAACATGACTGTATTTGAAGACAGAGCCTTTACAAAAGTAATTAAATTTAAATAACATGGTCATAAACATGTGGCCTCGATCTGATAGGATTAGTGTCATTATAAGAAGACACATGAGAGTACTCTCTCCCTGCCCCCCCAACATATGAGGACACATAGAGAAGGTGGTCATCTACAAGCCAGGAACAGAGCCTTCACCAGGAAACTATTTGGCAGCACCTTTATCTGGTACTTCTATCTTCCAGAGCTGTGAGAAAATAAATTTTTGTTGCTTAAGCCACCCTTTCTATGTCAATCTATGATAATTTTTTATGGCAGCCTGAGCAGACTCAGAGACAGAATTTAAATCATTTATTTTCTTCCTCTTAGGGATATTATTATCCCTGTATGTTGTCCAGTGTCTGATAATGGTATTTTTTATATACTTAATTCAGTTTTTTAACTTTGTGTGTGTGTGTGTGTGTGTATGACAAAAAGGTATGCCCAATCCAGTTATTTTATTGCAGCTGTAGGAGAAAATCTTTTGATAAGGCATCTGCTTCTGCTTTTGGTTTGGGCAATATATAAAGCAGCACGAATATGGGCTACTATTTCCAATTTTAGTATTAATTACTTTTTCCTCTGGCCTAAAGCTATAACTTTCTGGAAAGATGATCTACCTACAAGAATTCTAAAGTAATTCTTAACACTTATTAACATTCTATTTTCTATCTCTATATCTTCCTACACTTTTGTTTATAGCTTCAGTAGAATACTTCCTACAGTACATTCTCTGACAAAATATACCTATGAGGTGTTCCATTAACATGATACTATGGCTAAATCCATACTGCAATTCCCTCACGGTTGTTCAAAATACAAGTCAGCATATCTAAAGCTATGAGAACTCTTGTTTAACTCAGTATTTTCCATTGTTATTGATTATGAATTCTATTGACATTCCATAGAATCCTTGTTTTGCAGAAAACTCTTGGAGAAATACTATACATCTCTGTGGAAAAGCTTGGAGGCCATATAAGTTACCTTAACATTCTGTCTTCAGCTCATATTAGTTCTTTGCCTAGTGTCACATTAAACTTTTTGAACTTCAATTTCTTGCCTAAAATGTGATAATAGTGTTCTGAGAATCAGATGAAATAATGCATACTAAAGTGTCTGACTCATAAGTAGACACTCAACACCCTCGTTCTTCTTCCTCTGACTTTTTTTTATGCCATATATAGGAAATCAGAAGTTTTTTAAAGCTATAAAATACCTTATCTAAATGTCACATGCCTTTGTATTTAGGTCATTTTAAAAAATCTGTGACTTTATACTATAAGCTTTAACCAAGGATGGCCATTTTTGATTGCTTATTTTGTGTTCTAACACCTCTTGTATTATCCTGAATGGAGCTGGAGCCCATTCTCCTAAGTGAAGTATCACGAGAATGGAAAGACAAAGGCTCCAACTTTTAATATCACCACAATGGGACCTAAGTTTCAACATGAATTTAGGAGGGGAAACATTCAAACCATAGGATTCTGCCCCTGGCCCCCCAAAATTCATGCCCTTCTCAGATACAAAATACATTCATTTATCCCAATAGTCCCCCAAATCTTAACTTGTCTCAGCGCCAACTCAAAATCTAGTCTGGAGTCTCATCTAGATCAAATATGGGTGAGACTCAAGGTACAATTCATCCTGAGCCAAATTTTCCTCCAGCTGTGAGCATGTCAAATCAAGCATGTTATACACTTCCAAAATTACAATGGTGGTACAGGAGTAGCATCACATTAACATTTCAAAATGGAGAAATAGGCAAGAATGAAGGGGTAACAGGTCCAAAGTAAGTCCAAAACCCAACAGGGCAAACAACATTACATCAAGGCTGGAGAATGATCTTTGACTCCATGTTCCACATTCTGGATACACTGGGGTGGGTGTGAAGTTTCAACCTCATGGAGGGAAACAAATATTAATGTTTTCAGTTTCTTGGATATGAAGGCCACACAAAAATATTTTATATAAATGTACAGAGCAGAAAGTATCACATTCTTTGTATGCATAATTATGATCTGTGTGATGATGAGGTCTTGGTGCAAGGTTGCTGGAAAGCCACAACATTTTTGGATTAATTGTACAGACATTAAAAACAAAACAAAAAAACCCACAAGGCCTTTCTTCATTGTAAGAGGCCATTTGCCAATATCATGGTGAGAAAGAAAAAGGAATTGTGTAGAAATGGGGGGAAATGAGTTGGTCTGAGAACTAGAATGATGTTACAACAGATGGTTCTGTCTTAGAGGGACAGAGTGTCGTTTCAGTTGCAGTTAACTTCACATAAGCTACTGGAGGTGGGCACAGAGCTTTCTTGACAAAAATATGTTAATCTTCCCATCATACTCTCAGAAAAAGAGCAAAGTTCTCAACTTTAAGTTTCTAAAGTCGAAAAACTGAAAGTCACGGAAATTAATTGCCTTGTTCCCCCATTGTCCAAGCTGATTCCAGCAGACTGTCTTTTATCTTGCCAGAATGGTTACTACGTATTATATTTTCCTTGTAAATCTTTTGGTTCTTCCTCTTCCTCAGCCAACATTCCTGAAATATATTTCCTGTAAACCAAGACCTTTTTCAGATTCCAAAAATTTTAATGATTGTTCCATTCTTCCAGTCACCCAGGAATAAAAAAATGGAGATATTTTGGTTCTTATCATCATATTTAATCAGGTACCTACAGATTTTATATCTGCTATATTTATAAAGTTACACTTATTCCTTTATTGCTTATTACTTTTTATGTCAGCAATCTCTATAGTAATATTTTCTCTTTTGTAAGAAAAACTATAGAAAAGTATTCAAGGACATAAGCATTGAAAGCAGATTCTTGGGTAAAACCTGATTCCAACACTAGAACTTACTTATTAAGAGGTGGACATGCACATCAGAAGTCAAGTGACACAATGATATTCAAATGTTGGCTCTTCCATTTATTAGTTTTGTGAGTCTTGGTGATTTATCCCCTTTAATCCTTAATTTCCTCATTTCCTCATCCCTATGTATAATGATCATAAAAATAATGCCTCTTTTAGAAATCTGTTGGATGATTAAAGAGAGAATGTATGTTAATTGCTAGCACTGTATCTGGCATTTGGAAGAACTTAACAAATATTAGTTATTGTTGTTATACATGAATAGCAGTGGTGTGCTAGGGCCAGCTCACACAGGTGTTTCCCAAATCCTAATTCAGTTACCTCACATTAGAAACTTGAAATTGGCCATGGTAGGAATATTTATTTACACCACAGAAATTGGCAAACAATACAAAACTGTTTAGAGTGTGTGTGTGTGTGTGTGTGTGTGTGTTGTGTGTGTCCCCAAGGGAATTTGCTGCTAAACATTTACTAGCACACCACTGATGTTGGGTTGATCAATAAAAGGCACAACTGCCTTTTATGATGAGAGAGATGAGAAGGAACGGGGTGCACTTGACTCCAGACTAAGGGGATAGTTGAACAGATAGACACAGAATTCAGAGTATATGGAATGCTCAGATGAGATTCAGGTAATGGTACCAGCATTTCTAAATGGAGGTGAGGTAGGGCAGGCATCTATAACACTTATAACCAATTATAAGACAGCTCTCAAAAAGCTGAGTATCATCAGAAAAATAATTAGGGCACAACTACTGCCCTGAGAGGAGATAAAAAAACTAGACAGAATATTTGGGTGGAAATCAAGGTACATTCCATATTTTTTCTATGTTTGGGCATGCATGACATCCAAGAAAGAGGACAGGTGAGCTTTGACCAATGTGAGTACTCAAGGATAATCGTTAGGGGCAGGCCAGGCTCTGATTCTTAACAAAATCCTAGCAGTGTTGACAGAGCTCAGATTTGAGAGGCTAATTCAAAGCACACCAGAACTAAGGGGCAGGGGGAGGGTGGAATTAGGCCTGAAGCTTTAATGTACTCATTGCCTCTGTCAGGATTAACTGGAGACCCAAAAGAGCCTGAACCCACTGATGTTGATGCTGGAGGTTACTGGGCTGAAGACTCTGTAGCAGACCCCCGGGCTGTAAGAATTTCTGAGTATCAGATTATGTAGGGATAGAGCTTTAATACTTGATACTTACCCATCTGTATTTTGAACCTAAGGAGAGCAGGAACTTGTCTCATTAACATGTTTATTGCTTGAGGCACCTAAAACAAGATTTTGCTTATAGAAAATTGTAAAAAATATTAGGATTAGATATAATAAAGGGTATTATGGCAGAGCATCTTTGTAGCACAGTAGAGCTCAGCATCTGTGTCCTGTGTCTTTTTTTCCATATCTGCAAAATAGTGACAACAACACTTTTTATTGTAAGATTGTTGTAATAATTAAATGAAATAATTTATGTAACACATTTTTTAAAAGCTTAGTAATTAACAAGCACTCCATATAAGCTAGAAACTATTATTTTGCTTTTATCATGTATATCTTCATTATCATCCTTTTTGTTTCCATTCAAAGACCTAGAAAAATTAATCTAACTGCAGTAAAAGTGAGATGTCCTTTATTTCATTTTCTATTCCACAGGTTAGGAATAAGATTGCTGTCAATCATTCAATAATAAATCTATGCTTCAACCAAAATTATGTGTCTCATTTTGAGTTGCTCATATCAGGCAACCTATATAGACTCTAAAAGATTTTACATGCTTGTTTTATGCTTGTTTGAATAGACACTCATATATAGTGTTTAAACCTGGCATCCACGTTGAATGTGAAATTTTCATCAATTAAAGAAGAAAAAGTATATCATTTAAAGGTCATATTGTTTATATCCTTAATAAATACAGTACAGTAAAATGCCAATATGAATATTTTATCATGTAACACAGTTTGCTAGGCTGTTATTCCCAGAATTCAATTTAGGAGAAAACATATACATTTTTCTTGGATAATACATCTTATAAGATTACAAATACTGATGGTGCAGCAAGTCAATTTAATGCAGAAGAAAAGTTAGAAAGCATAGCAACATTATTCCTGAAGAATGTGGCAACGCTGTTACAAAAAAATACATTAAAAAATAAATCTTCTACCTGCAAACTCAGGCTGATGGTCATCAGCACATGGGATTTATCCAAATCTTTGAATAATTATTCACTCGTAAGAAAATCACTAAGTTAAAAAATATATATCTGAAAAATATTCCCAGAGGCCTCTAATTTATACATACACCATGAGGCAGAAAAAAACTATGAGCATGCTACGAAATATGTATAAATTTTTGGATTAATAAACACTTATAAAAATACATTCTTAATAATAATGTTTTTTAATTTCAGAGCTCAGCAAAGACACCCAGACCTGACTCTTTAGCTATCCCCACTATTGTTAGTGTACTTGGGACAATTCACTCCAGCATAATTTTCTCAGAATTTTATGCCTCAAAAACAAATATTTCTTTAGTCCACTGGAAGTTTTATATTGAAAGGTCTTGTCAAAGTTTGGCATAGTAATATAATAGTACCTTCTTGTATGTGAAACTGTTAATTAAATTATGACTTATGATTATGATAATATTGATAAAACTAATGATGAACATAATGATGATAACTAAGGTTTTTGAATGCTTATGTGTACCAGGCATTGTATTAAATGTTATTCATGCATTATCTTCTTTATTTGTGTTCTTACAGTGCCTTATTTGTTGCATAATGTTGTTATTATTAATTTATTTCACAAATATTCATTGAGTGCCTATATACCACACACTCGTGATGGTCCAGGATTTGGAGGTGAAAGTAATATACAAATTTGGTGTCTTCAGAGAGCATATATTCCAGGGTAATTTACATTCTCAATCTGTAGAGTTTAAATTCTATTATTTACATAGAATTAGACCTTTGCAGCTCTTAAAGGTTAGGTACGTTATTCAAGGTTGCACAGCATATGTGGTTTTTAGCGTCCTTCCCTGTCAGATGTGCTAAAGTTCACTTTGGTTACAATTGGGACTAATAGTGGAATTATTTTTTTTCCTAACTGAGATGCCATCAGATGTGCAGAAATGGTGAATTAAAAACAAACAAACAAACAAACAAAAAAACTATGTTCTATAGCTCATAGTGCCTCCCACCTATTTTTTCTGTTAAGCATTAGCTTTTGCTTTTGCCTTATTCTTGATTTTAATGTACTAGTACGACTTCACCTTTAAGTGTGAAACTTGCTGACTGGGTAAATATTGTTTTCCTAATTCTATGCCTAATTTGTGCTAAGTATGTATTTTTTCTATCCTGAGTATAAGCCTTTTCAAATGCAAATATTGAGATGAACACAACTTTCCCCTTTTCCTTTATTCTAGTGAGTTCAATTGTGTGTGTGTGTGCGCATTTGCGAAAAGGTCTTGGTCTGTTGTCTGGGATAGAGAGCAGTGGCATCATCACAACTCACCACAACCTCAAACTCCTGGGCTCAAGCGATCCTCCTGCCTTGGCCTCCCAAAGTGCTGGGATTATATAATTGTGTTTTTAAAGTCAAATCGCCTTTGTGTTGGAGCTGTCACTCCCAAATTATATAGCTAACATCTCCTAAGTGTAAGGATATTATCCTACAACCACAATGCCATTATCATACTGTAGACAGCTAACAATAATTCCATAACATCATAGAATAACTAGCCCATATTTAACTTTCCACATTGTTCCAAATTTTTTTTTCCCCTTACTCCTCACCCCAGTAGACAGTCAAAGTTGCTGTCTTTTTTTCAATATAGAAAAGTCTTTTGCTTTTTTTTTCCTTTTCCTTTTTCACATTAATATCCTGTACTGAAGACACTGGGAATTTAAAGTTCATATTCAATCATGATAGAGTCTCACTGCCTAGGCTGGAGTCAGCTTCTTTACCATAATCATTAAGCAGAGGTTTTTGTTTTGGTTTGTTTTTGTTTTCCTGTTTTCTTTACAGTTTTGCAATCCCTAGCTCCAAGATTTATGTAGAAAGCACATTTCCCAGTCATTTTGATAATGGGTCTAACTCAAAGGCCTTATCACCCGTATTTGAACACTCAGGTTGCAACTCCCACAGCTCAAATCCAGTGCTGATAACTGCATGACACTGTTGCTTTCATCTCCTGATCACCAAGATTTGAATACCCTGTTCCTTGATGAAGCCTCAATGATTTCTCATCTTTCTTTGGGAGTTAACCAAAAATTTTTTTAAAATTTAAGTATTTTATCTAATATTTCATGTGTTTGTAGGGGGAAAAGTTGCTTGACTCATCACGTAGTCTCCTATTTTTGTGCAGAATTCTTTTTTCATTTTCATTCAACATTGGATTTATGAATAACGAGTAGATACACGTTGGTAAAACAATATTTTTAAGTCCAAAGAGAACTTCATGGATAATCAATTAGGCAACAAAAGCATTAAATAAACAGATACCTCAATGTCAATGACAAAAGATTATGGAAAATAAGATTTTGTAGCTCTTTGATAATTTGAGTCCTATTTATATTAAGAAACTTAGTCTATGTAGGGATTTAGCATTTGAAGTTTCAGTATTTGTCTGAGTGTGCACATTTACACCTGCATTCACACGTGCATGTTAAACTTTTTTCATCCTAGTTCTCATGAATTCTAAGTAATTTTTTTTACCTCATTGGAATTTCACTCAAAATTTGGTATACTTCCACTGGATTAAGAAGTTTCTGTAGAGAGCTTGTCCTGGACTCTTTTTTTTTTTAATATGATCATTCTATAATGACCATGTATAATTTAAAAAAAATGAGAAGAAAGTAACAATGTTATCAAAGATTTACTGGCAATACAAACTCATTTTCATATCAGCTTAGGTTTTCATTAGATCACTTTCTCATACAAATACATGTAAATATAGATGTGTCAAATGAATTATCTTCATAATTTTATGTATCTCTAAACATACTACCTCTGTTAAAAGAGGATTTAGCAAATATTCTAAATTCTTTTTTCTTTTAAATTCATCATTTTCTACATAAGTGTTTGGCAGTAAAATGGAAATTATATTCTAAAGTCAATAAAATAAAACAATGTATTTTAGGAACATGTTCAAAATATGTCATACCCAAAACACTGAATACATAAAAGGATAATTTTATTGCAATAATCCTGAAGAAGTAATTTTGGGAAAGAACACTACAAGATGTATATGAAAGATTATTTCCTCTAAGGGACCTTCTCATAAAGTAAAAATAAAATGAAAAGTAGAGTAGCTATGGTAAATAGTACATGAACCAATCCATGAAAGTGATAACTTAAAGTACAGAACACTTAAACAGTACAAGGTTTGACGATAAATTTCCATGTGGACTTAAATCCATTCATTCTTTGATTGAGTATGATGACCTTTCCTTTTCACAATTGCTAAGAGTAAATATTTCAAAGATCAAAGAATAAACGGCTTTAGGTCCACATGGAAATTTATGGTCAAACCCTGTACTACTTTTCCCTGCCCATAATGTCATTCATTTATTTAAGAAGCATTTACTGAACAGATCTAATGTGCTATGAACTTAGTAGGCACTGGAGTTGCAAAAGTGAGAAAACTCATGGTCAAAATTGGGTAGACAGGCACTCAGGAAGTCTGTGACATTGTAGTAAGTGCTATGATCCTGACTGCATCATTGTGATGTACAATACGAACACAAAGCAAGGTCTAACTCAATCTCAAGGAGCCATTGAAGGATTTGCACAATAAGCTGTGCCTCTGCTGAGACTAAAATATCTTCACACGTGTGTGTGCATGTGTGTGTAGACTAAATATCTTCTCCTACAATGTTTGTGTTTGCTCGTGTGTGTAGACTGAAATACCTTCTACAGCATGTATGTTTATGGATTTTTAAAAATATTCTCCATTATAATTCCAAAATAAAAATCTAGAAGTAAAATTCATTTGGAAAACTGAACAAAGCAATTGTGCAATATTTATTATGATTCCAATGGGGTAAGATTGAGCATTTCCAACATTATTGAAATGTACACTACTCAGATATTCTAAGTCCCTGTAATGAAACATTAATAATAAAAAAGATTTAGTGAGAATTTAATAGCCCTGTTTCCCATTACTCCCCATTATCACAAGCCCTAAGTTTAATGAAATTTTCTCTTTTTGTTGTGCTTGTGGATTTTTATTGTTGTTGTTTCTGCTGTTTTCTTGAGGTTTTTTTTTTTGGCTCCAACAATTAATTTAATGATGAATTTGTTTGGGAATTTTGATAATATGCTTTCAGTTTATCATGTTATAATGTGGAAAGAAGCATAACTGAATTTTTACCTTGAGCTAAGATATTTCTGCATACTAAAGCAATATGGTTTAGAATTTCATAGGTGGATAATGGCCCGTGGAGGATGAAATGTAAGTAAAATCTAATAATGCTTTTCCTTTTAATTGCCTAAATAACTTATTTATAATTTTGTTCATTAGTTCATTAAAACAAGTTTTCCTGATTACCATGTTCAATGTGTTATGCCAGGTGTATGGACAAATGGAGAAAAGCTTTTATATTTGTGTCAAGACTGTCCAATTTGCGTAAGTTATATTGTGGATCTGGTGGCAAGTGTTCTGAGCAAATCACTTGATTGTACCTCTTCTCTTTTGTTTTGGTTTTGAACACATGATGAAAAACAAGACTTCAAAGCAACAGATCTCATCAGAGGTGACTGGCTTTCTTTATGACCAGAATGTGCTGGAAGTATACCTGCTCTGAGACAAGATACAGACACTTGATAGTATATTACCCCAAAATAATTGCCCTAAAAATGTTCCATTTATGACTTTTTTCAAAATCAGATTTCTTTTTATTAATTCAATTCAAGAATGTTAAATGCCCTAACAGGCTTGCTAATGAAAATAAATGGCTAAGAAGTGTTCATTTCCAATTCTTGCTTTTGCTGACCAAGAAAGGGCATGCATCTCTTTCACATGCTAATAGCCCGGGTTTTTGTTCTCGCCTAAAAAAATTATAATCAGAATACATGACTAGTGAATTAAATTGTTATAAAATATTAGAGATAATCCCATGTACTGATGCCACTACTCTTGTGAGAATTTTGCATTTGTTATAGAATATAAATTTCCCTAAGCTTACAATGATTGTATAGTTTTTAGCTGGTGGAGAACTCATCGTTTACTAAAATTGAAGTAAAGAAATGTTATGACTTGTGCTGGGTCACAAAGTTAATTAATGACCCACAGTAGGAGATGTTCCCAGGACTTTTTATTTCTTATCAAGTGTTCCTCTAAGGCCAACTTGTATAACACAATAAATACTTTGTTTTTTAAAAAAAGTCACTGTGAGTTTCAGAAATAAAATATGGATGGAAATGTTTAAGTGGTTTAAACAATATTACCATCAAAATATTCTAACTAGAAGCTTGTTAAATGACTCGCCTTCCATATGGTGCTGCCTAATTTTTGTGACTTCAACTAAAGTCCTAAGTAGTTGTGTACCCCAAGTTATAAAAGCAGCAGGCATATCCTTATTCAGTAATATTAAAAATGTTTCAGGAGTGAACTGTATACATTTTGTAAAAGACAACAGTGTCTCTCCACTACCTTGGTCTATAGCACCACTTTCCTTATCTAGGAATGGAAAGTACAGGACCCAATTTCTCCTTCTCTGTTCCATACTTCACCCCCTCCCCTACCTCCAAAGTCATGGAAAACATCCCTAATCAGCCTTGGCTCTCTTTTCTGCTGGATATAGCCTGCACTCTTTAGCAAAATCGTGCTCCAAAAAGTCCCTAAGAATGAAATGGAGTTGGCAAATGAAATGAAGCATTTTAATGTCCTAGTTCTAATCCCTTTTGCTTACATCTTAGTAGTTACTCTTTTCTTCTTTGTACCTTATCTCTGTTTGTCCAGAAGAGCACTGAAACATTTATTTTAATAGCTTAGTACTTTGCTTACACAGAGGGTACAAAATAAATTAACATTTTTGACGTTAAGGTATTACAAACAGCCATCATGATACTATGTGGCAATAGAATTTTGAGTTTTTTGGTTCCTTGTTCTTTAACCATTCTTATGTCTTCATTTCTCCTGCTATTGGTGGCTATTCATAGTCTAGTAACCAAGAGTTGCCTCTTCCCTCCGTGTCTACCACTAATCCTCCAAGTCTCTGCTTCTAATATACTAATATCCCTTTTCATATATCGTAAGCTAAAAAGCATGGAACTAAACACGCTATGAGTGTGTATGTAAAGTGAGTATCCATAAAGTTGGAAAAGCCCAGGTAGAAAGATGCACATACTTTGGGACTATGTGCTATTGTTGAAGCACATAGTCCCTTTTTTTAAAGACTGGAGTATGGACTGGGTTGTGGCACCTAGCAAAGATTTGGGCAGATTAAATGAAACTGCTCAGCTCCGTTTCCTGCTTGTGTTTCTTTGTTACATGCCAGATGTGATTCTCCTGAGAGCAGAAAACAGAGGTTAGTCTTTTGACACCTCATGTGAAAGAAGCTCAGATCAGTTTCAGCAGACATGTTCCTGAAGCGTACATAGTGACTATGACCAACTCAAATTTCCAATCTATTTTAATAAGGAGAAGCCCAACTTTGGTAGTCAGAATCTGGAAGCTAGGGGTGGGGGGCAGTAGGGATTGGGACAGCGGCGTCAAATAGAAGCAGCAGTCTAGGGGTTGTAGAGAAGATCTCTCATTAATCAGAGGATATCAGGCATGGAGAGTCCATCAGTATGAAGAGATTGTCCCTGCATATTCCTGTATAGGGGCCTACTTTTCTATCAGCAGAGTCAGTTTCATCATTAGCTTGGGATTCTGCTATGATTTTCCCAGATTCACGAAGTATTTATCAGCACAAGTCCAAAATTGCACGCTTGTCAGCACCTGGTTAGGAATAAGGGGCTGGGTTGTCCTGTGGACCAGGCTAGGTTGAGCAGCCCTCATTCCCTCTGCACAATGGTACCATACTTATTCCTCTGCTATGAGTGAGTGGATTATTGAGGCTTGACATTCCCCTTCTAAATTATATTCTTGGTTTACAATTAACGTCCACTTCAAATTCATTAATGAGCTCAATGATACAGCCACTCAAAATATCTTCCTGCAAAGTTGTCAGTGCTGACCTTGGGGTGATAAAAGTATTGTCATCCTGACATTTTTTATCCAATGGGATGATTCTCATAACCACCTCTACCCTGCTTGTTTTAATTATATCCATGGGATGTTTACCAGTTTACTGAGAAAATCCTGGCAATCATTCAGATTTTCTAATCCTTTCTTGATAACAGTCATCATCTTAAGCCTTATATTCTCTGTCTTTTGAAAGTTTTGAATATTGATTGTGGTTTACTAAAAATGGTTCTGATGTCCTTTGAGAGCTGGTGTGGATAAGGTTGGTGAAACATCAGTGCAGTATCTTTTGGATGCATCTAGATAGTTCTTGTTTGCTTTTCCTTTCAGGTATCAAGGTATATTGGTGGTGGCTCTGGGGTGGTTCTGAGTAGAAAATGGATATCTCCAAGTGTGTGGAGAGAGCAAGCACTAAGGCTGTCCTTGAGAATCTTACAGGGAGAGGGCATCTCGTACATCAGGGCTTGCATTATTTGTTCAGTCTCACATCAAGTGCTTTAATTCCATAGCCAGACTGACATTAGGGACGGTGTAGGACGGTTTTACAGCAAGCTGTGAGCCAATGGAAAAGTTGTGAACTGGCTTGTAGTGGAGTGAACAGCAATTTAGAGTTAGGAATGTGATGCACAACATTAGGATGCAAGCATGAAATTTTAATATTAGGTTATTAAGTATGAAATGTCCAATTTCCTTAAGTACTAAGCTTGAAAGTTGATATCTCTGACATTTCACTTTGACACTTCTTGTTTTATTTTTATTGTGAAGGTACATCCTCAGTCTTTCAAACGCACGTTTTGGCAAATTTTTTTTTAGAGCAATATCTGTGAAACCATGGATAAGTCAAAAATTCATGTTATTTTAGAATACGAGTTCCGTCACGGAAGAAGTGCAGCACAGACAGCTTGAAATACAATGAAGTGTTTGGGAAGGATGTGGCTAATGAACACACAATATGTCGATGGTTTGAGAAATTCCATTCTGGTGATTTTAATCTTGAAAATGAGCCATGTGGGCAACCTGAGACCAAGGTGGATAATGATGAGCTGAAATCGGTAGTGGAAGCGAATCCATCTCACCTATGCATGAATTAGAAGCAAGGTTTGACATTACTATTCCAACAACATTGGACCATTTGAAACAAATCGGCAAGGTAAAGAAGCTGGATAGACAGATACTGCATAAATTAAATGAGCATCAGAAGGGAAATCATCCCCAAACTTGCCTTTCTTTGCTGTCATGACATAAAGGCAAACCATTTCTACACCGTATTGTTACCTGTGGTGAAAAATGGATTCTTTTTGACAATTGCAAGCATTCAGCACAATGGTTGTATAAAGATGAAGTGCCGAACCACAGTCCAAAACCGAATATTCATCAAAAAAAGCTAATGGTGTCTGTTTGGTGGTCCAGTGCTGGTATTATCCATTACAGCTTCATGAAACCTGGTCAATCGATTACAGCAGATGTCTACTGCAACCAATTGGATGAAATGATGAGGATGCTTGTGATTAAGCAGCCGAGATTGGTCAACAGAGACAGGCCAATCTTCTTGCAAGACAACGCTCGACCACATGTCGTACAAACAATGCTGCTCAAACTACAGCAGCTGGACTTGGAAACCCTCTGTCATCCACCGCATTCACCAGACCTTGCACCAACTGACTACTACTTCTTCCAGGCTTTGGAACACTTCTTACAAGGAAAAATATTCAATTCTCAACAAGCTACTCGCTCTCCAGGCTTCTTCGCTGCTGGCATAAACAAGCTACCGGTAAGCTGGCAACACTGTGTCGATAGTTTAGGCACATAGTTTGATTAATTGTACTGCTTCTTGTTTGAAATATAATAAATTGCACTTTTGATTCAAAATTGGACATTTCATATTTAATGACCTAAATAATTTGGGGCATTACATGTTTTCCAAGATTAACTTCCCTATCTGCATGTTTAAAGTCTCAACAGTAGAAAATGGCTCCTTATTTCTCCTCTCTCTAGACTATTTACTCCAGATTTTTCTCATTCTGGTCTTAACACAGCTGCTAGATGACAGAACAAAAAGCTTAGAGAACAAAGTACTAGATCAGGTGGCCATATACGGTTTGCTGAAACCCAGAATTGACTCCTCAGTGTGGTGTACAAGCTTGGAAAATCCTATGTCTTAATTTAAAATGGAAAATTTATATTCCTCAGGAAGATAAAGAAAGATGATGACACAGAGTATTTTAGGGAGACTTGTTCTTAGACACCCACCACAACACCCTCACACTCAGGGAGCGGAGTGTTGTCCTCTGCGGGAGTCCAGCTCTGTCTCAGCATGCCTTTGTCTTCAGGGCTCCAAGTCCTTCCCTTCCTAAATGTCCACACCAGAGAGCAAAAGCTCAGGCCAGGGATAAATGGTTCTCCCCAAACCAGGGAATGTATAGAAATACACTACATTTTGCATTTTGACCAACTTGGTACTCTTTTCCTGGACTGACCAACCTGGATGTAGTGTTTGCTGCTGCCCCTTACTTTACCTCAGTCATGGGGCTCAGACTCTCTTTTCCTCCCTTGATCCTTTCCCAGGCTTTAGAGCTGGACTTTCGCTGCTGCTGTTCCTTGTTGCAAGGTAGACTCATAGGCCGATATGAACAATTGACCCTCACATCAGTGTGACAAATGTATCATTTGTTTCTTTGCTAACACTAACCCTCCTACTCTCACCCCAGCAATATCACCAAATTGATCAGGATCTAAGGGATAATGTTTGCCAGATCAGGCAAAGTGTTAATGAGCCTGGACTCTAGGCCGACATGCTAGAGACATAGACAATAATTCCTCAGGAAAAGATTAAAGATATCTTTCCCAAGGTTTTTAATATAAGAAACAATGCTATCTGTCTGGCAATTTTAGAGTTCCTGTGACATGTCTTTAAAACCACAAAAGAATATTTGGGGAGAAAAAATTTGACTGCATTCTTATTACTGTAATAAGATAATAATACTTTTAGTTATATATTTTAAAGACTAATTCAGATTGTCATAAACAGCTTTAGCGAGTTGACTCTAAAATATGGAATGTATTTAACAATGTTTATTTCATAATTTTGGTAATATTTTGTGACCATCTGCCAGACTTCATGCTGCTACAAGCACAGGTATTTTGTGTTTCTCAAGATCCAATAAGTACCTTTGCTTCAGGGACAGCTTAATCCTCCTTGAGAGAATTTGACTATACAAATTCTCTTATTTTGGTGAAGTACACTTTCTAAATTTTTTTGTTTTATTTCATTGTGCCAATTTCATGCAGTCTAAGTACTGATTACTTTTAGAATGAATTCCTTTCTCTTAGTTATATTTGACAAATTATTAAAAAAAACTAGTGAAAATTTATTGAATGATACACCTCCAAAGAAGGGAAAATGTATTTTTTATTTATATTATATTTAATTTTCATATTAATGGATATTAACTTCTCTTCTGTAATTGGTGAATTAATAAAGAACACCAGACAGATTGAGTTAATTTTGGGGAAGCATCATGGACAGAGTAATATATAAGAATTTTAAAAGAAAAGTTGAGAAGTAAATCAATAGTGAGGGGCAGAGAGGACCCTGCAGATGGGAAGAATGTGTCAGGCCAGAGAAGGGGAGATTTTGATAATGTTTGGGAGGTATGTGGTTACTGTGGAGATTTGAACCAGTGTGTGACAGGGGATAGATATTTGCTTTAAGAAAGTACTGTGGGTAAGTAGGAGAATCCATTGGATAATGTAAGGTTTTGAGAGAAAAATGATTGTAAATTCATCTAAATTCAACCAAATACATTGCAGATTGTTTACAAATTTGAAAGAGCAGAAATAAAATGATAAAAGTACTGGAAGGAAATATAAGTGAATGTTAATAGAACCTTATCTAGGCATGACACCCCAAACTGAAATCATAAGTTAAATGATATATATATTTGACAATAAGAATTTTGTTAAAACTTCCATTTGGCAAAATGGCTAAACGCAAACAACAACCTAAGAAAATTATTTTATATGTTGAATACACACACACAAGCAAACACACACACAATGATGGACAAAGGGTTAATACATTCTGACATGACGCACTTTTCCCCAGGCCTTTAAGACTTTTCCCTCTCCGTGAAATGTTCTTGTGTCTTCTTTCACCTGGTTGGCTCTCACTCTCCAATCTCAACATAAGTCTTAACTCCTCAAGTGGTCTTCACGGATCACCCAATGGCTTTACTGTGGCCTCTCTGACTATGCACTTTCTGTACCAGGGAATCATTTTCCAACCCTCATTACAGCTGTAATTGTTAGTATCAATCTTCTTTGCTAGACTCTAGGCTCCAGAAGGACGGGGACATGTTTCATATTCACCACGGTATCTATAGCTTCTGACACATATTACTTAGTACATAGTAGGTCTTCAATCAATACAATTTCCCACTGAAGTGAATGACTACTTTAAGAGATCATTATGAACTGTTAGAGACAGAAAATGAATGGGCAATTCACAAGAGAAAGTATACAAAAGCCCAAACAGTATAACTTGTGAAGGATAATCAAATAAACACAAATTAAATCATATATTTATGAATATACCATGTCTATCTATAATATGTATGTGTGTATTCTTTGTCAGAATACTTAAGAAAATTCATAATAACATCAATTGTTTGTAAGAGTGTGATGAAGCATATCTCATAAACCGCTACTGGTAGGAATCTCAATTGGTACAAATTTTCTGAAAAAACATTGAAATAAAGAAATACCATGTCAGGTCTAATTGAAAAAGATAGTCTTAACATATATAGGTGTATTTATATGTGTGTGGCTATGTATGATTGTAGTATTCCGTTTTTGTAAAAATACCTATAGATATAGAAATACCTAAATGTCCAAAGAAAAATTCTAGAAGAATGTATCCAAAATGTTAACAGTGCTTGTATTTTGGTATTTATTGGCATACCTACCTTATTAATTATTCATTGTTCTATATTTTCTCTCAATACAACTATTTTGGTCTAAATTATAAGTCCTTAAGAGGGATGAGTGAATAGACAGAAAGCTAAGCAGGCAGATGAACAGACATAGAGATTGAGACATAGGAGTACAGACAGCTTATATTGGGCTCTCCCAAAAGCAGAGCTTGAGGGGAAAAATTATATGCAGGTGGTTGCTTTTAGAACACCATCCCAGGTGTTCCAGGGAAGAGAAATGAATGACAGGGGAAAGAAGCAGGGAAGGAGATAAATCCAATGAAAGACTATGTCATCAATTTGACCATCACATCGGATGACTAGTTCCTCGATCCCAAGGGCCTTTAAGGTAAGATCAACTGTTCCTTCCATGCAGAAGATGTAAAGTCTGACCTTCCTTGCCCTCTCTAGCACCCATGTCCCTGTGGGGGTCAGGAACTGGGGAGTCAAGCTCTGCCTGGTGGATGTGACTGAGCTACTTGGAAGGAAATAATGACAGAAACACAACTAATTATTGTTATTGTTCACTTTGGAGTAAGCATTGCTGTGATAATAAAATACCAGCAGTAAAATAGGGCTTTAAAGCATTCCTTTGAGAATATATCTGGTTACCCTTTGGGAAAACCCCCTCAGCAATCTACAGCAGTTTCAGTTGTGGCTGTTTCTGAAAACAGAGAAAAGGAACACAGGATAAGCCAAATCCAGTCTTTTTTGAGTTTCTAGCATGGACTACTGAGAACTCAGAAAGACTTTAACCCCATTTCACAAGTGGAATCTAAAGAGGAGATACCTGGTTTGGGGCAGTAGAGAGTAGGGACTTCAATGTCAAGTAAGCAAGGGAGTGTCCTGCTAAACATACCTCTACCAATTAGGTATTCATCTGTATTCAGGAAGTGTTTTAAAATCCTGACCCCCCCCCCAATAAAGATTTGTTAACTGAGATCAATCATGCTGATTTTGCTTTTGATAGGATTAAAAGGGAGAGGATGTTTAAGTACTAGATTTCACCTCTGGTTGACATGCTGAATTGTCAACAGATAGTGATCTGGTGACATTAATTGTCTTGTCTCTCAATAGTGCCTCCCCAACTCTGTCAATGCTGCCTCTTTTAGTAAAGAAAAAAATACAATGTACAAGAATTATTTTTAGAAATGTGCTCAAGGATTTAATATGAAAAGTTGCTTAAAAAAATTTTTTTTAATCAAGAATTTTTTTTTTTAAGATGGCATCAGCATCTCATTTGCTCCGCCATGGAAAGCAAAGTAAGGTGTTGCTCATGTACTGATTAAATATGTTTCCATGGAGCATATCTATTGGCAGATAGAAAATGCCAATAGGCATGAATGGGCAATAGTGTTACACATACCAACTCTCATTTATATATGTAAATGAATGAGTCTCAGGTTTAAAAATGAATGAATCTTACCAGATCCAAGCTTTTACTATTAAGAATTTAATATCATTGAAATTCTGATTAAATTAGAAATGTTCTAAAATGTGGCTAATTGCCTTTTCCAAATGAAGAACAATGTGGAGGTGAGTGCTTTTCTAAAATTTCTCTTTAATTAAGGCATAGTCATTCATTTCAAGTGTTTTATGTTTTATTCAGCACAATTCTATTAATAGGAACATGATCCAGAGGTACAGGTATGAAGCTAGAATAATTTGCATACCACTGCTTAGACTCTATAACTATGCAGCTTCCCAAGGCTGGGAAGTCATTTATACTTCAGTCCTCCTTACTCTTAAAGGACTGTGAGATGCTTAAAGAGGCAGAAAGAAGGCTGTTAAACATTTTCGCTTGAAGGGAATTTGAAATAAAGGGTATTTACTTTTGCCAGCTTGAATTTTTCTCATGTTGGCTGATCTATTACATTTTTTAATAGAAGAAATTGGGTAAATTGACATCCTTTCATTCAATTGATTGGTTCCTGTACACTGTCCAAAATACATTTCTTCTTCTTCCGAATGATCTAGAATATTCATCCTAGGGGGAACACCTGTGGTCATCTATCTTCTCCTTTAATTTCATTCCCGACCTGTTCTTTTTCTGATCCTTTCAGCTCCAAAACTTGCCATACCCTTCCCCTGTCAGTTTCAGATGTATCTGTTGAACAAGTTACTGAAACACTGAGAAGTTTCCTGACATCCTTAGCGTTGCCTTGAATGCCCTCTATGACAGACTGGAATTATTGATGTCAATGTTTTACTTTTTCAATTAAGTAAAAGAACTATTTCCTTGTACATCGATGTCACACTTGGCCATGGCATTAGCTTTGTTCTAATAGGATATGGGCAAATTAATGTATTTTTTTTTGTTCCAACCTAAGGTCTTAATAGTTCTCATTGTGTTCCTACTCAAAATCTTGCCTTCTGTCATCCCAATGAGACTTACTCAGGTAACCACGGCTCCAAGGGAAATGAAAATATGTGTGGAACATATCTGAACCTACCTTAAAGTCTAGAGGCAAACCCAGCTAATCTGCAGGTTCAAGCAGAGTAGTCGCAGACCAATGTGTGGGTAAGAAAAATAAATGCTCGTGTTTGTAAGCCACTGATTTTTAGGACTTAAGCATTGTCATGGTGACAGATGACCAAAACTCCATCCATTTACCAACTTCGATTAACTGAAATGTGACAATCTCTACTTCTCTATCCTTACTTCAATAAAAATTGCTATTTTACCTATATCATTTTTAAAATTATCAAATCCATTTGGAAAGGTGTAACCATTCTGGAGTACAAGCTGACACCATCTATTTAAATTAAATATCTACCTTTCCTCACAATCAAGTACTCCTGGATATATATCCAAAAGGAATTCTTGCTCAGGCTCATACAAGGGCATCCATCAGAATATTTATTTAAGTATGATTTGTGTTGCAGGGAATTGGCCATAATCTGAGTGTCTACAGTAGCAAGGAAAGAAGTCTATTGAGTTCAAATAGACAATAGGCAATAAATCAATAACAGATTCTTTGTCGTCTCTCACCCAAGAGATAAAAGATATCTAGAAACCATTCATCCTTTTATAGTGATCATGAAATAATCAGACCATAGAACCAAATCCTCAATCATTGCTGTAACCAATGAGGAATCATAACTTAATGGCCTTTACAAAAACAAAACACCAAAACACTCCATGTCTGCCTACCGTGGAGTCTTATGCAGCAGTTGGAAGCATAGTTATACTTGTAAACTCAGCAACATAAGGCATTTTAAAAACATAATATCAAAAGAAAAAAGTGTGAAATCAAATGAGATATATAACATAGTGACTTTTATGAAAATTAAAAACGTATACATGCACATGAACACATATAAACAGAAAATATCAAACATTTAAAAACTTATTAAAATGGGTCTCTGTGAGAGGAGTGGAGTATGAGACATAAACATTAGAAAAAACTATAAATGGGGCAAGAGGAGAGCTTTGAAGCGCTCAAAAATGATGTTGAGAGTGTGCCACAGGCCAAGAGCATCAAAGAATGAAACCTCGGTATCTGAGTCTTTAAATAAAATGTTTTAAAGTTTCTACCCACACAGTGCAAATATAATCATCTTAATTTTTTCCCTGGCAGTTATTAAATGATTGATTTTTTTCATTTTGTCATTTGATATATTTGGACTTTATTATACTAGATAGTATAAGATTATGATTTAATTTTATTTTCTTTCCAAATAGCTAATTCTCTCAGGGTCGTTTATTGGAAAATCTTTATTCTTTCCTACTGCTCTGTAGTACCTCTGTGAACATGTATTAAATTATTCTACATAATCCATGGAATGTTTTGAGGCTATTTCATCTTTCATTGAATTGTTTTTCTATTTTTGTACTAGTATCCCAATACTTAAATACTGTAACTTTATATACAATAAAGACAGAGATCTTCCACCAAGATGTTTGATGGATTCACCTGAAAGAACAGAATAAACTTTCTCACCAGAAAGGTGGTGCAGCTTATGTATAGCATAAGCCTCCTTATGGTAAATCCAAATTGGCAGGAAAACTTTGTTGACTCTCCATTTTTTTTAAGGTTTATTTCTCCTTTCCAATATATTTGTGTCTTGTGTTTGGTTTTGGTTTGTTAGAGGCTGATAAGTTATTGTTCTCCATTGGTGGCAGCAATGATTGGGGATTAGGTTTTATGGTTTGAATATTTGTGGATCACTGTAAATGGATTAATGGTCTACTGAGATCTTTTATCCCTTGGATGAGAGATGACAGACAGTCTGTTTTGTTATTGATTTGTTTGATTGCCTGTTTATCTATTTTAGGTCAAATCAATTAAGAATTTTATGTCATTAGGAAGGAGAAAAGTTCTTTAATATCTGGATAGGTGAGTTTTTTTGTTTCTGTATTTATTCTTGGCTGAAGTTGTAGAATTGAAACTTTCAGCATTTTCTATGTCTGTATGTCAAGGTGTCTGTAGTTTAGTATGGCCTTTTCTCTTATGTGAGTGTGTGATGTTTTGTTATCTCTCACGAGTATTAATAATTTAGACAATGATTAACAATTCAGACCAAGTTTGAAGTATGCATGGTGGCCCAGGGGTTTTTCTCAAAACTGTGAATATGTATTAAAGGGAAAGGGTGTTCTGACCCCTGTATAATCTCTCCAGGCAGAAATTACTGGCCATGGTAAAGTTAATCATATCGTCCAATATTTTATTGAGGCAGTTTAATGGGTATATCCTCTCTGCTTTTTTGTACCATCAATGTCTCAAATTTGGATGCAGATTTCTCACATAAATTTAGCATGTTTTACATATTCCATTTCTAACAGCATATGAAAGTTATATTCTGAGAAAGGTGCACAAAGATGTTCATGTGACATAGCTGGAAATAATAGGCAATGGTCACAATTCCTAAAAACTTATCATTATTATTTGCCCAATAGAAAGGAGAAAACCATAAGAAGCTCGGAAGGTGTTTGAATACTTCAGGATTCGACCAAACCTGGAACGCTAAATGCACGCACGTGCACACACACACATACATATAAAATCACACTTTCAGAGCCCCACACACAGAGAAGCTTGTGCATGAGGGTTTATCTGTGTCTTGTTTTACTGAGCGCTTAGACATGAACAAGGATATTGACATAGCCCAAATAGAAATAAGTTAAAATTTAATTTTAGACAGCCCTCTTCTCTTTCTCTCCCTCTTAGAAGTTAGAGATAGCAAACAAAGAATGAAAAACAAATTCTCCTTATGTTCTAATTCAGAAAAATCTCTTTCTATCTCACACTCTCAAATCTAGCTCTGGGACTCCCTAGTCCTATCTTACGCAAAAGCTGGTTAAACTGTTCCACTGTAGAGGCAGCCATCTTTGTCTCCCACGTCAGTTGCAATATGGCTTTGAATGTAGTATGTAGAGAACATTCCTCTAGTCATACGCATTGCATTCCATCAATCAGGACAAAAGAACAGTTTTGGTTTAAGTAAAAAAAAAACCCTTTTTGATTATATCAATGCAGTTTCATATTTATATTTGTTTCTTCTTTTTTGACCTGTTTTTTGCTAATTATTTTTTACCTTTTTTATTTTTAAACATTCAGGATATTTCAGAAGTGTTTCATATCATCAATATACAGTTGGGTTTACTTATATTCATTAGTTTGAGCAATATTCCAATTTATATTTCCATTTCTTCTTTATGTTTTTTTGTGTTTATTTAATTGCCCCCTAACTTTTTTCTACTTTTCCATGTTCAGTATATAACAGAAGTGTTGTGTATAATCAGCATATAATCAGCATTTAGTTGGATGTAGTCATGCAAATTAATTTGAGTGGTATCCCAATTTGCTAAGAATGTGATTATCTTGTACTCATTGTGTTTCTTCCTTGGATTTCAAAGATAGGATTTTTGTCCATAATTTGATATTCTCGAAGCTTTCTCTTTGACTGTAAGCCAAATTATGAATACTTCAAATTCCATAATGCATCACTCCTACAGTCCTCAGTTTCCCCTTCCTACTACAGATGACTTCACATCACATACAGTAGACGACGACCGCTTCTATTTCTCACCTTTTTAATGGAAAGAAAAAGCAGTATATAATGAACACAGTGAGAGAGAAGACAGGACATCCTAAATAAGTGACTTCCTCTTTCAGATTTTTATATTTCCTCTACTGAAAAGTTGATGACATAATAGTAGCTGCCTCATGAGTTTTTTCTGTTAGGATTAAATGTGATAATATATGTAAAATTCTTGGCAAGTGTCTGGGGCATAATAAATAGGAACATTATGTAAGCAATTGCTATTACTATTATGACTGTTAGTATTATTACTTAAAATGTGGTCTGGCTATATTTTAAGACCCTTGATTCCTGAGCTAACATGTTAGATACCTCCTGAGTAGGTAGTGACTTGATTCCCTCTACTCTGCAAATCACCAGTTGGTAGGAGGGATGAGGTTTGCCTGAGAATACTGCAATGGAAGATATAAGTCAGGAAGTTTTAGACCAATCAAGATGATTGACTCCTTCTCATTTCCAGTGTTGGAAATTCCCAAGAAAAGGCAGCATGATATTGGGGAAAACACAGAATATGTTTGGGTTCACTTCCCAGTCTTGTTACTTACCCTGTATAACTTTGGGGAACTAATTTAACTTCAGGCAGCTCAAGTGCCCTTATCATTACAATGAGTAATGACAATATTTTTCTTGTAAGTTATTTTAGAGTACTGCAGGAGGCAGTATGTGTGAAGCAGTTTCATAACCAAAAAGCATTATTCAAATGTCAATTATATAAAGACATCCAGGAATGCCAAACTTAATGCTGTCAACAAAAGCTAAATCTAAATTCTTGGAAAAATCTGATAACAGGGTAAAAAATATTTTTCATGTCACTTTTTCCCTTCTCATAGAATAACTTCCTGGATGTTTATTTTCCTTCTTAAATAGATACTTCCCTTCTATCTAATTATGCAGCATTCCACAGTTTCATCAGCTATCAGCAAAATCAAGCTGTCCTCATTTGACTTAGAATATCATAGAAATGATAAACTAAACAGCTTAGAATAGCACAAGATGGAAAGCACAGTGTAACCCTCTTAAAATTGTAACTGTCTGAATCTAAATCTAAATCTAGAATCTTAATTATCTATGAATTATACACATTAATATCTAAGAGCTGATTAAAATCACATATGTTCAAAGGTGCCATTGCTGTATTACATTGCATTTAAATTCTCCTTAGTATGTGGTCTTAATCTCAATAGTGAAAAAACTGTAATGTAAATTTAAAGTATGCCTTTAAAATTGCCTTTAACACTGACTTAAAAAATAAAAATCTATCAACTTTCCGAGCTTTAAACATAACTTGTCTGATTTGGAAATAATTTATTCTTCCACTATCTTAATATTTACCATTTAATAGACATGCTTCTTTAGGAAAAAAATGTTTATCGAGAATAACATTATAAAAATGTCAAAAAAGGTCATTCTCCTGCTGTTTTTCAATGTTCCTCAGAAAAAGCATAGTGTACTCTCTGCAATAACTTTCAGACTTATATTAACGAACATTATCTTTTCTAAGCCTTGAAGAATATGATTTCTGATGATGATATAAGCACAGACATACTTCTAAATATTTAACACATTGACTGCCACAGTAGAAAACAAAATGTTTTTCCCTGGGGCCACGGTGTTTTATTAAAATAAAACGATCCTTTCTCATTTGTTATTTTTTATTGTTTTCTGTATGTGAGTTATGAACAATGCAATCCGTGTTTTCAGAATTAAATTGTCAATACTAATTTTAACAATAAGAACATCACAAGTAAGATTTTCACGAACCAACTGCAGGGTTTTGCTTCATGAGGCCCTGGGCTCAAAACTAGCCTGACTTAAACACAACTCACATGACAGTCAATGTGTTAAAGATTTGAGGTGCCCCACCATCTCTACTACAGTTTGGGCCATTTTCTGTTTTTTGTGCTCTTCTGTGAAGAAGGATTTGCCTGAGATCACTTTAAGGTGTCTCCTTTAAGTTTTGTTTTAGTCCTTTTGGGCTGCCATAACAAAATACTATAAACTGGGTGGCTTATAAACAACAGAGACTTATTTTTCACAGTTCTGGGAGCTGGAAGTCCAGATCAAGGTGCTGGCAGATTGGTTATCTGATGAGGGCCTGCTTTCTGGTTCATACGTGGTGACTTCTCACTGTGTCCTCACATAGTGGAAGACACGAGGGAGCTTTCTGGGGCCTCCTTAACAAGGGCACTAATCCCATTCATGAGGGCTCCACCCTCATGATCTATAATCAACTTCCCAAAGGCCCCACCTCCTAATATTATCATGTTGGGGGTTAGGATTTTGACATATGAATTTTGGGGGGATCCAAACATTCAGACCATGGCAGGCCTAAAGCAAGGCATTTAAACTTAGAAAGCTAATTTAATTTTAATCCACATCAGCTGAGGGGCTACCCCTCAGATTTAGTTTTATATATCTTTACAGATTTAGTTTTCTATAGTCTGTCTCCAACTGCAGTTCATCTAATCCCCCTGAGATAAGACTGGTAGAAGGTAGAAGGTCTTATAAGGTCCCTTTATACTAAAATGGGGGCTTCAGGTTTCAAAGCACACTTCCTAGGGGCCGCAGAGAAGAGCTAGCTGCACTTCATGATAATTTTTTTTTAATCCAGATTTCTTTTTCATTCCTTAATGGGTGGTGTGTACATTATTTTACCTTAGCCAGGCTGAGTCCAACAGTCCTAGCCCATAATAAAAGCACCTCCCCCACTTTTGGCATTTTCACAAAAACTTTGCACTTTGACAATAGGCTTTCATTCTACAGAGACAGGCCTTGACAATTGAACAAATGATCATTTTGCTAATCCCATATTCATGTATGACTCATGACTCATCCAGCAGCACTGTCGAGAGCCTTCTTTGTGAGAGGCGGCAGCTGCTTTGCATCATTACTAAACAGTTTTTTTTTTTAAAGAGGATGTGCAGAGAATAATTCCTTTGCTTAAAATGTAGGTAGGTAGTTTTTCAGGTTTTAGAAGACTAAATTTACCAAGAACTCTATATGTTGTAGTAGGTTTATAAACTATGACACTCTACCCACCTGTACCCCAAAGAAAGGCAGCATGGAGCATGAGATGATGACAGTTAGGAGGCTCGGGCCCCAATTGTATTTTGATGTGTTTACCACTAGCAGGATGACTTTAGGACATTTGATCTAGTGAGGTCACATAACTGTGAGCCTCCTGAAAATGCAAGCTTCTATTTCTTTATATATGCTAAGCACTTTATTTTTTGTGTTTTCTCTAGATGTCCATGGCTTTTATCAGATTCTCAACGGAGTCTTTGATTCCCAACAGGTTAAGAATTAAGTTTATATGTGTTCATCTCCTCATGGGGTTCCGTTTCATGGGCCATTTTGTTCCCTCCCAATTCTCACCCAGGAATGATCAGAATAACAGATCACAGCCAAAAAGGAAAAGGCTTTATTTTCGTAAAATAATGTATAAATAGAGACTCTATTGCTATCGGTTATATTCTAGATTACTCTGAGCAATGCTAAACTTTGGGTCAGTCACTAAGAAGATTGAAAAATCACTTTGATGGTGACACATTGTGAAATTTACTACACTAATGGACTTGAGGATTTTTTGGACTTGAACAATTTTCTGTATCTGCTCTTTAAAACAAAAGGCAGTAATCTAGTTGAAGCTTAGCTATCTTATTTATTTTAACAGCAACAAAGATTCTGTCTTTAAGTGTGTTACTACTAACAGATGGGGGCATCAAAAACCAGACTTTCTGCCCTTCAATCTGGAGAGTTGGTTATTTCTGCCACTCTCCCTTCATGGTTCACTCTGATAAGTGGTCTACATGTGGTTACTCCAGCTGCTAATTCACGTGTCTTTAGCCCCGTCCCTACTGGAGCTCTCACAGGATGCTTTGGAAGTGCTTAATGTCCTTTCCTTTATACATTCTGCCTCACCAGTGTTCCCAGATCATGACAGAAATTTATCAAATGTCACTCATGTCTTGTTGAAGAATCAGGAGTTGGTTTTTTGTTTGTTTTTCACGGAGCAATATAATGAGGAGAATGGAGACTGTAGCTGTAACAAATGTGCTTCCTTTTGCCACGTTAGGACTGGGACTGGGCTCTATATCTCTTCACATCTGGCTTTTTCATGTGGATCCCCCCTCTCTCTGGACCTTTAACCATCTCCCCCGCCCCATACTTTTCCCAGAGGTGATTTTAGGTCTTCCAACACCAGGCTTTCTCTGCTTCCTCAAATCATTTAATTCCTTTCTGCAGAAGAAAGATTTGTATTTATTTATTAATTATTTTATTTTATTTTATTTTTTAGAGACAGGGTATCGCCGTGTTGTGGCTACTCACAGGCACGATTATAGTGGACTGCAGCCGGGAACTCCTGGGTTCAGGTGATCCTCCCACCTCAGCTTCCTGAGTAGAGAAGGAAGTTTTTTTTCTAATCTGCTCTAGGTCACCTTTGCCTGGCTCAGGCTTGAGCATGATGCTAATTTCCGCTTTCCCTCTAGGGGCGTTGCTTCCTGCATTCTGCCCTGAGCTCTGGGATGGCTAACAGTTACCTCCCTCTTAAACATGTTCCAAACTGACCTTGTGATCGTCTTTCCAAACCTCTCCTGACTCCAGTCTTTTCCCCTCACTGTCTTCCCCTTTCACTTTCTCTGCAGTCATCTCTGCCTACTCTTCCCTGGGCTCATGCCCTCTGGCCACACTGGCTGGAGTCCTTGCTGCTGCTTCTGCACAGAACTCACTACCAGACACACTGGGGGCATTTGCTGTAGCCTCTGCTTAAAAGACAACGCCTCAGGCATTTCATGGCTTTCTTCTAGTGAAACTAGAATTATATTTAGAGTAGCATTTACTTTGGGAGTTTAGAATCCGTAATCTTATTGGGAAACTAACTATTTACGGACGGGCTCCTTTATATTTCAGTAAAGAAAAGCCCTGAATCAAACATTTTCAGCTGTCTCAGCCCAACTAAAGAAACACTCAAGCTTGGGACCATACACTAAGTTCTTCAGCCTAGGACTGGCTGGCAAATATGTTTAGTCTCACAGGGCAACTTTGACTGATAAGTCAATTGGATCATAAATTGATCAAAGCATAAGTCATTACGTTTAAAGGCATCCAGAAGCATTCCCAGGCACAGAGGAAAGTGAACTCTGATTGCATATGAGCATGAACGGTCCATTTCCAAATGGGGACAGTTGGTTGTATTGGTCTCTATATCAGATTATAATCACACTAAAGATTATATTTTGATATGAAAACCATTGAGGATAAGTTTTAGAGGTAATATGAAAGTCTAGTGCCACTCTATCAAAATGACATTATGTTGAATTTCTCAATAGAACATATTTATTTGAGTCCAGGACTGAGATGAACAACAACAACAAAAAAGTGGTGAAAATTCATCACCACTTTCAGAAAAAACAAAACAAAACCAAACCACGTTGTTTGCTTTTTGGTAATACTCAAGGTCAACACAATTTATCCTTACTATTGTGTGACAAAAATGTTATTAGGTGACAAAAATTTATGGTAATAAAATGGTCAAAAAATGAGCATTTGTTCCTCAGGGGAAACTGGCTGCCTGTAATTGCAAACAAAGTAAGAGTGCTGGAATAGTGGTTCCACCTATTTTAGTGGAACCAGTCCATAGTACCAAGTAGATACTTCTAGAATATAGGAAAACCTTGATTTCATTTATGGACATATATCCTCATTGACCAAAATCCAGGCTCTTAAGTGCGACAGGGAATTAAATGTCCACAGGACACCTAACGGGAAATCCAGGCAAGTCTGCTTTAACACTCTGATAATTCATTTCCTTCTCCGTTCTAATTAAGAGACCAGAGATGAGCTCATCCCGGCTTTTCACAGGAGGAATTTTACCCTTGAACCCAGGTAGTTGCAGAGCTGATGATACACGGGAGCTCACGTAGGGGGCAGCTGCGTTTGGCTGCTCCTGTTTTCATCAAACAGGAAGTTATTGTGCATCTCATCCAATCTCCTCACCTTTACTTCTCTTTTTAATTTTTAAAAACTTATTATTATTATTATTTTTTTTAGACACAGGGTCCTGCTCTGTCGCCCAGGCTGGAGTGCAGTGGTCAGATCATAGCCACTTACTGCAGCCTCCAACTCCTGGGCTCAGGCGGTCCACCTGCCTCCCAAAGCACTGGGATTACCTTTACTTCTTGCACAAACCCCTTTTCCCATTTGTAAAGGCTCATGATATGCTGGCACACCTAATTCATTTTATTCATCTTACTTCCTTTCGTCATTTTATTTTAGTTTTGCAGGTAAAGTCTTTGCTATCCATACAGTTCCACTAGGGAATAAATAGATTGAATCAGAAACAACAAAGAAAAATAACATAGCTTTACTCATTTTACTGTTTCTTATATAGCCTGGTTTCCATTTGAAGATACTGCTTAATTCCTATGCTCTCATTTAATATATCCTAGACTATTAACATACCTTTTTTGCTTTGATCGTCTCCTCTTAGTTAAATTGCTTCTTTCTTGAAAAAAACAGTGACCATTTACTGTTTACTTAGCTAGGCACTATTGTAATGCTTGAGCATAGAATTTTTTTTCCCTTCTTATCTCTGCAATTAAACCTGCCAGGTAGAAATTACTATTCCCATTTTACAGGTGACGAAAGGGAGGATCGTGAGTTTAAATAATCTACCCGACATCACGGAGTTAATAAGTTCCAGATCTGGGATTTAAACAGAGGTCTATGTTCCCCACCATTCATTGCATGTAGCCAGTTTTAGTGGAAACAGCTAATTGAAAGGCTTTTAGGAAAGACTACAAATGAGAGTAGACTACAGTAGAGTACCTTAAATCTTTGCAGTTTTTACTTTCTAAATAATATTCCAGTCCACCTTCTCTCCTTCCTATCACTATTGCTCCAATTCATCTTTGCCTTCTTAATGGAGATTGGTGTTTTCAGTCTTTTTCTCATCAAAATAGCTCTTTCCACAGACGCTAGACATATCTTTCAAATGTAAATCTGATGGTGTCATTCCCTTCCTTAAAATCCTTTGCTAGTTTCCCTTCACCTACATTAGCAGTTTTCAAATGGTGGTTGCCTGCAGGTGCTTCAGGGATTCTGCCAATGCTCCATGGAAGTTTTAGCTTAAAATGGTCTAAACATTCTATCTTTTTAAAAAGATCAAATATATTTTAATAAAATTAGTTTAACCCCTCCAACTTGGTGTCAGATTAAGGGGCAGGCCACCAGATGGCTGCTCCTGGTGCCCTCATGTGGAGAGCACTAATATCTCCATAATAGGAATAGACACTTTATGACACAGGGACTATTTATATCATCAGCAAAATGTATATTTGTTGTTCTCTCTCCAATGTATTTAGCGCTATAGGCGAAAACAAACAAAATAAAACAACAGCAACAAAAATCTAATTTTCATCGGTATTAACCTACCTTTTTAAAATTATTTTACAACTGGCACAGGTGAAGTGCGTGCCCCAACCACAGTCCTGTTGCAAATTGACATAGTTGATTTGGTTATTCTGAATTGTTGGTTCTTTTTGGTGGATATGGACACGCTCCAATTTTTAGAGGTAGCTGAGGTCTATAGATTTCCAGCCCTTAAACTTTGCCACCACAGAAGTTGCTACAAGGAAAGCAAATGTTGGACCTAATTCTACCACACATAAAACCCTCTATTAGCAGGAATTATAAAAAAATTGCATTATCTCATTTGAAAACTTGAAGCTCCAGCTCTCTGTCCTGGCACTTTGCACAAAACATTCATTCACTCAAGGCAGATGTGACATTTTAGCAGCAGAATTCAGCTAAACCTCAGGTCAGGCAAAAGAAATAGGTCTGTGATTATTTTCTGCAGACAAGTCTACTTCTGAATCTTAAATGTAGGGCTGTGCTCCATAATGTATAGGCAACTGGACTCAATGATTCTTGATAAGGAGAGATTCTTAAATTTTCTAATCTAGTAAATGGACATCTTATAGATATTTTAAAGATCATTATGCTAATACAACCTAATATTTAATATTAGCACTTAGAGTAGCGACATTTGAATTGTAAATTTCTGAGTAATAGAGACTTTTATATGATAAGTAACACTGAAGTTGTTAACTTACCACCTCTAAAATATAGAGTAAAACTAAACCTAAACACAAAGCTCACAAAAAATAAAATAAGTGAAATCCAAAAATTCAGTTGTGTAATATGGGGGTGACCTTGGGATACCAGACCTAGGGAAGACAGAGGGTGTTGCCTGATTCCCCAAAATAGTAACAAATTTTGTCCACTAGCATAGCTTTTGAGAGTGTGAGCTGGGCTAAGAATATGAATCAGTCACTAATCCATATTTAAATGTGAGTTTTCATGGATATTTTATTGTATATATTAAGCTATGTTGAATTATTTCAAAATAAATTTCAAACCTTGTAAGATCCACTACCAAACAGGTAAATTCCTTCCGAGAGTTTCTCGAAGTCTATTACCTCAGTCACCATTAATTCTAACCCAAATCAGCGCCCCAGTAGTCTCTATTAAGAATAAGCAATTTATTTCCGTATCTCTATATTTTTCAAATCTTACATACATCTTTCAGGAAAATGTTTGATTAGAGAAACTGCAAAAGAGAAAACAAGGACAATAGAATAGTGGGCAATGTCTTCTCACATAAAAGACAGAAAAAAATTGCATATATATTAAACAAAACCTTGAGACTTGTTAGCCACTTTCTTCATGAGTATGAGTGACCAATGTTATTTAGTTGTAAGTAATGACAAGATTTTTGGTTTTTATGCAAATATAGTTGATATCAATTTTAGTGCTAATCCCCCAGAATAAGTATAGCATATAGGCTACAGACATGGACTCTGGCGGTAGACTGCCTGGATTTCACAGCTGATTTTGTTTTTTATTAACTGGATAATTACATGTTACTTAATCTCACTGTTTCTTGGCTCCTTCATGTGTAAAATGGGGGTAATACTAGTACGTATTACATGGTGGGATTTGAGGAATAAATGAGTTGAATGCATAAAGTACTATGACTATTGCTTGGCCCACAGTGTTTGAAATTATGATTATTTATTTCATTTCTCTACATCTAACTCTATCATCTGCTTTAATTACTCACCCACTGAGTTGCCCTCCTTAGGAATATTCAAGAGTTTTCTGGAGTACAGAAGTTTCAAGGAATGACCCCTTCTGAAATTCAGTTCATATTGGTAATAACATATTGGTAGTCCATATTGACATGTTCTCAGAATGCCCACGCCCCATGGTGGCAGGTGTTTCTCTTTGTGCCAACCTTGGGCACTTCCCCACTGTAAAGACCAGAGGAAAGGTCACCTGATGGCCAACTTTCATAGGTTGTCAACCAACTGCCTCCATCTGATGTGCTGTGAATTCTCTAGGGTGTTGTGGAGGGAATAGAAGATGAGTCCACACTATTCACAGAATATGCAATACTCCCTTTCCCTTCTGAGTTTCAGGGAAACTTTTTAAGATGTCTTTTTTTCTCTGTGATTAGTTGACTTCTACATTCTAAACTTTAAGCACAATCTTACCTTCTTCCCACTTTCTTTGTTAGCAGGCACTGTTTACCCTCCCACTGCAGAAGCTTCAGGAGCAAGATCCTCCTTCTCCCCATCTGCAGGGAGCCAAGGATGGGCCCAGGACTTAAGCTCAGCTAAAAAGGACATTCATGCCAGGATAGGTTAGGACAGGGGTAGGGAAACTTTTCATGTTGGAAGGATGCATTAAGTTAGCTGTAATCAAGTAAGGCTGCATTCAAGAAACCTCAATTAGATATACTTAAAAATACTTTTTATTTTATAAAAATCTACTATGTACTTAATAATTTCAAACAGTGAAAACTATTTGTTAATTTTAAAGTTAACTAATCTTTTAATGACTTTGTTGTGTCTGCTTTTTGTTGGAAAGCATGTGAATATTTGGTTGCAGCATGGAGGTCCACAGTTTCAGTTGATCCTCTAGGTGGATATCATTCATTTTTGACCTTAAGGGCATCTTGATTTGGGTTAGGTAGGAGAATGTAGATTCGGAGCAATAAGTGGTTGAAAAACAAAAAAGCATTTTTTTGGGCATGTTACTGAAGGCATGGATGTTCTACTACGTTTTTCTATATTTCAATAGGATCTTTCTTAGCATCAAACAATGACTTTAAAATGTCATCTATGGAGAGCTCAATCAATTCCATCTGTAGTTCTTTAGGCACCTTGGTGATATCCACTAGGAGATGCTGAAATGCTAATTTGAGTGAGATGTCATGATTCTCAAAGCCAGTGATCCTTTCATTGTATTCTCCAATTAATAGGTCTATAACAGTTGAATATTCTTCAAGTGATTCCCATATATCAACCTGCTCATCAATGACCTTTGCTAACTGGGGATAATATTTATTGAAATTTCCTTTTGAAGAAGAGTGTTTTGAAAAAAGATAGCATTTTTCAAAATGCTTGGTTTTTTTTTTTTTTGCCACATATCATATATAGACTTAGTTTTACCTTGCAAAGAAATATTCAAGTCATTTTGATGTGACATGACACCACACAGAAATGCTATATTCCTATGGAAATCTTTCAATAATTCACATTGCTGATTCTGTTCTTTGTAAAATTTAACTATCTGTTCTCACAGAGATGAAATTTTGGCTAACACCTGTCCTGCAATAGCCAAAGCACTTTAGAATGATACACAGCAAATCCACACTGAATGAATACCTCATCATTCAACTTTAGCATGTTACAAAACTGAGGATGTCATGTTGTATTTGCACAAATATAGTTAACAATATTTACAACTCCTTGCAAAGTGTCACCTAAAATCATAGCTTTAGCACAGAGATTTTGCTGCTGCAAGATGCAATGAAAAGAAATGAGAGCATCTGGATCTGTTGATACATTTTTTATCTGTGCAATAAACCCTTCATGTTTTCCTGTCATGGAAGGTGCACTGTCTGTACAAACACTCACTAAATTTACCAAATTCAGTCCAACTTCATGACATTTATCTTGAAAGTTGTTGAAGATATCTATTCCCTGTGTTCTGGTTGCAAGAGTGCCCAAAGCGAGTAACTCTTTGTAGCAAAGAAAATCTTCTGTTAGGACCTGAAGGAAGTATAAAACCTGCACTGAGTCAGTAGTATCAGTGATTCATCCAGAATGATTGAATAATATACAGTTTCTTTTGAAGTATTGCATGAAGTTGTTCTCTTAAGTTGAAGACGAATTCATGCTGCCAATCAGTTATGGTTCTCCTTGAAAGAGGCAGTTGTTTTTACTTTGAAACGTTATCAGGGTCTAAGCATCCTACAACTTTGACATGCATTCTTTCACAATTTCTACATCACTGAATGGCTTCCCTTTTTTCCCGAGTATATAAGCTACTTTATAAGTTGCTTCTGGGGCATTATTTCTAGGTCTTACTGCTGCTTGAAAGAATTGTCTTTGCTTTTGCTTTTCATCTTTTAATTTCTGCAATATAATCTTTCATGCCTCTCCATCTAATTTAAAATATTCGTGGTCCTTATGAGTGTTATAATGCTGATAAGCATTGAATTTCTTTAATGTTGATATTGCAGTATCACAAAGCAAGCAAATCATCTTATCTTTAGCAGAAACAAGATAATGTTGCAATTCCCAATCCTCATTAAAAAATCTGTTTTCTTCCTTCAGCGTTCTCTTGGTCTTCTTTGACATGATGGGCTGTGAAGCAGACAGAATTAAAAAATACTGTTGAGCTATGCAACTATTCACAAATTCCACTTCAAACAGAAACACAGGGCACCATTGTCAAAAGTTGATAACAGACTGGTGTCTTCGATCCCCATAAACTCTCGCCAACCAGTCTTGTGTTGTAGTGGCGTCAGTCAGGCAGGGGAAGTTAAAACTAAATCATGAGCATAGCAGCCATCAATTTAGCCCCTATGGCTTACTAATGTTCTAATTGTGCTGGTCAGTCTGGGAGGATTATTTCATTGAAACTTATTTTATTCTTTAGTATTTTAAATATGTTCATTTTAAAAATAAAATAAAAATATAAAAGATGAACGAAAATGTATTAATAAAAATAAAACGATTTGTTCTGTAAAATTTGGGTTCAGTGAAAAGGCTGCACTTAAGAACCTAGAAGCCCACAGGTTCCCCACCCCTGGGTTAGGAGTTATTGGTTGTAGCAGCTGCAGTGTCTCTGAAGTGGAAAGTGTGCCTTGCAGCAAATTGGCTGCGACCTGGTTAGATTGTCCCTGCTGAAGGTACAGGTGCCTTTTTTCCAGATTTTGGAAATTTAGGGTTGCCTTGCTTCCTGTGCATTTTCCAGGCTGACTTTTCAATCGTCTTTTCAATTCTGTGAGCCCTGGTATCTTCCATTAATTTCTCCCTTTTGTTTAAATACCCAGATTTGGGTTTTCTTACTTGCTAATGAAAAAATTTTGAATACAAAGAAGCACAGTGTTACCTAAAAGAAAATCAACAACCCTTTGCCGTTAATAAAAGTTATCCAAGTATTAGCGAAAGGCTACCAAATCCTTAGCCTGTCCCTGGAGTTCACCTGAATGGCCCATCCCTGGTCAGCTTGTTAATATTAATATTAGCTATTATTACTAAAATTCAATCTCTTTCTTTCTCTGCCCAGATCCCAGAATAATGCCTCTCTTCCTACTTCTATTAAAATAATGTTGAATACCATTTGCAAAAGTTTATCTCTACAATTCAAGACTTTTTTTGATATTATGCAACTAAAATTAAACTTAGAAATAAATTAAATGCCAAAGGTTTGATTTTGGGCGTTCATTGTAGTGGCCTCATTGCACTTAATGCCTGACTATATTAAGGTGATGTCACCAAATATAGCTCATATAATTAAACTATTAATGGACTATTTTTTTCATGTTTTTATATATTAGATCTCTAGGTAGATATTGTTTGACTAAGGGATTATTTTAGTTCAAAAGATTGAAAAGCTATGAACAACAAAATATGCTTTCAATTATTTGGTATAGATATATAAGGCCCTCTATGATTTGGGCCCACATAGCCCCTTCCGCCTCGTGTCTTTTTATGCAATGACTCATTTTGTAAACGTTCTGACAACTGCTCAGCTTGTTGTCCTACTTCTTTCCTCCTACACAATATGTTGTTTTTGCCTCAAGTTTTCTCTTCTGCCTGGAATGCTTCCCCCTCTCCTGTGAGTTGGCTAAATCCTGCTTATTCCTTAAAATTTATGCTTAGCAATAGTCTCCATACACATCCATTTGCCTGTTAGGAACTGTGCAAAGGCAGCCTCGTGATATCACGTAGAGATGGATCTCCTCACTGTGTCCTCTTGGTTTTGCATTGTTTGTTTCCTCTCTACCCTGATGGAAGATGAGCTTGCTCCTTGGAGGCGGGGAAATCACAATGTTTGGCCCATGCCCCATACATGTTAATACACAGCACAGTATTAATTTGTTAGAAGCAGAGATCTTTATATGTTTGTTAAAGTCATCTAAAAAGTCAAATTTTCCCTATAGCCCCTAAATAGTATAAGCCATTTCTTTATGACTATGTGTATATATGCAGTTAAAAAAAAAAGGAAGCAGGAACATGCTTTATATTCTCTTACCTAACCTGCATTTCCTGCTTTTGTCTTCCTAATTAAATTACAGTTGGCAATGGTTTTTCCTAACTCTGTTCATATTAATACAATGCTGTGGTACTACAGGCAGACCTACAGAGCCGTTTTGATTCTCTTTCCTTTGTAAACCTGGGTTTTTTGTTTACTTGTATGTTTGCGTTTCTGTTTATGTTGTGTTTTTTGCATGTGTAAATCTGTGTATCTGAAGGTTTGTAACATTTCAACTTTAATTTAGGAATTAAAAATTCAAACAGGATATATGGAGGGGAGTTGGGGGGTTTCCAGTGTTTTCCTCTGCTTTGGAAGTTTCTCATATATAATTTATCTGATTATTCATTTCCATTCTTTCGTCTTTCTTTACGCTGCTAATGGGTTGCCAGGATTTGCTAAGCACATATTTTATCTTTTTTCTGTGTTTTATCCTTTCTCTTTCCCATAATTTTAATATAATGGGTCCTCACAAATTTAATTTCTATGCATTTTGTGTTGAATTATTAATGAGCTATTAATTTTTGCAACCATGCTTTCTATTTACAAGAACTCTTCTTGCTGTCTGATTGCCTCACTTTCTTTTAAAGTCATTATTGTTTCTATCACTGCAATCCTTTTGAATCTGACTGAGCATACTAATTAGATATTTTTAAGTCGTCTCATTTCTTTCCTTAATTTTGCTTTCTTTGGTGAATTTACTCGCATTTTGGAGTTTGAACTTTTCATTTCTGGTTGTCATTTTCCTTATGTACCCAGTGTTGCACACTGATTGCTCATACTTAAAAACCTGGAAGAGGAGCTCCTAGTTTTGGAAGCTGACGCTGGCTCCTCCAGGGATTCTGTGGCCCAGTGTTAATTTCTTCTGCAGGATCTGTGGCCAGAGATTCCCCCTTCCCTGAGTGTGCTGTCTGCATTTGAGTGAAACCTGCCAATGTAGCAGGAGCGAGGGGTGGATCTGCTTCAGCTATTCAAATTCAAGTATTTGATAGATATTCTGAACAGTTAAGTTAGTTCTTCTTCTTTCTTATTATTAACTTGTCTAAAGTTTAGTTAATTGACCCCAAACTACTTGTTGATCAACTTGATTTCTCAACTATTTGAAATGAAAAAGGTAATTATGTATATAATTTGCATAAGTAAAAATTATAATAATAAATTCTTATAAATAAGAGCACTAAATTATACTAAGTTGTATTTCTTCAGAATCATGATCCATTGAAGTTTTACTAATATCCCTGCATGAGTAACCTAGTCCTTTAATTATTGATATTTCAGAGCCCTTTTTTTAATATCTTCTTTTTAAAAATGATCTTATCCATCAGGGCCACCTACAATTTCACTGAAATTTCTAGTCCCACTGTGGAATACCAAATTAATTTCCACTGAGATTTATTTGAAATTACATAGAACCATTTGATTGAAGAATTAGCATTTTAAAAATTTCTTGCTAAATATCCCCAGGAATTTTATATTTTGTTATTATTTTGAATGAGGTATTTTTTCCATTATACATTCTATTTGGTTAAAACCGTTATCTAATAAATATTTGATGATTCATATAATCATTTGCAAGTGTTCACCTTATGCATTTTCTCCTTATTGCTATTCAACTTTCAGGTAAGTTTACTGTATTTTTTTCATTTATATTAGACGTACTTCATACATACAAACTAATATAGTGTTTCTAAGCATATCTCAAAAATAATATTTATCTATATTTGCTTTTGGTATCTAAAAAGTTATAAATGTAGTTGAAACCTCTTTTATACTTCTTGATCCTGTTGCTTCCCATTCATTTCCAGACAAAAACACATTTTTGAAGTAATTGTCTATCCTTCTCATCTGTGATTCAGTAATTTCACTACCTATGAATTTGTCCATAAACAATGCACGGTGTTACTTTAAAAGTTTTCAAAATTGCATAAACGATAATATACTGCATATGTATTTCTAAAAATTGTTTTAACACTAATTTTTTTGTTTCTAAAAGTTTTTCACATGACTAATCCCAGATTTAAAGGGTGGAGACATAGACCCCAATTCTCTGAGGAAGTTGCTACAGAATATTGTGACCAATAAAAAGAGAAATTACTATAATAAAGAAAATGAAAAACAACAAAAATCCAAATAGTAACACATAATTTGATTTTGTAAACATGATATTTATAACTGCATAGTATTTCCCCATTTGCCTATTCTACATTTTATTCACCATTCTTCCATCATTGTATATCTGTATTATATACTGAGAGGTTTTTTTTGTAGTCATAAATAATATTGCAACAAGTTTCATTACAAATAAATTTTTGGGTGTATTTCTCATTATTTGCTTATGATAGATCTGTGAATTGGAAACACCTTCGAAATGCATGATTTTTCTAAAAATTTTTTTTCTTATAAATAGCTCAGTTTTCCTTTATAAAAGTTGTGTTATTGTTCTCTGTCACCAACAGAGAATGAAAATGGTTCATTTACTTTTGATATTTTTTCTAATCTGACACATTTTAATAATGGAATATATTTTTTTACTGGGCTATGAATGCCTAGCTTCTGGTCGTCACCGTATACCACAAGAACAGTGACAACCCAAAATCATCAAAAGGATCAAGATCCAGTTTGAAAGAGTTTATCCAAGTACAAAGCTGAGAATGGCCATTCAGGTAACAGGGACACCAAAGAATGGGGTCAGTCCTCTGAAGTTGAAAAGTTGAGGCAGAAAACAAAGAAATGTAACGGGATTATAACATTTGCATACAAGGCTGGTTTATGAGCTACAACAATTTGATTAGTTATAGTTGTTTTCCTTCTTTCTCCAAGTTGAAAGCATATATTTGACATTCCACCTTAGACAATGTTATAGTCCTGAGATCTTTGTGTAACAGAGGTAAGAGGGAAGTCAATCTGTAATGAAAATCCACAGTGAAGAGGGAAGCGGTCTTCTCCAGCACCTTTTAGTCTTTCCCAACATTTTACAAAACAATGTGGATGAAGAAAAGGCTAATCTGTAATCACAGGAACAAAGGTAACAGCTGCCTAGGTTACAGCTGCCTGTCAGGTGACTCTGGTCCATAATCACGTTTGTTTAAGGCTCAAAATAAAGTTTCAACAGTTTTGATTTTGAATTACTTATTTTTGCAAAATACACTTAACATCCTCCAGTTGCACATCATGATTACTATTTGCCAATTACAAAACAAAACATCGCTTTAAATGAAAATATTGAAGACAAAGTATAAACATCTACTCTTTGCATGATTTTTCTTTTTTTAATGGGCTCTATGCACTTAATTTCAGTGTAGAAAACTTACCAGAGGCATTCCTAATGATAATTCAGAGTCTATAATTCAAACATGTACTTTCTTTGGGTAAGCTTCAGTTCTCAGGGAACATTGGACCCATTCAAATAGGAACATAGACAGTGGATGCAGGCAGGTTTGGATTTGACTCCTGACTCTTCCACTTCAGTCGGTCATTCTTGGGCCTCAGAAAGGCCTATTCAAGAACCACTGAATAAATTAATTTATATAAATTAAAATGCAAAGTAATTTAAATAAATTAAAATTTATTTTAAATAAATGTTAACGGTTCAAGAACCATTTTAAATGATTCTTCAACATGTGAATGAGTCAATATAACTTAGCTTTCCATTCTATATCACATTTAAAGGATTGTAAAGATTAAATAAACTTTAATGTGAATGCACTCAAGGACCCTGACAGACAGTAGTGGCTCTATAAATTGTAATAATTGTTATGGTGGTGGTGACTTTTATTACTATGAAGCTAACATTGGTCTTTGGCTATAGGTAGTAGACTAGAGTTATCTGTGTTGATCTGAATGTCTGGCTTTACTGAAAGTCTCATTCATGTGAATTTAAAAACTGTGCCTATAATGTATTCTCCATCGACATGTAGGGACCAAGGCTCTCGGCCCCCCAAAGGTTCACTGAAAATTCACTGACATGAGGCAGAATGATTAATAGGAGAAAAAGCATACAAATTTATTTAACATGTATACATAGGAGGCTTCGGAATGAATACCTGAAGATACAGGGGAAATTGTCCATTTTTATGCTTCAACAAATTCAAGAAAGTATGGACAGCTGTGTAGAAATATGATTGGACAAAAAGGGTACAATCTAATGTTAATAGACTGAGTGGGGAAACCCAGCAAGGCCTGTCTGTGTAGACAGACCTGGCCTCTCTGAGCTGCATTCCTTCCTTCTGGGTGTGTGGCAGAACCCTCTCTGGAATGAGGGTCTTACGACCTACAGTCAAACAAGGTAGGTCAGATAGTTTCTTTATGGCCAGATTTTACACAAAATAACTTTAGGTTTTATGGCTGGCTTTTGGGAAAAACGGTTCTAGCTTTTATGACCTACCTTGGGGAGGAGGGATTCTGCTTTCTATGGCTAGCCTCAGGGGAGAATGGGGCTTAGAGACAGGAAGATAGGAGAAGGTCAGATAAAAACTTTTGCTTCTGAGACCTTCCTTTTGGGGTATTGTTTTCTGAGACTCAACAAATACATGTCATATGCTTTAGCACTTCAGAATTTCTTTGTGAAAACTAGAAAAAGACAAGATTATATGTATTCTGAAATATATTTTATAACTTGTATATATGCTTTATAAAAAATAGGACTATTTTAGGCCTCCACAAACATTTTCATGGATTTAAAATTATGTGCTTGGAAAATAATTTAGATATTATAGGAGCTAGCAGAAATTGTAGCAATAAAAAGAGATTCCTATTATTGTAAAAAAATCTAAAATATGGTATGATCTGATTGATCATATATACTTAGCAGTAAGACTTGCTCATTTCTTCTGACACTGCTGAAAATCGTTATGAATTCAAATTCTATTGAGGTAATATTTGTCAGACACAAGATGAGAACTGAGGGACTAAATATGCTAATAGATAATGGCCAGATCATATTTAAAAATAGAACTCTGAACCACAACTTGCATAAACGATCGAGGAAGCCAGACCACAACCTCTGTAGCAATTGGCTAAAAATGGAAGTGATCAATAACTGCCGGCTTCTATAATTTTGGACTCTTCTTCCAACTTATGACCAACCAAAGAAAGCCAAATATGCTCCCATAGCAGTCACATGGGATGCTCCACTTTTAATTTAGCCCACCTCCACCTTCCCCATGCCAACAACCTCCAATCAGGGTGTACCTGAAGCCTTCCATGTTTTTCTCACTATAAAGCTTTCCTACTCCTCTGCCTGCCTTTGAGCCTCTGCCAAACACAAGTGATGGTGGCTGACTCTCTTGCTGCAACAAGCTCCGAATAAATAGCCTTTGTTCTCATTTGGGTGGTCTTTGTTTATTTCCACGGAATAGAAAAATAAACTTTATTTCATATAAAAGATCAAACAAAATCTTTTTATAGGAAGGATTCACATGATTATTCAATATAAAGGATTTCATATGGTGAATAATACTGAAGATTTACATGTCTTGTTAATTAGTCACAACTAGGTGATTTCGTACATCTTAGGTTTATGATGCCCTGGTTATTTTATCACTTTCCTTTCAAATACAATAACTTACCTTTGTAATACCTGGAAAGGCAACTTTATTAGCTGCTGAACCTTCATCCATTGTTAGCAGTATAGTTAAGTATTATAATAATAATCTCAGAGATAGCTTCTAATGTGTAAGGCATGGATTGTGATAATTTTAACTGGAGAAGTTAATGTTTAATGCATATTTTCAACAACTGGCCATGTTTAGTTTGTGTACTGGTTTTAGAAAGCTTCTGAAGAAACAGTATACTTAAAGGTATATGACTACCTAGATGTTAAAGTCCTTCATTGGCTATATGCAGGAAGTATATTTAAAATACTCCTTAACTAATAAAATGATAGGTTAATTCATTGCACACATAAACATTTATAAAAACATTGAAGTATCTTACAAAATTGTTATTGTGCTTGAGTATACCACTGGATTCATTTTAAATTCAGTGGAAGTTCCAGACAAAGACAATAACAATACAAAGTCCATCATGAGTATTAAAAATTTACCCAATTATCCCATTATTTCAAATGTTCTGATTTTAACACTCTAATGAATGCCAGCTTTCATCCAAAACCCTACTTATTGAATTTTTTATCAATGTTTTTTCTTTTGCCTTAAGGGCAAACTCTTGCTGAAATTATTCAATTGTTGTGGCTGATTACATTTAAATATTAAAACAACTGAAATCATGAATCAACAGACACTGTTTGAATTAGAGTCAATATAAAGTATTAAAATAATGATTTGATAATGAGAAATTTTAATACAGAAATTTTCTTTAACTATAAAGACACTTAAAGCAATATCAGTTTTCTAAGTACAGTTTTGCTATGTCATATAGGTTTTGGTATGATGCATTCTTCATTCTGTAACTTTGTAAATTCTGTGCATGTTCTTCTTTGATCCAAGGGTTATCAAGAACTGTTTCTTAATTTCTAAGTGTGTAAGATTATGTTGGTCTGCTTTTTATACCTTGCTTCCAATTTCATTGATTCATGATTACAATATGACATATACTTTTTTTCTTTCTAATATATATGTATATATCTGTTATATATGTATGTATACATATTCAAAATTTTTGATTACTTTATTCAACTCTTTTTCTCCTTTTTCTCTATTTATGCTATAAGATCTGCCTGTTTGTTTCCAATTTCTTCTTTTCTCTTTATCCTTTACAAAAAATAATGCTTTGAACAAGTTGTATTCATTTTTTCTATAGCTTTTATTTCACGAATGGTCATCATCTCTGTGGATACTCATAGTCACACTACTATATTTGGACACAAGTTACCAGTTATTCCCGCACCAGGACTCTACCCTGCTCATCACTTCTCCTGCACAAGTTGAGCTTTTCAGAACATATTTACTCCCCTCCTCACCTCCTTATCACTCCCTGAAAGAGAATTTTAGAATTCTCTTTTTATTTTCTCTCTCCTTCACTCCACCCTAACACAGAGTCTTAATTAGGACAGCTTAATACTTTTAATCGCAGATTCTTTTTATCATTTTCCTTTCAACGTCAAGAATTGCTTTTCAATTTTAAGAATTTACACTCATTTAATTTGAAGGATTTCTCTTGAGTTTTGAGCATCGGCCTGATCATTTGATTGCATTTCTGCACAGGTCTCACTGTCCACTTCAATTATATGTATGTGAAATGTGCTGTCCGTCCTACCCCTCCGTGTTGTCCATCTTTGTATCTTCCCTTCTCCTGCTACAATTTCATTGGTTAGATAAAAAACAAGGATGATATATTCCCTGAAGAATAGAGCATCCACATGCGTCTTTTGTTTTTTTTTCCCCTTCCTATCAGAGATTAGTATCTTGTCAAGGAATGAAATGATCAGGCTGCAGTTCTTTCTTCTCAATATTGTGTGATTGGTTTTCTGCTTCTTTCTTGTTTCCAATGTGGCAGATGAGTTGCCTGTGACCGGTCCAATTTTAGGTGACTTGTTTCTTCTCTCTGGAAGTTTATAAACACTTCTTCCTCTTATTGGAAGCTCTGCAATTTCTCCAAGGCTTTTTTTTCATCATTAACTTTGCCTGGATTATTCATTGAAAATTTCATCTGCAGGCTCAGCTCTTTCTTCAGCTCAAGTGGAAAAAAAAAACCAACCATGTTTCATTTTGTTATTTCTATTCCCCCATCTGTTTCTGTTCCTTCCTCTGGGACTCCTATAAGTCACATTTAGTTCTTTCATATCTGTCCTCCAATTCTCATGTTTCTATATCACTTTCTGTCACTTCATATTTTTGACTCCATACTTTAAGATATTTCTTACACTGTATCATCTAGGCCACCAGTTCTGATCTCATGACTGTCCTATTTTTCAACATTTACTGAATTTTTTAAATTTTATATTTCTATAAAGTATTTTTGAACTGTTCTTGAAGCTCCCTAAAAAACTCATTATTGTTCATGATCTGGTCTGTCTCTTCCAAAATTTTTATTTTTTTATGTGCTTAATCTAAGCTTTTTTTCCGCCCTCTTTCTCTGCCTGCTGGCACATAATAGATATATTAGTATTGTTCTTTCCTTGATTATTCATGTTCAGATCCATCTCTGGGGTACCTCTAGTGGAAATAGTCACATCAGTGGCAGAATTAACAGGATTCTGTACTTACCCACTAGTAGCTGAGCAGCAGCAGGTTGTCAGTTCCACATTAGAGCACCAAAGATGCCACATTGTTCTCCAATCTCTTCTCCCTCTCTTACCTGTACAGAGGATCTAGACAGCCACATACCTTCCTAGACCTTTAGGATTGGGAATCCCAAGCTCATTCGTGTTGGCAGCTGGATACCCTTTCCCCTGGAGTGAACACAGCTAAGTTTTTACCAGGATCCACTATGTTAGGAACCTTTCCTTAGGTATTCCCAGCACTAGTCTCCAGGTTTCTACATGGCCCAAATATAAGATAGTCCTGCTCCAGTATCGCCATTAAGTCTCTCCCATATAATACAGACACGAGCAGATACTTGACTCTGAAGAGGTAGGGTGGTTGGACCTAACGTGACTCAAATTCTCTGCTTTTGGGGGGAGTGCTGTATACACTTTTATTATGCAGCTTCCACTGTATGACTCACTCCTATCTACTGGGTCCCACAGGAATCCTACCTACCCTTTGAGAACCAATTCATTTGACTCCCTCCATGAAGCCTTCCCCTATCCACAGTGTTCTCTCATCTGAATAGCTCTTGTATTCACCCTCTTCCATTAGTTTTACAGTTTAGAGACTTTTATTTTTTTTTTGCTGCCTTTAACAGTGCTTAACACGTAGTAGTATCTCAGTGCATATTCATTTAATGAATATAGAGATGAATGAATTCATGCTAGCATGAGTATTTTTGTGCAAGATCAAATATGGACAATTTATATATGTCACAGTATCTGGTACTATGTGACATACTTCATAAGAGAAACTTAATATTTGTGGAGTGTTTTGTAAGTAGCAGAAGGTGGTTTACCACTAGGAATCCTTTCTTTTGGTGCTCCTTCTTCTATCAGCATATTTGTATCATTTTACTAAGATATCATTGGCAAAATATGTGGACTAAATGTGTTGAAATCACCTAATGTCAAATACTGTGTCTTAATCATCTGTTTTATCCCCAGACCTTACTACAGGGTAGGCCTCTGATTGACAAATGTTAGTGTGCATAAGAATATTACCAATGGGCCCCGTTAAGATGATGATTCTGTTCCCCCCTCCTTGAAGTCTAAGTTCATTAGGTGTGAGGTGGATCACAAGTATCTGCATCGTTAATAAGTACCCCCAGGTGATTCCAATGCAGGTCATTTAAAACCACACCAGGAGACCTACTGGTTAAGTGCCTCAGTGACTATTTATTGAAACGAGTTAATTCATCCAAGGAAGTCTCAAAATTTATGACATTATTCTTTAAGGAATAAGCTAAAGATTTTTCTCTTAAAATAGATTTTTAATATCCATATGTATATTCTATATTAATGGAGATATAACTCTGGCTTGACTCTCCAAGAAAAACATGCCAGGTGACTTACTGGGGTTGAAATAATTTATGTAATAGTGTAAAACAAAAGGAACAATATGAAATCTCCAGAATAGTCAAACCCGTAGAGTCAAAAAATAGATTAGCGGTTGCCAGGGGCTGAGAGAACAGTTAATGAGTATAAGTCTTTTTGGTGCGAAATATTCTAAAATTAGATAGTGATGGTGGAGCAACTAGTAGTGGTCAATATACTGAAAACCATTGAATGGTGCACTTTAAAAGGGTAAATTTTATAGTATGCAAATTGTATCTCAATAAAGCTATCATAAAAAAAGAAAAGGAGTAAGTCCAGTAAATCATATAAAGATTAACATGTTAAACGAAAGATCAAATGAACAACCATGTACTTATGTCGGGCTCGTTGTAGTTTATAGGGCTGACACCTTTTGAAAGACATTCATGTAAAGAATTCTTATAGGTGTTAAGGGAATTTTATATTCCAATCTGATTGTGAAGGTTTCTTAACCCTTGCTGACCAAACTTTCTGTCAGTGGAGCTCAAATATCAAATGAGATTATGCACTTTGAGATCAGAAGTAAGAATTGTATTTACCATGTAAATAAGCCTAACATTTACACACACATAAACACAGAAGATGTGATGTGTATGGTTCTCATGGTCCTATAGAAAAATATGGAAATTAACTTCTCCGTGTAAAGATAAAAACTTAATTCTGTTACTTCAAAATATTAATATTTTCCTTTTGATTTACCTGATTTCTATCTAGTCATTTTAAAAGGTTAGCATATATCTTCTTCTGCCTTTTCCTCAGCACTTACCAAAAGATTCGGAATCCCGTAGCTTTGCTTGTAGCTTGACAGTGAGTGGCACAGTGAGCAGAAAGGATGTTTTCAGGCAAGCTCTGAGCATAGTTAACAGTCTTCCTTTGTTATTAGGCAGCCTCATTGACAAGGAGCTTGTGTGTTGTGTGTGTGTGTGTGTGTGTGTGTCTATGAATTTGAGAGCAAGCAACCGTACAGAAAGGGCTAGATATTCTTTGAGGTTTTTTTTTTTTTCCAGAATTGGTAATAAGTTTTCAAAAGACGCTATGAGAGAGAGAGAAAGAAAGAAAGAGAGAGACTAGGAGGGGAAGGGAAACATGCTCGATTTTCTTTATACCTTTATACCCTTAATTTTTTGTTAAACACAAGTACAATAATAAATAGTAAAAAAAATTACCTATCTGAAACTTGTAAGAGTTTGTTATTATCTTTACATATTTTATTGGAGAGCTAACTTTAAAAGTGAAAGATTATTTGTACTATTTATAGCCATAGAAAGAGAATATCGCGTTAAGTATGTATGTAGTGTCGTTCCTCCTTGGTGCATAGAATAAATGCATTTCCAAAAAGTTTGCTCCAACATGGGCAGAGCCCTGATTACTAAACGAACCCTTGCTTATTAAATGGTCATTTTATTTATTTGAGGGAGGCAGAGAAACTGAAAGTCCTATTTCTGGAAACTGTGATGGATGGAAGCCCTCAAAGTGATAGCTGGAAAATGACCAAATTCTGATAACTCTGGTTGCACACTCTTCCACGATTTGAATGGGTTAGTAAGTAAAGTGGATTAGCTCTGGAATGTATACTTAACCTGATTATGGGTCTTATAGTGGAGAAGCTGCATAGTGTAGCTGTATCCCCCCTTTGTCATTGGGAGGTATTCAAATACTTTGTGGAATTATGTTGTTTTTGTATACTTTCAATATCAAATCTACAATGTAGTAAAATTAGTTTTGTTCAGAGTTACAAAGGTTTGGATAAATAGAAGCATTTGTATACTCAGCTAGGCTATACAAAAGGGTCACAGAAAGGATAGATACTCCCCAGCCCTTGATAACATATGCCCTTTGGAGAAAAAATAACATGAAGCAATAATCAATCATAGCCACAACTCTTTAACATCTTCTGTTACTTTTTGCTTTTTTTTGAATTCTATATATATTGTTTAATCCTTTTTACAACATTGTGAGATAAATATAAATATTGTTCTTTTATGCATATGGAAAGCAAGTTTCTACTAACTTCCTATAAGTCACAGTGCCAACAAATGGCAGAGCTAGCCTTCAAATCCATGTCCACTTGACTCCAATGATATCTCTCTTTCCAAAATGCGCACTGCCACCTCAAAGCAACTAATTACTTAAATATTTAATTAAACAAAAATTGACTGAGCCTAAATTACTGAGGCTTTACTCGAAGCCAGGTATGATGCTGGACTCAGAGGTTGCAGATGGAAGCTGCCACCTTCCTCCGGGTTACATTCCGCCCCTTTCCTGATTGAACCCTCCTCTTGCTTCATGGTTCCTCCTTTATGAAAACATAGGTCAAGAACTGACGGTGAGTCACGTCTGGGGAATACAACAGTGAGCCGCCTTCTCTGTCCTGTTACCACCTTATAGACAACTACAATGTTGGTGGCACGGGCTATAACACACAAATACATAGGTTTTTGTGAGTGCTCACCATGTTGCAGTTATACTAGAGGTGGGGGCAGGGTAGCAGAGGAGGCTGGATGTAAACTGTGAAAAGGTGCTGGTGTCATTCCAAGGCAGTCCTCGTGCTGCAAACTACTTCCTGTTCTCTCACACATGCTGTAGGAACTGCTCTTCTCTTTTCGAATCCTTCTTTCTTTTCGAACACCTCAACCTCCTAATGGAGTAAAAATTAAAAACACCATCTCTGTCCCTGGGAGCTTCAGTTTCCTCACTTTTTTGGTTGTAGGTAGTATAGATCCCCCACACCAACAGTATTTGTGTGACATTGTGGCTGGTGGATTAACCATCTCTGAGTTATGCACAGTACAGAAGATAGTCCAGTTTTACTGGACTCAAATACTATTGAGTATGTAGCCCACCTGGCCAGGACCTACGACAGAGTTCCTCACGGAAGGATTCACTCTCTATGGTAAGCGTCTTATTCCTCTAACACAATCCAAAAAGACTCAGGGCTTCCCTTCCTTCTCGGTAACACATGGTTCTCACCACTAAGATTCCCAGATGCTGCATTTGATCCTTCTGCCTTAGCTCAGAACGTCTATTTTCTGCTGTCTTTTTTCACGTTTTTTAAAAATCATTCTTATTAAGGAAAATTCATCTTTTCCAATTTCATAAGCAGAACATTAAAGAGGAATTCCTTAAAATCTTTCAATTCTAGCAAGGACTCCAGCGTGTAATTTAACACATATACGGTCATTCCTTCTGCTTTGGAGAAAACCAGATTTGGTCCCAGAAACAGTTCCTTCAGTTTCATGTCCACTTTTACATGAAAGAGAGAGACCTAAGTGGGACCTCTGTACATTGAGTCTTCCCTATTTTCTTTCCAAGGTGAGCTCCTTTATATCTGCTCCCAAGTTCAAGACATAGGCATTGTATTTAAATTTGCCTGATATTTTTCTCATGATTAAACTGGAGTGATGGTTTTTTAGAAGGAAGACCACAGAAGTAAAGCACCAAATTGATTATAACATAGTATTGAACTGGAAGATTCAGCTACCAATCCCAAGTGAGGATTTTCATCACATGGAGGGCAGCAAAGATCATAACAATGCCAAATACCAGCAGTTGGAGCTCACAGACCTTGGCCCACTGCATATTTTAAGGGTTAGGAGCTGCCAAGGAGGACCTAACCCTCAAGGCACTGGCTGGAACAACGCTTTACTCACAAAAAGCAGAAGAGATGAAGCAAGATAAGCTTCTGTAGTGTGCTCAGTCTCCCAGGGCCACTGGGTCTCTTCTGATAGCCAATGCAGGGATATGGACTGAATACATCCCTCTCTAGCTGCAGGCAAAAGACTGGGGGGTGCAGATATATGGATGAGGCTGGCCAGCTGCCATCTAATGCACATGCTTAAGCAATACAAAGAAGTTCACTGCATACCCAGAATGTGGGAAAGATTTCTCCTAATAAGGAAGAAGAATCTGGGGCCAACTTCCATATAGGGGAATGTTCCAGACCCAGAGCCCAGATTGGGCAATCCTGGAGAGGGTGGGCAGGTGGTGATGGCTGCTTCCCCAACATCAAATCAAGATACATACCATCAACATGACTGATCACTGTGGATGTTGACCTTGGCTACCTGGCCTAAGCAGTGTTTGTCATTTTTCTCCAAGGCAAAGTTAATCTTTTTGCCTCCCTTTTCTATACAGACTTTTGTGGAATGAGGTCATTATGTGCAGCCAACACTTAAACAGTGCAGATTTATGCAGAGTGTATGCATAAGTTATGCAGAGTTCTTCTGCAATGGAAATTTGTCTCTTCTCCCCCACTTATTTATTCAGTCAGCCCTTGGTATCTCTGGGGTCTACATTGGCAGATTCGACCAACCATGGATGGAAAATATTTGGAAAAAAAAATAACCATACAACAATAAAAATAATACAAATAAAAACAATATTGTACAACAATGATTTACATAGCATTTGCATTGTATTCAGTATTATAAGTAATCTAGAGGTGATTTAAAGTATATGGGAGGATGTGTGTAGGTTATATGCAAATACTCTTTCATTTTATATAAGGGACTTGAGCATCCATGGATTTTGACATCTGCAAGGGGGTCCTGGAACCAGTCCCCCACAGATACCAAGGGCATTTATATGCACATTTATATCATGTGCATATCATAAATATATTATACATGTTGTAACTGTTTTCTATTTTTTGTGCATATTCTTTGTTTTTTACTTCAAATCTTCCCTCTTTTTATGCCTGCTCAGATTTTAATTAAGCATTTTTTTAAAAGACTATTCTTTAGAGTGGATTTTTTTCAAAGCAAAATTGAGAGGAAGGTACAAAGATTTCTCATGTACCCCTTGTACCCACAGGCAAAGCTTCTCCATGATCAACTCCATCAGAGTGGTACATTTATTACAATTGATGAACTTACGTTGACACATAATTATCATCTGAAGTCTATAGATTACATTAGGGTTCATTTTTAGTTTTGTATATTCTATGGGTTTGGATAAATGAATAGCTACATGTATCCACCATGATAGTACCATACAGTAGTTTTACTGCCGTAAAAATTCTCTATGCGCTGCTCATTTATCCTTCCCTCCCATTTGACCCCTAGCATCAACTTTTTTCCGTAGTTTTGCCTTTTCCAGAATGTCATATAGTTGGAATCACACAGTTTGTAGCCTTTTCAGATTTGTCTTCTTTCACTTAATAATATGCATTTATGTTTCTTTCATGTCTTTCCATGGCTTGATAGCTCATTTCTTTTTAGTGCAGAATAATATTCCATTGTCTGGATGTACCACAATTTAATTATCCATTCACATACTGAAGGACATCTTGGTTGCTTCCAGATTTTGACAACTATAAATAAAGCTGCTATATAAACATCTGTGTGTAGTTTTTGTGTGTGTGGCCGTTAAGTTTTTAACTCCTTTATTTAAATATCAAAGAGTATGATTGCTGGATGGTATGGTAAGAGTATGTTTAGTTTTATTAGAAACTGCCAATCAGTCTTCCAAAGTGGCTGTATGAGCATTTTATATGATTCTATTTTCTCTCTTTTTTTTGCATATTGGATTTCTTTAGTTCTTATCCCCTACAGCTTGCAGTATACAATTACAACTAATCTAGTCCACTTTCAAACACTACTATACCTCTTCATGGGCAGTGCAGAAAACTTATAACACAGTATTCCTAATTCTTTCATCTGTTACTTATGATATTTCTGAGATTTATTTCCCTAATCACATAACACAATCACATAATACATTACTACTATTATTACTCTGAACAATGTACTATATCAATTATGAATTTGAAAAGTAAAATATTTACCTTCTTATATTCTTTCTCTATTTTCCTTTATTTATGTAGATGTAAGTTTCTTTTTTTTTTCAGAAACTTGTATTTTAATAAGTTTCTTGTTGTTACCAGACTGACGAAAATTCACACACAGTTTCCTGGATTATTTAAAAAGAAGACACTGAATGTTCCCACTGTTCCCTTAAACTTTATTAGGTTCCCTGGAGCCTGCACAATGATTAGACTTTCTGTCTGAGGCATTTTCATATTTTAGATGGAATCGACAGAGAAGGAGACAGTGGGTTTTTTTTCTTTTTAGCTTCATTAATTAATAATTCAATTCTTTTTTATTTTAAAATATTAAGGGGATACAAATGTTTTTCTTTTATGGATATGTTGTATAATGCTGAAGTCAAGGCTTTTAGTGTGCCTGTCACCAGATTAGTGTTCATTGTGCCCGACAGGTAAGATTTATCCTTAACCCCCCCTAACCCTCCCCTATCTTGGTATCCAATGTGCTTTATATTTCTTTGTGCCCATGTGTACCCATCATTTAGCTCCCACTTATTCATGAGAACATGTGGTGTTTGGTTTTACAGTCCTCACATACTTCACTTAAGATAATGGTCTCCAGTTCCATCTAAGTTGCTGCAAAAGACATTATTTCATTCCATTTTATGACTGAATAGTATGCCGTGGTGTGTGTGTGTGTGTGTGTGTATACCATAAAATGTGAGATATATATATATATATATATCACATTTTCTTTATCCACTCATGAATTGATGGGCACTTAGGTTGATTCCATATCTGTGCAATTGTGAATTGTGCTGCGATAACATTTGAGTGCAGGTGTCTTTTTGATAAAATGACTTCTTTTCCTTTGGGTATGTACCTAGTAGTGGGATTGATTGCTGGATTAATGTTAGGTCTACTTTCAGCTCTTTGAGGAATCTCCACATTGTTTTCCATAGGGGTTCTACTAGTTTGCAGTCCCACCAACAGTGTATAAATGATCCTTTTTCTCTGCATCCATGCCAGCATCTGTTGTTTTTTTGACTTTTAATAATGACCATTCTGACCAGGGTAAGGTGATATCTCATTGTGGTTTTAATTTGAATTTCCCTGATGATTAGTGATATTGAGCATTTTTTCCTATGTTTGTTGTTAATTTGTCTATCTTTTTTTGAAAAACTTCTGCTCATGTCTTTTGCCTACTCTTTAAAGGGGTTGTTAGTTTTTTTCTTGCTGATTTATTTGAGTTCTTTGTAGATACTGGATATTAGCCCTTTGTTGGATGTATAGTTTGCAAATATTTTCTCCAATTTTGTAGGTTGTTTATCTATTCTGTTGATTATTTCTATTCCTGTGCAGAAGTTTTTTAATTTAATTAAGTCCCATTTATTCATTTTTGTTGTTGCTGTATTTGCCTTTGGGGTCTTATAAATTCTTTGCCTTGGCTGATATCTAGAAGAGTTTTTCCATGTTTTCTTCTAGAATCTTTATGGTTTCATGCCATATATTTAAGTCTTTTATCCATCTTGAATTAATTTTTGGGATTGCTGAGAGACAGGGGTCCTGTTTCATTCTTCTGTATGTTACTATCCAATTTTCCCAGCACCATTTATTGAATAGGGCTTCCTTTCCCCAGTGTATGTTGTTGTCAAAGATCAATTGGCACCACTGCACTCTAGCTGGGGCACAGAGTGAGATTCTGTCTCAAAAAAAAAAAATCAGTTGGTCGTGGCTATATGGTTTTGTTTCTCGGTTCTTTTCTTTTTGCTTAGGATTGCTTTGGCTATTCCAAATGAAGCTCAGAATTATTAATATTATTATTTTTAGATCTGTGAAATATGATGTTGGTATTTTGATGGCAGTTCTGTTGAATCTGTAAATCACTTTGCACAGTATGGGCATTTTAATGATGCTGATTCTACACTCCATAAGCATGGAATGTTTTTCCATTTGTGTCATCTATGATTTCTTTCATCAGTATTTGTAGTTCTCCTTGTAGCTATCTTTCACCTTAAGTTAAGTATATTCCTAGATATTTTTTTTTTGTAGGTGTTGTAAATGGTATGAGTCCTTGATTTGACTCTCAGCTTGACTGTTATTGGTATATAGAAATATTACTGATTTGTGTACATGGATTTTGTAACCTGAGACTTTAATGAATTTATTTATCAATTCTGAGAGTCTTTGGGTGGAGTCTTTAGGGTTTTCTATATAAAAGCTCATATTGTCAGCAAACAGGGATAGTTTGACCTCCTATTTCCTAATTTGGATGCCCTTTATTTCTTTCTCTTGCCTGATTGCTCTGGCTAGGCCTTCCAGTATTATGTTGAATAGAAGTGATGACAGTGGGCACCCTTGTCTTGATTCAGTTCTTATGTGGAATGATTTTAACTTTTCCACATTCTGTATGATATTGGCTGTGGGTATGTCATATATGGGTTTTATAATTTTGAAGTATGTTCCTTTTATGCCTAGTATTTTTTTTATAACGAAGGATGCTGGATTTTATCAAATGCTTTTTCTGCATCTATTGAGGTGATCATATAGTCTTTGTTTTTGCTTCTGTTTATGTGGTGAATCACTTTTGTTGATTTTCATATGTTGAACCATCCTTGCATCCCTGGAATGAAACCCACTTGACATTTGTGAATTAACTTTTTGATGTGCTTTTGAATTCAGTTTGATAGTATTTTCATGAGGATTTTTGCATCTATGTTCATAAGGGATATTGCTCTATAGTTTTCTTTTTTTGTTGTGTCCTTTCCTGGCTTTTGTATCAAGGTGACACTGGCTTTGTAGAATGAGTTAGGGAGAATTCCCTACTTCACAATGTTATGGAATAATTTCTGTAGGTTAAGTACCAGTTCATCTTTGTAGGTCTGGCAGGATTCAGCTGTGAATCCATCTGGTATGGGGCTTTTTCTGGGGGGATTTTTTTTATTACTTCAATCTTGTTCCTTGTTGTTGGTGTGCCCAGGATTTCTATTTCTTCCTGATTCAGGCTTGGGAGGTTGTGTGTTTGCAGGAATTTATCCATTTCCTCTAGGTTTTCTAATTTTTGTGTATTGAGATTTTCATAGAATTCACAGATGATATTTTGTATTTCTGTGGTATCAGTTGCAATGTCTCCTTTTTCATTTCTGATTGAGCTTATTTGAATCCTCTTTCTTCTATTTCTGGTAATCTTGTTAGTGGTCTATCAATTTTGTTTATCTTTTCAAAGAACCAACTTTTTGTTTTCTTGATCTTTTAATTTTCTTTTTGGTTTCCATTTCATTTAGTTCTATTGTGAGCTTTGTTATTTCTTTTCTTCTGCTGGCTTTGGGTTTGGTTTCTTCTTTTTCTAGTTCCCTGAGATGTGACATTAGATTGTTAATTTGAGATCTTTCCATCTGTTTGATGTAAGCATTTAAGGCTATGAATTTTCTCCTTAGAAATGCTTTTGCTGTATTCCATAGATTTTGAAAGCTGGTGTCCCCTTTGTCATTCAGTTCAAGGAATCTTTTGATTTCCATCTTAATTTCATCATTGGCACAAGGATCATTCAGCAGAAGGTTGTTTAATTTCCATGACTTTGTGTAGATTTGAGAGTTACCCTTGGAATTGATTTCTAGTTTTATTCCACTGTGGTCTGAGAAGACACATGGTATCATTTTGATTTTTCTGAATTTGCTGAGACTTTTTTGTGGCCTAAGATATGATCAATCTTGGGAAATATCCCATCTGCTAATGAGAAGAACATATATTCTGCAGCATTCGGGTAGATGTTCTGTAAATGACTTTTAGGTCCATTTGTTCTAGAGTCCTATTTAAGTCCAATGTGTCTTTGTTGATTTTCTGCTTCATTGATGTGTCCAGTTCTGTCAGTAGGGTGTTGAAGTCCCCAGTAATTATGATGCTATTGTTTATTCCTTTGCTTAGATCTAGTAGGATTTGTTTTATGAATCTGGGGGCTCCTGTGTTAGGTTAGGTGCATATATATTTAGGATTGTTATGTCTTCCTGTTGAATTTTTCCCTTTATCATTATATAATAACCATCTTTTTTTTAAACCATTGTTGATTTAAAAATCTATTTTATCTGATATGAGAATAGCTAAACCTGCTAGCTTTTGGTTTCCATTTGCATGGAATATTTTTTTCCATTCCCTTACTTTGAGTCTGTGTGTGTCCTTGTGAGTCAGTTGGCTTTCTTGGAGACAGCAGATATTAAGGTGGTTTATTTTTCATCCTTTCAGCCAATCTATGTATTTTAAGTAGGGGATGAAGACCATTCATGTTCAGTGTTATTATTGATATGTGGGATACCATATTTAATACCTTGTTGTTTTATTTTTCCTCTTGTGCTACTGGTTTATAAGAATTGTGAAATTCTTATTTTTACACTGGTAGGTACCCATTTTTCTGTTCCATGTATAGTGTATTTTTGAGTATTTCCTGTAGGCAGGTCTAGTAGTGACACATTCCCTCAGTGTTTGCTAGTCTGGGAACATCTTTATTTCTTCATCATTTATGAAACTTAGTTTTGGAGTATACAAAATTCTTGGCTGGCATTTGTTCTGTTTAAGAAGACGAAAAAATGGGGCTCCAATCCCTTCTGGCTTGTAAGGTCTCCACTGTGAAGTCTGCTGTTATTCTGATGGGTTTTCCTTTGTGAGTTAGTTGTTGCTTTTGTTTTGTGGCTTGTAAAATCTTCTCCTTCATTTTCACTTTGCTCAGGTTAACAACTATGTGTCTTGGTGATGTCCTTTTTCATATAACTCTTCCCAGTGTTTGATGACCATCTTGTATCTGGATATCTGACTCTCTGGCAATACCAGGGAAGTTTTCCTCAATAATTCCCTTGAATAGGTTTTTCATGCTTTTTGCTTTTCCTTCTTCTCCCTCAAATATACCTATAAATCTTATGTTAGCTCAATTTACATAGCCCCATAATTTTCTGGGTGATTTTTCATTCTTCTTTATTCTTTTTTCTGTATCTTTGCCCGGCCAGGTTAGTTCAAAAGCCTTGTCTTCAAGCTTAGAAATTCTTTCTTTTGCTTGGTCTAGCCTGTTGTTGAAGCTTTCTGCTGCATTTTGAAGTTCCCTAAGTGATTCTTTCATTTCTTTAAGTTCTGTTATATCCTTTCTAATGTTGTCCATCTCTTTAGTGACTTTTCCATTTTTTTTATTCATCTCCTGAAATTTTTTTTAGCTTCTTTGTGTTGGTTTTCAACTTTCTCATCACTCCCATTCATCTTATGTGCTATCCATATTCTGAATTCCATTTCCAACATTTTGATAATTCCTTTTTGGTTTGGGGTCCATTGTTGTAGTTTATTGTGATCCTTTGGGGTTTCAAATTAGCTTGTTTATTCATGTTGCCAGAGTTCTTTTGCTAGTTTCTTCTCATCTGAAACCTCTTCTCTCAGCTCAGGGCAGATAGGTTTGTGGCACACTTGTTCTCCTTTGCTGGGAACTCTCCTACTTAGTGAGAAGAAAGGAGAGGTCCCTAGATGGCACTTTTGTGCCCTGCTCTGGAAGACTGACCCGGCAGGCAAGGGATGCATGCACTGAGAGCCTATAATGTAGCTGTTCTATGTAGTCTCATTCGTCTGGGATTGTCACAGTCCACGCTGGTGCTGGAGGACCTTTGTGTGGTGTTGTGGGTTTGTCCCCAGCTGATGTTGGAAGCTTGGGCGGGGGGCTGTTCTGGTCCTTCTCCATGCAGGTAGGCATGGCAGGAGATTGCTCTGCCTGTCTCCCAATGGCAGTAATAGTGGCAGCTGGGTGAAGCTATCTAGGCAGTAGCCATGGGTGTTGGGGCTACAGGCATTTGCTCCACTTTGGTCTAGGTGCAATGATGACATGCAGCTAGTGGGTCCACAGTGGAGTGGAGCATTGGACTGTGGGGGTAGGTCCCACCAGGTGACCTAGGTCTAAGTTTGTGACCTATATCATTTTTTTTTCTTGTAGAACTTCTTTTAACATATTTTAGGACTAGTTTGCTTACAATGATTTCCTCACTTTTTGTTTTTCTTAGAACGTAAAAAGTTTCTTTCACTTTTGAAGGGTAATTTTGCTGGTTATAGAACTTTAGGTTTGTGTTTTTGTGTTTTGTCGTTTTACCCTTTTAGCACTCAATATTTCACTCCACTATGTCTTTGTTTGCATGGTTTCTGATTAGAAGTAGTCAGTATCCCTTTTCTTTGTTGGTAAGGTATTTTTTTCCTTGGGTTTTTTCAAAATTTTCTCTTTGTATTTGGTTTTCCACGGTTTGAATATGACAGGCCTAATTGTAGATTCTTTTGGTGATTACTCTGTTTGGTATTTTCTGAGCTTCCTGAATCTTTGGATTAGGGTATGTCATTAATTTTGGAAAGCTCTTAACCACTATTACTTTAAATATTTCTTGTGCTTTATGATTTATTTCTTTTCCTTCTGATATTCCAAATTACTTGGATGTTATATATTTTGAAACTGTCTAACAATCCTTGGATAGTCTATTTTCTCATTCATTTTTTCTGTTTGTATTTGAGTTTGTGAAGTTTCTGTTGACATAGCTTCAAGTTCACCGATTCTCTTGATGAGTCCATCATAGATATTCTTCATTTGTTACTGTCTTTTTTATTTCTAGAATTTCCTTCTTATTGTTTCTTAGTGTTTTCTTCTTTCTTCTTATATTACCCATCTTTTATTGCATGTTGTTTACTTCTGTTAGAATTTTTATCATGTTAATCATAGTTATTTTAAATCTTGATTTGATAATTACAACTTGCATGTTCTATTAATATATCAGTCTGATTCTAATGGTTGCTTTGTCTTTTCAGATTGTGTTTTTTCTTGCCTTTTAGGATGTCTTGTAATTTTGTTGAAAGGTGTACATGATGTACTGAGTTATAGGAAAGAGGTATTATGTAAGTTTTTAATGTGAGTTTTCATGTTAATTTGGCTAGGGGTTAGGCTATGCATATTTGCATATCTAGAGGTTCCAGGGTCTTCAAATTCCTCTAGTGTCCTTGTTTTTGTCTCCCATGTTGTCTTCAAGTTTCCCCAAGAGCTTCTCAGAGCCTGTGCCTCCCAGCTCCCTCAACTGTATCCACTGTTGTTATACCCAAGCCCTTTGGTGTGGTGGTAAGGAGTGGGGGAAGGGAAGCATTCAGTAATCTTATGATTAAATCCCAGTCTTTTAATAGGCCTGTGTGCCTAGAATGTGACCTTTGCAAGTGTATCTTAGCTTTTTTTACCCCCTTTTCCCCATACTAGGTGAATCTAGAGGAGCCTGGAGTCATTTCCCTTCCTCCAAGGTGTGCAAAGGCTCTGGGGAACAGGCCATCACTGGGAAAATACTCTGGGTATATTTCCAAATGGCTTTCACCTCCTCCTACCAAAGCCATAAGTGGGTGTTTTTTGACTCTTTACCATGAGAATATGGAGATAAAAGCTCATGAAAGTGGGGGGTCCTCACAGGATTGAAGCCTTCATGAGTTTTTCTTTTTCAATCTAACCCACACTCAGACTCCAGAAATGTATCAAACTTCCAATTTAAGCATTTTTACAAGTGTCTGGCTGCAGTAATCCCTGCTTCAAGTAAGCTTATCTGGGCTGTGATTCTCTGTATTCACCTGTGTCCAGACTTTAGAGTGATAGTTTGGCATGTGACCTCAGTTCTCTGATGAGTCTAAGAAAAGTCATAATTTTTAGTTTGTTCAGTTTTTTTCTGGTTGTAAAGATGAGAGTGAGGCCTTCTGAGCTGACTGACTGAGCTGAAGCCAGAAGTATTGGAAAGAGACTTTTAAATAACCAACTTATTTTGATTGGAAGAACAACACAGGCAATGTTCACTTTTTTGTGATTAGTTTTACTTTAAAGTCATATATTTTCATTTGATCCATAACAACATAGTAAATTGGATTTGTAGAGCTCACACAACCACTTAAGTTAATCCAAAAACCTCAATTACTGTCAATCTACTACTGCTTGAAATTTCCACCTTCATTAAATGGAACTTCAGAATTAAGAGGATAACTATCTAGCCTCATTTAATACATTATACACTTGTATTATAATAATATAGCTTATCATATAGCTTTCAAAACATTTTTAATAACACACTCTTTTCTGTATTTTTTCCAAGATTCCTATAACCTATCTCAGTTTCAGTTGGGCCAATTATACATCAGAGCAAAAATTATCAACCTACTTCACTAGCTGGTTGTGAAGAATAGCTGGTAACCTTGATGCCAGACACTCCACAGACAGAAACTGCTAAGGACAGCTTTGCTAATACAGGTTGTAACCTCCAAGCCAACACTTAATGCATTCTCTGTGTTGAATAAACACCTATGTTCTTATTCATAATTACACTCAATTTAGTTAGCAACTTTTAAAATATCCATTTGGATTCATTAGAGATTCAACTTGATGTTCAGTTCTCAAATTGTCCACAGATAATCCCAAAATATAAATTTCAGGCTGAGTAGAAAAGTTATTACCAAACCTAAATTTTTTACCTGCTTTGTAGAGAATACCTCAGTCTTTGGACTTTCGTAATTCCTCTTGCATTTGGTCTATAGTAACTCCTCTCATATTCAAGTTAATTACCCATCTTTTCCCCCACCTTTTGATTCAAAATGATAGAACTGATTTTTTAAAGCTATACAGTGCTATATTCTCTGTGTCATATGGCATAACTAACAGAGTGCACTTATCTGGACACATGAGTAAAGTATACACTGCAGCTTGGTCTGGGAGGTATAGTTTACTTTTAGATCCTGCACACACAAAGGAAATGAGTGGAGTTTGCTGTTTCATCATTTTTAGTCTAAGTGTGCTAACTGAGAAAGACCCAAACGCCCCAAAAGATGTAGAAGTAGACTCATGCATTGTGTGTTTCAGTGCTTACAATTGTTGATGGGCACATAAAATGACAGAATATAGTCATTCGTGGACTATATTCTTATTTTTAAATGTATGGTCTAATAGCAAGCAGTATTTTAGCAAACTATTGACATGGAGTACTTTGGAGGAAGAAGTGATAGTTTACACACTTCATAATTTTAAAGTTAGGGAAGGTTTTGAGATGGGACCACCAAGAAGAAAACCAGCCTTTGACTCACTGGCTGTCCTAAGGGAGGGGTGCAGGAATTTAACTCTCAGTTGCTTGTTGTATTTAGCTGCTTCTGAACCTGGGCATAATTGCTTTGGCATGCAAGCCTTCCTTCTTTGGGAAAAAAATATAGTACTCTTTTAGGGTAAATGTACATAAAGCTTTGACTATTTTGCTAATCTCATCAGTGAGAAACTAAGTTTGGAAATCTTATTTTGGTAATTGTACAGTTAAAACATTCCACAGAAGAGGATAAAATAACTTTAAAGAAAACAACTATGAAATTTTGCTGAGGAGAACAAAAAATATCAAGGAAACAACTTGATACATTTGAGAATTGTTCTGATAACTCTAAATCATACCCATATAACATATCAGAATGTATTTATTGGTGATTTTTATTACCTTCACTTTTCCAAACTCTCCTCTCTACCAGAGAAAGATAAGTCCTGGAAACTGGTTTTCTTACTTTCAGTGCAGATTCTGTTAATAAGAGGCATCCAACATTTCAGCAAGATGTAAGAGTGGAAGAAAAAGGGACGTTATTAATCTCTAATTTTTACATGGTGCCTGGTTAGATTAACCAATCTTATTCTGGAATCCATAGTACCACATTGGATGTGTGAAACAAGAGTGTAGAACTCTACTTCCAGAGACTTACATCACACTAATAATGCGTTTTCAGAAATTGTGAACTCATGTTCTGATCAGGTGGCTACATTTCTTCTCTGAAAAATCCTTAAAAATTTAAGTGAGCCTAGTGGAGGAAAAACCCTCTGGAATTGCTTATAGGATGCAGAATTTTCCGAGTGCTCCATGAAATCTGGCATTATACCTTGAGCTGTTTTTCCAGAATTTATTTTTTATTCCATTCTGCAAATTCTAATGTACACCTTCAAGCTTCTAAAGTTTCCCCTTACATAAAAAATAAAACAAAAACAAACAAAAACCCTATGCAAATGCTAAACACATAGCAGTGCTTCAATTAATAATTTCTTGCTTATTATTATAAAATTTATGGTTGTGTCTTAAGAGCTGATATTTTTGCTCCAGCAAAATTTAAGCTGAGATTATGTGTTCATTTTTGTATGTGTTGCAACTTCTTCTATTCCTTTGACATGGTAGCTATCAATGATTTCTTTTGAATTAGAATAAATTATGATTTCTTCAGCTGAATACACTTTAAGTTAATTAGTTAAGAAACATTTAATGTTCATATGAATATACTTTTTTGTTAATTCACAGTTATGTGTCTATTTTTCTTTCCTTTCTTCATTTGTGTATACTACTAATGTTAATGACAACAAATGATGATTATTAGAGATGAGGTCTACCCGCTGTATGTAGATTATTTGACTGAAAAATATTTCATTTTATATAAGAATAAATGAAAGTGTACAAAACAATAAATAATAATAAAAACCACCTTCCCGAACACCACAGAACCTTCAGGATAATATATATTTTAATCGCTTTGCTCACAGATAAGAAGGCTGGATGTGAGAATTGTTAAGAATTTGATCTAGGGTGGTGTGATAGGGTCCTACCACCGCAACGCTCCCAGGGAAGGAGGTGAAGAACGCCAGCGGCTGCCTGCGAGCACGGACCGCTCACTCCGAAAACAGCATTGTGAATGACAGAGAAACAACGCCCAACGCCCAGCCCAAGAAAACAGGTACAAAATTTTCACAAAGATCGGAGGGCGCGCGGAGCACAATAGAGCCCAGAGCGCGGGAAGGACCCTCGCCAGGTCCGCAGCGCGACCTGCCCCCCAAGCGGTTACGCGCCTCCCCATCCACGCAGTCAGGGACAAGCCCAGAGTTGGGGCAGGGCGGTTGCACAAGACAACAGACGCTGTGGAGCTGGAGTAATCACGAAAGCCAAACACAACCCTCAGCTGCAGTGTACAGAGACCGCGCAGGGCTGGGGATCACGCTGGGCGGAGATTCAGCTTCCCGGGACAGTGCGCGGGAACCGCAGGCCGGCACTGGCACTGAAGTCAGGGGACTGGGCCCAGGAGTTTAACGGGAGCGGGACACGCCCTTAGAGGCTGCTGCAACTGCCGCTGCGGCCGGCGGAGAAAAACTGCGCTCCCGGCGCGATCGGAGCCCGCTGTGCGCCAGGCTGGCGCGCCGCCATCTTTACAGCCGCCCGCACGGAGCTGTGAGCCGCGTCTCTGGCTCCCCCCGCCCCGGCCCAGGGCTCATCCGCTGGGGCGAGACAGGCTTTGCCTGTGGTGGCCAGGGACAGCTGTATCCGTGGGTTCCAGATGGGACGAGATCCCGGAACTGTACCGGTGGGACCTTTGAGTATTGGAAACAGTTTGCAGCTCGTCCATCTGGTTCTGCTACCCCGGCTCTGGCCTCCGACAACTCCGCTCCGTGCCGGTCCTAGTGCCCGCCCCTCAGGTCCCAGCCCTCCTGTACCCCAGAGATCGCTCAGTTTGAAGGTTGCTGGCCATAGTGACTCATTTGGTATAACTGCTGGTTCCCATGACAACCAAATACCTCAAGAGCCACAGGCTGAACCAGAGCAGCTCCCCATAATCCTGCCCACTTCAATAGGGAATTTCGCGCCATCCAAGAGCGCTTCCAGCGGCCACTACTCCCCCTTCCCCGTGGGAACATCCCCCCGGAGGAGACTGCTGGGGATAGAGATGGCCACCCGCCTCGCCTTGGGGTCTAGTGGTGGAAAAGGGGTGCACAATTGGAGATCCCCCATCAACCAGTATCACGTGGAGACACACATCAGAAGGGCAGACACACGTGGCTAGATGAGCAACCTCTGAGCTGTGTAGAATTTTCCCAACTCAGCTCTCACACTGCAGCCAAAAGAAATTTTGTTTCTACCTGCACCTCAGGAGGAGCAGGGTCAAAGTAACCCCTAGGAGCTCCAAGGCCCCTCCCAAAGCACGGGGCTTTCGCATACCCCAACTGGGGAATCAGAGTCTGCCACGGACATAACAGGATACCTAGCTAATAGGGAGGATATACTCATATCCTCAAGTATAATTCATTAGCTCAGAGCCCAAGCTGGGAGGTCATTCTCACCACACTCCACTGGGAAGAGGAGAAGACCACAGTTCAGAGTTAACTCAAGATCCACCAAACTTGCTAAAATACACCTAAGGCAATACAGGCCACTACTTCTCTCCCTGGCTTTGCCAAGGAACAATAATTGTGGGCCTGGTGACAGGGCCATAAACTAGCTCTAACACCCCCAGCACTCGACCAAGAGGCCAGATGAGAAATAAACAGTGAAAGAACTCAGGGAACATGAAAAATCAGAGTGAAAAGTCACCCCCAAAAGAAATTATCAGTTCCTCAGCAATGGATACCAACCCAAATGAAATGGGTAGAATGACAGAAGAGGAATTTTGTTTATGGATTATAAGAAAGCTCAATGAAATTCAAGAGAAAATTGAATCCCAGCACAAAGAAACCACTAGAAAAATGCAAGAAATGAACGAAAAATTCTCCAAAGAAATAGAAATATTATGGAAAAATCAAATAGAAATCCTAGAAATGAAAGAAGCATTCAAGGATCTACAAAACACAGTGGAAAGCCTTAAGAATAGGCTGGACCATGCAGAGGAAAGAATTTCAGAGCTAGAAGACAGCTCCTATGTGCTAAATAAATCAGCCAAAGAGAAAGAACACAAAAACAAGAGGGAGGAAAAAAGCATACAAGAAATGTGGGATTATGTAAAGAGGCCAAACATAAAGATTATAGGTATCCCTGAGGGAGAGGAGGAAAATTTGCATGGGCTGGAAAATTTATTTGAAGGAATAATAGAGGAAAATTTCCATGGCTTAGCCAGAAATCTCGATATCCAAGTACAAGAAGCACACAGGACTCCTGGGAGAGTCAATGTGAAAAGGCATTCACCACGCCACATAATTATTAGACCTACCAAAGTAAACACAAAAGAGGCACTCCTCAGAGCTGTAAGACGAAAAGAACACGTAACCTACAAAGGGAAACCGATCAGATTTACTGCAGATTTCTCAGCTGAAACCTTACAAGCCAGAAGGGAATGGGGAGACATCATCAATCTCCTAAAACAAAACAAAGGTCAACCCAGAATTCTGTATCCTGCCAAACTAAGCTTCTTATATGAGGGAGAAATAAAGACGTTTCCAGATAAGCAATCACTGATAGAATTTGCGAAATCCAGACCGGCCTTGCAAGAAATGCTTAGACCTGCATTATACACTAAACAGAGCAACAGACACCCACCTATGTAAAACTACACAAAAGCTAAAACCCCAGAAACCAGATTCCACAATGACGCAAGAGGTAAAACAAAAGATACCACCCAACAGAATAATCAGAAATTTACCCCAAATATCAATTCTCTCAATAAATGTAAATGGCTTGAACTGCCCATTGAAGAGACATAGGCTGGCTGAATGGATTAAAAAATACAAACCAAGTATCTGTTGTCTTCAGGAAACACACCTTACACACAAAGACACATTCAGACTCAAGGTGAAAGGATGGAATACAATTTTCCAGGCTAATGGAAAACAAAAGAAATCTGGAGTAGCCATCCTCATTTCAGATGACATAAACTTTAAAGCAATAAAAGTAAAGAAGGACAAAAATGGACACTATATAGTGGTGAAGGGAAAAATTTCACGAGAGGATTTAACAATCCTAAACATTTATGCACCCAACACAGGAGCACCCAGGTACACAAAGCAAATACTGGTAGATCTAGACAATATAATAAGCAGCAATGCCATAATAACAGGGGACTTCAACACCCCACTGACAGAACTGGACAGATCCTCCAAACAAAAAACAAATAGAGAAATAAAAGACCTAAACAGGACCATAGAACATTTGGGCCTAACAGATATCTACAGAACACTCCACCCAAATAACACTGAATATACATTCTTCTCATCAGCTCATGGAACTTTCTCTAAAATTGACCACATCCTAGGCCACAAAACAGATCTAAACAAATTAAAAAAAATAGAAATCATTCCATGTATCTTTTCAGACCACAGAGGAACAAAATTAGAAATCAATTCCAACAGAAACTCACATCGTCCTCCAAAAATGTGGAAACTGAACAATCTATTGCTGAAAGATTATTGGGTCAAGGAGGAGATTCAAATTGATATCAAAAGATTCTTCGAACTAAACGATAAAGGGGACACAAGTTATCAAAATCTGTGGGATAGAGCAAAAGCAGTCTGGAGAGGAAAACTTATCGCCCTAAATTCCCACATCCAAAAGACAGAAAAGTCACAAATCAGTAAACTAATGAATCATCTGAAGGAAATGGAAAAGGAAGAGCAAAGCAATCCTAGAGCCAGCAGAAGAAAAGAAATAGCCAAAATCAGAGCAGAATTAAATGAAATCGAGAACAAAAGAACAATACAGAAGATCAATGAAACAAAAAGTTGGTTCTTCAAAAAGATAAACAAAATAGACAGGCCACTTCCCAGGTTGACCAGAAGCAGAAAGGAAAGGACTCTAATAAGCTCAATTAGAAATGAAAAAGGAGAAGTCACAACTGATACCGTGGAAATACAAAACATCATCTTTGAATACTACAAAAATCTCTATGCCCACAAACACGAAAATGTGGAGGAAATGGACAAATTCTTAGAAACACACTACCTCCCCAGGCTCAACCAGGAAGAAACAGAATTTCTAAACAGACCAATATCAAGCACCAAAATTGAAGCAGTAATAAAAAATCTACCCACAAAAAAAAGTCCCGGACCAGATGGGTTCACACCTGAATTCTACCAAGCCTACAAAGAAGAACTGGTGCCTATACTGCAGAAATTATTTGAAAATATCCAGAAGGATGGAATCCTCCCAAACTCATTCTACGAAGCCAATATCACCTTGATACCAAAGCCAGGAAAGGACACAACAAAAAAAGAAAACTACAGACCAATATCCATTATGAATATAGATGCAAAAATTCTCAATAAAATCCTTGCAAACCGAATTCAAATGTACATCAAAAAAAATCATCCATCATGATCAGGTGGGCTTCATTCCCGAGATGCAGGGATGGTTCAACATACGCAAATCTATAAATGTAATTCACCATATAAATAAAAGCAAGAATAAAGATTGTATCATCCTTTCAATAGATGCAGAAAAGGCTTTTGACAAAATCCAGCATCCTTTTATGATAAGAACTCTTAACAATATAGGCATAGATGGCTCATTCCTAGAAACTATTAAAGCCATATATGATAAACCCACAGCCAATATCATACTGAATGGGGAAAAATTGAAGGCATTCCCCCTTAAAACTGGCACCAGACAAGGGTGCCCACTATCTCCACTTCTTTTCAACATAGTGCTGGAAGTCCTGGCCACAGCAATTAGACAAGACAGAGGAATTAGGGGCATCCAGATGGGGGCAGAAGAGGTCAAACTTTCACTATTCGCAGACGATATGATATTATACATAGAAAACCCTAAAGATTCAACCAAGAGATTACTGGAATTGATAAATGAATTCAGCAAAGTCTCAGGATACAAAATTAATACACACAAATCCATAGCCTTCATATATGCTAATAACAATCAAGCTGAGAAACAAATTAAAGATGCAATACCTTTCGCAATAGCAACAAAGAAAATTAAATATTTAGGAACATATCTAACTAAGGAGGTCAAAGACCTATATAGAGAGAATTACGAAACACTGAGAAAAGAAATTGCAGAGGACGTAAATAGATGGAAAGCCCTACCATGCTCTTGGATAGGCAGAGTCAACATAGTAAAAATGGCTTTGCTACCTAAATTAATTTACAGAATCAATGCAATCCCTATCAAAATACCAACATCATTTTTTGCCGATCTAGAAAAAATAATTCTACGCTTCGTGTGGAACCAGAGAAGACCCCGTCTAGCCAAAGCAATCTTAAGCAAAAAGAACAAATTGGGAGGCATCTGTCTACCAGACTTCAAACTATACTACAAGGCTATAGTAACCAAAACTGCATGGTATTGGCACAAGAACAGACACGTAGACCAATGGAACAGGACTGAGAACCCAAATATAAAACCAACCTCATACAGCCACCTGATCTTTGACAAATTCCAGAAAAACGTACACTGGGGAAAAGAATCCCTATTCAACAAATGGTGCTGGGAAAACTGGATGGCCATATGTAGAAGACTGAAAGTGGACTCACACCTCTCACCTCTCACAAAAATCAATTCACAATGGATAACAGATCTAAACCTAAGACATGAAACCATAAGAATTCTCAAAGAAAACGTTGGAAAAACTCTTATGGACATTGGCTTAGGCAAAGAATTTATGAAGAAAACCCCCAAAGCAATCACAGCAGCAACAAAAATAAATACATTGGACCTGATCAAATTGAAAAGCTTCTGCACAACCAAGGAAACTATCACTAGAGTGAACAGACAACCTGCAGAATGGGAGAAAATATTTGCATGCTACATCTCTGATAAAGGGCTGATAACCAGAATCTATACAGAACTTAGGAAAATCAACAAGAAAAAATCAAACAACCCTATTAAAAAATGGGCAAAGGACATGAACAGAAACTTTTCCAAAGAAGGCAGAATAATGGCCAGCAAATATATAAAAAAGTGCTCAACTTCTCTAATCATCAGGGAAATGCAAATCAAAACCACAATGAGATATCATTTAACTCCAATGAGATTGGCTCATATCAAAAAATCCCCAAATAACAAATGTTGGCGGGGATGTGGACAGATAGGAACACTCATACACTGCTGGTGGGACTGCAAATTAGTACAACCTCTATGGAAAAGAATATGGAGATACCTCAAAGAATTAAAAGTAGAATTACCATTTGACCCAGCAATCCCACTACTGGGTATTTATCCAAAAGAAAAAAAGACATTTTATAATAAAGACATCTGCTCTCGAATGTTCATAGCAGCACAATTCACAATTGCAAAGTTGTGGAAACAACCCAGGTGCCCATCAATACACGAGTGGATCAATAAAATGTGGTATATGTATACCATGGAGTATTACTCAGCAATAAGGAATAATAGTGAATTAACTCATCTGGTATTATTCTGGTTGGAGCTAGAACCCATTCTTCGAAGCGAAGTGTCACAGGATTGGAAAAACAAGCACCACTGGTACTCACCATCAAACTGGCACTAACTGATGAACACTTACATCACACAGGGCAATAACATTCATCTGAAGGCGGGCGGGCAGGAGGGGGGTGGAAGGGATGAGAAAAACTCTCACTGAATGGATGTGGGGAGCACAGTTTGGGGGATGACCACGATTGTGGCTCTGACACGGGCAGAACAGGGGCAATGTGTATGGCCAAAGTGTTGTACCCCCATGATATTCTGAAATTAAAAATATAAATTAAAAAAAAAAAGAATTTGATCTAGATTCTGTTGAAGAAAAATCTCTAATTTCAAATGTTTTTATTGTTTTTTGTATTTGTAAGGATAGATATCCATAATATATATGGCCCTTTGTTTGCCACCTATGGGTTCTTGGATGTTTAAGGATAGCTGATTTGGGGAAGTGGGGAGCTAAACTGCTCTGGTTAGGACTGGAAAGGTGTGCAGCTGACAGCCAGAGGAGAGGGAGAGACAGAGAGAAGAATGTAATAAATGGATCTTAAGAAGGATGTGGCCCGGGAAAGTTTCCATGGCAGCAAATGGCCAGTGAATTTTAAAACAAAGAATTCCTTGAGGTCAGGGGTTAAGTTTTATTAATCTCTTTATCTCCAGCTTCTAATCAAATACTGGTCATTTACTAGGACCTAACTAAACGTTTGTTGAATCGAGTCAATTGAATTAGCTTATTGCATTTATACAATGGCCCTAGTAGGTCAGTAATATTTCCTGTTTATATATGATGATATCAAGGCTCAAAAAATTGACTAACAGAGGCAGCCCTGCAAGGAATGGGGACTCAAATGTAATCTGGGGGATGGGCACGCTTGTCAGGCAGTGCAAAGGCAACTTATGTAACTAAAGCATTTGTACCTAATGTAATACTCTGAAATAAAAAAGAAGTAAAAAATAAATAAATAAAAAGAATAAAATAAAATAAAAAGAAAAAAAACCAAATGTAATCTTTGTGAATCAAAAGCTCCTAATATTTCCACTACACCAATATGTTTCAAATCATGTCTTCAGTCCTATGAAAAAGATAAAAAGAAAAGCAAAGGAGAGTTGCATGTTTACAGATTTTCAGGAAATCCCATACAGATTATTGCCCCTCCTGACCTTTCATAAGGCATATTAAGATATTAAAGTCTTTGATAAAACTTTTAGCTGGGCGATTGTTCTAACTTTATTTCTGTCAGCATTCCTCAAAGGGGCTTTATCTCAGTTTTCATAGCTTTATTAGATAGATCTTTAAAGGGTGCAAAGATAATGTCAGTAAAAGCTCACTGTCCATCATAGTAAAAGAAATTACATGACTGGCTAAAAACATGAAATGTCATTCTTATTACTATGGAAATAACTTTATCTTATGGAAAGCTATCAAGAGAGTACAAACCAATGGTTTGTGATTTTTCAGTGCTTATAAGGGTATTTATACAGAGCTTAATTAGCTATCTATGTCTATATTTCCTAGAATGTTGTTTCATGCATGGCTGCTTTCTGTCTTTACTTGAAGTTCAAAAAGGTTAAACTGTAGGTGAAGGTAGAAATACTGCAATTGTTAATGAAGGTGATTGAAAGCTAATTGATTGATTCTTGAGTAAATAGTTATGCTGTAGAAATTGTACTTTATAAATATTTAATTCTCTGTAAAATGTGAAATTAAAATATTCTCTTTTAGAGATAAGGCGTTTGGCAATTGCAAGTTTATATCCTCATTATTGATAAAGCTTAGGAGAGAGAAATCCATGAGATAAACTCATAATGAAGTGTTAACATAGCTTGCTTAATGCTAATACCAGACAAAATCATAATGACTTATTCTGAATTGTGTTAAATCGACTTGGAATAAGACAGCTTATTTTAATAAGATTAGGCAAAATGAACAGAACATATATCAGGATTCTGGCATTTGCATTACACAATGCACACTTTTTTCCAACGAGAACCTGTCGTATCTACCAAACCTTTTCAGGTTAGAAAGGAAAAAACACAACTTACTTTACCTTCAGGAGAACATCTTACTTTCTTAATAAAATGTATTCATTGATTTTCATTAATTAAATATGTATATTAAATGTTTATCATGTACAGAATTGCTCTATGATAGGAATCAAGGAGGAAAAAGGGAAATTAATAAAGAGATATTGATTGAGCCATTACTTTTTAGGTTAATCATTACACTATTTTTGAGATGCAAATAGCCATATTCAAAATGTATCAAAGAGGTTCAGTTACAGACTCAGTGCCTAACACACGTTAGATACTCAATAAACTATCGTTGATAAATGAAAACATAAAAATATTTTAAAAACCAAATCAAATGAAATAAAAATGCAAAGAATAATTATCCTAAAGAATTCAAGATAGTGAGCTGTCAGCGTGGATTGGAACACAGGACAACCTCAAATAAAAGTGAGGCTTAACTTGGATTTCGAGGGTAAGAGTATTTTTTGATATGGGTAACAAGAAAACCTTAGAAGGCAGGGACTAATGGTTACTAGAGAAGCATTCAGAGATAATATAAGTGGTAGGCTGGAGTAAGGGGAGGGAACTGGCAACAAATGATTGTTGGTTTGATGGAAGAGAAAGATACCAGGTTGGAAATTGAGCTTATAAATATATGTTAGAAAACATATTAGAGGAATTTAAATGGAAGGCAGAGAAAATCTAGTAAGATATGAATCTTAGCCATGGAACATTTTTATCAGGGAGTGAGGCCCCTTTCCGTTCAGTAAGAAATACTCTATAGGCTAAATTAGAGTTTGGCAAATTACTAGACAAGGGATAGATTTGAGAAGCTCTTGTGAAAATGCAGGCCTGTTGTGACTGAGGGACTGGTGTAGTTAGGCAGGAGCAGGAGAGAGATGTGAAGACTTTTCAAAGAGAAATGCCACAAGACTTACAAATTACTAAAATTATTAAAATAGCAAGTTTCCTGAATATAAAATTAATACAAAGTCATCAACTTCATTTCTACTCATTATACTAAAAGAAAAATACTAAGTAGAATACCAATAACAATAAAATGCTAAAGCACCAAAGAATATATCTGAATGCTATTAAAAACATGGAAATGTTATTGAACAAAAAATCTACTCTTCATGGCAACAACAGTAAGTACCTCTGAATATGTGTAACAAAGATATGCAAAACCCTTATGGAGAAAATGATAAAACTTTGTAAGATATTAAATATGTCCTAAATTGACCGGAGAGAGATATGCTCATTACGTGTCATAATGTCAATTTTTCTGAAAAACTTCCGAGTCTTTGTAATCCCAACCAGAATGCTAACAATTTTGTTAACTTGAAAAGCTTATTCTAAAAGTTATATATAAGTTTAAGTACAAGGAACTTTCTGCATTTAGTATAAAAATTAACGTAAAATGTAACAACTAAGGTCGTGTACTTTTTAACTTTTGGTTAAATTATAGGCAAAGTGAACAAAAGGACAGGAAAAAAAAGAACCTAAGATCAGACCCAGGCAAATGTAGGAATGTGGTATGTAAATGACATGGAATTGCAGACCAGTGGGAAGGGGCAGATTGGTCAATAATAATTATCCATCTGATAGAATATATTTAATAGGATCCTTTTTTCATGTAACACACAAACATAAATAATTCGTCTAAGTTAATGACAAGTGTAAAGGCAACATTTTAAAGTTTTAGCAGAAAATTAACTTTGGGTTAGGGAGAGATTCCCTAAATCAAACAATAAAGCAAAAACCTTTAAAGGAAGCTTTGATAAATTTAGTTACATACAAATTAAAATTTATGCTCAGTAATGAAATAATGAGAATATATAAAAACTTACAAAAACTCCATAAGGAAGTGGCAATAAGTCTAATAGGTGAAAAAGCAAAAGATAGGATCATGCATTTAATAGAAGATACATGAATGACTCATAAACAAATGAAAATACTCTCAGTATTAAAAGTCATCATAGAAGTGCAAACTTATACTGAAATGTGACACCAGCTTACATCTAACATATTGGTAGGGATATGGGACAGGAGAACATTTGGAACCTGCTTGTGGGAATATAAATTGGTAGAGTCTTTAAAAAACTTAATGGTATTACCTAGTAATTTGCACATGAACCATCACTGACCTAGAAATTTTGCTGTTATTAAGTATATGCCAGAAGGAAGTTATTTTCATATTCACAAGGAGAATGTTCACAGTAATGTTGTTGATAGTAACAAAGAATTGGAAACCACTCATTATCTATTAATGGGAAAATAGATACACTCATTCTGGCAAATTCTTATTATGGAATAGTACACAGTAGTGAAGTTGAATGAACTATGGCTCCAGAAATTAACAGAGGTTCGAAAACATAATATTGAACGAAATTCAGTGAAAAAAAGCAAGCCAGTACAGAATTTACACACTTACATTTATCAAGGTTTGAAAACAAGCAAAACTAAATAATATCTTACTTAGGGATACCAACTTTGGGCGAAAAACAATGTAGAAAAACAAGAAAGAATGGAAAACAAGTAATAAAAAGTACAAAAATAATGGTTTAAAATCGTTTGGTGGGCTAGAGAGGAAGATAAAATTGAGGGAAGTACCCAGAAGACATCAACGGTATTGCTAATGCTTTGTTTCTCAAGCTCCATAGTGATTTTTAATGGTTTATTTGTTAAATATATTATATATTTTAAATAATAAATAAAACACCCATAGTCATAGAAAATTTGAATTTTGAGGTGGAGCAGTCTTTTGAGTATAGGATGATAATATAATGATTTGTTTTTGTGTTTTGATGGTAAAATAATTAATTGGATAGCACAGTTCATATTGTTAACCTTAATTTTTGAAGATGTCAAGAAAATTTATATAGATTTAACAAATATCACCATAAAGTTGATAAGATATCACGAGATAACCTGAGCCTGCAGCTCCCGTGAGATGTAACTGTGGTGCCTCTTCCTTTATGTTCCAATCCCTCTGAGAGGCCTGACCTGTCCAAGCAGTCTAAGTGTGTCCCTTCTTTCTAATTATTTGCTTAGCTTCTAATTTGATTGTACCATAGCATCATTCTCAAGTTATTTCATATTTTTGTTGGATTTGTTTCCTTGAATATTACCTGTATATTCCTCCAGACAAAAAACTCTAACAAAGAAGAAAATATCTGTTTGATTTGTAGTTGAATACCTAAATCAAAACCTACATATAGAAATTTCTGTATAAATATCTTTTGAATAAATGAAGTAAGTTTGTAATGAACCAACCCACACTGGGATCAAAGAATTAACTATTCACTTTCTCACATCAGTGAGAGCAGAGTCCAGACGAAGTCCTTGAGGCCAGGGCTGGAGCTTTTCTTAGTGATATCTATGTGCCTTTGTATTGTGGATGATGATCAGGTATGCATAAATCTCAACAGATTAGACATCAGCCACATTTGATTGCTTCCTTGGATACCACAGCCCCTTGTGGACTGAGGTTAATGGCATGCTCTCTGGGACCCTGCTGGAACAGTAGGGTCACTCACTGTATTCCTTTGCTGTGACTTCATCAGAATCGCCGCCACTCTTACGCCTTCCTCTGTTTTCAAGTATAGGGTCAGAATATTGGATTCCATTGTGCCTCATGCTTGCTTTCTTCTCCCATTAATGTGTGTGTACAGTTAGTTCCCTGCACCCTCAGGCCAAGTCTGTCCATTAGCCATGGCTGTGAGGAGGCATTAATTTGTGTCTGCAGGGGAGCCTCAGTATCCATAGTCCTGAATATCAAGCCCATAGTGTCCCTAAAAGTAGTGAATCCAGATTAAGAATAAAAATGCAGACCATACAATCACCACTATAGTTCCTTTATTTATTTTATTATACCAAGAAAAATCCCAGACTTCTGGGAATTAGTCTGGACTTTCACTAATGTGTGAAAGTGAAAAGTTCTCTCTCTGTTCCTAGCATTGGTTCACCACAGTTTTCGTTTATTTGTTTGGTTGTGATTGCACTACTCCAGTGAGATCCTTTACCTGTTTCCTAAACTTGCGACATCTTACGGGTCTCTTTTGTTGAAAAAGAAAATGGAGATATTGATCATGTAGACCATTACAGTAAATAATCTGATATTCTATTGATATTCTTGGCCAGAAAGATCTGGCCCCAAATTTTCAAATTCAATATGGACCTTGAAAATGACAATAAAATTCACAAAATAAATAATTGTTTTATTTTAACCTTACCATGCTATAGAGAGATATTATTGTATATTTATAAAATGAACCACTACACATTTTCAAAATTTAAAAAGCACTCATTAATGATGTTATATTAAAATGTTTAGTTCTATCATTTTACTTGATTTAGTATCATTTTTTCTTTACTCAGCTAATGTTATAAAATAAAAATGAGTTTCCAGAGCCTGTCCAACCTGGAGAGAGCTGAGGAGCTTTGAAGTTGCTTGTTCTACTATATTTGCTAATAATTGGTGAATGGCTTGTATTTATATATACATTAGACAATGCAAAAATGCAATGCAAGCAACTTGTTTTGGTGATAAAGTCAAGTTATTTTTTAAGCCTATTACAATATGTATTCTAATTTTGACATGATCCTAGAAATATTCTGGTTTGCATTCCATTTATTTAAGTTGGAACCAAACAAAAAAGGTAAAAAAGGTTTTCACTGAATATTTGCATTACTAGACAAAACAGAGGATGTGACAATTGAATGAGTAACTTGCTAACAATAACTTCATTTTTCTTGATTTTCATGGCTTCTTTCTGGGTTACTAGTGTTTTATCTCAGGACATTATGACCATATTATAGGTGAGGAAATGGAATTGCATGGACATTAAGTTATGTGCCCAAAGTTTACATAGTTAATTATTTTTAGAGCTAAAATTCAAAGCCAAGCCTGTAAACTTCAGAGCTTAAGCATTTATCTAATATATTTTGTAACAAGCAGTCAATAAATTCTTGTTTTTATTTAAGTAAATTTTTCTACCTGAGAATTAAAATACCAAATTATAAACTGAAAGGATTAAAGAAGTAAATCCAGAATTTGAAAGAATGGTAGAATGATTTATTTATGTTATAATGACCATTATATCTGTGTATGTGGTGTGTGTGTGCGTATGTGTGTATCTTTGTACTTTGCAGTTCCCAATATTCAGAGCTTTTTTTCCAATAAATATTTAAAAGGCAACGGTGCTCCATAATTGCAAAAGGCAAAGAAACCAAATTACTTTGAAATGAAAATATTCACATCCTTTAAATCTGTTCTCATACTTCCCAAGTGGACTAATAATTTGCTTGATTTCTTTCTTTTACTCTGAAGCTGCTGATGAACTGATTGAAAATTGTGTATAATACAGCAGGTGTTTCTTATTTTTGCTCTGAGATAATACTCTTAAAGAGCTAGTGAAAAGAATTATGAAATTAGAATAATCTGAGAATAAAAAATGGAGCTCTTTCTCTCATAACTAAGGGCTCTGTTTTCACAAAAGCATTATAGTTGCATGAACCACACACTGAGAAAACAAAAAGCTGGAAATTAACATCAAAGGATATGTCTTAAAACATCTAACTTGATGGAAACAATGTATTTATTCATTTTCTTTCATTTACTTGATATTTTCCTTCTGTCTTGGGGTTTCTGTTTCCAAATTTCCAGTTCACCTTAATTCTTCCTGTGATGACCATGTTCTTCCACACCGGAAAATATATCCCTGCCTTGGCCCAATACACACACTTTCCCAAGCATACACAGATGAACACACACACAGGCACACAAACAAATGCACACACATATATACTTGTACACATACATACATCTACACATGCATAACAAGCAATCACATATGCATGCACATACCACACCCCACACATATACACATACATACTCTCACATGCTCACTAGATTAAGAAATCACCATGATATAAATATAATTTCTAATTGTTTAATAGCTTTATGCTTCAAAAACATCAACTACTCTAGTAAATGATAAAAAGGGGCTTTAGAAAAAAATTTTGATTTCAGATTGTTCATGTGCAAATTTTTTTAATTAAAATTTGACAGACATACAGAAAAACAAATGAAACCCAAATGTAAGCTTTATTATGAGGCCAACATTTGTCTATGCCTTATCAAAGTTAAGAAATAGAATATTTCCCCAGAAATGTTGACTCTTTCCTCTCCTTATAGGTAAGAACAATCTTAAAATTTATGGTCAGTATTTTCTTTCTTTTTTCATAGTTTCATCGTGTACAGATGTTTGAATCGTAATGATGGTTTAGTTTCTCTTTGACATTTTGAGTGGATTCATTTTTTTTACATGTTTCCTTTTCCTTAGTTTTATGTTTGTGTGATTCATCTATGTTATTGCATTTTTTAATTTTTATTTCCGTAGTAATCTATGCTGTGACTAAACTATATCTATCCAATCTGCAGGTTTGGGACATTTGGCTTGTTTCTAATTTTAAGCTGTTATAATATAGCTGTGAACATTTGTGATCCTGTCTTTTGGTGTTGCTGCACATGCATTTCTCTGGGTAAATAACAAAGAATGTAATTACTCAATCCTAGGTAAATTTACCATACAAGTTATTGTATACATAGAGTTAAAGGGTGTTATCAAACACTTGACATTATATAATTTTAAGTTAGTATTTATTGACTGGTATAGACTGAATGTTTGTGTCCCTCAAAATTCGTATGTTGAAATCCCTACTCCCAATGGGGTTGTATTAGAATGCAGGGCCTTTGGGAGGAAATTAGGTCATAAGGGTGGAACCCTCATGAATGGGATTAATGCCCTTATAAATGGGAACCTAGAGAGCTCTCTTGAACTCTTTCTGCCATGTGAGGACACAACGAGAAGACGGTGGTCTTCTGACTGGAAGAAGTGCCCTCATTGGAACCCGACCATGCTGGCACCCTGGTCTTGAAATTTCAGCTTCCAAAACAAATTTCTGCTGTTCATAAGCCACCAATAAATTTCAAAAATTTTGACTCATCTACAACTGAGAAAAATATTCTCTCTATAGGTGTTGACATAATCCTACATTCAGAGCAAATTTTGTTCATTGGAGAATATTTTATATTGAAAATTTTCAATACCATAGCCAAAATATTTTTACAGATATTGTCTTTGGGTGTCCTTTATGAACACCTTACTTCCTCAAGTAGTTTCATTAGGAAAAAGCTCTTGAAATAAATTGTTTGGTTTATGCTGCAAAATCATAGGCTTTCTTAATTTAATTCCACTCTAGTAAAAAATATCCATTTATCTTATTAAAAATAGAAACTCCACGAAAAATTTTGTCCTGCAAGTCGAGATATTTTAGAAGGGATTATATAATTTAAAAACTAAATTTTATAGACAGGTTGCATGTTCTTTGATTAATTTGTTCAGCTTCTCCCTTGGGCTCGTAATGTATTTTTGCTTGCATACTTTGTTTTTACCAACTGATTCAGTAAAAGCTCCAAACACTTTGGTACTATATTTATTGAATAATTTTGTTAAATATTTTTACTTGTTTTGCAAAAACAAAGGCTACCCATCTTTAGAATACCCATTAACCAAAAAAAAGTTCAATACACTTGTAATATATTTAGGTTGATTTACAAAATAATTCTTCAAAGGCTCAGACATATCTAGAATGCAAGGGGTGGTGCATATTGCCATGCTGAAGGATAATTTTTTGTTTGTTTTCAACATCAACTTTATTATTAAAACTTCATAGTTTAGTTACTAAAATTGTATATATTATAAAACTGGACAACTAGAGCTTCTATTTGGGCAACTGGGATATTACAGCTTGTTTGGATGCAATTATGAATTTTGTATGCTTCACAGATCTAAGTGTACTTCTACTCCCAAGTTTGTTAATTTAGCACAAATGTTGTGTTAACCGTGATTCTGAATTCCATCAAAATTTGTGTTTTTATCATTGCCAGAAAATGAGTAATTCTATCTTCAGTGTTAAACTTTTAAATGAACTTCACTTATTGTAATGTTGGATGTTTCACCTTCATCAGAATGAATTTCTACATATTTTTCTTTTTTCCTCTACTCTATGAATACCATAAAATATGTTATTGGAATAAACTTAATTGGTTTGTATTTGAATCACTTGATGAAACTGATAAAACTGGGCATCTTTTAACTGTAAATTTTTTCTGCCAATGGAGTCAACACCTTAACAGTTATCACTTCACCTTTTGATTATTCACAACAGAACACGGACATGAGCAAAATTTATTTAAGATAAATAATTATCCTAAATAAATGTATTTAGTCATTTGGTCTAAATGAAAAGTCATGTTTCACAGACTTACATGCTTCACATGTAAATGCATCTTTTTCATTTTCATGTGATAAATCACCATTTTGGGGGCAGTCTTGTTAAATTTACTAACTGTAAAGGGATGTTGATTTTCCTTTAACAGCATTATACCATTTTTTAAAAAAAATGTGTGCAGGAAGGTCACTATAGCATATAGGAATATTATAAATGTTCATAAACATTTTGTGAAATATTTGTCCATTTCAGCTTTCTAAGAAATGGGAATTCCAGACTTAATTTTTTGTTTATATTCTCTCAGCTTATATGTGACTTTTGACTTTGAGTCATTTCTCCTGAAAAGGGTTACTGCAAAATACCAAACAATAGGATACACAAAATAAATAGTTACAGATGTACACTACATGATAAATATTAAAAGTACTGTAGCAAGAACATTCAGATTGTTTTTAGAATTCTATGGCAGTATGTCTCAGTCTCTATTTCCCATGTATTTCACCACTATCTTAACTATAATTCCCTGCATTTCCCACTGACCCCACCAACTGGTGGCCTGGAAGCTTTTGAATCTTGGAAACTACAGCAGTGGTTCAGGAAGAACTGGCTGGTAAGCAAAGTGGCTGACAAGGGCACCAAAGTTAACACTCTGACCACTGCCCTAGACCAGAAGAAGTTAGCTGCACTTGGTTTTATCAGTGAGTGCACTTTATGCTGTTATTAAAAGTGAGGGCTTAGCTATAGTGTATCCAGAAAGAGTTAGGAAATAGAGATAAGTTATTGATTAAATTTTTCAAGAGCTGGGTGTGGTGGCTCACACCTGTCATCCTAGCACTTTGGGAGGCTGAGGTGGAAGGACTGCTTGACTAGTGAGCTATTACTGCACCACTGCAGTCCAGCCTGGGTGACAGAGTGAGACTCTGTTTCAAAAAAAGGAGAGAGTTTTTATCACATATATATACGCCATAGGTGTTCCATTTGAGAAGTTAGAAACAAAGAATAGAATAAACACAAGAATGAAAATAAGAAAGATAAGAACATAAATTAAATAGAAAACAAAACAAATACAAAAGGTCAATAAAAGCAAAAGCTGACCCTGAAAGCTCTAATAAAAGATACCAAATTCAAGAAAGGGAAAACCAGATGGTACAAGTTAAAAATTTAAAGGCAATGATAAGGTGTTCCTAACTACAGTTCGGATACAGCTTTAAAATTTAAAAGAATTTACCTTTAATACCATACCCTGCAAAAAGATTCTAGAGCCAGATGAATTTTACAGATAGTCCTCTTTCTCTTCCAGAAAATAGAAAAAGGAGGCTGGAGACTGTAGGCCCAGTATACTGTATGACTAACAATAGTTGTAGGTCAAGGAGGTATAAAAGACAAAGCGCACAGCCCACTTGAGTAAATATGAAAAGTTTGGCTTCGTTATCTAATGGATACTTAAGGAAGTTGGTGCAGTGAGGATACAGAATAGAGAGATCACATTCATCTGTTCATCCAGTCAACAAATATTGATTGAGCGCCTATTGAGTGTGTGATATTTTTCTAGACATTGGGAGTACAGGGGCTCCTAGATATTGAGAATACGGAATTCAACTAAGAGTCAGAGACTCTACCCCTATGGAGCTTACGTTTTGGTGGGTACTAGGGAATAAATAAATGAGAGCTCATATATATAGCTGATATATATAAATTAAAATATTAGAATATCAAGAAGTAATAGATGCTCTGAAGAATTATAAAGCAGAGGAAGGAATACAGAGTAACTAGGATTGCTACTTTAAGTGCTTTCTCAGAAGGCGGCATTGAGCAGAGAAGTGAATAGGGTGGTGGGTTTGCCGGAGCTATAGGAAGAACATCCCATCAGCCAGCACAGCCGGGGGAGACCCTGAGCCCAGTGTGGCTTGGCCTGGCCTGGAGGAGGAGGCAGTGCGGTGGTGAATAGGAGGAGACAAACCCCAGAGGCAGCTGGGACTTGATCACAGAGCTTCTATAGGTCAAGAGAAAGACTGATGAACAGTGAAGAGATAGAGTTGAGGGGAAGAGTGACATGACTTGTCACGCTTTTTCAAGGGTCACTCTGGATGCTGCCGGGCGAGTGGAAGCTGGGAGACAAGGTCGGCGGCTAGTGCAGGAATCTGTGTCTATGGTGATCCATCCGATCCTTGCCTGTCCCTCCAGCTAGAGCTTGCAGCCATCTCTCCTTTACTTACCTGAATAAATAGGCAGACATTTGCAGGCTGTTGTTAAAATGGCCTTCCCTTCAAAAGACCAAATGTCCCTGGCACTTTTTATACTAATTTTATTCTCATTATTTAATCATTTAACTTGCCTTTCTTTGAAACCTCTCCAAATTATGCACATTTATCTAAAATTCTGTGCTCTAAAAATAGAACCACAACTCAAAGAGTGTCCAAAGTAAGTTGAAGAAAATTAAGCCCAGGATGCAAATTTTTCTGTCTTGAAATTAAATGTACTCTGATTATTCATACAACTGTCTTTTTTTTTTTTAAGCAAATACTTGGTTGCAGATGGTTTTGTCACCTATATGAAGGAGTTATTAATTTGAAAATTTTGCCTGTAGGAAGGCTGTTGTCTTAGGTCAGGCTTCCGTAGAAATAGACTCAGAGAAGGAGAGTATGTGCAGGAAGTTATTGTGGAGGGATCTTGGGAATCTCACCTGGGGGAGAGTGCCAGACATAGGACCGGATGGAGGGAAAAGCTGGCCTGCAATGTAATTCTAGTAAAGGTCTCAGCAATTTTAGAGCTGTTCTAATTTGAGAAAAGACATGTCTTCATCCTCCCATATCCGCCAATCAACGGATGCTGGGTGTCCCTGGATGGAGTTATAACCTCCAGCGAGGCAGCTGCCTTTGACCTGAGGGTGAGCCTTTGCAGTGGGGTGACTGAGTCTTGCCTTGGTCCTGCGGGGAAGATCTGGGCAGCGCAGCATTTATTATGGCTACTTACTGATTCCCTCTTTCAAGCAGTGGTGATAAATAGCATTTATTCTTTTGTAAGTCTCATCATTCCAAAGTTGTTACTCTAAATCTGACTGTGAAAACTTAACACTGCTCAACTACTCATCCCTTACAATTTGTCACAGCCCAGCATCATTCTTATCTCTCCTGTAGATGCTGTCTTTCCAACCACATCTCCTGCAGTCTGCCAGATCGAGCGCTTCCTACTTCTTTGAACTGTGCTATACTTTGATTCTTTAATTACAACAGGATGGAACCAAAAGCTAGAAAACCAGTCAAAGCTATTTCTACACTGAAAGCAATGCATCAAACTATACAGAGAAATGCCATCATGCTCATGTTTTTTGAGTGTGTGTTCCTCATTTTCAGCAATTTTCATGAAGGCAGGAAGCTTTAATTGTCATATCAGTCCTGAGCTCTACAGCTGGTATTTCTTGTTATGTGATTGTGATTAGGGTAGCAGGGAAGGCAGCAGATAACAAAGGGGTCTGAACTTGAGCTTCTGTTGGGAACAGCAAGTAACCATTCTAGCAAGCTGCAAGAGTGTTCTAACCTTTGTTTGCATTGCCTTGGGCATAAATTGTTGAACCCTGAGGACATGAAATGTCAACGTTCTTTTTGCCTGATTTTGGATGCTAAGGACAAACTCCTTCTTTGTGTCTACACATGAAAAAATAAGGAAGCAGAACTCTTATACAAAAGGCTTTTAAGTGAGATGTGATATTTATCTTCCATGAGTGAAAATAGGACTGCAGTGAAGTTTTCGTATCTTTCTCAGTAAAAGTTTTCATTATTTTTCAGTTTATTTCATAAGCTCCTTTAAGAAGAACACATCAGTACCTATTGGGGTTTGGTGTGTCAGGCCTGATTTTTTGATTTTCCTAAGTATCCTCCATCACATATCACCAGGAAAAAAAATGATCTTTCTCTTCTTTGAATGCATACAGCAGTTGTGCTTATGAGTCAGTATCAAAATCAGTAAGAGCAGTATGTTGGTTAACAGAAAACCTGGTGTCAGTTGGGACTCTGCCAATTTTTTCTTATATGATTTGAGAAAGATAATATGGATGAAGGTCAACCAGGCACACTAAACCTAAGCCTTTATTTGGAATGCTGTAGCTTGAGAAGAGCTCCAAATCAATGTTCTACCTCGGGAAGGAAAAAGGACGTTTTTATACAGCTTCATCAAGAAGAATAAGCTGAAGTTCAGGAATAGTTGGTCAAAATGGAACCTTCCTCTTGGAAGCTGGAGGAATGACTCTTGTAGTTTAGCAACTGTTGTCTGGACAGTTTGGGTTTAGCAAGAAAGATAGGGAGGAACTGCTGTAAGGACTAAGGTCATTTACAAAAAGGGTAGGAAGGAAAATTTGCAGGGGCCCAAAGTAAGGGTAGGACTACAGGAGAATTTTTTAGTCTTTTAGTGTCTCTTATGGGCCCTCCTTATAGTCAACAGACAAACTGTTGCTTTGTTTGTCCTCTAAAATAGCCATACCCCTCACATCCATTGCAGTCTCAGACTTGTTGAGCATGACTACTGTAGAAGTGAAGGGATCCCCCTTGCCCTTGAAGGTTCTCGTCTGCTGAAATAAACTGACAATAGATCAAGAGAAAAAGGCAAGTTTACTATGTGCACAGGTGAATTACAGGAGAGTGATTACCAATTACTCAGTGAAGTTCAGAATATTATATATGCTTCTTCATAGGGGGGAAGGAGGAGATGGGAAAATGTAGGCAATTTTGGGGGTAGTAAATGATTTTTAGGAGAGTTGAATGGGCCCAAAGAATAGATAAGAACTTGTAAATTGTTCTTTGGAAACTTAGCTTGTAACAAAGACTGTGACATTCGTCAGTCTTCCTTCTTGGGATAAGAGTTTAGTCTCAGCTTGCTAATGAAATTTCGGGAAGGAGATTGAAGGCAATTGTATTCCTTCTGGAGGAGCTTCAGACAAGCGAACTTCAGAGGGAGAGTTCCACCCTGCACTTGAGGGGAGAAACCGGAGAAGGTCAGAAAATCCTTGGTTCTGAGGCTGCTTATAAGGCCTTTTAATTTCCTTTAGTTGAAAGTACTCAGCATGCCAAAGTGCCACGCTTTAGGGTATCATTTTCTGAGCCCCAATACTACCATCTGGACTTCTTGTGACTTTTGCCTAGGTAGCCGAATTTCAACCATTTGTTGACTCAGTAGCTATGCTGAATGAAGCCTTTTAGAATCTGGAGAAAACACAGTGAACTGTGGGAAAAAAAGAAAAAAAACAAGCATTAACGTGAGAATTATCAGAAGACTTGAGACAATGCCTCTTAGGGGACAAAATCCTGCCCCACTTGAGATTATCCAGGAGAACAGATCTCATCCCTTCTGGAGTTCATAGATATGGCTGGTTTGATATTCACAGATTCGTGTTCATTCTCTTGATTTGCCTAGAGGACCAATATTAGGAGCAGAAACTTTAAGAACCTTATTTTAGCAATCAAAAATTTCAGAAGAAGAGGGGGGAAAAAATAACAACAGAATGAAGAGAGAAAGACTAAAGCATTTGTGGCAGTCAGAGGCCTGGAGTATGGGTGTCCTGATCAAAAGGTCCTGGGCAGAAGCCATCTTGTCTGTCTGGACGCTTGACCTAAAGGTCCTGAGGGAGAACTCCCTTGTGATGAAATCCAATTCTGGAAATACCTGGGAGATTCTGTTTCACATCTGCTGTTAGTGTGGCTATCTAGGATGGGAGTCTAAGAAATCTCTTACACTTGGAAACAAGAGTCCAAACCTTTAAAAAAGCAGTGGAAACTCCTTTTAAAAATAAAATTGAATACCAGAGAATACTTTATTAAATAAAACAAATAAAATAGGGGCTACTCTGGTTGGGATAGAGGATGGGAGGCTAAGAGCCATGCTCTCTTCAGTCCTCTCTGGGCCTCTACCTGCCTTTATAGTAATCCTGTGACCTCTGACTAGATCCTAGCGTTTCTTTGAACAAAACTTTAAAACTCTATGATGGAGAATATAACATAAATGTGTATATATATATCTATGTGCGTGTGTATTGTATTGCACGTGTGTGTGTGTGTCATGCAAGCTAGAACACATAACATGCAGCAATATTTAGAAGCAAATCTTATGGGAAGTTCAAAAGAGAAATGTTATCAGTACCTACGTATGCATCATGTAAACAAACAAAAAATATCCCAAGATGCTGTTTATGATTGTTAGACCAATGGGAAGGTCCAGTCTGGCAAGAAGAGGGTGAACAGAAAGGTTTGGTGAAACACAGTTTGAAAACAGTTCTTGGACAGTCTGGTATGTTATGCTAATAAGCTATCTTGTAGGCAAAGGGGCATGCTTGAAAGTGTTTGATCAGGGAATAGAATGATTAGAGCTGGTCTTTAGGAAGGTTCCTATGGCAACGGTGTGTGGTTTGGCTTGGGAAGAGAAATCCTGAAAGCAATAGGCTAATTTAGAAGTTATTGGAATAGTTCAAATAAGGTAATAAGGGCTTAAACTACTGAGGTGACAGTGGGAATAAAACAGAAGGGATATCAGAGCTATCCAAAATATCAGAGATATTTTAGAAGTGGTAGTCTACAGGGTATCACCACTGACAAGATTTTGAAGGGATAAAGGAGAGAGAAATTTAAACCCACTTTTGGGGTTGAAAGCTTAGATGTCTAGGAGGATAATGATCTCATTAACAAAAATATAAGCAACAGGAGTAAAGTCAGGTTTGCTGTGGGTGGAAGATGTACCAAGATTTTGATTTTGGACATTGTGAGGCTGTCATCTTGTCAGCCTGGTTCTTTCTCGGAACTTACATTGTTAAATAGAACGCATCAAATCAATCCTTATGGTTATCCTACATTTGTAAAGTGACCATTAGACCTAAGGTGTGTGGAGCATTACCTTCTGAGAAATTATATTTTTAATATAAAATTTCGAATAGCTCTTATAAGAATCACCAAGGCAATTTTCCCCTTCATACGGTACGTTTACAAAGCCATTTATCCTAAGAAAAGTTTTCTGTATTTAAGTGAGAAATAAACTTGATAACATGGAAACACAGGGCAGTGCTGACATATACTTGACAGCTTATTTTGGTGCAATGATAAAAGGACAAATTAAATGGAGGTGTCCTCCTTGGATATCACAGGTGTCCAACACAGCAGCTTCAGACCTCCAGCTCGGGTCAGCTTGGAAGGCTCTTCTCTAATTTAAACCAACTCATGTATCAATGGCACAGTTTCTTGCCTTCCTGCCATGGGATAGATGCTCTCAGCTTTAAGCACACCTTTTGTGTATGTTGATTCTTTCCTTACAGACACATTTGTGTATGTGGCAGAAATCCTCAGCTGCAGAATTGTTGTACGTTATGTGACAGAGCACGTAAGACAGGGAACTTGCACTTTCTGTAAGCCCCCACATAAGGCTGGGTTTTTAAAACCTCAAAAACAATTTAAAAGATCCTCCTTTGTCATTGTCAATTTGCAAAATTTGCCAAAAAGCCCATCTCCCTGGATTTATGCAACTCATAAACTTATTTAATATGTATAACTATTGAGAGAAAAAATTGGATTTGTATTTTTTGGAGAAAACCCAGAGCTATCGTCCTAAAATACAGATGTACATTTAGTAATCCTTCATTTGGTTGCATGCTATCCAAAGGATAATTTCATAACTCCACTTTAATGTCCATAAAATGTGTCCCAACCCTCTCTACCCCCAACCAATTTTCTGCCCACACCACACTGATTTCATTCTTCCCCACAATGCCCTTTTCAGCATCCTGCCTTTGGATGTGATGCTTCTTACATCTAAAATTTTATTCTAATTTACCTAGGAAACTTGTATCTACTGTTTGAGACTGAACTCATGTATAGACATCCCTCGGTATCCATGGGGGATTGGTTCCAGGACCTCCGTGGATACCAAAATTCGTGGATGCTTAAGTCCCTTACATAAATTGGTATAGTATTTGCATATAACCTATGCATATATTCCCATATACTTTAAATCATCTCTGGATTACTTACAATACCTAATATAATGTAAATCTATGTAAGTAGTTATTATACTCTATAACAGTATATTTGTGCTATTTGTATTGTTGTATAGTTGTTTTTAATTGCTTTTCTTTCTGTGAATATTTTCAATTCACTGTTGGTTGAACCTGCCAGGGTGGTGCAGAGGCTGATTATATTACCATCTCTGTGGTCTTTCTGAGATTTCTTCAAGCAGGGGAAGATTTAAATTAACTTGTGATTTTGTCATGTTTTGCTTTCCTTTTTAACACTAGTGCATTAGGGTGTTTTCGTATATTTATATGAATTGTTTAGTTGGTCTGCTTGTTCTGCCTCATAATGTGCTTTTAATTCAGGGCTCCCACTGAAACTAATTACTGAGAAAAAAGAGCCTTCATAATAATTATTATTGAGAGGTTATTATGTATCAGGAATTGCACCTACATTAGCTCATCTAACCTCAGAGCAACATCCTTTGTGGCAGGAATTATTATCCTGAATTTACAGATCAAATGGAGTTACATAGAAACCTAGTGACTTGTCCAATTGAAGTCACATACCTAGAGAACAATTGAAGAATTAAACCCTGGTTTACCTGACCCCGAAGGCCTTCCTCTTAAACATAATAATATACATTTCCTTTAAGATAGTCCTACTTCTAGAGAGTTATTAAATTATAAATGCCTTTGTAATAGCTTGGCCAATGTCTGACTTATCTTTTTTGAAAAGACAACTATGGCACCCAAGCTTAGTATGGGAATATCCACACAAAAGATCAGGATAAAGCCTATTCCCACTACTAATTTCATTTCTAAAGGACTCCTGAAAGACCGTACTCTGAAACATTCATTTTCAATCAACCTTGTTAGTCACAGAGAAGAGCTTGTCTAGATGAACAGTGAATGAGTTATGAAGTACACTGCCTGTTATAAGCAGACTCTCAATAAATGATTGTTGAACTGAATATAATATATTAATTATGCATGAAAATGTGAGCTAAAGTTTTGACATTTTCCTAAAGCTGCTTTTAACTTATACTATTGCCCTCACATTGCTGTACTTAGAGTATGTACTTAATTAATGTGTATTATTAATTGCTTTAAGTACTTCATCTGAGCTTCTCTAGTAAAAACAGAAAGTAATAATTACTTAAATGGATCATATGCAATCTCTAAAAATTAATAAATTAGCATATATTTAAATTCACTGGGGCCTAAAAAAGAAAGGTGCCGCTGGATGTAAGGGCCAGGTATATAGATTGACTTTCTAAATTGCAAGTACTTTCTTACGTGGTTGTACTTGAAGCCATTGGATTCCACTTTGAAAATGTTGGCACTGATAAAAATTCTTTCCTTGACCAAACTATAGCTGGGCTCCTCTGAGCCCAAGTCTTTATTAGGCCTCAATCTTTCCCTATAAACTTGAACAAACATTAATATAGTTTCTAATAGCTCAAGGCCATATCCCTACAATGGCCCTAGTCCTCCTGAAATCACTTGCCTAAGAAAGCCGCAAAGCTGGAAGAATTTACTGTTGGTTCTAGTCATCAGGTGTCCAAAGGCCCCTAACCCTCTTTCTTAGAGCATTTACTAAAAAGGGCTTGCAATTGTGAACCCTTCCTTCAGCCCTTCGAGATGTGTATGTATCTCTTCAAACTTAGGAGTGTCTTTCTCAAGGACCCGAAAGCCACCCCTTTGGGATTACATCCCTTTGGATGTAATCATCGGGAAGAATAGGACCTTTGTCTCCAGTGTCAGCACAAGGATAGAATCCTGACTTTGGTACAAGGATAGAATCCTGACTCTGATGACTGCCAGCCAGCAGCTATAGCAAGTCTAATCGCATGTACACTGACTAACCCACTATCATTTTTCACTAATAGTTATTACTGATTAAAATCTGTCCTTACCACTTAAGCTAGTGTCTGCCTTTGTTTATCTTTGACAATAGTTTGGCAAACACTTGATCCTCATTAGACCTAGATGCTGGGAAACTAAATTTGGATTCATCAGTTAATATGAGGTGAAACATCCACTTTCATGTGAAATAACTGATTGCTGAAAGTAATATGATTTGCATCATATTCATAATTAAGATAATATAAGGAATACTGGCAACACTTTCTGCTTTGAATTATAAGAGTGGCTACAATCTAAATATATCTTTACATACATAAAATGTTATGTCCTAGGGAATGAACCATTTTTTTCCTCCAACTCTACTGAATGTAAAGTTACTCAGCTTTCTATGTAATATTCTTTCATTAATAATAAACATAATATTTATTCTTTGGAAAATACAGAACATATTAAAATATAAAAATCTTGTGTATACTTACCCCTCTTAGTCATTGTTAATATTCTGTAGCATTTCTGCTAAGCTTTTACTGTGTTTTCTTACAATTAACATTGTATCACAAAAGAGTCCCCTATGTCATTAACAACCTTTAAAACCTATTTTTAAAGCCTACAAGATTTCCCAATAAATGCATGTATGCAGTATGGTTAATATAATCACCCCTCATTTATATTGGTTTTGGAATACTTTCTATATAAATAGTACAGGAAAGTTTATGTATATAGACAAATACTTTTATTAATTGGATTTTTTGGGCTTGATTTATAGAAGTGAAATTACTAATTCAAAGAACATAAACCTCTTTTTGCTTTTGATGTATATTTCCAATATGCTTTCTTTCCTACAAGTCTGTCCAAGCCTCTTTGGAAGTGTAAGAGATTGCTGCCTTTATAAATTCTTAAAAAAAAAAAAAAAAAACTCCTTTTAAGTTTTTTCTCATCCAATAGATGAAAAATGGTGCTTTACATGTGTACTAATTTATTTCTTTGATTATTGGTGAAGCTGAATTAAATCCCCCAAAGAGAAATTTAGAATGAAGATAAGGATGAGGAATATAGCATGAATGCCATAATGAAGCCTTCCTTCCTGGATACTTCTCAAAGTATGGAAGTATTTATATCCCTTGAAGGGTTTCATCTAAGACCACCCGAAGAAAAGAAAACATCCCATTTATTGGACATTACCTTCTATAGTTGATCTAGACCAGTAGATCAGGCTTAAGAATGCTTGGTTGAAATAAAATATGATGCAGATTTCCAAGATATAGCAATTGCTCGGGCTGAAGTGGAATGGGGGCCACAAGCCTAATAGGATTTGATGTTCCTAGACAGAGAGATGCCTGAATGTGCTGTAGGGATTGTCTGGGCCCAGAACATGATACTCCACAGTAGGGTGCCTTGGCAGGCTGAGTCTTTTGAACTAAAGGGTTTGGAAGGGCCACAGAAACAAGAAGTTCTCTATGACCTTCTCCTGCCTTCCTTTCTCCTTCAAGGCAGGGCATACAAATGAGAACTTCTTTCCCCTAAAGCAAGCCATAAAATCTAGAAAAGTTACTCTCTGACCTACCGTACCTGAAAGTAAGTCATGAGACCCTCACTCCAGAGGGGTCCTGCTCCATACCCAAGGGAAGGAAGGCTGCAAAAAGAAACCAAGAAGAATCTGGCCAGACAGACCTTGCTGAGTTCCTCCCTAAGGTCATTACCATTGGATTATACCCTTTTGTCCAATCGTGTTTCTCCACGCCTACCCACTTCTTTTATCACGCTTAGCATAAAAACATAGTTTTCCCTGGGTCTTTGGGATTTCATTTCTGAAGGCTCCCATGGTCCATAAAACTTTGTTAAATAAATTTGTAATGCTTTTCTCTTGCTAACCTGTCTTTTGTTATATGATCGTTGGCCACAACCCTCATGATAGGTGAAGAAAATGTATTAACTTTTTAACCCTACAGTAACTTAGTCTTCACATCACTGATATGGACTAAAAACAAGCAAACAAAATGGAGGCACAGAGAGGTTATATAATTTGTCGCATGTCACACAGCTATTAGTGATATAGCTAAACATTTCCAAATGCTTTACAGTCTTATAAACACCATGTATATATATTTTTTTACTTTTTCTCTATTCTTTGTAGCTATTGTCCCCATTTTATTTGGCAAGAGGATAATTTCTTTAAAAATGCACTGTTACGGCTGTTGACAATGTATTTGCCTCAAAAATTACTCATATCTAAATTTACAGCTGTGGATTTCAGGTTATTCTCATAATTCTGTTTTTATTTCTTCCTAAGACACGCTTACATGAAATTAAGCATTGAGTAGAGAAACAAAAAGGCAGGCTAAAGGTAAGAATGAAAATTGACAGAACCATAATGTTCTAGAAGCTGTATTTCTTAAAAATAAACATAATGTGATTATTTTAAAGAAAGAAACATGGAAAATGTTGATTTTCTAGTAACTATTGATGGGACATTGGAAGCTTTCTGGTAGAATTCATGTCAGGGGCTCTATTTTTCTTCTACATGGAAGAACCAGTTTTTACTACTGATTTGGCAGCTCTTTCATCTTGTCAATTTTCAGAGACCACTGTTATGATAAAATAATTTTTCTTTCTTTCACATCATGTAATGGAATTTTTAAAGGTTTTTTTCTTTCTTCCTATCAGTTAGCCCCGTCACCCCTTATTTTAAAATGATGTCACGAATACTTAGAATTGGCAATAAGGAACATTTCAAGAAACTCATAATTATTTTTGAACCTTTACTTGGGTCCCCATCAGCTAAATCATTAGACTGTGACATCCTGGTCATCCCATTTAGCTCAACTGGCTTAAAGGTCTGGCAGTTACTTGCTTTATGAATTCAACATGTAGTTCTCTCACTCAGGCATGTATATCTATATCTATTAACACATTCTGTAACTCAGAAAAATAGTCCTGGCTTACAGTGATCTCTGGGCCTTTGTGTGCCCTTTAGCCATTAATATTTGGGCATCTTTTTCCTTTTCTACGCTTCCTCTTACATAATAGGTCCTAGCATCTGGTAACTACAATTTTCAGAACCTGCACCGGCACTTAGAGGCATCAGTTGGAGACACTTGCCTGAGATTTGGGAGGCGGAAGACAAACAGAAGCCATTGTGGCTTCTTGGCAGAGTCAGGCAGGAGTGTGGGCCTTGGGCTTAGAACCTGTGAGATATTTCTGCCGGTTCTGTATGTCCTTCTGGGAATCACTGATTCAGGCAGGGCAGCAGATAGCTGAGGTCACTGGCTGTTGTCTCCTGTAATTCCTGAATTTCTTGATTATCAGTAGCATTTTTCCTGATATTGGTCTCCAAATGGTTTTGAGAGCTGCTAATTTTCTACACTGAACAGCTTCCTTCTTCAAATCCCTGGTGTAATGTCCGTTTTCCTAATGAAGCACTCAGTGATACACTACTTTTCTTTATTTATGAAAAAAAAATCTGATTTCCTCTTAGTGTAAAGGGAGGAAATCATGTTTGCAAAATCAGTGTAAAGAGAGCAAATCAGTTTGCAAATCTATGTTTGCAAAGTCAGATGAGGCAATTACTGATTTACTTCTCAATTTCATGTGACATGTATACTTCTTCAGCTGCTATATGTGTGTGTGTGTGCGTGTGTGTGCTCTTTATGAAAAGCATTGCCCAGGGTACTGGCAAGGCATAAAAATGAATAAGATTCAGGAGCTCAAAGAAAATACATGGGAAGCGAAAAGTACACAACTTATATATGGTCGGCTTTGAAATGATAGAAGAGGCAAAACTGTGCTCATGAAAATAGAAATTAAAAATACTTGAATTAGGGACATATCGGAAAGCTCCACAAGGTATGTAAAATTTAAATGTTAAAAAGTTAGGAAAGGGGCCGGGCCCAGTGGCTCACACCTGTAATCCTAACACTTTGGGAGGCTGAGGCAGGAGGATCGCTTGAGGCCAGGAGGTGGAGACCAGCCAGAGCAAGAGCGAGACCCTGTCTCTTCTAAAAATAGAATAATTAGCCGGGTGTTGTGGCAGGCCCCTGTAGTCCCAGCTACTGGGGAGGCTGAGGCAGAAGGATTGCTTGAGCCCAGGAGTTTGAGGTTGGTGTGAACTGTGATGATGCCATGGCACTCTACCCAGGGTGACAGAGTGAGACTTTGTCTCAAAAAAAAAAAAAAAAAGTTAGGAAAGGGCTACTACCATAAGAATGCAATAAAAAGAAAGAAATATTGATATGAAGGTGTATGATGTACTTGTAAAATAATGTGAATTTCCATGGGGTGGGCTGAGGGTAGTAGGTTGAAGAAAGAATTTGGGACCAGTTGGTAGATGGCTTTGAATGCCATGCTGAGGAGTTTGCTCTGTATTCTACAGTGAACAATTTTTCCATAATTTTTTAGCATGGTAATGACACAATCATATTGGTCTTTATAAAATGAAACTGTTTAGGAAAGAATAATGAGCAGTATCTACACGTAAGAGGTGAGTGGAGGAAGAAACATCAACAGAAAGGTTGTTAGAGAATTTAAGAGTTTAGAGACGCAGCGTTCCAGAGGTCTGGAGAAGGCGTAACAGAGCTCAGGAAAGAAGAGGGGGAGGAGACAGCATCTATGTGTTATTTCTTTTGGTTCATCTCGGGATGGAATGAATCCTGAAATTTTACTATTAACACTGGCTCCCCTGTATCTTTGAAACTGGAAGGTCTGTTAAAGAAAGCTTTCTCCTTTACTCTTCACCATTCTGCTCTCAAATGTTATTATTGAACCTTATTTATCTAAGGAAGAAAGGGAGCCAAGACAGCTGATACACCCAATCAGTCACTCGCTGGCAAGACAGGAGCAGATTTCAAATACCGTGCTCTGTCCAGTAGGCTGCTTTCTCCTTTGATCAGCCCAAACTCAAACATTTTCAGTTAACCTCTACACATCTGTCAGCTTTCTTACTCAACTTAGGGTAGGGCTGCTTCTTGGGGAATACAAACAGAGATTCCATAGGCACTCGAAAATACACTACTACAGGCATGACAGAGTGGGTTGACAACCCAAACACATAGAGCTCTCGTCTTGAAAGAATTATTTATAAGAAAGAAAACTGACCTCCCAAGAATCATGGTGAAAAGAGACAGAGTGATTCTAGTTAATGTTACAAAGGCAAAGCTAGGGGAGAATAAGTTGATTTTTATTGCTTTGAGGTTTGAGTCAGTGCACTGAGAGTTTTGGATACATTACGTTCATTTCCTTATAGCAACATATAACTAATGTGGTCTAGAAAGCTGCTATCTCAGGATTGCAGAGGGTACCCCTAATGAGAGCTGGTGTGGAAGAATAAATGAGGAGTGTATATGACTATCAGCAGACTGGGATTCCAGGGCCACCTTTGACACTGACTTGTTATATGACCTTGAGAAATTGATTTAACTCTACTGGGTGTCCCTTTCCCCACCTGTTTAAACTGAGGAGGTTGAACTGAGGGGGCTTAACTTGAATTGTAAGTTCTCTAAAATTCTATTACTGCAATGTAAAAAATAGTATAAACATTCTAAAACTCTTGTATGTACTTCCTGAAAGTCACTCTGATTTTTATTATTCGCTTTTTTTTAAAAGACAGGGTCTGTCTCTGTTGCCCTAGCTAGAGTGCAGTGGTGTCATCATACCATCACTGCAACCTCAAACTTCTGGTCTCAAGAGATCCTCCTGTCTCAGCTTCCCAAGTAGCTGGGACTACAGGTGCATGCCATGACACCTGGCTAATTTTTCTATTTTTTGTAGAGACAGGGTCTTGCTCTTGGCTCAGGCTGGTCTTGAACTCCTGGCCTTAAGCAAGCCTTCCAAAGCGCTGGGATTACAGATGTGAGCCACCATGTCTGGCCCCCTATTTGCTTTCTTTTTTTCCCCTCAAGAACCCCAGGGGTAACCTGCCACCATCTCTTTGGCTAAAATTCCTTTTCAGTAGACTTAAAATTTTAATTTCCAAGGATGTAAATGCTACATTTTTAACAGAGAAAAACTTTTGATGGAGAAAATCTTCCTGTTGAAATTACATTTACTGTTTCTGTTTCTGGAAGAGGCTTTGAAATATTGGATAGTGACTGGTAGAGGTGGAGGGAGAAATCTGAACAAGTTTGCCAAAGACATTAGTGTAGGAATTTTAAGTGCTTGGCTTGTGTTCAAATTAAACTTTGCATTGTCCGGCAAATGTTTACATGATTTAACAGAAAGTATGGTTACAAATAAACTGAGAACGATGCTTGTGCAGATAATTGACATCAAGGCAATTTAAAAATTTTTTCTTGGCAAATTTCTCTTTACCACTAGTCACCTGTAATTCACATAAGAATAGGAAGATATTTTGCTTTGTTAGAAATACAGTAGCATTGCCATTTAATTTTTACAATGGGCTGCTTACATTTTAACATTTTATTTCTCCTGTTCATCAGCTTTAAAGTATATAATAAAAATTTGTGTGATTTCCATTTGTGCTGAAAATTTTATGCATCAATTTCACAAAAGGAAATCTATTTGGTTTTGTCCTATTTATTTGGACCTAACCATTGTATTTGGTTAGTATGTGTTCATTGTATTTTTCATGTTTATACTATTTTCATGTCCTTGTTATTTGCAATGATCCTGGTTAACTTTTCATGAATGTAATTCTGAATTTTCTTTAAATCACATCAAGCAGATGACTCCATCTGAGGCAGATTGCTTCTCCCTTTTCTTTCTGTACTATATAGGGTACTTCATTCTCTTTCTGAATAACTGAAAGCAACACTGTTTCAGGCCTTTTTCCCAGGTTTTGTCAGTCTCTTACAAAAAGGAGACTCCAATTTGGAAAAACATGGTAAGGAAGTGAAAATACCTTGCACAAAATAAACAGATAAGCAGATATCTGTTAGTATTACATATGACGAGACTGGCTACTGAGGAACAGCAGTTTCTGTACCATATGACATTTTGAAGTCAGCCACTGGATGCCCAGTGTAGACATCTTTAATGCTCGTGCAGTGAGATGATCAAGATTTGTTTTAGTTTTCAGGCCCAACTTAACCCAAATAAAAGCAAAATAGATACTCGTATTAGATCGTATAATGCATTTCTGAAGTTCGGATGAATATCTTGAAAACTGATTTTTATCATAAATGACATTTCCCTGCGTTGCTTGAAAGTTCCTGTCTTCTGTCTTATCTCCAGCCCTTTCAGCCTTTTGACATCATGCTTTTCATAACCAGACCTTTTGTATTTTTCTTGATTTTTTTCTTTAAAGACAACGTTCCTCAAAATATAATAAACACGTAAAAAGTGTACTATGGCTGAATGGATTTTTCACAAATTACCTTCATCTTTATAACCAGCATTCAGATGAAGAAACAAAACATGAAGCTGTCCTTACATCCCTGTTCAATGACTTTCCCTACCAAGACCAACTATTTCCTTGCAGCATAGAATAGTTTTGCGTGTTTGTGAATTTTTTTTGAATGGAATTAGACACTGTGTACTCCTTTTTTTGTCTGGCTTCTTTCACTCAACACTATGTTTATGAAATTCACCCATTTGATTGCATATAGTTCCAGTTTGTTCATTCGCATTGTTTTATAGAAGTTCATTATCTGATGATAGTACAAATTATATTTCCACTCAGCTGTTGATAAAGATTTGTTTAGTTTGTAGCCTTTTGTGTTTACAAATAGTACTTACATGAACATTTTTTGTGCATGTTTCCTGGTAAATGTGAATTCATTTCTATTGAATATATATCTAGAGGTGGAATTGCTGGATTATAAGGATTGCATATATTAAATTTTACTAGTCATTGTCAAATAGTTTTCCAAAGTGACTGTGTCAATATACACACCACTAGCAATGTATGAGAATTATGGTTGTACACCATAAGCACTTAACTTGATAAGTATTTTCTTTTTTTTCTCTTTCTCCCTCTTCCTCTCTGTTAGTTTATCCACGCTGATGGGAATATAATTGCATGACATTATGGTCTTTGCATTTACCTAATGTCTAAGGAGGTTGAGAACACTTTGTGTTTTTTCTTTTTTCTTTTGGCCATTTTAATATAGTGGTGTGAATTGCCTGAACAAGTTTTGATTTTTTTTATTGGCTTAGAGAAATTCTTTATATACTACACATACAAGTCCATTGTCAGATATCATAAATATCTTCTTCCATTCTACAGTATGCCTTTTTCTCTCTATTATTGGAGGTCCTTAATTATAATATTTTTGATTCATCAAGGGTTTTTAAAAATTATTTATGGTTATTTATTTTCATTTCCTGTTTAAGAAACTTTTGCCTTCTCCAAGGTCCTGAAGATATTTTTCTATGTTTTCTTCTAAAAGCTAATTGTTCTGCCTTTCTTATTTAGATCTGCAATGAATTTGGAATTAATTTTGGTATGTGGTGTGAAGTTTAAATCAAGATTCAGTTCTCCCAAATAGAGATCCAATTGACAGTACATTTGTTTAAAAAAAATTAATCCTCATTGCACTGAAGTGTCATCTTTGCCATGGTATCCATACATGTGTGTGATTGCTCTCTTTGAAAGTACAACTAGAGGTAAATGAGGAGTACATAGTGGCTTGGTAGGGGCATGAATATCTGCGTGTGTGTGTGTGTGTGTGTGTGTGTGCATGTTTTAGTTCTATGGAAGTATGATTTACACATGATAAAATTTACTGATTTTAGATGTACAGGTTGATAACTGTTTGAATTCATACGACCTTTGTCAAATTCAAGATTTAGAGAAGTTCTGTCACTCTAAAAAGTTTCCTCATACCCTTTTGTAGTCAACTCTTTCTTGACTCCCAGCCACAGGCAAACACTGATCTGCTTTCTGTCACTATAATTTTGCATTTGCAACAATTTCATATAAATAGGTTCACATTGTATGAAGTCTTTTGTATTTGACATCTTTCTCTTAGCATAATGTTTCTTAGATTTATCCCTGTTGTTGTATCTATTAATATTTTGTTCATTTGTATTGCTGAGTAGTATATCATAGTGTGAATATACTACAATTTGTTTATCCATTTACTGGTTGATGGGCAATTGAGATGCTTCCAGTTTTGCACTATTATGAACAATGCTGCTAGAAACATAAATAGATAATTCTTTTTGTGCATATATGTTTTCATGAGTTTCTCAGGTAATGGCTCTAGTGAAGCACTGTGTAATAAAATGTGCTGTTATGATGGAAACATTTCTATATCCACACTGTACACTATCATAGCCACTAGCACATGTGACTATTTAGAGTTTGAAATGTGGCTAATATGACTGAGAACCTTAATTTTTTTATTTTACTTAATTTTAATTACTTTTAATTTAAATATAAATAGCCCCATGTGGCTGGTGGCTATTGTGTTGTGCAATGCCATGAATGGGATGCTAGGTCAAATGATAAACATATGTTTAATTTTATAGTATGCTAACATAGTATTCTTCAAAGTGATTGTGCCATATGACATTTCTACTGGCAATGCTTGATAGTTCTATTTGCTCCACATTCTTGCCAACACTTGGTAATGTTGGTCTTTTCAGCTTTAACTATTCTAGTTGGTGGTTTTAAAATGTATTTCCCTAATGACTGGTGTTTTATGGTATATTTTCCTATGTTTAATGGCCATATTTTTATCTTCTTTTGAACTCTCTGTAAAAATATGTTACCTATTTGGGGGGCTCATTTGTCTTATTATGCACTTATAAGATTTCTTTATGTAGTCTGGATACAAGCCCATTGTCAGATTTATGTTTGGCAAATATTTTCTCCCAAATGTAGCTTGTTTTTAGAAAATGGAAATGTGTCTTTTGGAGAGAGTGATGGTAAATTTTATGTGTCAACTTGATTGTGACACAGTGCCCAGATATTTGGTAAAACATTATTCAGGGTGTTTCTGTGCAAATATTTTTTGCATTAGATTAACCTTTAAACGAGTGGACTTTGAGTAAGCAGATTATCCTCTCTAATGTGAGTGGGCCCCATACAATTAGTTGAAGGCCTTAATAGACCAAAGAATGACCTTTCTTGAGTGAATTAATCAGGGTTCTCCGGAGAAACAGAATGAATGGGATAGATAGGTAGGCAGGAGAGGACACTGATTATAAGAATTGGCTCACATGGTTTTAGAGGCCAAGAAGTCCCTTAATTTGCTGTCTGCAAGCTGGAAAATCAGGAAAGCCAGTGGTCTAAGTCTCAGTCTGAGTCCAAAAGCCCCAAAACTGCAAACACCTATGTCTGTGGGCAGAAGAAGATGGATGTCCCAGCTCAAGCAGAGAGGGTGAATTCCTTCTTCCGTACTTTTGTTCTTTTTGGGCCCTCAATGGCTTGGATGACACCCACTCACATTGTTGAGGGTGAGTCTTACTTACTCAGTCTACTGATTCAAATGCTGATCTCTTCTGGAAATACCCTTATAGATACATCCAGAAATAATTTTTTACCAGGTATCTGGGCATCCCTTAGCCCAGTCATGTTGACATATAAAATTTGTCATCACACTGAACAGGGAGAAATTCTGTCAGAAGACTGTCTTGGGGCTTGAACAACAACTTTTCTCTGGGTCTCCAGCCTGCTGGCCTACCCTGCAAATTTTGAATTGACCAAGTCTCCATAATTGCATGAACCAATTTCTTAAAATAAATCTCTCTCTCCGCCTCCCCCCACACAACCATATATCCTGTTGGTTCTGTTTCTCTAGAGAACCCTGACTAATACAAAGAGTGTATGTTTTTAATTTTGCTTAAGTTCATTTTATTCATTGCTTTAATGTTCTATAGATTGTATTTTTGTGTTCTGTTTGAGAAATCTTTCCTTACTCAAAGTCACAAAGATTTTCTCTTTTCTAAAGTTTTATGGTTTTAGCTCTCATATTTAGGTTTATGATTCATTTTAAATTAAGTTTTATTTCCAGCATGAGGTTAGGGTTTATGTTATTATTTTTTCCTCGTAGATACCCCGTTGTTCTAATACCATTTGTTGTAAAGGCTATATTCATCCCATTTAATTATATGTATGCCTTTTAGCAAATCAATTGACCATGTAAGTATGGGTTTATTTAGATTCTTTATTCTGTGCCATTGATCTATGTATCTCCCCTGAGGCCAATACCACCCCCACACTATCTTGATTATTGTAGCTATATAATAACTCCAAAATTAGGGAGTGTAAGTTCTTCAAACATGGTCTTCTTTTTTCTTTAGCAGTTTTGGGTCCTTTGCATTTGCATATAAATTTTAAAGTCAGCTTACCAATTCCTTTTATTTTTTTAAATTTATTTTATTTTTTTGAGACAAGGTCTTGCTCTGTTGCCTGGGATAGAGTGCAGGGGTGACATCATAGCTCACTACAAACTCAAACTCCTGGGCTCCAGAGATCCTTCTGCCTCAGCCTCTTGAGTAGCTGGGACTACAGGTATGTGGCACCATGCCCACCTAATTCTTGTATTTTTTGTAGAGACAAGGTCACTGTGGTGCTCAGGCTGGTTTTGAACTCCTGGCCTCAAGAAATCCTCCCACCTCAGCCTCACAAAGTGCTGGGATTACAGGCGTGAGCCACTGTCCCTGGCCCTCCTATTTCTTTTAAAATAAAATTCTGTTAGTATTTTAATTGGAATTGCATTGAGTCTATAGCTCAATTTGGGGAGAATTGCCATTTTAACAATATTGAGTGTTCTAACACATACAATTTTTTTTGTAGTTTTCAGTGTATTTATCTTGCATTTTTCAATTATTTTTTCTAAGTATTTTGATGCTATTGTAAAAGGAATCATTTATAATTTTATTTTCTAATTGTTCATTGTTAATATATGCAGATACAAATTATTTTTTATATTGATCTTATATCCTATGATCTTGCTAAGTTTACTTTTCAATTATAGTATTTTTAATTATAATATTTATTTTTGGTAGTTTCCTTAAGGTTTTGTAGATATTTAAGCACATCACTGCAAGTTAAGGGTTTTACTTCTTCCTTCCAAATCTTTATGGCTTTTATTTATTTTTCTTCCCTTACTGCATTGGTTAGGACCTTCAGTACAATTTTGATAGAAGTTTTGAAAGCAGACATTCTTGCCCTGATCCTTATCTTAAGTAGAAAGGACCAAGCCTTTTAGTTTAGAGTATGATGTTGTAGTTTTTATCATATATGACTTTAATCAGGTTTAGGGAATTCTCTTGTATTCCTAGTTTACTAAGAGGTTTTATCATGAATGGGAGTTGAATTTTGTTAAGTGTTTTTTTTGGCATCTGTTGTAATGTTTAAATTATTTTTCTATTATTCCATTAATATGGTGGATTACATTGATTAATTTTAAATGTTAAAATACCCTTAATTTCTGAAATAAATCTCACATTGTATGATGCTTAATTTTAGGTGTCAACTTGACTGGATTAAGAGATACCCAGATGGCTGGTAAAACATTATTTCTGGGGTATGTGTGTTAGGGTGTTTCTGGAAGAGATTGGCATTTGAATCAGTGTAGTAAGAAGGAAAAGCTGCTTTCAATGTGGGCAGGTACCATTCAATCAGCTGAAAGCCTGGCTAGAACAAAATTACAGAGGAAAGGAGAATTCACTTTTTCTTTCTTTTGGATCTGGGACACTTTTCTTCTCCTTCCCTTGAACATCAGAACTCCAGGTTCTCTGGCCTTTGGACTCTAGACTTGCATCAGCGCTCCTTCCCCCTTAGGTTCTCAGACCTTTGGCCTTTCTGGTCTGAGGCCTTCAGACTTAAATTGAGCAGGCTACTGGCTTCCCTGGTTCGCCAACTTGCTGACAGCCTATTATTTACTTCTTACCCTCCATAACCATGAGAGCCAATTCCCCTAATAAATCCCCTCTCATATATCTAGCTATACCTTATCTATATTCTGTTGGTTCTGTCTTTCCAGAGAAACCTGGGACATGGTAATGAGATATTGTTTTTTTACATCTTGCTGTTTTCAATTTCTAAAATTTTGTTATACATTTTTGTATCTGAATAACCAAATCATCTGCAAATTTGTTTTCTTAAGACATCTTTGACTAGTTTTGTTATCATAGTAGTAATGGCCTCATAAAATTAGGTGTGAAGCGGTTCCTACTCCATTTTCTTAAGGCGTTTGTATTAGATTGGTAATAATTCTGCCTCAAATACTTGAAAAAATACACCAGTGTAGACATGTCAAAATTTGCTTGGTGAAAAGTTTTCCATTTTTAATTGAATTTCTTTAATTTATATAGAGTTTTTGAGTTTTCCATTTTTTGGGTACAGAGTTAGTATTGGTAATTTTTTACTTTTGAGAAATGAGTCCACTGCATGTAGGTTGTCAAATTTATTGGAAATAAGTTGTTCATAATACTCCCTTATTATTACTTTAATGTACTTAGGATAGGTAATGTCCCTTCTTATTCTTAACATTGTCAATTTTTTTCTTTTTTCTTTTTCTTTGTTGATTAATCTAGCTAGAAGCTTATCAGTTTTAGTGATATTGTCAAAGAACTAGCTTTTGGTATCATTGATTTTCTCTATTGTTTTTCTATTTTAGTGAATCCTGCTCTTTTATTTTTATTTTATCCTTCCTTCAACTTACTTTGATTGTAGTTTGATGATCTTTATCTAGCTTTTTAAGGTGGGAATTCAGATAATTAGTTTTCATTTTTTTTCCCTTGTGCTCCCTCCTTTGGTATTGGTGGGAGACTCAAACTTCACAAGTTATTGTCTGAGCATAAGAGCTCTCAGGCCAGCCCTACTCAGTAACTACAATAAAAACTCAGGCCAACAATTTGAACCTGCCACAGAGGTCTGCTCTGCTTTCCCCAGAGACTTCAATTATGTGAGTAATGGACCTTTTCATATCCTTTTGGTGTATGTGCACAAGTGGCATTGTCTTGACATCTGAACCAAATTTTGGGTGACAGTTCATCTGCTTCTGCAGGTGACCATAACAGATATAAATTTAGCCACTGCAGCTTTCCTGTGCTTGCTACTTGCATGATGGATGTTTTTCATGTTTTTACTTTCATCTTAGATCCCTTTATATTTAAAGTATGACTCTTGCAGACATCTTATAGTTGGAACTAGTTTTTAAATTTATTCTGACAACCTCCACCTTTTAGCTGTTGTCTGTTAACATATAATGTAATTTTTCATATACTTGGCATTAAGTCTATCATTTTATTATTTGGTGTCTACTTATCTCTTCTGGTTTTTGTCCCTCAGTTTCTCCTTTACTGACTTTTGTCAGATTACTTGACTATTTTTAGAATTCCATTTTAATTTTTCTATTGACCTTTTAGCTAGACTTCTGTGTGTGTGTGTGTGTGTGTTTAATGGTTGTTCTACAGAAAGAAATACATGCCTTTAACTTTTTACAGTCTAACTATTGTTAATATTGTACCATTTTATATAAAATATAAAAACCTTGCAACCACATGGGTTCATATCCTTCCCTAATATTTCATGTTATAATTTTATATGTATCACATCTGCATACTATAGATTATAAACCCCATAAGAAAATGCTGTGATTTTTGCTTGAAATTTATAAGATTTATATAGAAATGAAGAGGAATAAAAAAGAAAAACATTTCTTTGCTTTTATTTTCATTTATCATTTCTAACATTCTTCATTCTATTGTGTCAGTTTGAGTTTCTGTCTGGTATCATTTCTATGCAGCCTAAAGAACTTCACTTATCATCCCTTAAGAAGCAGATCTGCTGACAAAGAATACTTTCAGTTTTCTTTTATCTGAAAATTTCTTTATTTTTCCTCCAATTTTGAAGAATATTTTCACTGGATATAGAATTCTGGGAAGATTTTTTTTTCTTTTAGCACTTTATAGTTATTGTTCTACTGTCTTCTGACCCCCATGGCTTTTTACAAAAAGTAAGCTAAAATTTGCTCAATGTTTCCCTGTTTGTAACATCTCATTTTTCCTTGCTGCTTTTAAGATTTACCCTTTAGTTTGGCTTTTGACAGTTGGCTAACGAGAAAAATCTGAGAAGCCAAGCAGATTCAGCCACTGCAGATGGAACAGAAAGGGAAGACCGCAGAGAGGTGTATGGTTGTCTCGGTGCAGCTACTTCCCCTGTGGGTACACACCCAAGGGTCTGGTGGAGGGTCTCCGGGGCTGCTCTTGTTCCATAGGCCTAGAGGGTGGAAGATAAAATGGATGTGAAACAGAGGAGAGAGAATAATCTGGAACTGCTGGAGACCTTTGATTTGTTTGTCAACACATCAGGTCCACTATGACTTTCTGAGAGCAATGACTTCCATCCTCTAAATATCACTGAAGATTAATGAGAAGCAATGACAGTATTCAAGCACACGTGAAGATATTGTTTTCAAGATATTGCTCTGGTTTAATTGTGAAGAATGGCTTCAGGGCGGGGGCAGGAGAGCTACATCACCCCTGGGGAGGCAAAAGCTGACAATAGTGATGACAAGCATTGCAACAGTGTAGATGGAATGAAGACTATGTAATCAAGGCATACGCGGAAGGTAGAGTCAAAAGAACTTTCCAGTAGATTAAATATTAAGGAAAAATAGGAGAGATGAGTTGAGGATGATTCAAGAATAAATGGGTGCAAAGGGAACACTTGAACACTGTTGGTGAGAGTGTAAACTAATACAACCACTGTGGAAAACAGTATGGAGATTCCTCAAAGAACTGAAAGTAGACCTACCATTTGATCCAGCAATCCCACTACTGGGTATTTGCCCAAAGGAAAAGACGTCATTTTATAAAAAATACACCTGCACCCGAATGTTTATCACAGCACAATTCACAATTGCAAAGATACGGAATCAACCTAAGTGCCCATCAACTGACGAGTGGATAAGGAAAATGCGGTGTGTGTATATATATACACACACACACATACCATGGAGCACTACTCAGCCATAAAGAGGGATGAAATAATGTCTTTTGCAGCAACTTGGATGGAACTGGAGACCATTATCCTAAGAGAAGTATCTCAGGAATGGAAAAACAAACACCACATGTTCTCACTTACAAGTGGGAGCTAAACAAGGGATATACATACAGTCATAAAGCAAAGTAATGGACATTGAAAACTAAGAAGTGAGGATGGTGGGTGGAGGGCGAGGGATAAAAACCTACCTATTGGGCATAATGCACACTATTCTGGTGACGGGTACCCTGTAAGCTCTGACTTCAGCATTATACAATTTATCCATGTAAAAAAACCTCTTATACCTCCTAAATCTACTAAAATAAAAAAATAGGACAAATGGGTAGGTGGTAGATACGGGAACACTGAAAATAGAGCTGGTTGGGAAACAGGGTAGAGGGAAAATTGATTGGAGGACATATATTAAATACTTTAGGTTCTTATGTCATATTCACATGGAAATGCACATTAGGCAGTTACCTGTATGCTCCAGGACCTCAGGGCACTATACTAAGATGGAGACTGAGATTTGGCAGCCAACACAAACTGATGGTAATAGAAAATATTTATAGACAAAATATCCCAGAAGAGGGAAAAGGACAAAAGTTCAGGATAAAAATATGAGATCAGAACAAGTGTTCACTAATAGGCCTGGGATGGAGAGTAATCTTTTGTATTATACAACAGCATATACTTATTATTGGTGATGGTAAAGATTTTGAAGTCATACTTGTTTCATGGAATCCTTGCTGTGTTACAGAACATGATGCAATGTGGACGCTCACCTTTTATTAGCTTTATGTTGTCCCGCTTTTTATTTTGTTCCAATAAAAATTATGTAAAGCATCTTACGAATAAACTATTAATATATGATGCATGTTTCACTACTCTACATGACCATCAACTTAACACACAGGCAAGTGACCTGTCAAGATATCTCTCTGGGTGTTTCTAATTACATGGATTTTATTTATGATACAAATTGTACTTGACAGCTTTTCCCCAATTGCAGTCTTACTTTAAATTGCTACTATTTTAGCAGTGGAAAGGAGATACAGAATTAAAAAAAAAAGAACAAATGACTAGCTGCTTAGACAGCTATGGATTTTAACTTCCACATGCTCGTAGTTTAGATGGTAAACATTTAACCACCATGTCCAGTTAGATACTTATTAAACACAAATAATCTTCCTTGAACATTTAAAGATTGAGTTGTTTTGATTCATACTTCCTTGAAACAAAGGTGATTTCAGACTTTATAAAGTCTGGCAACTGCCAGTGATTGTCCTTTAGGCAACTGTTTAAGATTTTCATTTCTATCTTGAGTATTGTAATTAAAGTTCAAACTTTAAAGATAAGCAATTATCAGGATTCACCAAATTAAAGATTCAGTTGTCTCTCTGGAGAATTATTCTTCTGGGAATTTTGCTGTCCTGTGATACTCTATCTTTTCTCTCTTTAATAATAATCATTTTATAATAAAAAAAGGTCTCAAATGCAACTATCCGATGGCTTTTTCTGCCTCTGTAGAATCCTTTATGTAAAAAATGATATTCATAGAAATTAATTCAGATACAATGTGGAATAATTACATTTAAGTAACACATTTTCACTGGCAAAATCATTAGAAAGGGTATAACTGAACTTAGCACTTGTTACAATACAAAATGCTATAATAATGAAAATGTGTGTAAATTGCAAGTCTTTATCATCTGTAGTCTTGTGTAGGTAAGGCAGTTGTCTTTATTTTCCTATGAATGTAACACCCAGTTGATGCTTTTTATTTTATTGTGTAAATTCTGTGAGTTAGCATATGATAGAAACAAAGTGCTTTTGTTCAGCGTGTTTTGCTTGGTTTGCATATTGCTTTACTGAAAAAAAAGTATGCTTTTATACAGGTGATATTCTTTCCAGGTCACTAATGACCCATACAACCCATACCAGATTCTTCATTTAACTCACTGACCTTCATCTTTTTTCAGCATTTGGATTTGTAATTTTTGCAATGATTTCCTTATGTGGGACTTTATCAGTGGCTGTTTCTTTTCAAAATTAGTTATTATGCACACAAATCCTATTAACAGGGCCTCTTTCTGAATGCTTTAGTTAATATGGGTTATGCTAAGCTAATGTCATGTGTAGCAAACCCACCAGGAAGAGACCTGGCTAATTTCACAATCTTTAAAGAGAAGCGCTTATTAGCGTGTACACTCCATGTATGAAAATTTTTATTGAAATCATTATTTGGACTAACCTCAATCCAGCCTTTTCGATCATAGTCACAAACAATTGTCATAAATAAAAGAATAAATTGAAAATACCTCTATACTTAGGTAGGTGTTGACGTTGGAATGAGAATTTTATATAGTTTATTTTATGGCTCATGTAATTTTGTACTATTTATAAATAACATAGAGATAGGCCTACCTTAACACAATGTTCCTTATTAGTAATTGGCCCACTGTGGCTCAAGGGGTACTCTATAGTGGTTTGATTCTACTTTATTTTGACATCCAAATACAACTGATCCTCTCTGGGCTGCCCCACATTAACCTGTGCCTTTGTTAAACTGGGCCAGTATTATCTCTTCTTGGTAAAGACAACTTTACTTATTGGTTGCAGAAATTTCTCATGCTCTGCATACATAGTTACTGGAAGTTAAGGTTTTTCAATGTTGCTTCCTCTTTAATTAGGTCATTTCAAAGCCATTGTAAAATCCCTGAAGCCATTTACACCCTACTAGAAGTGTTTCTCTCTGTGGGCTTTACTATATTGCGTTCTTCTTAACCCTGATCTTCCCCTCCTGCTGCTGCTGTGTTCAGATCCTGGCAGTGAGTGAAATTTAAATTTACTCTTCTTGCAGGAAAAATAAATTCAGTTAAAGTTAAAGCTGAAAAAGAGCCCCCTATTGAGAAACAACATAGATTCTATGGCACATTCTAATATTCATAGTGGCTCTAGCCATTTGGGGTTTATTCCCATCTGGAATTACATTTCAATTATTGTGTTTGAGATACCTTTAAAGTAGTTTTTAAATATATTATTCAACAACTGTATCTGAAGTGTCAGGTACTACTTCCATTAGGTGTGATTTATTTAGTAGTAAGATAAAAACAATTTTCAAACTCAGAAAATCTAACTCTGTTTGGAGATAACATATGGTAGGGCTAAAGAGAAATGTGACAAATTGAAGTTGGATTTGGCTTATTTGGTGTATCTTCTTGAGATATATATTTTAATTATTACAAATACGGTCTGTAGCCCTCCTTGTCTACACTTGCTCTGGGTCACTCAGATATTGAGGGTGGGCCTGGCGATGAGTCAGGAGCAGGGTGTGAGGGTGTGAATTCCCCAGTGGGACTGGCAAGCTATAGAAGTCAGAAATGAGAAACAAGATCAGCAGCAGTGGAACAAACCACACCTAGTTATCACTTTGGGTTCAGATCTGACAAATCAGAACTGGTCAGTGAGGTCATGGGTGAGTGAAGGGCAGGTGTAAAATCTGTGTTTGGTCCCACCAAAAGAAGGTGGACGATTGGAGTCTGGCTCTCAATTGCTGCTTTTGAACTATGTCGCTTAGGGTTGCCCAATATCACTGCAAACAAACTTGGCTTGAAAAAGTGATTGTCTGGTTTTCCCAGGCTCTTAATCACATGTCAGTTTGTCTAAATTTCCAGTGAGGTCCTCCCTGGGCTCTCCTCTTGTGGGCAAAGGTAGAGGCTTCCCCTAGTGCAAATAGCAGCTGGGAGCATGTTAATTCCTTGGGGGTTAAGGCACACATCATGGCCTTCTAGACATAGATTCTACCCACAGAATTATGTAGCAAATATACACCAACCCTTTTTGAATAGTAAACTAACTATCGTAGTAAACAAATATTATAAATGAGAGCTAAGACCCTACTCTGTGAATTCAGACAGACAAATTCCAGTGATGTTTTTTCCACACGCTGTTATGTGGCTTAGGGCAAGTGACTTAATCATTTTGAGTCTTAAAATTATTATCTCTGGGAGAATTTTCCAGACTCCTAAACTTGATTAGGTGATCTTTGTGTCTGTTTTTGTGATACATCCTGCTAACAGGTTCATGACACGCAAAGCCATTACAATAACAACAAAAAAACCAAACACATTTAAAACAATAACAACTTGTAAAACTTGTTTCTTCACTACTGACAGATGTGAACCCCAAGAGGCCGAGAGACTGCATCCATGCTATTCACCACAGGACTCTTAGAAGGTAGCACCATGCTCAGTATGTAGAACTTTTTAGTTAACTGACTACCTGAGAGACTGAATAAATGAAGCCTGTTTCCTTGTCTTTGAATTGGAGATAATAAAATACTTACCTAAAAGACTAGTTATGGGAATCAGTGAAGGAATATGTCAAGCATTTAACATAGTTCCTGTCTCGTAGTAAAGGTTGGATATGTAGTAATTATCTTCCTTTGTGTGAATAAATTACATAAGTGGAAAACATACTTTTACTGTATTTATAAAGTATTTTTTAAAAATCTTATTTATTTTATAGAAATATTTTTGGGATGTGCTCTCTTAAACAGTGATCTAACTAATGCCTGTCTCAAACTTCTACCTATCTGGATTTGACAATTACACTAGCTGAAGTGAACAACACATTATTTTTTCTGCTAATGCTGCATTCTCTGAACTAGTTTAGAAACATAGACTTGGAATAGGAATATTCTCTTCATAACAGAATCTATTATTTATCTCTCAGTTTCTGTCACCCTGATATATTTTTCCATCCCCCAGGCAGAATACCCTTCATTTTAAAGGATAGCTTCACATTCCCTACAGACAAAATCCATTAAAAAACAGCTTATTCCTTCCCTCCTTTGTTTAAATACAGTGCACAGAGCTTAATCCATAACACAATTTTTCATTTTAACAGAAAAGCATTAACATTTTATAAAAATAGTTGTGTCATATAGAAGAAACCCTATCAAAAGAATGGCATTGTAAATAGCATTTATAACACCAAAGACATAGAGAGTCGGGAAATTTTGGCCTGTTGAACTTGGTGCTCCATCTCTGTCCATGGCATTGAACCCTGTGTTGAAGAGCTTTGGCATAAACTCACATTTGGAGTTGTTTCTAAATCAGCTTACTTTTCTGAGATGGTCTATTGTGTGTGTGTGTTTTGGGGGGTGTAGGGTGAGTTTTTTCCTCCTATAAACTTAAATTTGACATTATTTACATTTTTATGCCATTTAAGAATCTTTTCTTGCCTCTTTCAGGGATTGAGCTGTAATAATTTCACTACCTATTAGTGTTTTTATGCTTTCCTTTTGGTTAGTGAATATTTTTTAGACTCAGGATTAAAGAATGTCTCTTTATTTGAAACATTTCAGAAATTTCTTATGTGAGTCTATGTTAACACTATTTATAATTTTTATAAATATCATTGTTATTTCCTTGTACATTTTCTCCTTGCAGACAGAAAAGTTTTTGTTATCGTGGTCTTTTTTTCAGTGCAGCAAAAATTCTGATACTTTGTGATTTTAGGCTTTTTCTTTGCATGTCTGCTGGGTCCATTGAAGTTTTGTGGATGCTGGCAATCAGTATGGCTTACGATATTCTATTTCCAAAGATAAATTGGACAATGAATTGCTCTTATATCTTTCTTTGTAAGAGCATTCTGAGTGATGAGTAATTTGCTTAGACTGGCTGCTGTATTCTTTATTTAGAGAACAAACGTTTGTACTGTGATCAATTGGCCTCAGCAATTTCTGGGCTATGGAGTATACCACAGGAATTACTCTTCAGGTGTGTTTGTACTTAAGCTAGTCTAGTTGGTACCTTAATATAGGGACATTTACTGAAAAAGAGGGTAGAATTGAATTTGGGTGTCTACTAACTCTCTTTACCTTCTGTTCAAAGTTCTCGTCATTTGATGTCAACAGTGAAGGGCTCTACACATGCTCTTTCAGACCAAGTGCCTGCATAATAGTGATGTTATGATTAGCAATTAGCTCATTACAACTAAACACTGGGATTTCAAAGCGATTTTATATATACCTATGTTTTTGTATGAGACCATGTATAGATATGTTCCATTTTTTCTTAAATTGATCCTGGGTTGGGGTGGTAGTACTTAAAATCAAATGATGCATAAAAGCTTCTAGCCTGACCCCAGGATTTTAGAGGTGAAAAGACATAGGCCCTGACAGATGCCATGAGGTGTCTATAGTTACTCTGGTGGTTAATGTAAACCTGGGACTAGAGTCATTGATACTGTGGTGACATTGTAGGTTTGAACTAGTATCACTTTGGGCCTAAAAGTTAAAACATTGCTTGAAGAAAGTAATATCCCCACTTTAAAAGATTGTAAATTGTTTTATCCCTCTTAATTAAGGAGCCTATTAATATTCAGATAGGAGGTAAAGCTGGTAGTAGTCTGAAGTGTTTTTTCCTCAATGAAATGTCATTTACTTTTGTTTGTTGTTTTTACTTTTAAAAACAGATTTCATAACTGCTCAAAAAGCATAAAAATGGAGATCCTTTTATTGATTTTAATGCAGGCTTACTCTGAGTTTAAAGAAAATTTAATTGTTTAGTATTCAGAAAACATACTTAAAATGAATATATATATGTATGTAGACAGAGATATATACACATATATACACATACACATACATATGTATCTCATAGATATGTCTATGTATATATATGAGTTGTTGCTAGGTAGAAAGTATAATTTCCTTCAGTTTTTATGATACCATTTTCTGCCTTTATTCTCAGAAATTTAAATTAAAGCTCATGATATATTACAAATTATATTGAATTAAAAAGAGAAATATTTTAAGTCACTTGTTGCTAATATTTATTTTAGATTTGAAAATAGTCTCATTTTATTAATTAATGTTTTCTCTAGAGCTTCATGAAAATTGATCTCTAAATAGCATTCAAAATAACATAGGAAAACAATGTAGTCTTTTTATTGTACTTCCTTAAAAATATTATAAGCTATCTTTTCCCCAAGGTATTAATAATTGGAACTGGAAGAGGCAAGAAAGAACATTTTCTAAATTTTAAAATTTTGATAATTTTTTAATGGATCTCTTATGACCAAGTGTCTACACATATCTGTGCAGTGCTTAAACTTTGATGTATTTCCATTGATTTACTCTGGAATTGACATTCTTATTTACAGGTATTTATACATTAATTAAGATAAAGCTGAAAATAATGTTTCAACTCAATTAGAAACACTCATAATTTTTATTTAATTTCCTCATGCTTGATTTTATTCATTTCCATTTTCTGCTTTTTATTGTTATGATGTGACATCTTTTTATACTCAACTTGATTGTTATCACCTCAGGATAGCCTTCACTGTGTGTATAATATACGATTGAACATCTTCATACCAGGAGTATTTTACATGTTATTTCTACTGCATACTTTAAAACTACAGTGTTAAAATCACTTTAAGACTGAGGAAACGGAGACTCCCTTTTCCTTAACTGCATAGTTATTAAGTGGCAATTCTAGGTTTTAACTCTGTGTCTGGAAAAGATGAAGATGTTTAACTATCATCATCATGACTATAAAAAAAACACACAGTCTAATCATTACCCAGGTCTGCATTAGTTAAATTTTTCTAGATTTAATTTCTAGTTTAATTTTATTATATTTTTAAAATTTTTCATCTCTTAAAAGTGAAAAGAAAGTGGAAAAGAAAATATTTTTGAGGGCTAAGATTCTATAATACATAGATCCCTATTCATCCACTTCATATTCCCAAGATCTTTTATCATCTCAAATTTAGTACTACTTCCACTTTTTATTCAATCTCATAATTTGTGTGTGTTTGTGTAAGAACCAACAAATGAAACAGCATTAAGTTTAAAACCAGTGCCTACTTATTTAGATCTATGTAAGAGGTGTAAAAAAGATTTGAAGAAGTAGAATGTGATAGGAAAGAAAATATAAAGAATCTTTGTTATACAAATCAAATGAGAACAACCATGCTATTTTACACTATGAAACTAGTACAGTAATCTGAATGAATGTAAAAACAGACTTATATTTTTATTAGGAAAATTTACTTCCATTATCTTCAAATACATCGGTGAGCTTTTAATAGTTTATTACAGTATTATCAAGTAGAGGAGCTTTCTTCTCAAATTGAACTCCATTGGAGATTTTGTGAAATGGGTCCCATATTGATTTTGCCAAATAAAAAATGATTCCCAATAATGAAAGTATTCAGAAACCACTTTGATTTCCTATGCTGTGTTGTTAGCTCAATGTTTTGGTGATTAAAGAAAGTGAATTATAAAACACAAGATAGCTCATTAAATTTAGAGTTCCTGAGAAGAAATCAACAAAAAGAAATATACACAAATGTTCATTCATTTTTTTGCATTTAAAAGAATGATGTACAATTACAAAGAATAAAATGCAGAGACTATACATGTACAATTTGATGAGTTTGGCAAATAATTACACTTGTTCCATCAATTCCTTAATTAAGATATAGAACACTGATGTCACAACAGAAATCCTTCATTCTTTATTCTGAACAATCCCCTTTGCCTTGAAAACCAATAACTACTCTAATTCTTACTCATGTGGATTTCTTGTGCCATCTAGACCTTCATAAATGGAATCATATAGCATGTTCATGTTTGTACCTGAATTCTTTTACTCAATGCAATGGTTTTGAGATTCATCTATGCTATTGCATGCATCATTAATTAATTTCTTTTTCCCTATGAGTAGCAGTTCATTTTATGAATATACCACAGTATCAATTCCATAATTTGACACTGTTTTAGTACTAAACAATTATTTGAAAAAAAAAATTTAAATTTATGCTTATAATAGCTGCTTTGATGTCTTTGACAGCTAAATTCACCTTCTGAAACTATTCAATGTCTATCCCTATTGGCTGCTTTCTTACCTGGGTGTGGTTCGTATTTTTCTCTTATTTCCAAATCTTGTGATTTTGGGGTGAAGACCAGATACTGTTGATAATATATTGTAGGAAGTCTGGAATCTGTTTTGCTGGTTTGAGGATTATAGTTATTTGGTTCTAGGAGGCAGTTATCTTGGACTCCACCTGTGAAATTTATCTCCCCTGCAGTGTACAGCAGCTATTCCAGTTACTATTGCTGTGTAACAAATTATCCTAAAACTAAATGGCTTAAAATAATCATTTTACTATGATTATGGTTGCTGTAAGTTAGCAATTTGAGGAGATCAAGCTAGGATGGCTTGTTTCTGCTCCACTGGGATTGGTTCTTCATCTGTGACAATTCAAAGATTGCAGTGACTTGTTTGCTAAAGGCTGGATTCAGTAAAGGACTATTTATTGCACCTTGGCTGGGATAACTCAAACACTTCAATTATTGATTAAATACCTACACCTTGGCTCTCCATGTGGCTTGGATTTCTCACACCATAGAAGTCTCAGGGTGGTGAGACTTTATTTTGTGATTTAAACTTCCAAAATTGAGTGACCCAGCCAACATGGCAGAGCTGCATGTCTTTTCTATCTCAGCTTCAGAAGTCATGCAGCATCACTGCCACCACATTCTATTCAAAATGAGGCATAAGTCTGCCAAGATTCAAGCAGAGAGGGCATGCTCCCTCCCTCTGGATGGTGACAGTGTCAAGGTCATATTGTAGGAAAGTATGATATATTGCTAGAGCCATATTTGAAAAAAAATATATAATATGTTAACCATCTTGTCTTATGTATCCTTGAGCATATTTAAAATAGTTATACGGTTGTTTAAAAATCCATGCCTGCTAATTTCAATATCTGAGTTATTTGTAGGTTAGATGTCGTGATTTTCTTTTGTGTTTTTTCTTTTCTCAACATATCTGTATCCTTTGCGTATGTCATTAGGTTTGATAATATCCAGTACTTTGTACGTAGAAAAACAGTGGAGATTGAAGTAGACTACTAATTTGCTTTTATTTTTCCCCCAGTATGTGAGCTTATTCCTATAACTGGCAGATAAAATGAGGTGGCGATCTTTCAGATTTCATTGAATTTTGAGTTTTGGGGGGGCTAGACTGTAGCTTTAAGATCATTGAACTATGGGAGTTCTTTTTGCTTTACAATCTGAAGTTACTTGCTCTTTTCTCAGCAAAATTTAGAGGTGGAAGAGAGGAAAATAATTGCAATGCTAATAAAAAAATATTGTTGGATTTGGGGGTCTTTCAGAACTAATCCATTCCTGCCTATTTCTAGTATTGCCAGTGGCTCGGTCAGTGTCTTCTTTGTCTTTAGCAATCCTATTCTTTTACTGCCCTCCTTTGCTCTCCAAAGTTGCCACAACTTGCTGCTAACCTATGAAGGTCTCCTCTTTCCGGAAATCAGTTCATCAAGATTTTTTTTTTTCTTCCATCCACTGCTCTTTGATAGTCCCATTCATGAGGATTTTAAAAAAATTTTACCTGAAATTTTTTTGGTGTTACCATAAGAGTGGTAGTCTTTTGCATCATCCGATATCTTAATCAGAAGAAAATCCTGTTGACGCAATTTTAATGTGACAAATTTTTAAAGAGTTTAGGTGCAAACCTGCAGAAAGGAAATTTTTTTTTCTTGTCAAACCAGTCCTACCTTCTAAATCTCTAGAAAGTTTATTCTTACTGTTTTAAACAGTAAATAATAGTCTAAAATATTTGTTATTTATTTTTCCCACTAATAAATCAATTGAAATATTTTAAGTAATTATAATATGCTTTTGTACACATATACTCACAGAAATTACATATATACACTATACTATTACTTGGTAATAACATTAAAGATTACAATTTATTTCATAATGTGATTTGCCAGAGCAAAAATAAAATAATATGTGAGCACTTGGGTAGAGGTAAGAGCATGGACTTGGGAATTAGATTCACCTGGACTGAATGAAGGTTCTGCCTCTTAACTGGTTTGGTGATACTAAGCAATTCAAATTCACTAAGTCTTAGTTTTTTTGTGTAAAATCAGCAGTGCCATTCTCCTCCCAGGCTGTCAGGTAGATTAAGTTATAATTAAGTGTAAACTTAAAGCAAATACTAACATATAGGGCACTCAATGAATGTTAGTTTTCTCTTTTCAGTAAATTAAAGGGAGCAAAATATGGGAAATGGAAATTAAACAGGAAGTGGTATAGGTTTAAGAATTTTCTTCTCCCTCTAGATCGTTTTTGCCACTGTTACCCGTGTCCAAGTCCTGGTGACTGTAGACATACCATAAGAAGAAGAATCTACTCTTTCTGTTGCTCCATCCTACAACATTATCTTAAGTGATGTCAGTCCTATGCCCAGAATTCTTCCAAATCAAATATTTATGATGCTTGAACTCTAATGTCTATCCGGTGTTGGACCTTGCCCACTCCACAAGGAGCAGTGCCTCTGTACATTTGAAGAAGAAAGTGAAATTGAATTAAAGGAAAGGTTAACTGGTGGTATCCCAAGTTCCTCACAACATTAAAGACTCTAGTCTTTCATTTCCAAGCCCAGATGCACTAGTTTGTCAGTGCCTAGAGCGAGCAAGCCATGAGAAACTCATTTAGTTAGGAAGGGGAGCTATATAGAGAAATGGATTACTAATAAATTTACAGTGAGAAAACGCTCCCTCTATCATGGGAGCTAGAATGCCCTGCTGCCTCTTGGGCGGTTTGCACATCTTCTTTTGTTATTTATTTTTTCCATTTAAGTGTATTCATAACACTCTTCATAATAGTGTATTCATATTTATAACAAAGCTTAAAATGCTAGTAAGGACAACTGCCCTGTGTTACTTCCTTATTGGCAGACCAAGGAGTGAATATTTTGTCACACCCGAGTTATTATTTTGGCTTGTGTTTTCACAGGCAACTGCATTCTTCCACTATGTTAGTTTCTTCATTTAAATATCAGAGAGTGGGCTCTTTTTTTTGTCATTTAATGGGGTTTGGAGGATAACACATCACTTGCGCATGTTTCACAATAATTTACATAGCACTGCTGCTATTCGACTTCTACACAGCTTCCTATATGATCTCCCTAGGAAAAAGCTTGACACTCTCCAACTACTTTTTCTCTGCCAGAAGGTTAGTGAACTCTCTACCATGCAGATCTGGCAGTGTGACTTGCCTGCTGTAACCTTTTCATTGTTTCCTGTCACCTTTGCCTTTTGTCCATCTCTCCATCCACCCTCATAGATACACATCTATGTGTGTATGCCTTTCCCTCATGAAAACATGTAAAGGTTGTGACAAATGTGTCATTTTCTCTTTGCTTTTGTCCCTTCCATACAATGATTCTTTCCAGTTTGACTGCCCTGGTCTCTTAAGTAGGGGAGCCCTGCTCACCCTTAGGACTCTTTCTAGGGGCTTCTCTGATAGAAAACTCTTCCTGAACACCAGTCCCTGGTGCCTCCTATACCCCAGCTGGATGGGTCTATTATTCCTATGTACTGCTGCGTGTATGTCTATCTCTCTGAGGCAGTCCTGTCTTTGGTATCTGACTCCACAGATAGCTTTTTGAGAGTGTAGAATCCAGCCTTATCCTCTGTGGTAACCCTTCTGTTTTTACAGTGCCTGACTTAGGGTATGCATGTAATAAATGCTTGTCGAAAATGAATAAGTTCTTGGTTAATCATTCAATGCATAAATAAATCATTCGTTGATTTATTTCTCAATAGGAATTTGTTCCCCCTGACCATGATTCTGCTTTTAGAAATATGTCTTATATTCCTTTGATATCTTTGACGGTGCATAGTAGTGTTCGACATATAGTAAATGCTCAATAAATCATTTCTGTTACCTAGATAAATTTGTCACAATCTGCAGTTTTCTTTGTCAATGTTATTTTTGTGGTTGCATATATATGTTTAACTTAAATTATGTTTCTAAGACTAACAATAAAAACATAGACATATCCAAAATGAATACACTGAAAGATTGTGTTCTTGTTTCTGATCCATATGAATACCTGATCGTGTTCTCTATTATTAATTAAGTAGCGGTCATTTTCATAATAAAACTCCCAAATTGCAGTAAATGTTCCACAACCATTTAAATCCTATCTTTATTGCACATATTCTCTTTGTTCAATAGGGAAAAACATCAAATTCATAAGTGATTTTTATTTACAATAAAATTCCCAAGGTAAGTATTTGTCAAGCTTTATATTTTGATGAAAGTCAAGAAATTATGTGGCTTTTGCATGAAATGAAAGCATGCTTGTGAAATTCAAACATACTTTATTAGTAAATTCTAATGGGCTTTAATTAAATATAAAACCCTTAGGAAAGCAACATGTAAATTGTAGACAGCTGATGTTTCTGATACTACAGTAAAAATGGAATAGGACAAAGTAAATAGTGTTAGATGAAAAACTTAAAATCCTGCTTGCCAGGAATGGGCTTCCCTATGATAACTTGCATTAGTTTTCTGTTGCTGCCATAGAAAAGTAACACAGATTTAGCAGATTAAAACAAGATAAACTTGTTATCTTGCAGTTTAAAAGTTTCAGAGTCTGGATGGTTGTGACTGGATCTTCTGCTCAGGGTCTTTGAATGCCAAAATCAAGGTGCGATCTGGGTTGCATCCTCACTAAAGGCTGTAGAGAAGCATTCCTTCTAAGATCATTCAGGTTGTTGGCTGAATTCAGATCCTGGCAGTTGGAGGATGAAGGCACGTTTTCTTTCGTGTTGGTCGTCAGCCAGGGGCTGGGTTTTGCTTTTAGAGGCTGCCCACAATCTTTCTCATGCTTTCCATATGGTGCAGTCTGGCAATGGGCAGTCAAATTTCTCTTATACTTTGAAATTTCTGTCACATCTCTCTTACCTACAGCTGGAGAAAGTTCTCTGCTTTAAAAAGGTCATGTGATCAGATAGGGACCACTTGGATAATTGGAGATAATCTTATTTTAAGGTCCATAAATTTAATTACATCTGCAAATTCCCTTTTACATCATAATGCATCAGTTGATAGGTTCCAGGCAGGGGTGGGGAACCTGAGACCTTGAGGCCACATGTGGCTTTCTAGATCCTTGAGCGTGGCCTTTTGATTTGTTCCGTGAAGTTTGGATTCAGTCAAGGGGCCTCACTTGGGGATCTGGAGGGCCACATATGGCCTTGAGGCCACAGGTTCCCCACCCAATGTGGACATCTTCAGGGGGCCGTTTTTCTTACCAAATAACTTGAGACATTAGAATGCAGAGTAAAAGTCACCATAATCTGAACTCCTCTCTTAAGGCTTGGGAGATTTGGTGATAGAACCTATGGATTATCTTAATAGATTTTTTTAATGGATATACATTTAACTTTAATCTATCATTTTTATTAATATCTTCATTTAAATACTTGGATTTGTGGATTTTTTAATGTAGAAATCAAGAGGTACAATAAATTATATCCAAATATAATTAATTTCAATAGTTACATTTTAATAGATATTACATTTATAATTAACTATAATATTACATTTTAACAAATATAGGTCTAATAGGATGAATCCAAAGTGAACTAAAATATACATCACTGAGATTCTGTTTTGTGTTGACTGGCTTAGCTTTTGGAAGTGCAAATTAATACTGATACGATAAAAGAAAAGTAAATAAAGAGCTAGCACCAAAACAGGGAGAGACAGGGATCCAGTCACTCTGACCCAACAGGAGGCAACAAATCACTGAAAGTTGATTTCTGGCTCTTCTGAAGAATTTGGAGATTCAGAAGAGATGGGATTGTGCAGGAAAATGTCTTTTTGAGACAAAATTTTCTAAGGAAATAAAACCTCAAAGAATATCTCTGAAAGAAACAGTTCATCTGACTTTTCCTCGATACATGTTTTTTATAAGATGTAACTTAAAATGTTTGTCAGTATTTGAATATAGAAAAATGATAAACAAACTAGAGACAGCCACACTGTTCAGTCTTAAGGAAATTGAAGACATAAATGTGGTGAATTTGAGTCTTAATTTGATGAGAATAGTATAATAAGTGAAAATAATCTATCAGGAACTGCTAAAATCTTTTTCTTACCTTTTGTCCAACTTTTGAATAAAACTTTGCCATGTCACAGCAGGTAGAGTAAATATCCTTTCCAATGTACTGTACACGTGTTTCCCACTTTCTCTGCCACTTCCTACATCATTGTGGGCCTTTCAGAATCACCTAGGCTATAAATCAATGAAAATACATTATTATTTAATAACCAGGCAATTATGGCTATCAAATATGAGATTTAATTTGAGATACTTTATTTAAAGTGTGTTTCAGACACTTCACACCATACTATGACTGACCTATAATTAGGTGGGAAAATATCCACCATTAATTATGTTATTTCCAAAGATTTCAAAGTATTGCTAGGAGTGAATATAACATTTTCTTAGTAGGCACCAAATTTGTACCCCTGTAATATTTTGAAATAAAAATAAATTAATTAATTAAAAAAAGAAACCGTACTATAATATACTATATAGTAAAAGACACTGAATGAACAGAATGTATTAAAAGGTTACCTGGGGGGGGAAAAACACAAATTGATATTGGATAAATAAGTTCTCATTAAAGGCCATAAAGAGTACAATCAAGTACTCTCAGTCAATAGTAGGAAAGGGAAGGAAATACCATCACAAAAGTCAAATATTCTTTTAGGGTCATGCTTGGAAAACTTGGTTAATGTTCAATATTTTACAACTCTTCCCCATAGAAAATTTGAAGTAAGGCCCTTATTTTTGTTAAGTGACCCAAAGTGGAAGGAACAAAGAAGAAATAAAGTAAGCGAAAAGGAAAAAGAAAGAGCATGAAATATCAGGGCCTTAAGACAACTTTATTGATAAACTACGCTTTGCTCATGTATGTGTATCTTATTCCAATTTTCATCATTAAGAATAGTTCTGTTTTATACTAACACAAAAGCTGAAAAGGGCATCCCATGCTTTACACTGTATTCATGGAAATGCATATTTACGGACATACCTTTTCATGTCTGTTGGTCATTTGTATTTCTTCTTTTGTGACATGTCTACCCAACTGCCCATTTTTCTATTGGGCATTTGTTCTTTTCTTGCAGATTTGTATGGTCTCTTTATTTATTGAGGTAATTTGCTTTTACTTATGATATATATCACAAATGATTTTTAGGAGGAGCTAATTTATCTTTCAGTTTTATTTATGGAGTTTCATACTTAATAAATTTCATACGTTTATTTATTCAAGGTTATTAAATGCTTTTATTCCTCTAGCCTTTTACTCATGCTCAAAAAAACCTTTTTAGTACAATATTTTAAAATTTACATATGTATTCTTTTACATTTATGTCTTCATACTTTACATATAAGTCATCAATTTACCTGGATATTATTTTGGTATAATTGGTGATGTATTTTTCCCCCCAAATAGCCTCACTAAACATTATTAAATGTATTAACAAAATTATCAATTCCATTTGATTTAAAATGATGTATATTAAAAATGTATATATACTTGAATCTGCTTTTTGACTTTATGAGTCATTGATTTATTTGCCCATTCTGAGGCCAAGAACATACTCTTTTGATTAATTAGCTTTATAATTTCACTGTTTGATAGGGATGATCTCCCTTTATTTAAGCTAAAATTTCAGAAATTTCCTGACTTTTCTTCTACAGTTATTCTTTTACATAAATTGAAGCTGTATTTTTAAGGTCTATCAAAATTAGATTAAGATTTTCTTTGAGATTATCTTAAATTTCTCAGATTTATTTTGGGAATAGTCAAGTCACTACCTTCAGTATTCCCATCTTTCTGAGAAATAACTTACTCCATTAGGAGAACTTTTTGCATACACGTTAATATTATATGCCTATCCTTGTCGTATTTATTTGATTTAGAATAGGTCTGTTAGTATCTATTTTTGTCTGATAGTTATTTTTAATAACTTTTAAACTTATTTTCATCTCTTTAACAGGTTTTTTCTTTGTCTCAATAATTCTATTGGTTCTTGAAATCAAATGCTTTAATAATTTTTAAATCATAATTTGGGTGCTGATAATTAATTTTAGATAAGGAGGTCCTTTGGTCTTATAGTATTGTAGGGAGATTTATCTTTCTGGTTTTGCTTTTTATATTATTACTTATACATTTGGTCTTCGATTTTTATAAGAAAAACCTTTTACTCTAGTTAGCTTTGCATTGTCTGTTACCCTCACCAATATCTTCCCCACGGTGTCGTCCACATCTTTCTCACTTTCTTCTCTTAGGTATGTGATTTTCTCAATGTTGTTCTTCACATCATTGATCCAAGTTTGAGTAACTGTTGATTCTGCTTTTTACTGCTTTTATGTCATTTTCTCCCATCATCTTTCTATACTTCCAAAATCCTTTCATATTTCACTAAGTTCAGTTTTTTAAAAAAATATTGCATAATAAGGATCACACCATTTCCATGTCATTTTTTTTACATATGGAAAACATTGTCTTATATTTCCCTCCTTAACTATACTTTAAATATTTTTGTAAGTGTTTTCTCAGTTGTTTAAGGGAAAGAAATTACCTACTAAATACATGTGTTATAATTATCAGGTAAAATAATGATGTATTCTAAAAAAGAATGGAAAATGATGATCTTTCATTACAGTGTATACTGATAATGCAATAATAACCAATTATATAGAGACACATAAAGGAATCAAAGCCTTTAAAACCACAGTGTCCTTTTCTCCCATGCTTCTATCAAAATGTCAAGCTGCAGAATCCATATTTAGTTCATAGAAAAAAATAAGTTAGTATAATTATATCAAGCATAATTCATTCACCTACACAGACATTTTACCAGCATGGCAGAAATCATCCCATCCCTGGGTGGCTACAATGACACCATGCCTCAGACTGAGAACATGATATAAAGAAAACATCTTATAAAGTACTCTATACTTTAATGAAGGTAAGTTTGTAAAGATTTTCATAAGGCATTACAAACAAAATTAATTTACATACATTATCTCATTTGGTTTAGTCTTGAAAAACTACTACGGCCATTGTTATAATTTTATTATCCCCATTTTTCAGATGACTAAAATTTAGGATAAATTTTTATTTATCTTAGCTAACCCAACTAGTTTAGAGATGGGAATAATGCTCACACAAATGTTTTTAGACTGTGAAGTAATGACTCCTTCTACAACAGTTTTCTGCTTCTCAATAAAGGTGATGCTCTTCATTTTTATGAGTTATGGAAAAGTATACATTTTATAGGTGGGAAAAGAATATATTTGAGCAAATATACCAACACTCAGTTTCCTAAGGACTAAATACTCTATTTTCTCTGTAGGCAGATGGAGGACTCTAAAAAAGTAGAAAATAACTGGATCCCATAAACACTTTAACCTGGCTTCATTAACCCCACACTTCAATTAACTGAAATAAGCAGCAACCAGTTGAATCTCAGCATTTCAACCTAGCAAACAAAAAAGTGTAGAATAGAACAGTTATGACTAGTCAGATTTAAAAATTGCATTGGTTTTTATATTATGTTTTGTTCTAATTAGTTTAAAATTCCTTACTTCAAAACATAAACCCTATGGAGAAAAGTTTGTCATTGTCAGAAGCTAAAACCTGGAGGTTACAGAGCTCAGACGTGGTTTACTGCCCTGGCAAACGCTTCAGTAAAACTTCCGCATAAGCTGTAGCTCAAACAAAAATGCAAATATTATAATTTCCACAGTTAAATCTCGATTTCTGACCTAAATTCAATTTTCAGAAGTTTCTGAAGCTTGTGTTCATACAAGATGCTCAGGTCAGCTGACATGAGACTCAATCCAACAGGACCAAGAGAGCTAAAGAGGATTATATTAAAACCATCAGGGGGACACAGAAAATACAAGCCAGAAACCTTGAAGAGTTTCAATTCATTCACTACATGATGGCTGGGGCTATGTCAGGGAGTGCTTTTTCTAAATTCTAAGATCAAGTCATATTCTACACTTTAAAGAAAATTAAAAAAGAGTTATTTTTATGTAATGTTTTGCATTTTGTTTTCTGAAATACTTTTTTATGATGTTGTATTCTAAATTGGAGTATTTAGATGACCATTTGAAAAACTTGGCCATGCAAACATAGACCACTGAAATCTACTAGCAACTGAGGTTAACTAGTTTGACTTAATTGGCAAAATCAGCATTGATTTTCCTAAGTTAAAACTATTGGTTGTCAGACAATGTTTGCTAAAATAAATAAATAAATAAATAAATAAATAAATAAATAAATAAATAAATAAAATAATAAAAAGACCTATTGGCTAAAGGAGGTAGAGCAATCTCCTAGAAAAACCTGAGGAGGACCAGATGATAAGGAAAAATCTCATATATCAGGCAGTTTGAATCGGTTTTCCTGAAGTTGTTGGCTTTCTAATGCCTACTATTCTAGAATTTTCTTGTTGATTTCCAAAATAAATATAGACTTTTTAGTTGAAATGAAGTTCTTATAAGGAATGGCAAGTCTCCTGGTAAAGGGAAGAAAACCATGGATATTGGGCTAGGTGGCTGTGTATATCCATAGCTGTATCAATATCTATCTCCACATACACTCACACACATATATAAATGTTTATATGTTATATTTTATGTGTGTATATATGCAGGGGTGTGTGTGTATATGTGTGTGTGTAATTTCCATGTTAAGACATTTAAAAAGTTTTCCCAAGTATTTACAAAGAGTAGAGATTGTTTCTCATCATAGTACTTTCTTTTTATTTTTACAGTGATTGTAGATGGGTTAGTCATTTTCTTAGTCATCCTTTAAGGCAGTGGTCCCCAACCTTTTTGGCACCAGGAACCAGTTTCATGGAAGACAATTTTTCCACGGACCTGGAGGGGGGATGGTTTTGGGATGATTCAAGCTCATTACATTTATTGTGCAGTCAAACCTCTCTGCTAATGATAATCTGTATTTGCAGCCGTTCCCCAGCACTAGCATCACTGCCTCAGCTCCACCTCAGATCATCAGGCATTAGATTCTCATAAGGAGTGCACAGTCTAGATCCCTCACATGTGCAGTTTACAGTAGGGTTTGCGCTCCTATGAGAATCTAAAGCTGCCGCTGATCTGACAGGAGGCAGAGCTCAGGTGGTAATGAAAGGCTGTAAATACAGATGAAGCTTCACTGGCTCGTGGCTCCTCACCTCCTGCTGCATGGCCTGGATCCCAACAGGCCACGGACTGGTACTGGTCCATGGTCCGGGGGTTGGGAACCACAGCTTTAAGGCATGTTCCCTGTTTTATCTTCCTGTATCTCCTCAAGATGCATCCTAGAGAGCATCTTACCTATAGTATTACCTCAGTTAATAATAATTAATACATGACAAACCATGCAATAAATTTTACTTTGTGAAGAGAATATTGTAAATACTAATAGAAAGCATATGCATTAAAATGGTGAAGATTATTTTTATTTTCAATGTTAAAATGTATCTATTTCTCCACCTATTTTTCAAAGAGATATGTACATTGCTAAAGCTAAGAAGACTGCTGGGCAACACACTCAAAACCTTACATAGAAGATTGTTGCTTTTAATAACAGCTCCACAGAACATGGTCTTGTCTCAAACAAAACCAAACAAACAAAAAAACCCAAACAAAATGCAATATGTTTATAATTCTGTTTAATTTCTACTGCTTCTTTTCTGTGTAAACATCTTTATTTCATATTGTTTATTTTACAATTAGAAAAGTAAATGCAAGCTATTTCAACAAGTCAAAGTTATAAATAATATAGGTTGATATATTACATACAGAGATTAATCTATATATATATATATCTATATTAATCTTACCTCACTATTTACCAACACCCCTGTCTGAAGGCAATTCTCTATATTAGCAGTTTATTTAGAATCATTCCACACAATATATTTTTAAAGATATATACAAATATATTATTATGTATTATATATGTGCTATTTAATGCTTTTCAAATAAATAGAATATATATTCAATATACACATTTGTGTATAAATAGACTCACATACAACATACACAGTTTAATTTCTGTAACATTAGCTATGCCTTACAATTCTGGGCACTGAGTTGAGAAACAGATGAAGGTTTTTTTAGGAGAATGACAGAAAGTGTTTACTTATAAATTCTGTGACCTGTCCAAAAATGATATAATATATGCATCCAAAAATGACAGCACTGCTAATACAAAATATGAGTGCAGGCTACAAAGAGAAAATTAATATAGGTGTCTGTTTTGCAACACTTTACCAAGTAAATATACAACATTGAAATGGAACATTTCTTTTGCACTGTTTTAAATTCTCTCATACTAGCAGCCTCTCATGTCTTATGCTTTGGATATGTGAACAGGGATGCAGGGAACCCATCCCAATGCAATATGTGGGTACAACCTTCAAGGGGGGAAGTGTTTTAAAACCACATTGGACAACTCTTGACCAAGGGGGACTGGAGCCAGTAGATAAATGCTCTTCCCTTTTACTCCCAACCACCTGATCTAAGATATGTTTCATGAGGCTTCCAATTCCCATGAGATTAGGCAACCAATCAGCTATTCGTCAGAATCTACCATTGGTAGACAAATTGATAACACATGCTTTTTGCTTATTTTTTCCTGATATATTAAATACAATTTCATGTTACCATTTCCCACTCCCCCAAAAAAAAGGAAAGGAAAAGAAAATATGTTCCTTCTTTGATAAAAACCTACATAGGAAGAGGAAAGAAAACAAGTTTGAGGAAATGTTGGATCTTCCCCATGTTATTGCTCAATATAATATTCAATAAAATTTTAATATTCATAAAATACTAAATTGTAAATACCTAATTTCCTAGATGAATGGAAGATTATAATTGAATTGTTTGTAAGATTAAAGTTCTAAAACAAACAAAAAACAAACAAACAAAACAAACAAACAAACAAAAAAATCAGACGAAAACAATGTCTTACTAGGCAGCAGTGTAAACTGCAATCATTAACCAACTAACATGTACTAAGCAAGTCCTATGTGCACCTCCACAAGATCCTGGATATAACAAAGTAAATATGTTTAGGGAGCAGATAACCTGAAAATATTCTCATTCTAAAAGATTATGAAATGCTGGATAAAATAGAATAACTAACATTTAACACATTGACTACCACACTAGAAAAAAATTTTTTTCCTTGGGGCCATGGTGTTTTATTATGAAAATAGAATAAAAACTTTGAAAACAAAACAATCCTTTCTAATTTAATGAAAAATTTGTTATTTTTTATTGTTTTTTGTGCATGAGTTATATGCAACTTGAAAAATAGTTCTCTCGGCTCCCAAGGTAAAGAGACATGTGAGTTACATGTGCTTCACGAGGCCCCAGGCTAAAAACTAGCATGAGTTAAATAAAACTCACATGGCAGTTAATGTGTTAAATGCATATCCAAACTCACAAGGTAGTATACCAACAATGAAGAAAAAAACTAACACCAGAGCAGTAAACGGAAGTTCCAGAGCATCACTGGTAGAATCCCAGCTACGGAGTGGCATGTATAAGTACATGTATAATTATAAGAAAAGGCAATTCTAATGCATTCATAATGCAAGTTCAATGATTAATGATTCAAACAATGGATCCAAGCCTGGCTACCTATCAGTATCACCAGGGACAAGATGAAAGATTATTAAACATGTGGTGTCCTCTGGTATTCACCCAAGACTCATAAGTCAGAATCTTCTGGTAATTTGTACCTTTCCTAGTTTTCCAGATGATTATTATGCATCAAACTCAAGAGCAGAATACAGACTAGGGTGTGGGGACCATCAGTTTGGAAAAAGACATATTAAAATTTATTCTAGAAATTATAGCAAATCTCCTCAGAACATGAAACAAATTTAGGAAGTTTTCAAGGAGTCACCTCTAATAAGTAGTCCCCAAATCCAAATCAGAAACTTCACATATAAATGTATCACAACTTCAAAGAATAGAAAAAGGTTTTGTCAACCATTGTATAGCAAAGAAAATAACATAGATCCTTTTAAATTCATTTTATAATGCTATCAAAATCTTATTACTGAATTTAAGTAATTTGTTCTTTAATTCATATTCAATAAACTGCATTCATATAAAACAAAAAATTAATGACAAAAATAAAAATAAACTTGATACCAAGAAAGACTTTGATATTCTAGAAAAAAAATCAACAATAAGCGTGTAGGACACTATGAAGAAACTATACTACTTTGCTGAATGATAAAAAAAGGAAGTAAATAACAGGTGACTCCTAATTGTTTGACAAATTATTTTAAAAGTTGATGTGTAAAGAAAATTAGGACTATATTGCCCAATATAAAACTGTAAAAAATGATGGTAGTTTCATACATTATAAACTCCAAGTTATCACCATATTTTATGTTATTGACAAGAATAGAATGTATAATCAAACAGAAAAGAAAGTCTAAAATGGGATTAAGTTTATTATTTAGAGTAATATGATTTATAAAATTATGAATAATAAAATAAATTCTCTACCATATGACAAACACCAAAATAAAATGAATTCAATTACTGAGAGGCAAAAATGAAAATTTTCAGCACATGGAGTGACTGTATATAATGTGTTACTATGGTAACATATATTGAAGTGTTGACTTATAAAGATAAAAGTTTCAGCATTCAGATCAATGGTGGTTCCTGAACCAAATAGCAAATACCTAACTAGATCTACCTCAAATGGACCTTCGATATTGCACAAAGATTTAATTTTGTTCTGATGCTAAGCTTAATCATTCTAGTGAGATACGTTGGATGGTAATTGATTCTATAGAATCAATTATTATCAATTATTTTCTTGACAAGCGCTGGCATCTCAAACATATGTCCCAAACTGAACTTGTATCTCCAATTAACTTCTACCTTAATCTTCTCTTCTCAACTTTTCCACCTCAGTAGGTGACACCCTGATGGTACAATTGCCCACGGCTGGGATGAGTCTGTAAAAACTGGCTCATCCTCACCCTTTAGATGAATCTAATATGAAGTCCTAGCAAACAACCTCCAAAACGTCATTCTCATTGAGTCTAAGATGTCATCATTTGAAAGAAACACAATTACCCTGTGCACCACTAAGACAGATTAAATTTTAAAAATGCTAAATCAACTATGGTACACCTTAAATTTTAAGATATAGCTTAATTACAGAGATGTTAACACTCTCCATGTTCACAGCCCATCACACTGGCAAAGGTGATCGTCACTGTCACTTGAATGACCAAGATATCCCACCTGTATTCTTACCTTAGTCTAACTGGTCCACACACAGTAGCAAATCATCTTTTAAAAATGCAAATATCATGTCTTCTTGTGTAAAACTTTCACTGATTTCAAACTTACAATATAATTTTTAAAAATAATTTCACCATGGTCTACAATACTTCGCATGATCCAGCCCCCGACTTAATCCAAAACTTGGTGGCAAGCTGCTCTCTCGCTCACTCTGCTTCAGCCTCACTCACTCTGCCTCAGCTGTGCAGCATTAAGTATGTTAGGCTTGTCATGGTTCTTTTCATTATGTGTCTAGTTTACACCCTTCCCTCTGTTTCTACTCAATTTCTCTAATGGATGTGATGACTTGTTAATCTTTATGGATTAACAGGATTGACATTCTCCGACCCTCAGACTAGGTAAATTTCCTTTGTTTTAGACTCTAACCTTTTTTGCACTTGTCATAGAACTTCATAAAACTACATAGAATTACGATTGTCATTGCTAAAGCCTTTCATCATATGTATAGCAAAATTTAAACTTTTATTGTATTCTAACACACACACAATAAGAAACAAAACACAAACGTACAATCTCAGGATTATCAAAAAGCAAACACTCATGTAATCACCATTATCGAGAAAGAGAACATCATGAACATGGTGGAAGCATCCACTCAACATGCCTTTCTCAACAGTTACTCTTTCCATTGATTTTAAAGCTACTTGCATTTCTTTTTATACCATAGTTTAGGTATGAGTGTTTGGAACTTTTCAACCACACATTTTATTTTGTTTTGTGTTTATTTTTGCACTTAAAATAGTATTTGTAAAATTCATCTATGCAGTTGTATAAGTAGTCCTTTCTCACTGTTGTAAAAATTTTATTAAATAATTTTTAAACATTTTCAGTTTTTGTTTATTATCCATAATGCTGCTGTATCATTCTTGTACACATCTCTTAATATATATTTTGACACATTTATTTTGGTTAAAAGTAAGAGTGGATTTGCTTTGTCACAAAGTATACAGCTATTCAAATTTGATAAACCATGACAAATTATTTTTTAATATGATGATAATGATTTACATGTCACAGGATATATGGAAATTTTGATTGTTCCAAAGCCTTGCCAATATTTTACATTTTAGTCATTTTTCTGGGTATAGTATGATATCTCATTATATTTTTAATTTTCCTTTCTTTGGTGAATTTGTTCCTATTTTATTTTATATTAAAAATTGGTCATATCTTCAACACCCCACTGACAGAACTGGACAGATCCTCCAAACAAAAAACAAATAGAGAAATAAAAGACCTAAACAGGACTATAGAACATTTGGGCCTAACAGATATCTACAGAACACTCCACCCAAATAACACTGAATATACATTCTTCTCATCAGCTCATGGAACTTTCTCTAAAATTGACCACATCCTAGGCAACAAAACAGATCTAAACAAATTCAAAAAAATAGAAATCATACCATGTATCTTTTCAGACCACAGCGGAATAAAATTAGAAATCAATTCCAACAGAAACTCACATCGTCCTCCAAAAATGTGGAAACTGAACAATCTATTGCTGAAAGATTACTGGGTCAAGGAGGAGATTCAAATTGAAATCAAAAGATTCTTCGAATTAAACGATAATGGGGACACAAGTTATCAAAATCTGTGGGATACAGCAAAAGCAGTCCTGAGAGGAAAACTTATCGCCATAAATTCCCACATCCAAAAGACAGAAAGGTCACAAATCAGTAAACTAACGAATCATCTTAAAGAAATGGAAAAGGAAGAGCAAAGCAATCCTAAAGCCAGCAGAAGAAAAGAAATAACCAAAATCAGAGCAGAATTAAATGAAATCGAGAACAAAAGAACAATACAGAAGATCAATGAAACGAAAAGTTGGTTTTTCGAAAAGATAAACAAAATAGACAGGCCACTTCCCAGGTTGACCAGAAGCAGAAAGGAAAGGACTCTAATAAGCTCAATTAGAAATGAGAAAGGAGAAGTCACAACTGATATCATGGAAATACAAAACATCATCTTTGAATACTACAAAAATCTCTATGCCCACAAACACGAAAACATGGAGGAAATGGACAAATTCTTAGAAACACACTACCTCCCTAGGCTCAACCAGGAAGAAACAGAATTTCTAAACAGACCAATATCAAGCACCAAAATTGAAGCAGTAATAAAAAATCTACCCACAAAAAAAGTCCCGGACCAGATGGGTTCACACCTGAATTCTACCAAGCCTACAAAGAAGAACTGGTGCCTATACTGCAGAAATTATTTGAAAATATCCAGAAGGATGGAATCCTCCCAAACTCATTCTATGAAGCCAATATCACCTTGATACCAAAGCCAGGAAAGGACACAACAAAAAAAGAAAACTACAGACCAATATCCCTTATGAATATAGATGCAAAAATTCTCAATAAAATCCTTGCAAACCGAATTCAAATGTACATCAAAAAAATAATCCATCACGATCAGTTGGGCTTTATTCCCGAGATGCAGGGATGGTTCAACATACGCAAATCTATAAATGTAATTCACCATATAAATAAAAGCAAGAACAAAGATTATATGATCCTTTCAATAGATGCAGAAAAGGCTTTTGACAAAATCCAGCATCCTTTTATGATAAGAACTCTTAACAATATAGGCATAGATGGCTCATTCCTAGAAACTATTAAAGCCATATACGATAAACCCACAGCCAATATCATACTGAATGGGGAAAAATTGAAGGCATTCCCCCTTAAAACTGGCACCAGACAAGGGTGCCCACTATCTCCACTTCTTTTCAACATAGTGCTGGAGGTCCTGGCCACAGCAATTAGACAAGACAGAGGAATTAGGGGCGTCCAGATGGGGGCAGAAGAGGTCAAACTTTCACTATTCGCAGACGATATGATATTATACATAGAAAACCCTAAAGATTCAACCAAGAGATTACTGGAATTGATAAATGAATTCAGCAAAGTCTCAGGATACAAAATTAATATGCACAAATCCATAGCCTTCATATATGCTAATAACAATCAAGCCGAGAAACAAATTAAAGATGCAATACCTTTTGCAATAGCACCAAAGAAAATTAAATATTTAGGAACATATCTAACTAAGGAGGTCAAAGACCTATATAGAGAGAATTATGAAACACTGAGAAAAGAAATTGCAGAGGACGTAAATAGATGGAAAGCCCTACCATGCTCTTGGATAGGCAGAGTCAACATAGTAAAAATGGCTTTGCTACCTAAATTAATTTACAGAATCAATGCAATCCCTATCAAAATACCAACATCATTTTTTGCCGATCTAGAAAAAATAATTCTACGCTTCATGTGGAACCAGAGAAAACCCCGTCTAGCCAAAGCAATCTTAAGCAAAAAGAACAAATTGGGAGGCATCTGTCTACCAGACTTCAAACTATACTACAAGGCTATAGTAACCAAAACTGCATGGTATTGGCACAAGAACAGACACGTAGACCAATGGAACAGGACTGAGAACCCAAATATAAAACCAACCTCATACAGTCACCTGATCTTTGACAAATTCCAGAAAAACGTACACTGGGAAAAGATTCCCATTCAACAATGGTGCTGGGAAAATGGATGGCCAATGTAGAAGACTGGAAGTGGACCCACACTCTCACCTCTCACAAAAATCAATTCACAATGGATAACAGATCTAAACCTAAGACATGAAACCATAAGAATTCTCAAGAAAACGTTGGAAAAACTCTTATGGACATTGGCCTAGGCAAAGAATTTATGAAGAAGACCCCCAAAGCAATCACAGTAGCAACCAAATAATACATGGGACCTGATCAAATTGAAAACTTCTGCACAGCCAAGGAAACTATCACTAGAGTGAACAGACAACCTACAGAATGGGAGAAAATATTTGCATGCTACACCTCTGATAAAAGGCCTGATAACCGGAATCTATACAAACTTAGGAAAATCAACAAGAAAAAATCAAACAACCCTATTAAAAAGGGCAAAGGACATGAACAGAAACTTTTCCAAAGAAGACAGAATAATGGCCAGCAAACATATAAAAAAGTGCTCAAACTTCTCAATCATCAGGAAATGCAAATCAAAACCACAATGAGATATCACTTAACTCCAGTGAGATTGGCTCATATCAAAAAATCCCCAAATAACAAATGTTGGCAGGGATGTGGACAGATAGGAACACTCCTACACTGCTGGTGGGACTGCAAATTAGTACAACCTCTATGGAAAAGAAATATGAGATACCTCAAAGAATTAAAAGTAGAATTACCATTTGACCCAGCAATCCCACTACTGGGTATTATCCAAAAGAAAAAAAAGACAATTTTATAATAAAGACATCTGCTCTCGAATGTTCATAGCAGCACAATTCACAATTGCAAAGTTGTGGAAACAACCAAGGTGCCCATCAATACACGAGTGGATCAATAAAATGTGGTATATGTATACCATGGAGTATTACTCAGCAATAAGGAACAACAGTGAATTAACTCATCTGGTATTATCCTGGTTGGAGCTAGAACCCATTCTTTGAAGCGAAGTGTCACAGGATTGGAAAAACAAGCACCACTGGTACTCACCATCAAACTGGTACTAACTGATGAACACTTACATCGCACAGGGCAATAACATTCATCTGAAGGCGGGCGGGCGGGAGGGGGGTGGAGGGGCTGGGAAAAACTCTCACTGAATGGATGTGGGGAACACAGTTTGGGAGACGACCACGATTGTGGCTCTGACACGGGCAGAACAGGGGCAATGTGAATGGCCAAAGTGTTGTACCCCCATGATATTCTGAAATTAAAAAAAATAAATTAAAAGAATTATGAAAAAAAAATTGGTCATGTAGCTGTATTTTTTAAAAACTTGTACAAGTCTCTTGCCCAATTTTCTATTGGGATGTATAATATTTTCTTACTGCTTTGGGGACTTTCTTTATGTTGAATATGAGAAATTTATCAGTTTTATTTAGGCTATGGCTTGCCTTTTCATTCTACTAAAGCTATTTTATTTTTATAAACCTAAGTTCTTGATTGTAACACACAAGATTTACTCCCATGAAATTGTATTTTCTGTTGTCAAAAATGGTCAAATGGTGGCAATTTCATATGATTCAATCCAGTGGTTCAGTTTTTCAATCATTCCCTTTATGGATAGTATTTTTCATATCTTTTAAGAGTTATTTCCCTCCCCAAGATTATGATATTCTCCTATGTTATTGGTGAGGAGATTTCTTGTCTTTCTATTGACATTTAGTGCTGGAATTTATCTGAAATTGATTTTCTTGAGGTTTTCATATACACTACAATATCATTTCTGCCATAAATCATGTACTCACATATAAGGATCTATATGTGGGCTTTTTATTCTGTCCCATTGGCATATTTATATAACATTGCTTCAGTGAAACATTCTTTTAAATACTCTATTTTAAAAATAATATTCAGGAGATAATGTCTTCCCACCTTATACTTCTTCAGGAATCTCTTTTCTCTTCTTGGCCTTTTAAATTTTCACATGAATTTTAGACTGAGTTCATCTAAAATTCTTTTTAAAAAGTTAAGATTTTTATGGAATTGCATTTATTTATTTATCATTTTACCTTCTTGTGTGAGTTTGCTTTTGTTTTGGTTGATTGCAACATAAGCAATATTTTTGGAAATAATTTGTGGCCAGGATATGATTATCTTCCCCTTGACACAACTTAAGTCTGCTTTTTAAAAGTAGCCATGAATGCTAGAAATCCATCCTTACCTTAATCCAATTATGAAGATAATATGATTTGAGGTTAAACTCCATTACCTTTTAAGCCTGGTATACTTCTGGTTCACCTTTTCTTTAGTATAGGGGTCAGCAAACTGTGGATTTTGGGCCAAATGTTGCATACTGTTTTTGTAAGTAAGGTTCTATTGAAACACGGTGACATCCATCTCTGTGTTGTCAGTGGTTACTTTTCTGGTACAAAAGTAGAACTGAGCAGCTGCTACACAGATAGCATGGCCTACAAAACCTAAAATATTTACTATCTGATCCGTTACAGAAACCATTTCCTGGCCTCTGTTTTAGGATACAATTTTTTTATGGTCTCATCACAAAGCATGGTGGTTTAATAAAGATTTCCCTCCTTGGAATGATCTAGATTCCAATTTTGTCGTCCAGCCCCAGGAGCCTGGCCACAGTCACTGATCAGTGTCTTAGCTTCTCATCTACCTCTTCAGGAAATGGCAGACGTCCCTTGTGGAAAAGATGTCCCAAATGCTAAGCTCAACTATTTGTGTTTCCATATTCTCTTGCTTCATTGCTCTATAGTTCGCATTGCAATGCAGCATTTCTATGTGTTCAAACACATTTTTAAAACATATTTTTTTTAGTATTTCTCACCATTTGCAGTGAAAAGGTTGGTGCACATTATATAATCTGCCATTAGCACAAGCAGAATATTCTGTATTTAAGAAAAACTCTGTCTGCTCTGCTATGACATGAAGTTTGTCTGTGTCCCTGCTTTTTCTACCAATGTATCGCTAGGTTCTAACATAGGAATTGCACTGTGTTAAATAAATGGATGTAGTGTCACATATAGCTGTAGAACTCAGTTGCATCTGTGATCCGTGATTTTTATTACATAGAGTGTTACTTCCTTAAGTTGAACTTTCTTCCATCAGTGGCAGCAAGAATATGCAAGAGCTTGATAAATACTATTCATATTGTAAAATATTAATAATCCCAAGCTGCAACAAAATGATACTCTGTTTTAAGACAAATGTAAAACTGAACTTTATTGGTTAAACACTTGAATTTATTAAACTGCTTGTGGTTATTAACACTCAAGAACTTGCTTTAAACTTTAGAAAAGTGTCTTTTTGTACTTTTGGGAATCGATCTTTCATATAAATAATAAGTAGGCTTAATGTTTTTCCTCAGAGAGAAGACCCAGATGTCTGTAGAATAGAGCTTTAGTTCCAAATAAGGTTCATTTTTCTGAGGGCCTATAATTGTAATTCAAGAGCTTTTGAGTTGATTCCTTACTGGAAGGCAGAGAGGGTCTTATAAATAGCCTCTTTTAAAAGAGTATAATTTATATGAAGTGGTCATTCATGTTATAGGGTCAATTAACCAATCTTTGTGATTTAGAAGAAATAATACATGTGTGCTATCATATTTTCAGGAAAGTTCTGAAGAATATGGAATTGACTATAACTATGTGCTAACACAGATTGATCATCTATGCACATGAAAGAGAATAATAATAGATAATTTATTGTAAAATAGTTTTAGTTTTAAAATGTTCTCTGTAATGGATCTGATCAGACCATATCAATGGTGGTGGGGGAAAAAAACCTCACAAAATTAAAGTTAGTCTCATTTTTTTAATATTACTTTGACTCCTTTGCTTAATGAAACTATGTGTAACTGTTTTGTTGTGTTAGAGGGAGAGCATTTCAGATGTCTTTCTTCCTCTTTTTTTATTCTCTAAATGAGTATTGGCATGTGTTGACAAAGAATCTGGCTGCTGTGGTCTCATGGCAGCTAAGAAAAGCACAGCCGTGGATCTTCTTTGGACTCTGCCGTAGAGGATGCATCACTTGACCTTTTCAACACGGAGAAATAATCAGAACCCCTTTGCTACTTGGGATTCGTTATACTGATTCCATTTTTACAAATGAGATATAGCCTCTGAACCAACATCTGCTTCTGCAAGCATCCAGGTGTGCTGCTCCCTAACACGTCACCTCAGTGTCACCTCACTCAGTAATGTGGAAGTTCCAGGATCCTTGCATCCCACATGCAAACCTTGCAGAACTGAGGATCCTACCTTAGTTCATTTACCTACTTTCCCTCCACTGACACTTTCACATTATATCTCTTATGGTATGATCAATGATTTATTTATTCATTCTTTGAACAAAAAATTTTGAATGCCTCCTATGTGCAAGGTGGTGCTATCTGCACGTCTATACATAGTCAAAAATTAGAAGCATATACATTAGATGCTAATGGTGTTTATCTCTGTGCATAATCTAATTTAATTTAAATTTTAATTAATTAATTAATCTAATTAATTTTTAATATTTTTACAATTTTCTAAAATTATATGTAATACTTCTGTATTTGAGTAAAAGAGAAATAAGTAAAAACAAAAATTAAGCAAAGTGCTCCAAAGCTTGCATTGGCCCTTTTATTATTCCTTGTTGCTGCTTAAATTCTAGAGCTTGGTTTCAACTCAAATGTTTACAGAGGTTAGACATATAAAGTAAATGAATGGAGCAGGAGGTTGAGAATATGAAAACTGGAATGGAAAGCACATGCATCATCTAAAATAGAAATTGCTATTTGGTTGCCAAGTTTTATATTGTGAGATTGTGGGCTTAGTTTCTAAACTTCCAATATCAGTATTCCAAGGAAGCTGGAACTGTATTAGGTTTAAAGTGTTTGAAGTGTATTTTTGATATATATTAACACCTCTAGTAATGACAAATAAGCAAGGCTGTTTTTGCTTTTTGGTAGTAATAAATTTTTTTGCACTAACTCTGAATCAGAACTTTGTTCTACATATAACATAGATCAATGAGTGATTGAACTTTTCAGTGATAGTGAGTAGTGATGTTAGTCTGATATCTTGCTTTAAAATTTTCTGCCAAAATTATTGAATATTTTCTTACTTAATATCATAACCTTGCTTACCCTGCCAACGTATAGATTGTATGTTGAAGATCTATGACAGCCATTCATGTTAGGGTATAGGCATCACTGTGCTTCACTCTGAGCAAGCATAACAATAATGACCTATTGTTCAGGTACACCTTATTCAAGTATTAACGTGACTGAAACTAAAAACAAAATTTATGCCAGACTTTTTATTTTAAAATGCTAAAATAATATTGGAACATAGAGAAAAAAGGAATTAATTTTCAATATTAAAGAAGATAATGGTTAATCATGTATTATTATTTATTTATAAATCTATTTAACACACACACATGTATATACAAATATAATATGTTTAATCCTGACTTGTGAAGAATAAACATTGCATACATGATTAGAAACTAAATATTATTTAAAATTTATAAATAATTATGATGTGCATATTAAAATACAGAAAAGTATGGCACTGGAATTGGACTTTAATTTTAAATCTTTTAGTTACTAGGCACAAAATTGTGGGGAGTTTTTCAGCCTCTTGTTTCTTTCACTATGTCTGTAATATGAGGTTATTGATAGTGTTACCTCAAAGAGTTTTTGAAAGGTTTAGATGAATAATGAATGTAAAGTTTATAAGTGCTATCCATGTGAGGTATTCAGCAAATGTCAAATAAAAATTACTGTCATTATTAGTAGCTGTTATTGTGGAATAAAATGTAAAATTTGCATGACTGAAAAATAAATGAATAATTCAAATAAATTTCATAGGTGTTTATTCTACCTGTCACTATGGTCATCCCCTACTTTACTTTCTGACTTCAACCCACCCTCATTTTGACTTGGTAGTCACCATGGCAACGATTGCCCTGATCATGAGGGTATCACATCAAGCACGTTTCTGTAACAGTTTGGACTTATAGGTATATGAGATTCACAGAAAAAAAAATCTAGCTTGAATAGCTTGACTAATTCACACCAGTCTATTCTGATTCTGGCCCATGTGGGAATTTGAGAAAATTAACTCACTTCTGGGCAAAGGAAAATGAGGAAGATTAAGCTAGCAGGAAAACAAAAAACAAAAACAAACAAAAATAATCTGTACTACAATTTCTTGCCTGTCATGTAAATCAAAGCCTGACTTTGTATTGGTGACAGGGTCTTTAAACACTCCATATTTCTAAATAATTTAAATGGTTTGTTATCTCCGTAAGAGTTTTTAATTTTGTTAAACTAATTTGAACGTTTTTGAGGGAGAATGGGGCCGGAAAGAGGTTAGTTCAAACACAGGAACAACTAAAAGCATAGATAAGACTAAGACTGAAATTAGAAGGTATTTCTGAAAGCCCTAATTCATTCATTAGTTTCATTTATTTACCATTTCTGTTCCCATTAGACAGCTAGTTATCAGTGAGTTATGCATCTTACCAATAAATCTTTACAATCTTTGATTCTGTGTGATGCATCTTACCAATAAATGTTCTGTGTGTTCTCTCTTTTCCCAAACTACCCAATACTCTACATTGTATGAGACATTGGACTAACAAGAAGATATTGGGCTAATGATTTGTGCAAGGTTTTACTCCCCGGTGGGAGCAAGTGTTCCATTTCTTGCTTTATGAAATTTAGCTTTGGCTATTCTTTTTCATTTAGATAGCAAGAATCATGAAATAATTCTGTTCATGCTAAAGCTCATAGAAACCAGTGAAGGTGTTCACAGATCTGACAACTCCAACAGTTATTGTTGTTCTTGTGCCCACAGATGGAGGAAGACTGAAAGCAGTTGATGTGCCTTACTGTGGAGTTCATGGGGCCGAGCTCTGGAGCAACCACGAGCCCCCAAGAAAATTTCATTAAGCAGTCTGTGTGCACTCCTAGGAAGATTGGATGGCAGTCTGCCATAGCATCTGTGCTCACTTTCCACTGAGTCACTCTGATCTCTCCCTAACTCACCCACTCGTTCCTAAATCCCTCTTTTCAAAATATGTGGTATACTTAGGAGCACTTCTTGAGTGAAATAAATAGGAATCTGCAAACTAAAAATAATAGATAATATGGTATGGTAATTGTCAGCCTACTCAATCTTCTTGGGCTGTCCTCTACAGCATTTAAATATATGTGTGAATATATATATATATACACACACACACACACACACATATATATAAATTTTTTCCCACCATCTGCTCTAGTCCACTGTCAGCATGTCCTGCTGTGCTGCTCCTACAAATCCTCCCATGCCAACTCTCTGACATTCTTTTAGATCTTTTGGCATAGCTCTTTTTTTTTCTCTCCAAAACTCCTTCTCTCTCCTATTTCATGGCTTAGCACCACCAACCTCCTCTCGACACTGCAGAGATGGCCGGTCTTTTCAGGATTTGCTGCTGGTATAATCTGATATCTTTGCCAACAAGCTTGTCGTGTTGTTGAAAATAGGATTATCAGGCCAAAAAAAAAAAAAAAAAAAAAAAAAGCAAAACAGCAGAGAAGAGTTAAGAATAAAATTCCAAACAAAATTAAAGTCAAATTTGGAAGTGTATTAGTCATGCCAGGAGAGAGAAAATCTTAGCTTTTGTGCCAGCCCTTTTAGAAAGCTTCCTATGTCTCCCCATCCCACAGGTTGATAGAGGTGCCTCTCTTTGTCCTCCCTCAGCCTCCCTATGCACATTTATCTATTAAAACGTTTACCACACTGGCACATTCTTGGAGGTTTATTTATCTATCTCTTTTATTAGAATGAAAGTTTCCTGTGGGTAGAAACTCTCTTGTTCATCATCGATGCCTGGCATATGATATGTATTCAACGTGATTTTACAATGACATAAATAACAGGAGATGTCTTAGTCTGTTTGTGCTGCTATAACAGATTACTGGAGACGAGGTAATTTATAATGAACAGAAATTTATTGACTCACATTTCTGAAGCCTGGGAAGTCCAAGATCAAGGGGCTGGTGTCTTGTGAGGGCCTTCTTGCTGTGTCACCCCATGGCAGAGGATGAAAGGACAAAGAGAGAGTAAGAGAGAGTAAAAGGGGGCCGAACTCCCCCCTTTACAACAAACCCACTCCCGTGATGACAGCATTAAGCCATTTACTCCTGCTTTCATTAGACCCCACCTCCCAACACTGCTGCATTGGAAATTAAGTTTCTAACACATGCTTTGGTGGACACTTTCAAGCCATAGCAAACAGCTATCTAATTCTTGAATGTTATATGTGTAAGAAGAATGGATATGATACAAGTTAACCTTATCTCAGATTTAATAATTTTGCTATTGATATAAATAAATTATCAATCAATTTATGAGGTGAAAAAGTAAATAAGAATCATTTCCCATTTTATGTACTAAGCTATAACAAGAACACAAGAGCCTTCCTATCTGCCACTTAAACCTTTACTGAGGACCTAATACATTCAGGTGTCTGTTCTTGGCACATAGGGACAGCACAGAAATGATCTCAGATTTGATTTCTTGGCTCCAAAACACTTGCTGTCAAATGATTGAACCCAGGTTTTCCCTCACCTTGATTGCCCTCCCATTTGAGTTTTTTTTTTACTTTTATAAATTTAGGGAGTACAAGTGGAGTTTTGTTACATGGATATGTTGTGTAGTGGTGAAGTCTGGGCTTCAGTGTACCCATCTCCCAAATGGTGTATATTATACCCAACAGGTGACTTTTCATCCCTCACCCCCCTCCCACCCTCTCACCTTTTGGAGTCTCTAATGACTATTATTCCATTCTGTATGTCCATGGGTACCCATTGTTTAGCTCCCACTTACAAGTTAGAACACGTGGTATTTAACTTTCTGTTTCTGAGTTATTTCATATAAGGGAATGACCCCCAGTTCCATCCATGTTGCTTCAGAAGACATGATTTCATTCTTTTTTATGGCTAAGTAATATTCTATGGTGTGTGTGTGTGTTTGTGTGTGTATACACACATATATATACACACACAAACACACATATATAACATTTTCTTTATCTAATCATCCATTATTGATGGACACTTAAGTTGATTACATGACTTAGCTATTGTGAATAATGCTGTGATAAACATGTGAGTGTAGGTGTCTTTTTAATATAATGATTTCTTTTCCTTTGGGTAAATACCCAGTGGTGGGATTGCTGGGTTGAAGAGTAGGTCTATTTCTAGTTCTTTGAGAAATCTCCACACTGTTTTCCAGAGAGGTTGTACTAATTCATATTCTCACCAATAGTATATAAATGTTCCCTTTTCTCCATGTCCTCATCAATATGTGTTGCTTATTTTTTTAATCCATTTGAGTTTCTCACACTAACCTATTATCTATCTTAGTTTCCAAGTTGTTTCATTTAGCTAAAGCAGAGAGAAATGTTAGAGGGTAAGTTTTACATAAAATGAATTGCTAACTAATTTTTAAATAAGTATAAAAAATGACCTATTTTCTTAAGAATAATTAGTATTTTTAGTAACATACAAAACCTGAAAAAATTTGAAAAAGTACAAAGGGTATAGAAAGGAAAGTAAGACTTTTCCCAACACCTGAAAGTCCCTAATCTCTCTTTAAAGGTACCCACTCTTTCTCATTTATTGTATTTATCTCAGAAATGTTCTACACATGTTAAAGCATGTCTTCACATATAATACTACATTTGTAATCTATTGCTGCATAACCAATTATCACAAAATTGGTAGCTTAAAACAACCCACTTTATTATCTCACAGTTTTGATGAGCCAAGAATCCAGACATGGCTTATCTGTACCCTCTGCTTCAAGGTCACTCACAAAGCTGCTGTCAATGTTGGCCAGGGCTGAAGTCTCATCTGAATGCTTGACTGGTGAAGGATCTCCTTCCAACCTCACAAGTTTGTTGGCAGGATTGATTTAATTTCTGTATGAGAGCCTCAGTTCCTAGCTGGTGGGTTTCTGGAGACCACCTCGGTTCCTTGCCACATGAGGACCTAATGCATTCAGTTGTCTGTTCTCAATACCAAGGGACTGCACAGAAATGATTCTAGGTTTGACTTCTTGGCTCCAAAACACTTACTGTCAGGTGATTGAACTCAGGTTTGACTTCACCTTGATAGCTCTCCCATTTGAGTTTCTGAGAAGGCATTAGAGAGAGTCTGATAACAAGACAGAAGTTAAAATCTTTTGCAGTTCTAATCATAGATGTTATGGACTCCTAACTCTGAGGTATTCTATTGGTTAGAAGCAAATTACTTAAGGAGTGGTGTCCATAAACACCAGGAGGCAGGAATATTGGGAGCCATCATGGAAGCTGCCTAAAAAGTCTGTGCTCTGACCCCCAAATATTCACACACTTCCACAGGCAAAACACCCCCCTCCACTCCCAAAAGTTCTTAACTTATTAAGAATTTTCTCCAAGTCCAAAATAACATCATCAAAGTCAGGTTCGGGTGTAGAAGAGTGTAGTTTGTTAACCAGACCTCCTGGAGCACGATTCTGCTCTATCTATGAGACTGTGAAACTAAAGAGACAAGTTACCTTCCCCCTACCTGCCCAACATTCAGTGGTGAGTGGGGCATAGGATAGGAGATGCAGATATTTCTATTCGGAGAGGGAGAAAATGACAGATAAAAAAAGAGTCCATAGCAATTTTGAAATCCAGCTGGGCAAATGTTGAAAGTTCTTTGATTAGCTTTCAAGGCCTGGGAATAACTCTCTGTGACCCTTAGATCTGCCTTCTGGGCTCTTGGTTTCTTCCCTCAGTCTCCTCCTTTCTGCATGAAAGGTAGTATGTGCTGCACCAGGGTAGTTTTCTCAGTATGCTTCCTGCCAGTAACTTTTCAGGATAATCTTACAGACTCTTTATTTTCTGTTCTCTCTGTTCTTTTCTTTCTGTCCTTCTCAGTCCAAATGGACAGTGTTTTGATGATATAATTTTCTCAAAAATTTGTGGGCTTTGTATGAATTTCCTTGGGATTCACTCCATTAGATAAAAGCCACACACACAAATGTCTCTAGGTAAACCCTTTTCTACCTTGGGCTCCTGCCGAGATGGTTAGAGACAATGCCCCAAAGCTTTCCAGAAGGGCTATGATTTCACTGAAGCGTTCCACAAGGCACACTTTTAATCTTTTTACATGACTTTTTTTGTGACTAAATACTCTGATACTTTATTTTTCTGAGTTTTCAACAACAAGTTTGTCCAGTTCTACATTCAACTTTATCTCTAGTCTGGGTCTTATCTCTAGAACACATTATTCTGACAGTGCTTGGAAATAATTACATAATTTTTGCATCTTTTGCCATATGAAGAAGCTAAGAGCTTTCAAAATTATCAGTCCTGCTTCCTTTTCTGTTTAAAAATTCAGCCCTCAATTTCTCTCTCCCCTTTTGCATTTTATTGTAAGCAGCAAGAAGAAACCAGGTGGCATCTTCAACACTTTGCCTAGAAATTTCTTTAGATAAATAACCAAATTTATCATGTAAATGTTCTGTTTTCCACATAATTAAGATGAAAAATTTGCTAAGCTTTCTGCTACTGCACAATAAGGATACTCATCTCTCTGGTTTTCTGTAACATGTTCCCCACTTCTTTTGAGCTCTCACTGGCAACATCCTCAAAGTTCAAATTTTTACTAACAGCCTAGTCAAAGCAATTTAGGCTTTCTTTATTATTCCCATCCGAATCTTTCCAGCCTTTAAATACTACCAGTTTCAATGCTACTCTCACATTGTAGGTAATTGTTATAGAAACATCCTGCCTCCATGTGCCAAAATATGTGTTAGTTAGCTATTGCTACAGCTTAAGACAATGTATATTTAATGCCTTACAGCTTGTCTAGACATGGTACCCAGACATGGCTTACCTGGGTCCTCTGATCCTAACCCTTTCATAAGGCTTCAATCAAGATGTCATCCAGATCTGGGGTTTCTCCTGAACACTTCAGTGCAGAAAAATCCCTTTCTAAGCTCTCTTTGCTAGTTGTTAGATTGATGGCTGCAGTTCCTAGCTGGCTGTTGGCCAGAAGTTGCCCTCAGTTCCCTTTCATATAGACCTCACCAACGTGACCGCTTGCTTCATCAAAGCATACAAGCCACAAAGGCAATGGAATCTGCTGGCATGATAGAAGTTACAGCCACATGTAACCTAATAATTGAAACAACATCCGATCACATTTGTCATAATCTATTCGTTAGAAGCAAGTCATAGATCCTGCTCATACTCAAGGGGTGTGGGTTAAATAAGGGTGTGAATACCAGGATGCAGGGCTTGTTGGGGGCCAATTTATACTCTGCCCACCATGAACGCTCTACATCTTTTTTTCCCACTAAATAACATAACTTGAGAATCATTCCATATAAGCATATGTAGATATGTCTCTTTCTTAAACTATCTTCTTAATATTCTTACTTACCACCAGGCCTTTCTGTATATTACATACTTGAGCAATGCTAGTTTATAAAAAATATACAAGGTGAAAGAAGAGGTATGTGAAGTCTATCAATGAGTAAGTTTCATAGTTTTATATTAATAAGATGTAACTGAGCAGATTAAACTGAATTGATTCTGCTCTACATAACTCTTTTTAAGAAGTTCTGATAGTCTTCTCCCTATTAAAATACACTTCAAAATAAAAGTAACAAGGCCATTGTTACTTTTCATTTATTATATATTTTGATCCAAGGTTCACTTCAGCCACAGTGCATAAAATTAAAGTCTTAGCATTATTCTCTGCTTCATAGGTGCATTACTTGAAGGCTTAATCACATGACCACAATGAAGTCAAACCTGAAAATGATAATAAGCATATTAAACTGAAAGAACCATTAGGTAGTATGATTCTAAACATAGAATTGGTATCACGTAGTAACAAAGAGAATATGTAGAATTTCTCTCAGGCAAATATTTGAGTCAAATCACATTGAAAGTGTGACAGGCCAATAAAGGAAACATTGTACTTTGAATACTTCACTGATTCATTACACTCAGAAACCTGTTTCTGTATTCATTTTCCTCCTTAAGTAAACAACACTGTGTTATTGATGGTTTCTTTTTTAGGTCCTAAAACTTTGTTCGACCATGTGTTGCACATGCATTCCTGTAAGAGAAGTAAAGAAAAATGATATGCAAACAATTTATCTCAAGACTCTTCATGAATATGAAAAACAATTTATATCTGATCTCAGGAAAAGGGAATTTACTAAATTTTCAGTATCATATTGCCCCCCTGCTATAGAGCTAGAAGCATACAATTAGTAAAAGATCTGGAAATGTTGAAACAATTTCCCTAATGTATCAAAATGTCATCTTTGTTTAAAGATTTCATTAATTATTGCAGTATTGTTTAGCATTCCCATAATTTCCATGAAGACTTTATTTTGTTACTTATTATGTTTGATAACAAAACTACATTACATGCTTTCTGTATTTCTACATTCTAAACAATTTGCTGTATATTTCTGTACATAAACAAGCAGGATTGACTTGTAATATGACCAAATCTGTTAAAGTGATTTTTATAATAAAGTCTTGACCTAGACTAACTAACTCTCTGAAAAATGGTATTTTTTTACTTTGAAGCTAGTCCAAACTTTCAATATTTTTCAAGAGGAGTTGAAATTTATAGTGTTTTATTCACAATGGTAATGAAATATGCACTTAATGAATTCTCTTAGATAAATCACATATTTATGTGACATAAATAAAGTAATTTTTTACTTTAAAAAGTAAAATTAATACTTTATTTCCTCCTGCTTTGTTGAACAATGCCTCTTTAGTTTCTTAAAATTTCTGAGTTTAGGCTGTTTTCCTAATTAAATGTTTATGTTGCTTAGTCTTTGAATTCATCAAATACGAAATGTATGTTGGCATGGTGCCAGCTAAATTTTGTAATCATTTACCCTTTCCTGCAACAAGCTTTACCTGTTGTGGAAAAAAAGTTATAATAATTTTCTTCAGCAAGTATATTTTTATAGAGATATAGATTTCAGCATTTTTACACATTAGATTCCAAAAAGAAATCTTGTCTGTGCCATTTAGGGATTATTATCTTGAACTGTGGTCATAATAGCACGTCCCCAATATTTTAATTGCATAGGCAATTCTATACTATACTGGTAGAGCACATACATTCCTGACTCAGAATTGGATTCGGTCATGACTTGAGGAAATCCCTTACCTTCTCTGATATTCTCAGTTTATACACACAGGATTGATATGACTTATAAATGGATGAAAATATCCAGAACATCATGCCTGACACTTAATAAACACTCCCTGTTAGGTACCACTATTGACAGTAATAAGACATGTGTACGTATCACCCCTAACTCACTTACTAGTCTCTTTTTAATTTTTAATTTTGTGCTATGGTGTTGTGAAGCACCTACTCCTGAAAAATAAAACATCTAAACTTGTACATTGCATAGTGGAAGAAGTGAATGTTGTTCACTTCAGTCCCAGGGGTTGTTTCTACCTAATTCATTATATTTTATCTAAAGCCTAGGAGGCAGTTGGATAGAGTATTAGTTTTGCAGGTAACAAACTACCACAAATTAGGTGGATTAGAAAAACAGATATTCATTGTCTTGCAGGTCTGAACGTTGGAAGTCTGAGATAGAGGTGTTGGCAGGGCCATGCTCCTTCTAAATGCGCTAAGAAAGGGTCTTTTCCAGGCCTCTCCATGGTAGTTCCTTGGCTTGTGGCAACATAATTGCAGTCTTCATATGGTGTTCTTCTGTGTACATGCCTGTCTCTGTGTCCACATTTTCTCTTTTTATAAGGACGTGAGTCATATTGGATTAAGGGCCCACCATACTCCAATATGACCTCATCTTGATTTAAATAATTACATATGCAATGACCTTATTTTCAAATAAGATCACATTCTGAAGTACTGGGGATTAGTACTTAACATATGAATTTTCATGGACTACCATTCAACTTATAAAATATAGTAATTAAATAAATGTTCTATTGCATTCAGTTGATATAGGATATGATTCAAAAAATAACCTTTAAAATACTTGCAGAAATGTTTATGTTTTAAAGAGAGTGAGCTTTATATGATGTTGACCTACTGGTAAAATTTCTCACAAAGTTACCCTGCGTTTTCCTTAATTATATTTTAATTTACATAATTTTAATCTTCTGAGTTCCTTTACCTAAAAGTTGTGTGTTTTCTCCTCTAAGAAACACCATTGAAGTACGAATGGAAGACATAGAAATTAAATCCCAGTCTGAGGACAAACTAATTACCACTCTGATGTTTCTGCAGAAGAAGGGTACGTAGCTGGGTATTTAAGTTTCTCCTATTTAATCAGTGTGTGGGCGTTTCAAAACTCTATTGTATTCACATCTGTTCATAATCCAATGGTGGAACATTCCAAAAAAGCTATCGTGTATGTTGCTACTTCTAATCAGTTTTATTAATTGTTTCCTAGTTTTCAATAGAATAATTGCCATTGCTTTTCCTGCAATTCTGTTTTTTTTTTTTTTTTTTTTGTCTTCTCTCTCCCTTTCTTTCTTTTTTAAAAACTGTTTTGGGCCATTTTTGGCCAGTGATAGAATACAATTCAACTTTGCCATTATTTAGCTATCATTGTGCTCACTAAATTTTTTTATATCTCAGAAAATGAACTTTAATATTTAGAAGTCTTGAAGGTGCTATTGGTTTTGTTAGTGATTATCAGCAGCTACAAAAATAGAAGACACATATGTTAGCATTTATTATATACTGGGGCACTGTTCTAAGCACTTTGGATATATTAGTACACTTAATCCTCACACTCTGTGAAGTAGGTACTAAGATTATAATGCTGATTTTAAAGGTGAGGCTATTGAGTTATAGTATTTTCTTTATTATGTTTCTAATTATGTTTTACATGCAAACAGTAATATATTTTATAAGTGTTATGAAGCCAGAATATGGTTGTATCCTAATTTCAGGTAATTGCTTAAATTTCACTATGCCTATCTGAAAGATGAGCCAGAAATATTTTGCTCTAAAGAGCTAAATAGAAAATACTTTAAGCTTTGCTGGCCATGTGATCTCCGTTACAACTAATAAACTCTGTCATTGAAAATATGTAAATGAAGGGATGTGGCTGTATTCTAATAAAACTTTATGAGAACTGGAAGTAGGCCATATTTACCAATTTCTAACCCAGAATATTTTAAAAATCCGTTATGTATTTACTTATTCATTATTGATAAAAAATACTTCATATAACACATATATTCATTTTCCTTGGAGAACATTTTAGGAGCCTTTAAATGGCAATGCTTTGCCTTAAAAATAAAAGATTTCCCTCAACTTTTAAATTCAATATTTTTGGTAAATGTATCTTTAAGTCCAGAAAGTAAATGTAGTCAAACGACAAATTCAGTATTGTATCAATTCTAAGATGCACACATTTTATACATCAATATCTGTGAAATCAGAATTTGTTTGAAGTAATACAGATTTGAGGAATAGTAATTTCCATTTCAATAATCTTTGAAACCAAAGTCATCGTCGTTAAAACAAACGTTATTCGCATTCAGAAGAAAAACGTGTTATACGAACAGAGGTGAGACAAGACTGTAAAATTGTTGACAATGCCAGAATTTGGAGTCAGATGTTAGATAAAAGTGGGATCTTCTGGATTAGGCTTTAGGAAGTGTAGATAATTTTGTGACTAGGTTTTATTATAACCTTATCTAGAAGATAGGAGGTACAGACCAAGGCTAAGCTGTAGTGGTTAAATGGGCAGCAGTCCACTCACGCCATCCAACATAGGAGATATTTGATCATTTTTGTGGCTTGGACAATGTTTATGCTTTGTCTGTGTTCAGACATGATTACAGAATGGTTTCATTTTTTATCTCAAGTCATCAAGATCACAATGACCTTGTCTGATGATGTTTAACAGTCGTCACCGAGACCTTGCTATGAGTGCCAGGCAAGCCTCTGGATGTCAGAAGCTGGTGTTCTCTGTCTCGATATGATATTACATTAATCAATTTATAATGTTCCTGCAAACTTTTAGTTGATATCAAAAAGCTCTATTTGCAGTCCTTATTCTTAAATTTCATCTGGCAAAGGACTGAGGACAGGGGAAGACACCCCTCCCTGCAGGTGGAATACACCAGAGGGCTCAGGGTTGGTTCCATCCTGTCTTACGGAGGCCTCTGTAACACTTCTGAGCCTGTAAGGTGCTATTTCCATGACCCAAAGTATAAAAGGCTCTGGGTATGGAGGGTCACAGGTTCAGGGTCTGTGAGAGCCTCTATTTTCAGGAGGGCCTAGTAGGCTCTCAATGTGGTTTTAATTTATATTCCCCTAATGATTAGTGACATTGAGCATTTTTTCACATACTTGTTGGCCATTTGAATGACTTCTTTTGAGAAGTGTCTATTCAGGTTCTTTGCTTATTTTTTAATTGGGTTATTTGTTTTCTTGCTATTAAGTTGTTTTTTGGATATTAACCCCTTATGTAATGTATGGCTTGCAAATATTTTCTACCAATCTGTAGGTTGTCTCTTCACTCTGTTGATTGTTTCATTGGTTTTTTGCTTTTTGTTTTGTTTTGTTTTGTGCTGTGGAGAAGCTTTATACTTTGATGTAATCTCATTTGTCTATTTTTGCTTTTGTTACCCAAGATTTTGAGGTCAAATTGAAAAAAATTTTTGCCCAGACCAATGTTGTGTAGTTTTCCCCCTATGTTTTCTTCTAGTGGTTTCATTGTTTCAAGTCTTACATTTAAGTCTTTAATCCATTTTGAGTTGATTTTTTTATATGGTGTGGGATAAGGGTCCAATTTTATTCTTCTGCATGTGGATATCCAGTTTTCCCAACACTCTTAATCGAAAAAAACTGGCCTTTTCCCATTGTGTATTCTTGGATACTTCATCAAAAATCAATTGACCATAAATGTATGAGTTCATTTCTGGGCTCTCTATTCTGTTAAAAAAAAAAAAAGTTTGAATTATAATACCTAGAACAGTATCCTGGATATAGTAGGTACTTAGCAAACAACTGTTACATGAATTAATTCCATTCATTAGGTAGAGTTTTTCTATGAATATTGATGACTAAATAAAATGTATAGGAAATGAGTGGCACATAAATATTCAGAGTGTAGCTGGATGTGTCTAACAGAGCTTTTAAACATTAGATTGATGAACTTCTATTATTTCAGTGAAACACTGGACATTTTTCAATCTGTTTCCTTACTCTTGCCTAAGATAATGCCACTGTTAAAACAAAACAAAATGATTTACAACTAGATTAAAAGAACTCTGAAACATGGGATTGCCTTCAAGAAATATGTAAACTATTCACCCTAAAGGACAAAATAAAAATCCAAAATACATTTCAATAACTATAAGTTTTAATATTTCTGAAGGAAGAATTATTTAGTAATTTATTGTGGTTCTTAATTCTCTCTTAATCTCTGTCTCAGAAATTACAGCTTCACATTATAAGGGACTAAATATCCATTCTGAGGACTTGGAATAGTAGATGAAGGAACAAAGCTAAAAGAAACATAGTAAGCCAAATACATGGGAACATGTACAATGTGAATATGCCCCACTAATAACGGGGTTGTTGAAGTCATTTAAATTCCTTGACTTAAAAGTTATGGTTAAGTGAACCATTCTTTTCCAACAATTCTTAAAATGTCATCTTTTTTCACAGCAATATCATTCTCATAAATAAAATGAAAAGAAACTTGTTTCTGAAAGTGTCAGTTTTTAACACTTACCAAGAGCAGAGAGTTGTAAAAACGTATTTCTTTACATAAGTGGGGAATCATGAAATCATTTAAGCAAAAAGTTTTCTGAGAAAATTTCTAGAAAGGGCTGTGCGTGTCTTGTTAGGATGGAGTTTAGTTCTGATTTATAGGATCACTAAAGCACTCCTTATTAAACTGTCACTCAGAGGCTATACAAGTAGAAAAAGCTATTACTGATTTAATTAGGTCTTAGGGGCTTAGTGGCTTAATAATGACAGTTGCCAGCGTGTGGACAAGAATGCATATTATTGATATTTTAATGTTATTAAATTTAAAGGTGATGGCTTAGTGGGGGCAGAACATTTCTCTTTTCTTGGCTTTAGTCATGGTTTATAGCTGATATCTCTAGTTGTGGAACATGGCTTTTTAAAATTCAGCTTCATTAGGTGTTTCATTGGCATGGACTGAACAAGAAGGGACTGGAAAATAGTGATAAATAATATGAGAAGAAGACGTACTTATTTGAGCATAAGGAAAGAAAGTTAATAGACTATGAAGCCCTGTTTCAAAAAGCATGCTCCCTATTAGATCATAAATTCCTTCTGGGTTGATATTTTTTGACCCTCAAAACCCTAACATTGTTTCTTGCACATAGTTAGATACCCAATCGAATATAACAGTTTAGTATAATCTCTCAAGAAGTTTATTTTAAGGCAATAAGGATTCATTTTTTGAAGATTATAAAACACATTGGGTGGTTCAATAACTAAAATTTCTCCTATGAGCTCCAAGATATGATTACTTCATGTGAAATTCCAAGTTGCAATAAAGTGAAAAATTAAGGGATATGATCAATCAAAAATGCTTACCCTGACTGCTTTAAAATTGGGTAAGATCCTTTCCAGGTCTAGTGACGCCATTATTTCTGAAAGCGCATTTTGGAAAGAGATGAGCTAATGGAATTTAGGGGTTTAGTAATTTAGGCATATCTTCCCCTCTCCCCCACAGAGATGCCAGTATGGCATATCTCTTTATAGGACATGTGAGCTGGGGTGGGGGTGAGCTCTTGGTCTGAGGACTAAACTATCTAGGAAGCTATACTAGAGATCTTATTCCATGGCATCACGTGCAATATGTCTCTGAATGTAGGGAAAAACCACTCCATCAGACAGGTCAGTGATTGAAGATCTCTTGCTAAACATATCCTTGTATGGTCTATGGACACTTGTTGAATATCTTCTTGAGACTCTGGAATAACACTTTTGTGCTGTTAACATTTTAATTGCATTGATTAATCCACAAAATCAGTAATCTATACTGATCAATGAACTTTCTTCAGTGTGATTCTTCCTACACAAGTAGCCTGAATAAACTTTGCTAGCTTCGTGATCCTATTTTGACAAGATAAGTGTTAGAAAACCTACAAAAACTATTACCTTCTTCATGTGAAATTCTATGGTTTTTTGTGAGGGTGTAAATTGGTATAACCACCATGGAAGTTATTTGTAAAAAGCTGCAAAAGCTAAATGAACCCTTATTTGTACCCCTAGGCATATATCTAATAGAAAATGCATGCTTATTTTCAATAAAAAATGTGACTAAGAATGTTCTTAGCAGCTAAATTTTAATGGTCCCTGTATTAGTTTGCTAGGGATGTCATAACAAAATATAACACGCTGGATGGCTTTAACAACTGTCTCACAGTTCTGGAGGCTGGAAGTCTGAAAGCAAGGTGTCAGTAGGGTTGGTTCTTTCTGAGGGCTGTGAGGAAGAATCTGTTCCATGCCTTTCCCCTAGCTTCTGGTGGTTTGCTCCATTTTTACATGACAATCTCCTTATATAGATGTCTATTTCAAATTTCTCCTTTTCATAAGGCCACCAGTCATATTGGATAACCCATGCTTAATGACCTAAGTTTAACTTGATTATCTCTATAAAGAACTTATCTCCATATTTGGTCACATTCTGAGGTACCAGTGGTTAAGACTTCAATATATGAATTTTGGGGGTATACAACTCAACCTATAACAGTTCCCAAATAGAAATGGCCTAAATGTCCATAAATATAGACTAGATAAATAAAATGCAGTGTATTCTAAAAAAGGAAGACATGTTATATAGCAATGAGAATAAAAGATGTATTAACAAATGAATCAACATGGATGAATATCACAATCATAATATTGAGTAAAAATAGCCAGAAATTTATACTCTGAATGGGGCGTAGAAGAATATATACTGAATGAGTCAGTGGATATAAAGTTGCAAAATAGTGGCTACCTTTCAGGGATAGGCACATCAGCAAGGGAAAAAGACTCAAGAGTTGCCACTGGGGTGTTCTAATTCTTGTTAAGAAAATGGGCAAATGAATGGATTCACTTTTGTTTTAATTAATTGAACTGTACACATATAATTGTATATATTTCTTAATTTTAAAAGACATAATATGAAAAATTCTAGAGCACAGAAGAAAGGGACAGTTACATACCACCTATAATGAAGCCACCAAAAATGACTCCAATCAATCTCAATAAAATTATTTCCCAATTGAAAAAATTGCTCATAGTTTATTGGAAAAGTAATACTTTAATAAATACGTAAAAGTGATCATATTGAAGCCCAGAGGTTGTAGTAACAAACTCTTTAATTAGGAGAATATGGGCAAATTTCAAAGAAAAAATGATTTAAAAGCAGATTTTTCATGGGTGAGTAAAAATGCTACAGGTGAAAAGTAGAAGGAAATTTTCAGAAAAAGTAACCGTGGAAATTCGTAAGAAGACTCTGACAAGGGAGATTCGATGTGACTAAAACATGCAAGTCTCAGTGTAGTTGGGTTGTCTCTAGCTGATAACTTACAGTACCCTTATTTTGGAATGCTTTTCTGTTTTCTCTTTTGATTATTGGACCTTTTAACAAGGTTTCTGTAAGTTAAACTTATTTCGATGCCTCCCTAAATATCCTCATCTTATGACTAATAAAATATTGAATCACAGAAGTATTTCACCTATTCAAGAAATACATAATAGTATGCAGTGTGGACTTTAGTTTCTGGGAATATGGGAAGCATTTAAAGAAACATCTACTAAGAATGTTAGATAAAATACGTACTTTAGAAATCTTTTATAATGCAGAGTTGAGTGGAATTTAAAATAAGAGAAGGAATCAGAGATCAGGAATATAATAAAGGGCAACTCTCTGTGGGTTAGGAGCTGCACAGCAAATGTTTGTCCTGAATGCATTTGTCACTCCAGAGTGTTCTGACTGTGATAGAGACAAGCCCAGCCTGAGCAAGGTGGAGGCTCAGATTAGAGATCCCCAGAGTAAGACGGCAGAAGATACCGTCTCTTTCCTGTTTGAGTTTTTTTTTTTTCAGACTAAAAAGAATGCTACAGAAAATAACTTGTCATTCCCAGCCTTGGCTCTAAGTGAAGAAAAGTCTGACTTAGAAAGTCTTAACAAGTTATGGGATTGGGGCCATTATTCATACTACCTATTGGGATCTCAAACTCTAAATTTGAGATTTACATGATATATATTCTGAATTTCTAAGGCTGCAAGGCATCTGACAGACACGAATGCAAATTATCTCCTGAGGAATGCAATTTAAGCATAGGGAGGCCTCAAAGATTTTTCAAAGTTAATGAAAAATAAATCCAAACTCCAAAATCACTAAAAACTTTAGGAAACAAAATACAATGTAAGTGAGTCAACAGAAAAAAAATCAGCAAAATCATTTTTGAAAAGCTTGCAGATACTAGAATTATTGGAGAGAATATTAAATAATTATGTTTAACATATTCAGATACAAAAAAGACAGAACTGAAAACATGAGAAAAAATAAGCTCATGTTATTGAGCTTAACAAACTGGCCAGGCAAATTTGCAAAAGTACTAGTGTGAACTTTCAGAACAAACAAACAAACAAAAAATTGAAATTAAAAATTCAATTGATGCCAGGTGTGCTGGCTCACACCTGTAATCCTAGCACTTTGGGAGCCCAAGGTGGGAGGATCGCTTGAGCTCAGGAGTTCAAGACCAACCTGAGCATGAGCAAACCTGGTCTCTACAAAAAACAGAAAAATTAGCTGGGCATGGCAGCGTGAGACTGTGGTCCCAGCTGCTCAGGAGACTGGGACAGGAGGATCACTTGAGCCCAGGAGTTTGAGGTTGCGGTGAGCTATGATGATGCCACTGCACTCTACCCTGGGTGACAGAGCAAGACCCTGTCTCAAAAAAAAAAAATTATATTGATGTTTTAAGCATCAGAATAGATGAAGTTCAAGAAAGAATTGACAAGTTGGAAGATATATCTGAAGAAGCAACCCAGAATTCAGCACAGAGAGATAAATTAAATATGTAATATAATATAGATATAAAATATATAAAAATAACATTAAATAGAAATTTAGAGACATACAGTATAAAGTAATAATGATGAATTAGAGATCTAGGAGCAAGTATTGGAAAAAAGAAGTAATAGTAAAAAACAAATTTCTAGAATTGACGAAAAACATCAATCCTCCAAGTGATTGGAGGAAGACTAATGAATAATAAACGTGGTAATTTAAAAGAAATAAAACTGAAACACACTGAAAATAAATAGAACACTTTAAAAAGAGTTATAAATAAAGGCATGTTTTCAATAAATAAATGATTACTTGGCTGGAAGCAATAATGAAAGCCAGGCACATTAAAATAAGTTCCTCAAAGTTCGGAGAGAAAACATGATGATTCACTTAGAATTACATGACTAAGAAGATTATCTTTCAAAAATGAGGACAAAATAATGGCAATATTAGACAAATAAAACTTGAATGATTTTATTATTTACATGCCTCAGAAAAGGAATTTCTAAAGAATGAACTTCAGAAAGATGAGCAATGATTTGAAAAAGAAAGCATTAGATTAAAAAAAAGATAAAATCTACTCAAATATTCTGTATAATATGGTAAAAAACACTCTGATATCTGTGGGGTTGAAAGATGAAGACACAGTAAAAATCCTGGAGAATAAAGCACATATCTCACATGGAGGGGGGTAACATTTTAAAAGTTCTCCAGTTCTTGTTTTCTTTAACTGTCTAAACTGTATCCACTAAAAGATTAGATATACAGTATATAATTTTCGAAATGGTAGAGACCAAACTGAAAGGAAAGGAAAAAAGTGAACGAATAAAAAAAGGGAAAAAAGGATAGAGGGATAAAAACCCACAGGAAAAGTTTAACAATTAAATACGCACAAGCATGTTATGTGCTGTTCATAGGAGACATACTTAAAACATAAGGACATAGACAATTTTAAAGTAAAAATATCGGTACATTGAATTCCATTTGAATTCTGATTAATGCGACTGTATCAATATTAGTCAAAATAAAATTAAGGCAAAGCCTTGTAAGTGATAAACAGTAACCATGCACTAATACAAGGCTTAGTTCATCAGGAAGTTCTAGCAATTACTCACCACTGTACAGCCAATAACATGACTTGTAAACTTATGAAGCAAGTATTGACAGAATAAGAAAAAAATGAATAAAGTCACAACCGTGGCAGAAGATTTTGATTTAGTAATCCCCGTTATTGTTGGGTCAAGCAGGGAGAAATTCAGCATGTATCAAGTGATTTAACACATATAGCAAGCTTGATCTAATAAACATATATACAATACTTTGTTGAATACCTGGAGAATGCACATTTCTATACAATCTCTTCCAGACATCTGAAAAAGAGGGAATACTGCCTAACTCATTTTATGAAACTAGCATTACCCTCTTACCAAAGCCAGTTAAGGACATTATAAGAAAGAAAATTTTATTAATAAGCATTAATAAATCATTAATATAGATGCAAAAAATAAACAAAAATGGTAAATCTGCTGTGGAAAACAGTGTGAAGTTTCTGCAAAATAATTAAACATAGGACTACTGTAGGATCCAGCAATTCCTCTCTTGGGTATTTACTCAAAAGAATTGAAAGCAGAGACTCAAACAGATATTCATTCGTATAGAGTAGCCCCTCCTTATCCATGGGGCGTACATTCCAAGACCCTCAGTGGATGCTTGAAACCACAGATAATAATGAACCCTATATATACCACATTTTTTCCTATATATACACACATACATATGATAAAATTTAACTTATAATTTAGGCACAGTAAGAGATTAACAACAACAATATTAAAATAGAACAATTATAACAATATTCCAGCATCACTACTTTTGAACTTGGTGTCACTATGAAGTAAAATAAGGGTTACATGAACACAAACACTGGGATACTGCAACAGTGGATCTGAAAACTGAGCCGGCTACTAAGTGACTAATGGGCAGGAAGTGTCTACTGTGTGAATACGCTGGACAAAGGGATGATTCAAGTATTGGGCGCGATGGAACGCAGAATGGTCAGCAATTTAAAACTTATGAATTTTTTATCTCTGGAATATTCTATTTTATATTTTCAGACTACCATTGATTGGGAGTAACTGAAACCTCAGAAAGTGATAGCATGGATAAGGAGAGACTACTGTACCCATGTTCATATCAGCAACATGCATAATGGCCAAAAGATGGAAACAATCCCAGTGTCCAGTGGTGGATGAATGGATTAAAAAAATGTGGTATTTATATACAATCAAATATTATTCAGTCTTGGAAGGAAATTCTGGCATATGCTACAACATGTATGAATCTTGAAGACATTATGCTAAGTGAAATAAACCTGTCACAAAAGGACAAATATTGAGTGTTTTGATATATTTAAAGTAGTCAAATTCATAGAGACAGAAGTAGGAATGGTGGTTTCCAGGAGCGTGGAGGATTTACGAATGGGAAGTTATTGTTTATCCTATACAGAATTTCCCTCGGGGAAGATGAAAACATTCTGGGGGTAACTGGTGTTAATAGTTGCACAATAATGTGAATGTAGATAATGCCACTGAACTACCGTACACTTAAAAATAGTTAAAATTGTAAATTTATTATGTTTATTTTACCACAATAAAAAACATAAACCAGTATTTGCTAAATGAATTCAGCAGTGTAAAAAATTAGTATGTCATAGTAAATTTGTGTTTTTCTCTAGTATGCAAGATAAGATGATTTAATGTTTAGAAATCCGTGCATTTTTAACAGATTAGTGGAGAAAAATGTTAGCAAGAGAAATACAAACTATTTTCAATATTAAACTTTTTATTATTGGAAAAAATCTTATGGATAAAAATAAGGAAGAGAAAGGAGCTTCATTAGCCTAACAAAACGTGTCTTTAGAAGATCATAGAGAATACTCTATCATCCTAAATGGAAATCTGTTAGATGCAATCCCTTTAAAATCAAGTAGTAAAAATAGCTATCATCACTTCTGCTCATCAATGTATTAGAGGTTCTGGCCAGCAAAAGCAATAAATACATAAATAAATGCATGTAAGTGGACATATAGAGGATAAGAATAGGAAAAACGGGGCATGATATAATCACTATACTAGAAAACTCAAAAGAATTGGCAGGCAAATTCTCAGAAATAATAGAGAGAGATTGGTAAAGTGGCTAGAGACAAGGTTAATTGTCAGAAGTCAATGGAATTTCTATGCACCACTGGCAAACAACCCAAATATAAAAAGAAGGCACACATTATAATCACATATTTAAACAAATGTTAAATATATAAAACTGAATTTAACAAAAGAATTTGAAGACTTGTATACAGAAAATTTCACACATTTATCTAAAGATGTAACGAGACATTTGCAATATCTGGATAGAAAGAATTAATGTCCTATAGATTTCAATTTTCCCATTTTAATCTATATATTCAATACAATTATAATCACAATCCAACACAAATTTTCATAAAACATGATAATATTATTTTTAAAAAATTGTTAAAGTCAAAGAAGATTAGCTAGCACACTTTTGAAAATGAAAAGAAAAGTGAAAAGAAATCCAGATTTCTTCTAAGACTGTCTTGGACAAGACAGTATGAAATTTTCACAGACATATACAAATTGAGAAATTGGATAGAATAGGGAACACAGAACAGACACACAGATGTAGAAAACTTTGGTCAATGCTATGGCTGTCATACCAAAACAGTGTGGAAAGGAGAGACTATTTAATAAATGGAGTTGAAAAAAAATCATTATCAACATGGGAAACGTTGAATTGGAATTGTATTAACCATATTATTAAAAATTAAACTGTAACTATAGTAAGGATTTGACTGTCCAAATAAAAATGTTAAAATTCTTATAAGATTATGAAACATGACAATCTGTTAAAATTTGAGTTACAGATAGATCTGTTAAGACACAAAAAGCATGAAAATATTAATTAATGTAATTTATTAAAATTAAACATTTTCTCATAAAAAGATACCTTAAAAATGTTAGAGACTAAGAGATATTCTCAATACACACAATGGGTAAATGACTGGTATATCAAGAATATGTTTTAAAAAAACTATAAATCAATAGGAAAAGGACCAACATCTCAGTAGAAAAATGAGTAACAAACATTTTCAGTGAATTGGAAACACATGTTGCTAATAAATCTAGGGAGAGTTGTTCAATATCATTATAAACTAGGGAAATGCCAAGCATGATCATAAAGAATAATGATTTTACACCTTGATAGCTAATTAGTAAATTTGAAACATGTAGCACAAGCAAGAATTGGAGAGAGTAATGACCCATAGAACTGCTATCACATTGAATGAAGGAAAGCAATTTAGCATTATTTTGTAAAGCTGAACATTTATTTACCTTATGATTCAACTATTTACTCTAAGGGTTACTCTAAGACCTAAAAGGTAGTTGACCACAGAATCCCTTGAGCCAAAGCCTAATCTAGAGTAAAGCCCTAACTTTTTTCAATTCTATGAAAGCTAAGAGAGGTGAGGAAGTTGCAGAAGAAAAGTTTAAAACTTGCACAGGTTGGTTCATGAGGTATAAGAAATGAAACCATTTCCATAACATAAAAATTGAAGCAAGTTGAAGCAGCAGGTGCTGATGTAGAGCCTGCAGCAAGTTATCCAGAAGATCTGATAAAATCATTGATGAAGGTGGCTTCACTAAACAACAGATTTTCTGTGAAGATGAAACAGGCTTGTATTGGAAGAAGGTGCCTCTAGGACTTTTATAGCTAGAGGGAAATCAGTGCCTGCCTTCAAAGCTTTGAAGGACAGGTTGACTGTTTTGTTAGGCTCTAAAGCAGCTGGTGACTCTAAGTTGAAGTCAGTTTTCATTTATCACTCTGAAAATCCTAAGACCCTTAAGAATTATGCTAGATCTACTCTGCCTGTGCTTTATAAAATGCAATAACAAAGCCTGGATGACAGCCCATCTGTTTACAGCATGTTTACTGAATATTTTAAGCCCACTGTTGAGACCTACTTTCCAGAAAAAAAATATATTTTTTTCAAAATATTACTGCTTATTGACATTGCATTTGATTACCCAAGAGCCCTGATAGAGATGTACAAGGAAATTCGTGTTGTTTTCATGCCTGCTAACACAATATCCATTCTGTAGCCCATGGATTAGGGAGTAATTTTGACTTTCAAGTCTTATTATTATTTAAGAAATACATTTCATAAAACTATAACTGCCATAGATAGTGATTCTTCTGATGAATCTGGGCAAAGTCAACTGAAACCTTCTGGAAAGGATTCACTATTCTAGATGCCATTAAGGACATTTGTGATTCATGGGAGAAGGCCAAAATATCAGCATTACCACGAGTTTGGAAGAAGCTGATTGCAATTGTTGTGGTTGACTTTAAAGGTAAAGGAAATAACTGCAGATGTGGTGGAAATAGCAAGTGAATTAGAATTAGAATTGAAGCCTGAAGATGGGCCTGAATTGCTGCAATCTCATGATGAAACTAATGGATGTGGAGTTGCTTCTTATGGATGAGCAAAGAAATTTGGGATGGAATTCACTCCCTGTGAAGATGCTGTGAACATCATTAAAATGACCACAAAGTATTCAGAATATTACATAAACTAAGTTGATAAAGGAGCAGCAGGGTTTGAGAGGATGGACTCCAATTTTGGAAGGAGTTCTACTGCGAGTAAAATGCTATCAATCAGCATACATGCTACAGATAAATGTTTTATCAAAGAAAGTGTCAATCAGCACAGCAAACTTCACTGTTATCTTCTTTTAAGAAATTGCCACATCCACCCCAGTCTTCAGCCACCACCATCCTAATTAGTCATCAGCCATCCACACTGAGGCAAAAATTTCCACCAGCAAAAACGTCATGACTCGATGAAGGCTCAGATAATCATTAGCATTTTTTAGCAATAAAGTATTTTTAAACTAAAGTGTGTACTTTTTTTTTAGACATAATGCTATTGCACACTTAATAGACTATAGTAGAGTGTAAGCATAACTTTATGTGCACTGGGAAACCAAAAACTTCCTGTGACTTTCTTTGTTGTGAGATTGGCTTTATTGTGTTGGTCTGGGACCAAACCTGCAATATCTCTGAGGTATTCCCATATACATCAAATACCTTGTCTATATAGTTGAAAACTATATAAAAACCTGAAAATATTGTATGAATATGTGTGTGTATACATAGAACAAACACACACAAAACTTTTTGGGAATATAATATATATATATGCAAAAACATATATATTAAATTGAAAGCAAGGAAAAATGCATAAGAAATTCAAGGTGAAGATTAGCTCAAACATGAAGGAGGTGAGTGAGGAGATAGGATGCACAGATATCTGTACAGGATATTATTAATATTAAGGTCTTAGCTTTCATATAGGTGATGGTTTCATGGGTTCATAATACATTGTAGGTTTTAAAAACTAAAATAGGTAAGAAGCTAAAGTTGTTATGCATAGACCAATAATGAGAGTGTGTCATTATGCTAATGTTAAACATTTTGTTTATATTTATAGGTTACCAAATGGTATTGACCATCAAGGATATGTTTGGTTAATGTGTCTATCATAAAAGTAAGGTATTCTGTTCATCAAAGTTCACCCTAAAATGGTAAAAAGATAAATTAACAACTGAGATAATTTGTGCGCCCTCCTTTTCCCATAAATATGTGGAAATCATGAATTAAAACAAAAGAATCCATTTGCCCAAATTCAGATTAGTGGTTAATGCTGGGCCTGAGAGAGAAGGATGCAATGAGACAAGACTGGATATGGGCTTTAAAGCCATTAGTAATATTCTATGCATTAAGCTTAGAGGATGATATGTGGTGCTTTTTGAAATTAAATTGCTATCATTTACAATATTTTGCATGTGTGATGTGTCTGGGCCAGACTTTTTGGTATCATCAATTTCCACCACAATATCTTCTAGTTGTGTGAGGTATATGCTTCAAACTGATGTAAGAGTGAAATAATTAATTACATATAGATAAATTAGAACAGGCTCTAGCACATAGTAAATCCTCAATAAATATCAGCAAATATCACATTTAATCTTCAGAAGTAAATATCTCTAACAATATCTTATAGATAAAAGTTTTGATGTTTCCCTAATTTAAATGTCATTCCCTTTATCATATAGTGAATAGTGAATAGTTAATATAGTCAGAAATAAAATTATTTTACTCTAAATTATAATCATTTTACTATAAAATGACTAAAAAGAACTCAGTGTTAAAAGGAAGGCAATAGTATACTATGGCCAAAAAGAAACTTGACCTAGAATATAGGATACCTGGGTTCTAGTCTCCATTGTGCTACCAATTAGCTTGGGACCATGATCAGTCAACCACTGTAGGCATCAAAGAGTGATCTGAGTTGAGTGAGGTTAAACACATTTCCAGCTCCAAAATTTTATCACGTCTTTGATTTTTTTCCCCTCATTATCACTGATATTTTTGGAAGGCTTTGACAAGAGAGTAGGTGGAGTGGGGAGTACACCCATGTTAATTTTCCAAGATAAATTTGGCTTCATGTTAGCCTATTTCTTATCTTTTATTTTACTCTTTGTTTTTTGTCTCTTTTTTATGTGTGTCAACATAAAACAATTTTTTTCTTTATTAACATTTCTTATCAGGAAAAATAAAACCCATGTCTTTGGTAAGGAAGAACTGAAGCTTTCTAAACCTATACCACAAAGCACAGCCATAGTCTTTCGTAGAGATTATAACATACTCTTGATCTGCTCTGTAGCCCATTGGTTCCAAAGCGATATTATGGTGTACATCTTTAAATTGTTGAAAATATTTTACCAACTATTTTACAATCCATAAAATTTAAGATGGGGAAATAAAGAAAGAAAGAATAAAAGGAGCTTGAACTTCTATTTTTACTTGAAAAGTCCTTAGCTTGCCTAGCACATAGGAAGCAGTGAATAAAAGCCAATTATTATCATTGCTAATGCTAATAAAGTGGAATTAGGTGTAAGAGGTGAAACACTTTAAGCTGTCAGTCAGTTACCTAGTAGATTAATAAAAATTTAAGAAGAGTTTGGAAATCATTTTTTATAATATACAATAAACGGGCACTGGGTTCCTGGAAAGAGGAGAAAAGGCCCAAAACCAGATGCTAGGGGCATTGAAAATACATTTTGCAGATTTTACATCTGCCTAGAGATAGTCTTAGACAACGGAACCACAGAATTAGGTAAGGATGTTAAAACAATGTCCGTGCTGATGAACAAGTTTTAAAACACTGAGTTTTTAAGTTAGGTGCCACTCAATAATAATTATCAATAAATAAGCAATAAATATTTGCATTAATGACATTTTAATATACTTCACATGTATTAGAGAGTCCCAAAATTATACTGTAGATGAGATCACTAGAAGAATCCAAGGGCAAAAGGCACCAAAATTACTGGGAGTGTTAGATCTTATTTTTAAGGTAAATGAGCAATGATTACAAGAAAATTGTGTGGACAATGAGAAAAATAAGCACTGTAATTTGGAGGAAATTCAAACATCAACTCTATACCTACTATGAGAAAGGAATCTGGTAGTCACTGGACTTTATGGTCTTAAAAGAAAAAAATGTCAAATTAATTTTGATAGGAACAAAGGGAAGAGTTTTAGAACCATAGAAAATGTCACATAATTATTGCTTCTTCTGCCAATGATACATTTGAATAGCAATTATCTGGTGTTAGGTTATCAGAGAGTGTGAAAGACAGCAATTTGCCTCCAGAGGAAGCAATATGCATGCTTTCTGAATCCTTCAGATTCCTACAGAGATATGTTAACCAATCATCCAAAATTCCTTCAAAACCTTTTCCTTTTCCTAAGCAAGTATCTCAGTAAAAGACTCTCATTTTTCTCTAAAAAATATTTTATTATTAAGTGATGTTCAGATTTTTTTCTGAGACAAAATTCTGTAATATTTGTAGCAATTATGATATAAAAATATAGCTCACTTGGAAGATAATAATGACAGTTTTATTAATATGCTCTTTGAAAATCTTCTTTCAATAGCATAATTTGATGAACTATATTAAGCAGCTCATGAGTTGCTGATCATCCATAAAGGAATATGGATTTTATCAGGCCAAATATGTAGAATATTTATATGCTCAACATTCTGCACCAAATGATTTGGGGCAGTAGTATATGCACTGGGTCAAATGTTAAATAATAAAATAACTTTTGGTCATTTTTTCTCTCTTCCTTTACCTGTCCTTCCTTTTTTAAAGTATATTATATAAGGTACTCTGGTATCTTAAAGTCATTTGAAGATTGAATGGCAGGCAGGAAGGTATTTTCTTGGGAAACATTTAGAAGACCAAGGTACTTAGAAAATCAAAGATTTTAAGAATGCTATATTTCAGACCTACTACTTTTTAACATTTTATGTTAATTTTTAAACTTTATTTTAATTTTTAGAGGGGAAAGAAGAAAAATTGAGAGAAAAAAAAAACCTTACAGAAAAGAAAACAATAATTTAAGTGGGATTTAAATAGATCCTTTCTAGGAAAGTATGAGTTAGTTCAATAGTGAGTCAAAGTAAGATTCTAAAAAGAGTCTGTATTTTAAATTTATGTATTAGTATTGCTTGTATATTAATTTGTGAAAAAATAACATTTGGGAATTAGAAGATTCTAGGAAAATTGAAGCCTAAATACAATAATGTAATTTACTCTCTCCCAGAATTGGGCCTTTTGTATGTTTGTTTTGTGTGTGCGTGTGTGTGTGTGTGCACACACGCATGTGGAGTTGAGGTAAGATGGGCAGAGAGGAATCAGACTTGCTACTTAACCCGTAAGGGCATGGTGGTGTGAGAGGTAAGGATTCTCAAACATGTTTCCAGTGTGCCATTGTGGTGTGGGTAGGTGTGGGTACAAGAAGGTGGGGACTTAGTGTTTTGTGAGGAAAGTTGACTATTGAAGTAAGTCTAGAGAAAATTCACCTTGATATTCTAGCTAGCCAAGGGTACTTAAAGATCTGCATATTGTGTCTCCTTAGCCATCCGTTCATCCATTCATTTGTTCATTCATTCTATGTGTATTTCCTGAGTATCTACTATTTGTCAGTAACTAACTTGTTATCAGAAAACAATGAGAACAAACCAGGCATGACCCTTTTCCTCAGGGAATCATCAATGTGGTTGGGATTGGGGTGGGGCTTGTATCATGGGTAGGATATAACCAAATACAAAAATATATTCTCCTTCAGAAAAACACACAGAAAGCAAAGAGACTATAACAAGCACAATCCAGCCAGAGAGAGTCCAAGAAAGCTTCCCTAGGGTGGGATATTTGAACTAAGGCAGGAACAATGAGTAGGAGTTACTTAGTTCAACAGACAAGGGATTTGAAAAGGCCACCATAGGAAGAAGGAACAGAAAATTCAAAAGTTCTGAGGCAGAGAGGAGCATGGTTCATTTAAGGAACTGAAAGTTAGACAACTTGACTGAAATAATGAGAAGGAAGGAGAACTGTACACCCCGATGCCAGAGTGGTTGACAATGACCAGATTTTGTCCATACAGCTATGAGAAGTGATTGAAGTAGTTAAACAGAGGAATGGTATAATTAGATCTGTAGTACAAAAGGCTGTTGTCACTCAGTATGAAGAAAGGGCTAGATGAACCAGGAGTGGATGTGCAGAGACTAGTTAGCAGCTACTATGATAGTCAAAGAAAAATTGATAGATAGGACTAGAGATAGTAAGAAAAAGAAAAGATTTGTGAGTTTTTTTGGGGAAAAATATCAGATATTGGGATTTGAAAAGTTAGTTTTTAAAGGGAAAGATAGTGCAGTAAAAGATGTCATAGCAAATTTGAAGGATTAGAGGAGAAGGCCAAGATAGAGGACCAGAAACAGCCCGCTCACGCCACTCTCAAGGACAGGATTAAAAGTTGCAAGTAGATGCCCACCTGTGGATGGACTTTCTTAGAGAGGGCACTTTAAATCATCAGAGAAGTGACAGGAGACATTCAAAGTGAAGGAGACAGGGACAGGGACATCCACTAGCCAAAATTGGAAAGTACCTGGGGGAGACCCCTACAAGTGGGGAAGGGATAAGGAGAGATCCCAGGGACAATGCTGTCTGTGTGGACACTGCAATTCAAGCTGTGGGGGCCCCCACCACCACTGTGGGCCTCCATACTGATCAGGGAACTGCTTAGAGACTGTCTAGTGAAGTTGCATTGAAGAACAGACTCAGCAGGGACCTGCTGGCCTCAGTTCCTGGGTTGCCGCAGCTGATGCTGTTCTAAGTTCTTGGATCCAGAGCACCCAGTCTACAAAGAGATCGGCTTCATGGCAACTTCCCCCATATCACCCCTTGCCAGGCTGGGGAGGCAGCAGGGAGAACAGATGCTCTCACACATCCATGACTAGGAGCCAAGCACCGCCCCCCCACTATAGGGAATTTGAACCAAGGGGGAGCTGATGCCACTTGAGGGGTCCCACAGTAGCAGCCCCAGTGGGACCTGTGTGAGAGAGAGACCCAGCCATCCAGCAGCCCAGCCTCTGTAGCCTCACATGCCACCACAAAAAGGTCCGTGCCCCAACAGGCCCACATGCTGGCTGGCAGACCATGCCCTAGCAAGTCTGCATGGCATGTGGCAGGCCATGCACCTGGTTTTGTGTACAAGCTATCAGGCCACGGCACAGTGGCACCACACACTGACCAGTGGAACAAGCCCCCAGCCCCACGTGCCATGCCAAGGTCCACACCCCCGTGGACCCACATGCTGGATAGAGGTCCACAGCCCTGCAAACTCACACATCATGCATCTACCCCTGTAGACCTGCATGCCAGCCATTGGGCCATGCCCTTGTGGGCCTGTGCAATGCCATGCCTTCAGTCCAGTTCTACACCATGAACCCACCAGCCACAAGGTACCCCACCACTTCATACCACCATCACACCTAGACCTGGGCAAATGCCTGCAGCCCTGATCCTTGAGGCCACAACCTAGATAACCTCACCAAGCAGCCCTGGTCTTTGCCAAGGGAGACCAGCACAGAACAATCTACTGCAACACCCATCTCCATGGAGAGGGACTCACCCAGCCCCATGCATGAGCTTCCAACAGCAGTCTAGTTATAAACTCACCAATCCATATGAAGATCCCCCAGAACCAGCTTGGACTGTGACAATCACAGGGGAACAGAATAACATAGAACAGGTACATTACAAGATCTCAGTACATCCACCCCTCTCCTACTGAATCAATCTTCTGGAATAGGACACAAAATTGCCATTAGGGACCTCTACTTCTTCTCACTAAATAGGAGAGTTCCCAGAAAAGGAGAATGGGAACACTGAAAATCTATCTGACATGAACTGAGAGAAGTTTAGATGAGAAGAAACAACCACAGGACTCTGACAACATGAAAAAACAAGCTAGTTTGACACCCACAAAGGATCACAATAGACCTACAGCAATAAACCCCAACCAAGAGGACATTACCAAACTGTTAGAAATGGAATTAATGATATGGATGGCAGATAAGACAAATGGCATTGAAGAGAAAGTGGAAAGCTAACACAAAGAAGCCAAAAAAAATTTCAGAATATGAATGAAAAAAATGAAAAAGTCACTAAAGAGATAAACGACATAAGAAAGGATATAATGGAACTTAAAGAGGTGAAAGAGTCACTTAGGGAACTTCAAAATACAGCAGAAAGCTTCAACAACAGGCCAGACCAAGCAGAAGAAAGAATTTGAGAGCTTGAAGGCAAGGCTTTCAAACTAACTCATCAGTCATAGATACAGAATAAAGAATAAAGAAGAATGAACAATCACTCAGAGAAATATGGGACAATATAAAGTGAGCCAATGTATGAATTATAGGTATCCCTGAGGGAGAAGAAGAAAAAGCAAAAAGCTTAGAAAACCTATTTGAAGAACTATGAGGAAAACTTCCCTGGTATCACCAGAGATTCACATACCCAGATACAAGATGGTCATTGAACACCAGGATGATTCATAGCAAATAGGACATCTCCAAGACACATAGTCATCAACCTGGACCAAGTCAACATGAAGGAGAAGATTCTACAAGCTTCAAGATGAAAATAACAGTTAACATACCAAGGAAAATCCATCAGGCTAACAGGAGCTTTCTCATCAGAGACCTTACAAGTCAGAAGGGATTGAGGCCCCATTCTAATCTCCGTGAATAGAACAACTGCCAGCCAAGAATTTTGTACCCTGAAAGACTAAATTTCATAAATGATGGAGAGATAAATGCTTTTCCAAACAAGCAAACACTAAGGGAATTTGTCAATACTAGATCTGCCCTATAGGTAATGATCAAAAGTGCACTATATGTGGAACAAGACAATAGATACCCTCCAGTGTAAAAACATCTGAAAATTAAAGCTCACAGCTCTGCCCCCCAAGCAGTTACGCACCTCCCCATCCACTCAGGCAGGGACAAGCCCAGAGCTGGGGCAAAGCGGTGGCGGGAGACAGCATACCTAGTGGAGAGGAGACAATTGTGACAGCCAAACACAACTCGCAGCTACAATATACAGAGACTGCTAAGGGCCGGGGAGCAACTGGGCGGGGACGGAGTGGAGATTCAGCTTCCCGGGACAGTGCGCGGGAAACCGCAGGCCGGCACTGTAAAGAAGGGCGCCCCTAGAAGTCAGCGGGACTGGGCCCAGGACTTTATCGGACAGCGGGACACGCCCTTAGAGGCTGCTGGCAACTGCCGCTGCGGCCGGCGGAGAAAAACTGCGCTCCCGGCGCGATCGGAGCCCGGCTGTGCGCCAGGCTGGCGGCGGCCGCCATCTTTACAGCCGCCCGCGCGGAGCCGTGAGCCGCGTCTCTAGCTCCGCCCCGCCCCGGCCCAGGGCTCATCCGCTGGGGCGAGACAGGCTTTGCCTGTGGTGGCCAGGGACAGCGGCATCCGTGGGTTCCAGGTGGGACGAGATCCCGGAACTGTAGAGGTGGGACCTTTGAGTATTGGAAACAGTTTGCAGCTTGTCCATCAGGTTCTGCTACCCCAGCTCTGGCCTCCCACAAGTCTGCTACGTGCTGGTCCTAGTGCCCGCCCTTCAGGTCCCAGCCCTCCTGTACCCCAGAGATCGGTCATTTTGAAGGTTGCTGGCTACAGTGACTCATTTGGTATAACTGCTGGTTCCCATGACAACCAAATACCTCAAGAGCCACAGGCTGAAAAAAAGCAGCTCCCCATAATCCTCCCCACTTCAATAGGGAATTTCACGCCATCCAAGAGAGCTTCCAGTGGCCACTACTCCCCCCTCCCCATGGGAACATCCCCCGGTGGAGACTGCTGGGGATAGAGACGGCCACCCGCCTTGCCTTGTGGTCTAGTGGTGGAAAATGGCTGCACAATTGGAGATCCCACATCAACCAGTATCACGCAGAGACGCACATCAGAAAGGCAGACACAGGTGGCTAGATGAGCAACCTCTGAGCTGTGTAGAATTTTCCCAATTCAGCTCTCACACTGCAGCCAAAAGAAATTATGTTTCTACCTGCACCTCAGGAGGAGCAGGGTCAAAGTAACCCCTAGGAGCTACAAGGCCCCTCCCAAAGCAGGGGGCTTTCGCATACCCCAACTGGGGGATCAGAGTCTGACACGGACATAGCAGAATACCTAGCTAATAGGGAGCTGTGGACTCATAGCCTCAAGTACTATTCACTAGTTTAGAGCCCAAGCTGGGAGGTCATTCTCACCACACTCCACTGGGAAGAGAAGAAGACAACAGGCCAGAGATAACTCAAGATCCACCAAACTTGCTAAAATACACCTAAGGTAATATAAACCACTACTACTCTCCTTGGCTCTGCCAAGGAATGAAAATTGTGGGCCTGGAGACTGGGCCATAAACTAGCCCTTACACCCCCAGCTCTTGACCAAGAGGCCAGATGAGAAAAAACCAGAGAAAGAACTCAGGGAACATGAAAAATCAGAGTGAAAAGTCACCCCCAAAAGAAACCATCAGTTCCTCAGCAATGGATACCACTCAAATGAAATGGGTAGAATGACAGAAGAGGAATTTCGTCTATGGATTAGAAGAAAGCTCAATGAAATTCAAGAGAAAACTGAATCCCAGCACAAAGAAACCACAAGAAAAATGCAAGAAATGAATGAAAAATTCTCCAAAGAAATAGAAATATTACGGAAAAATCAAATAGAAATCCTAGAAATGAAAGAAGCATTCAAGGATCTACAAAACACAGTGGAAAGCCTTAAGAATAGGCTGGACCATGCAGAGGAAAGAATTTCAGAGCTAGAAGACAACTCCTATGCACTAAATAAAACAGTCGAAGAGAAAGAACACAAAAACAAGAGGCAAGAAAAAAGCATACAAGAAATGTGGGATTATGTAAAGAGGCCAAACATAAGGATCATAGGCATCCCTGAGGGAGAGGAAGAAAATTTGCATGGGCTGGAAAATCTATTTGAAGGAATAGTAGAGGAAAATTTCCATGGCTTAGCCAGAAATCTCGCTATCCAAGTACAAGAAGCACACAGGACTCCTGGGAGAGTCAACGTGAAAAGGCATTCACCACACCACATAATTATTAGAATGACCAAAGTAAACACAAAAGAGGCACTCCTCAGAGCTGAAAGACAAAAACAGCAGATAACCTATAAAGAGAAACCAATCAGATTAACTGCAGATTTCTCAGCTGAAACCTTACAAGCCAGAAGGGAATGGGGAGACATCATCAGTCTCCTAAAACAAAACAAAAGCCAACCCAGAATTCTGTATCCTGCCAAACTAAGCTTCTTATACGAGGGAGAAATAAAGACGTTTCCAGATAAGCAATCACTGATAGAATTTGCGAAATCCAGACCGGCCTTGCAAGAAGTGCTTAGACCTGCATGATACACTAACCAGCACAAAAGACACCCACCTATGTAAAACTATGCAAAAGCTAAAACCCCAGAAACCAGATTCCACAATGATGCAAGAGGTAAAACAAAAGACAGCACCCAACAGAATAATCAGAAATTTACCCCAAATGTCAATTCTCTCAATAAATGTAAATGGCTTGAACTGCCAATTGAAGGGACATAGGCTGGCTGAATGGATTAAAAAATACAAGCCAAGTATCTGTTGTCTTCAGGAAACACACTTTACACACAAAGACGCATTCAGACTCAAGGTGAAAGGGTGGAATACAATTTTCCAGGCCAATGGAAACCAAAAGAAATCCGGAGTAGCCATCCTTATTTCAGATGATATAAACTGTAAAGCAACAAAAGTAAAGAAGGACAAAAATGGACACTATATAGTGGTGAAGGGAAAAATTTCACAAGAGGATTTAACAATCCTAAACATTTATGCACCCAACACAGGAGCGCCCAGGTACATAAAGCAAATACTGCTAGATCTAGACAACATAATAAACAGCAATGCCATAATAGCAGGGGACTTCAACACCCCACTGACGGAACTGGACAGATCCTCCAAACAAAAATTAAATAATGAAACAAAAGACCTAAAAAGGACTCTAGAACATTTGGGCCTAACAGATATCTACAGAACACTCCACCCAAATAACACTGAATATATATTCTTCTCATCAGCTCATGGAACTTTCTCTAAAATTGACCACATCCTAAGCCACAAAACAGATCTAAACAAATTCAAAAAAATAGAAATCATACCATGTATCTTTTCAGACCACAGCGGAATAAAATTAGAAATCAATTCCAACAGAAACTCACATCTTCATCCAAAAACATGGAAACTAAACAATCTGTTGCTGAAGGACTATTGGGTCAAGGAGGAGATTCAAATGGAAATCAAAAGATTCTTCGAACTAAATGATAATGGGGACACAAGTTATCAAAATCTGTGGGATACAGCAAAAGCAGTCCTGAGAGGAAAACTTATCACCTTAAATGCCCACATCCAAAAGACAGAAAGGTCACAAATCGGTAAACTAATGAATCATCTGAAGGAAATGGAAAAGGAAGAGCAAAGCGATCCTAAAGCCAGCAGAAGAAAAGAAATAACCAAGATCAGAGCAGAATTAAATGAAATCGAGAACAAAAGAACAATACAGAAGATCAATGAAACAAAAAGTTGGTTCTTCGAAAAGATAAACAAAATAGACAGGCCACTTCCCAGGTTGACCAGAAGCAGAAAGGAAAGGACTCTTATAAGCTCAATTAGAAATGAAAAAGGAGAAGTCACAACTGATACCGTGGAAATACAAAACATCATCTTTGAATACTACAAAAATCTCTATGCCCACAAACACGAAAACGTGTTCTTTTCAACATAGTGCTGGAAGTCCTAGCCACAGCAATTAAACAAGACAGAGGAATCAGGAGCGTCCAGATAGGGGCAGAAGAGGTCAAACTTTCACTATTCGCAGACGATATGATATTATACATAGAAAACCCCAAAGATTCAACCAAGAGATTAATGGAATTGATAAATGAATTCAGCAAAGTCCCAGGATACAAAATTAATACGCACAAATCCATAGCCTTCATATATGCTAATAACAATCAAGCCGAGAAACAAATTAAAGATGCAATACCTTTTGCAATAGCACCAAAGAAAATTAAATATTTAGGAACATATCTAACTAAGGAGGTCAAAGACCTATATAGAGAGAATTACGAAACACTGAGAAAAGAAATTGCAGAGGATGTAAATAGATGGAAAGCCCTACCATGCTCTTGGATAGGCAGAGTCACCATAGTAAAAATGGCTTTACTACCTAAATTGATTTACAGAATCAATGCAGTCCCTATCAAAATACCAACATCATTTTTTACTGATCTAGAAAAAATAATTCTATGCTTCGTGTGGAACCAGAGAAGACCCCGTCTAGCCAAAGCAATCTTAAGCAAAAAGAAGAAATTGGGAGGCATCTATCTACCAGACTTCAAACTATACTACAAGGCTATAGTAACCAAAACTGCATGGTACTGGCACAAGAACAGAGACGTAGACCAATGGAACAGGACTGAGAACCCAAATATAAAACCAACCTCATACAATCACCTGATCTTTGATAAATTCCAAAAAAACGTACACTGGGGAAAAGATTCCCTATTCAACAAGTGGTTCTGGAAAACTGGATGGCCATATGTAGAAGACCGAAACTGGACCAATCCCTCTCACCTCTCACAAAAATCAACTCACAATGGATAACAGATCTAAACCTAAGACATGAAACCATAAGAATTCTTGAAGAAACCATTGGAAAAACTCTTATGGACATTGGCCTAGGCAAAGAATTTATGAAGAAGACCCCCAAAGCAATCACAGCAGCAACAAAAATAAATACATGGGACCTGATCAAATTGAAAAGCTTCTGCACAGCCAAGGAAACTATCACTAGAGTGAACAGACAACCTACAGAATGGGAGAAAATATTTGCATGCTACACCTCTGATAAAGGGTTGATAACCAGAATCTATACAGAACTTAGGAAAATCAACAAGAAAAAATCAAACAACCCTATTAAAAAATGGGCAAAGGACATGAACAGAAACTTTTCCAAAGAAGACAGAAAAATGGCCAGCAAACATACAAAAAATTGCTCAACTTCTCTAATCATCAGGGAAATGCAAATCAAAACCACAATGAGATATCACTTAACTCCAGTGAGATTGGCTCATATCAAAAAATCCCCAAAACAACAAATGTTGGCAGGGATGCGGACAGATAGGAACACTCATACACTTCTTGTGGGATTGCAAATTAGTACAACCTCTATGGAAAGTCATACAGAGATACCTCAAAGAATTAAAAGTAGAACTACCATTTGACCCAGCACTCCCACTACTGGGTATTTACCCAAAGGAAAAAAAGACATTTTATAATAAAGACATCTGCTCTTGAATGTTTATAGCAGCACAATTCACAATTGCAAAGATGTGGAAACAACCCAGGTGCCCATCAATACACGAGTGGATTCATAAAATGTGGTATATGTATACCATGGAGTATTACTCAGCAATAAGGAACAACAGTGAATTAACACATCTGGTATTATCCTGGTTGGACCTAGAACCCATTCTTTGAAGCGAAGTGTCACAGGATAGGAAAAACAAGCACCACTGGTACTCACCATCAAACTGGTACTAACTGATGAACACTTACATCACACAGGGCAATAATATTCATCAGCGGGTGGACAGGCGGGAGGGGGTTGGAGGGGATGGGAAAAACTCTCACTGAATGGATGCAGGGAGCACAGTTTGAGGGATGACCACAATTGTAGCTCTGACACGGGCAGTGCATGGGTAAGATATATAGCCAAAGTGTTGTACTCCCATAATATTCTGAAATTAAAAAAAAATAAAGCTCACAGCTCTTATAATATAATAGAAAAGAGGGACAACAAAACAATAAGGTATCATTCAACAAAATAAAGAGAACAATACACCACATATCAATACTAACACTGAACATGAATGGTCTTAATGCTCCAATTAAAAGATATAGACTAGGTGAATGGAAGAAAAATGATTGCCCAAGTATATTTCATCTCCAAGAAACCTATCTAACTCACAAGGATATGCACAAACTCAAGGCAAAGGGATGGAAAAAATATCCAAGAAAATGGAAACCAAAGTGAGCTGGCGTAGCCATTCTCATATCAGATAAGACTGACTTTAAGTCAACAATAATAATAAAAAAAAGACAAAGATAGTCATTATATAATGATAAAGGGGGCAATTCAGCAAGAAGAAATAAAAATCCTAAATATACATGCACCCAACACAGGAGCTTGCTGATTCATAAAGCAAATTCTACTAGATCTAAACAAAGAAATAAACAGTAGTATCATCATCACTGGGGACTTCAACACTCCACTGACAAAACTGGACAGCTCATTGAAGCAGAAAATCAACAAAGAAATAATGGAATTCAAAGGAACTCTAGAACAAATGGACCTAACAGATATTTACAGAACACTCTACCCCAAAACTACAGAATATAAAGTCTTCTCATCATTGCATGGGATATTTTCCAAGATTGATCATATCCTAGGCCACAAAGAAAGTCTCAGCAAATTCAGAAAAATCAAAATTATACCATGTATCTTCTAACACCACAGGTGAATAAAACTAGAAATCAATTCCAAGAGAAATTTTCAAATCTACATAAAATTATGGAAATTAAACAACCTGGTGCTGAGCAACCTTTGGATCAATAATGAAATTAACATGCAAATCCAGAGATTCTTCAAACTGAACAACAAAGGGGACACAAGCTTTCAAAATCTATGGGATACAGGAAAGGCAGTGCTAAGGGGGAAATTCATAGCCTTAAGTGCTTACATCAAAGTGACAGAAAAATCACAAATTATCAACCTCATGTCACATCTCAAGCAACTAGAAAAGAACAAATAAAACCCAAAGCCAGCAGAAGAAAAGAATTAACAAAGCTCAGAGCAGAAATAAATGAAATGGAAACAAACAAGCAAACAAAAAAAAAAGGCTCAATGAAACAAAAAGTTGGTTCTTTGAAAAGATAAACAAAATCAATAGACCTCTAGCCGAATTAATGAGAAATCAAAGAGAAAGGACTCAAATAACCTCAATCAGAAATGAAAAAGGAGACATTACAAATAATACCAGAGAAATATAAAATATCCTCCATGAATAGTACAAAATCTCTACACACACAAACTAGAAAACCTAGAGGAAATGGATGAATTTCTGGAAACACACAACCTCCCAAGCCTGAATCAGGAAGAAATAAAAATTCTGAACAGACCAAGAACTAGCAGCAAAGTTGAGACAGTAATAAAGTATCCCCCAATTAAAAAAAACCTTGGACCAGATGGATTCATAACAAATTCTAGTAGACCTAGAAAAAAGAACTGACACCTATCTTACAAAAATTATTCCATAACATTGAGAAGGAGGGAATCCTCCCTAACTCATTCTATGAAGCCTGTATCACCTTGATACCAAAGCCAGGAAAGGACACAGCAAAAAAAGAAAACTATAGACCAATATCCCCTGTGAACATTGATGCATATATCTTCAATAAGATACCAGCAAACCAAATTCAGCAGTACATCAAAAGATAATTCAGCATGATCAAGTGGATTTCATCCCAGGGATGCAAGGATGGTTCAACATAGAGAAATCAATAAGTGTGCTTCACCACATAAACAGAAGCAAAAACAAAGACCTTATGATCATCTCAATAAATGCAGAAAAAGCATTTGAAAAAATTCAGCATCCTTTCATGATGAAAATCCTCAACAAACTACACTTAGAAGGAACATACCTCAAAATTATAAAAAACCATATACAACAAACCCACAACCAACATCCTACTGAATGGGGAAAAGTTGAAAGCATTCCCACTAAGAACTGGAACAAGACAAGGTTGCCCCTTGTCACCACAACCATTCGTCATAGAACTGGAAGTCCTCGCCAGAGCAATCAGGCAAGAGAAAGAAATAAAGGGCATCTGAATCAGGAAAAAGGAGGTCAAATTATCCCTGTTCGCTGATGGTATGATCCTGTATTTAGAAAACCCTAAAGACTTCCCCAAAAGACTCCTAGCATTGATAAATAAATTCAGCAAAGTCTCAGGTTACAAAATCCAGTACACAAATCAATAGCATTTCTATGTACTAATAATAGTCAAGCTGAGAGGCAAATCAAGGACTCAAAATCATTTACAATAGCTGAAAAGAATATAAAATACTTAGGAATATATTTCACCAGGGAGGTGAAAGATCTCTACAAGTTGAACCGCAAAACACTGATGAAAGAAATCATAGATGACACAAACAAGTGGAAAAACATTCCATACTCATGGATTGGTAAAATCAACATTGTTAAAATGTCCATTCTGCCCAAAGCAATTTACAGATTCAACATAATTCCCATCAAAAACCAATGTCTTTTTTCACAGATCTCAAAAAAATAATCCTAAGTGTCAAAAAAAAAAAAAAAAAAAAAGCCCAAATAGCCAAAGCAATCTTAAGCAAAAAGAACAAATCTGGAGGTATCCCATTACCTGACTTCAAATTATACCACAAGGCTATAGTAACCAAAACAGCATGGTACTGTTAGAAATGTAGAGACATAGACCAATGGAATAGAACAGAGAACCCAGAAATAAAACCACATAGCTACAACCAACTGATTTTTGACAAAGCAGACAAAAACATACACTGGGGAAAGGGCACCATATACAATAAATTGTGCTGAAATAATTGGATAGCAACATGTAGAAGAATAAAACAGGACCCATATCTCTCACCATATATAAAAATTAATTCAAGATGGATTAAAGACTTAAATGTAAGACATGAAACCATAAAAATTCTAGAAGACAGGAAAAACTCTTCCAGACATAGACCTAGGCATAGAATTTATGACTAAAACCTCCAAAGGCAAATACAGTAGCAACACAAATACATAAATGGGACTTTAATTACAAAGCTTTACACAGCAAAGCAAATAATTAACAGAGTAAGCAGGCAACCTGCAGAATGGGAGAAAATATTCACAAATTACACATCTAACAAAGGACTAATTTGCAGAATCTACAAAGAACTCAAACAAATCCGCAAGGATAAAACAAATAACCCCATCAAAAAGTGGGCAAAATATATGAACAGAATTTTTTCAAAAGAAGATAGACAAATGAACAACAGACGTATAAAAAAGGTTCTATATCACTAATCATCAGAGAAATACAAATTACAACCGCAGTGAGATACTACCTTTCCCCTGTCGGAATGGCCATTATTAAAAAGTCAAAACAGAACAGACATTGGCATGGATGCAGAGAAAAAGGAACGCTTATACACTGTTGGTAGGACTGCAAATTAGTACAACCTCTATGGAAAACAGTATGGAGATTCCTCAAAGAGCTAAAAGCAGACCTACCATTCAATCCAATAATCTCACTACTGGGTATTTACCCAAAGGAAAATAAATCATTTTATCAAAAAGACACCTGCACTTGAATGTTTATCACAGCACAATTCACAATTGCAAAGATATAGACAGAATCAACCTAAGTCCCCATCAATACATGAGTGGATAAAGAAGATGTAGTATATACCATAGAGTACTACTCAGCTATGAAAAGGACTTAAATAATGTCATTCACAGCAACTTGGATGGAACTGGAGATGATTATCCTAAGTGAAGTATCTCAGGAATAGAAAAAGAGACACCACATGTTCTCCCTAATAAATAGGAGCTAAACAATGGGTGCACATTGGCACAAAAAGACATAAAGGACATTGGAAACTAAGAAGGGGGAGAATGGAAGGGGTGAGGGATAAAAACTTACCTACTGGGTATAATGAACACTGTCTGGGTGGCAGGCACCCTGAAAGTCCTGACTTCAGCATTATAGAGCATATCTATGTAACAAAAACTTGTGTACTCTCTCAATATTTCGAAGTAAAAAATACTTGAAGGATTATTAGTTTATTCTAACAGAGTATTTTTTGTTGGAGATATTGAGTTTGAAGAGCATTTAAATTGTCCAAATGGAGACCAGAAGGAAGAGGCAGAAAGGTAGAGACAAAAATACAAAAGACTGAAATAGAAGAGTGAATTTTTAAATTGAAGTGCTATGGAAAACTGCTAAGATAAAGACTGAATATGTTCATTATTAGGAACGTGGAGGGTCGCGGAAGTTGTCGGGGTCTGACAAGAGCAGTTTTAGTGATGTGGTAGGAGTGGAAGTAGGATTGCCTTGGGTGCAGGAGGAAGTGGAATTTGAAAAAATTAGGGGAGTGAGGGAGGATGGTGGTGCAGTAGAAAGGAGAAAATGGGAAGATATTAATAATTCCTTCTCCCCCAAAGGTGCCCATGAAGGATAGGAAATAGTTGAATGTGTTGAAATGTTGATGTAGAAGGAGTCAGCTAAGAAGGAAATGTTGAATGTAGAAAATATAAAAATATAGAAAATACAAAACATACAAGACATAGAAAGGTAGTAGAGTCCTTGAGATCACCTTAATCCAATCAGGCATTTAACTAACTCAAAACTGGAATGTAATTTTGGTGTGACTTTGTCCATCTCTGCTTTGCCATCTGTAGGGTGTAGATTTCCAGGGACAGCAGCTGTTTCCTAGGTTCCCTGCTCTTCAGTGTGGCCTCATTTTCATCTCTTAAGCAGCTTGAGGCTCCTGATAACTCTGCTCTGCTTATTTGGTGCTTAGGTTTTCAGCAACTTGCTTTTCCCTGGTTAAAAATTCAGCAGATGCATCAAAAGGGGGAACCTCCTGAAGTGGGAATTTTCCCCTGCACCTCCTTTTTTAAGATTTTGGCTGATACAGTCATGGATGACTAGCCAGCAGCAAACCCCAATTTTTGTCTCACCTTCCCCTTGTGAGGTTGTCAAAAGCTCTCTTTGCTTTGTGTGCTTCTTTGCAGCATTTCTGTGACAAATTTATCAGTCTCTAGCTCTGTGCAACATACTAGCAAATTTCCTGAGCAGGAAAGCAACTCATAATACCAGCTCACATTTCTGGTATTCCTTTTTTTCTAAGATCTTGGCCTATCAAATGCTGGTTTCTTCCGAAGCTCTGCCATATATTTAAACAAATTGATTTTATATTTTATCTGATTCATTGGTTGTTCTTAGTGGGGGCATGGCTTTGCTGGAAGCTCCTTCATCATATCCCAAATTGGCAGAATTCTGCTTCATCTAATTTTAAATTCCATGAGTAATTCAATGAAAATCTCAAAAGTTATGCTCAAGGTGTTCTCTTATTTTATATAGTTACATCATTATAGTAGTGATTCATTCAATGATCTGATTTTACATAGAATCCTTTAAAATTGTATGCTGCTGGCATCCAATACCCAGCATAAAAGAGAAGTTTTAAAAATTAAAGCGTCTTTTCTTTTAGGGACAGTGCACAGCTTTGAGAAGATAAACAAGGATCAGAGTTTTGCATTCAATTCACAATTTTCAGTCCATGGATTTTAGAATGGCCTCTGAAGAAGGGAAAACATGTTTTCTCATTCCAATGATTATAGGCACACAGACGTGCCAGATGGAGCTTTTAGGGCTAACAATGTTCCCTTTAATCTTAATCGTTTTTAACAGAGAAGGTTTTATTTTACAAAATTTATAAAATTAAATGATGAAACATTTCATACAAGCTTCAGCTTATTCTCTAAGTATTTCCTGTTCTAGAAGCATCATAGGAGTAAATTAAATAGCCTCATTCCTCATGTGGAAAGTTGAACTGAAATTATAATTCTGATAAGAGGGAACTTCCTATTTGTTATGTTGTCAAGTCTAAAGCCCTATTGAGATTTTTCTCCTTCCATTGTCCTGTTCTTTGTCTTATTAATGATTGGACTCAGGCCCTCTCTAGTCCACTGTGGATATGAACAATGTACTAATAGATTCAGGAAATTGCCTTCTAAAATTCTGTATTTCCTATACAAGTTTCCATTTGAAATCAAGATTAAAATTATCTTGGTACCAGGAGATAGCTAAGCATTTATTTCTGTATAATATTCTTGCAACATTCTTTGAGGACACCACACACAGAAGATCATTTTCACCTGTTAAATAAGCTGAAGAGACATTCCTTTAGTAAACCAGGGTGGTTAAATCTTTCACAAGATTTGAACAATCTTATTCTTAACTTCTTGTACTCTATTGCTTTAGTGTTTAGGGAAGGAGAATTGAGTATAGGGGCAATAATAGGTGTTTCTCTGGAATATTGAAATGTAGCAATCAAAGAATCTAAACATCAACTTTGTATATTTGGGTTGATGTGTCCTTAAGCCAGTGTGAACAGTCAGGCATGGTGCCATGTCAATAGAAAGGACTTTAGAGTATGAAGATTCTGATGTTAACTAGCTATCTCCTTGGGCAATTTACTTTATTACCCCAGCTCTATAAAAATGGAAGAATATAACAATAATAATATTGTTCTCAAAGATATTTTCTAAAATGCTAATGAAAGAATATGTGTGAAAGTACTTTATAACCACTGAATATTAGATAAATGTTAGATTTTATAACAACAAATAATAAAAACAATGGCAATAAATGAGAGTTTAAATCTGTACTTAAAAAGTATGGTAAAATCCAAACCATAATCTAATACTTTTATTGAGTAAACAATGTGGTTTAAATGGAGAAAACTGAATTTAGGAAATAGTATTTCTTTAACATCTTGGTATAAAAATTACTGTGAATCTTGTTCTTATCATCATGACTCAGAATTAGATTTGCCACAGTAGGCAGGGACTTACAATATTTTAATTTGCAAATGACCCATCATCCAATTTTTTTAGCATGCATGAACACTTGGATTCCAAAAGACTGTTAACTCCAAAGAGATGGCAACGTGGATAATCTGAAGAAAAGCATCAGCATTCTGTAGTATTTTATTTTGGTTAAGTTCTCATTCTGATCTGAGTTCGCATTCATAAATTCTGCATAAAGCTCTAACCTAGACTTGGTTCATAGCTTCTTTCTTTATCGGTTTCCATTTTCTGGAATAATCATGCAAATTATTTCGTAGATATTTTTGTACATCACTTTTTGCCCAAAATACATCTATTGGTATGTTTATTATAGACAGTATGTCAAAAAAGTATGATTTACTGCAAATGGTTGTCTAAATGCTTGTAAGCATCTATTTCTATTTTGTGGAAAGCATGATTTTAAGGTTATGTAAGAGAAAATAAAAAGAAAGCTCAGATGGGAAACAATATGCTCCTGGGAAAACCGAATAATATAGGGATGTCTAACAAAAAGCACAAAGTTATGTTATGTAGGCGTTTCCCTACCTGTAGCCTGAAAGTGTTTCCATTCATTCTAAGAGAAAGGCAAGAGTAATTTAGGAGAAGGAATGAAGACGTTGAGCCTCTTTTGCCAATAAAGCACGAACTTGAGGAGTTTATTTACTTCCATGAAAAACTCAGTATCGTGCTTCCCTTGCCGGAGGTGGTCCCTGGGATTGGATGGCCTCGCAAAGCACGGTATGATGCAAGGAGGGCCAGGAGGGCTCATGCCTCGCCAGCATGCAGAGACCAAGGGAGGCTGGTTTGCCTTCCCTTCTCATTTGTTTTATGAATATTCTGTTGTCTTGGATTTTGTCAAACAATTTTGCTCCTCTTTCCCTTTTCCCAGTACAGTTCTAGTGGTTCGTGGGTGGCAGGGGTAGAATACGTGTTAATGTTTGTGCACACATGTAAATAATACAGTACAGACTACTAGGAATTAACACAAACAGTAACTGGAAAAGCATTCCCTTAGCTATCAACCCAACAGAAGTACAATAGTGACTTTCTGTTCATTTTGGATATTGGTCTGTGGTTGCCCCCCTGTTTCTATAGGTTTTCCTTTCATCTCATGTGCTTTTGAATTCTTTGGCTCAAGGATTTCCCAATCTCTTACTATTGTCTCTGGGGTAACTCAGGCAACGTGACCGGCAAAATTTCATGATTTAAAGTTCTGCTTCACTTTTTTTTTTTTTGTCCCCACTTGGCTTCCCTGCTTGGGTTGGCCCACTGTTCCTGTCTGAGCAGTGTCTTCCCACACATTCTGTGGTCTTACACCTTGGCACAAGCCCAGCCTGGTACTGAGCATCAATGATGAAAGATTGGATTTGTCTAAGGAAGTTGTTAATCCTATTGTCTTTGTTAGCATTGTGAAATACTTATGAAACTGCAAAAAAAAAAAGGCTTCAATATTTTGTCACAAAAGAATACTAGAACTTTTTTTAAAAAGACAATACAATAAAAGGTGTACCTGGCACATATTGACTTGAGCCTAGTTCAAAAAGTATTTATCATACCCCTACAAAGTAATGAAGCATTTAGGAGGAAAAGACAGATTAAAAGGCACAGGCTCTGTTTTGTAAGGAATTCAGAGAGTAATACAGACACAAAAAAATAACTATACTTATATACAGATTCAGCCTATTAGTTTTGTTATGGTGAGGTTATAATCATACAGAAGATGAAGAAATTATTTTGATTGCCAAGATCAGAGCTTCATGGAAGAGGTAGCATTTGAGTGGAGATCTATGGAATTTCACCTTGTAGAATTGGGATTAGAAAAGCATGTTGTCCATCATGAAGGAAAAAACATGAAAAAAAACTAAGGAAATAAATGATCACAGAATTGGGAAATGTTCATGTGCCTCATTTCTTTAATTAGCAACATTTTCAAATGGTGTTTAATAAGATAATATGGGCCTTCCTGACAAGGAGTTACAGCCTAGTGTTGAATATAAATATTAAATAAATAAAAAATTGTAATTATGATCTATGCCATGAAAAACATCTCCCAGGGAGTTTTCATAGGTTCTTTCTTAGTCAACTGGGGGGAAGCAGAGAAACCCATCTGATAAAAAGATTTTTTAAATTTTTAAGTTGGATATAAAAATTGTTTATATTTTTGCCATAATTATTTCATCTCTTTTGTTAAACTTTTGAAAGTAAGTTGTAGGCCTTAAAATTTCACAACTAAATATTTTAGTAGGAATCTCTAAAATATAAGAATATTTTCTACATAATTTTAAATCATTATTGAAATTAAGAAGTTACCAATATTTCTATAATATCTTAAAATTTGTGGCACATTCAATCTTCCCAAATTGTTCTCCAAAAAATGGCAAAAGATTTTCTGTTTTGTTTTGTTTTGTTTTAAAACAGACTACTATATAGTCCAGGCCATGCATTGCCTTGGTCTCTCTTAATCTGTAACATTGTCCTCTCTCCCTGCCCAACTGTGTGCTTGTGTGTGTGTATGTGTGTGTGTGTGAGAGAGACAGAGAGAGAGAAAGAGAGAGGGAGAGAGAGAGAGATTGATAAACTCTTATAGATATTGGCCTGGGCAAAGGATTTATGAAGAAGATCCCAAAAGCAATCACAGCAATGACAAAAATAAATAAATGGGACCTGATCAAATTAAAAAGCTTCTGCACAGCCAAGGAAACAATCAATAGAGTGAATAGACAACCTATGGAATGGGAGAAAATATTTGCATGCTATACATCCAATAAAGGGCTGATAACCAGAATCTACAAAGAACTCCAGCAAATCACCAAGAAAAAATCAAACAACTGCACTAAAAAGTGGGCAAAAGACATGAACAGAAGCTTTTCAAAAGAAGATCGACTAATGGCCAATAAACATATGAAATATGTTCAATGTCTCTAATCATCAGGGAAATGCAAATCAAAACCACAATGAGACATCACCTAACTCCAGTGAGAATGGCTTTTATCAAAAAGTCCCAAAACAACAGATGCTGGCGTGGATGTGGAGAGAAAGGAACACTTATACACTGTTGGTGGGACTGCAACTAGTACAACCTCTGTGGAAAGTAGTATGGAGATACCTCAAGGAATTAAAAGTAGACCTACTATTTGATCCTGCAATCCCACTATTGAGTATTTACCCAAAGGAAAAATAAGTCATTTTATCACAAAGACACTCACATGCAAATGTTTGTTGCAGCACAATTCACAATCGCAAAGATGTGGAATCAACCCAAGTGCCCATCAATACATGAGTGGATTAATAAAATGTGGTCTATGTATACCATGGAGTACTACTCAGCCGTAAAAAATACAGTGAACTAATACCTCTGGTATTAACCTGGATGGAACTGGAGCCTATTTTTCTAAGTGAAGTATCACAAGAATGGAAAAACAAACACCACAAGTACTTACTATTAAATTGGAACTAATCGATCAACACTTATGTGCACATATGGAAGTAAAACTCAACGAAAATCAAGCGGGTGGGGGGGGAGGAGGGAATGGGTAAATTCACACTTGACTGGTACAATGCACGCTATCTGGGTGATGGGCACACTTATAACTTTGACTCAAACTGTACAAAACCAATTTATGTAACCAAAACATTTGTACCCTTATAATATTCTGAAATTAAAAAAAAGAAATATTGAAGAGACAGTATCAACTGGCTTGGGAGATATTCTCCCTTCTGGATATGTCTAAATCATTCTCTTGTGGTTTCTTTAACTTGTTTTTCTATACACTGTATTTTCTATAAACTTGAAGTTAATTCCAAAGACTCACTGAGATTCACTCCATTGATGATGTTGTGTACTTTATATTGCCTCATTTCAAAAGGCACATAATGCATAAAGTAGGTTTTCTTATTACCACTCATTTTAAGCTTGAGCTCTGGGTTAATGTGCAGCTGGCAAGATCTCTCCAAAATAAGGTTATATTTTATTTCTTAAATCAGCAAGTAATCTGTGGGATGATACCTCAGCTCCTTGCAAGATGCCCAGTTCCCTACTGATCTTTCACCTAATAGTTGTAGTGTTTAATGATTATACTTGGTCACTAAGTATATCATTACAGTTATAAAACTGTGTTTTTCTGATTCTGTCACTCAATCTATATTTATGAAGTGATAAGTTTTATAGAACCTCTTTCTAACATCAATTTGGGATATTTGGTCACGTTGAAACACAATTTTTACTAAAAAGACATCACACATGTCTATTTCTTTTCCCATAATTACCAAATCTCTAAATGAGTAGTTTGTTTAATAATTCACTTGACAAAACAATTTTAAAGTATGAACCAAGGAAAGAACAAATAGAAAAGAATGTTCCAGACAGAACAGTATTTCAGAGTCTAGAATTCAATATATCTTCTTCATTAAAGGAAATGAAAGAATAGAGTGGGAGTCACATGGAAAATGTGAGATAATACTAGAAGAGATGAGGCACTATCCTGGCCTCACAGCTTATGGTAGGAATTTTGGTCTTCATTTCTGTGTAATTACAAAATCATTCAAGGATTTGAAGCAACTGAGTAAAATGTGTAGATATGCATGTTTGGCATAGTGCCACCTTTTTTTTTTATATCTATCTTTTTTAAATTGAGGAATAGCCTACATAAAATAAAGTATACAAATCTTAAGTGCACACACAGCTTGATGGATTTTCTCATATAGACACATTCATGTAACCACCACCTAGATCTAGATATAAAACATTTCCAACATCCCTGGAGGTTTTATGATCCTTCTCAGTGAGTAGGATAGCCTCAAGGTAGACCCCAGTGAACCCTGTCCCCTAGTATTCATATCTTTGTATGGTCTCCTTGCACAATGAATAAGTCTGGTCTTTTTTGTTGTTGTTGTCGTGAATGAGGTGATGTGTGATCTTTGAGACTAGATCATAAAAGTCATTATGTCTTCTTTCTTGCATCTGTCTTTCTTTCCTGGATTAGACACTGGGAAAATTTAGCTGCCACATCACGAAGACACTCAAGCAGTTCCACAGGCGGAAACTGAGGTCTCCTGCCAGCAGCCATCACCAGCTTTCTAGCCACAGGAGTGAACCATCTTGGAAGCAAATCCACTAGCCCTACCAAGCCTTCAGCTGACGTCATGACTGCAGCCTCGTGACAGACCTTAGGCCAATGCTAAGCTGCTCCACAATTTAGGACCCACTCAGTGAGATAATAAGTATTTATTGCTGTTTTAGCTATGAAGTTTTGAGGTAGTTTATTACACAGCAATAAATAACAAATACAATTGCTTAGAGGATATAACACCTAGATTGACTAACTGCCCTGGTTTACCTGAAAATGAGTTTCCCTAGATGTGAGATGTTTAGTGTAAAAATCAAAAAAGTTCCAGGCAAAGGTGGATGAGTTGGTCAATCTAATTATATCTATCTCCACAGATTGTATTTTTCTGTTCTCGGACCTTCTATTGATGGAATCATGCAGTATGTATTCTTTTGTTCTAAAGTCTTTTGCTCAGCATGTTTTTGAGATATATTCATGCTCCTAGGTGCACTGATCATTTGTTCCAGTTTTGCTGCCAATATTTCATATTATGGATGAGCACATTTTTTAAAAAATCCATCCTACCATTGATAGATATTTGTTCTTATTTTTCCAATTTGAGGATATTATAAATCAAACTGCTGTTTTCTAGGAGACTAGGGCATTCTTGTATATATCTTTTCATGAAGTTTTGTCCTCACTTCTCCTAAGAAAATGCACAGAATTAGAATTGCTGGGTGATAAGGAAAAAGGTTGTTTAGTTTTTAGCAGATCCTGCCAAATAATTTTTCAAAGTTGTTCTCCTACCAGCCATAGTTGAGCATCCTAGTTCCTCTGCATTATCACCAGTACTGGGTGGTATTCATTTTTAGTTTAAGTCATTTCAGTGGGTATGTAGTGGTATCTCATTTCAGTTTTAATTTATATTTCCTTGATGCTTTATAGTCTATGAAATTTAAATATCCTGTTTTGTGAAATGCCTGTTCAAGTCTTTTGTCACTTTACCTTTTATTTTGGTCTATATCTTACTGATTTCAGGAATTTTTAGGACTCCCTTATATATTCAGGATATGAATCACATTTATGTATGTGTTGACAGTATCTTTTACCAATGAGAAATTTGTATTTTCAACTTCTTCGTACTGTCTGTTGTTTAGCAGAAATGTTTAAGTTTAATAAAATCTAACTTATCTTTCTTTTGGTTTTATGTCTAGTGGCTTTGGTGTACTGTTTAGGAAATTTTGCCTACTGCAAGATTATGAAGATATTAGCCTATGTTTTATTCTAAAAGCTTTATAGTTTTACATGACACACTTAAGATTATGATCCATTTCAAGTTAATTGTTGTATAAGACATGAGGGAAGGTCAAGGTTCATGTTTCTCTACAACACACAATCAATCCTGTATCATTTTTCGAAAGGCCCTGTAAATTGTGGGGGTTTTTTTGGTAATCATCAGATAACTATATAAAAGTGGTTCATTAAATGCTATGTGATCCTGGATTAGATCCTGGAACAAAAAATGGGCATTCGTGGCAAAACCTGGTGACTTCTCAAGGAAGTCTGGAGCTTAGTTAATAGTAATATACCAATGTTGGCTTCTTAGTTTTGACAAATGTACCATAGTAATATAAAAAGTTAACGTTAGAGGAAATTGGATGAGAGTATATGGTAACTTTCTATATTATTTTTGCAAATTTTCTCAAAATTTGAAATTATTCCAAAATAAGTAGTTTATTTTTAAGAAGTTGGGTCTGCTCGGACTCAATTTTGTTGCTTCAATACATTTTTCTACCTGTACATTGATACTATAGTGCTTTAATTACTATAGCTATATAGTAATTCTTGAAATCTGTGATGACTTTAACTAGTTCAATGTGGTGGAAGTGAACTTTGCCAGTTCTGGTATTAAGCCTTAAGAAAATCTATCAGACTCTGTTTTTGCGATTTTAGGAGCCATGAGTTTCCAAATAAGAAGTCCCACTGCCCCACGGGAGAGACTACATGGAGCTGTGACATGGCAAAAATAGAGGATTTTAGCTATCTCACAATCTCATGTGAGCCTAGCTTTTGAGATGTCCCGGAGTAAGACAACTTGGAATGCCAGATAACGGAGGCTACTGCTGAGATCATATGAAAGAGAACTCTCAAGCTGTACGTGGTCAACTCATAGAATTGTGAAGGTCACTTTTTAAGCCACCGAATTTTGGGGTGGTTTATTATGCCACAATGGCTAACCAAAATAAAAAGCTCAAAACAAAGGGCTAGGCTAGAGGTAAGGTAGTTTATAACTGAAGTTAAGAAAGTAGACACAGTGACTGGGGTGAGGGTGAGGGCGATGTGTAGATGTGTAGAATACAAGGAAAGCAGATGACCTGAGATAGCGCTCTGAGGAATATACTGCATGGCTCTTTCTGGAGATGAAAGGAAGAAAAATCAATAATAATGAATAGCCACCTCTAGCCATGGGAGAATTCAGGGATCGACTTACTCTCTTGCCTTAAACAATAAAATAAATATTATATAACAAAACACAATTTTAGAAAAAGTTTTTACTATTGAACAATTAGTGCAGAACCAGTTCTAAAGAGAAAGGAAATGACCATGGTGAACACTGTGATTGTACCAGATGTCTATCCAGAAGCAATTTCTGAAACATAGTGCGGGAGGGAATTCCAAACAGAGCAAATCTTACTCAGTTGAGGAGACAGGGATTAAAGTTTAGAAAAACTCTCACAGGCAGAATTTGTAGGGCAGAACACTGAAAAGAAGGGCACCATGATGAGAAAACTCCCAAGATCAGCACATAAGGAAAACTTCACGAAGACAGTGGGCAGAAGCCACGGGGTGGGAATGCCAGGAGTCTTTAAAGTGCACAAGTCCCAATCGTCGACAGGGCTGGGAAATGTTTGAATTCTAGCCAGTATGGAGACCACTTTCAGTAATTTTTTTAAGTGTAATCCGTGGATACCCAAGAAAGGTTAAGCCTTCCTACTAAGGCTAATTCAGCCCAGAATAAAGGCTACTGTACATCTGCCCCAATAACCTTAAAAACAAGCTTCCAAAAAGATCAACCAGATTTGCAAGTAACTTAACGGCCTGCCAAAGCAAACTGCAAAACTCTGAAAGAAAGGAAACAATATCAAACAACAACAACAACAAAAACTCTTTAAAGGAACAAAACAAAATTCAAGGCACCCAACAATATAATAGCCAAAATTTCACACATTCAATATAAAAATTATTAAGCATATATAGACACAGAAAAATGTGACCCATTGCCATAGTATTTAGTCAATAAAAACGGCCAGAACTAATAGATGATAGAATTAGCAGAGGAGGATGTTAAAGAGTATGTGTTAAATGTCCTCAATATATTCAAGGATTAAAGAACATTGTGACTAAAGTGAAGAGAGAACGGAAACACATAAAATAAAGAACTGAAGGGAGCTTTTAGAGATGAAAAATATAGCATCTAAAATGAAAAATTCAGTGAATAGGATTACAAGTACCAGTAGATTAGTCACTGTGGTGACAGTTACACTGATGTATACACATGGGTGTATATACATTTGTGAAAACTCATCAAAATGTAGACCTAAAATGGGTGCATTTTATAGTACATAAATTATATCTTAACAGAATTGAATTTGAAAATAGTGTAAAAAACAGCCTGGAATCTAGGATCTGGATTTGGGAGTGAGAAGAACAGTGGGACAAATATTAGGAAGTACATGTACATTCATATAATGGAAGGTCTTTAATTCTATTTTAAATTCTATTTTTAAATTATGGGAACTTATTCTGCTTTTCAAGCTGTTGTAATAACAAATTCTCACATTTTAGTGTTGGACAAGCTACTTTATGAATCATTTTGCTATTTTATCATATAACCAGACATATAAGAGACTTATTAAAAAGTCCAGATATGAACTAAAAAATTTCACAAAGATGGATAAACTCTGTCTGATAATTGATACTTTTTATCTGAGGAATTGGACCCTATGAAATTATTAGGAAAAACTTGGTAAGCATAAATAAAATAGACTTCAGTATTCTTAATGGGATATTTCTAGGGTGAAGTGATAAATCCTTCTCTTCTCCATTTAGAAATATTTTTTATTACTATACCCTTTACTTTAAGTGATAATGGACCAGCAAAAAGCTTTTCTCTTTCATGGCTGCATCATGAGCATCCTCTTTATTAACGTGTTCTAAAGGGTGACATAGCTTTACAGTTTGCAAAGCATTTTCTTGTAAAAATGAATTAGTTTTAATTATATTAGTAATATACAGTTATACTAGCTTTATTTAAATAGCTTTGTTATAGCTTTTTAGTGATAAGGAAACTAAGATTCCAAAGGGGAAGGAGAAGAAGAAAAACAAAACTGACACTTACTGGACCTTTATTATGTGTCAGGCATATGATACAGAACTTCTGTATGCTGCCTGAGTTAATCCATACAACACCCTTGAGAGACAAAGAAATATATTTCTGTTAATATATGAAGAAGCAGAGACTGAGGAGCAAATGCCTAGGCTAGGAAAGAATTGGTAAAGAGCAGAGAGCCAATGTTGAATTCAAATGTCGGGCTTCAAAAATCTCTGTATTTTACTAATCAAAATTGCCTCTTGCAAGTTCTGAGAGAAAATGTAACTTGAATCCAGCATATTCCATTTCAAATTTAGTGTTCTTCACCATGCATCTACTGGTTAAACTTGATACTCTCCAATCTATTACTACTCATTTAAATTAGTTTTATAAGATAACAAGTTTAATTAATTCTTAAATTTGTAGATTAATTTTCACCCATCTGTATATGACCAAAAGTAACAAATTAATATATAATTTTGTCCGGAATATGACTCAAATCAAACTTTAATATTGGTAATTTTTTAAATGTTCAATTTAACATCTACTCTTTTCTATAATTTGCAGATTTTCATAGACTGCATTCACAGAAACATTTTCTGACACAATTACCTCATTAGTCTAATGCCTAATGCATTGTTCACAATGACATTGAAATATTCTTGATTTTTAAAACAATACATTAGACTAAGTAGTGCTTAGAAGTGTAGTTCTCTGTAACTAGATTAGTTCTCAGTTCAGTAACAACCGACAGCACCTTGCCGTTTATAATTAAGAGTAGAAAACAATGCTGGAACTGCGGACTTACCTAATATTTTTAATAATTTCTGATGAGTTGATGGATTGTGTAACTCTAAAGTATTGTTTTCTTTCTCTTTGGTTTTATAGTTTGTAGGATTGCAGAGAGTTTTAAAAAATCGTACATATGCAGCTTTTTAAATAACTGTAAAACCTCACTAATTTATCTAAAAGTTACCCAGATTTAGGAAAAACTTGTGTCATTTCCTAGATTTTGTTTGTGTGTGCTTTACCTCACAAAGGTAGTGATCTTACAAGTTAAATTCATGAAGATGTCAGTGGACTCAAGTGTATTCTTCTAGTGAGTAGAGCTACTACGGGCAATTTCGCCTGAAGAGGGCAGTGCTTCACCGCTGGAAGGAATCTCTAAGGGTAACATTATGGAGACCTCAGTGACTCCATGGAAAAGGCCAATTCTAGTTGACTAATCACTCCGCATGCCTGAGCAAATAGTCTTTTCGCTTGCTATCAATGTCTGTGTTAACTATAGTGACATAATGCTAACAATCCTTCTTTATCTATCTTTGCCCAATGGATAATTTTAGGAAATAGGGGCGTACAACTTTAAACATTTAAAAACGTATCTATACTACATGCACATTTCTTAAACATACTATTCTTGTAGAGGCATGATGAAACTATTTTTGCTAGCTGAAGTCAGGAAAGAATGATCTTTATTTAGGAGAATCCCTGATGAGTCACTTAAAGGTCCAAGATGAGATTTGAACAGCATGGGTTTGAAGGAGACAAGTGAAGGGTGGTCAAATTTTCTACATAAGAAGGAAACAAAATGAACAGGAGTTGGGGCACATAGAGGGTACCCAGAGTCAGCAGAGAGTCTGGGGTCTGATTAGTTGAAATGATTGAAATTTTACTAAGGTCTTGTAAGTTATCTCTCCCGCTTGTTACGAATTTCCACAGAAAATCTATTATTCCCAATTGCCTTGTGTGCTTGTAATTTAGGGCAGGGGTCCCCAACCTATGGTGAGTTGTATAATTATTTCATTATATATTACAATGTAATAATGTTAGAAATAAATTGCACAATAAATGTAATGGTGCTTGAATAATCCCGAAACCATCACCCTCCCCCGCCCCGTCTCTTGAAAAATTGTCTTCCATGAAAATGGTCCCTGGTGCCTAAAAGGTTGGGGACCACTGATTCAGGGTGAGTAGAGACATCAATAGAAAAATCTGTTTCACTTGGTGAATAAATGAACAGGTGACTGAATGATTTGATGATTATATTCGTATGCATTTTCTGTGACCACTGTTCATGATTATATGTTATGTTCTAATGTTGAGAGACCACTCAAGCCCTGCAACTACCTACCTAGGCCAGTTCACACCTTCATTCAATGACCACTGAACGTTAGGCTTTTGAGAGTTCTTAGATTTGCCTGTTACAGTTTTCCATCTCTTTCTGGGGCTGTCAGACACACTTACACTTCAAGACATTCTACCTACTGGTTGTGTCCAGTTTTCTTCAGTGCACTAAAATTGCTGCTGTGAGTTAAGAAAATAGAAAGCTAAAGTTATTAAAAACCATGTTAAAAACTGGCAGAACAGCTGTGATTTAGGTCAGGGATTGTGTGTGATTCTGTAACTAACTTACGTAAACTTCAGTGTGTGTTCTCTGTTTCAGTTGCTCAGGTGGCCACTTCTGTTGTTTCTCAGATATGTTCTGAAAAGTTGATATTACTACAAAAATACAAGAAGATTCTATTTGAGGATACCTTGAATGATGCAATGGCACATCAAGCGTGTGAAAAAAATTTGTTATAAAAGGTTAGGGAGGGTAGAAGTCTAGCAGAAGGAAGATAATTATAATGTTTTACATAAATAAAAATAAATATTAATAATGATATATGCACTGGTATAAAATTTACTTCAGATTAGAAGTATTTTTGAATGAGCCTTGTGAATAGCATGAAAGAAATATGAACGTTATTCTTTAGCTCAACTAATATGTACAGGATTATTTAATGAGTGTTAAGAAATATTCTCTCCTGAAAATGACACTTTTGGTTTTTGTTTTCTTGCTTAAGGATATCACTGCCAAAATGAATGTTAAAGAGGAGCAAATTCAGTAAAAGTGAGCAGAACAACACATTAACATAAAGTCTTAAAAATAGTTCTGTGTGTGGGAGAAAGGATGGTTGCTCTAAACTTCATTAAGCCAATTGTTGAGGAGACATCTGGAATCTGAAACTAGGGGGACGCTGGAGACATAAATGTGCATGGCAATTTTGTGTTAAAGTGCAGCAGTCTAAGTAGGATTTGTTTGAACAAAATGCATTATTTAGTAATTGCTTTGAGTTGCCTCCCTGGGCCCTAGTCAGTGATGGGGAGGACATGAAAGACAGGTAAAGAGTGGAAGACTCAGTCTCCAGGATAGGACAGAGGCAATTAGGTGATGGGCAATCCTAGGCCTGCTCCCAAACTGGATCAGTCTAGATCTGACTCACATATGTGAGCAATTTGTTTTTTTCTTCCAGGATTATACACTCAATGAGGGTAGAAATCATGTATCTTCTGTTTCCCCATCAAGTAAAATAATGGCTAAATCAACTAAAATAATTTAATAAAAACTATGGAATTGATGGATAGTTTATTTCCTAAGAAATAAATTATGACAACGTTTTTGGAAGAAAAAAACTTCAAAATTTGATATAGTGGGAATCTAAAGAATAATTGTTGTGAAATATCAAAAGGTTGATGAACCACTGTATGTAATGTTTTGTTCAATGAATTATGAGGCCCTATTGTTATAAGGGTGAATGAGACACAGCAGCTGCCTTCAAGAAATTGAAAGTTTATTGGAGACAAACTATATATGAGTACATTCACTTTTTTCTGGATACTTTATATCCAATATTCCTTTAAATAACATTAATTCATTCCTTATGGATAGAAAATGGAGTCTTATAATCAATGATAAAGTGGATCTAAAGGTACATATATTGAAATATCACACTGTATCCCCTAAATTTGTACAATTATTATGTGTGATTAAAGATAATTTTTTAAACATTTCTTTTCTTGAAAAAAAGTACATATCCAAAGACATTTTTACTAATTTTCATTTCCACTTTATGATATTGCCAGAGACCCTCCGCCCAACAATAATAGTTTGGGTCTACAGCATGATATATGAAATTCAAAAATAAAAGGTAAACCAAAACAATGGAAGTAGGTTTACTTAAGAATCTTGCATTGATGCTAAAATCTTTTGTGGTACCTCTGCCTAAATGACAATCTTTTTTTTCAGCTCTGGTATTGTGTGTGCATCAAATAACTCATCTTTAAAGTACTTATAGGTTCGAACCCATGCATTATTTCATTCTTCTATTTCACTACATTTACTGAGTGGCTACTAGAGGCCAGAACCATTCCGGATGGTGATGAATCAATTAACAGATGAGACAAAAATCCTACATTCAAGGAACTTCTATTCCAGGCCACTTTGAGCCATATTTTTCTTCCTATTCTATTTGCACAAACAATTTATGTCTGTTCCGTGTATTTCTGCACCTGTTAGCTTGTCCATAATGGTCACTTTCCTGCGGCCAGAGTCATTTCTCTGGGATTTTGAATATGCATGGGTCTTCAAAGCCATCATCAGCTCTTGAAATAACTCTGGCCAAAAATCTCAGTTTTTATGAGTTTGTCGTCTCTACATTTGTCTTCTCTTGCCTTCATCAAAGCAAAGCACATTTTTAAAAGGCTACTTTTTAAAAAAAATTTTTCAGAGCAGCTCATTCAAAATACATACAAGGGAATTTCTTTTAAAAAGCATTACCAAGGATTGTGCTCAGGGTAAATCTCCTCAACCCTGACTCACACTCCAAGAACTGAACGCTTTAACTTTCTATTTTCTACATCCCTCCACTGTTTGATGTTTCACAAGCAAGTATTACTTTCTCTATTCCAGGAAAGCAATAAAGTTATTAAAATTTTGAGTTAACATCTAAGAGGATATGTTAAGCAAATATATCCTCAAAAGAGATTTTCAATTATTACATATGATTTATGTGAGCTATTGAGAGAAGTTCAGGAAATTTAATTGGGTATTTCTTATGGAGAATAGAGACAATAAGAAAAAATATTTCAACAGCCTCATCTCCTATATAATTAGGAATACCATGAAAGGTAGAAGTGTTCATCCTCCAGAATTTGAATGGAATGCTGAACTATTCCCACTCAAGTTTATTTGTTAATTTAATAATTACTGCAAAAGTCAATGTTAAGTATGAAAGAAGGAATTTTTGAAGGACATAATTCAAAATACAATGAATAGAGCTTAATATTGGATTGTAATTTTCAATGGCCCTTAATCACATAAACAAGTCTGGCCAAAACATGACGCCTGAATTTTTTTTTGTTATTTTTCTGTTCCAATTTCCATCCCAATCATCACTCTATTTGTGAAACATTTCTCACCCTTACCACATCAATTTCCCCACTCTAGAGGGCTAAGGATCGAGATGGGATGAAAATCATGGATATAACTTCATCATCCATGCGTCCATGACCTTGACTTCGCTTTTCCTTCCTGTGTTCTCCCTCAAGTCCTCCAGAAATGTTTGTGTGTCTCTTTTATAACGCTTCTTTCACTGATGTACCTTTTTTAGTTGTTCCAGATAGCTCTATACCACTTACATACGAAATCTGTAAGAATATTTTTTAACCCCTTCCCTAGAAGAGTGATTGTTACCTAATAGGTAATAAATATATTTGTTGAAAATAGCAATATTTTAATAAATATTTAACACAAGAAATTAGGTAACAATAGATCCATCAGAGAAAAATGAAATGCTATTTAAGAAATGTTAATCTGGGGCATGATATGCTATAAATGGAATGGATAAACTCTGAGAGCCTGTTTCCAAATGCTTTCTTATTCATTATCCTGTTTATTTAGAGGTACTTGGAAAAGATTTTAAATGATTACAAAGTAAAGATATACAGCTGTAGCAGCCCACTTCAATAATGGCTCCAAGTGATTCTCACCGCCTCCCCCCTTATTAAATAGGGCTGACCTGTGAAACATGCAGGAGACTGGGAAATTTTTATACCATCTGCCTTTTTCTCTTGGATCCTTTACTCTGGGGGAAATCAGCTGCCATGTCATGAGGACCCTCAAGCAGCCCTATGGAGAGATCTACGTGGCAAGGAACAGAGTGCCCCAGCTGACAGCCAGTGCCAACTTGCCAGGCATGTGAGCAGGCCCCCTTTAGATATACAATCCCCCAGCCACAGTTAAACCTGCCTATGACGGCAGCCCTCACTAACATCCTGACCTTGAATCTCAGGAGAGGTCCTGAGTCTGAACCACCTAGCAAAGCCTCTCCCCAAATTCCTTACCCACAGCAGCTGTGATATGATAAAGGATTATTGTTTTAAGCTGCTGGGTTTTGCAGTAATTTGTTATGCGGCAATAGTTTACTAATTTATTTATTAAAGAAATCATTATAACTTTTAAAACTTTTTCTAACTTTCATGCCATCACATTACAGCATGAAAATATTTTAAAATGAGAAAAATAAAGATTTTCTGACAGAATATAACTGCTCTATATGAGATCATAACCATGAAAACACTTCAGGGAAGCATATTTAAATACATCTTGCTCTTGATCATTTTTATTTTTAACAATGCTGGCAGTCAACATAACAAGTCTTATTAGTGCAGAATTATGCAAACTTGATCTTGGAAATAGTTTTACAGCTTTTGATTTAAAAATACCATGAATATTTAATTCAGGTGGTGTTAAATTAAAATGTACCTCTTATTTCTAATATTCCCAACTTAACATGATTAAATTTTAATAAAGTGTGTTCCAAATTTAAAAATATGTGCCATGAACATATAAATATAATTGATCTGAAAACAAAGTGATGCATATTGCTAAATTTTGACCTTGCTATGCTTAATCTATTTTTTAAATCCATTTGTAAATGGTGACTATGATGCACAGCATTCAAAGATAAGAATCAATCTTGTCCTAAATTAGAATGATAGGCCGACGTAGTTCATTTCTCTCTCAGCCTTAGTAGTGGAAAAGAAGTGCAAAGAAAAATAATAATTCACCTTTCTTTCTGGTAATTTTACTCTATCATTTTTCTTACTGATTTATTCAAATACACTATAACAGCATTTTTTCCAATATGCAGTTCGCATGCGATATTTAGTCCATTTTCTTCCCAAGGAATTTAATATATCCCTCATAAAAGAACTATATTTTATGACTTTTCTGAATAAATGTATTTTTAAAAATTTTGAGCCATCGTATTTCTAGGTGGCAACTGAAGTGAAATGTTATTCTCATGAAATCAAAAAGAAACGCAAACTATGAAGCCTGACTTACATATTTAACCTATTTTTCAGGATCAGAATTAAACGGTCTCATTTGAAAGCTCATCTCTCAAGCAGTACTTCTATTAAGTGCTGTAATTTCTTAGGTTGGTAGGAAAAGATTAAATATATCCCAAGGGAATTAATTGTTTGTAAGTCACCCTGATTAGTAGCCAATAAAGGGAAGGGAGGATGATAGCATTGTTCTGCTCATCTAACTCCCTTAATATTGAAAAACAATCCAAATCTTCTTTTGGTAGAAAAGATGTGCTGAATATACTCAGTTCTCCCGCAGTAAAAAATACAGAGCACCTTTTACATTCAGCCGTTTCTAGATGTTTTCCCTATGATGCTCAAGTTATTTATTTATTTTTTTTGACCACACTAAGGTTTAAACCAAATTGACTTGGTTCAGCTCTTACCAACTCTTTTGGATACATTTCTTAATCACTGTTAGCCTTAGTTTCCTCATCTACAAAATCAGAGTGGTAATCCCTAGCCTATTTTTAAGAAATATGACTGTGATTATTTTATCTTGAGAAAAGAAAAAGTCAAAACCACGTCGGAAATATTTTTGTATAAAATGCATTACTCTGAAAAAATGAAATACAGATGACTGAACTGGGCAATAACACTTGGCCTCTGATGGCAGCAATGTCTTATTTCTAAGAATATTTCCCCCATACATAAAATAAAGCAAGTTAGCATTGACAATCATACCCCTGCTTCTCCGATCTTGGGAGAAATTGATTTTTCCTTTGGGGAGGTGCAGAGCAGCCTGTCTTCTGACGGTGGTACAGGACAGATACACTTGCGGGGCTGGACCTGGTAACCAGGCGTGGCTGCAATGTATAATAGATTTCACTTGTTCACAGCACATTGAAGTCCTAACAAGCAACCCTCTAAAATAAAAATGGAAGATAGGTCCTAGTATCAGCAAATCATGGTTTATATAAGGTCCTTGAATCATTTGCCAGCTCAGATATTGGAAAGAAAAATATCCAGTCTATGAATGCTCTCCCTTGCATCCTGAGCAGTGAAAAAGAGAGAGATGGGAGGCTGGTTCTTTTATCGTCCGTTGAATTTTATGGATCCTCCTCTTTTAACTGTCTGATACTGAATACTCAATGCCATGACCCATATGTGTAATTTCCCTACATGCCTCAGAAGGTCATGGAGCACTGAACTGTACAAGGTTGTGGTGATGGCTAAGTAAAGCATGACTGAACATACACGAAATACTCAGTGCAGTAGCTGCTGTGGTAGGCATCCAGCAAACCATGTATATTCCCTTGCTCTAACGTTGGCATTCATTTACTCAACAAGATTTGCTTCCAAGAAGATTCCTTAATTAAAACATTTTTCCTGTTTGTCTTAAAAATTGTTACTTTATGAAGAATTTTCATCTCAGTATGTTGAATGAACTTGTAGGTGATAAAAATCATGCTCAGATTTGAGATCAATACGTTTTATAAATATTACTAAAAAGACATCTGCTTTTCAGTTTTAAGCAGAATGACTCTTTGGCTTGCTCACATTAGCCATGTATCAGTAAGCATCAGTAGTCCTTGGGTGTGGCATGTGGGTCCTGGAACCGCACTCGGTGCACCATGGAACTGCTCACTAGACAGCGGGGAGGGCACAATCCAGGCAAAGCGTCCAAAGTGAGCAACACTGTTAGTGCTATTTACAGAGTAGTTTTCACCAGGACATTTAATCAGGTGGAAAATTGTGACATCTCATGTTAATCTAGTTAGGGATTAAAAGTTGGGAAGTGGGGAAATCAAAAGCATCTTCTCCGAAGATCTAAACGTAGGTATCAGAGCTCTAGTTTATGATCATGGTTAGATGCCAGGTCTATAGAAAGCTGTCAGAAAGAGGGGTAAACAAGAGTTGTGATGGATAAGCCACACATTTGCTCAACTTAGTGTGATTTGATTGACTTAAATTTTTGGTTTTGCTTTTACTGAAATATTTGTTCTTTACTCTAGTAAGGTATTCAAATCAAATGTGTTTTCAAGAGGTTCTATTTTTGTTTTATCTTAAACATCTTAAGTTTTTCATTGTTCCCAAACAGTTAAAGATTAAATGGGGTGAGTTGGATATAAGAACAACTAAATAGAATATCATAAGGGCTTAAATAGAAAAATGTTTATTTGTACAAAATCTTCACTTTTTATAGATTTTCTCACTGAAGAAATCTACAAATTTTTTTGCTCAAAGATTCAGATATTTGGAGTTTAACTACAATATATTCTATTAACTTTTGCATTTCTCAAAGGACAAGGTATGATCTAAATTCATTCTGTGATTTTTAATATTTAAAGTTTACTACTAATATTTAGCAAGACAATGGAAGGTATATTTCTCTGTCCTCTTGAATCTGCAGGAAAAGAAATTCAACCCACACGTGGCAAAAATATTGCATTATTGATCCTAATATATTTTGGATTTTTTTAAAGACTCTACATCCACTTATTAATTATGTAAAAACAACATGTGAAACTTAGTGCTAGATCATAGAGATTCAGTGTATCCCAAGCATCATATATCTACGAAGCAGGACAGACTTTAAGCAAATTAACTACATTTGGGCAAATGAAAGCATTTACTGATAAAAACTTGAAATACAATTTGAAAGGCCACCTCCTTCAAGAGTGACTTTAAAAGAATTTTAAAGGATGAGTAGGAGTTACACAAGTTAGAGTAAGAAAAGAAGAAAAAAATTAAGGTTTAAAAAAACCATTGTCTTCTAGTATTTACTAGATGGGGGAAGATGAGGAGGGAATGAAAATTAGAAGAGGCTACAGAAATGCAAAAAAGAATAAAAAGGAATTGAAAAAACAAAACTGGAATTACAAGTAACAGAGTCAAGGAAATAGAGCATAAAATGAAGGAGGCCTTGGTGGAAACTGCCCACTGCTGTTGAGAGAGATAAAGCAGGATAGATGCCAACGAAAGATCGCTCTGTTTGGTGGCCTGGGCATCATTTGAGAACTTAGTGCCATCATCTTATCACTGATTGAGAAGTAAGTAAGAAGTAAGGCAATGGAGACAAATTTATACGATTCTTCAGAAGTTCAGCTATGAGTAGATTAGAAAACATCAGAGACCGAAAAAAAAAATAGAGGTAGGTTTTTGTTTTGTTTCACTTTGTATTGTTCCAAGAATATAATCCTATTGCTATCTTCACACATAACACAATAGGAGCCACAATAAAGACAATAATTCAAACATGTTAGCAAGAGTGAAAATGCATTGAAAACGAGTTTTCTACTCTTTCTAATTAACAATTTAATTATATACAAAAATACTGACAATATGAAACTTAAGCAGAATTATGAGATGCGTGTGATTACATCTCAACATTTTAATGTCACATAAAATCTAGACTGTTTTCAATAGCAGTTAAACCTTCAAATCTAACTCCATTATTCAAATTGACTTTAATGGTTCACAGCATATGCCTGATTATTTTCTCTGCTATTAGCCAAAGCATATAAGGGTATTAAATAAAATGAAGCAGATATTCACTCTCCTTGAGGGGGTAGGCTTTGTCTAGCCTATACTTGTGTCATATTTGATAGGTTAACAACCTCTGCTTTAGCTTAAACATAAATGCTGGGTTTGGGTGTTGGGGAAAAAAAAAAACCTTTCTGAACTAGACTGTAACAGACTAGAACTTTTTAGTCTGCTGACTCAACAAACGTGTGAACTAAAAACCAGTAACAACTTGAAAACACACTCAGTCTTTTGGATAAAAAGTATGCCAACGTTGTTTGTGTCAGTAACCACTTATGTTAAATTAAGATTAATTTGAAGTTGGGAAGTCTGTTTTATCACTGTGACCTACAATTGCCAAATTTCTCAAAGTTCAGTATTCTCTATGTGTTAGACTAAATGGTTTTCTTTCATTAATTACTAAGTACTTACCATTTCATCACACACTTAGTAACCAACGTCTTAGGAATTAAGATAATTTCATGGTGGCACTGGTATAGTCCACCCGATGTGTTATTCTCCATGATCATGATTTATTCTTCTAGAATTCTGTTTACAGGATCAGATATTGTAACTATAAAGTAAAGCTGGCAGAATTGATTTCTAGTATTAAAATTATTTGAATCAATTCAAATGGGAACTTTTTGTGTAATAAAGGTGAAAATTAATAGCTGATATTAAAATGGATAATTTAATACATGATGTTAGAAAGACTAGGTAGCCAAGGTTTACAAAAATAAAGTAAGATTCCTTCTTCATTTTTATGACATCAAAGTAATTTCCAAATGGATCAAAACTTTTAAAGCTAAAAATAAATTTTCCAGTTTCAGCTCTAATATGTAAAGAGCTGGGAAGATGCTATTCTCATCCATCCTTACAACAACAAAACTTGGACAAAATGAAAATACACAACATTTCTAGGACCCACCAGATAAGAGGTCACAAGGCACACTGACACCCCAGGCATATCCAGAGAGATACAGAAACCCAGATCTGGTTACCTGGAGCAGAAGCCTCTAGTGCCATAACCCAGTGGAAACACATAAGTGGTAATTTTAACCAATTGCTGGAGATGAAGTATGAACTTGATTGAAAGTAAGAAACTCTTTGGCTGTGGACTTAGGGGATCTCCTACACATTTGTAGATTTTACTTGCAAGAACTCCACCAGATTCTCACAATGAAGAACTGAGAACATCCCTTCCCGGCTCTGACAGGGTGAGGAAAAGAGTCATCATTGTGAAAGTAACCCAGAGCATCCTCCATGACAAAAGCCAATTCTCAAAAAGGTGTGGCATGGGGGAGGTTGGGGAAAGAACTGTGCCTCCTTTCCAACTCCCCCAGACTTTTTGTCTCGTTTAAGGGGAAAAAAGAACCTACAGTCATTCTTAGGTATCTACTGGAGGGAGGTGGGGTGAGGGGGTAGGAGGGAGGGCACATTGGCTCTAGGGTCCCCCACAGATACCAAAATCTCTGGAAGCTCAAATCCCTTACATAAAATGGCATAGTATTTGCATATAACCTATGCACATCCTCTTGTCTACTTTAGATCATCTCTAGATTACTTATAATACCTAATGCAATGTAAATGCTGTGTAAATACTTGTTATACTATATTGTTTTTATTTGCATTGTTTTTATTGTTATTTTATTTTTTTCTTTAAATATTTTTGATCTGTGGTTAGTTGAATCTGCAGATGCAGAACCAGTGGATATGGAGGGCTAACTGTATGGGGGGACTTCAAAAAGTTAGTGGAAAAGTGGAATTAAAAAATAAAAATAAGAAATATAAACTTTATTTCTCAACATAAACTCCATCAAGTTCAAGACACTTTTGTAAGCAATGACACCAGCCATTTAGTCCATCCCTAAAGAACGGATGGTCCTGGCAATTTACCCATGTAAAATGCAATCATTTTTACATTATTAATGAAGAAAAATGTTGGCCCTTCAGATTTTTTAAGATTAGGAAACAAAAAGAAGTCAGAAGGAGCCAAATCAGGACTGTAATGTGGATGCCTAATGATTCTCATCTAAACTCTTGCAAAATTGCCCTTGTTTGATGAGAGGAATGAGCAGGAACATTGTCCTGGTAGAGAATGACTCTCTGGAGAAGATTCCGTGGGTGTTTTTCGTCTAAAGCTTTGGCTAACTTTCTCAAAACACTCTTATAATAAGTAGATATTATCTTTCTTTGGCCATCCAGTAAGGTGACAAACAAAATGTCTTGAGCATCCCTAAAACTGCTGCCATGACCTTTGCTTTTGTCAAGCTGCTTTTGCTTGACTAGACCGCTTCCACCTCTTGGTAGCCATTGCTTTGATTGTGTTTTGTCTCCAGAATCATACAGAAAAAGCTCTGTTACATCATCCTATTACAATTCTTCAAAGAAATGCTTCAGAATCTTGATTTCAATTGTTTAAAATTTCCATTAAAAGCTCTGCTCTTGTCTGCAGCTGATCTGGGAACAACAATTTTGGCACCAATTGAGTGGAAAGTTTGCTTGACTTTAATTTTTCAATCAGAAGTGTGTAAGCTGAACAAATTGAGATATCTATGATGTTGGCTATTGTTTCTGCTATTAATCCTTGGTCCTCTTCATTTAGGACACAAACAAGTTAAATTTTTGCTCACAAATTGATGTGGGTGGTCTGCCACTTTGGGCTTCATCTTCAACATTGTCCTCATCCCTTCTTAAAACAAGTTATTCATATGTAAACTGATGATTTCTTTTGGGCATTATTCCCATGAACTTTTCCTAAAGCATCAAAGATTTCACCATCTTTCACCCAAGCTTAACCATAAATTTGTTGTTTGTTCTTGCTTTAATTTTAGCAGAATTCATGTTGCTCTAATAGGGGTACTTTTTAAGCTGTCTTTTTTTTTTTTTGGAGGACAGAAACAGTGTTTTTATTTCTGAATCTAACACAAAGCTCTGTGTATTATGTTCAGTAAATGCTTGTTAAATTAATAAATTGGGTGAATAAAATGCAAGAATTTTTTCAGATTTTTTTGCTGTCTTCATATCTTTTAGCTGAACAGATTTCTGAAAGCATTAAAGAAGAGTTAGATTGTTAAGTACAATTCCATTTTTTGTTTACTTGTTTTCTTTTTTTATTTCAAAATATTAAGGGGGTATAAATGTTTTTGTTACATAGCTTGAGTCAGGGCTATAAACGTGCCCATCACCTGAATAGTATTCATTGTACACGTTAGGTGGGTTTCTGCCCCTTCTCTCCCCTTTTTTCTTTTGCATGTTTCAAATTTTTGCATAAACTATCCATTTTGGATTACATATTATAGCAACTCTCACCCCTGGATTTGTTATAGTCACCTGCTTGTTTATTTGTTTACAAACTGGCTGGATTTTATTATTTTAATCTTTTTCACTCCCTACAGGTTAAATTTCTAGTGATGCTCCTGAAGGGGCACAGCCTTATTTATGCCCACAGTGACCCTGGAATGACAGTTGTTCCCCATGGTTCTCTTTGAATGTCTCTTCCTCTAACCACACCAAACTCTTAAATTCTACCAGTTGCTGATTGCTCTATTGTTATCAACAATGTCCTGAGGCATTCATTGCTCATATGACTAAAACAATCAATTTTAGGCTCCTTAGAAGGAATAGTTCCTGAGGTTCCCCTTTGAGATTTGTTTTGACCCCAGTGTCTTCCCCGCCATCTCTTTCTCAGGTTCTCTCAAGAAAACTAAGCCTCCAGTTTAGCCTGTTTGTACAACAACTCTACCAATCTCCTCCCCACTGTCTTTCCCTATAACCTCCAATGTTTTTGAAAAGGACCTTAAGCTTGAACTTCTCCACAGTCTGTTGCAAATGAAGTCAGTATTGAGAAAAAGATTAGAAACTACCTGTTTTCTAGCCTTCTTCTGCCCCCAGGCATAATCTCTGAGCAGTGTGTCTGGAGCTGGGGTTGGGGCAATGGTGCATTTCTCACTAAGTGGCATCACTGCTGTAGGAGTGGAGTGTTCATTGAAGTGGGGGCAGGTAGTAATGTTTCATTATTCATGTTTCCTATGCTTGTCTATGCTGGTATGGAATCATTGCCTCACAAGCAGGAATAAGGGCAATTAGGGCCCCAGAATTCTCAGCACCACCATGCCCAAGGTAAAGTCTCTGTCTCACAGGTGAAGGCTGGGTGGAAAAAGAGCTCTCACCAGTCAGACACACTCACCTGGAACTTAGGCTCAGTAATAGGTTCCTTGGGTGCAGGATGAGAAATGCTGACATTCTGCACATCCCAGGAAGATAGCCCTCCACCTGGGCACTGGCAGGAGAGGGAGCTCTGTGTTCTTGGCTGTAGTAGTGTGGAGTAAGATTTCCATCATGCTGAGTTAGGAGGGGGAAGAGATGGAGCAGATATGGGTTCAAATACCACAAATTCTCACTGTTCTTACCGAATATTAGTAGATTTTCTTGAGTAAATGTTTCTTCATTTGCTGTACGTCCATGAGACCATTCCAGGGACTGTTAATGTTTGTTTGTTTTTTATAATTTTCTCCAGTATCGCTGAGGAATGAGTCCACAGAACTCCTTCTGCTGTCATGCTGAAGTATAATAGTGCAAAGAAATTCTTACAGTATTTTCTATAGAAAACACTACAGAAAATGTAAACTCAAGTGGTTGGGTTTTAATTAGATTCAAGAAATTATAATATAGAATTAACTAGAAAGAAGGTAAAATTAAGAAGCAAAGTGGTTCATTTCTTCTGTTTGGAACTCATGTATTTAATCAAGTATCTTCATTTATTTTATAGGCAGAAAACATGTAGATAATGAATAAAAAAGGCCTGTGATCAACTAGAATAGCTTTTACAAAATCTATGCACTTACTTATAATCAAGTTCTTCAGGTCTTCATTCAGAGTCAATTTATTTTTAATTTATGCATAATTCTAACTATCTTAGTTATCTGGTTTTAAGACCCAAAGCAGATTAAAAGCAGCAATGATATTGAATAAGTCCTACTGCTGCAAAATTTAAAAGCACAACAGAATAGACCCATTGAGTATAGGGGAAAATAGTCTGCAAAAATATAACAATTTGGTAATAATTACATATTATAATCTTGACATATAAATGATTACAATGTATTTTATTTATTGCTGTAGAAGAAAGTGATACATATGATATGTCTTCTAGAGACTTTGTGCAAAATTAACTAAAACATTTTGATGTTTTATTGAAGTTAACTTTCAGCTCTACAGAAAATTGAGATATCTAGAGCAACATATTCCCCTAATATTCCAGCAAGCAAGAACTTACTCAATTATTCATACACCTTTATTGTCAATCCAGTATTTCTAAAATGGATATGTTGGAGAACAGATTGATGTTACATATATAGTAATGAAAATTTTGTTTGTATGTTTCATTTAGAAGAATTAAATAGAATGAAATATTTAGCACTTCCCTGAAATAGATACTATTATTTACTGTATCAACATGCGAAAATGGTTAAAGTCCATTTCTCTTTCAAAAAACTGAATTAATTAACACAGTTGTAGAAATATAGAAACATGGATATATGAAACTGAATTAACATTTCAATTATAAGGTGATCACATATTCAATTCAGTATTTTGGCAAACTCTTAGAGGCTAACAAATTATGCCAAGCACCAAGCACTGAAACTGGTTTCACAGTTTCACACAAAGTCCGTGCAGTTTATTGGAGGCCCCTTAGCCGCTCTGAGGCTACTTGCTCTTATTTTAGACATAATTATAGGGAGGGAAGCAATGTGGTTTCTCAGTGCACAGCAGATTAGAAAGCAAATCAGGGGACACTTTCAGGAAGCAGACACACAGGCAGCAGCAAAAAGTGACAGTTTATTTAAGGGAAGGTATAGAAACTAATGAAAATTGTTGTAACTCAAAAAGCATAAAAATTTTGGATCACACAGGAAAGAGCCTTATGATATTATATACCTCATAGTACCTGAGGATAAGCATCTGTTTTATTACAGTTATAAAAACTAATATTCTTCACGATGACCAAGATAAGTTAAATTATAATCAGTATTGCCTAGGAAAAGTAAAGAAATATATCTCAGAATGTTTTTTGCCAAATAAGTTAAAGTAAACTAGATGATCAAATGGATTTGCCTAGGTTGCCTGAAAATTTTGTATATATAAATTAATTGCCCATCAATGAAAACAATTAAGTGTTACCATATTTTGAATATTATTTCCATGTCTTCTCTTTCAAAACTATTGCAGTTTCATTTTTGAATGCAAGTGTGAATTACATAGGTGTGTTTTTAAAAATAGAAGTGGAAAGTAAATCAATCTTTATGCTTAAAAAAAAAAGGTTGGGCTTCTTGTTTCCTCCAATAAAAACCTTGCTTGCTCGATAGCACTATTACCTTACAGAGAAGCCCAAGATTTGAAAATCTCTGCTCAAAAAGACATAGTGAATTGACAAAAAACTTCCAACCAGATTTTTAATACCTCTTTCTTAATTACTAATTTGCATATTTGTTGTAATTTAATTGGTAATGAATTTTCTTCTTACTTCTATAAATATAGTGATATATCATTTAATCCATGCAAACTTTGACTTTATGAAATATGCCTTAGATATACTATAAGAAGTCACCACAGAATAGAAGAAAGTCTCTAGCATAAAGGAGAAAGTCCAGAAAAACAAAGAAACAGAAGAAAGGACTAGCAGATAACAGAAAGAATGTCTGATGCAGAAGAAAACTATAAAACTGAGAGTTAAGGGAAAATTCTGCATCAATGTGAGAAAAAATAGAAAGGAAAGAAAATTAGAAATATATTAGCCATACATACTGAATTTAAAAGTTTAGTATTAAGTTTGAAAGTGCAGGTAAAGAAAATTTTGCACAAAGGGAAAAAGGATAAGAAGGGAAGAGAGAATACGGAGAAGAAGAAAGTAGAATTACAAGATCAATCCAGGAAAACTAGAAAGGGAGTAAAAATAAAGAGATGAGAAGATGTATTTGAGTTAATTGAGCGCATTTGATTACGGACTGGTTATTTGATGATAGTGATGAGTTATTTTATTAATCGTAATACTGACATCATTGTTATAAAAACATTCCCATTTGTTAGCAATGAACATTAAAATATTTATAAGTGAAATGAAATAATATCTCTTATACTTTAAAATATCTCACAAAAGAAAGAAGTGAGGGATGAATTCAGACTGGCACAATGTGGACAACTATTTAAGTTGGGTGGCAAGCATGAGGAGGTTTATTATAATCTACATTCTTTTTAGTTTCATGTGTATGTAAAAAATGTGTCCAACAGAAATTTAAGTGTCCATACAACACAAGAAAATATATAGAAATCACATTTTTTCTAGTCTGAAATAGCTTACGAAGTTCCCAGTAAAATAAATTAGAAAAGCCCTCCACTGAGTCACTTCGTTTTAAAGTGTTATATTAAAGATTAAGAGAGGAATGAAGCAGCACAATAAAGAAAGGAAGGGAGGAGGGAAGAGGGGAGGGAGAAAGAAATGAAAAACGAGAAAGAACTAAGGAAGCAAATTAATGAACTGTGGGAACTGTAGGGTGATGAACCGACAAATACCACCACGTATTTTTGCAAACACCATAGACAACATTATCAAAAGAGCAAGTAAAATCGTTCAAACATAAATTTTCAGAATTACTAGGATAGAGAACATAATAAACTTCCTTTTGCATGTAAGTGAGAAACTAAATATTTGAATGTGACAGAGCCAGCTGTGGGTCCTACACTGGAAAAAAAGAATCAGGTGGAAACTGAGCAGAAAACAGGTCAATGCACGCTGTGATAACTAAGCAATGGAGTAAGGGTGACAGATTTAAAAAAGTCACCCCAGACAAAGGGCTCCACCCTAAAGGAGGGATTACTGAGGGCTGAATTGAGACTTAAGAGAGCTGCATACTGGATAATCGAGAGGAAAAATGGAAGAGGCAATCTTGGGAAAACAGGGCTTCTAGGGGAGTGGGAGACAATTTAGAAAGGCTCCCCTTGGGAGCTCCCTGGGTTGCTGAGAGAAAAAGGTAAGTGGTTCATAGCAAGGGTCCTGGTGAAAGGAGAGTATTTCAGGATCAGAGACACATATCACGCCCCACAGATCCCACTGCCAAGAAGCCGCCAACAAGCTAACTAAAGTGGGTGCTTGAACAGTAGAAACAATAAAACAACAAAGTCCTCATGCCTGCAGAGAAACACATTATTGCTGGTCAGAGAAAAAGATACCAGGTTTAAGAAATGAATAGGCTGTACTTATATAAACCACGGTAAGAAGAAAATAGGACGAAGAGAATGTGAAACTCAAACAGAAGGAAAAATACAACACAGCACCGCAGTGTGAATTCAATACAATCAAACAAGCACCTGAGCGTAAGAAAGGATATCTTGAGTCAGAAATTTAAAAAATTTGGTGGAAATGAACATTAAAAAAGACATGAAATGCGACTTGACTGAGCTAAATAAAGCTGAACAAAAAAAACTAATCTCCGAAATGAAGAATAAATTATGAGAATAGTATTATCACAAATAAGGGACATTGAGGGGAAGAATGAAAATAAAGAACACCAACATAAAAAAAGCAAAAGGTAAAATTTACCGTCTTAATGCACAGTAAAATGATATGTCAAATAATGCTAGGTGTTAAGCATATGTCTCTTTTATTAGACCTTATGTAATCAGAATAAAACTAAGACATGTTCTACAAACAAAAAGGTTTTCCTTTGTGATAATGTATAGTACTGATAACCCAAGAGCTCTTTTCCAGTTAACATTTTAGGAGGTAGAACAGAAGCATGACAATCAGGAAAATATTTGACTGCAATGATGCTATTTTTCTTTCTTTGCCTTATTTAAAATGAAGTGATTGTTAAATAGGTATGTGCTAAATGTGTACATTAATCTCTTCTGTTATTGTTTTCAATGAGACATTTTGCTTTGAGTGCAAATACTTAATTTTTTACAGTCATGCTGAGATATAATTTACTTACATTTAAAGTCATGCATTGCCCATCTCCTTTTTAAGTGTAGTTTTTGTTATAAATAAAATTAATACCAATGAAGTTTGATATTTACTCCATCACATTTTTCATATTTAGTTTTTCCTCATAGGTTGCGCAATGGTGGGCAAGGTATACACATTTTATAGATAAAATATATTAGGATAACCAATCACTGAATTACTCCCACTTCTTGACAACATCCTGTGCTATCCAGAGCACAGCCCCTTTTCCTTAAACCCTCCCCCAAATCACTCAATCTGAGACCAAATCCTATTATAGGATTACTGAGGTGCCCCGCATCTCCCCGTGGTACTTTATTCTTATCGTAAGGAGCAGTAAACCCAGCTTTTTCAATTACAGGTTTGTTCCTACTGTTTTTTTGGCTGGAGGGCATGGACAAATGTCAACTCAGAAGTAGGTGATTCTGCCTTCTGTTTCCAACTCAAAAACAAACACACAAACTAAAACAAAAATCAATTTTTATAATGTGCTACACATTGTAAATACTCAATAAATGCCGGCCTGATAAATAAAAGGTTACATTCAATTTTTTCTTACTTTCAAGGTAAAAACTTTGTGGTTAACATTGATAGTTATTAAACTATATGGCACCTCCACTAATCCAAGCGACCACCATCATCTCTTCCCTAGATTAAGACAACTTCTTAAATGACATCTCTGCCTCCATCCTTGTTCCCTCCAATATTTTCTTAACCCAAAGGCCAGAGTTATCTATTTAAAATATGCTTGAAAATACCATTTTTCTGTTTAGAACTTTTCAGTGTCTTTCCTTTGCATTTAGAATAAAAGCTAAATCCAATATATTTCACCTATATTTCATATTCATTTTCCCTGCATATTCTCCATAGCACCTGTCACCATCAGACATATGTGTTTATTGACCCACTCCCCTGAGTAGAATATAGAGGCTATGACAGTAGGGTTTTTTGTTTGTTTGTTTGTTTGTTTTGTTCATTGCTAAAGCTCCAATTCCTAGAAAACTGTTTGCTACAATATATGCTTTCAATAAGTGTTTTTTGAGTGAGTATGAAGGACTGGAATGCTAGTGAGTTCAGACTCTTAAATTTGAGGGGAAAAAAAGAATCAAGAAAGATCTCTTAGAGCAAAGACAAAACAACCTAATTAAAAAATGGACAAAGGACGTGAATAGACATTTCTAAAAAGAAAATATACAAGTGGCCAATAAGCACACAAAAAGATGCTCAACATCACTAGTTTTAAGGAAAATGCACATCAAAACCACAATAAGACACCTTTTACACCCCTGAAGAAACTTTTCATCACTGCAGCCACTATGGAAAACAGTGGGTAATTTTTCAAAAAGTTAAACACAGATGATCCAGCAATTCTCAAAAGGAATGAAAGCAAGACCTTGAACAAATGTTTATACACCAAAGTGCACACAATGTGTGTGCATAGTAGCATTATTCACAGCGACCAAAAGGCGGAAACAACCCAAATGTTCATTGACAGTTGAATGGATGAACAAAATCTGGCATATATGTACAATGGAATATTATTCAGCCATAAAAAGCAATTAAGTTCCAAGACATGCTACAACATAGATGAGCCTTGAAAACATCATGCTAAGCAAAATGAGCCAGCCACTAAAGGGCAAATATTATATGATTCCACTCATATGAAGTACCAAAAATAGGCAAATTCACAGAAACAGAAAGAATAGTTGTTACCGGGGCTGAGGGAGAGGGGAAATGGGGAGTTACAGTTTAATGGGTACAGAGATTCAACTTCGGGATAATGAAAAAGTTCTGCAGAGCAATAGGGTGATGGTTGCACAAAAATGTAAATGTACTTAATGCCACTGAACTGTACACCTAAAATAGAGTGGTAAACTTTATGCTACATATACTTTGCAACAATAAAAATAATTAGACAGCCGCACTTTCAAAGAAAAATTACCTAGAGCATAAAGAAAGCAGAAAAGAACTCATGCAAGACACAGGTAGGACGAGTCTCATGAATAGAGGTCAAGAGTTACAATGCTACAAGTAGTAAAGATTTTGAGACTTCAGGTACTTTGAAATTAGAAGCCTGGTGATGAGAAATAATCTCCAATAGAAGAACGGATGTAGAAGCCACATTGCACCCGTGTTAAGCGTAATTTGGAGTTGATGAATTCAAAACAGAACTTGGTAAAAGAAGAAGGATTAGAGATTGAAAATAATTCTATGTGGAGTCAGGCTTGAAAGGAGATGATTTTTAGGATGTGGGGGACTTGAGCTGAAAAGAAGCCTAAAAAGAAAGAAGTCAGTGGAGACGGGCTGCAGCTGAAGATAAGAAAATAAAGCTTCCTGCCTTTGTGGATCCATCATTTTAATTGGAGAGAAAAAGCCAGAAACTACAGTGCAAAGCAGAATATAGTCAACATCATTAGAGGAGTAAGTAGTAACGGATTTCAATCAGGACAGACAAAGAAAGTGAGACAGACCTTGGAACATGTAACAATCACTTGTAGTGCTTATATATTTATACAGTTATTGTTTTCACCTAAAAGTAAAGTTTGCCAAGACAGACAAACAAACAAAAAAGGCATATATTTCTGAGTTGTGGTAGACTCAACTCAACAGGAAACATTAAGCTGCTGGACAAAATTATTCACTGGAAGGAAAAGCATATTTTATAGAAACGCACCGTAAACTTGTGAACCTGATCGTTTTAAGAAGCCCCAGAATGGATGTACCATACAGAAAGAACTCCTATAAGAACAACAGACAACAAAACAACCTAATTCAGAGGAAGGGTATTTTGAGGCACTGTTAAAAGAACCTAAACCTAAAAATAATTCTTTGTGTCACAGTAGGAAAGCTTGCTTACCGAAATTAGAGACTTTGCAGATATCATCCTAATTCAATTATTTGGATAGATTTCATCTTTTCTGAAGAGTGGTGCTGGGTATTGAAGTTTCTTAGTACCTATTTATTTACGAAATTGGTCACTTTATTTGAGGGATATTGTGAAAAATGATAAATAAAATTAAACTTGAATATTGTTTGCTGTGTAAACAACAGGCAAGAGGATATTTCTTTTTCTGGTTAGGGACAGTAAAACACTGGTATTTGAAGGTCTTTAAGAGTAAAAGAACTGGCCCTTGAGTAAAGCCAATCTAATCCTTAAAAAAGTGACAATTTGGCTCCAAGATGTTCTAGTCTTCAATATGTCACATTGAGAAATTTAATTGCTAAAATAATATTTGTGTAATATATAATTTTAGAAAGCTGAGGCATAAGATGTTGCACTTTTATGGATAAAGGCAACATATGTGAAGAAGTAGATATTTAGAGTGCTCTTATAGGAATGTTTTTCAAATTGTCAAACAAAAATTGTCAACATGAGAGTATTTAATGAAAACAAGGAAGGGGGAAATAGAGAGGGAACAATCTCTGTCAAGAGGGAAAAAATGTAATTTTGCAATGTTCTAATACATTAATCAAACAGATTTCATGTTTGCTTTTCATTTCCCAGCGGTATGCTAGTTGAATATGATTAGGGCTATGTAAAATACATTATTTAAATAATTGAATATTGTGGGAGATTTTTGATCTATTTCGATAACATTCTAGATTTTAAATTATCACAGTGAAACATGGTTTCTGGGATATAAAATTCCAGTAAGATTTTTCATTGTGTTGTCAGGTGTAAAGTAAAAATTAATCATTTTAAAAAAATACTTCCTTGGGAGCATATTATTTTTTGTTTAGCTGAGTAAAAAATTACCTAACACAGGTTATCATTTCCTTTTCCTACTATGTAAGAGAAATGGAATAAATAGGGCTTATAGTAGCAGTCACTAAAAACTGAAGTCATTTAAAATTTAGCATTTTAAAAGAAATAAGTGACTTCTGAAAAATTTTGCACTCATTTTACTACCAAGTACATTTTTAAGAAGAACTTTTTTGTTGTTTTATTTTAAGAGATAATCAGTGCCTTTTCAAGAACAACTTTTTTAATAATTTAAATTGTTCAATCTGTTCTTTGACTAGAGATTAAGAATATGAGCAAATCAATTAACACAAGAAATTTGCACAAACACAGAACTTAAGTATTGGAAGCTCTTTGTTATTTTGAAGCTTTCTAACTGTCAATGAATAAAAACACTATTCTTCATCTTGACCTCTGAGTCATTGAGTTAATCAATTCCATCAATAATCACCTATTGTCTTATGGCAAGCACTGTGCAAGACCCTACGGATGTTGAACAAACTAACTTCCTAACTCACAGTCCAATGGTAAAAGGTGCAAAAAAAGAAATTTGTAATAACACTACAACTTTATGTGGCTAGAAAAGGAAACTAACTGTTACCTTTAACAGAAGTGCCATTTGTGGGAAGAACACTTGGGAGCACAGAGACCCCAGGAAAGAGGCTTGAGGACCTCGGCTTGTAAAATCCAAAGTGACCAAAGGATGGTAGGTTCTTGGAGTTGTGGCACCCTGCTGCCGGCACTGTCACCACTGGACAATTACTTTACTATTTTTAGGTTTATCATCATTAAGGCAAAAAAATTCTCATCTGCCTCTGCAACTTTGTGTTGTTCCCTCAAGATTCAAAGTCAGGGGTGTGGTATAGGTTTTGCTGATCTTAAGGGGTGCATCCCATGCCCTGGCTGTCAATGAGAAGGCAGAAAATATTTGCGTCATGTAGTCCAACAGTGAGATCCAGAGGAAAGGTTCTCACCACAAGGAGACAGGAGGAGGGAACATGGGCTGATGGGGCATCCTGAAGGAGGCAGTGAAGTCTTGGGTGTTTCATGCTAGGTTGAGGTAAGCCCAGCCCTCATTCATACAAATTTGAGAAAAAAAGGAGAAAACCCTAGTTTTCCAGTTCTCACCTGCTCGTTGTCTATTTTTAACTATATGATTACTATTCTTCATTTCTCCTGTACCCATCTAGAGTTTCATTTTTATATAGTCAAGCAAATAGGAATGTAGATTCTTATTTTCTCCCTATTTACACACAAGAAACATACTAACCACTATTCTGTGGCCTTTTTTTTTTTGTATTTAACACATCTTGGAGCTGTTTCACTATCAATTTCTTCCTTCTTTTTCTACAATTCCACACATCATTATGGATTAGCATAATTTATTTTCTTTAATTTAAGTTACCATAATTTAAAGCCAATCAATATCTAATTTATTTTTTACCTTTCTCTTTTGCCGTCATAACGATTTTTTCAATGCAAATGCAGAGATTAGTTTGGAAGTCTTTTTATATATTGTAAAGATGTATTTATGTAGGTTAAATTCCCATACGTGGAATTTCAGGGTTGAGAATATATGTTTTGGTTATTTTGAAAAATTTTGAGAAAATGTCCTCCTTTGAAGGGTTGAATTTTTGTTCACATCAGCAGTGCATGAAAGTGCCCGATTCACTATAGCCTCTCCCAAAAGAAAATGGCTTTGAACTCCTGTATATTTGCCATCTGATACAGTTGCTAACTTTTTCTCATCACTTTGCTTCTACATTTGCTTATCAAATTTTTCCTAGTAGAAATTAGACTTTTAAAATTTGTGTTATTGCTGTTTGTTAACATAGTCAAAGGTGTCAATCCTTTCCTTATTGTTTCTGGATTACAAGTCATAATTAGAAAGGCTTTTCCCACCAGTCAACCATCAGAGCTTTCAAACTGCTATTTTCACATTTAAATTTTGGATTCATTGGAAATAATTTTGCTTTGAAGTGTGTGATAGATCTCCAAATCCATCTTTTCCGCATGGATATCCTGTCATTTGTTTATAGAATGATCTATAACTTGTTTGCTGGGTGTCATTTTTATCCTACACTAAATTACCATACATATTTTAATTTATTTTCAGATTTTTCATTATTTTGCATTGGTCTGCTTGCCTATTTTGCTGAAAAATAAATTTCTTACCCACCAGGTTGGTGACTTACTTTTCAGAATATACAGCAAGTCCCTGAGCCAAATTGTTAAACTGGGTTTACTTTTAACCACTGAAAAATAACCTGCAATATGAAAGTATAAGGAGGCTTGGGAGAAAAGTAAATGTAGTGAAAGTTTCTTTTTTGACCCAAATCTCTCTTTATCAGCCTTTCTACAATTCTTAACATTATCACACAATGTATCCTTTAAGGGTTACAATGTTGACAGCTCCTTTTCGAATGCAAATGTTAAACTGCTTAAAATATTTTTAACAAAATAAAATGTAGCAAGAACTAAACTCTTAGATATAGCAGTCAAAATCCAGATAGATTACATTATATCAGAGGACCCAGAGCGTCATCGGGAAAGCCTCCCATTTTAAAAGAGATTATGCATTTCTGTTCCCTGTCCGTTTATTTCCATAAAAACCATAGTAGATTAATCCCATAGCCAGCAACCTACCAAGTACTGTGTCAGGAGCTCAAGAGAGGTTCAACATGTATTTTTAAAATGGGAAGTTGTTATTTAGTGTAGGGATTGGTGTCTACTGCTACCAGGGAGAATTTGGGAATTGCTAGGCTAGTACCTTCCCTTTACTGTTCTTATATGTTACAAATGCAACCTGAACTCCAGTTTGAAAACTCAAAAAACATTCCCCAGTGCAGGGGCACAAACATAGGTCTATTTGATGGCAAATCACAAGCTTTTTCATTGCAGCTGTTAAAGTGACTTTAAATGTTGTGTGTTTCAAACCCAACAAATCTGAAAGACTTGGAAGCCAAAGTTTATTTGTTCATTGTTCATTTGTTATGATATGAACAGTATGTAAATCCTTAAGGGAACAGAGGAGGGCTTCCTTACTTTTTTTCTCTTTTCCTCCTGACCATTAGTTGTATTTTACTATAGTTTTCTGCACACTTTTTATTGAAGTATATACAATAAAATATAGGCATATTTTATTTTAGAATTAACTTTATTGATGGGTAATGACATAAAATAAAATGCACCCATTTGAAGAGCACATTTCAATAAGTTTTGACAAATGTGTATATCATGTAATATACCCCACCCCACCAAGGACCTGCTCAAAATCAAGAAAGAGAAAATATTTCCATTTTCCATTTTTGGGGAATGGAATATTTCCATTCCCCAAAGTACCCTCTTGCTTTTTTGTCTCCTTTGGAGTTGTTTATGCACTGCCCCTCCAGGTCCTTAACCCTAGGCAACTGCTAATCTGCTTTCTGCCGGCATAGGTCAGCCTTGCTTTTCTAGAATTACATATTCATGGAATCATGGAATCATAGAGTATGTACTGTTCTGAGCCTCCCTTTCTTTCAGCAAAATGTTTTTGAAATTCATCCGTGTGGCTCATTGTCAATTCATAAATCTCTTGTGTGGGGCCTGCCCATTTAAATGGAGTTTTTGCCTTATTAAGCATTAGACATTGTATGTTCTGAATACCAGTCCTTTGTTAGATATATGTATTGGAATGTTCTCTCCTGTCTGCTGCATGCCTTTTCATTTTTTTCTTTTGAAGACCAGTTTCTATTTTTGATAAAGTACAATTTACTATTTCTCTTTTTTATAGGCCTCAGCTAAGACATCTCTATCTCAAATTAAAAAAAAAAAGTTTTTCTCCTATATTTTGTTCTAAATGTTTATTGGTACAGCTTTTAGATTTAGTTTTATGATCTATTTTTGGTTATTTTTTTTTTCTGTATAATGTGAAGGTGATACTTTATTTTTTCCATCCCAAATGATACCCAGTTGTTCTGGCACCATTTGTTAGAAAGGCTTTTCTTTTTCCATTGAATTGCTTTTACATTTTTGTTAAAAATCAATTGCCCATATGTGTATGGTTCACTTTTTGTAGCTATTCTGATCCATTGATCTATAGGTATCCAGCTGCCTTCATTTCTATAGCCTGTTAACTGCTGAAGTAAGGTATTGCAAGTCAAATCCCTCTAAATTTGTTTCACTTTTGCAAAATTGTTTTGGGTAAGGTCTTCTATATCCCCACATCATTTTTAAGATCAACTTACCAATTTCTATTAAGAAGTCCCGCTGGGATTTTGAACGGGATTGCATTGAATCTGTACATAAGTGTATACACAATTGAAATCCTAGCGTTTCCCAAACCAGAAGCATGGTATATATCTCCATTTATTTAGGTCTTCTTTAATTTCTCTCAGCAATGATTTGTAGTCTTCATTGTACAGATCTTGCATATATTTTATTAAATAACACCTCAACAATTTATATTTGTGATGATGTTGGAAGTTTTTTTTTGTTGTTGTTTTTAATGTTATTTTGAAATTGCTCATGGCTAGAGTACAAGAATACAATTGATTGTTGAAAACTGATCTTATATCCTATTACTCTACTAATTTAATTTATTATTTCTAGTAGAATTTTATAGACTCCCTAGGATGGTCTACCTACACAGCCATAAGAAACAAATCAAAAACGACACATTTGTAAGAAAAAAGAAGGCAGCAAGAAAACTTGAAGTTATTCACAACTATTCCTTAATAGTTGTGGGTAGAATAATTATTATATAGATAGATTATAATAGCACTATTTAGCACTCATAAATTTCGTCTGATCTTTACATTGTCAAAAGCTTAAAACATATTTTAAAAATAAGAATGACAGTGTATTCCAAGTACTTCTTTTTAGTAGTATATTTCTTTCTGAATGTTCCTCTAGTTTTTCAGTGCACACACACATACACACACATTTTTAAGTAAAATTAAGGTACCATAAATGGAAATGAGTACCAGGCTTAGACTTTAAAGATTCTAAAAATGTACTATTCTTCTGCAAAGGAATGTACTTCAGATGTCACCCAAAGGAAATATGGTGTGCAGAAAAGCAAGGAAAGCAGATATTGCAGCATTATCCACAACAGCCAAAATTTAGAAACAACATAAGTCTCCACGGCTGGATGAATGGATGAATGTGATCAATATACACAATGGAATATTATTCAGCCTTTAAAAAGAAGAAAATTCTGCCAGTTGCAACAACATGGATTACCCTGGAGAACATTATGCTAAGTGAAATAAGCCAGACACAGAAAGATAAATACTGCATGATCTCCCTTATATGTAGAATTTAAAATAGCCAAACTCATAGAGTAGAACAGTGGTTTCCAGGAGCTGGGGAGTGGGGAAAATGGACAGATGTTGGTCAAACTTTCAGTTACAAGCTAAATAAGTTCTGGGGAGTTAATGTATAACATGGGTGGTGATAGATGTGTTAATTAATTTGATTGTGGTAACCATCTCACAATATATTAATATAATTATATCAAATCATTGCTAGGTATGGTGGCCAAGCCTTTAATCTCAGCACTTTAGGAGGTGGAGGAAAGAGGATTTCTTGAGGTGGGGAGTTTGAGACCAGCCTGGGCAACATAGCAAGACCCTGCCTCTACAAAAAATAAAATGTTAGCTTGGTATGGTGGTGCATGCCTGTAGTTCTAGCTACTTGGGAGGCTAAGGAAGGAGGATTGCTTGAGCCCAGGAGTTTGAGGTTTCAGTGAGCTATGATGATGCCACTGAGCTCTAGCCTGGGCAACACAGTGACACCCTATCTCTAAAAATACCAAAAACAAAACAAAAACCACAAATCATCATGTTGTACAACTTGAATATATGCAATCTTTATATGTCAATTAAGTATTTTTTTTTAAAAGAAGACTGTTATTTGATATAACATCCTTGATAAAAGCAGGGGATGATAGTTTCAATATATTCCAAACTAGACACATTTATTTATTTTTTTCTTGTGCTAACTGACCACAGTAATGACTAAGATGTATGCTTAAGAAGAGGTAAAAAGTTTAAAAATTTAATGATCCAGCAATCCCACTACTGGGCTTCTAGTCAAAGGAAAAAAAAGACAATCTATAATAAAGACATCTGCACTTGAATGTTTATAGCAGCACAATTCACAATTGCAAAGGTATGGAAACAACCCAAGTGCCCATCAATACATGAGTTGATTAATAAAATGTGGTATGTGTATACCATGGAGTACTACTCAGCCATAAAAAACAATGGTGAACTAACACCTCTTGTATTATCCTGGATGGAGCTGGGATCCATCCTCCTAAGTGAAGTATCACAAGAATGGAAAAACAAGCACCACATATACTCACCATCAAATTGGTACTAATTGATCAACACTTATGTGCACATATGAAAGTAACATTCATCGCGTGTCGGGCAGGTGGGAGGAGGAGGAGGGGATGGGTAAATTCACATCTAATGGGTGCGGTGCTCACTGTCTGGGGAAGGGGAATGCTCTTAGCTCTGACTCAGGTGGTACAAAGGCAATATACATAACCTAACGTTTGTACCCCTGCAATACTCTGAAATAAAAAAAAATTAAAGCAAAGCAAAAAAAACCCCATTTAATGGTTAGAGAACTTGAACCAAGGACATTAATATTTCTTGAAAGTGGAGAGGGAAAGAATGTTAATCTTTTAATTTGCAATGACTAAACCAATAAAATAAATATACTATTAAAAAGTGAAAGGATTTATGAAAATTCTAGATTACTAATGGGCTGTTAGGAACCATGCAGTAAACTTCTGGTGCCTCTTGAGAAAGACTATTGCCCTGAACACAACATTGGCATCTACAATGTGCTTGTCACAAATTCCAAGACGTAATTGACAGATTTTGGGGGGATTTCTGTTATCTCTAGTCATTTTAATTAAGGAATAATTCATGAAATATTTGCAACTTCAGACGTGATGCCTATCATCAAAGATATTTACAGTCCACTTTTAAAAGCCCTCAGGTTATGAAATAGCAAATTATATATTTTTTCAAACAAGTCTCAAGTGCAAAAATTAGGTATAATGGTGATAGAAAAGTTTGCACTCTTAGAAATTTATATTGCTAATTAATTTTTGCACCCATTTGAATACTAATGATTAAATATTATTTATGTTTGTGGGGAGAGAGGGATGAAGGAGTCACTGAAAATATAATAATAAAATCACTACCTATTATATAGCTTATATAAAACTTAATTCTGTCACCTAAATATGGAATATCAATGTTCCTGTACTCCCCTCCAAGAAAGTGGGATAAAATAGTGTGTCATCTTCAGTAAATGTAGATGAGATGGGCTTGGGTTAGCAGAACAGTTCTTTATGGTTTCCTTGCAGAGTCAGCCTGTTTCATTATTGACCACCAAAAAATTGATGTCCTGGTTTAATGGGCTGACCAAGCACTTTATGTCTCATAGATTACTTTAAAGGGGAGGAGGGAAGAATAGGAGGAGGGTAGGGCCATCAGTTGTTGGCAAAAAGCTGAGTATATAGCAGCAAGCTAAGTGGAGTGCCTGTAAGATAACTATTAGGACTTGCAGTTTATCAGGAGGTTAACTGGGGAAAGAAGGAAATAAATCACTAGCATAGAAGAGAAGATTCCAGCAGGAAATTAACAAAGTAAGTAAAGTGCAAATAAAGTGCAGAGCAAGAGAGGAAAAATGTTATCCTACTGTCCTGGTGATGGAGAATTGTGAATTTAGAAATACCCACCTGAACTGATGAAATTAACATTTCTGAAAATGAACTCTATGGTTTGTTCAAACCTAACAGAAAGAGCATCAGACAGAAATTGGAGTGAAACAATTTTGACTGTTTGAGAGGTCTACAGCTTTAATGAAATGAAAATGTTTTGGGGACAGATTTTGAAATATTTTATTAATTGGTGATTACTTTAAAAATCTTATCATGAACAATAACGTGAATTGTCATTAATATTCGAGTCATTGCTTTCCAATTCACAGATCCTTATCACTGCTTTCACTAAACTAACATTGCAGAGATATCAGTGATGTTTTCCCTCTGAGGTTGAATATTCTAAATAAATGAGCTGGAAGTCACCTTAACATTGGGTAATGCTCAGATCAAGTTGATACCTAAAAGACAAGGATATGTTCTCATTCAGTAAAGAAATAACAATAAAAGCAAATATACAACAAATCACAGCCCTGCTTTGACAGACTTGAGAATGAGGTTTCATTCTCTAGTTCCTTTTTAGTTAGAAAGAACAATATCTATTTAGTTTTTCACTTCACTGGAGACAATTTTAAAGTAACCTTCAGCACTTATCTAAATAACCTCATTACCTGCTCAAAACTTAATTTCTCTGACTCTTCCGAGATTCTGTTAAAATTAAATGAATACTTATATTATGATACTAAACTTAAAAATTATTCCTTAGAAAATTTGATGTGATAATGGACAACTTTAATTTTTATTGACCGCTACATCTCTTAGATAGAATATCATATGTATTCTTTCTGATGTTTGTTTTAGGAATTTTCCCATAAAATACACAGAAATATAAAATAGTAATTCCATTTAGAAAAAAAAGAAAGAAAGAACTTGACACACTTGGTAGTACAGCATAAGAAAGTGGCTGAGACTGTGGACAGATCTTGGGCGTGCTATTTACTGCTTGTACGACTCTGCAAAATTCTCTGCTTCAGTTTCTCTTGTGTAAGTGGAGATGTGTAAGTATTTAATTTATGGTGTTTCAATAATTTTACAACGTAGTGAATTTAAAATTCATATACTATCACCCTCAACATATAAGTGCACACATAAGCACACACGTATTTTTTTCTATTATTGCCTAGTAAGACAAGGGTTGCTGACTAAGTTATACCTATAAATGACAAAACAAAGTGAATTGTTTTATAGTTTAGAGATTCACATAGGTTAACAAAATTTAAACTTTTTTTCTAATTTGTGAAGACAACCCAGAAAATATGTCTTCATGAATGCAAAAACTGTCTCGAATAATTATCATCTAGGGACTGTACTGCCCAGTAGAATCTCCTTTGATGACTTACATGTTCTATAATCTCTACTGTCCAATCTGGAGGCCACTGGCCTCATGTGAGTCTTGAGACCTTGAAATGTGGCTAGTGCAACTGAAGAACTCAATTTTTAATTTTAATTAGTTTAAATTTAATTAGGCTCATGCATGTCGTGGCTCGTTAAACACCACAGGTGTACAAGATATGACAGAGAACTTGGCAATATATTTTTAAATTGTAGTTTTTTTTGTTTACAGGTTATAAAAAGACTGCACAATCTTTTCAACAAATTCGCATGCTGTATACATAATAATGAAGGAAAAAGTGCCTATAATTTCAAAATTTATAAATTTTCCCAAAACCTTAGATTTTCTCCCAAATTTTAATGCATATGTATAAAAATTCTATGTACTTTTGTTTTTTGAATAGTTGGTATCATGATGTGTACACAGTAGAAAAACCAGGGAACTTTGAAAAATGAGTACTTAACACGTTCAATATATTTTGGATCACTGAGTCTCTCTAAAAATTGAGGCAAATTTGTTTGTGTCTCAAGAAAAGATATCATCAACATAAGACTCAAATTGAGAGATATTATGCAAAATAACTGATCAGTACTCATCAAAATCATCAAGATCATGAAACACAAGAAAAACCTGAGAAGCTGCAGAGATTGGTGCAATGTGGAATGTGGGATTGGGTTCTGGAACAGAAGAACAAGAACAATGTATAAGGAGGGGAAAAATGGTGAAATTTGAATAAGGTCTTAATATGGTTAAATGTTTGTGTCCCCTCCAAATTCATATATTGAAATCCTAACTCCCAAGGTGATGGTATTAGGAAGTGGGGTCTTTGGGAGGCAATTAGGTTATGAGGGCAGAACCCTCATAAATGGGATTAGTGTCTTTATGAAGAAGACCTAGAGAGATCCCTTGACCCTTCCACTATGTGAAGACACAACAAAAAGTCGGCTATCTATGGACCAAGAAGTGGGCCCTCACCAGGCACCAAATTTGTTGGCAACTCGATCTTGGACTTCTCATTCTCCAGAACTGTGAGCAATAAATTTCTGTTGGTTATAAGCCACCCAGCATTTTGTTACAACAGCCGGAATGGACTAAGTTTTGTAGTTTATTTATTAGTATTGTGGATGATAACTGCTCCATGGTTATGTAAATTGTTAAGATTAAGGGAAGCTAAGGGAAGGATATATGTGAACTCTGAAATAGTTCATAGCTCCTTTGTAAGCCTAAAATTATTTCAAAATAAAAAATTAAAAATATAAAATATATCACCAAAGACCAAAGTACATAGCTCTACACATAGTAGGCATTCAGGAAAGTTTTTTGAACTGAATCAAACTTCACTTAACATGATGTACCTGTATCTCTTTTGTAATCCTCCTGCCCATTTTCCTTCAATTTAAAGATAATGAGACCCAATATCCTATTAGCTGTATGTCCCCAGGAAAACTCCATGATTTCTCTGAGCTTTCATTCTTTCACTTAAGAAATCAAATAAAAATGTTTTCCCTGCTGAAGTCGTAGAATGGTTGCCAGATTTAAACTGAAAATAAACTTCAGCTTAATACTTTTCCCTCTTCATTGAGCTTGGAACTATTAATTTGACTGAATTATTCTGTAAATATTTAATGAGTATCTAGTATGTGCCCCAGGCTTTTAGTTAGATCATGTGGATATACATATAAAAAACATAGCTTTCAAAGTATTTGAATTGAGCAGAGAAGAAAGCAAAAATCACGTATCAATTGTTTTAGGATTTCGTGGTAGGAGAACCTTATTCCAGATTTTGAATATCAAAAAGGTTTTTCAAAGATGATTGTGAATCTGAGATCTAAAGAAGTGTTATCAGATAAAGTAAGATATTTCCAAGTAAAAGTGCAAAGATCCAAAGATATATTGCGTAACCTATGTAGGAAACTGCAAACACTTCAACGTGACTAAGCAGTAGTGAAGCGAACAAAGGAATTTTAATTATTATTATTTAACTTCACCTGGAAATTATATCATGAATGCTATAGAGCACCATGCTAAGGGATTTTTAGTTTAAAGTTTTGGAGAGCCAATATGGATTTTAAGCAGTATTTTGGGGGACCTGCCATCATAATTACTCTTTGGAAAAAATATTCTACTGAAATGCGAAGAAAATATTAGTAAACTTGAATGATTTATCAAGGAAGACCAAAAGTAATCTCTGGTAGGAATATGTAAAATAATTATGAGTGTTACTACTGTTACAATAACAGTGAGGTTTGGGAAGAGGAGATTCTATGATTGTTCACTTGTCCTTCTGGAAAACAAATGCGGCAAAATGACAAAGATCCACGCAATACAATGAGGGAAAGAATAAAGCAGAGATGGTAACATGCAAAAGGCAACGATAGTTGATTCTTTCAGGAAGCAACCCTGAGTCTATTTCTCTAGTTACACATAACTGCTGACCTAGATTATCTTTAGAGGTTCTTAGCAACTCTAAAATCCCATAAATTATTCTAGGCAGACTCATTGCATCACTTCCCTATAAGACATGTATTTGGACTGAGTGATCAGAATTCTTAGATAGTTTGGTCTTATAGGAACCACGCCCTTTTCTAATTCTGTAATCAGCATACACATGAATGAGGTTACTCACCACGATCAAGGAGGTTATTAGCATTGCATTGTTTCAAGTTTTGTCATGGCATTTTATAAGAATAAAAAAAATCAGCAGTTCCCCTTATTTCCACTCAAGTAATAATCACACTTCCAGCTCCTTTCTATTTATTTCTATGTTAAAATATCATAAATAAAATGTAGTCAAGCTCTACTTCCTTTTGTTTGTATACTTTATTTTCAATTATTTTTAAAATAATTGATCATGGATTGTTGTAAGTGTGTTGAATTTTTTCTAAAATTGGTTTCATTAAATGGCGTAAAATGTGCAAATCACATGGCAGAAAAGATTTCTCCAGCCCAGCTGAAAATTCTTCTTTCCGGTGTGTCCTTTGGCATGTCAATAAATGATGAACATGATGGAACAACTGGTGACTACTAGCGTCAATGACAAGGAAGTGCTAGCTTCCTGAAATACATGGTCTAGGATTTCCTTATGCTGATGTCAATATGTTGATTTTTTTTTACTCTCCCCCTATTTCTGTCTTTCCCCTACACACATACACACATATGTGGATAAAGAGAAACAATCATTTTGATCAACTAATTCATGATATCATGATTAGACACAATGTAGATCCATATAATTTTTTAAAAATTGCTTGAGAAACATTAAAATTATGTGGTTTTATTTATTATTAACAATATTGTCAATTTCATTGATTATAAAGAAGTTTCTTTTTCAGAAAATAGATTATCTTCATCAAGCATTTTTAAATATATGCCCCATTCTTTGGCTACTTTAAAAAATTTACTCTTTAAAGGCATAGACTTTGACTAGGCTGCACCTTTATTTAAAATAAGATTCTTCAGGCTTTACATTTCCTCAAACCTTTTTCTACGGAGTCATACATGCTAGTTTAAAGTAATGATGCTGATGCTGATCATGATGATAACCAACCTTTGCATTTTACCACAAGAAAAAAAAAAATCTCTCAGAAGTGTTCACATTATTAATAAAAGGGATATAAAGAAGAGAACCATTTAAAGTTATTTTAGACCCACTTTTGAACTTAAAAGACAGTTAATAAATCTTCACTGATAATCTATCACATGTAAGACACAAAAGCGACGTTCATGCTGACGCTGGTGCTGCTGAGCCAGTGCCCACATATTGAGAACCACTGCTTCATATTTATTTCTTCTCTTCTCTTACCTTTACATTTTCCAAGAGCCATATTTGATTTATTGGAAATCTTTAACCATGCCTTGTTTTTATTTTATTTTATTTTTTTCTGCCAAGCCTCCTCATAGGCTGCTTGTTCTACCCGGAGCATCATTATCACCCCATTCCTGTGTTATCAACTCTCTTTTTTCAGCCACCTGTCACTCCTTCTGTTTTTCCATATCCCTCAGTAGTGAATATGATGTTCTTCTCATATATCCCAACAGGAAATGTTACCTTTTTAATATTTGCAATTATATTGTGTTAAAATTACTTCTTTCTTGCCCCAAACAGATTGCACATTCCATCAGAACAGGGATCTGTGTTGGTCATTACCAAATGCCTAGCCCAAAGCCTTGTACTTGGATTTAGATCGGTACAGATTTATTGAATAGCTGTTTAAAAATTTAAATTTACTCTTAGTGAATAGTCATATTTTAAAATCTTATTACGTATTTTTTATGATTTACGTTAGGCCCAGGATTTTAGAGATGATTTTCAAATTTTATTGCTGACCTAATACATTGAGCAAATATGGTTTTCAGCCATGATTTTATGTATACACTACTTCCTCTTAATTCTTAGTGCCATTTTTGTTTTATTCCTTATTACACACACCCTAAATAAAAAAGTGAGGAAGTATTTCAATATATATTTAGAAAAAATTGTACTACTTTTGGATTTGTATGTTGTTGTATAACACTTTTCAAATGGGTGGTCCCAGTCATTTATTTGAAAACTGCAAATGTCTATTAGAGTTATTTTATTCAGGTGTTGCTGTAGAATGATCCACCAAAAAGATACATGTTATAGTTCAGAAAATGTATCTAAAAAAATGTAAAATTCTTAGAACTGAACAAAAATATTCTTAAAGAAATTGAAACTATCACAGTATTTTACTGAATTGGAAACTGAGTGTGTGCCATTTCGGAAAAGCTTCTTTTGTTTCTAAACAAGAAGTCCAATGTTACCTAAAGTGTAAGGGAAAAATTGAATGGTAAATTATATAAAAATTTCTTGATTATAAGAAACTTACATGGGGGGAAATTTGAGTTTGAAGGAGAAAGGACTGGCCAGATCTTATTCAGTTTAGAAATTTTGCCAATGAGGAAAATAAAGACAAGGGACATTGAATCATTATCTCCAAACCACAAAGCTACTTACTTAATGACAGAGCTGGGAAAAGACAACCACTTTCTTTAATTCAGAATTATAATTAGTTTTTTTATTAAAGTGCATCTCATTTGCCTTACTATGCTTCCAAAGTATGATTATACTGGTGACTTAATAATTCACCTTCTCTAAATAAATACATTTAACTTAATTTGAATAGTTACAGGTGAAATAGGATTAGAATACTCTCATTAGTTAAGAGATTTAAAGATAATTTGTGTCTAATAAGCAAGAAAACTAAATGTGTAAGGCAACCAATTAGACTCTATTTTTATTACTGTAAATAATTCATTCAGTAGTTGCTAACTTTGGAGTGCATGACATTGTACTCTATTATACAAGCCTTGTACTATCCTATACAACTCCATACACTGAGTAGATGAACTTTGCAAATATATTTATATACACTTAATATTTCAGAGTCTAAGCTTAATTTTCCTATTTGTAAAATGGAGGCACTAGACTATCTAACCTTTAAGATTTCATCTGATTTTTAAAACTTTTCTAATAGTTACATTTGATTTTAAATAATATCTGATTCTATGACAAAGCAGAGAATGATAAATTCTAAATGATGATACTATATATTGGTGTAGTAGAATTTTAGAAGAACCGATTACTTGCAGCGCTTGCCTCCTTGCCATTGGTCTCTACTTCTAGCACCACACTTCGCATTCTCAGAGTTATAAACTTTAATAAGAGAACAAGATAATACAACACAAAAACCTCAACCTACTTCCTAAAAAGATACACAAGAACATCGAATAAAAAAGAAATAAGATCAACACTGAAAGCTAAGAAAAAAATATACTGCATGGCATACAAATTTGGGGAGGTGCTAGTGGATTAAGAAACATGAAATGTTAATAGTAAAAGTTCATGAATGATAGTTAGGTTAGTTAGTTAGATGATAAGATAGTTAAACTCAGACCTGAGGCTCACAAGAAGCAATTCATGCAAAGTGAACAGGATAAGTGGAAACAGTGGTAAATACACTAAGCTGTGAAAGAACTTGACTTTTTAACAGCTGAAAGAATACAGAAATCAAAGAGACGTGAGGGAAAGGGTGATACTAGAAATATAAGCAGGAAGATTGGGAGGCTTTGTTAATCATACCATTTTAAGCTGTATACAATAAGGAATGATTGAAGGGCTTTATCACAGAGTAACACCTTATATATTCTCACCAGAAATGCTAAAGGAATTGTGGAACATTTAGAAATCTATCACAGTAGTTCAGAAAGGAAATGATGGTCAGACAATGCTCAGCAAATAAGAGAGAGAGAAATGCACAGACTGTAGATATTCTTTAGGCATAAAATGGATAGGACTTGGTGATGGACTGGATGTGTGTGTGAGAATCAGGTGGGATAATGCTCAAGGTTTTAGCTTTCTTCAGTATTATAATAGTTTTATGATACAAAAGGAGAAAAACTTGAAATATATTTTGAAGGAAGCTTGAGGGTCAGATTTCGGGCACTTCAAATATTAGAGGGCTCATTGTAGATATCAAACAGGCATTAAACCTGTGAAACTGGGACTCAGAAAAGACGTCTAGACTGGAAACATGAATTTGGAGTGTAAGCATATGGATGGAATTTAAAACAAGGGAAATAAATAAAATTATGTAGAAAAAAATATCATTTGAATACTTACGGATTACTGAAACCTTCTTTAGTGAGGCTTTACGTCTAAATTTGAAAATTCTGTTGCTATAATGGCATATGAAAATAAGAGAATACAGAATTATATATGAAGTAGCCCAATATGTATAAATTGATAGGAAAAAGTCTGGAAGTAAATATATGAAAATGTCAATAATTATCTTTCCATTTTGGAACTTTGGAAAAGGTTTTGTGGTCTTATTTTTATTTCTTAAAAATTTTATAAATTAGATGTTCCTTTAATACAAGGGTTTCTGGACTTTTGGTTAAATGTTGTATATAGATCAAACCTATTCATTGCTTCTGTCTCTAAAGCTCCAAAAAATAACCATAAAAAATTTTTAAGAAGGAATAAAACAATGTTAGTAAATAGCACATCTATAAATTTACTAAAATCATTGAATTCACAATAGATGTATTTTATGTTATATAAATTATACTTCAATAAAGTTACTAAAATAAATAAGTAAATAAATAAATATAAAGTTAAGGTATTATTGTCACTTAATATGTTATTTTGTAAACCCTGTTTCTCTTCTAAAAATGACTTGGAATTACTAGATTTTGTGAAGGCAGTGAAAGTGCTTTTAAAATCACAAATTCTCTGAGATGATCTAGGTGGTCAACTAGACACAGGTAGTATGTGACTCCTCCATGGAGAGGAACCAGACTAGAAAGCAAATTCTCACATTTCAAACAAATTGTCTAGAAGAGAGTGCTAAGATTCACCAGAGAAGTGGTGGGAAGCACAGAAAGTAGACAAGGAGTGGATTCAGGGCATCTTGCCTGGCCAGGGACTGGCTAAGAGTTGGGAGAAGCTCCTGAACATGGGGAAAAAGTAAGAGACAAGCCCCAAGGGATCCACTCTCCAAAATGGGCTTTTACAATCTTGGATAAAAGAGAACCCCCCAAACCACAAGGTCTAAGGCCTGACATAGAAGGCTGCTTGGAGATTGCATAGAGATGTTGCACCAGAAAGGGAACCCACATGGAATTCTGCAGCCACCCAGGCCTAGAGAAGCTTGAGCTGGTTGCCATTTTGAAAACCTATATACTGGGGAACTTCAGCACTCCTGCAGCCAGTGTGTGGCTCCAAGGAGGGACAGAGGAGCTGAAGTGCTCCACTGTGTGTGGCAAGTTCCCCTGGGAAAGTCCTTACCATGCTGCTGTGGGCAGTTGTGGAGACTGAAACATGAGTGGACAGCATTTTTGACAGTTTCTTGCCCATGCTGTTTGGCTAGGTCAGGCCCCAGGCTTTCTAGTCACAGTCCAATGTGCTATTTTGTGCTTTTAACATTGGGTTGCACCCCTTCCTTGGGCTGAGTTTGGGCTTATGTGGCTGCAGCCCCTGCCTAGGTGGGGAGGGGCAGGGAAATCAGGCTTTCCAGCACACATCTGGGACAGTGCCCACCATCCTGCATTGGCTGCTGTGGGACATAGTCTTGAATAAACTGTACACCCCACAGTTTCCTATGAGGGCCCTACCCTCTCTGGTCATAGTCCCAAGGCACCATTTTGGGAGTTTTAAAGCTGGGAAGGGTTGATGCAGCTACCCTTGGGCTGATGCAGCTACAGTTGCTGTCCAGCTGAGGAGGGACAAGGGAACCCAAGCTCTCCTATGTATACACCTAGAATAGTTCCCACTGCCCTGCTGTGGGCTGTTGTGAGACAAAGACATGAGCAGATGGCAATCTTCCCAGAATCTTGTCCAGGCTGTTTGCTTGGAAGGGCCTCCACTTTCCTCTGGTCACAGGCCCAGGGTACCATTTTAGGAGCTTAAAGCTGGGCAGCTAAGTTGGGGCAGAGTTTGGGCTGATACAGCTGTAGCTCTGCTGAGCTGAGGATGACCAGGGGAGCCCGCACTCTACTACACACACCTAGAACAATTCCCACTGCCCTGCTATAGGCTCTTGTGAGAATGAGATGCAAGTAGACTATAATCCCACAGTTTCTGGCCCTTGCTGCTTGCCTTAAAGGGGCCCTGCCCTCTTTGATTGCAAGCCTACAGCAGAACAATTTTGAGAGTTTAACACTGGGCCATACCTTGCCCTCATGCTGAGTTCAAGGCTACAACCACTGCCAAGCAGAGAAGGTACAGGAGAGATCAAGCTCTCCCAAGCACACTTAGGACAATACCCACCATCCTGTTGCAGGCAGCAATGGGACTGGGGACTAGCCTGCCCAATCTATTGCAGCTGCCAATAACACCAACATGAACCACTTTGGTCCTAGATGGTGTCTCCAACACTGCTACTGACACATCCCACATCACACCAGCTGGTCAGGGGCCTGAGAACCTGCCCACACACCTGACCCTCTGCTCCAACTACTAGCTTCTGAGCAAGCCACTTAAAGGCTCAAGAATTGGCCACCCAGGATACACCAACACTGCTGCCAGTGTAACCTGCACTGGGGCCTAAAATCAGGCATTGTCATCCCACTGTTTCCCCCTCTGGGGTCCAAAGATTGGCTCAGGTGGTGTTCAAGTCCCTAAGAAAACTTCACTACAGCTTCAAGTAATGACTGTTCCTTAAGCCATCAAGGAAATCACAGATACCACTGACCCAGTAAACTGCTTAAGAAATCATACAAAAATAATGTTACTGTATGCACCCAAGATCAAATACAAAGAGCCCTACTCAACCAATAACATATATACATATCTCCTTCAAAAGCAATTCAAAAAATTTGAACAAAAGACTGCCACATCAGGTGTGCAAATATCAATGGAAAGACACAGAAAACATGAAAAAGCAAGGAAATATGATACTAACAAAGGACAATAGTTGTCTAGCAAGGGATCCCAATCAAAAAGAATTCCTCAGAATGCCAGATAAATAATTCCAAATATCAATTCTAAGGCTCAGTGAAATGTAGGAAAAATCTGAAAACCAATAGAAAGAAATCAGAAAATCAATTCAGGCTATGAATGAGAAATTTACCAAGAAGGTGGATATCTTTAAACAACAACAAGAACAACAACAACAACAGAAATTTTGGAGCTGAAAAATCCATTGAAGGAAATACAAAACACATCTGAAAACTTCAAAATTGACTAGGCCAAGCAGAAGTAAGAATCTCAGAACTTGAAGCCAGGTTTTTTGAAATACCTAGTCAGATCAAAATAATAAAAAAATAAGGAACAAAGCCTTCAAGATGTCTAGGACTACATAAAGTGACCAAACTTTGAATTATCAGTATTCCTAAGGGAGAAGAGAAATCAAAAAGTTTAGAAAACCTATTTAAAGAAATAATTGATGAAAATTTCCCAGGACTAGCAAGACAGTTAGACATTCAGGTACAGGAGGTCCAATGATCTCCAGGTAAATACACTCCATGAAGGACTTCACCATAACATATTATCATCAGAATGACTAAAATCACAGTGAAAAGAGAATTTTAAAATTAGCAACAGAAAATCATCTAGTAACGTATAAAGGAAACCCATCAGACTAACAGTGGACCTCTCAGCAGAAACCTTACAGGCCAGAAAAGAATGGGATGGCATTTTCAAAGTGATGAAAGAAAAAAACCTGTTAGCCAAGAATTTTATATCCTGCCAGAATAAGCTGCATAAATTAAGGAGAAATAAAGTATTTCCCAGTTAAGCAAATGCTGACAGAATTCATCACCACTGCAAGAAATGCTCAAAAATCTTAAACATGGAAACAAAAGGTAGTATTCAACATCATAAAAACACATGAAAATATGAAACTCACAGGTCTGATAAAACAATCACACAAGGAGGAAGAGAAAGGAATTAAGTGACAACATGAAGTTCAGGAAACCACAAAGACTGTATAAAACAATTATAAATCAACTAACAATATGACAAGAACAAAGCCACGTATGTCAATATTTACCTTGAACTTAAGTGGATTAAATGCTTCACTTAAAAGATACAGATTGGCAGGATGGATTAAAAATACATGCACAAACTATATGCTGCTTACAAGAAACTCATCTTACCCCTAAAAATACATACAAACTGTAAGGAAAGGGGTGGAAAAAGATATTCCATGCAAAGAGAAACCAAAACTGAGCAGGAGTAGCTATCCTTATATCAGACAAAACAGAGTATAAATTAAAAAAAAGTAAAAAAGACTAAGAATATCATTATATAATGATAAAGGAATCAATTCAGGAAGAGGATATAACAATCCTAAATATATATGCACCCAATATCAAAGCACCCAGATTCACAAAACAAATAGTACTCGACCTAAAGAAAGAGATAGAGAGCAAAACAAAATAGTGGAGGGCTTCAACCCCACTCATAGCACTAGACAGATCATTAAGAGAGAAAATCAACTAAGAAACATTGGACTTAAATTAGACTTTAGACCAAATGGGTTTAACAGACATTTATAGAAGTTTCCACCCAACAGTTACAGAATATACATTCTTTTCTTTAGCACATAGAACATTCTCCAAGATTGACCACACTTTACAAAACAAAATAAATCTTAACAAATTTTTAAAAATTGAAATCATATCAAGTATCTTCTCAGACCACAGTGGAGTAAAGCTAGAAATCAGTATGAAGAGGAACTTCAGAAACTACAAAAACACATAGAAATTAAACAACATCTTCCTAAATGATCATTTGGTCAATGAAGAAATTAAGATATAAGTTTAAAATTTTTTTAAAAAGAATGAAAATGAAAGCACAAGAAACCAAAACTTGTGGGATACAGAAAGAGCAGTGCTAAGAGGAATGTTGTAGCATTAAACACCTACATCAAAAAAGTAGAAAGATCACAAAATAAAAACCTAACATTGCTTCTCAAGGAACTAGAAAAACAAAAACAAACAAAACCCAAAGTTAGTAGAAGAAAAGAAACAACAAAGATGAGAGTAGAACTAAATGAAATAGAGACCAATAAAAAATACAAAGGATCAACCAAAGAAAAAGTTATTCTTCAAAAAGATAAAGAAAATTGATAAACCACTAGGTAGCTAACCAAGAAGAGAAGAGATTGAAATAAACACAATCAGGAATGAAAAAAGGAGACATTAAAACTGATACCACAGAAATAAAAAAGATCATCAGATTCTATTATGAATAACTATATGTTCACAAACTAGAAGACCTAGAGGAAATGGATGAATTATGAAAAACATACATTTGGAGATTGAACTAGGAAGAAATAGAACTCCTGAATAAACCAATAACAAATAGTAAGATTGAATGAGTAATAAAAAAGTTCAACAAAAATAAGCACAGGACCAGATATATTCACAGTCAAATCCTATCAGATGTACAAAGAGTAACTGGTGCCAATCCTACCAAAACTCTTCCAAAAGAAGAAAGGAATCCTCTCTAACTCATTCTGTGAAGTCTGTATCACCCTGATGCCAAAGATAGGAAAGGATGTAACAAAAAAATAAAACTATAGATCATTACCTCTGATGACCATAGATGCAAAAATCCTCAACAAAATGTAAGCAAACTGAATCCAATAGCATATCAAAAGGATGATTCATCATGATTAAGTGGGTTTTATCCCAGGGATGCAAAGATGGTTCAACATACACAAGTCAATAAATGTGATTCACTACATAAAGAGAATTAAAAACAAAAATCATATAATAATCTCAATAAATGAGGAAAAATCATTTGATAAAATTCAGCATCCCTTCATGATAAAAACCCTCAAAAAACTCTGCATAGAAGAAACATACCTCAAAATAATAAAAACCTTTTATGACAAACCCACAGCCAACCTCATAATGAATAGGGAAATATTGAAATATTCCCCAAAAGAACTTGAACAAGACAAGGATGCCCACTTTCACCACTTCTTTTTAACACAGTACTGTATGTCCTAGCCCAAGCAATCTGGCAAGAGGAATAAATAAAGGACATCCAAATTTGAAAACAGGAATTCAAATCATCTGTTTCTGCTGAAGATACGATCTTGTGCCTCCTCCAAAAGACTCCTAGATTTGGTAAATGAATTCAGCAAAGAATCAGGTAATAAAATCAATGTAGAAAAATCAATAGCATTTCTATATGCTAACAACAATCATGCTGAGAACCAAATCAAGAACTCAATCCTATTTACAATAGCAAAAAAAAAAAAAAAAAATTAAGAATGAATTTAACCAAGAAGGTAAAAGGTCTCTACAAAGAGAACTACAATTCACTGATGAAAGAAATCATAGATGACACAAACAAATGCAAAAACATCCCATCCTCATGGATCAGAAGAATCAATATTGTTAAAATGACCACACTGCCCAAAGGAATCTATAGATTCAATGAAATTCTTATCTAAATACCAACATCACTTTTCACAGAATTAGAAAAAAAAAATATCTAAAATTTATATGGAACCAAAAAAGAGCCCAAATAGCCAAAGCAATCCTAAGCAAAAAGAACAAAACTGAAGGCATCACATTACCTTACTTCAAATTATAATACAGGCTATAGTCACTGAAAGAGTGTGGTACTGTCATAAAAACAGACATAGATCAATGGAACAGGATAGAGAACCCAGAAATAAAACCATAATCAACTTATTTTCAACAAAGCAGACAAAAACATACACTGGGGAAAGGACACACTATTCAGTAAAAGGTGCTGGGTAAATTGGGTAGCCATATGCAGAAAAATGAAGTTGGATCCCTATCTCTCACCATTTACAAAAATTAACTCAAGATAGATTAAAGACTTAAATGTAAGACTGAAAATCATGCAAATCCTAGAAGAAAACTTAGGAAATATTCTTCTGTTATTTTGGCTAGGCAAAGAATTTATGACTAAGGCCCCAAAAGCAAATACAGTAAAAATAAAAATAAATAAGTGGGACTTAATTAAATTAAAATGTTTCTGCACAGAAAAAGAAATAATCTACAGAGTAAACAGAAAACCTACAGAATGGGAGAAAATATTCCCAAACTATGTGTCCAAGAAAGGAATAAAATCCAGAATCTACAAAAAAATAAACAATCTTATTTAAAAGAGGGCAAATGATATGAACAGGCCATTTTCTCAAGAAGGTGTACAAATGGCCAACAAATGTGAAAAAATGCTCAACATCATGAATCATCAGGGAAATGCAAATTAAAACCAAAAGTAGATACCATATTACTCCAAATAGAATGGCCATTTTAAAAAGTCCAAACAATGGATGTTGGCACAGATGTGGTTAAAACAGAACACTTATATACTCTCGGTGGAAATGTATATTAATGCAACCTTTATGGCGATCAGTATGGAGATTTCTCAAAGAACTAAAAGGAGATCTACCATTCAGTCCTGCAATCCCACTATTGCATGTATACCCAGAAGAAAAGAAATCATATCAAAAAGATACCTGCACTCGTATGTTTATCACAGCACAACTCACAATCACAAAGATGTGGAATCAACCTAGGTGCCCATCAACTGATGAGTGGATAAGGAAAATGTGGTGTGTATGTGTGTATACACACACACACACACACACACACCCCATGGAGTACTGCTCAGCCATAAGAAAGGAAGAATAAATAGTGTCTTTTGTAGCAACTTGGGTGGAGCTGGAGGCCATTATCTTGAGTGAAGTAACTCAGGAATAGAAAAATAAATGCTGAAGGTTCTCACTTATAAGTGGGAAATAAACTACGGCTACACAAGGGAACATAGAATGGTATAGTGAACATTGGAAACACACAGGCGGGAGGGTGGGAGGTCATTAGGGATAAAAAATTACTTAATGGGTACCATGTACACTATTCAGGTGATGAATACACCAAAAGCTGAGACTTTACCGCTATAAAATATATACATGTAACGGAATTCAAATTGTACCTCCTAAATCTATTAAAATCTATTTTAAAAATTGTAAATTTCTACACAAACTAATATTATTAATAAAAATAAATAATATATGCACAAAAATCAGATAGTTGATTTAAAATTAATTATTAAAAACAGAAAATAGAGTACCATTAAGTAATTGAGGCTAAAACGTAAACACCTACCATTTGGCATAATAAGGATTATCTCCCACTGAACCTCAGAAAAATTTGTAACTTGAGGTCCCTGGGCATCTCAAAAAACACAGGTATGGGTTATTCTTAAGTTGAAAATGGAAAGTGTGTTCAAACACCACTAGAGGGAACAGTTGGATTCCTACATCACATTTGACACCTGTTAGAATTTGCTAGGGAGTATCCCATCTACCAACACTGCTATTGGAAACTGGATTTATTTTCTGAAGAATTAAAACCTGAGAACCTGTAGACTAAGTATTACCAGGTACAGGGAAGGTTCATTAATGTTGAGGTGCAGTAATATAAGCATTAAATGAAACTCTAATGACCAAAAGAAAATACCCTTAGCCTTTTTGTTCTACTTTACCCAAGAATACTAACAGCCTGGAGAATTTTCTCCAGAGAGAATATTCCTCTAGATACTAACATTTGGGAGAATCCCACTGAAATTTTAGCTCACAATCTGTTCATCCTACAGGGAAGTATACATGTTAATAAGCCTTGTCCATGCACATAACTTTTAATCAGCACATTAATTTACAAAAAGCAGCAAAGAATTGTACTTTAGGAAATACAGCAAACTAAAGTGAATTGGTCCCCTTCCACTGTAAACTCATAGACATTCTGGATTAAACAAAGTATATGTTAAACTTACTACATTGTGTAGTTAATACATTTATGTTTTATTAGAAAACCAATCAAAATCTTCAGCTTCCAATTATGAAATAACAAATTTATATTACATTACATCCAACTTTTTTATCCTTTAGGCATAAATGTGACTTTATTAATAGATAGCATCATGTACACAGTAGTCCACAAATACAAATTTATTTATATAAAGGATATGTAACAATGAGCCTTATTGACCTAATATAATACTATATCATTATAATAATCATAATTTCTAATCTAATGATGAAAAAAGTCATGCCTCATAAAGCTATTTTTCTCCCATGTCAAGAAAAAAATTGAGTAACATCATTTATGTATAGACTATTACACTAAATTTTAGTTACTTTGTTGTTTTTTAACTTTTACCTTATCTGTTAATCGTTTTGAAATATCCTCCTTGTACGAGGTCTAGAGTGAATTACCTAAGGCAACACCAAATGATTATAGCTATAGAGAAAATAATTTTTTTACCTAAAAATACATTATTAGCATTAATAAAACATTTAAAGAGAGACTTTAAAAATATTAAAATTATAATTTCACAAATATTATATGATTTAGTGTTCTGTATCATTTCCATATTATTATTTTTTATGTAAATAGCTTATTAAATGGGTTGAATTCAATGAAGGTATAAATGTCTTAATTTTTCCCTAGCTGCTGACATGTGGCATGATCTCTCACATCTTCCCACTCTGGATGAAATCTCAGGCACACACCTTTTCTTTCCAGAAGATGAAAGAAGAGTCTAGGGAGCAAAGGAACAAGTTATTTGTTTGTTTGTTTATTGGTTGCTTATTCGAGTATGTAACTATCTTGCTATTGTAGTCTTTTTCGGTTGGCCATAGATGCTTAACATGTAATAATATCCCAGGGAGACTCTGATTTGTGTTCACTGGAGACCACTTGGGAGACTGACATTACTAACATTACTAAGTTTCATAGACAATGTACTTTCTGGCTAATGTCTTGCCACCTACTTCCTACTTTAGCTCTTTTGCTGGAAATAGCATCCATACCCTCCAACAGTTGGGATTTCTTAACCTTGGCATTATGTCTACTTGAGGAATACCTTCAAGATGGCTCAGGTCAGCCACCATCTAAGACATCCACACCCCAATGGATTCACAGATCTTTGAATGCCAGTTGGTGAAAACCTAGAATGCTCCCCAGCTTCTCTATTTATTCACCCTCCCATAATGTGCTACTCCAGATCTCCTTATATTTTCATATTTCTTAAGTCAGAGAGGCAGACCCAAGTCTCTATGTTTTCATAGGTCCTCAACCTCCAACAGATGTATGACCTTCTCCGATAGCTTTCTAACCACATTCCTTTTGGGGTGCCACTGGGGCATGCCTAAGAGTTTCAAAAACTCACCCTCCTCTTCTTTCAGTTATACCAATCTCTACAAAGCATCCTTGTGGAGCCCTGGCTATCTTGCATAATTATAACATTATATAAAGCTTAGTATTTTATGAGATAAGTCATCCACATTCATCAACTTCAAAATTAACTTTGCTATTCTTAATAACTTGTTCTTCAGTTTAATTTTATGAAAAACATCTTAGTGTCTCTTGAGATGATTATTAAAATTGCATTTAATTTGTACATTATTATGGAGAAAACTGGTTAAGATATTGAATCCTTCTATTTATGAACATGATTTAATTCTACCCTTAGATCCTCATTTGTTTATTTCATTAGAAGCTTACAACTTTCTTTGTAAAGATCTTGCACATTTCAATTCTATTATGCAGTATTTTCATTTATTGTTGCCATAGCATATAAACTCTTTTTTATTGTGGTAAAATATACGTGACAAAATATTGACCATTTTAACCATGTTGAAGTGTACATTAAGTGACATTAAGTACATTCGCATTGTTGTGCAACCATCACCACTATCTCTCTCTAGAACTTTTACATAATCTTAAACTAAACTCTATTTTTTGAAAGTTAGATTGCCTAATTGATTTTTCCTACAATAAAGGATAATTATGAATTTTTTATAGTTATATATGGAAAACTATCAGGAGTCTATTACTTATTCTAATATTTTATCTCTAGAGTCTTTTGAGTTTGCTACATGGAAATCATGTTGTCATCAAACACGTCTTATGCCGTTTCCTAAATATTTTTATATACCATAATTTCTTGTATTTTATATCATTTTATATCTCTATTTTTAATCTTGAGTATTTTCTTCTCTTCTCTCGTAAATTTTACTAATTTTCTATTCAGCTTTGTCTAATTAACCAGTTAACTCAGTTTTTGAGGTTTTAATTTCTAGATTCTTATTTTTTTCCAGATTCACCTGTTCTTTTGTTCATGGTGCTGGTTCTTTCAATTTGACTTCTCTTATTCATATGTTCCTTTAATAGTTTTAAATACCTCTTACATTACTTTAAAATTGTTCTTCTATTTTAGTTTTCTGGGTGCTAATCTTCACATATGTTGTGCTTGCTTTTTCTTCTTCATGATGAAATGTTTAACATTGAATTATTTAATTTTTTTGCTGTTAGCTCATCTTCAACTACCCCCTTCCGCATTCTGTAGTCATCCCATAAATAATGTTAACTTCTCCTAGGAAATAATTGCAATTTTTTTTCTAGCAGGTGCTCAAAAGATTGCATGAAAAAGTGACTCTTTCCCCCCACTTACTGGCTTTGGGGTATCTAAACAAAGGAAATGCAACAAATTTGGCTTCAACACTTGAACCTGCTAGAGGCAATAGCTTTCTTTATACCCCAAGCTCAAGTTACAGACAAGTGTCTGTTTCTGTCTTGAGCTGGAATTGGGCTCCTTTTCATCCCCTGTCCCAGAAAGGGAAGCTACCCAGGCTTCGTGCAGTATGCAGATATCTTAGTTTCAGATTCTTATTTTGCTTAGATCCAAGGAAAAGCCCTTCTGTCACTTACCATATGATACCCCAGACCTCCACCCATTATGTCCTGTTTCTGGACCTGCTTCTCCCAGACTGCATATCATTGTGATGTTAAATTCACTCTTAATGTTGGACATTAAAATATTTCTTTTTTTTCTTTTTATTATTTCCTTCTATGTTTAATTTTTTCTGTTATATTTAGTACAGAATTTCTATGAGTAGAAGGAATGTTACTACAGTTATTACTTTTTTTTTACTGGCTCAGGAAAACATTAAATGGTAAATATTGTATGGAAATTTGAATTCAAAGAGGAAAAGGGCCATGGTATGATGACAACATGGGGATCAAGACCAGGTAGTTCTTTAGAAGTTAGAAATATCCATTTCATAATTACTGTGTGGTTCTCTGTGAGATAAAACAATGGGATTAAAAACAAGGATCAGAAATCAGTCAAGCTATGGTGAAATGGGGGTTGCTTATTGTTGTGGACAGAATGTTTGTGTCATGCCCCCAAATTCAGATGTTGAAGCCCTAATCCCCAAGATGATAGTATTGCAAGGTGAGGGTCTTTGAGAGGTAATTAGATTTAAGATGAGGTCATGGAGACCCCATGATGGGATTAATATCCTCATAAGAAGAGCAGGAGACCTGAGCTTTCTCTCCTCACCATGTAAGGACACAATGAGAAGACAGCTGTCTATAAACTAGCAGGAGGGCCCTCACCAAGAACCAGACCATGCTGGCACCCTGATCTCAGACTAGTAGCCTTCAGAACCGTGAGAAATAAGTTTGAGTCACTAAACCTATGGTATTTTGTTATGGTAGCCCAAGCTAAAACACGTATTTTCAAACATATTATCTTAATCTGAAGATGGAGACAGATTCCCATGAGCCAATCATTTCTCACAAGACTCTATTTCCAGATCTTCTCTTTTAGGGAAACTATTCTCCTGCATATCCTCAGATGGAATTTTAACTATGCAACCAAAGTCCATAAATATACCTGAACTTACAGTAATTAACTTTCTAACTCTATGTTATCAATTTGTTTTGGTGAAACTTGCTTTACAATCATCAGTGTTGTTAACTTTTTTTGCCTTTCCTGAATTATAACATTGTAAACCACATATATAGTATCACATCCCTTAGGATTTCTTATAGCTTTACTGCTAGATAGTACAATCATCTGTTGAGAATACAGACCACAATTTTTACATGTGTTTTTTCCTTAACCCAGGTCCTAAGAGCAGTTCCTAAAATTCATGAATCTTGAAGTTTGAGTATAATCACATTTTAAGAAAAAGATAAATGCTGCAGGAAATTAAGAAGTCATCAATTCTAACCATGTCATTTTAGAGTCAATCTTCTTATTTACATTGATTCTGCTACGGGCCAAATCGAATACCTGTTATTACCTTGCTTTTAAAAGTGAGAAGTCCAAAAGTAATGCGCCAAAATACAATAATGTAGTTTTCTTCCATTCTGCTTTAATACTAGACTTTGCAGAATACGTTTATATTGTTCAGTTGTGAAAATATCTTCCTAAAACACAAAGATATTGAGAAGGTAGATATTATAGACAGGTCGAGAAGTGGTAATTTAATTACACAGCCAATTATTGGGCTATTCATTATTGAAGGCAGATACAGGATCCTTTTGTATTCTCTCTGTGAGTTTTCTTACATGAAGGATGTTCTCGAAACTGTAACTTAATTATTCCAGTACACTTTAATAGATTTCAGAAATCATTTGGAAACATGGTCAGTCATAGTTGAGTCTCTCCCCAGATTTCTTTTAGGTTTTATCTATGGATTATGAAAATGAACTTGGTCAAGTCATATCTGTCCTCCCCTTGTGCTCCAGAGAAAGAATAACAAATGGTTCCTAACACCGGCCTGCCGACTTGCACAGATGAAAATGCCTAAACCGAGATGGAGCTCTGTGGATAAAAGATGCTGGATGTGCCTTGCATTTCAATTTTTGGGAAATAATTATAGCTTCGGGAATTACAGACATGGTCACTTACTGTAATTTGAACTTTAAAAAGCATCACCTCAATTTTCTTTTTCTTTCAGATAAAAGTCATAGTTTTGCAGCAGTAAGGGTAAAGTTTATATCCTCTCACACTTTCTGTGAGTAACATCATAAAGTCTTATGGCCTGAAGAGTCCGTGAGAGTCATATTTTCTCTACTTTTGTTTCAAGTGCCCCTGTGCATCCAAACCTTTGCATGTAAAGATATGCAGAGAAAAAGAAAATTTTCTGAAATCCAGTGAATGTAGTAGATGGAGGAGGTTGCTCATGGCCAGATGTTTCAAAATCACAGCTCTGATCCTACAGATCCTGGCCAGCTGCCCTGATGGCTGAGCAGAATGAATAAATGGATACCTGTAATCCATATGTCATGACATAAATGGTTGAGAAACTAGGCTAAACAAGCCCATACCAATCATCTCACAAACATAAAATGGTATATTTTAAAACTATCCCCACATTATCAATTCATTACATACTAACTTAGCACGCAGTGTTGTATCCTGGAAAGTGAGGGCGATGTTACAGCAGATGTTGGGTTCTGCCGCCTAGATCCCCCACAGGGCCATCCACTCATTTCTCCAGCTGCAGGGAGCCTTGGCTGTTGCCAGTTCACAGGTGAGACCCTCTCCAGGGAATTACCCTCAGCAGAAGGGAGCTGCCTCGCTAAGGCTATGCTGCTCCTTCTCTGAAGCCAGCTCAAATCCATTGTTTGTTCAACAAAGGGAGAAGGCTATAATTCCATGACTTGGGTCCACTCTGAAGAATCATCCTAACTCCAGAACTCTGAGGCATCAACTGAGGTCTGTGTTGTGACTGCAGCATGGTGCAATTTCTCCCTCTGCTAATCCTACTTCCTTCATTCTTTTAGAGAACTTGTTCCAGAAAGGACTCCTTAACAGATCTCCTGCATGCAAATATGCCTCAGTCTCTGTTTCTTGGGAAATAGATCTAAGATAGGAACAAAGATAAATAAGTCTTTAAGGGCCTACCCTCAAGGATCTCAGCATCCAGAGGAGGGAAACCAGCAAATATTATCATTGCAAAGGATGCCATAGTATATGTATAAACAGAATATATTGAAGTACAAAAGAGAGAGTGACCAATAATTCCTAAGGAAAAGATGGTAAGAAAGGGGGTCCTGAGGGAGAGCAGGCAGCATAACACAGCATCATTCCCTGTAGCGTCGCGCTCTCTGGACATAGGATGACACTGCATGCTAAATAGTTTATGGAATTAATCATGTTGGTATAGTCTTAAAATTTATCATTTTATTGTTTATTATTTTCACCATCTTATCATTTTAAATGAAAGGCTAACAATAAAGTAAATACTGGTGGTGGGTTTTAAATAATACACAGGACTTCAATAGATAGATAGTAATAATAGGACATTTCAGGCAGAGAGAGTAACATTATAAAAACTACAGACAGGTGTATTTTCACAGAGGCACAAGTGATTTGGCATGACCCCAGCAAGGAGGAGATAAAGCTGGCCTGGAAGTCCAGGGCTAGGTTGCAAATGTTGGCCTGTGGCCTCAATTCACAAGCCAAGAGTTGTTGTTGTTTTTCTTTACAAACATTTAAAAATATATATTGAGTGACTTACTGTATTAGTTAAGGTCATTTGCTGTTTTTGTTTTTGTTTGTTTGTTTTGGCAGCAGAAACCTAGAGTCCTCAAAATAAACTGGCTTGAATCGCATTGAAATATTTCTTTCTTACTATCAGTTCAAGGCCAGTGGTACAGTCTGGCAGGAGGACTTGCTCTCAGGGATACAACTTCTTTCAGTCCTGTAGTTCTGACATCTCATAACTGACATACTCTAAGTTGGGATGCTGCCTTATCTGTGACCTAGCACAGGGATGACTCAATGGAGCAAGAACAAGAATGTGGTTCATGTTTTAAAGTCAAGCCTGAAATGTCACTTCCATCCGCTGGCTTGACCCCAATATGACCCAAATTTGTCATATGGAAAATCTATTTGTCAGGGGCCTGGGAGCTGGATGGCCATGAGCTTGGCTTAATAAGGTGACAGAGAGAGAGTACTAGCACTAACAGAAGAAGAGACAAAAGGACACTGAGGAACAGTCAGAGGATTCCATCATAATTGCCAATGTTTTAGAAACTTGGAGATTTCTCATCTTAAGGAACACTTCTCTCCTCTATTGAAAAATCGGGCCTGTATTTTTATATGGCAATAATCAGCTGGTTCTGTATATAGTTGTTAACCTCAGTGGACCCAGCTTTTGGTTGAATACATGCTTAAGTAAAGAAAAAAGTACATAAGCTAAGAAAACCTTTTATATGCTTAAGACAATATGTAAATCTTCTGAAAGAATCCAATGTGAAATTTATTAATAAAATATATTGTAATCAAACTTGTGATGAATAGTGAAATTATCTTTGATAAAACTTTGAGTTAAAAAAGACTAGCATTCTAAAAAAGTGTTTTAAAATTTAATTATGTATTAAATAAAAACATATGAAGTAATAAAAGCAGTGAAAATACATTTTTTTAACTGATGGAGCATTTAATGAGCAGTTATTAGGTTATTAAGTATGAATGTCCGCTTTCCTTAAGTACTAAGTTTGACAGTTGATATCTGTGACATTTCACTTTGATGCTTCTTGCTTTATTTTTATTGTGAAGGTACATCCTCAGTCTTTCAAATGCAAGTTTTGGCTTATGATTATTTCTCAAATTTTTCTTTAGAGCAATTTTTGTGAAACCATGGATAAGTCAAAAATTTGTGTTATTTTCAAATATGAGTTCTGTCGCGGAAACAATGCAGTGCAGATAACTCAAAATATCAACGAAGTGTTTGGGAGGATGGGGCTAATGAATGCACAGTGCATTGATGATTTGAGAAGTTCTGTTCTGGTGATTTTAGTCTTGAAAATAAGCCACATAGGCGACCAGAAAACAAGATGGAAAATGATGAGCTGAAAGCTGTAGTGGGGGCGAATCCATCTCAACCTATGCGTGAATTAGCAGCAAGGTGTGACGTTACTATTCCAACAATATTTGACCATTTGAGACAAATCGGCAAGGTAAAGAAGCTGGGTAGGTGGTTTCTGCATGAGTTAAATGAGCTTCAGAAGAGAAATCGTCTCGAGGCTTGTTGTTCTTTGCTGTCATGACAAAAAGGTGAATCATTTCTACACCATATTGTTACATGTGATAAAGAATGGATTCTTTTTGACAATCGCAAGCGTTTGGCACAATGGTTGGATAAAGATGAAGTGCTAAAACACAATCCAAAACCGCACATTCATCAAAAAAAGCTAATGGTGTCTGTCTGGTGGTCCAACGCTGGTATTATCCACTACAGCTTCATGAAACCTGGTCAATCAATTACAGCGGATGTCTACTGCAACCAATGAGATGAAATGATGAGGATGCTTGCAATTAAGCAGCCGAGATTGGTCAATAGAGACAGGCCAATCATCTCCCAAGACCACATGTTGCACAAACATTGCTGCTCAAACTACAGAAGCTGGACTTGGAAACTCTCTGTCATCCACCATATTCACCAGTCCTTGCACCAACTGAGTACCACTTTTTCCAGGATTTGGGCCACTTATTGCAAGGAAAAATATTCAATTCTCAACAGGCTGTGGAAAATGCCTTTGGAGATTGCACAGCCACTTGCTCTCCAGGCTTCTTTGCTGCTGGTATAAACAAGCTACAGCTAAGATGGCAAAGCTGTGTCGATAATTTAGGCACATAGTTTGGTTAATTGTACTGCTTCTTGTTTGAGATATGATAAACTACACTTTTGAGTCAAAATCAGACATTTTATATTTAATGACCTAATACTTAGTGTCAAAGAAATTAAGTATCCTGAGTAGAAACAAGCATTTGGAAATATCAGTTAAATTAGAAATATCATTGCCCAGAATGTGAAGATATGGCTAAATTTTTACTTGACATGTTGGTGATAAATTTAAACTACATGTGTCTTTTACTATTGCAAATGATGACAGCATAGATAAGAAAATTATGATTGCAACACATATTCCACACAACATTGAAGGTAGTTTCTAGTTTCAATTGCTATTCCTGTTCACACAATCCATGGGCCACAATTAGCACTATGTTCACTATAGTTTTGTGCAAAAATACAGGTCAGGGATCCCAATTTACCTGACATCTTCAGGGGTGTTATCGTCGAGGGAAATGCATATAGTACATAAGAATACATCGTTCAGGCCACCTAAGTGTCAGCACATTTATCAGGGATGAGACCACGTGTGTTGAGGCAGAGACCATTCTGGATTTGGTTAGTCTCATTCAACATGGGGACCAATATCCTGTAACATCCCTTGAGCAAAACTTCCAGGTCCCCCAAGAAACAGTTTAGTTAGAGGAGTCCACTGCACACAGAGATCTGATGCCTGTGCCTCAGTAGTTTTTAATTGCTCATTCCCAGTCCATCAAGCCCAAATGCAATTCATCAAATATGGATTATTTCTATGACAAACATTATCGCTTAGTAACAGAGCTGCTATGCCACATTTGACTTAAAAGCATTAGATTTCCAGGGAAACCATGCTAGGAGAGGTAAATCATGAGTCATTCTTTCCGTGGAAAAATCATTTAGACTTGCTATTATTCCTTCTCCCCAACCAACTTAGTTTTGATGAAACTTTTGATGTCAAAAATATTTTGGCGATGATGTATATGGTAGTCTGAGCAACATGCAACCTCATGCCATTTTAATGAGAAGAATCTTGAAAATATTAAGGTACTTTGGTAAAAATTCTAGATTTGTCTAAATAATGCTCCTGTGTTCTTCATTGCTTCACGCTAATTATGAAAAACCATCATCACTGACTTTGTTTTTATTATGCTTGGTAGATAGTGATCATCATGTCACTTAGGACTAGAATAAGAATACGTATGATTCTTTCTAGTTAACAGTAAAGCCAGACTATTCCATTTGCTACTTAATCTCCCTCTCCCATAATTCCGTTGCCGGTATGTATGTGTTTGTCTGTGCATGTTTGCAAAGATTTATGTGCCTAGCAACAGAAGATAACATTTAATCAAATAGAGAGGATTTAAGAGGTCTTGGCTATAATTTAATTCTTCTCTGACTTAGAAAATAACTTCTAGAAAAATAGTATTCTTACTTCAATAGGCTCTTGGGATAAATTTTCAATAGGTTTGGTTTTGGTTAGAGAAATAAATTTCTGTATCTAAATACCTAGAGAAATACAGAGATGATAGATAGATGGACAGAAACATGGATAGACAGCAATATATATACATACATCGATGATAGATAGAATCTAAAGAAAAATAACACCTCCCAAATTTATATCCTTATTCAAAATTTTTCTCTTAAACTACAGACTCATTATATATGACTCAGCAACTTCACTAAGATATCTGAAATGTATTCTAACATAAAAGGTCCAACAGTAAACTCCAGATAATTATTTCACCCAACCTGTTTGATATTGTTTAATGGCAACTTCATCCAACTTATTGCTCAGAGTAAAAACCTGAAAGTAATATTTGACACATCTCTTTTCTTTCACATCCCATATCCATTCCATCAGAAATAATTTAGTTTTATCTTCAAAATACATCTTGATTCCCACCCCTTCTCACTAACTCACTGTTATCACCCTGATGTGAACTACCATCTTCACCCTCTTGGCTTACTGCAGTAACTTCTTAAGGAGTCCTCACCTCTGTAGACTATTCTTAACACAGTAGCCAGCCTGGGCTGTTTAAAACATAGGCCAGATCATGTCACTTCTCTGATCAAAATCCTGCAATGATTCTCATCTTACTCAGATCAAACGGCCCAGTTGTTACAGTGACCGTCAAGACCTACATGATCTTCCCCCATCTTGGATTTCATGGCACATTTTGTAAGACATATACATCATTGGAACAGAATCAGAAGTCTAGAAATAAACCCATACATTTATGGTTTAATTGGCTTGCTTCAAGGGTTCCAATTTCATTCAAAAGGGAAAGGATAGTCTTTTTAACAAATAATACTGGGAAACAGGATATCCACATGCAAAAGAATATAGTTGGACCCCAACCTCACACCATATATAAAAATTAAATCAAAATAGATCAAGACATAATGTAAGAACTCAAACTGTAGAAATCTAAGGTGGAAACATAGGCCTAATCTTTGTGACTTTGGATTAGGCAATGATTTCTTAGATATGACACCAAATATATAGGCAAGAAAAGAATAAATAGACAAATTGGTAATCATTAAATTTGAAAGCTTTTGCACTTTAAAGGACACAATGAAGAAAGTGAAATGACAACCCACAGAATGGGAGAAAATATTTACAAATCATATATCTGATAAGATACTATATCCAGGATATATAAATAACTCATAACTCAAAAATAAAAAGATAAATATCCCAACTAAAAGTTTGGCAAATTACTCAAATAGACATTTCTCCAAAGAAGAGATACAAATTCTCATTGAACAGGTGAGTCATCCATACGAACTTTCACAATCCTATAGATTTATTATTTGAAATATTTACAAATTGTTATTTTATAATTTAAAATCTGAAGTCAGAACAAGTTTTTGTTTTGTTCTGTTTTTTTTTTTTTGATCTTCTGTTCAGTTTTACAGAATGATCCCTAGATACACAGCAAGGAAATGTGTTTTATTGCTGTAATTCATCCTTGCTGTTATTTCTTTGGCAATGAAACTTTGAATTGAAGGCCTCAAGAAAATATTGCATACATTTTTATTACAGAAAACCACACCATCAATAAACAGTATTCACATTTAAAAATTTCCTTAGAGTCAGTTTAAAAAAGTCCATGAAATATATATTTTGGGGGTTAGGTATACTTTTTGTAATGGACCTATAATTTTAATAATGTACATATAATAGGGTGGGTATTTTAAGGCACCATAGCACAATGTCATATTTTGGAAAGAATATTTTGAGTAGTTGTTAAAATTACCTAGATGTTAAGCACGTTATGTATATATGCCTGATAATACTTCTTCATAGTATTAGAAAGTAAAATAAAATTACTAAAAATATTATAGGAAGATCTTCAAGTACAATGAACAGTCAAACTTATTACATTTTTAAGTTAGTGTCTGAAAATGATATGTACCTCTGACTCAAATAATGTGTGCTCAGCAGTGCCACATGCATTTCTCTCTAAAATTCTAATTAAAATTCTGCTGAAGACACAGGGGGGAAAGACAAAAATTCAAAAGTACAGAAAATAAAGACTGGCAGAACACCTACTGCTAGAATCTTGGAAGATTTGACATTAATTATAAGGTAGACGGATCTGGATAGAGAATAATCTTCCAAGGCTTTATCATGTAGTGTATTTTGAGTCCACTTCATGAGACAGTCTACATGAAACAGAAGGAGGATGTTGAGTACCACCTTCAACATATTTTATCAGACTTAAATACAAAAGGGCGAGCAGCAACCTGTGCTCTTCACTGTGGATATCTTTTTAAGTCCAGGCAAAGAATTTTAAAAAAGCTCATAAAATAAATGGTTGGAGGCTCAGGTGAACTGATGGTTCATTCTGGGAGACATAGTCTCTTAAGAAAGGACAGGCATGTGCCTTCAGGTAAAACTCAGATAGCAGTGCATGCTAGCAGATTATAGTTTTTTATTTACTGTGTCTATCCAGCGGATTGAGGGGTTACACAGTGGCAAAGGAGTGAAGGTAAGACAGTCACAAGCTCCTGTAGAAAATGTCTGTTGCTTGTTTTCTTTACTGCTTCAACTCCCTAGAACAGTGCCTGGTTCATAATAGTTATTGAATACATGGATACAGAAAATTGACTGGAAATATGATCTCTAGCTTCCTTACACTGTAAATTTTAGGTTAAACATAAAGGACATGAGACAAACCACACAATTGTTATCATCATTATGATAAGCATCATCATTTAGTATAATTACAACTAATATTTATAGAGCTCTATACTTAGTGCCAGGCACTCTCCTAAACACTATCTTATTGTATTCATATGAAAATCCTGGGATATAGGCAGTAGTATTACCCTCATTTGAAGAAACCTACCAGAGATTACCAAAGTAGCAGATCTAGGATGTGAATGTAGGCAATGGCTCCATAACCCAAGCTCTTAACTGAACTAAAAACAAAGAAATCATCCTGTGGCACATACTGCTAGTTGAATATTTTTTCTCCTAACTTATATAGTAATATAACCCCCAGATTTTCTTTTGGTATATGGCTGCCAGAAATAAAGACACCATTTTACTGGCTCTGTTAAAAGCAAGCGTAGCCATATGACTATGTTCTATCTAGTGTAGTGAAGTATAAGTGACATTTTGCAACCCTAGAAACCTTAAAGGAAGAGAATTGTAGTGAATATTCTTCTTTGCTCCTTCCTTCTTCCGAGGCATAGCTCTGTAGTTGCAGCCTTAGCAGCAGGTACCTTACATGACTGTGATTAAGAGTTCTCTTCTCATTATGCGAGTCTCCTAGAGGCAAAGATCAAGTTAGTGTATTGTTTTTCTACCCAAGACTATTGTTTTGGAAGTACATGATGTACTTTGAAGAAAAAAATGGAATGGGAAAAGCTCAGGAGCCAGTATTTATAAGAAATCAGCTGTTAGCCTTAAAAACTATGCCTGGACAAAAAAATATTTGGCCATGGTTTCTTGTACAGGGAACCAAGCAGAAGCAAACGAATCAAAATCCTTCCAAAACAGAGTTGAAGTGAGCAAAAAAAAAAAAAAAAAAAAAAATCACAAGTATGTCCTAAAAAATGTGTGAAGATTCATTTGTTTAAAGCAATGTCTGGGGCTCCCAAATCTGCACCATCTGAAAGCATGGCACAAAACTGGATACCCTAAGAAGGGTATTCCTGCCTCAGATGGAATCATGGAGGATAATGAACAAGTAACACTTGTCCAGGGACAGAGTTAGAAACTGTGGATGAAAAAAAAGTTATTTCCCAGAAAGTAAAATCGGGTTGCCAGCTGGACAAGCTTAAGAACTTACTCCACCACCAGCCAAGGAAATAATTTTCCATGGTGCTCTCAAAGAGAGTGTGATTATTGCTATTGACCAGAGTCTGCCATTTGTTTATTATTTGCAAATTTTTATTATGATTACCCTGATGTTTTTCCACCATTTATAGAAAATCAGGCCATTAGAAGCCACATTTTGGCTTGACAGAGAAATGGATATCCTTATATAGTCTGCACTTGGAATTAGGTGCAATAATTTGTTGCAACTTTGAAACTGCCTCTTTTGGGGTGGGAATCAGTGTATTCCCAGGTGCAAGAACAGGTGTTCATGGATATATTGTGCCAGAGACTGATGTTCTGTGATTTCTATTGTGAACTAAAACAAAATTCTAAGCTCCATAACCAACTGAACATACCCCCTCTTGGCCAAGGGGACACCAGGAAAACCTTAAAACTGAGTTGCTGACCATGAGGAGAAGGGAGGTCAGATATTCATTATGCCCCTCCCTTTTGGAGTTACTCTTTGTATAATAACAATAAGATACTAAATCATTAACAGGACCTAAGGTCATGCAAGACAAAGGTTAAAGTATACATATAGACCATCAATTTACATAACAGATCACTTGAGCCCTGTATATGGGTATATGTCCATATATGTCCATATATGTCCATATATGTCCAGTGGCTTGTCTCTGATTCACAGACTTCTTATCTTAACTTAAAATGTTCCAAGTCTTTAGACAAAACTTCATTTATTTAACCAAGTACAAACCAAAGAATCTTTGAACACACTTATAACCTGTAACACCTTCCCCCCGCTTTGAGATATCACACCTTTTCTGGCCAAACCAATGTACACCTTCCATGTTTGATTTGTGATTTTATGTGTAATTTCTGTCTCCACCAAACTGTAACCCGGCCACCTCAGGCACATTTTCTCAGGCCCTCTTGAGGCCATGTGCTCCAGGCTGCCTTCACACACATTTGGCTCAGAATAAAACTCTTTAAGTTATTTTACAGAGTTTGTTTTTTCTCTGTTAACACTATTTATTCTTCTTTTTCAGTAACAGGATCTTTGAATGTGAACTGGGCACATGACTGTCTAGATTAAGCTGGTATTTGCCAGTTTACCTCGAAGCTAAATGTTGCAGTGTGACAATGTTCTGGTGAATGGCACATAAGAAGAGGTGGTATGAATAACTTCTGAAAAGACTCCTTCACAAATGTGGTGTGCCCATCCTATTCCTTTCTGTTGTCTTGAATTGCAGTGTTTGACAGTTGGAGCAAGTATAGACATTGTGGACTGTGAGATAGAAATCTGGAGTGGAGGAACCCTAGGTCCCTGATGACATTATAGCCACCACAGCTGCCTTCAAATGCTTATATTACATGAGGGAAATAAGCTTATGTCTTTTTTATGCCACATAATGAAAGATACTCATTGCTGTAGGCTGTGTTCTGTTGCTTACAACAAAATACCTGAAACTGGGTAATTTATAAAGAAAAGGAATGTATTTCTTATAGTTATAGAGGCTGAGAAGGTGGAGGGGCTGTATCTGGTGAGGGCCTTCTTGCTGGTGGGACTCTCTACACAGTCCCTAGGTGGCACAGGCTATCACATGGCGAGGGTGCTGAGAGGGCTAGCTCAAGTTTCTCTTCCTCTTCTTCTCAAGCTACCAGCCCTTTCCCATAACCCGATAATCCATTACTCCATTAATCTATAAATGGATTAATCCATTCATGAAGGCAGAGCCCTCAAGACCCAATCAATCACCTCTTAAAGGCCCTACCTCTCAATACTGCCACATGAATTCAGCATGAGTTTGAGGGGACAAATATTCAAAATACAGCACTTATATCTTGATATATCATGGAAAATTTTTGAAGTAATAATTAAAGAAAAATATAAAAAATAAATAATTTTGGGTGCAAAGAACTAAATTAGACTTCCATTTTTAAAATACTATGGACTAAATTATCAGAGAAACTCCTCTTTGCATGCATAGAAATGCTGGATGAGGTATAAAAATACATCTTCCTAAATACATGGCAAAGCTGATATTAAAAAAAGGAAATTCTTCAGAGGTGAAAAACTTTAAATCCATAGAGTTAAGAGTCTTGGAGCTACTGTTTGCCTACGGCCTATCTGCTTATTCTTATTGACAGAGAATTTAGATATTAATGGATAAAGAACTAGAAGGCTGGAGGCCCTATGGGAGATCATTTCAATAAAGCTGAAACCACTGAAGGTCCACATTCCCAGTGGTCTGACTAGATGAAAAAAGAAAAGGAGACAGAGAGAGTGGGATCTATAATTATCTTGAATTTGGCTCTGGATGGAGATGGAAAAAAATTCACCTGAAAATTTGTAAACAAAATACTACTCTGACTTGGATTTAGGGCAGTTCATATTACCTATGTGGCCAGAAAAAGCCCAAGCTAAAAATATCTATTTTTATTGTTCTCAGGTTGTAAGTGCTTTCAGGAAATTAGCAAAAGAAAATGAAAATACTCTTTGGGGGATCCGTTTTAAATATAGTCCTCAAAAATTTTCTAAACAAAGTATTAGGAAACATAAACTCATAATAAAAAATCCTTAAATATATGAGGGAAAGAAGAAAATAAATGAGCATCAACAAAATGTATAACTGTAGATAAAAGTATAAAATATAATAAATATGATATTGATTTTTTGTTAAAATAAACTTAAAAAAGAAAATCCAAACTATGATGAAAAAATTAAAATCAATGTCATCAGGCATATTTGATTAAAAACCAAATAGAACTTCAAGGAATTAAGAATGTAAGAATTGATTTTAAAAAAAATCAATCAATGGGTGGGGTAAGTGGGGGATAAGACATATTTGGGGAGAGAGTAAACTGGATGACATATCTGAAAAAATAAAACCCACAATAAGAGACACAAAGATAGGAGATGGCAATGGTGAAGGACAGATAAATTGAAACAAAGAGGAGAGCAAGAAATATTTTGATATATGCCAAAAGAGGATAGAAAAAATTAAGTGATGCAATTTTCAAAATATTTGAGAGTTGATAACATTCCAGTGTTGATAAAAAAGACATAGGTCCTCAGTATCAGAAAGACACAAGAATAACAAATATGAATCTCTACCCAGAGACAAAATAATCAAAACCAGAGGATAAAATCAAATCAAAGAGAAGACTTTAAAAGCAGCCAAAAAGAAGGGCTAGACTGCCTACAATGAAAGGGCAATAATAACATAATAATTTCTTGCTTCCTAATAACAACAATGGCAGGCAGAAGACGGTGGAATGGTATCTTTGAATTATGAAATGAAATTGTCAACTTAGATCCTATGTCCAGGGACACTGTCTTTTAGAAATAAAGACTTTTCTGAAAGAGTTTTTTTTTTTCCTCTCTAAGGGATCTCTAACTTTTAAAGATTGTGTTAAAAAAGTGGAAATGCTGTGAAGGAAGGTGTGGAATGAAAGAATGGTGACCTAAGGAAATGTTCTGCATTCAGTAAGTTGTAAAAAAAAGGTCACCGTTTCAATTTTCTCTGAAACATCTAATTTCTCGGTATCAGTGGAGCCACATTAATGAAGTTGAAATAAAAAGACTAAAACTCAAGAGTTTCAATCATAACTTTCTTCATGTGTAAAAGCTTCAGAAAATTCTTCTAATATGTAACATTTTTTAACCCTACTCTCTCTCTCACACACACACACACACACACACACACACATGAAAACAAAGATGAAGCAAGTATAGAGAGAAACAAGAAACCCAGGATAATAAAAGGTACCCTGTGTGTACTAAAACCACTTAAAATAGAGATAAAGTAAAATTACTATTATAAATGTTAGTATAAAGGGAAGGCATATATAAAATTTGTTCTCCATAGAAGTTTTCTATAAAGTAAAATTATATGGAATAATAATACTATGATAAAATATTTAGAAAAGAAATAGGTGGTATGAAAACAAGAAGGACTAAGGAAGGAGTTGATATTAACTAATTAGCTGGGACACAAAACATTTTTCCCATTTGACCCTGAAGTGTAAAAAGATTCAGATCAATAAATGCCCCTAAAAATCTGAAATGTATTTATTAATAGAAACAAAACCACCCTTTGAACACACTCTAGAGACAGAACATGAAAGCTAAGAATTATAGTTGCTATCAAAGAGACATGACAAAGAGATAGGAGCAAAATAACAAAACAAAACATAGCAAAATAACAAAAACAAAATAACAAAACAAAACAAACATAACATAAAATAACATAAAAATAACATAACAAAACAAAAACAAAATAAAACATAGCAAACAAAATCAAATATGCCTAACGTATCACTTGTAAGTGCTGGCTATTACAAAAGTAGAAATTTTTTACTATTACTGCTCTTTAATTCATTCATTCCATGATAATTTGCTAAATTAAGATTTTTTTACAAGCTAAGAAGCATACTAAAAGTGGGAACTATTAAAACATACATCTTTTACATATCAATTATAGAATCTAAATGATAAATATGATTTTAATACACATATGTATAAAATACATATAATTGAAAAGCCTAAATATACAGCTATACTTATATTAATGTCATTCTGTCCTCCATATGGTGACATTTGCTCCAAATGTTAAAGAATAATTTTAAAAATAATTTCCACAAAGGAATATAAAAAATTCCAGCAATAAAAATTTAACAGACTACCAGATATCAGTATAATATTAATTCCAGAAATTAGTTATAAAAGACAAAAAATCTCAATAAAAGTGTCAAGTATATGGGAATACTTAAACAAGAATTGTTAATGATGTGTAGAGAGGTAATTACAAAATTTTGCTAAGGAATATAATTTAATACATGGAAAACTAACTCTCCTGGGATTTGAAGAAATCTTGGTCAAACTAGCAAGGGTTTCCTTTTCTTTACCAAATGATTCTGATGTCTATTTGGACAACTAAGTAAGGTTGTCCTTACTTACAAAAATATCCAAGAAAATTTTTGAAAATAAGTGTCATAAATGAAAAATATCCTTTCCAGTTAATAAGTAATATCAATAAAGAGAGAAAAATAAATAGGTGTCAAATAAATTCCAAGAAGAGAAAGTGTGCAAATACATTTTTCAAAAATGTACAACTCTAATATGTAATAAAGGAGCATCTCAAATCAATATGCTAAATTGGATTATTGCTTTTATAAAATTAGGACAGCAGACTAAATAATTTAATAGATCAATTTCCCTAGTATCATTTACTCAAATAAATAGCAGAAGGACTAAATATTTAAATGTAACAAGAGAAACCATAAACACACTAGAAGGAAATCTACGTGAGGTGGGCAAGGATTTTGAAGCCTGAACTCAAAGGCAGAAATCATTAAAAATACATAGACTATACCCCACTAAGTGAAAAGCTAAATTGACAGAGTTTTGACACATATAATTCAAATATATGTTTAAAATTAATACAAAAATTAAAATATCTGTGTAACAAAAAGATTTTTATAGTTTGCATAAATAAAGATCTCGTTTACATAAGTAATAAAGAAAACCACAAATAAAAATAAATAATTCATAATTATGTGGAGATGTTCCAATTCAAAAGTAATTAAAAATATAAATTAAAAATTTTTTATCAAAAATGAAAGATATTGATAATTTTTTCTATTGATGAGAGAGTGGCATATATATAATATACAATATATATACATTAGTAAGGGAATTCTAATGGTATGTATTTGGGTCATGTTGATAATAAAAGTAAAATCGCTGGGCAGCACATGTTATTTAACATTTGAATGCCACTTTCACATCTAGTAATGAGTGCATGGAGAGGTGCTATAAAAGATTTTATGAATCTCAGCTTACTTACCAGCTATAACCAGCCATGGCTTCATTTCCCATAACATAAATATGATAATATTTTTCTTTTATATATTATATTTATTGACATTGAAAGAAATTAACTTATTATAAACTTAAAAAAAATTGTATATATCTGGGTTACCATTTATGGACAATAAATAAATGTAGAAAATGTGTGGAACATAAAACAAAGTTATCCCTCCGTGATTGGATTACACAAGCTTTTGGCTATATGAACATGTTTTAATTGTGTAATTATAAAAGAATGAAATATAAATGAAACAAAAAACTGACATTAGAAATAAAAAAGCAGAAATTGTACTTTTTCCACCCTTCATTGAGTAGTACCTTTTACTGAACAACTTCTTAACACTTTCTTTATCATATGAATTCTTGTTAATGAGAGACTACTCAAAGTTTCTTCCATGGATCTAACTGCTAAGTGAAGTTAGGTATGATGACATCCTTACTTTTCTATTTTCATGCTCCCTGGACCTGCAAGTGTTTCATTCTCTTCAATCTCCAACGTCCCCACAGCTTACTGGCCTTAAGTGTTGTGTAAGTCCCACTCTATCATTTTTCAGACAGGGTGAGATTTTTCTTTATTAATTATTTTCCCTTTTCTAGCTTCTCAGCATGTTTTCATTTCCTTGAACTCTTGATTATTTCCTATTCTGACACTTACAGATCTAGTGCTTGCCTCATCTTTTCAGCTAGTCCATTAACAAACCGAACAACAACCTTACATTAAAGAACTTAGAGATCATGCACCAGCTGAGTTATCAGATGGTAAAGGTTTTTGGAAAGAAAAAAAGAATTTTGATGATTATCTCCTCACATTTTTAGCTATATCATTTAAAATACCATGTCTTCCTGGCAAAAAAATAACAGGTAGCATGTTCACAGAAGTTGGCATGTATGTCTAATACTGTAGGTTTCAATTTATTCACATTATATGCAAAAAATAAAAAAAAAATCATTATAATAAGTGAAGAGCCAAGTGGAGAAGCTATAATGGCTGTTATTTATTAAATTTATTATAAGAAATAAAGTATGAAGCTATGCAAGTATAGTAAAACTCCTAAATTGGTCTCAATATTGTATAAAATAGAGCTAATTATGGCTTTTATTGTATATATATTTTTGACTTTCAACTATGTGGTATTTTTCAATTGCTATCTAATAAAACTAAGTCAGTCTAACACTTAACAAAATTTTTATGAAGTTCCTTGTACTTGGCTGGTAATATGGTTCATCAAGTATTTTTATGCAGATAGTGTCATGTTTCTACATGAATGAATTAATCATGGTGAAATTAAAGTAATTTTTTCACGAATTTGTGGGGTTTAAATAATTGTTGGGATTACTTCTTAACAATATGTGAATAACAATTTGATATAAAATGTTGTTGCTTGAAAATTGGAACGGGCGAAATAGGACGTAGGATTTTTTCAACTAGAGAAGAATAAAATCAGCGTATTGCAATGACAGAAATTCAATTTCTTAACTGTGTCAGGCAAATTCTTTTCAATTTCCCACTTGTAAAATAAAAGAGTTGTTGCATGAACTATCACCAGAATGCTTGCTGAGATTTTTCTTTTTTAATGAACTCTTTTGATTCGAATTGCCTCAAAGGGTGGAGGAAAAAAAGTTGGATTAAGGGCCATTTCCAGCTTGCTGCTCCTATTTCTTTATAGATGTTTGTTTACATTCCCCAGCTTGGGTCTCAAAGGATGAAACCAGACTTACTCCTAAAAAAAAATGTTGTCAACAACCCCACTCTTCTGAGCCGCAAAATCATAACACATAAATCCCTGACTCTTTTTTTTCAGTGTAGCCAGTCAGTGTAAAAGGCCACGGCTTTAAAAATCCCAAAGTCCTTAATTAGCTAACTGTGAACTGTAGGTAGTAAACATTTCACAAGGGCCAATACCACATTTAAACTTCTAGACCAGTGGTTATTAGATCTTTAATTAATTTTGTGCTTTTAATTTTGGATTACTCAATAGTGAATACATTTTTGAAAATGCAAGTAGTTCAGTGAAAAAAATCTATTTTTAGAATAATTTAATTTTAGAGACAAAATTGTATTTGTCAATTGAATTTCATGTTAAGATGATTTAAGTGAAGAGTAGTTTATGGATTATTCAGCTGTTTTAATTTTTTCTTCAAGTTTCATTTACTTACCTTAAATATTCTTCGTTATAAACTTAAATTTTGTATTATTCATGGGAATTTAGAGTGTAATTAGTACCTAAAAGTTTCAGTTTGCTTTTTATCTTTGACTAGAACCTATCTAAATTAAAAGAATGGTAAAAAGCTTCTCAAATTGAGGCAATTATTATAGTAGATATCCACCCTAATAGAAATGACAACAGTAATTTCCAATTAGTTATATTTAATGTCTACCAAATTTTATCTATGCTTATATCAGATAATAATCTGCACCAAATATGAAAAGCTCTATTTTCAATATATTTGAATAATCTCTAGTTTATTGGTCAAAAGAAAATAGGACTATCTGTATTTCAGTCTCATATTATAAGTCAGCAGGTCACTGACTTTTGTACCACCCACATCCTTGAAAATAAAACACATGGAAAAGACTCTAATTTAGTCAGAAAAATTATATAAATTTATTTATATAAGCTTATAGGGAGGAAAACCTCATTCTTTCTTCTTGTCCTTATCTGAATATTCTATAATCAGTGTATATATATATATAAAATAAAAATAAATATCTCATTTTGTTTTTGTTTTTTAATTTGGAGTTTCCTTTGCTTGTTTTTGTGTCTTTATCCCCAGGCAATTATGCCTGGTCAGCTTCTTTAGACAGATTTTCATGGGTTTTATTTTAAATTTTGCACATTATTCATCAATGATGTACAAAGGGCACAATCTATAATCCTACCCTCTCAAAGACCAACCTTCTTCATACCCTGGAATAATGAAAGTAAAAACGTTAATAATAATGATGACTAACATTTATTGTGAGAAAAACCCAAAAGTTCTTAGTGAGCTAATCACGAACCGTACTTTTTGTAGGTTTATTACTGTAAGGTGACTATGTTCCAGGAGTGACGCTAGGAACTTGAACTTCAGGAATTGTTTTAATTCTCATAGGGATGCCATGAGGAAATACTGTTATTATGTATCCTCAATCCCTTCTGCTCTGGTTGCTGGGGTACCACTCCACTGAGCAACTTTCGATGAGGTCATAAAAGACCAGCAAGTCACTAAATAATATCAACATTCCTGCCACGTAGCTGGGCCAATCCATGTGGCATCCCCTCCATCCCTCCCTCCTTTGTCCGTCTTGTTTTCTGCGCCTCTCTTTCTCAGTATTTCCTCTTCTCTTTGTCTTTCTTGCAGTCAGGTGGGTCTGAGTCACTGTGCCCTTTGATTCTCTAGCCTTTGCCTTCCCCAGATTAGGTTTTCTTCTTATCATTTCACATCAGGAAATATTAAGTTTGGTTTTGCATTCTGGGACAAAGACTTAACCCTCATATGTCTTCTCTCAGAATTTTTTGCCTTTTTTGTAATGATGATGAGCAAATTTAGATTTTAGGCCAAATTGTGCCATTAGCCATGGATTATTTATTCATTTGAATATTCGTTCAACTTATATTTACGAGCAGCTAATATATCCTCAGCACAGTGCCGGTCTCTGTTCACTGGAGATGTACTAATGCAAAAAACAGAACAAACCTTCCAAACATCATTTCCTCTAAAGGGCTTATAGATTTTGTTCAAATCATCCTATGAATTCAGATTGTGAGAAACAAAGCAGCATCCTAATAAAGAAAATTAACTTGGCTGGGTACGGTGGCTCACTGCTGTAAACTCAGCACTTTGGGAGGCCAAGGCGGGAAGATCATTTGAAGCCAGCCTGGGCAACATAGTGAGATGCCATCTCTACAAAAAATAAAATTAAAAAAAAAATCTGGGCCTGGTGGTGTACACCTATAGTCCCAGCTACTTGGGAGGCTGAAGTGGAAAGATCACTTGAGCCCAGGTGTTTGAGGTTGCAGTGAGCTGTGATCATACCACTGCACTCCAGCCTGGGCGACAGAGCCAGAAGCTGTCTCAAAAAAAAGAAAGAAAGAAAGACAATTAACCCATGCTGGGTCTTGGGAATAAGCATCCCCTGAAGAAGTTGCTCTTGAGCTGAGATCTGGTGTAGGGACAGACAGGAGCTTTCCAGGCTACGGAAAGAAGCCTTTGCATTTTCTATACCTGCGACCTGTCTTCTAGTGTGTATTTTATCAAACCTTTCTGATCTCCCAGGCTGCAAGTTAGTTCTTTAAAGCTAAGATGAATATCCTTGAAGATACCATCAACTCTGTTCCTACTTTCCTCTCAAACTTCAGCTCTAAAATTCTAACCACTCAACTATGTAGATTCAACACACGCGCACACACACACAATAATGGAGATGCTTCTAAGGAAGAAGAAAAGGGTTAATAGAATTACCAGGTAGTGATCCAAAACAAATTATTGCTTCCTCACTGTGTACTAAATTTCATTGTTTTACATTAAGAAGGGTGGCTATTTAAGGGAGAGATATTGAATTATTTTATTGAGAATTTGAATCCCCCCTGGGAGATATAGATATGACTGGTTTTCAAATAACTGATAACTTCCATTGTTAAATGACAAGATGTATCTGTCCCCTATCACTCATGCTTGATCTTTGTATCTTTGTTGATTCAAAGATCAAACATCTTTGTATCTTTGTTATGTCAAAACCTCAAAATTATCATCTGTTTTTGTCATGACAACATCCTTCTGGGAAACTATGCTCATAAACATATTATTAAAGTGAGGTTATTTTATAATACATACCTTAATCTGTATTTCTTTGGAAATGTAGAAAGAGAATAGGAAATGGACATTTTCATGCTCCAAACTCACCCATCACAACCTCTCAATAAAACGAAGTCTTGTTAATGTCGAAGAGCAGACTGCATTTTTAAGAGCACTCTTCTAGTGATGTGTAGGCAAACCAGTTTTAAACCAGGACTAGGAGTGGAGCCAGGACATCTCTCTCTCTCTCTCTCTCTCTCTCTCTCTCTCTCTCTTTTGCTCTTAATGCTTGACAAGCAAATTACTGTAATGTCATGAGAGAGATGGTTCTTGTCACATTTCCAAATTGGCTGAAACAAGGAAGCTTTGCCAGAAGTTTTATGCTCTATCAAGATTCCCACTATAAATTCAAGACCCAGGATATTCTGCTTGACTCTCTATGCTTTTTCATTTTGTCACCATTGGTTTTTGTTTTTTGATGGCCAAAACAGCCTTGTCAGATTTGATCATTTTGGAAGAAGATAGTTTTAAGGTATATTTAGTTTGTATATTATCCTTAGCATTAATAACAAGAACAAAAAGCCTCATCTTAAAACCTTGTGTGTCATTTAATAGGATTTTATGAGTTTAAGTAAATGAGCTACCTGCAGGATATAATGTTTTTAAAAAAATGTTATATTTCTTTAAAATAAAAAAGTTGAATTTCAAATAAAATTTTTAAAACAGGCAAATTTTTTAAAAAAGCAGAGAAATTTAACGTAAAGAATGTGGTCTTTGACGATAGGCAGATTTGGATCCAAATATTTCTGTCACTTAAACTGGATGACTTAAAAGCAATTTTGAAGTTCTCTTGAAGTCTCAGCTCTTCATATTTAAACTGAGAATAATATTGTCAACATCTAAGTGTTCTATGGTAGTGAAGATTAAATGAGTTTATTTATAAAAATTACATGGAACTGTATCTGGTATGTGTTGTTAAATTGTATCTTTTCTGTGGATGTTGTTTCTGTTGTTATTCCACTATCTTTATTAAGTCATTTCAAATTGAGGTATAGGTGTCACCTCCAGTTTCTAACTAGTTTCTAGCTTATGACATCAAAAATCTTTTGTCAAATTGCATTTCAGGTTGTATGAAGGTTAATCAATTAAAATAAATGAAGCCCTAAAGAGGAGATAACCATAGAACAAAAAACAGATCAAAATCACAATATAGTAAGTCCTCATTTAAAGTGGTGGATAGGTTCTTGAAGATGAGACTTTAAGAGAAATGATGTATATAAAACCGATTTTACCACAGGCTAATTGGTATAAATAAGAGTTAAGTTCCTATAGCATATTTCTGGTCACAAAAATATCACCAAACTTCTAAATAAAGGCCAAAATACTGCTAATATTAAACCTTGATACAAATGTGAGCTATACATACATTTAAGAAAGATAAATAAAATAATAAAAACAGGTAAGATAATTATTTACCCAACTTTTGGTGAATCAGTGAGTGATGGCAGTCGTCGGTGGTGGGTTCAATCAAGGAATAAATGTTTGCAAAATGAAAATTGTCAGGAGCACCTCCGACCTACATGTGGTTCAAAAAGAAAGGATAACAAACAAGGTGGCTCACTGAGTGCTTTTGTTTCACTTTGTTTATTGTGAATTTGTATGATTATTATAAACTTGACAAATGTTTGTTTTACAATAATTTGTGTTCATTCATTCACCCCTTTTTCAACCCGCTTATTCCAGTTCTGTGTCACCGGCAGCTGGAGCCTGTCCTGGCAGCTCAGGATGAGGTGGGAACCTGCCCTGGCCAGGAAGCCATGCCATGGCAGGGCGAGTTCACACACACATGCACACTCACTCACACAGACAGCATAGGGACAGGACTTGGGCCTGTCACCCCTAACCATGGAAGTCAACATAACCCAACCTAATTAGCTGCAGGAGAGCTAAAGCAAATATTTCCTAATGGCCAGAATTCAGCCCATATAAGCAGAGAGCTAAATCATCTATCTTGTGAGTAATATTTTTCAGGACCACTGGAACAAGAGACTGAGGTAAGCTGATAAGAAATCTGGTTGCAGAGAAACCAGACCTATGCATATTTAACTGCCTCAAGCCAGAATAGACCCCCATACTACCTTACCCTGACTTTTTCCTTATTGTAATTTCATTTTAATGCTAAAAATCATGCTCGGGGTGGAGATTTAACATGCTAATGAGATATACAATGCATAAAGAAGCATGTAATAGTATTACACAAGTGCAAGAAAATCCCCACCTGTACATGCTTACATGTCACCCTTTTCCTGACTAAGCTTCTTTAAAACTCTCTTCGAACTCCCCACAGAGAGCCAGCCTGAGGACTTTTTCCTTTGTGCATCTCCCTTGTGCTCAAGCACAAGCCCCAATAAAGCCTTGCCTGTGACTCCTGTTCAGCCTCTTGTTAATTTCTATTAAATAGAGAGCCCAAGGGCCTGTGCCGGTAACATTTAGACATGCCAATTCACGCAACGAGCACAGCTTTGGGATGTGGGAGCAAACTGGAGTACCCAGAGAAAACCCACACAGACATGGGGAGAACATGCAAACTCCGCACGGACAGTGACTTCTTTTTTCCTCATCAATATTATAAAAAAATGACATTGATGAAACATTATTGGAGGACCTGATATAGATAGAATTTAAAAAATATGATGAGCAGTCATGACCCATATTTTATTGAGCAGAGTCTATCCTTATGAGAAGAAAATATTTTGTACAGTTGGAAGATATTTCTCTTAGCAAATTGTGTTTATCCTGTGGTCCCTGGACCAGGCAAGGAAATACAACTTGTATTATTTTAACTAACATCTCAATATAAATGTTATCATTATGGAGAAGAGTGTTCAAAATAGTATTTAAGCAAACTCTGAGTACATTTTGAAAGTATGTTTGACAAGAAAAGTAGAAATTAAGCTCTCGGTTAAATTGGAAAAATAAACCTTTTTAATTTCATTTCTGTATCCGTTAGGATGTGGTGGATGACATGGGATAAAGGATTTATTACAGGGTTGAGATCTTATACAATTTTGGGAGAAGTTGGGGAAACAAAGCTTCAGAGATGGGGGTGGTTGGTGGATCGGAGAAAATTCACCAACTGGAAACTGCAGACGACAAAGGGAGCTGGCGAAGAGGTCTGTCCTCTACGCTGCATTTGCTGATGGGTGGCACAGAAGTTGCTGTAAATTCAGCAAGGCAGGCAGTTTCCAGGCAGTGTAAAGGGGGAAATCAAGAACACACTGGGACTTGTACTGATAAATTGTAATCTACACAGAAAATCAGGAAACCACAAGGACAAATTGGAATGCCTGTCTGTCTCTCACTACTGCTAACCCAGACAGTAAGAGTGGCTTACAGAAGAAGCTGCTGTCTTTCTTGCTAGGACCTGGCCCAGAGCTCTGAAAACTTTAAAGAGTAGAACCAATGGGAGGTACAGAAGCTGAAGGATGGACGGCACTGCCTGACGTCACCCAGGTAAGCTAGCAGATCAGCAAAAGCATATGGGAGTTTCTCCTGCAGAGTGTATGGGCTGCTGCTTCAATCCTGCCTGCCAGAACTCCTGTTCCTTTCTCTTGTGGTCATCTCTAAGGCAGAACCATATAAGGAGGGAATCTCAGAAATGTAGTTTCAGCTTAGCAAAATTGACACAGTGTAAAACCACAGCAGTGCCTTAAAAATAAAGCAGGTAAATTCTGTTAATTTTACTGTAAGGAATTGAAAAAATTAATTAAGAAAAGATACATTCATCCTAAGACTATACTTGAGTAAATCTAGGACACATTTTAGGTGCCCGTAAGAAAGTAAATACTAATTATAGATAGTATTTCTTGCTGCTCACTCCTGTTTCTCCTGCACCATACTTGTCAGGTCCAGCCTCTTAGTGGACTGTTGTCCTGGTTCTTTGGCTCCTTGCTTGGAAAATTCACAAGCAGGGCATGGGTGATGGAGTGACCACAGACTGGAAGCGATTCCACACAAACAGTTTTTATTACAGAAAAGAATCTCCTCAAGACTTCCTGGTGGCTCAGTTCTGTCAAATATAATCTCTTCCACTCAGGCTCATAGTGGAACTCAGGAATACCGGGATGTTAGAAGATACACTTGGGCCAGAATCACTGAGCTTTCCTTTTATGTGTGTAATATTAGGCAAACCCAGGGGTTTGAGTTTCCTAATCTATAAAATAGAAATATAGCATCCCTTGAATCTTTAAAATGGTGTGGTTGGATTTTCACTGTCATTCAGCACAGACTGTACTTCTGTGGCTGCTTCTGCCCAACACTTCTGTTTCCTTCTTCACCCTCTTGCTGGAAAGGAGCTTCCCTTCTTCACCGTCTTCAAATTCACTGTCACACCTTTCGAAATCTAACCCAATTGTAAACTCTTGTGGAAAGAATAGTGCTCTTACTATGTTTGGGTCAGACCTTCATACATATTATGGAGTCAGAAAGCGTGTTCTCTCAATAGAGGGTTATGAAGTGGTGCATGAAACTAATCAAAGCCTCCTTTTAAAAAATGTATCTGCTCTGTGCAAATCTTTAGCTTTGTACATCATCAGTAAATACACCCCTATGGGGTTTTCTGCTTTAATTTGTCCTAATTGCTACTTTGCAAGTAGACTTCAAAATCTTTCACCAGCATGTCAGTGGTTATAAGGATAGCTGAACTCTTCTAATAACATCAAGTTCTTGAGCTCTTGAACAGCATTTTCTCATTTTATTTTAAATTTCCCTTTTGATTTCCTGTGAACCTATGTTGATACACAATGAATGTTACTTGACACACTAACATTCTCTTTTTATTTATTTCATGTGGTAATTGTATGTGATTACAGTATTGATTTTCTAGGAGGGTATTATCGTATTTTTAATGATTACCTGCACTTTCTCCATTTTACAAATGTTCCTTAATATTTAATGTTGTTATCTTATCCCAATTTCCCTCATAGAAATGGATATATAGACTTTTTCCCACAGTTCACTCAGCTTAGTTATTGGTTTATGACATGAACCTAGGCATTTAGGAAGAATTTCTTTCTATTATAAAACAAACTAAAAATATTCTATTATTTTAAATAACTCAAATTTAAGCAGCTAATAGTATTATCCTCTAGGTTATAAAAATCCTTTTATAACAAAAGGTGAAATGCCAATTTCACCTTTTTTGTATAGTTATATAACATATTCCACTATTCAATGTTTTCTCTAGACTAATCAAAAGTAGAAGAAGAATTAATAATTAAATCTATATTAAAACCTGATAAAGCCAAGAATTTGTTGATTCATGACAATTTTACACTATTCAATTTTATTCTGCCTATTCCAGTAGCTACAACTCTTATAAATTAACATTACAGATATTACTCCTTTATTTTATTTAATTTTTCTCCTTTTTTCTTAGCACAACTCCAAAGAACAGTGCTGTCTTTATCAGTAGTAATCTGGCAATATAAAAAAGGAAATATTTGACACTATAATAAAGTATAAATTACTTTATGACTCATCTAGTATATGATATATACTTAAAATTCTTATCTGTTGAATATCATAGAGCAAAGAAAAAGACTTGCTTGAAATGGGATTTCAGAGGAAACAGAATTATGTTGTTCCCACATTTTTAAAGCAACCGATCCTATAGTTGAGAAAATATTTCTCTGAAAATAGACTACAAATTTTCCCGAAAGCAGCTGTGGTCAGTGTCACCAAAATGAAATACAAGGTCCCTAACATGAGTGATTTTTTCCAGTTTTAATTAAATTGACCTTAACAGTGCCAATATATTTCTTTCTTTAAACTGAACAGGATTTAATATGTACGTCTCTATAGTAATGGCTTCTCTTAGGAATAGCACTGAAATGTTCTCGTCTGCATGCTATGATTTAAATGTCTTTATCTTTAGGAACACATGCTACTTTATTTAATTCATTTTTCCCCTTTCTCAACTTTCAGTCACCCCAAATCAAAAGTTGGAAATCTCAGTGGTTGTCAAAAAATATATTAATGTAAAATTAAATGGCAGAACAAATGAATATGTCTCTTAAGATCCTTTTCTTATATTCTTTTTTCTTCTCCTCAGTTAATAATCCTACCTACTCCCATAACTTGAATCCCCACCTCAATGTGGCTGATTCCACTTTCACAAAACCAACGTCACACACTTGCCTGTGGTTGTTGATTTTCCTGTTCCTCTTTGTACCTGAGTTTTCTGGAGCTTTTCTGCACAAGGGGAGCAATAAACACTAATGTTCAAATTAAATGCCTTTTCCTTCCATTACCGTCTCTCCCACTTATTTCTTGGAGTCCCTACAGAGTTGTCACATGAGCTTTGGGACAGGTGTCCTCTGCCAAGTGCTCCACCACCTCTGCCACCACTGTCCTCAGTGAGAAGCTCAGTTGCCCAGGCCGAGGCTCCCCTACTCTGTCCTTTGCTCTGCAGGGTGCCTGCCTGCCCTGTGGCTCCTCGGGGCCTGCGGCACAGCAGTGGGGAGGAGGGAGGTGTAGGCGATCCGTGAGATTTCCTCCTTGTTCTTTATGACCAAATAATTTCTGCTAGTTCCTAGATGCTCAGAGACTTCCATGGATACAGCTCCTTTGGTTTAGCTATCTCTTTTTATTGGCTTAAAAAAATCAGTCTCTTAAATGAATCAGTTAATCTTATAATAAGTTCATCTCCTCATACTCCTTTTACACAAAAAATAATTTCTTGCATTCAAACAATAATAACCATAAAAATAAACAAATGACTCAGGAATACCCAAGCCCACAGGTTTCACCAAGAGACAAAATCTATCTCCCATTTGAACTTGTTTTGATATCTTACCAAATAGTATTAATATTTTTATAGTTTCTCAGCCTTAAATTCTGAGTTCTTTGATTCCTTTTCAAATCAACTGGCATGTATTGTCAATCATTTTCAATTCAGTGGCTCTCGCTGGCCTTCTCTCTTCTTACTCTTGCCACCCTATGTGGGTATTGCTTTCTCTTCATTAATACATTACTTTCCTGGACTACATCTGTGTGTGTGTGTGTGCATGCATGCATTTAAATGTTGGATCTAGCAGTGACACTATGACAGTGGTTAAAAAAATATAAGAGGAAGAAAAAAGAGAAGATAAAGAAGATATTTATAGGTCCAAAGAGGAAGAAACAACGTAAATTAGCAGTTGAGCTCATGCAGCCTAAGAAGAACTACAGAACTAGTCTAACACTATTTTTCACCAGGTAGGTAAAAACAAAATGAGGCCAAAATTATACATTATTTAAAGGACAAGATGGCTAATGATGTAGCTTAAACTAAAAAGCAAAATAGGTTTATAAAATTCTTAAGTAAGAGAAAATATAGAACAGTCATACAGAAAGAGTAGATTAATGTAATGAGGTGATTACTCTTTTAAGCAGACTGTTGGAAATAAGGTATTATTCTATTGCTGTGTTTGCATGTAGACAGAATTTTAATATTAAACTAAAGGTAAAATTGCAGTTATGATTTTTTAAAAAATTAATTTATTTTAAGTTGAAAATTTATAACTGTATATGTTTATGGGTTAGAAAGTGATGTTATGACTCATAAATACAATGTGGAACAATTAAATCAAACTAACTTATCCATCACTAGAGTAGTGATTTGCAAAGTAGAGATCAAGAAGACTGTGGTAGAGAAACAAATATCAGAACTCTTATTATTTATTTTAACCTAAATACTAAAGACATTAAGATTTGCTAATATTGAAATGCATATTTAAGTTACAGATTGATACTGACCTTCTGTTCTGATTGCCAGGTAGTCATGTATTATATACGTTAAAAGGTTGTTCATATCCCAACATTGAGATACTCACAGTGGTACCTCATTCATTCCTTCATGTTTGACAAATGGGATAGTATTGCAAACTATGTGCCCAATTTAGAGTATCTACAAATTATATTATCTAGTCTCAACTTACTTAATTTTCATATATAAAAATTCAAATACTTTCCTCACACAAGGAGGATTATAATGAGCCTTAAATCCACTTGGCAAATATACTTTATAATATTTCCAAAATTTTCTGATTAGGTACTATTACTACCTAAATAACAAAATATTTTTAGATATCTTTTTAATTGCAATGGCTTAATAATATTATTTGCTTACATCTTAAAGGCTTAATGTTCATCATTAAGAGTCACGGTTGCAAATCAAAATTTCAAATTTTTTAGAAAACATTCAAATGTTTTATGCTAACTTATTATTGTGTCTGATTGGATCCCCATTGTGTTTTCCTCCTATAAATATTGGAGAAGTGTCAGGTCTGCATTTATGTCCTGATTAAGTCTTTGTTATTGTTAAATTGTTCAGCCCATGATAAATTTAGAGAAAATATGTCTGAAGCTCTATTGTGAGGCAGACATTAGTTAATATGTGATAATATAATCCATGAAGCTTCTAAATCTCACTCTTGAGTATTTGACACCTATAACAGCTTCTAGATAAAATAAACTAGTTCTAGTGACTTTATATATCTGGTTAAGTCAAATTATAATGAATAATCTTCTACCAAATTCATAAAGAATTCTTTAATATGGCATCCAAACATTCGGCAACTCTAGCTTTGATGTAATATTTTTTTACTTAGTCTCTTATTAAAATCCTTCAAGCCCTCTACTGTACAATCAGACTGATCTTTGTATCATTCCTTGGATACATTTCTGCTTTAAAGCCTTTGTTCAATGTATTCTGTATCCTTCTGAGGCCTTCCCCACCCTCAGGACTATGAGTGTTGAAATCCTATTATCTTTCTAGACTTGTCTCAAATGTGACCTTTTCTATGATGCCTTCTTTGATCACACCAACAAAGAGTCACCTCTTCCTTCTTTGTATTCCCACAGCACTTAATACATCTTGTACAGCAGTTACAACACTCTGCTCTGTACTGAAGTTGTTTAGGAATACTTTTCTTCTACTAAAATATACAACTAACCAAACAATATTACTTGTCACATACCTTTCCTCTCTGCAGAATGCTTTCTTCGTAAATAAATGTTAGCAAAATGAATAACTAAAACAATTATCTATATTACTATTTAAAAATGATAGTTTAAAGGCAAGAGTTCCTCACTCTGTAATCTATAACAAAATACTAATGGCACTTTTTTTGAAACCATGCTCCATATAATATTTTGGACAATGTTAAAATTCTTACGTTTGCACTCTATGTGTGAGTTTCTCTTGATGTGATTTTTTTACCTTTTTTAGTTTATTTTTTAAAAAATGTTACAACTTTAATTTCTTTATTTCCACTCTTTTATAACATCCTGAAGTATTAACTCCTCTGTGTGCTCAACTATCTATTTTACTAACTTTACTTAGAAGACTTAACCCATGTTTACAAGTTTACATAATATTAAATGTATATCAGGACTTTAAAGGCAGGCTTCCTTTTTAAAAGGATGGAGGGTCTCACAAGTTTTCAAGTCATCTTTGATCAGGAATTATGTTAATCTTCTCTTTTCCAGATTTAGTACAATTTTTATTGAAACAAGTATGTCCTGTTTTGTTTTAATGGAAGCTATATATCCTATAGCAATAAAGACAACTGTAACATAGTGAATTTAATCCATGAACATTCAGGACACAATCTATATGGCCTAACCCTAACCCTAACCCTAACCTTAATCCTAGCCTCAGGATCATAAAATTTGTTTTAGAAGTGTCCATACCTGGGCAGAGTAAACATCACTGGGGATTCAGTATACATAGTCATTTACATCCACATTCTATCACCCTATACTAAGCACCATGAGAAGTCTTATGCCTAAGTAGATAACATACCTATGAAACTTTTATGGTAAAACAGATAAAAATTCTCGATTAATGTTTTATTAAAAATGTTCAAACTATTCTATCATGTTAAAAGAAATGTTGTCCCTATACCATGTACTAGAGTGAACTTGGGTTCAGAGAATCTGCTTTTAAGTCCTGTTTCTCTCATTATGTATTCATTATGAGATCTGAGGCAAGAGATCCTTTCTGTGCCTTTTAATTACTCTTAACAATGAAGATAATAATATTTGACATCTTATAAGATTTTTTGTGAATATCTGTTTACAAATCAGTTTTAGTTACATTAGCATTTAAGTTGGGTTATAAATATTAGTTAATATGTTGTTATTGCTTGAATCATTCAACTTACAGCAGTTTTGTGTTACTTAAGTAAATTTATTTAAAAAGCTCTCATATTCATATGCAAGCTGAGCCTGTAACATCCATGCTCGAAGGTTAATTAAAGTCGGGGGAGATGAAAAAGTCAATCCTCACTTGTGTGCAAAAAAAAGAGAATCTTTCCCTACAAAATTTAGAGGTAGAAATATTATGACCAAGGAATTTCATGCTATGCCAAAATATGATTCACATGCAATGTCAACTCTAAAGAAGTGTTTAGAGATAAAGCTATCAGTGTTGGAAAAGAATTACACAAATAAATCTTTTGTCTGACTGACAAGTTATTCAAATAAAAAAAGCAAAGACAATATGATGGAAAAATAATACCAAGCAATGATAGCAGGAAAATATGTACTTTTCACCCCAAGCTTTATTGAGGTATATTTGATAAATTGTATATATTTAAGGTGTGCAACATGATGCTTTGGTTTATATGCATATTATGTAATGAATACTACAATTAAGTTAGTTAATACATCCATCGCTTCACATACTTACTTTTTTTTCTAACGTAGTGAGAACATTTAAGAACTATTGTCAGCAAATTCCAAGTACACAGTACAGTGTTATTAACTAGAGTCACGTAATGTACATTAGATCCCCAGAACTTATTCATATTATAACTGAAAGTTTGTAACCTTTGACTAACATCTTCCCGTTGCCCTACCACCATCCAGGCCCTGGCAACCACCATTCTACTCCCTGTTTCTGTGAATTCGGCTTCTTTAGATTACACATATAAGTGCGATCATACGGTGTTTGTCTTGCTCTGTCTTATTTGTCTCACTTAGCATAATATCCTCAAGTTGATCCATGTTGTTGCAAATGGCAGGATTGCCTTCACTGTTATGGTTTAATAATGTTCCATACTTATGTACTACATTTGCTTTATTCATTCCCTGTCAATAGCTACTTAGATTGTCTCCAACTCTTGGCTATTGTAAGTAATGTACTGTCTATGTAAGATTTATTGAACTGCACAAAGTCTAGGTACAAATACCTTATTATACAATATGATTTGCAAATATTTCCTCCCATTATGTGGGTTATCTTTTTACTTCCTTGGTAGTGTCCTTTTCAGGACACTACCAAGTTTCAGGACACTACTAAGTTTTAATTTTGATTAAGTACAATTTATCTACTTTTTATTTTGTTGCTTGTGCTTGGGTAGCATATCTAAGAAACTATTGCCTAATTGAAGGTCATGATGATTTATACCTATGTTCTCTTTTAAGTGTTTATATTCATTAGGGATGTTAGTCTTGTACTTTGCTTTTCTGTGCTGTCCATGACTTTGGTAACAGGGTCATACTGTTTTTATAGCATGAGTTAGGAAAGGTTACTTCCTCTACAACTTTTTGAAAGAGTTTATTAATCCTACTTTAAACATTTGTTGAATTTACCAATGAAGCTACCTGGTTCTGGGCTTTTCTTTGTTGTAAGTTTTTTTTTTTTTTTTGATCACTGACACAATCTCTCTATTTGTTATTGATCTATTCAGATTTTCAATATCTTCTTGAATCAGTTTTGGTAGTTTGTGTGTTTCTACAAATTTCTCCATTTAATTTGGGTTATCTAATTTGTTGGCATACCATTATTCATAGTATTCTCTTATATTCCTTCATTTTTCTGTAAGGTGGGTAATAATGTCCCTTCTTTCATTTCTGATTTTTGTTATTTTAATCTTCCCTTTTTTTTATTGGCCAGTCTAGTTAAATATTTGTCAATTTTCTTGATCTTTTCAAAGATCTAACTTTGGTTTTAATGATTTTTATCTATTGTTTTCTATTCTCTATTTTATGACGTATGCATTTATTTATTCATTCTAAGTCTATTATTTACTCTCTTCTTGCTCTGGGTGTAATTTGTTCTTTTTTATGTTTTAAGGTGGAACGTTAGGTTATTGATTTGAAATCTTTCTTCTTTTTTAAGGTAGATGTTTACAGATCTAAACTTCCCTCTAAGCATTGCTTTAGCTATACTCCGTAAGTTTCCGTATTCTGTGTCTTCATTTTCGCTCATCTCATAATGTTTTTTAACTTCCCTTGTAGTTTCTCCTTTGACTCATTGGTTAATTAGGAGTGTGTTGTTTAATATCAATATATTTGTGTTTCCCAAATTTTTATCTGTTATTTTTCCTCATTTCATTCTATTGTGCTATAAGAATATGCTTTGTTTAACTTAGAACCTATTAAATTTATTGAGGCTTCCTTAATGGCCTTATATATCATCTATGCTGGAGAATGTTTTATGTGCAATTGAGAAGAAATCATATTCTATTTTATTCCCCCCAAATCTGGTTTCCCCTCATTGTGAAGTCTTTGATGTTGCTCCACAGAGGGTGCAATCTTGGGCATGCACACAATCACCCTAAGATGACAGTAGTTTTAGCAGGTCTCTTTTTGACTGTCTCTTTCTCTGATCTTTCTGTTAAGCTGTCTGCCTCTGTTTGTATTACACTTAGATACACTAATTGCAGATTGATTGTCCTATTTTCTTTGATGATGCCTTAGGATATAAATTGCTCCACAGTCTGCTTGTATTAAACCTGGGCTCTTTTGCAGAAACAGTTTTTGAGGCAAGTCTTTGAGGTTTATTCTGACTTTAGGAAGTCTCAGCTGTCTCTTTCCTTGGTTCTCTCTGGTAAACTACATGGATTAAGGTTTAGCCTATCCATCTTATTATTTACCACCAAAATCTCCATTGTTTTTATAGCACCCTTATACTTAAACTTACCCACACTCTTTTACAAATAAAGTCAGTTCCTGCGGGGAGAGATTCAGCCTCTTTTATTATAGACTCTCCCTTTGTGCAAAATCCCTGAGCCTCTGTCCAGATCTGGGAGAGAAAATAATAGTCTCCTTCTCTTGGAATAACACCCCTGCTTTGTGAGTAGGGTGCTGGATGGGGGAAGCAGCCTCTGGTCTTTCACTCCCAGAGAATGTTCTAAGGGACGTGGTTGAAATCGGTAAGGTTTTATGTGATCTGGCCTCAGAATTTCTAGTTCAATTTCAAGGGCAGGAAAATTAGATTATACCTCTCATTGGGAAGTATGACAAATAATTTATACTCATCTTTAATCTAAAGCAGAAGAACAACTCTTTCTTAACAATCTGGAAAGAATAGTTAATTGGTATAGTGTAGATTTGCTTTTACAATCTCTGGGGAAAAATGTTGATACACTTCTCTTGACTATTGACTCCGTAAGATATGACTGTGAGATAAAATTTTTGAGAATTTTTGGAAAGGATATAGGCTACTAGGCATGCTGGTTCCAGTTCTCTTGGAAGCAAGGACTAAGATAGAACTAGATGTGTAAAAAGATTTATTTGGGGAAGATTCTATGAAGGAGAAAGGGCAGAAGGAACCAGGGTTAGCAGGAAGAGCTTTTAGACCAACTTCAGGTCTGACAGCCATTAAAGAAGATAGGAAAGGAAGCACGACTGAGTAGTAGACTCAGACTGAAATGCAGCTCCAAGACAGTCTCAACCAGAGAGAGAGCCAGGGCAAAGAATGTGCATTTGAGGAGTCTTTCAGAAACAGCATTCCATATGTTCAATCATCACCTGGGAGCAGCCCAGGGAGATGAATACGGCTTGTATGTGAACACTATGATGGATCCAAAGTTGTGACAGCTGGAGTCAGTCAGCCAACCAGCTGCATTGCTCACATTGGGTCTCTCCTGGAAGAAAGATCTGAGTAGTACATTTCCATGGCTGCACATTAGACTTGAGAGTGGAAAGATATGAAAAATTGTTGTTGTGGAGAATGGGAGAGTTGACTCAAAAGACATAGTAATAGTAGTAGGTTCCATAATTGACATGATCGGGCTTAGTGTCCATGAATTTTGAATGCAATAGATGTCTTGTGAATTTCAACTGTCAAGGTTCAACATTTAACTCTTATTCCCTTTCTTCCTCCTTCCTTTAGTGTTCTTTGTCTTTTACAAATTAATATGCAATCCACACAATTGAATGGATGTAGAAGAGAGATTTGAAAAATGTTAAAGCAATCATTCAGATGATTTTTAAAATATTATCAGTTTTTTTAGACTAATCAGATTGATGCTGCTATAAACATTTGTGAACATGTCCCTTAGAACAAGTGGCCACCTATTCCAAGTGAGGAGTGAAATGTCTGGGTCACAGAGAATACATATGCTCAAATTTAGAAGATCAAGAAAAATATTTTCCAAAATATTGTACTAATTCCCAATCTCATCTGCAGAAACTAAGAATTCCTGTTGCTCTACTATTTTGCTAGTGCTTGGTATTGTCATTTGCTTGTTGTTTGTTGGTTTTGCTTATTTGTTTGTTTGTTTACCGTTCTGGGGGATGTATAGTGGAATTTAATTATGCTTTAAAGTAAATTTTCATGATTACTTAAAAGAAAAATCATCTTTCCAGTTTTGGTGGAGATTTGGACCTCTGTGGTATAGCACTTACAAGTCTCTTGCTACTTTATTGCTTGGTTATTTCTCTTTGTCTCATTGAATTCTAAGAATTCTTCATGTATCCTGGATATAAAACCTTAATCACTTTAGTTTTTTTTTTTTCCTTTTATTTCAGAATATTATGGGGGTACAACACTTTGGTTATATATATTGCCTGTGCACTGTGCAAGTCAGAGCTACAATCCTGGACATCCCCCAAACTGTGCACCCCGCACCCATTCAGTGAGAGTTTTCCCATCCCCTCCACCCCCCTCCCGCCCCCTGATGAATATTATTCCCCTGTGTGATGTAAGATAAAACCTTAATCACTTTGATATACAGTCGGCTCTCCTTATCTGCAGGTTCTGCATCCAAGGACTCAACCAACCACAGATCAAAAATAGTAAAAATAAATAAATCAGCAAAAGATAATATAAATAAAAAATATAATATAACTCCAATTTACATACCTTTACATTGCATTAGGTATTATATGTATAGATGATTTAAAGTATACAGGAAAATGTGTGTAGGTTATATGCAAATACTATACCATTTTATATAAGGGACTTGAGTATCTGAGAATTTTGGTATCCATGGAGCTTCCTGGAATCAATCCCCCACAGATACCAAGGGAAGCCTGTGTTGCAAATTCTCTCTACTCATCTGTGGCTTGATTTTCAGATTTTTAATATCTTTTGATAAATGTCCATCAGTGCTAAAATTGTTCAATATATCAGAGTATACTATAGTCACCCTATTGTGCTGCAGACCACTAGATCTTGTTCATTCTATCTAATTATATTTTTGTACCCATTAACCATCCTTACTTTATCCCCTCCCACCCTTCCCAGCCTCTGGTAACCATCATTCTACTCTCTATCTCCATGAATTCAATTTTTTTGGACTACAGTTAACAATAATTTATTGTATATTTAAAAATAACTAAAGTGTGGAATTGGAATGTTTCTAACACAAAGAAATGATAAATGCTTGAGGTGATGGATACCCCAATTACCCTGATTTGATCATTACACATTGTATGCCTGTATCAAAACATCACATTTACCCCACAAATATATACAACTGCTACGTACCCATGATAATTTAAAAACTTTTAAAAAATAGCTAGAAAGAGGATATTGAATGTTCCCAACACAAAGAAATGATACATGTTTGAGATGTGGATGTGTTAATTACCCTGATCTGATCACTATATATTATATGTATCAAAAGATCATTATGTACCCCATTAATATGTACAATTATTATTTGCCAATTAAAAATAAAGAAAAATTAATAAATAAATAGGAGTATATTCATATAAGAGAATTATATGTAGCAATAAAAATGAATAATCCCCAGCTAATTGCAAAAAATGCACAGATCTTAGAAATAGACTGTTTATAAAGGAAATAATCTTAAGAAAAATAGTACACCCTTTATGATTCCATTTTTCATAAGATCCAAAACAGGCAAAGGTAATCTATGCTTTCAGAAGTCAGGGTTGTGATCAGGCAGGGGTATGGAAAAGGCTTCCAGGGTCCTGGCAATCTTGTCTTATTTGATTCAATTTGTATTTACATAAATATTTGCTTTATTGGCACTGAGTTGTACAAGTGTGCTCTCTGTGCTGAAAGGCACAGAATGTATACTATACTTCATGGTTAAGAAAAGATTAAAAATGTGAAATGTTAATTTTACCAAGAAATTAATGTACAAATTACCAGGAAAAGAAAAAGCATTCTTAACGCACTATGTATTTCAAGGGAGTCTTAATGAAGATAGGTACAAAACAACCAAAATAAACTCTGAGAAGTATTGCATCAACTTATATTAAGTGTTATCATCTGTGATGTTACCTTAGAATGTTTTATATCTGATAGGATGTTTTCAGCTGTATGTTAAAAAGTCACACAAATTTGTCTGAACAACAAAGAAATCTATTGTCTCAGATAACAAGAAGTCCAGGCTTATGGTAGCTCCAAAGCATATTGAATCCATGTGCTATGGACTACATGTTTGTGTCCCCCAAAAATTAATATGTTGAAACTCTATTCCCCAATGTGATGGTGTTCAGAGATGGGGCCTTTAGGAGGTAATTAGGTCATGAGGGTGGAGCCCTTATGACAGGAGTAGTGCTCTTATAAGAAGAGACAGAAGGAAGCTCTCTTTTTTCCTCTCTCTGTCATGTGAGAACATAAGGAGAAGAAAGCTGTCTACAAACCAGAACGAGGGCTGTCACCTAACACTGGGACACTGGATCTACTGATGGCTTGGTCTTGGACTTTCCAGCCTCCAGTACTGGGAGAAATAAATGTTTTTTGTTTAAACCACCCAGTCTATGGTAACTTGTTATTGCAGTCAGAACTGACTGAGATATCACAGTTCAGTAATGGCTTTAGGGATCCAGAATTTAAAAATCTTCCTGCTTGGCTATCTTGTGTCAGATTATCTGAGGCTGGTTCATCTGTGTCAAATATGACATTTAGATTCTAGGATATCCAGAGTTTTAAAACTCTGTCTCCCTTAATCAGTAAGGGCAAGGACACATTTCCTAGAAGTTCCTCAGAAGTTTCCCTTTGTCTCATTAGGCAAACTTGTATCATGTAACATAGTTTAAACCAACAAGTGGTAAGGAGAATAGAACCACTGTGATTGACTTAGATCAAAAGACCCAATTCTGGGCTTGGGATGCGTATCGCTACTGTGAAATGCAAAACACAGACAAGGAGAAAGAGAAAGAGTTCCCTTTAGAAACAGAGAGGTGAAACAAGAAAAACTGGGTGGATACAAAGATGGGAGAAAGAGAATTGCTCTGTCATAAGAAAATATCAGATTGGGTGGCTTAAACAACAGAAATTTGCTTTCTTACAGTGTTGAAGTCCAGAAATCCCATATCAAGGTTCCCTCAGGATTGGTTTCCTTTTTTTTTTTTTTTGAAAAATTGCAAAATGCTATAAAAATTTACTTGTTTATTTATTTTTTAATTTCAGAATTTTATGGGGGTACATACACTTTGGTTACATAATTTGCTTTTGTACAGTTTGAGTCGAAGTTATAACTGTGGCCTTCAGTCAGTTAGTGTGCATTGTACCCATTAGGTGTGAATTTACCCAACCCCTTTTCCCTCCTCCCACCTACTTGATTTCCCTTGAATTTTACTTCCATATGTGCACATAAGTGTTGATCGATTAGTTCCAGTTTAGGATTGAATTACATGTCATGTTTGTTTTTCCATTCTTGTGATACTTCACTAAGAAGAATGGCCTCCAGTTCCATCCAGGTTGTACCAAAAGATACTAGATCACCATTTTTTTTTATGGCTGAGTAGTGCTCCATGGTATACATATACCATATTTTATTAGTCCACTCGTGTATTGAAATGTTGGAAAATGTCTTATAGATATTGGCCAAGGCAAAGAATTTATGAAGGAAACCCCAAAAGCAATCACAGCAACAACAAAAATAAATAAATGCGACCTGATCAAATTAAAAAGCTTCTGTAAAGCCAAGGGCACAATCAATAGAGCAAACAGACAACCTACAGAATAAGAAGATTGTTTTCTAGTGAGGATTCTTTTCTCTCTGGTATGTCTTCCTTTTCTTGTAAAAATACTAATCCTATCAGATTAGGGACTCACCATTATGACCTCATTAAATCTTAACTATCTCCCTAAAGGCTTTATCTCCAAATACAGTCACTTTGGAGGTCAGGGCTTCAGCATAGGAATTTTGGTAGATACAATTCAGTTCATAAAACAAAGGATGAAAGAAAGAAGGAAGGAAGGAAAGAGGAAGTAAGATTGCAGATATGATACATCATATATATATATACTCAATTTCACTTTCCAAGAAGAGGAGATGGACATCTTCAGAAAAGAAAAATAGGGCAAATATACCATTGGTATTTCTTACATTATACTAAATTATGGCAATAAAGGTCGTTACCAGACAGACTGTATGCACATCATTTCATGGTGTACTATGAAATTATAGAATATCTTCCAGAGCCCTTTCCTTTCAGATGATGTATTTCAGTTTGCTTCTGCTTTGTATATGTAGTCATGCATTGCATAAAGACTGGGACACATCCTGACAAACACATCCTTAGGCAATCACATTGCTGTGTGAATGGGTTATTGCTCCAAGGCTACAAACCTTGGCTAGCATGTTACTCTACTTGGCTTGCTCCAAGGCTAGTATGTTACTCTACTGAATACTGCAGGCAATTATAATGCACTGGTAAGTATTTGTGTATCTAAATATATTTAAACATAGAATGTTTATTTTAGATGATAAAAATATGGTATAAAAGATAAAAATGGTACACCTGTAAGGGCACTTACCATGAAAGGAGCTTTCAGGACTGCAAGTTGCTCTGGTTGCATCAGTGTGTGAGTGGCAGCGAATGTGAAGGCCTAAGACATTGCTGTGCACTTTTATATGCCTGGCAGCATAGTAGGTTTTTTTACACCAGCATCATCACACACAAGTGAGTAATGTGTTGTGCTATAACAATAAGACAGTTAAGATGGTGCTAGGTGACAGAAAATTTTCAGCTTTATTATAATCTTATGGGACCACTGTTGAATATGTGGTCCGTCACCGACCAAAAGGTCATTATGCAGCACATGACTGGCCTACGTTTTACTCTGCTTTTGAAATATGAATTTCTTTTCTAGTGACTTATATTTTATTTATAAAATTTAAAATTCAGTTTGCATATATTAAACCACTATCATGCTTTCTTTAAAATATTGCCTACATTACCAACCATTAAGCAGATTTATGGCTGTTTTACTTTTGCAAAGTAAGTCCATTCTCATTTTTCATACCATGACTGACAATTATTTTAAAATTTCCATTACTCAGTTTCAGAAAGTATAGTTAAATTACATTTATATTATAATATATGTAATAGCAGTAAGTCACCAAAATGGTTCATAATTTTTAATATATATTTTATAATGGTTTGCCTAGTTTATACAAATTTAACTCCTTGAAGGTAGAAGGAAAAGGAATCATTACTGATAATTTTAAACACAAGCCATGGATATAATATTCATGTGATAAAACAATGCTAACAATGCAACAAAAAATACCAAAAAGCAACTTAGTAAATTTAAATAAACACAATATTTACAATAGTAGTAAAAACATTTTCATGAATATAAGAACTCTGAGTCATATATTAATTTTTTTCAACAGAATTAATATACATCATTCTGCTGATAGGTATCTAGCATATATGAAATGCTAAGAAAATAAAAATAGAGAGAAAATTAGTTCTGTTCTCAAGGAGCTTAATCTAACAGGAAAAACAACTGACTCCACTGTGATATTCCAAAATGCAGGCATTATTTAAAGGGAGCAAGGAAAATACAAAATGAGGAAGCCATTAATGCAATTTTGGGGCTTGGGAAGAGGATTTGACAGGGTCAGTGGTAATTGGGCTCAGTGTTAGGAGATAAGATTATCAAGGTAGTATAGAAATTGGTGTAAAGTACTCAAAGAAATGAAAATTTATGGTTTCCTATTACAACTAAGTTTTAAAATTATCTTAAATACCTTATAAAATATTGTCAAAGTGCTCAGAACTCTTTCTAGTTAACATACTATGCGTGTATGTATTTTGATATCAGAATTTTACAGTTTAAAAAAATTGCTTCTGAATTTTCCTAACATGTGACAAAGCAAAGATCCATAATGTGATGACTCTTATGTAACATATGTACTATGTAAATTATTTTATGACTCAAATTCAGACACTGAGAGAGTTCCAATTTTATAAATTAATACAACCATTAGGTTATAATAGCCTCACTCATAGATGAAATCACAAAACAACTTTGTTTTGTCTTTCTTGTCTCTTTATATTCAGTAAAAATTTTCTTCACTGCCCTGGGTGAAAACTCATGTGCTATCAGTATTTTTCTAATCATAGCTCATGTTCTCACATTATATAATAAAACATCTCATTTCAAAAATGGAATTTTCTGATCCCATTAAAATAATAAAAGCTTTGAAATTAATTTTAAATATACCTGCCATCCCCAACTCGGGATGTTGCAGGAAGGGATTGGCTTTTGGCATCTTCTATCCTTACTTGTTTTTTTCTCTCTAGTAATTTAACTGTAGTCTGAGAAATAGGAGTGAAGGGAGAAATAAAAGGGGAACAGAAAAGTTCTCACTAGTACTGTTGACATTTAATTGCTATTGTGAGCTTTATATTAATTTACTTGCTTTCTAAAGGCATCTGAAGCAATTGCTTTTTCGCACATATCTTGTAGCAGGCTGCCTTACTGAAAGTCCTTACAGATCTACCAACACGAGAGATTATTCTCTTGTTTCTTCCAAACTGGTAACAATAACATTGGCTTGAACATAATGTTTATGTGTGTTCCATTCTTTTTTATTCTATACATTTAAAGTATACACATGATGTTTTGCTATACATATCTGTCGTGAGATTTTGACTACAGATAAGGAATTTAACATATCCATCACCTTCTATAGTTACCTTTTGTGTGTGTGTGTGTGGTAAGAACACTTAAAACCTACTCTGTTAGCAAATTTTCAATATACAACACAATATTACTAACTATAGTCTTAATGCCAGACATAAGATCTCTAAACTTCTTTATCCCATACAACAAGAGTTTGTACCCTTTGACCTGCTTTTCCCCATTTCCTCCCCCTTCCCACCCCTGGTAACCACCATTCTACTCTGTATATTAGATGTCTTTTTTTTTTTTTTTTACTTCACATATAAATGGATCACCTCACACCTGTTAGGATGGCTATTACCAAAAAATCAAGAGAAAATAGTTGGTAAGGATGTGGAGAAGGGAACCCTTGTACATGGTTGGTGACAATGTAAATTGGTACAGCCATTATGGAGAACAGTATGGAGATTCCTCAAAAATTAAAAATAGAATTACCGTATGATCTAGCTTCTTCTTCTGGGTATATATTCAAAGGAAATGAAAACTGTATCTCAAAGAGACATCTGCACTCCTATGTTCATTGTAGAATTATTCACAATAGCCAAAATATGGAAACAACTAAAGTGTCCATTAACTGATGAATGGATAGAGAAACCAGTTCTTCCATTCTGCTGTTTATACCTTTTCTATTTTTATGTCTTAGAGTATTGTGTAGGAACTACAAGAAAATACTGAATGGAATAGTGGGCATTGAGCACCCATGTATTGTTCTTGATTTTTCTATAAATGTTTCTAATGTTTTATTATTTCGTATAATGCTTGCTATAGAATTTAGCAGAGATCTGTTCTCAGATTATATAAAAATAATATATATTCATATATAATTCTTGAAATGAGTTCTGAGTTGTCTTCTCTCATTAGTATGAGAGCTTATCAGGGAAAATGGAATCACAAAGGAATAGGAGGGAATGGAGGATGGTCACAGTAAAACTGAAAGGGGAATGAAGCTTGCCCCTCTGTAACCAAGAAATGGTGAGGGTAGAAGGGAGATGGCAGTAGAATAATGATTAATATGCCAGATTTTTATTTTCTCTGCCTACTCATTGAAATAGGTGATTGATGATGCAGGGTTGCTTTAAAAACACCTAAATAAGTGTTGGAGAATATTGGTTCCTGTGTGCTGGCTGCTAAGACTCTGCCCCAGCATAATACCCAACATGCAGGGGGAGTGATGGTGCAGAGATAGAGTGGAGAGAGGCCTCATCAGATTCTGAAGTCAAGCTCCCAGGTGCATATGGCCAGTCTATTGTGTGGATGCATCCGGAAGTTTCTACTTACCCTGGTGAGGAAACATACAAGTTCACAGGGGTCCTGTGGACACCCAGAGGCCTAGTCAGAGAGAAGAAGATGCAGAAAGAGTGTAAAAATGGTCAGAGCATGCACTCGGATGCTGTATGTCAACAGAAGTCTCAAAATGCCCAGTGGTACTTTGGGAGGCTGCAGGCCAGATAACAGGCAGAGGGCAGGAATTTTTAAGACGCCATGTGGATCCAATCAGAGGTCTTCTCTGCTTCTATAACAATAGAGTGGACATCCTCATACACCAGATGCTCTTTGGAGAGAAGAAAGAAGTGGTACATTGAAAGCATTTAACTCAGTGGCAGAATCTTCAAAAAGGCTTTTTAATTCAGCAACCAATAGGAATCCAAACATTGAACACTACATATATTGACTATTTAAATAGAAAAAGGACAGTTAAACTTGAAAAGACCAAAATATTATTGGTTGGAAAATGTAAATTTTCCCATTATCCAGTCAGGGAGAAACTTTGCACATCTCAGGGTAGTTTGAATGAATTTGTGAAATTTATTGCTAAATATTACTCCTGTTTATTTCTTTGTCAGAAAAATCTGTTTAATTTTATAAGAATCCGTATTAGTAACTTTTGAAATCATATTGTTCCTCTATTTTAATCTATTAACATAGGTATGATCTTAAAATTTTTTGACTTGGAACCTCAATAACTCTTAAAGTTATTGAGCACCTCAAAGAGATTTTTGTTTATAGGGTTGTATCTATTAATATTTACCACGTTAGAAATTAAAACAGAAAAATTTTAAATATTTATTAACTCACTTAAAATAACAGTAATAAACCTGTTGTATCCTAACATAAATAACATACTTTTGTTTAAAATAACTGTATTTAAAAAAATTTTTGAAAACTGTGAGAAGAATGGCACAGTTTTACATTTTTGCAAATATCTTAATGTCTGGCTGCACTCTTAAGTTTGCACCTTAATTTGATGTGTTGCTTTATCATATTTCATGTAGCTTCTGGAAACTTCACTCTATATTTACAAGAGAATAGAAAAGAGAAAGACATATAACATCTTGGTATCATTATGAAAGTAGTTTTAACATCACTGAGCCCCTGATAATGGTCATGGTTTAAGGTTAGGATTTATGTATGGCTCTACCATAGCAACTGTTAAAATATCAAAAGCCTCTGTAACATTTGGCACATGTCTAATGTCCTGAGTCTCCTGGGTGTCCACCCCATTAATTAGCTCAACCTCTTGTTTCTCCTGTGAATTCCCTTTGTCCATGCAAGATGCACCATCTAAAGGGTAGCTGCTGGCCATGGTTCTTTAGGACTACAGTCTGCCCAGACTGGTGTGTCATGAGATGCAGCCAGATCCCTGGATATCCTACTTCTTATTTAGCTGGTTGCTGCCTGCCCTCAATCCTACTATACTTTGAATTGCTATTACATTGTGGGAATTATTCAGAATCTCACATAAGCAATTATTTACTAACAAACATATATTTGGGGTTCATATTTTCCAAATTATGGGGCTTAGCATTGACTGTTTTATTATGCTAGCATAAATAGCACAGGAGGAAATAAAACCATGAATTTTTATTTTCAAACATACATGTAAGTGGTTCAGTTTTTCCAAGACTATGGGCCTTTTTTTAAGGGTTACGTGTTCAGAATATACTACCTTTGGGAGAATATTTATGAAATTAGTGCTCTGTAAAGAAAATCTGGCTCCTGTGATAGGAATATCACAGTTTCATATGCTAAAACCTACAGTGGAAGGGTGGAGAGTTGTTTGTTATACATTTTTATAGAGCCCGAAGGGTGTTTTGCTTTATGTTGGCTTATATGCATGTGAAGTTAATGATGCCTGAGAATTCCAAAAAGTAAGTTTATTTTGGATAAAATTTGACGATTGCCCTCATGAGAAATTAATTTAACTAAATTTTGACAACTTAAACATAACAAACTCCTATTAGTGAAGGCAGTAACTCTTCTACTTCATGTAGCAGATATTCAGAATGCCAATTATGATTTAAACCATAATAAATTGTTATAATTTTCAGATCAAAAAGCAGTCCCTCCTTCCCCAAACACGAGGATTTACTGTCCTCAACTTTGTCAGTTAATTTCTTAAAAATTAGAAACTCAAAAAATTTATTAGCATAGACTAAATTGAAGAATTTATATATAGTCTTTAGCTCAACCAAAAAGAAGCCACAGAACTGAAAAGAAATTATGGTGGTTCTAAAGTAGGAAATTAAACTTTTTGTATTATTGAGCCCTTTAGGAAACTGATGAAGTCATTGATTCCTCTTTCCAGAAAAGAATAATGACAAAATCCACAAACTGCTGCATAAAATGTCAGAGTTCATGATATCTGTCTGTAAATTTTGAAAGCTTTCATGAATCTCTGATAGCTTAAGAAAATTTATAAATGAAAACAATTTTTTAAAAACAAATACAAATTTTAATGAAATGGAAATTACCAGCTGTACTAATTTTGATAAAAGTTTTCGTCTTCTACACTTAATGATTTTTATTTATTGGTGTAAACAAGGCTGAAAATTCCAAAAATTATTATTCCATATGACACACATGCATGCTGTTCTTGAATTAAAATTCTGACAGGTTCACAGTGTTACTTTCTGCCTTGTGTCTTGTCAACACTAGAACTCAAAGAAAATTCAATTCACTGAAAAAAGAAGTCAGTCAAATGATGTCATGTAAGCTAAAATAAAAATTTGGTTTGAATGAATTTATCCCATTTTATTAAAGTCATCAGATGAACCAATACTATAGCACTGTAAAGTTGTAATGACCCAACATTTTGTGCTTTTTTTCTCCTAGAGCAGCTGTCCGAGAGAAATAGAATGAGAGCCACATATATATTTTTAAATATTCAATAGTCACATTAAAAAATAAAAAGAAAATAGTGATATTGCTTTTAATAATACAATTTTATTGATCACAATATATCCAAAATATCATTTCAACATGTAATAAGTATAAAATAAATATCTATTTTACAATTTTTAGTACTAAACCTTTGTAATCCAGTGCTTATTATATACTTACAGTATATCTCAATTTGGACTAGACACATTTCAAGTGTTCAATAGCTAATGTGGCTACTAGCTACTCTGTTGGACAATGCCAGTCTAGAGACTGACCTAAAGCAATGTCAATGCTTTTCTATGTTTTAAAGAATTATAAGCTGTTCTTTTTACTCAATTAAAAAATTTTAACACTAAATTGAATAATGTCGGGATTCTATATTTGTAATCACTTGTAACTGTGCAGTTTGAAATTTTAAAAAGTAGGAATTTGATAAAAATAGTGTAGTATGGATATTTGGAATGTTCAGTTTAGCTTGCAACTCTAGTAGCAAACCAAAGGAAAGGTGTTCTATATGAAGCTGAGATTTATATATGCTAACGGCCTGAAGAGTTGCTTATCAAAAGTCATGAAAATTTATATGATAATTAAAATCATAAAAATTATCCATTTTCAAAATTTTAAGGTTGTATTTTTGTGATATTTTGTAATTTGAAAAAAAAGTGTATAAAATGAAATATGTAATGTGATTTTTAATACATCCATAAAATATAGGAAAAGTGTCTTGACTAAGATAATCAAAAACTTATGCATACTTTTTCAAAGATTCATTGTTATAACTTGTATGTATTTATATGAAGCCATTGATTTTTTTTTATTTAACTAATGGGTAACTAACATTGTTGATGTTTGTGGTTTTTAAAAAATAATTAATATAAAGTAGATCTATAAAGCTGAACACATGAATTATAGTTAACAGAGCTGAATGCTTTTGTTCTTGATCATTGACGTGTGATACAAATTGGAAAATGCATTCACAGGGACACTCAAATTATGTGAATAATATAAAGAGAACTTAGCTACTGCAGCAATTTTTTATTAAGTAGGGGAATGGAGTGAAGGGAGAGGAGGGGAAGTAGGAAAAGATGTTGGTTGAATAAATAATGCGAATAAAATAATATAATAATGTATAAGAACTCAAAAATAAACATGAATAAGAACCTTAACCAAGAGTGATCCAATCTTGTTTAAAACATAAATACCTAGGTTTTAGACAATATATTGAAATAGTTCTTCAAAATAAAATGCATACATGCTACTAAACATTACTCTTGTGCTTATTGCTTCTATATATATTATTTATTTTTTATTTAGATTTCATGAGAAAATTTTAATTCACTCCACTTTTATAGGTGAGAAAATTGAGACTCAATTTTTAAAAATAATTCCTAACATTCTTCTTAGGTTGCTCCTTAAATAAGGTCAAAGATATATAGTACACAAATTATATCCATAAGAATTTTTAATGTGTAATATGATCAGTCATGGGGAGAAATTACTATGCTTTTTCCGTTAAATTTCTGAACAATAACTAAAAATTATGGTCAGTCCAAAATATAATAGAAGTCTTGCATTATGCTAACTATTCTACACTGCCTATAATTCCATGAGAAATTGCATATAGAACAAAAACTTGTTTAAGTTTCATCTGCACACACCCTTCTGCAGGAAGAGGAAATTTCAGATCGTTGATTGTGCTTCTCATACCTTTGAAAGGATGTTTGGCCTAAGAAAGCTTGAGAAGGGAGGGTAGGTAGTGTGGAGGCAGAAAAGATATCTCAAGGTGTTGAAAAGATGTGCAGTGAGTGGGTCATGGGTCTGAGTCTAGTTATAATGTGTGCTTTGTCTCTTCAGACTATGATTGTCCTTGCCTGTTAATAAGCCTTGTGGTACTGTGTTGAAAGCCCAACATGATGTATAAATAGCAAATGAGGTAAACAGGCCTTTGTATAAAGTTTTACGTTTATTTAGTTAGTCATTGAGATGTGTTTAATGTTTGCTTTAGCTTTTGGTGCCAGAGGCTTTAAATTCCTCCAAGGCCCTTGTTTTTACTCCCGTTTTATCTTTAGACTTCCCTAGCAACTCCTCCTTAAATAAAGTTTTTGCCTTGCAGCTCTTTTAGCTCTAATCCACAGTTATTCCACTACACTGTAGCCTTGTTGGTGTGGTGGTTAGGTGTGAGGGAGAGAAAAAAGTATTTAATCTTATGATAAATCTCAGTATTCAGGGGGCTTGGGTGAACTATGACCTTCACAAATGTTCCTTACTTTACTGTTGGCGTCCTAGGGTTAGACAAGACTAGAAGAAGTGTCAGTCAGGTAAATAATCTTCTGCCAAATGTGCTAAGACTCTGATAAAGACTTTTTCCTTGGAGAGTAGGCCTCTGTTTTGAGAAATGCCCTGACTACACTTTGAATGGTTAATTTTCTCCCCTCCCTGCCAGAACTTGAGGTGATCTTTCTTGGCTATTCACTGTGGAACCTGGTAGGTTCCTTGATGTAAAACCCACAAAATTGTGGTAAACGTCTAGGACTATGTGCTACAGGAGTTTTCTCTTGTGCTCACACCCACTCAACCTCTAGCAACCTCCAAAATTACTATTTAAGTGTTCCTATCTGTTTATTGCTCCAGTGGCTTCTCCAGATAAGCAGGTCACAGCTGTGACTCTCTGGATTCACATCTCTCTCGGGGGTGGCAGGTTTCCCTGCATCTTCAATTATCTAACAGGTCCAAAAAATTTACTGAGTTTTAGTTTGCTCAGTTTTTTCTTATTATAAGGATGGGTCATTTTACATGTCAGAACTGAGACTGTAGCTTTCCACCTTCCACCCCGATAACATTTATGGTGATAACTGTTACGGTAAATCAAGCAGGATTTCTCTGATTCCCTTGTGTTACTCCTTCCCACTGCTCCCTTGCATGTGCAAGCATGCAATCAGACACACATGCAGATTTCTGAGGATGTCATTGCATTAAATTTTATATTTCAAAGGTGCAATGGAAATACATTTATGGGTGTGTGGGCTATATATATTCCTAAGGGGTTGAGGGTTGTGCACAGAGCCACTTGGTAAGGCCTCAGGGCTTTTAATGCTACTCTATTAGATGTAAACTGTTCTCTTAACAAGTGCAGAAAATCAAGTGTGATGTATTATAAACATTATTTTGAAATACTTACCCTGAGATTCTTTCTGCATTAAGCTGAACAAGACAATAGATTCAATTTGTGTAGGAATCAGTCTGGTCTTCTGAAACAAAAGCACAAAATATTATGATTTTTATTTTACTCTTTTATACATACTATTTTATCTAAGAACAGGTTGATTTTTACACATCAGACATACATATGAATTCTTACCAGTTCTACGTACAGCTGTAAATTTTTGTACCTCAAATTAATGATTATTAATAGGTTATCCTCATACCCCCAAAACTTATATATGGAAAAATAGAGGATACTCCTTGGCTATGGACACTTGTAATAGAGGTAAAAAATAAAAACAGACATAAAATTAAAAATAAAATTTATTTTTATTTATGTGTGTAGCTCTAAATGTATAAAATGTGCATTTCTCATTTGGGAGAGCACATTCCCCATCAGCAATAGCACTGGGAATTTGATCTTGAAAGAAACTGAAGCTCCCATACATCTCAGGAATTTCAGTTCCATCCTTATAATCATTATGTTGCTTAGAGCATCAGCAACTACATTTTGAGAATATGGTCTCACTGTTGATGAGATAAAATGTCATAAGTGGACCAAGTTAAAATAAAATTCAACGGCATATGTTCAATGGTTTCTACAAAAATCATCCTATGAACAATCATGTTCTTGGAAATTGCCTAAAAATTTGGAGATTTCAGCTGCTTCATAATTACTATACTGCGGTCAGCTTTACTGAGCATTCTGCTCTGTGTTTGACTAAGATTCTGCTGAGATTATTTAACCCATCCTTAAAAAGAAATATTTAACACATTGGAGGCATTGGGCATTCTAACCAGGACTTTCTCTTGTTTTGGCATTGAGGATTTAATTACAGACAGATATTGAGACATAACAGTTTAACAGTTTAAATTTTGAATTTGAAAAAATGTTAATAGTCTGGTATGACAGATGCAATGATGAACAATAACTAATAAAATAATCCTTTGTTATTTATTCTTCTCTTAGATAAACAAATATACTTTAATATACAGTTCTCTAGGAGATCATTAAGAAATAAACTAAAGCATATTCGTGTTCGTGCATGTATACGTGTGTTTCTATACAGTATGGTATAGGGAAATAGATATTAGCAATTTTACTTATGGCTCTCAAAAACTTAATGGCAAAAACTAAGTGAAAGTCAGATTGTTTTCTTGGAGGGATGCATCTTTCATAACCACACACATTTATTAGTTGAGAGGAACAAGGCAATATAGTTCACCATTTGAAAGTAACTAAAAACAGCTGTAAGTTTCAGAGATTTCTCTGTGGAACATTTCAAAATTTATGCTATTTTCTCCTATCTTCTTCTCATTATAGACAGGGAATTTTTAAATTGAAAGAAACTCTATGTTCAGATTACCTCAATAATTGAGATGCTTAGAAAATTTGGAATTCTGAATAAATCTGGCAAAAAAGACCAATTTGATATGCATGTGTGTTTTAGTTTATATTAATTATATTAAAATTTCTGAGAAAGGCTATATAAATTGCATAAAAGGCATTTACAAAATCTGTAAATTAAATAAGTGTGTAAGGTGACAATGGTGGATGCCGAAAACAGTCTATTTTTATATTTCTGTAAATCAATACATTTTCTCCACATATAACTGCAATATGAAAGTAATATGTTTTTTGCAACTAGAAAAACAAGTTTTATTTCTCATTATAGAATTAGAGGCATCGATGCTTTCCTTAAATACTTTGGACTAAACATTACATAATGCATGGGCTTTGAAGGACCTCCTTAACAACTACGATAAGCTTACATTTGATAGATAGCCAATCAAAATGATTCGATGTTGCAGTATTTGGATAAAGGTAAGGTCCATTTTGCACAGTGTTATATATTATAAACCATGCTTTAAATATCCTAATTTTTATAGTGACTGTAATTCAAGGACCTTTTCTCCGTGTCCATGAAAGACACTGAAAGATTCATAGATTCAAGATGGGCAACAAACAAACAAAAAAACATGAAGCCGCATTCCTGCAGACTTTTGCTTTGGTCTATTTGGAATAACGTGTACCAATGGTTTCTGGCTTTGGATAGCAGGCAGCCCAAGACTGTGATTTCTGAATGACAGAAAAGAAACAATCTGAGCCTTGTGATGGCCCAGGCTTTCTGTCTATGTCATTTGCTAAAACTCCAAAGTGCGGGGGTCAAGAGAGCACTGCTATCTTCTTGAGCTAAAGAGACAAGTATTGACGTTTGGGGACTTAGGAGGTATGGAATTTAAGGGGCAGAGTATCAGAGAGGTAGAAGGTATGCAGGGAAGAGCTCTAAATATCCCTTGAATCTTTTCCTGAATATTCATGTGCACATACAAAGAGTAAAGGTTGAGTATGAAGTTGGGCAAATAACTACCAGTTTATTGCAAGGCGAAAAACTAGTGAAGCATGAACAGTTTGAGCCCCAACCAACCAGAGTGAAGATAACTTGATGGATCGCTGGGGAAAAGCAGGAGAGACCAAGAAATGTGAAGGCGAAGCAAGCCCTAAGGCAAAGCTCAAGAATAAGCCTTAAAATGACCAAACTAATCTGAAATAATTGGCTTCCAAAGAGCACTGATTCCTTGACTAAATTCTCGGCCTGATAAGCCTGTACTTGGTGTCTTTCCTTGGTTCTGCACTGCCCAGTTGTAGCAAGAATCTTGAAAAGTCAGTTTAATGAGATTCCCCCACTCTCGATATCTAATTAAATTCTTCATCCCTCACCATACCCTAGGTGTTGTCTGGCAAACCTAGCCTGCCTTCAACAAGAATCTTGTCAAGTCAGTTTAGCTTCCCCTACCCCTGATGTTTCCTTTTCGTAATTTTCCATCCACTGACCACCTCCCTCTCCCATCTCCTGCTCCTTGGCTATAAATCTCCACTTATCCATGTTTTATTCAGAATTGAGGCCAGTTCTGTATTGAGGTCTCTTTTCCCCTGTTGCAATAATTCCTGAGCAAAATCTGTTTTTACTGCTTTAACTACTGTCTACCTCTTTTCCTTGATGGCACAAAACTCACTACTCTTTAAAGAAAGGCAATAAAATTCAGATATTTAATAATCTAAAATTCAAAACATCCAGCAAGAATCAAAATTTGCTAGAGAAGAAAGTATGTCCCACATTCAGGACAAATTAGTCATTAGAAACAGATCGAGGGGGGAAAAGTTTTTAAAAAGCCTGAAAAAATTTCATATTTAATAAAATCCATAAACCCACAGCTCCTTGAAGCTCAACAGACTCAAAGCAGAATAAACAGAGAAAGTCATATTGAAGCAAGCCATCATAATCAAATTGCAGAAAAGCTGTGATAAAGGGGAAATACTAAAAGCAGCCAGAGAGGGACAGGAGAAACATTACATATGAGGGAAAATAAATAGCGAATAATCCTCTGAAGAAAAAGTGCAAACCATAAGAAAGTTGAACACCATATTGAGTGTGCTTAAAGGGGAAACAAGAGGGGGCACCTAAAATTTATGTCCAGAAAAAAATTCTTTCAAAAAATGAGAGTAGAATAGTTATTTTCCAACAAAATTGGTTGGTAGCAGACATATAGTTCAAGAGGCGCTAAAGAATACTTTTCTGGCTTGACACAAATGATATCAGATATAAATTTATACCTGGAGAAAGGAATAAGGAATGATAGAAAAAGTAAATATTGCAGTAAATAGAAAAGAATTTTATTTAATTAAAAATTAAAATTTTTAATCCTAAAATGTGAAAAAATATATGCCATGTAAAAAACAATCACAACAGAGTTATATTAATTTCAGAACAAGTAGACTTAAAAAAAAGTCTAACTACTGACAAAGAAACTTAAAAACTCTTTTCATAATGAAGGAAGGGTACTTCCTCAAGGATTTAATAAGCCTAAATATGTATGTATTTAAGTACAGAAGTGCAAAACACATGAAGCAAAAATTGATAGAATTAACAGGAGAAATAGACAAACCCATGAATGGAGTTGAAAATTACAACACTTTTTTCTCAGTAATTGATAGAACAAATGCACAGAAAATCAAGAGGTAGATAGATGTTAATAACCATCACTCATCTTGTCCTAACTGACATTGTAGAGCATTTCACCTGAAAATGTCAGAACAGACATTCTTTTCAAGAAACATGAAATATTTATCAGAAGGATCATAATTTAAGCCATAATCAAAAGTCACAATACATTTAATGCTTTTGAAATTATACATCGTTAATTTTCTGCCCACAACTGAATTAAACTAAAAACTAATAATAATGAGATATCTAAGAAAACTCTATAAATTGTAAATTAAATAATATACTTCCCTATAATCCACAGACACAGAGAAAGAATCACAAGAAAATTAGAAAATATTTCAAAATGGATGATACTGAAAATACGGTCTAACAAAATTTGTGGAATGCCACTAAGACAACTTAATAAGGGAAATTTGTAATTTTAAGTGCTTAAATTAGAAGAGAATTATGGGCTAAAATTAATGACATAGAAGTTAGAAATAGAAGGGCAAAGTAAACCCAAAATAAGTAGAAGAAAGGAAAAAATAAAGATAAGAACAGAAATGAACAAAATAGAAAATATGCAAATAATAGAGAAAATTAAACTAGCAAAAACCTGGTTCTTAAAAAGATTAAAAAAAAAAAAACCCTGATAAATCCATACCTAGGCTGATCAAGAATTAAAAGGAATATGAACATCAGGAATTAAAAGGGTGTCATTACTATAGGTCCTAAAACATCAATAGGATAATAAGTGATTGTAGTAAACATTTTATGGCCACACATTTGACAACTTACATGAAATGGACAAATTTCTTGAAAACTACAATGTAATAAAATTGGAATACATTTCATTAATCCTATATCTATTAAATAAATTGACTTCATCATCAAAATGCTCCCCACAATGGTAACTCCAATCTCACATGTTTCACTGGTGCATTCAACAAAATAATATTTAAAAATGTAACACCAATCTCAAAAAATTATTTGACAAAATACAGAAAGAAGGAACACATTACAATTAGCTTTATAAAGCCAGCATAACCTCAGTAACAAACATGAACAAAAAAGAAAAATAATCAATATTCTTCATGAATATTGCTAAAAACATAATAAAATATTAATGACTCAAATCCAACAATATGTCAATGTAATCATACACCATAATCATATGAAATTTAACCCAGCAAAGTAATGTTGGTTCAACATTTAACTTTCATTTAATGTAATTCACCATATTACAAAATAAAATAGGAAAAACTTACGATTTTATCAATAGGAGATTTTAAAAGGTTTGACAAAAGTCAGCATTCCTTCATGATACAAATTTTCAGAAAACCAGAAATGGAAGGTAACTTTCTCTTCCTCATGAAGGGCATCTACAAAAAAATCCCACACGCCATGAAATTTTTAGCACTTTTATCTTAAAATTGAGAAGGAGGCTCATTCTTCTACTTCTATTCTACCTCATGCTGGCTGTCCTAGTCACTGCAGGACAAGGTAGCGCACACAATTTTCTGTGCAGAAAATCTACCAAACAACTACCAGAACTATTAAATGAATTTAGTAAGCTTGAAGGATACAAATTTAAGATATAATAATCAATTACAATTTATGTGTTTGATAAATGATGGCTACTATACTTTTGCTATTATAAATTGAGAAAATAAAAATAATATACTCCATGACTAACTCAGTGTGTTGAAAGAATGAAATGCTACAATCAATATGAAATGGCTTTTTATATTATAAAGAGCTAGTTAAATAAATAAAAGGTATTATTTATCAGTGAGTTCCAAATAACATATAGTAACTAATAGTTGTAATTGAAGGCACTTAAAAATTTATCAAATTCTTTAATAATCCTAAAATATCAATTATGGTTTTGTGTACTGGCAAGAAAAATAGTGATATAAATTTAAAACAAAAATATTTTATAATAATGCCAAAAAGCATGGAATACTTAGGGATTAAGAGTGTGCAAGACCTCTTCACTGAAACCACTGAAAATTGCTAAGAGATCGAAAAGAAGACCTAAATAAATGATGAGATTTATTGTGTTTATGAATTGAAAGATTCCATATTTTCAAGATGTCATTTACCTACAAATTGGTCTATAAATTCCAAACAATTCCAACTATAATTCCATCAGGAATATTTTACAAATTATTGGATTTATTATCAAATTTATATAGAAATATTAACGACACAGAAGACCCAAACTATTTTTAAAGGGATGAACAAAATTACAGAAAATATACCACTTGATTTCAATACTTATTTTAGTGAATTTCAATGCTAGCCAGGAGTAACAGGATGGGATTTACCTTCCAGCCTCAAAAACTGAAAAATATAAATAAGCAAAACATGTGTGTTCAATTTTTTATTGCATTTTATTAAGTTAAATATTTTATACTTGTTCATATGCTGCCTTCCCAGACTTTAAACACCTTTCCGCACAGAGGCATGTCTAATAATCTCTTTATATATACTCTGATATTCACAGAAAACATAAACGTCCAAGTTAAAAGGAAACTTTAGACCAAGTTAATAGAATACTAAAATGCTATTAGATACTCACATGAGGTAAAGAATCTTCTATGAAAGAACGTGTTTTTGAAGCTATTCAGACCTGAGTTTGAATTTAGCTCTGCCACTAGCTAACTTGGACCTCCTTGGGCAAAGTCTATAGTCCTCAATTTTCTTACTTTAAAAATAGCTAAAAGAATGTCTACCTCATTCATTTCTGGTGAGGATTTGATAGATTATACAAGCTAATTACCTTGCACAGTAATGGGCACACACAATATGCCCATTATAGGTAAGTTCTTATATTTCCTCTTCTTAGCACCTGCATATTTTATCCGGAGGAAACCATGTTACAGTAAGCTTTCTGACTTCTCTGTATGCTACAGCTTCTGCATGGGAATTTAATGTGCTGAAAGCAGATGGAAAGTCCCAAGAGGCCCCTGAACACACATATTCATTTTCTCTAATATGCAGTCACTGGTAGTTCCTACACTCAAGCTTCCTAATTGCTGCCTTTGAACTCCCCATGGACAGGGTTGATTTAGGACAAAACCCAGGAGAGAATAAAAAAGAAACAGGCAATCAAGACAAAGTAATTTCCCTCAAGGGAAAAGAGTGAGAGCACCCTAGGAATCTGTAGATATTATTCCAAATCCCGAGAGAGATAAATGACTTTTAGGGAACAGATGGTTGCAATCAAATAAATGATCACAAGTCTTTACACTGAGTCAGATGCCACATCATTGGAGATAAGATAAAATTCAAGCCTTAGTGAGTTTAGAATCAACCAAGACTCATACAGAATATATTAACAAACTTCTCCAATAAAGATTTACTTTGCATTTGCTACTGCCTTTATATTTTTACTACAAATAGTATTGCTCATTTTTTTATAAAATGAAAATATATGATTTTAGGTATGTTGGAAAAATTATAGTAAATACATGGGATTCTTCAATAGTTATTGATTTGAAGAATTTCTTCTTATCTTTCTTTTTTCTCTCATATGCACTTGTTTCACATATTTGATACTTGCAGTCATCTTGACTTTTTTCTGGAAACATAAAGTTAGAAATAAATGCATATACAGTCATGCATCACTTAACGATGGAGATATGTTTTGAAAAATGTGTCGTTAAGTGATTTTGTTGTGCTAACACCATGGAGTGGACTTACACAAACCTAGATGGTGTAGCCTACTACAATACCTAGGCTATACGGTACAGCCTGTTGTTTCTAGGCTACAAACCTGTACAGTGTGTTACTGTACTAAATAGTGTCGGGAAATAGTAACACAATGGTAAATACTTAATGTGATAAGAATTTTTCAGCTCCATTATAATCTTATAATTTTATAATAGAGCTGAAACCATCTCATATGGTTTCATATAACACCATCTCATATGCAGATCATCAGTGACTGAAGTGGTGTTATATGGTGCATGACTGTATTTCATTATGTAATGAGCACTTTATTCTGGTATTTACATGATAAATTTGTATTGATATGCTGTATATCCATTAAAGAAATATTTATTAAATGCTTATAATTAAGAAATCAGTGGGCAAGGCTCTGAGACTATAACAGTGGTCAAGATCATATCTCTATCTCTATTTTTCTGTCTCTATCTCTCTATTTCTATATGTTCAAGATACTACCAGTTTAAAGAAGGGATCACTGGCGTGATCATTGCTCTGGTAAGATAAGCGCTTTATTCTATCAGAAAACAGGAGAAACTCCTAAACCAGCAGTGGCAAGGTCTATGTAAGATATTGGTTAATGATATGGATGAAGTCTAATCTAAATTGAATTGTGAAAATACAAGCCAGCTTTGGCAGGGATAGTTGGGTGGGATAAGGATAGTCAAAATTGAAACAAAGAACAAGTAGAGCAGTAAACTGCAAAAAGCGTGGTGCTATGTTGCAGCTCCGTCTTGATTCAGTGAAGACTTCAAAGACATTCTAGACTGGCATTCAAAAATAATTACCAAGCTATTTAAAATATTTCCAATAGTTTCTAAGAATGTGCCAAAAAGTGGATGATGGGGTTAAATTTATAATATAGAAAACTCCTCAAATCTGTTTTCCCTAATATCTCATATGCTTCTCAGTTATTCCCAATGTTTCTCATCAACTACAGACCCACGCCTGTGCAACCCGATTCCTAACCTTTCCCTAGAAAGCATCTTTAACCCTTTGCTTCCTTTAAAACTCTTATCTCTTAACAATAGATAGCTTGTAACCATGCCTAATGTAAATTAATCTAGTCTCTAAACCCTGGGGAACTTCTAGCCCTACCTGGATCCATCATTTGATTTGCAAAATAAAGCCTAAAATTAGATTGGGTAAAGCAGAATTTACTCTATTATGATATTCAAAATATGAATTTAAGTATAGTAACAGGTTGGGTGGGGATGAAGATTTCCATTTTGTAGGTTCAAATTGTTTGAGGAACACACTAATAGGCACTCAATTTGAGGTATGGCTCTGAAGTTCAGGAGAAATATCTAGATGCTGATATAGACAATTATAATCAAGCATGAGGTGTAAATTAATGCTGTGGGAGAAATGACTTCATGAAAGAGACTATGCAGATTGAGAGGTTTTAAAAAAAAAAGGTAGGCCATTAAACCAAACTAGGAAGTCACTTACAGAAGTCAAGGATAGAGAACAATTTAAGGCAGGGAAGTGGTTCTCCTGGGAGAAGAACGAAATAATATTTAAACTTACATTTTGGATTTCTCAGAAACATTGGTCCCTTTGACAAGAAGCAGTGTCAATTGAGTGGTGAGCACTTAATCTTCGAAAAGTACCAAAAGAAACGGGAAGAAGGGAAGTAGCAAATTGAATATAGATAACTCTTAGGAAGTATAATGGTGAAGGTTATGGAGAAGAGAATACTATAGGCAAGTATATGCTTCTTTTCTTCTTTCTTTTTCTTGATACAGAAACTTCTTTGTGCTTTTTCCAATGCTGTTGGCTTTTCTGGAAATATGAACTCTGCGTACATGTGTTACTCAGGTTTCTTAGTTGTCAGGAATCTATATTTTATTTGGTATTGTTAGCATTCTGGTAGATGGTGAACATTCTTGGGACTTTTGACATATGGAAGAAGTTGGCATTTAATGAAATATAGTCTTCGTCAAAGGCTGTGACCAAATGAAAGGATTGGTTCTGTAGAAGATCTTTATTCAGTGGCTGTGCTTTAATCCTGATTTCCCCTTTCCTACATTAACTAATAATGGGTGCGCCCACCTTAGAGTCAGTATTGATTTCTTCTTTCCTTCAATTCAATCAATCAGGAAACCTTCCACATAAACACAGCCTTCAACATAAACCCAGCAAATGACTTTTGCCTTCAACATAAAGCCAGCATTTGAAAAATTCTCTGTCATCATCTCTCACTTAGATTATAGGAATAGGTTTTGAATTTACCTCTCTAATTATGCTCTTCCTTTTATATGGTCTATTCTCCACATAGCAGCCAGAGTATTTTTTTTTCTTTTGATTAAGCCAATGTCCTGCAAAACAAAGACAATTGCAACATAGCATACACATGCCAGTCCTGCCTGAGCAATTTTTATTGGGAAAAAGTCATTGAGGCAGGACAACAACAAGAGTGTGGGCCCCCTGCTGCCCATGGCATTATAGGAAAGTGCATAGAAATGTAATATGAATGGACTTAAGACTTAGGGAGAATGATGCTAACCCTGAGCCTTGTAAGAGCATGGTCATGGAAGTGCTCCCATATGACCCAGTGGAAGACTGAGATCCAATAGTAAGATGGCAGCCCTATTCTGCCAGCTCATAGTTATAGTAGCGCAACTCCCACTGGAATGATAAAAGACTAGTAATACAGCCCTACAGTTCCAGCTGTATGATATGAGCCAGTAGCATGATTTGCCACCTCAGCACTGTTGGTTAAAGAACAAGAAGCCCTGCCTTTGATACAAGTCTTGTAATTGACCAGGATTAATTTCTTAATCACTAGGCTGTAGCTGGTCTCCATGGAGCTCTCTAAGAAGCCAGCCTGCAGGAGATCATTTTTGAACCAACTGACCCTTACCTCTCAGCCAGACAATGTTACTCCTCTACTCAGTAATGTCCAGTGGCTTCTCACCTCACTCACAATAAGATTCAAAATTCTTACCATGGCTATTAAGGCCCTACATGACCCAACCCTCTTATCACTCTTTCTGATTCTGTTTCTTACCGCTCTCCCTTTTCTCACTGTTCTCCAGCCACACTGGCCTTCCTTCCCTTTCTCGAACATAGCTTTCCATGGCATTGTCAATGCCATTGCGATTCTGTTGTCATCACACACAGGAAGATTGGTGTTTTCCAATATCTTGGCACATTTTCTTCCATTATCTCTTCTTTTGATCTATGTGTGATTCTTGTTCTTTAGTTTGTTAATATAGTGGATCACATTGACTTACTTTCAAATATTGAACCAGTCTTGCATAACTAAAATAAATCCTAGTTGTTCATGGTTTATAGTTCTTTCATTTACAATTTGAGATTCTGTTTGCTAATAGTTTGCTGTGCATTTTTGTGTCTTTATTCATGGGGGATATTGGTCTATAGTTTTGCTGGTTTTATTTTTGTACTACTTTGTTTTGTTTTTGTATCAGGGTAATACTTGCCGCATAAAACGAATTGGGAAGTGTTCCCTTCTCTTCCATTTTATGAAATGGATGGTGCAAAATTGGTGTTAATTCTTCTTTAAATATTTGGTGAAATTCTCCAGTGGAACCATTTGGGTCTGGATATTTCATTTTATGAAGCTTTTAAATGACAGACTCAATTTCTTTAATCACCAATTTCACCAATTTCATACTGCATAAGTTGTGGGAGTTTGTAGTTTTTGAGGAATCAGACCATTTCTTCTTAGTTGTTACATTTATAAGCATAAATTCATTGCTAGTATTCACTCATTAAGTTTTATGGCTGCAGGATCTTTAGTGATATCCCCTATTTAATTCCTGAAATTGGTGATTTGTGTCTTTCCCCTTTTTATTTTTGTTAGTCTCACTAGATGTTTACCAACTTTATTGAATTTTTTGAAGTGTCAGCTGTTTATTGATTTTTCTCTACTTTTTTATTTTCAATGTCATTGATTCTTCTTTTGTGTTTATTATTTTCTTCCTGCTGCTTATTGTGGATTTATTTTGCTCTTCTTTTTCTAGTTTTTCTGCAGGAATCTAAGTTATTTATTTCAGACTATTTCTTACTTAGAGCTAGAAACTTCCTATTTTGTTCTGCTTTAGCTGCATCTCACATATTTTGATAAGTAATGCTTTCGTTTTAACTCAGTTCTACGTCATTTAAAAAAATACTTTGAGACTTTTTTATGAATCATGGTTTATTTAGAAGTGACCTGTTTAATTTCTATGGGTTTGTCTTTCTGTAATTGAGTTTTGGCTTGATTCCATCATGGTCAGAAAACATACTCTGTGTAATTCCAACTCTTTAAAATTTGTTTAAGTATTTTTTTCATAAGTCAGGATTATCAGTGATTTGACAACTGATGAATGTTCCACGGGTGTTTGCAAAACATGTCTATTTTGCTGTTGTTGACTAGAGTGTACTATATGTGTGGATTAGATCCTGTTGGTTGATTGTGTTGTTCAGATCTTTTATATCCTTGATGATTTTCTTTCTAGTAATTCAACCAGTTGCTGGGAAGAGTATGTGTGTGCTGCATTTTAAAAATAATCTCTTGTTCCACTTTTATACCATTTTGGGGTACAGCTATATTGAGGTGTTACTTTCATACAGTAAAATTTACCAACTTTAATTGTATAGTTTAATGAATTTTGATAAGTGTGTACAATTGTGTAACCACTTCCAAACTCATGAAAGAAAGTATTTCCGTAAACTCAAAAGTTTTCTACTACTTGTGGCCCTTGACAATCACTTATTTTCTTTCTATCAGTATAGTTATTCCTTTTCTAGAATTTCACATAAATTGGAATTGTACAGTAAGTAGTCTTAGGGTTGGATTTTTGACATTTAGCATAATGCTTTTGGAATCTATCTTTTTGTTTTTTTTGAGACAGGGTCTCTCTGTCCCCCAGGCTACAGTGCAGTGTCATGACCATAGTTCACTGCAACCTCAAACTCCTGGGCTTAAGTGATCCTCCTGCCTTAGCCTTCAGATTAGCTGGGACTATGGGTGCATGTCACCATGCCTGGCTAATTTTTCTATTTTTTGTTGAGACAGGGTCTTACTCTTGCTCAGGCTAGTCTGGAACTCCTGGCCTTGAGCAATCCTCCTGCCTCAGCCTCCTGTAGTGTTAGAATTACAGATGTAATTCTGTAATTACAGAATTCTGGAATTATAGATGAGCCCACCATGCCCAGCTTCCATGTTGTTTTGAGTGACAGTATATTATTTTTATTGCTGAGTAATATTCCATTGTATGGATACACAATGATTTGTTTAACCTTTCATCTGTTGATGGACATTAAGGTAGTTTCCAGTATTTGGCTATTATGAATGAATCTGCCATGGACATTCATGTGAAAGTCTTTTTATGGACATATTTTCATTTTCCCACTTAAATATCTAGTTATGGAATTACTGGATTGTATAGTATGCATAACTTTACTTCTGCAGAATGTACCAACATTTTTCCAAAGTGATTATAATATTTTACATTCTCATAATAGGACTTGAGAATTCCAGTTGGGCCATATCCTTGTCAATACTTAGTATTGTCAATATTTTTAATTTTGTCATTCTAGTGGGTATGTAGTGGTATCTCCTTAAAATCTGAATTTAAATTTCCGTGTAACAAATGTTGTTAAGGATATTTTCTTGTACTTATTTGTCATCTTATTTTTCAAAGTGTCTTTCAAATCTTCTATCAATTTTTAAATTGATTAGTTTTTCTATTATTGAGTTATGTAAGAGGTTTTTTTAATATATTCTAGATAAAAGTCCTGTGTCAGATTTATATCTTTACATATTTTCTCACATTTTGTGAATTGCATTTTCTTGTTTGTTACTGCTTTCTAAAGAGAACTTTTTTTCCATTTTGAAAAAGTACAATTTACTGATTATTTTCCTTTTATAATGTGTGATTTTGCACCCTATTTAATAAATCTTACCCAAATTCCAAAGTCATTAGGATTTTCTTCTATATTTTTACTCTAGAAGTTTTTAGTTTTAATAACTACATTTTGGTCTATTGGTGGTAATTTTTGTATATGGGTAAAGGTGAGAGCCAAGGATTATTATTATTTTTGTGGCATATGTATATTCAATAGTTACAACACAATTTATTACAAACATTATCTTTTCTCCATTTAATTTCCTGGGACCTTTGCCAAATATTGGAATATTTGAATGGCTCTATTTCTGGAATCTCTATTGTGTACCATTGACATATGTATTCATTTTTTAAAATAACATATTAAATACTTGCTTGATGGTGGTAACTTTAAAATAAATCTTAAAGTCAAATAATGATGGTCTTCCACATTTTTTTCTTTTTCAATTTTTTTTTGGTGATTTTAGGTCTGTTGCATTTTCATACTAATTTTAAAATGGGCCCATTTATTTCTATGGAAAGCAATCTGGATTTTGACTATTATTGCATTGAATCTATAGTTCAATTAGGGGAAGAATCGACATCTTAACAATATTGTGTTTCTGAATCCACAAATGGGATATGTCTTTCCACTTTTTAACTCTATTATACTTTAATTTCTCTCTGCAATGTTTGTAGTTTCCAGTGTACAGATCTTGTGCATCTTTTGGCAAATATGTCTGTAATTATTTTATACTTTTTGATGTTATGTTTTACATTTGAATTTAAATTTTACATTTTTTTCTAGAATATAGAAACCCAATTGATTTTTATATATTGTATTGGTTTCTTCAGAGAAACAGAAACAAAAGGACATATATTAGGAGATTTATTATGAGAAATGGCTAACTTGATTATGAAAGTTGAAGATGCCCTACCATTTGCCATCTGCAAGCTGGAGAACCAGGAAATCCTCTGGTGGGGTAATGCTGGAACTGAGCATGGTGGAGCCACTACTGTAAGTTCCAGAGTCCAAACGTCAGAGAACCAGGAGCTCTAGAAGAGAGAGACAATTCACTCTTCCTCTGCTTTTTTGTTCTATTCAGGTCTTTAAGGGTTTGGATGATGCCTGCCCACACTGGTGAGGGAGGATCTTCTTTACTCAGTCTACTGATTCAAATGACAATCTCTTCTAGAAACAACCTCACAAACACAACCAGAAATAATGCCTTATCAGCTGTCTTGGCATCACTTAGTCCAGTCAAGTTGACCCTTAAAATTAACCATCACAATATTGACTTTGCATTCTGCAAACTTACAAAACTTACTTGCTAGTTTTAGTAGCTTTTTTAGTAGATTCCTTAGAATTTTCTAAAGGTAGGATCATATTGTCTGTGAATAAAGAGTGTTTTAATTTTTCCTTTCCATTCTCTATAGGTCTGTGACTATTGTGGGTAGCACATTAGTTTCTATCTGGCTAAAATTATTGGTCCAAGAATTGATGCGTATCTTTAATTTAGCCATTCAGTATTATCTGATAAGATTTTACTATCAGAAAATGAGTAGGAAAATCTCTCTTTCAGCTCTGGAGGCTGCAAGAATCTAAATCCACATTTCCTTTGGTCATAAGTCCAGTTTGAAGAACAGAGATGAGAGTCGGAGAGAGAGCATCCTGATGGCATTTGAGTTTCTGGTTCTAGCTCATTCCACCTCAAGCTGCTCTATCATTTCAGTACAGAAATTTATATCAATATATCCCTCCTTCTTTTAGTTTTTGCTTAACTTAGTTTGAATTGAGTTTATAATATTTGCAAGTGAAATGATCTTGTTAATACAATTTCAATGAATTATGGGGTTTATAACATGTAGAATTAATATGAATGCCAAAAATAGCACAAAAGCTGGGAGAGAGGAAATAGAAGTATATTGATTGACAGCTTCAAAGGTAACTGCATGTTTGGAAGTAGGTAACTGTCACCCATTATAAGGGGATTTTGTAACAGATGAATCTAAATATAACCACAGATATATTCCATATAGTTCTCATTACTAAGTAATTAAAAAATAAACAAAAAGTGTATAAATCAAAACTATATAGTTCATAAAAAGACCAATATAATGCAAACTCCATCAAGACATATTAAAAATGGAGACAGACGTGCTTGCACGTACACACACAATCAAGAAACATAAGGGGATATAATCTGCTCTGCATGGCAATTCTATGACAAAACACTTTTCTTTATCCTGATGAAATAATGACATTTTTTTTCCAGGCAAAAGCAATTTACTAAAAAGAAATCAATTAAAAGTAGAATATCTGGATAGTCTAATAAATATATATTAAATAGCTATTAATGAATTCCAGCAAAAATGTAACAAATGTAGATAATTTTAGAAAATCATTCTAGTTAACTTTCAAATAACATGCAATATAAATAGCATAAATTTTTTCTAGGCAAAATAAGAATTTATATATTAATTTTAGTTAATTAATCAATCAATTAATTAATTTCAATTAATTAATTTGAAGAAGATAAAATAGCTCTAATAAGATACCATTTACATGTGAACAAAGTGTTTTTATCCAAGGCCTTGCATCTCTTTTAGAGAGCTGATTTCTGAATTTGGCCCATCTGCACTGCACCTGATAGAATTCTTTGAAAGTTATTATATTTTGACTACTCTGGGCCTTAGTTTTTCAGTATTCATGGTTATTTTTTCATATTTTTATATTTCTTAGCTTATTTTAGAATTTTGGTGAGAAATAAAAGTGTGCCATTATGCTGCCATTATTCATTTATGAACCCTCATGCTTGTAAAATGATCGAATAAGGGAAAACTTATAGAATACTGAGATTATAAAGAAGGTAGGAAGTAATAATGAATTTATTTCTCTGACACATGCTTAGTTCCCATTTCAATGTCTGGTGTTGCAGTAGCCCAGATTCAACTTCAAATTCTCTATTGAGAGGACTTTACTAACTTTTCAGATGACCCATTTTATTTTGGAGTAGCTCTAATCATAAGAAAGAAAGGAAAGAGAAAATATATTTTGAACACTGAGCATTGTTGTTTTCAGAGTATTTTTTTTTGGTGGGGGTGAGGGTATTTGGAATGCTGGGATTTGGCTCTGAGTATAGAGTCTATTGGACTATACTTTTTCCTCATGTGCTTTTTACGTATATTAATTTGAAGTCAGGGCACTGTGTCCTAAAGCAAGCAGGAATAGATTTACTGTTCCACAACAAAGCAGATCTGAAGAAATTTGGAGAAAAGGCAAAGAAATGAATGTATCCCAAGGTGTCTATAAAGAATTTCTGTTAAAGTTTGTGTGTGTGTGTAAATATCTAACTATATAATTGTTAATATATTGATGTGGCAAGATTCTTATTTCTGACTTTGATTCAATTGACAATATAGATAGAGGTGATCTTGGGAACCTCATTCATATACAGATGATCCTTGACTTAAGATACGGCACATAATTTCTTGAGCACATAATGGTGTTTATTGAAATTATGTGCCTCAATAAACCCATCTCGTAAGTTGAAAATATGAAAAATGCCTTAAATACCCTACTGAACATCGTAGCTTAGTGTAGCCTACCTTAGATGTGCATAGACAACTTACGTGGCCTACTGTTGGACAAAATCATCTAACACAAGGCCTATTTTAAAATAAAGTGTTGAATATCTCTTGTAATTTATTGAGAACTGTGCTGAAAGTGAAAAACAGAATGGTTATATGGGTACTGGAAGTAAAATTTTTACTGAATTGCTTTTACAAAAAAAAAAAAAAGAATTGCTTTCACACCATGGTAAATTCGAAAAATCGTAAGTCGAACCATTTTAAGTTGGGCACCATCTGTATTCTCGCTGTAAAGTGAGAACGTTAACATTATTTGTGGCAGGATTAGTAAAGAATATTAATGTTGTTAATGTTCTGTATGTTGTTAAATTGCAAGAAATTTCTATTTGGAATAAAAAATTGAAGACAAGTCATTCATTATGCAAATTGACAGTAACAATAGTACTTCATATATATTCATGAATAGTAATCACTCAATTGTGGTTAAATTTCCTCAAACTCAGCTTTTCATCCTGACATTCTGTTTTAAAATGGGGCAACATTTTTTTTCTTTTAAATTTCTCTTGCATGGATAACTTCAAAGCAACTAGTCTATAATTATCCATTCACAAACAATAGCTAATTGATTTTTGTAATTTTCTACTCTATCATCCACCTGCAGTGACAGTTAAGCACATATCAAGAAATTATGTGCTCACTTCTGCTGTAGTGATTTCATTTCACCTTTGGAAATGTTGGTTAGAATTTTGGTTTGAGAGTTGGACTCCTAAGAGTTTGCTTTTAAGCTAAGATGCTAGTAAAAAGGGGACAAATTAATGCAACATGATCTCATATCTTGAGATAAAACAACATATGTTTGGATACAGTAAATACTGTAATGTTAAAATATATACCTTAATTTGTTAAAAGACAAAATATTGTATTGATTTTCACAGAGTATACCTAAAAATTCTTAGTTTAATACATTTGAAAATAAAGAGGTTGGGTGAGCATTTCCGTGGGTTAACTGAACAAGCTACAAAAATTTCTCTTGAGGCTGGAGGGGGAAGAGGTTCCAAAGACTTGGAAAATTAGTACTTGGTAATTTAAACACTAACGGGTAATTCTAGGAAAAGAGGTTTAAAAATGTCTTTTTGTGCTTTTACTGTGCCATCCAATACAGTAGCCACTTGACACATAGAACTATTTAAACTTCGATTTAAATCAAATTGAAAAAAAATAAATTCAGTTCCTCACATGCACTAGCCATGGTTAGTACTTTAGTAGTCACATGTGGCCAGTGACTGTGCAATTGTCAGCACAGAGAAAACTGCCATTGTAGAAGTCCTATTAGACAGTCCTGTGGTAGACCTACAAATAGAGATTGTCCAACAATTGGGAATGTGGCTTTGAGGGTGAGGAGTAGGATAATATATAAAATTATTGATTTTGTCATCACCTATAGAAATATGAGAGTTGGAAGCCATGAAATAAATTTCTAAGAAAGCTAATGCACAATCCTTTTAGAACGTCTACCGCTAGGGGCAGGAGTAGGAAGGTTGGACAGTAAAACAGAGAACATTTTCTTGCTGATTTCATCCAGGTCTTGAGTGATTAGACCAGTACTTTTCACAGCACAGAGAAAACATCCTGGCATAACACACATTTTCAAAAATTGTGCAACGTGCAGTGCAATCTCACACAGAAGAGCAGAGACATTCCCCAAAGTAGCCAGATCTTAAAAATATCTTTCATTCTGAGACTATCACTAACTATAGTTAGGGAAAACTTGCTTCTCTTTTTTGCCATTACACTTTACAGCAAGCTGCATTTCAAGCACATTGAAGACTGTTCTTTTCTATGTAAATGAAAGACTTGTGGAAAATCCTTCTTTTGGGCAATTTTAAGGAACTTTTCTGTATCTGACAGAGAGTTTTAATTAAAAATTCAGATCTGTATTTTAAAATGAAATGTAATTATTTGTAACATTTGCTATTCCAAAGGCCAGATAAATTGAATTAGTATCTCTGTCAGTGGGGCATTCTGTTCCACAATTTGTCTCAAGATATTTATGTCTGTCTTCCTCTCCCCGAGGCTGTAGGACCGTCATATCTTCAACATTGCTTGAGGATGCCACATCAGAAGTTCCTGTCTACATCTTCAATGATATTTTATATTATCAGACTTTTAAATTTTTATTAGTGTAAAGTGGGATCTTTTTAAAATTTGCATTTCCCTGAATATTAGGAGATTTGAATGTCTTTTCACATGATATTAGTCATTCAAGTTTGTTTTCTGTTAATTGATCCATTTTTTATTGAGTTTTTTTTCCTTTTTATTATTGTCAATTTATTTATTTTATTTATTTATTTTTATTTAAATTCTCCATTGGTGGTTTAATCATGTTTTAAAAGTTATTTCTTTGTCCACATCTTTTCTTTTAACCATGTTTATGGTGTCTTTCTATGGTGTCTTTCTATTTCATATTCACAATATGAATATGAAGTATACATATTATGGAGTCAAATTTATTAAACTTTACTTTTATGGTTTATATGTTTTGTACCTTTATAAATCCTTTCCTGCCCAAGGCCAATGATATATTCTCTGACATTTTCTCCTAAAGGATGTAAGATGTAAAAAATTCCTTTCATTTATATCTTTATTCTAAATTGAGTTTATATTTGTTTTAGTAGGAGGTAATTATTTTTTAAATATGAAGAACCAGTAGTTCAAAACAATTATTGAAGAGTTCATCATTTTAGTATCCTTCTGTGGAGCTACTTGTGGCATATTATCAAGTTTCCATATATGGACGGGTCTCTTTCTGAGCCTTATTGCTCTATTTCATTAGTCCCTTTGTCCCTGTACCAATACCACATTGTTTTAATTACTATTGTTTGATAGTCAATTTTCATATTTGATGCACAAAATTATATTGTTTGTCATCTTCAAAATTTTCATACTGTTGCTGGCCCAGGAAGCTAGTTAGCTTATTTCTGAGCCCAACAGTCTCTTTTGTTTATTATCACTTGCAACATTTCATCTGTCTTTATGGCAAATACTATAGATCAAATTCTGAACTTACTATGCAGTCTTGACCTTGTGAAGGACTTGATGGCTTCATTGATGGATTTTTCCATATATTTGGTCATATAACTGTGGTTATAAGGTGGTTACATTGAACAAATTTGCTCCCACTGTGTGCTTGGAAAAGAAAGGATGCAGACAATAGTAAATATTGAAAAGGAATGAATCATTAAAAGCTGTGCAGATAACCCAAATGTGTCTTCAATACATCTGTAATAATACTAGTATCATTGCAACTATAGTTTCAACAGTTTCCTCTTGATAGTTAGGGTCAAACATTCCAATCAATGTCATTACCCCTTTTCCAGAACCACGTGGCAATATCAGATTTTAACATTTTGAAAACATGTTCCTTGATTTAAGTCTCCTGCCCCCTGGGAACTTATATATGAAACTATCATAGTTCAGAATCATAGGGATGAGAAATACACGTTATAAAAGTAAGACATTTGTTGTAGGAGGCACGAGCTCCATCCTCACCTGTTGATTTGTTGGCTAATCTTAATGTGCAAGAGGAGGAACAGTCCCCTTTATCATGAACTGTATGGTATCTTTTAAGCCAGCTCCTAGCCTCATAATTTGGTATCTTACAGATTGTTTAGTGGGCATTTTGTTATATAAGGTCTTTGCTTTCAGCTGATAGAGTGCATGGTAGTTCTTTTCTTCTTCTTTGTTTTAAAAAGTCAATATGTGTTCCTACATTAGGAGAGATGATGTGAGGAATACTCAGATGTAGCCTAAGACATTCAGCTGGACAAGAGTAGCGTAATGGTATTTATTGAGTCATAAGAAGAATAGAAAATTATTCAAAATTGAGAATATTAATTTACGCTGGGGAAAATAACTCACTGTTTCTATTATCACCCTCTTCGTGACTAGCTGACCTGAAAAAGTGTGGAAGAATATCAGTGACTGCCAGTTGCATTTATTACTAAACAGAACATTTGGGTGGTTAATGTGATAACCAAGTTGGATTTGACTATAATATGGTATCCGTGTATAACCTCTCTTCATGCTCCTTTGCTTATTTTACAAGTAAATGGTAGACTTTGCGAGGATAGAGAAAAATGAAACTTTACGTTAACTAGATACAGAGAAAGAAAAACATCCACTCTTTTTCTTTATATAAAACAAACAACCTTCTACCTCTCTTTATTAGCCATTTAGCTGTTGTATTTTCCCCAAACTATATTTTAAATATTGGGGTTCTTCTAAGGTTGGTTAGAGCTTGTCCTCTTTTTAATGACTATTCTCTCCCTTCAGTGGATTCAAATGTATACTCATCTAGTCCAATCTTTCTTTCTTTCTTTGCTTCTTTCTTCTTTTTTATTTATACATAATAATTTTATATATTTATGGGGTATATGTGATATTTTGATACATGCGTACAGTGTGTAATGATCAAATCCTGGTATTTAGGATATTTATCGCCTCAAACATTTATCATTTATTTGTGTCAGTGTCATCCAAAAAACCACCAGGATGGCTAAATAGTAGAAAGGAGAGCTTTATTTGACATATTGATTTGCAAACTGGGAAGAGATGGTCTCTGGCATGGACGGAAGATGCCGTATCTTCAAAGAGGGAAAGGGCAGGTTGGGTTTTATGCCTCCGTAGGGGCTGTATCACACAATAAAGTCATACATATTCAGTAGATTTGGGGAAAAACTATACCTTTTTTTGAGGGGAATTGGGCACATGAGCAATGAGTAAACATACATCCCATGTTCACTTTGGGGTGGAGTTTTAGCAGTAAAATGAGGTGGAATTTGGCCCTTTATGTGAAAGTCAAGAGGTGAACTATAGGCCACAAAGATAATTTGTGCATAATCTCTATAAACTGGCTGAAACTGGCTTAAGGTCTGCAGTTGCTTATCAGGGAAGAATGTTTGTAAGGTCAGTCCTCTGTCCAATCAGAGTTGTAGTGGTCTGGGTTCTCAATCAGTGTTAGGAGGGATCTGATAATTTGCCTAATAATTCTTTTTGTTAGGGAGTTTAGCAAGAGTTGATTTTCCTTGTAGCTGTAGGAATTCCGAAAGTTGCTGTGCCGGCCAATCCCTGAACCCTCAGCCCATAAATAACTTCTGTTTCCTTGACTTTAGAGTTCATCTTCATTGATAAAAGGGCACCTATTTTGGCCTTTCATGTCACATTGGGAACATTTCAAATCTTCCTTTCTAGCTATTGTTAAATATACAATAAATTATTGTTAACTCTAGTCACGCTACTGTGCTATCGAACACTAGAAATTATACCTTCTATCTAATTCTATGTGTGTACCCATTAACAAGCCCTGGTAACCACTGTTCTACTCCCTACCTCCATCAGATCAACTTTATTAGCTCCCACATATAAGTGAGAACATGCAATATTTATTTTTCTGTACCTGGCTTATGTCATTTACTAAAATGACCTATAGTTCCATCTGTGTTGCTGCAAATGGCAGGATTTCATTCTTTTTAAAGACCATATTCCACTACATACATATACCACATTTTCTTTATTCATCCACTGATGGATACTTAGGTTGATTCCATATATTGGGTATTGTGAATAGTGCTGCAATAAACATGAAGGTGCAGATATTCCTTTGATATACTGATTTTTTTTCTTTTGGTTAAATACCCAGTAGTAGCTGGGTGCAGTGGTACATGCCTGTAGTCCCAGCTACTCAGGAGGCTGAGGCAGGAGGATCTCTTGAGATGAGGAGTTCAAGTCCAGCCTGGGCAACGTATTGAGGCCCCATCTCTAATTTGAATAGTATGGTGGTTCTATTTTTAGTTTTTTGAGGAACTTCCATACTTTTTTCTGTAATGGCTGTATTAATTTACATTCCCACCAACAGTGCATAAGTGTTCCCTTTTCTCCATATCTAGTTCAATCCTTATACTCATCTTTAAAGCTATATACCCAGGGTGGACACACATCTTGATTTGATAGGGAGATTTCTGTCTTCTCTAATTTAGCTTTTTTTTTTTGTTTTATTTTGGGGTGTTATTCATTTATAACAATGCATATTAATTCTATTGTTATTAAAGCAAGCTACATTTATTTCATAGACTTTGTATTTCTCACTTATGGCATAGTTTCATCTAGGAGTGTGAGAAAATGGTTCAGTAAAAGAGTTTTCTCCATTTGTTTTTACTAGTTACCAATTTTCTGCTGATATTCTCTGCAAGTACACAGAATATACCCATATTTTTATTTTCACTTACATTCTTGGAAATATTTTAATAACTTTTAAAGTCATTGTCTTCTAATTCTAATGTCTTCATATCTGAGTATGTTTGGATTGACTGGTTTTTATCTTAGTTGTATGTCATATTTTTCTACTTTTTTGCATGACTAGTAATTTTTGACATATGGTGAATATTGTAGATGCTACATTATTCATTTTCTGGACTGTGTTGATTTTCTTTGAAGACTGTTTAATTTTGTTCTTGGAGGCAAATACTTTTCTGGCAAATTAGCTTGACCTTGCCGAGGCTTAGTTGCTTCATGCTAGGCATTTTGATGGAGATATAAAGTAATTCTTATTTTAAAGCTAAAGAAGCTCTACTCCTTGGACCACATCTTTCTGGAGTCTCCACTTAGTGCCCAGGTGTTCATTAGGCTGTTTCCTTTCTGGAGGTTGGATCTCCAAAGCCTCCTAAGATCGTGCGGGCTCCAGAATCTTCATTAATCTCCCACCTCTTTATGGCTATACTTTGCAAGGTTTTGCAGAGTACTGCCCTGCACATTTTCAGCTTACTATTTGGCCAAATATTCAAGGGGTCTGCTATGCAAATTTGGGGAGTTCTTTCTTCAAGCAGCTGTTTTCTCTCTTTGTCTTTTTCTAAAAATTCCATCTACCTCAGCAATTCTGAACTCTGATCTCCTTTTCCTCTACCCAGTGAGAATGTTACTGTTTAGACTCTACTTCCTTATGCCCTAATTTGAAAAATACCAGAGGACAGAAAGATTGAATGAATAGGAAGATCATCTCATGTGTTTCCTTCTCTCAAGGATCAAAACTTCACATATTTCTTGACCAGTGTTTGAAAGAGTGGATCAATATAATTTTTCTAGCTTAACATTTGTTTTCAAAGAACAGTTAAGCTGGATACCCCATCCTTAATCTTGGCTGGAAACAGAAATAATCTGATGAATATTTGATTTCAGACTTTTTTTTGTTTTGGTTTGTTTTAGGATTTTCATATCATTCTTATTTAATGTTTCTATATCTTTTCTAAAATTTTCTTCTTTTTTTCCCAGCAGAAATGTTTAATCATTAAGCAATATGACTGATGCGCTTAGGCATTTCCTTAACAAAGAAATTGAGACATGAAGAAGTTAAGTAGCATCACTTTTTGGTACCAGGTTCCCCGTGTGTCTCTGTGCCTCTCTCCTCTTCTTATAAGAACGCCAGCCATGCTGGACTGAAGGCCCACCCCCTCCAGCATGGCCTCGTCCTGACTTTCTAATTACGTAAGGACTCTATTTCCAATGTGGCCACGTTCTGAGGATCCAGGAAGGACGTGTGTTTGTGTTGTCCTGTACCCTTCAGCTGCTCTGGTCACTCACTCTTAATCATATACAGTTGTTGGACTCCATATACAGTTGTTGTATTGAAAGCTAGATAATGACGCTCTAAAGCCAGCTCTTAATCCTTCTTTTGAGTAAGTGCTCATTTCGAAATCCAAAATTGATGATAATTTCTGTCTCTAGCAAAATAAATCATCCCAAACAACCAATCCCTTGCCAAACAAGAAATTTAAATTGTGTCACAATATGACCCAAATCATCCAAAACTTAAAGCATAATTTAATGCAATCAAGAAATTCACATTCAGATTAAATATATGCTCTACTTAATAAAGACCCAAAGGTTTGGAGAGGAATAATATGTACATTTTTTCACATACGAAAGCAATGTTCCACTTGCCCTGTTGACAGCTTTTGTTCTTTTAGTTCCATTTCCGGAAGCATTGATGGATTTGCGCATAATTATACTATATCTATGTTTTCTCTGGTGCACCTGTGGTCACAGGAGCACATTCACCAGAAGGCATTCCAGGATGCACCCTATGCCCATGGAAATAGTAAACTAATTGGCTCACGCTGGAATAATGACTGTATTACCTTGACATAAGAAAATAAATAATTCCATGGGGTACAAGGGTAGGTTTAGAGTCAAATCTTTACAGACACCGAAAAACGTCTGCAGAAAATTTTTACACAGATTGGTTCTTCCTCCTCCAACTCTGCTTCACTGCACATGCCCTTTCTGCCTCCCTCCCTCTCTCCCTCTGTATCTCTGTTTCTCTATCTCTGTCTCAGTTTCTCTCTCTCTCTTTCTCTCTCTCTCACACACACATACATAGGTGCACACACAAAAATTATGAAATATAAGACAAAGTCCTAACTTTTAGTTGTAAAGGTCACATCTTAGGCCACAAAAAAGATCTCAACAAACTTAAAAAAAATAGAAATTATACCATGTATCTTCTCAGACCACAGTGGAATAAAATTAGAAATTAATTCTAACAGAAACACTCATCTCTACACAAAAACATGGAAATTAAATGATCTGTTGCTGAATGACTATTGGGTCAAGGAGGAGATTCAGATGGAAATCAAAAGATTCTTCAAACTAAATCATAATGGGGACACAAGTTATCAAAATCTTTGGGATACAGCAAAAGCAGTCCTGAGAGGAAAACTCATCACCTTAAATGCCCGCATCCAAAAGACAGAAGGATCGCAAATAAACGAACTAATGAATTGTCTCAAGGAACTGGAAAAGGAAGAACAAACCAATCCTAACCCCAGCAGAGGAAAAGAAATAACCAAGACCAGAGCAGAACTAACTGAAATCGAGAACAAAATAACTATACAGAAGATTAATAAAACAAAAAGTCGGTTCTTTGAAAAGGTAAACAAAATAAACAGGCCTCTTGCTAGTTTGACCAGAAGCAGAAAGGAAAGGACTCTAATAAGCTCAATTAGAAATGAAAAAGGAGAGGTCACCACTGATATCACGGAAATACAAAACATCATCTTTGAATACTATAAAAATCTCTATGGCCAAAACAGGAAAACATGGAGGAAATGGACAAATTCTTAGAAACACACAACCTCCCTAGGCTCAATCAGAAAGAAATAGAATTCCTAAACAGACCAATATCAAGCACTGAAATTTAAGCAGCAATAAAAATATTCCAATAAAAAAAATCCTGGACAAGATGGGTTCACACCTGAATTCTACCACACCTACAAAGAAGAACTGGTACCTGTACTGCAGAAATTTTTCTAAAGTTTTCATTTGCTTTACCCACTAAATCCATCTTTTTCTGTACACCTTTAACATATTTGCTAGCATTATTTTACAATCTTTCTCTGATGATTGTAACATTTTTCATATCTGGTTTGTTCCTAAGGACTGTGTTTTTCTCTTGATTATAGGCTACATTTTTCTACTTATTTGCATGTCTAAGTATTTTTATTTAAATTTTATACTGTCCATTTTGCATGCTACCTTATACAGCCTCTGGATTCCATTTTCTTCCTTTTAAGAACGTTAAGTTTTAACTGGCAGGCACAATCACCTTGATCCTGAGGAGGCTTGTTTTAGATTTTGTTAGGACACTTTTAATTGTGTTTTTCCTTCAATTGTAGGGCATGACCCTTAGCCCTGAACTTTGTCCTTACTTTTACATAATGGCCATTATTGTAAATCCCTATTGAAATCTCCTTTCAAATGATATGATACAAATTTTAAACATTTTCTCTCCAGTACTAGGAATTTGTTAAAATATTCCAGCCTTCCATATATTGCTTCCTGCTGGGCTTCTTTTAATCTTATCTCCTGCATACAGAGTTGAAAAGGCAGCCGAGGCAGTCTGTATCTAAATGCAGAATGGAGCCTTCCCCTTTTGTGACTTTGTTCTTCCCATGATATTTTTTCCCTCTAGCAGTCTTCAGTACTGACCATAATTCTATATCTCAAGAAGACTGCTGCTTTTTACCATTTCTGATGTGCTACACAGAATCTGGGGTGCTCTCAGAGGAGAAAGTGTTTAAATGTGAATCTCACACAGGGTGTATCCCTGCTCTCAGTATCTTAGCAAGACTTATCATGTGTTTTCTACTCCTTAAAAAATTGTTTGTTATTTCACAGTTATTTTAAAGTTACAATGTTTGGAATGTGCACCATTCTCTCTAATATCCTCAGTGCCTAATATAGATGTTGGCTAGAGAAAATAATTAATGTTTATTGAATAAATTAACTAATGAAATATTTATATCATATAAAAATAACAACAATGGTGTGTTACCATGGGATAGGTTTTATATATCTTGGCCTGTATATTTTGTTTTAGTGAGTGATAGTTTGCAGTGAATTCTTATAATTTTGTGTTGCCCCAGCATCCATTTTGCATATATGTTTGACTTTATCATTCAAGAATCAAAGCTTTGCCACCCTTGACACAGTTTCCAGACCTCCACTTCTCCACAGTTCCTCAAGGAGGTCAATTCAGATATCTGCCTTGTACAACCACATCCTGGGTGACCACCTCCCTATGGAACAGCTACATACAACCTACTTGAGTCACCCCACTGACCCCACACCCAGCATGGGCTGCACAGATATACCACAGTGACCACCTATCAGTTATAGCCTAACTCCATGGAGCTTGTGCCTGCTGTAGTAAACCTACCAATTAGAACTCCCATGGGAAACCTTCTAGGGTAATATCCTGGAGCCTAGTAGTGTCTTTGGCCCTCAGGTCCCTTGCTCTCTTCTTTCTCTCTTGTCCCCTCTCTTCTGCTGGTTGAGTGTATGTGTCCCAGATGGCTCCTGCTTCCTGTTAGCCCACGCGAGGTGTGCTGCCCTCTTTTCTTTGGGATCTGTAAGTAATGTACTGCTTCTGTTATTTTATGTATTTCATTGAGTTGCCTCCTCTGTGTCTTACCTGGCTCACACGCCTGAATTTAACTCACCTCCTGGTGAGGGCTGTTCTAGAGAATGGCTAGGGCAAGACCCACAAGGGTATCTGCCAGTATAAACCAATTTCCTTTGAGAGGGACACCTGGTCACAGGTCAGACATTCATATCCACCAGGATAAAGAAGTATCCTGTGAAGGATATACTGTAAACATCCCATCAGATGTACAGCTAGAGTATATAGCCATTCTCCTGAGCGAGACCTCAAGACCAAATTGAGGAAATTACAACAGAGTTGAAAAACAAATATTGTTTTTACTGATGAGCTGACTTCCTAATGTCATAGTGTGATGTTGTCTCAATAAGATCACAATGGATTAAAGTCTGATGCTTGGCTTTACAGTTACAAAACTCAATTTTGTCACAGTACCTCAAGAGCATAGCATTTGGCAAACAACATGTCATAATCAAAGATACAAGGGAGTAATGCTTAAGCCCTAAGAGAGACAATTTAATAGTTTTCAAAGAAGGCTATGTTTTCATGTGACCAAAATATTCATAATCACAATGCAGGGAAGACTTACTGGTTTTAGAGTGCTTGGGAGAATAAGCAGCAATAAGATGCTTGGTTAAAAACTGAATTTGTGCAAAGGTATACAAAATACAATACCTTTAACAGATACTTCATCTAGATAATTCATGCATCAAATATGTTCTAAAGTCTTACTATGTACCAGTTACTATTATAATTGCTGAGCATAGTAAAATTGTGGTCAAATATAACTGTCGGCTCCATTTCCATATAGTGCAATCCTGTATGGAAAATGGTCCCGTGCCTATTTCCCTAAAAAGTGATGAATAAGTGAACACATTCTCATTGAGTTTCCATTTTTACATTTTAAGAAGCTCAGTCTACCCCTACTAATGCAGTTTTTCTTAGGACAAAGCACACTGTAGTTGATAGGATCAGATATCTTATGATAGTTAATTAGGTTGAGATATCTTACTATAGGTACATATCAGTCCTATGTCCCTCAGATTTTACTTAAATCACTTAGATTAGAGTTTGGGTATTTATTCAAAATTCACAGTCTATCCCATTTTGTGATGTCATGCATACATATAATTAGAAAAGTTTTTATATATGTATTTATATATATACATATATGTATATATATAAACATCCACACATATATGCAAATATATATTGCTAATTGTGAATATATATTATGTGTAAATATACATACATATGTATGTGCACATACACATAGTCTCAGAGGAGTAATTTTATTTTCAATTTTTCATGATATTAGAGTGAGCAAATGACACTATTCCTTCTTTAAGAAGATATTCTACTAATAAAATAGTCAAGTGAACAAAGAAGGAATGCAAGATATTTAAAGAGATAAACATCAAGAATATAGCAGGGAAATTATGACGGTGGTCACTTGTTTATCTGTTCACACATTTTTGGTAATTGGGTATTAAGTATCAGGCACTTTGTCACCTGACAAATCCTCATGACATTTTTTAAAACACCACATTACTTGATTTAGTATTAAAATTTAAAAATTTTAATTTTTAGTATTTTATTTTATTGATGTTGATTTTTATATTTTAACATTTACAGAAGGTAAAATTATTTCCCACTGAAAATCTGAGCAATACAGAGCACCGTGTTTGAATAATATGCGTGAGCTCTATTAATATATAGGCAAATATTTTCTAATTCTCTATTGTCTCTCCTTAGTTATAGCGTATGTCTAGAAAATATTTCAACTACACTATCATAGTGGGAGATGTCAAGTAAACAGACTATGAGTCTAGCATTCAGGAAAGAATTTCAGCTAAAGATATATAATTGAGAGTCTTCAACTATAAATGACATTCAAAGCCGTGACGTCAAATAAAATTTACAAGGGAGTGAGTTAGACAAAGAAGAGATTATGAGCAATGACTGGGTCTTGGGGCACTTCTACATTAAGAGTTTGGGGAAAAATGAAGACAGACCACGGCAACCAATGAAATAGGAGAAATAAAAAACAAGGACTAAATCAAGGAAGTATATGAAAATCTGTTGTTAGGTCATATAAAAAGAGGATCAAGTATAAATCATTGTAATTTGAAACATGCGTATAATTAGTGTTCTTAACTAGCACAGTTTGGAAGAGTGATGGGGGAGGAAGTCTGATTGGAATAGATTTAGGGGTAATTGGGAAGCGAGGAACTAGCCCCAGTGAATATAGAAAGCTCTACTCGTTTTGGTGCCAAATGGCGCTAAGAGATTAGGTGATGCCTATTGAGGAAGCGAGCTCAAACAAGGGTTTTTTTTGTTTGTTCATTTGTTTCTGATTTCTTTAACAAATGATAGAAATAACGGTCAGCTGATGGGAATGATCCAATAGTAAGATCATAAATGTTAGTATACAAGAGAGAAGGGATATTTGCTAAAGGATGTCCTTGTGTAGGTGAGAGCGAGTGGAACAGAATATGCAATTAGAGGGAGTAGTGTATGACTTTAGATCAAGGGTTCTTAATCTCTGTGTGTGTATATGTGTGTGTGTGTGTGTGTGTGTGTGTGTTTGCATAGTCCACAGACCCCATTGAAGCTCTATATACATCTATGGGACTCCTGTCAGGAATAATTCTAAATGCATAAAATGAGAAATATAAAAAAATGTATTGACACACAGTCATGAAAATATTTTTGGAAATTTGTAATATATAAATATATGCCCGTTATTAATTAGTTAAGTAAGATAAAACAACATAATATAGAAAAATTAAAATGTATTAGTTTAAAGACATAAATATGAAGGCTACTGTTGCTTAGCTTAAATGGTGGCTTTGATAACCTTGCTTGATAGTGAAAAAAGACACATTTCAAGGTACCTAACCATCTATAATATGATATGAAAATATTGATGATAAAGCCATAGTATCTGCTAATACAACCATGGTTTGCTACTTATATTCATAATTGAAGGAAATGCTATTTTTTGTTAGTGGTTAGTAAAAATAAAGATATAGATTTTGTTTTTTCCCCTTGCATCCAAGTTTATTGACTGTGTGATTCCTAGCCACAGAGACATCATTATCCCAGGTTAAAATTACTTTGGGTCATAGCATGAATTCTTAGTTCAGTTATACATGGTAAGAGGTAGAGAGTCTGAATAGGGTAAATGGATACCAATGTTTGTAGGTACACAGATGTGCTTCAGGGAGTCTTCTATTTTTTAAATTTTCTCAGTTAAAAAGGAGGCAATGTCCTCAAGATAGAAGATGGGGTGGAGGTGTTGGAAAAAGGAAGATAGAAAAAAAACTGTGGAATAGACGTTTCAGGTCTTTAAGAGTGAATGAAGTAGTGAAGCAGGATTAATTACCCAATTGACATTAGTTGCCATGAACTTAAAGTGGCCCACTCATTGTATTTATGTATTTATCTCCAGCCATGTTTATTTGCATTGTGCATGCACAAGACAGATGAAAATTTGTATGTAATTTGGGTTATACTTTTGCTAAGAGAAAACAATGAAGGCATAAATGAGTGAAGATGAGTATCAGGAGAGATTGTGATACAAATGTAATATTATAATTATTAGAAGTACATATAACTATCAAAATTATATATGATGATTATAAGACTATATAAAATACATAATGGTATATGACATATAATATTGACATACAATTTAATGGTATGTAATACATTATATAATGCTATATAATGATAATCTGTCATAAAATAATGATGTAATGATGATGATGATGGTACAGTGCTCTAGACATGATTGGTGTGCTGATGGCCAGCTGAATTGCTTTGTTTTGTTTTCTGTCCCTTTATAGTGATGAAGGCACATGTTGGTCTGTGAGTAATTTTGCTCTCCATTTGACTGAAACAAAGAGACCCATAACTTCCTGTGTAGCACCATTAACGCAGTACTAGACTGCTCTTTTGTTGTTATTTTACAATCCTTTTGGTGAAATTTACTAATATATGGAGGCATAGACGCACTGAATTTTATTTAAGAAAGCATATAGCCACAACATAGAATATTTCCTACATTTTTAGCTTTCCTTTTCCCCACTGTAATGGATCTTTGTCAAAAATACAAAATTTAGAAACCCTTTTTGTCAGTACCAAACTCATTAAGACCTTCCAACTTCTTCCTTCTCTCCCTCCTTCACAAGTTACCACTTCAAGCCAAAAACTCAAAATAGCCAGAGATGGTTCTGAAGACATCATGGTTTCTGTTTATCCGTGTGAATTTTACAAAATTATTTTGTATTAAGCAAAATAATTGTATTCTTTTCAAGTTTATTCTTAGCCAAAATTTTAAAAAATAAAACTTGGAGTGCTAAACCTTGGTTAAACATATAAGCTAATCAATTGTATACATGTATACATTATTATATGAATCTAGAAATGAAGCATATGTTTTGTAGCATATTGCGGCTTCTTGATAAGTCCCTGCTTATTTAGCGACTATACTGGAAGCTGGTGATTTTAGAAAGGAATTTAAAAATCACTCTTCTAGTATGTTACACTAATATGAAAATGGTATTTTTGGGCATTATAAATTTAGATTATAATATTCTAATTTTATCTCTTACGTGAAAATGCTTGTGGTATCAAGTGAAATGTTGGCAGATGACAGCAAAGGAAAAAATGTGAGTTTTTTAAAGAAGATCACAGTGGTTAAAATAATTACCTTTTAAAGGTTTTAGGTTTTGTTTTCCCAAGCATTAGTTTTTGTTTTCCCAAGTTTCTTTCCCAAGCATGGTGACAGAAAGTCAAAAATATGGTTAGGTACGTGGGACAAATTTCAAATAGACTCATGTAAATCCCATACAGATCAATTAATGGAATACTTGTATTTATACATTGAGATTAAATATTGAATTTGTACTCAGACCCAGAGGCCCATCAGCCACTATTTTAAATCACAGCAGCTGTATTTCACTAAATGAAACAGGATACTCTATGGCAAAATTTATTTAATTCTAATGGTTTTAGCATATTTTAAGGAAATGCATTGCACCAAATATGATATTTTAAAATACAGAATCACTATGTAAAATAACTTCCTATGTCTAAAATTATTCAGTACTGCACACATGTTCTAGGTAATTCCATTATCCTAATTAACATCTAATCTTAATTTAATTGGTATGTTTTCTCTTGTTACAGTTCATTTGTTATTTAAAAAAAATATTTACTGTGAACCCACAATGTGTCAGACTGTACTAAGCATTCATGGAAATTATAATTCAGTGAGGAAGTAAAAAATATTAAAATAAGCAAAAAGATGAATACATAATTTCCAATGGTGAATAGTACTGGAAGAGAAAAGCAAAGACAGCAGGCAAAAATATCCAAGAGCTATCTTGATTACAAAACTAAAAGGGAGTAGGTTAAAAGTGAGAAAGGTAGAAGACAGATATCTGGGCAATGGAAGGTTTTTGTGTTTCATACTGAGTGGTTGGAAGTCATCAAAGGGTTAGAAGGCTGCAGCAATACCTTCTTGGTGAAATCTGAAGTCACCAAAGGGACTTAAAATAATTAAAACCAAACCCAGCAGAACTACTGATGAGATTGATTAAACTCACAGTACTATTATGCTGAGAGAGGAAAAGGCATTCTTGTTTCAGATCTGGAAGATGATTTAACTCAGTGTCTAATATTCTGCACAGTATGTCCTGCAGTTGTTCAAAAATTAAGAGATACATAAAGAAACAGTAAAAGCAAACTGATTGATAAAAGAAGGAATAGTCACCTGAAGCAAACCAGATATTACCCACACAGATTGGAACTTTCCACAGAGGGCAGTAAAATAAATATGCATAATATCCTAAAGGGTCTGGAAGGAAAAGTTGGTAACATGCAAAAGCAAAGTAAAGAGATTTAACTCATAAGCAAGTGGTGGAGATAAAATGAAATAATATAAATATTCCAAATAATCTAAATGAAGGGAAATAAAGAGGGAAAATCAAACAAAGAGTAGATGGAGGAAATAGAAGATTGCAAGGTGGTTTATACACAACCACATCAATCACTGCACTGTACTTAAGTGGTCTAAACATGCTAATTAAAAAGTAGAAATTGTTAGAGTGAATTAAAAGTGAGACCAAATCATATTCTGTCTACAAGAAACTCACATAAAATGTAAAGACACATACAAGTTAAGGGTAATGGTATGAAGAAAGATACGGCACTCAAACACTAAACACAAGAAAGCCGGATTGGCTGTATTAATTACAGATGAAGGAGACTTCAGGATTAGGAGTCAATGCAACAGGAAGTCATGACAATCCTAAAGGTGTATGCATTCATCAACGGAACCTCAAGATTCGTGAAGCAAGCATGATTGAATCAAAATGAGACTTTTTTTAAAATCCAAAACTATAGTTGGAGACTGACACTCTTCTTTTAGTAATTGATGGAACAAGTAGAGAAAAAACTAGGAAGTTTATAGAAGACCCAAAGAACACGAACTGTCAATTTGACCTACTTGAAGTACAGAATAATCTGTTCAATGAGGACAGAATCAGTCTGTTTTATTTTGTTGACTTATGGTATTATTTATTTCAATTTAGAGGGCTTTTTTTCTGGTTATGAAATCACTATATGTTAATTTTTTTTTAATTAGAAAAATATAAAAGCATATAAATAAAATTAAAATCCATTAATCTCTTTAAAAACATTACTATATTTTGGAATAAATACTTTTAGATATGAGATAATTATTGTTACTACAAAATTAAAATTGTACAATACATACTGCCATAAAGTTAGCTTTACCCACTTAACTTTTTCATATAATGCAAATGTATGGATGCATATGTAAGCAACGTAATTTATTTTGCTAGCTCTTTACATTTGAGCACTTAGGTAGTTTCTTTTTTGTTGTCCTTGCTATTTTTAATAATGAAAACTTCAAATATATGATAATATGATTATATTTTGTTTCAAATTCCTAGAAACAGCTATTTGAGTAAAATGTGGGACAACTGTTAAAATACTCTTGTCAATAACTAGATAAGTGTCAAATTATTTTCCCTAAAATTTGTTTCAATGTAGACTGACATTACCTTTTTCCTGAAAATTAATCAGTTTTAAAATAAGTCTTCTTTTAAAGATAATTGTAGATCTACACACAGTTGCAAGATACAACACAGAGAAGTGTCATGTACACTTTACCCAGCATCACCAAATGGTAACATACTGCATTCATACAATCAAGATAAAGAACATTTCCTTCACCACAAGTTTACCTGCTATTAATACAATTTTTTAAAATACTTGTAGCTCACATCACTTTTGTCTAAACAACTTCCACTCATCTGTCCTCCATTTCTAAAATTTTGTCACTTAAAGGATGCTATCATACAATATGTGCCCTTTCTGGATTGAATATTTCCCCCCAGCATAATTCTCTGGAGAGTCATCCAGGTTGTTGCATATATTAATAGCCTGTTATTTTGGGGGGGTGGGCTGAGTAATATTTCATGGGATGGATGTGTCAAAGTTTGTTTAACCATTAACCTATTGAAGGGCATCTAGATTGTTTCCAGTTTGGGGTGATTACAAATAAAGATATTATAACATTCACATAGAGTTCTTTCTGTGAACATAAGTTTTCATTATTCTGGGATAAATGCCCAGAATATAATTACTAGGTTTTATCATCAATTCAGGTTTAGTTTAAAACACTGCCAAACTGTTTTCCAGAGTGGCTGTACCATTTTACATTCCCACAAGCAACGTATGAGTAATTCAGTTTCTCTGCATATTTACCATTACTTGGTGGTGGTATTATTTTTTATTTTAGCCATTCTGGTAAGTGTGTTGCAATATTTCCTTGTGGTTTTAATTTGCATTTCCAAATGGCCTTTCATGTGCTTATTTGTCAACTGTACATCCTCTATGGTGAAATGTCTATTCAGTGCTTTTGCCCATTTTTAATTGTATGTATGTGTATATACATATATATATACATTTTACAGTTGAGTTTTGAATCTTTTAAAAATTCTAGATACTAGTCCTTTGTCATATATGTGGCAGATACATGGTTTGCACATACATTCTCCCAATGCATAGATTTTTAAAATTCTCTTTTTAGGATCTTTCACAGATCAGACATTTTTAATACTGATGATGACCAATTTATCAATTTTTCTTTTAATGCATGTCACTTTTGGTGTTAATTCTAAGAAATCTTTTCCTCCCTAGATCCTGAAGATTTTCTCCTGTTTTTTTATACCTAAAAGTCTCATAGTTCTATGTTTTATATTTAAGTCTGTGATGCTTTTTGACTTAGTTTTTGCATAAAATGTGACGTAGACCTAGGTTCAATGTTTTGCCTATAATCACTCTAACACTATTTGTTGAAAAGGCTGTCTTTCCCTCACTGAACTGCTTTTGCACTTTAGTCAAAAATCAGTTGGGCGTAATTGTGTGGATCTATTTCTAGATTCTCTATTCTATTCTGTTGATCTATGTGTCTTTTTCTCCCCTGCCAATACCACACGGTCTTGATGACTGTAGCTGCATAATAAATCTTGAAATCAGTTAGACTGATTCTTCCATCTTAATTCTTATATTTCAAAATTTTTCACCTATTATATTTCCCTTCTTCTTTCCTATAAGTTTTAGAATAAGTTGTTTATGTCTACAAAAAACCTTGCTGGAAATTTAATAATAATTGCATTAAAACTTCCTATTAATGTGGGGAAACTTGACATCTTTATCTGTTGAATCATCCAACAATTAACATAGTATGTCTCTCCGTTTATTTAGATCTTTTTTTATTTCTTTCATTACATTTTATAGTTTTTAGTACATGAGTCTTATACAGATTTCATTAGATTTACACCTCAGTATTTCCTTTTGTTTTTTTTGAATGGTTTTAAATGATATTGTCATTTCAATTTTAGTGTCCACATGTTCATTGCCGGAATATAGAAATCCAATTGATTTTTGTGTTCTTTTTCTCTATTCTGTGACCTTCCCAAAGTCATTATTAGTTTTATGAGTGACTTTTTAAAAATAGATTCCTTGGGATTTTATAGATAGACAGTCATGTCATCCGCTAATAGGGACGGTTTTGTTTCTTCCTTTCTGACACGTGTGCCTTTCTTTGCCTTGTTGCACTGGCTCAATATTCCAGTATTATGTTGAACAAGGAGGGTGAGAGTAGACATCGTTGCCTTGTTCTGGATCCTTGCGGAAAGCACTACGTCTTTCATCATTAAGTATAATGTCAGCAATAGGGATTTTTATAGATTCTTCAAGTTGAAGAAATTGTCCTCTATCCCTTTTTATTTGGGAGTTTTTGTAAAATGATTAATGTGTATTAGATTTTGTCAAGTACTTTTTTTTTGTCGATTGAAATGATCATTTTTTTTCTTATTTAGCCTGTTAATACAGTAAATTCCATTGATTTATTTTCAAATATTGAGCCAGACTTGTTCCTTATAATAGACTCCTCTTGATAAAGGCTCATCATTTCCTTTATGTAATGCCATATCTCTTTGATAATATTTTGTTAAGCATTTTGCATCTACGTCATGAGCAATATTTTTCTGGAGTTTTCTTTCCTTTTTTTTTTTTTTGGCACTGTTTTTGTCTGGCTTTGGAATCAGGGTAATAATACTAGCTTCACAAAATAAATTGGAAAGTGTTTTCTCCTCCTCCGTTTTCTGGAACAGATTGTGTAGAATAAGTGTTAATTCTTCCTTAAACTTTGGTAGAACTTCAGTGAAACTATCTGGGCCTGAAGATTACTCTTTTGGGAATTTTTAAGTTGTGAATTCATTTTTCTGAATAGTTCTACTATTCAAATTGTACTGGTTAAGTTATACTACTCAAATACTACTCAAATTATCTCTTTCATGTTGGGCAAGTTGTGGTAGTTTGTGATTTTTGAGGAACTGGACTATTTTATCTATGTTGTCAAATTTATGTGTGTAGAGTTGTTCTTAGCACTGTCTTATTATTTGAGTATTTACAGGGTCTTTGATAATATCCTGTTTCATTAACATGTCTTCTACTTGTGTCTCCTCTCTTTATTTCTTTGTCAGTATTGCTAGAATTTTGTCAAATTTGTTGATATTTTCAAAGAACTAGAATACATATTAAGTTGTACATAGAAAATTCACCAAGATATATCATATTCTATATCAGAACAGAAGCCTCAAAAAGTTTAAAATGTTTAAAATCAAGTATACTCTCTGACCACAACAGAATCAATAATAGATATTTGAGAAATACCAAAATGTAGAAATAAAAAACAGCATACCTCCCAATAACCAACCAGCCAAAGAAGAGAAACCCAAGTGAAACTAGGACATATTTTGGAGTGAATTAAAAATTAAAACTCTGTGGAGTGCAGCTACAGAAGTGAAGTGCTCGGGTGGAAATTCAAAGAAATGATACTTTTATTAGAAGATATAGAAGAGATGAAAGATTTCAACTAGACAATCTTAATTTATACTTTAAGAAGTTAGGAAAACGAGAGCAAATTAAACCTAAAGCTAGAAGGATAAGAGAAACATAAAGAACAAAGGTCAAGGAATCAAAGCCATCTGGAGCTCTGGTGCCGGGTGGGGCTTGTGGGGGAGAAGGGCATGCTCTGGGGACTGGATGCCATGTGCCCCAAAGTCGAGTGAGGGTTGGGGAGCAGAGCTGGGTGGCAGGCAGCTGTGCAGCAGGTGTGGATGGGCCAGGGTGCCCTCCTCATCCGAGCAGGGATCCAGGCTGAGGTGTCTGCACGAGCTGGTCCCTGGTGGGCACTGCCTTCAATGTCAAGCCCCAGGACCGCTGCTTGGACCTGTTCAGTCAGTGCTGGGGTTCTTATGGAGTTCCTGAGCTCAGTAACCCGGAATGATTTTATACAAGAAAGCGCCTGGAGAAACAAGGAATTGTGCCTGGAGCGTGTGTGTTCTACCCTGACTGGACCACACACTGTGCCCACCTTTGAGGATCTCTTTGATTCCTTCTTGGAGACTCGTGGATTTGACTGATTTTGTGAAAATTGCTCACCCTGAGCCAGTATTCACAGAGGCTGCAGAAGAAGCTTATAGAAATATGGCACCGTGATAGAAAAGTTGAACGCAAATATGGAATTATATCAAAGTTTGAGAAAATTACCAGCTGATAAAAAAAATCTTGTGGATTCTGTTGATCCAGAAACCAGGCAATTGGCTGAATTGTTTGTGTTTGATTTTAAAATCAGTAGAATCCATCTAGGCAAACAACAGCATAAAAGAGCAATAGACCTTAATGTTAAAGTCTTGGGTTTGAGTTGTACATATCTTAAATAATTAATCCTCCTAAGATTGATAATCATCTCTTACCAGGACACATTTACCATAAGTTTATACCTGACGGAGATCATGTAATAATTGATAGTCTACATGGGGAAACACTAGATGACTTGGTGTAAGAAACTCTTAATAAAATTTGTCTTTATCCCAATGCTGGTCAACTGGAGAATTGTTCAGCAATAGAGAGCTTCTGGAAAAAAGTTAGTGGGGGTATTTTACATTTTTCCACAGGGCTTTCCAAGAAATAATAGCTAAAGACATGTCATTCATTTCCTTGAGAAACTACCTGACAAACTTTCTGAAAGGACTATAGAAGATTTTGAGATGATAGGAGAGATAAAAATGAGTCTAAATCCTCAAAATTCTGAATTACTGCCTTGGATCTTCCTACTATAGTGATGTGATTCATGCAGAAAGGGACAGAGTAATATTGTGCCCAGTTTATATTGCCTGTTTTTCTGCCTTTGAGCATAGGTGGAAGGTCTGAATATTTTGTTTAGCAAACTATGAGTGATTTCGTTGTCTGCAGAGCAGCCTGAAAAAGGAGAGGTGTGGTGTGTAGATGGAAAACTAGCTGTGGTTTGTGAAGCCCAAAGATTGTTCGTATACATTTTCTGTGATTTTTTTTTCATCCAGTAGAGAAACCACAACAAGATTACAGTCCATGGAGGCAGATTAAAGGAAGGTAGAGACTCTTAACTCCAAGTCCTAGTTCTTATGCTGAATTGTCCCCATTCCTCTAGGAATTCACCAACTTTATTAACTCCTGAAATGATGGACAATCTCTCCCATGGAATGGGACATGCCATGCAATCTGTGCAGGGAAGTACTCAGTACCAACACATCAATGGGACCATTTGGCCCAGTGATATTGCTGAGGTTCCTTCTATTCTGATGAAGTACTTTGCAAATGATGATCAAGTGCTTAACTAATTAGTCAGCTATTATCAAACTGGACAACCACTGCCAATTGTCTCATTTTTGTGAATTTAAAAAAGTTTGTGCTGCAGTTGCTATGCAAGTTCAAGTCTTTTATGCCACTCTGAATCAAATCTTCCCTGGAAAGCATCCCCTGAGGAGGTCAACCACAGACATTCTCAAGGAAAAGCAGGAGAAATTTTATGGCTTCCCATACCTTACAAATGCTCCCTAGCAGCAGCAATTCAGGGACTTTGTGGGCTAATATTACTCTTGCCTAATATCCAGGGCAGTATATTCCATGGTTTGGAAGGTATGTTTTCTACAGGTTCTTTTTACCAGGTCTATAGTGAGTGCTCTCACAGGGAGATGCTGGCACATGGTGGTGGCAAAGAGCTCATGTTCATGGTTCCGTGAACTCCAAAGTGTTCTGTCGTTAAGTATATTTGAGAAATGTTATGTAAGTTTTGAAGGTTCACTGTGTATATCTGAAGGCCTACAATCACAAAACACATTTATCATTTCATATTATTAAATATATATAAAAAATCAAAACGTTTTTCCTACTCTCACATGCCACTGAGCTCACTCTGATACCAGATATGTGGGGGTTGTTTTCTTATGTACCCAGCAATTCTTCAGTGGATATTTACTGGGTGTCTTATAATTCAACTCAATTCTGATGCTATCTATCTGAAGATAGTTTCAGATCCCAGATGCTAAGGGCTCAATTCCACAAGACTGCTTCCCCTTCAGACACCAATTACAAATAGTAAGTTGTCACCTATAATTCTGACTGACTAGCTATAAATTGGGGTTCCCATGACCCCCTCCTTAAATATGATTAATTTGCTAGGACAGCTCACAGAACTTAGGAAAATACTTACTTCCATTTACCAGTTTGTTATAAAAGATACCAACAGATAAACAGCCATATGCAAGAGATGCACAGGACAAGGTATGTGAGAAAGGGCTTGGAACTTCCAGGCCCTTTGAGGCACTTCCACATGTTCAGCCATCTGGAAGATCACCAAACTCAGTCCTTTCGAGATTTTATAGAGGCTTCATTATCTAGGCATGTTTGATGAAATCATTGGCCATTTGTGATCAATTTAACATTCAGCCTCTCCCCCTCCCCTGGAGTTTACAGGGTGGGGCTTAGCATCTCAACTATTTAATCCTGCCTTGGTCTTTCAGGTGACCAGCTCCCATTCTGAAGCTATCTAGGGAGCCCAGCCACCAGTCATCTCATTAGCATAGAAAACACGCTCTTATCACTCTGGCGATCCCAAGGATTTTAGGAGCTGTATGCCAGGAAACAGGGACAAAGACCAAATATTTATTTCTCAATATCACATGTGTGTAATCCAATATTTCCCCCAGATTTTTGACTATGGAATGTAAGCCTTTTTTGGAATACTTATTGATGACATTTTTTCAGAACACTAGGAAATAAATGCTAAAAATATTCAGACAAAAATAATAAGCTTACATATAAAGGAAGAAAAATGAAGGTTATTGAAGATTGCAATTACACATATGAACTAAAGTAAAATTCTAAACTCCTTGCTGACTAAATGTACCCCCTCTTAGCCATGGGAACCCCAGAAAAACATTAAAACTGAGTTCCCAGACATAAAGAGAAGGGACGTCAGACACTACATGCCTCATTATACCCCCTTCCTTTGGAGATTAGATACTAAATTATTAACAGAACCTCAGGTCATGCAGAGCAAAGGTTAAATCACCTGCAGGACATCAATTTGCTTAACAGATCACTTGAGTCTGTCTATTGTGGCTTGTCTCTGATTAACAGACATCCTTATCTTAACTTAAAACATTCCTGGCCTTTAGACAAAGCTTTATTTCCTTAACCAATTACAAATTAAAGAATCTTTGAACCCACCTATAACCTGTAAACCCTCCCCCTACTCTACCCCCAATCAGCTTTGATATGTCCCTCCCTCTCGGGCCAAAGCAATGGACACTTTCTATGTATTGATTTATGATTTTTACCTGCAATTCCTGTCTCTCTAAAATGTATAAAACCAAACTGTAACCCAACTGCAGCAAGACCACTCGTTCTTTGAGACTTCTTGGGCATGAAACCCTGGGCCATGGTCACACATGTTTGGCTCAGAATAAACCTCTTTAAATTATTTTACAGAGTTTGGGTTTTTTTCTGTTAACATACATCACCATTAAAAACCAAAGGACAATGAAAACAATTTTGATGTAAAGGCAGAGGTGCAAAATGACAATATCAGATATAAGAGGGCAGGAAACATTCAGTTTTGTACTCTTTTTTAAACACTGCTTAAAAAATAAGTAATTTTGACCAAGAGTCAAAGCAAAAGAAGTCTCTAAAGAACTTTTAAGAATGCAGGGACTTCACTGCCTCTAATCATGATAACATCTAGGTAAATCACAATGGGAAATTATTTTATTATGAATGTTTTTCTGTATGTGGGGAATAAACCCATAAAAACACAAGCAATTCCTCTGGAAAAAAATCCCTTCTGAGGTTATGGTTTATAATCAGCTTCCAAAAATTCAAATTCAAAGTATTTATGAGTATGTAAACACTAAAAATAATCTATTATAATCTATTATAGAAAAATAACTGGAAGATAATGGATAAAATGTTAGTGGGTTGTTTAAAAAAAGTCAAAGAAATCAAGAACAGATAAATCAATGAAACCAAAAACTGGTTCTTTGAACAGAGCAATGGAACAGATAAAGCTTTAGCCAGACTGATCAAAAAAAGATAGAAATGACAAAAATTACATCAAGAACAAAGAAGGAAGAAGGAAACCTCACTACAAATCCTATACACATTACAAACGTAATAAAAGAATATTATGCCAAACTTTATGCCGATAAACTAGACAACTTAAATGAAATAGTCAAATTCCTTAAAATACCAAAGCTAACAAAGATCACAAATTTCAGTCTTGAAAAAATAAGCTACCTGAAGCAATGCCTATATCTATTTATATATCTTAATTTATATGTATTAATTAAGTATATATCACATAAAATCTCCACAAAGAAAACGCTAGGGTCAAATGGCTTCACTGGCAAAGTTTTCTGACCAATAGTTAAAGAAAAAATAATTCAAATTCTACACGATTCAAACAGAAACTTCCCATCTCAGTTTAGAAGGCCAGCATTTTTTCTATTATCCAAACCAGTCAAAATATTATGAGAGAAAAAAACCTCAAACCAATATCCCTCTTGAATAGACACAAAATTTTTTTAGAAATTATTAGCAAATCAAATCTGCTAGTATTCTCAAACAATGCTAAATTGTCACCATCTAGGGTTTTTTTCTCAGAAATCAGTGTCTCAATATTCAAAAATTCATCAGTGCAATTCACTATATCTACATGCAAACTGATTCCAAAATTTATATGCAAATGCAAAAGGACCTAGAATGACAAAAATAATTTTGAGAAAGAACTGAATATACAATTAATACAAAAAATATACTTAATTATATACTTAATAAAAAAGGGACAATAATCAAAATAACAAAGTTTTGGGGAAAGGGTAGCCATATAGATCAATGGAACAGAATAAAGAGTCCAGGTATAGAGCTCTATGGTATGGTCCAAAGTGGCAGGGCCAATAAATTGAGTAAAGAGAGTCTTTCAATAAGTGGAGCCAGACTAACTGGAGGCCCATATGCAGAATAACAATAATAATTTTTACTATTACCACACACTGTATAAGAATTAACTTGAAATAGGTTATAAACTTAAACGTAAGGGCTAAAACAATAACTCTTATACAAGGAAATATAAAAGAATATCTCTGTGATCTTGGCATTAGCAACTATGTCCTTTTCGTGCTTAAAAAACTCAAATCATAAAGGAAAAAATGATAAGTTGGACTTTATCAAAATCAAAATCTTCTGTTCTTTCAAAGATATTGTTAAGAAAATGAATAGGTAAACCACACACTGGGAGTCAATATTTGCAATCAAATATAACTTATAATGTATTTGTATCTGAAATATATAAAGAATACTTACTATTCACTAATGAAAGACAAAGAAACCAATTTTTAAAAAATGAGAAAAGATTTGGCCAGACATTTTATCAAATTAGATATGTAAATAGTCAATAAACATAGGAAAAGATTCTTAACCTTATTACCCATCAGACAAATGCAAATTAAAACTGCGATATTATGCCCATATATATTCAATAATATGGCAAAAAAATTACAACACTGTCATGACCAAGTCCTGGCAGGCATGTGGAGCTACATATATGTAGTATGTTGCTACAGGGAATGCAAAATTTTACAGACACTTTGGAAAATTCTTTGGTGGTTTCTCAGAAAGTGAGACATGAATTTACTATACTATCTAACAATGTCATCACTAGGTAAACAATGGAAAACTACTTGAAATAAAAAGTGAATTAACTGATAAATATAGCAACATGGATGAATCTCAAATGCCTAATGCTAAATGAAAGAAGCCAGAAGCAAAATGCTACATTATGTAGATTCCATTTATGTAACTTTCTGGAATAGGAAAATTTACAGCAATAGAAAACAGATTAGTGGTTGCTGGGTTTTGAAGGCAGACATTGATTGCTAAGTGTCATGAGAGAACCTCAGGAGCTTAGGGAAATATTCTATATCTTGATTATTTTGGCAGTTACATGCCTGTATATATTTATCCAAATTCATGGAACTGTAGGCTTTAACAGAGTGGATTTTATTGGGTGTAAGTTAAACCTCAACATACTTCACTTAAAAATCTATCTTTCAACTCCGCTTGTCTATTTTACAAAAGCAACCAACAAAACTAGAAGCCACTGTAAGTACTGCTGCCTTGAGTGTATTTGTTGATGGTATAGGGATTTGAGGGTAGGGGTAAAGGATCAGCAGAATGGATAAAAACTGTGAAATATATTGATTAATTGTTGCTTATTAACCCCAACAGAAGAAGCTTTGGGAACTTTTAATTAAAGTTATAAGCCAAGAACCTCTGTACTTTGCTAGATTGTAGCCCCCAATAATACAAGAACTGTCTTTTTTTATTACTGTTTTTGGATTTTTTAAAAAATTGTTCATCCTTTTTTGTATTCCTATGGATTAATAGAGTAGCACATGCTTAATAAATGTTTAGTAAATTAATGAAGAAATGCAAATGAATGTACTTAGGTGTAATAATTGTGGGATTAATCAAGATTGCTGGAAATGAATGTCTCAAGAGGCTGATATGGCTTACAAGAAAAAGTTGATTTGGGCACTTTAGTGACTGTATGTCAGTGCTGTAGTTTTCAATTGCTGAGATAGAGGGTAGCAGCAGTTCCACACTCCATAGAAGGCATTTTGCAAATATCTGAGGGCATTTTGGCTTGTAACAATGATTAAGGAATGCTGCTGACATTCAGTGGATGTGGGCCAGGTATGACGTTTTCCTACAGTGCCTGTGACAGTTCTGGACAATTAAATATCATCCCGTGTCTTACTTGATTTTAGAATATCATACAGGTGAATCATCTCTTTATAGTGATCTGAGCTCAGAAATACTCCATTTTAGATAAGCAGAAAAACTTTATGCATGGTTTAATACACTCTGACCTTTCCAAGAATGCATTTGATGTATTGAGAGAACAGTGTAAATGATTTCATTCAGAACTTTACTGAGAAATATTTACCACTTAGAAACATTTTTTAATGGTTGTGTATGCTAGGCATGTTGTCTGAGTCACGGATAAAATGTGCCTATATATAAGAATGCATTTGTAGTTATGGCATTTATAGTGCTACATTCTATAAGTGCTAACACGTGATTTTCTTGAAATGTATTTTACCTGATAGAAGTATAGCTACTCTTGCTCTTTTTTGGCTACCATTTGCATAGAATACCTTTTCCCATCCTTTAGTTTCAGTCTATGTGCATCTGTATGGGTGAAGTGTGTCTCTTGCAGACAACATATGGTTGGTGCTTGTTTTTTAATCCATTCATCCATTCTATGTCTTTTGATCAGAGAGTTTAGTCTGTTCACATTCAATATTGTCATTGAGAGGTAAGGACTTACTACTGCCATGTTGTTATTTGATTTCTGGCTGTTCTGTGGTTCTCTCTTTCTTTCTTCCTGTCTTCCTTTGTTAAAGGTAATTTTCTCTGGTAGTGTGTTTTAATTTCTTGCTTTTTATTTTTTGTGTATCTGTTGTAGGTTTTTTGATTTGAGGTTACTGTAAGGCTTGCATAAAACATTTTATAAACAATTATTTTAAGCATAGGACAACTCCGCTTACAAACAAACAAAAAAGCACAGAGAAGTCTAACATAAATTCTACACTTTAACACCACCCCCTGCCCCCCACTTTTTAACTTTTTGTTGTTTCCATCCATGTCTTTTTATACTATCTATCTTTCAAAAAGTTGTAGTTATTTTGGGTAGGTTTGTCTTTCAGGCTTCCTACTCAAGATATAAGTGTGGGTTAATGCCCCACAATTAAAGCAATAGAGAATTCTGTATTTGTGTCCTTACTGTTAATCAGTGAGTCGTATACCTTCAGATGATTTCTTGTTGTTCCTTAAAGTCCTTTGCTTTCACACTGAAGGACTCCTTTTAGCATTTCTTGTAGGACAGGTCTGGTGCTGATGAAATCCCTCAGCTTTTGCTTGTCTGGGAAAGTCTTTATTTTCTCCTTTATGTTTGAAAGATTTTTTTGTAGGATATAATGTTCTAGGGTTAAGGTTGTTTTTTTCCTTCAGTGCTCTGAATATGTCATACCACTCTCTCCAGGCCTGTGAGGTTTCCACTGACAAGTCTGCTGCCAGGCTATTGGAGCTCCATTTTGTGGTTTTTTTTTTTTTTCTGTTTTCTTGTTTCCCTTAGGATCTTTTCTTTATCTGTGACCTTTGGGAGCTTGATTATTAAATGCCTTGAGGTAGCCTTGTTTGGGCTAAATATGCTTGATGTTCTATGACATTCTTGTACCTGAATATTGATATCTTTCTCTAGGTTTGGGAAGTTCTCTGTTATTATTTCTTTCAATAAACTTTCTAGCCCAATGTCTTTCTCTATCTCCTCTTTAAGGCCAATAACTCTTACATTGGTGCTTTCAAGGCTATTTTCTGGATCTTGTAGGTGTGCTGCATTCTTTTTTATTCTTTTTATTTTTTCTCTTCTGACTGTATTTTCAAATAGTCTGTCTTCAAGCTCACTAATTCTCTCTTCTGCTTGGTCAATTCTGCTGTTGGGAGACTCTGATGCATTCCTCAGTTTGTCAATTGAATTCTTTTTTTTTTTTTAGAGTCTTCTTTTTTTTATTTCAGAATATTATGGGGGTACAACACTCTGGCTGTATATATTGCCCATGCACTGCCCGTGTCAGAGCTACAATCGTGGTCATCCCCCAAACTGTGCTCCCCGCATCCATTCAGTGAGAGTTTTCCCATCCCCTCCACCCCCCTCCCACCCGCCCGCCCCCTGATGAATATTATTGCCCTGTGTGATGTAAGTATTGATCGGTTAGTAGGTTAGTACCAATTTGATGGTGAGTACCAGTGGTGCTTGTTTTTCCATTCTTGTGACACTTTGCTTCGAAGAATGGGCTCTAGCTCCAACCAGGATAATACCAGATGTGTTAATTCACCATTGTTTTTTATTGCTGAGTAATACTCCATGGTGTACATTTACCACATTTTATTAATCAACTGGTGTATTGATGGGCACCTGGGTTGTTTCCACCTCTTTGCAATTGTGAATTGTGCTGCTATAAACATTCGCGAGCAGATGTCTTTATTATAGAATGTCTTTTTTTCCTTTGGGTAAATACCCAGTAGTGGGATTGCTGGGTCAAATGGTAATTCTACTTTTAATTCTTTGAGGTATCTCCATATTACTTTCCATAGAGGTTATACAAATTTTCAGTCCCACCAGCAGTGTATGAGTGCTCCTATCTGTGTCAATTGAATTCTTAAGCTCCAAAATTTCTACTTTTTTTGTCATTTCAATCTCTTTGTTAAATTTCTTTGATAGTGGAAGATATGTTGCCTTGTGATATGTTGCCTTGAAGTTCACTGAATTTCTTCAGGACAGCTATTTTGAATTTTTTAACTGAAAGGTCACCTATCTCTATTGCTCTGAGATTGGTCACTGGTACCTTATTTCGTTTGTTTGGTGAGGTCATGTCTTCCTGGATATTCTTGATGATTGTGGATGTTAGTCAATGTCTGGGAATTGAAGAGTTAGGTATTTGTTTTAATTTTTGCAGTCTTGGCTTGTTTGAACCTGTCCTTCTTGAGAAGGCTTTCCAAGGTATTCAAAGGGAATTGAGTGTTGTGGTCTAAGTCTTCGGTCACTGCAGCCATATCAGCACCGGGGGTGTCACGAGCCCAGTAATGACTCTTGCAGACTCCTGGTAGTACCACATTGGTGGACTTGAGTAAGACATAGGATAATTCCCTGGATTTCCAGGAAAAGTCTCTTACTCTTTTCCCTCACTCTGTGTGCTGAGCTGCTAAAAAGTTGGAGGAAGAGTGATGTGGGCACTCTCTCATGGCCACCAGCACCAGGTCACACCCAAAGCCAGCCCAGTCTCACCCAAAGCCAGTGGTGACTGTTGCCTGGCTACCTCTGAGGTTTATTCAAAGCCCAAGAGCCCTTAAGTCAACAGGTGGTGAATCCTGCCAGGACTGGGCCCTTTCTTTCCGGGGAGCATGTTTCCTTGTGGTTCATGATGGGTCCAGAAATGCCATCCAGGAATAAGGCCTGGAAACAGGATCTTCAGGAGTCTGCTTGGTACTTTATTTTACTGTGGCTGATCTGGTACCCAAGTTGCAAAACAAAGTCCTCTGAACTTTTCCCTTTCCTTTCCCCAAGTGGAAAAAGACTCCCTAAGCCACACTGCCTGTAGCTGGGAGAGGGGTGACATAGGCACTGGATTAGCTACCACTATTGGTGTCTCACTGGGTCATGTGCACCCCAGGTCCACTGGCTGTGACCCAGCACAGCCACAGGAATTGCCCAAGGACTGCAGCCTTTGTGGCCCAACAGCCTTATGAATTTAGTTGAGGCCCCAGGCTGCTTTTTGTCAGCCAGTGGCGAGTCTAGCTGGAACTCAGGTTTCGTGGCAGAGGATTTCCCTCTGGCTGGGGTGGTCTAAATGCTCCCTCCATGGGCACTGGCAGAATTCTGCCCTGTGCTGTGTTCCCCTGTGCCAGGGCAGTGTTGGGTTTCAATGCAAAGTCTCAATCACTTCACTCTCCCTCCCCCTGGGCACACAGATTTTCTCCACTCATGCTGGCACAGTACTGCCAGGGAAACGGGGGAAGAGGGTGGCATAGGCAATGCAAGACTATCTTTTCTGTCCTTTTCAGTGACTCTTTCCTTGATATAATGTTAAAACCAGGTAGTGTGATCACTCACCTGATTTTTGGTTCTTCTGAAGGTGTTCACTTGCATGGATGGTTGTTGAATTTGGTGATCAGGCAGAGTGATGATCGCTGGAGGTTTCTATTTAGCCATCTTGCTTTGCCTACATGTGATTTTCATTATAATTTCTTGTATGGTCTTATCCAGTATTTATATATGAAAACAAAATCCATTGCATAAATCATTTTTCTTCTTTTCTTCTTTATACTGCAGTTTGGGTATTATATTGATTTTCCTAAAATTATGTATTTATTTAGTTAGGTATATGTATATTATGTGTACATGTTATTTTGGTCTAAGGTGACATTAAACTTGATAATGTTGAGAACAACTTATATGTTAGCACTGAGTTTGTTAATATTTCTCTTCAGTGTATATGTATGGCACAATTCCAACCATCTTGTTTTTCTATTTTAGTTTTTAATTTAAAATGGTCTCAGTCCAGATCAAATACTTTATTTGTCATATTTAACTATAAAAATGGTAAAGATATGAAAAGTGCAACCTTTCCAAAGGAATTAAGTTATAAATAATTATGATTTATAATTCACGTGACCTTAAATATATCAGAATATTTTACGTCTAAAATTCAATACATTAGAAAAAGTCATTTCAGATATGATAATAACAAAGGAAAAGGATGGAAAAAAGATCTGGTATAGAGAAAATCAATTATATTAATAATCAACCTTGTAGAGATCGTGATGTTGAATAATAGATGAATACCTAAAGTAAAATTCAAACTTCTACTATGGAATATATGTCCTTCTTTGTCTTTTCTTTACCTTTCTAATCTTTTTTTTGCTATCCATTTCTCCCATTAACTCCAAATCCAGAACATATTGCACCTTTTACTTTGTCATAAACAGATGCTCCTTGACTTTTGACGGGTTTATGACTTGGCAAACCCCTGGTAAGTTGAAAATAGCATAAATATAAAAGGCATTACTGACTTACATTGTTTCCTGGACGTAACCTCATCTTAAGTTGAGTAGTGTACTGAATGTGTATTGCTTTCCCACCATCATAAAGTTGAAACATCCTAAAGTTGAACCATCATTAATTTGGGGGCCATCTGTATTCCCAAATATGCTCTGTAGTTGGGTATGGTTCTAATTGCTAGGGATGTAGCAATGTACTAAATATACAAAAATTACTGATTTCATAGAAGATATATTTTAGTCAAAAAGAGAAAAGTAAAAAGATAAATCATTTTACAATATAATATCAGTGCTAGGACAATGATGATAGAAATGAATAAGGAGGAAAATAATGGAAGTGGTTGCTATTGTAGATAGAGGGTCAGGAAGTCCTTTCTGAAGTGGGGCTGTTGAACAGATACATAAATGAAAGGAACGGCAGGGTCATGTGGGTCTGCGGTGGCAGAGGGGTAGCAAGCTCAAAAGCCTTGAGACAGCAATGTGCTTGGAATTTGGAGAATCACCCAGAAGCTGGCGCCTTGAGCTCAGTGGGCATGAGAGAGATTAAAAAACACAACTGGGAGGGTATCAGTTTTCATAAGAACTTTGGAGAGCTTTGGGGATCTAACCCCTCAAGAGTTAAACGTGAGAAACAAGGAGTAAGAAGAAAATGAGACAGCTTGAAATAGTTCACAAGATAATATAAACTCTTTCCAGGGAGCCAGATAAAGTGAACTGTCCCATAAACACACCTACTCCAATTTCTCAAAAATTGAATGAAGACAGCATTAATCATTTAAGAGATTAAATCTTTGTTCTCTTAAGAAATTTTGATTCTGAAATCAGTAGTCGCACATGTACCCTTTAAAAATACAGATGAATGTTTTATTAGGCTTAGGCTGTCCATGAAAAAAGCCAATTATTTAAGGTTAATAGCAAGTTTTACAGTCATATGAGGTTCAATCAGCTGAGTTATGCCTAACATCAAATAAAAAATTCCGTTTTGAAAAAGAGATGAAATAATATTCTATTTTTCAAATCGTTAGGAAGAAATATTATATTTGATATACCATATGGGAAACATTGATTAGGTTTTTATTTATATATGTATTTTATATATGTATCTGTCTGAGTTCAGGTCAATTTCTTTCATATATTAAAAGGAAATTTTTTTGTTCATGTTACCTAGAGTATACCTTTTTAAATTAACAGTTAGGTAATGAAATGTCATGAATCACAGGTCATTTTATGGCTGTATTGTATTACATGATCAAACAATTAAACCCCTAAATGAGACAATAATGTCAATATTTCCAAAACCAAGTTCACTGTCTTTCCTAAAAAAAAAAAACAAACAAAAAAGGCTTTACTAATTGTCCTATGTAACTCATATTTTCTTGGGCCCAAAATCATGAGAAGATATATTATTTTAATCATAATAATAGCACTCAATGTTCTTCCTATCTTTGGATCTGAAAAATTTCTGGGTTACTTTCAAACTGTTCAGTTAATCCTCTAAGTTTTTCACACAAACTACCAAATGTAACCTGTTTTTTCTTTTTTTTCTATTAGTGATGTTTACACAGATCTCTGTTGCCTCTGAGGCAAAACTCTTCCTTATTCAACAGATTTCAACTGTCTGCATTAGAAAATATCTCCCATCCAAACCATGTGAAACTTTGTTCTAATTCAAAGTCTCTCTGTGTCTGTCAGGGCCCAATCAGTATCTTAAGGGTACCAGTGATTAGACCCTTTTCTTCCTGAAGCTTCGCCTGGTTTGTGGAAACTTGGCTGGTGGATTCTCCAAATATTATGTACTTTATTGTATACAAATGCAAACAATTCCTTATGTTGTTTAAACATGGACATTCCATTAAGCTTGTACACATCAATACTCTATTAGACTGAGTTTCTTATCACAAAAATCTTTAGTCTCCATACCTCTGAATGAGTCAAAATGATTGAAATATAGCCCCAAATTAGTCAACATTATTGAATCTCAAGCATCCATATCATCCTAAATTATGAATCTAAGAATCCATATCACTCACACAAACCCAGTGAGTGGTTTAGGGATGCCGATGTGATGAAATCCTGACCAGTGAGACATGAAGGTAAGTCTCATGAGAGTCTGGAAAAATTTTATTCATTCCTAAAATGATACAATGTAACAAATGGTCCCTTTTTTTCTGAATGTGTCATATGTTAATATAACTCCTGGAACTACTACAGCCATCTTTTGATCACTAGGAAACCCCCCCAACCCCTGCTGTGGCAGAGAGGAGAGTCAAAAGTGCCTATGGCAGTAATGAACAAGCTGGATATTGAATTTCAGAGCTATTACTCTTAGCTTTCCCAAAGCTATCATGAAATGGGAATGTATAATTCTACAAAATTAATGAGAGAAGCAAGTAATTTATCCCCTGAAGCTATTTTCATTCATTAATATTTACTGAAAAATAATTAATTGAGCATAAATCTATAATATAATAGTCTCAAAGACCCTGAGGTCTGGTAGAATGTGCATCATCAAGAAACTTAACAACTAAGAAACCAAGGATTTTGACAACTGAATGAAGATTGCATGTTTAAAGACATATCTAGTTAAGACTAAAAAAAATTACAATACTTAAATATATTTTTCTGCAAAGATAGAAAAGCTCTAAAATTTGCATGTAGCTGATTTATGTCTCTGTCTTCCATATTGATTTCTGAATTTTTTCAGAATTGGAATTCTGTTTTTATTATTTTTTTGTATTCATAGCAGCTTTCAATACCTGGCACATTGTAGGCATTAATAAATGTGTGCTGAATAAGGAGTGAATAAAATTCCTAGACATGAATTAGTAAAAAACAAAGCAAAATATAACTACTACAACTTAATTCAACATTTTCCTTGGAGATAAAAATGGATTGTTTCTATTTATTTATTATCAGTGGGCTTATGAGATCTGGACGAAATATAAACTATATTGCTTTTGAACTTTTGAAAAAGACATATGTTAATTTCATTATCAATTTTTTCCTAGAAATCCAACTAAAAATGAAGTGGTAGCTTTATTGTTTGCAACAAATTGTCATTTTATATTTTTCCTATATTTCCCTAGTATTATGTTTATTTAAAATCACATTACATTGTTAAAATTGATCATCCTAAATTTTTATTTCCAAAAAAGAGCTTATTATAAATTTAATAATATATATATTAATATCAATATTTTGTTTTTGCTCATCAATATATGATGAAGATATAGTTTTTTTGAATTTTGCAGACGATGGATATTTGTAAATTTAAATTAGCAAAAGTATAATTAGTAACCTCAGAGTCAGATGTCCCTCAGGAGTTAAATCAGATTTCTGTGGTAATATTCTACCTGGCATTTATGCAGAGATTTTTGGCATTGATGTAAAAATCTGCCATGGCAATCCAGACATTCTTCCTTTGTGTTCTCTGAGAATTGGCTCTGTTCTTATTTTCTGCCATCATCCCAGTGAGAAATTCAGAAAAATTGCCAGATGGCTCATCCTGTGCAGAACTCTGTGTCATCAGGAAGAATTTTGAAATAAAACAAGCCTTGGCAGCAACTAGTTAGCAGAATTCATCATTATTGTTGTTGTTTGAAGATCTATTATTCTGTTCTCAAGGAGAAAATGAAAGAGTTGGAAACCAATGTTTCCAAAGCATTACATACCATAGACTCATTTTATTTCATAGGAAACTTTACTAATTATCCTATGTGAAACAAGATTGGCCTTAGCACATACATGACAGAAATGTCCCATTGAAAACAAGAGAAGAAAAGCTTCAAATCATCTCTATTTTCAATACTTGATTTATTTGATTAATGAAGAGACTGAATCATCAGATAGTCTTACAACTGAATATTCACTGTGATTTTGAATTATGAGGTCCTTAAGATAGGGACTAAGTTTTTAATACATAACGATATATAATGATGTGACTAATTAATAGTACCATTTTGCTGAAAATTATAAAGGTAAAAACTTTCTCTAAAGTGCCTCATTCTTCAATGCTTATAGAAAAAATTCCACAATTCCTAGTTTAGCATTTCTGGTCCCAGTTTAAAAAATCATCAATTTTTATACGATACATGCATGAATAATACGGAGGAGAAATAAGGGATAGGGTTTCAATAAATAAGCAAGCAGGTTTCTCGAGAAGAGAGAATGGTAATTGGAGAGAATACAGCTGAGAGAATATTCTTTTGATGAATTTTGAGTTTGTTTTTTCAACTCTCTGATAATTGTAAGGTACTACATAGCCTCCTGGCAAGAGAAGAATGTGGCTGCATTGCAAGTCAAATCTGCTTACGGCAGGTGAAATGCCAGGAAAAGGGAATAAAGTATAGAGGCTGAGAATTTGGAACCACATCTGTTAGAAATAGAGCGTGCACAATCTGGGGAACAAAGGAAAATCAGAGAGGAAATCTTGATATCCTAGAAACGCCCACTCCCACTGTCACGTGACACTGCACTCATCTTTTCTTCTTTCTGTGTCAAATTCCACTTGCTCGTTTCCTAAACCCAAGTGCCGTCTCTTTTAGGCCAACTCAAATTCCATGTTGACTTAAAGTCTTGGTTTTCATCCTGCCACTTTTTCCTAGTCATTCCTTGTTACATTTCCTAACTTTTCCTTTAGTGTCCCTAAGTATTGGTGTTCCTTGAGGGCATGTTTTCTACTCTCGTCTTTTTTTTTTTTTTAGATTAAAGACTCTTTTAGAATCTTTGAAGTCATTGCCATTTCCTCTTGTTTTCAGTTCCCACTTATATTCTGATTAATCCCAAATACAAATTTTCAACCAAGACCTCTCTTGATAGCAAGATACAAACCTGTTTATCTATCTGCCTGTTCTACACCCTCACTTTGATGTCTTACACAGGTCTTAGATGTAGAAAATGCCCCAGATGGATCTCATATTCTCTTGAACACTTGCCTCCAAACTTACATCTCTACCACCTGTTGTTTTTACTAGTGCTTCAAAGTTGTTGTTGACTATTATTTATCCTCCAGCCTAACTCAATCTATAATCAATCTCTTGGAACCTTTGATTCCAAATCTTAAACATTTACCACTCTATATCCCTACTTATATTAGCAGCATTCTAATACAAATTAATTTCTACTCTCATCTGGTTTACTGCAACAATCTTCTAATTTGATATCCTCTGAGTTTTCCCACCACCCGTAATTATTTTAATAGGCCACTTCATTTGGCTATCTACTGCTCTGTTAGGTCTCAGAGATAGAAGGTAAACTTATTTAGCTTCCTATGCCTCCTCGTATTATAGTAGGCCCTTCTAATTTATGCTTCCAAATAAACTAATATTCACCTTTTTTTAGCGTACCTGTCTCTTAGGATTACTAGTCTGTGTTTCCACCTGAATTATAGGGTTCATGAATGAAGAAATGTGGTAAGCAAAATAACAGCCCCCTGAACATTACTCATTGACACCCAATTTCCATGGTTTAGATGTTGAAATTTTTTTGACTTTGAGATGATGAGATTTAAACAAGATTTTGGGTGGGTGAATGCATTTTGCATGTGGGTAGATGTGAAATTGTAGAGGCCCAAGTGCAGATTGTGGTAGGTAGCATAACGGCTCCCATAGGGATGCCCAGGTCCTCTATCCCCTGAACCTATGAAAATGTTATACTAACTAACAAAAGGGATTTCACCAATGTAACTATGATTATGAACCTTAAGATATAAAGATTATCCCATATTATGCAGATGGACCCAATCCAATCTCATGAATCATCCAAACCTGAAGTTTTGATTCAAACCTAAGAATTTTCTCAGGTTTGATGCAAAAGTGATATGGCAGAAAGAGAAAACAGGGATAGTCCAAGTTTGAGAAGGACACAATGCCCAGTTAATGGCTCTGGGATGGAGCAGGCCATGTGCAAGGACCAAAGAGAAGCCTTTAGCAGATGAGGACAGCTCTAAGCTGACAGCCAGCAAGGAAATGGGGTCCTCAGTGCCACCACATCAAGGAAGTGAACATCCAACAACCTGAAAGATCTGAGAAACGGGTATACCAAGATGGAACACAGCCCTGTGGTCACCTTGGTTTATTATTTGTGCGACCTAGAGAAGAAAAACCAGTCCAGCCCACCTGAATTTTTCACCTGTGGAACTATAAGAGAATAAATTTGTGTTTTTTCAGGCCACTAAGTTTGTGGTACAGGTTGAGTATCTCTAACCTGAAAATCCAAAATTTGGAATGCTCCAAAATCCAAAACTTTTTGAGTGCTGACATGAGGCCACAAGTGGAAAATTCCATACTTGACCTCATGTACATATACTTTGTTTCATGCACAAAGTAATTTAAACTATTGTATAAAATTACCTGCAGGCTATATGTATAAGGTATATATGAAACATAAGTGAATTTTTAGTCTTGGGTCCCATCCCCAAGATATCTCATATGTATACACAAATATTCCAATATCCCAAAATATCTGAAATCCGAAACACTTCTGGTCCCAAGCATTTTGGATGAGGGATACTCCACCTATAATTTGCTATGTTGACAATAGAAAATTAACGTTTTTTGTTGTTGCTCTTGTTCAGAAATGATAAATACATATATTTTGAATAGGTGAAAGAATTAAGGAATGAAAGGCTTTGAAGCTAGTTTGTGCTCATGATCTACCAAATTTGCCTATGTGTCCAGAAACGTCAGGGAATACATATTCAATATTTATTGAAAATACAGCTGTCTTCATTTTATTGCACTTCACTTTATGGTGCATCACAGATATTGCATCTTTTACAATTTTAGGGTGTGTGTCAACCCTGTGTCCACCAGGTCTATCACTGCCATTTTCCCAACAGCATGTGCTCACTTCATGTCTCTGTGTTACATTTTGGTAATTCTCAAAATATTTCAATTTTTTCATTATTATTATATCTGTTATGGCGATCTGTGACCAAGGATTTCTAATGTTACTATTGTAATTGTTTTGGGGTGCCACCAACCACATCCATATATGACGAAGAACTTAACTGAGAAATGTGTGAGATCTGACTGCCCCAACCATTGGCTGTTCCCCTGTCTCTCTCCCTATTCTCTGGACTCCCTATTTCCTGAGACACAACAATATTGAAATTAGGCCAATTAATAACCCTACAATGGCCTGTAAGTGTTCAAGTGAAAGGACATTTGGCATATCTATCACTTTAAATCCAAAGCTAGAAATTAGCTTAATTTCTAGCTTCCTCACTTAATCAGGCTTAGTGAGGAAGGCACGTCAAAAGCTGAGATAGGCAAAAAGCTAGGCCTTATTTGCCAAATAGCTGAGTTGTGAATGCAAAGAAAAACTTCTTGAAGAAAATAAAAATGCTAACCCAGTGAACACACAATTGATCGGAAAGTAAAACAGCCTTATTGTAGATACGGAGAAAGTTTGAGTGCTCTGGATAGAAGATCATACCAGCCACAACATTCAACATTCCCTTAAGCCAAAACCTAATCCATAGCAAGGCCTGAACTTTCTTCAATTCTGTGAAGGCTAAGAGAGGTAAGGGAGTTGCAAAAGAAAGTTGGAAGCTAGCAGAGATTGGTTCATGAGCTTTAAGGACAGATGCCATCTCTATAACATAAAAGTGCTAGGTGAAGCAGCAAGCGCTGATGGAGAAACTACAAGTTATTCAGATCTAGCTAAGATAATTAATGAAGATGACTACACTAAATAACAGATTTTCAATGCAGATGAAACATGCTTATATTGGGAGAAGATGCCATCTAGGTCTTTCATAGCTAGAGGGAAGTCAATGCTTGGCTTCAAAGCTTCAGAGGACAGGCTGACTCCGTTTTCTAGTGGCTATTGCAGCTGGTGACTTTAAGTTAAAGCCAATACTCATTTACCATTTCAAAAATCCTAAGGCCCTTAAAAATTATGCTAAATCCACTCTGCCTGTGCTCTATAAATGGAAGAACAAAGTCTGGATGACAGCACATCTGTTTACAGCATGATTTACTGAATATTTTAAGCCAACTGCAGAGACCTACTGCTCAGAAAAAAAGATTCCTTTCAAAATATTACAGCTCACTGACCATGCACCTGGTCACCCAAGAGGTCTGATGGAGATGTACAAGGAGATGAATGTTGTTTTCATGCCTACTAACACAACATCCATTCTGCAGCCCATACATCAAGGAGAAATTTTGACTTTGATGTCTTATTATTGAAGAAATACATTTTGTAAAGCTATATAGCTGCCACAGACAGTGATTCTTCTGATAGATCTGTGCAAAGTAAATTGAAAATCTTCTGGAAAGGAGTCATCATTCTAGAGGCCATTAAGAACATTAGTGGCTCATGGGAGGAGGTAAAAATATCAACATTAACAGTAGTTTGAAAGAAGTTGATTCCAAACTTTGTGGATGACTTTGAGGGATTCAAGACTTCAGCAGAGGAAGTAACTACAGATGGGTTAGAAATAGAAAAATAACTAGAATTAGACGTGTAGTCTGAAGATGTGACTAAATTGGTGCAATCTTATGATAAAATTTTATTGAATGAGGAGTTGCTTCCCATAGATGAACAAAGAAGGTAGTTTCTTGAAATAGAATCTACTCTTGGTGAAGATGCTATGAACATTGTTGCAATGACAACAAAGATTTAGAATATTACATAAACTTGTAATGATAAAGCCATGGCAGGGTTTGAGAAGATTGACTTCAATTTTGAAAGAAGTTCTAATGTGGGTAAAATGCTATGAAACAGCATCACAGGCTACAGAGAAATCTTCCATGAAAGGAAGTGTCAATCAAGGTGGCAAACTTCATTGTCATTTTATTTTAAGAAATTTTCACTGCCAGTGACCACCGTCCTGATCAGTCAACAGCCGTCAACATAGGACAAGACCTTCCACCAGAAAAAAGATTATGACTCACTGAAGGCTCAGAGGATTGTTAGCATATTTTAGCAACAAAGTATCTTTTATTAATAATTAAAGTATGCATTTTTTAGACATAATGCTATAGCACACTTAATAGACCACAGGATAATGTAAACATAACTTTTATATGCACTGGGAAACCAAAAAAAATTCACGTGACTCACTTTGTTGTGTTATTCGCTTTATTGAGGTGGTCTGGAACTGAACTCACAATATCTCCGAAGTATGCCTGAGGATATTTTCCTGTGAATAATTTGATAAGCACAGGATGTAGTAATATTCTCATTTTGTAGAATGATAAACGGAGAGTTGTGAAACTTTTGAAAATGTTTTGATGTATAATGCAATGTATTTAATACAGAAATAAGATGATACTTCCATAGACACCAGATATTTTATATTTGTAATGATTTTTAAGTTAAAAAAGAACAAGAAAAACATTTGCGCAAATAGGGATTGGCCCATTTTTCTAATGCATTTAACTTAAATGTAAATAAGCCTGTTATGTATGAACCACCAACTCTGAGGTAGCCATATTTCTGTGTGTGAATAGACCAGAAAAAGAAATACGATTTTCATTATTTTCACATTATTTTGCTGTCATCAAATCTTTTAGCTTTACTCGAACTGTGGGAGAAATCACAACTGCTTGTTTAAATTTGACTTTCCTAATCACGTGTATTTGAGGAACTTTTTATCTGTTTAATATCCCCACTCAGTTGTAACCTGTTGTGTTTAGTTTCTATCTTGGCTTTTTTATTTTTTTAACTAGGTTCTTTATCTTCTTTTTAATTGTTCAAAAAAACACTTTGTTGCATTGATGATATATTTATTAACTAGTCTTTAATCTTAAGATTTTTTTGTAAAAAGGTTTTAATTTTAATGTAGTCAAATATATTAATATTAACACAGTATTTTATGTTTTTAGGGGTTTTTTTTTGCTAACTTCAATAAATACTTTCCTAATCTAAGACTACATATTATTCTCTTTACATATTATTTTAATAGTTTTGATCTGTGCTTCTCAAGATTTGGTCTTGGTTTTTCTAGAATTTTTTTTAATCGATTATGCACATTGCAGATCAAAATGTTTAGACAAACTTTAACGGAGGTATTAAAATGCAAGACACTTCTCTGGGTGGCCTTGGAAAGACCCTGTTGGCCTCACTTTCTTACTTGTAGTTTTCAAGAATAATTGTAGAATGTGCTGGGAATGCAACATGCTGAGACAGGGAAAGACTGGCTGGAACAGGCTGGGCTCTGTCTCAGTCTACACCCCACCCCCCAAACAGGATTTTATTCAACACTTTGGCCAAGTGCGTCATGATACCCTGGGGTATAAAACCCAAGGGGGCTGCTTTCTGGAGTTCCTCAGCTGCACGTAAGGCGTATGCAGTTTTACTGAGTCTTGGGAACCAGAATTCAATAAATCATAGGCTTCTGAGACCTCTTTGTAATAAACTGGCTTCATGTAACTTGTTTCGTATGAGTGTGTTCTGTCTCACCAGACATAGGCAAGTTGGTAACCAGTGCACAGTCAAACTGCCTCATATAAATAAATACACACAAGAAATAAAACAAACTGCTTAATATCAATTTGTGGAATATAGGCAAAAACAACATGGGCTTTAAGACTTTATTATGAGATGCATGAATATCAGCAATAAGATGCATATACTAGATACAAGAAAAAGGTGCCGGATTTACCAGACACAGTGCCCTAACAAGAATAGTATTATAAAAGCAAGAAACTCTGAGCATTTTAATATGCAAATGATGAATTTGACTTTGATTTTTTTTTTTTAGTTGTTGATCATTGATGAATGCCAAGAAAAAGTTACTATGGTCATTCGTCAAGGATGCATTAGAAACTTCTGATTGCTTTATATTCACATTAATAACTGCAGAAGAGTGATAAGAAAGGTCTTTATTCCTTTGTCCATCAAAAATAAGTATCGCATATTCCATCATGGGTTTTAAGCATCTCCTACTCTAATTATATATTTTTCTCCTCATCTCTCAATACTATGAAATATATCTTCTTTTGTCTGCCTGCATGTACATATATATGTGTATAATGTACGTGTATATGTGTGTAGACTATATTCTGGCATGTTATTTTCTAACAAAAAAGTATTTTAAGGTTGTGATTTTGTTTAAAGAGTCAAAGACTTTTCAACTTTTTTTTTTACTCTACTTTAGCAGTGTGTAAGATATTACAAGATCTTCCTTTAGAAATTAAAAATATTATTAATTTTCCTTCCAGCATGATGTGTTACTAATGAGAAATACGATGAAAATTTGTTCTTTTTCTTTTAAGGTAAAACTTAGAGTGTTTGGGATTTCCTTTTAAGATTGGAATTCAGAATTTCTCCAGGGTGTGGGTAGGTATTGTTATTATTATTTTCCATTTTGATTCATTCTCAGCAATTGACAGGTCTATAATAGCCTGAAGACTCATCAATTCTGCTCTTAGAAATGCTCTATTTCTTCCTCCCTCCTTCTCTGCCTTCCTCCCTTCTTTCCATTCCTGTTCTGTTCACTCCGGTCTCTTGTCACATTCTGGAATTCCAAGTAAAAGCAATTTGATTCTTCAGATATTTATTTTTGGTGTCTTAACTTTTAACTCATACTTTCTATCTTTTATTTCTTTGGTACTAATCCCTTGTTTCCATCTTCCAGTTTATTTATTCACTTTTCATATGTATCTCCCTTATTCACTGAGGTTTTGTTCATTTGTTTTGTTTTCTTTATTACAAATTGATTTTGAATTTCCAAAATCTCTAATTGGTTCTAATTGGTTCTGTTTCATAACATACAAATCTTTGTTATGTTAAGTTTATCATAAAAAAAGAAAAAAAAATTCTGTGAAATGTAAATAGTAAATACAGTTTAAAAAAAGAGTTTATGATGTACAAAATTACATAAAATTCCCCTCAACATAGTAATGTACTTAATTGTAAAGTTTTCTTTTAGCTTTATTGTTTTCTCAGATTTTTATTTTGTTTGAAAAGCTTTGTGTGACTATCTTTGAACATGAAATGTCTTGTTTGGGTGTTTGGTAATGCTTTAACCAGTTGGTATATCCTGCTACCATCTCAACGTACTGTGGGAAGGTAACTAAATAGTTTCTGCATATGATATGTATTCTGAGCACAGAGTTTGCAATTACCTGAGAAACTGGCCTGACTCAGTTCTGGACTGCCCACATTTGCAGTCCTTGGGGAGTCCCAAGGAGCAAAGAGAGGGGGCAGAGCACCCTAGTTACGCTGGAATATAACTGCTGGAGATTTCCACTGTTCACCCTTCCTCTGGCCTTTGGTTGCTCTATCTTCTCCCTCCCTGTAGGCTGATCTTGCATATGTTTATGCCTGGGCTTTGCTACTCCTTTGTTTCCCTATTGCTCTTGTCCTATCTCCTTTAGTATCTCAAATATACTAAAGTAATTTTTCAAGTATCAGATGGGCTTATGGCTTCATTTAAACCAGTGTTGTTTTGATGCATTTATTTATTTTTTCTATTTTAAAATATATTCTATACTTTTTCACTAATCTCTTATTGGGATGATACCTACATACACTAGAGCCTGTTTATTTTGCTCCAACAAATAATGCCAGATCATTTAGATATCCACAAAGAAAAAAAAAGAAAAGGAACCTTGACCCCTACTTCATACCATTCAGAAAAAAAAAATGAATTCAAGATGGACCATAGACGTAATTATGACAGATAAAATGAAAAAAACTTGTATGAGGTCACATAACAGATTTCTTTATTACTTTGGAATAAGCAAGATTTTCTGAAGTGGAATACAATAAAGTATAAATCATGAAAGAAATGACTGATAAATTGGACCACATAAAAATTAATAACTTCTATAAGTGAAAAGACATGATTAAGAGAGTAAAAGATAAGTCACAGTATAAGAGGTACTTGCAATACTTTTATCTGAAAAACAGAATTCTAGCACTAAATTAATTTTTAATAACATCCTTGCTTTCTATTATATTAGTATAATGTAAAATTACTAGAGCATGAAAAATACCGAATCACTGAACAACGGAGTAAATTTACTGAGCTGAACTTCCAAATCAAGTTAGTAGTCAAGCTGAAAATTTACTCTAACAAAATAAACCAAACATGGAAAAATGCTCAGAGTAATAGGACTTATGACTGCAAAAATTTTAAAAAGGTGAAATGTGATCAAATTAAGAAATGGCTAAATAAATAGTGGCCATTTATAGTGTAATAGATCATGTGTAGCCTTTGTAAATGATGCTTAGGAAGAATGCAAAGAACTAAAGGGAGCCTTTTAATTAAATATTTTTTTCAATGAAGAGATAAAATGAATCATATTCCAGTATATGGGATGGTTCCACCTTTTTGAAATATCTTAAGAAGACGTGGGAGAAAAATACAACAAAGTAAGAGTTTATTGTTAGCTAAATTAGTGGTAATAATTTTCTTTTCTCAATTTTTTCTTATTTTCTACTAAGTGATTATTATTTTTAGCTAAATTATAATATATAGTAAAAATTATGATGCAGTGTAGGTAAAATTCTAACTCTATGTTCTGAGACTTTATGTGGTCATTTTCTTAGACATTATTTCTTCTTAGCATTGACACATCTTGGGAGAAAATATGTGTATTTTGGGTGCAAATAATATAGTCAGATTTTTTAATTGGGAAAGAATATCTGGATATCTTCTAAGTATCATGACTGTATTCCATCTGTTTTATTTTCACTTTGATTTGCCAGAAGATTAAAAGAGAGAGGCCCAATACCATAAGGCTCTTGCAGGTTGCATATATTTTCAATATGAAATACTACACTCATGCAAAACTTGGTAGTTTGGGTAAACTTTTATGTTGCCTATGGATGGATAGATAAAAATAAATTGCTTCATACTCTAAGTACTCTTTTAAAAATTGGTTTGATAAATCCTGTATACATTATTTTGGAAGAATTTGGTAGATTTTCTTAGGATGCTCGTGGAACTTTATAACTAAAATTGACAGATCAGAATTCAAATTAAAGATGCTGATGATACTTCAGCTTGGAAATGAAATCCCTCATCATTTCCTTTTTCACATAAAATGGTTTTAAGGCATTAAATCATTTCTGCATTGGTTTCAACTGAAGTGTCAATACGATAGCTATTTATTCCCATATTGAACATGAGGGAGTTTGGTGTATGAAGAAATCACAGGGGAATATTTTAAGAATTGGACCTCTCAGCATGATAAAGGCTTTAAAAATGGATTAGAGTAGAAAGAGAGGGTGGTGATTCTGAAGAGGTTTTTTTGGGAAAGTGTTTGCCAGACTAAATCAGCCCACAAGAAAGGATGGCAGGAATATTAGCTCCTTCCTCTCATGCCAGCAAAAGCTTGGCTGGAAGACCTTCAAAGGTGTGTTCTTTGAAAGACACATGTAGTAGTAATTGACCTAGCCTGATAAAGTAGCCCAGGCAGAAAGGCAGGAGTGGCTACCTTTGTAGTCATCGCCAGACTCAGAGCTTACCGAGGCAAAGGAAGTGTGCTTTCTTTATGGCGTACATGGGAGGGGGAACAACATGGGATCATACTGATCCTTGCCTTTTAAGGTCTCCAAGAGGGACAGAAAGAATCCATCAGCAAAAAGCCAGAGGAGATTGTGATATTCCTAGTGATTATATGAGATGTTCCATATGAACATCCTGAATAGAAATGCATCCAGCTGAGCTAATGCAGGAAAGAGATTTCCAGGGATAAGATTGGCTGAAGAACTAAAAAGTGCTGCCTAAGAAAGTGAGCTTGAACATCTTCTCAGCCTTTTAGGAAAGTACAGGCTCAGGTAAGACATCTCTTATTCCTTTACCACTTTTGATCCCCACTCCCAAGCTTTACCAGACTCAAGAGGGCTCAGAAACTATGTAGCAAGCTGGGAATGTCTGGGAGAAATTCATGGTGAAGAAGCAAAGCAAAGAAGCCATGAGCTCTTTCTCTGAAATCAGGCAGCCACTAACAACAAGCTTTAGCAAGGGGAAGAGGAGAAAAGTCTTAATTTTGAGGTAAGAATTGATTTTTATTTTGACTGGGACACTTTTAATCCTTTAATGAACACAGTATTTGAAATTTAAATCAACTACAAGACTTTCTAATAGTTAAGAGGAACATGCAGTTTTGGGTGTTGAATCATATTCTTGCTTAAGCAGCATGCAGTTGAGACAGAATGGAGAGTTATTTTTTTTATTCTAGGACACTTGTATGAGGTACTAATTGAGAAAAGTGTACATAGTCAGACCTGGTATTTGAGGAAACCAGAGAAGGCTCTTCAACTTTAAGAAGCAACCCAGGCTTGGCACTGCCGTGGCAGAAGATGCTGACTGAATATTTCTTTTACCTGGCCTACCCCAGGGACTCACCTGAGCTTTTGTCATCAATCTCTTAGCCTCATCAGTTATTAGCTTGCTAATCTCCTTTGACATTTGACGTAGGTACACAGTTACCACCTTTAGCGAAAAGAACTTTTGAAAAACATTGTTTTAGAGAAAAAGAAGGCTTTCTTTGCCTCAAGTTGTCATGAAACCATAAAATGTTCTGCTAACATCCTTGACATGCTCATTGCCTTCTTACACAATTAAAAGTAACACATAATTGAACAACACAGAACCAAAACCCAAATGTGCGTGACACATTTGTTACCATTTACTGACTATGGAATATGTTTTTTCCATAATGTACACGTTCTTGTAAACTGTCAGAATATAGGACTTTCAGCAAAATGTCAGAAATGCTATACTATCCTTTTTATTTCTGTAAATATCTTGAGAGTGTTCAGGTATCTTTTTATTCAAAAACTAAGGTTATATTTTTTTTATTCACAATTCATGAAGTTTTAAAACTTTGTATTGCCATAGAAGATGAGAGATTATTAATAAGGCTTTGTAAAGGGATCAAATCATAATTCAGTCTATGAGGGAAAAAGGATATAAATTGTGAAATAGCAGTATGGCAAATTCCATTGGCTGGGACACATGTTTTCTAAGTTATAAATAAAGTTCTTTCATGGAAGAAAATTTAAGATAAGTTACATTATTTAAGAAAAATTCATGCATGCAAGACATGCTATCTACAGATGGCAGTTGAATATATTCAACATGATTGATATTTTATCACTCAGAAAGAATTATAGAATATCAGAATAATACATCTATTTAGATGAGTATTAAACTCTTATAAACTTGCTATTCTGTAGGAAAAATGAAACCCTTGTAGTGATTTGAAAACTTATTAAAAATCTCTTATGTGCTGAAAGGTAAATACTCTTTTTCTGAGTTGTGTTAGTGGCCCCGTGTAATAGTTTACTGGGGCTAGTGTAACAATATATCATAAACTTAGAGGCTCAAACAACAGAAATTTATTGTCTCACAGTTCTGGAGTCTGCAAGTCTGTGATCAAGGTGTCATCAGGGCCTCATTCCCTCTGAATGGGCTGGGAAATGCCCTGTTGCAGGCCTCTTTCAGGACTTCTAGTCATTCCATAGGTCCTGGCAGCATAACTCCAATCTTCACATGTCATTTTGTCTGTGTGCCGTTCTGTGCCCAAATTTTCCTCATCTTATAAAGTTACCAGTCATACTGGATTAAGGGCCCACCCTACTTCAGTATGACCTCATCTTGACTGAAATAATTATATCTGCAACAATGCTATTTCCATAGGTTCCCATTCTGAAGTATTTGGGGTTAGTACTTCAATATATGAATTTTGGGGGCACTCAATTTGAACCATTACACCTTGATATGAACAAGTAAGTAGAATGTCCCATGGTATTAATGATAGAATGCTATGCCTTTTCCTTGTCCAAAATCTAGACAATCTGAAATAAACTAAAGAATATTTCTTTATAAAACAATAGTTTTACATGGGGAAATCACCATCAAATTTAACTATATAGAGAGCATAACCTACTCCTGGGTGACTGAGTTATTTCCTATTGGAAAAGATTGTTCTCTATAGCAGAAAACTACAAAGGAGTCAAATCCAGATGTAGACAGATCTGCAAAGACTACTTCTTTAAAGCTTACACTGTTTAGAAAAATCCACTTGAGAGCAAGCAACAAAAATGAAAATAAAAAATTTCCACATACGTTTGCTATTGCTGTTACCCCAGAAATAATTCGAAGTTGAAAATAACTACATTTCTCAACATGTATCTTAAGTGAAACACAAAGCCATGCCAGATCTGCATTTTGGTCTTGCTACAAGGACTAACACTCAATTATTCTATAGAAAGGAGTTTCATCACTATATAGACAGCTGATACTCTGTATTTCTGGTGGCTGTCTTAGTTTTTTCTGACTAAGCTTATTGACTTACAACAAACATTTATTTCCTGTTCACACTACGTACACATGGGGATACATTAGCTACCATGCCACTGCCCTTCCATTACAGTCTCAAGCTGCAGAAAGAACCTCATTTCGGACTTGCTTCTGACATGGCAGAGGGAAAAGAGCAAGATGTAGTGGTAACAACTGACATCTCTTAAACTTTCTGGTCTGGATTGGCATACTGTATCTTACAGGCACATTGTAATTGGTCCAGGCAAGTGACATGGACAAGCAACATGGAAACAGGCAATGATGTATAAGCTTTTTATTTAAAAAAGAACAATAACATGAATTACCAATGAAGACTTTATTATAATCTGTAATGCTGTTTGTGTTAATTTTCTTTCAATGACCTTTCAATTTGATATTGAAAAAACCTCTTGCTTGACTTTGAGAAGATACAAAAAATTGAATTAGAATAAAATCTAATCTGGGAGTAACAAAATATATCAAGAAAAGTTAGAACTATATCTGACTTCAACAAATCAGAATTTATTGACTTTAGCAGAAGATATATTGCATAATAAAGTAATTCATAATGTAGAAGAAGCAGTATGATAGCATCCTTGTTAACTTAATGATCACCTCGCTACACATAACTTTGAAATTTCCCACTAATATTTTCTCATGGAAATGAGTTTTGTAAAAATCCAATTATCACTAAAGTACAGTAACATACACAATATTTTATGACAAACAAGAATATTATTGATAGAGAGATATTTGGATTTGATAAACTGCATCTCAAATTTGAATAAGTATATATTCAATCAATTTTGTGTGTATGTTAAAATGTATACTATTAAGTAATAAATCATTGTAAAGTGAATCTGTGCTACCTAGGGTTTATATCAGTACTTTAGGATGAAAGAGGAATTGACATTTGTTTAGTGCCTTCTGTTGGCTAGATACTGCACTATTTTCTTCTCAGAATGCCTCATTTAACTCTCATGTCAGCACTTTAAAGGAGCTATGCTCTCCATTTGACTAAGGAGGAAACTGCGGCTCAAAGGGGTTAAGTGGCCAAACAGCACATCTATTTTACTGGCATTTACTTTACACTAATTATACTAAATCGTGGAAGTGTAAGATACATAATGGGATTTAACTCTTAAAATCTAGGAGAAAAATGTTTTATGGTCTCACAAAGATAGGATCAGCGGTTAGCAGAACAAGCTTTCTCACTGGTGCAATGATAAGTGCTCTTCAACAATAATATTTAAAAGTGATAAATCAAGTAGTTGTGCATAATTAAGAACGCAAAGGTAAACCTTGAATATAAGTTATTGTTGACCTGAACTGGTGGTAAAATAAAGGATTGATAGGGGCAAAAGAGAATATAAACTAATGATGTGTTCCAAATTACAGGGGAAAAACAGATTCTAAACAGAGAAATGGTGAATACATATAAAATATAATATATAAGTGTACAATTTACCACTATAACAAATTATAAATCTTATTAAATATAAAGTTGATAAAAGAGAGACCTAAAGGTGATTTTATATTTTGATGCATACACACATATACATATATGCATACACACTTACAAACAGAATATAACTGAAAAATGATATAAAATAATATGACAGAACTAAAAGCAAATATATATTTTATCAGTAAATGTAATTAAAGTAAATAGTATTAAGTAACTATTACAGATTTTTAGTCAACTCTGTCTGCTGTAACAGAACACCAACCGGCTTAAACAACAAATATTTATTTTTCACAGTCTGGAGGCTGAGAAGGCCAAGATTAAGCTGCCAGCAAATTTTGTCCCTAGTGAGGGCTCTCTTCCTGGCTTGCAGATGGCCACCTTCTAGCTATATCCTCACATGGAAGAGAGAAGAAATCTGGTGTCTCTGACTCTAAGAAGAGGAAAACACCAATCCTATCATGAGGGCTGCACCATCATGACCTCATCTAAACCTAATCACCTTCCAAAGGCTCCACCTCCTAATACCATCATGTTTGGAGTTGAGCTTCAACATAAAAATTTGGGGGGAGACACAAACATTCAATATATAACACTTACCAACTAAAATATAAGATTCTCAGATTATGTCCACAAGCAAAACCAAACTCTGTTATGCACACCAAAAACACAACGTGATCGAGAAAGGCAAAAATTGTTGGTCAGACAATGGTAAATTAAGCAATAGTATATACGTATATAGAATGAGTTAGTAGCATAGTCACACCAAAATAGCTAAAATGGACATTTTATAATAATAAAGGGTTTGATTCATGAAAAGATATGACTATCAGAAATATATATTCACAAACAAATTAACAGAATTATTTATGCAACAGAAATTATGGGAAATACAAGGAGAAACTGACAAAAATAACACAAATTCTGAACTTTTTAAACCCCTTTCAGGCCAAGTTAAATCAAGTAGAGAAAATAAAATACTAAGACTATTGAAGACTCAAAGAGAAAACCAATGCAGTATAATGGATTTATATAGAACATTATTCTCATAACAGAAAATAAACCTTTGCTTCAAGATCCTGAGGAACATTATGCTATTAAAAATATAGTGGGCCACAAACAAACCTCAATAATTCCAAAAGTATAAATACCATAACAAATTTCTCTGATCATGATGGAATTATGATAAATAGAAAACAGGCTCTTCAACTTCAAAAATTAAAATATAGATTTGTAGTTCTTTCTTACATAATGTTTCAAGTCAAAAGGAATTTTAATGCATGTATTTTATAGACCTTGATCAGTCACTTTCTGCTGCTAAAGTTTCCACTATAGATGCAAAACAAAAATTTCGTTCAGCTGTGTCTGTCTGTGAGTGACAGCTGAGATTGCGTGTGACGATGTAGGAGAAAACTACAGGAAGAAACGTGGAGGAGAGAGACTTTTTACAACTTTGATATAACCTTGTAAACAGTGAAGAGCCTGTTTCACTCTCCAACAAAGAATCTAAAATTTGAGTTTATATAAGAAGTGTTGGAAAATTATTTTCCCTACACCTGTGCCAGATGATTGACTTCATTTCAGTTTTAAAAGCTTGAAGGTTAAAAATAATTCAATTAAAAGCAAGCCAGAGTGGAGAAAAATTTTAAGGAAATAATTCATGATACTGAAAACACTATATAGAAAAACTATGGGACACAGTTACAACAGTAGCTCAAGGAAAAGTCATTGCCTGAAATAGTAATTAACAAGAAAAAATAAAAATAGGTAAATTAAGAATTCAGCTCAAAAATTGAAAGAAAATATAAAAGTAAATCTAACAATACTAGAAGGAATAAATTAATAAAAACTAAAAATAGAAAAACTGTGGAATGAATAAGAATATTTTGTTTCTTAAAAAATCAGTAATATTAATAAATCACAGGCAAAATTATCAAGTAGTTGATAATAAGCAAGGTAAGAAATTTCAAGGTGTAAATAATCACAAAGATAAAGAAAATTTTAAAAATCAGGAGATTTATTTTCTTAATTCTGTTAAAATGTATTTTCTGTGAAAATATAGCTTACTAAAATTGAACATGAGAGATTTGACTTGAACATAGCAATTTTCATTGAAAAATAGGAAAAAAACCAAGGTCTTAAAGAACATTCTTCAAGGCAATCACCAAATAGGCTCACACACTTGACAAGTAAATATAGCAAAATCTTTTAAAGGCATAAAAGTACAATGTAACTTAAATGGTTTCAGACCATAGGAAAAGAAGGGACAGCTCCACAGTATTTTTGTCAAGCAATTATAGAAATTATACTGAGACTTACAAATATTTTACATACACAAAAACTAGAGTTCTGTGTCATTTATGAATATTGAAACAATAAGCTTAAATAAAATATGAGTAAATAGATTTCAGCAGCACATAAAATAAAAACAAAACACCCTAATGATTAATTTGTGTTAATCTGAGAATACCAGGATATTTTGATATTAGCTTATCTCTTAAGAGTGTTCATATCATAAGGAGAAAATTCCTACATTCATCTTTATAGATGCTACAAAGCACTTTTTAAAATAATAGTAATTCTTGATTTAAAAAATGCCTTCATTATAATAGGAATCAAGATTTATTTTCATGTATATCACAAAACCAGCATAGCTATCTGTGTGTGTGTTTACTACAAAACCCAGGATCATACTTGGGGTGGGGGGGACACTGGGAATAGTCCTATCAAAGTTCTAATAAACTCAGGAGCAAAACCAATGGTCCCTTTAACGTGTCATAATAGATATTAGACAATGCAATTACAATGTAATTATACAAGAGAAAGGAATAATATCAAAATATACAAGGTGAAGAAAAATATTCTACTTATAGATGATGATACTTCACATATGTAAAACTATGAAAGAATCAACTAAACTCCTATGAAATAACAGGATTCAGCAAGTACAGTGATGTAAAATCAATGTGTGAAAATCAATAGCCTTCATACATACAAACAACAACCAGTGAGATGATAATACTGGGAAAGATTACTTCACTTAAAATAGCAACATTAACAAAAAAATCCTAGGGATAAAATTTAAAGACTAATATCAAACTGATATGGGAAAAAACTAAAGCAGTCTTAAAGGACACAGACTAAGACTTGAACAATGGAAAGGCATCCTTTATTTTTGAATAGGAAGATTCAAAACAAGAAGTCATTTCTTTTAATTAATTTTTAAATTTAATGTGGTCTCCATAATAATACTTCAAAACCCTTTATTCTGGAATTATACAAACTCATTCTAAGATAAACAGGAGTATCTAGAAAAACTCAAATAATAATGTTAGAGCATACTCTAAAGCCATATAAATTAAAACAGTGAGGTACTGATAAATGAACACATAACCTTCTAAATTTGCAAAATAAAAAGTTTGAAATAAATCTACATTCATATGTAAATTTAGAGTGTAAAGATATTTGTGAGATAAAGACAAAATTTTTAATAAATGGTGTGGCAAATGGAAATATGAATGGTTCATAAATACACAATGAGCCTTGCTCATAATAAGAGAAAGGCCAATTAATACTAAATCAAATATTTCTCACCCCCCATAATGGGTAAAACACCAAAAGTGTGACAATATACTTTGTTGGTAAGACTATTAACAATGACCAAAATACCAAAGAAAAATGTCTCCCTTTGATTCAGTATTTTTATGTCTCTGAGTAGCACATATATGTGTATGTGTGTGTGTGTACATACACACACATATATATTTGCACACTTATAAAATATGCACACATAAAATATCCACAATTGTTCATTTAACCTTTTTTTAAAAAAATAACAAAATATTGAAAACAATTCTAGTTTCCGTTTGTATAGGAGATTGGTTAAATAAACTGTGGCATGCCCACAAAATGTAATATTGTCTAATTACTTAAAATAAATAATTTGGAAGGTCTATATGTGCTGATATGAATTATTTGAAGTGAAAAGTGAGATGTAGGCCTATATCTTTATCTAAATCCACATCCACATCCATATCTATGTTTATATATTTAGAAAAATTTGTGCATTAAAGGAAAAATAAGACTATAAACTCATATATACTTCTATTTCTAAACAATGTACAAGAAACTTCTCTAAGAGGAAAGAGAGGAGAGAGATTATGGCAGACGGGACAGTGATAGGAGCAAGATTTTACAATTTGTATTTTTTATATAATTTTTGATCTATGTACACACAATAAGCTCATCTGGGAGCCCACATGCAGGTCCTCTTCCAGACAGTTGCTTGTTACATTTGTTTGTAATACATCAGTTGTTCTAGCAAAGTGGGATGGCCAGTTTTTTGACTAGTAAGATTCCAAATGAATTTTAGGAGAGGGGCAAAGGAGGCTTCATTATTGTAGATCTGCTAAAAAGGTGACTTTGAAGTAAATGAAACATTTTATCTTTTGTTACTTGGTTTTCATTTTTTTCATGGAAAATCTTTACCTCTTCGAACTAATTAATTTCAATTACAGAGATTAGATCATTGCAAGAGAAGAAACAAACAAAAAGCTACCACATAATGATAAAAAAAGATAATTGGTAAATTATCAATTTAGAGAGTATATTAAACATTTTATGCACAAAAAAGGTATACAACTTTGCCAGGTATGAAATTGTATGTCAGAAATGTTCAAGATTTAAAATTCATATGAAGTTAAACATTTTGTATGTTTCATTATCTTCTTTGGATAAAACAATATACAGTAAATATAACCTATTAATGTGATATACGTATTTTCTTTCTTACAAATATATATCTCTGAAAAATATATGCTCAGATATAAAATAAATCAAGCACATTTTGGTTTCTAGTTGCTGATTTTTTTACTTCAACAAATAGCAGAAAGAAGAAAGTATTCTTTTTAACACTAATCATATAAATGTATAAGTGCCATGTTAAAATAGAATTGAACATATCTTTATCTCTATTGTTTTGAACTATTTGAAAATATCTATGAATGGTTTGTATATCTAGAGTTTGTATTGCATCTGAGCTTTTGAGCAAAGCCAATGCTAGCTTATTTAATTTAATATTCTTTAGCTGAGATGCTTTTTATACTTAATTTTCTAATTCTTTTCTAGTCTTCATATTGGTTTGTTGAATTGCAACATCGTGGGAGGTATAAGTCACATAGTGTTGGAATACGTTTCAACAAATTTTTAGGTATTATTTTATTTAAGACTTTTTTTCTCAAATTATTATCCATAGTTTTTACATTTATTAGCTAAGTAAGTAAATATGTCTTAATAACTTTGTGTAGGTGCAGAATTCCATACTGTACCTTTAGTTAGTTTACAATGTATTTGAAGTGAATAAAACACAATGTACTCAGTAATTCGGGTGTTATTCTTATTTGGTATACAAACCCAAGTGAAATTGTGACCCAATCTAAGGCATGGAGACTAAGCATGTATTACATACTAAAGATCGTAAGTGTTCTAGAAGTTTGAAGAATGGATTTGTCAATGAGACTGTGGTTAGTAAATAGGTTCAGGTGTGAGTGCAGGAAGAAATGGATATGGATTTTGGTGGCTGTCCTGCCATTTCTCCTGCTATTCATATAGAAACCTCCTCTTCTTAGGCCCCCCTCACCTACTAAAAGTCAGCCCAACCAGGTTTATCTGAAAATTATCCTTTAGCTTAAACAGAATACCTAGTAGGGTTAAATATATTTTACCATATAGCAATATCCAGCAACAGTAATCATGGATATTTAACTTGTATAAATAGTGATCAGGTATTGCAGTTTCCATAACTTTTAAATGCCACGTAATTCCCTCAAGCCTTATTCTTTGTTAGACTCATCCGTAAATTCATTTATAGTCATCTGTTACTTAATAATTATGCTTGCATTTCCCACCTTTCCTAAACTGTATACTATAGATTTGATGCTGTCCGCTATACCTGTCCTTGAAATGGCCAATCACATAACAACTGTTATATTTATCTGTAGTGGTCTAGCTTTCCATCAAAATCCATATCCATTTCTTCCTGCACTCATATCTGAACCATGTTTCCCAGTCTCCTTTGCAGTTCAGTGTGGCTACATCAGTGATTTTTAACCAATAATTTGTGAACAAAACTGAACTGTGTCACTCCCAGGTCTGTTCCTTAAATCCTTCCAGAACATGCTTCGCTGTCTCTTTCCCTCTTCACACCGACTGAGACAGGAGCAACTCACATGGGAGATACATGTTGAAGATATCAGAGTTCCAGTAAATTTGGGACTGTCCTGATCTGTTACATAATAAAGAAAAAAAGCTTCTATTATATTGGATTATTTTTATAGCCCAACATGTTTAGGTCTATACACATAATCCTTAATATTTTTGCAAATTTAGCTTCTTATCATACATAGTCAAGAAATAAATTTCCATTGTGTGGAACAACTACATATTTTAGCCTATGTTAAGGCAGTCTGTTCTATGTTAACAAATGTCCAAATAGACAAATACAAATATTGTTGCAAACAACTTTTGTTGTCTGTGTTCCTTGGTGACTCCTCCCAGGGTTTTCGAATTGTTTCACTAAACATTGAGTTCAATTACATTCTAGGATTTCCTATTCAATGGCAAATTCTAAAAACTAAAAACAACAGCTAGGATTTCTGATGATTCCCTGCCACCAGAGTCCTGACTTATTTTGGGACACACAAGCTCCAGTCTATAATTTAAAATTGAGCTACATAGAAAAAGGGCACAACATGCATCCTCCTATTGTTGGCATGAATCATACATAGCTGCATCATTTTAGGTTTGGTAGCTCTGTCATAGGCTCCCTGATTTAGCAAGTGGCTTCCAAAGTCAGCACCTTCCTGAACATAGCAGAGGCACTGCGGTTTTGTGGTTATAGTTTATTTATCTACAGCTTTCTAAGCGTGGTAGAAAAATCAGTTTCTTTGGAATCTGTATGGTGTGGTGGAGTTATAATCATTTTCTGAAGTTTAGCTTAGAACCTGTCTTTCAGCCCACCCTCTCTTTGTCTTAATCCCTTTTGCTCAATAAAGTGGATTCCCTTGTCTACAAATAAAAGCTGTCACCACTATAGTGACCTATATTTCCTAGACCCATTATCCAGCTCACTCTCTTCTATATTCTCCATCACTGTCTGAACAACTTTCTGTGCTTAATCTATTCCCAAAGTTTATTATTTTGATGTTAGTCATAGGAAATCACAGTAGAAACTGGGGGGAAATCAGGCAGAATTGGCTGAGAGGGGACAAATATAGATGTTGTCAATTAAGCCAGTTTACTGAATTCTCTTTGTTCTATTTTGTCCAGAATGTAAATCATACTTCAATACTTTGCATCTCTCTCCTATGCACTAACTTTTCTTTGTGAAGTTCATAACCTTAAGAACCAGTCAAATATGCTCTAGCTCTTCATTTCTCTCATTGAAATAGGGCCATTTGTTTTTTCCAAAAGGCAAATGGAGTTCAAAATTAGAGAAAATGTTTCAAAATTTAATATTTTTTGGAAACATAATCCAACTTCTCTTTGTTCTTTATTAACGTTTGGAAATTCAAGACTAAATTGTTTATAGAAAAATAAACTTCCAAAACTCAAATTTTTATTATACACATGTATATACATATATAATATCCTGAAGATATGCAATGCTGTCTTATTGACTTTTGTCTTTTTTTTTAAATTAAAAAATAGCACTTTGTTTCTGACACTAGTAACAGAGGGTTTTTATAACTAGAAGTAAAAGGGGAACAAAAGGATAGCTAGAGTTTCTAATGCAGGTATATGTCTGGGTAGTATTGTAGAATAAAATGGCTGGAATAACTACAAGTTATTTGTTCCTTGAAGTTTTGGAAAATTGTTTTGATTTTTAAGGAATATTTGTTCTTTTATACACCCATGTGAGATAGTTTTAATGGAACACAGTCACACTCATTTATTTACATATTGTCGTTGTAATTGTCTGAGGCTGCTTTTAAGCTATAATGTAATATTTGAGTGGCTGAGGCAGGGAATGGATAGCCTGAAAGCCTGAAATATTTACTATCTCATCCTTTAAGGGAACATTTACAGATTCCTAGGTAACGTTTTCAATATGCATCTCTAATTTATCTTATTCTACCTTCATGCAACATTGTACCAATTCAAGTGTGAAGTAACGGCCTTACACCTATACACTTCCCATCCTATTCATTGCACTGTTTTTGCCAAGCATTTTTGCTGTTTTTAAAAGCATTTTATTTCAACATATGTTATGAAACTCACTAAACATTTTTATTGATATTATTTTGCTTTAGGCAGTCATTACCTCCTTATGAAATTAAAAGAATGAGAAACAAGTCCTTTTAATTTACCCAAATATTTACTCATATCATCTCAAATGTTTCTCTATAGCAAAACAGAATGTTTATGACTTAACATAAATACCTTGTTCTTTTTTGCATTAGTATGTAAGGTGATATGTTGTGCCTATGTTTAGAATAGAGCTCTCTGACAAAATTTTTGCAATGATGAAAATGTTCTGTAATATGTAAGTGTTTAATATGGTAGCCCCAGTTGCATACTGCGGCTCTCCAGAACTTGAAATGAGACAACTTTGACTGAGGAATTAAAATGTTAATTTCATTCATTATAATTAAATTTAAAATAAATAGCAACATGTGGCCTGTGGCCACCACAGTCAATAGCACAGATTGTAGAACAACTATGTTTCTGATTTCCAAATCCTGTACATTATTTATGTTTCAAACATTAAAAAGTCATCTCAACCTTTAACATTTTTCTAAATCCCACATTTAAAAAGCACCTCTTGCATCTTGAAACTTTATATTATTTTACTTAAGATGTGTTCTACTTTGCCCATTTTATTAATAAGCCATTTATTTAAGCTTGTTATTTCCTTTGTTAAACCATGTGCTTCCTGAAGGCAGAATTGGGCTTATATCTAGATACATAGAACAGGGCATTAGAAATAAAATACAAATGTTGTTCTACTTACAATGGGGTTACATCCTAATAAACCTATTGTAAATTGAAAACATCATCAGTCAAAAATGCATTTAATACACCTACCCTACTGAACATCATAGCCCTCCCTAGCCTACTTTAAACATGCTCAGAACACTTACATTAGCCTACAGTTGGGCAAAATCATCTAACACAAAGCCTATTTTATAATAAAGTGTTGAAGACTGTACACAAATGGGTATTTTGTAGACACGATGGGATGTGAAAACACAAAACACAATAGTATCCAAAAAAAGTTGACAACACAGTACGCTGCGTGAGATTGTAGAGTAGGTTGTTTATCCTCGTGATTGCATGGCTGACCGGAAGCTATAGTTCACTGCCACTCCCCAGTATCACGGGACTATCACACTGCATATTGCTAGCCAGGGAAAAAAAATCAAAATTCAAAGTTCAAACTTCAGTTTCTACCGAATGTGTATCACTTTTGCACCTTTGTAAAGTCCAAAAAATTTAAGTCAAAGCATCACAAGTCTGGGATTGTGCGAGTATTCAGTAAAATAATTAAATTGTTAAGGGATAATTAAATTAAAGAACTTTAGTTAGAAAACTGGGATGCCCCTTACAAATTAATCACTGTCTTCTGTTATTGAAATTAAATGTTAATATATATTAATACCTTTCAATGGGAAAATGGAGGGGTTTATTCTAAAACTATACATGGAAAATTCAATTTTTAAGAATAAATGCCAGTTTTATCCAAAATGTTTGAAATATCAAGCAAAGCAAGAAAAACATTTTTAAATATTAAGTTCTAGTTCTATTTGTCATTCTTGTTTAACAAATGTCCATATATTGCATTAATATTACTAATTATGTAAAGTTTGTTTTTAGGTAACTCAAAAATACCCTTGTGATTTCTTCTTTGACCCAGGTGTTACTTAGAAGTGGGCGTTAAAATTTCCAGTCATCTGTGAATTTTCCAGAAATCTTTCTGCTGTGTATTTCTAATTTAATTCTCTTGTGATCAGATAACTACCCTTATTTCCACCCTTTTAAGTTTATTGAGTATTTTTTTATGTCATATCATATGTCTACCTGAACGAACTTTCCATATGTAATTAAAATGAACGTGCATCTTATTGTTGGGTCAAATGTTCTGATGTGGCAATTAGGAAAGTAGCTTGGTAGTGGTTTTTGAGTTTTCTATATCTTTATTAATTTTCAATCTAATTGTTCTACCAATTATTGAGAAATGAATGGTGAAATATCCAAACATATTTTTGGAGTCACCATTTTTCCTGTTAGGTTGATGAGTTTTTGCTCTGTTTTTTGAAGATCCATTGTTAGGTGTATTCACATTTAGAATTTTTATGTTTTCTTAATGAATTTCATTTAGGAAAAATCCTTCTTTATGCTAGTGATATTCCTTCTGAAACTTACGTTGGTTGGAATACAGGCACTCTACCCTTCTCATGATTGGCATTTATGTGGTACATCTTCTTCCATCTTTTACATTTTGATTTATAGTTAAAATAAGAAAGTGAGTTGGTTGTAAATAGCAGCTCGCATGCCTCACTTGTTTATCCAGGCTGTCTCTACCTTTTACTTGATTCTTTATTCCATTTTTATTAATGTAATTATCAATATGTTTAGGTTTAAATTTACCATCTTTTTTTTTCTTCTTTTTTCCCACATGCATTATTTGCTGTTTATTTCCTTTTGTCTTGCATTCATTTGAATTAAATAATATTTTTATTATTTTTTATCCCTATTGGCTTATTTTCTATACTTTTTGTTTTATTATTTTCTTGGTAGTTTATCTGAGGTTTGCAATACACATCTTTAGCTAATCACAATTGCTTTTCAGCCTGCATTATCCCAATTCAATACAATATGAAACCTTATAACTGTATTCTTTCCAACTCCTCCTTCCTACTCCTTGTGCTATTATTGCCATAAATTTTGCTTCTATATATGTTATAAACCACACTACACCGTAATTACTTTTGACTTAGTCAATTCTATTTTTAAATATTTAAATGTTTAAAAAGAGGAAAATATATATTTACCCACATAGTTACCACTTTGGGGGCTTTTCTTTGTTTCGTGTAGATCCATGTGAGGAACTATTTTTAACATTACTTATGATGCAGATGTGATTATCTCATTTTGCTTGTCTGAAAAAAATCATTTTCTTTCATTTTTGTATGGCTTTATTACTAGATCTAGAATTCTAAACTCACAGGTTCTTTTTTCTGGAAATCTGTTTTATTGTGCTTTCGTGTGATTTATTTGTGTATGTGTTTTTATCTTGCTTAGAGTATGTTGAGTTTGTTGAGCTTGAATACCTTGGTTTATAATTCTCATATAATTTTGGAAAATTTCTAGCCATTATTTCTTTAAATATTTTCCAGTTCCCTTTTGTTCTCCTAATACTAGAATTACATGTATATTTTGCCACTTAATATTGCTACATGTGTTACTGTGGGACGGTACTTTTGTGTTCACTTTCTTCCCTCTCTGTCAAATTATTAACAGAAAGGTACTATTTCTAAGTCTCTAAGTCATCATTTTTTTCTGTACTGTCTATTTTGCTATGAATGCGATTCAGTTAATTATTTTCTTATATTTGCTTTTCTACTATATAAATTTCATTTTTTGCACTTTCTCTTCTTATTCATCATCTTTGACATTTCTGGGTCTATTTCTATTGAGTCATTTTTCTTTTGGCTCGAGTCACATGTTCATTTTTCTCCCTCTCCTGCATGTTCAGTGAGGAGTTTTCTTTCTGGCTGGTAGAAAGTGAAAAGTCTTCCAGTCCTTTTTGAGCTCCAGAGATTATTCTGGAGAATCTTGGCAATTAATATTTCCCTGCTTGGTCTCACAGAGGTTCATCCTGTGCTCGTGGAAGCTAGTACTCAGGAAGAGACAAAATGGGATTCTTGTGAAGACTTCTGGAACTCTTACTGCTCATGGATCATTTCTTTCTGTTCTTTATCCTGCTCTGTGTAGCTGCCTTAAGCTTCTTGAATGGCATCTCTGCCTCCTCAACTCTTTGAGACTGCCAGGCTCTGTTGTGACTGCTGCACTGCATTCAGGAGCTTGCTTTTCTATAGAAAGCCGAGGTGATAATAGGCTCATGTATATTGTTTCCCTCCTCCCAGGGACACAGTTGTCTATTGCCTGATGTCCAATTTATATTTTATACATTTGCCCAGTTTTCTAATTGTTCACCATAGAAAGAAAATTAAGGCTGAAAGCCTCGTGGTTGACACTCTTGTCTAATTTTAAATTGCTTTTATATTTTGCTTTAAAGAAACTGTGCAGAGGGGAAAAAAAAAGAATTTATGTGATTAGGTAAAATTTTATTCATTTTATATTTGTAATCTAGAGATTACTAGGCTGAAAAAAATCAATATAAAAAGAACTTATACTGTGGCAAATCTCATGTGAGTCTATTTAATCCTCTAAAGTTAGTTACCTTCTATGACACAATAATATGACTGGTAACTTATTTACTAATTTATAATGTATTTCTAAATTAAATACCATATTGGTCATACACAAAATTATTAATTTTATAAAATGAATTTTTATAATATTCACTTGGATGATGTTATTCTGCAAGTAATTTACACTTAAAAGATGTCCATCTATGACTTTATTAACCATTTGCATAATTCCTTACACAGCAAATAACAAAGTAATTATAATACCACCTAGCTGCTCCTCTTAAAATATTTTTATTATACCTGGAAAATGTCAATTTAAGATAATTTTATTTTTACTAACTAAAGTAATGCCTACTTTTCAAGAATTTTGAAGATTATGTAGAATTACAAGATCAGAATGCCTTTTTGCTATCATCTACTCAATGTCTCTCCTGTTGGAAAAAAGTACACTGACACAAAAGTAGCTGCTCGTGATGACATACTAACCAGTACTTAGCTGTAAAATTCAGGACCCATTAAATTGTGTTTAAGTGAATAAGTGAGTAGTTTTCAGTGAATTCAAAAGAGAATTGGTTTTGATGATTGCCTTCTGAAAGGATAGGTCCTGAAAAGTCACTGTGTTCAGGACAAATCAGTTTGCCACAGAGCAATCTGCTTAGACAGGTCCTGAACTGATTTTAAGGTCAGTGTAGAACTGTTGTATTACACAGCCAGTAAACATTAAAAATTCATTTCAGAAACAATTTTTTAGAAATATTCTTATTTACTCTTCAGAACCACTGTTTAACACAATAAGTGTGACCTCTCAATTCACTAGGGATATGAATTTCTACTATTAACCATTCCCCATATGTTCTAGTTGTCCATTGCTGTGTACTAAACTACCACAAACTTAGTGGCTTAAAGCAAAAACAATCATTATTTTGTTAATGAATCTGCAATTTGAATAAACTCAACATGGACTACTTTTCTCTTTGCTGCCTTACATCATGTGGGGCAAATTGGAGGCTAGGATGATATGACAGCTGGAGGCTGAATCAGATGAAATTTTGTTCACTTCACATGTCTGATGATAATTGCTGGCTTTCAGCAGGGACCTCTCTGGGGCTATCTGCAAAAATACCTGTAAGATACCATTCCATATATTGCTCTTTGGCTTCCTCAAAACATACTGGCTGAGTTCTAAGAGTAAAGATCCCAAGAAAGTGGAGTGTATATGATTTTTATGACCTTGTATTTAAAATCATAGAGTATCCCATCTACTGTACTATATTGATCAAGGCAGTCATAAAGGTGAAACCTGTTTCAAGATGAAGTGATAGATACACCACTACTTAAGAAGTAGTGTCAATACCATATTTTAAGAAGTATGCAAAGATATATTATGATTAACATCTTCGAAAAATAGAGTTTCCTGTCTAGCCAACATACTTCACATTCTCCTGTATGCAAAATATTTGCAACCTCTCAGCCAAAGCTTCAATCTCCTCATACCATGCATGACATTATCTAAATAATGTTCAAGTTCTTGTCATCTGCATTAAGTTCATGTGCAGATGACACTCTTTGGGTGTGTTCCATGAGACCTTTGAGTGCAAGTCCTTCCTGTTTAAAACCTGCAAACTAAAAGTAGAGTTATCCAACATAAAATGATGGGTCAGGCATAGAAAAACAACTAGAATTACTCTGTTCAAAAGAATGGGAGAGAGTGGGTAGCAAATCAGAGTCACTGGTCTATAGCAGTTCTGAAGTCCAGCCAACCACACATGCCCATTTCTTCATTGGAGCTCAGGCCTAGGATTGGTTCTTCATGACCCTGGGCATTGGCTACTCGTCTCTTAGTCTGACTTTCTGAGTCATTCTCTCTTTTTCACTAGAAATACCACATGTTTGCAAGTGAGTAGTTTGGAGTTTAAAGGCCTATTTTTATTGTGTACTTTTAGTCCAAGCTGGTATAATTATTAGGTCATTAAATATGAAATGTCCGATTTTGAATCAAAAGTGTAGTTTATTATATCTCAAAAAAGAAGCAGTACAGTTAATCAAAGTACGTGCCTAAATATCGACACAGCTTTGCCATCTTAATGGTAGCTTGGTTATGCCAGCAGCGAAGAAGCCTAGGGTGTGAGTGGCGATGAAATCACCAAAGGCGTTTTCCACAACTTGTTGAGAATTGAACATTTTTCCTTGTAAGAAGTGGTCCAAATCCTGGAAGAAGTGGTAGTCAGTTGTTGTAAGATCTGGTGAATACAGTGGGTGACAGAAAGTTTCCAAGTTCAGCTGCTGTAGTTCGAGCAGTGTTATTGTGGCCGAGCATCGTCTTGCAAGAGGATTGGCCTGTCTCTATTGACCAATCTCGGCTGCTTAACCACAAGCATCCTCATCATTTCATCCAATTGGTTGCAGTAGACATCTGCTGTAATCGATTGAGCAGGTTTCAAGAAGCTGTAGTGGAGAATACCAGCACTGGACCACGAAACAGACACCATTAGTTTTTTTTGATGAATAGTTGGTTTTGGACTGTGTTTCAGCACTTCATCTTTATCTAACCATTGTACAGAATGTTTATGATTGTCCAAAAGAATCTATTTTCATCACATGTAACAATATAGTGCAGAAATGGTTTGTCTTTATGTCGTGACAGCAAAGAAAAGCAAGCTTCGAGACGATTTCTCTTCTGACACTTGTTTAATTCATGCAGAACCCATCTATCCAGCTTCTTTACCTTGCTAATTTGTTTCAAATGGTCCAATATTGTTGGAATAGTAACATCAAACCTTGCTGCTAACTCATGCATAGGTTAAGATGGAGTCGCTTCCTCTATAGCTTTCAGCTCATCATTATCCACCTTGGTCTCAGGTCGCCCACGTGGCTCATTTTCAAGATTAAAATCACCAGAATGGAACTTCTCAAACCATCGGTGTAATATGCATTCATTAGCCACATCCTTCCCAAACACTTCGTTGATATACCAAGCTGTCTGCACTGCAGTGGTTCCACAACAGAACTCATATTCGAAAATTACACGAATTTTTGACTTATCCATGGTTTCACAAAAATTGCTGCAAAAAAAAATTTGAAAGATAATCACAAGCCAAACCGTGCATTTGAAAGACTGAGGATGTACCTTCACAATAAAAATAAAGCAAGAAGTGTCAAAGCGAAATGTCAGAGATATCAACTGTCAAACTTAGTACTTAGGGAAATCGGACATTTCATAATTAATAACCTTAAGCACATTATAAAAATCAATGTAGTAGATACTCCACCTAACAAATGGCATGCCCAAAATCTCATTGAAATAAACACTTCTCTACCATGGGCTCCCTAAAAGGCTGCTTTGAAACGATAGTGTTAAGATTATTAGAAGCCCTATTGTTTAGCAGAGAGGACCTATGAAGCAAACATTTAAGATTTGTTATAAGGCCTTTTGTCTGTTTCATAGTACTGTCCTTGCAAATATTTTACTAAATTCATTCCTAAATATTTTATTTTTAAATGTATTCATAAATGTTTTTGTTTAGTTAATTTAATTTTTCAACTGCTAATTTCTAGCATAGAGATACAGCTGATTTTTTTGAAATGATCTTATATCCTTCAGCCTTGCTCAATTCACTTATTAGTTCCAGTAGCTACTTTTACATTTTTTTAAATGGCATAATCATGTCTTCTGCAACTAGAAGTGGTATGTGTAGGAAGTCGTATTTGTTTTTTAAGTGTTCTTAGAGAAATAGTTTTCAATATTTCATCATTAAGTATGATATTAACAGTAGTATTTTATAGAGGCTCTTTATCAGGTTGAAGAGATTCCCTTCTAATACCAATTTTGTGATAGTGTTCATCTGGAACTGACTTTAAATTCTGTTAATTTTTTTCCATGTATTTGTTGATCATGTTTTTCTCCCTTATTCTGTCAGTATGATGAAACCATTGAGTCTAGTTTTCCAATGTCAAAATTTCATTTATGGAAATAACTCTACTTGGGTTATAATGTAATATCCCCTTTATATATTGTCAAATTTGATTTGCTAACATATTTTAAGGAGATGTCTGTATTCATTGTGAATATGGGTATGTGGTTGTAATGCCTTTATTTTTGATAGCTGTAATTTTGATAGAGTAAAGCTGACATTATATAATAATTTGATAAGCATTTTCTCCTATTCTGTTTTCTGAAAGAATTTGTTTATATTTAGTATTATGTCTTACTTAAATATTTAAAATAATTCACCAGTGCAGCCATCTGGGCCTTTTGTTTTCTTTGGAGAAGGATTTAATTGTGAATTAAATGTTTGGCTTATATGAAATTAATCATATTCTATATTTCTATTTTATCTTCATCTGTTTTGATAATTTCTATATTTCAGTAAATTCATTTATTTCATCTAATTTTTCAAACTTATTGCCATTAAGTTGTTTACAATACAGCTGACCCTTTAACAACATGGATTTGAAAAACATGAATCCAATTACAGATGGCTATTTTTCAGTAAATATACTAGACATTTTTTTGAGATTTAAAACAATTTAAAAAAACTTGCAGATGAACCATGTAGCCTAGAAATATTAAAAATATTGAGAAAAAGTTAGATATGTCATGAATGTATAAAATATATATAGATACTAGTCTATTTTATCATTTGTTACCACAAAATGTACACAAATCTTTTATAAAAAGTTAAAATGTATCAAAGCTTATGCACACAAACACTACAGATCATATATGGTGTCACTGGCATTTGAGAGAAATGTAAACAAACATAAAGATGCAGTATTAAGTCATAACTGCATAACATTACCTGTAGTACATACTATACTACTGTAATAATTTCGTAGCTACTTCCTGTTGCTATTGAAGTGAGCTCAAGTGTTGTATCTGTTTAAAATGCTTGTGACCCCAGTCATCTCCACATGAGCAGTTCATCTCTCCAGTAAATTGTAAAAAGGGGTACCTCATGTTGTCTCATGTATTTTTCATCATGATTAATGCACTATTGTAAACCTCGAATAACATTGTGTTATGATAAAAAGTACTACTAGTGATGCTGAAAGTGCTCCCAAGAAGCAGAGAAAAGTCATGACAGTACAACAAAAAGTTGAATTGCTTGATATATACTATAAATTGAGGTCTGTAGCTGTGGTTGCCTGCCATTTCAAGATAAATTAATTCAATGCAAGGACCACTGTAAAAAAACAAAAAAGACAGGAAATTCGTAAAGCCATTGCTGCAGCTACACAAGCAGGCATAAAAACTTTGTATTTTTTGAAAAATACTTTTTTAGCTCATATTGAAAATGCAGCCTTTATGTGGGTACACAATTGCTATACCTATAGATTAACATGATTCGAGAAAAAGTGAAATCATTGTATGATAATTTAAAGCAAAAGGAAGGTGAAGGATCTAAAGCTGGAGAATTTAATGCCAGCAAAGGATGGTTTGATAATTTCAGAAAGAGGTTTGTGTTAAAAAAAATGTCAAGATAACAAGAGAAGCAGCTTCTGCTGACCAAGAGGCAGCAGATGAGTTTCCAGATGCTGTTTAAAAAAAATCATTGAGGAGAAAGAATATTTGCCTGAACAGGTTTTTAATGCAGATGAGAGTGCTCTGTTCTGGAAAAAAAAATACCACAAAGGACATTTATTAGTCAGGAAGAGAAGTGAGCACCAGGATCTAAGGCAGGAAGGGATAGGCTAGCTCTACTGTTTTGTCCAAATACGGTCGTGCTTTGGATCAGAACTACCCTTATCTATAAAGCTGCTAACACCCAAGCCTTGAAGGGAAAAAATAAAAACCAGCTGCCAGTCTTTTGGTTGTACAAGAAATGCTGGACAATAAGAAGCCTTTTTCTGGATTGGATCCATCAGTGCTTTGTTCCTGAAGTCAGGAAGTACCTTGCCAGTAGGGGACTTCTTTTTAAAGTTCTTTTGATATTGGACAATGCCCATGGCTACCCAGAACCCAATGAGTTCAACATTGAAGGTGTCAAAGTGGTGTCCTTTCCCCCAAACACAACAGTTCTAATTCAGCCTCTAGATCAGGAGGTCATAAGGACCTTTAAGGCTGACTATACATAGAAAGGATTGTCAACATGAAACAGAATCCCAAGGGAGAAAAGAACATCATGAAAGTCTAGATGAAGTAGGTCATTGAAGATACCATATTATTATATAAAAGGCAATGAAAGCCATCAAGCCCTAAACAATAAATTTCTGAAAACTGTGTTCAGATGTTGTGCATGACTTCACAGGATTTACAACAAAGCCAATCAAAAAAATCATTAAAGAGTATATGGATATGGCAAAAAAAATTTGGAGGAGGGTGAGGATTTCAAGATATGAATCTCGGAGAAATTCAAGAGCTGATAGACACCATACTAGAGGAAATAACAGAAGATGGTTTGATGGAGATGAGTGTTTCCCAACCAGTGCCAGATGATGAGGAAGAAGATGTAGAAGAAGCAGTGGAAAAAACAAATAGATATTAGATAATCTGGCAGGAAGGTCTCAATTATTAAAGATTACTTTTGATGTCTTTTATCACGTGAATCTTTGGATGATATGTTCTTGCAAAATAAAGCTACAATGGAACAAACATTGGTACCATGTAGAAAGGTTTTACAGAAATAAAAAGATAAAAAATTCAGATGGAAATTATGATGTATTTCCATAAAATTCTGTAAAGAGTGTGCCTTCCTCTTCTACCTCTCCTTGCACCTCCTCCACTTCTTCCAGCTCTGGAACAGCAAGACCAACCCCTCTCTTTCCCCTCATCTTTAGCCTATTCAATGTGAACACAACAAGTATGAAAATCTTTATGATGATCCACTTCTACCTAATGAATAGTATATATATTTCTGTTTCTTATAATTTTCTTTATAACGTTTTCTTTTCTCTAGCTTATTTTGTTGCAAGAATACAATACATAATAACACAATATACAGAGTGTGTGTTAATTAACTATTTAAGTCATTGGTAAGGCTTCCCATCAAGTGGTTCAGTTTTGGGGGAGTCAAAAGTTATCCACAGATTTTCTACTGCATGAGGGGTTGGTGCCTCTAACCCGCCCCTTGTTCAAGGATCAACTCCATTGCCTTTTTATCCTTTTAATATCTGTAACATCTGCAACCATATCCCTTCTTTCATTTCTGACATTGGCAGCATGTGACTTCCTCCTTTTTTTATGACCTAGAAGTTTATCAGTTTTACAAATCTTTAAAAAAAAGAAAATCTTTTGGTTTCATTGATTTCTCTATTATTTTTCCATTCCTGTTTTATTAAATTCTACTTTTTGTCAAAGATCAGTTGGCTGTATGTGGATGGTTTTAAATTTGGGTTTTCTGTTCTGTTGCATTGGTCTATGTCTCTCTTTGTATGCTAATACCATGTTATTTTAGTTACTATAGCCTTGTAGTATAGTTTGAAGCCTGGCAATGTGATGCCTCCTGATTTTTTCCTTTTGCTTATGATTGCTTTAGCTATTTGGGCTCTTTTCTGATTCCACATGATGCATAGAATAATTTTTTCTAGATCTGAAATATGATGGTATTTTGACGGGGATTGCATTGAATCTGTAGATCAGTTTGGTTAGTATGGAAATTTTAACAATGTTTATTCTACTGATTCATTAGCAAGATATGTTTTTCCACTTGTTTGTATCATCTGTAATTTCTCTCCTCAGTGTTTCCTAGTTCTCTTTGTAGAGAACTTTCACCTCCTTGGTTAAGTATATTCCTAGGTATTTTATTTTCTTTGTAGCAATTGTGAATTTTATCGAGTCTCTGATTTGATTCTCAGCTTGACTGTTATTGGTGTATAGAAATGCTACTGATTTGTGTACATTGATTTTGTAGCCTGAGACTGCTGAATTTATTTATCAATTCCAGGAGTTTCTCAGTGGAATCTTTGGCATTTTCTAGATATGAGATCACAATATATACTGGGGAAAGGAATTCCTATTCAATAAATGGTGCTGGGAAAATTGGATAGCCACATGCAGAAGAATGAAACAGGATCCCTATCTCTCACCACTCACAAAAATTAATTCAAGATGGATAAAGGACTTAAATGTAATGCATAAAACAGTAAGAATTCTAGAAGAAAATGTTGGCAAAACTCTTCTAGATATTGGCCTATGCAAAGAATTTATGAAGAAGTCCCCAATGGCAACCATAGCAACAACAAAAATAAATAAATGGGACTTGATTAAATTAAAAAGCTTCTGCAGAGCCAAGAAAATAATTAACAGAGCAAATAGACAGCCTACAGAATGGGAGAAAATATTTGCAAGCTATACATCTGATAAAGGACTAATAACCAGAATCTACAAAGAACTCAAACAAATCAGCAAGAAAAAATCAAACAACCCCGTTAAAGAGTGGTCAAAAGACATGAACAGAAGCTTGTCAAAAGAAGATAGACAAAGGCCAATAAACATATGAAAAAATGCTCAACATCACTAATCATCAGGAGAATGCAAATCAAAACCACAATGAGATATCACCTTACCCCAGTCACAATGGCTTTTATTAAAAAGTCCAAAAATAATAGATGCTGGTGTGGTTGCAGAGAGAAAGGAATGCTTATACACTGTCGGTGGGACTGCAAATTTGTACAACCTCTATGGAAAACAGTATGGAGATTCCTTAAAGAACTAAAAGTTGACCTACTGATTGATCCAGCAATCTCACTACTGGGTATTTACCCAAAGGAAAAGAAGTCATTTTATCAAAAAGATACCTGCACTTGAATGTGTATTGCAGCACAATTCACAATTGCAAAGATGTAGAATCAACCCAAATGCCCATCAATTCATGAGTGGATTAACAAAATGTGTTCTGTGCATATGCCATGGAATACTACTCAGCCATGAAGAAGTATAACTTAATGCCTTTTGCAACAATTTGGATGGAACTGGAGACCGTTATCCTAAATGAAGTATCTAAAGAATGGAAAAACAAACACCACATGTACTCATTATTAAATTGGAACTAACTGATGAGCGCACACGTGCATAGAGGGAAGTAAATCTCAAAGGAAACCAAGCAGTGGGAGGGGGCCAGAGAGGATGGGCAAAAACCTACCTAAGAGGTACAATGATCACTATCTGGGTGACAAGCACACTTTTGACCCTGACTTGAGCATTACAAAAGAGATCCATGTAACCAAAAACATTTATACCCCAATAATATTTGAAATTTAAAAAAATTCTACTCATCTTTTTTTCCCTTCTACTTATTTTGGGTTTAATCTGCATTACTTATTCTATCTCCTTATAGTGACAACTTGTAGTATTTATTTGAGATATTTTTATTCTAGTCAAATATAAGCATTTAAAGTTAATTATTAAAGTTAAAATTAAAGCATTTAATTTTCTCTAAACTTTGCTATAGTTATATCTCATGAATTTTGGTATGTTGTGCTATTGTTTTTAATTTTATTTGAAATTATTTTGTAATTACCTAGTGACTTGTTTTTTGGTCATGTGCTATTTAGTAGTGTATTCTTTAATCACCATATATTTTAGGATTTTTCCTCAAATAAGCAATTTTTTTCTGTTATTGATTTTTCATTTAACTATTTATTAATTAAAGAAAATACTGTTTATGATTTAAATCTTCTCATATATAGACAGACTTGTGTTTTTGTCTATTATTTTTTGTTGTTTTTGTTTTGGGTTTTTTTGCACATGTCTTATATGCATCTGAAAAGAATGTGTGTTCTTATGTTATTGGGCAGTGTTCTATGAACATCAATTATCAATACTATTGTTCAAATCTTATATAAACTTGATAAATTTCACTTTAGTTATACTATCAAGTACTGGGAAAAGACTATAAAAATTTCCAAATCTAATTTCAGATTTGTCAATTTCTTCCTTCAGTTCTTATTGTTTCAAGGGTTTTGAAGTTTAGTTATTAAGTGCATCTATACATATTTATAATTGTTCTGTCTTTAGGATGAATTGACCCCTTTATCATTAAAGAATATTTATTTGTCTCCTTGGCAATGCTATCTGTTTAAATACTTCATCTGAAATTAATATAGGCACTGGAATTTTTCTTTTCTTTTTATGAGGAATCTCATTCAATCATTTTATTTTTAACATTTCTGTATCCTTATATTTAAAATGAATTTCTTGTAGACATCATGTGATTGGGTCTTGTTCTTTATACAGATGGATTGTCTCTGTCTTTTAATTTGAGTGTTTAGAGCATTTACATGTAATAAAGTCATCAATGTTATAGGATTTAAATATATCAACTTGCTATTTGTTTTCTCTGTGTCCCCTATAATCTGCTTTATCTCTTCTGTTGCATTTTTTAAATTGAATTGAGTTTATAATTATATTTTTATCTCTTTTGTTGGTTTATTGTTTATAACATTTATTTAAAACTTTTAGTCATTAATTTGTAGCAGGGGTTGGCAACTATGACCTTGAGATGTCAATGTTATTTACAAACTAAGTTTTAATGGAACATGCAAAACCCATTCATGTTATCTGTGTAATTGTCTAAGGCTGCTTTTGTATGAGGTCAGAGTTAAGTAGCTGACACAAAATGGATGGCCTGCAAGTGTAAAATATTTACTATCCAACCCTTTAAGGAAAAGTTTGTATACCTACACTATAAGGTTTTTAATATGCACCTTTAGTTTATTATGGTTGACCTTCATGTAATGTTATACTAGTTCAAGTATAATATAACAGGCTTCCATCAGTATACTTCCCACCCCGTTCTTTGTGCTGTTTTGTCAAATACTTTATTTCCATATATGTTACAAACCTCACAATATATTTTTATTGATACTGTCTTTAAACAGTAAATATGTTTAATGGAATTTTTAAAAATGAGAAATAAATCTTTTAAATTCATCAATATATTAGTTACTTTCAGCATTCTTTATTCATTTTGCAAATCCCAGTTTTTGTTTGGTATTATTATTTTCTTTTTCCCTAAAGGAATTCATGTTTCATTTCCTGTAGTTCAGATCTGGTGAAGATTCATTTTTAAAAAGTTTTATTCAAATGTTTGTTTGAATAAAAATGTCTTTATTTCACCTTTATTTTTGAAGGATATATTCTGTCAATATAGAATTTTGAGGTAACAAGTCTTTTTCTAGTACTTTAAAAATAGTGCTCTAGAATACACTAGTTTGTTTTTTTTCTCATAAGAAGATAGTGGCTAGTTTTACATTTGTTTCTCTATGTATTATGTTTCTTTTTACTCTGGCTATTTTTTCATTTGTTTTTACATGATTTGATTATGACGTACTTTGGCATAGTTTTCTTTGTGTTTAATCTGTTTAGTGTGTTCATTGACTTGTGGATTTCTAGTTTTCATCACATTTGGTAAAAATTGTCAATATTTCTTTAAAATGCAATTTTTACAACACTCCCATTGTGACAAATTTCACAAATATAGTTATGTGCCACATAACGATGTTTCAGTCAACAATGAACCACATATATAACCGTAGTCCCATAAGATACAATGGTATTGAAAAATTCCTGTTGCCTAGAGGATTACTTGATAATTCTGATCCTGTATAGGCCTAGGCTAATGTGGCTTAGTCTTTAACAAAAAAGTTCAACAAGCAGAAACACTTCTAAAATTTTAAAAATAGAATAAGTTTATAGAATAAAGATTTAAAGACAAAGAAAATATTTTTGGTACAATTGTTCAATGTGTTTGTGTTTTAAGCTAAGTGTTATTATGAAAGAGTCAAGTTGAAAAAAATTTTAAAAGTAAAAAGTTTACACTAAGATAAGGTTATTTATTGTTGAAGAAAGAAAAAAATTTTTAAAGAATTTAGTGTAGCTTACCTGAAGAGTATTTATAAAGTCTACAGTACTGTACAGTAATGTACACATTCACTCACCACTCACTTACTGACTCACCCTGAGCAACTTTCATTTTTGCAAGCTCCATTCATGGTAAATGTCTTATCGAAGTGAACCATTTTTAACGTTGATATTGTGTTTGTACTGTACTTTTTCTATGTTTAGATAGACAAGTACTCTTGTGCTGTAATTGCCTACAATATTCAGTACAGTAACATGCTGTCCAGGTTTGAGGCCTAGGAGCAATAGGCTATACCACATAGCCTAGGTGTGTAGCAGGCTATACCATCTAAGTTTGTGTAAGTACAGTCTATTAAGATGTTCTACATTTTTAAGCTCAAACATCTTTTTTTTCATTATGCTAGGTCTAATCTACTATAATCTACTTTTTATCCCACTAAGTGAATATTTCATTTGTGAAATTATGCTTTTCATTTGCCATAGAATTTTTAAAATGTTCCATTAGCCTTTTCAATATATGAATGTATTTATATTTTTTCTCTAAATACTTGTGCATGTTTGGACTTGTTTTTTTAGAGTCCTTATTTGCTATTTCCTTCAGTTCTATCCTCTCTACATCTATTTCTACTGGCTGATCTTCCTCGTGGTTATGGTCACGTGTTCCTGCTTCATTTCATGCTTAATAATTTTGATAAGATGCTGAACATTGTGACTATAACTTTGTTGAATGCTTGGATTTTGTTTTCTTCTTTTAAAGATTATTGAAATTGTTTTGGCAGGGAGTGAACAAACCTGTGGATCAATTAAATAATTTTAACCTTTTTTTCAAAGCTTTGTTAGGACAGTTTTGAAGTAGCCTTTACTCTAGTGCTACTCTAGCCTTGCTACTAAGGCATGAGCTGTCTGGAGTCCCTGTTGAGTGGCCTGGGTGTTTTATGAGATCTCTCTGCTCTGATTTATTTGCACTCAAGAGTTTCCCAGGCCTGGGAAGCTCTGGCAGTTGTTGAGCTTACAGATTGTCAGAAATACTTTGCCTGGCTAGCTGGCATTCACACTACACATGCACAGATAATTCTTAAGTAACCAATTCCAGGGAATCCTTATGCAAATTTTGGAAACTGTTTCTCTAAGCAGCTTCCCATATTCTTTCCTGTAAATTTTGGCTCACTCATTTTCAAACTCCAATCTGTTTTACTCAACTGTGGAATACCAACATGCTCTACTTGGTTCTATCTTCCCATCCCACTCTCCAGAATGCACTTTCAGAAAAGAAAAGCCTAGTGTATCATAAGCCACCTTATTTGATTCCATTTTATTCTGGAATCCTAGTTCTATGCTGCATATAGGCCAATGGCTGAAAATTACTGTTCAGTGTCCAGTGTTCCATGTCTATGATGGAAGGGCAGTAACATGACCAGAACTAGAAATTATAATTCACTGACTACTATTCATATTTTATGTTTATTGTTTTTCTTTGTAACATTTATTTAAAATTATTTTAAAATTATTTTTCTAACTTATTGCAATTAGCTAGGTTGATTTAAAATTTTTCCATTTTTCTAATATATGTATTTGTAGGTATAAATTTCCATTTCACCAACTCTTTTAGCTTAATTTCAAAATTCTATTGGCATATTTTCATTATCATATAAATTCAAAATATTTTCTATTTTCTCTCCAAATTCTCACACTCATAGGATATTTTATGTGTGTTGCTTAATTTTCACATATTTGGGCAGCTTCTAGTTAACTTTTAATTATTAATTTCAATAAAATGAAAGAAAATACTTGAACAATTTTCATCTTTTCTAATAGTTTAATCTGCTTTGGAGCCCAAGCTGTATTCTATTTTGTGGATGTTTCACATGCACTGGAAAAAAATGCATATTCTTTAGTTAGAATGTGCATTCTAAAAATGTCTATTATGTCAAGTTCATTAAGATTAATTGTAAATCTGCCATATTCTATTTTTTGTTTATCTTAGTACCTAAAACAGATGTTTTAAAAGCTTCAAACACGATTGTTGATTTATCTATTTCTCCTTTCATTCTGTCATTTATTGTTTCAAGTATTTTAAAGGTATATCCTTGAGAGTATATAATTTAGGATTGCTATTGTATTCTATTGATAACTTAATGGGTATAATGCACATTATTCAAGTGATTAGATACCCTAAAGATACCCTAAAGCACTGATTTGACCACTATACAGTCTATGCATGTAACACAATTGCACTTGTACTTCACACATTTATAACGAATAAAAATAAATAAATAAAATTAAAATTGTATTTATCTCTTTATCTCCACAGAATTATGTTGAGTGAAAAAAAGCCAATGCCAACTGTTACATATTATGTAATTCCTTTTACAAAACTTTCTTGAAAGGGTGGGGAGGGATGGCAGCGGGTATGGCTATGAAAGCGCAACATGAGAAAGCCTGGATGTGGTATTATACTATAGGTTCCCAAGATGTTACCACTGGGGGCACTGGCTAAAGGATATTTGAGATTTCATTGTATTATTTCTTATAACTGTGTGTGAATATACAAGTACCTGGAAATAAAAACTTTAATTAAAAAATGCCTCCTAATATTTTAAATTAAATACCATTGATCTCTATCTTTTAAATTTTATATTTATATATTTTTAATAAAAATATTTAAACCATCTAATATCTTTCATGTTTATATCAATTTTTGAACATAGTAAGTCACATTTTTTTCTTTTTTTGCAAGTATATTGTACTTAAGGATATCATTTATGTCATAAAAAAGGGAATTATGTATTTTCCTTTCTAATACTTAACGCTTAACTCAGTTGCTGGTTTATAATTTAACCTGGTGCTGACTCAAAAATATTAATAATACATATGATTACTAGAGATTGACAGGTGTTCGTAAGAAATACAGCAATTTATTGCTGTCTAACTACCAGTTGCATAGCTAATTATTTGTGATCCAGAAGTGAAAATTGGCCTTTGTCACATAAAATATATCTTTGTGTTATATCCAGCTATCTCTATAATGCAAAAACCAATTGGGTGATTTTTATGCATTAGGGGAAATAAAAGAAAATTATTCCTTGCATAGGTTTCTATCTTGAGATTAGGTACATTTTATAGTAGTGGTATATATTGCTAAGGATGCATCAAAACCCTTTTCCTCTAAATTCTGGGAACATGGTTAGATTACATTTTCTAGCATCCTTTGTCATATCATCAAGGACTTGTCATATCATCAAGGAAACGGAATGATTGCAGAAGCGATGTTTATCACTTCAAAGTCTGCCACACTTTTTCTTCCCCTGTGTATAGCCTGATTGCAGAGGATCAGTGGTGGCAACAAAGGCTCTCGTCATTGGTAGACCCAGATGAAAAAGGCCAAGTTCCTGAGTGGCCAGAAAGAAAGCTGCCTGCCGATTACAAACATTAGCATTGATCATTGAATGAGCTTTCAATGACTTGTATTGTTTTAGGTAGCTTATATCTTTATAGTTTGTTTTTTATAGCAGTCAGTCTGTACATTAACTACAAATACAATGGAATTTTGTTTAACTTTGTAAGGAACTGATGGGTGTTGTTTTTACGAAGTGGTTGTGTCATCTTGCTTTTTTACCAAAAATGTGTGAAAATTTCCAGTTGTTCCACGTTTGTCAGCGCTTGGTGTTGTGAATCTTTTCAATTTTAACAATTCTAGTGAATATGCACTCCTTAATCATTGTTACTTTTTAATTTGCTTTGCTTTAATAATAATCATTTTAAGTATCTTTTCAAGTGCTTTTTTGCTAATCACATACTTTTTTTTTTGAAGGGTCTGTTCAAATGTTTTCTTCCGATTTTATTAGGTTGTTTATAGCATTATTGAACTGTAAGAATATTTTTAATATATTTTGGATACAAATTCATTAGTTATACATGTTGCAAATATTTTTTCAAGTCTGTGACTTGTGTCTTCATTTTCTTAATAGTGTTTTTATTAGAGCCAAATGTTCTAATTTTCATAAAGCCCTTATTAATTTTTTTATAATTCCAGTATTTGTATCAAGGAAGTTTTGCCTAACATAAAATCACAAAAATTTCCTTCTATTTTACCTTTAAAGATTTTATAGTTTTTAATGCTTGAATTCAGGTATATAATCCACTTTACTTCACTTTTTGTATAGTGGGAGTTTTTTTTTTTTAACTTGGATCTATTTATATGTGAGATATTTCTGGACTTTCTATTTAATTCCATTTAAATGTTTATTGCTTATCTTTTTTGTCAATATTACATTATGCTGGTTACTATAAATTTGTAGTGAGTTTGAAATTGGATGGTGTAAGTTCTCCTTTTTTTTCTCTTTTTAAAAATTGTTTAGTTATTCTGTGCTCATTGTCTTTTCATACATACAGTTGATAGTTAAGTTATTATTTTCTACTTTAAGAAATCCTGCTGTGAATTTGATAGGGATTACATTGAATCTATAGAACATTTTGGGGAGAAATCATATTTTAAACATACCAAGTCTTCTGAGAAATGAGCATGGGCTATAACCCCATTAATTCAGATCTTCTTTAATTTCTCTGTGCAATGTTTTATAATTTTCATTGTATTATTCTTTGTTGCTATTTTAAATGTCATTGTAAATGATATTTTCTTTAAATTGAATTTCATTTCTAATTTTTCACTGCTAGTTATAAAAATACAATAATTTTTGTATAACAAAATTGTATCTTCTGCCTCAGGGCAATGCCTATCATTTCCAGTAGCTCTTTTGGGGATTCCTTAGCATTTTCTACAGAGATGATACTTTCTTCTACAAATAAAGATGATTTTCCTTGTTTTTTTTCCTATGTATTTGATTTATCTTCTCTTTCTATATATAAATGGTTAGAACTTTTAGTACAATGTTAAATAGAAGCTGTGAGAGGGAATATCTTTGCCTTTTTCCAGTTGAGAAAAAATGTATTCATTTTTTTTCTATTTTAGACTGGTAACATTAGATGTAGGTTTTCTATAAATTCACTTTACCAGTTTTAAGAAGTTAATTATAAATGAAATTTATTCTTAGTTTCCTAAGAGGATCTTATAAGGAATAGGTCTTGAATTTTGTTTGATTTTTTTTTCCTTTTCAACTGTTAGTATGGTGAATTACATTTATTTCTTTCTTAGTGAAGGGGAAACTCACTTGGTCATGATGTATTTATCTTTTATTAATATATACAATTTGAAAGTCTAACTTAATTCAATTAATTTCATGCTTCTTCATTAATTTTTGATCAAAGTATTTAAAAATAAAAAACTCTACTTACACTTATTAACATTCACTTTTGCATGCCTAAAGTATTTTAATCATATAGGATCAATAAAGTCAGCAAAATGTGGTCAAGTAAAGAGAAGTGTACATAATGTTGAGGATGCCAGTACATCTGGATTAGAATTCAAATTTTAATATTTAACATTTTTAACAACAGAAAAAATAAGAAGCATAACAATGCTTCAAAATATCACTTAGTCCTTCCTGCAAAGGACACCATGAGAATGAGGGGCACCTGGCGTTCTTCTGAAAGAAGTTTTATGAACTTTTACTACTACATTTTTTTCAATTCCAATGCCAGTGTTAATCAGAGAAGTTTGATTTGTAGTCCATGAGACAAACACGGAGCATCAATGTAGGCTCAGCCTATGTAATTATAGAATCTGACTAAAGAATTTCTCTAATCAAAATTTATAGAAGTGGTTTATAATAATTACAATAATAACATCTTTTGTTTCTCTTAAAAAATATTTTCCCACATGTAATATCCAATATTAGTGTGTGTAAGCTCCTCTAAACTGCTATGAAAAAATATTTTCCTTTTTTCCAAACAAGGAAGCTGAAGCATAGAGTTATAAAATACAGCACAGCATCTTTCAGCATATCTTTATGATTGCATTTACTACATTGTACCTACAAATCCCTGAATTTGCATGTCATCCTTATGTGATTGAAAACTTCCTGAGGGCCAGTAACATGCCTTATGTATCTTTGTATTTCTAGCACATAGCACAGTGAACTGACAACATATAGTTTATATAAGGTAAATATATTGTGAACTATGTGAGAAATGAACTAACTTCTTCAAGTTGATGTCTTACGGTCATATGACTCAGCCAGCAGTAGAGATTTTTATGCATTAAGATTATTTCTAAGTATTTCAGGCCTAGGATAAGTAAGCCAACTTTTTATTTATTTATTTTTATTTTTTTGAGACAGTCTTGCTCTGTCTCCCTGACTTGAGTGCAGTGGTGTCATCATAGCTCAGTGCAACCTCAAATGCCTGGGCTCAAGCGATCCTTCTGCCGCAGCCTCACGAGTAGCTGGGACTACAGATGTGCGCCACCACAGCTGGCTGATTTTTCTATTTTTGGTAGAAAAGGGGTCTCGCTTCTGCTCAGGCTGGTCTCGAACTCCTGACCTCAATCGATCCTTACGCTTTGGCCTCCCAGAGTGCTAGGATTATAGGCGTGAGCCACCGTGCCTGGCCTAAACCAACTTTTTAAATGAAAGAAAAACCCTTCTCATATGGACTCCAGATATTAAATTGTCCTTAAAGATAACTTAAGATAATTTTATAGGAACAACTTTTAACTTGATGTGAAATGATGCCCCTATGTTTTAAATTTATTTTGGTACTGAAGGATTAGTTATTTAAATTAGAGTAGTTTATTTGAACCTCTTTGCTTGAATATGTTTTAATCTACTGAAATTAATTGAGAATACTATATATGTTTTACTGGAATGTTCAAACGAAACCACAAGTGTAGACAAGACAGTGTTTTGAAGCTGCTTGATTAAAATTTCAAGTATTTAATAAAATATGTAAACATCTACAGCATTTTTAATGGTCAACATGATTAATGTTTCTAACTCTTTGTACAGATCTAAGATTAATGTTCAAGCCAGTTTCTTATCATAGTTGCTTATAGATAAAGATTTTTGTCATTCAAAAAGAATGTCATTTGGGGACCATGAAGCAAATATCATCAATGACTTTTTGTTTCAAGGGTTACAGTTCCTATTTTGACCTTAGGGCCTTAGAGATTATATAACTCTTTCTTAGTATTTTAGAGCCTAGGGATTGACAAATCAGAAATTTCTATCATTTGTAGGAATAGAGATCAATGAAATATATTTTGTTGTTTGTTTTTTATGTTTTTGGTTGTTTGTTACAGATTATCAATTTGAAAGACCCAAACTGCTTCTTAAGGAATACAAGGATGTAATTGCTTAGAGATCAGAACATCCAAGATTGGTTGGAAATACTTCACTTTAGGAAGTAAAACTCTCTCCTAACATAGGAGACCACAAATGGGGGTAAGATAGATTAGGAGGTGAAAGAGCACTGGCTTCAACAGCACCGGCAGTTTGCTAAGAGACCTGGGTGGTAGAGTTGGGGCTTTGCTGATTTCAACACGTGGCCATAACTGAATTCACAGCTGAACTCGTGTGCAACGTCATCAGACAGAACATCCAACAACCAACCCGGGAAGATGATGTCTGGGAAGGAAGGAAAAAAGATATTGAGAACCCATAAAAAAAAGTGAGGGCTATGTAATTGTAAGCTATGCTCTGGATTGTTTTCCAACTGATAATGCTCCAAAGTAAAAAATTACAACTTTCTTAATGTAACCAGGGAACCAATCAGTGGTAGACAGATTTATCTGGATTTTCCATAAGGGAGCTGTTGCAATGTGTAGCCCAGAAGTTTTAGAGTATTCTACGTTTTATCAACCAGTGTCCCTACCTCCTATTTCATGAAATTCTCTGTATAAAAACTCATTTCTTTCACCTACAAAGGCAAAAAGACTCTACAAAGTCCTATAGAAAACCAAAAAAATTTTGTTCTTAATTTTGGACTTAGTATTATTTCATAGAGTCACAGAATTTTAGAACTTAAATTAATAATAAATATGTTCTAGCCTAACTTTATTATTTTACAAATAATCACAAAGAGAAACAAAGGCTATAGGAACCCAGGTTTTTCTTCCACCAATCAAGTAGGTTTTGCTTTCATTTTCTTCTAATTTTCTTCATTTCAGTATTTATTTTATAGGTAAAATTTTAAACATCATTTGTCACAACACTCTAATGTTATTTTCCTTAAATAATGCCTTAGATTATTGACTTTTTTGTCTGCCTTCTTTTTTTCTTAGTGTTCATGAAATAATCCTTCCTTAGTTTTTCTAAGAATGCCTTAAAGGATAGCAGCCCAGTAAGAGATGACTATGGCATGCCAAATGTCGGTAATTATTGTGGTTTATCAATGCAAACCTACCTTCATAATTTCATTCAGATTGAAATGTTCTTATTTATATCTGCATAATTGTGTAATTTTCCACACAGATCTAATTGCAACCCCAGACACACTTTGATCAAATATCAATTTATATTTAGCCTGAGGAAAGAAAACATTTGAACTCTGTAAATCACATAAGTGCTAGCATACCACGTGTTTTAGGATGACTTTGGTAAATGACAATTATAAATTCAAATCCAGATTAATAAACTCTAATATCAGTCTCTGTCATATTTCTATCCTCAGCAAACAAATGCTCTTCCATTTTAGAACATTAATTTGCTTAAAGGCTCTATCATAACTCCATTTTGGATTTTCCCTTCAGTGATTCAGAGCATAAAATCTGAAAATCTTCAAAGAGGTGGACAATTTTCTAGAAAAATATGATGAAACAGAAATTTAATAGTACTTATTAAATAAATTGAATCAATAGTTAACATCTCTCACAGAGATATTATATAAACTTGCCTCCAAATTATTTACCACCAGGTTAATTTTACCAAAAATTCAAGGGATAGAAAGAGAATTGAAGACAGGATCAATCAAATATTTACTTTGTAAAGTTATTATCCCTGGTTCCGAACCAACAAATAGTGCTGGAGCTAATGGACATCTCCAGGCAATACACAAAAACAAAACTTAACCTAAACTCATACTTTATATAAAAATTAGACTTGGTATCAAAAAACTATCCAAAGACAGAAACATTTATAAATTTGACCTATCAAAATTAAAAACTAGTCTGTGAAAGCCCATGTGAAGAAGATGAGAAAGCAAGCAACAGCCTGGAAGAAAAGATATGCAAAGCACATATCCAACAAAAGTCTTATAGCTAGGATATATAAAGAACATTAAAACTTTACCATAAAATAATAATAATAATTAGAAAATGGTCAAAGGACATGATCTTGCAAAAGGGGATGTATAGATATCACTACATACATCTATCAGATTGGATAAAATAAAAGCTAGTGACAACACCAAACACTGGCAAAGATGTGGAAAAATTGAATCACTCATTCATTGCTGTTGAAAAGGGAAAATGGTACAGGCACTACAAAAAACTGTTTGGCAGTTTCTGGAAAAGTTAAACGTGCATTTCTGGGGCATTTATCCCAGGCAAATGAAGATTTATATTCACACACAAACCTGTACACATATGTTCATAGCAGCTTTGTTTATAATGGATAAGACCCAGAAACAGCCCATATGTCCTTTGATGGATGAATGGTTAAACAAACTTTAGTACATCCATTCTATGAAATACTACTTGCCAATAAAAAGGAAAGAACTAGTGGTATACACAATAACTTGGATGAATCTTGAGGGAATTATCCTGTGCTTAAAAAAAAAAAAACAGTCCCCCAAAGTCACATACTGTGTGATTCCATTTATACAACATTTTTAAATGACAAAGTTATAGAAGTGGAGAACAGATAAGTGATTGCCAGGAGTTAGGGACAGCAAGAAAAGGGGGTTGAGAGGCAGGTGGGTGTGACTACAAAAGGGAAAGATGAAGGGTGCCTTTAGTAAATTGTTCTGTACCTTGAGTGTATCAATATCAATATCCCAGCTATGATTTCATACTCTAGTTTTGCAAAATATTACCACTGAGGACACTGCGTAAAAAGTACGTGTGCTCTATTAGTCTTATTTCTTATGACTCCATGTGAATATACAATTTTCTTTTTAAAAAAGTCAGCCAAAAATATGTCATTACATTGACAACCATGATAGCCTTCCATGAACTGAAGGTTGAGGTCAATTTAATTCAATGCATTTAAGGTTTTAAGGGTAATAATGGTTAGGAGTAGGACCCCTTTTTTGTTTGAACCAGCTCCAGTTGTTAACATAATAGAAACATAAAATTAAGTGTCATGAATTTTCTATTTGATAGCCTGAGATAAGCATTTCCTTCCACAAAACAAACAAAACAAGAACACAAAACAAACAACAAAACTGAAAAAAAAGAGCGTGCATCAATCTGCACACTGAAGTCTGATTTTCTTATAAGCCACGAGATTTGTTTCCCAGATTTTAAAATCTTCCATTTCATCTTATCACCACGTGCTGCCCAGCAACGGGCCCACCTGATGTCCCTAGGTGATTATATAATTCTCTAGGGCAAGGACACTGGTCTCTTCATCTGTGTATTTCTAACTCCTTGTGTGTATCTTGTATGTTTTCCTTTTTATTTAAAGTTCAAATGAAAAATATATTGAAAATATAATAAAACTTCAGAAATATAGGAATTAATTTGTATTATAAATCATTAATTTAGCTGCCACAAAATAACATAATATACACACAACCATTAGATTTTCTCTGTAGATAAATTGACATAGGATTCCAGATCAGAATCATAATGAAAATGCACTAACTTAAAATGAGAAATAACAACTGTTGTGTTTTAAATATATAAGAAATCCATACAATACAATAGTCCCCACTTATCTGCGGGGGTTATGTTCCAAGACCCACAGTGGATGCCTGAAACTGCAGATAGTACCAAACCCTATTTATATTAGGTTTTCTCTATGCATGCATACTTATGATAAAGTTTAACTTACAAATTAGGCACAGTAAGAGATTAGCAGCAATAACTAATGATAAAAGAGAACAATTATAACAATATGCTCTCATAAAAATTATAGGAATACAATCTCTGTTTCTCTCAAAATATTTTACTGTACTGTACTCACTCTGCTGCTGCTTATGATGATGTGAAATGATAAAATCCCTACGTGATGAGACAAAGTGAGTTGAACGATGTAAGCATTGTGATTTAATGTTTAAAATGTATGAGCTATTTATTTCTGGAATTTTCATTTAATATTTTCAGACTGCAGTTAACCATGGGTAACTGAAACCATGGAAAGCAAAACCACAAATAAGGAGATATTACTGTATTTTCTTCCAAAAGATCATTGCTTTTTAGGCTGTAGTACATGCATAGATTTTGCATCCATTAACCTTCTGAAATGATTTCATGAATATGTACATAGGCTCATATTTTTTGGAAGATGTTAAATAGTTTTTCTTATGTATGTAATGCAGGCCTCCAAGTTGTCCCAAAAGTTAAGAATCACTGCATAGGCATACTCATAGGAAAACGCAGAGTATTTGAGAATTTTCTTTTGAGTGTGAAAATAGAGGAAGAAGAATTACTTGTAAATATAATGTAATATAAATGACAATATAATAATAGCCCAAGTTTTAGAGAGTTTGTTATTTCTGTGATAAGACAAGCATTAATATGAAGTTTCCAGAATTTCTTACTACCTGCTGTCCCCTCTGTGCTGCTTTCTCCTCTGCCTTCTTGAACTTCTTCTGCTTGGTACACCTGCTCTGTCAGATCCCCTGGTGGTTGTTGGAATGAGAATTAGAAGGAAATGAGGATAGGAGAAATCTAATAGGGATTTAGATTTGTGTAAAATTTTTCTCTGGTGTAATTAAAGAAAGGGCATCAGGCCACACAGTCCTACATGCTTTTTTTAATTACATGGATTCCATCACTTTTTTCTTTATCGTGACTTAACATATCTTTATTTTGATATATTGTGTATTTTCTTTAAAATATTATTTAAAGAGCAAATTTAGTTTTGCTGATTTCTCACTTGGAGGTGGGTACTGTTTCACCGTCATTTCCAAAACAGGCAAAAGAGACTAACACATTTGTTCACATTTCAATATTTATCACTGGTCACTAATAAGCACTGATAAGTGCTTCATTTACAATGAGCCTTATAACAGCACAGTAAACGGATCTATTATTTGCAACATTTCTGAGTGGTTATTTCTTTCATAAAAGGTTTTACACTCTGATAAATAGGACACTATACAAACACAGTCACACACAAAGTATCAAAAATAGTAGGTATGGAATAAATATTTGATAAGTACAAGAATATAATCACATGCTCTAATTTTTAAAAAATATCCAGTAGCAGCAGTATAAAAATTAAAAGAAATTACCAGTAAATTGGAACAGTATTTGCAACATATCCTACCTATTCTGAAACATTAAAGAGAGGTAATATATGGGCAAATGAAAACAAGACACAGGAAAATTCTAGGCTGCAAATATGCATTACAGTCATAGAAAAAGACCAGATTTACAGCTTATATATTCATGTTACTAGAATATCCATAATAGTGCTATTGTTAAATCCCTCTAGCTATTCTAATTTTCAAGAAATCATACACAAAGAAAGCTAAGTATATATGGCATTATTCAATTTTTGACCAAAAAATAGTGTACTTTTCTTTTTAAAATATAATAACTAATACTAGCTGGAGGCAGATTTTCCTAAATTCATTTCTGTTGTGGTCTAACCTAAACTGGGTTACCATGGCAACTTACGCAGCACCTGATCTAATTGGATGAAAACTTTTTTTAAGCTCATCGTCTTTATCCCCTAACGATCGACTACTTACATCCTTCTCAATATTCCAGGTCACAAGTATAATTAACAATAATGTTACCTATTTATTTCACTTTTTTAGTTATTGGAAGTGACATGCGCTGTATGTTTTCTCTATCAGCATTCCTTTCACATATGTATCTTCTATCATAATTTTCTCTCTATTTTTCTATCTAAAAAAGTCACAGTGTCCTTTTTTCCTTATTTAGGCTGATGTCTAAAAGAAGTCCTCTCTCCCCCTCAAAAAACACGGTTCTTTCCACCATTCACAGATTTCATTACTTTTTCTTTTCGTTTTTGTGGTAAAGGGTTGGTATGGAAAGTAGCATTAGGAATAGGACTTTTTTTAAAGAAGATATTACAAATAGACCTTTCAACTACCACCTGTGGGATGGTGTAGGAGCAGCTAACTATGCCTCATCATATCAACCCTGTTACTTAACTCAATGCGGTGAATCAGAGTTACTAAATTAAGAATCCTACAATTAGCTCTTTCAGGCAATCCCATCATGACTAATCCCGTTTTCAAAGTTGTAGTTATAGTTTCCGACAGATTAATGCTGGTCATGCCTTTGCCACCTGGGGTACCCTTTGAGACCCTTTATTTTCATTGACTTATTCAAAACATTTTCTTACTTATATCTCTCACGTTTGAAAAAAGTAAGTAAGCAAATCTTTGAATAATTTAAGGCTTTGAAAATTCTTCCTTTAGAATATGTGCAAATAATAAAGAACAGAGGGAAAATCAACTATTTCCTTCCTTTATATCTAATATGGGGGATAAACGAATTTTAATGAGGAAAAGAATAGAATCAAGCTACTGGAGTCATTTTATCAAAGCCTAGATTTGGTGAACAAAACAAGAATGGGACATTGACTTATTATTATCATTGTTATTTATACATTAAAATTTGCTTGTGATAAAATGAATAATAGAAAATGGCAAAATATGCAGTTAATAATGTACTTATTTCTTCAAATATCCAGAATACCTCAGTGCAAAATGCTTATGTAAGCACCCAAGAATTTTATAAACATATACATAAAAACATATATTTAATACAAATATGGTGTTTATATTTTGATATTATAATATAGCTTGCCTTATCTGCATGCAATATTATCTTTAAATAGTTTCACTATATCAATTTAAATTTTATTTTTATTTGAAAAAATATTTACATATTGAGAGATAGCTAGGTAATTTCTAATACTTTTACTATTGAAGGCAAGATCAAAATAAACATAATGGTGAACTACCTTTGAAAATGACTTTTTATATGTGTATTAACCAGTCAAAGGGAGTATAAATTTGAGTTCTGCTCTAACATTTTTCTTTGAGAATTGAGAGGCTCATCTATTTATATTTGGTATATTTTATTATCATGAAAATAATTCAAGCTCAACTTATACTTCCAAATGCCAAACAAAATTTAAAATGTACTCTGAAATTCCCTAATACTCCTGTCTAACAGTTCCATTCTTCTAAAATAAACAAAATTAACAGGAATTTCTACATTTTTCAAGAAGTGTTCATTAATTTATCACATTAAAGTTATGGATTAGTAAAGGCCAAATTTACAAGTTTACAATAGTTAGACTTCCTATTTCTCATCAAGATGTTTTTCCTCTCACAGAAACGTTTTTGTTATTGCTAATGTTTTTGTTTTGTGATGCTTGTAAACAGAATAATTTATTTCACTTTATTTTTAAGCTTTATCACTTTATTTAAAATTAAGTTATCACTATTAATTGCAAATTTTTTATTTTTATAATCAGGCATATTATTGAATTTGCGTATTTTTTCCTGGATTATTCATGTTCTCAGTCATATATTTTAACACATGAAGGATAAGTCTGTATTTTACTTTCAATTTATGTTTAGCCACTTTATACTTTAAATGATTTAATTGGCTATTATGTTCAAAGTAATAGCAACACTTTATTAATTTAAGCAAGATTAAAGCAAAGTTATTTATTAATGATGATAATAAGCATATTTGATTTGTTCTTGATTTTATGTTTTTTTATTTTTATTTTTTTAGAGACAGGGCCTTGCTATGTTTCCTAGGCTGGCCTTGAGCTCCTGGACTCAAGCTATCCTCCCTCCTCAACCTTCTCAGTAGCTGGGACTATAGGCATGCACCACTGCACCCAGTTCATTCTTGATTTTATAGATTTATTTGTAATATTTTATCATGAATAATGATGGTATGTTTCTGTTTTTGATAAAATGGTGTTTGGAAATCCATATTTCCTGTTACTTTAATAAAATTCCTTAATTTTATCAGGAATATGTGTCAAAACTACACATTTAGAAATTATAATTTTTCTTCTGATTTTATCATGGTGAAAATATTACTATTTTCTATTTTGTTTACATTCCTAGGTTTAGTCTTACATGTTGACAATGTACTATCTTTAATATGTTACTAGATTATATTTGATAATATTTATAAATTTTTGCATGAATATTTATGACAAGATTGATTTCTTTCTTTTCCCTTCCTCCCTCCCTCCATGCTTCTACTCTTCCATCTTTAACTTCTTTCTCTTTGTTTTTTATTTATTTATTTATTTATTTGACAATATCAGTTAACAGTTAAAAGTCAAACATTGAAGCTCAGGGGTCACCAAAGATGAGACTCCATAGTAAAAATGCCAGTCTTTCCATTATGAGACTATAGACTAGCAAAAACAGTAAATCTGAAACACAACACCTCTCCCTGAAAGCTACACTCAAATGACATACATACATCTTTGGATAAAGGTAACCTTACTCTACCAATTAAAATTCTTTCTGAAATAGGATAATATTACTCTTAACCTAATTTTTCATATTCAAGGGTATGCATCCAATTAAAATAAAATGTGAGATATGATAGAAGACAGGACCAAATGATTAAAAACTAAGGGAAAAAAGATAGAAGAAACAGAACCATCAGATAAAGAAGTGATCCATATCTTGGACTTAGCAGGCATGGGTTTTAAAATAACTATCATTAGTATCTCCCATGAAAGGCTGAAGGAATTCACCAGTGACTTAGAATCATTCTTTAAAAATTCAAACAGAAATATTAGACATAAAAAATAATACATACAGTTCAAAATATAGGCTTAATAGCACTTTATACACAACAGAAAAAAAAGTCTAGTAAACTCAAAACTATAAGTCAGTAGAAAATATTCAGACTGGGAGGGGCAAAAACCTTCCTAACAGGTACAATGAACACTATTCAGGTGATTGGCACACCTATGGCCCTGACTATAGCTTTATAAAAGCTATCCATGTATTAATAAAAAAAACATTTGTACCCCCTTAATATATTGAAATAAAAAAGGAAAATGTCCAGACTGAAGAATTAAGGAAAAAATAATAAAAAATCATAAAAACAAGAGGAGACATAGAATATGGGCAGAAATTTTGCATATATGTAATTGGAGTCTCAGAAGAAGAGATAAAGAAAAGGTCAAAACAATATTTGAAATGATACTGGCCAGAAAGTCTCTAAACTGATGAAAGACCATAAACCATAGATTAAAGACAGTTGGTAAATACTTGGATAAAAAATGAAGAACTATATCTAATCAGCTCGTAGTAAAACTGCTGATAACTAGAACAAAGAAAATATAAATCCTAAAAGAAACCAGAAGAAATGGACACATTAACTTAAAGGAGACGCAATAAGACTGACATCAGAGTTGTCAACAATATTAATGGTGCTAGATGAAAATGATAAAGATGATGCTGTGAAACTCTATCTGCTGGCACAAAATAATAATTGATAAAACTTTCTACTTAAAAATGATCACAAAAAGAAGACATTTTCAAATGAACAAAACTGTAATAATTTGTCACTTGCAGACTCATATAGACATAAACACCTAACAGGAATTATTTGGTATTGTGCATATGGGAATATGAAAATGCAGGAAGGAATGAAAAGCACAAAAATATATAAACATTGACCATGTAAAATGGATATTGGCAGTAGAAGAAACAATAATAATGTTTTGTGGAGTTATTAATATACATGATATCACAAAGGAAGGAATACGCTAATGTATTTAAAGAGTTCTAAAATTTCTTGAATTTCCCAAGGAGTTTTAAAAATACTGTTTTAAATAGACTTCAATAAGTCAAGGATATATTCCTACAATAATAACTCCTTAAACATTTAGGAAAGAACATAGAACTAACAATATAAACAAAAGAGAAATGAAATAAAAATGGACTTTAATCCAAAATTCAGCAAGTAAAGGAGAAAATAAGTACAAAACAATGGATAGAATAAATATAAAGCAAACAAAAAGTTGGAAAATATGAACTAAATATATCAGTGATCACCTTAATGTAAAATGATTAAATTATCTAAGTTTAAAAATAAAAAACATACAAATAAAAAAATAAAATCACCTAACTGCATTCTGCTTTCAAGAAACATATCTCAAATGAAATGATAGGACATAATAATAATAAAATAATGAAAAAATATATCATGTATATATTAGCTACAAGAAGGCTGGTACAGCTTTACTAATGTCACAAAAAGTACACCTTGAAATCAGAAGTGTTACAAGAGTTAAAGAAGGCTTTCCTAAATATAACACAATTAATTCCCAGAAAGAAAAATTCTAAATCTTCTTCACATAACATATTCTCCAAATACATAAAGCTAGCAAAAGGACAAAATTTAAAGAGAGGTAATTTTCTAATCACAGTGAGAGATTTTAATATGCAACAGCCATTGGCTGATTGAATTTGCGAAGATAAGTCCATAGAAACAGGGAAAGTTTGAACAACATGATTAATAAATACGCTTAATATTCATGGAACATTCAGGAGCATTGATTTTGTACTAGTCTTTATGTGTAGAATTCAAAGACTGTATGTTCTGTCACCACAGAGGAATTGTCCTGGAAACTGATAGCAAAAAAGATACTTAGAAAATATCCAAATATTTGAAAAGTAGGTAATAATACGGTTAAGCCTATCTTGAGAAGCGAATGTGTGGCTTTAAATGTATTTGTTGGAAAAGTAGAATGGCTGAAAATAAACTAGGATTCTACTCAAGAATTGATTAAAAAGAACAGCATTTTAATTTAAAAGGTGATAGAAGGTAAGAAATATTAGACATAAGGGCAGATATCAAAGACACATACAGTAAAGAAAATAAATAAATTAATAAATAAACAACAAGGTTATTCATCTGGAAAGAGAAATTAAATTCATACTTAACAAGAAACTTGCCACTATATCTTATGAATTAAAATCATTAAACCTGTTAAATCAATACATTTGAAAATTAGTATCAAATAGAAAAATTTATGTAAAAACACAACATATCACACCCTCAAAAAAAAAAACAGAAATAGAAAGTCTATATAATTCTACATCAGTGAAGTGTAAAAGGAAATTGAATTCAAAAGTAAAAAGACATCCCTTAAAGGAAATTCTTGATTGAAAACTTTTGTCAAACATTTAAGTAAGAGACAAAATCAACCTTACAGAAATGGCTTTAGAGAATAGAAAAGGTAGAATCCACTTTCAAATCATCTTTATTTTATCTTATTTTGTTTTTTTAGAGACGAGATCTCACTCTGTCGCCCGGGTTGGAGTGCAGCAGCATGATCATAGCTCACTGCACTCTCAAACTCCTGGGCTCAAGCGATCCTCCTGCCTCAACCTCCCGAGTTGTGAGGATTCCAGGTATGAGCCACTACACCTGGCTCAAATCATCTTCGTCTCATAATAACTTTAATATCAAAACTTGACAACTGTCATAGTTCATGTACAAAAGTTTTAACCAACTATTAGCAACTCAAATCTAGACATACATGTCACATCCAATTTATATGCATGCAAGTTTAAACATTTGACTTTCAAACAATGGGATTCACCACATTTAGGGTGGAGGAATTATGTAATCATCTCAAAAGAAATTTCATAAAATTTAACACCCGTTAATAAAGAATACTGTTAGAAAAGTAGGAATAGAAAAGAACTTCCTTAATCTAATAAAAGGTATGTACTAAAACCTACAACTGACAGCATATTTAATGGTGAAATATTGAGAACTTTTCCTGTGAGATCAGGGTAAAGAAAGAATAACCTAAAATAAGTTAGGGCATACTTTAAAATAACTAAAAGAGTGGAATTGGAATGTTCCTAACACAAACAATTGATAAATGCCTGAGGTTATGGATACCCCAATTACCCTGATTTGATTAGTTCACATTGTATGCCTGTATCAAAACATCACATGTACCCTATAAAGATATACAACTTTATTATGCGCCCATAATAATTAAAAATAAAATAAAATACAAAAGACAAGTTGTCATGGTGTTGGAGATCTCAGTGTAATAAAGCAATAAAAAAGAATACAGAAAAAAAACAAGAATTGAAAAGAAGATATGACACTATAATTATTTGCAGATGCCATGACTGTGTACTTAAAAATTTTTACAAAAAGAATCTATATATACAACAACTCTCTGAGATAGGTATTATTATTATACAGATATATTATTAATTACAGATTAGTATAGTTAGGATTATAAAATTTAAATAATCTGCCCAAGGTCAAATATCTAGCATCGATATGCCATAAGGTAAACTGAGGCTTTCTTGAGGTAGAGCCTTTATTTTTATCTGCTTTGAGATCCTTTCTTTGTCTTTTCTGGAAGTTGCTGTCCTTGAATGAATCTGTAAATATGAGAGGACTCAGTGATGGTTATTTTATCTGCCTTAAAATTCAGTATCCCAGAGAAAAAAATGCCAGTTTTCTTGGTTTAAGGTTTTATATACCTCGAGAGGGAACAGAGAAGACCAGAGAGTGAAGTGCATTCTGCTCTTCCGTGCAATTAATCTGTTTCATTGGGAAAGCATGGATTACCCAAGGTATGTTTTATTGAGTATTTTAATTTTTGTTGATGTTGCTCTATTCAGCTCCTTGTTGTTATTAAAGATTATTCCACAATTTTTAAAGAGGGTGGTTAGTAAATTTTAACTTTTAGATTTATAAGTTTTGTCATTTTCTAGAGTTGATGTGGGTCTTCATGGTATCTTCCCCGAGACCTGGGAAATGCTGTATCATGGATTGCTGGCCTGATATTGTTTAATATGAATATTCAGAACTTCTTTCAAAGTAGCATGGATACCAAATAATTCTTCTTATTATTTAATTCTTACTGAATTTGATCTTACAAAGAATATCATCATATCAATTTTGCGTATTTTCTATAGAACAGACAAATAGCACTTTACTGATTTATAGATTCACTGATTCTATTATTTCATTATTATCACTAATGAAGTTCCCTGCAATTAAAAATACTGTATTACAATTATTTTAATTATTGTATTACTTTTTCTTCCAATGTGCATCTTTTAGCTTTTATTCTTCACTGTGTTTCTAATTTTGTTTGATCTTTTTTCAAGTTTATTTTTTAATTGATATAAAAAATTGTATGTATTTAGCATGTACAACATAATGTTTTAAAGTATATGTACATTATGGAATGGTTAAATCTAGCTAGTTAACAAATGCATTGTCTACATAATTATTATTTTTTAATGAGAACGCAATATTTACTCTCTTTGCATTTTTAAAGAATACAATATACCATCATTAACTATACTCACCATGCTGCACAGTAGATCTCTTGAACTTATTCTTCCTATCGAATTTTAATAATGTATCCTTTGACTGACATCTCCCAACTTCCCCTTCCCTCAACCCACCCCAGCCTGTAGTAACCAACATTCTACTCTCTACTTCTATGTGATCAACTTTTCTAGATTCTGCATGTGGGTGAGCTCATGCAGTATTTGTCTTTCTGTCCTGGTTTATTTCACTTAATGTAATATCTTCCAGGTTCATCCATATTGTTACATATGACAGAAATTCCTTTTTAATGGCTGAATAGTATTGCATTGCTTATATATACCACATTTTCTTTATCCGTTCATTCATTGATGGACTCTTAGTTTCATTCCATATCTTAGCTATTGTGAATAGTGCTGCAATAAACATGGGAGTGCAGATATCTCTTCAACATAATGATTTTATTTCCTTTGGGTATATATCCAATAGAGGGATTGCTGGATCACATATTAACTCTATTTTTAATTGTTTGAAGAACCTCTATACTGTTTGCCATAATGGTTGTACTAATGTACATTCCCACTCAAAGTGCGCAAATATTCCCTTTTCTCCACATCCTGGCCAATAATTTCTAGTTTTTGTCTTTCCGATAACAGCCATTTTAACTGGAATGAGTGTCTCATTATGGTTTTGATTTGTATTTCCCTGATGATTAGTGATGTTGAGCATTTTTTCATATTTATGTTGGTCATATGTACGTCTTCTTTTGAGAAATGTTGATTCAGGTCTTTTGCCCATTTTTTAATCAGGTTGTTTGTTTTCTTGCTATTGAGTTGTTTTAGTTCCTTACATAGTTTGGTTATTAACCCCTTATTAGAAGAGTTTCAAATCTTTCTCTCATTCTGTAGGTTGTCTCTTCATTCCGTTAATTGTTTCCTTTGCTGTGCAGAAACGTTTTAGTTTGATGTAATCCCATTTGGCTATTTTTGCTTTTGTTGCCTGTGCTTTTGAGGTTGTATCCAAAAAGTCATTGCCCATTGTTCTCTTTTTACTAGTTTGTTGGTTTCTCTACTGTTTGAAAATATTTGTGTATGTGTATGATTTGCTATCATAATTAATGTGTTGTTTATTCTTTTTGAAGCAAGTTCTGTAGGTCTAGGTCTTCAGAGGGTTTTGTTGACTCTCAGAGCAAAGTTTTAAATTTCATTCTTCAAAAAAAATGGAGGTACTAAATTATTTACAGAACAAAGCATTTATTTATTTCTCTTGGGAATTTTTTAAGTTTATATTTTCCAGAGTATTACAAAGTATAATGGATACTTAAGATACTGCTTTAACTGATGTGCAATATTTTTCCCTCCCTATCACCTAACCAACTTACTGAACTGTACATGTGAATAGGAGGAACTGACTGTCTGTGGGGTATGAGAGATTGTACACAGCATTAATTTCAGCCTCCAATATTATATGTGTCTGTACTGCAGAATACATTTCTCAGACACCTTACAGATACACATTTATGCAAATGTGCCTTCTAACATTTAGATATTCTCTATGTAAGTACCATTACATTTGAAAGATTTGATAAAGACAGACTCCATGTTCAGCTTTTGCTGCTATTTCTGGTAGTAGGATCTGTTGTGGATATGCTTAGTTCTTCTGCAGCAGCTTCTTGGTCGTGACATTTTCCTGATCACAGATAAGGGAGTGGTTTCCTTAATACTCTGGTTCTGCCATATAGCTCTCAAGTCATTCCTGATATGTCAAACTAGACATTGTTTCTTCATCTTTCCAAGAGATTCTGTAAGACATTTACAACCTTCATCAATCCCTTTCTCTTTAAATGAGCCATTACATTTTAATTCTTTAATTCTTACAGATTCACCATATCAGAGTGTGTAAAAATAATACTAAATTATGCAAAGAGATTGAACTAAAATTTTTATTTATGGTGAAACATTAATACCAATGATTCAGAAACATTTGCTCTAGACATAGGAACACATCACATTTCACTGTCTCTCTAAGCCATCAAAAACTAAAGTTACATTAGATCCAGCAAGATGATGTCATCATAAGAAGGCTAAAGGGACTTATGTTCTTTGATGACACAGAAGAGTCATGTCCCCTCTCTTCAACTCAATTGGGAACATACACGTATCAAGCATAAAAATGAGTAGTTTCTCTGGCCCTATTAAAATTCTTTCTCAATTTTCATAAGAAAATTGTAGCTTTGATGCCAATTTATTGCACATATAAAAAACTATCTATGGAGTTTTTTTTTAAATAGACAAACACTAACTGTCTAAAACAGAAACATTTTTAGGCAAGAAATCAGAGAGAATAAATCATTTTGGTCTGTTTTCTTGTTATAATCCTTTTAACCAGATTCTATGTTTATATATGTCTACTGAAATTCAGTAAAAATAAAGCAAACCACTTATTAGTTTATTTTCTATTTTCTTCTTAGGCAAGAAAATGGAAATCAAATAATTAGATATCAATCTTTTGGGAAACTTCACTGAAAATGCAAGAAAAATAAGAAAGAAAGAAAGGAAGGAAGGAAGGATTATTCTACAGTAAGTTTTTGCTCTATCAACATCTTTGATGGCCAAAGTCAATAATCTGGTTTACAATACTTCTCCAACAGATATGCACATCTCCTTATTGTTCCTACATACTCTTTTTCAGCACTCAATTCTCTTGGCTCCTTTTCCTTACATCCACGGGACCTCAGCTTTGGCTCATTCTCCTAGCTATTTGTGCAATGAGCTACAGTGCATGGGAAAATCCCAAAATTTCCTTGGTGAATTTTTGAATCTCGACATCAGTTGGCCTCTCAGAACCTCTCAAGAGCCTTTTAATTGTCAAGTGTTATTTTTCATTATACAAATGTAACTTTCAGTTCTTATTTCATATTAAACTAGATCTCTCAAAGATTTAAAATGTATGAATGGATGCTTCACACATGATTTTATTTTGTTATCTAATTTTATTAAAAATATTGACCTACAATCTATTAAACAAAAACAATAATCCAAGATGACTGCTTGGCTTCACCTCACCTGTGGTGGAGAGCAGCAGATCATCTTTGGCACAGATTTCTGCCCAAACTCTTTGAGATCTTATTTCCCTTTCCTATATGCAGGCTCCTGCTCAGCCCATCATTGGCTTTCCCAACACTTTGTTATAAGTCTCCAAGTCATTTGTTATGGTGTTGAAACAACATAGAATATATTCTATATTCGACATACTCAGAAGAATGCTGGGGAAGTTTTAGTTATAGACAATCTTACAGCCTATTTACAGAAACTGACATTTAGAAATAAGAACTTTCCAGACTTTATTAAAGTCCTAATGTCAATGACTGTTGAAGAAGTTCTGGCATGGATAACATTCTCACTGATTCAAAAAAGTTGGTATCAACACCACAGGTTAAAGAAATCAGGGGAAAATAGACTCTCTGTAACCAACACTCTGGCTTCCTCTTTCTGTAATGTGGAATGTTGCCCTCAGATACTTAGAGCAAAACGCTTTTCCACCTGCCACAGCCTGCTGGGAGAGACACAGCAATGGCACAGTGCCAAGTCATTTTTCAGGAACTTGAACTTCCGAAGATTTTCCATCCAGCTGAGAGGCTGGATCTAATGAATAGAATATGGAAATTTTGATGGTATGTTTGTCTTTCAAGATTAAATTACAAACAGCCTCTGACTTCCAACCTGATCCCTGTCTCTCCCTCCAGCTCTCTTTCTCTCTTAGCATTCTTGCTATTGGGGAAGCCAGCTGTCATGGTGTGAGCTACTTTCTCTATGGAGATATCTAGTTGTGCTGTGGAGGGAAACGTGGGTAAGGTAAACATATTCATGAATTCTGGATTGTGGTCAATAGTTTTTTGTTTAATCAGGAACTTGTAAAAAAGAAGATCGAATTATTGGTGACTATGAAATCAGAGGAAGAGCCACGTCAATTTACCTATGGGAACAGGAAAATTTTGCATAATGCTTTGAGTCTCATGTCCGTGCTTACCAGAGAGCATCCATCAGAGAGAATTTCCTGAATAATCAGGTCAATGATCATCTGGTGCATGTTACCACACCGCTGTTTATGGCCTCTCCAGGCTTGTGCAATGGCTTTATGACTGGAATGGCTGCATCCATGCAGGGTCAAGCTATGAGCTGCAGAGACCAATGCTGAGTCCTTAAAATAGTACCATACTTTGAGAAGTCTAATGAACGAGTCAACTGAAAGTTGATTTCATTGGAAAATTTTCATTCTAAACAAGGAAGCAATCTTATCTAGGATTTATACCTATTCTTGCTATGGATTTGCTTTTCTACTTGCAGTGGCTCAGCCAGCACAATTACCCAAGTATCCTATTTTTTATCATTTGAGCCTACATAATGTCACTTCTGACCAAAGGTCTTGTGGGAATAGGCATGTGAAAATCAATATACACAGAATTTTCTGGTTACTTACAAAGCATCCAACTTAATATAATATTAGAATGTTCATTTACATTTAAGATACCAGTTTGGGGATGACACCCTGTGAGTTTAGGATATTGTTTTTGAAGAAGTGGTTTACACATTGAGTCAATGACTATCGGCGAAAATTTGTGGGTCCTAAATCCAAGGGGGGGAAGTAAGAATGGGCTCCATTCATAGACACTCCCAGTAAATCATTTAGGCAGTTTGTACTTTCCAAATCTGTAATTTTAGGCCCTGCTCTTTCCCAATGGGATTCTTTTCCAATGGCCAGAGTAAGGGGATTGCTATGTCTAAAGTGTGCTTCTTAGGTCGCTATTTTGGGCTCCTTGTGCCAGTAGACCAGCAGGCCAAAAAAGGAGTTACTATACTGGTAGGGTACTCTAACTTGATAGGGTTATTATTACACAATGGGAACAAAGAAGAGTGTTTCTACAACTTGAACAGGAAATGCAGCTACCATGGTACTACAAAGCTTAAACTAACAGGGAAGAAGATCTTGGTTACTCCATTAGACAAGCAACCTAAGCCAGAAAATATGGTAGAAGAAAGAAATAATGAATTTTACTTATAATCACTGTTAATAGTAGGGACAGTATTCCACTCATCTTATTATTGTTATTAATTGGTTTTAATTGTTATCTAACACACCTTGGAAAATTAATGAGAAAACAGAATATCTCTACCATGGGGCATGAATGAACTGGGTAGTGTATGGGATGAATGGTGGCAGACACTGTCAGTATCCTGCTATACTTTCCACTTCAACTCTGCAGGTGAGAGGTTGCTTACTTAATAATCACCTGTGATTCAGACACAGCAGGAACTTTTATTCATTGTTGGGGAGAATACAAAATAGGACAGCCACTCTGGAGGACAATTTGGCAGTTTTTACAACGTTGAATATAGACTTTTCAACTGACCCAACAAATGAATTGAGTAGAATAGAAAAGTGTTTCTTACATATATAATCCAAATAATATGTATGATAACTTTACAGTGGAAAAAGCTGGCATACAACTAATATCTTAAACAAGTGATCAAAGTTAATATTTCAGGTAAGTTGTCAATAGCAAACATGTGCCTTCTGATATGATGCACTGACAAATACGTAGCATCTTCTCTGGCATGCCTGCCAAAAGTGCGTAATGTGAATTTAATCATGAAGAAATATCAGAAAATTCCAAACAAAGGGGTACTGTTCGATAATTTCAATATCATGAAACACAAAGGACTGAAATGGTTCCAGATTGATGAGAATAAAGAGACATGACAACAACTGTAAAGTGATCTTGTATTTTCTTTTTCTATAAAGAACCTTCCTGGGAAAACTGGACAAATTGAAATAAAGCTTATACTTTAGGTAATAATACACCATCAATATTCATCTCTAATTTTGATAATTGTAATTTCTTTGCATAAGAGAATGACTTACTTTTAGTAAGTACCCATTGAAGTATTTAGCATATATAGGTATCACTGTTTCAATTTATTCTGTGGCAATTTAGAAAACATAAATTTTATATAAGAGGGAGAGAGAGATAAAGAAAGAGAAAAAGTGAAAGACAGAGAGTGAAAGAATTTCATGGGGAGATTCTAAAATAAATTCCAGCAACTGGTGAAATATAATCTGAAAACCACCATAAATATTTGTATTTTATTTGAATTAAAAATAAAATAAATATATTTATTTTTTTAGGCTCACCTAATTTTTGAATGTAATTCTTATTGAGTTTTGGTATTTTTTCCCATAAATTTGTTCATTTCACCTAATTTTTTAGATGTATTTGGCAATAATCTTTTCCAATTATTATTTTAATTTCAGCTATATCTATAGTTATGCAATAACTTTTTATTCTCAACAGTGTTTATTACTTCATGTCCCATATACACCACATTATCTTCTTATTTTGAGAGTAATTCTTTGAACCTCAATTTGTGATCTCTTGCATTTGAAAGATCGCACCTGTCTACTCACTTCATCTGTATCTAACACAGAAAAGCCTTTAATAAATTATGTTTGATGATTATGTCACTAAGGAGAATGGCTTTCTCTACTTTATGTGACTTAGGCTATTGATTGAGTGTGTTCCTTTGAATATAAATTCCTGTGCCTAATCAGCACAATTTCACAAATATTGATCTTCAAGTCAGAGGTGAATTTACAAAGCTCTTTGAACACATTAAATATGTACAGGAAAATTGCTCACAATACATTATTTTTAATGTCGTTATTTTTGAGGAGCCCAGAATTTGTGAAAATATTAATTAGTCATAAAAATCAAACAAATTATTGATTATTTTTTTAAATCACTGATCACAAGCATTATTTTAATTTTGATCCAAATTAAAGTATGCTGAGCATTTTTCATTTTCCTAAAACTTTGAATGCTTGGGATTTTATTTAGAAAATTCTAGTATCTTGATAATTTCTGGAAATTATAGTGTTACTCTAACCTGAATAGATTATAATACATCATACATGTACCATCTAACTCTACAATTGTTTTAAAGATATATATTGTCTAATTAAAAAGTGTTACCATAATAAATGACTAATATTTGAAAAGATTGCATGTGTTATTCTGGAAACAGGAAGAGTAGCTAAGTGTTTGGTGAATTAATGAGTATAAAAAGAAAGAACTTGATTTTTTTTATTCCTTATACTGTTTCTGAAAGCCAATATGGAGACAATCTGTTATAGTTACAAATCTCCTTCAACAGAAAGGATTTTTGAATTGCTTTCTAACAGTAGAATAGATCATCTTGAATGTTACATTCAATATTGGGGGTGTGTGTGTGTATGTGTGTGTGTGTGAGAGAGAGAGAGAGAAAGTTATTTAATTTGGAATTTGACAGCTCTATGTCAGAATATTGCTTACTTAGTAGAATTATGAGTGAGAATAGCATGGTGTCTTAGTCTGTATTGTGCTGCTGAAACAAAATATCACAACATCACAGACTGGGTAATTTATAATTAATGGAAATGTATTTCTCACAGCTCTGGAAACTGGAAAGTCTGAGATCAAGGTGCTGGCATCTAGTGAGGGCCTTCTTGCTGTGGCATCCCGTGGCAGAAGGCAGAAGGGCAAGAGTGTGCATGACAGTAAAAGGAAGTAGAACTCCTAATTTTTGCATGACAGTAAAAAGAAGTAGAACTCCTAATTTGTAAGGAACTCACTCCACAGATAATGAACCCACTCCCACAATATCATTAATCCATTCATGAGGGTAGAGTCCTTATGACCTAATCACCTCTTAAAGGTCTCACCTCTCAACACTGTTGCATTGGGGATTAAGTTTCCAACACATGAATTTTGGGGAACACATTCCAGCTATATATAGCACATGGTTTTCGGATTGTATTTCTCCAGTTGGTAGTAATGTACCACAAGATTAATATGGATATTGAAGGAGAGACAGTCATTGAGGCTCCTGACTTCACTTCCTCATTACAACCTGATCAGCTCCATTGTAATTGTTTATGTATTAGAATTCCCAACAATATTTAATATGAACAAAAGGGTTTTTGTTGACTTAATTTTTTGTTTGGATTATCTCCTGGTTGGTACCAAATTGGAAGTTTCCTTCTTGTTATACTATCAGATGTTTTGAGTGAGCTGGATTGGTTTGGATGGCTCAGCAGCTTTGGGTGCTGACTCAATGATTGCAGGAAACTAAGCCGACGGAGTAGGAAACATTCCTTCACTCATCAAATACTTCGTGGCATCTACAATGCACCAGGAACGGTTCTTGTGCTAAATGCATTAGCAAATGAAAGACACAAAGCCTTTGTCTTCATGGAATTGATATTTTATTGAATGTGTGGAACAGATAATACGCAAATGAATGGATGTATATTCTTCTACAACATGAGTTTGTGAGAAGTGCTCTCAAAAGATGGGGAGTGACAGGAGTGGCTAATTTTGACATAATGATGGCCCCTTGGATAAAGTGATGTTTGAATAGTAATAATATGAAAGAACTAGACTTACATAAATCTGAAGAAAGGTTTTTGTATATTATAGACAGTGTTCTGAACATTATTTTGATGTTTGATAATATATTCTGAAAATAATGTATAGCAGTATTTAGTGACCTTCCTTTTGCCTTTTGAAGACTACATAACAATATACAATATCTGCAGATGATATGTTCCAAGGCTCCAGTGGATGCCTGAAACCACAAATACTATCAAACCCTATATATGCTGTTTTTTTCTATACATACATACCTATGATAGAGTTTATTTTATAAATTAGGCACAGTAAGAGATTAACAATAATAACTGAGACAGTTGACCTTTGAATAACATGGGTTTGATCTATTCAAGTCCACTTATATGCAGATTTTAAAAATAAATATATTGGAAAAATTTGTGCAGATTTGCAACAATTTGAAAAAACTCACAGAGGAACCATGTAGCCCAGAAATATCGGTAAAATTAAGAAAAGTATGTGTCATGAATATATAAAGATATGCAGATAGTAGTCTATTTTATCATTTACTACCATAAAATATACACAAATTCATTGTTAAAATGTATCAAAACTTCCACACACAAACACAGAAGGTACATGATGTCTTTTGCAGTCCAGAGAAATATAAGCAAATGTTAAAATGCAGTATTAAATTATAACTACCTAAAATTAATTGTAGTACATACTGTACTACTGTAATAATTTTGTAACCATCTCCTGTTGCTATTGCAGTGAGCTCAGGTGTTGTGATTATCTGCTTAAAACACCGTGTGACGCTGCTAATCATCTCCATGTGAGTGGTTCCTCTCTTCAGCAAATTACATATCTCAGTAAAAAAGCGATCTCTCACAGTTCTTGCATATTTTTCATCATGTTTAGTGCAAGATTGTAAATCTTCAATAACATCATGGGACCCATACGAAGTGCCACTAGTGATGCTGGAAGTGCTCCCAAGAAGCAGAGAAAAGTTATTACATTGCAAGAAAAAGTCGAATTGCTTGATTATGTACTGTAGATTGAGGTCTGCAGCTGTGGTTACCTGCCATTTCACACAGATAGTTTCTCTTGTAACAGATGACATAAACTATGGCATTGATAAATACATTGCAGTACTGTAAATGTATTTTCTCTTCCTCATCATTTTTAATAACATTTTTTCTCTAGCTTACTTATGTAAGAATACAGTATATAATATGTATAACATACAAAATATATGTTAATTGTTTATGTTATTGGCAAGGCTTCCAGTCAACAGTAGGTTGTTAGTAGTTGAGTTTTTGAGTAGTCAAAAGTTATATGTGGAATTTTGACTGCATAGGGGATAGGCAGCCCCAATCCCCACATTGTTCAAGGGTCACCTGTAATAAAATAGAATAATTAACAACAATATGCCAGAATCATTACTCTTGCACTTTGAGGTTATTGTTAAGTGAAATAGGGGCTCCTTGAACACAAGCACTGCTATACCGCAACAGTCGATCTGATAACCAAAATGGCTATTAAGTGGCTAATAGGTGGTAGCATCTACAGCTTGGATATGCTGGACAGAGGAACAATTTAGGACCCGAGTGGGACTGAGCAGGATGGCACAAGATTTCATCATGCTACTCAGAATGATGTGCAATTTAAAACTTATGAATTGCTTATTTCTGGAATTTTCCACTTAATATTTACAGACCATGGTTGAATGTGGGTAACTGAAACTGCAGAAAGCAAAACTGTGGATAAGGGGGAACTTATAAAAGTTGTTATAAAAATCCAGTATTACGTGGATGTGCTATAGTCTATTCACCCATTTCACTATGGGCATGTGGACTGTTTCCCTCTTTCACCGTTGCCTCATTTTAATTTTGTCTGGATTATGAAAAGTCTTACATGGGGCTCATGACCTCTGTCTTGTATCCTTGCAATTCTCTTTCCTAATTTTGGATACAGAGATCTTTCCGAAATACAGATTTGCTCAAGTCATTTTATAGTTAAACTTGCTCATATGGTAAAGTTAAATCTTTGGTGGCTCCTTCAAGGCCGGCCATGATGTAGTCTTGGTGAACTTTTCTAGACTGCTTTCTTCCCACTCAAGACCAAGACTTTGTATTTTTTATTTAGCCATGCTAAACTGCTTTCAGTACTTGCAAAAAGTATTGCTTTTCACACCTCATTTATTTCTTTTTTCTTTTATCTATGTATTTATTTTCTATTTTAACCCTGGAAAGCTCTCGACCTAGCTATGTGAAGTATGAATACTCAGCTCACTTCCCTCATGAAGCTTTTCACAAAACAATCATTCTATTTAACATTATCTAGGAAGAAGCAACCATTCTAACCTTTGCCCTGGGAACTTTCATCATGGCACCTGTAACACTTAGAATTCTTTATTTTCATATTAGTCTCACTTTTTAAGACTGTCAGACACTTGAAGATTGAGCTGTGTCTAATTCATTGACATAACAACTTGATTTTTACTATATCAGTCAGTAATATGTGCTTACTAAATATTTTTGGATTGGCAAGCAAAAGAATATGTTGTTATTTTAAATGTGGCCCATAACTTAGACTCAAATTATTCAGCTACATTTTATGAATTTTCCTAAATTAAGGAGTTTTTATTTTGCTGATACATATTCCGAATTTAATAAACGCGCTTGTCAAAGCATCATTATTGAGAAAGAAATCTATTTATGACCACTGAGAGAACTCACACTGCCATTTCTTTATGAAATTCCTCACTCAACAGCTGAAAATAAAAGGGCTGTTTTGCATGGTTATAGGAAAATGACAAAAGGAAGGAAAGCGTGCTTTGCTACATTAATGATTTGGTATTGCTAGAAGATTAAATTTATTGACCTTTCCAAAAATAGCATTCAATACTTGGAGCATTTTGTCAAAAATCCAATATCAGTAGGTTTTCCTTTTTGCAGATATTTTCATGTGAATAGGACTCACGATGCATGGGGAGAAAAGTATTCTTTTTATTCTTAACCTTGAAACAACGTGATTGTAGAATTTTCATTATGGTTATTTCACTAACAAGGCATTTATCTGAACTATAATATTAGGCAGCCTCTTGTGGTCACTCATATGGTATGGCATAACAGGTAAAGTCAGACTCTATGGCAAATTTGATTGGCCCCAAGACCTGTTCGGCTTCTGAAACAACTTCACAGCTTTGCACAGTGGCAATATCTGTAGCCAATGAGGTTTACCTGAGGTGCAATTACCGCTAATTAAAACAACTTGATGCATCTTCAAAAGGTGATACAGGAAAAGAATTAAATTTAAAAAAAAAGAAGAGCAGGCTAGAAAGGAACTTGTCCTATTAACACATCTGCAGAGATAATGAAATACAAATATTTTTTGGTATAAAGCATTTTGTCTGAAGATTCTATTTATAGAAGAAGTGCATTATCTCTTAGTGATATTGCAATTAATTAAAGCGTAACCTGAGTGTTTGTTTCTGGTTTAAGAGAATAAACAAGGCTAAGAGCAGTGATAGGCAGCAACACTCTCCTAGCCCTGCCTCTTTTGTTTATTCTCTCCTTATGTCTCTTGTCTTGAAAATCCAGAGATGCTTAACATGCAGTAGATCTCGTAGAGAGAATCCACATAAGATCGATTTATCACCAGCAGAAATATTCTCCTTCCTCAGAAATACGAAAAACTGGGAATATCTGAGTATTTACAAATACCTTTATATGCTCAATGGAATTTCGGGGAAATTATGCTCAGTTTTTCAGGGGAAAAAATAAGTCATGAGGAAGAGAGTGTTGCAGAGCTGTATGTGATTTTACTTGACCACTAACTAATTTTGTCACTTTTGCAAAACCAGCAAGTCTTTCAAATGTTGTTGAGTGGTACTGAGTAGAAAGGCAGAAAATAAAATGGAACAATGTAAATTAGTTTATTTTTCCCAATATAAGAGATAAAAACATCCATAAAGTGGTGGGAGGTAGTTTGGGGGATATGTAGGATAGGCAAATTTAAAGTTGCCTACCAAAATTTCAAAACAGAAAGTGACAAAAAAAATTGGCAGTCATCATCATGTTTCAAAAGATTAATAATGCATTTCATGAAATATATAAAAGTTATTTCTGTATTGCCTGTTAGATTGCATCTGCAATGTAGTTATTTAATCCACATTAATAAAAATGTTGGCATTCTTGTGCCTTGAGGTATGCAGTGAACTGTTCTCCAGAGTTCTGTGGCCTGAAACCTCATTATGTTGAATTGTCATGAGTCACAGGAATAGCAATGACAATATCTAACATTTTTGGAGTGCTTACTCTAGCTGAGACAGTGTGATGAGTAACTTACATTATTTCCTTTAATTCTCAAAACGACTATAAAGTATATGTTCAACATTTTGCAGTTTTCTAAAATTTATCCTTAAAAGAATTCACCAGTAACCATTCATACAGTTGATGAATTAAGGCAAAATCAAAAGCAGATTTGACTATTTCCAAAGCTCAGTCTTGTATTCATGTTGCATAATAATAATTGATATTGACTATGATAAATTTAGGTGATTCTAAGACCCTTAATCACCACATAAATCCAAAAATAATTTATTTCATTTAATATTAAATGATTAACTTTTTCCATGCTTAATCACCTTTCTATCGCGGTGAATTTCTAAGTTAATCATAACAATCACTTTCTATGTTCAGTTGTTACTATTTGGCTGCACTTCTCTTCTTTTAGACTGTAATGACAAAGACTTTAAAACTCATTTTTTTATCCTGCCAAACATAATGCCTCACATAAGACAAATCCTCATTATTTATTTAAAAGCAATGAATGAAAAGTGGGCTATTAGAGTAGTAAATTCCCGGTTAAGTATTAACGAGGAAGAGTGAACTTTCCATTTTTTGTACTCCACTGAGAAAGTTTAAATGTATGAAACAGGTGAAGATAAGGTCAAAGTTTACATCAGTTATGCAAGAAGACTTAAGTCCTAGAGATCTACTGGGCAGCATAGTTCATAGAGTTAACAATATTGTATCATATACTTAAAAATGTAAGAGGGTAGATCTTATTATTAAATGTTCTTATCACAAAAGAATAAAAAGAGGGTGGGAGGAAACTCTTAAAGTGATGATTATGTTTATGGCATTGTTTATGGTGATGGTTTCCATGGGTGTATACTAATCTTCAAACTTACCAAGATGTATACATTAAAAAATGTACAGGTTTTTGGGTGGTAATCATACTTCAATAAAAAAAATGTAAAAGATATCTGGAAAGATAATGAGTTATAGATAATGTAGAAAAATATTACTTTGTATTTAAAGTTAAAATTAGATTAATTATTGGGGGAAGCTGGTGAAAAAACCCAATTACTTAAGCTTAAGGAGTTGGTCACTCTACAGTGATAAAGCAAGTCAGATATGGAGAACTACTGATCAAATTTTCTAAGTTTTGATAATACTACATTTTCACTTTTAATATATTGATATAGACTCTTATTTATAATTGTAGAATTAGTTGAAATGTTAACATGAAATAATCTTGTATTCTTATAAATGTACCACTTCTTTTAAATGATTACTTGAATTATCAATACTGATGAAAATTATAAAGAATTTGATATTTTCTTATAAGTACATTTGTGATGATAAAATAAAATCAACAAGAAAATATGATTTGCCTAAAAATTTGGTTGATGTTTAATTGGTTACATTATAATCATGATTACTATTTACAGCTATATTATATTCATTTTTATAACTAGAAACATTTAGACTTAATAAGATTGGATATATAAATAAGCTAAAAATTAGGTTTATATTGATTTATTTGGGCATATTTGAAAATAATTTTCTGACAAAGTTTACTTTTTATAATAGCATGAAAATATATATTAAAAGGGCATGAGTTTTATATTGAATGCTGAAGAAATGATAAATTTTTATCCCATTATAATAATTCCAATGTGCATAAAAATAGTAAAGGTATGTATTTAATTAATTTCTCAATATAATATGCATCTCTTCTAAAACTCTATTTGTATCCTGGGATCTTCTTATTTTCCATACTGAAGCAGCTACTACAACTGCATCTCATTTTATATTTGACTCCATAAAGATGGTTTCCAAACCCCTCATCTGAAAGTAGAGAAAAATGCATCACTCATTTTAAAAGCTAATTAGATCCTCTTGATTATAAACTTTACTCAAATGAGTCTGTTTTGTTCTGTCCCACTTTTCCATAAAACTCTGTGTACCTTGCTATTTACAGCCCTATTGTTAATTTTTTCACCTGCTGTTTGAGCTTTTTCAAATTATTCAAATACTACATTACATTCTAATCTAATGTTAAAGATGGTGTATGGCAATTAGCATTCAATTATAATAACTCATCCTCTCAAGCAGAATATAAAGGTTTAAACGTTCTCTCACCTTATTGTAATTGATCACTAACTCTTCTAAAAGGCAGCTGTTAAGATACTGGTAAGATTTTCTATGTCTATTGAAGTGTGTATAAATGTATATATTTCATTCTACATTTCATGTTTCCTGTTTTTCACTTAAGAAAATATCTCAGAGATTGATATCTTGCACTGTTACTGCAAACACACCTTTCACTATAAGACTAAAGGAAAGGACCAAAATAAGAGATGAGTTAACTACATATAATTGCTATAACCCTTTCAAATAATCTTTCCACCATGATTTGTATTCTATAATATTAAACAATGTTTCAGATGAGCTTGATAAATGGCTGCTGTCATCTATGTAAAAGTCATAAAAGAAAGTAAGAGGTGTTAAGAGACAAAGTGATAGATGCCCAGAATTTCAAAACTAAGAAGATCCTTAAAACTGAAAATTAATGTAGTGATTGATAAGAAATATAACGCATTATTAGAAGTATATTTTGTACAACTAGCTAAGTAGAGATCACTAGTATCCAGAATGTGTTCCCTAAAAATAAGTACTCCAGAATATATCCAATTAACTGTTATTGGACTTGGAAATCATGGCTCTATTTTTGATGTAATGAATGATAAATTTAGCTATGTATTTGTGAAATCCCTTACTAGAAAAAAATTCCAAATTTGTTAATACATTTAGTTGATTTAATAGAAAGATTGTGTTCCTTTGAACTTATTTAGATTATTAGTGAATCTCTTAATATTAACATGAGAATATCAAATGCAGAACTTTGCCTTTGACCTTGTTCTATTCAGTGACTTTTAATGAATGACTGGTTAGACAACAAGGACAGGAAACATAGTAACAAGAGGAGTATTTCTCATGAACAAAATAAGAAGAATAAATTGAGAAGAAATGTACCTGAAAGGCAATCACATCAGACCATGATTGACATGACTAAATATCCTTTAACTTTATTAATTTCAGCATATTTTGAATAAATTATTTTGTGTCTCTCTCCTTACTTCTGTTAACAGTTTATCTTATCAATTAAATATTACTCAAAAGAAGACTTTCCACTATGAAAGTGCTCCTGTTAGCTTGAAATTGTGGAGTAATGTATTTTATTGTTATGTCATTCTTTCCTGAACTTTTTCCCGAATTTTACACACACTTTATATTTACCTTGAAATATAAAAATACTCATAGGAATAACAAAAGTGAAAAAATTTTGATTAGCAATTAGCAACCAATAACATTCCATGTGATAGATCAAAACCAATATTCATTGAACATTGACATCACCAAAGACCCGGCAATTACTCATTATACTTCTAGATTTATATCCTGTACAAATTTTTGAATAGGGCAACAGGTTATATAGAAGTACTCTGAATAACTGTGAAAAACTCGAGAACTGTTCTCATAAGAACAAAATATAACCAAAATGGCAATATATTGCTGCATATTTACATAATTGTGTGTTATACAGCGATGAAAATATAACTAAAATTGCATTAAAAATAGAGATAAACCTTCAAAATACAATAATTCATGAAAGTAAACTATCAGAATACTTCACATAGTTAGATAAGTTTTGTATAAAGTTAAAATAAAGCAAAAGTAAACAATATTTTTGCTCATACATGTGCAAGTGATAACATGTGGTAGTGGATACTTTGGTGCACCAACCACAGCCAGCCTGTCCCCAGATGCTGTGATTGTATTTGCCCTTAGCTGAAGGAAACTACCTTGCTTCATAGTTGTGATCTTGCTTTCCAGTGAAGTCTGCTCCCAAGGACTGGTTAATGTAGAGGTGAAAAAGTCAGGCCCACTCGGGATCCCAGCTTACTATTAATGGCAAGACTAACATAAACTATCTTGACAATAAAGGAAATGTATAGGCCCATTTAACTTGTTTGAGCTACTATCTGTTGGTATTTGAATACGTCCCTTCACTTTTAGGTGATCTCCTGATTTCCAGGGTCTGGTTGCAAAGTATATGCACATTGATAAAATAGAGAACATGAAATTCAAAACTTAATCATAAGATATTTGAAGTGGCAACGTACTCATACAGTTCTAAACTTCTTCTCCCATCATTGAGAAGTAAATTAGAGAGGAATAAAAACTTTCCTAAAATGTTTTCCTATTTTGACATCCAGCTAAAGCCTGCAGATGTAACCCAAGAATGAAGGCAAGAGACGCCCCCATTGAACTGTGCCCCTTGATTTCAATAAGGATGATAGGTTTCTGGAGTGGCAGATGCAAGTTACAACCCTTAACCACCAGAGCCAAAGTATATGTGTTTTCTATCATGGAGTACAAGGCTGTCCAGAAAGCATGATGGTGTGACCCTCAGAGATTTTTAGTGGCTGATGATTAATCATTATATTCTAAGGACTTTAGTGTTTGGGCAGTGTACTAATGTTTTACTTAATCTGTATGAATGCAAGGAATTTAAGTCTATTTAATTGAGACTGCACTTGAGAGTCATACCTGTTCATTCCACTTCCGTATCAGAGCCAGTTCCCAGACTCAGAGTGCGTTAATGAAAGGAAGGTTTCATCCATATAAAAAAAGAAACCTCCAACATTCTGTAAGAATATGCTCAATATTCTCTCTAGCCTTTTCTAAAAGGAAGTGTGAAAATGTACTAATATAACTCATAATTTTGGAGATTTACTGGATGCTGCAAATCCCTGAAAATAGAAAAATGTCACTGTAGTCCACTAATCCAAGATGGCAAAGTTTTGCTCTAGGACTTTTTCTACAGTGGGACTAACAGATTGGAGGTCCCAAGCTTTGGTTATACACACTGGTCCCTAATTTATCATTTAGAAGTGTGAATAGAAATATTAAAAAAAGAAAAAGAAAAGGAAAACAAAAAAAGAACAATCTTTACGATAGCTCTCTGACCAGTAGACTGGGGGCTACTATAACAGGAAAAAATAAGTTGAAATCCTCTGTCTACCACTCTGTATCACCCTTATCCCCCAACACAATAGTAGTTCCAATCACACTTCATTTAGCTCATCTACTCATTTATTTAGTGTATACAGGAGACGTGTTTTGGAGAAAGACAGTAGGTTATTATCAACTTATTCAGGTAGTAACTCCAATTGCGTCTGCTGTTTCAAATGTAATCTCTTCAGTGAAGTAAATAAATATAGCCTTCAACATCAAATATTCAGATACTAATTTGGCCTTTTCTTTCTTTTTGCTATGGTTATTAACCAAGGTCATCATATGCCGCTTGATTTTTACCTATCAGGGACAACAGTACTTCCCTTTATTCCCTCAGGGCTATGTCAAAGTTTTGGTTCTATGTCATAATCTACTTTGTAGAAACAGTCACTATTTTGATACCCTACAGAACATTATGTTGGTTCACCACTTTGATGACATTATGCCATACAATCCAGTGAGAAGAAATTAGCAAGTATGCTACATGCCTTGAAAGGGATCTTGGATACCAGCTGGTGTGAGATTAACTTCATGAAGATGGAGGAATCTACCCCATCAGTTAAATTTAGGGAATTTATTAATTTGAAGCATAGATATCTCCCAAATAGCTTGATGGGTTACTGTACTTTGCCCCCTTTTACCCCAGAAAAACAAACAATGCTTGATGGACCTTTTCAAATTCTGGATGTAACAAATACCATGTTTGATTATGAGATGACATGTGGCCAAATGCCTTAAACTCTTAATATAGAAAAATCTGATTTATCAAGCCATACATATGTGGATATACAATAATAATCCATCATTAAGTTTAAGGTGTGAAAGGTGTCAGAATAAAATGGAGTCACTATGTTAAAAAAAAACTAAAAAATAGATCTGGGATAGGCCATGAAGGGAGGATTTTCATGCACAAATGCCTTATAACAAAAACTATCACAAAAGACTCTTCAAAAACCACAAGCTTGCACAAAGGTCATTGCAACCTTACACAAAAGATACTTCTATGAGAACATCTTCCCAGGAACTGCCTGTCCAACCTCAGACTGTCACCACCCTTGTTTTTGATCCTTGTAGTCAAGGACAATTATCTCCCAAAATTATGTAATCCTCTTCATTTTTCCTTTAAAAAACTATGTCTTCCTTTTTTTACACTTTAAACATGTGCAGTTTATAGTATTTCATTTATATTTCAAGAAAGTTGGAAAAAAGAAGAGAGGTTAATGCCTTCATAATCATATGAAAACATCTTTACTCTATCCCCATGTCAAGATATTTAAGGCATTATCAATAGACACTAAAGCTCCAATTACATCTGCTTATATCACCCTACTCAAAATATGCATAGAACAATAAATTATTTTTTTCTTTATAAAGCAAAAATAAAACTTTTTAAAATTTTATTTTAATTTTTTTTATTTGAATAGATTTGGAGGGTACAAGTGGTTTTATGTTATATGGATCGATTGTATAGTGGTGAAGTCAGGGATTTTAGTGTACCTGTCATCAGAATAGTGTACACTGTACCTGATAGGTAATATTTGATTCCTCACACTCTTCCCCCCTTCTGAGTCTCCAAAGTCCACTATACCACTCTGTATGACCATGTATACCCATCACTTAGCTCCCACTTAAAAGTGAGTATGTGTGTATATATATATATTTTTTTCCTGTTTCTGAGATACTTCACTTAGGATAATGTCTTCCCTTTCCATCCAGGTTGCTGCAAAAGACATTATTTCATTCTTTTTCACAGCTGAGTAGTATTCCATGGTGTATATATACCACATTTTCTTTATCCACTCATCAGTTGATGGGCCCTTAGGTTGATTCCATATCTTTGCAATTGTGAATTGTACTGTGATAAACATACAAGCATGTGTCTTTTTGATATAATGACTTTTTCTCCTTTGGGCAGACACCTAGTAGCGAGATTGCTGGATCAAATGGTAAGTCTACTTTTAGCTTTTTGAGGAATCTACATACTGTTTTCTGTAGAGATTATATTAGTTTACATTCCCACCAACAGTGTATAAGAGGTCCGTTTTCACCTCATCCATGCTAACATCTATTGTTTTTTGACTTTTTAGTAATGACCATTCTGATAAGGGTAAGGTGGTTTCTCTTTGTGCTTTTTATTTGGATTTCCCCGATGATTAGAGAGGTTGAATGTTTTTTCATTTATTTTTTGGCCATGTGCATATCTTCTTTTGAAAAATGTCTGTTCATGTATTTTGCTCACATTTTAATGTGATTATTTGGTTTTTTCTTGCTGATTTATTTGAGTTCCTTGTAGATTCTGGATATTAGACCTTTGTCAGATATATAGTTTGTAAATATTTTCTCCCATTCTGTAGGTTGTGTATTTACACTGTTGATTATTTCTTTTGCTGTGCAGAAACACTTTAGTTTAATTAAGTTTCACTTGTTTATTTTTATTTTTGTTGCATTTTCTTTTAGGGTCTTAGTCACAAATTCTTTGCCTAGGCCAATGTCCAGAAGAATTTTTCCTACATTTTCTTCTAGAATTTTTATGGCTTCAGATCTTATATTTAAATCTTTAATCCATCTTGAGTTAATTTTTGTGTGTGGTGAGAAATAAGGATCCAGTTTCGTTCTTCTGCATGTGGCTCTACAATTTTCCCAACACAGTTTATTGAATAGGGCATCCTTGTCCCAGTGTAAGATTTTGTGTGCTTTGTTGAAGATCAGTTGGTTGTAGGTATATAGTTATATTTATGTGTTCTCTAACCAAAGCAATCTTAAGCAAAAAGAACAAATCTGGAGGCATCACATTACCAGACTTCAAATAATACTACAAGGCTATAGTAATCAAAACAGCATGGTATTGCCACAAAAGTAGAGACATATACCAATGGAACAGAATAGAGAACCCAGGTATAAAACCATCCACATACAGCCAACTGATTTTTGACAAAGCAGACAACAATATACACTGGGTTCTCTATTCTGTTCCATTGATATATATGTTTACTTTTATACCAGTACCAAGCTCTTTTGGTTACTATAGCCTTGTAGTATAATTTGTAGTCAGGTTATGTGATGCCTCCAGATTTGTTCTTTTAGCTTAGAATTGCTTTTGCTATTCAGGCTCTCTTTTGATTCCGTATGATAGATAGGATTTTTTTTTCTAATTTGGTGAAAAATGACATGATATTTTGATGGGAATTGCATTGAATTTGTAAATCATTTTGGGAAGTATGGACATTTTAACAATTTTTATTCTTCCAATCCATGAGCATGCGACATTTTTCCACTTGTCTGTGTCATCAATGATTTCTTTCATCAGTGTACTAGTTCTCCTAGTAGAGATCTTTCATCTCCTTGGTTAAATATATTTTTAGGTATTTTATTTTCTTTGCAGCTATTGTAAATGGTATTGAGTTCTTGATTTGACTCTAAGCTTGTTTGTTATTATGCTACTGATTTGTGTACATCAATTTTGTAACTTGAGAGTTTACTAACCTTATTTTTTAATTCTAAAAGTCTTTTGGAGGAGTCTTTAGGGTTTTCTAGATGAAAGATCATATCACTGACAAACAGGGATAATTTAACCCCTCATTTCCTGATTTGGATGCCCTTTATTTCTTTCTCTTGCCTAATAGCAAGACTTCAACTACTATGTTCAATAGAAGTGGTGATAGTGGGCATTCTTGTCTTGTTCCAGTTCTTAAGGAGAATGCTTCCAACTTTTCCATGTTTGGTACGATGTTTGCTGTGGGTTTGTAAAATATGGCTTTTATAATTTTAGGATATGTTCCTCCTATGCCTAGTTTGTTCTTGTTGTCTGCTGTATTCCTATGGCTACCATAATACCTGGAACATAGTAAGTGCTTAACAATATTTATGGAGTGAGTGAATATACAGATGAACGCACACACACACACACCCATAAGCACATATCTATCTGTCTTTGGTTTGGAACCAATTATCACAATTCACTTTTTCTTTTGTTTCTCCCTTTTTAGAATTAGCCAGTCAATGTACTCTTCAATAAACCTTTTGATGTACTGACATCAGTATATGATCTATGAGAGCTGAGGGGGAGAATAACAAGGAATTGTAAAACATACTTCTTGTGGCTGAGAAGCTTATGGTCTAACAGAGCATAAAACCAGGAATAAAGACCAGGAAACATTTTAGCACTAATAATACCACTTGGAAACTTATAAGAAAAAGAGAGTGAGTGGATTGGTAGGAAATGGGGGAATTATCACCCAGATACTCTACACTAAGCCGTGGGCAAGTCGCTGGTGAGTCCTCTCTGTTCTCACCAGCTGCTGATGAGAAACTGGTTCTTCCATTCCAGAAGAGGCTGCCAGAGAGGCACAAGTGCTTAACAGGTTTCCAATGAGCTTCTGCAGATGCATCCTCTAAGAAGCAGAAAACTCTATTCCAAACCCAAGGAGGCCAAAAGAGTGCCCATATATGTGAACAGGAAAACTGTGGCCAAAAAAAAGCCAACAATACAATGATGGAACTCTTCAGCTTTGCATCCAGGGAAAGCTTGGTTTAGCTGTAAGAAAGTGGTACCAGCCCAACCAACAACAGCAATTTGAATACATCTAGTCTTTACTTTCAGACTTTTGTACACTGGAGATGATTAGGGTTATATGATGTACAGGCCATTTAGTTTGGTCAATCTACAGAATTTCTTATAATAAGAATCCCTCACACTTAGAATAGAACTTTCTTCTCCAAAATCTCCTTGACATTTTCAAATATTAACTCTTCATCCCCCAGAGTGACTTTCTGAGGGAAGTTACTTCCTCAATGAAAGGAAAGAGATCATTTTAATAGAAAACTTGAGTCATGGAATAGATACTTATTTTACCAAAGGGAAACCTAATAGTTGGTGGAACCTCTGAGAACCTCAATATCCACTGACTACCAAAAGTAATTCTTCTATTCCTCTTGTTAAACCTCTTGACTTCATTTCTTCTCACACTGCCTTGTCTTCTCTTCTGGCTTCTGTTTGTCTTTAGCCATCCCCTAGCTGTGCTGTTCTAGAGGAAGTGATTAACCCAATGAAGTCATTGGGGATCTAATATTTAATTTCCTTTCACTACCCTTCACCTCCATTGACTAGCGACCTAGTGCCTGCCCAACCCCAGTCACGTCTCCATGCTCTCCCACATTTCTCATGCTCCTTGCCCATCACACCCGAACTTCTCTACTCCTCCATTAATACCTGTGTGGAGTTCTATTGCCCAGGGTGCTGCCAGGTGATTGACTATATTAGACAAATTTATTTGTAGCAAAGCTGTTAATAGCCTACAAGTGGCTGAGGGGCTCCCCCTGTCAGATAATGTTTGCCTTCTCATTGGGGATTTCAATGTCAAAGAAGTCAGTTGAGGATTCCTGCACCTGGGCTGTCTTTACTCCGAGTTTCCCCCCATTTGGCTGCCCACTGAGCCCGCCTTTAGAGCAGGCACCTGCTCTCAGGTTGTAGCTCCTGAAAGCTGGTTGGGCTTATCTGCCTCTCGTTCCAGTGGTTTTTCAGCTTATGTGGTGTTTTTCAATCTATTCTAGGAGCAAAGGGGACAAAAAAAGGCAGGCAGCAGGCAGAGGGAAAGGAATGTTGCAAATTGAATAAAAGGCCAGGCCCCTGGGTGAGGTTTTCAGTCTGTGAAGAGGCCTATTGGGTACCAATGGTATCGTTGTCCATTATAGAAAATCCACAGGCTTTTTTAAAAATGCATTTTCACCTTAATATAGCAGGAACAGCTGCTCTGCCATGCAATTTCTGAGGATTTATGGCTGGCTGGGGTTAACGGTTTGAGGTGTTATTCTTTTCTGTGCCTCATTAATCCCCAGGAAGAGCCTGTGCTGAGGTGGTTATTTGGCCAGGGTGGGCCACAGAGGTACTCCTATTCCCCACTCTAGCTCCAAGGCAGCAGCAGGGGCCTGGACTGTGGCTCTTAGTTCCCACCTGGGCTCTGTCTGTACCACCTTGTCCCTCAAAGCCTGGGTTAGTGACCCTGAAAATGGCCTTAAGAGTTCTAAATAAGATTTGACAGGAATTTTTCTTAGATGCTGGCTTTGTTGATCTGACTCTATGGCTTCTCCCACCACCTCCCCCACCCACCATCACAGAAAGTTTGAAAAAGACAAAATTGGCCCTGTCAGAGAAACAGAAGTGGAAGTACGGTCCTCTTCATGTGGTGGATGACAGAAAAGACTGATTCACTAAGGGGCAGAACTGGTAACCAGGAGCTCTCTGGTGCAGGAGAGTGTGTGTTCTGCCTTCCTCTGTCCTATAAAGCATTTGGGGCACTTCCCAGTCCTTTTGGGGCAGCCCATCCTATGGGTTAGAACTTCGGGAACACTACTGCTCTCCTGTCTCCCTTTTCATTTGCATTTGCTACAGTCTAAGTGGGTGCTGGAGAATGTTCGTGTGGGATCCAATGACAGGGAGCCTGAGGGGCTATCACTTCCATGGCAGGGTAGAGGCACCAGTCATCTCAGCCCAGGTCTGTGGTGGGGGGAAGTGACACTATTCGGTCTGGCAGCCTGGTGCTCTGCTCCTCAGAAGTTCTCAGGTTGCGGATTTCAACAGCACCTGGATTTATCAGGGCAGAAGAGCTCTCCAGCAGATTGGGAGCTGGCAGTCTGCCACCGGTGTGAAGGGAGAAAAAGTAAACACTTTTTCCCATCTACCATTCCTGCCAGACTCTGAATCCCTCAGGGGTTAGTCTCTACCAAAATCTTGCTCCTTCCTGTTGTGCTCTGCAACTTCTTCCCATGGGATCTCCAGTAAGGTAGGCTCTGGCTCCTTTCCCTCAGTATTTCATCTGGGCTGTGCTTTTTCACCTGAAATTTTTCTTCTTTTTGGGACAATCTGGAGACTAATGTCTCTATTCGGCTATCTTGACCCTTTTCCTTTGTCTTCCTTTACCTCCCTGCATACACACGTAGTTTACTGTGGCACTCATGTCCCCACTGCAATGCCCTATTCCTGAATAAATATCAGTTTCTTTTAGAAAGTCTTTCTCTGCTTGTTATTTAGGTTGACATACAAAATAAATAAGATAAAATCCAGGCAGGCCTGAAGGTATAAGTAAGTCACATGCTCATCTCTTCTTCAAGTCACATTTAGGGCCTTGTGTTGGGTTCCTTCAAACCTGCTAACTAAGGAAGAACTATATTAGACTCTGGTTCACAAGTGGGTTTATAATGTATGTTACATCACCGTATTGTGGACTGCTACAACATAACAGCCCTGCTTTTGGTGCCTGGAAGGTACAGTGCAAAAAAGGAATCTACCATTTGCAGGATTTTGTACAGAAGAACTGGTTTTTCACCTTGCCTGAAAAGAGAGATGGTCTGACTTACAGAAATACACCAATGAAGGGGCAGTGTTCAATGTTTTGGCTGAATGGTCATGTTCCTGGAAAGATAAGGTGAGAAGGTTGGCAATAATAAGGAAGAGGGAAGAGGTATACAAAGGGTCTCAGGAATTACATAGAGTATGGGGATATTTTCATTCCAGCCTATCAGAATATTTCATGGCCACATCCACTTGGATGTGATATTTACCTAAATTCTATTTGCCAGACCTCAGTTATATGATATTACCAAACTGCAAGGAAATAATCAGATAGACAATATGACTAGCTGTTAAGTTTTTCTCCAAGTCAACATAGTGATTATTCAACGGGCTCATGAAAAAAATGAGCATGGCAGCTAGGATAGACATTATATGTGTAATTGACAGCATAGTTTTCTCCTCCCCATAGTTGATCTTGCTCCCACCACTGTGGAACAATTAAACTACCAATAATAAATCCCAATGCCAAGCTACCTCTGCAGCATTCTTGGATGTGGGGGTGAAGCCAACCTCCTGGAAGGAGAATAATTAAGTGTGAGATGTTGCTGTGAAGGTATAGTAAGAACAAATTAGTAATGGTTAGAAAATAAAATATTAGGGTTAATTTTTAAGAGAGTATATTAGTTTTCTAGTGCTGCCCTAACAAAATGCCATAGGCTGGGTGGCTTAAACAACAGAAATTTAATTTGTCACAGTTCTGGAAGCCAGAAGTGTAAGATGGAGGTTGTGGCAGGGTAGTCTCCTCCAAGGCCTCTTTCCTTGGCTTGCAGATGGCCACCTTCTTGCTACCTCTTCACGTGGTTGTCTCTCTCTGCACATTCACACCCGATGTCTCTCCTTTCTTCTCATAAGGACACCAGTCAGATTGGACCAGGACCTACCCTAACAGTTTCATTTTAACTTCACTCTTTAAAAGCCCTACCTCCAAATATAGTCACATTGCGAGGCATGGGGGGTTACAGCTTCAACATACGAATTTTGGGGAATACAATTCAGCCAATAACAAAAGGTGAGAAATTGTGAGTGAAAACAAGAATGAGCGTGACTACTAGATTGCTTCAGTAAAGTGGATGAAAATAAAGGGTACCCAATGAGGGAAGTTAAAGAAACTGACAGACTGCAGAAATTATTGTCAAACTTTACTGAGCAAATGTAAAACTGAAGGTAACTTTAACATTCAGTTTCCTGAGATGTAGCCCTAGAGATTCTGGATTTCAATAAGCATAGCATATGATTCTGAGAAAAGTGTATTATAGACAAGACATTGAGAAACACTGGGTTATGATGTTAGATGGATCCAGAAGACATTGAAGTCAGAATGATAGCAGACCTAGGCTGGATAGGAAAGCTGAGCTAGAACCAGGTGTTATATCTTTTACCTTTTGATTACAATGCCTGGAAAAATTTCTAGTGCCTTGAATATTGCCTGAATGACTAGAAGAAATAATTAAAAATTTAAGAATTTTGAAAACTGTACACTAGCTAGAGCACACTTGCTATGTCATGTTCAGATATGAGTTCAACATTTTATTAGTGGATGGGATTTTTTTTAAAGTGGCTGAAATATTGAGAAAATGATAAGCCATGGTGTGTAAATTACAATAAAATTAAGTAACTCTATTTAGATTATTTAGTCAGGGTATGATAATTGTTTCAATATTTAAGAAGTATAAAGTAGAAGTGAGTTTCTTTTTGTATTCTCTATAATTCTAGAGCTGTGATCCCCAACCCCCAGGCTGTAGACTGATACCAGTCCATGGCCTGTGAGGGACTGGGCTGCACAGCAGGAGGTGAGTGGCAGGCAAGCAAGTGAAGCTTCATCTGTATTTACAGCTGCTCCCCAACACTAGTATCACCGCATAAGCTCCACTTCCTGTCAGATCAGCAGTGGCATTAGATTTTCACAGGAGCGCGAACCCTACTGTAAACTGCACATGCAAGGGATCTAGGTTGTACATTCCTTGTGAAAATCTAATGCCTGGTGATCTGAGGTGGAGCTGAGGAGGTGATGCTAGTGCTGGGGAGAGGTTGCAAATACAGATTACCATTAGCAGACAGGTTTGACTGTACAATAAATGTAATGTGTTTGAATCATCCCAAACCCATCCCCCACAGTCTGTGTAAAAATTGTCTTCCATGAAACTGGTGCCAAAAATGTTGGGGACCGCTGCTCTAAAAGGCAGAACTAACATCAAGAGTAGGAATCATAAGGACAGAAATTTTGGCTCAGTACAATAAATTCTTCCAATAAATAGAGCTTTCTGAGTATGGAATGGACCACCCATTTAAGCCCTGATTTTTTTTTTTGTCTCTGAATGTGTTTAGGAAAAATTGGAATTACCACTTGTTTGAGATGATATAGAAGAGTTTGAACAAGTTTGAGACAATTAGATAACATCTAAGCATCAGTTGATATTTTTCACAAAATGAAGTTTTGAGAATTTTATTATATTGAATTTTAAAAAGCTTGTTTGCAAAATCCATAGTACATTAAAAGCTCAAATTGTTGATTATACACCATGTGAACTATTTACTCATAGTTACCTGAACCTGAAAAGTTTTAAAATACAGTTAAACATTATAATTCCTTAGAATAAAAGAAAATAATGTTGTAATAGGAATTTTTTTAAGTATTTACAAACAAAAGAGATGAAATTCACAAGGCTCCTGATGGCAGACGCATTAGGTAGAGGTGGCAGAAGACTAGCTGTAGCAAAGCTTCTAAACCTTTTCACTTTTGGAGTTTTCTGTGCTGTGTTCTCAAGTAATCCCTGCTAACAATCAGATTGACAGGAATGAGCATCTGAGCTCTAAATGCTAATCTGTTTCCCTCTCTTTCCAGGGCCCCATTTATCTCAGCACAGTGAACAGCAAAATCTCCCCTTGGTCTCTGCCCAGCCAGCCAGTATCAGCTTCTCCAGATTTCAATCAGGCACTGGCACTTGGCCCTTAGTGATTTTGGCATCAGGGGAACTTTTCATGCAATGCAAGAGAGTTAATCTAACCCTGAGCACAGTTTATCACATTGTTTTGTTGTTAGCTTATCTCTTCCCGGGAAGAGTTGTTACTGATAACTCTGTTCACAATCATCAATTGATTATTCCAAACTTAAAATGCATGTGAAGTAACACTAGCCACCATCTGCCACACCTAATCAAGTTTAAAGGACTCAAAAAAGACTGCACAATCTTCCCGCACATGTGTTCATAGCAACACCTGCAAAACAAAAATAGGCTTTCCTTATTTCGTAGATATCTTTCCTTTTATTTTTTAGTTGGCACACAATAATTGTACATATTTATGGGATACAGAGTGATATTTCAAACTACACATACAATGTGTAATGACCAAATCAGAGTAATTAGTATATTCATCACCTCAAACACTGATAAATGTTTTTTTTGTGTTGAGAACATTCAAATTCCTCTATTCTAGCTTTTTGAACAGATACAATAAATTATTGTTAACTATATTCACCTTACAGTGCTGCAGAACACTAGAAATTATTTCTCCTATTCAGCTGTAATTTTATATCCATTAACCAATCTCTGCCTATCCTCCGCCACAACACTTCCTAACCTCTAATAACCATAATTCTACTCTCTACTTCTATGAACTCAATTTTTTTTAACCCCCAATCTGAGTGAAATAATGTGGTATTTGTCTTTCTGTGTCTGGCTTATTTCACTTAACGTAATGTTCTCCTGATTCATCCATGTAGCCCTGAATGACAGGATTTCATTCCTTCATCCTTTTTGATGGCTGAATAGTATTCCATTGTGTGTGTGTGTGTGTGTGTGTATAACTACATTTTCTTTATCCATTCATGTGTTGATGGACATTTAGGTTGAATCCTTATTTTGGCTATTATGAATACTGCTGTAATCAAAATGAGGGCACAGATATTTCTTCAATAAACTGATTTCCTTTCATTTAGATAAATACACAGTAGTGGTCTTCTGAATCATTTGGTATAGAAGACCTCAACACCATAAAGGCTGTATATACAAATCCACAGCTAATGTCATACTGATGGGGAGGAGCTGAAAGCCTTTCCTTTAAGAACTGGACCAAGACAAGGTTGCCCATTTTCACTGCCCTCTTCAACACAGTACTGGAAGTCCCTGCCAGAGCAATCAGGAAAGAGAAAGTTATACAGACAATCCAAATTGGAAAATAGGAATTCAAATTGTTTCTCTTTACAGACAAAATAAGCTTACATATATTTTAAAAAGAAAAGCTAAAGACTCCACAAAAAATCTCTCAGAACTGATGAAAGAATTCAGGATACAAAATCAACATACAAAAATCAATAGTCTCTTGATACATAAATAATAGACTAGATGAAAAATAAATGGAAAAAAAATCCCATTTTAAAAAGCTATAAAAATTAACAAAGTGTCTAGATAGATTATTAATACTAAACATTTCAATCCACATTTTCTTTCTATATTTAGATACATTCTTTGTGCTGGGACTATTCCCTCTTAAGAATCTTGCTTCTAAAAAAGTATATATCAAACACCCACTGTAAGGTAAATGGTGATATTTTAGATTTAAAAGGTTTAGGGTTTTCTTTCTGTTTGTTTAACAGAAAAATATTTAAGGAAGAATAGGTGAAGTGTATGTTAATACTTTAACTCCAACCAGTGTGTTTAGTTTGGGAGCTCTTGCTTTCCATCAGGAGTTAACAATTATCCATTCTGTTAGTAAACTTTCCTAAGACTACAAAATCTACTTGATAAATACTCAAAAAGACAAATTGAAATTTCTAGAACTTACTGAAAAGAAAGAAATATGAGATGCTTCTTTAATGTTTTGAAGTCTATTTTGAGAAAAAGGTATTATTGAATTTTTTTAAATTTAAAAATAGCCAAAATATTTCTGACTGATAGTTATTTCCTTACTTTTGAAAGGTATATACACACTGGGTAATGATTATTGCTCATATAATCTAAACAGCACAAGCTCACGGTCAATATATTTTCAGAGCAGGTATGTTTTGAGAACCCAGAGAAAAATTGAGCAGACAAGATTACAGAGAGGAAGGTAAGGGTTGACCTTGAAGATAAGGAGGACTGCTCATTCTCTAAGCTTACAGGAAAGGAAGCAGTGTGCTTGTGGATAATTTTATACATGAAATAAGGAAAAACTGGGTAAGTTCATGTTTTATAGTTTTAATTTTTCTCAACAAACTTGGAGGCTATATTTTCAAAAGGGGATAATAGATTTTTGGCGTTTACCAGGCTTAACTGGGGACATTTCCCCCATTCCTAAACTTACCCACCCCTGGATAAACAGTGTGAGCATCAGATAAAGTATAAGCAGAATAGTGACTGAGGAGGAAAGTGAAAAAAAAGCTCAGGAAGAACTTTCAGCTTGAAGAAAAGCAGAGGGAAGGTATAGGATGTAACCCAAATTGTAGACATTCCCACAAAGAAAAAGACCCTCCCTAATCACGTCCATTTCTCACCAGCAGCAGGAAAAAAAAAAAAATTGAAGTTTACTTATTTTTCATTTCCACAAGCAGAAAGTAATAAGGGAAAACATATTCCCTGACTTAAAGGTCCACAATGTGAGTGACATCATATAAAATAGCCCACTAGGTACCTCCCAAGGGCCACAGGAAAAGAAAATCTAGCAAAAACTCTATGAATTAATGCTGGAAGGGTTTACAGCAACCAAGTAAACATGGAATCAATACCAAGACAATTTCAAAGTGGTAGGGAAGCTTTGTGACCTTTTTACTTGCCCTTACTCCAGCCGCCTTCCTGGCTCTGTGGTGGTCTTGAAGACAGAAGCCTGTGCTCTCGGTATGGGATGCTGGTCTCTGTTCTGGAGGGAATAAAGCAGGCCTTATGTTCAATGAATTGTGTTTGTCTTTTCTACTTTGGGGATTGACACAAAAAGCTTGCCTTTGTTTAGGTTTACTCCAAACCTACAAAGGTCAGAAAAGAAGTGGGCATTCCTCAAAAACATTGTAGGACACCCAACATGCAGCTGCCTGGAGCAAAATATGGCAGTTGAGGCAAACAATACAGCACCAAAGTCTGGGTGAAAAAGCTAGTAAGAGAGTTTCTTTGAGAAATTAAGGCACTCAAAAGCACTTGTGTATACTGGGGAATTTAGAAAGCTGCATGCCTACTGAAAGCAGGACATATGTTCAGAAAAACCAGAAAGACACTAAGTTTTCACCAAGAGCTGATTTCTGGGTACAGTGAAAGCACAAATTTAAAGCTAAGGCAGAGATGTTAATGGTCTGGTTAAGTGTTGAAGAAGTGACCTAGCACAATGCCAATTTGCAAGGACTAGAGAGATTTTGTGGGTTTTTTCCCCTTTTTTTCTTTCATTTTATTTTCTCCATCTATATCTATCTTTCTATTTATCTATTTTCATCTTTCTTTTTTATTTGCCTTCTGGCATTGATGGAAATCTTTGTCCAAACACTAGTTGAACAAAAGTTAAGGAACAGAGAATTCAGAGGTTGCATGACAAGCAACACAGACTATACAAAAATAGTTTAGAAACAAATAGCCACAGAGCAAAACAAGAAACAAAACAAACCCTGAGCAGGGGAAATTATCTGATTTCCAGAATCACCATATTATAATATTCAAAATGCACATTTTTCAACAAAAAAATTAGAAAGCATGCAAAGAAAGAAAAAATTATGGCCTACTAAAGAAAACAAAAACAGAAACTGTCCCTGAGGAAACAGACATCAGATTTCCTAGTCAACAATTTTAAACCAAATATCTTAAATATGCTCAAAGACTAAAGGAAACCATGGATGAAGAGTTCAAGGAACTCAGGAGAAGGATGTGTGAACAAATATAGAATTTCAATAGAGATAGCAAATATAAAAAGGAGCTAAATAAAAATTCTGCAGCTGAAAAGTATAATAACTAAAATTTAAAAACTCACTAGAGGGTTTTGATAGGAGATTTGCATAGGTAGAAGAAAGAATCCATGAATTTGAAGACAGGTCAGCTGAAATCATCTAGTTTGAGGAGAAAGAAGAAAAAAGAATGAAGAAACAAGAAAAGAGACTAAGAAACCTCTGGGACATCGTACAGACAAAGCACATCAACATACGGATAAAGGCAACTCAAAAGGAGAGGGAAGAGAGAAAGGGTAAAAAGAAAATTTAACAAATTATAGTTGAAAATGTCTCAAATTTGGCAAAAGATACAAATTTACACATTCAAGAAGCTCAACCAATTTCAAGAAGAATAAATAAAAAGGGAACCTCACTGAGACAATTATAATCAAATTCTCGAGAGCCAAAAACAAAGAGAGAATCTTGAAGTGGCAAGAGGGAAGTGATTTCTCACATATGAGGGGTCCTCAACAGACTAAAGGCTGATTTCTCAACAGAAACCATAAAGTTCATAAGGCAGCAGGATGACATAAAATGCTGAAAGGAAAAACCATGTGGTCAACCAAGAATTTTATATCTTGTAAACCTCTCCTTAAAAATGAAGGATAAATTAAGGTATTTGCAGATTAAAAAAAATCGAGGGAGTTCGTCACTAGTAGACCTCTGCCCAACAAGAAATGCTAATGGGACAATTTCTGAAATGAAAGGACACTAGACAGTAACTTGAAGCCATATGAAGAAATAAAGAATTCTGGTAAAGTTAACTACAGAGATAAATATAAGGCCAGGATTACTGTATTTTTGGTTCATAACTTCTCTTCTTATATCCTATATATTTTTGGAAGATGGAGCAGAGATAGGTAGTGATGACTGCATGATCACTCAGCAAGCAGAGTCCTTTACAGGAAGAGTAGGGACGGCATGCCACAATTATGGAAAGAACTGTTACTAGATTCAAGTTACTGAACCTTAATACAAGAAACGTTGCTTCAGTTGATTTTGAGTGGTGCTAGGAATTTGAAAGGTTTTATTTTTTTAAGCTTAGGTGATTCTTATGTGCAGAAAATTTCTCTAGGTGATACTTTCATCAAGAATTAATTTTGATGGGAAAAGTACTGAAGTCCAGCCCAGGAAGTTTGTGCTTGGCTTTGTTGATGCCTTGCTCACAAGTTTATAAAATGTTAATTCTACATATTATAGTGATTTAAACAAAATCTAGTGAAGCAATTTTCATTCCTAACACTTCAAGTTATTACAAGTGATAATGAGGTTTAGTTAAAATTCTTTGATCAACCAAAAGAGACCTAATTCATAAATGAAAAACTTAAAATATATATAAATCCATTTATTATCAAAGGAGAGATTTTCTTGTCTACATAATAGAGAAAAAAATAAAAGCAAAGATCAATGTATTAATATACTTTCACAGCTTGATATTGTATTTTAAAAGAACACATAAATGTATTGGAAGAAAAAAGAATTACAGACATTATTACCTAACACAGCAGGATTGACTTGCTAGATGTTCTTCTGAGATCAAGGAGATACTTACTACAAAGTAAGAATAATATTTTACTGTATCTGCATTGCCAAATCTGTTGAGCTTAGTGGAAGTTCTAAGGATCACTATCAAAATGAGCAACTGTCAAAGCTAATTGGTTGTGAGATTCTAATAAATGGTGTTCAAAAGTAATGGATCTAGTTAACTTTTTATTTGCTATAATATCCAATAAGCAGAAAAAAGAAAAGTAAGTGTCTCATATTTATATAAGTATTTTGTAATTTATTTTTTGTTAGATTTCAATTTACTCATGAATGTGATCCCTAAGGATATCTTATATGAAAGTCATTATAAGAAATAGCTTCTATTTACCAGTACTGAATCCATGTGTCAACTCAAAATAAGTGACTGAGGCAAATATCTCAATCAATGAAGGTTTATTAAGCTAAAGTTGAGGACACACCCAGGAAAAACACAAACCACAGACAAAGCTGTGGCTGTTTTTCTGAAGGGGAATTTGGAGGTTTTAACATTTAAAGTCACACAGAAAGAAACAAAGGCAAGGAGGGTGGTCAAACAAAATGGTTACATTCTGTGAGACCCAGGAAAATCTGCATTTTGGATAAGATAAGGCAAATGTTAGAGGAGAAAGAGAGAGTGGAGGAAGTGTCAATTATGTAGATGTCCCTGGGTAGGGGGAAAGCATGTCTGATCCTATCTTGTCTCTGTCCTGCACCTGTGAAGATAAACTTGTAATTCATTATTAGTGTGAAATTGGAACAGACTTTAGTTTTAGGAGATAGAAATAACCTGCAGACCTAAATTTATAACTTGCATGCCCTTGCTTATGGGAGGCCGTAGTTTCCTTAATGAATGATCTGTGGGGCCAGTTCTTCACAGGTACCTGAGATCTTTACCTTCTCTTTTGCATAAGGAGCTGGGGTGGATGTTGGTCCTGAGATTTTTATTTTCTTTTACACATGGAAGTCATTGTAAAGGCCAATGCATACATGGTGCGCTTTTGGCTGACTAGCAATCATTTACCTTGACGAGGTAAAATTTAGTAACAAAAGATTATGCCATCTTTAATTTACTTTTATTTGATTTATCAGATAATAATTATATAAATAAATGAAAAAAATTATGGTAAAATGTTAACATTTGCACATCTAGATGAAAGATATGTAGGTATTCTATGTGCTATTTTTGCAACTTTCTGTAGGTATGTTTTTAAAATTGGAAAATAAATGAAATAAAATGTTGACCTTCCCAAAAAAGAAGTGCAAAAAAGAAGTGCTTTCTATGTGGTTGACACACTGTATTTTTAACATGTCATTATGAGTTGGCACTTGTTTTTGGAGTCTGTATGAGTTTTCTTTTGAGTCAATGATGCCCTGTAACAAAACAATCCAAAATCTTTCTGGCATTTAACAAGCAGTATTTATTGGGCACAGAATTGAGTCTGCTGACAATTGGCTAAGTGAATCTTCTGACCTTGGCTGGCCAGGCTTACAGATTTGAAGGCTGGATGGGAGATAACTGATCAGAGCCTTGGACTGCTTCCTTGCACTTCTGCCATGACCACAGGAATATGCCTGAACTAGCCTGCAGGAAAGTTAAAGAGCAAGCAGAAGCATTCAAGGCCTCTAGAGGTCTTAATTCAGAACACATATCATTGCTTCCACCAAGTGTATTGACCAAAGAAAGCCACAAAACCTGCCCATAGTCAAAAGGTAAGGAAATAGATGGCCTCGTAGAAAGGAGAGTCACAAAGTAGCCTGGCAAGGACATAGATAAAGGGACAGAGAACAATTCAGCCATCTTTGCAATTTAAGAGTCTTCTTCTGAGATTTATTAAAAAATACATGTAAGTCCACCTCCTTTTCCTTTAGAGAGGTTTGAGATAGAAAGGATTCAACTCTATACTATAATCAAAACACAAAGCTTAGAGAACTTATCATTAACAAACACCATACGTCTTTGTTTAGAAAATGATAAATAATAAAATTGTCTTATTACTTCAAAACCAAAATGCTGTTTTTATACCATGCCATAATGAATAATAATATTAACTGAATAAATAATACCAATACTATTATCAGAGCACATGCTACTCAATGTATCCTCATTTATGTTGCAAGAAAAATGTAATCCTGATTTTATAAATAAAGTAACTGGAGTTCATCGAAGTTAAATAATTTGTGCAAGCCTTCCCTTCTAGAAAGGATGAGTCTGGGATTAAGCTAAGGTGTATATAATCCAAGGTTTATAATACAATATCCAAACATTCCTAACTGAATGAGCTTGGCCTACGGGCTTAGGAAAAATTGAGGGAGGAAAAAAAGTCTGTGTTTCTTCCGGTATCTTAAAAAATGAGATGACTAAGAAGCAAACATTTTGTTTACTATATTCTCAGTATTGTGGAGAGAATTATATAGAGTCAAAAGTGTAAGAGTTCATGGCCTCATTGGAAAATAAAACAAACCTATAAGGAACAATAGAGGCAACCTGGGCAAATAGTATATAATTGATGAATTTTGTGTTCTGGTCTTCTTAATCCAATACGTTTAAGGATTTATCATAAAGTTCTCTTATTCCTGCATGCCAGAATGCTGATCTATGAGTTGTCACTCTGAACTTTGTAATCCCTAACCTGGCACTTAGCACATAGCTTTGATTGTTTTCTTCCCATAAATGAGGTGACTTGAGTATAGTTGATGAAGTGTTTTCAGGCATCTTCATAAAGGAAAACAAAAGAGCCTTGATTTTCTGAAATGAACTTGAGAATTATGAACACAATCTTTTTAAATACATTGTGAGTTGGTTATTTCAATAGTATAAATGCAATCAGTGTTTCAGTGGGTGCTTCTTATAATGAACTTTTACGTGGCTTGAAGGGGGATCTTTATCATTAGAATGTGAAGTCCATGAGATCCATGAGTTAAAACATTGGGGTAAGCATTAGGAATTTGAGGAATACAGAATTGCAAATATCGATTAAACTTCAAGGCAAAGGACAAGAGCTGTGAGGGTGACAGTGGACAGAATCAAAATAAAATTCAATGAAGAAATCTTTAGGACAAGTTTGAGCAAATGTAATTATATATGGGGAAAATTAGCCACAGATTTTCTTAGTGTACGTTAGCAGATCATTTGTTCAGAGTTTATATCTTCCACCTCTCTATTTGTGAATATTGCCTCCTTTTAGTGATTCTTGTTAAATATTTCCTTGCATAAAATATTTAATATTTATCTTTTTTCTTTTTTTGAGACAGAGTCTCTCTCTGTCACCCAGGCTAGCATGCGCTGGCGTCATTGTAAGCTCACTGCAACCTTAAACTCCTGGGCTCCAGCGATCTCTTGCCTCAGCCTCTCCAGTAGCTGGGACTATAGGCGTGCACCACTGTGGCTGGCTAATTTTTTCTATTTTTGGTAGAGACGGGGGTCTCGCTATTGCTCAGGCTGGTCTTGAACTCCTGACCTCAAGCCATCCTTCCCCCTCGGTTCCCCCAGAGTGCTAGGATTACAAGCATGAGCCACTGTGCCCAGCCCTAGGGCCTATTTATCATGTTTTAAATGAAGGTATATCTATTGCTAGTTTAGAATCATTATACTGGCATAAAATGGCATAAAATCAATACAAGAAACTACAAAAGTAATTGTTATAGTACTTAAAAAATCCATAGAAGTTTGATTTTTCTTCTTTTTAAATAACCATAAAAAATTTCTCTTTTGTATTTGACTGACTTTCACATGATAGGTGCTGGACTTGCATCTTCTTAGATAACTTTCTGGTGATTTTTTTAGATAATAAACAATGACATTTAATTACCAAAGATAAATAATCATCCAGCAGACTAAATGAAATGCATGAGATCAATTTAGACATCTGCAAAAAGAAATATTTTTCACCATTTAAAAAGAAGTAGGAATTTATACACACAATATCTGCATAGGTATAGTTGAAATTTCAGACTTCAGGTAATATCTTGATTTAATGAAATGATTAAACACAGCCAGTTCAACATACAGAAACCCATTACATGTTCTTACAACTCATGTATACTTGTGATTATCATGATAGAGAGCTAAAAGATAATAAAAACCAACCTAACAAACAAATAAACAAAAACAAAATTCTTCAAACTAGAAATATAAAATCACAGTTGTGCCTGCAAAAAGAAAGAAAATAATGACAATGGGGAGGGGAGGTCATTGCTTGGGAACCAACAGATACTTCCCTTAGGATAACACTATTTCCTGCAAACCAAATGTATTATTATTGTCAAAGAGTCCCTGAACAATACTTTATTTTTTTAATTATTTTATTTTTTTTTTAAAAAACAGAATTTGATGCAATTAGAATTTTTAAATTACCTTTAAGTTTGTGGATATTATAATTTGGTATTACTCTTAGTTGATGGTGCATTTCATTTCATCTAGATCATTTCATAGTGGTATTTGCCATTCTTTTTGACTACCTAGCATCTGAATTCACATTTTCTGAATTCCCCACATTGTGAGGTGGATCTTGCCTTCTATAGTATTTGTTGAAGAAGCCAAATACTTTCCCAGCCTTCCTTGAAGTTATATCATACATGCCGGTATCATGTGACCTAAGCTTTGTCTATCATATGTTCTTACTCCAAAATTTGAATTTATACAATGAGGCAGCTACTTCTTGATATCTTGCATGGTGCCTTCTATTACTTCAGGTTCCCATGGGCAGAAGCAACAAATTCTGGCAGCAGCTCACACTAGGTGTGAGTGGTGCCTGATGTGACATCCTTGGCCAAAGGTGATGCCAACGATATTTTCACAGGACAAGTTCTGCAGAAGAAAACAGGATTTCTTTATTTCTTTTTCTTGGCTACATGTCTACAGACTGTGATTCTCCATTTTCCCGGCTATTATGGAGCAATCGATAAGGAACGACAAACCCTGACTGATAAGAACTGCCAGGTAGCTTGGCTCTGATTAGTAATTGTAAAAGGACAGCCAGATGGTTTAGTAAAGATGCCTCTGTTCGTAACAACTAAAAAGCAGGTGACACTAAAATAAAAATGTCATTCTTCCTCCTCCTCTATTGTTGTTAAAGCAAAAGCTTCTCTTTTTTTCAAATCCACAGTCCTGGAATAATTGTTCTGCACTATCTTTCCCCATCAGCACTGTTCATCACATTAATTTTTACTGTATCCCTGAATAACAAAAAAATTGAGACAAGGATTTAGCTTGGAGATTCCACATTCCTAAACTCTTATGTTTGATTTGTATTCTTATAAGTGTTTTATGTTACAGAAGACATTGTTTTCTGAATTTTATATTGGATGGTATATAAGAGGGGTTTTCAGAACATATATCATATCCATTAGTCTCTATTTATGTGGTTAAGGAGAGCATCACAGCAAATATTCATTGATTTAATCTATATTAAGGACTATAATGTAAGAAGAAAGAAGTAGGTGATTACCCACATGACACAAAAATGTTAAGATATTCAAGAACACTGTATTATATATTCTTCCGAATTATCAATTACTTATGCATCAGTAGAGCCATCTAAAATCAGCATGTTATTTAGAAAATTGGAAGAGGAAAGTAAATATTTTTCCCTAAGCAGCATGATTTAGGAGATGATTTTAAATGATTGAATAAAACAGCAATTTTTTTTTCACATAGACATTACTCTCACCATCTTCTGGAAGCTGCCATTTGTAATGATCTTATGGAATTACTTTATTTGACAAATTACCTATTCTTCAGCAACACTAATTCCGATAAAGGAGAAAATTATTTACAATTAGAGAAAGAGCAAATGTTTGATGTTTTAAGCAATTGATACATTTTTTGCATTATGTGAAGATTTATTTTCTTAAGATCTGGTACCATATGCTTACTATTTTCTTTAGGTATTTGATAGTAATTTAAAGTAGCACTTGTTGATATTATGTATTTAAGTAGTTGAAATTGTGTCTATCATAAAATTGTATTTACAAAGAAACTAATTTATATATTTATATTAGTCTAGAAAACACAGCATAGCTTTAAAAAAGACATAGAATTCTACTTTCTGTGATGGCAAAGGGCCTCATTTTAGAAATAATTATAAACTTGGGGGGAAAGTATGAAAAACAACCTTTCGAAGACAGTTGAGAATGACTAAAAGCAGGCAAGAACTGCAAGGAACACACTCTTAAAAGAAGAGAAATAGTCCAGGTAAGATCTGTGTTTAATCAGTAGTTCCCTCAAGACATTCCCAAATTTGGTCTGCAGAGAGACCACTCACACAAAAATCAGTCTTCTTACATCAGGGCTTGATTATTAAGAGGGAAAGTTCTGGAAAGAAGAAAGTCACTGTGTGGTGAACCAAAATCAGATGAAAAATTTCACCACATCTGACTTATATGACTTCAAAATGCACATGAGCAAGCCAAGACCTCAAAGAACCCAAGGCAAATTAACAGGTGGAGAAAGTCTAGAATATTCTCTGTTTACCTCTGTTGTCTTTTCTAGTTCACCCACCGAGGTCTTTACCATTCTGGGATATCAGTTTTTATGTAGGAATCTCAGATCTTAGCCCCAACTCTTTAGTCACCAGGCTTTGTCTTTTGTGTCCCAGGTGAGTGTTTAAATCAAGGTTTCTAAGCCACCACACCTTGGCAGGTAACCTGGGGGTATTCATGGGCTTTATGCTTATTTACCTCTTCGAATTCTCCCTCTTTCCCTCCTTCCCCTCTCCCTTCCTTCCTTCCTTCCCTCCCTCCTTCCTTCCTTTTTCTGGCTTCTTAGAATTGCTTTCCTTTTTCTCCCAGTTAAATCATCCATTGAAAAAGCTAAAAACATTTTTATCTAGAATTCTAGGTAATTAGTACTAGAAAGGCTTCTCTGAGTAACTCACCTGCCACATTTCTTAAGAGAGAAACTCTCTGCCCAGATTTAACAAAGTATTGAGAAGTATCTCTTGTTGACTGGAGGTCAAATTGAATCTGCCACATGGCTGAGTCAAAAGTTTCATGATTCAATCATTATATTTTTTCCCTATCTTAGTGAAATACTTATCAAAGGAATTTCACCGTGAAGAAAGTTGACTGATGATGTTACATATTTTACAACTAAAATTTTAACTTTTCATGACATGTAAAGGAGCCTCAAGCAATCACCCATCTTTAGCTACCACTCAAGTTTAATTTTCATTGCTGTGATGTTGTCAGGTGCAATTTAATGGTGAAGTTGCAAATCCATGGTAAAGACTATGCTAACTTTTATATTAGAGTGAGTAAGTGATCACAGTTGTTTCTCCTTTCTTCACAAGAAGATCCACAAATATTGATAAATTAATGACCAATTTTTTAAAAAAATTGTTATGTTTACAACATTGAACTTTTCCACATTGTAAAAACATGAAATAAATGCATGGAGGTAAAGCTGTCGACATCGCTGATGTAGAGGCCATTGCTGCTTTTGATCTGTAAATGCTGTTAAAATGTACTATACCTTGTAGTATTAGCTCAGTCTGCAGACATATCCCCATATTATTTTAAAATTAATTTAAAACTGAAATTGTTTAAAAACGTGTTCATCCTTGATTTCACAGTCAAGCACTCTGTGTAAGATAGATCTTCGTTAAAGATCTATAAAATGATTTGATCACATAGACTTTAATGCAAAAGAAAGTTATCCTTTATTCAATAACCAATTCAAATATGTCTTAGAGGTACATTAAAAAGCATTTAGATAGCAGCATTCAATAAGATAATATATGCATTTTAAAATTTGGCAATCCCTTTTTTGATTCATACTCAATTTAACCATATCTATATCCCTAAGGTTTCACCAGCTATTCTTTTATTATGAAAACATTATCTACCAAGATGATTTTATAACTCATCTTGTAGGAAATATCATATAAATTCTCTTCTTTTGGTATTGATTATTACATTACTGAAAATTTTCCTCTTTTTATGGTTAAAAAAAGATTAAAGAGAACTAACGAGTGTAAAATTAAAAATAAAATGACATTCCTAAACCATCTTGAATTATGACCCCCTAAAAGTCATCCTTTTTAAAAAGTATTATTTTAATCTTTTTGATTAGATTTACTTAGTATGCATATGTGCCCATTTCTTAATTTGAGATAGCATTTATTGATTAATAACCAGGAACTGAACTCATGAAAATTATTCCCATTTTTTCATTCACTGATCCCAAATTTTATGTGTTTTGATATTGTTTTTAATTACTTGAGATGTTTTTTAATTATTCCCTAATGTGTCAATGTTAGAAATTATATTTTAATGTTCTATTAAGCATGACAATGAAATGTATATTCCTTCAGTTTTCTCTTTCTGTGCAATCTCTCTACTTCCCAGCTGTTTATAATGTTATTTTGGCACCACTGAAAAATTTTATAACATTTATATTAATATTATGATCAGTAACTACAATTCAGTCTTCTGTATTTTTATAGGTTCATTTTTAATGGAAAACTAACAAAAAGAGTTTACACTACTAGGATTATGTAAATATTAATTTATGCACAAAAGATGACATTAAAGCAGTAGAAAAGGAGATGTAGCTAAAATCTGCTATATCTGCTATGCTAGGTGAATGATTCAGGGGAAAATTTTCTATCTTGCATTCTTTAATTATTCAAAATTATACCATAGTTTGCTTTGATGTATAATTGAAACATTATTTTAAATAAAATTTTGTTTTTCTGGATTTTCCTATTAGTTTTCTAATTTTCTTTGTGACAAGCTATGACATCATCTGATTACTAATAGTATCTGGTTTCTTCATCATTATTTTTATCACATAAATCTATTTTTTCCCTAAGGGTCCCATGATCAATTTTTTAAATTTCAATTGATTGCATGCACGTGAACCTCGCTGCTGATATATATTTTTCTTTCACTCTAGAATGAAATTGGTGGACTCTTATATCTAATATTGCTATTATTTTGGATCCCTTTATTGTTTTGAACGAATATATTCTTGAGCATTTTATTAAGGAAAGTTTGGAAAGGAAGTTAATCCCGGAATGATATAGCAGTATATGTTAATATTTTGCCTGTGTAGATTTGGTTTGAAATTGTGTGCTCATAATCATATGCCCTTAGAAATCTGACGTATTGATCTTTTTACATTCAGTGTATGCTAATGTGATGTTTGATTCCAATTTCTTATAAGTATCCTGTTCTTTGCCTCTTGAAACTTTTAGTATTCTCTTGTGTTCATGATCTCTCACACCACATTTCAATTCAGTATTCTTTCATGTGAGTTCAAGACATTCACCATTTTGCTTTGTAGTAGTTAAGTGAAATTTCAACCTCGAAATAGATATGGTAAAGTGAAAATTTGTAGGTCAGTTTTTAATATTATAATAAATATACTTGCTTAGTCTTTCTTTGTACAAGCAGCCAAAAACTGCTAAATAATTAGGCTTGAAGAATTACATAAAGGTGATGTATTTAGGTTGTCATACTTCAGGGTTGTCAGCACAAGTGGAATAAGAGTTCATTTTTATCTTAATACATAGTTTATGTAAACATTTTAATATATTTTCTACAAAATTCCTTGGTAGAGTTTATTAATGCTTTTACATTCTTTGTTGTCAAAATCTTTGAGGGGTTATATATCAGTAAAAATTCCACATCTGTCATAATCTTAAATCATTCTTATCTTCATATATCAAATATCTTGTACACTTGTTCTGGCTTCAAGCTTATGCCTCAAACTTATGCTTTTAAGATGTCTGCAAAACATTACAAACTAAACCCCAAAATATTTATTTATCAAACTGGAGAAATAGGATTCTGGTTAGTTTATTTATGCACATGTATAACAAGTGTTTGGAGTGTACAAAAATTTTAAATGTTTCCCTAAATATTTGAGTGAAATTAATATTCCATATTCCTTCTCTAGTTTCCTGTATATGGATATAGCTCTAGGTATCCTTCCTTTGAGAAGCAGGGAGGCATATGAATCAGAGGGTCCATGAAACAAAAGCAACCCAATTACTATGCTCAACTTTTTCTGATTCTCAGATCAGGGAGACATTTCTCTGTGGATTCATCATAGGAAAAACAGTGTGTAGCACAAAAGCAACAAATACATTAGGGAGATTTCTTATATTATTCCTCATTGTATATTTATGGAATCTTGCCAAAATGCAATTCTGTAAATGCTATTGTAGCAGGAGGTGGTAAAATTATGTGGTCTAGGCTGGTGGCATACTTATAGCATGGATTAATGTATGGGTAGCTCTGAATTTGGAGCATTCAGAGAATGAGTGTGCAGCTTACTATTTAGAAACCTTTCCATAAATATTGTCTCTCTTAACTTAGTGTTTTATAAACATTGAGCAAAAGTGGATTTGAGGTTATGTACCCCAACAAGAAATTGGATTGCAACCATTCCATATTGATGATTCAGTCCAGAATGACATTCATGGCGGTCAGCTGAACTGGAATAAAGAATAAAAAGGACATGTAAAAGCTGAGGTAGCAGAGAGGGAAAGATGACACAATAGAAAACAGCCCTAGCACAACACATAAAATAAATTGCACATATCATGGATCTACACTCCAGTGAATTTTTACAAGGTAAATACAGCCATGTAACCATATAGAACAGTATCAATACCCCAAAAGCTTCGCTCATGCGCATCACAGTTACTATTATTACCTTACACACAGAAGTAAAAAATATTCTGATCATTCACATCATAGAGTAGTTTTGCCAGTTTGAACTTCATATACTTCATATAAAGCGCATGCTTTATATGTTATGATGCAGTAGTAGTAGCATTAGTTCATTGTTTTCGTGATGTTTAGCATTTCATTGTATGAATATATTCAAATGTATTTTTCAATTTTGTTGTTGATACACTTTAATCAACACCAGTTCTTTGCTTTAAATAACAAAGCCACTATAAACAGTCATGTATGTATGTGTTGATGACTTATGGCCTCATGTCTGTTTGGTAGGTTCCAACAAGTGACATTGATGAGTTGTAGGGTATGCTTATGTTCAGTTTAGTAGATACTGTCATTTTCCAAACAGCTTGCTGTAATTTGTGCTTCAGAAGTGTTTGAGAATTTCAGTGGCTCATTATTTATTTATTTATTCATTATTTTTAATTGTTATGGGTACATAATATTTGTATCTCTTTATAGGGTACATGTGATGTTTTGATACAGGCATGCAATGTGAATTAGTCAAATCAGGGTAATTGGCGTATCCATCACCTCAGGCATTTATCATTTCTTTATGTTAGGAACATTCTGATCCACTCTGTTATTTTAAAGTGTACCCTAAATTATTGTTGATTATAGTCACTTTGTTGTGCTAGCAAATATTGTTCATCCTATCTAACTATATTTTTATATTTATGTTAGTCTGTTCTCATTTTGATTTTAATTTGAAAATTACTTATGACAAATGATGCAAAGCATTTTCTCGTGTGATTATTAGGTATATGGTCATCATCTTTAGTGAACTGCCTGTTCAAAACTATTTCCTATCTCTGAGAGAGTTTTCTGTTTTTTTCTCGTGGATCTGAAGGTATTCTTTATATATTTTAAATACAAGTCAATTGTTTGGCACATAAAAATTATTTGAAAACAAAAGTCCTTAATTTTAATTAAGTCAAACTTATAAAAACCTTCATGTATGCTTCATGTCCTTCAATAAATCAGAGTTTGTCTCAAGATCATGAAGCTCTTCTACCATGTTATCACTAAGCAGTTTTATAGTTTTACCATTCACAATTAGGACACAACTCCATCTGGAAGTGCTATTTGCATTTGTCTTTGTGGGGTAGTTTTTAAGATTTTTTTTGATGTGTCAAATAAATCCAACATCATTTATTGGAAGACTATTATTTCCCTCACTGTATTTCAGTGACATTTTAGTATATCAAAGGACCACATGCATGTTTAAAAGTTTGAGGAATCTATTTTTCTTCCATTGGTTGATTTGTCTATTCCTTCACTTACACCAATTTGTTTTACTTATCATGGCTTTATGGTAAATCTGGATATCTGGTAGTATATGCTTGCCAAATTTTACCTTTTCAAAGACTGTAGGATCAGTTTTCAATTTCAACAAAACTGCTTACTGGAATCTTTATTGGCATTACATTGAATTTATAGATATATTTATCAAAATGTGAAATGTTTATAATATTGAGTCATTCAAATCTGGAACATGGTATACCCTTCCATTTATTTAGATCATTTATAATTTGTCTCAGAAATGTGAGATAGTTATTGGACTGACTTAAACATTTTTAGAGAATGTATTCCTGGGTACTTAATATTTTTTAATGGTATTATAAGTGATTTCTTTTTAAATTACTTAATTTAATTATTTAGGACAAAAGTGACCTTGTTTTGTCCATTTTTTCAGTGAGTTTATTAAATTCACTTATTAAATTTAATATATTTTATCTCATATTTTTGAGTTTTCTGTATTAAAACAGCAAGTAAAGATATTTTAATTTTTTTCCTTTCAATAATTTAAGTTTTGTTTCTGTTTTTCTGTCTTACTACAATATCTAAGTGTTGACCCAATTTGAGTGGATGCTGTAATGGTGGATATTTTTATCTTATTATTTATTTCAGGGGGAAAGCATTCGATATCTCACCCTTAAGTGTACATTTTCTCTGTTGTATGTTTTAAGATAGTATTTATGAAATTAAGGAGGTCTCTTTCTACCTATACATAGTTTTAAAAGAATTGTCATGAATGCATGTTATGTTTATCCAGGTGAGTTTTCTGTTTTTATTTGAGATGATCACATATGAATAATTTTTCTTCTTCTGTTGATTAAAGAACTAATTGCAGTGCTAAAATAGATCACACTTGGTCAGATTTCAGACCACAATTGAGATTTTCCTTAAAATTTACATATTACCAAATTCCATTTACTAATGTTTTTTGTTTAATGTTTTTACGTATATAATTATGAGAAAGATTTTCTTGACATTTTATCCCTTCAAATGCCTTGTCAGGTATCTGTATCAACAGGTATCAGTATCATTGTCCTGTAGGCCTCATACAACAAGTTGTGAAGTGTATTCCATTATTCAGTTCCCCAGAGAAAATTGTGTAAGACTAGTATTAAATCTTTCCTAAATGCTCAGAAAAATTCATTGATGAAGCATTTAGATAGAAATCATTTATTCATTTATTTACTGGAAAAGTCTGACATAACAAATTTAATTTCTTTACTAGAAATAAAATCTTCAGATTTTCTTTCCTGTTCTGTTCGTTTCATTTAGTTTTTATTTCCAAAGAATATGGTTATTGCAATTATAGTTTCAAATCTAATTGAATAAAATTCCTTATAATATTATCTTCATTTCTTTTTAGTGACTGTGGGGACTGTAGTGATGCCCCATTTCCTTTTCTGATATTGATATTGGTAATGAGTTTCTCCCTCTTTCTCTTATTGAATTCTTTAGGTGATAATCTTTTTTTTATTTTATCAGAGAAAAAAATTTTGTCTATGCCAATTTTTTCTGTTTTATATTTGCTTTCTATTTCCTTGATTTCTACTATTTGTTCTTTTCTTCTTTCTGCTTACTTTTGTTATAATATTAATAAAAGCATTTATTATAGCTTCTTGCAGTGGATGCTTAAGTCAGTGGTTTTAAGCATCTACCTATCTATCTTTCTGTATTCAAAGCTATAATTTTTACATAAGCACTGTTCTCACAGCATTTTGCATATTTTGTCTCATTTTTATTAGATTCAGTTAAATATTTTCAAAAATTTATTAATTTGTTTAAATTAGAATGTTTAAATTTTTAAAATATAATTATTAAAATTATATTAAAATATGTTTAACCATGAGTTATTTAGAAGTGCTTCATGTAACAAGCATTTGGAAATTTTGTAGTTTCCTTTGTGTTATAGAATTCAAGCTTAATTCATCTGTGGCCAGAGAATATACTCTGTATGAGTCCAATCAATTGGAATCAGTTGAGATTTTCTTTCTGGCTCTTATACAGTATGTTTTGACATTCTTTTCATGTATAATTGCAGTTTTGGGTATTTATATTAAGTTGAATTTCTTAATATTATAATACAAATATTCAAATTATTTTGAATTTTTTTGTTTGCTTCTTCCATCAGTTACTGAAAAATTATGTTAAAGTCTACTACTACTTTGTGGATTTATTGATGTCTCTTTTTTGTTTTATTTTGTTGGCTTTTACTCTCCCTTATTAGACAGATAGAGTGAGGGACTGATTGCTTTAACTTGATCATATACTGACCCAACAAAAAAAGTAAGATTGCATGTCTGTTAAGGCTTAGTTTAGCTCTAATTAATCCCCACTCCTAGGGCATAGCCAACTGAGAATGTGGCCCAAGTGGGAGACTGGGGCAGTCACTGGGGTATTACCCACTGCAGGGACCCGAATGCTAAGCCTTCAGCTCCACACTTTAGAGAATTTTTCTTTTGTCTCTTAGCTTTATGTCCCAAAAAACCCTGTGAATTTGACAAATATTTTGAGGGCAAACTGGCAGACTAGGACCTCAATTCACTGTTCTTATCTTCTTAGTAGAATTCTGGTCCCTTAAGTCTTACTTTGTCATTGTTTCTGTTAGTGTTGGTTTCTTTCCAGTTTTATGTAACTACCAAAAGCTCTGAAGCTTTATTCAGCTCTTATTTTTATATCTTTGTCCAAATTGTGGAAATATCAGCTTCTTGCCTTATGAACAGAATTGGCCAGTGTTCTGGTAGAAACAATTGGCTGCAGAATGTTGGATCACCTCTCTCCATGGCAATGCCTTTTCCGGCATTTTATACCCTTAATTTGCAATTGCCCAGCAGTTCTCTGATAATTTCAAACAGATAATTTGTGGTTTTATATGACTTTTTTTAGTTATTCTCAGCAGGAATTTGAGTTTGCCATAAGCAATTCCATGATATCCAGAAGCTTAAGTAACCCTCAAAGGCTTTGAACAGATAAATTAGGAAATGAGTTTTCAAATTCAGGTTATCCTCACTTCAAAATGACCTTTACACATGCTCCATAAAGAAGAGCATATACTTAAATATGCCTTCTATATTTGAAACATTGTTATTAGAAGCTTTCAAATATGTTATCTCATTTAGTTTTGGTCCTATCAACTCAATTATACATGATGAAATAGGAATGGAAGAGAATTAAATAACACTGAAAATTTAAAAACTAATAAGTGGTAAAGTCAAGACTCAATTTGAAACTATCTAACTTTAAAACACTCCAGAGACAGTGAAAAAAAGAAAATGAAGAAGGTATATAAAAATGACTAATTACATGATTTACACTTCAATTTCTCACTGCAGCTATGATGGGCACACAATTTTAATAATCTGATTTTATTCAACACCAAACGTGTGCATTAAAAGTGTGAACTATGAAGACTTAGGGTTCTAGTCACTATTGCTGTGTAACAAATCATCCTGAAATTTAATAGCTTAAAACAATTTATTATTATCTCTCTGGGTTTCTAAGGGTCAGGGATATGACGTGGCTCAAGAACGCCATTCAGGCTTGAGAACTCTTATTATGTTGTGGTGAGTCATCTCAAAGGTTTTTTCACTCTGATATACAGTGTGTAGGCTGAAAAAAACTCAAACACCTGTGATTCTTCAGGCATCTCCATCTATACGTGATCTCCCCACATGCTGTTATAAAGTGTGGCAACTTCAACACAGATGGGCTTCTGACATTGTGACATTGATCAGAACAGTTACACAGGGCCACCCAGGCTCATGGAAGGAAACATAGATCCCACCTCTCAGTGGAGAAGTAGGGTTGGAATATATATTGGTGCCGCCATCCCTGAAAATTACATTCTATAATCACAGATCTGCTACCATAGACTTTTTTAAAAAATAACAAAAAAGTTTCTAGTTTTTTTGACGTCTCTATTGACTATGTAGAATATGATTTTTTCATACAAATCAAGTAAAAATTGAGGATATATCACCAATTGAGGATATATAACCAATTGAGGATGTATCGGTATGAGATAGAAATAAAAACACAAATTTCCAATCTTAAATTTTAGGGCTTGTGTTAAGGTAAAGCAACAGCAAGAGCTATGTGGCAGCTGGATTCCCTCTGGATTTAGGGAGAGATAATTTATGTATACAAATATATATATATATAAATGATTTACTTACACAGTGCCTCTGAATTTTCCCTAATGTCTGAAATAATACTTCCTCTTGTTGACAAGTAAAAGGAACACTAGCCAGAACTAATAAACCCTAAGTGAATGTCTGTGAATAAGTACTAGGTGTAGATTTATATTCTGTCACATGGCCATTAGCACAGTTATATCTTACTATTTATGGAGCAGTTTTCACTTAGAAATTTCTATCCTCAGCAGCTAGTGGAATCTGTGTAATGCTAGCAAGCCTCTGTGTGTATGTGTGTGTGTGCATGTGTGTATGTGTGTGCGTGTGTGTGTGTGTGTCTGGCTTACATTGCAGAATCTCGTGAATTATTCTCCTTATTCCAATTAGGATTAATGAGAGAGAAACAGTCATTGCTTACATGAGAACGAAGTTTTCAGGAATTAAGATCTATATAATAGATATTCCTTCAATTTATCAAAGCCCTCTTTTAGGCTCTCTACCTCTATGCACTTTTCTTTTAGTGTTTCCCTCTTGATTTTCTATTTCTTCTGTCTTCAATTCATTTTCCATTTCTACAAACTTTCTGTGATACTCTCATCCCTCATATAATCCTTTATTTTGTTTTTTAAAATCCTGATGACACTTATTTACTCAATTACGGTATTTTAGGCTAATATTAGAATAAAAACTTCCATCTTTTATGTTTACCTGTGGCTGATTTTACCCTAGGTTCTTGTTACGTATTACCTCATTAGAGGAAAACCATTATAAAAGATAGGTATTATTGCATGAATGGTAAAGATAAGATCTAACACCCAATGAGGTAAAATAAAGCTTATCTAGCTGGTAGGAGGAGCGGATGAATTCAAATCTAATATATCTATTTACAAAGCTGGTGACTTTTTGCGTAAGAACTGTCAGGGATTGTTCCAAACCATTTTTGTTTCCTTTTGTGTTTTATTTTCAGATATCCTTTTTAGTTCTAGAATTTCCATTTAATTCTTTTCATGGATTCCAATTCTTTAGTTAAATTTGACATCTTTCTACTCATTTTTTTTCTCTTTTTTCCTCTCTGTTTCCTTAATCATACTTAATTACAATTTTTATCTGCGAACTCCATTATCTGGATCATATAGAGCTTTGTTTCTATTGTCTGCAGTCTTGTCTCTTGGTATACTTCTTGATTGTTTACTGCATATTGGACATTGTGGATAATATTCCTAGAGGATACAGAGTAAGTTTTATTTCAGCAGAGTGTGCTTCCTTCCCTCTGGCAGGTAAGTAGAACAGTGGCTAATCAGCTCAATTTAGTCAGGGGTGAATTGAGTCAAGTCTGGATTCAAGTTTTAGTAAATGTCAGTCTACCTCTGATTTGCTCCTATTATAGCAGCAGGTACATTCACTCAGCCCTTAACTACTTGTTTCCTGAACTTGGCTTTGGTTTTGAAGAGATTTCTAGCTTATATTTTTTATACTTAAGCCCTAGGTAATTTTAGAATTTGGCAAATTTCTCAAAAACAAAACCAGGGGAGGGGAACATTTTCATGTTGAAAGGCCACATTAATTTAGCTGTAATCAAATAAGGCTGCATTCAGGAAACTTCAATTAGATATATTTTAAAAATGTACATTATTTTGTAAAAATCTAACTACTTTGTACTTATTAAATAATAACTTCAAAAAGTGAAAACTATTTGTTAATTTTAAAGTTAACTGACCTTTTAATGACTTCCTTGCATCTGCTTTTTGTTGGAAAGCATTTAAATATTTGGTTGCAGCATGGAGGTGCACAATTTCAGCTGATCCTCTAGATGGGTATCAGTCATTTGTGACCTTAAGGGAGTCTTAATTTGGATTAGGTAGGAGAATGTAGATTCGAGGCAATAAATGGTTGAAAAGAGAGAAAGCATTTTCGGGGCATGTTGCCGAAGGCATGGGTATTCCACTGCATTTTTCCATATTTCAATTGGATCTTTCTTAGCATCAGACAATGACATTAAAATGTCATCTTCTGAGAGCTCAATCAATTCCATCTGTAGTTCTTGAGATGCCTTGGTGATATCAACTAGGTGAGGCTGAAATGTTAATTTGAGTGCGATGTCATGATTCTCAATGTCAGTGAAATTTTCATTGTATTTTCCACTGAATAGGTTCTAATAGCTGCGTATTCTTCAAATGATTTGCATATATCATCCTGCTCATCAATTTTGCTAACTGGGGAAATGTTCATCTGCAATTTCCTTTTGAAGAAGAAGTATTTTGAAAAAAGATAGCTTTTTTTGAAATGCTTGGATTTTTTGCCACATATTATATATAGACTTAGTTTTACCTTGCAAAGAAACATTCAAGTCATTTTGATTTGATATGATATCACACAGAAATGCTGCATTCCTATAGAAATCTTCTTTCAATAATTATATTGCTGATTCTGTTTTTTTTTTTTTTTTGACTTGTACAAGAACATTTATTGCTACTATTTTCATAACAACTGTCAACTGGAAACAGCCCAATTGTCTATCAACAAAAGAATTAATAAAAAAAACTACGGCATATTCAAACAATGAAGTACTACTCAGCAAAAATGTAATAAACTATCTATACCATGCAAGAATATAGATAAATCTTCCAGACATGCAAAGTGAAGGAAAAAAGGCACATAAATATATAACTGTATGATTACATGTATATGATGTTCTTAAAACAGGCAAAAATTGTCTAAGATGACTTAAGAGTGTCATGAGGGAAGGTTCTGGAGAGACGAAAATGTTCTATTGTATAACAGGGGTAAGGGTTGCATGGGCTGATTCTGTTCTTCATAAAATTTAACTATCTGTCTTTGCAGAGATAAAATTTTGGCTAATGCCTGTCCTGTGATAGCCAATGTACTTTAGAATAATATGGCAAATCCACACTGAAAACTGATGATGCTGTGTGGAATTCACATGAATATAGTTAACAATACTTTTAACATGTTGCAAAGTATCACTTAAAATAGTAGCTTTAGCACAGAGATTTTGCTAATGCAAGATACAATGAAAAGAAATGAGAGCATCTGGATCTGTGAATACTTTTTTTATCTGTGATAAACCCTTCATGTTTTCCTGTCATGGAAGGTGCACCATCTGTACATACACTCACTAAATTTACCAAATTCAGTCCAACTTCACAACATTTATCTTGAAAGGTGTAGAAGGTATCTATTCCCTGTGTTTTGTTCGCAAGAGTGCCCAAAGCAAGTAACTCTTCATAGCAAAGAAAATCTTCTGTTATGACCTGAATGATGTATAAAACCTGCACTGAGTCGGTAGTATCAGTGGTTCATCGAGATTTTCCTTTTGAAGTATTACATGAAGTTGTTCTGTTAAGTTGAGGCTAATTCATGCTGCTGATCAGTTATGGTTCTCCTTTAAAGAGGCAATTGTTTGTACTTTGAAATGTTATCAGGGTCTAAGCATCCTACAACTTCCACAATGCATTCTTTCACAATTTCTACATCACTGAATGGCGTACCTTTTTTCCCAAGTATATAAGCTACTTTATAAGTTGTTTCAGTGACATTATATCCAGATTTTATTGCTGCCTGAAAGAATTGTCTTTGCTTTTGCTTTTCATCTTTTAATTTCTGCAATACAACCTTTCATGCCTCTCCCTCTAATTTAAAATATTTGTGGTCTTTATGAGTGTTATAGTGCTGATGAGCATTGGATTTCTTTAATGTTGACATTGAAGTATCACAAAGCAAGCAAAGCATCTTATCTTTAGCAGAAACAAGATAATATTGCAATTCCCAATCCTCATTAAAAAATCTATTTTCTTTCTTCGGTGTTCTCTTGGTCTTCTTTGACATGATGGCCTGTTAAGTAGACAGAATTAAAAAATACTGTTGAGCTGTGCAACTGTTTACAAATTCCACTTCAGACAGAAACACAGTACACAATTGTCAAAAGCTAATAACAGACTGGTGTACTTGACCCCCATAAACTCTTGCCAACCTGCCTCGTGCAGTAGAGATGCCAGTCAGGCAGGGGAAGTTAAAAGCAAATCATGAGCATAGCAGCTGTCAATTTAGTTCTTATGGCTTACTAATGTTCTAATTGTGCCAGTCAATCTGGGAGGATTATTTTGTTGAAACTTATTTTATTCTTTGGTATTTTAAATATATTCATTTTAAAAATAAAATAAAAATACAAAAGGTGAACAAAAATGTATTAATTAAAATAAAAGGATTTGTTCTTTAAAATTTGGATTGAGTCAAAAGGCTGTACTTAAGGACTAGAAGGCCACATATGGCCTTAAATCTGCAGGTTCCCCACCCCTTGACAAAACCAACTACATAAATGGTTGAGTTGCCTCCAGACTTCCAATGTATCTCTCTAGCCACAAGTGATCCACTGATGCCCCAGCAGCAACCCTCTGTCTGAGCAAAGTCCACATTCTCCCAGTCTGCTGCCTGTTGCAGTTAGTAAGTGCCACAAGAAAAAGTCATTCTGGAAATTAGCTCAACACTTTGAGGTCCTCCCTTTTTGGAATATTAGCCTCATTAACCCCCTACTGCTTCAGCAACTCACTGATATATTTAACAGAAAATTTGTATATTGTATATTTTATCTAGTTTCTCTTGATATTCTCAGCAAAGCATTGATGTGCTACAGGCAATTTTGTCTTACTGAATGTATTTCCTTTTATTTTTTGTTTTTTATTTCTTCTAGATTAGGATCTACTTCATTAAGTGATACTGCTACTCTCCCTCCACTATGTTATATCTTTCATCTCCTTGTATTTATTACCCTGCCCAACTCCCCAGATATGTCTTATTAGTACATTCTTTGAGGGAATAGAAAAGATATTTTAGTGATAATATGACCTATTCTTGCCTATAACACTGTGGTTAGTGAGAAATTTGTATAGATTGTAGAATGTGATCCTCATTCTGGCAATGAATCCTCACGGCAAACCTCTGAGATAAATAGGGCTACTATTCCCCTCAGTCCCGGGCATGTATTAGTCATTAAATAAAGATTTCATACAACTTATTGCATATCACAGACAAAATTAAATGTCTCCCAATACTCACTTTAAATACACAGAAAATAAATACAGAGAAATAAGAAGCTATTTATTTTTTATATTTTTAAAGGTGAATCACATAAAGAATTGGTAACTTGCACTAAAGACAGTTATTTTCCTTTGCTAAGTTGTGATAGTTTTAAACTCCCAGCTTACAGAAGGTGGGTAGCTCTGTACTTCATAACTGACCTAAGTGTCTCGAATTCTGTGGTTTCTGGTATCCAGAGAGATGGAGTTGTAGAATTAACACTGTAGAAATTTTCCCTTCAGAATCATGTAGAAAATTTTATTGAAATAAATGTTATATTAATTGATTTTGAAACAATGTCTCAACAAAAAAAAATCATTAAGTACATTTCCCTGTAAATAAAGGAGTAGCAATCAATTCCTTGGCTTATCTCAGAATTTAACTACTCAGGTGTTTTGTGCCTTTCTACATGGCAATTTTAATTTTCTTATTTTTTCCTAAATTTTAAGAAATTTTAAATTTCTTATTGGAATAATTACTGAAGATTGCCTTTACTTTTCCACTGAAATGACAGTTATAGTGATTTTCTTAAGAGATATCCCTGAGTCCTGAAAACTAGAGAAGTTTGAATTTTCAGATTTCTACTATTTAAAAAATCTTTTCAGTCATTTGCTATGTAGTAGAACCACAAAAACATTTGTACTTGAGATATTTGGATTTTAATTTTGGTTCCAGCAGTTAATTTATGTGATTTAAATTTGCATAATTAAATACTTTCAATAAACCCTGATTTACCCATCCGAAAATATACATATTTTTCAAGTTAGAAAGTTGCAAGAAGAAAATATAACTACAGAAATGATTGCATGATTTACAAATGGAGCACTAAACACATGTCACTGATAAGCTGGATAAAAAATTGTGAAAGCTGTTTTAGACTTCAAACAGGAATAGTATAATTTGTTTTACTGAAAACCTAAATTAAATTTCAAAACTCCTCCATTTACTTAAATTAGGGGTTGAAGAAAAGAAATTTCAAAGTATATGTCCATCTTTTTCTTCTACTTAAAGGTGAGACCCAGGATTGTTGCAAACACTTTTAACACAGATGTGAAAAATATCTTTGGAAATATACAAATAGGCCTCCAACCCAACAAAGGGAAAATATTTTATTATTCTTTGTAATACAAGAGAACTGAGTTTCTTATAAATAGAAACTGGAGCAACCATAATGTGAAAGAAATTTGAACACGTTCATAAATATGGTTATATAAGTTTCCCATACCCTGTGTACACTCTCTCTTCTATCAGACCTTCTAAAATATTAAATGACTTGTATAAGAAGTTTATGGTAAAGGCGTTCATAACCGTTAGATGTATAGTGGAGGAAAAAAGATAGTCACTGGAGTGGAGACATGAGTGAAATCAAGAATCCCACAGTATGTACAAATTAGGGTCAGAATGGCTCATGCAAATGGACACTGCCTTATCGATCTTCCCAAGAATTCACAACCACCTTGGGGAAGGAAGTAGATGGACTACGGAATGCATAATAAATGAATTGACACTTTTTCTTACTTTAAAGATCAGCATGAACTCAAATGAAATTTGGTTTACAGAATATCTATTACTTGATAATAGATACAAATTGTTTTAAAGCACAAAGAGATGCCATTGAGAGAAACTTTCAATATCACAGAGGTACATAGGTGTTCAACTCTGCCTGTTTCTGAAAGGGGTTATGGCCAGTGCATATAATAGACAAAGCCTTTGACTCTGTGTTTGTTTCTGTGTGTGTATCAAGGAATTAATAAATGAATGAAGAAGTACTGAGACTCAAACTCAGGTGCAACAATGTTAGATAAACTATGAAGTATACAAATGAATTAAAAAACTACAGTTTTGCCTTGCACTTTTGCCTGAGATAAACTAAGAGACAAGATTCACCCTTTCATTTGAAGCAAACATTAAAAACAATGGTATCAAATACATCAAAACTATTTTGAAAGACACTGGAGATCAGACACAAAAGGCCAGTGATCCCCAAGAGATATGAAACATCTCCAGCTTACAGCCACGAAAGTGTTTTCAGTCCAAAGGGTGGTGGGGATTGGCACAGGACTGGTTAATTCCCTGAAATGAGAAGACACAGCTGAGAGTCCAGAGAGACCAAAATGGCTAGAGTTTGCAGGACAGAGTATAAAAGAAGAGACAACTGCAAAAAGAGAGAGATCTAGAGGTCTGGAAAGGATCCTCTTAGGATATTTGATTGAGTATTAAATCAGTGCATGTGATTGAAGAAACTTCTTGAGGCTGGGGAAAGAATGACCTGGAAGAATTAAAGGTAACAGTACCTGGCCCTAACACAGGGCCAAGAATGGTGCCTGCTCCCATTAGCTAGACTGGAAAACCTCAGGATCCATGAGACACTATAGGGGGTTGGAGGCTGAACAGATTTATACATAAGAGTCTTACCCTTCTCAGTAGTCAAGAATAATTATCCTTAGTTGACACTGCTTTAGTTTTGCCTTAAAAAATCATAAAGTCAATACTTGAAAGAATCAAACTATTTCCAAGCAACTTAACTACATCCTAGAACAAATCTCAAAAATATTTTAAGGAATGCAAAACATCCAGGACACCAACAAGGTAAAAATTACAATACCTGGCATCTGGCAAAAGATTAAGAGGCATACAAGAAATCAGGAAAATAATATCAATAATGAAGAGGCAAAATTAATCAACTAAACCCAGTCTGGAATTGACACAGATGTTAGAATTAATGGTGAAAAATATTAAACCAGTTATTAAAAATGTTTTCTACTTCTGGCTTCAAGTTGAACATGTAAAGACCTTTGAAGTTGTCATTTATATCCTTAGAACAAGAAGAAAAGCTGAACAAACTGTCCGTGATTTTTCTTGAACCTAACAGAGAATTGAAGTAGTGAGGTAAATTGCTACTCCAAATTCTGCAGAGTCAGGCAAGTACACAGCATCATAGCCAAGATTATCTTACCTTGCAGAAGCCACTGGATCAATAAACAGGTAGGAACACTTAAATGAAAACTTTGACAAATTCCTGGATGTTGATGGTGAACTAGCTAAAGAGTGAGAAACTCCTGGGGGCGAGAAACTCCTGGGGGCTGCAGTCTTTGGGGAGGAGAACCAGACTTCTATGGGTTTTACCTGCAGATCAAACAGTTTCTCACTGTGAAGAGGCAAGGGGGGAAAAAAAAACCCAAAAACAGACAAATAAAAACCCTTGTGGATTTGGGAGGGGGAGGGAAAAGTAACCATCTTGAAATACACCTGGAGTATTCTCCCGAACAAAAACCTACTCTCCATAGAGAAAATTTTACCAGAACCTTAGCTCACCTAGTGAAAGAGGCATTTATTTAACTCCAACCCTCTCCGGTCTTCCTGTCTTACACTTGTGAAGGTTACAGTCTAGGGACACAAGACCTCTAAAGACTGAGACTTAAATAGAAGATTATAGAATGTTTCACCTCCCCACACCTTGAAGTCACATCCACAGAGTTCCCGTATAATAATACTGGATTACAGACAGGAGAAAAATTATACCAGATGGAGATATTCATTATACAAAGGAAGACAGAGCATCTGAATGGTGACTACATATAAGATTTTTTTCTTATTATTTAAATTGACTCTTTAACAAAAATAATAATCATGGAGTGTGGAATTTATAACATGCAAAAAATACAGCATAAGGCAATAACAGCACAAAGTCTGGCTGAGAGAATGGAAATATACTGTTTCAAGATACTCATGAAGTATACCATCACCTGAAGGGAGACTGATAAGTTAAATGTGTATAATATAAAACAGCAGTCCCCAACCCCCAACCTTTTTGGCATCAGGGACCGGTTTCATGGAAGACAGTTTTTCCACAAACTGGGGGTGGGGGAGGGGGGGATAGTTTGGGGATGATTCAAGCACATCACATTTATTGTGCACTTTATTTCTATTATTATTACTTTGTAATATATAATGAAATAATTATACAAATCTCTCTGCTAATGATAATCTGTATTTGCAGCCACTCCCCAGTGCTAGCATCACTGCCTCAGCTCCAGCTCAGATCATCAGGCGTTAGATTCTCATAAGGAATGTGCAACCTAGATCCCTCGCATGCGCAGTTTACAGTAGGGTTTGGGCTCCTATGAGAATCTAATGCCGCTGCTCATCGGACAGGAGGCGGAGCTTAGGAGGTGATGAGCGGTGGGGAGCAGCTGTAAATACAGATGAACCTTCACTTGCTCGCCCCGCTGCTCACCTCCTGCTGTGCAGCCTGGTTCCTAACAGGCCATGGACCAGTACCAGCCCACAGCTCGGGAGTTGGGGACCACACATATAAAACATAGAGTAAGAACTGAAATAAGAGTTTAAGCTAATACACTAACAAAGAAGGTAAAATGGAAACATACAAAAATTCAAAAGGAAGACTAAAAAGAATGAAAAGGGAAAAAAAATGAGATGAAATAAATAGAAAATGTGTGATAATAAGATGATACATTTGAACCTAGCCATATTAATAATCACATTATATATAAATCGTTAATTAAAAGTTCAAGATTGTTAGATTTGATAAAAGTGCAAAAGCACAGTACTACTTATAAAAACTTCATTTTAAATATAAAGAACAAATAGTTTTCAAATAAAAGATGAGAAAAATACGTACCATGATAAAACTAATCAAAATGAAACTTAAGTGTCTATATTAATGCCAGGTAAAGTAGGTAATAGAACAGAGAATATTGCCAAGATCAAAGAAGGTCATTTTAGTACAATAAAATGTTTGATTACTTAAGAGGATTTTTTGAAAAAGTAAATATTTACCTACCTAATAATAAGCCTTAAAATATATGATGCAAAAATGTTAGAAATGCTAGAGAAATAGGCAAATCAATAATAATAGCTTAACATTTTAATAATCTTAATAGAACAAATAGAAAGTCAATAAGAATATAGAATACTACAACCACCAACTTGACCTAATTGATACAACAGAATACTCATTCATTTCAAGTACACATAGAACCAAGATAAGCCATATTTTAGACAATTAATCAAGTCTCTGTAAACTTAAAAGGACCCAAGTCTTACAATATACATTTATTGACCAATATGTTATTAAATTACAAATTAATAACAAGAAGATAATTGGAAAATCCCAAAGATTTGGAAGCTAAATAATATACATTTAAACACATGAGTCAACAAAGAATCCAAAGGGAAATTAGAAAGTGCTTCGATTTGAATGAAAATGAAAACATGTCAAAATTTATAAGATGTTTTTTAAGCACTCAAGTATAAGGAGTTTATAGCAATAAATGTCTTAATTCGAAAAGAAAGGTCTCAAATCTGTGACTTAACATTTCACTTTTGACACCAGGAAGGATCAAACAAAAACAAAACAAGCCCAAAAGCAAATTGAGAAAAGAAAATAATAAATATCAGAAATGAATGATATTGAAAACAGAAAAAAATAGAGAGAAATAAAGAAACCAAATTGGTTCCTTGAAAAGATCAATAAATTGATAAACATCTAGCCAATGCGATCAGGGAAAAGGGACAACTCATGAATGAGAATTCACATCACTATATATACTCCAGATTTTAAAAGAATTATGAGAGAGAATAATTTTATACCATTAAATTAGAAAATATGGACAAAATGAAAAAATTTCATGAAGGACACAAACTACCAAAGTTTATTAAAGAAGAAATAAATATTCTATACAGCACTATGTCTATTAAAGAAGTTGATTTATAGGTAAAAATCTTCCCACAAAGAAAACTTAAAGCCCAGATATCTTCATGGAGAGTTCTACCAAACATTTCAAGAAGATATAATAAAAATTCTACACAAACTATTCCAGAAAATAAAAGAAGGGGCAATAAGTCCTAACTCATTCTATGATACACATATTACTCTGACACTAAAACTACGCAAAGACATTAGAAGAAATAAAAACCTACTGGCTGATGACCCTTATGAGCATAGGTGCATAATAAATTCTAGGAAGGAGTTGAACAAGTGGATTTCAACAATACATACACATAACAACATATCATGACCACGTGGGGTTTATCCTGGTAATGCACGGTTAGTTTATTATCTAAAAATTAATCAAGGTAATATTGGAACCCAACCACACTCATTCAGTTATACATTGTCTCTGACTGCTTTCATAATACAATGGCAGAATTCAGTAGTTGTGAGAGATAAACTTGTGGTTTGCAAAGTATAACATTTCTTAGAGCTCTGTTTAGAAAAAAGTTTGCTGTTTCCTGGTGTATGCTATGTAGAAAATCTGAAGATCTACAAAAAAGCTACCAGAACTAGTATGTGAGCTTAGAAAGGTAGTGGAGTACAAAATCAATATATAAAAATGGAGTGTATTTCTATGTATCAGCAATAAAATTTGGAAATTGAAATTTTAAATGTAATTTATAATATCATGAAAGTATGAAAAACTTAGAAATAAATCTTATAAAAAGATGTGAAAGACCTGTGGGCTAAAAGCACTAAGACATTGTTGTGACATATTAAGAAGATGTAAATAAATAGAGAGATGCATCATATTAATGACTGGAAAGATTCAATATTATTAAGATGTCAACTCTCTCTAAATGGATCTTCTGTTTCAATGCAAACCCAAAGTTCCAGAAGGCACTTTTTTCTTTGCAAAAACTGACAAATTGATTATAAACTTTATATGGATGTGCAAAGAAACTTGAAATGCTAAAACAACTTAGAAAAAGAATAAAGTTGGAGACAATAATGGCATGATCCTCTTCGGTTTGATGTGAAAATTAAGTTTGTTAATATATACAGAGGACTTCAGATCATGCTTGGCACACTGCAATTACAACTGGTATTTGCACTCCAGCTTGGGAAATGTAAATAAAATTAAAGACAACACTAGAGGACCTTGAAACTACATCAGCCAGGAAAATACTTGCTGGCAATTGTGCAAGAAAGGCAAGGCAGTAGGCTATATTCTAGGATGAATTCAACATGATTGGCTCAAGAGGAAAAGCAGTTATATATATATATGTTACATTGTGTGTGTGTGTGTGTATATATATATGAGGAGAATAAATTGAATCGTTGGATACTGCATAAAGGTCTTTCCTGCTTTTTGTAAAACTTATTAGAAAATAAAATCAATGTGTCATTTTAGTTCTACGTCCAAATTACCTTGTGTCTTTGTGGCCAACACATGTAAATAAGGAAAGAGAGCAAAAAGTGTTCAACAAGAATATGTAAAACTGAATATAAAAGTAAGAGTTATTCAAAAACAAAGAAAAAATAATGTCTAAAATCCACCAATTCAGGAAGAACATGAGACTTGACATAAATACCTAGAATTTTATACAAATTGAACACACAAATGAGGGAAGTCTGGGTAAAATCCAAACAGAAAAACTGAAAACTATAAACTTGGATTGATCATAGTACAGACTTGACAGAGCATATATAAAGAAAAGTAAGAAATAACATTCTTTCCTGTAATGTTATTTACAAAGAGAAAGTTTTTTAAATTTTATCAGAAAAGCAATTGGTCATTTTCTATTATCACTTGTGCCACAAGACTAACGTAATTATTCTGCATTCCTCCTTATCCAGAAAAAGCTGTTGCTTTTTATACACATGTAGGTGCTTATAACAAACTTCATAGAATAAGAAGCTATGAAACGCTTGGTGCTTGTTTGAGACATTTGTTGACGTTTTAAGACTATGTTTATTTAAGATAGAAACTTTAACCTTGAAATGCTTGCTGCCAGAAAATTTGTCTCCAGGGATTATACCCTAAATTTTTCTGCATATTGGCAATGACAGCAGTAATATTGACAATAAAGCATGGACATGATTTTTATGAGGGTTATGTCTACGTTGTGAGTTGAGAAAATATGATGAAGGTTGCACAATATTGATATAAAGAGCAACCTCAAATACATGTCTTCAAAGAGCATTTCTGTAAAATTAGAACTGTCAGATTAAATGAATTGTCCAGAAAATAAAAAAAGTTGCACACAAAACATGAAGTAGCAAATAAATTTCACTAATATTTTTTACAATTTTATTATAATAGAGCTATCAATTTACATATGTGACATAATTTATATGAAGTAAGTAAAACAGACATGATTATATATTTGATGTACAATCTGAGAGAGAAAATTATCCTTTCTATACAATGCATTTCTCTGGATATAGTATTTGTCTTTTCATATTTATTTTGGCATCATTAGAATATATAGGATACCTCTTAATGTCGAATTTCAAATCATTTACGAATACATTTTGATTGGCACATTCATATTGATGTCAACATTTTGATAAACAAACCTCATTCATTTTTGTTTTGCAAAGTACATCATCCTACTTCAAGAACTTTTCCAAGCACATTCTTTTCCTGGGGTAGTGAAATGATAAACTTGAGTCAAAAATAATGTGTCAGAATAGTGGCCTAAAACTTTTAATATACAAAATTAAATTGTAAGTGCTAATTTGGTTTGCTTCAACCCTATGAAAAATTTAAGTTTCTCCTCTTATGATGTGGAGTTTTCCTTCTTTTTCTGAACTTAAACTATGAATGCATTCACATTATCAAATCGTGCTCTGAGAAATTAACTGTAATCTATCATTCACTAAATGCATATTTAACTTAAGGTGTCTTTCTCAATGATATTTACAGTTTGACTTTTATTGCAAATTTAAAATCCTATAATAAAGTACATAGAGAGCTAATGAAGACACAGAAGGCATTCATCATTAGTTTGTAAACACAAGTGTAATTGTTAGAACTTGCCTGGCTTTTTTTTATTTGCTTGTTTTTAATAATTTCTACCCACTAGTCCTAGTTTCCCTTGTTGGAGCCATGTTAGTCAAGAAAATGTTAAGTTATCCTCTATGTCTGCAGTCCCCAACCAACCCCCGGGCCACGGCTCAGTACCAGTCCATGGCCTGTTAGGAACCCAGCCGTGTATCACTGCCTGAGCCCCTCTGCCACCCCCTGGAAAAACTGTCCTCCATGAAACTTAGGAACTGGCTGCACAGCAGGAGGTGAGTGGCAAGTCAGCGAAGCTTCATCTGTATCTATAGCCGCTCCCCATAGCTGGCACCACCACCTGAGCTCCGCACTCCCCCCCCCCCAGTCGTGGAAAAATTGCCTTCTATGAAACCAGCCCCTGGTGCCAAAAAGGTTGGGGACCACTGCTCTATGTGATATGAAAGGAAAAGAAAAAGAAAACCCTGACATTTTCCATGATAAATAAGCTAAACCCTGTTTCAAAAAAAAAAAAAAATTGATGTAGACCCCAAATAACAGAGAAATGCAGAAGCCAAATTTCATTTTAAGGTGGGAGATATTTATGAGTGCTTTCACCCTACTTTTGACAGCCTAATCTATAACTATCTCTCATATATTTCTTACACATTTGCTCTTTGGCTGTGATATAGAACAAACAGTAAGAGAATATTCTTTCTTGTTATATGACTAATGAAAGAGTGCAGCTACATCGCAAAAAAGACCTTCCAGTCCCGATGTTTTACTTTTTTCTGTTCAATAATAAACTTCTAAATCCTATCCTTCACAAAAACATTGAAAACCGAACCATGGAAAGGAACTATGGAGTTTCTGGGTTAAGATATTGTTTTGTTTGGTACCAATTAATGGGGACCTGCTGGGATTAACTTTGGAAATGAAATATTTAATTTCAGCAAAAGAGAAATCTAAGGAAGCCAAAACAAAGGACGTTATTAACCTAGAGCCAACGCTCAGGCTTTAGTTTTAGTATATAGACTTTCAGTTCAATCTGATAATAAAAATTTAAAAAGTAAACAAACTGTTATAAATGCAATTTAGGGTTTTCACTCTTTATCTCCATGACTATGAATGTGAGCTATTCCACAGAGTGGGAATAAATCATTCACTAGAGCATAAACTTAATCTCTTGGCAGCCAAACAGGAGCTAGGGGAATGCAGTGCCTCCTTGCATAAACATTTCTTCAAATGAGCAATGGACCAAAGTAATTCACACAGAGTGAATATAAATTTTCTTTCCCATTAGTATATGAAGCTATTTTCCCACCTCCCCCATACAAACCACAAATCCCAATTGATTTTTCACAATTATCTATATGACATATTATCTAGTTTTCTTACCATTTGGCAATTTGTCTAAAGACCTACATAGTGGCCCTCATAAATGTTAGCACTCATCATGGATCTAAATGTAAAATTTTGATATAAACTGCACAAAGCTGTAAGACTAACTTTCATTATTCTGACTATTGTATGTCTATTGATGTAATTTTATATGCTAAATTGTTTTCAGATAAGTCAACTTTGACTTATCAATGTACTTGACTAAACCATAAGTACCCTTAGCACACAACATGTTTGTAGATGACTCTATGCCATGATTCAACAGTTCATTTGTTGAACCTAAGTTTAGAATGTATTCGTATTAGCAAATACGTAGTCATACTCAGCCTTTTTTTCTAGATTATTAGCATAATTTTTAAAAAAACAGAGTGTCATCTAAAAGAATAGAGAGAAAATAATAACAAAGCACCAATATAGGAGAAGCAACAGTCAAAAGAGAACAAAGTCATCAAAACATATGGTAAATGAGATATTTTTTAGCAAAAAGGATGGAATATATTCATTAAAAGAATGAAATTGATGGCTACTCATTGGGAAAGAAATACATCAATATTATTTCTATTTCAAAATATACAATATACACTTAAAATTAATTAAATATATGATCACCAAGAAAAATTAAAGCTTATTTTTATACCTTGTGTTTTTATGCAGAAAAATCTTTCCACCAAGGGCAACAGTCATGAAGGTGACAAATGTGTCTTCACAAAAATTCACCATAGAGACAAAATTAACACCAAATGATAAACTGGAGTATTTATAATGTAATTGCATTTATGAGATAAATTCACTTAATATACAAAAGACCTTATACTTCATTATGCAGGCAATCTAAAAAAAGAACAAAAGCTTCTGCAAAGCAAAGGAAATAATCAACAAAATAAATAGACAACCTACAGAATGGGAGAAAATATTCTCAAACTATACATCTGATAAAGGGCTAATATCCAGAATCTACAAAGAAGTCAAATAAATCAACAAGAAAAAAGAAAACAAACAACCCCATTAAAAAGTGGTAGCAAAAGACATGAACACATGTTTGACAAAAGAAGATCGATAAATGGCCAACAAACACATGAAGAAATGCTTAACATCACTAATTATCAGGGAAATGCAAATTAAAACTATAATGAGATATCACCTTCCCCTTTTTAATAAAATGGCCTTTATTAAAATGCCAAAAAGCAATGGATGCTGGTGAGGATGCAAAGAGAAAGAAAAGCTTATACACTGTTGGTGGGACTGCAAATTAGTGCAACCTCTATGGAAAACAGTATGGAGATTCCTCAAAGAAATATATGTAGACTTACCATTCAACCCAATGATCCCACTATTGGGTATCTACTCAAAGGAAAAGAAGTCATTTTATAGAAAAGACATCTGCACTCAAATGCTTATTGCAGCACAATTCACAGTTGCAAAGATGTGGAATCAACCTAAATGCCCATCAGTTCATGAGTGGGTTGAGAAAGAGTGGTATATATATACCATGGAATACTACTCAGCCACAAAAAGAAATGAAATAATGTCTTTTGCAGCAACGTGGATGGAAATAGAGGTTGTACTAATTTGCAGTCCCATCAACAGTGTATAAGTGTTCCTTTTCACTGCATCCCCACCAGCATCTATTGTTTTTTTGACTTTCTGATAATGTCCATTCTGACAAGGGTAAGGTGGTATCTCACTGTGGATTTAATTTACATTTCCCTGATGATTAGTGATGTTGAGCATCTTTTTCATATGTTTGTTGGCCATTTGTCTATATTCTTCTAAAAAACTCTGTTCATGTCTTTTGTTCACTTTTTGATGGGGTTGTTTGTTTTCTTGCAGCCATGAGAGGTTGTGTGTTTTCCAAAAATTCATCCATTTCCTCTAGGTTTTCTAGTTTGTGTGCATAGAGGTTTTCATAGAATTCACATATGATATTTTCTATTTCTGTGTTATCAGTTGTAATGTCTCCTTTTTTCCTTTCTGATTGACCTTATTTGAGTCCTTTCTCTTTGATTTCTGGTTCGTCTGGCTAGTAGTCTATCGATTTTGTTAATCTTTTCAAAGAACCAACTTTTTGTTTGGTTGATTCTTTGTATTTTTGTGGGGGGGTTCCATTTTGTTTAGTTCTGCTCTGAGCTTTGTCATTCCTTTTCTTCTGCTGGCTTTGAGTTTGGTTTGTTCTTCTTTTTCTAGTCCTTTGAGATGTGACAATAGATTGTTAATTTGTGATCTTTCTGTCTTTTTGATGTAAACATTTGAGGCTATGAACTTCTGCCTTAGAACTGCTTTTACTGTATCAGACAGATTTTAGAAACTTGTGCTCCCTTTGTCCTTCAGTTTGAAGAATTTTTTGATTTCCATCTTAATTTCATCATTGACCCAAGGATCATTTGGCAGCAGGTTTTTTAATTCCCATAACTGTGTACATTTGAGCATTTCTCTTGGAATTGATTTCTAGTTTTATTCCACTGTGGTTTGAGAAGATACATAGCATGATTTTGATTTTTCTGAATTTGCTGAGACTCGTTTTGTGGCTTAAGATATGATCAATCTGCAAAATGTCTCTAGTGCTGTTGAGAAGAATATATATTCTGTAGTTGTTGGGTATAATGTTCTGTGAATGTCTGTAAGCCTTTTGTTCTCAAGTCCCTCTTAAGTTCAGTGTTTGTTGTTATTCTGCTTCAATTATCTATCCAGTCCTGTCAGTGGAGTGTTGAAGTCCCAGCAATTATGATGCTACTGTTTATTTCTCTGCTCGCATCTAGTAGAATTTGTCTCATGAATCTGGGTTCTCCTGTGTTAGGTACATACATATTTAGATTGTTATATCTTCTTGCTGAATTGCTGCCTTTATCATTATATAATGATTATCTTTGTTTTTTTTTTTTACCTTGTTGATTTAATGTCTATTTTATCTGATATGAGAATAGCTACCCCTCCTAGCTTTTGGTTTCTGCTTTCATGAAATATTTTTTTTTCCTTCCCTTTACCTAGAATTTATGAAAGCATGCAGGTTAGGTAGGTTTCTTAGAGACAGCATATTCTTGGGTTTTGTTTTCTTTTCCATTCAGCCAGTCTGTATCTTTTAAGAGGAGTATTACAATTGTTTGTATTCAGTGTTAGTATTGATATGTGGGATATTGTTATGTTTATCATGTTGATTGATGCTTTTTTTGTTTTCCCCTTGTGCTACTGTTTTATAAGAGCTATGAGATTTAGCTTTTGAGTGTTTTTATACCGGTGGGTATCTATTGTTCTATACCAGGTATAATGCACTTTTCAGCATTTCCTATAAGGCAGGTCTGGTAGGGAAAAATTCCCTTAGTGTTTTCTTGTGGTATAGATATAGATATAGATATAGATAGACACACACACACACACACACACCATGGAGTACTACTCAGCCATAAAAAGGAATAAAACAATGTTTTCTGCAGCAATGTGAATGGAACGGGAGACTATTATCCTAAGTGAAGTATATTAGGAATGGAAAAACAACCACCACATGTACTCACTAATAATTGGGAGCTAAACAATGGGCATATACAGGCACAAAGAGATGTAAAGGACAGTGGAAACCAAGAAGGAGGGGTGGGAGGGGGTTGAGGGGTAAAAATTGTCAGGTACAGTGAACACTATTATGTGGTGGACACATTAAAAGCCTCAACATAAGTATTATACAAGGTATTCATATAACAAAAACACTTGCACCCCCTTAATATTTTAAAATAAAAGAAGAATTATCAATTAAATAAAACTTTGCCAATCTGATAGGCTAATATATTTTATGTTATATCTCTTGCTTGTAATATGTTTTACTATTACTGACTTAAAACACTTTATAGTATATCATATAGTATATATATAGTATATTATTTTAAAAAATCATAAAAATAGACCAATCTTAGGTATGTAAACTAAGTATTACCACATTGAATCTACCACGATCATAAAAGACTATCACATTATGAAAAAGAAGTATGTATTCTAGAAATGCTAGGGTCATGTAGTAATAAAAATTATATGCAATATAACACATAAATAAAATAAAAGAGAAATATTCTTCAGAGTGTTTTGATTAGTTAGAATTCCCTTTTTAAATATCACATTGACAATACTTTTGGCTTTTAAATGAGTTGATGAAAAGTACCTTTTGAGTTTTCTGTGCAGAAATTTTTTCCTACTGAGAGGCAGTGAGTAACAACTCAATTTCAGACTTGTATTGTTGAAAATATTTATTTAGTCATCAGTACTCATTAATGATTGTGAAGAACTCTAGAAGAATCTAGAATTACATGCCAAAGGCAAGTACCAGACTCAAAAATTAGTCAGTTTGAATCTCAACTCATTTTGGAAAGAAGGAGGGGGGAATTGCAAGTACATTCATAACTGTGTTATATTTTGAGTAATTTAAAATGTAAAATTTTAAGCCAGGTATGGTAGTAGTGCACACCTGTAGTCCCAGCTACTTGGGAGGCTGAGGCAGGAGGATCTCTGGAGCCCAGGAGTTTGAGGCCAGTCTGGGCAAAAGAGTGAGATCCTCTCTCAAAAAAATGTAAAATTTTATCTCTTGCATAGCAACACCTGAAAATTGAGGCATCACACGTCAAGCAGAAAGCTTTAAAAGTCAATTTTATAGTGTTCACTCATCTTTAAAAAGTATTACAATCTGCACAGGATCATTGAGAAATAAATGCATATTTGCTGAAGACTTTTACCTTAAGAGTGGTAATGGGTATTTCTGGGTTCTAAAACAAAGGACTATGTCCCATTTGGGTTCACTGGTTCATTCCCCTTTATCTCTGCTTTTCTAAATTAATCTCCCTCATCTGAAGTGCAGACACTTTCTCTCTCTCTGTCTTTGTCTCTCTCTCTTTCTCTATCTCTCTCATCAATATTAAACCAGAAACTTAGAGTTAGATGAATTCTAATTATCAGTTTATCAACATTATTAACATGTATTAGTCAGGGGTCTGCAAAGAAACAAAACCAATAGAAGATTATATATAGGAAGTCCAAAACCTGCAGTATAGGCTCATTTACAGGCTTGGCTTGAGATCCAGAATTGCCAACGGTGCAATTCTGTCTTACAGCGGGTCTAGTTGGTCCCCAAACCCATCCTGTGTTCAGTTCCCCACAGTTTCCTCAGTTCTAGAGTGCATAATTGAAATAGACATACTTAGCAGCAGGCAGATCCTGACAAGAGTTTTCTGACCTGTGAAGTGAGAGTTATTATAGTGGGGAAGGCCAAGTGGAAGTCACTAGAACTGCTTCTACCTGGAAAAATAGTAAACCAAAAGCAATATCACCTCCCTGGGGGGGGGGCTGCAGAGATTACCGTCAACCTTAAGGACTTGAAAGACCCAGGAATGGTGATTCCCACTGTATCCCATTCAACTCTCCTATTTGGGCTGTGCAGAAGACAGACGGATCCTGGAGAATGACAGTGGATTACTGTTAGCTTAATCAAATGGCATACTAGTTGTATATGCTCTGAATCAGCATCCAATATATCATGCTATTTATCTCACAGCCAGGATTCACAGGTCCAGGGTGAAAAGGAGAGTGGCACCATGCAGTATTACCTGTCATGACCCACCAACAAAATGTTTGCTTCCTTTTCCTGCAACTTTTTGCTTTGCTTCCCTAGAGGTCTTAGTTCCAAGGGAAGAATGCTTCCATGGGGAAAAACAACAGTAATTCCATTGAACTGAAAGTTAATACTGCCACCCAACCACATTGGGTCCTCACCTCTGAATCAACAAGTAAAGAAGGCAGTTATGGTGCTGGCTTGGATGATTGATCTTGACCATGTGGAGGAAATTGTGGAGGAAATTAAACCCCACAATGGAGATAGGGAAGAAAGGATGTTTAGAACACAGAAGATCCCATAGGGTGTCTCTTGGTATTATTTGCCTATAATTAAGAGCAATGAAAAACTATAACAATTCAATCCAGGCAGGACTACTAATGACCTAGACTCTTCCAGAATGGAGGTTTGGGTCACCATATGAAATAAAGAACCATGACCAGCTTTGGTGTTTGCTGAAGCCAATGGGTAGTGGAAAAAAGTAGTTATAAATATCAGCTATGACCATGTGACCAGTTACAGAAACAGGGACTGTAATTCTCAAGAGCATTTTCTCCTTGTTTTGTTATGAATATATTTGTGTGTATATACACATATATTGAGTATCTTTGTTTTCTTTCCTCTTTTATTCCCTTATTATGTAACATAAGAAGTACCAACACTGTATCAGTACTTAAGTTGTTAATTTTACATATTATTTAAGTTACAGGATATCAAGGAGAAGAATAAACATCACTCAAATATTTACCTACTCTTCTGGGGAGGATTAGTGCATTTTGGGTTGTATGCAGGATAGTTGTATCATGTTAGGTAGAATTATGACCTTGTTATTTTCTTTATTTGGAGATTAAATGTGATTTACGGAGTGTCCAGTTTTTCAAGGAGTGGACTTGTGACAGTCAATTTTGTGTGTCAATTTGACTAGGTTAAAGGATGCCAGAACAGCTGGTAAAACATTGTTTCTGAGTGTTTGTGAGGGTGTTTCCAGAAGAGATTAGCATTCTAATTAACAGATTGAATAAAGAAGACCTACTCTCACCAGTGTTAGCAGACATCATCCAATTCATTGAGGGCCCAAATAAAACAAAGTGGTGAAGGAAGGGTGAATTTGCTTCCTCTGCTTGAGCCAAGACATCCATCTTCTCCCACCCCTGGATATTGGTGCTTCTGTTTCTCAGGCCTTCAGATTTACACCATCTGCTCCTCTGGTTATCCAGCCTTCAGACTTGGACTGAGCTTCCCAGTTCTCTACCCTGTAGAAAGCAGATTGTGGGACTTCTTAGTCTCCATAATAGTGTGAACCAATCCCCATAATAAGGCTCCTGATACGTATATATGTATATGTGTGTATATATACGTGTGTGTGTCTGTGTGTGTGTGTGTGTATAAAATAATTCTTTTGGTTCTATTTCACTGGAAAATCCTGACTAATACAGGCATAGAACTAAAAAGGACTCATGATCAGGTGGCATCTATCTCAGTAATTATTTTTAAATTACTCTTCTGTTTTTCATTAATATTTCCTTTCCTATAATCCCAATTATATTCCTTTTGCCATCATAAATACAAGCCACAGCAGAAGAAAATGAATTATAAGTGCACAATTCCCTCTGAAGTAGAATAATATATCTAAATCACCTTGAGCTCTATTTCTGAGTAATGAAAGATACTTTGCTCCTGAGGAGATAAAGACCACTCACATATACTAGGAAAAAATAATCTGAAAATAAAAATGATTTACAAGGGTATGCAGTCCTTGGATAATATAGTTTCTTTACCATACTATGTTTATAATTTTGGCATATTTTAAAATTATAGAATGCATCAAATATAATTTTGATACAATCTAGAAACAGATGTGTTTCTTTAAATTCTCCTTTATAAATCAACTAACATAACACTGAGAACCGTAAAGGTCATTGCTATGCCCTATGTTGCTTTTGCCTCAGATTGCGAGGTCCTCCAGGGGAAAATGGTAACATAACATTTCCTGACAGAGAAAGCTGAACTTGGTTGAATTCTGTTCTTCTTTTAGAAAGATAAATTTTGCTTTAATGTTGATGCTAAGAAAAAGTGAATATATTATAGTGGTAAATAATTTTTAAACTCTACCAGTTTGCTTATAGGATGAATGTATATAATTCTATCAGGATGGTTTGCCCAAACAACTACATTAAATTCTTCTAATATTATAAATCAACAGACATTTTAGAGCATTTCTTTATAACTGAAAGTTATAGACAAAAGTTCTGGTCCTCTAAATCAAAAGACTCAGAATTAGATCACTACAACAGTCCCATGACCATGTGTATGCCACGTTCCCTCCCCACCCAGCCTATTACTTCCCCTGTACACCAGGTCTAGTATTAGTGTCAATCTCATAGGTTTTCTGTTAAGAGTAAATAAGATTCTGTATGCAAAGCATTCAACAAAGTATTTGATGCCTACTAAGTTAATTAATATTACTTCCTCTTCAGAAGACATTATTATTATTACTTCACTTATTCTGCAAGTATTTATTGAACACCTACAACACAATCACCTCTCCAGGTGCTGAGATTACAGCAAGACAGAAAACAGAAAATGCTCATTGCTGTCATGGAGCTTACATTTCAGTGTAGCAAATAACAACCGACAGTAATAAATCACATAAGCTGGAGAATGAGCGAAACTAAAGACAAAAAAGAAAGCAAAGAAGAGAAATAGAAAAGGGTGTGTATGGGGGTGAAGATTTGTGGAAAAGCAGAAAATATAAACGTTGGCTAAATGTGTGAAAGAAGTGAGGCGAGATTCACACAGACACAAAAGGACGTTTGGGGTATGGAGAACAGGTGCAGAAGCCCCAGGGGAGCAAAGGAGGGGTTGAATTCTTCAGAGGAAGTCTACTCCTTGCCTTTATTGCTCTTCCACGCACTGTCTACTTGTTACACTCTGCACTAGGGAGACTTTCCATTCTCTTCTTTTGTCTTTTACGTCTTCAGAGGTTCCATCTGGCCAGAACCACGGTTTATAAGTCAAGGTTTCCAAACAGAGCGCTTTAAATAGCAAAAGAAAACATGCAGAATCTACATGTACAGCTGTCTCCACGAAGGCCTGTTTGCTCCTCCCCACTCACAGTCTCTTACAAATAAAGCAACCATCTTATTGAACCCTGCCCATTCACCTCTCAGAGAATGCTTAGTATAATACAGCTACGTTTCCCTTAACGACAGGAATATGTTGCATCCCTAGGTGTTCTCATCATTGTATGAACATCATAGAGTGTACATACACAAACCTGGATGGTAGAGCCTCCCACACACCTAGGCTATATGGTGTAGCCTATTGCTCCTAGGCTACAAACCTGCATGGCATATTACTATACTAAATACTGTAGGCAACTGTAACACAATAGTACATATCTGTGTATCTAAACATATCTAAACATGGAAAAGGTACTGTAAAAATACCATATAATAGGGTGCTTACTATGAATGGAGCTTGCAGGATTGGAAGTTGCTTTGAGTGAGTCAGTGAGTGAGTAGTGAGTGAATGTGAAGGCCTAGGGCACTACTGTATACTACTGTAGACTTCATAAACACTGCACACTTAGGCAACAATAAATTTATTTTAAAAATTTCTTCAATAATAAATTAATCTGAGCTTACTGTACTTTTTTACCTTATAAACTTTTTATGTTTTAAAAAAACTTTTTGACTCTGGTAACAACATTTAGTTTAAAACACAAGCACATTGTACAGCTCTACAAAAATATTTTCTTTATTGCATAAGTTTTTTTCTATTTTTTTTTTTTACTTTATAAACTTTTTCTATTAAAAACTAAGACACACACATACACACACACACATACATTAGCCTAGGCCTACACAGGGTCAGAATCATCAACATCACTATCTTCCACCCACTTGAAGTTCTTCAGGGGCAATAACAGGCATGGAGCTGTCCTCTCCTATAACAATGCCTTCTTCCAGAATACCTCCTGAAGGACCTGCCTGAAGCTGTTTTACAGTTAACTTTTTTTCACTTTTATAAGTAGAAGGAGTATACTCTAAAATAATGGTAAAACGTATAGTATGGTAAACACTAGGTGATAGGAATTTTTCAGCTCCATTATAATCTTATGGAACCACCAACATATAGGTGGTTGGTCCTTGATCAAAATGTTATGCAGTACATGACTGTACATAGGTGATAAGGAATTAAAATTTTTATATTCTACCATAGTGCCAAATATCCTTCAAGTCTATGTTGCTAAAAGGATAAATAGGAAAAGTTTAAGCAGAATGGAAACATACCTTGCTGAACTTAAAAAAAAGAATGGTATCTCTGATAATTACATTACAGTTTTTAGTCCTTATATTTTGTTGAATTAAGGCCTTTTTAGAAGGAGTGTATACTCCATAAATTTGTTTTTTAAATAAAAGTGGCTCTTTAAGTAGGCCAAATAAACCACCATATCAGGAACCCTGGCCTATATTTGAATTTTGTGTTTTCTTACATTCTGATATCTAATGTTTCCTAGAAATATCTCTTTAATGTCACCTGTTGAAAGCTGCTTGAATGTTCTAGCTATACTTTATTAGATTATAGAAACTTAGACTGGTGATGAAAGCTATAATTATTTTGATGATAACTCAAAAAGTCCAACTATTTGAAGATGCATAAATAAATAAAATAGATATTTAAATGGGATTTTTATTTGGTATGCACTTCATCAAGCATAGACTAGCATTCAGGAAGTGAGGCTACCCTAACATGGTTTATTTTGCTATCATGGTTATAGAAGAGGCATTTTCATTGTCATAAATTCCCCCTAATCACATTTGGGAGTACATTGAGCCTCAGAGGGAAACCCCTCTGTAAACACAGAAGCCCAGTGGCTGCCACCACCATTGTCCTGTCACTAACAGTAGTTAAAAACGGGCAACACCATCTGTAAGCAATAGCATCATGAAATGAGAACATGAAAGGAGAAAGGTAGTGCTGGAGATGGAAAGGTGGGCAAATACCTATCACTCTCACTAATTCATTATTGAGACACGTCAGTCTCCAAACCATGGGTTGTATTTTATATCCTAGAATGCTGTTATTGACTCTGATGATAAAATCCTATGAAAACTTGGGAAATTTACTGCCTTCTTGTTTCGAACTTCTTCCTGACCCTTCAACACTCCCCCCAAAGAAAGAAATAAACAAACCCCAAAACCTTGATCTATATAGCACATTGTATACAAATGATTAGGGGCATAATGTAGCAACATTAACAAAATCACACTTAGTTTCAACATTAACAGAAAGGAGTGTTTCCTCAATGTGTCAGAAATCCCACTATGGCAGACAGAAATCTGAGTGATTGGGCTGGTCAGGAAATTCTTGAAAGCTGAAGAACATGCAGACCCAAGGAGCCCTAATTAAGTGTAGAGAACTCTGGAAGCCATCTGCTGGCTTCCTCCAATAGACCCCCGGAACAGTGGGTTCAGGTTAATATCACCTGATATGTTAGTTTCCCATTGCTGCTGTAACAAATTACCACAGGTATAGTGGCCTGAAAGAACACAAATAATGTATTGTCATATAGTTCTGTAGGCTAGAAGGGTGATATGTGTCACAGTGGGATAAAGTCAAGGTGTCAACAGAGCTGCATTCTTTTCTGGAAACTGTAGAAGAAAATCCATTTCCTTACCTTTTCCAACTTCTAGAGGCCATTTTCATGCCTTTGTTGGGAGCCTCATTCACCCATTTTAAAGCCAGCAATAGTAGATGGGTGGAGACCTTCTCCTGTCCCATCTCTTTGACCCTTATTCTGTCACCAAGTGTCTCCCTTTCCACAGTTGGGAAACATTTTCCTTTTGTAAGTACTCATGTGATTACATTGGATCCATCTGGATAGCCCAGGCTAATCTTCCTATTTCAAGACCCTAAACGTTAACCACACCTGCAAAGTCCCTTTGCCAGATAAGGTAACATATTCACAAATTCCAAGGATTAGGATGTGGACATCTCTGAGGAACCATTATTCTGTCTACTGTATCTAGGATTTCTGAAAATATGCTGTTATTTGGGTTACATCACACAAATCCTAACTTACTTAGTCCAGAATAAGACCCAGGAATAAGATTTTCTTTAAGTTTCCTAGTTGATTATAAAGTACAGCCAGAGTTGCAAATGAATGTAGATCATGGCTATTAGTGTTTCTCAAACTTTAATGTGCCAAGACTCACCCACCCATCTTGTTAAAAATGCAGATTTTGATTCCAAAGTTCAGGTGTGAAGGTACTTTGCTATTCATAATGCATCCCTCCCTGGACCAGCGTTACCTAGGACCTTGCTATACAGAAACTCAGACCCCTCCTCAGACCTACTAAATTAGAATCTGCATTTTACCAGATTCCTTAAGTGATTTGTGGGAACATTAAAGATTTTAGAAGCGATGGCTTATGTGTGAGTTTCAGGTAATACTATTAACAGGAGACATCTAAGCACGTGTGGCTTAGCAAGAGCCATTCAACTTAAAAACACCACATCTTTACATTATTCTAACTTAGTAATTTACAAACAATGGTTTTTTTTAGTTTGGCTATTCAAAAATATCTTTTTTCCATTAGAAATATGTTCCATCTTGATGATAGAGCTATAAAACATCTTACCTTTTACAATTTGGGGCAATAAAACCTACCATACCCACAAATACTTCTGGCACAAGACTAGATAAGGAAGCAAATTTGCTGAACAAGCCCAAGACACTCCTATTCATGGAACTCTAGAATTTCTCCAATTTCCATAGTCCCCACCTCCCATGTGGCCACCCCAGTCCTCCCAACCCCCAGTGATAGACACGTAAATGAAAAGGCTCCTAACTGATTTAGGAGCACTTAGGGTTGTGAGTATCATTTCCTTACTTTCTCCTTCCTATGATGGCCTATGTGTAATTTTGTTAAAAGGAAACTCTCCTGAGACAGGGAACTCTGGTGAAACGATCATAAAATTATCTAGCTATTTCTATAAGATTGATATCCTTCTCCCAGGACAAGTGATTTTAAACTACTTTGAGAGCAGAGGTTTTCAAAGGTTAGCAGGTATTGGAGAAACCTGGAGAGCTTGTTAATGAACAGATTTATGGGTAGCACCCCCAAAGTCTGTGATTCAGCAAGCAGAAATTTGTGATTTAAGGGTGAATTTCCCATTCACATTCTGTATGTGGATGAATACCCAATCTTCATCTAAAAGCACTTACTGGATTATTTCCTACCACAGTAATGTAGTTGGTATAAAGGAAAAGAAAACCTTTTAGATTCTAGCCAGATCTTAGCATGCTATAGAGTAATAGCTATTGGATATTTTTTATAGAGCAGTAGTTATACAATTGACTAAATATTTTGCAATAAGGCAGATTAGGGCAGGCATTGGTAATAGAATAAATAAATAAATTATTGATTAAATCAATCACTCAACACAGCACATCTATATAGCCAAAATATTATCATGGTAGCATGCAATCAATATAAAGTTGTTAATGAGATATATTCCATACTCTTATCATACTAACTCTTAAAATTTTGATATGCATTTTATGCTTAGAGTACATCTTGGTCTGGACTTACCACATTTTAAGTGCTCAGGAGAAACATGTGGCTACTGCCTCCATACTGGGCAGTACAGGTCTATGGGTTACTTTCAGGAATAACTTGTCATTAGTGTTCTTAACAGGCCCTATGGGAGCATTAAATAGCAAGTTGGTGACACCCAGAACTTCATGCTTACTTAAGTAGCTGTTGATGGAAGAAAAAATGTTAAGTGTTTGTTCTACTTTTCACAACTGTCTCAAGTTTATACTTCCTTGCTTCTTGTTCTGATACTTTTATTAATCATTCTTACATCCCTTTGTGACACATAGAGTTGTAGGTCTGATAGAGCAATAATCTCTGCCTGGACACCCCCTCCCCATGTAGGAAATATAAATTCAAGTAATACATTATGAATGATCACTTAGAAACCTATAATTTAATTAACTTTTTATCTGTCAATGAAGCCTTCCCTAATGAAATCAAGCTTGTATAGGAGGTATTGGTTGCTTCCCATTGATATCAGTCATTTCCACAATAAAGCGTTGCGGGGACCTAGGTAGGTGTCACATCCTCACTTATGTCTTATGGATTTTCTCTAAAAATGTCTTTTTCAAGCCACTCTAGTAGTCACTGAGCCTGTGACTTTACCTTTACTCAGGCACTTTCACCTTATTGGGCCTTTGTTTACTAATTGCCTTACCACTCAAATATAACAAGTAAGCTATCTATTTAGCCCTGAAGTACACACCAGGAATGAAAAATGCAGCATAAATTTAGGTATAAGTGGACAATCTCCATAACCACTCAATTTGATTATATACAGATTGATTCATACTTCTGTGATCCAAACTCTTCCTGTTGAACATTATCACCCTTTGTAGTAAATCCAATGTCCAATAACACTGATCTTTGAGTATACTATTACCTAATATATTTTTTAAATGTCTGAGTTTATTTTACACCTTTCTGAAGTTTACACAATTCAAAATGTTGTTTAATTAAAATTAAGATAGACATGGCACAGTCTGCCATGTCCCGTTTCTGGTATGAAATGCTCAAGTACACGAAGCATCCCTCTTTCCTGTCATTGAAAAAATTTAGTCAATAATTTTTGAAATTCATTATTTACTGGATTCCAGGGAACTATATCTAATCATGTCAATTGCCACAAATTTTCAATTTTCCTAATATCCATAATTTATCTTTGAAAACTTTCAATGCATGCAGGAATACAAGCACTACCTTTTGAGACAGTTGATTATTTGTCGTGCAAATGAACAACCTTACCAGTATATCAAAGTTAGCAAACTAACATGTTTTTATATTTAGTAATACAGTTACAGAAATAAAACATTCTGCAGTTCCCTTGGGCTACCCCAGTGCCTTGGTGATTGTCTACTAGACTAGTGCTCTCTATCTAATAGGATTTTCTGAGCTGAAGAAAACCTTCTTTCTTTATCTTCCTCCATCTGTGTGGAAAACAGCAATCACTAGCCACAGGTGGCTTTTGAATGCCAAAAATGTAGCCAGTTGGATCAAGAAATGGGACTTTTAATCTCATTAATTATAATTAATATTATGAAATTAATATAAATATGAATTTAAATTTAAATAGCTACATGCTTCTGTTGGCTACCATATTGGCCAACATAGTACTAGAGCTTGCAATCAGATCTGGAACACCTCAGCTAATCCAAAAGTCTGCAATTCATGACAGTATAAGAGTCCTCAGCAAAGGTAAAGAAGCCCAGGAATCAGTCCCTAACTTCTTCCTATGTTTAGTGAGATGATTAATACCTATCAATTAACAAAAATAGGGCATTGCTGAACACATTTGGCTTAACCCAAAAAATCTCATTTATAGAAATTATGCTTTTACCTTCAGATGACTCCTGGAGCTAAGGAGTTTAGGATTTGAACATCAACTCCACATGAGTCATTTCTATTCCATGCTGCATATGTTAATAAGAACACTTTTATTGTCACCTAATTCTGAACACAATCTCCTTGCCATTAAACTCTTAGTACTTTACTACAAAGACAAAGTATTTTCAAACTCATTGAGACTCATCTATTTTCTTTAAACTGTCAATCCCATCTTGTCATCACCTTTATGAATAGAAGGCTGATGATTCATCTCTTCAACTTACCAGTACCCTTAATACCACCCTCAAGTGTTTTAATCTTCTATTGTAAAATTGGAAAAAGAAGAAAAATAAAAAGAAAGTAAGAAAGAAAGAAGCCCTGGATAAGTCAGCTTTTGTGCTCCCACACTTAGCAAGCTGAATACTGCCAAAGAAAATTCCATTCATTTTTTATTAATTCATTTGTTCATTCATTGATTAATTCAAAATGATTTTTTTTCATCAAATATCTACTAGATCCAGGCACTGCACTGGTGTTAAGGGAAAGGAAATGGCAGTGAAGAAAATAAAAGCCCTAATGTGGTGAGTCTATATTCTAGTAGGGATGGATGGCAATTCACTAAGAAACAGCTAAATAAATGTGTCCATCAGAAATAACTGAATAAAGAAACATAAAGTAGATTAAGCGGCAAAGAAGGGCAGTGATGTGCAGTCCATTTCGTACATTGTGATGAGGGAAAACCAAGTGATATTTGAGTAGACAGGTGAATGCAGCTGTGTGGCTGAGCCATAAGGATGCCTAAAGGAGGGCATTCCTGGCAGTGGGCAGGCTCTGTGGCAGAAGCATCCTCTGAATGGTGGAAAAAGAGAAAAGAACAGGGAGAATAAAGTGGATTTAGAATATTAAAAGCTAAAATAAGAGGGAGAGTTTGTAGAGAGATGTGTAGGCCATGGTAAGGATATTTTTACTTTATTCTGAAAGATATGGGAGCCATTGGAGGCCACAGAGTGAATGACATAATATGGCTTCCATCTGTGTGGAAAACAGTGTAGGAGACCAAGGGCCGAAGGCAATTGTGATAACAAACAAGGGAGACATTAGAACTTGAATTAAACTGGTGGCTGTGTAGATTATAAAATGTGGTCAAAGTGCAGATATCTTTTAAAGTTACAACCAACAGAATTTGCTGATGGATTAGATATAAAATGTGTGATAAAGGTAAGAGTCAAAGACACCTTCAAGGTTTTGGCTTACAGGAGTGGAAGAATTATATAACTATGAATATCACTTTATATACATTACAATGTAATCATGGTTTCCAGCATTAATTGGGCACAAATTCTTCATACCCAATGAAGAATTGGTCTTATTTTTATCTTCCTTATTTTTTACAATGATGATTTCAAAACTCTATGACTCTGTCGGAACATCCTCATACTCAGAAGACAAGCTTTGGTACTTCAGAGTATCTCTAGCCTTCAGTATCCTCATCTGGGAAATGGATTTAATAGCAGTGATAATAATAGTGAGCAGATTAAATAAGCCTTATTGAATGTAATCAATATGGTCAGGAATCTATTTGTTTCCACTTGTTTAACAGTGTCTTAAGTGCCTAGAATGGTATATGGCACATATTAGGTGCTCAATTAATTTTGGTGCATTAATGAGTTTTGACTCCGTGACAGTTGACTTACTATATAATATATGGTTTAACTTTCATTACAAATTTATGAGGTAGGCTAAAGATTTATAGATGAGAAAACAAGGCAACAAGGGATTAAGCAACATCCCAAGGTCACATAGGCAGTGGTAAAGCTGGGATTGGCCTCAGGTAATTTAGTCCCTAAATTCATAGACTTAACTACAGTGTGACATTACCTTCCATGTGCTTTGTGAGGTCTGAACGAGATAATGTAATTATGTTGCTTAGCACAGTACTTGGCAAATAGTAAGCACCAATAAATTTTAGCTATTTTGTTGTTATTACTACTGTGCTAGAAATAATTACTGCCTTACCCCATGTATAGGATTCATTAGTATGAAATCCCTCTCCTCAAACTCCTTTAGATGAGCACCTTCTTCTTTAGCCACACTAGTGCTACCATGGTTTGACCCAGGTTCAGTTCCCTTACAAAAATAAACAATACTTTTACTGTTCTTTCTTTTCTGTCTCCAAATGAATAGCATCCACAATTTAGTTTTGTAAGCATCATCACTCTCCCTCCATCCCCAGGGAGCTGGGATGATGAGTTAAGGCTCACAGGTGGATAGCCTGGATTCAGAGATGGGGTGAGAAGGGTCAGGGAGCTGGGATACGATCAAGTAGAGAATTAGGCACATGGATAAGGTTGGCATGAGGTTTGAAATACGAATCCTGGATGGGTGGGGATGAAAATTTTAAATATTATTTGATAATAAAGCCAAAACATTTAATGCATATGTGTGTGTGCACGTGCACATGCCAAGCAATCTTTACAACTTCAAAACAATTATGTTTTAAGCCGGAAAGGGAGAACATTTTTATAAGCTAAATAACGAAGAAAATTCTCTCTAAATTTTAAAATAGGTATTTTATTGAACATAGTTGCAATAGTGGCGGCAACAATAGAAAACTCTAAATTTTAATTTTAAAAATGTCTCCTATTATACAACAAACATTATGCTCAATTTCAATAATAAAATACTTGTTTGAATTATATTTTAGTTGACTATTTTATGAGCATACTGCTATTAATGTCATCTTAATACAGATATATGTTAATGTATGTTATTTGATACATAAATATTCTGCCAATTTAAATTTTGTCTTACTAGACATCTGAGATTTTTGTCTTGATCCAAATGTGGAAATAGAACATCTTTAATTCTGAATTCAAAACTGCCTTAAATAAGCATATTCTTTCTTAGTATATGGTAATAGAAAAGTGACTTATAATTAACATAATGTCATCAGTATGCAAATATGCATCAACAACAGCTTTGTGTATCAAAAGTTAATCAATATTGGGTCATTTCATTATCAGGATGTCAGACTGCTATTTCATTGGAGTAACACTTCATCTGGTCTTATGCAGATATAAATATATGTGAATATTACATTAAATACAATTAGATTTCTTTCCCCTTCTAGTAGGAGACAAACAACAACAAATATGTCTGATTAAAATTAATGGTGATATACTGAATAAGTAAAGGTTACATAATTAGAACTCTAGTTTAACCAATGACTAAATTACCTGATCCAACATTTTATACAGTCACTGTTGAAATGCTGCTTTACTCACTCAGCTGTCACTGGAACAGTCATTTTTAAAGTTCAGCTAATTCAAAGAGGGATTTTATTCTGACAAATAATATTCAAGTGAAATTAAACAATTCTGACCATTTGAACCTTAAAACGTCTTACAGAATCCATTTAGTTCCACCTCCCTCTCACTCTAGGCTTAGTCAATGCTACGGTTTGAATGTTTTTATCCTCTGAAACTCATATTGAAATTTAATTGCCATTGTAACAGTATTAAGAAGTGAGGCCCTTAACAAGTTATTAGGTCATGGGAGCTCCACCCCCATGAATGGATTAATGTTGTTATTGTGGGACTGGGTTAGTTACTGTGAGAGTGGGTTGTTATGAAGAGAGGTTGGCCCATCCTGCTTTCTCTTTTCATACACACTCTCTTGCCCTCTTGCCTTCCTCTATGGGATAACACAGAAGAAGGCCCTTACCAGATGTCAGCGCCATGCTCTTGAAATCCCCAGCCTACAGAACCATGAGCTACATAAATTTCTTTCCTTTATAAATTACCTACTCTGTGCTATTCAATTATAGCAGCAGAAAACAGACTAAAATAGATAAGAATTATTTTGTAGATTTATAAAATGAACTCATTAACTTCCACACACATCTTTCCCCTATAGTGGAAGGATATGAGTTGAAAAAAGTAAGTGAAGGAGAGTATAAGAAAATACTTCATATATTCTCATTTTAAGCTTTGAAAGATATATAATTTCCATAAATAGAAGGAACACAACAAATTGTTTCTGGGAGAGTATCAATGGAAGTTCACTATTTGGGGATGTTATCATAATTCAAAGATGGGTATGCTTCTATTACACATCCATGATAGAAAAACACTGAAGAATTAATGACTGTTGAATGGGGAACCAACCACAGTTTTATTTTATTTGTTTATTCTAAGAGTTATAACTTCCACATGGGTTGGAATACTCATATTAGATAGCACATTCACTACCTAATAGAAATATCTATTCGGAAGACCAGATTAATGTAGGAAAAACTATTAGTTAGTGTAGAGTAAAAATAAAGAGATTTGACGTGAATGCTCTTATGGAATTGTGTTAAAAATTATGATGGTCTAGTCACACAATAGGTTAGGGAGCAAGATGGCTGAACAGAAATTGCCAGAAATCATCCCTCCACATGAACACCAAATTCAACAACTATCCACACAGCAAGCACCTTCAGAAGAACCAAAAATGGTACTACTGGGTTTTCACATTATATCAAGGAAAGAGGCACTGAAGAGGGCAGAAAAGACAATCTTGCATTACCTATGCCACCCCTGCCCCATCCCCTGCCACTGCCACACCAGCACACTGAGTGGAGAGAGAATCTATGTGCCCAGGGGAAGGAGAGTGAAGTGATTGTGGGGCTTTACATTGCAACTCAGCACTACCCTGGCACTGGGGAATACAGCACAGGGAAGAACTCTGCCAGTGCTCAAGGAGGGAGTATTTAGACCAGCCCAAACAGAGAGAAATCCTCTGCCCCGAAACCCAAGTTCTGGCTAGCCTCACCACTGGCTGAATAAAAGCAGCCTGGTGCTTGCACTAAATTCATAAGGCAGTCAGGCCAAAAAGACTGCAGTCCTTGGGCAATTCCTGTGGCTGTGCTGGCTCAGAGCCAGTGGGCTTATAGTGTACATGATCCAGTGAGACACCAGCAGCTGCAGCCAAGCCAATGCCTGTGTCACCTCTCCTCCCAGGACAGGCAGCATGACTCGGGGATAGTCTTCTTTCACTTGGGGAAAGGAAAGGGAAGAGCACAGTGGATTTTGTTTTACAACTTGAGTAGCAGCTCAGCCACAGTAAAATGAAGTACCAAGCAGACTCCTTAAGCCCCTGAGTCCAGGCCTTGGTTCTTGGATAGCATTTCTGGACCCACCCTGGGCCAGAAGGAAACACACTGCCCTAAAGGGAAGAACCCAGTGCTGACAGAATTCACCACCTGCTGACTAAAGAGCCCTTGGGCTTTGAATAAACATCAGAGGTAGCCAGGCAGCAGTCACTACTGGCTTTGGGTAAGACTGGGCTGGCTTCAGGCATGACCTGGTGCTGGTGGTGACAAGACAGTGTCCACATCACTCCTCCTCCAACTCAAACAGCCCAGAAAGAGAATGAGGGAAGACAGTGAGAGACTTTGCCTGGTGATCCAGGGGATACTCCCATATCTTACCCAAGTCCACCAATGCGGTACCACCAGGAGTATGCAAGTGTAACAGCATTACCAGACTCCAAGCACCCCCAGAGCTGATGTGGCTGCAGTGACCAAAGACTTAGACCACAACACTCAATTCCCTTTGAATATCTGGAAGGCCTTCTCAAAAAGCACAAGTTCAAACAAGCCCAGACTGTGAAGATTAAAATAAATACCTAACTCTTCAATGCCCAGACATCAACTAACATCCACGAGCATCAGGAACATCCAGGAAGACATGACCTCCCCAAATGAACTAAATAAGGTACCAGTGACAATCCCAGAGAGGTGGAGATAGGTGACCCTTCAGACAAAGAATTTAAAATAGCTTCCCTGACGAAGCTGCATGAACTCCAGGACAACACAGAGAAGGAATTTAGAAGTCCATCAGAGAAATTTAACAAAGAGATTGAAATAATAAAATCAAGCAGAAATTCTAGAACTTAGGAATTCAACTGACGAACTGAAAAATGCATCAGAGTCCCTCAACCACAGAATTGACCAAGCAGAAGAAAGAATTAGTGAGCTTGAAGACAGACTATTCGAGAATACACAGTGAGAAGACAAAAAAGAAATGAAGAATAAAGAAGAATGAAACATGCCTACAAGATCTAGAAAATACCAGTGAAAGAGCAAATCTAAGAGTTATTGGAGTTAAAGGAGAGGTAGGGAGAGAGATTAGGGAGAGAAAGTTTATTCAAAGAAATAATAACAAAACTTTCCAAACCTAGAGGAAGATATTAATATTCAGGTACAAGAAGGTAAAAATGCACCAAGCAGATTGAATCCAAATAAGACTCCCTCAAGGCATTTAATAATCAAGCTCCCAAAGGTCACAGATGAAGAAAAGGTCATAAGGGAAGCAAGGAAAAAGAAAAAAAATAACATATAAAGAAGCTCTAATACATCTGGCAGCAGACTTCTCAGTGGAAACCTTACAGGCCAGGACAGAGTGGTATGACATATTCAAAGTTTTGAAGGAAAAAAAAACCCCACAGAATGGGAGAAAATGTTTGCAAGGGCTTAATAACTATAATAGAATATCTAATGAGCTCCAAAAACTCAATAGGAAAAATTCAAATATTTTTACACCCATTAGCCATTCCCTCTTTATCCCACCACACTTCCTAGCCTCTGGTAACCATTATTCTATTCTGTCTCTATGAGATCAATTGTATTTAATATCAGCTCCTGCATATGAAAAAAATGGGCAAAGGATCTGAACAGACATTTCTCAAAGGAAGATACACAAATGGCCAACAGGTATATGAAAAAATGCTCAACATCACTAGTCATCAGAGAAATGCAAATCAAAACTACGATGAGATATCATCTCACCCCAGTTAAAATGGCTTTTATGGGAAGACAGGCAGTAACAAATGCTGGCAAGGATGTGAACTATGTAAAATCCAGGCTAGTTAAGATGCCCTACAACTGTATCACCACCATGTTTTTCTTAAAAATGTCAAGTAAAGAAATGCACTATTAAATGAACTCTCATTCATATGCCTCTCATAGGTTCCTAATTTTTTTTGATTTTTCCATCTATTGCACTTACTACCCCAAATTTTATTATATTCCTGTGCTTTCTCTCCACCCTCATCGTCCTTTAAAACAGAACAATCACGTGGAGCACCTGAGATGTGAAAACTGTCCTTATTTTATTGCAATAAATAAGCTCTCAGATGAATTGTTTTGAGTCTATTCAATGTCAAACACGTTTTTAAAAACTGGGAAAAAAATCAATTAATATGGAACAACATAGATTAAAACAAGGACCAGAGGAATCAAGACCCATAATTCAAGACCCTCCCACCATTCATGCCTACTAAAGGACGGTACCATTTTTCCTACTATTCCGTTTAATAGCCCAGTTTTGCCAATGATAAAATCTGAGAAAATTTAACAGTACCTAACAGTAGATTATCACATCATTAAAGCCATGGTTTACCTGACTAAAGCTCCCAAACCTAATATTATTGAAATTACCTGCTAGTATGGATGTGGTTAATATTTCATACATTTGCTTATTTCAATAGCTTCTCAGTTGCAACACAATTCACCCTTACATGGCCACCTGTACAGCATCTCAACAACCTTCCCGTCTCACACAATTTCAATAACATCTGATCTCAATCACATCCAGCTGTCTCCAGGATTACGTGGGTATGATATGTCGGTGACATTTTTTTCTGAGAATATTCATTTGACACGCTCATTCAAGACATACAAATATTCACAAAGGATCTCATAAAAAGGGATGAGCCATTACCCTAACCATAGTATGAGGCCCCACCAGCTTAGTTAAATTACTGGACATTTTTTTTGTTAGTTAAGAACTGCTTTATCCCTGGTATCATCAAGAAATAACACTTTCCCTGCCAGAACACTCAATGTTAAAATAAGTCCAACATCTTTTTGGCCTTTTTTGGTTCTTGAAGCAATATAGTCCTCACTTACAAATTTTACTTATATCCATTTATTTTGTTACTCTCAAAATGGTCCTCTTTAAATGGTGCCTCAAATAACAAAGGCTCTAAAATCTTTCCAAAATGCAATAAAACATGTACTCCCACTAGCACACCTCGGACACCTTTTCACTTTAGAGTATTCAGGAACTTGCTGTCATGCATTCTGTAGTCTCCGGAATACACATGTTGGCCATAAGTTGCTCACAGTCTTCTGGTGCAAAAAAACTGCCCTCTTTTGGCCACCAGATATACCTCATTAGCACAACCACTGAAGACTGTATATTGGACCTTTTGGAGAAGGAAGCTAACCAGTCTTGACCGGTGAGCTTTAAGTCCCACTTGCCCATTATGCCTTGGGACATGGAGACAGCACCCTACAGATTCAGCACAGCCACAGAAACATTCTTATTGAAATGGAAATGATACTTACAGGATAGAGCCTCTGGCATATGCCACCCACAGAATGAAGTGACTTTCTTTGTCATACCAGATGCAATGCTGCTAAATGTGGTCACCCTTCTCCTGGACACATTGGCCATCTGGAGAACCCTTTAAGATCAACTGAGTAAGAAAAAAATATAGTTTGTATACTTTACTGAAATATATATAAAAATATAGTTTTGTATACATTACATTACATGTCATGGAGTCAGAAGAGGTTCGCTGCTATCCATCCCTATCAACGATGTCCCCAACCAAGGACAATACCCAAGGATCAGCATAATTAAACAAACTTCAAGTTGTCATTTTAGCACTAGAAAATGCCATGGCCCACAATCGGCCCCATCTGCACATTTTCCCAGACTCTTGACCCATTGTCAATGGTTTAGCCATCTGGTCCAACCAATAGCAACAGCAGGAACCCTCACCCCAACCACATTCCCAACCACAATAAAAACTAGTTATATTCTCCTCCCTTTATTTGAGTTATTTTCTACCAGCTTGAATGTCTATCCTGCACTCCCCCCTCCCCCACTGGAAGAGTAATATATGAGTAATCTTTTATATCTTTTTGGTGTGTGTATAGGGATCATCGGTCTTAACATCAAGACTACTTTTATGTTGGGGATTATGAAGACCATAATTAGAATACAACCTTGAGATTAGAGGCTTTGCCTATTTTGTTCAATCCTGTATCTCTGGGGCATAGAACAGTGCCAACATATAGTAGACACTCAAAATCATTTGTTGAATAAATAAATAAATCTGCACCAAAACACCTTGACACCTAGTCTAGTTATTCTTCCTTCCAAATCACAAAGTCCCCAATAATTAAGTGATAAACTGTTAGAGAAAAAATTAGGCAAGAGTCTCAGAAACTAAGCTAGAGATGATTTTTTTCATTCATCTCATAAATTAGTTTCTTTCTACCCATTTCTACCAGTAGCATTAAGGGGAATATATTGAACTTGTGGAAAAAGATGGGGGGAGAAAAAGAAGCAATAATTTCTTTTGATCATTTAAAATATTTTCAGAGGTTTTTGATGCCTATAAGTTTCCACAATTATTCCTTAATAAATCATGCAAAAAAAGCCACACAAAGCCACCTGATTTCACATGACATATGCCAGCGTTCTAAGCTTGGCTAAATTGTAAACACTGCCTAATTATTGCTCATTTAGTCTGATCAGATGTCTGCAATAAGTAGAATGATATAAGAGGAAGACTATGGGAGGGTGTTTTAAAATGATTACTTCTTGAAATTTAACATGTCGTAAGTGGATATGGCTTACCATATCTACCGATCTGCACATCTAAATAACAAATTAAATTTGAAGCATGAAACAGAAATCAGTTAGAATCCATGGTGCGATTCTACTAAATAGAAATATTTAAATGAGAGGAAAGGGGATTTAAATATACTGTATTCACTTAGAGATAAGACCAAAAAAGCCTCTTAATGAAGGTGATGCAATGAGAGCTACACAGGATCTGTGCACCATGTATTTTTAGATTAATATCCCTTACAACTCGTCACTTGATCCTAAAATGCCCCTGATCTTATTAGGTTGCGTATGACTCAGGCTTTTTGTCCTACATCTTTTCTTTCCCAACATATATACCTATCTTTTTCCATTATGAGTCAGAAAAGGAAATGAACTGTATAGTCAGTCTATTCAGCTAGAAAGACAGATGTGAAAGATAAAAATCAAGTTATGAAAAGGTGGGTGTGTATCAGTTATTAAATGAGGTGCAACAAACCATGCCAAAATTTACAGACTTTACGTAGCATTCATTTATTTGCTCACAATTGTGAATATCAGCAATTGGGGCTGGGCTTAGCTAAGAGGTCATTTGCTTCTCTTACCTACAATCATACTCTTAGCTGCAACTGGTTCTTGTTGCCGGCTAGGGGATAGAGCACCTCCATTCTCCTCGTGGTCTCTCATCTTTCAGTGGGTTAGGTTAGGTTTCTTTAAATAGTTGTCTTAGGGCAGTATTTTAAGATGTCAAGACCAATGGACACCCCTTACCAAGCTTTCACTTGCACCCATTTGCTTATTTATCACTCCAGAGCAAGGCACATGGCCAAGCACAAAGTCAGTGAAGCAATGGACTGCATGTGGACATGGAAAGTAAGAAGTATGATTCACTAGGGGCCACTAGAGGAATAGTTTACTACATGATCCAAGCTCTGCACAAATAGGGGTAGAAGTAGAAACAAAACAAGTATTAGAAGTGATAAAAGAATAATTCACTTTGACTACAAAATATTTCTTAAAAACTCTTATGTCTTGCTTTAAGAAATATATACTACTTTTTTGTTTTTTAGGAGGGTGATCATGGTTAACAGTAAAATATTATGTATTATAAAATAGCTAGAAGATGGGCTTTTGAAAGTTCTCACCCCCCAGAAAAAAAGTGCATGAGGTGGATACACTACCCTGATGGATCACTATACAATATAGATATATATCAAATTGTACCCCATAAATGTGTATAATGTGTCAGTTAAAATATATAAATAAAAAATTTTTAAAGAAATATGTCCTAAATTGAAGCATAGAAAACAGTGTTTTAGGTTTGTCTGTATGTTTTAAAATAAGACTACTAAAAGTTGTACCACTACATATGTGAAGTTTATATATATACTTTATATAACCCAGAGAGTATACCAAAAGATTAAGATAAAGGTGAAAACATTTCTTCCAATACTTATAGGAACTGAACACACATGGTGTTTATGAGAGACATGCTCTAGCATTCTAGCCAACACTAAGATGAATTTTCTTTAACTGCACATATTTCTTACTGAAATTTAACATCATCAAACACTAACTCAGTTCATGACATTCTCCCTTTCGAGACCTATGTGTCTAAGTGGCAGTATTTATTCTTGCATCCTGAGGCAAAATAATATACTTTAACGGATCTCAAAATTCTTGTTTTTCTCTTATATTAAACTTTTAATTTGGTTCTTTGACCACTTCAATTCTATTGGACTTAGCCTCACTAGTATTAATTAACCTTGAAAAAAAGTCTTATTTAATTATGATTTGCTATCATTTGTTCCTTTTTAAGTGGTTTCCACAATGAATTTTGGCTCGATGGGAGGGCAATTAAGGATCTAACTAATTATTAAGGAACATGCAAACTTGAATTCATTTTTCTTTCCATTTTTATGTACTCTTATAAACTATTAATTAATGGGTTTCCATACATCTAATTAATCTTATACAGTGGCATAATTGTACAAAGATAAGGTAAAGCTTAAATCAAGCCCTTTTCATAATTTACTGGGCTTGTGGCCAACCACTGATTCTCTTATACCTCAATAGACCTTAAATTTAGACTGGGAAAAATGGTTACTCTATTATAATATAATGAAATTTTATGACAAATAATACAGAGTTAGGATAATAATCTTTTTTCCTCGTGTGAAAGGCACTCACATTAACAGTAAGTGTTAGAAAAAGTTTTAATTTCTTCCAAGCTCAGAGAAAGAATTCAAATATATATTTTGAGCCAGTGGGATTTTATGAAAGAAGATGAAAATTGAAGGAAAAAAAATCTCAATTAAACCACAACACTTAATGTAATTCTTATTTTACACAGACAGAAATTGGGGTAAAAATAAGTGAAGATGATGCTCACAATATGTTACTTCTATCTTCTGAAATGTCTTTTAACAACATGGAATGAACAGGTACCTCCTCTGCTAATAGGCACTTATGTGCATGTACACACATATACTCACACACTTTCACACACACACACAAACATAAGATATGTGAAGACATCACGTTCTGGCATTTCATCCACTGCTCTACAGGAGTCTCACAGTTGCATTTTGTACTAAGCAAGTTTATACTCCATTTAAACCATCGTTGAATATTTGAACTAAAAATAATTGTATTGACTCTTCATCTAAGCATCTGGCAGGTTTTGGAATTCAGAGAAATTGGGGTGGAAATAAGAAAGCTGATTTGAAATCAAAATAGCATATACCCACTAAATGATTTACATTTATTATAAGCCTTCTATTGAAGATTCTGCACACATGTATAGCTAAACATTTTAATAATTTGAGTTTAAGTTTTTTGAGGAATAAAATGTGTTTTAGAAAGTTTATTTTCAATCTAGGTAAATTTATTTCCTTAAGTACTTAGTCTCATTATTATGTAGACTTCAAAATACTAATTCCTGGAATGAAACACCTGCAAAAGATTATTTTAGACCCGGCTTTAAAAGTATATTCAGCTATATTTACTAGTTTATAACACATTTTGTTGGTTTTTCAAAATAAATGAGTGTATTAACTTCTCCAGAAATTTTCAGATAGATTTTAAAATTAATCTGATCTTTGTAGAATTGTAGAATACTATATGTATCTGGGTTATAACTCTTTTTTACTACTTGTTTCAAAGCAAAATTTAGTTTTCCTTTCTATGTATTAAAGTTTTCATTATAATTATAATATGAAAGTATTAAAATGTCTAGGACATTTTAATTAGACATTTTAAAGAGTGTAGCAAGTTTTCTAAATACCTTATTGATAATTTTTAACAAATACTTAAACAAATATCAATGATATTGCAGAGCAGAACATCTTATGTGACAACAACCAATGAAATTGAAGTCAATTAAATAGGCACCAGTAAGTATAGACTACAGAATTACCCTTCAACTCAGTATTGAATTCCACTATCATGAAACATGTTTGAAAAGCACTTAACTTGTATTGATTTATAGGGTTTTTCAGTAAAGACATTCCCCAACTTTCAGACACTTAGATTTCTGGTTCCCTATTGATTTATTAGCGGTCACTTCTCCTTCCTTACCTCCTCTGTTTCCAAAGAGACAATGCTTAGACTATTATGAGAAATTTATCAAATGAGAGTAGATTGCAATGAACAGAAAGATGATAGAGGATTGATAGATAGGTAGGCAGACAGACAGACAGACAGGCGAGGACTCTTTCATATTATCCTCATCACCCTCACCACCCTATGTTTGGCATCTGAGATTTGCTAAAAGCATATCTGAGGAGACTTGCACTGAAGTTAAGCATGTATAGGGTTGACTAGATTCCGTGACCTTTGAAAAAGTCCTCTATCCTCCTACAAGAGCATTTTCTCATACTATAAGAACTCTTTCACTTTGTTCATTATGCCTAAATTCTATTATCTAGGAGATCATTAAAGAATAACCATATTTTAAGGTTAACTATTGAAAGAATAAAAGACTCCAGTCATATGCATAATATTGAATTAATTATAGCACATTGTTTTTCTCCTGATTGAGGCAAATTGCACTAAACAGCTGACATTTTAGAAGTTAAAGCATGTTGGAATATTGAACAATTCAAATTAGGATTGTTAGACAATGGACATGAGAGCAATTAGGATTTTGGCAACAGGAAATATCAAAATTAAAAGTCATGTAGAAAGATTATAGAAACACACACACGTATTTTTTCCTCAATGCAAAATGTTACTTAGAGTTAACTGTTCAAAAGTTTGCCTACAAGTAACTATGCTAAGAAAAAAGAATAATTTCTTTTTCCTTTATTCTTACCTTTCTTTAACCTCCATGGTCTTAATTCTGAGGTAGACAGTATTATGCAAACTGTATGCATATTTGAAGGTCAAATTATATGCAAAATGTTAAGGACAGAAATTAACTTTGTCCCAAAATATTTTTATAAAATCACACTTTAAGTAATAAGAATGTATTTTTTTGTAAATAGTCACCGCATGAGATTTTACACATTTTTAAAGAATCTTTACCAAGTTTATAAAAGAAAGGTAGTTTCACATTGTTATTTTATGTTTTATGTTTGTGGATACCAGCACGATTAAATAATTTTTCATATACATATTGAGAATTTCTGTATCCCCTTTTGTGAATTACCTATCTGTGTTTATGTTCAATTTGCTACTGGAGAGGTTCATCTTGGTCTCACCAATTTGAAAGGTCATTTGTAAGTCTATCAATCCTTTTTTTGTTATATTTATTTTATGAATCATTTGAAAAACAGAAATTTTTAATGTTGTTAAAAATCTGCCCTTGATGTTATTTATATTTGAGATATGCATAGAAAATCTTCATCTATTAGAAAGTTATCTGTGTAATTATCTATATTTTCTTATATTAATTTCTACTGATCTAACTTTGGTGCACACACACATATACACACATTACGTATTAATTTTGACTTAGGGTCTATTTTACTGCTACCAGGTTACACAAAGCAGTTTTCTCCTACAAAATTATGCGTAAACTACCTGCGAGAAACTAAAGAACAAGGAAACAAGCAGGAATGATCTGAAAGTATGTTTTTTGGCAAAATTGTATCCCCCCTCCATGTAACTGGATTTTGGCACTGACTCTTCGAAGACAAACATAGAGGAAATAGTTCAATAGATTTTACAAATTACGCATATCATAGTAACTTTCAGACTTTCTTCCCTGGACTCTTTCAGACTCTGTAGAAATCCACACAGCAATAATGACCAGGATAGGAGGTTTCTGATCCTATTCTTTTGAGGCTTTTGATGATCTTAGAGGAGGTCGTAAGGGGTTCCTCAGAGTCCTGTGTCATATGTCTTAAGTTCTAAAATGCCTGAAGACTATACACTACCTAGTTATATTGTGTAAATCCAAGTCTCCAACTAATCCCAAACAACAATGCCTTATCATGTTATGTAATTAGTTGAGAAAATAGTAAGAATTAAAGGAGAAAGGAATGGATCACTAGGAAGTCCACTATGTAAATGTATGCCCACTCAAAGTCGCAAAGCTCTGTTGCTTTCAAGAGATAATATGTAGCATGAAAGGCAAATTGTTGAATATGTTGAACCCTCTGAGTGCATGCCCAGATATTATAGCTACATATTAGATTCCTATAATATTAATAAATCATACTTTCATTTGCTGAGATGGTGATCCAACTCCTCTGTCTCTCTGCTAATCCCCCAAAGCCCATTTTACCCCCACTATATATAACAGAAAACATTTCACATTTATCCTATAAAATTCATATATACAGTTGAATCTATTTTGGAATAGTATTAGGAATTCTCTGAGATGTCTGGATGCCTTTGAAATATTTTCAGATAATGCAAAGGGAAAATATATATATTAATAGTTCTTCTTTAGAAGCTCATAGACTCCAAACCAAGACCTCAGAAGTGCCTGAAGTTATGCGATTCCCACATGGCTGCTCTTGTTAACAGCCAGCTACAGCAGTCTCTCTCTCTTTTTTTATTAATTACTTTATCTTCCATTAGTCAATTGTGAATAACAGCCACCTCGGGGTGTCTGCTCCATATGCCCACTATATTCCTCAGAGAAAGATAAGTTTGAGATATGCTCGCCCTCATACTCGCCCCCTTGACAAATGTCATATGGTTCTTCTCAATCTCAGATCAAGCTACTCTTGGGTCACAGTGAATTAATAAGATAATCTTGCATTGTCTTTCATTGGCTTTTAGTTGAACTCTCCTTCCTGTACAGAGAATTATAAATTCTGCACTTATTGCCTTTAAAAATGTCCATCTGCACCATACATAGCAAGAGAGCTTTGATAAAAAATTTTCCTCAATTCTCATTGTTACCTAAAAGTCACAGCTAAATGAAATATAAAATAATTTTGCAAGAATAAAAGAAGTGTGTGTTTATAACAGTGGAAAGAGGTAGCTTCATAAATAATCAATATTAGAGTGTCTATGCTGATTTCTATGTTAAATTGTATTAAGAGATATTTGTTATGAGATAATTTATCCCCTACCCCAATTGTACATTGAAGTACTAACCCCCAATAACTCAGAGTGTGACTGTATTTGGAGATAGGCCTTTACAGAGGTAATTAAGGTAAAATGAGGTTGTATGGGCAGGGCCCTAATCCCCTATGACTGTTATTCTTTTAAAAAGAAGACATTAGGACACAGACAAACACAGAGGGAAGACTGTGGTAAAGACACAGAGGAAGATGACCATTTACAAGCCAAGGAGAGAGGCCTTAAAGGAAAGCAAACTTGCTGATGGCTTGATCTCGGACTTCTAGCTCCAGAATTAGGAGAAAATAAATTTCTGTTGTTTAATCAACCCAGTCTGTGGTACTTTGCTAACAGCAGCCCTAGCAAACTAATACAATATTCTATTCCTCTGTCATGAGCATATTGGTCCTCTACCTGGGTATTTTTAGTCATTTTTCTTTCTAAGAAGAGGTTTTCTTATTTTCTCTTTTCAGTATAAAGAGACTTATCCATAGATCTTACTATTGCCAGCACTGCATCATAAACTTGACTCTGGTTACTGTCCCTGGTATAGGACTTTTGGAGAGTCTGAAAAAAAAAATATTAGATTTTTCATCTCACAAACTCTTATATGCAAGCATTAGGTGGTTCCCAGTGCAAATCAAAAAGTGAACAAGAATGTCAATGCACAACACATTTTTAGTGCATTCATTGCTTTGTATCATGATCAAAAGCAAAAATATGACTGCTTATTTAAAAATTAGATCCCTGGAAAATGAATCTGGCTTCCAACAGAATCACATTTGCAGTTCTTCAGGTATAAAGCAAGCCATTTGTCCCCGTTTTTCACTAATTCATAAACATCCATTGGGGGTGGCTCTCCCACTACAAGATAGACTGCTCTTCTAATACTAGTTGATAAATTCTGACCCTCTCAACCAATAAAGCACCTGAAAACCTGAAGTCTCCAACAAGACTATTGACAATGTGCTTCCTGTCTATGGCTTTACTATAGCAATTTTCTGTTACAATTAAGAAATCCAAGATGCTGTATACCACAGACATTCTACTCCACTTCTTCTATTATTGATATATGACCTTTACCTACTTTGAATTTTAGTACAATTGAGACAATATGCATAAAGTAATTATATTCCAATCATATCTCATAAAGCATACTCTACATAGTAAAAGACAGCTGCATTCTTTTCCTGTTGGCACAGATGGTGTGTTGGTGACTAAAGCTGAGTCACAGTGTGACAGACACATGATTTCAAAAACCTTCAGGTCAGTCAATTTGCTCTGTGTGAAATGACAGTAAAGCACGTGTCAGCATCAACTGCCAACTCCGATTCTCACGTCAGATCCATAGGTTAGTATTTCAACTCTACGGATCTTTACTAGAAATTCCTCTTCAATTCTGACTATCAGTTGGAAATAAATTCTAGCTTTATATGTTATCATTTTTTGTAATTATTTTTCTGAAGTCTCTCTTGGTATTTAGTAAAAAACATAGCCTCACTATATTGTTTATTCTTGATCCCTCAAAATCTATCATAATGTACAAATAGAAGAAACTCAATATTAGTTAAATAAACTAGGTTTGAAAAGACTGACATGAACTGCTAGAGAAAGAACATTTTAATCCAAATAAATTTATTTGCAACTTTTGAAAATCAACAGAGACATACTGCATTAATTTAAAAATTTAAAAAATGAAGTACAAAGTCCTATTGATATTGTAATCACAGTGATTGATGGATTATAATATTAAAGACATTATGAGAACACTTTCTGCTTCCTGTTAAAATATATGATGACAGGAAATTATTAGGTTATTAAGTATGAAATGTCTGATTTCCTTAAGTACTAAGTTTGACAGTTGATATCTCTGACATTTCACTTTGACACTTCTCATTTTATTTTTACTGTGAAGGTACATCCTCAGTCTTTCAAACGTATATTTCGGCTTGTGATTATCTTTCACATTTTTTTAGAGCAATTTTTGTGAAACCATGGATAAGTCAAAAATTTGTGTTATTTTTGCATATGAGTTCCACTGTGAAACCAATGCAGTGCAGACAGCTCGAAATATCAACAAAGTGTTTGGGAAGGATGTGGCTCATGAACAAACAGCACAGTACGTTGATGGTTTGAGAAGTTCCATTCTGGTGATTTTGATCTTGAAAATGAGCTACGTGGGTGACCTGAGACCAAGGTGGATAATGATGAGCTGAAAGCTGTAGTGGAAGCGAATCCATCTCAACCTACGTGTGAATTAGCAGCAAGGTTTGATGTTACTATTCCAACAATATTGGACCATTTGAAACAAATCGGCAAGGTACAGAAGCTGGATAAATGCATACCACATGAACTAAACAAGCGTCAGAAGAGAAATCATTTCTAAGCTTGCCTTTCTTTACTGTCATGACATAAGGGCAAACCATTTCTTACCATATTGTCACATGCGATGAAACATGGATTCTTTTTGACCATCACAAGCATTCGGCACAATGGTTGGATAACAATGAAGTGCCGAAATACAGTCCAAAACCAAATAGTCATCGAAAAAAGCTAATGGTGTGTGTTTGGTGTTCCAGCACTGGTATTATCCACTACAGCTTCATGAAGTCTGGTCAGTCGATTACAATGGATGTCTATTGCAACCAGTTGGACAAAATGAGGAGGATGCTTGCAATTAAGCGGCCGAGATTGGTCAATAGAGACAGACCAAACATCTTGCAAGACAACACGTCGCACAAACAACTCTGCTCAAACTACAGAGGCTGGACTTGGAAATTCTCTGTCATCCACAGTATTCACCAGACTTCACACCAACTGACTATCACTTCTTCCAGGCTTTGGACCACTTCTTGCAAGGAAAAATATTCAATTCTCAACAAGCTGTTGAAAAACCTTTTGCAATTTCAGCACCACTCACTCTCCAGGATTCTTCGCTGCTGGCATAAACAAACTACCATTAAGATGGCAAAGCTGTGTCGATAGTTTAGGTGCATACTTTGATTAAGTGTACTGCTTCTTGTTTGAGATGTAATAAACCACACTTTTGGTTCAAAATTAGACATTTCATGTTTAATAACCTAGGCTAAAATGAAGGTGTTGGCTGGGTTTTATTCCTTTCTGTAGTCTCTAGGGGAGAATCCATTTCCTCACTTTTCAGCTTTTATAAAGGCTGCTCGTGTTTCTTGGGATCATGGCACCTGTGCTCTGTTTTCAAAGCCAGTAATGGATAGTGGAGTTTTTATATCACTTCTCTCCAACCCTTTTTCTATAGTCCCATCTCCTTCTGACCATAGCCAAGGAAGGTTCTCTGCTCTTCAGAACCGTGTGAATAGATTTTTGCCATTTGGATAATCCGGGATACTCTCCTTATCTCAGGGTCCTTATTTGAATCATATTTGCAAAGTCCCTTTTCCATATAAGGCAGAATATTCACAGGTTCTGGAGATGAGGATATGGACACTTTTGGGGGGGTCTTATTCAGCCTAATACACCAAGTAAGCAGAGTAAACCCAAAGGACATTATAAGAAATGGAAATAAATGATCATTATCTCTCATAAACATAGACACTGAGTCCTGAACAAAATATTAATATTAGCAAATAATACCACTTACATAGTGTATTTGGTATTATACCATAAGGACTAGGAAATTAGACACATTATAGGAATCAACACTTTTCATATATTAGATCAGCAGTTCCCTATGTTTTTGGCACTAGGGACCAGTTTCATGGAAGACAATTTTTCCAACCCGGGGGGCAGTGGTTTGGATGGTTTGGAGATGATTCAAGTGCATTACATTTATTATACAGCCAAACCTCTCTGCTAATAATAATCTATATTTGCAGCCTCTCCCCAGCACTAGCACCACTGCCTCAGCTCCACGTCAAATCATCAGGCATTAGATTCTCATAAGGAGCATGCAACCTAGATCCCTTGCATGCGCAGTTTACAATAGGGTCCGAGCTCCTATGAGAATCTAATGCTACAGCTGATCTGACAGGAGGCGGAGCTTATGCAGTGATGCGAGCAATGAGGAACAGCTGTAAATACAGATGATGCTTCCATCCCTTGCCTGCCACTCACCTCCTGCTATGCGGCCCGGTTCCTAACAGTCTTAGAGTACACACATGCTTCAGGGACACTGGAGTTCCAACTAGCCAGAGTGGAGAACCTCTTTGAACACCTGAGGCATCCTGTAGAGATCCCAGAAGAGACATGCCTTAGTATAAGAGCTAAAATTGTCCTAGAATAATGACTATTGAACATCTTCCATAAAACAGTTAAAAATCAAGTCTCAAAAATCTTAAGTTGGTATGCAAATAACGTCTGTCTGTCAAAATAAAACCCAAGATTCTAAAAAGTAATATATTGCCTGATTGAATTTTATGCTGTGATGGAAATATTCTTTTTCACTGTCTGATATAGCAGCCACTAGACCATGTAGTTATTAAACACTTGAAAGTCACTAGTGTGACTGAGGATCAGAATTTCAAATTTAATTTAATTAATATAAATTCAAATTTAAATGTTCAATAATCAAATGTGGCTAACAGCTACCAAAATATATTTGTAGCATTAAACAAAGAGAATAAATTTCAGATATTGAGCCACTATTATTCAAAAGATGCAACATCCAATAAAAAATTAAGAGACTTGCAAAAAAGTAACAGAATATGAAACATGGTGAGGAGAGAAGTTAGTCAAAGGAAAACCATAGAAATGACAGAGATCATAAAATAAAGATAACCATAAAATAATGAGGAAAAAATTGGAAGATATAAAAAAAAGAAAGAGATAGTATTTTTCATTGACCTGTTTGGTCTGCATGCCAGTCAATGAGTCAGTAATCATTGGTCTGTGTGCATTATTACAGTTATAGAATGCATGGATCATTTGCTTTTCTTAATATCTGGCAAATTATTTTACATTTCTGAAACTTTGTGAGCCTATTCTTATGTGCTACTCAGAGAAAAAGTGCCAAATACTAGTTGTTCCTTTCATACATTAGCTCTTGCTCTTTCTAACTCCTTCTGAACAGGCTATTCTTGGTTTCTTGGTTTGTTGTTCTGAAATCATAGCTTACATCTGAGTTTCCTTCTTAGGAAATTTAAAGTCACTACTTCTTAATATATTATCTAAACAGAGGCAAGTCTTCTTCTTGATGAATGGTTTATGCATTTCAACAAACTGATTCCACGACAGAGATTTATTTGGTCTTATTATGATTTTATATGCTAAGTAAATGATGCAAAATATATTTTAAACACTTATGTGTTGTTTTCTGCATGATTAGATCATTTAACCATAAATCTTAAACATGAACTTGACATAAAAGAAAAAAATACTTTTGAAAACCTAATTAAGCAATTAATATAAAAACAATCTAAAGATACTTCTCTTACATTTTAAAATTATATTTTGGTGGTCATGCTGGGACCCTTTTTTTCCTTAGACTACTTCTCAGCAGAATTTTTTTTTTATTTTAGCAGACTGCTTGTGACTATTTTTATTCATCTGATATTTTTATATTAGTATATCCTGCAAAATTAAATTATGTTGAATTGTGCTGAAGAATTTATTGTTACTTTTTTATATTAAACCACTAGTTATCCAGTGCTGCATTTGGGAGAAAACTCACAGTGAATATGAACATACAGCCATAGATATGGATATGAGTAAAGAAAATCTTTTCAGAGCTAAGAGATTATGAACTATTTAAAATCTTTCTCTGTACATAGTTAAGTTTCAAACATATATAGTCACATTAGAAAAATATGAAAACTACAATTTGAAATATCATGTTACTTCCATTGTGAAGGAGAGACTAATAATGTTTTGAATGATACTCTTTACATTTAATAATATGTGGTGATAAATTATAGAATTTTATAATATTAAAGAAACTTTAGAAAATAGCCATATTTTCAAAGTAAATTTTAACTTGAGTTTACATTGTCTCCAGAATTATTTTTAAAAGTCAAGGTGTGAAAACCATTTCTAATGCAAAAAATTCCAAAATGTAGGATCTATCTAAATATAGAGCAACGGAGCAATATAAATATATTTTACTTCACACACTTTGATATGTAGATGTGTCTTATGTGTGAATTTTGTGACAAATAAATTTTAGAGTGCTTCTTTAGTCTAAAAGAGGTACTTTAAACCTGTTACATGTCAAATAATACACTACAAAAGTGAGGGGAAGACACAAACCATCCCACCAAACAAAAATATCTAGATATCCAGTTTACATGATGCCAAACATTAACATATATTTTTGTCTTTATACCCACATTTCCTATGTGATACATTTTCCTAAGGGCAAAACAAATAAACAACAAAGCCTCATTGATACAATCTATTTTTTCTTCATTTGCTTATTGTGTTTCATTCTTTTAATTACAAGTTCATTAATTTTTCAATCATTACTATAATATTATTTACAAAATACTGGGTTGACTTTGCACATATAAGGACTATATAAGCTTAGATCTGAAATAATTTACAATTTACCATTATGCTCGGAGTTAAGCTTTTTGTAAAGCATTAAGTCTGTGTGCTTCCTTTCTCTCTTCCAAGAAGGTACTGAGGTACTTTATGCTCCTTCTCTCTACTCAGGGGTAGTTTGTTATGCAAAGCTAAAATCAAACTCTGATTGCAGACAACAAATCTTCCCATCTTGATTTCCCAAATTTATCTTGAGTTCTATGATCAGATTATGTTGGAGGGAGGTGACGGTAGCTTTTTTCCTTGAAGTTAATAATAAAGAAATTTCCCAGTGTCTGAAAAGGGAAATTTCCCACTGCCTGTATAGAGGGAATTTGGATTCCTAGTCTGATTACTCCCAGAACTGGCAAAGAATTCTGCGCCCCACGTAGAGAAGAAGGAACAGAATCTCCAACTGTAGAGTGATTTTCAGGTTGAGTAAAGGGCATTTCAGGAAAACCTGTGTGTTCAGATGATCAGATACCATGTTGGTGTATGAGATCTCCATGACCACTGCTTGACTATTGCATGACCCTCTGGGTGGGGATAGGGAGTTCTAAAAAAAGACTGAGTTGGAATTTCCTGTTGACTCACTAGGATAAGATCATGGAGTCACATTCAACTTGATTTAAAAGAAAAAATAACGTATAATATTTCTATGAAACCAAGTTAGTGGAGAAAGAATCACAACCACCACAAGTAGATTCTGGAAAGCACTGACAGATGAGTTTGACTACAATCCAGGGCATGATTCTTAAAGGACTTTGTGAGTGATAAGGACATTCACCAAAAGAAAATCATGCAAGACTATCTTCATGCTGCAGTGGATCTGGAATACACATATTACTTTGTAATATCTCTCATGAGAGCCTTGAAAGCCAGATAGAAAAACATGTGCTAAAATCTAGCAGCAAGATGATGAACTAAATAATTGGTTGAATAACCAAACCAAAAGCAGATAGTGCTCATTTATCATAACGTTTGTAATGACAGTCTTCATAATTTTTGCCATGGCTTATATTTCATATTGTCTTTGATGAACATGTTGATGCTACTTCATTCATTCTTTACTCATTCATTCATTCATTCAATAATATTGCTTCAGTTTTTTCCATGTGTCAAACACTCTGTACGGATAATCATATCCCTATTCTCACCATCCTCAAGTCTTCAAAATACTTGCAGAGATAGATAACTATCAGTGAGAGCTGAATATGTGCTAAATTGAGGTATATAAATTGGAGTTCTAACAGGAAGAAAATGGCAAACTTAAAAAGGTTTAATTAAAATGATGTAATGAAGGTGCTATGTAAAGTGGCATGAGCAGATTTAAGGCAACCATTAATGAATGGTAGAGTATCCAGAGATTAGCAACAGCAGACAATTGTTGCCAGCACTCTGTCTGAAAGGGCAAGGAGATCCCACTGTGAGCTTGAGCTACAGAAGGGTCACCCAACTAAAACTAGAGCCATAAAGGGGCCCAGCCACATCCAGAAGTGTGACAAAAAAGGAAGGGAGGGGTAGCAACCCCAGCCTCTCTTTTATTCTGCCCTCCAATCTTCTCATGTTACCTACCCCACATTGGTTAAACCTAACTGTAATCTGGAGGGCAGTATAAAAGTCAGCCTCGTAGGGCACACTTTAAATGGTAAAAATGGGTCTGGGACCAAAGAGGAAAAAACTAACACAGCCCACAAATTATATCAGTCAACGTCTATTTTTGTCCTTAATTGAATTCAACTAAAAGTTGTGTACCCAATATAGAAGAGAGAACATTTCATCATATAATTGGAAAGTGATATCTATTCAGATTTGCTCACACCTGGAACCTAAATTTAATATTAACCACCACCAAACTTGTTCTTATAAAACACAGCAAGGAAGAAGAGATGAAGATAAATCTGGAGGGTGGAAGGAGAATAACCAGCATATGTTCAAAACACCAAGGATGAAGCCAAAAAATTACAGGTGGGTAGGGGTCCAGAAGGAGTTCACAGAGAGGGAAATCCTCAATGAAAACCAGGAACATGAGTTGTGGTTCACAAAAACAAATGAAGAAAGATAATGCCAAAACAAGAAGGTCTGAAATGGTAGGATGGTTGGGACCATCATAGCGTAGGAGGAATTGGGAAAATGTTATGAAAGAGTAAACACTAGCTCAGACCGAGAAAGTAAAGATCCGCCCAGCCATTCATCAGGCTGGCATACCTGACAAAGATAAAGCCAGCAGCAACGTCGACAGGAAACAATATTTCTCCCAAACATACACCACAGTTGTAAAGTGTCATGATAATCCCTTCTTTGAGTGATTTACTACTTTCTTACTCATTGAATAGCTTTGTTCTCTAAAATTGTGGGTATCAGGAACTTTGAACACCTACAGGATGTGAGGCGTTTTGACACTGAGAAGCAACTTCAGTCTCCAACCCAGAAATACAATGTTGCATAAGAGGTTTCTGCACACAACATTGCACATTTATCTTAACATTGTAGTAATTGCCAAGGAAATAAGATCCTGAGTTCACTTTGCAGTCCAAATATGATATTGACTCTTATGCAGAGACCTACTTGGCTCTGAGCCTATTGAAACAAAAACAAAAATACCCCATTTTAAAAAATTTACCACATCCACAAATCCTATGAAAACTCTGTCTTTTCCTTTGCTCGATGAAACACTCCTTGGTTCCTCTGGTGTGCTGTCAGTTTCCCTTCATTGCAGTAGGTCAATTAACCAGATTTTGTTGGGCTACAGGTTTCTCCCTGGTAGTCACAGGCTGATTGGACTAGGGAAGTTAATTGAGAAAATCAAAAGCAAACCAACAAACAAAATTATATGCTTCAAGGAAATAAATTTTAGCTATTGTATGTGAAGTCTTTTAAAACTTGAAATTTCTTCAAAATTCCTCTGTTTATGCTCAATTCATTAGTTGTTCCCTCCATTGTGTTCCCAGTGCCATCTTCTTACAAGTCTACTACAGTACTTAGCACATTGTTTCTTCTTTTTTCCGTGGTTTTATACCAACACGAGATTATATCTCCTCATTTTAGTGTGAGCCTTTGCCAGTCTGAAATTGTTTCTTACATTATTCCATGCCTATTTCAGTGACAGACACAAAGCACTAGTCACATTCACAGAATGAGTAAATTTTGCAAGGAGAATGTGACTAACCCAATCAAATACATTTAATCATCTCATCCATACACCTACTATGCAAACATACAATGAAGTATCAGTGCTAAATAGCAAAATCATTGACAATTTTCTTTGCCTGAAAACCAAAGATGAATTAATAGTAAAAATAATAATTTTTAAAAAATAAAACAAATGATTAAAAATTCTGTCTTACATCATCTTAACTGAAGTATAAGTTCCAGATTGAATGACATAACAAACAATATTCTTTATCTGGTAAGAAAAATAATATTTTCACTGAGACATGCTTTAATAAGAAATCATGAAAAACTATAGTACAAAGTGACCAAGCATATGAAAGTTCTTAAAGTTACCATCTGAACAGTTGAAAAAGATATCTGTGTGTGTTTAGAAAAACAAACAACAAAGAGGACATATTTCTAACGAAACATTTAAAAAGCTATCATATTAAATAAATACCAGATTTACTTTGTGTTTTTCTGGAGTTTAAAACTTGATCCGGGAGGCAGAACCTAAAAAAAGGAAGACCGGAATTCATCATAAGGAATAACTTTGTAACAATTTGAGCCACCTGCAAACAGAAGAGATGACCTTCATGGGTGAGAAGGTTTCATGCTTAGCCAGATTAAAATCCCTCAGAAAGGAAGGTCACACACTGGAATGAAAAATGACCCGGGTGACCTCCTTGATTCTTTGCAGCATTTCAGGGTAATTGGTGGAGGTTGCTCTCTGTTGATTTTCTAATTGTTATTAATTCTGTGATTGTCTTTATTTTACCTGGTGACAACTACAAAGGATGTGAAATATTTCGCATAGTTGCTTTTTACAAAACTGTTGAAATATGGATACTCATACAATAACTATAGTAATAATTTGAAGATATTTCCCCAATAAAAATTGACCTATCCATTCAATTTACTTCTCAAAGAAAGATGCCCAATACTCCAATTTCCTACAAGCAGAAGAAACAATTCCTTTTGTAAGTGAGATTCTAAATTAGGTGACTGACACTTGTTAGTAAAATATAACAGGTAAGATTTGATTAAACTGAATCTGTTTCCATAGAACCTTCAAGTTTATGAAACTTTAAAAACCAAACTTTATTTATTAGTGCACAGGGATTCTCAAAATGTACTATTCAAAGAAACACCTGGAAAGTTTGTTAAAATTCACCTCTGTGTTTCAGCCCCAGGAATTCTAACACTGTACTCTGGGGTACCTGAGATAGAGTCCAGGAATCTGTACACTTAACAAGAATCCCAGATGAATCTGACACATTGAATCTGAAAAACAATGATATGAAAAACAATGATATAAGCAACATAACACAATGCAACAACAAGAAGAAAACAAAGCCAAAAAATCCAGGTTAGCTACAAAGTACAAGTGGAAATATTTGCTAATGACAAATTTCTGAGTTTCTCCTTTCTATTAATGAAAAAAAGGAACGCTGCAAACACAACAAAACACTCATTGTTTACCTATCTCACATAAGAAAATTTAGAGCTGAAAGCATATAGTGACAAAAAGAACTGTTATAAACATAAGCATTACTTCAAAACATCACATTTTTGTTTCGTGTCTCCTTCTTTTAAAAGTACTAGTTTTTCAAATCAAACCAATTGTCCTCCCTACAGAATCTATTTCAAATATATTTTGATGTTATAATCAGAAAAAAACTAGTTCAATTTCCAGCTTATGTTCCCAAAACAATTCTGATTTCAATTCAAATCTGAGCAACAACAAAAAACTTTCTGAAAATATCATCTCTCTGATGCATTACTTTATTTCACTTGAAAATGTTTGTGTTGATTTAGATAATTCTGGCATTGCTTGAAAGAAAATTGGATTTGTGCATTAGATGAAAACTGTGACTAGGTGTATTACAAAAGGAATTAACCAAAGGAAATAAAAGATGCATATTGGGAGCTGGCATTATCAGCCAGGATTGAAAACCAATCCTTTGAACATTGCCAAAAAAGCTACTTCATCTTGATAATTCTTCAAACTTAGTTGTTAAGAGTCAGAAAGAAACAAAGTAATGGGCACATAATAAAAGTAGGTTATTGACATTTCAGCACCTGTTCATTTGCTTTACAAATTCAGAACGAAATAGGCTGTTTTTAATTAAAAGATTACCTTGATTCTAGAATCCACACTTCCTTCATTATTTCAAAAGCTGTCATGGACATCAGTGTTTGTGTGCATGCAGGCACATATAACACATCTATTGCCTTTCTCTCTGTGAAATTTGATTAATTAAATTTAAATGTATTAATCAAATTAAATTAAGGAAATTAAATATATATTTTATGTGTATACATATCCATAAACACATACGTGTGTGTGTGTGTGTGTGTATAAAATTTTAAGTAGCAGTCAGCTTCAACTAGGTAAACAGATGAAATTAGGTCGAGGAAGATTTTTTTAAGATTCTCCTTACAGATTGGTATCAGATTAGTCTTCTGAAAAATTGTAAGGTGGAGTCACTCTGTTTTTTCCTTGACAAGTGAGCCTAGTGCCCTTATGTTTGATTCTCTTTCTTCAAAGTAAGAGGAAGATTTCTTGTCTGACTGTAGACAGGCTTGTGTGAACACCCAAATATCTGCTCTGCAGAACATCCACTTTGTTGTGTTCAGATCTCTTTGTCCTTTTCTGTAGACTGTGTCATCACCTTTTGGGATCTTGCCTCCTACCCACTCCTTAACATTTCAATATTAGCAGCCATACTGTATGTCATAAACCTACTACCTGGGCTCAAGTGATGGGTCTAGGGATGGAAACTTGAATCAAACTCCTCCGCAAATTAGACTATAATTTACTAGGCCCAAGATTAGACTATAACGTACTAGGCCCAGTCTGTCTGCTGTGTACAACAGAGCTGTAACCATCAGAGCTGTGTGTTGAAGCTCTTTCTACCATATGGGCTGAGGAGCATAGGAAGCAAATTTGCTCATCATAACCTTAAACTTATTATCTTCTCCAAGGTTAGACTTGGAGATAGGAAGGATGTGACAACGGGAAAGAACTGACTTAAACAACACCAAAGTAATCTAGCATTGGTTTTCTTTGGCCATAGCATATCTTTGGAATTGATCCTTTGATTGAGGGATCTTCTATGGATTCTTCAGTGGCCCCATGGGCATGACACCCATGATGCAGGTCATGCCTCTGCTTGGCTGGTTTCTAATGCATCTCCAGCTTCTGCCTCTGAAGGAACACCTTCAGTCACTTACTGCTCAGGTAACTTCTCCACTAACAAAGGCCCTTTGAATGAAGATTACTTTTAAAATGAATCAAAGCTAGCATTAGTTAGTGGAATCACAGTCGTCTAATTTAAATTGCAGCCCTTTAACCAGCTTCCAAAAGAAGCTCCTGGTGCTAGCTATTCCTGCCTACGTATTGTTCTCATGGATGGTTCTTACAATTCTTTTGTCCCCAAATCCAGAGGGCACATATTATATTCTCTGAAGAGTTTCTTTCTTTGAACCCTTGCTCACTAATCTGGAGGTGAGGAAAAAAGTAAGAGTGGTGGGAGACAATCAACTCTCTAAAGAATCCTCTAATCTTCCACCAACATTTGAAGACATCGGCAACATTCTTCTACAACAAGATGGAGACATCTTATCTTCCCACAGCCTTTAGGTAAATGGCTAATTCAGAGAAGCAAAGCTGACCCTTGGTCACTTCTGCATTCATGTCCTACTGCTGCTCTCCCAAATCACCTTCTAGAGGCTTCCCACATTCCTTGGTTCATGGTCCCCTTCCATTGCCAAAGCCAGCAATGGCCACTTGAGTCTTTTCCACATTTTGTTACTTTAATGCTGACTCACCTGACTCTCACTTCCGTTTTTAAGGACCCTTGTGATCACATTGGGCCCTCACGGATACCAAGGATAATCTCCCTATTTTAAAGTCCGCTGATTAGAAACCTTAATTCCACCTGCGATCGTAATTCCCCTTTGCCATATAACATAATGTATCCACAGCTTTCAGGCAATGGAATATGCATAGCTTTGGGACGCTGTTGTTCTGCCTACTGGGACCTCCTTTGCAAATGTTCATTCAAAAAGTCATTATCTCCTTTTGGAATATGGGAGCTATTAGAAACTACTGTCTCAGTGCTTAACCTAAAACTGAGGCTAAAAGAATCCCATTTTACATCTCATTAAATGTACATGCATACACAAATACCCGCTATTTATGAATACTTAAAATACACTTCTGGTATTAACTCCATTTCCTCTTCACAGAGGAATTAGGAGAATTATTAACTATAAGAGGGCTTATTCTTTTTGCTGCATCTTCTTTGATCTTTGAACAATTTTGTCTCATCTACTGATCCCTTTTCAATATTCTTCACCAAGGTGTGTTTTACCATGATTTATGCTGAAATTAACTGAAGATTAGTCTCGGTATCTCTCTGTTTTAAGTGCTAAAAGTTTAAAATCCAATGAAAATACTCATTCGCTATTTTTTTCCCACGTTGATAAATCCTTCTCCTTTAGAAATGTAAAGTGCCATGCTGAAACCTAACAGAAAACATGTCTCTTCCATGTTTATTCCACAATAAAATTGCTGATAATGTCTAGAAAAGCTTTCTTTTCATAACTCTATATTTGAGGTGAGGGAAATACACAGCACAGGCTCATGCACTGCCTTGGCTTTAGGACCAAAGAGATACACCTACTGTTATTTAAGCAATTTTATTATGCTATTTGTTTAGTTGTCTTCTAATGAAATTATGTCCACTTAGAAGTGTTCAATATAAAAATAGTGCTATAAACCTCAATTGAAGTTAAACTTCTCCAGTGGGTAGTCCTCCATCGCCCTGTTGGATTTTGTAGAGTAAACTAGAGAGGTGATATTCTAATATTGACCAGCTGGTATTACTTGGATATTGATAAGTCACAGAGGACACTGACTGTAAACATCTGGTGCCCTCTTACCCACCTTTGCCAGCTCAACATCAGCCCCCATGAACTGCATTTTTGCCACCTTCACTGAAAAGAAATGAGCAGAACTGGCAGGACTCAATAATAAACTCTTCTTAGAGGATTTGCAAATTATTCAGTCTGAAGTCTTTTGTTTCTTCATTTTTAGATTCACTCCTGCTTTAGAAAAAGGTTGGTTCAATTTAGAATTTATTTTGAAAGGCAGTGGTCAAGGTGCTGACGGAAATTTAAAAAAAATGAGACAGACATTATCTTATCCTCAGAGAGTATAATCAGGCAGACGAACAACTTCCACAGTAAATTAGAATGGAATAAACAAGAAGGATATGCAAAGAAAACTTCACACATTTGGTAGTGGTGATTTGGTTATATTACACAATCCAAATTAATGATGCCATTTTCTATTTCACAGTTAAAACTGACCAACCATTCATTTGAACTGTGTAAGAGGGGAAATATAGAATAAATGATACAGAACAATGTAGAACAATGATAAAGCAAACTGTAGCTTTCAGAATCTGACTTTGTGAGTCATGTATATTTTATGAAGCTAAACATTCTAGAACATCAAATTACTCTGTTGAGAGATTTCAATAAAATAGAATGTATTAGACTACTCCAAATTTAATCTGTTTTGTTAGAAAACTCTGATTGGGAATGTACTGCAAAGAATCACCTACCTAAGAAGCCTGCTGCAAGGAAATTTAGATATGTGTACAGAAGCCTAATTAGAGTTAATGAGGCCTGATTTCCATTATTTGCTAACATTCTTTAAGAATCTACATTTTTTAACTTTCTAGTTCTGCAAGTTTTGCACATTTTGTCATGATGTCTGTTTTTGTTTGTATGGTTTTTTTTAAAACACATAATCCATTTTAGAATTTGGGATCATAGGCAAGACCACTTTTTATAGTTAATGTCATCATGTCTAAGTTATGCAGAAAACTCAATTTGTCTACAAATTACTTTTTGTTTTTTATAATCAAGGTATAATTTTTAATCAGTGAAATATGTGCCATTCAATTTTTTTACCCAGATTAATAGTAGTTGCTATTTACAAAATATATAAGACTGAATTTATCCTATTTCCTGTTTCACAGGGAACATGGCTCATGGGAAATTCTAGAAAAATGTCCAAGAATAAAATTACACCCTTACAATATTCTGAAACATGAGTTTCTGACAGTTGCTAACTATCATTCATCTTTTAAGGGCAAATCTAGTTCTATTTTCTGGCCCAAGATATGAGTTAGAAATAGGTTTGCCTAGGAGTGACTGAAAATCTCAAACAACAGTGACTTATATAAAATACCAGCATAGTTATCATTCTTATAAAAGTCTGTGTAGGCAAATCAAGCTGTATTGATTCTTGATGATTTCAGAGATGCAGGATCCTACTAGACTATAGTTGTGCTCTGCAAGGCCTAGATGTCATGCTCCAAGCTGGTGGAATGTGTAGACCAGACAAATATATAAAGAAAGAAAAAAAAAAAGTTTTTACTTTGTGCAGGAACACAAGCTAGGGCAGTTTGTCTTTATTCACTTTGTTATGTGTCTTCAAAATTTATTAGAACACTGTTGCTCGATTGTGAAAATGATAGAATTTAATCATTATTATTACTAACTTAACTCAGTCATTCGACAAGTATTTATTAGGTTACTATTAACACATTGACTGCCACACTAGAAAAAAAAAATTTTCCATGGGGCCACGGTGGTTTATTCTGAAAATATTGTTTTCTGTGGGTGAGTTATATGCTACTTGAAATATAGTTCTCGTGGCTCCCAAGGTGAAGAGACGTGTGAGTTACATATGCTTCACGAGGCCCTGGGCTCAAAACTGGTGTGAGTTAAATACAACTCACATAGCAGTTAATGTGTTAAACTATGTGAAGAAAAAAACAAATAATAAGAAAATATAAGAATTTTTCCAACATTTTCTTCTAGAATTCTTATGGTTTCATGCCTCAAGTTTAAGTCTGTTATCCATAGTGAGTTGATTTTTGTGAGGGGTGAGAGGTGCGGATCTAGTTTCAGTCCTCTACAGGCGTGTACCCAATTTTCCCAGCACCATTTATTGAATAGGGATTCTTTTCTGCAGTGTATGTTTTTGTCTGCTTTGTCAAAGATCAGATGGCTATATGAGGATGGTTTTACATCTGGGTTCTCAGTCCTGTTCCATTGGTCTATATCTCTGTTCTTGTGCCAGTACCATGCTGTTACTATAGCCAGCAAACATATGAAAAAATGCTCAACATCTCTAATCATCAGGGAAACGCAAATCAAAACCACAATGAGATATCATTTAACTCCAGTCAGAATGGCTGTTATCAAAAAGTCCCAAAACAACAAATGTTGGCATAGATGTAGAGAGATACAAACACATACACCACTGGTGGGACTGCAAACTAGTACAACCTCTATGGAAAGTAGTATGGAGATACCTCAAAAAACTAAAAGTAGAAGTACCATTTGATCCAGCAATCCCACTACTTGGTATTTACCCAAAGGAAAAAAAGACATTCTATAAAAAAGACATCTGCATTTGAATGTTTATAACAGCACAATTCACAATTGCAAAGATGTGGAAACAACCCAAGTGCCCATCAATACATGAGTGGATTAATCAAATGTGGTATATGTATAGCAGGGAGTACTACTCAGCCATAAAAAAGGGTGAACTAACATCTTTATATTATCCTGGATGGAGCTGGCACCCATTCTTCGAAGTAAAGTACCACAAGAATGGAAAAACAAACACCACATGTACTCACCATTAAATTGGTACTAATCCATCAGAACTTATGTGCACATATGGAAGTAACATTCATCAGGTTTCAGGCAAGTGGGATGGGGGAGAAGGAGATAGGTAAACTTGCATCTAACACATGTGGTGCATGCTGCCTGGGGGATGAGCACACTTGTAGCTCTGAGTCAGGGGGTGGAAAGGCAGTTTATATAACCAAAGCATTTGTACCCCCATAATACCCTGAAATAAAAAATAAAAGAAAATATGATCCCTGCAGGAAGAAAGGTAAGACATGGGTAGAAATTATTATAGAATATGCTAGTATAGTATATAATAGCAATGTAAAAAAGTTTATCCCATATATGACAAAAACAAACTTTGAAATTTCAAAACAGAAAGAAATGTCTTCTAAATAGTGTAGTGCAGAAAGATATCATGTGAAGAGTATTTTTATCTAAATCTCAATAATGGGAGATGTTTCACTGAAAAAAGAACAGATTGGGCTATACTTGCAGAAAGATATTGAAGGATATGAAAGACCTTCACTCGCTCCCACCAAAACAACAAGAAATCACAGAATAAACCAAAAATATCACACTTTCCTTTAAAGCCATTAAAGATTTATAGACACAAAGAAATCTATTTAAACTGAATTTCAGAAGAATGAGCTCTCCCAAGTGAGAAAGTGGTAGAGTTTGTTTCCACACCTGGACTAGTTGCTGAAACTGGGGCTGGGCCTGTGTCAGAAAAGCTTGGTTGAGAATAGTCATTTCTCTGAAAGGGTGAAAAAAGACACAATTTTGAAAAACATGTAGGCTAGCATATCAAATTTAAATACCGAAGAGTTTCAATCACAGAGGTGATCTTCCTTCCAAAATAATTTTGTTACAAGAGACTTGAATTGAGAAAGAGAAGGCTGAGTACAGGGTTAGAAAAGGAAAGCTATCGCATGATCTTGCCATCGCACGATTTCATGGTCCTGTGTATCACAGTCTCATGGTCTTACTGTCTCATGATCTCAAATTCTTGAAGCCCTAAACTCTCACTATCTCGCCGTGTCACCGTCTAACAATCTGGAGATCTATAATCTTGAGGCCTAGCAGTCTCAAAGTCAAGATAACTCCAGGTCTCAGTCTTGCAGTGATGGGTACCAGGGTCTCATTGAAAGGAGAAGCCAGAACACATCTTCAAAGTATTTTGAATCCAGAGTAAAATAACTAAAAGCAAAGCTGCAACCAAACTCCAGGTTATTTTAACTTCAATTAATATCAATGAATGTCAATACTGTGGCAGTGCAGGAATTTGAGGGCTGGTGTAAAAGGCAAAGATATTTTACCTAGGTCTTGACTCTCAAATGCCAAGACCCTTGTAGAGGTTATTAAGGCAGAAATCTGGTGCCCAACTATATCAAACCTGATTGGCTCAAATTAATAAACTCCATGCTCACTTTAGCTGCCTAAGGGTGCTGAGGTCATTAGGCCTTGGAGGGGAGAAGTCTTTATCTATATTGATACCTATTTCTATATACATATCTATGTATCTTTAATTTATCATTATCATTTAATTTATAACTTTATCATTAGCCTTTAAAAAATGAAAAATAGCATAATGAAGTAGAGTTAAAATATCAATGGTGAAGATAAAATGAAATACTAAAATACATTTGAGTAATAAAAATATAGGCAGAAATAAAGGAAACAGCAGAAAAATAAGGAGCATGTACATATAAAATATTCACATCAGATCAGTTCCCAGTGTTTTTAGACATATTGGCCAATGTTAAATTAAAAATTAAGAAGGCATGAAAATAAAGAAACAAATGAACTTATCAAACTAAAAAATTAGCAAATAGAAACAGGCCTACAGATAACTTAGCTATTAGAATACCAGAAATAAACTTTAAATAACTAAGATGAATATGTTAAGACTCTCAGGAAAAGGTGAATATAATGAATAAAGAGATGAGAAATTAGAGAAGAGATTCGGATGGTATAAAAAATGTAAATCCTAGGATTGAAAAATAAAATATCAGAAATTAAAATAGAAATTATCATTAGATGGTTTTAACAACAGACTGAACAAAACGGAAAAAAAATTAGTGACTGTGAAGACAAATCAAATAGTAATGATTAAGAATAAATCAGAGAGAGTAAAAAGATTGAAAAAAATTAACAGAGACTTAAAGATCAATAGGGCAGAATGAACAGTCCCAGGGAAGAGAGGATAAGAGAAATGAGGACATTTGTTAGAAAAACTATTGGTTGGAATTTTTCCAAATTTGATCAAAAACAGCACCCCCTGATTCAGGTAACTCAGTAAAACCCAAATAGAATGAATAAAAAGAAAAGACTAGGCACATCCAAACCAACTTTTAAAAACTAGCAATAAAGAAAAAAAAATCTTGAAAGTCAGACATAGAGGGGAAAAAAACATTATATACACAAGAAAAATTGTATGAATTTGCACTGACTTGTCAACAGAAAAAAATAAAGATAGATAACAGGGAAAATATTTATAATGTATTGAAAGAAAAAAAAAACTCAACCTAGAATTCTATATCCAGGGGTGTGTGTGTGTGTGTGTGTATGTGTCACATTTTTAAAATAAACACACTTTAAATTGAACAAAAGTTTAGAGAATTTATTTTCAGAAGACTCACTCTACAAGAAATGCCAGTTCTTCAGGTGAAGGGAAATGGTATCAGAGAGCACCAGACAGGGTTAGGCATACAACTTTATATATATTCTTTAAATCACTTCTTTAAATATCTATTACTTGTTTAAAGCAAAAATAATAGCAATATATTATGGAGAGTATATTACATGGGAGAATAATTTAAATGACAAGAGCTCAATAGGCAAGGGGACAAATAAATACAATAATAACATTATATCATTGTTTGAAGTAGTAATATATTACTAATATTAATTTATTAGTGATAAATTAAAATGCACTTTATCATTAGCCGCTAAAGAAACAACAAAAAATAGCCTAAAGAAGTACAGTTAAAATATAAATAGTGAAGATAAAATGTAATACTGAAATACATTTGAGTAATAAAATTATAGGTAGAAATGAAGGAAAGAGCAGAAAAAAACAAGCAATGAACAGAAATGAAATAGGAAGAAGGTAGACTTAGTTCAACTATATGAATGATCAGTCAGAAAGAAATGATATAACTAGAAATAGAATATGGAAATAAAAATGTAATAATAACAATGTAGAAGGTAGAGATGGTCAGAATGAGTAAGAAAGTATTATTCAACTATTTGCTGCTTTGCTTATGAGAGATACAGTTTATGTTTTTATAAAAGTTGAAAGTAAAAGAGTTTGGAAAAAGATATACAGTGCAAAAAGAAGGCATAAGAAAACTGGAATGGCTATATTAATATCAGAAATTAGACTTCAATAAAATAAATATTAACAGATAAAAAAGATCTTTTATTCTGTTAAAAGGATTAATTTATCAATCAGCCATAAAAATACTAGAAATATTCTTCAATAACAAAACTACAAAATACATGAAATTAAAATAGACAGAACTAAATGGAGAAATATATAATCAAAACTCAAAGTTGGATTTATCAACAAAACTGTCTATAATTAAGAGCCATGATGTTAAGAAATAAGTAAAGTTATAGAAACTTTGAAAAATGCTATCAAAGAAATTGGCCACAATAACATTTATAGAACACTTTACTTAATGACAACAGAACACACAATATTTAATATATTGCATAACACTTTCACCACAGTGGAAAATATCTGGCCACAAAATGTCAAAATAAACTTCGAAAAATCAAAATCATAAAGAATACTTCTACTGACTACAAAGAGATCAATAAGAATAAAATACCCAGAATTTTTTTAAATTGGAAATTAAGTAACACACAAAGAAGTCATGTATCAAAGAAAATACCGATATTAATTAAGCACAGCTATAGATGTTTTTGAGGGAAATTTTTACTTTTGAGTGCTTATATTACACCAAAATAAAGTTTAGGAAATCAATGATATAAAGTTAGCAACTTGAGAAGTTTGACAAAGAAGACTAAAGTGAACACAAAATATAAGTGGGCTTCAAGATGGCTGACTAGAGACATTGGACACCAGTTCTCCCTAGAAAGAAGAATTAAAATTATGAATGGTAATCATACCTTGAATAGATTATCAAGGATGAAACACTGGAAAGCAAGTAAGTACTCACAGGACAAATGTGAGGCACAGAAGAAGGAGGAAGTGAGGCCAACATGGTGGAGATCAGCTAGGAGCCTGGAGGGACTCAGTATTGCAGGGAAAGGGTAGGTGGGAGAGATTCCATGACCTGCCAGGATCCAAACTTTCGGAGAGCTCATCTGCCCTCATAAACCCCGACACTAGTGTGGGCTGTGATTTGGAGACCCCACTGCAAACTCACATCGGGTCACCCACCTCCCCCCAGACTCCAGTGGCTGTGGCAGAGCACCACTGTGAAAGTGCAGCCATCAGGGTTCTGTAGCCTGCCCTGAGAACCTCAGCCCTTGTATCTCTACATCCTGGAAGCGCCTGCTGACCTTCCCCAGTACCCTCTCACAGGGCTGCAACAGCATAGTGTTGGCAAGAGCACAGTGCTGGCTGGACCCAAAGGTGCTGCAAGGTCCCAGGAATCTAGTCCTCAGGGAGTGCTACTCCTAAGGGAAAGGAGAGTACAGTGCACCAAAAAGGCAGCCCCTGGCACAAAGGAAACCAAAATGGGTGCTTTCCAGAACCCAGGAGCTCCCTGGTTCCAGCTGTGAAAAGTGACTTCTCTTCCAGCAGGGCACAAACTCCACAGGGCTCTGCAAACAGAGTGAAATCCCCTCCCACTGGCCAAACAGCCTCTGTGCTTGGTCAGAGAATGAGACCTTCCCCCCAGCACACACCCCTGCAAGCAGGCCACCAGTGCTGCCCCAGGAGGTCAGAGGGCAGCCTACCTGTGGCCATGGGGGTGACTGTGACCCAGCCCAGGCTTGCACAAAGGGGCTCTTCTTCTCTCTGCACAGAGCTGCAGCATGGCTACCACAGACAGCAGGAAAGGCCCAGAGGTGCGTGTTTGGGGGCTCTGGGCGGAGTCTCCACATGGCAGCTACGGTCAGCCGCCACGAGGAGGTTTGGTGTTGAGTTGCTGGGCTGGCATCTCCTATGGCCCTGGGCCACACCTCAGCCTAGAAGCAAACTGCAGTGTCCAACCTAACTGAATGTCCCCAACACTGGAACACAGACATGAGAGGCAAGCAGATGCCGAGTCCAGGCCACTGGGACCACTCCCCCTTCCCCTTCAGGAGACCTCAGTGCAACATCTATTGCCCATCACCCAAATATTAATATTTTGCCAGAGGCCTGAAGACTCCCATGCCACCTTCATCAGGGCTGGTGCTTGCACCCACCGTTGTGATTCCTGACCACAGCCTTCCCCATCTGGCTCCCCCTAGCTTTGCCACCCCCTCCTGGATGGAGGCTCTGAGAGGGCCTTTGAGTGCTCTAGGGCCCAACCTACAACTACGGACACAGGACCATTTCTCCTCATTAACAAAAGTCAAGCATAAACCTTGTTGCTACTACCACAGCTGGCAATTGCCACCAAGAACCACCTACTGGCCTGGAGGTCAACCCACAGCCCATTCCTACATCTGTTAAAACAAGTGCATAGCTCTTGCTCGGGAAGGGGACAAGCTTCTCAAAACCTCTGTGACCACCATCACCCACACCACCAGGCTTCCCAGGAGACAGTGGGCCTGCTTACTCACCTGGTACACCACTACTACAACTGGCATTTGAGAAAGACACCACAAAGGCTATTTATAACCAAGGAAATCACGCAGAGTCCTCACCACTGAGCAAACTCAGAAGCAAAGCCAAATGGCCCTACTCAACATACATCATAGTTACAACCTCAAGAAAAAAAAAAAGCCCTGCCCCAACAAAAGTAAATTTAAAACTAAGAACAAGCAACTGTTTCTTCATATGCAAATAAATCAATGAAATAACACTGAAAGTATTAAAAAGCAAGGTGTTATGACACACCCAAAGGATCATAGTAATTGTCTAGAAATAGATCTTAAGTAAAAAGATATCTTCAAAAGGCCAGATAAAGAATTCAAATATTGGTTTTTAGAGAAGCTCAATGAGATGCAAAAGAAATCTGAAAAGCAATATAAAGAAATCAGATAATTCAGGATGTGAATGAGAAATTTACAAAGGAGATATCTTAAAAAAAACAAACAGACCTTCTGGAAATGAAAAATGCATTGAAGGAGTTACAAAATACAGTTGAAAGTTTCAACAATAGACCAGATGAACCAGAAGAGAGAATCTCAGTACTTGAACTCAGGTCTTTTGAATTAATCCAGTCAGGCAAAAATAAAGAAAAAAGAATAAAAAAGAATGAACAAAGCCTTTGAAACAAATGGCCCTACATAAAATGACTGAATTTATAAATTATCAGTATCCCCAAAGGACAAGAAAAAGTAAAAAGTTTATAAAAGCTGTTTAAGGAATTAATGATGAGAATTTTCATAGTCTAGCAAGAGATTTAGACCTACAGATACAAGAAACCCAGCAAACACCGGGAAAATACATTGCAAGATGGACTTCACCAAGACATACAGTCAGCAGATAGTATAAAGTCAATGTGAACGAAAAAAATCCTAAAATAATCAAGAGAAAAGCATCTAGTCACCTATAAAGGAAACTTCATGAGACTAAAAGTGTAATTCTCAGCAGAAACCTTACAAGCCAGAAGAGATTGGGTTCCTATTTCCAAACTACTTAAAGAAAAAAATTGCCAACCATGAATTTTATATCCTGTGGGAATAAGCTTCATAAAAGAAGGAGAAATAAAGTCTCCCAGACAAGCAAACGTTGAGGGAATTTGTCACCACTAGATTGGCCCTAGAAGAAATGCTCAAAGGAGTTCTAAATATGGAAACACAAGGTCAATATTCATCATCATAAAGACACACAAAAGGATAAAACTAACAGGTCTTATACAACACTTACACAAAGTAAGAAAAGAAGAAAATCAAATATTAACACAACAGAACTCCACCAAACCAAAAAGACAAACAGAAAGAGAGAAAAAAAAAAAGGAACAAAGAATCTACAAAACAACTAGATAACAATTAACATTATGACAGAAACAAAACCTCACATATCAATCCACCATGACAAAGTGGGTTTCATTCCAGGGATGTAAGGGTGGTTCAACATACACAAATCAATAAATGTGATTCATCACATGAATATAAGTAAAAACAAAAACCACGTCATTATCTCAATAGATGCAGAAAAAACATTTGACAAAATTCAGTATCCCTTCATGATAAAAATCTCAATAAACTAGGCCTAGAGGGAACATACCTAAACTAATAAAGGTCACATATGACAAATCTGCAGCCAACATCTTACTGAATGCAGGAAATTTGGAAGCAATTTCTCTAACAACTAGAATAAAACAAGGTTGTGCACTGTCACCACACCTATTCAACATAGTACTAGAAATCCTAGCCAGATCAATAAGACAAGAGAAAGAAATAAAAAGCATCCAAATTGGAGGCGAAATTATCTCTGTTTGCTGATGATTTATGCCTAGAAAACCCTAAACATTCCTCAAAAAAATCTCTTAAATTTGATAAATGAATTAAGCAAAGTTTCAGGATACAAAATAAACATGCAAAAATCAGTAACATTTTGATACACCAATAACAATCAATCTGAGAACCAAATCAAAAAGGCAATCCCATTTACAATAGCTATAAAAAATGTAAAATAAAATACCTAGGAATCTATTTAACCAAGGAAGAGAAAGATCTCTACAAGGAAAACTACAGAACACTGATGAAAGAAATTGTAGATGACACCAAAAAATGAAAAAACCATCCCATGCTCATGGATGGGCTATTGATATTGTTAAGATGATCATACTGCCCAAAGCCATCTACAGTTTCAATGCAATTACTATCAAAATACCAATGCTATATTTCACAGAATTAGAAAAAACAATCCTAAAGTTCCTATGGAGCCAAAAAAGCCCACATAGGCAAAGCAATTGTAAGCAAAAGGAACAAAGCTGGAGGCATCACATTACCTGATTTGAAATTATAGCAAAGGCTATAGTAACCAAAACAGCATGGTACTGCTATAAAAATAGACATATAGATCCATGGAACAAGATAGCAAAGCCAGAAATAAAGCCACAAACTTAAAGCCACTGATCTTTGACAAAGTTGACAAAACTATACACTGGAGAAATGATACCCTTTTCAATAATTGGTGCTGGGAAAATTGAATAGCCATATGCAGAAGAATGAACCTAGACCCCTATCTCTCACTATATACAAAAATCAACTGAAAATGGATTAAAAACTTAAGTGTATAACCTGAAACTATAAAAATACTGGTAGAAAACGTAGGGAAAACTATTCTGGACATTGGTGTAGGCAAAGAATTCATGACTAAAACATCAAAAGCACAAGCAACAGAAACAAAAATAGACAAATTGGACTTAATTAAACTAATAATCTTCAGCACAGCAAAAGAAAGAATCAGCAAAGTGAACAGACAGCCTGCAGACTGGGAGAAAATATTTGCAATCTATGCATCTGACAGGGGACTGATATCCAGAATTTATAAAGAACTCAACAACAACAACAACAAATACCCTACAAATGAACCCCATTAAAAAGTAGGCAAAGGACATTTTTCAAAAGAAGACATACAGATGTCTAACAGGCATGTGAAAAAATGCTCAACATCACCACGTGTCAAAGAAATGCAAATTAAAACCACAATGAGATATCATCACTTACCAGTCAAAATGCCTATTATTAAAAAGTCAAACAATAACATATGTTGACAAGGATGTGGAGAAAAAGGAATGCTTTTACACCATCGGTGTGAGTATAAGTTAGTACAAACTCTGTGGAAAGCAATATGGAGACTTCTCAAAGAACTAAAAATAGAACTACCTTCTGATCCAGCAATCCCATTACTGGATATCTACATAAAAGAAAAGAAATCATTTCAGCAATAGATACCTGCATTCATATGTTTATTGCAGCAATATTTACCATAGCAAAAATTTGGAATCAACATTAGTGTTCATTTATGGCTGAATGGATAAAGAACATGTGTGGGGGGTGTGTGTGTGTACACACATCCATTGAATATATATATATATGTATATGTATGTGTGGGTTGTATATATATATTCAACCCACACATATATATAAATGGATTATTATTTGGCTATAAAAAATGAAATCATGTCTTTTGCAGCAACACGGATGGGACTGGAGGCCATTATCTTTAAGTGAAACAACTCAGAAAGTCAAATATTGCATGTTCTCACTTATATGTGGAAGCTAAATAATGTGCACACATAGACATAGAATGTGGAATAATGGACATTGGAGACTTGGAAGGACGGGAGAGTGAAAAACGGGGACAGGGATGAGAAATTACTTAATAGTACAATGTACGTTTTTCAGGTGATGGTTACACTAAAAGCCCAGACTTTACCACTATGCAATATATCCGTGTAACAAACTGCATTTGTACCCTTTAAAATTATACAAATAAAATTTTAAAAAGAGAAGATGATTTTAAATGTAATAAACATGTAGCTAAAAGTATGAAAAAAGATATATCATGAAAGCATTAAACATAAGAAAGTTGGAGTGGGAATATTCATATCAGACAAACTAAAGAATTCCCAAGAATATTACCAGAAATAAAAAGGGATTTTTTACACTTTTGATAAAGGAATAAACTAGGAACACAAATGATAGGGCTTAAAATATATGAAGCCATAAATGGCAAACTGAAAAGAGAAATAAAGACATCCTCAATTATTTTTGGTTGAATTCACCATCGCTCTTTGAGTATCTACTAGATGAAGCAGACATAAAATCAATAAGAATATAAAAGACTAGGACACAATTATCAACCAACCTGATGTAATTGACATATAGAGCAATCCGCCCAACAGAAGAAAAATATATATTGTTCTAAAGTGAACATGGACCATCCTGCAAGATACTACAATGCTTGGAAATAGAGAAAGCCTTGCTATATTTAAAATAATTAAAATCATGATGATTCTGCTCTCTGACAACTACAGAAAAGAATTAGAAACAAATAATGGGGAGATACACAGAAAATTCTTAAATATATGTAAATTAAATGATGCACTTCTAAATTGCCAGTGAATAAAGGGAGAAATCACAAGGAAAATTGGAAATATTTTGAATTAAATAAAAACAAAAATACAAAATATGAAAAATATTGTATTGCAAATAGCGCAGTTTTATAGGGACATTTGTAACTTCAAATGGTTATATTAGAAAAAATCAAGATCTAGACTTAATGACATAAAGTTTCTACATCGATAAGTTAGAAAAAAGAGCAAATTATATCAAAATAAATAGAAGGAAAGAAATAATAAATATTAGAACAGAAATCAGTGAAAGGTAAAATAAATAGAGAAAATAAATAAAACTATAGCACATTTTAAAAAATCAATAAAATTGAAAAATTTCTATTAGCTAGAGTGTATTAAAAAGCAAGAAAAAAGAGAAGATGTACAGTATGAGGGTAAATCACTGTAGAACCCACATACTTTCACAACATAATAAAGGAATATTGTGAATAACTTTATGGCAATAAATTTGAGAACTTATATGAAGGGACACATTTCTTAAAAGGCAAAATCTGTCAAAGCTGACTTAAGAAGACTGCAATTATAAGATAATGTAAATTAATAATGTAAACCTCCAAATGAAGAAAATTACCAGCAGTAATTACCACGGTTTACTTTCCTGGTGAATTCTGTCCAGCACTTAAGAAATAAATAACACAAATTTTATCAAAGTATTTCAAAAACTGGAGGAGAAGTGAAAACTTACCAATTATTTTTTATTGACTTTTTATTGAGATAATTGAACTTTCAGATGCAGTTGTAAGAAATAATACAGATTCTTTGTACAATTTCCATAATTGAGACATTTTGCAAAACAAGTAAATATCACAACCAAGATAATGGCAATGAAACAATTCAGTGATCTTAATTAGATTTCCCCACTTTTACTTGTACTCATTGATTTGTTTTTGTGTATTAATTGCTGCACAATTTTATCACCTGTTTAGTAAAGTTAGTGTATCCACCACTACAGTCAAAATCATGCACACTTTCTACACCACAATAATCCCTTTAATGCTTTTATAAACCACACCCATTTCCCCAGTCCCTAATCTGGCCACCACTGGTCTAGTTCTAAAATTTCATTATTACAGAAATGTTATATAAATAATACAGGATTTAACCTTTTGAGATTAGCTTTGTCACTCAATATAACTCCCTAGAGATTCATCTGAATTTTTGTATGCATCAATAGTTCATTCCTTTTTATTGCTGAATAGTATCCCATGATATATCTTTACCACAGTTTGTTTAACCATTTCTTATAAGAGGACAACTGTACTGGTTCTATTTTTTGGCTGTTACAAATAAGACTGCTATGAACAAACATGTAAATGTTTTTGTGTGAAAGTAAGTTTTCATTTTTCTGGAATACATGTCCAAGAATGCAATTACCTGGTCATGTGCTAATTCCATGTTTAATTTTATTAAAAGTGCCAAAATTTTTCAGCCAGAGTAGTTGAATCATTTTACATTCTCACCAGCAATATATGAGTAATATGGTTTCTCAGCATCCTGGTCAACATTGGTGTTTATACTACATTTTAAAATTTTAGCCATTCTGATAGGTATGTACTGATGTCACTGTACTTTTAATTTGTGTTTACCTGATGGCTAGTGATGTTGAACATCTTTTTTTCCATTTGTATATCCTCTTCAATAATATGTTTCTTCATGTCTTTTACCCATTTATTAATTGGATTTTTTGTTTTTCCCTGTTGAATTTTGAGATTTCTTTCTGTATCGTATATGCTAGTCTTGTGCTGGATATGTGGTTTGCAAATATTTTTCCAATCTATACCTTGTATTTTCATACTCTTCACATGAGTTGTCTTAGTTTGCTCAGACTGTCATAACAAAAATACCATGGAGTTGGTGGCTTATAAACCACCAACTTATTTCTTATGGTTCTAGAGGCTGTGAAGTTCAAGATCAAGGTGCTGGGAGATTCGATGTCTGATGAAGGCCCATTTTCTGGCTGCATCCTCATATGGTTGAGGCAGTGAATTTGCTCTCAGTTTGAGCTGGGACATCCATCTTCTTCTGTCCTCAGACAGCAAGTCCTCCTGGTTCTCAGGCCTTCAGACTTGAAATGGGACTAACACTATTAGCTCCCCTGGTTCATATACCTTCAGGTTTAAACTGGAACGATACCACCAGCTTTCTTGGGCTTCCAGCTTACAGATGGCAGATTGTGGGACTTCTCAGCCTCCATAATTGTGTTAGCCAATCCTACATAATAAATCTCTCTCTCTCTCTCAATATATATATACACACACACACACACACACACACACACACACTATTGGTTCTGTCTCCCTGGTGAAACCTGGCTAGTTACACAGGCTTTCACAGACCAAAAGTTTTCATTGTAATGAGGTGTAATTTATCATTTTTTACTGTATTGTGCTTTCAGTGTCAAGTCTAAGTAAAAACTGTGCCTAGCCCTAGATCCCAAAGATTTTCTCCTGTGTTTTTAAAAACATAATTTTAAGTTTTGTATATAAGTCTATGGCCTATTTGAGTTAATTTTTGTATAATGTATGAGGTTTATGTCAAGCATCATCATTTTGACAATGGATGTCCAATTGCTCAGCATTATTTGTTGAAAAGTCAGTTTTCTCCATTGAATTGCTTTTGTGCCTTTGTCAAAAATTATTTAACTATATGTTTTGACTTTGTATCTGTGTTCTCTGTGTTTTTATTTATGCATCTACATTTCTACCAATACCACGCTATCTTGATTGCTCTAGCTGTAAAGTAAACCTTAATATTAGGTAGAGTGATTCTTCCCAATTAGATCTTTGTCAGTATTATTTTAGCTATCCTAAGGATAGTTCCTTTCTATATAAATTTTAGAATAAACATGACTATATCAACAAAATTCCTTGCTGTAATTTTTATAGCAATTGCATTAAACCTATAGATAAGTTTTGGAACAAGTGACTTTTTTACTATGTTTTGTATTCCAATCTATGAACACAGCTTTTCTCTCCAATTTATTTAGGTCTTCTCTGATTTCTTTCATGAGCACTTTGTAATTGCAGCACATGGATACTGTATGTGTTTTTATTAAATGTATACTAAATATTTTATTTCCTTAAGATGATCTTTATCGAGTTGAGAAAAATCCTCTCTCTTTCTAAATTTCTGAAAGATTTTTTTATTGTCAATGAGTGTTGGATTTTGTCAAATCCTTATTGCAAATCATTTTCTATGATCATATGATATTTTTCTTTACTTTGTTAATATGGTGTATAACACTGATTGATTTTCAATTATTGAACCAGCCTTCAATGCCAGAAATAAATATGATTTGGTCATTGTGTATTTTTTAATACATTGTTGGATTTGGTTTGCTAATAACTTTTGCAAGTTTTTCTTGTTTGTTTTTGTTTTGTTTTGTTTTGTTTTTTAGTTTTTGAGTTTTGTTTGCATATAAGGCCATGTAAGATATTGCTCTGTAGTTTTTTTGTGCGTGTATGGTTGTTGCCTAATTTTTGTATCTGGGTAATATTGGCCCCCAAAATGAGTTTAGATGTATTCCTTTCTGTTCTATTTTCTTGAAGAGTTTGTATAAAATTAGTGTTCATTTTTGTTTAAATATGTGGTAGTAATCTTCAGTAAAGCCGTATGGCATTTAGATTTCTTTTTCAGAAGATTTTAAGTTTCAAAGTCAATTGTTTTAGTGGTTATAGGATTATTCAGGTTGTATAGGTCATCTTGGTTGAGTTCTGGTAGTTAGGGGTTTACAGATTTGTTCAATATATTCTCAGTTGTCTGGTTTATAAAACTAAATTTGTTCATCCCATTATTATTCTTTTAACAGATAAAGTATCTATTTTGGTAACCCCCATTTCATTCCTGATATTGATGATTTGTGTCTCATTTCTTTTTATCTTTGTAAGAGTTTTATCATTATTATTGATTTTTTCAAAGAACCAGCTTTTTATTTTATTGATTTCCTCTGTGTTTGCTGTTTTCAATTTAATTCATTTCTACTTTATTATTCCCTTCCTTTGCTTGCTTGGGTTTATCTTGCTCTTCTTTGGTTTATTGATGAAAGAATTACTTGATTTGGGACCTTCCATCTTTTCTGAGTATTCAGTGCTATAAATTTCTTTCTCAGTTATGATTTTGTTACGTTGTATTTATGATTTCATTGTTTCATTTTTTATAGGCTTGGAGAAATCATCATTAATCCATAGTCTTTTAGAAGTATTTTGTGTAATTTCCACGTTTAGAGGTTTTCCTATCTTTTATTTATTTATTTCTAGTTAGATTCTGCAATAATTACAAACACACTGTGTATTATTTCTTCTTTTAAAAATTTGTTAAAGTTTATTTTATAATGCAAGATATAGTTTATCTTGGTGACTGTTCCATTTATGCTTGCAGAAAAGATATATTCTGCTGTTGTTGGGTGGGATGTTCTATATATGCCAAGTAGATCTTGTTGATTTATTGTATCATTCAGAAATTTTATACACTTGCTAATTTCCATCAAGTAGTTCTATTAGTTTCTGAGAGGAGGATGTTGAAGTCCCCAAGTATATTTGTGGATTAGTCTATTTCTCCATTTAGTTCTATCTAGTTCTGCTAGATATATTTAATATTTAGAGGCTGCATCATATTTAGGAGCATTATGGCTCCCTGGTGTATAGATCCTTTTATAGGTATGTAATATCATTCTTTTTCTTAATTATTTTCTTTACTCTGAAGTCTAACTGATAAGATATAGCATACCCACTTTGTAAAAATTAATATTTACATAATATGCCTTTTCCCATTCTTCTACTTTCAACTTATCTATGTGGTTGAATTGGATGTGAGACTTTTGTAAACAGCTTATAGTGAGGTCATTGTTTTGCTTCCATTCTGCTAAATCTCTGTCATTCTGTTGGTGTATTTGGTCCACTTATATTTAAGATATTTATATTAGTATGCAAGTCTTTCATTTTATTATTTGTTCTATATATGTCTGATCCTTGTTCCTGTGTTTCCTTTTTCCTGCCTTCCAATGGGTTACTTAAACATATTTCAGGATTCCATCCTGATTTGTTGATAATGTTTTGAGTGTATCTCTTTGTATATAGTAGTTTATACAGATATTATGATATCCCTATGTGACTTATTACAGTCTCGTAGTAACAACCTCATTTTCACACATGAAGTACGTGTGAAAATCCCATTTCTACTTAGGTGCATTTTCCTTCTCCTCTGTCAAGAACCATTATCTTGAGTATCAAATGGTATTATAAATTTTGTTTCAACCATAAAATATAATTTATAAAGCTTGTTATGTAAAGGATAGTTTTTTGTATTATATTTTACCCATCTTTCTTCTGTTTCCTCTTCTTTTCTGGTTCTCCAAAATTCCTTCTTGCATCATTTACTTTCTGTTTGAAGAACTCTCACTAGCCAATCTCTGAGTAGCTCCGGTAGCAGCAAATTCTCTTAGTTTTCCTTCATCTGAGAATGTTTTTATCTCCCCCTTATTCCTGAAAGGATAGTTTTACTGGGTGTAAAATTTCCATTTCCAGTTGATCGTTATTTCTCTGAGCACTTGAATAATACACTACCTTTTCCTCTCACCTCCACGGTGTCAGATATAAAAATTTCTCTCATTCAAATTGGTGCTGTCTGTAGGTATTGTGTTCTCTCTTTCAGCCACTTTCAAGGTTTTTTATTTTGTCTTTAGTTTTCATAAGTTTAATTATGATATATCTTGGTGTGGGTTTCTTTGGGTTTAACCTATTTGGGAACACTTAGCTTTTTGGACCTGTGGATTTGTGTCTTTACAAAGTTGGGAAACTATCAGTCATTATTTCTGCAAATACTCTTTCAGCTTCACTCTCCCCTATATTTGAGACTCCAATGATAGCGATATTGGGCATTTTTCTGTCATCCAACAGGTGCCTGAAGCTCTCTTTTCTCTCCCTCTTTTTTTGACAAACCTTTTTTTCCCCTTTTCTTTCTTTGTGTCTACTAAAAAAAAAATTAGTAAGGGATTTGAAGAGCTTAACTTTTGAATTCCTACTATTCTCTGTAAAGGGTTTTCAGTAATTAACTGTTCTCAGTCTTCTGATATCAATTCCCACCTTTTATTTGCTAGGGTGAAACGTATTCATCTTACTCATAATAATGCAGTAACAAAAACATTACCTTTTATAAGCATATAAAGCTTTTGTGTTCAGATCTTGTTATGATTTTTTCTCCCTAATAAATGTTAATAATTATATGAAACCATTTTAGAATAAAATATCCTTGGATTTAAAATTTCTAGATATCCAAGAGCATAACCAGATTAAGCTTACTATCTTTGATTTTTAGGAGGAAGTAACTCTAAGAAAACCACTGCTTCTTCCAATGTTGTTATGTTTGGGCAGAGCATGAAATAGAGATTCTAATCTTTAAAACACCAAGTATCCTGCTTATTGTTTTTGAAAAATCAAGTTTCACAAATTTCAATTTACAAGAAATACTTATTCTCAAAACAATAGTTCCACTCCCTGTAAGGTTTATATCATGACTGATGATACCTTCCAAAAAATTATTTTAATTCAGCCTTGTTTATTAAGGATGATTAAATCAACTTTCCAAGAGATGGGAAAAATATAAAAAACTTAACTGTTGGGTGTCTTTTAACATGTTTCATAGAAATTAGTATTTCTGATTGATAGAATTAATTTAAAAAGAGCTTGCCAAGTATCTATAACATACAATGCACTAACAAAACACTGATGCATTGCATTGTTACCACAGTAATTAGAGTTTGCCATCTAATTTGAGAATACTCTTGTCCACATTTCAATTTGCAATGAAATATATTCTAACTACTTAAAAGTTATAATTAGAGATGTTAAGATAATTTTCACCTCCTGAATGTTTTAATTTTGGTCATAGATAGCGTGCCTCTTTCTAAGGAGAACAAAAACTTTTTAAAATGTTAATATTACAGTAAATGATGAACACAGAGATTAGTCATTTCTAATTTTCTGCAGTACTAAGAAAGTGATATTTACTGTCTGATACATGACTTCCAACATGTAAGTTTGAGAATCAGAAATTTTGTGGACCTCTGCAAACTAGGTAGGTAAATTTGGAACCATTTATCGATCAATAGATAAAAGTGAGGCCAAATGATTGCATATAATCTTGGACAAGCTTAGATATAATCTGAGAAACCCTTTGTGATATGTGTTTCTGTCTGCTATAGGAAGACAATCATACAGATTTATTGTTCTCTATTGTGATGATGTTTATTGATGATTTCTATTATTGTAGTAATAAAAACTTTCATACATATTTTAATTTTGATCTTACTACTATGTCTTACAACAAGAAAAGTCCAAGATGTATCTCATTAACTGAAAAACTATTTTTTCCTGAATCATTTAATATATATGCATGTATTTTTGAACCATTTCTTTTTTTAAATAAAAAGTTTTGGAATAATTTTAAATTTACGGAAAAGTTGCAAAGATAATATAGGTAGTTCTCACTCAGTTCTGACTCTTCACCCAGTTTTCCTTAATGTTCATACCTGTGTATCCATGGTGTATTAGTTAAAATAAGAAATTAACATTGACACATCTTGAGTTTTTCTAATACTTGCTCATGATTAAACTGGGGTTATAAGTTATTGGGAAAAAATAACATAAAGGTGGTATACCCTTATGGTCAATATCATATCAGGAGCATATAATGTCATCATGACATCACTTTTGATATTGACTTTGATACTTAATAAAAGTAGTGTTTGCCAACTTCTCCCTTCTAAAGTTATTATTTTTCCTTTCCACATTCCATTGTTTAGAGGTGAGCCATTAAGTTCAGCAATAACATAGGGAAGAGTCAACCCACGGATCGGGAGAAATATTTGCAAACTATACATCTGATAAGGGTCTGACATCCAAAATACATAAGAAACAAACAACTCAATAGCAAGAAAACAAATAATCTGATTTAAAAATGGGCAAAGGACATTTCTCAATAGAAAAGATACAAATGGCCAACTGATATATGAAAATATGCTCGACATCTCTAATCATCAGGGAAGTGCAAATTAAAACCACAATGAGATACCATCCACCCCTGTTAGAATGGCTATTATCAAAAAGACAAATGATAACAAGTGTAGGTGAGGATGGGAAGAAAAGACAGCCTTTGTATACTGTTGGTGGGAATATAAATTAGTATAGCCATTTTGGAAAATAATATGAAGGTTTCTCAAAATATTAAAAATAGAATTACTATATCATCCAGCAATCCCATGTCTGGTTATATATCCAAAGGAATTAAAATCATTATGTTGAAGAGATATCTGCACTCTCATGTTCATTTCAGCATTATTCACAAGAGTCAAGATATGGAATTAACTTAATACTCCATCAGTGGGTGAAAGGATAAAGAAAATGAGTTATAAATACACAATGGAATACTATATTGCCCTAAAAAGGAAAGAAATCCTATCATTCATGACAAAATGGATGGCCTTGGAGAACACCATGCTAAGTGAAATAAACCAGGCATAGAAAGACAACTGATGTATGATCTCACTTATATGTGGAATCTAAAAATGTTGATCTCACGGAAACAGTAGGAAGGTGGTTACCAGAGTCTGGGAGAGGTGTGGAGGGAGAGAGAGGGATGGGGAAAAGGAAGATGTTCATCAGGTAAAAAGTCTCAGACTGGAGGAATAAGTTTTAGTGATCTATTGCACTGCATGGTGACCACAGTTAATAATAATGTATTATACATTTCAAAATTGCTAGAAGAATAGATTTTTATGTTCTCACCAGAAAAAAAAATAACCAGTTGGTGAGGTGATAATTATGTGAATTAGCTTGATTGGATCTTTCTACAATGTATAAATAGATCAAAAGATCAAATTGTACCCCATATATATATATATACTATTACTATTTGTCAATTAAAATTGTCAATTAAAATAAATAGTTTTGTTAAAAAAATTCAGCATTCATTTAATGGGTATGAGGTGTGCATTAAGCTCTACCTCCAAAAGGGGAGTATCCGAATCTATTACTTGGAATTCTACTTTAAGAAAAATGTGTCCCTTCACCTCTGTTTATTTGTATATTTATTCAATCATGTATTTGTATCAGTATGGAGTGATGTATATTTATTTTATACTCTGGGTTATAATGGAATACCACAGTGTTTGTTTTGTTACTCAAATTCTTCCAATTGTGACTATTGGGAGCTCTTTCAGGTTGGCTCCTTTGTCCCTTTGACGTGACTCCGACCTTTTGTTTGTCAAGAACTTCTTCACTCTCTCACTGTAAGATGCTCTGGGTTCATGCACTTTCCTTGCCTCTGCCCTAGAATCGGTCATTTCTACAAAGAGCCATTGTTCCTTATATTGGACAATGGTATTTAGAAACAAAGATCTGGAAGCTGGTTTTGGTTTTGCCACTGGTGTGTAACTGCTTCTAGACATGCATAGAAAAAACTCCTGACATTATTTCTTCAAATATTTCTTCTGCTTAGTCTTTCTTTTATTTCTCAGCCTGGGATTCCAGTTACGTCTATGTTAGAAAGTTTAATATTGTCCCACAGATACTGTGCTGTATTTCCTTTTATTTCTTTTTTTTTATTTTTGGAATTTCTATTGGCTTACCTTTAACTTCATGAATTCTTTTTTTTTGACAGCGTCTACTGATGAGTTTATCAAAGAAACTTCATTTTTGTTACAGTGTTTTGATTTCTACCATTTCCACTTGATTATTTCTTATAGTTTCCAACTCTGCAAAAATTACCTATCTAATATTGTATGCTACTTACCTTTTCCATTAAAGCATTTAGCAGATTATCTATAATTATTTTAAATTCCCTATCTGATAGTGTTCATATCTGTGTTATATCTGAGTCTGGTTCTGATGACCATTTGTTTCTTTTAACTATGTGTTTTCTTGCATTTTGCTGTCACTTTTGCTATGCTGTGCTTGCAATTTTTTACTGAAACTGTATATATTGTTTATGACAATTTAAGTGTATTTTATGTTTGAAGATGAGTACCCCTTTCTTCTGCTAAGCCTTTTGTATGGAGTTTGTGTTAATCTAGGGAGGAGTTTGGGTGGGTTTGATGTTACTTGTTGCTATGGTTACCAGAGCTGTAGTTTGTTGTTGCTAAGGGCTCTAGACGTTTTCAAACCCCTGTAGTGATACTTCATTTTTGTCTTCTTGCTTGATGTTTGGTCTTCTTTTTGTGCTGCTCCTCAGAGTCTTTCCTAGCTGCTCTCCAGATGTATCTTCCTTCCATTTATTTATTGGAAGCTTGTTAGAATGATCGCAAGGGTAGGAGAAGGATAGGCACTCCCTGACAATTCTGATTAAACTTTAGTCTTAGGCACATAACATGGACCTGTGCCTCAGGGGTGTTGCCTTCGCCTGAGTTCCTCTCCCTGCTTGTAGGGATGAAGCTTCTATATTTTCCCCTGTGCTTTCTTCTCCTACCTGCAATCAGTATCCTCCAGGGTCCTCAGGCTACAGTTTCAATGTTCTTCTCCTTGCAGATTAAGCTTTCTTGTTTTTGTTTTTTACTTAGAAAACTTGAGGGAAACTGTGGATGGAGTTTTGTTATGGTGTCAGTTCCCCTCCCCCATATGCAATGTGATTATACCAGCACCCTCCCCTAAAGATTAAGTCTATTTTTCTGCAGTGGAGATGCAGCAGGAAGGCAAGGAAGGGGGAGAAAGGGAGTTTGAGTATAATTTGGCAGTGGTTGCTCTTTCTCTCCACTGTGGGAGAAGCTTTCTCTAGATTCTCTCCAAACATCCCTACGAGAGCCTAATGGGTTTCCTGGAGGAAAGCCCTGCACATGGATGAGAACCCATCTGTCTGCATTTCCCAGGATTTCGTGACCTCAAACTAACCCACACTCCACCTTCAGCAGTTCCTGAAACATTTCCAGTTTAATTTTCCAGGTGCTTTATATGACATTCAATGGCATCTCTCCTGTCTCTCTTTGTCAACGCCTGTCTCTCTTGAGATGTCTGGTTAATTGTCTGCCCTGTGGCCTCAGATTCTCAGACGGGCTTATAAAAAGCCCTTCATTTAAAGTTTGTGTACCGTTTCTCTTGTTGCAGTATTGTACTAAAGGTCTTTCCAGCTCTACTTCTCATTGTTAAGACAAGAAGTCCCCAGAACTATCCAGCCTAGAGAAATATAAATCACAAGGGTTATGACTAGCTATAGATCCAGTAAACAAGAAATCTATAGTATTATAATTGTAATATTTGAAATTTTGTACCTCTGTGTAAAATATTGTTAAAATAAAAATATTTTTAATAATGGAGGTCCATATAAATATTCTAGGAATTCAGAGAAAACTAAGACTATTTTTAAATGGAACATATTAATACATTATTTTATTTGAAATTTAAGTATTTGATCTAGGCTGAACATAAATATTTTGCACAAATTTGCTATCTAATCAAAGGTGAAAAAAATATGATTATTTTACTTATTTTCTCTTAGTTTCTTGTAGTTCTTCATGATTTCTTCTTCTAATTACCCTTACTTTATTATCTGTTTTTATATTCTCCTAAAATCTTTATTTGATAAACTAATATGAACTGTGATGGGAGGGGAAAATTAGGGGGCACATTTTGTAATTGTAGTACAATCAGTAACAGAGTTACTCTTAAAATTTATTTAATTTACATCTCGATCAAGATTTGAGGGAAATTTCTTTTTTATGTCTTTTTTTTATTAATGCATAATACAAAGGAAAAATTTTATAAAATTTTGTAATGAATATTTTGTAAATAAAGGTATATTTAGCTACAATTTCCCATTTGCCCTAAGTATAGTGACTTTTGGGACATCCTGTAGATGTACAGAGCTTCAGGGTACATGTGATTATTTTTATATTCATATAATTTGCAAAGATCAAATCAGCATACTTGGGATAACCATCACTTTAAATATTTGTATTTTATTTATGTTAGAAACATTTGAATTATTTTCTTCTAGCTATTTTGAAATGTACAATTGATTATAGTAAACTGTAGTCACCCTCTAATCAATGTAACATTAGGTCTTATTTCTTCTATCAAACCATGTATTTGCACCCACTAATGGAAATTTCAATGAAAGGTTTATAACAGCAAATGGAATTTTGGTTTTAATTGCATGAGAGCTCCCCCCTCAACACACACACACACACACACACACACACACACAGACTTGTATAATGAAAATAAATGCACAAAACTAGCTCTTTTATTTGTGAAAACAATTTTATTATCAAAGTTTACTATTTTGAAGTTTACAGTAATAGCCACATGATTAGCCTGCATGCACATCCTAACCATTCCCTTTTACTCCTGAACATGCTTGATTTGGCTTCAAAACTTGCTTCCTCATTCTGAGGACTAACCCACTCCCTCTAAAGTCCTTCTTTGAGTCAAAACTTCTGAAGACAAAACATAACTAACTGAGATTGTTCTAATCACAAAGAAAAAGAACTTTGCAATACCTGCTTGACTAAAGGCAACCAAATTTTCAGGTGATAATCTGCCACTTTTGTTTCTTTCTTCTATAAAACCCTTACCATTTTCCGTGTTTGGGTATTCTCCCTGTTGCAACTGCCCTGAAAAAGTACTTCCATTTCAGTTTCTTGGAAAATTTTTGAAAGTTCACCACAACAATAATACATAAAGATATGCTGTTTTATAGCCTTTAGTTTATATATATATATATATAAAGATATACATAGATATACTCTATATATTTATGTGTGTATGTTATATATTGCCAAAATGTCTTAAAAAGTAATGTGTCAATTAAGAATCAAAGTACAAAGAAGAAAAAGAGGGGAAAGTAGAAAAAGAATATGTATTTCCTAATATTAATTCCTAAAAATTTACTGAATGGGTAATTAGGGGTTTAAAGACTGAAAATGAGTGCAAGCAGAAAGAAGTGGCAAGTTTCCATGAGCCATTTTTGAAAGTAAAATAAAAAATGAAGGAGAGATTATAACAATGTTTGTTGAACCATTTTGTCTGCTGTCACTCCACCACAATTTTGGATTTTCTTGAAAAGCATTTTTTTTTTTTTTTACTTTAGTGATTTCATTGTATGAACATCAGTTTGCTAAAGTGCAACTCTGAGAAGGCTTGCTGTGAAGGTAAGAAGCAGAAGTGGTAAGTGGAAGTAGTGAGCTAAAAGACAAAGGCATAAGGTTTTTCAATCCACAGGAGCACAATGTTTTCAGGAAAAATCAATAAGAAACCATAGCATTGCAGCAAAAAGTAATGTGGATACTAGAAACACGCTAGAGGCACAAATGTTATGATTACTAAAACAGGATTTGAAGGTAGGGTAATGATGTCGTAAAAGTCAGGTGAATCGTTATTCAGAATCGACATATAGGCAACATATTTGTAAAAATCTGTATACTTTAATTTGACGTGGAATTATTTGTAGGCATGGCATATTTCTCTATAAATCCCAAAGCCCATGCTGGTTGTCTTTTGCAAAGAAAAATGCTAGGCTTCCTGACCATTTGGGGCTATTCAATTCATTTTCTTGCATCATTATTATTAATCACTTTTTTTCCTTGTCTTAAAAATGAGAGCAAAGTCTCCATGAATGTGGACATGATGTGATTAAACAATAAATTCCCGATATATGCAATTAAGTATTGTTCACAGGAATATAGAATTCAGTAAGGAGAGTTGAATCCAGCTTACCAACCAAGAAACTGCTTCCTCTTGTTCAAGGTTAAAGTGAGAAATAATGTTACTTCATCAATTTCTCTAGGACATACTAGAGAAACAGAACTCAGCATGGCTGCCTTCCACAGACACAAAGTTGCTCTTCACATGTGTACAAATAAGAGCAAGTAACATCAAGGAAAAGCAACCTTTTTCTAATTAGAGTTGATGGTGTTGTAATAAAAGTGTGACAGTTGAACAATTGCAGAAGGAAAAATTGCGACTAATTTGCAGTTACTATTAAATACTCAGATGATTCTGAACATAACTATTTCAAGTTCTGTGGCACAGAAGACGGCCAATAACAAATAGCTAATAAACTTGTAATTCAACTTAAAGAAATTGTAGGTTTGGGTACCAAACAAATACAAGTTGCTCTGGCTATCAGCACATTCCTAAAGAATCACTCATGGTCATGCCACAGTCAAGGCCATAAATTATGCTTCAGCTAAGTATTTCTTTTGATTTCTAAGCTGTTGGCTGGCATCTGAGCAATTTCCCTTAGGTTTATTGACTTAAAAGGGTAGAGTGCAAAGAAGTGATATAGAAAACTTGTAGAAATTAAAGAGAAGGCAGGAGGGGGAAAATAACTAGTATTTAGGAAGTCTACAAAGTCAGAGCATGATACAGAAAACTTTTTGAGGCATTTGTGATTTTCAAAGACTCGAGTACATACTATTTTTCCCTGACTGCAAAACCCAGGCAATAGAAAATCATTTTTGTGTAACAAACGGTTGCAGAAACCTGTACTTTTAATTTCAGTGAACTTAGTGCTTTTAGTGTTATTATAATTTCTAAAAGAACATGGTGACTTCTGGGGAAAGATGTATGTGTGCAGAAGTACCACAGAAGAGTGCTCCTCTAACAGCTAGCAAATATACATTTCCTCTCTTCCCCCCCATATTTATTTGCTTAAGAATTATTACCAGCAGCAGCAAAAATAAGGAAAGAAAATCAGCTTCATGTCAAAAAAATTTCAAGAAAAGAGATGGACAATTCTTGGATGGTTTTATACAACTTTCACCCTGACCCTAATCATCAAAATCCTTACTGGTAAGTCGAACAACATGAGGATCACCAATACTATCATCAAATAAAGAGAAAAGCAAACTAAGGGAGTTCTTTTATCCAATTCCAGCCTTAAAAAAAGGAATTTGACCCCCATGTCAAAATTTGGGTTTCATAAAGATTGAACTATTAATACTAATCCCAATATAAATGAAATCAAATATTTTAAAAATTAAACCCAGCAATGTACAAAAATTAGTACATCAGGACTAATTTAGTTTACTACTGGTTGACATACTGTTGGAAGATAGATAAACAATTCACTTGTTTATATTTTCTTTATATTTATTAACAATATTTATATTATATTTTGATGAAGGAAAACCAAAAATATCCCTAAAGACAGAAAAAGTATAATAAATTCAATTGCATTTATGATAAAAACTCATAGCAAAATTGTGATAGATGAGAACGTTTTTCATCTGATAAAAAGCATCTTCAAAAACCTACAGGAAACATACTTTATAGTAAAATGTTGAAAGCATTAACTTTAATATCAGAAACAGGAAAAAATGTGCCATATTATCACTTCTTTTCTGTGTTTTAATATAGTCCTGAAGTGCTGCAAACAAGAAAATTAATAAAATGTATGATAATTGAAAAGGAAGAATAGAGATGATGGCTGATAATATGATTGGGTACATAAGAACACCTCAAATTGAATTTTAATACACCAGCAACTTACTGTTAGAAAATACAATTATATGAACTTACAATTGCAAGCCTAAAAATCAAGCAGAAATCACCTGAGAATAAACCTATTAAAATATGTATAAAAGGTGATTGAAAAAATTTACAGCTTTAAAAATATATTAGGAATATGTCTATATGCCAACTCTCATCAAATATTCCATAAATCCAACATTTTTAAAAAAGCAAACATTTTATTCTATATAACTTGAACAGACTATTTTAAAAACATATGTGCAAATGCAGAGTCAAAGGTAGGCAAGCCAGACTTAAAATAAATAAAATGAGAAAATTTTCCTTATCAGATATCAAGATTAATAAACCTGAGGTATTTATGTGCTATTGGAAAAAGGATAGATAAAGTAATATATGAGACAAACTGTAGATTTCAGAAACATCACTTCCTCATATATGTTTTCCTCATTGGCCAGATCTAACATTGCAGGTAGAGGAAAATGGAAGTTTGTTGATAAACAGTTCTGTGAGAAGAGGTTATTAGGAGAAAATAATAACATACGAGCTGTCACATCACACTTAATACAAAATCAATTCCCAGTGAATTAAAGATGTAAATGAGAATATCAAAGTGACAAAAGTTGTTGCAACATATATAAAACAATGTCTTTTTTGCTGCCTTCCTCATCTCTCCAAATTTAATCCTAGTTGGAGCACTCCGGGGGTTAATGCTTAGACCTCGTCCCTGTCTATATCCACTCCCTTGACTTTAAGTAACATTTCTGTGCTGACAGCTCCCAAATACACACTTCCAGGCCTGAAGTCTCCCCTGAACAGCAGACTGCTTATTGAGATCCTCACTCACAGCTAATGGCCATTTAAAGTTAATATGTCTACAGACAAACTCTTGAATCACTACCCTCTCTCCCAAATTGTGTTCACCCACAGGTCACCATGCTTGATAGTGGCAACTTCCTCCTTTCAGTTTATCAAGCCAAAACTCTACGGTCACCTTGGACTCCTCTCTCCCACACACCACATGCAATTGAAGATGCATGGCCATCACCACTGCACGGATTTTTTATCCATTGGGTGGAATGTCCATGTTCAGTCTCAATCACTAGCTAGATGGTGGCCACAGCCCAGTGGACTCCATCTGCTTGTGTTTGGCAGACCTGTCAGAAAACCATGCCATAGTGTCAGTAGGCACACTTATGCATCTTGGACCCTAGGTAGACACAGGAGGAGCCAAAGAATCCCCTGTGGGTTGCTTGGTCACTTGTGAAGCTAGCCATTTGTTCATGGAGCCTACTGGCCCCTTGGGGTGCCAGCTGGGCCCAATCTCGAATGTGTCATTTCCATTTGATAATTGAGCTCTGTTGAGTTTGCCCAAGTGAGAATGAGTAGTTCAGGTCACAGAGTCACATGTGGCGTTCCGGATATAAGACACTCAATCTCCACCAGTGCCCAGTAGCAAGCAAGGAACTGCCATTCAAAAGGGGTTTATCTGGTGGCTGCCTCAGGCAACTTGTGTGTCCAAAATCTGGGAGGCTGGTGGACCCCAGTGGCAATTTTCTATTGCCAGAGACTCCAATCAGCATGCATGAAGGTTTCAGATACCTATAATTCCATCAGATTAGCAAGCCCTAAAGACTTCAAAGGCAGTGCCTGAGTCACAGCTTGTTGAATGACTTTCAAGGCCTGCTTTTGCAAAGGGCCCCAATCATAGTTGGCAACTTTGTTGGCAACTTGACTAAGTTGGCCCCCTTGACTAAGGGGGACAAAAGTATCCCCTAGTGGGATACATGCTGTCACAAGCACCCATAGAGGTCTACCAGTTGTTGTACATCCTTTTGATTAGTGGGTGACACCGGGGCCAACAATTTTTGCTTGACTCTATCTGGGATATTTCTTTGGCTTTCCATCCAGGTGGTCTTGACATTCAGCCCACGATAGTCCAATGTTAGTCTCTATACCCCAAAGGCCTTTTTGACCAGCCAAACTGTGCTGCTACATTGTGACATGGTAGCTTATAACATTTCTGTTTGTAGCAAGTCCAGAATTGACTAAGTAATGTCCTTTTTTCCACTTAGTATGCAGCACAGCTTTTGTTGAATAACACATTGGGTCTTGGGTAGCTTAGGTGGCAGGCAGGAGTGAATATGCCTTGCTGTTATGGCTTGAATTCTTAGCTGTGAAGAGGCATACTCCCTCAGGCAGCAATGATGTTCTGTTCTGCAAGCAGCCAAAATGTCAATGCCTATAATGCACTCAGTGGTGGGAAGCACGTTCACCAGCACCTGAAAGGGCTCAAAGGGCCCCACCCACAAGCAGATAAGCCCTATGGTCACCACGTTTGCCTTCAAACTGATGTCATCAGTTTAATTCATCTCCTAAGGGGACCTAAAAAATATTGTCATGTGGGCTCCAGTATCTAACCCCCAAAAAGTCTGAATTCCTTTCTTTTCCCATTTTTTCTTGACAAGAGTATAGGGTCATTGGCCCCTGGTGGGGGCCCAGAGACCTTGGTTCTATTCTTAACTGCATCTATTCACCCCAAGACATTTGAAGCTGCAAAGTCTCTTTATCAAACAAACACACCAACCAAACTACGTAAGACTTCTCTGGCCTTTCTCCACACCTGTCCTTTAGATAGCACAGCTCCCTTTCTGTGGAGGCCCGAATCACACGTCTGAATACCCACCTTCCGAGCTCTCTAGCCCCAGGAATGAGCAATCACATGAGCCCAACAACCAGGGGACTGAGTACTGCGTGCTCTTTCCACAGTCCTTTCTCTCTGCCTCAGTCCATGCAGCCAGCCCATTCCCATCTGCAAGGGACAACTGATATCCACTCATCACTCCTTCTGTCCCATAAAATGTCCCCAGGCTGACAGCTCTACCTTGGGCTGGATACTGGGGGATATCTCCCCTTCTGCTTCACAAGCAAGCCATGGTCTGTCAGACTGGGCCCTGCTCACCGTGTCAATTTTGTGAAGCAGTCTCACTGTGCACTGGCTAACCACTTCTCTGAGTCCCGTGAGACAGAACACTCATAAACACAGCAAGTCACATGTAGAGGGCTTATGACAAGGGACAACAGAAACCTAGGATTCATTGCAAGCAAGTCCCCTAAGACACAGAAAAGCTTCCTGGGGCAGAGGGAGTCTTGACTGGGAGGCTCCGCTTGCACTGCAGCTGAGGGATCCCGGAAAGCAGCCCACCCTGGGTTTTACATCCTAAGTGTCACATGAAACACTGCGCTAAAACACTGAAGGACATGCTGGTTTGGGGAGTGGATGTGGGGCTGGAACAGAGCCTGGGCGATTCTGGTCAGTCTCTGCCTATCTCAGGACATTACAGTCCCAGCACATTCTACAGTTATTCTGGAGAAGTGCAAGCAAGAAAGTTGGGGGGGAGAGACTGGGTTAGTCCAAGGCCACCTGGAGAACTGTCCTAGCACAGGAAATCTCTTTCTTCAAAATATATACAGATTATTACCATTTCTATTATTACCATGACTACCATCCTTATACAAACCAACGTCTCTCTCTTGGATTGTGACAATCACCTCCGACTGGTCTCTCTACTTCCTCTCTGGTCCTCTATAAGCTTTCTCAGCATAGCAACCAGAATGGGGAAAAAAAAAAAATATATATATATATATCTATCAGATTGCATTCCTCTGCCCAAAACCTTGTAAGACTCCCCATTGTCTCAAAGTGGAAAACAAAGTCCCTGCAATGCCCTGCCCTGTCCAGTGGGATTAGGCCCCTCCGTTGCCTCTCAGACCCCATCACCCATCTATCTGTTCCCCTTGCTCACTCAGTTCCATCCATGCTGACCTCCTCACATATATTAAACGTGTCAGGCACATAGTCATCCCTGGAGTTTGCACTAGTTATTTGCCCACTCTGGGAAACTGTCCCCAATGATCACCTCATGGATCACTCTTTCAAGTCTTCCATGAAGTGACACCTTCCCGGGGAGGTTGATCCCAAGCAGCCTACATAAAATGGCAAACAATGCCACTTTCCCCAGTTTCTTCAAGCCCCTTTTCCCTTATCTGTTTTTCCACTTAGCGCAATCTGATGTGTGATATTTATTATTTTTTAAAATTATATCTCCCTGCTCCACTGCATTGGAATTTAAGTCTATGAGGGCACTGCTATTTTATTTTGTCTGCATCATTTCCTAATATATATCTAGTGAGCTTAAAACAAAGCCTGGCATTTAGCAGAAACACAATAAATATTTCTTGCATTGATGTATTTTTAAAGATCATCTATAAATCAAAGAGAAAAATATAAATGACCTCAAAAATGGGCAAAATAAGTTAGCTGGTATTTTACAAAATGACAAATGACTACATGAATCTATAGGCAACTTCATGAGTAATCAAGAAAGTGAAGTTTTAAAATCACAATAACACCATACTCATCAGATTGGCCAAAACTAAAAAGTGTGACAATATCAAGTGTAAGGCCATGAGTAAGGCAGACGCACTTATTTTAAATACTATCATATATGTTGATTATATTTCACAAATTATTATTTTGGTTCAAGAAAAAAATGGGCTTCAATTATTCATACAATTTGATGAAATACTATTATGTATTTCTGGAATTTTGCCACTTACTCTGTTACCATCAAAAAGAATTTAACTGTATCCAATGTCTATGTGGGAAGTGCTATGGACAAAAGGAAATAAAAATGAAATTAATTTGGTATGGTAAAATAAATGCTAACAAAATTCTCAGTAGCAGAAATACTTGTTAAATATGAACAGGTTAATTATACAAACTCAGAAAATATATAAACCAAACAAAACCTATAACTGAGGAGAAGGATAGCTAATTCATCCGCTAATGGGCTTTGTCTGAAGTAAAAACCCTAAAAAAGATGGATCAGTACATTGTTTTATGCCTCTTTGACAGGTAAAGTTTTTTAACATAAAGTAGTACCTTCCATTATTTGACTGAATTCAAATGTAAACATGTTTACTATCTTTCACAAAAAAAGTCTTACTTTGCATTTTCAATTCTGTGTATGTTTATTCCTGATTTCTCTTCTGTTTTGGCTCCGATTAAAGTCACTTGTGTACTTAACACAAAGACAATTGAGGTGAAATGTATTAGTTTAGCCTAGCATAACTAAAGAAGAAATCTCTAAGTCAAATAAGTATTGTTCCTGAACCACCCTTCTCCAAGTTAGAATTTTGAAATCTTAGCTTCACAGATAATATTTGTCTAAATCTTTAGTTTTTAGATGAGGTTGGCAGGACCCATGACTGAACTCCTTCCCCAAGGCCTGGGAACATTTTGATAGTTTTTCATTGTCCTCTCCTTGACTGTGTTGCGGACATTTGTAGTTCTGCTTCCCTTTCTGTTTTTCTCTCCCAACTCTAAATTTAACCTTTTAATATACTTAGCAGCTGTTTAAACTACACATTTTTTTTACATAATTTGATGATCCTTTATAGCAACCTATGTGCTGAGACGTCATGAATCGGCAAGTGCATAGATTACACAAAAGGGCATTTTTTAGTTATAAAATTAAGAGTAAGTGCTGAGTATTCATTATTTACTTATCCATTTATACCTACCTTTTTTCCAGAAATGATTTAAGATGGTGCATATATATATATATATATATACACAAAAAAAAAATAAAGAGGAATAATACTCTTTTTCATAAAGTGGCATCCTGTCATTCGGTCTCAGTTCTGTGCCTCAGAAAATTTCCCCAGTAAAGCCAAGACTCACAGTATAGAGATCAAGCAAATGTCCCTTTTATCTTGTGCTCTGATGTTTTCAGGGGTCCTTGGTTGCTCAGTGTAGATCCTGTAAGTTAAAAGGCTCTCATAGCAATGACTTAGTAAACACATTTTAAAAATCTTATTTGAAATAAACTCTATACTGGCCAGCTTCTCAAATTATTATACCAAGAAAATGAAACCAGCAGAGTCATATAAAAAAGAATCCTTATATAATCCTACCATAAATAGAGAAGTAGCCCAACCAGGAAGAAAGTATAATTGCCCTTGAACAATGTGAGGGATCAGGGGTGACAGCCTCCAGCATAGTTGAAAATCTGCATATAACTTTTGACTGCCCCAAAACTTAACTACTAATAGCCTATTGCTGACTGGCAGCCTCACCAATAACATAGAGAGTCAATCAACACATCTTTTGTATGTTATATGTATTATGTAACTGTAGTCTTACAATAAAGTAAGCTACAGAAAAGAAAATGGTATTAAGAAAGAGAAAATATATTCACTATTCATTAAGTGGAAGTGGATCCTCATAAAGGTCCTCATCCTTGTCGTCTTCACCTTGAGTAGGCTGAGGCAGAGGAGGAGGAAGAGGAAGGGTTGATCTTGCTGTCTCAGTAATGGCAGAGGCAGAAGAGGTGGAGAAGTTGGAAGGGAAGGCAGGAGAGGCAGGCACTCTCAGTGTAACTTTTGTTGAAAAAAATCCTGTATAAGTAACCCATATAGTTCAAACCCATGTTGTTCAAGCATCAACTATATACATACACAAACACACACACGTGTGTGTATATGCATGTGTGTATTATCAGAAAGCTAATGTAAAGTGGTAGCAAAAAATTTCATACATGCTTTTCCGTACTCTCGTGAAAGCCGGGACATTTAAATTTGGTGGATTTCTCAGCATGGCTATCAATCATTACATGAATGATTATCCCCTCATATGATCTGTCAGCCCATTCCCTTCTGACTCAAGACATAATGTTAGAAAGATGCTCCCCAAATCCAGTGATTTTATATACTGGATCTTATGGATGTAAAAACATATAACTGTTACTATATGGTCTAAGAAAAAGGGTCTGGATTGTAAGAGAGGTCTGGGGGATATGACACTGTTTTAACATATGTACCATATATAGAAAATATCATCATAAACCAAAAGAAGTTTTAGCAATGACTTTCTTTGCACAGAATCTTCAAAGGTTTACGTGATTCTGCAGAACATGGCTTTTACCCAACACTAGCCATGCTTCCTGCTATGCTAATTTCTTCCAGTTCTGTGGCACATCTTTCTTGCTCAGAGCACTTAGCATGTTGTATGTTCTATGTCATGTATTCTGCTTAAAACATTGTCCCTCATCTTTCTCTTCAGCTAGCTTTTCATTTTCATACTTTAAGACCTAGAATAAAACTGGAATTCACTTTCTGCCAAACCCCTAGTCACAACACACACACACACAAAAAAGAGTGAATTGAAACAGGAACAAAACAGTGGAAAGAGAATTGCACGCTTGTTCTCTCTCTGTCTCTCTCCTTTTAACTCCATGATCAAATTTGCCATGTATTTGACCATATTTAAAGTTATTATTGAAAATCAACTTTTGGCTTTGCTCACCCTGTCAATTTTACCTTGGCATTCTATGTCATAGATACACACTCTTTATCTTCCCCTTCTACTTCATTAGGTTTAGTTGTATTATTCTTTTGTCTCCAGTTAGACACCTGCTCTTTAATCATCAACTGCCCTTGTATGGCAGTAAATTAGATTACTGTTTTAAAATGTTCACGTCCACCCTTACCACATGATGGTGGATGAAAGCACTCCTCACTCCCTGATTTGGGGCTAAGTCCCATGACTACCTTGGTCAAAGAGATGTTAGGAGATTGATGCAAGCAGAGCCTGGAAATGCATCTGCCTGGATGGGCTTGCTCACAGGGACTTTCAACTTCTACGTGAAACACGTTTCTCTCGGGTAGCCACCATCCCTTCAGGCTCCAGAAAAAATACTCAGAAACGTGAGCTGCCCAAGCTGGCCTTCTGACCAGCAGCAAGGAGCAGAAAAGCCACCCCAGCTACCCCGCAGACCCATGAGCATGAAACAAAATATGTATCATTTTGTACTACCAAGAATTGTGGACTTTTGTCACAGGCAAATTCTTATGACACACTTGTTTTCCAGAACAAGCATTAACATCCATAAATTTCTTTGAATTGCTCTGCTAATCAAATATCTTGCACCTCAGATCAAGCACCTTGATTAATCTTTAGCACATAGATCATTCATAAAGCCATATGAGATGAGGTGATCATCCAGGTGTATAGAGCAAGAAAAGAAAAAAAGAACAGAACAATGAGAAACAACAATTCTTAAGATTTGGGCCAAGTTTGAAGAATTTGCTGTTACGTGAGCATACAGTAGGCAATACATGATTAAACAGTGAATGAATGGACACTGTTGAAATGACTGTACGGTCAAGGAGACTCTTCTACTTTAATACATGTTTAGAAAATACTTATGTCAATATTTTTTACTTTTGATCCCCACGTTAATGACCTCCTAAAGCTATAAAATATCAATGGTGATGCATATCATCCCTAACTGTATGAAAAAATTTCATTTTAGATGATTTAAGGCAGAATAGCAAATATCATTAATCATTTTAAAACAGTCAGTTAGAAGTAAATCTAGTTTTCTTTCATTGTTTAAAATCTAAGATCACTCATGATTCATTACACATGTTTTTTCAGAGACATCAGCTGGAATCATGAAGCCATTCATTTAAATATTTAAAGCAACATATACCATAGTGGAACCATATTGGGGAGTAATAGAGGAAACTGATTGTAAATTCTTATTTCTGCTAAAGATTTGCTTTGTTATTGGGAAAAGCCATAAAAATTTCCCAGCCTTCACTTAACCCAAGAATGATAGAAAACATACCCAAATCTCACATTATATTATGCTAAATAAATATGTAATATTCTTTATAAAAATAAAATTAATTGAATAATTATTCCACTTATTATATTAAGTGGAATAATTAAATTATTATATTTAAGTATTATTATATACTTAATACTATTTGAAATGATGTTTCCCTATTTAAGATGAAAATATAAATGATATAATTAATTTCAAGTAAATCTCTCTACTACAATAAAATGAAATTTGTATAAACATAAAATATAATCACAGAATTCATTATTATTATAATAAAAGCTAAAGTCAGAGCTGTTTGGGAACCAGATTTACATTTAATTAACCAGCTTGAATTGTTCTCAATATTATCACCTAATTATATTTCTTCATCATGGTTATAAAAAGTACATTTAATTAGTCTGAATTCTCCAACTTCCTACATGGGAGATTGATGCTTTTCTTTCTGGTAAAGAGAGACATTAAAATACCTTTTCACTACCTATCACCTCTGCCTTCGTTTCTCCCAAGAGGGGTTATACCTGGTTGCAGGGAGGAAACTTAGAGTAAGGAAAAATAGCATTTTTAGAGACTATGAAGTTCAACAGAGTGCAGACCACCTCTGAGTGAGACGCATGAACATGAACGTGGGTGCTGCTCACAGGGTCACCGAAGGCTGTCTCTGGACAGTATTTCATTTCTTCATTGACTCAGAACTCTAGATCAATTGAGGATTGCGTGAAGAGAGCAAAGCAGCTCACGAAGGCCAAGCCACCACAGCAGAGCAGCCACACTCACAACTAAGCACTGGCTTGGATGTCCTCTGTGACAATATTCCAGTGGATGTGCTTATTTCTTGTTTGCTTTCTCAGTGATAACATACATGACCATAGCACTAAAACGTAAGAGAAGCGGGATTCAGCAGATGGAAAATATCTGCTTTAATTATTCTACCCAGATTAATTTAAAAGTGAAATGAAATTTCTTATATCACAGAATTTTTAAATAAGATGCATTACTCTTCTTCTCCTAGTATTTATAGATTCCCCTGAAGTGTCTCACACACAACATTCAATGAAACTTATGAATATTATTTGCATACCTTCAGTCACTCTTATTATAATGTAATGGGTAGATAACTTACAGGAAGAAAACGGTTTGAGATCATAGATTGACTAATATTGTTGCTATGGTTTGGATATGACTTATTTGTCCCCACCTAATTTCATGTTGAAATTTGAGTCCCAGTGTTGGACGTGGGGCCTAATGGGAATTGTTTCGGTCACGGGGACACATCCTTCATGAATAGATTAATGCCCTCCCCAGGCAGGGGCTGGTGGTGAATGAGTTCTCATTTAGTTAGTTCCTGAGAGAGTTGATTGTTTAAAAGAGCCTGGCACTCCCACCTCTCTCTCCCTTGCTTCCTTTCCTGCCCTGTCATCTCGGCACACACCAGCTCCCCTTCACCTTCCCCCATAAGTGAAAGCAGCTTGAGGCTGTCATCAGATGCTCAGTCTTGATCTTTCCCAGACATCAGAACTGTAAGCCAAATAAACCGTTTTTTCTTTTTGTATAAATTACCCAGTCTCAGGTATTCCTTTATAGCAACACAAAATGGACTATGACAACCATAAAATGTATTAGTGTGTTTCTATGTTCAAATAATGACAAAAACATAAGTAATGACTCCCAACTGCTGTCTGGTAAACATCACTAACTTGGTTTTGTCTGATATTATCAGATAATGGTTAATAATCAAGGCCAAAAGCATGAAGTGGTGGGCACCTTATGCTTATGAATCTTTGTAGAAGAAAATTGTCTGAAATTATTCCATTAAAGCATACAGCTGCTTTCTGTTTTAGTGTATAATAATGTGACCCATCTGCAAAAATTGGCATTGGTCCCAATCTTTTTTGACGACAGTGCAATTTCTTGAAACTCAAAAATACCAATTCTTCACCCAGGGAAATCTGTATGCCTGGGCCGTGTTTATTCTGGACCACAATAGTGAGATTCAGGTGGTTCTTGCTTCCTCTTTTACAAACTGCCAGGGGTTGTTTACTCATGGTGAAAGTCTAACTGGGATCTTGTGAAAGTTTAACTGAGATCTTGTGAAAATCCAAAAGGAAAAAAATGATTTGTGAATGTTAGGTTTGGAAATCATTTTGTAAGATTTTGTAAAGTATTGATTGTTCACTTAAGTAATTTTGTAGTTATAGGTTTTTATAGCTGAAAGGCCACTTAGGGAATAGGCCAGAAAGGGAACTGAGGCCCCCAGGGCACAATGACTTGCCTGAGGCTGCTCATTTATTGGCAGTGCAGGGTTTCCATCCCCCCTATTCCTCTTTTCACAATACCTTCTCTTCATCTCTTTGAAATCCAAAGATGCATGTAAATATCTTTCAATCTCTCTCAAAACCACTTAGCCAATAACCCAAGTTTTCTGAAGAATCAAATATACCTTTGTTTGAATGACAAAGAAATATTATGCTTTTTGGTTGTGTATGGACAAGGCTAATTCAATGTTCAGTTAACTTGGGACCAATGTTTTTAGTATACACTATTAAGGGAATAGTATTGCAATGAGAATAAAAATAGCACCTTGCAAATATTTTGTTTGTTTTATGCTTGCTTATTTGTTCTTTAAATTAAATAATGTATGTAAAGTTTAGAGCTTAGAAGAGTATCTGACACATAGGAAACACTCAATATTTTAGATGATGATGATGATGATTATTATTCAAGCCATGCTTATCTGCTAAACCACTATTGTAATTATTGTGCTTGTGATTATTCATTGTCAATTATTTTCCATAATTTAAAATCTTTCTAACCCTCACCCAGTGTGCTAACACTCCCTCTATTGCCTAATTCTAAATCACCCACCCTTTTCACTCTCATTTTGTGTAAACTTAACTCAATCACATCCTACTTGCCCTGTTCCTGGGATAAAATGAAATTCTATGCTTCTTGTAGCTAAATGCCATGAGAACACGGCTTAGAAGACAACTGGGGAGTGAGTCATGTCAGTAACAGAACTTCAAGCAGTTGACAGATGCCACAGAGGTACTGTAAACCCACCAAGGAAAGATTTATAGCTGTAGCCCAAGAAAGAAATAAAAACTAAAAATGTGAGGAAATGTCGTCTGGTATGGGGAGAAGAATATACGTTCAGTCACGATGCAGCACTCCAGATGCTTTGGGGACAGTCTGAGCAGAAGCAGGCTTGCCTGTTTCCACATCTTATACAGTGCAAGGTGTAATCAGTAACACTCATGGTTAACTTTACATTTCAGAGGTGCAGCCATTGTGATAGACTTTTTGCTTACTATTTTAAATATAGGGCTTTAAAAAAAATGTATTTATGTAACACTTCATTGTTTGGGTGGATTTCAATAAAATATTACCAACTTTAAAATTACCTAATTTTTTAAAAATTTCATCAAATTTGGGAGGTACAATATATATGTAATATATATTATAAAATATTACACATATGTATCAGAGGCATGAACTAAAAAGAAGTTTTCACACATTAGGGAATAAAATTTATCCTCAATTTCAATTACTCCTGTTCTGCTTGTCTTCACACAATACCAATTTGGACGATTAATATAATTTAGTCTAGATAAAGTAAAATAAACGACAGACAATTAAAATACTTGAGTTGTTTAATTTAAGGGAATAGTTGAAATACTAACATCAAAAATCCCAAATAACTCACATTCATACATACAACCACTGTTATTTTTTATGTAAAATTTCCTATTTACTTCATAAAGAGAAGTAGCTACATATAATGTTCTGTGTTCTTAGCAGGATAAAAATCCCTCTGGCACTCAGGCTATATTTTTAATTAAGTAAAATATTCTTTTAAAAGCTATAGGAACAGAAATGGTATATATTTTGTGAAGGAGAAAGAAAATAGAATTGTTTATTCTTTTCATCCTTTATAACCTGGCCTTGAAGTTCAACCCTCTGGCAATCCCTGTCCATGTCCTCGCAAAATAAAAGAGATGCTTCTCAAACCCAGAGCTACCCAATGCTCAGAAGTTGGTCCACGTGCAGGTGGACCAGCTTCCTCCTGGAAACACCAGGCAGTAAAAAACTTAGCCAATGTGAGACTGTTAGAGTTATAATAACAGCAGTTTGTTGTTATTGGGCTTGGTACTGTACCAAATGTTATATTTGCATTTTCTCAATAACTTTTTACCACAACCCTATCAGGAGAGTACAGTTATAATATTTATTTTACACACAAGGAGACTGAAATCTGGAGAAAGGCAAGCATTTAATTGTAGTGGAGATGAGGCAGGAAGTCAAGTAGACTGAGTACCAAGCGTGTGCCTTATCGTCTCTTCAATAAAACCGCTCTTCTAGAAGCCCACTATCAAAAAAAGAAAAGAAAAAGGAGAAAGCTTATTTTTAGGCTGACTATGCAGGGATGTGCTTCAAAGCAACCTCTCTGAATTTTGCTTTTTCTTATAACCATACATCTTTCTATTCTTCTTCTAAGTTCACATGTGACTTCAGTACTACTTCCCTCAGTGCCTAGCAATAAATTACCATATGATATAGGACCCAATCTTTCCTTTGTTTTCCTTAAATTCCATTATTATACTCTTAGAAGTATTAGGCCTGAAATTATAAATTAGGTCTAGCTGCAGGATGTCTACATGTACCATAGCTCTTGCCACACAAGTGGGCACACTGAAAAACTGTTTCATTTAATCCTCATAACAACTCAGTGTATTCAAAAGGACGAGATAGATTTCCCAGATAAAATCACTGAGGGTCTTCACCGCAGCTCACCAGATAGCAACTGCCTGGACTGGTCTTGCTAGAGCTCTGTCTAGCCCAGAACTGTTATCCCCATGACCACACATTCCATCACAATTGCTCAAGATTCACACATATTTCAGAAAACATCAAAAAATAAAAATAGAGTTTACCACTTGACTAGTTCCCTACCCAAGATAAACTTAAACACTACAAACTCAAACTTACTCCTCTAAAATATCATGGCAGGGTCAGAAAAGTCATTAGACTTTTCCCCCCACAATTTTAAATACATGCTTTCTGTTAATAGGTGAATCTATCTGCCTTATCTATTCATGAAATCAGATACTTTGACTTCTTAATGGTAGGTTGTGAGCAAAATAAGATCAATTACATAAAATCATTGCCTAATTCAATTGTTTTATTACTAATTCAGACTGTCTTACTTTCACTTCTCTAAAGAGAGCAGCATAAATTAATACATCATTATTATAACTACACCTCATAATAAAAGCACAAAATATAAAGGAGAAATATTTCAAATATCACCACATCACTTATGTATTTTGAATGTGCAATGAATTAGTTACTGAGGCACTGAAATGCATTTTTTTCAGTAAATTGTTCTCACTCTAGCATTAGGTTTTGCTTTAATTTGAATTTAGAATAAGCCCATTTAGAGAATATAATTACTATTATTCTCATAAAAACTTGCAATTTTCATCTAATTGAAAAATTAAAATAAATCAAATCAGTCTTCAGGAGCTGTTGCTACAAAACTAGATTTACCCATACAAAAGATTAATATCCCAATGTGTGAAATAATGAATTTTCAGAAAGGGGTAAATAAGTATATATAATGTTGCTGAAAATTTACTCATGATCAAGAAATGTTTAAGAACAAAAATGTGTTTTATATCTTACTTTTTCAACATCACATATCATTACAAAAATTACATATGAAGATATGTGTATAGAGATGCATAGATTCATGACAGAATTTGTGTATTCATGTTAAATTACTTGTTTTTCTGGGAGTTAAGGAAAAACAATTTGACTTGCCTTTTGCTTTCTAGCTGCTTCTGTAATCTGTCCAAATTTTGTATATTTTGAACCCATACACAAATCCATAAACGAATTAATATTTGGATGTTAGGAATTTATGTATCTTGGTGTATAGCAATTTTTGTCAGAGACAAATATCCTGGGCCATTTGGATGTTTTTCCCCCCAAGCAATAGGTCTTAGGCAGTTTACTTTGTCCCTTCTAATGTGAAAGTATATCATCTACTTGCTACCATAGTATACATGATCTGTGGTTAAGAAGATGCCCAATTATGCTGCAGCAGAATTACCTAAGCTGTGACCTAGGAAGATAAATATTTATATAATGGGGTTTCTGAGGACACCTGATGTCAGATATTTAGGAGCCGCTATTTGCTAATACTCAGGAGGGCATCGATGAAGGTCTCTAATTGCAAGCTACACTCCTGACTTTCCCAGGGCATCCAACAGATCATGTACATAAACAGTTTACAGCAAGCGTCTGCTGGGTCGCTGAGAAATAAGACTTTATCCACACTTGATTGCTACTGATCTGATAAGAGCCCTGGTGAGAGAACTGAGGTCCTGACTTATTAACCTGAATTGGGAGAAAGGCATCAGTGTTAGGTGTAGTAGAGTTGTTACACAGGTGATTTATACACCACCACCACCACCGAACAACAGCAATTACAATTTTTCCAAACAAGAGATTTTGTTCTCTTGTTCTTAAAGAAATTTTAAAACTGCTTTTCAGAAGGAGATAAAGGGTTCAGATTATATTTTCAGCAGGGAATCCTTTGTCAACGATGGCCTCAATCAAACCCCAGCGTATTAATCCACAGCTATATTTTACCACTCAGGCTCCTTGAAAGGATGTGATGATGCAAACATGGTGGGTAATTATCTGGCCTCTAAATTTGGAGAAGTTAGTCGTTTATGAGCCAAATCAGAAAGATGCTCCCCTATTGCTCTACAGATCAGTGTGTGGTATGTATGCAGTTGGGCCAGCATTTAAGTCCCACTTTGCTCTATTATGGGGGTTCCTGTTTCTCCTTATAAGTCCTTCTGCATACTGTTTCTGACAGCACCAGCATCTAAGAATAAGATACTTCCCTTTCTGAGCAAAATCAGATGCAGGAACATAGAGGTGGAAGTGGAGAACAAGGTCTCTAGCCAGTCCAATCACTCGGTTCCCTACAGAGATGAGGACTTGTTGTACTACATTACACAGTGTGTTTAGCTCACCCACTAGGAAAAAAAATTAAACAACATTTAAAATTGCACACTGTAATGAACAATTCATATCATCTTATGTCTGTTAAGGGGATTTCCCATTTGCTGACTCTACAAAATTAAAGTGCTTTCTCTTTTCATCCAACTTCCTCATTGCTCACATCCTATTAATCATCAGATTCTGTTATTCTGCTTTCTCAATACAATGTTATGTTGCTTACTGAGAGGGATACACTCTGAAAAATGCATTATTAAGCAATTTTCATCATCGTGTGAACATCACAGAGTATAGTTGCACAAAACCTAGCAGGTGCAGCCTATGATACACGTAGGCTATATGATATAGCCTATTCCTCCTGGGCTACAAGCCTGCACAGCATGTTACTGTACTGAACAGTGCAGTAAGTGTGAGTGTTTGTGTATCTACACATATCTAAACATAAAAAGGTACAATAAAAAATATAAAATTATAATCTTATGGGACTATTGTTGTACATGCAGTCACTCCTTGACTCAAAAGTCATTATGTGGCACATGACTGCATTTATTCCTCGGTTTTCTACTTACCATCCTCATTGCTACTGCCTTAGTTCAGTCATTTCTAATCTAGATTACTACATTGTTGCAGGCACTGTACAAAACCCTGGAGATTAAAACAACTAGGTAAAGCAGTTGTTTTCTGCTCTCAAGAAGATCTTAACAGAAGTCATATTTCAGGGTTTCCACTTTGTCTAAGACTCTGTTCCCTTAAAAGTGGTTTCACAGGTCAAGATGGGTGAGAATACAACCGTATTTGTACTGTGTATGGTCCTGCTCTTCTTCACAAGAAAGAAGGGCTCATGCTGGGCTCGTCACCCCACTAGAAACCAAACTGTCAGTCTCAAGAATTCAGATTTAGGACGTAGTAATTTTATTTAATGTCTGTTAGAATTTGAACCAAGACAACTATTTTTCACCATGTATGAACACAGAAAATCAGATAAATTAGTTTGCAGAAAATATAATAGTAAAGCACAGGCAGCAAAAAGGAGCAAGCCTATTGGCCTAGGGTGGAGCCGCCTGGGTGGAAGGAGTCCCAGCCCTGGCCCCAATGTCTCATGAGGCCCAGATGCACTTCCAGCCTCTATTGTCCACGATGTACAATTATGCCATTCCAGTACATTTTCCTTTTGTTTATGCGAGTTTGAGAGTGTTTCTCTTTTGGATTACTTAGAATTTATAGGCCGTTAACCAAGGAAATAGCAATCATTTGGAGAAGAAAATACCAAAGTTCAAGGGAAGATAAATATGTAAAGTAATAAATTATAATTTATGTGATAACTGCCATAAAAGAAATATAAATAAGTGTAAAGAAGGCGATCTTATACATAAAAGTAAGGTATATGAAAATAAAATTCCAAAACAATATTAACATTGCTTCAGTTAACAAATAACAAACACTATTGTAAGTTTAGGGGGGTTTTAACAGAAGGGAGAATTGCATTTAAATGCAGTGCATTGTGAAGCCGTAGAAATCATAGCTCAGGGGTTACTTATGCAGACAGGACATCACACTTAAGTTGATATTCTGTGGCTGAATTGCCCGAATGCAATCTCATACTGTGAACTGAATTTCTAAGCCTCGTGGACCTGTACAGAAGGTAAATTTACCTATTAACTTGGCACACAGTTTGAAAACATTTTCATTTTTCCCTTCATCTTCTGACCAGTTGATTTCGTCATGTAGGAGGTGGTCAGAAGCCCCATCCTCCTTTTACATCTAGTGTAAGCCAGCATCTTAATTTTATAACCCTTTCCTTTATCTATTCATGTAACTTTTCCTTTGTATTACATACCAAAAGTGTAATCAACTTCAAGCTTGAAATGTTTCATTTATTTTCATCTTCCTAGGATCTAACCTATTCTAACACACGATAGGTGCTCAGTAAATGTTTTTTGAATGAATGTATACAAATTGAATAAATACTCTATGTCAGGGGTCAGCAAAATATGGCTCACAGGCCAAATCAGGATGTTCAAGACTAGCCTGGGTAACATAGCAAGACCCTGTCTCTACAAAAAATAGCCAGGAGTGGCAGTATGTGCTTGTAGTCCTAGCTATTCGGGAGGTTGAGGCAGGAGGTTCACTTGGTGCAAGAGTTCGAGGCTGCAGTGAGCTATTATAAGACCACTGCACTCCAGACTGGACAACAGAACAAGATCCTGTCTCAAAACAAACAAACAAATGAAACAAAACCAAAACATCACAATAAGGAATATTACTATTCTTTTATAATTATGTTCTTGATATAATCTTTAATGACTATAATAATAATTAATTATATATTAATATAATTAATATTTACACTACTGGTTCACTTAGTATCTCAAATATATTTTGCCTAAAAATTATTTAACACTATCTGAGAAAATTTATTTTACCATTCTTTTGATGAATGTCAATTTTCAGCTTATAAATAGTATTCAAATTTTAAACTCATTACTATTAAGTTATCAACTTAGTTTAATGTAAATAAACATTTTTATCTCTAGATCTTTACCAGTCTTTACCAGGAACATTTAAAATGCCTAAGAAACTTCGTCCAATACTTGTCTGCTCAATAAATATTCATGCATTATGGTAAGAATAAAGAACTACTATTTTTAGCTAGCAGTCAGTATTTTACCATGGGCAGTAATGTCTCTTGGGATCTTATTAGTAAAGGCAAGAACACCTGCAAAGAAGTTCAAAGTGAAAAAAGGAAAAAATTAAATTGTCATTCTATGTGGAAGTTTGGATTTCACATAAAATAAAAGCAATACTAATGTAAAGTATTATTATAATATTCACTAGAAGTATTCTGGAACCTGAAATATTTCTGGTTCATTTCTGAATATATGCGTATTTTTTAAAAAATTATTATCACCACAATATTCTTGGATAGTCTACGTTAAAGGATTTGAAACTCTTCCCTCCAGAGCCTGAGGGTCCTCAGGGGAGCCTTAGGGTCTGATATTTTATAAACGAGAAGTCCATATGACAGGGTCTCCAGCCTTTTCTCAGGCTTCAGCCATAGTGTTCTGCATTTGGGTCACAGGTACTGAAATTCTACATGAGATTTTGTTTGGAAAAAAAAATGGTGTGCATGCTAAAAACATTGCCATTTAATATTATGGGACTTGTTAACCATTCATCCCTAAGAGCTGTGTGAGAGTTATGTTTGTGATAAGCCAGTTGGCCAGACATCCAGCAACTCAGACTAATAAAGTCAGCCTGATCCCTTCTAGGACTACATATATGTGTGTGTGTATACTCTTGATTTAACATTGTCAAATTATTGTGTTCAAGTAAATATCCAAATTATGTTTTGTAGTTGAAAGTAGATTCCTAGGTTCATATGCAGTCTGGAAACCAAGTTGTTAGACTAAGCTTATGTTATTGACTCCCACCCCAAACTAGTATATAATAAATTAGAAACACACATACACGTGCACACACATAAATGCCCCCCACACACATACACACATACACTCCTGAACAGGTTGGGGAATAAGAAGGGAAGAGGCTTCAGGAACCAGAAATTTTGAAACATCCTTAGATAACTAAGACTAAAAGAGATTAACTTAGGAAATGAAATACCAACCTAATTTCCTATAGGAAAGTACTGCTGGACAACATGGAATGGCAGCAAGAGTGTCTTATGTATATGTTCCCAGAAGTGAAGTAGTAGGGAGAGAGTAAAGGCAGGGGGATAGACTTGAAGCAAAGGGCAGGTGATCAGAAGAGATGCAACAGAAGGAGTAAAGAAGTGATCACAATACCTGTGTAGGCTATATCCTACTCTGTGGACCAAGTTATACTGGGAGGACTTTCTTCCTTCAGGCAGGAACAGGAGCAGTGAATGCCTATGCTTGAGTCAGAAAGACAGGTAACGTCTGGTCTCACCCAAGAGAAAGAATCAGAAGTCTAGCAGCCAAAGTACCCAGAAAGCAGTTCAAGTAAATACTCTCAGATATATCCTTATTCTCACTAAAAACAGGATGAAATATAAGCATCAGAAATACATATGGCACTTTCCCTAAAGGGATGAATAATTCCCCAAATTACTTCCTAAGAAGAATATCCACATAATCAAGAATTACCAAACACTATTATTGAGAGGCTATGTCATGAAGGATGCTTCAGTAAATGGGTAGAAGACACAACATCCTAGGAAACAATAGGGCAAGCAGGATAGAATGTTTGAATAAATATTAGATCCACGAATAAGAGTTACAAAGATTACATGAAAATTAAAATTTTGATCTTTGATGTGCTAAGTGGACAAAATGAAAGACAAATTAACATTAGGAAGGCTGAGTGGAAAACTTTCCTGAACACAAAACAATGGGATGTAAATACGGATAACAAAAAAGAAACTTTAAAATTTGGAGAACAGACCCCAAAACTTAAACAGATTTGTATTAGGTATTAGGAATTCCAGAAGAAATAAGTAAATGGAGGAAAGACATACATTGAAGATAACTCAAAAAATTCATAAATCCTTACATTAATTATCTGCCAAGTACTTAGCAAGTTGTATTTTTTTAAAAAATCTGTGTTCCTAGATGCATTGTAATGATATTTAAATACATTATGGAAGAAGAAATAATTCTAAGACTATCTAGGAAAAAAAGAGCAGATTCAAGAAAACAATTAAAAACTATCATTAAATGCTGAGGGAAAACACATTTAAGTCAGAGTTGCATACTAAGTAAAGTTTTCATTACAAACATAAGTGTTAACTTAAAGCATTTTGACAACAATTTAAATTCTACCTTACATAGAAATTAACTCAAAACAGATTCTATTTAAAAGTTAAACAAAAAATTATAAAGATTTTAGAAAGAAAAAAATGGAAAATTTTTGGAATTACAGCAAGACAAAGAGTTCTTAGACTTGACATCAAAAGCAAAATGTATAAATTGAAAAGTTGTAAATTGTACCTCAACCAAACTAAATTCTTTTGCTCTGTGAAAGCCTATGTGAAAGGGAAGAAGTGACAATTGCCACACTGGGAGAAAATATTGATATTGCAAACCATATATCAAAGGACTTATATCTAGAATATACAAAGAATTCTCAAAACTAAACTTATAAACATGTGATTTAATGACAAAATCAAATCAAAAATAAGCACATGAAAATATGTTTGATATCATTAATCATTGCAGAAATGCAAATTTAAAACACAATGTTATATCACTGCACACCTGTCAGAATGGCTAAACTAAAAAAAGCAGTGATGACATCAAATTCTGGTGAGGATGCAGAAAAATTGGATCATACATTGGTAGGAATGCAGAATGGTACAGTCACTGGAAAACAAATTGGTAGTTTCTTAAAAAATTAAACATAGAAGCATTATACCATATAACCCAGGAATTGAACTCGTGAACATCTACTCTAGATAAATGAAAACAAGGTCCATTCAAAAACCTGTATGCAAATGTTTATAGGAGCTTTACCTGTAATAACCCCAAACCTGAAATAATCTAGATGTCTCAGTGGGTGAAAGGTTAAAGACATTAAGGATAAAGCAATAATTCGTACATGTATGGAGGTACATTCATAGCCTGGAACACTACTCAGCAATAAAAAGGAGCAAATTATTACATATGCAAGAAACAAGCAAGAAATAAAGTGAACTAAGAAGACTTGATGATATTCATTTTCCAGAAATCAACAGTAATGATTAATTCAATGGTAAAATCATAGTCTCCACATCTGATTTCTAGTTTTAATGCTTCCAGCTTGAACTACTGTTATGCAAAATTATGGTAAAGGTTCAATTACAATTGCAATAAAGTATATAAAGATTAGAAAGGAAGAGATATGTCATTATTTGCAGAAAATAAAATCATTTAGATGTTGAAACAAAATGAATAAAATGGCAATTAGAAATAATGGAATGATTGAAAAGTTTTCTTGAAAAAAGCTGAACTGAAAAATCAGTAACTCTTCTTAGTTCCATCGGAGAAGTGAAGTCACAGGGCAAACCACTGCCCACTAAATTGGAGGAACAGACAAACAAATATAGAGAGTCACAACTTATGGATGGGAGCCAAAACTCCCTCAGAAACCAGTTCTGGTGTAGGGGACCTTGAACCGCAACTAAGGAATTGCTGGAGATACAGTGTGGACAAATCTGAAAGTCAAAAACTTCAGGGGGACCCAGTCATCAGGCAAGAGTATAGGGGTAGGGGGCCCAACATTTTGTGAGTTTCACCTCCGAAGCCCTACTAGGTCCTCACAGTAAATATGGAAGGAAAATCCCCTCCTTCTTCTAGCAGGAAAAGGGAAAGGAAACATTTTGAAATATACCAGAGCATTCTATTCTTCTTGACAATGGATGCCCTTAGGAAAAATTATCTTATAAGAATCTAACCTGCTAGTGTTATATAAGAGGCTAATCTAACTAGAGGAAGGGAAATACCTAATTCCAGCCCCCCCTAGCCATCCTGTCCCACATAAGTGGGGAAGGGGAAAACTGAAAAACACTAGTAAAGTTCACAGTCTAGGGGCATAGATTCACCAAAAGTCTGAGACCTAATCATAGGACTATACATAATTTTCCGTATCTCCCTCACATTGCCACCACATTACTAAAGGTCTGTTTACCACAGTTTATTTTATCCAGTATGTCATGTCTACCTTTAAACAACAAATTACAAGGCATACTAAAAGTCAAAAAACACATAGTTTGAAAAGACTGAGCAAGGGTCAGAACCAGAATCAAATATGGTAGGAATGCTGGAATTATCACAGCATGAATTTTAAAAACTATAATGAATATGAATGTGCTAAGGGCTTTCATGGAAAATGTAGACAGCATGCAAGAACAGATGGATAATATAAGCAAAGAGATGGAAATTCTAAGAAAGAATAATAAAAGAAATGCTAGAGATCAAACAAATGAACAGAAATGAAGCATATGTTCATTAGTAGACTGGACATGGCTGAGAAAAGAATCTCTGAGCTTGAGGACATGACAGTAGAAATTTCCAAAACCCAAAAAACAAAGAGAAAAAAACCTGAAAATAAAATTAAAAAAAAAAAAAAACAGAACAGAGTGCAACTAATAGCTCTGCACTCTGTGGTCCTGTGTCTCTTTCTAGGCCATCCCTGTATCAGACATTGTGTACAAGGTGACAGTCCATTTTGCTTTGTCAACCCTCACTGTTGCATTTGTTGCTTTTAACTCTTTTTTTGCCTGGTAATCTATCATTGTAAATACACTGTCAAAACTTTGCAATGGCAACATAAGTATAAACCTTCCATCTGAAACATCACCCCAAATCAGCAGGAAGTAGCCTGATCACTACAGATCACCCATGAATACAGAAGGGTAAAATTGACAGGGGGGAATATGTAATAAAGTAGTCACCCCTGCTCCCATAGATATGGGAGGGAAATATTGACAGTGGGGAATATGTAACAGAGGGAATGGCCTGTCTCTTTAAAACATCCTCCACTCCTTTTTGAGAACTAAAACCTGCATCCCTGGCTCAGGCCAGTGGTTGGGAGGAGCAGGTTAAGTCTTTTGTTCTTTGTGCTACAGGAGATGGCTCAGCTCAGACCTGGTGGAGGGAGGTCCAGGGTGGAGGTCACGGGATTATCTTCAGTGGAGATAGGACAATTAGAATCACCAACTGTAGTTGAACAGTAATCACCTGAAGCTGGGAACCCACCCTTTAAAACCTCTGAATTTCTGCTTATTATTAGGACAATGGCATTTCAGAAAGAAGTCTCCATCCTTTTCCTTTGCTGGCAAAGTAATAAACTTCTCTTTCCTTCTCAAAAAAAAAAAAAGAAGAAGAAAAAACACAGAACAGAATATCCAAGAACTATGTGACAGCCATAGTATGCTTATTATGAGTGTCACATAGTCATAATAAGAATACAAAAGGAGAAGAGAGAAAAGAACAGAGGAAATATTTGAAATGATAATGACTGAGAATTATCCCAAATTAATATCAGAAACCAAATCACAGATTTGGGAAGCTCAGAGAACACCAAGCAGGATAATGTCAAAAAACAAACAAACAAAAAACACTACACCTAACCCCCAGTACCTCAGAATATGACTAAATAAGGCCTTTAAAGAGGTGATTAAGTTCAAATGAATCCCTTAAAGTGGGTCCTAATCCAATCCGACTGGTGTCTTTATAAGAAGGGGAAACGTGGACACCAAATTAGAAAGACATCAGAGATGTACACACAGAGTAAAGACCATGTGAGGACACAGTGGGACAGTGGCCATCCGTAAGCCAAGGAGAGAAGCCTCAAACCTGTCAACACCTTGATCTTGAAATTCTAGCCTCCAGGACATGAAAAAATACATTTCTGTTCTTTAAGTCACCCAATCTCTCGTATTTTGTTGTGGCAGCCCTAGAAAACTAATATTATTATCAAGATTTTTAAAAATTAAATTGTAATAATTTCCAAATAAAATTAATGCTCATGTTGCAAAAGCATCATAATAATGAAAACCTAAAGGAATATCCAGGTGAATTAATTATATAAAAATTTAAAATTTTGTGTCATTAAAGAAATCTTTAAATAAATGTAGGAACAAATCACTGTATTTTATACTACATTTAAACAACAAAAATTAGTATTCTTGGCTGGGCACAGTGGCTCATGCCTGTAATACTCATACACAGGCTGAGGCAGGAGAATCACTTGAGGCCAGAAGTTTGAGACCAGCCTGAGCAACATAGTGAGATCTCCACTTGTACAAAAAATAGAAAAATTAGCCAGGCGTGGTGGTGCGTGTCTGTAGTCCCAACTACTTGGGAGGCTGACACAGGAGAATCACTTGAGCCCAGGAGGTTGAGGTTGCAGTGAGCTATGATCACACCCCTATACTCCAGCATGGGCAACAGAGCTATATCCTGTCTCAAAAAAAAAAATAGTATTCTAGTTATAAAAGAAGTTCTTAAAATTGCCTACATTGCTAACAACAGTACTGAAGTTAATTGTGGTATAATCATGGAGGAAATATTATGCAAACATTTAAAGTCCTATATATGTATATTATATATAATATTATGTATATAATTTCTTAAGCTTTCTATATTTTATTATTTTTATGATCACACTGAAATCCTTTTTTAATATTCTTTTTGTTTATGTATTTAAGGAGAACGGAAGTCAATTTTAGTTTCGGCTTTGTAAGCTGTTTATGCTAAGAAGAAAACACAATAGTTTGGACAGGCCAAATGTTAACTAATCCATTTGATTATTTTTACCATCCAAGACTGAGAATTTTCTTTTTCCCCTCACTAAAAATGCTAAATCTACATTTAAAATTTTTCCTCTTTTTCAGATCATGTATACTAAAGGCAACAAATAGTCAAAATACAATAACTTCTAATTCAAAAGACATTTTATAATGAAAAATATTTTGGTACTAAGTAATAGTTACTAACAGTAATCTTATATATAAATTAGTTTTTTTCCTTTGAAATCTTTTCAAGTCTCAAATCAGCAGAAGCAGAAGCTTATGGTTAGAAATTCCACATTCCAAATTTTTAACCAGATGTAAGGTTAAAAAAAATAGCTAAAGAAAACAACAATATCAAACAAGTAAGCAAAACACAACACATAAACTTGGAGATGGTCAAATTATTCATCTCTGTATAAGGAGACTCCTACTCATCTCGGAATGGTTTGCTTTTACATCAATAAATACAGACCTAAACAAAAACTTCTTAAGCTTGCCCTGAAATAGCTCTTCGCTTTCATTATTATGATTGGATTATCTTTTGTATTATATGTGCAGGTTAAAGAAAAGAGGGCATTTCATTCACTATATTTAGCAAGAAAACAATTGTTTATAAGGATATATATATTTATCCATACACACTCTTACATATTTACACATAGCTGATTTTTCCTTGATACTATTTTCTCACAATTTCTCTGCCCATGTTGCCCAGAAACAACCCTTATCACCACTTTCTAGTACTTAACATATGATAGTGTTCCGTTTATGTTTATCCATGTGTATAGGAAAAAAATGGCATTACCTTATTGCCTTTGTAGATATAACTTTAATACAGGAACATCTTAAATTATAAAATATTTATTATGGAACTTATTTTTCTTCTTTCTTTTCTGTGTCACATGTTAATAAAAACAAAAATATCCATATACCAAAAGGTATACAAAATGTATGCAATATGATAAAAATATGATAAATATGAAAACATAATGTGCCAATGGTATATCACAACATATCAATGGAAATTAAAATATTTGACACTTGAACACATTATTATTAAGTAGAATAAATGGGCTTTTGGTTGATGAACTACACTGAGAAGGAGTTTGGAAGAGACATGGTAAAAAAACAGTGTTTGGAATGGCACCTACGTCTTCAGGTTATGCAACTGATTAGTTATGCCATTTACAAGGTCATGAATAGATGAGAAAGTGTAGGTTAGGGAGAAGAAAGTTGTGCTTCTACTATAGGCAAAATTGGGTAATTGCTTGGCTCTCTGGAGCATTCTGTAACTAGAAAAAATAAATAAATTCTACCTGAGGTTCTCTAGAACCTGCTCCCTACTACGCATGCGTGAACATACACACACACGCACACACACACACCTCTCTCACACTTCACAAAATAAAAAGAAAACATATATTATATAGTAAAAAATAAAAGAAAGAAACAGGTAAATGCATATCAACAATTTTGAGTGTGCCCTTTAGAAAGATTAAATTCTCTCTCCAAGAGAATAAGCACTTTCTATTTTGGGGTAGACTAAAACTACCAGAATAAAGATAAAAATTACAGTGTTCATTTTAAAGGTTGTTTCTTGCCCCTGATCTCCTAGCATCTAAAATCATTAAATTCAGTGATGAATTTGTATTTATGGCTTTCAATAAAATATAATCAATATAAACATTTTATCTGTCAAATCAAATTTAAGTGACTTCTAATATACATATATGCCATGTCCTATAGTGGTTCACAAAAATGCCCATTCTGCTCTCATAAGAAGAAACCAGCTCAGTAAAGAGTAAATGTGTTTACTTTCCCCAAAAGTCAAAGTTACTTGGGAAAAAAAAAGTTTCCTAGTTAGCATTTCAATGGTTTCAGTTTGAAACAAAGCAGATCATAGCAACTTTCAGATTGAAAGCTTTAGGAATTACTAATTTATACAGAGACAGCTGAGACAGGTCTTTCATACCATTGTAATCTCAGTGGAGTTCATGAGTTACAGGGCTGTCACTTCTGCTTTCCTGGATTTTCAAAGTGCTACGCCAGGTTACAGGAAAACTGTCATGTGCAGGAGATACGTTATCTGAACCAGGGGAAAGAAAGAAGAAAATAATCTCTGCTGCTCTTACTCCTAAATTCTCCTTTTTGGCCGGTCATTTTTAATCTATCTAGCATTCAGCACCTGAAACCAATAAGAGATCAGTGAATTGAAATGGAATCAAATGTGATCAGATTGAGTCGACTTATCTGGAGTCATGGCCATGAAGCATGCAGAATTTTTGCTGCACACAATTTTATATGCTAAGCGGAATTTACATTTAGGGACACATTTGATAAGGCAGTATGGCCCTGGAGTAAGAGTGACCTGGTTTTGAGTCGTAGCTCCACCACTCTTGTGACCTTTGGCAAATAATTTAGACTCTCTGAGCCTTACTTTTCTCACAAGGTGTGAGATGGGGAAGAGAGTTAATTTTCCATTGACAGTATTCAGGTCTGAGGTTTTATTTCTAGACTCTTTGCTCATAAAAACTATTCCTCTTGCTAAATCTTTGGAGAAATTAGGGTACTGATTGAAACTTGGTTCCAAAATTGTTAAAGCAAAGTGACTATGGTAAAGGCTACGAAATGTGTCATTTTGAAAATGCGAAAGTTGTTTTTGAATATCACTTTAGAGCAGGTGATCACTGTCACTGTGTTATTTTTTTGCACAAGTGCTCCCAAGTTCAGAAACCAAGACCTAGAAAACTACAGAAAGAACGTGCAGACATTCATCTTAACCTAACAATGAATACAAATTTATAAAAGTGAATTGGACCAAGTTAGAAATATTCATAAATTCTAAATAAGCTTGAACTTTGGAAAATGTGCCAACAGTAGTTTACCGTGTTCTTACGGGATTGTCTGGTTGGGTTTCATTGTCAGAGCATGTGAAAGGTAAAATGGAAAACAGGACGCTGTGGAGGTAACTATGAGAGCAAATGAGGCAAGATTATGCTCCTAGCCCATGCTGTGAAGAATGAGGGTCTTCTCAAAGTGCACATTTGAGAGGGATGGTGGTAAAACTGGCTCCACATGGAGGAAGGACTATCAAATCATTTCAGAAGAGGAAGATTATGGCTCAAACCCAAGGGTTCCAAGATCAAATCTTTATCTAGTCCAAAATTTATCTGGGCTCTTGACCAGGCGAGGTGGCTCACACCTTTAATCCCAGCACTTTGGGAGGCCGAGGCGGGAGGCCCCTTGAGCTCAGGAGTTCCAGGTCACAGAAAGTTATGATTACCAACACTGCACTCCAGCCTGGGTGACAGAACAAGACCCTGCCTCTAAAAAATTAAATAAATAAAATTTATCTGGGCTCTAATGTAAGTCTATTATGTTTTCTTTAAGTCTTTAGGAAAAATGCCATTAAATGTTATAGCCGGATATAAGCTCTGTTATGGTTAGTATTCATCCTTGGGTCACAGATGGAAAAGAGGGTGGACCAATTTTTGACTTATTTTCTCTTCTCTATATCCTTCACGCCTACCTCAAGCAAGAGGTAACACCAGAGAGGTTGAAGGCCCCAGAATCACTTCTTATCAGCACATCAAAGGCAGCCACTACAAACAGGTATGCACGTCAAAGATGGCTCTCACCCATAGGAGCCAGGGAATGACAGAGTAAAACTCTGTGGCATGAACTCATGAGGGAGCAGATGTGACAGTATCAAATACTAAGAATGAGGGAGAGTCAAAATAAGGACCCTCAATCATACTGTGTATTCCCTTGTCTCTCTACATCTCATATGAATTTCACACCACAAATAATAGCATTATGCTCGCCAATATTCACAGAGTCTTGACCGTTATTCTAAGCAGCCTGTTTTCTGCCATTGTACCTGTATTTCTTCAAATGCAGAACGAGGGTGTTCAGGCAGAGTGGTCATGTTTCTTAGTATTCCTTTTTGGAATCATTTTGAGAATTCTACTAAAAGTAAAACAGGCACTGTTTAACAACACTGTTAATCAGATATTTCCTCCCAAATTTATAATTCAAGTATTCTGTAGAAAACTAATTGGCATTTTAATTTTAGAATTAAACAAAAAGATAATGTTTTCCACATGCCTGCACTGCAACTCATGTAGTACTCACAACACCCCCTCTGGAATGTCACATGAATATCTCAAATTTTCGGAAAACTTATCTTTTCCAGGTTTACATACTTCATTTATAGTAAGGCAGAATTTGAGTCAAGGTTTAAGAGACTGTGCCTTTCAATACTGTTTGTATGCAAAAAAGATCAATTTATTAGGTGATTCAGATATTCAAAGAAATTGTAGAAATTGCACTAATTATTTTTTTTCCATTCTCCATCACCAATAAAAATATAGACTATTTTCCTGTTGAATAATCTTCCCCAGTATAAATAAGCCTGGAATTGGAGGGACGCTCACCCCTCTTGGACCATAAACTGGCACCTGTTGATGCCATTTTTATTGTTTCATTTGTTACAACCAGAAAAATTAGCACAAGTCAGTCTGGAACTCAAAGAAAGATAACTACATAATAAATTATTTGAGAGATAAAAATTAAACCAAAAATGAGATACTATTATACACCCCATCAGAATGACTAAAATTTAAAAATTTAACAGTTGCAAATGTTGGCTAGCATAAGGAACATAAGGAACAAATTATGACTACCTCATAATGGGATTGAGGGAATGGAAAATTCCACCCCTTTGGAAAACAACGTTTCTGACACTCATTTAAAGTTGGCATACACTTACCCAATGTCCCACTGGTTCCACTTCTAAGTATTTACTCACGAGATATATGTCTGCACAAAGATGTATACACAATTGTTCATAGAACATTTATGCACAATATCAAAAAAATTGAAAACAACTCAAATTTCCATCAGCAAATGAATTTATGAAGTAAATTATGATGTAGGAATATTATTGAGCAATAAAAATAAACTACTTATACCAAACACAACATGATTCTTGAAAAACTTATGCTAAGTAGAACATTCCAGATATAAAAATGACCCTATCATAGATATCATTTATAGGAAATTCCAGAGGACAAAAAATTTATGGTGATAAAAAGCAAATTATTAGTTGCCTGGGCCTACAAAGATAGAGGAATTGACTTCAAAAGGGCCAGAAAAAACTTTCTGAAGTGATGAATATATTCTACATATTTTCTGTGATGGCAGTTACATGGTTGTATACATTTATGATGAATCATTAAAAAATATATTGAAAATACATACATTTGATTGTATATGAATTTTATCTAAAAAGTGCATGCAATTATCTGATTTTCAAAGAAATACCTGACATTTTCATCTGAAATTTTTGTACCATTTTTCAGCCATCATTTCTAACAAAAATATAATAATAAAAAAGTATGTCACTTTAATTTGGGGAAGGACTCATTTATAATTTGAAAACAATAACAAGAACAGCAATATTCTTAGGCATCACTAATTTGGAAAATTTGTAAACTTCTATGAAAATGACATCTGCAGTTTGCAAATGATTTGGTCTCTAATATATGTTGGAACTTGACATCAAAAAGCAAGGTGTTATTTTAACTTCAAGTTTGTTTGCTTTCCCTTAATTTGGCCTCATAGGTGTGTATAGCTACTGATACAAAAAACAATGATAATGAAAATCAATCACTTCAAAACTTGGACTTTCCCTCTGTAGAGAAAATAAATTAAAACCTCATATTTAGAAATTCTTAAATAGATAAACCTGAGTTTCTATTTTTATTGTTCACATTTTTCCATGTTTATATGTAATTTAACATATTTAAAATTCACATAACTCTTAATTCCTGGGTGCAAGATTTGCCATTGCCTCCCAGAAGTTATGTAACTAGAGCTTCATGGCTTAATAGGGAACAAATTTATAAAATACACATTACACATTGAAATAGCTGCCCATTTCCAAATTTATTAGTTTAACATTCCAAAATTAATTTTTTAACGTGTAATCAATTAAACCCACCTCCATAATGACTTGGTCACTTGTGTTTGCCACCAGACAAGCACAGTTTGTCCAATCTAACCATCCTCATTCTTCTGCAGCTTTGGCTTTCACTCAAATTGCTTCAAAGCTCAAATGTTAAAGAAATCTGGAAAAATAGTGTGACTTGATGGGAAACTATTCTGATGAGATATCATAAATATCCAGTTTGCCTTTTTATTATTTTCCTATAGTTCATTACCAGAAACATTTGCAAGAATATAGAAAAATTGGCTTAGAAAAATCATTTGTTCTTGCTGCTGCTTCACTAACTGCTTTTATGAATAGTGATGTCATAATTGGTAGCTTGGGGGAGGATTTATAATATCCCAGCTGGATATTACCACTTCTGTAGAGTTAAAAAACGAAAAGCAAAAAATAATGCAAATGACTAATTTACCACATGCACACTCACACACACACACACACACACACACACATACACACATACTGATTTGGGAGAGAAGAAAGCTAGGAGGTGGAAACCCAAAATTTTCATAAAACTGTTGTTTCTCATTTAGCAAAATTTTTGTTTAAAGACATATTAGCATTATTACTATAGGAGTATAGATTTGTAGTATACTGTGCTCTTAAGTATACTTGAAGATATTGAAGTATTTCTTACTTGATTAATGATGTACTACATCCTCTTTATAAACCACTCTAAGACTTGAATACAGAGTATTTTAAAAAAGAGATATCTTTGTGAGAAAACATACACCTTTTTTTTCAGTTTAGATACTTTCTTAATGGATTGATATTTTGGAAATTGAAGAAATTATTTAAGCCAATAGCTAAAAACAGCATTTCCTTTTTAGTATAGAATATTTTATAGAGTTATAAATGCTGTCTGGATCATTATCTTAAAAGAACATGAATTTAACCAGAAACTTAAATCTATGATTGTTATCCATGATATTGTTACCATGAATAAGGGAGAAACTTTTCTGGTTCAACAGCATGAAATTAGTAATTCATACATGCATGCAATGGGCATTAATTGGATGTAAGCTTATTAAATATAAAATATTTATATATCACCATTATCCATATGTGTCTTTAGTTCTCACTCTTTGAATATGATGATGACAAGAATTACCTTATAGACTGAAAAATGGCAGACACTTTTATTGTCTCGTCCATTGCTCCATTTGCATTGCCTAGTGTGTGGCCTAGCTATAGTAAGTAATCAATCAACATTTTGTGGATGAAAAAATGGATACAACATAAGCTGTATGATTGTATACATTCAAAATCTTAGCTCATGATTCTTCCATGAAGAGTTTTATTTTAAATTATGCATATTTTATGATAATTATTTTACATTCAGAAAGATATTTCAGTTCAGTAAATTTTATGTCAACACAATTAATCCTTGTATATAACAAATGGGATTTTCCTCCATAAACAAATTGGACAAAGCGGGGAAAAACAGAAAAAGAAATGTTTAAAACCAATATGCATTGTTTAAAGAATTCTAATAAGATGACTATCTGTGCCTCCAGGATCTCGCCTAAAAACCACAAGTATGTCTCATTCATTTGCTTCTTCTTGCTTACTCTACCTCTAGGGAACCAGTTTCCTATATTTTGTGTTAATTATTCCTTTGAATCTCATTATGGCTACGTCACTTATAGTGTATCCCTAAATAATATATTGTTACACTTTGCATGTTTTATTCTTTATCAGAATGGAAACATATTGGATTTTTTGATAAGATTTATCCATATTAATGCAATGTCTGTTATTGTAGTTCATTCATTATTGCTGCTATATAAAATCCCCTTGTATAACTTTAATAATTTTTGCCCATTCTGCTTTGACAAATCTTTGCTTTGTTCCCAAGATTTTTTCTATTATAAATTATATCATAATTTTTCCAATGAATACAGTACTGAAACACTGGTGCAAGAATTTATGAAATACACATTCTCAAGAGTAGGACTGCTGGCTCACTTGATATTTGTATCTACACAACTATTTTCTGAAGTGTTATAATCAATTTATATGACCCCAGTGAATGATCATATTTCTGATTTACATCATGGTCAATTCACGGTATATCGGACTTCTACATTTTTTAAATTCTATGTGTCAAATGGAATCTCATTGGGGTTTTAATATGTATCCCCAATAATCTGTTTTGTCTTTTAATTCCTACCAGAGTTTATTATTTTTTCTGGATACTAAACATTTTGGGTCCTTATATTATACAAATATCCCAGTTAATATTTTGCCCTACCATGTTTCTTATATCCTTTTGATGAATAGAAATTCTTAATCTTAATGTAATGAAATTTACTGATCTTTCATTGCAGACAGATATTTAATTTTATGTTTTATAATTTTATGGTTATACTTTCTACATTTAAGCCTTAAAGCAATATGCAATTGACTTTTGTATGTGATGTGAAGTAGGAATTCAGTTTTATTTCTTTTCATGTGAATAATGAAATGTCTCAGAACCACTAAATTGTCCTTTGTTACCCTGCTAACATTCAGTGTTAACTCTGGCAGCTCTCCATATTTATATGTATTGTTTCTGGATTCTCTCTCCTATTACATTAATAAATGATCTCTGTAAATTTATAAAAACAATCTTACTGCGATAATATAAAAGGAAATTTTAAAGAAGAAAAGATTCTCACTAATGTAGCAAAACTTTAACTGCATATAGAAAAAATCTAAATAAACTTAGTATTTCTTTAATGAAGTTATTTATTTTTTATTTGTAATACGTGCACATGTATATATACACACATACAAATATGCCTTTCAATGTGAACCTTTTATATATTTGCTATGCAATTTGCTTTCATCACTTGAAAATGGAATGCTTATACACTGTTGGTAGGAATGCAAACTAGTACAACCTCTATGGAAAACAGAATGGAGATTCCTCAAAGAACTAAAAGTAGACCTACCATTCAATCCAGCAATCCCACTATTGGGTATCTACCCAAAGGAAAAGAAGTCATTTTACAAAAAAGACCCTGCACCTGAAAGTTTTTCATGGCACAATTTGCAATTGCAAAGGTGTGGAATCAACCTAAGTGCCCATCAACTGAGGAGAGGATAAAGAAAATGTGCTGTATAAATGTATATACACACACACACCATGGAGTACTACTCAGCCACAAAAAGGAATGAAATGATGTCTTTTGCAGTGGCTTGGATGGGCCTGGAGACTATTATCGTCAGTAACTCGGGAATGGAAAAACAAATATCATATGTCCTCACTTATAAGTGGGAGCTAAACGAGGTATATATTTGGTCATAAAGCAGTGTAATGGACATTGAAAAACTAGAAGGGGAGAAGTTGGGAAGGGGGGTGAGGGATAAAAATCTGCCTAGTGGGGATAATGTACACTATTTTGGTGACTAGTACACTGAAAACCTTGACTTCAGCATTATACAATTCATCCATGTAACATGAAACACTTGTACCCCTTAAATCTATTGAAATTAGACAAAAATGAAAATATACCTTGAAAAACTTTCCATTTTAAAACATCTAAGTTTTTGCATTTTTATGAACAGCTGTACAGCTTTTCATAGTATGTATTTTTCATAATTTATTCAATAATTCACTTGTTCATGGACTTTTTACTATTTTTCCTTAGAGATCTCTATAACTATGACACAATGAGCATCTTTGTACATACCTCTTTGTGCATAAATTAATGTTTATGGAGGATAGATTCCTAGAAACAGAATTGCCACATCAAAAGGCATATACATTTTTTAAGTTCTGATAGAGAATTTTAAGTTGACTTCTAAAAGTATTTTACAAATTCACAGTCAGTCACAAATTATATTAAATAATCTTCTGACTAACCTTCATTTTTGTCAAATTGGATAAAATGGATTTTTTCATTTGGGGTCAATTTTTATATTTATTTCTGATGTTCTGTATATATTGTAGATATTCATCAGTTTTTTACTACAGGTTGAACATGCCTAATCCAAAAATTTGAAATCTGAAATCTGCACAAAATTATTTATAATATTGTATAAAATTACCTTCAGTCTATGTGTATAAGGTATATATGAAACATAAATAAATTTCATGTTTAGACTTGGGTTCCATCCCCAAGATATCTCATTATGAACTATATGCAAATTTTCCAAAATCTGAAAAAATCTGAAATCCAGAACACTCTTGGTTCCAGGCATTTTAGATAAGGGATACTCAAACCTGTACACAATTTGCAAATATGTTCCTCTAAACTGCCACTTTGTCTAATCTTTGTTTACATTTTTGTGGTCAATTCCACTGCTGATATTAGGTATGTGTGTCAGTAAGACAATACCACTGTGGTCAACAGGAGACGAGAGACGGCAAATAAATAATGATGGTGTAATAGGTTCAAGCAAAAAGAAACAGCATATTTTACTTTTTCTGGGAACAGTCTCAGAAGTCCTCCCTAGGGAACTGAATATTACTTTTAATTACTTGATTTTTTTAAATATCAAAAGAACAGTAGAAAATGGAGACGTGTTCCAGGTAGGGAAACAATATATCCAAAGTCTCTAGATAAGATAGAATTTATGATTTTGGAGAATCAAATAACTTTCGAATGGCTTCTAGAGAGAGTACAAAGGGGGAGTGTTGAGAAACTGGACAGATCATCAATGGAGATAATCGTGTGGTGAATGTAGTCAGAGATATGGGAAGCCATCAGAGCATACATGCAGGTGAAGCCATCAGATACGATTTTGTTAAAGATCCCTCTGGCAGCAGAGTGAAGAGGAGATTGACGGGAAGCAAAATTGAATGCAAACAGGTCAATTGCACAGTTATTTTAATAGTATAGTCAGTGATAGTTGGGACGGCGAGAAGCAGATATATTATAGAGATAGGAGGTATAATTAATGTTAATTAATATAGGAAGTGTGACAGAACTGTGAATTCATAAAATTCCTATTTTATTGATAGGGAAAATTCATGTAATTTATTGAACTAAAGAACAATGACAGAGGTGTAGGTTTGAAGGAAATGAAGGTTTTGAAGACAACAGTAGGGTTAATTGCTGCCAAGCAGTTCAGGGACGCTAAGGGCAGAAAATGGTTCATCAGATTCATCTAAAAAGACATTTCTAGTGAAACTGACGAGAGCAATTGGAATAAAGTGTTTTCAGTTCCAGGGGTGCTACCTTTCTTGGGTTTTATCATCAAAAGACTCAAGGTTTCTGTAACTGTTAATATAGATCTGACTTCCAGAAATATCAGATTCTTTCCTTCTGGAAGATGTAGCTACAGAAATGACTTTAGTTCCTCCTGATTTTTTCTGAGTTATTGTTGTTCTACTCTAAAATCTGTGATTTGTTTGTCAACAATCAAAAATAGTTATATAGGTAGAAAAATGTGTGTTCCTCACCATAAGGACAGGCATCTACCTTTACCAATTGGTTGTCAGTAGTATAAGGCCAAAGACCCAACTTATCTCAGGCTATCCAAGATAAAATGACTTTAAACCTCTATACCATTCTCCTAGGCTTCAGTTATCATGGGACACTTTTAATAATGGGCACCCTATTGAGCATGGAGCTCTAGTCACACAACTTTTGGGAGGGCGGGAAGCAATGACCAATCTTGGGCCTAGGATTTTTTAAGTAATATATACATTTTAGATATATTAAATGATACATAGTACCTGGAAAAAACATGAACAACAAAATTAGAAACCCAGATTCACCTATTCAAAAAATTTCAAAATAAGAGGTTTCAATTTCTTATTTCTAAGGAAAGAGTTCAAGGTGTGAAGTGATTGATTGTCATGTACATACTGTAGATTATATTTTCACACAAGTTTCCAAATTTCCCAAATTAGAGGTGCCTTGGAATCCCCCTCCAGAGCCCCCAAATTATAAAGAGATCCTTCTTAAAATTGAATTGACATGCTTGGTTTTTTCATTATTTCTGTGTCAGAGATTATGACTGATGAACAGTACAAAAAATGTAGGCAAAAATGCCAGCTATTTATTCGCAACTTATACAATTACATAACTTACAATAATGTTTTAGAGAATGCCTGTGGTTTAGTAAAATTAATTGGATAAAATCACTAGCATCAATAATCAGCTAGATTGCTGTCTTTTAAGGCCTGCTCCCTATATAAGGAGCTCAGCTACTCCAAAATTTCTAAGATTTTAACTCCCCCCAATGAGTTCCTGAAATATCTCCAAACATTTAGAAGGGAAAAGAAGAAGCTGTCGTATAGTCCAACACACATTAAATCACGGGAGCTAATTGCTTCCTTGACCCATAAACCAATGCAAAATTTTTGCTACTTTGTTGGCATTCTTTTATGTCAGAAAACTATCTTATGTGTCCAAGCACTAGCAGAATACTCTCTGGGGAAAGATGGGCTCAGTAATATTAGAAGAAATGTTAATATATGCTCAAATATCTTGGTTTCACACCAAGTATTGGATTAATGGTGCAGAAACTTCCTTCCCCGTCTCCTTGTGCTATAAAGTCTCGCCTTACCTGTTTTTTCTCTCATTTTTGGAAATCTGTCATTAATAGAGACATCATTACACATTGTACTGAAGCACTCAAAATGATACATAGTGACAGGTGACTTTTTTAAATTCCCAAACCACTGGGTGCTTCTCTATTGGTTTTTATTCAACTTTCTAGTAAAACCGATGCTGTCTACCACTCCTACCTTTTGGCTTGTATGAAATCACTCTCTCCTGATGTTTTTTGCACTCACTGGTTACTTCTCTACTTCCTTTGTTAGTTCTTCCATGCTGTTCTTTCTCACGGTGTGAAGTTTCTCCTGGGAACAATCCTTGTCTCTTATATGTTTTTGTTTTAAATGATGCTTTTAAATGTTGTACATCCACATGAATTGAAATACCATCAACTTGCTAATGACTCCCACAATTTTCTCTCTACCAGAAATGACTTATCTGAACTCTAGACTCATATATCCAACCACTTCCTCTGCATCTCCAACGGATTATGTCATAGATACCTCACATTTATATTGTCCAACTAAAACTTTTGATTTTTTTTCCTAAACCCATACCTCAATCCCTACTATCTCTGCAATTGGATCTACCATCCACCAAATATCTCAAACCAGCAATAGAAGAAGTGTCCCTGATTTTTTCCTTTCCTTTACTCTCCATATAACAACTGTTCTGTAAAATTCATTCTTTTTATCTTCAAAATGTATATTCAATGTTCTTTCTTTACTTCATTTCCACTGCCAGCTAGTTCATAAAGAAGTCTATCATTGCTAGTTCATAAAGAAGTCTATCATTTTGTGCCTTGGTTAGTGCAATCGGCTTGTCCTCATTCACTTCCCTGTTTTTACTTGGACCCCATTCAAACCATCCTCCACACAGCAATGGAAGTATAACCCTCCATTTCAGAATTGCTTCTGTGAGAAGAAGCCAACAGGAAAGCAAAATTACTTATTTCTATTCTTAAAATTGCTTGTATCCTTTGCACTCCATTGCTAAATTAATAGTTAACAAAAGGAAAACAACCTTCAGCTGTATCTGTACCTTCATTCTCACCAATATATTTGTGGGAAAACACTTGAATAACACATAGATATATATATATACCCAGCATGTTGATTCATTTATTCATACACTCATTCATTCATTTATTCTGCAAATATTTGGGGGGGTTCTTTTTTATTTCAGAATATTACAGGGGTACAAATATTTTGGTTACATAAATTGCTTTTGCACCATTTGAGTCAAGGTTATAAGGATAGGACAAGGTGCAATAGTTCACCATTGTTTAATGGCTGAGTAGTACTCCATGGTATACATATACCACATTTTATTAATCCACTCAGGGATTGATGGGCATTTGGGTTGTTTCCACATCTTTGCAATTGTGAATTGTACTGCTATAAACATCTGAGTGCAGATGTCTTTTTTATAGATTGTCTTTTTTTCCTTTGGGTAGATGCCCAGTAGTGGGATTGCTGGATCAAATGGTAGTTCTACTTTTAGTTCTTTGAGGTATCTCCATACTACTGTCCATAGAGGTTGTACTAGTTTGCAGTCCCACCAGCAGTGTATGAGTGTTCCTATCTCCCCACATCCATGCCAACATTTGTTGTTTTGGGACTTTTTGATAAAAGCCATTTTCACAGGAGTTAAGTGATATCTCACTGTGATTTTGATTTGAATTTCCCTGATAATTAGAGATGTTGAGCATTTTTTCATATGTTTGTTGGCCATTAGTCTATCTTCTTTTGAAAAGTTTTTGTTCATGTCTTTTGCCCACTTTTTAATGGGGTTATTCAATTTTTTCTTGCTGATTTGCTTGAGTTTTTATAGATGCTAGTTTTCAGCCCTTTATCATATGAATAGCATGCAAATATTTTCTCCCATTCTGTAGGTTGTCTATTTGCTCTAATGATCATTTCCTTGGCTGTGCAGAAGCTTTTTAATTTGATCAGATCCCTTTTATTTACTTTTATTGTTGCCGTGATTGCTTTTGGGGTCTTCTTCATAAATTCTTTGCCTAGACCAATGTTTATAAGAGTTTTTCCAACATTTTCTTCTAGAATTCTCATGGTTTCCTGCCTTAGGTTTAAGTCTGTTATCCATCATGAGCTGATTTTTGTGAGTGGTGAGAGGTGCGGATCCTGTTTCAATCTTCTACACATGGCCATCCAATTTTCCCAGCACCATTTATCGAATAGGGATTCTTTTTCCCAGTGTATGTTTTTGTGTTCTTTGTCAAAGATCAGAGAGCTATATGAGGATGGTTTTATATCTCATTCTCTGTTCTGATCCATTGGTCTAATGTCTCTGTTCTTTTGCAAGTATCGTGCTGTTTTGGGTTACTATAGCCTTGTAGTATAGCTTGAAGTCTGGTAAATTGATGTCTCCCAATTTGTTCTTTTTGCTTAAGATTGCTTTGGCTATACAGGGTCTTCTCTGGTTCCATAAGAAGCATAGGATTATATTTTCTAGATCTGCAAAAATTGATGTTGTTATTTTAATAGGGATTGCATTGAATCTATAGACCACTTTGGGTAGTATAACCATTTTGACAATGTTGATTCTGCCTATCCATGAGCATGGTATGTTTTTCTCTCTGTTTATATCCTCTACTATTTCTTTCTGCAGTGTTTCATAGTTCTCCCTGTAGAGGTCTTTCACCTCCCTAGTTAAATATATTCCTGGGTATTTTATTTTCTTTGTTGCTATTGTGAAAGATATTGAGCCTTTGATTTAGTTCTTAGTTTGACTGTTGTCGGCATATATGAATGCCACTGATTTGTGTACATTGATTTTGTAACCTGAGACTTTGCTAAATTTATGTATCAATGCCAGTAGTCTCTTGGCAGAATCTTTGGGGTTTTCTAGATATAAGATCATATTGTCAGCAAAGAATGACAGTTTGACCTCGTCTGCTCCTCTTTGGATATACTTGATTTTCTTCTCTTGTCTGATTGCTCTGGCTAGGACTTCCAGCACTATGTTGAATAGAAGTGGTGATAGTGAGCAACCTTGTCTGGTTCCTGCAAATATTTTTAATCTTTGAATGTGCCAGGCATGTATCTGGCTGCTGAGACTGGAGTAGCACCCAAAACAGACAATGTCTGAATCATGAAATCACACCTATTCTGGCATATCCAGCGTGAGATATATAGTTATAATTTGGCTACTGGAAAAAAATAGTGAAAGATAAAAAGCTGTCTAATATAACTAAACAAAATAATTTTTAAAAATCAGATAACTGAAACGCAAAGCAACTATAGGCTAGACATCCAACTATTGTTCATTACAAAGCTTGATTACTGCTTTATATCTGAGCACTGATGAGTAGTTGAGAGAATATGTAAAAGATTGTATTTTATGTAATCTTTATATAAAGCTTATGTAAATTTTTCATTTGGTATAAAAAAAATAGGTGTTTTCTGTCCTTCCTAAACTCAACCATAATTGTACTAAGGAATAGAGAAAGTGTGTATATGTGAATCAGGTATTTAATTAGTACTTTGTTGTTGGCAAGATAAAAAGGAAAATAATTTTAATTATGGTAGCCTAACAGGGTATTAAGGATTGATATCATTTGTACTTCCAAAGGAAGTGTATTGTAATTTATTCTAAATTAATATGACATTGTTAATAAGTGTTATCCCCCAAAAATAAACTACGTCATTTCCCTTTTGAAGTTAGTTACAAAATTCTAGTATTTCTAAAGTTCCAGCTTTCCACTGGAGCCAGACATCATCTTAATAATTTCTTACCTATAGAGTTATAAATGCCATTTTCTTAAACTATTAGTACTTATTTTATTTAAATCACATCCTGGATTAACTACAGTTTCAATGTAGAACAAAACAGGTACTAAAAAATATTAACTCTGAGATGAAAATGTACACAGGCATTTATAACACACATGTGTGCAACATGCTTTAACTCACAAGTAGTTTGTGTTCAATGTCAAGAGTCAAGTGTGCATTGTGTAAAATGAACACTTTTAATTTCATAGAGATAATATGAACTTGATAAATCATCTTCCTACATATTAGTTTGATGTTTAGATAAAATACTACCAAAATGAATTGATAAATAATGCAATTTAAACATTTGTTTTTGGAATACATTTAGGACAATAAAATATCCATTAAAAGAAGATGAATTACACAAGCCTTTAAAAAGAAGACATCTGCTTTTGTTTTGTTTGTTTTCTGTCTCCTCTGGTGATACGAAGGAAGATAGTGTGGTGAAGTCTCTAAAACTTACTTGCTCTATTTTTCTTCCAGTAAGTCGACAATTCTGTAGATAAAATGTTCTTAGTGGGCTCTTTGGCAAACACTCTATTTATTCATTTCTGTCAAATTCATTGACTCCTTATTTGTTTGCAGATGTCCCTCAACCCATGGTGACAAACAATAGACCAAAACACATTCTAGTTCTGGGATTCTCAAACTTTAGCAAAAATGAGAATGCCCTGGAGAGATTGTGAAATGCTGATTGCCGGGCCCCCACCCCTGGAGTTGTGATGCAGGAAGTTTGGGGGAGGCAGGGCTGAAACTGTGATTTTCTAATGGGGACACACTCTCTTAAATAAAAGGCCAAAATGAGAGGAATGTATCTTCAGAACAAGTTGTTAACCTGAGACAGCAAAAGCTTCATTTTCTTGAGTAATTCATTGCCTCATTTCCTACATATGAAAGTGACCCAAACAGATAAATTTGCTTATAGGGAGTATGATTTTTCTCATTCCTTTTTATCAGTAATGAATAGTATATTATTCAATGTAAAATACATCAGATATGTCTGATTTGTGAATGAACTCTGATGCATTAATACAGCAAGAAACCCAGAAAACATAATTGAAATTTTAGATTAGTGGCTTATTATTATAAATTTCTTTGCCTTTTGCAACTCATTGCAGATTTAATATTTTAATTATGGTGACAAAGTGATTATATAAATTTTCTGCCAAATTCTGGCATGGTCTACATTATTTGGATGGTTTTATAAGCCCGATAGATTATTTTTTTCCTTTGTATTACAAAATTGGTACATAGCTGATAGTTCCATCAAACAAGAAAAAAATTCAAAAATGAGGGGAAAAAAAGAAAATAAAAATATGCTTACTATCTCTGTGAAATTGAACTTTAGTCAAATTTATGTAAAGTATTGAATAAATGATCAAACTACTTTTGTTTAAACACATAAGCCTTTAAATACGTACATTCAGTGTGGGTTAAAATTAACCTTGTTACTCAATAATGATGATTTTTCTGTAATCTTTAGGGTCTACTTGGCATTTATTAGGAATTCTACAAAATATTTATAATATACAGACATCTCACCAGACCAGTTCTAAACTAAATAGAGAAAACATCATAATCTTCAGATGCAAAATAATTTTTTGGTTACTCTGCTTTTTAAAAAGTGTCACACTTCAACTATTTGCTCTTAAGGGAATATGAAAAAAATCTTTTTATGTTCTTTTGTTAATAAATAGTACTCATAAAATTATGCATGAAAGATAAAGATCCTATACCAGCATAATGGGTTTAGAGCCATTTGATTTCCTACTGAGTACAACTTACACTTTCATTTTCTTAATGGCGTTAAGAAACATGAAATATTTGGAAAATAAAGTTGAAGAAACCAGTTGAATATTTGTAATTTGAGAAAAAAATATAGACCAAACCAATAAACAAATAAAGGAGTAATAGAAGCGTCTAGTAAAATTTTTAAAAAAGGATGAGCGTACATATCTTAATCCTTCTTAAATCCATTTTATATTCCTGTACTACTGGAAGTTACTTCAATTCCCTTTTTACTTGTGACTCCTTATCTACAGTAGCACTTCCCATTAGTAATAAAATGCAAACTATATATATTTTCTAGTATGTCAATGGAAGAGAGCCCAAACTGTAAAATAATGTAAAGAGGTTTATTCTGAGCCAAATATGTGCAAACATGGCCCAGAAAGCCACAGCCCAAGAAGGCTTAAGCAAGTAGTCTTGCCATGGTTGTGTTATAGTTTGGTTTTATATATTTCAGGGAGACAGAAATTACAGGTAAAGTCATAAATCAATACATGGAAGGCATACATTGATTTGGCCCAAAAAGGCAGGACATCTCAAAGCGGGCTATTACTGGTTATAGGTTGGTTTAAAGATTCTTTGATTTGTAATTGGTTAAAGAAATGAAGCTTTGTCTAAAGGCTTGGAGTGTTTCAAGATAAGGAAGTCTGCTAATCGGAGACAAGCCACCGGACATATACTGGAGACTCAAGTGATCTGTTAAGTACATTGATGACCTGCAGGTGTGATTTGACCTTTGTCATGCATGGCCTTAGGCTTGTTGATGATTTTGTATCTTATTGTTACAAGGAATAACTCCAAATGAGACAGGGCATAATTAGGCACGTCTGACCTGCCTTCTCTTCAGTGCTGGTAACTCAGCTTTGAGGATTTTTTTTTTGTGGGGGTCCCCTTGGTCAAGGGGGGATCCACTCAGTTGCCTGGTGGGGCTTAAGATTTTATTTTAGTTCACAAATAGAAGAAAGAAGATAGAGTAAAATTAATTGTAATAATACAGAATTTAGCTCAATATATTCAAAATATAGTTTGAATATAAAATCAATATAAAGTTTTATTAATGAAGTATTTTATAATTTTTGTTTCATGTCTTCTAAGCCATGGTCTATTTTATATTTATAGCACACTCAGTTTCAACAAGTCACATCTCAAGTGCTCAAGAGTCACATTTGGCTAGTAGCTGCCATAATAAACAATGCATTTCTTAAATTGTAGTAGGAGTCCATTACAAAGACATCCTACATACAAGATATTATGTATTTCTTTTTAGTTTCATATTTTGTGTGAAACTTGCCCTCAAATAAATAACAGTTTATATACTGTACAGAATTTGTTATATTTCTCAAATCCAACTTCCCATTCACATATTTTTGTCTTTAACACATATGTTTTTTAAAAGGGTCTTTAAAATAAAATTTGTTCACTTAGATATATTTATTTATTTATTTCATGTAATATGTACTGTAGAATTTGCTAAGTTTTTGAGGAGGTTAAGAGCTAGTGCATTTGAGTGTGTGTTTGCATATAAAAATAAGCATTCATGGTTATAAAATATAAATTATATAATAATGATGACTTTTATGAGCTGTAGAAATATGAATCGAGGAAGGCATCAGGAAAAGCTAAAAACGAGGCAACATTTCAGATAGACCTTGAAAGACTGATTAAGCATATCTAGGCAAAATAGTGAAAAGTTCATTATAGGTAGCACAGAGTAAAAAATTTAGCAATACTGTTATACATTTACCAGAGGCTCTTCTACATGATTTTATCTCAGTCCTCAGAAAAACTCTCCTAGGTGAAGTATGATTGTTATCTTTATGTTTTAAACAGGGAACTGAGGGTGATACCCACAGGGCACACAGCTGGTAGACTGAGCCAGGCGAGAATTAGCCAGATGTACTCCAGAGATCACAGGTCCTTGCACTACTGTGGGACTGTTGGGATGGCTCTCATGAATGAAAAATGGCTTGTGTGGACATGCTAACATGCTGTATTATCATCCCATCCTTGGAAGTGAATCTGAAGCCAGCTGTGTCCTTTTGCAGTCAGATGAGTTGATTGCCAGTCAAGAAAAGAAGACCTGCAGAATGAAAGTTGCAGTTGCCTCCTGGAAGAGAACTATACATTTGTTTGTAAGCAGCCTATAGGTAACAAAGCCATTACAGTGAAAGCATCCTACCTGCAGGGTAGGTATAGGTTGAAAAGGGAAGAGGATACCACCCCAAAAAGGTAAGAAAATGGAGAAGACTCCTTGGGGAAGTTAAACTTATGATAATCATAAACAGAACTGATGTCAGAAATGTAGAATAGAATCACAGAAGTTAAGAGTTTGGAAAGCTGGACAGATTTTGTGGAAATGTTATTGTTATCAAAACTGCAAAGGGGTTTCGGCCTAAGTCTAGCTGCTCATTGCACAAAGATCCAATTATTGAGACAATGTGGATTTTTTTAAATGTGAAAGATGTCTTTTTGGGAGAATGGGAAAACCTTCCTTAAATTGTCTCTCCAACTAAAGGCGATCAAGGGCTTTTTAGGAGGTACCATGTGCCTTGGGGCAGGTCTAGGGCGATGGTGAGTCTTGGCATCACCCTAGCATCACCCAGGAAGTCTGCCCTGGTGCCTTCAGAATATCAACTCCTTTGTCTTGCAGAAAAATCCACCATTTCTGGGAAACAACTCAAAAGGTTAAGTAGTTAGTTAAGGGAGAGGATTATAAAAAACATATAGGGGTCATTGAAATTTGTTCATGAAGCCAGTTACACTGTTACAGAAATGCTATTTATTTTTGAGTGTGAAGTGCTAGGTGAGATCATCTTCTGAGAATGATAAGAGCGGTGGCAGAGGGAGAGATTTGATAATAATATAGAAGTTTCAAATAGCATCTTGCGATTATAGGATAACATGTTAACTAAGAAAGCATCAAGAATTTCTAGTCAATGCTAAGATACAATCTAGAGTTGTCTGACTTTTCTCTTCAGGTTTGTCTTGCCAGATACCTATGTCCTTGGAACAGTGAGGCAAGGAAGATGATAATAATATAAACTATTAATATTAATCACAGAATCTATCTGTTAGGTAGACAGGTAGGGACCTCCGGCCCCTCCTGGGGGACAAGACAGGTGGGTGACTGTCATTCCTAGGGGAGGAAGAAATATCCTATGAATCTGCCAATCAGAACTTAGTGCACCAACTGCAAAAGAATGCAGAGGACTCTCTAGCCCACGGGCCAAGCAGCATAGATACAATAGAGTCTGGAACGTGACCTAGAACAACTGGCTTTCAGAGAGGCTCACGGGAGTTCCACATGTGTAGTAAGACCCAGGTCATATAATTCCCAACTGTCCATCAAAGTAGTTCCATGTTGACGTCTGAACCACGGGAGGTCCCTATCCAGACACTATAAAACAAGACCCAGAAGATAACCAAGGTCTCTTTTGCTACAACAAGGGGTCTGGTCGTCATCTGCAGTGTATCTATCTTGCTCTGTAAACCTATGTCTTGCTCTTGCTCCATAATCCTATCTTGCCCCCCCTCAATAAATTTTACCTCGTGCTTGCCTTACTTGGGTGTGTCTGGTCATTCTTCAGCCAAGGGCACACCAAGAACTGAGAACACAGAAGGAGATTGCCAAAGCCGACATACCTTTTATAGGAAAAAATTGAAGTTAAGAGGGGATTGATGGAGAAAAAATGCACTATTGGTCTTGATGAGCGCAAAAGCCTGTTGGACGCATTTGATGAGCAAAACACCACTTTGGCCTTCCTTTGCAAGCAATATTAGTGGAGAATGTCTGGGGAGACAAAAAAAAATAGGAAAAGAAAAACCTTAAGTTCCCAATATGGAGAGAGCTCACATTAAAAAAATAACAAAATGAGAGTTTTTACAAGTTCAAACAGAAAATTATCTGGAATTAACTTTTTCCAACACTATTACAAAGATGTTTTCTTTCAAATTATCTGTCTATGGTTAGCAGAAAATGGTTTTGACTTTGGGCATACAGGAACTCCTTGGTGGATATGGATTTCAAAGTTTTTGGTTGTTCAAAGAAGTTGCCTGATTTCATTAGCGAAACCTTGCATGTTCAAAAGATCAATGATTTTTGTCCTTCACTACTACTCATTCCATTTGCTTAGTAAAATATGATATAAAATTAATAGCTCAAAACTTTTCTCAAATGGTATGTATGAAATTTAGCAGCACTTCATTTCCAGTCACTGGTCAAGCTGATGTGGTTTCCTGAGTTTAATGGACTGTGGCCCTTATCTGTATAGTCCTGACATTAATTGCAATAGCAATTTGTATAAATCCACACAAAGGAGGAGTTTCTCAAATATGTTCAGTAGTTTCATTTCTACTATATAAAATAAAGTGCCCATTTTACATAGGGCAAATTTACATTCAAAAGTAATTGCAGAGCCACTCACATAGGAATACACTCAATTTCTCTCTCAAAAAAAATTTTCAAGAGATGAAATGTCATTTGAAGACTGAAATGGAAAAAATCAACCCTTGTGAACACATTTTATAATCTAACATTCTTTTTTTTTTTAGCTTTCAGACAAGAATCCATACATTCAAACATCTATTTCCACATGCATGGGTGAAATCTAATTACATTAGATCGTAATTGAATGTGGATGTAGATACAGAGAGTGAGAATATTTTTGTGGCCCTCCATATGCTCTAGGATACTTTTGAACCTAAGGGTCATTCTTTAAAAGGGCAAACATTGAGAAAAAGCTCATATAAATATAGATGATCTGAATTTTTGATGCAGCAGATTTGATATCCTATCCTCATTTTGGTAATGCTTGCATTGCTATTTCATATTTTGAATCATTTGTTATTCAGATATTACTGAAGGGGGAGGGGAGTCATGGAAAATAAGGATATAGAGGGGAAAAATCAGGACACACGTAAATTATTCACATGGGACATAAAGTCATCTACATGAAATTTTGAGCACATGATCCCTTTAATTATAGAAAAACAGGTTGTTCCTAAGTGTGTGTGTGTGTCTCAGGTTAGATTTTCCAAGAAGACCCCGAGGTGAAGAATTGATGACCAGTGGTTCAGTTAGTAGGTGATCCCAGAAAAGAAAAGGCATAAATAAAGAGAGCCTTAGCAAGCCAGTTACCACACTGAGTCACTGGAACTCAACCAAACTGGGAAATCTGGGAAACAGGAGAGCCCATGCCTTGAAGTGATCCTTACTGAATGATAAGGAAACTGGGGTTTTTATCCACCAGGTCTCCATCTTTCTTTAGTTGAGGGCCATTTCTAGAATTAAATCTCTGTCATTTGTAGTTTACCTTATGTGCAGGCCCAGCATGATCCCTCAGCCAGGGGAAAAAAAAGTCTTCAGTCTGCAGTTGCAGGTGTTTTCAGTGGAGCACTGAGCTACAAAGATGAATTCTGAGGGGCTGGGTGCTTAACACCTATAGCATCTGCTGCAGCCCACCCTTCCTACCGTGCAGGTCCATTCATGAACCACACTAAGTCCAATCTCTTCAGTTTAAATGTCTTCGTATCAGTGACTGGTCACAGTTCCTTTTAAAAGATGACTTGTAATAGGAAGGATGGAAGGTTCCAAGAATGTCATTGATAGTCATCATCTCCCTGTTTAGCAGCCATTCGAAGTTTCCTTCCCCAATACCAACACTTGTGTTCAAGTAGCCTGCTTGCCATCCATAACTTCCAACCCTGCCTTCAGGGTTACCCCGTTTAGGTGCAAAATACCCAAGCACTGAGCTGGCTGAAGACAGAGGCTGGATTACTCTCCCTTCCCAGGTCATTCCATCTGCATGGTTGTTCAGTTGCTCTACTGGGATGGATGTACTCTGGTGGACATTGATGGGAAAAACAAATATCCACACACTTTGTGTTTACTCCCTTGGTCCATCCACGTGCCTTTTCTCCTGTATTCTTTGTTTCCAATATTCCAGTCTTGCTTTTGTAGACCCTAATCTTAGGAAGGGCAATTTGCCACTGACCAAGAGTGTTGGGTATATCCTTGCTGCAAATCATTTTTCCTTTTACACCAAGTGGGTGACCATGTATCCATTTCCAATCTCTGCCCACTATAGGAGAATTTTCTCTTTACTTCTTTCTCTGAGAGGTGATGTGGGCCTTTTTGCAATGGCGACCCATTTTATGCTCACACCAACCTATCAAATTTATCCCTCTGTGTACAGGGTTTCCTTCTTTCTCGAGGACTAAGATGTCGGCTATGGAAGAAATGTCTGTGCAATGGGGTAGGTGACACCAGTTGCCACCTGTTTGTGTACACATGTGTGCCTTTCAAGCCTACTTGAACCAGTCCCAAATGTACTATTTCCATCATATGATGAATTGTTCCTGTGCCTACTCAATGCTATAAATCTGTAGATATGACCTTACTATGTTCAAGATGGGCAGCTCTAGTTGCATAGTCACTTTAAGGCCATGATCAGATACTGCTATATTTAATGCTGCCAAAGCCAGTAGCTGTTTTTGAATGGTGAACAGTCCCAGAACCCTAAGTCCACACTGTGGATCATCTACTGGGGCTTGCCAGAGAGTTCACACAGCAGCCTTATTTATCCTAGATATCTTAGGCACCATGGAATCTGCCAGTTCACATGATCCTAGCAGCCGATCTGATTTTCCATAGCCTGAACCTGCTAAAGAGCTCTCTTTGGATAAAGCTAACTCAAGACAATGTTCCAAAGCATTACATGCATACTATCTCCAAAATCCAAAAAGGTGTAACAAGCCTATACCTCAGGAGCACTTGTTTTGCAGCCTGGTCTTGTTTCCTAGTACAATAAATGCACCCATTCTGCTTTTTACAGTTATTTGCTGCTTATCTGGAATTCTAACAGTTCTACTGACACTTGGAAGTCCAATTCCATTGGAAAATCTCATATCAATGTTGCCGCCCAATGAGGTTCATTTGCCTGCTGCCCAAGAGGAAGCCAATATGCTGAGACAGCAGGGATTACAGCAGAGAAAGCATTTATTCCACATAGCACTAAGTGGGGAGATGGGAAAAATTTCTCAAATCCACCTCCGTGAGAATTTGGGAGACAGGGTTTTTAAAGGCAGTTTGGCATAGGTAATTGAGTCTGCTAATTGGCTGGGTTCAAGGCAAAACCATAGGATGGTAGAAATTGTCTCCTTTGCTGACCAGATCCTTGGGTGGGGGTCACAAGACCAGTTGAGTCAGTACCTCGGTATGGGCCACGGTCTGGGTGGGTCAGCCATTCCACTGGAATATAGGACCTCGAAGATATCTCAGAAACTACCCCTAGGTTTCAAAAAGGTGATGTTATCTATGGAAAAATGTAAGAATCTTTATGACCACCAGCTATGTGGCTCCAGAGTGGCAATCATAGAGAAGCAAACAGGGGGACAGTGGTTAATTATTATCATTACTTTTAGCTAGGCCTGTGCCTTATTTTCAGCTAAGCCCTTACCACAGTTCTTGCCTTGCACCCCTTTATGAATTTGTAAAGGTGGTTTCATCAGCAACCCTGACCTACAGAGGATAGATCTCTCTGGGATTCTCAACAATGACTATGCTCCCCACACTGAAGCATTCCTCAGTTTTTTATGGAGTGAGCATCTTCTGGGCCTCTGGAGAGAATAATTATCTAAAGAGTTCTCTGATATTACGTAATACATCTATTCCAACACGCCTTAACCTGTAAGCATTGCTACCCCTCCCTCAGTACTCTACTATGGCGCTTCCAGAAAGTGCATCCTATTCACTGTAGACTATCTTCTTCCTAAGCTTTAAGGAACTATCCTAATAATGTATTCATAAAATCCCCAGATTTTCTTGTCGGGAAGTTAATAATTTCTACGTCATAAGACAATGCTGCCATATCCGTAAATCCCCTTATCAAGTCTTATATTTCATCTCTACTCTGAAGCAGCATACCCCAGATTCATTCCCAGGATCTGTTACTGCTGCCACATATCAGTTAGAACTTGCAATTATTTTGGTGATTTTTTTTTTTCTCCTATAGCAAGGATGGTCTTCCGACTCTTGGAACATGCTGAGACCTGACCTTGGTTATTGTTCTAGATGAAATGAACAGTGGTGGCATCTATGGAGCAGGGCTCTATCTCGGATGAAACTTTTGCATGATCCACAGGTAAGTGGAGCCATTCACCACTAGACAGAGATAAGGAATACCCAGAAATTATGGAATAATCTGGGCATAACATATTATCAATCACATCTACCCCGATGTGTCCATCTCAGGTGCCAAGATGTAAACCTCTTCTATACAAAATCTTATGCTAAATACTTTACAGGCATCTTTGTCATACAGAAAATAGGTGGTACAGCATACTTTACCAGTTTCCAAAGTTCAGACACTAACAATTGAAGAAGTAGAATAGTATTAATTCTAATTTGCTTATAATTGAGTAATAGTATGTGGATGCTCATTTGAGTCTATTATATAATCATTAGAATACATAAGAGTTAACTCTACAGCTGTTAAGCATATATTTTGTAACCACACCAAAAAGGGGGGCTTTTCAAGTTTGTAGATAAATTGCAACATTAATAAATATTAATTTAGTCCTTATCCATATAATGCTTTTTGGATCTAGGAACTACATCTTAAAGATGCTATAATTTTTTTTTTTGCTATTATGTGACCAGAGTCTGTAAGTTTAAAGAAAACAAAATTGCAAAAGATTCAATGATCCTTGAATTCTTCTCTTCTATAAAATTCAGTTATCTATAAATCCTTAAGACTAATTCCTTTGTTTAAGAGAGGTAGTTAACATTAAAATTTCAAGAATTTCTGGTTTTCAAATAGACTTTATCAAACACAAATTCAGTAAAGAGTCCCTAGGTAAAACTTAAGAATGTTTATTTTATTTTTTCCCTGTTGTAAATTGCTCTGGTACTGATGTTTCTGTCAAAATTTTAAGACTTATCCTCAGGGAAAAAGAAGGGATATTTAATAAATTGTAAATTCAAGGGCAATATTATACTTTTTACTGTGAACAATATGAGCTTAAACAACAAAAACTACATCTCATATGCTCTGGGGTAGTACTTAAATATTTTTATAAAAGCAACATCTTTCACTTATGCATGGCCAGAGCTATTTACTTGATAGCATCTATTTGATTAACCTACATGTTCCCATTTGCATGAACGCATTTGACCTGCCCACAGATCTCACCTGGAATAATCCTGCTGCTGCTGACAGGGTGACAGGGAGAAGAATTCACACATTTGTCATTGTGTGCTTCTCCTGACACCTGCAATGATGCCTGACAATTCCAATGCTTGAAAACAATTATGGTGAAAAACCACATGGGGAAAATTACATAGGCGCAATTCCTAGGAGATAAAGCAACATGAGATGATGTGTTGTATAATAAAAAGATCAGAGCAGAGTAGTACAATTGAGGGAGAAACTTTGTGTACGTAAGCTCTGCTACAGGCCCACAAAGACTTGCTACCATTCACAGTTTAAGCACCACACACAAGACCAATTTAATATTATTTTTGGAATAACAAAATTTCTTATATCCCTAAAAATTTTGTGTAAAAGTCAACAAATAGCAAGAGAGAAAAATAAGTGCCACCCTGCAATGATTGAACTATCATTGCTCTGTTAATACAACTAGCTCAGTTCTCTTTTATAGATGAGCTACTTTGCAACGCTGCAACAGGATTGCTTCTTCATATCAGGATGCATAGATAAACACTAAACCTCTATAAGCCCTGATTTTATCATCAACAATATGAGATGATATTTTAATCATTAATGAAATATCAGAGTAGAAGAGATTGCAAATCATAAAACTACCGAGCAAAAAAAGCTTGCTTTTATGTTCTTGACTTTTATGATACAAATGACTTTAAATGAGAAAGTTGTACTTTTATTTTGGACAAAGCTCCATAACGTACAGAATATAGACACACACACTCATACACGCACACACACACACACACACACACATATATATATATTAGATATTCATGGAGTTTTAGATTTGTGGAAATCTTTATATTTTTAGATACGAGTAACCATCAACAACTTATAATGAAAATTCACCACTCTAAAACCTTGCAAAAAATATACTAGCCTTCTAGCTGGGAATATTTATGAGAATCTGTGATTCAAGGAGCCAAAGACAGTACTTATGCAATGTCATGAGATAATCTATTAATAATTCAAAAAAGTGAATATTACGTTTTATCTGGATGTTTATTTTCCTATTGGTAATACAATTCCAAGTATACTCACACTCAAAAAGTATTTATACTTTCTGACTATCAACTTCCATGTTCTATCAAACAGAAACTATTTACATTAATTTAAAATAATTAAACCAAAGCACAGAATTGTTCCTTTTCACAGTCTATAGTATATAAGTGAAAAGAGACCTAACAGGTCTTACTAATTTCTCTTTGTCCTTAACACGTAAAGGAAAGTGACTAGGTAGGTAGCTTTCCATAAAGAGTAATTGGTTCTAGAGATCTATAATTTTACAAATAAGCCAGGCCCAACCCTCAGCCCCAGACACGAGAGAAATAGAACATATTTCTGTAATTAGTATATATGTTCAGGTAATAAAAATAAATATAATTTTAGTCATAACAGTAAATTAAATCACAAAATATAATACATAGGAAAACAACACCGAAATCAAAATATAAGGTCACACTTTGTTCTTATATGATTTATAATAGTTGAGTTTCTCTTACCTGGATGCTTTTTGGTAGTATCTCCTTCCTTCCCAAAGGTTATATTAACATTAAGCTGGGCGTGGTGGCCCATGCCTTTAATCCTAACACTTTGGGAAGCTGAGGCTGACGGATCGCTTGAGGCCAGGAGTTTGACGTTGCAGTGAGCTATGATGATGCCACTGCACGCTAGTCTGGGAAACAAAGTTAGACTCTGTCTCAAAAAATATATAGATATTATATTTACATTAGGTACTTCTCTATGTCTTATTCCAAATGTTCCATTCAACTTTATTTTTCATTTTTAAATAAGTTACCGTGAACCTATATTTAAATATTTTTCTAATTAAAAAATTTAAAAAAACTTTAGAAAATCCAGGAATTAAGAGAATGAAGTCATAGTCATCTGTATTCGTTATATATGTAATAACATAATTTGGTGTATTTTAAAACAGCTTTTAATGGGGCTGTATACTTGAATCCTATCATTACTTACTATTACAATGTGATAATTTCCACATTTGCCATTATTCTTTAGAAAATAAGCTATTTTATGGATATTAAATAGTGCATAATGCATATATACCAATATGTTATGTGGATGTGCAAAACGCTATTCATTTTCCAGAGTATATGGTTTGTTTGGACAGTTGGGTTATTTCCATGTTTTTTTTTTTTCCCTAGGACAAGCAATGATGCCCCGGACACTCTTGCACAATACTCTACATTTGTATATTTGTCAGAGTTTCCCTAGAGTGTTTAATTTTGATTTCTGGGTCCTGGAATATGTGTGTGTTCTATTTTACGAAATAATGCCAAGTGTGACTCTGATTGGTTACATTATCACCAGCAGTACCTAAGCATCCCCTGCTGATTCAAATCCTCACCAATACTTGGCATTGTTAATTCTTCAAATTTTTGTCCACCTTTTGAATTCAAAATTTTTTATTGTGGTCTTAATTTGCATTTTCTTGATTTCACTTCTTGAAATCCTCACTGCATACACTTGTCCTTTCTTCCCCCTCTTCTTTGAATGACTGGTTATATTTTTTGCTTATTTTTGGTTATACTTTTTGTCTTTTTCTTCTTGATTTTAAAGATTTATAAACACTCTGGTTAACAAATCTTTGTCAGTCACATATGTTGCAAACATTTTCTATTTGTTGTCCTTTTTATTATTTGAGGTACTTTTGATAAACAAAAGTCTCCCATTTTAATATAACTTATCAATTATTCCCTGGGTTTTTTAATGCTTTTCATATTTTATTTAAGGAATCAATTCATTCCCTACATCATACTGAAATCCTCCCACATTCTTTTTGAATTTAAAAAAAATATTTAGTTATAATCCACGTGAAATTGTTTTTGTGTTTGGTATAGGGTGAGAATACAATTATATCTGTTGCCGTATGAACAAACTAACTCTGTGTTATTCATTAACTATCCCTCCTTTCCCTGTGATATGCATTGCTACCTCAGTCAAATATCAAATTGCCTCCTATATGTGGGTCATCATTCAGACCTGCTAATTTTTCCTTTACTCCACTTGTGAATAGCTATACCAATATCACAAAATAATAATTGCCATGGCTTTAAGATAACTCTCGGTATCTTATTGGAAAAGTTCCATCACTTTTTATCTTTCTTAAAAATTGTCATAGCTATTTTTATCCCTTTTTTCTTTTATATAAATTGCAGAAACACCATGTTATTTTCTACAAAAGAAAAAAGTTAAAAAAATGCTCTATTGGGATATAGATTGGGAATACATTGAATTTATAAATTAGTTTGGAGACACCGACATCTCTATGCCATGGAGTATTTAGATCATCTGTATGTTTTAATAAAGCCATACAAAACTCACTATATATTTTCTTTATTTTTATATTGTAAATAGTATCCCCTTGAAATTACATTACATTTTAAATATTTTTGATGGTTTCTAGGACTTCTTTTAAAATCTTCTGGTTGTCTTTCATGTTCTATTATTTCACCAACATATTTCTAGGTGTGGATTTTTTTCTGTTTGTCCTGCTTTGGATTTTTTTTATATTTGTTTGTTTTTGCTTTTTAAATTTATTTGAAAATTTGAAATCAATTTCTGTAAAATGTTTCCTTTTCTCAATCATCTGTTATTACCTCTGGTCTAAGTTTCTTAATTTTCATTTAAGTGGATCTAGGGGGTACAAATGGTCTGATTTTATATACATCCATTCAGTGAGTCTCTAATTTTAGTTTATGTCTCTAAAAATAACTTAAACATTTTATAACCTGTATCTGAAAATACCAACATCTGAAGTGTTTTGGTATCTCCTGTAGTTTATGCTGGCTCTCGATTTGGGTGGCAGCTTTCCTTAATATGTAATAATCTTTGGCTCTCATACACTTAGCTTCCTCATAGAATTATTTATAGTATATCTTTAAGGCCTAGGATAAATTACCTGTATTCTTCCAGAGAGGATTTACATTTGTTTCTGACTGGTCTCTAAGGCTACTGAAAACCCAGGTGATATATATTTGGATTCAAATTCACATAAAGTCTACCTGGTGAGATTTTATTCTTATGCACTACTGGGTGTTGGAGGAAGTTGGTAAGGTGTATTTACTCCTGGTCTAAAGAAGGTGTAGCTTTCAGATTAGCAGGTGGAGAGAGAAGAGTGTCATAAGACACCTTCACTGTGGACAAGGGCTGAGACTTGTCTTCAGTAGCCCTTGCCTCCAGTGAGACCACGAAAACACCAATGGTCTGTTTGGCATTCGGCTCAACTGACTAGCCTCTCTGGAGTCCAGCCTTTAGATAAGATTAGTCATGGACAAAACTCATTGTTTTGTTTTACTTTTATGTTTGTGTTATACTTTTAAAACTTACAAGTATTTCATTCACCATTTTTAGTTGTTTCCAGTGAGAGAATTAGTGAGTAACTTGATCTACCATATTACTAGAAAGAGATTTCCTGGAAGCCTATTAAATATTGACAAGATTATGCAGCTAAAAGAACCACAGGCCTGTGATTTTTCTACCTCTAAAGCCACCCTCTGAGGCCCTTCAACAAGCTGGTATGGGGCTGTGAAACCTCAAAGCTCCCAATGAAGAGCTTTATATTCAGAAATTTATATTTAGAAATTCATATTATAAATTAATAAGGTGACATGGAAAGTTGAAAATGATATTGTTGTATAAAAATTTCAAAAATGACATAATTGTATAAAAGTTTCAAAGGGAGGAAAGGTTTTTCCCTGGTGTTCACACATAAATAGAAGTGTATTCTGAAAGCCTCATGACATTCTCTGCAAAAGCCTAGGTTCAATTTAAAAGCTTTACCTCAGTGGCATTTTATTTTTAAAAAATTTTTAACAACTTTATTGAGGTATGTGATATGCAAAAAAACTGCTTATATTTAATGTATATAACTTTATGCATACATCTGTGAAATTGTCACTTCAATCAAGGTAAAAGTTTTCCTGTGCCTCTGTTTTTTTTTTTTTCAATGTGTGTTTGCATGTATGTGTGTGGTAAGAACACTTAACATGAGATCTACCCTCTTAACAAATGTTTAAGTTCACAATACAGTATTTGTTGTATAGCAGATCTTTTAAAACCAGACCATTTTTAATCTGAAACATAATCCCCAAAGCATTTAGAGTATACTATTTCTATCAGTGAAACTGACTAATATTCATGTTCGTGTTAGTGAAAATACATATACAATACCAAAAAAACCAACATTCTGAATTATTGAGTAAATGAAAGAGAAAATAAATTTCCCAGGGTATTTTTCAAACCCCATGGAAATTAAGTGAGATGCATGCCAAGCACAAGGATGCAGGATAAAATAAATATACCTCTCAACCATGAGCATAAGCTATTTTCATGCAGCTAGAAACTTCAAATATGTGCCTCTCAGCCAGAAATATACTGCATAGCAATTTAATAATTAGGTATGTGGTATCTCGAGCTAGATTAGGAAAGAAACTGCCTTGCAAAATAGCGTCTGATTAGCTATTCAAAAGCCATCCAAACTTTGTTTTCTATCATCTCACTGACTTCTTGAAAGTGGGATGGTTGTACTCACAGGGAAAAGTTCATCTTAGAGTAATTATGTAACGTTGGCTTAGTGCAAAATTGTGAGGTTATGAGCATACTCAGAGAAATGTTTCAGCAAATGCATTGCAAAAAGTGTTGGTTTTTGAAAATAATAGAGCATTTGGAGCTATTTTATGTAGAGAAAATTTAATTTTAAAAAGGTTATTTAAGGGTTTTTTTTTGTTAAGCAAAAGTATTCAGTGTATTTAGCTACTTCAGGATGCCACTCTCTTTCTTCTTCTTGTATCAGTCTGTTCATATCCAAACCATAATATGCTCGAATTCTGATTTAGTAACTCTCTTAGTAGTAATAGTTAATAACTTTGAGTCACTGGTTTATTCATTTGTTTTATCTCTGCTATCATTTATGCTATATTAAAAGTCTAATGAAGAATAACACAATACCTAACAAATAACACAAAATGTTATGGTGAAGCCATCTGTTCAGATATAGACATTTTAAATCAGAAATTTATAAGATATTTATACTTAACAAAAATTAATATTTATTTTGAGAATGAAAACAATTGAAGACACTATTACTAGGGCATTGTCAAACTTAAATATGTTTCAAAATAGCACATGTGATAAATATTAATTAATTGATTTTAATATTTATCGTGTCATAGTATAGACCTTAGCGCATTTTACACTATGGTATTGATAATTTGTCTTTTTTTATATGTCTAAATTCATAATTACTTAAACATGCTAGACACTGCTCAAAACCAGAATCTCAGGGATGTTAGAACTCATAATGCAACAGTTTTCTTTTATCTTCTGCAGTCTAAGGAGACGGAATAAAGGATCGAGAATAAAGTAGTAATTAGCAGACATAGGGTGCTTCACCAAGAACCAGGCTAGCAGCTCAAATCTAAATGGAGGCATGCTTCAAAGGCAAAGAACACAACAGATACAACAGATTTAATTAGGGATTTCAGCAGGGGCCGGGGATGGGGGAGGTAGGAGGATGTAATTCAGACCTGTAGCCTCCTAAGGTTACTCCCAGCCCACTCCTCCTTGGCAAGGACCTAGTCCTGTCCAAAGATAAATGTTACTAAGAAAAGAACTAGTGAAGAAAAATGAACCAAAATTCAACCAAAAATGGAAGAAATATTTTTTGACAAATAGTTCTCCAAGGAGATTAAAGCAATCCAAGGAGATTAAAAAATATCCTGGAATGACACTGAAAGGGAAAATGAAAACATAGAGAGATGAAAGTCACATTTAAAGCAGCAAAGTAGAAAGAATATAATCAATCTGGCACATCGTAAGCAGGCTTGAGAAGCTACACAGACACAATGGAGAAAAAGGAAGATTAAAAAGTAATTAGAATAGATACATATAACAAAGGTGACCTAATACACATGTATTATTATTTGTGAAGGAGAGAGCCAAACAAGTGGATTTGAAAAATATTAAAATATCAAAGACCAATATTAGAATTAAAAAAAGAATCTTTACAAATTAAATCAACTAAAATTTTAACACCTGCTGGCATCAAGTGTTTTAAGATTGTTGGGACACAGATTCACAGTTTCGTAGCAATAAACCAGTAGAGCTAAGATGCAGGCGATTAGACAATATGTTGCAGGTGATTAGACAATATCTTGTAAAAGTTGTAATATGTAGCTCCTATGATTCAGCAATGCTAAATCAAATTGTCTATCCAAAAGAAATGTTCACAGAGAAGCATAAAGTTATACATCAAACTATGTTTATTATAACATTGTCTATAATAGAGAAAGAGAATAAAGCCTAGATAGCCATTCATACAAAAGTACCATATAGTAGTTACAGGTATGGAACCAGTGCTATATAGTTTAATGTACATGGTGAATATGGTGTACATGGTGAATGTACATGGTGAATATGTACATGGTGAATATGACATGGTGAATATGTACGTGGTGAATATGACATCAACCACAGATTGAGCTCAAAACACAGGTCAATGATTTTTTTAAAAATAGGGCAAAGGGATAGGTACAGCAAGATTACATATGTAGAAAATTTTAAGTTAAAAGACACATAAACTCAGTCAGGCATCAATACTAAGTATGATTTCTATGGGCATATAGACTATACGCAATAGAATAAAAAAGGAAAACATTTAGGAAATGTGCTATAAAGGCTGACATTAAGTAATGGAAGAAGGGGCATATTTAGTGTTCAAAAGAAAATAAAATTCTTTCCATGTTCTAATTTGTTACAGGAATATTGTATTCATACAGCACATCAAATGTTTTTAAAAAGCTAATTTAGCTTTAAAGGAAAAAGATCAATACTTATGTCACACATGGCAATAACATTCATCAGGGGGCGGGCAGGCGGGAGGGGGGTGGAGGGGATGGGAAAACTCTCACTGAATGGGTGCGGGGTGCACAGTTTGGGGGATGTCCATGATTGTAGCTCTGACATGGGCAGTGCATGGGCAAAATATATAGCCAAAGTGTTGTACCCCCATAATATTCTGAAATAAAAGGAAAAAAAGGAAAAAGATAAATTACAAACATTTTGAACAATATAATAATTTGGAAAATACAATACAGATGAGCACGAACTCAAAGAGTAAAACATTTCTAAATAACAAAATGCTACCCAAAAAGCAATGACACCAAATGAAAAACTCAGGAATGGAGGATGTTCACTGGTGGTAAATAGAGAATTAATTTAAATATAAACTTTAAAAGTGCTAAAATTATATTACAAAACAAAGGGTACATGTTATATACCCTAACAATTTTCAATTGATTATATATCTAATAAAATAAATGGGTAAATGAGAAAAATAAGAATTAACAGATGTTTAAAGTTGTAGTTAAAAAAAATGAGTCCATATTTGAATAATTTCCTCATTAACAATAGAAAAAAGTTGTTAGAAAGTAATCTCTTTTGAACAAATCCTTTTCTGATATTCAGGAACTCTTTCATTTTTGCTGCAGATCATTTTTTGTTAAAATTAAGTAAAAGATACTCACACATTATTAAAATAGTGTAGTAGTAATAGAATATTCCTATTTTGGAAAATCTCTCTAGATAGATAGATAAACTTTTACATTTATATATTTAGAAATATATTAGTAATGTCAAAAAGAGGCTTAAAGTATTTCTGGAAGGAGAATTGTGAGGATTTGGGGAGGTGCACCTCCTTATAGTGCTTAATTTTAGAAATATACAAAATGAATACATGTTATATTATAATAATGATAGTCATTTTACCTTTGAGAAAAGATAAAGTCGAACTATGCATATTTCTTTCTTTCTCTAAACATATATAATATGTTGTATATTATATTTACTTATCATATATTATATATTCGTGTTATAATTATATGCTTATACAATATATAGATTCACAGAGAGACAGAAATGAAATGTTTAGGACCTAACTTATGTATAGGTAGTGGGGATGAAAACGAAGTGCCAGGTTCTGGAGATATTTCAGATATAGAACTCAAAGCATCACCTGAACAATCGGGTATTTTGAAGGGATAAGAAGGATAAAATTAAAGAGTGAAAATGACTGAGGAAGAACATCAGATTAGGAAGGGCAATAACATTCACTGAAAGAGGAAGATTTGGAGGAACAAAATTATCTGTGAGATGAATAAAGTTTACACAAAGACGTCCAGAGAGCAGTTGGCTATTTTTTTAAAAAACGCAGGTCAAAAGAAATCTAAGATTGGGATTCAATAGGAACTATTTTCTGGATCCTTTAGCTACAATCTATTCAATGGTGGTTGTAGAATTAATTTAATTTCAAAGGTGCATACAAGTTAAGTCGTTTTTAGACCACTTTGCGTTTTTTTAATACTTTTTATTTTGAACCACTTCTTATAAACAGAAAATCCATAGAATAAAGTCATGCTCTCCATTGCCTCTAGCACCCAGAATTAAAATATGATGGTAACAGTTTATACTATTTGCTTCAGATTTTATTTAAGAAATAAAACATTTCAAGAGTTAAAGCCCATTTTCCCCATACACCCCCAGCCTCTCTTCTCTCCCTAAAGGTAATTAATATCCTGACATTTTTATACAATGACTGCATACATATGCATCCATGAAATCTGAGGATGGGTATTTCTATTTGTACTCTTAACATTACTACTAATCATACAATTTGAATTGCTCAGTAATTTTTTTTTATCATTTCAGTTGTTTCTGAGATTTATTCTCAATTGATACATGTGCATCTAGTTCATCTATAATAATTATCACATAGTCTCTTGACACATTTTATCCATCTCCTACTAATGGATATTGAGATGTTTTTCAAATATTGCTATTATAAATAGTTCTGCTTTCAACATTCTTAGGTGTGTATAAAAGTGGAATTCCTGAGTCAAAAGAAGGTATTACATGTTACTGGTGACAATTTGATCTTTTTTCTAGCAGTTGCATATTAATATTTTTGCCTATTTTTAGGCTTGTTTGTCCTTTATTTATGGATGTGTAAATTTTTATATCTTCCGAATATTATTTGATAATTTACATACACTGAAATATTTTTTTCAACTTCCACCTTCTATTTTTTTCATTTTTGTTGAAATTTTTGGCAAAGAGATATATTCAATACTAACTTTGTCAAATTTATTAATCTTTCTCCTGTGGTTTGTGCTTTTTTTTTTTTTTTTTTGGCTTCTTTAAGAGAGCATTCTGAAAGTCTCAGCTCAACCTTCCCTCTCAGCAGCAGTGGGCAGGGAGGAGCGGGGGAAGAAAGAACAGGGTCCGAAGGGAGGACAGCTAGCACTCTGGTCGTCTCTGTCCCTCTCCATGGAAGGCAGTTGCCTGGAATGCCCAAGCACTGGGGTCACACAGATCCCTCAGGACCCACTGGTCCCTGTGGCTCCCGAAGTCTGGGTCACAGTTCGGAAATGTTTGTGTGGGAACAAGCCAACGGAAAACTGAGGGGCTGAAGCTCCCTGGGGGTGGACAAAGGCAGACAATGGGTAGAGAAGCAATATGCACCTACCTTCCCAGCTGGGGTCTGTGGTGATGGGAAGCCCCATCAATTCATGAGTGGATTAACAAAATGTGGTATATATATATACACACACATACCATGGAGTACTACTCAGCCATAAAAAGAAATGTATTAATGTCTTTTGCAGCAATTTGGGTGGAACTGGAGACCATTATCCTAGGTAAAGTATCTCAAGAATGGAAAAACAAACACCAAATATACTCTCTAATAATTTGGAACTAATCGATGGGCACAGAAAGAAGTAAAAATTGTTGGAAATCAAGAAGCGGGGGAGAAGAGGAGGGGTAAAATCCTAACAGGTACAATGAACATTATTCGGGTGATGGGGCACAATTATAGCCCTAACTAAAGCATTATAAAAGCTATCCATGTAACAAAAACATTTGTACCCCCTTAATATTTTGAAATAAATAAATAAATAAAACTGCTATAAACAGTTAAAAACAAAAGAATGATGAAATTTAAAAAAACACCTTTGATTTTATAAATATAAAAAAAGATCATTCTCTACCTTAAAGACAAAGTAACTTACAATTTTTTAAAAATTATATAATTTTCCTTTTTTTTAACATTGAGTCTTTAATTCATCCTGATTTGATTTGCTCATTTGCTTTCAAAAGTATGTACATTTATTATATTTATTTCTAGAGACCTTATTTTCTTGTTGTCATTTCGTGTGGGATAACTTTTCTGTCAAACATTCTAAATGATTATTGCTAGTGTGCAGCAGCACTGTTGAATTCTGTAATTTGACTTTGTGTGTGGTAACCTAGCAAAACCCTCTTACACTTTCTATCACTTTTTCTGTTACTGTATTTTCTATGTTTATATTCATGTCTTATCAAAGAATACTTTTATCTCTTAGTCTCTTACCCTATATATTTAATTATCATATTGCATCATTTAGGGCCACTATTACAATGTTGTAAACTGTATTCCTGACTGTAAGGCTAATTCTTGTGATGTTTACCGATATGTATATTTGCTCATAGATTTTTTTTTTTTTTTGAGACAGGGTCTTGCTCTGTCTCCCAGGCTAGAGTGCAGTGGTACATCTTCATAGCTCACTGCAACCTCAAACTCCTGGGCTTGAGCGATCCTCCTGCCTCAACCCTCCAAGTGGCTGGGACTGCAGGCAGGTGCCAACCACGCCCAGGTAATTTTTCTATTTTCTGTAGAGACAGGATCTCCTTCTTCCTCAGGCTGGTCTCGAACTCCTGGCCTCAAGAGATTCTCCCAACTTGGCCTCCCAAAGTGCTAGGATTGCACGTGTGAGTCACCACACCCGGCCCAGATTTCTGATAGGAGAAATTTCAGATCAGGTAACTACCTTTTATTTCTAATTTGCTAACATGTCTACTCCAAAAAGCATGCAACTTAAATACTTTTTCTGTATCTATTAAAATGATTATAGGTTTCTTTCATTTAATCTATTAATATATTGAATTATATTGATATAACCTCTGACATAACTTTGGCACATTTGAGATTTATCTGACATGATTATAATACATATGTTATCTACATTGTGACTTCAACATACTAATACGCCATTAGGATTTTTGTATTAATGGTCAAAGTGAAATTGGTCTAATGACTTCTTATACTCTAATTTTTCAGGTTTGTTATACATATTCTACTACATAGTTTAAAATGCTTTAGGCAAAATTCCCCATTTTTCTCTTTCCTAAAATATTTATATCATATCAGGACTAACCATTTCTTGAAGGTTTTGTAAAATTCACCTGTAAAATTCTACAGGCCTGATAGCTTTAGTGGTGAAATATGTGCATTTATTACTCATTTATTTAAATAGACAGTGATATATACAACTCTCCCATTCCTTCTGATTTAGGACATCCAATTCATCCCAGTTTTCCACTTGGCTTTTTCAGTTTTCGTACTGAAAGCCCCATGTCTGTGAACTCCCTCAGTCCCATGTAAACCAGATGGTTGGTCACTTTGAGTGGAGTCAATATTGGTCATTTGTATTGTTTAGAAAAAGTATCTAAATTGTAAAATTTACTGGACTAAATGTGTTCCCAATGTTGTCTTATTATAAACATCTTCTGTACTGCAGTTAGACCCCAATTTGTTCATAGAATTTATAATTGTATCTGCTCACTTATGCTGGGGATCAGATGTACTTGCAGTTTATCTATTTTATTATTCTTTACAAAAAATTAGCTTTTGGCTTATTGATGATTTATATTCTTATTCTTTACTCCATTTATTTCTGCCTTACTGTTTTCATTTTATTTCACCAAATTTCTTCAGACTTGTTCTGGATATTATTCATATAGGACAGCTTCAACATATTTAGCCATCACCTAGCTGGGAGCCAGACCATAAGAGTACAGGGCACATGTTATTTGTCACATAAAGGACTAAAGATTAGAAACATCTTGCAGAATCAGGTGGAAGAGCACTTAAGAATTACAAAAGAAAGACTGAATGGTCAATAAAGAAAAAGAATTAACCTAATTTAACTACTTTCTTTAACCTTTCTTTTATAAAACCAAAGTTTATATTTTTGCTTAGGACACTCAGGTATGTGTCCCTAAATAATTTGCCAATTGTCACTTTTTTTCAAAGCCTGTCCTCAAAATTAAAACTGTATTGGAGCATTAGTCTTTGGTCAACAAAAGCTACTCAATGATATTTAAATGAATGCTGTCCTTAATCAATGAACCTGAAGTTTTACTTTGAATTATCTGCATACTTTATCTTTATGATAAATTATCCTTCTCTTGGTGTGTAGATCTCCCTTCGGTTGGATCATAACCATTAGATTGGTGAACAACATGTCTTTGCAGACAGAAGTACATGGCAACTTGTTGACAAAAATATTTATCATATCACAGTAAGAATGAGTAAAATTGAAGGCATAAAATGTAATAGTAAACATCAAAAGAATGTTTGGATGTTCATTCATTTTGGTCACTCTTCAGAAGTGCTAGTTTTTCAATGACTGGTTATGTATTTGCTACTGTCTTCCAAGATCTTGGTATTTGTAAGGCAAATGGAGAAGGGTTTGATCAAATAGGGGAAAGATGCAAAAAGCTCATTGCTGTGATATTTTTGGCAAGCCTTCCTTACCCTCATTCGACCAAAAAAAAAAAAAGACCAAGAAATGTGATTTTTTGGGGGGAGTGCTTTTAACAAAGGCAAACAGATAAGACAGGAAGAGATTGTGTCAGTGCATTTGTTAGAATTATTGCTATATTTGCTATCTAGTATCCATTTATCCTATTCTGATAATAGTACATGTTTTACTCTGATAATTCTATTCTCATACTTTATTTCATGGTATATGAGTTTATTGATTCTATCACAGAATTAGGCATTTATTGAAAATTCTAATGTCTTGGCCAAATTAATTAGTTCAGAGATGAACGTTATCCAAATTGGTCCAATTATCTATCAGGAAAACATAAAAGCTTTTCGCTGAACTAGAACCTCCCTTGAGTTTGACAATATAATTTTTCACCTTTAAAAATTCCATAAAATTGTTACACCAGAAGAATGGTCTTGGGCCAGAACAAAATTTACTTTATGGTAGGACAAAATTATTATTTTCATGTTCAAAATATAGTTGTTAAATCTGAGGTTTGTGGTTAATTAAATATAACAAATGTGTTCATAAATGAAGAGAAATAAATGATAGACATATTTCCACAAAAAAAAAAAAAAACAAGGAGAAAGCCATACTTCAATTCAAGGTTTTCTTTACTTTTTAAATCACTGATTTAACATTTAAAAATTAGTTTTTTAAGTGAAAATGTCTATCTTTCATAAAACAAGCTTTAGCCCTTATATATTTTGACATGCAGTATTTTTTTTTCTTGAGCTGAAGAAAGGTTAAGTCACCATGCACAAGCAACTATTTGAAATGCAAAGATAATTTACAGAGAGACAACTTCACACTCCCAAGGACATAAGCCTCAAATATTTCCTTTATCCCTATGTAAACAAATAATATTGTAAGAAAGTGACAAATATTCATTTTTTCTTTTTTCAAACCCTACATGTTGGTGTGCATATTTGTGTACTATACACACACATTCATGCACACTTGCACATAATTTGCCCACAAGATTTGCAAAGTAATTGTCTTAGTAATAAGTTAATGGCAGTATGATATACCAGAAGCTGGTTGAACAATCAGAAATAATTCTGGGTGGATAATGATATAAACTTTCAAAACTAGATTATTTCCTTGCCAATATTTAAGATATTTCGTCATGCCTTGAGATTTTTTTAGTGTACTTAAAAGGCACCATATTTAACCACAGAGTCTCTGGGACTAAACTTTTAACATTTTAGCATCTGAGCAATTATCAACAGGATTTTCTTGATAGCTTAGAAAATTTAGAGTCAGTAGGGTGCTTCTCATCCTACCTCAGGTTTTACTTCAAGAGGATGCTCATCTGTTTCTGGGAGAGATATAAAGGCCATGAGTATGACTAACAAGCATACCAGCCAACAAATTGGAAAGGGAATTTCTATTTGCCATTGCTGCTTGCTCACCAATCATTTTTTGGAATACCAAAGAAATTATAATTTTTACATTCCTACTTTCCCTGGGCATTAAACTCCACAAAACTGCATAATGATTAGTAACTGAGGGTGTCTGAAGGATGACATTAATACTTGAAGAATGAATAGAAGACTTACAAGGAGAAAGTTCATTCATTTCCAAATCTTGGGTAAAATTAGCCTCAAATAAAATTCTAATTGTAGTCCCAGAAAATACTGTATATACTGTCAGAAATTCCTCTCTGCTGTGATCTTAAGGAAACACTCCCAAAATATTACTCATACAGCCATGAGAGAGAGAGGCACTTCTTAGCAACACCATCAGCTAGAGAATCTTAAATAAGACACTTAATGAAGCTCTCAGTCAAGGAATCACAGATTTCATAAATGACATTTCAGCAAACACATGATACACACATCAGAGTGTGATACATATTTCAATCTTCAGGGCTATGTATTGAAAGCCATTTAAAGTTATGTTCTTGATATTTTCTTCTGAATCTATTTTCAAAAGTATCAATGTTTGAGAGTATTTTCACAGATCAAATTAATTCTCCAAAGGCATTAAAGGAAGAAAATCACATAAGATCTACCTCCTAGAAATCCAAATTTGAAAGGTTTTACAAAGTAGAAAAGTTATGAAATATTTGATGTGAAAATGGTTTTAAACAACTCAGCATGAAATTGCCTTATAAGGTCTTTTTGGTCTTGGTAACTGTGAATTTGTTCACAAAGTCATCTTCCTTAGGTGCCAAATCCTTTTTCTACTCTGTATGTTTCTTGCCCTGAAATAAAGAGAAATGACCACTAAAGAGCCAGCCACCCAGCCTAACAATATTTTATACAAGTGAATTTGTTTATCCAGTTATAATTGACCATTTCACACTTCAGTATGTTTCACCTGGATCTGAGAGTATTCAACAACAACCTGCAGTAAACAGCCCTGTAGGAAATGTTTTTAGAACTAAATCTAGTGACAAGGTGAACTTTGCATGGGCATTAATGCAGAATTTCTCACTTGGACACTGGTACAGTCCGTAACATTTCTATTGCAGACACTTAGCTGACTAAGGATTATACAAGTTCCTCCACTTCTGCATTGCTAGACTAAAGAGATCAGTCCCCTATTGTCTTTTTGGCATTACTTTTCCACTCCTACTACACCACAGAAAAAGTCTGCTTTGAGGTGAATAGGAAAAGTGAAAGATGAGTCTACATCCCCAAGAAAGAGACCTGAACTTGTAGCCATCAATGCACCTATCCAAGCCCATGCCTAGGTGAAGGCATCTGCAGCCTTCATATTATGGGAGTGGATCAAGAGCTTTCAGGGTCTGGGCTCAAAGTTGGAGAAGGTTATGTTAGTTCACCGTTGGAGGGAGGGAAACCAAGATGGCCACCTAGACCCTAGAAGAGGAGGTGTTTGGGGAAAATTTAAAAGCAAGAAAGGAGAAGGAAATCAAAATCTATCGCTGTGTAAACAGCTCCTCCCCTTTCAAAAGAATAGAAATGCCCCCATAGAAACTGTCAAATGACTCTTTTCTTTAAAATGTTATATTTATTTATAATAAAATAATTAAGATATAAAAATGTATAAAGAGTTGTTTCAAACAAGAAAATAGGAAGAAAAGGAAGATTTATCTTTACTGACTGATAAGGGAAGAGAACCTCTAAAGAAACTGCTGGAAACAATTTAGGCAGAGAGGAATTCTTCTAGGGTTTTGGGAGACGAACACACCCTAAGGATAAGTAGCAGAGGTTCTGGGAATGGAAACCCCAATGCTCCAAGGATGTGGCATTCAACTTTTCAGTAAAACAGGATGCTGGGCTCTATGAGGATAAACAAAATGACACTTCTGTTGTTTCTTTAAGGGGGTTATTCCCAAAAGACTTAGTTCTAACAGAACCATGTGGAATTTTCCACTTGGTATAGATGGAGCCTGGAGAAAATGTTATGACAGCAGAGGAATTCCAGATAGGTCAGGAAAACAAATTGTGTAACAAGATATAAAGCTTAAGCATAAAAATATGCCACCACAGTAAAACGTTGATCTCATATTCACGTCCTCATCACCTCCCATTATCTCTCTGACAGGTAATCATTATTGGAATTTAATATTTTTGAATTCTTATATGTTTAGCCAAAGTATGAACTTTCACTAAAAAAAGGTATGTATCACCACATTCTTATAATATTGCTTTCCCTGTGTTAAACTTTGCATAAAACTGTAAAATATTGCATGTAATCTCAAGTAACTTGTTTTTTCTTTCTTTGGAAAAGTAATTATCCATGTTAAAGCTATAGCTCTAGTTTATTCATTTTCCCTGTTCAGAGTCTTCCTTTTATAAATATACTAAAATTTATTTACCCATTTTCCCACTGATGTGATCTAGATTTCTTATAATTCTTCTAATTACTAATAATGCTATCCTGGCATATATGTGTGATGTCTTTTTCATAATGCTAGCTTATGATTATAGCTCTAAGGTAGAGATCCCAAGGTAGACTTTCTCCAGCGGTATATAATGATTTCCATGGATACACAACCTGCCAACACTTAGCATTATATGCATTTTATTTTAAAATCAATATGTAAAAAATACTAATTTATTTGATAATAACTTCAATTTTTATCATTACTGAGGTTGAACATGTTTTCATATGTTTATTGAACATTCTTGTTCACTTTCTTATAGATTTTGTGTTTATATCTTGCCCATTTTATTAATTTGTAATAGTTTAGAAACATATTCCAGAAACCAATATTTTATCTATTACATGTGTTACAAATATATTCACTTCTTATAGCATATTAGTGAATAGTAGTTTTTTAAATTTTAACATAGTAAAATTAATTTTGTGTTTTATAGTTATAGTTCTTACAACTTTTAAATAAATATATCCTTCTTTAAAATAAAATATGCATAATAAAATAAAATATGCATAATAAAATAAAATATGCATATAATTAATTTTCTTCTAAAATTTTTGAAATGTGTATGACTCTTATATTCTTGTGTAGGATCTCTATTTGAAAAATATATTTCTCCATTCTGGGGTCCAGTACCCTTTTTCATGCAATGTTAGGAAAAAAGGCATACTCACCCCATCAGTTAGAGCTAAATATTTCCTGGGAAATATCTGAATATCTCCCGCCCCTACTCACACACACACAGACACACGTTCCATCAACCTGGTACTCTTTTCAGGATCTGTTTCTTACTCGTTTCTTCTTGCACACAGGAAAGGAAGGGATTTGAATCAAGAATGCAGAACATTATAAAAAAATTATTCCTAACTCCTCCCTTTCCCTTACTTTACAACTGACAGTTGGGAGAACCATCTTTAGCTTGCTTTAGGAAAACAACATATGATTTTTAATTTACACTGTTTCATAATTTCTCAATTTTCATCCAACTCTTCCCTTTGGCAGGAAACCAGCTATACCTTCAAGATGAAATTGAAACCAAACCAGAGTCAACAGATTCTGTTTTCTGTTTGTAATTTTCACCTAAATTGATTCAGAAGTTTAATGGAAGTTCAAACCAAATCTTAATGATGGTAGGAATAGGGAGGAACATGTCCAAGCAATTCTAAATTTCTGAACAAAGAAGGAGTAAAAAATAACTAAGAAAATTTGGAAAATAAGGCAATAATAAATTTTTAATACCAGATATTGAATATTTTATTAAGTAACAATTATAAAAAATGTAGAATTGCTGCACAGATAGACAAAAATGAAATAGGAAAGAAATCCCAGGAAAAAAACCCCATGTGTATAATAAGATTTTATAATAGTGAGGGCAACCTCTTATAAATAGTATTGGAATAACTAATTGATTAAGTATTATAATATAATGATTTTGAGAAAAATATGTCCTAGCTAACAGCTGTCAAATCATTTCCAAAGAATTAATAGAATAATGAATCCATGATATAATTCAAAGAAAATTATAAATGTTTATAAGCCATTTGAGTTGAAAGAATTTTAAAGAATAAATGCACAGGAACAAAGTATAAAATTATGTGTTTTAATATATAAAAATTTGAAGATGTACATACAAAAAAATCATGAATCAATTAAATAGTTATAGAAAAAGTAGAAAAATATTTGCAAAATTTATTTGAAAGTAATATATTTCAAAGACTTACGGCCCGGATGGTGGACTAGAAGCAGCCTGAGCAATGTTGCTCTCACAGAGAGAATAGAAAGCGGTGAGTACATATTCACCTTTGGATCAATTGTCTAAGAAAGAGCACCAGGAATCCATGCAGAGAAGGCAGAAGTGAGGTGAGGAAGAGAGTAGTGGGACAACCTGTTCAGCAGGACTTAGGGAAGGTGCCCGCCTGTGGGGAAGGGACAAAGGAGAGAATCCTGGGCTCCAAGCTTCCCCTAAGGATATTGTAACCAGTGTGGCGGGAGGGTTCCTCCCCAACAGCAGGCCTCAGGATTGATACAGATACCTAAATGGAGGCTGTGAAGCTGCATCACTCTAAAGAGAAGGCACAGCTGGCTTGCAAACCTTGGGCACAGTGGCTGGTGCCATTGTGACATCCTAACCCCAGAGCTCTACTTCTGCCCAGGGGTCAGATCTGTGACAACTGCCTCCTCCTTCTCCCTGCTGGGTGAGGAGGAAGTGGGAAGCCCTGGTACTCAAATGCAGGTGACACTGCTGTCACCGCCACAGAGGACCATGGGCCCACTGCCTGCTGCCATGGCATGGGTAATCTTACTTCACTGCACCTCCCCTGGGACCCAGACAGAGCACAAGCCTATAGCCCTCAGAGCCCACTGCCCACTGTCAGAGTGGCTAGACTGCCACTGCTGCTGCCACTTGGGAGGCCCCGAGCAGGGTGAGAGCCAGAGCAGACATCATCTTTGGATCTGGGCAGACAGCACGACACAGACACATGTCATCCCGTGCAGGGGCCCTGTGCACTCGCCCTGCATGTGCCCCGCCCCACCCATTTGCCTGGCACCACAGCCACCCAGGCCCACCCATGTGTACATTGTGCCCTGCAAAACTACTCCTTCCTGCACAAGCACCCTGCCCCACAAGCCCACACTGGGGTCCTGCTCCACCCCATAGGCCTGCTCTGCCCTGCATGTGCACTGCAACACAGGTCTGCTATGCACCAGGGGTCCCTTCTGCCCGATGGGCCCCCCATGCCCTGCAGACCTGCTCTGCCCTGGAGGTCCACTATGCCCTGCACATGCACCACATTCCATACACACCTTGCCCCCACCTGCACACCCAGCATCACGGCCGCCCAGGCCCGCGTGTGTGCACATGGTGCCCCGTGGACTTCCTCTATCCCATACATAAGCCCAGTCCCATGGACTACACACACCTTGCATGTACACCTTGTACCAGAGGCCTGCCTTTCATCAGGGCCATGACAAGCACAGGGGAACAGCGGAGATGCAGCAGAGCAGCAGTGTTAAAAGCTCACAGTGCATCCGTACTTCTCCTGCCTGGTCAGGCTTCCAGAGTAGAACGCAAGCACGCCACCCAGAGACCCATCTCTATCTTCACTGAGCGACAGAGGTCCCAGCAGACGACATCAGGTGTACTGTATCTGCTATCAGTTTTGAGCTGTGAGAAGAGGCCCCAGACAAGAAAGAACCAGCATAAAAACTCTGGCAACATGAAAAACAGGCTGTCTCGATACCCCCAAAGGATCACAATAGCTCTTCCTGTAATGAACTCCAAACAAAAGGAGATTATTGAAATGACAGATATGGAATAAAGCTTATGGATGGCAAGTAAGATGAATGGAATTGAGGAGATGGTAAAAAATCATCTCAAAGAAAACAAAATATAATCTGGACATGAAAGAAAAATTCACTAAAGAGATAGACAACATTAGAAAAGAGATCACAGACCTTAAAGAAATGAAAGAGTCATTTAGGGAATTTCAAAATATAGCAGAAGGCTTTAACAGCAGATTAAAGCAAGCTGAAGAAAAAATTTCAGAGCTTGAGGACAAGGATTTTTAAGGAACCCAGACTGTCAAAAATGTATAAAAAAGAAAAAAAAGAATGAACAATCAGTGTGAGAAATATGAGATTAGGCAAAGCGAGCTAATATAAGAATCATAGGAATCCCTGAGGTAGAAGAGGAAAAAGCAGTAAACATGTATAACCCGTTTGAGAGAATAACTGAGGAAAATTTCCCTAGCATCACTAGAGATTTAGATATCCAGATACGAGATGGTCGTTGAACACCTGGAAGAGTCATAGCAAATAGGACATCATCAAGACATTGGTCATCAGCATGGCCAAAGTCAGTGGAGGAGAAAACCCTACAAGCTGCAAGATGAAAGCAACAAGGTACTTGAAACAGAAAATATATCAGACTGGCAGTAGACCTATAAGCAGAGACCTTTCAAGCCAGAAGGGACTGGGGTCCCATCATTAGTTTTCTTAAACAGAATAACTGCCAGCCAAAAATTTTGAGTCCTGCAAAACTAAGTTTCATAAACGAAGGAGAAATAACGTATTTCCCAAACAATTAAACACTAAGGGAATTTCTCACCACTAGACTTGCCCTACAGGAAATGCTTAAAAGTGCTCTAAATTTGGAAAAGAACAATTGATACCCACCAGTGTAAAAATACCCAGAAAATAAAGCTCACAACTCATATAAAACAATAACACAAGGGAGAAAACAAAGCAACTAGGTATCATTTACCATGATAAACAAAAGAGTATCTCACATATAAATACTAATGTTGAATGTAAATGGTCTTAATCCTCCATTTAAAAGATACAGACTGGCTGAATGGATAAAAAAAACACAACCCAATTACATGCTATCACCAAGGAACCCATCTAATTCTCAAGGATTCTCATAGACTCAAGGTAAAGGGATGTAAAAAAAATATTCCACGTGGATGAAAGCAAAAGTGAGCAGGAGTAGCTATCCTGATATGAGATAAAATAGACTTTAAATCAATAATGGTGAAAAAGAAAAAGACAAAGACAGTCATTATACAATGATAAAGGGAGCAATACAGCAAGAAGATATAACAATCCTAAGTACATACACAGATAACACAGGAGCTCCCAGATTTATAAAACAAATTCTACTAGATCTAAGCAAAGAAATAAAAAGCTGCATCATTATTTCTGGCAAATCAACACTCCACTTACAGAACTGGACAGATCATCCAGGCAAAAGATCAACAAAAAAAATTTGACTTAAATGCGACTCTAGAAGAAATTGACCTAACAGACATCGACAGAACATTCTACCCTAAAACTGCAGAATATATATTCTTCTCATCAGCACATAGGACATTTTTCAAGATAGACCATATGTTAGTCTACTACAAAACAAGTCTCAGCAAATTCAGAAAAATAGAAATCATTCCATGCATCATCTCAGATCACAGTGGGATAAAACTAGATATCAATTTGAAGAGGAACTCGCAAATCTACGTAAAGACATGGAAATTAATCAACCTGCTGTTGAATGATCATTGAGTCAATGAGGAAATCAAAATGGAAATCGAAAGATTTTTCTAACTGAATGGCAAACATGACACAAGCTTCCAAAATCTCTGGGATACAGAAAATGCAGTGCTAAGAGAGAAGTCCATACCTTTAAATGCTTACATCAAAAAGACAGAATGGTCACAAATTAAAAGCCTAACGTCACAGCTCAAAAAACTAGAAAAAGAAGAACATATCAAGCCCAAAGATATCAGAAGAAAAGAAATAAAGCTCAGAGCAGAACTAAATGAAATGGAAACCAAAAAAAAAAAAAAAACAAAGGATCAACAAAACAAAAAGTTGGTTCTTTGAAAAGATAAACAAAGTTGACAGACTTCTAGGTAGACTAGCTAGAATAGAAGAGAAAGGACTCAAATAAGCTCAACAAGAAATGAAAATGAAGAGATTACAACTGATACCACAGAAATACAAAACATTTCTGTGACTACTATGAAAACGTCTACATACACAAAATGGAAAATCTAGAGGACATTGATAAATTTTTAGAAACATATGACCTCCCAAACTTAATTCAGGAAAAACTAGAAATCCTGAACAGACCAGTATTAAGCAGCGAGATTGAAATAGTAATAAAAATTCTCCAAACTAAAGAAAGCCCCAGACTAGACAGATTAACAGCTGAACTCTACCAGACCTGCAAATAAGAATTGGCACCAAATCTACTGAAACTGTTCCATAACGTTAGAAAGAAAGGAATCCTCCCTAAATCATCATATGAAGCCAGTATCACCCTGATACCAAAGCCAGGAAAGGACACAACAAAAAAAGAAAACTACAGACCAATATTCCTTACGAACATAGATACAAAAATCCTCAACAAAATGCTAGCAAATCGAATTCAACAGCATATCAAAAGAAAATAATCCACCAAGATAAAGTGGGATTCATCCCAGGGATGCAAAGATGGTTCAATATATGCACATCAATAAATGTGATTCACCACATAAATAGAATTTTTAAAAAAGATTATATGATCATTTCAATAGATGCAGAAAAAGCATTTGATATAATCCAGCACCCTTACATGATAAAAGCCCTCAAGCTAGGCATAGAATAACATACCTCAAATTAATAAAACACGTATATGACAAATCCATGGCAAACATCATACCTAATGAGGAAAAGATGAAAGCATTCCCACTAAGAACTGGGACAAGACAAGTATGCCCACTGTCACTACTTTCATTCAACATCCTTTTGGAAGTCCTAGCCAGAGCAATCAAACAAGATAAAAAAAATAAAAGGCATCCAAATCGGAAATAAGGGGGTCAAATTATCCCTCTTCGCTGACTATATGATTTTATACCTAGAAAATCTTGAAAACTCCATCAAAAAACTCCTAGAATTGATAAATACATTCAGTCAAGTTTCACTTTACAAAATTACTGTACACTAGTCAATAGCATTTCTACATACTATAATAATAACAGTCAAGATGATAGTCAAATCAAGAACTCAATAACTTTTGCAGGAGCTACAAAGAAAATAAAATACCTATTAACAAACTTAACTAAGGAGGTGAAAAATCTCTACATGGAGAACTACAAAACACTGATGATAGAAATAAGAGATGGCACAAACAAATGGAAAAACATCCTATGCTCATGGATTGGAAGAATCAACATTGTTAAAATGTCCATACCGCCCAAAATGATGTACAGATTCAATGAAATTCCCATCAAATTTCCAATGTCATTTCTCATTGATCTATAAAAAATAATCCTAAATTTCATACGGAACCAAAAAAGACCAAATAGCCAAAGCACTCCTAAGTAAAAAGAACACATCTGGAGTCATTACATTGTCTGATTTCAAATTTTACTAAGAGGCTATAGTAACCAAAACAGCATGGTCCTGATGTTCTGGAGCAGAATTGAGAACCCAGAAATAAAACTGTATAGCTATCTATGACCAACTGATTTTTGACAAAGCAGACAAAAATATAAAGTCAGGAAAGCATGCCCCCTATTCACTAAATGTTGAGGGGAAAATTTGATAGCCATATGCAAAAGAATGAAACAGGATCCCTGTATCTCATCATATATAAAAATCAACTCAAGATGGATTAACGGCTTAAATGTAAGACCTGAAACTTTAAAAATTCTAGAAGAAAATAATGGAAAAACTCTTCTAAACATAGGCGTACGCAAAAAATTTTTAAGTAAGAAAACATAAGCAAATACGGCAACCACAAAAATAAATAAATTTGACTTAATTAAACTAAAAGGTCTCTGCACAGCAAAGGAAATAATTAACATAATAAATAGACAACCTACAGAATGGGAGAAAATATTAGCAAATTATACATCCAACAAAGGTCTAATATCTAGAATCTACAAAAACCTCAAACAAATCAGCAACATAAAAACCAAACAACCCCATCAAGAAGTGGGCAAATACATGAAGAGACTATTCTCAAAAGAAGATAGACAAATGGCCAACAAGCATATGCAAAAATGTTCAATATCACTAATTATTAGAGATATGAAAATTAAAACCACAATGAGATACCACCTTACTCCTGTCAGAATCACCATTATTAAAAAGTCAAAAAATAATAGACGTTGGCATAGTTGCAATGAAAAGGGAACACTTGTACACTGTTGGTGGGAATATAAATTTGTACAACCGCTATGGAAAGCAGTATGGAGAAAAACTAAAAATAGACCTACCATTCAATCTTGCAATCCCACTACTGGGTATCTACCCAGAGGAAAATAAATCATTTTATCAAAAAGACACCTGCACTCAAATGTTTATTGCAGCACAATTCACAGTCACAAAGATATGAAACCAATCTAAGTGCCCATCAATTCATGAGTGGATAAAGAAAACGTGGCATATAGCTATATACCATAGATGCATTTCTACGTCTTTCAGTTATAGAAAGGAATGAAATAATTTTTGCAGCGACTTGGGTGGAACTGGAGACCAGTATCCTAAGTGAAGTATCTCAGGCATGGAAAAACAGATACCACATGCTCTCACTTTTAAGTGGGAGCTAAATTATGGGTATATACGGTCATAAAGAGCTGTAATGGACATTGGAAATTAAGAATGGAGGCGGGTGGAAGGGAGGTGAGGGGTGAAAATCTACCTATTGACTACAACGTACACTATTCTGGTGATGGGTATATTGAAAGCCCTGACTTCAGCATTATACAATTTATCCACATAACAAAAAACACTTGTAACCCCCAAATATTTTTAGGAAAAATTAAGGCTAAAATAAAGCTAAAGTTTTTCATAACTTATACTGAAATTTCATCTTTGTCTTCTATCCCTTATGATATGTAATATATTGTCAGAATATTTGAATGTTTTTCCTTTGTGAAACAAAGGTTAACTTAAGTATAAATTTTATCACATACCCAATGCCAGGTTAAAACAATTAATACACAAAAAGTAAAAAAAAAATTTAAAGTAATGTATTTCACATAGCATATATTATATAAAATTTATAATATCTATAAAATATGAAATATATAAATATATAATACATAAAATAACATATAATTCATATTTTATATGCATACATACCACATAAAATACAACATACCATAAGTATTAAATGAATATATTACTTTATGATGCATATATACGTTATGCATGATTATATAAAATTGATTATGGAAAAGCATGCAATTTAATTATAAAATACAGTGTTTTTATAATTAAAGATACACATGCTCCTCATCTTACATTGGGGTTGCACATCCATAAGCTCATTGTAAATTGAAAATATCCTGAGTTAATTATACCGTTTTGACTTATAGTATTTTCAACTTACTATGGGTTTATCTCAAGATAACCCCATACTAAATGTTTATCACTTTTATACCATCATAAAGTTGAAAAATCATAAGTCAAACCATCATTGAGTCTTGTTTGTCTGCATATAACTTTATAAAATATTACTTATTAAAATATTAATATTTTAATATATGAGGTATTCTTTCAAATTAGTATGAAAAAGACATAGCATCTTCAAGGATAATTTAGGAAAGACTATGAATAAATTAATCATCCACTTTCTTTAAACATGAAAATAAAAATATATATATATTTATTTATTTATTTTATTTATTTATTTTTTATTTCAGAATATTATAGGGGTACACTACTTTGGTTACATATATTGCCTATGCACTGCCCAAGTCAGAGCTACAATCATGGACATCCCCCAAACTGTGTGCCCCACACCTATTAGGTGAGAGTTTTCCCATCCCCTCCACTCCCCCCACCTGCCCAACCCCTAATGAATATTATTTCCATGTGTGACATAAGTATTGATCAGTTAGCACCAACTGATATTTAAACATATATTTAAAGTATTTTATCATAGTATTAATCAAGTAAATGGAAAATAGTATATTATTGACACTCTAAATTTTTAGATATTTTCCAAAGATAATACTTGGTTATAAAATGGCTATAGCAAAATGGCACTACCATACTCTAGTGGTGGTGTAACTTTATACAGTCTGTAACACGTAGTTAAAATCTCTTAATTGTGCATATTTCATATAGGAATTTATCAAATAAAAATTATGAGATGTCCTCAAAGATGTATGTTGGAAAATCTTCATTAGACTGCTATATAAACAAGTAAATATTGGAAACCAACTAAATTTTGACATTTTGACAGAGAAAATTATGATAGTTGAAAGAATACCTCCTTATTGAAACACTAGGCAATTGAATTTTAATGTCATGGATATTGATTATGATAAAATGGTAAGTAAAAAGCAAATTAATACACACATGCAAGTTTTGGAGAATATGTATTACCAGTTATTTCTAGATGTAGAACTGTATTTTTGATTTTTCTTTTCTTTTCTTTTTTTTTCACTTTTCAGTGTTCAATATTTTCTGTCATTTTCAAATTTGCTATTTCTGTATGGTTATTTTACAATAAGAAAAAATTGCGAGCTTCCAACTTTTAAGAGGTAAGAGTTTTCTTTATGGTTGGAAAAGAAAGGGTTAGTGGAAAGCCTATGCAATGTGCTGAAATATTAATAAATATCTGGTCTTTGTCCAGTTTCCTGACATATAGCTCCTAAAATCCTTGGAATCTCTAGAGTGGTAAGAGTGTCTTTTGTGTACTAATGAGATGACTGAGGAAGGGAAGGGACTAGATAGCTTCAGGATGTGGGCTGGTCACCAGAAAGACCATGGCATGATTAGAAGGTTGGGACTTTCAGTTCTACTTTCAACCTTGGAGAGGGAGAGGAACGAAAAGTTAAGTTGATCACCAGTGGCCAATGATTTAATCAACCGTGCCTATGTGATTAAGCTTTCACAAAAACCCGAAAGGACTGTGTTTCAATGACCTTCCAGATAACTGAACACGTGGAGGTTCCCAGAGAGTGGTGGCCTATGGAGGAAAGGCACAGAAGCTCTTCCCACATACCTTGCCCTATGCATCTCTTCCATCTGGCTATTCATCTCTATCCTTTGTAATATCCTTTATAACAAACTGGTAAATAAAAATAAAGTGTTTCCCTGAGTTCTGTGAGCAGCCCTAGCAAATTAATCAAACTTAAGGAGGAAGTTGCAGGAACTCTGGCTTGTAGCCAGTTGGTCAGAAGTTCTGGACTTCCAGACTTGTGATTGGTGCCTGAAGTGGGGGACAGCCTTGTGGAACTAAACTCTCAACCTGTCACCCCCTGGTAGATAGAGTCAGAATTGATTTGAATTAGAGGACACCCAGCTGGTGTCCTGCAGAATTGATTGGTTGGTGTGCGGGGAAACAAACCCCACATTTCTGGTGTCAGATGTGTTGAGTGACTGTGAAAGAGTAGAGAGTAGAAAAAAAGCACTATTAGTCTTTTTGTTTTGTTCTTTTTTAATATCTCTAATGGCCTACTTCTATTTCTTCTCTCTATAGGAGACGCCTGGAAGAGAAAGAAAGAGATAACTTGGTGCAAAACACTTGCAAAAATGCTCATGGAAGTACAGTAATGATACATGGTAGTGGAGAGTCTTTATCTGTGGAATGCTTTTAGCAGGTTATATTGGGTCTATCATTAATGGAATATTAAAAGGAGATGATCCATATCAAAAGAGTTTCCTTTGTGCAAGTGATGCCCTCATGCATCCATTAGATGCACCCATGTTAATTTTGAAATAAAGCCTGTGCTAATGGAAGAAGAAAGGGGACCTGTATTTTTGATCTCAGATATCTCTATTTTTTTCTTTTTCTTACAATTGCCAGTATCCTTTGCATTATCAGTAAAATTTGGTATTAATTGGATCTATGATTCCTGTGAGTCTGATTTGATTTGATACTTTGTGTTGTCTGATAGTAAAGTTGTTAAAGCAGGCAAAGATAGGCCGTAAACTAGAGTTTTGCTTTGTACAATAATGATTTGAAAACACAAGGTAATGCTTTACACGTAAGTAGGATCAAAATATAATTTGCTATAGCACTATGGTTCACCTCATGAATCACCTCAATTTTGTATTATCTCTCACAGAATCCCTTTCTATTTTCTTTTTCTGCCATACTTAAATCTACCTTATATGAAAGTAGTTTAGAGAGAAAAGAGGTGAGTCAACCAGTCCCAAAGCACACTAGGAAGAGAGGTTTGCCTTTGTTCACATGAGAGGGATGTATGAAGGAGGCACCTGGTTTTTTCTACCTGGGGTCCCTTTATATCTCGGTAAAGAGCAATAAGGAAGAGAAGCACCTGTAGGATGTGAAAAATGATATTTTATCCTTGAAACAGTTACACAGCGTTCAAGAAATTTCAAAGCATTATCTATCCCTTAGGCACCATAAGGTATTTATTCAGAGAGATTTGGCCCAGCTAGCAGTTCTTCTAAATCCTAGAGAAAGAGGCAATCATGAGCTTTAGCTAAAGAATAGTCTTATTTGGTTATTTTTTTCCTCCAAAAATTTCAGTATTTAAATTCCCAGGGCAGCAACTGAAATTTAAAATAATAGTTTGTTAAAGAAATAAGTGCTAAATGCAAATCCTTGGAAAGCTATCAATATCATTTGTGATAATATATGCATATAAATTTGAAATTATTTTTATCAGATAATTGTATGCACAACAACTCTTACGCATGGACGTGCACACACACACAAAAATTTAACAGAGAAAATGATGTATTTTTGTTAAACATGAGTTTATAGTCCCTTAGACATAGGTTTTACTATTTTCTTTTGTGTGCTTTCAGATTCTCTTTCTCCTTTCCTAAGTGTAAAGGGGGATACACTTTGGCTTCAGATAGTTGTTTAAATGCTTTACCCACTGGACATATTAATCAATAACACACACAAATCCATACATTTTTATACCTAGTATTTTCTTAATGTCCACCTCTTCCCATCTTTGTATCTAGGAGACAATTTCTCCTTCTATAAGCGTCTACTGAGCACATATAATGTGCCAGGTACTATGAAAGGCATTTGGAATGATAACATTTATTCAGAGAGTGTATTTATTCATGTATTTATGACTAAAGTTTTTTAAGTAAACTGAGGTTTTCTCTACCTCTAGGTCGAGATTATTAATCACGTCCATGTAACTAAATGAAAACATCGTAGGGCTTCATTTTTTGCACATAGTATAAAATATGTACTCATCTAAAAGTCATAGGATTGACATATTTATTACTAAGTGTATAGTTCATTGCGTTGAAATGCCAAGAGATGATGATGCTAGTAATGAATTCTTTCAAGTATATTTTATTCTTGGTATTATAGTTAAAAACAGAAAATTAAATTTAAGAAACAGTTTCTTCACACAAAAATAAATTGTTTGGTCACTATATAATGATAAGTATCAACGTGTTTCAATTTGAGATTGAAAAGAGCCTTGTTTGGATACTGATTTTATAATTCTTATCATTTTCTCCTAAACATTTTTAAACATAGAAATAGGGGAGACATTTTAGAATTGGTATACTGGAGGATGATTGGAAAAAAGTTATGTTAAGACATATATTTTAAACATTTATTCTCCCTTGAGAACAATGATGCAAAAATATTTTCTATATATTCTAATACGAGCAAATTTTAATCTCATAGGTTGGATATTTTGAGCATTAACTATACCGAATTTACATCTTACTTCTTTACTGATTTTATGCCTATTTGGCAGATTTCAAATTTTTCCTCCATCTCTGTGGACCTGAAATTAATCTGGTTCCTTTATCTGGACACTCAGTGCTATGGTTGAGTGGTTTAATCTCTATCCCTGGGAGCACAACCAAATTCATCTCCATTGAAATCTTGACTCCTCTGTGACTTGGCTTTGCATCTGGGTTTCCATCTGTCAGACATTTCACTGGGTTGTCTTTATTCTTGTTCTGGGAGGCTGTTTGAAAAGAATTTTTTAAAAAAGAGAGTGGATTCGGCCCATGCTCAGCTGCTACAATCATAAACTCAAGATTGCAGTGACACCCATTGTTGGATGAACAAAAAATGATATATGAGAAATATTATAGCTTAATCTGTGAATTGATGTGTATTGAATATGAGGCTTTTTTTTCTTTTTCTTCTACTATGTATATGAAGCATGAGTTTCAAGGTTAATGCATTCCTTTAATCCTCATATATCTGAAACTAACTCATTAAGGGTCTAGTAAGAAATCTCTCCTTCCTTACTTCTCTTAAAACTTTGACCTTAAAGTACCACAGGCTTCCAAGTTTATCACAATCAATGCAAGGACCTTTTATATCACTCAAGAGAGTAATATGGGGATATATTTCTGCTACTATGAATTTTTAGCCTTGTTAATTTTTAAATAATAATAACAAGAAAGCAGGAATTTTAATATTGTTGATGCTATTGTTTATAGTGTGAAGCCCAAGATGGAGGTACCAAATTTAGCGTTACGTTCACAACAATGCCCAAATGTTACATTTGATTGAATATGCAGTTTATGCGATACCAAAATAATCTGATGATTATGAACAAATAAATCAATTTGTTGTTTGTGCTAGAAAATTTTTAAAGAAAAAACTAGTCAGGCCATCACATATTTTTTCTCCAAATAATAATATCAGCAGGTGTTTTTTTATATTAATTAATATATTTATTTATTTATTGCAAAAGCAAGCATCTATACAGTTTTTATCTACATAGTTATGGCTCTCTTTATATAAACATTTTTCATTTGTTAGTTTGACAGTGTTTGGGATTATGTATTTTTCTTAATTTCCACATGTGTCAGAAAATATATAAGGGAAATTAACGATGGTGAAGGGACATAATCTCTTGTGTGTGAATGAAGAATAGGAAGCATTCATATCTGCCATGCTCTTTGTTTGGGAGAGTGCATCATTTCACAAATTTATAACAGCTTTTAGCTCTCTCTTGCTTGCTTTCTCTTGCGTTCTCTCTCTCTCTCCTCTTCCTCCCCCTCCTCCTCCTCCTCCTCTTGCTCTACCTCTCTCTGACTGTGAATATGTCTTTTTGTACTGCGTATTCTTACTATTTTATAGAATTCACACAGAAGAGAATATGGAAGTTAAGGTAAGATGTGAGACCAACAACAAGCATATTAAAAGATAATTTATTTAAGAAAGTGGTTGAAGAGGTCTTTTAGACTAGACTAACAATCAGCTGAAGAGGTTTGCCACCTTGCTTGGTAGGCATTGGGATTTGGTGAAGATTTTCATATGAGGAAGTAATATCTTATTAGAGAGAACTCTTATTCTGATTCCTCTGGGATTATGGAGACCACCAAAGGTAAAGGACTCTACTGGAGCAATGAGTGCAAATCAGGTAAGCAGGCAGAGATGTGGCAGCCTTGATCTGCTCTAAAGCTGGGCCAACTCTTCCTTCCAGGATCCTAAAACTACTCAACAGGTGCCTGAACAAGTAAGTGGACAACTTTAGGGGACAAGCTTTGCTGGAATAGACTACTCTCTTACGTTATATGAGACCATCTCCTGGGATAAGCAAAGGAGCATGGCATGGCAAGGCACCCCTGCCCTGGGAGACTAGGATACTTAATAGCAGCCCCAACATCCCCTAACAGTGTGGGCATGGGAAAGTCTCCGAGAACTTAGAGATTCCAATTCTTTATTAAGTAAAAACAACACAAATTATCTCCAAGAATTGAAGGCAACCAAAATATTTCTCCTCAAAATATTGAGGATTGATGGTTAAAATAAAGGTACTGAAAATACAAGGGAACACAATGCCTCAGCCTCTGTTTGTCTGATGGCAGAACATAAATCCGTCCTTACTGTTGATAGCACTTGATTATCTTCCCACAGTAGATACCAGCAAGCACCAGAGGAATCTGGGAACAGATTTTACTATCATCCCACATTTTCCAGGCTTTTAAAAGACTGGAACTGCCTTCTCCTTTGGTCTTGTCATCTAGGATTTATGGTTCTTTGTAAAATACTATTTAAACAAGATCCCTAAGCCACTCTCTTGAGAGAGAAATACTTTTGAATGGAGGCCTCTCCTGCGTGATGGGTACAGCATGCACTAATAAACTTCTGCTTGTTTTTCTTTTGTTAATCTGACTTTTGTTTTCAGGACAGTGTCTCAACTAAGAACCTAAAATGGGAAAGAAAAGAAATTATCTTGTTTCTCCTACAGAATCTTCTTGCTATAATTTTATGACATAACATGATTCAGAATTATCTCCTTGGTTTCTGAGTTCGAGCACAGAGTCCCAAACTATATCACCCTGCTTTGTGCCATAAAATGGCCAGTTTTGCAACTGATAGTGAGTGTATTAAAAGGTGCTCTGATAGCTTGGGATCCTATCTAACAGCATGAGGCACACCTGAGTTTTTGCTCCTCCTCCCTGGGCATCTGAGTGAGATGCTTTCTATAAACAGCCAATTTTTACCTTCATGTACACACTTAAAAGGAACACAGTTGACAGTGTAAAAAATCTCCCCAAATAAATGATAAGGTCTTTTGTGAAATCCACATTACTGTGGATTTTTAGCTCCGAGCTACCATATTCATACAACAAAACTTCAGTATTTCACACAGTATTAATACATTGCATTTTGTAGCTCAGAAATATTCTTTGACAGATCAGTTCAGTAGTTTCTCTTTTAACTTTTCCATTAAAAATTATATGGGATGATTTCAGGCAGCCCTTTCCTATACTCTGATGTGTGATGCTTTTTCTGTTTTTTCTTGCAAAATCAGATCCCCTTCTTTCAGTTAGCTATTAAGTGTTAGAATATTAAATGTCTGTGTTTGCCAATACCACACTGTACTCTAGAAATAAAGAGTGCTAAGAGTTACAGAAGACATGTTATCAAGTTTCTAGAAACTTTAAAAGCATAAAAAACATTGGCACATGAAAGATTCTGATTCACTTAAAAAGTGACACACAGCAAGTTTTTGAAGTTAGCAATAAAGTGGCCATTTGGAATGAGTAAGCTACGGAATGTAGATCTGCTTTGAGCCTGCAGTAAAGATCACAGAACAATGCCCTATTCTGATGAATCAGTAGAAACCATAAAGCAGAAAAGCATGGCATGTACTCTCCCTAAAGTTTGCTTGCTGGCACTATTCCTCCCTCTGCATTGAAAACGTACATTCATTAACCAACCGAATATGAAACAGTGCATTCCACAGTTAAATTATGCTACTTTTGGCATACTAAATTAGCTCTATTCTGAATTCCATAGCTTCAGGAAATGGTACCTGGAAATATCGAGTAATCTGTGGATTGGAAATGCATCAGAAAGCAAATGAAAGTAAAACTTGGAAAATAAAAGTCACTTTTTTTTAGTTAGATATATAAAATCTCTGATGTTAGCTTGATTTCCTGTTGAGCTTGGGTTATATTAATTCATTGATATGCCATATAATCAGAGAATATATTGAATGACCATTATATGGTGTGCACTACACTCAGTAATGAGAGAGCTAAAGATAATGTCATGAATTGAAAGCCTTTGCAATATAATTGGAAAGATAGAATAAAGAAACAAGTCCAAAATGAGAAAATATATCCAAATGTGGCTGCCCAATGTAGACAGTGCCTAGGTAAAAGAGATGTAAGAATGGGGAGAAGATAATTAAAGAAATCTGATATTGAAGCAAAAAAAAAAAGACACAATTGGTACAGAAAAGAGAATTAAATTCAACTTAATTTATACTTATCACGTACACGGTACATGGCAGACATTGAAAGAGAGTCTATGGATGCCAAAATGAGCTCTACTTTAACCTTAGAATAACAGATATAAAGGGAAGAGAGGGAACTTGTCATATTTAGGATTCTGGAAGCAATTTTGCTTGGATGATGAATCAGCATTGGGTGGTAAGAAGAAGTAAGACAGATAAGATAGGTAGCTCAAACTAGAACATACACTTGACATTTTAAACACCCATATGATCATAGATGAAAAAACAAAATTGATTGGCCTGGAAATACATTGGAAAGTTGTGTCATTAGGATGATGCTAAATTGGCAGTGGCAGGGTGGATTCTGTAGTCAGACCCCTTCAATATTTAATGATCACTCATTCTGTCACATTGACCATACAGCAATTCAAATCAGGCTTTAAGGAAGCCAGGGTGACACATGTTCCTGATGATATGTTATATTCCAGTACCTTATGCCTAATGCACTTCTCTTCATAAAACAGGGTGGCCAGCCCTGATTTTATGGAGAAGAAACGAATGTCAAGAGCCCAAAATTATAGGCAAAATATTTCTTCTTCATGCCGTCACCGCAAAGCTCTCAGATTATTGGTGCACAATGAAGTTATATGATTCAGTAGTGGGGAAGCAGGTGATAAATGCACACTTTACAACCCAGTAACAGAATGCTTTTCACAGGTGGCCAAGCACTGAGAGGGTGTCAATTGTCATAAAGCTGAGCTAACTCCTTCCCAGTATGTGGAAGGGATCCACTTCCATTCTGTACCTCAGTCCTTCCCCTCCGGCAATGCAGGATGATTAGAATCAAGACATCTGCCATTTGCAAATTAGGTGCTGGCCCGTCACAAAGCCACAGTCAAGCTCCCAGAAGGACAAACTCCCAGTGGCTGGGAAGCAGCTTTGAAAGATGCAAAGCAAATTCATACCCCAAAGGAACAGCACTGTGACCCTGGCATCTGTGCTGTGCTGATAGGCTTAGGGAACAACATTTAGACTTCCTGAAGTATATTAACACAGGCCCCATACTTGAACAACAACAAAAAAAAATAACAATAAGGCAAATGTAGTTATGCCAAAGCATCATTATGCTAAAACAATAGGTTAATTTATTTGGTGAATAGAGTCTAAATGGCATTTAGCACCAAGTGGATCAAGAATATTGATAAAGTACAGTTCTCAAGCCAAAGTTATTTGTTTGTAACTATTAACATTTTATTTAACTCATCGATGAAGGAATGAGAGGGCAGATTAAGGCCTGTATTTAAAAGCATTTGAAAAATGGAGATTTATATAGTCAGTTGTGAAAGGGACGCTTGAATAAGAATGCTAAATTAGTTAGAAGACTGATTGACTTTTTACAGGTCATGAAATAACAGTATTTTATCACTTTTTGCAGATTAAATTCTAACCATGGAGGCTGTATTGGCTGAGAAGTGTTGGCCAAATTAACTGTCACAACAAATTTCAGATGGGACTCAAGCAGACTTATCAGAACATGCATGAACTTGATAAAATACACATTTTTATCATCATTTTGTCTTTTTTCAAGTCTGGGATACATTTTTTTTTCACAAGGAACATCCCCTTATTGTATTTATTTTCTTCTTTCCAGTATATAGTTTCTGATAATGCAGACACCGCCTCAGGCTCAGTTTAATGAACACACTAGTAGACTCTAATAATGATGACCACCTTTAAGGAAATCTAGTCACCTCTTCGTTTTACTCATGTGAAAGCTTATGGCAACAGAGGCTCAGCCTCTTGCCCAGGCCATATACCCCTTCAGAGGCAGGAATGCAACTGGACCCCAGAGTTTCTGACTTCCTTTCAGGACTCTTCCAAATACACCATGCTGCTTATCTGTATAAAAATTATAAAACGTTTTGTGTATTTCATAAGCTTTATGCATTTTGTATAGGGTTAAGGTAGGGAATGCAGCTTTACAATGGAGTTCTTGCTATGTGGTTCTCATGTTTGCTTTATTTCTGTGCTTCTTAGGTTGCATCTTAACTAAGTTTTAAAAGCTGAAATGTAAGGGCTAAGCAGGTAAAGCCATCATTCTGATTTCTACCATCTGTGGCCAGTGATTAAATCATACAGAATGGTAGCCTAGGATGATTTACATTCACCATCCTAATAATTCTATATTCCAAGCACAATACAGCTAAAAACAAAGGACAAAACATTGCAAATCATAAAACTCCTTGTACAATTCAAGGAGTTCTTTGAACTCCTGAGGAGGAAAGTTGAGAACCAGTGGCTGTAACTGTGAGTTATCTGTTAGCATTCCCAAGATCTGAACCATGGCCTTTAAGGAAGAAAAACAAACATCCTCATTTTCCAAAGCAAAATTTCTAATCTAAAGTGTTTCAGGTCCTGCATTTTAGCCTCTATATGCTCAGTAAAAATTATTAAATAGATTATTGTCCCCAAGTTGAATCCCTTTGGCAGGGATGCAGAGCCTTATATTAAATCAGTTCTAAACTAAACAAGTAATTTTTCTCATACAGAACAAAAGTTCATACATATGAAGAAGTAGTAAATAGGGATTCCAGGCAACAAATATCAAAGCATCTTCCAAACTTAAAAACAAAATGTGACATTAGAGAATTTCCATACTTTCTTCATGTTTTGTTTTGTTTGGGGGGGAAGGGTAAAAGCGTATAATACTTCAAGTAAACTCATCTTTACTTTATCTATTGAATGAGTCATATGAATATAAATGGTTACTAAAATCTGTTTTCTTCCATAGTAAGGTAATTGAAAGAAAATAAATGATTCTAGAATCCTGAAACTGGAGAAAATAATTGGAGGACTAAATAAATAACTATCAATAAAAACCTAAATTTCACTTCCCTTCTCTAAATTGTTAGTAATCATTTATGCATAAAAATTCAATTTCCCTTCTTCATTTCCTTTTTATCAGCTAATAAAAAATATGTGAAGTGAATGGATGTAATTAACTTTCCTATAGATGATACAATGTGGAAGTTTAATTATTTGGGTCTGGATTATTTGTAACATTTTAAATCACCAACCTGGCTGCTAAGTGAGTATAAACACAAAGCTCTATAGTACTACTAATACGTGCTAAAAATTTTGTATAGACATCGTCATTGTTATGATCATAATTATCATGACAAAATAAAATAAAATAAAATATATTTTAAAAATAGCTCCCTGTAACTTTGGCGGTTTTCACTTTTTTCTTTTTAGAGTCAACTAAATAGGTTGGCAAATTTTTTTCTTTTTTCTTTTTCTTTTTTTTTGTTTTTTGGTTATTCACTTTTTGGAATTTCTGCTATTCACAGGGAGGTCCACGCAGGATATTGTTTTTGATAAAGCAGTTTTGATAAAACAGTCAGGTACTGCTTGAAGTAATAGAACATAATTATGTCTTTGTGGTCTTATGATACCAGTGAGAAATACAGCACCTGGTAGTCATTAGTTGTAATAACTGCTCCCATCCTAGGACTTTTACTTAAAACAACACTTTGTGTATGGCCTTGAATCCAAACCATGGGCACCTTAATTTTAGAATGAATAACCTGTGGAATCTAAAACAATAAAACTCACAGAAGCAGAGACCAGAATGGTGGTTACCAGATGCAGGGGCTAGGGGGAGTGGGGACATGATCAAAGGTCACAATGTTTCAGTTAGATAGGAGGAATTGATGATACATATTAGAGGTGATGGTGTGTAAGTTAGCTTACATACAATCATTCCACATTGTATACATTTATCAAAGTATCACTTCGTATCCTGTAAATATGTACAATTATAATTTGCCAATATTTAATTCAAAAAAATTAAAAATGAAAGACAAATATTTTTAAAAATGAGAAACACAAAGTTATAAGTGGAAAATAGGACAGGAACTGATTTCCTCTTTTGTAGCATTAATCAGAATAATGCCTCATCTCATTTTCTGTAAATGATCTAACAAAATCCCAAAGATGCAAGTCTCCTGGGACTATACACCTTTCTCTTGAGGTTCCCAAATCCCCTGATAATGCTATCCATCACCTAGTAATTCCACAAATATTTATTGAGCATATACTATATGCCAACACCATGCATAAGAAACAGACAAGTCTAGCTCTCCCTGTGTTGGCATTCTCGTTGGTGAAATAGACAGTAAGGAAGGAAGTATAACTTAAGGAAGTGAAGAGTCCTAAGAAGAAAAATAAAGCAGGTAAATTGATAAGAAGCTACTCACCAGGATGGAGGAAATACTTTATATGGTTTCCTCATGGAAGATCGCTCTGAGGAAACAATATTTAAACAGAGGCTCAATTGAAATAAAAGAATAAACTAAATGATGAGCTGGGGGAAGAGAGTTCAGGCAGTGAGCACAAGCAGAGGAAAAGTCTCAAGGGTCTCAGGCAGAGGAAAGTGTTAGAGAAACCAGCACGAGCTTGTGAGGCTGGACAGGAGCAGCGCACATAGCACAAGATGTCTGGCATTTAGGAAGGAACAATTTTACGCAGAATTTTGTAAGCTAGGCAATCAGTGTGGATCTTTTTTTTTTTTCCAAACGTGCTGGCAAGTCATTGGAGAGTTTTGAAAAAGCAAGTGATGTAGTCTGACATGCGTTTTTGAAAGATCACTCTGCTGTTGTGTGCAAAATTGACTATAGCAGGGAATACAGAAGGATGGATACACATGAGAATTTTACTAGGTGAGAATGATGGTGGATTAATCCAGAATTTTGGCAATGAAGGTAATGTGATGCAGTTCAATGTTGGAGACATTTTTAAGGTAGAGCTCTCAGGGTTTCCTGATAAATTTAATACCAGGTAGTAAGTGGTGAAATTGTAGCAAAAATAACACCTATATGTTTGGCTTGAGTAACTGGGTGGCTGATTGGGATAGGGACGGCTCTGAGAATCAGGATGAAGGGGATAAACAGAGTTCTGATCGTGGTGGTATGTGCAGAAAACTTTTACTAGACATGAAAGTGGAGGTTCTGAGTAGGCTATATTCTGAACTGTCTGGTTGAATTTGGTGCAATGACAAGAATGAGCAATAGAGTAACCATTAGCCACATGGGGTCAGTAAGTACTTCAAATGTGGCTCATGTGTGGCTAAGGAATGCTTCTTTAATTTTTAATTTTAATTGTTTAATTGTAACTAGTTTAAATCTAACTAGACACATGTGGTCTAGCTACCACATTGGACAGATAAATTTTCCAGGAATGGATGAGTCGGAAGAACCAGCAAAGAAGAGTTGGGAGACTCAGGAAGGTGGGAAGAAAATAGGTGTAGGTGACTCATGTGGACACTTTTTTCCAAAGGGAAAAGAGAAATGTGCAGGAAAACAGGTGAATATGGAGGCCAAGTGTGAAAACAAAATTATTGGTAGACATCACAGTATGTATTGGTTAATGGAAATGATCCACCTATGAAGATAAAAAAATAAATAAAAACTGATTATGCCAATGATGGAAAAATAAACTAGTTCTCTTCTTATTATTCTAATTTACTCAGGTAAATGGTCTTTCTGAAGGATGGAAAATGGAGTTTAATCTCTATTAAATCTTTTGTACTTCTAACTCCGGCTCAACTTCTATTTCCCAGAGAACCCAACACATCACAGTTAGTACCGGGAGTGGTCTAAGAAAGCAAGCGGTAAGATGGGATTTGGGGACAGGATCACTTACTTTGCGGCTAGTAGAGACAACCCCATCCTACTCATGTTAGGTGGTGCCTTACCTCCCACACACCCCCAAGTCTCTGAAACTGATATTTTCAATGTAATCATGTCTTTCATGATTACACTATCCCCCAAGTCCCCATCAGTGGTCTCACTTTCCATGGTTTCAGTTCAGTTGACCGTGGTCTGAAAATATCAAATAGAAAATTCCAAAAATAAACAAGTCATAAGTTTTAAATTGCACTCTGTTCTGAGTAGCATGATGAAATCTCTCAATTTCCCCCTTCATCCTGCCCAGGATGTAAATTATCCCTTTGTCCGGCATATCCCCTCTGTAGACACTATCTGCCCCCTTAGTCACATAGTAGCAATCCTGGTTGGCAGATCAAAAGAACATAGTACGTATAGGGTTAGTGCTAGCTGCAGTTTCAGGTATTCACTGTGGGTCTTGGAACATATTCCCCATAAATAAGGGAGGATTATTGTAAATTATTTTGTCTTCATATTATGTGATCTCAACATAATGTTACCGACGACCACTCTCTCCTTGAAATATTCTTGATTTTTGTTCTTAGCATCAACTTCTTTTCCTGCTCTTTCTGATTCTCCGTGTTCTCTTCTCCATCCAACTACTACTTGATGTTGCTCTTCAAGGATTGATCCAAGGCCCTTGCTTTAGTGAGTTCCCTAACTTCCATGATTGTGTCATGCCGTTTTTTTTTACCCAGCAGCAAGATTGGTGTTTTTAAAAATATGAATAAGACCATGGCATTTCCCTAATTAAAGCCATCCAGTAAATTTAAATGCTTTTCCAGCTTAGATGATCCACCTTGACCCCATACCTGACTATTTTACTAATCCCTCTGTTTGCTGCTCCTTCTCACCCACTCTGGGTTTTTTTCTGTTCCTTGAATTTGCCACGATTTGGTCCAGTTCAGGGTCTTTGTCCATGCTATCTACACTGCCTCTATTGTCCTACCCCAAATTACACATCAGCTCATCCTCTGGTTATCCATTAAAATGTGACTATGTCGTGTAAACAAGTTGTTACCACTGTTCTTTGAGTTCCATTTTATTTTCTCTACAGCCTTTATTATAATTTGTAGTTATTTTTTTGTTTAACTATGAGTTATTTCTATTTCTATCTCTCAACAAAATCGAAAATGGAAACTCATTGAAGGCAAAAATTTGTTTTTTTGTTAAATCCTTTGTCTACCCAAAATATATAGCTTTAATAAAAACTGGTGAAATACATGAATAAATAAATTGATAATTACTTTGCTCCCTAGCTGTGGACACCTATCTAAACTTTTTATTAAGAAGATTAGAATAAATGTACGCAAAGGACCTATCACAGTGTCTGGGGCATAGTGGTGCCCCAGATATGGTAGATACATTTTAAAAATTATACTTGTCTTCAATTATCCAGATAAGCTGTATTTATGGCAAACACAATAAGAAGTTGAAAAATTATATATATATAATAATATATATAACAACTGCATTAAAGAAGAAATCCCAGTATTTATTTATTAGATTTATTCAGGTCAGAGCCAAGGGAAGTAATTTATTGTTTCCGAATGACCAGGAATAAAACTTTAAAGAAAATCCTAAGTAAAGACAAGCCTAACTTTTCTTCTTAAAATTTTTAGAAATCCTGGTTTGCAAAAGTGAGAATATTAATTCCTCAGGAGCTCCCTCCCATCTTTTTGCTTTCCTCTCTGATCCCTGCAAGAATTGATATGTATCCAAGATCCTACCATTCCTGAAGGCCAGAGCTGTACCTCAGCTTGCCTTCCTACTCAGAAGACTGTGACTAAAAGTACTGGGCAGGCAGAGCAGGTAAAAGTGATACCCTCAGAGAGGAGTCTTAGAAACAACTCTGAATTGAGACCAAGACATACTTGCATTGAAAAGCAGCCTAAAGTAATAGACTTCGGTTTGTGTTTTTTCTCTCCCACCCTTTATGTCTAAGACAAAGCATACCTAATACTCAATAATAACTCTTCTAGATGTATGGTGCAGTTGACCCTTCAACAACAAGGGTTTGAACTGCATGAGTCCACTTATAGGCAAATTTTTTTCAATAAAATTTACACCAAACATGCCTCCCTCTCCTGCCTCCCCTTCCACCTCCTCCACATCTTCCACCTCTGCCACCCCTGAGACAGCAAGACCAACCCTTCCTCTTCCTCCACCTCCTCCTTAGTCTACTCAATGTGAAGACGATGAGGATGAAGACCTTTATAATAACTCACTTTCATTTAATGAATAGGAAATATATTTTTCTTCCTTATGATTTTCTTAATAACATACTCTTTTCTCTAGCTTACTTTATTGTAAGTATACAGTATATAACACATTTAACATACAAAATATGTGTTAATCAACTGTTTATGTTTTCAGTAAGGCTTCTGGTCAACAGTAGGCTATTAGCAGTTAAGTTTTTGAGGGGTGAAGTCACAAATAGATTTTCTACTGCACAGAGGTTGGTGCTTCTACCCCCCATGTTGTTCAAGGGTCAGCTGTATATCTATATATTAATATATCAACATATATCTGTATAGTAACATATCTACTAGCACCATGGCAATTCTGTCATGAAATAACTTTCTGCCACTCCGTCTGTCAGACATTGGTTGATACTGTCAGGCATTTTCTAGTATGTGAATCAATTCACCTAGAAAAACAAATGATCTCTGACCAAATTAAACAAAACAAGTGTGAGACGTTTAGCTAACCAAAGAGTAACAAGGTAATTTGATGCTTGTTTTCTACAATAGGAAAACAAACTTCTTCCTTGAATCTAGTAAAGATAAATTGCTTTCCTTGACCAGTAAATATTTCAGTGGCAGCTTTGTAGCATAGAAATGCTTTCACTTACAAGCATTATGATGAGGCTTTGTTCCCTGGGCAATCTTTTCTGTCACTGAGGAAGTACCCCACGCAGGCTGATTGGTGCCAAGCTGAACCAATTCCAGTTGAATTTATTTCCATTGTGCCACTTAACAATACTTTCAGATTATCTCTCTCCTCCATACTCCTTCTCCCGTAGGATTCTGTAGAATAAAGAGTAGGAAGTATGGGCAAATACAAAAACGCTCAGCTGCTTAGAAGTATTTTCTTTCTTGCCTAAAACATCTTTGTAGCAATGCTTGCTGAGAGATGCTGTTAATACAAACAATTCAATGACCTCAGTATCTACTAACTTATTTCTTGGTAAATCTGTATTTCTTAATAAAAATGGAAAATTACATTTCTTAATTTTTAATGGCCTTGTCGAGGGTGGTATTAAAGATTATTTTCTTTATAGAATATAAAAGGTGATTTCTTTGGGTAATATATTTGCTTACCATTAAGCATCTAATTCTTTTCACATTATTAAAGCTAACTTCAATGTACATGCTATGGAAACACAGTTGACTGAAATACCATAACAATAAAAAGGTTATATAAGATATTCAAAGTATCAAATGATTTCAGTACATTTGTTATGGAGGCTTTTTTTGGCAAGTCAAGAACTCAATATAATTCAATTATGTATATAAATTTTATTTCAAAAATTAAGGGGGTACAAATGTTTTCAGTTACATGGATCATTTTTGTGATGCTTAACTCCTCGTGTGCCTGTCACCCAAATAGTATTCATAGTACCCATTAGGCTGGTTTACTCCCTCGCCCCCACCCTGGTTGCTCTTCACTGAGTTTTACTTCCCTCTGTGCACATGTGTGCTCATCAGTTAGTTCCAATTTAATAGTGAGTACATGTGGTGTTTGTTTTTCCATTCTTGCAATACTTCACTTAGGAGAATGGTCTGCAGTTCCATCCACATTGTTTCAAAAGGTATTAATTCATCTTTTTTATGACTGAGTTGTACTCCACAGTGTACATACAACACATTTTATTAATCTACTCATAAATTGATGGGCACTTGGGTTGATGCCACATCTTTGCAATTGTGAATTGTGCTGCAATAAACATTTGCATGCAAGTGTCTTTTTGATAAAATAACTTCTTTTCCTTTGGGTAAATATCCAGTAGTGGGATTGCTGGATGGAATGGTAGGGTCTACTTTGAGTTCTCTGAGGAATCTCCATACTGCTTTCCAAAGAGGTTGTACCAATTTGCAGTCTCACCAACAGTGTATAAGTGGTCCTTTCTCTCTGCATCCAGGCCAGCATCTATTGTTTTTTGAACTTTTTAATAAAAGCCATTATAACTGGGGTAAGGTGATATCTCACTGTGGTTTTAACTTGAATTTCCCTGATGATTAGTGATGTTGAGCATTTTTTCATATGTTTATTGGCCATTTGTCTTTCTTCTCTTGAGAGCATCTGTTCATGTCTTTTACACACTTTCTAATAGGGTTGCTTATGTTTTTCTTGCTGATTTCCTTGAGTTCTTTGTAAATTCTGGTTATTAGCCCTTTAACGGATGTGTAGCTTGCAAATATTTTCTCCCATTCTGTAGGTTGTCTATTTGCTCTGTTGATTGTTTCCTTAGATGTGCAGAAGATTTTTAGTTTAATCAAATCCCATTTAGTAACTTTTGTTGTTATGATGAGGAGTTCTATTTCTTCCTGGTTGATTATTGGGAGGCTGTGTGTTTCCAGGAACTTGTCCATTTCCTCTGCGTTCTCTAGTTTATGCGTGTAGAGATTTATTTAGTATTCATGGATGATGTTTTGTATTTCTGTGGTATCAGTTGTAATGTCACCTTTTTCATTTCTGATTGAGCTTATTTGGTCCTTTCCTGTCTGTTCTTGGTTAATCTAGCAACAGTTTTGTCAATTTTGTTTATCTTTTTAAAGAACCAATTTTTTGTTTCATCAATCCTTTGTATTTTTTTTTTCTCCAATTCATTTATTTCAGCTCTGACCTTCATTATTTCTTTTTTTCTGCTGGATTTGGGCTTGGTTTGTTCTTCATTTTCTAGTTCCTTGAGGTGTGACATTAGGTTGTTAATTTGTGATCTTTCTGTCTTTTTGATGTAGGCATTTAAGGCTATGAATTTTCCCCTGAGCAACGCTTTTGCTGCGTCCCACAGATTTTGATAGTTTGTGTCCCCTTTGTCATTCAGTTCACAGAATTTTTTTATTTCCATCTTAATTTCATTCTTCATCCAATAATTCAGCAGCAGTTTGTTTAATTTTCATGACTTTGTCTAGGTTTGAGTGTTTCTCTTGTGATTTATTTCTGGTTTTATTCTGCTGTGGTCTGAGAAGGTACATGGTATGATTTTGACTTTTTTGAGTTTTTTGAGACCTGTTTTGTGGACTATGATATGATCAACCTTGGCGAATGTCCCATGTGCTGCTGAGAAGAATGTGTATTCTGAAGTTTTTGGGTATAATGTTCTGTAAATGTCTGTTAGGTCCATTTGATTTAGAGTTTGGTTTAAGTTCATTATTTCTTTATTTATCTTCTGCTTAGATGATTTATCAAGCTCCAACAGTGAGGTGTAGAGGTCCCCAGCAATTATAATGGTACTATTTATTTCTTTGTTTAGCTCTAGCAAGATTTGCTTTATGTATCTGGGAGTTCCTGTGTTGTGCACACACATGTTTAGGATTATTATGTCCTTTTGTTGTATGGCTCCCTTTACCATCATAATATGACCCTCTTTGTCTTTCTTTACCTTTTTTGGCTTAAAGTCAAATTTATTTAATATGAGAATGGCTACTCCTGCTCTCTTTTGATTTCCATTTGCATGGAATTTTTTTTTCCTATCCTTTCACAATGAGTCTGTGTGTGTCCTTGTGGTTTAGATGTGTTTCCTGGAAACAGGAAATAGTTGGATTGTTTTTACATCCATTCAGCCAGCCTATGTCTTTTGAGAGGAGCGTTCAGTGTGTTCGTGTTGATTGATAGCATTGATGTGTGGGATGTTGGTCTGTTCATCCTGTTGGATAATCTCTTATTGCTTTGTTCTACCTCTCGTTCTATTTATACGAGTGGTTTTTTTAGGTGAATTTACACTATTGGGTATCTGTTCTGATTTGTGTATAGTGCTATACTGAGTATTTTGTGCAGAGCAGGTCTGGTCATAACAAATTCCTTCAGTGTTTGCTTGTCTGGAAAGGACTTAATTTATCTGTCTATTGTGATACTTAGTTTTGCAGGATACAAATCTCTAGGCAGGCAGTTGTTCTGTTTAAGTCAATTGAAGATGGGGCCCCAGTCCCTTCTGGCTTATGAGGTTTCTGCTGAAAAGTGTGCAGCTAGCCTGATGGGTTTTCCTTTGTAGGTTACATGATGGTTTATCTTGCTGCTTGCAGAATTTTCTTCATCATTTTGCCTTTGGCCAGGTTGATTACTATGTGTCTTGGAGATGACCTATTTGTTATGAATCTTCCCAGTGTTCATTGTTCATATTGTAACTGTATGTGTGAATTTCTGGCAATGTCCAGGAATTTTTCCTCAAATAGCTTTTCCATGCTTTTAGCTCTTTCTTCTTCACCCTCTGGGATACCTATAATTCGAATATTAGTATGCTTCACATAGTCCTATATTTCTTTCAGTGGTTGCTCAGACTTTTTTACACTCTTCTTTGCCTCTTTGAATGACTGGGTTATCTCTAGAGCCTTATCTTCAAGCTCCGAGATTCTTTCTTCTTCTTGATTTAGCCTGTTGTTGATGCTTTCTACTGCATTTTGAAATTCCCCGAATGACTCTTTCATTTCTTTAAGTTCTATTACATCCTTTCTTATGTTGTCTAGCTCTCTAGTGACTTTTTCATTTTTTTTCATTGATTTCCTGAAATTTTTTTTTGTCTTCTTTTTGTTGGTTTTCAACTTTCTCTTCAATTCCATTTGTCTTATTTGTCATCCATATTCTGAATTCCATTTCTGTCATTTTGGCAATTTCCTTGTAGGTGGAGTCCACTGCTGTAGCTCCATTGTGTTCTCTTGGGGTTTTCGAACTATTTTGTTTATTCTTGGTGCCAGGGTTCTTTTGCTGGTTTCTTCTCATCTGGCTCCTCTTCTCTCGGCTCTGGGTTAATAGGTTTGCACAGCACCTGTTCTCCTTTGCTGGGGACTCTGTCAGTCCAAGTCTAGGGGTGACGGCTGCTCAGGGCTGGGGGTCCTGAGTGAAGTGTTCAGGGAGGTTGTGAGGACTCAGTGGTAGTGGTGGGGACTCATTTGTGGGGTCTTGAAGTCCACTCACAACTCTGGAGTTTTATGGGTGGAGTCATGGGCCTGGCAGGGGCGCTGTAGCTACAGGGGCGGAGCCTTGGACTTGGCCACAGAGACAGCTTCAGAGCTGTCTCTGGGAACTTGGGGGGCAGAGCTGCCCATATGGGAGGCTGTTCCACCAGTGTGGGGAGTGCTGATGCCCAGTCATGCAGGCAAGGGTTTCTCTCAGCAGCCCAGGTTCTGTGTAGGTGTGCTGGAGCCACTAGCCATCCAAGGTCCTCCCCCCACACCTAGGACCCACTGAGGCAGTAGCCCAGTTGGTGTCTGTGGCATCTGAGGAACCCCCTGTTTTCAGCTTCCATGCCAGGGAGGAGGCATGCTCAACCCCCAGTCACAGGGCTCAACACGGGGGAGTGTCTGTTCCCTCCCCGGCCCAGCGGGGGTGATGCTAAGGTTACTGCTGGAAGGCTGGGTCCTCAGTGGACCTGGCTCCGTGCACCAGAGTGATCATGAGGTCGTCAGTTGCAAATGCCTGGTATTGACAGGCACCAGATGGCTGCTGCACCTGCTCTCTGGTGGAATGTCTTTACACAGACTCTATGCAGGTCCCTGATCAGCCCAGAGATCTGCAGTAGAAAAGGGAGACCCCTCACAGATTAGACTGCCCATAACTTTTGTTTCTGTCCTAATAAACAGTGTCTCCTCGGGTTGCCTATATTATGCTATCTTCACCTCTTCCTAGCAGTGTGAATTGTATCGGGTCCCTCAACTCAGTCTCCGAGATGGTCGGTGGTACTTGTAAGTAAGAATCAGCCACTTCCTTCCTTCCACTTCCTGATTGAGTTGGCAGATGCTGTGATAAACTGTAGAGTTGTTCTCCCTGTCAGTGGTTGCTGCCTGCTGCTGAGGTGTTCTTTTGTGCCCATGGTAAACTCTAGTCCCTCGGGTGGAACACTTGACTGCCCCAGACTTTGGGAAGGGCCCTGGGTTAATAGGTATGCAGGGCACCTTGCTTGATCTCCACCACAGCAGAGGTGGGTGGAGGAGTGAGGCAGAAGATGGTTATGTTGCATGAACCTTGACAGCTTTGCAAAGCCTTGGCAGGACTCAGGGGTTGCTTTCCTGGGTGCTAGGGGGAGCCGCTGGGAGGAAAGTCAGAGCAGGCCCTCCAGATGGGAGAGCTGTTTGTGGGGGAGGGACCTAAATACTTGGTTGCTATGGCGCCAGGCTGGGATCTTCCCTGCTGGAGAACCCACCCTAATCCAGTAGTGCAACTTTCCTTGGGGAGAGGTGGGCACTCTCCCAGATTGCCATGTCTCAGACCCCCCCCAATATTCTCCCATCAGTTCTGTCCATGTGGTGTCTCATCACCTGAATCCAGCTCTCAAGCCTCCCCCTTTCCTGCATGTCTGAACTGCTGGCATGCATCTCTGTGAAATGCCAGTGGGCAGGGAACTCCCAGATTAGGCTCCCCAGGTCCACTGCAGGTCCTCAAGGGAAGAGGCATGGGCTCCACTCTCTATGGAGACCTCAGCTTGTATTAAGTGCCTGCTGGAGAGAGGTGGCCTCTCACCAAATTCTCAGCTCAAACTGCTCTCCCAGTTGCAATGGGTGGGGGAGGGGCTGTAATTCCAGGTCAGCCCAGGCACCTGATTGTGCCATGCTTGGTTGCAGTGGCTCATGGGGCTGTGCTCTTCCTCACCAGAAGACCTGTCCTAATCCAACAGGGAGATATTCCTGCAGCCGAGATGGGTACTCTCCCAGATCACCATGAATTGGAACCCCACAGTATTCTCCCATCAGTTCTGTCCATGTGGGCTCCCTTGCCACCTGAATCCAGCTCCTAGACTTCCCCCCTGTGTCCCCCAGCAACCCACTTGAGTCTGGTGGCTATAGGTTCCAGCCTGCTTGTCTGACCTGCTGGCATATGACTCCACAAAACACCGGTACACAGGGAGCTCCCAGATTGAGCATCCCACGTCCACTGCAGGTCCCCAGGGGGAAAGGCACGGGTCCCACTCTCTGTGTAAACCTCACCCGGTAGCACATGGCCACTGGTGAGAGGTGGCTGCTCACCAAATTCTCAGCTGAAACTGCTTTTCTGGTTGCAGTGGGTGGGGGAGGGGAGGGGAATGAGAAGCAACTGAATGGAAGAAAGCCGGCTCTCCAGCCTCTTGGGTCACTGTCCTTGGAGGGGAACCTCACACAGAATGTCCAAGCTCTGGGATCATGTAAGTTCTCCCCACTATTCCATGTTCGCCACTGTGCCTGGGCTCATGGGGGTGGAAAAGGCGCCAAGAAACTTGGTAGCCTGCTGATCATCAAAGGTGCATGGGAGGGAGAGAGTGATCCCCCCTTACTCCCTCACTGGGCTCCGAGCCTATCTGGGTTTTATCCTCACTGATATCTTTTTTCCTTTATCTTCTTTCCTGCTTTGCAATTCCATGAGGTGCCCAGCGCCTCCAGCACCTCTCTCTATGATCTACACCTGAGCTGCCTCTCCTGTCCCCTCTCTTTTATCTGAAATCCTACCCTACCTCCAGGACAGTCCAGCAAGCGATGTCTCTAGTCAGCCATCTTGCCCCTGCCCCCAGATAACTTCAATTATATTTTGATGAATGTTATTCCAGTTCTAGTTTATTTAAAGTGTAATATTCAAACTCTCTTACTTTTGTAGTTCTGAACATGGCTTAAAATCATGTTAAACATGAAATCATGTTCTGTTTTGTTTTTTGCCAAAAATACTAACACTAACGTATATCGAATATACAAGGCTAATAAATCTTTCTCATGTGGTAGAAAGAATCATGTCAAGCAAAAGGTAGAGTAATTTTAGACTTGTTAAGAGAAACTGTCCTCCTTTCAGTGAGACAGGAAAGAAAACTAAGTAAATAATTAAGTACATTCACAAGTAAACAGAAGATAAATTGATTACTGCATCCCTAGAGACCTCTGAATTCTGTGCAGAAGATGCTAATTCACTTCTTGAGAGTATTCTAAAGAGACTTTTGATTTTTTATGTTCTCAGAACAACCAAATTTTATTTTTGGAAGTGTTGATTTAGCATTTGAGAACTTCTAATAATAAATTCCAAGCTTTTCATTATTTATTTAAACTGGCTAAATCTTTATTATTGTAAGATGTGTCTTATTATCCTTGGTCTTTCTTATTCATCAATTCTAGATATTATCTAATTTTCTTGAGACAATAATGCATTGATCTTAATTTTCTTTTCTTGTCTGGAACAGATCTTGGCTCAAAAAATGAAAATCTGTACTACTAAATTTGGAAAAACAGGAAAAAAGATTAATACATTTTCTTTAACACTCAAACAGCAAGGGAGAGCAGTGATAGGCACCCACATGTCTTCTTTAAGTAAGCTTTATTAATCAGATTATTTCTTAATTATGTTCTTTTTTCCTGATCTACTCTATGAAAAAGAATGAGGCTTTCCTTTGACTTTATAAATAATAACTACATATTTTCATATACATAGAATATCTTGAACTATTTCTACTTTATTGATTATTAAAAATTCATGTTAGCTTAAAATTAAAATATCAAGTAATATATCTAAGGTATATTAGATGTTCTTTATACTATACCAATGAAAATTCCTCCAAAGCACTTGAAAATAATGTATTCTATTACAGGATATGCTCTCAATTTATGATGTATATTTATTGCTGTAGTTCCCCTCTTCAGATAGTATATGAATAGGTCTATTAATTTTGTTTTAGGGATTATGGGTTCTTGATTGGCAAAGTCCAAATTTATGGGATTGACATTTTGGCATGTTTGCTTAGCCCATATGTCTGAGCTTAGATGAGGAAGGAAAGTAGCCTCATAACAGCATAGAAAATTGTGAATTTCAATTTATTGAGATTCATACATACAAGGTGTTAATTTTCCTTCTCTTGGTTACTATTGTAGATAAATCAAAGTTCAAGATTTGGAAGAAAGCTACTTTCCCTCTGCACATTAAGCTTCTTAAGCAAATGCACACTTGGCTATAATGAATGCCATCAATCTGAAGAAATTTAAAAACCGGGCTTTGGAATTATATTTTTAAAATGCAAACTATTAATATTACATATTCTTAATATTTAGCAATTGTAAAAGAATAGTTGATGTACTAGGTCGTTGGTATTTAAACATATTTTCTTTCTGTATAGACATATTTAAGTGTAACTATCTCTTTAATGGTCATTTTTCTATTTGTTATTTCTTATGATTTTTATACATCCTTTAACCTTATTTTATATTGACATAAAGTTCTTTTTAATAGAACACAGATATAGTGTTACATGTTAAAAGACTCTTGTAAACATTTCCAAATTGAATCTTCATAATAAGAATGCGGAAGAGATGACTCACAAATTTTTAATAATGGAAGTAACTTCATCAATATTCCACAGGCATTCAAGGTGCATGTCTCAGGTCACATCGTCAACTATTGCTCGTCTGAGTTGCCACCATCAAAATCAAGGTCATAAAAGTTTTGAGCTGATAAAACTTATTTTTTTTTACTATTCTTATGCATATTTCCCAAAAACATGAACCAAACTTCACTTCATATTACTTCCAAGTCAACAAATATTTAATGAAGTTTAACATAGTATATACAGGATTGCCCAGCTTTAATATAATGCTGATATTTTAATACTTCAGCATACTTTTAAAAATTTGATGGCCTCCCATTGTTTTCAAATGAATCCTTCGGGGTAAAAATATAAATAGATGCAAAAGGGGATGAAGATAACTGGTAGATGAACTAAAGAGAGCAAACACCAAGACCACTGTAGTAAGTATTTTGGATTATTTTAATATTCGCACAAATAATGGTGTTTGGAAACAGCTTGCAAGTCTGCCTGCAAGTCAGCAGACCACAGTAAACAGCCTGAATTTCAATAATAGTAAATATGCTCTGGGGCCAAAATGTAATAAAAAATCTAATTTGCTCTAATGATAAATTTCATTTTTGGTTCCCATTGGAGGGTGCTAGAATGCATTATCTATCCTTCCACATAACAAAGTTTCTGTCTAATATCAGAGAGCAAATAGGAAGCAAACCTTGGAGTTCTAATTTAGTCCCTGGTAGCAGCAATGGGGTAGCAATGTCCTGACAATAACTTTTGGATAAATTATTAAATATTAGTTGCATCCATCAGGTTCACAGAAGATGATAATGAAGGATTTTGCTGCAATGTCTGTAACATGGTCCAGATCAATGAATCACTCAGTTCTGCTTTTTAAGATACATATCGCCATCTGTAAATATTTATCCTATAGAAAATATTAGTTTCACTGAAGAGATGTGTTGGAAGAGATTTATTCATTTGATAAAACAATTCTTCACTAAACCAAAGCCTGTATCACACTTTTTACTAGCTGGTTTCCTTGGGCACCGCATGGTTTTCTACAAATTATTTACTACTCATTCAAAAAAATTCATTTCAAGAACTTCAAAGTGTGCTAATACTACACTTGACTTTGAATATATTTGTATGTACTTCGATTTTCCACAGTTTATATTTTACATGGTTTACAGCTTCACTATATATGAGCATGGACATGGTTACCAGCAATTTGGAAATCTGTGGTCTTAGGAATTAAAAGTAATTTTTGGTTATTTTGAAATTATTTGATCAAATTATAAAATGAATATAAAACCCAGTAGAGTGTAACCATGGTATCTTTGAAGAGTTTTTTTTTAAATGATAATTATTTAAATTTGAAAGAATTTTCAGGTTTACACTTAAGCTAAAAATAGCTCTAAACACAATTATAACTTTGAAAGTAGAACGCTAAAAATGCATGAGTAACTTGTTCATGAAAAATAACTGCATAAAAAGTAATCTATGCATTCTAATATCCAAATATTCTTTCTCAAATACTCAGCCTCTGAAAATGTTCTCAAATGAATAAATATCCATTCTTAAAAGCTTTTACAGAGACAGTGTTAGAGACTGGGTGAGAATTGTGATCTGGTTGAACATTCCTCTGTTTTGCTCATCATTGAATGGCTAATATTTACACTGGGAAGTCATGTTTATCAGTGACTTGCAATAAAAGAGAGTCTTGGAACATTTTTCTTTTTAGTCAGTTTTCTAAGCAATTAAAATTGGGCTGGAAGTTGCATTACAAATAGAAATACAGATAAGTTGTATAATTATGCATTTTAATGCATTATATATTTCACAGCAATAATGAATTCATTTATATGAATAAGGATGAATATCAAGACTAACAAAGATAGATAGCAAGGAATAATTAGTCTGTTACAATCTTTCACTTTGCTGTAGGATAATGAGTATTTCTTTCTGCATTTATTTAGCTTATTTTCAGTTAGTTTAAAAACTTATGTGATATATACTTTTTGGATGCAAACCATGTCCACTTTATTTTATATTTATATATAAAAAGAAATTTGTAAAAGTCTAGGTAGCTAGGCTATGCTAAATTTGATGCTAGTAATATGTTATGTCAAAGCTATAGTCTACCTTGACTTCTGCAGCTGCAATTCTGTCCAAAGATTCTAAGACCTTCTTAAAGTCCAATAATAAATTCTATGTTTTATTGACCCAATTTGAATATTTTTATGTAAAAAAAGTTTCCTCTTACTTTCATTTTATATTGTTCTGATTGTTAACAATCAGAGTGAATTTGTATAAAATTTAAATTTCTTATTCTTCTTAAATTTCTTGTTCTTATTCTTATTAAATTTCATACATTATAAAATAAAAATGGATGAATTTCACATGTACATAGCTGGGCATTTTATTTATTACTAAACACCCTAGATCCATTTATTCTTCAAACATAAACAATATTGAGAATCTACTAAATGCCAGTCATTGACTTAACTACGGAGAAAAACCACTGTTCTCAAAAAACCCAGAATTCTCTTCAGAAATGTTATTTTCTATTGTAAAATCAGAAAGCCATGTGAATTAAGATTTGAAAATTATCACCTTAATAAAAAATAAATATTCATAATTTTAGTGAAATATCATTAGTAAACATATATAATGATTGATTTTTAAAAATAAGAAAGGCTTTCTCCTCAAAGGAAACCACCTCCTTAGCTGAAATTGCTCTGAATTGTTTTACTTTTTTTATTATTATTTTTATAGAGTAATCACTGGCAAATTCTTTTATTTATATGTGTACTGATGGAGTTATTTTGTATCATCCCACTAGAATATAGCATATAAATGGACCCTGATACATGTTTGTAGAATGAAAGAAGCTATCAATCAGAACAGCTTTTTAGCAAAGGCCTGAGTACATATCCTTAGAGAAACAGATTCCCCTAAAAACACACCATAAACCCAACCTTCTCTAATGATTACTTTTTTCCTAATAGTTCCTTTATACTCCCTATTGACTACATTTTCTATTGGAAACACTGTTGTTTTTCAAGTTCAAACATTTTTAACATTTAAATGTTTAAAGGAAACATTTTTAGAAACTGGTGGGGGTTGCAAGGGGAGAATGTCGAACCAAGCAAATTTTTAAAGAGGGTGCATGTAAACTCTGACAATATGATTACAGATGTAATCATAATGGGACAAAAACAAAATGGCAAGGCAATACTATCTATCTGTCTATCCACACATATGTATATTTTAATAATGTTATTGACAATCTGATGGATGGCTATGAAGATGGTTAAGATAAAGAGATCAACTATATTTGTAATATTATCATTTTGCTCAAACTTTTGAGGTATCACTGTGGCCCACACATCTTAGGATAAGCCCCGATTAAAGTAGTCAAATATGACATACTTTTCATCATAAATATACAGAAAAGTCAGATTATTATTGTAATCCAAGAAAACAAAAGTCAAAGACTGAGAAGATTCTACCAAAATTGGTTTGTAGATTTCAGGATCACCAAATACCTCTGCTCATCATCTCAGTAAATGCATCAATTTAAAAATATAAAAAACAGGAAGATATTTTTATTAAATAGAATATAAAAAAAGGCGGGTCATAATTTAACAGGAGGCATTTACATTAGTCCTATGTGTTCTTCACGTCCCAGTTCGAATGTTTAATTAGACAAATAAATTTAAATAAATTCAACCCTTAGTTACAGTTCTTTTCTTTAGATTTCTAAATAACTCATTTTCTCAATAATCAATAAATCCCTAGGATATGCTATATTTTATTGTTATGTATAACTTGATTGAATTACTAAGTTTACACATGTAGCGCTGAACTTTTTACCCTGTCAAAATTCAAAGACATTTCTTTGTATTCTTTGGGTTGAATTGCATTTTGTAGCCCACTCTAATCTTTTAAAAAAATCAAAGTGAGAAAATATAGCTCAACAAAGTGAAATTAAATAATATAACCAGTTTCTTCTACAAAGTAAATCCACATTTTACAGTTTGGCCATTTGTGCTGGTCCATTTCCAGTAGAGATGAAGAGATGCTACCTTCTTTTGAAGGTTGGGAAGAGCTTGTGCTTTGAATTGTTTGGTAAGTTAATGGAAGAGTACTAAAATTCTCAACCTACTTCTCATCAATACACGAGTGGATCAATAAAATGTGGTATATGTATACCATGGAGTATTACTCAGCAATAAGGAACAATAGTGAATTAACACATCTGGTATTATCCTGGTCGGAGCTAGAACCCATTCTTCGAAGCGAAGTGTCACAGGATTGGAAAAACAAGCACCACTGGTACTCACCATCAAACTGGTACTAACTGATGAACACTTACATCACACAGGGCAATAACATTCATCAGAGGGTGGGCAGGCGGGAGGGGGGTGGAAGGGATGGGAAAAACTCTCACTGAATGGATGTGGGGAGCACAGTTTGGGAGACGACCACGATTGTGGCTCTGACACGGGCAGAACAGGGGCAATGTGTATGGCCAAAATGTTGTACCCCCATGATATTCTGAAATTAAAAAAATAAATAAAATAAAAAAAAAAAATTTAATTTTACAATAAAAGAAATGCTATATATAACTCTAATAAAACATAAAATTCCAGATAGCTGAGTTTTACAATTAATCACCAGTTAATACTATTTAATTTGGAATAGAAAAACTTTGCAATATATAGTGAAATTTCCAACTTTCTATTGGCATAGCAGGTCTTTATTCTGTACATAGAATAGAATGTTCATAACTATTGGCACTGTTGCAGATATACTCAATTCACTAAACATATGGTTGATTCACTACTTCATTAAGCTCTAGGGGCCCCTAGGCAGATGAAGCTACAATATCTGAGGTAACCTCAAGCATATAACTGCTTCTTGATTTCTTTTCACCAGGAGAAATTTTCTTACTAGTGTGTTAAATGCATATTTTATTTTTCTGGCAGCCTACAGCAATGACCAGAATACCAATTTATGTCCAAGATGAGATCACCCTTCCTCTCTTGGTCTACTCCATGTGAATACATCTTTCAGCTTATTCAGAACCACTCCACCTTAGAACCTCTCTTTAGGACACTGTGTCAGGGCTATGGCTTCCAACCCACGCTTTGCTTCCTATTGACCCGTGGAAGGTTTCAGAAGGCACATGCACCAGTTCCATAACAGCTGAGAGATTCACAATGTTCAGATCCTTCCATTTTTTTGTAAAGAAGCCAATGAAATGTTGTTTGCTACAGACAGTGTACATTTTTTCTTAAATTTGGTTGTATATAAATAATTTTGAGATAATTCTTCAAGTTTCTTTCCTTTGAAACAAATAAAATCAACCCCACATAAATCATAAATTGATTTATGCTCATAAACCATATGGATTACCAACGCTGAAGATTGAGCCTCTTTGTTAATAGTACACTGACACAATAACAAATGAACTCTAATTATAAAACAAGTTTCTTCTCATTTCATTAATTCAGAATGTAAGGAAAAAGTCTATTTATTACAGCAAGAATGAATAATTCATGTGTTAGTGTAGCATAATTTTTATATTTATTATTGGGTGTCATAGTTGATACAACCCCTTAGGAATGGCTGACAGAGGAAGTATTAATGTCACTAGACATGACATGGATTACATGTTTTATTAGTTTGGATGCATATTTTACAACTTACATTTTAAACTTTCACTGATGTCTTATGGTGGAAAATAAGCTGCGACTCATTTTAACTGTTGTTTACAGTTTAAAGACAAAATTACACAGAAACTATGAGGGTGGAAGAAATTGGCTACAACATCCACTACTCATATGTTTTGGGGACGTATTCATAAATTTGAGGGTTTTATTAGATCAGCTTTCATTTCAGCCAACTGAGTGAATTTAAGAGACTTAGAAGTCAGTGCAATCAGGCTAATTTTCTGGATGATGTAAGCAAAATAAAAAAATTAATTAACAAATAATTTTAAAGGACTTATTGAAACTTATACTAGCTACAGGAGAGTCCAAATGTTTTATCAATTCTTGGAGATATGTAAATGCCTTGACTTGAACTGAGAGATAGAGATATTATCATTCATTTTAAATTCATTAACTTTCCACATCCGTTTTAATAACTTCCCTATCAATAATATCCACTTACTTCCTCCTCATACAAAATGACTTACTTAAAATTAATTTTATTTTTTCTTCCTCTAAAAAGACATTATTAGAAATAAAGACATTATGAAAAAATCTGAGCAGCAACCATATCTGAATTCCTCTTAAGTTGTGAGATCTCAACTTGTCATAAATAAAACATTGTCAAGTCTAATAATTAGGAAGTATAAACTTTGCCTTTTATTTAATGTACACCTGCCATTGTCGTTTGGTGTAATCTGCAGGTGGAATTCATATTAGAGATTCAAGACAAGAACTTGAGATTTGTCGATATTGTTTTTTAATATTTAAATAAATTAGCTTGATTTAGACTCCTAAACTTACATAAATTTAAAACAAATGAATTCTGAATATTGAAAGAAAAAAATGAAATAGAAAAACATTTAAGTCCTGAGGTAGGGGTTGTAATAATCTTATTAAAACTTAGTTGAATTTGATGGCTAATGCAAACCTAAAATATATATACAGATTCTAACTATTGTTAATATACAAAATGGAGTACTATATTATGTGATAATAGTAGATAACATAATTTCCTTTGTCCTAAACAAATTACCTCTGTCATTAATGCCCCTGAGGAAATACAAGCATATATAGGCAGAATCTATAAATGTATATATATTCTATATGCAGAATAACACCTCCCAATAGAAAATAAACAGTAGCTAAAACCTTTCCCCAAAATTCAGTGTAGAAATTCAGTGTGCTTAGCCACATGATACATAGATTTCCTTTTCCTACTCTAAGAATGCCTTTCTTAAATCTAAAACTAATCTTGGATCTTAACAAAGCACTGGGAGAAAAAGTGAAAAGCATTACTTACTAGCTCTATAAGAACAGGAAGAAGAGTCCATGTATGATAGCTCTGAGTATAATGTGTGGCACTAAAAAATTAGGAATCTGACGTTCACATGAATAAATTATTGAGAATAAGACAGCATGAAATATTAAAATGACAAAATAATGTTTATTGAGGATTTGGGGGTTAGAATCAATGTATCTTGACCTCAGAAACATCAAGGATTTAGCGTAAAAATAATGTCACATTTTGAGGCTTTATTCATTTGCTGTTTTTATTCAATAAAATTCTAAACTACTATTTTGCTTTAGTTAGCAGTATGGTTATTCGGATTGCAAATAATTTAAAATTATATTATGGTGTTTTGTGTTCTTCTAGCCCTACCTATTCATGCATAGCTTGTAGGATGTGATATGCTGTCTTTCCTTTCAAAATTATTTCCAGTTATAAAAGCCATTCCATTTAATTGCAATCCATACTCCCCTAGGATTAAAATGGAGATACATATATATATGCTTTCAGAATTCCTTATAGTACATAATTATCATTTTGAATACATATTCCCTTACTATATGGCATATTCTATGTAAAATGTAAATAATTAGTGGAAAAAACAAAGATTAACAAAAAGAGGAGGCATTAAATTTGGGGCAATGCATTAGTATGAAAGTAAATAATAACAGCTGATTGTAAATGGTTCTGAGATTCATTACAATTAATATAAACAAAACAAAATTTGATTAGGAAATAAATAGAAAAATATATTCTAAACTCTTCTGTACAAATCTCCTTCAGTCTTATGAATAAGGCAATCTCATTGCATAAATACTGGTTTCTCAGCAGGTGTACATAATAGTAATTTACTTAAATTCTTATGTATATAAAATATTTGTTGAAATTAAAAAAACAGAATAGGATTATTTTATATAAATCATATATAGATCATTTGCATTTTTATTTACCAGATATTTTTTATTGAATTAAAACAAGTTAGTGCACATAGGAGAACTGTAGTTTTTGAAACACCAGACTGGTTGTATTATGGTGAATTAATTCACTTACAGCAATGTCATCATTTTATAATGTGTAACATTAATGAATGCTTTTTGTAAATGAATAGGTTTTTACTTGATAAATTTCATCTTAGAAAGAGGTTAAACTTATAGATAAATAGATATGTAAATCATATATGTATACATGTGTGTATGTATTATAAATATCATATGCATAATGTATTTTATATAGTCTATATATATATTTATTCATCCAAATGCATAGAAATGATAACAAATATTTCCAGAGGAAGAGAGACCATTTGAATCAATTTCATTCATAATATGTAGAATTATTTTAAAGTTTATAAGGCAGCTCTAGAGAATTTTTGCATTAGGTCTCAAGAAATATAAGTTGTATGCTATATTCTTTGATCTAGTACTGAAATACAGGGTAAAAATATTGTGACAAAAAGTTGGGGGGAGGGAGGGAGAGAGAGAGAGGAAGAGATTTGGAACTCCCTATAGAAGGATACAAAATTCATTTTTAAGTCAATATAGAACGCATAAAATACCAACTCCACATGAATATGACAGCAATGCTTCATGCCTTTTTGTTATTTCTTATATTACAATAATGTGTATAGATTATGAGTGCATGAAATAAATATATACAAGAATGAATTTATTCATTAATCAAAAATTCAATAATAAAATATGACTAAGTTTCCCACAGGATAAACTATCTTTAACGTAGAAAGTCAAATTCTCTTAATGTTCTGAAAGAGACTAAATCATAGGTTTGATAGGTCTTTAACAGAACTGTTAGCCACACTGAAACTTCAAGGAGACCTTATGAAATACTAGAAAATAGAATGCACAAGTTCATGCATACTTGTGGTACAGCCAAGTATATGATTTAATGCTGATATGCCTGCCTCATCTTTCTCCAATCTAAAAGACCATAAATGCAGGACACCAGTGCTTGAGAGACTGTTGACATGGTAGCGGACTCACTGAGAGAAGGCTATGGGGCTTACACAGTATAAGATTGCCTCTGTAGGAACAATAGGAGTATTGGGTTGCTACATCTGAGAGCTGTTTCTATTCAGGAATATCCTCAGGTGAAGTTCTTCATTGCTTGTCTTTTGGGAAAATAGAATAACAAGAAAAAAATGTCATCTTTCAGTTGGAATCCACGCAAAGTTTAATTAAGTTCACAGGGCATGAGAGGAGACAGGAACAGAGGAACCAACCCATAGCATTCATTAAAGGAAGAACAGAAACAAGGAAGGAAGGAAAGGCAGAAGAAAGGAAACAGGGAAAGAGTGAGGGAGAAATGAAAAATGATAATCAGAACAGACAAAACAAAATTTAGTTTTTGTTTGATAATTAAGACCTATTAATATTTTCATAAACATCATCTATTAACCATGCAATAAGTCACCAATTACTGATAGTTTACTATAAACTATGTAATTTTAAAAATTACTGCTTTCAACAGCACTCTAAATTCAATATTAGTTCCATTTTTGAGCTGTGCTTGCTCCAGTGAAAACTCCATTGTTGCTGATAATGGTACATAGCTCTGCAACTACTCTGGCTTTGGATATCAGAAACTCTGGCACAAACACACCCCAGATTCAGAGGTTCTTCTTAACTTCATCCAGAAAATGGATTTCATTGAACATGGATTTTCTCACATTGCTCTTCAAAATAATTATTTATAGCATGTAAGTCTCATGCTTATGCAATAATTTCAAAAAATAAGAAAGGGGCTGTGGTTTCAAATTTTGAAAAGGCATATTTGTAATGTAAAAAATTTTCCTGCTACTTGAAGGTGGTTCAAAGGAAGTATTCAGGGCGATTTCCAGTTCTAGCTTTGAGAGAATAACAAGGTACAAAATTACCCTCCTACTGGAAACAACTAGAAAACTGAAAATTATTAAGAAGTAACAACTTTCAAACATTGGCCAATATATATCATAGGACTATGATTGTTAGGAGATCAAAAGCAAATGAAAACATGCCTGCCATTGCTAATACTTTCAAACTGAAGACAGGTGCTGCATTGCCGTGCAAAACAAAACCCAGCATCCCTGCTGAGGTGAAGAGACAAAGACTGGGGTTCAGAGAGGGCAAGATATCTAGGATTTGTGGAACAGAAATTGTCGCAGTGTGTCACTGGGTCACTGGCTGACCACTAATCTCTGCATACATAGAATGAAAAATCTATGCAACCAGACAAGAAAAGTTTCTGAAGAAAGAACAATTACCTTTAAAGTGTAGGTTTAATAACTCGCATAACACACAGAGGGCCAAGAATCATTTAAATTCTTTCCAGACACAGTAAAAATATAGACAAATATTGAATACATGGGATCTACAGTGGAGTCACCAGAAGGGCCATGCCTTAGGAATAGAACTAACTTAGACTTGAAGGCTTAGAGTTAAGGTTATTCTGGATCCACTGTAAAACAGCTTAAATGCAAGTGTCAAAAGCATGTAAGTAATCCACAAGTAACTTAACTATTAACCAGAAAAAGGTAAATGCTCCAAAGGAATACAACAAAATCTAGCAACCAAGATAAAATTTGTAATGTGTTTGATTTGAATTAAAAAATACTACACATACAAACCAAAAAAATGAGACTTATAATCAGGAAAAAAATAGTCAATAGAAATACAGAAATGACACAGATAATAAAATTACCATAGAAGGACATTAAAAGAGCTATTATAAATATGTCTTATATGCTAAAGAATGTAAAAGATAACATCTACATAATGAGGAGAGAACTGGAAGGCACAAAAGAGAAACCAAAAGGAATATCTAAATAAAAAAACTAACCAATTACAAAATGAAAATATCATTGGATAGAATTAACATCAGATTATGAACTGCAGAAGGAAAAATCAGTGAATTAAGATTGGGAGCTAGGTAAGGATTCCAACTCTCATCGCCTTTCTTTATCATTGACTCTAGTTTTTTGCCAAAGCACTAAGGAGAAAATGCATAAATAAATGGACTAGAATAGAGAGATCAGAAATAGACTCATATAAATATACTCAACTGATCTTTGACAAATGAGCACAGGCAATTCATTGGATAATAGATAGCCTTTTCAACAATTGGTGCAAGAAAAATTGGACACCAATATGCCAAAAAAAAAAAGCTGTCTAGACACACACTTTACACCTGTCACAAAAATTAGCTCAAAGTTGATCATAGGGGCAAATGGCGGTCTGGTAGAGACCTCCGACCTCACCGCTCCCAGGGAAGGAGGTGAAAAACACGCAGATCGCTCACTCCAGACACAATATTGTGAATTTACAGAAAAACATCATGGGACACTCAGCCCAAGAAAACAGGTGACTGGGAGATACATTCACAAATATTGGAGAGTGCAGGAAATACAATAGAGACCAGAGCGCAGGAAGGAAGCACTCGCCAGGTCAGCACAGTGTGACCTGACCTACAGGTGGTCACGCACCATCCTCACAGACTTCCCATCCACTCAGTCAGGGACAAGCCCAGAGTTGGTGCAAAGCTGTTGCTCAAGACAGCAGGCTCTGCGGAGAGGAAGCAATTGTGGGAACCACACAGAACTCTCGGGTGCACTGTGTGGGGACTGCTCATGGCCGGGTAGGGACTGGGCTGAGTACTTCCCGGGACAGTATGCGGGAATCTGCAGATGGGCACCTCGCTGCTGGAAGTCAGTGGAACCAGGGCACAGGAGTTGAATGGACAGCAACAGGATACGCCCTTAGGGGCTGCCAGCAGTTGCCTCCGTGGGACCCAGGCGGGATGAGGAGAGCTGAGTTCATGGCATGATCTGAATGCCAGACTGGCAGTTGGCAGCCATCTTTAAGGTCTCCCGCCTGGAGCTGACTGTTAGATAGGTCTCTAGTTTCACCTCATCCCTGGCCTGGGGGCTCTCCAGCCTGGGCATGACAGGCTACACCCTTGGTGGCCACGGACAGCTGCCTCTGCAGGTGGGACGAGGTCCCTGATCTCTATCAGTGGAACTTTTGTGTATTGGAAACAGTTTGCAGCTCGGTCCCTGATCTCTATCAGTGGAACTTTTGTGTATTGGAAACAGTTTGCAGCTCGTCCATCCAGTCCTGCCTCTACACCTCTGGCCTCCTACATACTCACTATGTGCTGGTCCTAGTGCCCGCTCTTCAGGTTCCAGCCCACCCGGTCATTCTGAAGGTTGCTTGGCATAGTGACTCATTTTGTATAAATACCAGTTCTCATGGCAACCAAATGCCTCAAGTGACACAGGCTGAACCAGAGCAGCTCCCCCTAACTCTGCCCACTATATTAGGGAACTTGGCTTGATTCAAGAGTGCCTCCAACTGCCACTATTCCCTCTTGTGGGAACATCCCCCTGGCAGAGACTTCTGGGGATAGAGATGCACACCCGTCTCACCTTGGGGTCTAGTGATGGAAAAGGGGTGCACAATTGGAGATCCCCCTATCAGCCAGTGACACGCAGTGACACGCAGTGACACACATCAGAGGGCCAGACACACAAACTGTGGGAAAACTTGAAAGTCCTCAAGTGGTCCTATTGGAGGGGAAAACGCCCGAGCATGTGGACAGGGAAGAAAAACCTGGCTACAGACCTCAGCAATCCCACCAGCTGGCCCCTCCCATCAGAAGCAACCATCCAAGCCTAGAAAGAAAGAGCTCTGAACTCCGTAGCAGTGGCACCCCGTAGCAGCCGGATAAGCCACCCCTGAGCTGTGTAGAATTTACCCAATCTAGTTCTTGCACTGCAGCCACAAGCTATTTTGCTTCTCTCCCTACCTCAGGAGGAGCAGGATCAAAGTAACCCCTGGGAACTACAAGGCCCTTCCCAAACCATGGGGCTTTCATATACCCTACCTGGAAGACCAGAGCCTGCCATGAGCACAACAGAATATCTGGGTAACTGGCTACTCCACAATAACTACAATCAATGACAGCAGGAACAACCCCATGGCTAAAAATATTGCCTTCCATCTCAAGCTATTAGTGAGCAGTGGATTCTTACCCTGAAGTACAATCCACCAGCTTGGAGCTCAAGCTGGGAGAACAAACTTATTACACTCCAGTGGGAAGAGGTGAAGACAATAGGTCAGAGGTAACCCAAGAAGTACAGCAAACTTGCTAAAATACACCTAAGGCAATACAGACCAGTACTCCTCTCCCTGGCTATGCCAAGGAACGATCCTCAGGGGCTTGGAGACAGGGCCATAAACTAGCCCTAACACCCCCAGCTCTCGACCAAGAGGCCAGATGAGAAAGAATCAGCAAAAGAACACAGGAACCATGAAAAATCAGAGCAAAAAGTCACCCCCGAAAGAAATCATTAGTTCCTCAGCAACGGATACCAACTTAAATGAAATGGGTAGAATGACAGAAGAGGAATTTTGTTTGTGGATTGTAAGAAAGCTCAATCAAATTCAAGAGAAAATTGAATCCCACCACAAAGAAACCAAAAGAACAATGCAAGAAATGAATGACAAATTTTCTAAACAAATTGAAGTATTATGGAAAAATCAAACAGAAATACTGGAAATGAAAGAGGCATTCAAGGATCTACAAAACACAGTGGAAAGCCTTAAGAATAGGATGGATCACGCAGAGGAAAGAATCTCAGAGCTGGAAGATAACGCCTATTTGCTAAATAAATCAGTCAAAGAGACAGAACACAAAAACAAGAAGCATGAACAAAGCATCCAAGAAATGTGGGATTATGTAAGAAGGCCAAACATAAGAATCATAGGCATCCCTGAGGGTGAGGAAGATGATTTGCAAGGGCTGGAAAATCTATTTGAAGGAATAATAGAGGAAAATTTCCATGGCTTAGCCAGAAATCTTGATATCTAGGTCCAAGAAGCACACAGGACTCCTGGGAGACTCCACATGAAAAGGCATTCACCATGGAACATAATTATTAGGCTGGCCAAAGTAAACATGAAGGAGGCACTCCTTCGAGCAATAAGGTGAAAATAGCAGGTAACCTAGAAGGGGAAACCTATCAGATTAACTGCAGATTTCTCAACTGAAACCTTACAAGCCAGAAGGGACTGGGGACCCATCCTCAGTCTTCTAAAACAAAATAATGGCCAACCCAGAATTCTTTATACTGCAAAACTAAGCTTCTTATATGAGGGAGAAATAAAGACTTTTCCAGACAAGCAATCACTGATAGAATTTGTGAAGACCAGACTTGCTCTGCAAGAAGTACTTAGACCTTCATTGTACACTAACCAGTGCAACAGACACCCGCCAGTGTAAAACTACCCAATAGCTAAAACTCCAGAACCCAGATTTCACAATGGCTCAAGAGGTAAAACAAAACAAGAGTCTACCCAACAGGATGAACAGAAATCCACCCGCAATTATCAATTCTCTCAATAAATGTGAATGGCTTGAATTGCCCATTGAAGAGACATAGGCTGGCTGAATGGATTAAAAAATACAAGCCAAGTATCTGCTGTCTCAGGAAACACATCCTACACACAAGGACTCATTCAGACTCAAGGTGAAAGGGTGGCATACAATTTTATAGGCAAATGGAAACCAAAAGAAATCTGGGGTAGCCATTCTTATATCAGATATCATAAACGTTCAAGCAACAAAAGTAAAGAAAGACAAAGATGGTCACTATATAGTGGTGAAGGGAAAAATCTTATAAGAAGACATAACAATCCTAAATATTTATGCACCCAACACAGGAGGGCCCAGATACATAAAGCGAGTACTGCTAGATCTAGACAACATAATAAATAACAATGCCATAATAGTCAGGGACTTCAACACCCCACTGACAGAACTGGACAGATCCTCCAAACAGAAAATAAGCAAAGAAACAATGGACCTAAACAGAACTCTAGAGCATTTGGGCCTAAGAGATATCTACAGAACACTCTACCCAAATAACACGGAATATACATTCTTCTCATTAGCTCATGGAACTTTCTCTAAAATTGTTCACATCCTAGGACACAAAACAGATCTCAACAAAATAAAAAAAATAAAAATCATACATGTATCTTTTCAGACCACAGTGGAATAAAATAAGAAATCATTTCCAACAGAAACACGCATCTCTATCCAAAAACATGGAAATTAAACAATCTATTGCTGAATGACTATTGAGTCAAGGAGGAGATTCAGATGGAAATCAAAAGATTCTTCATAATAAATGACAATGGGGACACAAGTTATCAAAATCTGTGGGATACAGCAAAAGGAGTCTTGAGAGGAAAATTTATCACCTTAAATGCCCACATCCGAAAGACAGAAAGTTCACAAATCAGTAAGCTAATGAATCATCTCAAGGAAATGGAAAAGGAAGAATAAGCCAACCCTAAACCCAGCAGAAAAGAAGAAATAACCAAGATCAGAGCAGAACTAAATGAATTTGAGAACAAAAGAACTATACAGAAGATTAATAAAATGAAAAGTTGGTTTTTTGAAAAGATAAACAATATAGACAGGCCACTTGCTAGGTTGACTAGAAGCAGAAAGGAAAGGACTCTAATAAGTTCAATTAGCAATGAAAAAGGAGAGGTCACAACTGATATGGAAACACAAAATGTCATCTTCAAGTACTATAAAAATCTCTATGCCCAAAAACACCAAAATGTGGAGGAAAGGGACAACTTCTCAGAAACACACTACCTCCCTAGGCTCAATCAGGAAGAAACAGAATTCCTAAACAGACCAATATCAAGCACCAAAATTGAAGCAGTAATAAAAAATCTTCCAACAAAAAAATGTCCTGGACCAGATAGGTTCACATCTGAATTCTACCACACCTACAAAGAACTGGTGCCTATACTGCAGAAATTATTCGAAAACATCGAGAAGGATGGAATCCTCCCATACTCATTCTATGAAGCCAATGTCACCTTGATACCAAAGCCAGGAATGGACACAACAAGAAAAGAAAACTAGGAACCAATATCCCTTATGAATATAGATGCAAAAATTCCCAATAAAATCTTAGCAAACCGAATTCAAATATACATCAAAAAAATAATTCATCACAATCAGTTGGGCTTCATTCCTGAGATGCAGGGGTGGTTCAACATGCTCAAATCTATAAATGTAATTCACCATATAAATAAAAGCAAGAACAAACACTATATGATGCTCTCAATAGATGCAGAAAAGGCTTTTGACAGAATTCAGCACCCTTTTATGATAAGAACTCTTAACAATATAGGTGTATATGACTCATACCTCAAAATTATTAAAGCCATATACAATAAACCCACAGCCAATATCATACTGAATGGGGAAAAATTGAAAGCATTTCCCCTTAAAACTGGAACCAGACAAGGTTGTCCACTATCTCCACTTTTTTTCAACATAGTGCTGGAAGTCCTTCCCAGAACAATCAGAAAAAAGAGAAAAAGAGAGGAATCAGGGGGGCCAAAAGGGGTCAGAAGAGATCAAACTTTCACTCTTCGTTGACGATATGATATTATATCTAGAAAACCCCAAAGAATCAACCAAGAGACTACTGGAATTGATAAATAAATTCAGCAAAGTCTTCAGGATACAAAATCAATGCACACAAATCAGTAGTGTTCGTTTATGCCAACAGCAGCCAAGCCGAGAAACAAATCAAAGATGTATTACCTTTCACAATAGCACCAAAGAAAATTAAATATTTAGGAACATTACTAACTAAGGAGGTGAGAAATTTATATAGAGAGAACTATGAAACACTGAGAAAAGAAATCCCAGAGGATGTAAACAGATGGAAAACCCTACCATGCTCTTGGATAGGTAGAATCAACATTGTTAAAATGTCTATGCTACTTAAAGTGATTTACAGAATCAATGCAGTCCCTATCAAAATACCAACATCATTTTTTGCTGATCTAGAAAAAATAATTTACCAGACTTCAAACTATACTACAAGGATATAGTAACCAAAAAAACATGGTACTGGCACAAAAACGGAGACATAGAACAATGGAACAGGACTGAGAAACCAGATATAAAACCATCCTCATACTGTCGTCTGATCTCTGACAAAGTAGACAGAAACATACTCTGGGGAAAAGAATCCCCATTCAGTAAATGGTGCTGGGAAAATTGAATAGCCATGTGTAGAAACTGAAACTAGATCCACACCTCTCACCTGTCACAAAAATCAGCTATGATAGATGAAAGACTTAAACCTAAGATGTGAAACCATAAGAGTTCTAGAAGAAAACGTTGGAAAAACTCTTATAGACATTGGCCTAGGCAAAGAATTTGTGATGAAGACCCCCAAAGCAATCACAGCAGCAACAAATATAGATAAATGGGACTTGATCAAATTAAAAAGCTTCTGCATAGCCCAGGAAACTATCACTAGAATGAACAGACAAACTACAGAAGGGGAGAAAATATTTTCATGCTACACATCTGATAAAGGGCTTATAACCAGAATTTATACAGAACATAGGAATATCAACAAGAAAAAATCAAACAACCCTGCTAAAAAATGGGCAAAGGACATGAACAGAAACTTTTCAAAAGAAGACAGAATAATGGCCAGCAAACATATAAAAAATTGCTCAACTTCTCTAATCATCGGGGAAATGCAAATCAAAACCACAATGAGATATCATTTAACTCCAGTGAGATTGGCTCATATCATAAAGTCCCAAAACAGCAAATGTTGGCAGGGTTGCGGACAGATAGAAACACTCATACACTGCTGGTAGGACTGCAAATTAGTACAATCTCTATGGAAAACAGTATGGAGGGTTTTTAGAGCAGGGGGTTTTTAGAGCAATGCAACCATTCTGTATAAGGTTGTAATGGTGGATATATGACATCATGCATTTTTCAAAACCCATGAAACTTTATAGCACAAAGAGTTAAACTTAGTGTATGCTAATTTTATGAATCAATAAGAAGTTGCAGCATTTCAGGAAGGAAATCAGTTGTGACAAGAGAATCTAAGAGAATTACAAATATATAAAACCTCCTTAATGAAGAGGTTGGAGAGATTGGAGCCATGGATCAGCTAAGCAGTGTCCAGATTCCTGATTCACAGAAACTGTGAGATAAATGTGTATTCTTTTTAGCTGCTAAGTATTGGGGTAAAATGTTATACAGTAATAGATTACTAATAAAGTCAATTATTTATCATTTCTTCTGATTAAAATGTTTTCCAAATGGAGCACTCAACAGTCTGCCATCATTCCATTTTATACATTCTTTATGTCAGTTAACCCTTCCCACTCAGACAAGAAACCCAAAGTCAATCTCAAATCCTCCGTTTTACTCCCTCTAGGAAATATCTCACTCAGGTGGGTTACATCAATCTACTCTTTCCTCTTCATTTCTACCACTACCATGTTAATTTAGGGACTCATCACCTCCCATCTATGCTGTCTGCGATGGCCCCCATGCTGGATAAGCTCGATTGGTGACTCCATTTCAACTCTTGTCTTCAGTCTGATTGAAGAATTTAGAAAGTTGAAAATACATTTCCCAGACTTCCTTGAAGCCAGGAGTCTGGAATTTCAGTGGGTTCAGCCAACTGGATAGACCATCTTAGGAAGGCAGAATCGTGGCAGAGGCAATATTCCTTACTTTTAGCACTTGGCTATTGCTCCTATCAAGCACAAATATTGAAATATGCTCTAGTAGCCACCCTATAGTACTGTTATTTTGGAAGTTTTCTGTGGTAGCCTTGCCTAGAACAAGCCCTGTGAGCCTTTCCAACTGTATTGTAAGCTCCTATTTCCTATTAATTCCCTTCTTGATTAAAATACCTGGAAAAATGTGTATGTTACATTGGATCATTACTGACATTGTCTCTAAACGTTCCAGTTTTCTGTGTCTCTTCTGACTCAGTCTATCCTCTATGTGCTTCCAAAAACAAAAGTTATACATAACCATGTCACATCTGTGCTAAAAGTTTCCAGTGGTAATTCATTTCTAACCAGATAACATCCAAATTTCTTTTCTTATAAAAATGGGTCCAATACTAAGTTTTTTTTAGGTAGAGAGAAATTCATATTCATATTTTTTTAATGCCAGAATTTTACAAGCTACTTTTCATAGGATAAGTGCTCAATAAACACCTATTGGATAAATATATTGATAACTTCATGATTGTTCTAATCATTGAATATGTAGATAGTTGGAAAGATGGGTGGATAGATGAAATAATAAATCTGAATTGCTATAGTAACATATATATGTTTCCCTGTCTTTATAGCATTTTATTATACAATATCATAGGATTCTATTATGCAATTTTGATGGAAAATGAATAAGATGAATACAAAAAGCACGTCTTAAATATTAATATATAAACTTATGATAATTAATATATTTGTATTATCTTAATTTTGCAAAGGGATTTCATATGGTTTAACTCATTCAATTCTCATACAGCCAGTATGACAGTTTTTGAGATTTTTTTTAGTCCCCAGTTAACATATGAGGAAACTCAGGAAGCACAAAATTAAGCACTTGAGAGTAATAAATAACAAAATAGGAATTTGAATTAAGTTTTTTTTCCCCCTGACAATCACATTATTTTGGCCTTATACTGTTTTCCGACATGTCTTATAACAATACCTCTGTATTTTTCTTTATAATATTTAGTGTGATATATATATTGGCAGCATTCCTAACATAAATATTTTTACATATATTGATTTTCTGTGTGCCTTAGGAAAATACTGTTAAAGAGATTCACTGTTGTTATGTATATGTTAGGTTAATTCATTATGAAATTTTTCCTAGAATTTTCAGTATTGAGAACTACATTAAGCAATCTGTGCATATAATAATCTCTTTTATTTCATCAGCAAGAGAGTTTCAGTTCACAACTAGTTAACTCCAGTAACCTTTCTTTAGTTTGGTAGCACTGGGATTAGAAAATGTAATAATTAAATAAAATTGCCTCAATAAAATAAAATGATGACTGCTTTCAGGTGATCCACTAAAAAGAATATGTAAAACACTTAGAGTAATTACTTTAATATGTTCAATTAAAGATGGAAGGGTGGATGTCACATATCTCTCTCATGCGCATACATACAAACACACACAACTGTTATATCTCTGGAACACAGATAACATTACCAAAAGACAGTTAAGGAGTAGAACACATTCACACAGAAGAAGTAATGATGAGTACAAAATAGAAGATGAAAAGAGAAATAGAGTAATCATAGTATCTTGAGGAGAGTCAGTTATGAGGAAGCCTATAGGATGATCGAGGATCTGATCCACAGTGCAACGGGAGCCATAATAGATTCTTAAGGGAAAGGCAAAAGTCAACTTATGATGGAGAAAGAAGTACTATTAGATAAACTAAGAGTCACTTGGATTTCTGGTGGAAATACATTTTGAACTTAGATCAATTTTTTTGTACTTTAAGAAGGAGAACAAGCAAGTCACGAAATAAAGATAGGAAGGAGAAAATACTGAAGCAGCATTATTTGACTTTGGATTGTAAGTTCGTAATGAAGAAGAATAATCACTTAAAATTATATTTCAATTACATAATTGGAATATGATTGATGATATGTGTATTAATATAATCTTGCCACTATGAAGAAGAAAATATTTAAGTAGAACCATTACAGAAAAGTTGAGCAACAATATTTCTATGTTTATGAATACAATTGCTAATAGCATATTGAATTTCAGCTTTCCACAGACAGTGTGGGTGACTTTAGTTTGAATTTATTTTAATAACCTATTTCATAAAAACCCTGTGGAGAATTTGGCATCCTTAGGTTTTTTTTTTTTTTTAAATAACTAGCCCATAATTAAATATGGGGCTTTAATGATGAAGAGCAAAGATTCATGTTGATAAATAGAACAAAATTATTTACGTGCTAACCTACTGTGTCAGAGCAATGAATTGAAAGCAATCAGAGTTGCCCTGATTTTGCAGGAATAAGGAAGCTGAGCTGCTGTCCTGTGGAGGTAGTCAGAGCATGTTGTAACTACAATTCTTGATTGGATTAGGGCAACATGTCTCAATGCGCCTGCTTATCCCTCTATGATACCAAACATCTCTTTTTCTTGGGTTAGTTGTGAAGAAATCCATGGTGTTATATTGGAACCCCCTGAAGGGCTTTAGGTTGAAAAGGAATTTAATCAATCTTTAAATGTGCAAATGAGAAAACTTTAGTCTTTTTCACCAAAAAAGGAAACAAGGAATAGAATTTCTAAGGTATGTAAGGAAATATTTTGATATTTAACCTTAGGAAAAAAATATAAAATAGAATTAATTATGTACATGGTTGGCTTTCATTAAATGTTTACATAGTTAAGGAAGAGCTGAAACACATAAGAAAATATGTGAAAATATAAGGTAGCATACTTCCATAAGTATATGGAACTTCACAGACAAAATAGAAATAAGAAAAAAGTTCAAAAGCAGAAAAACAAAAATCAAGGGAACATAAGATAAATTGTTTTACATACATTTGGTGAAGGGAAGAAAGTGAAAAATTTGTACTAGGTACTCAAGGAAGCAAAATAAAGCAAAATGGACATGAATGTATTAGTTGGAGATTGACCAGAGTGACCTTAGTGACCAGAATAAACCCATTTTTAGCCATCTATTGTGTTTTTGCTCTTCATATTCACTGAAGCAGAATGTCTATATTTTTATATTCTTGTGGATTATCTTCCCCAGAAGTTAACTTTACAGTTCTGTGAACAGTCAAATAACTCTCTCCTCAATTTCTCTTTGTTTTCCGGTCATTCTGCATTGCCATTAAATGATTTTCTATTTAAAATTTGCCATTCATACTCTTTAGAATTATTCAATTATCTCCATATTACTTGCTGATGGTTCAGAGCATTCATTCTCATAATTGAATTCCTTTTATCATTCCATTTTATGTTTATTACATTATCTGAAATTTCCTGTTTTGAATTCTGATAGGAAGATTATACAATACTAGCTTCCAGTTTTAATTGCTCCAAATTAGTTTTGCTAGCAAGGTATTAAGAAACAAATTCTTTCCATCCTCTCCTGCAACCCAGGTGTGTGTATGTGTGTGTGTGCACAGAAATACATAATAATGTTGTAATTAATGATAACTTTGAGTTTTAATCATATACCATATTTAAAATTAAACATTATGTTTTTTTCCCTCTTTCATAGTTACTGAAAAAGAAATTGTGTACATGTGTGTACCTGAGTGTGTCTGTGTGTCTGTGTATCTCATATGATAATGATTTCATCAAACAATATGATCTGGTCAATCATATATTCAAATTATGATCATAAACTACAAGTAGGGAGTTCATTTTACCGAGGCTGGGTCTTGTTTTTAATACTTTATTTAAAATAAATGTGTTATAAGAAATGCAATATTGGTGCTTAATAAAGAAAGAATATAAAGCAAAACATTTTTCATGCAAGAGCTGGAAAAGTTGTATTGAGTCCCATAGGACTGCAGTCCCCAAACTGGCCATACATTACCACCTGAGCTCCACCCCGCCACCCCACCCCTGTCTGTGGAAAAATCTTCCAAGAAACCATTCCCTAGTGCCAAAAAGGTTGGAGACCACTGCTGTAGGATCTGTATTATATTTATAATGAGGAAATTTTTTTACTTATCATTATAGACACTTCTTAAATGTAGAAAACTGAAGATGTCAAGTACATATACGGTGTGAGAAAATATAAACATAAGGTAATGGAGATGAATCTGTAAATAACTGCTTAAGTTAAAATTAAAGTCAAAACAAAAATAAAAATAAAAATTTAAAAATTGACCTTTTCTAAAGACACTAGGCACCAGATTTTTAATGTAAAATCATATCTATACCGTATATATAACCAGACGGTTTTTCATGTAATAAAAAATACTCACATATTTATAATTATTGTTTCATAGAGTTCCATATACTTGGTAACATTTTATCTGATATTCTTATTTAAAATTTGCCAAGGAAGATGTCAGTTATTTGTCTCATTCTTTCTTCTTGGTCAGCATGCAGTTTATATTATGATTCTAAATATATTTAAATATTTTTACATATCAAGCAAACCTGTATACACTTTTGTGAATTGCATATGGTGATAACTGTTCCTCAGAAAATAACACTTCTGGAGAGACTGCATACAAGCATAATTAAACATTGTTCAATGTGACACAATTTAAATAGATAACTATAAATTCAGTAATAATTTATATATATACACACACACATTGTATATGTATATAAACTACATATAAATATAATCATTCCCTGGTTATAAAGTAGCTCAAATAAAATATAAAACATATTTAAATGTCCACTTGAGCTAGATATATAAGACAATTCAGAATTATTTAAATTAGATTTAACCAAATCATTTCCACTTCTGTGGGCTTTTATCCTTCAGTTCCTTTTATTTTTCAGTAAGAGTTACTGACTACTATGTTAAAAAAAAAAGCTGTTCCCCCATTGTTTTATCACAAATTGAAATAGGAGGAAAAATTTACAGTAGTAAAAAAGGCTGCAACATTTCCCAGTCAGTTTTCTACATGCTCTGGGGAGTTTAGCTAGCAGATAACCAGAGGATAATCATATCTGGGTTTAATCATAGCACATAATCACTCAACCTTTACAATAAACCTGTTGACAAAGGCCACATTTTATTCTCCAAGATGACCTTCAGAAATTTAGGAAAATGGAGTTTAATGGCTAAGATAGGAACAAAAATGTAGGAGTTTGAGAAAAAGTTATTTTGCAAGAAACAAAATATAAAAAGAGTGAATTCCAGGGAATAAGGGAAGACCCAGCCATGACACAGTGCCTGACAATTTATTAGGAAAAACAAAATATTAAGATCATTAACTCCAAATTTGGCAAGATTGAGATTTTCATAGGAATGTACAGAGTGAATGAGAATCAGGGCATTAAATTACTTCGATGTCGCATATCTTTCCATGCTTGTTTTGTTTGTTTCCAACATTTAGAGTGGTGTCACAAAGAGTACCAGATACTTCAGAGCAAAGCCCAGCATCCTGTAAGCAGGCCGACCAACATTGGCTGCACATCTGCAGCTCAGCTACCTAACAAATTTGACTCAAAAGTATTTGAAAAGGCATGTGCTTTAACCCAGCAGTTCTCAGTCCTGCTTTGGGTACATTCTGATGTATTATGCTCATTTGTAAGGTGTAGCAACTAATAAAATATTAGTTGGTAATTTGTTGCAACTCATAAAATATTCAGGTTACAATTTAAATAGTTTCTTCATGAAAATGGTCTCAGAATCTTGTCTCTTAAAAAGACATTCTTAATCACTTAGAGCTAGCCTGCTGCAAACTGGCACCAAACAAAACATTTATTTTGTTTCTGGAAACCAAATCTCCTGGAATCTAGGTTTATCTACACAGGTGTATTATGCATGGAAACCTCATCTCTTATACACGTATTGCAACAGAAAAGGGGGCTGAGAACTGCTGACCTGAGCAGCCACAGAGAAAAATTGGAAAATTGAGTGCACAAGTATGTGCAAAAATTTGTGTATGTGGGTGTATAATAGCACATATATTTATATTTAATATATACTTATATTTATATTTAATATATGTGGTAATATACACACACATACATATATACATTAGTTGTGTGAACTTCCACAACTTTTTACTATGTTGTTCCAGCCATAGCATTTTTTTGATCTCTCTTGTTCACTGATGCCCCTAGATAGCATCTGGTACCATATTAGATACTCAGTAAGTATTTGATTTATGAGTAAGTGATTGAAAGAAAGAATGATTGAAGGAAGTTGTCTTAAAAGAAGGTGGAGACCTAATGTAAGATTGAGCTATTGCCATAGTGAAATATTTGTGTTTCACAGTATAGGTTGGGGCAGGGATCCTCAATCTGAGCATTACTGACATATTGCAGCAGATCAATCTTTGCTGTGGGGGCTGCTACATGCATTGTAAGATGCTTAGCAGTATCCCTGGCCTCTACCCAGCAGATGCCAGTAGCACCTCCTACCCAGTTGTGACAACCAAAAATGTCTCCAAACATTGCTAAATGTCTGCTAGAGGTAAAATCATCCCTGGTTGAGAACTACTAGTTTAGAGGAAGGCTGTCACTATACAGTATTAAAGTTTCAGATATTTAGCTAAATGAGAATTATTTTAGTTTTATAATCAATTAGATTTTTTAATGAATTTGTAAGTTCATGAATACCATTCCAAAATTGTGTTCTTTAACACATAAAGCCCTGCAATGATGTGCCTTCCACAATATACTTGGGCCTCAGTGAACTCTCTTGCCCAAAGCCAGAAATGCAGGCAATGCTTTAGCTCTTGTCTAATCCTCAATGACAATATCCAGACAATTATGTTATTTTGTTGATGCTATTTTCTCCCCTGGAAGAAATATTAACAATACGGAGGCCCTGTAAGAACATTTGAACACCCACAGTTTTTTGTGATTGGGGACAAGGAAAAAAGTAAGCTTTGTTCTCAGTCAGCAGAGCTTGATTTCCCCAAATTTGTGGAAAACTCATTCCCTATTCTTCATGTTTCTGTAAAGAGGAGCTCTATTTCCCACAGTGGATTGAATTATGCACCTCTCCTCCTCCAACTCCCAAAGTCATGTCCACCTGGAACCTGTGAATGTGACCTTCTTTGGACAAAGGGTCTTTCAAAATAGGATAAGTTAAAGATCTTTAGATCCTGTATTTGTGGGGTGGGAGAAGGATGCTAAATCCAATGGTAGTTGTCCTTATAAAAAGAGGAGAGGGCACAGACACAGAGGAGAAGGCCATGTGAACACAGTGGGGGAAGATTATAAAAAAATCCATATAGGTGTCATTGAAATTTGTTCACAGATAGTAGCCCAAATGGACTAAGACACCACTGAACATAAATCATTCCCCCTGCCCTCTCACTCCTGTAGGTCTAAATTAAAGTGACCAAAGTATCTACAATGTGTTCTCGCATCCTGTCAATAAGTTGAATTACAGTTATGCTGTTGAGGAAAAGAGAAAATGCTGACTGGCTGCTAAAATGCTTCTGCATAGCAGAGGAAACAACAAAGTGAAAAGACAAACCAGAGATTGGAAGAAGCTGCATATTATACACCTGATAAGGGGCTAATAGCCAAAACATATAAGGAATTCAAACAAGTCAAAGAAAACAGATAACCCAATCAGAAAACAGGCAAGAGATCTGAATAAATATTTCTCAAAAGAAGACAAGTAAATGGCCAACAGATACATGAAGAGATGCTCATCATCACTGATCATCAGGGAAAAGCAAGTTAGAACCACAATAAGTTATCTCCTTACACCTGTTAGAATGGCTATTATCAAAAAGACAAAAGATAACAAGTGCTGGTGAGAGTGTGGAGAAAGGGAATTCTTGTGCACTGTTGGTGGGAATGTAAATTAACAGAGCCATTATGGAGCCTCCTCAGAAAACTTCAAATGGAATTACCACATGAGCCAGTAATCCCTCTTCTTGGTAGGTATCCAAAGGAGTTGAAATCAGAATGCCAAAGAGATATCTGCACTCCCATATTTATTGCAGCATTATTCACAATAGCTAAGATAGCAAAGCAACCTAGGTGTCCACCATCAAATGAATGGATAAAGAAATATACATGATAAAATACTCTTCAGCCTTAAAAAGGGAGGAAATCCTGTCATTTGAGACAACATGGATGAACGTGGAGGACATTATGCTAAGTGAAATAGGCCAGGCACAGAATAGAGATACTGCATGATCTTACTCATATGTGGACTCTAAAAAAGTTGACCTCATAGAGAGAATAGAATGATGGTTACCAGAGGCTGGGGGAGGGTAGTGGATGAAGAAAAGGGAGACGTTGATCAAAGGGTACAAAGTTTCAGTTAGAAGGGAGAAATAAGCTTTAATGATCTATTGCATAGAATGGTGATTATAATAAATAATTACATATTGTATATTTGAAAATTGCTAAAAGAGTAGATTGTAAATATTTTCATAACAAAAAATGATAAGTATGTGAGGTGATAGATTTGTTAATTGTTAATTAGCCTAACTTAATCATCCCACATTGTAAACATATATCAAAATATCACACTGTATTCCATAAACATATACAATTATTAGTTGTCAATTAAAATAAAGTTTAAAACATTAAATAAATAAATATATAACATAAAGAGCCAAAATAGAAAAAGAACTAAGAAGCGGGAATTGATACACAGCAGAGGCAATTCCTTAACCTTTCAAGGTAGAGCTTTAGTCACTTGGAAAAAACCACATAAATGTGCCCTAAGTGGTGTTTTTTCAAAGAAGACATTTACTTGTAAGGTTTTAAAACTGAAATGCTAAGAAGGTTCATGATCCTCACTCAGAAGTTCATTTAATATTCTCTTAAACCAGAACGCCAGAGTACTTGATAAATACAATTCCTCAACTTCCGAGAACATCTGGATCAAATAGTTCTAAAGCAAGTTGGTACATCCTCATTTGAGTTACAAGGAAAACCACCTTAAAAGATGGAAACAATGAATATCACACAATTTTTTACAACAGCAAATAGAAGCCTTCTCCCCACCAAAAAGTTTATGTTAACATTGTGATACACTACATGTTATGCGGGAAAACTATTGCCCTCACTTAATTTTAATTTCCATTTTGGTTTCTATACTAATATGTAAAAGCTGCTCCCCAGAGAACTTTTGCTGAAGATTGATGACCATTTATTTCAAGACAATTAATTTACCAATGCTCTAGTGATCTGCTAGAATGAGGAAGGAGATGGCTGATTTGTGTTTCCTCTTTGTCCTGTGGCATGTCATACCCACTATTTTTTTGTATTCTTTTTTGTATTTCAAAATATTACAGGGGTACAAATGTTTTTGGTTAATGTATTGATTTTTTTTATGCTTGAGTCGGGGTTATAAGTGTGCCCATCACCCAGATAGTGTTCATTGTATAAGTAGGTTTTCACTCAACCCATCCTCCCCGCATCCCCGCTGCTTGATTTCCACTGAGTTTTACTTCCCTCTGTGCACATGTGTGCTCATCGGTTAGTTCCAGTTTAATAGAGAGTACATGTGGTGTTTGACTATTTTTGCTGTCCTCTTTCCTCCCATTATTTGTTGGATATATAGCACACCTATGGGATTCAAAATACAGATTCATCTCTCTACTTCTTTCTATACAACTAAGGCAATTATGCCCCAAACTTGAATGAAAATTTTAAATATCATTTCCAGATTTTTTCACTTTGTAAGTTACACTACAGGCAGCAGCATTATGGAGTTGGCATAAGAATAATGAATATGCCAATGAAAGGGATGAGCTCAGGAACAGGTTCTCATGTATATGATCAATTGATTTTGACAAAGGTGCCAAGTTAAGTCAATGGGAAAATTATAAAATTATAGTTTTTTTTCAACATATGGCATTGGAACAACTTGATAACCATATAGGAAAAAATAAGCCTTGGTCCTTTATCTCCTATCATGCACAAAAAATAACTTCAGATTGATCATAGACCAAAGACTAAAAGTTAAAAGCATTAAGCCTTTAGAAGAAAGCATAGGAGAAATATTATGAACATAGGTAAGCAAAACTTTCCTAGACGGGATACAAAAAGCACTAACCATAGAAAGCTTTATCAAAATTTAAAACTTCAGCTCTTTGAGACACACAATTAAGAAAATCAAAAGGCAACCCACAGAATGGAACTATGTATTCACCGTACATATATCTAAAAATGCATTGTATTCAGGATTTATCATGAACTTCTACAAATAAATAAGAAGACACACAATTTAATCAATGATCAAATACTTGAACTGGAACAGGAATTTACAAGATAAATTCTGAATATAAGCACCTGAAAAGATCCTCGATATCATGACATCATTAGTTATCAGGGAAATGCAAATTTAAATCACAATAAGATATCATTGAGCCTCTTTCATATAAACTGAAACACTTGTACCCATAAATTCCACCCCTAAGCAGTTATCCAAGAAAAATTAAAATACACGCCCAGGAATGCCACAAATGGCAGCTTCACTCAAATGACTATAAACTAGAAATAATGAGACTGAGCAGGGACCCCTCTTAGATGTCTGCCAGGCACCCCCCAAGCATAGAAATAAAGGAAAAATCTTGAATCCCTTCAAAGGAAATTCCAGGCACCTAGCTAGCCTTGAAAGGTGAATAAGTACCTGACAAGCAAGAAGATAGTAATAATGTAAAAAAGGGGTCACCCAAGAAAGCCAGAGTCACAAGGTGTTTTGCTTCCCTGTAGAAGAAACTAAAAGGTAACATCTTAACATATATTCTTGAGTAGTTTTTGAGAACCCCAGACCCCCCCACTGAATGGAAAATGTTGACCACTATCAAGTAGACCTCAGATAAGAAGGAACTGAGGACTGAACACTGACAACATTTTTTTCTAAATTTATTCTTAAGGGCCTGGATAGAGTCACTCTCATAGGCTAAAACCTTAACATTACTTTCTGCTGACCCCACTGTTTTAGACAAAGCCTTGTTTCCTTAACCAATTGCTAATCAAAGAATCCCTGAATCCACCTAAGACCCTTAAGCCCCTGCTTCAAGATATCCTGCCTTTTTGGGCCAAACCAGCGCCTAACTTCCAGGTATTGATTTACAATTTTGCCTATAACTTCTACATTCCTGAAATGTATCCCTGCCTTTAAAAACCCTTGTTTGTAAGCCATCAGGGAGTTTTGGTCTTAAGCTTTAGCTGCCCATTCTCCTTGCTTAATGCCATGTAATAAACACCTTTCTTTCTCTTGCTGTAAATCTTGGGTTCAATGTTTGGCTTTGCTGCGCTGGGTAAGCAGACCCAAGTTTGGTTCAGTAAGAATAACTGATATGTCCATCGATATTTAAATGGATAAAAAAACTGTGATATAGTTTATTTAGCAGTAAACCGATGAATAATAGATGCACCCAACAACATGGATGATTCTTAGGAAAATTATTTTGAGTGAAATAATCCATATACAAAAGAGTACATGCTTATGAAATCCATATGTATGAAGTTCTGGCACAGACAGAGCTAAGTTATGGTGATAGAAACTAGAATGGTAATGACCTCTGAGCATGGAGTAGAGGAACTGACTGGAAAATGGGTATAAAAGGACATTCTGGAATGAACAAAATGCTTTGTATATTTATTGTCAGATCTTTACAAGAGTGTACATAAAACCCATTGAGTGGTACTCTTAAAGTCTGTGTACTTTGTTGCGTGAAAATTTCACATCAATTTAAGAAAAATGCAAAAATTTTGCAAATGGTTTTAGTGGTTTGAGAGGTTTTTAAATTTTTTTTTAATCTTTCAAATGTTTATATGCATAATCTATATCTAAAAGCCAAAAATTTCTTCCTATATTTAGTTTTTTGTCATATTACATTCTTGGTGAAAGGAATAGAAAATAATATACTATTGTTGTATCAGATTTGACAGACCAGACATATATTTACAGTGAAGAAGGAAATCATACTACTAGTGCACTTGCAAAGAGAGAGAAATACATGAGGGTCCTGTTGCTGCTCTGGCGAGGCCATTCATGGCTGCAGTGTTTGTTGCTGTCTCCAAAAACCCTGGTGTGTCCTTCAGAACTGTTCATCTAGAAATGTGATTTTGTCAATGACTTAAGAAGAGCTCAAACTCTTAGGCACTGACCCCTGCTAATGAAATCCACTAAAGATGGATGTAAAGAAATCAGTGTCTTTTTTGATATTATATCTGGAGAAGCTTCATAATAATATAGTTACTTATGAACATGATATCAAAAAGAAAAGACATTGGGTGATTTCAAGGTCTGTTTCATCCAGATTGTGAGACAGCTAACAAACATAGGGGATATGTTCATGCCTTGTATTTACCTTACCTACCTTTTGAGCCATATATGTTTACCATGACAAATTCTTACTCTTTTCATATTATACACAACAAAGATTATTTAAAGTATTTTGTTGGATTGTAATTTGTTGAATTAAGCTTGATTTCATGCTAATGGAAGCAACACAAAAAACTGCTATTAAAGTGCAGTCAGATTCTGTCCACTACACGGAGCAAGCCAGGCTAGCACCCCATTTGAAAAACAACCTGCAACACCAAATTGAGGGTGAGAAAAACAGAGAGAGATGTCTATCAATTGGTGCTTCAGGAAGGTCAATAGAAAATAAATTTCAACATTTAATTATTCATTTTTCTATAAAGTAGAAAATGGCCAGGATTTTGTTTTAACAGAGAAGGGAAATTGGAAGGGTTTAGATCTCTAGTGCCTGAGGGTAGCAATTAAACTTGCTTGTGTTTTGTGTGTAATTGTATGGCTTGAGGCAAGGCCCGCGGCATGACTGCCATGGGAGTCTGCAAGAGTGAAGCTGGTTATATTCATTTAGAACTTTCTTATCTTATTCTCCTAATATCATCTCTTGAAAGGCAGAGAGACCAATATGTCATGTATTTAACAGATGCATTTATTTATTTACCAGGCTGTCTGTTATTGTATTGCTTGATAATCTTGAGCCTCTCTCATGAGAAGTGTAACTTCTCCTCTCCCCCGGCTACTCTCATCCACCACAGAGAACAGAGGGAATCAACATTACTTCAGCAGAGCTATGGGTTGACTTTTAGATTAAGTCTGGATTGTTGAGTTTTCTGCTAAGTGTATCCATGATTTGGAGCCAATACAGAAACCCATTTTATTATTTGCACAATTTACCATCATAGTTTCACCTGTTACCTTTGTTTGCATACTTATACCAGATACGCTCTACTATAGGAAGATAATCCAAGTAACATAATCTAAAATTTTATAAATTAGGAAGTTGACATAGGTTTTAGCATATTGATTTTGCATTTTAATACAACTGCCAAAAATATCAATCATATACCTAATAGTGACACATCAGTGTTTCCTGATTAACTGATTATATGATTGATTGATTTAACAAATAGATTTTTCCAAGTCTTTTACTGAAATATGAGTTATATCTAGTAAAATTCACTCTTTTGAATGTATAATTCTATGAGTTTTGACAAAGGCACAATCAAGATATAGAAAATTTTTATCACCCCAAATACTCTCTCATTTCCCTTTATAGTCAACATCATATCCACTTCTACCCCCTGGAAAACACTGCATTGTTTTCCATTTTTATGCGTTGCCTTTTCCAGAAAGTCATATAAATGGAATCATAAACTATGTATGTGGCCTCTTAGCTGCTTACTTCACTTAGCATAATGCATTTGTTGCATATGTTGGTGAGTATATCTATATTCTATTTGATCACTGAGTGGTATTCTATACTCAGTGTGTGGATATTCCCAGTCTGTTTATCCAATCAGTGAGTGAAGGACATTTGGGGTTTTCCAGTTTGGGAAGATATATGGATAAAATTTCTATAAACTTTCATATACAGCTTTTTGTAAGAACATATGTTTTCATTTGTCTGATATAAATATCTAGGATTGGGGTTGATAGGTAATGATGGTAAGTATATGTTCATATTTATAAGAAATTTCCAAAGTGGCGATTTTATTTTGCATTCTTGCCAACAAAATGTGGTCCCAATTACTCCATATCCTCACCAGCACTTCATATAATAGATTTTTCGTGGTTTTATTTTTGTTTATTTCATTATTTTATTTTGTTTTTGCTTTGCCATTCTAATGGGTGTGTAGTAAACAGATTGTTTTTAAGTATCTAACACGTGCCAAGCATGTAGAAGCCACTGGAGATATACAGGCAATAATGTGTTGAAATTGGCTCACTGGCCCATCGCACGAGCCAGCTCTCAACTCTGCGTTCAATTATGTGGCCTTGGCAGCTTGAAATTGGCCATAAAACCACAGAAACAACCACAAATAATCATGGTGGTTGTTTTATTGTTTGTTTTTTTTTTTTTCCTATGAAGTCAGCTATTTAACATTCACCAGCAGACCACTGGTCTCTGTCCTCCCCAACCATGTGTTCTAGAAATACATGGTGACTGCACCAAAAAGGAAAATAAATGTCTTACAGAACATATAAGAAAAACATGTGACTATGGTGTATTAAATGTTGGGAAAAGCAAAGGCATTATGGACACCTAAGATATAGATGCTTGGAGTAATTTGAAAATTAAGTAATGCTTAAATTGAGAACTTTGGGATGAAATTATCAAAATGAATGCTCACAGTGGGAAGAGTAGAGGCAGAAGGATCAGCTGGTGAGAGACAGCTTTGGCTAATAGAAAGAATCACACCTGTAAATGTACAGAGATCAGAAGGACAGAAATTGCAGCTGGAGGCAGAAATCTGGGTCAGCTAATAGTCTTGGGAGCCATGTGAAGAATTTGAGCTTTATCCTGAGGACAATTGGGAATCATGGAACAGTCAAAAGCATAGAGTGAAATGACTGAACTTTTATTTTAAAATAAAATCTGGCAACACTGTGAAAAAATGTATTGGCTATAAGAAGACTCGAGAAAGTGGATCTAGTTAGGACATTATTGCAAGGATCAATGGAAGACAGCTCAGAAGCCACTGGTGGTAGTGGCCATGGTGAACCAGAAACATAGTCGCTCTTCCACATGAAAACTCATACTCAATGTGTTATAGGTTAAGCTGGCCAAGGTCAGAGTACCAGGCTGGTCTAGATTAGAAAAACTGGTGAAAATAATGAGGCAGACTTAAGCAAGCTTGCTATCACTTCAGTTTGCATCTCCGTACAATCGACACACAACAATGCAAGGGATATATAGATCTGCACACAAGTAAAGGTATCCATGTCACTAAGGCATTCCACTGTTGGTGGCCTGGCAACGTACAGAATGAGAAATTCACCAGTAAGGAGAGCCTAAAACCATGCACATATTTCATCTTATGTCAGTAAGGTAGGTAGACACCATGTCTATTCTTCACTCAAGGATTTTCCCTATTATCCTATGAGAAAAGTCTTGCTCCACCACATTTACTATCTTCTCATTCTACCTCTTATTTTGTCATCCAATCTTCAGTAAGCTTGATTGTGTCTTGACATACCTGTCTACCCCGAAATGAAACTGAAAAAGGAAATAATTACTCACTTTTATCTTTCTATCCCGTTTAATGCCTGAAATCTGAATTCTGAATAATGGTCCCGAGTCCAAGTTGTTAAGAAAATAAAAGAAAAACAGGCAGGTGTGATAGTGTGCATGTGTCGTCCCAGCGACTGGGAGGATCTCTTAAGCCCAGGAGTTAGGGTCCAGCCTAAGCAACAGAGTGAGACCCCTTTTCTCAAAAAATTTAAAATAAACTTTTTTTAAAAACCTTATATCCAAATATGTAGAAATGGTTTCCCAAAGTTTAGTTTTTGTATTTCATTTTATGCTGATGTTCAATTAATACCACTTCTCATACATCCCATATTGATGAAAGGATCTATAATATATACATAAGGACTATGTTGTGATTCAGGGAGGGTAGGAAGAGAAGGCCAATTCCATGCTGCTTCATCTCTGGTAAACTGGTTAAATCTTATGAGAAAGATCATTTTTGGAATAAAAATCTCAACTTACTCCATCCCACTGCCTAGTCTAGCTTTACATACTATTAATTAGGTCAGTATCACATATTCTATTCCTCATTCTTTTCTCAATGAGAATGGGAAAATCTTTTAAAAAGGATTAAATAAACAGAATCGCACGATATCTATAAAATGGCCTTTTATTATTCTGGGTTTTTTTATATTTAATGCTGAAATATATTTGATAATAGAATAAATATTTATTATACTAGTTCTTCAAAGGAAATATCAGTTTTAATCATGCAATTCAGACAAAATTTCTGTCTCACAATATAATATTGAAATGATAGATTGACAGATGGATAGATGCATAATTAAGACATAGACATTATACAGCTATGTATTTGTTATATATCTATATACACACATATATATGAATTTTTTAAAAAAGCAACTTCACTAGACAGTTTCTACAAGGGTAAAGGTAAGGTTTTAGAAACTCAGATAAATGTTATTAAATGCAGAACTCTAATGGCAAAGCAAAAAATAAGAGAATCTTTGGAGCAGAGTTTCACTAATGTAGTGACAATACATTTGCTGTTTAAATTCACTCATTTATTCACTTAAAAATTACTAATTAAGCAACTACTAGGTGTTTGACACTCTTCTATGCTATGGGAACCCAATAGTAAGCAAAATAGTCAAGTCCAAACCTCCTGGAGATAAAAAACATATGGATGGATTTGAGGTATATTTTGGGAGACAAAGTAAGGATTTATCAAGTGATTAGGTGGGAGGAATGAGGAAACGGAAAAGCAAGGGACAAATGAGGTTAGGAAGATGATGAGGAAAAGGTGTGGGAGGGAAGCGTATCAAGGATTTAGACTGAAGTTTCTGGGGGAATAATATTAGAAATTTTAAGTAGACAATTGTATATTACAGGAAGCATCCGAGAGAAAAATAAAATTACTTGTGAGAATATACCATCATGCATTACTTACCAGTGTGGATATATTCTGAGAAATGCCTCATTAGGCAAGTTCATTGTTGTGAGAACATCATAGAGTTACTTACACAAACCTAGATGGCACAGCCTACTACGTGCCTAGGCTATATGGCATCACCTATTGCTCCTAGGCTACACACCTGTACAGCACGTTACTCTACTGCATACAGTAAGCAATTAACACAATGGTAAGCATTTGTGGATCTAAACATGTCTAAACATAGAAAAGGTACAGTAAAAAATACAGTGTTATAATCCTATGGGACCACCACCATATATACGGTCCATAGTTGACTGAAATGTTATGCAGCACATGACTATATACCATATTTAATCATGGGATCAATGATATTACAAGACAGAGAAGAGCGCAGGGTAAAGACTGAGCCTTGAGGAGCTACAACATTTGGAGATCAAGTAAAAAGGAAACCAGCAACGAAAACCATGATGGAACAGCCAGAAAGGGAAAGTGTAAGCTATTATACTGGGTGGCACAGCAGAGAAGCAAGAGGGAAGGACGTCACAAGAAAGAGAGAATCATCAACAGTATTGAATTCTACTTTATATTATGCACTAATACTATTTACAGGGCAACTCTATTTTTATTCTTATTGTTCCCTGCACTTCCCAGATGTTTATTCTTGATACCAAGTGAAGTTAGGAAGACACTGTCAATCGATCCCTTATATTATCTTGGACAAATCTTAAGTTATACAGGCAAAACGTTATTTTTCTCCATGCCTTCTCATCCATTTTGAGCAGGTAGTGAGTTTTTATGATTTGTTGTCTCTATAATTTAGCCAAGTCATAAAGAAGAATCAGTGTGAAGTCAATGGCTCTTCCTGCATTTTCTAAGGTCCCAATGTCATTAAGAATTTTGCTGGTTGCTCTGCAGGTGGGTTAGCAGCAAGAGTGGTGTAGTAAAGTCAGAGGCAGGCACTTCTCTCCCTGAAACTAGGGAGAAAAGAAGGGAGAGAGAAGAAGGGAGACAGATCAGCAAATTTCCCCAAGCATCTAGCCACCTTCTTCCCCATCCTGCTCCCAGGTAGTGATGAGGTGGCAACCCCTAAACAAGAATGACTGTGTGATGCACTTAGGGAGAATGTAACCTCGTGCAGATGTTGCCAATCCCATCAAAGATTTCTGTTTCCCAAGGGTGGCCTAGAAGCAGAGAACTTCAAGGCACGGTGGGCTTAGGCACCCTCAGGCAACATAACTTCAGGGGCCTCGCTGGTCCTAGTGCTATATCTTTGAATAACACCTTGAAACCTTGGTGAAAACAAAATATTGAGGAATAGAGTGGAGGGGAGATGACAATATGACTGAGATTGAATTTCCTTTTAGTACAGGATCACCAATCAGAGATGAAGGATGGAAATCAGAAATAAGCCCTTTTTTTAAAAATGAGGATATTCTTATTTCTTGCACACACCTGAGCACGTAAACTGAGATTCCCATCTACTTTGTCATTTAAAAAATTTGAAGAAATAATATATGCACATTGTCTGGTATTTAGTGAGTGTCCAATAAATACAGGATCCTGTTATGGTCCTGGACTAGGCTGAACATACTTATAGGTGAAGAAATGTTCTGCCAATATTTCTGATTTAAGGTGTATAGAAAAGTCCCTATGCCTCAAAATATTTTGCTTACATCAGGGAATATTCTGTGAAATAACTCTTTAAATGCATAGGTTTTTTTTTAAAGCTGATTATTGCAAACCTAACCCTTAGTTGTGACTTAAAGTCTTTCATATTTTCATGAAATGTAATTGAGTCATATACTTTTCTGTCAATAATTTGTTGCATTGTTTCTTCTGACTATGCAGTAGTAGGATGAAGGAAGGAGTAATTTTGAAGCAAAGAGATTTGAATGTGGACACTGCTATAAGATTTTAGGAGAAAAGCAAAAGGAACAGGAGAACAGCAAGTATTCGTGGATGAATAGAAGGAGAACAAAGAAAGGAAAACATGATACCAAATTGGGACTAAAGCAAGATTACTGTTATTCCAATTTTGCTGAAGGCTGGTACTGCTGACTCCCAAATCTATGCCTTCACAATCCTGGGGTTATCCTCCAGACCCTACACTTAAATGATCAGGATAGGACCTTGGAAGTGAAATGTTAAATAAAGTGATCTTGAATTAAAAAAAAAATTAAGTGCCACACGAAGAATACTGGGACAGCTAATTAGGACAGTAAGCTGTACTAGAGTTAACAGACAGTTACCTGTCTTGCATTTAACAGCACCCTCCAGTGAGTGGACAGGTGCTGGGTCACTTTATCTCCACATGTGCGTTAGCAATTATAGATGCCTACCTGAAGCATATCTACTCATCGTTAACTTTCTGCATAGTGATCCAAAGCTCACTTCTGGGTCAAAATTATTGAAGCCTCTGTGTTCATAGCCTATGGAAGATCATTGTTTCACTATAATATATTGGAAATGACAGTTGTTTCTTACTGTTGCTTTCCTGTTAGAAAGTGTATGCTGAAATTTGACCAAAAAGAAAAAAAAATGAAAAAAAAATTACCAAAAGCATTAACATCTCCTCGTGCCCAGTTTCAGAGATCCTTCTTCAACTGTTTTTTCCTCCATAAGTTTTCACAAATAGCTTGAAATTTTTCATTAAAAATTAATGAAAATGAACAACAAAAGTAGGTTTAACAAGAGTTCCTCAGACTAGACTTATTTGCCAAAAGAAAAAAATACTATTGATCTGCTTGTGAACTAAAATAAAATCTTAAGCCCCCCAGCAGACTGAATGAACCCCCTCTTGGCCAACGGGACCCCAGATATACCCTAAAGTTGAGTTGCTGGCCATGAGAAGGGAGGTCAGACATGCCTCATCATGCCCCCCTCCCTTCTTGGAGATGTCCTTTGTAACTCAATAATAGGCCTAAGCCTATAGAAGACAGAGCTTAAACCACACCTGCAGATCATCAATTTACTTAACAGATCACTTCAATCTCTGGTATACGTCCGGTGGCTTGTCTGTGATTAACAGACTTCCTTATCTTAACTTAAAACATTCCAAGCCTTTAGACAAAGCTTCATTTCTTTAACCAATTATAAATCAAAGAATTAAACCCACCTATAACCTGTAATCCCCTGCTTTGAGATGTCCTGCCTTTTCCAACCAAATCAATGTACGCCTTCTATGTATTGATTTATGACTTTATGTGTAATTCCTGTCTCCCCAAAATGTATAAAACCAAACTGTAACACAATGACAGCGAGACCACTTGCTCAAGGCTTCTTGGGTGTGGCTCTCTGGGTCATAGTCGCACGTGTTTGGCTCAGAATAAACCTCTTTAAATTATTTTACAGTTTGGGTTCTTTTTCGTTGACATGCTCAACAAAATTACACCCTTTGTTGTACAGAGAAGATTAAAGGAAACGTGCTAGAGATCTTACTTTGCCTAAGTGTCCTCTAAGATATATTTTTGGAAATCATTTCTGGAAAAATAGTTTACACACATACACACACACATATATATTTTCTCTGTGTATGTATATATAGTGTGAGTGTGTGTACATAGTGTGTGTGTGTATATATATGTATATCTCCAACCTGATATTCTTAAGGTACCATAACACCTCATCAAATTACCTCTAATGACTGGGAAAAGTTAGGCACCGAAATTTAAAAAAGAGACAAATGAACAGAGATATACATGAGGAAAAGGGATGGAAAATAGTTCAATTTAGAAGTTAAATTATAAAAGTCCAGTGAGATTTATTGGAGTTTACAAATACAAGGGTTCACTGCAGTGTGCATTTTAGCCCTTAGAACTCATTTCAGTGTTAACGGTTAAAAGGGAGATTTAAAATGCCAAATCAACAAAGCCCTATATTTTAGAGAAGATATATTTTTTCAGTGTTAACCTTGTTATTTTCTGTGCTCTGAAGTCCTACTACCTTCCTTTGAGAATAAATTTTTGGATCAAATCTTAATGGCTTTACGGAGAAGATTGATGTATAGGAGCATAAAATAAAATAAATTATCTAATGATTTTCCTCATTACTGCAGATTGATGGCTTCTTTAGTGTCTGGTTGGCTGATATTGACTTCCTAAAGAGTTTGAGATGTGGCACCAAATGACTGAAATAATTTACTTTTCAAAAGAAATGTTTAGAGTCATGCGAATGTGTGGGTGTGGGGGTGTGTGAGTGCACACACCCATTCACATATGCTTCCTGACAAATCAGTCCAACAATGTAAAAGCCTCAGTGTTTTATAATTAATAAAACAACTTAAGGAAAAATTAAGCAGAGAAACACAGATCAGTAAAAATGTTTTCTTCCTAGCACTTGTTACTTACTACCTGACAGTGCATATTTTACCCATTTGTTTGCTCAGTTTTTCTTTGTCTGTCCTAGTAGAATTAAATATCTTGAAGGAAGACCTTGTTCTGCTCCCAAATGTATCTCCAGTACCTGGAACCCTGTCAAGCACACAGAAAGGTACGTAAATTTATAAATAAAGGAAAGTATATTTTTATCAAAGCAAGGAAGAAAATGTGGGAGTTAGTAGAGTCCTTAATTCTGCTATGGGTCAAGAGAAGATAATTGATATTTATAAGTTCTGTCTTCTACTACCCAATCAATGTTCCCTTGTCCTGAGCCTACATCTCAATTGGTTGAAGATTTTTAATTTGTGCAGTGACCCAGTCTTTCTTTTTTGAAGGGTCTGAGCCCATAGTGTTCCTGCTACTGGATTGCTGCAGGCTACCATTAAATTTTACCATTGTGTATGCAACCCAATTTCCCCTTGATAATCAGAGGTAATAATCCCCACCAAAATGGAATCCAACCTGCGTACCTGTTGATTCAGTGACATGAGGATCCAAAATGGCCAGGCAGCAGTCTTGATCCCCAATTTTAATAAAACTATTGCATGTGCCCTAGGGTAAGCATTAATTTTTCTCTTGGACCTGAGCCCAAATTCAGAGGGTAAAAAGCAAAAATTTTGTGAGCTGGTCATTAGATATATGTCTAACCTTTGGCTTCTGGATCCATGAACTCGGGCCCTGAAAAAATAGTTCCAAATATCAGTTTGTTCAGAGCATATGGTGTGTCTTTTAGGATTGCACCACAAAATTGCTGACACTGAATATTCAATAGAGCTGTCCCTCTTTCTATTACCTCAGGTGCTTCCGGTTATAGGGACAGGATAGAATCACTGAATCCTGTTGTTGTCATCCACTTGTCTCAATTATTTCATCATAAAATAAATTCTTTTGTCAGAAGAATTGTTGTGCAAGACATTGTGGTGGTGAATAAGCATTCAATTATTCTGTGTATAGTGATGGTGGCAAGGTAAACAATTCCATATCTATAATAAGCAACTCTTGAAGTGATGAAAAACTCACTCCCCTTGGCAAAGGGAAACTGCGTTCAATACAGCATAAGGAACTTGCCATCAGGTGACTGAATGCTCACTACTAAGTGTGGTGCTGGATCAGGGCCTCAGCTTTTGTCTCTGCTCTTTGCAGATTGGAACTCAATAATGACAGTAGCCAGTTCAACATTGGTAAGGAAAGTCCATGAAGTTAAATTTATATATTATTTCTATCTCTTTCACCAAGACCACATTGTTCGTGAACCCATGAGTAAGCACTGGGAAAGAGGCTTAATGAGCAACACACAAATATGGCATCTGGCCAACCTGACAATCGAGAGTTTTCTCTACATTTGGAAATTTTTGGGGGAATGCTTATATAGTACACAAATATCTTTATACTCTATAGCCATTGGAAATCCATCCTTATACCATTTGTAATTGGCTCTAAGAACAAAGTTCAATGACCCCTATATGTTTTTTTTTTTAAATCCTCTCCCTTAACTAACTATTTGGCCTTTTGAGTTGTTTCCTAGAAAAGGTGGATTTTCTGCAAGACAAAGGAGCTGAGATTCTGAATGCCCCTGGGCAGACTTCCTAGTGCCAAGATTCTCCATCCCCCACAACTTTGCCCAACGCCCAAGGCACTTAGTCCCTTGTTAGTTACACCATGACCCACCCCAAGGCACATGGCCCCTCCTTTAAAAGCCCATGATCTCTGTTTGTCAGAGGGAGAGGTGGATTTGAGGCAGCTTCTCCCATTTTCCCGACAAAACATCTATTGTACTAAATAATTCCTTTCTTCCTTGGCAATCCTCATTGTCTCAATAATTGGATCTTTGTGCGAGAAGCAACTAGACCTAGGCTGAAACCCCCCTGTGGTGTTGACAACAGCTTCATCAAAATTTCTGGTAACCAATTTTCCAGTTTTGTTCTTGCTTCAATCTGTATGTCTTTTTTGCTCTTTTGCATGTCTTGTAATTGTTGGCTCTTGTATTTTGGAAACTAATCTAAGTATCTCTGTTTTAACATAAAAGGTGAGTTTAACTTACTAACAATTATATTTATTATTATACTAGGATTTAGTTATAAAATTTATTCATATTATTTAATAATACTTTTTAATTTCTTATTTCTTTATTCTTGTTTTCCATCAGATAAATCAACTTATATGCACTGATTTAAAAGTTACACATTACATTTTATTTCTTATAGTAGTAACTTGGAACTTAAAACCCATAGGTGACCTTACTGATTTCTTAGAGTTATCAATGTCTTTATTTTCTTCTTAACAAGGAAAATCCTTAGAAGTCTTTATGTTTCTTTTGTCTGTTGATAAGCCACTTCCTAAGAGAGTTCCTCAGCCTGATCTTCTAACTCATTAATTAATTATCCAACTATATCCATTCTATCATTTATCCCATTATTGCATCCTTCAGTTCAGTCATTAAATTTCTCAGACCTAATATTTCAATATAATTCTTTTTTATAGTGCTAAGATTCTCCATTATCTTCTTTGTGTATTTGGGCTTAATTATTCTAAAATTTCAGTCTGTCTGTTGTAAATCTTCTGATTTGGGTAGATTTGTGGTAAATATTAGCAATGTTTTTCAACACTTGGCACCCATCTATTTCCAGAAACCCAGAAGTTAACATTTCCTCATCCTCGTAAAGTTAGGCATAGCCGTATGATTTCTGCTGGCTAATGAAATGAGCGAAATTAGGCTCTGAGCTCTCTTTAGTTTCTTGTCTAATTTCTGCTTATAGAGTTTGTAAATGTCTCATTTCTGCACGTCACTCCATCCTCTGTCTTCTGTCTGGAATCTTTTCTCTCTCTCTTTCTTTTCTCTTCCCCTTTGTTGGACTCCTGCCTGTTTAGTAATCTATTCTACTACTGTTAAAAAGGATCTCTCTCTCTCTCTCCCCCTCTCTCTTCCTCTTTCCCTCTCTCCCTCTCTCCTGCCAAGTGGCACTCTCCACAGGATGTGCTCTTTCCTTCCTCAAGATTCCTTAAGGCATTATATTAATAAAATGGGTACAAAAATATAGTCAGAGAGAATGAGCAATATTTGATAACACAACAAAGTGACTGTAATCAACAATAAGTTAGGGTATACTTTAAAATAACTAAAAGAGTGGAATTTGAATGTTCCTAATGCAAAGAAATAAAAAATGCTTGAGGTGATGGATACCTCAATTAGCCTGATTTGATTAATACACATTGTATGCCTGTATCAAAACATCACATGAGCCCTATAAATACATACAACTATTATGCACCCATAATAATTAAAATTTTTTAAAAATCCTTAATCAAACTTGACATAATCTGCCTTGTACCAGAGCCCTGTTTGTGCTTGTTCAATTTTTTTTAACCTTCATGTGGAAAGGAATTCAGTCCTGATTATCTATAAATTCCCTTGAGGAATGTACTGTCCTACACTTATTTTCAAAATAGAAATTATTAACTTGAATTGCTTTTTCCAAATTAGGATTTGGATGCATTTTATATAGCCTATGAAGTCCCTCAAGGGCATAGACCTTAATATAGTATCCTTTGAAGAATTACAGTTTGGAGTGAAGAGGACAGGCTCTGTCTGGACTCAGATATACTTTTGGTTGGAATTTGACTACTCTGTGATCTTTGGCAAGTTATTTAACAATTCTAAACCTCACTTACTTCATCTGTAAAATAGTGGTAATAATAATATACTTAACATTGAGTTAACATTGAGCTGTCTTGAGGATTAAATGAAATAATACACGTAGAGTCGTACTACTACCATTAGATGAAATCATTAGTCACCAGCTAGTTGTTATTCATTATCATTGGACTGATTAACACTTTAAATATTTCTCAAAAGTTCTACAAGTTAAATGATGTGCTTTTCACTTTATATATTTTAAACAATGTATATGGCATTAACTTGAATAATAATATATGGAGAAAAGCTTATTGCTAACTATTACAGGCTTAGGCTATGAAAGTGAAAACTTGCAAGAGATACCTGAGAGGTAATTAATTAAATTAGAAGTAAGAAAAACCAAGGCTGTAGGTTGAGACATACATTCTATTCACATTTTGATAAGTGTGGCAGAACTTTACAATACTGTAATGTAACTTACTATCTACTTATACAATCTGCACACACTGTGGGGTCACAAAAGTGAGTAAGATATGGCATCTGCCCTTCAAGAGTACACAGGTCCTGTGTAATTTTCTGCCTGCCAGTGTTCAGGGTCTTTAGTTCACTTCTATAAAGAACATTACAAGGGCGTATGCATAAAATAAAGCCAGATAGAATGAAGAGCTAGAATTAGCCAATTTAAATAAAAGTGAGTGTTTGCTAAGTTTATGTATCACATATAGTGAGGCAGGGAAGAGAAGGAAAAAACTAAACTGCTTCTGAGACAAGAGCATTTGTAACAGTATCTGAATGGGAACCACAGATGAAATTACCCAGAAACGCACAATGCGACTTGCTTCTATTTACAGCTAGGAACAATGGTGTTCACAATTCTGTCTCTCTGAACATTTGCTGAATTACATAAATGAGACAGCTGCAGTGCACTGGCCTGGAAGACAATGGATACAGAGAAGGCAGGCAGGGATAGAAACAATCAATGCAATTGAAGGGAGTTCAAAGATTTGTGTCAAAAAAAAGTGTGTGGGGGTGGGGAGAAACAAGCATTTACCTAAAAATAGTGGGAACCTCCTATTAGTGTCCATGTCTCTTATATAATTTCTAGAAAATATCATATGATCAAAGTCAAAGGAGAATTCAGAACCAGGTACAACTTGAATAATAGTAGACAGAAACATCTGAGAAAATATGACAGGAATGGAAATTATAAAGAATGAGGGAACCAGGGACATATTGCATGGTTGCTTCAGAGATGGTAAATTCTTGCCTATTTAACACCTACCTCCAAATCATACTGGGTTCACCCCAATCCTTTATTCATCCTGACCCTAATAGTGCTGCTCAGTTTCAGTCCTTTCTGCATTGCCTGGTTCTTTACATTTCTATAAAAATTTAATAGGGCATCCTTTAGCTGTGGACAAAGCATTCTAATAGTAGTTTTCAACTGGTTCCAAAACAAATCAACATGCAAATCCAAAGACTTAACTTATGGTCATTCTGAATGATCATGAGTACAAATACTGTTAGACATCTACCACAATACTAAATATATGAAGGCATATGTGGACCAGAGAAAGAAACATTCTTAATAATAAATCCTATGCAGGTTATATTGTTCTTACTCCAGTGTATAACTCAAGGTAGTATTCAATAATCTTTAGTGAGTCAACTACAAATGCCAAGAAAGAAAGGAAGGAAAGAACCTCTGATTATCTGTAGAACTCTTTTTTTAATCACTGACCAGTGGACAAAAAGTTTAGGGGAATTTTCTATAAATTTCATAATGCAAAAAGTTAGCATTATTTACATTGAATTATGCAGTAGCACACATTTAGAATCATAGCACTGAGAACTGTCTGACTAATCTTGAGCAAGTCACTTAATCCCTTTAATGTATATCATTTATTTGTGAAATGGAAATAAATTTGCATAATGGAGGTTAGAGCCTTTTTATGAAAAAAGAGTAAGCTCATTTTATAAAAATGTTTGCAAATCAGAAAATACACTGTAAGAACATGTAAAGAAAAGATATAAAACTTTTGGAGTCATTCTTTAAGCAACTATTTATTGAGAACTGTTCTGTGTTGCACAATATCCTTTTTTTCTATTTATTTTTAATTTGTGTGTGTGTGTATATATATATATATATATATTTTCATGGGGTTCAAACTGAAATTTTGTTACATTGATATATTGCATTGTGGTGAAGTTAGGGCCTTCAGTACACACATCGCTGAAGCAATGTACATTGAACCCACCAAACAACCCACCATCATCCATCCACCTTCTCCCCCCATCTCCATTGTCCAAGTCTCCATTGTCCATCATTCCACACTCTGCTTCCATGTGTACACATTATTTATCTCCCACTTAGAAGTGAGAACATATGATATTTATCTTTCTATGTCTGAGTTGTTTCACTTTAGATAATGACCTCCAGTTTCGTCCATGTTGCTGTAAAGACATGGTTTCATTCCTTTTTAGGGTTAAATAGTATTCCATTGTGTATATAGACCATATTTTCTTTATCCAGTCCTCTGTTAATGAACACTTAGGTTGATTCTGCATTTTTACTATTATGAATAATGCTGTGATAAACATATAAGTGCAGGTATCTTTTTTATATATTGATTTCTTTTCCTTCAGGTAGATACCCAGAAGTGAGATTACAGGATCACATGGTAGTTCTATTTTCAGTACTTTGAGAAATCTTCATACTGTTTTCCATAGAGATTGCACTAATTCACAATCCCACCAACAGTGTATGAGTTCCCATTTCTCTGCATCCTTGCCGACATCTGTTATTTTTTGTCTTTTTAATAATAGCCATTCTAATTGTTGTAAGATGATATCTCATTGTGGTTTTAATTTGCATTTGTCTGATGATTAGTGATGTTAAACATCTTTTCATATGTTTCTTGGCCATTTGTATTCTTTTGAAAAATGTCTATTCATGTCCTTAGCCCACTTTTTAATGGGGTTAATTTTGTTGTTGTTGTTGAGTTGTTTGAGTTCCTTGTAAATTCTGAATATTAGTCCCCTGTCAGATGTATGATTTGCAAATATTCTCTCCCATTCTTTACGTTGTCTGTTCACTCTGTTAGTTATTTCTTTTGCTACTTGGAGAATATTCTTGAACCTAGTAGATAATGCAATGAACAAAATACCTAAATCTACAGAGCTTTGATTCTAGCAGATTAAAGTAACAAGGAACAAGTAAGTAAAATGCATAATATGTTAATGGTGTTAAGCTCTATGGTAAAAAAAATTAAAAACAGGGTAAAGGGATAATAAACACTGAGGTTAGGGAGGGTTGCAAATTTAAATTGGGTGAATGAGGAAGGTAAAATGGTGATATTTCACTAAAGATGGGAAAAGATAAAAGGATGAGTAGTGCCAATATCTGATGGAAGAAAAACCTAGGCAAAGGAAATAGAAAATGTAAATGCCTTGATTTGGGAATATGCCTAGTGTGTTCAGTAAGAGCAAGAAGGCAGTGTTGCTGAATCAGAACCAACGAGGAACTCATGTTGGCATCAGGGAGCCAGACTGCATAAGTCCTTGGAAGGTCCTGGAAGGATTTGCATTTTCTCTCCCAGAGATGAATGCCAGTAAAGGATTTTAGGCAGAGGAGAGGCATGATCTGTTTACATTTTGAAGAGTCTCTCTGACTATTGGATTGATAGACTGAAGTGAGATAAAGGTGGAAGTCTGGAGATTGCTTAGGACCTATTACAAATACCCAGAGGTGAGATGGTGGTGGCTTGAATTGGAGTGGCCACATTTAAGGTGGTGAAAAGTGACTGGACTCTAGGTATATTTTAAAAATAGGGGCAAGAGTGTTCCCTGATGGATTGCATGTGGTCCTTGATGAAAAGGTAAGGGTCAGAGATAGCACCAAGATTTTTGGATGGAGCAATTGGAAGAATAAGTTGCCATTTACTCAAAAGGGTAAGACTGTGAAAGGATTAGGTTTAGGAGTATGGATTTCTATATGTAAATTAGAAAGTGCTGTAAGATATCTGGGAGGAGATATTGTGTGCACAGTTAGAAATATGCTTTGGGAGCTCAGGGAAAGAGCCAGACTAGAGCTGCATATTTGGGAGCTATCCATTTATAGATGGCATTTTAAAGCAATGAGACTGGATGTGGTCACCATGACAGTGAGTGTGGTTAAAGGAAAATAATCAGGAACCCAAGGACTGGACATTGTGGTACTTGATCATTTAGAAAATACAAAGAGAAACCCGTGAAGCCAGATCAGTAGGAGAAAAATAGGAGAATGTGATGTCCTGGAAGCCAGGTGAAGACAGTCTTTCAAGGGGAGGGGAAAGGGAACTAGTTAGGTGCATGGTATGCTGATAAACCAAGTAAGAAGGAGAAACAATGACTATTGGATTTAGCAGTATGGGTGTTAGGGTGACCATGAAAAGGACAGTTTGGCAGAGACAGAAAGAAGAACGTTAATTGGAATGCAATCAAGAAAGGAGAAGAGTTGGAGAAGGGTTCTGTTTTTCTGATGAAAGATATAGCAATATGTTTTTATGTTGATAGCAATGATCCAACAGGGAAGGAAAATTTGATGATACATGGAGAGAAAAAGATGAATTGCTGAAGTAATGGACTTATGTAGGAAATACATTACAGTTTAAAATTGCAAAGATTGGCCCTAGACAGGGACAAAGACTTTTACCGCAGTGACAAGAGGATTGGCATAGGGTGTGGATGGTGGACATGGTTGGATGACAGAGCATGAAGAAATGCTTCTCCCATGAACCCTTTTCTCAGTGAAATAAGAATCACAGTCACCAACTACCACAGCTCTTGCTATGTTTCAGGCACTATTCAAAGAGCTGTATTTTTATCAGCTTTTAATGCTCTTAACAACCACATGAAGTATTATTATTATCCTCGGTTCATAGATGAGAAAACCAAGATGTAGAGAGGTGAAGTGAATTGCCTGAAGTCACACGGCTGGCCAGGGACAGCCACCTAGGGGAGAGAGGTGAAGGGATGAGGAAGTACAAGAGGACTGCAGGGTACACTGAGGCCCTCTGTGAGGTTAGAGTCATGAAATTCAAGGAGTGGGTATAAGTTACTGTGAGGTACACAAATGTGAGTTCAATCATGGACCAACCACTTGCTAAATGTTTCACTCTCAATATAAAGATTAATTTCAGTTTCTTCATTTGTATAAATATACAGAAGGATTAAAAATAACAACACATGTTAACAGAGTTGGTAGTCTAAAAATATAATCTGCCTTGATATTTTTATTATTAGTGGCAATGTTTCTTTCTGTCATTTCAATTCAGACTATCTTGCCCTTGCCAAGTTCGTCTTTTGACTGTTTATTGGCCGAAAGCCAACAAGTTTGCTTGATTCCTAAAGTTAAGCCTTTTTCCTTTGACATATGTTTCAGGAATGGCACTTCATTTTTGTGACTTCTCCAGAAATAAACGAGTAAGAGCTTTTCACTCTCTTCTGCATTTCACAACTCAGTTCTCAGGCCTCCAGTGGATTGGGAGCCACAAAATTGGGGCTGGAACTAACTTTAAATCTGTGGAGGGGGCTGGCTTGCAGCATGATTTTTAAAGAGTTTTGACTCCTGATTCCAGCACTTCATAGAAACACTATGCATGAATTATATTCTTCAGACAAGCAGAATTTGGCTGTCTGCCTCTCCATCTCCTAAGAGAAGCTCTTGCTCAGAGCTGGCTTATTTGTACCCTGGTTGAGTTTTCAAACCTTATTGAGAAGTGTGCACAGTTACTGTACTCATGTTGGGTTTGGAAACAGCACAGCGATGCCAGCTTCATTAATATCTGGAAGTACAGAGCCAGGAGCCAAGTTTGTCATAATAATGATAACAGGAAAAAAAAATCCAATTGTAAATTAACATTTTGGAAATTTTAAAAGTATGCTGGGAAAAGAATATTTGTATTAGTCCAGTGAAAAATAGAGATGAGTAAAAGCAAAAAAATAAAATCTCTTAACCTCAGTGACTGATCTGGAATAGGGGTAGCTACTTTATTCAACTTTACATTTCAACCTTCTTTATAGAATAGAAGCTTAATTTATTGTAGAGCCATCTATAATCATCAATTGATTCCAATAAATCAAGTATTCACTTGGCAGTGAAGTTATCTAGTATTTGGTTTTAGTCACCTCAATTCAAAACTCAACTCTTATTATTAATTCATCCATGCATACTATCTAATAAGTCACCTAATTATTGATTTTGAAGGTATACTTTGTGTGCATCATTGTTGAAGATTTAAGGACATGTATATATTACTTAATTCCTCATGTTGTATTAGAAATAACACTAGCACAGGCTTAAAAAAAAATAGATGACATTTGAAAACTCATTTTCTACCAAATAGTGTAATAGTCAAGAGTGGGAAGTGTTAGGGCCAACATGTGGGTGTGAAATCCAGTTCTGACACTTACACGCTCTGTCACCTTCAGCCACTGATTTTACTTGTCTGGACTTCAGTTGTCTAAACTGAAAAAAATGGGAAATACAATTGCTTCTACTTCACAGAATTATTATGAGGATTGAATGAGGTAATACATATGAAGTACTTAAAACAGTGCCCGCCCATAGTAAGTACTTAAAATGAATTAGCTGCAGTTTTTTATAATTATTATTATTATTATTGTTTGATTATCACTATTTGATTATGCATCCTCAGGACCTATTGAAAGGTGGTCTTACTAATAACCTATATAGCAGAGGAAAATGAACTATCAAACAGAAATTAAGAGAAATAAACTCACAACACAACTACCCTTCGTTTAATTAAAACACGGGTGGCCTAACTTGTTATGCCTGAGTTCTGTCTCAGCCTTGAAAAAGTTCTGAGTGGACAGTAGGACTGCCAACTTCCCCTGCTTCCTCAAGAAGAGACAGTACCAGAGGCCTCCCTCTATCAAGAAGAAAGAAGCAACTAATTTCTGCCATCAGCCTGCTACATGAAAAACAGAAAAAGCCAACACAGCAGCTTCACAGCCGGGTTTGTTATCAGTCCCCAGAAGCAGAGAAAAAAAAAAGGCATTTCTACCCTTTAAAAGCACCAAGCGGCTTTCCTCGCCACCCGACATTTCTTTCCTCCCTCTGTGTGTCCTGGCTTCTCTCTCTCTCTTTCTCTCAAGAAAATAAATAAACTTTTACTTCTATATATCTTATCACTGCCTGAGAATTCTTCTCCCCCGCACCCCGCCCTGTGTACGGACTCCACACCCTAACACCTACCACATTCTCATGTGTTTGATGACAATGAATTAAAGGTAGGAGAGAACCCTAACGGTAGGAAGGTGCCAACAACATCAGCTGGATCACACAGACCCACTGGTGTAACAGGGCGCATTGAATTCTGTTGGAGGGAGACATCAGGGTTTACAGACAAATTGTGTCTCTTTGAGGCAAGTCATCAACTGAAGTGGCAACAAGTGTGTGCTCTGGAGGTAACTTTTCCTGGGTCGCCCCCCATGTGCGTCACAACATCCTATGGCATAAGTATGTGTTGGGGGGTGGCATGCAGGTAGGGAGGACTAGAGGCCACCAGCGAGGTTATCAAAAGTCAGGGGATAAACTCTATTCCAGAAAAATGCCATTTTGTGGTGCTTATGACAAAATATACAATTACATCATTATCACAATATTGTATTATAAAAAACAAAATTTTTGATTTTTTTTTACTGTGAAATATAACATAAATATAGAAAAGTGAATTAAACATATCTTTGTTTATACATATCTATATATTTTAACAAATGAAATGACCATACATGTTAATACCACTCAGGTCAAGAAACAGAACACTGCCAGTACCCCAGCTCCGCTCACCCAAAGTAAGCCCTACCTAGGCACAGGGCCAATACTGCACACCTAACTGATAAAGCCATATAGGAAAAAATGAGAAATTATTATCAGCAATTGAGTACATATTATTAATTAATATAGATTAGTTTTGCCTCTTTTTGAACTTAATATATATGACTTATACAATTTTTTTTCTTTGTTTCTTGATTCTTTTGTTCAACATTATGTTTTTGTTTCTTTCCAGGTTGGTTGGTTGATTGATTTTTGGGGGGCTTGCAGGGGGAAGGAACTATGGTGTACAAGGCTGAAAGGAAATGTATTGAATATACATCTGGTATATATATGTGAGATTTTCTGTACTGTGTACATATAGGGATGCAACCATTATCTATATTTTCCTATATTTCACTTTACTAGATAATGTCAAATAATTCCCTGCAGTAATTTTACCAAACACCAACAAGAGTGGATAGTTTCATTGGTCCACATCTTTGACAGCATGATGTGTTTTGGACTTTGCGAATTAACGCAGTCTATTGAGATATTTCTGGTGTTTTGTTGGGGTTTTATAATAATTTACACTTATTAATCATATGTTATTGACCATTCTTTAGATTGCCTTTTTTGTGAAATTCCTACTCAGTCATTTTGCTCAATATTTCTGTTGTATTGCCTGACTTTTCTTAAATTGATTAGTAGGAGTTCTTTGTATGATTTGGAAACTAGTTCTTGGTCAGTTACATGTGTTGCAGATATCATCTTGCACTCCATAGCTCATCTTTTGTCCCCATTCGACCTGTCTTTTGATGAAGAGAAGTTCTTGAATACAATGTAGTTGAATTTATCGATCTGTTACTTTGTGGCTCATTCTCTTTATGCCCCACAATAGAAATCCACAATGTTATGAAGCATTATCCAGTATTGATTTCTAAAAGCTTTATAATTTGGGTTTTAACATTTTTCTTGGTTGTTCTTCAAGATTTTATTATGACAATTTCAAATACAGAGCAAAGTTGAAATAATGTTATGGCGAATACCTATATACCTTCCATTTAGAGGGGAAAATGGAAATTCACTAAAAACCTTTTACCCTGAAAGGACAAGCTATAGCCCTATCTATGTTAATTGCTTAATCTGCTTCTGTAAGACTGCTTGTCGCCACACCTACAGGAATGTTTGTGAAACTGATGTTATAAAGAAAGAAACTGAAATTGACTAACGCCTGCAGCTCATGCCCCATAAACAGCTCCCCCTTGCAGCAGCTACCTTGTGAGTTACAGTAACTTCCGTATGTGTACACTTCCTGGTATAAGCCGCTCTGTACCACCTTGCTCTTGAAGTATAAAAGACAAGACAAGTCCCCCTGACGGGAGGAGGGGGGTGCTCAGAATTTGGCAGAGGAATCCCCTCTGAGCCCACCGGCATTAATAAACCTGTTATCTCTGCATCCTCGTGTACCTCTCGGTGTTTCTGTTGGCAACATTACTCCGGTTTTGCCATTACACTACCTTAGCATATTACTATGCGTGTTTTATCAAGTACCTATACATCTAACTATTTATCCCTCTATCAATTGACTAATCATTCTATTTCTTGATACATTTCAAAGTAAATTGCAGATGGCAGATCTCCCCACAGGTAATCAGCATGTGTTATTAAAGTGTTCAATATTTGTTTACAGTTTTTTCTGTAGATGTAAATTTACTTAAATGAAATGAATAAGTATGTGTGTATTTATTGAATTTTTAAAAACATATACACTTCTGAAACCCAAACTTCTATCAAAATATAAAATATTACCATGAACTCAGAAAGTATCCTCATGTTCCTTCCCAGCCACTCCTTGCACCCACACTTCCAGAAAAAAATATTGTGTTCTAATTTTTTTCACCATAGATTAGTTTTGCCTGTTGTACAATTTTACATAAATGGAATTGTTCAGCATAAATATGTGTCATTCAGAAAATATTTTTAAAGATTAATTTTCATTGTTGTATGTATTATTAGTTTGTACCTTTAAATATTGCTAAATTGCATTCTGTTGTACGGATCTGCCAGAGTTTATTATTTTTGGCAATATTCATCCTTTTGTGTAGATCTAAATTATGGCTGGTATCATTTTCCTACTGCCTAAAGAACTTTAACAGTTTTTATCTGCTGACAACGGAGTTTCTCATTTCACCTTTATTTTACCTTCATGTTTGAAAGATATTCTTCCTGGGTATAGAATTCTAGTTTGAGTTTTTTTATTTCAGTATTTCAAAAATTCCATTCCTTTCTTTTCTGGGTCACATAGTTTCTGGCAAGAAGTCAGATTATAATTATTATCTTCACTCTTCTGTATGTAATGTGTCTTTTTTTCCTGCCTATTTTAAGATTTTTTTAATTAAATTTTTAACAATAGATTGTATGACTTGGTGTGGATTTTTCAAAATATTGATCCTTCCATGGATTTCCTGAGGTTTTTGGATCTGTGGGTTTACAGTTTTCATCAAATTTGCAAAATTTTGGCCACTAACTTTTCAAATATTTTTCAGCCTCACCCCCTTTATTCTGGAACTCCAATTATATGCATACCTTGTGTGAAATTCTTACCCCACGATTTCATATTCTTCAGTTTTATCTTCTTTATAAATTCTTCTCACCCATCTTTCATTACTCTCCTTAGCACATTCTAGTCAGCCTTCAGTCCTCCTACTGAGTACTGAATTTCAGGTTGTTTGAAATTTTTATTTTAATTTATAGAAGTCCTATTTTTTTCAAATATGCTTAGTCATCTTATAAAGTTTTCTATCACTGAAGACGTATTCAAGTTCGTATTTTCCCCTCTATAAGTAATAAACCAGTTGTTGCATAATCTATTATAAGTTTGATATCTGAAGTCCTTATGAGTCTAGACGTTCTTTCCACTTTTTCTACAGGTTTTTCCCTCACTGTGCATCCTTAACTCCTTCTCAACTTGATTTTTTTTTTTTTTTTACTTTTTTCTTTATATTGTTCTTTAAAAATATACAGCTGGGAATTTACCAAGGCCTAGGATGATGGATTCTTCTTTCATAGCAGATTTGAATTTCCTTCTTTCAGGCTCTTGGAGTCACTACTAGTCTAGACCACTTAAAGCAGGTTCAAGGCGTAAGGTCCCTGGACCATAGACGGGTAGTGTGTGCAAGAGCTGTGGATTCACGTGGGAGCTGGATCTTTGCCACAGTTACTCAGGTCAGGTTGTTTTCACGTGGAAGCTGGATCTTTGCCACAGTTACTCAGGTCAGGTTGTTTTGCCTTTCCTTTCTCCGCTCTGCTCCGTTAGAGCCAAGCTATCGAGACTGTCACTGATGTCCTGACCACATCCCGTCAAAACTTATCACTCCTGTTCCCGACAGTGGTTTCTTACTGCATGCCCGACACTCCTGGGACCACACGAAAAGTGCTGCTCTATTTTCTAGGCAGCCTGGTGATGTTGGAGACATGACAGTTGACAAGCCTGAAAACCACCTTCAATTCATGATAAATGGAAGTTGGTAATGGAAAATGCCAGTGTCCTCGTCCCATATCTGCCAGGGCTCTCCAGTGTGACTGAGCCACAGTTTCCCTGAGCAGTGATCAGCTGCTTCACACAGCCTGCTGACCTTCTTCCCCTCCCTGTCTCACATCCCCACTCCCTGGGATCACTTCCTGTCAGAGTTTGGTTCCCCAGGAGCAGACTCCAGGGCTCTGAGATTCTGTATCAGTGAGGCTTATTGAGGAGTAGTCTGTCCATCTGTCAATGCAGATAAAGCAGGATGGGGCAGACAGAAAAGTTAAATAGCAATGCAGTTTCTCCAAATGCATTTCTTCCCTTAAATGACCTCACAGGGAGCTGCAGAGTTGGAATGGCCCTGAGAGATTCCCCACATTCAGACACGGAGGTCAGGCCTTCACATCCCTGCACAGACCAGTGATTGGATGTGGGCTGATTGCAGGGAGGGGGTGACCTTGCACGAGGAGCTCTCTTCAGCTGAGTCCTGGGGAGGGATTCACCTGACAGCCAGGTGCAGCCCACACTCTCATAGGTGTAGGGGAATTAGGGGAATGAGTGTGTCATTCCTGAAGGGGGAATATAGGTTGCATAATACAGCATCCACTATACCTGCCAATAAAGTATTTGCACTCAAATCTGCCCCTGTGATGGTTAATTTTTTGTGTCAACTTGATTGGGACATGGGCTTCCCAGATCAAACAGTTTTTGAGTGAGTCTGTGAGGGTGTTTCTGGGTGAGATTAGCACTCGAAACAGTGGGCTTGGCAAAGTGAATCACACTCCCCAGTGTGGGTGGGCATCATCTAATCCATTGAGGGCCTGAATAGAACAAAAGCCAGACTTAGGAGGAATTTGTCTCTTTTTCCCATCTTACTGGTTTTCACTCCTTTTTTCCTGCTTCATTGCTTGAGCTGAGATATCTTTACTCAATTTCTCCTGCCTTTGGACTGGCATTTATACCATCAGCTCCCCTAGTTCTCAGGCCTTCGGCCTTGGACTGAATTATACCACCACCTTTCCTAAGTCTCCAGTTTGCAGACAGCAGATCACAGGACTTCCTAGCATCCATAATAACATGAGCAAGACAATTTCTTATAATCAATATATGTATGTATATAGAGATAGATAATAGATAATCTCCTGTTGGTTCTGTTTCTCTTAGAACCCTGACTAATACAGTCTCTAAATTTGGCTGCTGTGGAAACTGAACCTAAAACACAAAGCAACCAACCATTTCCGGGATGCCTCCTGTGGCAGGTGAGGTAGAGGTGGAGATCTAATACACTTCCACCCTGAGAGGGCTGCCCTTTGGGATCTCAAACTAATGTAGAGCATTCTCCATTTGACTTCTCTTCCTGAGCAGCCCATGGGCCCCAAATCACTGAGCGCCACAAATATCCTCAGGGCTGAAGTGGCAGTGGCCGTGCAGTACCCTGGCACTTTATCTCTCTCCCCTTCATTTCCTCTTAGATGTTGGCTAGGGAGCTCTTTACTTTCTTATCAGCTCTTTGAGATTTCTAAGACGTTTTAGGCATTTTAATTGAAGGCTTGATCTGAATATCCAAACTTGACATTACTGGAAATAAGAATCTCTGATAAAAATCCTAAATTCATGACTTTTAGTAGTCAATCAATAGTAAAATGGGCCATTTGGTATTGAAAAATAAGGCATACCATTCAGTCCTTTTCAAAGCAGATCTCTGTCAGCTTAAAGAAAGAAGCTGCACTCTCTTGACCCTGTGTCAAGAAAAGGGAATGATTTTTACCCTTATCTCTTTATACCACCAGGAAAAAATGATTATCCTAAGTGCCTGCAGGCCCCTGTAAGTCCAACCTGTATGTAAGTGATCAGACACATCTTTGTGGGAATTATTGCAAAGGCTTAGAATATAGGGCCTACGTATTTTTCTGTGGCAGATGCCTCAAAAACAACAATGACCTGTGCTTGAAACTGAACAAGTATAACTCAGAATAGAAAATTATACTGATCTCTTATTTTTTAAGAAGTAAAGCATATTTAAAAGAAAATATGAAAGCAAAGTGCCAATTTAATCATCAGCTCTACTATTACTTTAATTAAAAGTGTTACCCATTGTGTTGTGTTCTGCATGCTTTTCAAGTATTCCCTAGCTGCATTTTTGAACTTGCTGTCTCTGCATCTTTCTCTCACCACACCCCTTCAGTGTAGCACAAGCACAAGTCTACCAAGTTATCATATAGAAAAAAATTCATCAGTATTTGAATAAATGAATAAAATCTCGTGAAAACATAGCTTCAAAAATATTGGAAAAAGGGGTACGAAAAATCAAAAAGAATTAGGAAGATATTTTTGATGGCAGATGTTTCTGTTCTACCACTCCTAGCCCAACTTTCTTTTTTTTTCTTTTAGATTTTAATGTCAATGAACTGGAACTGAAAAGAAACTTAAATGATTTAAAATCATAAAATGATAATTGTAACCTGTTCATGTCTTTTTTTTTTGGCTTCTGTGATTTTAATAACTTATTAAATAATGTATTAAATTAAATAACATTTTCTGTAATAACACTTTGGGAAAAATTTTTCAGAGCAATAGAATTCTTGCTTGATTATGTAAGTCAATAGAAAGGTACACATCCTCTATTTTAAAAAACCCATTTTGTGATGAATTTTTCAGAAATGTGCCTATTATGATAACATTGAAACTCTTGTGGGGACTTATGTAAAACAAATAATACCCCTCTTTCACAGAGACCTTGTAATCATGTTCGTAAGAGCTTTTCCTTCCGAGTGCTCACTATGTGCTAGGTGTGCACTATGTACCACCTCACGGAATCCTGACGTCCATCCCTTGAGGTACTGACCACCACCTTTAGGCCTGAACTTGACGGCGGGACTTGGGTGAGCAGGAAGGGTTGAGTATTAGAAGAAAATGGTAAAATATTTGGACACTGATATATTCACTTATAAATACCCATGATTAAAAAGCTGCTTGTCAGAGGTTGGGTGGGTTTCTTCATGAGGCATCTCCAGACAAACACCCCCACACACACATATACACACACGTGTGTGTTCTGCACTGCCGTTTCCCAAAGGGGTCAATGGACTTTACCTGGCCTTTGTATGCTTCACTGCCACCAACACAGCTAAGCATCCAACTTGCCCCTTATTATTAAAATCTCCTTGCCCTGGGACTGACTGAATTTAATAGCATCCTGCTGACCCACAGGAAATGTATGTACTTTTCCCAAATGGGGGGAGTGCAGGCCCCACCCTAGTCCTAATCTCCTCACTGTCCATGCCTCCTACCTCCAGCATCCTCCCAAAAAAGAGTGTCTACATCCTCTATGGGCCTCACTTTGAAGGACACACTTCAAGGCCTTCCCAGAACATCCTCACCTTGTACCATACCATGATTGTCCACAACTCAAAGCACCTCCAGCCAGGACATCTCTGCCAGTATCCTCTTGAGGTCCTTTTGACTAATTTGATTTGGGATGGGGATTACACTCTCTGCTCCCTGACAGAGAGAGGAAAGAAAATGCCCCAGCACTTCCATTGCGTTGACACTTTCTTACTCCCCAAAATGTTTCCCAAGTTCTCTAGTCTTTTCTCACTTCCTATTCAGATGGGAGGTTGAGTGTCATAGCAAACTCTGGAGAGGTTCCCAGGCTCCTGCTCAGCTTAACCTAGAATAACGGAGCATTCATCCATCACCTATTGTCGTGAGCTTTGCAACTTTTGCTGAAACTCCACAGCAAAAAGAAAAGTCTCATTTAACAACCAAATCAAGCAAGAAGTATTATGCCATTTTATCTCTAAGAAAACTGAGCCACAAAAGACGAGATAATATTTCAAGGTCTCTTGATTATCAGTAACTCACGCTGTCTCCATTTCATGTTACATTTCATTAAGAAAGGGCTGGTTACATAGAAAACATACATGAACATTTGTTGAAAGTCAGCATTGTCTTTGTTCTAAGTAGGCATGATGCAAAATGTGGACTCATTGACTACTTATAATTTGCTTCTCTGCAAGCATTCTTCCAAACCGGATGTCAATATGACCATGTGATGGATTTTTAAAAGAGGAAGATCTTTTGCGACATATCTGAGAATTGAAAAATTTCATTCATCAGTGGGCTCCCATTAGAATCCTCACGTATAGCCTGTCACCTTCTGCTCTGACTTATATTGTTGGTATGGAATAGCATGGAATATCCTTTTTCTTCACAACCTTAGAACTAATTCAAATTCAGTGAAACTCCTTAAATTGAAACCCTGAGCTTACCTGACCTATCTAATGACCGTTTTCTCCAAGAGTTCATGAGCTCTGAAACTGCAGTGTCAGAACCAGACTCTGAACAACTTTCCCCTGCATTTCTACCAGTTTCATTGAACAGAAACTGGCAGGACAAAGCTCTCAGTAAATGAGGTTCTGAATTGCCATCGGTGTCTAAGAATAAAGGGCACGTTTATTGGTCTCCAGCTGTACTAGACTATACATATGAAAAAAATAAAATAAAACCTTAATATGGAAACAACCACCTTGGTGAATTGAATGAAGGTAATCAGACAAATGTCAAGAAGGAGAAATGTTTAAGGAACACATTGTAGCACCATTCAACCAAGGTCACTGACATATTCATGATGGAGAAATCGCAGGGCAACTCTACTCCATTCACAAAGCAATCAGGACATTGGCCCTTCCCTCTGTCCCACTCCCTGTAAGGTTGAGATGCACTAGATTCCTGGGCAGCAGACCTGGAAGTAGCTACTAGGACAATGAAAAGCTATCAAAGTATCTTTTTAAATTTTCATAGTCCAATGACTTTTCTAAGGTAAATTTCATCTCTTGCTGATTTATTTCAAAAATTATAAAATTATTTGTGGGTTTACTATGTACAAGGCTGTGGGCTCATACTTTGAGAAAAACAAAGATAATTAAGACATGTTTCCTTCTCTCAAACTTATAATGTGGCACAGATGAGATAATGACAATGCCATAATCTTTTTTGATGCTCTCAGGTAACTACTTTGTTGATAGATTGATTTGAGATAATATTTCCTTTTCTCAGCAGTCCTGGAAATATCTCAAATCCAAGACTGAGTATAGATGTTGAGATCTTCTAGTTGACTCATAACTGTAAACCTCACTCACTTCTGCTGCACCCAGTGATATTTTCCCACATTTCCAGGCCATGAAACCCATAAAGCATCTAGAGTTTCACTCACCTGGTGCTGATGCCATAATTCATAAAATTCTGTAGAATTTTATAAGTGTGGTGAAAATAATTGCCTAAATTCCCACAGACTTGAGATTGGCATCATGCTGTTGGTTGCTTTACGGGTGATCACTTTCCCTTTTCTCAAAACTACTTCTATACTTGTATCTATTGCCTACCTATATTCATTTTTTACTTGAGAAGAGAAATTTCTGGAGCAGGGAGAGATATGGAGATCCTAATTCTTGCCTTGTTTTGGCCAGAGAACTTTCTATTTCCTCTAGAAGATTCTCAGTTTACTGAGTCACCTAATGCTAATACATTACTGTATTGTAGTCTTATAATGGTAGAATAGTGTTTTAAATGTTGCATATGTTACATCATGGCATTTTTATACCCAGGGAGGTATTTCTGCTCTGTTTTACCAATGAGAAAATAGAAACCCAGAGAGGTAAGAAATTGTGTATGCCCATGGAAATGAATAATTAGTAAAGTAAAGAATAAGATCATGCTTTCTAACATATATCGCATGGTGCCATGTAGTAGAAGTTAGAAATTGACCCACTTTCTGCATCAAAGTAGTTGATGATGGAACACTGGGTAAGGGTGTGGCCAGTCAACCCTGAGGAAGGCAGTGACAACAATGGAAGGAGCTTGAGCATTGGATGGGATAAAAGCAGATAATGCAGCCCAGGTCTCTCTCGGAAATCAGTCATCTCTTTACATCAAACTCCAGGAGCTGCTTTCTAAACCCTAGTGAGGAAAGGGTATAAAAATCCAAAACAAGAGACACATTTCTCTTTTTGAGACTGTGAGGTTCATATCCATGTATGGTGTCAAACAAAACGATAATGGAGACAGCGTTCCCCCCACAGAGCACATCACACCGGTGAATTTGGAGACCAAAAATGTGCTTCTCTGACACTGTACAGAATTTGATGCATCCTTAGTGGTGTTGGTAGTGGTGACAAAGACAACAGGAATAGGGGTAAAATGGGGGAATTAATTGACGATCACACTGGGAACTTAATAAGATCTCCTCATGAGCATCCTTGAAATATGCCCTGGAGACTCACAAAAATACATGCAGATATTACACAAAGGTTGGAAGATGCAGCACGTGCTAGTGGAGATAAATGTCAAAGTAATAAGAGTTATAATCACTAATTATATTTTAACCCCTAAGATTATGTGGTCTGAAGCATGAAGTATGAAAAGGTTTAAGGAATTATGGGGACGCATAATGTTTAAAGAAAACAAAATCATCATCATCATCATCATCAGTACCAGAAAGACTTGCAAGTGAGAACGTTATGAATATTTTTATAATTGAATACCTTGACTTACAAATTAGAGAATAAAAGTAAAGTGTACATTTAGAGCAGCGAAGTTTATCATGCCCTTCATTTTCTCTTCTTTTTATCCCCATTCACCTCTAGCCTAGATCATCTCTGCATATAGTGTTTCCACATAACAAAGGTCTTAGATGCTTGCTGAATATGATTCTTTGTAGTTTTGAGCTAAATATGACCTCCGCTAATTGATAAAGTCAAAGCACAGTCCAGGAGAATAATTTCTATGTTTTTGGAAAGCAAAACCTTCCCCTTGAGCAGACTTCAAAGGAAAATCTCAGTGACCTTGGAGCATGTTAAGTGATCTAGCTTCATGTGGGTTGGTACCCAAATCCATTTCCATGCAATGTCTGACTTTTAGCAATTTAGTCAGAAATAAGAGAATCAAAGGCACACTCCTGAAAGTGCAAGTGTGCCTGACCACATCCTGATGACAGTGGTGTGAGAAAGTGCTCACTTACATAACCCTCCAGGTAGAAAACTTTGCTCACATAACTAATGAGAATGACTCTGCAAAGAATGCATGGATTTGCTTTCATCTTGACAGCCACAGTTTATTATAGAAGAATCCCTAGTTGCTCTGGGATCTTTTTTCAGCTATTTCCATATTGAGAATGGTTATCAGAGACTAAGATGTACTATCTTGGTAGATAGTTGTACTATCTCATTTTTAATAAACTCATTATATTGGGAATAAAGTCTTGTTAATGATTATAACAATTTTTGTTACTTATCTAAATTTCCTCAGTTAGAAATTTTTTAGCTTCCATTGCAATGGAATCAAAATATGGAACATGTATATTGCTAAATGACCAAATGTATCAACAGTGGAAGCATTTGCTTTTTTTAAAGAAATAAAGCATGTTTGACTATTAACAAAGTACTGAATGTTTATTATGGAAAATGTGATAATATGTAAAAGAAAAACGAAGTTGAGAATCATCTGTTGGTTCAGCTTCTAGAAAGTGACAACCATTCCAGTGTATTTCTTCATATACTCTTTGATGAATGCAATTTTTTACATAGCTACAATAATTTCAAAAATAATAATTGTTAGGCCCCTACCTGGAGGGACTGATGTAATAGTTGTACTAGATACAAGGCAAAAAGTACTCAGAACTGAAACATACAGAACTGGGATTAACATAGTTAACCTATTTTAATCAGTCAGTAATATGTTTTAACGTAAACAAATCATTCCAAGTATCGTTAACTAATTATCTTGATAAATATTTATGAAATACCTACTACAGCAGCAGGCATTATACTGGTTCATTTATTATCTAATTGAATGTTTTATGATTTGTGAAACGTGTTTGTCATTCAGAACATTGAGATCAATATCTGGAGCTGTCTGATTGTGTTAACCTTTGTTGTCTAATCATAACATGTCTATTGATTGTGTTCATCCTCTAGTCTGGGAAGAGTTAAAAGTGGAGCATTTGACTTGTTCAGTGCTCGTTCTACCTCCTCCTGAGCCACAAGACGTCTGTTTTATTAATAAAACCCAAAGAATTTTTTTTCCTCCAATGAAGCAAGAATATTAGAGCCTCAAGCTCTCAGACAACAGAACTGTTTCAAGCACACTATGATAGCAGAGTTTGTTGTGATCAATACTGAAAGCATAGGTGGCTGTACAAAGTAGGCCATCATATACAACTTATGACAAAATTCCAAACACTACTGTATGTACAGCATGGACAGGGGGTGGGGAATAACTTTACCATGGGGAAACCTGACAAACACTACCTCGGCCAGGTGACTAAGATTAACATCAACAGTGAAAAGCCATGTTGGTAGTATGTACCCTCAATGTGATGTGGAAAAAGTAGAACTTACATCGGTGGTCTTCCTCCTCAAAACCCAGAATCTCAGCCTGATCATGAGAAAATCTTTAGAAAAATCCCAATTAAGGGACACTCTAAAATATTTTACCACTATTCCTCAAAACCGACAAAGTCATCAAAAACAAGGAAACTCTGAGAAACTGTCACTGCCAAGAGGAACCTAGGGAGATACGATGATTAAAGGGAATGTGGTATCCCAGATCGGATCCTAGAACAGAAAATAACACTAAATGAAAAACTAAGGAAACTTGGATAAACTATGAACTTTAGCTTAATAAAGCTAAAGGAGATTGTCTGGAGATTGTCCTCAGCAAGCATTTTTAAAATGCAGGTGACTCTCAGGTGAGTTCTAAACAGAACAATGGGCTGCACTCCTCAAGTTACCCCATTCACATTATTCATGGAGTAGCACAGGTTGCCACCTTCCGATAACCACCTGTCACTTTGACAAATGAGGGCACCACAGAGGAAGGAGTTAGGACTCGAGAAGAGATTTTTTTTTTCCTTCTACAAAGGGAAGAAAAGAAAAACTCTTTAGGTTATGAAAAAAAAAAATTTGTGAGATGAACGGCAAATTCAGGGGAAATGCTGGCTAAGTCGAAGGAAGCCAGGAGACTCCAGTTGCATTATTCACTACAGAAATCAAAAGCACAAATTGAAGGGGCAGGGGAAATTGTGACCCGGGGAGAGAAGCTCTAATATTCTTGCTTCATTGGAGGAAAAATGCCAGAGAATCTGCATCTGAGGTGCAGAAGACAAAAGAATCAAGAGGTCAGACAGGACAAGTAGAGTAGGCAAAGAAAGAAAGCAGGAAGCTTGGCAAGGGAAAGTGGTTCAGGATGTAAGCCATGGATAGAGCAGGATTCTGGAGATCTCAGCTGTCATTGCTGTTTGGATTTTGCCAGCTGGGTGGCTAGGGTTCCTATTGGCTAACTTAAAGTTCAGGATGGGAATGGCGAGGGCAGGAAACATTATGACATATGACTTCGGAATGTGAAATATGGACATCACACACGTTTTTACCATTTAGTCCCATGCCCGCTAGCGGTGCAGATGAGAAGTTAGAGAAACAAAGCAAAAAACACTGCTTGGTTCTAATTTAGTAAATATTACTCAATTGCTGCAGTTCTGAGTGTGTATAAAGTGTTCCAGTGTAATCTGATCTTTCACTGTCCTGGATACACCTCCAGCCTCCCCTCAAAGTCTGATGTGTGGGATTTGGAGGAAAAAAAGGTTTGGAATTTAGCATTGTTTTAAGAAACGAGACTTACGATGACATCAGCTCTTTGCAGTTTGTTTTCTCCCTCTTTATTAAACCACGAACTTTATAAGGTTCATTTTCACTTATTCATGACTTCAACAGTTATTCAATCACCATCTTTAATACATACTGTATTGATGAAGAAAAGAAAAGATAGGAAGTACAGAAACATAGGACTTGAATAATTTATGTTAGATAGATATAATGTAATATGAAACTTACAGTAAACTCAAAATGGAAAATGGGCTTGGCCTATGCAATAGGTGGTGGCTCCCTGGAAAACTGTGTGTAGAAGATTTGCAAAATGATAATAGTCCTTGGTGGACAAAGTTGCTGCTGTCAAAGGGAAGAAAAGACAAACTCTTTAGGTTGTGAAAAAAAAGTTTCTGTGAGATGAACGGAAAATTCAGGGGTCATGCTTGTCCTATATGAAAAAGGGACAAACAGAAGCTCTAGTCACAATTTCCATCCTGTCTCTACACTTGGAGAACTAAGAACAATTTTTGATAGTCATGCTGTCCATATCTGTCTACTTAAAGCTAAGGTTCTCATTTTTCTCCAGTGTAGACCATCATTTGTATAAGGATTGACCAAATTTAGAGTACTGAACATTCCTGATACACCGCGTCATTGGTACATGATGATATGCATGTAATGGAGCAACATGTGGGAGCCACATACAATAACATGTTAGACTATGCCTTGGTAAAACAAATGACCTATTCTTTTGCTCCAAATCCATGAAATAATAACATCCTAAGGATGTTGCTCAACTGTATAGTACAACATGAAATGGTCATAACTAATCCTAGGATTTATTTGCAGACACTGAATTTTTCCTCATTTTGAAATATAGCTGCAGGACAAAAAAAGTAAGACACATCCCTGGGTCTGTTAGCTTTTTACCCAATTTGTCATATCCAATTGGCTTAATTGGTAAACTCCCCATTACGCACATCGACATCTGGCATCCTTTGCCCTCCCTCAATTTCCATCAACTGTTAAAAATATTATATAAGTATTAATTAGATAACTGATTAATTCAATTTGGATGAAGTAAATTTGTGACCTGATGATATAGAAGAAGTAATGAGGCTTCAAATCAAAACAACCCAACCAGAGAATCCATACAGCTCATTGGGTGTTCACTGTTGTGGAACACACTCTGTAGTTTGAATTCATTCTCTGACCAAAATTATGTAGATCTACTTTGATCTACAAAAATAGATCTTTGTAGATCTATCTTTTTACAAATTTAACAAAAATTTCCATTAGAAGATCAGTAATTAACTTATCCATAAATTATTTAAATAGGTGTCTGCATTAAAAAAATAAGACACACACCATTAATACAGCAGGTTTTGAACCACAATTAACATACACAGTCCTGAAGACAATTCGGCTTGGTTTTATCTGCAAATCGGTAAATCCCTGATACAGGGGTGTTTGTTAGTTTGAACCTATCTATGTCCTTTTTTTATTTCTACTTTTATCACTTCTGCATTTTTCCTCTTTGATGTACTAGGATAATACAGCTTATTACCAGCTTACACTGAGAACATTCTTGTGCCTCTCCTAATACACAAAATACAGACAAGTCTCTATCATTCTCAATTACTGAAAGTTCAGAAACTAAAGTACAGAGTCTCCTGAATAAAATTCTCCCAATGCACATTCTGTTAGATTGCATGTTGAACATGCCTGCTAATACTAAATTTTATTTCTCCTTTTCCGCTATGGCTATAAATGATAAGCATAGTTGGCTTTTGTCAGGAATATATCTTCTAAGTTGAATAAAATTGCATTAAAATATCCTATTATTATCCCAAATTATTGCTGTATAACAATATCATACAACCTGTGTTCCCTGAACTGCTATAGCCTAAAGATTTAGCAATTGGCAGTTTCCTTCTGGTCTAAAAGGAACTCTTGCTAGTCTCTGTGAAGATTTCAGGTAAATAATACATGGCATCTGTGGCACTGATATTCCACTGAAATAACTAATTACCCTGGTATAAAGTTTTACCAAGCATAAGAAGGTTATGAAAGATGTTGGGTTATTTCTCACAATGACTCTTAAAATTTAGTCTAAAGAGTAATCACTTTGGGTGCCTCTTAAAAATGCAGTTTCTACATGTACTATATATTTGGATGCTGCCATCAATCTTCGTAAAGCCCACCAAATCCAAGTAAAAATAAAATAGTATTTGATAGGGAACACTGATTGTCATCCTCTTACACTGTGGTCCCCGATCCCCGGGCCATGGACCCATATGGTGGCCTATTAGAAACTGGGCCACACAGGAGGAGATGAGTGGCGAAGCTTTATCTGTATTTACAGCTGCTCCCCATCGCTCACATCACTGCCTGACCCTCCACCTCCTATCGGATCAGCAGCAGCAGCAGCATTAGATCCTCATAGGAACTGGAACCCTACTGTAAACTATGCATGCCTGATGATCTGAGGTGGAGGTGAGGCAGTGATGCTGGCATTGGGGAGCGGCTGCAAGTACAGTTTATCATTAGCAGAGAGGTTTGACTGCACAATAAATATAATGTGCCTGAATCATCCTGAAACCTTCCCCACCCATCCCAGTCTGTGGAAAAATTGTCTTCCATGAAACCAGTCTCTGGTGCCAAAAAGGTTGGAGACTGCTGCAGTAACATAAGAATAAAATGCCATTAGAAGACTCTGCTATTTTTATTAATCTGTGTCATCCAATCCAAGTGAAAACAGTTTCTATAGTATGCCAATACCACTTTGAGACAGATTCTTTAGGCACTGCCGCTTCCAACAGTTTGTCCCCAAAAGATTGCCTCCTATAAACACTTTTTATAGGAATGATAAGCTATCACCAGGACAAGAAATCTGTATTTTTAATCAGTTCCTCCTTCCTGCCCCCTTCAAAGTGAGTCTGGAAAACTCTAGGATAAAGGGATCAGAAAAACCTTTGAAGTCATATAGAACATTTCAAGTCAAGAAATTCATGGAAGTGGGACAGTGCAAGGTGTATTCTGAGATTGCTGGAGTGTAGATCAAAGATGGTATGGTGAACTAGAGATGGATACGCAAGTTGTAGACATGGGACAGACGATCTTAAACACAGGCCTACAGATTGCACCTTTAGGGACCTTGATATTTTGACTAGGATAATGACATGATTAGAAGTATCCCTTAGGAAGTGTGGATCGTTGGATTGGAGGTGCAAGAAAGCAGATGGAAAGACTAGTTTACAGGACAATCGTAACTCCCATTTGGGAGACAGCACTTACCTAGACTCAGGGAGAGGGAAAGTAGGAAGCAGTTACAAGAGACAAGGTCCTGGTGACCTTCTCTCTGTCTTCGACAAGAGCCCTCACATTCCATGCAGGAATGGGCCTCCACAGCAAGGAACCGCTTCAAAGGTATGCCGACAACTCTAGGGGTCGTTTCTTACTGCTTTTTTCTTCAATATTTGCTTTTTCTCTTTGCCTTAAGGTTGGCTCTTTGCTCAATGTGTCAAGATTTTCTTACTGAAGTTTTTAATTGAAAATACGTTAGGTATTTATATTCCACAACACAAACAAATGCTTCAAAGAAAAGCCCCTCTTATCCAGTTTTAATTATCAGGCAAAGAACAGGCTTTGCCTTCCAAACTTTTTTGCTGACTGCTCACCCTACATAACATCAGGATAGAGATATTTTTCGAAATGTCATGAAGGACAGCTTGAAAATGCCTTAATCATATCTGGTTCCACTGGACCACTTGAACTTATTTTCCAGCATTCATTTTTAATGTCGCATTTTTATAACATGTGATGTACTGGAAAGAACTGTTAAACAGAAGTCAGAAAATGTTGGTACTAATCCCCCAGTCTTATTCAGTGCAGTGCATTAAATATGTACCAGGACCTGTTCAAAGTGCTGGGGAAGAGGACAAATAAAACAGTTTTTGCCTTTGGGAAGCTCACTATCTGCAATGGGAGAGAGACACACATGGAGATAGAATTGGAATGTGATGGGGTGAGTCCTGGGGCAGAAGTTGGCACGTGGTGTTCTGGGAGCACAGATGAGAAGTCAAATAACTTCATTCCCGGCTTCCAGAAAGGATGATGGCTGAGCTGAGGCTGAAATGAGGGAGAGAAAAAGTGGAGCGGTGGACGGTGGGTGTTCTATGTAAAGACAGCAATCAGCAGAGCTGACAAGCAGTCTAGTGTATGCAGTGGAAATGAAAATAATGTTGTGCTTGCTCTAGGATAAAGCACAACCCCCCTGCCAACAATGATCTTGGATGAACCCACAAACACAGGAAAAAGTAGCACCATGGGGCACCTTGAGTGTCCTGATCAGGCTCTTTGAATTTATCCTGGAGACATAGGAGCCATTGAAGGGTTTTAAGCAGAGAAGTCACTGCTATGATTTGTGTCTCAGATTTATCACTATGACAGCAAGGTTGAGAGACTAAATATACAAATGGACAATAGTCAGGCCATGTACAACAACAGAACTCTGACCTGCAACTTGCAGCAACCTGCCCAGGAAACCAACCCCTTATGTACAATAACCAGCCCAGGAAGCCAGCCTGCTGAAGTCAGACTGTAAATACCTACGCTGCTATCTCTAGTAGCAATCCAGGAAGCCAAGCAAAAACATCTGTAAAATTGGCTCTAAGTGGCCAGGACTTGATTAATAAATGACAGCTTCCCTAATATGAGTCTCTGCTTTCAACTCAGGACCAACCAGAGAAAGCCAAATGTGTTCCCTTAACTAATCACATAGGATGCCCCATTGCTGGCAGACAGTTTTCTCAGACCTATCACCTCCAATCAGGGCACACCTGAGCCTTCCCTTTTCCCACTATAAAGCTTTCCCACTTTTCTACCTACCTCTGAGTCTCTGTCAAAAATAAATGATAGTGGCTGACTCCCTTGTTATAGCAAGCTCTAAATACATGGCCTTTGCCTTTCTCATTTGATTGGTCTTTGTTTATTTCCATAAAGGTCAAGAATCAATTATAAACCTTAAAGGAGAACAAACCTGGAAACAAGGGAGATCATATAGAAGGTAATGGAAAGCAATAATAAAATAATAAAAATAACTAACAGGGATTAAGCACTTGCTCTGTATCCATACTCTATTAATTACTTTACCTCTTAGAATATTTTACTTATTGAAACAACTCCTGTTGAATGTACTATATGTTAGCCACATTTTAAAATAGAAGAAACTAAGACCTAGGAAGATAAATAACTAGTTCATCTCACAATTGTTACATAAAGTTAGTAGTCCCAATCAGATCTTTTTGACAACAAAGCATATGCTCCAGACATTCTATAAACTGCTTCAAAACAGAAGTCGACAAAAAGCCAGAGCTTAGACTGACTCTAAATAAAAACAAGAGTGGGAAAATATTTGGGAAGTAAAATATCAGGATTTGTTGACTGACAGGATGTGGGTGGCGGTGGAGGGCTGGATAAGGAATCCAAGGTCATTTCATGTTCTGAGTGACCATTACTGTCCCACTTGCATCCCTAAAGGCCCCATCTGAATCCCACACCTGCAAGCTCCAAGAGGGGAAGCAAGGGGACTTAGGGCTAACTTCTGGTGCCTTGAGCTAGTCACCTAATTTCTCTAACTATCAATTTTATCTGAAAAATAAGAAGAATGTCTTGCCTACCGTCCATGATTTTTTCCATATAAAGTAAAGCAGTGGATATGAAAATATTGAAAACTCATGTGTAGATACTTGTTTTGGATAAGTTTTGAAAATATAGGATATATTTTGTAAAATAACTGGGGATAAATTAGAAGGGTTTTACTGTTTTTTAAACTTAAGTGGATTTTCAAAAAATTTAATATGTCTTCTTCTCACAAAGTTATGTGATTTAAGTTATTTTTATTATGTAAGTTTACTTCTACCTTTTGTTTCCGTACTAAGATCTAATAAATTGCCTGAAAATGTTTTTTTTTTCTTTTCTAGTAAGTAAACACAGCTGAGAATCATATATATTTACATGAGATTATAAAATGTCAGATCTCACTTGGCCAATACTATTTGTAATGGCAGGAAAACAAGGCAGTTCAAAGGATCTAAACATGCAGAAGCCTTTGCCTCAAAGTGGCTCAAATACGTGAATTCTCTTTCTTTTTCTGGACTATTTAGCTTGCCTTCATTTTAACAAGCTAGTTCTTATTTCCCAAAATAAGTAAATATATGTAGAGAAATAGATAAATATTTTGTATATATAAATATATATATGCATGTGTATATATTTTTATATATATATATGAAAGAGAGAGAATAAGTAAGTAAAAAATTTCAAAACTAAGTAAAAATATAAAATATAAAAATAAATATATTATACACACACACATTCTTTTCTTTGGAATTCAACAGCCAATTCAAAACTGCTTATAAAATCCAATCAAATCAGATTCCTGTAATACAAAGGAAAGATATGCTGCAATCCACTATAGAAACTACTCTTTAGTCAACTTCAGACACACTGGTCTGAATTTTGTGTTCTCTGAATCCTTTCCCTTCTTGTCTTGGCCAAATATCAGACCTCAGAAGCAAGGTCAAGTTATATTTAATTAAATATAATATATTAATAATTAAATGTAACATAATGTAATATGATATTTAAATATAATAATAAATAAAAATAAAAATTTTAAAAAACAAACAAAAAATGTTCAAAAATCTTACAGTTAACATCATACTTAATGGTGAGAGGCTCTTCCCTTTTAAGATTGGGAGCTATGATGTCTTCTCTCACCACTCATAGTCAACATCCTACAGATATGATTGTCTATGTATAAAATGCCAAAGAATCTCTCCCACCCGCACCTTCCCTGCAGGAAAAAAAAAAATACAAACCTGAAACTGATAAGGAAAAATGGCAAGGTCCCAGAATACAAGGCCAATATACAAAAGTCAGTTGTTACCCCATATGCCAGCAATAAATAATTGGAATTTAAAATTAAAAAAATATATATACAGTAGCACCAAAATATAGCACTAAGAAAATACATATTTGGAAACCACAAAACAGTAATGAAAAATTAAATACAATATAAATAAATAGATTGGAAGACACAAGATTGTTAAAGTGTCAATTCTCTCCAACTTGATCTATACACTCTATGCAACCTCAATAAAAATCCCAGCAAACTATTAGTAGATATAGACAAAATGATAGAAAAATGTACATGGAAACACCAAACACCAAGAATTCTCAACATACCACTGAGCAAGAACAAAATTAGAAGATCATATTACCTGATTTAAAGACACTATAAAACTACAGAAATCAAGATAGCACGGCATTGATGAAGGAGTAGACACAGAACTGTGGAACACAGAAAGGTCCCAGAAATAGACACATACAAATATAGCCAACTGATTTTTGACAAAGGAGCAAAGGCAATTCAACGGAGAAAGGATGATGTTCTCAACTCTCAACAAACAGTGCTGGAACAATTAGACTTGGATGCCTATTTGCAAAAACGAATAAATAAGTCTAGGTGCACAATTTACACCTCACACGAAAATTAACTTAAAATGAATCATTAATTTAGAATCATATACAATTCTAAAACCTCTAGATGAAAACAAAGGAGAAAAATCTATCTATGTGGACCTTGGCTTTGGTGATAAGATTTAAAATACAACAGCAAAAGTTCAATAGTAAAAGAAAAAATTGACAAGTTTGAATTTATTAAAATTAAAACTTCTGACACGTGAGAGACAGGGTTAAGAGAACAAAAAGAGAAACACAGACTGGGAGAAAATATTTGGAAAATACATATCTAACAAAGGACTTACACACACAATGCAGAAAGAACTCTTAAAACTCCACAATAGGAAAACAAACAACCCGATTAAAAATTCGCAAAAATCTAAATATCCACTTCACCAAAAAGATAGATAGATGACATATAGATAGATGATACATAGATAGATAGATAGATAGAGATAGAAAATAAGCAAATGAAAAGATTCCCAGCATCATTCATCATTAGGGCATTGCAAATTCAAACAAAAACCAAATACCACTACTTAGAATGGCTAAAATTTAAAAAAAAAAGACAATATCAATTATTGGTGAGAATGCAGATCAACTGGAACTCTTACTAATTGGTGGTGGGATTTCAAAATGGCACAGCCACTTTAGAAAGCAGCTTGGCAGTTTCTTACAAAGCTAAGCACAGTGTTACCACAAAATCCAGCAATCACACTTTTTGGTATTTTCTCAACTGATTTGAAAACTTACATTCACATACCTACTTGCAGGCAAAATTTTATGGCAGCTTTATTTATTTATTACCAAAAATTGGAAGCAACAAAGATGTTCTACAACAAATGAATGGATAAACCATTATACACCATACAATGAAATATTATTTAATGATAAAAAAGAATGAGCTACCAAGTCATGCAAAGATGGGGATAAATCTTAAATGTTTATTTCTAATTGAAAGAAGACAGTCTGGAAAGATTATATACCATATTATTCCATTTCTATGGCAAGACACAACTATGGAGATGGTAAACAGACCAATGATTGGCAGGTTTGAGGTAGGATGGGCTGACTAGTGAAACTCAGGAGACTTTTTAGACTGGTGAAATTATTTTGTATAATCCTGTAATGGTGAATCCATGGCACTATGAGTTTGTCAACACCCATAGACCTTTACAAAACAAGAGTGGATTGTAATGTATGCAAATTAAAATATATATATTTAGGAGATTGGGGGTTCCCAGGATGAAATACAGACTGTGACAAAAGAATCTACATAAACTATAAAACAACCTCATTAAAGGGCGTGGGGAAATGGTGCTGACCTAAGTAACTTTGGAAATGACTTGTGGTTGATATGATTATTCTCTATGGTTGTACAAGTAAGTATTTCTCAAACCACAGTACATGCATACCAGAATTGAGCAAATAAATGGATCACAGATGGTGGGAGCCATGTTTTCTGACTATTTCGAGAGGGATCTTACAGATAAGTAAGGAAAAGAAGCTAGAACAATCAATGTGGGGATGAATTTTAGTTGAAGACCTTGATATTAACTCATGTTTAGCTTAAGATAATTACATATGGATACATATGCAGGCATGCATCACTTAATGATGGGGATAATTCAGAGAAATGAGTCATTAGGCGATTTCATCATTGTGTGAACATCAGAGAGTGACTTACACAAACCTAGATGGTATAGCCCACTACATACCTAGGCTATATGATATAGCCTATTGCTCCTAGGCTACAAACCTGTACAGCATGTTGCTGTACTGAATATTGTAGTACCATACAATGGTAAGTATTTGCATATCCAAACATATCTAAACATAGACAAGGTAATGCATTACATTATGAGATTATGATGGCTACTATGTCTCTAGGCCATAGGAATTTTTCAGTTTCATTATAACCTTATGAGACCACCATCATATATGCAGTCCATTATTGACCAAATATCATAATATGTGCAAGTATTTACAGATGTATGTATTACACGGTTAGTATGCACACGTCTATTTCCTTGCTTTGTCAGCTGACAGGTCCTAGGAACAAAGATACCTCATTAGTAACCAGTACACCTAGTGCCCAGACCTTAGTTTCTAATACCATCTTCCAGTAAGTAAAAAGGAACCAGAGCTCCTTGGAGAAATGGCTGATTGTAGGAATGGGGCAGGGAATATACAAGATAAGTTTAGAGTATTGCCTAGTGCCAGAAAGGAAGCAAGCACTAAAAATATAAGTAACAAATAAATAAATCAATCAATCCCATAATAATGAGCATATGTCAAAGGGACATAAAATCCAAGTGGAAAAGCTGGGAGTTCTCAAAGTTGGAATATAATTGAGCAAAAAAATAAATAGAGCAGTATTGGATTATAACCCAAAGTATAAAATAAATATACAGGAGTCTATACTGATATAATGAAATGATTAAAAAATTTAAATTGGGGAGAACAGGCAAATCCTGTGTGGAATAATTCCAAATAAATTGTGTAGATATTCTGTCCTCAAGGCGGTGGAACATAACTCACTTTCTAAGTATGACCACGCCTAGTGATTTTATTCCAAAGAATACAGTGTAAACAGGATAAAAAAGGAGTAACTTTACAGTTACCTTCTAACAATATTTGTTAGAAATCTAACAAATATTCCCTCAGCCCTGTGATCAAGCACAACCACAGCATATCACGACAAAGAAGTCACGTTGATAGTATGTATATTTGTTATACGGGATAAAAAATGACATTTTTACCTCTGTAGTCTTCCTCCCAAAGACTCAGAACCTCAGTTTAATCATGAGGAAAGCATCAGGAAAATACCAACTGAAGGTCACTCTATAAAATACCTGACCAGTACTTTTCAAACTGTCAAGTTCATCAAAAACAAAGAAAGTCTGAGAAACTGTCACAGATAAGGGGGTCCTAAGGAAACATGATGACTAAACAAAAGGTATCCTATATGAGACCCTGAAACAGAAAAAGGACATTGTGTAAAAACTAAGGAAATCTGAATATTATATGAACATTAGTTAATAATGATATATTGGTACTGGTTCATTAATTGTGATAAATGCACCAGATCAGTGTAAGATGTTAATAATAAAGGAAACTGGGTATGGAGTGTGTGACAACTCTGTACTGTCTTAGTAACTTTTCTGTGGATCTAAAACTTAGAAAATAAAAAAAAATTAAAACATAAAAAGTTATTGTGGTTAAATTATCTCAAATAACATACATATAAGACATCAATATTTGCATAAATTACTACCAAAATATGCATGAATATTAAAATTACAACATGAGATTTTTATGTCATTATGTAAACTCTAAATATGATCTAAAGGTCTGAAGCCCATGTTTGGTGTTATGGGTTTTTAATTCCAAGTTCATGTTAAGGTGAAAATTGAAAATTCACTTGAGCCTTAGATTGGGCAAAGGTTTCTTAAATATGATAGCAAAAGTATAGGCAGCAAATGTGTGTGTGTGTTTGTGATATATATATATGTGTGTGTGTATATATATATATACATATATATATATATATATACTGGACTTAATCAAAATTAAAAACTTTATGCTTCCAAAACCAGTTTCAGAAAAGTAAAAAGACAACCTGCAGAATGAGATATTTTTTGCAAATCATGTATTTGATGAGACAATTGTATCTAGACTATATAATGAACTCTTATCCCTCAATAATGAAAAGACATAAAACCCAACTTAAAATGGGCAAAGGATTTGAATGAACATTTTGATCAAAGAAATGCAAATCAAAACCACAGTGAGATACCACATCATACTCACTAGGATGGCTATAAACAAGTGTTGGCAAGGATGTGGAGACGTTGGAACCCTCAAATACTGATGGTAGGAATGTACAATGGTATAGCCACTTTGGAAAACAGTCTGGCTTTTCCTCAAAAGGCTAACCATAGAATTACCATATGACTTAGAAGTTCTGCTCCTAGTTATATACCCAAGAGAATTAAAAACAAATATTAATATTAACACAAAGCTTTTACATCAATGTTCATAACAGCATTATTCATTAAAGCCAAAAAGGTGGAAACAACCTAAATACTCATCAACTGATGAAGGGATAAATAAAATGTGGGTATATCCATATGATGGAATATTATCCAGCAATATAAAGGAATGAAGTATTGAAACATGCTACCAGATGAATGAACCTTAAAAATCGTATATTAAATGAAAGAAACCTGTCATAAATGACCACATATTGTATGGTTCTATTTATATTAAACACCAAGAATAGGCAAATCTATAGAGACAGAAGTGGTTTAGTGGTTTCCTAAGGCTGGGAGGGATGGGAATAATGGGGGTGAGGGTGATGGCCAAGGTGTACAAGGTTTCTTTTTGGGGAAATGAAATGTTCTAAAATTGACAGTGATGTATGCACAACTCTATGCATACATATACTAAAAGTAATTAGACAGTACACTTTAAATGGGCGAATTGAATGTGAATTATTTCACAGTGGACAAACTTATTTGCAAAAATGCTGTCATGACAAATGTGCCCAGTTATTATCTGCAAAGTGCTTGGAAGACTGCCTGACACAAAGTCCAGTGCTATGCATAGAATTTTATACTCATAAAACTAAAAAAAGTCACAATTGGGGAGTGTAGAGTCTTTCAAATTAGACATCAGAGAACTTCAGTTAACCGTCTTCATCTGACAAATGGGGAACTAATATTCAGGAAACTGAAGTGATTTTCCTTTTCTCACATCAGTAATTGAAACATATTCAAGAACTAGACCCTCATTCTCTTGATTTCTATTGCACGGCTCTTTCAGGATTGTTTGGGGGGCTTTATTTTTAATCTACTACTCATATTACCAGTAGATTGATATAGGAGGTAATTTATTAAGACATTTTTTGTTTTCAGGCTTCATTTACTAGATATAGTTGTGCATGGATTAGTACACCCTAATTTCCATTTATAACCGTGAAAAATATGAGGTAGAAAAATTTGTCAAATTGTTCACCAGAGTCTTTTTAAGTATATAATGATTTATGATGGATGGTACTTAGATGATATTGTGAAACTATCATTTTATTGCTTTAAATTGTTTCATTTCTATGTGTGGGTGAATAGTAATTTTAATCTGAATTTCAAGTAACAACCTATTACAAAAACTATTTTGACTGAGCTTCCAAATTGTAGCCTGTGTCTAAACTGATGTTCCAGTTATTTCATTCTTACTGTAATGATCCTGTGGATTCTGGAGACTGAAGCTGTAATGCATAATGATAAAGACCCTAGAAGACGGAAGGGAATAAATATGAAACCTCATGTTTTTTAATGTAGTCTTTATTAAGTAAAAGAATCTGTTCTGATGAAAAGAATAGAAATTACTTCCACTTTGAGGTGTCATAGTGAGAAAGGTTTTCCTTTTTTCCTCTCTTTTTTCCAAAACTGTAAATTTATATTAATTACTTCATGGATTGCCTTAATTAGATCTCAAATGAGACATTCTGGTGTGTTTCTGCAAATACTGCTATTAAGTCTTTATGTGGCCTACTCAAATGTTAAAAATTACTGGAAATCATAACGTCATAATAAACACTATTGCTTTCTCGATCATTGTAGCTGAAATCTAGGCACAGTAATAATTATGAAATAATATAATTAAAGTTTAAGATTTATTAATGAATATTAAAGACTCCTTTCTCTAGCAGTTAGTATTTGTCCCATTGAAGCAATGACATTGAGTCATAGATGGAGTTGACAGCTACAGAAGTCATCAACTTCTATGTTAACAAATAGGAATATGTAGTCTTATGCTAGAAAATAAGGACCCACACACCTTCTGGTGTCTCTGTGAAGTTATACATCTTCTCTTGAAGACAAAGTCCTAATTTTAGAGTCCTTATATCACAAAAACCCTTTGTCTGTCAAAGATATTTCTTCCTTGTATCTTCAAATTTTTGTAGGTTTTATATAATTAATCTATAATGAATCATTGGAGCTCACTAAGGCTGAAAATCCTAAATTTAAACTCCTAAAAATTCATAAACTATAAATGATAAATTTGAATGGAAATGCTCCCTAGCAAATATAACACTTTGTAACTACATACTATTTCCTTGAGGTGTGGAAGCATTCTTTTGTAGGAAAAGTGTATGTGTTGACCTATCCACTAACTAGCTCCATAGCTTTGGGCAAATCCCTTGACAAACACTAGCATTCTCACCAAAAGAAGAACCAATATTTCTTCAAAATTTTTTAAAGATAAGGAAAGAACACTTAGTAATCTATAAGCAAGCTCTAAGACTCTATAGCTCTATAAGTACATTTGAAATAATTTTTTTATTTTTTGAGACAGAGTCTCACTATGTTGCCCAGGCTGCTCTCTGGTCTGGAACTCCTGGCCTTATGCGATTCTCCCACCTCAGCCTCCAAATTTGGGCTACAGGTGCTCACCATTATGCCTGGCTTGATATCTTACATTGATAGTAGACTGAAAAGAGTGGGGACTTTGAAGTTAAAGCAAAACAAAATGCTAAGCTTGTATTCAAATTCTGCTTGTGTGTTTTAATAGCTGTTTGGCTTTTGAGTCAATTACACAACCTTTTTGAAATTGGTTTTTTGTGGAAAAATGATGCTAGTACCTAAGAAATATTTATCATAAATCTCTCAGTGTTGATGACAATCCTTCAAAGCAGCAGTACTCTGTCAGCCTCTGTGTAGCAGGCTAGTTTCCTCTGTGCAGCAGGCTAGTTTCCTGTCCTCTGCCCTTCTGCTAAAGGCAAACCTCCCCCATGTTCAGCCTAGATTCTTCTCTTCCCCTGACCCAGAGATTTCACTTACACCCGTGGTTTCAAGACCTTTTCTAAACAGATGTCAGCCTGCAATTCAGCATTGAAGTTCTAAGTCAGTGGGTACTTGACAATGCATACAGAAAGATACTACAAATAAAAGCCATCATATAATTAATAAAATAAATAAAAAATGAATACCCATACTGTTTTAAAAGAGGAAGGGATAATATGTAGTAATATAAAGACTCTCCATCCTTTCTGCTTCAAATGTGTGTTCTGAGATGCTTCTTCCACAAAATTTTCTATGATCAAATAAGTTTCAGAAATGTCCAGTGTTATATTCCTCAATATTAATTCACTTTAGAAAATTAAAAACTCTAAGAAATGCTCCAACATGAGAACATCTTAGTTTTTAGAAAGAATTTCCAAAATTATTTGGTAACAGAAATAATTTTTTATGTTACATCTATGAATATCTTGCAGCATACACTTTATGAAATGTTGCCAAAACTTGTTCTTTTTCAAACATTGATAATATGCCTGAAAATGATGACAGACTTTAAATGATATCATTGTTCATATTAATACAGCCTAGAAGAAGCACAATTAAACTCCCATTAATCATGAGTAGACTGTGAATTCAGAGCATCATTTGATCTGAAGAAATATTGGTTCGTATCTTGTACTGAATGAAGATTTAAATATTCCTCATAGAACAACACATCACTGAAGAATATATATATTTTTTAAATTAGACATTTCCATAACCTATATAGTAAAGGGCAGGGAAAATACACACTGAATTCCAATTTTTTTTAGTGTTGTTTTCATGTGATAGAAGCATAGATAACCAGTATCCTTTGTACATGAATAAGTACATTTTTATAGTGAATGTGTCTATTCTTATAATACATAAATATAATATTAAACATTCCTTATACAAATGTAACTATCTGCATGGTTTAATTGTATTCCCTTAAAATTCATACATTGAACTTCTAACTCTTTTCAGAATGTGACTTCACTTTGAGATAAGGACTTTAAAGAGATAATTAAAGTTAAAAGAGATCATTACACTGAGCCCTAAAACAATTTGACTTGTGCCCTTATAAGAAGAGATTAGGACACAGACACACACTGAGGGAAGACCATGTGAATACACTGGAGAAAGATGGCCATCTATAAGCCAAGAAAAGAGGGCTCAGAAGAAATCAATTTTTCTAACACCTTAATCTTAAATTTCAAGCCTCCAGAATTTTGAGAAAATAATTTTTTTGTTATTTAAGCTATCCAGTCTGTGGTATTTGTTACAGCAGCCCTAACAAATTAATATACTATCCATGTGAAAATGATACCCTACTATATAAAAGGTAACACAGTAATGGAATTTTGATTACAGTTGACCCTTGAATAACACAGAGATAAGGGGCACCAATCCCCCGTGCAGTTGAAAATTCATGTAAAACTTTTACTCCCCAAATACTTAATTCATAATATCCTACTGTTGACCAGCAGCCTTATCGATAAAAAACAACAGATTGACAAATATTTTATGTGTTATATATAAAACATACTGTATTCTTACAACAAAATCAGCTAGAGAAAAGAAAATGTTATTAAGAAAACCCAAGTGCCCATCAATACACAAGTGGATTAATAAAATGTGGTATATGTATACCATGGAGTACTATTCAGCCATAAAAAACAATGGTGAATAAACACATCTGGTATTATCCTGGATGGAGCTGGAGCCCATTCTTCAAAGCAAAGTATCACAAGAATGGAAAAACTAGCACCACTGGTATTCATCATCAAATTGGTACTAATTGATCCATACTTATGTGCACACATGGAAATAATATTCATCAGGGGGTCATGCAGGTGGGAGGGGGGCGGAGGAGATGGGAAAACTCACACCTAATTGGTGCAGGGCACACTGGGTGATGCTCATGATTGTAGCTGTCACTTGGGCAGTGCATAGGCAATATATGTAACCAAAGTGTTTGTACCCCCATAATATTCTGCAATAAAATTCAAAAAAGAAAATCATAAGGAAGAGAAAATATATCTCTTATTAATTAAGTAGAAGTGGTTCATCACAAAGGTCTTCATCTTCATGTTGAGTAGGCAGAGGTGCAGGAGGTGGAGGAGGTGGAAGGGGAGGCAGGAGAGGCAGGCACACTAGGTGATGATAAGATATAAAAGATTAAAACAATCTACCTCACACAAAGTACACAAAATTATCACAGTAGCAGCACCATTATTCTTCACATCCACCTTCACCTGTCTATGAAGACCAACCTGTGCATTAACAGCACAGGCATTTCGGATTCTTTTTGAACCCTTTAAGCTGTGTACAACTGGACATCTCAGACTTATCCTGGACTATGGAAAAAAAGTGATTTGTAATAAAAGAAAACAAATTCATTAACATTCATTTTGTAACTATGGGTGTTCAATGACCTGCTAATTAACATTTTACCATTTCGATAGAGTAACATTCTCATAAACTTAGATAAAAACAATGTAAATATTTACATCCTTCATTATGCCTATATGTTGTAAAATAAATTTAAATGGCAGTACAGTACACTCAGAGAAAGGTTGATAACCAATACAGTGGACATTTTACCCCAGAATTAACCACAGGACAGTTGAAACATGATTTGATTGATAATATTAAATATAGACATAACTTTTCAAGTGTATGCCCTTTAAAAGCCAAGGCTGACTGCTCATCCCCGAGTTCCATCTCAGATCTATAGGCTATTTAGCTTCCCCATCTAAACTTCAGTTCCTGCATTCTCATATTGATAATCAAATACTTATATGAGAAATTACTCCCTGTTTCAAAGGTTTTGTATTTCTGATATTAGAGATGTTTATATTACATACTATAGTTATTTAAAAATTCATCTTGATATTTTAATTGTGATTGTTTATATCATCTTTAATGTATAAAACTCAGAATGTTTCTGTATTAGTATCTGAGGGTTACTTAAACCACAAACTGGATGGTTTAAAACAACGGAAACATATCATCTCACAGTTCTGAAGAACAGAACTCCAAAATCAAGATGTCAACAGGGCCACACTCCCTCTGAAGGTGCTAGAAGAGAATCTGTTCTTTGCCTCTTCCAGCTTCTGGAGGATGTCTGTGTTCCTTGATTTGTGGCCACATCACTCTAATCTCTGATTTCCTAGTCACACTGTCTCTTCCTCTTCTTCTTATCTCTTGTTGTCTCCCTTTGCCTCTCTTATGAGAATATTTATGATTGCATTTATGATCCAGCCAGATAATCCAGGATAATCCCCTCACCACATGCTTTTTAATTTAATCATATCGGCAAAGACCCTTTTTCCAAATAAAGTAACATTTATACATTTCAGGAAGCAGGACTTGATATTTTAGGGTGGCCATTATTCAACCTACTACAGCTTCTCTCACAAAAAATAATCATAATACCCCACACATTAATTACATTATTGATTATTGTTCAAAACTGTATGTATCATTTTATTATATAAAATGTACTAATTTCTAAATGTTTACTGATTGTTATATTCTGTGAGATAAAATTTTAAGCCTAATATATAATTGTCCTGCTCTTTTAGGACTCTAATCAGTAATTCCTTATTTTTAATTTATTTATGTTACATTTTCCCTGAACTTTGAAATTCAGATAAATGGGAAGACTGTAGTTGTTTATACATTTGTCCTGATTACTCCTTCTCCAAATTCCCGCACGGGTGCTGGAGGATACTCCTACCTCATTTTCAAACCTTCTCACATCATTATAAGCAATTGTCTGTTTTTGTAGAAAACATCTCACATAAATGATCAAGTTTAATACAGGTCATACTGGTTAAAACAAATCCTACAACAGTAAATATCTCTGATTAGGGAAAAGATTACCAAAAATCTATTATTGATCTGCTTATTTCAAGTAGTTCCTAATATGACAAATACAGTACAACGCAGAAAGTTTGGCAAATCCCTCCAAGAATATTGTAATGAGATTTGACCTGAAACTTAATGACATTTGATGTCATTGATCCCTAACTCTTTATCCCCTATTCAATTCAACACCTAGTTTCTGTCTCATTTCATAAATATTATTTTCCCAGATTTGTTGCATTTGGCAAGAAGGCAGAAGATGCATTACTAGATTAAGAGGACTTTAAACTTAAATTTGAAGGAAAGTGATGCAAAGGTGAATCACTTTAGCTACAATTCCTGCTTCCAAGGAGCCCGCTGTTATGGAAGTGATGATATAGTTATCCACCTACAGTTACACTATAAAGCAATCAGGGATAATTGATACAATAAATCTGAAAACAAAATGCAAAAGAGTGGGCAGCAAATTTTGACTGAAGGGATTGGGGAAAGCTTAATGGAAAACTTTCCATATCTTTTACATCAGTTAAAATGCTTTTCACACTTCAAGATCTGTATCAAGTATTAGGTTATTAAGTATGAAATGTCCAGTATCCTTAAGTACTAAGTTTGACAGTTGATATCTCTGACATTTCACTTTGACACTTCTTGTTTTATTTTTGTTGTGAAGGTACACCTTCATTCTTTCAAATGCATGGTTTGGCTTGTGATTATCTTTCAAAAAAATTTTTCAGAGCAATTTTTGTGAAACCGTGGATAAATCGAAAGCTCATGTTATTTTTGAATGTGAGTTCCATCATGGAACCAATGCAGCGCAGGCAGCTCAAAATATCAACGAAGTGTTTGGGAAGGATGTGGCTAATGAACGCACAGTACATTCATGGTTTGAGAAGTTCCGTTCTGGTGATTTTAATCTTGAAAATGAGCCATGTGAGTGACCTGAGACCAAGGTGGATAATGATGAGCTGAAAGCCGTAGTGGAAACGAATCCCTTTCAGCCTACACATGAATTAGCAGCAAGGTTTGATGTGACTATTCCAACAATATTGGACCATTTGGAACAAATGGGCAAGGTAAAGAAGCTGGATAGATGGGCACTGCATAAATTAAACACACGTAAGAGGAGAAATCGTCTCGAAGCTTGCCTTTCTTTGCTGTCACAACATAAAGGTGAATCATTTCTACACCATATTGTTACATGTGATAGAAAATGGATTCTTTTTGACAATTGAAGAGTTTTCTACGCAATGGCTGGATAAAGATGAAGTGCCAAAACACAGTCCAAAACTGAATATTCATCCAAAAAAGCTAATGGTGTCTGTTGGGGGTCCAGCGCTGGTATTATCCACTTCATGAAACTTGGTCAATCCATTACAATTTGCAAGGAAAAATATTCAATTCTCAACAAGCTGTGGAAAATGCCTTTCGCTATTTCATCACCACTCACCCTCCAGGCTTCTTTGCTGCTGGCATAAACAAGCTACTGTTAAGGTGGCAAAACTGTGTCAATAGCTAGGCGCATACTGTGATTAATTGTACTGCTTCTTGTTTGAGATATGATAAACTACACTTTTGGTTCGAAATCAGACATTTCATATTTAATGACCTAATATACCACCTCCTTATGAAGGCTTCTCCAATGTCTTTGATCAGACTTAACTGATATTTTGACACTTACTTTGCAAATAATATTAAGAGTAACATATGCCAGTTGGTACATAATGCATCATATTATACTTATACTTATACTTATACTTGTTGTGTTTGCCTGTTTTGTTCCATCCTCCCCCAGGATTTTAAGATTCTTGGAAAAAAGAGATTGTATCTTATTCACATTTAATCAAATATGCTAGCACACTGCCGTGTTTGGTGAGGAATTAGACACATTAAATACACATTGAGTGAATAAATCACTGCAGAATACCACAGACTTCTACTTTTGCCCACAAAGGATTAAAAGCTGTCAGAATTACTCTCCCACTGTTAGAAACTAGTCACCCAGAAAAAAAAAATATGAAACAGCTATGCGGAAGGGAAGCAAAGGATGTGACTTCTTCCATTGTCCCAGGTTACTCCCTGGAGGAAGAAAACATAAGAGAACATGGTGATCTCTGCGATGTGAGGGGACAAACACCATTGCTCAGTGAGGAAAAGAGGACTCGGTAAATAAATAAATTAATGAACAAATATTTGGCAGATGAGAAAGATAAGCTTAGAGAAGCCAAATGACTTGCCCAAGTAAGCACACTTATATCACAGTAAACAATTCCAAATACATTATTTCATCAATGCTTTGAGGTGTGAATCCTTCTAATTTCCACTTTTCCAACCAGAAAAATCAAGTTCAGAGAGCACATATGCTGCTCAAATGTACAAAGATGGTAAGAGAACAAAACTAGTACTTAAATCCAGATATTCTACTGTCAAGTTTATTCTCTGATGCCAAGGGAAATTTGACCTTTAATTGCTCTTCATATAACTAATCTTTAAATATTTGAAGACAAATTTCTCTATTCTCCCTGCAAAATGTCCTCAATTATTTTCATCACATTAACTTTTTTGATAGCCATATCAAAATATTGATTTTTATTAGGTTTTTGACAAACTAATGTGAATAAGTGCTTTTTACATATTGACTCAAGAGAAGTCAATTAAGCTCAAGTGTTCAGCAGCATATATATAAGAAACTTAGCTTGCTGAGCAGTGGCAGTGTGTGAATAAGGCCTAATAGAAGGAATTGATTATTAACTATTAGCTCAATCTGAGACAACTCTGTTGCCTGACTCCTAATAATATCTGCTATAACATTCAGCCACATTAAAGGTGAGAAACAAAGCTTCCTATTTGGAATTGATAATTCTACTTCCTCTGAAAAGGAACAACTCTTTTATGATGTTCATTTCTAGGTAACATACACAGAAACGGAAGTATATGCAAAGAGAGTTTATACAAATGGTAAAATATGAGTACAGATTTCATTTTAGGGATTGTTGAAAAAGAATTGGGATATTTATCTTGATAAATGGAAAATCCAGAAAACATTAAATGTTAATATTTAAAAATGTTCCTAAGAGGAGGGACCAAGTTTACTTCGTGTAGCTCTTTCAGATAGACCATATTTGTTAAAGTGAGAACTGGGGGTCAATGCAAAGATCAGCTTCCTCACAAGGTAGGACTTTGCTACTATTTCCTAAAAAGGAGTAAAAATTAGTTGCCATTTTGTTACTGGACGTGTCAAAATCTGTGTGATTTTTGAGATGCGATAAAGTCAACCACTACATTTGTCTGCACTGATTCAAGATTCCTTAAGCCAGCCCAAAACATCCAGAGGTGCCCATGTGCCCACTGAGTAACAGATTCAGCCGTGGTCACAAAACCTCTTTGAGGCAATGCAACAGGGTTTCTCTTCTCTGTTCCAAATATGCCTAGTTCCTCACTCCTGGCTCCATCTCCCATTGAGAAATGGCTCCGCTTTTTGGACTTGATATTGATATTTGGATTCCCAGAATTTGATTTCTTGTTCTCCTTCAGTCCTTTATGTTGGAGCTACTCCCAGCTACAGTTCTTTCCTCTCTGGAAACTCCTTAGTAAAATATCATGAGCCAGCATTGTAAATGGGATTATCTTGATGGTACTATATGATAGATTGATCTAAATGACCTACAAAGCCCCTAAGTAGTCTAAGGTTATATTGTTCTATAGTTCGCATTCCCTACATTTTAATGTATATAGTTTTCAAATTCTTAAATGATACCTGTTATTAACTGATTAATTGAAAAAATCATGCTTTATATACTTAGATACCTTAACATGGTGATTTTGGTTATTGTTTTTATAAATGAAGATTTCAATAAAGCTGTTTATAAATTAAATTCGATTTTTCCCACATAGTACCTCCATTTATAAAATGAGCATCATTGACTTGATTTCTGTTCTTGTTCAAGTAAAATTAAATGAAGTCTAAAATGTGTCTGGCTCCTAACTGAGAAATATTTTGCTTTATTTGGTCTCTCCTCAGCCTCTTCTTCCTCCTCTTTCTTCTCTTTTTCATACTTTTATTTATTTGTTTCTGTCACACACTGCATGGTTCCAACTTTATTCTTAATTTTAGAAAAAAAATTATTACTATGAATCCATTATGTCATCTTCCTGTAAATGACTGGAACTTTCAATGTATGTTAAATAACAGACATTCTTCATTATCTCTTTGTAGTGCAAAATTTTCTGTAGAGTTATCAAGCCCAGGCCAAGTTTTCTACAAGATTTTGCAAATTTATTGGGAATTTCTTTCCCCACTAATGTAACAAAAGTAAACATGATGTTGTATTTTGATGACTTTTCAAAAAATTCTGTGAGAACTTTCTTCTAAATTTTTCAGAAATATAGCTCAGGAATTCTTACTTATATCATCTTTCTCAACATTTCCAGGGCTTCTTGATTCAGCTTGATCAAAATTATTACATTTGATGATAAATAAATAACTTTAAGTTCTTCACAACTAAAAACAAAGGAAGTACTATATAAAAATTATTTCTCATGTAAATTATTTTTTCTTCAAGTAGTTTACACAATGTGTAAATCATGAATATCGTGGTTTTTAGTCAATCTCATCAAAAGACATAAGTTGTTTGTCACAGTATTTCAGATGACTGCAGTTATAAAGTTGGGTACACACAATTACCAACCATAGTGATATGTGTTTATACATTTTCCTTTTTGACCCATTTCTTTACAAATACAGTTCATCTGCTCATAACTATTATACTCATGCAACTGTCATTAGTATACCTGAGTGTTTATGCTTGTAAAAATATGTATGTTATTATTGCCTATTTTATTATGTAAAGTGGCCTGTGACATGTTCTGTCATGTTTTCATGTTTCTTTTTTTATTTATTTCAATTGATTTAGGGGGTACAAATGGTTTTTTGTTATGTGCATGAATTGTGTAGTCTGGACTTTCAGTGTACTCATCACCCAAATAGTGTACATTGTACCCAATAGGTAATTTTTCGTGCCTCACCCCCTTCTACCCTCCTTCTTGTGAACCTCCAATGTCCATTATGACACTATGACCATGCATAACCATAGCTTACCTCCCACTTGTAAGTGAGAACATGTAGTATTTGATTTTACATTCCTGAATTACTTCATTTAGAATAATGGCCTCCAGTTCCATCCAAGTTGCTGCAAAAGACATTATTCCATTATTTTTTGTGGCTGAATAGTACTCCATGGTACATATTATACCACATTTTCCTAATCCACTCATCAACTGATGGGCACTTAGGTTGATTCGATATCTTTGTATTGTGAATTATGCTGTGATAAACATACGGGTACAGGTGTCTTTATGATATACTGACTAATTTTCCTTTGAGTAGATCCCCAATAGCGGGATTGCTGGATTGAATGGCAGATGTTTCTTAAATAAATCCCTTTTTAAAAATCTAAATAAATATGTTTTAAAAATTTTTTATTATTTTTTCCAGGATCACATTTCAGGATTTTGGTCCTTCAGGATTTTAGCATTGAGGATTGTATCTTTCTGGATTATGATCAGCTCCCATCACCTTAAACATTTATTTTTGAACATAAGTAAATCAGTGGATAGTCTTATTATCTGATTGGTGCTCAACAAATGGATTATGACCTTTTTTCCTAATGTCTAGACCACCCATATTTTGATGTAAAACATTGGCCTTAGCAGTCTTTGATGGGAGGCTAAAGTGTGTTCATTGAGTATGTATCTACTGATTAGAGTTCCATATCATTCTTGTGTGTGCTTGTAAGTTATGACTATAATGCATTATTTACAATTTTCAGCTTTTGTTTGTAGCCTGTAGTAAAAATAGGAGAAAACTATCAAGGAATCTTAAAATCTTACCTTCTTTTACACAATTTTCACACAAACTGGACATCACAAAATTTTAAAATTTTATACAACAAAAACATTATCGATAGAGTAAAATGTCAACCCACAGAAGGGGAGAAAATATTTACAAATCATATATCTGATAAGAGATTAATATCCAGAATATATAGAGAACTCCTGAAACTCCAAACAAAACAAAACAAAAACTTCCTGATTAAAAATGGGCAAAAGACTTAAATAGACATTTCTTCAAAGAAGATACACAAATGGCCAATAAGCACGTGAAAAGATACTCAACATAACTAATCATTAGAGAAATGCAAATCAAAACTCCTAATGAGATACCACATCATACTCATTAGGATGGCTACTATAAAAGTAAAAACAGAAAATAACAAGAGTTGGCAAGTATGTGGATTAATTGGAAACTTTCTGTACTGTCGGTAGGAATGTAAAATGGTATAGCCTGTGGGGAAAACAGTATGGCAGTTCCAAAAAAAATTAATAATATTATAGAATTACCATATGATCCAGTAATTCCATTTCTGGGTATATACCCAACAGAATTAAAAGTCTGATCTTTTCCACTTATATGAGGTATTTAGAGTAGTCAAAATCATAGTGACAGATAGTGGAATGATGGTTTCCCCAAGGAAATAGGAAGTTATTGTCTAATGGGTCCAGAATTTCAGTTTTACAAGATGAAAAGTGTTCATGAGATGAATGGTGGTGATGGTTATACAACATTATGAATATATTTAATACCACTGACTGTACACTTCAAAATGGCTATGATGATAAATTTTGTTATGTGCATTTTACCACAATAAAAAAAAATTGGAAAAAAACAGCCAATGTGCTAGCTTTTGTTCATGGGCTATATTTGCCAATCCTGAATGTTCTGGGGCGTAGTCCTCTAGTCACAAGGTTCATTGTGCTGTGGGTACCAGTTGTTACATTTTAGAGAGGCAACACACAGCATCAGTTACTCCAGAGAGTAGATTAAGTGGAAAACAGTTTATACTACAGTTATCATCAAAACCCAGAGCTTCCTTCATACCACTGGAACAAATATGACCTTGATTTTTAACAGTGTAATCATAAATAAGATGCTGATTCATAATTTGCTCTCTTTCCGGTCTGAGATCTTTGACCCTTATTTTGTCTTGGGCATGTAGCCTAATATAATTAAGCAAATGCTTCCCAAAACAGCTTTGAATTTAAGCTTTATTTTATTTTTTATAACATAGATTTTTAAAGTAAAACCAAAAGTATAACTTTCTTTGAGCATAGGGGGTAGTGTTTAAGAAATGACCCCTCAAAACATTTAAGAAGGAAGTTGGATTGTCATGCAGCATCGATTTTATGATGTATCAGTCGTCAAGTGCTCATTAGAAATGGTACTTAATCTTTAGGATGTGAGTCATCTCACACCCATAGCCTCCAGAAATTTGTCATAGGGGCATACAATATAGGAAGCCATTAGCTGAGGAACAGTAATTTTAAATTGATGCATATATGCTGTTGACCTCTTCCACATTGCTCCCCACTGGCAGAGCCCTCTTGCATTTCCGGTGCCCTCTATATCTGAAAAACTTTTTCATGGTGATATTACAAAGGGCTTACAAAGCCCTCATATGACCCACATTTGTGTGATGTATTTGGGGTCAGACTTAGCCCTCAACACTCTACCTTGTCACTCAAGTTTTCTCTCTTTTTCAACATATAGCCAGAACCTTCAACATTAGCCTGCTGGCTATATTCCCCCAAAAAATTTACCTTAAAAACGGCCTGACTTAACCCCCAAATGCTGAAGTGTTTAGAACTCAGGACTGCCTTCATGAGGGCAAAACTCTAGATTCATCACTAGGATTGTTCATTCAACAAATATGTATTTATTGCCTACTATGTACCAGGGCCCTTATAGGCGTCAAGGGGGTCAATATCTAGCCCCCTGCTCTCAAACTGCAATAGTTAAGATGTGTATGGGGGCTGAAACAAACATGTAAACCACTTATAACTGTATAATTACAACATCACAGCATATTATTGAGAGTTATGAATAGAAGCTATGAAAGCACAGATAAGTAAATAATCAGGCTGACATAGAACAGTGCAGAGATCTGTAGAGATCTGAGGCCTCAAGAAACGTGAAATAGACTAAGCTTTGAAAAATGAGAAAAAATTTAAAGAAGAAAGAACACTGCAGAGAGAGTGAACAATATGTGTGAAGGCTCAGAGTGTCACATAGCATAATGTGATGTGATCTGGCATCAGATAATATTCTGTATGATTAAGCTAAGAATAGAGCTGGTGAATACACAAGAATTAAATCTTGAAGATTAAGCATGGCTTAGAGTCGATAGGTGAATAACTTTTAGGCTAAAAGTATAGGGAGCTTTAAAACATTGAGGTGGAGCAACATGGTCAGGTTGGCACTACATGTTTATTACTAAATAATATCCAGGTAAATGTGTTGGATGTAGAACTCACCAGAGAAAGTTTTAGACTGGAGATTTTTTTTTTTTATTTCAGAATATTATGGGGGTACAACACTTTGGCTATATATATTGCCCATGCACTGCCCGTGTCAGAGCTACAATCGTGGTCATCCCCCAAACTGTGCTCCCCGCATCCATTCAGTGAGAGTTTTTCCCATCCCCTCCACCCCCCTCCCGCCTGCCCGCCCCCTGATGAATATTATTGCCCTGTGTGATGTAAGTGTTCACCAGTTAGTGCCAGTTTGATGGTGAGTGCCAGTGGTGCTTGTTTTTCCATCCTTGTGACACTTCGCTTCGAAGAATGGGTTCTAGCTCCAACCAGGATAATACCAGATGTGTTAATTCACTATTCTTCCTTATTGCTGAGTAATACTCCATGGTATACATATACCACATTTTATTAATCCACTCGTGTATTGATGGGCACCTGGGTTGTTTCCACATCTTTGCAATTGTGAATTGTGCTGCTATAAACATTCGTGAGTAGATGTCTTTATTATAAAATGTCTTTTTTTCCTTTGGGTAAATACCCAGTAGTGGGATTGCTGGGTCAAATGGTAATTCTACTTTTAATTCTTTGAGGTATCTCCATGTTACTTTCCATAGAGGTTGTACTAATTTGCAGTCCCACCAGCAGTGTATGAGTGTTCCTATCTGTCCACGTCCCCACCAACATTTGTTGTTTGGGGATTTTTTGATATGAGCCAACCTCACTGGAGTTAAGTGATACCTCATTGTGGTTTTGATTTCCATTTCCCTGATGATTAGAGAAGTTGAGTATTTTTTTATATGTTTGCTGGCCATTATTCTGTCTTCTTTTGAAAAGTTTCTGTTCATGTCCTTTGCCCATTTTTTAATAGGGTTGTTTGATTTTTTCTTGTTGATTTTCCTAAGTTCTGTATAGATTCTGGTTATCAGCCCTTTATCAGAGGTGTAGCATGCAAATATTTTCTCCCATTCTGTAGGTTGTCTGTTCACTCTAGTGATAGTTTCCTTGGCTGTGCAGAAGCTTTTTAATTGGATCAGGTCCCATGTATTTATTTTGGTTGCTGCTGTGATTGCTTTGGGGGTCTTCTTCGTAAATTCTTTGCCTAGGCATAGACTAGAGATTTTATTTGGGAGTCATCTACACATATATGATTATTGGAAACATAGACTTGGAGGGAAAATAAATGGATGACAGACAATTGATAGACAATAGACAGATGGAGGGAGAACAGGCAAAAAATGAAATCTTACAGGACACATATCTCTAGAAGGACAAGGGAAATCAGGAACACTGACCTTAAAACAAAAAGAGAAAACCAGGAAAGTATATTCATAGCAAGTGGTCTTTATTAAAAGACGTCATGTAAAGTAAGAAGTGAAAATGTCACTTTATGGTGACACACCATGAAGACCATTACCCTAGCAAGAGAGTTACATGAAACAAGAGGTATTGATCACAGAGAGTAATCCGTTGATAGGAGAACGGGAGGTAAGAAAGTATAAACAGTAAATTCTAACTACCTTGCTTCAACTTTCAAAAATCAATTTAATTTCCCATATTAACAGAATAATGAGGACAAAATATGACTATCTCAATAAATGCCAAAAGGTCATTTGACAAAATTCAACATTCCTGGTAAAACAAACAAAAATCTTGTAGTGAACTAGGAATAGAAAGGAGCTTCCTAACCTGATAAAGGGCATCTATAAAATTAAAAAAAAAATGTTAGAGCTCACATAATTTATTAATGGTGATACTGAAAGTTTTCTATTAGGTTTGTGAGCCAGGAAAGGATGTCTTCTCTCAAACCTCCTATTTTACATTGTACTGAAAGTTATAGTCAATTCAATATGACAAGAAAAATAAAGTCATGCAGATTAGAAAATTAAAAACTAAAATCACCTCTGTTCACAGACAGCATGATTGTTTATATAGAAAATCCCAAAGGATCTATAGAAAAGCAAAAATTTGTGTTCATACAAAGGCTTGTACAAATATTTATGGCAGCTTTTTTCATAATTGAAAAAAATGTGAAGTAGTCCAGATGTCCTTCAACTAGTGAACGGAAAAACAAACTGTAATACTTCCACTCTAGGCAATAAAATAAACAAACCATTAGTTTATATCACATGGATGCATCTTAAATGCATTTTGCTAGTGAAAGTGGCAGGATCAAAAAAAACCCTACATATTATATGGTTCCATTCTATAGGACACTCTTAAAAAAGCAAAAATTATCCCAAGGCAATCAGTGATTGGGGGTGGAGGAAAGGGTTTATCTATAAAGGGATAGCACTGTAGAATTTGGGGGGTGATAGAATTGTTCTCTTTGAAGTGTCATAGTGGATATTCAACTCTATGCACTTGTCTAAGCCAATAGAACTGCACACCACAAACAATGAATTAGATTATATGTTAATTTTAAAAATCTACCAGAATGTGAAGAAATTGTATTACAAATGACCCACATGATCATACTTAAGGAGATGTGGGGGAAATAATCTGACTTAAGTGACTCTGGAAAATGCTGTTTTGACTGGATGCTGTAAGGCTAAAGAAGAAAGGAACTGTACACACTGTACTCTAGTCAGTAAATTTGTTTTTCACAGGGATTTGGGTTAAGAATTCTGAAACTATTTTAGTTGTATACTAGAGTTGAACAGATTAGTAAATATGCGATAAATAATGAAAACCAGGTTTCTCACTATTGAAGAAAATTTGAAAATAAGGAAAGGGGGAGGGGTAAAATGAACTTTGTTGTGCTGGATTATGGTCAGAGGCCTCAATATGGACTCATATTTTAAAATATATATGCCAATAAACAGATACAGAAATAAATATAGTTGTGTGTGCATGCATGGGTGAGTATAGATACATGCGTGTCCTAGTTTTCTTCACCAAGAGGGGATAGAAGCGTGGCACTCTAGCAATGAGCACACCTCGTGCCTAGATCCTTGTTGCTAAATACCACTCTCCAGGAAAAGGAATCAGGGCTCATTGGAGAAGTAGTTGGTTCTAGTACTGCAGCAGAAAAAATACAAGATGAATCGCTAGAAAGTAAGGAAGTGCTAAAAAATAAAAAAGAGAGAGAGAGAGAGAGAAAGGGGGGGGAGAGAGAGGGGAAGAGGGAGCAAGAGAGAACTAAGAAATAGAAAATCACCACTAGAGCACCCCAGTAATAATGGCTACAGGCAAGATCCACCAATGAATACTAAAATCACATCTGATTTTGAGCTACATCAATTCCAGTAAGTGTTGCAGGACAACAAAATGACTGCGGTATTGTTGCACAAGACAATAGGTAAGTTCAAATAATTCAGTGAAAATGCAATTCACCGTCTATTTAGAAAAAGCTATAGAAAACTAATGCCAGTCGGAATTACTTGTGTGTATATGACAAACATTGGGTTTTAAAGTTTAAAAGTTGCATGGATTTAAAGGCTGGCAAATTTCATGACTATTTCGTGTCAACCTCAATTTTCCTAGTAAAGCCACATAAAAATTATTTTATTTCAAATGTACTGAGAAAGTCAAACTTGTTTAGTCCACTGGCAAGTACTTATTAAACATTATTAAACAAGTGAAATTATTCTAAATTTTCCCATTTCCTACTCCCAGGCCCACACTCCCTTCCCCTAAACTTGTGTCTCTTCCCATATTTCATACTTGGAGTACAATAATACCACCCACTGAGTTGCTCAAGCTTGAAATTAGGGAATAATCTTGACTCATTGTCTCCTAATTCATTTCACTCGCTATGTCCCCAAGTGGTGTGGATTCTCATTAAACAAATCACTTATCTCTATTTCCACTGTTGAAACTTCAGTTTAAGACTTCATTGCTCCTTTACAGAGTTGCAGAGACTACCTCCTTACTTGTTAATGTCTTCCTGTTTCCTGTTTCACTCCACTCAACTGTCAAAGTCACCTTTCAAAGACGCAAATCTGACTATTTCATTCACTTGCTTGAAATCTTCCAGTGACTCACTACTTCATGCATGAAAGCTCCTCATGGGTTGCCCTTCCTGATACAACTTCTATTGATACTTCCAGCCCCAGTGATTATTTGCAGTTTTTTGAGGGTCACATTTTTCTGAAATGGCCTCTGCATCTGTTCCTCCTCTCCAGGGAGACCTCCCATTGCCTTCTTCCCAATGCCAGTGGCTGCCAATCTCCAACTTTCTTTAGGTTTCTGTTTGGCTGTCAGGTGCTCTAGAGACCTCTCTTGGAAACTGACAGCCTGGAATTGGTGCCTCATCTACTAATTACTCGTTACTTACTCTCACCATATAACTTTTCACGCTGTTTTATAACTGCATGTTTATCTGCTCTGCCACCAGAGTTTGCAATCTTATAAAACACAGACACCAATATTTTATTATTATTGTCAATCTATGAGCCTGTAACAGTGCCTGTGACTCAATGTGCATTCAACAATTAATGAAAGAATGAATTAAAGGACACAGAGCACTTTGCAACCTGTAATTTGTCACCACTCCAAATCCATTACCTTAGTGTGCAATATCAGAATGATTTAAAATTACATTCTTACCCTGTTTCTATGGTGGCAATGACCTTCTACAATCAAGATTTTCTTATAAATCCCAAACTAAAATAGGTAGTGAGGCAGCATTTTCTTTTCTTACATGGACTATTTTCTCACTGTTTGGTCTTTAAGGAAGTTACTGTTGGACCTTAATCCAAGTGAAAAGTGTTAGCTTATTTCTACTAATTAAAGAGCTTCTGAAACTATTGCTTAAAATTGCCTTAAACACTAAACAGCATTTTCCTTTAGAAATATGTTCTAGGGGCATAGTTGAATTTTCTGTTTTTAAAAGCTGGAGGGTCCAGGGAAGAGATTCACTCTCACTGACTGCACCAACACACAGAGGATGGACAAGGAACAAGTATATTCTTCCACAGAAGTCCCAAAGCAGACTGCACGAACCTCCTATGCACTTGGCTCCCCTCTCTCTTGTTCTACTCTGCATAGGCACCCACTGTCTCGGCACAGATGCAGTCTAGGAGGCCCTGACACCCTGCCTGCATGGCGTACATCTTGCCCACCACCAGGGAGATTCCCTCTCAAGGCTTCTGCAGGGCCCCAGTTGGCGCCTATGCTCATTCACACATGCGCAATCTGGAAGTGTGGGCGTGCAGGGTGAATGTTTACCCAACTGAGAAAGGGGGGTGATTAGTGGGCAAAGTCTTTCCTCCTTCGCCCTGCCAAGGGATGATCCTGTGCTATGTGGTGCCATAGTACTAAGTAGTCAGTCACATGAGAAGTGGCCAGCTTAGCAACGTGCCTTTGCATCGGTTCTCGCTCTTTCCCTGCCTCACCTCACCTCAGCTTCTCATCATTGGTGGACTCTCCAATACAACAATTACACATTAGCCCTCTGCCTCCAGATGTGCTTCCTGGGATTCCCAAGGTAAAAGACCTTGAAGAAATGTGTCTTTGTGTGTGTCTACTCTGTGGGTTAATCTGGAGTGGATAAAATGCTAAATCTTATCATGAATCTTTAGCAAGAGATTATTTCTGCTCTAGACAGGCATGCCGACCTCTGAATTTACTTTGTGGCCCTAATTCTATAAGGGCCCAAAAGGAATAGACTGTAATTTTCCAGCCTTGTTCTTGGCATTCAACACTATCATATGTAGCTCAATTTTATGGAGGCTGACTATGACCTGTATTTACTATTCCTTTTGATTTGATAGTGCCTCTAGATATGGCCTACATCTCTATAATTCTGCATTAATATGGAATTTGATTCCATATAAATGCAGTTCAATTTAACATTGTTGTTGTTGCCGTTGTTTTTAAGCCAAGATATTTTGCCAGCATTAGATGTTGATTGCAAGATTACATCAGAGAGCTCACACTCTGGAGTGGGCAGGGAGATATCAGTATATATAACTCCACAAGTGGGACATAGGTGCTATATTAGGAGATGTATAAATGGTCCTAAAGGAGCAGAGAGGATGTGGACTTCATCACATAGAGTGATGAAAGAGGACACAGAGCACTTCAAAGAGAGGGGACAGTTGAACTAGGTTTTCCTGCATGTGCACAAGAAGATAATAGTTAATAAATACATAACAATGACCCATATAATGGTTTTGACTGAGTTTCTATCACTAACATTAACTCCCAAGGAGTCTAAGACAGTAGGGATAAATGTTTCTTAAAGTACAGACATTTCCTTATGTATGTCTGCAACATCCACAACAACCTGGTCTTCCACCTACTAGCAGAACATTAATTATTAATTAGACACATACACAGTAGCTCCTCTCCTCAATGTTTTTCCCTCATGGTAACCTGAAGTCCAACACACACAGGCATGATTCCTGCAACCACCCTACTAATGTGGACCATAATCCACAGGGTTAGTCTCATAACCTCTGAATGATACCAGCTGTGCTTGGTACAAAGCAGAAAGAGAAAGCAAAAACTTTTCCTTCTACTCAGTAAGGCTCAAGAGAGATGTAAAGCAAATATTAGTCACCCTTTTGGAACTTTTTTCCTCTGTAAAAGAAAACTGGTATTTATTTGAAGATTAGAGCAATTGTTGCCTTGATTTCAAAAGTGAGGATGGCAAGATTATTTGGATAACATAAACACAACTCAACTCAGATCCTTAACATTTAAAATGTCTTTAATTTGAAGGATTGTTAGCATTTACTCAATTATTCGTTGCCATTTTCAAGTTTTGTTTTTATTTAGGGCTTTAGAATATATAAGCAAAATAATTTTCATGCTTTCCTTACTTATGTGCATAATTTTTTGCTTACTTGGTGTCCTTACTAAAGTCTTTTGTTCCTTTTTTTTATCCCCCTAGGTACTGGTTTGCTATGACTAATCTGAATATTCTACATAGAGTCTCAGTGCTGGGAAAAAAATCCCCTTGTAATATCATGTATCCTCTTCTAACAGTAAGGATTCAGTGTGGATTGTTTGAGAATACTAGTCGGAAACAGAAGATATAGCAACAATAAGAAGCTTCATATTATTTTGCACCAAATATCCCTTTTCCTTTTTGCAGTGACTTTCATGGGGGAGAGCATTATGCAAAACCATGTGACATATTTCAGCCAATGACATATGAGAACTGATGCGTGTCATTTCTGGGAAGAAGTGTTAGGTGGTCCCTTTTCAGTGGGCCATGATTACAGGTAATGTTCTAGATGAAGGAAGTTTTGTCACCTTGGGTCCTAGAGAGAAGATTGTGCAGGGCAGAACAGAAACAAAACTTTAATAAAGCATGATCAAGAAATAAACCTATGTTTCCATCAATCATTGAGATTTTGAGGTCATTTGTTGTTACAGTATAATCAAGCCAATCCTGACATATATACCTATTTCCATAGAATTCTCTAGGAAAGGGGTCGTACCAGGCAGAACGGCCTCAAAAAGTAGACATACCAAAGATGTTCTCTAATCCCTGGAACCTGTGAATATGTTACTCTATATGGCAAAGGGGCCTCTTTAGATGTCATCTAAAGCTACGAACCTTAAGGTAGGGAAGTTTTTGTGGATTATCCAAGTGGGCCCAATGTAACCACCTGTGCTCTGAAAAACAGAGTTGTTTCTCTGGCTGGAGGCAAGACAGGTGCAGAAGAAGAGGAAGTCAGAGAGATGATTCAAAGAGTGAGGACTCCTCCCACTGATGCTGATTTGAAGATGGAGACGGTGATGTAATGAAGAGCACTGCTTGCCATTAGGCGTGGAGACGGCCTCCCAGCTGACAGCCAGTGAGGAAATGGACCTCAGACCACAAGAAACTGAATTTGGCCAACAACCTAAATGAGCTTGGAAGCAGATTTATTCCCAGAGCTTCCAGAAGGAATGTAGGAATCAAAGAACCTCAATATTGGCCGTATGATATTCTAAGCACAGGACCTTGCTGAGCCACACTGTATCCAGCATTCTGACCTACAGAACTGTAAGATAATAAAGTTGTACCTTTTCTAGCAACTGAATTTCTCTTAACTTGTTATGATAGAAATAGAGAAAGAATGCACCAATTTTGCAGTTTAAGGAGTAAGGTGCATGGACTAGTAAGGGACATGTACCTGTCCAGTAATATTAAATGACTTACCTGAATTTATCTTTGTGGTCAGTAAAAAGCACATGCAATCTTAAGCAAAAAGAACAAATTGGGAGGCATCAATCTACCAGACTTCAAACTATACTACAAGGCTATAGTAACCAAAACAGCATGGTAGTGGCACAAGAACAGAGACATAGACCAATGGAACAGGACTGAGAACTCAACTATAAAACCATCCTCATACTGTCATCTGACCTTTGAAAAATTCCAGAAAAGCATACACTGAGGAAAAGATTCCCTATTCAATAAATGGTGCTGGGAAAACTGGATGGCCACTTGTAGAAGACTGAAACCAGATCCACACCTCTCACCTCTCACAAAAATCAACTCACAATGGATAACAGATTTAAACCTAAGACATGAAACCATAAGAAGTCTAGAAGAAAACGTTGGAAAAACTCTTTGGCCTAGGCAAAGAATTTATGAAGAAGACCCCCAAAGCAATCACAGCAGCAACAAAAATAAATAAACAGGACCTGATCAAATTAAAAAGCTTCTGCACAGCCAAGGAAACTATCACTAGAGTGAACAGACAACCTAAAGAATGGGAGAAAATATTTGCATGCCACACCTCTGATAAAGTGTTGATAACCAGAATCTATATAGAACTTAGGAAAATCAACAAGAAAAAATCAAACAACCCCATTAAAAAATGGGCAAAAGACATGAACAGAAACTTTTCACAAGAAGACAGAATAATGGCCAAAAAACATAAAAAATTGCTCAACTTCTCTAATCATCAGGGAAATGCAAGTCAAAACCACAATGAGATATCACTTAACTCCCTTAACTCCAGTGAGATTGGCTCATATCAAAAAGTCCCAAAACAACAAATGTTGGTGGGGATGTGGACAGATAGGAACACTCATACACTGCTGGTGGGACTGCAAATTAGTACAACCTCTATGGAAAGTAATGTGGAGATACCTCAAAGAATTAAAAGTAGAATTACCATTTGACCCAGCAATCTCACTACTGGGTATTTACCCAAAGGATAAAAAGACATTCTATAATGAAGACATCGCACATGAATGTTTATAGCAGCACAATTCACAATTGCAAAGATGTGGAAACAACCCAGGTGCCCATCAATACACAAGTGGATTCATAAAATGTGGTATATGTATACCACAGAGTATCACTCAGCAATAAAAAACAACAGTGAATTAACACATCTGGTATTATCCTGGATGGAGCTAGAGCCCATTCTTCGAAGTGAAGTGTCACAAGAATGGAAAAACAAGCACCACTGGTACTCACCATCAAATTGGTACTAACTGATCAATACTTATGTCACACATGGCAATAATATTCATCAGGTAGCGGGCAGGCAGGAGGGGCGTGGAGGGGATGGGAAAACTCTCACTGAATGGGTGCGGGGTGCACAGTTTGGGGGATGTCCACGATAGTAGCTCTGACATGGACAGTGCATGGGCAATATATATATAAACAAAGTGTTGTACCCCCATAATAAAAGGAAAAATAAATAAATAAAAATAAAAAGCGCATGCTGATAACAATATCTGGTTTCTTACTAGCTACTACACTTCTGGCAAATTATATATTTTATAAAGGTTTCCTAACCAACAAAAGAAAACTAAACATGTTTATTTCACAGAGTTTTTGCATTTTTAAGGTAAATGCACATAATCCTGTCCCTGACGTATGATACATGGTACTTAAATAAAGGAAGAAATGGACAAGTAGATATATGAAAGGTGGCTGAATATGGCCACATGGCCCAATTTGTAGGAACATAAGGTTTCCCCTATTAAGAGTCAACCATATTCCATCCTAATCAGTATCTGTCTCTGATATTTACAGCCAACCTACTTGATAAAAACAAGATTACTTTTTTCAAAATAGTACAGGTATATCCCACCAATATCCCATATTCAATTAATTGAATTTATCTACAAGCATTTCAAAATTGATTTTCTCATGACACTATTAGTTATTTCTATCTTTGTCATCTCTTCAGGTAATGTCTACAAATAAGATGGTACCATCACATGTAACCATGCTGAGTTGGCCTGTTGATTGAGACTATTCCCGAAATTCTGAAGGAGTAAGATAAACAGAAATGCTAACAGCTGTCTTTCACTGGATTGTAATTTCTTACTTACAATAACCATCCATTTATCTTTTCTCACAATGAGCAATTATTGAGCAGCTAGCATTTACACAGCACAATTGTAGGTATTAGAGTGAGTCGGGATAAATATAACATACTCCTTGCCCCTATAAAGATCATAATTTAATTAGGAAGCCAAACATGTAAGCAATCATTAATGTTTCCATTGTTATAACAGGTGCATTGTAGCAGAAAGGAGGGGGACAATTAACTTCGTAGGGATAGTAGGGAAAACCTTATAGATGAAGAGAAATTTTATTTGGTTCCTGAGTGATAATTTGCACTGCTATTCATTTTATATTAGCCAAATCAAAATTGTTGTCTTGCGATGCATATCTTGTCTATTTCAGAAGGTTAAAGGTATACAGATTTTTTTTGTCATAGTGTCTTCTTAAATCTGGGTTAGGCAAACTTTTCTCTTAAGAGCCAGATGACAAATATTTTAGAGTTTGCAGCCACATAATCTCTGTCACAACTACTCAAATCTGCAATCCAAGGGCAAAAGCAGCAACAGACAATATGTAAGCAATAATATGTAAATATATGAGTGTGGCTGTGTTGCAGTAAAATTTATTTACAAAAACAATCAGCTAGCCATATTTTGTCTGCAGGCTACAGATTAACAACCCCTACCTTAAATAAATAATATAAAAATATAAAATAATGAATATAAAAACTTTTTGCCAGGACTTGTGAAGACACACAAATCGAAAATGGATAGTTCTTGCTTTCAAAAAAAACAAAAGAAAAAACTTGTGAATGTACAAGATTTATGTTAAAGGAATTATACCAAGATTTAAGTTTATAATTTCAGCCTTAGACATAGTATTAACATCTAAATTGAATTTAAAAATCATAACTAATCCGGTTCAATCTAATTTTGATATGTTGCTTCAGATATTAACTAACATATTAGAGATTTTTTGTTTTGTTTTGTTCTCAATGAATCCAGTCTGTTCAAAAGACTTCAAGCCCAGGTATGTCACAAGAAAATAATCATACCTTCCTATAGAGTTGTTATGCCCAAGATAACCCACATCAGGAGCAGTCGCAGGGTGAGAATGTGTTTCTAAATTAGAATAAGAAGCAGGGATGAGAAGGAAGAATCGAAAGGAATATCATTTTTATATTTGATCAGATTTAATAAAGGGAAGCACTAGCCTGCAGGTCAGAAACAAAGGATGGGGCTCGAGAGGCAGGTCACCAACAAGTAAGGTACAAGGGCCTGAGATCTCAAAGATCCCGCAGACCCCAGGTGAAATCACATGTGCTCAGGCAACCTTTTCACTGAGTAATACTTTTCCCCCTTTCACTAATTAAAGGTGCAATTTAGTGCCTGTTGAGAGTAGGGCTGGGGTTAATATCAGAGTTGAGAGATGTGAAAGACTGTTGAAAACCAGGCTAGTTGTCTAAGCTTCAAATTTGAGATGGGATAAAACCAGGACTTTGAAGAATAAGTGGATCTAATGAAAAAGAGAAAATGCTGACTTCAAGGAGAATAAAGATACTGGCCATATCAGAATAGAAGCTTCATATTCACATTGGAAAATAGTGGGAAATAAGACAGAAAACACAGGACCAATAGAGAATGTGGGGACCTTTGCAAGGAGAGTCTTGTTTTCAATATGTTACAGAGGCGAAATTTAGATTTTTCAGCAGAGGAATGACATATTGCTTGAGAGATTCTTATCTGGTGCCATAATTAGAGATGGGTTGCAGTGTGGGGGCAATATTCTTGAAATCTAGTCAAATGGTTTGCTGAGTGGCATGAAAATGAATCATTGTAGGCCTGGATTTGGAAAGTGTCAAGGGAAAACAGCAAGAAATTTTTAATTTTTGACATAGTGAGAAAAGGAGAGAGATCTGTCACGGAGAACTCCAAGGTTTTGAGTGAAAGTAATTGGAAAAATGGTAATATCCTTAGAAGAGACAAGGAAATTGAGGAGTGAATCTAATTTGGAGCTTATATGGCAGATTCACCTAAAGAGACGTCTAGAGGATGAACTTTCTATTAACTTTCAATCTCGTGCAAATGTGCAAAAGACTTTTTTTCTTATTAAGAAAGAAGTAACCTTGGGAGAAAATGCTCTGACTTTCCAGGCAGACTCTCTACCCAATATCAGGAGCATTTTATTACAAAAGATGGTTGGGAAACACTGGGCTATTCCTCAACCTGGCAAACCCACTTCACAGAGGCTGTGCTCAGCATAAACCAAATACAGCTTTAGGACATAGATGTCTGGGAGGGGAGCTGCACAGCACAACCTCAGTGATAACTTATCTCAGACCTGCCAGCTGTCCACATGAAACCAAAGGTATCCTTTATTACCAGAGTAAATATTTGTAATAAGTGTCTGTGTGTCAATGGTGTCATCATGGATCACAATTTAAAATTCATTAGTCCCCACTAATCAAGGAAGAATGACTAATTTTATGCATATTGATCTTATGAAGAAAAAAATTAAAAGTATAAAGGCCCAATGTACAATCTGAGACACATGAATAGACGTTCTCTAAGATGTGAAGGCTAGAATCACATATTTGGGTAGCCATGGAATTTTAAACTATGGGAGTTCTGCAAGTAGGAGAATACAGAAGGAGGAGCAGAAAGGAGGAACTAACTGCAGAAAATGCTTTCATTGAAGCCTCTTCTAAATGAAAAGTGTACACAGGGAGATCATCAAAGGGGTTCCCATACAAAAAAACAAAAGCTAGTGCTATGATATCCAGCCCCCCCCCAAAAAAAGCAAGTGGAATATATTGCATAAGTTCTGTCAAGTTTTGATAAAATGACAAGACTATTATCTACAGGAGATAAGTGAGTTGTGTTTTGTCACCAAAACCTTTTTCCCAACTCCTGTAATTATTTAAGTAACTTCTAGTGAAATACAGTAAGACATCAACCCTACATATTATAGGAGTCTTACTATCCTGATATCTTAACATTTTTGGAGACAATAATAAATTTTCTTCATGATATCCTTAAAATCTTTTATTGCAAGTTACAAGAGGCCTTTCTTAATGTGAGAGGCTATAAAGAAGAGACAGAGAGGAGAGACAGAGAAAGAGAGAGAGAGAGAACTAAAGATTGTGCTCTGAAATAAACCAGACTCAGAAAGAAAAATATTGCATGATCTCACTTATAAGTGGAATCTTTTTTTAAAAAAAAGACAAATATACAGAGATAAAGAATACAACAGTCGTTACCAGGGACAGGGTGGTGGGAAGGAAACGAGGAGATGTAGGTTGAAGTATATGAAGTAGCAGATATGTAGGGTGAACACGTCTAGAGATCTAATGTATAATTGAAGACCACAGGTAATAAAATCGTATTGTACTTGGGATTCCTGCAAAATAAGTAGATTTTTGCTGCTCTTGCCACACACAAAAAATGGGTGTAACTGTGTGAAATGATAAGTATGTTAATTTGCCTCACTATAGTAAACATTTTACTATCTATTTGTGTCCCATAACATTACGTTGTATACCTTAAATATACACAATAAAATATATTTTATAAAAAGGTACTTTTAGCCTGTGGTAAAAAGTTTTAAAAATGAAAGTTGGTGAAGCTTTTCAAAAAAGGAAGAAAAAAAAAGTAAGTACACAGATAGAGATTAAGAACCTCAGGAAATAAGTCAGGAGACCTTGAACACAGCTCCACCAATTTGGTATTGCTCCTGCATTGTCCTGCCCTGCCTTGTTTTTTTCTGTCCAAGTCCTTCCCAGCTTTAGATTCTGCATAAAAGACATTTAAATTGCTCTTTGCCTCATTTAACAAACTACAGAACTGTTTGCCAAACAGCTATATGAGGGCTGTACAGAAAGTATCCAGCCCTTGTTTATGTAACCAGAACAGTTTACGCGACATCGATGTAACCTGTTAGCCCAGGAGAGTGGACGGGGATGCGCACGTGTGAACAATGACAACTTCTCTGTGCGGGCTAGTGGGGCTCCAGACGCGGTTCAGTGAGCATGTGGACTGTGTGGCTGTTGCATTCAAAAGCCTGAGCGAGTAGAGCAACGAATCTGCATCAGATTTTGCATTAAGCTTGACCATTCCGCTCTCCGCGGAAACTGTTGGGATGATTCAGAAGGCTTTTGGGGACGATGCAACAAGTGCAGCGTAAATAAAAGTGTGGCACAAATGCTTCAAAGATGGTCAGGAATCTGTTGAAAGTGATCCACCTTCTGGAAGGCCTGGAACAAGCAGAACACCTGAGAATGTTGAACGTGTACAGGTTAGGTTAAGAGATGCTAAGAGAACTGTGTGAGGTCCCAAGGTGCCTATTTTGAAGGGGGATGAGGTGTCATTGTCCTATGTACAATGTTTCTTGTATCTTATATCTTTTTCAATAAATGTCTCTATTTTTCATATTACATTGCTGGCTACTTTCCGGACAGACCTCATATGCTTATTCCATTGGCAGATCAGACCTTAAAATACCTATTAATGATTCTGCTTTGTGTAGAAGAATAGTCAAAAGATTAGTTTTTGGAACAAAACTGTCTATGGAAAATACATTTTCATTGAGAATAAATAAATACATTTGCTCAAATTCTTTTCCCAAACTGACTTAAAAAGGAATTGGCTTTATGTTTTATGAAACCAGTGTCCATACTTGAGAGAATTGGCTTCCCCATTGTGGTCCTGGTGTAAGTAAAATATGTGCGTTGTCAAGTACCCATATGTGTCCTTTCTCTTTAACTTGAACACTATCTATGTTGTCATATTTTGCCATTACAATTCTCACTTCAGTCAGGAGAGAAGCCAAAGCTTCTCTGAAAACGTGGAAAGAGCAAACAGAAAAGATACGAACAATCTTACTTGCTGAAATAATGAGAACTTGCAGCTAAAACCAGTAGAATGCTAAAAGCGGAAACTATTTCTATTATGTTGACTTGCTAAGGGAGTGGAAGATGTGAAGAGAAAAAATTATGTAAAATTGTTGTAAGAAAGCAGGTGGTTAAAGGGAAAGAAAAAGCAATGGCTGCAAAGCAAAGCTTGCTAAAGTCAGGGGAAGTTTTTGCGCATATGAGTAAAAACAATGGGGAGGAGGAAGAAAACTTGAGTGATTTGGTAAAGAGCCAGCGTCAAGGCAAAATTTAAGGTTTAATGGAAAAGAAAAAGGAGTATATTTGGTGGATTTAAGTCCAGAGGAGCTGAGAGCACAGGCAGGTGACTGAGCTTTGAGAAGGAAAAGTTCTCTCTCTCTCTCTTTTTTTTTTTTAAACAAGGTAGGAAGAGTAATTAATGGTAATGACACTGGGGAATTTTGAAGTGAGAATTGTTACAATAAAATATGACACCATAGTGTTGAAGTTAAAGAGAAAGGACACATGTGGGTACTTGACAACATACATATTTTACTTACACTAGGACCACCATGGAAAAGTAAATTCTCTCAACTACTTTAGAAAGTTCAAATCAAATTGCTTCTTTCTCTCCTTGTGGGAATAGTAAGAGCCACTATCACGGAAAATGGGATTTGTCCTTTGAGAGGGATGAAAAAGAAATCAGGTCACCATTGTAAGGCATGGCATAAAGATGCTGCAGAATGATTTTAAAAAGGACTATCAGTAAGAAACAGTGTTTACTTGAGGTTAAATATAGACACGGGAGCTGATAGAATAGAGGGATAAAAAAAATCAGAGGAGAGAGAGGCATAAAGAGCAGAGATGGCAGAAGGATAGAGTTGGGAAAGGTAAAAGAAAGGAAGATTTCATGGAGCAATCGTGAAGACTGGCCAACGTCCCTGGTGACACCATGAGTGAGGGACACTGAGTTCTAATGAAATTGAAGAATTTGAGGAATTGTGAATGCACGTGAACATTCTGGCTGTCAAGGTGGAGACAGAGTGAATCCACGCACCAAGCCAGCTATGACCTTTACGACATCGTGGACCAAGCTTCTGACCTTAGCTCCTTAGTCCTTCTGGACTAAAAGTTTATAAATTCTTCTAAAATTTGGTTTTTAATATTTGTTATCTTTGTTTGCTCTTTATCCATACCTCTGTGTGTTTGATAATGCAATGCATCTATTCGCTCATCCTGGATTATCTGGCCCTGATTCAGGTTTCTTTCTCTGCTTAGCAGTCTTCCCTCCCCTCCCCAGCCTCTGGCCAACTCGCAGAGCAAAACAGCATCAGTGTGATGCTATAATGTGCCAGAATAATGGCAGGAGACAGAGTATAGAGAGAACAATAGGTAAGGACCACAGGTATTCAAGATATATGGAAGCTTCCCCTAGAGATGGGCAAAAGGTGGTTATGACTAATGACTAGAAAACATAGGTTAGCCTGCACTTACATGGAGGACGGAAGAAGGTTATATAAACCCAAATTAGGTTAAAATTATGTTGTTCTGTCCAGTTGTCTAAGATTTACACAAATTTCCATACACATTTTCTCTTACGTAGTCAAAAACCTTAATAAAGAATCTTGCCATTTTAAACAACAGTTAAATTTTGTTTCATCAAATAAATAGAACCTGAAAAAAATTTAATAGCCAAATGATAAATAATATTTATTTCTAGGATAATAATTTAGATCTCAAAAGGACCAGGCAAATTATGTACCCACCTCCACAGAGGTTCCACAGTGACCTTTCTAAAATGTTCGTCAGATCATTTCCCCAGCCTGCTTAAAAGGTCTCTTAAAAGGCCCATGGCCTGTAAGAGTCAGTCACCTTACAGAGTGCAGGGTAACTTACATCCAGTTTTCCCAGGACGATCCCAGTTCACACCGACTGTCTTATCATAATTACTTATAGCTTTCCCTTTTACTTTAAATAGCAGTTTAGGTAATAAATCACACAGTCACCACATATTTGTGGACATTGATATCTTATCCCAACCTACTTTTTCAGCCATGTATCCTGCTATTCCTTTAAAATTCCTTCAGTCACGTAGAATGCTTCATAACATCTGAACACTCCAAGTACTTCCATGCCTCTCTTCTTTTTATTGTACAATGTCTACTGTTTTCACTGCCTCTAAGGCGTCTTTCCCACCCTTAAGCAATATCCACCCATTTATCCACCCAGCAGACTCCAATTTACCCTTCAAACCTGGATCAGGTGGTGCCTTTACTACAACGGCTTCTCCAAACTTGTCCCTACTGCTCTGTGAGCCACAGAACTTTAGACACGTCACCATTGTAGCATCTATGGCATTTTACTGTACACATAGGTTTATTTGTCTATGTTCCTCATCAGACAGAGATCTTTGAGAATATGTTTAAATATGTCCAAAATTAAACATTTATGAGCTCAACCTCCCTCCAAGAAAAATCCTGGTTCTATTCCAGCATTTTCCATCTCAAAGAACACAAGCAAGAGCTGTGGCTGAAAAAGTCAGAAACCAGCTGTCATTCTTGACTCTTCTCCCTCAATTACCCTTTCCTGTTTTACTCTATCTCAAAATCTTATAAACTTTACCTTCTGAATACTCACTTCTATCATCTCCACTAAAATACAAGCAACAGCCATCTCTGATGTGGAATAAATCCATAGCATTCTAACCAGTCTAGCTGCAGATACTCTGGCCTATTCTTTACATTTTGGTCAGAGCATTCTTTTTGAAAATGAGATAATAAACTCTACTCTTACCTCTCTTAATATTCTAGCAATTAGAATATTAACATTTCCTACCAATCTAAGGATAGAGATCCAAATTCTCAGGCTGGCCTGCCAATGCCAATTCATCTAAATACCTAGTTTTATCTACTTAATGTCTATTCATATTTGAATCCTCAGCTCAAGCATAACTTTCTCAAGTAAGTCTTTTCTGACTTCCCAGAGTCAAGTCTCCCTATTACAGACATTATAGCACCATGCACCACAGCTGTAGTTTGTTTTATTGCATGTATTAATTCCACTTACGTACAATCCACTAACTAGACTGTATATTTCACAAAGGCAGGATCCATTTCTGGTTTTGCCCATGATGCTATACCCACAAACCCAAGGGCAAATGGGTGTGTGTTAAATTATTGAATGATGGCTGAGTGAATGAGTGTCTTGCTTGTCTTCATAGCCTCAGTGGTAAGGATGATGGCTAGAACTTAGGCACAGATAAGTAAACAGGAAGCATCTCCCAGATATTCTATTAATATATTTTCTTTGGATAAACATTTAATTATGCTATTTACCTCTATTTCCTCAGAGGAAAAGTGAGTTTGTTCTGTCTTGTTTGTTTGATTTGGAAGAGTTGAAAGAAGGGAAAGAAACTACCTATTTTACTTTTTTTTCCTCCAGGACCTATTATTTCCAAGTAACACTCTAGTATGTAATATTTAGCTTCTGCTTATTAAAATTACAATTTAGACAGATTACATGAAGATCTGTGTTTGCAGCAATTGCCCCCAAAGAAACAACAGTTGGGGCATTGAATTATTCAGTGAAGATCTGAGTTATCTAGAACAGGCAGTAATATACCCTAATGACTTCAGGGGCCAGACAGGGAAGGTAAATGAATGAAACTTGAGGATATAATACAATATAAAATAGTGGGGGTTGCAGAGTTCTAGAGAGTGCAGGTCTGCCTAAAATCACGCAGATTTCCAATTGGTCTTAACCAGGTAATTCTCACATGACCACATATATCATTAATGTATGATGAAAGGCTATAGCGTGTATACTCTTATCTGGTTTATCATGGATAATATCTCTATGGCTTGACTTAATTTGTTTAAAATCCCCAGGCTAAATAGTAACAAACTATTTAGATAAAAACTGTCAAATTAAAATACAGATATATATGTCCATTTCCCTAACACTGTGCTTTAAATGAAGTGTTGTGTTGGAAAAATAAACCCTAAAGTGTAATTGTACACTTGCTAATGGGTTGATGAGATGTTCAATTTAATTGGCTTTCTTCATGCTGTGTTTCTGGTGTCAGGGAAAAGATAATTCTTACTGTCAATTGCTTCTTAATTTATTTCATGTTCTATGCTCTGCCAATTTAGCTATTCAATTACAGCAATATCCATTTTTCTTACTTACAGGAGTTTAGCTATGGAATGACCTGCCTATTTGAAAGTGAGTATCAAATCAGGAGTCAATTCTGTTACTCATGGTTATGGGAGACAGGGATATTATGATAAACAAAATCTGCTAGTAATACAAAAAAGTCTTGTTTTAGGCAAATGCATCAGCATCCTTCTAGAGTAACTTTTATTAGCCTTGCCAATGAGATGGAAATAATGAGTGCATTGCCTTCTTCAATATGTCATTCATTAAACATGCAGAAGGGCAGCATGTTGGCTAAGGGGGAGTACCAAGAAGAAATAGAGAAGCCAAAGGTCCAGGGTGCCACGTACACACCAAAGTGAGCTAAAGAAAAGATAAAACACAGATCTAGAAAAAATAATTCTACACTTCATTTGGAACCAAAAAGAGCCTGAATACCCAAAGCAATCTTAAGGAAAAAGAACAAATCTGGAGGCATCACATTACAAGACATCAAACTATACTACAAGGCTACAGTAACCAAAACAGCATAGTATTGGTGACAATAGAGACACAGACCAATGGAACAGAACAGAGAACCATCTACCTATAACCAACTGATCTTTGACAAAGTAGAGAACAACATACACTGGGGAAAAGAAGCCCTATTCAATAAATGATGCTGGGAAAATTGGATAGCCACATGCAGACAAATGAAACAGGACCCCTACCTCTCACCACTCACAAAAATTAACTCAAGATGGATAAAAGGCTTAGATCTAAGGCATGAAACCATAAGAATTCTAGAGGAAAATCTAGAAAAAACTGTTCTAGATATCAGCCTAGGCAAAGAATTTATGAAAAAGACCCCAATGGCAATCATGGCAAGAACAAAAATAAATAAATGGGATTTGTTTAAACTAAAAAGCTTCTGCAGAGCTAAGGAAACAGTCATCAGACCAAATAGACAATCTACAGAATGAGAGAACATATTCGCAAGCTACACATTCTATAAAGGGCTAATATACAGAATCTACAAAGAACTCAAGCAAATCAGCAAGAAAAAAACAAATGACCCCATCAAAAAGTGGGCAAAAGACATGAACAGAAGCTACTCAAACAGAGAAAGATAAATGGCAAAGAAACATAGGAAAAAATGTTCAATGTCACTAATCATCAGGGAAATGCAAATCAAAACCACAATGACATATCACCTTACCCCTGTTAGAATGGCAAAAACAATAGATGCTGGCATGGATGCAGAGAGAAAGGAACACTTATACACTGTTGGTGAAACTGAAAATTAGTACAACCTCTATGGAAAACAGTATGAGATTCCTCAAAGAACTAAAAGTAGACCTGCCATTTGATCCAGCAATCCCACCACTGGGTATCTACTCCAAAGGAAAAGAAGTCATTTTATCAAAAAGACACCTGCACTCAAATGTTTATTGCAGCACAATTCACAATTGCAAAGATGTGGAATCAACCCAAGTGTCCATCAATTCATGAGTGGATTAATAAAATGTGGCATGTATATATACACACACACACACACCATGGAGTACTACTCAGCCATAAAAAAGATGAATTGATACCTTTTTCAACAATCTGGATGGAACTGGAGACCATTCTTCTAAGTGAAGTATCTCAAGAATGGAAAAACAAGAACCACATGTACTCACTCTTAAATTGGAACTAACTAATGAATGCACATGTATACAGAGGGGAATAAAACTCAGTGGAAAGCATCCAGGGGGAGGAGGGAGGAGAGGAGGGGAATAAACCAACCTAATGGGTACTGTGAACACTATTTGGGTGACAGGCACACCTATAGCCAGCACTCAAGCATTACAAAAATGATCCATGTAACCTAAAGCACTTGTAGCCCCTTAATATTTTTAAATTTAAAAAAAGAAAAAAGAAAAGATAAATCAGCCATTTATTTCTTTTAATTCATTTGATCTCTTTAAATGAAAACAAATTAATATAAGATTTATTCTAGCAGAAATATCAAAGGATTCCTATGAAAATATCTTATTTTCTTAACTATTCCAAGGTATAATTGATTGTTATCTATTTATAAATAGATACTTACCTATTTTTACAGGTAAGGAAATTATAATCAATATCAGAGGCAAAATGGCAAAAAAAAAAAAAAGTAAGTTCTAAAATGTAGGCCCAAGCAAGAACAAGAGGAAGAAATTAAAAGCTGTTTTCTACCAGACTACGTTTTCTGTGTCAGTTAGAATACTGCTAGGAAACAGAAGTTGCATTGAGATTGGATTCTCTTTGAAGAAGTTTCAGTGGTATTAGAAAATTAGGTAGTAGCTGGAGAGGAGGAAGGAACCAAGAGTGTTTTCGTTAATGCTTTTGTCTTTTATGATAGAAGATATTAGAGCATGTTTATATACTAATAGTAATGATCTAATGAAAGAAGAGAAATTTCTCAAGAGGGAAAAGTAATGATTTCATGAGTAAAGCTCCTGATAATTTGAGTGAGAACAGAATGCAGGGCAAAAATGAAGGGGTTTGCATTTCATATGAACAAAAATTCTTCATCTTCATGTGGCTGACCATGCACCAATGCACTTCCCTCTCCTGATCCCACAACTATATTTCACAGCTAGGTAGGGCCATGATATTAGCTCCCACAGAGGGAACAAAGAAATAAAGTGTCATTTTTGGGCTAAAGCAATTATGCCTTCTCTACCATCTTTTGCCTCTATAGTGACCACAGAGGCCACATGTTGAAGATGGCCTGAGAACATGAAAATGATCTGAATCTCTAAAGCACTGCTTGATGGGAAACTGCCCCTGAAAGCCACATGACTAAGAAGAGCTGCAGGGACTGCTTGTGAGTGATAAGCAAACTGTCATGGGAGAAGACACTGAGATGCTGGAGTGTGTTCTCTTAGTAGTCAACCTACCTCAGTGAACATTCACGAGATGAAAAGCAGAAAGTGTGCCTAGTGACACAGAAGGATTGGTAAGTTTCATAGGGTAAATATGGGGATAGCTTCTAAATTTGTGTTAGTAAAAATGATCCAAGTTTATAAGCTAAGAAAGAGGGAAAGGAAAGTTGATATCGGTTGTTTGAGGAGGAAAGGAGGCACATATTTGTCATTTTGCTAAATGAGGAAATGAACATACTCTAGGAGTTTAGAAGGATTGCTGGGTAGTTGCAAAGCCCTATTTGAGATTTTAGATCACAAATTTAAAGTATCTAACATTGATTATAAGACATTCAAATTTATGAAGCATTAAAATAAGTACACAAAAAACACAGGTTTGTCATGGAATTAAGGTAAAGAATTCAGACGTTGTCTAATTACACTCTAATGAAAAAAAGAGATTACAACATATTTTAAGAGTGAAGAATAGGGTAATTTCAGGTGTTCCTCAGGATGGATCAAGAAAATCAGAGCAAGGGACAATGGGTTTCCTTGCTGTAAATAGAACCTTGGCACAAGAAGAGAATCAAAGCGGAGAGAAAGTGGTGCAACAAGTTCAAAATATCTACTGAAGATTTTGTCTTTTGAAGCTTGGTTGCTTCCATACCACTCTAATCTTTTTATATATATAATTTTTATTTTAAAGTATGAAGGGGAACAAGTGTTTTTGTTACGTAGATGAATTATATAATGCTGAAGTCAGGGATTTTAGTGTGCCCATCACCAGAATAGTGTACATGGTACCCAATAGATAAGTCTGTATCACTCACTTCCTCCCACCCTCTCACCTTCTGAGTTTCCAATGTCCTTGACACCAACATACGTACATGTGTACCCATAATTTAGCACCCACTTATTATTGAGGTGTTTGTTTTTCTATTACTGAGATACTTCACTTAGGATAATGTTTTCCAGTTCCATCCAAATTGCTGCAAATGACATTATTTCATTCCCTTTTATGGCTGAATAGTACTCCTTGGGGGGGTGTATGTGTGCGTTTGTATTTGTATATATATTTACACCCTCATTTTCCTTATCCATTAATCAATTGATGGGCACTTAGGTTGATTCCATATCTCTGCAATTGTGAATTATGTTGCAATGAACATTCAGGCATAGGCATCTTTTTGATATAATGACTTCTTTCCCTTTGGGTGGATACCCAGTAGTGGGATTGCTAGATGGAATGGTAGTTCTACATTTAGTTCTTTGAGGAATCTCCATACTGTTTTACATAGAAGTTGTCTAATTTACAGTCCCACCAACAGTGTATAAGATTTCCTTTCTTACCACATCAATGCTGATATCTATTGTTTATTGATTTTTTTAGTAATGGCCATTTGATAGGGGTAAGGTGGCATCTCATTGTGATTTAATTTGCATTTGATTAGTGATGTTGAGCATTTTTTCATATGTCTGTTAGCCATTTGTTTATCTTCTTTTGAAAAAACTCTGTTCATGTCTTTTGTGCACCTTTTAATGGGGTTATTTTTTTTTCTTGCTGATTTGTTTGAGTTCATTGTAGATTCTAGATATTAGCCCTTTGACAGATGTATAGTTTGTGAATATTTTCCCCATTCTGTAGGTTGTCTATTTACTCTGTTGATTATTTCCTTTGTTGTGCAGAAATTTTTAATTTAATTAAGTTCCATTTATTTCTTTTTGTTGTTGCTGTATTTACCTTTGGGATCCTAGTCATAAATTCTTTGCTTAGCTCGATTTCTAGAAGAGTTTTTCCTATGATTTCTTCCAAAATTTTTATGGTTTCAGGTCTTAAATTTAGGTCTTTAATCCACCTTCAATTAATTTTTGTATATGGTAAGAGAGAGAGATTCTGTTTCATTCTTCTGCATGTGGCTATCCAATTTTTCCAGCACCATTTATTGAATTCAGTATCCTTTCCCCAGTGTATGTTTTTGTCTGCTTTGTCAAAAATAAGTTGGTCATACCAGTACCATGCTGTTCTGGTTACGATACCCTTGTAGAATAATTTGAAGTCAGGTAATGAAATACTTCCAGATTTGTTGTTTTGTTAAAGATTGCTTTGGCTATTTGGGCTCCTTTTTTGTTCTATATGAAGTTTAGGATTATTTTTTCTAGATCTGTGAAAAAATGACATTGCTATATTGATGGAAATTACGTTGAATCTGTAAATTACTTTTGCGATATGGAGATTTTAACAATGTTAATTCTTCTAATCCATGAGCAGAGGATGTTTTTCCATTTGTTTGTGACATCTCTGATTTCTTTCATCAGTGTTTTGTAGTTCTCTTTGCAGAGATCTTTCACCTCCTTGGTTAAGTATATTCCTAGGTATTTTATTTTCTTTGCAGCTATTGTAAATGGTATTGTGTTCTTGATTTGACTCTCAGCTTGACAGTTATTAGTATGTAGAAATGCTACTAGTTTGTGTACATTGATTTTGTAACCTGAGACTTTGCTAAATTTATTTATCAATTCCAGCAGTCTTTTGGTGGAGTCTTTAGGGTTTTCTAGATACAAGACCATATCATTGGCAAACAGGAATAGATGGACCTGCTCTTTTCCTATTTGGATACCCTATATTTCTTTCTCTTGTCTGATTGCTCTGAGTAGGACTTTCAGTGTAAAGTTGAATAGAAGTGGTGACAGTGGGCACCCTTGTCTTGTTCCAGTTCTTAGAGGAATGCTTTCAACTTTTCCCTATTCAAATGATGTTGGCTGTGGGTTTGTCATATATAGCTTTTATCATTTTGAGGTATGTTTCTTCTTTGCCTAGTTTGCTGAGGGTTTTTACCCTCAAGGGGTGCTGGATTTTATCAAATGATTTTTCTTCATCTATTGAGATGATCATATGGTTTTTTTTTTTTACATCTGCTTATGTGATGAATCATGTTTATTGATTTGCATATATTGAACCATCCTGTATCCCTGGAATGAGTCCTATTTGATCATGGTGGATTATCTTTATTATGTCCTGTAGAATTCAGTTTGCTAGTATTTTGTTGAGGATTTTTGCATCTATGTTCATATGGGATATTTTTCTGTAGTTTTCCTTTTTTGTTTGGTCCTTTCCTGGCTTTAGTATCAGGGTGACACTGGCTTCATAGAATGAGTTAAGAGGGATACCCTCCTTCTCATTATTATGGAACAGTTTCAGTAGAATAGGTAGCAATTCTTCTTTGTAGGTTTGTTAAAATTCAGCTGTGAATCTGTCTGGCCCAGGGCTTTTTTGTTGGGAGAATTTTTATTACTGTTTGAATCTCACTACTCATTATTGGTCTATTCAGGACTTCTATTCCTTCCTGGCTGATTCTTGGGAGGTCATGTGTCCAAGAATTCATCCATTTCCTCTAGGTTTTCTAGTTTGAGTGTGTAGAGATTTTCATAGGAGTCATGGATGGGATATTGTATTTCTGTGTTATCAGTTGTAATGTCCCCTTTTTCACTGGTAATTGATCATATTTGAGTCCTTTCTCCTTCTCTTCTATTTCTGGTTAATCTAGCTAGAGGCCCATAGATTTTGTTTATCTTTTCAAAGAACCAACTTTTTGTTTTTTTGATCCTTTGTATGTTTGTTTTGGTTTTGGGTTTTTTGTTTTGTTTTGTTTAGTTTTTTGCTTTTTTTTTTTTTTGGTTTGTTTGTTTATGTTTTGTTAAGTTATGCCCTGAGCTTTGTTATTTCTTTTTTCCTGCAAGCTTTGGGTTTGGCTTGTTCTTCTTTTTCTAGTTCCTTGAGGTGTGACATTAGGTTCTTAATTTGTGATCTTTCTTTCTTTTTGAGGTAAGCATTTAAGGCTAAGAACTTTCCCCTTCACACTGCTTTTGCTATATCCCATAGATTTGGGAAGATTTTGTTGCCTCTTTCAATTCAAAGGATATTTTGATTTCCATTTTGATTTTGTCAGTAACCCAAGGATCATTTAGTAGAAAGTTGTTTAATTTCCATGTACCTGTATAGTTTAGAGAGTTTCTCTTGGAATTGGTTTCTAGTTTTGTTACACTGTGGTCTGAGGAGAATATAGTATGATTTCGATTTTTCTGAATTTGCTGAGAGTTGTTTTGTGGGCTAACATATGATCTATATTGGAAAATGTCTCATGTGCAGATGAGAAGGATGTATATCCTGAAGTTTTGGGGTAGAATACTCTGTGAATGTCTGTTAGGTCCATTTGTTGTAGAGTCTTGTTTAAGTTGAGTGTTTCTTTGTTGAGCTTCTGCCTCGATGATGTGTCTAGTTCTGTCAGTGGAGTGTTGAAGTCCCTGGCTATTATGATGTGGCTGTTTATTTCTTTGCTTAGCTCTAGTAGAATTTGCTTTTTGAATCTGGGATCTCTTGTGTTAGGTGCATATATATTTAGGAATCTTATATCTTCTTGTTGAATTGATCCCTTTATCATTACATAATGACTATCTTTATCTTTTTGTACTACTGTTGATTTAAAGTCCATTTTATCTGATATGAGGATAGCTACTCCTGCTCATTTTTGGTTTCCATTGCATGGAATATTTTTTCCACACCTTGACCTTGAGTCTATGAGAATCTTTGTGAGTTAAATGGGTTTCTTGGATTGGGTTTTTTTTTTTTAATCCACTCAGCCAATCTACATCTTGTAAGGGGGTCATTAAGATGATTTACGTTCAATGTTTGTATTGATATATGAGATACTATTCTGGTCATCATGTTGATTATTACCTAGTTACTTTGTTTTCTCCCTTGTGTTACTGTTTTATAAAAGCTGTGAGTTTCAACTTTGGGTGTTTTTACACTGATGAGTATTTATTGTTATGTTCCTTGTATAGAGCACTTTTAAAAATTTCCCGTAAGGCAGGTCTAGTGGTGACAAATTCCCTTAGTATTTGCTTGTGTTGGAAAGACTTTATTTCTCCTTGTTCATGCAACTTAGTTTTGCAAGATATAAAATTTTTGGTTGCTAGTTATTCTTGTTAAGGAGAATAAAGATAGAACCCCATTCCTTTCTGGCATGTTAGGTTTCTGTTTAGAAGTTGGCTGTTTCTTGGCGGGTTTTCCTTTGTAAGTAATTTGATGTTTTTGCCTCACAGTTCATAGGATTTCCTCTTTCACATTGACTTTGCCCAGTCTAATGACTATATGCCTTGGTGATTGCCTCTTTGGAATGAATCTCTGAGGTGTTCTTTCAGCATCTTGTATCTGAATGTTTAAATATCTAGCAAAACCTGGAAAGTTTTCCTCATTTATTCCACCAAAGAGATTTTCCAGGGCTTTTTCTTTTTCTTTTTCACCTTCAAGAATGCCTATAATTTTTATATTTGGCCATTTTACATAATCCCATATTTCTCATAGACTTTTTTCATTCCTCTTGATTCTTTATTCTTTATTATTAACTGATTGGGTTAATTCTTCAAGCTCTGAAATTCTTTCTTCTGCTTGGTCTATTTTATTCTTAAAACTTTCTACTGCATTTTGTATTTCTCTGTATGAATTTTTCATTTCCAGAAGTTCTATTTGTTTTTTGTAAATATATCTATCTCTTCAGTAAATTTTTCTTTCATTTCCTAAATTATTTTTCTGTTTTCTTTGAGTCGGTTTTTCATTTTCTCTTGGATCTCATTGAGGTGCCTTATAATCCATATTTGGAATTCTTTGTCATTTCAGTATTTTCATTTTCATTGGGATCCATTGCTAGAGAGCTGGTGTGCTCCTTTGGCGGGGGCAGGGGTTGGATCCTTTCACTCTGATTTTTCATACTTCCAGAGTTCTTACACTGATTCATTCTTATATGGACCAGCTGTTGCTTCTTATTTTTGGATTTTCCTTTATTTAGATGGGACTTTTTTCCCCCTCTCATCTTAAGGTGTATCTGTAGCATATGTTGCGTAAGGACCTTTGGCTTTGCCTGTGAGTACTTTGATGGGGGTCTAGGTTTTGGATGGATACCTTGGTTCTAGATATCCTAAATGTGGTGGTTTTCTCAATTGCTAGTTATTTGTAGTCTGTAGCAGTGGTGTGTTATGTATGTAGGCAGATTCCCTGCCTTTTTTAGACAAGGGGAAATGGAGTTCTTTGAAATACCTTCTCTTTCCCCAGCCCTGTGGTCTTCTTAAAAATATGAATTATATTGGGATGCCCAGTTTAATCTCTAAGTCAGTAAATGACACTTGTGGGTAAGAGTCAGCCACATCCTTAATGATTGAATCAGTAAATGCTGTAATGGGCTATACAGGTTGTCCTCCCTGACAGTGGGTGGTGCTTGCAGGAAAGAGCCAGCTGCAGTGGTGTTTTGGGTGGCCTGTGTTCAGCTCTAGTCAATCAGAAGAAGCAGTCAGATGTCCCAGGTGGTAGGTGGGGCCCTAGAGGTCCCAGGGGACCCTCTCTTGTGCTCCACCACAGCCAATGCAGGTAGAGGAGTGAGGGATGGAGATGGGTTGGGTGAGCCTGCTTTCAGGTTCCACAAAGCTGGGCACAAGAGCTGTCTCAACAGAGTTTGAGGTTCAGCTCCCAGGCCCCCAGGCCACTGGTGTAAGCCACCAGGGAGGGTCTGAAGTGGCCACAACAGGCCAAAAACTCTGCTTCTGGGGGAGGGGCCATCTGGGATTCAGTCTGGCAGGCAGGAGTGGGTTTCACTCTTCTCCCTTTCCCTTGCCCCATGAATCCCCTGCTGACATTTGGCCACAAGCAGCAGTCCAAACTTACCAGCCAAGCTTACTAGCCAAGCTTACCAGCAACTGCCATAGACTGGGAGCGTCCCTGACCAGGATCCCACCCTGGACCAAAAGCACAGCTTTCCTGTGGGAGGAGGTGTGCTCTATGAGTGCACAGTTTAGACCCACACTTCACTCTCCTTTTACTTCTGCCCACATGGGTTCCCTTGCTTCCCAAGGTTGGTTCAAAAATCTCCCCTCTGTGTCTCCCAGGATGTGATTGAGTCCTGGGGTTATGGGATCCAGCCTGCTAGCATGCCCTCTGATCCCCTAAGTTCAATCCCTATCTGTGCCAGGGAGAAGTATGCTGGTCCCAGATTGCTGTGCTCAGGTAGGCTTAATGTCCCTCAGTTTCAGGGTATGCTCTGCTCTGCTGGAGCAGCTAGGCAGGCAGCACCAAGGAGGGCCAGTGGGCATAGAGCTCTAATCTTTATTGCTACTTAACTTTCCATATGTCTAGTGTCCCATGATAACCTAATAGTTCCTTGGGTGACAGAGATGGTACATAAAACTTCTCACAGTTTCACAGCACTAACAATTCTATCATGTGATAAGTGCTCAAAAACTCTTTCCTGGTGGAACATTTCCTGGGGAATGACAGAAACATCTCCCAGTTATTGAATGCTGACCACATGCCTAATGGTACATTAAGTGGGCTATATACACCATCATATGCAATCTTCACTACAAACCTATGAGGTAAGTATTTATTTTAATGTCCTCACTTTAAATAGGAGGAAATGAATACCTGGTGAGGTAAGGATGTTTGCCCAATGATGCACAATTAGAAAAATGGTAAAGTGAGACTCAAACCCACACAACCAGACTCCAGAACCAACTGCTTCCCAATATCACTAATTCCCTCTCTGCATAGAGCCTTTTGGTAAGATACTCAGCATTTATTTCTTCATCCTAGCACCACTCTGAAGCCCAAAAGGAGCTGAGGGAAGTGACAGCATGCAAGAGAAATTGATTGTGCTTCTCCAAATAAATAAAACTTTCACCTTGAAAAAAATCATGAAAAAGCACAACAGATGCTGATACCATTCTTATCTTTCTATCTCATCCTCCTCGCAAATTTCTCCAGAATTTGGAGAAGAAAATGTGCTTATGAAGTTCCTTTTATAAATAAAGAAGCTATATTTAATCTATGTGGGCTTAATCTTTAGTCAAAATACACTTAAGTCTCCCACTCAGTCATCTTTCCATTGCTTTAAAGCAATTAACTTTGTTATGTCAATTTTAATGCAAAATGATCTGCTTTAGAATGATTTTGTTTCTTGGGAATTAACTATAAAAGAAAAGTGCCATGAGATTGTCAGCATGTCTTCTGTCAAGCATACTTCAACACTGTGAACATTCCAAGGATTTTTGATGAGAAAAGTTCATGAGTGTGGAAATGGACATTATGGCTTTAATCACCACCTATGTAAACAATTCACAAAGAAAAATAATTTCACTGTCAAATAAGTTTTATTTAATTCTGGTAGCATCTCCTTTCAGATGTTTAGCTCTTGAAAAACCTAAGATTTCAGTATTAACCTGCCCGTTCCATCTTCCTTTAATAACTGTAATTATTTTTATCTATCTCTATCCTTTTTTGTTTCTCATTTGAATTATCAAGTGAATCTTATTAACTGAGACCACTAAAGTCCTTCTCAACTTCCTCATGTAGTGATTGTAGGGACAGTAGAAAATTAAGCTATTCAAAAGTGGCACTTCTTCCAGCATATCAACAACCTGAAACACTTCAGTTTCTGTGAATACTGGGGCAGTGCAATAGTTTCCCGGAGCTGCTATAACAAATTACCACAAATTAGGTGACCTAAAACAACAAAAATGTCTTAAATTACATTTCTGAAGGTCAGAAGCCCCAAATACATTTCAGTGGGCTAAAATCAAGGTGTCTACCTGCAGTGCTGTATTGCTTCTACAGGCTCTGAGAGAGAATCTATTCCCTTGCTTTTTCCAGCTTCTAGAGGACACATACATTCCTAGCCTTATGACCTCCTTTCCCACATTTAAAGCCAGGAATGTAGCATCTTATCTCTTTCCTGACCTCTGTTTCTATCCTTACATTTTCTCCCTCTGACTCTGATCCTCCTGCCATCTTCTTATAAGGATCATTGTGATGACATTGGATCCAACCAAAATTCCTTTGGCAATATGAGATGGTTAATTTTATATGTCAACCTGATTAGGCTAAAGGATGCCCAGGTAGCAGATAAAATATTATTTCTAGGTGTGTCTATGATAGTGTTTCTGAAAGAGAATAGCATTTGAACTAGCAGACTGAATAAAGAAGAGTCACACTCACCAATGCAGGCATGCATCATCCAATCCATTGAGGGTCTGGATACAACAAAAAGACAAAAGAAGAGAACATTCACTATCTCCCTTCATAAGCTGGGACACCCATCTGTTCCTGCCCTCAGACATTGGAACTCCTGGTTCTTGGGCCTTCAGACTCTAGGAGTTACAGTAGCATCCCTCACCTGGTTCTCAGTCCCTCAGACTCAGAATGAATTACACTACCATCATCTTTCCTGGTTCTCCAGCTTACAGGAGGCAGATTGTGGGACTTCTTGGCCTTGGCCTCCACAATTGCATTAACCAATTCCCATAATAAATCTTTATTTATTTATATATATATATATATAGAGAGAGAGAGAGAGAGAGATCCCATTGGCATGGAGGACAACTTTTACAGCCCTTTTCAGCACTGGCTGACTCATTCATATAGGGTGTGGCTGGTTCTTACCCACAAGTACCACCTACTGTCTCAGAGATTAAACTGGGCGTCCCAATATAATTCACACTGTTAGGAAGACCACAGGGCTGGAGAAAGAGAAAGGATTTCAAAAACCTCCATCTTCCCTCATCAACAAAGAAAGAGAATCTGCCCACACACATAGTTCACCACTGCTACAGCCTACAAACAACTAGCAACTGAGAAAACCACCACACTAAGGATATCTATAACTAAAGCATTCATATAGAACCTAGACCCCCATCAAAGCATCCACAAGCAATGCCAAAGTTTCTTAACCAACATGCTACAGACACACCCTTAAGATTGAGGGGGAAGAAAAAAGTCCCATCTAAACAAAAGAAAATCTAAAAACAAGAAGCAGCAGCTGCTCCAGACAAGAAGGAATCAGTGCAGGAACTCTGGAAATATGAAACATCAGAGCAAAAGGACACACTTGAAGGAGAGAGCACACCAGTTCTCTAGCAATGGATCCCAATCAAAATGGAAATATAGAAATGACAGATAAAGAATTCCAAATACGGATTGTAAAGAAGCACAAGGAAATCCAAAAGAACATGAAAAACCAACTCAAAGCAGAAAAACAATTCAGGAAATGAATGAAAAAGAAGGGATTGGGGCTAGATCTTCAGTCTTCTTAAACAGATTAACTTCCAGCCTGGAATTTTTTATCCTGCAAAACTAAGCTCCATCTATGGAGGAGAAATAAAGGCTTTTCCAGACAAGCAAATGCTGAGGGAATTTTTCAAGACCAGACCTGCCCTGCAGGAAATGCCCAGAACTGCATTCTACATGGACCAGCATAATAGACACCCACCAGTATAAAACCACCCAAAAGCTGAAGCTCAGAACTCATAGAAAACAAGGCCACAAGACTTAAAATAAAGCAACAAGGTATACACAACAGGATGAACAGAACAGCATCACACATATCAATTCTATCAATCAATGTGAATGGTCTGAATGCCCTACTCAAGAGACACAGGCTGGGTGAATGGGTGAAAAAATTCAATACAAGTATCTACTGTCTCCAGGAAACATCTAACCCACAAGGACTCATACACTCAAGATGAAGGTATGGAAAAAAATATTTCATACAAAAGGAAACCAAAAGAAAGAAGGAGTAGCCATTCTCATATCAGATAAAATTGACTTCATATCAACAATAGTAAAAAAGACAAAAATGGGCATTATATAATGGTAAAGGGAGCAATTCAACAAGAATACATAATGATCCTTAATATTTATGCACCTAACACTGGAGCACCCAGATTCATAAGGCAAACCCTACTAGATCTAAGCAAAAAGATAAACAGCAGCATTGTAATTACCAGGAACTTCACCATCTCACTGACAGACTGGACAGATCAACCAAGCAGAAAATAAATAAAGACACATTGGACTTAAATGGGAATCTAAAACAAATGGGCCTACCAGACAGTTACAGAACATTTTACCCAAAACTACTTAATATACTTTCTTTTCATCAGCACATGGAACATTCTCCAAGATTGATATATCTTAGGCTGCAAAATATGTCTCAAAAAATTCAAAAAAAAATAGATATCATGCGATGTATCTTCTCAGACCACAGTGGAATAAAACTAGAAATCAACTCCAAGAAAAACACTCAATTCTACACAAAGTCATGGAAATTAAACAACCTGCTGCTGAAGGATTATTAGTTCAATAATGAAATTAAGATGGAAATCAAAAGATTCCTTGAACTGAATGACAAAGGGGACACAATCTACCACAAATCTATCGGATTTAGCAAAAGTAGACCTAAGGGGAAAATTCATAGCCTTAAATGCCTACATCAAAAAGACAGAAAGATCACAAATTAACAATCTAATGACACATCTCATAGAACTACTAAAGGAAGAACAAACCAAACCCAAAGCTATTAGAAGAAAAGAAATAACTGAGGTCAGAACAGAACTAAATGAAAGGGAAAAAAAAGACAACACAAAAGATCAATGAAACAAGAAGTTGGTTCTTTGAAAAGATAAACAAAATTGATAGATCTCTTACTAGATTAATCATAAATAGAAGAGAAAGGACCCAAATAAGCTCATACAGAAATGAAAAAGGAGATATTACAACTGACAACAGAGAAATACAAGATATCATCTGTGAATACTATGAAAATCTCTACACACATAAACTAGAAAACATAGAGGAAATGGACAAATTCCTGGCAGCACACATCACAAGACTCAATCAGTAAGAAATATAACTTCTGAACAGACCAGTAATGAGCAATGAGATCAAAAGAGTAATAAAAACATTTTCCAACCAAAAAAAGCCCCTGGCCAGATAGATTCACAGATGAATTCTACCAGACCTACAAAGAAGAGCTGGTACACATACTGGAGAAATTTTCCATAACATTGAGAAGGAGGGAATCCTCCCCAACTCTTTTTATGAACCCAGGATCACCTTGATACCAAAGCCAGGAAAGGACACAAGAAAAAAAGAAAACTATGTACCAATATCCCTTATGAATATAGATGCAAATGTACTCAATAAAATAATCCAAACTGAATCCAACAGCACATCAAAAAAATAATCCACCATGGCCAAGTGGGCTTCATCCCAGGGATGCAAGGATGGTTCAACATACATAAATCATTAAATGTGATTCACCACATAAATAGAAGCAAAAATAAAGGCCATATGATCATCTCAATGGATGCAGAAAAAGCATTTGACAAAATCAAGCATCCTTTCATGATAAAAACCCTCAACAAACGAGGCATAGAAGGAACATTATTCATAATTATAAAATCCATATATAACAAACCCATAGCCAACATCATTCTGAATAGGGAAAAGTTGAAAGCATTCCCCCTAAGAACTAGAACAAGACAGGGGTGCCCACTGTCACCACTTCTCTGCAACATAGTGTTGGAAGTCCTAACCAGAGCAATCAGGCAAGAGAAAGAAATAAAAGGTATCTAAATTACAAAAGAGGAGGTTGAACTATTGCTTTTTGCTGATGATATTATCTTGTATCTAGAAAGCTCCAAAGACTTCAAGAGACTCCTGGAATTGATAAATAAATTCAGCAAAGTCTCAGGTTACAAAATCAATGTACACAATTCAGTAACATTTCTATGCACCAATAACAGTCAAGCTGAGAATCAAATCAAAGACTCAATACTATCCATGATAGCTACCAAAATAAATAAAAAAATACCTAGGAATATGCTTAACCAAGGAGGTGGAAGATTGCTACAAGAATTATGAAGCACTGAAGAAACAAATTGCAGGTGACACAAACAAATGGAAAAACATATCATGCTCATGGATCAGTAGAATCAACATTGTTAAAATGTCCATATTATTAAAGTGACATAGAGATTCAGTGCAATCCCCATCAAAATACCAATGTCAATACTTCACAAATCTAGAATAAATAATTCTATGCTTCGTTTGGAACCAGAAAAGGACCAGAATAGCCAAAGCAATCTTAAGCAAAAAGAACACATCAGGAGGCATTGCATTATCAGACTTCAAACTATACCATGAGGCTATAGTAACCAAATGGTATTGGCACAAAAATAGAGATATAGACCAATGGAACAGAACAGAGAATCCAGAAATAAAATAATCTACATACAGCCAAATGAACTTGGACAAAACAGATAACAAAATACACTGGGGAAAATAAACCCTTTTTAATAAATGGTGATGGGAAAATTGTATAGCCACATGCAGAAGAATGAAACAGGATCCATATCTCTCACCACTCACAAAAATTAATTCAAAATGGATAAAAGACTTAAATATAAGGCACGAAACCATGAGAATTCTAGAAGAAAATATAGGGAAAACTCTTGTAGATATCAGCCTAGGCAAAGAATTTATGACTAAGACCCCAAAGGCAATTACAGCAACAAGGAAAATAAATAAATGGGACTTGATTAAATTAAAAAACATCTGCACAGCTAAGCAAATAATCAACAGAGCAAATAGGCAACCTACATAATGGGAGAAAATATCTGCAAACTGTACATCCAATAAAAGGCTAATATCTAGAATCCACAAAGAGATCCTATTGGTTCTCCTTCTCTGGGGAGCCCTGCTTAATATACCATGTAAGGTAACATATTCCCAGGTTCCAGAGATTAGGATGTACACATCTTTGAGGGGCCATCATTCTGCCTACCACAGGTAGTAGAATGGGAAATCAGCTGAGAATTAGAAGAGCTAGGTTCTGATCCCTGTTCTGCCATATAAGAAAGCAGACATTATGCAGGTATGGAACTCAGCTGTGATTGGTGAACCACCTCACACACCTGCTACCCAGACGTTCCATTTGACACCTGAAAAATCAAGTTTCAGAGACAGTCCCTGAGTTGCTCAAAGCCAAAAACCTAAAAAGAGCAGATGTGAAAGAAAACACAGGTACTAAGTTCTGTGCCAGTGCCGCTTCTGCTGTTTCATATTGACATGTGACTTTGTGCACCCAAAGAAGCAAATGAGACAATACAAGTGAGTGTCTTTTGCCTCGCTAAGATGCTATACTATAGGAGGCATTTCTGTTACTTCTACAGTAAAAATATAGTGCAGCCAAACAAGTATCAGATATGTTTCCTCCCAATGAGCAAAGGCCAAAGGCTTGAGAGGAGAAAACACAGAAAGTAAAAATTCAGCACTTGAAATAAGGGGAAAGAGAGTTAAATATCACTTTCTTCCCAGTAGCTTTACTGCAGACCAATCAAAATTCCCCTTAACTCTCAGAAAGAAATCTTAAACCCAGTATCAAATTGGTTATTTGCAAAATGCTTAGATATTTAGAGAGCAAAGGAGAGGAACCATCAGCTTTCCATTTAGTATCTGCTCTGCTGACTGGCATTTCCATTTGCAGAGATGAAAATCCAAATTCAGCTTCAAATATGTTTAGGGTTTCTTCCAAAGATTAAATTGCTCCTATAATTAACAGAATTTTCTTCAATATATGGTTGTTTCAGGGGTAAGCTTGACACTTTAGCACATGGGAGCTTAGCTAATGAAATAAAGTGAATAATGCTCACATTGGATGAGTTAAATTCAGCAACTCTGTGATGATGGAAGAATCATTTTGGCTTCACTGTGGCTTGTGAGTCTGGCTTTCAAATCTTGGAATGGCTTTTGAACAGGAAGGCTGTTAGAAGAGAGTTAATATGCTGAATTTTGGAAAAGGCAAAAGTGCTTCACCCAACAGTTTCATCTCTAAAAGGACTAAATTACTCAAGGGAAAACGGATTCTCAAAGTTCAGTGACTGAGTGTGGGAAAGGACCACTACTTTTCTTACAGTTGGAGTTTGGTTAAAAAAAAAATCTGTCAGGTCCTGTGAACCATTTGTTCAGAAGGGAGAAAGCCTTTGCTATAGGCCTTATTAGAGGTCTGAAGCTGAGGACTCTTACTTATTTGGCTGGCTTCTGTAGCCTTGACACTGGGACCGTGCAGCTGGGACTCTGAATCATCAGATTCAGGGATTCAGGGCTAAAATTCTGTGCCCAAGTTCACAAAATGATCAGGGTCAAAGTCCAACTCCTACATTCAACTTCACTGGAGTTATAAAATAGTAATCTTCAAATATAGCAGCTTTAGCAAATTGCTTTAATGACTAAAAAGCATTAATTAGTCCCAGAGATTGGTATTCTTTTTCTCAAGTTCAGAAGTTTTGAGACTATGTCTTGGTGTTAGAAAGCAGGTCATACCTGCGTCTTGGTGTTCTTTTAGATAGAGAACAAAATGCATGAGCCCCAACTGGCAAAAGCAAACAGAATCAGCTTCAGAAAGTCACCTGAACATCACCAAGTGCTATAGACTGAATGTGTCCTCCTAAAGTTTATATGTACTTCATTCATCTCCTCCAAAAAGATAGTATTAGGAAGTGGAGTCTTTGGGAGGTGATTAGATCATGAGGGTGAGGACCACACAAATTAGATTAGCGCCCTTATAAAAAGGATGCCACAGAACTCCCTTGCCTCTTCCACCATGTGAGAATGTAGCAAGAAGATAGCCATCTATGAATCTGCTGATGCCTTGATTTTGGACTTCCCAGCCTCCTGAACTGTGAGAGATAAATTTCTGTTGTTCATAGCTACCTAGTCTATAGTAATTTTACATAGCAACCCGAGTGAACTAAGACACCAGGAGACAGGGAAGAGATATGGAGGCAGCTTCTATACAGTAATATGCTCTCCCACCACCCCTCTCAGTCAATCAGAATCTTGGAAACTTAATATCCAAATCCTCTCAGTCCAAACCCACATCAGCTAGAGAGGATTTCTCTACTATACAATGGTCCAACAAGTCAGTTGGTAAGATGAGCTTAACCAGTCCTTTACTGCAACACACCCACACACACAATTTTATCAGTCCTTAACAATATGTATTCTTTTTTCTTCAATTGTGGAGATGACAAAATAAACAGTAGAAAATTCTAAATCTTTTCCAGTTGTCATTAAATAGCAATGAGAAGGCTGCCCTTAGCTGAACACATTGTAACCTGCACACTCATAAACACACACACACACACACACTCCCACATACTCTCCCACTCTGGCAAGACTGTCACTGGCTTGTTTCTCTTCCTGCCAGTAGCCAGGATCCAAATAGATAATACAGTGGAAACTTGAGCAATTCTTGAAGCAGAGAATTTGTCCTCAAAGCACTGTAAATGGACGATTTTTTTTATTCTGGGGATACAGTTAGCATTATAGTATACATTTATATGATTGAAGAGTGTCCTGGCCTCCACCAATAGGACAACCTAGCTACAATCAGAAAACCAGAGCAATACAGATATAGTTCAAGTAAGCAAAGGAAAGTAATGTTGTATGCACAATCTTGACTGGCATATTTCATGCCAAATCATTGTGCATAGTCCTTCTCTTGAATTCACAATCCTTAATTACCAGATACTGTCCTGAGTGAAGGAAACCTCCTCTTCCTTCACAGAAATGCATTTTTTTCTCTGCCTCTTCAAGCTCTTTGTAGAATGTGAAGATGGGGTGGAGTATGTGTACCCACAGGGCTCGATGTTCTCCTTCATCCTCTCTTCCTAGCAAGACTCACCTAATTAGTTTTAGGATTATTTTGAGGACTCCTCCTTTTACAGAAATCTCATTATAGTCTTAATGTCTCTGTAATCTAAAAGTTCAGGTAGCATCTTTGAATTGAAAATAAAAAATTCAAAGATACTAGTGATAACTTGCATCCCTAAGGATGGGTCTAGTCAAATGGTTCTCAACTGGGGGTGAATTTGCCCAGCGAGGAATACTTGGTAATATCTGGAGACATTTTTGGTGTTAGACTAGAGGAGGGAAGTTACTGGCATCTAGTGGGTGGAGGTCAGGAGTGCTGTTAAATATCCTGCAATATACAGGACAGCCTCCACACCAAAGAATTATCCAGCCAAAAATGTTAATAGTGCCAAGGTTGAAAAATCCTAGTGTAGTTAATCCTTGGGCAGTTGTATATCACCATACACAGTAGAACCTTAAAGAGTAAAGGGAGAGAGAGTCAAGCAAGGTCACTGTTATTTCATTCTACGAGTTACTATATTAGTTTACTATTGCTGCAGTAACAAATTACCACAAACTTAGTGGCTTAAAACAACACAAAGTTACTACCTTACCATTCTAGCAGCAAGTTAAAATGATTCTCAGTGAATTAAACTCAAGGTTGTTGCAGGGCTTTATTCCTTCTATAGGCCCCAGGGGAAAATCCATTTCCTGCCTCTGGAAGCTGCTTGCAATCCTTGGGTCAGACTCTCTTTCCGTCTTCACAGCCAGCAATGGCCAGCCAAACCTTATGATGTCATCTCTCTGGCATCTGAAGCAGTCTTGTAATTACATTGAGCCACCCAGAAAATCCAGTATAATCTCATTTTAAGGTCAGCTGATTAGCAACCTCAATTCTATCTGCAACCTTAATTCACCCTTGCCGAGTAACATAATATATCCATATCCATATTCATTTTCTGGGGGTTAATATAGGAGCTTCTTCAGGAAGCCATTTTTCTTCTGCCTACCACAGTTACTGATTTGTTAGAAACCTAGGTGACGTCTATGTGAGCTCAGGAGGGGCAAATCACAAAATATTATAAAAGAATCTGATCATTCATGGCACTGAGTTAGGAAATCTATATTTCAATTTTGTTCTTAATACTGCCAATAGCAGGAAAGTGGGTCTGAGTCCAGACCGGGGATGGGGGGAGGGAGTGGTGTTCCGGGTTTCCTGGGTTACCTGATGGGGCAGGGGTGGGAAGTTCACAGGAAAAAATAAAAAATAAATAAAAATAAAAATAAATACTGCCAATAGAGTTCAGTGCTTAGCCACAAAAAGAATTGAGTCAAAGATAACAAGTAAAAATGGTTCAAGGTCTAAAAGACTCTAAACTATCAGCAGTGGAACTCCATAATCTTAGTTTCTCAAAATGTCTCTCTGCTTTGAAGTCTTATCTCTCACTACTTCCTTTCCAAGCAACCCCATGCTTCTGTACAATTGAACTATTTTCCCTCGTGATCTTCCTCATCCTTATATGTCCAATATATTTCTAATTGATATATACATTTTAAACTCAAAGCATTGCTTTGTTATACTGATTTACAACATTTTCAGAATCAGGAAAATGTGTCACTTGATTTAATGTTCTGTTCTGTCATTGGCATTTTAGATATCCATGCCAAGCCATTGAACAATCCACCAACTCCTTTCTCCTTTACACAATTCACCCCAAATCAATACCAATTCTCCTTCTTTAAATTCCTTGTAGCTCTTTATCATCCCTCATCATATTAGAATGTAAGTATCCAGAAGGAAAAGACAATGACAGCATATTTTATTAGGTGCCATGCATAGTAGTCACTAACAAATATTAAAGTTAATTGAATGGAATTTTTGTGCATCTTATATTTATTATTGTAGTAGAATATATGTAACATAATATTTATCATTTTAACTATTTATAAGTATACACTTCAGTGGCATTAACACATTGACTGCAACACCAGAAAAAAAATTTTTTTTTCTCTTGGGGCCATGATGTTTTATTACAAAAATAGAATAAAAACTTTGAAAACAAAACAATCCTTTTAATTTAATGAAAAATTTGTTATTTTTTATTGTTTTCTGTACATGAGTTATATGCAACTTGAAAAATAGTTCACACTCCCAAGGTGAAGAGATGTATGAGTTACATATGCTTCACAAGGCCCTGGAATCAAAACTAGCATGAGTTAACTACAACTCACATGGCAGTTTAATGTGTTAATTACATTCACCATGCTGTGTGCCCATCACCACTATCTAAACCCAAGACTTTTTCAGTGTTCCTAAAGTAAACTCTGTACTCATTAAACAATAATTCCCCTTTCTTCCTCCCCACAGCCTCTGGTAACCTTTATTATGCTTTCTGTCACTATGAATTTGTTTATTCTAGTTGGCCTCTCTTGCAAGTGGAATCATACAATATGTGTCCTTCTGTGTCTGACTTATTTCAATAAGCATAATGTTTCCAAGGTCCATCGATGTTGTAACATATACTAAAATCTCATTTTTTTAATTTCAAAAATTTACAGGGTACAAGTATTTTTTGTTACATGGATAAATTATATCATGCTGAAATCAGAGCTTTCAGTGTACCCATTACAAGAATAGTGCACATTGTACCTGATAGGTAGATTTCGGCCCTCACCGTCCTCCCACCCTCCTCCTTCTTAGTTTTCAAAGTCTATTACACCACTTTATGACCATATGTATCCCTCCTTTAGCTCCCACATGTAACTGAGAACATGTGGTATTCCTTGCATAGGCCAATGTCCAAGAGAGTTTTTCCTAGCTTTTCATCTAAAATTTTTATGGATTCATGTCTTACATTTAAGTCTTTAATCCATATTGAGTTAATTTTTCTACATGGTGATCCTGTTTCATTCTTCCACATGTGGCTAGCCAGTTTTCCCAGCACCATTTATTGAATAGGGCATCCTTTCCCCAGTGTATGTTTTTGTATGCTTTGCCAAAAATCAGTTGGTCATAGCTATATGGTTTTATTTCTGCATTATATATGCTGTTCCATTGGTCTATGGCTCTGCTTTTATACCAATACCATGCTGGTTTGATTACTATAGCCTTGTAGTATAATTTGAGTTCAGGTAATGTGATGACTCCAGATTTCTTCTTTTTGCTTAGAATTGCTTTGGATCTTTGGGGTCTTTTTTCATTCCATATGAAGTTTACAATTGTTTTTTCTAGATCCATGAGAAGTGACATTGGAATTTTGATGGGAATTGCTTTGAATCTGTATATCACTTTGGGCAGTACGCACATTTTAACAATGTTGATTCTTCCAATCCATAAGCATAGGGTATTTTTCCATTTGTGTCATCTTTGATTTCTTTCATCAGTGTTTTGTAGTTCTTCTAGACATCTTTTGCCTCCTTGGTTAAGTATATTCATAGGTATTTTATTTTCTTTTAAAGCCTGTAAATGTTATTGAGTTCTTGATTTGACTCTCATCTTGACGACTATTAATATGTAGGAATGTTACTGATTGGTGTACATTAATTTTATAACCTAAAACTTTACTGAATTTATTTATCAGTTCTGGGAGTCTTTTGATGAAGTTTTCAGGGTTTTCTAGCTATAAGATCATAAAATCAGCAAACAGGCATAGTTTGACCTCCTCTTTTCCCAATTTAAATCCATTTATTATTTCTCTTGCCTTATTGCTCTGGCTAGGACTTCCAGTACTACATTGAATAGAAGTGGTGATGGGGGCATCCTTGTCTTGTTCCAGTCCTTAGCGGGAATGCTTTCAAGTTTTCCCCATTCGGTATGATGTTGGCTGTGGGTTTGTCATATATTATTTTATTATTTTGAGGTATGTTCCTTCTATACCTAGTTCACTGAGTGTTTTTATCATGAAAGGATTACACTGAATGCCTTTTCTGTATCTATTGAGATGATCATATGGTCTTGTTTTTTAATTCTGTTTATGTGGTAAATCATATTTATTGATTTGCATATATTGAACCATCCTTGTATCCTTGGGTTGAATCCCACTTGATCATGGTGGATTATCTTTTTGATGTGCTGTTGAATTCAGTTTCCTTGTATTTTATTGAGGATTTTTGCATCTATTCATAAGAGATATTGGTCTGTAGTTTTCTTTTTTATTATTTTTTTTTCTGGCTTTGGTGTCAGGGTGATATGGCTTCATAGAATGAGTTAGGGAGGATTCCCTCCTTCTCAATATTATGGATCAGTTTCAGTAGAATGGGTGCCATATCTTCTTTGTAGGTCTGGTAGAATTCGGGTGTGTATCCATCTGTTCCATGGCTTTTTTATGTTGGGAGTGTTTTTAACTGCTGTTTTACTCTCATTATTCATTACCGGTCTGTTCAGGATCTCTATTTCTTCCTGATTGAAGCTTCGGAGGTTGTGTGTTTCCAAAAATTTATCCATTTCCTCTAGATTTTCTAGTTTGTGTGTGTAGAGCTGTTCACAGTAGTCATAGATGATATTTTGTATTTCTCTGTTATCAGTTGTAATGTCTCCTTTGTCATTTCTGATTGAGCATATTGGAGTCCTTTCTCTTCTATTTCTGGTTAATCGAGCTAGAGGCCTATCAATTTTGTTTATCTTTTCAAAGAACCAACTTTTTGTTTCATTGATCCTTTGTATTGTTTTTGGTTTCCATTTCATTTACATCTGTTTTGAGCTTTGTTATTTCTTTTCTTCTGCTACTTTTGGGTTGGGTTTGTTCTTTTTCCAGTTCCTTAAGGTGTGACATTAGGTTTCTAATTTGTGATCTTTCTGTATTTTAACGTAAGCATTTAGGGCTATGAACTTCCCTGTTAATACTGTTTTTGATATACCCCATAGATTTTGGAATATTGTGTCATGTTTGTTGTTCAGGTTGAAAAATCGTTTATTTCCATCTTATATTCATCATTGACCTATGGATTGTTCAGCAGGAGGTTCTTTAATTTCCATGTATTTGTGTAGATTTGAGAGTTCCTCTTGGAATTGATTTCTACTTTTATTCCACTATGATCTGAGAGGATACATAGAAAGATTTTGATTTTTCTGAATTTGCCAAGACTTGTCTTGTGGGCTAACATATGATCTGTCTTGGAAAATGTCCCATGTGCTGATGAAAAGAATGTATATTCTGCAGTTTTGTGGCAGAACATTCTGTAGATGTGTGTTAGGTCCATTTGTTCTAGAGTCCTGTTTAAGTCCAGTGTTTTCTTGTTGATATTCTGTGTTGATGATCTGTCCAGTTCTGTCAGTGGAGTGTTGAAGTCCCCCCCAACAATTATAATGTTGCTGTTTATTTCTTTGCTTAACTCTAGTAGTATTTGTTTTATGCATCTGGGTGCTCTCGTGTTAGTTGCATATATATTTAGGATTGCTGTATCTTCTTGCTGAATTGATCCCTTTATCATTATATAATGGCCATATTTTCTTTTACCATTGTTGATTTAAATTTTATTTTATCTGATATGAGAATAGCTACTCCTACTCACTTGGTTTTCATTCATATGGAAGATTTTTTTCTATCCCTTTACCTTGAGTCTATGAGAACCCTTAAAAGTTACGTGGGTTTCTTAGAGATAGCATATACTTGGGGTATGTTTTTTCATCCATTCAGCCAGTATACATCTTTTAAATGGAGCATTTAGACCATTTACGTTCAGTGTTAGTATTGACATGTGAGGTACTGTTCTGTTCATCATGTTGAATGACACCTAGTTGCTTTGTTTTCTCCCATGTGTTACTGTTTTATAAGAGTTGTGAGCTTTAACTTTTGGGTGTTTTTATACTGGTGGGTATCAATTGTTCTTTTCCATGTAGACAGCACTTTTAAGCATTTCCTGTGGCTCAGGTCTAGTGGTGACAAATTCCCTTAGTGCTTGCTTGTCTGGGAAAGACTTCATTTCTCCTTCATTTATGAAACTTACTTTTGCAAGACAAAAAAATTCTTGCCTGGCAATTATTTTGTTTAAGAAGACTAAAAATAGGACCCAAATGCCTTCTGGCTTGAGAGGTCTCTGCTGAGAGGTCTGCTGTTAGTATGATGGGTTTTCCTTTGTAAGTAACGCGTTGCTTTCATCTTGCAGCTTGTAGGATTTTCTCCTTCACTGTGACTTTGGTCAGACTGATGAGTATGTATCTTGGTGATGTCCTGTTTGTTATGAATTTTCCAAACGTTCAATGACCATCTTGTATCTGAATACTAAACCTCTAGCGATTCAAGCGAGGTTTTCCTTCATTATTCTCTCAAATGGGTGCTCTGTGCTTATTACTTTTCTTTCTTCTCCTTCAGTGATACAATTCTTATATTAGTTCATTTTGTATAGTCCCATATCTCTCACAGTGATTTTTTTTATTCTTCTTTGTTCTTTTCTCTACACTTTTTATTGACTCAATTGCTTTAAATCCTTGTCTTTAAGCTCTGAAATTCTTTTGTTCTGCTTGGTCTACTCTGTTGTTAAAGCTTTCTGCTGTAATTTGAAATCTCCTGAATGATTCTTTCATTTCTTTAAGTTCTATTCTCTGTTTTCTAATGTTATCTATCCCGTTAGTGAATTTTTCATTCATGTCATGAATTATTTTTTTGGTTCCTTTGAGGTTGTTCTCTACCATCTTCTCCACTCCATTCATCTTACTTGCCACCCATAACCCGGATTCCATCTCTGCCATTGTAACAATTTCCCTCTGGTTGGAGTTCATTACTGCACAGCTATTGTGATCCTTTGTGGGTGTTGAAACGGCCTGTTTTTTCACTTTGTCAGAATTTTTGTGCTTATTCCTTCTTATCTGGGGCCTCTTCTCTCAGTTCAAAACAGAAAGCAGATCCAGTACAACTGTTCTCCTTTGCTGGGACCTCTGTTGCTTGGTGAAGACAGGGATGGGTCCCTCAATGGTGTGTTTGGGTCTTACTCTAGAAGCTTGATCAAGCAGGATAGGGGTGGATGCACTGTGAGCCTTTAACACTGCTGCTCTGTTCCATCTCCCCTGTTCCCCTGTGGTTGTCACTGGGCCACTGTGGCATGGCTGGCCCCTGATGCAAGGTATGCACACAAAGTGGAGCTGGCTGGCAGGACAGGGGCAGGGTGCGCCGGTAGGGCAGGGTGTGGCACCCAGGGCACCTGCACAGGACAACTTGGGTCTGCCACATGTAGTCTGTCTAGATCCAATGGTGGTAGTTGCATTGTCTTCCACCCCTCTTGGGGCCTCCCAGGCGACAGTGGCAGTTCTCCACCCACTGACTGTGGGCACTGGGCACTGAGGGTTATGGGTCCCTCAGGAAGTGATGTTGAGTGGGATTGTCTAGGCCATAGCAGTGGGTGCCAGGCTCATGATTTCTTGCTCTGCCCAGGTCCCCTCAGCAGTGGTGGCAGCAGCAGGGGTGCTTGTCACCTGCCCATGGAGTACATGCAGGCACTGGGGTTTCCCACTCCCTCTCCACCCAACGGGGGAAAGGGGAAGGCAGCATTCACAGATCTGACCCACAGGCAGAAGGGTAGCGTTGTGGGGTTGAGATGTTAGAATGGCACCAGCTGCAGCACCCAGGGCTAGCCAGCTGGCCGTCCCTTCTCTCCAGAGCAGTGCAGCTGCACAGCCTCCAGTCAGGTCTCTGTATCAGTACAGAAGCGGAGGGGCCCTCCCACTGCTCCAGTTGCAGCATCCTCAGGGGACGCGTGGGGCCCAGGACTCTCTCCTCTGTCCCTTTCACACATATGGGCGCCTTCCCTGACACCTCTGGTCCCGCTAAGCTTGTCTTCCCACACCTCTTCTTCACTACACTCCTGCCCCCTCCCCACGGACTCCCAGTGCTCCTGCTCAGACAATTGATCCAAAGGTGGTTGTCTATTCATCACTTCCAGTCGCCTCAGTGAGAGCAGCACTGTGCAGGCTACTTCTTATCCACTGTCTCAGCCCTTGGTCTCCAAATTTCATTCTCCTCATGGCTGGATAGTATTTCATTGTGTGTTTATACCACATTTTGTTTATCCATTCATCTGTTGAGGGGCACTTGGTTGGTTTCTACCTTTTGACCATTGGGATAATGCTGCTATGATCATTAGTATTCACATATCTGTTCCAAGCCCTGCTTTTAATTGTTTTTGGTTATAGACCCAGGAGTGAAATTACTGGGTCATATGGTAGTTCTGTGTTTAACTTTTTGAAAAACTGCCAAACTGTTTTCCACAGTGGATGCAACATTGTATAAATGAAAACAAAAATATTTTTTCTAATTGATACATGCATTTTAAACTCAAAGCATTTGCTTTGTTGTACTGATTTAAAACATTTTTAGAATCAGGAAAATGTGTCATTTGATTTAGCCTTCTGTTCTCAAAGAGGATGGGTAGCAAACTATATCTTTTTAAATGTTGAAATTTTTAGAATTTGTGGATACATGTTAATCTCCAGGGATCTTAGTGTAGGTAAAGTAGCTAGATAAAATACAGACTTAGTATTATAAACTATATGATGTATGAATTAATAAAAATATAAAATAGTATAAACGTATGTACTGATTCTAAACAAACATTTTACAAAACAACCTGAATATTCAGTATGTGTCTTGAGGAAAAAAAGATGCTATTGTAAGCCATAAAATTCCATTTAACTTTTATTATATAACTGTTAACCAATTTGAAGAAACTGAGAAATTTACACTGTTAAACATCCCATATTTTTTTTTCAATTGGGTCAATTTACGTCTTTTTCCTTACGAAACAAAAGAGTTGTTTGTTTCTGTTTGATCTAATTTAGAGCACAGGAAGACAGAACTCACATTCTGCAGTGTGTTATTATTGGTATAATTAATTTGAGTTGGATTTGTCATACTTGTTAAATAAAGAATCAGAATATTTTAATTAAATGATAGTATCTTTTTTTATGCTGCACCTTCTGACTTAACAGGTATTCCAATATAGAATTTAATTTTAAAATTGAAACATTGGTATCCTGACTCTCCAGGAAGAAATTATTAAAACACTAGATATGTAGTCTAGGTCAAAAGTCGTGTGGCATTGTCACTGAGGTATATTAATGAAATTACTATCTTTTGTTTTTCTCTTCAGAGATCAGTATAGGAAAGTTTACACAAATATGCTTAAGGAGTTTGAATGTTTTGAATTGACAATGTCACAGGACTAATTTACTGTAAAGCCTCCTCTTTCCACTTATATTGTATAAAAAGATTTATCCTTGCTGCTTGAAAGTTACTAAAGATTGCTGATAGGCTGTACATCTCAACCATTTGCAGCTGCAATAACTGGTGATTTTCACCTCCAGGCTTTATTTTGTCCTGGTGCTTAAACCAATCCTGATGAGACTGGGAAAGCCTATTATGCAACCTCAGCACCCCCAGCTGAAGGGGTTTGAGTTAATCTGTCAGTCAGCCTGACTCAAATCACTAAGGATGAGCCCTGGGCCTCCAGGTATACACGGGGGTCTTCATGTTTCCCTATTCCCTGCCGAACTTCCGCAATTGGGCTATTAATTGAGTTTCCTCAAAAGCTTTTCTATGTCCCACAATGATTTGACACTTTTCTCAACTTGCTAGATTAAACTTGTTTTTTAACTTGTGGTTGAAAGAAATGGGTAGGTGAAAAGGTAAACTGATATAACTAGTATGGGTAGTCCTTTCAAACATGTGGGTCTGGTTGTTCTCAACAGATCCTTCTCTTGACTTTATAACCTTCAATGTGAAAATAATCTCTTCACACAAAGCCAAAAAGAAGGGCCTCAGCTGACATTTCCTGTGCCCTGAGCAGGTAAGCTCATCTCTTCAGAACAATGTCTGCAAGGGGGCTGAATTGCTTATGCCATCCTATCCTCTATCCAGCCTTATCTGCTGTGCCTGCTGTCCTCCATTTTCATGTCACCCCTTTGCCTTCTCTGAAGTGTCTTCCCACCAAGTTCTTGGGGATACCCCTTTGGATTCCATTACTCAGGCTATCTTGCCCTCTTGCTTCTGATTAAATTCAGCCAGTGGGATGCACCAGCAAGAGACTAGAGGCAGTGGGAGACAGAGTTCTGGTTATTTCTTCTTCAGCTCTTTCCCTATTCTAACATCATGGTATGGAGGTGGCCGTATCCCTAAGACTAGTGATTCTACTACACGGCCATTTCCCCGTGGTTGCAGCTCTCACCTCCTAGGGGCCCAGGAGTGGAAATGGCTTCCCAGTTTCCACACTCACTAGCTCTGGGTGCCTCGATATCTCCTATGGATTTCCTAAACCTTACGCATACCTCTATAAATCGTCCTTCATTAAATTGTTTTCAGAATACAATCTCCACATGTCCTGTGCCTCCTGTCAGAACTCTGATAAATCTCCCAAAAAGTCCTCTCTGGAGGAGAAGACTTGAACTCAGAAACTCATGTTAGATCTCTACGGCCTTAATATCTATGTCTAGCACGCTTATGATAGAGAATAGACTGGGTTGGTAGGAAAGTCTCAAATGTAATACCCAGATCACACACAATGTGAGGGCATCAGACTGTGACAGACTGCACACAGAATACTTATTTCCGCCCTGTACAAAGCCCAGTCAAGCGATATGGAGAAAAAAGACAGCACATTCATTGAAGGCATTCCACCTCCCCTCAATCCTACTGTGTCATGCTCTGAATCCGGTAGCTTTGACAGATCTCAAATGTTCAGCTGTGCCAACCTCACTTGTCAACATTTTTGAACTACCTGTAACTATGATCCTTTCAAAAACCCTTTTAAAAAGAAATTCACAGCTCTCTTCTATGTTAAAAAAATCTGTTATTTATCCTGGCTAAAGTAGGTCCTGCATCATAAGTAATATTAAATTTTACCCCCCATGACTTTATAACTTTAGGCACTTGACCAATGGTTAATAAGCATTTTGACTTCCCTCCCCATGCAAAGCTCTTCTAAATAATATGTGGTTATCTTATTCACCAGGTGTCAGTCCAAGTAATAAAAAAGGAATACAAATGATTTTTCATTATGTTGGTAATTTGAATCATAATTCTGTTTTCCTTCCATTTACAGAAGTAGCATAGTGAAACAGAGTCAATGTCCTCTAGACAAAATGACATTACAGTTGGAATTAAAAGTGTATTCTCAATTTTGCTGTGTTAATAAATGGCTTCATGATTAGTGTTGCCTGATTCTTTTGAAGGAATTAGTAAGTGATATGAACTTACTTTCAGTCCCTTGGTGATGCAATCAATACCTTTCATGTCCCTGATGGAGTATTTAATAAACAGCCTGGGTGCGATGGCTCAGGCCTTTAATCCCAGCACTTTGGAAGGCTAAAGCAGGAGGATCGCTTCAGGCCAGGAGTTCGAGACCAGCCTAGGCAACATAGAAAGACCCCCATCTCTAAAAAAAAAAAAAATTAAAAATTAGCCAAATGTGGTGAAATGCACCTGTAGTCCCAGCTACTTAGGAGGCTGAGGCAGGAGGATCACTTCAGCCCAGGAGGTCGAGGTTGCAGTGAGCTATGAGATGCCACTGCACTCTAGCCTGGGAGACAGAGTGAGACCCTGTCTCAAAATTTAAAAAAAGAAAGAAAGAAAAAAAAGAGTATTGAATAAACATTGTCCACCAGATCAATAAGGACCAACAAATGCACATACATTTGCAAGGAAACTTCCCCAGGAAGGTGTGTGGGTGTACATGCATGTGTGCATGAACATGTATGCGTGTGCATCAAAATTTCATCTAAAGATAGTTTCTTCTACCATGGAGAGCTGGCATAGAATTTTTCACCAAAAAGTCTCTCTAGAGCCTGGTACAATTCATTAGAATCCATTTACAAGGTACAGAATTTTTTTAAATGAAAAAGAACAAGGAAAGCCTTCCATGTGGAATCAAGCAGCAGATCTAAATGTGAAGAGGTAAAATCAGCTTTATATTCCACAGAGATTCTTGCTAGCTCTAGTCACCCCAGAAATCCTAACCTGGTGACCTACTCTCCACAGGAGCCAAGTAGCCTAGCCTCCTAAGCTGGAGTCAGAATCAAGTGGTAACCCTTCACAAAGGAATGGGAATTTTATTTTAAGGGGGTGGAAGGGTATGTTTCCAATGGTTTGCTTTTGGTGTCCCATGTCTCTTCCAATCCCTGTCCAAGTAATACTCAGACTGTTCCAATAAACATCATCTTGGCAGGGGTTCACAGTTACTTTCCTGTAAGAACCCATATAATTTATATCTAATTATGGCATAGTGTCTGACTCATCAAAAATATTCCATAAGTTCCCATGATTTAATTAATAAGCAGTCAGATTTCTTACCACTTGAATATTAAAACAATGAATTGATATACTTTCATCTACAATGAAATGAACTGGGTATTTTATTTATCTGTACATTCTTTTTTTCTTTTTTTTACTTCAATATGTTTATGGAGTACACCTTGAATTCTGTTACATGTATATATTGTATAGTAGTGAAACCTGGGCTTTTACTGAACCCATCACCTGAATAGCATACATCATACCCAATAGGTTTTGTCCATTCTTGATATAATTTAAATGAATAATTTCTATTAAGTTTTTGATTACTGAAAATATCTAGAATAGTGAGGATCCTTGGCTAATAAACAGAGAATTAGAATTATACCTACTACCCCTTTTCTTAGTATATATGGCTTCTTAGTACTGCTGGATAATTTAGAGCAAGAAAAAGACCTCTTTGGCCAAAATATACTTAAATATGTGATTAATCATGTACAATTGACCGTGCCACAGGAAAAAGCTTGACAACTTTCTCTGCATCTTCCCAAAACCCATCACTCCTCTAACATTGTGCCTACGGAGCAAGAAGGAGACATCCCTGAGGGTATCTTTTTCTGAGCCTCCTCTCCTTTGATTTTTCCATAATGGGACAGCCACCATGGTGATTCTTGGGCCCCACCCCAGTAGGTGGCCAGTGGAGCCCAATAATGTGTATTTCTAACCAGTTTCCAGGTAATGCTGCTGCTGCTGATCTGGGAGGCACACTTTGAGAATCACTTGTCTAAATGCATCAGGGAAATTCCATTTTCTTTGCCAGTGATTGGTTTAGACATCGATATGTGGAGTAATTATGGTGGATTCAATCAATAAATATTTATTTTACACATATTATGTGGCAGACACTGTTCTGTGTACTTGGGATGTTGATGGCTGCAGACTGCTCAGAGTAGTGGTTGCTGAAGGTTAGGGTGTCTGTGGCAACAATGAAGACAACAGTGAAGTTTGCCACATGGATTGCCTTTTCTTTTTACAAAAGACTTCTCTGTAGCATGCAATGCTGTTTGATAGCATTTTACCCACAGTAGAACTTCTTTCAAAATTAGAGTCATCCTTTCAAAACTTGCTGCCGTTTCATCAACTTGGTTTATGTAATATTCTAATTCTTTTGTTGTCATTTCAACAATGTTCATAGCATCTTCACCAGGAGTAGTTTCTATCTCAAGAAACCACTTTTTTTGCTCATCCGTAAGAAGCAACTTCTCATCCGTTCAAGTTTGTCATGAGATTGCAGCAATTCAGTCATATCTTTAGTCTCTGCTTCTAATTCTATTAATAGTTCTCTTGCTATTTCTGCCGTATCTGCCGTTACTTCTTCCACTGAAGTCTTGAACCCCTCAAAGTCATCCATAAGGGTTGGAATCAACTTCTTCTAAATGCCAGTTAATGTTGATATTTTGACCTTCTCCTGAAAATCATGAATGTTTTTAAGGGAATCTAGAATGGTGAATCCTTTCCAGAAGATTTTCAATTTACTTTGGCCAGATCTGTTAGAAGAATCACTATCTATGACAGCTATAGCCTTATAAAATGTATTTCTTAAATAATAAGATTTGCAAGGGTGCAGAGAAAAGGGAACACATATGCACAGTTGGTGGGAATATAAATTAGTACAGCCTCTATGAAAAACATTATTGAGATTTCTCAAACAACTAAAAGTAGAACTACCATTCAATCCACTACTGGGTATCTACCCAAAGGAAAAGAAATCATGATATCAAAAAGATACCTGTACTCGTATGTTTATCACAGCACAATTCACAATAGCAAAGATATGAAGTCAACTTAAGTGTCCATCAGTGGATGAGTGCATAAAGAATATGTGATATACATACACACAATGGAATATTATTCAGCCATAAAAAATGAAATCATGTCTTTCGCAGCAACATGGATGGAACTGGAGGCCATTATATTAAGTGAAACAACTCAGAAACAGAAAGACAAACACTGCATGCTCCCATTTATAAGTGGGAGCTAGATAATGTGTACACGTGGACATAGAGTGTGAAGTAATAGACATTAAAGACTCAGAAAAGTGATAGGGTGAGAAGGGGCTGAGGGATGAGAAATTACTTATTGGGTGCAAAGTACATTATTTGGGTGATGGATACTCTAAAAGCCCAGATTTCATCGCTATGCAATATATTCATGTAATGAAATTGCACTTGTACCCCTTAAATTTATATAAATAAATATATACTTGAAAGTCAAAATTACTCCTTGATCCACGGGCTGCAGAGTGGATGTTGTGTTAGCAGGCGTGAAATAACATTCATCTCCTTGTCCTTCTCCATCGGAGCTGTTGGGTGACTAGAAGTGTTGTCAATGAACAGTAATATTTCAAAAGAAGCTTTTTTTCCTAAGCAGTAAGTCTCAACAGTGGGCTTAAAATATTTATTAAACCATGCTGTAAACATACGTGCTGTCAGGCAGGCTTTGTTGTTTCATTTATAGAGCACAGGCAGAGTAGATTTAATGTTATTCTCAAGGATCCTAGAATTTTCTGAATGATAAATGAGCATTGGCTTCAACTTAAAGTCACCAGTGCCATCAGCCCCTAACAAGACAGTCAGTCTGTCCTTTGAAGATTTGAAGCCAGGCACTGACTTCTCTCTAGTTATGAAAGTCCTAGATGGCACCTTCCTCACATACAAAGCTGTTTCATCCACATGGAAATCTTGTTGCTCAGCATAGCCACTTTCATTCAATTCTCTTAGCTAGGTCACCTGGATAACTTCCTGCAGCTTCTCCATCAGCACCTGATGCTTCACCTTGTGCTTTTAAGTTATGGAAACAGTTGCTTTCCTTAAACTTCATTAACCAAACTCTGCTGGCTTCAAACTTTTCTTCTGTAGCTTCCTCACCTCTCTCAGCCTTCACAGAATTGAAGAGAGTTAGGGCCTTGCTCTGGATTGCTATGGCTTAAGGGATTGTTGTGGCTGGTTTGATCTTCTATCCAGACCACTAAAACTTTCTCCATATCAGCAATAAGGCTGGTTTGCATTCTTTTCATTCGTGTGTTCACTGGAGTAGCACTTTGAATTTCCATCAAGAACTTTTCCTTTCCGTTCACAACTTTGTTAACCATTTGGCTCAAGACCATGCCTTCCTCACTAAGCTTAACCAATTTTAGCTTTTAATTTAAGATGAGAGACATGCAAGTCTTCATTTTACTTGAACACTTAGAGGCCATTATAGAGTTATTAATTGGCCTAATTTCAATACTGATGCATTTCAGGTAATAGGAAGGCCCATGGGGAGGGAGAGAGATACAGAAAATGTTGGTAGAGCAGTTAGAACTCACACATTTATCAATTAAGTTTGTCATCTTAAATGCACGATTCATGGTGCCCCAAAACAATTACATTAGTAACATCAAAATTCACTGATCATAGATCACCATAGCAGATACAATGACGAAAAATTTTAAAATATTGTAAGAAGTATAAAAATCTGACACAGAGACACAAAGTGAGTACATGCTGTTGAAAACTTGGTACCAATAGACTTGCTGGATGCAGGGTTGCCACAAACATTCAATTTGTTAAAAATGCAGTGTCTGTGAAGTGCAATAAAATGAATATACCTGTATTATGATAATTACTTGGGGCCTGCTATGCCCAGCAAAAAAAGAAGGGGCTAGATTACAGTATCTAGCAAGTTTTCTTCCACCTCCAACATTCAATTTCAACCTCAACCCCAGGAACTCTCTTACAGCTCTAGTATAGCAATCACCAGCAATGAAGTCAGAAATATACTATTACAGGTCCACAGAAATAGCTTCACACAAACTCTAGCCTATATGTGGCTGAAAAGGGCCAGAGGCTGATGGATCACAGCTTTGAGAAATATAGTCACATTGTCAAGAAGATTTCAGGTCCAACTTAAAAACCAAGTCAGAAATAAGGAAAGACATTCCTGAGAATAGTGCAGACGCTAACAAAAATATGTACACATTGTGCTGAAATGCAGTAATGACTATTGATCCTGAGTTACATTTCAAGTTACAATTGCACATATAGATCTTAGTCAACACCACCACATTTTAAATAGATTGTATGAAGAATTCCCCAGCTGTGAACTCTCCTCTCTCACACACTACTATGTGTGTGTCTGTATGTGTGTATCCACTATTACTAGCCTTTTTTCTGAACCATAAGCAAGTTATAGTCCTGATGCCCTATCAACCTCACTAGACAACCCTCCAAGTTAGGAAATCATCATTGATACCATGCCACCTTCCAACCGATAAACATCATTCAAATTCCACCAACTGTTCCAGTGAGGTCTTCTTTATTCTGCCTCGTTCCAGGATTTCATCCAGGAATACACATTGCATTTAGTTGTCTTGCCTCTTGAGTTTTCTTCTAACTGGAAGATTTCCTGTATCTTTCTATCTTATTCTTAAGCATCACTGCTTAAAAGAATATAGAATTTAACTACTATTAGATGAACTTGAATCTGACCTGACATTTCCTCATTACTAGATTCAGGTCATGCTTCCTTGGCAGGAAAACCACAGAAATCATGCACTGTTCTCTATACTTTTCATCAGGGGCTCTTGATGATGATCCGGCCTGCCTGTGGGGAGGTTAACTTTAGATAACTGGCCATTTTTTTTTTTTTACTGGATTTCTCCACAAAGTCATTTTTTCCCTTTGTAACTGATATATTCAATTGTATAGGCAGATAGTCCAGCATTATGTCAACATCCTATTCCTCATCTAAACTCCACCCACCAGCCTTAACATGAGTATCAATGCTTCCAGACCTACTCAGTGGACAAAGCCAGAAATTATATGTATGTGTGCACGCCACACATTCACACACATGCACACTTATATCTCTAATAATTCTACATCTACATGTCTATATGTATAGATATATTGTAACCATGAGTTGATACCAATACTTCCAATTTCAATCTAACATCTCACAATTCTTTTTAACTTTATTTGCAAATACCTTCTCCAACAGTGGTAAATTTGGTTCTCTTCATCCTCCTCACCATATTGACTTACATGATCAGTTCACATATTTGCACAAGCCCAGCAAGTTCCTGACCCACTGCAGTGGTCTGCATGTTCAGACACTTGCGGGCACACTGTTGGCGGGGGGGCCTTCACACCTCTCACATCAACCTCTTGCCCTTCACCCCACATCTGGGGCCATCTGTGGGCATTCCACCTGCAAGCCACCATGTAGCACACCTCTCCCCAACTCATGGCCCTGTGGTGACACTGCTGCCAACTCCTCTGTGCCAAAAAGAGAAGGTCCACTTTATTCGAAAATGAATAATGACTGTATAAGAAGAGAGGTTGCCTTAGGTAAAAATGAATTGTAAGGGAAGGTAATTTTTGGCACCACTTAACCCTCCCCCTGCATCTTCTAATATGCTGCAACCCTCCTCCCCCTTCCTAGCACCAAGCATTCACTAACCTTGTGCTACTCACTAGCAGCCCAGACAGCCTCACTAAGGAGCTCTGGCCTGCCTGGCCCTTCTTCCTCATTACCAAATCCTGTCCTACCTTTTCCTCCCTGCAGTTTGACTGACCTCCTTTAAGTGTTAAAAGGAAAATTAAATCAATCTGTCATTGGTGGAATTTCAGACAGCATGGGGAAAATGAAATGATGACATTCAAAAAGATATTGTGGGAGATATTCGGGGGTAAGGCACTTCCCAATCACCTTTACATTACATCAAAAATAGGACTCTACTCTGATTATTTAAGGTAAATACACATAGATCAGAGTGGTTTTTTTTTTTACTATTTTCAGATTCCATAGTAAAAAGTAAAAGCAGATAGAGAAGAAATGCAAAATGTGTATATTATAAGAGTTTCTGATCTGAATCACTCTTTCAGGTAACTTTCTCTTTTTTTCTGGACTGTGAGTAAATCAGTGTTTGCAGCCACTAGTCCTGGACTAAATGGGAAAGAAAATACCATTAAACTGCCTAAATAAGTATTAAACAATAATAATTAAAATAATATATTTAAACTTCAGTAAATATTTTCCTCTAGTGCGGCTTTTTACATAGAACAAATATTATAAAGTAAAATTTCAATTTATCATCTTAATTACAACCATAGACTCAAACTGTTACAGTAATGAAAACAGCAAATAATTATACAGAGGTACCCGAAGACTGATCATTTTCTAAACACTGTGTATACATATTTATTTCGTTTAATCCTTACACTGACCCACTTAGCCACTGTACATGCTGCTACTTATTAATATGGTAACATTTTTAACAATAAAAACATACTTAAGATAAATAGATGGTTTCTTTTAAGTGACATTTTCAAATATTTCACATTTGCATAATATGCATTTTAATAATGTTACTGAAGTCATGTGTTTTAAGGAAACACAATTACTTTCTCATAATGGGAAATCAGTTATATATGTGGGATGTTAATTTATACAATCATTCCACCTATCCTGCAGAGGTTTTTAATTTTGCTGTTAAAAATGCCCAAGCAAAGATCTCCACGTTAGGAGAATTGTGTAAGTGAACATTTTTAGACAGCGGGAAAAGAGAGACAGAAAAAAAGCCCATATTTTAATTGCAAAATTATAATTCAAGGAGAAAAAATCAGACAAAAAATGTGCATTTTTCTCCATACCATCAAAAAAGAAAAAAAATTGCCTGTGAGAGGAAAATTATCTTTATTTCAATTTTGATAACATGTAAATAGTCTCTTAATATTCAGAAAAGGAAGCATGGGGAAGATCAAATCCCCCAAGGGGTTGACTGAAAGGGTATTCAGGGAAGAAATTAACTGCTTTTATGTCAATAGACAGGAAGAGTTGGGCTTTGGGGAAATTTCTCTACTGCTACCATCATTGCTTATTATGCAAAATGTGGTCCAGGGACCAGCAGTATCAGCATCACCAGGCACCTATTAGAAATGCAGATTCTTGGACCCTACTCCAGAGCTACTGAGTCAGAATTTGGATTTTAAGATCTTGTAGTGATTCCTATGAATATTAAAAGTTGAGGAACATTAATGGATACCATAATAGTGTGCTACCTTACATGCATCCAAATTATTCTTCATGTAGCTCCTAGATGCATTAACAAACAAATCTGGAATTGATGTAACCCCTGCTTAAAACTCTTCAATAGAGTTCAGTTGCACTTAGAATAAAACTCAAATTCGTGCTATGGTCTAAAAGGCCCTGTGAGATCTGGCAGCTGCCTCCCTTTGCCCCTCATCTGGAGCAACTGGCCCCTGAGTTCATTTTGTTCCATTCACACTGGACATCTTCAGATTTCTCCAGTATCTTAAGCTCTACATACTTTCAGAGCCTCACACATGTTTCTTCTTCAAGGAATGATCTTTCCCTTCACTTTTCATTTGACTAGCTCCTGCTCACACGCTAGGTCTCTGTTCAAACTTGACTACTTTCCTGAGACAATCTCTTTCTAAAGCCCCACAATATAATTCACCCCCTACTTCTTGGGATGTTCTCCATTTTTTGTTTTTATCCTTTATAGCAATTTAGCTCTTAGTTATCATTACGTGTGCACTCATATGTGCACTTACTTGTATAATGCCTGTCACCTTCAATAAGCTATAAGCCTCATGAGGGCAGAAATAATTTTGTTTCATTCAATATTGTATATTTATCACTTATAAAACTACCTGAACATTTGCATTTGGGGGGTTAACAAATGTTGATAAAGAAACAATGCTGAAGAAAGAGAAAAAAATGAATTATTCTATGGAGATTTTTTTAAATGTTATTTTATATAACTTAGCTTTTGATCATAACAATTTCAAATAGAAATAGATGGTGTGGAAATTATTACAATTAAGCCTTGTGACGGGTTGATTTTTTCACTCTATTCTTTTACGGTTGCTCAGCATAGCCATAGACTCACAAATATCATTTATCAACTCTGTAAAATCATACGGGCTCTGGTCTTCTTCATGTTAAATACCTGATCTGTCTTGGATCTTTTTGTTTCTATCCATATCACCAAAAATACAAAATGTTGCCTTCAGCCAAACTTACTGAAAGGTCACTGTTAAAATTTTCCTGAAAATAAGACCAAATCAAAAGTGGTAACAGTTAAGATATCTGGGCCTCCTTTGGTCTCTTGTACTGCCCCTTGTAGTATTCATCTACCACCTTTTAGAATTCAAATACAGAATGTTTTACAAGGGCAAATTTAGAATACGTTCTCTTCTTAGGACCATTTGCTTTCCAGCATCACATAGCTCTATGCAAGCAAATGGGAAGTGAAGTAGCTATAGTCAAGGAGAGATATATTGAGTCTTCTGATTAGCTATTGCTGCATAACAAATTACCTCCAAAACATAGTGGTTGAAATCAACAACTATTTTATTAAAGGGCACAATTTGTAAGTAAGAAATTTGGGAAAGGCTCAACTGAGCTATGCTTCTACTCCATTTGATTTCAACAGATATGATACCCAGCTGATGAATGGGCTGGTCTGGAGAGTCCAGAATGTCTTCATTCACACATCTGGCCCCTTTTCAGGGACAGCTGGAAGGCTACACTCAGCTGTTTTGTGACTGGTATCTCTATATTTGGCCTCTTCAACATTACAGTCTCAGGGGAGTTAGACTTCTTTCATACAATCTCAGGAGCCTCTAGAGACAGTGTTTAAATAAACAGCTATTGAAAGCTAACAGATTCTTAAGACTTAATCCTTAAAACTGGGATAACATCACTTCTACCATATTCTATTGGTCCATAGTCAAAGAACACCACCACATTCAAGGGGAGGGAACACACACCCGCCTCTCCGTAGGATGAGTGTCACGGAATGGTGGCCATCTTTCCATCACTGTACTGAGAAGGTAAATCTCTCTGCTCCAAAGAGTGATTGCTGAATTATTGCATATTGAGGACGGACACTCTTTGCAGTTGGTATATTGGTACCAGCCTACCCAGCCCTTTATAAGAGTTTCACCAATAATCTAGAGGAGAAGTGTTATTTTATATCAAAGACATACTCTAGTTAGACTTGTGTGCTATTTACTGGTGCTGGAGATATATATATCTGGAGAGAGAGCGAGAGATTAAGTGACTTTAGGAAATTCATTCCATTGTCCTGGTTCAGTTCTTCTCGATATTTTCCTTTTGTTGTTTTTATTAAGTGCTTATTTTATAATCTCTTTAAAAATGTCTTGGTTTGAGCACAGCCAACTGACATACACAGTCAAGATTCTATAAAGCATTGTGAGGAATATACTTCAGCCCCCCTGACAAATGGAACCATCCCTGCTACTTAATACAGATGGGCTCAAGTCCTCAAGACAGCATTCAAGGTTCCCCACAGTCTCACTGTTACACTGTCGGCCCTACTCCTTCAACTTGGGCCATCCTCTCTAGGGAGACCTATCTCTTCACTAACCCTCTAGTTCACCCAAGTGAACTAAAGTTTAATGTTTCCCACACTTTAGCCTGCATAAAAATAACAAATGGGTTTTGCTATAAAGGTTGACTCTGGGTTCACACTCCTTAGATTCTGATTCAGAAAGTGTTGTGTGGAGCTCCACATCTGTATTTTTTAACAAGTATTCTGGGTGATTTCAAAAACTCTGAAAATAATAGCCTCATCATTAAAAATTCAGGTCAAGCTCCACATTCTTCATAAGTATGGTAATAGCTACACTTTATTTATCTAAAATCCTTCCACATTTCTCTTCACCATAAAATTTAGCCTTTGTTATATGCTTGACTTTTTTTTCTCTAATTATTTCCTTCATTTACTACTCCTGTTCAGTGAGAGAATATGTTCTTTATAGGAAGAACACATTTTTTTTAGATTTACCACACAAAATTTCACCTTTGTATTTATAGAATGATCATAGGATTATTGTTATGTGCACTACAAATTTTCAGGTCACTTAGTCACACAAGCATTACTTATTTCTCTCTCTTAATTTTCGTTTGGTCATTCATTTACTGTGCCAAGCCAAAGCTTGATACTATATAAAGGAGGGTTATCACTAAGACAAATAAAAGAGTTTCTGTCTTCATAGAGCACCAGCCTAGTGGAAGAAATAACATACAAAGGTATCAAAAATTATAATTGATGGATCTAATTTCTAAAACAGAAATGTTATAGGAAGCCTCGGACTGGGACATCTTCACAGAGAATATTGGTGTTTGCAGAGACTCATGCTGGAATGGAAATTCACTAGATGGCCCAGCTGGCACCACACGGTCAGGGAGCAGCTCACACAACCACATTGGAAAGTAAGAGAGCACAGCATGTTGGAGTAGATGCAGGCCTTAGTTTGACCAAGACATTAGAAATAAACCAGAGAGAAGATGGAAAAGATAATGTCTTCTAATATGTTAGATGAAGCGTGTGGCTTATCCAAAAGGATAGTGATTCTTAACAGATGGGAAGAGCAACCACCACTGTCCAAACAATTATTTTTTTCTAATCACATATGCATTATCAGACACTCAAGTGTACATGATGTGCTCCCTTAGGGAGACATGGTGCCTGTTTGAGAATCGCAGCAATAGTGAATGACTGTGTCGTGGGGGAGTGTCTCACAGATTCCAAGTGTGTCACTGGCAGGGAGGCGAGTGAGTGTAAAAGGGCCACTGCTTTACCTCATCACAGGCTAATGACATTAGCTTTAGGAAAGCAACTTTGGACAAAGAACCAAAGAGGAGCTGGAGATAGAAAACATGTAATTGGCAGGGCGACAAATTAAAAATCTGTTTGCCAGAGATGAGGAGGGTCCCAATTATAGCAAGCGTAGCAGAAATAGGGAAAAAAGCTAATAATCCAGAGATATTCTGAAGATAGAATGCACGATGCTTGATTATTGGTATGCTGTGGGAGAGAAAGGAGTAAAAGATGATTCCAAAGCTGCTTCTTGCTTGGTGGGCAGTAGATCTGCACCCGAGGGCAAACCTGACAAGGCTTGCTAAACTTTAACCTGCCTCGCTTACATTTAACTAGTCTTAAAAATTACAACCCATATAAATGTCACATAGCTAAGCAATATATCATAAGACTTCCTTCAACTTCCTTATAGGTAACCTCTCTGACTTATTGGCCACAATGAGAACAATTGCCTAAGTTGTTTTTCCAGAACTTAAAGTCAGCTTCTTGTCCAGTTCAAGCTGGTTGAGACCACTAAACCCTAAACTGGATCTGCATGAGTGTCCAATGGGTGACCTTTTGACATCAGAGGGCCAAAAACTCCACCCTTGTGTCATGCTAACACTGCTATTTTCTGAATGTGCATCCTATAAAGAGACATAAAATTTGACTATGATTGCACAGATCACCAATTACTTCATTTCTTCTTAGCTCCAATCACTTTCCCTCATGCCTCAGACCACCCTACTTCTCTGTCCCATAAATATCCCTAACCCCCATTTTTGGGGAGGTGGATTTGAGACCTATTCTCCTATTTCCTCACTTGACTGTCATGTAAATAAATCCTTTCTGTGCTCCAAGCCTCAGTGTTTGACTTACTACACAGCAAGCAAAGCAGACCTGGTTCAGTAACAGATTCTGGCATCCTTAACATGAAAAAGAAAAGAAGTATCATTTTAGGTAAATGGTCATAAGTTCAATTCAGTCTGTATTGACTTTGAGGTATTATGAGATATAAAACACAGGTTGTCCAATGAGTAGGAAATTTATATATATGCACACACATATACACATATACATATGTATATGTATACACATATATATGTATATGTGTATATTTATGTATGTACAGTTCACCCTTTAACAGCATGGGTTGAAAACGAGCAGATCTACTTATACACAGATTTTCTTCCACCTCTGCCACCCCTGAGACAGCAAGACCAACCCCTCCTTCCTCTTCCTCAGTAATAAATTTAGTAAATATATTTTCTCTTCCTTATTATTTTCTTAATAAGATTTCCTTTTCTCTAGCTTACTTTATTGTAGGAATACAATATATAATACATATAACAGGCAAAATACGTGTTAATCAACTGCTATTGGTAAGGCTCTTGGTCAGCATAGGCTATAAAGTTTTGGGGAAGTCAAAAGTTATACATGGATTTTTGACTGTTTAAGGGATCAGCAGCCCAATTCCCATGCTGTTTGAGGGTGAACTGTATATGTGTATATATGTGTGTGTAAAGATATGTATATATACACATATAAACATATATACCCACACTTATATACATATACATATGCATGTGTATGTATATGCAAGTGTACATATATGCAACTGATTTTATTAAAATAATGTAGGGCCATAAGGCAAGAACTGTGGTAGGAGTCTGATTTCTACAGAGATGTAGACATAGCTTAAAGTTAACCAGCCATTGTTTCATAGCTTGCCTTTCTGTAATTGCTTACTGCTTAGGAGTCATGGATCCCTGGTGATCATAAGATTTGTAACTTCCCTAATCACTTTGACATACAACATCACTATTGTAAACCTAAGAATGGACTTTGAGATATTTTCCAGACTCTGCATTTTGGTGGACCAGCTGACACCAACTAGATCAGTGGCCATGCCTAGGAACTGACTCAACACAAGAAGACAATTTCTGCTTCCCAACCTAATGAGTTCATCCCCAACCAATCAGCAGACTCAATTCTCTAGCCCTTTGTCTGCCAAACTGTCTTTAAAAACCCTGCCCCAAAATTCTTGGGAAGATGGATTTGAGAAATTTCTCCCACCTCCTCACTCAGCCTCCCCATAATTAAACTCTTTCTCCACTGCAACCTCTGCTGTCTTAGTGTGTTGGCTTCTTTCTGTGCAGCGGGTAACCGAAGCTGGTTGGGTGGTAACATATGTGTGTGTGTATGTGTGTGTGAGTGTGTATAAAATCTTAGGGAAAAAAGAAGCCAATGAAACTTTAGTGAATAGAATTGATTGCTTCATTCACTCATCAAATATTTATTGCACACCCATTACTATGGTAAAGCTACTCTAGTAGGCTCTAGGAATACAAAAATAAAATAAATAATCAAAAATCTCTGCTTTGTGGAGCCTGCATTATAATGGGATGAAAAATATGGAATAGACATAGAAAGATACAGATACACATAGGTGTAGATACAGGTATACTCATATCTAAAAATATTAAAGGACTCCTCATTTGGGCCAAGTGACTCATCACTGTGACAGTCAGATGAAGCCTGTTACATTTCTGCAAATTGTTTCACATGGTCTCAGGTTAGCTGTTGTTAAGTTGAGAGACAGAAGCCTAAAGCAGAAAAAGCAAATAATAACACAGATTTCAGAACTATGTTTACAAAAACAAAGTATGTGCAGGTTTGGGCACATTGAATTAACTGAATGCAAATAGAGCAAGAGCTTACCACATTTTGATGAAATTATATAGAAAGTACCAAAAAATTCTTTGGTGTTGATCCTTAAAACCATCCCTTGAGCCTTCAGACATGCATGGACAGGAAACAGGCTATGAAAACTGTGGGGCTCCCAGGGATGAGAGAGAATAAACTGGCAAGAACTTTCCAGAGGCCTGTAAACTGTTTACACACAATCATCCGTGTCTCCCCACCCTGTCCCCTTCTACTGGTGAAGACGTTTATGGCTCCTTTAAAACATGTTGAAGATTTTGAAGCTCATGATGGATGGAACCTGTGTCCCTGAATTACATCATGGAGAAAAGTAATCTAAAAATCAGTCACATCCATTTTGAACTTTGTGAGCAAAAAATAACACTTTCCTGTGTACTAGGTTTGGGAGTTTATGTGATACAGCTGCTATTATTTTCCTAATTTAGACCAGAGTAATCATCTTAATCCCAGAGCTTGACCAGAGATATTTGACATTTACAGTACATGTCAGTGTACTGTAAGAAATACTTGCTGGGAGTTTCAAAGAAAGAAGTTTTTTGTTTGTTTGTTTCCTTTTTCCAGGAGCTACAGCAAGAAAGTCTGCCTCTTCCTCTTGGCAAAGTTGTTTATGTTGAGATATCTAGAACTCCTACATATTGTTTTCTACCATAAGGGAATCCAGACTGAGGAAAAGTTGCCAGAGGTAGAAAGAAAAAAACCAAATGGAATTTTTAACTAGCTAAGAAGAAAGAAAACACAAACAAAAATTTTAACTAGCTAAGAGAAAACATTACCTGTATCCTCACAGTTAGTTTACTTAGATTTATGCCATTTACAAATAAAAGCATTCTAGCTCTTATAACTTTGAACTAATTATCATCTCTAGAAATGTGTTTAAAGAAAACACATTTTTAAAAGTTAAATTCTTTATGGCTGTAGTTGTTCACTAAAAATTTGTTTACATGTTTAAAAAGTAGAAACAATCAAAATGTTTATCAATACAGTAAATGTTAATGTAAACATGACACATAATTTGATGTAGGACTAAGCAAAATAAAATAAAAATAATGGAAAATGTATAGCAATATATATCAGAATATATTCATTTGTAACAAACTATCCCAACTTATGTTAGGTAGGATAAACTAGTAAGTTGGGAAAGGTTACAGATGTGCTGAAATATTTATATTCAGTTGTACAAATATAATTTCTTTATGTTTCATGATATGCAAAAGTTAGAACTTATTTATATTATACCATTAATAAAAAATAATTTCCAAAATTCATGTATACATTATGATTGTATTTATATAAAACATAAGTATGTCAAGGGATAAACAGTATAAGTAGATATATAAAAACAAAAACATCAACATGTTACAGCAGTTGTGTTTGTATTGATTTTATTCTTAGTTCTCAAACATTTTTTAGTGTAGGTATATTATATTAATAGTGGAAAAAAATGAAAATAAAATATTGTTTGAAGTCCTGGAAAAAGAATTAAATGAAAATAATGGTCAAAGAGCTTTCTCTCATTGAAATTTAATTTGCTTGGTACTGAATTTAATAACACATGATGTAGTTTGAATTCTCTTAAAGTGTTTAGCTTTTGAAATTCCTATCCCATGTGTTATCAGTATGAAAATTCTCCAAATCACAGAAAGCAGTTTACCATAGTGGTTAAGATCAAGGATTCTTGGCCCTTTATAGGCTTCCAATTCATTCAGAAATTACTATCTATATGACCTTGGACAAATTGCTTAAACTGGCTGTTCCTTAGTTTTCTATGCTGTAAAAGGGATTTGATAATTACATTACTTACCTCATGAATTGTTGAGAGAGTTAGATGACTTAATATGTTTGAAGTACTTGGTTAAGGGCCTGGTATGTAGTACTAAACAAGAGCTATAAAAGTATTACCTATTGTTATTATTATTATTACTATTATTCTAATGCTGAAACAGACATAAAAGTTCCTACGAAGCAAATGCTACACTAATTCAATGAGAAAAAAATACAAATGACATACAGTATATTGGTACTGGTAGAGGATTTTTGGAATTATTAGAGGCATACTCAACTCTATTTCTTCCTCATAAAAGTTATCATCCACAACTAGACCTGTTGTTCAGCAGCTCAGATTTGAAAATAGCCCTTTTGACAGCAAGGTCAAGAGAATGTCTCCTATTGTGAAACAGGGAACTGCTTCATGCATCCAGTAGGTATAGAGTTATTCACAAAATATATACAAAAGTCTACATTCTGTAATTTCCTCTGGTGAAACTAAATCTTCATGGAAAATGCAAAATAAAATAAAAGTGCATAGGAGTAAAAGTTATTGATAAGTCAGAGTAAAGGTATAGCACCTATACCTACTTCCCGTCCAGCCAGGAACAATTTGTTCTGCTGGGCTAATGTTCAGTTCAGTAAGAAAGAGTCTACTCTGCAAGGGGATGCCACCTGCAAAGCAGTTGAAGGATGCCTCAGGAGAGGGATCGGATCTGCCTGCTAGCTTCGGCTGGGTGCTAGCTTTGCTCTCTCCTGTGTACTGGCTTCTCTCTGCTGCTCAGCAATGATGGCCTTTGTAGCTTCATGACACTCATATCCAGGGAATGGAGAGTTGTAACTTCTCTGCCTGCCCTACAGTCAACAAACATACACACTCACACTCATATCAAGCAACAAAAACTGTCCTCCTCTTCTTTATGAGAACATACTTTATGATGTATAATGATTCCATTATGGGATGGAAGTGAAGAACATTTATTGGAAAAGTTTCTGCATGGCAAAAGATAAATGGCCCCAAATAGCTTTAAAGATTATGGCTGTGAAACCCATAGATATTACTTAGGAATGAAGGGCAGAGAAGAGGATGGAAAGAGAAAATTGTATAGAACTTTACGTTTTCCAATGCTCTTCCACATTCGTTATTTTATTTGAGCTGATTCACACAACAGTTTTATCAGGTTAAATAAGCAAAGCTAAATTTTAGCTGCCCTCACCAAGTCTCTGGGCCCCCATGTCATCATAGGCAACCCACTCAACAGTCCTCAGATCCTTATCTGCAAAAGTTTTAATGCCTGTCAATAGACAACTAATAGAGTACAACTGTGAAGATGAAAGAAATATGAAATTGTATATGTTGTAAAAACTTACAAATGCCAGAGGTAAACTGGTTACCATAATCCCTAAATATAAATATAGTTGACTATTTATTTCTTTTTAATTGCAAACTATTGACTGAGAAGATTTAGTATATAACTAAGGTGCTTTGGAGATATTAGCTGAGTGCAAAATGTCAATTGCTTTTAAGGGAAATGATTTCTTTTATTTTCTGTACCTATTATTTAAATGTTAGAGAAATTGAAATAGAATTACATGTTAGTTATAAGTATTTTCTTTGAAAATAAAGAGGTCACTTTTTATCTTTAATCTGAAGATTAAAGTTATTTATTCAATTTTTGAATTTGGAATTATTCTTGGAATATAAACATGAATTATTACAGCTATTAACCAAATTAGTGTCATTTTCCTACCCAAAAGACATGAAAAATTATTTTTTAAAAAAGGCAAAGTTATAAATGAAGAAACAAAAAATAATATCCTTATATTACTTGGGTGACATTGTGAATGTGCTTTCTCATCAATTATTATTTATTGTGTTATATGTATTATATGTATATTATATGTATATTATATGTATATATTGTATTATATAATGACAGACCCACATTTATTATATGATAATAAGACTGCCTACTCTGTTACTCCCCTGTAAAGCCTCTTATGCAACAAATAAAGATATCTCAAGTCCTATGAGCCATTTTTAAAGAGGACTTGACCCTTATAACTGGAATCTCCTAAGAAATTAACCCAGAGAAAAATCTTAAAATAATGGTTTGTCAGTTTTTAAGAGCAGAGCACAATGATAATTATATCTACTTCAGGAAGGTCTTATTTTACCACAGTGCTGCTATATCCTGCATGCTATTAGTTTAGGGAGCTTAGGTAGGGTGAATAGTTCAATGAGCAGATTAAACTGCTCTTTGCAATATGTGTACTGAGGCTGAATAATTATAGTAATTCACAGCTGGGGAGAAGAGAGACTTGAATGTTTGTTCAGATGTCCTAAATTTTTGTGTTTAGTCCAGAATATGATAAAAATTTAAAAGGATATATTTAGCAACGAGCTACATGTGGTGTTATGCATCATTGTCCTCCAACGATATCTAACTTGGAGTTTACTATAGAAGAAGCCACTCCAAACGTGACTGAAACGCATCATCTAAGAACTTTTGGCTGAAAATATCTGCACTCAATCTAAAGACAAATTCAGATCAAAACAACTGCATCAACATAAACATGGGCAGTAATTATGTACACGTTATTGATTTGTTATTTTAAATGTGGTTACATATTTATGATAATGACCTTAATTCCACTCTTTCAATCATTTTATCTTATATTCATTTTTCTTTAGCCTCCTTTCTCATCTCCTCTACCCTAAAATCTAATTAGTAGGGGTTTAACAGTCATGGTAATAGCAAAAACTAGGCAATTCTGTTTTTCTGTCATAATTTCCATTCAAGGACTTTCTATGCATCAAGATACAGACCCAGAAACATAACCCTCAAGTCATACATACATCATCTTTGAAAATAGTTTTTTGGTTTTTTTTTAAGTTTGAAAATTTGTTTATTTTTATTTTTTATTTCAGAATATTATAGGAGTACAAACACTTTGGTTACATATATTGCCTATGCACTGCCCAAGTCAGAGCTACAATCGTGAACATCCCCCAGACAGTGTGGCCTGTACCCATTAGGTGTGAGTTTTCCCGTCCCCTCTACCCCCTTTCCCACCTGCCTGACCCCTGATGAATATTATTTCCATGTATGCACATAAGTATTGAACATAGTTTTAAAATAAAATAGAAAGCAAATCAGTAGTACTCACTTACACTTTGTTTTTTAAGTCTATTTTTCTAGTCCCAGAAAATTTAGAGGTATTTTTAAGTTCTCTGGACTCAAGATCTCAGGAAACATTACAAACAGTTTTACCTGCATTTCTGGTGCACAATTAAAATGTGAATAACAGCAAGGGTGTGAAGGTTTTTGAAAACCATACATTCATATTAAAGTTTATAATGGAAATTTCATAAGGCAGACATAATAATTTGATTTTTGAAGATACAGTTTAAAACATGTAAGAATAAAAAGTATGTATATTCACAGAACTATTCTGAATTGTAGGTGGATTGCAGCTTATCATTTTTGAGAAGCACTTCAAGAATTTCCAAATAAGCTGAATGCTCCATGCCAAGAAACTGTCAGAGAACCTGCCATGTGAAGCCTGATGCTTAATTCAACTTGAGCAGTAAAGGGAGGGTAGAAAGATGGGAGGGACACTCCACTTGTATATTCAATAGGAAGTCTTCCATCCTCACCTAAAACTTTAAAATCTTTATAGCTTGCTTGCATTAAACACACACTAGAGAGCTTTAGAAATAAAACCTCAGCAAGCAAAGGACTCACAGCATTTATTTAAGGGGGAATACTGGCGACAAAGGGAAAAAGAAAGTTCTTTGTGAATAATGGAGTATATTTGTTTTTAAAAGATAGTGAAACATTTAAGGTAATATACATAGCTTGCTACCACTTCAGTAAAATTATATCATAAAAAAGAAGAAATAAAGGTTTCACAAGCAATTAAGACTTAATTAAGAATTAGTGCTGATTCAGATACAATGCATAAATTCTTACTTTGAAATTTTAAAAGAAGTTATTTTACATATTTTAAAAGAATACATAGAGGGTATCTGCAAGATGGTGAAACAGGAGGTCCCTGGCTTCACTATCCCCACAGACAGGAACACCTTGTTGAAAACCCCAAAGCTTCAGATTTAACCCTGAGTCACCTGTGTGGTCCACAGAACTGAATAAAAACCTCATTAAAAGGGTAAGAAAAATGGTCTCATTTTGATGGTATTTCCCCTCCCTCTCCCCTAAGTCAGCACAGCACCACACAGGGAAAATTCCCCAGGGCCCAGTTTCTACAGTGGGAAAAGAAAACTAGAGGCAGACATCCAGCTTCCCTAGCATTATGAGATGCTTTCCAGGACGCCCAGTATGGTCTCAGCTCACAGAGAATGCAGGAAGAAATAGCACAGCTATACAACCTGGGGTGAGGTAGAAACAAAGCAGAGCACACAGATCTTAGTGGTAGCTCTGTGTACCTGCCAGCAGTGGTTCCTGAACAAAGGTATCAGGTAACAGCACAGTCCATCCACAAAGCCAAACTAGTGTCTCCCAGAGTGGTGGGAAGTTGTAGCTGGCTTGAATCCCTAGACAGTCACCCTTCAGGAACCCAGTCAGACCCCACCCAGGGAGAGACATTACCACTGCAGCAAATTTCAACAAAGAGCAGGGGCTAGTTCTGCCACACCTGGTAGTTTAACAGCACTCAGATCATCCTCAAAGCCAATCCCAAGGCCCAGCCTAAGCAAGGAGGCAAACTTTAGCCATGCATTTCTATTGCACTTAGCAGCTGGTTCCATCCATCCAGATCAGCAATTCCATCTAACCTCAGAGCCCCTCCTACAACCCTGTCCAACTGCTGAACTCAAATAATGGTATCATCTGGCTAGGGAATATACCTTTGTGGCCCAGCCAGATCAGACAGGAATGTAGTGTCTATACAGTAGACCAGCCTGATAGCAAAGTTCAGCCAGTGGTCTTGCTGGGGAGCAGAGTCCAGTCAGCTGCCCCAGCTAAACTCAGAGAAAAGGAAGCAGCCTATATATCGAGAAAACCAGGAAGCAAGCTCTGTCTGCCCAGGTTCATTACAAGCTGGCCCATACAGAATCACAGGCTAGTCTAAATTGTGAAGGTCTATTCTGGCTGAAGAACACCTGTACAAGCCAAAATAAGTGGAACTTTCCTCAAATGCACAGAATATAACACAAGAACACAAGGATTAGATTTTATTCTAGAATTCTTATGGTTTCACGCCTTACATTTAACTATTTTATACATCTTGAATTAATTTTTGTGAGTGGTGAGAGATAGGGATTCTGTTTCATTCTTCTGCATGTGGCTATTCGATTTTCCCAGCACCATTTATTGAATAGGGTTTCTTTTTTTCAATGTGCATTGTTGTCTGCTTTGTCAAAGATCAGTTGTCTGTAGGTAGGTGGTTTTATATCTGGGTTATCTATTCTGTTCCATTCGTCAGTGTCTCTTTTTTTGTACCAATACTATGCTGTGTTTGTTACTATAGCCTTATAGTTTAGGTTGAAGTCTGGCAATGTGATGCCTCCAGCTTTTTTTTTTTTTTCCTTCTTAAGATTGCTTTGACTATTCAGCCTCTTTTCTAGTTCCAAACAAAGCATAGAATTATTTTTTTCCAGATCTGTGAAATATGCCGTTGGTATTTTGATGGGGATTGCACTGAATCTGTAAATCACTTTGGGTAGTATGGACATTTTAACAACATTGATTCTACTGATCCATAAGCAGGATATGTTTCTCAATTTGTTTGTGTCATCTGCAATTTCTTACCTCAGTGTTTCATAGTTCTCCTTGTAGAGATCTTTCAGCTCCTTGGTTAAGTATATTCCTAAGTATTTTATTATCCTTGTAGCTATTTTGAATGGTATTGAGTCTTTGATTTGACTCTCAGCTTGACTGTTATTGGTATACAGAAATTCTACTGATTTGTGTACATTGATTTTATATCCCAAAGCTTTACTGAATCTATTTATCAATTGTAGGAGTCTCTTGGTGGAGTCTTTGGGGTTTTCTGGATACAAGATCATATCATCAGTGAAAAGTGATAGTTTGATCTCCTCTTTCCTGATCTAGATAAGCTTTATTTTTTTCTCTTCCCTGATGGCTCTGGCTAGGACTTCCAGCACCATGGTGAATAAAAGTAGTGACAGTGGGCATCCTTGTCTTGTTCCAGTTATTAGTGGGAATGCTTTCAACTTTTTCCCATTCAGTATGATGTTGACTGTGCAAATAGATAACCTACAGAATGGCAGAAAATATTCACAATCTACACATCCAATAAAGAGCTAAGAACCAGAATATACAAAGAACTCAACAAATCAGCAAGAAAAAAACAAACAACCCCATTAAAAAATGGGCAAAAAACATGAACAGAAGCTTTTCAAAAGAAGATAGACAAATGGCCAACAAATGTATGAAAAAATGTTCAACATCACTAACCATCAGGGAAATGCAAATTAAAACCACAATGAGATATCACCTTACTCCTGTTAGAATGGATTTTATTTAAAAGTCCAAAAACAATAGATGCTGGTGCAGATGCAGAGAGATAAGAAGGCTTATACACTGTTGGTGGGACTGCAAATTAGTACAACCTCTATGGAAAACCATATGGAGATTCCTAGGAAGCAAAAGTAGACTTATGATTTGATCCAGCAATCCCACTACTGGGTATCTACCCAAAAGAAAAGAAGTCATTTTATCGAAAAGACACCTGCACTAGAATGTTTATTGCAGCACAATTCACAATCACAAAGATGTGGAATCAACCCAAGTGCCCATCAATTCATGAGTAGATTAATAAAATGTGGTATATGTATACCATGGAGTACTAGTCAGCCACAATAAAAGATAAATTAATGCCTTTTGCAGTAATATGGAAGGAACTGGAGATCATTCTCCTAAGCAAAACATCTCAAGAATGGAAAAACAAACATCACATATACTCTCTAATGAATTAGAACTAACTGATAGGCACACAAGTGTACAGAGGGAAATAAAAGACATTGGAAATGAAGTAGGGCAAGGTGGGAGGAGAAGAGGAACAGAAACCCACCTAACAGGTACAATGAACACTATTCAGGGGATGGGCACATTCATAGCCTGGACTCAAGCCATGTATCAAAAACATTTGTACCCCCTTTAATATTTTGAAATAAAAGAAAAAAAAGAATAAAAAATAAAGACTAAAACAAAAAATAAATTAAATTTAAAAAGAACACAAGGATTACAAAGATTCAGGAAATCATGACAAAACCAAAAGAAATATGAAATGACAGACAAAGAATTCAGACTAATCCTCTTAATGAGGTTCCATGAAATACAAGAATATATGGATAAAAAATTAAAGAAATTGGGAAAAGAATACATGAAACAAGTGAGAAGTTTGACAAAGAAATATTAATAGAAATAATTTATAAGATGACATATAAATCCTGGAGATACAGAATAAAAGGACTGAACAAAAAAATGCAATAGAAAGCTTAGACAGTGGGCTTGATCAAACTGAAAAAAGAATCAGTGAGCTAAAAGAAAGAACATTTAAAATTATCAAATCAGAGGAGACAAAAGAAAAAAAGAATGATAAAGAATGAAGAAAGCCTAGAAGACTTATAGGACACCATCAAGAAACCTAAACTTTGTATAAAAGAAATTTTAAAAGAAGAAAGAGAAAAAATCCAGAAAGCCCATTAAAAAAAATAGCTGAAAACTTTTGTAATCTGGTCAAAGATACCAACACCTAGGTACAGGAAGTATAGAAGTCTCCAATCAAATTCACCCAAAAGAGTACTTCACAACAAGACATAATAATCAAACTATTTATTAATAAAATTATAGACCAAAAAAACCTTCTAAGAGCAGTAAGAAATAAGAAACACACCATATACACAGGAGTCCCAATGTGACTATCAGTGAAATCCTGCAGGCCAAAAGAAAATGAGATAATAGGTTCAAAGTGTTGAAAATAAAGAACCTACCAACTATGAATACTTTACTCAGCAAAACTGAACTTCAGAAATGGGGGAAAAATAAAAACTTCCCCGGACAAAGAAAAGCTAAGGGGGTTCATCATCATTGGGCCTGCCTTACAGGAATTGCTAAAGGAAGCTCTCTAAGCTGAAGCAAAAGGCTACTAATCAATAAAATAAAACTTATGAAAGCACAAAACCAAATTATTTAAGTAATTCAGAGCCAAATTCAGAGTACTCTAGGACTGTAATAGTGGTGGATAAAGTAATTTTATCCCTAGTACAAGAGTTAAAAGACAAAACTATTAATAATAACTATAGCTAAAATACATTGTCTAGGAATACATATTATGAAATAATGTAAATTCTGACATCAAACACATAAAATGAGGGGGTGCAAAAGTGTAGAATTGTTATATGCAATCAAAGTTAAGTTGTTATCAATTTGAAATACACTATTCTAAGATGTTTCATGTAAGCATCATGGTTAACACAAAGTAAAAATCTATAGTACATACATAAAATAAAAATAGATTCAAAGCCTACCACTACAGAAAACCATCAAACCACAAAAAAGGCAGCAAGTAAGAAAGAAACAAAGTATCTACAAAACAAGCAGGAAACAATTAACAAAATGGCAGTAGTAAGTCCTTACCTATGAATAATTACTTTAAATGTAAAAGGATTAAATTATCCAATAAAAAGACAAAAAGTGACTGAATGAATAAAAAAAACAAGAACCAATTTTATGTTAATTACAAGAGACTCACCTCACTTTTAAGGACAAACTTAGACTGACAGGGAGGAGACGGAAAAAGATATGTCGTGGAAATGGAAATCCAAAGGAGAGCAGGGTTAGCCACTTACATCAGAAAGAAACAGACTTTAAATCAAAAACTGTAAAGAGAGACAGAGAAGAACCTTATATAATGGTAAAGGGGTAAGTTCATCAAGAGAACATACCAATTGCAAATATATATGCACCAAACATTGGAGCACCTAAATATATACAGCAAATACTAAGGATGTGAAGAGAGAGAGAGATTGCAATACAATAGTAGAGACCTTCAATACCTCACTTTCAACAAAGAACAGATAATCCAGGCAAAATATTAATAAGGAAAATGAACTCAAAGCACACTTTAGACCAAATGAACTTAGCTGACATGGACAGAACATGCCATCCAACAGCAGCAGAATACACATTCTTCTAAAGCACACATACAACGTTCTCCAGAATAGATCATATGTTAGGTCACAAGACAAGTCTTAGCAAATTTATCTGGACTAAAATCATATCAAGTCTTTTTGACTGCAATGGTATGACACTGCATATCAATTACAGGAGGAATTTAGAAAAATTTACAAATATTTGGAAATTAAACAACAGAAAAACCAATGGATCAATGAAGAAATAAAATGAGAAATTTTAAAATGTCTTACAAGGAATGAAAATGGAAACACAAAATATCAAAACTTATGGGATATAAGAAAAACAGTTCTAAGAGGAAAGTTTATAGCAATAAATGCCTACATCAAAAAAGAAGAAAGATCTCAAGTAAACAAATTAACATTACACCTCGAGGAAATAGAAAAAGGAGAACAAACTAAGTCAATAGCACAAGGAAAGAAATAATAAAGATCAGAGCAGAAATAAATGAGAGACAAGAAAAACAATACCAAAAACCTGATGAAACTAAGAGTTTTTTTTCCAAAAGATAAAAAATGTTGGCAAACACTTAGCTAGACTAAGAAAAAAAGGAAGCTGACTCCAATAAATAAAATCGGAATGAAAGGGAGACATTACAACTAATGCCACAGAAATACAAAAGATCATACAAGACTATTATGAACAATTATATGCCAACAAATTGAATAACCTAGGACAAACGGATAAATTTCTAGACACTTTTACAAACTACCAAGATTGAATCATAAACAAATAGAACATATGAACAGAACAACAGCTAGTAAGAAGGTTGAATCAATAATAAAAAGTCTCCCATCAAAAAAAAGAAAGCCAAGGACCTGATGTCTTCACTGCTGAGTTCTGCTAAATATTTAAAGAACAATGAATACCAAACTTTCAGAGAAGGGGCCAAGATGGTGGACTAGAAGTAAGTAGCCTGCACAAGCTTCTCTCATGGAGAGGATCAAAAGTGGCAAGTGAATATTCACCTTCAGATCGATCATCTAAGAGAAAATTGGAAATCAACAGAGAGGTGACAGGAGGCTCCAAAAGTGAAGGAAAGGGAAATGAGGTAACCAGATCAGCAGGATTGGAGGTACACAGGGAAGGTGCCAACACGTGGGAAAAGGACAGAGGAGGAAATCCTGGGGCTCCAGACTTGCCCCACAGATGTTGCAATCCAAGCTGCAGGAAGGACTCTCCACCACAGCAGGCCACTGGACTGACATAGGGAGGTGACTGGAGACTGTGCAGCAAAATTGCTCAGGAGAGAAGGCACAACAGAGTACTGCTGGCTTACAAACCCTAGGCATTGTGACTGGCACCATTTCGAGAATCCAGTCCCAGAGCACTGCATCTATCTGGGGGTCATATCCATTGCTGCTGCCTCCCCATTATCTCCGCCAAGCCAGGGAGGAAATGGGGAGGCTGCATGCTCCCACTGTTGCTGGTGGACATGGACAAGGTGAACATTTGGGCTGCCATGTGCTGATCCCCACTGCCAGTGATAGACTTGGTCAGGGCAGCACACAAGTTGCCACAGGTTGACAAAAGCTGCTGCTGCCAGACCTGGGTGAGGTGATCACTCATGCTGCAGCATGCTACCTGCCTGTGACAACCACGGGGGAATGGTGAGACACAGGAGAGCAGCAGCATTAAAGTCTCACAGTGTACCTGCTGGTCAATCTTCCAGAATAGGACTCAGGCACACCATCTAGGCAGGGATTTCTCTCTCTCTTTGCTGAGCAACAGAGTTCCCAACAGAAGAGAACAGGTGTGCCACAAACCTATGGTTTCCAATGAGAAAGAACCAGCATAAGAACTCTGACAACATGAAAAAACAGGCTGTCTCAATACCCCCAAAGGATCACAATAGTTCTACAGCAACAGATTCCCACCAAAAGGAAATGGTTGAAATGTCAGACATGAAATTCAGAATATGAATGGCAAGTAAGATCAATGGAGTTGATGAGGAAGTTGAAAATCAACACAAAGGCACTACAAAAATAATTCAGGACATGAATGAAAAATTCACTAAAGAGATAGATAACATGAAAATATATAACAGAACTTATAGAAAAGAGTCATTTAGGGAATTTCAAAATACAGTAGAAAGTTTTAACAAGAAAAAACACAAGAATTTTACAGCTTGAAGACAAAGCTTTCAAATTGACCTAGCCAGTCAAAAATGTAGAAAAAAGAATTAAGAGGAAGGAACAACCTCTCTCAGAAATATGTGACTATGTAAAGTGAAAGAATATAAGAATCATAGGTATCCCTGATGGAGAAGAAAAAGCAAAAAGCATGGAAAACATATTTGAGGGAATAATTGGGAGAAAATTCCCTGGTATCACTAGAGATTTAGATATCCAGATACAAGAAGGTCATTGAGCACCTGAAAGAGTCATGGCAAACAGGACATTACCAAGGCACATAGTCATTAGCCTGGATAATGTGAAATTGAAGGAGAAAATCCTACAAGCTGCAAAATGAAAGCAACAAGTAACTTACAAAGGAAAACACATCAGACTAACAGCAGATTTCTCATTCACCTTACATGCCAGAAGGGAATGGGGTCCCATGTTTAGTCTTCTTAAACAGAATAACTGTCAGCCAAGAATTTTGTATCCTGCAAAACTAAATTTCATGTATGAAGGAGAAATAAAGTCTTTCCCAGAAAAGCAAACACTATGGAAATTCGTCACCACTAGACCTGCTCTACAGGAAATGCTTACAAGTGCTCAATGCATGAAACAGAACAACTGATACCAACCAGTGTAAAAACCCCCCAAGGGTAAAGCTCACACTCTTATAAAAAGTAACACAAGGGAGAAAACAAAGAAACATGGTAAAAATCAACATGACAAATAGAACAGTATCTCATTTATCAATACTAACATGGAATGTAAACAGTCTTAATGATCCACTTAAAAGGTATAGGTTGCTGAATGGATAAAAAAAACCACAACCCAAATATTTGCTGTCTACAAGAAATCCATTTAACATAAAAATATTATCATAGATTCAAGGAAAAGGGATGGACAAAAATATTCCATGCAAACAGAAATCAAAAGCAAGCAAGAGTAGCTATTCTCATTTCAGATAAAATAGACTTTCAATCAAGAATGGCATAAAAAAAGAAAAAGACTGTCATTTTATAATGATAAAGGGAACAATTCAACGGGAAGATATAACAATCCTAAATATATATGCATCTAACACAGGAGCTCCCAGATTCATAAAACAAATTGTACTAGATCTAAGCAGCAAAATAAACAGCAACATCATAATAGCTCAGGACTTCAATACTCAACTGACAGAACTGGACAGATCATCGAGGCAGAAAATCAACAAGGAAACACTGAGCTTACACAAGACTCCAGAACAAATGGGCCTAACAGACATTTGCAGAACATGATATCCCCAAACTGCAGAATATACTTTCTTTTCATCAGCACATGGGACATTTTCCAAGATAGATCATACGTTAGGCCACAAAACAAGTCTCAGCAAATTTAGAAAAATTGAAATCTTACCACGTATCTTCTCAGCCCACAGTGGAATAAAATTAGAAATGAATTCCAAGAAGAACTCTAAAAACTACACAAATACATGGAAATTAAACCACTTGCTGAACAATCCTTGGGCAAATGACAAGATTAAGATGGAAATCAAAAGACTTTCAAATTGAACAGCAAAGATGATGCAAGCTTCCCAAATCTCTGGTATACAGTAAAAGTAGTGATAAAAGGGAAGTTCACAGTCCTATATGCCTACATCAAAAAGACAGAAACAATACAAATTCACAACTTAATATCATACCTCAAGGAACCAGAAAAAGAAGAACAAACAAAACCCAAAGCTAGTAGACAAAAAGAAATACCAAAGCTCAGAGGAGAACTAAATGAAATGGAAACCAAAAATACAACACAAAGGAATGATAAAATAAAAAGCTGGTTCTTTGAAAAGATACACAAAATTAACAGACCACTAGCTAGATAAACCAGAAATAGAAGAGCAAAGACTGAAATAAGCTCAGTTCAGAAAGGAAAAAGGAGACATTACAACTGATACCACAGAAATGCAAAATATCCTCCCTGACTACCATGAAAATTTCTGTGCACACAAACTAGAAAACATAGAGGGAATGGGTAAATTTTTGGAAACATGTAACCTCCCAAGCTTGAGTCAGGAAGAAACAGAAATCCTGAAAAGACCAATAATGATTAGTGAGATTGAAACAGTAACAAAAAATCTTCCAACAACAACAAAAAAGAAAAGCCCTGGACCAGATAGATTCACAGCCAAATTCTACCAGACTTATAAAGAACTGGCACTTATACTACTGAAACTTTTCCATAACACTGAGAAGGAGGGAATCCTCCCTAACTCATTCAACGAAGCCAGTGTCACCCTGATACCAAAGTGAGGAAAGGATACAACAAAAAAACAAAACTACCGACCAGTATCCCTCATAGACATAGATGCAAAAATCCTCAAGAATATACTAGCAAGCCAAATTCAACAGCACGTCAAAAAGATTATCCACCTTGATCACGTGGGTTTCATCCCAGGGACAGGGATGCACATTAAGAGGCAATCAAATGTATGCAGCTTACAAATAGAAGAATTAAGTATGATAATGGGGCCTTAGCACTTAATCATTATGTTATTATTTTAGATTTTGTGATGTTTTGGTAATGCCCAGCTATTCAGAATTTGTGATTTATTGTGATTTATTTTCTCATTTTAAATAAATCTTTATTCATAATTTAGTGTTTGTCATTTTATATTACCAAATTTTATACACTTCAAGTTTCACAAAATCTGAATCCATCCCCTGATTTTAAACAATAATTCATAATTCTATAGTGCTTTATAGCTGATTGGCATAAAGTAGAAACTCTACAAATAGTAGTACCCAACTTCTTAGAATCCTCTTCTTAATTACAAAAGGAATGGAGAAAAGGAATAACACCTAAATTACTTTATCATAGATTATTAAACCAGTTATTTTTATATACTATAAGAATGCAGCATTAGGATATGGGGCTCTCCCCCTCCACAGTTTAAAAGGATCTAAGGTTATCTAATATAACCCTTCCCCCAATGGTGAGGCAGTTCATGCCCAAATCGAGTGACTTTTGTACAGTTGATGGCAGATTTGAGATGATAATTCAGTCCTCCCAAATTTACATTGCTTATCACTGGGAAAACAGACTGGGTAAGGAAACAGGATGGAATGGGACTTCCAGTGAGGGGCCTATGCAACCAAAGAGGAAGTAGGGATCCCCAGAAGCTGAAAGACTAGCCCTGTAAGAGCCCTACAGATGGGAAACCTGCAGGGGTAAATTGTCGAGATCGTGATGATGGCTTAGGTCAACCTGGTGCTCAATATCAAGGAACTCCCTATAATAGAAAAAGTTTTAACTTGTAATCCTTCAGAGTTGCCCTTTAAATGAGTCAAGCTTGCCCGTAAACTTGTCCTCTAGGAACATTTTAACACTACTACATACGAAAAATTTTAGCCCTGAAGCCAATCCAGGTCACCATTCTTTCGGTCTGCTGCAACATCCTTTCCCCACTGACCCTTCCCCTGGCTCTTTCTACTCACCATATTTCTACTGAATTCATCCTATTTATCTTCCTGCTGCAACAATAGCCTAGTTTAGATTCAAATGCTTGTGTGATCACAGAACTTCCCTTAGCAAAAGACATGCTCTCACTTCAATTTTAAGGAAATAATTTGCTACATCAATGTTTTTCCTCTGGTTTCCCTATTTCAAAGCAGTGAATTGAAGAAGAATAAATAAAATGTGGCCCTACGATTGTGTCTATTGCAACTAGCAGAAGATCTATAATTTTAATAAATCTGGATGCAATCCTTAAAGGATTTGTACAATTTATGAATTTTTACCATTTCTTCGAGTCTAGAATCTAATCTATTATGTCAGTTTCCTGTAGTTACTCAGATTCTGTTGATACCCAAAAAAAGACTTTGACTGACTATCACTATGTTTCAACCCAAATGTTGAAATCAGCACAATCAGGACTTTTACAAGTTCTTGAAATCACTTCCTGTCTTACAAAATATTATAACTAAATTTATAAAAACACCCAGTACTTATTAATGAACTTACTATAACATCCTATACCCTGTGGGATGAAAACTGACCTCCTTTTAAAAAAAAAAATTATAACATTTTTCCTTTCACTTTCAAAATCTTAAAGATAAATTCTCAGAAAAATTATCTTCCATAGGTTTCCATAGGGTCACAAGTTTATTCACACAAAGGTCAAAAATATATATTTTTTAATTTTTATTTTTAATTAACATATAATAGTTGTATATATTTATGCGGTACAATGTGATGTTTTGATTGTTGAAATACAAAAAGTTTCCTTCTAAAGTGACACTAAATAATTCTAAATGAGTTTTTATGAACTTGTGCTATTTCTGTCTAATCAGACAAATAGACACAAATTATTCATACAATATTTTAATAAAAATAATTTAAAATTTTAAACTTTATTTCCCCTTGTGTCATTACTAGTAAAGTAGAAATAATAATAAAAATAGTCCATGGCTAGTACTATTTAAATAATACTACTTTTTAACATACTTTTTTGTTACCTCTATAAGCTGAGACCAATAAATTTATTATTTATATTACCCCATAATACTTAAGATGGTATGTATTATAATCCCATATTTATGACAGAATTGAGGCTCATAAAGGTGAAATGATTTTCCAAAAATCATACATAGAGTAAGACTTTATTTTGCCCTCTGCTCTATTCCAGGCCTAAAATAATGTTTGTACAAAGTGGGATGGCCATAAATATTTGTTTAATAAATAAATGAACATGAATAAACACAGTTTGTCTCTTGCTAAGGATTGTGCTGTGTTCAACTTTATCCTCTTGTGTCTAAAAAACATTTCAACAGTCAAGTGGTACAGTGGGAGTATAATTATAAATAAAAGAAAGAAGGCACAGGTATGGGTTACTCATTCCAAAAATACTCTAATTTATAATATCATAGTCAAAATGCATCAAGGAAACTGCAAACTGTAATGTGATGCCATCGGTAAATCATGAGCACCAGTCCACACTGCAGCAGAGAGCTGTGTGCCGAATGTCCCTGAGCCTTGTCTCCGCAGCTCAGGAGTCCCACCTCTTAGCCACTATTGCCCAGTACTGCCATCATCAAGATTTAAAGAAAAGTTATTTATGGCTCTCAAAGAGAGGATGGGGCACAATTCAGGAGGCTATGCCTTTCTCTTAAGTCAGCAATCTTTGCTCCTCCTATGGCCACAGCTATTAGTAAAGGAATTTGGAAATAGTGAAGAGAGTTATCAGGTCTTCTACCTGTGTGCATTGCTCAGCTATATAAAGAAAATAACATACAATGACACCAATTAAAATTGTTTTCCATTTTGAAAATGCTTTTTGGTTAAATTGACATGTACCCATTGAAACTGACCCACCCTAATTCAAATGATTCTGTTATGGACGATGTTGGTGTTCTCTCTCCGGATGGATGACGGTTGGGAACCTGAAAGATCGCGTTATGCTTGGTTGTCTTCATGGACATAGAGCACCCTCAGAGAACCCACTTACGGACAGGTCTCCTGGGCAGTACGTCGTTCTACTGACGAGAGAGAGAGCTAATCAATAAGCTGCACCGATAAACAAAGTTTGCCACCTCTTTTATATTTTGAAATGACAATTTTATACTATAAGAAGAAAATATTAGGTAGAGTTTTGTTCTTTGCCAGCTATAAATAGTCCTATCCAGTCTATGAATACGACAAGATGACCACACATTGATGGGGATGGTAATTTTCTCTAATGTTCTGAGTTTTCATCGTATAGATAATTTCTTTCTTCCAACTCACTCTAAAATATTATTCTTAAAGGGAGAGAAGAATAGGCATTATCTTATTTAGTAATAGTCACAACTATTACAATTGCCAAAACCTACCATATTTTTATGAGAATTCTTCATTTTATAAGTAATGTTGGTTATTCTGTCACTCAAGGCATAACTGCTGAAAATTGGAAAGTTGGGAAGGTAACGGTTATTTCCATTGTAAGTGTCATATTAAGATGTCACAGATGAAAATATTATTTTCATGGAATACAGAAATATAAAAGAAACCTGAAATAACTCTGTATCAAGCAAAAGTAATTCTTAAATTGAAAAAAAGCATAAAATCTACTTTATTTTTCTTTCATATCTTTCTTTAAATTTCTAACTATTTTGAAATTTTAAAAATGGAACACATTGGCTATTCTGTGTTATGATTTTCCATTTTTTAATCTAGATATTTTGGCATTTAATCTAAATGTTTTAGCATCGCATGCAAACAGCCTATTAATATCTCAGGCCCTTTGGAGATCTTGCTTGTACAGGAAATGGTCTTCAATACACACACAAGGAAATGCTTGCTAGGAATGAAGTTCATTGTGTGTGTGCGTGTAAGCACGCTTTTCAGTGTTGTGATGCGGCCAACAGTAGACCCAGGAATTCTCCACTCTTCTTCCAGTTCCCTAATCTCCCCCCAGCATTCTTTAAGAGCTCTATAGGAAGAGCAACAGCACTCTAAACATTAAGTGACCACTGTGTTTATTGTTGTGACAGTACCTGAGAACCCAGGCACTGTCACAGCAATTATTTATTAGATTATTTCTGAGATAATCTAATAAAGGGTGCATGGAGAACACATCATAGGTCTAAGGGGAGCGTGCTGCCTCAACTGGGGATGGAGCGTCCAGGTCTGACCAGACTCAAGGACAGCATTGGCTTGGGTTAGCAATCCTGACACGGGGATTGGAGAGAGACATGTGATTAGCCATGGGGGCAGATTTGAAAAGGTACTGTGTGATCTTGAGCAAGTTATTGACATTCTTTTTCTTCCTCAGTCTCGTCTTCTGCAAAACAGGGATAAAAAGCATACCTACCTAAAAATCATACCTACCTTACCTTTGTAAGAACTAAAAAAGTTAACATTGGTAAAAGGCCTAGAACAGTGATTAATATGTAGTGAGCACTATGCAAGTATTTGCTGCTATTATTATTATTATTATTATTAGAGTGTGGTTCTGTGACTTTCAAGGCACAATGATCTCATTCACTGAAATTTATTTTGATTAGTCCTTGAACTGATGCATACCCCTTCTCCCTTGAGAATAGAGCTAGGAAAGATACATCAGACTAGTCTGAAGGGAGGGGCAGAAGTTTCTCTTTAGCTAGGGTATTATGTTAGCTAATACTTGTAAAGTCATCTCTTTAGAAAATGTCCTTGAGGGCCCTCTACATTCCTGACAATTTGTTAGAAACTGGGGATAAAATAATAAATGAGAAGATACCGGTCAACACTGATGGATTTGGTTTTCAAAACAATAATGCAAAAGGCCATAGAGAACTAAAAAGAAAATGAGTATCCGTACATTTAACACACATGTGTGCATGCACACACACACACATGTATATAACATACCTAGAGATTCACAGAAGAGTACAGGGTTCCTGCCTTCAAGAAGTGTTGAGTACAATAAACTAGTTGTCATTATTGTTCTTAATATAGAGGTAGGTTGGCTGAAAAAAAAGAATGGATTAAAAAATAAATACATCAAAAGCATGTGTTCAAAAACTAAGTCAATACTGATTTGACAAGGAAACTAAAAATGCATTAAATACTATTAAGATAACACAAAGAAGACAGAAGCTAATCATCACGTAGGACTGTAATCCTTCATGGTGCTGTCTGAGATCATCCATTCAGCATTTGCATATATTTATTGAGTGTCTACTATGGGCCAAGCACAGGTCAAGTTCCTTGTGAACACAGCATTAAAAAAAAAAGTAGATGAACAAGCAAGTATAAAATATAATACATCAAATTTGATAAGTATTATGAGAAAAATAGAGCAGAGTAAGAGGCAATATAATACCTGAAATCTACTTCAAACCAAGGTTTATGTAATCAAGAAAAAGTGTCTTTTTGCAAGAAGTTTGCAATTGCCTACTTGCTCAATCCCCTCTATCACCATAGCAACCTGCATTCCACAGAAAATAGAAAATTAGATTATTTTATCAAAACATACCCGAAAAGCCAGTCTGCAAAGTGTCTTTTGCCGCCAATTTTGAGATGTTGATTCTTGATTTATTTTGTGCACTCTTGGAATACCATTATATGTAGCACTCCTGTGCAGAGAAGAGTTAACACGACAGGCTGAGACAGCAATGTTTAGAAAGTCTTGCTGGCAAGGTTGGCCCTTGGCTAATGTCTGGGTACTTGGATTTCAAGAGGGTTCCCAAGTTCTAACTAATAAGAATGACTCACTGTGCCTGAACTGTTAGTGCAAACGATATGATTTGTGCAGAACACTGCTTTCTCCCCAAGAGACAACATTTCACATGCGCTGTCACAATTCAATCCTTCAAGATATAAGCATGATCTTTGTGACTCCACTGGGAGAGGACTCTTGGAAGCTCAAACTTGGTTTCCTCCAGAATTTGCCCCATGTGCCTTTTCTCTTTGCTGATTTTGCTTTGTATCCCTTTCAATGTAATAAATCCTAGTCATGAGTATGACTATATGCTGCATCTTGTGAGTCCTCCTAGTGAATCATGAAACCCAGGGGTGATCTTGGGACCTCCCAACACAACTCCCCAGATGCCTATAATCTTTCTGTACAAGTTGGCAAGAAGAGAAGTGAGGTAACTGCCCCCCATTCCAATAGCCCATGTTAATAGATCAAATGTATACCAAAATCACAAGGCAGTCCTACATCGTAAGACATTCTACAGCAAAAGGAAGTTTACATGATAACCCAGTGACCCTTTAAAAAATAATATTGAGGATTATAACAGTACCTAATCTTAAAGAACAGAGATAAGAGTAATACTAACCAAATAATGTTGACCCCTTTGCATCTTAAGCAGAAAACTTAGTATAAATCCCTTACGATCTGCATCATTTTATAAAGTTTGTAGTTTAGAAAAAAACATAGAGAAAAATGTGTCTTCAGAAGACGTAAAATATTTTCAGTGAGTCTGAGATGTCTCATTCAAGCCTAGAAACTTCATTTGTGTTTTTTTATTTAATGCTAGGGTTTATCTAGGTATTTAGAGACAAATAACAGACATACCACCCTTGACATCATGTACCACATAGTTTAGTGGAAAGGGGAAAAAAATTTAAAACCCCATTAATATAAAAATTTAAACACGTGTAGGTTGTCATGGTTTTACCTTTGGGTTTACCTAACCTAGCCTCGAGAACTGAGGAAAACACTTTGTGTTGGGGGTACACATGTATAGAGACTTGCCAAATTATAAATATATAAAGTATAAAATATTCAATTTTCAAAATATATAAGATAAATTTAATAATTGTTACCACATGTAAGTATTTGATAGTCAAAGCAATGAGCCATTAGTTGTGGGTTTAGATATGTGTCTGAGTTAATTTTGATTGCATAATTTTGTAAATGTCACAAGTATATAAATATATGCAAGTATACAAAGTTTAACTCTGAATATGTATATCAATCTGAAAGGAAAATAAAAAAGGATATTTCCTGATTTGTTTACTTTTTTCCCAGAGAAACTATAGTGAATCATCATTTACAATATCAGATGTGGATTCGGAGACAAAGACCCAAATAATTGTCTCCAAATCATATAATAATTTGACAATGAAAATATACCAAAGATATTTAAATTTTAACATCTGATTTACATCTTTGAAATCATCATAACTATTGCAGCAAAAAGAATACGGTGTTATATGAAAATAACTGGATACGGAATAAAAGGAGTCACAAGTTGGTGACCAGCAACCATAGATCTCAAACTACCGAAACCACTGGGGAGAATCTCTATAAGTTCCATGTGCCACATCTAGGCTTCTGAAGACCCTTATTTGGTTCTAATTTGATGTAAAAACAAAGTGAGCTGTTTTAGTACACTTTTGTATGGATTGTTTACATGCTAATATATTACTATTAAGCAGCTTCCTTTTAAAAATATTTTTAGTGTGGGAAAATATATTTAATATGAAATTTGCCATTTTAACCCTTTTTAAGTGTACAGTTCAGGGGCATTAAGTACATTCATAATGTTACATAACCATCACCACTATCTATTTCCAAAACTTTTTCATTACTCCAAACAGGAACTCTTTAACCTTTAATCAATACCTCCCCCTTCTCCCCTCCTCCCAGTTCTGCAACCTTTTTTTTCTTTCTGGTATGGACATTTTCTCTTTTCTCTTTTTTTTTTTCTCCATTTCAAAATATTAAGGTGGTACAAGTGTTTTTGTTACATGGGTGAATTGTATAATGCTAAAGTCTGGGCTTTTAGTGTGCCCGTCACCAGAATAGTATTCCTTGTGCCTAATGGGTGAGTGTTTATCCTTCACCCTCCTCTTAATCTCCCCCTTTCTTGGTTTCCAATATCCTGTACACCTCTTTGTGCCGGTGAGTACCATCATTTAGCTCCCACTTACTAGTGAGAACATGTGGTGTTCGTATGTCCATTCCTGAGACACTTCACTTAGTATAATGGCCTCCAGCTCCACCCACGTTGCTGCAAAAGACATTATTTCCTTCCTTTTTATGGCTGAGTAGTACTCCATGGTATATATACACCACATTTTCTTTATCCACACATCAATTGATGGACACTTGGGTTGAATCCATATCTTTGCAATTGTGACTCGTGCTGCAAAAAACATTCAGTTGCAAGTGTCTTTCTAATAAAATGACTTTTTTTTCCTTTGAATAGATACCCAGTAGTGGGATTGCTGGATAGAATGGTAGGTCTGCTTTTAGTTCCTTGAGGAATCTCCATACTGTTTTCCATAGAGGTTGTACTAACTTGCAGTCCCACCAACAATGTATAAGCATTCCTTTCTCTCTGAATCCATGCCAGCATCATTATTTTTTGACTTTTTAGTAATGGTCATTCTGACAAGGGTAAGGTGATATCTCATGGTGGTTTCAATTTGTACTTCCCTGGTGATTAGTGATGTTGAGCATTTTTTGATGTGTTTCTTGGCTGTTTGTCTATTTTCTTTTGAAAAACTTCTGTTCACGTCTTTCGTCCACTTTTTGATAGGTTTGTTTGTTTTTTTTTTTTTCTTGGTGATTTGTTTGAGTTCTTTATAGATTCTGGATATTAGTCCTGCAAACTTTGATTCTACTTTCTGTCTCAGAATTCACCTATAATAGATATTTCATATAAATGTAATCATACAATATTTGCCCTTTAGTTTCTGGCTTCTTTCACTTAGCATATGTTGTCAAGGTTTATCCACGTTGTAGGACATATCAGAACTTCCTTTCCAAGGCCAAATAATATTCTATTGCATGAATACGCTACATTTTGTTTATCTATTCAATTGGTGATGGACGTTGGGGTTCTTTCCACCTGTTGGCTATTGTGCTGATGTTGCAATGAAGGTAGGTGTACCAGTATCTCTTTGAGTCCCTGTTGTTGATTCTTTTGGATATATATCTAAGAGTGTAACTTCTGGGACTTATGGTAATTCTATGTCAGGCTTTTTGAGGAAATGCCAAAGTATTTTCCACAGCTACTGCACCATTTTACATTCCCACCAGCAATGTACAAAGTTCTCCACATCCTTACCAACAGCTGTTACTTTCCATTTTTGTTTTCATTTTTTAAATGAGAGCCATCAAAGTACGTGTGAAGTGAGGTCTCAATGTGATTTTAATTTCCATTTCTCTAATGATTAATGATGCTCAGCATTTTTCATGTGTTTATTGGACACTTGTATATTTTATTTGGGGAAATTTCTATTAAGTCCTTTGCCTATTTTTTAATTGGGTTGTTTTTTGTTGTTGTTATTTCATTTTAGGAGTCTTAATATTCTGTATATTAAACTCTTATCAGATATGATTTGCAAATGTTTCTTCCATTCTGTAGGATGCCTCTTTACTTTATTGATAATGTCCTATTATGCAAAAAATTTTTAATTTTGTTGAAGTCAAATTCATCTATTTTTTCTTTTGGTTCCCATGTTTATGACACTATATCAAAGAATCCATTTTCAAATACAAAGTCATGAAGATTTAACTCTATGTTTTCTTCTAACATTTTTATGGTTTTAGCTGTTATATATTTAGGTTGTTGATCCATTTTGAGTTAATTTTTGTACATGGGGTATGCTAGCAATTAGCAACTTCCTTCAACTCTAGAGTGCATCTCTACCAACATAGTCTGTGTGCCTAAGACCCTTTAAGTCTATAAAGTGGGAATGATATTTGTGGCCTCTTTTTCCTTGGAAACACTTTAAGATGTAAGTAAATAATACATCTGAATTAATTTTTTTCTTTAATATATTATAATTGCCCATGTATAAATTGTTATTGAATACTGTGTCTCACTCAGAGGCAGATTTTTTCATGATGCTAATGAAGCTTAGGCTCAGGTCCCAAATTTTACAGGAACATTCTAAGACTATAGGAAGAAGCTTAGCAGCAGTACATTCACATGCTGACATATTTTTGTAAAATTTGCAAATGTAAGATAATTTGCTGCAATTGATTAATACCACAATCCCTTTCCACAAGGACTTTCCCTGCTACACTTCCTTAATATCAAGAGGCCTTGAAATGACCAAAAGTATTTTTGAAATCCAGCTAAGCCAAGTTGGAAATGCACCATATAAACTGAAATTCAGAAAGACATTTTAGGACATTTCAATTATTAAAAATGTCAGAAATTAAAGACTCCTGTTTAAAATGCTTTCTTTTGTCATCTTTAGATTTATTTATTGAAGAACAAAGACAAAGTTCTGATAAAAATGTAATATGAAATAAAGGTAACAAAAATAAGTGATGAAATATTAAAATATTAATAAATGGCTTGATATCAAGAAGCAAATTATAAAAATTTCTTTTTCAGGTCATACCAAAAGCAATAATTCATTAAAAGGAAGAGATACATTATGAACCAAAGTAATGAAGAAGCTTTTGACATGTTCCATAAGTCCAATTAATGGAGAGGAACGAATCATATGATCACAATGGGAATATTTAATTTTCTATACTGACTGAGGAAAATAACATAAAATTTATAATATATCTTTATAATGAATATATTGATGACAAGCTAGTTAATGAATGTAGATAATTCAAAAGTATTTAAGATTACCCTCTGCACAAAATCTTAAATGCCCTAAATTCTTGCTATTCATATATAAAAGAAACTTGATCTGTGTTTTTCCAAATTTGCAACAATCCTAAAAATTAATATGACACTACTAATATTGAGTTGTAAAGGTAAAACTTTTCTAAACTCTCACTAGTGAAAAAATAATTGAAAGACCGTGTTAAAGACTGAATGATAATTTTATTCTCTCTACTAGAATTAATATTACATAATCGTTGTCACATGAAAAGGCCAATAAAATCCATGCACTCCATAAATGTGGAAAACATATAGAGATGAGCTAGGCATTTAATCAAATTATTATGTTATTTTATGAATTTTATGCTTGTAGCTTTTTAAAATTTGCAATTTGGTGTGGATTTTCTTTTATTATAAATAAATATTCACTTCTTCTGTACTTAATTTTGTGTTTGTATTTTTAAATTACTTTTTATAGAGGACACTCAAATTTTTGTTTCAGGACCCACAAAATCTATATCTCCCTGGCTGTCTTAATAAACCCAACTATTGAATGATTGAAAATCATCAGTAAGTGTTTCTGTGATACATACGTGTGGGTGTGGGTATATGAATGAGAGAGAGAGAGAGAGAGAGAAAGTGTGAGAAAACCAGAAAAACTGAGAAAAGTGTCTTTGGCTTGGGGTACAAAGTCTGGAATGTCAGCAATTCTGGGAAACATATTTGTTTTCTCCAGCAGATTCCACAAAGGAACGAGGAAGAAGTAAGAAGATGACTAAGAGGAAACGGAGTAAAGAAGGGAGAGAGAGAGAGAGACACCAAGAGATTTCTTCTGGCTAAACAGCAAAGTTTGGGCACAGTTCAAGAATGTAGAGAATTACTTGCCTATGTGAAGACACATACTCACACTGTTGGAAAAGACCAAGGTAAATGCATCCAATGAAAATCTGGGAAAATTGGTGACTTGTAGGACCTAAATTAAGGAAGTATGTCCCAGTTCTCTTAAGCCACACAAGAAAAAGAATTTGGCATCAAAATCTATGGGTGAAGTGAATAGATTTTGACGGCTAATGCTGCTCAGAGATTCCCCAGCCAGTGCTCAAATGTTATTCACACATTATTCTATGTAACATAATGCCTCACCTGTATTTGTTTCGAGAATTATGGATCTATATTTCAATGTTTCCAGGAATTCTGGGGAAGGAGATTATGTCAGTTCAAGAATATACATGCATCAGATTACTGGAGAAATTTATGTAAAAGTGCAATACAAATAGACACCCATACATGCACATGTTTTGTATATACATCGTTTATTGTGTGATTTAGTCCACACAATAAATGCTGCCCTAACATAATACCAGAGCCTAATAAATAATAGAAATTTATTTCTCACGTTTATGGAGGTGGAGAAGTCCCAGATCAAGGCACCAGCAGGATTCTGATAAGGGTTTATTTTCTGCTTCCAAGATGGTGTCTTCTTGCTGTGTCCTCACATGGCAGAAAAGGCAAACTCTGTGTCCTCACACGGTGGAAAAAGGGAAGGCAAAAGGGTAAAAGCCACAGGGGCAATCCTTTCAATTTATTTTAAAAGATTCCATCTCTTAATACTATCACTTTGGGTGTTGGGTTCCAACCTATGAATTTGGGAAAGACATGCGCATTCAAACCACAGCACTCTGCCTTTGCCCCCGCCCTCAACAAACTCTTGTTCTTCTCACGTGCAAAACACATTAATTCCACCCCAGTAGCACCAAAAGTCTTTCCAGCACCAACTCAAAAATTTAGAGTCCAGAATCTCATCTGAATAGCATCTAAATCAGATATAGGTGAGATTCAAGGTACAATTCATCCTGAGGCAAATTGCTCACTGGCTGTGAATCTGTGAAATCCAACAAGTTATATGCTTCCAAAATGCAATGGTGGCACAGGCATAGGATAGACGTTCTCATTCTGAAAGGAAGAAATAGGAAAGAAGATAGACATAACAGGTCCCAAGTACAGCTAAAACCCAACAAGGTAAAGAACATTGTATCTGGAGGCTTACAAATAATCTTCTTTGACTCCATGTCCCGCCTTCTGGGCTTACTAGGGCAGGCATTAAGTCCCTAAGGTTCAGGGAGGCCCCACCACATGGCTTTGCTGGGTGCAGCACATGCAGCGTCTCTCATGCATTGGTGTCACATGGGCTTTCAGTTCTGGGCTTTCAGGGGTGGCTCTGCTCCCATTACTCCACTAGACATTACCCTGGTGTGGGCTCTTTGCAGTGGCCCAGAACCCATGGCTCCACTTGGCTTTGCCCTCCTAGGGACACTCTGTGGTGGCCCTAATCCTGTGGTAGTTCTCTGCCTGGGCCCCAAGTCCCTCCGAGACATCCTTTGAAATCTAGGTGGAGGCAGCCATGCCTTCACAGCTCATGCACTCTGCATGCCTACAGAGTTAGTACGACATGGACACCACCAAGGTTTACCACCTCTACCTTCTGGAATGGTTGCCCAAGCTGCACCTGGGCACACTTGAGCCAAAGCTGGAGGTGCTAAGGAGCACTGTGCCAGAATTCAGGGAGCAGAAACTTGAGGCAGCTCTGGGAAGTGAGCCCTGAAGTCCCACAGGCTCCCTGGGCCTCTCCTTTGAAACTGTTCTGCTCTCAAGACCATGGCACTCTGGGCCTGAGATGGGAGTGGTAACCTCAAAGATCTGTGAAATGCCTTCAGGGTTATTCTTCCTGTTTTGATGGATACCATCCTGCTTCTTTCTATACATACTAACCTCCTTATCAAATGGTAGTTTGATGATGACTCAAAGCATCATAGAATGCAGAAAATAAAAAAAAGATGAATAAAAAGATGCTTTGTGTTATTTGTATCATTGCATTTTATCAACAACTGGACTATACTAGTTATACGCAGTTTAGAGCCTATTATTAAGATGATGAATGTGTAAATTTATCCAAATATTATCTATTTTATACCCTTTTCTACCCACATATGAGGAAAACAAACAAACAGCCAATTCGCTTGGCATTTTAGTTGATTAATTTGGCAAGACCTATCATTGTCTGCTTTGGTTTTAGCTTTTGGTGTGTAAAGTATAATTCCACAAAATTAAGCTGAATATTTCTAATACACTATGACTGAAGTCACACAGTGAAAGACAGAGAATTGTTAAAAGATTCCCAGTCATATTTTACTGTACTTCTGGATGACTTTGGTACTTGGGATGGTTAATTTTATGTGTCAACTTTAACTGGGCCATGAGGTGTCCAGATATTCAATCAAACATTATTCTAGATGTTTCTTTGAGGATGTTCTTGGGAAAGATTAACATTTGAATCAGTATACTAAGTAAAGCGCATTGTCCTGCCTAATGTGGGTGGGCCTCGTCCAATCAGTGGAAGGCCTAAATAGAGCAAAAAGACTGACCCTCCCCCAAGTAAGAGATAATTTTTCCTGTTTAATGGTCTTTGACCAGGAACGGCTTTTCTCCTGCCTTTGGACTTGAACTGAAACATTGGATCTCTTGGATTTCCATCTGGCTGACTTACCCTGCAGATCTTGGGACTTGCTAGCTTCCATAACAAATCTTATTGTGAGCTGACTCCTTATAAATAAATGAGAACAATACACACATTCTATTGATTCTGTTTCTCTGGAGAACCCTGACTAAATACAACCATGCTAAGGATTTTTTCCTGATGAGTGATAAATAATGAGTAGACTTTCCTGGCTTCTGTCATTTATAAACTTAAATTTCTGTTAAGATGTCTTCCAACTCTGGGGTTTGATGGAAATTAATTCTATAACTGCCAAGTAAAAGGTGGCCTTTTCTTCAGTCTGTTAAATATTCCACTATGGGCACAACATAAATATCAATAAGTAAAATGACCTGGTTCCCATATTTTGGAACAACAACTTATCAATTCCCACCTACAAATTCCCTCAAGAATATACTTAGTCAGTGATCTTCTTGGTGGTAATCATAAGATTTTTTTATGCAGTATTAATATAAGTATAAATACAGTACTTTTGATTTTCATGGGTTAAAAACATCTATTAATCATAATAACAATTGATAAGCTGAGTAAATATGCTACTTTCATGCACACCTCTCATGACTGAATATGTGGGATGGAATAACATAGTCATCCACCAGTGAAGGCCACACTTGGACACTGCCCAAGGGAGAATACACATGGCCAGAAGCACACAGTAAAAAATATGCAGAATAGGCTTGAGATACAAGTACCCTTATACAGAAGTGAAGAAACTTTTTAAGTGTGAGAATGAAAATTACAGGTATGGAAGACAGAAATGGAGAGCTTGTATACACAAAATTGAAGGTGCAAAAAAACAAAAAAAAGAAAAAAAATAGAGAAAAGAAGTACTGACCTAATCGAGTATTTTATTGACACTTTACTTAACGAAGTCCCATCTACATTATAAACTCCTCAGTTGCCAAACCCAGCCTTGTATCAACCACAATATCTGCTGCAAGGTCCTACCACAATAGGTACCACATGAATGTACTGGATATGTACAGTATAGCCTGCAACACAATAGGTACCACATGAATGTACTGGAATGTACAGTATAGCCTGCAACTCAAGTGATGCTGCTTAGACTTTATTTAAGTCAAATGTTACCAAAGTATTTAGCACACAATAATTTTCAAAATTAATATGGTAACAGGAAAGCTGCCATACAGTATGATACAAATTTTATCATCTGATATCTAGTGAGGTACAATTGATTTTATTGCAGACATCTGCAGCTACCACAGCGTACTCACTTCCCAGTTTAATAATGGAAAGCAGGCTAATGCTCCATATGGCATGCAGCATTCTGCCTCTCCATGTGATCTCGGTGAATTCTGAAAGATTTAGTTACTGGAGTGGAAGCAAATATCTTTTTTGACATGTAAAATACTACTTGTAAATATTCACTTAGGGATTTCTGCACATATTCTGATCATATTTGTATAATCCTCCTGTACTAAAACTATTAAATGAAATCTCAGGTGACTTGAGAAAGAGTCATATTTCTTATAGTTAGGGTTGCCAGATTTAGTAAATAATAATATAGAATACACAGTTAAATTTAAATTCCAGATAAACAACGAATATATTTTTAGTATAAGTAAGCACTGTGTAATATATATTATACTATTTTTTTGTTTTTTTATCTGAAATTAAAATTCCCCTGGGTATTCTCTATTTCATCTGACAAGTCTCCGTATAGTAGAACAAAGCCTCCTTCTTACGTGTGCTATGATATAACTTACTGCTTCTGGAATACAAAAATGGCATTTATGTAGACCACTTATTTTTGGTCAAGGACAAATCTGAAAAGATTACTTGCAGTGGCAATGTGCAGACGGAAGGAAACAGGGTATGCAACTACTGGCAACGAGGGCTTATCTATGGTCTTTGGAGGGCACCTGGCCAGAAGGCCAGGAAATGATGTCCAGGAATATGAGGCAATGAACAACAGAAGGCAGAAAAGGCAAATTGGAATAATAGACATAAAGCCTTAATAGAGATGCCCATATGGGGGACAGATTGTGACACTGGAGAATCAGGGCATCCCAGGCTGTTTCTGACTCAGATGACTCCATTCAGAATGGAAAGTAGCACCTTTATGTAGTAAGGGGAAAAACTAGACTCCAGGATCATAATTCCTAGATTCATGCCTTAGCTCTGCCATTTATTGACTGGGGTCCTTTTGCGCTAGTCTTTGACCATCCTGTTTCTCAATGTCTTTGTATATAAGGAAAGGAAAATAATATCCATACTGCCAGTGGCTGGGAGGATGACTAAGATGAAAACTATAATCTATGCACTCCATTATACAAATGCTATTTTTAAACTTATTCTATCACTGATTAATATGAGTAAAATATTATGGTATTTTCAGAACTAAATTCTAAGGATATAAGCTAGAGTAAAGGTAAAGGGATATGATATTTTTTTATTAGTAAATACAATTACATATTCAGGCCCTAATTAGTTTGTATAACTCATGTTAGAATTATTAGGGAAAACTCTTGTTTTTATTCTCTTTTTTTGTTTATTTTGTGGGGAGTATTCTTATTTCATAGTTTTATTTCTTTCAGGCAGAATAACTACAATACTTTATCATTGGCTCATTTACCTCCCAATATTTTACTTCTATCAAATTTATATTCTTACGTGCACAGAATTTAGTTTTCTTCTCCCATTATAAGAAAAAAAGAGGTATTAATATTTCAAAATGAAATTTTTCTTTTCTACTATCCACAAAAATCTCAAAATAAATGAGAAACAGATAGATAGATAGATAGATTCAAGCTGCCTCTGTTGGCATTAATCTTTTTCAGATTTGAACATTACTCATGAAGCTCATTTTCATTCAATAAAGAGTGACACATCCTCTTAAAAAGAACTGCCATGATACAAATAGCTACAATAAGCTCATTTCGTTTACAAAACTAGGTCCCATTTTTTCCTCAGTACTCATCTGCCGAATAAGGTCAGGAAAATGTTGAAAGCAATTTCACATTTACTTGTTCCAGGTAAACGGAGAAATAAAATGCGACACGACTGAGAAAGATAGCATAGAAAAATCAGATACAGTGAGATTGTCAAATCTTGGCTATAGTCCCCATCTTCAGAGTATAAAATAATTGTGGTTTTTTTTCTTGACATTTAGCTCAGCAAATAAACAGGGGTCTAATATTCGAATGTGAACTTCCAATTACCGAGATGATTTCTTTTTTATATATTGTTAACACTGTAGGTGAGATATTTTATCTATTCCATTCTTACCCAAGACTTTCCCCTGGGGGGAAACTCTTTGCGTTATTTGGAGGCTGATGGTTATAAATGTCGGTGAAGGTTGACTCAGTTGGTTAAAACAAAATGCAAAGAGCACCACACTCGTGGGGTCCCAGCTCTGTGCATCCTGTTAGCTTTCCTCTGTTGCACAACTGCAGTTCGTGCAACTGAGTCTTGGTCCACTACTTACATAGCCATGGTCATGAGGGACACACAACAATAAGTTGTGAAATGGTAATGCAGTAGGCTGACTGAACAAATATTATGGGGTAGTGCAGAGTCCTACTGGCAATGTGCCCATGGATAATGCAGATAGAACTTACACTCAAGGAAAAATGGAAAGAAGGGAGAAAAAAAGGAAGGAAGGAAGGAAATACCTACTTTGTAATCTAAAAAAAAAAGGACTGGTAAGTGGTATAAACTTATAAATAAAGAACTGAAACACAGAATAATAGAAGGGGATTCCTCTTAGATGGAAATGATTAGCAAACACCTCTCTGAAGAAGGAACTTTTAAACTGAAAACTAAAGTTTGGAAATGAGCTCGCCATTGCCACGATTTGGATGGCAGTTCACATTTTATACTCTATGTGTTCTTCTTTGGATGGTACATCCAGCATGTCAAATAAAGCCAGGCCTTGTTTGTTGAGACAACACAAATTTAAAATCTGGGCTGAGACTGGACTCATAATTTAACTTAATTCATAGAAGGCAGTGTGCTTAGAAAATGAACATAATAAACAAGCTAAAAGATTGTCTAAATTTTTTTGGAGAACAACGTTTTTTGAAATGCTGGTAAGAATTAAACAAGCAAACTGGAGGCCAACTAAAAATATTTACTATGCAAAATTTTGGTTAGTTTGCTTGAGTTGCCCACGGATTACTCCTTGTTATATCTTCTTTAGGGACTATGAGTTGCCTTCCCCCATTCACTCCCTCTCACCACCCCAACAACCCCAGATTTTCACAGAGGATTCCGCAATATAGAGGAGATGCATATATATATTTTCTCACGTGAAGCTCATGACCTAGGTTAGGCCAAATAGAACATTCCAGTCCCCTTGACAAAAAAGTAAGTTTAGGGTTTGCTTTATGACATAAACTAATCCATTGAGTGAATTCCAAGCCTTCTTCTGGGCATTTGGGTACACAGATGCTCACTCTCCTTAGTAATAGCGTGATACGTAGTAGTGAACCCAGGAACCACTATAACTATTTTATTACACACGAGGAAAGGATGACACAAGAACAAGAGAAGAGCCCAGTGAATTAGAGATATGAGCTGGAGCCTTAATCAAACCACCTTTGAAACTTTCACTACTTCCATACTATTCAGTTATTGGCCTCTGAGCTGAGCCAGCAATTTCTACTTATTTAATTTAATTGCATTAGCTTTACTAATTAAAATTTCTTCTCTCTATTTATGGCCCAGCTCCTTGTTTGGATTCATACCCATATGTAAAATAACTGTCCCCTTCTTCAACCCTGGGAACCCTGTGCAGATAGTAAGTTTTTCTTCCAGCCTAATACTTTCTTTCCACCTCCCTGGCCTCTGAGGCTTATTAGAACCTCCTACCTTAAGGAACTGTTTAGCTAGGCAGCATCATACCCTAAAATAATCAACAGGCCAGGCCAATGCTCATGGAATGAGCCTTCAGGTGGCATATTCTCCAGCCCTACAAGATTGGAGACAAGTAGCTACGAAGGACTAAAAAAATCTCTCCAGGAATATAGCAGGATTGAAATCTAAATAAAATGGCCTTGGCCTATTGGCATATATACTGAGTTTAATATGATTTGTCTAGAAGTGGGTTGTATTTTAGAAAGTAAATTACATCAAATCTAAAGATTTCAGGGCTTGAAATTAAATGACTGCCTATGTCCTGCAGGAATCTGAATCTTAAACTAGTCTAAATCATATGTCTCTGTGGAGATGAGACTTTCTTTTGGCACCCAGTTGGATGATCGTCTCTGGATGAATTCAATAAAATATGGAATTATTCATGAAACTAACATTTAATAGTATTCCACTTTGTATCAAACACTATTCTAAGTCCTATGAAATCCACATTAGAAATAATAAAAACTCGCCTCTGCTCTCAAGGAACTCACATTACGGGAGACACAAACAAGTAAAATGTAGTAATAGTGCAGCAGGACAAAGGCGTTGCCATTATAAAGGCACCTGTCATATAAATAAGCCAAAGATAGCCCCTCTATATTGGCCACTAGATTGTTTTTCTTCACAGCAGCCTGAGATCCATTAGCTCAAAAGCCCACCAGCACCAAACTCAAATTTTTACACATCCAGTTGTTTTAAACATCACCCAACTAAGCAAATTTTTAGGCATTTAGAATCTGCCTACTTCACATATGCCACATAATTGCACCCAATGTCTGCTACCCATAGATATGGTGAAACCACAGGACGATAAAAAGCTATAAGCTACTTTTTCTTTTTGGAGCTTTCTGATCCAGAGATGCCCTGCCTGGCTGCTAAGCGACATCACCTAGATGCATAAATCCCGTCACAATACCCTTCTCCCCTAGGGGGTACCTTGTTCCCCTCCCCTTCTAGGAGGTGGCTCCCACACCTTAAGCCTCTGGACATCTCACTCTGTGAGCTACTTCCCTTGTGTGCATACTTACCAAAATAAAGCTGATGCCTGCTGCTGCCACCTTCTGGTCATATCTTTTTTCTTGATCAGCCCCCAAACCCTCAAATTGACTCCCTACAGCATTTACATCAGATTCAGTGAGAGGGGAGGACATGGGGGAAATTGAGGGGACAGGCAGAATTAGGGTGGGTTTCTCGGAAATGAATATTGAAAGCTGCATAGGTGTTCTCCAGCCAAAGAAGGGGATAAGGACAAGCACAGCAAAGGGAACAGAATGTGCAAAGTTCTAAAAAGATGGTACATTCTGGATATGACCAGGAATTTTGTGTGGCTGGAGTGTCACAGGCAGAATAGTGAGAAATGAAACCAGACAGGTACACAGTAAGTAGGGCATGTACGTCATGCCGAGGGGTTTGTATCATCCTGACAGCAATGGACTGCTGTTAAGGAATTTTAAGCAAGGGAGTGAGTGATCAGAATTGCATTTTAGAAAATCAACCTGGCAGCACTGTAGAGAATGGTTTTGAGGAAAATAGCACTAGAAGAAGTCTGCCCAAACACAAAGCAAACATTATAGCAATATCAGTGAGAAATTATGGCTCTTTGGGCCAAGAGGTGATAGAATCTATGGAACAATAACATTTTTTTAAGAACAAGAATTTAAAGGATTTTTTCTGAAAAGGATAATTTCTCAGAATCTTGCTTGGGCAAATGGATGCGTTGCAGTGCAGAAATTAAAACAAATATTTCTCAGCAGCCCTGTTCATGAAAGTAAATAAAATTTAAAAAAATAATAATAAAGCTGAAACAGAGAATTCAGAAGGAGGAACAGATTTTTTGTTGTTGAGGCAACATTGATTTCAACTTTGGACACGTTGACTTTGAGATCTTTGGAGTCACTCACATTGACCTTGCCACAAGAGAGGTAACTAGAGCTGAGAGTCCAGAATTCCGGAAAGAGGTCTGAGATAAAAATTTGAGTCTAGCCCATGAGCAGTAGTTCAACAAAGAAATAATGGAATTGTCCAAAATAGTGATAAAAATACATGACTCAGGGATGAATTCCCGGGGAACACCAGTATGGGATGAATGATTACAGAGAGCAGAACATGCAAAGGAGACGTGGTCGGGACAGAATGCTGGAGTGGAAGTGAAGAGGGAAGAAATACACAGGAAGAAAGCGAAAAATGGAAAATTTCCACAATCTCTTGATAAGATCAACTATTTAATAATTCTAAATTTAAATAATAGATTTTTGTTCTTTACTTTGAAATATCAAAATTATCGTACCTTATTATATCATCATTGTCTTTGAGCTGTGATCTCCAGGATGTGGAATGTGGCCCACACACATCAAAAGCACCTAGGAGTTTGGACTGAAAGGCAGCTCTCTCTCTAGAATTTCTGAGTTAGTGGTCTAAGCTGAAGATTCAGGAATCTGAGTTCTTAACTCTCCAGGTTTAGATATGCGTGTTAGCCCTACTGCCTTACCAGTAGCTTGAGCTAAGAGCTCCTTTGAAATGAAGAGAGGAACCAGAAGTCAGAAGTTAAGCTATGATGTTTGAAATGAAAGCACTTTAACCCCGCTTTCTGCAGTGTACTCAGACCAAGATTGTAGAAAATAATTAACTATAAAAGAAAGACCAACCTAGCCATCAGCTTCTGAATCCTACTGAAAAGGTAACACATTTGGAAAGCAAAGTAGGTTCATTTTCTGAACCATTTTCTGTCTATTTTTAATGATCAACAAAGGTCCATTAAATGCCAACCTGTGTTGACAATTAAATAACAAAAAGAAATGAGAGCTTTAGCTATTCCAGCCAAGACAATGGACCTTATTTCTTCTACTTATTTTTATTGTGACATACTTTTAAATGAACAGAAATCATTAAAATATATCTTAAATTGTTCTTTCTTAACATTTGGTTAAAGAAGAATTAAGCAGTTGAATGACCAGCTGCTATAATAGAAATAACAACACAAGAAGCTTCATCAGAACAAGGTCCACGGCTGTCCAAGTTGTCACAGCATGCCAGTGCTTAGCACGGTGCCTGGTATATAAGGTACTCACTAAATATAGTTTTAATAAATAGGTTTGAAGTTCAAAGAGATTGGTGTTCAAATTCCACATCTACTGTATACCAATCCTTTGACATTGAAAACTGTATACAACTTTTCTCAGCTAATTTCCCTGTAAGCTTGTTCTAGCATTATGTAGTGGAGTGTATGAAAAGTGACTCTCATAGCACAAGCAGTCCATATGTACAGAGGCAGACTGACCTTGAAGCTAAGGAAGTTTAAGTCTGGGCCTTTCACTTGCACACACCCCTTCTAAGGCCCTGCACAAGGCCCTACCAATGAGTTAACATGGTCCTGTGTTTTTGTAATGTTTGTGAAAGTAACATTTGTTCATAACCTTTTTCTTAAAAATGAGCTTTGGTCCCACAAAGCTTGGCTGTATTCTTGAATATGTGACAGGTATTATTATATGAGAAATATATCTGAGGCAGAGAAAGTTCCTTGCATATTATTGACATGCAATACATGTATTATTTTACATATATTTTTAATTGTTTATTTATAATACAATATGTTACAGCAAGGATATATGGTGATTCATAAATACTCTTAAAATATGTCACAATAAAAATAAGTGGAAGAAGATAGCAGAACAAAAGTTTTCTAACAGAACAGAGGTAAGATGAATCCATACATTTTCTTGCAGTCAAGGCAAAAAAGGAACTAAAATTCTTTTTATTTAACAGTGCCCATAACACTAAAACAGATTAACAGCTAAGTAGAAATGCAACTATTTCCAATATGAAAATATAGTTTCAATATAGTGGATTTCCTTCCTCCCATCAAAGGCTAAATCCTTCGACCTATACTGTGGATCTAACTGTCTCTCTCCCTTTTTTAACTGTTTCCTTTTTTTAATTTCAAAATATTAAGGGGGTACAAATGTTTTTGATTACATGGATCGCTTTTGTAATGCCTGAGCCACAGCTAAAAGTGTGCCCATCACCCAAATAGTGTTCATTGTACCCATTAGGTAGGTTTTTCACCCCTCCCCTCCTCCCACCTCCCCCCTTGTTTATTTCCACTGAGTTTTACTTCCTTCTGTGCACATGTATGCTCATCAGTTAGTTCCAATTTAATGGCAAGTGCATGTGGTGTTTGTTTTTCCATTCTTTAGATACTTCCCTTAGGATAATGGTCTCCAGTTCCATCCAGGTTGTTGCAAAAGGCATTAATTCATCCTTTTTTTATGGCTGAGTAGTACTCCGTGGTATACATATACCACATTTTGTTAATCCACTCATGGATTGATGGGCACTTGGGTTGATTCCACATCTTTGCTATTGTGAATTGTGCTGCAGTAAACATTCTAGTGCAGGTGTCTTTTTGATAAAATGATTTCTTTTCCTTTGGGTAGATACCCAGTAGTGGGATTGCTGGTTGGAATGGTAGCTCTACCTTCAGTTCTTTGAGGAAACTCCATATTGTTTTCCATAGAGTTTGTACCAATTTGCAGTCCTGCCGTCTCCCCAATTCCCACACCCCACCACAGCCTTTGGTAACCACCATTCTAATTTCTGTTTCTATGAGTTCAACTTTTATAGATTCCACATATGAGTGAGATCATGTAATATTTGTCTTTCTGTGTTTGGCTTATTTCACGTCACATAACGTCCTCCAGGTTCATCCATATTGTTGTAAATGACAGGATTTTATTCTTTTTTAAGGCCAAATAGTATTCCTTTGTGTATAAATACCACATTTTCTTTATCCATTCACCCATTGATGGACACAGATTGATTCTATATGGTGGGTATTATGAATAAGGCTGCAATGAACATGGAAATGCAGATATCTCTTTGACATACTGATTTTATTTCCTTTGGATGCACCCAGTAGTGGGACTGCCAGATAATACGATAGTTCTATTTTTAATATTTTGAGGAAACATCATACTTTTTTCCATAATGGCTGTACTGATTTACATTCCTACCAACAGTGTGTAAGAGTTCTTTTTTCTCCACATCCGCACCAACACTTATCTTTTGTCTTTTAGATAATAGCCATTCTAATGGGTGTGAGGTGATATCTCATCATGGTTTTAATTTGCGTTTCCCTGATGATTAGTGATGTTGAGCTTTTTTTCACACACCTCTTGGCCACCTGTATGGGGTTTTTTTTGAGAAATGTCTGTTCAGATCCCTTGCCCATTTTTAATCAGATCGTTTTCTTACAATAAAGTTGTTTGAATAACATATTTTGGATATTAATCCCTCATCAGAATTATAGTTTGCAAATATTTTCTCTCATTCCATAGGTTGTTGCTTCACTCTGTTGATTGTTTCCTTGGCTGTGTGGAAGCTTTTTAGTTTGGTTAATCCCATTTGTCTATTTTTGCTTTAATTGCCTGTGCTTTCAGAGTGATATCCAAATCATAATTGTTCAGACACATGTCAAAATCTGTTCCCTATGCTTTCTTGTAATTTTATAGTTTCAGGACTTATGTTTAAGTCTTTAGTGTGTTTTGAGTTGATTTTCGTATATACTGTGAGATCAGGGTCAAATTTCATTTTTCTGCATGTTGATAACCAATTTCCCCAACACCTTTTATTAAAGAAACTATCCTTTCCCCATTGTGTGTTCTTGGCATCTTTGTCAAAAATCAATTGACTGTAAATGTGTGGGTTTATTTCTGAGCTCTCTATGCCATTCCATTGGTCTAGTTGTCTAGCCAGTATCATGCTGTTTTGATTATTACAGCTTTGTAGTAGATTTTGAGATCAGGTAATGTGATACCTCCAGTTTTGTTCTTTTTGCTCAAGATTGCTTTGGCTATTCGGGGGCTTTGTGGTTCTATACAAATTTTAGGATTGTGTTTTCTATTTTTGTTAAAATGTCATTAGAATATTGATAGGGATTGCAATGAATCTATAGATCACTTTGAGTAGTATGGACATTTTAACAATAGTAATTCTACCATTCCATGAACACAGGAAATCCTTCCATTATTTGTGTCTTCCATCTTTCACTTCCTTGGTTAAATTTATACCTAAGTATTTTTTGTAGCTATTGTAAAGAGCTATTTTTCTTCCAGATAGATAGAAATGCTACAGATTTTTGTATGTTAATGTTGTATCCTACAACTTTCATTTATTGGTTCTAACAGTTTTTTGGTGGAGTCCTCAGGGTTTTCTATATATAAGATTATGTCATTTGCAAATACTAACCATTTAACTTTTCCCTTCTGATTTGTATGCCTTTTTTTTCTTGCCTAATTGGTCTGGCTAGGACTTCCAGTACTACATTGAATAGAAGTGGTGAGAGTGGACATCTTTTTTTACTCCTGATCTTAGTCCTCTAAGATTACAACTTTTCACCATTGAGTGACAAGCTGTGGCTTGTCATATATGGCCTTTATGGTGTTAGTGTATATTCCTTCTGTGTATAATTTGTTGAGACCTTTTTGTCATGAAAGGATGTTGAGTTTTGTCAAATTCTTTTTCTGCATCTATTAAAATGATCACATGGTTTTTTCCTTCATTCTTTGAATGTGGTATATCACATTTATTGATTTGTATATTGTCAGGTGTAGGGACCAGATGTCAGGTCCATGTTCCTTGGTTCTTGGTTCCCAGTACTAAAGAATGGTTACTGGTATTGAGTTAACAGAATGAATGAGCAGACCAAGCAGATGCAAGCAGGCAAGGAACCAAAGTTTATTAAAGCATAGAATGTTCCAGAGAAGGAACAGGTCAACCGTGAGTGGAGGAGACCCTGAGTTTAATAGGATTTCTCCCCTTTATGCTGACTCTCTAATTTTATGTTAAGTGGGGGATGGAATATTCATGGTTTTTCTTGAAAACAGGTGGAAAATTCCCGGAATGGCGAATCCTCACCTTTTCTATCCCTATAAGGCAATTTCCAGGGGTTGCCATGGTATTTGTAAACTGTCATGGCGCTGGTAGGTGTGATTTTTTACGATGTTAATGAGGGTAGGTAATTTAGGGACGCTGTCACCTCAATTGTGTGCATGCTCCAAAGCCCCTCTTTTGTAGCCTTGATCAGATCTCCACTTTGTGGCCTTTCTACCTCTTTTTGGTTGGTCAGTCCTTGGAGACCCCCCCAGTATAGACCAAACATCTGTTCAGTCCTTGGAAGCCCCCTTGACATGTCATCTGTTCCTTCTTGGAAGCCCCCTCTGGTCAATTTGTTCCTCCTATTGTAGACAAAGCATCTCCTCACGTCATCTGCTCCTCTCCCTCCATATCCCTACCTGACATATATGTTTCACCATCTTTGCATCCCAGGGATAAATCACACTGGATCTTGGTAAATGATCCTGTTAAGGTACTGGAGAATTCAGTTTGCTATTATGTTATTGAGGATTTTTGCATCTATGTTTATCAGGGATATTAGGCTGTAATTTTCTTTTCTTACAGTGTTCTGGTCTTGCTTTGATATCAGGGTAATGCTGGTCTTGTAAAAAGAATTTGGAAGTACCCCTCCTTTTCAATTTTTTGAAAGAGTTTGAGAAGGATTGGTACCCGTTCTTCATTAAATGTTTGGTAGAATTCAGCAGTGAAGCCATCCCTTCCTTGTCTTTTCTTTGATGGACAGCTTTTATTACTGATTTGATCTCCTTACTCATTTTGGTCTATTCGAATTTTCTGTTTCTTCATGATTCAGTCTTGGTAGGTTGTGTGCATCTAGGAATTTATTTATTTCTTATAAGTTATCCAATTTGTTGGCATTTAATTGTTCATAGTAGTATTCCTGTGGTATCACTTGTAATGTCTCCTCTTTCATTTCTGAATTTATTTATTTGAGTCTTCTCTCTTTTTTTTCCTAGTCTAGGTAAAGATTTGTTGATTTTGTTTAGATTTGGAAATCTACTTTTGGATTCATTGATCTCTTCTGTTGTTTGTCTAGTCTCTATTTCATGTATTTCTGCTCTTATCTTCATTACTTCCTTCCTTCTACTAACTTTGGGATTAGTTGATGTGTGAAGTTGTTTGAGAGATTTCTTCTTTTTTGATGTAGGTGTTTACTGCTATAAACTTCCCTTTTAGCGCTGCCTCTGATGCATCCCATAAGTTTTGGTATGTTGTGGTTACATTTTCTGTGGTCTCAAGATATTTTTTAATTTCCATTTTACTTTCTTCTTTGACCCATTGGCTGTTCAGGAGCATGTTGTTTTATTCCCACATATTATGAATTTTCCCTATTTTCTCCTGTTGTTGATTTCTCATTTCATACCATCATGGTCAGAAAATATTGATATGATTTCAGTCTTCTTAAATTTGTTAAGACTTGTTTTGTGGCCTAACTTATGAATAGCCTTATAGAATGTTTCACGTGCACTTGAGAAGAATGTGTATTCTGCTGCTGTTAGATGAAATGTTCTGTATGTGTCTGTTAGTCCATTTGGTCTAAAATGTAGTTCAAGTCCAGTGTTTCCTCCATTTATATTACGGACCTAAGATTTACCATAATATTGTGTTTCGTTGTAGTGTATTTATATTGACTACCTGTATAAAATTCCATTGTAAGAATTTATCATATTTCATTCTTCCATTTTGCCATTTAGAAGAATTAAGTTATTTATAAGTTCTTGCCATTATGAAAACAACATTTCTATTATCATTCTTATACATGTCTCCTATTAGCATATGCAAGAGCTTCTCTTGGGTGTGTACCTAGATATAGAATGGCTATGTCATAGCATATGTGAATCCTGACTTCAGGTGGCAGTATCAAAATGTTTTCATACTGGCTGCATCTATTAATATTTACTTTCCCACTAGCACTGCATAGCAGATCTGTGGATCCACATCTTCTCCTACACTTGGTATGACAGAATTTCTCATTTTGCCAATAGAATGGCTATAAAATGCTATTTAACTGTGGTCATAAATTGTATTTTCCTCATGATCAATAATCTTGAGCTTCTCTATATATATTTATTAATGTATATTTTTAGTGAAATGTCTATTCATATCCATTGTCAAGTTTCTACTGGGTTATTTGCACTTATATTTTGTTAATACTAAGTTAATTGTATATGTTATGAATATATTTTTGAATATATTTTTTATTTGTCACTTAGCTTTGAAATTTATTTAATTTCAAAATTAACCTTTGATGACCAAAAGTGATTAACTTTAATATTTTAAGTTAAGTAATTCTTCTCTTTTATAGGAAATTATTTTCATGCTTTGTTTAAGACACTGTCCATATCCTAAAGTCTAAAAGTATTAACTTATAATTTTTTCAGTGTTTGAATGTTATATTTTTTCATTTATTCCTAAATCTACCTGGGGTAGATTGTTCTAAATAGCATGAGGTAGAAATCCAGTTTCAACAATTTGAATATTTTTCCATATGTTAATTTTTACTGCTCAATACAACTCTATACATACACGCATCAGTCAGTTTCTGGAATCCATTATATTCATCAATTTACCTATTGTGAGTCAAAACCACACTGTCATACTTACCACCACTGCATAAAAGTCATGGTAATTTTTCTAAACCTACTACACACACACACACACACACACATGCTTCTAGGACATTCTATAATTATCTTCTTAAGTTCCCTGACAAATCCTGTTTGAAATTGCACCGAGTCTAGAGATCAATTTAAAGAGAAATGACATCTTCTTAACATAAAGTCTTCCTATATATGAGCATGGTTCACTTCTCCATTTATTTAGTCTTTTTCAATATCTCTCAATAATGTTTTTATAATTTCTTTAGGAAAGGTACTAAACATATTTTGTTAGATTTATTCCTAGGTATTTCATATTATCTGATAGTCTCATAAATGGCATATTCTTTTAATCATATTTTCTAGCTGTTTATTGCTGATATATGGCAATTCATTACTGTTTCTATAGTAATCTTTTATCCAGCCAATATTGCAAACTCTCATTATTTCAAAGAACATATCTGTGTATTCTTTTTGGTTTTCTATGTAAACTTAAGTATGGACACAGTTAATTAAATTTGAGGCTGTCTTCTTCACGTTATAAAGTATTTAAGAGCTATGGGTATAATTTTCCATCTTCATACCATTTTACAGCCCTCCCCAATTTTGATACATACAGCTTTCATTATAATTCAATTCTAAATATTTTTAAAATTTCATTCTTAAACCCATGCCTTAGTTAGTCAGGTGGTTTTCTTTTTTTTCTAAATAGTCAGTGATATATTTAAGTTTAATTTTATTTTTAATTCCTCATTAATTATTTTGTGGTCAAAGATCATGGTCTGGTTGAAATCTATTTTTTAAAAATGTATTGAGTCATTTAATGTTTTAATATCTAATCAATTTTATAAATGTTTCATGTGTGCTTGAAATAAAATGTGTATTCTTTCACTGTTGAATGAATAAATCTCTTTTATGCTCTTTTAATTCTATTTTAAACACATGGTCCATCTGTTCTAATATTTCTGCCTCTGTTCAAATTTGTAATCCAGCAGTATTTTTTTTTTTTTGACTAATTGTGCTTCTCCAGTGTCTTGTGATTTTGACCCACAAGCACATTTTATCTTAGGAGAAGTATATCTTCAGAATAGGGAATGATTTACTCTGGCTTTTCATAAGCAGCACAGAGACCAGCAACTTAAAATTATCTTTATAAACATATTAAAAGATATAAGAAAATTTAAAACAAGAAAATATAACAGCTACTCTTTCAAGCATGTGCGTGAGACAGATGAGCCCAAAGGTAACCCTATGTACCTACGTACAGCCCTAAGTACAGATGAGCATTATCTACCAGAAAACTACTTATCATCCCTAAAAACAACTTCTAGGTCCAATTTTCACCCTTTTTCCCCCAGGAAGAAGCAGCAACGGGAAAATTACTCCTTGGATTTGTACTTACTAATAGGCAAATAACTCCCTATGACACCAAGATAAAATGCAGATTCTACTTCAGGGGGCTTGGGAAAGGCCTGAAATTCTGCTTTTCAAACAATCTACCAGATGATGCTTATGCTGCTGTCCTAGACCACACTTCAAGTAGCCCAAGCTAGATTAAAATTCTCTGGTTTGGAGAGGGAGAGCATCACAAAGGAACTGTGCAAAGGCAGTTGTTGCCTACTGTTTTTCTGGTTTTTCTCATTTTCTCACAATGGGAAAGTAAGGACTTCTGCACTATGCTGCCTTTATTCCTGAGAACACCTGGACAAGAGGTTTTCAGGGCAAAATGTGGAGGGTGGCATTATTTGTCCCAAGGCAGGGTGAGAGAAGAAACAAATGCTTCCAAAAATTCCCCTATTTTATACAACCCCAGAAGTGCTGGGTTGATTTCTGCCCTAAGACAAAGCCACCACCCTATAAATACACACATGCATACATGTCTATCTATGTATCTATATAATTTCTCTCTCTCTCTCTCAACATATACGCACACACACCATATGTTTCTGACATTTTCTCTGTTTTTCTTTTTCTTTTCTAGTTCCTCAGGGTAGATCTTGTGGGAAGGAGAGAGAAGGCAAACCGATTCATGACCTTGGTGAGGCCCACTCACTTTAAACAATCTGAACAAGCAAATGAATAACAGTATCTCATATTCCAACATCTATAACTCATCTCCTCAACTCTTTTACAATCATCCTTCACGAGAGTTGTCTCTATTACTTGTCTCCATGGTTTTGCTTCTGAATCACATTTTAACCCATCTAAACGGGCTTTTAAATTCATCACCCCTGGGCACTTACAGCCCTGACTGAAGCATTACAAGAGCAATCCATGCTACCAAAAACATTAGTACCCCCTTAATATTTTGAAATAAAAAAATAAAATAAGAAAAGAAAACAAAAATCATCAGCCCTACTAAAAGAGCTCTAGCAAAGATCACCAATAACCACATGTCACTAAGAATGTCAAACAATAATTCAGTGTATTGATTAAATATGAAAGTTCTGTATTTAGACTGCCGGATGTGGAGCATTGGTGAGAACTGAAAGAGTTAATGAAAATAAAAACTGTTAAAACAGTGTCTGACACATAGCAAAAACCTAAGAATGTTAGCTATTATGGCCTGACTTGGCTTTTTGTCATCATTCAACCCTGTTGTTTTGTTACTATTCAACACTTGAAATACGCCCCTGTTGGATTCTGGTAACACATTCCTCTGGTTTTCTTCTGACCTTTCTGGTTATTTCTTCTCTTTCTATTTTTAAGGCTCATACTTCTCTAACTGGCCTTTAGATACTAAAGATCCCTAAGTCTAGATCCTATAATTTCTTTTTATCACACTCGAAATAATTTCTGTAGATGATCTCATCTGCACCTGTAGCTTCCGTGACCAATTTTATGCAAATGACTCATATTTATTTTTATTCCAAGCCCAGACCTCTCTTTGGACCATCAGACACATTAATGAACTGCATATTTGACATGCCTTGTTTGAAGTGACATCAGCATCTCAAATCCAACATGTCCAAAACCAAATCCATCATCACTCCTCACTCTAAATCTGGACTTCTAAAGTTTCCCGTGTCCATGAAAAACCATTCTTTGTGCAAGCCAGAAACTCACATCAATATAAATCTTCCACTAAGTCCTCTTGCTTTTACCTTTGATGTACTTCTAACATCCATCCTGTTCTCTCCATTTCCACACCACCTGGTGTAAACGTCTATCTTCTGTAGCTTCAACTGTGGCAATAGCTTCTTTACTGTCTACACATAATGAGTTTGAACCCCTACAAACTTTACACCACATTATAACCAGAGTCATCTTTTTAAAACCTAAATCTGAGATTTATCTGACGAAGATAAATCTCTCTTCAAATTTATCAAAGTGCTTTATACTACACTTCAGCACATAAAAATGTCTTGACTTTGTCTATGACATTTTACATGATCTGGCTCCTACTTGTTTCATCAGCTATAGCTGAAACCAGGCAACTTTGTTCTCTCTGATTCAACCACACTGATTTCCTTCATTATCTGTCTTTTATTGCTTCCCCGTCCCAAGGTCATTGCATATGCAACCCCCTGTCTGCAATGTTCATCCCTCCTCTCTTGACTTGGTGTTAACACCTGCTCACCCTTTTTATATTAAGTCAAATATCTCCTCCTCTGTAAAGCCTTCCCTCAGCTCCAAACTAGTTCAAATTGCCCAATACAGGCTCAGATAGCTCCATGTGACCTTCAATGTAGCACACATCACCACTGCAACTTTACCTTTGCTTGCATGATTGTGTGATTTGCATTATGTCTTTTCTCAGAGGAAAGTTCTATTTGGACAGAAATCATGGATTTAACAGAGGATTTGGCAATTAGTATGTACTTAATAAATGCATGTTGAGTAAAATGTTATAAAATAAAATGAAATGAATATGTGTGCATTCCAAATAGCAGGACTGCATTGATTGCAAGAGGCATTACCAAGTTATAAGTGAAACGTAACAGGACTGGTTTTGGCACAGACTTTTCATGGCCTCTGCACTGCTGTGTGTTTTTACTTATAGATGGATGAGTAGATAGATAGATCTCTAATTCTAGTCTTTGTTTCTCTTCATCCTCCACCATCATGTTTTCTCTTCCTCTTGTATAAGAGATTGGTTTGACATTGGAAAGTAGTCAGTGTAATTTAACATAGAAAAGTAAAAAAAGTCATATAATCATTTTAATAATTGCAGAAATTTATTTGATAACACTCAAGAAACACTAATAATAAAATGTCTTAACAAATTAGGAATAAAAGGTTCTTCCTTAATTTGATAGAGATGAACTAACACAAAATCTATAGTAAATATATCAATAGTGAAATAAAGAACTTTCTCTCATTTGGGAACGAGACAAGGATGCCTCCTCTCACCAATTATATTCAATTTTGTACAGGAAGTTGTAACAGGAAAGAAAAAAAAATAAAATATGAAATCACTGGAAAAGAAATAAACCCTCCTGATTTATAGATGATATGATTGAGAAAATCCAAAATGCAGACGTTTCAGTCAGCAATGGACAACATATACAACAGTGATCCCATAAGATTATAATGGAGTTGATAAAATTCTTATCACCTATTTATGTAATAGCCATCATAATATTGTAGTGCAACTCATCACTTTTTCTATATTTAGATACACAAATACAGTCATGTATCACTTAATGATAGGCATATGTTTTGAGAAATGCATCGTTAGGTGATTTTGTAGTTATGCGAACAACATAGAATGTACTTACTCAAACCTAAATGGTATAGCCTACTACGCACCTAGGCTATATACTGTACCAAATACTGTAGGCAATTGTAACACAATGGTAAGTGTTTGTGGGCCTAAACACATCTAACCATAGAAAAGGTATAGTAGAAATACAGTATTATAATCTTATGAGACCAGTGTTGTATATGCAGCCCATGATTGAAACATTGTTATGCGGTGCATGACTTTACTTACCATTCCCAGTTCCTCAAGGTGGTGGTCAGTTTTATCTGCCTTATGCAACTTCCTCCTTCCTATGGGATGGCTAGATACAACCTGCTTGACTTGCCCCTCCACCCTCACACCCCGCATGGACTTAGCAGATATGCCACAGTAACCACCTCTCAGTCACAGCGTGACTCCATGGAGCTCATGCCTGCTTGCTGTAAACCTGCCAGATAGAATGCCCCAAAGGTAATTACCTGCTTGGATAATTCCCTGGGCCCAAATAAAGTGTTGGACCTTGGGCCTCTTGTTCTCTCTCCTGCTCCCCACCCATTGGCCAAGCATGTGTGTCCCAGACAGTTCCCCACTTCCTGTTGCCCTACAAAGAATGCTGCTCCCTGCTTTCTGGAACCTGTAAGTAATACACTGCTTCTGTTATTTCACATATTTGGTTGAGTCGCCTCCTCTGTGTCTCATCTGACCAACACACCCAACCTTAACTCTCCTCCCAGTCAGAACTCTCCTAGAGAGTGTCTAGGATGAGAGCCACAAGGGCATCTGTCAGTATAAACAAGTTTCCTGTGATAGAGACACCTGGTCATGGGTCTCAGGCATTAATAAGACTGTCCTCCAGGACAAAGAAGTATCCCGTGAAAGGCACACTGTGAACATCCATGACTAAATCCTGGAGCCCCACAGGGTAGGGCTAAAATTTATGGCCATTCTCCAGAGAGACCTCAAGATCAAATCAGAGGAAAATACAACGGAATTCTGTTCTGTCTGATAATAATATAGCTAACCAGTTCTCTTTTCATTAGTGTGTGCACGTTATATCGTTTGCTTTCCATTCATTTTTAGCCAGCCCTTTTCTTTATATGTAAATTGAGTTTCTTGGAGATTAACATATAGTCGCAACTTTTTTTCTTATTGAATTTTACAATCTTTGCTTTTATTTCTTTTTATTTATTTATTTTTATTTCAGAATACCATGGGGGTACAACACTTTGGCTATATATATTGCCTATGCACTGCCCGTGTCAGAGCTACAATCGTGGACATCCCCCAAACTGTGCTCCCTGCATCCATTCAGTGAGAGTTTTCCCATCTCCTCCAACCTCTCCCGCCTGCCCGCCCCCTGATGAATATTATTGCCCTGTGTGATGTAAGTGTTGATCAGTTAGTACCAATTTGATGGTGAGTACCAGTGGTGCTTGTTTTTCCATTCTTGTGACACTTCGCTTCAAAGAATGGGCTCTAGCTCCAACCAGGAAAACACCAGATGCGTTAATTCACCATCGTTTTTTATTGCTGAGTAATACTCCATGGTATACATATACCACATTTTATTAATCCACTCGTGTATTGATGGGCACCTGGGTTGTTTCCACGTCTTTGCAATTGTGAATTGTGCTGCTATAAACATTTGCATGCAGATGTCTTTATTACAGAATGTCTTTTTTTCCTTTGGGTAAATACCCAGTGTGGGATTGCTGGGTCAAATGGTAATTCTACTTTTAATTCTTTGAGGTATCTCCATATTCTTTTCCATAGAGGTTGTACTAATTTGCAGTCCCACCAGCATTGTATGAGTGTTCCTATCTGTCCGCATCCCCGCCAACATTTGTTGTTTGGGGATCTTTTGATATGAGCCAATCAATCTCTGCTTTTAATTAGAGCACTTATATCACTTACTTATAAGTGATATTTTATTTATATCATGTAAATTTTATTTCATTAACAATATAATCAAATTTAAATCTATCATATTGCCATTTGTTTTCTATTTGTCCCATTTTTCTTTATTTTTTCACTGTTCCTGCCTTCCTTTGGATTAATTGAATATTTTTTGTGATTTCACCTTACCTTCACTATTATTGGCTTACTAGTTAGATCTTTTTGTTTTATTTTTTATAGCTGCAGTAGGGTTTACAATGTACATCTTTAATTTCTCATAGTCCACATTCAAATAATATTAAACTACTTCACCTATAGTTTAGGAACCTTACAGCAGTATGCTTCCACACAGCCTTTCCTTTTATTTTTTTGTACCATTGTGTTGCATATTTTACAACTACATATGCTATATAGCCACAATGCATTATTATTGTTAATATTTCTTTCTTTAATACTTTAAGGGTGTCACCTGTTTTCTTCTGGCTTACATAGTTCCTGATGATGAAAAATCTGCTGTCATTCATAACTCTTTTCCTTTTATGTAGTATATCCTTTTTCTTGAAGCACATTTAAAATTATTCTCTTTGTTACTAGTTTTTAGAAATTTGATTATAATATTTCTTGATTTTTTGTTCTGGTTGTTTTTTTTTTTTTCTTCTTGAATTTGGTTTTATAGTTTTCGTCAAATTTGGTAAATTTGAGACCATTATTTTTAAAACGATTTTCTCTCCCTGTCTCATGCTGGTACTCTAATTTTATAAATGATTGCTTGCTTAATATCCCAAAGCTCATTAAGGATTGGTTCACTTTTTTTTCATTCTTTTCTCTCCTTGGGCTTCATTTGAGACAGTTTCTCTTGCTTTGTCTTTATGTTCACTGATCTGCGGTGTTCAATGGGTTGTTCATCACATTTGGTGTATTTTTATTTCAAATAATGTATCTCTTATCTCCATAAATTCCATTTAATTTCTTTTCCTCCTCACTTGTTTATGTTTTCTACCTCCTTGATTATATCAACTCAATGTAATAGCTCTTAACATTTCATCTCCTAGTCCCATTACCTTTGTTATTTCTGAGTCTATTGATTAATTTTCTCCAGGTATACATCATATTTTCCTACTTCTTTACATGCTTGGTAAGTTTTAAATGATGCTATAAATTATAAATTTTATATTGTTCAGTATTTGATTTTGTAGCATTTCTTTAAACTGCACTAGATAAAGTTCTGGCACATAGTTAATTGTGATATATTTAATATTTTCAATGCTTTCTTATAAGATTTGTTCAATTAGGTGCAGAGTAGCCTTTATTCTAGAGTTAATTTAGCCCTACTATTATGATGATACCCTCCTGAAGACTCTACACTGTGCCCCATGGATTATAATGTCTGTTGGTAATACAAATTATTGCCAGCCTAATGTGAGCTCGAAAAATTCTTCTGTCTATTCCTTTCTGGTGTCTCTTTCACTGGTATGCAAAGATTGGTACTTAGCCAATGATCTGCAGATCTCTGGACTCTTTTTTTTGGTTGCTCCTTTCTCTCTAGAACTTTGCTCCACAAGTATTAACTACTTAGTCCTCCCTGAACTGTGATAACTGCCTCCTGAACTCAAGTAAACCACCAGGTTCTGTTCATTTCGCCCTTCCCTGTGCTGCAGCAACTCGAGCAGTGGGTTAGGGTACTGGTAATGTGCACTTCACGTGATGCTTTCCTGTTGGGGATTATAGTCGTCCTATAGTCCAATGTATGAAAACTGTTGTTTTCTATATTTCATTTGGTTTTCTAGTTGTTCAAGTAAGAGGACAAATCCCGACCCTATTAATCCATTATGGTCAGAATCAGAAATTTTCCAGATGACTCTAATGTTTTCACCTATGAATATATTATAAAATGCAAATTAAAATGGACCATCTAATGATCCTTTCCATCCTGCCATCCTGCTTTCTTTTTTTTTTTTTTTTGGAGTGGTCTACCTTATCCTCCGTAAGAACTGTTCTTCCCTTGTTAAGACAAAGCATATGTGAAAAGGAGCTGCTAAATTCTTTTGGTCCACACCAATTTTCCAAATGGTCTCTTGTATATTAATGACCATATACTGAGCACGCCTTCAGAGGTATGAGGCTATCCCTTTAAAATTTCAGTATAAGCAAGAATAAAATTTCCTTTTCCTTGTTACTCTTTAACACCACAAGAATTGGTTGATATTTTCAAAAGGAAAATGCATTAATAACAAGAGGGAAGAAAAAAAGGAAAACATTACAAAACATACAAGTAGTTTAAAAAGGATCCACAAAGTAGATCTTTGAAAAGCTATATATACTCCATTCCAGCCAAAAAGTGCTCATGGAGTATAACCAGACTGTCCGCCTTCTCACTGTGTCCCTGACTGGGCCCCAGCCCTCTCTAGTCACTCAGGAACAGCCTTTGAGCATGTTAATAGCTCCCAAGCACTTCACTTACTTAATGTCTTCACACCTAATTCTACTTCTTAAATTTTTCATATAGAGGAACTGAATAGGATTGTGGTGTCTGACACAGAGAAATATTAATATAAAAGCTTGCAGCTAATATCCAATCTTTTTGTGGTAAGGCACAGTCTAGTCTCATAAATTTACTGTGAGATCGTACCTTAATGAATACTTCTGTGCAAAAGTTATATTCATATATAACAGTTTTATTATCTCAAAACGCCTCTTGCCACATTGTTTAGAAATGAGATCTCATAATAACAGGAAAACCATTGGGCACATTAATATCCTACAGTCATTCCATCTTTTTCTAAACCTGCACAGTGGTACTCAGAAGAAAATAATATTATCTTTATATATAGCAATTAAAGCATAATTCCCAAAGAAACCCTGACCCTTAAGAGAAACATAGGGTTTGTCTGCCCTGAAAGCTCTTTCCTATAAGAGTAGTGTATGTAGTCTATTGCTGCTGTAACATATTTCCACAAATTTAAGAGCCTAAAATAATGCAAATGTACCATTTTATAGTTTTGTAGGTCAGATGTCTGCATTGACTTGACTGGTTCCCTTACTCTGGGTCTCACAAAGTTGAAATCAAGGTATCAGCTGCCCTGTGCCCTTGTCTGGAAGCTCTGGGGTAGAATCCACTTCCAAGCTGTCTATTCAGGCTGTTGGCAAAAGTCCTTGTGGTTGTAGAACTGAAGGGCCCAATTCCTTGCCTGCCATCAAGTAGGAGCCTCTCCAAGTTTCTTAACACTGCCTGCATTGCTTGTCACACTGACCTCTCCATCTTTAAAGCAGCAACGGCATGACCTTGAGTCCTTTTTACACTTTGGGTCTCTTTGACTTCCTCTTCTACTGCATCTCTTCCACTCCAAAGAACCAGAGAAAATTCTGTTTCTGATGACTTGTGTGATTAAATATGACCCACCTGGATAATCCAGGATAATCTCCCTATTTTAAGGTCTGTGATCTTGATTATATTTGCTAAATTCATTTTGCCCTGTTAGGTAACATATTCACAGGTTCCAGGGATTAGGGCATGAACTCCTCTTTTTGCGGGGGGCAGGTAGCGGGAGCGTACATTCTGAGCATCATAAGTGGACACACCTTATTTTCTTGTTCTAAGAACGCAAGTGTTAGATACGGTACAGTAAAGTCAATGAGGCCACAGGGGAAACTGAGAATGAAGCTTGGAAGGAAGAGGTTTATTATACTCACAGGTCCTAGAGAGGGGTGACTGGATGCCATACAGGGTCACAGGGGAACCACCAGGTTTTGATCAGGTAGAAGAAGACAGGAGAAGAAACAGTCTAGGCCAGAGCATTTATTAGGGTTTGGCAGGAAAGGTAAGGCAGGGCAGAGTAGAGTTTAGGATTGGCTAGTCTGAATAATTTTGGCAGGTTTGGGGTTATACAGGTGGTCTCTAGTGGCCTGGTGCCTGGTCCTGGGAAGATTTAGGGCAGGGGCAATACTGGCTTGGTGTGTGAGAGTTAAATAAAAGAATGATTGGGGCCTGGGGCCATATACTCAGGGTTGGCTGGTTTGCATATGATAGATGTGCTTTTAGGCAAGTTGTTATTATTTTTAGGAATTAGCTAGCCCTGGGAGGTGTAGTCTCTTTCCCCAGTTCTGTAAGGCCCTGAAATGCTAGAGCAACAAGAATACAGAAAATAAGAAAATATAGTAAATATAATTGGCACTGTGGTAAATGGATGCCAAATAAACAAATACAGAATCTAAGAAAACACAGAACACTCTGTTCAGAATGACCCCTCCCCCATTCTGTGGGTACAGATGGGACTTTCAATCACTGTACCTCACCATCCTTCCAAGGGGGTGGGCCCTTAGACCAGTGTCCAAAAGAACACTTGCTAGACTTTAAGCAGTTTTCATTTACACATGCCCTCAAGTAGATTTGAGGTCTTCTACTATATTTTACCTGAATTATCAAACGTAGAATATTGTGGGCTTGACAGAATTTGCCACTTAGAACTGTCTATGTTGTACCTGTTAAGTGATATGAACTGTGCTAGTTCCTTTCATGGTCTTCACCTCTTTCCATATGTCTTAACTGGTCTCATTATTTTGATGACACGTATGTTGGTCTTTCCTGCTGGTTCCCAGACCACAAGCTGATAGCAAAACAATAGATTATTTTAAATTTATCCTGAATTATACAGCGGTGCCTACCTGACATCAGATTATTACAACTGGTTATTGGAAAATACAATGCCCCAAAGAGCACTTGCTTCATTTTAAGCAGTTTTTATTTAGTATATGCTGTCAGGTAGGTTTGGGATCTACTGCTGTAGTATTCCCAAATTGTTCAACCTAATGCAAGAAAAAAAGGAGGAGGGGCTACATCAGCTTTGCTTGTTGACGTTCTCTTTTATTTTACAAAGAACACAATTGAAAGATATTGACTAATAGTAGATGAATATAAATAAACAGAAAGAGGGTATTTCCTACAGTTGATCAACAGGCATGAGCTGTGCTAAACAATTAAAAGCCAAAGTCTATTGCATTTGACCTTGCTTTCTTTCGTCATACAAGATTTTTATGGATTAGAATTTTCTCCTAAGCTTACTTAAAGACCAAAAATTCAATGCAACATCCTCATCTATAAACTTACATTTAAAGATGTTTTCATATAATAAACTCTAGGTGGCTAAGCAAATACCACTCCTTTTTTAAAAGAGCTGGTTTTAAATCGAGGAATCAAAGTAATAACCAAAAGCAATACAGTTTCTGGCTTCTGGAACTATAAAATTAGCTAGGTAATGACATGCTTTTCAGCTGATTAATTTTTTTTTCTAGCTGGGACATCTGCTGTCATTTGAAAACTGTCCAGTCTGAATATCTGAAGCAGATGGGAACAGCATGGAAGATGTCAAATTGGCTTGTGGTGTAAGTAATATTTGCTTTTTTTGGACAAGCCTTTCTGCAGAAAAGGGTTGCTATTTGCTTGCAGTTTTAGCCTTAGGCTGTGGTCAGTAATGACAGGTAAAAGTTGGCTTGGCATCAGGGCACAGGCACTGCCTTCCATGAAGCAAAGTCTCTAGGCTGCTGCTTAATGTTGCTTTGATGCTCACACGTTGTGTGATTAAACACTTGGTGAGAGCCTGGGGCTGCCAGCTGGACATGATTTGACACCCTTATTAATCTTGAGAAATGTTTCCACTTTCATCCGATTAGAAAAGTTTTGGAAAAGCCTCTGTGCCGTGAGGCTGTGTTGCTTCCAGTAGATGATGCCAGTTGGCAGTGATCTTTTCATTAACTGGTCTAAATGTTTCAGGATAACTCCTGTTTTCATTAGCTGGTCTGAATATTTCAGGATAACTTTTGCTTGTTGAAATTTCATGAGTAAAAGCTGTCAACAGAAAGTGGATGTTGCCTATTGCAGGCACCTGAGAAATGTTGGACTTCTTTGAAAATCTATAGAAGTCCTAGAGCCAGAATACAGCATTGTTCCTTCTGTGATTAGTTTCCCTTTGAAGCCTGGTCATGAACCTCAATTCCTGGCATCTAACTTGCTGTGCTCTATGGCAGGGGAACAAAAGAGCATGGAGTTCTCAAGCCTAAAAATTCAGTCCTTCAAGAATAACATTTCTATGGAGTGTTTACAATGATCTGGATCTTTTTCTAGGTGCTGATACATTAATGACTAAAAAAGAGTGTCTGCCCTTTAAGATCTCACAGTCTAGTAAAGCATCAGACATAATCAGACAGATCATTAAATCTAGCCTGTCCTATAATAGAAAGTTGTGCAAATAATTAGGATAGAAAATAAGGTAGAAACTTGGGGAAACAAGCTTTTAATTGAGTCTTTGAAGATCAAAATAATTCATTAGGGTACAAAAGTGAGGTAATATTATTCCAGTAAGGAACAGATGTATGGAGGCATAAGAATGCATCTGTAGGCACTAGTCATGCATCAAATGAATGAATAGACAAAAAATGGACATTCTAGATCAGTGGTTCCCAAACTTTGTGACCTCAGAACATCTTTACACTCTTAACAATTCCTGGGGATTTCAAAAAGCTTCTGTTTATGTGGAATGCATCTATGAGTATTTATTCTATTTTAAATCCAAACAAATATTTTTAAAATATTTGTGTATTAATTCATTTAAAAAGACACATATATAACATGTTAACATAAATAATATATCTTATGAAAATAATTATATTTCCAAAACAAGAAAAAAATAAGAACAAAGAGTAGTACCGCTTTATATTTTTGAAAATTTCTTTAATTTCTGGCTTTAATAGAACACAAATAGATTAAACATCTGCTTCTGCATTAAAGCAGTTGCAATATGTTGTTTTGGTTCAAATATCTGGAAAAAAAATTTGGCCTCATGCATATAAGTAGATGAAAAAGTGATGAGTTTTTCTTTTCAATAGCATTTACAGCTAATTGTAGATATTATTCTTTAATATTACCCAAAAATTCTATAAGTGGAAGTTTCTTAAAAGTTTGTTGCAATAAGAAACGAGAAACTATGTGAATAGACATTTCATACTCGGTTACATGAAAATCCACAGGTCTCTCCTTGCACTATGACAGGACCTTTTACCATGAATGATTTTGTAACATCATACATTGGTCACTGGAAAAATATTGAGTTATGCAGATCTTCCAAATGTTGACACTTTCATTATACAATACCAAAAATCACATCTGTTAATATCACCACTAATCTCATCAGAATACTTTTAGTGCTGGGAAGCTGTCAAGTTCACAGTAGTGGATTTAAGTTTTCCAATATTCTCATTTTTGCTCAAAGCTTTAATTTCATCAGTTATTTTCCCTAATAGTGACAAATCAAAACTGAATACCTATAGTTTGTCTGTTAGTCAGTTTTTCAAGTTAAAATGATGCTCCATGAAAAATAGCGGCAAGCACAGCCTGCAACTCAATCTTGCAAGTGCTCTTTCTCAAGAACACCATCATCCTTGGTGTGCAGCTGCAACACAAGTGCGTAATGTGTTCTTTCCATTTCACCATCCAGAATATTTAAAAAGCATGTACTCAAGGATTAAGGTTACATAAAATTTGTAATTTTTCCTGCATTGTCAGGACATTCTTGCATGAAATTGGCTTCTTCTTTCTGCAAGTGTGTGGAGGGGAAGGACACAATAGCTCCTTGTATAGTTGGGTGCTGCTGCCTTCATTTGTGCTCAGGCACCAGAAATTTTAACTACCATTGTTTTCAAACCATCACTGAGAGTGCCAACACAGCAGAAGGGTAAATAATGCCCAGATTTGATCTTGAAGACACCATGAAAGCATCTTGAGTACCATAATGTGGAACTGCTATTCTATGTAAACTTAAAAGAAAGGAAACAGAGAAAAAATAAATTTATTGAGCAACCTCTATGCATTAGGGACTAAAGTGTCTTAGTCAGGGTTCATTTGGTTAAAATGATCAAAACATGAAAACAAACAAAAATCAAACCCTAACAAATAGCTAAAGCAAAAGAGGGTTGCATTGGCTCACATATATAAACTGAGGTCAAGGTAGGGGTATCACAGACACTCAGGAATAATGGAAAGTGGGAAAACACAATGATCAGGCCCTCTCTATCTTTTGCCTTGGCCTTCCATCTCTGGCCAACCTTTCCCATGAAGTTGGGAACTTGGCTGCTAACAAGTACGGGCTCATCTTTCTAACTCTAACTCTGCACAAGAAATGAAGAGATTCTCTTTCATTATTAGTTTTTTTTTTTTATTTCAGAATATGACTTTGGCCATACACATTGCCCATGCACTGCCTGTGTCAGAGCCACAATCGTGGTCATCCCCCAAACTGTGCTCCCCCATCCATTCAGTGAGAGTTTTAATGTGAAAAATCCCAAGGAAAGACTGGCTCATCTTGGGTAACAGGCTGTCTCTGTGGCCAAGATGGGGGCGGGAGAGATAGTGTTGGGAATGGCTTCTGTGATTGGCAGGACCCACTTGAATTATATAGCTGGACAGGGGAGAAGAATGGTCCCCAAAAAGCAATGTGGGAGTTGTTGTCTTCAGAAGAAAGGAGACGTTCTTGGCAAATTTAATATAAACTTAATTTTATAATTAAATTTAAAATTTAATACAAATTATATACTATATATAATATAGTTACATACATAGTTTTATATATAACCTATATCTAATGTAAACTTCACAATAAATTATGAATCAGCCAAATTTTTTAAATGAACCTACTTGTTAAAAGAGACAAAGTAACTTTCCCAGAGTCACAAAACTATTAATTTAGGAAGCTGCATGTAAATGCCTGTTTCTGAAGCCTCTAAGTTCAACATTGTCGTGCTGCCTCCCAAAGAGTCAACTTACCCATAAAGCTTAGAAAATCTGTCTTTTTTTCAACATATTTACTTACTAATAATTTTTTATCCCAATATTGATATTTTAAAAATTACCAATTATTTGATAGTAGAAAATGATGAATTCATCCTAAACGCATGATTGGATGTGTGGTATAAATTTTTGTGACAGCTTATCTACAAACAATTGCTATAATATCAAATTGTGACATATTAAAGACTAATATTTATTAAGTACTCAATATGTGTTGAACTGTATGTTAACCATTTTGTAGACATCATGATAATTTGATCCTTACAATAGTACAATTAGCTCTCATTATCTCCCTTAGCCAATGCCTAAGAGGCAGAAAATTCTGAATGGTTTTACTTTGGTAATTAAATTCTCAAGCCAAAAAGTGACACTCAGCTCTTCTACTCAAATCTTGAGCCAGAACTAGTTACACAGCCCCTCCTAATCACAATAGGGCTAGGAAATACAAACCTACCATGTACCTAGAAGGAGAAGAACATTTATATGATCTTTAATATTTAACAGCATAAACACCAAATGTGTCTCTTTTCATCTGCCTGAAGATTACATTTTCTGCAATCTCTATGGTCGTTTTTTTCAATTGAAGGCACTGCAGTTCTCTAAATATAAATCTCCATGAAGGAAGAGCATACTAATCTGTATCTAATTAACAATCAGGTTTAAATTACCTGAAAAGCTATAATGTGCTTTGGATATGTGTGAGAATAATGTTCATGATATGGAGTGATGCTCTAGTGACAGAGCTGCTGTGCAATGTCCTGTGAGCCACATGCATGCCTAGACCCTTGAGCTGGATAACAGAAAGTCAGGGATGAGACTACAAATAGGATGTTAATTGATACCAAAGACAAACTTGTTACTTTGCAATTTTTTCCTGGATATTAAAACTCACAGTGTTCGCTCAAGTTCAGCGTTTTTGCCAATCCTCCCAACTCTTCCTAGACTTAAGACTCAAGGTCCAGTCTCAGCTACTGTTCTGTGCTCCAACATCTACTTTCCTGGCAAGGCCAAGGGCTCAACCACCCTACTTCTCCTCGAAATACCTGTTTCTTCTCAGGACTAGTTGCAGAGTTAGATGTGCTGAATTTAGCTCCTTTCAACCCCCTTCCTTGGTAATCATCAAAAAAACTACAACATGAAACTGGGAAAGTCACAAAGCGCAAGAATTTTAGTGAGTTCTTAAAGCCATTACTCTTAATTTTTGCTTTATGACACCCTTCCTGAGATAGGAGTAGAAGTGTTTCAATAATTTCTATCCCAACCCAAACCATAGATTATTTTAAGAATGAAATTATGGATCCTTGGACACAGCTTTGGTGAATAATAAATGGCTCCATAAAACTGTTATACCCATGATTACAGTGTATTAGAGCTAACGCATACTGATTAAAATCAGCTAAAGGAACAGGCACATAGAGAAGAGTCCAGGAAGATTCCAAATGCAGAATTTCCAGTTGTCCTCTCTAAGTGGACTCACGGCCAGTGTTCCATCAAAGCATGACAATAAGCACAGAGTATTGCCAGCCAGGGAAGCTCACCCAAGACTTGGTGTCCAGAGTCCTTGCTGGTGCTCCATCTGTAGATAGGACTGACTACCCACATGGCTGATCTCAGTGTCCAGCCCCTATAAAAGTCAAGCTGTTACTGTGTGACCCATGGTTCCCATCCCAGATCACGTTGTTAAAATAGCTGGCATGGCCAGTGCCCACCCTAAATCACACTGTTACACTCATATCAGAAATGATGTTCCAAGGGCTTAGAGATTACCTCCCAGAAGTCCAGGGAAAAGGCTATATCTCTCCTTGGACAAGGTTAAATTCTTTACTAAACACACACACAGAGCTATAGCCAAACCTTTCACACTTGAAGCCCACTCATAAGTCATATATTGTCCACTGAGAGAAAAAAAGGGAACAAAAGAAAAATTTTGTTTATGGTGGCCACTGATGACAACTTCTGTAAATATTCCCCTTTACTGGGGAGATTTTGCAAAGAAGCAGGACTTTTTCAGTAACACATTGTGCAATTATCCTACAAAGTAAAGCTATAATACTAGAATCTTTAAAATAAGTAGGTTTAATTATGAGTTTTTCACCATCTGAAACTGAGCTTTACAAACTCTTCTTTCTGTTGACCTAATTAACTCAATCTCTAGAGATCTTTGGCTTTACTGTGAAGTTCAGGGCATGTCACTGCTGATGAATAAATTAATGTATAAAGGAATCAAAGTCAAAATTAGCATGAAATTAATATCCCACCGCTCACTATCTCTGGGGAAAATTAACTGAATTTATAGAATACCTGTTGATGAGAGAATCAACTCTGACAAAAAATTTTGGTTTTCTTTTTAGATACTTTTGGTGTAATATTGTCCTAAACCTCATGCTATTTCAAAAGCATAATTTCTGGACCCTCACCAAATGATGATACGATCCCTTCAACATTTATAGTCTTTAAAAAGTAAAACTTGACATTGAGTCTTCACTGTGAAATTATAAAAATTACCTTTTAAATTGATTTTATTTATATTTACCTTATGAGGCTCTGGATATTCTGGGGTGTTACATTTTAATACAGCTATTTTAGGGGATCTAAAGAAAGAATATTCATCCAAATGGGCTTTGGATAAATAGTGATAGAAAGAGGCAATATAATAAAAAAGTACCCACTTAGAAATAAGCAACACTTTTCAAAAATCTATATGGGTTTAAAACCTGTTTCCCACATGTCTCTCTTTCTCCCACTTTCTCCAATGCCTTTTTTGTGTGTATTCTTTACCATAATTAAGGAAATGTTTATTTCCCAATTTTTTTTCTGAGTCTTATAAACAGGTTATCTCAAAGCACTGTTGAGATAATTGATATTTGAGAAAGATAGTTTAAAGTACCTACTAAATAAATATGCCTCTAGGACCAGTGGTCTAAGACGTAGCCAATATCACAGAGCAAAGGAGGTTAACAAGTGAAAATTAACAGTGTGACTCTAGACTTCATTATGCTTAAAACAAAAACCAAAGAAGATATTGCTGTTGGAGATACTGCCAATTTTGATATTTAGAATCCTTTTCGTAAAATAAATAAAATATAAAGTAAATCCTTTTAAAATGGAATGCCAGGTAAAGGTTTGCTTCTTCTAAAGTGGTATGGTGTATTTTATCAGGTAAGAAAACTCTCCAGCAAGCCATATTTCTCTGTCCAGGAAACCCAAAGCTAATAACCTTCTTCTATCAGTCTCTTGGGGAGTAGCCTTTCTCCCTATAGAAGAATGTGGCTTTCTGCAATATATGGGAATCCAGACCCTGTGGATTTATTTATTTATTTATTTTTTATTTCAGAATATTATGGGGATACTAATGTTTTGGCTGCATGAATTGCCTTTGTACAGTTTGAGTCAAAGTTATAAGTGGGCTCATCACCCAGACAGTGTGCTTTGTACCCATTAGGTGTGATTTTACCCACCCCTTCTTCCTCCTCCCACCTGCTTGATTTCTGTTGAGTTTTACTTCCATATGTGCACATAAGTGTTGATCAATTAGTTCCAATTTAATAGTGAGTACCTATAGTGTGTGTTTTTCCATTCTTTATTTAGAAGAAAAGTCTCCAGTTCCATCCAGGTTGTTATAAAAGGTATTAGTTCATCATTTTTTTTATGGCTGAGTAGTACTCCATGGTATACATATACCACATTTTATTAATCCACTCATGAATTGAGGGGCACATGGGTTGATTCCACAACTTTGTGGTTGTGAATTGTGCTGCAATCAACATTCGAGTACAAATGGGTTTTTTTGATAAAATGGCTTTTTTTCCTTTGGATAAATACCCAATGGTGAGATTGCTGGATCAAATTGTGAATGTAAATCTGAAAACAGGCCCTGTAGATAGGAAGAGCGTGAAGTCTAGACATTTCCAGCTTCTATTGCCATGGCTATCCCCTTGGTTCATCATGTCTGAGCCTAGTCATGATGGATATTTTCATTAAAAGAGTTAATTAAATACTAAGAGAGAGCACAGAGAAAATAAAGAGAATGTATAAACATTGCAAGTAGTTTATCTTAAAACATGCTGGTTTCAGAAGCTTTCAAACAAACAAAGCCTGTTTGGTCCCAAGATCTCTGAACTCCCCTCTTGTTCTGCCTTTTTTCCCGGGGAAAAAGACCATCTTTCACCTGAATTCCTCATTTCTTGGTAAAACTTCAAAAGCACTGGTATTTATTTTATTATATTTTCTTCCTCAATATTTTCTTGCCTCAGTCTTTAGTTTTAACTTCCAAATGTGTTTTTATATTATAAATTGTTTCAAGTTACTTCTCAAAGTAAAAAGAGACTAGAATACAATTAAATTGAGAGCAAGGCTCACGTATAAAGCTAATGAACACTTCAGTGAAGGACTAAAGCCCTGGTTTTTGGAGAGGATTGGCAAAGCGTGTAAATGGCTTATGGGTTACAAAATTCCGCAGGCCCTAGAAGATTTGGTGTAAAAGACAAACAGTTTACAGTCCTCCACATTAACGAGGACTTTACATCTCTGTGAAATAGCAATTCAAAGTAAGGGTGAAGTTGATCTGTTTTCTACTTCAGTGTTTCTCACTTTACTTAATTATGACACAGATTTGCTCTCTCTAATATACCATTTTGTTGTTTGAGGCAGTCTGTTTTCAAGCAGGCAAGAGAAATTAGGACACACCACTCAGGAAAGTGAGTCATATATGTAGATCATTCTGTTGGGGCAAAGCCTGAGATTTTGTGCTGCTAGTCACGCAATGTAGCCAAAAAAAATTCTATATATTCACAATCTTCCCATATATAACAGCGCCTCTTCATTTTAATCACCTATTCTGATCCTGTTTTCTCCCTGGAAAGAGCTAGGTGACAGTATGGCATTGTTCGGTGGAAGATTTTCTGGTTTTCAATGTATTAGATGATCACCACATAGTGAATGGCAAAATGGCACAAGAGATAAACAAAGTTATAAGCCCAGCTATAGAAACAGAACTTTACATTTGCTGTGACACAAAACAGCAACAATCTCCTGATATTTATTGTATCAGGACTGCCTTATCCCTCTGGACTATTACTGCCATAAGGGGCTACACATTTTGCTTCAGTTTCAGTTGCTTCAGTGATACATCATTATTTGCAACAAATGCTGCAATTTCCACAATGGGAGAAAAAAGTGATTAATAAATAACAGCCATTCCCCTAATCAAGACAAGTGAGAAAACAGGGACACAAGATAGAATATGTCTTTGCTTCCAATATCTTCTGTGTGATTCTTTATATAATGGTTTAAAAGAGATCATTTAAAAAGAAATAAGCTCCTAAATATGTATTCATATTTATAAACTATACTGTATTGTCAAAAATATTATTAAAATTATTATTTATATATGATATATAAGTGATATTTAATAAACAAGTTCTGCAATATGTTTGGAAAAATCTGAATTTCCTCAATGTCACTTTACAATTACATGTGTGTATACGTATTTACTTATATTAATATAGATATAGATGTATGGATGGATGTACATAGATACATATAATTATAATGTCTTATTACATTTGAGAATCATAAAAACTGGCTACTGGCACAAATTTTCAGCCTTCATTAAATTCATTCATACATTTACTCATCCAACAATTAATTTACTCAACAAATATTTATTTAGCTTTTTGTGCAAGCCATTAGGCTCATTGATGGATTTAAAAATAATTAAGACAGGTACTTGTCTGAAAAGAGTTGACAGTCCACTGAAAAAGATAAGATGGTTTCCAATGCTTATTGAAGCAAGAATAATTAAGAGTCAATTGACCGGTGCCATGGGAGTATCATTCTTTTAAATAAGTGGAATTTGGAAAATTTTCATGGAGGGTGTGGCACCTAAGCCAAGTCTTGATGAGTACAGTTCCAAAGGCAAAAGGAGAAAGTTAGGGCATTTAATTTGAGTAAATGACTGAAGAAAATGCAAAGACACAGGAAAAATATTTGACTACAGTGTTAGCTATATTTCTAGAAACTGCTATAAGAGATAGTAGAGGTAGTTTAGGTGCAGATGGTAGAGGATCTCAGACGAATGACCCTTTTCACTTTTCAACAAATAAGTAGAAAAGAGTCATTGAAGCCTTCAGATCACTAAGTAAAGTGAACATATCTGGCTGCATGAGCTTCATCTAGTGGTGCTGTGAACCATAGACTAGTTTGAAGAAGAGCCATTAAACAGTAGGTTTGTGTCTGAGTCCACGAGAAGGTGATAACTAGGGGCTGGGTGCTAATAGTGCTGAAATGTAAAGGAGGGGCAACATGTGTGCCTCTGTGTGTGTGCACATGTATGTGCATGTAGTTGTTACTGGTATAAGGAACAGATTGTTTTTCGGATATTGGAGGCGTGGGAGAAATCAAAAATAAATTATTACATATTACATATTCCCAGTTTTGGGAATTAGAACGTGGACATCTTTGGGGGTGGGAAAGGAAGCATTTTTCCACATGCCACTAATGGTAGAGGCCAGGAATCTACGTTTTCATGATGTCTCCAGGTGAGCTTGCGTAAGTACAGAGGCTTACAGATTGCTTTCAGGCTTGAGAAGTCATACATTCTAAAGCCAGGTTTGTGGTCTCTGGCAATATAATTCCCTCTAAAGTTTAGTAGATTTCTTAACTGTGTGCTTCCAAATCAATTCCATGTATCATTATACATAATCAAATTACCTTTCTAGTAATAATGCATCTCGTTTATTTTTATGAGCTTTTGCCCTGTCTCTGCCTTTCTGGTTTTTGCCTTAATAGCAGCTACCTCAAAGCCATCTGAAACATAATTTGGGATAGAGAGGAAGCAGTGTCATTCCCACTGTTTGGGAATTAGAAGTACTTGGTTTTCCAACTGTGTAAGGCCCTGAATATCTCTACTCTCCATTTTCCCTTCCACATCTGTCCTCAAACCTGCAAATTCTTGCTTGACCTCGCTTTACATGTAATGCCTTACTAACAGCAGAAATTAAAAGTCAATACTACAACACTTCCCAACCCCTCCTCCTGGAGCTACAAGCAGTCATAGTCTATCTTGCAAGTTAGTACAGGTGACTGTTTTACTAAAGATTAGACCAAGTTTTTGTCAATGTTTCAGACTATGATATCCATTTCTATACTTCCAGTTACCAAAAAAAAAATGCCAACGTCTCATATTGTTACTGTTAGAGCAGCATCATAAACAGCATCATTAAACAGAATAGGCAAGAGTGCAGCAGCAAATAGACCTAAAATGTGATAGTCTGATGCAGGTGCTCCTGGTCATCCGTGGTATTCCCCCAAATAGTGATTTAGAGACCTATAACTCATCCCACTCTGGCTCCATCATCCTTTAAGTTCTCAACCTGATCTGCATACTCCCAATAGGAGAAAAAAAAACCAAGGGAAGATATACAAAATGACAAATAACACTTCCACTCATGTTCTATCAAATATAACTTGGTGACATGAGTTACATCTCACACCAAATTTCAGTTGAAGCAAGGAAATGTAATCTATCCATATCCAGAAGTAGAAGAACTATATCCGTTTTGTTTTTGTTTTTGGTAAATGACTAACAGCCTGTATCACACTAGCAAATGATTACATATGTGTTTTTATTTAGGTTATTTGTTGCAGCTTGTAAATAAATAGAAAGCCTGATTCTGCGAATGTAAATCTATTTATATACATTTCATATAGTCCCAGACATATAAAGAAATTTAGCAAATCTTTTCTGATGATTTTTTTTTAAGAATTTGGGTCAGACTCTGGTTTCTAAAAACATAGTGAAAAAAGCTTTCCATTCTGGTCTCCAGAAACATTCCATCCCCACTACCCTGATAAACTATCACACTATGGATTGCAGCTCCTGAAGTCTTTTGCTCAACAGAGAGATTTCTGAACTACTAGGACCTTTCAGAAACAAAAGTGACAGCACATCTCCAACTAGAAAGGGTCATTCCACTCTATTCAGGTCCTTACCCTCCCCCTTGAATTAGTCCCAGGTGTTCTGGCAGTTCTAGTATAGTTTTAGGTATTGGAAGTGTGTTTGGGGTACCATCAGGTCTCAGTATTTGCCCTCCATCTAACCTTTTTGAATCACTTATCTCTTTATAACTGTATTAGTTTCTTGTGGCTGTTTTAACAAATTATCACAAACTTGGTTGTTTAAGACAACAGAAACTTATTCTCTCACAATTCTGGACACAAGAAGTTTGAAATCAATATCACTTGGCTGAAATCCAGGTGTCAGCTGGGCTTCACTCTCTACAGAGGTATAGGAGAGAATCTGTTTCTTGTTTCTTCCAATTATGGTGACTTCCAGCACTCCTTGTCTTGTGCCACGTCATTTCAATCTTAAAATTTCTCTGCTCCATGTCCATATGCTCCCTCTGGAGGATCCAAGGGAAAATCTGTTCTTTGCTTCTTCCAGTTTATGGTGGCTGTTGGTATTTCTTATCGTGTGTACATCAGCCCAGTCTCTGACTATATCTTCACATTGCCTTTTCCTCTTCTGTCTGTAAAAAATCTAGCCTACATCTCTCTTATAAAGTCACTCCTGATAGCATATGAGGCCCACCCAGGTAATCTAGAATAATCTCCCCATCTCAGGATCCTTAATCACATCTGCAAAGACCCTTTTTTTCCAAATAAAGTAACATAGGCAGTTTCCAGGGATTTGGATCTGATGTCTGTGGGGAGACCGTTTTTCAATCTACTACATATATGCCCAGTATCAAATTTGTATTTTGGAGAAACTTAAATTAAACACCAGAGGTTGGGAGAAGATAAGTTGACATACGTAGCCATGGGCTACGCTAACTAATTAAAATGCTTTTCATGTGCCCTCTTTAATTTCTCCCTATACACTGGATAAGAACAAGCAATCTGTCTTCTTTCTCTTTTTTCCTTATGTAAATAATGGTAAGAAGTTCACACGAACTAAGTTATATTGTAGATTCAACGTAGTTTTATTTGAAAGTTTCCACAAAAATGTTGAGGATCTCATTAAAGGTAAATAACATCAGAAAGACACTTGCTTTCTGATGTAAATTCACCTGCTATAATCTCTAATAATGGTTCACCTTTTTTGTTGTTGTTGTTGATTGAGAACCAAACTCTAGAACCAAAGGGGGTCAATGAGATTTTCTATTCCAATTCCTTTATTTTAGAGATGAAAAAATATACCCACAAGGGATAAGCTTCTCACCTAATTTACAAAGTTAGTTAGCTTGCAAAATTGCTCCATTTTTTCCTTTTGCCTACATTTTAGTGCTCTGACTTTTTAGACCAATTGCCATGACCCTTTTCTTTATTGTTACACACAGAGCTGCAATATACCTTTCTAAATGATTAATCATCCTTAATATAGAAAAGTTTAGATGTTGACCTTTAAATTCTCTATCCACATTTGAACATAGAATAATAAGTCTCCCCCAGAATCTACTTCAAACATCTAGGACAACGTGGACAGAGAAGATAAATACAGGGGAAGGAAGTTGGAGGAAGTCACTACCATGAGAAATAATGTCTTTTCACTAGACCACCATTACCTCCTTAACAAGCCTAAATTTTAAAATAATAATAACAAAGTAAATAGACAAAGTGCAAATTAACTTAATTTTTAAAATGCAAAAATAATTTAAAACATTACCTGGGTGGATAATTTTCTTTTATTATAATAACCTTTAAAATCATTTTCTTATATTCTTATGACATTAAATATGTTATTTCATACTAATAATTTATACGCATGGTGCTATATTTGTCCCCCTCACCCCCAACCCAGATCTCATGTTGAAATTTGATTTCAGGTCAGGCTCAGTGGCTCATGCGTGTAATCTAAGCCCTTCGGGAGGCCAAGATGGGAGGATCACTTGAGCTCAGGAGTTCAAGTTTGCGGTGAGCTATGATCATACCACTGCACTCACGCCTGGGCAACAGAGCAAGACTCTGTCTCTAAAAAAAAAAGAAAAGAAAAAAAATTTGATTTCAATGTTAGAGGTGGGGCCTAATGGGAGGTGTTTGGGTCAGGGGGCAAATCTCTCACCAATAGATTAATGCCCTCCCTTGTGGGGCAGCGGGTAGTGAGTGAGTTCTTGCTCTATTAGTTCCCACAAGAGGTGGTTGTTAAAAAGAGTCTGGAACCTCTCCACTCTCTCTTGCTTCTTTTCTTGCCATGTGATCTCTACACACAACAGCTCTCCTAATCACCTTCTGCCATGAGGGGAAGCAGTCAAAGACCTTAGTCAGAAGCAGAATTTGGTGCCATGCTTCTTGTACAGCCTGTAGAACCGTAAGCCAAATAAGCCTCTTTTCTTTATAAATTACCCAGACTCAGGTATTCCTTTATAACAGCACAAAAGGTGTAAGACACACAGAAATTTGTAAAGAAGGATTACCTGTGAGGCTTTCCTTGAAAAGTATAAAACAGAATAGAGTAGATATCAAACACAAAAACAAATGACCTATGACATATACTTTATCTCCTTACCCAATGTTTACATGCTAACAACTCATTCAAGCATCAGAAACATTAATCAATCCAGCTCAGCAGTGAAAACAAATTGAAATTACCAACAAGATTATGGAAAATAAGTGAATGAATAATATGCTGAATTTTCTGGCCACGGAATTATGCAAGCACACCAAGGAAAGCCGTTTTAAACCTCGTTTGTCATAGAGCATTTATAAACTCCACCTCGATATTTATTCTAATTATATATGACCTATAGTTCTATCAATTCCTATAAATCTATATGATTTATTTTATATTTTGAATATCCCTTTATTGAATGTCAAACTATTTCTGGTTTCAGACTACTAGAGAGAACTTATATATTTCCAAATAGATATCATGAAGTCCGAAGTAGTGGTAAGTGACTTTAGTCTGCATTTCCAGCAGTTGAGGGTGAATGAAGTGCCACATTGGATGGGAAAAGGGAACACCAAGAAAAGAAAAAATAAATAAAGGCATATGCTGAGTATCTAATATGTTCCATGCCAGACACTATATTAGGTATTTGTTTTATCTGTATAACTTCCTCCTTCTCTACTCCTTCCCCACTTAGTTAACAGAATGAACATCGGGATACCTTGTTCTTGTCCCAGATTTTCCACTATAACAATAAGATTTCATTGATTCTCTTAACCTCTTTGTTTTCCTCATCTAATAAATGAAGGATTTGGAATGAACCATTGTTAAGATCTCTTTCCTTCGTGCTTTTTTACATAATAGAGAACCACCTTAGTAGCCCCTTTTGTTCCTGTACATTCCAGCTCACAATTAGGAAACTACAGTGTATCTTGTTTCTGCAAAGTTGGGGCCCAGGGTCCTAAACTTGAATAACAAGAGCTTTTTGCTTTGGCAGGAATAGCTTGTTCTAAGACACATTTTGAAAGTGTTACTTTTTGTGCCCTTTGTAAAACCTTTTTTGGGCCCCCAAATAGAGTTAGAACATAGCATAACTTGTGTGGTGATGATACAGCTATTTAATCTATTGCCATGTGTTCTTGTCCAACATTCATTTCCCCTCCTAAGAAAAATGTATACAACCTCAATAAAGTTTAGTGGTTAAGACCATAGTTTCTGGAAGTAGTTGAATTCTAATCCTGTTTCCATCACACTAGCTCTTTAAATTTGGGAAATGCACATAACCTTTCTGTGTTTCCATTTCTTCACCTGTAATATGGAGTTGTGAGTAGCCAATAGAATAATAATTATACATCTCTTAGTCCAATGTCAACAACACTGTAAGTATTCAAAAAAATGTTAGCTTTTTACTTTCTCCTCCCTCTTCTACTCCACTATACAAAGAAAGAGAATTATCCTCAATAATTTATATCAACTGTAAGTAAATAAACACCATGATTAAAAATAATAAAAATATGGGCAAAATTCTGATGAAAGGACCAGATAGTAAATATTTTAGGTTTTGTGGGCTATATGATCTCTGTCACAACTACTCAACTCAGCCGTTGTAACACAAAAGCAGTCATAGAAAATACATAAACAAATAGATTTGGCTATGTTGCAATAAACCTTATTGACAAAAGCAAGTGGCCAGCCCACATACCCTGCATAATATCCCATAGTGCATCCACCATATTTCCCCTCCACTCTCTCAATGAAAGAATCCTAGATTGCCACCTACGCTCCATTTCTTTTGTGAACTATCCTTGTGCGAGTCTTTTATGGACAAATGCAAGATTTTTACAAAGATGTATACCCAGGAGCAGAATTTCTTGGTCATATAATATGTTTATATTTAGTGAATTTAGTAGGCTACTGGCAAGACTGTACCTCTCCAGATGGGGTGCACAGGTCACAAACAAAAGGGTAGTGCCAGGGACTTGTGATAGCCCACGTAGCTGCCAACACAAAGCTAATTTTCACCAGCCTAAAATGTATACAATAGCATATATTTTATATTATTTTATTTTGAATTTCTGAAATTACTAGTGAATTAGAGCATGTGCTTAATGGCCTTGATTTTTTTTTATAAGCTGACTGTTTATGTCCTTTGCTTGTTATTCTATTAAGGTTGCTGTTTAATTCTTGTGGTTTGCAGGAGTGCCTTGAAAATTGTAGATATTAATATCTTGTCTAATTTAGACATTGACAATATATTTTTCTCTAATTCAAAAAATTAACTTTCTTCATGGAGTTTTGTCTGATAGAAATCCTAATTTTGAAATAATTGAATTCATCAATTTTTGGCCTTTTTGTTTGAGCTTTGAAAGTCTTATCTTTTTAAAGAGGTATTTCTTTTCTAGATCACATAGATATTTGCCTAAATAATCTCTTGTGAGATCTATAAATTGTCTTTAAATTGGAGTACTGAATCTAATTACAGTCCACTTTTATATATGTTGAAGAGCCAGCTTTATTTTTCTTGATATAGTGAACCAGTTTTCTTCTTATCATCTGCTAGACAAGTAGTCTTTTCTTTATTGACTGGAGGAAGATGCCTTGTTTATTTTATGTTTAGTTTCAGATATAAATGGTTCTATCTATAGGCTGTCACTTACCTTCCATGTTGCCCATTTGTCTGTTCTGTTGCCAGTTCTGCACTGTTGTACTTGTGTTGCTTCATATGATTACTTAATATGTGGCAGAACTGGTTTCTCCTCTTAACTTTCCTTTTTAAGATCCATTCAGCTACTTCTGGACTTCATTCTTCAACAGAAGTTCTAAAGTATGTTTGTGAAACTTCTCAAGTAATATAACTGAAATTTGACTTGAGATTGAATTAGATTTATAGAATTATTGAAGATACATTGGTCTTTTTATAATATATCATCTCATCTGAGAAAATAAACAGCTCTCCATTTATTCAGATTATTTGCTATGTGCCTTATTAGGGGCTAACATTTTGTCCACAGAGGTCCTATTCACTATAGAGTAAATTAATTCCTACGCACTTTTTATTGTTACTTGCTATTGTGAAATATGACTTATGTTTTATTACAATTTTTAGTTGGTTTTGCTGGTGTAGGGAAATAACAATTTTTATAGATTCAATCTGGCAACCACACTGAACTCATTTATTAGTTCTATTATTTTTACTTTTGATTTAGTTATTTTCTCTAGTTAGATAGTCATTTCAAATATAAGTATATTTGTTTTTCTTTCTATTAACCAGGGTCCAAGATATCTGATAGTATTTATAACAGAAGGAAAAATAGTGGGCATTCTAGTCTTATTCTCAGTCTTGAAAAGAATGAATCTAACTACATTTTTTTCATTAAGAATAATATTTAAATAGATTTTTGGTACATAACCCTCACCAAGTAAGGAAACTGTTTTATAAACCAGGTTCGCTAAGAGTTGGGTTTTTTTTTCAATCATAAATATATGTTGAAACTTTCTAATTTTTTTCCCTGCAACTATTCAGATAGTCAAATGATTTTGGAGTCATCTGTCGATTTATAAGCAGTGGCTAAAAGATTTTGGCAGTCTCACATGTTTATGGAATCAACAATTTGTAAATTTCATAGAATCATATCCCAGAGAGATCAAAAGAGCGTTAAGATAAACCCAACATTCTGTTCTGCTTTTCCTCTTGAGGTGGTTGTGGCTTAGAGCCAAGAATTTAGGAGGCTGAAAAGTTTCAGCTAAGAGGATGAGAAGATGAGCAGAGCATTTGGTAATTTCATATGGCTCTTGAGGCAAAAAAGAGTACTTCAGAGCCTGTCAAAAGGGAGAATCCCTAGTTAAAAAGAAAACAAAAAACAGAATTCTAGATAGGACCCTGTTAGGGCTATACCCTAGAAAGTACAGTGAATTTGAAATAGATAAGCCTTCAAAAAAAGTGATACCTGGCATCAAACAACTCAATCCCCATGTTTCACACTCTTCTCTTATCCTATGTGACTGTCAGCAATCAAAATAAAGTCATCTGGAAGGTCATGACATCATCTAAAGTCTCAAATTATTTCCACAGTTTTTTATACACAATATCAAAAAACCATTAAAAAATGTCCAACAGTGCCAGAAGATAAAAAACATGACTGAGTACAATGAAAAACAACAGACACACAGATTATATATATACTAGAATTGCCATACACATCCTTTAAAATAAATACAATTGATTTCTTGTGCTAAGAAGAGTAGATAAAAAGATGGGTAAACTGACCATAGGATTGGAATCTTTAACAAAAATAATCTAATGGTCAAGTGGATATTTTAAAACTAAAACATATAATAATAACTGTGAAACTTAGAATTGAATATACAGGTTTAACAGCAGATTAGAAACAACAAAAGAGAAAATCAGTGAATTGGAAGATTGGTCATTGAATATATTCATACCGAAGCATGGAAAAAAGGAACAGAAGATGCAAGAAAAAAAGGTGAAAAAGTATATACAGTGTAAACTATAACATATAAATATATGAATATATACTCTGTAAATCCCAAAAGAAAGATGATATAAATGTACCAATGCCAGAAAGCCTAGACTTCAAAGCAAAAAGTATCAAAAATAAACAGGGTCATTTTATAATGATAAATAGGTCAAAGTACCAGGAGAAATAATAGTTATAAATGTGCATGTTCCTAATAACATGTTCTCAACATACGTAAGACATGAATTGTCAGAATTAAAAGGAGCAATAGATAAATCTAAAATCTTCCTTGGAGATTTTAACTACTCTCAATAACTGATAGAACAATCAGACAAAAAATATCAGTAAGGATAAAAGATACTAATAGCACTCTTAACTAATAGTGCCTAATTAATAAAACAGAACATTACACCCAAGAATGGCAGAATACATAATTTTCAATCATATATACTACATTTAACAAAATTCATCATATGCTGGGCCATAAATAATTCTCTGTGTGATTTAAGTCATGCAGAATATGGTTTCAATTATATGCAATAGAATTAAGCTGAAAATAGGTGACAGGTTATGATAAAGTCCCAATGTTTGGAAACTAAGCATGTACTTTTATATATTTGACAAGTAAAAGAAAAAAATCACATTGAAATTGATAAAATATTTTGAACTGAATGATATTGTATCAACATGTCAAAATGTGTACAATGTAGCTAAACATTTCTATAAAGAGAAAATTTATAAAATTTATATCTTTAAATGCATGTAATAGAAACATAAAAAGAATTATAGTCAGTGATACAGCATGCATTTCAAGAAGTTAGGAATAGAATAGAAAAAAAATGTAGATGACAAGAAATAATGAAGTAAGAGAAGATATCAATGATGTAGAAAACCAATATGAAAAACCAACAAAAGCAAAAGGTGGTTCTTTGAAAAGACCAAAAAATTAGATAAACCTGTGGCAAGAAAAAAATTAGAAAACAAAAATCACCACTATCAGAAATGAGAGATGAGACATCACTGTGGATCTTACAGGCAATAAAAGAGTAACAGGTCATTATGAACAACTTAACCCAAATAAATTTGACAAATTGATGTAATAGACAAAACACGCTTAATAAATCTCACACAAGGGAAATAGAAAATGTAAATTCAGGTGTCTGCTAATTAAAGCCATATGTGATTAAAGACCTTCCCACAAAGAAAAATCCAGACCCAGATGACTTCACTACATTTTCATGCATCTTACAAAATCTCTTCCAGAGAGTATAAAAAGTACTACTTACCAACTTGTTTCAGAAGGTCAGTCAAACCTTAATACAAAAATATGAAAAAAAAAATTACAGGACAATCTCTCTGATTTTGCACACAGAGGTGCAAAAATTCCGGACAAAATATTGGCAAATGGAATCCAAGAATATATATAAAAAGAATAATGTATTATGACAGTACAAAGTTTATTCCAGGTTAATTTTACACAAAATGATTAGACAATGTGATCACAACATTTATAGACTAAGGGAGAGATTTTATTCTCATAGCACTCCTTATTAAGATATAAGACAAAATTGTTATCAAAAATGAAAGCAGAATATTATAAAATTTAACACAAATGTTTTACATAAGCTTTTAACAAAGTAGGAATTGATTAAAGCAATTTCCTTAAACTGATAAAATGTATCTATACCTACAGCAAATGTCATACATAATGATAAAATATTAAAACTTTCCTTAATCTTATAATTTAAATTAATCTAAATAAATTAATCTACATTAAAATAAGAATTTTTGTTTATCAAAAGAAAACACTAACATAAATAAAAGACAAACCACTGATTGAGGAAAACTATTTACTATCCACTTTTCTTACAGAGGATTCATATCCAGAATGTGCTTTTTAAAAACCTCAAATTTAATAAGAAAAATGACCATATTCAAAATGTTTCAATCAACAGTCCACAAAATGTGTATCCAAATAGCCAATAAATGTGAAAAGGTGCTTGTTCTCATTAGTCATCAGAGAAATACATATAAATGCATGAGCCACAACTAAACACATATCAAAATGGCTAAAATTATAAAGACTAATAATACCAAGTCTTGGCAAGAATGTTGAGACACTAATACACTGATACTGCTAGGGCTCAGAAAATGATATCCCAAAATGTGCCACTTTGGACTTAAACAGAGAGCACCTGGAGAGCACTAAATGTAGGGAAAAGCTTTCTCTGAAGTTCCCCTATCTACCTAAAGTCTGAATCCTCCAGAAGATAATCAATTGTTGTGAAATTTCTTCCCTAGATATCTTATAAACGAGGGGAAACTAATGCATATCACAGAAGGAAGACTACAGTTGACACTTCACACAGAGCCCTGAACTTTGTCCCATACTATTATCTATTCTTCTGGGCTATTCATCTCCCCTAAAAATTATTTACTCTTCCTCTAAAATTGTCTACATTCCCCACATCCTTCTCCCTTATGAAGAGGATATTTAAGCTTAAATAATCTGGCTTTTCTTTGAGTTTTGTATTTTGTGTGATCCATATGAGCTCACATGTTAATAAATTTTTATGCCATTTCTCCTGTTAATCTTTCTATTGCTAGATTGTCTTATAGACTCAAATTGTTGAACCTTCAGGGTGAGTTTGGAAAGTTCCTTTTGCCCCTATAACACACTGGTTGCAGAAGTTTAAATTGGTACAAGAACTTTGAGAACTTTGTAATATCCAAACCCTAAAATACAGCAATTTCACCCTGAGGTAAAGAGAATATGTATGCATGGAAATATAATAGAAACACATATATATGTTGAGCACTAAAAGTCAAGTATATAATATCTTTTTATCATTTTTATTATTGTTCAAAAAGGGAAACAACCCAAATATTCATTGGCAATAAAATGGATAAATCAGGTTTTTCATTGGTATGAATTTACAGGGCACATGTGAAATTTTGTTACATGTATATAATGCATAGTGATCAAGTCAAGGTATTTAGGGTGTCCATCACCTGAGCAAAATATATTTTTGTAAAGTATAGTCACCTGACTCTGCTATCAAACATTGAATATATTCCTTCTGTCTTACTGTATGTTTGTATCCTCTAACTTCTCTTCATCCTCCCCCTCCCCCACTCACCTTGCCCAGTCTCTGTTATCTATCTTTCCATTCTCTACCTCCATGTGACCAAATTTTTTATCTCCCAAACATAAGTGAGAATATGTGATATTTGTCTTTCTGAACCTGGCTTATTTCACTTAAGATGATGACCTCCAGTTCCATTCATGTTGCAGCAAATGACATGATTTCATTCTTTTTTGTGGCTGAATAGTATTCCAGTGTGTATATACGCCCCATGTTCTTTATCCATTCATCAGGTGTTGAACAGTTAGGCTGATTCTATATCTTTCCTATTATGAATAGGTGCCATAATAAACATGTGAGTGCAGATATCCTATGGTACACTGATTTCCTTTGGGTGGATACCCAGTAGTGGGATTGCTGGGTCAAATGGTAATCCTATTTTCAGTTTTTTGAGAAATCTCCATATTGTTTTCCATACTGTCTGTACTAGTTTACATTCTGACCAACCATGTATAATTGTTCCCTTTTCTCCTCATCCTTGACAAAATCTATTTTTTTAATTTTTTAATTATAGCCATTCTGATTAGGATAAGATGATATCTCATTATGGATTTGATTTGCATTTCTCTAATGATTAGTGTCATTGAGTACTTTTCCATATACATTAACCAATTGTATGTCTTCCTTTGAGAAATGCCTATTCACGTCCTTTTCCCATTTTTTAATGAGATTATTTGTGTTTTGTTCCCAGTTGAGTTGTTTGAGTTCCTTGCATATTCTGGATATTTGTCCCCTATCAAATGAATAGCTTGAAATTATTTTTTCCCATTCAACAGGTTGTCTCTTCACTCTGTTGGTTATTTCTCTTGCTGTACAGAAGCTTTTAGGTTAAGTCCCATTTGTCTATTTTTGCCTGTGATTTTGAGGTCTTAGTCATAAATTCTTTGCCTAGACCAACTTCCAGGAGAGTTTTTCCTAGGTTTTCTTCTAGTGTTTAAGTCTTAAGTTTAAGTCTTTAATCCATTTTGAGTTGATTTCTATATATGGTGGGAGATAGGGATCCAGTTTTATTCTTCTGAATGTGCATATCCAATTTTCCCAGCACCATTTGTTGAAAAAGGTATCTTTTCTTTAATGCAAGTTCTTGTCAGCTTTGTCTAAGATCAGCTGGCTATAAATATGTGGATTTATTTCTGGATTCTTTATTCTATTCCACTGGTCTATGTATCTATTTTTATACCAGTACCATGCTGTTTTGGTTACCATAGCCTTGACACATATTTAGAAGTCAGGTAATGTGATGCCTCCAACTATGTTCTCATTTGTTCCAGATTGCTTTTGCTATTTGGGCTCTTTTTTGGTTCCATATGAATTTTAAGATTGTTTTTTCTAATTCTGTGGAGAATTACATTGATATTTTGATAGAGATTGCATTGAATCTGTACATTGCTTTGTGCAATACAGTCATTTTAACAAGATTAATTCTTTCAGTCCATGAGCATGGGATGTTTTCCATTTGTTTATGTCATCTTCAATTTCTTTTATCAGTGTTTTGTAGTTTTTGTTGAAGAGATCTTTTACCTCCTTGGTTATATATGTATTCGTAGGGGTTTTTTGTAGCTATTATAAATGGGATTACTTTCTTTTGTAGTTAAATCATTATTGGTATATAGAAATGCTACTGAATTTTGTATGTTGACTTTTATCCTACAACTTTACTGAATTCATTTGTCAAATGTAAGAGGTTTTTTTTGGTAAAGTTTTTAGGTTTTTCTAAAATAAGATTATATCATTAGCAAAGAAGGACAATTTGACTTCCTCTTTTCCAATTTGAATGACTTTTATTTCTTTCTGCTGCCTAATTGCTCTGGCTAGGACTTCTAGTACTTTGTTGAATAGCAGTGGTGAACGTGAGCATCCTTGTCTTGTTCCAGTTCTTAGTGGAAAGGCTTTCAACTTTTCCTCATTCAGTATGATGTTAACTGTGAGTTTTCCATATATGGCCTTTGTTATTTTGAGGTATATTCCTTCTATGCCTAGTTTCTTAAAAGTTTTTATCACGAAGGGATGTTGAATTTTATCAAATGCTTTTTCTGCATCTATTGAGATGATCATAATTTTTATCTGTCATTTTGTTGATGTGATGTATTATGTTTACTGATTTGTGTATGTTGGAACATGCTTGCATCCCTGGTGTAAATCCCACTTGGTTGTGGTGTATTATCTTTTTGATGTGCTGTTGGATTAGGTTTGCTAGTATTTTGTTGAGGATTTTTGTGTCTATGTTTATCAGGGATATTGGCCTGCAGTTTTTTTTTGTTGTTGTTGTGTCCTTGTCTGGTTTTGTTATCAGGATGATGCTGGCCTCAGAGAAGGAGTTAGGGGGAATTCCCTCCTCTTCAATTTTCTGGAATAATTTCAAGAGGGTTGATATTAGTTCTTTTTTGTACATTTGATAGAATTTGGCTGTGAATCCAATTGGTCCTGGGCTTTTCTGTGTTGGGATACTTTTTATTACTGATTCAGTCTCACTACTTGTTATTGGTCTGTCCGGGTTATCTATTTCTTCCTGATTCAATCTTGGTAGGTTGTATGTTTCCAAGAATTTATCCATTTCTATAAGTTTTCCAGTTTGTCAGTATATAGTTGTTCCTAATAGTCTCTGATGGTCTTTTGGACTTCTGCAGCATCAGTTATAATATTTCCTTTTTGAATTCTGACTTTCTGTGTTTGGCTTTTCCCTCTTTTTTTCTTGGTTAGTCTAGCTATTGTTTTATCATTTTTTTTATCTTTTTAAAGAACCAACTTTTTGTTTTCTTGATCTTTTGTGTTATATTTTTAGTCTCTATTTCATTTAGTTCTGCTCTGATCTTTATTGTTTCTTTTCTTCAGCCAATTTTGGGTTTAGTTTGTGGTTGCTTTTCTAGTTTCTTGAGGTGTATTGTTAGAGTGTTAATTTGTAATCTTTCTACCTTTTTCATGTAGGCATTTATTGGTATAAACTTCCCTCTTAGCACTGCTTTTGTTGTATCCCACAGATTGTGGTATGTTGTGTTTTCATTTTCATTTGTTACAAGACTTTTTTTATTTCCATCTTAATTTCTTCATTGACCCAGTGGTCATTTAGGAGCATGTTGTTTGATTTCCATGTATTTGCATAGTTTCCAAAGTCCTTCTTGGTGTTGATTTCTAGTTTTATTCCACTGTGGTCAGAGAAGATACTTGATGATTTTGATTTTTTAAATTTTTTAACACTTGTTTTGTGGCCTAACATATGGACTATCATGGAGAATATTTCATGTGCTGATGAAAAGAATGTATATTCTGCAGCTGTTGGAGAGAATGTTCTGTAATTGTCTGGTAGGTCCATTTGGTCTAAAATCCAGTTTAAATCCAATGTTTCATCATTGATTTTCTGTCTAGGTGATCTGTCTAATGCTGACAGTGGGGTGTTGAAGCCCTCCCACTATTATTCTATTGCACTCTCTCTCTGTCTCTCTAGATCTAGTAATAGTGGCTTTATATCTCTGAGTGCTCCAGTGTTGGGTGCATATATATTTAGAATTGTTATATTCTCTTGCTAGATTGATCTTTTTATCATTACATAATGACCTTCTTTGTCTTTTTTACCATTCTTGACTTAAAGTCTGTTTTATCTGATATAAGTATAGCTACTCCTGCTCACTTTTGGTTTCTGGATAAATTGCATAGAATACATACAGTAAAAAAAAAAAGAACAAATCCTTGCTGCAGGTAACAACATGGATGATTCCCTCAAACATAATTTTGAGTGAAAGAAGCTTTACACAAAAAATGTGTTATTCCATTTGTATAAACTTCAAAAGCAGGCAAAACTTACCTATAGTGGTAGAAATCACTATAGTGGTTACTTTTGGGAATGGCTGAGTAGTGGTTGATACTGAGTAAAATGGGATAGGGTGCTGACAGTGTTCTATTTCTTGACCTGTGTTGTGGGCACAGTGGTGCATCACTAGGTTAAAAAATCATTTATTGATCTGTCACATTTATGATTTGTGCAAATTTTTCTACATGGTTATACTTCAATAAATCAGTTTGTATATATAGCTGAGCAACTAGTCCATAAAATAACTCAGTAGAAGACACCACCAACCCAGAAGATTGAACTTGATAGGATAATAGCTTCTAAATGCCATCATGTGGCATCATCATGCAAATACAGTTCACCCTTGAACAACAGGGATCTGAACTGCATGGATCCACTTATATGTGGCTTTGTTTTCCATCTCTGCCACTCCTAAGACAGCAAAACCAAACCCTTGTCTTCCTCCTCTTCCTCAGCCTACTCAGTGTGGAGAGGACAAGGATGAAGTCTTTTATGATAATCTACTTCCATTTAATGAAAAGTAGATATATTTTCTCTTCCTTATGATTTTTATAATAATATTTCTTTAGCTTACTTTATTGTAAGAATACAGTATATAATATTGATACATATAACATACAAAATGTTTTAATAGACTATGTTACTGTTAAGGCTTCTGGTCAATAGTAGGCTATTAATATTTAAGTTTTGGGGGAGTCAAAAATTGTACATGGATTTTTGACTGCACAAGGGTTTGGCACCCCTAATCCACATATTGTTCAAGGGTCAACTGTACAAACATTAAAAAGTATGAATGGCTTTTCATGTTACATATATATATAATATATATTGAGTTAGGGCCAGGCGCGGTGGCTCATGCCTATAATGCCAGCACTTTAGGAAGCCGAGGCAAGAGGATTGCTTAAGGCCAGGAGTTTGAGACCAGCCTGAGCACAAGCGAGACCCTGTCTCTACAATAAAATAGAAAAATTAGCCAGGTGTGGTGGTATGCATCTGTAGTTCCAGTTGCTCCAAAGGCCAAAGCTGGAGGATCACTTGAGCTCAGGAGTTTGAGGTTTCAGTGAGCTATGATGATGCCACTGCACTCTAGCCTGGGTGACAGAGTGAGACCCTGTCTAAAAAAAAAAGAAAAAATTAAGTTAGAAATTTAAAGCTGTGTTTTACTTAAGAATTAAAGAACGTTAAGCATTATTAATTCTGAAATCAATAACACATACTGTACCAGTTATGAGTGGTCATAAGACTTTTATTATTGCACTATTTTTTCTAGGAAAAATAATGGTCTTATCAAGACTGCAGTGTTGTGTTTTAACTACTTGAGAGAAAGTGCATTTACCTTCATTAAACAGAAATAGATGTTATTAATTACAATTAGCCATTTCAAATTTTTAAATTATGACACTTATGTTCTCTATTAATATGTTAAATTATAATGGTCTTGAAAGTTACAGAACTATTTATTTTTAAATTTTCTCCAAACTGATTTCAGAAATAACTATAATTCATTTATCAAGTAAAATTAAGAAAACTTGAATATGAAGATATGTTACACATAAAAACTGTTTCTCTTTTAAGACATTTATAAGAGAGTGTGTTGCATTAATTAATTTTACAAATGTTGTACCATTTTTTAAAAATAAAAGTAGGTCATAATGTTAATTGTGAAACTAATTAAATTAAATATGCTGTGCTTTAGATATTTAACAAAATACAGCTGTTGTTTCCTCACTGGACTCTAAATGGTGAGTGTTTACTCTAACAGATCAATGAATGGTATTTCTGAATAGTGGCACTGGGCATGCTGCTATAACTTAACGACTCAGCTTGCCCTCTACAGCCTAGAACAGCTGGCGCCAGGCTACCATCTCCATATAGCTTTCCTTAGCACAACTAAAAACAAGTATAAGGGTATCCTTCCAGTCAAAAGATCTAACTGTAAGAAGCATACTTCTCCTTTATTTAGATGCAATTTTTCATTCAAGAATGCCAGATTTTATCTAAGACTTGCGATTTCATTAAAAATGGATGTGAAGTCACTAAAATGGGCTGATAACTCTTAGACACAAAAAAGTCAAGTTACAGTTAATATGATCATTATCGTCACCAATGAATATATTAGATAGCAACATCTGCCTTTTGCTTTTATGGCAATGGCCAATTTTTGCCTCAGTGAGGAAGGGGTCTACCATTGTAACCAAACACATTGTATATTTTTATTTATTTATTTATTTATTTTGAGACAGAGTCTCGCTCTGTCACTCAGGCTAGAGTGCAGTGGCACTGTTGTAGCCCACTGCAACCTCAAACTCCTGGGCTCAAGGATCCTCCTGCCTCAGCCTCTGGAGTAGCTGGGACTATAGGCATGCATCATCACACCCAGCTAATTTTTCCCATTTTTAGTATAGACGGGGTCTTGTTCTTGCTCAGGCTGGTCTTGTACTTCTGAGCTCAAGCCATCCTCCCACCTCGGCTTCCCAGAGTGCTAGGATTACAGGCATGCGCCACCGTGCTCAGCTGCATATTATATTTAGATTACAGAGGGAATTAAGCCCCAATTTATAAGTGGGTCATGTTCCTCAAACTCACTTGAATGCTGGTAACTAACACAGAAAATCATATCCTTAGCATTCACATAATTTTTAAGTCTGTAGTTACATAGGACTGAGCTTATGCAATTACATTTAAAAATCACTATTCTCTCCTGTGGCAAGATGCACACATAGACATTGTTGTGATGTGATTCATTGTCTGTTTTTTGTCTTTGCTTCTTTGTTTAGTGGAAAGAGAGAGAAAGAGTTTTAAAAGCAGTACAAATGCTGCTATGGAACAGAAAATTTAGATAAAATACTAGGTAACTAATTTGAAGATGTTATAGACAAATCGATAATAAGAAATTGATATATTATTATCTATTAAAAACATCATCTAGGACTTTTTAAAATATACAAGCCAGACTTCACAATAGGATACAAAAATGCCATTGCTATACTAACTATTCTGCATGTCAATTTAAACAGTGAGGTAAGGAGAATATAGAAAAATGTCCATATATGAAATCTATACTTCTAAACATGGCAAGGCATGCAAAAAAGTACATCTTTTCACTTTTCTTTTTTAAGCATATATTTTGGGATGTATTTAAAATATGAAATTAAATCAAAATGATTTTCCTTGATTTAATTTTTTTGAAGACTCTTATTTTCCACAAATTGCACTTTTTGAAGCATGAAACCAATTCACTAGAGATTTACAATATTACTAAAATTTTAGATTATAACTAGAATTAATTCTATTACAAAAGGGTAGCATAACTAATAAATCGAAAAATACAAGAGATTTGAATAATTGAGCCATCAAGACTATCAATTACATAAAGTAAATTCAGTAGGCATTGTCTATCTTTACATATTTGATTTCCAAAAAATATGATTGCTTATAGTTCATTGCTTTTGGTGAAATATTTAAAAATAATGAATGCTTAGCAAAATCCAAACTGTTTTATTAGAAAGAATTTTCTTAATATTAAGGAAAATTATAATTCATTATGATTTAAAAATAATCTTTCTTCCTTACTTATTTTACATGCAAATTAAATATTGCATGGATAACTTGTACATAAGCTCTAAATTTTAATGGAATCAACCAAGTCATTTAGAGGGATTGAGTTAAGTTGAGCTGCCTCAGTGAGGTTGGTGATTAAGACAACAAATGTTAAAAATAGGATGTGTCCTTCTAATTTAAATGTTCTTTGAATAGTATGAGACAGATCCTAGTATGGCCTCTGTCCTCATGTCTTATATAATCTCCTCTCCTTGAGCGTAGACTTTTGCCAATTGGAAAGAGTATTGGAATGTTACTCCCATGATTAGGGTATGTTCTATGGCAAAGGTGATGAGTGTCTCCGTAAGGATTATGTTACTATACTTACATTAGGCCCCACCATGCTAACCAGACTCCCATGCTGGGTACAAGAGAGTAAGCTGCCATGTTGTAAGAGGGCCTGGGATAGGGTCACGTGGCGAAGAACTGTGGGAGTCCTCTTGTTGCAGAGAGCTTCTTCTTGGCCAACAGCTAGCAAACAGGGATCCCAGTCCTATAGCCACAAGCAGATAAATCCTGCCAAAACCTGAATGAAATTGAAAATGAACCCTTCCCCCATCAGGCCTCTGATGAAATCATACCCCCATCGATACCTGGATAGCAACCTGGTAAAAAACTGAACCAGAGGACCTATTAAGCTTTGCCCAGACTTTGATCTACAAAAACTCTGAGAGGGGTAAATGCTGTCTTAAGCTGCTAAATTAGTGTTAATCTGTGACACAGCTGTAAGAAGTGAATACCAATAGTAATTGTATTAAGTTTACAGATCACCTTTAGGAGAACTGACATTTTCTCATGTTGTCTTCTCAGGTAAAAATGTGAGTATTTCCATTTGTTCTGATGCTGTTTTATATTCTTCTGTCCTTCAGGAAGGACATAAGTTACCTGCACTTGAATGTTTATAGCAGCACAATTCACAATTGCAAAGATATGGAAACAACCCAAGTGCTCATCAATACATGAGAGGATTAATAAAATGTCGTATATGTGTACCATGGCATACTACTCAGCCACAAAAAAACGGTGAACTAATACCTCTTGTATTAACCTGGATGGAACTGGAGACCATTCTTCTAAGTGAAGTATCACAAGAATGGAAAAACAAACACCACATATACTCACCATTAAATTGGAACTAATCAATCAACACTTATGTGCATATATGGAAATAACATTCATCAGAAATCAAGCAGAGGGGAGGAGAGGATGGGTAAATTCACACCTAACAGGTACAATGCACACTATCTGGGGGAGGGGCACACTTATAACTTTGACTCAAGCAGTACAAAAGCAATTTATGTAACCAAAACATTTGTACCCCAGTAATATTCTGAAATAAAAATGAATAAAATTATATTATGATTATCACATTTGGAAAAAAAATATTTTCACAGGTTCATTTCTACATGAGTTTGTAGTAGTATTCTACTATTAATGAATATTGTTACTATTACTATTACTGATAAATTAATAGAAAGAAGTTATTTGATTTGTATGTTTATCTTGCATCCAGATATCTAATCAAATTCCTTCACTAACCTAGCATATTTTTAATAATATTGTCTGGGTTTTTAAAGATATAACCATTTCATCAACAAAGAGTGAAAATTTTATTTATTCTTTTATCTTGCTTTCTTGATTCTTTTATTTGATCTCTCTCTAATTCACCCAGGTTTCCGCCTAGGGTATTCTGGCGATGGTCTTACATTGATACTGCTTCTGAGTTCACTTGTTTTTTCAGGTCCTTGTGGATCATTTCATTTTAGTGGGGGAAACGGTTTGTTTTCCTAAGCAGCCTTTGCCCCTGCGCTATCTCTCTGGTAATAACTCTAATTTTAGACTTTCTTCCAAGCATGTACAAACTATGTAATGCTTCTGGAATCAAAGTTATATTAAAGATTGATATTTTCCTTTCCACTGTATCTTCTACAGAATGTGTGAATGGAGAATATAACATATTAAATATGTGGTATAAACACACAGGTGAAGCAAGTGAATCTGGGACCAAAAAGGATTTTGATTAAGAACCTAAAATTTTTAAAATGCTACCAGAATAAAAAACACTAATATCTGAAAAATGAAATATATTGAAGCAGTCATCCATTTATTCCTAGCATCAAAAGACAAAATTACAACAAATTTAGCTTAAAAATCTTAATTGACTTTTATTTGTCATTCTAGAATTGGGCAATTCCTCATTCTGTCTTATATAATAGAATAAGCTGAGCAGAGGATATTGGCTTTACAAGTAGAAAAGGGCTGAAGAAAGCAGAAACTGTGAACAAAATGCAGATTGGCCATTTCGACATTACTTTCTTTGTTAAAGCAGAGGGGACTTCCTTATCATGCTGGCTAAAACTGGCTTGTTTGGGGATACGACTATTATCTCTTTTTCTCCTGATTTCTTGGAAGGTCAGATAAACAACTTAGTTTTGGCATAGTGAAGTGAAACTTCACCATGAGTGATTCCATTTTGGTTTGCTATTGGGCCTTGTGCATGAGCTCAGTCCAAACCAATGGCCTCCTATAAATTTTATTTAACACTAAAAGTTAGGGTTAGGGTTAAGGCTAGCTATCCAAACTTTCTGGGCCTCAGTCTCCTCCGTATAAAATTAGAATAACAATAGTATTATACTAAGTACTTCATAGGGTTATGAGGTACACTCAAGCCTGTAAACCCAAATCTAAACTTGGGTGCACTTTTCTCTAATTATACCATGTGACTTCTCAAAATGAAAATGAACTTTGAAAAGATCACCAGCAGTTGATATGAGTGTATTCTTTCTATAATATTTGAAATGATATAGAAAATTATTCATATTCTTGTTTTCAGACTTGAAGAACAGTCAAATCACCCTATATATTACCTCACCTTTCCATACACTTACTAGTTATGATAAAATACACAATGTGTCATAATTTATACAATAATCTGCAGGTTGAAATGGAGTATTTCAAGATTTATTTCATTTTCTTTATTTTTCTCCTTGCATTTTTCTTTTTTTGCCTTTTTTAATCTGTTTTGGAGAGATGAGATGGGTACAGTACTTTTATTATATTAAGGTAGTAATTTAAATGACAACATAATAGGTGGATCTTACATCAGAGGCTGGATAATTTTCTGGAAAATAATATACTTGTAGAAGAAACTAGAGATAGATGGTTGCTTGGGTCTTTTTAGCAATGTTTTTACCAACTTTATAAATCAGGGATTTGCCTTATATATTTGCCATTTTATAAACATTAGTTTTTCACAACAGTTCTTAAATATTTCAAATATTATCCTTAAATTTTACTATGAGCTGACAAAATAAGAATAAAAATAATATGTAAGCTCTAAGAGCCCAGAGTATGAAACTATACCTCTACTATTATGCATGTAATTATTATTTTTAGTATTTGTCACTAAAGGGGAATTTGTTACTTCTTTTCTCTGATAAATTTTACTGCCCTTGAATTCTTACACCAAATTCATAATTACTTTTTTATCATATAGAAGACACACAAGCATCTTAGAAAATTGAAATAATTCAAGTGACTAGTGGAAGCTGAAGAAGGGAAAAATATTTCTAGAAATGATCATATAAATTTCCAAGGGCAAATCCAGAAAGCCCAATGTGTGTACATTTCAGAGAGCATTATTTTTCCAGATGAAAGTGTGATCTTCGGGATGTTAATGTTGATTCACTTTCCACATTTCACTTGACCTTGATGCACCTTCAGTGCTGCTTGACCTCTGATAACTTGCATAACAGGGCAAAGAGGAAGTAAGGTGATTAATATTCATGAACTCCAATGCAAAGTTAGAAAAGCTAAGGAATAGTGCTATTCACTGGTCTGTAACATTTCCCAAGGTAAGCCATGGAATAAAATGAATTTCTTTCAGCATGAAACCAGATGTCTGTTCAAAATAGATCTCTCACTGCACTGGGAAACCTTACCAGCAGAGATTCATCAGAATAAATGTTTGCTGCATGGATTCTTTTTGCAGAAATTCTTAATTGATTCTGGATTACCTAACTCTTTAAATAAGTATTTAAAGAATAAGTAAATTTTAAATAAGTATTTTTGTGGAAATATGAAATATTTATTTAAAATTATAAAAAAATACAAATCGTTTTAATTTTTATAAATTATATTTCTATCATCTTTCTACTTTAAAATTCTATGACTGAGTTATATATACTATACTGACGTTGTTTAAAGATATCTAAGAAATGGTCTTGATAAAGAATCATGTTAAATATGTGATCAATTTCATCTATAATTTAATATTTTCTCATAATTTAATATTTTCTTTAATTTAGATACATTTGTTTTCAAATTATTTTTTAAGTTTGGACTTTGGATATGCCTTAATATAGAGACTACAAAGCTCAGAAAAATTGTGGTGGTGATTTGTTAATTTAATATCTTCTAGAAGATTTTTTTTCATGAGCTAAAATAAAGCAAAAAATTAGAAGTAAAACTATACTCAAGAACAATTCTAGTAAAAAAATTTTTTTTAATTGCATTACACGAAAATAGAATTATTTATGGAGAGCAGCAAATGAAAAAACCAATTAAAACTAGAAATCTGAAAACAAAAGTGACTTAAAGAAAAACACGTGGTTTTGTCTTAGGGTTTTTTAAAGATGGCTAGAGAAAAAACAGCTGTTAAGAAATGCAGAATGCTAATTATAATGTTTAGTTAAGAAAAATGATTATCACCAAAAGTAAAACAAAAGGAGGGGAGAGAATATCAATGTAATGAATTACATCAATTGTGGCATCATTTGACTTTATCGTGTTCGAGCAAGCGAAGAGGTAACGAATAAAATGAAGAGCTTGCAAACATACAGAATTAGCAAACAAAACAGTGGGAGCTCAAGCTGCTGGCTTGAACAAAGGTAGAATACAGACAGCATTGAGGAAATCAGTACTATGAATAAAAACCTCTGCTGTATTCTCTGTTTTGTGGATGCTGTTTTAGGTTTGGGGAGGAGTGAGGCAGAACTTGGGGAAGACTCGTTAAAAAGACATGAGAATAAGCCATTAACAATTTCATTGGGTAAATTTACTATCATAGAATGAGAGTTAATAATGGCATCAATTCCGGATTTGAGACCCAAGGGCAACCATGAATCTCTTTAAAATTTGAAATAATAGCTGCAGCCTGGCAAAAGTCAAGGAGGTCAGCTAGATTCTCTTTATCTATAGGAAGAGGAAATCCATATTCAGGATGTGCCTACTCACAGAGTACAATGATTCATGTTTGGACCTTAATTCTCTAGAATAGGAAAAGGGGTCCCTATCACAATCTTCCTTCCCGCAGTTTTAAAGACTTGAGAGTTTTTGATCTAAAATATACTAATATAAACAAGTTGAGAATATTAAATATCTCTGTGTCTACACCTAAGCGTCCAAACACATCAGTACCTCCTATTTCTGAAAACTTAAAAATAAGATGCTTTACCCTCCTCCGTGACAAGCCAGTCCAAGAATACGCAGACTTATCTAATAAGAAAAAAGTTTCTTTTATGTCTAAACTAAATCATATACATTGCATTTTAACTCAACAAATATACCAAATTCCCATTGTGTGTACAGCATTGAACTAGTTGCTCTGTGGAATACAAAGATTAGCAGGGCATGACCCTTGGCCTCAAGGAGCTCATCGTAAGTAGAAAGTGTGGAAGCTGCCATTGATCCAACAACTATATAAGCTAGGCTCCGATAGTCACAGCATCCTGCAGTGTCAGTATCATTATCCCTATATTAAAGGTGAGGCCACTGAGGAATGTAAAGTTTAAATAACTTTTGCAAGGTCGTACAGTTAAGTGAAGAGTATCTCAAGCCTAAATCTTTCTACCATGTCACCCTTTGCACAACAGTCTCTGCCATTTGCCTTGGTACTGAGTTGCTTTGAGGTCTTCTTCCTTGAAGATGAAAAATCTTAGGTTCTTTACCATATATCCCTAATTGTTATGTCTACAGCTTCTTGTCCATTCATTCAACAATAACTGAGTCCTACATGATTGAGTCATAATAGGGAATAGTATTGAGTGCCTGAGAGCTCTCAGTCAATCCTTCTAGTATCCCACACTTTACAGCAAGACAGAGAAAAGCTACCCGAGTCCTAGTAAAATTTAATCCCTCCTCTAAACCTTGGTACATTCTACAAGTGCTCTCTGCAGCTAAAGTATTCTGAAAAGTGTTCAGGGATAAGGGGCTGAGGGATAAGGAGCTGAAAATGTAAAGACACTAGATTCATTGCTGGAAAACATAGCATTTTATTCAGAGAATTGTTACTGCTGCTATTGACATTTTTGGATGCAGCCTTAGGCATTGACAGTGACAAATGGTCTATATTGTTAGTTCAGGCTATAAAGTCAACAGGAAAGCTATGAACATTGGTCAAAACTTTGACTTAACTGAAGCGCTTTAATATTCTCACCAGGCATTATCGGAAATATACCACAGCATGAATTACCCTCTGGCTTTGCCTAAAATTTTATTTTCTTCTCCACTCTTACGATTCCTTTGACATGTGGGTCACAACGTTAAGATAAAATTAGTCCTGAAATTCTTGAGGAAGTATCTTTGTGAGAATGCCACGTCATCCTTTAATTACCCATGGAAAATAGGGAAGAGAGGAGTGCTGAGTGTATTATAAAATCTACACGCATAATAGATTCCTTGCACTGATCCAAACAACTGAAATTATTTTTAAAAGAATTTTCAAAGTATATCAAAGATTATCAGCAAAGATTGAACTCAAAAAATTTTATTTAACTGTTTACCTCAGCACTTGGCTCTGTGCCTGGCATTCAATAAGTTTTTATTGAACAGATGAACTTCCCAGACTACTAATCTTTATTTTCTACAGAAGGACATTTTTATTTCATTTTGCCTTTTCAGCTGATTTGCAGTGAAACAACATAAATTCAGAAAATTTATAAAATTGTATACTCTTCATGATATCCCTAAAATACTATAAATCCTGCAATGTGTTCTGATTTTACCAAGAAATATTCTATTTTACTCAAAATACTTTTAGTTTTGAGTACATTTCATCATATTCTGGTGCTCTGAAAACCTCAACCAAGTATGGTCATTTTCACTTAGCCGGAAGCATGAGTATCCCTGAGATCTCGTTCCAGGTCTATTAATTTCCTAGGGTGGCTGTAAAAACTTACCCCAAACTTGGTGGCTTAAAAGAACAGAGCTTTATTCTCTCACAGTTCTAAAAGCTCAGTGGACAAATCGAGGGTCTGCAGAGGGGCCATTCCCCTCTGAAGACTCCGAAGAACAATCTGTTTCATGCCTCTCTTTTAGCTTCCGGTGGTTGCCTGCAGTCCTTCCTGTTTCTTGGCTTGTAGATGCATCTCTCCAATCTCTGCCTCCATCTCCACCCAGTGTTCCTCCCTCTGTGTCTCTCTTTCTCTCTGACTCCAATTCTGTTCTCTGTCTTTTGCGACCCAGTATTTGGATTTAGGACCCATCTGAGTCCAGCAGAACTTCATCTTAAGTTGATTACATCTGTGAAGACCATATTTGCAGATGTAATGGCTTTAACATGTGTCACATTCACAGGTTCTGAGTGGATGTGAATTTTTAGAGGACACTGTTCAACACACTACACACTACCCCAAGTTAAAAGAAGTTTACTACTTTCAGATTAGTATCATTATTCTAACGTCAACAAAGGAGCATTATTTATGAAGTGCTTTATTTATTAGTATGAATGTGTTCATTAATACAGAGAATACCAAGTTGAAGAAACGTGATAGATCACATGGGTTACAGAAGGGTCAATGACAGTCTCAATGACAGCTCAACTTTATCAAAAGGAATGTGTGCATAGGGTCGATCTCGAATGAACAGGCAGCTTTTATTCCATGGTATACAACCACTCAGTCACAATTCTGCTATGTGCATAGCTCCAAGTAACAAATATCCTTTGCCAATGATTACAGACAAGCACGACTCTAGCTCGCCATTTTCCTCTGTGATGATGTGATATGCCCTTTTCTCAATGGGTCCCTAGTTGTCCCTTCCTGCTTCTCCTGCCACCACGTTACTTCTGACCTTCATCGCATTCCTTCCAAAAAACCAGATACATCATTGGGAAAACTGTACAAGTCTGTAAGGAGAAAATCATCTCTGCATATGTTCTTTGTTTTTATATTTATTACTTTCTTTACACTTTCTACTCCCTCTGCCTGGGGTGCATTTCCCAAAAATATTTATTTAGATGACTCATCTTCTCACTTTATTCTGGTCTCTGCTTAAATCTGGGTTATTCACAGAGGCCTGCCCTGACCACCCTATCTAAAGGACCTACCCTCTCCATCACATTCTATCCCTTTACCCTGTTTATTTCTTTCATATCACTTATACCAAGCTGATAATAAAGTTTGTTTATAGATTTATTTGTTTATTATCTGTATACCCCACTATACTATAAGTTCTGTGAATGCTGTGACCTTGTCTATCCAGTTCACCATAGTAGTCCTTGCACTGACCAATATGGTAGTAGCCTGGCCAGTAGCACACGCTTAATAAATATGTGTTGTGTGATTAAATAAATTAATGCTTTGCGGTACATTATGTCTCTGAAAAATTTCTTCCTGTAGTAACAATTGGCCTGAAAAGTAAACATAAACATGTGTGACTTACCACAATTTTTCCTCCCTGAAATGTGTCTGATTCTTATAGATTACCAGGGATAGATATACAAATGGAAGAGCTGCTTTCTACATGATGAGTTCAATAGCTCTTGCTAACACACAATCAGTAATATATAAAATAGCCAAGTATAAGGATTTCACTGTCTACTGACAAATTATTTTTCATTTTAGCATGAACACAATGAGAATAAACAGTCACATTTTAGTAATGGTAATCAGTAGTAATAACTCATGGTAATAATTCTAATAGCTTTTTAATGCCATCACATGAATACACATACAAATTCCACTCTTAACAAATTCTTTTTCCAGAATATTTAGCTGAGCATGCATTTCACACCTTTTCTGCTATCCCTGAGTTTGGAGCTAAATGAGAAAAGACATAGGAAACACATGAATGGAAACCAAAATGTCAACCTTGTTTCTCATGAGCTGATTAGAGAGTATAGTTTTAGATCTACGGTCAAAGGGACTTTGTAACACTTCATCTCAGAATAAAAATGATCCATCCTGTCATATAATTAATTTCTGGGCAAGGGAAATTCTCCTCCCCTGCCCTATTAAACTTACCTCATAGGAAAATTAGATGTATCTGGTTTTCCATTGTCTCATTAATGCTGTGTAACAAACAACCACAGAATCACAGTGGCCTGCACAATAAATATTTTCTGTGTTCACGTGTCTATGAGTTGGACTGGAGGTTCCACTGATCTTGGTTGGACTCATTCATGCATCCAAGGTTAGCTGGCAGGTCAACTGGGTGACAGGTGGCTGGTTTAGGATCCAATCAGTTAGGACAACTTCTTTCTGCTGCAAGTAATTTCTCTTCCTCCAGCAGATGAGTCTGGGCTGTTCTTATGGCACAGTAGGGTTCGAAGAGAGGTGGGAAAACACAAATATATCATCACTTCTACTCCATTCTGCTAAAGTAAGCAAGTCACAAAACTAGTCTACATCCAGGGGATGGGAAAATAGACTTCACATCTTGATGGGGGGGGGACTGCAAAATAACATGGCAAGGGCACTGTGCAAGGATATGCGGAGGCTTGGGTCAATTTTTCAGTCAATCCACCACAATCTGACTGCATCCTCTTTACAGGCAGGCAGATCCAACGAGAGACGGAGCAAAGCGCAGAGCTGATCCTGCCGATTGTCTCCCCAGGTGAAGAGGGAGAAGCAGAAGGAGAGGAAAGGCGAAGCCATGCCACGAGATGCCGGATGCCGGGAGAAAGGACGCCCTCTCTCACGTGTCTACACACCGTCACTGATCCAGCCCGTTCAATCCAAAATAAAATGAAAGAGTATAAGTAAAATCAGTATTTGATCAGTAAGAAACAACACTGCTGACTGACTACAGCTTTCACACGCTCACGAGTTGCTTTGGCTGACTTTGTCAAGTAAACACAGTCTTGTTTGTTTTTCTCTTTCCTTTGTTTTCCCCTCGGAAAGGTACCATGCATTTGGCTTTTTCAACAAACACGAACGACTTCCCTTGAAGATTTTCAGTTTGTATTTCAATTATGTCAAATCACAAAATGGAATATTAGACATCTACAAAGGCCCTGGCTTCTTTTAAATTCTTCAAGGCCGTGGTTATTGAATGGGAACATCAAGTTTAGGATATCTGCCAAGCAAATAAGTCACTTCTCTTAAGTTATATGTAACACTTTTAACTTAATGGAATACTTTGGAAGAAATAATTTTTGATGGATTTATATGAAGAAAGCTACTCTCTACTTAGGTATTGTTATTACTATCACCAATCGCAAAGTAATATTTAAGGATATTTTAACAAACTACTATCGCAATGAAACCTGGTCAAGTCCTTAAAATAAAACTAGCATTACTTATTAATATATAAGATATAATATATTTTAATTTATATTGCTTTACAATACAATTACTAGTTCATCACACAACAAATTTTATGATTGTTATTAATATTTATTTTAGAGCTTTTTAATAGCTTTAAGATGTAACAGAATTAAATCCTTTAGAACTGTGATGTCCAATTTTTTTGATCATATAGCTCTAATGTAAAAAAGTAATGAAATGCCTCCTTATATGTATTTGTATTCTACATACATATATAATATACTACATATCTAACAAATTATGCACAAAATGGAAATTAAGAAGTATAAGCTAAAATAAACCTGAGTAGAACTCACAACACTTTTATTCTACACCCCAGTGGCAATTCTTTTCACAGCAAATGAACAAAGCATTGTAGGGAAGCAGAAAGAAGACTGGAGGAAGCAGTTGTTCAAAAAGTCATTCAAGTATTTAAACTTCAGAAGTCTATCCCTTATACTCACTTTTCAAAAATGTACAGATGTCCCAACAGACACATAGGAAAAATGTCCATATCAAATCCCAACTTCATCCCTTCTATATGATAGGCTTTGAGGTACAGGTCTTCAGGCAGCTACTGCTGTTAGCTGCTCAGACACTTCCCAGCACATACACTGTAAATGATATGTCCTGGCACTCTGATCATAGCAGTGAGTGCCTCAGCTTCTCTGGGATGGTTGGCTTCTCACTCCTGGAATTGAACATGAGTGACAATACACAGGGACAGGAGGTAGTTAGAACTTCTCACCTGATGGCAGCACCTTAGAAGTTCTGTGAACTTCCTCTACTTGGATATTCAGAACTGTGCTGGGTACTGTCTTCACAAAATTGTTCACCCCTTTTATCTATTCCTGAGCTATTTCGGCAGGTTTCCAATAAGCTTCTCTTCTTTGTCAAGTTAGTCAGGGGTGGTTTTTTGTTGTTTTAACCAAAGAAATGTGATTGCTTGGTTCCTATGACTGAGTTTTAAGAAGCTCCAAGTCTCATCCATTCATTCAGTCAATCATTCTTTCCTTTAACAAGTATTTATTGAGTATCTGTGTTAGGTGCCAGGCCATAGGACAAAAAGATGAGCAAGGAATGGTTACTGTGCTTCAAAAGAACAACTTTGTGGTTGAGGAAACAGAGTTAAACAGGCAACCACATTGGAGTTCTCTGATTGTGAAAAGTACAAGATGCTAAAGGATGAGAAGAAGAGCCATAGAAACCAGCTATGAAAAATACAGGGGCTGCTTTGTGAAGGAGTTGAGATAAATGCTAAACTTTAAACTACACACCTTTGAGAATGTGAATACCATTTGTGGCATTCTGAGCAGAGAGAAAACACAAGAGCAAGTGTCCAGAGGGGAAAAAGCAACATGGTGTACAGGAAACTACCGTAGTTTGGTGTCTAGCATGAAATGTGGCACTGGGGATGAAGCTAGATACTAAGAAGTTTGGATGTTGACTCAAATATAATTTTTTTAAAGTACTTATTACCAAATTAGAATGCTTGGCTCATCTGCAATAAACCTGTAAAATGTTCTGCAAATTCTTGTACTATTTCTGCAATTCAATCATAATCGAATGATTTACTTACAGTAAGTAACAAGCCACAAAAAGGGAGACCAATATTTTCAGTTGCTAATTTTCTTGAAGCAAAATCAGAAATGAACATTGGTTCCATGATCAAGGATCATTTGACCTATACTCAATGTCTTAGTCCATTTGTGCTGCTATAACAAAACACCTTAGACTGGGTAATTGATAAACAACACAAACTTATTTCTCACAGTTCTGGAGGCTGGAAGTCCATGATCAAGGTGCCAGCAGGTTAGGTGTCTGGTGAGGGCCTAGTCTCTGTTTCTAAGATGTCACCTTGTTGCTGGATCCTCCAAAGGGAACAAACACTGTGTCCTCACATGGTAGAAGAGACAGAAAGGGAGGAACTTCCTCCCTCCAGCCCTTTCATAAGGACCCTAATCCCATCACCCTCCTGTCTTAATCACCTCCTAAAGGTCCCACCTCTTAATACTATCACATTGTCAATTTAGTTTCAACATATAAATTTTGGGGGACACTTTCAGACCATAGCACTCAATCAACACAAGGATGTATCAAGCCACTGTAAAACAGCAGTAAACATGTTGGTAGAAATGTGTCTGGTAAGATTATATAGAGTCATATAAAATTAAGCTCCATAGTAGTAAGATTCTGCTAATCAGATAATTTTTCTTAAAATTGCTGTTCTCTTGGTTGTCTACTTTTGCTTTCAGTTTATCATGTGTTATATTAACATGTCTCAAATATGATTTGAGGGTGCTTTCCCTTTCCTTTATTTCCTTGTTGAAAAATACAGACTTCATTATATGTCGTAAATTGATTATCTCAAATGTCACCCGTCTCAGGTGTCATCCTGGCCAGCATACCAACAAGTGAGCATTCTGAAGGAAGCAATTACAATATTTATTCCCTTTGGCAAGTGGCAGCTGATGCTTAGCATTTTAATGCTGATTTATAACAGCCAATGTTTTGCTTCTACAAAGAGTTGTCTTTTCAAAATTGAAAGCCCTTTGATAACTAAGTTCTATTGTTGCACCCAAAAAAAAAAAAAAAACAGAGATAAGACGACAACAAATCAAATCAAGAATTTTCACCTCTTATAACATTTTCATCTTGGGTCTGAGAAACAATTTCATCCAATGGCTTCTGCAGGTATCCTCGGAGATGAGATTAATTGTGTATGGGCTTCAGGTAATTATTTTTCCCCACAGCTGCTTTCTCTCAGTCAGATGCAGACACCTGCACATGTTTTGGAAAGGCACATTTAAAGGTACTGTTTCCTAATAAAGGAATTTCAATTTAGAGATGAAAAGCCATTTGATTTTCCTTTGAATGCTGTTCTTATCCTAAAGATATAATCCTGCTGAGACCTCTATCTAAGAGAACACTGTTCACAGAATGAGCTTGAAACTTTCTCTCATTATGCTGCTATTCTTCATAATCACTGGCCCTCAAGGTTTTCCTTCTAGGGAGTACACCAAAAAGAACTTGGCTCCATGTTATTTCACAGCTTTACATGAGCAGTAATCAGCTCTATTCTCCCTTTGCAGCTCAGGAAAGCAAAGGTTAGAGGGAACAGCAGCAGGATGACATCTCCTCATTCCCCCCTCTGCACACACACTGTCTGGGCTCAGGGATGTCTCCACCAGGCTGTGACTGGCTGTGACGGGACAGCTAACAGCAAAGAGCTGAAAGCACATTTCATAATGCAAGGATGCATAGCTACACACCTGATGGAGAAATAATAATTCAGCTCTTCCAAAAAATCTTAACTTTGGCCATTAGGCTTCTTCAGACTGAAAGGCCCAAAAATGGGATGGGACTGGACATCTGACATGCCAGATAGCTTCTAATGAAAAAAGTGTTGCCTGTTCTTAAGGACAAGGAAAGACCTGACAGATCCACAAGCACTAGTGGAGAGACTATCATTTATTTGAGTTCCATTTTGAATTATCAGTAACATGCATTCTATATATGATTTTTGTGAATGTAAATTGTCATCGAGATCCCTGCTCAAAAGAAGGCAGTGTCCACCCGTGGAGATACAGAGTTCTTCATCACTTGTTGAAGAGGGAAAGGTCACATTGCCTCCTCTTCATAACCTTGGTCTATAGTGTCTTTTTCCTCTGCCAATATTCTCAATCTAGTAGTTACACGAAAATGTTTTTCTATTTTCTAAATGAAATACACTGTATTTAACTCTAAGGAAAAAGAGAGAACAAGTGTGGTCTACGTCCTCAAGGATTTTAGAGCGTAATGGGAGACAGGTTGGCACAGTGGGTGTGGAGGACTAAGGGGGCCAAGCTTACCTATAAAGTGAACTTTCTGAACTTGGTACTCTTTATGAGTGTATTTTTTTCCACCACATAACAAATTATATCCTACTTAAGAACAGGACTATAGCTATGGTCTCTTTATGTTGCCCATATCAGTTGGTACAGCTATTTGTATTTAGTGAGTAATCAACATTTGATTGTAGAAAAAAAAATGGTGTTGAACATTGTCTTTAGGGATTATTTTAATATTCATGAAAACACCTGTTTGCTTTGCCAGTGCAAAGATTAAATAGATTGAAGCAAATGTAGTTTTACTGTAAACAAATTATTGAATATTAAAGTATGTGTTAGAGTCACAACAAATGATCTAATTATTAGTGCTATGCCTCTGTCAGATGCACAGATAACACATATTAATTTCTTCAATGTTTTAAAAGTCTTTAGATTCTTGATACATACTTAATACATGCGAGCTGCCTTGTAATGATGCTGGGGACGGGAATAGTCAGGACTTATTGACAGGAAGGTCTTGACAAAATTATCTGAGGAGCCCAGAACAGGGATTAGGGATTTTTGTAAGAGTCAGGGCCATGACAGCCTCTTGTCAAACAGCACTTGTGAGCACCACCAAAGTAGGGTGACATGGATGACACCCATCTTCTCTGAAACAAGAGAGATGCCCCAAAAGGAGATTCAAGAATTAAGGTTAAAGTGATCAAGATCTCCAACCAGTACAAGCAGGAATTCAGACTAGAGTTACTAATCTGCACATGTGAAGAAAAGCTGTGCTCCCTCTCTCAGGTAGTAGTCTGGGAAAGGGAGAAAAGAGATGTTGATGCTGAGCTTTCTGCCCCTATCTAAGGAAAGACAGGCCTATGGTCAGTACAGACACAGACAACCTCACCACTCCACCTGTGAGCACAAAACCTGAAGCTAATTTGCCCCTCTGTGCAAGACAGAAAAACCATTAAAAATTTTAACAGGGATTTGGTTTGAATCACTGGGAATTAGCTAATGACAGAGAAATAAGGGGAGCAGCAGAGCAAGACAACAAGGTTAAGAGGGGCAGGAATATGAGATTTTGCAGCCCATGGCAGAGGCAAGAATCTGTCAGGAAATCCAAAGAACACCCTTGACAAGTTACAGAGACACAAGGTAGAAGTTGAGCTGATGATCATCCTTAGCTCTTCCTGCCCCTCTGTAGGGGCCAGACTCAGATGTCTCCTGATGGCTCCACCTCCTTGTATCCATACCCTTGTCCTTGAGTATGAGGAGGACCTGTGACTTGTTTATAATCAATAGAATATTGCAAAAGTGATGGACATATCCTCCATGATTTGGTCACATGAGATTGTGATTTCTCCCTTAGTAGCAGACTGTCTCTATTGCCTTCTTGACTTGCATATTTTAATGAAGCAAGTGGCCGTGTTGGAAAGACTACATGCAGGAAATTGTTGATGACAAGAAACAGCAAAGAACTGAGGGCCTCAAGGAAACAGCCTGAAAACAACTGAATCCTGCCAATAACCAGGTGAGCTTGGAAGCAGATCTCTCCATAACTGCATCTTCAGATGAGACACGGCGTGTAGCTGACATCTTGATTGCAGCCTTGTGAGATACTGAGAAACCAAGGATGCAGCTAAGTCATGCGTAGACTCCTGAATCACAGAAATTGTAAGATAATAAATGTGTGGTGTTTTAAACCTCTAGTTTTAGACAATTCATTACATAGCAATAGATAATGAGTGGATTCTATGGTTCAGTGGGTTTCCACAGCCTAGAATCTATGGGAGGTACCCACACTGGAAATGATCAGACAATTACCTGGCCATGATTGTCTCTGTGGGTAAACCCTTGAAACTTAGGAAATATCGTGATGTTTAATTTTATGTGTCAACTTGACTGAGCCACAGAGTGTCCAGATATTTGGTTAAACATTATTTCTTGGTGTGTCTGTGAGAGTGTTTCTAAATGAGATTAGCATTTGAATTGGCAGACAGAATAAAGCAGATTGCCCTTCCCAATGTGGTGGGCCTCATTCAATCAGTTGAAGGTCTGAATAGAAAAACATCTGAGTAACAAAGAATACTGCTGTCTGCCTGACTATCTTGGAGCCAGGACATCAGTCTTTTTCTCCTTCAGACTCACACTTGAATTAAAACTTATACTATCAGCTCTCCTGGTTCTTCTCGGTTTCTGGACTTGGGCTGGAACTATGGCATCAACCCTCCCAGGTCTCCAGTTTACTGACTGCAGATCTTATAATTTCAGCCTCCAAAAATCACACAGGTCAATTCTTCACAGTAAAACAATCTTTCTCTCTCTCTCTCACTGTTATGTATATGTGTGTGTGTATATATATATTATATGTGTGTGTATGTGTAGTATTATATATTTTTGTCAATGCACAGATAACAAATATTAATTTTTTCAACAGGAAGGATTTGAGATATTTACTTCAGATATTGGAGGAAACCCACATTACTGGAAGCTGAGAAGCAACTAAAACTGCTGGTTTAAATAACATATCCTCTGAAATATACACTCTGAGGTCTATTTTCCCAGGGTCTTAAAAATATTTTACCAACATTAACTTTACTCAACCTTGCATCACCTCTGTTAATATTATCATATCCCCATTTGAAAGATGTAAAAAGAGTCAGACTGAAAAGTATAATAATGAGTCCAAGGTCACAAGATCGTGTGCCTGGAATATAAAACCTTTAAGAGTTGGGCATTTGGGATGTTTTCTTTTTCCCTACTGACAAGAACTAGTCATGCAAGTGACAGCTTAGGAACACTATTATTTGTAAGTGTCCCCTCCCTCTCTTTACCAAGTCTTTTGCATAGCCATTTACATAGAGGTCCATGAATTATACATCAGTAGAATCTCTTTGCATTCTGAATTCACTTAACACTTGAAAGAGTTGTGCAATCTTAAATTCATCATTTTGATTACTTTTCCTTTATTACTCCTCTTCATTTCTGCTAAACATTGTTCCTACTGTAGGCATACTACCCCTTGCCATAGCTCTAAGATGTAAGAGGAAGAGAAAATCCTGCCCTCTTCTTATTCATATTTTATCTTCCAAATTTAAGATTACTTTTCTGACTTCTGGCTATGGCTGAGTAAAGAGGTCACAAATCTTCCCCCACCCACCCCAAAAAAACACTATAATGCTGAGAAAAATTAACAAAAAGAAAACATTTTGATGCTATGGAAATTGACCAGATACATATAGAATCTGAAAAGAGGTTATGCTTGATGAATTGCTGAACTTCAGGTAAAAACAGTGGGAGTCATTCTTGCCTGGAGCTGTTCCTATTCACCACCCCAGCTCAGTCAACATGAATGTTCTGCCAGATCAGGGCATGTCACGAGGATCAGCAGCTTTGCTGACAGTGGTCAGAAAGGACCCATTCAATTTAGAGTGCCAGAAAATACCCACGTATTGTGTTAATGTAAGTGAAACCAATGATCTTGACTGTGGATAAGCAAAAAAGACCAGTGACTCTACTATCCTAAGATTTTGGTCATGGTTGGGGCTAAACTATTCCTGGATGAAGCTGTCTAAAAAGTGGAGACCAAAGAAGGACCAAACTAGCCACCTAGCCATATACTCTTGGCTTACCTTAAGGCTACACACATGAACAGAGGAGGCACAAAAGAGCCCAAGATAAAGTAAAAGCTGGGCATACTTCAAAACAGACTGAACTTTTAATGTACTCCCTGCCTATACATAGATCCATTAACAGAGGACAAAAGACTTACTGGCTCCAGGCCTTTGAGCACAAGCCTTGTCTAATAATTAGGTGACAACTAAGCTATGCAGACATAGTGGTTAATCCCTAGGGAGTCAGGCTTAAAAATAAAAATAATAATTTTTTAAAAACCCTCAACATTCATACACCATGGGAAAAAACAGACCAATTTAACACAGACAAGTTATGAAACAAACAAATAGCAAAAGTAACATCTTTCAGTGGAATAAAAAAAAATCAGAATACAGAACCGCTACAATGTATAATCTAAAATGTCCAGTTTTCAATAAAAATGATAAACCATATTAAAAAAACAGGAAAATGTATACCATACTCAGGGGCAAAAAAAGTAGTCAAATAAAACTGTCTCTGAGTATTCCCAGATGTCTGATTTAGCATAATGAGATTTTAAAGCAGCTATTATTAATGTGTTCAAAGAATTAAAGGAAAGTATGACAACAATGAATAAACAAATAGAGAATATCAATAAAGAGACATAAATTGTTTTTTAATGGAAATTCTGGAGTTGAAAACTACAATAACTGAGAAAGTTTCAAAAGCAGACTTGAGATGGCAGAAGCAAACAACAGTGAATTGAAAGAAAAATCAATAAGTGTTATGCAATCTAAATAACAAAAGGACTGAAGAAAATCAAACAGAGCCTCACAGACTTGTGGGACACATCAAGTGTAACAATATGGGTAAAAGAAGTTCTAAAAGGAGAGAATAGAGAAAAAAGTAGAAAATGTATTTGAGAATTTCCCAAATGTGATTTTTTTAATTAAAAATTTATCTACAAATCCAAGGAGCTTGATTAATCCCATATAGGATACATAAAAAGAGATCCACACCTAGATGTATAATAAATAAATGATAAATAAAACAAATAAAGACAAAGAGAAAACCCTGAAACTAGCAACAGAAAAAAGACTCATCACATATATGACAGCACTGATATGATCAAAGACCGGCTTCTCATCAGAAACAGCATAGGCCAGAAGGCAGTGGAGTGCTAAAGGAAAAACAACTATCATCAAAGAATATTACAGCCAGAGTAACTAATTAGTCTTTAAAAGAAAGGCCAAATAATGATACCTACAGATAACAAAAGACAGAATTTGTTACTAGCAGGAAGTCTTAGAAAAGAAAATATACTGAAAGAAGTCCTTCAGTCTGAAAGAAAATAATACTAGACAATAGCGTGAATACACAGGAGAAAATGAAGACTGCCAGAATGTCAATATGCCGGTTAATATAAAATATTCTATATATTTTCTCATTTTTTCTCTTAACATTTTTTTAAAAATGCAGTATGTATAACACAATAATTATAGCACTATATTGTAGGGTTATATGTTTTAATATTCTATATATTAAACATATATATATTCATATATATATGAATAATAGCTCAAAGATATGGAGAATGAAGCTATATTGGAGAAAACAGGCCATATTTTACTGAAATTAAGTTAGTATTTACCTGAAGTAGATTATGCTAAACTAAGATGCATATTGCAACAACAAAAGCCACTACCACTAAAACCCTTCAAATATAGTAAAAAATAATTGGCAGAGTAATTAAAATGGTACACCAAGTAGGATTTATTTAATGTAAATGAACACAGTTAAGAAAGAATTTAGGAACAAAAGAGACATATAGAAAATAAGTAAAATGGCAAATATAAATCCTACCATATAAATAATTCCTTTAAATGTAAGTAGTCCAAACACACCAATCAAAAGGCAGCCTGGATTTAAAAGTAAGGTACAACCATATGTTGTCTATAAGAGACACATCTAAGCTCCAAAAACTCAAACTGGCTGAAAATAAAACGATAGAAAAAGATATGCCATGCAAACAGTAACCAAAAGATAGCCAGAGTTGGCTATATCCATACACACAAAGAGATTTTAAGACCAAAAAAAATTTTAGAGACAAAGAGGAACATTTCTTAATGATAAAAGGACAAATACATCAGCAAAATATAATGATTATAAACAAAATATACATCTAACAACAGAGCACCAAAACATATGAAGTAAAAATTAACAGATTGAAAAAAGAAGCAGATAATTCAAAAATAATAATCTAGGATTTTAATATCTGACTTTCAATAATGAATAAAACAACTGGGCAGAAAATCTGCAAAAAGACAGATGAGTTCAACAGCCTAATTGACACAAATAGAACACTCTACCCAATGACTACAGAATAAAAATTCTTTTCAAGTGTACATAAAACATTCTTCAGAACAGACCATAAATTATACCATAAAGCAAGTCTCAATAAACTTAAAAGAATTGAAATCATATAAAGTATGTTTTCCAACAACAAAAGAATCAAATTAGAAATCAACAACAGAATGAAATCTAGGAACTCACCAAATGTTTGTTAATATAAGCACCACACTCCTAAATACCCCATGGGTCAAAAGAGAAATCATAAGAGAAATGAGAAAATATTTTAAACTGAATTCCAATAAAAACAATATAAAAATGTATGAAATACAGCTAAAGCAGTGATTAAAGGGAAATTTACAGATTTAAAACTCAACATCAAAAAATAAGGATGGTGTTGAATGAATAATATAAGATTCTACCTTAAGAAACTAGTAATAAAAAGACAAACTAAACCCAAAGCAAGCAGAAGAACGGAAATAATAAAGATGAGAGCAGAGATCAATGAAATGGAAACCAGAAAAAGAATAGAGAGAAAATGAATGAAACTAAAAATTGGTTCAAAAAAAAAATTGGTTCTATGAAAAGATCAACAAAATTAATAAAATTTTACTTAAATGGATGAAGGAAAAATAGAGAGTGATAAGAAACAAATTTCCAAAATCAGATGTTAAAGAGGGAAATTGTTACTGATCCTCCAGAAAACAAAAGAATTTAGACAATATTAGTAAGAACTTCATGCCAAAAAATAGACATTTTAGACAAAATGGAAAAATTATTAGAAATATAGAAATTACTAAAATTCACTCAAGGAGAAATAGAAAATGTGAATAGACCTAAAATGAATAAAGGCATTGAATTAATAACTAAAAATATTCCCACAGTGAAAAACCCAGGCCCACGTGGTTTCCCTAGTGAATTCTATTAAATATGTAAAAGATAAACAACATGAATGCTTCACAAATTCTTTCAGAAAACACAGGAGAAAGTAGCACTTTCACATTCAATGTCTGAGGCCAGTATTACCTTGATGACAAAGCCAAACAAAAACACAACAAATAAACCACAGACAAATATCCATCATGAACATAGTTACAAATACTCTTAATAAAATATCAGCACACCAAATTCAGTAACATATAAAAAGGGTTATATACCATGACATAGTAGGATTTATCTCATGAACACAAAATTGGTTTAACATCTGAAAATCAGCTAATGCAATACACAAAGGACAAAATGCATAATACAAAAAGGACAAAAGGAAGTATCATTTCACTAGATAAAGAAAATTTCTTTCTAAAAATCCAATACACATTGATGATTAAAAGGATTCAAAAATCTGTACTAGAAAGGAATTCCTTCAACCAGATAAAGAAAAATCAAAGAAAACCCACAGGTAACATCATACAAAATATTAAGAGACTCAACTCTTTCCCTCAGGCAATAATAAATAAATAACAAATATATTAATAAATAAAGCAAGAATGCCTTCTTGTCATTTCTTGTACACATTGCACTGGAATATACAGCCATTACAATAAGAAAAAATTAAAGGCATCTATATTGGACAGGAAGAACTAAAACTGACTATGTTCACAGATAGCAAGATCCAATATGCAGAAAATTTCAAAGAATCCATCAGAATCTATTAGAACTAATTAATATTTTAGCAAGTACACAGGATACAAAATAAATGTGCTAAAATCTACTGCACTTCTATATACTAGCATCAAAAATATCCAAAGTGAATTTAAGAAAACAACTTCATTCACAATAACATCAAAAATAACAAAATATCTCAAATAAATGTAACAAAAGAATTGTAAGATTTGTAGGCTATAAACTACAAAACATTGTGGAGATAATTAAGGACACTCAATAAAAGGAAGACATTTTATGTTCATGGATTGGAAGACTCAATATTGTCAATACAGCAATTACCTAAAATTTGATCTATAAATTCAACACAATACCTATCAAAATACAACAAGTTTTGCAAATAGAAATTGGCAAGATGATTCTATAATTTAAATGGAAATACAAAAGAGCTAGGATAGCCAAAACAATTTTGAAAAGGAAGAACAAAGTTGGAGCAGCATAGCAAGACCCCATCACTACCAAAAAAGAAAAGAAAAGGAAAAAAATGATCATTCATCATGATCAAGTAAGATTTATACCTGGGTTTCAAGGATAGTTAAACATACGCAAACCAATAAATGTGATACACCACATTCACAGAATGAAGAACAAAACCATATAATCATTTCAATAGAGGCAAATTTTTTTTGACAAAATTCAATATCCTTTTATAATAAAAACTCTCAACAAATTAGAGAAAGAAGCAATGTACCTCAACACAAGGCTGTGACAAGCCCACAGCTAACATTACACTCAATAGGGAAAAGTTTTAAAGCTTTTCCTCTAAAGATCAAGAATAAGACAAGGATTCCCACTCTCACCACTTCTAGTCAACATAGTACTGGAAGTCCTAACCAGAAAAATTAGGCAATAAAAAAAAGTCATCCAAATCAGACAGGAAAAAGCTAAATCGTCTCATTTTGCAGATCACATAATCTTATATATAGAAAACTCTAAAGATGTCCAAAAAAAAAAATATTAGAATTAATGAACAAATTCAGAACAGTTGCAGGATACAAAATCAACATACAAAAGTAGTAGAGTTTCTATACACTAACAATGAACTATTTAAAATAGACATCAAGAAAAACCCATTTACAGAAGTATCAAAAAATAAAATACTTAAGAATAAATTTAACCAAAGAGGTGATAGATATGTACACTGAAAACTATAAAACTTTAATGAAAGAAATTGAATAAGATGCAAATAAATGGAAAGATATCTCATGTTAATGAATTGGAAGAATTTATTTTGTTAAAATGTACATACCACCCAAGGCTGTCTAAATATTCATTGCCATACAAATCAGAACTCTAGTGGCTTTTTTTTACAGAAATAGAAAAAAAAATTATAAAATCTATGTGGAAACACAAAAGACCTTGAATAGCAAAAGCAATCTTGAGTAAAAAGAACAAAGCTGGAGGCATCACACCACAGAATCTCAAAATCTACTACAGAGCTCTAAAAATAGCATGGTAATGGCACAAAAACAGACATATAAACCAATGGAACACAATAGAGAGCTCAGAAATAAATCCATGTATTTATAGTCAACTGATCTTCAAAAAAGGTGCCAAGAACACACAATGAGGAAAGAACAGTCTCTAAAATAAATGGTGCTGGGAAAACTAGATATCCACATGCAGAAGAATTGAACTCTCATCTTACACCATGTACAAAAATCAACTCATAAAAACATAAGACCAGAAGCTATAAAACTACTGGAATAAAACATGGGAGAAAAGCTTTTTGACATGAGTCTGGGTAATAATTTTTTGGATAGGACTCCAAAAGCACAGGCAACAAAAGCAGAAATAAGTGGAAATACGTGAAAGTAAAAATTTGCTGCACAGCAAAGGAAATAAACAACAGAGTAAAGAAATAACCTACAGAATGGGATAAAATATTTGCAAACTATACATTTGTAAGTGACTAATATTCAAAATATATAAGGAACTCAAACAACTCACTAGCCAGAAAACAAATAACTGCTTAATAAATAAGCAAAGACCCTGAAAAGACATTTCTCCAAAAGGAGACATACAAATGGCCAACAGATATATGATAAAGTGATGAACATCACTAATCGCCAGGGAAATGCAAATCAAAACCACAATAAGATATCACCTCGCACCTATTATAACATGGCTGTTGTCAAAACACAAGAGGTAACAAGTGTTGGCAAGGATATGGAGAAAAGGAAAACTTGTACACTGTTGGTGGGTTTATAAATTAATATAGCCTTTATGAAAAACAGTATGTAGGTTCCTCAAAAAATTAAAAATAGAAATACCAAGTGATTCAGCATTTCCATTCTGGGTATATATCCAAAGGAAACAAAATCTGTATGTCAAAGAGATATCTACACTCCAATGTTCATTGCAGTATTATTCACGATACCAAGATAAAGAAACAGCTTAAGTGTCTGTCAATGGATGAATGGATAAAGCAAATGTGACACATACACACCACACACACACACACACACACACATAGACATAGACATAGTGGAATATTATTCAGCCATAAACAGAAGGAAACCCTGTCATTTGTAACAACATTAATGAACCTGGAGCACATTATGCTAAATAAGCCAGACAGAGAAAGGCAAATACTGCATGATCTTACTTATATGTGGAATCTTTAAAATCTAACTTATAGAAGCAGAGAGTAGAACAATGGTTACCAGTGGCTGGGGGATGGGGATGACATTGAGATGTTGGTCAAAGGTTACAAAATTCCATTAGACAGGAAAAATAAGTTCAGGAGATCCATTGTACAACATGATGACTATAGTTAATAATGTATTTATCTATATTTGAAAATTGCTAAGAGAATAGATTTAAAATGTTCTCACCACAAAAAATGATAACCATATTAGATAATACATTTGTTAATTAGCTTGATTTAACCGTTCTGCATTGTATACATATAACAAAACCTCATGTTGTACATTATAAATATATATAATTTTATTTGCCTGCTTAAAAGATAATAAATAATATTTTGTAAAAATTAATTAAAATGTATCATAGACCCAAATGTAAGAATGAAACACAAAAATTTTGGAAGAAAACAGAGAAAATCTCCATGATCTTAGGTTAAGTAAAGATATAGCACTAAAAGCATGACCCATGAAATTTAAAATTAATAAATTGGACTTCGTCAAAATTAGAACTTTTGGCACTTGAAAACACATTTTGTTTGAAGAAAATGGAAACACAAGCCAAAAACCAGAAGAAAATATTTGCAAAATCATACATTTGATAAAAGATTTGTATCTAATATATATTTTTTAAAATCATACAACAGAATAATAAGAAAACAGCCAAATTTTAAATGGGCAAAAGATCTGAATAATCATTGCACAAAGAAGATATACAAGTGGGTAGTAAGCACATAAAAAGAGGCCTAATATTATTAGTTAACAGGAGAATGCAAGTTTTACCCCAACAAAATAGCACTATGCATCCATTAGAGTGGCTATATTAAAAAGACAGACAATATTAAGTGTTGCCAAGGATGTGGATTAACATTAGAAGACTCATGTATCGATGTTGAGAGTTTAAAATTTTACCAACATTTTGAAAAACAGTTTGGCAGTTTCTCAAATAATTAAATATAAACTCACCAGGCAACCCAGAAACTCCAGTCCTAGGAATCCATACAAGAGAAATAAAAACATACATCCACTCACAATGAGTAGGTAATTGTTCATAGAAACATTATTCATAATAGCCCAAAACTGAAAACCATCCAAATATACATCAACTGGTGAATTTATAAACAAAATGTGATATATTTTACAAAGGAATACTATTCAGCAATAAAAAATGAAGTACTCATACATACTATAACAGGGATGGATTTCAAAAACATTATGCTAAGTAAAAGATGTCATCTGCAAAAAACTAAATATGGTATGCTTCAGTTATACAAAATATCAAAGAATGGCAAATTGATAGAGAAAGAAAGAGATTTGTGGTTTCTTAGGCCTGGAGATGGAAGAGGGGACTGACTACAATTGGGAAGAAGAGAACTTAGGAAGATGATAGAAATGTTCTAAAACTGAATTGTGATGATGGTTTAAAAAATCCAATAAATTTACTAAAAATAGAAAAATAATATCGATAGTTTATGAGATTGTAAGAAATAAATTGAATTAGACTACGAATCAATCTAGACCTAGGGCAAGGACAGCAAGGAACAGTTTGGGGATAAAAGAGGGTTTTTTCACCTTCTATAATGTTTATCTCAACAAGTTCAGAATGTGACCCAGAAGTCATCAACTTTCTTCAATATACAATTATAGATTTGTCAACCATGAATTCACATAAAACCACATTGACCCAACCATATGTACATAAATGAAAACGTGCCGTTTCTGGTGACCTTGGATTAAAGGTACAGAATCAAAAGAAGAATTAATGGATTTTTTTAAAAACAATGTTCTTGTCTTTTCCTTTGGCAATTTACAGATTTCTTCTTTGGAAATGTTGCAGGATATCAATTTAAGATCTAAATGAAAGTAAATCTTGCTCATAAACAAGCTATTCCTTCTTGAATTTTATCTATCCAAGCTCTGCGTTACTATGGCAGCAAGAACACATCACTGGTTAGCACACACACACACACACACACACCAGGACAACATACTAACATCATTCTATTTCCTCACATTGGTAATAGCCCAGATATTTAATTTATTTTATTCATTCTATGTGCTAAAAGAAAAGGAAGCTAAATTTACATCAAAATTGCAATTCAAAGAGACATACCGATATAAAATGACCAATTTCTCTTAATTAGATTTTCAAAGATAGGAACAGAGGTTAGTTTGTGTTGTTAGTTAAATTCCGAAACAACCATTCATTTTGAAATAATCTTTGGCAGGCTTGATTGCACATTCAGAATTACCTCTGTGAATTGAAATAAAAATAGATGTTGCCTTATTTTCAGTTGAGTGGAAGGATCAAAGCAGTTTAAATTGTGCTAAAATTAACAGGGGTATTGGGTCAAAATTGGCTGACTAGGGACATCAGCTGCCAGATCGTCCTGGAGGGAAACAAGAGTTTCAGATAAGGGAGAGGGGGTGAAGGCACAGCTCAGGTGTAGTTCAAGGGGAAAGGTACCAGAACCTGCTGGAGATTTCAGGGGAAGAAGTTGCAAAGAAGAACAGGAAGAAAAAGATATTGGCAGAGACCCACCCCGGAGAAGTGTGGAGCCTGGTGGAGAGGGTAGGAAGGGGCTTCATTTCTCTGCCTTTCACAGGTCTGGAGTCAGTGGGCCTCCGAACTACTTGAGAGCTTTTCCACCCTCATGAGCCCAAGGGCTGCTGCAACCACTGGACTAGGAACTTCTTGAAAATAAAGCATCAGGTTTCCAGCCCCTTTGGGGTTGCTCCCATAGCAATGGTCCGGAGCCGAGAGGGCAGATACTATACTGCTTCTCCACGCATAGCAGCCCTTTGTCCACCCCAGAGAGCTCCAGCCCTTCAGTTTTCATATCACCTGTCACCACAGACAGTTTCCTATCTCCTGCCCAGACTGCAGTGGGCCCCAGAGAATTTGTGTGATCCCAGAGCTTGGACATTTCATGCGGGCTTCCTGCCAGGGAAAGGCACCAGAAGGGCTGCAGTGCCAGCTCACTTTATTCAGACTCTTTTTCTCCCCCATCCCTCCCCCGCCCACTGCAGCTGAGAGGGACCACCGAGCCGAGACTCTCAAAAGCAGCTATCTCCCCTATGTCAGGGCTCCCACTAGTCTGAGGTTTCCACAGAGAGTGGGGCCCACATCTTTTCCCCTGAGGACCTGCAGTGGACCTCGGGGTGATCAGTCTGGAACCCTGCCCAGTGGCACTTCCCAAAGTTGCCCACTAGTGGGACAGGCATGTAGGCTGGATCCTGTACCTCCAGGACTCAATCAGGTTGCTTGGGGGCAGAGAGGGAAGATCTGAGAACTAAATTCGAGAAGCAAGGGAGCCCATGTGGGCAGAACTGACGGGAGAGTGCAATGTGGGTCCAAACTGGTGAAGCACCCCTTCCCCACAAGAAAGCCACATTTGTAGACTGGACAGAACCTGGGGTACCATGATGGTTACCAAGGCTGGGAAGGGTAGGGAAGAGGGAAGATAAAAAGAGGCTCCTTAATGGGTACAAAAATACAATTAGGTAGAAGGAATAAGTTTTAGTGTTCAATAGCACAGTAGGGTGAGTATAGGTAACAATATTTATTGTATATCCAAAATAACTAGAAGAGATTTGAAGTGTTCCTAATACAAACGAATGATAAATTTTTGAGGTTATGGATATCCTAATTACCCTGATTTGATCATTACACATTGTATGCATGTATCAAAATATCACATGTACCCCATAAATGCATACAAGTATGTATTAACATAAATGAATAAATAAACACTACTCATTTTTTAATCCCTAAACTTAAAGACGCAAAACACAAAATGAAAAACAAATGGGACATACTTAACACTACTGAACTGTACACTTACAAACAATTAAAATGATAAATTATATGTTTTATTTTACCACCATAAAAAAATAGACCAAATTCAAAGTCTCTATGGTAACTTTATACTCACTTGCATTCTTTGTTTTCTTAAGTCGAAAAGAAAACTATGGTGTAAGAGCCAGCATCCCGGGAGTTCACATCAGTCTGGTAACGTCCACAGGAACCATTCATGTGATCACCATTTACCATGTGTGTTGTGGAGTACAGGTCAAGAAATAAACAAAACTAAACAAAACAAACAAACAATAAATAGAACAGAGTCGTTACGCAGTGGAGTGACTTGCAAGTCAATGGCATAAAGTGCATTAAAAAGATATAACCTCTGACCTCTGTTTGACAATTACTTAAAATTGATTTTTTAAAAATTGTGATACTGTTGATAAAAACTAACGTACATATACATAATATGCACCAAAAAAGATTGAAAGAAGAGAAGAAATGATTAAAATGAAAACTGGTATTATAACTAATGAGAAGCAGGATTACGAATGGTTTTTATTTATAGTTTTTTCCACTTAATTTTTAAAAAGCAATAAAAATCAACTAAATAAAAATTATTGTATTAAACCACTGTAGCCATTGAATTAAAACATAAGTTCCCTGAGGAAAGAGACTTTATATCTCTTGTTCACTCTTCTATAATCTGCACCTAGAGATGTACCTGGCAAGAGAAGCATCTAGTTAATACTCAATAAATGTATCAACTGAAGGGATGATTAAAAAAAGTTTCTTCCCATCCACTCCCACTCACCCATCTCTACTGAATGACGTATTTTGAAGAATTAACAAAAGAAAGAAAATTGTTTTACCAACCATGGGAAGAGGAGGAGTTTGTGAAATACTCAGAATCATAAATGGCTACCTGTTAGATAACTAATCAGAATATATATAAATCCATCCAGGCAAACCCATATAGGACATCTACGAAAAACTTACAACTAATATCATAGTGATGGAGAAACACTGAATGCTTTCCCCCTAATATCAAGAACAAGAGAAGGACATCTTCTTTCACCACTTCTATCCAATATTGTATTGGAAGTCCTAGCCAAAGCAATTAAGCAATAAAATATTAATAAAAGACAGGCAAATTGGAAGAAGTAAAACCATCTCTATTTGCAAATGGCATGATATTGAACATAGAAAATCTTAAAGAACACACACACACACACATATACACATGCAAAGTATTAGAACTAATAAATGAGTTCAGTCAGTTTGCAGGATACAAAATCAACATACAATATTATGTCATTTGCAAATAGAGATGGTTTCTTAGATATGATGCCAAAAACATAAGCAACCAGAGGAAAAAATAGATAAATTGTACTTCATCAAAATTAAAACTTTTGTTCTGCAAAAGAGACCATTGTTAAAACAAAAACACAACACACAGATTGGGAGGAAATTATTTGCAAATCATATTTCTGATAAGTGATTATAGCTTCAATACATAAGGAACTCTTAAAACTCAATAATAAAATGACGAGTAACCTAATTTAAAACTGAGCAAAGGATCTGAATATACATTTCTTCAAAGCGTATATACAAATGGCCAATAAACACACCAAAAGATGCTCAACCTCATGAGTCATTAGAGAAATGTAAATGAAAACCATACTGAAATGCCATTTCATATACACTGAGGTGACTATAATAAAAAGTACAAATAATAACAATTGTTGGCAAAGATGTGGAAAAATTGGAACTGAAGGAGCTCAGGAAATTTCGTCACAAAATATGACTCTCTGGTATAAAGAATATTTTGAATTAAAAGCCCTTCGTGATCAACATGCATTGGCAGGGGATTTCCCTCTATCTGCAAAAACTGGACTGACCCATCAAAAAGAACAATTAACTTCCCTTCCCCTCCCTATTATCTCAATATATGGCAGGAAAAATGATCAAGATGCAACCAGACCTGGCCTAAATTATTTTAAATATAATACTTGTCTCTCCAGTTAATTTAGTTTGCAAAGAGAATCATTTACAACTCAATCTGTTTTCCCCATCCATTCATCCTCCCTAGCAACAATTTATTGCCCCTCAACAGAATTATCTATATTCTTTATCTCCCCCTCTCCCCTAAAAGGATGGTATAAACATATCTGGATCCCACTGGGACACTGAGTAATCACTCTGTGATTCTCCCCATGCACACAGCAAATAAACCTCTTATTAATCTGCCTTAATTATGAGTTGATCTTTCAGTTAACTTTTGGGGGAAAGGGGAAGTTTCCCCTCACCCTCACAGAACCTTCATACGTTGCTGGCAAAAATATAAAATGGTACAGCTATTTTGGGAAATTGGCATTTCCTCAAAAGTTTAGAATTACTATATAATCCAGTATTCTACTCCAAAGTATATACTCAAAAGAATGAAAATGTATATTTTCCCCCAAACGTGGACATGTAGCATTATTCACAATAGCTAAAAAGCAGAAACAACCTAAATTTCCACCAGCTAATAAATAGATACACAAATGTAGTATATCCATACAATGGAATATAATTTGGCAATAAAAAGGAATGAAGTATTGGTACATACAACATAAATGAATCTTGAAAACATTTTGCTAAGTGAAAGAAGCCAGTCACAAAATACCACAGATTATATGATTCCATTTATACAGAATGTTCAGAATAGGCAAATCTATAGAGACAGAAAATAGATTAATGGTTGCCTAGGGCTTGTGGGTGTGCAAAGAAATTGTACACAACTGCTAAAGGGTATAGAGCTTCTTACTGGGATAATGAAAATGTTCTAAACTTGATGGAGATTATGATTGCTCAATCTTGTGAATATACTAAAAAACACTAAATTGTATAATTTAAATGGGTGAATTGTATGGTGCCATGGTCTGAATGTTTGTGTTTTCCCCAAATTCGTATGTTAAAATCCTAATCCCCAAGGTGCTTTAATTAGGAGGTGGGACATTTGGGGAAGTGATTAAGTCATGAGGGTGGAATCCTCATGAATGTGATTAGTACCCTTATAAAACAGGCCCAAAGGAACTCTTGCCCCCATCAGCCATATGAGCTTACAGTGAGAAAACATCCATCTATGAAGGAAGTAGGCCCTAACCAGACACTGAATCTGCTGGCTTTTTGATCTTGGACTTCTCAGCCCTCAGAACTCTGAGAAATAAATTGTTGTTGTTAAAAAGCTACCCAATCTATGGTATTTTGTTATAGCAGCCCAAATGGGCTAAGATAAATGGTATGTGAATTATGTCTCTATAAAGGTGTTAAAAAATTATTCAGGACTTCAGTCCATTCACTCGTCCATTGGGCTAACATATTGTAAGGCTTCCATGTTCCAAATACTGGTTAGTCTATGGGAATATAGAGGTAAAAGTTGTAATCTGTACCCAAAAACATTCAATATAATGGGCAAAACAGACAATTAAAGTATCAAATTCATCCTTGTGAGATGAGAAGAGTGTTGATTGAGGACGAGCAGAGTGTTACTGGAGCACAAGCAAGTGCAACACACCCAAGCCAGCCTGGAGTTGAGAGGTCAGGGAAGCCTTCCTAAAGAGGGAAACGTCTAAGCTCGATCCCAGGGCACACTGGAGATGAGAAACATAGAAAAAGCTTAACAAAGGGTTGGAGGAGGACCGGGAAAGATAGGGAGAAACGACACTCAAGACTCATTCTGAAGACTGCAATGCCTAGGACATTGGGTTCAAAGATAGGAAGGGTGCCACATGAGAACTGAGAGGGAGTTAGGACTGTATTACAATAGATTTTGTATGCCAGCATACTAATAAGTTTGCACTCACTAAGACATAACCGAACATCGCTGGTTGGTCTGGATTTGGAGAAGAGAGGGACTATCCGACATGCATTGTTAGAATACCCTGTATTCCTGCAATAAATCTCACTTGGTCATTAAAATATATATATATATATATAAAATACCATTTTGGTTGCAAAATCTAGAGATTTGGTTATATGAGGTAAATTTGGGAGACAATATTTGCTGTCCTCCAACTAAGGCGATGGTAATGGGGACAGAGGGAAAAGGATGGGTTTGAAAGATGTTTATAAGATATTTTTAATTTGTTGTGTCAAAGGATTACACACAGATACTAAAGAGGAGTAAAGAATCAGGATTATCCTCAAGTTTCTGACTTTGGAAACTACATTTGCCAATGGTGCCCATTCATCATGATAAGGGCTATAAGAGGAAGGTAAAATTAGGAAGAATGGGAAAATGAGAAGTTTAGATGAGGTGTCTAGGGGATGTCACACTGAATATGTCCAGAAGTCAGATGGGTATGAGGACACGGAAATCAGGAGAAAGATCTTTCCAGAGAAGTGAACGTGAGCGTTGTCATGATATATGGTCATTTATCAATTGGAAAAACATCAATAGAAAGGTTGTACCATGAAAGCAGAGAATAAAACCTATGAAGAACAAAATTTAATGCTTAAAAACTCAGTTCTTTCCCTCATTATCTGTGTACTAGGAGCAAGATAGTGCTCTGAATTTCAGGTTGGTTATCTCTAAAATGAGTGTAGGAAAGAAAGAAATTAGGGAAGTAAACTATGTACAACTTTTGGTATCATGCCCGACACATAAATGCTAATTCATTTCTTCCTCTCCCTTTATATAGTGAGCATTTGTTCATTCAATTAATACTTTTGAGCCTTTACAATGTGTCAACAATGTTCGAGATGCTGGACATTAAAGCTGGTAGTTCCTACCTCCCTATAGCCACAGTAATGGAAAAGTGACTTAGGTGGGCCAAGCGTAATACCCCATTTGCTAGGCAATAGCAATTGACCTAAGGAGATGGATAAGGTACCCAGGTAGGACCAATAACATCCTGGAATTGAGTGATCTTTGGGAAAAAGAGTTTCCATTTTAACTGCACTTTCTAAGCTGAGGCTGCGAGTTAACATCTTGGCCACCTGGAGGAAGTCCCATCTGATTTGTGAAAGAATGACTCCTATCAAAAGAAGCAAACCAATCCCATAGATGGGTAGAGAGACAGAGTACATTAGTGATGTTACTTGAGCCAATAGAACCAATCATAACTGAAGTGTGATCATGACCAGACTTCCTGGTTAAAGCAAACAATATATCATGCCACTGCATATTTTTGCTTGAGGTAGTTTCATTGAGTTTTACCACCTGCAACAAAAAGATCTCTGAGTAACATACCTTTCTGAGCTCACATAAAGGTCCTTTTGTCCTCTGAAGCCATTTGTCTATAGGAAGATTATGGCCATCAAAGGCATTCCATCCTTTAGAACAGATCTCTCAGGGACTAATATAATTCCTGATTACCTTAAGATGTAGTCTTCTATGAAGAAACTATTGAATACGGAGTTATTTTAAAGTACCTATAGTTTACAGTAAGTAAAGTAAGTAGTTTATAGTTTACAGTAGGTAAAGTAAGATTGAGATCCTAACCTCCTCTTTACCAAATATTTCTCCTTTAACATTTGACTTTGCAGTAGGATATCAGCCCATCCAAAAATCATGTATTACATGGAGTGAAGGACAAATAGAATATGTCACAGTCCAGGAAATATACAAGCATAGGCAGGTGAAAATTTTATGATGACAGCATCACTATTTATAAAGCACAAGCACTGATATAAGAAAAGTCCATCTAGCATTGTGAAAAGAAAATATCTCTAATTAATGACCAAAAACATACATCTTCAGAGACTTTACTTGCAAAGGGCTATCAAATGCACCATTTTATAAGATGTTTCTTTTTCTTTCTAAAAGTCTTTATTCACTTGGTCTTCACATAAATAATGCAAGTTCATTGTGGACAAATTGTAAAAGATAGACAAAGCAAAAGTAATATGCAGTCATCCAAGCAACCTTAGCAAACCACTATTACTATTTTGGTGGTGCTCCTGGTCGTGGGATATGTGTATGTGTTTACATAAACTGATCTTGCTTTATTACTTAGCAATATATCAAGAAGAACATTTTTACATATAAATATATATAACTCACATAATTATTTAAATAACTATATAATACTCTAGCCTGTAATATCTACATGGTTTTCTAGTACGTGCAAATGTTTTATAATTTATTTAGCCTGTTCCCTGGTATTAGACTTTTAAGTATTTTTCTGATGTTAGCTATTACTGGGCCAAAAGTATATGGGTTTGTGTGTGACTGTTTTTGCTTTTTATATATTTTGTCAAATTGTCCTTCATAAAACCTGTAACATTTTACATTTCTACCCATCAACAAGCAGCAGAAATCTTACTTCCTCATATTCCAACATTATCCTCTCTCAAATTATTACAAGTAATTTCTGAATTGAAAATGCTGGCACAAAGTAAATATGTAAATAAAAATTTATAAATACCATAATATTAATTATCTATGAAAGTGGAGTTGATTCTTTAGAAAATAATAAAAAATTAAACTAAGGAGAAAAGTTATAACAAAAGTACAATTTCACAGGAAGTTGCATTCTTATAATTCATTTTTCCCTGAGTAACATCACTTCTTCTCCAGTATTATGTCAAATAGACCTGCTTTAAATGAATCATAATTGAAAAAAGAATTGTTTACAAGATCAAAGTTTCTCAAGTGCACTATTAAAGCATCAATCAGACTCAGATTTTATTGCTAAAGGGTACATTATTTAGAACTCTATGTATTGTACTTGGCACAAATAAATGAAACAATCTACAACTTTTTAAAGAAAAGTTGGTATTTGATTAATTTTGGTGGTTTGGCATGAGAAGTCCATACAGCCTGTTAAAGCACAGCAGATAACAAGAAAATATTTCACAGTGTGACTTTTATTTTAATGATGATTCTCCTTATAAATAAAATATATCACCTTAAGCTTTATTATTTAGTTGTAGCAATTTAATGTACATTTTATTCATCATCTTTTAATAGAATTTTATGGATTTAAAAATAAATTATTATATTTATAAAGGATATGTTGATTATTGTAGCATTTCCAAAATATGTCTCTATATCACAAGATACTTCACTTAAAAAAAAGGGGTTTTGTGGTAAAATATGTTTGGGAAACACTGTTAATTATTCCACTCTCTTAGAGATATGCAGTGTGCAATGGTAAATTAGAAGCTCTGAGAAGTTCTAGCAATAAGCATCCTGTTTTATTTTCTTTTAGTACGTCCCAAACTTTCCAGTCAGATTGCACATAGCACCCTCCTCCTCCATGTGCTAAGTATGTCAGTAACACCCTGACAGCTTCACTTTTCTCTAGCCTTTTTTTCTCAGTTGGTGCAAGATCTGGCAATATAAACTGGCCACGTGGTTGCTTCCCAGGATGTCCCACCAGTTGAAAGCCCCGTTGCTGAGTGGGCATGGAAGATGACTGGAGCACTGGATCCAGAGGACAGCTGGGGCTTGCTCTGCCTCTGTCTGGGACAGCTTGCTTGTGCCTTCCTTAATTTTCAATTATGCTGGCAATGACCACTGCCCACATCCCCTAATCACTTGCCCTGTGGGATTTCTGGGCTATTTATTTGGGTTGCTTCCCTGATTTCTGTTTTATTCAGAAATTGTAGTGACAGGAGAAGAAAGACCAGAAACTCCCTGAGGCCCTGGTTCTAGCCTTCGCTTGTTCACTAACTTATTAAAAAATAATAATAATGATAAGGTACTTATTGTGTGTCAGGCATGATTACAAATACTTTGGAAATATTAACTCATTTAGTCTTCATATAATCTTATGAAATACATGCTCTTTATTCGCCTCATACTATGGATGGGAAAACGGAAGCACAGAGAAGTTCAATAACTTGCCAGTTACTTCTTGCGATAGTAAGTGCCTAAGCCAGGGTTGGACCCAGCAATCATACTCTTAACCACTGCTATGGTTTGAATGTTTGTGTCCTTCCAAAATTCATGTTAAAACTTAATCCCTAATGTAACAGTATTAGGAGGTGGGGCCTTTAGGGAGTGATCAGGTCATGAGGGTTCTGCCCACATGAATGGGATTAATGTCCTTAGAGAAGGGCTTGAGGGAGACTTTATGTCCTCTTTTGCCCTTCTGCCCCTTCTGCCATGTGAGGACACAGCAGTTTGCCCCTTGCACCATGTGAGGACGCAGCAAGAAGGTGCAATCTTTGAAGCAGAGTAAGCCCTCACCAGGCACCAAATCTGCTGGTGCCTTGATCATAGACTTCCCAGACCCTAGAACTGTAAGAAATAAATTTCTGTTGTTTATAAATTACCCAATCCAAGGTATTTTGTTATAGCAGCTCAAAAGGACAAAGGCAACCACTAAGCTACATTGCCTCTTGCAAGTCACTTAACTTATTTGCTGCTCTATGTCTTTAACCTTAATAAAAATATGTGCTCTACAGAATCCCTCCTAATTCTAAGATTCCATTTCTGCCCTGCTTTATCTGTTCCTATGTGTTTTCCAAGTACAATTCCTCCAACTTAGTCAAGCTTCCTTGCAATACTGACAATCACAGTTCAGCTTGACAGGTCAGACAAAGTAATTGCAGGTAATATTGCAGATCATCCCAGACAGCCGGCAGGTGCTTCACACTTAGCAGTGGTTTTAAAGGAAGGGTCAGAGATATGAAAGTCACATTGTACTATCAGGAGATTTAAGCCAAAAATCAGCTGTGCTTGACGCAGAGTGGATACTCTATAAATGTGTGCTGATCAGAAGGGTGCAATGTGATGGAAACCCACCAATGAATTTGAAACCTTGACCCATTAAAAAAGAGAGATGGTCAGTTCTGGTGAGGCATTTAAGATAAAGTTTAACAATGGAAGAGTAAAAATTAGTTATCAAGATCTCTCAGCTTAAACAGAGAACCTCTTACATGGTTGGTGAAGTCAGAAGTCTTGACTATAAAGCAGTGTTGTAGTGAAATATTGTCCTGAAATCCACTAAGTTACCAAAACAGTAACTGACCTGTATGGTTAGTCATTTCCCTGAAGCTCTTAAAGGTTTCATTCAGCAGTCATCAATGGTGCTGTTAATCTATTGTAAAGTTTACTATAAATTTCAGTAAATACAAGAAAATAGTTGCTTACAAACAGCAGATGAGTATTAAAATGTCATATAATATTTACATATAAATTGTAATCTAACTTTTATTTAAACTGTGGGACTATACAATTAGAAACACGCAAAAGAAACATGCAAAAATAAAAAAAGATGTATACATATTACGGGTATTTTTATTTTCTTTTTAAAAATTTTCTGTATTATTGCCTTATAGCCTTTACAATAATTTTTAAATTACTCAGAATAAGTAAAAAAGGCCCTTTTTACAGTTTCCAGTGAAATACATGCCTTCATATCCGATACCTCATCATTCACAAAATCGTTTTTCTGCCTCACCTTTTTGAACCTAATTTTTTTTTTATTATTGTTTTTTTATCTTGTATACACTGTGCATCAGAAAGTGATTCATCAGTCAGATCACAAAGCCAATAAGTATGAGAGCTGGAATAAAATTGAGTAATTTCCTAAATCCTACTCCAGTTTCTCTAATATACCTGACTTCTCAGTGTTCAGTGGTTTTCCATCTAGTCATATGAGACAGATGAGCAAAATTATACAGAGAGGGACAAATTTAGGATCATCTAATATTACAGGAGACACTTGAAGCAAATGATTTAATTATTAAATATTTCTATCCACTGAATAGGTCCACCAACTGGAGATTTTACCCCTTTCATTTGAGAGTGAATTATACTCTATATCAACTTTTACACATCATGAGAATTAAAAATCAAAATATTGAGCAAATATTTATGATGATTTTTTTATGAGTTAAATTGTGTTTCCCCCTCCCCAAATCCATATGTTGAAGTCCTAACCCCTACTACTTCAGAAAGTGACTGTATTTGGAGATATAGTCTTTAAAGAGGTCATTAAGGTTAAATGGGGTCATTCAGGTGAGCCCTAATCCAATATGACTAGTTTTTATAAGAGGGGATTAAGACACTGACTTACACAGAGGGAAGACCATGTGAGGGAGAACACAGCAAGAAGGCACCATCTACAACCCAAGGAGAGAGGCCTCAGAAGAAATAAACCCTGTCGACACCTTGATCTTGGACTTTGTGCCTCCATAATGGTGAGAAAATAAATTTCTGTTGTTCAAGCCACTCAGTCTGTGGTATATTGTTATGGCAGTCTGAGCAAACTAATGCATTGGTTTATGATCTTTAGTTTACTTAGTTGCAGTGGAACATTCCTTATACTGTAGTGTCAGATTCTACTTGTTAGTCTTTCATTTAGGTTGTCTACATATATATTCATAATATTTTTCAATAGCATTTGTAAGTAATGGTTTCATCAGATTTTAAAATAAGAATTATATTAGCTTAGTAAAAAAGATTGTAAAGATTTCTTTTTCTACCTTCTGAAATTGTATACATAGCAAAGTTATTTTGAAAGTTTTAGAAAGTAATTCTAACAAAGCTATCTTGTGCCACCATTTTTTCTAAATCAATTTAGTACTTTTTAAATATTAAAATTTTTTCCATGGTAATTAGACCAGTCTTTCTACATCTTGAGTTAATTTCTATAATATATCATTGCTAAGGAATTCTTAGATTACAAATTTTCCTCCCTCAAAACTCTAGGAAACCTATTCCAACTTTTTCTGTTATCTAATATTAGAGAAGAAAATTTGGAGGGCAGGATTTTTTCTTTGTTATCCTTGTAAGAAAAAAATCTTGCCTGAATGTCTCTAATTATGGACCCTTTTTCATAGATTCCTTTTTTGTATACAACAGGATGAGTCATTTGATTAACATATTTCAAGAATTTTTTAATTCTAAAAAGTTTTCTTCAGTTATATCTTTGGTTATTCTTCATTTGAATGAGTTAATCTGAATTCTTTCTTATAAACACCACTTACTTCTACTTTGGATCTTTATTTTCAGCCCTCTCTATTATTAATCATGTAGTGCATAGATTTATCTCCTTATCATTTTTCTATGTAAGATCTCAAAAAACTTTTGTGGGTCTTTAAATTTATTCTATATGTCAATGATTTCATTTGCTCAGGTTCCATTAAGATATGTGTAACACATAGGCTTAACAAATATGCTTGGGTAAAGCATATTTCATTCTGCTACATAATTTTAGTTTTTTAGAACTCATTAATTCCTTATTTCAATTAACTACATTGAGATCAGCTTTTGTCTTTATCACCCACACTCTTTTTTAAAACTTCAATCTGTACTTCTTTTTGCTTCATGCTTTATATTTAGAAGGGAATTATTTTTTTCACCAAATTTCCTTCACTGACTTTTTTTCCTTGGGCTATTTAATTTTTTGTTGAGCCACTCTCAAATGGTGAGTAGGGAATCTAGAATCACTATTTACCATGGGCAGGGAGGAGGAAGAGGGAGAGGGAATGCACAAAAATAATTCTTGATATATGCATTCAACTTCTTCAAATAAATGATGTTACATCTGAAATTTGCTTATAAATAGTGAAGAAATGGGAAATGGCACAGGGTTATAGACGAAACAAGATGGTCTATGATTTCACAATTGTTGAGGCTGAAAACATAAGAAATACCATGGAAACAATGGTATTCATAATACTATTAAGTCATCTACTTTTACATATTCTAGATTTTCTACAATAAAAGGTTTAAAAGAATCCATCAGTGATAGTTGACTTCTTGTGTAACTTGACTGGACCACAGGATACCATACCCAGTTATTTGGTCAAACATTATTCTAGGTGTTTCTGTGATAATGTCTCTAAGTCCATTTTGTGCTGCTATAAATGAATACAAATACCTGAGGCTGGGTAATTTATAAAGAAAAGAGATTTACTTAGCTCACATTTCTGCAGGGTGTACAAGAAGCATGGTACCAGCATTTGCTCTGCTTCTGGTGAGGGTTTTTATAGTGCCAAAACATGGTGGAGAAGGTCAAAGGAAAAATGAGCATGTGTGACAACAGACCAAACTGGAGGAGCATCCTAGCTACATAACAACCCATTCTCATGGGAACTAATCCATTCCTTTGAGAACCAACCCAATCTTGAAAGAGTAAGAACTCACTCATTCCTGCTAGAGTGGCACCAAACCATTCATGAGAGATCCACTGTCATGACCCAAACACCTCCAGTAGGCCCCACCTCCCAGCACTGCCACACTGGGGATCAAATTTCAACATGAGATTTGGTAAGAACAAACAAACCATATCTAAACCATACCATAGTGGTTTGGGATGAGATCAACATTTAAATAAGCAGACTGAGTAATGGAGAATGCCTTCCATAATGTTGGTGGGCTTCATCCAATCCATTGAAGGTCTGAATAAAACAAAAAGTTTAACCCTCCACTAATTAAGAGAGAATTCTTCCTGACTGAGAGCCTTCAAACCGGGACATTGGCCTTTTCCTGTCTGCAGACTCAAACTGAAACATTGATTCTTCCTGGGTGATGAGCCTCCCAAACTTCAGACTGTAACCATACCATTTCCATCATGCTTACTGAAGATCTTGAGACTTGTAAACTTCCATAATCACATGAGTCAATTTCTTATATTAAATATCTCTCTCTCTCTCTCTCTCTCTCTCTCTCTATATATATATATATATATATATATACACACACACATACATACATACATACACACAAGCACACAAACACACCCTACTGGTTGTTTTTTTCTGGAGACCTCTGATTAATGCATCATCCAAGAACTATTAGTACTATATCAGTGGCCTCTAATGTAGCATGTACAAGAGTATTTATTGTGGTGTGTGAAAAAGATATTAAAACTTCTGTTTATAATTACTTTTATCTCATCCCATTTCATTTTATTTTTTAAAGTTTTATAATCTCTGTACTATATAGGTGGAGTAGTGGGTGTTAATAATTTCAAAAATACATATTTTCAGAGTGCACACTCAAGTCTTCTTTGATCAATGAGGTAGATAGTCAAAAAAAATTATAAAGCAGTGCCTTAATTTACAGAAGTTACATTTGCTTATTTTCCTGTTGTATTATTCTCAAATTATCTCTCCACCTAGTGTCTAGAAGCCTGAAATCTCCAGGTAGTCATGAGTTTGAATTCATTTACTAAAATAGCTTGAATAAAATATGTGGTGTAGGAGGGACAATACTGAAAGGCACTAACACTAATTGACACTTCAGCTTCTAATAGCTCAGCCAGCTGAAATGCTATGCTCTAAGGAATCTAGTTACATAGCTATATAAAATGTAATGTACAGAAGAGAAGGAAAGGGAGGCTCAGAAACCTGAGGAACTTTTCTGGAAGGCAACATATGTTGGTTCTTGACAAGGTAAATCTTCAGGGTTCCTGAGTACACAGATAAGCTGGCTTGAGATGATTATTAAAGCAAAAAGAGTCTCAAAGATAAGGAATAATTGGCCAAAGTTAAACTTAGCTCACTTCACAGTGAACCAGACACCAGCCATGGACAGAAGATGGGTGCCACAGGAAGAGGCAATATTCTTTACCTTCAGGAATACCCAATATGTTATTATTTGGGGTAATATTCATTTTTGGGAGATAATTCTCTATGAATATCTCACATTTCTCTATGGTCCAGGTCCTTGGAGCAAAAGGACAGCTTTGGAAGCTAGAGATGGTGTCTTTCTCCATATTGGAGGACAGAGTTATTTCTTGACTACTATGATACAAATAGAAAATATCTCCTTCCCAGAAGACATTCTAGGATAGTAAAGTCCCCCTACTCTGTGCCCAGAGAAGATTTGCTTACATTCTAGAGTACAGGTGGAATCTTTCTCTTTCTGGAAGAAAGGATGGGCAGGTCACCAGCGGTCCTATATAAGATTAGATTCTCCTAAACTTCAGGCTCCTCTCTTGTAATGCACCCTACTGCACATGCAGTTACCATCTGGTCTTCAAAGTATCACCCTGTGGGAATTGGAACTGGTGCAAGATATTGCTCTGGCTGCTGCTTTTGCCATGAATAATAATTTTTTTTTTCTCTGACCCACCAATCTCATGCCTTCTGTCAGAAAATGTATATAAAACTGTCAGGCTAACTGGTTAGCTTGCCAAGAGGGTAAAATCTCAAACCCTTCACAGTCCTGACTTAACAATCACAGGCAACTTAGAAATCCAAATGAATAATGGAGCTACCAAGGAAGTCTAATTTAAACTAGTGTTGGTTTAGTTGTGTGAAGGAAGATGTTTTTTCCCATTAGCAATTATTTTTACCCTGTCTATTCAATTAAAATTCCCCTAATGAATGCACTTTTGAATGGTATCAAACAGTTCATCTCAATTCTAATGTAAGGTGGTATAAGTTCTGCATAATCTTCAGTCACTCTAACATTCATTTATTTCACTCATCCACAAATAAAAGTATTTAAAAGTTAAATACAATATTTTTATGTGCCAGACACTATAAATGACTCTGGGGAGAATAAATAGCCAAGAAGACAAATAGGATGGATATTTCTCCTCATGTTAAATAAGTATGGTGAGTGTTATGAAAAAGAAAAGAAGGAGAGTTGGGGTGAGGGATGGATTTTGAAATGTTCCAAGTGAAGGCAAGAGCAAGTGTGAAGTTTCTAGGGAAGTGGGATGGGGGATGAAAGGTAATTCTGAGGAACTGGAAGGCATCTAACCCCACTGTGATAAAGGTAACACAGGGGAGGTGGGTGGAGGGTACAGGTAAGCTGAGGAGGAAGGCAAAAGATAGATCAAGGAGCCTAAAAAAAAGCCATATTAGTGATGTCAAATTTTAGATCCAAGGAACATGAGAAAACCTTGTGGGGTCCTGTGGTGTTAACAGACATAATGAGATTTAAACCTTTAACATTTTACCCTGTTTGTTGAAGAACAATTTAGATGTCAGAAGAGCACACACAGAGGAAACCATCAAACAGCTGTTATACACACCAGGGACAATGCAAACAACATATTCGAAAGAAGGGAAGTTCAGAAGTAAGATAGACAGAATCTGTGATTAATGGTTTGTAGAGTGGAAGAGAGAGTTAAGTCAATGATGATCCCCAACGTTCAAACTTTAGAATCATTTACTGATGTTCTTACACATCATGCCCTCTTCCTAGGGTCACTTTGCACCAGAATTCCTGCCAGAATATCCTGACACTGCCTCCCTGGAATTCTGAGATTCACCATTTTCATGCTCCTCTATGCTAGGACACTCAACATGCTTATCTTTGACTCATCCAGTTGACTGCTCAACTCAATTGAGATCTGTTATCCCATCCCTTTGATCTTCATGTTGTGCCCAGATGACTGAATGATCCTCAGCAAGACCAAAACTGAATCAGTTATAAGTGCCTTCTAATGAGCAGGTTTACTCCCAGCTGCAATTCCTCCTCACAGTGGTCCCATCCTGTATTCAGTTCTAACAAGTTGTTATACTAATTGTAAACTAATGATGGCTGTACCTTTTCTTCCAAGAAAATTTAATCTACTAGTGAATTGAAATAGTTCAATCTCAACTTGTTCAAGAAATGGAACCACATAAGGAAAGAAATTTCTACCTTATTTTCTATCTTTTCTTTTCTTTCTTCTTTTTAAAAAAATACATCTATGTGCTTTAAGACATTGGCACAATCAAGTATAAATCCTTTCTCTGGGCCACACTTAATTTGTTTCTTTTACACTAAGCAATGAAAACAAAATTTTAAGTGCCCAAAGAAAGAGATCAACCAAAAATATTTTGCTACTGTCCTTTTATTCTCTACCTTAGGTAATATTTTTTTAAAAAATTTTCAGATTGCACTAAAAAGATTTTGGCTCTCTACTTGTCTTTTTTTGTTTTTAGAAATGTATGCATTTCTTGAACAAAGCCTACAAGAAATATGGGATCATGTAAAGAGGCCAAACATAACAACTATAGACATCCCTGAGCATGAAGAAGAAAACATACAAGGGTTTGAAAACCTATTTGAGGGAATAATTGAGGAAAACATCCCTGGTCTTGCTAGAAATTTACATATTCAGGTACAAAAAGCTCAATGAACTCTTGGGAGATTCATCACAAAGAGGCAATCACCACAACACATAGTCATCAGACTAGCCAAAATTAACATGAAGGAGGAACTCCTGTGAGCCATAAGGCAAAAATGTCAGGTAACTTACAAAGGAAAACCCAGCAGGCTAACTGCAGACTTCTCAATTGAGACTTTACAAGCCAGAAGGGATTGTGGCCCCATCTTCAGTCTTCCTAAGCATAATAATGGCCAGCCTATCCTGCAAAACTAAGTTTATTATGTGATTGATAAATAAAGACTTTTTCAGACAAGCAAACACTGAGAGAATTTATCAAGACCAGATCTGCCCTATAAGAAGTACTCAGATCTGCATTGTACATTGATCACACAATGGAAACCCACCAATGTAAAATCACTCAAAAGCTAAAACTCAGCACCCATATAAAATAAGGGCTTAAGAGGTTAAAGAAAAAAAGTGTTAAGGTTCTACCCAACAGGATGAAAAGAAATGCATCCCACTTATCAATTCTTTCAATAACGTGAACAGTTTGAATTCCCCACTCAAGAGACATAGGCTGGCTGAATGGATAAAAAATAAGCCAGATATCTTCTCTCTCCAGGAAATGCATCTAACCCACAAGGACTCATTCAGACTCAAGGTGAAGAGATGGAAAAAAAAATATTCCATGCAGATGGAAATCAGGTATAGCCATTCTCATATCAGATAACATAGACTTCAAATGAATGGAACAATAATAAAGAAAGACAAAGATGGTCATTATGTAATGGCAAAGACAGCAATTCATACAGAAGACATAACAATCCTAAATTTTTATGCACCTAACACAGGCGCATCCAGATTCATAAAGCAAACTCTACTAGATCGAAACAAAGTGAAAACAGCAACATTGTAATTGCCAGAGACTTCAACACCCCACTGACAGAACTGGACAGATCTTCCAAGCAGAAAATAAATAAAGAAACACTGAACTGAAACGGGATTCTAGAACAAATGGGCCTAACAGACATTTACAGAACATTCTACCCAAAAACTACTAAATATACATTCTTCTTATCAGCACATGGAAGATTCTCTAAGATTGATCACATTAAGACGTGCACAAAACATGTCTCAAGAAATTAAAAAAAAAAATAGAAATTATACCATGCATCTTCTCAGACCATAATGGAATAAAATTAGAAATCAACTCCAACAGAAATACTCAATTCTACACAAAGTCATGGAAATTAAACAATGTATTGCTGAACAATTATTGGGTCAAGGATGAAATTAAGGTGAAAATCAAAAGATTCCTCAAACCAAATGACAAAGGGGACACAAATTATAAAAATCTGTGGGATTCAGCAAAAGCAGTCTTAAGGGGAAAATTCATTGCCTTAAATGCTTATATCAAAAAGATAGAAAGATCACAAATCAACAATCTAATGAATCATCTCAAGGAACTAGAAAAGGAAGAGCAAACCAAACTCAAACCCAGCAGAGGAAAAGAAATAACTAAGGTCAGAGTAGAACTAAATGAACCCAAAAACAAAAAAATAATACAGAAGATTAATGAAACAAAAAGTTGGTTCTATGAAAACATAAACAAAACTGATAGACCTCTCACTAGATTAACCAGAAATAGAAAAGAAAGGACCCAAATAAGCTCAATCAGAAGCTAAAAAGGAGATATTATAACTCATACCACAGAAATATAAAATATCATCTGTGAATACTATAAAAATCCCTATGCACCTACACTCAAAAAAGTCGAGGAAATAAACAAATTCCTGAAAACACACACCCTTCCAAGGCCCAATCAGGAAGAAATAAAACTCCTGGACAGACCAATTACACACAACAAAATTGAAGCAGCAATAAAAAAATCTTCCAACAAAAAAAAAGGCCTGGACCAGATGGTTTCACAGCTGAATTTTATCAGACCTACAAAGAAGAATTGGTACCCATACTGCAGAAATTATTTCATAACATTGAGAAGGAAGGAATCCTCCCCAACACATTCTATGAAGCCAGTATCACCTTAATACCAAAGCCAGGAAGGGACACAACAAAAATGGAAAATTACAGACCAATATCCCTTGGGATATAAATGCAAAAATCCTCAAAATAATTTTAACAAACCAAATTCAGCAGCATATCAAAAAACTCATCCACCATCACCAAGTGGGCTTCACCCCAAGGATGCAAGGATGGTTCAACATACATAAATCAATCAATGTGATTCACCATATAAACAGAAGCAAAAACAAAGATCATATGATCATCTCAATAGAGATGCAGAAAAAGCATTTGACAAAATTCAGCACACTTTTATTATAAAAACTCTTAACAAAATAGGCATAGATGGAACATATCTCAAAATTATAAAAGCTGTAGACAACAAACCCACATCCAAAATCATACTGAATGAGGAAAAGTTGAAAGCAGTCCCACTCAGAACTGGAACAAGACAAAGATGCCCATTGTCAGCACTTCTATTCAACATAGTGCTGGAAGTCCTAGCCAGAGCAATCAGACAAGAGAAGGAAATTAAGGGTATCCAAAATGGGGAAAGAGGAGGTCAAAATATCGCTCTTTGCTGATGGTACGATCTTACATCTAGAAAATACCAAAGATTCCACCAAGAGACTTCTGGAATTGATAAATAAATTCACCAAAGTCTCAGGTTACAAAATCAACGTACATAAACCAGTAACATTCCTATACACCAACAAGAGTCAAGCTGAGAATCAAATTAAAGACTCAATACCTTTAGTAATAGCTACAAAGAAAATAAAATACCTAAGAATATATTTAACCAAGGAGGTGAAAGATCTCTACAAAGAGAACTACAAATCACTGAAGAAGAAAATTGCAGAGGATGTAAACAAATGGAAAAATATTTCATGCTCATGGACCTGCAGAATCAATATTGTTAAAATGTCCATGCTACCCAAAGTGATTTACAGATTCAATGCAATCCCCATCAAAATACCAATGTGGTGCGGGGTGCACAGTTTGGGCGATGTGCACAAGTGTAGCTCTTACATGGGCAGTGCATGGGCAATATATATAACCAAAGTGTTGTACCCCCATTATATTCTGAAATGAAATAAAGGAAAAAAAAGTTTACAAAAAAAAATACTAATGTCATTTTTCAGTGATCTAGAAAAAATATTTCTATGTTTTGTCTGGAACCAGAAAAGAGCCCAAATAGCCAAAGCAACCTTAAGCAAAAGGAATAAATCTGGAGGTATCACTTTATCAGACTTTAAACTATACTATAAGGCTATAGTAACCAAACAGCATGGTACTGGCACAAAAATAGAGACACAGACCAATGGAACAGAACAGAAACCCAGATATAAAACCATCCACATATTTCAATCTGATCTTTGACAAAGCATACAATAATATACACAGGGGAAAAGAATCCCTATCCAATCAATAGTGCAGGGAAAATTGGATAACCATATGTACATGAATTAAACAGGATCCATATCTCTCACCATTCACTAAAATTAATTCAAGGTGGCTTACAGACTTAAATCTAAGACATAAAACCACAAGAATTCTAAAAGAAAATGTCAGAAAATCTCTTCTATATATTGGCCTAGGCAAAGAATTTATGAAGAAGACCCCAAGGGCAATCACAGCAACAAGAAAAATAAATAAATGGGGACTTGATTAAATTAAAAGCTTCTGCACAGCCAAGGAAACAATCAACAGGGCAAATAGACAACCTACAGAATGGGAGAAAACATTCACATGCTATACATATGATAAAGGGCTAATAATCAGAATCTACAAAGAACTTGAGCAAATCAGGAAGAAAAAATCAAAGAACCCCACTAAAGACAAAAGACATGAACAGAAGCTTTTCAAAAGAAGATAGACTGATGGCCTATAAACATATCAAAAAATGCTTAACGTCACTAATCATCAGAGAAATGCAAATCAACACCACAATGAGATATTCCCTAACCCCAGTGAGAATGGCTTTTATCAAAAAGTCCCAAAACAATAGATGCTGGCATGGATGTGTAGAGAAAGAAACACTTATACACTGTTGTGGGACACCAAAATATTACAACCTCTATGGAAAATCATATGGAGATTCCTGAAAGAACTAAAAGTAGACCTACTATTTAATCCAGCGATCCCATCGCTGGGTATTTACCCAAAGGAAAAAAGTAATTTTATCAAAAAGACACTTGCACTTGAACATTTATTGCAGCACAATTCACAATCGCAAAGATGTGGAATCAACCCAAGTGCCCATCAATTCATGAGTGGATTAATAAAATGTGGTGTGTACCATGGAGTACTACTCAGCCATAAAAAATTAATTAATACCTTTTGCAATAATCTGGATGGAACTGGAGACCATTCTCCTAAGTGAAGTATCACAAGAATGGATACACAGACACCACATGTGCTCACTATTAAATTGGAACTAACTGATCAGCACTCATGTGCACAGATGGAAGTAAAACTCAATGGAAATCAAGCAGGTGGGAGGCGGGAGGAGGGAATGGGTGAAATCATACCTAACAGGTACAATGTATACTATTTGGGTGATGGGCACACTTATAACTTTGACTCAAGCAATACATGCAACCAAAACATTTGTACTCCCGTAATATTCTGAAATTTAAAAAAAAGAAATGTATGCATTTATGGAAAGCCCACTTTTGGAGTGGGCAAGAAAAGGACCTTGCCAACAACTGGGCAACTGCTTCAAGGAAAGATGTGTTGAGATCCCTTTAAAAACTTCTCCTGGGACAAAAGCCATTGGCCATGAAAAGATCCTATGCCCAAATGCCTTACCTCCCTTGGAAGAGAGTGCTGCCTTAACAACATAAACATGTGGGATTGTCTTAGCGGTTGGGTGGAAAGTAGCCGGTGGTAAGTAGTAAAGAAATCAATACCAGAGCTAGAACAATCATGATCCATGTTGTGCATCGTCAGATATTTAGTAAAAGCATCATCTGTGGTAACTTGGGGAGGAAGTTCCCATGTTACCTACTCTTGGCTGTGTTTGGCTAAGTATTACGAGAAAAGATAAGTTCAGGAAAAAATCAGACAATTTACAAGCAGAAATAAAAGAGAATAAGAGTCCACAATCTGGATCTTTGAATGGTTGGAAAACCTAACTGCTTCCGAAATGCAAACAGTAAGAGATGAGATGTCCTCCAAAAGACTTTTAGAGACAAAGGTACAGTAAAGCATCTCAGTTAAATTAAATGACTCAAATAAAGATTAGATTAAGGTTGTGAACCTCTTTGCAGGCCTAATAGCCCTGAGGTAGCCACCATTAGGTTTAGAAAATAGCACACAATGAAACAGAGAGAAGGGGTAGGATGGAGAAAGAGAGAGAAGAAAAGAAAGACAGGAAGGAAGGAAAGAAGGGAGGGAGGCCAGCGATTAAAGCTGGGTCTAGGAAAGAACACTAGGTGTGGTTACTGATAATGTAACTGACTGGAAGCAAATAGTTAAGAGGAAATTTTTAGAAAATTATATTTGAAAGGTAACCAGAAAACTGGACCAAAAAAAAAAAAAAACCAATCTTAGACCATTCAACAATTAAAATAACTCTTGGACTACAACCTTCTACAAATGGGAAATAAGCTCCAAAACCTATACAATCTCTAAGAGGGGGTATTTTCCGATGCCCATGTCACATTGGCCAAAGATGATAATAAACTAGAAAATATCTTCACACCACCATCCCCAGATGGCAGAGCCAGGAGACATAGCAAAACAAAACAAAATAAAACAAAAACAAAGAAAAGAAAACAAGGTAGTTCCTCCCAAAGAATTGAGCCAGTGTCCAATTAGAACAAATTTTCCCACTTACCAGACCTGCTTCATAGGATCACAGGATTCCAGAAAGACTGTGGACCAGTACTCTTCTTTGGGATGAGCATTTTTGTTGCAAGTATCCTATACTTGTTCCACCCACTCTTGAGGGAAGGGGAGAGGGGCAACCGATATCTTAGGCTCTTTTACACCACACATCAAGGTGCCACCTCTACATCTGATGGAGAGAACTCTGCCACACAGACTTTGAGCTGGATGAGATGTCTGGGTGACAGCCTGGTCTTGATGTTGATTGTGTTCTATGTGTGGGAAGAAGAATAAAAGAGATATTTGATGATTTGAAGGGCAGACTTGGCAGAACCTGGTTAAATGTGACTAAATTCTAGCTAGTGGCATGTAAGCAGAAGAGATATGTGCCCATCCAGGTCTGTCCCATCAAAATCCTGTATTCTCTACCCTCTTCCTCTTCTGCAGCAACCTTGCAGGCTCTATGATAAAGACAGAGGCATTACAGAAGATAAAAAGGACCCCTTAAATATGCACACAGCAGAACTCCCCCACCCATTTACACTGGAGTAAAATTTGAAAAACAATAAGCAGTTGGTGTTTTTCATTGTTAAACCTATGAAATTTTATAGTTGTTTGTTACTCACTTAGTAACCTTAGTAACCACCTGTATTTATTTAGAAATTCATCAGAAATTTCTCAGTGTTCAGAATCCCAAATGACAAGCAAGCATTTTGTATTCCCTTTGTTCTAGTAAATGTACTTATTTTTCTGTAAAAGCTACAAACAGACCTTAGTGTGAATTATTTAAGAACAACAGACATCAGTAACAATTTGCTAATGCCATTTATTTTCCACTCAAACAAGGGGGAGGGAGGATCACTTGAGTCATATGTATTGGAATCATAAATAGGAATTAGACAAAAGTTCTCCCAGAACACTATGTCTAAGTGAATGAATTAGACCATGACTGGTGGACATGTTCTTCTTGTTCCCAGATTAGATTATGGAACAGAAATAACAAAGCAATTTCAATACCACCCACCCAGAACCCTTGTGTTAATCACAGGCATATAGATTATTTCATGATGTGATTTATTCTTGGCACAATTGGATAAGCCTTCTGATTACTAGAACATTGATTCCTCTACAGTAAGTTTTCTACTTCAGACCTATTGCATAGTTTCCTCCTTATGTGAATTTATATAAATACCTTATCATTTTTCCCTAATAAAAGATATTGGTGTGTAAAAATAATACTTTTATATTATCTATATTGCTGTCTTTATGTTTATTTTTAAATAATTTTAATAAACAAGCATATATTTTTAAACATTCAAGAAAAAAATTTTCTTAAAATTCCATTCCAAGAAATTTTTAGCAGATAAGTGAAAAGAAAAAAAAAACTTTATTCCCATGGGAAATATCTGATTATTTCTATAGAATGAGAAAAATTAGAATAAGCAAATGTTAAAGACAATATCTATTGATTAAAATGGTACACATATATTATGAATATTATGAAGATTTAGATAATAAAAGTATGTCTGTTTAAAGATAAATAACACTAAGGTAAAAACTTAAACATTAGTCATTATCTGATGTTTTCTTAATATTTTGTTGTTTGCTTTTGCCATGTAGACAAAATAATTGCAAGACTGAATTTTCATGCAGACGTTCTGATTCTAACACAGCATACCCACTGGTTAACTGCTATCTTTCAATGCTTTGAATGTAAGCAACATTCTCTTAGAATAAAATCTTTCTTCATTTAGAATGAGTAATATTTATAGACATATATTATTAATCTTACCATGAATAATGTATACCAGAAAACTCAGATATTCAAAGAATATTTCAAACTCAGGCATATTTGAAAGAGTAAGAATTTTTCAATATAGAGATCTACATAAGTTATTTTTTCAAAGACAAATACATTTTCCAGAATGTTTCATGTCAAAATGAGCAATTGAGATTGATTTCATATTTAAATTTACACCTTGCACCTGGCCTCATTCTGTTTCTACTTTATAATCACTACACTATAACCATATATTTTCAAGATATTGACTGATGTGATATTTTGGGAATGGTGCTTCAGAGGTGATTCAGTGAAGATAATTATCCTATCTTCATGAATTTACAGTTTAGCATTTCAAGTTGATATGTTAGCATATAATCCTGTAAATATAATTAATTCAATAGCTCTACAATCAAAATTATTTTAGCAAATCTGAACTGTTTGATTTTTAATATCTTTTAAAGTTCTATTTTACTTTTACATATTATACTTTTTATTTGTACATATTATACCTTTTAAAATCTATTATATTTTTACATATTCTATTTTTACATATATATTAAAGTTGAAATAAAGATTCAAACTACATCCTTAGATATCTATTCACAAATTGATTTGGTTATCTAAGGGCAAAAGTTGGCACATTACTTCCTGAGGGTGTGAAGTAATAAAGCACCATCCAATGATGTTTAGGGTACTAACTAATTAAATTAATGAGGATAGATTTTAAAGGAAAAATGTCTTTGCCTATATAGGCTGATGCCCTCTTTGGCCACTTTTTGTGAATCCTATGAGCTTTTTCTGAAACAAGCAATATCTGGGGCATCTGAGCAGTGTCATCACGACAAAAGGTCAAGGACTGACAGTGCAAGCTTCGCTCTGACTGGCCAATAAACTCAGGCAAAGCACTTAACATCCCTCACATGGCAATTTGCTCATAAGAGTGGGACATGCTAATATGTCTCTCAACCTAATGGGTGAGGGTAAAACGAGCTAATGAATGTGAAAGCCCTTTGAAAAGAATAGAGCACACTCTTCCCACACACACACACAAAAATAAGGTAACTATGTGAAGTGATGGATATGTTAATTAGTTTGATAGTGGTAATCTTTTCACAATGTATATACATTTCAAAACATCACACTGTACACCTTGAATATGTACAATTTTTATCTATCAATTGTACCTTAATAAAGCTGAAAGAAAAGATAGAAAATTTTAAAAAATAAAACTTTTCAATGAAGCTTTTCAGTGCTTTAAGAATGACTGCATTTAGAATGTAAATTCTTTTGCCAAAAATATTGCATAGAAATGTACCTCTTAATCAGGAGAGCCTAGATATATATACTGTCCATAAGAAATTACTTGCTGTGCACTGTTAAAAATTGCAAGACAGATTTAATTCAGACTACTGCAGTAGGGGAGAGATACTTCAGTATAAACGGAGTTCAATTCCACTAAAACAAAAGGCAGGAGGGTTTTTAAACTCTGGATGTGTTATCAGAAAATTACTTGCTGAAAAGTACTGTCGGGGAGGTGGCCATTGTGCTTAGGCCATTAGTGTTTGCTAACTGGTACTTATCAAAGTTAGGCTCCTACCCTACCACAGAGACTGGGAGACAGGGGCTCTATCTGTGTTGATAACTACATTTCAAAGGGATGGCTCCCAGGCCTTTCAGAAAATGTTTGTGGGTTGCACAAGATTTATATCTCAAAGAGACAGAGAAAGAGTTTACAGTTGCACATTTTCTAAAGTAAATGTTCTAAGATAGGGAGGTCAGGGACCTACAGACAGTTAGGTTTTGGCAGGAACAAACAGTAAATTCTTTTGGCAGCATTAAGTTTCTCAGGCAGAAGCTTTAAGGGGAGCAAAGGATGCATATAGGTTATCCCAGGGACTCTGCCTTGAACGGTTAGAAATTATGCTAATGTTTGTTAAAGTCTTTTAATGTATGTGTGGGGGGGGTGGGGGCAGTATACTTGTACTGAGAGTTTGCAGTCTCAGCCAAGGTTGAGGCCTAATCAACTAAAGGGTTCAGAGGAGTCTAACTAAAGTTTTGTCATGAGAGAGTCTTATAAATACTCACATTCGTTCATGGTGAAGCCCCTCTATACAAATTATCCTAATTTGGTGCATAAAATCTGCATTATACATGTCTAGATGACACCAAATTCCTAAAATTTTGTTCAGGTCTACCTCTAACCATCATTGGAGATTTGACGAGGAATTTCTATATTTCGGAATTGAAATAAGAGGAACACACTAGGACCCTAGAATGCCCAAATCACTTCTTCCATCAATGTGAAAAACACACAGACCAATAACATTATGGTAATTTTTCAGCAGATTGTTATTTAAAAAATGAAATTTTCACATTTATTATTAGGTGACAGTAAATATACAATCAGGTTCAGCAATGGAAACAACTAAGAAAATTCTAAATTTGAAAAAAATAAAAGTTTAGAGATTAAGATCCATATTGTTACACTTGAAATAAATAGAGCATTAGGAGCACTTATAAAATGAGATCTCATTTTCTGTCCAATCTTAGCTACTGTTGTTTATAAAACATGCCCCAATTTCAGAGAGGATACAATTTTTTAAAAAATATCTGCCTTAGAGTTTGTGACATATAGCACGTGATAGAAAGATAGAAAGGTGTCTGACCAGCAGAATCTTTTAGGAACATTTTACCTGTTATATCAAATCCAGGAAAACTCGCTGGCTCTCAGAGTTGCTGGTGGCATGTGCATTGAGGTTCAGCTATATGTAATAGACATTGGAAAAGAAATAGAAGAGCCGGTCTTGAAATACGGGTCAATGTTGAGTCCATCTAGAGTCCACATGTGAAGGAGTAAAACACTCCCTTCCTAGTGATATTTGAGGGAATCATGGAAAATAATCGACTCTAATGTTTCAGGGAATTCTGCTGAACTAAGGAGGTGAAAAAACGATGAAATAAAGGTCCTGACTCCTCATTGCATTATTGAAAAGTCAAACCTTGGCCAGAAATTGGTATTTATTTTCCTGGAACACATTCACTTACAATGTTTGGCTTCAAATGATCATCAACTCCAGTATTTTCCCTTCTATGAGCACACCTACCCTGTGGCATGTTGCTTAAATGAGGGCAAGTTGTTGCTGTTGATGAATTTTCTTGCCAGACCCAATCTGTCTTCCTTTGTCACCAGTGTGCGAAGAGAACTTTAAAATGAGAGTAGAGATTTGTTTGGTCTCATTCACGTCCATCTTTATGGATTTTTTTCTTCCTTTCTTTTTTTTTTTTTTTTTTGCCAAAAAGCTTCCCTGAGAAGTTCTGGGTAAGCCTTTCTGCTCAAAAGTATCTCCCCAATTCTACACCTGTCCATCACAAATGTTCTTTATTTAAAAAAAAAATGGCTGGTCCATATTTTCTGCTGCTAAAGGGACCCCATAGAATATGGGCTTTGTTCATAGCGTGACAGAATTTTGAGGACTGACAAATAAGACAGAGGCAGTCACTGAAAGAATGCCAGTCAATTATTTTGCCTCGGTTTTGAGAGAACCTTTCTAAAAATGCAATTTTCCCAGGAAGACAAACCATTTCTTCTAATTCTACTTAATAACTTCAATAACTCCTCTAGGACTGGTGTTCACTGAGAAAGAATGAATAAGACCTATAGAAATGGAACCCAGGAAAAACAGATCTTGAAAATTCGGGGGGCCCAAAAGATTGTCCAGGGGAGAAATGAAGGGCTGACAGAGAAGTCCTGACAGTGTCGAAACAACTTGCTTCGGAGTTGTTCATAAAGCAAACGGTAACCTTTACCAGAAGCATCATTTGGAATAGTGACTCAGCAGTCACCACTGAGGGCATGATTTTCAACAATAAAGAGAGTAGACAAATAGTCATCAATTTTTTAATATTATCTCCCAGTATTTTCAAGCCAGTGATGAAACATGATATGAGTGACATTGAAATAATGAGATGGCAACTGATAACCCCTCATCTTTAGAGAAAATGTGAAATTAAGTAAAATGATCTTGATGTAAAGAATAATTCTGAAATGCTTCATAGTATCATTTCTATTATTTCCTATTTCAGCCATTATTCATGCACGGATCTTGGCAGGATAGGCAAATAGATAAGAGGTAGTTAAGTGTAAAATTTAGAATGACTCCCGTTTAATTTTGGTAAATGACATTTTAAAGTCTTAAGAAGAGATATATAACTGGGCTGGAAAAAACTTGATTTTTAAATGTTGAAAGATATTACTTAAGGTCTTTAACATTCGATACATTTTTACTTTATTTGGTAACAATTCTAGGTACAATTTTAGTAGATTAATATCTCTAATAAAGTACAGTCAAGCACCACATAATGACGTTTTGGTCAAAGAGTGCATGTACAATGGTGGTCCCATTGCTGTATCTTTATTGTACCTTTTCTATATTTAGATACACAAATACCATTGCGTTATAATTGCCTACAGTATTTAATACAGTAACATGCTGTACAGATTTGTAGGCTAGGAGCAATAGTCTATACCATGTAACCTAAGTGTGTACTAGGCTGTCCCATCTAGGTTTGTGTAAGCACCATGATGTTCACACAAGGACAAAATTACCTACTGACGCATTTCTCAGAATATATCCTGTCGTTAAGCGATGCATGACTGTACATTCGGTTTATAGACTAAAAGGTGGGGTCATGTGATCTTTGTTCCCTTTAGGTCTTTTGCCCCGTTTGCATTCAGAACTTGGAAATTCTTCTCTATCTTTACGTTCTTTTTTTTAAATCCTCCCTTCTTATCCTCACACTCACCAGAGATGTGCCCCTAAGCAAGAAAATGAACTACACAAACAGTTTGAAGCTCCCATTCACTTGAGATACCCAAACAACGGAGCTACCTGCTGAAGAACTTGAAACTCCATTCTCATCATTTATGTTCATCAGGTTGAAAAGGCCACATATCTCTATTTGATGTGGAATTATTTTCAGACATATTAATGTATTTATTCAAAAGAACTTTGTTCCTCCCTCATTCGTTGAACAAGTATTTATTGAATACCTTCTGTACTCCAAGAGGCAGTGAAAAAATCAGATATGGTCCTGCCTTCTTGGAGCCAGATATACCACCTAATCAAAGTTCCTTTTCCATTATCTCCTTCCCTACGTTTCTCCCTCTAAGATTCCCAAAACCCAGGCATTACTGAAACAATCATCTTTGCACTCTCTAAGATGATTTCTAACTTGGACCAACTTTCTTAGATGATATTCTGGCTCCATTCTAGTCTTCCTGAATTTCAAGGAGTTACATAAATAAATTTAGTTAACACGCTCATGAGTCCCCACATTCTTATTATGACCAGAGCTATTACTATTTCCCTAGCATCAGAAGTACAAGGTAATATCATCCTTGATACCATTTGGCACTCACTTTGTTGCAGAAGGAGATCGCATTTCGCAGCTCCCTTAAGAAGCTTCCAATTTTTGTTTCATGAGAAATTATTATGAAGTATCTTTCAGAGTTTTTCAAGATGAACTTCAGTCTTCAAATTAACAATTTCCCTTAGAACACTGTGGCTTTGTTAAAATTTTAGGTTGGTTACTTTAAAATAGACCTACTCCTGTCAAAAATGCTCTGGTGAGAGGCGAGGAATAGCATTGAAGTGGGAAAGAGTGCATTTTATAGTGACAGCTCCGCAGTTCTTCAATGTTTTAGCTGAAATAATTAAATTGAGACTCAAGCCTACTCTGATATAGGCATATTTTTATATAACTCACTCACTAAATTACCCCAGTCCCAAAGGCCCTATTCCAGGGAAGTGAATGCCTCCAGTGCTACTATTTGGATGAGAAAACAAAACTTTACACTGCATCGCTAACAAATGAAAGATTTTATTTCTCTCTTTCTTACATCAAGGCAAAAATATTAAAAAATGGGTCTTATGAGTTAAGTGCATTAAAGAAGTAACATGACGTGGTAGAAATAAAATTGGGCCAGGAGTCAGGGCAATGGGCATTAATGCCAAATCTGCCACTAGTAAGTTTTTGACCTGGGGTAATTTGCTTACCCTCTCTGAGCACAGAGTTCCTAATCTATAAATGTGGAGTAGTAATACCTCCTTCATGGGACTGTTAAAAAGGATAGAAATGAGATAAAATGCATAAAGCATGTATCACAATGCCTGGCACGTGGTCAGCATTCAATAGACGTTCTTTCTCTCTTCCTTTTCTCCCTCCCTTCCTTGCTGAAGCATCCCATATAACATAATAGAGAGCCAGATTTCTAGTAGGTTCTGGGAAGTTGACCACTCCAGGAAGCTGCAATCTGTATATGAAATAGGACAAGCGCTGTAGAAAGCGGGGAAGCCATTGCCTTTCGGGTGTGATCTGACAACTGCCAAAACATGTGCTGTGAGACAACAGGCACTGGACACTATGAGTAATGTTATGCTGTGGTAACTGTGCAAGATTATGCTATGCTTATCATGCTATTAGTTTGTCATCATGGAACGCTTTAAACCTAGCCTGAGAATAAACCATTATTCTCTCCGGTGCTTAATTTCCTAATTTCCTCTTATTCAGCTCTCAGAAACTGCCTCTCTGCCTGCTTCCTTCTCATGTTTCCTGCAGGCCTTCCCCTCCCTCTTCCTGACTTCTATTAATAAATGCTGGAGTGATCCAGGGATAAATCTAGTCCCTGTTCCAGTTGAATCTGTATCTAAACTCAGGACTCTTCCACCTTCTGGACTTCAACTTTCCACTATATTCCCATGACTTACCCATATATTTCCCCAGCCTGCACCTCTTCCACAAGCACCAACTAGTGTATCCAACTGCCTATTGCTTGGATATCTAAAATAGGTAAAAGAGAACTCTCGGTTTTCTCCCCCAAAACTACTGCGTTGACTCAATGAATTTCATTCAGTTGTTTGGTTCAAAAATCGAAGAGCCAACCTTAATTTTGCTCAGCCTTCTCATTTTTGCTGCCCACCTGCAACCTCAATGTCCAGTCCACCAACAAGTTCTGTCAGCTCCCCTTTCAAAATACATGCTGAATGTCACATCTTCGAGCACCCAGCCCAAACCACATACTTACCTCTGTAATTGTCTCCTAAAGGGTCTCTCTGCTCCCACTCTGATCTCTCTGCAGTCTGCTCCACACCAAAGTAGCAAAAGTGATCTTTTTACAACATAAGTCAAGTCATATTACTCTCCTACTTAAAGTCCTCCACTGTATTCCCTCTTACCCAAGCCTATAAGGCCATTCATTATCTGGCCTCCCTCTCTGACGTCATTTGCTGCTGACTGTCCTTCCGTGTCGTTGTCCTCCAGCCACACGGACCTTGGGAATCCTTCCATGCACCCCACTGTCTCCCTGCCCAGAACTTCTCCACATTTGCTAATCTTCCTGCTAATCCTCAGAGCTTCGTTTAGGTCACTCCTCCCCTGACCATCTTATCTAAAGTGACTCTCATACCCTCTATATGGTGACTCTCTCCCCTTCATCTGCTTCATTTTCTTCACATTCTGTCACTATCTGAGATTGTTTTGTGTTTGTGTTTATCATCTGAATCCCACATTAAAAGGGAAACTCCTTGTGGCAGAGACTTCATCTTTTTACCTGAAAGATTGGCGTTTGTTTGCCACCTGGTGAGTAAAAACAACTCTCCAGGAGAAAGGGGAACCTGGGTCTTCATCAGCAGGAGTTTTAATTACTTGCAGCAATTAATACGAGCTGGGAAGTTGGTTGAATTCCTATAGTCCCTAGAGACCCTCTCTCCCTACCTACCATCTCTCCCTTGCCTGCCTATCTCCTTCTTGGCGTACAATAAGTGCTCAAAAAACTTTTAATTAATAAATGTATTCACTCAGTCACCCAAGCTGTAGAACAACTAGTGATCTTTAATTCCTCTTTCCTTGTTTCCCTCATGTCAGCTTCATCACTAACTCTTGTTCATTCTCTCTCCAAAATCATGTCTCTACTCTTGCACCCACCTCTCTGTCCTCACTGCCTCTCAAGACCCTCATTATTTCTCTTCTGAACATTTACAGCAGACTCCTAGCAGGTTTTCTTAGCTCAGCTTTTTCCTAATCTTTGTTGAATATCTCCTTTTTCTTTCCATTTCTACACAGTCCATTAAGGTTCTTGGCTCTTGCTCAGAAGGACAACTTAGTCTACAAGGTTCTAGGACTCTCACAATATCCATGTGATACTGTGATATGATAAGAAATATATATTTTGGTCTTCACTCCCTATTCCTGGCCAGAGCTCCTAAAACCCTTGCAATTTCCTAACTGATAAGAGCAATAAATGTGAAAGGAGCATCTTTTGTTATTCATAACAAGCCCCTTTCAACCACACTTGAGTTTATGTTAAGGAGGTGCCTTTTGGAATATCCTTAAGGACGAGGGCTGGTTGCCAAGGGAACTAACCAAGAGATTAGAGGGTTGGAACTTCTAGCCCTGTCCTCTAAATCCTGACCTCTGGGGAAGAGGGAAGGACTGGATTGGCTAAATCACCATTGGCCAATGATTTAATCAATCATGAGCTTCTGGGCTGATGAACAGACCGAGGCGCTGGGAGGGTGGTGTGTCCAGAGAGGACATGGAAGCGCTACGCCCCTTCCCCATACCTTGCTCTAGGCATCTCTTCCATCTGGCTATTCTTAAGCTGTATCCTTTTATAATAAACTGGTAATCTAATAAGTAAAGTGTTCCCCTGAGTTTTGTGAGCCATTCTAGGAAATAATCTAGGAGAGAGTCATGGGAACTTCAATTTATATCTGGTCAGTCAGGAGCACAGGTGATACCTGGACACCTGGACTTGCCATTGTTGTCTGAAGGGGGGAAGTCACATGGGACTGAGCCCTTAACCTGTGGGATCTGAGCCTATCTCTAAATATGTTATGGAAAGTTTGTTACTTGTTCCCAAGGCCGAATCAGTGAGAACGAGGCCAAGTGGTTGGAGGAAAAGGAAAGAGAAGTTAAGTAATTTGCTGGCAAATGAGGAGGGCAGTGGACTAGTGTCTCTCAAAGACTGCTATCATGACTTTAAGCAGAAATAGAGGGCTTTTTAAAAAGGGGGGGAATTCTGCGGTTGGGCTCAGGTCTGCGTGGCCAGTGTCACATGTCATGGCTTTGGGCTATTGTTGTTTAACTATAATTGATGGTTTTGGTGGACCTTATCTCTGGTGAGGATGATCTCGTGATCCTTGTCCAGACAATTCTGTTGAGCCATCTCTTGTGGTTTAAGGTACTAGGAAACAAACAGCAAAGAACATTTTTCTGCCCCTTTGATTACTGGCCTCGGGAAGGAAAGCAGGTTTTAACTCCCAAATGGGGGGGGGGGGCGTTTAAAGAGACAACTCGTAAAACATTTCGTTGCCCTTTTCCCGACCTTTACCTCTGTTATATATATACAGTGCCAGAATTGAGTTAATTGTAGGACACCACTTGGTATCCACAGAGAACTGGAGAATTGCTTGGCATGGGGAAAAAACCCACATGTCTGATGTCAGACGTAAAGTATTGAATGTGGTAGTAGAGTAGAAAGGAAACAGGAGTTCTCCTTTCAACAAGACTACTTGGGTTTGAAATCCTAGTTCCCATACTTATTTTTTTGCATCACCATAGCAAATCATTTGGAATCTCTGAGCCTCAATCTTCACACCTTCACATACTAGAGATTATAATACTTATCCTGTACTATTGTTATGAAGGTAAAATGAGTTCTCAGAGGGATAAAGTAAGTTTAGATACCTACAGCATTTAGAATAAGACAGCACATAGTAAGCACTCAACAAAAGTTAACTATTTTACTATAGCTGCTTCTATCTAATGTGGATTTGTTCATGGCTTTCAATTTCTATGATACCAACCCTGACCTCAACTCTACCTGACCATATAACTCTAGTGCTCAATGCCAACTAGCTTTAGTTCCTATTTCTTATTCAACATTTCCCAGTAAGTATCCTGTTAGTTCAGATAGGGTCTTTGTTCATCCTCGATCCAGTCATCTAAGGAAGGTTGGAAGAGAGAAGGGTCACCTAGTACAAAGGTGGTGACCTAAATTCAGTCCTTCAGCAAGGGCCATGGGAGCATTAGGAGGTAGCAAAAGGGTGAGCTGGGAAGGGTCTAAAACATCTATTCAACCAAACAAGTGCCGACCAAGTTGTTAATACATCAGCCCTTTGGAAATCGAGTATAGTACAAGAATATAGGATTCTTAGCACAAGAATCTTATATTTTGAAAAGTATTTGAATTACATTTATATTTTCTTTCTTTCTTTCTTTCTTTTCTCCCTTATCTTTACCGATGTTCTCTTTGAAATGTTAACTTACTACCATTATGCTAAACTAAAACCAGGAGAGTAGTTTTAATGGGTAGTGTACCCTTGGGGCCAGGCATGGTGGAAGGAAACCTTATAATGAGAGAACCCTGGTTATTGAGATAGATTTGGGCTTCTTTAGGGCTTCTTTCTCACCCTAGAGATTGTCCTTAGGAAAGCCAACTCTACTAAAACTTTGAAAAGTTGTAAAATTCCTTTGAAGAAAGACATTTTCTGTACTCCCAGCCTCAAAATGTCGCTCCTTCTCCCTTGATTGGCTTTCAGAAATTCCAGGACCGATCATTCATAGATGAGAATGTACAATATTATTGACATGTTGGGTTTAGAGCATAAAGTGATGTTTGAGGGAAGGGGGAACAGGAAAGGCAAGATTCAGTGGTAGGAAGGGAAGGGAGACTCCAGAGCATGGAGCATGAGGCTAAGTGGAAGCTCTTTAGCTTGTCAGGAGTCCACTGGGTGCTCATGAGAAAGAACAGAATTGGGGAGATAAAGGAGAAAAAAATAAACATAAAAGAAGAGCCTGAAACTGAAGGTAGAAGAATAGCTAAGACACTTATTTCAAATGTTTGTTTGAGAGCAACCGCTTAGTGATAAAGTCTGAATAACTCCAGATTCTAATCATGAGCATCACATCTCTGTGCAGAGCACAGGTGGGCTTAACCAACTGCTCTCTGTCGGCTTCTCCAGAGCACCAGGTCAGCATCTGGCATGGACTAAGCAATATATACATGTCTCTCAAGTTGATCAGATGCAATATTTTTTATTTGTCAACACTTTTTTTTTTAACTTCTGAGCTGTTTTCTTTTTTTTCCTGAAATTGTTAAGGAATTTACAAAAGCAAGACTTGCTTGATGGGTTAAAGCCCATGATTGGAAGTCTGTATGTAAGTCAGCCAGCTCCCAAGCAGCAAGGGCATCTTTGTGAGCACAGCTGCTACATACCAAGTGAGAACATTGTTTTGTTTTTCGACTTGACTCGGGATCTTGCACAAAGCATTGAACCTTCATAAGCAAGCCCTGGAGACATCTCACTTTTAAAGCGGTGAAAATAGGGCCATTCATTTCTACACTTGATCTTAGCCAAAAAGCTGAGCAGCAATAGAGAATAGGGCCATTTCTGACAGAATTGGAATTAGTGCTCCAACACCTGCCTTGCTCAATGCCCACCAGAGCTAAGTTTACCTTTGTGGCAAAAAGTAAAGCATGCCTTGGCAAGTTTTCATCACTTGTAGGGTAAATAGAACCACTTCCAGCCAAACTGGGCCCAAGTTGCTGCCAGACAAGAGTGAGGCAGATTCTTCCACTGTGCATTCACAGCCTTCCCTATTAAGGGGTTTTGTATCTTTACTCTTATTTAAAATGAACAAAGAAAGATCCTCTATCCTCCTTACTTCTTGGAGAGATCCAGAAGGTGATTAAATATTGAGGTTTTGTTTTGTTTGGGGGGAGATGTATATTTTCTGCCTCTAGGAGTAGAACATAACATTTCTAAGGCTCTCCAGGTACGGATCATACTCACATTGAGTGCATAGTGGTTAAAAGCCCAGATTCTAGAGTCACATGCCTAGATTCAAATCCCAGCTCTGCTACTTACTAGCTGTGTGACTCCATTTATATTAACCTCCATTATAGTATCCTCTGTAAACCTCTTTTATGAGCTAATATATCTACAACATACACTTACAGTTTCATGCACTACCTCACCTATTCCCCATACCAACCCTCACTTGAGGCTCACTACCAACCCTCTGAGATTGATACATTTAACATTCCCATTTTACAGTTGAAGAAATGAGGTTTAGGGTGATTAAGCTATTTGCCCAGGGTTACAGTGCTTCTAAGTGGTAAAAGTGGAATCAATCCCAGGTCAGTCTATTATAACCCATGCCATGTATGGTAGCCATGTCTCAAAGGTGTGCTAGAGATCCCAACAGTGCTTCTGAGAGACTAGATGGTCAACAAAGAAAATTAGGCCATAAATAACAAAAAGCAACTCAACAAACAAAAAGTCACTGAAGCACTGCCATACTTCATTAGCTTGGGGAGAAAATAACCCACCCAAAGTCTTGACATCTGCCAGCCTGCCAAACAAAAGTAAACCTAAAAAGCCAGAGCATGCGCCACTATAAGGATGCAAGACATAGTCCCTACCCTTGAGTAGATGATAATCTAGTTGGACAGATTAAACACTGTATTTGTACATGCAAAGCAATACATTGCAAATTCACCATATAATCATCAATGTGATGTATAATGTATAATCAGCCTAATACAGGGTTAGTCAAGCAAGACTTTTAGACCAACTGATGAGCATGGGCTCTTCAAAAAATTCAGTTGAATTGTATGGTTCAGATGTTAAATGCTATAAGAGTTTTGGGGAGATGATATTATTGAAGAGCTGGGATTTGAACTGAGTCTTGAAAGAAGGAAGAGATTTGGATAAATGGACAGGAGATTAAAAGGCATTCCGCAAAAAGGGGAATGCATGACTGAGGCCATGGGGGCAGGAAGAAGTACCTGGGACAGTCAGGAGAGAAAGGGGAGGGGACACTGTTTTTATAAAAGTAAGACGTAGAGTTGTCAAAGTGATTAGTTTGTTTAAGGAGAGTGTTCATAAATAATCAGTTACTAACTAACTCTGTAAAGTAGAGCTATGTAGGTATTAGTATTTCCATTCAAAAAATAAGCTGAGAGTTGAAATAACACGTACAAGGGTATGCATCAAATTAGTGTTGTACTAGCATTTAAAAAAAGAGTATTTTAGCCTCTTTCATTTCATTACACTACACATTCCCTGCAGTACATAGGATAGAGCAGAATTAGATTCTTCAAATCAGGAAAAAGATGAAATAAACATTATAGAGTTAAATATAACTCTAGTACATCAAATGGAATAGCATATAATACACTCAAGATGTTACTGTAGGGTTCTCTCTTATAGGGTATCTGTATCTACATACTCATCTATATCTATTTATCTAGCTAACTATAGTCATCTGTAAGGTATCTGTCTTAAAGAATCATCTCTTAGTGTTCTTTCCTTGAGGTTATTTCTTTTATCTAAAACTACACTTTGTTCAAAAAACTTCATAGACCAGAACAAATTTGACTCTCAATCACCATGGTCCATTTTCAATACCTTTCCCTTCACCTTCTTAAATTTTTAACTTGAGCTATATGGTAGTCTAAAATCTTTGAAGATTTGTTTTTTTGAAAATACTCTCCATAAGCCAATTAAAATGATGAAATTTTGAAAACATTCATGTCCCACTCATATAAACCCACGCAATAGAAGAAGATGAAATTTTATTACTTATATGGAAAGATTCTGACATAAGGTAGAAAGTTTAAACAGATAAATACTGGGGTTTTTTTACCTTCCTCAGTGTCAGAATTCAGATGATTTGTATGTGCATCATGGTTCATGCTGAAAGTTGAAATTCAGTTCAACAATTGACTATTTCCCAGCCAAGGTTCATATGTAGGTTCTGTCTTCATTATGTGTTTGTAATAGATTGAGGTTGAGACTGAGAGCTATTGATTATAAGAAAGAGATAAAGCTGGAATTCTATAATATAATATTAATGGTGACAGCAGTTATTGGTTTTTGGTGACTTATAATGTGTGAGACTCTATGCTAGTATTTTATGTACATTATTTTATTTTCGCAAGATCCCTGTGTAGTGGGATTTTTTTTTCTGTCACTTTACATCAGAGAAACAGGCTTAGTGAGGGTAAGCTACTTGCCCAAGATCCTACAAGATATTAAGTGGTAGAACAAGGAATCCACCATGAATGCCTCTAAAAAGTAAAAATGCAAGACACACACACACACACACTCTGTTTCATGTTTGAGGGCTATACACCTTCTAATTGGTGGACCACTCCCAAATCTCTTAACTATGATATAATATCAGTGGTTGCATAAAATACATTAGCTTATCTTACAAAAAAAAAAAAGATGTCATCATTATCAGAAAACGGAAATAGAGAAAAGGTTCACTAAGGATAAGTTGAAGGGCCTGGGGCATGCTTCAGGAAAGCGGATGAAGTTCTGGAAGCAGGGTGAATGTCAAGTAGACTTTAACAACTCACAAGGATCAAACAGGATAATACCAGTAAAGGGTCAATCCAAAACCCAATTGAAAGATCTGGACTAGAGGCCTGCAGGGGTTGAATCCTGGAAAATACAGCCAAAGAGGAAGCCCAAAAGCATGCATGGAGAAGAAGGCAGGGCCAGGACTTCGCACACTAAAGGTGCATAAAATGGAACAGAGAACAGGTAAGAGGCAAGGATGTGTATTACATGCATGGGGGGAGATTAAAAGTGTTGAAGAAATAAGGCAGTTGCTGAAATCTGCTGCCTGCTGCTAGGCAGGACTTGAGCTAATTAGTTTGAGCATGGCTTTGCTCCAGGCCATTGGTTTGCTATTGTGGGGCACCACAGGAAGCAGTTGACTGGAACACAAAGACACTTAGGGTGGTTGTGAACAAGAGCCAGCCATAGAGGCACCAGAGTTTCAAATCCCAACTCTGCTTTTGATGGACTTTCCCACATTGAATTCTCCATTTCCTTATCTATAGAAATTGTCATAATAATAGCATATAATAATAGGGTTGTATGTGGATTAAATGGCATAATTCATGTAAATAATCTGCTTCATGTAGTACCTGTCAATTGAAAAGAACCCAAACTCAGTAAAATAATTTAAAGAGGTTTATTTTGAGCCCAACATGTATGACCATGGCCTGAGAGCCATGCCTAAGAAGTCTTGAGCAAGTGGTCTCACAGTGGTTGGATTATTGTTTGGTTTTATACATTTTAGGGAGGCAGGAATTATGCCTAAAATCATAAAACAATACATGGAAGATATGCATTGATTTGGCCCAAAAAGGCAGGACATCTCGAAGTGGGGGTTTACAGGTTACAGATGGGTTTAAAGATTCTATGATTTGCAATTGGTTAATGAAATGAAGCTTTGTCTAAAGGTTTGAAATGTTTTAAGATAAAGAAGTCTATTAATCAGAGACAAGCCACCGGATACATACCTAGACTCAAATGATCTGTTAAATAAATTGATGACCTGCAGGTATGGTTTAAGCTTTGTCTTGCATGGCCTTAGGCCTGTTAATGATTGAGTATCTTATTGTTACAAAGAAAACTCCAAAAGGGAGGGGGCATAACTAGGCGTGTTTGACCTCCCTTCTTGTCATGGCTGGCAACTCAGCTTTAAGGTTTTTCTGGGGTCTCCTTGCCCAAGAGGGGGTCCATTCAGTCTGGGGTGGGGGTTAAGATTTTATTTTAGCTCACATACCATACATATATAGTAAGTTTTCATGAAAAACTTAACACAACACAAAAATATTTGGAGTTCCTGGTTGAGGAGGTCATTTGCAGGGTTATCATTCTGGCTGGCAATACTTTATCTAACAATGTAACTGTATCTGAGCAAGAAGAAAGGAAGAGTAGGAATAAAGCAGAAAAGAAAAAAATGCTACAATTAATATGACAATATCTCTTCTTCTCAATACCACTGAAATCTCTCTAACCCAGACTTCCCTGCAGAAGCACCCAAGCACCTGGCAGAAGAGCAATGTCTACCCAGAGTAATGCAGTTCTCTAACACAGTTACTGAGGCTCTCTAGTAACATCTGTCTCCCTCCACTGCATCCTACAGAAGCAAACATGTGCACTTTCATTAAAAATAATCATAAATGCCACTCCAGACTTGCAAAAACTATTGATGTCGCTGCAGGAGAATCATACCTAGAGTCCCGCCCCAGCTGCTGAGGTCTTAGATAAGTTGTCCATTAGAGGTAGGAGCTCAAAGAGTGGGCTCCTGGGATTCAGCTTTTGTCCCATTTCACTCTTCTTACTGTCTCTTTATTCCTGCACAAGCCCAGGCCTGTTGCCTTAGTCTCTTTCCTAGGCTGACACTCAGAGGCAGCCCCATCATATAGCTCTGCTAACACTTCTAATCCCAAGTGTCACTGTCGCTGCTTTCTGCTGCTGGTGATGGTTGCTGCTACCCTGGCAAATGCTGCCCCACCGGGAGGGAGAAGCAGCACAAGGCTGGGAAGCAAACAGTCTGGAAAAAACACTCACTGGCGATGATCATTTCCATCAGATCATTTCCAGGGAGCTCTAAACAACTACGGTCCTATTTTGTTGTCTTATCTTACTTCCATATTGAGGCGTTTCTGTTCTAAAGGTTTAATACAATGCAAAAAAGAAATTACCAGAAATATTCTAATTGAGCTAATATTTACTTTGTGTTAGTCATTGTTCAAAACATTTTTGTTAACTAATTCACCCTCATAATAAATCTGTGCATTAAAAATTTAAAGACTCACACAAGGTCTCATAGCTAGTTGGTGGTGGAGTCTGGATTGAACTACATTGCTTCATTCTGTTTCTTCTAGCTGATTGGTTCCTCATGTTACCAAACAACATCTTCTCTACACAAACAGTTTTCTTAGAATCTGTGCCCTGACAAAAGGTATGTGTGTTCCATGTCCCAAATGGGATATGGCCATTGTTTGAAAACACAAAGCCAGTTTAGTTCAGCTAGAGTTTGGGTTGTCTGGGAACTCTGTGTCAGGGTCCCAAATATAAACACTATTTTTGTTTAAAGCTCTGGAAGGAAATACAAAATGCTTTCACTCTATGCTCAGCATGAATAACCCAGGAGACCAACTCTCTAGGATCCATAGCTAGAAACAAAATGCCTTTCTTTGCAGCACAAGCTCTTACTTTAAGATGATCTGTGCAGTAGATGCTCCAGTCAGCAGTGATATTGTTTCACAAGTTCAACCAAAGTCAATAGGCTTTTATTCCCAGAATATCTTAGCCCAAAGACATAGCCTCCTTTTTGAGATAGAGCCTCAGAAACTTGACTGCTTGCCAGCAGCTGCTCATTCCTGACTATATAAAGCAACTTTTCTGCCAAAGCAGGAAGGAACTAAGGCCAGTAAGCTTAAACCATGGCTCCTTCAGTAAAATGTCATGGTGAATTTATAATCACTGATTATGAATTTATTAATGAAAAATCAGAAGTAAGAACATTATAACCTCTATCAACACATTCCATGTAATACATATTCCCTTGGTATTTAAAGATGATGTTGCAATGTGTTCTGTTTTTGTAAACTTACATTATACCAGTTCACATTTGATTATAGGCTATGTTATCGTATTCTCTATTTTCTTCCTTGAGGATAAGTATTTATTACTTTTCTTTTACAGCCTTCTCCTCAGAGTGTTGGGCGCTAAGGGTTCCTAATAAGTAAACATGACTCAGCCTGAAGATTCTCATCTTTACTTTCTTAAATGACACAAGTAAAGACAGCTGTCTCTTTCTGACCACAGTTTGTTGTCTCTGTCTTTAATTCTTATCCCAACAGGCTACTAAATAACTACATTCTGCTCTAAGTAAAACACAGTATTGCAAGGCTCCCTTCCCTGCCACCAACCTGGAGTTCATGAACATGTGGCTTTGATCAGCCCTGACATTGCTAGGAAATATTGTATACATGTGCTTATGTGCAGCTTTTTCTAGCTTTTATCAAGACTCAAAAGGTTTTGGACACTCTTTGAGCCTTAGGATATCATTAAGAGGGTTTTTTTTTTAAATCAGCCAATCTTCATAATGTTTCTTCTGCCCTTTAATTTGTGATATCCTATACTGCAGCAGTTTTATAACCCATGGTCCATTTTCCACGTTTGTCCTGGACAACAGAGTGGTCACAGAACAAACACTGCTCAATGTCAGCAAATGATCTTCATTCTAGAGTCCTGTTATTTCATTTAAGAATGACTGGTCACCATTTTTGAAGAAGTAGATGTTCTAAAATTCACCCACACCAAAATGGTTTTCAGTCATCTCTCTGAATACTTAGGGATTACTCGAACTATGACTCCACCTTTTCCCAATATTAGGATTTCTCTCCAGCACTCATGACCTCCCTAAGTCATCAGGGTAACAAAACCCAATAAGGTTTGTGCAATCTTGATATTTTACCAATGATGTTGCCAGCACTCCAAGATGAAAAAAGTAAGTTTTCCACAACCATGGATGTGATAAAGATTCTGTTCACGTGTAAACAACTGTCACAATATCTTCCAGTTGTGTAAAGACTTCTAAGAGCATTTATAAGGGAGACAAAGAAGGCAGCCTACATATATGATATTTGTTCCATATTTGAAGAATTGTGCCCTCAGGGGGTCTCATCCTGGAATTTCTAAAACTTCACAGAACTGATCAACCTTAATTTAAAATTCTCCTTCTGGATCAGGTCTCCCAAATTCTTCATGCTAGATATATCACTCTGACTCATAAATGTCCTCCATGAGGATAAGCAGTTCTGTACCATCCAATATAGTAGCCATTGGCTCCATGTGGCTTCTGGGCACTTGAATATGGCTACTTTAAACTGAGGTGTGCTATGAGTGTAAAATACATACCAGATTTTTAAGATTATGAAAAAAGAATGTAAAAGTGTTATAAAATGTTTTATATTAATTGCATGTTGGAATGATAATCTTCGGGATATACTGAGTTAAATAAAATACATTATTAAGACTAATTTCACCCGTTTCTTTTAGATTTTTTTAATGCAGCTACTAGATGTGTATATATAAAAATATATATATTTAAAAATACATATATGTGACTCACATCATAGTTCTGTTGGATAGTACTGACTGCACTGTTCTAGATCCTACCTAGCAAAATGGCAAAGGTAAATACTTAAAGCTCTGTGTATAAACTATGCTCCAATCTCAGCACTAAAAGGAGACTAAAAACACGCTAGGATAAAAGGGAAATGCAGGATGCCACCAAGAATGTAGAATGTTAGAAAGCAAAATGAAAGAGGAATAGAAACCAAACCAATGAAATGCAATAAAGAAACTCCATTTTAACCCCCAAAGAGCTAAAAGTAATAAATGCAACTAGATAAACTCTAGAAGAAAGAATGGATAAATTTTTTGTATAATCTGAGAGTAGTGTAGGGTTTGCTAATTATAACAGAAAATCCAAGTAAAAAAGAGAAAAGGTTGATAAATTGACTATATAAAAATTTTTAAATACTTTTGTTTGGCACAAAACAAACCAAAAAAAAAAAACATAAGCAAGTTTGAAAGACAAATGACAAATTGGAAGAAAGTATTTGTAACACATATGTCAGACAAATATCTAATATTTCTAGCATACAAATACAGACATTTGAAATTAAGAGAATCAAGATCACACATTCAAGAAAAAAATGGGAAACAGACTAAAACAATTAACAAAAACAATGTAATAATGGTCCTCAGACACATGAAAAGGTGTTTAAATTTTTTCATAGTAAGAGAAATACAAATTAAAACTACACTACCATACCATTCCTCACCATGAGCTTGGCAAAAATTGAAAATCTTGACAATAGCCTCTGTTGTCAAAAGGTGGAGAACTGGGCATTCCCACGGGTTGCTGAATGGGACTACAGAACAAAGCTACCTCCACGGAAGAGAACCGGTCAGTATCTAAACAAAAGTGCATTCATATTTACCCTCAGGCCCTTATTTATTTTGATGCTCAAATTATTCAAGATTTGGCCAGTGGGAACTCATTCAAGCTTGCTTTTGTGTCTTTTTGTCATGTTTCTTTCACTTTTGGAGCACTTTCTTGCTTTCTGTCACAAGACATTCAGATTACCTCGTATCTTCCCTATTCCAGCCCCAGAGTCAGACATTTCCCCAAGGAGACCTGGTTCTTCATCTAAGAATTTGCACTGAAAACATACCTTTAACAAAGTGAAATATATATGCAGAAAATCATTCATTGAAGAAATATTTGTAATTTAAAATATGGGAAACTACCTAAATGAACAAACCTAAGAGACGGGTTGGAAAAGTATACAACTGTATAAAAGAATAAAAAATATCTCCATGAAATGATGAGTGATTTCTGGGATATATAGGATATCACTGAAGTGAAAAGATCAAAGAGGTAGCTGTTAAATGAAAAGAGACATAGATCTTAGATAGAAGGTCATCTCGGCTGACACCTAATTGGCCAGATGACATCAAGGCTCTTCACCATCATCAAAACCTAACCCATATCTGGCAAAACATAAGCCCCCTGAAACTTAAACTCAATTTAGAACCCAAATCTACTAAGATTAAAATCAACCATCTTCACAGAATGGAGTCTCAAAATAAAAACTAAGTTAAATGTTGAAATAAAAGTGTCTAAGAGAATTCCTGAGATTTTAGACTTGGTAGAATGTATTATTTAAGTTTAACAAACAGTATCTCTCTCTAAACTAGACTATCTGAAAACATATATTATAATAGCCTCAATGATTTTACCTAGCTATGAGCAGCATTAAAGAATTTCTCCCTCCAAAGTGGTAATATATTATATCTGTTAGAAAAAATCAGAATACATCAAAACACACCCATCCTGAAAACAACCAAAAAGTAATTAATTTCGCCTTTAACTTCAACTCAGTTGATGCATGAAAGAACTGCAAGAAAAATTCCATGGCCAGCAAAGCCCTATTAGCTGGAATTCTCATTTCCAGAATCCAATAGAGCCATATGCTGCCTCCTGTAAATGCAATTTCTAGCTTTTCTGCCTCTTAGAATGATCTGGAAGCCAAAAAATTTCCTATGAGATGATGTAAAACAAGCACTCTGCCTGGATCATGCAGTAATTAAGTCTTCCTATTCTCAGCTTCTCTGCCTGCTCTTCTCTTCACACAAGAAGTGGAATGCCTACCAGATGCAAAGCAGTTATTTCTCTGCTTTGCACCCTTCAGGGATGCCATGGGATGCACTGAGGGGACACCCTGAAAGTGATTTAATGTCCTCTTGGAAGATGAGGGCTTCCTCAGCAGCCATGATGAGGTTGCTATCACACCCTAGATTACAAACTACTAATTGTCTGGTCTCTGAAAAGTTAATGCTTCTCAGATTATACCACCCTGATTATAATAATGTAACTTTGTACAAAGTGCTTTACAGTTCAGTAAATCATTTTTGTATATAATCTCATTTCATCCTCATAGTTTAGTGTTTTCATAAGAAAATAAAGTGGCTAAAACCCTAGTAAAGTGAAACTCAAAGCCTAACCTTCTTGTGTCCTGTCTAGTCTTATTCCATCTCAACATAATTTAAACACATGGTGTGATGGTTAATGTTATATCTTAACTTTGGGCCACAGGGTTACTAGATATTTATTCAAACATTACTCAAGGTGTTTCTGTGAGGGTGTTTATGGATGAGATAAACATTTAAATCAATAGATTGAGTAAAGCACATTGTTCTCCATAATGTAGGTGGGCCGATCAGTTAAAGGCCGGAATAGAACAAAAAGGCTGACCCTCCCTCAAATAAGAGGGAATTTCTTCTTGCCTGATGGCCTTCAAGCTGGGACATCAGTTTTTTTTCCCTGCCTTTGGACTTGAGCTGAAACATCAGCTCCTTCTGGATCTTAAGCCTGCTGACCTTTCAACTAGATCTTACACCTTTCTGGGTCTGAGGCCTTTGGATTTGATCTGAAACTATACCATCAGCTTTCCTGGGTGTCCAGCTTTGGACTTTGTAGGGCAAGATAACCTTGACTTAATCTTTTCTGCCAAAGTATGAGAAAGTAACACTCTGCGCCTGACCTGCCCGCCCACTGTAAACATTTACTACGCTAGAAGCCCCCTACCCCACCACTTCCTTTCTGTCCTACCAACACACATTAGCCAATTGGGTAAGAACAAGATTGTGAGGTCAAAATCCCGGTCAATGGGATAAGACACAGCCATAGGTCTGCGTTAGGGATAAAAACATGAGAAACTTCCCTGCAGCATGCGCTGGCTGGCTGCTTTTACTGCTGCTACATGCCCTTCTGATCAGAAGTAAAGATTTTGCCTTGCCGAGACAATTTGCAGTGTCTGACTATTTTCTTAACGGCACCGCGGGATACTTCTAACAACTTTAACTGAAACTATACCATTGGCTTTCCTGGGTCTCCAGCTTGCTGGCTTTCCCTGAAGATCTTAGGAATTGTCAGCCAATCACATGAGGCAATTCCTTATAATGAATCCATTTCTCTCTCTATGTGTGTGTGTGCGCATATATATATTTAAAAATATATATAAATATATATATAAAAACATATAACATAAATAAATATGTATAAAACATATATAAATAAATATATATAAACATATATATAAAAATATATATATATAAAAAATTGGTTCTGTTTCCCTGGAGATCCCTGTCTAATACACATGGAAACTCAGTTGGGAAAGTTATAATAAAATAGGACTCCCTTCTTTGGAAGTTGCAGCCCCTTGACCATGACCTGCCATACTTCTGTGGCTTGTGGGGAATTGCTAGCCTACTATCTCTAGCCAATGGAGGGAAGCCACAATGCCTTATGTCAGTGTTCTGGAAGTCTGTGCTCTGCCTAGAATCAACTGCTTAGTTACTCTAGGGCAGGAAAGACTCCAACATGTTGTGGTTTTGCCTCTAATTTCTTGGATTATGCACTTGTATTAGCCCAGCAGAATTCATTCATCTTGTACATTTATTTGATTTTATACGTTGATTTTCCCTGCCTAATGGGAAACATCATAATGCCACATGGTGGTAAAAAGAACTACAGAGGCTGAGAAACCTAGTTTTAATGTCCAGCTCCCCCACTTACTGAAAGGGGGCCTTGCTAATAACCTACCTAACCGGGAAATAAACTACCTAACAGATAGCAGGAGAAATAAACTCACAGCACATAATTGCTCCCTTTGAAAAGGAAACTCGCAACACAACTACCCCCTTTGTTTTGTTTAATTAAAACACCTGTGGCCTAGCTCGTTATCTCTAAGAGTTTCATTTTCTCAGCCTTGAAGAGCCCTAAGCGTACAGTAGGGGTACGAGCCCCCTGCCTCAGTTCCTCCCAGGGCCAGATTCCAAGGACTCAGATAGTGTCAGCCTCTCAGAGAAAAGAAAAAAATAAAGAACACCTGCAACAACTTTGCCACTGCTTCTGTTATCAGTCCAGTAAAGCAAAGGGAAAAAAAGCCATTTTTACTCTTTAAAACTCCAAACAGCTTTTCTTTCTTAGAGAAATAAATAAACTTTTACTTCTATATATCTAAACTCTGTGTGAGAAATCTTTCTGTACCCACGTAGGAATTTCACGCCCTTTCTTTTACCAGCTACTTGAACTTGGTAAGTCTAATGAAACTTCCGTTTCCTCCAATGTATAATAGTGTTAAGTATGTCTCCTTTGCAGAATTGATGTGAAAATTAAGTGGTATAATGAAGATAAAAAGCCTGGCACACAAAAGAAACCAAATGAACATTAGTTTTGTTTTTTTTTCCCATTGTCAACTGAAGAATGATGAGGTTCATAAATTTAGAAAGGAGAGCTTTATTTCTCATAAAGGGTTGCAGCCTGCAGGGTGGCCATTCTGACTGGGTGGGAAGCACAGCCTCTAGCAGAAGCTGAGAGCGTGCACCTCCAGGGAAAGGCAACAGGAGCAGGAGTTGATGCTGATAGGGAGGCTGAATATACATATTTAACAAGCTAGAGGAGGAGTCATGAATATTTATGAAACAAGAAAACACACACAGTTGAGCTGCCTTCCTCTTCATAGGTCGCATGTACAAAAAATGGCAGAATTAACATGATCCCAGCGTGGAGGTTTTTGGCTCTTTGATGTGAAAAGGTGAAGCAGAGGATGCAGAAACCCTCACTATGTATTCTCCACAGACCAGTCAGAACCACTGCATGGTCTGTGGCCTCTGATCAAGAAGGCGTGCTGGTCCATAGCAGTGCAGAAATGGCAAAAAGGGAGGAGCAGCATTAGGTGGTTGGCTGGTTCTGTTTAACCCTTTAGCGTAATGGCTGTTAGCAAGGGAGGAGGTGTACAGGGAGGTGTCTGACCTCCCATCCTGTCACATCCAGGAACTCAGCGTTAAGGTTTCTCTAGGGTCCCCTTGGCCAAGAGGGGGGTCTATTCAGTTAGTTGGGGGGCCTTAGAATTTTCTTTTGATTTCTCACCTTTCTCCATAATAGTTTTGGGCAAGTTTTAGTTAAGTTCCTTGCTTTAGAGACATTTAATAGTTGTAATTATTTTTGAATTAAATTTTAACAGCACCTTGGGTTTGAAAATTGAAAAATAGGAAAGTTGGCTAATAGGTTATTTTTGTCAGTGTTATCTTTTCTTGTCACACTGTTCTTTGGTATTAGATGCAAATTAGAAAGAACAACTTACACGTTGGTTTTTTTCTTACCTCCTGCTTATCATTGAGAGATCTTAATGTTTATTGTTCTAGTGATGCAGATTTCTATGGTACCTAAGTTCAATGAGTATTGTTTTTCACTTTCTTAGTGTATGAAACAATATGCTTCCCTTGTATTGTTAAAGTTGAAATTAATTCTCATCATTTACTTGTGGTATAGACCTTGGCTGGAATCAGTGTGAAAAATATTCCTTTTTTATGAAGAGATTACACTTTATGGGGGAAAGATATAAAGAAGAATTCTTTAAATAAAAAAATCTATGAGAGAGCAATTTGTGGCTGAGAGTTTTTGTGCTGTAGGGAAGTCATAGTCAGGGGTATAGAACCACACCCACACATATTAAAGAATTTTTTATTTCTCATTTAATGGAATATAACTATATTTGTCACAAAAAATGTAAGTGATGTTCTATCATTTTAAATCAGTATTATTTGTTCAATGCACACAGTTATTCCTAGTTTCCATTATTTTCTTAATAAAAAGCCTTAGGATCTCTTTGCCACCAGAAAAATTCATATGGAGAGGTGCTCTGAGAATATACTTCATTATTTCTGAAGCCTGGCCAGCTAGAAGGAAATGAGTTATTTTTAAATTGCCAACATTTGCTTCCAGGAGTATAAGAGTGAAAACTGGATTTTCCAGGATTGGGTATAGACACTCCCTGTTCTAAGAAGGATCCCTTGGCAGAGCCATTCTGGTCATTAAGAAGTAAGTCAAGTGTCTAATCACTGTCCATGGGGGAATCCCAAGCACTTGTGAATGCATCCAAATGCACATGTTCCAACTTGAACAGAATTTTTCTGATTAATGATGTAAAATTATGTAAATGACCCATTAAAGGCTTGAATGGATTTCTGTAGAAAATGTATTTGTATGTTAAGGTATTTTTCAGTCCGTTTCCATTTATGAGCACCAGACAGAGAAGGAAGTGAGGAAATGGAAGAGAGGGGCCTCTGAGTCATAACAGATCTCAGCAACTTGGTGAGGGAGGGAGGGAGGAAGAAGCATGGCCATTGGACTTTAGGGATGTCTGATGTCCAACAGAGAAATTCTCTCATTAATTATGTAATTGATCCTCTAATGCTATTCCTAAATTCCCTTTAGTCTATCTTGGCCTAGCACTGATGTGGAATAAAGGAAAAGGACCTCTGTTTGCCTGCAAGAAATGGAGACCAGGGTTAAGTGACTAGAATAGTAGCTAACTCGTCTGTGTATAAAAAGAAGAGTGGTAGGCAGTAAAGTGTTGTTAGGACAGATCTACTGTGCTATCTGAGATCAAGGCTGCTTCCATCTTTCTGTTCTGCCATGCTTAGTCCTTGGCTTCTACCCTCAAGTTTGCCTCATAGTCACAGGATGGCTGCTGGCATTCCAGGCATCAACTTTGCATTCCAAGTAAGAAGAGGAAAAGCAAGCAGCAAAAAGGGAAAACTTCCCAGGTAAGGCAATTGCCTTTATATACTTCTCCACAAGCCCCACCCAAGGAGTTCTATTTATATCTTCTTGGCCATGCCTAGCTACCAGGTGTCGGGTGAGGGAGCTAAGAAACATAGTGTTTTAGCTGGATACATTGTTCTCCCAGATAAATCAGTCTTCTGTTAAAAAGGAAGAAGGGAGGCTGGAATTTTGGGTATGTAACAATTTCTTCCTGGGTTGTGCCCATTCCTCCCAATGTGGAGGAATGAAGATAGAAGGTACAGTTAGTCTCAGAGTTCACAGAGCAAAGAGGACAGGGTATTTCCCAAGAAGCTGGCAAGACCCCTGACTTCTCCCAGTCCACTAAGGTGAAGCAGAAGAAATATTAGAATGTGATGACCATGTAGGCATCTCATTTCTACAGCCCAGAGCAGCACCTAAAGTTTCTTATGTGAAACTTTTTTGCAGATTAGCTGCAAGCTCCAAAACCCCCTGCAGGCTGCACAGCATTTCCCCACAGGCTCAAGGTTACTGCCCTGAGTGATCTGGCACCGACTCTAGTCTTGCACCGTTATTTAATCTGTGGTTCATACGATGCCACTCGTGGAGATTTTTAGAAATCCCACATTATTCATCACATGAAGTGGACTCAATCTCGGTTATGTATTCAAGTGTTCAAGAAATCTAACTTCCCCTTTTTTAAATTACCAACTCCATTCTGTCAGATAGGATACACTTAATTACATTCAATGCATGTACTCTCTTGTCCTCAAGTTAGTCTCTAGGATCCAAAAAGGAGACATTACAAGCACATGAGTATTTACGATAAAACGTGCTAAGTGCTTTAATCAGGGCAATCGTAAAATGCTAAGTAAGGAAGAGGGAAGAGCACATGACCCATCTTTAGGAGGTCAAAGAGGATCATAATGGCTATTAATCTTTCTTTTATATTAATCTCCAGTATTCCTTTCACCTACAAATATCTGAATCTATGATCTCACAACCTCCAATGCATGAACATTTTAGAAATTTAAAAGAAATTATAGTTTTCTTTAGCTGAACAGTTTTTCTCAGTTAGGTTGTATTACTCAAGAAAAAGTTTACTCTAAATGTGTACTATTGCAGTGTGTCACAGGCTCTGATTTATGTCTTGCAGACAAGCTTTGGCTTGTAGGATGGCTTTTACAAGCACAGCTACAACAATGTCTTGTTTATTTAGTGCTTTCATTGGTCTCAACATCTATAATCACACTCTATTCACACAAAAACCATGTTAAGGTGACAAGAAAAATACCTTTTAGTCCATTTTACAGTTCTGCTAAATGCAACAAACATAGGCTGATTAAGTAATTTACCCAAGGTGGAAAATATACAGTTGGTAATATATTCAGATTATCAAGTGTTTTTTAATAAAGTCAGAGAGCTACAGAGATGTATAAAAGCAATATAGTGTGGCAGTTAAGGGCAAGTCCCCTGGTGCCAGACTACCTGGGTTCATGACTCAACTCTACCATTTACCAGCTGGGTAACCTTGCACAAGTTACTTAACCGCTCTGTGATTCAGTTTCCTCACCTATGAAATCAGGATTATAATTGTACCTTCCTCTTAGGGTTGTGTTATCAGGATTAAATAAATACCTACTTGTAGATTAGTGCCTGGTAGAGGGTAAATCCTATATACATATTTTCTATTTATTATTAATTTGCATTGAAGATAAGAGATTTCACTTATTTTACTTTTTCTTTTGTCTCCCTCTACAAATATACTAGGAAATGATTGGTTATAAACTATTAGTTTATTTTGTCAGCTAACCTTTTTCAGATTCTAAGAAATAGATTTGCTCAAGAATCTTAAAATAATAGATACTTAATATATGAATACTCAGGGAAGTAAGGAAACAAGAAACCTTCTCAAAAGTTGGGCTACCTGTCTGGTATGATGCAGAACAGGAAAACCACTGAGAATAGAGCAGGGGCCAGAAGCCTGCAAACCCTGCTCCCTACAGGAGCAGTTCCACCATCCCAGTGACCACTAATTCCTTTGCATGGGCTCCTACTTCTTCCTGCAGCTACCACTGCTCCAACTTTACTCGTCTAAACTGCTACTCTCTTTCGGGCCTCACGTTGCAAAATCCAAAGAAAGGAGATCTGATTTAGCTCATCAGTCATTATCCAATATAGAGCATTCTGCTGGCAGATTTCTCACACCAAACATCCTCATATTTCTTTTTTTTTTTTTAATTTCAGAATATTATGGGGGTACAACACTTTGGCTATATATATTGCCCATGCACTGCCTGTGTCAGACTACAATCAGGTCCCCAGCCCAAAAAATAGTGGCCAGAGTATCCAGCTTATATATATATATATCATAAAACAAATTTTGAGGGAAAAAAAATGCTCCTGCAGCTGCGTAACTGGCAGGCACTTTGAGACATCATTGTTACCATGCACTGTTATTAAACGTTCTTTCATTTTAATTTTGTTTTGTTTTGTTTTTTACCTATTTGCCAATCTGTTCTGATTAAATAGTTCATTGATTCAAAATATCAAAGACCCTAAGAATTGCCATTCTGAAATGCCCTAACCTGTCTTGAGATAAAGCAAAATGTTAGCAAGAGAAGCTCAGGAGTGGGGCTCTTTGAGGAACAAGGCCAGGAGAGTCATCTTCTACTGGACCCCACTTCTGTTAAGATCCTGGACTGTATTTGTTCAGTCTTTATGTCCACCCTTTAAAGGCATATAATAGCTGTTACAGCATATCAGCTTCTTTTTACAGACTGAAGAATATCCTCAAAAAAATTTTTTTTAAGGGAAAAGAGGTCTTTTCTTTCTGGAGTGAAAAACATTACTCTTATTGTAAGAGTTCATCTTAAAGCAACACAGGGTATGAAATATAGAGAAGTTAATTGCCTTTCAGTTGCTCCAAAATTGGAACATTTTCAATATTCTGGGGCTATCAAATAAGCCCTTACCTTTATGTTTAAATCTTGAGCCAACAAAAAAAAATTCCTAGTATTTAGGAGACCCTGAATGATCTTGTCAAAATATTAAGCTACTTTGCTGCCTATTTGGGGACTTAATTTTTAAAAACTTAATTCTTGCTTCCATCTTTAGAGATTGAAGATTCACTCCCCTCCTACACTTCCCCCAAGACTGAAGGGCCTTTTCTCCAGTATAAGGGAGAAAACATCATGAGTTTGGATATATGTCAAAGAACATACAGATTAGGAATGTTTATGTTTTCCATGGATGGCCATTTATGGTACAAAAGAAAGGATGGAATCCGATTCCAAAATTCACTTACCTGTCTGAAGAGGGTTCACCTTTGTATTAGTCAAGACTTTTAGTTGCAAGTGCCAGAACTAAATCAACTAACATACAGCTTAAGAAAAAAAAAATAAGGAATTTAATGGAAAGAAATTGGGTTACCTCATATAACCAAAGGAATACTTCAGCTACTAAATGAGGAGATAGATGTCTCAGGGTGGCTGGAACTAGGAGATGACAGGCCACAAGCACACTCTCTTTATTTCCATCTATTGCCTCTTCTCTTGGTTTCTAGGCTTTGTTCTCTCCCTCGCTAAAAAGGGAAACATGGCCTCAAATGCACCATCCAGCTTTCCACCTCCACCACTACCACCATCACACACCCCATCTCCTTAGAAAACTTACCCTCTTTTCTAATCTCACAAAAAGAGTCCTGGGTCAGTTGCCCACTATGAGCCAATGAGCTGTGGGCAAAATTGGGGCAGGTGTCCTCTTTGGGGCCAATCCACTGTGGTTAGGGAATTCAGACACGTCAGAACATGGTCATCCTCAATAAACTGGAGAGAAAAGATGTTTCCTAGAGAAGAGGTGTCCAGAAGAAAAGAGTATAGTGAATGAGCAGACAAAACAGATTTCTGCTCCAACCTCAAAAATAAAAAACCACAAATTTCAATGTGAAATCAACTGGACTCTTGGTGGTGACAATTAACTCTGGGAATTAAGAGAAAGAATATGCTGTCTCTACCATAAACATTTCTTCTTTGAGGTGACAAGAGGGTCACCAAGAAAATCAATGTGGGAAATAAATTTTTAATGTCATCAAATAAAATTGTGTATTTTCCTCCAAGCAAATGAAAAATACTATACCAATGTCTATAGATACTGACATATTACTATAGTTTCAAAATAGCAACCAAATGTTCAAATCTATCTATAACCTTTGGTCTTCTTGCATGTCGCTAGTAACCTCACCAGCTTAACCAGTTACTTAAACATTAGATACCTTAATTCATTCCTAGATGAATGGATTTCATCCCTAATATCAGGATTTTAACCTCTGTTTATTTCATCCAGCTCCAAAGTCTGTACCTGCTCCTTTGTAGTAAGAACTAGAAAAAGCAGAAAATGTTCTCAATGGTTTTCCTTCTTTGCAAGAAACAAGATGGGCCACTTTAGGTTCCTCTCAAAAAAAAAAATTAAGAGTTTAATCTTTTTTATGATAAAGTGCAGCATAACATTGGAAGAGAAACTGATCTCCAATTTTAAAAAGTGAGATACATACAACTCAGACTTTCCAAAGTAACCAGTAGTTTGTAAGCCTAAGTAGATAAAAATTTCTCTCTTGCATTTCAAATAAGTTTAATCTAACTCGGTTTTCATATATAGTTGTATTATTTTGTTTTTTGGGAAAAAGTACAGAGAAAAGAGAAAGAAATCTTTTTTTATTGTGGCAAAATATACATAGGATAAAAGTTGCTATTTTAAGTATTTTTAAGCATATAGTTTAGTGATATTAAGCATACTCCCATTGTTGTGCAACCATCACCGCCATCTATCTCAGAAAGAGAAGAGAAATCTCACATTTAGTAAAATCTTACCCTTTATCAAAAGACCTCTTTCCAAGGTGGTAGTTATTGAAGGGAAATAATAGGTTCTGCCCCAAACATTTGAAGGGCAGAGAGGGTGCCCCTCCTACTCTTCTCCAAAGTGACCCTTAGCTCCAGAGACAATAAACCATCCTGATCAGACCTGCCCCATCTTTATGTTGGAAATCACACTGCCTACTTTTTGAAAGCTCCAAATACCTTAAGGGATACATGCATTCTCTCCCTTCCGGTTTCTACCAATACGTGACAGTTAATTACAATTCTATGTTGCCTCTGACAGGCTGCACCGTTGAGCAGGTTTCCACACAAAGTCTTAACAGGAAAAGAAATAGAGCAAAGGCACCAATTACAAGGACAGATGATGCCCTCTTCATGCAGTAGGAATTAACTTCTGAATCCTAAATGGCACTCAGTGCAGAACCATGAGGAATAACAAAGAGATAATTGATCCATCTTTCCTCTGCATTTTAAAACATACATAATTGTTTCTTGGTTGACTGAATTTAGCAATCTCTCCTGTCAAGTAAATGTCCGAGCTATCTTTTAGAAATTAAACCAAAGAAATTAACATTCCTCAAAGCTTTTATTATAATGCACTTCACACTCAATAGCCCACAGATTTAACCTACTTGGGTGATGACAATGTCTTAGCATGCAGTGCTCACTAGAAATAATGAGTTATAATCATTATAATGCCAATATACTAAAAGCTATACTGTATAAACTTGCTTCAGTTTTCCCTAAGATATAATGAGAAAATGGCATGGAAATCTTTATGAAAATATCCTGTTTGCCATCCTGACCTCTAGTCCCTGATAAAACAGAATAACATTCAGAGTCACAGAAATAATTGCAGAGATTAAATAGCTGAGTAAGGCGGGAGAAGGAAGGAGGGAATTTCTTTCTATGCTTTTGTTTTCTGGCTAAAGGTTTGAGTCTTTTTCTTAAGGCAAAATGTTGGCTCCAACTAAAGCAAGTATGTCCCCAAATACTAGTTATCATCAGCATTTTAAAATTCTAGCATCATCCCAATTGTTTTTGTTACTTTCACAAACAGGCAGCTGAAGCTATTACAATGTTGGATTTCAACAAGGTGAACTTGCAGAAACAATAGGAAATAATTTGCATGACTGTGCATGGATTTCCCCAGGAACATAGCACCCTACAGAAGAGAGAGCACTCAGAAAAATGAAACCTTGTTGTTGAAACCTTGGGATTTTTCCTTTTGTCACTACAAAGATGCATTTTTAGGAATACACACCCATCGTAAGTCCCATAGAACTACAGAACACTGGAGTCAGAAGGTTATGCAGGTCAGCCCTAAATCCTTCATTTACTTGTGAGAAAATTGAGACACAGCGGTGAGGAGTGACCTAACTAGGTCACAGTAAGCAATAATCAGGACAGTGGAACTCAAATCCCTGTGTGAGTTCTAACATGCCATTGCTCCATGTCAAAATTTTGATCCCCAAGTTTGCCGTGCTCTTCCTTAAGTCCCGGCATTCAGGTTGGGTCACTGCTAAACAAGCTAGTGCAACTCTCTTGGAGGTGAGTTAAAGCCATCAGCCAGACTTACTCACTGCGACCCATCATTCTGACCCAATTGTGAGCAAGGGTGGGGATAATGGTAAAAGTAAGCCCAAGAAAAGGTTTATGGCAGATATGGAGCCTCAGACCCAGGGCCTTGGGAGTCCCAGCATGGGCTCAAAGGCACATATATACATATGTGTATATACATGTCTATATATGTATAAATATATACAAATATATGTGTATATATGAGGTCTGTCCAGAAAGTATCCAGCCATTGTATCCATATATCCATTGTATCCGTGGATGGATACTCTCCGGACAGCCCTTGTATGTATTTGGCCTAGCATGGTACTGAGCATCTTCATTTTCTGCCCTGGAATTCTCCAGATACCACAGACATCAACAAGAAGCTCTAGAACTACATGGATGTGAAGCTCAGGAGTGAGGGGTATAATCCCTCCAAGGGACAACCTTCCATTTCTGGGAAATGGGAGCCTGGCAGGATGCATGGTCCTCCTCACAGCCTCTGGAAGACACTTCTGGGAGGTATTCTGCAGGCCTACAGGAGTCCTGGTAGAATCAAGCTTTCATTGCCTACAAACTCGGTGACAGCCTTCCATTTTGGTTTTTCCTCTTTCCTTCCCTTGCTCTCCCCCTTCCTCACTCCTGCTCCTAGGGCTTCTTTGTTTCCCAAATAAGCTACCTGCACACAAGTTCTCATCTGAGACTCTGCGTTCAGGGGAACCCCAACTAAGACAACCATTTACTAGCTGTGTGATGCTGAGAAAATTGGTCCCATTCTCTCAAATTCTATTTCCTCATTTCAAAATGATAATCATAGTACATATACAGGTTTATCATAAGGACCAATGAAGGTGATATATATGGAAAGACCTATCCCCTGACCAGCTCTTCCTGTGGTGGCCCATCTTGATTACACCATTACTCCCCTTGCTTAGGACAAACAGCTCAGAGCCATCCTTCAGTCCTGTCCATGTCACACATTGCACATCCAATTCTGCAGCAAATCCTGTTGTCTCGACCTTCAAAATATGTCCAGACACCACCACTTGTCACCATCCCCACCACGGCTACCTCCCTGGTCTAAGATCACATCATCCCTCTGTCTACATTATTGTAATAGCTCCAAACTGGTCTCCTTGGACCTATCCTTGTTTCCCTAAATTTTTCCCCTCAAAACAGCAACATTTTTGAGCTTAAATTAGATCAGTTAACTCCTCTACCCCAAACCCTCCTCTGAGAGCTTTCCATCCCATTCAGAGTATAAGCCACAGTCTTCCCTTGATGGCTTACAAGGCATTACAGGAACTGGGTCCTCACCATCTCTTGAACATTGCCCTCTGCCTACCTCCTTCACTGTGTCCTCCCACGTGGCTTCATCGCTGTACTTCATTTACACCCCTGCCTCAGCCCATACAGCTCTTCCCTCCGTATGAAATGTTCCTCCACTACAGATCTACAAGCTCACTCCTCACATTATTTCATTTTCTGCTCAAATATGATACATATCAAAAGCTTTTATCCTGACATTTTATAAAACAACACACACCCCTGATCTACCAAACTCTCTTCCTCCTTACCTTCTATTTGTTAGGGAAAAATCGCACTAGACAAGATGAGCAAACAGAAGCTTATTTTATTCCAGTGTTATAGCCAGCTATAGCGGCGACAGCACAGACCAGGTCTGGATACTCATCTCTGCTGAAACGAAGGGTGGGAAAATTGTTAAGAGCTGGGATGGGGGATCTTAGGCCATCTGTGTTTACTAATTGGCTTCACCCAAAGGAAAAGTAAACTTCTGCATATCCTTGTGGCAGGAAGTAGTTTTACAACTAGCAGCAAGGCTCCCCTCTCGAGGTTAGACTCCTACCTTCTCACAGAGACTGGTAGAGAGGGAAGCTCTCTTCCGTGATGACTTCATTTTAAAGAGATGGCTCTCGGGACCTTGAGTGAGACATTCCTGGGTTGCAAAACTGGCAAGAGACACTTACAAAGATTTATATCTCAAAGAGACAGATAAAGAATTTACAGATTAAATAAGTTTTCAAAAGTAAATACTCTAAGAAAAGGAAGGTCAGAGCCTGGAGTCAGGAAGAAGTCTGTTTAAAGTTGAATCAAGCTGAGGGCAACATTAAGACTGTCTTGGGCACATTATGCCCACCTTATATATTTTATATTTGCCTGTCAATGTCCTCTCTCTTCTCACTAAAACACAAGCTTCAGGAGAGCGGGGATTTGTTCTGCTGTGTTACTGCTCCATCACACCACCTAGAAGACTGCTTAGCATATAGTATTTGCTCAATTGATAGTAAGTGCACAAAGCATTCCAGAATGTTTCAAACTTTACTTTTAGAATTAAGTCATTTTGCTTTGAATTGTTTTCAGTGGCCTTATTGATGGTACCACACATTTTCTTCAGCTTTTTTGCTACACAATTATTTTGAGATGATATTTTCTGGGAACAATTTAAAATTTCTTTCCTAGGTCATGATTCAGAGCCCTTTAGTGTGTGTGTATGTAACATATATGTGTAAATGTACTGTGTATATATATATATGTGCAAGTATATATATACACCTACAATAATTCAATATGTATACTACATACACAAAATATATTGGGTCTATATTTGGATATATACTACCAGATATATATACTCACTTATATATTGGATTATTTTCATCCCTAAGCACATTCAACAGGCCTCAGTAAAATTTATATACCAATTTTTATACTTACTCATATACATTTACTACCTTTTTTCATCCTCTATCCTTCCCAGGTTGGCTTTTCATTATCCAGAAAACACTAATGAAAATTTTCAAAATGTTTAAAAACACTGGGTTAGAGCCAAGAAAGTCCTCCTCTAAAGCCCAAAGCAGATCAGGGTGGTGGGATTCTGGTGGGCTCTGGGGCAGGATTTGGCCGATAGGGCAGTGCCAGCCACCACGGCACACAGCCACTACCCACAGAGAAGAACCCACTGAGCCAGAAGGTGGTGCCACAGGTGGTGCCTGGAGGGTCATCTTCAGCATCGAGCAAAAAACTAACAAGAAGTGGCAGCTGATTAAGGACTATGGGGAGAAAATGCAGTCTAAACTGAGATCCATCTGCAAGGTATTTAATAGCCAATACAACGGATCCAGAAAGTAAGATCTTCAATCTGAAAGTAAAGGGAGATTACCTCCATTACCTTGCTCAAGCTGCATGTGGTGATGATAGAAAACACATCATAGATAATCCCTCAGAAGCATGCTTACCAAGAGGCATTTGGTATAAGCAAGAAAGAGATGCAACCCACACAAACAAGTTGCCTGGGGCTGGCTCTTAACTTTCCTGAATTTTACTATGCATTCCTTAATAACCCAGAGCTTGCCTACGCACTAACTAAAATGGCTTTTGATGAGGCCATCATAGAACTTGATAAGCTGAATAAAGACATACAAAGACAACAAGCTCAGCGTGCAGGGCTTAGAGACACCCAACTTTATGGAAGTCAGACCATGCAGAAGAAGATGATATCGCAGAGGGACAGAAAACTAAATGCATGCAGGGGGCATCCTTCTTCCCCTCAAAGAACCCTTTTATACATCTCTATCTTTATTCCATTTGGACTTCCTACAGCAAAGAAATCCATTCATGTGTATGGAATCAACAGTTTATAGTCTTTTCGCACCGCAGCTTGGGAAACTCTGTTTCTGGATTTGTGCTTGTCTTAGGCTTTCTGGTTTGCAGTCACTGCTGCAGAAAGGTATTAATGGCTTCATTTTATATAAACATAAGTAACTTCCAAACATTTACATAGAAGACTAAAAATGTATATGGCATGTAAGTAATCTGAACCAGTTCTGCAAGTGACTGTGTTTTGTATTACTTTGAAGATATGGAAATACAGTTAGTTACAATTAAAGAGTATTTTACATAACTTCTGAAGTTCCCTCCCTTACCCTTTTTCGGAGGTTTCCTTTCAGTAAGCAACTCTTCCGTGATCTTAATGTATTCCTTTGTCATAGGAAACCAGAAGTATTAGAGCGAATGGGAAAGCCTTTGACATTTCTAGGTTAGGGATCACAAATTGAAATGCCTCCTATATGATATATGTTATGGAGGTCACGGGTATCTGTGACAACAACAGAGCTTTCTAATTCACTCTTTATTTGCTACTGTTTAAGTTAACAGCTTCCCTTCTGCCTTTGTAGTTCTGGTATCCACTTTACTATGTAATAGCAATAATGTGTTGCTGCCAGAAATACAAGCACTGCTTTTGGCAGACTAAAGTGCATATCATTTCCTAATATACTAGAAATGGAAAAAGAATTAAAATACACAAGTCCAAGTCTAAAACTCGAGTAATTTTCTGTGTAGATTTGTGCACAGATGAGACAGTATCCAATCTGTCTAGTGATGGCTGTTGAGAAAGGTGGACCACCACGGTGTGTTGCTAATCATTGACTGGAGTCCAAACAAAGCCTTGAGAAAATGTTATGCCCTATGTAACAGTAGAATAACATGAAATAAAATTACATATTAGAAGCCATTTACTATGTCTTTATAATAATAATGTGCCCATATTTTTTTTCTTTGTCATTGTTGTCTCAGTAATGAATTTTTGAGTTAAATCACTTAGATTCAGTTCCAACAAGAATACATCATTGACATTCATGCCTATATTTTAAGGGAAAGGTGAATTTACTTCTGAACTTTATTGATAGTTTTCTTTATTTTATGTAAAATGCAGTGGTGACACCAATATTTCTGCATGGTGATACACTTGTCTAAGTATAAAATGTATAAAATCAGACTATGTTTCTTATAGTAAATGTTTTAGCATGGATCAGTTTCATGGGCCATCTCTTCCTCAGATGTAAATGACATCTGGTTAAATGTTTTATGGAATAAACTGAACATTTTAAAACTTAAAAAAAAAAAAACACTGGGTTAGACAAAATTACTGCACACCTCATAACCTTTTATACATTACTATCTAATAATGTGCATTGTAAATTTCCAAAAGTGGAATATAGTGCCTACCTTTTCCCTACACACCCTATTTTTTAAAAATGGATTCTCCCAGAGCACACTCTGTGATTGCATTTGGAAAACATTGCTATCGTGTCATATTTATGCATAACTTACTACTTACTATTTATAAAAATGAGAAGTGGCTTGTTTTCGCACTCATTCCTAAGAAAACCAACGCTTCTATTTCTTTGTCTAGAAAAAGTTGCTCATTGATGAAGCCTTGGTTTCATGTTTCTAAGCTCTTGCATTCTATATGAAAAAGAGAGTATGTTACATCTTACCTTGAGTGTGAGAACTTTTCAAAAAAATGTTAATGTCTATATTAATTTAACATATTAAGTATTTCTGATATTCCTCTTAAAAAAATCAATGATTTTTGTTAATATACTTGGTTATGTTAACTTTTTATCATACATTTTGCCAGTTTTTCCTATGTGGGAGAGAAATTCGCTGGCTTACAACTTTATGGAGTTTCTCATCATTTCCTTTCTTTAGAGGCCAATAGTGGCTTCTGATTTGCTTCTGGCACCAAGTCTGATTTCCGCTGCTTCCTTCAGGGTTCTCCCTAACTCAGCCCCCCTCTCTGGTGGATGGAAACACATTTCTGACCACTTCCCAACACACTGCCTGTTCTCCCGTCCAGCTCACCCCTGCCTGTCCTAAAAGTAGCCGTGCTTCCTCCCAGCCCACCTCTTTCACTCATGCTTCAGTCCAGGAATCAGAGCTTCTGTGCCCGTTTTGGGAATAAGATTTGTTATAGAAATTAGAGATTACACAAAGGTGGAAGGAGCTGGAGAAGTTGATGCCTAGAGGGGAGAGGCAGGAAGTTAGAGTAATTCTCACTAATCAGTCCATCAGAAGTACTGGCCTTACATGACAATCCAGCTTTCAGGGGATTCCAAGAGTGTTATGGACTGATGAATGTGTCCCCGCCCCCCACCAAATTCTTATGTTAATACTCGAACCTCCAATGTGATGGTATTTGGAGGTGGGGTCTTTGGGAGGTAATTAGGTCATGAGGTAGGAGCCTTCATGATGGGATTAGTATCCTTATAAGAAAATAAAGAAAGAAGAGGGCTAGTTCCTTTTTTTTCTTTCTACCATGTAAGCATTCTGCAAGAAAACAACCAATTGCAAGCCAGGAAGCAGGCCCTTGCCAGGAATCAAATCAGCTGGCACCTTGATCTTGGATTTCCCTGCCTCCAGGACTGTGAGAAAAAAATGTCTGTTGTTCAAGCCACCCAGCCTATGGTATTTTCTTGTAGCAGCCTGAGCATGCTAAGATGCCAAGCCCGTTTGACTACCCAGGGAGGGCAGGAAAGGAAAGCTTGTTGAGAGTTCTAGGAGAAGCTGCCACCTCTGTGTGGACACTGTCTTTGGGGTCTACTGGCATGTGTCTTGTGGTGGGCCCAGGGGTTGCTGTTGGTCAGTAGGGCCACAATCGGGAAGCCAGTTGGGCATGGAGTAAGGTGTTGGAATACACCAGTCCTGTTGAATCTCTCAGCGTCTCTGCCTATGTTCACCTTCTGAGAGGAGCAGGTGCTTCTTCCCTTCCTTTCTGCCTCTCTAATCCAGAAATCTACAGTGAAGGGAATTCTATGAAAAGTAGTTCCCAGCTTTAGCCAAGGTGACCCAGCACAATCCTGCACAGCCTGCTCCCCATCAACATGACATCCATAAACACCTCCTTTTAACCATGTTTATCTTCCAAATAAAGACACTAGCAAAATCATTCTTCCACCAAACATGATGCAACCACCCTTCATATAACCAAACAAATGCTAATTCCCCCCCAAAAGAGGATACCCAAACATGCACTTTATCCATCTCTGGTTAATGTCTACTGCTCTTATCACTCTGTCTTTGCTATCCTGTCTCTTAAGTACTCAGAAACAAGGTTATCCACTATGAACACATCTTGTGTTAGATAAAAAAGAATTGGTTAATATAAACGTAAAAACATTCATTTTAAAGGAAGGAAAAACTACTCTTAACTACTCTACACCTTGTTTTTAAAACTGGACATGTTGTGAAATTGGATCAGAGTATTTATGGAGTTGCTACATTTTATTTTACCCATTCCTTGTTTGTTTGTTTTTTATTCTCAGCAGGAACTTCAGCTAGCTGTGGTTCCTTGCCTGATGGGGTGACCCAAACTTCCACTCCTGAGGGCCTATACCCTTTGTTAGCATAGTGACCGTGGGATAGAAGGATCCTCTGCGGCACCCTGATCATCCCCACCACTTGAGAGGTTCTTGCCTGCCCACAATGTGCCCCAATTCCCCAGTTGCCCGTTGGCAGTGAGGCTCCATCATCTCAGCCAGTTTGATCACCCCCTTTGTATCTGTAAATTTAGCAGAAAGACCAACCCTGTCCCACATCTAGAGGTATCTGGGAGTCACTGATTGAATAGATAATAATATCTATTCTGTTGATAACCTGACTTGGTTCTGTTTTTTGAAACTATATGTCTTTGATAAAGTTAATGTTTTCAATATAGAACTGTGATATCAATTATTACACACTGTTTTCTAACTGTATCCCAGGTTTGCTAGGTTACAGGAATTTTTCTTTTACTGGATTATAAGTTCCTTAAGGTCCATCTGCCTCTTTAGCTCCTCGAGAGGTACTTTCCTTAACAAATCCTCTTCGGAAGTCTTTAAAAAGTCACTGGAATTCTCTGTGCTTATGGAATGCAGCACATTCAAAGTACAAAATTTTAGGAAGAAACCCTGATACAAATATTTCAGCCTTGATGACCTCTGAATTGTTCATCCCTGATACATATTTTGCTCCCTGCAAGATTTTGCCTGTGTCTTAGCAACCTAAGCTGACGAGGACTTACTGAACGAAAAGTAATTTGACAGCACATCATGGCTGGCAAAACAAAGATAAATAAAAGCTGGATTATCTCCTCTAGATAATATAAACATAAATTTTTTATTATCTTCTCCACTGATTCCAGGGTTTAAAAGATGACTGAAAAACCTACTCATGAATTAATCTATATTCCAGAGATTTACTGACTGTCTCAACTTTCTTATGACTACGAGCGGGCATATCAAAGACATATCTACCTAGAAAAAGGAAAATTTGTGGTCAAATAATTGTCTAGAAATTTCACTCATCCTAAGATTCTCTAGGCTATGTCCTACCAGTCTCTCTAATTCCATTGTTCGGTAGGGTATCTCACACAAAGCCCACACTCTGTTACTGCCAGTGTCATTGTTATGATTGTGATCATTATTGTTTTACGGAACTGAAGTCAGTGTAGCAGTGTTGGTGACAAGGCATCAGGTCATCTCAAATATTTCTTTTTCTTCATTGGGAAATTTTCTTATTATTGTTTTAGCTTCAGTTCCCCCAAGGGAAACAGAATCCATAGAGAGTACTGCGTAGGAGCTTTAATGGGGCAGGCTCTTAGGATCAAGCTGCGAGAGAGTGACTGGCAGGAGGAAGTTGACCTAGGATATAGGGCTTCAGAAAGGCTTCACAAAAGCCTCAGTGGATCAGCTGGAAAGGCCCGTCGGAGTGGGTCTTCCCTGAGACGTGGGGACGTGGACCTCACAGAACCAGGCTTTTGGATGCTGGCTGCTCCAGGTTGGGGGCCTCCCTTCAGCAGAGGCAATGCCCAGGGCAGGACTCAGCAGCAGCACTGCCAGCCGGCCAAACTGCAGGGGAACAAGCACCTTCATCCCAAAGGGAGAAAAGGACAAACCCTGCACCCTTCAATATATTTTCTACCCAAAGTTTCCAAATAATTTCCTCAACTGTATTTTATTGTGTGTGGTCAGAGCTGGCAAGGATACAGTTTTGTGTTTTAAATTTTTCTAAATAAGCCAAGGTTTGTTTTTCGGTTACTTGAATTCTGAGCTGTGCATGGGCATGTTCTCTCACAGGGCAAACATGCTCTTTAAGCATTATAAATGACAAATGTTAAACAGTTTTTCAGCAAACTGGAAAATGTGGCAGCACATGTAGAACATTATCAGCAAATGACAACACCTGCTTCTCCTAGAGAAACGGTTCAAACTTAGACTCACATATCTCTTTTGTATGCCTCCCTTTCGCTGTCAGTGATGATTGAAACAGGATTGTTTATAGTTTATTTTACGGGAAGGAGGACAGGCAGGCAAGAGTGATGGAGCAAGACAGTGAGTATCTATGACCTTCTTATTAACTGTCCAGTAAACTGTAAATTTCCATGGGGCAAGATCAGCATCTTTCCCTTCCTCTTGTGCTGTCGTCAACGAATTCATTAATGTATTATTACAAAACTTACTTTCTTTCTTTCTTCCTTTTTCTTCCTGTCTTCCCTCCTTTCTTCTCTCTTTCTTTCTCCTTTCTGTTCTTTCTTTTGACCTCAGTTACAAAAGTTGGAACAAATTGCATTCCTCAGTTCATTGCAGACAATCATCATTTTTCTTGCCAGATGTACTTCTTGCCTTAGAAGTATTTTTTTACTTGCTCATTTATTTCTAACTCATTCATATCCCCTAGCCCTCCCAGGCAGAGGTAAATGCCTAATATATTCAATATGTACAATTGAGTTTATAAAATATATAGTGTGAATTTTTGATTTATGCATATTTTGCCATAGTTCTTGCTATGGTTTGAATGTGTCCCCTAAAGTTCATGTGTTGGAAACTCAAACCCCAATGCAACATTGTTGGAAGGTGAGGCCAAATAAGAGGTGATTAGGTCATGAGGACTCTGCCCTCGTCTGTAGACTAAAGTCATCACAGGAGTGGGTTAGTTATCGCAAGAGCGGGTTGTTATAAACGTGAGCTCGGCTCCCTCTTGCTCTCTTGCTGTCACACCTCTTGCCTTTCCACTTTCTACCGTGGGGTGACAGAGCATGAAGGACCTCCCAGGATGCTGGTGCTATGCTCTTAGACTTCCCAGGCTTCAAAACCATGAGCCGAATCAATTTCTATTGTTTGTAAATTATCCAGTCACGGTATTCTGTTATAGCAATACAAAATGGACTAAGACAAAGCTCATTCTGTTTCTCTTATTTATTTCTGACTCAGCACCATTTTCTGAGATCCGGCCTTCCTCATTTGCTACCACATACAATTCTGTGACTTGTACATGTTTCTTTATTGATGCGTGTCAGCAGTTCCTTGTGGATATATACCTAGAAGTGGGATTGATATATTGCAGCATATTCTCTCCCAGCCAAACCATTCTATGCCACTTCCAGTGCATAATACATTCTTCATTTATCAGAAGAGTCATGGCTTATAATTTCCTCCAAGACTTTAATACCCGGAATACACACACACACACACACACACACACACACCCCAGGCAAGAAATACCTCCAAAAAATGGTGATCTCATTGTACACAAGCCTGATGTTTTGAGAGAAAAATAGATTTAGCATTTTAAAAAGATAACTCTTTTACTTTGGTTAAAAGTGGGGGATTTTACCCTCAAACGTGAATTTAATTTTCCAAACCCATTTGCCTTTTGCTACAGTCTGAATAAGTCACCCAAAATTCATGTGTTGGAAACTTAATCACCAATGCAACAATGTTGGGAGGTGAGCCTTTTGGGAGGTGTTTAGGTCATGAAGGCGCTGCCTCATGAGTGGATTAATGCCATTATAAAAGGTGCTTGCAGAGGTAGAGTCTCCCTACTGTGCTTTTGTGCCATGTGAGAACATAGCATTCCTCCCCTGTGGGCACACAGTAACAAGGTGCCATCCTGGAACCAGAGACCAAATCTGCCAGTGCCTTGATCTTTGACTTCCCAACTTTCAAAACTGTAAGAAATGAATTTCTATTCTTTGTAAATGACTAAGCCTCAGGTATTCTGTTACATCAGCACAAAACCAACTAAGATGCATTTGTTTCTTTCACATGGTTGGTTGAAACCCCCTTCATTAGAAGCAGAAACTTCTTTTCATCTCCCCCTGATCCTCAGCAAAAAGGCTTCTCTGTTCTTTCACTGAAGACATCATCTTGTTCTCTCTGCTCTGCTGTCACTATAGCTTTTGCTGTATTTTTCTTTTGGTTCTTGCTGTGATCTGAATATTTGTTTCCCCCAAAATTCACATGTTAAGACCTAATCACTAGTGTGATGCTGTTAAGAGGTGGGGCCTTTGGGGGGTTATTAGGTCCCTAAAAAAATGGGTTTTGTCATTTTCTGATATTCTAATGTTCTACATATATTTCCTTTTTTTTTCCTGTGATGATAAACTATATCATATTTACTATGTATTTGAAAAAGCTTTAAGAACCAGGTGCCATATCATATTGAAGAATGGTCACACATCCTAGATCAGGCAGTGGTCAAAGGCAGCAATTGAGACTTTAACAGCAAGTGGGATACTGTCAGCTTCTGAAGTCTGGAGGCTAAGTCCAGATGGCCTTTAATGGACAACTCCTTACCTTTAGAGGGACCATATGGTTCAAAGCCAACACTACTCGAGTTTGAACAACTAGTAGGAATAATCATGATTTATTAGGTCAAGGCACCCATATATTCTTAGTCTTGCATGTACACTGCTCTGAAAGAGCAAAAAATACGTAAGAGGGAACTTCCTATTTATGATCCCACAGGACGTGCCTTACAACTAATGCCTTTGATTCAAATCTAAAAATACTTGCAATTATTAATAAAATACATCTAAAATCTAGTGATGCTCATTTACAGCTCAATATACACCCTAAATTGAGATGGTCCAGGTGGCATTAGTGCAGTTAAAAGAGGCTCCAGAGAACTCCTTTGTCCCTTCCACAATGGGAGGACACAGCAAGAAGCTGCCATCTATGAACAAGGAATCAGGCTCACTAGACACCTAGTCAGCAAGTACCTAGATCTTGGACTTCCCAGCCTCCAAAACTGTGAAAATAAATTTCATTTGTTTATGACTTGCCCAGTTGATGGTATTTCATTATAGCAGACCAAATGGACAAAGATAGTTCTAAATCATTGCTTTGGCATCTCCACACCACGTTCACTCCTGGAAGCACCAGACACCTGGTTCTAGGTAGGCACTTTACATATATCTCCCTTAAAACTCTTCCTCCTCCCACAGAAAGCCAATGAAGCATCTATTCCTTCAGCATAAGCTGGTGCTTTGTCTTGTGTTCCTGCTATGCCTGTCATCATTGATTGCACTGGGTTGAATGCATGAGCAGAGTATTTTGAGCTCAACAATATGTTTCCCATCTGCTGAAATGATAAGCTTAGACTAGAAGAATGCCAAGGGATAGCCTAATTCAAAATTCTGTAATTTTATACATTTTTAAATAATTAATGCCTCTCTCTATTAATGCATTAGTTCTGTTGCAATAGTGCAATATTGTTTAACTATATCCAGTAATGCCACTTACTCTCTTCTATCTAGGAGAAGCTTAATAAGTGCTTAAAATTTTTACAGGTTTTCCTTGTGGTATGAACCCCATAGTTCTCATATTTGGAATCTATTTGAGCTGGATGCTTTTTAGAGGTATAAATAACATTTCTTATGAAAGACATATATAAGCATATACTGAGCATTGGTTTCTGTTATAGCAAAAAATAAATCGATGCATATAAGGACTGGTGCACTTTTCCTTACTGTTATAACCAAAATTCCACTATGAACTAGAGAAAAATCTCTATTATAGTTAATGCATTCTGACATATTAAAGTCTCTATTTTTTATTAAATGATTTATTATCACTTATAAAGACAGAACGAGTCTTCCAGGTTGAGGTAATGTAATGAAACATCCCATGGACCTTGGGGTAGATGAATAAATTTCTCATTGCACACAGAGGTAAGTCTGGAAGAAAACATCTCCTGAAATTATTTTTATTCATGATAAGGAGCACAAATGAAAATATTTAAAGCCATTAAGTTGTGATGAAATAATGGAAGATGGGTTGGCTAAAGAGCAAACTCCAGGGTGACTATTAATAATTGGGTATTTTCTCCCTGTGTACTGTTGGTAAGACTAAAGTGTTCATTGTGATTTTAATAACAGAGACATATTTCAGTTTACACTGCCAATATCACAACCAAGAAAATAGGATGGAGATAAGCCTGTTTCCATAGTACCTAGAACCCCGCAGAGTTGTGATGCAATTCAAAAAAACATTTATTTAAAGCCTATTAATTGGAAAGCATATCATTCATTCAGCAAAGATATTAGGAGACTGCTGCATAGAACACTTTGTGATAAATGCTCTGGAGAAATGAAGAACACAGCACTTTTTGTTTACTCAGAATATTTTCAATCACTTTGTCGGAGGAAATAAGTAGAAAAAAATTTGGTGACAAAATAAACTTAAACATTTTAAGAAGAAAGCATATGTGCTATTATAAGCCAATTTAGATCTACAGATGACCCTTGAATGATGCTGGGGTTAGGGGTGCTGACCCTTGCGTAATTGAAAATCTGCATATAAATTTTGACTGTACAAAAACTTAACTACTAATAGCCTACTGTTGACCTGAAACTTCACCAATAACATGAACATCATTACACATATGTCTTATAGTATCATAGCGTGTATCACAATAAAGTAACAGACATGAACTTAATGTTATTTTCAACATAAACACAATATATGCCTGGTTCTCAAATCTGTTAACAAGAAATTAACTGGTAAATTTTTCAATGAAGGTATAAATGCGGGACATTTTAGTAGCAGGATTATACACTAGTATTGAATAATCCTCCTCCTTGTCTGACCAATTTTCCCGTTTATATCTTCCATAGTATTTATTTTCTTTCTTTTTTTTTCCTGACCAAGTTTTCCTTCCTGCTCAAATGATCTTTCCCTTCTTTTTTTTTTCCCCAGTAGAAGGGTCTACGTGGGCTCCATGCCCAGCCGTTTCCATTGTGTGACTCGTTTGCTCCTATCTACTTGGTTTTGAGGATTGAGAATTATGCTCAATGATGGTTGAGGAAAAATAATGTTCATGAGATGGTACAGGAAAAAGTGAAGCCTGTGAACAGGCAGCCGTAACCAACCAAGCCGACCCAGGGGAGAGTAGACCACAGCACATCTCCAGAAGAAAGACTCAGATGACTTTGTGCACAGAACACAGACCAGAGCCATTTTATAAGACCTCTTGAAATTAGCTTATTGTACTGGCCTCTTTATATTGAGTTTCTATTATATAGCTTCTAATGAAGTAATAGGATTCAACTACTTCCTAATTAAAATAAATTAAAAAACACTAGTTTTATTACATTATTTCTTTATTTATTCCAACATTACGTTCTCTAGTACTAAAATTAGACCCTACTTTATAAATTACAGGAAATAATCATAGGGCTTCACAGAAATGAATAAATAGTACATAAAAGTGACTTTAGAAAAAATTTTTTTTTGTAGAGACAGGGATCTTGCTATGTTGTTCAAGCTGATCTCGAACTCCTGGCCTCAAGCAATCCTCCTGCTTCGGCCTCCCAAAGTCCTAGAATTACAGGCGTAAGCCACCGTGCCTGGCCAAAAGCGAATGTTGTTCTCTGTATGGAAGATTCTATTGGATAAAAAAAATAATAACTTAAGGGTTAAATGCATTTCACTAATAATCTACTGTTTCTCAATGATAAAGCCATTGAATTTTGTACTATCAAAATAATATCATTATCAGAAAGGTCATATTGTTGAAAAGAATTTCCCAGGAAATACCAACTCATGAATGATTCCTTCTTAATACAAAACAATATTCAGTAGTTACTAAATGATATTATGAGATTTCTCCATTTTACAAAAATGTTGGTCAAAATCATACACATTGTGATTAGGTTTTAGGAAGGGGACATAGGTAATTCAATAAGCAATCTTAAGCTTTTAAATTTCCAAATAAAAGTATATTATTTCTTAAAGTGTATAGGAATCCACTGTTTTCTTCTCTCAGAAGATAGACTAATGGCCAAGAAGCATATGAAAAATTGCTCAACATCTCTAATCATCAGGGAAATGCAAATCAAAACCACAATGAGATATCACTTAACTCCAGTGAGAATGGCTTTTATCAAAAAGTCCCCAAACAACAAATGTTGGCATGGATGCAGGGAGATAGGAACATTCATACACTGCTGGTGGGACTGCAAACTAGTACAACCTTTATGCAAAGTAGCATGAAGATACCTCAAAGAACTAAAAGTAGAACTACCATTTGATCCACAATCCCACTACTGGGCATCTACCAAAAGGAAAAAAAGATGTTCTATAATAAAGACGTCTGCACCCAAATGTTTATAGCAGCACAATTCACAACTGCAAAGATGTGGAAACAACCCAAGTACCCATCAATACATGAGTGGATTAATAAAATGTGGTATATGTATACCATGGAGTACTACTCAGCCACAAAAAACAATGGTGAACTAACACCTCTTGTATTATCCTGGGTGGTGCTGGAGCCCATCCTCCTAAGTGAAGTATCACAAGAATGGAAAAACAAGCACCACATATACTCACCATCAAATTGGTACTAATTGATCAACACTTGTGTGCACATATGGAAGTAACATTCATCAAGTGTCGGGCAGGTGGGAGAGAGGAGGAGGGGATGAGTAAATTCACACTTAACAGGTGTGGTGTGCACTATCTGGGGGAGGGGCACACTTGTAGCTCTGACTCAGGTGGTGCAAAGGCAATGTATGTGACCTAAACATTTGTACCCCCGTAATATTCTGAAATTTTTTAAAAAGGCAGTAAAAGAAACAGTTGTTTAGAAAATATTATGGTTTTGGTTGATCATTATCCTTTCCATTTGAATAGGGATTTATCTTTCCAATTTTTTTCACAACAAGCTTCCTAAGCAAAGGGCTCATGTGTGTCTTGCTCACTACTGTGAAACTCGTGAACAGTGACTCTCATGAGGACATTACAGGGTATTAAAAAGTGCTGTTTTTATCTTTGTTTTTATTGTCAACTGTTTATTTACTTAGTATATGAAGAGGTTACCACCTCTGTTTTTATAATATTGGTTCTATAATTTTCCACACACAGAATCCTGTACGCCCATGAACAAGAAAGTAGATATATCCCAGATGAGCCTTACTTGGGCCTCATGTGCCCTTAAAGGAGTGACATGTTGTATGAGATCATAGACGAAGAGACCTGCATTTGTCTGGGGGGAAGGGATGTGATGCTCTCCTCCAATGCTGATCTACTCCTATCTCAGTCTTACAACTTCCAATGTCTATTCAGTCTATCCTATCACCTACATCTAAATAGCTCTTGGAACACATTGACAAAGAAAAAGCAAAATACATCATCACAGAAATTGGCTAAGTACTCATTGTATTAGTTTCCCCGGGCTCTGTAAAAAAATTACCACAAACTAGGTGGCTTACAACAATAGAAATGTATTGACTAACTGTTCTGGAAGCTAAAAATCCAAAACCCAAAGTGTAACCAGGGCCACACTCCCTCTAAAAACCTGCAGAAGGGAATCCTTCCTTGTCTCTTCTAGCTTCTGGTGTTTGCTGGCAATCTTGACAGATCCTTGTAGACGCATCACACCGATCTCTGACTGTCATCACAGGCCTGTGTGACTCTCCTCTTCTTGTAAGGACGTCAGTCATATTGGATTAAGAATTCATCCTACTCCAGTATGACCTCACCATAACTATTAATAATTACATATGCCATAATCTATATCCAAATAAGATCACATTCAAAGGCACTAGGGATTAGAATTTCCATATACTGTATCTTTTGGAGTGACCCAATTCAACCCATAGCACTCACCAAACTCATTTCCTCTTCTTCCTTGTATGGCTGTATGAGATCTTCCAGCCTCCTTTGCAGACAGGGGCAGCCACACAAGGTGTTCTGGTTGATGGGATGAGGGCAGAAATTATTTATGACACTTCTAGCCTAGACATAAAACCTCTTGTGCAATCCTCTAAGCTCTTTCCTTTATACATCACCTGCATCCGGAAGTATGGGTTTTGTTTTTGCTATCATAACATACAATCCAGTGGTAGTAAGTCCAGGGCTCTTAGGGCAGCCCTTCTGTCTTTATGCTTCATTACTGTCAGCATGCACCTTCTATCTTCCAGAGCACCTCATGGTAACAAGACGTCTTCTGAAACTCTAGCCACCCCACCTGCATTCCACATAGGACAAAGGAGGATGGGGAGAGAGACAAAACATCACCTGAAGGTGGCTGTTTCCTTTGAAGACCTGCCTGGCAGCCCAAATCAATAATTTCTGCTTATATCTCATTGGCTACCCATATCAGCAAGGATCTGGGAATGACCTCTCACACTAGAGTTCTGGCTTCTGAGTAAGAAGGTGAGAATGTCTATTAGACGAACAACTACAAGTCTCTGCCGCGGAGAAAAACATGGCCAGGCCTCAAGGGCCTCTTGACTTAGCTCCACGGTATTAACACATAGAGCAAAAGATAAACACACACAGAAGCACACGCTCCTTTAATTCAGTGATTCTCCACCAGGAGTGATTTTGTCTCCTAGAGTATATGTGGCAATGTCTTGAGGCATATTTTATTGTCCTGACTGGGGCAGGGGTACTACTGCTATCTAGTGAGTATAGTCCAGGAGTGCTGCGAAACATCCTAGAAATCTCAAGAAAGCTCCCACAACAAAGAATTTTTTCATCCAAAATGTCAATGTGCTAAGATGGATCCACCCTCTGTAAACATGGCTCAGCATCTGACTAATCATATTACCAAATCCTCTTCTGTTGGAAGGAAGGGGTGGAGCAAGAAGAGCAGTAGGCAGAGGTATAGGTACATGTGCCTCTCCTACAATCAGATCCATATCATGATATGCACAAGCGCCGAGCCTGTGGCCAACTGTGGGAATGGCTGCCCCTCAAGGGAGGAGCTGTAGAGTCCTGCCGGACCTCTGGGTGGTTGCCTTCTCAGTGCTGCAGTTCCATATATGCATTCTCCTGGCACTAGTGAGATGGGAGTTCAATATAGGTCTGCAAAAGTTTCTTAAGTAGGTTAGGAAAGGATAATAATTAATTTAGTTTGAGGACCACACTATCAACTAAGCAGAAAATTCAATCCATAATCTATTCCTGTCTTAAAGTATACCTTGTTCTGTTATCCCACATAGTTAACTAAAAATGACTGTGAACACAAGACAATCTAAACACTACTTGTTTGCCTAAAATTAGAAAAATATCAACCCCTGACATTAAGTCACTACACCTAAAATAAAAATTCTAAAAATGGAAGTCCTATTTTCTTTTTACAAAAGTGAGGGGGGAAAATCCCGAGGTAAAATATTTCATCCACTTAAGACATTACATTCTCAAAGAAATTGAAGTTCCAAAATCTTCTCTGACCAATTTCCTTGTACTTCTTCATTTGACCCAAAACATCCTACTTGGATGCCTGGGTGATTTGCTTTCTTTCTTTATCACCTTCAGCAGCCCACACCATCTTCTGCTAGAACTGATGTAGCTCTTTCAGAATCCAATTCCAAATTTTTGTCCTAACTGCTCAAAATTTCAGCATCCAAAGGACATAGAGAGCTATCAAGTGCAAATTCCACTTTTACAGCCCTTATAAAACACCAGCAATTCCATTGGTAGCCTCCCCAACAGCTATAAACTCTTTTCCTTCCTCTGATTTTGTTCTAATATCCAAACTTCTCTATGAAACCAAGTGCTTTAGGGGAGGTGAACCTCAACCCCTGTCCTACTTCTCCCCTGCTTCTTCTCGTGTCTGTATGTGCTGCCTGACTCTGACGCAGCTGACTTGGAACTATGAGGAAGCTAAGCATCACATTGGTGATGGTTGTGTCAATGAAGGTTCATTTGGAGAAGTAAACATGTATGAATGATATAGAGTAGGGAATGTATTATAGGGATTATATCTCCCACAATTCTAGGAGAAGCTGGGAAAATAAACATCCAAAAGGGGAATGTTAGGGGGCCATAGAGAAGTAATCAACCAGAGATCATGAAAAGGAGCTGGTGAAGAGACCCACAGAAGGCTGTTTCCTCTGCATCTAGTGGCAGGTATGAAGTCCTTGCAGGTAGGCAGGGTAGGCTGTTAAGAAGAAAATCTGCATGTGAAGTGAGAAAAAGCAAGGACAAAACTGGAATCCATAAAAACAAACTGAAACCTGCATCTGTCTCTCACAGCATCCGACCTTGATGTTGTGCTTGACCTAGAGAAGGTGGTGCTTTTCATCAAAGAGATGCACACACACCCCTGTCCCAGGACTCAGCAAAGCTGAAGGAGGAGAGATCATGAGTGCTGGAGAAGCCATCTGCTGCTCCACTCCAATGACGTGAGCCATCAGATCAGAGACAATGTGCACGAACAACAGTAGCAACTTCCAAGCGTAGTGGCTGCTGCTTCACCTCTCGCTTCCAAACCTCATGCAAATTTGTCTTGATGTCAACCCTAATCTAGGACTGTAGAGGAAAGGGAACTCTCAGAAACAGACTTCCTGTTTCCCTAAGTTATCACAGTACAAATCCACCACAGTAGTACTAGAATGGAAAGACGGAAAGATTGTGCTCTTGGTTACATCATTGAGCTGCTGAATAAACTAACACTGAGGCGTATCCTACCTCCAGATTTCTTTTTTTTTAATTTTAGCTTTATTTTAATTATCCCATTTTTCAGGGTATATATGATAATTTAATACATGCATATAGTTTGTAAAAATCAATCAGTGTAATTCACATATCCATCATCCTAGATATTTGTCTTTTCTTTATGCTGGAATCATTCACATTATTTCTTCCCACCAATAGTGTATGAGGGGTCCTCTTTCTCCACATACCCATCAGCTGTTCTCTGTGTTTTTGATGAAAGCTATTCTAACTGGGGTGAGATGATATCTCATTGTGGTTTTGATTTCCATTTCTCAAATGGTTAGTGATGTTGAGCATTTTTTCATATACCTGTTGGCCACTTGTATGTCTTCTTTTGATAAATGTTTGTCTATTCAGATCATTTGCCCCTTTTGTAATCAGACTATTTGGTTTTTGTTTTTACTTTTTTGCTATTGAGTGGTTTGAGCTCTCTATATATTGTGGTTATTAATCCCTTCTCAGATGGATAGTTTGCAAACACTTTCTCCCATTTTCAGCATCTCTTCACTTTGTTGATTCTCTCCTTTGCTGTACAGAAGCACTTCAGCTTGATGTAATCACATTTGTCTATTTTTGCTTTCATTGCCTGCGCTTTTGAAGTCTTACACAAAAAAATCTTTGTCCAGACCAAAGTCCTGGATATTTCCCCAAAGTTTTCTTCTAGTAGTTTTGTAGTTTCAGGTCTTAGATTTAAGCCTTTAATCCATTGTGATTTGATTTTTCTATACGGTGAGAGATAAGGGTCCAGTTTCATTCTTCTGCATATGTATATTCAGTTTTCCCAGCATCATTTATTGAAGAGACTGTCATTTCTGTATGGTATGTTCTTGGCCCCTTTGTCAAAAATGAGTTGGCTGTAAATGCGTGGATTTATATCTGGGTTCTCTATTCTGTTCCATTGGTATATGTGTCTATTTTTATGCCAGTATCACACTGATTTGTTTACTATAGCTTTGTAGTATGTTTTGAAGTCAGGTAGTGTGATGCCTCCAGCTTTGTTCTCTTTGTTCAGGATTGCTTTGATTATTTGGGGTCTTTGTGGTTCCAAATAAATTTTAAGATTGTTTTTTTCAATCTCTGTGAAGAATGTCATTGGCATATCAATAGGGATTACATTGAATCTGTAAATTTCTATGGGTAGAATTGTCATTTTAACAATAGTAATTCTTCCAATTCATGAGCATAGGATATCTTTCCATCTTTTTGTGTCCTCTTCAATTTCTTTCATGAGTGTTTTATAGTTGTCCTTATATAGATCTTTCACTTCTTTGGTTAAAATGATTCCTATTTATTTTATATTCTTTGTAGCTGTTGTATATGGGATTGCTTTCTTAATTTGTTTTTCAGATTGTTCACTGTTGGTGTATATAAATGCTACTGATTTCGGTAGTTGATTTTCTATCCTGTAACTTTACTGAATTCATTGATCAGTTCTAACAGTTTTTTGATGGAGTCTTTAGGTTTTTCTAAGTATGAGATCATGTCATCTGCAAACAAGGCTAATTTGTCTTCTTTCTTTCCAATTTGGATGTTCTTTATTTCTTTCTCTTGCCTAATTGCTCTGGCTAGGACTTCCAGTATTATGTTGAATAAAAGTGGTGAGGGTTGGCATCTTTGTCTTGTTCCAGATTTTAGAGGAAATGTTCTCAATTTCCCCCCATTCAGTATGATGTTAGCTGTGGGTTTGTCATATATGACCTTTATTATTTTGAAGTATGTTCTTCCTATACACAGTTTGCTGAGGGTTTTTGTCATAAAAGGATGTTAAATTTTATCTAATGTGTTTTCAGCACTATTGAAAGGATCATATGGTTTTTGGTCTGGGTTCTATTAATGCAGTGTATCATGTTTATTGATTTTTAGTATGTTAAACCATCCTGCATCCCTGAGATGAATCCCACTTACTCATGGTGAATGATCTTTTTAATGTGCTGTTGAAGTCAGTTTGCTAGTATTTTGTTGAGGATTTTTGCATCTATGTTCATCAGGGATATTGGCCTGTAGTTTTCTTTTTTCGTTTTTGTTGTGTCCTTGTCTGGTTTTAGCATAGTGGTAATGCCTGCCTCATAGAATGAATTTGGATTTATTCCCTCTTCTTCGATTCTTTTGAAGAGTTGGAGAAGAGTTGGTGTTAGTTCTTTCAATGACTGGTAAAATTCAGCAGTGAAACCATCAGGTCTTTGGCTTTTCTTTAATGGGAGACTTTTTATTGCAGGTTCAATCTCATCCTTGGTTTGTTCAGGTTTTCTATTTCTTCATGGCTCAATCTTAGTAGGTTGTGTGTGTTCAGGAATTTATCCTTTTCGTCTAGGTTTTCCAATTTGTTGGCGTATAGTTGTTCATAACAGTCTCCTATGATGCTTGTGTTTCTGAGGTCTCAGTTGTTATGTCTCCATTTTCATTTCTGATTTTATTTATTTGGGTCTTCTCTTTTTTTTTCTTAGTCTAGCTAAAGTTTTATTGATTCTATTTTCTTTTCCAAAGACCAACTTTTCATTTCATTGGTCTTCTTTATTTTTTTAAGTCTCCATTTCTTATATTTCTGCTCTCATGTTTATTATTTCTTCCTTTCTACTAATTTTGGGTTTGATGTGTCCTTGCTTTTCTAGTTCCTTGAGGTATATTATTAGGTTGTTTACTTAAAGTCTTTCCACTTTTTTCTTTCAGGCATCTATTGCTATAAACTTTCTTTCTAGTATTGTTCTGCTATATTCCATAGATTTTTGGTATGTTGTATTTCCATTCTTAGTTGTTTCAATAAATGTTTTAATTTTCTTCTTAATGTTTTCATTGACCCATTGGTCATTTAGGAAGGAGCATGTTTAATTTCTATGTGTGTATTTTCTGAGGTTCCTTTTGTTATTGATTTCTGGTTTTATTCCAGTCTGGTCAGAAAGGATACTTAATAGGATTTCCACTTTTTTGAATTGGTTGAGACTTGTTTTGTGGCCTAAGATATGGTCTATTCTGGAGAATGTACCATGTGGTCATGAAAATGTGCATTCTGCAGTGATTGGATGAAATGTTCCAACAATGTCGGTTTGGCCTATTTGGCCTAGTGTATAGTTTAACTCTGTTTCTTTGTTGATTTTCTGCTTGGATGACCCATCCATTACTGACAGTGGGGTGTTGAAGTTCTCTAACATCATTGTATTGCAGTCTATTTCTCCTCTAGATCTATTAATATTTGCTTTATATATTTGGGAGCTCTGGTGTTAGGTGCATAGATAGCTATAATTTTTATATCCTCTTGCTGCATTGACCCCTTTACTATTATATAGTGCCCTTCTTTGTCTCTTTTTACAGTCTTTGATTTGTAATCTATCTCTTTTATCTGCTGTAAATATAGCCACTCTTGCTCTTTTTTGGTTTCCTTTTGCACGGAATATCTTTTTCTACCCCTTCACTTTTGTCTACGTGTGTTTTTATAGATGAAGTGGGTTTCTTTTAGGCAGCATACATTTGGTTCTTGTTTCTTTATCCATTCAGGCACTCTATGACTTTTAATTAAAGAATTGAGACCATTTACATTCAGTGTTATTATTGATAAATAAGGATTTACTACTGTCATTTTATTGCTTGTTTTATGATTGTTTTGTAACTCCTCTCTTCCTTTCTTCCTTTCTTACTGTCTTCCTTCATGGTTAAGCGATTTTCTCTGGCAGTATGTTTTAATTTGTTACTTTTTATTTTTAGTGAATCTATTATCGGTTTTGGCATTATGGCTACCATGAGACTTACAAAAACTACCTTATAGATATAACAAGTTATTGTAAATAGATGAAAATGTATTTAGCTTATAAAGAAAAAATGGAAAAAAAGAAAGAAAAAAATGAAAAAACAACTCTAAAATTCCATCCCCCCCAATTTTAACTTTATGTCATCTCAGTTTACATATTTTTATGTTGTCTATCACTTAACAAGTTGCTGTAAGTATTATTGCTGTTGATAGATTTGTTTTTGGGGCTTCCTATTAGACTTATGAGTGGATGACACACCACAATGACAGCATCAGAGTATTCTGGGTTTGTGTGGGTACTTAATTTTACCAGCAGGTTTTATATCTTCAAATTTTTTCTTTTTTCCCTTTCATGTTTTTTATTTCAGATTGAAGAACTCTCTTTAGAATATCTGAAGGATAGCTTTTCTGGATCAAGTATTCTTAAATGGAAGTTTTTTTCTTTCAGCACTTTGAAGATGTCATTCCACTGCCTCCTGGCCTGTATGGTCTCTGTTGAGAAGTCTGTTGCCAGATGAATTGGATCTCCTTTGTAGGTTATTTGCTCCTTTTCTTTTGCTGTTTTTAGGATCCTCTCTTTGTCCTTGACCTTTGAGAGTTAGATTATTGTATGCCTTGGGGTAGTCTTATTTGGGTCGAATCTGTTTGGTATTCTCTGCTCTTTCTGTACCTGGATATTTATCTTCCTCAGGTTCTGGAAAGCCTTCTGTTATTATTTATTTGAATAAGTTAGTTTTCTACCCTTTGCTCTTGTTCAACTCCCTCTTGAACACCAATAATTCTTAGATTTGGTTTTTTGAGGTAATTCTCTGTATTTTGTAGGCCATCTTTTTTTCCAACCTCCAGGTGGAACCAGATTGTAGGCGATCTTCATTCCTTTTCATTCTTTTTTGTTTTTTCTCCTCTGTGTATTTTCAAATAGGTCGTCTTTGAGCTCACTGATTTTTTTCCTCTGCTTGATTCATTTGGCTGTGGAGAGCTGTAATGAATTTTTCAGTTCAGTAAATGTATTTCTCAGTTCCAAGATTTCTGTTTGATTTTTTAAATTTCAATCTGTTAAATTTCTCTGATAAATTTATGAATTGCTTTTCCTGTTATCTTAGAGATCACTGAGTTTCCTTAAAACTGCTCTTTTGAATCCTGGGCCAGAGAGTTCACATATTCCCATCTCATTAGAGTCAGTCGCTGGTTCCTTAATTTGTCCATTTAAAGAGGTCACAGTTCCCTGTTTGCTATTATTTTTTGTGAATGTGCTTCTATGTCTTTGCATTGAAGGATTTGTTATTTACTCCAGTCTTCTCTGTATGGCTTGTTTTGCTTTTTATTGGATGTGTTTACTTAGAGAGTTTTTGAAATTTACTTTTGATTTTTCTCTTTCTTTCTTAATTTCTTTCTTTCTTTCTTTTGTTGCACCAAGTCCCTACCTCCTTTTCAGAATTTGATGGTGACTTTAGCACAGGTTAGCCTCAGTTATACTTAACAAGCAGGGTGGCACCAATCCCAAATGGGGGAGGTCCCAAAGGGGATATCCCAGTACTTCAGGAAAGTTGGCTGGGTGCTCATACCTAGGGGACCTGTGGAATGAATCTCCTACAGTATCGTGCTGCTGAACAGCCACTCTGATTAAGCATCTCCTTTGGTCAGAGTAGAGTTTCCAGGGTGGGGAATAGTAGACCTGCCTCCTCCCTTTGCCTCTGTCTGTCCTCAGGGATATTTCTCCCTCCAGACACTCTCAATGCTTCCCATGGGTTGAGGTAGGGATGGGTCTCTTCCCAGGGAACTCAAGATGGTGTGGAAGCTGGTTGTCCACCTCAATCTCACATTTTCCAGTGTAGAAAACCATGAGTCAAAGGGAAATTTTCTATGCACTTGGTGCCAGGCAGATTGGCAAGAGAGATACTATGGATAAGGAAGTTTTTTTGATTCTCTTAACATTTTTTCAGAGTTTTTTCACTTCTCTGTGGCCCCAGGAGCTGGCTTATCTTCATATTTGTGTTCTGAGATATTACTGGTGATAATCTTGGAGCTGCATATTTGCTTTTGGTTTTCTGGGATTGGGGGTGGCGGGGTGAAGCCAGCTTGCTTCTATGCCAACATGTTAGAACTAGAAGTCCAGATTTCTTACTTATCATAAAATGTGTATTTCTTATTGAATAAGCTATGTTGAGTTGTGGTCTTCTGTTACTTCTAGTCAAAATCATCCTAACAGTTACACCAATACACCTTATAATCTAGATATATATTGCTGCTAGCTAACAACCATAGCAAAAACTTAGTGTTATTTGGAAGAATAAGAAAAAAATAAAGAAAGAAAAGAGAAATTAGTCTTGCATAATAATTCACCAGATACCAATCAATGTATTAATGTTTGGTCTACAACTTGTAAATTTGAACTCAAATGGAAGAAAGCTCTCATCAAGAGGTTGATTGTGCTACTATGCTTCTTATATCCTTAAGGGGAAAATATCCCCCTATGTGTGGTTCCTCCTTCATCAGAGATTGGCATTTAAATACTCCTGCCTTTTGAAATACAATTATAAATGTTAAATAGAAGAACTTACAATCACCAGATTGATCCCATGTTTATGCTAAATGCTAAGAAACATCTTGTATATTTAAATTATCTTCATTTTTATTTCACCTTGAGCCCCTGAGTTCCTGACACTACAAAGTCAGATGGCCCAGAGGTCTACTTAGAAGCTCTATTATGAGAAGAGGACGCCAAAACTTTTGTGCAAAGTTTATGACTTTGTATTTCCTATAGTCCAGCCCTTTTCCCTGTATTTCAACCAGCATTCTAACCAAGGCATTTTTGTTCTGCTGCTCAAGCGTACATTTCTACCATTTTTTTCTTTATTCATGGGAAATGTCTAAGGTACTTAATTTACGTCTATTATTCCTCTACCTCTTTTAAGAAGATACAACCTAGGTCCTCCACCAAAAGAAAGGTAATTTCTTTCTCTGATTGGCATGTCATTCTTCCCTTTCTGCTTCTTGCCATTCCTGAACTGTCTGAAAGAGTAAGACACCCTTTCTTCCTGAGATTCTGTGTTTCCTTATAAAGCCTTTTTCTTATGTCAAACTGTGAAGCCTTTTCAAATTCTTACAGTAAGTTTTCCTTCTGCCTAGGAGCAAATTTGATTTCAACAGCAAAGCTGACCCAGACACAGGGCTTTCTAATCTCATTGGCCTTTAATTTTACAATAATTTTATTGAGCCTTTCCCAAGAAGATGAAAAATGTCCTATAGAATAAAGGGCCCAATTTTTTATTATCTGTGCATTGATAAAATATTTTATACCACTATGATGAACTTGACCTATGACCCCAAATTCCAAAGCATAAGTTTAATCTAATCTAAATTGAAAATATGGGGTGGGAAAGGAGAAATATGGTGAGCAGGGACTGCCCTAGGCTTGGATGCAGTTTGCAACAAGGTAAAGAAGAGCCTACTTTGGCATGCTCTATCCTAAGACCATCATTGTCCTAAGATCCTGTATATACCCACTTCCTAAGTTTTAAAAGAGGTTTCCCTACCCCTAAGGCAGTCATCTGACTTTTCCATGTGAGAATCCACCAACACAAAAAATAATTAACTACAATCGATTATACCTAGTACAGATTCCCTGGTTAAAAGGGAAAAAAAAAGTATTCTTAACCAATACCACATCCCTGACCACTCATTGCACAGTTTCATTCAACTTTTCTGGATTCCAGATATGGTCCCTTCCTGCTTATACCAGCTTTGTATATTTAAATTACTTGTGATTCGAGATCAAAACAGAGGGGGACTCTGCCAATCAATCAGGAACACCAATCTCAGCCAGTTGGTAGTTTTTCTCCCCAAGTGCTATAGCATCCTAATATATTAAATATTGGAGTAGGATTATACTGAGTAGGACTTTGCAGGCATCTTTCTATTTCATCCCACTACAACCCCAAATTGAAATGTGTTAAAGTTTTTGGTAGATCGACCTAGATAGCTCTCCCCCATCTGTGGACCCTTAAGCCATGTAAATAACTACCACTCCTCCTTTAAAGTCATGTCAGAGATAATTCCATATGGCAGACTTCATATCCTCATCAGCTGGAGTCAAATGGAACTCTTTCTGGCTCTGGAAAAATTCTTCTCCATTTTCTTGACACTTCTAGCCTCTCCACCATTTTTGTTGTTCATTTGTTTGTTTGTTTGTTTTGTCTTGGGATTATCAGGACTAATCACATGTGCCATTTTTGTCTGCTTATATTAATTACCATAGAAAGGATCAATTTCCAGAATGGGAGAGTGAAGACATTTGTGGACCAGTCTCTTGCAAAAACAATGAAAATGCTGGCAAAACAGTTAAAATTAACCATATCAGAAATCTGAACATTAAACAAAGCCACAGAACAAACTGGAATTAGAAAAGCCCTATCCCCAGGGCACTACCAAAACAACTGGAATCTACAGACACTGTAGCTGCCTTAAGCCGTAAAGTCAGTTGGTGCAAATAAGAGCCTGGCCATGAGTTTAAAAGGAGTTCCTGGAAAGCAAGATGAGCATAGGGAACTTCAATAAGCTTCAATATATTCCTGGGGACCAAAAAGGATGTTTGCATGTGCAAGGCTATGTGTATGGCCAGGAAATACCTGGAAAAGGAAATGGCTGCAATCACCTCTGGCTGACCTTGAGGTCCTGAGAAGGTGGGAATTGAGAGCTAAAATTATCTTGTAAACTACGTGAAATGTAAGTTTGCCTTACACACAATGCCTTGGGAAAGGGTGGAACACACAAAGGCAACACATTTAAAGAAATATAGCTGATCGTTGGCTGACCACTAAAGCATACTTTGTGTACTATTGAAATTAAGGCAATATTAATCTGAATTAAATTATTTTACATTAAAATGCTAATTGTAATCTCCAAACCAACCACTAAGAAAATAAAAAAAAATTGTAAAATAAAGCATAGGGAAATTAAAATGGTACACTAAAAACATCTAACACAAAAGAAGACAGTAATCAAGGAGTAGAGGAATAAAAAAGACATAAGATATAGAAAACAGTTAGTAAAATGGTATACATAAATTCTACTTTATCAGTAATTTCATGAAATGAAATGGATTAAACATTATAACCAAAGAAAAGATTATAAGACTTGATAAAAATAAATAAAATTTAAAAATTAAAACCTGTGATCTAACTATATGCTGTTTACTAGAGACACACTTTAGATGCAAAGACTCAAATGGGTTGAATGGAAAAGTACAGAAAGTGATACCACATAAGGAGTAGCAAAAAGAGAGATGGAGTGGTTATCATAATATCAGGCAAAATAAACTTTAAGACAAAAATTGTTACAAGAGACTAAAGACATTTTGTATTGGTAAGAGGATCAAGTCATTAGGAAGAAATAACAATTATAATATATATGCACCTAACAACAGTGCCCCAAAATTTATGAAGCAAAACATATAAAACTGAAGGGAGAAATAGAAAATTTAACAATAATGGAGACTTCAAGGACAAAGGATCAATAAGGTAATAGAAGACTTGAACAACACTGTAAACCAACTAAACCTGAAACTGCCCTTTATAAAATTAATGAAGGGCTGCAAGGTGAGAACTGTGGCAGGGTCTTGAACTCTGTAAAGGTATAGGAATAGTTAGAAAAAAATGTTCCCAGCCATTGTTCTCTAGCTTGCCTTCCTATAATTGCTTACTACTCTGGAGTCACACAAATGATGGTCATAAAGATTCTCAGTGTTCTTAGTTGCTCATATTGCCTTTGTGAAACCTAAGGCTGGTCTTTGAGATATCTTCCTGGCCCTGCATTCCAGTGGACTGACTGACCCAACCAGAACATTGGCCCATAACAAGGAACTGACTCACTGGTCTTATGACCCCCACCCAGGAACTGACTCAGCACAAGAATATAATGTCTACACCCTATAGTTTCACCCCAAACCCAACCAATCAGAGGTATTGATTCCTTAGCCCCTTGTCCACCAAACTATTTTGAAAAACCCTGGCCCAAAAATTCTCAGGGAGATGGATTTGAGAAATTTCTCCCATTTCCTCACTTGGTACTCTGTGCTATTAAACTCTTTCTCTACTGCAAGCTCTACTGCCTCAGTGTATTGGCTCTTCTCTGTGCAGTGGACAATACAACCCAGTTGGGTGGTAACAAGCCTAACAGATATTTATAGAACAATTTACCCAACAAAGAAAGAACATGCTTTTTCTCAAAATCACATAAAACATTCTCTAGTATAGACTACAGACTAGGCTATAAAACTAGGCTCAGTGTTTTTTTTTTTAATTAAAAAAATAAAGTGTATTAGATTATAATGTTGTCTGAATTTATCACCTCTGTCAAAAGTCAACTCAAAGCTTCCAATGTAGTCTATAATTTTTTAGTCCAAGTCAGAAACTTATGGACAGTTTCAGGTCTACAGTTGACCTTTCACTAGCCAGGCAAAGTTCCAAAAATAATTGTAGTGACTGATTCATCTTCTCAAATTCTCTTGCTCTTCTATGTCCTTTTTGAATAACTTTCTTTGAAAGATTAGCAAGCCTTGCTGCATTAAAGCCACAGCTTTTAGGAAGCTCCCTTAATGAATTTATAGAAGAAGGTAATATTCTCCTGGCTGGGGTCTTTATATTCATTTTCCACTATGCATGACATATGTCCTAGGCACACAGAAATATTTTGAGAATAATCTAGTAATGAATTGTAGTGGGTAGAAAACAACATACAACACTTTGTAGTCTCAGCAAGTTCATTAAAACTGCATTTGCTATTGCTGTCCCATCAAATATTGTGGTACCTCTTCCTAACTCAGTATATTTAAAAGGACTGAAATAATACAAAGTATGTTCACTGACCTAAATGAAATTAAATTATAAATCAACAACCTAAGGATTTGGGGAGATTCACGATATGTGCAAATCAAAAACAGGCTCTTAAATAACCAGTGGGTCAAAGGAGAAATCACAAGAGAAGTTAGAAAATATTCTGAGGTAAATGAAAATGAAGCACAAAATACCAAAACTTTTGGGATGCAGCTAAAGCAGTGCTTGGAGGGAAATATATAGCTGTAAATGCCAATATCAAAAAGGAAGAAAGATCTCAAATTGATTAGCTAACTTTCCTCCTTACAAAACCAGAGAAAGAAGAGCAAATAAATTCAAAACAAGAAGAAAGAAGGAAAGATTAGAGCTGAAATAAATGGAATAGAAATGAGACGTAAAAAATAGAGAAAATCAATGAATCCAAAAGTTGGTCACTGAAAAGATTAACAAATCTTTAGCTTACACCAGGGGTGGGGAACCTTTTCATGTTGGAAGGCTGCATTGATTTAGCTGTAATCAAATAAGGCCACACTCAAGAAACTTCAATTATGCTTTAAAATGTACATTATTTTGTAAAATCTAACTACTCTGTACTTAACAATTTCAAAAAATGAAGACTATTGGTTAATTTTAAGGTTAACTAACCTTTTAATGACTTTGTTGTGTCTGCTTTTTGTTGGAAAGCATTTGAATATTTGGTTGCAGCATGGAGGTCTGCAGTTTCACTGGGTCCTCTAGATGGGTGTCAGTCATTTGTGACCTTAAAGGCATCTTGATTTGGGTTAAGTAGGAGAATGTAGATTCACAGCAATAAGTGGTTGAAAAGCAAGAAAGCATTTTTCAGGCATGTTGCTGAAGGCGTGGGTATTCTGCTGCATTTTTCCATATTTCAATTGGATCTTTCTTAGCATCAAACAGTGACTTTAAAATGTCATCTACTGAGAGCTCAATCAATTCCATCTGTAGTTCTTTAGGTGCCTTGGTGATATCCACTAGGTGAAGCTGAAATGCTAATTTGAGTGCGATGTCGTGATTCTCAAAGTCAGTGATCCTTTCATCGTATTCTCCAATTAATAGGCCCATAACAGCTGCGTACTCTTCAAATGATTCACATATATCATCCTGCTCATCAATGACCTTTGCTAACTGGGGAAATGTTCATCCAAAATTTCCTTTTGAAGAAAAAGTGTTTTGAAAAAAGATAGCTTTTTTGAAATGCTTGGATTTTTTTGCCACGTATTATACATAGACTGAGTTTTACTTTGCAAGGAAATATTCAATGTCATTTTGATTTGACATGATATCACACAGAAATGCTGCATTCCTATAGAAATCTTTCAGTAAGTCACATTGCTGATTTTGCTCTTCATAAAATCTGTCTGTTCTCAAAGAGAGAAAATTTTAGCCATCACCCATCCCTGTGATAGCCAACACACTTTAGAATGATATGGCAAATCTGCACTGAATACCTCATCGTTCAACTTTAGCATGTTATGAAACTGATAATGCCATGTTGCCGTTGCATAAATATAGTTAACAATACTTATAACTTGTTGAAAAGTGTCACTTAAAATAGCAGCGTTAGCACAGAGATTTTGCTGATGCAAGATACAATAAAATGAAAGCATCTGGATCTGTTAATATTTTTTTATCTATGCAATAAACCCTTCATGTTTCCCTTTCATGGAAGGTGGACTGTCTGTACATACACTCACTAAATTGACCAAGTTCAGTCCAAATATCTATTCTTTGTGTTCTGTTCACAAGAGTGCCCAAAGCAAGTAACTCTTCGTAGCAAAGAAAATCTTCTGTTAAAACCCAAATGAAGTATAAAACCTGTGCTGAGTCAGTAGTATCAATTGATTCATCCAAAGTGATTGAATAATATATATTTTCCTTTTGAAGTATTGCACAAAGTTGTTCTGTTAAATTGACAGCCAATTCATGCTGCCAGTCAGTTATGGTTCTCCTTGAAAAAGGCAGTTGTTTGTACTTTGAAATGTTATTGTGGTCGAAGCATCCTACAACTTTGACAATGCATTCTTTTATAATTTCTACATCACTGAATGCCTTCTCTTTTTTCCCAAGTATATAAGCTACTTTATAAGTAGTTTCAGTGGCATTATTTCCAGGTCTTATTGCTGTTTGAAAGAATTGCCTTTGCTTTTGCTTTTTATCTTTTAATTTCTGCAATACAACCTTTTGCACCTCTCCCTCTAATTTAAAGTATTTGTGGTCCTTATGAGTGTTATAACGTTGACGAGCACTGAATTTCTTTAATGTTGATATCACAGTATCACAAAGCAAGCAAATCATCTTATCTTTAGCAGAAACAAGATAATATTGCAATTCCCAATCCTCGTTAAAAAATCTGATTTCTTCCTTCAGCGTTCTCTTGGTCTTCTTTGACATGATGAGCTGTTGAGCAGACAGAATTAAAAAATACTGTCAAGCATTGCAACTATTCACAAATTCCACTTCAAACAGAAGCACAGTGCACCGTTGCAAAAGCTGCTAACAGACTGGCGTACTCAACCCCCATAAAGTCTCGCCAATCAGCCTCATGCGGTAGTGGCACCAGTCAGGCAGAGGAAGTTAGAACTAAATCGTGGGCGTAGCAGCTGTCAGTTTAGCCCTTATGGCTTACTAATGTTCTAATTTTGCTGGTCAATCTGGGAGGATTATTTCATTGAAACTTGCTTTATTCATTGGTATTTTAAATACGTTCATTTTTAAAATAAAATAAAATATAAAAGAGAAACAAAAATGTATTAATAAAAATAAAAGGATTTGTTCTGTAAAATTAAGATTCAGACAAAACGCCACACTTAAGGACCTAGAAGGCCACATGTGGCCTTAAGGCCTCAGGTTCCCCACCCCTGGCCTAGACAGACCAAGAGAAAAAAGAGAGAATACTCAAATTTCACAAATCAGAAATGAAAGAAGGGACATCACTACCTCCTTAAAGAAATATAAAAGATTATAAAGGAATACTAGAAACAATTGTTCCAAACAAATTAATTAGTTAACTTAGACGAAGCATACAAATTCCTAAAGAAGCACAAAATACTGAAACTGACACAAGAAGAAATATGTAATCAAAATAGACATGTGACAAGTAAAGGGATTGTGTTAATAATCTCAAAACTTTCTATAAGGAAATGCTCAGCTCCAGATGACTTCATTGATGAATTAGCCAGAAATTTTAAATAATTAATACCAAGTAAATTTCCTCAACTTGATAAAAAGCATCTACAAAAAAACCCCACAGCTAACATGATACTTAATGGTGAAAGATTGGATGCCTTCTTTCAAAGATAAGGAAGAAGGAAAGGATGTCCACTGTTGCTACTTTCATTCAACATTTTATATGAGGTTCTAGCCAAGACACATAGGCCAGAAAAAAGTATAAATCAAAGTCATGTGATTGGGAAGGAAATGATAAAATTATCTCCATTGCAGATGATATGACCTTGTAGATAGAAAATCCTGAAGAAGCCATTGACAAAATTGTTAGTACTAATAAATAAGTGCAGCAATGTGGCAGAATAAAAGATAAATATACTAAAATAAATTGCATTTCCATACATTAGCAAGGAACAACCTGAAAATTAAATTAAGAAAATCCAATTTACAGTAGCATCAAAAAGAATGAAATACTTAGGAAAAAATTTAACAAAAGAAGTGCAAGACATGTACACTAAAAATACAAAACATTGGTGAAAGAAATAAAGGAACATCTAAATAAATATTCCATATTCATGGAATAATATTGATATAAAGGCAACAGTCCTTTTTATGAATTGAATTGTGCCTTCCCAAGAGACATGTTAAAGTCCTAACCCCTTGTCCTTGTTAATATCACTTAATACAGTCCCCAAATTGATCTACAGATTCACAGCAATTGCTATCAAAATCCCTGCTGCCTTTTCTTTGCAGACACAGACAAGCTAACCCTAAAATTCATATGGAATTGAAGGGAACCAGAAAAGCCAAAGAAAAACAAAGTTAGAAGACTCACACTTCCTGATTTCAAAATTTGCTACAAAAATACAGTAATCAAAAGAAGGTGGTAATGGCATAAGAATACACATATAAAACAATAGATAGCGTCAAGAGCCAGAAATAAACTTTCCCATTTATGGTCAATTGATTTTCAACAAAGTTGGCCAGACAATTCACTGAGGAAAGAATAGTCTTTTCAACAAATGACATTTGGACAACTAGATACCCACATGGAGAAGAATGCATTTGGATCTCTACCTCACACCATAGCCTGAAATTAACAAAAAGTGGATCACACTTAAGTGTAAGAAATAAAGCTACTGGAAGAAAACACTGGAGTAAATTATCATGACCTTGAGTTAGGCAATGGTTTCTGAGATAAGACACCGAAATAAAAAGAAGCAAAAGAAAAAGAAAGATAAATTGGACATTATCAAAGTTAAAAATTTTTGTACTGGAAAGGACACCATCAAGAAAGTAAAAAGACAAAGCCCAGAATGGGAGAAAATAGTTATAAAACATATATCTGATTAAGTACTTGTATAAAAAATATATAAAGAACTCTTACAATTCAATAACAAAAAGATATATAACCCAATTTAAAAATCGGCAAAGGATTTGAATAGACATTTCTCCAAAGAAGATAAATAAACAGCCAATAAGCACATTAAGAGATGCTGAACATCCTTAAATATTAGAGAAATGCAAGTCAAAATCACAATAAGAATCCATTTCACACCCACTAGAATGGTTAGAATATAAAAGACAATAACAGGTGTTGACAAAGACGTGGAGAAATCGAAGCCCTCATATGTTGCTGGTGGAATTGTGAAATGGTGCAGGCGCTTTGGAAAATGGTTTCACAGTTGCTCAAAATGTTAAGCATGGAGTTACTGTACCCAGTTCAAGCAATTTTGGGGCTGATCAATAATAAAGATATGACCACAAGATGGCAGTAGCGCACACAAGTTTTATTTAGGCAGTGCTTTTGACAGGTTTGCATGTGAGGGAAGTCCTTCACAGCATGAGGTTTTCCAAAGGCAAAGGCCTGGGGGGTACCACTCAGAAGGAGAAGAGGGTGAGGGAACCTCCAGGGGAGAGGGAGATCAAAAGGAAGCTATTGGTCTAGAATCGAGACGTTTATTAAAAGGATTTGTTCTGTAAAATTTGGATTCAGTCAAAAGGCTGCACTCAAGGATCCAGAAGGTTCCCCACCCCTGGTCTAGCACTTCCTTCAGCATCACAGCAGGGAATTGCTGCATAAGAGTACTCCAGGGTAGCAACAGTTTGGAGTCTTTTACAGCCCCAGAGCTTGTCTTATGTATGGCTATCAGATGTTAGGTATACTTTTGCAGACTGTGCAAAGTAGGCAGGCTCTAAATGGTTAAAAGTCTGCTTATTTGGGCTATATTTAAGACAACTGGATGTGTAAACATTTGGTTTTTGCACTAGAGGACTTTTGACCTGATGAGTGCCAGCCTGTTGGGAAGATTTAAATAACATAGGGTCAATATGTAAAGTCCATCTTTTGCACACTAAAATAACATTTACCATATGGCCCATCAATTCCACTACTAGGCATATACACAAGAGAAATGAAAACAGATGTCATTAAAATGTGTACATAAATGTTCATTGCAGCATTATTCATAATAGCCAAAAAGTGAAAATAATCCAAATGTCCATCAACTTATGAATGGATAAACAAAATGTGGTATATCAATAACAGAATATTATTCAGCAATAACAAGTAGCAGTAACAAAAATTGATTAGTACTACAACATGGATGAATCTTGAAAACATTATGCTAAGTGATAGAAGCCAGTCACAAAAGACCACATATTTTATGATTCCATTTATATGAGTTTTCTAAAAGAGGCAAATCTCAGAGACAGAAAGTAAATTACTGTTTGCCTGAAGTTAGAAGGGAGCAGAATGGGGAATGACTGCTAATGGGTACCAGGTTTCTTTCTGGAGCAATAAAAATGTTCTAAAATTAGATTATGTTCATGGTTGCACAACTCTGTGAATATATTCTACACCATTGAACTATATATTTTAAATGGATAAATGTTATGATATGTGAATTTTATCTCAATAAAGCTATTAGAAATTGCCATAGAAAGCCCAGCACCCCAAATTCATGATTCATTCTTACACTGGACTCACCTTTTAACCACACATCCTGTGCCTTTCCCTCACTGGAAACGCCTTCATTGTGCCCTCTGGAACTCATGGTCAGTCGTTTATCCCCACACTTTTTTCTCAATGTTCCCTTCATGTTCTCGCTCTAACTAAAACCTGGCTCTCTGTAAGGCGCTATTTCCCCTGCAACTTTTCAAATGGTTGTTATTCGATCTTAGACATGTTTCATACTTCAGGACTTAGAGGTGTCCTATGTAATCCAGTTTCTCAAGTACCTAAATAAAGAATTTTTTTGAAACATGCATTATTAAAGACTATTTCAAGATATAACACTGACCCTAATATTTACAAGTCCAAGGAATAGATACAAGTGTGAGGCTCCCAGCTCATAGCCAGCTTCCATCCTCTCCCAATCCAAGCTCGGGAGAAATAACAACTAAATGCAATTTGAGATTCTGTATTAGATATTGGAACAGAGAAAGGACATTTGGAAAAGTTGGTGAAATTTAGACAAGGCCTATGGTTTTGTTTACTGTACCAATGTTAATTTCCTGGCTTTGGTCATTGCGCTGTGGTGACATAAGATATTAACGTTAGGGGTAATTTGATGAAGGATGAGAACCTTTCTACAAATCAAAAATTATTTTAAAATAAGAAAATTTTTTTGAAACTCATTTCCTTGGATATCCATTGGCTGGTTTATAAATCAGTTTTAAATGCTAATGTCCTTTTTCACACTCTGCTTGATTTCTGGGCTAAGGAGCCCTTGATTTCTAGCTCAGAGCCCTGAAAGTTTCCTAAAATTCTTTGGGAGCAAGGGTGGGAAGCACATAGCAGCTAAAGAGAGGACAAACATGAGAAGAGACAGTATTATCTGCAAATGGTATCTGTAATTTGAAGGAGCTAAGACAACACACTTTATCCAAATTAATTTATTGCACTACTGGAACCTGAAAGTTCATCATTCGCTATTAATGTTTTAGCTACAGGAGCTAGACATAAGGTCTTTAGTTCCATATTAAAATGTGAGAAGAAATAACACATGAAGACATCATCAGCTATTAACACTTCAAAGTGCATTTATTCATGTTGCTTTTTAATGTGAAGGCCGCAGTGCTTATGCCAGAATCCTGTGGGAATGGGCCCTAACACATTCATGCTTTAGAAAAAGAAGGATACAAGGACTTAGCTAAAACATCTACTCACCTGGATGGCATCTGACCCCATTTGTACTAGGCAGCTTTCAAGTGCTGCCCTCAGCTCTCTGGGCTTTCTATGCTGTAGCATTTAAGGCTCTGTTACCCTCTATTTCCTTGACTCTTTAAGTCATAAAAGCACTCTATTTTTTAAACTTTATTCCTAGAACCAAGGGTGGTGCCTAATAGATACAAGATATACAATATTATTATCTTGTCAAATGATCAAGGGAAGCATTTCGTAGTCCTTAAAAAAAAAATCAAGTAAAATTTCATGTAGAATGTCTCTTGGTAGTTATTAATACTGTGAGGTTTTCTTTGTTTTAAACATATTCACCTTCCTTATGGTAAATGGATTTTAGGCATATTTATGTGGGGCATCTTCACATATTCAATAGTTGATTGTCTAGTAAATAATAAAACCTATTATAAAATCATCATCACTATATATATTGATGTATATAGAGAGAGATTTATAACTTAAAATATATTTATATTTTATACATTTATATATTTTTACCTTATAAAATATAATCTAAAATATAAATATATTTTTCTGTAACTTATTAGGTATCTTTGACAATTCAGAAAACAAATTTCTGCTCCACAACTGCCCTGACTTAGGCATTTGTTTCCCTTAATTGTCTGGATAAGTATCTACTCAGAGAGCATAGAGTACTTGGTCAGGCTAGAGAACTATCAGACTATTCAGTGCGGAGATCGATACAGGAGGTAAGTTACCTACTTTGGTTAGGAGGTGCCTGGTTCATTCACTGAGCCTTGATTGTATCAAAAGGCAGAATCAAAAGAACTGGAGAGATTTGACAAATAAGTAAAGGGCAGATATCTAGTGTGGATTTCCAGCTACTATCCAAGAGGGCATTAGAAAATATAAACAACAAGAACTTCATATAGGAAGAACTTTCTACAAAGTTCTTTTGGAAATGGATTTCCTACATTCTATCATCAAATATTCAGACTTAAAATAATTAAGTGGGTTAAATTTGCAAATCCCTCTCTTTCCAGTTCCAGCTAAGACAGACCATAAAAATTAAAATGTCTTGTGGGTTGACCTTTAGCAAGGAAATAAGAAACTGAGTATATGGTGTTCTTCTCAGCCACCAGCCTATATTGTTCAGATACACTTATTCTGAACTATGTTAGACACCACAGAGGCTGCAAAGAACGCTGCATAGTCTTGCTCATGTTCATGGAAGGGAAAAGACTGGTTGCAGAGCAATAGTCAGAGAAGAATACAAACCCATATGGGAATTAAGTTCCATCACAGTCAAGTAATTGCCAACTAAGCACATCCTCATTCCATGTACTTTATTCAGCAGGGCAAGAATGATGAGGGAGCTATAAAAGCAGATGCTCAAATTTTCCAGTCTAAGCTTCATGCTAACCCTGTCTGAAAAATCTCCCTCTCAAAAAGTCTGTACAGCCATCTAATCCAGTTCCCTTTATTGTCATCCCCCTTCAATATCCATCATCCTTTTATCTCCTCACATAATTATTTTATCTATGAATATTTGATGACAGTTTGCAAGAAATCCATTTTTAAAAGCTCTTTTCAGAATATGCCTCTGAGTTTAATAATCTTAATGGGGTAAGCCTATTTTTAAGCTGAATAGCTCAAAGCCTTGGTATCAATTGAAGTGTGCTTATTTATTTATTTGGAATCACTACTTCAGCAAGAAGAGTCTCTCAAAGGCCTTTCCTCATTCTTGCGAGCTTTAATAATTGTGATATTGCCAATGTTGAAAACTAAAATCAAGTTTTAAATAATTTTGAAAGCATAACTTTTTTCCTAGCCTAATTTTTTATTATATATCCTTAATAAACTATAATCATAAATGCTATATCCTTATACAGATAAAGTAATCATTAGGCATTGCTATTGTGTTTGAAAGAGTTTATTTTCACAAATGAAGATATCTTACAGGTAGTAAATTGTACTTTTAAAAGTGGAACTATCTTTTAGGATGTAGTTAATGGAGTATAGTCAACTGAATTGAGTGGGGAGGTGTCTATTTCATGTGATACATTGTAATAAATTCTCAGGCAAAGACAGGGGCAGAGGTGGGGCAGAGGATGGGAGAATGGAGGATGGGTGGCGGGAGGATGTGAGGAGAGGTAGGGTCTGAAATCAAAGGACAGAAAGACCTGAACACTGAGTCCTGGGAGCTCCCAGATAACATTGGGAAACATACACGTAAATCCCTGTAGTATGTGATTAACTCCATACATAGAACTGTGCACACAGTGCATTTGAGGTGTGTTGCATATTCTTTTCATAATCAAACCTGCCTTTTCTTCTTCTTTTCACTTATGTCTGTTGGAAGGTTTAGTTACCACTGACTCTGCCTTGCTTCTCCCTAAGGATCCCACATCTACCTTCCCAGTTCCAATTGTGACTCTTTAGACAATTGTCCGTTTTATAGCCCCATATCCCACACTAGTTCTTTGTATTTATTTGTTAGCTCGGAGCTTGGAGTTTTACCACACATACAACCTTACAAATAATTTAAGAAGCATCCCCCCCAAAAAAAAAATTTACAAGAAACAGGAAAGAACAAAGTGGGAAACAAAAAGCGGCATCATTAGAATTCACCTTGAAGAAATAAATGGAAGTTGTAAAGAAATGAGCAAAGAATGCATTGGTGCTTTGTGTATGGGATGCCCCCATCAAGTGTCAGGAGTTCAGTTACACAGGGTCATATTTTTTTCTTTATGGCACCAGTCTCACTACCTAACTTTGCAATAGGGAATATTTAAATCATCAAAAAATTCTAAATGCTATTTAGATTGAATTTAAAATTTTAGAATCGACCTACAGGCAATACTTGGCATATTTAATTATAGCCATATATCAGAATATAAATATTTAGACCTTGTTAATATAAAAATAATGCGAGACACATATTTTAAGTAGGGTACCTTTCCTTCCTTCTTTTTCACTAAATGTCTGTTGGGAGAATCTACAGTAGCTACTGGGAGACCAAAACTCCTGCTACAAAAACTAGAAAAAAAAAATCAAATGAATTACAATAGACATATTTTTAGAGGCATGAGAGATCTGTGGAAGTGACAAGGATTAGATAAACTAAAATTTCAGTGAGTGGAGAAACTCTTGAAAGTGAGCTACATATATATGTGTGTGTGTGTGTTTGTGTATATACACACCAGAAAAACAGAACCCATAAGAGATATACATATTAAGAGATTTGTTATGGGAATTAACTTACATAATTTGAGGGCAGGCTAAGCAAGTCTGAAATTCATAGGGCAGGTGGGTCAGAAAGAAATGCTCACCAGTGTGATGGAACTCCACGGGTACAAGCAAAAGCTGTTGTGAATAGAATTTTCTTCTCCTTCGGGAAACCCTCGGTCCTGGTTCTAAAGCTTGCCAACTGATTAAGTCAGGCCCAGTCAGATTATCCAGGATCATCTCCCTTACTTAAGGTCAACTGATTAGGTATTTTAATTACATCTGCAAAATCCCATCATAACAACAGCTAGGTTAGTGTTTGTTTGAAAAACTGGAGAATGCAGCCTAGCCAAGTTGATACACTTTTTTAAAAATTACCACACTTGGTTAACACTGCACTCTGCTAATAGTGCATGCTAATCATCATCCTACCCACACTGCCATCACCCCTGACTACCCAAGACTGAAGAGCAAGAGGATTCTCCCAAATGACCCCAAAGGGTGGGTGATTTTAAGTTATTGGTAATACCTGGAGCCTGTCCAGAATCTGCCATTATCTCAGATCAAGAAGCACAGTCAACCCCACGGTCCCCATAGTAGAGGCCATGACAATTAAAAAGAAAACACTGGGGAAGAAGTTGTGGAGCAGAACAAGAAGGAGCAAGATCTCGCTAGAAATCAACCCCCCAGAGGCTTGGAGCCTGGCAGACAGGCTGCTGCTGGTGTCTCTGGGGCTCCAGCCTGCGGGATGGATGCAGCGCCCAGTGATACACAGCAGAGCCATGTGAGGCTCATGCCCGAGCCCCAAGCAAGCACCCATGGCCAGGTTCGGGCCACCAGTCTCCGGACACGCCACCACCACAGGGAAGGAAGTCAGTGCCAAGCAAGTTGCAAGCACGCCTCTCCGCCCAAGGAAAGTTTTCCCTGGGGCTGCCCTTGGGAGTAGGACTGGGGTGCGGCCACCACCAGTGGAAGAGTTTATCCTGAAGCCACCATCAAAAGGAGACATCAGGAGGGGAAAAAATGGAGGATTAGAAGCAGCCCATGAACCCACAGCTCCCAAGGAAAGAAGAGTAAATAGGAAGGAGGTGCCTACCTACAGACAGCTGTTCTCAGAAGGAACATTGTGAAACTACAGAGAAGCAGCAGGGGATATGCAGTGTGGGGGGAAAAAAGAAAAGGTGACGGGGCTATACATTTAATCATATCGAAGCACGTGTGGGGAAGATTAGCAGGATAGAGTGCTGGGGCACCATGCTCACCCTACAAGCACTATGGCGGAGTTCTGAGAGGGCTCTCTCTGCTACCACAGATTGAGGACCTGCCTGGAGTCTGTGCAGAGTCATTGCACCAGACGACAGGTGCAGTGGGGATCAGGCAGCAGCTGAAGCCATCCTGAGCATTTGGGCACATGGCACCAGGTCCGGCGGGACTCAGTTTTGCGGCTGTGGCCTTGATATTGCCCCCACTGGGATAGGAAGGGAGTGGACCAACTGGAGGCTCCTCTAAGCTGTACCCGGTTACTGGAAGCCAAGCTCTCCTCCCCAACAGTGCAACAGCATCTGAGCACACAGGCTCCCACCTGGGAGGCTTTGGGCAACTGCTTTGGTGAGCCCTGGGGGATGCTGCGAGAACTCCGCAGTCCCTGACTGCTGGAACTACCTCTGCCCACTTGACTTGACGTCTGGTCCCCAAGCCTGTGGAACAGCCCACAACCTGCTTGGCCCCATCACCCTTACGGCCCTGCTCCTGGCTCTCAGGCCCTTCTCAGAAGCCCAGCTTCTGGCTCTTCCCTAGTCTCAGCTCTCAGGCTCCACCTCTGTGTCTCCAGAGCTTCTGCCAGTCCTGGGACACCACCATGAGATTCCAGTGCTACACCTGGGCCCCAAGACCCCACCCTGGATCCTCCACCACTGCCATAGGAACTTCTGCAAAGTCCAATGCCCTGCCAGGGACCGCCCCCCCCCCCCTCAAGCCACCAGTACACTGGGACCTGGTTTGAGCAAACACCCACAGCCCAGGAATTCATGACCACTGCCAGGATAGCCTCACCCAGCTGCCACTGTCACCTCTGTGGGGAGACCCCAGGCAGAGCAATGCCCACAACACCAGCCTCAGTGAAGAGGGTCTTGGCCAGCTCCCAACTCAAACATCCTACAACTATCTGGTAAACAGCCTAACACCCAGCACAAACAGTCTGCAGCACAGGCTTGAACAGAGGTGATCACAGGTGAACAGATCAAATCAGAACAGCTACAATACAGGCTTTTAGTGCACACACCCCTCCCCTGTCATGTCAATATTCCAGAGTAGGGGGGGAAAAAGTATCAAAGTATCAGTTAGGGACCTCCCCTTCTTCTAATCAAGCAGGAGAGTTCCCAGCAAAGAACAGGTGCCCTGCAAACCTATTAGCCCTGAGTCAAGAAAAGAGGTTTCAGATGAGAGGAAAACAGCAAAAGACCTTGGCAACATGAAAAATCAAAACAGATCAACACCCCCAAGGGATCACAATGGAGCCATGGTAGCAAACCCAAACTAAAAGGAAATTATCAAAATGAGAAATGGAATTCAGAATATGGATGGCAAATAAGATGAATGGAATTGAACAGAAAGTTGAAAACCAAAAAAAATAAGCCAAAAAAGTATTTCAGGAAATTAATGAAAAAGTCACTAAAGAGCTAGACAACATAAGGAAGGATATAATAGAACTCCAAGAAATGAAGGAGTCACTTAGGGAATTTCAAAACACAGAGAAAGCATCAGCAACAGGCTCAACCAAGGAGAATAAAGAACCTCAGAACTTGAAGATAAGGCTCTCAAACTAACCCAGTCATTTAAAGAGGCAGAGAAGAGAACAAAAAAGGTAGAACAATCACTCAGGGAGATGTGGGACTATGCAAAGTGAACTAACATATGAACTGTAGGTATCATTGAGGGAGAAGGAGAAAGAACTAAAAGCATGGAAAATCTAGTCAAGGAAATTATTGAGGAAAACTTCACCAGTATCGCCAGAGACACAGACATCCAGATACAAGATGGTCATCAAACTCTGGGAAGATTAATACCAAATAGGACATTTCCAAGACACATAGTAATCAACCTGGCCAAAGTCAAAATAAAGGAGATAGTTCTACAAGCGGTTAGACACAGCAACAATTGACCTACAAAGAAAAACCCACCAGGCTAACAGCAGACTTCTCACTGGAAACCCTAAAAGCCACAAGGGAGTGGGGTCCCATCTTCAATGTTCTTAAACAGAACAACTGCCAGCCTAGAATTTTGTATCCTACAAAACTAAGTTTCACAATTGATGGAGAAATTGTATCTTTTCCAGACAAGCAAACACTAAGGGAATTTGTCATGACCAGACCTGCATTGCAGGAAATACTCAGAATTGCATTATACACAAATAAGCTCAATAGATACCTACCAGTATAAAACCACCAAAAAAAACCTAAAGCTTGCAACTCTTATAATACAGTAACACAAGAAAGGAAACAAACCAATAAAGTATTACCCAACATGATGAACAGAACAGTATCCCACATATCAATTCTATCCCTTAATGTTAACAGTTTTAATGTGCCACTCAAAAGACATAGGCTGGCTGAATAGATGAGAAGACATAACCCAACTATCTACTGTCTCCAGCAGACACATCTAAACCACAAGGACACACACAGGCTCAATGTAAAAGGATGAAAAAAATATTCCATGCAAATGGAAACCAAAAGACAGCAGGTGTAACCATTCTGATATGAGATAAAATTGACTTTAAATCAACAATAGTAAAGAAAGACAAAGATGGTCATTATATAATGGTAAAGGGAACAATTCAATAAGAAGACATAGCAATCCTAAATATTTGTGCACCTAACACAACAGCACCCAGATTCATAAAGCAAACCCTACTAGAGCTAAGCAAAGAGATAAACAGCAGCATCGTAATTGCTGGGGACTTTAACACCCCACTGACAGAACTGGACAGATCATACAAGCAGAAAATAAATAAAGAAACACTGCACTTAAATGGGACTCTAGAACAAATAGGCCTAACAGACATTTATAGAACATTTTACCCAAAAACTACTGACTATACATTATTCTCATCAGCACACAGGACATTCTTGAAGATTGATCACATTTTAGGCCACAAAACATGTCTCAACAAATTTAAAAAAAAAATAGAAATCATACCACATATCCTGTCAGACCACAATGGAATAAAACTAGAAATCAACTCCAAGAAAAACACTCAATTCTACATAAAGTCATGGAAATTAAACAACCTTATGCTGAATGATTATTGGGTCAATAATGAAATTGAGATGGAAATCAAAAGATTCCTTGAACTGAATGGCAAAGGGGACCCAAGCTATCTAAATCTATGGGATTCAGCAAAAGCAGTCCTATGGGGAAAATTCATACCCTTAAATACCTACATCAAAAAGACAGAAAGATTACAAATTAACAATCTAGTGACACATCTCAAGGAGCTAGAAAAAGAAGAGCAAACCAAAGCCAAAGCCAGTAGAAGAAAAGAAGTAACTAAGGTCAGAGCAGAAATAAATGACATGGAAAACAAAAAAAAAAAAAATACAAAAGATCAATGAAACAAACAGTTGGTTCTTTGAAAAGATAAACAAAATTTATAGACCTCTTGATAGATTAACCAGGAATAGAAAATAAAGAACCCAAATAAGGTCAATAAGAAATGAAGAAATGAGATATTACAACTGATACTACAGAAATAAAAAATATCATCTGTGAATACTATGAAAATCACTATGCACATAAACTCAAAAACGTAGATGAAGTGGACAAATTCCTGGAAACACATAACCTCCCAAGACTCAATCAGGAAGAAATAGAACTCCTGAACAGACCAATAATGAGCAAGAAGATTGGAATAGTAATAAAAAATCTTCCAATGAAAAAATGCCCTGGACCAGGTGGATTCACAGACAAATTTTACCAGACCTACAAAGAAGAGCTGGTACCCATACTGCAGAAATTATTTCACAACGTTGAGAAGGAAAGAGCCCTCCCCAATTCATTCCATGAAGCCAGTATCACCTTGATACCAAAGCCAGGAAAGGACACAACAAAAAAAGAAAACTACAGACCAATATCCCTTATGAATATAGATGCAAAAATCCTCAAAAAAACACTAGCAAAATGAATTCAACAGCACATGAAAAAAATAATCTACCATGACAAAGTAGGCTTCATCCCAGGGATGCAACATATGTAAATCAATAAATGTGATTCATCACATAATCAGGAGCAAAAACAAAGACCATGTGCTCATCTCAATAGATACAGAAAAAGCATTCGACAAATTCAGCCCCTTTTCATGATAAAACCCTCAACAAACTAGGCATAAAAGGAACATATCTCCAGATTATAAAAGCCATATATGACACACCCACAGCCAACATCATACTGAATGGGAAAAAGCATTCACACTAAGAACAGGAACAAGACAAGAGTGCCCACTGTCACCACTTCTATTCAACATAGTGCTAGAAGTCCTAGCCAGAGCAATGAGGCAAGAGAAAGAAATAAAGTTATCCAAATTGGAAAAGAGGAGGTCAAACTATCATTTTTCATTGATGATATGATCTTATATGTAGAAAACCTCAAAGACTCCACCAAGAGACTCCTGGAATTGACAAATAAGTTCAGCAAAGTCTCAGGTTACAAAATCAATGTACATAAATCAGTAGCATTCCTATACACCAAAAACAGTCAAGCTGAGAGTCAAATCAAAGACTCAATACCATTCACAATAGCTACAAAGAAAATAAAATACCTAGGAGTATACTTAACCAAGGAAGTGAAAGATCTCTACAAAGAAAACTACAAAACACTGAGGAAGGAAATTGCAGATGACACAAACAAATGGAAAAACATATCATGTTCATGGGTCAGTAAAATCAACATTGTTAAAATATCCGTACTACCCCAAATGATTTACAGATTCAATGCAATCCCCATCAAAATACTAACATCATATTTCACAGATCTAGAAAAATAATTCTGTGCTTCATTTGGAACCAGAAAAGGGCCCAAATAGTCAAAGCAATCTTAAGCAAAAAGAACAAATCTGGAGGCATCACATTACCAGACTTCAAACTATACTACAAGGCTATAGTAACCAAAACAGCATGGTTTTGGCATAAAAATAGAGACATACACCAATGGAACAGAACAGAGAACCCAGATATAAAACCATCTACATACAGCCAACTTATCTTTGACAAAGTAGACAACAATATACACTGGGGAAAATAAACCCTATTCAATAAATGGTGCTGGGAAAATTGGATAGCCACATGCAGAAGAATGAAACATGATCCACATCTCTCATCACTCACAAAAATTAATTCAAGATGCATAAAAGACTTAAATGTAAGGCATGAAACCATAAGAATTCTAGAAGAAAGCATTGGAAAAACTCTTCTAGATATCAGCCTAGGCAAAGAATTTATGAAGAAGACCTCAATGGCAATCATAGCAACAAAAAAAATAAATAAATGGGACTTGACTGTATTAAAAAAGCTTCTGCACAGCTAAGGAAATAATCAACAGAGCAAATAGACAACCCACAGAATGAAAGAAAATATTCACAAACTATACATCCAATAAAGGGCTAATAAACAGAATCTACAAAGAACTCAAGTAAATCAGCAAGAACAAATCAAACAACCCCATTAACAAGTGGGCAAAAGACATGAACAGAAGCTTTTCAAAAGAAGATAGACAAATGGCCAATAAACATATGAAAAAATGTTCAATGTCACTAAATATCAGGGAAATGCAAATTAAAACCACAATGAGATATCACCTTACCCAAGTTAGAATGGCTTTTATTAAAAAGTCCAAAAACAAAAGATGCTGTTATGGATTCAGAGAGATAGGAATGCTTATACACTATTGGTGGTACTAAAAATTAGACAACATCTATGGAAAATAGTATGGAGATTCCTGAAAGAACTAAATGTAGACCTACCATTTGATCCAGCAATCCCACTACCGGGTATTTACCCAAAGGAAAAGAAGTCATTTTGTCAAAAAGACACCTGCACTCAAATGTTTCTTGCAGCACAATTCACAATTGCAAAGATGTGGAATCAACCCAATTGCCCATCAATTCATGAGTGGATTAATAAAATGTGGTATATGTATACCATGGAATACTACTGTGACATGAAAAAGGATGAATTAAGGCCTTTTGCAACAATTTGGAATTGGAGACCATTATCCTAAGTGAAGTATCACAAGAATGGAAAAACAAACACCACATGTGCACACTATTAAATTGGAACTAATCAATGACCACACATATGCACAGAGGGAAGTAAAACTCAGTGGAAATCAAGCAGTGGGGAGGAGATGGGTGAAAACCTACCTTATGGTTACAATGAACACAGAGAATGAATACTCTCTGGGTGATGGGCACACTTATAACCCTGACTCAAACATAACAAAATTGATGACATATAACCAAAAATATTTGTGCCCCCATATTTTGAAATTTTAAAAAAAGAAAAAAGGAAAAAAACCATGGTATTTATGATAGAGTTCCATGCCCATCTCTTCATTTTGAAGATTGTCATTAAGATATAGTAAGGATAATTTATCTGCCCCACTCAGTTTCACATAAATATATTGGGAAAATGTCCTTTAGTTTAGAAGATTTGGGGTTTTTGCTTGTTTGTTTTGTTTTGTTTTTCAAGGATGAGACAGAGTTTTTCTAGAGAAAATTTCTTTGGTTTTCTCTACCAACCATTACAGGTTTTTGGAATGTCCCCTGTTTTCTGCTGAAACTGCTCCAGTACGAAGTGTACATCCAAAAATATCTGTATAACTCAAAGCCAAAGCTTTCAGGAATAATATTTCAAAGTTGTCAAAGGAAGCAACAACTGAGGAAAAGAGGATTTTCGTCACCTACCTCCTTTGTATATACATTTATTAACATCCTGATGTTCATTTTGTCAATGGAGAGTCAGCCTCACAAGATCATTTCAGGACAAATTATTCCCGCTGCCCATTACTGACCCATGCCGACTTCTGAGATCTGTACACTTGGAAGTGAGGCATGCAGACCAGTAAGTCAAAGACACTCTCAGCCATTGGCAAAGGAAATGACTTAGCTGTACATCACCTATAAACTGGGTTTAATGAATATTGAAACAGAAATGTACCATCTGGCTGGCCACATGCATGCAATGTCAAGCAAAACTCCATCAGGAGCACTTGATGCAGCTGAGCTATACTAAGCATGGTCCCAGGCAGAGCCAGCACCACATCTTCTACACCAGCCCCTCTGCTTAGCCCTACAGCTTGCACAGCTCCACTTCCAAGGGACCCATGTGGCAGCCCAGTCTGCAGCCTCAAGAGCCTCCATAAACATCAGTAGAAGCCAGTCCCTCAGAACTCTCTCACACAGAAGGCATGGCCCCATGTTAAAAGAGTAAACAGGCACTGCATCCAATTTCCTAGTCTTTCTATTTCTGCAATGAACCCCTGGTGTTAATATCCTCCAACAGTGCACACTCAAATAGGGGATCACCTAGAATAAGCACTTGTCTTACTAAATTCGGATGGCTAAAACAGCTCTTCGTTATTCCTTGGAAGCCAACTTTTTAAAGGTATAGGACCTACTTTCCAGTGATGTCATGATGCTAAAACTAGCCAGATATGGTGATAGGTCTGGAGGCTTCTTTCACCCTCACTCAGATAACACATGCTGATCAACCTGCTTGCAGAGAAAGGCAGCTTTATAAGTGACCCTACGTACCCCAGCAGAGTTGAGATCCCTTCAGTGGGGCCGTCTAGTGGCTGGAGCTCTGAAGATCAGGCTAGATTACAGTGTTAGTAAACAATCAGACTTCCCTGGTCTACCCGGTTTCTAAAATCAGCAGCCAAGAAGGAGCTGAGAAAGGATGGAGTCTGCCAGAGTGGCACAGCTGGTGATGGGGGTTCTACCCAGGGTGGACAGACCTTGCCTCTTCAAAAGCCCAGGGGCAACCACAATGCCCACCATAGCTGGGGGATCCACTGGAAAGGACCAGCTTGCATGGAGTAATTTCTGGCCCCTGGTCCCAGTTGCCATCCACACTTGGCTAAAATCTCAGTCGACTGCATTTCCCCCCGTACCAAATCTCCAACATCCCCTCAAACTTCCAAAGCTATCATCACCAGATCTGCTAGAACAAATGGGGACATCCCCTTCTCTGAGAGGTCATTAGCTCCACAAATTGCCCTTCTGCCCTAACAACTCCATCCCTACATGCCCCAGCACAGAAGTGCTTCCTCAAGCCACACCTACACCATAGGCATCTATCGATTCTGCCCAGTAATTGGGAGAAGGAGGTATCTCTCACCATTATTTCATTTTTTCCACCATCCCCATTTAAAACCACATGGCCATTCTGGCCAAGGGCTGCTAACTGCATTAGAGTAAGAAAGAAACAAAGAAACAAAGTCTCATCCAAGTTCTAGGATTATTAAGACCAGCACTGTCAGACCCAGTTAAGGTTATTTTCATTAGGGATAAATGGTGCCATGAATCCACTTAGTCCCTGGTGTGTTCTTTGTTCTTCTGGGAGGTGCATCCAAAAGTTGGTGGTCTCAGCAGTCCATGTAGACTTGGAAATCTTCCAGGTGAAAAAATCCTGGAAGTGTGGGCTTACTGACTGTAAGCTATTTTAAATTTGGGTGAGAGTAATGGGTGGGACAGTGCCCTCAAGAATGTTCCTATTACCAAGAAACAAAATTTCTAGTTGCACTACAGTTATAAAAACCTCCTCCTTACTTCTGTGTTTTATTTCTTGCTGCTGTCATTGGCTTCCTTAAGAAGTCAATGTATCAGGATGGGCTATAAATTGCCTTGGTGAATGATTCTTTTTGTGTTATTTTTCTATACTTAACAAATTTTTTAATGAAAAAGACCACATACTGGAGAAAAGTAAGTTATTTAAATTTTACCCTTGAGGGACATAAAGGTACTTTCCAGAGTGATAAAAATGTTCAATATCTTGAAAGAGATATTAGTTTCACAAGTATGTACATTTGCCAAAATTCATCAAATTGTACACTTAAGATCTATGCATTTCCAGCAATGTGAATGTACTTAATGCCACAGGACTGTATAAAAGGTTAACACGGTGAATTTTACAATATGTATTTTTAACCACAATGAAAATAGATCTGTGCATTTCACCATATGTAAATTTGTCTTAAAAGAAAGGCATTTTAAAATTCCATCCTTGTGTTAATTGAACATTTGCAGAATATAAGGGATTGTATGCTATATACATTCTACCTCCAATCCATGATGTCTAAACTCTGCTTGTGATATGGGATTTTTATCCTTTCAGGGTATATTCTTTTCCCATTTTATTCTTTCAGGCACCCTACTAGCTCCCTGGCACTGCTCTCAGAGAAGAGTACTTTCAGGGAACTATGTCTGATGCTCCTCCTTTCACCACCTCTCCTGAGGATTGTATAGCTGCCCAGAAGCCCAGGCAGCAGGACCCCACACCATGCTCAGTAATGCCTGGGGCCTCGGAGGGGGAAGTGTGGAGCTCTTCAGCTGACGGTGTGAGATAACCTGACAATGAGTTACTGAAGAGCCTGCTCTCATGCACGCTACCACAGCAAGGGAGTAACTGGTAAAGCCTTTGCAATTTTACTTCCTACCTTAGGAAAAAAAAATCAGTCTGTTTTTTAGGAAAAAAAATCTGTACAGTGAATACAAAAATGCCTTTGTCAGATAAGCATGCTTTCAACAGGAGTTCAAAACAGACCTAAGGCAACAAGTTAACAGCCTCAGAGTAGAAGAACAAAGGGAGATGTATCCAGGAAAAACCATGTTTTGGCTCTTTACTTTTGTCATTTTCATTCAAATGCACCAATGTGTGTTCAAGTGAAGCCCTAGATTTCTAGCATAGTTTCTGAAACCTTTAAATATACCAACTTTGATAGTGTGGGTTACGGTTTAAAGTAAATTTTTTTTCATGCATAAATTGGATTGACTGAGCCCCCTAAAATGATTCCCAGTGCCTTATGCTCTGGCCAAGCATCTGTTCAATGTATCCTAAAACTGAAATTATTCATTGATATAATATTTTAAAAAAAGAAAAAGAAAAGAATTACTTCTGTAGAAAAGCAGACCTTGTACATTAAAAAGAAAACAAACCTCATCCCTTGCCTGGGTCTTCTGATATGAGAGTTTAAATTCACTGGCAAACACAAATTCTCAGAAAAAATGCAGGTTAGAAAATAAGTCTAAATTTTACCAGATTAAGTTTTATAAGAGTCAGCTTCAGATATAACACTTAGGACGCCTAAAATCAATCAAAGAAAAAACAGGATAGAGCAAAAGTGTCTTAGCAAAACTACATTTGAAAAGACTATGAGGTTTTAGTTGACTATGAGTTCACGCAAATAAATAGTAGTATAACATTGTTATGTATGTATACATACATACACACATATGGGTTTTTTTAACAAATTACACAAAATGATGCTGCAGTAACAGATGCATTATTTTTCATAATTTGTAAGGAAAGTCCTGCTCACACTTTCCTGTGGTTAGCTAATACTTAAAGAATGGCATCTATTTCTGGAATTACATTCATTTTAAGAAAGATATAAACAAATGAAAATATATTCAGAAGAGCATAACCAGGATACTGAAGGTTCTAAAATCAGGTCAAATGAGTAACTCCTCAAGGTATTGAGTTTCTTTGCTTGAACAAGGAAAGACTGAAGGGGGAATATTTGATTATCTTCACACATCTTAAGGGCAAACATGAGAGGATAGATTAGAACTATTTACATTACATTCAGATATGGACCAATAGGAGAAAAGTAAAATGTAATACCAAAGGCTGCCTCAGAAGGCACTAAATTCCCCTTTAGAAAAGGTGTTCAAATATGTAGAAGACAATTAAATTAAAGTGTTTGAAGGATATTTTTTTCTTGATACAGAATTTTAGATAGACAATTTTGTGGGGGTTTTTTATAGGTGTAATTCCATTATCTCTCTCTTACATTGTTTCTTATTAGATGTTAGCCAGCATTCTCATCATTATTTTAGTGTATAAAATGTCTTTTTTCCTCTAGATAATTTTAAGTTCTTCTCTTTATCTTTGGTTTTTGTAAATTTGGTCATAAAGTGCCCCGGCATATTTTCATTTTTATTTATCCTGATTGGGGTTAATGGAGCTCCTTGGGTGTGTGAGTTTATACGTTTCACCAAATTTAGAAATTTTTCAGACGTTATTTCTTCAAATAAATTTTTCTGCCACAATTTCTTTCTGTCTCTCTTCTTCTCTGGGACTCCAATAGCATGTTTGTTGGACTGTTTATTATTTTGCCACTAGTCACTGAGTCTCTGTCTCTCTCTTTTTTTTTTCACTCTTTTTTTCAGCTCTGTGATTCAGCTTCAATTAATTTCTACTGTCAAGTTAATCTATTTTTTATTCTGCAGTGTCAGATCTGCCATTAATACCATCTGGTGGATTTTTTATTTTTAGAATTCCCACTTGGTTGCCTTTTATAGTTTGCATCTCTCTGCTGGGATTCCCTGATCCCCTATATAGTCACTCATTGTATCCATATATTCCTTTAAATCTTTGAATATATTTGCAATAACTATATTAATGTCTTTTCATACTAATTTCAAAATCTCTGTTAATCCTGAGTCAATTCAATTGACTGTCTTCTAATTATAAATGTCATTTTCTTGCTTCTCTCATACCTAATAATTTTTTATTAGATGCTTTACATTGTAAATGCTGTATTTTTGAGAGTCTAAATTTACTTTCCTTCCTTTAAAGGGTGTTGTGTTGTCCCCTGGAAGGTAGTTCATTACTGATAGGTCAGTTAATTCATGTCGCGGCTTGGTTTTACACTTTGATAAGGCAGGTCTAGAATAGCTCTTACTCTAAATCAGTGCTATCCAATGGAAATTTCTATGATGATGGAAAAGTTTTTATCTTCATTCTTTAATGTCTTAGCCACTAGCCACATTTGGCTATGGAGCATATAAAATATAGCTACTGTGACCAAATAATTGTATTTTAAATTTAATTTCATTTTCATTCATTTAAATTTAAAAAGTCACGTATGGCTAGCAGCTACCATACTGGACAGGACAGCCCTAAGGCTTAAGTAACCCTGCTCCTTAATGACCTTTCAATGGTTGCAAATAAATGTTTGGGAAGTTAAACATGGTTTCCTTCACTCTAACTGACCTGAATTCTAATGTTTCACAGCATGGTTGACCTCTCACGTCCTGTTCAGCTCTCTGTCCTCCTGTAGCTATTGTCTGACCAGTTCTTTGAAATCTCCCTTTCCACATGAACTCAGCCAAAGATTCAAGGAGACCCTTATGCAGATTTTTGAAGCTTTTCCTCTGCATAGTTCTCTCTTCTCTTGTATCCTGTCCCAAAAATTCTAGCAACCTCAGAATCCTTGAGCTCTAATCTATTTTTTCTCTATTCAGTGACACCCACTTATCTCTATTTAGGCTCTACTTCTCAATTTTGTGTTATGGAAACACCCCAGGTAAAAAACTAGAGTGAATGTGGATCTCACCTCATGCATTTCCGTCCTCTGCAAGGATCACAGCCACACCCTTTCTGTGGTTCAGTGCCTGTGAACAGTTGCTTCATACATTTTTGTCCACTTTTGTAAGTGTTCATATTGTGAAAGTAAATACTAAACCTATTATTGTTTCATGACCTGATCCAAAAATAAGAAAGATTGTTTTTTTCTTTTTTATTTATGTGTTTGATTTTTTATGATATAATGCTTTCCCATGATTTTGAAGTTAAAGCAATATAACAAAGTACATGCACGTAAGTATCATTTCCAACCCTATTCCCTCTGTTCTGTTCCCTACCACCCCCATAGTTGAACATGTTATTGGCATTAGGTACACTACTTTAGTGTGTGTGTGTGTATTCATGCCCCCTCTTTCATGTGTAAAAGAAAGCCTACTATAAATACTTCTCTGTACATTGTTATATTTGTTTAAATTGCTCATTACTTTTTATTGATGCATAGCTCTCAGTTATATGGATATGCCATTTTGTATTCAAACAATCTTCTTTTGAATGACATTTCAATCATTTCCAGTTTTGTACTATTACAAATAATGTTGTATACATTAGTCACTGTCAGTATATGATTGAGAGGGAAATGGGATTTTTGAGTCAAAGGAAAAAATCTCTTCGTTGTGCACCCTAAACTCTCCACAATTCTGTGTGCTACATACTATGTACTCTGTATAAATCTTGTTATTTGCAATTTCCTAAGAAACCATTCCTTCTCACTCCCATGTCTTGGCACATGTTAATTTCTCTACTTAACATAATTTTTCTCCATTCTCTTCCTAACACAACTGCCCTGAAATTCCTTGAAATGAATTCCTTGGGACTTCACATAAGATATCACTTGCTCACAGAGGCATTCTTTAATCTTTATCTCTCTACCACACACACACGCACACACACACACACACGCACACACACACACACACCCCATAAACACACACCACACACACCAGACACACACCACACACATACATCATATACATACCACACTCACTTACACCACACACCACACCACACACACACCGCATATACATCACACACACGTATATCAAACACACACCACACACCCCACACCACACACACACCACACACCCCACACCACACACACACACACCACACACACATATACCCCACACACAGAGATATGACACGCCCCAAAAAACACACATACACACACCAAAAACACACAAGTACACATACATACACACACACACACAGAGCTATATGTGCTTCTATGTGTTTCTATCTGCCTGTCATTCATACCCATGTTGCAGAGCTGACAACTCTACATCATCACTGCCCTTCTACTCACCTGCTTCCCTCTAGACTGTCATCTCCCGAGACAGTGTATTCTTTTTGCCTATATTCCCTAAGTCTAAAATATTTGCCTAGAAAGTACAAGCAGGCTATAAACATTTGTTTAATGAATGTTATTTATGATCATAGATTACCGTGAACACTAAAATATTCTTTGCAAAATTTTATGTATGCTTCAGCTGCTCCATAAAGATTTCATATTCTCTACTTTCTTAGGAAATGAGTGCTTTGCTTATTTGCTGTGTTTTGATCTCTGTTTGTAAATAAAATAATTTTCACAAGAACGAATACATAGCGGCTAAGTGTCTTCTTTCTTTCACTTGTAAAATGCACAGGAAAAACTTAGTGGACTGGAAGATGTATGGTCATCTCCAAAGACCAGAATTAATGGAAATGCAGAAAGGAAAGCAGAAATGGTGTGCACTGAGAAACTAACTAATGCTTTAAAGGTCTCTGCTGCCTAGGATTATAAGCAAATGTGAATCAGTCATATGAAAAGGCATGATAAAAAATAAAATAATATAATATGAAGACAGAAATACTAGAATGAACAATGGAAATAAGAAACAGCAATATGGATAGTGGAAAATAGGAAATCATATCTCTGTAAGCACAATTAGTGATAAATTAGCTCCAGAATTTGGTCAAAATGTAGACATCTGGGAAATTACACTTGGAGAAAGAAAAGTTCAAGGAATTTATGAGGGAAAACGGTAGGTAGAGGTTCTTGATTAGCCATTACCTACATTTTGGGGGACATTGAATGATTAAAATAACAACAAAATAGGTTAAGCATTACAAATAAAAACTGTTGGTTCTATGGGTTTTATGATATTGATTAATTTATTGGAGAAGGCTGAGGAATCTCATAACATATTGAGGGAAAACAATCTTTCAAAATAGTATATCACCAATGATAATTAAGAGAGTTAAGAACTACATAGGAATGCATAGATAGATCAATGTAACACATTAGAAAATTCAGGACAAGATGTACACATACATATATGAATTAGAATATGATAAAGGTGTAAATTTAACTACCAGGAATTTGTCCAATGGAAATAAATAAGGAAGCACACAAATATTTAATTATAAGGATATTTATAGTAGCACTGCATATAATAGCAAAGAAAAACAACCAAATTTTCTTACTGTTTTAGTGTGTCTGCACAATTAAAATGCTAGAACCTATTAAAAGGATTGCTTTAGAAGCATGATCAATGACATGAAAAAGTGATTGTGATATAATATGCAGTTGGGTGAATATAACACATCACAAACAGCACATACAGCATGCTAGTATTTCATAATACATCTGTACCTATAAATAGAAAAACCTTCTAAACACATACATAAAACAACATCTGGAATTTTATACTCTGAAATGTTATCCATTGTTCTTCATGGTGGGATTATAGACTATTTTTCTGATTCTTTGCTTCTTGATTTTAGAATGTTATTGGATAACTATATTAAAATTTAGTAATAATATTTTCAATGACATAGACTACTTCTAGTTTAACTGCATTGAATAATAATAAACAGTATTACTATCAATAAGTTATTTGAAACAAAATAAACAACTTTGAATCTTTCCTAGAGGCACATGGAAGAAGGGACAAATTCTTCCTTCTCACCTTCTCCCACACTGAGTCTGTTTAGCTGGCAATTAGCCATGGCCAAGTAGATATGATTGATCAGCCTGGTAAACATCTTTTACTGTAGTTCATAAATACTGTCTTAGTACTCACAGAATTACTTAAGCTATTAAAAGCAAATAAGAAAGAATAAAAAATTTCTTTTGGAGTTTATTCTGTGGAATCTAAAACTATCACTGCTAGGGCTATGTAGACATCAACCCCAAAGCCTTCATCGTGGCAAAATTATAACATGCCATTTAGGCAGAAACCTATGGCTTCTTTTACTCCTGTGGAAACAGCTTTAAGTCACTGAAGGCTGAGCGACAAGACAAAGATCCCACATCAGACACATACTGTTGTTTCCTGCTGATTCTCAAATTAAAGCTGAACAAAGGAACTTAACAAGCTCAAAAGGACCCACAATCAAAACAGCCCTTTCTGTGAGTTGAAAAATAAACTGTAAGTGCTGTTTGTTTTAAACTTGTATTGAAGATTACGTGGGAACTTTTTCCAGGGAGGAAAAATAATGTAAATTTTCTTCCTCATTCAATTTCTTTGGTTGCTACTGTATTATTTGAAAGTATTTATCATAAATTTCATGCATCATTTAATAATGTTTTGGTATTGCTACTTTTATTTAAGCCCCAACTGTTTGGTTGCAAAGCTTGTGAGTTATTGTAACTTAAAAATACAGATGCCAGCATGCCCCATATAAGTAGGGGGAAAACATTTTTTCGACACTGGCCACATGGCAATCTATTCCCACCAGCATCTATGCAGCAAATAAAGATAAGTCATTCATTGTATATGTCTACTCTGATGAGATAATTTCTTCAAGTATTTGCTGAGATTTCACTAAGATTAATATCTTTGAAAGTGTTATTCTTTACCTTCTTCACCATGTTCTTACTTCTTCCCTACATGCCTGCCATGCCCATACACACAAAGCATATCACTGTCATTCTCTACTAGATTCACTATTTCTGAGGTAGCGTGTACTGTTTGTCCCCAGTTCTTCCTTCCCTCCCTGCTACTGCCATGCTTTTCCTAGGTGTCAATGGGGTTCAGGACATGCTACCCCAAAATATGGCACCTTGGCATGCAAGAAAACAGCAGAAGCAAGAAGGTCACCCTCACTTTCCCTTCTTCCCTGAAGCAGGTCATGAGACCCTCATTTGAGAGGTACCCTCCCTACATCAGAGAAAAGGAACATCACATATCCCCAGAAAGGTATATAAGGGTTCCTCCTAGCCAAAAGAATTCTGGATAGATTAAGAGAGTCTCAATGCATTTTCCTAACATAAACAGTACTTTTTGGGTAGCTCTTCCATAGCTCTTGTATGAAATAAATATCTGATTTCTGACATCTAAAGAGTTATAGCCTTATGCAAAAAAAATAAGAAGAAGAAGAAAAAATAATCAAGAAGAGGCTGGGCATGGTGGCTCACGCCTGTAATCCTAGCATTTTGGGAGGCCGAGGCGGGAAGATCACTTGAGGCCAGGAGTTCGAGACCAGCCTGAGCAACATAGTGCGATTTCATCTTTACAAAAAATTAGAAAGATTAGCCAGATGTGGTGGTGTACGCCTGTAGTCTCACCTACTCATGGGTCTGAGGCAGAAGGATTGCTTGAGCCCAGAAGTTTGAGGTTGCATTGAGCTATGATGACATCACTGCAATTTAGCTGGGGCAGCAGTGAGTGAGACCCTGTCTCAAAAAAACAGAAAAAAGAAAAGGAAAAATATAATAATATAAGAAATAATCAAGAAGAAATGAGTATATGAATAGAAGAGCAAAATTCAAACATTTTGGCTAGAAAACTATTGGTGTTGTGTAAACCATCTGAGTGTACTGTTATTAATACATAAAAGTGCAATGAATGAATAATAAGATGATTGGCCAATAAGAGTTCATATTCACGGTCATTGTAACATTGTTTTTCTGAAATCTTAATACTTGGTTAGACAAAGCTCTATCTTTCATAGTCTTACCTCTGCACTTTGAAACTTTGTTACAATTGTCTTTATGTTTCCTGCCTTTCTCACTAGGCTGAGGACTGGGAAAAACTGTTTCTCTCACTCAATGCTGTAGCTACAGCACAATTCCTGGCACACTGTGGTTGTCACTAGTGTACTTGTTCTTGAGTGGTACTAAGCATCTGGTATCATAACTAAAAAATTGTCATCTTTTATGCTCTGATAAAATTTGTTCTTGTTTATATCAACTGGCCAGCAAAATATAGCACAGAACAAGGCAAGACTCACTTAAAGTGATAAAATTAAGTCAAGTAATAAACAGTTAAAGCATAAAATAGTTTCTCTCAATTCTTCCTGGTTTTTGATTAAGCGTTCTTTTCTTTCTTTATCTGCCTCCAGTTTACTTCAGGGCATTGAATTAAACTTACGTACCTTAAAGAGGGAAGAAAAAAAAAAAGGCAAAATGTTGGAAATTGGTACTATAAGTGAAAAACTAAAAGTTCAAAATTTACTCAATAAAAAGAGAAAAGAGGAATTATCACATCTTCAAATGCCCAGAGAGCATATATACTGAGCTTTTTACATAGATTTAATAATGCCAGTAAAATGAAATTTGAGTTACTTTGAGATGAAGTACATGAAAGCAATGATTGTGATTAGCATTCCTGAAAGAAAGTAAGGTGGAGTATTATGCAACACTCAGAGGCACAAGCAAGCCAATGAAAGAATGAATACTTTTACCACAGTTTAGAGTCAACTCTAATACCACCTTTGGATGGAGAAGTAGACCTTAGGCAGAATTCTTCTCTTTAGAGTTCTTGCTAATAATGGTATATATGATAGTGTTGGCAACTACTTAAGTATTTAACGAGTGTGGCATAAGTTAGGTTATCAATGGTGGCCTTACCTTAGTCAGTTTGGGCTTCTATAACAAGATACCATAGATTAAGTGGCTTAAACAACAATTTTGTTCACAGTTCTGGAAGCTGGGAAGTTCAGAATCAAGGTGCTGGCAGATCCAGTCTGTGGTGAAGGCACTCTTTCTGGTTTGCATATGGTCATCTTCTCATTGTGCCCTCATGTGATAGAGAACAGAGAGAGGAAGCAGCTCTCTCCTGTCTCTCCTTATAAGGGCATTAATCCATAATGAGGGCTCTACCCTTGTCACCTCATTACCTGCCAAAGGCCCCATCTCCGAACACCACTGGGGATTAGTTTTAACACATGAATTTGGGGATGGGGGGACACTAACATTCAGTCCATAGCATGCCTAAATATGCTGTCAAAGGAAATATATATGTATATCCTTATTCACCTATAATAAAATTTAAAATTTATAACATGTGTGTGTATAAAATCTCACAATTTGTAGTTCAAAGACTTCATTTTTGGCAATATCACGTATATTTTAATAAGCCATAAGCGGTAAGTTTTATATAATTTCTTTACAGATGAGGGTGGCTATAATTTTCAATTCAAAGTAATTTACTGGAAACCTTTGGACAAAGGGGGAAGTTTCTGCTCAACCTGGGGAAAAAAAGCTGCCTATCAAATCTTATGTTCATAAACAGAACTGGGGTATAAGAAAGATCATAGCAGCAAATGGCTTTTCCCTCAGACACCCCCATCCCTCCCCACAATGAAGGGATTTGTAGGTAACAATAACTGGAGACTTTGAGGGAGGTTTTTAATTTGGGTAACCTGGAGTCCATGGATCTCAGGATGACCCACGGATTGGCCAAAATTGATCTCTCAGCCACTTTTCTATGGAGAAGTGTGTGTATATAAGTATTCACATTTTCGGGGCAGGGAAGGCAGAAAGTCCCCAGTACTCCTAAGAATCTAAAAGAAGTTTGTGACCCACAAAAGATCAAGAACCACAGGATAGGAGTTCAAAATAGAGAAGATATAATTAGAAGTTAGCTGATTAAATATCCAATCTATAGAGAGACAACAGAGAAGGAATAAAAAGATCAAAATGTTTCAGGGTATGTGGCGGAAATTACCTGGACGTTAAACAATTGGCAGCCTGGGCCTGGAGCTATTGTCCTTCTAACCTGAGCAACTAGGGAATCCTGGACAGCTATAAATGCCAGTTATCTCCTAAGGTCTTCTGCTATTTCTCTTCTCTATACTTTCTCTCAATATTTCCCTGAGTGTCAATGTGTCTAGTATCTATAATTCTTCATAATTTTCACCAATAAATGGTATATAGCCTCATTGCCTGCTATAGATAAGCTTTAACCTGCCATGAATGAGCGGATCTGAGACAGAGACCTCATAAATAAGTGCTAATTGCACCTGTTGAGGTGCTTTCTGATCCCTGCTCTGCAGACTTGGCACAATAGGCCATGAAGCCTCCCAAGACCAACAGAGTCCCAGATGGCTACAAGCTTGCCAAGCATCAGAGAAACAGAAAATCAGTACATTTACAAAGGACAAGATGAATGTCCAGCTTTGTCAGTGTGCTCATCTATGAGACAAAGAAAATCCATGTGTCAAGATCTTTTATTTGTAAACATAACGCTCCCACCGTTAGACATGGACATGAACTCTTCCAATGACTTATCCTTGGGGCTGCAACCTAATATTATTGGATTATTGTCATAAATGGTTTACTCATATACATTTCACACCCATGTATGATGTGTATCTGAAGAGACAGCTCAGCAATTTTCCCAAACTGAATTTCTACAATTCTTAGGAAAAAGGTTTTTGGCAGTAAGCCCATGCTTCACTCTCTCTCCTCCGATCATTCTTCTCACAAATGAGCACTAGAGAGTGTGCTATAAAATCAAGAGCATGCATTCTGGACAAGCCAGGAGTGAATCCTAGAGCTACCATTTACTGAAGGTATAGCATTGCACAAAATGCCTGACTTTTCTGTGTCTCATTTGCTCATTTTTGAAATGAAGATAATTATAATAAATACCTTTAATAATATAATTTTCACAAATAAATTTGGGAAAATTATAGGAGATAATATAAGTAAAGTGCTAGGCAGAAGCAATAAATATTCACTATTATTGCCGATGTTCATGATACAATATTTCTACTACCATGATCACAGTCATCCCTCCCACACCTTTGGGTGCCACAACTATGGATTCAACCAAAGATGGATCAAAAATATTATTTTATAAAATCATTTGTACTGTACATGTACAGAGTTTTTTCTTATCATTATTCCCTAAATGATACAGTATAACAACTATTTACATAGCATTTATATTTTATTAGTATTGTAAGTAACTCAGAGATGATTTAAAGTATACAAGAGGATGAGTGTAGGTTATATGCAAATTCTACACCATCTTATATCAGAGACTGGAGCATCCATAGATTTTGTTATCCCACAGGGAGTCCTGGAACCAATCTCCCATGAATACTAAGGAACAACTGTACGATTTATACTACCGCTATTACTATAACTCCTCCTACTTCCACCAATAGATCATAGCGGGTCTGAGCTTGGACAAAGACAATGCAGACCAAGCCTCTGCTTCTGCAGAGCTCACAGTCTGTTATAGACACACACAGAGGTAAATGAATGAGTACAGTAATGCAGATGCCCTAATAAAATGTCTACACAGGATTCAGGAAAGACCCAAATAAAGAAATCAAGACTTGAGACTTGGAGTTGTGAAGCAACCTGAGATGTTCAGGAACCATTCATAGCTGTGCAGGCCAGAACCTAGGGTGCAAGGGATGGAGCTGAAGACAGAAGTGGAGCCAAATAATGGAGTGTTGTCAATACCATGTTGAGCAGTTAATGGTCTACAGCTCTACCTTTTGAACAACTCCCATGTGCAAGGTGCTTTCCACACCACTTCCTTAGTCTTTATGACAGCTTTTGGTTTTAGACAGCATTAATTCAATTCTAAAGAGAGAAAAATAAGACATTGGGTGGAGGGTGTTAAATAATAATGCTCTAAGTTACAAAGCTAACAAGCGTTGGTGCTGGGGCTTGAGCCCAGAACTCATAGTTTTTATTTTTGCCCATGTTATTCACTAGCTTTTTTCAGCTTTATTGAAGTATAATTGACCAAAAAGTGTGTATATTTAAAGTGTACAATGAGATGATTTCATGTAATTATACATTGTGAAACAATGGCTGCAATCAAGTAAATTAAAACATCTACCACCTCATATAATTATCTATTTTTCTGTCTTTTTTTTTTGTACAAGAGGTGCAAACACTTCATATCTACTCTCTTAGCAAATTTTAAATATACAATATAGTATTATTAACTACAGTCACCATGCTGTACATTAGATCCTCAGAACTTCATCTTATAACTGTTTGTACCCTTTGACCAACATCTCCCCATTCCCATGCCCTACATGCACCTAGGCCCTGGCAACCAGCATTCTACTCTGTTTCTGTGAGTTTGCCTCTTTTTCATTTTTATTTTTTTAAAGATTCTACATACAAGTGATGCCATATGTTATTTGTATTTCTATGCCTAGCTTATTTCACTTAGCATAATGCCCTCCAGGTTCATCCATGTTGTGTCAAATGGCAGATTTCCTTCTTTTTTATGGATGAATTATGTGTGTGTGTGTGTATACACACACACACACACACACACACACAGAGTCTCTCCTGAAGTGGTAAAGCTGGATTACATGGTAGTTCCCTTTTTAATTTTTTGAGGAACCTCCATACTGTTTTCCATAGTGGCTGTGCCAGTTTACATTCCCACCAACAATGTACAGAGTTCCATTTTCTCCACATCCTTGCCAACACTTGTTAGCTCATGTGTTTTTGATAATAGCTATCCTAATAGGTATGAGGTGATGATATCTCACTGTGGTTTTGATTTATATTTTCCCGATGATTAGTGATTTTAAGCACCTTTTCACGTACCTGTTGTCATTTGTATATCTTCTCCAGAAAAATGTCTATTCAGTTCCTTTGCGTATTTTTAACCAAATTATTTTTTCTATTGAGTTGTATGTATTCCTCACATATTTTAGACATTAATCCCTTATCAAATATATTTGAAAATTATTTTCCACCCGTAGGTTGCCTTTTCATTTTGTTGATTATTTTTGTTTGTTTGTTTTTTAATTTTTTGGGTTTGGCTGTGCAGATTTTTAGTTTGATGCAGTCCCACTTATTTATTTTTGCTTTTGTTGCCTGTGTTTTTGTGTCATATCAAACAAACCACTGAAAAGACCAATGTCAAGAAGTTTCCCCCTATGTTTTCTTCTAGGAGTTTTATGGTTTCTGATCTTATACTTAAGTCTTTAATTCATTTCTATTAAATTTTTGTAAATGGTATAAGATAGGGGTCTAATTTCACATTTTTGCCTGTGATATCCAGTTTACAACACCATTTATTGAAGCAACTATCCTTTCCCCACTGTGTGTTCTTGGCACCTTTGTTGAAGATCACTTGACTATAAAGCACAGATTCATGTCTATGCTCTTTATTCTGTTCCATTGGTCTATATATCTGTTTTTGTGCCAGTACCATGCTGTTTTGATTACTATAGCTTTGTAGTATATTTTAAAGTCAGGTAATGTGATGCCTCCAGCTTTGTTCTTTTTTTCTCAAGATTGTTTTGGCTATTTAAGGTCTTTTGTGGTTCCACAGAAATTTTAGGAATTTTTTTCTATTTCCGTTAAAAATATCATTCGTGTTTTCATAGGGATTGTATTGAGTCTGTAGGTTGCTTTGGGTGGTATGGACATTTTAACAGCATTAATTCTGTTTAGTTATTGGCCTTTAGTGTTGTTGTAGCTTTTAATTGGACTCTTGAGTCATCCTGGGGCTATTTTCATTCATGAATAGCTGTCTAGTTGTTGTTTTTGTTTTTTTGGGGGGGTTGGGTGGGGGGAAGAAGGCTGATATCTTCTACTCTGTCATCCTGCTCCCAGAACTTTCACATGTAACCTCTAAGAAGCCTGCCTATATTTAGCCAGTGAGTGGTGGTAGACAGAAGGTCACATGATCTTGCCTATGTCTTGGAGCATCATCTGGCGGAAGCATGGAGAATGGCCTGGAGGGTTAGTGAATCTACAAGAACAGCCAACCACAGTCAAATCATTTTCTCTCAAAGAAGGAAGAGAATTCCTGGAATTTTCTTTCCCCATGTCTCTCTCTTAGTTTTGGGGTCATTTCAGAGTTACCTGACCACACAGGCTCCTTCAAGGCACCCTGTGCCTCAGTCCTGCCAATACAGCAGCTCTGATGGTTCCTCCACCAAATCTCCCTTCTTATCTGTGCCTCACTGAGGTATAAATATAACTTCCTGATCCTACTCTACTAGGTAGTGATGGTTTTCTGTGTGAAATTACTTAAGGGAAACCAAAGACTGAAAATGCCTCCTATCAGGGAAAACTCAAGCAGCAAGTTCTTGTGCTCATAGCTTGGGCCAAAGGTCTTGCTCAACCCATAACCCATTGCCCATTTCATACCTTAAACAACAATGGAATCAAATTGCAATTATGTAGGGGTTTGTCCAGCACATTGCAGTTCTGTCTAAAAAACAAAATACCCAATCTTATACTTTGCTTCCTTGCTGAAGGGATAAAGAGAGCTCACAAAGATAGTTTACTTAGTATTAGTACAGGGGTCCATTGTTACTGTTGTTGATGAAATTTAGCTTACAAAAATTGCAATAGACGAATTGATTTCAGTTCAGACATCTATATTCTTTGCCACATTCTTATTTCTCTCTCAATTGTCACATAAAAAGGATTTTTTTTCCAGTACAGGCTGTCCTGTATTCATAAGCTGGCAGTGTGTCCCAAGTTCATTTGTAAGTCAATTACTGGGAACTCAGAATACATTGTCTCAAACTAGCAATTAAGATAAATGTTGATTAGGTCCCCAGGCCGCCCACAAGATTTAACCCAGAGACTGACTAAGTCTAGTACCTTGTAACATTTCAGTCCCACAAAACCACTATTCATCCATATTCTCATTCCCTTAAGGAAGTGGATCTTTAGTTCTCCAGAATATATTCCCCTTTCTTTCTCAGCATGGGAAAGAAAGAATTAGATATGAACAGTTATTACTTGTTATTCTTCACCTTTGTGCAAAGATAAGTCACTTTCTATGTCTATTTAAGAAAAAGACCCTTTCCATTTCCGCATAAATCTACCTAAGGGGAAGTCCTGCTTTATGTCAAATATCTTTTGCAGCATTTTTCATAATTGAGTATTTATTACAATTATTTCTGAAGATTCTAATTTAGTCTATCTGGAGAGGGGCCTAAGAATATACATTATAAACAAACTCTCCAATGGAATCTTTTTTAAAAAATATTGAGATATAATTTATAAGGAATAAAATACCTAGTTTTCTTTTAATTTCAGAATATTATGGGGGTACAAATGTTTTGGTTACATGTATTGCTTTTGGACAGCTTGAGTCAAAGTTATAAGTGTGCCCATCACCCAGATAGTGTACATTGTACCCGTTAGGTATGATTTCACCCATCCCCTCCTCCCCACTCCCACCTGCTTCCTTTCTGTTGAGTTTGACTTCCATATGTGCACATGAATGCTGATCGGTTTGTTCTAATTTAATAGTGAGTACATGTGGTGTTTGTTTTTCCATTCTTGTGATATTTCACTTAGGAAAATGGTCTCCAGTTTCATCCAGGTTAATACAAGAGGTATTAGTTCACCATTTTTTATGGCTTAGTAGTACTCCGTGGTATACCTATACCACATTTTATTAATCCACTCATGAATTGATGGGCACTTGGGTTGTTTCCACATCTTTGCAATTGTGAATTTGTGCTGCTATAAACATTCAATTGCAGATGTCTTTATTATAAAATGTCTTTCTTTCCTTTGAGTAAATACCCAGTAGTGGGATTGCTGGATCAAATGGTAGTTCTACTTTTAGTTCTTTGAGAAATCTCCATACTATTTTCCATAGAGGTTGTACTAGTTTGCAGTCCCACCAGCAGCATATAAGTGTTCTTTTCTCTCTGCATCCATGCCAGCATCTATTGTTTTGGGACTTTTTGATAAAAGCCATTCTCACATGAGTTAGGTGATATCTCATTGTAGTTTTGATTTGCATTTCCCTGATAACTAGAGACCTTGAGCATTTTTTTTTTTTTAGTTTCAGAATATTATGGGGGTACAACACTTTGGTTATATATATTGCCTATGCACTGCCCAAGTCAGAGCTACAATCCTGGACATCCCCCAAACTGTGTGCCCCGCACCCATTAGGTGAGAGTATTCCCATCCCTCCACCCCCCTCCCACCTGCATGACCCCTGATGAATATTATTTCCATGTGTGCACATAAGTATTGATCAGTTAGTACCAATTTGATGGTGAGTGCCAGGGGTGCTTGTTTTTCCATTCTTGTGATACTTTGCTTTGAAGAATGGGCTCTACCTCCATCCAGGATAATACCAGATGTGTTAATTCACCATTGTTTTTTATTGCTGAGTAATACTCCATGGTATATACCACATTTTATTAATACACTTGTGTATTGATGGGCACCTGGGTTGTTTCCACATCTTTGCAATTGTGAATTTGTGCTGCTATAAACATTCAATTGCAGATGTCTTTATTATAAAATGTCTTTCTTTCCTTTGAGTAAATACCCAGTAGTGGGATTGCTGGATCAAATGGTAGTTCTACTTTTAGTTCTTTGAGGTATCTCCATATTTCTTTCCATAGAGGTTGTACTAATTTGCAATCTGACCAGCAGTGTATGAGTGTTCCTATCTCTCCACATCCCCGCCAATATTTGTTGTTTTGGAACTTTTTGATATAAGCCAATCTCACTGGAGTTAGGTGATATCTCATTGTGGTTTTGATTTGCATTTCCCTGATGATTAGAGAGGTTGAGCAATTTTTTTTCTGTTTGCTGGCCATTATTTTGTCTTCTTTTGAAAAGTTTCTGTTCATGTCTTTTGCCCACTTTTTAACAGGGTTGTTTGATTTTTTCTTGTTGATTTTCCTAAGTTCTGTATAGAGTCTGGCATTTTTTTCATATGTTTATTGGTCATTAGTCTATCTTCTTTTGAAGAGCTTCTGTTCATGTCTTTTGCCCATTTTTTAATGGAGGTAGTTTGGTTTTTTCTTGCTGGTTTGCTTGAGTTCTTTGTAGATTCTGCTTGTTAGCCCTTTATCAGATGTATAGGATGAAAATATTTTCTCTCATTCTGTGTTTGCTCTGCTAATTGTTCCCTTGGCTGTGCAGAAGCCTTATAATTTAATCAAGTGCCATTTGTTAATTTCTGCTGTTGCTGTGATTGCTATTGGGGTCTTCTTCATAAATTCTTTGCCTAGGCCAATACGTAGAAGAGTTTTTCCAACAGTTTCTTCAAAATGCTTATGACTTCATGCCTTACATTTAAGTTTTTTATCCCTCTTGAATTAATTCTTGTGAGTGGGGAGAAATAAGGATCCTGTTTCAATCTTCTACATGTGCCTATCCAATTTTGTCAGCACCATTTATTGAATAGGAATTCTTTTCCCCAGTGTATACTGCTGTTTGCTTTGTCAAAGATCAGATGGCAATATGCGCATGGTTTTATATCTGGGTTCTCTGTTCTGTTTCATTGGTGTATGTCTCTATTTTTGTACCAGTACCATGCTGTTTTGGTTACTATAGCCTTGTAGTATAGTTTGAAGTCTGGTAAAGTGATGCCTCCTGATTTGCTCCTTTTGCCTTGGCTATTCAGGCTCTTTTCTGGTTCCATACGAAGTGTCAAATTATTTTTCTAGGTCTGTGAAAAATGGCATTGGTATTTTGATGGGGCTTGCATTGAATCTGTAAATCACTTTGGGTAGTATGGACATTTTAACAACATTGATTCTGCCGATCCATGAGCATGATATGTTTTTCTATTTGTTTACATCCTCTGCAATTTCCTTCCTCAGTGATTCCTAGTTCTCCTTGTAGAGGTGTTTCACCTCTTTGATTAAATATATCCCTAGGTGCTTTATTTGCTTTGTTGCTATTGTGAAAGATATTGAGTCTTTTGTTTGACTCTCAGCTTGACTGTTGTTGGTGTAAAGAAATGCTACTGATTTGTGTACATTGATTTTGTAGCCTGTGACTTTGCTGAATTTATTTATCAATTCCAGGAGTCTCTTGGCAGAATCTTTGGGGTTTTCTATATGTAAGATCATATCGCCAGCAAAGAGCAATAGTCTGCCCTCCTCTGTCCCCATTTGGATACCATTGATTTCCTTCTCTTGCCTGATTGCTCTGGCTGGGACTTCCAGCACGACGTTGAATAAAAGTGGTGACTGTGGACATCCTTGTCTTGTTCCAGTTCTAAGTGGGAGTGCTTTCACCTTTTGCCCGTTCAGTATGATGTTGACTGTGGGTTTGTTGTATATGGCTTTTATTTTTGAAATATGTTCCATCTATGCCTATTTTGTTAAGAGTTCTTATCATAAGAGGGTGTTAAATTTTGTCAAATGCTTTTTCTGCACCTATTTTGATGATCATATGATCTTTGTTTTTGCTTTTGTTTATGTGGTGAATCACATTTATGGATTTATGTATGTTGAGCCATCCTTGCATGCCTGGGATGAAGGCCCCTGGGTCATGGTGGATGATTTTTTTGATATGCTGCAAAATTCAGTTTTCTAGGATTTTATTGAGAATTTTTGCATCTAGATTGATAAGGGGTATTGGTCTGTAGTTTTCCTTTTTTGTTGTGTCCTTTCCTGGCTTTGGTATCAAGGTGATACTGGCTTCAAAGAATGAGTTGGGGAGGATCCCTTCCTTCTTGATGTTATGAAAAAATTTCTGCTGTATGAGTACCAATTCTTTTCTGTAGGTTTGATAAAATTTGCTTGTGAAACCATCTGGTCTGGAACTTTTTTTGTTAGAAGTTTTTTTAATTGCTGTTTTAATGTCGTTGTTCATTATTGGTCTGTTCAGGAGTTCTATTTCTTCCTGAGTGATAAGGTACCTAGATCTTAAGTGTTCAGTTTGATTAGTTTCAGCAATAGTTATATCCATGTATCCACCACTTCAAACATGATATGGAACATTTTCATCCTATCAGGAATTTTCCTGACAGTCTTCTCCATTCAACTCTCCCACACACTAAATGAGAAGCAGTCTCTGATTGCCATCACCATAGATTAGTGCTTAGTGCTTTATAGCTGCATATAAATGGAATCTTACAATATTCTATCTTGTGTGTCTGGCATCCCTCTCTCACAATGTTTTTGAGATTCATCCATGTTGTGGCATATATCATTGGTATGTTTCTTTGTATAGCTGAATAGCATTTCATTGCATACTGATTTATCCATTCTTCAGCTCCTGGACATTCCCAATTTGAAGATATTATGAATAAGGCTACTATGAACATTTGTATATATGTATTTTTTTGCACATACATTTTCATTTATGTTGGTTTAAATGCCTGGGAGTAGAATTGCTGAGTCAAAAATGGATGTATTTTTCACTTTATACTGCCAAACAGTTCTCCAAAGTAGTTGTGTCATTTTACCCTAACAACAGTAATGTATGAGAGTTCTGGTTGCTCTATATGCCCCCCAACATTTTATATTATTAGTCCTTTTTATTTTGGCCATCATAACAAGTATAAAGTAGTACTTTATTGTGATTTAATTTGTATTTCCTGATAAATATGATTTGAGCACGTTCTATTATCTTCTTTCAGAAAATGTCTGTTCAAGACTTCACCCATCTTTTTGTTGGATTGTTTGTCCTTTATGTGTAGGAGTTCTAAATATGTTCCAGATTCAGTTCCTATGTCATTTATAAGTATTGTAACTATTTCTTCTCAGTCTGGGAGTTGCCTATTAATTTTCTTAATGGAGTTCCTGATGAGCAGAAACTTTTGATTTTGATGATATCTCCAGATTATCTTGTTTTCTTTTATGAATTGGGCTTTCATGTGTGTCCTCTCTGATATATCTTTACCTATCCCAAAGTCACAAGCATATACTTTTATGTTTTCTTCAAGATGCTTTAGGTTATAATTTTTACATCTAGGTCTGTGATCCAACTTGAATCACTTTTTGTGTATTGGGTGAGTTAGAATTTAAAATTTTTTTCATATGTATATCCTGTTGTTTTAGCACCATTCATAAAAATATATTCCTTTCCTAAGTGACTTGACTTAACAGCTTTATCAACAATCACTTGACAATATAGGTAAAGGTATGTGTCTGGACCCTCTATTGTGTTCCATTAATATATTTACCTATCTTTGTGCAAATTCCACACCATGTTGATTTCTGTAGCTTTATAGTAAGTTAGATCATTTTAATGCTCCAATTGTTTTTTCAAAATTGTTTGGCTACATTAGATCATTTGCATTTCCATATAAATTTTAGACTCATCTTGTCAATTTCCTAAAAATTTTTGCTGAGAATTTCATTGAGATCTGTATCTTAATAATATTGAGTCTTACAGGTCTAGAATATGATGTATCTCCCCATTCATTTAGGTCATATTTAATTATTCTTAGCAATATTTTATAGTTTTTGTGTTAGCTTTATTCCTAGATATTGGATTTTTGATGTTACTGAAAATGGTATTTTTCTTTCATTTTCAAGTTGTTTATTGCTGGCATTTAGAAATATAATTGATTTTTGTATTTTGACCTTGTATCCCATGATCTTGATAAATGTTTATTATTTCTAATAGGTGTTTTTGTAGAGTCCATAGTTATCCTAGGCTGAATAATGGCCCCCAAAGATATCAGACCCTAATCCTCAGAACCTTTGAATATTACCTTTTATGGTAAAGAGGGGAAAAAAAGAACATCGCACATTGCAGATGGGATTAAGTTATATCGTGGATTATTCAGGTAGGCCCTAAATGCAGTCATGCATATCCTTATAAGTGGGAGGGAGAAGGAGATTATACAAACCCAGAAGAGAAGGTAATATGAAGACATAGCAGAGATAGATTTAAAGATATTGGCATGTAAGATTGGAGTGATGCAGCTATAAGCCAAGGAATGCCAGCAGCCACCAGAAGATGAAAGAGGCAAGGGATAGATACTCCCCTCGAGCCTCTAGAGGGAGCACAGCCCTGCTAACACCTTGATTTAGGCCCAGTGCTACTGCCTTCAGGCCTTTAGCCTCCAAAACTGTGAGACTATAAATGTCTATTGTTCTAAGCCACCCCATTTATGGTAATTTTTCTCAGTAGCCACAGAATAGATCTTGAAGATATTTTATTAGTTTTATTCCTTGGTACTGTTTTTTTTATGCTACTGTAAATGGCATTTTAATTTGCATTTTCAAATTATTTATGGCCAGTATTTAGAAATGGAATTGATTTTGTATTTTGACCTTGTATCCTATGAACTTTTGCTATTACTTTTAGTAGTCTTGTATGTGTGTGTATGTGTGTGTAGACTCCATGGGGTTTTATAGGTACACATCATGTAATCTGTAAATGAGATTTTTATTTTTTCCTTCCCAAACTCTATGCCATTTATTTCCTTGTCTTGCCTACTGTGCAGGAATGCCAGCATAATATTAAATAAAAGTAATGAAAGCATGTGTCTTTGTCTTGTTCCTGATATTAGGGGTAAAGAGTTTGATCTTTAAGTGTAAATTTGGCTATTTTGTTTTTGTCAATGTTCTTTATTAGATAAAAGGAGCTCCTTTCAATGTCTGGTTTGCCGATAGGTTATTTTTTCATGAATGGACTTGAATTTTGTCACATGCATCTTCCTTTATCTATTGAGAGAATCATAATTTTTCTCCTTTATTATGTTATTGTGGTGAATTTCACTACTTGAATTTTGAATGTTAAATCAATCTTGCACTATGGGAATAAATTCCATTTGATCACAATGTACTATACATTGCTGGTTTTCATCCACTAATAATTTCTTAAGGATTTTTACATCTCTATTCAAGAAGAATATTGGTCTGTAATTTTTTTAATGTCTCTTTCATGTTTTGGCATCAGGATTATGATGGCCTCAAAAAACAAGTTGGAAACTATTTTACCCTCCTCTATTTTCTGAAAGAGTGTATGAAATATTGGTAACATTTCTTTTTAAAATGTTTGCTAGAATTCACCAGTGAACCCATGTGGGCCTAGTGTTTGTTTTAGGGAAGGTTTTTGATAATGATTTCAATGTCTTTAACAGATATATAGGGCTATTTAAGTTTTCTATTTTGTCTTTTGTCAATTTTGATATATTGTATATTATTTTCAAACACTCGGTCAATTTCATTGTATTTGTTGCATTTATTGCATAAAGTTGTTCATAACATTCTCTCATTCTCTTGTTATCCTTCCAGTGTCTATAGTGATATCCGCAGAGTCTCTGAAAAGGTCTTTATCTCAGCAATCTTACCTGCCTCAGTGTTTGGCATACAATGCACATGCACTCAGTGAGGGGTGATGGGGAAGGGGCAGTGCATGTGTGTGGGCTTACTTTGTGGCTGGGGCTCCTCAGATTCTAATTTATCTCATCAGCCCAAACATGGCCATTAAAAGTTTGTTAAAAGTTCTACTGGTTTCTCCTTACCCTCATCTACAGTGGATTCCTTCCACCCTTACCTCTCTGCCAGGTATGAAAGAAAGAATGCCTTTATTAGCTCCTAGGAAGGACTTATCACTTCTTAGATTTTAGCTTATTTAGGTCTATTTCTATCCTTAGCTCCCTGATAATTTTTTTAAACTAGGATTTCGTAGGGTATAGACTGTCTGGCTTGTTATTATTAGGGTAGAAGAAATTGTCTCTTGTGACTTTCTATATCCTAACCAGAAATGGGAGTTTCCACAGATGATTCTGATGCAAAGTACGCTATGACCATCACTTAGAAAATCCTTCCCTAGGTTTTCTGAGTAGGGACATAAAGAACAGTTGGTCCCATTTGGGTATAGGTTAAACTTCAGTTTTAAAATTCTCTGCCTCCGTGGATATGCACATATCTTGTCAGAGAGTGCTTGCTTGTTGCATAGAAAATTTCAACAAATGCATGTACTACTTTCATTATAAAGTAAAACTGAGAGTTAAAAAGTTTATACTGAGGACTTTAAATACCTGACTTGAAAATAACTGCTTTATCAGAAAAATCTTTAGCCCTCACTTTTCTTTCCATTTCTTAAAAGAATGAAACTCCAGAGTTAGAAATATTCAATTTAACTGTTCAATAATAAAAAGTTTTCCTTTTATTCCAGACTAGAACAAACTTTATTCCAGATGGTAATGCCCAAGCTAGGGAAACAGTACTTTTAATGAATTTTAAAATTAAACCAGAGAGATGTGCTTTGACAGGTGGAACAGGAGAATATGATTCTAGATATGTACTTTTCCAATGAAAGTTTTTATTACTTATTTATAACTAGTATAACATAGTATTTACCATGTCAAACTTTTTTGTTTTCCAAAGAGGAAAGAAACTTTTTCCTTTTGTGTCTGCATCATCTGAACTCCGAAGAGACTCACATGCTTAATAACTTCTGAAGCATCTTTAATGATATAGTCAACACTGTATGTCAACATCCACCGTAGTTTACATTAGGGGTTCATGCCTGTGAGGCCATAGTTTACGTCTTCTGTTTGAGGGACAAATTTATATTTTTATTCTTCCCTTTGAAGCATACCCTGATTTCTAAACAGAGTCACAAAAGGCAGAGTCAAGGTAGCACTCTCAAGATGGCAGGCAGGATATATTTGCCTGCACTTCTCTTGGGGTGCCATATTTTAAGATCATATCCTTAGCCTTTCAGTTCACCATACTGGATTTTCTCAATGTACCTTTAAGCACTTGCTAACCGAGAACTAAGTACCCACACCAAGTAAAATATACCCCAGAATACACAAAGTAAAAAGTTAATCAATAACAGAACTTATCACTTTTTAATGACCAGAAGCCTTCAATTTTTACTTAGGACACACTACCGTCATCATACCAGGGTTCCTAAAACTTGAATTATTCATAATAACTTTGCTCTATGATCTTGTAATTCCAAGAATAAAGGTAAAGTGGTTTTAAGGGTATGTTTCACCTGAGCTGGCTCTGGGAAAGCACAACCACAGATTGACCCTGTAACAGGGAACACATGTTGTTCATTTTGCACAGAAGTATAATCTCTTAGAAAGTATTATCACATTTTCTTCCAACTCTAAACCATCAATATATTGAGCACTTTCCTTGTGGCTAGGAGTTTTTCTTTTTCTTTGGATATGTTATCACTAGGGAAACTACAGAGAAGGATTATTTTCTTGAGCCTAGGAAATATTTTGTCTCTATATTATTCAGGACTCTTTATGATTCAAATAAAAGAAAATCCAACTAAAATGGGCTTAAATAATAGTTTGAAAAGTATTTCAGTATTTGACCCAGAGCTTGAATCTATCCAGGATCCAGTTTCCCCCTGTCCATTTTTTGGGTCAGTGTTTTTGGAATTAATCTTAGGTAGACTCTCTTCTCATGGTCCCAGGGTGGCTGCCAGTTGTCTGAGGACCATCATCCCTCATTCCTGTGCAATGGGAGAGATTCTCTTTTGATGGGTTCTTAGGGAAAAAATGGGGTACCCCAGGAAATGTATCTTCAGATCTCATTGGCTCTCACTGGATTGTGTGCTTGTCCCTGAATCAGCCACTGTGGTCTTGGCTGGTACTGGGATATTCCAATTTGCTGAAGCCAATCAAAAACTAGCTCTGGAATTTGAAGAAGGGTAAGGATCACCCAAATCACATCATCAAAATAGGAGTGAGAGAATTCCCCAGGCGAAAATCAGGCACATGACAGGAAAGTAACCAAAAAATATCCCCCAAAATGGGCTCTTGAATGATGCATTCATTAAATTATTAGAATCTCACCATTTCTGGAGTCTTCACTCTAGTAAGCCACAGGAACAATCAGGAGTTCCCCCCCAAGGGATGTCAGAGAAACAGAATAATGGGTATAAAAGCATCTCCCCTGTTCAGAGCTCTATGCTAGGAAGGGTGTAGGAAATCCTTGCTTTCAGATCACATAAACTTGTACTTGATTGTTAAGATTTCTTTTAGTATTTATTCAAATCAGGATGAAAGCATGGAATGGGAACCTACAAAATTTTTAGATATTATATCATTTATTTTTAGAAGTTATTGCAGAAACATTTAATCTACCCTTGCACAAATTTATCTCTTTTTTAAAATCGAGTCATTGGAACTATTAAAATAGTATGTACTTCATGTCAAATCTCCGAATGCCTATCAAGCTTTTCACTCTCGTTAAGAGCACTCATCCATATCCCTGTATTGGTCAGACAAGTCTAAATTTTCCACCTGATCTGGATAGGAATTATATTCTGCCTCACCTTCTCTCTTTCACAAGAAGTCAAAGCATCCCAGTGCTTATTCAGCTCAAAGCGTTGTTTTGGTATCCATCACCTCACCAAGGAGTGATCAAGCCAGAAAATCTTCTCTGTGATATGAAATCTTGTTTGTTACATTGCGCATTGCTGTTGTAAATGCTGCAGCTGTGTGATAAGTGTCCTTGCTAGTACTGGGGGTTGGCCCAGGGCAAGGTCTTGACTAACATGAGAAGCAACATGGTAACCAAAGCACAAAACCACTTCTGTTGGTCCTGCAGGAGTTTCTCAGGGTTTAAAGAAGAAAGATGCCTCTTCCCCCCAGTTTTTACTCACTGATGAAAGCTCTAAGTCAGAGGAGACCTAGGGTTTGACCGTTATATCTTTAGTGGCACAACAATCACTTTCCCAGAGTCATGCCTGTGGTGACTACACTGACTCAGGAAGATTCCAGGATCAGGCCACAGAATAACAAAAGCCAGTGCTCACACATAACAGCCTAGACCAGCATCAAAGGCACGTAACCAATAGAGCTACCCCTTCCTCTCCCAACCCTCTCCAGCTCAAGTCCAGTTTTTGTTCCAATGTCCATTTTGTCCTTTCCCAACAACCAGTTTTGATGGAGCCATTTCAGTTTATTCAACCTGTTGCAATATCTTTGAAACTCAAACTGTCCAATACCACCATCCTCAGAAGAGCCCTGGGCTCTCCCTGCCGTTTGCCCGTTCTTTCCCCAGCAACTGCAGGGCTCCACATATCAACGGAAATGAAGACCTAAGTGACATGGCCCCACCCACACTCAGAGCTGATGCCAAGGTTCTGGGTCAACATCAGTGTACAGTGTGGGACCAGAAGTAGCTCTGGGGATTTTCCCCAAAACACAAGATGCATGCCTCAAGATAGCTTACGTAACCTAAACATTTGTATCCCTGTGATATTTTGAAATTAAAAAAAATTCTTTACCAAAGAGGTATATCAGGCAGTTAATTAATAATAACTTACAATTACTAATAAGTTAAATTAGTAACAAGTTATAATAATAAGTAATAAGCTATTTTTCTAAATTTTGAACAGGAAGTTATCACGGAAGGGAAAAAGACAAGAAAAGAGGGAAAAAAAGAAAGGAGAAAAATTCTGCCCCATAAGAAAACTCATTTCACCTGTTTCTGTTACGGAAATGAAATAAAAATCACCAGTATTAACCTGAGTGGCTTACTATACATATCTGTTAATAATTATTATGCAGCATAGGAATCAACTCATTCATGAAAAATGGTCCAAACCTGCCCTGTTATCACTTTATTTGATTTGAACATTCAATCATGACCAGTCCTTCATTTCTGCTTAGCTGCCCTAGCTTGCTCAGTGAGTGGCAAATTTATGCACTTGAAACTTGGACTAACTCAGTAGGTCCACTGCTTTCCAGCTCACGCACAGGACTGTAGTCAGAGGCAGGAAAGGAGTTGGAGGGAAGTAACAGGCAAGAAATAGACACGATTCTAACCTCAGGTTACCAGCAACCGAAGAGGCTGAAATCTCGGACCTAAATTAAAATACAAATAAGGTAAAATCTCAGAAATGGAAAATAAAGTACAATTATATACATGTGTGCACACACACAAACACACCCACATTTGGGGGACATACTAAAACCACGATAAAAGTCTTTGGTTTTATACACCTTGATGCAACTATAAACAAAGTAAATTAGATGTAGTACAGATTATCATTGTACATAAGTTTCAAAACCATGGATGTGTCAAGGCTTCACATTTTGAGATACTTCTATTTTCAGAATTCATTACATTTCCACGGCAAGAATTGTTAATGCTGGTTTTAAAAACTGACAGGCTGCCGTGGAATATGAATGAGTAAAGCCAAAGAAATGTCAAGGGTTTGATCATGTGTCTTTGTCTATTTGGATACAGGTGAAAATTGTTGAGTGAACAGATAGTGTGTGGATGATACACGGGATGTAATTACCAAGTGCCAAATAAGCAGAAAAGAATAAAGTGAAAATACAATGATTGGGAACGTGTCTGTGAGACATGCTAGATATGTGGAAGCTGCCCTGATTTCTAATACATGATAAAAGTATTCTAATTTTGAGGGTATGTGAATCTGTGGTGAAAGTATACCTGTTAAGTCTGCATCCTCTTTGTCATTCTGCCTTATGAAATACTGTGCACAAAAATGGCAGCGCCGTGGCCATGGCAGAGGAGGAAGCGGAGGGAACGCGGCAAGAGTCAGAGCGGCACCACGACCGGTCCTGGCCCACTGATTCTTTGGATGTACTTGGTTTGATCATGTCCATAATTCAAATTATCAGCAACTTTGTAATTTAGAAAAGAATACCTAAACTACAGAAACATGGAAAAGGATAGTACCCTAAACTCATCTGTACCTATCACCTAAACTCAACTGTTGTGGTCATTCTGCAACATTGACTCTAGCTCACTCACTGGCTGGCTCTTGATAGAGAGAGAGAGAGAGAGAATTTTAAATCAGCTATTTTTCATTTATTAATTCCTTTTCATTTCACTGAATCAGTAAAGGTAAAATAGAAAAGAGCTCATACTTAATTATGACCCTTCCCTCTTCTTATCTCTTACCCTTCTGAAGAAGTTGGCCAACAAAGTTGGCTCTTCCACCTACTCAATGATTATAAATCCATTTCTTCTTGTCTCTTTGCACCACCATTGCCCTGGTTCAAGCCCCCATTGTTTCTAAACGATGTTCTAGCAACAGCCTCCTGGTTTTCCTCCCTCTGATATTTCCTTTTTCTAATCCATCTTCTGTTTGGATCATTGCACTTCTAAAATGAATATATAATTGCCACACTCCCCCACTGTCTACAGGATAAAGTCCAAACTCCTTAGACATCTTGTATATTGGCTATTGTCTTCCATTCTATTCTCATTGTCTGCCTCTTCCCTTCATGCCACCTTTTTGTTGCCACACCAACCCTATGGCCATTTCCCAAAAAAACTTCCATGTCCTTTGCCTCAAATACCCATTCTACTTTGCTTTGATGAACACAATCCCACTTAGGGTTCAAAATCCTACTTTTGTACAGTCGTCTTTGATTTGTCAAAGAAGAGGCCATTGGCTCTTCTTCTAAGTTCCCAAGATATTTTAATTTATCAAATTGCATTATAACTGTTTATTTTCAAGTCTGCCTCTTCCGTTAGACTATATTCCCTCCACATTGCACTACAACTGGAACATTGCAGTTTACTGCTGCTGTTCCTACTTCTAAAATGAGGCACTTAACACTCTCTAATTATCTGAACATTAGCAATTTATGAGGAGTGGAGAAAAAAATTTTTAACACTTGAAAGAAAAGGAATTAGACCTTGTTTTCATTAGTTTTTTTCTCTTTCTACATGTACTTTAACATTCTCTGCTATTGCAAGCTTCTGAAAACCTCAAAACCATTTTCCAAAATAGTTTGCCATCTCTAGGAATGGCATTTGATCAACAATTTAAAAAAAAGCAATTATAGTTTGTGTTGATAACAAATAAGATCCAAAAATTAACTAATATATGATGTCTAACAATTAAATTTCAACCCAGGTGAGAAAAATGAAGCTCAAGGAATTGAAAACATTGTCTACAAGAAATAGAGTTTTCATAAGTTGCTAGTGTGAGGGCCAGCACCCCACATTGTTTGTTGCTTACGCCTAAAATTACATGGCTTCATCTTCATCCCCATTACTTGCCCTCCATCAGATAATGTGATCTTTTTTTTCCCTGAGTTTCTGACTTTTTCTTTACAGTCAGGCCTTTGATACTCTCCCAGGAAAGGCTTAAAATCAGGAAATTGAATGTAGATACATATTAGTGTAGTGGTATTATCTAGAAAGCTACTAAGAATAACTTCCTTCTAAGGTTTTGTAGCCAATTTTTTCTTCCTATTTTTCCATGCACATCTACAATAAATTTTTCTTCTTTTTTTTTTCTTTTCTGGTTCACACCTTTGGCTTCTCTCCTCAGGTATTACTTCCAAATTCTTCTGAACCATGTTTGTAAAGGGCCACCCAGACCACAAGACATCCAGAAAGTAACAATGTTGGGTTTGCCAAGACATAACAAAGAGGACTCTGACGATTTCCTATATCGGTAAAAACTGCTGGGATGAGTATTATTTGACCTGGATGTGGTTTTCTTTCCCTCTCACCAACTCTTTAGAAATAGCCAATTATTATGTTAAACATTTATTCCTGACTCCTAAATACGTATACACACACACGCACACACACCCCCCTACCTTAATTCGACAGGAGGCTCAAGGAATTGCTGCTGCATTGCTCTTGACTGCTCACTAACTCTACTTTAAGACATCAACTTGGACTCCAGCCTTAAGGGGAACCACTGTGAACTGTAGCACCTAACTCTTGGCCACTCTGATTATGGAAAATTCTCAGGCTCCTACAGAGTCTAGAGCTGACATGCAAGCATCATAGTAAAACCCTCTTCTTGCACTTTGAGTGTCTGTCTGCCTCCCTCTGGTAGATTGCCACTCAATTATCGTGATACTTAGACAAAGATTCTGCACTATTTTGGGAGACATTACATTGAAAGGTTCTTCTCGTTCCAAGGCTTCTGTTTGCTGTATATAGAGGCCCAGCTCCCCTTTTAGGGAGGTAGATCACCAGAGAGGAAATATGTGTCTCACCACAGCAGAGCAGGGCCACCAGCCCACTCTTCCAAACTCTTAACAAGGAAAATGGCTGTTCCAGTTTCAGGACTTGATGAAGATCAAAACCTGAGAAAACTCTATGTTTCTTGCAGTTAATAGAATCCTCCCACCCCATCCCCTGTTCCCCATTGAGTTCCAGTAAGAATTCAAAATGGGCTTACACCTTCTGCCCCACAATATAATAACATGCCCCCATAATTATATTAGAGAAAAAAATAAAGACAGTAACTAAATATCCCAGTGGCCCATCCTACCTCATCCCACACCCTGGAAATTGTTTATTCACATAACATTATCAGGACTATGATCACATTGTAACTTGTGCAGTTTTTTGTTTGTTTTTCTTTTATACACACACAAATGTAAAATTTCACATTTGCAAGGAAAAAGAGAGCTGTCACAAAACTAAGTCATGCCTCTTGATTACCATGTGGGAAAGTAATAAATTCATTCCTGAATCCCTGTGTTATCTGTATAGAGTTTATGTCTTCTTCAAAAATCCAAATTTATTGCCCTATTTCCCTTTAATCACTATAAACCATTTGCATTCAAGATACAGAATCAAGCACCATGAGCTTTGGAAAACAGTTTTTCAGATGAGCTCAATTAGATTATTTCACTGGAAAGAAACTGTACATTGTCAATCAGATTAAGAGACATTTGGATTTAATGGTTGTTTTCTCTTTAAATTATATTTTGTATTGAAAATTCTTTGGAACAAATTATCAAGTGTTTATTGACTACCTTCAAAGTTTGGAAAATCATTTCTAGGCAAGAAGAGCAACTTCTTCATAATAAATAACCCGTCTCGTAATCATAATTGTCCAATAGTCACTGACAATGATAATATATGGTGGCTATTTAAGATCTGCCTTTTCAGACAGTCAGTGAAATGTGGGCTCTTCCTTAATGACTGAATCATTTTATTTCTGACCTCTACACCATCAAAATTTAGTGTATTACACCCACAGAGAAGATATTCTCATTGATATTGTTGTTAAATGAAAATAAAATTAGTCCTATGAAATAAGTAACTTAAAGCTTGGATTTTTAAGAATCACAATAAGGAGAAGGAAAAAATCCCACCACTAGGTAGAGGAAAACTAAGTAAATGCAATGTGGTATCCTGAACTGGATTCTGGAACAGAAACAGGACATTATTCCGGGGAAGAAAATGGAAAACCTGAATAAAATCCGTAGTTTGATAGTATTGTACTATTTTTACTTTTTGAGTTTTGATAAGTATACCATAATTATGTATGATGTTATATTAACGAAAGCTGGGTAGAGGATATTTGAGAACACTCTGTACTATCCTTGCAATTCTTTTGTAAATCTAATAGTATTTCAATATAAAAGTTTAAGAAAAAAAATGTAACCGTTAGGGCTGTCCAACATACTCCCTGAACAGCAACAATATTCTGCCAGGGCCAACTGAGTTTATTTAAGTCGGGACCAAGACACCTGATTTATATTTATGAAATGCTTTGTTCTCTTCCAAGTTAATCTGTGGACCTCCTTATACCCAAGGCAATGATTTTAATTGTATTATATGTTTTTAATATCCTTTGCAGACTTAGTACTTAAAATCGCCTTGCCTGCCCTCTTTAGTTTGTCTGATCCATTTAGCTAATAGTATACCACTTCCCAGACACATTTCCATATCTGTTTCCTTGGCAAGGAGTACTTTCTTCTCTACAATGTCTCTTTAAAAAGTCAATAGTTACCCCTGAGATTTGTTTGGACCTAAATCTTACTTAGATTTCTTGCACATTCATAGAACATAAATGACACTCAGATGAACTGGTGAAGGGTAGCTATCCTTTGCTGTCTCTTCAGTGACTGGTTCTTGTCACGTCACTCCAGTTTGCTAGAACAAAGCATTACTGGGATGTCTCTCCAGACCTAGCTCAAGTCTTTTTCTCTTTCCTATGATGGTGTACTGTGTACATAAGCAAAAGAAGTTCAACTCTAACCCATTTTGTTCAATGGTCAACTTGCAATTACAAGAGGGAGGCTCCTGTCATCAGAACCTACATTCAACAATAGGCAAACAAGGATTGCCACAAAGAAATGGGAAGTGAATGAAATATGCCCAAATATTTGAGGAAACCTAATACCTGCATGAGACTGCAAAGCCAACAAAAAACAGAATCAAAACTTAAGGAGTCAGAGTTAATAGAATACACAGAAAAAAAGATGAAAGTAAATTTAATCTGTGTCCTCAACTAGAGTCAATACTAATCTCATTCAAAATCAGAGGCAGCAACTCTAAGGAAATATAATTAATATTTTTAGAAATTAAAAATAAAATGGTTGAATTTTTTTTAAAAAAATGCAACAGATGAGCTAAATGGCTATAACTGACCTAGACAAAGGTAAAAGAGTAAGCTAGAACATTAAGCTGAAAGATTCTTTCAGAATGTATGCGAAATATTGAAAGTATGCATGAGTATTCACATAAACGGCTGAAATCTCTGCCTTTCATAGCTACAGAACAGAGACATACTTAAAAGTTAAAAAAATAAAAGAAAAATAAAATTATAGAATTTAATTTTCACAATGTACGGGGGAAAACCTGAAGATTGCAAACTACATGACTTTTTGTCCAAAAAAATGTGGAATTGTTTTTAGAAAATATGCTTTCAAGATGCTGGAGAAAAATGGGTTGTTAAGTAGAATCTCACCCAGGTTACAAGCTGTTTAAATAAAACACACACATACTTTTAATTCTGGCAGCCACTGAAGTAAAATAAGAGCAAAATTAAATAAGGAAAGGGGACATGTGTTAGGTAGCAGGCCTAGTTGGTGCTCGGGATCTGAATTTCATTCCAAATTCAAATGCTGTAACACAAAGTAAGCAGTTGTATTTTTGGAAATTGAAACGTCTAAGACTTTTCTTCTCAGTGGATGTTAAATTATGGGCCACTATGTCATGAATTCACTCCTCCAATGACAAGATTTTTCCTTCTCCTGACACCTATGAACAAACCTACCTGCTTCTTCTCCCAGCCCATTTCTCTTCTTCTCTCAGTGCAAGCTGAATCTCTCTCGTCAAAAACTGATCTTCTGCCTTGACACTCTTGACTATTCCTTCCATCTTAGGCCTGCGAGATACCAGCTCTTGATTTTCCTGTTTGATGGCCACTCCTCAACATTTTCACAGGGTCCTCTTTTTCTACATCTTCATAATTACTAGGCACTTCCCAGAGTTCAGTCCTCAGTTCTCATCTTTTCCATTTAGATACTCCCATAGTATCAGCGAACACCACTAGATATTGGACTACGAAATCTAAACAAATATCCAATCACCATGGACACCAGCTACAGAAACATTGTCTATGTTTTCCTTACTAATATTTATCTGTAGAAGACAGCTGTAGCCTCAGATGTGACTTATAAAGGGGAAACGGAGTTGTAGCCCTTTTGCTTAATTAAGAGTTTGATAGCCTCTTATCATCATAGCTCTAGAAATAGTTGGCAAAGAAGTTAACATCTCATTGCTGCTGCTGGTTTAGAAAATCTTAGACATCTTGGTCTATTAAGACATTATTTTATAGCACTCTATTAAAGATCATGAGTCTATTTTATATTCTACTTGATGATCTATATTTTATTCTTGTTTTAGAAAACCACCAAAGGTAGATCAACATAGAGCAAAAATCTATATTAGAAAAAAATTCAAATGATTGCAACTTCTTCACCATTTGTTATGTGGGATATGTCAATCTTTAACTTCATAAACAAAAACAATATTTAAAAATGAAATTAAAATGTGACTCAAAAACAAACACTCCAAATCATACAACTCCTGGATGATATAACATACTAAGAGTATCATTACTAGAATCTATGCCTACCTTTAGGTAGTTTCCAAATTGGATTGAAATTATGTGTAATTCCTTATGTTTTGACAGTAATGACTACTGTAGTAAATATACAATAAATAAGTTTCTGTTACACCTTGAATATCATAAAAACGTAATAAATGTTTGTGGAACAAAACTAAAATGGAAAGGTGCCAAGCACTTGAGAAAGCAAGGTAACATGGTATGTGAATTCAGATATAGGTAGATTTACTCTGATTTTGCCACTTATGGGAATTGGGGCAACTACTTGTTTTTCTGAATTGAAAAAAAAGTCATGATGGCAATATCTATTACCTAGAGTTACAATGAAGATTAAATAAAATGAAATTAGGTAGCCTAAAACCAAATGAGGTAGCATTATCATAAACCCAATATTATAAAATTTTGTCCTGTCTAGAATAATAGTTAAAGCCATAAGCAATCATTTTCAGTAATAAATGATGAAAAATTTTGAGTAAAGTCATTGGCATAAATACTTTAGACAATGCAAAACACTGACTTAACCGCTACCCTTTGCTTAGGGAAATAAGCAAAAAATCTTGTCTTTCTGGAAATACAGTACAACAGATATTCTGATCACATTTCCTGCTATAAAACGTCTAGATGGTGGATGTATTTCAACAAACATTCTTTTAAGTGCATAATTGAGATTCCAAGAATATAAGTAGACAAAACCCAGGGGCCAAAAATGAAGATGGGGCTAAAAATAGGGTAGTGAATTAGCCCTGAAGTTGTTGCTCTCTGGGATTATTGACAATACTAGAAGCCTACAGTTTGGAGTTTTACTACCATACATCCACTAAGAGAACAGAAGACAAAATCTTGGGCACACTAAATGTTCAGAGAAGGAGATTAGATCTCCATATAAAGCCTGGGCTGTCAATTGCTACACCTACAATGAAACAGTGAGTAAGAAAAAAAAAGTTTCTTATCTACCAAGATGACAAGAAACTGCTCTCAACATAAGCTCTGAAGAGAAAAAAAAAAATCAAAAACCATCTCCACTGAGAATTTAACAATGTTTTAGGACATAAAACAAATCTCCACAAATTTCAAATCATGAGTATTTAACAGTTCAATTTGTCTGGTCAAGGGCATTTAAATTAGAAATCAACAACAAAAATTACAAAAACCAAAAGTATCCACCTAAATTTAGGGGTCAAAGAAGAAATTAAAATGGTAATCAAAATATACCTTTTAGTCATAAAATTTGAATTTGCTCATATATCTCTTGAAAATTAACCTGCTAATTGTGGTCTCATTGATCTCATTGTAACATAATATATGATCTTAGAATGACCTTATGATAATATATTGTAATATGATACCTTGGTATTTTCTTTTCATTATTTGTAAGCATGACATTTATGGAAGTGAAAATAAAATAAGTGAATCCATTTAAAACACAATACAAAAGTGAAGCTATTTAAAACAATACAAAAATTTCATTTTTCTACAATTATAAAGTCCCTGGTACATAGCAGGTATTCAATAATTTCATAAAAGGTGGTATGATGTGGCAATGAGTAAACTTTAACTTCTGCCATTTTCTTTGTCCTTTTATCAAGGATACTACATTGAAACTAGCATTATTTACAGCAACCCAAAAACCACCTTTAATTTTTCATTTGAAAAATAATAGAATGCTTAAATAGGGAAAAGAAAAATATGATGGTGTGCTCCAGACAAAACCAATGGAAACATCATCAAGGATACCAGTCATGGTCCAATCCGTGACTCCTTCCAAGGCTGAAGTGAGAAACTGTGGAGCTGCTTCTCCCGAGCTCAAAAATAACTCTTCCTGCTGCTATGGGAAAGCAGTATAGCTGTTCCTCAAAAAATTAAAAATAGAATTGCCATGTGATCCAGAAATCCCACCTCCATGTATATATCGAAAAGAAAACTGGGACTTGAACAGATATTTGTACACCCATGTTCGTGACAGCATTATTCACAATAGCCAAGGGGTGGAAGAAAACCAAGTGTCCACCAGCGGACAAATAGATAAGCAAAATGTGGTGCATACATACAACGGAACATTATTCAGCCATTTTTTAAAAAAGGAAATTCTGACACCTGTTATCTGTTTATCTGTTAAAACACAGATAAACCTTGAGGACATTATGTTAAGTGAAATAAGCCAGTCACCAAAGAGTAAATACTGTATGGTTTCACTTAAATGAGGTCCCTAGAGTAGTCAGATTCATAAAGCCAGCAAGTAGAATGGTGGTTGCCAGGGGAGGAGGTAGGAAGGAATGGGGAGTTATTGTTTAATGGATACAGAATTCAGTTTTGCAAGATGAAAAGAGTTCTGGAGATGAATGATGGTGATGGTTGCACGACAAGGTGAATTCACTTAATGCCACTGAACTGCACCCTTAGAAATGGTTAAGATGGTAAATTTTACATTATGTGTATTTTGCCACAATTTTTTTTAAAAAATACCTCTTCCCACTTTAAACCACATAATTTGCCTGGCCTTTGCCAGTGCCAACTAATTTTTGCTGCAAGCTGAGGGGAAGATGAGGCTACATTTAATTTTGTTCGAACTATTTCTCTTTCTCCCACATGGGGTTTCCCTCCTTAATTTAAGGCAAACACATGTTTTATGAATGCATAATGATTAATGAAAGCTGGCAGGAATACTGACAAGAAACCCCATAAGAGCAAAACACATGTATTCTTTTCTAAATATAACCTAAATATAGGCTACTCTCCAGAAGTAATAACAGCAAGCATTCAAACATCAAGTGTTTACTCTGGTACTCATTATTCTGCTGTTATTACGTAGGCTTCACTGTGACAAAAGTATTTCTAACGTGTAGTGCACACTTGCTGCATAGATTGCCATTTGCCTAGCAAAGTGTCATTACTCAATTTTATAAGTAGCTCGTGATTTTTTATGAGAAGAGAAATTGTTTTACCCAATATAAATGTCTACAGAGTAATATCATACTCTATGGGAAGGGAAGGAATTTTTTGTTATTAGTATGAATTCTTTTCTAATGTTGATTCTTATTTTTGAATTTAATAAGACTTGAAGATGTGCTTAGAAATATGCAGAAGTTCCTTGAGCAGCTCCACCTAATACATTTCAGATCCTAATCTCATTTTTAGTCATTCCGCATTAACCAAGGATAGATGCTACCAGGCTGTTCAGTGACAAAGAATGAGAAACTGACTTATCCCATGGATAAGCCAAGAACACATTAAAAACTGCTTTGACTATATTCAAATCATGAGCACACTTTTCAAAAATAACCCACTCTTAAATGGCTCTAGTCTCTAAAAATAAGGGCAGTAAGCTTCATGGAGAAAAGAACTATATGACAAAATTACAGCTAGATAGGAGGAATAAATTCTTGTGTTCTATAGCACTGTGGTATGACTATAGTTAACAATAATTTATTGTATATTTTCAAATAGCTAGAAGAGAGAATTTTGAATGTTCCTAACACATAGAAATGATAAACATTTAAGTTTATCATTATGTTAAATTATGATGGATATGCTATTTACCTTGATTTGATCACTACACATTACATAGATGAGTCAAAATGTCACACTGTACCCCACAAATAGGTACAACTATTATGTATCAATCAATAATTAACAAAAAAGAAAACTATATGTTACTGACCTCTTACTTCCCCCATAGCACATACTTCATTGTTCATCAATTAATTCAAATGCTCAAATATTTATTGATCTTTTAGTGTATTCCAGACACTCTTCTAGGCACTGGTATGCAAGTGTGAATAAAACAAAGTCCTATTTTCCTGGCAATTGCCTTCTAATCTTGAATATGCCATATGTTCAATAAACTGCAATAGATTTATGAAAAGGAGTAAAATTTTAATGATTCCCTTAGATCTTTCAGTAATTCAGGACTCACACAGGCAGAGGTACTCCAGTTGTGAGATATTCCCTTATCCATAATACATCTCTTTACATATGCTACAGAACTTCTGTTTTGTCACCCTGTGATCTCTTTAAATATGATGCTATGGAAATAAATGCAATCTCTGAGTTTCTGTAAACACATATCCTTTCAGACACCCTCCATGGGAAGATGATCCTGTAGTGCACTACTCTAGGCTGCTATTGGAGGAGTATGATACTCCATCCTTGCTTTCATACAGGTCTTTTTTCACTTGTAAACAAACTCAGTCCTCATACTTCTGACAGAGCATTACGTAACTGTCTGCCCAGATTTCCCCAACTGGTAGAATCGTTTTCTGATGAACCTTTACCCATTCTTCACAGAATCCCCTTTACCCTATATTATTTGTACTTCTCAATATTTTACATGCCAAGTTTCTTTCTTTCTTTCTTGTGAGAAAAATACTGAAGAAAAAGAAATATATTCTCTATGATGTTTAAATACATAACATAAAGATTTTGAATTGTCAACAGTCATTTTCAGAATTATATTATATCCTTTTACCATTAAAATTCTTTTGTGCTTGTTTCAGAACATGGTAACATTACCTCTATTTGTAAAGGCTACTTATTACAAGTGTATTTCTATGAAAGAAAGCTTTCATTGTTCAAGGACAACATGACCTTGCAGACTAAAACAAACAATTCTGAGATTAAAATTATGAAGAGATTTCCAAGAATAAGCGTACTTTTCAAATTCCATTTTACATAATTTTCTTTCATGGTAATTTTGGTTTTCAGTTTATCTACCTGTCCAACTAAAAGTTTGCACTTTTTTAGAGTAGTGCACTTGTAGTAAAGCAAGTAGAACTGTGCCTCTCACTCTTTAATAATATTTCAGCTCTCTTTTTACAACCGCTACCAAGCTCACTTCATCTCCTCCTCTTAACAAAGGTTCCTCGGGCTCTTTTCTCATGAGCTAGAGATGAAAATATTACTACAGATATAGAGAATACTGCTGGAGTGATGAATGACTTCCAAGACTCTGAAAGGAGGTATTTACACTTAGGAATCCATTTTCTTTCAAATTTCAAGAATGAAATTTATGAACTTTGGAGGCAAGATCCACCACACACAGCTGAATGGTCTCTTAGTTTTGAGGGTTCTTTCAGGAGAGGCGAGAAACGGTCAGAGTGTTACCAAAAGTTCAGTACTTGTCCCTGAGGCCAAATCAGTGGGAACAAGGACAAATGGTTTGAGGACAAGGAAAGAGAAGTTTATTACTTGCCAGCAAATGAGGAGGATGACAGACTAGCATCTTGAAAAACCACTGTCCTGCCTTTAAGCAGAAATACAGGGCTTTTTAAAGGGGGGGGTTTCAAAGGTTGGGCTCGGACCTATGTGACCAGCATCACATGTCGTGACCTTGGGCTATTGTTGTTTAACTGTAGTTGGTGGTTTTGGTCGACTTTATCTCCGGTGAAGATGATCTCATGACCTCTGGACAATTCTGTTGAGCCAGGTCCTGTGGTTTAAGATACTAGAAAACAAAGAACAAAGAACATTTTTCTGCCCCTTTGATCATGGGCGTCGGGCAGGAATGGGGGTTTTAATTCCCAAAAAGGGTGGGGGGGTTAAAGAGACAACTCGTCATACATTTTGCCCTTTTTCAGAACTTTACCTCTGTTACAAGAGCAGTTTCTCACAAAGGGTGTGCTGTGGAATAACCATATCAGAATTCCCTGAGATATCTTTTAAAAATTCAGATTCCAAGGGCTCCCTCCAGAACTAAGAACCAGGACACCCAGGGTACTTACCCGAGGTTCTGCATTTGTATGTACACCTTAGGTGATTTTTATGCCGATGAAATTTGAGAACCAGACATACTAAAGACAAAGGGTCAGAAGGACAAGAACTAGGCTTTGGAATATTTATCTTCCCCTTCCATAATCCAGCCAATAAAAAGTAACTTCACCTTTTTTTTATTTCAAAATATTGAGGGGGTACAAATGTCTTTATTACATAGATAGCTTTTGTAATGCTTAAGTCAGGGCTATAAGTGTGCCCTCACCTGAATAGTGTTCAGTGTACCCTTTAGGTAGGTTTTTGCCCTTCCCTTCCTACCCCCTCCCCCACCCTGCTTGATTTCCAATGACTTTTGCTTTCCTCTGTGCACTTGTGTGCCCCTTGGTTAGTTCCAGTTTAATAGAGAGTATATGTGGTGTTTGTTTTTCCATTCTTGAGATACTTCGCTTAGGATAAGGTCTCCAGTCCCATCCAAATTGCTGCAAAAGGCATTAATTCATCCTTTTTTATGGCTGAGTAGTACTCCATGCTTCTTAAATATATTGGTTCTTCTGATCTGTTAGCTGATGACAGTAATTCTTCACTAAAATCAGGAAAGTACAGGGACTAGGGAAAAGAAATCATCAAGGAAACGATTCACAAACACACACAGGCGAAGATGGACTTTGGGTGCAATACTCTTATTTATTTGGAGATATTTAACAGAATCAAATCCCATCAAATCACTGGAAAGGAAATGTTTATAATTTGATATTCAAATCAATAACACTGCAGTCTCTGATTATGACATGTTTAACACCTGATTCTTTAAGATGCTGTGACTCACATGCTGACCCACCAATGAGCCAGTCCATCTATTTAATGAATACATTGGAAGGATGTCTGAATATAAATGCATAAGCATATTGAATTAATGAGAATATTAAAAAATAACAATGGAAGAAAGTTCTGGAAGAGCAGAAGAGGGGCAGAAATGGGGGCCTGCCAAGAGCAATATACTCTTTGAGGAAGATCTGAAACTTGACCAAGGATTTTCAGCCAGAGTGAGATTTTCACAGGTAGAAAAGATTGCAGAAGGCATGTCTGAGTAAGGATGTCAATGGCTTAAATATTTTATAGATCTGCCTGTTGTTTACTGAAGGCAGCATGCGAAGTGTCAGCTTAGTTCAAAAGTGTAAATAGAGAAGCTTTCTTATTTCACCCAAGATAACATTTCTCTAAGATCTCTTGCCTAGAGAAAAATTACTCCTTTTCTCCTTCTCTTCCCTTCTTTCCACTATTCTTGGTTATAGGTATTTTTTAAAGAAACATTTTAAAAGTAATATCCAAAGAGCTTTTGCAATTTGAGCTATCAAGGAGAGAGATGAATCTATCACTTTGCCTGATACAGAATGCTGACTTTCTAACAGACTAATTAACCATAAGGCTTTGGCCCTATTCACATATGTAGACACCCCCTCTTCATACCCAAAGCACATTTTAAACTCACCTTTTAATTCCCAGTTCAAACTTCATCTCCTTTGCAACGTATTTTTTCCCATGTCAGTATAAGCTGTTTCACCTTTTTTGCTTGTATAACACTATATCCACTTTTTACAGCAAAGATTACACTGCATTGTGATAATTTTTGTGTCTGTTGTGCCTACTAAAGTCTAATGACTAAACTATGAACTTCTATGAGATTAGGGTCTTCGCTTTTTAAAATTTTGTGCCTAATATAGTGTCAGACATACGACAGGTACTTCATAAATGTGTGAGGAATGAATGAATGAATGAATGAATGATAAGGTGCCGAGGAGGCTGTGCTAGACCCAGCTGAGCAGGAACAGCAGATTCTTGATACTATCTTCTGTGGTCTCCTCCAAACTTCCTCTTATTAATGCCTCCCCTCTCTAATTCCAATTCTACTTCTAGTTCTAATTCTATTCTGGTTCCCTTTCCTCTGCCTATAAGTAGGCTCAAGTCTCTTTGAAGCTTAAAATGTTAGAATTAACAAAGTGTCCCAACTGTCTACACTCACTGTCCACTCTTGTCTTAAGTTGGGTTTCCTAGAAGCAGAACTTGAGATGAGAATTCTTATACAAGGGGTTTATTGAGGGATTGCTCTGAAAAGACATCTGTAAGAGAGAGAAGGAAGAAGGACATGGCAGGAAGAAATGTTGAGCAAAGATGTGGTATCATAACACGTATCAATAATGTTTTTAAAAGGCTAAAAGATAGACTAGCACAGCTCTTAAGGGTCCTTGACATTCCTGTTAATTTTCTGCTTTATCTATATTATAAAGATAGTTTCCTTATTGAAAGAATTCATTGATTCTTGGCATTAAAAATCTTATTTTCTCATGATATCATGCTATGAAGTTATACAGAAAAGCCAGTTATTAAAATATTAAATCAAGTAACTAGTATACTCTAAACAAATTTAGGCATAGGCAAAGATAAAATGTGTATGAAAAAAAGATGCTTTATTGTTCTTTTGTTCAAAAATGATATCACTTGTGTCTTTTCCCCTGTGTATGAATCTGAATGAGTAATGAGTAAGCCACCCAACAGATTACTCATAATCTGTGTGTTGAATTAAAATTATTTCATGATAAAAAAAAAACTCTATAGAAAGCAGTATAGAGATTTCTCAAAGAACTAAAAATAGAACTACCATTTGATCCAGCGATCCTACTACTGGGTATCAACCCAAAGGAAAAGAAATCATTACATCAAAAAGATACCTGCACTCATATGTTTATTGCAGCATCATTCACAACGGCAAAGATATGGAATCAACCTCCAAGTTTCCATCGATGGAGAATTGGATAAAGAAAATGTGGTATATACACATCGTGGAATACTACTCAGCCATAAAAAAGAATGACATCACGTCTTTTGCAGCAACATGGATGGAACTGGAGGCCGTTATCTTAAGTGAAACAACTCAGAAACAAAAATCAAATACTGCATGTTCTCACTTATAAGCTAAATAACGTGTGCACGTGGACATAGAGAGTGGACTGATAAATAAGGAGACCTGGAGGGGCGGGAGCGAGGGAGGGGGTAGGTGATGAGAAATTACTGAATGGGTACAACATACATTATTCAGGTGATGCATACACTAAAGGTCCAGACTCCTCCACTACACAATATACCCATCTAATAAAATTGCACTTGTACCCCTTAAATTTATACAAATAAAAAAAAGATATGGTATCAGAAGTCTAACTTCAGATGGATCCCAAGGGGAATTCTGGAAAATGAATTGCACTGGAGCTTGTCCCACTTTAAGGTGAGGGGGCCAAGCCTTTATATACCCACTCACACACATATACACACACAGTCACTGGGCCTTTGGCCCCAGACTACTAGAGAAAGGCCAAGTATCCCAGGCATCTCCAGGAGTTGGCTCCCTGCATCTAAGGGAATGACATTTACTTGTCTACAGATTAGAATCACTCGAAGAGCTTCAAACACTACTGATGCCTGAGTCCCACCTCCAGAGATTATGTTATAATGGGTCTGGGGTGTGGTTTGGACATTGGAATTTTTTAAAGCTCCCAGGAGCTTCTAATGTGCAGACAAGTTTGGGAACCACTAAGCTAAGCACCAAGAGGGATACAGAAAGGTGCTGTGTGAGCCGTTTGCTTCCTCACCGGCAGAAGCTGGGGAATGGCTTGAGCAGCCCATAAAGGGGATCTGGATGAGGCCCCATCAACATCTGCTGTGACGTGAAGATCCAAAACCCACCTGACACCTAGGAACAGAACTCGCCATCTCTCCACATTTTGTCACAATGCCCCCAACCGCTTCCCCCTCTTCTGCTGCTGTCTCAGTCAAATGCTCTATCTGTGTCACAAACCAGAGTACCGGGAGCTGTCCTGAATCTACCTTTCCCTTACCCTCATGCATTCAATTCCCAAATTCTGCTCATGTTTCACTTTGCAAATATTTGTGAGATGTCTCTTCTTCTCACTATCACTACTCATGAGCTCATGCTTGGACAGCGACCACAATGCTGTTGTTCAGTGAGCACCTAGTACATACCCTGCCCTGGGTCAGGCACCTCCCACTGCCCTTGGTGTTTCCCAAGGTGTGACTTGCACACCACAAGTGGTGTGTCAGGCATTCGAGGGGCACACGTCGAGGCAACCAGGAAGGAGGAAGAATGAGGCAAGGTGTGATGAAGCAAATGAGACAGACAACACCACAATGCCCGGGAACGAGACCAACCCCACGAGAAAGGCTCCCCCTAGACTGACTGCGGTTGAGGTTCTACCATCCGCTCACACGGGAGCTCGTAATTAAAATTTAACCGATTTCTAAAAATCAAGAAAGTCCTAATTTTTACTTAAAGGAGATCATAGACCGAAATAAGCAACTAACAATTCATCTTATCTGGGAATATAGCTTGGGCCAAGAAGAAAGTATTTTGCTGCATTGTACATGTCTCACATATGAGCAAGAGCATTGCACTGAGGAAGGGGCAGCAAACTGTGAGTTCAAGGACTGGAGTAGAGTCCCAGTTCAGCTATGTGTGTGCATATGTGCACATGCATATGTGTGTGCATGCATGATGACTATATGCATGTTTGTGTGTACATGAGGGGTGTGTATGTGTGGACTGTGTCTTGAGCAAGTGCTTTTGAAATAATTTATTAGGAGGAGGGGGTCTGGGCCTTAACTAAGATTACTACTTTGTAACAAATCTTTTTTCTTTGGTACTCAAGATGAATTGGGGTAGTCCTTAAATATAAAACTTGCTCCAGTGATTATAAAAATTCAGCAGTTTGAAAAGAGACACAAATAACGTTTGAAATATTAGGCAATATAAAGAAGCATTTTGCAGCATATTTAAAAATTACTAGTTAATTCATTTTCCCAGGGCAGCCTGGACCCTGAATGCCAGGCCATGTTCAGGAAAATTCAAGATGATTGTCTTATGAACCCCTAAATAGAGCCCATTTGCCTTCTTTCCAAGGATAAATTATGGTATTAAGGCTGGCCAGGGCTGAGAAGTTACTCTTCCCTCCATGGAGCAGTAAGCCATTAGTTTATTCAAAGCCCCACAGGTCATTTTGACACTTTCTGTGACCTTGGAGTTGGCTATATACCCTGCCTGCAATGGTGACAACTGTAATATTTTACTCCCCTCATCAGCTAAGATCTTTCTTTCCTCACAGATTTATAGAAGTGTGGGCAGTGACACTAAAGCAAGTTTGAATTTAATTCATAACTTCTCAGTGTGTATTTTCTATGCAAGGGGCCACTCATTTAAAGGGAGAAAAAAACTTTTGGAAATAGAAAGTTAGACTTAATCAAACTCATACACTCATTACGGGAGTTGAGGCAAATCCATGTCATTTTCAATGGCTTAGTTTCCACAATTGGAAAATAAGAAAATGGTGTTAGATAATCTCTTAAATCCCTCCCAGATTGAATACTCTATAATCAAGGTTAAGGAACAGCCCCTGGTGTGAGGGAAGTGAAGGGGACATATACACCTTCCCAAGCAATCTGCTTCCATAAACATTTCATTCTGTCCACATAGCATTATCCTACTTTATTCAAATCCCTTGGGTGTGCTACATTAGAGAGAAACATTAACATCCCAAGGCATCAGAAAACTGACCTTAAGATAATCTTGCTCTTGTTCCAATCTTCTGCAAATTTATGAAAAAGCCAGATTCTTTTAAGATCTAAATATTGTGTTGAGTTCCCAGAATCTTCTTGTGAATCGTACACATTTGAAATAGAATGGTATAGATGGCATTCAAAAATTTTGTATTAACATTCACTTTCAAACCTCTGCAGAAAAAGAAATGAATCGAAGAATCCTTCATGCAGCACCATGCCTCTGTCTGCCAAGACAGATGGTTGCCTTTCCGTTTCTGAAGAGTCTCTGGAGAAGGAAGCCTTACAGTTTCTCTTCTTAATCCTTGTCAGTTCAAGTTCAATGTTCTTTTTGTTTAGAAAATAGCATGCAGAGATATGAAAGAATGGTGTGTTCTCCATGCAGCCTTCAAAGACATATTGAAGGCTGGTTATACTTTTTACTTTGGACCTACAACCTACAACACAGGACTTCTGGGAATGGATATCCTGTAGTTTCTTGACGTGCTATATTCATATATAGTTGTAAAGCCTGACAGACAACCAATAATAATACAGTGTTTCCCCCTCATCTCCCTTCCCTTATAAAGCCCCTTCTCCCAAACTCAGAATCTATATTTATAGACTTCCCACTTTTAATTCTGGACAATGTCATTCAGAAAACCTTGTTGAACTCTGTATTATCTAAAAGGAAACAGATGACACACTCAATTGTGGTAATTTGATGTCAGTTTAATAAAGAGACTGTTTAAAAGAAGTAAGCACAGTTTAGGGAAGGCAGCAAGATATGGTACAGAACTATGGAGCTCAGAATGGGGGTGGGGGTGGCGTCATTACCTGTAGGCCTAAAGGGGCTCGGGCAGGGGTGATTATGCAACCCAGAAAGAGAGAATTGTTTGGAAAGGGGCACCTGAAAGAATTTTTGATCTTCAGTAGGGCTTCACAACTAGCCTGCTAAGACCTGCAGGGAGAGAATCAACGAAATAAATAGCTCTATCCCCTACCAGCCTCAGTCTTTTGCTGGTCCCTCTGCTGGCTACATCAAAGGGCAGTCTATATGAGTCAGCCCTCTGGGTCAGAAGGAAAGTGGAGAAGTGTGGAGAGTAGATATGAGAGTCCAGTGGAAGGTGCTAGAGGAGTAGGTTACAAATGGCAGAAAAGGCATAAGCAAACTGGCTTTTCTGCAATGGCTCTGATTCTGAAATTTTCAGCACCCAAACCACATCAGCTCTTTTGCTTTTTAAGCCAGGAAGTAGTATGTATTTGTCATCTATTGCTTTGTAACAAATTACCACAAACTTAGCAGCTTAAAACAACATGTATTTATTACAACACAGTCCTCTGTGGGTCAGGAATCCAGGGAAAACTTAGCTGGGTTCTCTGCAAGGTTGCAATCAAGCTGTCAGCCTGGGCTGGGTTCTCATCTGGGAGCTCAACTGGGGAAGAATCCACTTACTTTTCACTTCGGTTGTTGGTGGATTTTGTTTCCTTGAAGGTGTGGGACCAAGTGTTCTGGCTTATTGCCGACTGTCCTGGAGGTCACTCTCAGCTCCTACAGACCATGCAAAGTTCCTCACCACATGGTCCTCCCCAACGTGGCCAATTGCTTCACCAAACCTGGCAAAGGAGAGAGTCTCCAAAGTGAGTCTACTAGCAAAGACAAAGTTTTAATATAACATCGTACTGGAAAAGATATCCCATCATCTTTGCCATAGTCTATTGGTTAGAAGCAGGTCACCAGTCCTGTCCATACTGAAGGGCAGGAAATTATACAAGAGTATCAATACCAGAAGGTGGAGATCAGTGGGGTCCCCTGAGAGTCTGTCCACTGCACGGTACAAAATCAATTCATTTTACCATGATACTATTTTTTTTTTTTGCATATACAGGAGTCCCCTTATCCATGAGAGATGTGTTCCAAGACCCCCAGTGGATGCCTGAAACCTCAGATAATACCAAACACTGTGTACACTATGTTTTTTCCCATACATACATACTATGATAAAATTTAATTTATAAATTAGACATAGTAAGAAATTAACAATAACTAATAATAAAATAGTACAATTATAACAATATAGTGCCTGCTATTTCACAGATAGATTTGTTCTTACTGTAGATCTTAGCAACCTTAGCATATCATTTTTTTTCTTACCTTATTAAGTCAGGAACTTCCAGGTTCTCACTAAAAGGAAGCACTTTATGGCTCCTCTTGGGTGTATCCAAATTGCCAACATCACTTCTCTTGCACTTTGGGTCCATTATTAAGTAAAATAAGGGTTCCTTGAACACAAGCATGTGATACCGTGTCAGCTGGTCTGATAACTGAGAAAGTGGCTAATGGGCAGGTAGTGTATACAACGTGATTATACAGAACAAGACGATTCACATCCCAGGAGGGACGGGAATGGACAGTGCAAGATGTCATCATCTAAAACTTATGAATTGTTTATTTCTGAAATTTTCCATTTAATATTTTCTGACCATAGTTGACTGCAGGTAACTGTAACTGCAGAAAGCAAAACCATGAATAAGGGGGAACCATTGGATAATAGATATAAACACACCTGATTTTAGCTTCCATACTAGATATTTCATAGGTTTGCCTGCCCATATTTTTTTTAACGCAGACAACCCCCCATAGCTCTAATATCATTACCAGAAGCACTAGTTCTCTCCAGGTAATTGAGTGAATCGCTGTTCTTTTACAAAAACAATTTCCAAACTCCCTTTTTTTCCCCTGAGCTTGATTTTCTTTGCTCTCCCACTTACTGAAACAATCCTACCTGTTCAATTTGGTTGTATTCATAGGCCTCACCAACAGCCAGACAATAGCCAGAGCTGCTATGTTTTTCTTTGTAAAAAGCTAAAATATTTGGTCCCACGTTTATAGTTGTTTTTAGGCCAAAACAGAAAATCATGCAACACAAACTTAAACTGATGTATAACTATGCAAAAGGCAACTAGATGGTAATCTCATCACTTAGTAAAATGTTTTACTGAAAATCTTACATCATTTAATGTGGATTTTTTTGTGTGTTCTTGAAGGTGTCCTTCAGTCCCCTGAAGTCAGATTTAATATTTAGAAGTTCGATACGTTGACAACAATAGAATTAAACATACATAAATTCATTTATTTCATTCCTATCCTTTCCAGCTATTTTTTAAGTATTGCATCATGAAATCATATTCAGGAGATTATGAATGTTAATCTTGTTTATTTTTGTTGTATAGTATTAAATATTTCACTATATATGGTAAAACCAATATGTTTTTGATATTGAAAGGTAAGACATTGCAAAAATCATTTGATGTGGGTTCAGACACTGCTCAGAATCACCTGGTAGGTCATAGGCCTTTGGGTTCTATTCACGTAGTAAAGTCTTTTTCTCTCTAATTTCGAAGCACGTAATTTTTTTTATTACCATTAGTTCTTAGTTTTCATTTACCCAGATTGTACATTAGAGACTGTTTGTCACCCATATTTCTCCTGAGCTTAGCTTCTGAATTTCAAGTTAACACTTTTCAACAAGGGATAGTTATAAAGAGATAGAATAGCAACTACAAGAAATTCTATTCAAAATTCACATGGATAAACATGAGGAAATGTTTCTGTTATGATTCTAAATTAAAATTATAAGAGCTCAAATTATACATGTATGATCTCAACTGTGTAAAAACTATGGAAGTAAATATAACAAAATATTAACAAAGTTGTTTTTGGGTAATACAGTTACATCCTTTCCCCTTTTATCTCTCTGCATTTCCTAGATTTTATGTAAATAGAATAAATTGCATTTTATTTAGAAAAACAAACTTTATCAAACAAGCACAACACATTTATTTGGGACTCATTAAAATATTATCTTTGCTATTTGGTGAGTATATAAAATGGTAATTTTTTGGTAATCAATTAAAATTGAAAGTACAGAAAAACATTCTTACAAAATTTGTAATTGTGCAACAAAGCTTTTATAGAGACAGTCTTAAGTTTAAGGAAATATTTATGGTTTCTTCCCAATTTTTATTGTTCAATGTGATTTAAGTTCATTTTTGTCATATTGGTTTTATTGGCTTTCTTCATTGTATCAGTGTTATCACAAAATTTCCTTACATGTGCTGATACAGTATTCATAATAGTTGTTATAGTTGTAAGATTTAGTTTATTCAATGGAGGAAGGAATTTTTAAAATTTTTTATTGCACAAACACAGCTCTCATCATAGTGGACTTAAGTAATATAAGAGTTTATTATTAAAAGCCTAACTCCTATCCCTGAGTCAAACAGACAGGAAATGTAGCATGTCTGACTGTTTAGGGACACTGCTGGACACCTAGCTGTGCTCTTTGGAGAGATACAGACCCCACAATGATCCAGTCACCCAAGAAAGCTCTAAGGAGATCTTATTTCATCACATCCCCAGTCAACAGAGCTCCCCTTCCCCATCCAAGAGAGGTCCTCTAACTCCAGGACTTAGGAATAAGGAGACCCTATAAAGAAAAAAACAGGCTGCCCCACACTTGTTATTTTTGACTGCTGCACATGTATTAAAAATTTTGCTGGCCTTACATGAGCCTCAAAGAAAATTATAAATTCTAGTTACGGTTGATTTTCTTCAGAAACGTGGACCTAGCCTAGAACTCATGCATGGGTAAAATCCACTCTATATCTTTCGTAATTCATTGTATAGAAATTATACATTGCAATTACTACAGAATTTGATTTGGCCATTTGCATTATATCATATTATAATGTTCACAAAATCTCAAGTTAAATAACATCTTACAAATGATGTTTTATATTGATGCCTGAATTTGGAACATCCAATAAAATATAACAATCAATGTAAGCAGCAATCTTAAAAGATTTCTGCCTTCATTAGGCTTTTTTTCTGTCTGGGTGTGTTACATACTGCATCAATAATTTCAATAAAACCAAAACTCAAGATGACTAAATAATATTGAGTGTTTTAGCTTTGTATCACCAGTAAGTTATTGAAAACAAATAGCCAGATAGCCAGCCTTAAACTCATGAAATTAAAATCATTCTTCCTTATCTCTTGCCACTCAATGCCTTACCCACTGGTATTAAGCTTGGTAAGTATGATCATATTAAGCCATTTTAATCTTTTATAGAGAAAAAAAGAACAATCAAGATTGTCAATATGATATCTTGCAAGCAAATTCCAATAGTAGTAAGAGACAAAGCAAATTCAACAAAATCAAAAAAGACAATTCAACAAAATCACTACCTTCCTTTTGTATAATGTATAAAATGATAATGACTTTTGTTGGTTAATTAAAAATGTGAAATAAAAGGGATCCATCAAATAAAAATGCCTTCTATAAACTTGGGCAATCAATAAATATTTGACAAAAAATGAAAGACAAATGAATAAATGTTTAAGAAGAATATTTCTGCAAGTAAACTACATGGATATTCCAGACATCATGTTCAAACAAGTTCAAATCTAAGTCATAAAAATAAAAAATTTTTAAAGACACAATGGCACGTACCTGTGATCCTAGCTACCCAGGAGGCTAAGGCAGAAGGATTGCTTGAGCCCAAGAGTTCGAGGCTGCAGTGCATTATGATCATGCCTGTGAATAGCCACTGCACTCTTGCCTGGGCAACATAGCAAGACCCATCTCTGAAAAATAAAATAAAATTTTAAGTTTAAATAGATTCTAATCCCCCCAAATTATTTTTGTCCTACCCTTTCCAATGTGTTTTATTACTTACTCCTGTGCCACATCTGCTGTTATAATTATTATATGTATATTCATTTATATGATTTTTTTATTACCTGGCTACTCATTAGAATATAAACTTCATTAAGCCATGGATATTGTATGTCTTCTTCATTGGTATATTCCCAGCACCTAGGACAGGTCATAAGTACTCCATAAATATTAATATTTGTTCTGTCTTTCCCTTATCAATACATATCTGTGTGGCTGAGAGTCCAGGATGCCTGAATCCAGTTGGATTATAATATTGTGTGACTCTCAGTTTCTTCACTGAGATTTTACTATTTTTTAAAACTTACTTTAAGTAATTTATCATTTACATATTATAATGTACCATGGAATTTCTCTTTATTCCCTTTTCGCCTGGCAATAAGTCTTATAATTTATTTCTAGATGAGATATGAGATAAGTGATTATATTAGGTGGATAGAACATAAATTATCTTATTTGAAGACTTTGTCCCCAAAGGGCTGAGCAATCATTTAGTTTTGACTTGGAGAAGAATCCCTAGAGTGGTGGATTCCAAACCTGGCTGTGCATCTAAATTAACTGAGGGAGGTTTATTTAAAATGAAAAACAGTGGGAATGAGGTAGGAAGAATCATGTTATATATTATAAATTACATGATATGTGTTTTAGCTCTGAGAAGTATAAATAAACCAACTAAAAAAGAAAAAGAGGGGCTGGGAGCAGTGGCTCACACCTCTAACCTCAGTGCTTTGGGAGGCCAAGGTGGGAGGATCGCTTGAGGCCAGGAGTTTAAGACCATCCTGGGCAACATAGTGAGATCCCATCCCTACAAAAGATAGAAAAATTAGCTGGGTGGGGTAGTGGATGCCTGTAGTCCCAGCTACTCAGGAGGCTGAGGTGGGAGGATCTCCTGTGCCCAGGAGTTCAAGGTTACAGCGAGCTATGATTGAGCCACTGTACTCCAGCAAGACCCTGTGTCTAAAAAAAAAAAAACAAAAATAAAAACAAAAGAATAATGTAATAACTGAGAAATAAAAAAGAAGAAAAAAGAAAAGAAAAGAAAAAATTTTAAAAAAAGAATATAGAAGGAAAGAGTAAAGTTGAATATCAACAGGCATAACTTCTCTATGAAGAAAATATTTGCCCTTTGGCTCTGAAATAAGACCCATCTATATATGATGTAAAAGAAACACACCTAAAACAAAGAGATTCAGAAAGTCAAAACTAAAGGGAAAGTGCTCAAATAATAGTAAGATGTGTTAAAAGGGACCAGGTGTCATCTTGAAGGAGCTCCTACTAACCAAATCTGGGACAATTGAGCACCAAAATAAATAATGGTAATAACATACTATGACACATTGAAGAAAACAAGAATCCATGAATAAATAAATAAATGAGGAAGAAGAAAAATCTCTTCCTTATAGTAAAATGCCAAGTAATAAATAGAGAAACTATGATGGAATGATAAAATCACTATCAGGCAACCAGCAAATAATTATTTCAGGCAAGAACCATCAATAATTACTAAAATTAGTGTGTAAAAGGTTGATCCTAAACAAGATATTTACACAGTCTCAAAGTATCTCCTCATAATATACTTATTAATCATAAAGGGGAAAAATGGTAAATTTACAGTCAAGAATCCCAGCAGACTTAACTTTAACCAAGGGACTGAAGTTGGCATCACCTACACTGGGACAAAAAAAAAAAAAAAAAAAAATCATATGCCTCCTGACATAATGCACTGGAAGGACACAACATCACTTCTGTGGTGCTCCATTTTTTGTTTTTTTATTTTTTTTTTCTGAAAATGCGTAACATGGATCAAATCATGAGGAAATATCAGATAACCCCAAATTGAGGGTCTATTCTAAAACATACACAAATAGCCTGTACTCTTCAAAAATGTCAAGATCATGAAAGTAAGAAAAGACTGTGGGATTGTCACAGATTCAAGAAGGCAACAAAGACATGACAACAAAAGTCAACATGTGATGCACAATTAGATACTGCACCAGAAAGAGAATGTCCTTATTTTTAGGACATTCACATGGAAGTATATGTGGTCTGTCATTGACTAAAACATCATTATGCAGACATTGACTATAAAAGTTAACATGTTACCTTATTTTTTAAAAAAACCTAAAATTGAAAACAAACCAAAACAAATGAATCTAACCACATATCAAATTGTTAACATGACTGAATAATTTCTTTGCCCTTTAATTCATATTTAGTGGGATGCTCTCTAGGATTGAAATGAACTATAAGAAAATTTCAAATTTCACTAGTGTTTTACATTTAAACATTTAAAGTTATGGTTAGTAATAATATCACTTGTTATTTTGATGCTATTTCTTTTATATCATGGGACAAAGCAAAATAAGTAATTTTATTAATGTTAAAAACAAGATTTTCAGTTTAGAAAAAGGATACAATTGTGAAATCAAAGAAACCAAATTAAAACTCTATAATGTTAAAATGAAATTGAAAATTATTGATATGAGCTCATGATTTTTAAAACTGTTTTTTTTCTGGCTCTGTTCCATGAAATGGTATATATGCAATGTTACCCAACAGCAGCGACCATCCCTTGCACACAGATTTTGTCCCTAATATCACCCACATTAAGCTTGATTAGCTTTCTTGGATAAATGATTGATTTCGTGCCTGTGGCAGAGAAGACAAAATGTAAGCTTCAGACATCTTAAAGGGTCAGAAAACAAAGACGCTTTTAATACTATGACAAAAGGACACAGTGAAATGGCTTCCAGTGGCTCAAATAACAACTTGAACTTGAAAAATAACTGTAGAAGAAAGTAATGTATTGAGTCTATGAAAATCCATGGGTCCATAATGACATTTATAAAAACCAGAAAAATCTCATTTTTTCACTATTTAAGAGGCTATTAAAGCTACTTCTTAATCTGAAAATTGGTAACTAAGGGAAAGAAGAAAGTTGTTACTTGGTAAGAACTGCATTTTAGGATAACCAAATGCCCCCGTTGATGGGAAAAACTTTCAGAAGAGTGCTAGTTAATACATGAGTAAGAAATGATACCATTCTTTTTGAAATCCTAATGAAATGATTAATGAAGACAAGAACTGATGTTAAAACCATAAAGTGAAGGGTTGGTAGGCAATAGGCACAGAGCTTGATTCTAAGAAAAAGATGAAAAGAGAAACCTACCGAACTCAGCTACTAATTTGTAAAGTTAAGCCTAATCATAAACCAGTAAAGAGAATTCTATTAACACTGAATAAAATGAGAAACTGCTACCTTCATCAAGGGCACTTACATTTTAGTACTTAGATTTTAATAATTAGTGCTGTATCTCATCTTGTATATTAAATTAAAATAAGGTTCTCATATTTGATTAAGACCCAAGTAAAAATTTTCCCTATACAGTTTTCTTTTGGAGCCGTAATTTATACTCTGCCTATGAAAGCCCAAAAGTAAAACTTTGTCTTTAATCTTCTTCACCTTGACAACTGGTAGAAACTCAGTGCTGGGGGACCCTAGAAAAGGTCTACAACTGTTTGAGACAACAGAAGTTGATGATGTTTATGCTTACTCATGTGTAGCAAAGCCCTGCAACAACTATTTTTTGTTGTTGAACAGCGATTGGACCCCAATGACTTCCCCAGAATAAATTACATCCATTTTTTGTAGTATAAAATATAGTGGGAATAAAAAAAAATTAATTCTGCATACAACTCTTATGAAGGACCCTAGGAGCAAGTTCTTCCAGGCTTGGATGGTGACGTGCTAAAGGAGAGAAAGGAATTTAGGGAAATCAATTCTTTCTCAGGAGAACTTGTCCCTTGATCTTATTTTCTTGTTGCAGATCCTATATTGAAAACCAGAAAGTGAATACTCCTCTAATCACCCATTTGCCAGCCTCTCCCACCACGTGGATTGATATATGAAGGAAATTATGACAAAGGCCTTGCACTAACAATACAGAAAAGAAAAAAAGCAAATTAATAATTTTCAAAATGTTAACCTGACTATTAAAATATCAGATAAGGCAATTTCCAGAGAATTAGAAGCATTTAAAGTTAGGAAATGCTTTAAAATTACTTTAAAATTTACTACATACAAAATTATACTCCTGATGTCTTAATGAATATACTATCAATTTAACATTTACATTTCACTTCATATTGCCTAACCACACTTAATTCCATTCTGTCACACTATTATTAGTGACATTATTGCATCATGTTAGAGTTTTCAGAAAATTTCCCCAGTGGTAATATCAATGAATAGCTTAGCATTAAGATTGTCTTATCATTATTCCTTAGTTAAGCTCATTTGAATTAGTTGATTAGATTTATCCTCAGGACAAAGGCAGAGTTATTTTATGACATGCATTCTATTTCAACTTATTGTCCATTCTTCACGAATGCTGATTAGCAACTGTATTATTGAAAAAAAATTGAAAAGTCTCAAGTTCTAGAAGAACAATTCACATGAATATGCTGTGTAACCTTGGGAAATCTTCAGGTTCGAGCGCCATCCGCTCTGAGTTACAAATAGGCCATAACATGCCAGACCCAACAACCGGTTGTGTTTCCCTGGAGAGGATGCCAGGCACCCTTTGCTCATGATTTAAAGAGCACCCAAAAGCTCCAGCCAGGTTTAAAGAGCGAATGACAGACCACAAGCTTGCAGAAGGCCTGCCTCCCAGGACCAGTGACAGGGACACGCCTGGAAGGGAAATCGCAGGATACTAAAGTCCTGGTCCAGTTGGAAGACTCTTCCACATTGCCAGTCCCTCTCTTTTTCTCCTCCATTTACTTCTCCTCAGTTTCCTCTAAGGAGCATAATACTGTTCCCTCACTATGCTCTAGGTCCTAATTCCGCTCATTTGTATCAAAGTCACATAATTAGATAGTTTTAAAAAATAGAATAGAAAAGCTTATAATGTAAAACAATGTCCCCTGCCCCTACCCCTCCTCACTGCAAGTCCTCAGAGGCAACAATTTCTAATCATTTTTTGTCTTTAGACACGATTGTCACTTTAATTCTAAATCAGGGTTGTCAGCATAAATGCCTACAGAGATCAGGCAGGGAATATAAATTTTGGAGTGGGCTATATACAAGGCACTACCTCCATAAGAGAGTAATGTAGAATACAGTAAATAGTACGTACCTTGTCTCTTGACCATTTTTTTTAAATACTCTGTCGACAAAAGAAAAAAAACAAAAAACCCTCATGTATCCAACAGATCTAGCCTATACACAGCCAATTTGTAAACTTGGGTCAAAATAATATATTTATATCACTATTATAAAACCTATGCTCTCCACTATGAAGAAAATCAGGTTTTTCTGACTTACACTAACGTACGCCTCTCTCGTCTTTCTTTTAAATTTAAGCTGTTATATTAATTTTCTATATTTATTAAGCTTCTGTTTTTTGGTTCATCAACTTTATACAGTACTCTGTTACTCTCTGTTAGGTTACAATTTCCACCACCTCTCCTCCACCCTTCCATCTTCCAGTTTCTGTTACTTGGATTTTAATTTTTATGTCACTGAAGTTAACATTTATTTCTTATCTTTGACTTTGTCTAAATCTTTCACGGTTGTGCTATGGGTTTGTGATGGTTAATTTTATGCATCAACTTTGCTAGGCCACAGTACCCAGATATTTGGTCAAATTCCAGTCTAGATGTTACCGTGAAGGTATAATTTTAGATGAAGTTAACACTGAAATTGTAGACTTTGAGTAAAGATTACCCTCCATGATGTGGGTGGTCCTCATTCTATCAGTTGAAGGTCTTAAGAGAAAAGACTGAGGTCCCCCAAGGAAGAGGAATTCTGCCTCCTGATTGCTTTCAGACTCAAGCAGCAACATCAGCTCTTCCCTGGGTCTCCAGTCTGCCCAGCTGCCCTGCAGATTTCAGACTTATCCACCTTCACAATCAAGTGAGCCAATTTCTTAAAATAAATCTCTCTATATAATATATATAAACATGTCATATCGGTTCTGTTTCTCTGGAGAACCCTGACTAACACAGGATTGATTATATTTAAAACAATAAATAACATTTCCATTGTATTTGTATCAATACAATTTCCATTGTAATGATGATGAGAATATCATTCATTGCTGAACCAGGTAGTCTACCAGGATCACAATCCTTTCACTGCAAGTCCAAGAGAATAATTCCTGTGTTACTTAAAGGAAAACATGTCTAGTGCCGAGGACAAAAGGATTCTGTTTCCTCACTGCCCATCTATGACTTAAAACAATGTCACATTTTTATTTGTTTAACACTAGGACCATGGTTTTTCTTATGTCCATTTTTTTCCTAGAGTTTCTAATTGCCTTTCTTTTTCCTTGTTAACAGCAGATACATGTGTTTCTTCTCCAAGCCACTAATGTCATTTAGAACTTTGGTCACTCTGTCTATTGCTTAAAATGAAGCTTCGTTAAGTTATGCTCTTTGGAGCCCAAGGACTTCCTCTTGGAATTTAGATCATTCCTTTTAGGTCTGAAGCATTTGTCATCCTGGATTTCTTTGAAATGTACTCCTGGATTCAATCAATTATTTTTCGTATTTCATGTCTGCCTCTCTTTCTCTTTTTCAGCTTTGTTTTTCCAGAGTACATACTTAGATAACTCTTTGAGAAAGAACATATGAGAAGTAAGTTACCTAATTCTTTGTCATGGTTATTTTGTGCTCCCATTTGATTGATAATTTTTCTGCTATAAAATTCAAGGTCCTAAAGAATGTTTCCGAGACATTTTAATGGCATTTTTTGATGGGCTTTGTTAAATAAAGTTTATAGGAAGCCATTGTTTTTTCTGGACTAGCCTCCTGCACTCCACAAATAAGAGTGGAGTCACTTGTGCTAAGTGCCACATAATCAAACTGAACTTTGAAATGGGACAGTTTTCCAAAAAAACAGGAGATTCCAGGCAATCTGAGTCAGCTTCATAAGAAAGTTCCCTCTGTTTTAATCCTATAAGGAAAGTAACTTTGAAATGACCAATTCTCTTTTTGTTCCCTGTTTCTGCTTTCTTCAGCCCTTTTTTTGCCTATAAAGCCAACGTCTTCTGCCCAGCTCATCGGAACACTCATTATAGAATGAGGCGCTACCCAATTCTAGAATCCAAAATAAAAGCCAATTAGATCTTTTAAGTAAATTTGTTGTAATTTTGTCTTTTGACATCTTCTACCAGCCACTGTTGCTGAACATAAATTTAACACCGTTGCAAGTCTCATATTCCTTTGTAGTTACAACCTCACCCAGGCTAGAAGCTTAAACAACCTGTTGTCCTCGTTGTTCCAAAATTTTATTCATTCTTTTAATGCAAAGATTTTCTTCTCTCGGCTCTGGGAAACTTTTCCCTCTTCTTTTCTTTGATAATCACTCCATTTTCTCTGTTTTGATTTCCTAAAGTTATTACTCATATATTTGATCTCCAAATTGACCCCTTTGTTTTTTTTTCCCCTCAAATGCTCTTCCAATTTTTCTACTGTTTTTATTTCATTGTGTGCTAAATTTCCAAAAGAGCTCTTCTTGTTCTCTGTTTCACAGATTTCATAACCTTTTATCATTTTTCTGAAGATAGTAATTATAATTTTTTGAAGAGCTGTGTGTTCCTTGAATTTCTGTTTCTTCCTGAGTCAATTAATTCTCTTTATCTTGGTCTTTCTCTTGGTCTTTTTGCTGGTGTGTGTGTGTGTGTTTTTTTTTTTATATGTCCAGTTTGATTATCTGTACATATTTGAGAGTTGGAAACTGGGTATATTTTTCCAAGCATTGGTTTGCTTTCCTCTGTTGTCTTATTGCGTAGGTCTGTTTTCCCTGCTGAGGTCTCTACCTGAAGAGGAAGTCAGCTTGGAGCTCTGTATACCTGTGTAGAGAGTGTATCTTTATGCTGTGGGCTCCAGGTGCCAGAATGGGAAGAAATTTGAGGCTCCTGCACAGACCTTAGCTGCCCTGGTTTTCCCAAGGCGAGTCATTAAACTTAGTAAGATAATTGAGCTTTCCAGTCATTTGCACAGCAACACGCTGGCCAAGGGAGTGCAACCCGGCCCCCACACTTCTCCCACCTCCCCTGCCTTTCTCCCCAAGGACAGCCTGAGCCTTTCACAGCTCCAATGAGCAGCTCTCTGTTCTTCTGTTCACCATCCTACATGTTCTTGGCTGCTGTTTCTTTTCTTTGTTTTATCCAACGGCAAGCTTCCCTCCCTCTCTACCTTCCAGAAATTTATAATCTATCATTCACTCACTTCACTACATGGGTTGATTCATTTTTAAAATTTTCATTGGTTGCTTAAGGAAGGCAGGAGAGACACAGTTGTTCTCAGCCTGCCTTCTAAACCAAAACGCTCTGTCCTCTTTCAGCCACCATTCTGTTCTTTTCTTCTCAGTTTCGTCTGTTCCAATAAGTACCAGAGTTAAAACCCAATATTTTATTTTTGCTTTGTGTAAAAACCCTTTACAGTACTTCTGCTTAAGTATTTTGAAAGAAAAAAAGGGATCAAAATAAAGAAAATATAAATAAAATTAATCGAGTTTGGTGTAGGCTCAATACATTCTTACTCACAAAACCACTTGCTGGCAAGAAGTATACCTCTTGTGAAAATAAGTGACAAAGGCACAGAACATGGATGGAATAAGGGGAAAAAAGCTATGATTTGATTGTCTTTTTCCCCGAAATTCCTTCAAATTGTACTTACTTTTGCTATTCCAAAAAGAGAATATTTAGTGTCCCATGCAGCTTTTTCCATAAGAAGGTAATGTTGACCTTGTGAATTCTATTTTATGTTGTCCTGTTATTGGGTGATTTTCAGAGCGCGTTCATGGATTTGAAAGACCTGATTATCATAACTTTCTGGGAAAGGGAACAGCACATGCAGCATTCAAGGGAATTGTGTACGTACAATGCTAAGGGAATTGCAGCATGCTGTAGGCAATGTAGCCACTGGGACTTTCTCTCCTTTCTTATATTAATTAAATAAAAGCTGTGTTTTCATTGTCAACCTATGAGTCCAAGGAGTTTCAGACACATTCTAATGCTGGACACAGAGAACCACACCGTCACTATTACAATGCTCAGAAGGTTTTCAGTCCTCACCTGTAATCTATATCCTTACCTCAAGAACTACATAAATGGAGCCAAATCTTTCTCACTTTCTTCCTTCCCTTCCTCCCTCTCTCTCTGATATTTTACTCCTGCAGAATATCAGTTATATTTTACTTGCACTGTAGCAATTTTAAAGAGAAAGCATATCAAATCTATTAGAACGTTATTTATCTCCAATATCAGGCCCATTTAAGATATAATTTTTAGTAAAATACAACCCAAAGTAGCTTCATACTCTGGATTTGATTCCTTCCCCCAAATAACCCTTTTAATAAGCACAAGGACTCCTGTTTGGTTTTGAATCAGGAGATGGTACTGTCTGTACTCTATGAAGAGAAAACTGGAAAATGTAACGAGACCTCTTATAGACCTCATTTTCTTCCATTGTCACTGCCATTACTGCCATGTGATGGAGTTGAAAACAGGTGAACTTTTATTTTTATTTTTTAGTATGTACGTTGCAATGCAATTTAGAATATTTACTGGAATTTTAAATACATTATAAATTCTTCAACATTGTTTATTTGTCAGTGTTTATAATATTAAATATTAATATTTTTGACAAATGAAATCATCCTAATGTCAATCAAAAAAATGTTGAATTGGAGTACAACTGTACTGTGGAATACAATATTGCAGATTAAAAGAATTATATACAGAGATAGGTGAATCGATAGATTACCACGTATGTATGCGTGTGTGTATGTAAAGATGATCAAAAAATTGAAAAGGTTGGAAATGGAATCTGAAGCTTGTATTATTTAGATTGAAAAAATCCAAAGATCCAAAGATTGGATCCAAAGATTCCAGTCTTTCCAAAGATTACCAAGGCATTACTATTACTACATAACAGGAACAATTTGCAGAATTAGACATGCAAAATATTAGTATTTATGTCAAAACAAAACTATTAATTTTCTGGTAGGAGGAAGTATCTTATAACAGACCAACCTCCCACTGAGAATAACTAGGAAAGCCAGAGATAAAGTACAGAGTAAAAAACACATAAATGCAGAGTTGATGTATTTAAAGGCAGCAGAGAGCTGCTGGGTCAACAAGAACTAGAGAGAGTTAAGGCAAAACATGAACAGTGAGCAGAGTTGATTGAGCAGCTGCTTTTTCAACAAAGCAATTGCTGAGCACAGAGAAGAGTGAGAATCAGGGCTTTCCCCTTCAAAGGGCTACTGTCAGGGAACAAGAAATCAGCAGAGTCTTGGGCAGCCTCAATCACACAGTGTGTTTCCCCAGGTCATTGACCATATTTGGGGGCTAAGTGGGGTGGCACACTAAAATCCCAAGCAAAAGTTCTTTGAAAAGCAGAGTGAAGTTTTCAGTGGTTTCATGAGACAAAGATTTGATTTTGTAGCTCACAGGGGTAGGGGATCTAGAAAATGCTGCGGGCTTCCTGATGCGAACCCTGGAGTCAATCAAGAGGTGGACAGAGCCCTAGCATAGATCCACTCTGAGCTGAATGGAGGTGACAGCAAGTCACTCTCAAACAGATCTATATTCTGCAAGTGATTGCTTGAATAGCAAAGCAAACAGACACCTGTGATTCTGGGGCAGGATGTAACAGGACATTTTCTGGTTTGACCTGTCTTGGTATCTAGCACAGGCAGCTCCTCTTGCCTCATTAGGCACCCATTATGAGGAAATAATAGCTGTCCCTACATCCTGGCAGCAAATGACCAAATTATCCACTCCTCTGAGTATGCACAAGGCATCTCAGAATACTGACTCTGCTCTCAAAAATTTTATGAACATGACCTGCCTCCAGCTTGCTTGGAGGGATGGGATTTCTGAATCAAACCTCTTTCATGCATTGTTTGAGTTAGTGTCTGCCCACACTGACAGTCAGAGATAACACCAATTATAGATGGAAATGCTAGTTCACAATGAGAATGAGAACAGGCTGTACTCTCCAAAACAAAGTGCCCAGTTCTTAAAGGTTTAGATATTCTTATCCTTATTTTTTCAGATGATGAAATAAAATTTTAGAGACATTGATAAGCATGTGTCCAGGTGTGGTGGCTCATTCCTGTAATCTCAGCACTTCGGGAGGCCAAGGCAGGAGAGTCACTTGAGGCTGGGAGTTCAAGACCAGCCTGAGAAATACAGCAAGACCCCATCTCTACAAAAAATTTTAAAAATTAAAAATTAAAATTAAAGAAACATGCAACTGTCATATAGCTACTGGGTACATCTGGGAGTCAAAACTCTGGTCTATCTGATTTCAAAATCATACCTTTTTTGTTGTAAAACCGTGTCTCAAAAAGTTGCTAATATCAAGCCATCATTGTTTAAAGTGTTGGATATTATAAGAATTTTAATCATGTCCACATTCAAAACCTAGTATAAAACCTACAAAGCAACATGAATAATCAAGCTGGTGCCTTGAATCTAAGGCATTAATGAGGAAGTGAAATTTAACAATGAAGATGAGCATGGACAAGGCAGGGTGGAGACAGGGAGGAAGGGTTTGATGTAACATCTAGAACAGGCTAAGTTATACTGAGTAACAAATGACCCCCAAAACTCAGGGGTGAAAACCACAAAGATTTATTTCTTTCCCATACTACACATCAGTGTGTGTCAGTTTGGGTTCCAGTTGTCTTTCCAAGGACCAGAACAATCCAGCAGCCACTATCTTGAAATATTCTGGTCACCAAGACAAGAGTTAATAGAGCTTGGGAAAGTATACAGTGTCTCTTGTAGCACCTTTTCAGGATTAGCACACATGTTTCAAAATCACCTCGCATTAGCTAAAGCACATTTCACAGACACCTGTAACCTCCAGCCTGGGTGAGGCAGTGCAGTCCTACCATAAGCCTGCAAGAAGAAAGAATCAGAATACCTAGAACATCTGTCAACAATCCTAACAGTCACCACCCAGTGAAAACCCTCTTGAGTGTTGCTTTTGTTGCTGCCAAAGTGACCAAAAGCACTAACTAGATCACACAGATAGTAAGAAGGAAAATTTTCATTTATTGATCTCCTATTATGCAGAAGGCACCCTCCTGGGCCCATTTTAACATTCAGTATTACCGTTCCCATAGGTCAGAAGAGAATCCAGGGCTCTGAAACATTAAATAAAGGCTTCGGGTTTATGATTGTGTACAAGAACATGCCTGTAGCCCTCATCCCTCCTCCTAAAGTCTTTGGAATGAAGGCAAAGAACAAAAGAGAATAAATTTGTAACAGAGCAATGAAAAGGAGAGAGAGAGACTGCAGATGAGAGATTTGTTGAATTTCTCAGAAAAGCATGGACAGATAAACCAGAGTGGCCAGAAACCAGCCCGCCCAGAAACCTCATCCTTTCCCATATATGCAAACCACCTAGTAAGGGTGACATTTGTCACAGGCGCCTCCTGGGAATCTGCTTTCTGAAGTAATTGAATGATTTTCTAGGGGAAGGTGTGAGTTCCTGTTGTGGGTGTTGGGGCTCCTCTTCTCTCTGCCATTTGGCGGGTGTGGTAGGGGGTGAGCCCTCCTTCCTGTTTCTCACCTGTGCACGCGCACACACACAGCACCCTCCGTAAGCTCAGTAGAAGGGCCGGCCGGGGTCATCATGCTCATGATCATCAGCACCATCATTCTAATAAAATAATGGCTAAAATCAGGCACATGTGTAGGCTAAATAAATGATACTCCTCTTTCTGCCTGATTATGGGACCACCTGGGAGATAGAAAATGGAAGGAGTCCATCCGACGAAGAGTAAAATATCAGCTTTATTAATAAAAAACATTTTCTTAAACTGGAAAACTTGAGTTAGGTCTGTAGCAACAACAGGTTTCATATTAATGCACCCCAAAACTAGGTAGGTGTTTCAACCCAGTTACAACAGGACCATCTCAGGCCTTGCTCCAGGGGCTGGCCCCTCCTGCCAGAGGGCAGACAGCAAAGCAAAATGCACACTGTCTACGTGCAGGACAGCCCCAAAGAACAAAGGGAAAGGAAGGGGACAACCTATAGATGACTGTTCCTCCTGCCAAACTCACCAACCACATTAGTCATTGTTCACTACTGTGAATGATCCAAGAGGCCAGAAGTGCTGCTCTGGTCAAAGTCCTCCAAATAGAAACGGAAGACCAGACCAAAGAAGGTTTCTCCTCCTGACACCTTACCCGTCAGCATCCAACCAGAAAAACAAAACTATTCTGGGTTGGTTGATTGGTTGGTTTTAATTACAGAGGGCGTTTAATCCAGGGAATTGGTTTCATAGGAGATACAAGAGACTAAGCAGCCAACCAAAGAATCATGAGGCCACTAAGAGATTAGCAATCTCGGGAAGCCACTACCCCCTACAAAAAGATGAAGCCATGTTATTGGAGCCTAAGGATCTGGGTCACCCAGAAGAATCTGGAACCACAGTGGGCGTAACCTTTGGAGCTGAAGCCATGGAAAGAGAAGGAAAACTTTCAGGAATACTGCCTGATGCAGAAAGGGAGGGGGAGACATGCCCCGATTTCTCTTACTTGCTCCTGTCCTCCGATCTGTCAGTGCCTCCCATTGGCCAAACCCAGCCAGAAACCAGCAGACGAGTGGCCCTGTAAGCGCAGCAGGTGAGAATGGAGCTAAGGACAAACAGGCACAGAGCTGGCATGAACACTGACATTTGCACACTCACACCGTACCGTGTTTAACACCGGTTATCTTATTTAATCCCTAAAAGTCTATAAGGGAGGTAGGTATCTATTAATACTATTGTTATTACATTGCATAGGCAAGAAGCCTGCTTAAAGTTGAGCTGAAATAATAATATAACTTGTAACAATTAGAGGTGGGTACTTAGCTGTGCACAGCAATCAGTAGACATTATTTAAAATTGACAAATGAATACCTAAATGTATAGTAATACTACTCAGGGCTCTAGAAGTAATCACTAGAACTAAACCGAGAAATAGTTAAGAGTGGTCATCTCTGTGCAATAAGAGAAGGTGGGGGCAGGAGAATTTTGCTTTATATTTTATAATTTGTTACAATATTTGGATTTTTGGCCAAATTCCTAATTTCTTTTATAATAAGAAATAGGAAAAGAAAGTTAACTGGCCGAGCCAATCTCTTATGTCTCTGAAGTAGTTCATGCTTTTACGTTACACTCCGCAGTTTTCTTGCCAGGATTGACCTGTAAATAATTTCTCTGCCACAAAACTAACGCCACCTATGACCACCTAACACATTCACTGGACAATCAGAGTGCATGGCAGGAAGCCCTGGGGAAGTTCCAGGTGATTGCCTGGGACCTCAAGGGCAAAATAGTGTGAATCTTGGGGATTCAATCTGCGAGCAGCGGTCAGGCCTCCAAGCACTTCTTCATCTACCAAAATAAGTATCTGAAGGATATTGGTTGCTATATAAACGGCTATAGTTAGGCAGTGTCAACCTAGGTTCTGGTTGTCAGTTAGTTATGTTGAGATGTTGCCAGAAAATTTTTCCAAGATGGGTTTAAACGACTGAACTTTTCATGTGTGGAGTGTGTACAGGATAAATAATGTAATCAGATGATGTGGTTGGTTTTATGGAATATCTCTAATCAGTGATAAGGCAATTGACATAAATTATTTTGTAAACCCCAAATGTACTCTTTCTTCACCTCAGTGAGCACCTGGTGGAATCTAAGTAAAATTTCATTATATTGGCCAAACACATCATCATCAAAGTGCTCTTGACTAATTCTCCAAGAACTCAGTTCATTACTCTCATTTTTTTCTATAAAAGGGAAGGAAATAGAGAAAGCACAGCTTTCAATCCTATGTCATTTAGACTTCACGCTTTTTACCATAGTTTGTGGCAAAGCAAAATTATGATTTCACCTTACTTCCTTCTCTTCTTCCTCCCTCAATCCTAGGGGAAGGTGGTCTTTTTGTGTAGGGATATTGTTAACATAGTAATGCCAGTGACTTATACTAGGAGAGGTGGTCAATGTTAGCAAGGGAAAGACTTGTCTCTTACGTGGGTTGGTCTCAGAGACCTAAAGCCTCCCAATAAGATGCACAGTGAGATCCTACTAGTACTCTTGGAGGATGGAACAAGTGAAGTGCTCAGGAAGTCAGGTGTGACTTCAGGAGCCCGAGGGCTGGACAGTCACACAGAACACCATGGTCACAGGGACCCTGCACTTGGTTTAATGCTCTGCTGTTGCCATCTTGAAATTTTTAATAATTTTTTTAATAAAAGGCCATGCATTTTTGTTTTCACTGGACCCCACAAATCATGTAGTTGGTCCTGAGTTGAGAATCTGTTCCAGGATGGAGCCAAGACCCTGGGGTTAGGGTCAAGGGGACATGGATAGGAATAAAAAGAGAGAAGAAGACCAGAAAAAGAGACCACCCCAGGACATCCAAGTTCAGAGAAACTCATTTGGACTGAAAGGGAAAAAAAAAAAAGAAGTGATTATTCACTATCTTCTGGACTCAGAGAATGTTTGTGATGATATGGTATTAAATCAGTTCCTATCTGCTAAAGAACTCTACCCACAAGCTTGTTTTTCCTAACATTGGCTCCATTTTAGAGGGGTGTAGGTTTTCTTTAATTTATATTACCTGTCACATCAATGCCTTTTTCAACTGAAAAATTCACATTTAGTCTTATTTACCTGACTTTATTATTTCAGTATTACTTTATATTTATTATTTCTTTTCCTTTTCCCCATTTTTTGATGTTTTGTTATCTGACATTATTTGCCAATATATTATTTGACATATTTGCCACAATGTTATTTGGCATTATTGGGACAATAATCCACAGCTAACTTAGCATTTCTGCCATATTTTTTTCATTCCATTAATGATTACTTTCTCTAGAACTTAAAATTGGACGCATCTCTGTCTTATTATTTGAAAATATCAAATTAAATTTTTTTCCAATAAGAAACACTATTTTCCTCACCAAGGTGTGTTGTGACTCACCCTTATTCACTGCCCCACACACCCGGTAAGATGGGACTTAAAATCCATGCAGTTCTTCATTCTCCTCCTCTCTTCCCCAGGTCTAGATGAGACAACTTTGGAATGTTTTTCCTTTTCCATGCTCATATCCTGCCCCCAAGGCAAACTTCACATTTTATCAGTAGTACCTATAAACAATTTTAAATATGACTTTTTAATCCAACCTTGGTAATACAGTTAACATTTTCAATTGCATCTTCTTATAAACAAAACAGATTTTTCTTGAACTTAATGTAAATAACTATACTGTCATAAAATAAAAAGTACTCACAAAGAGTTTTTGTATTTTGGAGGGATCAAGTAGGAAAAAAAAGTAAATGCTTTTACCTTTGTTCAAAAAAGTATACTTTACCAAATTGCTGTCATCTATAGGCAGCTTAAGAGAGAAAGCTTCCTTAAACTCTGAGAACAAAACATTTAAGCAAAGAACCAACAATGTTTCAAATAAAAGTCATAAAAATTATAATTTTATCTGTAATTAATTTCTGTTTGGCTTGATCTTGATGAGCAGTTTCATGAATCCATCAGTTATTTTATTAGTTTTGGAAATTTTTATTTAGTTCATTGATCTTAAAGTTATTTGAAACCTGTATTAAGTGTACTTGTTAGAGTCTTTTTTATGAATCTGATTGCAGACGCCTTTAGAGAAGAATCAACACTGCAGATAATAAAAACTTAGAATAGTCATGGTTAAAATCTAATGAAAGTTCATCAATTGACAAGGAAATTTACATATTTTTATTATATACAGCATTTTAAGATAACAACTAGAATCATGACTGACAGAATCACACCAGGACCATTAGAGTTTTATAAATTTTATATAATCTTTAGAACATTCACATCAATAGCATATCCATATAACATAATTTCAAGAAGATTTCATATCACTTTACTGTTTGACATTGTTTTTTGTACAATCCAACATATCAAATAAGCCTAATGAGAGACATATCCCTTGATGCTTTCCAGGGGTCCAGCTGAAAAATCCCAAAGTCAATTTTAGGTTAGAAAGGCTTAAATTAGAATTTGATTTTGAGAAACTTTGTCAAAGATGTTTAAAACATTTAATTAAAATAAAATCACATGTCATTTAGAAATGATAGTCATTTGTTTAATCAGAGCGGTAATTAAAAACTTCAAAAGCAGATACAAAAAGTTACATAGTTGAGAGGAAAAAAAAAAGCTTAGACCTGTATTAGAGATGACTTAGTTTTTCCAAGAATCAAAAACCTAATGAAGACAGCACAAAGCACAAGAAAGTAATTTATAACACAAAAATCTCTGTTTCTAAAGTTGATTTACTTAAAAGGTAAAGAAAAATCTCCTGCAGTATGACTGCTTCTTTTTACAAGGAAGCTTGTTTGGATAACCTGGAATTCAAACTTCATGAAAAGGTACTTGAATTAGAATAGACACTGGAAGAATGTGTATCCAAGGTTATGAGTGTTCACCATATTATGGAAGAATAATGTGAACAAGAAAACCAGTACGTTGAGCATGGGAATACACGGCTTTTAGAAAAAGTAAAAGCATATGAAATTGCCTAGTTACCTAGAACTATTTAGACAAATCAAGAAAAGTCAAGAGTACAGAATCAAGTTATACTGGAGGAAACATTGTTCTCCTAGGCCTTTAAGACAAACAAACATTCTCAGCATTAGGCCACAATAGCAGAGTCAGAACTGGGGAGGAAAAAAAAAAAACCTACAGGAACTGAGGGTGAAACAGTTTAAGGGAGAGAGTCACCATTTCAGTTAAGTAAAAAGATGTACCTTTTCAAGGAGAGGAAAAAAGCAAAAGGAATTATGCATGACTTGCAAATCACTCATAGTGAGATATGTAAAAAGCTGAACATTTGAGATATGAATCTGAAAAGCTTTAAGAGGAAAACTTTATCTCAAGAAATGAAATTATCATTTTCAACGAAGAAGACAGCACTTCCGATTTGAAAATACGTTGAGAAGATGGTTGAAAATTTAAAGAAAAATATTTTAGGATTAAAATCAAAACCTCTTGCAATTCTTTTACTAAGAGCAGATCAACATTCGAAGAAACCCTTGCTGTTCCAAGCATAGAGGACCAGGCTATGGTCCTGTGTCAGTGTACTCCTGACACCCATGCTCAATCGTTAGAGAAACTTATAAACAATTCCCTTCCAATGCCAGCCAACCTGATCATACACAAAACTCCCTTTACAAGACCCGTGCTTTATAAGCCTTTCATGACTTATTCAGACCTTCCAGTTTTTGTCCTATATTTTCCTCTTTTGTTTTTTTTTTTTTTGGAGACAGAGTCTCACTCTGTCGCCCAGGCTAGAGTGCCATGGCATCAGCCTAGCTCACCCAGGCTCATGTGATCCTCCTGCCTCAGCCTCCTGAGTAGCTGAGACTACAGGTATGTGCCACCACACCCAACTAATTTTTTCTATTTTTAGAAGATTCAAGGTCTTGCTCTTACTCAGGCTGGTCTCGAACTCCTGACCTGAAGTGATCCTCCTGCCTTGGCCTCCCAGAGTGCTAGGATTGCAGGCGTGAGCCACTGAATCTGGTCGTATTTCCCTTTTTTTAATATTAGAACAATCAATTATTTTACCTTAGGACAAAAATTTACTTTTTTTTTTCTTATCATTGAGAACACACAAAATTCTTTTTTTAAAATTTTTTTTCACAGAAAATTCTTTATCAAACAAAATTTTTTGTACATTTTTATACAGGATTACGTATATAAATTGAAACCTTTAATTTTTAGTGACCTTTATTTTTTCATAAAAACCCAGGAAGTAATTTTGGACTGTTATATATTAACATCTCATGAAGATATATTTAGTAATCTTCAAAAACGTATTTTTATAGAACAACTTTTAATGTGGACTAGGACATTTTATTAATAGACCCAAATATCTTTTATCTTTCTATAAAATTTTAAAAGCCAAAAGTAAATAAATTTGAACCTATGTTCAGCAATTAATGTTTCAGTATTTTCTCTTTAGAAATTTAACATAACATGACTTTAAGATTTCAAATTACATGAAATGTTTATTTATAAACATTTATCCTATTTACATCTACCTAATTTATTTATTTTTAACAATTATGCCTAGATTATTTTGAAAGTACAAATATTAGACAGAGCTAGTCATTATTTCAAGTTATCTTTCCATTAATTTTTACAGCATGTGAATGTCATGTGTTCACCTAAGTAATAGTCTCAAATTTAAATATATGGGTACTTTGCCAATAACTCAGATGATACAGCTGTTTTCATTAAACCAACAATATTAGACTAGTTTTATTCATCAAAGAGTTATATTAAAAAAGATAATTTTCAATTTTGTTTTTAAGCTGGATTTATAGTTTTATGAACTTAAAACATCTAGCAGAGATAAAAATAATCTTGTCTGACCAGTAAATCCAGGCAAAAATGTATGCTGACAATTCTGAAGACATCTATATTTTTATTTTATTAACAAGTTTAAAATCAGCCTATTTATCAAAAATTTACTTAAGTCACATCAACTAAAAGGCATTTGGGTTAATTACTTTAATTCTGATAAATTACTTGATTTAAGCACTTATTTTTCCCCTTAAGCCAATAGAGCTCTTTATATATATTGGCAGAAAAATATCACATACAGGCATACCTTGTTTTACTGCAACTTCACTTTATTGTGCTTCACAGACACTGCATTTTTTACAAATTGAAGATTTGTGACCACCCTACATCGAGCAAGTCTATTGATGCCTTTTATTCTAGCAGTATGTGCTCATTTCATGTCTCTGTGTCACATTTTGGTGATTCTCACAATATTTCAAACTTTTTCATTATTATTATATCTCTTATGGTGATTTGTGATTAGTGATCTTTGATGCTACTATTGTAATTGTTTGGGAGCACCACGGATCATGCCCATTTAAGATGGAAAACTTAATTAATAAATATTATGTGTGTTCTGACTGCTCCACCAACCAGCCATTCCTGTCTCTCTCCCTCTCCTCGGGCCTCCCTATTCCCTGAGACACATCAGTATTGAAATTAAGCCAATTAATAACCCTACAATGGCATCTAAGTGTTTAAGTGAAAGGAAGAGTCACACATCTCTCATTTTAAATCAAAAACTACAAATAACTAAGCTCAGTGAGGAATGCATGTCAAAAGCCAACATAGGCCAAAAGCCAACATAGGCCAAAAGCCAGGTTTCTTGTGCCAGTTAGACAAGTTGTGAATGCAAAGGAAAAGCTCCTGAAGGAAATTAAAAGTGCTACTCCAGTGAACACATGAACAATAAGAAAGTAAACCAGTCTTATTGCTAATATGGAAAAGAAGGTCTAACCAGCCACAATGTTCCCTTAAGCCAAAACCTAATCCAGAGCAAGGCCTTAACTCTCTTCAATTCTATGAAGGCTGAGAGAGGTGAGGAAAGTACAGAAGAAAAGTTTGAAATTAGCAGAGGTTGTTGTATGAAGTTTAAGGAAAGAAGCCATCTCTATAACACACAAATACAAGACGAAGCAGCAAGTGCTGATGGAGAAGCTGCAGCAAGTTATCCAGAAGATCTAACTAAGATAATTGATGAAGGTGGCTGCACTGAACAACAGATTTTCAGTGTAGACAAAACATCCTTCTACTGGAAGAAGATGCCATCTAGGATTTTCATGGAGAGAAGTCAATGCCTGGCTTCAAAACTTCAAAGGACAAGCTGACTCTCTTGTTAGGAGGTGAATGCAGCTGGTGACTTTAACTTGAAGCCAGTGCTCATTTATGATTCTGAAAATCCTAGGGGCTTTAAGAATTATGCTAAATCCACTCTGCCTTTGCTCTGTAACTGGAACAACAAAGCCTGGATGACAACACATCTATTTACAGCATGGTTTACTGAATATTTTAAGCCCACTGTTGAGATCTACTGCTCAGGAAAAAAGTTTATTTCAAAATATTACTGGTCATTGACAATGCACCTGGTCACCCAAGAACTCTGATGTAGATGTACAAGAAGATTAATGTTTTTATGCCTGCTAATACAACATCCATTCTGCAGCCCATGGATCAAGTATTTTCAACTTTCAAGTCTTATTAACGAAGAAATACATTTGTAAGGCTATAGCTGCCATAGATGGTGATTCTCCTGATGGGTCTGAGTAAAGTAAAGTGAAAACCTTGTGGGAAGTATTCACCATTAAGGATGCCATTAAGAACATCCATGATTCATGGAAGGAGGTTAAAATATCAACATTAACAGGAGTTTGGAAGAAGTTGATTCCAACCCTTATGGATGACTTTGAGGGGTTCAAGACTTTAGTGGAGGCAGTAACTATAGATATGCTGGAAATTGCAAAAGAACTAAAATTAGAAGTGGAGCTTAAAGATGTGACTGAATTGCTGCAGTCTCATGATAAATCTTTAATAGGTAAGTTGCTTCCTATGGATGAGCAAAGAAAGTGGTTTCTTGAGATGGAATCTACTCCTGTGAAGATACTGTGAACATTGTTGAAATGACTACAAAGAATTTAGAATATTGCATAAACTTAGTTGTTAAAGCAGAAGCAGGGTTCGAGAGGATTGATTTCAATTTTGAAAGAAGGTCTACTGTGGGGAAAATGTTATCAAATAGCATCACATGCTACAGAAAAATCTTTTATCAAAGAAAAGTCAATTGATGTAGTGAACTTCATTGTTATATTATCTTAAGAAATTGCCACAGCTACTCCAAGCTTCAGCAACCACCACCCTGATCAGTCAGCAGCCATGAACATCAAGGCAAGACCCTCCAACAGCAAAAAGATTAGGACTCACTGAAAGCTCAGATGATTGTTAACATATTTAAGCAATAAAGTAGTTTTAAATTAAGGTATGTACTTTGTGTTTTTAGAAATAATGTTATTTCACACTTTTAGACTACATTATAGTGTAAACATAACATTTATATGAACAGGGAAGCCAAAAAATGTATGTGACTCGCTTTATTGCAATACTCACTATATTGTGGTGGTGGGGAACCAAACCCACAATATCTCCAAGTGTGCCTATACCTATATCATACAAACATTTTTTTAAAACATAAGAACATATAGATGAACAAAATCAAAGACCTTAAAGTGTTTATTTTAAAATTTTGTCATGAGTAAACCACAGTAATAAAAAATTCACTGGCTTATAAGAAGACAGTTTGGTCTAAATCATATTTCTGACAAAATGGGACAAGGCTAAGATTTTTTATGTGCCCTAATAGGTAATCTTATGAAGGCTGTGAAACAAATTTTGGATAGAGCAGTTTGAGTCAGTAACCAATATACCAGATTGGGCAAAGAATAGTTAACTGTGAAAATGTGACTAAATTATGTGAGGAGGCTTAAAAGATTCAGAGTCTGTACAAGTACTCTCTTGGTCTCAATTCCTCTTGAGATAAGTGTTGCCTTTCCTTTTAGTATAGGGAGGTGTCTTTTACATGGGAATTTCATCTTTTGCTTTTAAGAAACAGCACAAAGGTCACAATGATTTTCTTTTATGCTTGCTGTTGCTGTTTTTCAAGTGTCTTTACTTAAATAATCAGTATACCAGAACAGCTGAGGAGTTTTGGAAAAAAAAGACTTGAGCTTAGAGAAGGGTAAAGAACAGGAGGGGTAGGAAGGGGAGGGGAAGGCTCTGGAGTGGAAAGTTTCATCTTGCTTTGAGACGGTACTTTGCAGGGAGGTGATCTTTGAGTCCTGAATGCATTTTGACGCCTCGAGATATCCATTGACAAATGCATCCTATTTGGCCTGTATAATTTTACAGCCACAGCCTTTTAGTTTAGTTCTAAGAAAAACAAATAGTTTGAAAAATCCTCATAATGGTTGAACATGTCACCACTGGAGTCCCAGAAGTGGAGAGGTATCTTGGCATACCTTTGAACTTCAAGAGCCCATAGGTAAATAAATTTATCTAGGTGATTCTGTTTAATGCCAAATACACAAAAGCCAAAATAAAATCCAAGCACGCAAATTAACCGAAAGATAAAGCTGTACTCACCAGGAAGGGCACCAAGCCTTTAACAGGAGGGGAAAAAAATCCCTCATAAATAAGAGGCCTCATGACCAGGAGATAGGAAACACCTCATAAACAGGAGGAGGAGAAACTCCTCTTAAACAAATCCCAAATAAAACTAAAAAACTCAACCACAACTAAAAATGGGAGTTTGATCCAAGAGAGACCCTCTGGGAGGTGAAAAGTTGACCCACTGCAGAAGTCAGGGACCCAAGTGTGGGTAGCACACATAGTAGTTCCAGGGGCCGTTAATCTCTCCAAAGTGAGTCTGCTCTGAACCCCACTAAGTATGTCAAAGTCAAATAAAGATATAGAGACGAACTGCTAAGCAAAATGTTTTATTTGGTAAAACAGAATCGCAATTTGGGACATACACACAGACGGGGGTGGTCTTTGGTATGTCTGGAGAACAAGGAGAAGGTTGGGAGTTTTATTAGAAAGAGAAATGTTATATATTGTTTTGAAAGCAAACTTATTGGCACTAGTAAAGTTTTGGGGAGCTGGCAAGCTGTGATTGGGGAATGACAGCCGTGGGTAGGACTCATCTTAGAGTCGCAGGAGTTCCTTTTAGCAGCTACTAGGTAAAAGCAGTCTTAAGGTTATAGCAGGTAATTTTGGCAGCTGGCTTGCCATACAATCCCTGGGCAGGTCCTTGTGCCCTGAGTGGCGCTTCCCACATCCCCACACCCACCCCAGTCACTCAACTCTAATTTAGTTGGGTATGACAAGTTTATTCTAATTCATACAATCAATTTTCCAAAGCCTATACCAACATAATGTGCTGGGTCTGAAGTTTCACGAGTAAGGTCAAAGAAATGAGGCTGCACCTTTCACATGTGACCCATATCTTTCATGTGAGCTATATCACTCAACTATTTCTAACACTAACAGACCTTAGGGAACGTTTATGGTAGCTGTTCTTCTTATGGGAACTCTTTTCTATATCATACTTTATGACCATTAGAGCTTCCAGGTTCTCCCCTGGAACTCTGATTCCCTGGCCATATTCATTGGTTCAAGGGTGGATGCATGACCCAAATTGGGACCCTCTAGTACCCCACTTTCTTAGCCATTGTTAATTGGTCTAAGGCTGGACACCTTGCCTAGCTGAACTAATGGAATCCCTTCCCTGGAATTCTTAAACTCTTAAACCTTCTCTGGCTATGGGAACTACAAGATGTAAACATCAGAAGCTATTGTTGCCATGTACCCCACCCTATGTAGGAAGCTAGCTCACTGGTTCAGAATTAAGCAAACTAAGAGAAACAGAAACAATAATAGGTGACAGAATATTCCGGAGGTGTTCAACTTCTGGTTTCAGATGCTCTGAAAGTCTAGCTGTATCTTGATCCTTCTCATGATTTGGTTGTTCAACTCTTCATTCGAACCGATGAAATACCCACATATATTTACAGTAGATTTACCCCTTTTTCAAAGCTTATTTGAGTTGAGATTTATCATTTGTAACCAAAATGGTCTTAACTTTACATGGACTAAAATGTTAATATTCCAAATGGTCTCGCAGTACACAGAGATTTGCATGTTTGTGATACACATTTAATTTACAGCATACTTTTCTAACAATTCAGCCAAACGCAAGCAAAATGTATGATCATCAAGAAAGAACTCCTTTTATAGAAAAGTGGCCTATGCAATTTTTCTTCCTACATAAATCCTGTACAATATAAAAGTAATATTGTCACAGATGTTATTGATATGTGTCCCTCAGAAAGCTGGACATGGTGAACTATTTCAAAACTGAATTCTCAAGTTATTTCTTTATCTGTTTGTTTATTTGCCTGGAAGGTTTTCCTTAACCATTAAATTGTCTATACATACACATTCATGTTGTTTGAGGAAACACAAAATGCAGTCACACACACACACACGCACACCCCAATGTTTTAATCACTTCAAAATTATTTCAGGAAAGCAGTAAATTTTGGAACTTGCTTAGCCTGTACCAAACTTAGCTAGACCTTATTTCACAGCTGAGAAATCTTGTGGGAGGGCTTAGTTTCAAAGGGGAAAAGGACGCCGTTCCTTATGACCCAGAGGACTTAATAGAACCCGGTGTGTGGCCGTCCAGAAAAAAGAGGCAAGACAGTTGGGCCTTCCTGCTAACAGCCGCTCATATGACAGCCCCACAGGGACTTTCATAGCTGCCAACACCGAGGCTTATGGATTCTGTCAAGAAATTAATGCTGTCACAAAAAAAAATATGCCTTATGATTTTTATAGCTTGGCATCCATATCCTTTGACAGACCATCTGCCCTACCCAGATATCTAGCCCTCCCCCCGCCCCCAATTCCATGAGACCAGCTGCCTCTAAAGACAAACAGAAGCGGGAAACCTGGATAACTAGGATTTCTTTCTATCTTTTTGCGTGGTAAAGTTTCTGAGATGAATAAGATTTCCGTGACTTTAATGCACATGAAAGGAATCCGGAATACTTTTACCAGAATGGAGAGAGAATCTTGGTATAAACCTCTCATGGAAAACTCTCCCAAGACCATCAAAGGGAATGTCATACCTGGTGACAGAGTAGAATCATCTAGCTGGCCTCATCCACCCTGTCTCTGGCTTCAGGTGAGATTACCAGTTGGTCTCCTATTTTTTGTTTTTTTAATTTCTCTTACCAAGTTGTGATTTGAAATTGGTCTGAATTGAAGCAGCAGACACATCCTTGACACTCAGAGTCAAGCTATTTTATTTGACACAAGCTACTGCATTTTTCTAACCTGATGAAAGCTTTTGGGGGGGAGAAGAAAAGCCTGCTTAAGTTGGGCCCTGATGTTAGAATGGATTTTCTGAAAAGCAACTTTTCAAACAGTTAGACACGTGGAGTGAGTGTAGTCTTTGGCTTTCTGGCTGGTAGCAGGTAGGGCTTGAGCTGGAAGTAGAAGGTTAATAACTTGTGTTTTATCTAATGTAGCTAACAGGGTTTTTGATAACTTTATTAAACGCAAACAAAAATGGATGCTGTTATGAATCCCTTAGTAGTACGGACATGCAAGGAATGGAAAAGAAAAAAATTCTAATGCATGATCACACACGCAAGCACACACACACACACAGAGCAAAGATTTACTGACAGTTTACAACTCTGAAAAAATATCGCCATTGCTCAGAGCCTCCTTCCTAATCTGTTTACGCTCAACATGGATCACAAGTTCTTTATATTTCCTGAGGCAGACAACAGTCCTACAAATTGATATAGTTTATATGATGTCCCCAGAGTAATGAATAAAGCATCTCTCATAACCAACTGTGCTCTAATAATGGTTTGGAGTGGAAAAAAACAGGGTTTTTAAAAACTATATAAAGTCTTCCTTCTGTGTATTGCCCCCAAGTAAAGAGCATAATCAGTGTCTGAACAGATTGTGATGCTTTCTCAGCGTCCCAGTCCCAGATCTGTCTTCTCCCCAGAGAATCTTGATTTTACTCTTACCCCTCTTTCCTTCCTCCCCACCCCCTGTAGATTCCTAAACTTCTCCCTATCCAGGAGTTTCTTACCTTTTTCCTCCCGGATAACAGTTCCCTTAGCTTACCAAAACTTCTACTACCGATCTTCAATCTGCTTGTCCCCATCTTGCATTTTAAAATGCCTACAATGTGCACCAATGTATGGGTTTTCTCATTCTTGGACTTACGCGCCTTCCACTTTGGTTCTCTGTCTACACAGCACTCCCCTCTCATTTCTATGTACCCCCAACACACATGCTTTTTCTGAAGATATGAGGAAAAGACCCAGGTATATGGACTTCAAGGTTTAAACACATAATGTGAAATACTGCAAGGAGAAACAATATCTTATTTGACTCTCCAGCATCTAGAACCTCCTCTTGATGAAAATAACTGGTCAGTAAATTTTCATATGGTGACCTCATCAGCCGCCTGGTGCCTCATCTAGAGAAAAACCATACGAAGAAGTTGGCCCAGGACAGGCCAGGTTTGCATCTACTATCCCGGCAGGATTGTGAGTACTGTCCCCACTCACTCTCAAAGACCCACAGTGTCCTCTTTTGTTGCAGTTTGAACAATAAATTCTATGATCATCCCACCCTACTTATGAGTATATCATATACATTCCCAAACAGGACTAAAACGCCTTAAGGAGATATATATTTTAATTTCTGTAGTAACATTAGAAGTATAGTAAAAGCACGTATAATTATAAAGTAAAAGGAGGGGAAAACAGAATAATCAAAAACAGTTTGATTAATCTTTTAAAAGTTCTAGAAATAAGGAGAAAAATAAGCAAAGAGCAGATGGGACAAGTAGAAAAGAAATAGTAATATGATAGATATAAACCCAAATACAGCAGTACTTTATCAAATGCAAGTACTTTTCAATTAAAAAGCCTGTGAACCGGATTTTTTAAAAATTTCTACTATATGCTGGTTACAAGAGAGACACAGAAAGTTTGAAAGAAAAAAAAAACAGAAAATATGTTACATAAACTTTCACCAGAAGAAAGATGAATAACTAATTAGAAAAGAAAAAGACTGAAAAATCAATGCACTCATAACCCAACTCAAAAAGCTGTAAAATAAATAGCAAATTAAATCAAACAAGGTAGAATCAAGAAAAGAATTAAAAAATAAGCAGAAATAAATAGAAAACATACAACAGGAAAAATCTAAAAGTAAGTTTTGTTAAAACTAAAATTGTTTCTTTTAAAAGATTTATAAGATTTATTAATCCAAACAGGACTAATCAAGAAAAAGGAGAGAAAGCATTCATAATCAATATCAGGAATGAAAAAGAGGACATTACTAAGATCCCAGAGACATTGTTTAAAAACAAGAAAAGGGAACAACTCTTCGTTACACAAGAATTCCATATAGTATATGCAAATACTGCCCCCACAGAAGGTGGAAATTAATTCCCTTCTTCTTGAGTGTAGGCAGGACTTAATGACTCAATTCCAAAGAATAGAGTATGGACAAGGAAAAAAGAGTAATTCTACAGCAGAGAAATGTGGCAGACACCAAACTCATTTGTCCAAAATTACAGAAATATCTCACAGATTAACAAAAATCTGTCACTTAACAAAGCTGAGATTTAAAAATCATGCCTGTCTCACTACAGGAAACATGGTTTTTTCACATGACTAATTTGCCTCCTAAAGAATCTTTTCTTTGCTTCAATATCTCCTATGCTTTGCTATTCTTTCTCTTCTGTTCCTCATAATCCTGTAGAACTGAAACATAAACAATATCTAGAAAACTATTGTAGATTGCAAAAGGCAGCCCCAGCTACTTCCCATCCCTGTATGCACACTTCTTTGCACTGTGATTTTTGCAGTTTCTCCCATCAAGGGTTGGACTGCATTTCTCTGTGTCTTGAATCCAGACTTGATCATTATCTTGACTTGGCCAGTGGGACAGGAACAAACGCAAGCAGAGACTTGGAACCCTTGAAATTGCCATGTGAAAAGTAAAAACTAGCCTGCTGCAAGATGAGAGACTGCACAGAGTAGTGATAAGCTGTCCCACCCAAGACCCCCGCCAAGTCTTAGAACACCATACATGTAGGTGAGGCCACTGTACACCATCCAGCCCCAGCTAAGCCAGCCCAGACTAGAAGGACAAGTGGGCAAATCTCTAGAGCCATGGGAAATAATAAACGTTTATTCTTTTAAGCTGCTACGTTTGGGGATGGATTGTTAGGCAACAAAAGTGACCTGATACAATGATATTTTCTGCTTTTTAATCTCCTCTGAGATAGTCACTTCAAAAAAATAATTATAATTATTGATCAAATTCCCACTGCTATAGCTCTTCTAACTCCACAATAGGAGGTCTTTTATCACACATCTGTGAGTATAGTTACACCCCAGACTCTAGGCGCAACCCAGACCCTAAATGTTGACATAAATCCTAGGGCAATTATACACATACCCAGCATTGAGTCAATCTTGCCACTGGTCTCCTAATTCGGGGCCCCTGATTCTCCAAGCTCCTGGTTTTTGCCCTTAATCAGTCCTTGATTGCAAAGTCATTTAATCAAATTTCCTAAATACGTCCCTGGGTTAAGAACTATGCCTGAGGGGTAGAGACACCAAGGAGAATAAGACACAGCCCTGCTCTTGAGAAGGTATGGTGTCCAGGGAACACAAGTAAACCAAGAGGCAAAACTGAGAAAGTGTTGCCTAGTGGAAGGCAATATTTAACCGGTACCTCAGTTCTTCACTAACAGGTGTCTGCCTGTTTGCCAGAGACTCTGCCTGCCGTCTCAGTAAACCAGGCTGATGTTTCTGTGAAACTTCAGCTGTGCCTTCTCAAACTGCTGATCTGCCTGCCTGGGCCTCCACCAGCTGCTTGCTCTTTGAGTCTTCAAAGTCACAAGTCTCCCTCTGTCCATGCTAGAATGGAGGCCTTGGGTCTGAGTCTGGTTTGGCCACTTCGCTAAGGCATTCATGCTCTGCTGCTTCCCTCCCCAAGGTGTAACCTGTGTATCTCAGACCTACCTCCGCATTCACACCCCTGTCCCTGCTCTGTGGTGTGACCCCAGCCAATCTCCACCTAGCTCCATTGTCTGCCCAGATCTCTAATTACCTCTGTCACCCACTGCTCTAGTCCCATCCCAGGTGACTGAAGACTCCAACTCTGAATCCCTGTGCCCTCAGGCCTCATTGTAGTGCTGTTTGTTAGCATAGATTTGGGCTTTCCATTGCCACCCTCCCTGCTTGGTGTTTTCGCTAATTTATTCCTCTTCCTACTATGTTATGCGCTCAATTGCACTGTTTTCCCTTCTTTTAACACCTCCACCTACCTCATAACTAATTTGATCATTGTAAATATCCAAACTAGAAAATATAAACCCAATAGGAATCAGGGCAGAATAACTGAGTTGGTCAATATTGATCAAAATCATTTCTCAGAATGCATTTGTAAGAGAACAAATATTATAATAATAATTTTGATTAAAAGTAGAAGTAGAACTCCTTTCAGTTTTCTAAATAATAAGAAGATGGGGGAGGATCCTCAACATCTCAATGACAAATTCCTTTGGAGATATTTGGAAGGATCACTAGCAGGTCTCCCCTGCCTGCTAGTTATCCTGGGAACTGGTTCCATGTCACTGCCACCTTCAGCCTTAGTGGTGAAACTATGGAACATGCAGTTGTTACCTCATTGCCTCAGAATCCACTGGTCTAATCCTTTCCCTTCTCTGGGTAGCCTGATTTAAAACAAAAGTGGCAAACAAAGCCCGTATGACAAGCAGAATATGTCCCACCAAAGCAAGCAAGCAAAACAACAGTACAAATATCCAACAACTGGTAAAAGCCATGGTTGTTTAGTCTATAAACAACCTTGAGGAGACATTGAATTCCTATGCAGAACTCAGATTATTCCATTGGGAATCTCTGTGCCCTGGAAATGCTATCATTAATCACCCTTAACCTGCACAACCTCATTTTTCTCATAGTAGCATGTGTAAATAAAACAAAAACCTTCCCTGAAGGTAAATCTAATGGCTCCCCGTTAAAATGAGACTGCTTGGCCTAAATAAATAGGGCACAGGGTATCTATAATTCTGCATGAAATGACAACAATATTTTTGAAGCAGCTGGGTGCCAGCAAGATCATTATTGTACTGTATTTAATAATTATAAATGTTAAATATAGTCCAGGCTCCCCTGACTAATTATTTAAACTGGTTAAAAAAAAGTGAGGGTTAGAAACGACTGATTTGGACATATTATGTATAACTTCTGCTGACAGTTGAATAAAAAGTTTGCCAATGTTTTGGCACTGGCTGGATATGAGTCAAGAGAACAGAAAAATGAAATATTGTAGTGCTACTAGCAGAAGTGGGAGCCAGTGTTGGTGAGAAGATGGCAAGTTTGGTTTGTAGCATGAGCCAGGTATCAGCTGACCTTGAGAAAGCTGATGAGAGTTGACCTGAAGTTCAATTCCATGCCCAGTGACTGCCCACAGCTCCCTACTATTTCTGTGGATTTCTCAGGATCCCTCCTATGCCCCACACATTCGGTGGTTGTGCTCAACTTTGCCAGTTCCGCAAGAAATGTTTTGGATGTACCAATGATGTGAGGGTTCCCAGGAAGGGATGAAATCATCCATCTGCCATCTTTCTGGCTTCATACCCACCAGCTTCCTCTTCCTCTCATCACCCATCCTTCCCCTCTGAAGCAGTTGAAGAGCTTCCTCCCTTTACCATGTGCTGATCAATTTCACACACACCCAGGTGCCTTAGGGTCCCCCTTTTCACCCCAAGTATTCATCGGGGAGTTTTTACAAACATACATACTTTCTTCCCTAAAATAAATACTGGTGTACTTTTTTTATTTATCCCATTGCATTATATGTATTTATTTTTTCACCTTTGGAGTGTGTTGAAATTCCATTTGCATTCTAGATTTTGTTCTGTTTACTCTTGCTACTGCTGCTGCTGTTAGGAGTAGTATATTACTTCACCTACTCAACATTTAAGTTTTTTGGTTGACAAAGTACTTTATAGGTTACAAAACACTTTCCACAAGTTTTGTGTTACTTGCTCCTCATACGATCCTGTGAGGTAGTCAGGAGTTATTAGTGTCTCCAAATTATAGAAGATGACCAAAGGCTCATCAGGCTGTGGGATGTGGCCACAGTCACAGGGAAGGATGTGATTCATGTTGGACTCATGTTGGACCTGGGAGGGATGAAACCCAAGACTCTGGACTCTTTAGCCTAGGGTCTTTTCTGTTGATTAAATCATGCTGCATCTCTATGAATATTCTGTAAATGGCTTTATGAGTTTATTAATAGATATTAGTTATTGGATCCAATACTTCCAGAGGAAGCAAGGACAATGGGCTGTAATTTGCAAAAAGAAAATGTCAGCCAAGTGACGAGGGCACAGGAAAGAGTGCCGTGGGTAATACAGAACATGATTCTAATTTATTAAGGGGATAGGTACACTGGTGAAAGAAACCAAAAGTGAAAAACTTCTTCATTCCTTTCAAAAACATTCAGTAGAGATCACCCTGGGACCATCATTTCATGGATTCACGTATGAAACACAGCATGGAATATATGTGTATATAGTAAAGAATCTGCCAACAGCTCCGGGTCAGAGGAGAAATAGAGATAGTGAAATATTATATATATTAATATTATATATGTGAATATATATTTAATTTATATATATTAATATAACATTTACTATTATATATATATTCCCTAGAATATATAGAACATAGTAATCTTCCCTGGAATATATTCTAGGGAATATTAATTGAAGTATTAGGTAATGTTTTTTGATTATTCTGTTTTATAAAGTGAAAATATTATAGCGCAATAAATTTAAAAGTCATCATTTCTGTAACCAAAATTTTGCATATATATGTCATTTATCTTTTCACAACAACATATATAGCTTTAGTCTAGTAGGATATATCTACCCTAAACCATTTTTAATATCCTATCAAAGAGTATTAGTAAACTATGGCCAAAATTCTACACCTGGCTCAAAGAACATTCTATTAAATTCAATGAGTATGTTTTGAATAGGTACGTGACAGACACCATGCTAGGTGTCATAAAAAAATTTTAAATAATAAGCAAAACAGCTTCCCTACCCACAAGAAACTTATAGTCATGTAGAGAAAATAAGACAAGTTTTTAAATAATAGTAAAACAGAAGGGGGAAATCTCATAGGCAAAATATTAGCCACTGAGATAACTCTACTCCCCGGGAGACCTGGGTTTCTCTGTTCAAGTTCCAATATCTCATTTAAAGAATCAGATTGGCCCTGTTTGGGACCCAAGTCCACCTTAGAGCACTCAGCCATAGCCAAGTAGGAAGATCCCAATATTACTGAGACAGCCAGTGACCTCCCTTCCCCTCTAGTGAAGAAGAAAGTATGTTAAATCTGGGTCCATTCATTGTTTCCATTGTAGCATACCATATGAATTAGATCTGAAAAAATTTGGAAAATTTTAGCTGGAGATGATAGGGGCTGAGAAAACATGAGGAGAGGCATAGAACCAAAAAATCTTGCAACATTCTTTTCGTGTATTTCTTCCATTTGGATGAAGCATAGACATAATAGTAGAAGATGCATAATGAAATGTACTGAAGCTGGAAAGGTAGTTTGAAGGTGTATTGTGATGGGTTCTTGGGTAACAAATACAGGACAATTTTCATTCAAATGACAAAAGGAGCCACGTGCTTTACTGTGTTAGGAATTTGTGTTTGAATATTGTATGTATCTATAAAAAATCTTTCAACCTCGTAGGAACACTTTGGGTTGCGGTTACTACGCATCACTTGGCCTCTTCACAGGGACAAAATTACTTTCTCTAGCTTGGCTCTTCAACTCTCAGTGCATAGGTGTTGGATCTTTTTAGCTAAACAGGGAACATGGATTGTGATCAGAATAGCTTTTGTTCAAACAGCAACAGTGGCAAATAACTGCAGGAGACATCTATCATGTTTGCTGGCAATGTCGACTGCATTTAGCATACATGTCCTCCCTTCAAATTGGCCTTATCAGGAAAAAATCTTTTTAGAATTTTAGAAGCTTCACTAGCTCACCTGCGACCAGGTTCCTAAGTTTCATGGAAGACAATTTTTCCATGGATTGGAGGGGGGTCCGGGGGGGGGGGAAGTGGTGGGGGGAGGGGAGGAGAGGGGGAGGGTAGTGCAGGGCGGTGGGGAGGCAGAGCTCAGGCGGTGATGTTCTGCCCAGTTCCCAACAGGCCCCAGGGGTTGCGGAAGGCAGTCCTAAATAACAGCCCTAAATGCAGTCCTAAATGCAGTACTAAATGACAGCCATTAAAGAAACAGCATAGTCTGGAGGGGGGAGGACTAAACTGGGAACAAGTAAAGCATTTTTTTTCTAGTGCTCAAAAAGGATCACAAATTCTTAAATGTATAATTTTCTCTGTTATTTCCTCTTTACTACATTCAATGACAAAAAAAAGCCTGATGCTCTGTTATAGCCATATTATAGTCCAACATGCAAAGATTGCCTTGACATTAGAAGCTTCCCCTTTAAAAATAGAATATCTTAAAAGAAAAAAGTGTTGATTCTTGCACTCTATTTCAAAAAATTTTAGTAAAATTAATAAAGCTCTTTTCAACATTTCCAATTTCTCTGAAAGCCTATGAAAAAAATCTAGAGGGCTTTTCTTTCTTTTTAATCAGTTTTTGGGGTTTTTTTTTTGAGATACCAGATATTTTTGCATTATTACAATTAAAAATCATCCCCATTAATTTTCATTGACATTTTAAACTTCACGTTTTCTGGGGCAACTCTTTAGGATTTTTATAATATTCTCATTTCCAATGCAAGCAACATGAATCGAGCTTATTAACATTGAAAATAGGAAAATGTTACTCATCTTTTTTTTTTTAAGAAGAAAATACATATAATGGCAACTAAGTCTTTTAAAACAATGTTCTGTACTCTATTCTCCCTGGAACATATATACTTTCTTTGAAGTTAAATGCCTAAAGAAACTAACATAGACTAAAGGGAACCCCTAAGGTTTAAATTAACGTTCTTCCACTCATATCTAAATGCTTACCAGGGAGTCACTTGAAAGAATGTTTTTTTAAACTGAAAAGAAGTTTGAGAACAGAAGTCACTAATGGTTACTATTTTCCTTAAGGGCTCTTACCATAGGTTTGCATTTTTAAGATGTTAAGTAGCCTTTAAGACTAAATAATGCAAACTCAATTTAGCCATTATTTAGATCCACAATTGATTAAGCTAAACCAATAATTTGACTTTTTTTTATTGATGAGCTGGTTATTTCAGTCAGATTGATAGGATTATTTGACATGATGCAGTCATCTTCTTGCCTCAAGCCTTCCAATCTGGACACTGTGGATTTGTAAGTGCACTTTCCAATTCCACATGAGAATACTGAGGTACTGCTGGAAAGATCCCTTCTTCCTTTTTTCTTAATCCCTAGCAATATAATGTAGTGAGGAGCTCCCACAGGGAAAGGGCTTAGTTAGCAGATCCAACTCTGGGAACTTCAGGGAAGTATCACATCCTAACTAGGGTAAGTTACTTGTGAATATGTTCCCAAACTGTAATTTCTTTGAGAGCAGGGACCCTAACTTGCTCATTTCCCTTCAGCGCTTAATGCAACACCCACTGTCCAAAGCCTGTTTATAGAATTGAATGAACAAATGAACAAACAAATAAACAGATGAATTAATCAATTTTTTTCCCTTGAAATGAATAGATTGCCCAAAGCCTTCAAAGGGGAAAGGACAGGAAAGAACAGGACAGCCGGGAAGCTATTATATATTGAATACTAATGATCTACTTGTTCACATATATTATTTCATAATCTCTCAACTACTCTATGAAGAAATGGAAGTTCAGAGATGTTCCATGACATTGACCAAGGTCACACAGCTAGAACACGGTAAGGTTGAGTTTTAAATCTAATTCTGTCTGGCATTGAAGGCCTGATCTTTCCACCATCCCAAAACTTCTTCTCTACTCGCTGCTTTACAATAAATGAGGAGAGAACAGGAAATGACTTTCTCTTTTTGAACTCAATCCTCTGCTGAAAAGAAAAAAAAAAGAGAGTTTCACTTTTCTCTACCAAAGGAAGGCTTTTCTCTTATCCTCAACTTGAAACATTACATTTTGGAGGATACCAAATTAAAACATCTTTAAGACAGCTCAGGGAGATCAGAAATCACGGAGAAGGAAAAGGCTGGCTCTGCTGTGTGTTAAGGGATGGGGGGAAGAAAGGCTGCAGTATTCTGTAAGTACTCAGTTCTTTATAGCCCTTCACCACCCTATTGTGGTGAATTACGTTAAGTACCACTGCCTCGATTCAGCAAATAAATCACCAAGGCTAGTACTTAAGATATTTGTCCAAAATTTAGGAAAGGAAACATATTTGCCTTGGATCTGGGTCTGGGTCACTGCACATATTTCTTAGCATGAAAGTTCAGTCCCCTTTAAGACCCGTAACTCCTCTTCCTAGGGAATGTTCTTGGTGAGACATATATTCTGTATGACACGTCTCCTTCTTATCTTAGCTAATAGCCTATAAATAAAATAAAGTCTTAAAAGAGAGTCTTAGCATGGCTTCTACAGACATCCACTGGCACATGCTTGGACTTCAGAAGGCCTAAGGAACCCCTGAAATTGTAGGCAATAATTGCCGTGCATTTGTGCAATTTTTGGCAAGAGTCCCTCTAGCTATTATTTGATCCTAAAGTGGTTCAAAACCAAAAGGCTTAGAGATTCCTGAAAAAGGAAATAATCCTTGTGGTTTTAAATTCCTACCATAACTTATACTTCTCTGATGATAATATTTACATTATAATTCATACTCTATGATTTTTATTAAGTACATTTTTGCTATAAATGCCCAAAAGTGAGAAGATAAATAAGTAAGTAAATCAATATGTGTTTAAGCAGAAGAAGCAATGATACTATACAGGGCAGAAGTGGAGCCTGCCAGTGGGTGCTGGCAAGAGGACACAACTCAGAGCTCAGAGGTCCCCTTCAGAGAACAGGCTAGCACAGAGGACAAGGAGAAATACCATCAGTCTCTTAAAGGAAGTTCAAGTCTGTGTAAGCCATGCTACGAGGCACTGCCATAAACAGGTGAAGGCCATTGCCGTTGTAGGGGCCAAGGGAAAACTTCCACTTCACCCTCTGAAGGGTCACTGAAAAATCACTGACAAAAGGCAAATTAATAGGAGAAAGGGCATACAAATTTATGTGATCATAGTTTTAGGTGACACATGAACCTTCAGAAAAGAAGACCCAAAAATACAGGGGAAACCGACCATTTATTTTTATGCTTAGGTTCAAAAAAGAATGGACAACTATGTAGAAATATGATTGGACAAAAAGGGTATAATCTAATGCTAATAGACTGAGTGGGGAAACCCAGCAAGGCCTGCCTGTTTAGCTTCATCTTGGCCTGTCTATGCAGCATTCTTTCCTTTTGGGTGTAGGACTGGACCCTCTCTGGATTGGGGGACTTATGACCTACAATCAAACAAGGTAAGTCAGATAATTTCTTTATGGCCAGTTTTTACACAGAAAGGCAGGGGGAAAGTTAGAGTAATGTTTTTAGGTTTTATGGCTGGCTTTGGGGAAAAGGGGTTCTGGTTTCTATGACCTACCTTGGGGAGGAGGGATTCTAGTTTCTATGCCTAGCCTCAGAGGAGACGAAGGGGCCAGAGACAGGAGGGCAAGAGAAGGTCAGAGAGAAACTTTTGCTTCTGCGGCTGCTTCTGAGTCCGTCATTTTGAGGTGTTGTTTTCTGAGCCCCAACACTGTTGAGGAAGTGGTTGCCATCTTAGCACAAACACAGGAAAAGCAATAACATGCAATAACATATGGAGATGTATAGCACTAAAGGAACGTGGGGCTGAGAGCTTCAAATACTACTGTTGTCATGAGGCAGCCTGGGAAAAGGTGTAGGTCATTTCAGTTTCACACACTTCTGCTTTCCTAAATGGGTCCTACTCACACATCACCGACTTGCACTCAGCCAATTTCCTGGGAATCATCAGTACCTGTGTTGCTACTCTGCTCACATGGACCAGTATGTTATGTGATTCCTGTATAAAAGTTGGCATCATAAACCCTAACTATCCCCAAGGAACAAATATGGCACATTACGTCAACAGCATAGCCTAAAGATTCCCTGGAAACACATTGTCGAGTCACAGTCTAATGGCTTTAAAGAGACGTTAACTTGTATTGTGTCAAACAGCTGTGGTAATGACTCCCTAAATAGATAGTGACAGGCCAAGAATATATTAGCAGTTGTTTGCTGTGGCAATCATCTGAAGCTAATGTTATAAGAGGTTGCACATTAAAAACTAGAGGGGAAAGTAGATTTGCTTTGTTAAGTGTAAACTAAACCTAGTTTATGAATTTTAATAACCTTGTCGAACTCCTTGGTATTTTGAGTTGAGTGGTCCCATGGCACAACCTTCCCAGATTCTAACAATAAAGTAAGCAAAATTGAAGATCAGTGATCTATGCCTGTTTGTACACAGACCTGATACTCCCAACTCATAAGTCACATGTGAACCATTAAATCCATTGGTAGTACAAGGACTAATGAGGCAAAGGTCCAGATATGACTCCACATGTGCCACTTGGTTTTACCTAAGTCCATGACTGAAAATAAAATGCCCAACCCTGGGAAACCCTGGGTATCAGCTTTTCTGCTGATGACAGCCAGGGCACTGGATAGGAAAGGTCAGGCCTTGGGTGAGCCCATATATCCAACACTTTACAACCAATTAGGTTGACAACCAGGAGTAGAACTTAGTTCTTGTTTCCACTATGCCTTGTTGCATCCTCTATTGAAGGCAGACGAATAGCACCATCTAGACAATTTAGGCTTCTTTTGTATTTCCCACAGAATGTTCACACAGTGCTAAGAGGTTAGTACTAGCTTATTGAGTTAGAGTAATATATAAATATTTGTAGTTTTAATACTAATATTTCTTCTCATTATAAAACATAGAAAAAATAAGGCAATAATAAAATCTATATCCCACCAATCTGATATATATGTATTAAATACAAATACACTTTTCTATGCATATATATGATTTTAACAAAACAGGATCACACTACATACACTGTTTTGTTATGTCCTTTTTTTTCCCCCTTAGTGATAGGTCATAAAAATCAGCCAATTTAGGAAATACAACTTTTAAATAAGCCTAAAATATGTTGCATGACATGATCGGAAACAGATATCTTCCATGAGAACTCTTCTTGACCTTTGGAAAGCTAAAATCTGTAGCACTGTCAAAGGTTTGAGATTTTGCATCCTGGCCAAACACCTACCTTTGTGGTGGGAATCTATGATGCTCCTTTGCTGCCAACTAGTGGAAAATTTCAATCTTTGACCTACATTTCTCCTGTCTAGCAAAATGACTCAATGTCTATACAAAACCATTGTGTTTACAAGGGACCTTATGAGTTCGTGTAGAGCAGCATTTTCAGATTGTAAGCCACAACCATTTAGTGTATTGTGAAATCAATTTAATTTTTTAAATGAACCTATTAGAAGAGAAAGGAATAGAAAAAAATATCAAGTATATCACATGAAGTAAATGTAGATGTTAGATTATGAAACTACTTTTAGTTATTTGTGTATGTGTATGCTTGGGTCACAAGGTAAAAGGGACACATATTTTAAAAATTGAAAGCAACTGATCTAGAGAGAGAAGCCATTAGAACAGCAAGATTCCAAAGTTCCCCTAGAATCCCTCTGTACCTAAAAAAAAAAAAGTTTAATGCATAAACTCATTGAGCCTAGAATTCCTCTAACAGCTTCAGGGCTCGAAATGGCTGGCCTCCGTATTTGTTAAAAGAAGCAAACCTTTGACAGATTCTTTACTGCCTGCTGTTGGGTTCCTACAGGAAAAATGAAAAGTGTGCAGCCTGACTTATTTTAATCATAAACCTAGGCATGTTTCTGGAATAATGAATCTTCTGATTAAAGACTGAAAAGTTCAAAGACTCGTTTGGCTGCAGGAAATAAAATGATTTGGAATTAAAGACGAAGGAATTGAAGCAGGTGAAATGGGAAATGGCTTAAACAGCAGCTCTACTACGGTCTTTTGCCTTCTAAGAAATCTCAACAAGAGGAGATTATCAGAGGAGACAATTTGCATTGGAACCATTACTCAGTCCTTGGGAAGCATCCATAATTTTAGGGCACAATAAAAAGTTTCTGCTTTGACTTTTGAAAGTTGACAACTTTAATAAACGAGACGTAAATGATGTCCACAGCCAACTATAAAATATAGTATTAATTCCAGTAACTCATTAGCATAAGCCACAAATCAAAAATGTGGTTATCGATTGGTAGGGCTTGAATTGATAGGCTTAAGAGCTCACTGTGGGAATCAATGTGAGAGTTATGAGTCCATGTCCTTTAAAACAGTCTATTTCTTATGAATATCATGATTAATTATATAATGCAAGATGTATATCCTTCTCAAAGCCTTCCCTGACTTCCTTTTCTTTTCCTTTAACAGTAATAACACATATTCTGATCCACAATAAGGCATGTAAATATATATTACACTGGACCACTCACTATTAAATGTGTGATAATTTTTTTAACCTGGCTCCTTACAAGTAAGGACAATATTTCACATATCATATTCCCCAGACTATATAGTACAATACTGAGCACAAACCAGTTCCTCAACAAGTATTGATCAAATAGCAAAACAGAAAATAAGAAGGAAACCAACATTTATAGAATGATAACTGTGTGCCAGGCACTTAACATGTGTATCATTTGATACCCACAGCAATCCTGAAAAGCATGGACAATTATTCCTATTTTACAAATGAAGAAACTGAGCTCAGTAATCTTCAATAATTCACAAAGGGGAGCTGGTCACAGTGGCTCATACCTGTAAACCCAGCACTTTGGGAGGCTCAGGCAGGAAGATTACTTGAGGCCAGGAGTTGGAGGCTGCAGTGAGCTATGATACTGCCATTGCACTCCAGCCTGGGCAACAGCAATGAGACCCTGCCTCAAAAAAAAAAAACAAATTCACAAAGAGTCTGCTAGAGCTCCAGAATGTAGAGACCTTTGTACTACGTCAGAGATGATGGCAAATGTGCATCACATCCCTGGCGGACAATCATAGTGCTCTTTCCTACTGAGGTAAGATACAACCTCAGAATCCTACTCAACACAGTAGTCTAGGCAGCTTCAACCAATTGATCACAATAGGTTCAGGAGTAGAAAACAAATTGCAATCCCTGCAATTCAGTATAAAGTCTCCAAGAAACCTTCCAGCTCAGACATTCTATAATTCCTATCCATACTCTTTTAAAAGAGTTATATTGTAATAAATTAGAAAAGGCAAAGACCTGGTTGTAAAATGAAGCTTCAAGCTGTCACTTTGTCAAAAAGGTACAACTGCCAGTCAGAGGTGTATGTGCCTCCAGCCTCCCTCTCTGTTTACCCTCCCCCAGCCATCGCTGACCCCTTCACTTTCTCTTTTCCAGCATTATCTTAGGACTGCCCTGTCCAGTATGGTAGCAGCTACCCACATGTGACTATTGAGCACCTGGAATGTGGCTAGTTCCAAATAAGATGTGCTGTAAGTATAAAATACACTACAGATATTGAAGGTGTTGTATAAAAAAGAGAAGGTATAAATATAGTATCTCATTAATAATTCTTTGTGTTAATACATATTGATACAATATTTTAGATATATGGAGTCAAGTAAAATACATGGTTAAAATTAATTTCATCTGTTTCTTTTTACTTTTTCATAGTGTGGCTACTAGAAAATTTAAGCACATACATGGCTCATATTTATGACTCACATTGTATTTTTATTGGATAGTGTTGTCTTAAAGGCATCCATTTCCTATCTTTGATGCTTCTGTTGTCCTTGCTTGTGCATGGCTTCCTATTTCATTTTCAAGGCTGATTTTTCCTGACTCTTCCTTAGTTGCTGGCTCCTGGCTGCAGCCTTGGGATGTGATGGAACAGCCACCCCACCTCTCAGTCCACCATAGCTTCCCTCTGCAACAACTCTCTGCTGCCCCCTGTTGTTGCCAAGAAACCTCTGAACTCTCGCAGCCAGATTTCAGCTCTTCCAGCCAAACCCCATCAAATTCCAGCAATCTTAGTTTCTCAGGAATCCTTTTAGAGATACACAGCAAGAGATTGAATTTGGAATAGGGAAATGGGAAGAAAATCAAGGATATCCCTCCTTTGACTTGGAGTACACCTTTTGTAGAGCATTCAAACAGGTCAAACAATCCCACCTGCAGAGAATTGATAAAGCATCTGACTAGGTGCTCCAGGTTGCTGATGGCTGCGGAGCAGAAGTGGAGCAACTGAGACCGCAATCAGAAACGGCCAGAACAAGCCCGACCGCTAATACGGGTCCGAATATGAGATTCTGAACAGGAGCTGATTCTTTGAGAGGCAGAGGGGAATGCAGAGAGACTACACCAGCAGGTTCAGCCACTAGAGAGGAAAAGGAGCCAGCCAGATATGTCTCATTAATCAAAGATCCCAACCAACAGGGGGGAGGCAATAGACAAACAATTGTCAAAAAATCTGTCTCAGTTCTGCCACCATATTATATACCCTCAGTCGTGTCATTTAACTTTTGCATCTGACAACTGTAGACAATAATGCTTATCTCACCGTGAAATTGTGTCAATTACATAAATTATTGCAGGATAAGGGTGGTAACAGTTTCCCAGATGGGGAAAAAACATGTAGCTATAGGGAGGGTGATATTGGCCACAAAAGCACATGAAAGCAGTTCTGTATGTCGTAAAACATAAATCACAGTTCAGTTGCTTCAAAACATCATAAAAGTACACGTTTTTTCATCATGAATGACAACTTCACAAAAGGAAAATAAAAAGTGCCTCCCACTCGCACTTTGGGAACACTGCCTTCCCTTGTGTTCGTCCAGTGAGCACACCTCCTCTCCCAAAGTTTAGGCGCACGAATGAAATCATGGTTGCAAAAATTGCCTGGAATTCTTGCCCAGGCTACACTAGCCTTCTTGCTTCTCTTCAATCATGTCAATGATGGCCTCTGTGCCTACAGTTCCCCCTGCCTAAGACCATCTTCCTCTGGCTCCCCATCTCACTTTTCTGCTCATTAAGACCCCCCTTCTGCTATGCCCACCAAGAGACCTTCTAAGGTTAAACTCAACATGCAGTCTCAGAAGACAACCATGGGCCACACGTGGCAACAGCTCACTCAAAAGGATCTGACAGGAACAAATTGAACCTGCCAAAACCATAGCCTCTGGTGTTGCTCTACAGCACTGGGCATCGCTACAGAAACTCACGTGCTGCAGTCCACACCAGGGCAAGAAGAGATCCATGCTGGGCAGTGCAGGAGCTGCTCTGGCTTAAACACCAGCTATCCCACAAGAATCAGTAACTCTTGCAATAAATCCATAGATGTAGCTTACAAAGTCCCCACAACCCACATGCTAGTTATAAGACCCATGGACTCAGAGAAGCCAGACTCCAGATGGCACCTCCATCAGATACTTAGAGTTTATTTTGCAGAACCTCCTGGTTCAGATGCAATTTACTAATCTGGCATCATTTTTATCATAAGCAAGCTTGCTTAGTAACATAGTTGGCATGTTTACCCTTATCAGAGTACCAGAGATATAGATCTAGACAGTTGAACTGAAGCTCAGATTCTCATGCAGCAGGAGATCTTATTAACCCACATCATCTAAAATAGCCATATGTTCTGTTACTCTAGATTTTTCAATCTTCTTACCCCATTCATAGCGTACATCATTCTTTTTCTACTAATATGTGTGTTTGTTACCTGGCTCCCCCACTATCAGCCCCATTAGAGCAGGGAAGTTATCTGACATGTTCCCTGCTATACCCAGAGTCTAGGAGACTGTCTGGCCCACAGCTGGTACTCAATAAACATTTGTTAAGTGAATAACATCCAATATCCAGGATTTTGTACAAGCAGAAGGAATTCAGGCTATTATTGGTGGTCTATCTGGCAAGTCACATGCAGATGTGCAAGTGGGCGGGCAAGCTGTTAGTATGCCCAGAGGCGTGCCTTACAGAACTGGTCCCAAGAGCAACAGGGTTCAGAGAAAAGAATCATATTCCTAAGAGGACTGGGGTATCAGACAGGGCTTTTGTTACAGAGAAGTAAATAGTGACTTAGTTTCTAGGATTTTAAGAAAGTAACTGAAAAACAACAGCAGCAAACAGAAAACAACTTCAGGCAGAAATCTAGCTATTGGGATATTAGAATACCAACATCTAGATGGACTCATCACCAAGATGGCTTCACTGCACCGCTGCACCTCTGTAAGAGGCCTCAGCACAAGAGCTGATCAAATTACTACATTTCCCACCAGCATTTCCCAAAGCATTCTAGGAGATGTTAATAGTACTTAGGAAAGGGTTTTTGCTTTAGAAATCTCTGGCTAAACACCGTTTTTTAATAATAAAAGACTTCTTTGAGAATTTATTTTGTAAATCCCAAAGAGAGAACACAAAACAGCAAGCATTTCCCAAACTTCTTAAGCTGTAGACTTTTCCTTCGCAGAGCATCTCACTGTACTTTGGAACAATTTTCATAAACATGTTTAATGCCATTTGGCAGAAAATCATATATTATATATGTTATGACCAAAACTGCCCAAATGAGAAAAGAGGAACTAAGAGCTGAGAGCAAAATTAATATATTCGATGTGATTTTGAGTGTATAATTTAACTATAAAATGGAACATTTTTAACTTAAAAAGTTTTTTTTCAGACGAATATATATATAGTTAGCGATTTTTTAAAAATCTGTCCCTGAATAACTAACGGTTCCACGTATCATGGATCTGTTCCAGTCCACACAGGAATGAGCTCCTTTACGTATTCTAAGTCCGCGACTATTCAAAAAACTATAGTACTTACACAACTTGAATCATTTCAAACCATTAACAGCCAGCTTAATACCTACATTTGATAATAGGCAATCTAAGAAAATGGCAATTTTATGTTTAATCAGGTACCCAATGGAACATTCTTTGCCTCAAATGAACCAAAAACAAAAAGAGAAGAAAAACAAATTTGAAAATAAACCTGCTTGCCCACTTTATGACCTAGACTTGCACTAGTCGTTTGTGACTAGTGCATTTAGATGTCTAAAGGCCACTCACTCCTACATGTCCACGGTTTGTAAAACAGCTGTCCCTTCCCCTGTCCTTTCTTCTGGCCCCAACCAATACACCCTGTGGGAAAAAAACTGGGCATTTTCTTTTACTCTTTTTCTGATACATGGGGAATTTGCAAAATCTTTCTAAAGCAGAATAATGTGCTCCCATGTAGAAAGGAAGCAGCATGTAAAGAAGTAATCAACCCAAAATAAAGCTCTTTTATTATTGTGGCCCTCGGATACTTCTATCCAACAGCCAAATGAGGCCAAACTCCACTTTTTTTTAAAGGAGAAGAAACAACTATTAATCCCTTTCCACATAAACTAAGTTAATAGCAAGTCAAGAAATCTCACATTTTTGTCTAAACATGTGAACAAGGGTTGTGTCCAGCATTAATATTCATCTCTGTGAAATACTGACATGTTTACACTTCCTGGAGCTCTTCACACTTCATGACAAGCAATTTATTATACATGAAAGAATTTTAAATGTGCACTTCTGGCAGAATAATCATCCATTTTTCACAATGAATGGCCAAGGAAACATCTTAATTCCAACTCTCATCTTAAAACATTTCACTGCCTGGCTTCTGGCTGCACAACCTTATATATCCAACATGATGTGTGAGAAATCCTCCTCCTTCATATTTTACTCCCAGGGAACGAGGTGGGTGAGGAAGGAGGGGTGCTTCAAAGCCTGATGTGTCCTGCAGACTTTGATTTCCCAACTTACATTTTAAGCACAGTATGAATCACAAAACTTTTTTTTTTTTTGAGACAAGGTCTTGTTCTGTCACCCAGACTGGAGTGCACTAGTATCATCATAGCTCACTGCAACCTCCACCTCTTGGGCTCAAGCGATCCTCCTGCCTCAGCCTCCCAAGAAGCTGGGACTATAGGCACGTGCCACCACACCTGTATAATTTTTTTCTTTTTTGTAGAGATGGGGGTCTCACTATGTTGCCCTAGCTGGTCTCAAACTCTTGGCCCCAAGCCACAAAATACTTTAAATCTTATCTGTCTAGACACCCTTAAAATGTTTTTCATTGATTGGATTACAGTAAGCAGACAAGGAAGTTGAAGTCATTCTCAAAACAGAAATGCTTTGCTTCCCTGTTCATATTTCATTCCCAAATTTGTAAAAGGAAACACTTCCACGTCCAGAAGTAGCATCTTCAATGCCTAGGAGAACACAGCTATACGGCAATCCACAGGAGAAACATGAAATGCCTTGAATTCATTTGCTGTCAAATCAGTGAGGCAGCACTGCATTCCCCTTGGGAAATCCTCCATCATTTAGCTGTTGCCTGGTTACCCTGCTCTTGGTGTGTGTTCTCCCTTTTCTGATTTGGTAATTTGTCACAACAACAATATCAGGTTATTACATCAAAACCCGCCCATAGTTAGCAGTCTATCGTGACACTTCCACTGGTCTGTTGTCGCCATTCCGAGCCTTTGTAGTGACCTACGCATGGCATGTGAAGACAACAGGTGAGGCCTGGGTGCACATGTGACCCGGCCTTGTGGCCTGAAAAAAAATGCCTCCTTGTTTCCTCAGATGTTGTATTCCAGGTAGGGTTCTTTGTGACCCCTGCCAGGTACTCAGATCACTGTAATCCTAAAGATTGTTCATGTTATATGTGTTCTTTGTAAAGACCATTTGGCAGCAAATAAAGTGAAACCAATTCCAGCTGGCTTAAGCAATAAAGGTTTTTTAACGAGTAGAGAGGGATATTTCATGGAACCACAGAAGAAGAATGCTGCCAGGCCTCAAGGAGGTGCAGGAACCAGAAATGGCAAAGTTCTCAGAGTTTCGTATCCATGTTTCTCTGTCTTCTTGTTTCTGTCTGCAGACATTCTCCATTCTCTTTTGGTAAACTGGGTTTTTTTGGATTCACCCCAGTCCCCAGGGTAGAATATGGCCCCCTCAGACTTAATTCCAAATGCCTGAGGAAGAATCTAAGTGGCCCAGTCGAGGTCAGGTGTCTACCCTGGGCCCATTGACTACATTCAGGGAAGTCAGGTCAGGAGATGCAGAAACAGCCACCAAAAGTCCACCGTAAGGATCAGGAGTGAAAAGAAGAATTCACCCCCCAAAAAAGGCAGTCAGTAATTCAGGGACAAGTCACACTCCAGCATGCAATTATGAAATGCAGGAGGCAGGTTCATGGCTTCATAGACCTTCTCTCCTTAAATATAATTTTTGTTATAATTTTATTAATTCAAAGAATATTCTGTGATCTTGATAAATGTCTACTGTAAACTATCATTTAATTTACACTGACTATATCAGATAAAATTGATACAAAACTGTTTATTGTTTATAATACTTTTAAAAGGAAATTTAGTAGCAGAAGTTTAGTGTTAAAAATTGGTTTTATTTTATAACTATGTGTACACACATGCACACACAAGCGTATCCACATTTCCCACTTTGTTATGAAGTCCACACAGATTTTTTTAAGCCTCTCAAATTAGCTCTTGTGGTAAAAAGTCATAGACCATGAGTTCACAGGGGACTTGGTGTGGATCTCACCTCTGTCACTTAATAGCTTTTTGAACTCAGTCTTCATTGAGTTTCGGTTTTTCCTTTGTAAAATGGAGATAATAACTCCCTCATTATGTTTTTATGAGGATCAAAAAAAGATAAAACATGTAAAATATGTCTTGGCCTCTTCTCTGAGTTTTATTCCAGATTTCAGTTTAATCTAAGACAGCCAAATAAAGGGATGAGCTGTTTTATCAGTTTTTTGCATATGTAGGTGTTCAAGCATGGACAAGATGACCACTGGTGGCCTGGTTTCTTTCAATGCTTATGTTGTCTGGTTCTGTAATTTATACTAGACATTTCCATATGGACGTATTGTCATCATCTGAAATCCAACACGTCTAATCCAAACAGCATCTTTTTACAATCCGCTGCCCTTCCTGTTAATGGAACCAAAATCTCTGAGTCACCCCTACTCACATCCTTGTTAAGTTTTTCTTTCAGTGGTTTGGATCCTTCATGCTGTTAACAACGCCTCTGCTCTAGCCACATCTCCTTATCTAAGAGCTAGATAAAAACCCTTATGATAAATTGCTTTTTGCCCCATCTTTCACTTTCCTGGTCTAAGCAGATGACCATCAGGAGGTGTTCTGTAGCCCTCATTGACTTTGGTCTTGTCAAAGACTTCTCTGTGATTGAGGTATAAGAAGTAAGAATGCTTCATTTTTCTTCACTGTCTTTGCTATATATGATTTATGTAAATCTGTGCCAAGATATCAGAGATACAGATGTATCTAGAAGTCTGGAATATTCGTCTATAGTACCATACATCACAAGATGTCAAAAATGTATGAGAGTCACTGTAGCAAAGGAAGTATCTGAAATGGGGAGGGAAATGAGAAAAAAATATCATAATATGGAGAATATAAACAAACTTTAGGAAAATCAACTCTTCACCTGAGCATCAGCACTCACAAGTGCCTCCTCCCAGCATGGATATGAGCAGTGTCAGTTTTAACAAAGCTTTCTAAGATGATGTGAGTGCAAGTGCCTTCTCTCCAAAGCCTTTAAATCTCAAGGAAGCCATGGTAACAAAATAGAGGCTGTGGCTTTAACAACCTGTCACTCCTGCAACTAACACTGATCATTAATTTTTGCATCTACTATTTCTTTTCCTTCTGTTACCTGTCATTTTCTTAGCTGGGGTCAAGTCTGGTTTCTTAACACAGAAAAACTCCAAATAAGAGTGGCCTAAATAAGATAAAGGTTTATTTCTCTTCCCCATTAAAAAAAAAAATTCCTGAATTAGGCATCCTGAGCTGCTGTAGCAGCCCCATGAAGTGATCAGGGACTGTGTCCTACCTTCCCTTCCATGCCACCATCCCCGCATGTCTGCCGTCTTCAGGAGGACTTTGCGGTCCAGGATGGTAGGCAGAGCTCCCGCTATCCTATGGCCCTTCTAAGCCAGGGAGAAGGGAATAAAAAAGAGCCATCCCACCCCTTTATGAAAGTTTACACATATTTCTTATGTCTCACTGGACAGAACTCAGGCATGTGCCGCATCCAACTGCAAGGAGGCTGATAAACATAATGCTGTAGCTGGCTGGGACTGCACCCAAGGGAACACCAGGTTTCTGTTCCTATGTAGGTAGGGGATGATGGATGTAGGGGTATGCAATACCTATCGCCACCATATGAACCTTGCCCAGAACATTTTCTCTTCTCATCTGGACTTATGCCATAGACTTGTAACTGCGGCTCCTCTGTTGCCACTTCTAATCTATCGTGCACACAAGTGAATAATCCTAAACTGCTCTTCCAATTACAGTGTACAAGAGATCAGGCAATTCCGACCCTCACTTCCTGATCTCCTAAATTCACTTCTTTCCTGAGAAATAATCTCCAAAAACTACCCTCTGCAAAACCTTCCAAAGGCTTATTTCTTCGAGGACCTCAACCACCCAGGCACAAGATGCACCTCCAGGTTTCAGGTTTTTCAGCTCACATTGACCCAGGGCTCCAGCTAAGTTCTTCACTCAATGTCCTCTGGAGGCAATGAAGGTTTTCCTACCTCTGAAATCTTTTATTCTTTACCACCCACCTGGAATTCATACTCATTGTCTTTCTCTTTCTCTCTCTCTCTGTCCTTTTTCAATGTTTATAGTCTCCAGAAGCCAAATAAAGCCCCATCTTCTCAGTGGTGTGCAGCCTGAAATCTCCCCAATTAGATGCTACCTGAATTGTGTAGCCCTTATTGTCTCTTGTATTTATTTAATGCTCATTAGTAACACACTCAGGCCTTACCTCTCCTCTAACACTGTCACCTGTTAAGTTGGGCTTGTAAATTAGCCTTTCTTTTCCTTGGGGTTGTCATGAGGTTTAAACGGTATATTGAAGCCTACCACAATACCTTCCACATTGCTACATTCCTTTAGAATGTGTCTCCTGCTCCCTTCCAGTATAAACCCTGTCTTGTTTATACCCACCACAGTCCCCAGGGCAATGCCTGCCACGGATAGTAAACATCCAATGAATGCAGGCTCTGCATTGCCTCTACCTGAGTCTTACTTTGTATGACCTTAACCTTTACCGAAGATGTTATTCTAGTCTCCCAACAGTGCTGTGAGGCATGAAAAGCTGATGTTATCCTCCTCTGGATAATAGGGAATGGCCAAATTTTTAGTATTTAATTTCTAACACCACCATGTTTCAGTATTTCTTGTGCCAAAGCAGAAAATAAAGTTTCACTTGTAGTACATAATTTGCATAGGCAGAAAAATCATCAAAGTGTTTTCCTGAACCATGTGTTGCGTATGTATCTCCATTGTAATGCTTTATCTAGAAATGACTCTTGGGGCTGGAAGAGCAGATAGCACATTCTACCCCAGCAGATATATAAACGACTTCTATGGAAGAGAGATTTTAACACTGATGCTTTTGTAAACACCAAAAGCATGAATCAAGGCAAGGAGAACTGGAAGGAAGTTTCCTTTGGAAGCATCTATAGTCAAACACTCATTTGGAATGGAGTCTACCCTTGGTAGATAATGAAGCTTTCCTAATTTGTGCTTATGCAACCACTTAGAGGGTGTGAGATTAGACCAGGCAATTCAGATCCATACTTCCTAATCTCCTAAACTCACTTCACTCGGCACCTAAGAAGGTACATCCGAAATGGATCCCCTGGCACTTTTTGTAAGTACAGATTATTTGTTTTGAGTACAATTTCTTTGGAAAAATCACGTTTTCTTCACTTAAATTACCTACCTAAAAACAATTGAACTTGGCGTGTTCCTTCCTGAGCGAGTAGAGAAAAATTTCTCAAATGTTCTGGAGGTATGGTCTTGGTTTTCAAAAAGCCCAATATTGGCTGTCTTTTTTTTTTTTTTCTTTTACTTACATGGTAGGACTCTGAAAATATTTTATTTTCTGGAATCAAGTACAATATGAAGCTAATCTTCTAAATTCTTTATGATCTTCTTTAAATAAATAAATACTGAAGCATTTCAATGAACTGGCTTTAGAAATATTAATAGAGGAAGCCACAGTCACGAGCCCAACCTACTATGTGATCCTGGAGAAACAAAATTTTCAATCAGCTGAAGCAGGAACATAAATAAATACAATTCTCCTGATGTATTGGGAATAAATACCGTTGTTAATAATAAACTTTAATATTAATTGAATATTTCCTAGGTGTCAGATGTGAGCAATACTATCACCCCCCTTTACTGGTAAGGAAACTAAGGAAGGTTAAGCAACTTGCCTGAAATTATGCAACTCGTGGGTGACACAGCTGGGATGGTGCCTGGATGTCTGGCATGAAATTGTGGTCTTAACTGTGCTGCTGTTCTATAACGAAGTAAGGAAGTTATTTTCCAAATGTCAACTAAGAACACAATCCATTATCAGGCATTAAGTATCACCTTAAGATACAATGGAACTCTCAGAAGACATCTGGCCTGCCTTCGCATTTTGCCTATAGGAAAATAAAAGAAAGAACAGCTACAGGAAAAATGTAGTAGGAATTTGGAAGACCAGTAGTTATCTTTCCCAGTTTTCACAAACCCATACAAACAGTGTAACAGCCATGTTATATAATACTTTCTAAGTTGGAAATATCTAGAAACCAATACTTCTGGTCTCACCAATATAATATTAAGTCTAGATACCAGCACCCAACATAGACACAAGTTAACCAGGCTGTAGTTTATTTGTTGGGACTAGTGAGAGTTTTCAGAAAGTTGTTAGCTATGTTTTTCACTGGGTTTTCTTTAACAATGCTGACGTTTCTTTATCCGTCTTATAAAGAACAATGGATGCCATAAAGAAGCGGTTATCTGAGGCAATATTATTTCTTTGCAAACCTAAAGGGAAAAAAAATTCAGATGAAACACTCATAATATTTTTTAAACTATGTGTCTATTGGATGTTCATGAAGATACCTATGCCAATATGAAATCAGATGGAATTATAAATATATAATGACAAAGTATAAATTTGGGTAATAGATATGAAGAATAAACTTAATTTTGAAAGTAGAGTTATTACTGAATTTTTACATTTAAAGTGTGGTTACTCTACTTCTCTTTGCTCTTTCAAAGAACAAAAGTTTAACATCAAATCAGCTTTTATTAATGTTAAAAATCACCAGCAAGCATTGATCTTAACCAAATCAACACTATCATCTTCCAAAAGGTCCATCTTTGGCAAGTGCCACATGGATTCAAAAAAAATTATGCAATTCTCAGTTTGATGAGCCTCTGGAGATGACTGATAAAAGAAACTGTTATAACAGCTTGAATCTCTAGAGGATTTGGGAAGTGTCACCGAAAATAACAGGGAACTTTGGAATATGTAACAAATTGATGATCCCTGTCAGATGAGAGCACATGTTTTTATCAGTTTCAAAGGATTTGCTGAGAGTACTCCCAGAGCTCTAATCATTCTAAATAATAGATCCAATCAATTCATATCTTATTAGACAAAATTAAAGCTTCTTGAAAGTTCAAAGTATTTTCTGTTGGAAAAATCTTACTCTAGAGTTTCTAATTTATAAGGAAAAGTTGAAGAGGCCTATCTCAGAAAAACATCATTCTGTAATTTAAAATATCTAATGTTAACATCTGAATAACTGATATGAACAGAAGAACTTTCAAGGTCAGAGCTCTGAAATCAGACTTAGTTAAAATTTTGCCTTTTCCAATTAGTGGCTTCAAGACTTAGAGCTGTACTCATTCCCTCTGAGTTTAATTTTGTTATCTGTTCAATAAGTTTAATACTGCATACTTCACAAACTTATCCTAAGTTTGAAATGAGATGTTTCGAGAGTGTTTAGCATAGCATGTGATGTATAGTGAAAATCTCAACTATGTTGGACTTTATTTATTCAATATATTGAAATTCTGTCCTTTCTCTCCCCCCAGTAGAATGAAGGTGGCTCACTAAGGACAGGGACATTTGTTTACTTCTGTGCCTAAAGCAGTGTCTGGTATACTATAGATTCTCAATAAACATTTGTTGATTGAAGGACTGATGTTTTATTAACATTTAAAATGGAAAATCCTCTTACTCTATGTCTTCTCTTTTATTATAAAATATAAGAGAACCATCACTATTAATCCCATAGACATTAAAAGAATAATGAAGGAATATTATGAACAACTCTATACCTACAAGTTTGATTACTTAAATGAAATAGATCAATTCCTTGAAACACACAATCTACCAAAATTCACCTAAACAGAAATAGATAATGTGAATCAGCATGTAGCTATTAAATAAATTGAACCAATAATCAATGTTTTAAATCAACCTTCCAAAACAGAAAGCAATAGGCCTAGATGGTTTCCCTGGTGAATTTTACCAAATATTTTAGGAAGAAATGGTATCAATTCTCTACAATCTCTTCCAGAAAAAAGAAACAGAAGGAATACTTCCTAATTGACTCTATGAGGGTAGCATTACACTAATATACCCTAATACCAAAAATCAAAGATATCACAAGAAATGAAAACTATAGACTAATATCTTTCATGAACATAGATGCAAAACTCCTCAAAAAAATATAATAGCAAAACAAATCCAACAATGTATAAAAACAATTTTACACTATGGCCAAATGGCATTTATTCTAGGTATATACGGCTGGTTTGATATTCAAAAATCAATTAATTCATCATAAAAAGGCTAAGGAGAAAAATTATAACATCAATAGATATACAAAGTGCATTTGGCAAAATCCAACACTAATTTATAATAAAAACTCTCAGAAAAGTAGGAATAGAGGAGAACTTCTTCAACTTGATAAAGAACATCTACAAAAAAACCCTGCAGTTAACATCATGATTAATGATGAGAAACTAAATGCTTTTCCCCTAAGATTGGCAACAAGGTAAGGGTTCTTACTACTCTTACTACTCCTATTCAGCATTGCTCTGGGAGTCCCTTCTAATAGAATAAGGCAATAAAAGGAAATAAAAGATACACAGATAGAGGAGTAAAAAATAAAATGCTCTTTGTTCTCAGATGATACCATTGCCTATGTTGAAAATCCTCAAGAATCACCAGCAACAGCACTGGAACTAATTAACTCCTGGAACTAATAAACAACCTTAGCAAAGTTTCAGGATATACCATTAACATGCAAAAGTCAATTGCTTTTTATATACAACAGCAATGAACAATTTAAATTTGACATTAGAAATACAAACACCATTCTCATTAGCATCAAAAATAAAATGCTTAGGAATGAATCTAGCAACATATGTATAAGATCTATATGAGGAAAACTAAAACATAAATGTTGTATTTATGAAATCAAATCGGATAATTTAAATGGGTAAAGTGGCCTTTGAAGAACTTTACAGAAATTAGAGGGTGTCTTACATTTGCTTATTTCCTCACAATCCACTTTTTAAGAGTCCTATTCATATTGCAGAGGTCAGTATTTTTAAGGACATCCCTATCTGATAACAATGACATTATGAAGGTATCTTTAAGGATAGGTCTATAAATACTGATAAGACAGCCTCATATTTCTTATGGAAAATCCTAGATTTTCCCAATGTGGAAGATTCTCCTTAGGTAACACTATATCATTGTTCTCTCTGGAAAACACCCTCATTCATCCCTTTGTCCATTCCTGCAGCTATCATCTCTAAGCCATATGACTCAGGAAAACTTGGTTCACCTCTTGGAACTTGATTTTCTTTATTAAATGGGGATATTGATCTTATCTACCTCATTGATTTGTATTGAGAGTTAAATAAGATCATCAATAAAAAGCTCTTAGCTTAGTACCTTGCACGTAGCAAGCGTTGAGTGACCATTATCTGTTCTTTTGTTTTTCTACCTAATCTTCAAAGTAGAATGGTATGAGAGGGACCAAATAGTCATTCCATTTGTCCCAGCCTGATGCTACGTGGAAATCTCTGACAGGGCAACCTTTCTCCAAATTGACTAACGCATATCTATGATATCTGAAAAGCTGTCAGTCAAGATAAAGTCTAGTGAAACAAAATGTTAAATTCAAAAGTAGACTGATATTAACAGAGACAAAGTGCATAGATCTTGTCAAAATGACATCTAATTGGTTCTTGCTAGGGCAATTAGACTGCAAAAAAAATAAAAGACATTCAAATTGGAAAGGCAGAAGTAAAACTTTCTCTACTTGCAGATGACATGATCTTGAATATAGATAATTCTTAGGAACCCACTAAAAAAACTATTAGAACTAATAAGGTCAGCAAGATTGTAGGATATAAGATCAATATATAAAAGTAAATTATATTGATCTTGTATGATCTTATATGATCTTAACAGCATTGAAAGATTCAAAAAATGAATTTACAGAAACAATTCCATTTACAATAACATTCAAAAGAATAAAATGAATTTAACAAAAGAAATGCAAGATTTGTACACTGAAAACTGGAGAACATCATTGAAAGAATTTAAAGTAGACCTAAATAAATGAAAAGACATCCCATATTCATGGATTAAAAGACTTAAATTGTTAAGATGACAATACTCTCCAAATTGATCTACAGATTTAATGTAATACCTGTCAAAATTTCAGCTTGCTTTTTTGCATAAATTGATAAGCTGGTCTTAAAATTCATGTAGAAATGCAAGGGACCCTAATAGCCAAAAAAATCTTGAATAAGAAGAACAAAGTGTGAGGAGTCACTTCTTTTGATCCCAAAACTTACTACAAAGTCACAGTAATCAAGACATTATGGTACTGGCATAAAGATAGACATATAAAGCTAGGGACTAAAATAGGCCAGAAATGAGTCCTCACATTAATGGTCAATTAATTTTTGACAAGGGTACTAAGACAATTCAAGGAAGGGAAAGAACAGACTTTTAAGCAACTGTATAGCCACATGAAAAAGAATGAAGTTGGATCCCACCTCACACCATATACAAAAATTAACTCAAAATGTATAGACCTAAATGTAAGAGCTAAAACTATAAAAACCCTTAGAAGACAACAGGCATAAATCTTCATGACTGTGGATTAGGCAATGGTATCTTAGATATGACATCAAAAACACAAGCAACAAATAAAACAACAAAAAACAGGCAAATTGGGTGTCATCAAAATTAAAAACTTTTTTGCTTCAAAGGACACCACTGCCAAGAAAGTGAAAAGCTAACCCACAGAATGGGAGAAAATATTTGCAAATCACATATCAGATAAGGGAATTATAGACACAATACATTGAAAATACCCACAAGCTTACAACTCAACCATAAAAAAACAAATGACCCAATTTTAAAATGGACAAAAGTTGAATAGACATTCCTCCAAAGAAAATATAGCAATAGCACATGAAAATGACCAATAGCATACGAAGAGATGCTCACTATCATTGGTCATTAGGGAAATGCAAATCAAAGCCACAAGATACTACTTCACACCCACCGGGATAGCTATATTCAAAATGACAGACAATAACTAATGTTGGTAAGGATGTGGAGATATTGGAACCCTCATACTTTGATAGTGGAGATGTCAAATAGTGCAGACACTTTAGAAAGCAGAAAATTACTCAAAATGTCAACATAGAATTATCATATGATGCAGCAATTCTACTCTGTAGTGGCTACTTTTGAAGCAAATGATCTGAGATCCCATCTTTGAGGATATGTCTGAAATCAAAGGAATGATTATTAATTCAAAGGAAAGATGGCACAACCATAAACCTATGATTATTTAAAATGTTAAAATGCAGTGCCAAATCTTATAACATGGATATAAATATGCAATGATTACATAAGAGGACATCAAATATTATGCTGTGCCAATTAGGCACATGCCTAATTGGTCACAGGTCACTTTTATACACACATGCAAATCATACCTGGCAATGTCCTTCAAAATTCTAGGTGGCAAACTCTCATTACAGTTTTGTTAATGTTATCACTAGTTCTACTTGTGGTAGTTGTTTTGCCTAGTTGGTACATCATAATATTTGATGTCCTCTTATATAACCAATGCATATTTAATATCCATGTTATAAGATTTGGCACTACATTTTAACATTTTAACACATTGACTGTCATACTAGAAAAAAAAATTTTCCCTGGGGCCACGGTGTTTTATTAAAACAAAACGATCCTTTCTAATTTGGTTATTTTTTATCGTTTTCTATGTTTGAGTTATATGCAACGCAATCCACATTTTTAGAATTAAATTGTCAATATTAATTGTAACAATAAGAACATCAGCAAGTAAGATTTTTGTGAACCAATGGCAGGGTTTTGCTTCATGCGGCCCCAGGCTCAAAACTAGTGTGAGTTAAATACAGCTCACATGGCAGTTAATGTGTTAAATAATCATAGGTTTACGGTTGTCATCTTTCCTTTGACCAGCATAAAGCTCTCCTTTACTGATGTTGAATCCTTAGACAGGAAGGCAGCACACATTGAAAAAGCTCTCTGTACTGTGGCCCAAACTATTCTGCTATCTCTCCCCGTATGTATTTCTATTGCTGTTCCCTTAATAGGCAGCGTATTCTCCACCCTGGGCAGCTCCCTCTGCCTGTGATTTGTTTGTTTGTTTGTTTGTTTGTTTTTGTCAGTCCTTTATCTTCTCTCTCTCTTTCCTCCTCCTCCTCTTCCTCCTCCTCCTTCTTTTTCTGTCCATCTCCCTCCACTAATCAACATCCTACCATACCCGACTTAAAAAAGAAAAAAAAAAAAAAAACTAAAGAACTGTCCTTATTTCCCCCATCAAAACGCATTAGTATTTTCTCTGTGCTCCAACTGAATAAAAATGGCAAATCTAATATTTTGAGAATTTACTATGTGGCAAGCCCTGATGCTAAGCACTACAGAGATCACCTTATTTAATCCTCCCAATATCCCACATAATGAAGATTTTATTAATCCCAATTTTACAAAGGAAACCTAGATGCAGAAATGCTAGAAAGATGCATGTCATAAGAGGCAGAGGTGGGATTCAGACTAGACCCTGGAACCAGCCCTGGACTCCTTAATTTGATCCCACTCAACAGAATCTTGCTTGTATTAAGGTCACTAGTTTTTGGGCCTGCTCTTCTAATTTGATTGTGAATCCTTGGGGTGGGGGAGAGGGGAGCAGTATCTTATTTTTCCTTGTAACTTGCATTGTGCCAGGGGCATCGTGGTGCTCAATTCATATTTGTGGAATTAAATTATACTAGTGTTCCTATGGGAAATTACAAGCAGCTTTAGGATAACGCTTCATGATATTTGTCCAGAAATGTCTTGTGGCAAAACGACTAGACTGCAATACATATGGTATTCACCTGCCCCTTAGTAGCTGGAATGAGCTCCCATATTACCCATACTTGTTCCTCAGTATTCACCTGCAAAGAGGTTATAATTCTGTCGGATCATTAGAAGAAAGGATAAAATAATCATTATGATAATTAGAATCATGATTATTATTATAAACAACAGACAGTATTCTAAGTGTTTTATGTATATATCACTTCATACGTGTGACAAACCTGTGAAATAGGTACTATCTCTGTTTTAAAGATGAGGACAGTGAGACTCACAGAGGTTAAGTAACCAGTCCAAAGTCACAGAGTTGGTTAGGAGATCCAGTCCAAGCTGTCTGACTGCAGAGCTCAGGAATGTGAGTAGGTACCCACACCGTCTGCTATTGGAACAGGACAGGGTGCCCTGTGTCAGGACAGAAAGCTCCCAAAAAGTGCCCTCTCTCTGCTTCCTGCAATGTCCTCAAGGTCTTCAAAGTCCCACAGCACCCCTTAGACCCAGCCAACAACTTTTTGTGTAAACAACCATTACTTATTTGTAAACACAAAATAACATTTTGGTTTTTTAGTTGTTTTTTTTTTCTTTTCTGTTGCTAGCCTGGACATTTCCCAAAAATTGCTAGTAGCATACCGATCAGATCAATTCCATTTCAAAGAACTGACTCATAATTGCTTTTTCTTGGTATTGTTCACCCAGCATGCAGTCTTCCTGCTCATCTGCAGTGGGTTGATGGATTCAGCAGTCTGCATTTTAGGCTGCAGTATGCTCTTTAAAGTGAAGAAGTAGTTTATTGTATCGTGTTTTGTTTGCTGTAGTGAGCTGTGTTGTGCTATGCTGGGTTGTGTTGTGCTGTGTTGTTTTGTCTCGTCTTGTGTTACTGACACAGTGAAAAAAAAATAGATTTCATTGTGGTGAGAAATGTCTTCTGGGTCATTTCAAAGTAGTCATTGGAAATTCCTTTTCCAACACTGACAGGATTGGAAGCTGCCGATGTCAGTAAATGCACAATGCCTTAGTGTTGTTTCTGGACATGCAAAATACCTCACTTCCTTTTTCTTTCTTTCTTTTATGAATCTCACATATCTTCCTTGTTTACACACTCAAAATAGCTTGGATGTGTCCTAAATTAACAGGATCACTTACCAATACTCCCCAGCAAACCTGACAATAAGGATCCGGGCAGCCTCAGTGCTTCTTGCTTCCTGGCATCTTCTCACCAGACTAGTAACAACAGCTTTCACTGATAGGAAAAGAAAGCATTTTTGCAAAGGAAAATATCCAAGGGATGTTTGTACAAAATAGTTCCAAGAGGGAGCTCTTAGAGGGGAGATACACAAATGTGTTAAATTTGTAACATAAATCCTCTGACCTTTCCATTGATTTGTTTAATAATTACTTTGGCATTTTTGCTGCTTAATTAAAGGGGAAAATTTTTCCAAGTCTTGTCCAGTCAATATTAACTAATGTTTACATAAATTTGAAAATCTAATTTAAGCAATTAATATTATAACAAGGATGATTCTTGAATTAAGGAATGTTCATTTGGGCAAAAACAGCTGGTGAGGGTGGCTTGTCCATTTTTGCCAGTTTCTGTTTCTTTCAGGATTTTGCAAATGGACATCATGTACATTTTGGCCCAGTTTCCATTGCCTTGGTAACTAGGATCCAGCTGATGGAGGATCGTGACTTTATTAAGGTTCAAGGTCCACAAGAAGGGCATATTCAGGCCTCTGAGAGTGTGCTTGAGAATTCACATCAAGGAAACAAGAAATAACGCCAAGGAAATTGTGTTTCTTATTCATATCCTACCCCTTGGTATTTTCAATACTTCACCTTAACTTCTATTCCAAATATTTTACAGAATTATCTCTGACTAAAAGCCAATGAAACTAAATAAGCAAACAAGTGTGGAATGAAACAGGAGCCTAGTAGTTAGAAAGAGCTGCTGCTCCATTTATTTTTTTTATAGATTTAGGGGTACAAGTGGGTTTTGGTTACATGGATGAATTGTATAGTGTTGATTTCTGAGTTGTTACTGTGCCTGTCACCAGAAAAGCGTACATTGCATCCGATAGGTAGTTTTTCTTCCCTTACCCTGCCTCCTAGCCGCCCCCTTCTGAGTTTCCAGTATCCATGGTACCACTCTGTGTGCCCCTGCATACCCATAGCTTAGCTCCCACTTATAAGTGAGAATATGTGGTGTTTGGTTTTCCATTCTTGCATGACTTCACTTAGAATAATGATAATGGCCTCCAGTTCCATCCAAGTTGCTGCAAAAGACATTATTTCATTCTTATTGATGGCTGAGTAGTGCTCCATGGCACATACATACCACATTTTCTTTATCCACTCCACAGTTGATGGGCATTTAGGTTGATTCCATATCCTTACAACTGTGATTTTGTGCTTCAATAAACATACAATTGCAGGTGTCTTTTTGATATAATGACTTCCTTTCCTTTGGCTAGATCCCACCAGTTGTGGGATTGCTGGATCAAATAATGGATCTACTTTTAGTTCTTCGAGAAATTTCCATACTGTTTTCCGTAGCAGTTGTCCTCATTTACATCCCAACCAACAGTGTATAAGAATTTCATTTTCACTGCATCTGTGCCAACATCTGTTGTTTTTTGACTTTTTAATACTGGTCATTCTGACTGGGGTAAGATGGTATCTCATTATGGTTTTAATTTGCATTTCCCTGATGATTAGTGATGTTGAGACTTTTCTCATATATTTGTTGGCCATTTGCATCTCTTCTTTTGAAAAATGTCTGTTCCATTTATTTTTAAACCTGTGAATTTAGGTAAGGGTTGTCTGCCTCCAGGGCTACACTAAAGCAAGATGGTGAATCAGGTGCATGGGCCCACTTCACTTAAAGTCCACAACTGGTTCAGTGCTCTCTGACCCCTACCCTCAAGGTGAGAAACCACTTTCCTCCATACCTACCTCTATTAACACCCAGTGGGTGCCATCTAATAGAACACGACAGAAGCTAACTGTGCAAGTGTATTTGGGCTAAGGTTTCAGGTTTACACTTACATTTGGAAGTTAGCCTTTAACTTTGGAACCCAAGGAAATTAATAATGTAAGACATCGAAGATGGAATTTTCCCCAATGAATTAATAATAATAACTAAAATCTACCTATTTTTCTAAAACATTTTATATATGTCATCTTATTTGCTCTCCAAAATAAAATAACTGTGAGGTATTTGGTAGGAATAGTAGTAATAGTACTAGTTGCATTTCCTTTTTAACAGAGGAGAAGACTGAGGCTTTTTGGGGAAAGGTGCAATGGTTTTCTCAAGGTGCCATGGGATTCATACATTGGCATTTCAGGCCCAAGTCAATGACATCAAATCAGTGCCACCCTACCACCACCACCACCGAGGCCAAGTGGTGTATACAGTGTCTCTTGGATTTTACTGTATTTGTGACAGCCTAGCTGTGTCCATTACCCATAGCTTTCAAAGTCTGGGCAGCTCTGTAGAGATAGCTCATGATGAGATTGGGTCCCCTGAGCTGAAATTGCTCAGCCTCCCTCCTCTCAGCCTCCTCTCCACTATGGTGTGTTCAGCCTCTCAGGGTCCAACCCAACAGGAAGAGCAACTTTTCTTCTTCCTAACTGACATTCCTCCAACCCCCGACTTGGTACGTTTTTTCTGTGACTTTCAGAGGAGATGGATTTTTGAGGTTATAAAATGATTTGTTCTAAACTTCTTGTGTTTAATTTATGATATTTCTTAACATCATAGTGTAAAAAGCATTACAAACAATAAAACAATTATTTATAATCTCTTCAAACCAGTGGTGAAAACGGCAGGGCAACAGGCAAAGACCTCTGGTCTCTCTGCTTCTATAACTGGCCCCATGAACAAATTTCAATGATCCCTATATTTTTTTTTATAACCATTTGAACTTTTGACTTTTCTCCCAGAAATGGTGGATTTTCTGCAAGAAAAAGGAGCTGAGATTCTGAAGGCCCCAGGGCAGACTTCCTGACACCAAGATTCACTATCCTCTACAACCTGCCCTTAATGCACATAGCCCCTTGTGACATAGCCCCTTGTGACATAGCCCCTTGTGACATAGCCCCTTGTGAGATACACCGTGATCTGCCTCAAGGCATGTGGCCCCTGCTTTAAAAGCTCATGATCTCCATTAGTTGGAGAGACAGATTTGAGGCAGCTTCTCTCGTTCCCTTGACAAGATGTCTTTAGTATTAAAAAATTCCTTTCTTCCTGGGTAATCCTCATTTTCTCAATAATTGGATCTTTGTGCGACAAGCAAATGGACCTAGACTAAAACCCCCTTGCGATTTGTACTACGCTTCTGACTTATCATTATCAATGGCCCCGCATAGCCCTGTTAGGGAAATCATTTGTAACTTCGTTCAGCAAGTCCCATGTCAAAGGGCAGAGAGAGAAATAAAACATAAAAGTTGACATAGAAAGAGGTTTGGAGACACAAGAGTGAAAGCCAAGTCTGGGAACACCTTTATTCATGCTTGTCCCCTTCCCAAATTTCCTCAAAGTCTCCTGTAACTGACAGATCAAAGTTTTAGGCCCCCATGAAGGTAGGGATGCTAAACCTAAAACTCCCAAATTGAGATGGATTCTGTCAATCCAAGTAAGTGACTGAGGCAAAAATCTCAATCAATGGAGGCTTATTAAGCCAAAGTTGAGGACACCCTGGGAAAAATACCAGACAAGCTGAGGCTGTTTATTCCAGAGGGGAAGTTGGCGTCTTCAACATTTTAAAGGCATACAGAGAGAAGGAAAAGGTGAAGCAGGATGGGGGAGCTGATGAGGCAAGGTGGTTACATTCTTGTAAGACCCAGGAAATCTACATTTTACATAAAATAAGGGGAATGTTAGAATGCTTCTAACATTCCCCTTCCTTCACTTCCAACAAAGTGAAGGAAGCATCAATTCTGTGGATGTACCTGGGTAGGTGCAAGAAGGTTTGACTCTGTATATCTTCAGTTTTGTTACCTGTAAAAATAAGCTTGTAATTCATTATTACTGTGGAATCAAACAGGTTTTAGTTTTAGGTACCAGACATAGTTACAATTTGCATGTCCTTGTTTGTGGGAGGTCAGCAAAGAATTTCCTTAATGAATGATCTGTGGGGCAAGTTCTTCACTGGTACCAGAGACCTTTACTTTCTCTTTTGCATAAGGAGCTGGGGGGTAGACCTGAGATTTTGATTTTCTTTTTACAATTCAATGAAGGGAATAGGAATCATCCTAATTTAACAGTATCCTCAGGAGATGCAATAGCAAAACCTCTCTGAAGAAAAATATCCCCAATTTAAGCCCTCATGATCCCCACAGATGAGGACTAACTAAATAAGAACTCATAATCACCAAATCTGCAAAAAAGTCCCAGAGAGAATGAAGGTTGTGGGTGGGGTTGGCATGGACCACTCTATATGGTCCAGCCAGTCAAAGAAGACTTCATGAAGAGGTAAAAACTAAGGGAAACTCTAAAGGTGAGGGAGAGAATTGGACAACTTTGACAGAAGGGAAACAAAAAGAAATTTCCACATGTCCTTGTGAAGGGATAGAGGACTGAATTTCTTTCACTACATGATTTGTTTAACCTGTTGTTGAGACAACATAATTTTCCCCTTTGTGTCTTCTCAAGTTATTATGATTTGATAAGCTGTCTGTTCTTATAAACTATCTACTACTTATTCTAGTTCTTTAAAGGCAAAGTATGTGTTCATCTTTGGCCTCCCTAACACCTAACACAGTGCCTAGAAATTTTGAGAATAAATAAATACTCAATATACTCCATAAATCTTAGTGACCATATGCAGCTAAACTCTTAGATTCTGACAGTGTCCTGCATGCTTGAAAATATATCACATTATCATTTACTTTCAGCGTCCTTCTAATGCCACTATCCTATTTGATGTTGTCCAAATTGCAAAGATGCATACTTATTCTTCCCCAGGAAAAAAGAGCTTCCAGTAGCATGATTATCATAAGTTCACATACACATATGGCTGACAACACCTAATAAAAAACCCCTTTAAAAAATATTTCAAAAGTCTGGGGACTCTCAGGTTTCAGTAAACTAACTAAAAGTCTTTATGGAATTGTTTTATTGGCCGAAAAGTTGACATGAGTTTGGACAAGGTTAACAAAAGATTTTTCAACCCCCAATTTAACTTCAGGGCATTTGCATTAAGACAAATGGGAAATAATAGCTTTAAAGTTTAAAAAACATATACATTCTGCATGAATGGCAAATTGTTAAATAAGAAGGAAAAAAACATTCTGATAAAATCCCTGCTTCATTTAATTCAGGGTCCAAGAAAAACTAACCTTTCTGAGATACTTTATCTTTATTCAATAAACATCTCAACTTAAACTTTTCCTCCAAACACTGGTATTTACATTTAATTACTTTTCCTTACCCTTTTTTAAAAGAAAGACACGCTTTTAAGGGAAAACTCAATATCAGGTATATTTTGTTCATTAACATTGATCGCTCATATTCTTCACTTCACATATGCCATTGTAAAGTTAATTCCAATTCAGTGTGGTTTCAGAAAATAATTTTTATTGTTGACAATAACTGCTAATCATCTTTCAGCATAAAAATAAAATATGTGTGGGCATTTTTTAGACTATCGTAACATTACATAATGGAAATCACTTTTCAAATCTAATTTTTGAGCTTTGTCATAAAATTAATTACTATTGAGGGGAACTATAGCTTTTTTGTATTAGACAGGCATATTGCTCACTGAAATAGATAGTTACAGGCTAAAAAAAATGTTAGAAGCAGTAAAAAACTAATGGTGATCATGTCTGAAAGTTTTTGAAAAGGAGAATTTTACACTGCCACTATTCTAATTGCCCATCCATCCAACAAAATAACTCTAGTTCCGTGTGTATTCCGATGTACCCTGTGGCTGGATGCACACGGTGAACACTAGTGGAATTCACATAGGAATCAGTATTGTCCAAGTCCCTTTTCTGTCAGTAGATGAATGACTTCACCTCTTACTTCACATGGACAGAAACCATCAGGAGACCCCAACTTTCTAACATCAAACCTACACATTTTTTTTGGAGCTGAAAAATGTCTGTTTCTTCCTGTTACCATGGAGAAAATATCCCTTCTCCTATTCCAGGTCAGTCCCTCAACTATGTTGAGACCCACTTCTTCTTGCTTATGTAGGATTCTTACTTACACTGTCAAATAACTTTTCTTTTCCTGTATTTTTCTTCTCTCCCTGCTTAGTGATTTCACTTCATTACCACCTCTAGTTGCTTCTCTATCTCCTCTCCTTTAGACAAAATTGTCAAAATAATTGTGTTTTCTTGACTCGCTGTCTTCATTTCCTCACCTCCCAACACTCAACCCTCTTTAATCTGACCTACAACCTCTCTCTCTACCAAAACAACAGTATCGAGTTCGTCAGTGACTCCAGGTACAATAAATCTAATGGAAATTTTGGGGTCTTCATCTCAACCTTATTTTTAAACTTCTTAATTGAAATTGTATATATTTAAGGTATATGGCATAATGTTCTAATACACATATACATCATGACATCATGAACTTACTACCAGTCAAGTTAATTTAACATATCCATGGCCTCACATAGTGACCTTTTGTGTATGTGTGTGGTGAGAACATTTAAAATCAACTCTTTTAGCAAATCTCCGGTACATGATATAGTGTTATTAACTATAGTCCCTGTGTAATACATTAGATCTCTAGAACTTTTTCATCCTGCATAACTGAAACTTTGTACTCATTGACCAACATCTACCCATTTCCCACACCGCCACCTTCTGCCCCTGGTAACCACCATTCTACTCTGCTTAATCTTTCAAGAGACTGTCCACCTTCCTTCTTAAGACATTCTCATTCATTGGCACTGATGGCACTACACACCATTGGTTCACTTACCAGTTTCCTTGGCTAATTCATCCTTCTCTGAATAATCTTTTATTATTTTTATTTATTTATTTTATTTTATCTTTTTTTTTTTTTTTTGAGACAAAGTCTTGCTCTGTTGCCCAGGCTAGAGTGCAGTGGCATCACCATAGCTCACTACAACCTCAAACTCCTGGGCTCAAGTGACCCGCCTGCCCCAACCTCCCGAGTAGCTGGGACTACAGGTGCACACCACCATGCCCAGTTAATTTTTCTATGTTTTTTAGAGACAGGGTCTCACTATGTTGCTCAGCCTGGTCTCACACGATCCTGGCCTCAAGCGATCCTCCTGCCTCAGCCTCCCAAAGTGCTAGGATTACAAGCATGAGCCACCGTGCACAGCCTGCATAACCTTTTCAATAAGGTGGCTCCCCAGGAATTAAACATACCCCCCTCCATCTTTATTTTCACTCTATACTCTTGTTTAGGCAAGCTCACATCTTCGAACACCATACAGGTGTCAATGACTTCCAATTTAAATGTGTAGTGCAGATATTTTCTTTCAGTTCCTGTACCAATACATCCAACTGTGTGCCCAACATAAAGCTCTGAGGACACATTAAATTCAGGATGTCTCAAACCAGAAGGGATCTTCCCCCTACACCTGGGCTTCCTCCAGCCTTCCATAGCTCAGTGAAAGACACTGACACCATCGGGCTGGTGCACACCAGAAACATAAAAGCCAATCCTGCCAGCCCCTCTTCTTCACCAGCCCCTGTAACCTATCACCAAGTCCTGTCATTTATTTCTTACCTAACTCCCAGATCATTCACTTCTCTCTGTCTCTTTCACCACCACCCTAGAGCAAACCACCGTCCTGTCTTACCTGGGCTACTGATCAAGTTTTCTAACTGACCGTGCACATACCCAATATTGACCTTCAATCCATTCTTCACACTACAGTCAGAGTAAACTTCTCAAAATGTAAATCTGTTTATTTCATTCTCTAGCGTAAAACTTTGTAATGGACTTCCATTCCTCTCATGATGAGAAGCAAAATACTTCATGGGGTCTACAAGCCTCTGTGTGGCGTGGCCAAGGCCCACCTTGTAGCACCCGCCTACTCTTCTTTCTTGCTTGTTTTAGTTTTCCTCTGCCAGTCTCCTAGCACTCTCTATTTTCCCTTCATTGCAGTTTTCACAATATTTCTATATCTCTTTCTTGAGTGTTTAATTCTCTCTCTCTGCTGAAAGATGGTTCCCAAAATCAGGGCTAGAAACATGCATATTTTGTTCAATATTTTATTCCAAAGCATCTTGCTTCTACACACACCTATGGATGAATGTCTGAATTAGATATATTAGATTTGTGAGTCATCAGTTAAAACTATGGGAATAGACTGTGTAAGTTAGTAGGAAATTAAACCGATATGGAAACTTTATCTCTGGAAAGGTATTTCCTTAGCATTGGTTATTTTCTCCCAGTTTTATTTGTTTCTCCTGTTATAGTAACAGAACTGAATAAGAAATTTCAGGAAAGGATAAGTTTTTATCCTTTCCTTATGGAGGACTCACCTCATAGCCTGAGGTTAAATAAATACCAATTTCACCTGCTTTCAATGACAAGCAATTGTCATTGTGTTTCTCTCCTTAGGTTCCCCAAGGCATGGTTCCCTCGGGGATTGGCAGCACAGGTATGTTGTACACGTCTCTGCCAGGTGCAAAGGCTTCACTTTCTGAGAGGCTGGGAGGATTGCAGGTAAAGGACCCATTTGGATGAAGCAGGCTGTGACAAGCCTCCCTCTGCTTTCTAAAAGCCACACTTTAGTCAGCCACCTCCCCTCTACTGGGAAGGACAGCTTAAACATCTCAATAACAAGAAACGAGAAAATACAGCAGAATAAAGAACCTCAGAAAAGGGGTGCCATAACCACTTAAATTTGAATCTCACATAAATAACAACTTTTTAAAAATATAAGAAGTATGTCCGTACAATGTTTGGGCATACTTGTACTAAAAAAATTGTTGTTTATTGAAAATTTAAATTTAAGTGGGCGTGCTATATATTTATTTGCTAAGTTTCGTAACCTTAACCAAAATCCACACATTTATTCATGCACTCGTTCAACGAATACATTTTGAGTACCAACTGTGGGTCAGTCACTGTTCTAGCTTCTGGGGCTCAGCTCAATGGTGAACAAGACAAAATGCCTCATGGAGCTTTCAGTCCATAATGAAAACCTAACCAAGGTGCCCATGGAGCCTGACAGGCTGCACTGCCCAGGGGTGGTCCCAATGCTCCACTCTGCATGAAGTATTTCCCCACCAAAAGACATGCAGTTGGCCCATGAATATGCGCAGCCTGCTTGTTAAAACCTTCTTTTCCGAGCAGGATAGTCACACCAAATATTAACAGTGATCATCATCATCGGTTTGAGAATTTGAATGATCTTTATTTCTTTTCCTACTCCTCAGTGTTGTCTACATTTTCTAAATGAGCACATACTACTTGTAAAAACAGTATGAATTGTTCCCTTAACTCAAGTTGGCAATACAACCTTTAAAAATTATTCTTAATCCTTTTTATTATTTTTCAATGAATGTATTTTTCAATGAATCTACATCACTAGCAGGAAGTCTGTTATCTACTTCTAAGATGCCTCTTATCCCATGAATTTTCTGGGCACTTTAGTAGTTTAAAAAGTGGGGGAGGGTTAGAAGGGCAGAGATGTCTTCACCCAAGCAGGGCCAGAGCCGGAGTCTGCTCACTGCTGCCTGAAGTCACTATCCCTGTTAAAGGCATGTCTGCACCCACTCCAATAGCGGGATCTGAGACACCTGCTCAGGCCTGTGTGGTATGGATTTCTATAGTAGGGCTCACCCACTCTTTTAATGCCAAAATAATTCAATGTGCCCCTAAGTCTGCATAGTTTAGGGCTTAGATCTTTCCATTACCAGCTACTACCACCTAGGGGACAAGCTGGCTTTCATGTGCTGACTCATGGCTGGTTCTGGTATATCCACCCTCCTCACTGGCCTAGAACCCAGTCTCTTCCCCAGCCAGGAATCCATGCTTTACAGGTACGGCAGCTTTCCCTTTTATTTTTTTTATTTATTTGTTTGTTTTTATTTCAAAATATTCATTAAGGGGTACAAGTGTTTTTGTTACATGGATATTTTGTATAATGCTTAAGTCAGGGCTTTTGGTGTGCCCATCACCAGGATAGTGTTCATCGTACCCAACAGGTAAGTTTCTATTCCACAACCACCCTCCCACCCTCCCCCGTTTTTGGTTTCTCATGTCCTTTATATCACTTTGTGCGCGCATGTACCCATCTATTAGCTCCCATTTATTAGTGAGAACATATGGTGTTTGTTTTTCCATTCCTGAGATATGTCACTTAGGATAATTGTCTCCATTTCCATTCAGGTTGCTGCAAATAACATTATTTTATTCCTTTTTATGGCTGAGTAGTACTCCATGGTATATATATACCACATTTTCTTTATCTACTCATGAATTGAAGGGCACGTAGGCTGATTCCAAATCTTTGCAATTGTGAATTGTGCTGCAATAATCATTCAAGTGCTGGTGTCTTTTTGATAAAATGACTTCTTTTCCTTTGGGTCGATACTCAGCAGTGAGATTGCCAAATCAAATGATAGGTCTACATTTATTTCTTTAAGGAATCTCCATAAATATGAAACCATAAAAATTCTAGAAGAAAACATAAGAAAAACTCTTTTAGACATCGGCCTTGGCAAAGAATTTATGACCAAGACCCCAAAGGCAAATATAGCAAAAACAAAAATAAATAAATGGGACTTAATTAAATTAAAAAGCTTCTGCACAGCAAAGGAAATAATCAAGAGTGAATAGACAACCTACAGAATGGGAGAAAATATTCAAAAACCTTACAACCGACAAAGAACTGATATCCAGAATCTACACAGAACTCAAACAAATCAGCAAGAAAAACACAAACAACCCCATCAAAAAGTGGGCAAAAGACATGAACAGAAGTTTTTCTAAAGAAGATAGACAAATGGTCGACAAACATGAAAAAATGTTCAACATCACTAATCATCAGGGAAATGCAAATTAAAACTACGAAGAGATACCACCTCACCCCTATCAGAATGGTCATTATTAAAAAGTCTGAAAACAACAGATGCTGGCGTGGATGCAGAGAGAAAAGAACGCTTATACACTGTTGGTGGGACTGCAAATTAGTACAACTTTCCCTTTTAAATATACAAAACACAAAGGATCTGTTTATACTCCCTTTCTCTATACAAGCAGGGTTATCGTCCAGCCTCACCCATCTGAAAGAAGCTACGCCAATGATCCCAGTAGCTCCTCTTTCACCAGGAGTCCTGTCAGCAATTCCAGTGAGACCAACACCCCTCCTTGAAATTCCCTTCCAAAATTCCAGGGCATACTTATGGGTCTTCTTTCAGTGGAGATAAAAGGACAAATGTAATTTCTAGAAGGGCATGTCACTACATTAATAGAGGAGACACTTAAATAAAGTAAAATAAATCACACTGAGCCCACACCTCACCATTCACCAATGAACTTGGTGTGGATTTTGCTTAAGCACTTACGTCAGGCAAAGCCTTCCTCTCATTACCCTTGTCTCCCTGGGTAATGCAGAGTGGTAAAACCACCCATTTGGGCTAATTTTTTAAATTAGATATAAGGCTCCATGGAGCAAGATAATATGTCCTGATCCGTAAGTTTAACCACAAACTATTCATTTTTAAAACAATATTTTTATCTCATTGGTGTTGGTATGGCCTCTTATACCTAAAGAATTCATAACTATCCATATATCAGTTTAAAAAAAAAAAAAACAGGTTGCCTTAGTCAGACTTTCCAACATGAGCAAAACCAGTGGGAAGATTTTTCAATTCCTCTCAAGCCACAGCTAATGTTTTGATGAGAATGAGGCAAAATGATAATTAAATAAGCCCAAATCACACATGGCTTATGTCATAGGATTTTAGTGCTGTAAGGGGACTTTGAAAATGATCAACAAGGATGCTATTATTTAACAGCTAAGAAAACTGAGACTCAGAGAGTCAAATGTACAAAATTACACAACTAGCTAGTCATCCATCCAGCAACACATTAGTTGACAACTCTTATGTGCCAGCCCTGAAGTGGGAAGTCCAAGGGTGAATAAAATTTACACTGGGGAGCCCACTGTCTTCATCAAAGTTGGAACTAGGACAAGGTCTCCTCAGTCCTAGGGCAAAGGTCTCTCCTTCCCAGAAAGACAGACTATTGGAAGGGCTCTGTGGGACATCACAGTGGAAAGCCATATAATGTTTGGTTGCATGAGTAAATACCCACCCAAACCCACACCCTGAGAGACTCACTAACCATCAAGGAGTCACTTATACACCAGTAGACTAACAACCTCTGTTTGAAAATAAAGAAGAATTGGGAAATTAATTATTTCCAAAGTCATACAAATAACATTCAGTTCAATGGTATTATCAAATCCCCACATGACTTTAAATACTTTCCCCTTCATTTCAAGCCACTGCTAAATTATCTATGCCCCAGAGCATGAAAATGCAGTGCATAAATCAAAAACAAGTCAGTTTTTTTTTTCTGTGCTAGTGCAGAAATGTCAATTTGCCACATCATTTAGCAGGAGAGAAGAAAGCTCCAGATGGGATACAAGGAAGCATGAGCAATGAGCCTTTTCACTTGTGTGTGTCGGATATTTCTGACCAGAGTGAATTCCTTACAGTTTTGGAGAAAGGTATTAACATGTAGATAAAGTGTGAGGTCAGAAGAACTGCCTTCCCTTCCCAGATAGTCTCAGTTTTGATTTCAATTTTATTTACTTCTAATTTTCTCCCTACCACTGACCCAGTTGGGCTACCCAGAACACCACCGTCACCACTGTCACCATGTTGTTTCCTTTTATTTATTTATTTATTTTTACAACTTTTGTTTGTTTGTTTTTAGAGACAGGGTCTTGCTCTGTTGCCCAGGCTAGAGTGCAATGGCCCAATCAGAGCTCACAGCAACTTCGAACTCCTGGCCTCAAGCGATCCTCCTTCCTCTGCCTCCCAAAGTGCTGGGATTACAGGTATGAGCCACCCTGCCTGGTCTACAACTTACTGATGACTTCCCATGCTAAGACAAAACCAAAACTCCTTATCTATCTTAGTAAGAATAAATCTATGTTTTTAAACTGCACAGAGAAAAATCCATATGCACCCACCACCATAGGAAGCAGCTGCAAGAAGCTATTTGTTTCTATGGAAAAATCCTTAGGCCAGGACTTAGAAGAGCTGGGTTCTGGGTCCAGGTCTGCCAGGAGATCTAAATTATTCGTGCCTGTACCCTCCCTCCCAGCGCCTGGCACAGGAGAGGAGCTAACGCTACATCATTCATCAGACTTGTCTCCCAACACAGATCGCCTTCTCCACTGGGCATGACCCTTTACTGTCTCCCCACCTGCATCCAGTCGATTCCTTATTCTAAGCATTTATTCATCTTTTTAGTCACTTAGTTTTCATTAGTCATGCATTCATCAAATCTAGAGTAGCCACCTTCTATACCATGCATCTTACCCCACTCAAACACCATCAACTGAAACTCGAATTCCACCTCTGAATAGCTTCCATTCTAATGACATTGGACCCACCCTGCTCTGATGTCCTAGTCCTTTCTATTTGCATCACATATTTTGTCACTTGATTATATAACGACTCATAATGGTGTTTGGGATTTTTGTGTGTGCATATTATTTCTGAATTGCTTCACTGTGTTTGCCTTGACACTGATCTAAGTCTTGAACTCCTTCTCTAAATAGTCAAAAGTCCTAGTTTCTTGCCCCAAATCTTTCTCAACTACTCCCAACTAGTCTGAGCAAAACCAGTGATCCTCCATTTCCTTATATAAAAAATAAGAGATCTCTAAGATGGTTTCCAGATCTAACAGTCTGCGAGTCTAAGATTTTATTTACTGTTTAGAAATTCAGACTTATCTTTTTGGATTTTATTATTACTCTTTTCAATTCCTAGCACAATCATAGTATATAACAGATGCTTAATCCAGGAGGAAGTTTGACAGAGGTCAGTGAAGTTATGTCTCTGGCTACTGTTTGTGGAAGTGGCCAGAATTCCAAGGGTTAAAATCAGGCACCTTTGGAAGTGTCCCTCAACTACTGAGGCCTTTGCTACTAAGCTAAGAGCATCAGAGATCTTTTTTTTTTCTCCTCTCCTCAAAGCACAGGAGAAGATGATACAAACACAGCTAAGTATTTATTGGAAACAAAAGTCTTCCCCAAAAAAATCTGTCTTCAGAGCTTAAGATTTTCAAACAAGAAGCAATTCCCTTACCTCCAAATGGCAGGAGTCTCCTGTCTCTTTAAATAAAGAGAAACGCACGGCATGTCACACAACAACCTGACCCAATTTAAGAAGAAAGCAGTGGAATGATCAACAGTTTCAGTTTGCAATTTGGAAACCAAGAGTGAGAGCTGATAATCCTGGCATGTTCCTCATTTTCTGCTTGAGGAAAAAATAAAGGATATTTATGAGAACCGTCCTCTGTTATTAAAGTGAGATGATTTGCTTCAGCCTTTCTAAAATGTTTTGTAATATTAATTTTTCACTAATGACATTTTCAACACACTCTGTGATAAATGCCTGCCAAAGTCTTGGTCTCAGTAGTGTCAATGTGTGGGACCATAATAAGCATGACCTGAGTCTCTTACACAGATTGGAATCATCCATTACCCAGCGCCTTGGCCAATTTGCATCTGTGATCTGCAAGCCTTGTTTTCTTCCAGCTGTTACCCAAATTTGTCCTTGCAACCATTTTCATCAGTTCCGGAGACTTGTGTGTAACAGTCTTGCTTTGCAAGTAAGTGAATAAAGAGGAGTTAGGTGCTCTCCACCAAAGGACATCACATGAAGGCGACAGTCGACTTGCAGGGGAGACTCCTAGTGGGAAATCCTACATGGCCTTTTGAACTCGGGGCTCCCCCAGTCATAGACATCAGCCTAAAAGCTAGTTGTTGGCAGGCTTCTGCTGAATTTGGAGGCACCCTACTTTATATTTTGTCAACACCAACTAATTCTGATGGCTCTGAAAAACTGAGGCTTTGAAGTTTAAAAAAAAAAAAAAAGCAACTTTGAATAGATTCTCTTGTTCTGATTCCAACCTATCATTTATCTGCCAGACTAAGAAAGAAAGAAAAAAAGAAGAGAGTAAGAAATGAACGGAGAGGGAGAATATTGGCCGGGTTCTCTGGGATAGCCAGCACCCAGTCAGAAATGAGAGCCCCAAACCACATGTACTGATACAACATGAGCTGCTGGCTGTTCTTAAGTGAAATGTACAGAAGTATTTGAAATCAGTTTATTCCTGACTTCATCATTTCATTAATTTATTCATTCATTAATAAGCATTCATTGCCAGATATTGGGCTAGGTGTAGGGAATACGTGTATGATTGATTATTATTCAGAGAATCTCTTATCTGTAAGCTCCATGAGACCAAGTCTCTCTTATTTAGTGTAATATCCCCAAGCCTACCGTAATACATGGCAGAGAGTATGTCTAATGAAAGAGATATCAAGAGAGAGACAGAGAAAAAGAGAGACAACAAGAAAATTAGGGTAGGAGAGAGCTAAGTTCTATCCCCAGCATCTTAGAAAATGTCTGACCCAGAGTAGGGGCTCAGTGACTGTTAGTTGTTTATACATATAGTGGAATTAATATGATTTATTTCCAAAGCATTTACTACATTGACTTGAGTCATTTGTGTTTAGCCTGGATAAAAATATCCTAACACAAAAATTTTATGTTCTATTGATATTTGTCTGGAGGGAAGTGAACACAGCAGCTACTGGTCTTTATTATATGTCTTTGTAGGTACACAAATATGTTTTGGCAAAATCATCTAAGTACCACTTCTAGGGAAGGTTGTAAAGAAGGTAAAAAAGACTCTGTTTAATGTAATGCCAAGAAGGCTGCTGGCACATGTGGGATGCAAGGCAGGAAGGAGAAAGGCTGAGGAAGATCCTTCAGGGTCCATTTTTATTGTTTAAGCTAAATTTCCAGAACATAACCCACCCACTGCATAAGCATGTATTGAGGCCTTGCTATGTTAAAGACATTGAGTTAGAAGGGACAGACACTGCACTCAAAGAACCTATGGTTGCAAGGGACCTATACTGAGGAAAATACAATTAAGCTGCTCTGAAGGCTGGGTGCTGTGGCTCATGCCAATAATTCCGGCACTTTGGGAGGCTAAGGTGGGAGGATCACTTAAGGCCAGAAGTTTGAGACCAGCCTGGGCAACATAGTGAGACCCATCTCTACAAAAAATTTAAAAATTAGCCAGCCATGCTAAAGAGACTGGATCTTATCCTCAGGGTAACAGGAAGTGTCACTCACTGCTGAGGTAAGCACAAAAACACAGATGGGTTGCAAAAATGAAGTAGGCCTTGCAAAGCCAGCTCCCCTCTAAAGCATGAATGCAGACCATTTAAATAATCAAGAGTTCACTCATCTAACAAATATTGTCAGAGCACATGAAGTAAGCAACATGGAGAATACAAAAGTGAATATGGCCCGACCTTCAAACTTCTTATAATCTACAAAGAGACAGTGGAGTACAGAGTAGTAACTACCCCAAGAGGAGTACAGATAAAGAGCACTTGCAAAACCACATTAAGAAGGAATTACCTCCAGCTGGGGGATCAGGAAGTGCTTCCTGGAGAAGAGGACGTGGAAAGCTCTAACCTCAGGCAGCGGTTCTCAAGCTTGAGTGCAATCAGAATCACCTGGAAAGGCACATCACTAGCCTGCTGGGCCCCACCCTAGACTTTCTGATTAAGTAGGCTTGGAGTGCAGGCCCCCAAGTTTGCATTTCTAACAAGCCCCCAGGCCATGCTGATGCTACTGGTCCAGGAACCGATATTTCGGTTATGGCATCCCACAAAGAGAAAACTGTGTACATAAAGTCACATAATTAGAAAAGTAAAGCAACATCCTGGTTACAATCAAATTGGTGTAGCAGGTAAGGCCCATGAATCTACAGTTGATCTTTGAACAAAACGGGTTTGAACTGTGCAGGTCCACTTATACACAAATTGGTGTCAACAAATACAGTCTGCCCTCTGTGTCCCTGGGTTCTGCATCTGCAAGCTTGGGTTGACTTTTTCTATAGGTGGGTTCTGCAGAGCTGACTGCAGGACTTGAGTGTGCATAGATTTTCACATCCTCAGGGGTCCTGGAACCAATGCCCCGAAGATACTGAGGTATGACTATACACCATCAGACACAACAACCTTGGTGAATTACCCAATCAACTCTAGTTAAGCAAAGAGCAACTGTGCTAGAATAGTTATCAGGTATAAGGCAATGATCAAAGTGAGAATAGCTTCCACATGGCCTGCACCTTTCTTCATAAACTGCCTACCCTTGAACTACCCTAGCTCACTAGGTCTGCCTGCTTTCTAAATTGAAACAGCCATTAGTACCAACCATCTCGGTCACTGGAGTGCATAACTGCTCCCTTCACTCTAAATGAAAAGGAATTACAAAATCCCTTTAGCTTAGTCAAGGTAAGGTTGGGAATTTTCAAAAGGAGTTTTAATGGGAAAATGCATACAGTTTTCATTTCATTTAAAAAAAAAGTCCAGTCCAAACAAAGATTAGGTTGGCTAATGCAATTTTATAACAGTTTGCAAGGTGTTTGCAAGGTGTTACAGATTCAATTGTATCCTCCCTAACAAAGATATGTTCAAGTCCTAGCTCCCAGTCCCTCAGAATGTGGTCTTATTTGAAAATAGGGTCTTTCTAGAGGTAATCAGGTCAAAATGAGGTCATTGGGGTAGGCCTTATTCCAATATTGCTGGTGTCCTTATAAAAGAGGAAATTTGGGCCGGGCACAGTGGCTCATGTCTATCATCCAAGCACTTTGGGAGGCTGAGGCAGGATTGCTTAAGACCAGGATTTTGAGGCTGCAATGAGCTATGATCACACCACTGCACTCTAGCCTGGGTGACAGAGCAAGACCCTGTAAGAAGGAAAGAAAGAAAAAAAGAAAGAAAGAAAGAAATTTTGGCAGAAACACACAAAGGGAAGACTATTTGAAGACACACAGGAAGTATAACTACATACGAAGGCACAGGGTTGGAGTGATGCATCTATACGCCAAGGAACAGCAAAGGTTGCTGGCAACCACTGGAAACTAAAAAAGACAAGGAAGGACTCTTTCCTATAGGTTTTAGAGGGAGCATGACCCTGCTGACACCTAGATCTCAAACTTCTGGCCTCCAGAACTGTGAGACAATAAATTTCTGGTGTACTGAGTTACCTAGTCAATAGTACTTTGTTAGGGCAGCCCTAGCAAAGCTAATACAGAAGGCAATTTCAAATTGTTTACATATGCGCAGGCACACACCCAGATATACCACACATATCTTGGCATTTGCCATTTTAAATAGTATATCCACATATTGCCCTCTGTCCTATTAAGCAGCCTTTGTAATCAGGGTAATGACCTTCATTCTCAAATCACAATTGCATGGAAAGGTTTGTATTGCTTTCAGAAAATGGTAAAGAACAAGGATATATTTCCCCTAGTTTCCCCTATTCTTTGGATGACACATATAAAATTAACTGTTACCACCCAAGTGCTAACTGTTAAACTCAATGAAAGGCTAATCAATGGTGCAATTGGCACCTGCCAATCTCAGGCCTGCTCAGCTGACAGTCACTTTGGCTATAAATGTTCCTTCTGCCTACCTTGTCTTCCTCTTGAGTGAAGGAATAATTTCCCACAGGTTTGCACCAGTAATAAGTGGACAGGAGCCACTCTGAATGCCAGCTCACTGTGCAGAAACTTTAAAAAAATTGCTTGAGCTTTCTAGAGTCAGAGACTGACCCTCCTGTTAGTATTTTAAAAGTAAGAATTAAAATCCATGATTATATGCTTTGATGACAGAAGTGGGATGTTGGAAGAGATCCTACTGGTTTATGGTGCTCAGAACTTACTGTCACCTGCAAAGGCAACACTTCAATCCACATGGTCTAGAGAGGAGGGAGCATGGCTTACCCTTAAGTAGACTGGCATAATTAAGGATGGGAGAAGGGCATGCACTTCAACAGAGACACCCTGTATGGGCCAGAAGACTCACATCAATCTGATCTGTAAATTTCCACCTAAAAGTCCTTAATTTTAGCTCTTTGTCTTTCTTTCTGCAGCAATTTACTCCCCTCTCTCTTCATCCAATTCAAGAAAGAGAAATGTCAATACACAGTTGACAATTGAACAACACAGGTTTAAACTTACACATGGATTTTCTTCTCCTCTGCCACCCCTGAAACAGCAAGACCAACCCCTCCTCTTCCTCAGCCTACACAATGCAAAGATGACGAAGATGAAGGCCTCTATGATGATCCACTTCTGCTTAATGAATAGTAAATATATTTTCTTTTCCTTATGAGTTTCTTAACATTTTTTCCAGCTTACTTTATTGTAAGAATACAGAATATAATACATACAGCATATAAAATATATGTTAATCAACTATTTGTTATCAGTAAGCCTTCTGGTCAACTATTAGTAGTTAAGTTTGGGGGAACTCAAGTTATACGCAGATTTTCGACTGCACAGGGGTCAGGGCCCCTAACCCCCCCACCCCACTACATTGTTCAAGGATCAACTGTACTGGCAATCCTTTCTAAGTCCAAAGAGCCATTCAGCTGAGCCTTCTCCTGCCTGTGAAAGGGAAGATGATTTTCTACTCATGGTGGTTGTGGCGGCAAAGAAAGGGGAGAAGAGGAGAGGAGAGACAAAATCAGAACAGAGCAGGTGCTACAAAGACAGTACAATAGACACTTGAGAGATGGGTTTTATGGCCATGGGCAGAGAGGGGAATTGAAGGAAGAGACCCAGAAACCCACTGATGGAACTCATCACCACGCAACCGACTCCAGATTACATTTCATTCTTGCTTGTTGAAAAGGAAAACACTGCAAGTACTTGTAGTAAATTAAGTTTGACATCTTCCTTCAGAAGTGTCCCAATTTCCACCACATGCCAGAAACAGCTGGATGCCCCCCAGCTGCTCCCTAATTACTGATTAGCATAACAATGGTCTAATCAGTCCCTCATATTTGAAGGGTAATTTTGATTATTGCTTTTTCACATTTGAAGAGGGTTTCCTGGGGCCTTGTTTGCCTGGTACCTCACCCTCCAGTTAGGAGGAGCCTGCTTCAGTCACAGCAGGGCAACTCCCATAAATGTCAGAGCCTGTTCCCAATGGCCAGAAAGCATTAAAGACAGCTCCTGTGCTATCAAAATACCATGAATCTCTAGACAAATGTTGGGTGTACCCATATTTCATTAAAGGGTGCTTTAAGAAACTTGGTGTAGGTATGACCCTGTTCTGTAGTTTAAATGAAAACATTCAAATGTGATTATGCCCAGACTGAACAAGGTTTCTTGGGAAATCAGTTTGCCTTTCCTCAGCAACACAGGCTGCCCTCCTTCTCCCCTCTCAGAGGGACACTGAGTGGCCAGATCAGAGACTGAGAAATGGGCAGTTTAGCAGTCTGTATGGGACTCCCAAGTAGTTTGGAAGGTGACAAAGGAGAATCCTTAAATCTTCCTAGGAAACATGAATCAGATGAATACTACAATAATTATAGGGCTTTTCATATGGTTATGAATATGAAGCAGTTATGATGTCTCATGTTCAGTTTGTAATCCCACTAAAACAATTTTTAAATGACCAGGTCATTCTAACATAAGAGAATACAAAGAACAGCATTTGCCCTTCCAAATTCAAAGGGCAGAGCATTCATTCTGAGATAATAGTAGTGGGTAGGATGTTTTTTCTGTTAAGCCTGGGGCTCCTTGGGGTGGATCACACACCATCAATGCATTTTCTCACCCTGAAATGGAATGATGATGTTCTTGGAAGATTTAGCATGGGAATGAGTATGAAATCACCTAATCTCAGCCCTGCTGGCATTATCCTGGGATCCATCCTTGACCCTCTGCAGCATCGGGGTGACTGGTGTGATCCTGGGTGGACTTCCAGATAATTCCACACAGTTCCAGACTTTTATGATTTTTAAACTTCATGAAGTAAATACAAGACCTCACTTGGAAATGCAATCCCACAAATAGGCTATTCCTCAGACTCCCTACGCATGAAATGAGAGCATTGCTTGGCACCTACTTTCTCTTTACCACCTGTGTCACCTTTACCTCCCAGGCCAGTCTTGTTGTTATTAGTGACAATGTAACAAGCAATTATTATGCAGCAAGCATTGTCATAAGCACTCTACGTACATTATTTCATCTAACAAAACCTGTTAGTTGTAATAATATCTCGCATGGGAGGTAGGTGTTATTATCCCCATTTTACAGATGTCACAACTGTAACTCAGAGAGCAACGTTAACAAATTGTAGAAGTCACAGAGCTTGTAAATGACTGAGTCAGAATTTGTACCCAGGTCCATTCATGGCCCAAACTGCATAACCAGTACACTATACTGCCTCCAAATATTAGCAAAAAGTGTCACCCTCCTTGACTTTTTACTTCTTTATAAAGCAGCATTAGTAAGTCCAGTTGGAAGACTGACCTCTTCACTCCTAAGATATCTCACATAAGTCTAATCCTTATATTCTTTCTTATAAGTGCAATCCCATGATATTTACTTGAAGGAAAAATACCTAAGGGTATTTTTTGAATTTGAACTATTCTTAAAGGAAATGAATCTGTACCAGTGAGGTTTGAAAACTACATTTTCAAGGGGGTCAGCCCTAGGACATGGCCACTGATGAATGCACATTCATTGATTCATTCTTTACTCAGAGAACATTGAGTACACACTATCCAAGGCACTCAGGATGCAATGACAAAGAAAACACAGTCATTGTGCGTTTCAAGTGCTTCAAGTAGGGAAACTGAGTAAGGAAGAGGTAATTACAATCCAATGCGGCAAATCTTGTAAGTCGGTCAACAGGATGTGACAACCTAGTGGCAGGCAACTAATCCAGGTAGAGGATGTCAGGGAAGTCACATCTCATTTTTGAGGGCAGAGTCCAGCATTCCCTCAATGTCATTTGTCACCAGGTGGTTAAATGAGTCACCAAATTTGCCCAGGAAGACACATCTTTATTTGTTCTCTTTTATTAGTTGATAGATTAGAGATACCTGGTTATACATTCTCAGTGCTTTGGCTAAGATTTTTAGTCAACTCAGGAAAATTTAAATGATAAATATCAGGCTAAATACAACCAGAAGACCACTGGGGACATTGGTGGGAGACCATAGAAACCAGTTTTCATGTTCTCACCTCACTGGTGAAGAATGTGTTCATCCACCCCTAATTCTCATAGGATGCCTCTGCAATCTGGCCTGACACTCTGACCTAAAGAGTAACCAAAGCATGTAAATTGTAGTTTATAAAAAGTAGGAAAAAAATATGGAAAATGAGAAAATAAGGAAGCCCAATATTTTTATTGTTACCAAGGCCAAAGAATGAGGACAAGTGATTTGAGGAAAAGGAAAGAGTTTATTACTTTGCTGGCAAATGAGGAGGATGGCAGACTCTCATCTTAAAGAACCATCATTCTGCCTTTAAGCAGAAATACAGGGTTTTTAAAGGGGGTTTTCAGCTTCAGGCTATTGCTGTTTAACTACAGCATCTCCGGTGAAGATAATCTCATGACCTCTGTCCGGATAATTCTGTTGATCCATCCCCTGTGGTTTAAGATACTAAAAAACAAAGAACATGCCTCTGTCTCTCTGATTACTGGCCTTGAGCAGGAATGCAGTTTTTAATTCCTCAAAAAGGTTGAGGGGTTTTAAAGAGACAATTCGTAAAACATTTTGCCCTTTTTCAGACCTTTACTCCTGTTACATTATGAAAATAGGCCTGAAACATAGGTAAATGATGAGATTTTAAAAATAGCTATAAGAGGCAGAACTAGTTTGGGGAATTCATGTCCTAGGCCACATTTCAGACTAGATTGTCTGAGGGAGCCCAGTGAAACAATTATAGTAACTAAGAAAGCCTTGGAATTTGTCAAAAGACTGCTGTGGTAAGATTCTCTCTTAGGACCAGGGAAAAGATTCTAAATCAACTTTTCTCAGGAATCAAGTTTAAATTTTTCTGGAATTTCAAGCCAGACTCCAACTGTACGGTGACTTCTCATGAAAGCTTAGAAGGAGTGGAGAAGGTGACAAGGGTCCTTGCAGGTCCTGACTGTCACCCAACAATGTTGACTAAGCACTCACTGCTTGGCCAAGCACTGTGCCAGACACATAACATAGAATCTCTCATTTAATCCTCAAGAACACCACTGCCAGAAGATAGTATTCTTGTTACCAAATTAAACTGGGGTCCGCACACCTGGCACAGTAAAGCCAGACACCGAAGCTGAGAGCTGCAGTGTGAGAAAGAGGCACCTTCATTGCAGGGCGCCATGCAAGGAGTATGGGCAGCTAACGCTTGAGACCCAAACTCCCTGCTTCAAGCCAAGGTTGTTAAAGGCAGGGGTACATTTCAGACAGGCAAAATTGTAAATCAATGCATGGAAGTTATACATTGGCCTGACCCAAAAAGGTGCGATATTCTGAAGTGGGGAGGAGGGCATAGGTGGATTCAGAGATTCTTGGATTATTGGAAAGTAATGTCAAAATGGGTGTGACAGGCCCCTTGGGGGAAATTTAGAACAAAGAATGGCAGTTGGAGTTTAATTCTTCAGTTCCCTTTTATCTGTATTTTTAATCTGGTAGCAGTTTCTGAAAAACAACTCAAAAACATATAGTAAGATGCCATCTTTTAGTTTCTATAGGGAACCAAAAGACCTCGTGACTCTGGCTCCTTGGAGGGCCACTGTTCTCACCAGGTTGCCTATTCACTTTTCAAAGCTAGCCAGGTGCCCAGAACTTCCCCTGAAGGGACTCAAGGTTTTCCTTTATTTTCATACCCGGGCCCCCCCCACACACCCCAGGCAGGCCCCTAAGAAGGGTCCCTTTCCCATATCATTCCCATTTTACAGATGAGAAAACTGAGATTCTGAGAGATAGTATTATAATTTACCTAGATCCTGTAGCTCATAGATGGCAGAGCTAGGATTCATACCCAAATACACAAAATTCTAGAGAATGGTCTTCTGAAGTCAATAAACTTGTAGAATAAGTGCTGTACTGAGCAACTCTGAGAAAGCATTCTGCTCCCCACCCCCTGCTAAAAGGTACCACATTTTTCCTGGGCTCTGAAATCTGCCTAGATTGTGACATTTAATGTGATGCAGCTGCAGACTGTGCCCCAAAGCAAATGAGGCTGGATAAATTACCCTATCCAAAGGCATCCCACCTGCATGTTACAAAGATGTGCACCTGACAACAAGCCTGCTTTCTGTATATAAAGAAATCTCCTGGCGCATGAGGGCCCCCGACTCTTGGGAGAAGAGATGGGGAATTTGCACCCAGCCGGGGCTCCTGGTGGCACCATGTGGCTGCTGCAGTGCATCTTGCTGTGTTTTCCTTTATCTCTGGCTTTGAGTGGCTGGCGTACACCCAAGGCACCCGATTATGCTGGCGAGCTCCATTGTGGGCTGCAGAGTTTTCAGTTCACTGTAAACCTTCTCAGCCAGGAGGCAGAGTCTCCTCCTGCGTTAATAGCTTGGGGTAAGTTTGAAGACTTGCCTGGCTTAGCCAGGCAATGGTACATCTCCTCTACTACCTAAAACTACTCTCTAGCTTCCTGTCTTGACACCTTCCCCCTTTAATGAACCCTGTAGCTGCAGAATGAATAGTCTAAAACATAGCCACTCCTGATATGAATCTGATTTCCCTCTTACTGTTATTGGCAGCTGCCCCTTGGGGTCTAATGGCAAGGCTAGCTGTCCTCTGTCAGCACTGGTGACATGGAGACTGACCACTTGTGCTTTTTACCTCTCCCCCCGCCCCAGACAACCAAGGGCTGCTGTACAGGCTGCAGAATGATTCTGACTGTGGCACCTGGGTATGGCAGGGCCCAGGCAGCTCCGTGGTGTTGGAGGCAACCTACGGCAGCTGCTATGTCACTGAGTGGGTGAGTACGAGCCAATGGTCAGGAACACTGAGGGAGACCCCCTCGTGCCACTGTCCAGGCTGACTGCCCAGGGCCTGTCTCTGCAGGACTCCCACTACATCATGCCAATCGGAGTGGAAGAAGCAGGTGAGGCTGGACCCAACGTGGTTACAAAGAAGCTACTCAAGTGTCCTATGGACCTACTAGGTAAAGGTGGGAAACTTTCAGGTTCTGGGTGGGGTGGAGCTGCCCGGAAGGTGCCTTTTGGGCCTCTCCTACTGGCTGTGTGCAATGACACCTGACACTAATGAAGGAAGGTTTGCTTTTTCCCCACTCTCGCCGCCCCAGGCAGTCCTTAGGATAACTACCAATTGAGAGATTCCTCAATGCTAGGGCACTGTGGTCAGGGCTTTGCATGTTACTCCCCTAATCCTAACCTGGTGCTGCAAACACTATTGCTGTCCCCTGGCAGTGAGCTTGCCCATGGTCTGGTCACTTGTGAGGGACAGGGCTGGGATTCAAACAAGAACTAGTCCGGAACCAGGAGCTCCTCGCCCTTGGGAAGGGCAGGGAAGGAAACTGAAGCTACCAAGGGGACTTGGAAAACATCTCCAAGGAGCCGACTATGCGCTGAGACTAGAATCCAAGTCTCCTACCCCCTCAGCTGGGGGCTACTTGATCATTTCACTGGGGAATTAGTAGGAAGTAAGACACCTACTCAACTTCAGCAAGTCTTGCCTTGCGATCTGAGAGCCCCACTTCAAAGTCAGAACAGATTTGAATTCACAACTTCTTATTCTCACCTGCCTTGCTACTCAAAACAGCCTGGATGGGCACACTGACAAAATTAGGAATGACAGGCCCCACCCCAGACCTACTGAACCAGACCTGCACTTTAAAAAGATCCTCCGGTAATTCATCTCCACACTATAGCTTGAGAAGCACCTCTATTGTTACTGGAGGGAAGGAGGAAGGTGTCCCACCACCTCTGCCAATCTTATCGGTATTTTCTCCTTTCAAAAGGAACTAAAGAGCCCTGGCACTCTCAGGAGGTAACTTAATAGTTACTTAACCTTCCAAGATTTAATCTACAGTATGTGACATAGATATACCTATTCCAATCATCTTCCTATCTGTGGGAATCTAACGTTAATGACTTGTAACAATGATGTTCAAGATCAACCTTTCTGTTCCCTGAGTTACTCTTCCTATTTCAACACCTAGCCCAAGATGCTCCCGATGCTGACCAATGTGACTCCATCCCAGTGGCGGACAGGCTTCCATGTGCGCCTTTGCCCATCTCCCACAGAGACTGCGAGCAGTTAGGCTGTTGCTACAGCTCCAAAGAGGTGAATTCCTGCTACTATGGAAATACGGGTGAGTTACCAGGTCTCTGAAACCAGCTGAGGAAGAGTGCCAATTACTTACAATGAAAGCCAGAGGAGGGTGGAGAGAAGGGTTTGCTCAGAAGGCAAATGTTGATTGAAGGTTGCCTTATAAGTAATGAGTCCTAGAATACTTGGACCCTAAGTAAGAGGGTTTTCTACAGCCTTCCAATTTCTATTGTCCCAGAATCTGCTATAAAGCCAATAACACTCAAACTCAAGAAGTTACGTCGTGCCAGATAATCACGAACTGATAGAAACTTAACTTTTTCCCCAGGGGATAGCCACTTTGGCTGATGGTCTGAGATTGTGTTTAGAGAGCCTTATTTTAAGACTACTACTGTCTGCATGTCCTAAATCATGCTCCAAGTTTTTCTAATATTTAAAAATTCACTCCCATTGAGCATATTCATTCCACACTCTATTCTAATATCTGAGTCTTAACTGATAAGTAAAACAAGGCAGGAGATACTATCCCTGTTTTACAAATGAAGCCAAAGCAAGGAGGCTCAATACCTTGCCTGAGGCCATAAGTGGAGGCCAGACTCAAAGCCCAGGGACTCATTCAGAGCCTTGGGGAGGCTGTGGACAGCTGAGCTTGCACTGAGGCCATCAGCTGGGAATACCAACTGCTCAGAGGAAGGGGCTAGAAGTTTAGACTCCTGTCTGGCTCCTTAATGGGAGAGATGACCTGCCTTCAGCACAGCTGCTCTGCTGTTTCAGTGACTTTGCACTGTAGCCAAGAGGGCCGCTTCTCCATCGCTGTCTCTCGGAATGTGACCTTGCCCCCCCTGCTCTTGGATTCTGTGCGCTTGGCCTTCGGGAATGATAGTGGATGTAACCCTGTGATGACAACACACAACTTTGCCCTGTTCCAGTTGCCATTTACTTCCTGTGGTACTACAAGACGGGTGAGAGCAGCTGCCCCTGGGCTTTAATCCTGGCTCTGAAAGTCAGTGGAAATGTCCTAGTGAATAGTGGGAGAATATCTTGGCTATGAAAGATACTCCCAACTATTGCTTGGTGTTTAGGATGGTCTCTAGGGCAGAAAAATGCCTCATCACTGAGAAAGCTGAAACTTTCCCTGGGTCAACTAAGACCATCACAGCAGTGATCTAGCTCAGGGATTGTCACTTTACCAAGCTATAAAAAAGGAACAGGTTCCTGTTACTGCAGTGCTTTTGAAAACCAGTGGGGATGCTTACTGGGATTGGTGGTAGTAGCCCAGCTGCCTCTCCTGAGTACTCAAAGCCCCTTTCCATTCCTTTGTTCTGAAATAAGGCAAAGTGATAACTTCCCAGGTTCTTATGTGCTCTTGCCTCTGTGCTCGGGGAGCAGAAAAAGGTAACATACGACAGGGTAGCATTGCTGAGTACTAGATCAGCAAGTTGCATGAAGCAGCATCTGGCTAGCAGGAATGACCAAGATTTCTCTTTACCTACTCCTGTAGATCACTGGAGACCAAGCAGTATATGAAAATGAGCTGGTTGCAACTAGGGATGTGAAACGCTGGAGCCGTGGCTCTATCACCCGCGACAGCATCTTCAGGTAAAGTCTTAGTTAACCTTACCCTGCTTGGCCAGGATGACTTCCTTTCTTCCATAAAGCAGGAGTTCCAAGGTAAACCCTGAACCCACAAAAGAATACTCCTCAATGGCTGGCAAACCTGTCCACTGCCTTGGTTTGCCAATCTCGTGACCACTACTTGATTAAGTCCACCTGCATCACTGCCCTTAAGCCTCAAGCTCCCCTGGATTTCTGCTATTCCACTCACCTGGGTTTTGCTTCTCACTTTGGCCTCTGCCATTGTTCATGCCGTACCAAAAGGATCCTTTTAAAACCTTACATCAGTCAGATCACACGCTTAAAGCTCTCTCTTGTTGATTTTTAAGCTATGGAAAGACAACATGAACATAACCTTCAGGGCTCTGCATGAAACAGTCCCTACTTCCCTCCCCAGCCTGATGGCTTCTAAAATTCTTAGTCCCTCGCTGTTCTCCAATTGCAGACTGGTCCTTCTGTCAAATTTGCAAAAGTCTTCAGGCTCTGCCTCCATGCTTTTTCTATATCAGGTGTTGCTCCTACCTCAACAGTTACCTTCATTCTCATATCAAGTCACCTAAAAGGTCTTCCCTGACCCCTTTCTCTACATTAGGTGCCCATTTCTCATGGAACTATGTCTATTTCTTATATGCTTCTTATCCCCAACTCAAACATTGGTCTTATTTACATAGTAATCTCTCCAACTAAAATACAGCCCCCACAAGGGCAGGGACCACATCCATATTCACAAACGTGTCTAACACCTAACACCTTAATGGCTCCACAAGAGTTGAAATGAAAGGAGGTATAGGCCAACCCACCCAAGCCAGCTAGCTAAAGTCTTGTTTTTCTGCAGGCTCCGAGTCAGCTGCAGCTACTCTGTAAGTAGCAGCTCTCTCCCAGTTAATGTCCAGGTCTTTACTCTCCCCCCTCCCCTTCCTGAGATCCAGCCTGGACCCCTCACCCTGGAACTTCAGATTGCCAAAGGTAAGGCCTCGTTGGCTAGAGCATCTGGCCTGTAATCTAAATTCTGTCACTGTTCTGGGGCATGAAGACCCTAACTTGGCAATAAGACACTTGTATAGAGGTGTTTATGGGGAAGGTAATCCTCAAGTGAATGTTTTTACTACTTCAACTCCTTATGTTGACCTCTTGCAGATAACAACTATAGCTCCTACTACACTGCTGGTGACTACCCAGTGGTGAAGTTACTTCGGGATCCCATTTACGTGGAGGTCTCCATCCTTCACAGAACAGACCCCTACCTAGGACTGCTTTTACATCAGTGTTGGGCCACGCCCAGCACAAGCCCCTTAAGTCAGCCACAGTGGCCTGTACTGGTGAAGGGGTAAGTGGTTCCTTCCTTCATCCATCCTGAGTCCCTCACAGAAGCCCATCCTAACTTCCAGGTCTCTTGGCTTAGATGTCCCTACACTGGAGACAACTATCAGACCCAACTGATCCCTGTCCAGAATGCCTGGGATCTTCTGTTTCCCTCTCACCACCGGCGCTTCAGCATTTTCACCTTCAGCTTTGTGGACCCTGCAGTGGCAAAGCAGGCTCTTAAGGGACAGGTAGGATGCTTCCTTCCCTGCCCCTCAGCAGAGCTCTGAACCTCCCCAGCTTAGAACTATTAATATTTCCACATCCTATCACTCCTCAGCCAAGGCAGCCCTCTAATGCTGGCTGTTGGTACTGTCTCAGAGCAGCCTTTGATGCCAACTATGAGCAAGGCCTGTCAAATGGACTCTAGTTCTTTAGGGATATTGTGACATTGGCTTGGGCTATCAAGATTTTCTGATAACTTTCTGAACTTCTTGCTTGGGAGACAAAGCAGATTTGAAGACTTACAAAGGGTGGTGCTACAACATGATTCAAATTCTGTTGGCTCCCAGGTGTATCTGCACTGCAGTGTGTCAGTTTGCCAGCCTGCTGAGATGCCATCCTGTAGGGTAACCTGTCCTGTTGCTGATCGTGAGTATCCAAGCTATCTACACTACAGGACAGACTTGAATGGATCCTGAGTCCATGTTTAACTTTTTTTAGCCTCTGGCCAAACAATTCAACTGAAGACTTACCTTATTAATAATAAGCTTTCTCTAAGTACTTTCTATATAGCAGAACAGAGTCGACTAGCTTCCTAGAATCCCAGGTATTTTAAAATAAGTCCTGGTGTTCTGTACCTCTGTAGAATGACTACAGTTAACAATAATGCATAGTCTCAAATAGTTAGAGGATATTTAATATTGTTCCCAACAAAAACGATGAACGTTTGACATGGATATGCTAATCACCCTGATCAGATCACTATGCATTATATGTAGAGATATCACTATCACATAAATATGTACAAGCACATGTCAAACACATAAAAAATAAGTTACAAATCCTCAAGTAACTTTCAACCTCTTCCCATATGAATTTTTATTAGACCAGGAGCCAAGCCAGTCCATTGCTTACATATGATTAAAAAACACATCTGGCTAGTTTACAAATATAAATGTCTACACCTGCTTAAAGGTCTGGCAACATGGGCTAAAGATCTCCAGGTGGAATGGTTATGGACTTAGTATGTTCTCTAGTTGCTCATGGCCAATGCTCCTCAGGTGTGTATATATTCTACCTGGTCCGTTAACTCCTAGCTGTCTAGCCCGTGAATGAATTGGGATCCATGGCCCCTGAAGCTTTAAGTCCCTTATAACAAAACTCATAGTAACTAAAATGGTACTTAATGTATAAAATACTAAATTAAATACTTTAACATCCGACTCCAATCATGTATATCACCCCTACTTTTAATGAACTAAACCACTTTAGACTGACTTTTTCAAGGTCCTATAACTGGCAAATAGAAGCAGGATTCAAATAGTTCTCCCCTGTTTTATGAGTTTCCTCTATATCACATGGAAAGGTCTCTACATTATAAACATGCTGTCAAAGTGCTCTTTATTCAGGAAAGGATGGCAGTTAGGGATAGTTTCTATTATAATCTCTATTCCCAGATCCCAGTGATACTGAGGTGTTAGATATAAAGCCTCAGTCTTGCTCAAGTTTGTCTTAACACACTAAAATGAGGCCTTTGTAAAGCATGGAACAGACCTCTACATATCAAGGGACCTGGCCTTGTACCATAACACTCCCTACCCCTGCCCTATGTGAACAAAAACAAAACTTAACAAACCACTAGCTCTCATCTCCAACAGGAAGAAGAAACACGAACATCCATCTTCAGAACAGTACTGCTAATGTTTCTAGCAAGGGCCCCATGATTCTACTTCAAGCCACTAAGGACCCTTCAGAAAAGTTCCATAAATACTCAAGTGAGTAAGAAGACCTAACTTGCCATCTGAAGCACCAGTCTGCGTGTCTCTTTCAGGACATACACTCACTTGGTTGACTTTCAACATGTATTAACCTATCTTTCCATCCTTCAGGTGTTCCTGTGGATTCACAACCTCTGTGGATGGTGGTCCTTTCTGGGACCTTAATCATTGGAGTCTTGTTAGTATCCTACTTGGCTATCAGGAAACGGAGATGAGTTACTCAGACCGAATGTGTCAATAGAAAAGACTGCATTACTAGCCTGTGCTGAGCTTCTCATTTGAAAGTTAAAAAGCTAATCTGAAATGAACCTATCTGCTTTTGGCATCTCATCTTTCAATTTTGGGGTGGTATCTCACCTGAGAATAAAACAAAAACTATGATACAATAAACACTTGACTTAGAGTTTTTATAAGCTTGAGAATATAGAACAAAACCCTTCCACAAGACAAGAGCAACCTAACTAGGGTAGAGCTGGTCTATAACTAGTTATGAATCTCTTAGACCACTGGTTCTCAAACTCTAGTGTGCACCAAGATCACAGGAAGGCTGGTAGAAACAGATAACTGGCCCCACTCTGAGTTTGATTCAGTAGGTCTGGGATGAGGCTTAAATTCACATTCTAACTATTTCCCAGGTGATCTTCCTGAGTAGATCTTGCTGATCTAGTCTGAGCATCAGACTCTGAAAACCAATGTGTAGAACAATGATTAAAAGGACGTATCTGATCACAAATTGGTCAACTGGAGGTAGCTTGATCAGAGGATGCTTAGTTGAGCCAGAACTGACAAGTAGTTTCCTAGTCTAAAGTCCTTAAGACTGGTAGGAAAGACGGGGAGATATAATCCCTGTGACCTCTCAAGGTAAATATCCTGTTCAAGGAACTTTCTTGTAACTGCTGCTGTTGGTCATGTTCCTGGGTACCCTCTAGTCTTCCCACAGTGAAGCTCTGAAACTAATCCTGGTTAAAGTTTCCTTATTTATCCCTCTTCAGGGAGTAACGTCTAGGTTGACACTTTAGCAAAGTAAAAGGCGTTACTGTTGGCTCTTAGGCAATTTCTTCGTAGTCAAGCCAACCCCACTTCAAACGGCTAAGCAAGGAAATGAACAATTCCCTTTCTCAGACAGGGATACTACATGCTTGTCATGTGACAAACTATCCTAGACATTTGATGTTAACATACTTGCACTTCATGACAATCTGATGTGGTGGGCATTCATCCCCAATGTCTAGAACCTAGAACAGATAGAGGTCAAGTAACTTACCAGTGTCACCTGGTCAACTAAGGGTAGAGCTAGAACTTGAACTAACTCTGCTTAAAAGCAGAGTTAGAGTTAAAAGCACAGGTTTTGTCTAACTCTAAAACTTGTGCTTTTAACTCTATTGTACTGAAAATACTCAGATCCTCAGAGACCAGTTTCCAGGAGCAGGCACAGCTTGACAAATGATTTTATTAGGCTTGCAGGCCTGATGCTTGGAGTTACAGCTATGCTAGATGCAAAGGTCTGAAGGCTGAGACTTTTAGAGGGGAAGAGCAGTGGTCTCTAATTGCAGTGGTGGCAATGTTTAATTTGGCCACTAAATAACTCAAGTATAACGAATTCACCCTGGCAATCACAAATAGATAAAATCTTATTTAACCTGATACATCTAAAATTTAACAGACATAGTAAATTCAAGGTTTTAATATTCAGTCTCTGAAAACCATTACATACTTATAACAAATCTTAATTTGCATTGCAGACATTAATTGGAAATACTATGTACTTCTAGGTATTCTCACAGTTGGAGAAATTTATATATCTAACTGTATTTTCCAGTAGCTGAATAAGTGTATCTGTCTCTTAAGTTAACTAAAACTAAATTCTTATACTAGCAAAACTTCAAGTGCTCAACAGAAGTATCTGGCTAGGAGCTACTCTAGTAGCTACAGCATGACCCTAAAGTCTACCTAACTAAAATATATATTGGACATACTATGTGACTGACATTATACTATGTATTGGGAGTAAAGCAATGAACAGGAAAGCTGCCCCAACAACTGGGGCAGACAAATATCAGGTGACAAACAAGAAAAATAAAGTTGGGTAAAGAATGACTAGGAAAGGGGAATTTCCAAATCACATCTCACATCCTTCTCATCTGTGCAACTGTCTTCTGCCTCCTCTGTAAGAGAAATAAATGGATATGGTCATGAATTCTTAGCTTACCCCTAAAGCAAAGCAAGTGTGTAGGGTCCTCTAAATGCAACTAAGTCATGAATCTGGGTTCCAACAATCAGGAAGGCTAGTCTAGCACAGTACCTGGCATGTAGGTTATTTATGCAGGGTTAATTTGCCCTTTGAGGGGAGGGTGTTAACACATGTACTAATACTGATGTATGCTAGAGTCAACCAAAGAGAAAACAGTCCTGGTGCTTAAGCCTCTACCTAGAACCTTACATGTTTCTCTCGGGGCAGGGCTTCTCAGACTGCATTATTAACATCCTGTATGTCTCCAAAGGAAGCTAAAACTTCTCATATTTTACTGTGGAACATCTCTTCAGAATATTATAGGAATAACATCCTACACTTCTGCACATATAGTATTCTGGTTTTCTAACAAAATCCTTACAAGAGCTTAGTCTGATCAACAGAAAGGAATATTGTTGCCGGGAAAAAATTAAAATGTACCTCTGAATCCAATAGTCCCTGCCCAAAATTACCTAACTTAAAGTTGAATAACTGCTCTAAAGAGAAATATCAGTTGGAGTCATTAACTTGAATAGCTTACTAATAGTGTCTGTTAGCGAAACTAGAAACTTGATTATTCCCCCCACACACAGTCCTGGCCTCATTCTTAAACTTGTACTACTTTTTGGCATTTGTCCAATTTTAAACAGATTTACCTAGTAACTTCTTACAAAAGACGAATATTGCCACCCCAAACTCTTCTTTACCTTCACCATATCTTCCAAATCTAGTGAAACCTATTTCTAGTTAAATTGACATCTTTCTCCCCTTTGACTATAGGATTGTTCAGATCAATTCAGAATAACAAATCATTCTTGCATATCTTGGTTTTTTTCCCCTGGATGAAATCACTGCTTGCTTTGTTCCTTTGTGTGCCTCTCACTAACTTATCTTGTTAGAGCACTTGTGGCAACATAGCTTCCTATTCTAATATGGAGTGGTAGCTCTCTACTGCAGCTACCAGCCTCAGATTTCCTGGCATTGTCTTCCCTTAACACTGTAAAAATTCTAGCTGCCCTAAATCCCTTGAGGATAGGCACCTATTGTTGGAGATACGTCCTGCCGTCCAGTGTCAGCGCTTCATCCTTCTTGTCTGTGCAACCGACAGGTAGCCGCATCTGTCTTCTGCATCCTCTGTTCTGTCTGGTTTCAGACATTGAGTTTGTAACTGCAGGTCCTATTAGACTGCACTCCATCCTCCCCTGTGTTAGCCAAAATATGGAATCAACCTAAGTGTCCATTAGTGGACTAATGAAGGAAGAAAATGCCACACGTATATACACAGTGGAATACTACTCAGACTTAAAAGGAAATCCTGTCATTTGTGACATGGATGAACTTGAAGGACATCAAGTTCGATAAAATAAGCCAGCCACAGGAAAAGTACCACGTGAACTCATATGTAGAATCTAAAAAATTTGAACTTACAGAAGCAGAGAGTAGAAGGGTGGTTGGGAGGGGGGCACATTGGAGATATGTTGGTCAGAGGATACAAAATCTCAGGAATAAGTTCAAGAGATCTGTATGACATACTTAACATATTGTATTCTTAAATTGCTAAGAGTAGATTTTAAGTGTTCTCACTACAAAATGATAATTATGTGAAGTAAACCATGTTAATTGGCTTGATTTAGTCATTCCACATATTTCAAAACAAAATATAATTTTCAGTCATTAAAAGCCAATGAAATATCCTATGGCTCATAAAAACTAAGATTGAAAGACAGTATTTTTGGGGTCAAACTAAGGATGAAGATGTGCTGGTCACCAATAACTAAGGAATTCAAGAAATGTTAAGATTCCTTCATTTGGTCACTTTTCAGGGAAATGGTTTTATCTTAGGGCATACCTTAGAAGTCCAACCTAAGGCAGCTAGCAGATGACTGCAAATGACATCTTGACTTCAGCCCCACAAACTGAAATGTTTTATTGGATCTTTACATTAGACAAAGTAAATTCCCTTTTGTATTAGGAAATGAAATTGGAGTACTCATCCAATAACCAACAGGGAATTTGTCCATGTGGTCTGGAAACAAGAATAACAGTAAGAAACCAGAAATTGAAGCCAGTCAGGAGGAAGCTTATTCTAATAGACAATGTCATACTCCCTGATAACCCCGTCTTCACCCAGAATATTAAGACCAGGCGACTGGCCACATGCTATTGGCAAAGCATTTAATCTCTATGGACTCAACTTTCTCACCTCCGAAATAAAGAGGATTATCAATTATTTCTAGCTTGCTGACTCTAATTTTTTTATTCTTAGAATATTCTTAACCCCCTCAGTTACCTTCCATTGGTTCTGATTTGCAGATATCCCTTAAACTCTGCTGCCCTGATTCTTTGCTCAGTTTTTATGCTGTGAGCTGGCAATGGGCTTTTGTGTCTTACACCGTAACACATCTCTGCCTGCTAAGAGCTAAATTCTAGCTGCTGTTTAATAAAAGTTTGAGCAAGCCTTACTGTGACATCTGCAGGCCAGAGGGATGAGAGGTTAGATAGCTGTGCCACTTACCAATCTCTTCCCATTTTTCCTAAGAAGTACTGCTTTTCTGCCCTTGCTAATGTGAAAGGGACTGTAGCCATTGCCACAGGGAAATAAGTCACCTTCCCCAACACCCCCAAGTACCTGATCAGGTGACAAGAAATGGCCAAATCAAGTGAAGCCCCTCATTTCAAGTGAGGTGGTTGAAGGGAGGGAGCAAAGGCCTGTCTGTAAAATGGTGGTAATATAAAGAAAGAATAGCCTTCAATTATATTGGATAAAATAAGTTGTACCTGCTGAATTTTGTCTTAAACATTGGGATAAGGGGTTGGCTTAGGATAGTTACTATTATATGTTTATCAAGTGCTCTTATATGCCTCATTAATTTATCTCATCTTAGACTGTTTTGTGCTGTGATAATAGAATATCAGAAACTGGGTAATTTATGATGAACAAAATTTGACTTCTAGCTCTGGAGGCTAGGAAGTCCAAGATCAAGGGGCCAGCATCTGGTGAAGGCCCTCTTGCTGTGTCATCCCATCACAGAAGAGGAGAAAGCAAGAAGTAGTTGAACTTGCCCCTTTATGATGGTGTGAATCCCACCCATGCAGATGGAGCCCTCATGGCCTAATCACCTGTCAATGGTCCCACCTCTTACTACTGTTACAATGGCAATTAAATCTCAACATGAGTTTTGGCGGGGACAAACATTCAAACCACAGCATCCCCTCATCAGTATATAAGCACAGCCCTTTCAGAACATTAAACTTGTTTTACATGTGTCAAAAATACCTAGAAGATTAGTTTTCAAAGAAAGCAGAAGGGGGAAGCAGTTGGAGTGATGTTGATCAAAGGATACAAAATTTCAGTTAGGAAGAATAAGTTCAAGATATGTACAACATGGTGACTATAGTTAATAACAATGTATTATTGAAAATTGCTAAGAGATTTTAAGTGTTCTTACCACAAAAAAAGACAGGTGTTAATTAGCTTGTTCAGCTATTACAGAATGCATATTTCAAAACATGTACATGATTAGTAAGGACACACAATGTTTATTTGTCAATTAAAATTTTTTTAACGTTAAGAAAACAGATGTTTCCATTGGCCACCTTTCCCTCACAGAGGGGAAGTGCACACAGAGGAAGTGGCCCCGAGACAGATGAGGTGGGGTTGTTGGGAGAGCTGAGTCTTGTTGCCAGTCACCTTTGTGGATGGCTGTGCTACCCAGACCTTGTTGAAGTCAAACTTTCCTCCTAAAAATTTCCTTGTCCTTGTCCAGGGCAAAGGGCCTGGCACAGAGCAGGAGCTCAGAGAACATTTGCTGAGTGAATCACACCAAACCATGACATAATTTAACCAGATTTAAAGGAGCCTAGAAAGTTCTCAGAGAATGGCTGGATTTTAACCAGAACACATTTGTTCCCTAATCTAGCAATTTCTGACGGGGGAAATCTCTTAGGACCAGCAGGCTCCCTGTCAGTAACCCCCTCTTTGCTCCCCGACTCCTTGTGTCTCCAGGATGAGACCACTTGGTTCATAGGAATGAAAAAAGTTTCATGATAACAAAGGCTTGCACTTTTGCCAGACCTTAATTATGTTTATCTTTTGACAATCGGGAGACACTCAGATTTCAGATTTCCTGTTAAAACACCCACAACTCATTTCTCCTCTTGAGTAAAATCACTTTACCACAATAAAAATAAAAATGCCACACAGGAATATTACAAATCCAGTGGTGGCTATACACTCTCTTCAGAAACCCAGCTTTGTTACTCATAATATTTTAAACAGCTTTATTGGGATATAACTCACATTCCATATAATTCCCCCTTTTAGAGTGTACAGTTCAGTGGTTTTTGGTATATTCATAGAGTTGTGCAACCATCACCACACCAAAAGAAACCCTATACACGTTAGAAATCACCAGTCCCTCCTCACCCCAGTCCCTGGCAACCACTAATCTGTCTCTACAGATTTGCCTTTCCTGGACATTTCATATAAATGAAATCATATAACATGGCCTTTTGTGATTGGCTTCTTAGCATAATGGTTTCAAGCTTTATCCATGTTGTAGCAAAATTCAGCACTTCATTCCTTTTTATGGTTGAGTAATGTTCCATTTTGTTTATCTACTTATCAGTTGATGGATATTTGGGGTCGTTTACATCTATAGGCTATTGGGAATAATGCTGCTATGAACATTCATGTACAAGTTTTTGTCTGGACATGTATTTTTATTTCTCTTGTTTATATACCCATGAGTAGAATTTCTGGGTCACATGGTAGTTCTATGTTTAACATTTTGAGAACTATATTACTGTTTTCCAAAGTGGCTCCACCATTTTGCATTCCCACTGGTAATATATGAGGGTTCCAATTTCTCCACATCCTTGCCAACACTTACCTTTCTGTCTCAAATTGTCAATTAATATTTATAAGCTGTTTTTAAATACATAAAAGGTGTAAGACAACAGAAAGAGGCCATAATCCTACCTATAACAGTAGTAACTAGCGTGACCAAGTTAGGAGAAAAAAAAATTCAAGCTGTAAAGAAAAGCACAATACACAAAAGTGACAGCTCTGTTCTTGTTCCCCCCTACGCAGTTCGTTGTCACTGCTCTTTTTCTCTATGTATGTATGGTATCTGTCTCTTGTCCAGAAGGCCTGTAGCCCTTACAGAAGGACATGTTGGCTGAGGATGACAAGTATGCCCTTGAGAAATCCTGAGCAGTATCTTGTCCCTTTGTATCTTCTCACAGGCCCTAGTAAAGTACTCTGTGTACAGGAAAAACCATTTTTATAAGATGACTTTGATTTGACCATGGTGGGAACAAGTAGTGTGTGTATGTGTGTGTGTGTGTGTTAGCTTTTTTGCTGAGCCCCCTAAAGTTAACACTGGGGGCGGGGAGGGTCGAGCCCAGGGTAAAGGGTACTTTCATGCACCTGCATCACGTTCTGCATTTGGCCACGAGATCAGGCTCCAGGCTCATGATAATAATATTCTCCACGCTCTCTTCCTTGTCTCCTTCAAAAGGTTGATACCTGCAAGCTGTTCCTGGCATTTGCCATTGCCCAGGAAGCTACAGAGAGGTGATGGGAAGGCACCTATAAATAAGTCCATTCATAATGAGGACCAGGGAAGCAGCTTTCTGTCAAAGTCACATTTAAATTCCATGAGTCAACCCTTTTTCAATTACCATGCAGACAATCTTAACACAATCTATTGGAGTGACTTTTGTAAGATGACACTGAAGCCCTGAGACACCCCCAGGATGACTCAGTGCCCTTGATTTGGGGCCAATCAACTTGATGTTCTGTGTTTCCTGTGAATAAGTCCTTCCCTTATTTCACCCCATTGCCTTTACATTATCAGAGTTCCTGAATTGGCATGTTAGCCTTTATTTTTTAATTTAATCTCTAGTACCTCAGGGGTCATCTTCTTTTGACCCAAAAGAAAAAAAAATGTTTTGAAAACTTTAATGGTTGGAGTATGGTTGCACAAGGAAAATACTTCCCCAGCTGAGGTCTGATGAAAAAATATACCAGAATATATTAATGGAAAAGTGGACAGAGCACAAAAGCAGCGTTATTTAAGGATTATGATTGTGATAAATATTTATTTCATGTTAACAATGCCCTGGGTAAAATTAAAAGCAAAATGGGGTGCAAAATTAATCATGAGTCTAGCCTGGTTAACTTACCTAGGTGAAAGGTTATTCTCTGAAACAGATGGCGTTGGAAGGAAAAGATGAATTTGTGCATTTTAACCCTTGAAATCAATGTTGAGAAAGCATAAAATAATAATCATTTTTTTTAGCATGTACAACATGCCAGATACTCCGTAAGCAATTTCCATGGATTATTTTATTTGATGCTTGCAACAACCTACAAAGTGGGTAATATTACTCTCACCTTAAAAAAAAATAAGAGATTTCTGAGTTGTTTTTTTTTTCTCCCAAGGTTTCAGAGCTAGCATCTGAGTTGTTTTTTGTTTTGTTTTTTTTTTAAATGTTGATGCTACATAGACAAGCATGGTTTATGTAGGAGACATTCAGTAAATATTTAATAGATAAATGAAGAATAAGTGAATGTTGCCAGTGGCCTATCCCACAGTCCTGGGCAGGCTGACCTCAGCACCACTCTTCCAGTTGTAAGAGTCTGAGCAGTAAAGCAGAAGTGACTTAAATCCCCAGTTTTCCAGGACATCCCATATATCCCCACTCCAGACCTCACATAGCTTTTTGAATTTTTGCTTTATGACTTTCCATCTTCCATGGAAGCCAGGGAATTGAGAATCAGAGAACTAGTGGGTCCACTTGGGAATCCAAATTTGGATTTGAATTTTTTTTATTCCAGAGACCACGCCCTTTCCACTGTGGCACCTGCCTCCACTCTTCCCCATTCTAGTATTTCTTTTTTATTTTCTCCACTTTAATTTGGAGATATCAAATGACAGAGCTCCACTGAACACTTGCCTTGGCTTCATATCTCTTTTCGTAGGTCTTTGTGTAGGATGAGTTGATAGGAGAAGCCAGTGGCCTCAGCATCTCAGCACCCGGGAAGCTCGGCGGGACAGCCTTCTCCTCCCAGCCCCTCTGTTGCTTGGTGCATTTGAATAACTGCCTCTACCTCCTCATCTGTGTGAACTGGAATGTCCAAACCACCTGTGGATTAAGTCATCAGTGTAACATAATATTCTGGTTTTTAATTATCACAGTTCAGATTCTACTAACACTGAGGATTTAGAGTTGAGCACTCTGTCTCAAAAATAGCTCCTCTATCACATATTAGTCCCAAGCAAGACCTACAAGACCCCCCACCAACCGCCCTGTGATCGCCTTCATCTAACTGTACTGCTTGTCTTCCTGGCCCCTGGGTCTTCAGTTGCCCCTGTTAGGTCACTTACTGGGAACTTCACCCGACTCCCTGCCCCACCCGGAGCACATACCTTCTTTCTTCCTTCAAACCCCTTTACAAAATTTCCTCTTTCCATAAAGCTTCAGAGTATGCTTTGGGATGTTGGAAAAATTGAATTACATTAATATGTAGAAAAGAGTTGTGAGATTTAAATACGACATATTTAATGAGCTTAGCACAATGCTTGGTACATAAAATGCAATAAAGAATAGTAGAGATTCTCCATATTGTCATCATCACCAGTATCATCGTCACCAGTATCACTGTCACTCTTCTCACCAGAGGATGCTTATTAAATATATGTTTATGTGCAGTACAGAACTTAAAGCTGCACCCTAAATATGAGCAAAATTCATGAGCTATCCAGGACCCACCCCATCCCTCCTTTCTGACAGAACTATCATTTTAGTCAAGTATTTACCCTACCCCATAAATCTATGTTGATAAGTGAATCTGCCCGCATCCTAGTTCTAACAAGAAGCTTCTTTAGTCTAAGCGTAATCCCATCCCTCTTATTAGCAGCTGGTCCTGGAGTGAGTGTGTGAACACACCCTGGCTCTAAGACTGGAGAATACCTGCAGAGGGAATTTGGAAAAATCTCCTCACTCCTAAGAGCTATTAGAGGTACTCTCTTTTCTTCCTCCAGGTATTTTTGTATTTAGCTGTGACATCTAAAACTGCTACATCCAGTATGCTATATGCCTACATTTAAAATCAGAACCAAAGTTGGCAGAGTGAGGATTGGAAAAATACCTGGTTCTTGTCGACCTCCTTGAACCATCAAGTCAACCTATCTCTGGACTTCCACTTTATATATGGTAATACATTTCCTCATTGTTTAAGCCCTAAAAGATACCACAGCTATTAAATATATAGATACGGAGACAAAAGTAAGCAAAACCTGTTGAACATTATGGTATGCTGCATTCTACAGAAGATAAAATAATTACAGAAAAGCAAACTCACATTTACTCTAATTTACCCAAATGCCTCCTTTGAGTTTATCACAGGAAGTTGACTAAGATCATTTTGGTTTTCCACCCATCTGCTGCTTTTCCTTGGCAAGAATGAGGGGCACACACCCTCCTCATGGAAGCAAAAGTAAAATTCATTGTTCAAAGTTGTTTTTTTCCCTTAAACACTCTCTATATGTCAGGCACTGTGTGAGGGAGGCACTGAGGATCAGAACTCAGTCTAGAGAATAAAAACTTACCGAGGTAACTATAAATACAAGGACAGACACCAGCAAGGTTATTGATTATGGCCACACGTAGGAACCCAGACTGCAGAGGGAGGGCTTGGGAATTTGAGAGTTTGGTGAATGATGTAGGATGACAAGGGCAGAGAGAAGGTCCAGGGCTTGGAAGAAGAGAACATACATTCCAAATGGAAGAAAAACATGATAATAAACTCAGAGAGAGGCAAAAAACAGCCTGATGTGTCCAGCAGATGCCAAAGTGTGTGATAAAGCTATAATTCTGTAAACACCATGAAAATGCTTCCAGATGGGATAGACATAGCGGAACAAAGTAGAGAGTTGAGAGAGAACCATTTGTACAGGTGAATTTAGTATCTAAAAAAGGCAGGATTTCTAAATCAGTGCAGAAACGATAAAGGATTTCTCTTTTCACTCTATATATCTCTATATTGTTTGAATTTTTTTACAGCAACCATATTCATGCATTATTTATAATTTTTTTTTATTTCAGAATATTATGGGGGTACAACACTTTGGCTACATATATTGCCCATGCACTGCCAGTGTCAGAGCTACAATCGTGGTCATCCCCCAAACTGTGCTCCCTGCATCCATTCAGTGAGAGTTTTCCCATCCCCTCCACCCCCCTCCCTCCTGCCCGCCCCCTGATGAGTATTATTGCCCTGTGTGATGTGTTGATCAGTTAGTACCAATTTGTTGGTGAGTACCAGTGGTGCTTGTTTTTCCATTCCTGTGACACTTCGCTTCAAAGAATGGGCTCTAGCTCCAACCAGGATAACACCAGATGTGTTAATTCACCATTGTTTTTTATTGCTGAGTAATACTCTGTGGTATACATATACCACATTTTATTGATCCACTCGTGTATTGATGGGCACCTGGGTTGTTTCCACATCTTTGCAATTGTGAATTGTGCTGCTATGAACATTCGCGAGCAGATGTCTTTATTATAGAATGTCTTTTTTTCCTTTGGGTGAATACCCAGTAGTGGGATTGCTGGGTCAAATGGTAATTCTACTTTTGATTCTTTGAGGTATCGCCATATTACTTTCCATAGAGGTTGTACTAATTTTCAGTCCCACTAGCAGTGTATGAGTGTTCCTATCTGTCCACATCCCCGCCAACATTTGTTGTTGGGATTTTTTGATATGAGCCAATCTCACTGGAGTTAAGTGATATCTCATTGTGGTTTTGATTTGCATTTCCCTGATGATTAGAGAAGTTGAGCACTTTTTTATATGTTTGCTGGCCATTATTCTGTCTTCTTTTGAAAAGTTTCTGTTCATGTCCTTTGCCCATTTTTTAATAGGGTTGTTTGATTTTTTCTTGTTGATTTTCCTAAGTTCTGTATAGATTCCGGTTATCAGGCCTTTATCAGAGGTGTAGCATGCAAATATTTTCTCCCATTCTGTAGGTTGTCTGTTCACTCTAGTGATAGTTTCCTTGGCTGTGCAGAAGCTTTATAATTTGATCAGGTCCCATGTATTTATTTTTGTTGCTGCAGTGATTGTTTTGGGGGTCTTCTTCATAAATTCTTTGCCTAGGCCAATGTCCATAAGAGTTTTTCCAATGTTTTCTTCGAGAATTCTTATGGTTTCACATCTTAGGTTTAAATCTGTTATCCATTGTGAGTTGATTTTTGTGAGAGGTGAGAGGTGTGGGTCCAGTTTCAGTCTTCTACATATGGCCATCCAGTTTTCCCAGCACCATTTATTGAATAGGGAATCTTTTCCCCAGTGTACATTTTTCTAGAATTTGTCAAAGATCAGGTGACTGTATGAGGTTGGTTTTATATTTGAGTTCTCAGTCCTGTTCCATTGGTCTACGTCTCTGTTCTTGTGCCAATAACATGCTGTTTTGGTTACTATAGCCTTGTAGTATAGCTTGAAGTCTGGTGGATAGATGCCTCCCAGTTTGTTCTTTTTGCTAAAGATTGCTTTGGCTAGACGAGGTCTTCTATGGTTCAACACGAAGTGTAGAATTATTTTTTCTAGATCAGCAAAAAATGATGTTGGTATTTTGATAGGGGCTGCATTGATTCTGTGAATCACTTTAGGTAGCAAAGACATTTTTACAATGTTGATTCTGCCTATCCAAGTGCATGGTAGGGTTTTCCATCTGTTTACATGCTCTGCAATTTCTTTTCTCAGTGTTTCGTAATTCTCTCTATATAGGTCTTTGACCTCCTCAGTTAGATATGTTCCTAAATATTTAATTTTCTTTGTTGCTATTGCAAAAGGTATAGCATCTTTAATTTGTTTCTTGGCTTGATTGTTATTAGCATATATGAAGGCTATGGATTTGTGTGTATTAATTTTGTATCCTGAGACTTTGCTGAATTCATTTATCAATTCCAGTAATGTCTTGGTTGAATCTTTGGGGTTTTCTATATATGATATCATATTATCTGCGAATAGTGAAAGTTTGACCTCTTCTGCCCCCATCTGGATGCCCCTGATTCCTCTGTCTTGTCTGATTGCTCTGGCCAAGACTTCCAGCACTATGTTGAATGGAAATGGAGATAGTGGGCAACCTTGTCTAGTTCCAGTTTTAAAGGGGAATACTTTCAATTTTTCCCCATTCAGTATGATATTGGCTGTGGGTTTATCGTATATGGCTTTAATCGAGGTATGAGCCATCTATGCCTATATTGTTAAGAGTTCTTATCATAAAAGGATGCTGGATTTTGTCAAAAGCCTTTTCTGCATCTATTGAAAGGATCATATAATCTTTGTTCTTGCTTTTATTTATATGGTGAATTACATTTATAGATTTGCGTATGTTGAACCATCCTTGCATCTCGGGAATGAAGCCCACCTGATAGTGATGAATTATTTTTTTGATGTACATTTGAATTCGGCTTGCAAGGATTTTATTGAGAATTTTTGCATCTATATTCATAAGGGATATTGGTCTGTAATTTTCTTTTCTTGTTGTGTCCTTTTCTGGCTTTGGTATCAAGGTGATATTGGCTTCATAGAATGAGTTTGGGAGGATTCCATCCTTCTGGATATTTTCAAATAATTTCTGCCATATAGGCACCAGTTCTTCTTTGTAGGCTTGGTAGAATTCAGGTGTGAACCCTTCTGATCCAGGACTTTTTTTTGTTGGAAGATTTTTTATTATTGCTTCAATTTCGGTGCTTGATATTGGTCTGTTTAGAAATTCTGTTTCTTCCTGGTTGAGCCTAGGGAGGTAATATGTTTCTAAGAATTTGTCCATTTCCTCCACCTTTTCGTGTTTGTGGGCATAGAGATTTTTGTAGTATTTGAAGATGATGTTTTGTATTTCCATGGTATCAGTTGTGACTTCTCCTTTCTCATTTCTAATGGAGCTTATTAGAGTCCTTTCCTTTCTGCTTCTGGTCAACCTGGCAAGTGGCCTGTCTATTTTGTTTATCTTTTCAAAGAACCAACTTTTCGTTTTATTGATCATCTATATTGTTCTTTTGTTCTCAATTTCATTTAATTCTGCTCTGATCTTGGTTATTTCTTTTCTTCTGCTAGCTTTAGGATTGCTTTGCTCTTCCTTTTCCATTTCCTTCAGATGATTCATTAGTTTACTGATTTGTAAACTTTCTGTCTTTTGAATGTGGGCATTTAAGGCAATAAGTTTTCCTCTCAGGACTGCTTTTGCTGTATCCCACAGATTTTGATAACTTATGTCCCCATTATTGTTTAGTTCGAAGAATCTTTTGATTTCAATTTGAATCTCCTCCTTGACCCAATAGTCTTTCAGCAACAGATTGTTTAATTTCCATGTTTTTGGATGAAGATGTGAGTTTCTGTTGGAATTGATTTCTAATTTTATTCCGCTGTGGTCTGAAAAGATACATGGTATGATTTCTATTTTTTTTGAATTTGTTGAGATCTGTTTTGTGGCCTAGGATGTGGTCAATTTTAGAGAAAGTTCCATGAGCTGATGAGAAGAATGTATATTCAGTGTTATTTGGGTGGACTGTTCTGTAGATCTCTGTTAGGCCCAAATGTTCTAGAGTCCTGTTTAGGTCCTTGTTTCTTTGTTTATTTTCTGTTTGGAGGATCTGTCCAGTTCCATCAGTGGGGTGTTGAAGTCCCCTGCTATTATGGCATTGCTATTTATTATGTTGTCTAGATCAAGCAGTATTTGTTTTATGTACCTGGGTGCTCCTGTGTTGGGTGCATAAATGTTTAAAATTGTTAAATCCTCTTGTAAGATTTTCCCCTTCACCACTATATAGTGTCCATGTTTGTCCTTCTTTACTTTTGTTGCTTTAAAGTTTATATCCTCTGAAATAAGGATGGCTACTCCAGATTTCTTTTGGTTTCCATTAGCCTGGAAAATTGTATTCCATCCTTTCACCTTGAGTCTGAATGCGTCTTTGTGTGTAAGGTGTGTTTCCTGGAGACAACAGATACTTGGCTTGTATTTTTTAATCCATTCAGCCAGCCTATGTCTCTTCAATGGGCAATTCAAGCCATTTACATTTATTGAGAGAATTGATATTTGGGGTAAATTTCTGACAATAGAAATCATCTGTTGCCTTTAAGGACTATAAAAGTAATACCTCTGCGTTAAACATTTTAGAAAGCACCGGAAAGCAAAAAGATAAACACTACCCTTTGGTTCATACCCTTCCAAACTTTTATACATGTGCTACTTTTTAACAAAAGATGATACTTTATGTCCTTGTGTATCCTGATTTCTTTTTATGGCCAATCATTGTGCTTTTAAAATATGTCTGCAAGTTCTTTGACAGTCCTCCCTTCAGGAGGTGGAGTCTTATTTCCCTTACCTGAATGTGGGACTGATTTGGTGACTGGCTTCTAACCAATAAGCATGGCAGAAGTGATGGGGTGTGAATGCTGAGGCTAGGTCATAAAAAGGATGTGGCTTCTGTCTGCCACTCTCTCAGTCTCTCTCTCTCTCTGTCTCTCTCTCAGGACACCTGCCTCTGGAACCTAGTCACATGCTGTGAGGACACCTGGGCCATGAAGAAAGGCTGTTATTGAAACCACAAGGGGGTTTTGCCAACTGCTAGGTCCAGTTGCTCCTCACACAATGATCCAATTATTGAGACAATGGGGATTGCCAAGGAAGAAAGGAATTATTTAATATGAAAGACATCTTCTCAGGAGAATGGGTCAAATCCATCTCTCTGACTAACAAAGATTATGGACTTTTAAAGGAGGGGCCACCACAGTGTAACTAACAAGGGGCTATGGTACATTGGGGCAGGCTGTAGGGGATGGGAAATCTTGGCATCAGGAAGTCTGCCCAGGGGCCTTCAGAATCTCAGCTCCTTTGTCTTGCAGAAAATCCACTTCTGGGAAACAACTCAAAAGGTCAAGCAGTTAGTTAAGGGAGAGGATTATAAAAAAAAATATAGGGGTCATTGAAATTTGTTCATGGAGCCAGTTACAAGGCTACATAGGGTTATTTGGCTGACAGCCCCATCTAGTCCCCCAGCAGACAGCACCATCCACTAGACACTTGAGAGAAGGCACCTCAGATGGCTCCAGCCCCCAGCCTCCAAGGCTTCCCAGGCTCCAGATACTGGGGGACAGAGATAAGCCATTTCTGTAGTGCCCTGTCTGAACTCCCAACCCACAGACACTGTGACAGGTAATACATGATTATTATTGTTTTAAGCAACTAAGTTAGGGGGTAATTTGCTGCACAGCCATAGATAACAAATACGCCAATGTATCAGGGACATCTCAGTGTTAACATACGTAAATATGCATCATCATTAAATGGTGTGGCCAACCCACCTTAGTTAATCTGGCTATGTATATGCCTTAAATTCTTTTTGGTAGAGAATGGTAGGTACAGAAAAGTTTGAGATAATTGAAAGTTAGTGGGCTGGGCACGGTGGCTCACACCTGTAATCCTAGCACTCTGGGAAGTAGAGGCAGGAGGATTGCTGGAGCTCAAGAGTTTGAGACCAGCCTGAGCAAGAGCAAGACCCCCATCTCTACTAAAAAAGAAAAAATTAGCCGGACATCATGGCGCCCACCTGTAGTCCCAGCTACTCAGGAGACAGGAGGATCGCTTGAGCCCAGGAGTTTGAGGTTACAGTGAGCTAGGCTGATGACACCACACTCTATCCACGGCTACAGAGCGAGACTGTCTCCAAAAAAAAAGGAAAAAGTTAGCTACAGCCATCACAAATGAAAGCAAGGCCAAATTCTCTCTCTCTCACACACACACACACACAGAAGGGATAATAAAAACAGTCATGCCATCTGTTCCATGGGCTAGGGGAAAACCCAACACTAAGTCCTTTTACCATTTAGTAGAAAAGATTCACCCAGCCAATGCAGAATATCCTAGAATCCAATTAACCTGGGCACCACGAAACCAGAATCCAGACCCAATCAGAGCACTGTTTAGAGACCAACCTGAATCTAAACTGGCCACTGGATTTTGGGGTCAAGCCTTGGGTGCCATGCCTAATGGCAGGGACCACAGGCCTTGCTAAATTCTTACGTTCTTTTTCAGGCAAAGATAGCGAGTATTTCAAATAGTTAATTACTATTAACTATCTTAAGTACCACTATCTTAAGTACCACTGATTTCACCAACGGAGCCCATTCCTAACAATCATTCTGGTAATTAGCAAAGCCTCTGAGGTTGGTGAACAGACGGGGAAGAGGACCCCTGGCAGTGGCCACATTGAGTGGGAGCTTCCTGACTACAGTGGGAGCTGACCACTCCTGCAGGGTTTAAATTCCTGAGGGACTACACTTAAGGTATAACTTGAATTAACACGCTGTCTATGGTGAAATATTTTTAAGCAAATATAGACATCCTTGCAAACAGCTACATGATATTCTATTGTATGACTATACCAGGCTTTATTGAACCATCTTCATTTGGTAAACATTTATGTCATGGCCAGTTTTTACAGTATTATAAACAATTTAGGGACGAACACCCTAATACGGACAATTTTGTGTACTTTTCTAATTATTCCTTGCGATCAGTTCCTCCAGGTGGAATTCTTAGGTCGTATATTGCCCAGTTTCTAAAAAAAAATACAATGTATGAGAAAGTTGGGTGAAAATTTCAAAAGAAACTGTACTGCAAAACTAAAGGCAAGGGAAAACAAAAGGAAGCCCCAAACAGGAAAAGTGAAAGGAGCCAAGGGGGTTTCAGACTCCCAATTCCTAAGTGTAAGTTTGTGGCCAGTTTTTTCTCTTCCCCGGTTTCTCTAGAGGCCCCTGCCTGCATCACCCCTAACACCCACGCAGCCCATCCCCGTTCCTGGAGGGACCAGGTGTAGAGTCCTATGGCTAATTAGTGGTATCACTTAGAATTAGGGTGTTCCCTTTGGAGTCCCTCACTCCTATTATTTGCTCCTTATTTGTCCTTAAGAAGGAGTGGGAACTATAATCTCAGTCTTTTTTCCATCCCCAATGAAGGGCCAACAAACATTGAATTCCCAGGATTGGACTCTCAGCCAAAAGAGGGATGCGCCTCCTTCCAGTCAGGACTCCTGGGAAGAGACAGTTTAGGTCCGGACAAGAATAATCCAGTTCCAATTTTTCAATGGAGGGAAAAGATTATACTCTTAAGTCACCAATTAAATCTTCTTTACAAGACTGAAGCCAATTTACATAAATTTTCCCCCATTTTGAAACAAAGGAAAAACAAACTTCAAGCTACCAAAGAACACACAGGATTTGAAAAGCAAGTCTTCTCAGGTTACCTCAAGGCAGGATCTGGTACAAAGAGATAAGAGTCAAATCCTTTAGCCCCGACTGTGTTCCTAGGAGGCAAATGCTTATTTTATTCTTTATCCTAGTTTAAACTGTTGGGCAACTGCTTCCCTGGTTGAATTCATTTCCACTGAAAAAAGGAGAGAGAGAAGAGAATTATAGCAGTGCCGGAGTGGAGTGACCCCTAGACAGGATGAATGAATGGACCAGGGCAGGGATCAGAACATTTCTTATTACCTGTGCAGCCTTAGTTTCCAGTGCGGTTCTGACTGGTACTCAGTACTCAATAGACGTTCAATCACTGAGTGAATGCTTGATAAGCCTCCATTACAGTGCTCATCCCGCAGCAATTATTTACTCCATGTCTTCTTCCCTCCTGGACTATGAACCACTTGATAGAAATGGTGCTGGCAGTCTTTTCTATGTCTCCTGGCAAGGCTCTTGATGCAGGTGCTTCAGAAAGCTTTGCGTGCTGAATGAGTGGATGACACAGGAGAAAGCTTGTCATTGGAGGTCCAGTGCCGGTGGAGAATAGGCAACATTTAACCAAAATTATACATAAATCGTTTGTTTCAGCATTTATACAAACTGTAAGCATGCCCCCGCCGCTCAGCAAACAGGAAGATGAGCAACCTCGTTAAGGCCAATGTCATCTTCAGAACCCAGGAGTGGCCTCAAGAAGCCTCCTGACTTATTGGACAGGCCCAGATGAATGAATGAGTGAGTGAACAAATGCATACGTACAGAGATACATACATCTGTCCTTATAGCAATCACGAAGGGAAAAAAGTGTCAACGGAAAAGAGCCCAAACTCTGTAAAATAATTTAAAGAGATTTATTCTAAGCAGAATGTGTGATCATGGCCCAGAAAGCCACATCCAAGAAGCCTTGAGCAAATGGTCCTGCTGTGGCTGGGTTACAATTTGGTTTTATACCTTTTAGGGAGACAGGAATTACACGTAAAATCATATATCAATACATGGAAGGCGTACATTGGTTTGGCCAGAAAAGGCAGGCCATCTCAAAGTGGGGGGCTTACAGGTTATAAGTGGGTTTAAAGATTCTTTGATTTGCAATTGGTTAAAGAAATGAAGCTTTGTCTAAAGGCTTGGAATGTTTTAAGTTAAGATAAGAAAGTCTGGGCTAGGCACAGTGGCTCACCCTTGTAATCCTGGCACTTTGGGAGGCCGAGGCAGGAGGATTTCTCAAGGCCAGGAGTTCGAGACCAGCCTGAGCAAGAGTGAGACCCAATTTCCACAAAAAATAGAAAAATTAGCCAGGCGTGGTGGTGTGCACCTGTAGTCCCAGCTACTCGGGAGGCTGAGGCAGGAGGATTGCTTGAGCCCAAGAGTTTGAGGTTGCCATGAGCTATGACGAGGCCACTGCACTCCAGCCTGGTTGACAGAGCAAGACCCTATCTCAAAAAAAAAAAAAAAAAAAGATGAGAAAGTCTTTTAATCAGAGACAAGCCACCAAACATATACTGGATATATACCGAGACTCAAGTGATCTGTTAAGTAAATTGATGACCCACAGGTGTGGTTTAACCTTTGTCTTACAGAGAGTAGGCCTGTTAATGACTTAGTGTCTTATTGTTACAAAGAGTAACTCCAGAAGGGAGGGGTATAACTAGGCACGTCTGACCTCCTGTCTCCTCATGGCCAGCAACTCAGCTTAAGGTTTTTCTGGTATCCTCTTGGCCAACAGGGGGAACATTCAGTCGGCTAGGGGGCTTAAGATTTTATTTTAGCTTACAAAAGTAATTCTATCCAAAATGATAACTCATATTTATTTATGAGCTCATATTTGGCCTGACTCAAGAACGTAATCTATGCAAATGCAGTCCTGTTTAAAATTAGACTTTCAACTGGTTTATGGGACAGGTGGAAAATTGTTAACTCCAAACTGTAAACTCTTTTAGGCTGAGGACATAAATTTCATAGTTTGTTTTGTAAAAATGCTGATGCTTTAAAGCCAAGTACTTGTATTCCCTTCGTGATCTGCAATTGTCTGCTAGCTAATGCCTTTCAGAATTCACATAATTTATCTATGTATTCATGTCCTAGGAAAGGGAGATAGGAAATAAATACTTTTATTAAACATGTACTAGATGTCAAAAATTGTACTTGGTGCCTCACGCACAATATTTATTTTATCCTCAAAACAACTTATGAGGTAAGAATTATGTATTCCCATTTTATAAACCAGAAAACAGAATCAAGGATGCTAAGGAATTTTTACAAAGCTCTAAGGTTATTAGCAGCAAGGATAGAGTTAAAGCCATTTATTTCTAATTTCAAATGCTCTTTCCTTTAGGCCTTTTATAACAGCAAAAAGTGAAACACTGAACTGTCCAAACACAGGGAAATCGTTTAATAAAGTAGAGTATATTTGCTTAGTTGAATATGTCACAGCCATTTTTGTTTATCTTTATGAAGTTTATGTAATACCATGAAAATATTCTCATGGTATAGTCTTAAGTGGCAAACTCTGGACAGAAAATTACAAAATTATTATAATTAAGTTTAAATCAAACAAGCCCTCAGACAAAAGCACATCAAACTTGCACATAAGGAACAAAAAGACTGGAAGGAAATATTGTACCACATAATAGGATAAAGTCACCAGTGAAGTTTTTATTACTTTAATTCAAAAATTCCTTTATTTATCTATCCATATCTATCTATATATACACACACACATATATATTTTTACACAATGCTCTGTGTGAAAAAAAAATACTAGCACAATTAAATTCTATCATTAAAACAATGATACCATTAAAACAATCTATCATTCTATTCTATCATTAAAACAATCTCAACTGGGTGGGAAAAACACAATATAAAATCACAATCTCACTCAAAAATGTGTCTGGGCTGGTTACGGTGGCTCATGCCTCTAATCCAGCACTCTGCCAGGTTGATCACTCGAGGCCAGGAATTTGAGACCCACCTGGGCAACATAGCGACACCCTGTCTCTACAAAAAATTTTAAAAAATTAAAAATAGCCAGGTGCGGTGGCATGCACCTGTAGTTCCAGCTACTTGGAAGGCTGAGGCAGGAGGATTGCTTGAGCCCAGAAGTTCAAGGCTGCAGTGAGCTATGATTGCACCACTGCACTCCACCTTAGGCAACAGAGAAAGACTCTGTCTCAAAAAAACAAACAAACGGAAGTGTCCATTAGTTTTTTAAAAAACAAAACAAAAATACCACAAATGATTAGATCCCAAGGTTGACTTGGTCTGACCCTCAGTCTTGGTTAGTGGCACCACTACCTCCTGTCCCTACCTCTCAGACAGCAGCCCTCTGGAGATTCTTAAGGGTTTTCTTGGCATTCTTTGAATCCTCAACACTTAATACAGTGCCAGGCATTTAGGGGGTAATTTTTAACTTGAGCAGACCCAATAAAAACACCTCCCATACTTTTCACGTTTGGAACCCAATGGGAGATTAGAGGCAGTACTCAGATATATGGAGACCAAAATATGACTTGCAACGTCACATCCTAGCTGACAGGAGATTGTGGAGTTAGGTGACCTTATTAGTACTTCCTCCCAGAATTAAATGTTCCCACACGATCCTAGGTAGAAACAGAAAACTGCCCATCCTAGGATCATGTGGGAACAGTGTCCCTTGCAAAGGCCTGCCCAGCTCAGCTGAAGACATGCTGGAGGGCAGGAACTCAGGCCTCTCTGTGGGCGGGTGAGCCCCACAGAGGGGAAGGCGCTGGGCCTGGCGTGTTCTGTTCCTTCCCTCAAACTCACCAATCTGGTAAACCTCTCCTTTTCCCTGGGCAGCATGGGATGGGGAGAGAGCCCAGGAGTGTGGCCCCCAAAAAAGTGCTTCAGGTGGCAACATGAGGCCAGGGACTGGTGCCCAATCTCCTGTGGGAGCAAGGAAAGGCAGGAAAGGGGGGAGGGAGGTTGGGGGAGAGCTTCCCACCTGAAGTAGCCCTGGCTGGCACACAAGCTGTACCGTGCTTCAGCTGTTTTGAACAACACAGAGGGGCTGGGGGCAGGGGAATCTGTTTTATGCAGTCAGGGACTCACATGCTGGGGCACAGTTCACATAGAGCTGTCTGTGTGACATGTTTCTTTCTGATCCAGCCCTGGGGTTCAAGGTTCCTGTCTGACTCTTACAGCTGGTAGCAGAAGCCAAAGGAGCTGCCTTCATAATGGTGTCCACAAAGGCAGCGCCCGGCCCTGTCGCTTGGATGCCCCAATGACAAGCTCACGTGGCTTTGGTTAACCAGGAACCATGGGGAGGCCAGCACTGTCTTGGCAGCAGGCCAGGCCATAGTGACCTTGGCCCAGCAGTCAGCGCTTTCCTGGACACATGTTCAGGCCATGGTAAGGTGGTGCCCACACGTGGCTTGGAGGCAGTAACAGCATCTGGGGAAACCCACTGCGACACCGTTCTGGAGCACTCCATGGCCCTCCAGAAATACTTGGGTGGGAGGATGATATTTTACAGAAAACAGAGGCCCTGAATTATTCACATAAAGGCAAATGCCGATCAAATGTGGGCTGTCACTATTAATGTAATCCCATTAGTTTAGTAAGCCTTGGAAAAAAAAGTTGGATAAGACTTAAAACTGATTTATCCATCAGCTACTATATTTTAATCTTTGCTCTCACTCAGTCAACAATGACAGATTTTTTATTTCATTTTGTTTGTTTGTTTGTTTGTTTTAAACAAACTTTCAGAAAGAAAACTGACCCAGGAAAATTTCTCAGGAGTCAGCTGTGTGACCTCAGACAGTAACATTTCATGGCTTTCTTTTCCTCATCTTTAAAATGACAAGATAAAACTCCATGATTCCTAAATTTCCTTCCAGCTCAGAAATACAATATTTGCTTCTAGGGTGCATAAGAAGTTTTTCTCTATAACTTTCTTTTATAATTTATATTAGAATTATCATAATTTTATTAAAAGTGGTCTAGATCAGCAGTCCCCAACCTTTTTGGCACCAGGGACCGGTTTCATGGAAGACGATTTTTACGTGGATGGGGGGCCGGGCTGCGGGGTTAGGGGGGAGGCAGAGCTCAGACAGTGATGCCAGTGATGGGATGGGGAGTGGCTATAAATACAGATGAAGCTTGGCTCGCTCTCCTCAGCTCACCTCTTGCAGTGTGGCCACTTCCTACATTTCATGGGAGACAATTTTTCCACGGGGTGGAGCGCAGGGGCTGGGGGTGGAGTGGAGGCGGTACTCAGGCGGTCATGTCCCGTGGTGATGCACAGCCTGGTTCCTAAGAGGCCATGGACTGGTCGGCCCCAGGGGTTGGGGACCACAGGTCTAGATGATAGAGAACAGACTCCCACTAACTCTGGCTCACACTAAGGGAATTTATTTCCAGGAAAGAAGGAATAAGGAAGAGAATCTGGTGAGAAGCCAGGAACACAAGCTGAAATACAGCCAAGCCTCAAAGAAAGAAAAACCGAGATGGCTCCCCATCTCTCTCTCATGGGCCATGAGGACCCCTCGTGGCTTCTCCTCTTCTGAGCACATCTGACCAGCAGCCAGTGTTCCCTGCTAACTCATACCAGGACTTCTGTCTTCTCATAGATCCAGTTTGCCCACAAAGACCATCTAGGCCCAGAGTCTGCTTCATGATTTTCTTTTTTTAGACTGGATACACTTTTAGACAATGCTCCATGAATTTTCAGCTCAGCTCCCATAGCCAAACCCCTCACAATTTCCCAGTTCCAAACCCCAGGGTTCAGAGAAATATGTTTAGAGCAGTTTACCTTTGGAGTCAGGCTTCATGGCATTGGTCATGAACGGCCTGTGATTGGCTGTCCTTGGGGGTGGGCAACCACCCCTGGTCCAATCAGCTGTGGGTGGGAGGGTAAGGTCATATGACACAAAATATGGCCATTTAACTTCTGGCCGGGAAGATTCCCTTAGCAGGAGTTAGTGTTAGACTGTATAGATCTGTGCTATCTAATAAGGCAGCCATTAGCCTCATGTAGAACTTAAATTCAAATTAACTTAAATAAAATTGATTTAAAAATCAGTTCTTCAGTCACATTAGCCACATTTCAGGTGCTCAGTAGCCAGCCACATGTGACTAGTGGCTACCACATTGGACAGCACAGAGAGAGAACATTCCCATAATTGGAGAAAGTTCTATTGGATAGCTGGACAGCACTGGCCTCTAGAAAATAGATGTCTCTAGTAGAGTAATTAAATGTAGAAGAAAATGGGAACAGAATTATGTTACTAGATTGTCTATCTTGATGTCATAATTTAACTTCTTAGAGAGAGTCTCCAAAGGCAAAGAAGATCCAATTTTCCTCATGTACTAGATGCCTACTGAGGATCATAAGGCAACCAATGGGACATCCTATCTGCTATCACTTTCTCAAATAAGCAGAAGCTATTTCCTGGGCTGTGTCCTGGTCAAAGATTCTGGATCAGCTAGATCTACAGATACACAAGGAGGGGGAAGTTAGAATATAAATATTGGGAGTTAATTTGTCCCTTTCACAAAAGCCACAAATAGAGTTGAATTAAAGCTGTGTGATTTGGTACCTGTTCAAACAGGGGTTCCATTGTCTCTTCCATCAAGGTGAGCCTCAAAAAGTGGTCTTGAAGCATGATGGTGTATGCACTAGAGGCACAGTATTCGGTCCTAGCAGAATAAGAAAAGCAATCAAATAGGTCAGGGCTCTAGTGCCTCTACTGTCTTTGCTCTTATTTTCTAGCCAAAACGTAACCAGGGAGAGGTACCATTCACTGAATACCCAGGATGGTGGGGGGGGGTGATATTCCTCACTAGCTGGTTCCTGTGGTATGACTTTGCTCTCTTACCTACTTCTTCATCCTCGGGCTCTTCCTTGGCTCCTATTTACCAGCCTGACTTTTCAGCCTCATGTCTTTCCCTGGAACGCCTAAGGTCCTGCCAATAAATTGATATGCTTAAGATAGACAGACTAATGCAGTTTTTGTGGTGTGCAAATCAGAGCCATGGCCGAAGTACACTTCTATTGCTGTCCTTTAAACAGTTTTGGGTTTGGTTTGGTTTGGTTTGAGCCTGTTTGTCACCCCTTGCCCTTCTTATGCCAAAAGACACCCTCTTTCCCTACCAATTACTTCCCCTGCCACACAAAGCCCCACCTCCCCACCACAGGGTTGGGCATGCAGCCTAAGCTGTAAAAGAAATTATCCCATTCTCCTGGACACAGATTGGTTTGGGGTGGTCATTTCACCCCAGAAGGGCCAGTGTCATTTTTCTGTGACTGATAGAGATCCACACACAGAGAAGATATTTTGTGCTCAGAGAACAGACCTCAAAATCATATGAGCCTGGACCTGCTAGGGATGACAACAGCTATGTAGGGAGAATCTGACAGAATTGCATCAAATCAGAGAACAACAGAGAAAGATGGACAGAGAGAGAGAAAGAGAGGGGTAGGGGAAGACGGAAGTAAGGAGAAGAGAGAAGCATTAAAGGACTTTGTTTGTACTCCTAGATTCACCTGTGCCGGAAGTGCCACCCTTGGACTTCCAGATTATGAAAGCCAATACTTTTCCTTTTGCTTGATGGAGTCTGAATTAGGTCTCACTTGCAGCCAAAAGAATCTTCATTTTTTCCATATCTGAAGCCAACTAATGACAGGGAAGAAAACTAACCAATAATTTAATTTATACTAAGTTGAAATCTACTCATGGCTTAATGTTTCATCTATTTACTGCAAGGTTAGTTTAGGTTTTTGAAAGGACTCTGAAGATTTGATGCCCTTTTTGTGTAATGCTCTGTCTGTACTATTTTGAAAGCTGGCCTCTCTCCCTCCCTTTCTCTTGATTAAGAGTTAATTTTTTAGAGCAGTGCTCAGGTTTACAGAAAAATTGAGCAGAAATTACAGAGATTCCATATACTCCCTCTCCTTCCTCCCCCCAGTTTCCTTTATTATTAACATCTTGCATTAGTGTGGTATATTAGTCATGTATTCATTATTACAATTAATGAACCAATATTGACACATTTTTATTAACCAACGTCCATAGTTGACATTAAGGTTCACTCTTTGTGTTGTACTTCCCATGGTTTTTGACAAATGCATCCTGTCATGTAGCCACCATTATAGTATCATACAGAGCAGCTGCACTGCCCTAAAAATCCCTTGTCTTCCGCCTGTTCATCTCTTCCTCCTGCACCCCCAACCCCTGACAACCACTGATCTTTTTCACTGTCTCTATCAATAGTTTTGCCACTTCCAGAATGTTACATAGTTGGAATCATGTACTATGTAGCCTTTTCAGACTGGCTTCTTTCACTTAGTAATATGCATTTAAGCTTCCTCCATGTCTTTTCATGGCTTGATAGCTCATTTCTTTTTAGTGCTGAGTAAGATTCTATTGTCTGGATGTACCACAGTTTTTGTTTATCCATTCACCTACTGAAGGACATCTTGGTGACTTGCAATATGGGGCAGTTATGAAAACAGCTGCTGCAGGTCTGATGACCTCTTTCTATTATGCTCTCCTTGTCCTATTTTGAAAGCCACTTTCCATTTTTCAGGACCTACTCAGATGTCACCTGCATGATGAAGCCATCCCAACTGTTCCAGAAGGTGTACATCACACTGCTTACACGCTCTATACTAGCATTATCACATTATTGTGTGGTTTCTTTGTGTTTGTTCCTCATCAGAGTGAACTCTTTGAGAATGTCTTACTCTCTAGTGAGTTACTTAACCTCCCTTTACCTCAGTTACCTTGTCCGTAGAATGAAGATAATAGGGCTATTGTGAGCCTTAAATAAGCGTGTATTTATATACACACACACACTAACATATGTATACACCAGTATATATTTTATATGTATATATTTAGAATAGTACATGGCATATGGTGTATACTATATAAATGTTAGCTATTATTTTTTCTTATTAACATTAATCTCTAGTCTATACCCATAGCAACCAGCACGTAGATGCCGCTTAAATAATTTTTGAATCAATAATTTCCTCATAGGTATTGGTTGATACATGACTGACCATGATTTATAATTTAAAAGAATAATAGCCAGAATATCAACATCTATTATTGTAGGGGTTTTCTCACATTGTTACTCAGCTACTTTAATGAAACCTGGAGACTCTAGGTTACGCTGCTTCTGTCACAAGGGCATGGGACAGCTAAGGAGGCCTGGAAGAGGGAAGGAACTGGGGCATTTGAAACTTTCAGATCCACAAACTTGGTAGATCCAGAAACTTCATTTCTAGTTCCTCTGTTTTGATTCGTTTCTCTAGAATTGACATACACTCAAATAAAACAAACTCCAAGAGCTCTGGCGAGTAAACTAGAATGGCAACATGAATTTTCCATGAAATTTATCATTGGCAATGGGAGGAGGATGCTTAAATAACCCTGACCTGTGCACTTATTTTCTCTCTGTAGGAAAACTTGATATCAGAATCATACCTCGGTCTGCGGGTTTAAAGAGATTTTACCGAATTTATATACAACCCGTGCCGTTTGTGTAAGGAATCTAGACGACATCAGAGCTTCCTTTATATTCTCCCCTTTCAGCAAGAAATAATTAAAGTTGAGCTGTTGTTGGTGTCTGAACCCAAGTCTCAAAGTGAAACATATCTGAGTTCAAATAATCCAACTGCCTGTCATCTTTTGTTTGTGAAATGGGAATAGGGATACTTCTAAAGGTCATTGTGGGGTTAAATGAGGAAGGCATGTATTTAAAGCCCCTAGCGGAGAGGGAGAGCCTGCCACAGGTTCCCTCTCTCTTCCTTGCTGACCTCATTTGCCAGGGCAGAAAAAGTCCAAGGATGTAAACACAGTTCTTGCTGCTGAATATCAACTCCCAAATCCAGCCAGATTTCCTACCTTACTTTAAGGCTTAGGCATCACCTGCTTTTCAAATGTTGAGTCAAAGATTAAATTTTTTTTTAAAAAATGAAATTCCTTTGGGCAACAACAGTACTTGGGATTTAATTACTTTATAAATGAGCTTTGATCTCATAGTTGTGACAGTCTTCCCCCCACCCCCCCCACACAGAGTTCAGTAGCCTGTGCCTAATTATCTTATCTTGCTAAGTCATTAAATATGCATTTGCTAAAGTCATTTCCCTCCTCCTTTCTCCCACCCTCACCGGAGATTTTATCATAATTACTGATTTACTTTCCTTCATTAGGGTATGATTAGTTTGGGACTCTTTTGTTTTGCTAACATATCTGTGTGGCTGGGTGGCCCTGGGAATTCTTCTGTGCCTGGGTACCTGCTATGGCCCTCTTCCGCTTTCCCTCCAAAGGAGAGTATTGGTAGTAAGAGAGGCCCAAGCTATACAGTTTGTCTAATTGAGCAATTACTGAACTGGTTAAACAATTGGTATCTTAGCCTGGATTCCCCTGAAAGCATAGACTGAGACAAAGAACTGGGAAGGTAGTTTGCATGTCAGTAGGGGATGTAATCCAGGGACAGGAGTGAGGGACCTGGGGAGAGAAACAGGAAAGGAGGGATAGATAATGCAAGGGCACGTTGCAAAGTTAGCCAATGTGCCAACAGACAGGCCCACCATCCCATGGCATTTTCTTTTCCTTTTTTCCCCCAATTTTATGGAGGTATAACTGACTCAAAAAAAAGTGTGTGTATATATATATATAAGGTGTATGGAATGATAATTTGAGATACATACACATTGTGAAATGATTACCACAATCGAGTGAATTAACATATCCATCACCTCACATAGCTAGCTACCTTTTTGTGTCATTGCAAGAATACCACAGATCTACTCTTTTAGCAAATTTCAAGTACAATACAATATTATTAACTATAGTTATGTTAAATTAAACCAAATTTTGCCTGAGTCTGCCTCCGTATTTTGAGTCTACGTAATGAACTGCAACCTAAGTTAGTATGTAAACTCGCTGAAACCCTAACTTGGGTATATATTTTTGTGACAAGTAGCTAAGTCTATCACAGCAGCTGAGCTTAGTCAACAGCAGGTGGCAAACTGACCAGACCATGTTCAAATAAGGCAAACACTAGGCTGGAACCACTCAAGCTGTCTCTGTACCTCACTTCCATTTTCTGTCCAGAAATAGTGCCTGCCCATGCTGGGGAAGAAAGTTCTTGAAACCTATTCTGGTTGTGAGGGCCGCCCAGTTCTTTAATTGTACTTTTGTTGAGTTAAACTCTGTTAAATTTAAATTGTCTAAAGTTTTTCTTTTAACAGTTATCATGCTGTGCCTTAGATAACCAGAATTTATGAATCTCATAACTAAAAGTGTGTGCCCTTTAACCAATATCTCCCATGGTATTCTGAGGAACGTCTCAAAATTGTGCTCCCAGGGGAAGACAGGGGCAGCATTTCTTCATTGGCTCTGGTCCCCTGGCCATCATGGGTAGCCTCACAGGGCATAACTCCTCGGATTGCATTTGCAAGTGGAAAGTATGTTTACTCCAGTTGTGTAACCTCAGGCATCTCATGCTGCAGCATAAGAGAAGCCCAGGGCAGGAAGCAAGAGGTACATGGCACAAGCCAGACAAGGAACTGTCAGGTGGCAGCTTGGTGAAGCTGGAAGAGGCCTGCACAGAAATACAGTCATGCACTGCATTACAATGTTTTGGTCAGCAATGGACTGTATGTATGATGGTGGTCCCATAAAATTTTCATGGAACTGAACAATTCCTGTTGTAAGCGCACCCCATGGGCCATTCAGACTGTTTGGGTGGAAAGGCTGGTAGGTGTTCACTGCGAGGGTGGAGAAAGATTTCTCACACAGAGATTAAGATTTAAAAATAAAAAAAGTTTATTTTATCCTTTTAGAGGAGGGAGAGAGAGAGTAAGAGGGAGAAAGAGAAGGGGGCGGGGAAGAGAGCAGGGAGACGCGTGGCACCTGGAAGAAAGAGAAGGGGGTGCCAGCAGCGAGGCCAAGTGGCTTGCTGATTTTATGGGGACAAAGAGGAAGAAAAAAACAGTGATGGCAGTCAGTTGATAACAAAAGCGGCAGCAGGTAGATAAAAAAACCTGCAAGGATGTCAAAGTCCAAGACTTGGTTTCCTGCCCTTCTTTGGAGAAGGGATTATCACAGGAGCTGTGACTCTGTCCTGGACGTGTGGTTGAGGCTGTAGCTTGTTCTTCTGCTGTTTACTCAGAAACTCTCTAAAAGCAGATTCTCAAAAACACAATTTTGAAAGAGATTTACATCTCTTTGCTGTCCATTCAACTCTTTCCAGAAGTGCAAATCAGAACTCCTGCAGGGTACCTGTTAGTGACAGAACTCATAGGATTGACCTTTAACTGTTACTGGGGAAATTGTGGGATTAGGTATTTTCCAGTTATTTTTGCAAAGCTGCCCCTTTCACAGACTATATCGCTAGGTTAGCTAAAGGGAAGCCATTCTGTGTCCGGTATGCTTTTGGCTTGTTCTGTCTTAAAAGTTTAGAATTAACCTGCTGCTTGCTTATACAGCTTCCAGGCACAGGATTAAAAAACAACCTTGAGGAAAAACAGATTAAGAGTCTGGAACAGGCCAACTTCAGACAGCTGATGGCAAGATCTACAAGATGACTTATTGTTTGCTGATAACCATCAAACAAGTCATGATGACTTGCACAAAGCTTGCTTTCTTCTATGTCCCCCTTCAACCCTTCCCTTTATAAGTTGCTTAGTAAACAGAGAAAGATGACATGGTCTTTGTGACAATGGTCCACCAGCTCCTCAGGCTGCCAGCACTTGAATAAGCCACCTTTCCTTCACTAACCTTGCCTCTTGTGTTTGGTTCTTTGGTGGTGGGTAGCCGAACCTGCGTCCAGCAACACTATCACTTAATGCTAGCTTGATGATCCTGACCCTGTGTAGGCCTAGGCTGATGTGTGTGTTTGTGTCTTAGTTTTAACAAAAAAGCTTAAAAAGAAAAAAAAATTAAGTTTAAAAATAGAGAAAGCTTGTAGAAAAAGGATATAAAGAAATAAGATATTTTTGTACAGTTGTACAATATGTTTATGTTTTAAGCTAAGTGTTATTAACAAAATATGTTTATGTTTTAAGCTAAGTGTTATTAACAAAAGAGTTAAAAAATTAAAAAGTTTATAAAGTAAAAAAGTTACTGTAAACAAGGTAAATTTATTATTAAAGACATTTTTTTATAAATTTAGTGTAGCCTAAGTGTACAGTGTTTATAAAGTCTATAGTAGTGTGCAATAATGTCCTAGGCCTTCATATTCACTCACCACTCACTCACTGACTCATCCAGAGCAACTTTCAGTCTTGCAAGCTCCGTTCATGGTAAGTGCCCTGTATAGGTGTACCACTTTTTAATCTTTTATACCATATTTACTATACCTTTTCTATGTTCAGATATGTTTAGATATACAAATACTTACCATTGGGTCACAATGGCCTGCAGTTTCAGTACAGTAACATGCTGAATAGGTTTATAGCCTAGGAGCAATAGGCTATACCATACAGCCTAGGTGCGTAGTAGGCAATACCATCTAGGTTTGTGCAAGCACAGTCTATGATGTTCCCACAAAGACAAAAATCACCTAAGGATGCACTTTTCAGAACATATCCTCATTGTTAAGCAATGCATGACTATATAAGGATCAGAGTAGGGCACTAGAGATACAATTGGCACATACACCATCAGCTCTTTTCATTTTCTATTTTAGGCTAATTTCACAAATGGCACCCCTTCCTTAAGTCCTCTATCTGATGCTACTCATTTCCAACTGAAGATTAGAAAGAAAAGAAAAAGTGATTCCCAGCACCATTTAATGGTACTCTGGGTGCTGTGAATTATTTTAAAGAACATTGTAAAATTTTCTAAAATCATATGAACCTGCTTTTAAAAATACCATAGAATACATTTAAGCAGAATCGTCAGTTGGGCAGGAACACATGTCTCATTAAGTCTAAGGGTGATGAGATGTTCTGCTCATAAAGTGTTAGGGGAGTTTGCCTAAAGCATGATGTAACTGCATCTGACCAATCTGGTTCAATTTTTATGTAACAAAATTGTGAGTTGTTTTTCAGTTGCCATGGTCCCCCAGGTTGAAGGTCACGTCACCTGAGTATGCCTAGATGAAGCCAGTGTGCAACCACGGGCAGGAGTGCTCAGAGGGAGAAGCAGGGACTGAATTAGGAAGCAGCATCCGGAATCCAATCAGATTGAGCCTAGGCATCACCGTGGCAAGATCCAGTCAGATCACCCCTTGTTACCTTGTGACTATAAAACCTGCCCCAACCCGCAGCTCAGGGAGACAGATTTGAGTCCCACTTCTGTTTCCTTGTTTTGGCTGCCTGACAATAAACCTTTCTCACTGCCACAACCTGGTGCTTTGGTGTTTGGCTTTCTGGGGCATGTGGGCCAAGGAACTCAGTTCAGCTCAGTTATAATACCCCTCTTGCCACTGTCCCTTGAAAGCGAGCGACTGCCTGAGAATCTTCTGCCACTGCCTCTGAATCCCCTTCGTAGTAGGGAGCTGGGTGACTTCAAACCCTGGATGACGGAGGTACTAGAGGGAATGCTCCTTACAAAATGGAATGTAATTGGGAAAATAATTTCCTTGGGCAATATAGGAAATTGTGGCAAGATGCTGCAGCGGCTTGAATGTGATTCCAGTGGAGCGTTTTCAAATCTTTTCAGTGTAACAAAAGTAATTTAGTCTAAATTTAAATGTGCAAAGTCCTACAGGGCAGGGAGTTGATTTATATACTTATCACATTGTGGCTAATAATGTACTTGAAGAGCAAGAGAAAATTACACTAAGTGAGACAGGCAAGTATGTAAAGGCCAGGGTGTCTTCAGAAATCAATTACTTAGCTCTGGTTAAAAATCACACCCATGGTAACTGACAGGAAAAGGTTTATTTTCAGATTTGTAGAGAAAACATGACCTTTACCATGTAAGCTAATGAAAGAACACTGTGCATTGCCCTGAAGCAAAAATGAAAATCCTCTGGCCCACAGAAATGTGAGTTAGTTACCATGTAAACTATAGACATGTGGTTGTAGTTTTCATCAGTTGTGATTTCTCTATCTCTGAGGATGATTTTAGGAAGAGCACACGACATTAGGACAATGTGGTAGGATATTAGCCTCAAAAGATTCAGTCTGAAGCCTGAAAAAAACCTTTCAAGTGTATTACAATTTCTGGAGGAGATTAAGTTTTATGGTATCTGTCTATACTGTTTCTAATTTAAGACAGTGGAAATTTGGGTGAAGTTGATATGCCAGATGACACTGTGCAGTGTTGATGGCGGCGTGAGAAAGAGAAAGGCAGAGGGTCATCCGCTGAGAGAATGCTTCCATGAAGCAGCTGAGTATGCACTGAAGACAAAATGTTGGAGGTAATAGAAACTAGAAACGAATATTTGTAAGACTAATCCTCTTTAGATAGTACAGGAAGCAAAGACAGATGATAAAGGGTTGATGAAAGATGGACAAGGCATTAAGAAATAAAGGTGATTTAGAAAGTTTATTTTAGAGGCTGCAAGGGTAGGGATGAGGGGGAACTTAACCTTTCCCCCAAAGTTCACTGAAAGATCAACTCACAATTAAGGCAAATTAATAAGAGAAAGGTTTATTTACCACGCGCATGAGGAGAATCACAGAATGATTACCCCATATGCCAGTGAAATTCAGATGTTTTTATACACGCCTTTTAGAGGGGAAGGGGGGAAATGAGGAGTATAGGTAATTCTGTTTAGGGGCGATAAATGGTTGCTAGGTAGGATGAATGGATGGGGGAAACAGATCGACTTGTAAATTAACCTGAGAGACAGGCATTATGTCTTAAATGACTTGGGCCAGGTCTGGTTGCATTCTGCACTATATTGAGATAACAGGGAGAGGAAGGGAAGTCAATTGCCCCCCTTGATCTTTTGATCAGATATGTAGATAGAGGGAAAGCCTCTTCCAAGGGCCTGTTAATCTCTAAGAGCCTTTAATTCAAAATACTGTTTATACCAAGGAGTCATATTTTGGGGAGAAATTTCCTGAGCTCCCTCACAAGCAATGTATTCACAAGAAGGTTATGCTAAAGGAACATTCCTATGAATGAAGGATTTAACTGCAAGCTATGGATATAAGTCAGTAAAAATGATGAATAAGAAACAAAAGCCATGATTTTACTCTTTGATCCAATAATGACTCAGAAGTTTAATCTTTGCAGTTCTGGAATTGAAAATGTGGCAAAAAGTTCAGGCTGAGCTTGACAAAAATAAGTAAGATTGGGGGAGAAAAGATACTCCGGGAGGCATCCACGTAAAAGTAGACTACATGCCAACATGTTTATGAATGGATCCACTTCCTTCTTTACATTCTCATAGGGGGATTTTAAAAATAAATAATTGCTTTATAATTGATTTGGCGCATTAGGTGGAAGATGGTAAATGCAAATAATATGGAAGAGAAATTCCAGTTAAGGAACACAGGAGAAACTTTTAGAGGTTATCAGCTTCCAGGAAGCAAATAAAATGATAGATGAATAAAAAAGACCATCAACTTTCTCTTATGTGCCAAAGGAAAGTGTCATCTTGAGGCACACACAATTTATTACAAGCCCATTATAAAGAAAGCTAGAATGTAATCACAAACCCTAACCACAATTAGGTTTTGCAGTAATCTACTGAAATAACTAAAAACACCAATGAGAATCAATGAATTTGATTTACCACAGGCTTGAAACATGGATACGGGCTATTAACAAGTATGACAAAGGCTAACATTTATTGAGCATTATTCAGGCACACAGTAATATTGGGAGCTTTATCTCATGTAATTCTCATGACAATGCAATGAGACAATTATTATTGTCATTTTACAGAGGAGGAAACTGAGACTTAAATGGGTTAGGAAATGTGCCATATTCTGTTGTGTTCACCCCTTTGTTCAAAGTACCTAGCCCAGCATCAGCAAAAAAGGAATTTAGTAACTATCTGCTGAATGAATGAGTGAACAAATGAATGAAGTAGTGATGCCTAGAATCACACCTGGAATGTCTAATGCCAATCTTTAGGGTCTTTGCTCTATTGCTTATTACTAAGGTGACTGTGAAATACAGTTTGAAATGTGAGTTTCATAATATTAACAACCTGTAGCAGCCGCCAAGACAAGCCACATCCTTTATTCAGTACTTTGATGGATAACCAGATGAGATATGTACCAAAATAATTCGAACATCTATAAACAGTGTAGATAAAACTTCCTGGCATGGTGGCTCACCCCTGTAATCCCAGCATTTTGGGAGGCCAAGACAGGAGGATTGCTTAAGGCCAGGAATTTGAGACCAACCTGGGCAACGTAATGAGACCCCGTCTCTACAAAAAATAAGAAAAATTAGTTGGGCGTGGTGGCACATGCCCAGTAGTCCTAGCTACTCAGGAGGCTGAGGCAGGGGGATCACTTGAGCCCCGGAATTGGAGGCTGCAGTGAGCTATGGTATTACCACTGCACTCCAGCTCGGGCAACAGAGTAAGACCCTGTCTCTAAAAAGTAAAAATTAAAAAGAAACTGGTTTTGTTATATGTTGTTTTGTTTAAAGTCATAGTTTCTAAGAACCTACTGATGACATTAACTGAAGACTTACTCTATTTGGGGGTATGTCTGAAGAGTATGAATTATTTATAAATTCCCAGATGATTTGTGTGTACCTATACCGAGAAAATGTTGTTTTCTAGGACTACTGAAAAATTACTACGCAGCCTCTACTTAAATCCTTCTTACAAGGAGCACTACACTTCCCAAAGTTGCATAGCCCACTGTTGGCAGAAGTATTAAAAGACCATTGGAAAGTTGAGCAAAATTCATCTTTTTATTGCTTCTAACAAGTGGCTCTATAACTTCTTGGAACAAAACAGAATTTTTTTTTCTATGGCATCTTAAGGAACTTGTATTTTTCAAATTTGATGAGCAAACCATCTATGTTTTTTATTCCAATAATTAACTGTACCATTCTCCTTGTTGGAGAAAATGGAAGTAGACATTGAGAAAAATTTGTTCTTTCTGTGACCTGTTAGCATTATGCCATATTCCCCAAGCTTAGAAGCTACTTCTTCCTTGTCTCTCATTTTTGATTATTAAACATTTCAAACATATGATAAGCTAAAGAAAAACTTAACGATGGACACCGGTATCAGATCCAAACCTCGTGTGCCTCCTCAGATTTCCTTGGTGCCACCTGCTTCCTGGGTCTCCAGTCACTGGCTCCACTTCAGCTTCCTGCACTAGACGACTTTTTTCAGGACCTCATGGTTCTGCTGTCTGGGGCTGATCAGTCTCTTGTCCTTGGCATGCTGGGTGTAGCCAGGCTGACCGGCTGCACCCAGGGTTTCGGGCTTTTCCTGCCACTTCCAGACTTGACTATAACTGTCTGCTATAGAGTGTGGATTCAGTACCCAGAATGGACTCCTATGGATCAGGTGATTCAATCCAGCAGGTGGAGGTGGACTTGTTATTCCTTTGGATGAACTTTGACCAATAGGAAACGGGAGATGGAAGAGAAGTGGCAGATTCTTTCCCATTCTCTCTCCTTCCCATGGACTATTCTAAGGCACTGTTCCTCTTTACAGAATGTCTTGTGGAGTCCTAGCATGGCAACTGGACACACCTGCTGGATGCCGCTTTTGCTCTTCCTGGCTCATGGTGGCGTGGTAGCCAGCGCAGGGATGCGTTCCTATTCATGGTTGCACATCCTTCTTTTACAAAAGTCCTGCTTTCCTACACTTGCTGTCCCGGTGGCCCCCTAAAAGTATAATCACTTCAGTCCTTGCCTGAGGCTAGCTTCAAGAGAACCCAGGCCAAGATGGTATCATGTGGGCACTACCCAGGATAAACAAAAAATAGTTCCTTTCTTGTTGTTATGCCAAATATGGAATATAAATCACTTATTTTTGTGTGTCTAGAATTTAGCCTCAGCTCATTCTGGGACTTAGCCTTCATGACATTTTTATTTGTAGGCAGTCATTTCACAATTTATACTCTTTAAACAAAACTGTAAGAGTTTCTACCAGTTTATCTCACTGGTAAATACACACACACACACACACACACACACACACACAAACACACACAAAACGAACTGCTTAAATAACTGTTTTTCTTCTACGTGTATATAAATAAAGAATAAACTGATAATCATCTGGTCATGAAGTTTTATTAACTCGTAATATCTTGCCAAGGGTTCTGTTTCATTCATCTTTATTTTCTGTAGGAAGGAGGAGGCTCTGTAGTTTGGTCATAATATTAAAAGCTTAAATAAATAGTTCCAATTTCTCTTTCTGGTAATAACAAATATAATCATCTCATGGCAGTCTGTTACTTCTATTCTTGACATTATGTCTAGCTACATCTATATTTCTGAATTTATATATAAAATATTAGGCATACCTAATTTTAATACATTTGTGAACATAAAGTTCAAAACTGCAGGTAATTCAAATTACAATGTGCAATAAATTCTGGTTTGGTGGTCTTTTAAAAAGAGTATTAACTAGAATTTCTGCTCAAATGTTTGGATAGGATTGCTTATGTTAGGACCACTACATTTTACATTTAATAATACCTAGTGATGTTAGCCAGACCTATAAAAAGTAAATTCTTTTTTCTACAAACTTCAAAGCCTATTTAGCAATGCTTAATGAAGGTGGAGTGTACATATATCAAGTTCATAGATTTCTTGGAAGAAAATACACACAAAATTGATATATGAAAGGAGGTGGAACACATTATGGGTGTGTGGGGTTGGTAGGTAACAGAGTCTAGGATAAACCACTGTGGCATAAAGATTATTTTGAGCTAACGGCATTTGAGTTCTGAAATTCCTTATCTCCCTAAAAGTAGAGCTTCCCAAAAGAACTCAATCTTCATAAACCCATCCCTAAGAGCAACTCTAATCTTCTCATCTTGGAGACAGGAGTCAGCACCACACCCAGACATTGTCACAAAACCATCTCCCACCTGTTCTCATCTCCTTATCTTTCCAAAAAGTCATTTGTTTGTCCATAAGTGCCCTTTCTCTCCGCTTTCTAAGAAATTATTTGTTTTCCCAGAGGTGCCCCTCTGCCCCATCCTATCCCCTGTTCCGATGGCATCTAGGTCCCAGATTCATGCAGCTTCCTTAAGTCGTATTTGTCTGTAAACTGCCAGGTGCCTATGGGAATAAAAATCTGTCTTTTCTCTTGCTAACATGTCATGTGCCAGTTTAGTTTGCAGGCCTCCAAATACAAAACACAACAGGGTAGAGGGAAAGTTTTTTCTTCCCTGACATGAGCAAGAAAGACCAATGAGATGCTCCTTTGCCATTAAAACACCATTAACACACTAACAGGATTCTTTGATCCCCTAAAACGTATTCTCACCAATGACATACAAAATCTTTAAGGAAAGTATGAACCACAATTATTTTAATCATGATGAATATTATAACTGGAACTGGATTTTTTTAGCCATGATAAAGTAACTTACAGACAGGAAAACCAAGGAAACGATCTATAGAGCTTCATATAGAAATAAGGTAGATACGGAAGCACAGCTTCAAGTTGAAGCTTTCCCTATTGTCTTGCACTAAAATTGACACTTGGTTTCTTTATTCAGAATTAGCTGTGTTCAATGGTGCATTTTGAAGCCTGTTATTCATTTGATTTAATCACTTCCAGAATTCCCCATATCACAGAAGCAGAATATCAGTGAATATCGATATGTCATCGAAAACTTATATAACTGTTTTCCTGTTTCATTTGTGCTAGGTCATAAGGCACCTGTTATTTTTCAAACTATTCTGATTGTAATAGAAAACAGATTAACAACAATAACAACAAAAAGACTTCTTTGAAAAAGCTCCAGCTCTCCCACTAACCAGCACTGTGAGTTCGGTCGAGCCATTTTAACATGCCTAAATTGTTTCATCTAAAACATGATTGCTTAAATCCCTTTTGACACTAACTATCTAGGAGTCCTGGAATATTATCTAAATGAGGAAATTAGTGTTACCTGCTTCTTGTTTCTGTACTGACTTGTGACGTTATAAAAAATTCTGTGATTTTGGGAACATGGAACTTTAAGGATTTATTTAGCTGTTTTATATTCACATTAGCTATACAATTGAATTATGACATAATTTTAGGTGATATGATACTGAACCTTGTCCTGTTAGAGATGTGTGCTGTTAATATTTAGAGCTATTAAAAAACCCAGGTACCATCCACACACTTGTGTCAAGATCAAGATGCTTTTTATCCAGCTCATATCACAGATATTTCAGAGTGCTGAGCAGAGATGTTATCAGGAAGGTGACAGTGAGGTCATCCTCTTCACAACACAATAGACATTTATGAAATAGTTTGGGGAATATCTAACTGTTCAAGCCTTTTTCATGTCAAGTTTACATGAATTCTGTGCTTGGGTAAACGTAATAAATTTTCAAAAATTCTCTTTTACTGTGTTCACAGTAAATGAGGCACTCACCTCTGACAGCCACTCCAAGACCTTAACAACAATGAGGACCAAATTGGTATATTCACCCAGAAAATAGGAGCTTAAGAAAAATATGAACATTAGTGGGGACTAAAGCAAGACAGTGAAAAAAATGTCCAATTTTCCTAGATAAGATTTTTACAATCAGGCATAAGGTATTTTCATTATGATATGATCTTTAAATGAGTTTTTGTGGGGCTGAGAACAAACTGCTTCCTGCACATGAAAAATAATGACCTCGTATCCAAGGAGCACCGTTTAGACACTCATAACCAGAGTGCATTTGGAAAATTTCAACTTAAATTATGAATCTAAACTTATTTTATGGAGTAGATTCAAAAGATGTTTCCAGGAAAAACAAGATGAGAGGAATAGATGACGTTATATAACAAGGGCAGAATGATGTTTATAAGTGTTGAAGCTGAGACCGGGGTATGTGGGCATTCATTACAATGTTCTTTGTGTATGGCGCAAAATTGGTATGAAATTTCTAAAATGATTACATTTCTTGAGTTTGGGTCCAGCAGTCCAGAGCTAAATCAGGGAAGTGGACAAGCACATTGTGTTTGAGATTCACCAGGACATTTCCTGGGGGAATTCATGCTAATAAAGAAAAGCACCCTCTTCCCTTTTGTTACCTGAAAGATCTGGGTTCTTTCACCTGGCAAGTAACAAGAGGCTCTGCAAGGGGAACTGAGGTCTTGATCAGTAGGAGTTGTTGATTACTTGCAGCAAGTAAGGAGAGCACCAGGAATATTCTTGAAAGCAGTGTCTCCCCAAGGGAAAGTGGTATGGGGTTTTTATGGGGCAGTAGAGAAAGAAAAAAATGTGTCATCACATGTAGGGGAGGGGTTCCCATTGCACACGTGTCGTTCGTTTGTCATGGTAGCACACAGGTCACATGTTATGGTAATGAAGCTCTAAATCCTCCTGGGGTGGAGACTTCAGCATGGCAATGAGGACAGTTCACTTGAGTTCATCCATAAGTCGCCAGGTTCTATTAGGGGCTAGTTTCAGCCAGCTGGGTAGCCACAGGCCTCATAAACAAAAGGCTGCAGAACTGGTTGGTCTAGTTGGTTGAATTCCTAGGGTCTGGAGACCATCCCTTCCTACTTCTACTTTTGAGGCCTTGAGAAAGGAAGGACTGCAGGTCCTCCAACTGTTGACCAATGATGAGGCTGGGAAGGGTGTGACTTTCTTAGGTGACCAGCTCTGCTCCTTTACTCTTCCTCCCACACTGATGTGCCTGCGAAGCCCACTGGCCAAGGGAAACTTCCTTTTCCAAATTCCAGCCTCTTGCCCTCTTTCTCCCAGAGTACTTCTGCCACCTCCTAGGACTTTAAAGCTGGGAGCAGTCAGCCAAGAGAGCTTATAAGAGCTCGAAAAATCTAGGGACAACTATGAATTTATTCACTCACCTCTCACCTATACTGTGGTTTAGTGTCAACTCTGATTTGGGCATTATAAAAAGAAGAACTGAATCTATCAGTGGACTTTATGTCCTGGAAAAATATTTATCCCTCTCCGCTAGATGCTTCCTCTGCAGTGTTAATGGCAAAGGGCAATGTGCTCTTTGATGTATTATGGAGATGACCTGATTTATTTTATTCAGACTCCTCAGAGCTTCAGATCACCTCCCTGAGCAGGCTTGAAAATTCCCACGGTATGGCTAAATTTACTTCTGCCCCTAAACAAAAGCGATACCAAAATACAAAGGAGAAATCTGAGATTATGCTGATAAGATGTAAAATGACAGATGATAGATATGTCACATGTACCCAGCACAATCGTTGGCAATCAGCAAATGTTCAATTGGTATTTGAGTGTTTAATACACCACTTACTATGCACCAATTCTCTTTCATATTAAGACAGAAAATGGCTTCCTGTTATTAAAGGAAATGAATTTTCCCTGAGCAAGGAAGAGCTTTCTAAAATGAGAGCTGTATAAAAATTAAACAATTTGGGAGATAGTGATTTTTTTTTTCTGTCATTGGAGGTTTTCAAGATATCTGGATGACCCTCATGACAGGGAAATGACAGGGGTGGGCCATGTGCCCGGTGACTCTGAGGCCCCACAATCATAAACACAGCAAATGTGTTGAGCTACAAGGAAATCTGACAGTGTTAAAGGTCTCAGGGAAGTGTTTGGGACTGACCTATACCCACCTCAAGTTAAAAGCTCAAGGTTTTGTAATGAGTCCCAGTTATAAGTTAAATGGAGAAAGAAGAGGATGAGAAAGTTAGTTAAATAGTTTAATCAGAGCAGTTTTACAGTTCTAAAATTAACAAGCAGACTTGTAATAAAAGAGCTCCAATGTTTGCAAAATGATCTTGCTTCCATTCTGAATCTGTCTTTTTAATTGTAAAGATTAGCATTACATTTAAAAGGACTCAAAATGGAAAAAAATGGAGTGATTTATATTATCATCCATGTTTCTCGTGATGCAACTGATGAAATCCCTGAATGGATATTGCTTCAGCTTTGATATTAAAAAACGGCCTGACAAGAAGTCCTTAATCAACAACTGATCACAGGTGGCTCAAAGAAAGAGAAAAACCCAAAACTACTGTCAAGTTCATAATGTATCACATTGTTGGTGGATGACACTGGCTCCAAATATACAATTAAGCCCACGACACTTTATTACTATGGATATAGTGACTGTGAAAGTTCTCTCACGTTGATCAACTTGCTTCTGAAGGTTTTCTTTGTTCATTTAAACTTGCATAATAAACATGCAATGAATGATTTCTTTTGAAAGTGTATTTTTTGCAGTCTTTTTGTTTTCATACAAAGATTTCATAAAGTTGCAATGTTGCATCAGAGCATTACCAAAATCATAGCAGGAGCACATGGGGAGGGCAAATGTGAATTTAGCTGAAAGAGAAGGGCCTCCTTTCTTCCTGAGACATACCACCATCTTTTTACAAAGGTGCAACCTGCTTTTCTTACCCTCCCCCACCAAAGAAAAGAATAAAGGAAAAAAAAAAAACTCACAAAATCAATCTAACTAAGAAAAGAAAGGTCGACATAAAGAAAATAAAGATGTTTTTTCATGCACATTTCTTCTGCATAGCTCAACCCACATATAGTAAGGCACTATTTCCCTTCTCAACTGGTGTCCACGGCAATCTGTTAAGTGCTACAGTGCTCTGTGACCATTAGACAGTTCCCTTCCAGGATGGCGAAATAAAGAGGCCGGGTGAATGTGGCTGCCACGCGTCGCTGTGAAGGTCCCCGTAGCTCAAAGAGACTTCTAAGAGTCTCAGAAGAAAATCTGTCTGTGTGTGTTATGATAGAGAGTGTCCAGAAGGGTTTTCTTTCCAGAGTTCCTATATTGTCTGCGTATGACTTTAGATTATTCTGCAGTCTTTATTCTCAAAGAAAATACACATGGTGGGGGGAAAACACAGTCTGGTCTTCAGAAACAGAGCTTCGATGCTCGCAGAGAGCACACAATGCTGGCAATTCACAAAATCAGCAAGATGTTTCCAAGAGAGCGGAGAGATTGAAAGAGGGAGAGGTTGAGAGACAGAGAGAAAGAGAGAGGGAGAGACTGAGAGATAGAGAAACTGCAAAACAGCTACAGAGAGAGAGAGAGAGAGAGAGAGAGAGAGCAAGCGAGCGAGCATGCGCACGCACGCACATGTTTTGGTTTTTAGAGGTGATCAGGATCTGAGTTTAATTTAGCTGGTCTTCATACTGTTTCCGGAAACAATCCCCTGCTGGGAAAAATTCCCAGCACCTTTCTTGATACATCTTCCAGACATAAGATTCCTGTAAAAGTAAAGGAAATGTGTTAGCATTTTTCCCCAAAGCTGTGTGCTAACACAAAATGTAGGCTAGAAACTCAACTTTGTTGTTATATATATTACATGTACTTTGAGAAGTCCAGATTCATTTGCATAGTTCCTAACTATACCACATATTTACTTATTTACTTCTAGTAATAAACAAATAATCTTCATCCTGACTATAATACAATAATGATTAAAAATATACTTATGGTATATGTTTTTGAGGGTTCTCTTAAATATTATTATTATTAATCATGGCATACTTCAAACTATTAACAATTTGTGGTGAACACTGGTGGAAGAAGAATTTCAAATAGCTTAAAAACTTTAGACATTTAATGTGCAGTCATTTTTAACTGACCATGATACTGTGGGTTGAAGCTCATTTGGAATCATCTACTATCTGATTAAGCAATCAAGGACATTATACAATAATTAAGAACACTCAATTTTCTTATAACAGGGATTTCAAAACGCAAACCCAGCATTTTCAGTTAATAAAAGCCTATTGTTTTACATGAAATTAGAATTTTACTTTTTTAACAAAGGCAATCTTTTTCACCCTCATCCAAGATAACAGGAATTTTATATCAAGATACCACAACTCATATCTGAAGGTAATTCCACCCCTTCCTGTTTAATGCACATATTTTGTTCCAACATGTAGGGCTTCTCTATCATTTGTTTCAGAAGATGATATATAGTCGCTGTTTACCTACCTGTCCTGTGTGTTCTGTTTCATCTTTGTTTATGAGATACATCAGAAAAAACCTACAGATACAGAGAGACTGATCAGAAATGGACTGTATGAAAATAACAGTATAAACATGGCATGTTTTTATACATTTTATGTTGCATTCAATTATGGTAGGCACAGAGAAAACACCACCTAAACATTTTTGGAAAATTAATTACAGTGTACCAGAAAGAGGTAAAGATGTTTAGATGTTTTTTAACTTAACTTTTCTGATCTGATGCTCGATTTTACCCCAGAGGCACTTCAGCTTCAAGTTAGCACATTTTTGTCAGAATTAAATCAATACTGATGACTTTTAATTGACGACTAGCTTAATAAGAAGCTCTAATCTACTGATCAAGTTCAGCAGAATACAGTTAAACCATTTTTTTTCTCCTACCATGCTACTCTCTACCTCTTCTGTTTGATATTAAAATTGGGTCAGAAAATGTGTAAGAATAGCATTTTACCAAACTATAGTTTTGGCTAGTCCCAAGTAATGGCCAGATTTCTAGGTATTTAAAAAAAAAAAAAAAGGGCAGCTTTTAATTGGGTTTCCAATCGTGTCTGGAGAGATCCGTAAGTCCTCAGAGGAGACAAACGCAGATTCACGTATCTCTGGGAAGCAGCTGGAGGAGTCCTGTTAGAAATGGGAAACATGGGCACGACTCCCCGAGAGACTTTGCTCCACCCTGCCCTCCTTTCCATTTCGAGTTTTAGAAAGCATCATATACGTGAAGAGCAGCAACTTCATTTCTTAAGGTAACCTACTCCCGAGGAAAAGAGAGCCACTAGCTGTTGGTCTTTCTCTCAAAGAATCTGCAGCAATCGTGAAGACAAGAAGCTGCTCTCTCTCCTGTATCTCCAGCTTCCCGAGATGGGGGGTTGGGGGGGACCGACGGCTACTGGGAGAGGCGGAAGAGTCCGAGACGTGCACACTCACAGGTAATTGGCCAAGTTGTGCTCCTGTAAAGTGTGGGTTTCAAAGCCATGTGGCACTGTGTCGAAGTAATCATTGCCTATCCCACAGATGAAGCATTTGGTCTAGAAGACAAAGGGAAATATTAAAATGTCAGACAGTTCAGAAAGCAAAATGGAAGGAAAACATAACTTGCTGTGTAGGGGCAGCTGTATGACATATACTGATGTCGAAGATCATCACGTGGAGGTTGTGCTAAGCCCATGAATAAAAATTTAACTGTTGCCACAATGATATTTTGTTGTTGGTTTAAATGACACAGGTACCAGCAGCAAGATGCAACAGATGCAGAAAGAGTACAGGATAATGATGCCTGAAAACTAATGTCTTTTCCTTATTTTCTCCAGCTTAGGTGAAAACATGCAAGCTCAGTGATCACTCTTGTTCATGACATTGACTCAAGTTATTTAGGCCAGATTAACTGTGTCCTCAACTGAAACTGTAAACTTAGTACCTACTTGAACAAAGGCTGATGGCCAAGGAGGAAAAGGTGCAGATTGCTTTCTTTTGGGGAGTGCCAAATCAAATACCAAGCTATGAGGCGTTCCATTGGTGATTCAGTGAGGGACCGCCATGTGCCAGGCACTGCGCTAGCTATAGAATTAAACAGTGGACATGTACTGGTAGTAACTTTCAACTCTAGAAATGGGTGCCTGGTCTTTTTGCTTCTCCCTCCTCCGGCCCATACCTCTCTTCCTGCAGAGTCACCTGCTTAGGTCTGTCATCTGCTAGCCTGTTTTGCAAAACCCAAGGGGAAGCCGACCCTCCATTTTGTTATTAGAATTTCATGCGTGTCAACTCAAATGAATTAAATAATTATTATCCTTGTGTGACTCAGATGCTCATCTTCCCTGACCATGAGAAGCTGTTTAATACCAAGGGAAGCATGTTTATGATGCTCTGGATTCTAGGGCTACAATCAAGATGATTATGACAATTTACAAAATTCTTCCTGACTTACTGATTAACTGCTAAAAGCAGATAGGCCACATTCAGCAATCTGGGAGAATAATCAAGTCTTTATACCTCTCCATCAAGGATGTCTCCTAAACTGAACAGGTTCAAACCACACTCATCAGCTTTATCCGTGAACCTGCTCTTCTTCTGGTTCCCCCGTGTCTGCTAAGTGCCACCATCCACCTGGGGGCTCACGGCTGAAACCTGGGTATCCCCATGCTTGTTCCATCCTCTTCATCTTCTGCATCTGGCCCATCACCAAGTTCTTTTCACTCCACCTCCCAAATCCTGTGTGAATCCATCCAGTTCCTGCACCCTCAGTGATACATCTTTAGCAAAAGCCTCATAATCTCCCTCATGGAAAATGCTGACAGCCTACTTCCCTGCCCCTGGGTCCTGCCAGTTTCTAGTTCACTCCTCATATTTTAAACCTTAGCTATCTTTCAAAAAGGCAAATCTTGTCCCCTAGCTGCCCTACTTAAAGCCCTTTTCTTGTTTCCCACGGCCCATACGTTAAACTGTAAATTTCTCAAATGAGTGGCTAGGCTCTTCATTCTCTGACATTCCTCTCCAACCTCATCACTAGAATTTAATGCTGCATCTTGAAATACTTATGCTTCCAAGAAAAAAGCTGCATATCAGATTCCCTAAAATCAGAGTCTTGATATATCATCTCAGGTGGCAACATTCTCATGGAATCCAATGTGAATGGTACCCCTGGAAATGTGCATAGCGGGGGACAGGGGATAGGGAGGTTGCCTAAAATGTTCTGCTCTGTCCCTATCACAACCACACTTCCACAGTCTTCAGGTCTTAGCTCGGGCATCCCTTCTTCTAGGAAGTTCAGTGATCATCTGGGAGTAAATTAGATACCAGCCCCAGAGATCCCAGCAAACTGGACTTTACTCTCATAAAGGGCTCATTACACTGCTTTATAATCATCGATTTACTTGTCAGTGATTCTATACTTTTAAGTGAATGGTCTCCCCACTCCTTGAGGGGCAGGATGGTGCCCTATTGTTATTTGTATGGACTTGGAGTCCACTACAGTTCTAGCCCAGCATGCTGCTCGACTGCATGTGTTGCTTGAATGGAAAACAGGCCAGTGAAACCACACATTGTTTGTATGCTTTCCCCTCTTTCTCCTATGTTCATGATTCTCTTGATAAGGCATGAGGAAAACTAGCACCCACAACAACAACAGAAAAGCTGAGTCATAACAGAGAGGTTTACCTCCATGTCTTCTTTGACTTGTTCCTGTTGGTCTCTTAGTTCCCCAAAAGCATCAATAATTAGACCTAATGTTGAATAAAGACACAATTTAATCTTTATCAACCAGAGAATAATAATTAAATTCATAGCTCCTTGGCTAATCCTTCTAAAAGAAAGGAAAACATACAACATTTCCTTGGGAAATGCTCAGAACATGGTAAAAAGTATGAGTACACATCTGCTACCCCTACTAGGGAGGCGGTGTTCTTCTTTGGGGGCAGAAGCACACGCAGTGACAGGGGCACACACTTGCTGAAAGAGTGTTTTAGAATCAAGTGACAGAGCAGGAAAAACCTCTTGCTAACTTGGCACATACAGATGGTGTGCTTTTCAGGCTGAAAAAGAGCAGCTGAGATTTATGGTTGTAAAGTACAGAAAACTCCACTAATAAGATTTTCATGGACTGATTTGAAAATAGAGTATGACCATCTAGACTGTGAGACATTTGCCTCAAATCACTTTTTCCACAAGTTCCTCCTTAGTAAACTTTCTATAATTTCATTAATGGCGGCAATCAGAAACCGACTGCACTGAGTTTCAGCCACTCCTCTCTCCTGTGACTTGCTGGCCACACACTTTCTTCCATGTGTTTTATGACTTTGCCCTCTTATAAAACACATTGTGGTTCCACTCAATAAGACACAACGAATGAATTATGAGTCCCTTAAACTTGTCCATGCACTTTACTAAAAAACAGTATCACTGTATGCCTGTGGAACTTAAAGGATATTGTCACATTTATAGACATTTAATTCAGGCCAGAATAAATGTGTTAAAAACAGAAAGAGATAACATGAATGATTTTTCTGAGACAGAAAACCACCACACTCCAAGTTACCCTGAAGTAAAAGGAAGAACTAGCGGGTTAACATAGCACTGTGGTTATAAGTGAGGGCTCTGGATCCAGACTGCCTGGCTGTGGGTGGACTCCAGCCCTGACACTGGTTAGCAGTGCACTTCGGCCAAATTACTTAGATTTACTGTGGCTCCGTTAGTTACTTCCCATGTAAAATGTGAATAATAGCACCATTCTCAGAAGGTTAGTGAAAGGGTAAAATTAGTTAATACACGTGCCTGGCACATGGTAGGTACTAAACAATGATAATAGCTCTATGATTATTTATAAGGCATTGATTACGCATCAGGTACTGCATTAGGTACCTGAATGAACATCATTTTTTAAACCTTTCAACAACCATAGGACTTAGAGATTTATATAATTTCCATTTGATAGATCAACAGAAGTTAAATGGCTCACCCACTCAAAACTCATAAAAACTCATGAACATGAGTCTGAGCCCCAGGGCTGTGATTCAGACCAAGAAAAGTACTCTTTCCATTGTGTTATTTGAAAGAAGACAAAAGAAAACTATATCCATCTTCCCCCTTACACCAGGCTCCCGTGCTTCTTTGTATTTCCCTCTACAGATTTCGCGATGAAGAGATACTGAAAGGAAAAGTTGTATCTGGCTTTTCCAGAAAACCCTTGACATTCTTACCCTACCTTGAATATTAGCTTCAACAATATGTGGCTCAAATTCTAGACTTTCTTGAGCTTCAGTGAGGATGATTCTTACCTTGTATTATGGCCAACAGAATGACAATTACAAAGAAGAAGAAAGTGATATCAAAGATGATACGATAGATCTCATATTCATCTCCTGCTGGGTCTTCAATTTCATCACCGATACCTCCTCCAGCACGAACCCCAACGTACATGTGGAACATATAGCACTGGAAAAGAGAGGATGGTGTCACTTCTTGGAGGGACATCGCCCGTTCTCATACTCAACAAACCTAAGGTTCTGTCTTTAGTTCCTAATTCTCTCTCTGGAAATGATGAGAATCTCTGCATTCTATTTTGCCTCTTTTGGTTTCAGTATTTGTAATTGTGATGCAAACACTTGGCTCTCACATGCTACTGTCTTTAAAAAAAAAACTGTATACTGCATACTCTGCTTGGCACCTTCTGTCTCACTTTGGAGAAGATGAAAAAATATCTCACTAGTATCTCGGCTCCAAAGCATCTGGGAAAATAAGGTAATCGTATTATAATGATCACATTAAGGAGCACAAAACTATATTTAATTGTATTGTCCAATTATTTTGAACATAATAGATATAGGAAAGGGAAAGTAAAAGCCCAAAGTATAAGAGGATGAAATCTTAGAAAATAACCTAGAAAAAACCAGACTTAATAACACTTACTCACGCTCCCCTCACCTAGCATATATAGAACATAATGCTGAAATTCTTTTCTACTTTAATATACAGAACAAAAAAAGAAAGACAGACAGAGGGGACAGACAGGGAGGAAATAGCATTTCATTGTTTAAACCCTAAAACATTACATCAACCAACAACATGTACAGCTGCCAGTGCCCGCTGCTGAAAAAGGAAGGGTCCAGTAAAGTGCATTTTGGGCAGTGTTCTCAGCCTCAGCACCCTTGACATTTTGGCCTGGATAATTCTTTGTTGTGGAGGGCTGTCCTGTGCATCACAGAATATTTTAGAAACATCCTTTGATCTCTATCCACTATATGCCAATAGCACCCTACCTTGTAGTCAAAATAAAATGTCTCCAAATGCCAAATGTCCCCTGGGTGGCAAAGCATGCCAGGTTGAAAGTCACCAGCTTAGAGCATCCAGTGTTTTATCCTCATTCAAAGTAAGTTCCAAACTCCCCTTTCAGGCCCTCAAATTTTGTCACACTCATCTCTACCCATGTCTCCTCCAAATGAACCATTCCTGACTCCAGATCTTTGCTGGCACATTCTCACATCTTTTCAATATCCTTTCCCATTCTTACCCCATTCCTACTCATCCTTTAGGACCTAAATTAATAATCCTTCCCCTGTGAGGCCTCCTTAGACTGTTCCAGAGCCCCTGATTTACTCAAGTGATGTTTCACCCATCAATTCCAAATGTATTTACTTGCCGCCTGTCATAATGAAGGGACAAATGCCTTAGAACAGTTTCTTCCCTTGGTGAGACACCACACCCTTCTGGTTCTCTTCTCCATTTCTGGCCATTGTCTGTCTCCTTTGCAAGTTCTTCCTCATTTCCCTGTCTCTTCATACCAATGTCCCAGGACTGGGTTCTTTGAACTTTTTTCTCCTAGGACACTCCCTTGGGGGAACTTTCCCTGTTTCCCGGCTTTACATATCATCCCTGTGCCAATCACTTCCAAACATTTCCAACCTGGATCTCTTTCCTGAATTCCACACTTGGATATCCAACTGACTTACTTGTCTCTCTCATTCCACTAGAAGTGACTCCATTAGAATAAGAACTACTTTGGTTACTGCTCTATTATTGCCAGTGCCTACAATGACGTCCAGCACATGATAGGTACTCAGAAATCATTTGCAGGATGAATGAGGAGTGAGTCCAGCTGTTCTCAAGGAGACTTCACTGCTTCAACCCATAGACCTCAAATTCTCGGGTCACTTTAAAAAGCACAAAGTGTAGGCAAAGAATGGGCAACAAAGGACACCAAAATGCTCATAGTTCAACTATGAGACCAACAGCTCACAGATCTGATAGAAGCAGAAGATAAAAAAATTCCTGAGTCAGATGCCTGCAATATAATGAACAGAATTCAATAAAGAATGTGTCACTCAGAAAAGAGTTTTTCAGTCTGACACACAATAAACAAAGAGCCAGCTCGGCCAGTGCCCACCCAAGAACTCATCTGGAGCCCAGGTAAGGGGTCTCTCTGGCACAGAGGCCAAGATAGTTCTTCGTAGGGAGTGCCAGATTAGGCCAGTGGTGCCTAACCCTAACTACACATCTGAATCTCCTGGAGGCTCAAACATTCCAGTTTCTGGTACTACCTACTAAATCAATCTCTGGAAGGAAAATTTTGAAGACAGTCACTTTAAAAAAATCCCTGGGGACACTGCAGTGATTTCTCTTAACTTGGTGCATACAACTGTTAACAGTGGGTCTGGGGGAAGAGGAAATTTTATTTTCACTGTATACTCCTGTATAGTGTTTGGATTCTTTATGCCACACACTTCTTACTTTTATTAAGAAAAAATTGGATTATACGTTTTAATCCAAATCTGTGTACATACTTAACTGTGGCCACAGGAGATAGGCAAAGAGTTGTTGCTGAAGCTACCTACTCTTTAGTCCCATCACCTGTTTCCCTGGCTTCACCAAAACTAGCTTTGTGTTTGGAATCCCTCTCTGAGAATTCCTCTGGGGACTTAATTCGGACAATACACCTGGCTCCATGTTCAACTCGTGTCCCTTGGATCCCCATCCCAATACCCATAATGAGCAACAGTGGATCATGCAGTTCCCAGTCCAGGTCCTGGAATGTCCTAGCTCTCCAGCCCTGCTTGTCTGAGGAATTGTGTGGGACAGCACTAGTGACTAAGATCATCCAGCTTATTCCTCTTGCTGATTCCTACTGACCGAGTTTTGTTTTACAACCTGGCTTTGCATACAGAGTTTTTCTCTAGCAAAGAGAATGTGTCGACTTGTTGCATGAACTCTTAATAAGCTGCTATTCTGACTCATACGTCAGACTCATATGATACTGGTTAATGTGAGTCTGTTCCTAAGAGAATGATTCACGTTTAGTTTCTAGACATGCAAAGTTGGAGACCAGACCATGGAATGAGGCTAAGTTACTAAAGAAAATGTCTCCTTTTCAGGTCTCTTATCAGCCATCTAACCAGTCTTTCCTGGAAATGTCCCTATCTTACTATCTCACAGCTATAATTTTTTTTTTTTTTTTTGAGACAGGGTCTCACTCTGTTGCCCAGGCTAGAGTGCAGTGGCACGATCATAGCTCACTGTAACCTCAAACTCCTGGGCTCAATCAATCTTCCTGCCTTAGCCTCCCAAGTAGCTGGGCCTACAGACATGAGCCACCACACCCTACCAATTAAAAAAATTTTTTTGTAGAGATGAGGGTCTCACTATGTTGCCCAGGCTGCTCTTCAACTCCTGGCCTCAAGTGATCCTCCTGCCTCAGCCTCCCAAAGTGCTGGGATTATAGGTGTGAGGCAGGCTGCTACAAGCATTTTTGATGAAGGGGTTCTAGCAGAGTTCAATGGCCATGCTGAAAAGATAAGTAGAGTCTTGTGCATTTGATTATTTAGACTTAAGAAATTACCAAAATTTAAAAAGAATAAAATGTACAGTTCACCTGTGGGATTTTGACACTGATTTTCCCAGTTTCCTCCTTTACTACCTGGTCACCCCCAGACACAGCACCTCTGACTGTGGTGGTGGAGGAGGCATTGGTGAGTGTTTACCAACACACAGCTGTCAGGCTTTCAGCTACCAAATTATCCTTCTGCAAATGAAAATCCTTTTATCCACCTTTATTTCCATAGAATCAGCCTAAACCTGATAATAAGAGCTGGAGATGGAAAGAAGTAATTCTGCCAGGCAAAAAGAGATACTTCTTTCAGAGAATCCCAGTAATGAGGAAGGAAGGTGCCTGGTCCTACAAAAATTGAGAGTAGGCAGTTGAACAAGATTTTATGTTCAATGGCTGCTCCCTTCATCCACCTCCTACACCTGCTCATTCTGGGGTTGATCATTGTTTATGTTGCCTTTAGGAAACAATGAGGGCCAGTTTCTGGTGGATTGGTGAAGATGCGTATGAGACATCTATCTTGGCAAAAAAACGGAAAGAGAGAGATTATTTGTTGGAAAGGGAAGGTAAAATAAGTGAGAACAATTAAGTGAGGTCATTCAGAACAATTCCCTAATGACCTAAACAGGTGTGCTTCTCTAAGAGTGCACTTTTTATCTTAATCACCTGGAAAGTTTTTTCCCAAAATACATAGGTCTTGATACCTTCCCTGCAGCCTCTGGTTCAGGGGTCTGGGTGGGCCACGCAGCCCCGTGTATTTATAAAGAGCCGCCCTGGGGATCCACTTCTTTTTCAGATGAACATTCTTATACATGCCAAGTCAGGCTCCCTGGCTGTCGAGCTACAGTCATCTTTTTACCCTGGACTTGAGATCATTTTTCACTTTCTCCTCCTACATTCTTGTAGAGGAGGTTCAAATTCTATCAGGCTACTGCTGGTTTAATTAGATTCTTAGGCTCAAAATGCCATAATCCTCGGAAGGGGAACAAAAAAATCCCCGTGTGAATCACGATGTTTATAAAACTGCAGCTATGGCGCCACCTGCTGTAAATTATGGAAAACAGGAGGGTGAATTGCCTGCTTAAGAAAACCTAAAATGTTTCCTCGGATCCGGACCCAGGGAAACAACCTGAAACAACAAAGGCAGTGGAAATTCAGCACGAAGCCGATAAAACATGACATGAGCGAGGAAACCTCATCTCCAGAGAGAATACAGACTTCACCCTGTGAAAAGGAAATGCTAAAAAGACTGCCATTCAGAAGGGATTATTTTTTGAGAACTAAAGAAATTAAATCTTTCCATTTCCTATTCCATACTTCTTTCTTGCTGGCTGGCTGGTTTTTGTAAGCCTCCACTTTGAAAGAGCACTACTGTAGGTGATCAATTACATTTCAAATTTTGTTGGCTTTTTATGGCAGCCTCTGCACAAGTACTAGTAGAAAGCAAATTAAAACGGGGGTGTGTGGACTCTAAAATGTAAGGTTAATCTAGGTAATGTGGCCTCCAATGTGAGAGTTTTTAAGGACAAGCAGCAGGATATGAGCTTGTGCAAAGTCACACAGACTCCTGTCTGGTTAGACTGATGGGCAGCAGTACACCCTTGTGAATGAGTTGGGAGCTACAACGTGGCTGGTGTCTTAGAATTGAGTTTTCTCTTGCAGGAAGGAAACATCTAAGTTACATATTTACGATGTCCCCACCTCACCCCAGTCAAAGGCAAGATAGTGAGTTTATTGTCCTGTGTACAGATATAAAAACCTACAATGTAGCCGGTCATCGACAGTCTCAGCCATAAGGACAGAAATCCCTCAAACCAAAGACAGTCTAGGCTCTAGGTAAGTCCATAGTTCAAAACATTGAGAGGCCTTATTTCCTCATCTGAATGTGAGGCAAATTTCTCTTATCTTCTGTATTCATGTCCTGCGTAATTGGGCAAAATCAACCAGGTGAAGGCAGTTGTCTTCCTAAACAAAATTAACAAAAGCAATGGAAACATACTGAGAGTGAGTTTCAAAACGCAGTCACCTAGGCATACTCTGATTACAATTGAACAGGGTCAGCTATGATGATGACATGATGCTAGGAGAGACCGGGATGTTGCAGGGGTCTTCCTATGGTATGAGTGGGAGATCTAAGGTCACATATTGTTCCCACTAACACAAGTATGAATGTCACTATCTGAATCATCCCCACTTTCCATTGATCTTCAGCATTTCACCGAGCATCATCCCGTCTGCGAATAAACGACCTAAGTCGACTTTCTGCCCCGAGGCTGGTAGATGTTGAGATTTAGAAATATTGTCAGGTGTTTGTCCTGCAATATAAGGGAATTTCCCAGGAAGTCACTATATGCAACGCACCTGTTGTTAGTACCTTTTGCCCCTCCCTGGCCTTGTGCTCCCCCCCCCCGCTTTCAGGGTCCCAGGGTGGAGAGGCTCTGAGCAGGGTGGATATTCAGGGCAGCGAAAGGAAGAGGAGATGAAGGATCCCTGAGGTATTCTCAGCCCTGGGCCTGGAATGGGTAGGTGGGGGAGGGGGAGAAGCGGGAGGCCATCGTAAAGCGTCGCACATTAGTGACTCTGGTGGACAGTTACTACTAGTGACCAGTGAGTCTCTTATTGTGTTGAATCCAGTTTTCTTACAGTTGCTAGAACAAAAAAAAAAAACCCAAAACAAAAAAACTCTACCTTATAAATTTTTCTCTGCTGTGCAAGAAAAGCAACAAAAGGAGGGAGGGGAGATAGTGTCAAGAAGGGAGCAGGTGGGCCAAATCAGGCGGGAGATGGAAGGGCAGGCAAGCAAAGGGGCTCCAAGGAGGGCCCATGAATTATATGCCCAGCAATTAATCACAGAAGAGTATCAAAGAGTAAGTCGTGCATCTCAGTTATGCCAACTTATGATGACATAACATAAATCTAAAGTATTATTTAAAACATTTTGCTCTATGTCCATATCAATACCCTCCACTCTTTCATATGCTGTTTCATTAAAGAGTTATTTTTTTCCCCTGACCACCAGCCATTTAAAGTAACTTTTCAATTGAAGTGTTTGAAGAATGCTCAGTCAATTATTTTTGTAAAGTTCAGTGTCATTAAACATTCTGTATGTGGTTGGACTACTGATCAGGTAATGTTGATCTGCAAGTTTCCCCAAACTTCTGGAAATTCTGGGATATTCTTTTCTTAGAAGATCTTCTTAAAATGAGTTTAGCAGAGTTTCTAGAAAGGTGTTTAACATGTAAGTTCCTTGAGGGCAGGGACTGTGCTGATTTAAGCCTTATCTTCAACAAGTGCCTGGCACAAAAATATCACTAAGATTAATAGCATAAGCATCAATGGAATTAATATCTGTGAAGTAGCATGGCATAGGGTACTGGTTAAAGAGTCTAAACTCTTCCTAACTGTGTGACTCATGACAAGTCACTCAAACTCTTGGTAGCTCAGTTTCCTCGTCTGTGAAATGGGATGATAACAATACCTATCTACAGCATAAAGTTATTAGGAGATTAAATTAGTTAATATTTGTAAAGCGCATGGGACAATACCTGGCACAATATCATTTATAGCAGGTGCTATGTAAGTACTTGATAAATAAATGAATAATTTAAATTACAAGGCTATGAATTTGTAACTGGAATGCTATTTTCTTCCTTTTGAGGAATTTAGTTTATGGATGAATGACCGTGAACATCTCAATTCTTTGAGCTTTAACATTCTGTGTCCTCCAAATAGGTGACTAGCACATAGAAATCACAAAGTCATGCGAAACATCTTCAGAATGGCAATAACAAGAGGAAATATTGAAAATTAGGAATGATTTTCATACAAATAACACTATTTGCTTTGCTGTCAACCATGGATGGGCCTATGAATTAAAAGCTTTTTTTTTTTTTTTCCCCCTTTCTTCATGCTTTCTCTAAAACATCCATTTTGTTCCAGGCCTTCAAAAATCTTATCTTGACCTAGGAAAAGAGCATAAATTTTCATGTCAACAAGCTATTGTGTATCCCCAATTTTTAACCTGCAATTCACTTGAGAGTTATTCTTTATTGTTTTTGAGATTTTTGTTTTCTTCTTTAAAAAAGTTAGTAAGGGAACAAGAATGCCTAATCATGACAGCCTAGAGAATGACAATCGTGTTGGAATCTCTCTAAATTGGTAATTAGAAGACTGAATATTTTCTTTAAAAGAGACGAAGGACTGGCAATTCAGGCTACAAGTGGCTCAAGAACAGTTAGGCAGTGGGCCAAGAATGTAACATCAGGTTGGAGCAGAGCTTACGTCAGCCTCTGTTCTGTTAATTCCCCCAGGTCACCTACCTGAATGTTGTGCTCCCTCCTCCCTACCAGGAAATCGTCCTTCTGTATAGTTATACTAATTTCGAGAAGAACTAAATTAAGATCTATGTTATAACATGGTGGGGAAAAAACTGTTTTAGACTTTTAAAAATAAAATACATAAATACATATGATAAAAAAATTCAGACAGGAGACAAGTATATATAGTGAAAAGTATATACAATTGTCCCCTGATCTGTGGTCCTACTTCCCATAGGAATCCTTGTTAACAGTTTCCTATGAATAAATGTCTCCCAAAAAAATGTTATGCATATTCTAGCATATCTATAATATAGATTCTTGTGCATGTATATGTGTATAATCTTACACAATTAGGATCCTATCATAATACTGATCAGAAGCTTGCTTTTTTCTTTCCCAATTAAATGTAATTTGTATGTCTTGCCATATCAGCATATACAGATTTCTCTCATGTTTAAATAGCTGCATAGTTGTTATGGATTTACCATGATTGATTTAATAAGGACTCTATTGATGATAACTTAGAGTATTCCTAACTTGTGACAGCAACTAATGTCCTTGAACATACAGAGACACATTTGTGAGTAAACCTTTAGATAAATTACTAGCAGTGTAATTGACAAGACAAAGTATACATATATATATATATATACACACACACTCTTAAACATTTGATAGATATTTCAGAATTTCTCTAAAATTGTTGTGCCAATTCAAATTCCCAACAAGAGCTATGAAAGTGCTGGTTTTCCTATCAATTCACCAACTATATGTATTTAATATTTCACATAAACTTTAATACTTTACAAACGTGATAGGTAAAAAGTGGTTTTTCATTGTTTTGATTTGCATTTCTTTCATTATGATAGACGCTGGACTTCCTATTAATAAGCCCACTGAATTTATTTTACCGTGAACCATTTGGTCATGTAATTTGTTCACTTTTCTATTAGCTTATTTATTTCTTCTTTTTAATGTGACAAGGACTTTGTAAATTAATGAAACTGGTCCTCTGTTATGGTGTTGAATGTATTTTTCCCAGTTTATCATTTGTCTTTAAGACTTTGCTTATAGTTGTTCTTTTTTAAAATAATTTTTATGCTTTCATGGATCCTGGGTTTTATGTAATAATAAGAAAGACCTTTCCCCATTAAAAATTATTATTATTTCAAGGAGTCAAATTCTGTCCTAATTGCGATTGTTTTTTTCTGCATTGAAATATTTATTCCATTCAGAGTTTACTTTGAAGATAGAGCAAGGTGGGTATCCATTTCCATCACTGTTCCCCAAACAGCTTGTCCATGGGACCAATACCATTTATTGAATTATATTTGCATTTTGTGATTTCAAAAGCCACTTTTATCACATTTTAATTTCCATGAGTATTTGCATCTGTTTTTAGACTATTCTGTTCCACTGATTTATCATTCTTTAGCACAAAATCCTCTTAATTATCAGTCTAGGGAGTATTGGTAGACCTCTGTCATCAATCCTTTGGGGTGTTTATTTTTTCTAGAGTAATTTTAGTATCATTATGTCAGTCCTTTTTACTTACACCCCCAACCCCAATTACGTAGGTATTTCCATGAGGAGCTCATTGAAGGATCCACCTCTTTTCAGCTAGCGATACATATTTTGTCTAATTTTCCCCTTCCCGATCTAAGATCTCATGTATGGTAATTTCTGATTTGCCAATATCAAAGAGGCAGGTTGTAGAATGGTGATATTAAGCCATACGAAAGCTTTAATATTCATTGACTTTGAAAATCAAGACGAAAGAGGAAATTTAAGTCAAGATACTCAGTATAAAAGCAAAAACTAGCAGTTCTATTATGACATGTATGTTTGGAGTTTAGTAACTTCAGTTCAAGTTATTAAGGCAAACAAAAAACTAAGTCTTCAAAATGTTCTCCAGGAAATAATTTCAACTGCTGCCCTGAAATATGTGAACAACAGGCTAAAGTGAAGACATTACTCCATCTAGTTCAAACTACATTTACTCAGCAATTCTACTAATTATCAGGCTGTGCAGCAGATGTGAAAAATCAACAGAAATGGTCCTTTATGTTCTACTAAATATGAAAATTGTTGATTCTTTAAAGAGCCACCCAACTATTTTTTACTGTGCAATTTTCTATTCTGCACTGTTAAAGAATAAATATACAATTACTTAGATTGAAAAAGAAAAAGAATTTTTTCATTCATATGAGATCAAAGTTTGTGAACTTACTGTTAGCATATCATCACATTTCATATCTGGTGTATCACCATCTTCACTTTTATTGTAGAATTTTCTGAAAAAATTGAATGCCACCACAGTATACAGGTATACGACAACAGCTAATAAGCCAACTGTTAATACGAGCTGGAAAGCAATGTGAGATTGGACATGTATTAAAATACAGGACATATGACTGACATATTTGACATCTGTGTGGGAGGAGAGTGCTCTAGTGAGAACACAGCTGGATTTGCTGACTAGAAGCTAATGGGATCCACAACTTTATTATTTCTCACCCTTCTTAGCCCCCCAGTGGAGAAATTTATTTTCATATTCTCTTTATCAAGTTGTCAGACTATTTTATGCAAAATTTGACTATTTAATTAGCTAACAAATGCATAGTTATAGCTAGAGTATGAATAAATTATGATTTAATGTCACATCCAAATTGAATTAATAATATTAATAAGCAGCTTAAAATGTTCATTTTTCTATCATCTAAGTATTTGGTAATAGATACTAATGAAGTACTTTCTCCCTTTTTATGAGGTCTATTTTCTGTAAATAATTTACATTCCTAATGAAACCCATCTCATTTTTGTTATGATAGTAACGGGGGGTTGTAAATTATTTTTCTTTTTAATCACATTCTGGAACTAAATAGGAATTTGTATTCCTTCTGAAATCTGGGAACACATAACTGGTAATAATGTTTAATGTACATATTCAAAAAAATTAAACTGAGAAATCTTGCTTTGTAAACATAAAACAATTATCAGAGTGAAAAACACCATGGCTAATGACCAACACTATTTGAAGGCTAACTTTCTCAATGTGTAATTAAATGTCTCAGTTTCAAAGGTCTTCTTTCAGCTCTACGTAATCTTTCTTTAATTCCAAATTATACTTTATTTATATACATATAGATAGATTTGTTAGAATATGTATATGTTAAAAATGTGACTTTCACCAAGTTGGTGAAAATGTATTTCTGGTTGTATCACAGAAATTCTAAACAAACTAACATGTATTATCTTTATGTGTACTTTCTCTGATTACAACACATCCTTATGTTCTTGACTATAACTGTATACGCTGATTAAGTCTTTATAAAATCACTCCATAGTTATCTGGAGAAAACATGTTATCTTAACAGAGGGTTTAATTCATTTCTATAAACGAAGTACAATGCCACTATAAATTTCTGCATGTTTTACCTGTTAGGACTATTAAGCTCCATATATTTATGCAAATGAAAATTTGATACTTCAAAAAGAAAAGGAATAATCCCCACAAAAATTCAGAAATTGATTAAAAGTAGTGCCAGACCTTTTTTGTTGAAATACACAATAAATTTAGCATCTTCAGTTCTTTACAAACACTGGGAGCTCAAACGCAATTTACCAACTGACTGATGAATAAACATGGTAGACTTTTTATCACTGACCCACGACTTGCCATGCATATCATAGTCATATTCAGAACCTAAAGTGACATATGTAAGAATCATGTGCTGAAATTTAGAAAACTAATGATCATGATAATGTGAATTTAACTATGGACATAGTTCAAGTTTTTTGGAGCGGCATTGATTTAAAAATGTGCTGGGCTATAAAACTCTGGAAAAGAAGGATTCTGTTAATCCAGATAACTAACATAGAATGTGTTACCACCCAGTGGACACCTGAAAAATAGCAAATGAATTAAGTTCATGCTTCTGCAATATGTTTATAATAATGGAGAGTTTTAACGTTACAAATGGGTTGCATCAGAACATAAGTTGATTATCTGGACCTAGACCAGTTTTCCTCCAAGTCAGTATGACTTTGTCAAGTATGAAACATTATTCTTTTTGTTCAATTTAGAAGTAGACAAAAGGATACATGAATATCCAGTTTTAAAATATTACATTAAATTAAAATGTAGCATCTCATGTTTTACTACTAATACAACCAGTGGATAAGGATGCTGTAACATATTTTGGTTCCTCATAATATCAAATGGGGCAAATACTATGCTAGGAACAAGATAATAACTAAGCTCCTGAGTGCTTAATATGTGCCTGGAGCTGTGCTAAGTCCTCTAGATTTGTTTTTATTTAATTTTTATTAAAACATTTGATAAGGTAAGTATTTTTATTATTTTTATTTTATGAAATAAGGAAATTGAGATTTAGAAGCATTAATTAATTTATCCAAAGTCAAGCCAAGACTTGAGTGTAGGTCCAGGGGTCTCTAAAACTACTAATCCCCATGGTTTAGAAGAGGTACAGACCCTCTCTTCAAACAAATCTTTAAAACTATGCATTGCCTTTTGAGGGTTGGTTTTATTTTTGTTGGCTTTATTTGTTGCTTTTTTAGTTTCTGCAAGGGGAAACAAAAAGATAAACTGTTACCTGTTTGCCGTTGTGAGTTACTGAGGACAAGATGGTTCTTAACGTCTTGAATCCCATAGCAATGTCAAGAAGATGAGCAGCAAAAAAAAAGTTGTTATAGTGTCCAAGGACGGACATAGTCATATACCAGGCTAGGTAGAGGAAGGACTATTAAGACAAAAGAAGGGGAAAACATATCAGAAAATAGAACACGTGACTGTCATCCTATGTTAAGCTAAATAAACCAGGAATAGAAAGTTAAACACCACATGTCCTGACTTGTATGTGGAAGCTAAAAAAAGTTGATCATATAGAAGTAAAAAGTAGAAGAGAGAATACCAGAGGCTGGGAAGAGGGAGGAGAAGGGCAGGATAGGGAGATATTTGTTAAAGGATATGAGATTACAGCTAGATAGGAGGAATAAGTTCTAGGATTCTGTACCATGGTAGGATAACTATAGTTAACAATAATATATAGTTTTAAATAGTTAGGAGGATATTGAACGTTCCCAACACAAAGAAATGATAAATGTTTGAGATAGTGAATATGTTAATTACCCTGATCTGATCACTATACATTATATGTATGGAAACATCACTATGTACCTCATAAGTATGTACAATTAGTATTTGCCAATTAAAAAAATAAAATTAAAACAAAAAAGCAATTCTGATTTCATTCTATTATAATCACTCCATTTACTTCATCTTCTTAGACCATAAGTTTTTATGATTCTAATTAGCTATATCAGCTTGTCCTTTGTGTATTTTATTTTTATTTAGTTTGTTCTAAAAGGGTCAGTGTTATTTTCTCCTTTAAAACAGTAACTGTCCATATTTATCCTCCCACAGAGAAAAATTTATAGACTTACTACTTGGCAGCAGAGTTTCTCAACCTTGGCACAATTGGTATTTTGGATCAGATAATTCTTTGTTGTGAGGGCTGTCCTGTGCATTGTAGGATGGTTAGATGCAATGGCCCTCCTCTCCCCCCTAGTTGGGACAACCAAAAATGGCTCCAGACATTGCCAAATGTCACCTGGGGGGCAAAATTGTCCCCGGTAGAGAACCCTTGGTCTACAGTCAACCAAAGAACCAACCAACTTTCTCTCCCTCCTTTGGTTCCCTACTTTGATTTTCACTTATTCACTCACAAAATCAGTTTGCTGAGACCTACTAGTTAGAGGATATTATATAAGGTGTTTTATTAACCAAGCATTTCACTTCACATGAGTGAAAATAAGTCTGGGAAAAACCCAAATACTATTTAATATCATTGAAAGCTACAGTAAACCTGATAATACAATTGATACTATTTGTAGAAATCTCCTGAATTATAATTAATGTCAGTGATTAACTTCATTATAGGCTAGAAAATCTACTTTTGGGGGCACAGTGAACAAAGCAGAATAAAAATACTGTGATTGCTCTCACTTTTTGGATTATTTATTTATTTATTTATTTTTGTAGGGATGGGGTCTTGCTATGTTGCCTAGGTTGGTCTTGAGCTCCTGGGCTCAAGTGATTCTCCTGCCTTGGCCTCCCAAAGTACTTGGGATTGCAGGTGTGAGCCACCACACTCAGCCTTTTATTAATGATTTTTTTTTTTTGGAGACAGGGTCTCACTCTGTTACCTGGGCTAGAGTGCAGTGGGGTCATCATAGTTCACTGCAACCTCAAACTCCTGGGCTCAAGCAATAATCCTGCCTCAGCCTCCCAAGTAGCTGGGAGTATAGGTGTGTGCCACCGTGCCTGGCTAATTTTTCTATTTTTTTGTAGAGATGAGGTCTCGCTATGTTGCTCAGGTTGGTCTCGAACCCCTGGCCTCAAACGATCCTCCTGTCTTGGCTTCGCAAAATACTGGGATTATAGGCATGAGCCACTGTGCCCAGCCTACTTTTTGGATTAAAGTCTCTTCTGCATAAGGCATGCTTGACCAGTGGAGTCAGGAGCTACCCATTTTGGGAAAGGGTGGAAGCCTTAATTTTGACTATAATATATCTTAATCTTTAACAGAGAACAAAAAGAAGAAGAGGCTTAGGTAGTAGAAGAGATTTCATGGGCAACATAGGACTGAAGCTAGAGATTAAGTGGAAGAAAAGAAAATAGCATTTTTATAAAGCACATTGAGCTAAGACTATGCAGAGTTTGCTGGGGGAGAAGAGTTTAGTTTGAGTGGAGGGTTCCTGTTTTGGAAGATCAAGCTGGAAAAGTACAGTGGTGCTGGAGGGCCTTAAGGGCAAGTTAAAGGACCTAGGTGTACCCCATAGGCACTTGGGAGGCATTGGAGCCTCATGAGCAGGATAATGGCTTGTGGAAAAATAGCATTTTAGGAAAATTTGTTCAGCACGTACTAAGTGCTAGTCATTTTTTCTTTTATTTGCATACACAGTCTCATTTTCTAGCAAATAGGCATTTTTAGTACCAATTTACAAATGAAGAAGTGAGCTCACTCAGGTTAAGTTACTGTTTAAAAACTTTGTACGTGGCAGAGCCATCAGATTAGGAGACTACTGGACAAGCCCCAGGGTGGGGTTCTGAGAGCCACATTGAGGAGCAAAATTGGTAGGGCTAGAAGGGAGAATTATAGAGGACAGAAATAGGACCAAGATTAGGCAAATAATCAAATATATGCCTTGGAGGGAGAAGGAAAAGGAGGAGTCCATGCTAATAATTTAAGACTGGGTAACAAGAAGAACAAAAATACTAACAGAAAGAGAAAACTGTGGACAGGGGACTGGATTTGGTGGGGAGGAACTGAGGAAAAGGAGGATGATAAATTTGCTATGGGATATTCAGATGGAGGCATCTAGCAGGCTATTAAGAAATGCAAACGCTGGGGAAAAAGGAAAATTTGCAGGCATACAATGAGTAAGGAAATGCACTTAAGCGACAAGCTGAGTCAAGGGGGTGTGTGTGGATTCTATACATATGTTACCCAGTTAAATTAGAATAAAAGATAAAGAATAAATAATTTTTAGTATAAGTATGTCCCATGCAGTATTTGGGACATGATTATGCTAAAATTTATTACTTTTTGTTGCCTGAAATTCAAATTTAATTACAAATTCTATATTTAACCTGCTAACCCTAGCTGTGTTTCAGAGAGAAACCGTACCATTGAAGAGTGAATACACTTTGAGAGGTGATTGGCCAAACAGAAGCCACGAAACTGCAGGTGGAAAAAAAGCCTAACAAGGAATCAGAAAGATGTTTGAGGAAGGTTCTATCCATGCCCAAATTCTTTGGAGGACAAGAAAACTCCATAGCAAGGTGAATATTATGGACAGGCTGCATCTGGGCAGAAGTGTGCTATGCAAGTACTGTGGCATGAAAGATTGCCCTTAGCAGGCAGAAGCCAACATGGACTGGCTACTTAAATGGAAAATACCAACGGGAGCAGGAGTTGAGGTTGCCTTCTTTTTATTCAGGGGAGTGGCTTCCATTATTAGATGAGAAAGTAGTTACAAGGCATATATATATAATTTTTTAAATATATATACATAAAATTTTATATATATATATAAAAAAGCAGTTTGTGATTCTAAAAGATACTTTTAAGACATGATCTTGAGCTCTTAGGAGGATTCTCTAAGATACCCAAAGTTCTAGGCCCATGGCTGGGTGAGGCAGGCATGGAGATAGAGGCAGGAGAATTTGTGGGGGCTGGAGGGGGTGGGGGGTGTCACAGACCTTTAAATAGGAGAATGGAATGAACGTTCACTTTACAAGTTAGTGCTAAAATTAAAGATTGAAATCTTGAGCTGATGGTTTTTAGTAATGGATATATGTTTAAGTCCTATGTTTAGTTTCCAAGGCTCTTTGGTAAGAGAAGGATAAATCAAGAAAAATAACTCAATAATTTGATGTACTTCAATTGAGGGAAACTTAAATTTAGCACAATTAATGTTTTAAAATTTTTCTAAAAATTTATTTAGGAGTTTCTTTTTAACATCTATAAAACTTTGACGTACGCCGTTGCCCAATTAAAACCTGAATGAAAATACATATGAATTTGCATCTCAGTTTCTTTTTCTTGTGTAAATATATTTTCCTTTTAATCTTTCAGCTATTGAAAGAAATGGTATGAGCGACAGGCTGGTTAATCATGTCTTTCCACGGGTCTCTCTCAGATAGGGTCTGAATGAAATGCGTTCATATTTGGATAACTTGCTTAACCATCTTTCCATCTGCAGAACTCCCACACACTCATCTAATCAGAGTGCATTTTCTCTCGTGTTGATGAAGCAGGCTTACGTTGTCAGTGAAGACCACTCCTAGTTTCCACATCTGATACTTCACATCAATAGAGTTCAGTCTGGAATGACAAAAAAGAAAGTGTAAATATATGCACATTAATCAAAGACTCATAGGCTTATGAGAGCCTGACAGCATTCAGTTTCCACAGGGCAAGACTGGAAACCTTCTCTGGAGACTAATTGTATCCCAGGTGCCAAGGGAAGAGCTGAGAGCTGGCTCTGACACTGTATCCTAGAGTTTTGTGATACTTTTTTAGAGGATCTTGGAAAACAAAACAAAACAAAATACCTTCGTCTTCTGTTATTTAAGAATAGTCCTTGCTTTTTTACTTTTTCCTTTCCTACATTCAATATAAGCTAAACTCACCTTATATATGACATTTATTCCTGGAAACTATACCAAATTAACCAACGTGTGTGCATCAAACGTTTCCTCACTTTCATTATACATTTGTAATTGTATTCCAACAGAATAATTTTTTGGTTCCAATAATAATAAAAACTAACATAAATGTACACATTTATTTTACAACTAATGTTATAAAGGAAAGGGCTTTTTAGTATTTTTTGTTTCTTTTTGTTTTCAGAAACCTTACCTTGTCTATTTCCTTTTCTATATAGGCAAAAATTTAACCCTTCCCCTTGGTTCTGTAAAAAATTAAAAATCTCAGGACCATCCCCCCAACTCCTTATGGAAAAGGGAAGGTCAAGCCTGGAGGCTGAGTCATGCAACAGGCCCTTCCAAAAGAATAGCTGTTGCTAACATTGTGCATTAGCCAGATCCTGAGGCAAAGGTAAAAGGCCTCAGGCATCTACAAGGACTGGCCCCACTGAGACAAGACAAGATTAATCATTTTTCCACCTATCCAGGGGCATCTATTATTTTTTAATTATTTATAGCATGTAAGTCTCATGCCTATGCAATAATTTCAAAAAATAAGAAAGGGGCTGTGGTTTCAAATTTTGAAAAGTTATATTTGCAATGTAAAACATTTTCCTGATACTTGAAGGTGGTTCTAAGCAAGTGTTCAGGGCAATTTCCAATTCTAGCTGTGAGAGAACAACAAGGTACAAAATTACCCTCCTACTGGAAACTATTAATACATAATCGATTTATTTAATGTAGATTTCCTGGGTGCAAACTAAAGTCTCACAAGAATGTAACCATTTGCCTCACTGTACGCCTCTCTCCTTTTTCTTTCTGAGTGCCCTCTCCCCTTAGATACTGACTTACCAAATCCCTCTGTGACCTCTGAGGAGAGGTCACAGATGCTTGTTCCCCCAGGGTGCCTCCTCAAATTTTAGCTTAATAAAACTCCATTGATTGAGATCTTTGCCTTAGCCACTTATTTTGGGTTGTTAGTTCCAATAGCATTTTGTAGACACTTCCCTTTTTTATGATTTCCCATTTGTTTTGTAGTTGTGTTACTGTATATATGTATGTGTATATATGCCTCTCTCACTAGTCTGTGAACTCCCCAGCACCAAGCACAATATCTTACATGCTGAATATCTCTCAATAAATATATATTGAATAAATAAATATTAGCATAAATATTCATGATCTTTGTAGATTAAAAACATATATTAAAATACAATTTTTAATTCTCATTTTTTTTCAGAACTTGCCACTGATTTATAGGCTACAAGTTATGATAACTTTGTCAGCCTTTTCAGTATTCCAATTCCAGGTAACTGATAGGATATGAAATAATACAATATAATATAATGGTAGTATTATTTTCTAAAGGGCCTTTCTAGACTTAATGTTTTAGTCTTTAATCATTTCTTTTAATTAGGCCAGTTTTATAAGTGCTTGGATAAGTAGTTGCTAATCAAAGCTGACTGCTTAGATTTTTCCTCTAGGGTTAAGGTTTCATTTTCATTAGCCCAAGTTTTTTTTAAGGAAATAAAGTTATCTTTGGGCGATAATTAATTTATTATTACAGGAGCCTTTTAAACAGTTCCATGAATATTTACAGTAGGTTTCAATATACGAATAATTTTTCTTAAATAAAAAAAGGAAGAGTTGGAAAAAAGTAAACAGTGGGGCAATTTGCATGAGAACATAATTATTTTCCACGAAAGCAATCTAAAACAAAATAAAGTTTTATATCAGGGTGTCTGAATTTCCCATGGTAATTACTTACTTTATCTAAAAAATTATTCCTATGATGAGTTATTTTCCACTTCTATCATGTGAGGGAAAAATAGAAATTCACTAAAAACCTTTTAGCCTAAAATGGACAAGCTGTAACCCTATGTATGTTAATTGCTCAATCTGCTTCTGTAAGACTGCTTGTCGCCACACCCACAGGAATGTTTGTGAAACTGATGTTATAAAGAAAGAAATTGAAATTGACTAAGGCCCGCAGCTCATGCTCCCTTAAACAGCTCCCCTTGCAGCAGCTACCTTGTAAGTTACAGTAACTTCCTTATGTGTACACTTCCTGGTATAAGCCGCTCTGTACCACCTCCTTGCCCTTGAAGTATAAAAGACAAGTCCCCCTGACCGGGGGTGCTCAGATTTTGGCGGAAGATCCCCTCTGAGCCCCCTGGCATTAATAAACCTGATCTCTCTGCATCCTCGTGTACCTCTCGGTGTTTCCTTCGGCAACGTGACTCCGGTTTTTGCCGTGACAATCATACTAGGGTAACAAGTTTGCTACCAATCTCTTATATTTCCTTTTTGTAGTGCATTTCCTTTTTGTAGTGCACAATACTTTTTTCTCACCAGTAAGTGGTAGCCATGCTGTTTGGGTGAGACTGACCCCATCCCCGGGGAGGGGCCATGGCTGACCTAAGCCAATCGGGAGAGGGCTCCATTCAAGGGGAAACTATAAGCTGGAAGCTGAGGAGTTTTGCTAGATGGTTTTGAGACTTGAGTTCACTTTCCTCCCCCATGAAGACACAAATGAAGAAGTATGCAGCCTCTCTAGCTGCTGGCAGCTATTCCAGCCCCAGGGAGGGAGCTAGCCACTTATTTAAAAGTATGCATACCAAGCCTATGTGTTTGATTGATAAATAAATACATGAATCATCTTTGTATTTGAATGTTCATATTAACATAACATTCATATAGAAACCAGAAAACTTTTAAAATGTGACCTTTATAAATACTTTTGTGAAGAGACATTACATGTAAATCTTTTTCCTATTAATGTATATTATTTACTAGCTGTTTATTCTTCTAATTGTATTATCTATATTTAAAGGTGTTAATAAGTGACACATTAATTTCTTGATACTTTGCTAGGGATCAAACTTGCAAACGTTTACTATGTAAAACAGTGGAAAGTTTCACCAATTTAAAAAACTATTTGTTCATAGTAAAAAACAGTCTAAAACTTTCCTATTTCTTCAGAGTTTTTTTCTAGAGTCACAAACGTGACCATGGAAAATGCATAATTCAATAAAACAATTTAATTCTACATTGCTCATCAAAGATCTGAAAATGTTTGTGGGCAACTCAGCATCACCCACACCATAGTCCTTGTTTTACATGATATTCTAACATAAGGACCTTAGTTCCTAAGGATTGTCAATCTGTATTTCATCTTACATACAGTGACACAGTCTTTAAATACCACATTTGTTTTCCTAAAGTAACCAAGTAATATTTTTGATCTAAGTTCATATTTGCTTATTTAACTACTTTTCAACTGAGTTTACATTAGTTTTAAAGACCCAAGTAGCTTTAACAAGTTTTCCAATAGGTAAGAAGTATACGACCAATAAGACAGGCCAGACAAAATATCTTTTTAATGCTAGCTAATATATTTATCTAAGACAACATAATATGGCTCCACAGAACCATAAATATCTATGTTTTCAAAGTAATCATTACATCGTAATTGACTGAAACTATAAATACACAGATAAAAAAGGCTGACATGTTTTTAAGGGAAAGTATTATGTTTCTTCCAAAACCATTAAGTGGCTACAATAAGAAATTATATTTTTTAAAACATGTATGCTTTATTTTTATTCTAGAAGTTCAGTTGATCAAATTTGTTAAAAATATATATATGTATATATACATCACCCACACTAGACATATACGTGTGTGCGTATGTGTATATGATAGTCAATCTCAGGTGAATTCAATCCAAATGTTTTATATTCTTCTAATTATAACATATTATGCCATGAAAGCACTATATAAAGAGTGCTTCATTTTGAAGTAAACTTTCCAGTATTACTATTCCAAGTAATAGTATAAAGGTATAGTATTTCAGGTACACTATGTCTTTGCTATTAAAAAAATACTATAATGAAAGTATATGAATTTTGAACATTTTTAATAATAGCGCTATATACTTCTCTTTTCTAAAACATGTGAAAATTAACTTCTTTTCAAACAGGAAGCATCAGAAGACATAGTCATATATTGTACTTTTGGCATGTGTTTTACTGACTTCAGGGCATTTAAGGATAGAAAAGGCAAATGAAATCAAGAACAAGAACATGAACATTCTTTCTTTTCTTTTGCTCTATGTAGATAACAAAAAAGGCACCTTCAAAAACTAATAGAAAAAAATCCAATCATTTCATAGCTCCAAATACCCAGAAGTGTAAAAGTAGACTTTTTATACCTTCTCTGTTTTCCTCATCTGTCTATTCCTCTGACATTGAAGGAAAGGAAATTAATGCACTAGCAAGTTCAGAAATATATTAATTTTTTCTTCTTCCAACCTAAACCTGTAGGATAGAGCAGAAGTAACACTCACACAGCCGACAAAGAGCTGTCTTTCTTTGGCTTCTTCTTTTCTCTGGCGTCACTGAAGTCCAGAGCTGCTTTGTCCATGCCAAGTAACTCACTGATTCTATCTCGGCCATAGAACTCTCCATATTTATCCATAACCTGAGCGTCAAGAGAAAAAGCATTTTGTCGGTTTCAACCATTGAGTAACATCATCTATGTGTGTGTATACAAACATCTAATTATTTTTATACTTACTGTATAGTTGCTCTCTTTTAAAGATCACCTAAAAATCTAGTTTATGGCTCATATTCTGTGATCACACTGCTTAAGGTCTAAACTAATGGACATCTTTTTAAGTAATACCTATCCGAGGAACAAGATTTCCCATTCAAGAGAGGGAGACACACAAAAGGAAGATGATGAGCCGAAGTGGAAGAAACTGGAGGAAATGGAATGAAGGTGACCTTTACCCAATTCATACGTTATGCCAGGAATTACGCTTTCTTCCACGCGATTGTCACAATATGTAAATTTCACATTATTACCATCCCATTCTGCAGATAAACCGTGTCCTAGAAAACTTCATGTACCGTGCCCAAGGCTGCTAAACGTAACAGGAGATGGGGTCAGAAAGCATCTGGCTCACGCCTGACACCCCAGCCAGTGATCTTCTGCATAGGGCTCTGTGTGCCACTGGGCTGGACATCACAGGGATGGCGTCTCTCCACGGCATCGATTCCAACCATTCAACTCTCCAGCCACACTCGCCATTCTTTCCACCTCACTCCCCTTAGCATCCTGACCCCAGCAATTCTTCAATAACACCCGGACCGCAACCATGTCACTGTCCTCGTTTTAATGCTTATGTAGCGTAGATGCTGCGTCCATCCTTAGAATCATTTCCTAACAACGCCCCTTGGCTCCCTTGCCCACCCCTCCTTCTGTTGCATTTGCCTGGCTTTGCCCATTTGTTGTGTTTTTAGATCAATGCTCGGACATGGCTCACAGCTCCCCCTTGGGCTTAGTATGTCCAATCTGGGAAACAGCTCCTTTTGGCCTACGGTTCCCACACAGTAATGAAAACGGAGGGAGCGGGAAAAGCAATGAAAGAGAAGCAGGAGGAGAGATCACTGGTAGCAAAAGGGGAAAAGAGGAGCTGGAAAGCAAGGGACGAGGCATACAGAGAAAGGAAAAACGAGATAAAGCGGAAAAGGAGCTGACAGCATGTGAAAGTTAAAGACTGGAGCAAATTAAGAAAGAAATACATAAACAGAAAGAAGGAAAGAATTAGCAGAAATAAAAATTGGATATATACAACCAGATGAATTCAAGGAAACATAAAAAAGCAATGGTAGTTAGAAAGCCTATGGACATATACTATTTAGGTTCATTAAAACAATTAGGTTTATTAAAACACTTTGTTTTGCATTTGCTAAAAATGGGCAGGGCTGATCTGCATGGGAGTTCTCCGTGGACTGTGTTCTTTCTCTCGTTCCCTGCAGAACAAATTGAGTCCTGCAGCAGGAAAGCCAGGAACAGGCTCAGCTGCCATTCCAGTTTATCTGTTTATGTGAGTATAAATATATAATTTCCTTCAGAGAAACTCTTGCTTTAATAATTCAGAAGCTTCCTCTTTATTCCATTAAATAATTAATAGGAATAAATGTTCAAATGATCTATTTAAAATTATTTTTAAATCATTCTTTCAAAGCTTTTGACCAATTTGGATGTGCTCAGATGGACTAGTACAATTCTACTCAAAATGCCAGGTCACAAGGGCACAAAATCTTGCACCAAGAAAAAAAAAAAATCAACAAACATACTGCTTCTTTCAACTAAAAAGTGTTGAGATATAGACATATACTTATATATACGTGCACACATATATACGTGTGTGTCTGTATATACATTTAGTCAATGTGCTTAACGATGTAGTTGACTTAAATTCTTGGTGCAAGCTCTGTATCTCTGCTCAGACTGGTAACAAAAAATTTTCAGCAGCTAGTTGCCAACCACCCTTTGAGTAGCACTGAACTGGTGGAACCAAAGGGGAAAAGAACACTTCATTCATTTATTTGGCATAGATACCTGGCCATTCACTCTAAATGGTGCACACTGGAATTCATTATGAAATAGCGTTTGAATTGAGTTAGTCTGGCAATTAGAGCAGTTCAAGGAATAAGTAAGGAGCTACAAAATAATGATTACAGCATTTTACAATGTACAAGCACCGTAACATATATTATTTCATTCAAGAAAAATGCGATCCACATTAAAATTCTATGTAATAAGTAGGGCAGGAATGATCCTTGACTTTCAGGTCAGAAGCTCTCAAGAGCAGAGCCTCAGTAGGTGCCATAGTTGATGCCTGAAATCCATTTTACTGTTCTTTCTATCACCTCCTGATGCTGTCAGCATCAGAAGAATAAGACTCTATTTAGAAAATCTTTAAAGTTATATAAAGTAAATAAAATTCAGTCCTTTATTGTTACCCAAGAACTTTATTTCTTTAGAGTAAAGGAGGACACCAGCGCTAGTGATTTATCAGCTGTCTTATTGGAAAATAGCCTTTACTCAGCTTAGGTTGCCCAAACAATCTCAAAGAAAATTCTTACCAGTAATTGTTAACATTGTGGACTGAGCACTGTTTATTTAGCTGAGTGAGGACAGGGAACGAAGCAATGCCTATTTATTTGGGGCTTGTGGAGTTTGGATTTCTTACATGCTATTCTTGAAATTCATATTAAATTCTGTTGCGATTTTGAAATAACATTAACATGCAGATAAAGCACACCTCAATATCTATCTTATTCTATATTTAAACCACATCAAATTCAAGTCTGAATTGCACTTTAAGAAAAATATAGAGAACGTATTCCTTCTAAGAAATAATTACCTTTCTTTTAACAAATTTGTCCCAGTAGTTATTGGGAAATGACCTAAAAGATAGAAAAGCATAGAAATAAAATAGTATTTTTTTAAAATGATAAGTAATAACATATCATTTTGGATTTACAAAATACTTAGCAATAATATGTAAACATATATCCTGCCATCCATGTAACAGTACAATGAATTTGGTTAACATCTTATCCCATAATTTTTCTACATTATAAGCACATTGAATATTATTTTAGATATTAATATATAAATATATACACAAGTAAATCACAAAAAAATTATAAGCTGCTACTTTAATGGAGAATAATTATATTAATAAGTAGATTATGTTTGTCATTTGTTTATACCATATCAATACATAGATTTGTTTGTTTTAAAAATTAAAGTATCTAGAAAGCTGTCATTTTTTCCCTATGAAGAGACAAGTTTCCTTCCCACCAGTTATCTTCAAAGAAACTTTGAGCATGGTACCAAACCATAACTCTGGCACTTTGACTAACATATAGAGTTTACTTAAAGGGACTGACTTGATTAGACTTAGTATTAATGGGTAGAATTGCTAAGGTAAACATTAAGCATCTGGAGTAAACATGTAAAATGCATAAATAAATCATCTCCATTTGAAAACTCAGAACCTATTAGAAACGATAACCTTTTAACGATAAACAAAATTAATGACAATAAGAAAAGATATTTCAGTCTTGAATAGTAAATATAACTCTTCAAAAAATATGGTATCATTAATACTTTTTATGGTGGAAAATTATACTTTTGTGATGGATTTATACCTGTAATAGCAACTAGTTGTTTGGATCTTGATCCCCCAAGGTTAAATAATTATTGGATAGAAAAAGTATTTGTTTCTGTCTGACATTTTACATCATGTCATAACATTTAGCTAGTTTTATGTTAGGTTGCTTGATGGTACCAAGTGAAAGTTTATAACTCAGATATATTAAAAGTGTAAAATTCAATATTTTTGCCTTTAATGCTACAACTGTTTCCTTAATAAATAATTTTTTGCTTCCTCTGCTTTTGGAAGAGATAACCCTGTGCTGTAGGTTATGTACCTCCTGCTACACACTTCTCTGAACACTGAGTAATGAATGTGAAGTTCCATCAGTGCTGTGGAAATGAATTCAAAGTCATTTTTGATTAAAGAACTCAGAACAGAGAGGGCAAAAATTGAGGGCATCCATTAGGAGGCTGATGGTGCTTAGTCTTTTGATTTTCTTGGCTGAATATGTAACTATTATTCACCTCTGCTAAACTTTTGACAAATCTACAGGAACACCAGCAAAGTATTTTTATGTCTTGAAATTTCTGAGCACAGAAATGGCTCCTATAATTCTTTACTCACTGTGTGTTGATTACGAGTCTATCCCACTGGCCTTTAATATCATCTTCTGAAGGCTGTTCTGTAATATAAAGCCCATCAAATTCCAATTTCCGTGCTACTTCCTTTTCTCGCTTAAAAATAACCAATGGCACCTACAGATGAAAAATAAACATGTAAAAATTAGTTTAAATTTACTGGTATCTCCTATGGTCACTATCTTTACAAAACAGCTTTTGGAAAGAAATATTTCCCATGTACTTCCAGGAAGGTATAAATTGAGTGAATATGAATCAGCTATATTTAAGCAGAAAGAAGCATCTAGAAGGTTTTGGAAATACAGAAGATATAATAAATATTATTTATATGCATATGTTTTTAAACACATAGGGGTTTACAGATAATTGTAGTAATGAAATCATTTTTAAATACTAAAGAGAAAAAGATGATTATGTAAAATTGTACATATGTACAATATGTAAAATTTTACATATATATCTTAACACAAATGTATATAATTAATTTTAGCAATCTTACCAATGTTCTAAAATGCATGCTACTAAAATGATGAGTTTTATTTGAGAAGTCTCTAATAATTCCATACTCAGTGCACCCACATGCTATTCTGAGATAAATTTTCATTTCAACATCAGCAAAAATCTTTGTCAGTTTGCCAAAACGTGTCCAGAACATATTGATTCTCTTTTCATATGGACAGACTTTACACAAGGCACACACAGAAGAAAGATGCAGATATTCTAGAAGGATTCAAGAATATTTACCTCCATAAAACAAGGGAATAAAAAAGAGGAAAGGAGTTTCTGAAGAACACTTTACATTCTAGTCTTTTACTCTGGGCCCTGGTTTTTCAAGTGCCTTCTCGAAGCTTTATGGCCAGAGGCAGAGGACAGTGAAATAAAGGCATTACAGTGAAAAGGCATCTTGCTAGGAGAAGATAAAGAGGTTTGCACAGGTAATGGGCAGCCCTGAGCACTTGGAGAGACTATCTTGAGTTCTAGTCACCAAATTATATTGCTCCTCTGGCAGGCCTCTAGGGATAAAGCAGCAATATTTTCCAGGCGAAGTATGACAAACTGTGAGGCCTTTCTGCCAAGGATGGCAATGGATACTTACCTATCAAGAGAACAATCAAAATGATTCATAGATTTGATGCAATGTATTGCTCTAAGTCCTAATACAATGGAGCATCACTGCAGCACTACGAGACAGAGTGGGTGGGGAAGCTCCCTTCTGAAGGGCCAAGACATAGGTGAAATTGTCCACTATGTGAATAATTATCAACATGTGGAAGAAAGCTACAATAAGACAGCCCAAGACCACATCCCCTTCCCAGCGCAGCCTGCAACCTATGAATAGTCAATGCAGATATATAAAGGCCAGGCTCCAATGAACAGGCCAGGACAACCCTGAAAGGGCATCCCAGCTTCAGAGACTGTGCCTGCTGTGCCTGCACCATAGCACAACTTTTCCCTTTGCCCCATCCTGCTTCCTCCACTTGCCCCACAGATGTTGATTCACAGAGCATTCCCTAACACACTTCATGAATGAAATTTCCATCTTAGACTCTGCTTCCCCAGAAGTCCAACCTGCAACAGACACATACACACACACACACACACACACACACACACACACACACACACAGACACAGACACCCACAGGTACCTTAGTGCCTTACTATCTTACTTTCAAGCAGTAGTATCCAATGATGCAGAAGAAAGAAATGACCGTGTGGAGAATAGCTAAGATACGCAATGTGGGCTCCATGTAGCCACTGCTCTCCTCCAGGACGTAGTGAACGGCAATGATTCTATGGGAGCTGCTGTCCAGGCTGGTAACTTTGGCATTTTCACTTGAACTTCGAGTGGGGAGCTCCTTTCCTTCAACCACAGAAGAAGTGGAGACCTGATTCAAACCATTAAAAGTATAGTCAGTCTGCTGCATCTAACAGGTCATTGCAAACAACAAACAATGGAAACACAGCCTTTTTAGCCAATAGTGGGATGTGAAGTCATTGCACAATGCAAGGACTAACATTAAAGGCTACAAAGACAGCTTTTCAAAAACCAAAGGCAAATAATGAACACACTTTTAAAATCCATTCTAATCCACCCAAAAGTTATGAGCATTCCAGTGCATGCAGGAAAAAATTAGATGGCTAAGCTGTCTTCTCAGTTATCAAAAGAATTTAATATAATACAAGTATGCCACACCCACATAGAGCAACAAGTAAGCTATTCAGCTACATCAGGCTAAGTATACGGTGGGTAAACCCTCTGCTAAATCACATGCTCTTCAGTTGACGCATTTCTCATTTAGTTCTGAGGAACAAATCTATCCTGCCTTCCTAGATAACAGTGATGTGCTTGGTCAGGTTTTCTCTTTCATTAAAATTCTCTTTCTTTCGTGTATTTCACGATAGCTTGAGATGTGTTCACTAGTAGATCTGTGAAATCTTACACTCACTTCAGTCTACCTGCAGTTTTATACTGGTTATTAAAACACTAAGATGGACATACCTTATAAAAGAGCAGGATGAAGTTGATGGCAAATGCGACAAATAAGGCCAACATTCTCATGTTGTAAAAATTGCGGGCAAAATAGTTCTGAAGGTGCAAAAAATTATGACAAGGTCACTGAATCAAGAGACTTGAAATTTGCAGACAATTTAAATAAAGCATTCATCCGTTTATCCCAATTTATTGATTGCAAGCCTACTAAGTATCAAGCACCATTCTTGGTGCCATAGACCTAACAGTGAAGGAGAACATTTCTGCCACTGTGGAGGAGACAAAGAATAAAAAAGCATACCCACAAATAAAAAAACATAATATCAGGGAATGTGAAATGCTATGAAGAAAAACACATCAGGTTAAGAGCTTAGGGGATGGGGGTGCTCTTCTAGGTGGTGGTGGTCAGGGAAGGTTTATCTCAGGAGGTGACATTTGAGCAGAGAGGCCTGAAGGCAGTAGGGGAGCAAGTCAAACGCACATTTGGGGGAAGAGTGTGTCAGAGAGGGGAGCAACAAGGACAGAGGCCCTGAGTTAAGAGTGTGTTGGTGTGCTTGACGAACAGTAAGAAGGAAGCACAGTGACAAGAAGGGGTGGGGGGCGGTTGTGAGGTCATGAGGTCGGACAGGTGAGCAGGGGCAGGGTTTTGCAGCCTTCTGGTAAAAGTCTGTGTTGTCTTGTACAGTGCAGTGGCTTGGTTTATGACCTCTGGGGTTACACTGCCTGGATATGAAGCCTGTCTCAACCACTTACTAGTTGTGGAATGTGGAAAATGACTTAATCTTTCCTATAGTATCACTTTGCTCATCTGCAAAGTGGACATAACAATAGAATCTACCTCACCTGCTTTGAGGATTAAATGAGTTAATATAGGGAAAGTTAGCTATTAGTTTTATTATTATAGTAACGATTATAGTTTTTTTCTATAATAAATATTACATTATTATATTATAATTATTATTTTATTCTAGGTGGGATGGGAAGCTATTGGAGGGTTTGAAGAGGGTTTGATGCAGTCAGATTATGACTTGGAAAGATCACTCCAGTTACTTTGCGGAAAATAGATAGTAGGGACAAGAGTGGACACAAGGGGTCCAGTTAGAGAGTTATTTTGGGACTGCAAGAAAAGGTGATGTTTATGGTGATGGCTTGGATTCACTGGTAGACATTGAAGTGGCAAGAACTGGGCAGACTCTGGATGTGTTTGGAAGGAAGAGTTGAGAAGAATTACAGTTGGATTATATTTGAGGTGGGAAAGAAAGAAAGGATTCAAAGGTGAAAACTTCTGGATTTTAGGGCCTGAGCAACTAAGTGAATGGTTGGTATAATTTGTTGAGCTGGGGAAAAAAGACCAACCTAGAGGCAAAGTGGGTTTAATGAAATAAACTATGGTGGAAACCAAGTATTTGTGTTAATATTAAGTGGGAGATGTCTATAAGGAATTCAAGTGGATATGCCATTGGCTTTAGTATCACAAAGCCATAGTATCAAAGTGGTAACACCTCAAAATGATACCCCCCTCCATGAACACACCCCACCTCTGTTGGTGTAATTTCCCCACATGGGACCCTGTCTTTGCTGCCACACATTACTGGACCAATGCTGGCCACCACACCCAAACTGGGTCAGCCACATGGCTTCTCCTTGGCAGGTGGGCCTGGGTCATAGAGGCTGAGTTAGCTAACCCTGGTTATCTGAGCTGGAAGGTCACGGAGACCTGGGGGACAAGAAACCTTTATTGGGCTGATGTGGCCATGATTAGTCATGAGCATGCAAACTAGTGAGCCGAGAAAGTCAGATTGCACAAAGAAGCAGGGAAATGAAGGAGCAGTGCAGAGACAGGAGAACATGTGAACCCTGCCACAGAGAGCTGGAAGCAAAACCTCAATGACTTGGTTTACAAAATTGTAGTTAAACATATTCTTCAGGAATCCACCAGTTCTATTGCAGGGTATCGTGGCACCCATTCAACTTCTAAAACATCTAGAATAGAGCTACACCAGCAGCCATGGAAACCATCATGGCATATCAAATCAATAATTATCCAGACAGAGTTAGCTACAAAACATTTATGTTCAGTGTGCTTTTTTTTTTTTTGGAGATGGAGTCTTGCTCTGTCACCCTGGGGTAGAGTGCAGTGGCGTCATTATAGCTCACTGCAGCCTCAAACCCCTGGGCTCAAGCGATACTCCTGCCTCAGCCTCCCAAGTAGCTGGGTCTACAGGCGTGCACCACCGCACCTGGCTAACTTTTTCTATTTTTGGTAGAGAAGGGGTCTCACTCTTGCTCAGGCTGGTCTGGAACTCTTGACCTCAAGCGATCCTCCTGCCTTGGCCTCCCAGCATGGTGGCTTATGGGTTACAGGCATAAGCCACCATGCCCAGCCAAAGATTGAATTTTTCCTTTTTTTTTTTTTTGCGATAAGGTCTTGCTCTGTTGCCCAGGCTAGAGTGCAATGGCAGGATCATAGCTCGGTGCAACCTCCTGGGCTCAAGGGATCCTCCCACCTCAGCCTCCCGAGTAGGTGGACTATACAGGCATGCATCACTATGCCCAGCTTATGTTCATTGTGCTTTGTATTAAACAATATGGGAAAAATACACGATAGTTTAAGAAAACATAGTTAAAACTATTAATTAAAATATATTTCCATAAATATATAAAATACATAACACATTTACATGTTTATAAATAAGCATGTAGAATACATAATTAATGAGGACAATCCAGTTCCCTGATGACTGAAGTTAATAGTACACTGAGTTTCTTAATTGTCTATTTTTGATTTCTCAAGGGCTATAAAATGCTACATATGACTTTGCCTTACAAATGGCTTTATTATGAGGGGTTTTGTTCCTAATTTTTAGTTCTGATATTATTGGTACCTCTTGTAGGTTGATTCTACACACTCATCTCCTATCCTTTTCCTCCTTTAAAAAATTATATATATAATATTATATACACACATATATTCGTAAAAGGCCTTTCAAACAAGATTTTTGAGAATTCCAATATGTGTGGGTGCAGCGGCTCACACCTGCAATCCCCAGCTACTCAAGAGGCCGAGGTGTGAGTTCAAGACCTGCCTGAGTAATGAGACCACATCTCAAAAAAAAAAAAAATTCCAATATGAATATGAACAGAGATAGAGAACTATATCTTTTTCCTTGTTTTCCAAATATGAATATGTGTTTTACTCATTTAGGGAAAACTTCTGCAAGGTGTATAGGATGCTGCATAAAGAACTATCATCTTTCTCTTCATTTTCTCATTTTTCTTTTATTTGTCTCCATGTGATGGATAATTTGGAATAGACCTTCTTATCATCAAGGGAAAGTTGGCTGGGTTAATATTTTTATAACTGGATTTTTAAATAAAAGGGTGATATTATAGAAATACTGACTAATCCAGTTCTGGAACGTTAGTGAGAATTACTTGTACCCTAGGAGGCATGTTTTGCTTTAATCTATTGCAGAGTCTCATATTTCTTGACTTGTCCCGATGTTTTTGTGGGAAGACACTGGGAGTGCCATACTATTACAGTGCTCACCAAGTTGAAGGGTTTCATGTAGGATGAACGTATGTAGAGGTTACGGGTTTGACAATAGGGAGCAGTGGATCGAAGGCATTCACTATAAAAAAATAAACATGCTAAGATGAGTAAATAAAACCTATGTGTAGGATTGAACTGGTTCCCTTATTACTACCTAAGAGAAGGTTAATAAATATTTATAGAGCCTGAATTATTGTGGCCTCACAATATATCAGTAACAATATTCATTCTAAAACATCTTACTAGAAGTTTCTGTTGATACGCTATGATTTTCTTCCAGAATGCGGACTCAGGAACTTCTGGTTCTCCATATCTGTGTGTGTGGAGCTGCCTCAACTTTTGTTTAGCCTTGTCTTCTTTGGCTTTCTCTTCTTTTTCTCCATCTTCTCCCCTGTGAAAATAAAGGAATGGCATATAAGCTATCCAGAAACCAAAGAACTAAAGAGGCAGTGTACAAAAATACACAAGTGAACAAATAGTTTAGATCGTAGTATAGTTTTTGAAAACTGATTTCTCTTCCAATGAATGATGACAATATCCTAAATTTAGGATCAGGGGTAGGACTTCCTGCTGTTCACAGACCCCTGTAGATGGATAATTCTGTGAAGTTCAAATCTAGAGGACATTTTATAGTCTTGAAGAATCTTTACATCTATATGTGTCAGATTCCCTTCCAATTGTGCAACAAAAACATTTAATTGAAAAAGAGAATAACAATGAAGACTTTCTACTTTTGCTGTGACTTTCCAACATACCTTATTTTTAAATTACGATTTTAATGTTCAATTTTTAACATTGTATGGCCATTAAGATTTAAAATCAGAGGCCTATACACTTGGTTGTTCACATGTATAAAGCGTGTCAATACACTTACATACTGACATGTATTAATTTTATTAATAAAATGTATTAATTTAATATAATTAATTGTATTCATGTTATATTAATTCCAGACAATAATGGAAATGACGCACTGACATTTGATACTGTCTAGATGCAAAATGTGAATCCTTCATTAAAGTGAAGTCATATATACATAACCCACATATATATAAGCTATACTTAACTTTAACCCATATAAGGTATATCTAACATTATTTGTAACATCAGTTAAAGAACTGCCAGTGAAATGCCTGTCGTGCCCCGTTACACATCTGCTTTTTATCCTGGCAGTCATTTACGTGGCCATTTTTACAACTGACCCAACAGTGCAAGATCTATGACCATGAATAGTGCTGACTGCAAAGAAGAATATACAATGAAAACAGGCCAAAGAAAATAACAGAATAGGGGAGAAAAATAAAATACTAGGTGAGAATAGCAGCACTCTAGTCACCTAAAATTTTTATTTCTTTCCTTAATTTTTCAAAATGTGCATATGAACCTACATAAATGTGGGAAAGATGTAGGCTGCAATTCTTAACAGGAACCCGATATTATGATTTGAGTTCATCGCCTCAAATCCAGCTCTTTATTTTTATTGCTGCGTTTATAATCATGCTCCACAGCACCAGGAGTGTTGGGGAAAATGAAGACTCCTGGGCCCTATCCCAGACCTGCTGAGTCAGAATTTCTCTGAGACGGGGCCCAGGAATCTGTGTTTGAACAAACTCTTTTGGCCCTGGGACTAGCCTTTGAGGAACATCGCTCCACGGGATTCTAAGCAACTACATTTGGAATATTGGTTCTCTCCCTCTTTAAAAGGACAGAAATACATGTGTGATTTTAAAGACAGAATGGTGGCCATCAGTCCTCTTACGGGGAGCATTCCATGGAATCACTGGGGTCTTTTCTGCTGACAGAATCACACAAAGGGAATCCTTATGGAACAAGGAGGGAAAGACTAGAATGGTGGGGGTTGGGGGAGTATCTACACTTATCCCTGCCCAGGGCCTGAGGTCCTCGCCATCAGAGCCTCTCCACCGAGATGGCAGATTTTATCATGTGGCTCCTTTGCAATGTCAGACTTTCCCTTACAGCTCCTGAAGAGAGAGTACAAGAAAAAGAGACTTAGTGAAACATGAAATGATATGAAATTATACATACTCGGCTTTTTCAGGTTCAGACTTGGTTTCTTCTTTTTCTTCGTCTTTTACCTTCTGTTCCTTGAATGAGTCAATGGGGAAAAGCAAAGCAGGATTATACGTCACCTCTGAAAGAGTTTAGGGAGCCAGACGACCATGTGTCAAACCATAACCTCTTGCTTATATTGAGATAGAAGTGCCATGTGTGCTTCTCATTCTACTGGCCCAAACATGTCCCCCTTCTTCTGCACACTTACCTTCTGCACCAGCGGCAGGAACAGACTTTTGGGCTCCCTCCCACTTTCTTTCCTCATTTCAGAAATACCCTTCTTTATCTTATCTACCTTCTCAAATCTTACTCCTCCTTCAAGGCCAATTTAGGTCCCACCTGCCATCTAACTACTTTAAACCACACTGGCATTTCCATTTTCTCAACATAAGCAACCCCTACTGTGTACTGCCTACACTATTCAACACTTAAGAATTTTCTAGTTTCTTCACGTGTATTAATCTCTCTAATAAACTGTTTGAGGCAAATTGAAAGCAGTGAATGACTACATCTTACCTTTTAATTCCCTATGATACCCAGTGGTGACAGACACATGGTAAATACTCATGAAATATCTGTGGATGGAATGATGGCCCCATTGACTAACGTCACTAGGGTAGGTATTTAAGCTTACACCATCATAGTTTAAGAGAATTTAATAATTTGTAAAGAATCTTCAAAAGGCTAGCTTTGTCTACCAAAAAGCATATTTCTCTTTGGAAATTCGAGTCACGTATTTAATACTGCTTTGGTGCTAGCATGCAACCTGGTCTAAAGTTCATTTATTGAACCCACCCGAAGTGCAGAGAGAGCGCTGCTGTGACTTAGGGAAAAATTACCTGAAATTTTTCTTGCACCTCGGGGATGGGGACTGGGTTGCTCATGAGGTCACTAAGGCCAGCATTGGGATTGTGAGGGATTAGTTTGTACTGTCCTCCTTCTCTCTTCAGATCCAAGCCAAATATGTCCGAAAGAAGGTCGCTTTCCTCTGTCAGTTCCTTTAAGTCTGCCAGATCTTCAGAAGGCAGGGCGGCTTCCATGGGTTTCCTCTCTCCCTCCCCTCCATCTCCTCTAACCTCATCCTGAGTGGGGTCTGGCATGTTGGCTAAGAGTTCTGCGACTTTGATCTTTTTAGCACCCTCTACTAAGCTTGCCCCCAGCAGCAGGCTACAAACGATACGGAAAAAGCCCCTGAAAACGCTGGCCACAAAGTGCAAGAGGGTCATAAAAATACTCCAGTATGATGAAAAGAAGGCTGTGACCATGTCTTTCACGGTCATCTTTTTCATTTTTTTCATCTGTTTCTTCAGGCTCTTTAGACTGAGCATTCGTATAAGGGTTAAGATATTGTACCTGAGAGCAAACAGGGCCGACTTGACCGTCAGAATGGAAAAGAAACCCATTCTCGGCCCCTGCTCTTCCGGCCTGTCCTTCTCACTTTCTTCTTTATTCGCTGACCTCTCGTTCAAATCCGACTCGGAGATCTGAGCCGCCAGCTGCATTTCGAAGATGGTGTCCTCGCAGAAGTTAACAAACAGCTCCATCTTCTCTTTTTCTCCTCCTTCGTTGACCACGTCAAATATGAACTGTCTTTTGGACTCCTTGACCTGGGGCTTCTCCCACTGGGTTCGGCTGGACTCGCTGATTTCAAAATAAACCCTCTCGATGCGTTTGGCACTTCCCATGATCTCGATGCGGCCCAGAAAGGGCTGGAAATAATTCAGCACGCTCTCTGCTAATTCTAGGAAAGTCTGCAGTCGGGTATCGTTGGGCATGTGCTCGGAAAGATTTGTCAGAAGGACGGCGACGTTGAAGCCGATGTCCTTTGCGGGCTCGTGGAACCGTTTGACAAACTCTTCGTAGTCAAGTGTTTCGTTTTCATCCGTCTCCGCGCAAGACAAAAGAAATTCAGTTTCTGACTGTGTGTAGTGCTTATGGCTCTCCATCGCTTTATGGAAGTCCCTCTTGGAAATGACTCCCTTGCCATCAGGGTCATATTCTTTAAATGTATCAGAAGATGTCAAGTCCTTTAGTTTTAAGAACATGTCGAAAAATTTGAGAATCATCTCTACATTGTTGGAAGATTCCACAAGCATATCAACCATCTGTTTGCCGATTGTTCCATTAACAACATTACCTGGTGGTAAGACAATTGCATTTGTTTAAAATAAACCTTCTTGACAAAACTAGTGTCTATAGAGAAAATAATAATATAGATCTTTTATAACATCCGAATCAAGAATATCTCCTTGTTTAACCCCCAATGTATGAAGTCCCAGGAAAAGGTAGATAATTATTTGTAAACTACAGTTTTAAAAAGTGATTACAAAACACACGCAAAACCATATTTACAAAGTAATTAGACTGACATACATAAAACAATAGTTGAAAAGCTGACTTTATTTTTCCTCAGATTAATCAAAGAAGCAACATGTTTTAGATAAAATGGGGCAAACAGCCATAAACTGATATCCAGTCTCATATTAATATTAAAAATGAACATGTGCACAATACTTGAGGGTTGAAAAATCACTATCATAGACAATATCTCTAATGTTCATATGTCCATAAGGCAGGTACTTTTTTATTTCTATTTTTTCTGAGATAAGGTCTCACTCTGTTGCCTGGGCTAGAGTGCAGTGGCATCATCAAAGCTCACTGCAATCTCAAACTTCTGGGCTGAAGTGATTTTCCTGCCTCCGCTTCCTGAGTAGCTGGGACTACAGATGTGCACCACCATGCCCAGCTACTTTTTAAAACTTTTTTTGTAGAGATGGGGTCTTGCTATGTTGCTCAGGGTGGTCTTGAACTCCTGGGCTCAAGAGATCCTCCTGCCTTGACTTCCCAAAGTGCTAGGATTACAGGAGTGAGCCAGCTTCCCTTTTTTAAAAAAACTAACTTGAGAAAAAGAATAATACAGCCAGCAATAAATCCAAGGTATGCATCACATCTTAGTATTATTTTATTCTTTGCTGCATGCTAACTCTGTAAACAAGCACATATTGATCTTTAAAATAAAAAGAAATAAAGGGAACTTGAAAGTATAAATCAAAACTACCTTCTAACATGGACAGCAACATGACCACCATATCCTTCTGGAGATCCATCAATTCTTTTAACAGCTCGATTTGACTGGAATCCTGAAAATATTAACATATTGCATTTGAGATATTATGAGAAAACTATGCAGTAAGAACATACCATTTATTCTCACAAAAGGGGACTGCTATGCCAATAGTAAGCACTTTAAAGCATTATAGTACTAAAGAAAGGCCAAATGTAAGTATGCAGCTTATTGAAAACAGATATCCTTCAGAATTAAAGAGTGTTTACTATTTATTTCAACTCATGTTCATTAAAGTATTTGTAAGGACAAGGAACATATCTAATAAGAATACAGAAGAACTAACACAGCAGTGGATTCTCCAAGGCCAGGCAAGACTCAGGTGCTTCTGTATATTTGACATGTTTCTTTTACTTGAAAAGACTACATTTTTTCTTTCTTTCTAACTTCTTATATAAAGTTATTATATAAAAATCAACTTATTCTAGAAAAAATAGGCATATAAGTAACATATGAAATAAACTTACCTTATATAAATCTAACTAAAAATGTACAAAAGTATTACCTATACCAATATTACACAATGTATCTTACTGACCAATTTCACTAAGCTTTCTAATATTTCTCTGGCTAAATTTGCTGGTTTTTTTGTTTTTGCTTTTGATTTTTTACCCGAAAAAAAATTCTTTTACATAGACATGTTGTGTCTAAACATCACTATGCTTAGATCCAGTACCTGGAAATAAGGATCCTATTTACATCTACATAACAACCTTCCATTTCATGAAATATTTTCTTTTTCTTTAAACTACCCTTTTTTACAAAAAGTTTGTACAAGGTATCATTTTATTCATATGAAGCTAAATTTCTACACTGCTGGAAGGATGAGATTTTTTCTTTCCAAATAGCTATTACCATGAACTATCTATAAACTACGAACAACTACTAGGTAGCACTGGATGTTAATAAAATGATGGAAATACATTAGAATGAGAACTCTTATGAGTATATAAATTTGGTTCATGTTAATTTCTTTTCCTTACTAAAATGTCATTAATGATTAGATGAATAAATAATGAAATTTCCATATTTGGCTGAAGTCACCAACAATAACTAGATATTAACAAACATTCTCTCTTGACCAAACTCTAGCCATGCTCCTATGAGCCTTCTTCTCAACTAGGTCTCAATCTTGGTCTATAAAGACTTGAACAAACACTAATGTGGTTTCTAACAGCTCAAGGCTGCTACCCTAGGATGATCTTAGCCCCCCTTGAAGTACCTGGCTGGGAAAACTCAAGGCTACCAACAATTTTATTGTTCCAGACAACACCTAAGCATAAGACCTTTGCCTCCCAGTTTCTAGAGGAGGCTAGAACCCTAACTTTGATAATTGCCAGCTAGCAGACATAGCTGGCCTAATCGCATTTATACTAATGTAAACTTCCTAATTTTTCACTTCCCTGACTCTGCTGAGCCCCCTCTCACCTGCTTTCTAACCCTTCATTCTTCCTTTAAAATGCCCAGTTACCTCTGTACAAAGTTGAGTTCAGTTCACGCTGGACTCTTTCTCCTGTTGCAATATCTATTACTAATTAAAATCTGTCCTTACCACTTTAACTAGCATCCAGCTTTGTTTATCTTTGACAATATGTTCCTGCTCGTAGGCCAGGGCACAGGCTTGATTTGAGTAGCCTCACTTTACTGCAGAGGAGACAAGGCCTCACGGAAGAGGGACTGGCCCATACTCCTGGGACAAGAAATGACAACTCGGGGATTGGAAGGGCAGTATTCTGTCTTTAAATCTAGCATTCTTCCTTCTACCTGACTGCAGGGCAAATACCCAGGCCCTGACAGGTCTGCCAGATCTCAGAATATACCACCTAAATTCACCGCATCATAGAGACAGGTTTACTCAAGATTTTTATTAAGAACTTTTCTATTCATGTATCTTTTGGTTTCAAATGAGATAGACAGAGTAGTAAGAAGACAATAAACTCATGTTTTCAACAGGCACTCTCAGATTAACATTAAAACACGGTGGAAAATCTGCTTAGTCTTTATTTGCTTATCCTTTATAGCTATTATTTTCTCTCTGACTTTTACAAAGCGAAATTTCCTGGTAATGGGTAAACATGATCTTACTGAGAACAGCTGCTTGTTTATGACCCTCTAAAAAAATTGTCTCCCTCTAACAAGAGATTTGTTACAGGTCAAAAGTCCTGTTTCAATTATCTATAAGGGGGAGGAAAATTCCAGTGAGCAATTTCCGGGAAGTGCATCTATGAGGATTGTGAAATGTACAATGTTGGGGGACTCTAACGTTTTATTTCTCCATTACCTTCAATTTCTTAATATCCTTTGTTCTCAAATCTGAATAATAACTCCCATCTATTTTTAGCTTGCATAAAGTTTTTTTTATTTAAAAAAATTTTTTTTAATGTAGAGTAAAACAAGTATGAGACAGTGATCTAAAAAAGATCATGTTCAAACATAAGAAAGCATGTTTAATTTGCCAAAGATGACAGTCTCCAGTTGGTCACGTAGGCTTAGTGGAAGGAGTTCCTTTACCTGAGACAGCTTCATCTGCATGTGGGCAAATACATGAAGAAAACCCACCACAGCATCCCACAGCCTGCTGTGTGCCAAACTCTGCTGATTCCCAGTGCAAGGACCCTGTAGCACAAACACACAGTAATCATTCTTGATAATTTATTTGCCAAAAATAAACTTTACAATAACAGGGACAAAATTAACTTAGTGTTTACATAACTTATTGCTGGCAGGTTATCTAAAAAAGACAGGAACCCAAAGTGAAAGAAAGAGACACAATGATGGTAATGGTATCCTTAAGAGATAAGTATGTTCTTCTTTGACATGTTTAATAAATCCCCACAAAACATCCCTCACAGATTTGGATATTCTGTGAATCATTTCATTTTTGTCTGGCTTTGATCTCTTCTATTTAGAGGGAAAGAGTAAGGTGCAGGTGTTTTGGCTCGAGTCAAATCAACTAATATTCACCATCTTGTATGGAAAAGAATATTAAGAATATGCTTAAGACGAGAGGTGATTTACCTCTTATTCCTATATAGTAACCTGGATAAAGCATTCATGTAAAGGAAAAAGAAATTCTTTTTGATGTTTTCTTAATTGTACAACTGTTTTACAGATGGTACAAACCACTGAGATTTTTAGAAGATTAATACTTGGTTATTAATTTCATGAATCCAGAATCCAAGGAAATTGGAACCTGTTAAAATAATTAATTGGGAGGCCATTAGGCTGAGATGGCTCCAGTGCCTTGGGTTCCTCCATAAGCAAACAAAAACTCAACTCAATGTAAACTTAACCTTAATCAATCAGAAACCACCAACTAACTTCTAATTAGAGACTCTTCCAGTCAGAAACTGCCAATTAACCTCTAACAAGGGGCTTTCCACTTTAACCAATCAAAAAATTTTTTTGTCATACTTCCAGGAACACCTTACAAAAGTTTCCTCTTCCGCCCCCTTGGTGGAGTACTGAACCACTTGCATTCTGGTGTTGCCAAATTCATGAAAAGTTGAGTGTTCAAATAAACTCATCAAAATTTTAATATGCCTAAGCTTATCTTTTAACAAACTTGGCTCTCTTAGCTTACACTTCTGAAGTGACCTTTATTTGACACTAGAGAGTATATGTAGCAGGGAGAATGTTTTGATGGAGACAATTTCTATTTCTATTTCCCAAGGAGAAATTCTACCATCATTCCGTTTTTTAAACACACCCACATCAACCGTGAAAATAAATAACAGGGATTTTATTCAGAAAGAAAAAAATGGTCTGAAACATAGTTCTTAACTTCTAATTCATGCATTCCTTTAGACAGATGACTCACAAGAAGTTTAAATTGGAGATCACATTGAAACCTTTCAGATTTTACTCTAGAAACAAGTGATTGGAAGAGACAACTAGATTGAAGATGCCGACAAGATGTGGAAATGGAACTTTGTCCTGTCTCGGCTTCTCTGGAGGCCATAAAGCTGAGAATGAGACACTAAGTGCCCAATTCCTCCATATCACAAAAGCAAGGTGCTAGACTCAACACCTGCAAAAGGGATGACTAAAACTGGATCTTTCCACCCTAGTGGAAAGGATATAAAGGGGTTGAAGGCGAAAAGGGAGAGACTTTGGAGAGAGCTCTCCACGTGCTGAGCATCTCCACCTGCAATGGGGGATGGGGGGGCTACTTCCACCTCCCCTTACACCAAGTGAGAGAGGAGGCTTCAGGAGAACCATTAGGTGAGCTCACCTTCCGTCTCCCAAAGTTGGGTAGCACAACGCCTGATATAAGAAGTGTGGATAGAGAGCATGTGACAACAAAAGATGTGTGTTTCTTATATAGGCTATTCAGGAAGAAGCTACTTTGCCCCACCTGAAATCTTCCCAACGAGACTGTATGAAATGGTCACACAATTCTAAGGTGGACAGGGAGCCACCAGATGCACTAGGTTTGTGGGAATAACTTTAAACTGGATGAGAAAGGAGTCATTTCCAGGCACTGGAACATTAAGAGGGCTAAGCTCTCATTAGAGAAAGAATACAATAGGCCACACCAGAGGGCCAGCTCCATGGTGCAATCTGGGATTACAAGTGCCCTCCCACCCCTGTCACCCTGAGGAAGCCTGAGGCTAATTAGGAGGAAAAGGAGAAAGAGAAGAACATTGTGGGGGAGAGAGCGGACAAGGCCAGAGTACTCCTTCCAGATCCAGACGGGACTCTGCCTCCACACTCACCCTGAGGCTTTGCAGCACAAAATCAGCCCAAACGCTAAGGGGAAGTTTGAAATTGGGTAAGAGTTAACTCTACTATCCACTCATGAATTGATGGGCACTTGGGTTGTTTCCATATCTTTGTGATTGTGAATTGTGCTGCTATAAACATTTGAGTGCAGGTGTCTTTTTTATAAAATGTCTTTTTTTCCTTTGGGTAAATACCCAGTAGTGGGATTGTGGGATCAAATGGTAGATCTACTTTTAGTTTTTTGAGGTATCTCCACATTACTTTCCATAGAGGTTGTACTAATTTGCAGTCCCACCAACAGCATATAAGTGTTCCTTTCTCTCTGCATCCACATTGTTTTGGGACTTTTTGACGGATTAATAAAATGTGGTATATATGTATACCATGGAGCACTACTCAGCCATTAAAAAAAAGGGTGATCTAGTATCTTTTTTAACAACCTGGATGGAAATGGAGACCATTCTTCTAAGTGATAGAAGTATTGCAAGGATGGAAAAACAAACACCACATGTACTCAGTGCTAAACTGGAACTAACTGAGCAACACTTATGTGCACAGATGGAAATAAAACTCAACAGAAATCAAGTAGGTGGGAGGGGTGTAGAGGGGATGGGTAAATTCACACCTAATGGGTACAATGCACACTATCTGGGTGAAGGGAACACTTATAACTTTGACTCAAACTGTACAAAAGCAAATTATGTAACCAAAACGTGTGTTTTGTTCTGAATATTCTGAAATAAAAAAATTACAAATTAAAAAAATAAAAAAAATACAAAAAAAAAAGAGTTAACTCTACTATTACTGAAATGAGACTATTCTTGTGACAAAGTGACTGCAGGAATTTTATTTATCTGAGAGTGGCCACTTCATAAGATCCATTCAAGGAGTGGTAAAGAGACAGTCCACAGAGCAAGTCCAAAGGGACAGTGGTGAGAAGGAATCAAGTTATTTTAACTTGTAGACTACTAAATTCAGCTCATTCAGCACACCACATATAGTAGTTTTACAGTTTCCCTTGCGTCTGGTTGCACTTTAGTCCTGTCTGGCTATTATAATTCTGGTTTCAAAGCAATGACCCATTGGGATTCCATTGTGGTTGACGTCCAGCGTCGGCATGGTGCTCCACGGTGCAAATATCGGTGAGGGTGAATGTACGGGAGGCCATTAGATGAACACTAGAATCCATTTCAAAGAAAATAAACTTGATTTTTCTTCAAATCAGAGATAATTTTATTCATGTGATATTTAAGGTTTTAATCAAAAGTTAAAGTATTCTAAAGGGTTAAAATCTTCTGCAACCCCTAAGTGACCAACAGTTGTTCTGGCAACCCTTAGGTGACAGAGTTGCAAGCCCAAGGCTGAAGTACCCATTTTTCCTTCTAAGCCTGAAACACACAGAACATACTTTCTAGGACTTGCTCAACCTTAGGCCATAGGTTTCCGAGAACTCTAAACTAATCTGAAGGGCACATCTGCCTTGCCTATTGCCTTGCATTCCTATTTCTTATGACGTATGTGTAGGGTGGTCTTACTTCCAGACAGACCTTGTGCCAAGGGCAGATAAAACTTTCCCTTTCTCACCAATTACCTCCTGGTCTTACTCTAGGAATCTTGACCATATAATGTCCCCTTATTCAAACAATTCTTCTTCTTCCCCCTTTATTAAAATTGGCATTTCAATCTTATAATTACCTTTATTTCAACGGTTTTGGATCTCCCCCTTATATAATTCTCTATATACTTGAATCAAAAAGCAATATATAATGCTGTAATCTAAAAGGCATTCCAAAATAAGCATGAAGTTAATGATGAGCTTTTATTCACGGTATCAATATTTATTAGCAAATGTGACACTAAGACCAGCTTCTCTAAAATATATTTCACTAAATGCAATGTGGTAACTTGGATTAGATCCTGGAATCAAAAAAATACATTAATGGAAAAACTGGTAAAATCAGAATAAAGCCTGTAATTTAGTTAATAGGATGTGACAATGTTAATTTCTTAGTTTTGACAAATGTACCATAGTTATATAAAAGGGAAAGCTGAGTGAATCATATTTATAGGAACCCTTGGTACTCTCTTTGCAACTTTCTAAATATTTAAAATTGTTCCAAAATAAAATACATATTTGTTAAAATATATATTTCAAAAATGATTGTTATATTAAAAAATTCATATAAATAAGAGATATTAAAATGTACAGAGCACAAGAAGCCATACCACTTTCCCTGATATCCTTTGAACATTAAGTTAGAAATCTGCGTTCTGTAACGACACCTAGTAAAGAGTTGTGCACAAACTAAGAGCTCAATGGATGCTTCTAGCTTTAGATAAATTCAGGAATCTTACTTATTTTAGGAACCAAAAAATGCCCACTCTTGCTTGAAAAAGCATTTAAGTTTCATTTGGAATACAGAGACTATTTTATTAGCCGTTTCTACAAAATTCACTGGCTTGCTGATGTCATCAGTCAATCTTGTTTTTTCATCAGGACAGTACACATGAATGTTGTTGCGCTGATATCATTCTAGGTATGGATGAGAACACTAAGGCAATAACGGAAGCCAGGGCAGATAAGGAAATGGGAACATGAATGGACCACAACTGACTTAAGCTTTCACTTTTATTTGATTTTAAAGAAAAGTTCTTAGAATCCTCAAGTGTGACTTCTTCAACTTGAAATGCTGAAATGAGGATCCTCTTTCTCCCCAAGGGATAAAATAATACAAAAAGCAAGCTCCTTCCAAGGCACTGAATGCAGAGGAGAGAGTAAGCCTGCAGGAAAGCCAGCTGTAAGTTTCTTCCTCCTGTTTCATCCTTACGTGTTGACTGATTCAGGGTAATATTGGCCATTGAGACAGAAGACAGAAAGGAAAGGTGACTGACTGGTCTGCTAGGAAACACTATAGTTTTTCTGGTTGAATATAAACCAGAATTTTATAAAATCTTTAACAAATATGAGGTTAAGACTAGCAGTTTAGCCTAAAGAGAATATAAAACAAATCAATATTTAAAAAAAGGAATATTCTCCACGGTATTTGGGATTTTATATATAATACACACCCCCCTCCCAAATAACAAGGTTTTTAAACACTATTCTCTTTCTTATTAAGTTTCTATGAAACTTCTTCCTCACTTTTACTGAAATACTATAAAGAGTGGTTTAATGTTCTGTCCTCTCTCCTTCCCTTGCTTGCTTTCTCCCTTCCTTCCTTAATATTTATTTAATATACATGCCAGGCCCTGGAGATACAATAGAGCCAACATCATGGTTCATGCCTCTAAGGAGTTAATGGTATCTCAAGCTGCCAAATGGCAAAGCAGTTTCATTTCCTATAAATTTAAATCTCAACCTAATATTTTAATTTTGGTCATTGGTGAAACAATGAAATAAGTCAACAGGAGATGTGAAAAGTACTTCTGGCATATTGCATTTTTCCATGGAATTCAATGCTAACCAGTTGACTTGTTTTTACTTTTCTTTCTTCAAATAGCAGAAAAGTTGAAATAATTACCTGAATATACTCTGTGAGAGTGTTAAAGACTTGTTTTGCTACTTGGATCGCTTTGGAGAAGTTCCGTTGTCCTTGTTCATCAATAACATCTTTCCCAGAGTAATACCAATAGAAGTCGCTAATTGATTCCTGGAAAACAGAGATATAATTAAGTTACATTCTACAGTTACCACTGACTATCCAGTCTTGTACTCTATACTAAAAAAGTATTTTATTTTTTACTTATTTATTTTTTTAGACAGGGTCTTGCTCTGTTACACAGGCTAGAGTGCAGTGGTGTCATCATAGCTCACTGCAGCCTCAAACACTTAGGCTCCCAAGTAGGTGGGACTATAGGCACGCACCACCACGCCTGGATAATTTTTTTAAAATTATTTTTTGTAGACATAGGGTCTCATTATGTTGCTCAGTCTGGTCTTGAACTCCTGGCCTCAAGCAATCCTCCCACCTCTGCCTCCCAAAGTGCTGGGATTACAGGTGTGAGCCACTGCGCCTGGCCTTAGAAAAGCATTTTAAATAATAGATATGGTAGCAAACAAAAATATCTGTGAAGTAAATACCATTCTTTGATGATTTTCCCAAACATACAATATGGCAACCCCCTCCCTAGATACAAAACAATAACTGAAGAGAAGACAAGAAGCAGAAAACTTAGCTTTAAAAATCAATTTCTGTCTCTTGTGACCATGAATTTCATAAACATAAGGATTCATTAAGACTAGAGCATATTTATCCATTGATCAAATTTAGATGTCCACTATGTGAGCAAAGAAATGAGACAAATTATAGAATAATATTTTTGGGGTTACAGACATCTGGCCTCCTTTTTCTCCAACAAAACCAACAACATTTCACCAGTGAGAAATCCAGGATGTCCTTTGCCTTTGTAGCTGCCCCTGAGGAAACTGGTTGGACTGCTTGTAAATACTAACAACTGTAAACGAACATTTAAATAAAATCAATCTTTCCAAACAAGATGTTTTCAGTAATAACTTACATTTTAAAGGAATTTTAGTTGGCTAAATGAAGGATACAATTTAGTTCAGTATGTGAAGTACTTTTGGGTTTGAGACATGATTTTAAAAATCACAAATATGTTTTCAGCAATACTTCTTGATGTTATTTGCTTCAAATTGGACTTTTCTCTCCCCATTAAGCTTTAAGTTAAAAAAAAAAAGTTGTGCTTTTACAAACTCAAAGATTAAGGAAAAAGCTGAAAGTTTGAATTTACAGTTTTTAAAATACTGAGGCTTGCTTCTCTTATAAATAAAATGAGGGAAATAAGAGTTGTGTAGGACTCTCATTATTCAAGAGGCCTACACCTTCAACTCAGTTTGATTATCATTTCAAATATTAACGTTAAGCTGAATTTTAAAATTAATGCAAATATTTGGACAGCCAAAACGATCTAACCTTAAGCTATCAAATTTAAGTGTATGGTAGCAGTTGGAAAGCCTCTCTTTCCTATTCCTAAGAACGTTTCAAATATTCTTTGCCAGTTTATCTATCAACTACAGAAGAAGGAGCAGAGTATAAAAGTGCTTTACAAGGTGAAAATGAATTTAAAATATCATCAAGCTAAAAAATAAAGGGACAAAAATCTCCACTTACAAAAAGAAAATAATGAGGAAAGTAGAAGTCAGGATCAGAGGCAGAAAGAACAGTGGCAGTTTTGCTCTAAGATTTGCAGAAAGATTGTGATCAAAGACAAAAATATCTCAAAAAACAATTCCGTCTAGTCATAAACCAAAACACATTAAAACATGTCAGTTTAACAATTCTGCCATATTATTTCAACTAACTAGCCCTTTTAATTTGTTACTAATAGGGAAGGCAACATACCTGAACTCTCAGTAGGTAGTCTACAGTAGAGATGATTATGTTGACAGTTGTATTATTGCCAGTCTGAGTTCTCAGATAATTTTGAAAATCTATATAAGACCAAAAAATGTTATTAAAGCTCACTCGAAAGTTTAAAATGAGCCATTTTAATAACTCCAAAACAAATGATGTTGTCTACAGAAAAATCATTGTGGCTAAGGGTAGTGTTTATCTGATAGTTTTAATATGAAATAATTTATATTCTCCATAAAAGTGAGTGATTACCCCCAAAACATATCTAGATACTCCACAGAATATCAATATTCAATTTTTGACTAAGATGTTCTTAACACCTGTTTCTTTATTCCTAGATCTAGAGCTCTGGGCATGTGAATGACTAAAAATGGTTGTCATATTGAGGATATAGTAATGAAATTATTTATCCTTTGTACTTTATCCAAAGTAATCCTTTGTTCCTCAGTACTATGCAAGGTGCTGGGGAAACAACAAGAAAATTAAGACAGAGTTTCTGCTTTCATGGGTCCACAGTCTGGTAAAGAGCTAGCTATATAAACAAGCAATGGAAATACATTATGCTAAGTAATACAATGAAGTATGTATACTCCCAAGGTAAAGAGAAGCGATACAAAAGAAATAAAGCTCTTTATGACTCTATAGCTACCTAGTGAATCTATATATTTTTTATATATAACCTGTCTTCTCTGACATAAGAATACTTGCTAAGATTCAGGTTAAACGGCTATCCAAGGACTCAGAAAGCGGCAAAGCAATACATAAGACGTCACAGCACCCAATGCAGAGCAATGCTCCAGAACTATTTGTTGACTCAAGAGATGAAGCCTAATTAGAACCAATAAGCCCCTGGTTGTTACTGGCTTGAAAACATTTATTCCTTGGTATCATCAGATGGTCTGGGGACTCACAAACCTGAGTTGTGTCCCTCACAAAGTAGTTGTAGGAATCGGAAGAGGTCACAGGTGAACTCGTCATCCTGCAGTACCTTTTCTCCTGCGGGAAGTGCAGAGGGATCAAACATTACCAACCTCCCCAGCTTGTCCCTCCCTTTCTACCCCCACCTCCGTCCAACTTGCATGTTGATCTAGCATGGTTCTGAACCAAGAACAGTCACAAATCATAGCCCCTTTTCTATCTGAAGCTCATAAGATCATGCGCTTGGCAGATAGATGTACTTTTTCTTTGTAAGCAAAGAACGTTTGAATTTTAAAACTCAGACTTCTCTCTGTTAAAAGTAGCAGCATGGGTTTGGCAACATTTCACAAACAACCTAAAGGCTTCAACTTTTTGCTTTTCTTTCTTTTTTCTTGTTTTTGGGAAAGTATGTATAGACATGATCTCTGCATCTCTTCAAATGTTAAAGTTAAATTTGCTTTGTACCTGGAGTACGACCAAATGATTCAATGCAAAGCATTCAATATATCCATAAAACAGGGCCGGGAGTGGTCTCTTTTTAAAAAAATAACTAAAGGATTTTTGTGAAAACTGTAAATCACCAGAAAATATTTATTCACTTGTTTTAATTAACTCTCTCATCAGCTTGTCTACTGACTACAAAAAAAAAAGAAAGACTTCTGGAATTTAAAACAGAGACTTGATTGGTTGGAGCATTACTTCCAGAGGAGAAACTGGCAAACAAACTTAATTCTAAATATCAAACCAAAAAAGACTTTGGTGGCTCATGCTATAAGAGCTAAACCTACAGAGCTAAACTCTGTATCACCAAACACTAAAAAATATTTGTGGGCCAAAGATGAAGCCCCAAAGGGCACAGATAATTTACCTGTATTTCAGTTTAAATGTATCTTAATCACAAGTTACTCTGAAAGCAAAAACACAGGAAGGAAACAAACACAAAACAGCACCACACAAATAAAAGTTGATAGTTGATTTTATAAACATAAAGTGTCAGTGAAAAAAAAATTTAACATTATGATCATCTACTCCAGAATTTAAATTTGTTTAGAAAGTAAAATGACAAAAAATGTAGCCAGTGAATGAATGTACTTACGTATTTAAAAAAATATAATAACTTTTCACAGACTAGAAATATTTTGGGCTGAGAAAGAAAACTATGCAATGATCATGTGTTTACTTTAACTAAAATTATGAATGATCATAATGACAGAGAGCTGATGGACTTACCAGTCCGCAGTCTGTGACTTTCAAAGTGAGAGGCTTCACATAATGGTAAGGTTAGGAAGCAAAACCATTTTGAAAACTAATATAAACATTAAAAAAAGTACATAAAATCACTGTACTCGTTTCCCTTTTAGCCCACAAGATATGAAATTTGGTGACGAAGCTAAAATCACCAAGTATACAAATCAGACCTGGCAAGTTTAAGTGTTAAGGGCACATTGTTTTGAATCTCCATACATGGCTGATAAGTCCATTCCTCAGTGTTTCAGCTCATGAAAGGACAGGAAAGAAAGGAATAACTGTTTAGTCTAATAAATACACTAAATTCTCTTCATCAAGGAGACTTGGTATCATTTTCATGAGCCATTTTAATCAGAAGAGTCTTTTAAAATGAATATAAATCAAAATATTATGAGTTAGTTATGTAGACTTATTGATTCCCTGCAAGCCCATCTACAATGTTTTTTTTCCAAAAAATCAAATCAATAAACCATGTACATACTTTCAATGTTCATATAGTCAGTGTGAAATAAGTAACCCTTACTAGAATACTAGAAAGTATTCAGGAAAGCTAACACTGACATAAATATCATATAGTTTACCTGTGTACCTAAAAATGCCCTGCACAATGCATAATGATTTACAACATAAGGTTCTGTTTATTGTTGGCATGCACAGTATTTTCTTGACTATATACCAAAACACATATGAGCAACTCCACTTACATAAGGACACACTGCACATGGTAGAACAATGGGAAGACAGGGGAGGTGAAGGGGGAGAGGAAGGGAATAGGTCAAGCCTTCATTTACCATCATGTGGTACCAGATATAAACTGGGGTGCTATGGTTTAAAGAACTTGTTCCTGTCTGATTAAAATGCTGCCATTGCCCATGCTGCAAATAAGTGGTACAGTAACAGAGATGGATGATGGCTTTATGTCTGCAGAAGGTACAGGATCAACAGTCTATTTTGTGATGTATGCAAAAGAAATTCCATTGCAAGATGGAAACTAAGATTAATAACAACGAAATGGAGTAACATGTAGTTGAAAGTGCTCTTATATTCTTAAAATATTATTTGTAATTGCTGCATCAGGGCTCAATGTGAATATTGGGAAGGACATTCCTTTGGTTTCATTTTTGTAAGAGGATTAAGATTTCTAATACTGTGTAATAAAGGGGGAGTTATTTCAATATTGTTGCTGCTGCTAAGTTTATTCTTTGCACCTTAGTTTTCTCATCTATAAAGTGAGGATAATGTGAACCATCCTGTCTGTATCACTGGCTCTTCATAATCTGTGATAATTTTTATAAATTGTGAAAAGGTTAATATATTAGGTGCAGTGACAATAACACCACATAAAGATGGGAACAACATAACTAGCTGATGAATACAGTTAAACATATTTATTAATTGTGTTTGTATTTTCTGAAAGCCATCTTAATTTTAATGGACCAAAATGGTCTCAAAATGATAAATTCTCACTTGGGAATAATCTAGGTAGACCTTATTTATTCAAGCTAAGAGTGAAACAGTAAATCCCATTTTAGAGATCAAATAAAGTTAACACATTTTTAAAGGCCACCGTTCTACCCACAATTGGTTAATCCAATTGACAGAAAAGTACATTAACTGTCTAATTAAATTCAATAAAACAACTCTGAGTGTGTATGTGTCTTGTGGTTACTTAGAATGTCCATGGACATAGCTTGAAGTTTTCAGCCTATTCTTCAGACAAAGCTTAGTTTAATGGTGAATGATTGTTAATAAATTAATAGTTTATATTAATCAACAATTAATTGCCAGTAGTTGTTAATAAATTATTAATAAAATTTAATGAAGTAAGTAGAAAGACTACCTAGTATACATTTAAAAATAATTGAATTAGGATAAACAGACTCCAAGACATTCTCTTTATTGTAAGGTCTTGTCATGTCAATATCTACAATAATGCAAAGATAAAAGGGTGAGTCATGAAGCATAAGAATTCCCTATAATCTATTGTTAATTGTTACTCAAAAGTACCCCACTGCCATGGAGGAAATTGTTCTGATTACTGAGCTTGAGAGGACTTAAATATCTATTTTGTATAATGCCAAAACTGAAGAATTAATGCTAAAAATATTTTTAAGTAGTGAAGAGTCAAGTATTTTATTTCATGTGGGTAGTTTTAATATCACTGCTTAGATGGCTTAAATATGACTGCTGCTTCAATTATATCACAATTCAACTAACAAAAAATAATTTTTTAAAAATGGATTTGCGGTTAACATTTAATTAGTGACTATAATGTGCTAGGCATTGTGCTAGATGGATAATCTCATCATTTCATTTCAGATTTATTATAATCCTGTCAATTAGCTAAATATATTCCTATTTTGTAGTTCAGTAAACAACTCAGAAATTAAGTCAACCAATGTCATACAGCTGTTAACTGATAAAGGGTATTATTCCAGTGAACTTCAATAAACATTCACTAAGTGTCTCCGTTATGCCAGTGACCTTGTGAGGTGAACATAGTCTCTAACCTGGAGAAGTTCATAGTCTAATGGAAGAGACAGGCAGTAAACAGATAATTTCAGTATTATATGGTCTTTCTGAATCCAGGGTGCCATAGTTTCTAAATTTTGCAAAGTTAGCACGAGTAACTAATAAATCTTCGACTAACAATCATTATACATACTATGTGTTACTGAAATTGTGAACTTGTATGTGTTTTCATAAATTTTAAAATCAAAAGAAAACAATTTCTGGATATGTGACTTTAGTCATTTCACTGTCCTGAGCCTTAGTTCTATCGTTTTGATATGGGGATTAACAATCTTCTGACTTCCTTATTTCATAGGACTGGTGGGAAAACCAAACTGGTTCCAGCAATTAAAAGTGCTTTTAAATCTGCAAAGCACAAAAGGAATAAAGGTAAAGTTTCAATGCTGTCACGCCATAGATCAAATAACTTAAATTTCTAAAACACAGAATTTCAGTACGTTGTGGGCATGACATTTATTTAATCTACAAATTCCACTGAGTGCATTCATTCAAACTGAGGTAACCACCTGACAGCAGTGTGTACTATACATTCCTATTTCAGATCCCAAGACAACAAAAATGACCACTATGTGAAATAAATTCGGTTTGTCCCAAGGATAACAGAATTAAAGTACATTCTGTTACTTAAACAAATTAAAGTTGCTGTGAAGGGAAAAAATTCCCTTTGCTTTCAAATGTTTTAAAAAGATTGTTTCTCTTGTAGCCAGAGTTTAAACTTCTCCTCCAGCTGTCACGATTCCCACTGAAATTCTTACTGTCCTTCATCCATTCTGCTCATCAACATGCTAACAGATCTCACTGCCTTCAGACTGTGATACTCATCTTACCAATGCTGCCTCTGAGTCATTTTTCAAAAGCACAGTCTAGTTATCATACTCCCCTGATAAACAGATGGATTCCTTTAGTTGTAATTATGAAAAGTCTACTCTGAAGAATTCCCTACAGCCTGTCATACCTCAGAGCTACCCCACTGCCGTGAAGGAAATAATGCTGGTCACTATCTTCGGAGGACTCAATCTCTATTTAGTACAGTAACGTTACTGAGAAATGAGAAATCTGTGCACTTTAATGTTAGTATAGTCTACCAGAGCACTGTTTGAACAACGAATGTTAGGAACTTAATTCCAGGTGGTTCATTTAACACTACACATAATATCACTTAAGTGTTATTTATTTAACGACTCTCCAGGGTCTCAGGGAAAAAAATGCAAATTCCATGGCAGGCCAGAGAAGGTCCTTCATGGCCTCTCACATACCAGCTTTGCACCATCCAGTCTGACCATTTCTCTTCACAACAGGCTAGTCGCTGTTCTCTGCCATGTTTTGTACTTTAAACTTTGCATATGCTGTTCCCTTCCACTGCAATGTCTTTGCCTTCCTTATCTATGAGAGAGACTCCTACTTCAGGCTATATGTTACTTCTTTTGTGATGCTTCCCTCGCCCCCACACACACACACACACACACACACCATGGCAGTTAAGTACTTCCGCTAAGTTCCTACATACACATGGAGCATTGTTCTGAAGTTATTTGTTTACAAGTCTGTCTACACAATACTGGGCTCCTAATGTCCTAGTCACCCCCAATGCCTAGGACACCACCAAGCACATAAAAGCCACTCCAATTTAAATAAGTGGTTTAAAGTTTAAAAACTATGCAAGGATGTTAAGAAAACTTCTTTGGTGCCATAAACCAACATCACAGGCTTTCCCCAGGAATGGCAGAATAATGTAGGCAGAACACTGGACTATACTCGTGAAAAGTATTTTGAAAATCTTGACGGAGAAATAACCAATAAATAATTAAGCAATAAAAATAGCAACAAAAAGGAAGGGTGGCCACTATTCAAAGATCAATTTAATCCTTTTACTTAACTAATTAAAAATTAATCTTTGTTGCTTCAATGTCACATAAATTTGATGAGGTCACTATAAATATAACAGTACGGATCTCAGTGTAAGACATTATCAGATACAGATGAAAATTTGGGGAAGGTTAATTGGTAGTTAATGTTTTACATAAGATTTTAAAAAATCAAACAATTTCTAAGGAATCAGATCAACTTCAAAGTTTCAGCTTGCTTTTATGAAGTCCAGGACCACTGCGCAATGCTCAAAAATAAAATGCAATAGCTTCTCTTCTATTCCAAGAGGAGTTTTGAAGAAGGAAAATTGCACTTTAAAGCTCATAATGATTTGATAATGAGGCTAATGGTTCTGATAAAAAACAAATTAAAAATCCGAGGATGGAATGAAATTTTAAATATTCATACAGGTTTTTGGTTTTGAACTTCATTATCTGATGAAAAGAAAACACATATGAATATAAAGTATATAGAGAGGACCACACGAAGCACATCACAAATCTACCAAACACATTTGCTGAAGGATTTGTTGAAGGACATTTTTCAATTTTTTTTTTTAAAGTGGTAGGTCCAGGCTTTTGTAGAAATGGGGAAAATTTAGGAAGGAGGGACAGGGACCCAGGGCAAAACTTACACGACAATAGAAAAAAACATGTAAATGATTAGTCTGACATCTATATACAAACCTTAAAGAAACACATAGCTCCTAATGGTATCTCAGTACCAGGTTAGGAACAGCATTTGTAACCATAAAAAGTTCAAAAGCGATTTTTAAACTCGAACTGTAAGTGCAAACATGGGCAATAGATTGGTGTCCCAGAAAAGAGCCAAGAACAATAAGTAAAGGGGCAAGCAGTACTACCTAAGGCAATGCTGCACATGATGGGAGGGAAATGACATGGCTCATGGAATCTATAAATTATACTGTGGGAGGCAAAATGCCTGCTTTTCAGTCTTGGCCCTCCCACTTAGCTGTGTGACCTTGGACAAGCTAACTAACCTTTCTGTCCCTCAGTCTTCTTATCTATAAAATCAAGGTAATAGCTACCTCATTGGAAGGTTGTGGGTATCAAAAAAGTTCATGTGTTTAAGTTCATGCATTTTCCATGGCTATATAATCTATGGTCACATTATCATCATCAGAAAGAGACTTAGCCTGATAAAGACAGTGGGTTACGATGGAGATTTAGATATAGCAGATGATTTTCTCAGTGCTAAGCCTATGCTATCTGAGACTCAAGTTTTGAAGCCATAACATCACTAAGAGATTTAGGTTTTTCAGCCTTTTCTATACCTTCCAAGACAGATGATTGATTTTTCTTCTCCTATGAGGGTATGGGCTTTTCTTAACTTTCATAGAATCTTAAACAAAAGAATGGTCTCATAACAGAAATTTTTAAAATATGCCAAAAGAAAGTAAGTATAGGAGTTCTTAAAACAATCTGGAAAATAGTATAATATTAATAGAGCTAATGAGTTTCCCTTGCATAGTCTCCTAATAGGTCTCTTCATTAAGGCAATGGAACATATCCAGAAAGCACAATTTAATCTCAGAAGCCTTGTTGATATACTAGGTACTATTTAAAACCTCATCCCTTCTTTATTACCATTGCATACAATGTCTTTCAGAGTGGAAAGTGCAAATTTTTTTTTAAAAGACAGGGTCTTACTACGTTGTCCAAGCTGATCTTGAATTCCTGGCATAAAGTATTCCTCCTGCCTTAGCCTCTCAAGGAACTGGGACTATAGTTGTGCACGATAGCACCAGGCTAGAATGTCTTTTAGAAACTACTTTGAAATATTAATGCCATCTTTGTTATTGTATTAGTTTGAAGAGTAAATAGTTGCTATTGTTTCTACCGCTCTTTGAATTTAGTCTCAAGAATAAAAATGAGTTTTTTTGTTAAATGATTTTTAATCTGTGATATTTTCAAAGGAATAGAGAAAAACTCTGTAGACCTCCCAATACTTGGAAGGCAATTGGCAGAGCACATTGGCCAAGAGGAGACTGAGCCCATCACATTTCACCTTGTATCTGTCACTGATTTCCCGTGCACCACTCAGTGCAGCCATAAAGCCACAGTATGTTCAAGACAGAAACGCCACAGGGAGACTACAGCACACATTCTATGATTCATTCATTTACACAACAATTGCAAACACCGGGCCCGCCAGAAACTTTTTTTAAATGAACGAAACACAACAAAACGTAATTGAAATGCTTTTTGCCCCTTCATATCTAATATATTAATAACTGTACATCCTTATAAAACAAAAAAAAAAGGAAGAAAGCTAGATACAGAAATTTAAAAAATAACACGATGCATAATGATGGAAATTAAATAATCTCCTTGTACAGTCTACAAAAGAAAAAAAATGCACAAAAATGGTCACTATCAAGTTTGTACACAAAGCTAACGACAAATAAAAGAGCAAATAAATAAAAGACAGTTCATTTTTAATAATTACCACGCTCATGAGTGATGGCTGAGAAAGGGAAGATGGGACGTTTACAGTAGTCGAAAGAAAAGGAAATGGGGAAAAAGAAAGACGTTGAGATTTTGTTTTTGTTTTGCTCTTGGTAAGGAAATAAAATACAGAACATGTTAATCAGTCTGGGTGATTATTTTTTTGTGTGTTGAAAAAGAATGCACAAACTAAACCAACCTCACGTTGAGGGATGTAAATCATCCTCACATCAGAATGGTCACTCTCACAAAGTCATCTCTGATCTGAGACTCAAAAATGTTATTCCAAGCTACATCTGGCTGACAAAGGATAGGAGGCTGAGTGAAATTAACCCGTGTGGCCGCTATCGCCTTGTGGGAGCTGATACCAGTGACTAAGAACTATTAATGGAATTGTGTTCAGGGCCCTTGGGACATGAAGTAATAATGACAGGGAAAAAAATGAAATTGATTTCTAATTCTAAGACAGGGAAGTCAGACTTTGGACAGAGAATTCATTCACTTCTAGGCATTTTACAGTTAGAAAATGCTCAGGACTTCCGGGAGATGCTTGAGGCAGGCAGGTGATGTACCATGAGATTTGTAGTGGCTCCATGTTCTCCAGATGGGGCCAGAAAACCTAAGTAAGTTTAGAGTGGTGCTGGTGATTTTTCTTGAAAGTCAGGCCTTCTCAACCTCAGGCCAGAGCCTCAGAACTTTCTGAACCCCAGGCTAGAAAACCTAAGTAAGTTTAAAGTGGTGCTAGAGATTTTTCTTGAAGCTAACTCAATTAAGTAACTATGTGAGTTATATTTGATGATTGGACCCATACATGCAAATGTCAAGCAGAAAATAAAATAACACAGGAGCCACATAGTGGTAGCAGTGTTAGAATGTGTATAAATGATAAACTATCAGACAGAATAAGAAATATGCAGTTCTTTTTCCTACTTGCAAGAACAAAAAGATACAGAGAGAGATTAGTTAATACTTCAGAAAGACAAGCAAAGACTACAAATGGCAGATGGGAGAAAATTTATTTTTTGAAATAAGATTAGTCCAATAAAAGAACCAATGTTCCAAAACTAATAATTGACAAGACGACAAGTCCAAACCAGACGAAACATACACAAACAGATAAACACACAGGGCCTCAGTAAAACTAAAATAGTTTAAAAATCAAACATGAAAGAATAAAAACAAATCAAAACAAAAATATTGAAGATAATTTTTTTTTCTTAATAAATACTCCTAAAATGAATGGGCAGCAATGGTTGTTTCTGCCTTAAATGCATTACATGCTAAACTTTCTCATTTATACCTCAGGCATCTATTTAGAGAAAGAAAAACTCTAAGTGCGTGTGAATCGTGACTTTTGTGCACATATAAATAATCAGGATTATTTAAGCACAAAAATTACTCTTTACTCTCTTTCGTCAAACAATCTGGACTTGCAAAGACATATAGGTATGTGAGAGAGAAAGATCATGTGCTGAAAGGGAGGAGACAATAGGAGTAGTGGTAGATTAAAGGACCTGAAAGATTACTATCCTAAGGCGACAGAAGTCTCTGAGTGCCTGAGAGTTTGCTAAAATGGCCAAAGAAAAGTCAAACATTCTCTAATTTGGTTTATCTATGTGTTTTATGATTTCACAGGTAATTTTCTAACAAAGGATCTCTATCCCTTATTAGACCCTTTATCCCTTATCAAAAACCCAACTACGGGAAAAGCTGCTGACAGGGAGCCGGGACAAGAAGGGGTTAATGACAGACTAGGAAGGTTGGTTTTTGGGTGTGACCTGTGTGAGTGTCCAATTGTGAACTTTCAAAGGAGTCACATAAGCATTTCATCAATTTTAAAATAACTTTGTATCTCTCTGCTTGAAAGGTAATTGATAATTGACTCATTTCAGGGAAGAAGGGGGAACAAGTGATCCTTTTAATGTTAGGTGATTAATACCTGATCCTTCCTCTGTCACCATTCCAAGTCCTTCAGCTTTGTTTTGTCGCTCAAATGCATTTAGGTCAAGCACACTACAACAACAAGGAGAAAAACATTTAGAGAACTAATAGAACATTTTCTTAGTTTAGGAGAGCAAACGTCTAAGCACTGTGTATCCTGAAATGTGAACCAAATGTCAGCATAACCTAAAAGCACATCAATCCAAGGGTTACCAGTCATATTTCCCTGGTAGCAGACTAGTCTCTCCCCAGGGCCTACACTGAAATGATTCATGTGAAAGTCAAACATAAGGCATTCATAAGTTTCAACTTGAAAGAGTGCATTACAAAGTTAGCAGACACGCAGAAATATAATAAAATCATGTTTTTGCATTTGGACTAGTTTATCACATTCAGTGTGTGCCAGGTTCCTTAGTCAAATGCTGTCTGAACAATTTTAAATACTGTAAAAAATAGAAAATAATTTTCACAAACTAGTTGGCTAAGGATCATTTAGTCAGAAAAAATGAGAAATGGCCTATAAGCTCCCAAATAAAATGAAATAGAACTTTCTTTTTTCTCTTGAAGAGCAAACCCAATTCATTTTCAAGTATGCAGAATACACATTAATTTTCCTCTAAGGTCCCTATTTAAAACATGGGGAAGACTATTGAAAGACATTATTAACTTTGAGTAAGTTAGTAATTAAGACATTAGTAACACCCTAAAAACAAGATCGAAAACAAGACACTGCATATCATCTCATTTTTAAGTGTCTTTAATCATTAAAAATTCTTCTATATATAATTATTGTCAGCAATGGAAAACAAATACTTTGAAAAATACAACCACTGAGTAGAACCCAAGGAAGGAAGCACGTCCTTACCTACACGACTGCATCAGGCCAGCCAGGCTCTGAAAAAAGCCCACATCCTTTTTCTCCTTGAGGTAGTCAAGCATTTTCTACAGGAAACAGAGAGACCACATGGCCACTGAACACAAATTTTTTTTTTTGTTAAATGAATACAGAAAAAACCAAGGCAGGCTTTCTATTTATAGAACAAAGATAAAAATATTCAGTGCATATAAATATTACTAATGTCATCTTTATCATGAAATAGTGACAATCATGTCAAAGCAAGAGAGTTGTATATGTCTATGTGCAGCAGTAAAAAAAAAAAAAAAAAAACATGGCTTGGAACAAGGAAATTGCTTTACAGGACACTACAAGCACCATAAATAACAAGGGGAAATAGTACTTGTAATTTTCTTCTGATGAGCCTTTAAGTATTTGGAGATTCATGTACTTTACTGCAGGTTAACTGGGAAGAAAATCCGGGTATGCCATGCACAGATCTCCATACAAAAGTGATTTTCTTAAACAGCATTACAATCTGAGTGTTGTGACTGCTAATGCTATAGCCAGAAATTCAGTTTCCACTACCATAGTCTCCAAATCTAAAGAATGGTAGAAATTATTTGACTATTAAGTTTTCCTCCTCTGTTCTCAGAATAATGTCCACAATCTGTAGTCACAATTTTGGCCAAACATAAATGTAAAAATTGCTAAAGCAATGCATGGCTCTGTCTTATTAGCTTACTGTTACACAGCACAATGAGACAGTTATTTCTGACATGTATAAAATGCATTGGAAGTTTCAAATTAAAAAGTACATATAAGATGACAGGAAGCATACTCAAAGGTTTTAAGAAAATAAACACATACCGCTTTTCTCCAAATTTTTAATAGAGCAGAATAATTCCTATTATCAGTGCTGTTCTAAAGAGGGCTAAGCTAAACAGCCAATATTTTGGGAATAATCTTTTTCAGACATCAAAGGTAATATAAACCAAATATGTAAAGGATACACACACGTGAAGTATATGCACATATGTATACATACACACATGTGCACACACAAATATAGACACATATAAAGTGTATGTATGCATGTATATACACATGCACACACAGACACATGCATACATATACACATAGACACACAAGAAAACAGCCATTTATGAAGGGTGTGATAACTTATGGGTCAAATAAAAAATGAAACACTTACTAATCATTGGTCTTTTAAAACAAAGGAGTATGGCTTAGAGAGTCAAAGGGAGATGGTGAAAGATATATTTGAAGTTACAGAGAAAAAAAATAAGTTCTGTATAGATAAAAAGTACATATATTACATGATCTTTCAGGACTCCCTCTGGATCAAAGGATTTCTGAATATATACTATAAAATGAATGTCTCTTTAACACATTAACTGCCATGTGAGTTGTATTTAACTCATGCTAGTTTTGAGCCGGGGACCCTGTGAAGCATATATAACTCACACATCTCTTCACCATGGGAACTGCGAGAACTGTTTTTCACATTGCATATAACTCATGCACAGAAAACAAAAAATAACAAATTTTTCATTAAAGGAGAAAGGATCGTTTTGTTTTCAAAGTTTTTATTCTATTTTCATAATAAAACAACTTGGCCCCAGGGAAAAAAATTTTTTTTCTAGGGTGGCAGTCAATGTGTTAAGTAAAACATAAGCAAGATAAATTATTTTTTGATAAATATTTTGAAGAGATTAGGTGAGTTTTCTCTATTTTTCCTCTTTTTAAAAAAAGTAATCACATAGTCATTTACTACGGGAATAGAACGAGCTGGTTACCTCTGCTAGGTTTATATATCCACAGTTGGATACAAGGATGGTGAGAGAGTGGTTGATGCCTCAATATAAGAACTCATTTGTCATGGTAAAAGGTCATATTTAGATTAATGTTTTCAGATATTTTGACAGCATTTTATGTTTAGATTTGTAAGATTACAACATAATTACTTTTTCCTTCCCATGCTATCTCTTGGGTATTATGGTAAATTAAAATAGAGACATATTTTACATAGATAATGAAAAATTTTACAACAAATAATTCTTTTACTACATGGTATGGTCCATTTGTTTGAAAAGTGCAGTATGTGAATGGCTGAAAGACATTACCTGCTGTACTGTGGAATTCCCACCATTTAAAATAGCAATTCCAAGTTTCAAAGTGGCAGCTACCATTGGTCCAGTTTCACCTTAAAAATATAAAAAACAGTGTTACTTGTATCATTTTACCTTCTATATTAGCCTATTCTACCTGAAAAGGTGCACTTTTAAAATTATTATTAGCCTCTACAAATTTGTATAATGATGGAGAGAAGCAGATTGACCTATGTACCAAAAACCATTAAAACAATAACACATCAACATTTTTATTAAGTTCTGTGTAATACATCCAAGAATTGAAACTATATGAAAACATAGAGGAAAAAAAAGAATAGGAAGAAACAAATAATTTTGAAATACTGAAACCTGAAATTATTAAGATTCAAAACTAATCATGTGTTTTAAGACATATTAATATTAAAATAAATATGAGCTACTTAAAACTTTCTTTAAGGAAAATTTCTCTCCCTCTTCCCTCAACAATATTATATCTGAACAATTTTATTATTGTCATTTCATCACTTTTATCTTAATACTTTATAGTCTGGCTTATTAAGATGACTATTCTCAATTTTAAGTTATGCAGATAATATTTACAAATTTTATTTAGCTTATTTTATTTTTCCTTATTCACTTCTATTTGTTTTATAAATAGAAATGATCTTCATAATCTGGGGGTGTATTTAATAACAAAGTGTACCACCATCACTTTTCTACTCCATTACAGATTACATTTAAAATGTTTTCACAAATAAGATATTACTAATGGATGAAAAATCATCTTGAAACAGCTGGCTACTGATATATACAATAGTATCTTAATTGTTAAAAAGTACTCACTTAAAAAGTTACAACATTTATATCAAGGGTCAGCAAACTATGGCCTGAGGCCAAATACCGCTTGCCACCTGTATTTGCAAATAACATTTTATTGGAACACGGCCACCCTGTTTGTCTACTTATTGTCTCTGGCCGCTTTCATGCTACTGTGGCACAAGTGAAGAGTTGCAACGAAGACTTCATGGCCCTTGAAGCTGAAAGTATCTACTCTCTGGCCTTACAGAAAAAGCTTGCTGACCCCCATTTTATATGATCAGTCTGCTAGAGTGTAGTCATAATATAGTTTCCAAAACTTAAAGAACAGAAATAAAATTACTCTTTTTGGTAAGACTCTGAAAAAAATTAACACGGTGCTCCATAAATGATGAGAGCTGGCATTTGGGAATAATACCTGATACAGTCATGAACCAGAAACTCTCGGACTAAATGAGTGAAGGCAACTGAAATGAGGAAGCACCTAGAGATTAAAGAGGAATTCTGAAGAACAGACACTTCTGATAGGAGAATAGGGAACCTCACCTTTGCTGGCGCTGATTGTCTGTAGCACCATCTCAGCTGCACCACGATCGTGGAGTCGGGCTTGCTGGTATAGAAGCTTTTGTTTTTCCATTTCCTTTTCCTGAACACAAATCCCAACCATTTATGTTAAGGCCATCAGTAAGCACAGCAGCTTTCTACAGACCATATATTTAGTCATCTCTTCATGTATGGGCTCTATGACAACATTATGGACCATTTCAACACCAACGATGTTATCAAACAGATATTAACATATTCAACTCTTGTTTTTTCCCCCCCCTTTATAGTTTTCTTGGTATACTTTTGGTACTGGTTTATCAGGATGGATTTTTCTCAATTTTAATGATTTGATTCGTCCAAAGCCTGTATCACAGTTTTGAAGTACTGTACTTCATCACTGAAACTTGCACTTTCTGATTGATACATTTGTGCATAAGTTTGTCACATTTTTAATAATTCCCCCATGTCATGGCCATAACTTGATACTGCTCAGCAAATGGCTCGAGTTGCAAGGTATCACTGAATCACAGAAAAACATTAACGGAGATGTCTTGGGAGTTTAAACAAAATTGAAAGCTGATATGGATAAAAAGGTAGGCTTCAACTAAGTAGTGGATTTATGATACAGATCTCCCCAGTCACCCCCCAAAGAATAAGAGATGCAATGTGCCTTTATATTTTGCATTCTCTGGTGGTAACAAACGATACTGCATGGTATTGCTGGAGCAATGACTGGAGTTTGTTCTTTTCCACTTAAGCTACCACTGAAAACATAACGAAGGAAATAAAAATAAAATATAAAGGCACAGCAAGTTCAAGACTGGTATGACCATTCACTTGAGCAATCCAGTTCGCTGGAGAATTGAGACGGGACTAAGCAGTATAAGTTGCAGAATGAAAGTTGCATAGAGCCCTATGACAGCGAGTCCATCAAATGGCGTGGTAGAGAAGCTTAGTCAATGGGACATGAAACAGTCAATTAGTATCATGTCCATAAACACAACGGCCAAAACATATATGACCTAAGAGCAGGAAGAGCTGCAGCAGAGGTAGCCAGAGTGACAGCTTTGCTGCCATAAACTTTCCATCCAAAGTACGGAAAATAGACACTGGAAGATGGAAGAGGTTTAAAAAATGAAGGCTTGCTAGTTACAGAATATGAAAAATAAAGTGAACTAAAAGGAGGGGGAAAAGAAATGGGCTCAAACAAATGAATAAAGAAATCTTTAAATCAAAAGCAACCAACACAGACATTTATGCTGTTACCAGAGAGTTCTCGCCGAGGCTGGCAAATTTGTTTCTTAAATCTTTGATAATATCGTGCTGCGAAAACAAAATTGATCAGGGTTTTTTTTCACACTATAGTTAGAGCTCCTGTGGTTAAATTTTAATTTTTCTTAAATTATGTGATAGGCCTAAATGGAAGCAGAGAAAAGAAAAAGAAAAAAAAAAAAAAAAAGAGGCAGCTTTGCTTTATATGTAGCCATGCTAACACCTGAAAGGTTTGCCTTCATGTTTAAACCTCTTCCTGTGAAGTCAAAAACAAAACGGAAACAAAAACACACAGACACACAAAACCATATTGTCATTACAACACAGTTTCCAAAAAACTGAAAGAGGACCTTTTCAGCTGCTCTTCAGGTGTTGTTTAAAATTGATGAGCAACATTTGATTCTTCCTTTTAGACCCAACAATCTTTTACTTTCCTCCCATTGCCAAAGCTATAATATGGAACTTTCATTTTAAGCTTAACCAACTTCTTTTGTGAAAGAGTTTTTCCAGTAAGAAAATGTTAAGAAGTTATTGGTTTACAGAACTGCCCTATCACTTGCATCAACTAAAGCGGCAAGGGAGTCAGAAAGAGTGATTCTTCTACTGACCCAATAGAACATGTAAAGACAATCATCAGGAATCTCACAGAAGATGGAAGATGGCAACATGTCATATACTCTCGAGAAAAAAACAAAACAAAACAACAATTTGACATTTGTGCTCCAAAAGTGGGTAGATTGGTTCAAAGACCTGCTAGAACAACTTGCACAATAGATGGTTAAGGTCCCAGTAACCTCTTTGGTAAATGAAATCACACATGATGAAGGGACCTCAGGAGGATGAAGAAATAGATAGGATATCAAATTACCTTGTTTAAAAATAAACTCCTTGGGCAAAAGTCACTCTCATTTTTTTATACAGTATATAAATTTCAATAATAATAAATATTTTGAGGAATATGGTAAAACTTATTTGAAAAAAAACATTGAGCCAAAAAGTTATAGTGATCTAGAAGCAGGGAAAAAACTGTACTTCATAAGAAGGGATCAGGTTAACCTCTCTCTTGAATTTCTTCTTTGTTAGACTGAATTAGAAACTCTCTTTTTAGAACTCCTAATATTTCTTTCCAGTACTTTGTCCTTTGAGCACAGCTTCTGGGCACATAATTTAATCTTGTCATTGGGAAATTTTATCACAACATTTAAACATAAAATCTTGAGAGCTAAACCAGAAACTTTTCAGACAATAAAATGACGGATTATGTGGAAAGAAAAAAAATTTTTCTCACTTCAAATTTACTGCAGATTAGTTTTTCTAAACAAATAGATCTTTTATAAGTAGCTTACTCAGGGAAATGGCATCTTGAAAGCACCTTTTTAAAAGTAGAGTTCCCCTGCCACCACCAGATTCTGCTTAAACCACCTAAGGGTCTTAAATAAACACCATTATACCTTCAACCTGCAGTTTAGTCTTTTAAGTTATTCCAAGGTTACAGAGCAAAGTTAAGGAAAAAATTTTTAAAAAGAGTGTAACAGTAAAACAGTCACTCCATCTTAAAGCTAAGTTACAACTCTTTCTTTTACAATGCCTAATTGTGTGCTTAACAATCCCTGCCAACTGGCCTTGACAACTAACCCTGAGAGCAAGACTGCAGGACTCCCCCAGTCCCTCACCCCCCCTGGGGAGAAAAATGCTGAACAGTTAACCTTCAATTCTGTTGTGGTCTAGCTCATGCCAGCCAGACCACCAGATGGCCACTACTCAAGATAATCCTGGGAACAAGGTATGATGACCTGCATGTAGTGAGCTCCTGCACCTAGTTTCCCAGAACCCCTTTCCCTTTACAACCCTTCAGCCAGCTTGAGGATTTGAGACGGTCTTTGCGACATGAGTCTGCCTTCTCAGGTTGTCATCTCCTGAATAAATCACCAACTCTTGTCTCTTGAGTCTGGCTTTCGGAGCAACAGGAGTTCGGTTTACATGAGCAGCTCTACGATTGTAGCTCTGACATGGGCAATATATATAACCACAGTGTTGTACCCCCATAATATTCTGAAATGAAAGGAAAAAAAAAACAACAAAAAACAAAACAAAACAAAAAAAAAAGCAGCTCTACAATTTGAATTTTCCGCTAGGCAAAACATTCTGATTGTCAAGAGTAACCAAGAATTATCAGCTCGTATCCTGATGAGAGTGTTATGAGTCTTTTCAAGGTCAAATGTGGTCATAAAAATCAGACCCATGACCAAATTGCTGGCATAGAACAGAAGTATTCAACATCATGATTTGCTTTTGGTATAACTGAAGTTTGTAATAAAATTGCTAATATTCTTCTGTTTTGCCTAAGAGTGCCTTGAGCTTTTAACACTTGATTTGGGAGGGGGGGTTTAGAGGGAACAAGTAGAAAGGCCTGAAGAAAAAAACCAACTACATTTGGTTCTTCAACAACTTGCCTATGTGAGAAAAAAATACTGAAGTAAGAAGAATAAATTACAATTGCCCTTTGCTCCTTGATGGAGAAAATAATTTCCATAATGGAGATGAAAAGATATTTTAAACCAGGGCAGCCTGATGACAGCAAAGACATTCACATCGTTTCTAAAGGACACTGCTCAGGTCCGCTGACATCTGGGGCAGCGTTTACACACATCACAGGCTGAGCCCACCAAGCCTATCATCTGTGCATCACGCCAAACGAACCCAGTTGCTTTTCTTTTTTTTCTTGGTATTTCCAAGACTTCAGCAATGGTTTTCATAACGTTTTCCCCTAAAACTGCACCTGAAAGCAAGTTATGATGTAAGAGAATAGAAATCTCCAGGAACTGAACTATCTTTTTAACATATTTCCCATAATTTATTAATGTCATAAATTGACATGAAATAGTCTTATTTGACATCTTAAATGTAGTTATAACCTACGAAGTGACGTTGAATATCAATATTACAAGAAAAAAAAGACTAAAAAATAGAAGATTCAATCAGATAACAGTGGGGAAAATGAAGGAAGGGAGCAATACTAATACAATACTAATATAATCTGGTTTACAACACAAACAGGCCATCAGACTAAGGAAAAACAAAAGCATGGGTAAGAATCACATTCTCCACTTCAGTGAATTTTCTTCTGTTGTATTCCAGCTCCTGAAAGTGTAGATTAGCTACATTTCTGCAGAGTTGTCTCACAATGATAGGAAAACACTTACAAGATTATAACTTTGTTTAATAATAAATTATTTCCAAATTTTTTAAAAAATTAAATAAATACATATGGAGTTTCTAGAAGAAAAGATCCACGAAGACAGGGGCCCTAGCTGTTTCTTTGTTTTAAACACCAGTATACACATAGTGTACATCCAGTATAGTCCCTGCACTTCACTGGTATTCAAGAAAATTTGCATGAAAAAATAACAGAACCAAATGATGTGATATCACATAGTTCGTGATCACAATCTAAAATATTACAAATGTTATCTTTTTGTTTGAAGAGCTACAAAACTAGTACAATGTGAAAAGTTTATTTAGTTTTGTTGCAGTACATGGTCAAAGAGTTCTTTAGAATTATATACATACAAACAAATAATAATTATCAAATTGGGGGCTTTAGCTCATTTAATTTTTTTGTCTACATCTTTGATTATTATCCAATCTCTACACTAGTGAACTTTCAAATAGTATAACGAAAAATCTTCCAGAATTTCACTTCTCAATAGGATGAACGTAGTTTCTAATGCTCTCTCTTTAACAGAAAAAAAAAGGAAGAAAGTAAGTCTTTATCCAAATAAAACTTTTAAAAAATGGTATCAAAGTTTTACTACAGAGACAAAAGAAACACTAAATCAGAGACATGTACTTCAGTTAATGTGCTAGAGGCTCTGAAGTTTAGATATACTGTATAAAGCGACTTCATGGTTAATTCTTCCTATATTATATACACTTGTATTCTGGGTAGAATATTGTTTCCCAAGGATTCAGCATATTTAGAACTAATTTAAAATTATGCTGAAGCAATAAAACTCAGGTTAGTTGCAATAGTTTTCTATTTCAGAGTCCAAATGACAAAATTTACACTTCTGAGAGAAAAAAATGAATAACTCTAAAATCAGAAGTTATCAAATTAACAAAGCTAAGTTGACTTATCCTTGGAGGGAGTGTGGTTTATTCCTGAGCACATTACTGACTTAAAACAGCCTTCATTCACCTATTTATTTGTTTAAGCCTTAAAAGCCCTGGATACTGCCTTGAATACAGAAAGGAAGCGCTATATAGTTCTTTCTCTCCTCACATGGCCTGACAGAAGAGAAGACAGCAGCAATAAGGGTCAGACCATCATGGTCTAGAATGCTCAATTTAATTAATGAGTCAGAAAATAAGAAGTCTGAAAAGCTCTGATCATAAAATGGATCACAACAACTCATTTTAATTTTGAGAACTCACTACTCTAGAAGCTCTAGTGTCTGTAATTCTCCGTCTTCACCAATGATTATTAACCCTACCTATCACCTCTTGAGGAACAGCTGCACTCTAAATATTTGATTCAGTCCCAAATTCCCTGCCAAGGAATTACCTGTTATCTGGGAGGAGGATTTTTCTGGACTCTGTCTTAAGGATACATATTTCTTCCATTCTTCCAGATACATGTACCCATCCTACACTAATCCAAGCTCAGATGGTGCCTGTATAACTTTATTGTATAAATTGTCAAATAATTATTTTTACTGAATTGTTGAGGACATTTTTCATTATATCACACAATGTCCTCAGGGAGAAAAAATGCTACTGAGTTTTAACTTTAGGAATTTGTTTCTCCCAATCAAGACTACTTTATTGATATAATAAACTGTTAAATTTATGCAATTTCATGTTGGTTCCTAGAAAGCTTGGAAGCAAATATGCTGACAACCCGCATCAAACTGGCAAGACTCTATGGTATAGGTTTTTGGACTAACCTCATTCTTGGAAGGCTCCACTTAGTCCTTCAACACATTTTTTTCCCTTTAACTTACTGTGTTATGTATAATTCTGTGATATTTTAAATACCAAACTAGGAAAAGGTGGAGATACATGGAGATACATATGTATGTGCAGAAGTTAGACATTATTGTCTATCAAACATTTTTGTTGTGACATTCCTGGAGTTTATTTTCTTTTTCAACCCTCCACAAAAGAAGAAAAGTAATGAAAACTTGCATGTTTTTGTCAACAGTTAAGCATTTGGAAGAATTGTGAAATTGGCCTGATAAATGAAGAGAACTTACACATGGACAGCAAACCAGACAATTTTTAAAGGTGGATATGACCCCTGAGAACATCTAGACTACAGCTCTTTGTTCAAAGAAGAGAAAGCTCAGACACAGTACAGTTAAGTATGATGTGCTGAAGGTCAAATGGCACCCAGATGAGAATCCAGGTCTCTTGTATTGTGTAGTTTTATGCTCCCCATACTGTAAAAGTTTCTATATGGGCTTTCTTGACTTGTTTTTAGCAGGGAAAGTAAAATTGATTAAATATAAATAACAGCAACTTTATAGAGCTTGTTATGTGTTAGTCAATGTTCTAAGTGTCTTATATGTACTGACTAATTTAATGCTTATAACAACCCTATGAAGTAGATACTATAATTAGCCCCATTTTATAGACAGGAAAATTGAGGCTTAAGCTCACACAGCTAGGTAATGGAGCTGAGATTTAAAGACAGGCAGTCCATCTGAGTGTCTGTACTCTTAATGACTGCTGCCTCCCATTTATTGTATACAATCTGGTCAAGTATAAGCTTTAACTGGGATTATTTTTAAAATGACAGCACATAAAGTCAACTTATTGTGCCTACAAAAAATGCACAATTATATGTTTAAATATACAGTATCCATGGGAGATTGGTTCCAGAACCATCGCCCCCCTCCACAACAGATACCAAAATCCAGGGATGTTCAAGTCCCTGATGTAAAATGGCATAGTATCTGCATACAACCTACGCACATCCTCCCTTCTACTTTGAATCATTTCTAGCTTACTTATAACACCTGATACAATGTAAATTCTATGTAAATAATTGTTATATTTTATTGTTTAGGGAATAATGACAAGGAAAAAAAAGTCTGCACATGTTGTGTACAGATGCTTTTTTTTTTTTCCTGAATATTTTCAATCCGTGGTTGGTTGAATCCAGGGTATGGAAAGCATGGATACCAAAGGTCGATTGTATGTCTTCCATGCAGTCTGCTATTTAGGTCCACATATTCATATACATGAATTACCATATACAACAAAGAGCACTTGCTTTCTGGGAATTTTCCTTGTACCAGGGCCAATATCCCACCCCTGCTGAACTCCCTTCTCTGCAAACTTTGGCCACTTGCCTTGCTCCTGAGCCAGAACGACCCTAGAAATGACTAACACCATACTCTAGTTATGAAAGTAAGCTGTGACACCACTACCACTCACCAAGGAGACCCCATGCTGTTGGATAGAGAGAGAAGGTGGTACCTGGACACCAGACAGGCTGGACCCAAGGCAGCTCTGTCTTCCCCAGGGGTTGCCTGGAAGAGCCAGTTACTATCAGCAGGAAGTATGACGAAATTAACTCCCTGTAACCAGTAAGTGATAGGAGATGGGAAGGAACCCACATATAAGATGCCCACCCTTCTTCCCCAGAAGACACTATTCTGTATGCATATGGGGTCTCTCTAGAGGCATCCCACACAACTGAACAACAAGCCGTATTGGTGAACAGCTGTGGTCAGCTCAAGAATGTCCTGCCTTTTATGTGCCCTCTCTCCTTCCCTGTATCAGTTCTCGTTTGCTCTTGCTCTTACTTCCCTGGTATTGTAACAGCCCCACCCCCAATAAAGTATTAGCGTGTAAGCTTTTTGCCTCTGTCTTCTAGGAAACCTGGGCTAAGACATCAGATCGTTACCTGAGATCAATAATTTAATTATGTGAAAATGCAGTTGGCAGACTGCAGCAATAGGCATGAGTACTGGAGAACACTGGCCATTCAAATGCCTTCCTTCTTTCCCCTCTATGACTCAATAGTACAGCAAACAACTCAATGTAGCTTCTGCAGTAGGAACTAAAGGATTGTCAATTTTTTTTTTTTAAAAAGGAATAAATGTTTCAATATTTTATATCCATAGCTATATCTTTAATTTTTATGCATTTAAGGATTCTCTTTGCTAAGATTCAGGAGGACCTTTTAATTTAAATTGCTGTGTTACTGTGACAGCACTAAATAAACCCATTCAAAGTTCAAATTACACAGCTATTTGGGGGTGTCATATCTTACAGCCAATTCATTCTTGCAGAATTACTAAAAAATGGAATTCTATTTAAAATTAAATCCACAGAGGGGCCAGACAGAAATTCTTTATAATTGGGGTAGTGCTATATAATAACAGTCCTTTAGGCCATTTTGGACCTGAATTGATTTTTCCATACTTAATGGTATATTGGAGTATGAGCTGGATATTGGTCTGAGTACATTAGCAGGTATGATGTCATTTTAGTTATGTCTGAGACCCATTTGAGAAAGAATATGCTAGTCTCCTAAGTATTTATTACAGAATGTCAATTCTGCCACAGGCATATTTAGTATTTAGGACACAGAAGTTCTCTTTAATCAATAGTACAGAATAAAAGGACCTTAGGGACTCAACAGAGAATTCATCTGTGAATTAGAAATTGAGCAATTGCCAAAGGAAGAAGCAGCTTGCCTAATATTTGAGAAAATGGCCTTGAAGGCAAGTTAATGCTCCATTCCGCTCACTTACCGAAGCTCTACTGCCATTAATTTAGGTTTTTCAGTAAGTAACATTAATAATTTTATATTATAGTACTTTAATATTCCAAAGAAATGCTTTCACTGAATTATCATTCAATGTCATACCCTCAGCTTTTAGAGAAGAAACAACCATCCAAAGAATGTTTCCAAGTATTCTGCAAAATCATAGTTTAAAAATGTGGTCTACTCTGGTATCAAAGCTCTTTGTTGAGCTAGGAAAGAAAAACCCATCATGCTCAGAAAATAAAGTTATTTGACTTGAAATATTATTATTTATATATTGTTAATATTTGCTTTGGCTTATGAAATATTCAAAAGCTAAATAAAGCACTCAACTGCGATAATTAACTTTTTAGGTAACTGATAAAACATTTCTTCCCTTTCAATTAATGTTGGCCTGTTTATAAGATTTAACTGTCCTCTTTTATGATTTTCATATTGAAGCAGCCCCAAAAATATAAAAAAATTAGCTAAATATGCAATAGTTATTAAATGCATAGTTGTAGGAAAAACATATTTACATATATTATAGATGAAACAGGGAATTAAATTATTGAGTTGAATCAGGCAAGTTTTAACAGGATGAATAAAATACACAGAAAAAAAGAGCTGTCAAGTACTTGGCTTTTCATTCCACATTCCCTGTTTTCCATGTTTTTTGAACTTTGTTGTATCCCTCATGGAAAATGTCCTTATAATAGAACTTTACTTTTTCTTTTTTTTTTTTTTTTTTTAAGAGTTGGGGTCTTGCTCCATCATCCAGGCTGGAGTGCAGTGGTGTAATCGTAGCTCACTGCAGCCTCAAACTCCTGGGCTCAAGCAATCCTCCTGCCCAAGCCTCCTGAGTAGCTAAGACTACAGGTGTGTGCTACTGTGCCCAACTAATTTTTTAAATTGTTTTGTAGAGATGGGGTCTTGCTATGTTGCCCAGTCTGGTCTCAAACTCTTGGGCTCAAGTGATCCTTCTGCCTTAGCCTCCCACAGTGCTGGGACTACAGGAATGATCCACTGCACCTGGCTAGCACTTTTCTTTATACCTACTCCTTTCCTCTTCTCAATGTCTTTGTTGAATACTTTACAGATAAAGACTTTAAGCAGAAACTATATCAAATATTAATAACAACCAGTTACAGGGATAAAACTCAATTACCACACACTTTATGTTATTTCCAAGCTTATTTGACATAATTTGTTCTAAGAATTATTTAAACTGCCAAACAGCCTGGTAGATTACTAAATTTCTGAAGAAAGGAATGATCCAATTATCTGGTTCAATTTTTCAGTGGTTTTGTTTGTATCACATAATCAATCTCAGAGAAGAGTATCTTCATAGGTGATTACATACAACTCTGTTTCCTCATCTTGGTAAGATTTCACATCACTCATTCACAGAGCATATATTTTGTGAAGAGTAGATGTTACATAAATTAGGCGTAAATAATGTTGTACTCCCAAATCATATGAAGATAACTAACACAACAGTAAAAATTAGATTAGAAAGTAAAAATCCCCAAACCTGGTGTATTGCATTACATCTATGAATGTGTGGCAATTTAAAAACCTGCAACTTTAAAAACCTGTCTCTTGCTGGTCTATATCCTCTATTTTGGGATTACTTGCCAGGTTTCACCATCATGTAAACTTGCCTGTCATTCTATTTTTTTCTTTCTTTTTGAGACAGAGTTTCACTCTGTGGCCCTGGGTAGAGGGCAGTGGCATCATCGTAGCTCAGTGCAACCTCAAACTCCTGAGCTCAAGGGATCCTCCCACCTCAGCCTCCCAGACTGCTAGGATTACAGGTGTGAGCCACCACGCCCGACCTGCCCGTCATTCTAAATCCCAAGGTAGCTTTTTTTCTCAGGTCAGGCGCCACACCTCACTTGATTCCTTGTTCTCAGCCTGGCCTGAATCCTGGAGTCTAAATACTAAGATTCTACTGTTAGTCTTCTTTCAGATATCTTTCCTGAATGAGGAACACCTTTCTAACGTCACTAAATTTGACCCTATTTCCCAAATTGGATTCGCTTTTGTATCTCCCTGAAACTGCATTCCTCTTTCAAAGTAAAATGGTTTTCTTGACCAGCAATATCTCCTCCCAAATCCAGCACAATCACACAGCTATCAATACATTCTTGGTGCATTAACTTTTGTGCTGTTTGGGAAATCAAATCTTTAGTTGATGTTAGGAAGTTCCTTCATGTTTTTGTCCCTCAACCATTCACAAAAAATTTTATCTGCAACAAATACTGATAGAAAATCAAAATCTACCAAATTATTAGTGTACCCATTACTATCTATTACTGAAGCCCATAATATATTATCAAGTGTTATGTCCATTATATGCCTTCAACCACTATCCCCATCAGATTGGAGTTATACCCAATATACTATATCCACAGTATATGCATGAACTAAAATTTAAAGATTTACAAGGATCATGATATGTTATAAGAACAATATATTTCTCAAAACATCATAGTGAGTTAAAAATCCTTCAATTTGTTTCTTCCAAATAGATTCTTCAGGACAGTCTAAAAATTCATTTTAGAAGTAAATACTTTACTTTTTTTTGCAGAAGGCAAAGCGGAATGATTTACATTTACAAACTAAAAAGTTTTTTTTTTTTTTAACTAAAGTCATTATTGGTATTGTCTTCCTGGGATGTTTATGATCGATTTTTAAGTAGCCACATGAACATAAATTATAAGCTTAACAGGGTCCATATCCAAGTAAAATATTTTATAATTCTAGATAAAAATGTTTTCTCTTAGCAAATTTTCCAAGGATTTAGCTCTTCAAAATATTAAGAGAGAGAAATGGTCACCTAGTTCTTCCCTGTAATGAAATGATGAAATCAATATTAAAATCATGGGACATAATCTCTAGTTACTAATTGAAGGTATTAATAGCACGATAGAAAAGCAGATTTCTTTCCAATCTCACCAGCAATACCATTTATCATGTCTGTTTTCCAGTAATTAGACTGGTGTAAAAACAAAAAAAATCAAGAAGGATAAGGTTGGAACGCTGCACTGAAAATGAAAAGTCCCTAACTAAAAGTTTATCGCCTAAAGGGCTGGACATTTTTTATCCCAGCACAGTATGCAGTTCAAAGTCAACACGGAGGATAAAATTTCAAATTATGAGTCACTTAAATTGCAAGACGAATAAACATGTGTCAAGGAAGGGATACTGAAGAGACCAATTGCATTGGAGGTACGAACTTGTAGAAGGATTTTCAAGACCTTTTATTACAAAAGAATCCAAGATGTTGGGTCTAACAAAGGTAAATGTCACAAGAAACTGAAACTCAGACCCAGACAAATACACACATATATATAGTTTTACCTTGCTGCGTTGGGATCCTGTGACCTTAAGGAAGGATGAGGACAAGAAGCAAAATAGCAATAAACAATTGCTCTGAAGACAATGGGTAGACCATAAATGGTGTGCACTTCAGAAAAACAATATTATCTGCTGCTCACGGGTCATTCTAATTTACCTCAGTTGCTTATCAATAAAGACAGATTTGAGAATAGAACACACATACATTAGAAAAGATTAGAGTGCCATAGAAAAATTAATCTTACGGTATTTTTCTCAGCCAGCAACAGTCATGGGTTATCCTCAGATTAAATTGTTTCTATATTTTCGACACATTGACTTCAATGCTGCAGAGACACTCATATCAAATTGTTCCTGCATGGGCACTGCTCTGAGCTCACTCAGCTATATGTTTTTGTGGGGTCCACTTTAATTAAAGACTCACTGCTGGCTACTGATACGTTTCCAGATCTAGCTCGAAGGCCAGACATGTAAATTAATAGGAAAAAAAAAAACCTAATCTCTATTTCCTTACACTTAATTTCTTTCTGAAAATTCTAAAAAAAGAAAAAAAAAGGAACCAATAAATGAGAAAGGTGGTAGTTAGCAACAACTAGTTTTTCCCATACAAAGCAAAAGTACACGATAAGCAAAGAGGGAAAATAATATTAACTTTCCTTCAAGCTAATTAACATTAAGCAGCATTTCAAATTATATGGGATATTTAAAAGCTGAGAATGTTTGAGCAAATAATCATAAAATACAATATAGTCCCAGGAATATATGCACTCCTAACTCATGCAAGCAAACTGCATCGTGTGCCACCACCTACATATGTACATGGAATGAGTGACCTAATTGGGCAGAAGTCAAAAGAGGCCAAATCTTTAAGACTTCAATTCAGGAAAAAAATATCAAACCAAGGGTTTAATTAAAAACTTGATGTTATATTGCTCTTCAATAAGTATTTTCTTCACATGTCTGTTGGAAATTCCAGGCCACAACATTGCTGAGATGAGAAACATTTACAGCTGTCTCATCTTGGGGGGTTCTCAGGAACACTCATTCTGAACATATGGGCTTTATTTTATCATTTAACTATTCTATGTTTTTGGTCTTAACTTCAGCAAATGTTAGGACTCAGGTTTGTCCATCCAGCTCTGACATGCAGTTCCTTGACACAATAAGCTGCAATAAGCCATGAAGCAAGAAACATAAATGTCAGTTATAAGCTATGAAACAATGTTTCAAGATAGAAAAGAGACACATCTAGAAAGATCAATCTTACTTCAAAACTCTTCACTTCTTCTTCACCATCATCATCTTCCTCATCATGACAACTCTGATACATGTAAAAAAAAAAAGAAAGAGTGGACAGGAATACATTGAGGCAGAAAGTACAAAAGAATTATTTAACATAGAACACCAAATCATTTGTAATTTACCACCAACATTGTTTAGAGAGAGACATATATATATTACATATAATACTTAGATGACATGATCAATGAATTCATGACCATATTCATAACCAGAAAGAAAATTATATATATTGCGCTTTTACAAAATTAAAATATTAAATTACCTATTTATAAATAACAGAGATAATTATGAGGTCCATATCATACTACACACTCTACTTATTCATGCATTTTTCTTGTTCAAACCAAATTGCAAATCTTAAAGACAAGAATTCTTATTTTCTCTTTTTTTCATGCTGCCATTACAATACACTAATACAGGCACACGTGATAAGCATTAATTAAAATTAATGATAAGAAGTGTCCATTAATTAAGGTGATTCTCGTAATCTTTTTAAGCTCATTTTTATTGTATTTGGCTCAAAGAAATAAAGTGAAATTCTAACTGCTACTTACATTATTCTTTATACATAAAAATGATAAATCTGACTACTCTATAATTTTGGGGTAATTTTCCCAGAAATGATATAGGATTTGTGCTGAACCATGCATGTATTCTTATCTAATTCCCACAGCTGAAATTTTTGCTCGCTAAGGAGGCAGGAGGCAGAAGGGTATGGTGATTAGTAACACAGGCTCCAGAGGCACAGTGCCTGGTGCAAATTCCAATGCAGCCAGTTAGTAGCTGTGCAGTCTTGGGCAAGTTCCTTCATCTCTCTGTGTCTCCATTTGTTTATATTTAAGAAAGGATAAGTAAAAGAGTACCTGGGTTCTTGAGAGGAGCTCATGATTTAATATATGTAAATTATATGCCACTTAGAAAAAAAGTGTCAGAAAACTAATAAGCTTTTAATAAATCTCAGCTGTTGTTATTATTATGGTTTGGAGTATAATGGTGACCAGAAGAAACTGGTCATTAACCAACACCTATAGTAGGAAGCAATCTACAGCTCTTCAAAATTAGATTGTTCCGTCCCTTCTAAGTATTTCTTACACTTGGTAAGCACTCAGTGCATCAGTGAGGTGTATGGAGGCAAACAGTGACATATAAGTCACAAATCAGAAAATACTTTTAATTGGATGAGTCACAGTCCTCTGGGCATGGAGATGAACTGGGTATGGGAGGGAGGGTACAAAATCCTTCTGCCCACTCAATGATAAATTATAAAAGGTTTATCATATTCTTTCATTCAATAAATATATACTGAACGCCTCCCCTTTTCATTTAGAACAACAGGCATGTGAACACGGTTTACAAAAGGAGGAAACAAAGGTGGGTCATAGACCTGTGACAATTTCACTACGTGGGTAAGGTGACAAATGGCATTTTTCACTACAAAAGCAAAGATGTTAATGATTCATTCAGAGAGCAGGAAATTTTCTACTAAGTATTAATGTTCCTCTGCCTCCTATGTCATCAGTTAACCAGGAATTTTTAAAATAAGAACCCATGAGAACTTTAGCAAAATAGATTTGGAAGGTAAATCTGCAGTCCTCCATAAACACATACTGTACATCTAATGTCAAAAACAGTGGAGTTTTGCTTATCTGTTCCTTAAGATTACCTATTCTAATGTCTCACATTAGAATTAGCGGGAAATTAATTAGGCATTAGCATTAGTAAATTGGAGTGAAAAGTGCAGGGATTTTTATCAGATAACAAGCATATTTATTATTTAAGCAAATTAGAATACTAATATAAAATCTCTATTAAGGATAAAAAGTTGTTAGTTTTCTCAAATACATCATCATGTCCTATAAAATACCATGACCTTCAGAAACATGGGAGAGGAACAAGGTTTGAGATAAAGAATATATTCAGAAAAATGTTACTTGGAATTATAGTAATATGATTTTAAGCTATAAAATTCATATAACATGTTTGCTTTTGTACAAAGGAATCATTTGGAGTGCTAGTTGAGAAATATTTTTTACAAAAAGTATTTTGAAATAAAACATTTTGAACCATTTTTAAAACTTCCTAAGAAAATTTAATGAGATTTGCTGCTAATAAGATTAAAATCTGTGATTTTTAAAAAACTATTTAAGCCTGAATCTACTTGGAGTATATACCATATCTGACAAAATTCATCAAATCCATATACTACTTTAAACTTTACTGATTGGCTTGAGGGTGTGATGGGACCAAAAAATGTTATCATATCTCTAGCTACATATATATAAAAATATATATTTATTTATGGAGACAGAGTCTTGCTCTATCGCTCAGGCTACAGTGCCGTGGTGTCAGCCTAGCTCACAGCAACCTCCAACTCCTGGGCTCAAGTGATCCTCCTGCCTCAGCCTCCCAAGTAGCTGGGACTACAGGTGCACACCACCACACTTGGCTAATTTCTTCTATTTTTAGTAGAGATGGGGGTATTGCTGTTGCTCAGACTGGTCTCAAACTCCTGACCTCAAGTGATCCTCCCGCCTCGGCCTCCCAGAGTGCTAGGATTACAGGTGTGAGCCACCATGCCTGGCCTCTAGCAACTTTTTAATGTACTGGACAGAAACAGAAGGATTTACAGGTATAAGAGCTATGTTCTTCAGTAGCAAATGGCACCCCTGTAATATATAGGAAAATACTAAGCAAACAGAGTTATAGCAGACAGTCCTACAGCACAGAACTTGGCTTTCAATCTGAAATTAAATCTGACTAACAGAGAGCTAATGGGCGAGACAGAGGACAGAGAAATCTCATCAGACTGTGACCCTGGCTTTTTATAATTTTAACCAATAAATAACACTGGGCATAACTCAATATATATCTTAAATGTTTAAAAAAGTTAGTAAGAGAAGGAGGAGGAAAAGGAGGAAAGGGTTTCCTTAGCCAGAAACTCAAAAGAGTGGAAACTTGTTGAGTGTTTAATTTATAAAGATATCATGCCAGATATTTCCACATGGTCACATTATTGAAACTGGTAAAATCACTCTGTTAAGGTGAGCAGCTTCAGACAGTTGGGGAGGGATGACAGGTGATAATGAGACATTCCGAGCAATTTCTTTTGTTGTTGTTGTTTCTAGAGACAGGGTCTCACTCTGTGGCCCAGGCTGGAGTGCAGCAGTGGCATGATCACAGCTCACTACAACCTCAAACTCCTAGGCTCAAGGGATCCTCCCACCTCAGCCTCCCAAAGGGCTGGGAATATAGGTATGAGTCACCATGCCCAGCCAAAAAACCGTTTCATACCCATTCGGTTGACAAAAGTCAGTAAGTCATGTAATATCAAATACTAGAGAGGTTGTGGATCATCCGAATCTCTCCTAAACATTGCTGGTAGAAACATAAATTGATTCAATAACTTTTGAAAATGGTTTGATAATTTTTCCCTTAATTTGAACATTCATACACCCTGTAGCTCTTGACTCATGTACAATGGGGGACATGAATAAGAACAGGCATTTCAATCCCTGCTCATATTAGCAAAAACATAGATGTAATACAAAATTCTATCAAGAAAAAAATAAATGGATAAGCTACGTTATATCTGATCAAAGGGATATAATATGACAAACAAAACAAATGGGCTCCAGCAACACACAAAAATATGGATGAATTTTAGAAAATAAGATTAATGAAATAAGTAAAGCCCAAAAGATTACATATGGCATACTGCCGTTTTAAAAGACAGTAACAACTAAAATTTAAAATATATTTAGTAAGTACACATAGATAAATGGATGCCATATAAAAAGAAAAGCAAGGGCATCCTGAACACAGGGTTTAGGATGGTGGTTTCCTAGTGTGAGAAGGGTATGGGTTAATAGAGAGGACCACATGATTACATGTAAGTTATCTAGGTCTTTTCCTGTGGGTGGTGAGTGTATTGGTAGTCACTACATTATTAGAAATGACTCAGTAACTAACTTTTTAAAAGTAGGCCACTAATGGACCAATCATGAGAGCATATCATGAATCCAGAGTTATGATTAACCCAACTCTGTGCTCCTAAGGTTAAAAAATAATAAAAACTGAAAATAAAAACCTAACTGAAATATAAATGATGCCTTCCAAAGGACTTGAAATGGTGAAGGAAAACATGAAGACATAAATCTCTTGTAGTGAATTCAAGTCTCAAGACTTAAGACAAAAATAATAAATGCAGATACAGAATGACTGTTGGTAAACTCTGAGAAACCAACCATGAAGGCCAAGAGACAGTTTCAGACTACTGGGATACTAATTTTTAAAATAATGGAAGGCAGCCTCCAAAAATCATCTGCTAGGAAGTTTGATATCAATTATCAGCAATATTCTAGAACAGGTTATCAAGCAAATAACTGAGGAACACTTATCCATCATTGGCAATTTTACTAAATGTTAGAATTAACTTTTACAGCAATTGCAGTAATGTATCACTTTTTTAATTATCTCATGAGAAGATGAGATGAGAAATATGGGTTTTTATAAAAGTGTGGTTATATAGATTCAAAATAAGGTAGATTAGTAAGTCTGGGAAAGGGTATAGAAATACCAGCTGTTTACCAGCAACTTAGATACATAGAGAAATCAATCATACTTATCAAGTTTTTGGTTAACATAAATGGAAAGAGAGAACACTGAAGACAGAACTGAACATTAAAAAAGATTTCAGTCTTGGATGATGGTCTGACTTGAATTAGAGAAATGATAACATATACTCAATTTAAAAAGTTAAATGTCTAAATACAAGGTATATGATATAAAACTCAATAGAAATTCATAAATAACCTGCAATTTTGGGTGATAGGCAAGCTCGAAAGTTGACAAAAAATGTGATCTGGCTGCTAAAAATTTAATGCATTCTTAAAATTGATGGCAAATGAATAGGATCTAAGGCAGAATAAATGCAGATACAATCCCAATATGCACTACACTGGTGAAGTCATAACTGGAATACTTTGTTCAATTAACTTCTGGCTGTCACATACTGATATACTAGAGCATGTGCAGGGTGGAACAAATTAAGTGGTTCAGGCTTGATATTTCTAGGGTACATTAAACAATAAAAGAAATAAGATTATTTAATTATGAAGGGGAAAATCTTGACAGAAAGGGTGAACAAGTTAGCCATCCTCAAACATTTGATCATCTATCAAAAAAGACTAGATTAGCTTTAGGATACAACAAAAACAAATGTGGAGGGGAAAATTCTGTTGCAGTCCAAAGGAAGAACTTTAACAATCAGAAATACACTTTTCTCAAAACCAGAAGCTTCTACCCAGAAGCTTCAGCTCATTTCAGTTCTTCAGTTGCAGAGGACACCCATTTCCTGGGCTGTTCTACAATCTCTTTATCAGCTTCCTCTTTCCTCATTTCCTTATGAACCATCCTAGCAGTATATGAACCTGCTTTGATCTCCTGTCCTCAAAAAAAGTCTGGCAAAAATCCTTACCCTTGATGAATCTAACTTCCTTCCTTCTCTGAATTTGCATTTGGTTCTGCGAACTGCTAGAGAAAAGTTACTCAACCACGAAGACTGATACTGCTACATATTCACAGACAACAGCCTAAACCAGGCTTTCTACACTGCTTGGGAATATTATTTTAATTTCTAGTCACTATGCCATGCCAATTGCCACAATGTCCCTTTCGACTCTTCTCTATTTCTTCAAACCTTCCTCTTCATACTCCTTCCACCTAACCCTTCAGTCTCAGCAGATGACCGTCCTTACGTCTTCAGAGAGAGAATATATGACCCTAAAAGGAAATATTTCCAACCTGCCATTATCCTGGCATCCTTCCCCTTTTCCCTTTGTATCTTTTATTCTTTTATCTTTTAACCCAGTGTTTACTAAACTATGGGTTTCAACCCATTAATTGGACATCAGTTTAGTGATGCATGATCTAAAACAATTTTTTTATTTAATTAGAATAGAAAATTTCAGATTATATTGCTCATAGGAAGAACATAATTTCATGAAACTTTTCTTTTCTGGTATATATTTTTATTTTATTTTTTTAAATATACAGCTGACCCTCTGTATCCATGGGTTCCATGGGTTCAACCAACCACAAATAGAAAATATTTGGGGGAAAAAATGGATGGATGGTTGTGTCTGTACCAAACACACACAGACTTTTTTTTTCTTGTCCATATTCCATAAACAATGTGGTATTACAACTACTTACTCTGCATTTACATTGTATTAGGTATTATAAGTAATCTGAAGATGATTTAAAGCATATATGGGAGGATGTGCATAGGTTGTGCAAATACTACACCGTTTTATATAAGAGACTTGAGCATCAGTGGATTTTGTATGATGGATGACTATACGGGGCAAATGTATTTCTTGCTGTGGGTTACATCTTAAAATAAAATTAGGAAGCCACAGCTTTTCCCTATACTCTGTAACCTGTCTTCTCCAGTGCCTCTCACCTACTCAAGGCCTTGCTCCCTTGCAATAATTCTCTTGCCCATTCTACTGGCTCCTTCCCATAAGAAAAAAAGTGTGCTTAGATCTCTCTTAAAAAACAAAGGAATGGCAAACAAACAAAAACAATTCCCCTTCAACCTCACATTTCCATCTAGATATTTATCAGCTTCTATCTTTCTCCTTCCTGTCGATCTTCCCAGTAAAGAAACGTCTATGCCACATCTCCTCACATCTGAGTCACTACTTACTTATGTACATGCAATAAACGCTGGGGAATTTTCAGTCCTTATCCTGTTCAACCTCTCAGCAGAATATGATTTTATTGACCACACACTCACTCCCATAGCTCCTACACTAGCTCAGACTTAAGGTTCTCTCCATTTTTTTTTTCTTTTTTATGGATTGCTTTTCTTCTAACTGGTTCTTAAATTTCCATGTCCTCACAGGCTTGGTCCTAGGCCTCCCTCTCTTCTCCTGCTGTCTTCCCTTTCTGGGTGAGATCATCCATCTCAATGGCTTCAAATACCATCTAATGCTGATGAATCCCAAGTCCATGTTGATAAGCCTGACCTGAGACACTGAATCAGACATGAATGTCTAATCGCATGTTTGACATCTCCACTTAAATATCTCATAGGCATCATTAAAATGTCCAAGATTTATTTTGTCATCTTCCCTCTTCAGTCCAGGCCTTTAATTACTCTGGTGCTCCCATCTCGGTATATGGTGCCCAAGTCAGAAGCCTCAGCGAAACCTTGGCTCCTCTTTTATACCAATTCTCTTGTTCATTCTCTAGTTGAGAGGAGTAAATGAAATAAACATTCAGTAAATACCAGCTGTTACTGCTTTTGCATGGCCAACTCATGGTTCAACAGTCAAAGCCTTCTTTAAGCACACCTCACTACTATGCCATGCAACCTGTTCTCTATACTCCTAATAGTTCCTCTACCATTAAACTGATCAGAGTTTTTCTATAATTATTTTATTAAATTTTGTCTCCCCCATAATATGATGAACTCCAAGAAAGTGTGGTGTGTGCCCTTTTTTCTTACTTGCATGTTATTTCCAGTGCCTTGATGCCCAGTGAATATTTGCTGAACGAATGAATGTTTGGAAAGTGAGCTCCCCATAAATAAAACGTTAAAGCATGAAACAATGATTACCTGTCAAGGAAGTCAAAGCAGAGATTCATGCAACAAGTGAAAAGTTGAGATTAATACCCCTTTTCTTTCTAAGATCCAACAATGTTTTGTTTTAATCCAGAAATACATAGATTCTTATCCTTGTTCAGATGACAGTGATTCCCCGTATTAAAATTAAACATTAAAATCAGGAAGGATGCTTATTTACCTTTGCCATAATATCTGCATAAGCCATATATAAAAAATCTTCCTCCAATTTACTGTAGAAAACAAGAAAAAAAAATCAATTTTTAAGTAGAAGGCTAGTCATATGCGAACGGATCATCAATGCATACAATAACCTTTGTTTCTTTTTTTTCTAACAAGTATGCCTTTTAAAAATTAAATGAACATAAAACTTAGACAACAAAAATCATTCAGAAATATCCTAGAATCAGAAAGCAAAGATCTAAGGGTTCTTAAATTGCTGTCCCATCTTACCTCACAGAAGGGCCTTCAATTCTCACAGAATAAATGGACTTTTGATTTACACACAAATATAATAACTTTAATTTTCTTCAGACTACAAAATTTGAAACAAGCAAATTTTAATGAGGTAGGGGCTTTTGACATCAGAAGTGAAATTTGACATCTGATGGAAAGACTCCCCAAATTATTATGTTACAGTTAAAAAATAAGATGGTCATAATGATGATTCTTAAAAATTAAGAAAGGTTAAAATATGTTTATTTTCCTCTTTTTAAGAAGTATGGAAACTTTAATACATAAATAAAGGTTTCCATCAAAAGAATACCTAAAATTTGCAAAGTTATTTTAGCAGTTTTAAACTTCAGCCATGAGAAAAATTCACTTATGAGAAATACCTCATTACCTGACAATGCCAGACAGACAGTTGCTCTATGCTTAGGGATGAGATGATTTTGTTAGTTAGGAGATAATAAGAGAGAGAGAAATAGCGAGAGAAAAGATGGATCACATTAGCTAAGAGGGAGAAATGTATATTATTACGGCATACAAAGAGGTCACATGAATTCTTTAGGACTTCTGAGAAGATTTATGCAGATATGGGTTGACAATCAAATTATCTTCCAGGTTCTGCAGAGAACAGGGGAGGCCTGGGCAAAGCAGGCTTTCTTTCACATGACAGGGAAGCAGATAAATGTTCTATAACCTCTGCAATGTCCCATCTACACAGCCAATCTATGCAGTGCACCGATAATGAGCAGATGCTGAGCGCATTTTGATTATCGGGCCTAACAGTGCATTTCTTTAACTCCATACAGGTTTGCCCTTTGTGGCTTTGGTGAATTTGTATGACTAAGACTACAGAAGGCAAAAAAGAAAAAGAAAAAGAAAAAAAGGGGGGCATGCCCTTAAAATAGATCTCAGAGATACTTCCAAGTTGAGATGATGGCTCACCAAGCCCCTAAAGGTTACCTAAGATCCACTGCACAATGGAGATACAATCTAACCAGGAAATTTTGGGTCACCATCAGTTTTCACACTTTTCTGGCACTGGAATTTGCTTTGGGTTTTTTTGTTTTATTTATTTGTTTTGCGATAAAGAGAAACGCCATTTTATATGGAGAATCAGAATCAACTAAATCAGCTAATTGCAAAGTTGTTAAGAAAAACTAGAACTCATAGGTAGGTACTAAAGCCTGAAATTAAACAAATGCTGGTTTGTAGGTGCATGCCAGACTGGTCATATCTTTGAACAACTCCCTTTCCTGACAAGAACAAGATGAAATTTAAACATGAATACATGAAACACAGAATACTCAGACATGAGTTTCTTTATTTGTTCCTCCTATGTCTGATATGAACCCTCCAACCATACCATTTCTCTGTTAAAGCTGTTCGACTAAACAGAAGGATGAGCTGATGTAGAGGGTCAACTCTCTTAATGCCCTCATCTTCTTCTGGAGGGCTGGCCCCAGGTTTCTATAAAAAAGTAAAATTCAAAAAATTTCACATTTAAAAGAAATGTTCACTCAAATCCAGGATCAGTATGAGGAATAGGAACAAGGAATAAAAGGAAAGCCCTACTTTTCCTCTTGTTGCATATGTGTATGTGCATATTTTACATGCATTATACATGCTATATATGTATGTGTATATATGTGTATTTATGTATGTGTGTTGTGTGTATATAAGGTATATAATGTAATATGTGTAGCACGATGCATGTATAAATGTAATGTGTGTTATATATCTATTATATTACCAATGAAAAACTGTGTAGCTTAAAGCAGATACTTAATAATTTGACCAAAAAACATATGGATAAAGATAACAAATAATTTAAAAATTCTGGATGCTATTCTTATAAGCAGATTTATAGCTGAGAGTGTATTTGCTACATAAATTTTAGCTTTAGGGAGGGCTCAACTTACAAAGATTTGCAATAAAATGCTGTCACCCAAGTATGAAAACTCAGTCCACATAACAATGCAAACTGCTTTTCAAGAGGACATTTTCTTTGCCTACACAAAGACTGATAGGCAAAGAGTACTAAATGAGCTAATGCTTGAACCACTAACACATTTTTTTTTTCATTTTCAGACACTTTTAAAACTTAAAACTATTGGATAGAACTTTAACAGTTAGGAAAATAATTAAGCATTTTTATTGATGGTAGAATTCATTAATCCTGACTTTTTGTTGAATGATTTAATGAGTTTTATATCTCCACTGACTTACTCATTTGGACTGATTTTCTTTCTACGTGAATGGTGTTCTTTCCTGGATTTAAGGCTTAATGTTGTGGGTACTGAGCAAATTTCTACAAGATCACCAAATATTCTACATTTGTTTTGATTTTAAAGGCAAATCAAATTCACTTAAAAAATATGGAGGCAATCAGGTTAGGCATTTAATAACTGGGTTAGTTTATCCATTATATTCTCTAATAATTTGTAAATTAAAAAAACAACTTTTAGACAAGAGATCTTTAACCTGGGAATCATGAAGCCTCTGACTAGCCTGCAAAATTCTGTGAGACTGCTTGTAAATTTTCTCGAGAAGATGGCTTTTGTCAGATTTTTAAATGGGTCCATGACTCATAACAGATTATGACAATTGGTCCTCTGTGTGCCGCACTCTCAGTAACACCGTCTCTTTCTCGACACTGTCAGACAAAAATTCTACTTGTCATCCACCATATTTACCATGACTGCCTCCTCTTCTGTGTCCAGTCTGTTATTCTCTGCCCTGTTTATTTTTAAAAACCAGCAACTTTTCGTTAACCTTCAACTTATTTTTGGTGGCTAACTTCTTTACGGTTCAGCCTTTTACAATTTATACTGGTTCTAAGGTGTTTAAAGGTGCTTTGAGGAAGAACTTAAAAGAGTAACTGAATCATGTCTAGTTAATAATGAATGTGTATTACTCATTTTAAATTCTGAATCACTTGATGTTGATGAGATCTCTTGGCAATAAGAAAGAATGAGGTTTTCCGTAAACATTGAGTGTAGTAACAATTAAAATTTAAAAGTTTCCTAATACCAATATAATCTAATGATTTTTTTTCCTTCCATGTTATATGACAACTGCTCACATCAACATTGTTGCACCAAGTCCAAACCCCTTTTCATTTTATAATCCCATTAAAAACATACTGCTAAATCTTCTATCAGTTTATCTTCAAAGTAATGTTCTTCTGTTTCAATCCAAGACTTTTCATATCCCTGAAGAAAGAGATTGACAGCCCGATGCCTAAAAAATAAGCACAATTTCAGAAAAACGTTTTTAAAAAAAAAATTGAAAAGGTATTGAGTAGTGCTTTATTCTGGATTATCTGTGCACTCAAAAAATAAAATAAGAATAAACTTCCTATTCTTGATTTTCCTCCTGAAAGACAATATTTTTCAGCAAATAGAGCAAGGTTTCTCGGCGCACATACTGACTCGGATTTAAATCCTGGCTCAGCCATTTCTAAGCTTTGTAACACTGGTTAAGTTATTTAACTTTCCCAACTTTTATTTTTCTCATTTATAAAACTAGGATAACACCAACTACCAGTCAGTCTTCTCAGACTTAAAATGATAGAAAGGATGTAAAGCATGTAGGATAGGTGTTCATTAAATGGCAGCTACTATTACATAAAGTGGCTCTGGATAAAAAATCGTAATAAGTGCCAAAGAGGACTTAGTCTGTGTTCAAGTTAACATTAGAAACAGGCCCTGGAGATTCCACAACAAAATGCATTAATTGAACTTTATGGGAGCACATACCCAAAGATTAAACCCTGCAACACTGATAATAAATGTCCAGCTATAAATAAAAAGCAGACCAGCGAAGACAAGAAGCAGCAATAAAACTCTTCATGAAGTTAATGAGAAGTGTGAATAAGATTTCAATGTAAGAAGAAAAGATAAGAGAATGTCATGACAATCAGGGAACATCAGAAAAGAGTGTCGGACGTGACAGAACGAGATGGGAGTAAGTACTTCTTACTTCCAAGAGACTCCACTGCAGGATGGGAAGCTGAGCTTAATGATAATAAAACTGGGCTAAGGACTCATGAGACACAACACATAGGTGCATGAAGGGCCTTGAAAACCAGGCAGAGGGACTGACAACGTAGCTGGAACCGCTAGAAATCACCATAAATTCCTGTACGGGAAAGGGGCATGCCAAAAGATGTGCTCAATCTTCTTGGTACATCAGAGTCACCTGTGTAGCTTTAAAGAGCACACATGCTAGGCTCTCGTAGAAATTCTTATTCAATAAGTTGAGGCCTGAATATCTTTAAATGCGTTTACATGTATTTTTTAAAAGTGCCAGGTTAGAGAAACACTGGATTAAGGAACACCAATTTGAGAATGGCCTATCGGAGAGAGTGGAAACTCTCCAAGGCACAGAGAGAGAAAACTCTGTGACACTGTAGAAATTAACTCAAAATCCACTGCCATCAACTTGAGAAAAGGCAGGGAACATGAGACTCGAAGAGGTGGCTAGGGAGGGAAGGATGGGGATGTGAAGTAATTCAAAAGAAAACTGATAAAATCTGCAGAATGACTGTATAGGAGTAACCAGAAAAGGAAGGAGAATATGAATTCAAGGCTAATATTCTATTTGACTAAATGGCGACACCACAATCGACTCAGAGAATTTAGAAGTAGCATATGGTTTGAGGAAGAAGCCAATATATTTTAGACTCCATGAGTGTGACATGATTGCAAGGAATCCAACTGTCTTCGCCAAAGAGAAAATGTGACGTTTTGTCTGTTTTTTGTTTCTGTTTTTGCCCTGCCTTATATTCATTCAAACACATACTGCATGTCAGTGTACCAGCCACTGTTCTAGGCGCTGAAGATATAAAACTGAACAAGACTCTAAAGAATCTCAAAGTCTGAGTCAGAGAGATAGCCCCAATATTGTAGGAAAGTGCTACAACTAGAGGTATGTGAAAGTGTCCCGGAAACAAACAGGGGGAAGCTTTCAGTTGCAAGAAGTTACAAGGGCATGGCTTGGTCAGAAATGTTCCAGAAAAGAGATGTAGCTGAGTCCTGTTTCACAGACACAGGGATGATGCAACTTATACAGAGTTCAGAGTGGGAAAGAGCACAGTTTCTTAGGAGAACCGCAGAAGGCTGAAATGGCAGGCAGGCTACCAAGCCAGACTTGAATGTATCAGGTTACTTCTCTCTTAACAAGTATGTGTGCCATATCTCTAAGAGAAAGTTGATGGATCTATCAAATTAATTTACATTATTCCCCAAAGTCAGTGCCATAACAGTTCTTTTTCTCCGATGCGAAAATTACATAAATAATAACAATGACTAACATTTATTGTGACATAAACATATTAGCTCACTTCTAAGCATTCTGTATACATCAACCCATTAAATAATCTGAACAACTCTATGAGGCAGGTACCATCATAATAAAGATGAGAAAACTATAACAAAGTCAGCTAAGTTATTTGACCAACGTCATAGAGAAGAGAAGTTGAGAGGCCAGGATTCAAATCAAGGCAAGTCTGATGCCAAAGAATGAATTCCTAAATACTCTATGTTGCCTCACATATGTGAACAGATATTTCTCAGAATATGAGTCGTTTAAAGACGGCATTACAGATCACAGTTCTCTGAAAATATCCAACAAAGTTAGTCAAGTATTACACGGAAGAACCAATAAATCTCTTCCATCCTTCTCCTGGACTACTGTATTCATGTTAAGGTAAACTCTAGACACCTTATTATGGAAAAATAACTTTAATCTATTATAAATATTTTAAAAATTCTGACCTTGGCAGATTATATAAGGGGGCCATTCGGAAGCAGGCTACAACTGCCCTCTTCCTCTGCTTAGAGAGTAGTTTATGCCACACAGCCTTTTTAGATCTCTGAGGATGTTCCACCTGAGGTAGAATGACACAAATGAATAAATATTTATACCCCAAACTACCCTCAAAAATATAGTATTAAACAGCTGCACCTTTTACGTAACCTACATTTGGAATTCCCATTCCAAAAGTACCTTGAAATTATTGTGGAAAAGTCCATATCCTAAAAGTCACCCAAAACTAAATTTGAGATAATTTTAAATGCTACATAATTTCCTTAGTAAAAATATCATATTTTCCCAATAATGTGTACTTCAGAAGCTATGTCATCTCTAAAATCAAAGAAATATAAAACCATTCTATATCAAATCATTTTGCCCCCCCTCTGAAAATTTTCTTTGGTTCTTTATGGTTCCTGTGGTTCTAAAACATCTTTTCTGGCTATACAAAAAAAAAAAAATTACACCATTCTTCTTTATTTATCCATTGTAACCAAGTTTACCATAAGAACTACAGCAATAAACACAAATAGAGTCAGTTACAGAAAATTCTAATGAAAATTCTACTGTTCCTTAATCGAACAGGATGAAGAGATGACAAGGCCTGTGAACACAGTATTAGGAATAAGAGGATTTAATTTTGCAAAAATGTTAAAATACATAACTATTTTGTTAGATAGGAACAAATGAGAATTCAAAAGTTGCAATAAAAGATGCAAGCAAGCTATTTATTTAACTAATGGGGTTTGGAACTCCAAGAAGAAAAAGACATTAATTATAAGGATTAGAAAGAAAAAAATCCCAGCATCTGATTCTAAATTAATTAGTAATCTCTAGGCAAGTGAGCACTGTACTTCCCAGACTGTAATATCTCCGGCTCAAATGTTTAGATTTCTGAAAGAAATAAAAAATGTTATGTTAGCTAAAAAAAGTAAAACTAAATGTATTATTCTTTGCAGTAAAGGGTCAAAATATGAATGTAATAATGCCTGAAGAAAACATTGTCAGTGTTTGGACTACAGTGGTATAGAAATTTTAACAAATTTGTTTAATTAAAAAGCACTTACATCTGTGACCCTTTTCCTCCCATAGGATCAATAAACACTTTTGGACAATTATCCCCTTCAATTTTCTTCTTGATGAGTGTGTTAAGTGAAAAAAAAAAAAAAAATTGCCGAGCTTTCACATGGTAGATGAAAACAGAACCAATTAGACCCAACACATTTCAATTTGAGGTTGCATTTTGAGATCTGAATCTGTAAATGGTAACTTTTTATGGTAACATGGCATTCTGATCAGCACAGGCGACAGTCAACAAACATATAGTAAGTACCCGGGCATTGAAGATACAGCAGAGAACGCAACAGAAAAAGTTCCTGCCATCATGAAGCGTCTTATTTGGCAGGGCGTTTTATTATATAAGGAAAGACCTTAAGTCGTGGATTTGCCTATAAATCAAGTAAATAGTTATCTATAAGATCTGTGATCCAAAGGTGAACACCAAGACGTACCTTGTAACTGTCTGAACGTCTTGATGCGCTGATGTGTTAGCTTGGCTAGAGATGGAGTATTAGGAAATTCAAAGGAGATCGCCTACTCTCATGAGAAAAATTACCAGATGTACAGTACAAAACACACATCTAAAAAAAGGTTGCTGATACTTGAGATAAATTAAATCAACAAGTATTTCCTGTACACCTACTGTTTTTGCACTGACTCCAGCAAGTTAAAATATTCTTTGCAAACTACTCTGTGACTCAGTTACAAATTAACATTAGAATAGGGGCATTCAAGGCACGAATTCTATACACAGATATCTCACACTGTTTTCTGTTTTTGATAACTGACAAATTCTTTTTACTCAAAAATCCTCCTCTCATGATAAATCTATCCTGCCATATCTTTAACATTTCAAAGAATACTTGGCCTTAATTGAACTCTGATCCCCTTACCTTTTTCTAGATAATTCCTATTTCTCCTTTAAGATTTACACAGGGATCACCTACTTCATGCCCACATTAAGTTAGGCTCATAACTTCTTCAGCACATTTTATGTCCTAGCAAATCCATATCATTACACATTTATCTGTTCATATGTCCACATCCTCTATTAGAGTATGAGACACTTGAGCTCAGGGACAGTACCCGATCCCAAGGACTTGCTGAGTATAATGCCACCATGCAGTAGTGTATTCAATAAATGTCCAAGGCATGAATGGATGCTTAGTAAAATGAATCTCATTTTAGAAATGTCATCATTCATCATGATTGGTTATATCTATGAATATATAATATATAGGAATATAATAACATATCAGATTTCAGGAAGCTTTATTTAATATATCTAAAATTCATTCAAGCAAATCTAGACATGTGTATGAAAACCAGAAAGAATTAAAAACCTGGGGTAGAGGAATGCTGCCAGAAATAGTCCTCCAGTAGCCATTTAATAATCTTCTTAAATATATATATAATTCTGGAAACACAATTCTTTAATAACTTAAAGTGTCATTACTTCAAGTCTGGTCATCTGCTGATTGATGATAATTTGTATTTATTTAATATTTCCTGAAAATATTATTAGGGGGTGGGGAACCTGAGGCCTTGGGGCCACATGTGGCCATCTGGATCCTTCAGTGCAGTCTTTTGACTAAATCCAAATTTTACAGAACAAATCCTTTCAATAAAGGGATTTGTTCTGTGAAGTTTGGATTCAGTTGAGGAGCCACACTTCGGAATCTGGAGGGCCACATGTAGCCTTAAGGCCGCAGGTTCCCCACCCTTAGGCCGTTGGGACATTTGAGTAAGCAAGAAAGAAATTAAAAGGATACTACATTAGATATATCCTTATGTTATTTTACTAGCCAGGGCAGGGGTAGGAGTATAGATAATGTAAAATAGGAATCAAAGAAAAATGTTTATTACTGCTATGTTAATATGTTCAAATAGCTAAAGGAGATACAAAGTTAAAAAATGTTTTTCAAAGCATTTAGGTGGTAAAGTTCCTGAGATCACATAGGGCAGCTTATTATTTTATGTGCACTATAAAATAACCAAGTCACGTAGATACCGTCATAGGGGTCCAATGACAGATCACAGCGTTAGATTCACACTGAGCTCCTTCATGCTGGTGTTATTTTGCTGAATGGACTTCATGAGAAATAGAATATGTCTCTGTGTTGCAGATATTTCACCTAAGCCAGAGGATCCCTTTTATAAAATTATGACCCTCTGACCGATAATGTTTCAAGTATTATTATTTTGAAAATTCTTATGCAAAGGTAATGAATAAGAAAATCAAACACACAGTGAGCTTTGTAGTCTAAAAGAGGACACAACTGAAAAATCATCTAAAAACACTTTTCTCACATGATTTTAGTATCAATGCATTGTTCTTCTCTAAATGTAATGTTTTCCTGATCTCGAAGAAAATTACCTCAAAAATATCTCTAATAAAAGGAAAGGTTAAGCAAGTGACAAAAAAGAAAACACTTCAAATATTAAACCAATAAAAGATAATATCTCAACCATGTTGTTATGGGCAGTAATAAAAAATGATATAAGCATAAAATATTTGAAATCAGGGATAACCCTTGAATTTTTTGTTAGAATGATTGAGAATTAAGTACGTAACCCTAATTATCTAGATAATTTTAGAAATATTTTGAAAAAGACAATAAAACAAAGGCCTTGATCTCCCAAAATATATTATTATGTTATTGCTACAAAAATTACTAGCTTGGACATTGTGTTTATTAGATACTAAGCACTCTTGACTCACATACACTTTATAGCAAATATGCTAAACATATGTTTTTGGGCCTACAGTTAAAAAATTAACACACATCCTCTTTTTAAAAATGTTTTTATGTGTTTAAGGCAAATATGACAGAATCAATACAAAATCTGACCTGTTCAAGATGAAAAAGCACATTGGCTATGTCTAGTACTCTTTCTACTGTCTTCTCTGGATCTGAGGTATCGTCGGTCCTGTTTGGTAAGTCTTTGTAAAGAGCCATTTGCCATCTAATAGCAGGATCCTCCAACTGCAGAAAAAAGAAAAAAGTATATAAAATACAAGGTTACAATCTAGAAAGGAGAAGAATGGATGCACCATTATTTACTGGGCATAGCACAGTGTTAAAACACTATGCAGAACCAGCCTGAACAACATAGCAAGACCTCATCTCTACAAAAAATTTAAAAATTAGCCAGGCATGGTGGTGTGTGCCTAAAGTCGCAGCCACTCAGGAGGCTAATGCAGGAGGATCGCTTGAGCACAGGCGTTTGAGGTTGTAGTGAGCTATGAAGATGCCACTGCACTTTAGCCGGGGTAACAGAAGGAGACCCTATATCAAAACAAAAAACAAAAACCAAAAAAACCCAAAAACAAACAAACAAAACAACCCTATGCAGAGGTACAGTTACGTAGAAGGAAGAAGTCCAGAGATCTGACACAGCATGGTGACTACAGTTAATAATATTGCATAGTATACTGAAAATTTGCTAAGAGAGTAGATTTCAGAGGCTCTTAAGGAGATGGATATGCTAATTTGTTTAACTATAGTAATCATTTCCCTATGAATACAGTTATCAAAACATCATGTTGTACACCTTAAATATATACAATTTAAAAAAAACCCAAAATACCAAAAAATACTATGCAGAAAGAAAGACATATAAGGCCCTGGTACTCATGAAATTTATCATCTAGTGGGGAAGACAGACATTAAACAAATATTCGCAATTGTGATGAGTGCTACAGAAAAGAAATACAAGGTACCATGGGATTTAACTGACTTAGTTGGTGGTTGGGAAGACCTCCCTAAACAAGTGGAGTTGTGACTAAGGCTTATGGATGAGTTGGAGATAGTCAGGAAAAGGAAATAGGTAAGGCCACCCTGGATCTTTCTCTCCCCCATTTACAGTCTAACTATTGAAAGATTTACATGTTTGCTTTTACAGGCAATGATATAGGATCACATTAATCTATAAATATAGGGACTCTATGACAGAGCTTAGTCTCACTGAAACAAAGATCTTAAATTACATAAATCACTGGAGGTCTTTAAAATCACACTTTTATCATAAAAGAGTCTACACATCTTACTTTTTAATATTATCAGATTTCCTCAGTGAAAGACCTATCTGAAGTCTCCATGTTTTTTAGAAAGATTATTATAAATCATAGAAACTGAGAAATACAAGCATCTTAACAGGGGATAGAGCACGCCACTTCAAAGAAATAATGTGGAATAAGTATATCATTAAAAAATGGACAAAGCAATCCACTTGTCTTTCTCTTCCCCTGTAGAATCTCCATTAAAAATGGGAGACTGCATGTTACAAAGCAGAAATAAATGGATAACATCTAAAACTTCACAATTCCTACCCTGAGAAAGCATAGTATGCAATGTCAAAAATAACTTTCATCTAGAGGCAAACACAGAGATAGAGCTTTGTACATGAATGACTTGCAAACACCTTTGAAAAAATAACATGGTTTCCTCCATACACTTTTTTCATGTGAAGACTATGTGTGGTACTTCTAGATTTTAATCTGAATTCTGAGTTCTATTTAATATATAAATATATTTAATAAAGTAGAATCTTTATTTTCTCTAACATAAAATGACTCCCCCAGCCTCAAGATGACCAGCCCCACAATTTCAAGATAATGTGTTCAAGGAGGAACAAGGAACAAAAGGATTAATTTTTTGAAAGTCTGTGTATCTCCATAATAGGCATGCCTAACCCCTAGCATAAGAAAGGATAAAATAAAATGTCAAGATGAATATATATTCATTACATCTTTATTTTCAGATCTCATTTATTTGGAGGTGAAATATTGACTATAAATGTTTCCTGTTCTGCTCTCCTCTTTCTCTCTCTCCCAATACATAATCTAAATTGTCCAAAGTGTTCCTACAAATTACCTTAGAATATAATGGAAGAACTTCTTTCTGCTTATCCAAGTCATAACCACCTTTATTTGACCATTTCTTGAGACTGGCACAGACCCCTTCTTATGAGGTACTGAACATTTCCTGTCCCTAATTAAATAGTGATTGTACCAGATCAGTGGTTCTCCAAGTGTGGTCTGGGGTCCCCTGGGGGTCCCCAATACCCTTTCTGAAGGTACATAATCTCCTCAAATACCCATGTATGTAAGAACATTTAGTGCCTCTCCCTGAATGAGAAAAATGTTTCTCATGTAAACTCTTTGCTTGAGGTCCAGCTGGAGGCTTTATGAACATTTTAAAAAATGTTCAAAATCTTCTTGCTATCTGAAAAGAGATCATACTCTAATAGTAACTAATCTCCTGCTCTGGGAGAGTTATTACTAAATGTATGACTGAGTACACATTAAAGTTCACATGAAATTTGCACTGAATAAATATTTGTACATTATAAATATTGTAAAGGCATGTCTTGCCTATACATTATATTCCAAAGAGCTAAATGAAAAAAAATATGGTTTGGATCTTTGGAAAGAGACATTTTAATACCCAGAAAGGCATGTGTTATATTGTTGTTACTACTTTTTGACATTTGGACATTTTCATAATTAAAAAAAAATTCCTCAGAAGGGACACCACAAGAGAAGCAAATAAGCTGCGTCAAAATAATAGTTTGACTTCTTAAATTACATAACAGGTTCCATGAACAAATGAATTATTTATTCACTGAAATGAGTGGAAAATTTTCCAAATAATAGTAAATGCTCACTGGACTGCAAAAACTACTGCTAACAACTCTTTCACCCACCATTAAAAAGTAGCTGTTATATTGGTTTCTATCTAGGCTTTTTTTCTTAGATATATACGCATTCCTTGGGTAAACTCATTCATTTCTATTGCCACAATTCTCAGTATCTCTTTATACTAATGACTCTTAAATATACATATTTAATTTCTGAACACTAGGTATAAAATTCAATTTCTTATAGACAACTGTTTGCATGTCCAAAAGAGCCTCAAACTCAAGCTATACTATACTATACTCAAACCAAACTACACAAAGAATATATGCTATCTTTATTTCAACTGGTGACGTTTTTTCTTCAAAATCTGACAGCATCTTCTTTAAAAAATATATCATTTGTTATTTTTGGAATTTTTAATACAAAAGGCTTTGCAAGTAAGATAATGACTGATTAAAATAATATATTTTCCTTACCTTAATGGCTAAAGTAACATTATTTGTAGTATTATTCTAAAGAGAGATTCACTAACTTGTAGATACTAAATATTCTTTAAGAATAAAATTTGGCTTACCTTGCCTTGTAAATGAATATTACTGCGGATTATATCTCGTACTTCATCCTCAGTATCTTTCTGTCAAAAAATATATATTACCTAAAAGGAGTCTTATAATGCATCAACTGTCACAAGTCAATAGAAACAACCCAAACCCAAATATCATATGTCTGGCAAGTATCTTTATCAAAATACATGCCACAAATTTTGGGCATTCCCCTTCAGACAATGTCTTGATACTGCTGTAGCTTGAAACAAGACAACAACCTACTTTAACTCCACAGTCAGTACATTAAGACTCAATGGAATTAAGTTTCCATTTCATAACAAGAAAGGGGGCAACAGCATTTTCCTTGGGCTCAAATAGAAGTATATCTCCAGCATTCTCCCAAATCTCCACAGAGCTATTTTAGCCCTTAACAATGTTCTCCATGATCTAGTAATAGCAAGGAACATACATGTGAGACTCAAATATTACACAACTGCCAGTAGAGCTGTGTCAATGAAGCCTACTCCCACAATCTCCCCTCAATTCACTCCTCTTAGGCTGTCAAACTCTGCATATATCAGAGAAGTGCTTCAGTGATTCTCTATGGAATGGGCATAGGGAGAGTGTGTCTTCCAATCTGCGTAAATATAAAAGAGTAATTCCAATATGGATTTTTGAAAGATTGCATCCTCATCTGCAGAGCTATAAAAAGGAAAAACAGAGGACATAAAGAAATCTTGAGAACTTAAATCTTGATGCTTGCATCAAGAGAGGCTGATTTAAAAGTTAGCACCTTATCTAACCACAATTGGCACAATATATTCTGCTTCTAACATTGAAAAATCACCCTTCTTAAATCTGAATATATCTTTCATCACAAATTTTATATAGGAGTTCATATGAATTCCATTTTTTCCCCAATATCAGAGATTTGTTTGTGTCTTTTCTGTTTAGTTCCTGAATATGCCCGGGAGGTGATTAACATAACTTAGAAAGAAATAAAAACAGCCTCAAAAAAAGAAAAAAACGGGCAGTCTTTGTATTTGAGTCCTGGGCCTGTGCAGAAAAACTGCTTAATAAAACATTTAATGCAAATGAAATATTGACACAGGAAAGTGAGACAAAGGAGTCAACCACTTGAGAGTCTGGAGGTCGGATGATCATTACCACTGGGATGAAAAGGAGACTTACCAGACTAAATCGATTTTTGGCCAGAGCAATGAGCTCCTGGTCCCCAGGGGCACAGATGTTCAACCCAATGGGCAGTAATCGCTTCAGTGCTGCTACGATAAGGGAGGTCTGCATAGAATACCGATCTCCTTTGCGCTTCATTTTCTTCCTCTCCTGATCAGAAACAGCTGCCTATGGAACAAAGAGATGTGCTGGGATCTGTGCCTGCTTGTCTCACATTTGCAACTATGAATCTTTTCTAACTTGATTGTTGCTTGGTCCTTCTCATTTTCTGTGGGTCCCTATTTTTGAAAATCCTACTGTTCTGAGAATAATTTTTCTCTTCACCTCTTAGCATCTTTTGCTAATTGTAAGTCCTACTCTTAGATTCCTAGGTCATCATAATTCACTGGCATGCATTTCCATGTAATTTTAAGAAGGAAATGAACACTGTAATTTTAGGGAAGCAGATGAATATGAAAAATCCTATGGTGATTTCAGATATTGTATGTTTTCTAATTTTCAATGCTTAAGAGAAAGAAATTTAAGAATAAAGGGTTTATTTTTGTTTCGACAAATGCTTGCTTTGAAATATATATACATACATATATATGGGGTGTGTGTGTGATAATATATATAAAATGATTATAAAATACATTTTTCTTTTGTTTAGTCTGCAACTTGTCTCCCCAGAGCCTCAATCCCTCTTTAGCAGAAACAGAAATAATATACTAATCAGTGTTCTCATAAATATTCAGGAGTATATGGATAACCAGTCTACAAATGAATACTGCCATGTTACTTCAGGGCTCTCTCATGATGTTTTCGAGGCTTATGCTGGTGCCACAGGGTCACCTCAAATGACAGTCTAATTTTCACTGGGTAATGAGTATTCCTCTTTCTATTAAGGGGGCATGTTCTAATGTTACAATTAAAATAATTGTCACATATCCATTTATTTCTTTGTGCATGTTGAATATTTTGTACCAATAATTCAAAATTGGAACACAGTTTCATGATAATGACATATTGTAATAATCTTGGGAAAGAAAACAGAATTTAATATACAAATATGATTTGCTTTATTTAAAAGGAGGTGAAATATATAACATGATGTTGAAAGACGTTTTTAGCATAGTGAAAGTAGTGAAACAATTGCATCATCATATAGTAATGGTAGTTGATATATTAATAATGTATTATATATTATAAAATATAATGTATATAATCATATATATCATATATTGATGTTATATCAAACCTATAATTTTCTAAATCATAGCAATAAGAATCATATTTACGTTCCAAAGAGATGTACTTATTGCACGGATCCAATTTTTATATGTACCAACTTGTAAGAGATTATCCTCAGTAAGTTCATTAGAAAAAAACACAATCATTATTTATACCATTAAACTGATTAACCAGTAAAAATAATGGATCAGTGGTTTTAAATGAGCTCTTTGTTCAAAAGGAAACATGACTAAAATGATAAAAATAATTACCCAAATGAGGAACCATCATCCTAAAAATTAAACAAACTGACACAAATTATACAAACATACTTCTATCTGATACTGGTAATTTAGTTTCAGCAAAATAACCTCTTCCAATATATTCAAGTCTAAATATTATTGGTGTTAGAGTTTTCTTAGGTTTTTTAACTTGTAAAGTTCTTTTGGTTTTCTGTTTGTGTAAGCAGATGGAGCTTATACCTGTTTTGATATTTATAAATATTTAAGTGATCTTATAATAAAAATAGTTTAAATCATCACTAAAGTCAACTACAAATTGCTCAAGTTTGAGAAACACTAGACAAATGAATTCCTACTTATGCACAAACAATAATCTTGCTTTCTATCCCACAGGAAATCCGTAACTGGAAAGAGAAGTTAGTAAATCTTTGAACATTTATGGGTGATATCACTGCTAGTAAGAAGAAATTAAATCTACAAGCAATCACATTTTCTTGTGTACATATTGGCTGGCTTTTTGTTTATTTAGTGTCTGTTTCATCTGGCAGACTCTGGAGTTCCAGTAGGGCAGTGGCCAAACCTGTTTTGTCCCTTCGTAATATTCAAAACCAAGCACTGGGCCTTGCTGATAGGAGCTGTTCAGTAATTTAAGCAGAATGGCTAACGCTATTGAATTTTCACACTATTTCATTTTCCATCTGTGTCCTGACATTTGGATCAGATATAAATATGTAATAATATGGCCAGGATGTGGGCATATTTAAGGAGGAAACTGAGATAAACTGAGCCCTCTCCTAAATCAATCAATCAATTAATCAATGTCTGTCTCTGTCTCTCTCCCTTACATACACACATAAATATGACTAACAATTTCACCTAAAATAGCCTTAAATTTAATAGAGGACCAATAAAAAGGTAAGAAAAACCTCAAGCAGACTATTCCTAAGACATACTGTTAGCCTTCAGGTAAACAGTTCCAGGGCTAGAAGAAATAGGATATTAGCTTGCTTCTCCAACCTCTCCTTAGGACGCATCTAGAAACTACTCATTTTTCAATGTTAAATTCAAATCCTCACTTCTCTATGAAATCTTCTTTGACTATCCTATCCACTTCTTCCTCTAATAAATTCTCTAAGTACTTTTATACTTATACTTATACTCTAAGTATACTTTGTATACTTTTTAGATATGCAGTAGTATTTTAACTTGACCATTTTGTTACTACAATAATATCAGTTAAAATTTGTTGTGTGCTTACAATCTATGAGGTATAATACATGCATTATTTTGATCTTTACAAACATCCATCAGGGTAAGTAACATGACATTTTGCTTATATGGACAATGGGGTTAAGATTAGTCAAGGTATCATTGTTACAAAGTGGCAGAATCAGCACTCCAGCTGTGTCTACCTCTCAAAGCTGAGCTCTTTCCTATACCACACCATGAACAGAAAGCACATTTTTAATTTGTTCTGTTTATCACATGGCCTTTCAGTAAAAATTTACAAAAAAAATTTCTAACATTCCTATTCTGAAATAGCCAACCAAAAAAAACTAAAAAAAAAGATTTTTAAAAATATTTTAGATATACTAATTATAAAAGTAAGCCTGGCTTTTAAATGCCGAAGGATAGTGACTACATTTCAACAGGAAATGAAATCTTAAGAAAAAATAGGGTATCATTGTATAAAGCAACAGGAAAAAACTACTATTTTTTCTCACATCCATAAATAAACACAGAGAATCTGCAATGAATGCTATCTGTAAATGATTTTAGAACAAGTTATGAAATTAAAAACTTCAGCTATGCTAGCCATACAATGCAGCAACATTATATATTTTGTACCACTGCAACAGTGAGTCAGTAAAAGCAAAGTAAAATAAGACACATAAATAAGCCTTGATAAACAACCAAATTTTGAATTCTTTAAAGTCAAAATTTAATGTAATTCATTCATATTAATTAAGTAGCTTCTATGCAGTAAGTATGCATTGAGCTTTGGAGTTACCAAGTAAATATGTTTCCTGTCCTCGAAGAATAGTCTAAAAGAAGTCATGGATGGGCTGTAGAACAATGGCCAAGTGCCCTGCTAGGACTAACCAAGGGCTAAAAGCACTTGGGGGAGCAGAAAGAGAAAGGCTTCTCTGAAGGGAAAGCACTCGCATGCTACATTCAGGTCATATGTAAACTGACAAATTGGTTACAAGTATACTAATATCCACTTGACATAGTCATTGCCACCATTACACACATCCCTGAAAAAAGCACAGCAGGATTTCCATGCTGCACACATGTGGTCGCTCTCCTTCTAAGAGCAGTATGGCCAATTTTATATGCACTGGTCTCTCTCTGCCTCATGAGCTACATATATTTTGCTTTAAGTCAAAATCCCTCTCCCGGATTACCATATTCCAACTTGGTCTGCTGGCCTCGATCTATATTTTATATTCTCTTCTAATTTTGGAACTGGCACTGCATATAAACAATGATTATCCCCTGCTTGGGTGATCAGCTGAAGACCGATAGGGACCATTTCTCCTTTGGTTTGTGTTTGTATTTGCATTTGGTCTAAATCTCCATTCAAAATGAGCTCCTTTTTCCTTCAGGACTGTAGGGTGGATCTATCTGCTGCTCTGATGCCTTGGGAAGATGGTTTGAGGTCTTGTAACGGGGATCCCTGAAGCTTTCTGCATCTCTCTGCTCTCAGCATTACAAGGGCACCAGATCTCCGTCCATTCAGCCTCAGATGTAATAACTATAGCAATCTTCCTCTTATCTACTCTCAGCACTAGGCCTGGACAGCACAGCTTTTGTTACTCATCCCTGACAACATCCCACTTTTGGATCCTTCACGCCATCCAGGTTCAGCAAAGCCTCTTGACGATTCTGATACAACCCCAGTTACTGTGCTCCTACAGCTGACATAACCACTCTCAAATTTGTCCACGTGCTAAAACACATGAACATCCTGATTCCTTTAACAAAACAATATCTCGTGTTTGTGTTTACTCCATTGTTGAACTAGAAACATTATTTCTAGGCAAAAAGTTTATTATACTTATGTGATACAAAATTACAAACACACACGCAGCCAAAAGCAAGAAAAGAAATTTTTAAAACAAAGAAGATAAATATAATCACTAATTTCTAAAATTTTCAGCTTTATTATTAATACTATTTTTTCCTATCTGTCTTGTCTCACAGTAGTCACATGTTTAAAAAATATCTTTTTAATTTTTTAGTTTGAGGACGTTTGGGGGGAACTGTTAAAATTGAGATGTTCTCATCTATTGCTCTCTTCTTTCCTTGCAAATAGGAGTAAATGTTACTATTAGTCAACGTTTGTGGATGCATCAGTCTAGTTTATAGGATGTGCAGTGCTTTCAAAGTATGCTTTGAGAATCACTGGAGAATGACTGGTCTAGAACGATGGAAAAGAGGGAAAACGGTGTCTGTATAGGGATACACAGACTTCTGCCCTAAAGACCTTTAATTTACCTTTTTCTTGATGATACACTGGAATCACTGTCATCCTTTCAAAGAAAATGTTCACCTTCTTACTTCCTTTCTCTACACCTTTGTCAACACTGGCCTAAACTGACAACAAGTTGTCTAAGCAGAAAAATTCACTAACATCTGTGAAATCTGTACTCTTAGTAAAGCAACTCCTCACTCTTCAGGCTTACTATCAGCTCAGAGGAGAGAAAAATCACCATCTTTTGTGTATGTTTCAAGAGCACCGTCACGAGCAGTAATAGCCTGTAGTAGTCAGACAAATGTTCTAGGCAATGAAAAGCTTCAGGTGACCTTAGCTTCTAGTTCATGTGTTACAGTGTCAAATACACACATGGCATTTAAAACTCTAAATATGACTAGGCCTACCAAGCAATGCTATTCTACTACTCTGGTAGTAGCTAACAAAGCACGTCCAAGGAACTAGTCATTTCTAGAGTTCAGCGGAGTGGGTGCACCTCCCAAGCAACTCTCTTCTCACAATTTATTGAGTTGGTAGAGGCTAATTTCCTTGGCCAGATTATCACTCATTTTGGATCTTTGGCCATTAGGCACCATACTGTGTGTGTTACCATGTGTGATATATTTATTTCTTTTTTAGCAGTAATTGAAAAGATAAAGACATGAGTTTTAAAAGGTTTCACAAGGAAGCTCCTCCTCTAGGAGAGATTGCCCTTTCTATGGCTAGGCAATTCCTAGAGAAGTAAATGAATCCTCTGGTCTGCGGAGCTCACCTTTCATATACAAATCAACCAACCCAGACCCCCCCACACCCCCTTCCTTATTAAGCTCTCACACTCTGGGCTACTACCCACCTGCCCTGATCACCCTAGAGCCAGACACCAGACAACTAAGTATAGGCCCTAAGATGCAGAGCCCTCAAAAATTATTCAAACTAACCAATCATAAATCTGTTTTACCCTGCCTTGCCTGTTCCTTCCTGTGGAAACTACAGTAAAGGCTCTGGCCTACATTTTCCCCTCACTCCCTCTGCCTCCTCACCTGACACCTCCCCACATGGCCCTGTGTGGCGTGCCATGCCTCCTTTTTCTAGGGATCTGTGAATAATAACTTCTGTCTTCATGAGAGTCATTTTCACGTCTGCACGTCTTATCATACCTGATTAAAACAAATCTTGGGTACCCTTAAAGCAGTGTGTGTGTTTTAATTAGTGAATAACATTACCAAATCTAGCAGATTCCAATTATAAATCTTAAAAAAATCTAAAAAAAAAGAGTCAATTCATAGAAGTTATATTCAGACATTTTCTAGGACAGTGAAACAGTTTATAGTAATACCTTTGACATCTTTGACTTGGTATCAGTGATAAGGAAAGACATATTGTTGATTTCATTCTGTACAACGAAGTTCTGCTCTTCTCTTTTGAAATTCTGAGAAGTTGCAAAGGAAATTTCAGTTAAAACCACTTAGATAAGAAGTCCATGTAATTAGAGGTTACACAGAACCCAAAAGTTTCCATAGAAAGTATTAATTTGATATATAAGACTTATCAAGAAAGGGGACAAATATTTGTTGAGTGTCTAATAAGGGTGCTTGGCTAGGAGCAACACTTCTGCGAATTAGATATGAATATGTATGTTGCAGAGATGGGAAAACTCAGGTTCAAAGAATTTAACTGCAATATCACACATCTACCAAAGAGTAGAGTGAGTACTCAAACTTCAATTTATCTGGAAAAGGATATACTGCTTCCTGAGATTAACATAGACTTTCCACAGACACATACAACTATGATGTCACTTTCTATTCCGTCAGATATTTTATCTACTTTTTAAAATACCATAACATTATTTATTCATTTGTAATATTGGAACATGAAAAGGCAGGCAAAGTCAATTCATCTTTAAATATTTGAGGAAGAATATAACATACATTAACAGATTTGTGTTAAATATGCCCATGAGATTCAAAACCATATAATCATTTTTTTTAATTCTTGAAAGTACCATTAGTTGATGTTCATCTAAAAACCTACTGATAATGATAAATATTCTTGTTCCAAACTTTAGTCTTGCATATAAATTTAAAGAAGCTTGTTTGGCATTTTAGTGATTGATGAAGTTGAAGATTCTCAGTTCTTTAAGAAAAAATAAGCAGTATTTAGTTTTCTTAAGTGATTCATTTCCTGGGCTCCTCCTTATTTGCCCATCAGGCATTCTAGGTGAAGTAATCCAACAGGGAAAATAAAAGGTAAAAATCCAAAAATCCATCTTTGTTCTTTGGCAGCTCAAGATGGATTGATTTCTTCTGGATTTAAAATTTTTCTTTAGAAAAGCCTGAATGATCTAATATAGCCCTCTAACATAAGTTACACAGGACAAGAAATATTTGCTTTTACCTAGAGAAACATAAAGAATCTGAAATAATTTTCTATGACATCACAGATAATGAATGTCAATAGGAAGACACAAATTTAAATGTTAAGAAGGCCATTATTTCATATATCCTTTCTGTGTGATTATATACTTTTTATGTATGTTTTTATATAAAGTTTGATGTTAAGTTTGAAAGAATCCTCAGATACAGGCAACAAATATTTATTATCCCAAATATTAAATATGAATATTTCAATTTTAAAAAAATATTACATGTTCAAAATAATTTGATTTATATAACAATCTGATGAAGTAAACTGGGCAGGTACCTCAGATAATGAAACTAAGGTTGAGGTTTTTATTTTACTTTCTCAGAGTCTCCCATATACAAAGTGGCATAGAATTACAATGGACATAAATATTCTAAGCTTTTGAAATAATTCGGGATAATAATAAATGCTCATTTACCCATGTTCTGCTAGTTACTGGAAATAAATGATAGAATAATTTCTTTTTATGATTAAAATATTTTCCAGATTTAACAGTACATAGTTCTACTTGTAACATATAAAATGGTGAAAATTGGCTAAATATGTACTTTAGAAATTCTGTCAACAAGATTCCTAGCAGAAGCTTTATTTTAAAAGCCAATGGATTCTCAAGTGTGAGCCAAACTAAATCCTTATAGACGTGAAAGCGTGTGAAGATAAACAAATCAAGGGAAATAGTACCTTTACAAGTAAAAGAAGTGTGCGCTATCACTGGAAATCACTAGTCTATTTCAGCACCTTCTCAAACTGAGGCCTGAGTACTCCTGGGGATTAGACAGCAAAACGCCAAGAGATAGGGACAGCTAGATAGTAAAAATGGTACATCTCTATGTAATGTCAATATTATTCTAATATTTAGAGGAAAATTTAAAACATGTTTATGGATGTAATGAAAAATCACTGTGATTTTTTAAAAGATAAATTATAAAACTCAAAAGAAGGTTTATAGTCCCTCAAACTCCCCAGGGGAACCTATTCTCTCTCCTCAACTATTACATGAAACCTAGTAGACAGGTTTGAGAAACACCACCAAATGTAGTTACTGAGGGGAATTGGAAAATTGGTTAACATGTAAAAAGCTTTTATCATAAACCTAACAGTAGCAGGCACTGTCTGTCAATATTTTCACACTCACGTGGGATTTCGACCAGTAGATAAATACTTCGGCCACCATACGGAAGAGTTCCTCTGCTTCTGGGTTAGGCTCCTTTAGCCACTTTGCCCTGGATCACATAATAAATAAAGTGGTTTCTCAGTTAGCCCTTAAAGTCAATTAAAAATAAAAATAAAAATCACCGTCCCAAATTTAAATTTGCTGTTCACAGAACTCACAATGGCTTTAGCATATAGTTGCAACATTTAAAAAAATTTAAACATCCAAACTGTAAACTTTTACATGCAAAAGATGGACTGCTTCAGAATGCAATTTCCAACTTCAATTTTAAGATGCTCAATAAAAAAAATGACTTACCTATGAACATTTAATTATGTTATAATCACGAACAAGCTCATGGCCAAATAGTGAATGAAGCAATTCAATAGGAACATATGAGCCAAGAAAGGTTATGATCGAATTAGGGAAATTACTAAATTACTTTTGAACATCATACCTGTTATAGTCCACAAATCTAATCAAGAGAGGGTAGAAGGCGTAGAGATCTCTGGCCAGAGTGGTGAACTCATCTAGGATGAGAAGTTCAGCCTCGGACATATCCCCCCTGGCCTCAGCTTTCATGTGGTCTTCCTCAGATACCACCACGGCTGCCTTTTTCTTCAGTTTCTCCATTAATGGCAAGAAATGGGTTTTCAAGAGCTGAGGTTTTACTTTATTTATAATAGGCTGGGAAAACACTGTTTGAAGACAGACATTAGTATTCTGCTCTGTATAAACATTCATTAAAATGAGGACAGACTGTGATTACAACGGTAGCACGATTAAAGCTTTAAAGCTTCTCTCTCCCTCAGCACATGGGCTCCCTAAGGATGTGGGCTCAGGCCTCAGTCATTTTTCTAGTCCAAAATTTAACTGTATGGTTGCTGTTAAAAAAAATGATTACTGAATTCAATTCAATGAGTTCCCTTGTTTTTAAAGAAGATTGATAGCTAATTTAGGGAAAAAAAAAGAGAATTTAATTCATTTTTGAAATCAATTATTGTCACACAAAGAAGCCCCCAAATGGAAAAGGTTCCCCTAACCCCTAGCCCTTTTGCTACAATAGAGTCACTTTCCACATTACTGTATGAGTTACATACAGTTTTCTCATTTTAACTATGGGTATCCTCCTTGGCCCAATGGAAGAGTTAGATTATGTGTAACACTGCTCTCTTAATAATAGTTGTAGTCGTTAATAATATTTCTAATCTTGATTAGGCCCTTTTTAAAATGAATTTTTCCTCTAAAAGTAACACATATACATTGGGGAAATGTATAAAAGAGAAAAGTTGAAATCAAGTTGTAGTCACCTACCCAAATTAGTAAGCCATTGATGTATTTCTTTGGCATTTTCATCAATAGATAAATTCATAAACATATATGTTTTACATATATCATGCTGAATTCATTGTTTTAAAGACTCTTCTTTTCACCCTTCATGATATTATGACAATTTCCAAGGCATAAAACACTGTTGAAACCTTAATGTTTAAAGATGACATAATATTCTGGTATATGGTTCTACATAACTTATGTAACCATACTCTAGTTCTTGGGCACTTAGATTGCTTCCAATTTTTCAATATAAATAATGCAATGATAAATAAACTTAACTGTTAACATTTGATTGCATTTTTTTTATTTACACCCCACCTCGCAGCTTCCCATATGACAGACCACTAAAATAGGCCATTTAAAAATTCAGTTTTTTGTCTCTGTCTACAGAATCATTAGTTTTTACTGCTATGTTTACTGATTAATCTTACAGAGATTGTCAAATCAGGAAAATGTTTACTTAAAAGTACTGACTCTATGGAGAGTTACCCAATGTCTGATTATAGCTACATTTCTTAAAAAAACAGCATGACAGAACTAATCAAGAATACTTTTCTAAGCAAAGAAGAAACTATTGATGAAAACTATGATAGGAAAATTCTAGTCTTCTATACTTCAAGTCCTTTTGGAAATAAAACCAACTTAAGGGGTCCCTTTCTTTCCAATGCTCACCTGCCAACCGCTTCATCCAGGCTCCCTCGTCAATTCCCAAATTATTATATATGATTTTCAGTATGTTCCCTAGAAGTGTGTTCATGTGCTCTGAGTTCAGAGCTGTACAGCACATTTCAGCCCTTTCTGGATTGTTCTCAGGTCCATGCTCCCACCAGCGAGACATGTAGCTACAAAGCATGGGCAGAATGACTTCCATGACATGCGGCATTTGAGTATAGCGAATGCCGGACTCAGCCAATTCCACGATTTCCTCCATGAGTTTCTCCAAAGATGGTATATTTGGACAAACATCTTCCACGTTGGTTGGCAAACTGAGAGCTGGAGAAGCACACATAAACATGGCCTGTAGTCCACGAAAGAACTGACCTGTATGGCATATTTCCACTGTTTCTAATAGACACAGGCAACCATTTCATTTTGGGATTCAAAACTCAGCAAGATGTGGCATGCCTTCAACTGGCTCCTTCTCTCTTTTCTCAGGGCAGCTATTTCAAAGCTTTTCTCTTTTCCCTAAGTTCCTACCCTAACCCCACTCACTACTCCCTTACAGTCAGCAAACAGCCATGCCTCCTACTTCACAGCAAACAAGAATATCAAGTGTTTCTTCCCCCAACTTCTTCCTCTCATGGCCTATAAGCCTTCTGTGCCTAGCCCCATTCTCACCTTCACTTGCCATTTGCAGGGGAAGGGGTTTCAGTCCCTTTCCACAGTTCCACCTGCATTCCTGATGCCTTCCCCCCCTCAGGGGCCTCGCTCAGGACTGTATTTTCAGCTTCTTACTCTCTAATGGCTCCTCCCCAGCAGCCTATGCAGATGTTCAAATCTTTCCTAGATTGCTTAGCTTTCCAGGCACTCTCTGTCCACAGGAACGAAGCTTCTGCTTTCTACTGCTCACCGAATTCACTCTTTAAAACCCTTATCTTCCTAACTGTGCAGTGGCATTTCCCATCGCTGACCAAATCCCCTTTTCCTAAAACTCTCCTCTTCCTTAACATCAATGAGCCCCGTTTTTTTTGGCTCTCTTCTGAATTTTGTCAGTGTCCTTTACTGACTCCCTTCTCCTTGCTGAACTTTTAAATATTGGTTTTCTTTAGGGATCTATCTTTAATGATCTCCTCTTTTTTGGCTTACATGTTTGCCTAGACAATTTCTGCCCTTCCTATGGGCTTCTGCTATAAGCTAATAATATCTCTCAAAGCCATATTTCTTAAAAATGTTTCTGACTAAGCCTGGATGTCTCAAAAACAACTAAAACACAATGGGTCTACATTTAAACTTTTCCTTTCCTCTCCAACCTATCTCTTGAGCATGTACTAACTAGGTGGGGACAACATTATCCGATCAGTCACCCAGGCTAGAAACCTGAGAGAACTTCCAGGCTACGATGTTCCCTCGTGTCTCACATGAGATGACTCTACCTATAGGAGCTCTCATAACCGCTTCCCTATATATTGCATCCAATGGGCCTTGCTCAATCATCTTGCTCTTGGATTTCCGCAATCATTTCCTAATTGCTGACTTGCAGCCATTCGTGTTGCATACTGTTGTCATGATGGATTTCTAAAATGCAAATCTAGTCACGTCACTTCCCTTTTTAAAGCTGGTAAAAGAATTCTCTGGGCCTCTTTCTCGCTTTCCATTCTTGCCACATCTTTCATGCTCGTCTCTCCTGAAAGCGATCTCCAGCCACTTCAAAATGCTGGAACTTTCTCCTAATGCACCAAAGTTTCAGTCTTCCTAATTTTAAGACTCATCTCTTTCCAAATGTTCTCAGCTAAGACTGCTGTTTTGTGTCCCCAGTGTTCTTTATTCTGAATTCTGTCACACATGTTTGTCAATCTTTCTCCCTCTCCTGCAACTAAAAACTCCCTGAGGAAAAGAAGCAAGTCTTGTTCATCTTTGTATCATATCTCCTCCGTCTACCACGGTGTATATCACAATTATTTGTTGAAGGACTAAAAAATGAATGAAACCATTAAATTTAATGTCTTTACTTTGTTATGCAAATGATATTTTATAGAAACATAAGCAGGTAAATCATCTTCTTTGTGTATTTCCTTATCTGTAATGAAATAACAAATGTGCTTCTTTCTTGGTTCATAGCAAAAACATTAACGAATCAAAAGCTTTAATAAAACAACTCTTATGTTTGCACAGGAGATTAATAATTCAAACTTAGCCATTTTTTACCAACTACTTACAATTATATGGTGAAAATTATGTAGAAAAATATTACTAAGGCACATTCAACATATTTTTCTTTAGCTTCATCTATTATAGGAAATCAGAATTATAAAAGTCAATTAATAATGATTACTCAAGTTATTAAAAACTTCCTTACTTGGTAAGATTCACTATAAAACGAGCATAACCAGCAGCTCCCATAAAAACATGAGTTACACAGAGAAACAAGCTCATTAACAGAGAGTTACGCATTTGTGAACAGCAAATAGTCCTTGCCCAAGTCTCTTTAGGGCTATTGGAAAACAACTAAAATACAATCAACTTTATCAGACTTAGACTTTTTATTATTTATTTAATATTTATTTATATTATATTATTTATTTATATTAGACTTTTTTTCAAAAAGAAAAAAATTCTATGAGAGGGCATTTGTGTAATGTTCAAGCTTTGAGAACAGTGCTTTGATTGTTTAAAAGTGCTTATTAGAAGAATAACTAGTTTCTACCTTAATATGTGTTTATCCAACTCAATTCAAATCCTAGTTAATAATGCTAATAGGTTCTCAAAGGCCAATCACTGCAATCATTAACAATAGTACCAAAAGCTTTTTCAACTGGGACAGTGAAAAAATGGGCCTATCTACCTAGAAAACAATCAGATTTTCCCAAATGGAATTCAATCTGAAGCATAAGTGTATATAGACACCTAGTACACATACAGACATAAAAATCATAGCGATACACATGTTAGGAACAGGTGCAAATTAAGGTTTTTGATTAAGTGTCTCAGATTTATATGTTTTTAAGTTTTATAAATGATAAAATTAGACCAAACTATTAAAAAATCCCATGGTATAAAATTGTGCCAATGAGGTAGACATATGTGATGAACAAGGAATAATGAAGGATACAAATCCATAATTCTAATGAGTAAGAATGCCTCACCCCTTGCTGATGAACTTTAAGAGATAGTGGAATCAGAAATCAGATTGACCTACTTTTCCATATTGGCTGATAATTTTGTCTAATTCTCAAGAGTGTTAATTTGTCTATGGCTCATTAACTTAGAAGAAATTCAATGAATTTTCTTCAGAAAAGGAACAGTACACAGCATTCCAAAATTATACCAAATAACACCAGTTAAGAACAAAGAGCATTGGAGACAGTAAACGGAAACAGCTCATTGAAAATCATAAGATAAATGCCATTATAAATAATGAACACAATACGTGTCATTTAGTTTTAGCTTCATATCTCAAACACGGCACATGCTTCTGTGTTACCTGCTCTCTCTCGTGAAGACTTAGTATTGTAGATAGAGTAAATATTATGTTTGTCAAGATGAGTTTCCAAAAATGCTACAGGAAAGGCACCAGCAAAGGCAGCCAGACATTCTCCTAATGCAGAACGTTGCCTGTAAGTGGAAAATGCTTACATTTTATGCCTTCCAAATGAATAACTGAAGAGGTTATATTGCAAGTTAAAATTAGCAAGTTTAACCTAAAAGAGAAAAAATAATATTGCTACTAATAAAATTAAACCCCAAATCCAATTTCTATATTGAAATACATCATACGATTTCAATAGCACAATCCCCGCCATTTTTAAAAAAAGCTAAATTTTCTGTTAGCAAAAAAGAAGTTAAAATCAGTACAGACAAAAATAATAAGAAAAGTCCTGTCACTTTTATCATTTTCAAGGGAAGGCAGGTGTTGATTTGAGGCAGGCTATGACCCAAGGCTCCCTTGCCACTGATATAAATTCTCTCTCACCTTTTGGTATCTACTTAACTCAAGGCTTTTTTTGTACCTTAAGTTGTCTATTAAATATAGAATACAAGAGTTATTTCAGCATATTATAAACTCCTTAAAAGATTTTATACAAATATTTTATTTTAGTAGTCAATAAAATCGATCTAATCAAAAAACATAATTGTCTCAGAAGTTAGTTTGAATTTCAATGTAATACTTAAAATAATTAACAATGTCTTATTTTTAATATTTTAATTACAAATGACTGGATATCTCATCAGCTGGGGGAAGCATGACTTCACAGAGTGAAGCAGGATTAAAATACATTGAGTAAAATGGAGTTCAATTCAATCACTGAAAAACATTTCATTATTAAATATGATTAAGGACATCAAGGGATTACAAAGCAGAGGCTACTACTCAGATTCCCAATCCTAATCCTAACACTGGTGGGACTGCAGGAAAATTACTCATTCTCTCTATGCCTTGGCCTCCTTACCTAAAAATAGGGAAGCAGAATTGCAAAATTGCTGGCACATAGATCAATGAATATTTTAAAATGAGAAATAATTTATTTAATATTTTAATAGGAGAAAAGAAAGACAAATACTGCATGATCTCACTTACATGCTAAATTTTAAAAAGTTGAACTCATAGAAGCAGAGAGTAGAATGGTGGTTACCAGAGGCCAGGGAGTGGGGGAGATGTTGGTCAAAGGATACAAAGTTTCAGTTAGGATGAATAAGTTCAAAAGATCTATTGCACAGCTTGGTTACTATAGTTAATAATAATGTACTGTATATTTCAAAATTACTAAAAGAGTGTTGATATATATCACCACATTGTACTCCATAAATATACACAATCATAATTTGTCAATTAAAAATATTAAAACCCAATTGAATAGCCTAAAGTATGTCATACATGACCCCAACTTGTTCATTTATGTCCTTATATCTGATTGGACTAGTCCTTTTATTTCATTAATAATTAACTTTAAAATTCTGATTCAATTAGTATTTCTCAGAATAATTCTGATCATTTGTGTTGGTATTCTAGAAATATCAATTTTTCTTTTGGATGACTTGTGTTAAAATATCTACATTTTTATTTGTACAGTGCAACTTCTTCATTTTTTCAAAATATCTTTTACTTACCTTTGAAATTTTATTTTTATGTTCTCCCCAAATCACTTGGTAATTACCAAATTAGTTGCAAAAAAGGAAAAGAAAACCTCCAAAAGCAAAATCCTTGAATTTTTTTTAAATCTAACCAAATGAATCCAAATTTTGTCGAGAAAAATACATAGGCAAGAATAGCAACAGCAGCAGCACGAAGGAACGAGAAGGTTTGAACTACCAGATATTAAAATATATTACAAGATACTAATAACTAGGTCTATATGGTGCTGATTGAAAAATCAAATTACAGAACAGAATAGAAATTCCCGAAATATAACCTAGTGAATATATTACGTTAATATATAATGAAGGTTTTATTTTAAATCAATGGGTAAAAGAAATATTTTAATAAATGGATATTTTACATGTGGTTGAGAAAATATTGAATTTGAATCCTACATAACATCAAAGAAAACCAGAAATGAGATATATTTCCAGTAAATTCCCTTCTCAGCCCAGAGATGATCATTTCAGACATTCTCCACTTTCCCCTACCCAAACCTCTTTTCTCAGCCACCCCTTGGCTCAGGACTCAAGTCATGCTTCTTTGAAAAAACAAAAGTTACTAGACACAAACCTACCTATACCTGATATACCTTCTGCCTGTTTTCTGTTGCATGAGAAAAAGCTATGAGCGTCAAAAGTCATGTTCTAAGAGATCCATTTCTGACTATGGCACTTTCTATATTGTGTGATTATTTATAGGACAAATTATAACCCACCACTATAATATTTATCAATTTACTTGTTTGTTTTGTTTTGGTTTCCACCTACCAGATATATAATCTATGAGGTAGAGAATTATCTTGTTTACTGTTGTATCCCAGCATCTGACATTTAATAAACATTTACTAATGAACAATAGAATTAAACAGCTAAATCTAAACAACAGAAAGCATGAAAATCCTAGGAGAATAAATACTTGAATTTTTACCTGCTAGAAGTGTAGTACAAACTTCTTAAAATTATAAAACTAAGAAGAATGAACATACATAAAATAATTGATAGATTTGATTATATAAAAATTGACTATATAAAATTTGATTATATAAAAATTCAAAATTCCACGTCATAAAATGCTATCTGGATATAGCGTTTTATATACAAGGCGTCCCAAAGGTCGCCATACATAGGAAAAACGGGAAATTGTAGCTAAATGTACTTTTATTTCCAAAACATTCATCACAAAATTTTGTAAAAGTCGCCATACATAGGGAAAATGGGAAATTGTAGCTAAATGTACCTGTATTTACAAAATATTCATTACAAAATTTCACAAAATTTTTCCTTTGTATGGAGACTTTTGGGATGCCCTGTATAAGCACTATACAGCTATAAAAATGCTAAAACAGGAGAAATAATAGGCAAGAGGTTAATCATTTTAATTAACAAAAAGGTTGTAACAAATCAGTATGACAATACGTTAATATAACAGAAAATTAGACAAAAGATGAGAAAAGGTAATTCTTAAAGAAATACAAATAGCAAAGTAAACAAAAAAATAGCAAGTAACTGGTAATTAGCAAAATGCGTTTGCAAATAAAAATGTTATCCCATTTTTAACTATTACATTTGAAAACAGTAAAGAAAAAGATAATCCGAAATGAGAAAAAACTATGAGGAAATTAGCATACTTGCAAAACTTGAGAATGTAAATTTTATCAATTTTCTGAAAAGACAGTGAAACGAATATCATAATCCTGAATATATGCATATTCTTTAACCTAGAATTCCAAATTCTGAGAATACAGCTAAAGAAAATAAATATAAAAACACATAAGAATCTATGAACATAGATCTAGTATTATTTATGTTACTGAGAGAGAGAAAACAGCCTACATGTCAAAAACACATTAAAATACATTGAACACATTATAATACTTCCTTAGTATAAAATATTTTGTAACCATAAAAACCACATGAAAATAGTGTTTAGTCAAAATGCAGGTAAAAATTTAAAAATATTTAGAGTGAACCCAATTATGCTTTTCCATGTATCTAATTTCCTATTTTTAGGTATAATTGTCACCCTGTTTTAATTTTTGTAGCTTTGTAAGTTCTAATACTTGGTAGGCCAAATGAGTACCCTTTCATTACTGTTTTATTCTCCCCCCCCCCCAAATTTTATTGGCTAGTCTCATGGGTTTATTCTTTGAAATGGACTTTTGAATTATTTTGTCAAGTTGAATAAAAGAATTTCTGTTTGAAATTGTAATTAATTACAGATGAACATGGGAAAAAATTACATCTATTCAATATTAAATTTTCTATCAGAATGTCTTTTTATTTACTATAGCCTTTTTTATTTTTACATATTTATTTATTTATTTAGAACTGTAGCCTTTTTAAAAACTGCCCTGTTTTTCTTCTCTAGGCCACTGAAATTTCTTACTGAGATTGCCAGCGATCTCTTATTTTAAATTCAGTGGGGACGCCTTCTCTTACTTTACCTGTCCACTTCATTTGACACTGTTAAACACTCCCTCCTGAACCTTGAGAACATGAAAAAATACAGCTGGTTTTAATAACTGCCTATATTCATGCTTACTTAGTATTTCTGATATATAATGAGAAAGTGTACCAGCAGATACTTTTATAAGACTCATACCATTACCGTTTTACTTTTTTTGCATAACTCTACTGTTCTTTATTGTATCAATTCTTATCTAGCTTAAAGATTGACTAATTACTCCCAAGGAGTTTATTTTAATAGGTCAATCTGGCTTAGTTTATAACTAAGGAAAAAGTTATAAAATATTCTTGAAATAAATAGTTACAGGACTTGAAACAGCTATTAATACAAAGTTAAACTTTAAAAATCTTACCTCTCCACATAAATACTCTTGCTGGTTCCCAAAGCATATAAGCTAGTCAGAATTCTATAACAAGACACCTGGACATCTTCCACTAAGGAAAAAAAGAGAATCTCACTTGGAAAAAAGAAAAGCCACTTATTTATACATTATCCTGAGAAAGTTTAGGCTAAAAACAAAATTCCATATTAAAAGCATTCTAATAACATTTAGTTTAAAAAGCAAAGAACAAAATGAGAATAAACAGATTTATAAAAAAATATATACAATCTTTTTCTCAAAATTCTTTTCTTTAAGGAACCAAAAGAATGTGCAGTGATTACTTAGAACATTCTCAGAAACACTTTATTTACAATTTTTCTCTAGGTGTAAGAATAAAGGATTTCTCCAAGAATAAGATTAAGTATAAGAATATCTGGGGGGAAGTGGAGATATAGGTATATTTTGACTCCTGTAGCAAAGATACATAAGGACTGTATCTTTTATCGTAACTCAAATGAATGATTATGAGACTAGTGGAGGATGCAGTCTGTTAGTTATTTCTCAAATGACCTGACATTCCAGGCATAAGTTAAGTCACCCTGGTGGTTTCTGAAAACAGAAAATCAAATAAAGTCTTACAGATGATCTGTTCTCCAAAATGACATGTTTAAAAGCCTAAAAATCTAAGAACCCCAAATTTCTAATTCCAACTGCTACCATTTGCTGGTGGATATACCACAGCATGAATGGAGAAATAATCCTTGTCTTCAGCCCGGTTTCTACATACACACTGTGGAATGCTCCTACTGGCTAAAATAAAGCACACAAGCAATGCTCCTACTGGTCAAAACAAAGGTTTTGCAACTGGTAGTTGTGGCATCCACTCAGTGTTTTTTTGCACAGAGTTTTTGCACAGAGCTGCCCATTACCTGGGGAAGTGAAGGTCTGAGTTGATGGGTCTGCTCAGCTAAGGCTCATATGTTGTCTCATGTTTGTATCAGGACAGTAGGGAGTTAGGATAGTTTGTTATTTTTTCCATTTAATCTTGGACAGTCTGTGGATATTTTTAATAACTACAGAATTCCAGTCAAAACCAGCTGATTAAATCCCCCATAAAAACAGATTGCAGCATTTAAACAGAAGATATTTGAGCCACCCTAATAGATCAATTATTTAGACACGGACTTTGTCTCAGTAGCCTTCATATCAGTTGGTAGTATAGCTTGTGGAAACAATCTACATTGATTCAAAAATAATCTGAAAACATTTAATGTATGTCATATGATCCAACTGCATTAGAAAATTTACAGGAAAAGTAGCAATGTAGAAATAGTAAAATTTGGAACCTGGACTTCAACGATGTAGAAGTTGTTGTCCATAACTAGTACCTTCCTGGTCCTCTCTGTGAGTCCATATGATTCAGAGATCAATTTCTATAAGAATGGTTTCTATCAATCAAATGTCAACCTATAATGTTTTGCAAAATAAAGCATTTTAATGTATAAGCAGTGTTTAAATAATCTGGATGTGCCCTTTACAATTTCTGATTCTACTACTGTGTATTTCAATAATGACACTCTTAGTAATCAGTTTACGTACATATTAGGTCTTCTCCGAACTGATGCTGGCCAATATGTTCAAATAATGACGACAGCATCGGCAACAGGGCCACCGTGGTGTAATTGATAATCTGAGTAACCCCTTTGGGTTGGTTTCGGGTGTGGGTGAACTGGCCTTGCTTAAGATTTTCCATGGTCTTCTCCAGATCCTCTGCAGCATTGTCCAGAAAAGCTCTGAGTGCACTTTTAACACTCTCCAGGCCGGTCTTCATTACAGTCCTAGAAAGGACATAAGGGACAACTTATGCCTTCCGACAGGAGCGGATGAAATACACATAAAAAGTGATCCCACATTATGTTTATTCCTCCATTACAGTACCACTTAGCCAACCAAATTTTTAAGATCAACTCTAAAATAATTTTTTTCAGTATACTTGGAAGTTACAGCAATATTGCTCTGTAAATCGCCTTTTCCAAATGCCTTCATAGCCAACTTAATTAGGACCTTGGAGCAAAAGGCTGTGTTCATGCTTTATGTTTTCCATTAGTGGTCTCAAATTTTGAGAATAGTTATTTCGTAACTAACAAAACACAGCTTCTGAGCCAGTTTAGTTCATCTCAAATCCAACAAAACTAGAATGTTTCCTGAAACAGTGGGTATGAAAGAAACATTTAATGCCAGGTAAACCAACACACCAAATGATACAGATATTTTGTGCAATGAGGGCTAACAGTCTTTTCTAAAGAAGGCTCTGAAGGCTGAACTTTGTATGGAAGTAACAACCCCATGCCACAAATTCTAGTGGGAAATGAAGGTGTATAATGGTGTCTCCTTTCTGCATTTATTATAGAAAACACTTCAGATAAAATCTTAAACACAAGAAGAGATAATCAAAGAGTATCATGGAGTATTCTCTTTAGGAGACATTTATAAACTTTTATTTAGATTTATCCTGGATGCTATATGAACTAAATGTATGGCTTAAAGGCAGAATCAATCATGCTAAATAATTTTTGTAGTTGGTCAACATGCTTGATTTCTGGTCAAGTTGACAGTAGGGCAGAATAGAAAGCACACAGACTTGGGACTTAGTCTACCTACACACTTACTATGCAATCTTAAGTGTCACTTTACTCATCTGTAAAGCGAGAATGGAACTCTCATGTTTCCTACAAAGCCAAATGTTATTATGAATGTTGAGCATAAATACCATGCCTGGAAGCTAATAAAACCTCTAAAAAGTTGTCAATTTACCATTTTTTTCCTTCACATGATACATTACCAATTCAACCCTCAGTTGTATTCCTAACTGCTACAGAAATTACTTAAAATTAAATAATCTATATATGATCATAAAAATAAATTGCCATTGTATTAATAATTTACAAGAATTTTCTTTTCACCTATATTGAAAGTCTTTATTACAAATCCAAAGAATAAAATCAAACACTGGGTCCTTCTTAACATTCTGATATGTGTATCATTCTAGTGTACTATTATTGTAGTAACTTATTTAGATAAAAATGTATCCATTTACCTTGCATCCAAAGTCTGACCCAAAATATGAAGACAGTTGACAATTGATGTTGCATCATTTCCTAAAGAGGAAACAAGATGTGTATAAATTGCCCCGAGAATTTCTCAATGTTCTTCTTTTCTATTAATATTTGTGTTACAAAAATTAGTCAATGGCACAACTCAATAATAATAATTTAAAATATTTTTTAATAATCAAGTTTAAAATCATGCAGTTTTTCTGCTTAAAAGTGGTTATGCAAATGTAAGTAGAAAAGCAATAAAGCATGTCTCATCAAATAGCTGACATGCTCAAGAAGCATTCAGAAGCACTGCACCAGCCTGAAAGAGTTTTAACTGAATTCCTCAAGTACATTACCCTCCCCCTCCCTAGCTCATTTTATTTTAAAATCATATTGTACACAAACTTTTTAAGTCAGCTCATATCCTTTATGAAATGAGGTGGGCTAAAAGTCTAAAATTTTTAATTCCATTTTAATTATGCCAAGTGTCTCTGCTTTCATATTTCATTCAATGGCATTAAGATGAATGAATTTGCCTGAATTCAATTGCATTGAGATAAATTAATTTGCCTGAATATTGTTGGTCTTTGGCAAAAAAAAAAAAAAAGCACCAAACCAGTATGTAAAAAAAAAAAAAAAAAATCAGAGGCTGAAGAAGTTAAATAATACTTTGTGAGACATTTGAAATGGGAGTAACTCTTCTTGAAAGTAATATGACATTCACTCACTTTGATTGGCACATTTTATCAGGAAGTATAGAACTATGAGCGATAAAAGCACTACATATATTTTTCTTTGTGATAGGGTTATCGAAAAGCAAATAAATAAAATGATGAATCCAAAGTAACAAAATAATTTGACCACTTACAATATAGTTTGACATTATCAGTTCTTCATTCTATACTTTCATTATACACATACACACACAAACACAGACACAGAGTCATCTCCTGAGTCCTGAGGTTGTCAACTCCTATTTGAATGTAAGTTATTATAACATTTGAATATGTTATACTCTTAATACAAAAATGTATCCTAAAATAAATGACTTCAATATACATGGAAATTAATAATTGTCTTAGAACACAGGTAAGCCAGTTTAGTAATATGATATAAATAAGAAAAAACGTAAGTTATTACTGAGACTCTGAGTTCGTTAAGAACTCAATTCCATTTATCTTGTGCTTTAAATCTCAGAATTTCGGGTAATAATCAAGAAAAAATGAGCAGAGAAGCAGAGTTTGTTACTTCCTCATTTATTGACAGATGCTGGTCCTAGGGCTTCTACTGTAGCCCTTAGAAGTATTATTCATTTAATTATTCACTCACTCAACAAATACATATTAAATACCAGGCACACTCAAACTTTCAGTAATAAACAAAATAAAGTCATCACGGTATTTGCATTTTAATAAGGGATATAGATAATAAGCCATTAAGCAAAAAAACAAAAATCAGCATATAATATAATGTCAGACCACAATAAAGAAATATATAGCAGGGAACAGGGATTATAGCAACTGGATAGAATAACAGGGTGAGTGGTCAAGGGTTTCTGTCCAAGGTGGCATCTGATGAGAGGTTCCAATGATGTGAAGGAACAAACCACGCATGTCTGGGAGGAGGGCCCAGGCATGGGAACATCATATGCAAAGGTTTTGAGGCTCTCAGGTGTTCCAAGCAAGGGAGTCAAAGTGGCTAAGGCGGTCAGATTAAGGAGAAAGAAGTAGGGTATGAGGTGGAGACGCGGGGAGAGGACAGGTTCTAGAGCCTGGCAACCAGAGCAAGCACATGGATTTTTTAAGTGCAACAGGAAGACATTCTTAGGTTTTGAGCAGGATGTGATAAGAAAAGAATTACTTCACAACATGAACAACTCTGGAACAGCAAGCGTGGATGTTAATTAGGAAGCTATTGCAGGAGCTGAATCAGTTGACTGATGATGGTGAATTCAGATTAGGGTATTAGTGGGGAAGAAATTAAGGATATATTTTAAGGATTTGCTTATGTATTGAATGTGAGGTGACAGGGAAAGGAGTCAAGGAAAACGCTAAGGTGTTTCACCTGAGAAATGGGTGAATGGTGGTACCATCTAACGTTATGAAGAAGGCAAAAGGAGAAGCTGAATGTGGAAGGAGGGGGAGAGAGGTTCATGGCCCCTGCTTTGCACATGTTAAGTGTGATGGGCCTATTAGTGATTCAGGCAGAGACATGGAGCACGCAATTAATATAAAGTTCTGCAGTGCAGGGACGAGATCTGAGCTGGAGCTATACATTTGGGCATCATAAACATATAGATAACTTTTAAAATCATGGGTCTGAATGAAATTAGCCAGCATGAATATAAGTATAGAAGGAAAAAAGTGCTGGGACCTTCAGCATTTGGAGGTATAGAAGACAAAGAAGATGAAGCACAGAAAATAAGACAGAAAAGTCCCAAGAAGAAGCAGAAATACAATGTAATGCGTATGAGTCTTATGTAACTGTTATTCAGCGCCAAAGCAGAGAGGCTGGTCCCTCACTTTCTTCCTAAAACACACAATTCTTTTTCTGTCCCTTTCTCTTCTGATGTACCATCTCAGTATAGATGATCAGTGTTTGTACTGAGTTTACCCGTGCCCTTTTTCATAGGGTGGCCAGGTGTATTTTAAACTTCCCATTCCTGCAAGCTCAAGAGGCTGGGATTTTTGTTTGCTTTCTTCCCTTCACCTAGAATAGTGTCTGACATACAGCAGGCACTTGATTAAGTATTTGCAGAATGGCTGTGGGATGTGAGTAAGAAGGGTAGGATATAGTACCAGTGGCCAAATTCTGTGTGTTGAATGAAAATATGTACTGGGAATATGAGATTTCTGTGACTGTTAATGTAACAAACTGTAAGCTCTATGAATCTTTACATTTCATTATACCCCACATTACATGGAATACAAGTTTCAGTGGAAACACCTCAATGTAAAAACTGGTGGGAAAGGGACCCTAAGAAATGCAGAAAAAGTATGCATTGAGTCTTTAATGTTTGAATTTGCACATCAAACAAATGCATCAATTCCATTAGCATTTGTAGGAAGCCTAAAATAATGGTTATTCTTGAAGTGATAGAGTAGGCAGTGAGTAAGGCTTTTAACTAAAATAAGATCATGAATATTGCCCTTCTTAAAGCTATCCAGATTACCATAAAATCAGAAATGTCAATCATGCTATTAGTAAGAACAGGAAGGGCTAGTAAACTGTGCTAGGATAATAAAACTTTAAGGTGGTGATGGGATTTTCACATGCCTACATTTATGTAATTGCTTAATTGCTCTGAGTAGTATAAAAAAAGAAAGTTTAATACTTTACAACTCTATTTCAAGGTCCCAGCCCTCAAACATACCTTTCGTCAACTCTAAACACCCAGAGAAACAATTATGGATTGCCCATTTGTCCTTAAGATTGTGTGTTTGCATCTCTGTGTGTGTGTGTGTGTGTGTGTGTGTGTGAGCATAAAGGGTACATAATTAAAATCACAGCTTACACGTAAGTGTTGATCGGTTAGTTCCAATTTAATGGTGAGTACATGTGGTGTTTGTTTTTCCATTCTTGTGATACTTCACTTAGAAAAATGGTCTCCAGTTCCATCCAGGTTAATACTAGAGGCATTAGTTCACCACTTTTTTATGGCTGAGTAGTACTCCATGGTATACATACACCACATTTTATTAATCCACTCATGTACTGATAGGTACCTGGGTGTTTGCACACTATCTGGGTGATGGGCACACTTATAACTTTGACTCAAATGGTACAAAAGCAATTTATGTAACAAAAACATTTGTACACCCATAATATTCAGGAACTAAAAAAGAAATAAAAAATAAAATCCAGCTTACATCTGATTCTCATAACAATGGGCAACATTGGGTTTTAAAAAACATTATAACCACTCTCATAATACAACTCTCTAAATAATAAAAATAACAAAGTTAAATACATAATATAAATAAATATAAATAATATAAATAAATTTTTTGGACTTTAATGCTAAGTTGTTTTGTGGTTTTTAATATGAGGTTTCTGCAACTCAGAAATTCTCAATGCTGTCTCCAATTTGACATATCAGGTACCACTTCTGTCTTGTGATCTGACTGAGGATTCTCAGAATGTTGACTTTCCTCTGGAGACAGCAATAGCATTTGTCCTAATTTTTCTTCTTCTCAATTATTTTTTAACATGGCTCTTGAAATGATGTCTCGTATTTTCTCCTTAGAGAAATTATTAATCTTGGCAGAATCCTTATTAATAATGTGAAACAACATTATGCTAGAACATAAAAATTTCTCTCATAATTATGAGGGAATAGAGAGAAACTGAAGAGTGTCAATGACTTTATTACTTTTAAAAGTCTGTGATACTGAAAAGAGTGAAATTACCGGTTCCCTAAATTGGTGAGAAGTTTCAGTTAAACTGAGAACACACTTTGCATAACTACATATTCTATTCAGTTGTCTCCAAGTCAGGAAATTCTCCCATAATGCTATGTTTAATTGAAAGAAATATCTGTATTGTTCCAATATTATCTTCTGATATTACTTTCATTATAGGTATCTGATTCCAATATTTATGAACTTCTTTCTCTATTAAAAAGAGATTTTTATAGTATACACAGCAAGTTAAACCTAGGAAACTCTTGTCTTTTCCATGTATACTGTCATAGAACTACAGAATTTTTCAATGAGAGAAATACCTTAACGATCCTTCAGTTACAAATAACAAGGATCAGCAAATAGTAACAGATTGTGCATGATTGAACCATTCAATTCTCAGATATGATCTATCCTCAGAGATTCTGAGTACTTTAAATGATTTTCCTTTCATTTTATGTGTCCTACCAAGCAAATGCAAGCACAATATGAACCTTGATGGAGATACTACAAACACATTAATTTTGTAATATCACCTGATACAGGACAGCTGTCATCATTTAAACACACGAATGGCTTTTTGAGGGAGACATGAGAAGTATCAACATAATCCACTAATTTATTGATCAGGGAGAGATATCAGTTGATAAAATCCACTCCATTACTTTACTTAGTATTTACCTTTAAAACTCTTCCAAACATAACATTAAAATTTATGCACTGGTATAGATTAGGCATACTCACCTGGAAAAAAACAAGTATTTCAACAATAGCTACTGTTTCATTTTAAACCCATGATAAGACTTGTTCAATACTCCTCTAGCTAATACTGAAGTTGTACTAATGATGTTGTATGTCGAGTGCTAGGTCAAACCAGAAGAAATATTGGAGCACTATGCTCATTATATTACAAAATGCTGGCTTTGTGGCACGTATCCCTAGAAATCCCTATGGCATTGATTCAGAAATTCTCCAGTAACTCTGTGGACTGTCTGGAGGATTTAGCATCTCACTAGGATGTTAAAAATTCACAAGAGAACTGGAAAGTAGAAAAGGCCTATGCTACAAATGATAAATATTTTGTGCCAGCCTTTTCAAACAGTTCCTGGAACCGAAAGGATCATTGCTGGTTGAGTTTAATGATCTTGTTATTTGAAGGGTCGTTAATTATGTGTTATTTCCTTTTCAGTGTAAGTGCTGCAAGTATTTTCATGGACCTCTTAAGGAATTTTAAAAAATGTGATTCTCATAAATTGTAGCATAATTGCATACTACATTTTTCTTTACAATCTTTTAAGCAAAAAAAAAAAAAAAACAGGAAAGCTTGGGTTATGCATGAATGTAAGAGAACTTCCAAATTCATAGCACTAGTCTCATTGTCATAAGTGTCTGCTTACTTATCTGTCTTCTCTATTAGACTGTAGGCTTTTTTTTTGAGACAGGGTCTCACCCTGTGGCCCAGGCTGGAGTGCAGTGGCATGATCACAGCTCACTACAACTTCGAACGCCTGGGCTCAAGCGACCCTGCTGCCTCAGCCATCCTACTAGCTAGGACTACAGGCGTGTACTATCACGCCCAACTAATTTTTAAATTTTTTGTAGAGATGGGGTCTGGCTGTATTGCCCAGGCTGGTCTTGAACTCTTGGCTTTAAGCGATCCATCTGCCTCAGCCTCCCAAGGCATGAACCACCCAGCCTAGACTGTAGGCTTCTTGAAGGCAGGACCTGATGGGTTCACTCATTCATTCATTCATCAGATATTTATAAAATACCTACTATGTGCCAGACTTTCTTCTAGGCACTGAGGATACAATAATGAGTTCTCACAGAGCTGAGAGTTTTCTGTGAGGGAAAGATGTTAATCCGGTGAGCACGCCATCAGTGACAGGAAAGAGAGATACACGGAGCTAGAGAATTGATAATGGTAGGAGAAGGGAATATAATTGGGGGTCCAGGGAAGCTTTTTCTGAAAGTGTAATATTTGGATTGAAATCTGAAGGATGGATAGTTTATTACGGGTGTGAAGGGTTGAGGAGATCGGTATTACACATGGGAATCCAAACTCAGGCAGTAATTACAGCACGTGCAAAGACCTAGGGCAGAGAGGAATACAACACATTCACGAAGCAGAGAAAAATCCAGTTAAGTTGAAGAAGCATAGTGAGCAGGAGAGAACATGCTGGAAAATGAGGATGGAGTGGTACACAGGGAACAGAGTGAGAAAGACTACCATGGCTAGGTTAAGAAACAGGATCCCTGTTCTAAAGAAATGAAAAGCCACTGAATATGCAGGAGTGTGATATGAGAGACTATTGTTTTGTGCAGATATGATACGATCGCTGCGGAGCACAGAGGCAAGAGAGGATTCAGAGAGAATGGTTAGTATGCGCAAGGAGTATAGTACAGGTGAAAGATGTCTGCAAATTGGTCTTGGTGCAGTAGTGGAGAGAGAAAAGAATCTTCATTTTTCTATCCTCACTTCCTGACAGAATGTCTCACACATAGCCAACACACAATGTTTATTGAATGAATGCATAAAATGAATGTCATTATGGGGTTAGATTTTTTTTTGCACATAAAAATAAAGCCGCTAAGGAGCCCTCATAATGCACACACTTGTACCACCATCGTTATTACTGTTGGAGTCTTAGTTATCAGATTCTGCTTCCCTAAAAATGACTAAAGGTTCAAATAGATGGTGACAGGAGGGCTTATCCATCCTCTAACCGCCTTGAAATTAGTAATCAGAATTTCCAGGTAGCAAAAGTGAAGGGAAATGGTGGGAATAAAAGCAGTATTTCTTTAGTCAACATTGGGTCCTTGAAAATGGCCAATGGGATCCTTATCACTTGTCAACCTGCCTAGGTCCTATTTATGTTCTAACAGAATTTCCAAAATACATGGGTGCACCAGCTTATAATCACTAGCAGGCATTTCAGAATTCCAGCAGGGAAGCCTATATTTAAACAAGATACTATTAAATATTTTCTTTCTCTTTTTTTCCCCATAAAGCATTCCAGCTGATGCATCAGAATTCTGTGGAAAATACAGCTTGCCACCGCCCCCCCACCCCGCTTTTAGAAACCTTACCTTTTTAAAAAAAATATGAAATGAAACAGTTTAAATGCCTCAAAAAGAACAGATGGGGCATAAAAACACTATTGATCTCAATTCTTAGATAGTGTTCTTCCATGTAGAGGAAATACCCTAAAGTAGACAAAAGATATATACAAATATAGAAGTCCAAGTTTTAGGAATCCTCGCTTCGTATGTCAGAAAAATCTTTGAACTATAGGTGAGGGTTGGAGATGTAACTACCATTTGGCAGCCAACATGGAACAAAGATTCCATTACCCATCAAACCAGGCTCACCACAATTATCACCACCAGGACAAGTATTTTGTCTCTTTATTTTAATGCTCCCTTCTTATCTCCAATTCCTGATCTATTTAAAGCTAATGTGCATCTTTCTACCTCTTTACCTTTGCTCATCAGAGCAAAATTCAAGCATTTCTTTGTTAACCTCAACTATCAATTGTCTTAATTTTATTCTTAGATTAGGTCATGAAAATTTTTTAAAACCAAGACAATACATGCAATACATTTTGATAATCAGTTTTTTCCTGTCTAAATGCAGGAAAATGATGCATTAATAATATAAAGGTAAAGTGAAAGGAAAAAATAAGAGATTAACATGACTACATGAACAATCACTGCATATATGCTACTAGGCCTCTCTCTTTCGGAAAACCCACAATGGCATAACTAAGAAATCAAAAAGTGCATGTATTTTCAACAGCTAAGTCCCCTAGTTTAGTCTGTATGTAATTTACCTAAATAAGATCTAAAGAAATTAATAAATAAAATCTAATAAATCTAATAAGACTTGGAATACCTTACATGTGAAACATGTAAGGGTACAGTTTACAAAGAACTGCAACATTCATTATTTCACATTAGATTTGATACCCAATGGATCTCTATGATTAGTAATTATTTTACCCTACTTTTTTTTTTTTTTTTGAGACAGAGTCTTGCTCTGTTGCCCTAGGTAGAGTGCAGTGGTGTCATCACAGCTCACTGCAACCTCAAAGTCCTGGCCTCAAACGATCCTCTTTCCCGGGCTTCCCGAGTAGCTGGGACTACAGGTGTGCGCCACCATGCCTGGCTCATTTTTCTATTTTTTATTTTTTCGGTAAAGACAGGGTCTCATTCCTGCTCAGGCTGGTCTTGAACTCCTGAGCTCAAGCGATCCTCCTGCCTTGGCCTCCCAGAGCACTAGGATTATAGGTGTGAGCCACTGTGCCCAGCGTATTTTTCCCTACTTTAAAAATGAAAAAACGCAGGTTCAGAGAATTTAAGTCCATTGTCCAAATTATTCAGCTGGTTAAGTTACAAAAACAGGACTTACATCTAGGTTTTCTGACTCAAAGCCCATTATTCTCTCTAGGACATTACATTTTAGGGTCTAAAGCCCGGCTATCATTGTAACATGCAAAGTTTAAATGCTTAAAATTTAAAGCTTCTAATAATTTGGCAAGTCTATATTAGAGTATGCTTGATTAATAAATGCTCTTGAAGTTTATATCTTACAGGCAAATGCCAAAGCAAACTGAAGCAATAACAATAGACACTTTTAATAATATAAACAATGTGCAAAAATATGCTTTTGAGAGGTATAAACACACAGTATGTCTCCAATTCTCATTAAAAATAAAACTAATAGTATTTAACGTCTAAGTGATTTAAAACACAATGGCTAAGTGGAATAATAGGACCACACAGAGATGGAATGAACGTTAAAGTTTAGTTTTTCTTCTCCAATAGGTACAACAAACTATATTACACAGTTATCTTCAATTACCAAACTTAAATGATATATTCAAAAGGAAAAATGGAAATTCAAGAACAGTCAAAATTAATCCATGGACTGGAAGTCTACATGTGGTTCCTTTGGAGATGGTTATAATTTGTAAAATGGCACAAGGGAAGCTTCTAGAACACGGGAAATGTTCTATCTTGACCTGAGCAATGATTAACGGGATATGTACATATACACAATTTCATCAAGTTGATTTTAAGATTTGTGTACTTTACTGTACATACGAAATACCTCAAAAATTTTTTAAAAACAAGAATAGACAATAAGTAGGAAGTTAGAAATATTATGCTCATTAATAAGAATGCAAAAACTGCAGCTGAGAAATAAGTGCCCCATCAGTGCTATAAATATTCGGAGATACTACTCTCTGAAGATGAATGGAGAATATTTGTATCCACTGTTATTCTGAGAAGATTAGAGAGTACATAAAAATCCTGTCTGAACAATTTTCATAAAAATTTTTCTCTGTTGAAGAGAAGTTAAACAAACGTCAGTCAATTGGAAATTATTCTGAAGATAACTGCCCCATTGATTTTAAATAACTGAAACATTAATGTAAAAACTAAGGCAATGTATGAAATATAAGTTTTAGTTACTAAATTTAAGAGTGCCAAATATTGGATACAATAATACTAGAACCAAACACAGCACTAACTAATTATATCCAGAAACTATTATTTTTCAAAAAATATAATGTAAAGAACTTAAAAGTTATATGTTTGTGTTTGTGTCTTAACGTCTCAGTTGTGTGTGCTTATGTCTCAGTTTATTTACTGCGGCTTTGCAGAAATGACTTAACTTTTTTTTAATCTTTAGTTTTTCCTATAAATGGAATTGAACTATAACATCTATACCAATACACTAAATGTTTTATTACTAAAATTACCCCAACACTGTCTCAAAACCCATAGAGCAAAGGGCTCAAATTTGCTTTGGCAGTTTATAAAATCAGATGCAGGAAAGTATACAAAACACAAATTCTACCAGCTGCTACAGACTCCTAAAGCCCCACAGCAGGGAAAATCTGTGGAAAGTGAGTGCCCACCCTGCATGGCTGTCCGGAAGCAGGTGCTCAGGAACACTTCAGCTACGTGAATTCTCAGAAACAAACAGAAACTGACTCTGGGGTGAGTGGTGCTAGAAAAGCCACTTCTGCCAAGTGAAGCTCCGAAGCTCCTTGGCTTCAGTGTCTTGACTATGAAGCTCCAATGTTTGGAATGCAGTAGACATGCAAATCTGTAGTCAAGAGCATTAAAAAAAAATAAGTGCAGTTTAAAATTTTGATTTTAACAGCTCATTATTTAATCTATCAGAGATAACCAAACACAAATCCAAGGGCCTGGTTTTGTTTTACCCCTGAAATAAAATATGGAGGAACTTGCCATTTTGATTCATTTGCTCTTTAATGATACAATCATTTCATTTTCAATTATACTTTGGACTAGTATAAAAAAGACACAGTCCTCAATTTCGCCATAGGTAATGCTATGTATAAACAACCTCGAGGACCTTATTTTGGCCTATGACAACCATGCATGCAGCCATGCAAACATGCATTCATGCAACATAGCAGCACACAACACAGTGCAAAAATGGCAAAGAAAACCAAGTGATGGCCATGCTGGTATTTTTTCAAGGGTCTCCTTACCAAATAGTGAAATCCTATGCCTGACAAGAACTCCAAGTTTGCAGAATAGGCTGAAGACAAAAGAAAAACAAAAGAGAAAAGGGAAGGGGGAAGGGAAGGTAGAAAAGACAGGGGGAAATTAAAAACATTTTAAAAAGGAGAAGAAAAAAGAAAAAAAAAACAGCTGATATATGAGCCGGAAAAAGCAACATGATGTCACGCAGAAAGAATCAATTCTCTGAGCAGAATGTGGAGTAAAGGTATTAAAGAAAGAGTCTTTGAGTGCATATCTTTAACAAACATGGTTAAAAAAGCACATATTATAAGTAAAGAAACCAAAAAAAAAATTGAAAGCAAAGCTAATTAATATAAAAGCAATCTATATGAACCCCATAAGAATATAACTACTGAAAAACCACAAGGAAAAAATTTAATTTTATTTGCCCAAATGTACCACCAAAATTCTAGATTTTTAAAAAAATTATGGACATTATTTAACAACAGAAGTATGGTGCTCTGGGCATAAAATGTAACTTTAAGTTCTAGTATGTTTTATTATTTGAAATTTCCTTCTTCCCCAACCTGGATCACATCCCTTAAATGTAAACCAAACATCCAGTGAATTTAAACACAGTGGAGTAGGAACAGAATTTGAACAACTGATAATCACTCAGAGGACAACATTACAGATGAGATAACTTATAAAACTTTTAATGCTAATGATAAATTGAGCATACTTCTTATCTCCTCTAGAGCAAGTTCCTGGGTCTTTGTGTCCTTCAAGGCAATTAGCAATAGGAGATTCCAAATAATGGTTGCCTGCATTCAGCATTCAGCATGACAGCCCTGTTATTCACTAACTCTTAAGATCAGGCCCCAGAACCTTGGAGATCCCTGCTATTGTCCTGTCTTTTCACCTCAGTCAGGTGGGTTCCTGGCGGGTCCCTTTTTTCAGAACTACCCTTCCTCATTCCCATGCTGCACTGCCTTCTACCCATCCCTCAGGCCTCAGCTCAGGATATGTTTACTCCCGGAAGGCTTTTCTGACACCCAGCACTCCTGTACCACTCCCAACCCAAGCTGGAAGAGGTCTTCCCCCAGCCTTTTGCAAATCTCTGCCATTGTACTTAACCTCCCAGATTACAACTGACATGATTTTCACATCTACCCATACTCTTCTGAGCTCTCAGAGAGCACAGGTTCTGCATACCCACCACTCACCAAAACAATAACCATAAAGATCCTTTTGTATAGCACCACCCACACCAAGCTTGACTTTCCCAGTAATGAGAACAGCTACATCCTCACTGCCCATGCCCTCTTGCAAAGCTCTCTCATTACCAGCAGGGCTCAAATGTATAGCTCACCGGGACTAGAGATACAGACAAGTGAAGGTGAATGACCTGTGGCAGGACAGGAGGAAAGTGGGCAGAGAGTGTCACATTGGTGAGGCTGATCTCTTATACAGTAAGTTTTGGCCATCGTACCTCACTTCTGTAACAATGTGGATTAATTTATTGATGGAGATGAATTATTTAGGGCATTTTGTAGCTTTTTTAAGAAAAGGCTTATCCACAAATGTCTGAGTGAATCTGAGGTTTTGGGAAATACCAGAGTGAAAAGTTTTACAAACAATGATCTATTCAAATAGCTCTTTGACAAATGATTAGACATATATAATTTTAAAAAAATAAAATAAAACATGAGCAACTTACTCCAGGTGCCCTCATCTACTGAGTTTTATGGTTGACAACTGTGCATGTCAACTCAACAAGGGTCTGTCTTTTTCGAAAGACAGGGATTATGTTTAAAATTATATACAATTTGGATCCCTGTACTCCAGTCTATTTTAAGTGCTATCTTTTACCTATTTCTCTCTAGTATCCAGGGTGAAACATTCTGAGGTATTCTTGATTATGATGAATTTATAATGCTAGGATAATATTTTAACCCAATTAATCCAGACCTAGGATGTTTTGCTATAATGGGAAATAGAACTGCTTTGTGTCCCATTCCATTGGATTATATTTAATACCTGAGAATTTGTCAGAGAAAATGACTTCTTTACTATCTCCACTGCTTCCTAACCACATGGTCCACCAGAGAAAAATATAAATATATTATAGATGGCTAGGCCCTCAAAAAAGACAAATCATATCTCTTCCCCTCCTGTGTAATTCACTTTCAGAGCACAGTTTCCATACAGAATGTAAGGTTTGATTATTAGAAACTTTGCCCTATACTTTCTCTAAAAAATATTTGCCATAATACTGTTGTCTCCTTTCTCTGCTTCCTGTCATTACCAACATTCTTCAGAATTTATAATGCATCTCCCTTTTTTTCAGTATTTATTCATTGCTTTGTACTGAGACAATCCCTTGAAGTTCACCAATGCCCCTAATCAGCAAATGTAATAACCTTTTTTTTCAGTCTACTTCTTGGACAGCTATTGACAGTGTGTGGCATTGTTGACTACTTAATTCTTTGAAACTCTTACCCCCCGCTGGATTTTGTTTTACAGCAATATTTTTTTCCCTTTCTCTCTAATTAATCCTTGTCCATGTTCTTCAAAGACCCACTTCAGAAAACCCTCCAAATGTAATAATTCTCCAAATGTCGGTATTCAGAACTTTTTGTTTCTCTCTCCACTCTCCTTCAGTTTCATCTACTTGCAGAGCTTTGAGTGTTTATGTGCAGATAATCCCCAAATATCTTATTTCTTGCTCTATTCTCTCCACTAGCTGCAAATGCTCGTACTTCCAACTGTCTGCTGGATTCTCCAGCTGAATGACTTGCCAGTATTTATACTTCAATGAATACCTGCCCAAATTTAACTACTTCTCAAAAAGAGTTCTTTTTTCTGAAATCTGCTCCTTTTGTTAGTGTCACCAACAATGTTCCAACTACCTAGAGTTGAAACTTTGGCTCCATGTTGGACTCCTTTCTACTTGTCATTGCCAAGTCATGTGGACTTTCTCTCTTCTGTGTTTCCCACATCCAGCTCCAACATTCACATCCCTTCTATATTCCCAGCGCTCTCTAGATGTCTCCATGGACACTCATCACAACTTCTTGTACAGGTAGCTCTGTACGTGTGTGCCAACTCAGCTGTACTTCTAAGTTCATTAAAGTTGGGGACTGTGTTTTTGTATGTCTGTGTTTGTCCTCAGGCCTTGGAAAGCATACTGTACATAGCCAGCATTCAGAAATATCTGCCGAACAAACCATGGGCAGCATCACCTGTTTGAGGTAGCATATCTGTCGCAATAGCCTGGGTTGCTGCCACGGCTTCAGAACACCTGCCATGGCCTCCCAGCTCTCCTGCTCTTATCAATCCTACTTTTGCTGCCAGACTGTCCTTTCCAAAAGGCAGTTCTGATCATTGTCTTACTTAAAAAGCTTAAATTGCTTCTTAGTGCTAATGAATTAAGTAAAAAAAAGTACAACTTTTAAATTTTTAGAAAGAAGAAAGAAACATTCCTTATTTTGGCAGTTAATATCCATTACAATATAACCTATATTTCCCCTAAATTACTAGCTTCTATACTTTAAGTGGTTATTTACATTTAGAAAATATTCCCCTTTCTTAATCTCTGACCTACAAATTGTTTAAGATCAACTTGGAATGGCATAACTTCCATAAATCTCTAGCCCCTCTATATCCCTCTGGTAGATGGATATAGTAAGTGGGCTTTTTTTACTATGAATCCCACAGCACTGTTCAGCTTTCTTCTATTAGGGCTATATTTGTATTCATGTACTTAGCTACTGCAAGGTACATTCCAGACATGATAGTACTGACTTTAGACACAGTAAATGCTCAATACGTAATTTCTAGTGGCAGGAAGCATCTAAAACATCTCATGGAAATATCAGTTATCAACATAAGCTAACTTAGACTCACACAACTATTGCTACTCATATCAGTTAAATATAAATTAAAACCATCATTGTAGTATTTATCATGTGGATGAAGACATGCTTATTTTTTTCATAGTAGCAGGGTCAGTTTTTTACCTATTTGATCAGATTTTATCTATTTTATCTTACTTTTTTACCCACTGTATTCACTGAAGTAATATTTAACTCCAGTGGTAAGAAATCAGACATTTATAAATTTCAGTGATTGCGCTTCAACATGTCGAAAAAATTATCTGGCTTATTTTTGTTATTGGGATGGCACTATTGGTGGCTTTAAAACATATTTGTATGACTACAAAAGTAAGACTTTTTATTTTAAGAATTTGGAAAATACATGAAAATAGTACGAAGAAATTTACAATACACTGCCTGAAGGGAAAAAAAAACTGTTAAAATTAAGTCTATTTCCTACCAGTATTTTTATATACATTCAAATTTAGTTTTTTTTAAAAGGTGAGCTAATATTATTTGAAAATATATTTTATTTTTTATCATGGTCATTTTCCTAAGTTATTAGGTATTCATACTCATAATTTTAATAACTGCACAGCATTTTATATATACATGTACCAAAATTTATTTCCTTATTCATTTTTTCATCTATGAATTTTTCTTTCTGAGGTTAAATTCCACCTATGTTTGGCACTAATGTACTGCAACAAAAATAAGTTACTTCTATTATGCATCTTATTTTCTATATGTTGGGATTTTAAATAGCACATACTTCTTTTTGGAAATACTAATGGGAAAAGTACAATTTATCAGCCTTTTTCCATTAGGCAAAAAAAACCCCACTAAAGATAAAACACAGTCATGTGTCACTTAACAACAGGGATATGGTTTGAGAAATGTGTTTTTAAGCAATTTCATCATTGTGAGAACATCACAGAGTGTACTTAATACAAACCAAGATGGTATAGCCTACTACACACCTAAGCTATATATATGGTATAGCCTATCGCTGCTTGGCTACAAACCTGTATAGCATGTTACTGTACTGCACACTGTAGGCAAGCGTAACACAATGGTATTTGTGCATCCAAACATATCTGAAAGGTATAGTAAAAATACGGTATTATAATCTTATGGGACCACCATTGTATATGTGGTCCCTCGTTGACTGAAATGTGGTTACACAGCACATGACTGTAATTAAAAATATTCTAGTGCCATTTCATTAGAGAGGGGTACTCTAGGTCAGTCTAGGGCCACAAAACTACATCAACTGAGGCTAGGACTGAATAATGATGTTCTTCTGATTTGTTCTGTGAGGGATACAGAGTTGGTAAAGCAAAATAGGCTCTCTTTTTTTTTTTGGTGCCTAGTTCTATGAATTTTTTCCAGCTATATAGTGGTCTAATTAACAAATAAAAATTGTATATATTTAAGAAATACAATTTGATGTTTTGATATATGCATACTTTGTGGTCAGTAAATAGTTCTGAGGGTAAAGCTAAAATTGAATGGCTATAATAAAACAGAAGACAGGAGAGGAGGAAAAAAGCAGAATTTGCATCAAATTATTTGTATTTTTCTCTGTTTTCTCTGATTATATTATATCCTGATTTACATAATCGAGTGACATCTAAATTTACAACACCCTCTGGGAACAAAGTTTCTGTTACAAAAGGCTAACAGGACCCAGGGTGGAGTAGGCGACTTAGAAATGTTCTCAGTTTCATGATGTTTAGGGGTAACTTGGTGCCTCAGGGTTTTCTAGCTCTTGCGTGTACTCACAATCCACAGGAGGACACTGGCCCAAAGAAGTGGATGAGTATGTTTATGAAATGGTGAGGGACCAGCCACTCTCCCTCCTAGGGAAGGCAGGAGGGAAAGCCATGCCAACATGGGAAGGGGCAAAAATTCACATCTTGGAAAGTAACACTGCATTGCCTCTCTCTGTCTGGTGACAATTTATGGAAACAAGGTGTGTCACTGGAATGGATTCCCTCTGTTATTTTAACTATAATCAATTTTATTAACTTCATGGGAAAATTATTATTTGATGAGGTCTGAGGACATTTTTTGCGCTGTTGCAGTCCTACATCACATGACTGGCCACTTATTAGTTGGGAAAACAGACAATAAATTAAAGAGATGAGCTAAAAATTCCATTTTAGTTGCATTCCCAATGTTATACGATGCAGAAATGTTATTTCTTCTCCACCCTCTGGTGACAGTCTGTATTCAGTCTTGTCCCACTCTGTCCAATAGGTTGATACTATTGCTATGCTGTCATTGAGCATAGCATTAAAGTCAAGCCCAAGGAAAGCCTCAGTCTCCTCAGTACAGTTTACTCACTTTTATAGAAATTTTGTTCAGATATGATCTACAATCTTGGTATGGACTTTTGAGCAGTGTAATAATATAGAAGCACATTTACTCAGTAATTGATTCTCATGTATACTAAGTTCTAGCAGAATTTTGAAGAAAAAGACCTGAAATTCCCAACAGAATCACAAATAAATCTACAAAGAATACTTGGGTTTAAAAAGAAATGAGAAGACATTGCTAAGATGCTGGCTGGAGTGGCATGAGGAGAAACATTCAGAAAGTATGTATTTTTACTTCATTTTCTTTCAAGATTGGTCATTACTTTTAAAATTAATTTGTATAAATGGGATTCTGCCTTCCTGAAAAATAAAGGCTGACAAAAATATTAGATTTGCAGAAATGTTAAAGAAACTAATGTGAAAAGTACCATTTATCACAAATACTAATACGGTGATGCATCTTTAGTCCCTGCTTGTCAATTCTGTATTGGATATTTTATTCCTTCTATTCAGCATTACATTTAGCAGCAAGATATAAAGAAACTCAATATCTAGAACACGTATCCATCCACAAAGAAACACGAGAGGATGGTTTCTGCAACCATCCTCTCGTGTTTGATTCCAAGAGGACAGGGACCAGGGAAGACGGGAGGATACTCTCCACATGTTCCCACTTCGAGGTCCTCAGGTTCTCTTTGCAAATGCATATATTCTTAAGTCAAACAACAGACTTTATTTTTATAGCTGTTTACCTAGTCACCATTTCTTTCTCTTTGTTTGATGCATGTCCTCCAGAGCAGAGAGGTCTGCTTGCTGCAGATAAGAAGTATAAACGATGGTTTTTGAAATACTGATCAATTAAAGGAAGAACGACCTGAAAGAAAGAAAAAGAAAACAGATCTACGTAGTGGAACCTTTCGGAGGATGAATGAGAGCTGAGGCTTTGGAGCAGTCAGAGTTCTGTTCACATGCAACGGGTCCCCCGATATCCGTGCCCGTTAGCGCCATGTCAGAGTATGCCTGTCTTACACTCACTTGGCTGTCTCCAGTTTGTGTGTGTGTTGGGGGTGGCAAACATGGTAGGATGTGATGATGGGGAACAGAGCAAATTTTCAACAATTTGGAATTATTCTCAATATTTTCTCAAAATAAAATATTCTCAATATTTCCATATAATATAGTTCAGTCTGTAACCGGCTCAAAAAGTAATCCATGACTACCATATATTGAGTCTCTACTATGTGTGTGATTGCAACTGACATAGCGTCATTTCATTTGTAGTAACTACTCTGTATGGTAGACGCCATCACCTCTGCTCTACAGGTATTAAATGGAGACACAGACAGTGAGTGACTTACTCAAAGTCACGTTGCAACTTACTCGTCTCTGCAATGTTCTTTTTACCTGACCTTTCTCAAAGCCCACCTCCCGTTTCGGTGCACATTTAATCCTGCTGGCCTTGGGCAGATTCCTTCTCCTTACTCTGTCCACTCACGCCACATGCCATTCCCTCTGTCTGAAACGTTCTTCTGCGTTCCATAATCTATTCACTTCACTCCTCCTGCACACCTCAGCTCAGGGGCGCTTCATCAGATGAGCCTTTGCTGATCTCCTCAACTAAATAAAATCCCATATTCTCTGCTCTTATAACATCATTTACAATTTTATATTTTGTATGTGTGAATTTTGGATTAAAGTCTCTCTCCCTAGGAGCCTATAAGGTTCATGAAAGGAAGAAACATTTCTGGGTTTGTTTCTCATTATAACCCTTTCCTGGCCTCTAGAACTGCTAATTGGTCTGTTTTGTTTACCACGAATCCCCAGTGCTAAGAACTGTGTGGGGCCTATAGCAAGCATTAGATAAATATTTTTTGGATGAATAAATGAAAAAAAATACTAATAATGGGTATTATCAGTATTCAAATTCAAGTCTATCTAAGTATACTTTTTTTTTCCTACCATATGGTATAGCACAGTTATATATAATGGAGGAATATACATATTTTTATTGATCTTCCTTGAAAGTTGTGACATTGCCTAAATTTAGTGATTAGCACATAGTAGGCACTCAATTTATACGGTCAATGAATGAACATAGACTTAGTAGAAATTATGTCACATTAAACATCTGTAAACAAAATCACTAGGGCTGCTGAGTATATGCGCAACAGAATGTATTTTAAAGGTATGATGAGAGGCCCTGAATACAGCACTCTGATAACTCTCAAGGGGGATTACAATCTAGTAGACACTGGAGATTCATACAGATATATCTCTATCTGCCTATCTGTCTATCACTAACAATGTGCACCCCAGAACGAACTTCAGATTTTCAGATGATTGGAACAGACTCTGAGTGCTATATTGAGTGGAAAGAAAAGACAAGAGAAATCTCCTTTACAGTAAAGAACACAATTCTGAAAACATACTAGAAGCCAAAAACATTAATCAATCAAAAAGCATGCTATTTTAGGATCCATACAAAGACACATTTACAGCAAATATCTGCAATAATCACTGAATGGAAGTACTTTGAAAGGAAATTCATAGCAATAATTAGGTCTTCAGGGTAATTACGAGGTGCCATAAATAGGAAAGCTTACCCAAGGGCACTGTGTGTTCCTGACAATCCCCAGGCCATGGCCTAATGCCTGACACAGACTAGGCGCATCATAAATATTGAGAAAGTGAATTAAACCAATATAGACACTTTGCAACCTTTCATCACCTTCCCTTTTTGGCTGAAATGAAGTGATGAATTTCCAATAATATAGCAAATTCTTGATAAATCCTTATGAAATGGAATGTATAATAGCAATGGGATATACTTCGTATATGAACAATTTATCCTCTCTGAACCTCTCTATAAAATGAGTAGGACTAAGGTCCCACAATAAAGGTTCTATGCTAAAGGTTCTTGAAATGTACCCATTTATAAATTAACTCATGCTTTTCCTAATTATAAAAGAAATACTCATCTAAAAATCTAAAGTCGTAACAATATTCAAATGTTAATCAAATGTTAAGAAATAGATATTTTTCTTCTATGTCATATAATAAAGCCAAAAAATTCAAACTTTGAATTAAACCTCTGATAGAATGAAGTCATTTGAGGACTACAGTAGGGAAAGCAGAGCAAGTTAAAGTGTGACCAAGTGTGCTGGGTCACATGCAGTTATTTTCATGCCACAGAATATTTACTTGTAGTAAAATTCACATTTGTAGACAAGTACATTCTGAAACGGGGCAACAAACTAATGAGTATATTTTGTAAGCAAACATATTAAAGCAAACACAAGATGGATTGTATACTGTACTTTTGCAAAGAACTTGATTTCTTGTTCATAAGGGAAATGTTCTCCTTTGCCTCTGCTGCCACCATCTGTAGATATGAAGAGTTTTTAGGCACATGTTGCACTTCAAGCACTACAAGATATTCACCCAAAATGAAAAGTTTAAAAGGCATTGCTAAATGTATTATCCCACTAAACTGAACATAAAAAGCCAACCAAAAACATAAAGGCTAACTTCAGCAGTGTAATTTTAAAAAAGGATTTTTAAAAATACCCAAATCCAAACAAAAAAGCTATTAAGGACAGCCCATATTTATGGTTAGGAGCACGAACACATGTAGTTTTGAGATCTTATTGACATGTATGGGGAAAATGTAATAGAATAAAGTAAAAATCCCAGGTCGTCAGTAACCTTTAAGAAAGGAAGCTCACTGGGGAGAGGAAGGTGAGTATAAATTGAGTACACATAATTGGTTAGATTTTAACCCTGGCCTCCAATAAAGACAGTTATCTCTTGGTGTGACTAAAAGTTAAAGCTTCCAATTTTAATATACAAACTGAAAACGTGCAGGAAGTTGGGGTCTGCGATGAGGAGGAAGATAAAAATTTTAATATTAAGTCTGAAAATCAGAATTCTGCTAAAGAATAAAGAAGTTCTGACTTATGTCAAAAGATAATTTCCATAAGCAAAGCAAAAACACTCAAGTCTTCCCCCATGGTTTTGAAAATGATTCAAGGTTAAGAATTGGTTAATCTAATGAATTTAGCTTATATTGCCTTTCTTACCTCCTTCATGCACATAGAAGAGGTTTCAAACATATAGAAAAGGTAATAATAAACTATAATAATCATAATGATATGCAGAACATACTGGAGAGCTAAAAAATTCATGATTGTATCAGGTTTTAGTAAAATTTGTAAACACAGCTTCCAGATTTTATCAGAATCAAACTGACTTTGCTTGAAAAAGTTCTTTTGCAAATAGAAATAAAAATAATTTCAGATATATTTTATCAAATCTTAGACATAATTCAGGATAATTTTAGGAAATTCAGGCAGTATTTTGTAATAACAGAACAATGCTCTCCCCATGATTAGATAAAAGAAAACGATGTCTTTTTAACACTAGCAAATTTCATTTTTGTATCACTTTGTCATTAAATCTCTTTTGAGCACATTATGCAAGATGGTTGGATCCACACAAGGGACTTTCTCATATTAAGTATGTCAAGGCAGAATTTTGTGCGCAGCCAAATCTGCTAATATTTCAAGGAATTAAATAGGAAATTTGTCTTTTACTACACATTTTAACAAAAATGCTTATGTGCAAAACGCAAAAGAATTTGGAGAGAATATGATCTATGGAATAACATAAAAATTAGAAAAAGGCATATGTATATTTTTACCATCACAATTAGCTTAGGTCAGGAACAAGTTAAAAATGTGTTGCAAAGACAATAATGTGAAGGATAAATGCAGAAGGCAGTATAGCAGTTTTCCCTGTAATAACAACGAAAGATGGAAATTAAAATAAATGATAGTGTTGACAATCACAGGTCTATCTGTTCCTCTAACAGAGTTATACATAATTTGCCCTGGCACAGACATCTGAAAAAGGCATACTACAATAGGAATTGTAAAAAATGTTATTTTGCTGGGCTCTATCATTGTAACCTACTTTCTCCCCAGTGTCCTGTTTATAACTGTGGTCACCAGTCCGTGGCCCGTTAGGAACAGGGCCACACAGCAGGAGATGAGTGGCGGGCAAGAGAGAGAAACTTCATCTGTATTTACAGCCGTTCTCCATCACTTGCCATCCCCCACCAACCCCCAGTCCCTGGAAAAATTGTCTTCCATGGAACTGGTCCCTGGTGCCAAAAAGGTGGAGGACTGCAGGTTTATAAGACCCTCTACCCTGCGGAAAGAATGACATGTGCTAAGTGAAGGAATGTGCCCTAAGCAAGATTCTCATCTCTCACGATACACAAACACTGTACTAAGTGGTTTATTCAGACATTTGCATAAAGCTGGAATAATACCTAAACACATTTCTATCTTCCAAATTTGTGTTTCTCCTCTCCATGTGAAGGTGAAAAAATCAAAACCAAAAACATTTTCTTGTTCCTTTCTCCAAATGATTACTCCTTTTTTCCCTTTTCTTTTCTGTCATGACAAAAAGAAGACTGGATCTTGGAGTTGCTCCCCCATCAGATCCTTTCAAATGTGGATCAGAAATCGCAACATTTAACTTCGTGCATGAGAGCTTCGAAAATCACCACTGCTTCATTTTTTTTCTTGGGGGTCAAATTTCATTAATTCAGGCTAATTTGGCTACTTGTTAGGCTGAATCAGGAATCATAATTTTAAAAATTATAGTTGTATGAGTTACAGAGAGATTACATATTATAAGTTAGTTTGTATAGTTAGTTTTTATGAAAAAGATGATTAAGAAGAGAGCAATAATGCAGTATTTGGACTGTAGATAAAGAGGCAGATAGAAAGAAAGGGCAGTTGTTTGCGAGAATGATGGTCAACTAGAAAATCTTTAATCACATTTAGGACATAGGAGGCCAGAAACAAGAAAATACCACAGCTCAAATTTCTACAAACTTTAACCTGATGCTGTTCCAGAAACAAAATTTAAAGTCTAATGAAAACAGCAGCTAAGGGATCCAGGATGATGGGCCAAAAGGAAAGGTGTTGAAAGACAGAAGGTGGCCAGGTGCAGTGGCTCATGCCTGTAATCCTAGCATTCTGGGAGGATTGCATAAGGTCAGGAGTTTGAGACCAGCCTGAGCCAGAGCGAGAACCCGGATCTACTGAAAATAGAAAAATTAGCCAGGAGTGGTGGCGCATGCCTGTAGTCCCAGCTACCAGGGAGGCTGAGGCAGGAGGATCACTTGAGCCCAGGAGTTTGAGGTTGCAGTGAGCTACGATGATGCCACTGCATAGTACCCAGGGAGACAGAGCAAGACTCCGTCTCAAAAAAAAAAAGAAAGACAAAGGAGTATTAAAAACAAAAACAAAAAGAAAACCTTGAGAGTAAAAAAGAAAATAAAAGCATAACCACAAGAAGAACACACTGTTTTCAAAAGGGAACAAACTGTACTTCCTTATATCATATTACCGACTAGCGGCTGGAAGATGATCTGACATGAAGGTGAGTAATTAACAAGTTGAATTTTAATTCAACATTGCCGAGTAGGATCACGAAATAACAGAATGACAGGAGGCTGCTTTGATGGTCTATTCTGAATTTAAGATACAAAGTGATAAGTTCTTTCTGTGTTGAGGTGGCCCTGGGCTAGATGGGGAGGTCTTTCATTGTACCCTAAGAGCATAATAAAGTATTCTGCACTGCAGATACTCTAGCATAAATGTACATCACTACAAAAGCTAAACTCAAGGCCTTTATTTACAATGTTTAGAAATTATGAGAACCCTGGCTGGGTGCAGTGGCTCATGCCTGTAATCCTAGAACTCTGGGAGGAGTGTTTGAGTTCCAGAGTTCGAGAGACCAGCATGAGCAAGGGCAAGACCCCGGATCTATGAAAAATAGAAAAATTAGCCAGGTGTGGTGGTGCACACCTGTAGTCCCAGCTACTCGGGAGGCTGAGGCAGGAGGATCGCTTGAACCCAGGAATTGGAGGCTGCAGTGAGCTATGATGAAGCCATTGCTCTCTAGGGTAACAGAGTGAGACTCTGTCTCAAAAAAATAAAAAATAAATAAATAAATAAAAAAGAAATTTTGAGAATACATAAGAGTTTTAGAGGTTTTTTTTATAAATGAGTTGAGCAATTAATATCATAGGAAAGATTCAACTCTATCTTAAAATTTTGATGTCCTTCCAATGTATTTTTCAAAGTGAAAAAAAAAATCAATGCCAATAAACATAAGAAGAAAGGAATTACATGTCAGATTTTTGTTTTTTTGGAGATAGGGTCTCACTATGTTGCCCAGGATGGTCTTGAACTCTTGGGCTCAAGCAATCCTCCCACCTCAGCCTCCCAAGTATATACGTTAGATTTTTGAAAAGTTCACAAACTTTACCCACTCACGAAGAACTTGTCTGTCTATTGACTGTTGGACTCTACTTAGTACTAGGATGAATCAGGAAACAGCCCAGTAGTCTATGCTTTTCTATATCCTGACGTTATAAACATTAAGAACAACAAAAACTGGGCGGTTAGCAATAGGAATATGGTACCTACCAAACTCCAGGATATACTGATGGGCTTCATCCACATAACGAATGAGTTGTTGGAGGAAACTATAAGCAAATCGTTTCTCAATAGAAGGTGTGTCCAATTCCAGGTCCTTAAATCCTCTAGAATAGCAAAAATGAAATATGAAAAGCAATTTATACAAAGTCTCTTAGAAGGTAAAATTTTGTAAAAAAGAAAATATACAAATATACAAATTTTGAAGTTTATCGAATATTCTTCTAGCTCAAGGGAAAAATGAGATGTACTTTATAAGGAATACTTTGCATCTAACATAAAACTGGAGTGAATAACTCTATTACTATGCAATAAAATGTTGCTTTTACAAAAATAGAGTGTGATTTTTTGCCGAGGGATTTTGCCCAAATGATGGAAGGTGATTTAATATAAGTAGCAAAAGGAACTCAGTAATGTGACAAAGAGCTAAGGACATTAATGTTTCTGACATGTGTGCATTTTGAACATACTAAACGGTAGCTCTAAGATTTAAATAGATCACTAAATTCATTTTAAGCTTTAAATCTGATGGGTATATTTAAAGATTCAGTCTTATGAAAAGAAAGTGCAATTGGGGTAGGTGTACTTTTACCTGGATACAACATATCCATTGATCTGCAAGAACTTGAGGATGTCTTGTGCTTTTTCCCTATCCTTGGCTTTCTCTTTGGCTGTCAGTGTATCATACGGCACCAACAGGGGATGGTTTCCACCTCCTAAGAGAATGTCAGGATAAGAACACAGCATAGTAATTTGAAGATAATCTGAGACGAGACATACCACATATATAATAGGACCACACTACAAAACTTTTCATATCCTTTAATAATACATAGCGCATATAAGACTCATTAAGACTTCTGCCTCTAATGCCTTTAATATTCCAATTAATTCGGGAAAACTGTTCAAAGAAAGACTGCATATGCCTTCTAAGAGGCAATTAAAACATGAACATACATGCATTTGTAATATTAAGTGCCAATAACATCTGCAATAACCAAGGTGGCAGAAGCAGCTGTATTCCCTTCTCTCTTCAAGGGAATTACAAGTTGAAACAGACACTAAAACATACTCAGCTGGATCTAGTAAATTACAAGGCATGTTTCAGGTGTTATGCTTCATTTTCTGCCCCACCAAGAGAAAAAAATGTCTTAAGTATGGCATTTTTATTATACTTCTCAGATCTGAGAGTACTTCATGGTCACATTATTTATGAATACACAAAACCACAGGTAGATATGCTAAGTTAAAGCTTGATCATTCTTAAGTATCAAATACTTCAATGATTAAAAAACTTTGGTAAGCAACTTCTAGCAAGAGTCTAGATTTCTAATATACCTATTCTGGTGAGAAATACTAAAAGTATTCTATTCTTTAGATTTAAAAATTCTAGAAAATATGTAAATTTTAAAAACTAATAAGGAGAAAAAATTTATAAAATTATAAATTTTGTAAAAGTTTCTGTAAATTTTTTTATAAAAATATAAAAAAGCACTGTTAATTTCAGATATAAAGGTCGGACACAAAGAATGCTATTAAAGCAGCAGTAAACTGAATGACATGGTATGCCCCAAATTTAAAGTTTATAAAACATGTATGGTAATATACATTGTGTGGGATGCTCAGTCACCCTGAGATACAACTGCTAAGGGAATTCTAGGAAGAAAAAATTGAAAATAAATATATTGTTTGAATTATGATAATAACATATAGCCTATTAAATCAGTTTCCAATGTAGTTTAGCCAGGAGCTACAAAAACAATCCTAAATGTTGAATTTTCCCTACACAATAAATAAACAAGCAAAAATGCAAAGGAGAAAGTGTCCTGTTTTCCTAGCGCTGGCTTTGACTGAGAGCGCCATCTCAGCATCTAGTGCCATGTAGACATGCAATCTCCCGCTGAACTTTATGACCATTAGGTGACACTATAGTATCATTAATGCAGGGGAACAACAACTATTGGATCAACAACTACCAATCTAACAAATATGAAGCACAGTGAGGAGCTGTCATTTATTTCACAGTATGACATTAATAGTATCAAGCATAATACAGTTGTCAGAAGACAATGCTAACAAACATTTTGTGAATAGCAAAAGAGAACATAGAAAATGTTCACTAAGTGCACTGGGAACCATATTTGACTTCTGTTCTAATCAAAGATTTAATTTAACAGGCTACTATACAAAATTCTGAATTCTGAAATTCTTCTCACCTTATTAGACCTCCACTGAACTAGATGGGGTAGGTAATTTGAAGTCAGCCAGCAGAATGGAACCTATGTCTTCCCTGTGCCTCTTAACAGTGACTGCAGGGCATTTACCTTTTCTTCCAACCCTTATCTTTCGCATTTATGATACAGGTGCAGGTGTCTTGTGTGGAAGGAAACTAACTACATAAATAGGCAGTAATTCCTAGGATACTGCCTCAAACATACTAGCACCAGCTTGTGAACTTATTCATACTAAAGGGTCAAAAATGCTTGATACCGGGGCTATCCTTGACTTGACAACATCTTACTTTGCTACAAAATACTTGAAGAGGTGGTGGGGAAAGAATAGTAGAAGGAAATTCTAGCTCTTTCCATTTTTCACTAATATGTGAGTGCTGATCATACTTTTTTGGACTTTTACTCCTTCATTGTTCCTAATGATATACTCCTTATGGCACCTGATTTCCCCCAAAACATTGCTAGATTCCTAAAGCTAATTGAGGGAGCACTGAAGACCAGATGACCAGGGCAAGCAAAAGAGGGATTTTACTCCAGATTTTTCTAATGCAGATTCATCTTCTGCACACAGATGCAGGGTGATAAAAGAGATCAGAATGGGTGAAAATGAAACTGCACAGCTTCGGCACTGACTGTTTTCGTGTTTCTGAGTTCCGATGTCTCTCTGTTTCTCTCTCTCTCTCCCCCCCACTCTGTCTCTCGCTCTCCGTCTCCCTTACACACATAGAGGTACCAAGACTAAGTGGCGACAGGCGCCCTCCACCGTCCCCCCCAGATCTTCTTGGCAGTGGAAGTAGAGTTGGCAGGACACAACTGCCTACACTGCTGGTTATAAGGATCCTTCCTACTATTAACATCCCCAGGTGAGAAAACAAATTTGAGAAAAGATATGTGTAGTTTTTGTTCCGAAAATGTCCACAGTATCAAGCCTATCATCTCTCTCCAAGACTCATTTCTCTGCTTTGTTAATCTCAATAACCTAAAAGCCAGGATCCTGTGCTGTATATTTCAACACCTTTCCTACTGGTCTGCCATTTTGGTCCTAAACAACTTACTTCCTCTGTTAAAAGGAGATGCACACAGGTAGTACGAAAGATTAATAACCATGAGGACTAATTTCACCTATCTCATCATTTAGCTTGCTGCAACTATGTTTCCCAGCTATGTAATAGGAATTGGGGACAATACAAGCTGGATGCAGAAGTATGGATGTTCCGTTTATGAGTGGCATGATGTAAACAAAACATTGACTGTAAGACACGCAATGTCTGGTCCAGAAATTAAAAGCAATGCTGATTTTCTAGCATACTTATTTAGCAAAGCATCACAGGTTGAATATTCCTAATCCAAAAATCCAGAATCCAATATCTGAAACTTTTTGAACATGGCCATGACACACAAAGGAAATGCTCATTGGAGTATTTCAGATTTTGGGTTTTGGGATTAGGGATGCTGAACTGGTAAGTATATGCAAATATTCCAAAATCTGAAAAAATCCAAAAACCTAAACATTTCTTGTCCCAAACATTTCCGATAATGGATACTCAACTTGTAATAACATAACTGCTTTTTACTTTTAATTTTAACCCAACCATAGTGACTGAAACATAGTTGGAAAAAAAGGAAGAGATTTTTTTCATGTAATCTGCTTATGTAACAAATAGTAATTTTGTTTACTAGTCATGTGGGCAATGTCCCCTCAAGAATTTCACTAAACAAAACTCTATGATTCATTTGCTATCCATGCATCCATCAGCCAGCCAATGAATTAATCATTCATTTACCACACATTTATGGAGTGTTTTAGAATAATAGGCATAGCTCTGAGCCACAATTTGAAATAGTCAACTTAAAATGTAGAATCCTCTCCTTTTCCCTCTGTGACCAATCCTACTATAATTCATGTTACTCTGTTTCCTAGTGCTTGGTGCCGGTACCACGCTACCACATCACAGCTATCCCTTGCACCACGAAATACCCCCATCTTGCAAAAACCTTCTCCCTCTATATTTTTATCTATTCTAATAAACAGAAATAGAAGATTTCGTGGTGCCCAGAACTGTACCATAAGGATTACAAAAGATGTAAAAGTTGGGGCCCTGAACTTGAAAAAATTTTATTCCCACTGTGGGAAGAAATCCACACAGGGAAGTCATTAAAGAGAAAGTGCATGCACATGCGCACGCACACACACACACACACACACACACACAAAATAAACAGTATGTGTACAGACTAATGACAAATAAATAGCAATGAAAGAGATCATCAATGTAGGATACATTAAACTGAAGAAAATATTTATGCAAATAGGACTTGAGAAATGACTAAGAGAATATTAGATCATTTTAGTATTTGGAAAAAAAAAGGAGAAAAGGGCAAGGAAAAGCATGACAGTAACATAACTGGACTAGACAAAAGAAAGAGGCTGAGACAGGAAATAAAAATGGATGAGATAAAAGATATTTAAGTTAGAAATGACAGTCAGAAAGTGAGGTCTAAGTAATTAATAGAACACTTTGGATACTAGGATGGTAAGTATAGATACCTATATGCTAAAATGGGTAAAAGAGAGTCATCAAAATTCTGAGACAGGAAAATATACCCTAGCAGCCAGGAAATTATAGAATTTCCACCTTGAATCTGTTATAGGCACATTTGAACCAGTCTAATAAAATAAAGGCATAACAAGCTTTTGTGCTTAAAAGACTAATTATTTCACCCATATACTCATGTAGTTGAACTCATTATTTTTTGATAAAGGTTTTTAGATAATATCACCTTTGGACTCCAACTCCATTTTCTTTTTCTTCGCCCATATATTATGGTAATTTTCAGCCATCATTTCTGCCATAGCCTTAAATAAGCAAAATATTTAGGAGCTAAATTATTACTTCAATAAGTAAAAAAGGACAACATTGCTTTCTAATATGTAATATCAAAACATGCCTTAAATGAATAAATCATAGAGCATTAGTGCTAAGATACATTTAAAAGATAATCAAATAGCTTTCTTAATTGGAATCTGAATTCCAAAGAATTCTAATGATTTGCCATATTATACAGTAACTAAATAGCTGAGGTGATTCTACAGGAATGGTCATTGTTATTTATTTATAATGTTTAACAAGTTTTATTAACTCAATAATGAAACTTCAAAATAGCTACAGACTTTAACAAAAAAATATATTTGTTTACAAGTTCTTGTTTTGATTTCCAAAGCTTTAAAAGATGACCTAAACCTTATGGAACACTGAATGCAAAGAACATTACATGGACAGTCAAAAACTAGACTTCTGGATCAATGTCTGGCCCAACTAGGTGACAGACCTCAGATTATTCACATTAATCTCTCTGTGGCCTTTTAGATTTTGACAAGCTTACCTCTAAGACTCTTTTCACTTTTGATTTTCCAGTTTACTGTGTCATTTTAATACATTCATACAGGAACAATAATAAAGAGCAAACCAAACAATTTCTGTTGGAATAATACCGTTACTAACAAGGTAATATCATTGTTTGAATACCATATTGATCTGTTAACTTATATTCCAACGCAGCAAATTTTTCACCCCCGGGGAAAGTACAAAGCAACAAATTTTATTTTTGTTCAAATTTGTCATTTCAAATTAGGTTCCTTAGTGACAAAGGAGAATAGATAAGACTATGAACGGAGGAAGCAGAATGCCATTCATGTCCCTGGATAAACAACTTGAAAATTAAGGTGATCCTTCAGTAGAGCATTATTAATCATTTATATACTCTCTTCTCACACATACACACATAACTATATAATATTAGGATTTTAATGGATTATTACCTTTAAGAAAAATATATTATATGGAGGAAATACCCTAGAAAAAGTTTTATCAACTCTGATAGTACTAAAAAGTTAAGGTACATAAGCTATAAAGTCTATGGACACATTATATGACAACCACATTCAAACAATTCATGCTGCAAAATGTATACAGGAAAGTGTTACAGTATGCATTTAAAAATGAAATTTGGAGGATATTTTTAAAAAGTAGTAGTACTTACATGCAGGTCTCTGGACAGTGTAACATTGCTCATGTCAATGGCCCGGGGGCTATAACCATGAGCAGCATCTACAGAAACCTAGATCAAAATAGTGTCTCATTAAAAACCCTCTGCAGAGAGACTTAAATGATACTTTAGAAACACAAGGCAAACATAATGTTTTCTCAGCTTAAACTGGCAATTACCTACACAAAATAATTTTGCAAACATATATCTAGCAAATTAAATTATATCTGGGTTTCTGACAATAATTTATGATTGAGTAATACTAAATACATCCAAATATCTTAGGGATTGACAATCCCAAAAGTTAACGATAAGTATTTGACAAATTATGCAATGCATCCAAAATCCAAAATCCTAAAACATTACCTTATCTTACCGCAAAGAACTGTTGTATTCATGAGTTTCTTACAAATTCTAACTGGTTACACTGAAATTTACTCTTTTTTGTGCAAGCTATAGTTAATCAAAGAGGTCAATATTTACAAATATCTTTGTGGTCAAATGTCAGGATAAAATATAGTCAATTTTTTAATTATAAAAGTATATCATATGGTATTCAAAGGTTTACAAAGAAATCCTTGATGATCAGCGAAGTCTCCCTTAATTTCTAAATTTAGGCTTTTAAAAAATGAATTGTATCTTCTCACCAATTTTAAGAACGTGTTTCACTACCATCCTGGGTACTTACCTTGTTCCACCCAATGGCATATTATATGAAAGTTAACCATAGAAATGAGCTCTGGTTTCTGCTTATAAATCTAAAATTATATCATCATATATTTCATAATTATGTATATTCTCTCTTTAGAAATGAATAAACACAAAACACACTAAAAGCTAAATAAAAATATAGCCCGTGTCACGCTTGTAAAATGAAACAGAGTCTGAAATATGCTATAATTAATAATGACCTCATGAGCGATACTTGACTTATGGGCTGGTTTTGACTGAACCCTGGCTTCTGTGTCTTCACCACCTAACGATGAAATGCATAATACAATCCCTAGATTAAGACCATGCTTGGTTTTCCATGACCCAAGCAAGCACGTTGTCCAACGCAAAAGCGTTTTCCTATATTAGCTAAGTTTATTGCAGAGGCTTATACGACTTAAATGTAAATTTCAATTGAAAACAGTAAATGTGAATTAAAAATGACTCCTAAATTTTAAAGAGTCTGTAGCATTTTTATTATCTAGTTGAGCATTCTCCGTCCATTCAAATGGTTACTCCTGCTCCTGGACTGTTGAAATTTACCAAGACATCTTAAAAGTTACAAATTCCATTCCAATTGGATCCTCATTACAATAGTATTTTTGGCTAATCCTTACTATTCATACCCTATTAATGATGAATATTTTCAGCCTAAATTTTTTTTAGCTCTCAAACCCTCTCCCTTCTCATGATATTTAGCTGATAACCACACTTCTTACTTCAGTGAAAAAACAAAAGGAAAAAGATTAAATAGGCATTAATTGCCTAAAATTCATTACCTTTCACTTTCAAAATTACCCATTGAACTACAACTGTCACTCCCTTTCCTGTGTTGTATTCCACAAGCAGCTGTGGGAGAGCCGCAGACTGCCTGCGCCCTACCAAGTGCAAACAGTGCAGCCTTGGCTAACACCTTACCTGTTTTAAGATTCTGTTTACCCATCTGTTAAAGGAGGCTAAGGCCTGTTAAATGAAAGTAAAATTGGCCTTTAGAAGCTTCCCTAAGAGTCATACGTTAATAAACTGCACCTGACTTAGTACGTAAACAAACTGACAATCTAACTTAGGAATTTGCCTTTGTTACAAAAGATGAGTCTTAACAAACACAGCAGTCAAGTTTGAATCAATTGCAGGCGGCCGGCCCACTGTTCAAACCAAGTTCAAAGGCGGTGAACGCCAAGCTGGAACCAACTCAGCCTTCTCTGCAGCTCACTTTCATTTTCTGGACATCACCTGCCTTCTTCTGTTTATAAACGTTACCCAGCCACGTGGCAGCCCTGGAGTCTCACTGAACCTGTCTTGATTCTAGGAGCTGCCATTGGTTCTTTACTCATTTAAACTGTTACATTTAATTGGTCTAATGTTTTTCTTTTAACATAACTAAAGCTAGAATTCATGACAATCATCCCTGATGACTCCTCTTCACCCATTATCCTGTATCAGTTAGTCACAAAATTCTGTCTATTCTACTTCAAAAATACCCCTAGGACACATCCACTTCCCTCCATTTCCATTGTTTTTGCTCTAATTGAGATATTTAACATTTTTTGTTTGTTTTTCTGGGATGTCTGTAATATCCTTCTAAGGAGTTTGTCTTTCTGCCTTCATCTCATCCTTCTCTTAGTCATTCTCTACTCTGCTGTCAGAACTATATTTCCAAAATACTTACTTTGTTATCCCCAGTGGAAAGTGACAGGCCTTTCCACGTGCAGCAAAAACCTGTGGGCATGGGCTGAGCCCTATTCATCTTAGTATTCCCAGAGACAAAACATGCTATCTTTCATTACTGTTAGGATGATAAAATGATTCCCAATCTCGCAGATATTAAAATATGGCAAATGTGTGTCTTAAAACTGATGAAAAACGGTATTATATATACTCTGTAAATTTTGTTGAATAAAACAGAGCTGATATCAATAACTTTGTTTCTAAAACAGAACTCCCAGTATTTAATATCCTCTGAGACCATATTCCTTATATAACTGAAATTCAATTCATCTCCTTTTCTCTTTAGATTAAGTTCTTGAGGCCAGTTTGAAGAACGTCATTAAATATTTGTTTATTCAGGGACAGATTCTTTGTATGCTTTGAATTGCCTGTTTCTCCTCTTCACAGACACAGAAATCAGAAGGCTAGCCAGGTCTTATAGAATTTCAGGTTACCTGGAATATGTACCGTATTTGAGCCAGGAGCTTTAACATCAACACTCATCTTATTAGCAATAGTAACGGCAATAGCAACTACCACGTGTGTGGTAATCATGTGCGAGACACATAGATTTATCTCCTTTAATCTTCAGAAGAACTCTGAGAAGTAGATATCGCTTTTTACCATTTTAAAATGAGAAAAAGTAGAGGTACAAGAAAAATTAAATAATTTAAAAAGTCATATGTCACATAGATAGTAAACAAAAATTTTGAAAGTCATTCTAACTCCAAAGCACTTAGCAAAGTCCATAAGATGGTCCCCAAGGTCCTCCAGGACGTGGCCCCTGAGACTGCCACACCCTTATGTTACTCACTCAGCTCCAACCTCACTGGCTTTCTTATCTCCTTCACCCTCCCTCCTTAGTACAGGTGCACTGCTTGGAACACTCTTCCTCCAAATCTGTACAACTCCCTCAACTCTTTCAGGTTTTTATTCAATTTACCTTCTCACTGAAATCTACCCTGAAAACTCCATATTAAAATTGCAACTCACCTCCAAACACCTGACAACACCCCCAACCCTACACTCCCAATCTGCCTTTCCATGCTGAGTATTCTTTTTCCATAATATTTATCACATTCCAAGAATGTATAATTAACTTTATATCTATTATTTATGTCCCTCATTCGTATGAAAGCTCCATGAGAGCAGAGATTTCTGTCCATTTTGTTCACTGATCTATCTGAAAACCTTAGAATAATGCAGAGAACAGAATAGGTGCTAAATAAATGTCTGTTAAAGGAAGGAATGAATCATTCCTCTATCCTAACCTGTATTTTAGTTCTAGATGGGTAACACATTCCAAAAGTTGCCTTCCCCCTTCCTCCCACTCCTAGGTTGTAAGCTTATTTTTCATTTGTTTAAATAGTTTTTATCCTACATTTGTAGTACTGAAAAACAGATACAAAGCAAGCAATTGGAATTTGGGGTTAAGTAAGTAATTGCTGAGAACCTGCGGGATGTGCCTGAAATTGTCAGAAATGTTCTTTGGTGATGACTTTAGTATCACTACCAAGGAGGGCGTCAAAATCCACCCATTTAAGCCCTCTCTAATCAGCTTCTCCTAACTTCTAATTCCATCAGCCATAACGTACTCTATTGTATATTCTATAAAGTTGATACTGGAGCTATTCATGCCCTTAGGTTTGCCTTACATATGCAAATTACAAAACCCTAAGTGAGTGGTAAATTTCCTAAAATCAGGATTCCTGTCTTCCTGTGGTGCTCATGGTAAACAAAGGACATTTACAATGTTATTGATTCACATAAAAAAAATAATGACAAAATTATGTCTAACCTATATTGAAATACATGCCAGTCATTTTTTTTTTTTTTTTGAGACAGAATCTGGCTCTGTTGCCTGGGCTAGAGTGCCGTGCCATCAGCCTAGCTCACTGCAACTTCAAACTCCTGGGCTCAAGCCATCCTCCTGCCTCAGCCTCCCAAGTAGCTGGGACTACAGGTGCATACCTGGCTAATTTTTCTATTTTTAGTTGCCTGGCTAATTTTTTCTATTTTTAGTACAGACAGGGTCTCAGCTCTTGCTCAGGCCGGTCTCGAACTTCTGACCTCAAGCGATCCTCCTGCCTCGGCCTCCCAGAGTGCTAGGATTATAGGTGTGAGCCACCATGCCCTATGCCAGTCATTCTTTTAAGTAACTTATAAACATCACAACCAGAATCCCTGAAACATTCTTTGAAAGCAAGAGCTCCTGTCAGCTTCATTTTAAAGATGAGAAAAATGCAGTACAGAGAGGTTAGCTAGCTTGCCCAAGCTCACATAGCTAGCTACTCAGTGGTATACCCAGTATTTCAATCCAGACGGGCAGTGCCAGACAGTGGTGCTAACCACCAGGCCACTGTGCCTCCAAGAGGGAGTGCTGAGCCCCAGTAGAATGAAGCTGAGAATATCAGGCTCCAGAATCATATCAACATTTGATCTTCACTCATCCATTTATATTCCTTATTATGGAATATAAGGAATATATTCCTTATATTCCTGATGTTCTGCAAAGTGTTTCTTCGTTTGTTCACAAGAGTTTATCCATTATAGAAAACATCATTATAATCACCTAGGAAATCAGTAACACAGAGAAAAAAAGGCATTAAGAAGTTTGGCAAGATGATAGTTTTGAAAAAAATAATACTATTGTTAGATAGGTAGCAGAAACCTCCAGCTCTCCCAGGGACAGGGGACAAGCGCCCCGCTTGAGATAACCAACCGCCACAGCAGGAGGGAGGAGGAGTACACTGCTAATCAGAACTCAACACGCTAACCCAAAAGCAGCCAGGGCTTCCCAGAAGAAGAAAGCCCCAGAAAGCTGAGCAGTGCACATGCAGTAGGGTCTGGAAGATGACCAAAAGTAACCTCAGGCCAATTATCATGTGGCTAACATATATATCTGCACTGAGGTCACCCCCGCCCACCTCCCCAACCCACCCCCCACCCGTGCCCCAGGGAGCTTTCAGAAAGGCTCACGGGAAATCCAAATGCATAGTAAGACTTGGAATATATAACTAACAGCTGTCCATCAAGGTGATGCATAAGCCACACCTGCCAGGAAGAGTCCAACCCAGCCCATGTGAAATGAAACTCTAATTAATAGTCAGGGCCTTTCTGTAGCAACAGGGGCCCATGTTGTTGGTCTGTGGCAAACGTATCTTACTTTTGCTCAATAAACTCTGCTTCTGGCTTGCTTTGCAATCAGCGTGTCTTGTTATTCTTCCAGAAGAGCACACCAAGAACTGAGGACAGATTGCCCACCCGCTGTGGTCTAGTGGTTAAGATTCCTGGTTTTCACCCAGGTGGCTGGGGGTTTGACTCCCAGTGTGGGAACCAGATGGAGACCTGACACTATAAGGTTAGTAATGAAGAAATGATAACCTATTTTAACATTTCAAATAATAGCAGTTTATGCTGAAAGAACCTTTAAGTGAAAATAACGATAAGGATTATAAATAGATTTGTGGCATTTGCTGTATTTTGCTTCCCATTTCTGAGGCTAATAGAAATTTTCTTTCATTATTACTTTTAGGCAAAAGTGCTACAAACACAAATATACTCACTAACATTAAAGAAATGTTCTCTGACAATAAAAATATTTACACAACAGTAACAACATGAGTGGACATTTACAGAGACACACAGAGATCAGGTGCCCAGATGGTACATTTCTAGAAAGTAGTGGTCTTAGGATTTAAGCCCAAGTGGTCAAACCCCAGAACCCTCCTCTTCACCTATACACTATGCCTCTGGCATAAGCACCATCTAATATTTTGAAATCATATATGGGATTTAAGAATGAATTTCATAAATCACATGTCACTCTAAAAATCACTAAGACAGGAGAGATGGTTTATGGGTTAACAGAATCTATTGATGACTTACTGTGTAATGAGGACAAAGAAGAAAAAGGGAAAGAGGAACCATATACAGCACGCACATAGAGAACATAATTTTTGCTATTAAGGGCAGTGGGAGAATCTACCTTATTTTTCAGGATGAAACTTAAAATCACCTCCATTATGTAGTAATTTTTTAATTTCCTACCTTACAGGAAAAAAAAAATCATTCCTTTTCCTACACTCTGTAGTACCTTGTCCTTACAACTAGTCTCATTTTTTCCTGGTTTACTCTTATTGTACTATGTTGTAGCAGGCTTAACTTGACCTCCTCTAACACCATTTTGTGAGTCTTTAGGATGAGAACTGGGTCTTGCTGTCTTGATATGCCTATTGTCTAGTATGCAGTTTGTGTTCAACGTTTGTTGAAACAGATTAAAATAAATGCTAATTTACCTAGAAAAGTATAAATGTATGAAAAATAGATCAAAAACACCCATACAGCTTCCATCCATAGGATACATACCTAAGAGGACTTAATGTAACATATGTCCAAATGAGAACTTAATTTAAAAGTATATTTCAAACATGAAGCATGTGAAGCACAGGCTTTTAGTACCTCCATTTTCTTTTTTCAAAATGGCTAAATAATGACAATAAGGAATATTTTGTGTAAACCAAATATATAGTGGTCTAAGGAGTCAGGAAAAGGATAATGACAGATTTACCTACCAGGAGAAATAATGAAAGGGTCAGAGGTAAGCAGCTCAGGTAACCTTGTGACTAAATTTTATGGCTGGTATTTGGTTTCCACCTTGGACCCTAGCTTTTCCAGGTCAAGGCTGTGCCTTACTCTTGCCATCTTGAGCACTGAAGCCCTAGGGTTGGAGTCTTGCTATGCTGGCCAGACTCCCTTGGGGTGGCCCCCCAGCAGTATAAGCTCTGAGTTCTTGCTCTGTGCGTCTGCTTGCAGATCTTCACTGTGCAGCTGGACAGGTACTCAAGCCCACTTGCCACTTGGGTGGCGCATCCCTGCAGGGTCTAGACCTGGATCACTACTGACTGAATGCTCCACTGTTCCCTAAGAACCAACCCTCTGGAAATGAGAAGAAACTCTATAGACAACCTGACAGTGTATTGAATGAGCATGTTTTACAGCCTTTGCTGGTAAAATTTTAGGACCTTACAATTAATTGGGTACTTCTTTCTATACTAGCCAGTAGAAGTAAGTCTTGATATATAAATCCCAGTACTTTAATCATGATTTAACCTCACTTAAAACTAAAGAAAAAGTAATACGTTTTTTTTTCTGTCCCTTCTAAATTTTACGAGTCTTCAGAATCTTCGAATTATTTGTTTTGAAAAACTAAGTAAATTAAAAATTAAAACTATTTAAAAAATAAAATCAATAGTTAAATCATCACTGTGATTCTTACCTGGCTTGTCTGAGAAATACGACGAGTCCGGTTATAAAGGGCCATGCTGTCTCCCTCCCGTGTTCTTTCAATTCTCCAGCCCCAAGCCAGCATAGTCTTCAAAGACTCTTTGATTGGCCAGCGATAAATTTCTTTTTCCTAGAGAAAACAAAACAATACAAAACAAAAAACCCAGGGATATTATGAACCTAAATGAAAATGAAAATATTTAATGTTTTGTTTTAAAAGAATGCTTTCTCCTTTTAAAAATTTGATTAGCATAGCTTATTTAAAAATAAAAAAAGGAAAGTAAAATTCTAAAAAGCAGAGCGTGAGTTGAGATCTAGTTTTACTAATGCTACTAAATGGAATCCTCACTCATGATATAGCATGGGAGTCAATTTCCTTTAGCTTCTCAGCTCCTGGTACCTTATACAGAAACTAGAAAGAAGAAAATATATAACAAAGAAAAAAAATTTCTAAAAAACTTAAAATCTTATAAACTAAAACAAAAAAAATCCTCACCTTTTCAGATAATAGTTTATATGGTTTCATTAATGGTTGAACCTTAGAAGAGTCTGAATATATTTCTCCATAAATCCATCCATTTGCCAACTAAAAAAACACAAACATCAAAAATTGTTTTATATGTATTAATTTTAAAGAGTGTAGGTGTGCATTTAAGTGTTGTGCTTGATAAAATAAACCTAAAATGAACCAACATAAGAATTAAGGTTTAAATTTTATCTAGCATAAGTGAATATAAAGATTTCTATCTTAACCAATGTTATTTTCAGTAATCATCTAGAAAAAGTCTTTTTATTATCCAGAGATTGGAGGCACCCCGTCTTCCTTAAACAGCCCCAGGTCTGTGACTGTGCCCATAAGCACACCCCTAGGAGGAGGCTGCAGGGATACATGGTCCCGACGATATTTATTCTGACACATCTTGGGACCTCATCTGTGAGGTGTGTATATGAAATGCTCATTTTAAACAGGAAAACCGGAATATTCATCTCAGAAGCTTCTCTAAATAATGCTACCTGTTTTGCCTGTTCCCATATCCAATTATCTCTCAACATGTTCATTGCACATTATTTTGCTCATGTGTACATATGACCATTTCCCTCTATCATTTGATGTCTGCCTACGGAATCTGGATAACTAGACTGGAATAGCTCAGGACTGTCCTCTCCATCACTAACCCTACCTGCTCAGTACTTAATGGAGTCTTTATATAAAACAGACCCTCACTGGCTTACCTAGTAAATCAATTACTTACTGAGCAAAAAAACCCCACATATTTATCAAAACAAACAAGAGTTTCTTAGAGGGAGAAAGGGACTGGCTGGCCAGGGCAAAGTCTGAAACTGAATGTAACGTTTCTAGCATGATAATACTGAGTTGTTACATAACATAAGCATCCTTTAGAACCTCTGCTGTTTGATTTTTACTTCAAATCAGCACATGTGTATTTCAGATTCTTGAACAATCTCAACTTAATTTCTCTGACAAACCTAGTTTAACCATCTTCTGTCAAGTTCAAGCTTGACTCAACTTACATGTGAATACTCAGGTACAATGTTTCCTTTAGAAAATCTCATAATGTGTAGGAATTATCTTATAGATATGGCTCCTTTAGTTTCCTCATTTGGGTTGTTTTTCTTGAAAACACAAATAAAAATGTCTCCAGGCCAATGTAATCTATTTTTAGTGAACTACAGATCTACGTGGTAGTAAGAAATACAACAGAAGAGTAGAAGGGGGAAACATTAAATCCCGATTAAGAATTTTCAAGATTTTAGCTAATATAAAACTACATATAAAACCAAAGTTTCCTTAAAAGGTGAATTCTGAACCTGGGTTCACCACTTCCTCCTGAAGTTCCTGGTGAATGTTACTTTTTACCTCCATGAACAATATATGTCTAGAAACTACATTTCTGATTTAATGAATAGATCTTTTGTAATCTTAAAATTGTGCTTTTTATGAACACAAATATTCTTATTCATATGTGTGTCACACTTATGTTAAGGGCAGAACTAGAACTAGCTAAATATTATATTAGCAAATTATAATTAAATGTTCTTTCCTAATTAACATAAAGCTCTCACTTTAAAATAAAAAAAACTGTCAGGGTGAGAAATATTTGAGCAGTGACCAGTCATTGATAATGACTACTGAATTACAATGTAAATCTGATTTTTACCTTGTCCATTGACCATTTATCATGGGAATGTTCTGCATATTTGTTAATGAAGTATTCCAGTTTCTCAGGAATTGTAATACTATGAAAAAAGTAAAGAAAAAAGCTTGATTTTCACAGAATTTACAGGAAATAATATTAATAATTTACTCACAGCTTACAAATACTTAGATGCCAACAATTCATAACTGTTAAAAAATAGTTTTAACAAAGTATTTTTTCATATTTTCATATTATAAAAAAGTCAAGCAGATAATGCTCTATCTGCTCATCTTAAGTTGATTCATATTTTATTATGTGCTAACAAATTAAATATAAAATGCATATAATAATTATTAAATATTTAAATTAAAATAATTAAAATATATTCAAAGATGAGGACAATAGATTATATAAAAAGAAAAAACAAATCCTAAGTCAAGATATGGTTAGACTCAATAAGCTTAAAGACACACTTCTCTCTATTTCTCCTTTAAGTTCTTCCTGTTTGACTTAAATTTCTTCTGCAACAACTATAAATGGAAAAAGACTGCGGAAATACAATTTGTTCCATGTTTAAGGTGTACTAAACTTTGAAATTAATTTCATACTACTAGTGATCTATTAATAATTTTAAATATTAATAGCCCATGTATAATATTCTAAATGTTATTAATATTGACTATAGGGAAAAGTAACTAACAAACTAATGCTTTATGATTTTGATAACATTTATTCTTGAGTCCTTTCATGTTTAAATAAATATTTAATCCCTTGAACAGATGTCAAGTGCATGCAATTGATGACCAAGTCTGATGGTAAATGTATGACTTGGGAATATCAAATACACCTATGAATGGAAAATTAAATATATATCTCTCTCTATAATTCCATTCATTAATGAATATAACTTACTGAAGCAATTAACTTTGAGAATAAAATTCTAAATAAAACGTAGTATAACAAGGTGATTTACTGTTCTTTTCCAGCTAAGTTATCAGTAATTGAACTATAGAACATATTAAGAAGCAATATATAAAAATCACGATCATGTAGAAATTGATATTGCCACGTAAATCTGTATCTGTTAAGAAGTCCCCAAAGGGGCAAACCTAGGTAAATTAATATACATGCTCATACTTATTAATTAATTGGATTTAACACCAAAACCATGACATTGTTCTGATGTTATTTTAAAATCCTAGATCATACTGTATGTTAGCAAACCACAAACTTACCCATGTAGGAATGTGAACATGTGATATTTTGGTTTACTTACTTTGGAAGAGATACAAAAGATCAATTAGATAAGCCAAATACTGGGGCGGGGGAGGGGAGGGAGAGTCTTTTCTCATAGGACTGTCATCAAATACCAAACATGCAAATTTAAGGCATTATCAAACTAATGGCATACCACTCAGGTTGAAATTATGATCTGCTTATGGAAGCTAAACCAGCTGGGGCCGCTCAGAAACCTCAAAGTTGAATTCCCAAGCAAATTCAGAAGCCATGGATAATAACTACCAAGTGACTACATTGCTAAAACTGATCTTGCTGAGTCACCACGGAATCAATAAGTTAATGTGGCACGAAGAGGCAGCTTTCCTTGCAAATGGAGAACCATGGTCCTACTTAAAGACAGTAACAACAACAACAAAATGCTGAGACTCAATCACCTGAAGTACCCAAACATTCTATTTGTAGAATAATTTATGCAACTAAGTACGCGTAAGAAGTTTCATAATGTGGAGTAATACTGTTTTATCTTTGGTCAAACTGCATTCTAAGTGCATGGTAAATTTTCCACAAAAATTCTCATTTGAAATTCCCTTCAATCTCACACTGTGCTTTCTGATGTGGAACATCAGCTGTTAACCCTGTGCCTTCCTGAAATGTAGTGCAGGGTGAAGTGATTCCCTGGCACTCACACAAACAGCTTTGCAGTGCATGCTGGGATCATCTTAAGTAAAAGATGTTATACAGAGGTTGTATAAACAAACATTTAGGGTAAATTTTCAACTAAAAATATAACTGATATACTTTCTTGATTCTTATTATAGATGTTACCATGTAGTTATATACAGAGAATCCTAATTATGTTAACAGTATCCTAGAAGGTACATCTTATCTATTTCTGATATTAGTATAATCATTATTACTATCATTTGATAAATTAAAGGGACCCCTATTAAAAGGATACCAATTCAAAGGGGGCATTATTAGAGAAAGTTCACTTTAGTACCTTATTCAATTTCAGACTTCACACATCATTTACAATAAAAATCTGCTGCAATAGAAAGAGTCCATACTTTGAGGTATCAACAGGTTGTGGGTTAAAGTTCCCTTCAGAATCCATTGATGACTGTTTTTCCATCATACTGACATAATTTGACTCCATGTAGTCTGGAGGCAAAGCTCCCGCAACTGCACTCAGGCAAGGCAGTGCCAGTTTGAAAAGTTCTTGTTCATATTTCTGGGGAAAAATGGAGAAGCAAAAAAAATTATTCTATTATTATATGGCGAAAGTTGTCAGCATGATCACCATGGCTGATAAAATGTTGTAGATGCAAATCTGAATTACCCTGGGCTAACTTAACTCCCTGAAGATTCTTTCTCTAGAAAATGGAACATATAGCCTGAAATCCCATCAAACATAAGAGAAGCTACAGTTCGATTTACTGCAGTTACAGCTTAAGGAGAATAAAATCTTTGCTTCTTCAACATATTTGAAATGATGTAAACTTGAATATTCTAAATTTATAAAATGTCTTTATAACATAAACATTATTTCAATGAGGACTATATTCCTTACACTTAGTTATAGATTATTGTTGTACCACATTATAATTACTCTATGTGAAAAATATGTAAAAGATAACATTCCAGAGAGTGAGAAATTTTAACTGACCTGCATTGCATTTCAAAGGTATGAAAAATAAAATTCTGAACTGGGAAGAAATTCTATAGAAAGTACGCATAATAAAAATTTCTGGCAAAAGGTATTTCTATATTAATTATGTAATTAAATTTGTAGTTATAGATTTTCTAAAAAATCAAAAATAATCATTTCAATTATTATCTTATTTTAAACGTTCAATTTTAAATAAATGTTGTAATGCTTCTAAAAATACCTACATATTATTTTTAAAGGATTCAGTTTACCGAAGGAAATTCAGTAAGAAAAAGCATCAAAATGTAACTACCAAATGTAATCACAGATAAACTTCCCCGTATTATGTAGCAAACTTATGGTTACACTACTCCAATCATCTTAATCATTATCTACCTGGGAATTCAAACAGATTTTGATTAATTTAAACATGCGCATACAAAATATAATCTCCAGATTTTTCTCCAAAATCACTACCCTCCAGTCATCTGAAAATATATGAACTGTTCATTATAAATATGGCAACTATGACAGAATGTTATACAAAGCAACATTGAGTAGAGGTATTTAGATCTCCATAGCAGCAAAGCAGGAGAAGTTAGTAGGTCACTGAAATATTATAACTTTATAATATTTTATATTTTTATATTCAATATCATCTCTTTAGGCTTTGTAAGATTGCAGATGTGACTAGGGAGAGTTTGAGTCCAAGCCCAAATGCACCAGAAACTTGTCAGCCATGTGCATAATTTCCTGAACTTCTCAGACATTTTAAATTCACAAATAGTGTTATGATCACAAGGAAAGTGCTACCATAATGATTAAGAAAAATCAATATAAATTGCATTCTCAATATTTGTTATTAAATTGAGAAAAGAGAAAAAAATAAAGCTATATACATTTGATAGTATTCCTAGTGGAATACTATCTTACCAAGAACCTATGACTTTTTATCATTTTATCAATACAAATAAATCCACAAAATGTTAAATTACCTTTTGAGACAGGGCATCAAAAATGCCCCAGAACAGTTTTCTTGATAAATGAAGTTCTTCTTCTGAGGCAGCACCAAAGTTTCCCCATCCTCCAGGCAGGCAGTAATATTTCCAGCATCTTTCATAATGATTTGTCAGCAGCTATGTGGGAAAACAATTATAAAAGCAATGAGCTAAAAGACATCTTTTATATTTTTTTCCACTTCCCCTCATGTGGCATTCTAATGCTATGTAATAAGGCAAACTGAAGTGAAACTGTTCAATCCCATATGAATTCTTTTGGCGAATACTATTACCCTGTAAACTATGTCTCTTTAAAATTTAACACTGATCACAATATGAGGACCAAATGCCCAATTTTACAAATAGCTGTATCTTGAATAGCATTCTTTATGGGGTGGTTGTATATCTATTTACATATCCCTGATTTCTACTTTAGTTGTTATCATTTACTTACAATTTTATGAATCATTATCTTGGAATTCATATGTAAAACAAAGGAATTAATTGATGTCAGGGTGACCCAGAGGCACAACAAGGGAATTATACATCTGTGATTATTTCTGCTCCCTGTCTGTCTGTCTTAACCATCACACTTTATGATTTGCCTCAAAACTTGCTTCTCTAAGTAAAGTTGCAAAACTGCTCTACTTGAATCGTTTCTTTATCTATATTTCTTTGGTGTTATGGATGCAATTTATTATCTTACTGAGTGTCTGTGTTGCTCCTCACGTTTTTGCCTATGTGGATTGTTTGTTTGGAACCAAACTGAAAGTTCAAAGACAAGGTAGCTCTTTGGATAATTTATTCCTGATCTGTATTTCTCACATTAATAAAACGATCTGTATGAATCAACTATAAATATTTGGACTATTTTCTGTATCTAAGGAAGAATATAAATTGTAAGGATTATTGTTATTAAAGCCAATTACATTTCTTACTGTTGAAATATTTCATCTCAGTCTTCCGTTCAGTTATAAAACATGAGCACATCCACATATGCACAGAATTTAGAAATCTCAGATGATAAAATATTGAAATCTAATTTGCTTGGCTTAACATTGAAATAAGAGTTTTATTGCATAAAGTTAAGAACACGAGACTGTATCTTTTTTCAGGGATCTTCCAGCTCATTTGTATCAAGAAAATTCTGCATGACAAAAGCTATTCCAGATAATAAAAACTGTAAAAATGGGATTTTTTTTTAGCAAGGATATAATTTACTTTACCTAATTCACTAATTCATCCAGACTTAATATTTTTTTCATCTTGTTTTTTTTTTAATTTCAGAATATTATTGGGATACAAATATTTTAGTTAAATGGATTGCTTTTGTACTGCTTGAGTCAAAGTTATAAGTGTGCCTGTCACCCACATTCGTGTACAGTGTACCCATTAGGTATGATTTCACCCATCCCCTCCTCCGCCCTCCCATCTGCATAATTTCTGTTGAGTTTTACTTCCATCTGTGCACATGAGTGCTAATTGGCTAGTTCCAATTTAACAGTGAGGACATGCGGTGTTTGTTTTTCCATTCTAGGCAATACTTCACTTAGGAGGATGGTCTCCAGTGCCATCCAGATTGTTGCAAAAGGTATTAATTCATTTTTTATGGCTGAGTAGTACTCCATGGTGTACATATACCACATTTTATTAATCCACTCATGAATTGATGGGATCTAGACTTAATTAAACCAAAATCAATTCTCATAGAGAAAGATTATTTTTGCTAAATATCCAGGGATGCCTAGTGTAACAGCTCAAAAAAATAGACTCATTCATATCTCATACCACTTTTCTACAGCACTATTACTGGGTGGTCATTAGGAAAAAATGATTCCTACCAAATGGCACTGCAGAGTGGTCACCTATAAAAAGTCCATTACATTACTATATAACTATATAACTATACTATATGCACAGACTATATCCTGAGTAGAGATTAGGGTATTAAATGACAAGGAAATATTCCCAACTCAGTAAGACAGAATGAGACTTGATCGTGAACAGAATAGTAAAGCTGGGCAGAGAAAATATCAGTGGCTTTTCTATACTATGTGACAAACTATAACTGCATATACAGGGAGGTTATCTTTGAACCCTAGGAAGTGATATTTGGAACCTGTCATGTGATTACTAACGTAGAATATGCTGTTTTTAAAGCCTGCTCTTTAGCCCTTGAGGCTGCTAATAATATTTTAGGCTAGGCCTATGACCATGTTTTCCAGCTTAAGAATATCTTGGCTTATCTTTTCCTTGGGGTCTATTTTTCCCCACTGATTTCTATTTCCATTGATTTCCCTGGAAATCAGTCTTAGGATTTCTATGATCTTTTATTACTTGTTTATTTCAAGTTGATATACACATTTCTATAAGTTATATGCCCATTTCAATAATTGGGAGAAATTTTCCAGCATCAACAATGAAGCATGGTGTATGTAAGAGATGTACATGTTATAACAGGAAATCAAGTCAGAGTAACCAGTAATCACCTAACTACAAACATTTCCTATACTTACCTTAAGAGGCATCTTTGCATGTTCATTTAATAATGGAACATCAAATACTAATCTTCTGAGTAAGTGCTGCATCATGGAAGGTCTCAATTGGCTGTTGGAATAAAGTTAATTTTAATAATGAAGAGAAATATGCCTAAGTAGATAATTCATTAGACTAACTTATATAAGCCAAGAACATGTATCTGCATCTCCCTTCAGATGGTATTAATTAGGTGTTCCTAGTCCAAAGATTAGCCAAGAGTTATTTAATTTTATATAAGATTACATTTCCCAGCTCATCTCTATTCCCCAGATCTGGGCTACCCCTTCTTTGCTACAGATGTTTCTCTTCTCCTCCTTCTCTTCTTAAACCACTCTAAACTGAAGACCCCACTACCTCCTAAGACCATCCTCTATTAACTTAAGTAAATGCTTTTTCCCTCACTGCAGTGGATGAAGAGAAGCAGCAAGAAGAGGGAGTACAGGAACAGGACGAAGGAGAAAAAGGCTGACACAGCAATTTTGCCAGAAGAGGAAGAAAGAGAAAACTAATACATAGTGAGCATCTATTGTGATAGGTAACACCAAGCATTTCACCTCCTTTAATATTTAGAAAAACTCTGAAAGAGGTATTTTGATTCCATTTTACAGAATATTAAGGCAGGGAAGATACAGAACGATGCTCCTATGTTCTACTTCCCTCCGTCTCATCAGGCCTTCAACCCACATAGGGATGAAAACCTGTTCTTCCCCCACAGACTGCCAGGCTATAGGTCTTCACTTCCAAGAGCTCATGAGTAATCAGAAAGAAGCCATCACCTCATGAGGGGCTTCAGAAACCATCACCTTCATCATCAAAACTTCAGCAAGGGGAGATATGTTTCTGATTTTCACAATAAAACATTGGAACACTCCTACCCATACGACATGGTTTTCCAGGTTAGAGAAAATACTCAGCCTTCATCATTGCCACATATAAATATGCTTTAATATTACACCGTATCATTGTTAATATTTAATAAGTCATTTTTTTCCTCTCTTTTCCAGACAAGGAATTAAAATCATCACGTGCAGCCAAAACAGTCAAAAGGAGAGAGTCTATCAGTATTACTTAACGTGGCCAGAGACTTCTGACACCATCACTCCCCACTCCCAACATCCAGAACAGTATTCTCTAACTGGTCAACTGCTACATGCAACAGCTAGCTACCCTAGGGAGGCTTGGAGGAACACTCCTGAAGTTGACCAGGAGCAAGGGCACTCCAAGAAGACTCCTATCTCTTAGTACACAAGACCACCTCAAATAAATTAATTTTTTGGTACAGAAATTGTTTTCAAAGTTCAAAATAATTTGTCAAAGACCACATCGTAAATTCTCTTTCTTAAAGAAGAAGAGAGTTGGCATAGAGTCAGTTGCCCACTTACCCACAAATAGAGAGTAAACAAACTTCTATGGAATCCCGTTGAGCTTTGGTAAGTGAGCAGCCCTTAGAAAGTCTGTACACAGTGTGAAGTAATGAGTCAATGAGGGAAGCATGGTGCTCCGTGCCAGCAAAAAGAGGAGCACATCTTGTTAACAAAGGCAGGACGGCTGTGCAAAGGTACCGATTGAGGGCCAAGGCCATGTCTGTAGCACTCAAAGCAGCCTGAAAAGGAATTAGAGAGTAGAAAGTCATTTGTGTTTGATAGTGGACAACTTTCAAAGGGATCAACATGTTGACATATAATTTCACTATCTAGAAAATGACAACAGGATGAAAAATGGAAATGTATTCCTTAGTTATATCTTTACATGTGGTTCATAGGATCTTTACCACTAAAAACAACCAATTATCAGTTGTTCCTAAATAGATAAAAAAATGAATGAAATGGTATCTCTCTCCTCAAAAAACCCAAGAGGTTCCGGTTCTATCATAAAATATCAATGGTAGTATCAATGTAAGACAAGGACACTACTGACATTAAATATATGAGTGTTTTCCTTTGCTAGGGGAGGAGAAAGGTACTTGTTCTCATAACAGACCTCATATTCATAATTCTTTCTGAACTCTATTAACAATATTCGTAATTCTGCTCACATCCATCAGCACCAATAGTGAGAGGCTGATTGTATTACTATGTTATCATCTATACTATTTAGCTTCAGAATTTCAAGTGAACACACCAACAACAACAAAAAAGAAATTTCTGTTTCATTTTTATGATACTGCTGTTATAGATTCCATGAAAGGGCTATTATCAGCTCAGGATCTGACTTCTCCTGAGATCAAAATGGCCCATTTAATTAATAAAATAAATAAGTAAATAAGAGCAGGTAGTACTATAACTGCTATAATAACATTCAGAACTTCAGCTTATTCCACAATGTTTCAAAGAGCTGAACATTTACACTGATAATGGCAGATTCTCTATGTGGGCCACCCAACATACAGGATAGATTTTAAGATATCTGTACCTTAAATGAAGACACCAGGATGCTACCGTCGTTGGCATGACTCAATTAAATCTTCTTAATACTTTAAATCTTCCATTAAATCTGCTTACTATATTAATTGCTTTCATTATTATTGAGAAGCATAATTGTTCTGGCCAATTTAGAGGTTAATACTGAACAAAGGTTACCAGGAGTCCCTGTGACTTCCCACATTAGAGATACATGAACCTCTTATTGATTTCCATAGCACCTTATCAGAATTTTTATCATACTCTTGAGGTCGGCAGTTTCTTGAGGTTGTCAGTTTAAATATTCAGTGACTTCTTTGAGGACATAGTCTATTTTATTTTCTATTTACCCATTGCTTGCCTGAAGATATAATAGGTACTCAATAAATGTTTGTTGTTAATGAATAAGTGAATGAATATATATATGAGAAAAATTATCATTACACATAGATTGAAGAGCCAAAAGTGGAAGGAGTCAATTGCTCAAATCGTACCGTATCTAAAGAAGCAGCAGCCCGGAGATCTGGCAGAAAGCCAACCTCGAGAAGATGGAGGAGGAAATCTTGAACCTCAATTCCATAGACCCTGTCAAGGAATAAAACCATGGCTGCCTTGTGATCTGGGCAAAACCCCGCAGACATGTCAGGTTCCACCACATTCCCATCTAAAAGAGAGAAGTGAATGTTGGTGTCAATGGCTGTGCCATTAAGTGGGACAGATTACAAACGGCTTCTTTCCAGGCTTCTCATGTTTTAACACATTGACTGCCACACTAGAAAAAAATTTTTTTTTCCTTGGGGCCATAGTGTTTTATTATGAAAATAGAATAAAAACTTTGAAAACAAAATGATCCTTTCTAATTTAAAGAAAAATTTGTTATTTTGTATTGTTTTCTGTGTGTGAGTTATATGCAATTAAATTGTCAATATTAATTGTAACAATAAGAACATCAACAAGTAAGATTTGCGTGAACCAATTGCAGGGTTTTGCCCAGGGGGCCACACATCATGTAACATGTATGCTATAGCATGGCAACACGAGTTGCCTGCATACCATGTGGCTCCCAAGGTAAAGAGACATGTGAGTTACATATGCATCATGAGGCCCCGGGCTCAAAACTAGCATGAGTTAAATACAACTCACATGGCAGTTAATGTGTTAAATAAAGTTATCAATGAAATTGTTTTCTGTTCTTCCACTACCCTCAAGTGAGCACAGAAGTGGCTGAGGAAATATGGTAGTGCAATTTAAATGCAAGGTTATCTAAGTGTTATGTGGGCATCCACTTGTTAACTGCACACATGATAAAGACATAGTATTATGTTATATACTGAGAAAAAACAAAAAGATATCCAAAATCTACATAGTAAAACTATGAAATACTATGAAAAGGTAGAATGTAAAGTAGGGATTTTCACTCTTTTCAAGAAGGAGAGCATCTCTGAAACACTAATAAAGCTCATGTACCCCTATGTGATAACTGTGGTACATTTACATTTTCATGGTTTAAAACAATAACAAAATGAGGAAACTAGTATAGCTTTCATATGAAATATGTTTCATTAATCATAATAGCATTTAACAACATTTAAAACATATTTGAGAGTCTCATTATTGTCTCTATCAGTAGCCAAGGCTTGATGCCTAGACAGATTAGTGAATTCTTTATAATAACTCCACAGGTTCACAAATTGGGGGCCACTGATATTAGGAGTCACGGGATCATATGCCAATTTAAAATACAGAAGAACTATTTTGCTTCCTGTTGGACTATATGATAATTATGCCAAACCAGTGCTGATAACATGCTGTAAGATTCTACAAATATCACAGAATTTTAAATATGGATGGAATGTCAAAGAAGAACGCAGAGAAAGATGACACATGACCATGACCACAATAATCCCGAAAGAATAAAATGACAACTTTTCTGTTTCCCCTTGTAGTCAATGAATACATTTTATATTTGAATCATGAAAATGAACATACAATGTTTTAAAGGAAACTAGATTAAAGGGTAATGCCTAATAGCTTCTATTCTTTATAATTATTAATGATACCTACTATAACTAATACTTTCCTTTCCTTACATTATAAAGATCTTAGCCTTTTTTTGTGCTGTTGCCAGGCACTGTGCTAGGAATATTATAGACACAATCTCACACAATTGCCACAATCCAACTATGAAGTTGGTATTAAGATTGTCATTTAATGGATGATGAGAACTGACCTTTAGAGAAGTTAAGTAAACTCCTAGTAATTGGCAAAGTTGTATTTCACCCACTAAAATTGGATTTAAAATCCAACCAAAGCTGGTTTAATTAACCCTTAGTGTTAAATCAGTATGCTATAATTTTCAATTAAAAACTATATACAATTCCAGTTCAATTCTTCTAAAAATAACATTATAGGGAATTTAAATTTATAGGATTTTTTATTTATTTATTTTTTTTGAGACAGAGTCTCGCTCTGTTGCCCAGGCTAGAGCACAGTGGCATCATCATAGCTCACGGCAACCTCCAACTCCTGGGCTCAAGCAATCCTCCTGCCTCAGCCTCCCGAGTAGCTGAGATTACAGGTGCACACCACCATGCCTGGCTAATGTTTCTATTTTTGTGTAGAGATGAGGTCTCGCTATGTTGCCCAGGCTGGTGTTGAACTCCTGGCCCCAAGCAATCATTCCACCCAGCTTCCAACAGTACTAGGATTCCAGGGATGAGTCACTGCACCCAGCCAGGTTCTACTGTTTTAACATATAGCTGTGCCTAAGGAAAAAATAAGCCAACTGACTGAACCTAACGTAAGCTTTGTTTTTTAAACACTCATTCAAGTAGACATTCATTCTAATGAATGCCACAACAACATCTGCTTGGGGCTCAAGACTCACAGATTGGCTACAGTTGCTGTTTTATTTTCACCATCTCCTCAAATGCACTATAGACTACCAAAGCACTGGCTTTACTCTGTGGTACCTGCTGGATTCATCCACCTGAAATTACTGCCTCAGACAAGGTGGGTCAAGAGCTGCAGGATTAAGTGCTTGCCCCTCAAGTTTTCTGAACCCCTCCCTCTTTCATTATTATTTGGGGCACACTGTAGGTCTAGAATGAATGATAAAAATGTCTGAGGAAGGCCTTAGTTAATACTGAGAGGGGAAAATACCAATCTTTAGAGGCAAACCTCACACACTAAATATAGGACATTTCATAACCATTATTACTGCTCCTTTGTAATGCTTACAGACCAACTGAGTTGTCATTGAAACTGAGAAAGAAATATTGATGGTACCACTTTTGCAGTGAATGCATAGCCACAGTAATATAAAAATGTACAAGTTTCTGTCTACATTCTCCACAAAAGGAGAACAGTAAAAGAAAAATGCAGAAATTGAACAATGACAGATGGATTGCATTTAAAAGTTAACTTTCATTGTTACTGTGATAGCTACCAAAAAACCCCTTTAACTCCTAATGTAGATAATATACTGAGTATTTATGAAGAAAAACATCATAAAATAATAATATTAGAGCACAACTAAGTAGAAGAGGAAAGAAAGCAACTTGAAAACTCCTGAAGGCTAGTAAAGCCTGATTATTGGAGGAAACGAGGGGGTATAGGGAGACGTTGGGACCAATTCTGAAAGGGACCCTTGGGCATTCTCATAGTCTGTGTTTTTGGCTCTTATTCATGTTACCACAAAATTTAGCACTTCCCTATTTCCCCTATTCTTAATCTGTATGTCACTGGTACTATTCTTATCTTTGTCCGGACACAACTGTTATGTATCCATAATAATTAAAAATTTTAAAAAAGAAACATCATTCAATAGCATGTTATCAACACTAAAAAAATGTAGGGGAAGGAAAAGATATTTTACTTAAGTAAATGAACTTGAGTCAGAAGAGAGGTACAAAGAAGACAATGATGAGCTGTAGATGCAGAAGGAAAAGAAACTGAGTCAAGTGTGGAAGACGTAGTTAAGGGACAATTTTTAATTTCCAGCTTTCCCTAAAATCATAATGAGTATTCAATTATTATGGCAGTTTTGTCACCTTATGCATTTGGGGTTGTCAGGTTAGCTCACATGAGACTTTACTTTCTCATAATCGTATCATTGACAAACAGGGTGAGCTACCTCCAGCTACATAGTTAGCCCCTTCATTCTAGAGTTGAGCTATTACAGCCTGCCCTCTCTGTGACATAATTAATGAAAGATAAGAATTGTATTGAGCATGTACTTCCTAACCTAATTATGTTTTTATCCTAAAATTTTAAGTTTATATAAACATGATTTATGTATAAATATCTAATAAAGTATTGAATAAATACTATCAATAAAGTATTGAAAACTGAAAAATACTGAAATTTGAAAAAGTAAAAAAAATGTATAATTTGAGATCTAACATCTCTTTTAGTTGTCTTTGATAATTCCTTCAATCTTTTAAAAAATTTACTCCTTAGTCTTGAAAAGACACGTATTTGGCTCAGAATAAACTTCTTTAAATTAAAAAAAAAAGAATTTTTAAATCTAATTCAAAAGCTATAATCATTGCTTTGAAAAGAAAAGCATTGCAAGAAAGCGACAATGAAACTATCAAAATGCATGAATTAAGGAACTGAGGACAAGAAAGACAGAAGAGAATGGGGACCAAGGAACACCGCAGGGACATGACCTAAGACAGTGGAGGTGTATATTTCTTCCTCTCTGGAAAGTGTCCGCAGTGTCACGTAAAAGAGAATTAAAGTCTCAATGCAGAGATTGTGGTTTAAAAACAATGGGAATAAAAATATCTTATAAAATAACATAACTTTATCTTTAATTCTTTAAAGAAATTTAAGTTGTTAAGAATTTAAAGGGAACGAGGAGAGAAGGCTGTTGAGTACTGATAACATTATTTAGAACATCATGTCATTCAATGTCCTACTGAATTACGAAGAATAGAAGTTGGCCTTACCTTTGGCTATTGTTGGCATCTGAAAAGCGATGCTGATTACTCCCACCAAATCTCCCAATGGAATTAGGGATCTCAAAATAGACCTGATTCTGATGGCTTCTCCCTTACCAGCATGAATCAACTACACAGGAAGAAAATTAAAGGAACATTAGAATAACTTTGTGAAATAAATGTTATAATTCCATCTAGGAAATTTGAAGTACAGGAATCCAAGTCCACAATAATTTTCTGTTACATATAAATATAAAGTTAGACCTCTATCACAGATATTGTTGTTTCAGGTTTACCTGCAGATGTCTACTTGCCACACGGTTTTCACTGACTTCAGCATACATAAAATTATATATATTACAGTCTAGGCCAGCTGGTTTATCTATAAGAATAATAGTTTTTATACTCTTTGGGGGTGTTAAGATATATTGAGAATCTGATAAGTTTATGAATGTTTATACCTCTCCCCAGATTACATATAAATACCTATCTATAACATGAGCAATAATACAAAGGAAAAATGATTATCTTTGCACCCTGAACATATACTAATATTGATGATTGACTTAGCTTCTTTCTTGCTTTGTGATCAGAAGTTAATTGCATATCCATCTATATTCCACCCTGATTTCATCCAAGGCTGGATTTACAATGTGGAAGAAATGGTGAACATAAACCCTAACAGTTCTTTTAGACTGACACAGGCTAATGAAGTACCCATGATGACTGTGGATCAAGATGTAGTCAAGAATCTCGGTGATTCTCTGGAACAGACAGCAGGCTCCCAGAGCCTGGATGGGCATCTCTTTCCTCCATCACCTTCAGGGTGTGAAACTCAAGCACAATTTCTGACACATAGGAGGCCTCCACTAATACTTGTGAAGATGAATATATTTCAGAAGTGTCAATGTTAGTCCCTTATTAATTCACTTAACTCCTCTTCTTAATAAAATAAAGATTTCTATTTATTAGTATAATTTCTCTCTTTTTCTGATCTTTTCGCTGAGATAGGAAAAAGAACAAATATTATAAGCAAGCTTTCTTTTTGTCTGCAATCACCTCCAGCATACAAATTTTTGGTAATCTGTTCCCGTTTACTAATATAAAAAAATCTCATTAGCAGCAAACATTAAGTTTTTTCAAAAATCAGTCTCTAAGTTAGTTTTCTATCATTCTAACATTTCTCTGTCCTGTGATTCCTCTCTGTTCGCAAAAAAGAGCACATGAAGTAAGTTTTAACCTGTGGGTATGAAAGAAAGAGACCAAAAAAACCAAACTAAAACAAAACAAACACAGATACTAAGGGTAGGGAGAAAGGGGGGCTCTATAAGAAAAGCCCTCTGGCTTCATGCTCATCCCAGTTTAGAAATGCACTTGAAGTTCTTAACCCTTCTACACTAGCACCGGTCAATGTGTTTCAAACTCTAGGTTTGTTTCTCGTTAAAAAGTCTTGAAGCTAATTTTATGGGCCCTGGCTAGGATTTTTTCAATGCATATAACAGAACAACACAGCATCAACTAGGATAAAATAAAGAAGAAACTATCAGAATGTATTGTGGAGTAAAAGTATTATTCCCTGAAACTTTAATCTCATTTTGGTCAAAAAGTTTTAGAAAACACTAATCTACACGGTCTGAAGAGCTCTTAATCTCCCTGCACTCTCCACTTCCCCCCTAAACCGGTGGCAAACACATAGAGCTAAATATTGTACAAAAGAAAATGACTCGAGGGGAGCAGTTGCTTTCTGCATGTACTATAATAGGAGAGGAAATTGTGTAGGGAAGATATGTTATTTTCTTCTTAAAATGAGTGCAGGCTGTATGAGTTTAAGAGATATATGAGCAACTAAATATTCTATTAATGACTTGTACTGAAATCTCATTACTAATTTTTACAACCAACAATGTTTACAAACATTTGTTCAGCAATTAGACTGCAGCTATTATTTCTAATGGAGCATGAAGATTATTGGTTTTGGATGCTGCTGTGATCTTTGCCAGCTATACAAACTGCTGAGCCCCAAAGCACTCACATGCATCTCCGGAGCACAGCGTCCTAAGAGGTCGATCAAAGCTGCATAAAAGGTCATGATCGCGTTCCCCATGTGGATAGTGTCATCTTCCTCCTCTTCTGTGTCACTTTCATGGATTTTTCAAAAGAAACAGAAAGCAAAGGGGATAACTGACATTTTGTGGTTATTATGTTATGTATCTCTTAGAAAAAAAGGGCCACATGGTAATACATTCTTTTTCTTCTGATACTTTTCATATATGTTTTAAACTTACAGCTTGGCATTTTTAAAGAAAATAATAATGGGTTAAAGATCAGATCTGAGATTCTAGTATTAATACTAAATACTAGTATTTAGTATTTAGTATTAAGATTCTTTCAAAAGGGAAAAAGAGGAATTGCTAATTGGATGGATTCTGCTCCTTTCTAGTGGCAAAGAGTATATTAACAAGGAAAATTACTGATGGAAGGACTGTTAAGTTTAAATGACTTTTGGAAATAGTACACATGTAGAGAAAGGGTGACAAAGATGTCATATAAGATAGCATATGTAGGGCACCCAATACAGTGCTTTGCCCAGAGCAAGTACCTTATAAATGGTATTGTACTTACTCACCTACCTCTATACCAACTACCCTGCCTCCCTCCAACCCCCCACCAAAAAATCCAACATGGCATCTCTGTGACAAAAACATAAATATTTATTATCTTGCTGATGAGCAACAAATCTGGATAACCCTGGAGGCTCACATCCTTCCCTCCTTGGTAACTTGGCAGACAGCTGCCTCAGCTGGACACAACCATGTATAGAATGACAGCAAGGCCTTGTCTGACAACCTCATTCCTGGGCATGCAAGGCTGTTCCCAGGGCTCTTGGGTGCACACCCACTAGTGTGGTCCTGAAACAAAGATCTCTGGATACATTTCCTATGACTGAGAGAAACTTGGGCTCCCTGGTTCCTCTATGGCTAACTGCTAAACATGTGACATGGTGCGTGTGTGATGGGGAGTGCTCATTCTTGCACTTGGAGTGCTCCCAGTCTGGAAATCGAGCTGTGGTGTGATTAGAACATCGACATCAACTCTGTATGTGAAAGAACAAGGGTTTGCAGGACTGCATGAACTCTACTACTTTTTGCTTGGAAATTTGCCCCCAATGAAGGCCCCAAATTATATCTTTACCAGAGGCACTAGCAATATGGTACATAACCCCCTTGAAAGACATTCACCTCCACAGATAAAAAAACATGAAGACACAGATAAACAACACGCCTGGATTGACTACATCCATTACTGGAATCTAGTATTAGCAACATATACTATGGAGAAATGTAAGATAGTGTTTGTCTCCCCTATCTGTCTCCTACAGCTTCACCAAGCATTCTACTCCTCACATAGACATCTTTTTTCTGGATTTTACCAAAACATACCAGTTTAGCCAAGTCCCCCATTCTCTTGGTAAAGGTCTCTTTCTCTCTCACTATTACCATAAAAATGCATTCTAACTACCTTCCCACTAAACTCTAGTCCAAGTACAAAGACTGACCTCCCATCATTCGTAACAACCCCTTTGCCCTACCTCCCCTGGGAAAATTCACAAAATGCATCTCCTACAACCTAAATTTCTTTCTACTAATTCTATATAATTTTCCTCAGCTCTCTCTTTGTTCATTTAACCTATTCCAGCAGCAAATTCCATCCATTCTTTTAAGTCTAAGATAGTCTATTTTCAAGGGGAGAAATATTTAGTACCACAAGTTGTATTAGAGTTAATAGAAAGCAAAAGACATTTTGTAAAATTTCAAGTCAAGTAGTATAAGTCACTCAGGAGGGTGTGTATATTAGACCTACAGTGTTTTACTGGATCCGCTATTTGGTGAGGGACCATCTCGGGAAGGATCCTCGGCTATTTTTATGGCTTCTTCCATGGCTGCAAGAAGACCATTCCCACCTTCCCCTCTCAAAGCAGGACCAAAACACTCAGGCCTCCGAATGAGCAATCTCACCACAACATTGGCGTTTTCTTCCACACTTTCCCCTAAAGTCAGATGGGGAAGATAAATAAATAATAATTATATAGAAGTCTCAGCAAATAAATGTTATACTAATCATTTCTAATTAAAAAAAAAAACTGAAACCCAAGAACATACTACTAAAGCCAAAATTTAATACAAATTACCAGTTTTACGTATGCAAGATGCAGTAAAATTTTCTTGTACTTAACATTTCCAAAGTAAACATTACGGAGGCATAAACTATTCATTCTCCTTAATTTGTTAATGGAAATGTCATAATCCTAACTATTATTAGAATCCAATTAAAAAAATTTATGAGAATTTAGGTGCCTAAAGATTTTAATTTAAATAATAAAAGTACTGTCAAAACAAATATTGTATAACAAATCATTACAGTGAAAAAGCCCTATCGATTATAAAATATGCAATTTTTTACTAATACTCACATCCTTCATCAAAATGTGGGAAGTAATCCTTATTATACGTACTGATTTTTATGCAGCTTTAATAATAACCAAAAAAGACCTCAAGCAATCAGGTCCTACCATTACAGAAGACAGCAAATCTGAGAAAGTCAAGATATCTCTCTCCTTCAACTGGATTCCACCCAATGTCTGGATAGCCTTTAGACACCAGCATCTGGCAACTCTGCAGTCCACAACCAGCCAAATAACGAACTACCTACAAGCAAGATGATTAGCAAAATGTTATCCCTTGCATGAAAAATCATTAAACACTTACACTGGATATGGTAAATGATATCCTCAAAGGATGGTTTAAAATAAACACAATTTTGCAAATTCTTTTTAATCTCATGATTATCTACTTGAACTCCCTTTGGTAAAACCTGAGAATTAAGATATATTTAAATATTGTAATAAGTGCCATCATAATAAAATCTTTATGAACAAACCCTATGAAAGAAAAATATTCCTGAATTTTATATCATTTGAGATGTTTACCTCAAAAGTCACAATATTTGATAAACTTCAAAAATGACTAATGACCTCTAGCCCAATGTAAAAACTGAATCCATCTGAGATACTGAAGGACCTAATCTGAGATGCAAAGATATATGTTTTTTTTTTTTGAGACAGGGTCTCACTCTGATGGCCAGGCTGGAGTGCAGTGGCATGATCATAGTTTACTGTAGCCTCAAATTCCTGGGCTCAAGTAAGCCTCCTGACTCAGCCTCCCGAGTAGCTTAGATCACATATGCATGCCACCATGCCAAGCTAAATTTTTAAATTTTTCATAGGGACAGGGTCTCGCTATGCTGCCCAGGCTGGTCTCAAACTCCTAGCCTCAAGTGATCTTCCTGCTTCAGCTTCCCAAAGTGCTGAGATTACAGGTGTGAGCCACTGCACCTGGCCTGAGATGCAAAGATATTTTAAAGAGGTAAATTATTTCCAAAATGATATATCAATTTAATGGGGGAGAAGGTGTGAGAAGACACATAGAGAAAGAAAGAAAACCTAAGCTTAGATTCAAATAGCCTTGGCTCAAATCAGACCTACCTATTGGCTGCACCATTTTGAGACAGTTACTTATACTTTTTGAGACAAAGTTTCAGTGTCCAGAAAATTTGTGATAATACTACCCAGTTTTCAGCATTGTTGAAGTTAGCACATTATATATTTCTGCCCAACTTTTACCTTTTAAAACATTTTGTTTTATACGAATGTTGGTCCTCTACAATATTTCATAAGAGATTCAGTTTTAAAAGAAATCCCTAAAGAAGTTACTGTCAATGGAAATAAGGCTGTTAGAGGAATAACTTATCAAACAAATTGAGTTACATCCAGCTCAAGCTAAGTGAGTTTCAAAAAGAAATAAGTAACACAGCTAAAAATATTTTATATCAACTATATAGAGGTACAGCTGATGTACAATAATCTACTTCAAATATAAATTCAATGAGCTTTGAGAGATGTATACCACTAGAGAAATGCACCAAAATCAAGATGCAGAACATTTTCATCATCCCTCAAAGTTCCGCTGTGCCCTTAGCAGTCCCCTTGTCCCTTCATACTTAGTTCCAGACAGTCTGTTATCTCTCACTATAAATTAGCTTGCCTTTTCTAGAACACTTATACATGTAATCATATAGCATATATCTTTCTGTGCCTGACTTCTTCCACTCAGCACAGAGATTTTTGAGATTCATTCACATTATAGCACATGTCAGTACTTCATTCTTTTTTATTGCTGAATAACTTTCCACTCTATATGGGTATATCACAGTTTTGTTTATCAATTCATATGTTGATGGATATTTGAGCTGCTTTCAGTTTTTGGCTATGATGAATAAAACTATTAGAAACAGTGCATACACATTTGTGGCTTAGTATGCTTAGAGCACATGGCCTTGGTATATCACTGATGCCTTGCGCTGGGATACGTAAAGATATATGTGATATAAAATGTACAGATAAGATGTTAAAACAACCTTTTAAGAAACTAGAACTGTAGAGTTAAAGCAAACATGGCAGCAGATATCATGAAAAGGCAAAAACACAGAAGAATACAAATACAGTAGGTTGATTCCTGTTCCACAGAAAAATGTTTGTGATATCAGAGGAAGTGCCTTATCTCAAACTCCTGGCTCTTTATAACTTCTAACTATAACATAATATACAACCTATAGTAGAACGATATATGATGTAATATATAACATTATAAACTTATAACATCAATTATAATTAAAATATACTATAATTCTAATATCACTATAATATAGTTATTTATATTTAAACGATCTTGAGAAATAACTATGAACAAGCATAATTCACACAAACACACGGGCAGGAATGTTGCTCACCTTTTCCAGATCTGGCTCACGCAAAGCTAAAGCCAGTTCATTATTATCCATCACAGAGGCTGCTGCCACGTCCAGCGGTGTTGAACCTCTCATAGCTGGTGAGGCTGTTAATTCAAATGAAGATGAAATAAACCTGGATTGTGCTGCAACTATGGATTCCATATAAAAATATACTAACTCTTAAAATTTAATTTCTAAACATCATACATACTGGACAAACCTAAATTGATTTAAAGTTTAATTTTTTGAAAAAAGTATTTATTTTTTAATGGACAAAAATTGTATATATGTATCATATACAACATGATGTTTTGAAATATGTATACATTGTAGAATGACTCAATTGAGGTAATTAGCATATGCATTACCTCACATACTTCTCATTTTTTGTGATGAGAACACTCAAAATCTACTCTCAGTGATTTTCAAGAATAAAACACATTGTTATTAACTGTGGTCACCATGTTGTACAATAGATCTCTTGAACATATTTAACTGAAATTTTTGTATCCTTGGACCAATATCTCCCCAACCCCTTCCTCTCAGCTCCTGGTAACCACGATTCTACTCTCTGCTTCTATGAGTTCAACTTTTTTAGATTTCACATAAAAGTGAGATTATGTGGTATTTGTCTTTCCATGCATGGCTTATTTCACTTAATATAATATCCTCCAGGTTCATCCATGTTGTTGTAAATGACAAGATTGTCTTCTTAAGGTTGAATAGTATTCCATTGTGTATATATATCACATTTTTCTCTGTCAATTCCATACCATAGCTATTGTGAATAATGCTGCAACGAACATGGGAGTGTAGGTATCTCTTTGACATAGTGATTTCATTTCTTTTCACTATATACCTAGAAGTAAAATTGTTGAATCATATGGTAGTTCTATTTTTAATTTTTTTGAGGAACCTCCTTACTGTTTTCCAAAATGGCTGTACCAAATTTACATTCCCATCAACAGTGTGTAAAGGTTCCCTTTCTTCCACACCCTTGCCAACACTTATCTCTTGTCTTTTTGATAAGAGGAATTCTAAAAAGTGTGAGGTGGTATCTCATGGTGGTTTCAATTTGCATTTTGCGGATGATTAGTGATGTTGAGCATTTTTTCATACGCCTGTCGGCCATTTGTATGTCTTCTTTTGAGAAATGTCTATTCACATCCTTTGCCAATTTTTTAACTAAAAGTTTAATTTTTAAAGGCAATATATATATATATTATTTTAATCTTAAAGATTATATAAAAGTCATAGATTTACTTACCAAGACCAACACTGCTGTTTTCCAGTAAATAACTGAGATGATCAAACATGGCTTTTTGATTCTGCCTACTTATACGACAGAAGTAACAGAGGAAACGGCAACAGTTGGCCACCATCTTAGGAAAGGTGATTTCCTACATAAAGAGCACTTAGTTAGCTAGGGAAGGCAAATGATCTTTATAAAATTGAGTTCAGAAGTTGAGGTCTCCATCACATCATCAATCCACGTGTGCCCATGTGTGCCAAACTTCAGATACTGAAGACCTTCAAATGTGTAGACTATGATTCACCCTTGAACCACTGAAAATCAAGCCTAACGCTAACTCAGAAACCTCATCACCATCAACGGGTGGCATTTGGAATTAATTTATAGCCCTAAATTCAAAGGTGGCATAAGCCTGGTTTAGGAATCAGGCAGACTCAGTTGTGATTCCTGACTACCACTATTAACGATGCTTCCTTGGAAAATTATGCAATCTCTTTGGTTCTGTTCTATTAATATAATATGGATAAAAATGCTTACTTTTAGGTGGCAGGGGAAAAATTCACTGAGATAATTTCTGAAAAATACACAGTTCAGTACTTGGCACCACATAGTAGGGTGTTCTTACCAGTATTATTATTATTATCCTTATTATTGAGATTCCAGGGATTTACAACCACCTTGATTTGTATCTGCTGAGATGAGTCCCCAGACTGGAAGGCCTGACTGGTTGGCCCCATCAAACACATCTCTCTTGAGGGCCAAATCTTGTCACAGGATACCCCAGATGCTCTCTGGAGTCCTTCCTTAGCAGAATACTGTATGTTATAAATATCTTTATAAGTCTGTCTAACCAGTAGACAGATTAAACATGGGAAATATGGACGTATTTCTATATTGTGAAAACTACATCTTAAGATTTAAAATATAGAAATATATTTAGCATATCAGAGTTTATGAAATTATACTGATTTATATGAAGTTATTAACTACAATTTAGTTTTCAAGAAATTTTATTTAAATCATAGTCACTTAAAAGTTCACTTTAGAGTCTTATGACAAATACGTTCCAAAGCATCATCAAAGTTTGACCTGATCAGAAATTTGGTGAAACCATCGTCTGAATCATAAGAAATGGCTTGGTCTGAAGAACATGCTTGTGTCATGGGCTTGTAATGTGATGGGGACTGACTTATAATTCAGAATTTTAAAATAAATTGATATATATATAGAGAGAGAGAGAGAGTAACTTTTAAAGTTTCTAAATATCCCCTAAGTGAGAAAAATTTAGGAGATGACAAATTACGTAGCATAAGGCAGAAACTTTTATCAATATCAAGGGGAAAAAAAAAAAACTAGTAGCACATCCAACTCTCTAAGGTTTGTGTGTTTTTTTCAAAAAGTGTCCTTTAAAAAATAGTCATTGTAAGAGGATTTAAGAAATTCTCATTTAGAACCAGCAATCCATGTACTCCAGGACAGTATACTAAATAGCATCCCAAGGATCAAAGACTTCACTTTACCTTGGACTCTCCACCTCCAAGGACGTTCACCATGACCTCCATCACAGTCTCGTGCATCCCCAGTGCCCTCATGAGATTAGGGTGCTGGTAAAACACTTTGTTATTCATAATATCCCTAGAAAAAACAAAGGAGGTATGGGGGAAAGCACAGAGCTCAGAACAAAATTTAAATATTTATCTGAGATTCTGACAAATCTTTTAGAAATAATTTATGTGAATTGAAAAGTAAGAGCAATCATAGCTCAGCCACAGAAGTTAATGAGTGTAATTGAGTTTTCCTCAAAAATATTGGTTGTCTACTAAAAGCAGTATACAAGTGTCTATTCTTTTCAATTATAAGAAATACACTAAATATGTAAACATTAGTTTGCATGAAATATATTTTGGACACAACATTCCTAATTTTGTGGATATCCAACCATGTATCCAACCTTCTGTAGGAAAATATGAATCAGTGTTATACAATGCTTACTATAAAAAAAATTCCTATAAAAATTCTTGATATATAAGTATCACTACTTTTCACATAATTGCTATTTTTAGAACTACACGCAACATTTACATGTAAAATAACAGCAGTATTTCCTGCTTCATTCATATTATCATTCTGGCAAAATGCTTTAAAGGATGCATATTCATTCTCCAAGAGGAACTGAATACATGTCAAGTCCAGGCACAAATAATTCAACCATTAAAATGGACGTTCAATTTAAAGAAACAGCAGCAGATGACACCTAAGATGTTTCATATTATCACTACTGCATTATATATTCCTGCAATATGTGTGTCAAGGTATTTCTAAGGGTCTTAGTGTTCAGGAGAAAGTATCACTCTTTGCAAATAAAGAGCTCTGTTGATTTCTTTTTTAACATAATTAAATCAATGCTAAGTCTTTTCTATAAAATATTTTCTTGTCAGAGCTATAGCAAGAAAATAACATATAGCTTACAAGAAAATTGAAACCTCTCTTCAAATCGATTTCTTTAATTGAATTACTTACCTATTCATTTAGTCATATGCTCAACTTTAGTTACTCTGGCTGTATTAAGAAAGTGGAATAGTATGATTCTTGGTTGGTTTTTGTTTGTTTGTTTGTTTGTGTTAATAAAGAAAGTTTGAGTTAATACAGCTCAGAAAAACTCTTTCGTTTGGGGCCCAGGAATAATACAGCTTTGACCTATTTCATGCAAGAACAAACTAAGATAAACAAAGGCATCTTTTTCCTTTTTGTTTTATCACTAATTCAACTCCTTTTGAATGAAGTAACTTTGATTTAAAAACTGTGTTTGCTTTTAGTTTTAGGTAAATTAAGTAGATTATAATTCTACTGCCCAGTAGTCAGGTTGTCATTTACTAAGCATGTTCTTTGTGTGAAATGTTTCTAATACCACAAATTATAGCATTTTATTTTTTAATATCATTTTGAGTTTTATCATTAATGAATGATTTGCTTTTTAATGGCACACATTACAGTTGTGTGTTCATTTAAGAAAGAAAGTGATTTCCATTTCCTGGAAGGTTCTCTTTTCATTTGGTTAATTAAATGTACTTCGTATGAGAGGCCTCTTCAGGTTAGGTTTAAATATTAGCACTCAAATAAGACCCACACTTATGTAATTATAAGTAAAGACCATACTATTTGCTTTTTGGTACAGGTTTTTCCTCTTTCCCTCTTTGTCCCATTAGTGCACTTATTTTTAGTGTGATTGTCATGAATTTGGAATATAGCCTTCCAGTCCACTTTTATAATTTTAAGCACCTAATAGCACCACAAGCAATATAAAGTATTGTTTTCTGAGTTTAAAAAGTACAGAAATGATATCAAACAATCTGTATCACTACACATTTGTTTCCTTCCCTCAGGATTATTTGTGAGTTCTGTCAAAGAAAAAACCTGGTATTTTATTTCATGAGTTTTTTTCAAAGAACCAACCCTAGGCTTCTTTGACCAATTGTATTTCTTTGTGTTTTATTTCATTCATGCAAGTTATCTTTATTACCTCTTTTGCCTAATATTTATATACCTATATTAGCTTGTTTGGATGAGAATTTGTCATTTAATTGCTTTTAACACTCTACATTCCAGATTTCCACATTTTTATGTTTAGGTATTTTTCTTATAACATCATGTAGCTTAATATATATAGTTTTTATCTGTTATTATTTTGATTCCATCTTATTTTCACATCCCCAAACTATACACGTTTATTAATGTTTGCCTATATTTATACATATAGACATCAGTAGTATACTCACGCTTAGTGAGTCCTTAACACTCTTAGTGTAATGTATACCCTTCAGCATAAAAACTTTAGAAGGTCTTTCAATGAGGGACTGTAAATAAATATTCTGAAATATCTTTGTTTCGTACTCACTCTTGAATATGGTGAATAAACTTTAACACCCAAATCCACATGACACACAAGCTCATGATGTTGAATCCTCAGAAGAATTATTCCTTTATCCCTTCTTTTTCCAAAACACAATAGATACAGACAAGCTTCCTTATTATTTCCTGCTGGTGAATGTTTCCCACAACCCACTATGGATTTTAACGTGCTTTTATCATCCTGTGTTTTTCTATACGATTCTACATTACTGATGGATTAAAAAAAAAACCACTCTAAGATATTGGCTGTGTATCATGCCACCTTAGCATCTAGCTGTAAAATTAGTCATTATTTTGTTACTGATCAGCTTTCTTATTTACCTTAAAAACATAATCTCTAGAAAAACAACAATCTAATTTAGTGATCATGTAATCCAGACAGTTTATTTGCATTAACGTACCTACTGTACTACTATTGGGATAACAAATCAGAAAGAAAACGTTTATAAGACAAAGGGTTGTGGCAGTTAAATAATTTACCCTAATCCGTGAATCATAAGCTTCTCTTCTTCTTTGCCCATTCTCACGCTCAGCAGAGAACGAATCTGACCAAGAGATGCCAGCAGGTTGATGGTATCCTCCACAGAGACGCCATTTATAGTGTAGGTCTTTGGCAGAGCTCGGACCAGACCCCCAATGCCGTCATACTGCCGATGGAGCAACACAAACATGGCCCTCACCAATTCAGGGTCTTCAATGACAGACTCCTGAGCCCAACGGACCATGGTCTCAGAAATCAACTGCTGAAGAGTGGCTTCAAGGTCATCATGGATATTTTTTAAAAAGGAAAATAAGAGAAGACAAATCAGTTAGACATTTCAACTCTATATCCAGTAGCCCCAAACTGTTATCTCTGTTTGTACCAGAACTGAAAAGGCTACAAATATTCTTTGAAGAAGATAAGCTTCACTGAAACATTTTTTTTATATATATATATACACACACATATAAATATATATTTCAATAAAGATCAGTTATGGTCATGCAAGGATAAAAATATACAAACCTTTCTTTAAAAAACATTCTTATAATTAATTAAGCTTTTTCAAAGTTGTACCACTTTTTCAAAATTACTGTTGCAACCTATAAGTAATTGAAAGTATAGAAATGAATATGATGTGCCCAGTTACTTTTACTTTTATTTGTTTTGTTCCATTATATTCCTCCCAGAATGTCTGACGTCATATATCCTTATAAAGGTCAGTCATGGATATTCAAGGAGGTGTCTGTTTATCCAATTGTTTATCCTCAGTTGAGTCATTTGCAATAGGAACCATGTAATTATATTTTTACTTAAATTTCAATCCCTATTTGTCACTTAAAGTGTCTCCAAAAGAATGTGATTGTGAAGTTGTGTTAAAGTGAGAAGTTATTTCATACACAGATTACTTGCAACGTAACATGTGATGTAGCACACTTAAAAGTAATAGAAACTTCCAAACTTCTTAAAATAAACAGTAAAACTGTCAAAATCAAGTGGGATTGATGTGACCAATTCATACATAGCAAGGTAATTAATTCCTATCATTAATACGTTGGTTCATTTTCAAAACAAGCCATTTCACTTACATCTAGAAATTATTTAAGGAAAAACATAAACTACCTATTTTAACCAAATACAAAAAGCAAATAGCATGCCAATGTCTTTCCATATATCTCAAAACTATGCTGTCATTTTAGTAGGCCAAGATCATAAACCTGATAATAACAAAAAGTGATTCATAAGACACCGTGAACTCTGATTCTAAGGATGACCTGACTCAATTTGATTATGACACTGAAGAATAGATTTAGAAGTTATTTTATGGATAAAGGTTTTCCATTGTAAGTTAGTTTTTTTTTTAAAAAAGGTGCAAAAATTTCAGTGAGTTTATATTTATTTATTTAATAATTTATTCATTTATTTTCAGAAAATGCCGTTAATAAACCAGCAATGCATCTTAAAATCAGTGGAGTCTTAGAAGTGAGGATTAACTAGGCCAGGTCTCTCAGACCTTCTCAGTGTGCAGTGCCCAAGAGACTCACTACCCAAGGGTGCTTATTTGGTTTCAAGGAGTAGCAGCTGTCATTCTTAGTTAAATAGGATGTGGATGAACCAGAAATGCATAACACTTTAGGAAATATTTCAGAACCAAAGTATAGTTACAGATAATATCTATTTCAATTTCAAGAAAAAGGTTCAATTTGATACAATATTTGAAAATCAACTGTATAATATTTTGATATGAAGGCTAAATTACTCCCTTTATGCTTTCTCTTGATAGTCTCTGATTAAATACCCAAATTTTGAGTTCTCTAGGGAGACCATCTACCATCCATCCTTATAATGCTTCTACCTCTCAACCTGTTGCTGTAAATACAGCTTGATGGTGCTGTCTGCTTCTGGGAGCTACAGGCATCTACTTAGGAATTTGATTCTTGGAAGTTTCAAACTCAATTATCTCACTGGCTTATCTGGTAGTACAATGTCCGTTCAAAGGATGGGTAAGTGTCAGTGGTTGAGTCATTTTGCCAATGGCCTCTAACACTGCTTACAGGACTTCTTGGAGTCACTCTCAATTGGTTTTTCTGCTTGTTTCTTCTTCAAGTATGTCACCTTTTCTACCAGGGACAGCAGACGTCCTCTAATTGTTAAATCACTATTTCCATCCAAAGACCCATCTTCATCCAGCTCAATACCTAACATGAAAAAAGCAGAGAAAGCAGAAAAGAAGAATTTATTTTAAAAAAAATACAATTGGGCAAGTAATTCTCAGGCCTTGCAACTGTTTGCATTCCCAACTTAGAGCAATGTTGGAAACATCTGAAAACATGGACAACATTGAGTTAAACAACCTTGCCTACTAGCACTCATAAGTAAGATTCATTTGCCAGCCTCTTTTTCTCCTTTCCCCTTTTCCCCTGTTCCTGTGTGCTCAGGGATATTTACAGCTAAGACAAAATATAGAACTAAGCAGAGACCAGAAAGACTCTCTTAGGAGTGAAGATCAATTCTGCTATATGGGCTGACTGTTTGGCATCTCTGACTTTGGACACTGTCTGCCTAGACCTATAGTCCTGCCCTGCCTTAAAATCCCCCTGGACTTTTATTCTCCTTTTTTGCCTCCAAAAATGTCAGTGATATTTTGATAACTTGAGAGACAAAGAGAACAGGCATAATTAGGTACCAGGGGATGCTTTATATCTGAAGCAATAATTCTACCATTTTAGAGTATCTCTCTCTATAGAGAGAGAATATAATTTTCTGGCAGTCAATTTACTGGTTCTTCATTCATAAACCAATTTAACATGCAAGATGGTGTTTTGTTCTCTTCATTAAAATAAGATAAAAATATCATCACTGGTTTATATATATGTATATATATATGCATATCTCACCTAAAAATGTTTAATTCATTTTCTTTCATTGAATCATGGACCTTATCCACACCACTGCGTAAAGGAATAAAAAACTACACATCCAGAACACCTAAAAAATTCCATTTTACAAGTTCTTAGAATAAAAGGAGGGGAGATTTCCCTTAATAGATTTGGACTACTGACATGTAACTCAATGCAAAACTTCCTTAGGCATTCAATAGTTTCAAAAGGATTTCTTACCACAGTCCTGAAAAGTGGCCCCTCAAGTGATTTAAAAATAACTGTGATCGAATTTCTTAATTTTTTTTAAAAAACAGCTTTATTGAGGTATAATTTATAGGCACGTATTTCATTTATACAATTTGATGAGTTTGGAGATACACCTGTGAAACAAACCATTACCACAATCTGCAATAGACAATACATTCATCACCTGTAAGTTTCCTAGCACTCCTTTGGTTTTTGGTTGGTTGGTTTGTTGTTGTTATTGTAAGAACACTTAACATGAGGTATACCTCCTTAACAAAATTTTCAGTACACGCTATAGTATTGTTAACTATAGGCACACTGTCATACAGTAGTGTATCTCCAGAACTTACTCATCTTGTGTAACTGAAACTTTATATCTATCAACTAAACCAACCTAATACTTAACCTCTCTGCCAGAAGCACCTGGTCACATGCCCTTATCACCTCTTCCCATTCCCTGCCACTGAGGGAAAGAGGGAAAAGAGAAAGAATTTCGGTCATCTGCTCAGTCTTACTGCTCTTTCTACCCCTCATGACTTTCCATACAGGGATAGTTAACCATTTTACCATAAAAAATATTCTTAAATGAACTTCGAATAGTATTGTGTATATTTGAGAACATATTAACATATATACTTAATTTTGTACCAGTATATGTGAATTAAAAATACACAGTTAAGAAGAGCTGTTAATCAAGAAGACCTTACCACAATGTGTCATCAAATCTTCATGGAAATCCAACAGTTGGTCACGAATTTCTTCAGGACATGGACATTCACTCTTGTCATCCTTAAAATTGAGAAGCATATTGATCTGAAAGGTAATAAAACAAGGAAGAGGAAGAACAAGGGAGAAAAGAAAGGTGAATTCAAGAAGGACAAAGCAAAGAACATAAAAGCAAAGACGTTTAAAATCTGTTTCTGAATGTTCATAAATAAATTATTGCCAACAGGAGACAAATCATTGTCTATCACTCAATCCAACTATTACCACAAAATAAATCAGATCATCTAAAGCTTAACAAGCTACAAAATAGTCATATAATGTTGCTACCTCATCCTCAACTCCACAATGTTAGACTCTTACATACTTTTAGAATTCTCGACTAAGAGAATGAAATGCTATTTTTAAAAAGTACTTTATTATGCTTCACCTAAGTCTCCATTGTTTTCTAGCTAATATCCATCTCTTATTGAATATCTAAAATAACTCTTTTTGAGAGGGATACAGCTGTAAAAAAGAAGAAAAAATCTAAATATAATTGAAAACAAAACACGGGTTGAGTATTCCTTATCTGAAATGCCTGGGACCAGAAGTGTTTTGGATTTCAGATTTTTTTGAATTTTGGAGTACAGTTGTCCCTTGGTATCCATGGGGGATTGGTTCTAAGACCCCTCCCCCCACCCCATGTATACTAAAATCTGTGGATGCTCATGTCTCTTATATAAAATGGCATAATAATTCCATAGAACCTATGTGCATCCTCCTATATTCTTTAAATCATCTCTAGATTACTTATAATACCTAATACAACAATGCCTACACATCACTTCATTTGCATGGATTTAACATAGTACTTAGTGCACAGCAAATTCAAGTTTTGCTTTTGGGAATTTGGTGGAAATATTTTTTCCCCGAACCTTTTTGTTCTGCAGTTTGTTGATTTCTTGGATGAGGAAACCATGGACACAGAGGGCTGACTGTATTTGCATACACATAATGAGATATCTTGGGAAAGGAACCCAAGTATAAACACAAAATTCATTTATGTTTCATAGACACCTGATACACATAACCTGAAGATAATTTTAGACAATATTTTTAACAATTTTGTGCATGAAACATAGTTTGTATTAAGTACTTGTGTGTGGAATTTTCCACTTGTGGCGTCATGTTGGTGCTCAAAATGTTTTGTATTTTGGAGTATTCCAGATTTCGGATTTTTATATTATGGATGCTCAATCTGTATAATGAATAAATATGCTGTTGCTAACACTAATGGTTCAATTAATCAAACTGCAGAAAAACTTTCTTGCATTTGTTTTAGTTTTAGACAATCATATTAAATTTATGAGTGAAGAAAAGAAAGATGCTGTCTCATAATTTTCCTTTAGGAAACAATTTCAGATTTTCTTTGTAGAGATTTTCTTTTTTTTGCTAAACATTTAGTTTGAGATAATTATAGATTCATATGCTATTGTAAGAAATAATACAAAGAGACCTCATGTACCTTTTACCCAGTTCCCCCAATAGTAACATTTTGCAAAACTGTAGTACAATAGCACAACCAGGATAGCAATATTGATATAGTCAAAATACAGAATAATTCCTTTACCTCAAAGATCCCTCCTATTACCCTTTTATGAACATATGCACACGTCCCTCCTGTTTGCCCCTCATCCTTATCTCCTGGAAATCACTGTTTTCCTTCTATATGCTTTTGTCATTTCAAGAATGTTATATAAGTGGAATCATATAGTATGTATGTATTCCCATGTGATGATATTTAAAAATATATTTATTTGACAAATATTAACTGTATATATTTATGGGGTACAATGTGATATTTAGATATATGTATACATTGTAGAAAGGTTAAATCAAGCTAATTAGTATATCCGTCCCCTCACCTACTTACCATTTTTTCCTTGTGTGGTGAGAACAAACATTGCATGTGATCTTTTTGATGTCAGCAGGGTCTACAGTGATATCCTGTTTCATTCCTGATGTGGGTAACTTGTATCTTCTCCCTTTCTCTTTACCTTTTTAGAGGTTTGTGAATTTTATTAATCTTTTAAAATAACCAGCTTTGGGATTTGTTTTTTCCTATTATTATCCTGTTTTCCGTTTCATTGATTTTTGCCCTAACCTATTTTAGTGCCTTCTTTCTGCTTGTTTTGGGCTTATTTTGCTCTGTTTTCTAAATTCTTGAGATGGCAGCTTAGATTATTGCTTTGAGTGTTTTCCCCTTTTTAAATGTAAGCATTTAGTGTCCTAAATTTCCCTCTCAGTACTGTGTTAGCTGTGGCACAAATTTTCATATGTGGTATGTTCATTTTCTTTCGGTTTAATGGACTTTTTAATTTCCCTTGAGACTTCTTCCTCAAACCATAAATTATTTAGCAGTGTGTTGCATAGTGTCTAAGAGTCTGGAGATTTTCCTGTTACCCTTCTGTTATTGATTTCTAATTTGATTACAATGTGGCAAAAAAGATTCTGGATGATTTCCATATTTAAAAATTAGTTGAGGTTATTTTATGGCCCAGGAGATGGCCCATCTTTGCAAATGTTTCATGGACACTTGAAAAGAGTGTGTATTCTGTTGTCTAGAGTATTCTATAAATGTAGATAGATCTGTTAGTTAATGATAGTGTTCAGTTTTCCTATATCCTAGCTCATTTTTCTGTTAAGCTGCTCTATAAGTTATTGAGAGAGGAGTTTTGAAGTTTCCAGTGATAATTTTGGGTCTATCTCCCCTTTCAATTCTATCAGTTTTGGCTTCACATATTTTGTGGCTCTGTTTAATGCATACACATTTGTCTTCTTGGTGGATTTACTCTTTATCAGTATATAATGTTCCTGTCTCTTTGGTAATTTTCTTTGTTCCCAAGTCTACTTTATGCGATATAGTCACTCCTGCTTTCTTTTGATTAATTTTTTCATAATACGTATTTTTTCAACCTGTCCCTTTCAACCTATCAAGATCATTATATTTGAAGTGAGTTTCTTGTAGATAGCATATAGTTAGATTGAGTTTTTCAAATTCACTCTGCTAATTTCTTTTAATTGGTATATTTAGATTATTAACATTCATGGAATCATCGATATACTGTGACCTAAGTCTGTCATTTTATTTATGGTTTTGTTTGTTCTCTCTGGTTTATTATTCTTGACTGTGAGTTACTTGAACAACTTTTAGGATCTTATTTTGATTATCCATGGTATTTCTCAGTGTACACCTTAGTATAGATTTTTTAGTGGTTGCTCTGGGTATTTCCTTTCATATATGTATTTTTTATATATATATATAAAAACATTTATACATACATATATTTTATATATATATATAACATTTATACATATATATATAAAAAATTTATACAGTCTACTGGTATTGACATTTTACCAGTTTGGGCAAAGTACAGAACCCTTGTGTCCCTTTATTCTCCTTTGTTTATAATATTATATAATCATCTTAAATATGCCCTATACATACACTTAGAATCACATCAAACAGTTACATAATTTTTGCTTAAATCACCAAACGTAATTTAGAAAACTCCAGAGGAGAAGAAAAATGCATTGTATTTACCCATATTTTAGTACTTTCTGTTGTTCTTTCCTCCTTCCAGATTTTCTAAATTTCCTTCTTTTGTCCTTTTCTTTCTGTTTAACAATCTTCCTTTAGCATTCTTTTAGAGTAAGTCTGATGCAGTCAAATTCTCACTAACTTCCCGTCGTTTGAGAATATCTTGATTTCCCTTCATTCCTTAAGAATATTTTCATGACACAGAACTGTGGGTTGACAGTTCTTTTCTCGCAGTACATGAAAAATGTTGTGCCGCTTCCTTCTGCCCTTCGTGCCTTCTGATGAGAAATCTGCTGTCATTCAAGCTGTTTTTCCCCCTGCAGGTACAGTATCATTTCTTTCAAGACGTTTTCTTTGTCTTTAATTTTCAGAAATTTGACTGTGACACGTTGTGGTATAGATTTCTTTGGGTTTATCCTAAGTGGAATTTACTCGGCTTCTTCAATCTCTACCTACTTATCTTTTGCTGAATTTGAAAAGTTTTCAGCCATTATTTCTTCAATTATTTTTTTCAGTTTGCCTTCTTTCTCCTATCCTGTGAGATTCCAACATTACAAATGTTAGATCTCTTGCAATATTCATACTGGTTCCTGAGGCTCTGTTCAATTTTTCAGCCTATTGTCTTTCTTTTTTTCAGATGGGGTAGTTTCTATTGTTCTCTCTTCAGTTCACAAATCCTTCCCTTTGTCCCGTCCATTCTGCTATTAAGCCTATTCACAGAGTTTGTTGTTGCTGTCGTCGTTGATATTACGTTTTTCAGATCTAAAATTTCCGTTTGCTTCTTCTTTATATCTTTTATTTTTTTGTTGAAGCTTTCTGGGTTTTCTTTTTCCCATTTTGAAGCAATTTTATGATGATTGCTTTCAAAGCTTTGTCAGATAATTTTAACATCTCTATCATCTCAGTGTTAGTGTTTATTGATTGGCCTTTTTCATTCAAGTTTTTCCTGGTTCTTGGTATAAGTGATCTTTTAATTAAAATCTGAACATTTTGAGCATTATGTTCTAAGCTCCAGCTCTTATTTAAACCTAGTTTTAGCTGGCTTCCTCTGATACTTAACCCAGCAGGGGAAGGGCTTAGGTGCTTCATTACTGCCAGGGAAGAGTAAAAGTTCATTTCCTCACTCAGCCTCCTTGGACAAGTGGAGGAGGGAGCGGACCCTGTGACTACCAGGCAGGGGCGGGAGTTCTGGTTCCCCACTAGACCTGTACTGATACAACCCTTGCTAGAAAGGGTAAGAGTGCCTTGCTGCTTCTCCTTCCATGGCCTCTACTGGCACTTTGGAAGGGATAGGTCTTGTTACCACTCAGTGGCAATAAAAGTCCTCTCTCTTCTTCTGTTGGGGTACCTTGCTATAGCCTGGTGAGGGCAGAAGTCAAGGTTCTCCACTCAGCCTGTGCTAAGTGAAGGTGGGCACAGTTTTTTCTGTGGTTTCTGGCTGGAGTAGTATAGTTATTATATAAAACAATTCTGTCTTGCTAAGCTGCCCCTTTCCTGGTCCTTTGGCTAGAGAGAGCAGGCTTTTGTTGTGGCTTTTCTTGCCTATGCCCGTCGCCATTTCCTGGTTGCCAGCTTCTTTAGCTCCAAATCTGGGACAGATGAGGCAAAAAGAAAACCCAGGAAACTCACCACCATGTTGTTCCTTGGGTCCCGAGTTCCATAGCCAACTCCCTTCTTCTCTCTTTCAGAGTCTTCTTATGTTGTCTGATATGTAATGTCCAGGGTGTTAGTTGTACTTAGAAGGAAGAATAGGGAAAAGCACATGTACTCCATCTTTCCAGAAGCAGAAGTCTCCCAATGGTAGTTTAATAGACAGAGTTAATCTGGAAGAGGTTGGACTTGTTCCCTGCTCAATAAGTGCTATTTACAGCAATAAAAAAATTCCATGTCCCTTCCCTCAAAGAAATTACATTTTGGTGAGAAAGAATAAATTCGATAATTAGTCCAAAACACTTTCATTCTGAGCTAACTTGGATATAGAGGGAAATGGTGAGACATCAAAGAAGATGTATCTGTGAGCTGTATCTTTTAACTACCATCCTTGTATCTTCGTAATTTCTCATACTCTGAGTCCCATCCCAAGGCAGATTCCAGAAAATTCACATCCCTAGACTAGCTCATTCTCTGAGTCAGGCATGTGTCCTTGGTTCTGCTACACCCTAAGGAGATCCAGATTTGGAAATAAATAGTGAGAAGAAGAACCATAAATAGGGTGATCAATCTTCCGGCAAGCAAGGCGACAGAGACATTGTTTTTCTATGGAGGGCTCAAATAGAAAGCTTCTAGCATCAAGTCCTAGGAATTAAGGGTTCCTATTAGTGGGGGCGATGAAGACTCATCTGTGGTTGAATACTGCTCCTATTTGCAGAATGTCATACTCCAGTATACTGGCCTTATGAAAGAGTTTGCAATATCCTGATCTTTTAAGAAGTCTCTCTTTTGTTTAAACTAACCCAGTAGATTCTTTTGGTGAAACTAAGAACACTAACTATTTCAACTTGCCTAGTTTAAACAGAGCGGTGGCGGGGGGGGGGAACACGGGTAACTTATGATATAATTTTGCAATATAAAGATCCTGAATGAACTAAAAACCAAAATAAAAAGGAAGAATTTTCATTTCATTTTCTACCTGTTCTTGAGGTGGTGATCTAAATTCCTTTGTTTTCCTGGCTGTGAGCGCAGCTGACATGTTTAAGGCTTGCATAACTTCATTATAGCGGAAGCGTTGATTTTCTTGGAGCTTAGCTACAAAGTCATCTGAAAAGGCTACAATGGCTTCTATCCGGTGCCGGACCTGGCAGTCACAGAGGTATTGAAGCAGTAGGCACATCTAGAAGATGATTAAAAAGACACCAAATTTAATTTCTGAATCCTTTAATAGTTAATGTATATCAAATCATAATCTGTGATAGAGGTGCATAGTTGCCTACTCTTCTCCTTTATAAATAGAATCTTGATTTTGTGTAGGCATCAACATGCTCAGTCGCAGGGGATGAAACATGATTTGTCTAAGCCAAAATGGCAAATACATGTCCCTTTGGTGGACATTTAGTCTCCCGGCTTCCCTTTGAGCCACAGGTGCTATGGCCAATAAGATAAGGAGAAGTTTGCCAGGGGTCTTCCGGGAAAGATTTTCTATCATTAATAACAGACTACAACGCTGTCCTTCCAAAATGAGTATAACTGGGTTATGACATCATCACTGGAGGAAGAATGAGGTGATGCACCTTAGGAAGAAAACCATAGGCTGAGGATCACAGAGCAGAAATATATTAAGATCTGGGTTCCCGATGACATTATTGAGCTACTGTACCAATTCTAGAACTCCACACTTAAGATATAATAAGTAAGCAGTAGTGAATGCTTATTCATTAAATAGTTACCTAGGTATTCTCTTAACTGAAAGTCAAAAGGATTTTTAACTGAGACAATATGTTGGTAGAAACAGGCCTAAAAGAGAATGCTCTGCCAAGTTTAAAAAAATTTTATATACACTCAATACCAATTGTGATATTAATACAAAGAGGACTTTAAAACCCTGTTGCCATCCACATGAGAACCTTTCCTGTCAATTCCAGCTCTGAAGTAGCCCCAGCGTCTACGCCCTTTTCTCCAGCTCCTTTGCCTGCCCTAGTGTGAGCACAGTCCCCTAGGGACTGGACCAGCATGACAGCCTCTTGGCTGATCAGACTGTGGGGCCACCCTCTATCTCCTCCCTCATCTACCCTCACCTAGTTTACTTAGAGCAGCCATGCTGGCCTCTTCCTGCCTGAGGAGCTTCAATGGGCTATTTGTTCTGGTGAAAAGCACCTAGAACACCCTGCCCCTCTCCCTCTTCTTTGCACCTATTTTAACTCAACTCCCTAATCTGACCTCAGCTTACAAATCAACATCTCCAAGGAGTCATCTCTAACCTTTCTAACGGTAATCCAGTTTAAATTTTCTTTCTTCCAGTAATCCATTCATTTCCTTCAGAGCATTTAATATAATTAGCAATCAGATAGTTTAAAAGAAATGCATACATAATTATACATATTTCCCCAGAGATAGTGAGCTGCTGGAAGGCAGGGTTCACATATGTTTATTTCTCCCAGCACCAAGTGCGTGGCCCAGAGTAAGACTTAGTCAATACTGACTGATGGGGTGAAGAGCAAAAAAGCACATCAGCAATGCAAACATCAAATTGACTCTAATGAACAGAAGAAGCATTAAGAAAGGACCCTTCATCCATCTCCATGAGCACAAAGATAGGCAATGTCTTCAATTCACTAGAAACATACTAGGGGGAGTCAAATCTTGCTAAGTGAGAATGGACACACCTAGTGGTGAACAAGCATTCAAGGGTTTGCAAGAGTGGAGGTGTGGGGTATTTAACGCCTTGTATTTCAAGCATTCCAACATAATGAAGGTAAAATGCTTCTGCAGAAACAAGAGGAGAGATGCAAGGAAATTGCTAAGGAAGAGGAGGGAAAATAGGACGTTAGTTAATTCTATGAACCACCATCACAGGGGAACACAAACAAATACACCCACTGAGGGAAAGAGACAAAGGCAAATTTCAATACCTTAATGTTTAGGAATTCTTAAATTCCCCCAAATCCTTTTGTTTGATTACCTGCAATTTAACTGGCTCTGGCAGTTTCATTTGGAGCAGGCCCTCCTTGGGCCTCTTACCCCCTTTGGCTTCTTCTTCACCAGCCCCTTCCAGCTTTGAGTCTTCTGCACTGAGTTCTTTCTCCGCTGCGTCACTCTCCTCCTCCGGAGTGGCTGCTTCTTTAAACACACTGGGCTCAATCAACTGCAAGATGTGCTTCAGGTCCTCATTGTGAAAGATGCCCATGATCAGCAGGGTATAGAACAGCTTGATGAGAGGCACGAAGAGGAATTCAGTGGTCCCCCCAACTGGGTCCCGGGCATGAAGACTGCCCTCTTTAACTGCTTCCGTCAGCATCTGTATGGTTTTGGCCTTGAGGATGTCCAGCGGGAACTCGGGACTGTACTGGTAACATTCGTTATTAATAGTTACAAAACTGGGGGAGGAAAACTGCATCCGTGGCCTGAGGGAGGTGCTGAGGCCAATCCCCGGAAGGCCATGCTTTTTGTTCTCATCAGGGAAAAGGGTGATACTCTTTGTTTCCTCTGTCATGGGGACGATGAACTCGTTGTTCATCATAAGCCTGGCAGTGGCATAGGAGCTGAGGTGGATGTCAATCAACAGGTCATAGTAGCCGGCACGCAGCAAACCCGGCATGTACTTGTTCTCGATGGCGTAGAGGAGCTGAGGTTCATCCACGTGGCTGCACAGGGCGTGGGCCACCCGGTGGTTCCCAAGAGCACAGACAGCTGAGTAGAGCCGGAGAGTGTGATAGTGAAATTTCAGCAGTTCTTCCTGCTCTGTCAACTCTAAGATGTCAACAGATCTATAGAAGGGAGAAGGAGAATGGTAGCAAGATTAGAAATAGACAATTAAAAAAAAATCTGAATCAGAAGAAAAATCTGTGTAGACCATAAATTTTGAAAAGTTATGGGAATAGATGCTACAGGTTGAATATCCCTCATGTGAAATGATTGGGACCAGAAGTGTTTTGGATTTTTGCAGACTTTGGAATGTTTGCATTATACCTATTGGTTGAGCATCCCAAATTCAAAAATCTGAAACTGAAATACTCCAATGAGCATTTCCTTTGAGCTGCATGTCAGTGCTCAAAAACTTTCATATTTTGGAGCATTCTGGATTTCAGATTGTCAAAGTTGGGATGCCCGACCTGCATCTTCTTCTTTTAATTTTCTATGGCATGTTTAATGGTTGCATAGGGGTTTTTTTAAATCACTTCTAGATGTTTTACAAGTTTTCTTCTACATAGAATTTGATATTCATCTAGAATTTCCTTCATCCTCCATTGTACCAAGGCTCTAACCACCTCTTTTAGACAGAGATATCTGGGGTTCAAACCTGAACATGGTACTCCTCTTTCAGATGAATCTTTGGAATCTGACTGCTTTTCAACCAGTAATCTGGTTCAAAACAGAAGCTTGCTTAGGCTAGGGCTTGTCTCGTCCAGATAGCTTTAGCCAACCCCATCAGAAGCGGGCAAACAAAGCTCTAATGTACCTGACGTAATTTACCCTTATGTATCCCTCACAGACCCAAACATCTCCCTGCCACAGCTACCTGGGTTTCCACCCATGTATGTACAGCACACAAAACAAACACTATTCATGATGTTTGTGTACTTCGCAAAACAAAAGGGCACCTCAGGCTTCTAGGAGTCAGAGTTTACACTGGGCTCTTAATTCAGATCATTTTGCTGCTGTCATAAATCATGCCTTTTCAACGCATGAAACCTAAAACATATGACCAGACTATGCCTAAAGTCAGAAGAGTCCAGATCCACATCCCAACTCTTAGGCTTAGAAGCTTCATGTATTATCAACTAAAAGCAAATGATTAGCCACCCCATGTGACACCTAAGCTTCCAGGAAACCACATGACTGCTGGGCCCAGTTGCTAATACCCAGTTCTTAGAAAGAAATAATTGTGCAAATCCCCCACTGTCCACCCATAAAGCGTAGAGTGCAATGACTCCCGTGTCCTAGCTGGGCTCTTCACTGCCCAAGAGGACTATAATCCTACCCCTCAGCCTGGAATGGTCAAATTATAGATCTGTTCATTGTAGCAACACATAAAATCTGTACTCTAAATTCTTATTGAAAAACGCAAGTATACTAATTTTTCTCAAGACATTAGTTGCTAGAAATAACACATAAGGACACTACAGTCTACAATGTTGCTGCCTTGCCCAATCCATTCATTTACCACCCCCTCTCTTCCATACTAGAGCAGGAAGTCCTTGCAAGCAAGGATCATGTCTGTTTTGTTCACCATTTTATACCGAGTGCCAGGAACACATTGGGCACTAAGACGTGTTGGAGGAATGAATGAATGAATGAATGAAAGAAAGAAGAATGAAGGATATGCCATCTGCATATTTCTCTAACTCTCATCACTTTTGCACTTAGATCAAGGCAAACCAAAGCACACACTTGCACTAAATCAGTTTGTCTTCCCACACCACGACCCCTTGTAAAATTATTTATATTTTAGTGAACTATGGCTTGAACTCAGAGATAGCAAAAGAAATAACTCATTATTTTGTCTAAGGACAACACCAAATATATCACCTACTACCTCTCTAGCATAGGCTAGATTATATTATTGTCCTCAAATATTCTCCTTCTTCCCTGCAGATGGAGTAATCTTACCTTATTTTGGGCTTGAGCATATAACTTGTTTTGGCCAATACAATGTAAGTGGACATAATAAACTGTAAGTGGACATAACATTTGCAACAACCAAAAAGAAACTCTTAGAGGCCTGGAAGTTTCTGTGTGTCATTCTGCACATCTACCCTTGGCTATGAAAACTTTATGTACCAGATTGGGGCTGCCCCAACAGCTTGGGTCTCAGGATGAGAAGGCATGTGGGCTACACCCCCCCCAGTCCTTTTCCAGCCTGAAGCAGAGATGTAGGAAACGACTGACCTCGTGTAACATGAGCAGGAAATAAATGTTTGTTTGCAAGCTGCTGAGATTTTGGGGTTGTTTGTTACTGCAGCAAAAGCTGACCAGTACAACTCATTATATTCTTTAACAGTCCCCGGTAGAGAAATTTCTATCATATCTCAATATCATTCAATTATTCATCAAATATCACTGAGTGTCTATTATGTATTAAGCACTGTGCATTGATGATATGATGGTGAATAATGCAGACATGATTCCTGACCTCAGGAGCTTACTATTCAGTTGAGGGGAGAAACTACCTCCCCTCCAAAGCAGAGTAAATTAAATTATAAACTGTGATATGTGTTAAGAAGAAACAAAGTATGAACTGACAAAGTATGTACTACCACCATCCCAAATTTTAAAATTTAAAATATTAATGATTTGCCATATTATTGGGGCATCAGATTCTTCTCAACCACTAGTACTGGTAGTTCCCTTTTGGAATCTGGATTTTGAAACTTACCAGATTTTTCTTTGGCTGCTAGGGAGCATGAAACCAATGTGGGCCCTGAGTCTACCAACCACATCACAAGGTGTGGTATAAACAACACAGTGTGTAAGTCTTAGCTCCAACTTTATTTCCTTATTTTTCTCTTCTCTACAACCTGATTCCAATGACACTTTTTTTATACATCTGTGTTCCATATATTTTGGAAAACTGCCTCAAATCTTTTATGATCTTTAGTGTGAGTTTAAATTTTCCATTCACTTACATATAAATTTATCACAGGCAATTAATATAAATTATAAATTACTGAGGCAGGGATTTACATTGGGTTTCTGATTATGGCATGCCAAAATATTAAATCAGAATGTTAAAATTCTCTGCTTAGTAGAGACAGAACACTTTCCCTCACAAAGAAAAATTCCTTCCCAAATATTACGTTTCTTCTGGTTGTTCAACATATTTTTTAAAAAATACCATCAGATGCAAAATTTTGATAGAACTTTTCTCACAAAAAAATAAAAAGTATAAAATTAAAATCAAACCTGATCATCTCAAGAATATATTATAAAAGATATCATTCTAATTATTTCATATAAAAATATGTAAATAAATATTTAATGCACAAAAAGAATTTTACCTGGCCAGCTTAATTTGTCTTTGAATTTCTTTTGTTTTCAAACATCTTTATTGAGATGGAATTTCCAACTATACAATTTACCTATTTAAAATGTATAATTCAATGGTTTTTGTATATTAATAGAGTTGTGCTACCACACCCATAAATTAAGTACAGAACATTTTCATCACCCCAAAAGGAAACCCCATACCCATTGTGGTCACTCCTCAGTTCCATCCCCAGCCGTAGGTAACCACTAATCCAGCCAGTAAAGTGGCTGTACTTGCCTGAATTTTTATTTTCTGTCTCTAAAGATTTGTCTATGATGGACCTTCCATGTAAATGGATTCCTACAATATGTGTGCTCTTTTGTGATTTTCTTCTTTACTCAGTGTAATGTTTTCAAGGGTCTTCCATTTTGTAGCAGGTATGAGAACTTCATTCGTTTTTATTGCCAAATGGATATATCACATTTCAGTCATTGATTCATCAGTTCGTAGACACCTGGGTTGTTTCCACTTTTTGACTATTGTGAACAATGCTTCTATGAACATTCTTGCACAGGCTTTTGTGTGGACACGTTTTCATTTCTCTTGAGTATATATAAGGAGTAAAATTGCTCAATCCCATGGTAATACTATAATTTAATTTTTTGAGGAACTGACAAGCCCGTTTTCCAAAGGACAGGTTAAATGTTAAAGGTATTAAAATCAAATAAGAATGCCAAACATATCAAAAAATATAAAAGTGGACATAGCTCCTATAATCATTTTAATATTAAAGACCTCAAATAAAACATAAAAATTTGTCTTCATATTGTTTACACGCCATGTTTTCACTCAGTTTGTGACTGAACTTTTTTAGGGTATTTCGGGAGGGAAATCTTGGTTCAAAACTTACAAGCCTAGCTCCTTATTGATAATAAGGCTGCTTACATGAAATCTCTGCAATTTAATTGGCTATCACATGGAAAAACTGAAAATCATAAACAAAACTACCTTGGAGTATTTATCATACCTTACGTTATCACTATTACTGCCTAGAATGCATGTAAACTTGTTTCCAAGGCACTCACAATATTTTCACAATTTTCTTTCATTAATCTCTCTTTTATCACATTTATAAACCAGAAAAAAAATGAAGGGTTGAACTAAGTGATTCCTATGATTCCATCTCTAGCATCTCACAATTCTATATTATATTACTTCAATAACTTGTAAGTCAGATTGCAGTTCTATCTGTCTGAATTTTTATTTGCTGTTGTCATCATAAGTAAAACAAGAGTGAATGAAGAAACCACACACTATCATATGGTGTCTTCAACTGCAGTATAATTTTTTTTTCAGTAACAAAGTGGTTACTTTGAGAAATAGATTTAAACTTGGAGTATGCAGAATAATGACTCCATTGCCACAAGAAATGAGACTTATTTAGGTATGTACGTATGTTTGCATCTGACAAGTGTTTTCTACAAATGAGATCTTTTTAAATTTCATTTTGTTTCTCCAGTACCACCCTGGAAGCCCTGGGCAGTCATCTAATTCCAAGCGTCCCAATCAGATAGTCAAGGATGCACAGGGCTGACCTGTTTTCTTCAGGGATATGAAGAGACATGAACTGCAGAGGATCCAAACACTGCACCAGCCAGCCTTGGCGTTCACTTATCCGAGAGACATCTACCTTCAAGAACTGGTTGGGCATCCTGCTCCACAGGACGTGTGACAGGAACTGCACGTGGAGGCGCGGGGGGCACTGTGGCACGGGGTTTTTGTGCTCACTCTTGAATAATCCTGCCGAGAGAGGCATCACATTCTAGGGAATGGGAAAAGCAAAAAAAAGAATGAATTTAGAACATCCCTTGTGGTTCATAAAGTAACGACTAGAATTCTGCACAGGAAAGAGACAGTGGAAGTAAGACACACTAGGAGTCAAGCAAAGTCAATACAAGAAATAATAAAAATTGGGTTGAAAAGCTCCTGACAGGATAAACCAGAAAAAATATTATGAGAGAAAATACCTAAAACTTCAGGGCAAGCAAATAGGTTTTAGGATGTGTCTTTCCCATATACTCCATGGCACATCAAAAACGCAAGTGCAACCAAGCATAATCATATATCCGTCATATTTCTTTACCAGGCTGGGCCCCCAGGGAAACCTGGCAAGCCTTTACAGACCGTCAGTGCCAGGCTTCCTGAACGAGAGGTCACATCCCCTTGGCTCTTTCAGTATCTGTCTCCTGTCACCCACCTCATCCTTGAACCACTCCCTCTGACCAGCAGTATACCAGACTTAGCTGAACAGATAATCCTGACTACTAACCAAGAAAATAGGATTAATTAGGCATTAACTAACATAATTTATTTCTCCTCTAATATCATCTTCAGCCATCCTTAATTCCTTCTGTCTGGTCTCAGGGAAAGAGAGGTTTCTACTTTGCTCCAAGCTTATTCATTCATTTATAATCTTGACACCACCCCTGCCTGCCTGCCTCTTCTGGGACCATATGGAAACCACTTTCTCATATTTCTGTATTACCTTCAATCCCTTCTTCTCCTCTAGAGCCCTCATGACTACATTGTCTAGACTGTCTCATCCTCAAACTGCTTTCCTATTCCCTTCTACTAATGAAAAAGGAAAAAAAGTCAGGCACTGTTTTAGGCACTGAGAATATGTCGATGAACAAAACAAACAAAACCCTGCCCTCGCTGGGCGCGGTGGCTCACACCTGTAATCCTAGCACTCTGGGAGGCTGAGGTGGGAGGACCTCTTGAGCTCAGGAGTTCAAGACCAGCCTGAGCCCTGAGCAAGAGTAAGACCCTGTCTCTCCTAAAAATAGAAAAAATTAGCAGGGCATGGTGGCATGCACCTGTAGTCCCAGCTACTCGAGAGGCTGAGGCAGGAGGATCGCTTGAGCCCAGGAGTTTGAGGTTGCAGTGAGCTAGGCTGATGCCACGGCCCTCTAGCCCAGGTGACAGAGCAAGACTCGGTCTCAAAAAACAAACAAACAAACAAAAAAACCCTGCCCTCATACAGGTTCCATTTTTCTCGCTGAGGACAAAAAATAAACAAAATCAAGAAGTAAATTAAGTGGTATGTTAGAAGAGATGTCATGGGGCAGGGGAGGGGAGGGCAGAAAACCAGAATGGGGGAACCAGAATGCAGGGCAGCAATTATAAATAGGGTGGTCAGGTTGGGTGTCACGGAGAAGGTACCATTTAAAGAAAGACCAAACAGAGAAGAACCACATGAATATTCAGGGGAAGAAATTTCTATGCAGAGAAGATAGTCAGTGTATAGATGCTGCAGAAGAAGTCTGCCTGGCAAAGCTGGGTAGGAGTTAGAGGCCAGTGCGGCTGGGGTACAGTAAAGGAGGGCAGAGGAGGAGATGAAGTCGGAGAGGTCATGAGATGCCAGACCTTTTTAGGGACTCAAGGACCATGGTAAGACATCTGATTTTTATTCTCTGGGAAACAGACTTTCTAGGGTTTTGGGCAGTGGAATGATCTGAACTGACTTTGACAGTCTCTCAGACTGCTGTATGATAAACAAATGGGCAAAGATGAATTAAGGAAAACTCTCTAGGAGGCTACTGGAGTCATCCAGCTGAGGAACAACGAGACGTAGATCAGTGTGGTGATGGGCAGCAGCAGTGCTGACTCAGAAGGTGGAGGATGTGCCGGGGATGGACCTGGGATGTGGAACGTGAAGGAGAGAAGTCCAGGGTGACTCCAGTGTTTTTGGCCTGAGCAACCGGATTTGCTGTCACCTGACATGGGGAAGACGGCAGATCAAGCAGGTCAGGGGTAGGGGGTAGTGCTGACCTGCAGTCCAGTCTGGACACTTCCATTTGTGGTATCTATCAGCCATGCAAACGGAAATGTCAGTAGACAGCTGACTACACCAGTCAGGGTTCTGAGAAACTACCACTTTTTGTCAAATTTTATAAAAAGAAAAAAATGGTCATCTGAACTTGCTGCCTCCTTTCCCTCAACTTCCAGTCTTGAATTCACCCTAACTTGGCTTCTCCCAGCATTTTGCTGAAATTCTTCTGGCAAGGTTGCCAAACACCTCCTAATTAACAAAAGCCAGAGCTTCCTTTAGTGCACGTTGCATGGGTGTCTCTGTGGCATCTCTTATCGGATGTTAGCCACTCCTGTTTGGGAAATTCCCTGCTCACATAGCTTCCACTAAGATGTCTCCCTTAGTTCCACATTCCTGACAGTTTTGTCCTCAGCTTCTCTGGGAAGTTCCTCTTTCTTAGTTGATACACCCAGGTTCTCCACCCCCAGATATTTCATTTACTCTCAAAGATGAATTACAGTTCATTTCCTGATGACTACAATCTTAATCCCCAACATGGCTCTCTTTTTTGAACATAATTGTGTATATATATGTGTATATATTCATGCACTATGCATATATGTATTATATAATTTATATAATATAAATTTATTGAGCAGATACTATGTATAAGGCATTGTTCAAGATCTTTAATTATATTAACTCCACAAAACAGATACTGTGAACCCCATTTTACAAAGGCAGAAACTGAGCTCATATAGTTTAAGGAACGTGTCCAAGGTCACCGAGCCAGCCTGGTAAAACTGTGTGCTATGTGCACCCTGATGTGTGCCTGGAAACTCAACTATACAATTGCAAAATTAAATTCCATCTCTTCTCCAGAATTTCACCAAACTCTTCTGTTTTTTGCATTAGCATTCCCAAGTTGTCCAAACCAACAAATTTAAGTCAATCATTGATTGTCCTTGAGGACCTAAATCCAATGTATTGAAAAGTCCTATTCATCCAATTCACTGTCAAATTGTATTAATTTCTTCTGTAAAATATTTTCACATTTACCACTTTCCATTGTGCTTTTCACGGCTGTCATCATCACCTCCCGTGTAGACGGTACTACATTGTCAACCTCGCTGCTACTGCCTTTTCTCATTCTTGCCCACCTCCACATTACTACCAACATATTTTTCCAAAACAAGTTGCATTACAAACTCAATCCCCTTCGTCAAATTTCCAATGGATTGCCCCTGTCTATGTAATAGCTACCAACTTCTTAGCATGCCACACAAGGCTTTTTCAACTTGGACTCGGTCTACGTTTTATCCATATTAATGTCCAGCCACAGTCTGGAAAGCATCCTTTGTTAAGTAAGGTGAATTACTTAACCTGCAGCAGTTTCATTTTATATATTTTTTTTCTTTTTCTCATTCTCTGCCTAGAATACCCTCCCCTAAAAATGCACCCCCAAGAGCTCCTATTTAACAGTTAGCAATCAACGTAAATGTCATCTCTTCTTTTAGCTCTATCTGATCCAACCCATTCAACTTAGGTTCTTTCATTAGTGTCCCCCGAGTACTCTATACATGCTACTGTTATAGATGGCATGGTTTCAGGGATTTAAGTCCATTCACCAGCTCACCTGTGAGTTCAATTATTACTATACTGTGTGCAATTCGGCACTTTTTGTTCTGTGTAGGCCTAGTTTTATTGAATAATGTATGTAAGATGACCAAAGAGAAACTCTTTTATGTAACCCTAGTGACCTGAAAGAGACTTTCAAACATGGCTATCTTTTCTTTAAAGAATTAATTCATATCAGTACTAATAAAATACTGAATTCATTTCAGAATAAATAAATGCTATGCCCTGATAGAAAATAATACAAATATAATACGAGGAATGATTTTTGGTTACCTTTATTCTTCCCAGCTCAAACTGGAAAACATTGGGACTTGTAGCTTGTGCAAAAACTGCAGGAAATAATTTTGTACTTGGCTCCACCTTAAATAAACAAATAAATTTAATAATATTAGTAAAGAAAGAAGACAAAAAAAGGAATATTTTCTTTATAACAACTAAGGAATGGTTTATAGAAGGAGACCAGAGATTTTCCTTTCAGCATATGGATATCCTCCTTCATTAATTAGTCAGACTATTTCATTATTATGTGAACATTTTTGGAGCAACATACTGTTTACTCTGCAGGGCTTATGATATTGTCATTATTCAACAGAAGTAAACATACATAACTAACTCATTTCTGTTTCTATTTTCTTTTAATTTCTAATTTACTATTCTTTAGTTGACACATAATAATTGTACATTTTTATGCGGTAAAATGTCATATGTTTTGATACATGAATACATCGTGTAATGATCAAATCTGGGTAATTAGCATATCTGTCACTTCAAATATTTATCATTCCTTTATGGTGGGAACATAAAAAAATCCTCTTTTCTAGGTATTTTGAGATATACAATACTTTCTTGTTGACTACATTCACCCAACTGTACAATGGACACCAGAACTTACTCTTCTTTTCTAAATGTAACTTTGTATACACTGACCATCCTCTCCCCATCCTACCATTCCCCCTATCCAGCCTAGTCTCTGGTAACCACTGTTCCAATCACTACTTCTATGAGATCAACTTTTTTAGATTCCACGAGTGAGAAAATATGGTATTTGTCTTTCTGTGTCTGGCTAATTTCACTTAACATAATGTCCTTTAGGTTCACCCATGTTGTCACAAATGACAGAATTTCATTCTTCTTTATGGCTGAATAGTATTCCATTGTGTATATTATACCACATTTTCTTTTTCCTTTCATCCTTTATTAGACACTTAAATTGATTCCATCTTGGCTATTGTGAATAGTGCTACAATAAACGTGGAATGCAGATATCTCTTCGAAATACTGATTTCATTTCCTTTGGATGAATGACCAATAGTAGGATTGCTGGATCATATGATAGTTGTATTTTTAATTTTTTGAGGAACCTCCATACTGGTAAGCATTAATGGCTATATTAATGGATACATCCAATAGTGTTTAAAGGTTCCCTTTTCTCCACATCCTTACCAACAATTACCTTTTTTCTTTTTGACAGTAGCCATTCTAACGGAAATGATATGATATCTCATTGTGGTTTTTATTTGTACTTTGCTGATGATTAATGATGTTGAGCATTTTTTTCATATGCCTGTTGCCCATTTGTATGTCTTCTTTTCAGAAATGCCTATTAAGGTCTTTTACCCATTTTTAAATCAGATTATTTGGGGTTTTTTGTTTTGTTTTGTTTTGTTTTTTTGCTATTGAGTTGTGTTCCTTATATAGTCTGGATATTAACCCCTTGTCAGATGTACAGTTTGAAAATATTTTCTCCCTCTGTAGGTTGTCTCTTCACTCTGTTGATTGTTTCGTTTGCTGTGTAGAAGATTTTTAGTTTGATGTAATTCCACTTGTCTATTTCTGTTCTATTTCTGCCTGGGCTTTTGAGGTCTTATCCAAAAAATCCTTGCCTAGTCCAATGTCATGAAATATTTCCCATATGTTTTCTTCCAGTAGTTTCATAGTTACAGGTCTTACATTTAAGTCTGTAATCCATTTTGAGTTGATTTTTGTACATGGGGAAAGGTAGGGGTCCAGTATCTTCTGCACGTGGATAACCAATTTTCCTAGCACCGTTTATTGAAAAGACTGTCCTTTCCTGAATGAGTGTTCTTGGCACCTTGGTTGAAAATCAGTTGGCTATAGATGTGTGGGTTTGTTTCTGGGCTCTTTACTCTGTTCCACTGGTCTATGTGTTTGTTTTTATGCCAAAAATACCACGCTGATTTGGTTACTATAACTTTGTAAATATACATTTTGAAGTCAGGTAATGTGATGCCTCCATGATGCCTCTAGCTTGTTTTTGTTTTTTTTTTTTTTTTCTTTTTGCTCAGGATTACTTTTTGGCTATTCAGGGTCTTTTGTGGTTCCATATAAATTTTAGGATTTTTTTTCTATTTCCATGAATAATTTCAGTGGCATTTTGATAGGGATTACACTGAATATGTAGACCACTTATAAGAACACTTAAAATGTATGGACATTTTAACAATTCAAATTCTTCCAGTCCATGAACAGGGAATATCTTTCCACTTATTTGTGTCCTCATTAATTTCTTTCATCAGTGTTTTAAAATTTTCAGTGTAGAGATCTTTCACCTCCTGGGTTATTCCTAGATATCTTATTTTTTTGTATCTATTGCAAAGGAGATGGTTTTCTTGATTTCTTTTTCAGAGAGTACCCTACTAGTGTACAGAAATGCTACTGATTTTTGTACGTTGATTTTGTATCCTGCAAATTTATGAATTCATGTATTAGTTCTGACAGGTTTTTAGTGGACTTTTTAAGGTTTTCTATATATAAGATAATGTCATCTCTAAACAGAGACAATTTGACTTCTTTTCCCGTTAGAATGTCTTTTATTTCATTCTCTTGCCTGATTGCTCTGGCTAGGACTTCCATTCCTATGTAGAATAGAAATGGTTAAAGTGGGCATCTTTGTCTTGTTTCAGATCTACAAGGAAAAGCTTTCAACTTTTCCCCATTTAGTATGATGTTAGCTGTTGGTTTGTCGTATGTGGGCTTCCTGTACTGAGACATGTATGTTCTATACCTAGTTTGTTGAGAGCTTTTATCATGAAGGGATGTTGAATTTTGTCAAATGATTTACTGCATCTATTGAAATGATCATATGGTTTTTGTCCTTCTTTCTGTTAATGTGATATATCACATTTTATTGGTTTGGAGATGTTAAACCATCCTTGCATCCCTGGGATGAATCCCAGTTGATCATAGTGAATGATCTTTTTAATGTGCTATTGAATTTGGTTTGCTAATATTTCGTTCAGGAATTTTACATCTATGTTCATCAGAGATACTGGCTTGTAGTTTTCTTTTTGTGTTGTGTCCTTGTTTGGCTTTGGTATTTGGGTAACGTTAGCCTCATGGAATGGGTTTGGAAATATTCCCTCTTCCTCAATTTTCTGGAACAGTTTGAGAATTGGTATTAGCTCTTCTTTAAACAGTAAAATTCAGCAGTGAAGTCATCAGGTGCTGGTGTTTTCTTTGATGGAGACTTTTTATTACTGATTCACTTTCCTCACTCATTATTGGTCTGTTCAGATTTTCTATTTCTTCATAAGCAAATTTTGGTAGGTTGTATATGTCCAGAAATCTATCCACTTTTTCCTAGGTTATCTAATTTGTTGGCATACAATTGTTCATAATATTTTCTCATGATCCTTTGTATTTCTGTGGTATCTATTGTAATATCTCCTTTTTCATCTCTGATTTTATTTACTTGAATCATCTTTTTCTTAGTCTAGCTAAAGGTTTGTTGATTTTGTCTTTTCAAAAAACCAACTCTTTAATTCATTGATCTTCTGTATTGTTTTTGGTCTCTATCTTGTTTTTTTCTTTGATCTTCATTATTTATTTCCTTCTACTAATTTTGTGTTTAGTATATTCTTGTATTTCTAGTTCCTTGAGGTACAATGTTAAGTTGTGCATTTGAGATCTTTCTACTTATTTAATATAGGCATTTATTATTACAAACTTCCCTCTTACAACTACTTTTGTTGTATACATAGGTTTTGGTATGTTGTGTTTCCATTTTCACTTGTCTCAAGAAAGTTTAAATTTCTCTTTTAATTTTTCATTGACTCATTAGTTATTCAAAAGCATGTTGTTTAATTTCCATGTATTTGTAAAGTTACCTCTGTTCCTCCCATTATCGAGTTCTAGTTTTATACTGGTGTGGTCACAAAAGAAACTTGATATGATTTCTACCATCTTAAATTTGTTAAGATTTGCTTTATTGCCCAACATATCATGTATCCTGGAGAATGTTCCATGTGCAGTTGAGAAGAATGTCTATTCTGCAGCTGTTAGATGGAATGTTCTGTAAATGTCTATTTGTCCCTTTGGTATAGAGTGCAGATTAAATCCACTGTTTCTTTATTATATTTTTATCTGGATTATCTATCCACTGCTGAAAGTGGGGTGAAGTTCCCTACTATTATGGTATTGCAGTCTACCTTTCCCTTTAGATATAGGAATATTTCCTTTATATATTTGGGTGCTGTAGTGTTGGGTATGTAATTGTTATATCCTTATATACTATACCCATATATATTGCTGAATTGATCTCTTTTTTGTTACATAACAACCTTCTTTGTCTCTTTTTACAGCTTTTGACTTAACGTCTATTTTATCTGATATAAGTAGAGCTACTCCTGCTCACTTTTAGTTTCCGTTTGCATGAAATATTTTTTTCTATCCCTTCACTTTCAGTGTACGTGTGTCCTTACAGGTGAAGCGAGTCTCTCAAAGGCTGCATATAGCTGAGTTTTTTTTTTTTTAATCCATGCAGCCACTGTATATCTTGTAATTGGGGGATCTAATCCATTTACATTCAAGATTATTATTGATAGGTAAGGAATTACACCTGCCATTTTCTTAATTGTTTTCTGGTTGTTTTGCAGATCCTTTGTTTCCTTCTTCCTCTCTTGTTACCTTTGTGGTTTGGTGGCTTTCTGTGGTGCTAAGCTTTGACTTCTTTCTCTCTCTTTTGTTTGTCTTCTGCAACTTCTTTCTTTGTGGTCACCATGGGACCACAATAAACAATACTGTAGTTATAGTAGACTATTTTAAGCTGATAACAACTTAACTTTGGTTGTACAAAAATACTCTAGACTTTTACCCTCCCCCTCAATTTATATTTTTCTTGCTTTATATATTGCATATTCCTTAACTAATTGCAGCTGCAGTTATTTTTGACCATTTTGGCTTTTAACCTTCATAACAGAGGTTTGAAAGATTTCCGTACTGCAGTATTCTGAGTTTGATTATGAAATTACTTCCACTGGTGAGTTTTATACTTTCATATGTTTTCATGATAGTAATTATTGCCCTTTTGCTTCTAGTTGTAGCATGGCCTTAAGCATTTCTTGTAAGGCAGGTCTAGCGGTGACGAATTCACTCAGACTTTGCTTGTCTGGGAAGCACTTTATTTTTCCATTTTTGAAGGATAGCTTTGCAAGATATAGGATTCTTGGCTGACAGTTTGTTTTTTTTTTCTCCTTTCAGCACTTTGAAGGTAGCATCCCATTCTCTCCTGGCCTTCAAGGTTTCTGCTGAGAAATCTATTGACAGTCTACTGGGGACTCCATTATATGTGACTTGGTGTTATTCTCTTTGAGTTTTTAGAATTCTTTGTTTTTGATTTTTGACAGTTTGATTATTTTTATTTCTGTTCTGGCTTTTTTATTTTTAAAGGGGCAAATAATAATAGTTATTATTTATTAAACACTTATTATGTGCCAGGCATTGGGCTATGCACTTTATGAGAATTATTTTATTAAACTTTCACAAGCAGCAGCAAATTACCTAATTTACTATTGCAGGAACTAAAGTATACAAAAATTAAGTTACTTGCCCAGAGTTCCACAACTAGCAAGTTACAGAGCTAGGCAGACTCTCACTAGAGTAGGAAGTCATTTTATGTTTTGTTTAAGCTTTCCACAATGTAATTAACATTATTCAGTTCTTATATTTCAAAGTCAAGAGAAAACAAAAATGGCCTAGATCTAAATCATCTCTCTCCTTTAGATCTATAATCTACATGCTTCTTAAAGCATGTATTAATATTAAAATTGCAAATCGAATACAATCAATTGAGGGACAAGATAATTCATGCTCCTAATTAGAACTTAAGATAGGAATTAATCATTTACATATTCTTCTCATCACTTTAGAAGATATCTGGAAATGGTACAGATAAAGTTTTTCTTTTCTTTAGTGTTTAATCCAAAATTATCTTCTCTAGTGGCAATTATAAAAGGGTTCATTTTTAGATCATTATTTTTCTAATTTGTAAAGTTTTTATCCATGTATTGATCATGGCTGGAGACTGAGGAAGCATGTTGCATCGTGACTTGGACTTCAAACAGGAAACCAACAAAGATATTAGAGATGTTGTACTTTAAATATATGACTGCTTTCCATTTTCTTCAGTGATAGTTTGATTATATTGTGCCTGAGAGAGGCACTTTTTGGGTAGAATCTACCAGGATCCTCTGAGCTTCCTGGATCTGGATGTCCATATCTCTCTGAAGACATGGAAAGTTTTTAGTTATTATTTCATTAAATATGTTTTCTGTGCCTTCCCTATTGCTTCATGGTGTCCCATAAGTCTTGTAGGCTCTCTTCATTCCTTTTTATTGCTTTTTTCCCCTCCATTTCTAAAGACCTATTTTCAAGTTCAGAAATTCTTTCTTCTGCTTGATCTAGTCTGTTGTTGAAGCCCTCAGTTATATTTTTTATTTCATTTATTGAATTCTTCAGTTTCAAGATTTCTGTTTGGTTCTTTTTTACGATATCTCTTTGTTAAATTTCTCATTCAGATTATGAACTGTTTTCCTTATTTTGTTGAATCATTTATCTGTATTCTCTTGTATCTTGCTGAGTTCCCTTAAGATCATTATTTTGAATTCTTTTTTAGGCATTTTGTAAATTTCCTTTTCTTTGGGGTACGTTACTAAAGAATTATTATGTTACTTTGGAGGAGTCATGTTTCCTTGCTTTTTCATGTTTCTCATGTCCCTATGTTGACATCTGCTCACCTGGTGGAACAGTTACCTCTTTCAATTTTATAGAGTAGCTTTCACAGGGAAATATTTTTTCCTATAGACGAGTCTTAGGGTGTTAGTTGGGTAGTATATATCAGCTTTTGTTCTGAGTGAATGCAGTAGTGTAGTATCTGTGCAGATTCTTCAGCTGTAATCCATGTCAGCAATGTCTGCAAGTGCCTCAGTGATCTAGAATGTAGGAGTTTGTGGTAGTGTGGCTTTGCTAGGGGCAGGGCCTCCAGGCTGGTTCTCAGGCCAGGAGCATTCAAAAGCTGGGACAGTTTGGAGGCAGGCTTGCCAGTGATGGTGTGTTGGGCTGTTTCTCAGACCAGGGCCACATGTGCATGTGTCTAATTTACTTTTTGGTCTCACAAAATGTGTTTTCCTTTAATGGGGAAAAAAGGTTTTCCTCCCTAAAAGCATGACATCATCACTGTCCACGTACCTGATAGTATGTGCTCAGTTCCTTGCCATTGGCAATGAACGTGAGCAGCCCGCTGGCAGCGTCCACCACACAGCCGATCTCCAGTCCATTATTATTGCGTCCTTGCCCAGGGCTCATGCTCTCACCCGCACATACCATATAGCAGTTGCTGCGTTTGATGCTGAATTTAAAAAAAAACATTTTTATCTTTGTACAACCACAGATAAAAGAGAAAGCATGTATATCTTGCAAACTAACTAAATTATGCTGCGCAAGCAACAAGCTCATGCTGTAATGGGAGAGGTGCACAATGGGCCCGATTCTGTGATTCTGAGCAAAACTCCATTGACTGCAGTGGACATTCTGAATCAGGTCTCATATGTCTCCAAATTTCACACCTAATGGAGACAGGTCAACAAGTTTGAACCAAGTAAGAACTGACCTGCACCTCCTCTCCAAAAACTCAAACCAAACTGGACATTTTTCTGAGGTTCAAAAAAGTTTAACTATTTAAAAATCATCCAAATTTGTAATTTTTATCTCAAGGTTTTTTTGTTTTTTTTTAAAACCACTTGTTCTGAAATGAGAAGCATTTGTTTCCAAACACTATCAAAGTCCTTAGGCAAATTCTACATGAGCCATCAGTGATTCAATATATTTAAAATTTGGCTGAAATTTTGCCCCTTTATGGACAATTCCTGGTGATCTGTTATGAGAGACAGACTTAACTAGAATATACACAAAATCAGTGATTAACAACAAACCCCACCTGGTTTTCACCTTTCCCAAAACCTTTACTAGAGATGGTAACAAGGTTAAGTAATTTGAGCTTCATCTCCATCCCTTTTCTCTGCCACTACACAGTGAACGTATTAACAAGACTAGCAAAAAAACCCAAAAATGAAAACAAAAAAAAACCCCAAAAACAAACAAACAAACAAAAAACCAAAGCCAAGCAAGCAGAAGGAAAAGAACAAAAAGTCTGGGATAAAGTTGGTTTCTGGATAATCAAACGTAGGCTGTGTTTCTTCACACTATATATATAAGATTCAATAACCCTTCCCTATCCTCTATTTCCTACAACATAATCATCTTTCAGTTATCCCATCCCTATATTAAGTTCTTGTCTTATATTGTTGCCATCTCTGAAAATTAAATGTATGCTCCAAAGACTATTCCTAGAGACATGTGGTTTTGGGTCCCATACTGATGTAAAGTGCTCTTCACTCAAGATTTTTGCTAGGTCCACATCTCAAGAGCTAACTCTATTATATTTCACATGTTACATCCTGAGGGCAGGAAAGGGAGTTTCCCAGCCACCAAAAATGATGGTGCAGGTAGAGGAGAAAAGCAACATTATAAAGGACTCTTTCTGAGACCTGTCACAGCAGATCAGAGAGGATGCATGGGCAGAAAAGGTAGAAGCAAATGGTCAGATCTTCTCTTGTCTTATTCTGCAAGGAAGATAGCCTTCTTCACTTTTTTGAAGGTTTGGTTTGAGTTTGGTTTGTTTTACAAATGAAAAAGGATGGCACAGAAAGTATAACTGACTTACCCAAAGCCACACAGCGAGTCAATGGCAAAGCTGAGGAAAGAACCCACTGCTCCTCAGTCTGAGTTCAAATGTGTCCACCTAGTCTAAACTACCAGCCCACATCGTCTTCACATTTTTCTCCCCATCATATAGCCAGTTCCCAAGATACATATCAGATCATATGTTAAATGCCTCACATTCACCCATCTCAAAGCCCTAAAACAAAGGCTAAGTAGTGGTAACCCACATTGCTAGTAATGTTACCTGAAGGAATATATGATTACTACCCAAAAAGGATGCACTGTTCTTATTGCATAATGTTTTTTGCTTTTAATATATTTAAATTCCTTACTGGTTTGTATGAGTTAAAAAAAAGGACATGGACATTAATGGCTTGATTATATTTTCCGATAAATAGAAATATCTTGGTCACAAAATCCAAGAAAAAAAATATCTAGGTTTACCAATATTTTTTTTCAGATGGCAGTCTCATAAAATATTGAGGAAACCAACCTTTCATGCACTTTTCCTTTTTCATCTCCTAGAGTAACTGTTACTGTACGAACTCTGTCCAAGTCAAAGCCTGTATCATACTGATGGAAATCTGATGTAATCCAGCCCACCCAGACATTAGCAGGTTCTTGTCCAGGAAAGATTCTCACTGAGTAATAGTACTGTCAAGATAGCAAAAACAAATTGTTGGCAAAACAAAACAAAACAAAACTTTGATTGGCAATGTTAACTGTTGTCTGAGTCTTTGAATAACCTAAACAATATATTTCTTGGTTTAAAACTATTTGGCTGAATTAAAATGTTATAGGCACAAAGGACTGATACTGCAAACTAAGTAATGTCTTATACTAGAGATTCTGAATTAAATCAGAAACAAAGGGAAAGGAAAAAAAAAACTATCTGAGCAAACACACTAAATTATTTGAGGCTTTTTATACTCCTGAGCTTGTATGTATGCATGTGTTCATGTTGTAGATATATGCACACATACATGCATTTATATGAGTACAGATATACAGTATATGTATGTGATAAAAATCATTAATCCATCTAGCAGGTAAGCTTCAAATTCTTCAAGCTTGTGCAAGTGCACTAATCTATGCCAGAGTTTTTATGCCTGTCACCCACCTCCTTGCACATATTTGGCCTTTTCTATCTCTGACATATAATATTCTGACATCTTAAAGTCACTTTGAAATAGTTCATATCTAACATGAACATCAAACTCAAAAATAGAAACACTGTACAATGGACACAACTATGTATCTTTTCCATTTGGCATTTCAGGAGAAGTAGTTTTGAAAACTTAAAATGGCAGAGAGCAAAACTTGACCTCTCACAAAGTATGATAAATGATCTTTTAGACAATTCGCTAAGACGAAGGAAATCATACGTACTTGGAAAATTCAAGTGCAATTTAAAATTTTTTCAAGAAACAGGATAGCAAAATCAAGATTATGAATGCCATGAAGGACATTTTTCCTAAAGTAGCTTTCTTATTGCATAATATACATTATAATATACATGTTTCCCAAATTCTCAGTCCCAAAAATATATATTAAAATACAAGTGAATAATTATGTAAAAAATAATGTTGCTAAATATGATGAATCAAAGTATACTATTTGAGATATAAAGCATATAAGTGACAAGTAGAAATAAATGATAACAGCTGCAACCTCATACCGTGGACGTTTGCATCAAGTAATCATAGTCATCCCGATCATCGGCAAGGACATCTTCAGTGAGTCTTGCAGAATGGCTTGTGCTGTAATCTGGCTTTGTTCTCTTAAGCAAAAATCTGAAATATATTAGAGGACTAAGAATAAGCAATATTAAAATGTTCTGCCTACTTCAATTATGAGCATATATTCCACTGAGTGGTCTCCAACCAGGGCAATTTTACTACCTGGGGGACATCTAAGACTATCTGGAGATATTTTTGGTCGTCACAACGGGGAGGATGAAATGCTACTGGCATCTAGTGGGTGGAGGCCAGGGATGCTGCTTAAGATCCTTCAATGACCAGGGCAGTTCCCACAACAAAGAATCACCTAACCCAAAGTGTCAACAGTGCTGAGGTTGGAAAAAACTGATTTACTGCAAGAAGGGATGCTAAAACAACTTGCCTTCTTCACCATAAAAAATACTATTTAGATAACACACTCTTTAAATTTCAACCAAGAATGTAAACACAGACATCTTAAAAAATAATTCTTAGCATAGATTATATCTCTGCTAAAAATTAGAGGACCAATGGGTTGCTTTTCCCCTGTAGAATCCTTTGCACAAAAACAACGAAGAGAAGGAAGAACAAATTAATACTAGAAAACCCCTTACCCTCCAATGTAACTCTGCTCACATAACAACTACATATTTAAAATCATACTGTATATATTAACAACCTTTGTTTCAGACGAGAGGGCTTTTCCTGAGCATAATCTTTGTGGTTATTAAACTCTGGTTTTGTAGCTTCTTTGTCTTTGTCAACACGATCGGGCACCAGATGGCCATGAGCTGACTTCATTAAAACCTCAAAGTCAGAATCTGCATCATAATCCTCCAAATCATTCTTGGGCCCAAAGAGGCCAGCACTAGGGAGCCCTCCGGCCACAGTCTTGGAGAAGACCTCCGCGCATTCAATAGGCATGCTCAGACGGTAAAACATGATATCGGTGCTGCTGTTCTGAGAACCAAACGACTTCTGAGTGACCTTTAAACATGGAGAACTGTCTATGGTGCCGTCTATTCTGGTCACCTAGCAAAGGAAGAAGCAATAGTTCACATTCTAATTGTTGATTTCCTGATTCTAAAGGTGACTAATGAACATCATGTTGTCAGAATCCCAAATATGGTCCACAATGTGGTATCATTTTGTAAGAGATGATTAAACAGAGTACTGTGGTACAGGTATATTCATAGAGTTCTGCTTCTAACTCCAAAGATGGTTTGGGAAATTCATGTTATAATTGTAGACATTCAGATTTGGCCTGACATTGCCTATATAGAAAAAGAAATTATTTTTAATCAATCTAATAAGCTACTTGTAAAGTACCTAATATGAGAGGCTAATCATTTGCTTAGATTCCACTACTAAGTAACACATCAGGGTCACCATTTTAAGTAAGTTAGAGTACTTGTTTAAGCAGAAACTCTCATGTATATTCTCCTGGTTTTTGGAAACGGCCTGATTTTTAAAGAAAAAGCAAACCTCAATATGTTCATGGTTTGATGGAACTTGGAGAAACTGAGGAAGCCTCTTGCTGAGCCACATGGTAATATCCCTGTTTGTATTAACGGCAAATGGTTCATAGCCCTCTTGTAAGCCACAGATGGTGAAATATTTCAAGGTGCTGACATCCTTTCCAAAGTTCATCCTGCCCACTTGAGCTACTCCAAGGCTACATACAGGTATGAATCCTGGGAAGAGGAAAAAAAAATCAAAAGCTTCAGTACCATTAGTATGTGATTCTGTTAGTATGAAATTACCAAACATACTGCTTCAAGACTCTTACTCTTATGAGAGCCCTTAACCTAGGGTGAAAACAATGGTCTTATACAGAGAATACTGACCTTGAGTATTAAATGTAAGGATGAGGAAACCAGGATTTGATATTGGTATCCTAATTTACTAGTTGTGGGCCCTCGATAAGTCCTTTCTCTCACCCAGGGCTTACTCTGTAAGATGAAGTGACTGCTAAGCCCTCTGGTTCTCCAGGGATTCTAGGGTGTCCAGTGGTAGAAGGAGATCCCTCCCCCACAGCCTCCTTGCTCAGGGGTGCACGCCACTCTGTCATATAGGGAAAGTAGGAAAGAACTGAGTGTGAAGGGATGCTGTTCCCTTTGCCTTGCTCTTCCACCTAGCTAAAGAGAGCTTGGTATGCACAAATACCGGACACAGTCTGAGCTGTAGATTTCTTCATATATAACTCAAGGAAAAAAGGATCGGAGGCAAAAATTTAAAAGTTTTCCATCCACTGACAGCTGCTTTTGATCTCTGAAGAGAATTTTGTCTCTTTTTTCTGGGATAAACTAGATCTAAGCATGGGGGGAAATATCTATCTATATCTATATTTATATATATGCACAAATATATGTTTAAATACTATACATAAATTATATATATTATATATATGCAATAGCAATGAGCAATAGGGCAAAAAACAATAAAATATTTCATAAGCTCTTCTAATAAGTGGCAGAGTTAGCAAATCTTTCCACTATTGAAAAAGGGGAAACTACACTAACTTTGTTAATGTTTCTTTGAGTTCTTTGGAATCAATTGTCAAGACGACGAGATGATGTTTTTCGGCAAGGGGATGAGATGATATTCTTTGGGAATGGGTGTTTATGTACTCTTCATTTCTTTCTATAATGTTTTACACGAATGTTCAAGTAGCACAATAAACAGAGTCAGTATTGAAACACAGACTACAAATTAGAGAATCTAATTTGTAGCTCCAAAAAGCAGTGGAACCTTAGAATAAGGCAATAATTTTCACAAGAATTGTATAGTTAGCTCTACTATTATGATTTACACTTCTTCCCTTGTTGAAATTAGTGGCAATGAAAGCAATATATAACCCCCAAAATAGCGTAAGACAATAAAAATTACATCCAATAATTCATAATGATTTCACCCAGTTTGTATTCATCAATATATATTCAAATGAGTGCTTGTATAACAGAGCTACCGACCAGGAAGAAAGAACACATCCAGCTGTGTTCAAGAAAGTGTGAATGATGAGTTTCTAGTTAAAACTAAAAAAAAACCCTGCAGCTGTGTCTGCAGCTGTGACAGCTCTTGAAGCAGTAGTCAAGGAAAGTTGTTTTAAATAAGTGTCCCCAACGGAAGCAAAGAAAAGGATTGAATAAATACAATAGATCTGAGACAGCTTGAACTGCATTAGTACAGATTGGCAAATCTAACATCATTTGACATAAACTAGGGGATACCAAGATAGGAACATCTACTCAGATGGTAAACATCTATTCCTTTCTAATCACTTTATTTATAGAAGGAGTTCCTAGCCTATAACTGAAGTAATTGGATACCTGTAAATACCCTCAAAGTAGACCTTTTGGTATTTGTTATACTAATATATGAACTCTTCTGTATATTTGAAATACTTTCATTTAAAACAGTAAGTGATTAGTAATACACAAAAAGATTTATGTTCTAAATTGCTCACTATAGCTGTGCTTACAATTCTAGAATATTGTTTTGATAATACATATACTTCTTTTCATGAGATAGAATATTATTTAGCCTTTGAAAATTTGGTTTTCAAATGTTCATTAATATATAGGAAAATATTCACAGAAAATATTGTTTGAAGAAAGAAAGATATAACATACGGCTTATCTTTAGATAGGAAAACACCAATAGGTTTCTAATCAAAAAGTTCCAGAATAGTGGGATTTTTAAGCCTTTTTGTTCTCTTTTTTATTTTTCTTAATTTAACAAATCTTATTCAATGAATATGTACTTCACTACTATGAAACCAAGTGATAGGTTTCATCGAAAATTTTTCATTTACTAAAATGGGACATTTTTATCTTTCTCATAAAGAAATTTGTAAGTGATGTGTTGATAAAACGGCCCAAACATGTTCTCCAAGTCCTAACACTCAACATTGGTGGGTGGTGAGTTCAGTCACAGAAATCCTGCTAATCAAATTAAACTAGTACAAGATTTATGTAGAGCAATTTGTTAATATGCATGAAGAAACTTACAACCATTCGATTCTTTATCTGATAACTACTGAGTAGCTACTGCGTGCCAGAAACTAGAAATAAAAGGTGACTAACACACAGATCCCACCTCACAGTTTAATGAGGTGGAAAGACAAGTAAAGAAGTTATACCGAAATAAACTGCTACTCATCTAAGCAGACAGGGTACTAAGAGCAAAGGAAGGGTGGAGACACTGGAGTCAGAAAGGTTTTACAGAAGAGTTACCATCTAAGAAGATGGTAGACAGGCAGTACTAGCAAGCGATTAAAAACACAGAGTTTTAAGTTCAACAGATCAGGACTCAAGTCTTAGCTCCACCACTGATTAGCTATTTGACCTTTGGCAAATTCCTTAAATTCTCTAAGCTTTAATCCCCTCTTCTGCCCCCCACAGGGTTACACTAATAGTATTAAAGTGACAATGTCATATGGATACTGCTTAGCAGGGATGCTCACTCAACTCAGTTTAAAATGGGGGAAAAAGGAAGGTACAAGAAGAAATCAATCTATCCCTAATAAGAGGATGGTTAACTATGATACACAGACGAGACTAAGTATGTGCAGCCATCAAAAATCATCTTTGGGGTTCACAAAAATAAAATTGTAGAGAGAGATAAAACAAATATGGCAAAATAAAAACAACTGATGATTCCAGGTGAAAGGTGTACGGGTGTTACTGTACTATTCTTTCATTTTTCTGAAGGACTGATATTTCTCAAAATAAAAAGTTGCCTAAAAAGTTTAAATTATGTTTAAAATGTTTCTATACCTTTGGACAACATTTATAATATGTTAAAAGGGGGTAATGGAAAATTATTTTTACAACATCATTTCAATTCTTTAAATGGGAGGGAAATGTATTAAAACTCAATTTGCTCTTTGGGTTGTGGGAATATATGTAATTGTTAACCATTTTCATTATACTCCTTTGAATATTTTCCAAATATTCAACAAGAATATATTACTTTTATGATAAATAAATACATATTTTTTTCATTAGTTTACAGCAGTTATACTGGTAGATGGTATTGCCTTATTGTTTTGGTCCCCTTTTGAGAAACATATTTATGTAAGCACATCCATTAATAGAAACGAGCATTTTTTTCCTCATTTTAATTGAAATGAAATGGAACTTAGTAAAAAGAAATAATATTCTGACTTCTGAAATCATGGTTTTAATAACTGCTATCATAATAAAACAACCAATATTTCTAGAAATTATCTTTACTTTTTAAAATTAGTACATATACAGCAGAAACAACTAGATGGCAATAGGGTCAGAGAAGACAGAAAGTGAAGAAAAACTACAGGTGCTGTTCAGCCACAATACAGAGAAAGGGCCCACGTTAGTCCCCTCCTTTTGTTCAGTATTTGGAAAGTGTCCTAAATAATGAAGATGCTGACAATAAATGAAACACCCAGCACGCATAGCTCCACATTAGTAGCTAATATTTCCTGGTGTTTCATCTCAGTGAACTCTCACAGCCATTTATTGAGGTAGGAATCATTATTACCATTTTCCACATGAGACAACCAACATCTTAGCTTAAATCACTTGCCCTCACAGCTACTAACTGTCCAAAAAAGAAACCCAAGGCTCGTGGATCCCAAGGCCCATGCTTTAAGCCAGGGCTCAACAAAGTCTATAAATGACCGGTGAGTAGATATTTTAGATTTCACAGGCCATATGGGCTCTGTCGCAACTACTCAACTCTGAGTCGTAGTGCAAAAGCAGCCATAGACAGTATGTAAACAAATGAGTGTGGCTGTGTTCCAATAAAATTTATTTACAAAAGCAGGTGGCAGGCTGGATTTGACCCTCAGGCCTTCCTTTGCAAACTTCTGCTCTAAGTTATTATTCTACATTGTCTCCATACAGTATCAAGTGCCTCCACTCAGCAAATATTTAATGAACATCCACCATGTGCCATGAACTGTTCTACACACTGAGGATACAGCTGTGAACAGAATAAAAAAGAATACAAAAGACAGATAACAGGTAAATAAAGAAATAGTTACCAATATACATATTACAGTGTCAGGAAATGCTAAATGCCATCAAGAGTGACTGAATGTTTGTCATGAATTGAACATAAATAAATGACATCACTCTTAATCATTGCTCCATAACAGAACATAACTGGGGTTCAATTTGTTATTAGTATGAAGTAGGCAGAACACACAAATATTTCAACACAAAAAAAACAGATTTCCACAAAATCATGCATATACCCCAGCACATGTAAAATTTTGGTCCTACCTTCCTGTCCTTTGTGTTCTCGATCTTCCATTCCAGTTACCTTAATTTACCCCCTGCAAATAACAGAGCCTGATGATATCTAAGGAAAATTTTCATCCTGGCAGTGGATCTTAAATTAGTGCACACGAGCCCAATCAGTTACCTGGGCCTGAGCCAAACCCACCCTAACTATTTGCAAATCTGTTAAAACAGTAGCTACAACTTATGGCTAAGCTTCTTCCTCCAACAAAAGACAGATGGCTTCAGCAAATTTTAACTTTCCCTGTTGATGAGCCTCCCTGCTCCAGAGCAGAGGGGTGTCTGATGAACACACAAGTCCAGCCAAGGAGCTGGCAGTTACAAAGATGTGGGGGCGAAATACAGGCATGAAATTTCTGGTTGGGGCTACAATAAAAAGAAGATAAAGCAGATCACAAGCATAGCCAACTTTTCCTAAGAACAAATGATTTCAGATTTTAACATTTCTGAAACACAGGTTAGGAATCTAGGTGTATAACCCAAGCCAAATGGCCAAAAAGCAGATGAAAGTGGCCAATACTATACTAAAATGTGTAAAGAAGTATATAATATTATATACTTCTTTAATCAAAAGAAAAGAAAGGGCAACAGTTGCTTGCGGCCTACTAGGTGCTAGATAATATATACGCACTTTCACATATGTTATTTAATATTAACTCCATTTTTCCAGATGAGGAAACAACTAAGATGTTAAATCATTTGTCTAGGGTCCTATAGCTAAAGGGATGGCAGATGCATTCAATCTAGCAATCTCACTACTGGGTATCTACCCAAAAGAAAATAAATCATTCTATCAAAAAGATACCTGCGCTTGTATGTTTATTGCAATACTATTCACAATAGCAAAGATTTGGAATCAAGCTAAGTATCCATCAAGGGATGAATGGATAAAGAAAATGTGGAATACTATTCAGCCATAAAAAAGAATGAAATCATGTGTTTTGCAACAAAATGGATGGAACTGGAGGCCAAGAGTGAAACAGCTCAGAAACAGAAAGTCAAATGCCACATTTACTCACTTACATGAGGAAGCGAAATAACGTGGACACATGGACATAGGGTGTGGAATAAGAGACGCTGGAGACTCAGAAGGGTGGGAAGTTGGGTGCGCGATGAGGAATAAGAAATTACTTAACGGGTACAATGTATATTATTTGCATGATGGTAACACCCAGACCAGCACTACACAGTATATCCATGTAACAAAACGGCAATTGTACCCCTTAAATGCGTACAAATAAAGAAATGGGTGCCAGAATTTGAATTGGGAACACTGAGGTGGAGGGTGAAACAAACCCAAAAAACATCTGCCTTAGATTTCTGGGATCTTTAGAACTGAAAGAGGCACGAAGAGATCATCTCCAATGAGTGCTTTTATTTAAAGGAAATGAAAACAGAAACGCTATTTGCCCAATGCCAAACAAGAAGAATTATTTCAGAATTGGGCTGCTTGGATTTCCCTACTGTGGAAGTCAACCTCACAGTCCTGATTTCTCCCTTCCTCTGACAAGCGATAATTTTTAATTAGGGAGATTCCCAATAATAAGTTACTCTTCCAGGTCTTTATTATGATAGTTGGTTGCACAGAGTAACACTGGGGACGGGCACTGCAAGCATTATGGTGAAACTAGGCAGGCGGGTGTTTGAGATGGTGCAGACCTTCTAACCTTAATTCAAACCATGTTGAAAACCATTCTTCTGGACAAGCCAGAAAATAATCTAACTGCTACCATATTTCAACTGAGGGCACAAAGGATACTGCAAGTATAAACTGACAGTTCTATATTCCGGTTTCATTCTTTTTTTCCCAAGACTGCATCACGATAAAAATCAATAATGGAAAGTTATCCCTCCCTCTCTTTTTCATTTTCTTTTCTGCCTACAGCTGTACAGTTAATTTCATTCCAAATGTATTCTTCTGTTTTTCTTGCATGGAAAGGAATTCATGAGGTCTCACAGCACTAGGAATTCAGTTTTGCTCCCTGTCCTTACAGGTGGCAGATACGGAATCAAAAGCAATGTTTCTGGATTTGATTATAATTGTTACGGGTGTAGAACCTGAGGGCCCTGAGGTGATCTTTAGTTACAGAAGAGCTGGCAAGCTGAAAAGGGCTCCAGGGTAATGAGGCATTTACACAACACAAGCTATGCACCCTCAGCGAACCTTGTAAAATGCAGGTAATCTCCAGGCATAAATAATTATTCTTTTGCCAGACAGCAAAATTTTAAATGATTCTCTTACTTGTTTTAAGTTAAGGATATGATTAGTTCTTCAAACCACTGGTAACATGAGGCCCTGTCCATAAAATTGAGAATAGTATTAGATTAGTGGGAAATACAAGGGTAGAGGGGGTGGTGTATTAGTCACCTCAGATTACTGACAAAAAGTGTCATAGTGTGGGCGGCTTAAACAACGTTAATTTATTTTCTCATACTCTGGAGGCTGGAAGTTCAAGATCCAGGTGTCAGCAGGTTTGGTTTCTCCTGAGGCCCCTCTCTCGTTGGCGGGTAGATGGCAGCCTTCTGGCTGTGTCCTCATATGGCCTTTTCTCTGAGCACATGCATTCCTGGTATCTCTTCCTCTTCTTACAAGGACATGAGTCATAACTGGATAAGGGCCCCACCCTATGACCTCATTTAACCTAAATTACATCTTTAAAGGCCCTGTCTCCTAATACAGTCACTTTTTAGGATTAGGGCTTCAACATATGAACTTTGGGGGACACAATTCAGTCCATAACAGGTGGGATGGAGACATGGTTTATTCAGGATGCTGTATTCGCTAGCAGACACATCACCTCCAAAGCCACGTCTGTTGAGCCCCAAGGAATCCTGAAGTAACCCCTGGATTAGAAGAATTTGAATTCTACTTTATGTGGAAATTAATTTAATACTCCTACAAGGCTTTTCTTATTTTTCTTCTTTTTACTAAGAATAGCTGGGATTTCACATGCCTCAGGAGGAGCCAAGCACCAGCAGAGTGAGATATGCAATCACTCTCACACTAGTAAGAATTCCCTCATATTGTATAAATTCGTTCAGAATACACGTGGAGCAAAAGTTTTACATCATGGAAAATTCTGTGCATTGTTTTCCCTGTGATGTCAATGTCGCTGGGTAAATGGGCTATCATCTGCATGTTTTCACTGATGTTACTTTGTCTTTATTGTTTTCTTTCCAACTTTATTTGCTGTTTCTATTTTTCTTTTCTAACACTAAAGTTTAAATTACATACATATTGGGTATAATATATTTTGTGAGGTAATCTGGAGTTTATACTTATGTGACAGTTAAGAACGAGTTTTGGTAGAGCAGGTAAACAATCAAATTAAAGAACAAGAAGGGAATTTTCTTTAGGTTAGAGTATAACTATGTTAACTAATTACTGACATAATTTTAGGGGGATTTAGTATTATTATATTTCAGTATAAATGATGTTTAATTTAGGGGCTCAGCAATGCATACATTTTTTTTTTCTGTTGAAATTAATGATAGCTTTTTGACCTATGGAAATTTGAGTGTGCTTTATGAAATAAATTATCTTCACATGGCAGGGAAGAGGGTAGAAGACAAAGACAAAGTATAATTTTTTATTAGCTGGTATTTGGGGCACAAGTTCTGATTTTTATTTAAATTGGTGAGCTGGGCTGGATCATGTACGAACCACAAGATTCCCTTTTGTTTCTCCAGAGACCTAGGAAAAAAAAAGCCACTGGTTGGGCTTCCTAGTTTCTTTTCTTTAGGCTGATGTCCACTTCTCAGCCCTTCAGATTTTACCATTTTGATGGTACAAAAGAGCAAGGAAAGATAAAGCCAATCCAAAAGGTCACAAAGGAAAAGCTCATTTCTCCCTATGGCTAGAAGCATCTTAAGCCATTAGCTGCAGGATTCTTCCCTTCCCTGAGGTCACAGACTGATCCCAAGGATGGGGGCAGGAAGAGTCGTTGAGGGAGGGAACACCCTCCTTATCAAACTGCAGAACGGGAGAGAGACTTCAGTCAGATAAGCCTCAAAAAAGAAAGGGGGCATTGCATCAGTACACATTCCTGTTCAGAAATCTGTTGAAAGGAATTCTCTCGTGTAGGCATAAGTTGGAACACAGAAGGGATACCACACCACCCCTCGAAGACAGGATTCCAGAGAAGGAGGCGATGGGAGGCACCAAAGTAATAATACGCAGGATCTGAGGCCACCAAACACTAGGGACTTGATGAAGGTGGAGAAATACGAAGAGGAGAAGCCATTCATTCAAAGCCATTCATTTCACCTGGGGATTCCCACCCCTTTCCACACAGGGTACCCTGCTCCTAAGACAGAGGCTACTACTATGACTTAGACCCACGCCCATTTATTTTCTGTGCTGAAAATGAAAAATTCTTCTGATTTCACCCACTTATGCTTGAGATCTCACCCCTTTTCACCTTATCAGGAACTTCACTTTAGGAATCATCTCCTCCCAGACCTTTATCATCAATTTCTCCCACTCTACTAGGTCATTCCCAAAAGCTCTACAGACATGCAGCTGTTTCTTCTTCGAGACTCTCAAGTGAACAGAAGTGGATCACAGGTTAATGCTAGCCTTTTGTTCATGACGCACTCTCATCATCACTTGTTTTTACTTATTTAATTGGTCCTTTTAAAATACTATAAGTACCTACTAATCCAGCACCCAGTAGGAAAACTAGAACCTTAACAGCAGCCTACATCTAACCATGTTATCCTGACCTTCCCGTTTCCCCGCCTCCCTCCACCTAAGGAAGTCATCACCGTAAGTCCTGAAATCAACGTTCTCTTATTTTCCTTTATATGTATTTTTAAAGTATATTTTTACATTCTGGTTGCTTATAGCTTTGATAAAAGTGGTAACAATTCCAAATGTCATTGTGATAGTTTCCTGTTGCTGTAGCAACAAATTACCAGAAATTTAATGGCTTTTTTCAAAACCAATATAATATCTTACACTTCTGAAGGCCAAAAGTCAAAAATGCATCTTACTGGGCTAAAATCAAGGTGTCTACAGGGCTGAGTTCCTTCTGGAGGCTCTGGGATTTGGGGAGAACCTATCCCCTGCCTATCCTGCCTTTCTTAGAGGCTTCTAGAGGCCTCTGGCCTTCCTGGACTCACAGCCCTTTCCTCTGTCTTCAGATCTCTCTCTCTCACACACACACACACCTGCTTCCTTCTTCTAAGGATGCTTGTGATGCCATTGGGCTCACTCAGATAACACAGGCTAATCTCCCCACCTCAAGATCATTATCTTAATCACATCAGCAAAATCTCTTTGCCACATAAAGTAACATATCCACAGGTTTCTGAGAGTAGGCCATCTACATCCTTGGGGGACATTATTTGGCCTACCACAGTTATCTTTTGGGACTTCTTTCTCTTAAATATTCACATTGTCATATATCACTGCAATTCCCAGTTCATTTATCTGTTCTCCCATGAGTGTTCATTTAGTTGTTTCCTGGTTTTGGCTATTATGAACAGTGCTCCTATAACCCATTTGTATATGTTTCCTGCTGTTGAGACACATTAATGTCATTGAGAAACTGAAGTAGAATTTCTGGATCATGGGCATGTGAATATTCAATTTTCAGAGGTACGGTCAAGCTGTTTTTCACAGTGAAGAGATCAACGTGCACTCCCAAGAGCAATGTAAAAACAGTCCTGTGGATGCACAGCTCTCCATTACTGGGTATCATCAGGCTTTAAAAAATTTTTGCCAATAGAATGGATATAAAATAGCATCTAATTATGAATTTGTGTTTCCTTGATCTTTAATAATAATGAACATCTCCTCAAACGTTTATTGCCCATCTGAGTTCCTTCTTCCTAAGAAATGCCTGTTCGTGTCTTTTCATCATTTTCCTTATCGATTTCAGAAGTTCTTTATATTCTCTTAACGCTACCTTTTTTTTAGTTGTACTCATTGTGAATAGCTTCCCCTCACTAATAAATTGTTTTTTCACTTCTTTTAAGGATTTTTAAAAGGAATGTTCTTAAATTTTTATAGACAAAATTTGCCAGTCTTTTCTTTCATAGTTATTGGTTTTTATTTCTGTGTTTGTTTGTTTTAGTTTAAGAAAAATGCTTCTACCCTATAATCTAAAAGATTTGCCTATATTTTCTACCAGGAGTTTCAAAGTTTTGTTTTTGACATTTAAGGCCATTTGGGGTTGGCTATCATAATATGGTGTGAGGAAGTGATCCAATCTCACCTTTTCATACAGATCGCCATTTTTTACAGTCCTCCTTTCCCCAACATGCTGACACACTACTACCTCGTCATGATTTAAGGTTCCATACATGTGCCGGTATGTTTTGGCATCTGTACTATAGGTCATTGGTCAATTTGTTTATCCCTACAACAATACCACTCTGTCTTAATGATTACAGCTTCACAATAAATCTTGGTATCTGATAGAACATACATCCCTCTCCCTGGTCTTCTTTGTCAGAAGTACCCTAGATATTTTAGCCCTTTACTCTTCCATATACATTTTAGAATCATTATATCAAGTCCCATGAAACACTTGTTGGGATTTTGATTAACAAAGCATGATCAACAGATTGAATTTATAGGTTAATTTTGGAAGAATTAATATCTTTAGGCTATTCTCTTCTCCACGAACATAATATACCTCTCATTTATTTAGTGATAAATCTCTCGGTAAAGTCAATCATCTCTCAATAAAGTTTAATGATCTTCTCTGTAAAGGTATTATACACCTTCTGTTAGAGCAATACCTAGCTACTGACAGTCTCTGATGTTGCTGTTAATGGTATTGTCTCTTTAATTTAGTGTCCTTGAATGCTGCTAGTATAGAAATGCTACCTTGTGAAATACTCCAATTATTCCTAGTAATGTCTGTAGAGTCTTCAGGGTTTTCTCTGTAAATAATTACATTTTTGCCAAATAATGATAGATTTGTTCCCTTTATACCAATTCTTATCACCTCCAACTTCTTTTTCTTGTCATCTTACAAGCTTGAAAAACAATTTAGAAAAACTTTTTAGCACAGGAATATACTGTGCTTGTCAAAGTACTAAAAGGCTTTATAAGTGCTCTGTATTTAAATTCCTCTTACATCTAGCTTGTCTTTGTGTCCGTGCCATGTGTGATTTGGCATGCTTTACCATCTTCATAATTCCTTCTTACTGCTACAGAGACAGCTCAGCCATATATACTCTGGCTATTAAAACAATAAAAATAACTATGTGGTAAGATGGATGGAAATACATATACGTGTGTCTGTACATACACACACACGCACACAACACACACAGACAAAACAGCCTTTAAACTCTACAAGTTCCACCCAGTTGGTAGCCCAATAATGCTCTTGATCCTGACCATGTAAGTCCTGGTTTTGGCAAGGAGTTTAGAAGGGATGAGAGAGTCTTGATCTTCCACCAGAGTCCAGTGTTTCTCAGCAATTTTTTTTTTGTCGAGTTGACGTGTGAGCTTCATGGGTGCGTCTGCGGTCACTGAGGGATACTACAGTCCCTATCTGAGGAAGAGATCTGAAGCCTCTTAGTAAAGTCCTGGCAGTGTCTTTATGGAACAACCCTATTCTCACCCAGAGCTAGCTGGATGGCCATATCTCCACCTGGATTTAATTGGATAACCACATCAGTCTTGCAAAGACTTTTGTGATTTTCTTTTTGATATTATATAGAAACAACTTATATTGGTCAGGATATCATTTCAGTTGTGTAAATTGTAGAAAAACCAGAGAGCTCAAGATATACTTAGGCATGTTGTCTACTAAGCTGACCAGACGGGGATCTACAGTATGTGTCTGTGTGTATATGTATGTATGTACACAAATACATATGTATGTGTAAGTGTACATATATTTATTATATATATAAAGTCTTCCACATTTATCCATCTTACCACATAGTTATTTTGATTGCCTTAATAGCCAATGTATATATGTGTGAGCTGATTGTCTCTGGAGCAATAAGAAGGAAGTATGAACATGGTAAAAAATGCCAAATTAAATATAGCACAGACTTAAAGACAGGCTAGGTATAAGAACAATTTGAAAACAGAGCACTTACAAAACTTTTTTTAGTACTTTTGCAATCACAGTATATTCCTGTGCTAAAAAATCTGTTCCCCTAAATTAATGGTTTTTCAAACTTGATCCTTTGAGCCCTAGATATCTCAAGGGGTAATTCTCAGTAGTGACAGGTAAATTAAGGAGCTTTTTTAGAAAGTTATATAAAGTTAATTTGGGGTGTGGGGGAGAGATTCTGCTGCCAAAAAGCTTTGAAAACCATAGGCATGATGGGTAAACTCTGAAGCCCTTTCTATGGTAGAAAATTTAGGTTTATGACTGACCTCTGCAAAGTTAATAGTTAATGATCATTGCTACATAAAGCTTATAACCTGACTTGGAGACCAAAAGGATACTCCCCCAAAATCTCCAATGGAAGCCCAGCAATATGGACTACAAAATTTCCAGACAATTCATTAGAACTCTGTATTAACACTAATGATAGAGGTATCAATACAAGGTTCAAGTCATTTTTTTAATTTAAAAAATTCTGTGAAGGGTAAAGTCAAAAACAAAGTTGTTTATACAAATGTGTCACTCAGACTCACTTCAGAGCCTGTCTCATCATTGCAATGGTGATGAGGTAGGTACAACACTATGCACCAGTGTTGTACCATTAACATTTGTTACGTGTTTAAATAGTATGGATGGGCATTCTGTGAATCTGTGTCTATTCTGTGACATACATACTATACAAACAGAACTCACACATGCATTTAAAGATCTTAAACTTCCAAAGAAGCATAGTAGTCATCAAGTATTTTTAAATAAAGCCAATTAAAAAATAGTATCTCAGGTCATATCCATAGTAGTGCCCCATGTAGACAGATAACACTGAGAAAAAGTCCTCCTCCCACCTTCCCACTGATACTTTGATACCCTTAAAGACAACATCAGAGAAAGGGGGACAGGTGGGGGAGGGTTAGAGTGCCAATCTCACCACCCAGAGATACCAGTGTTCAAATAGATATTAAGTTATAAAAATGCAAAATTTCTATTATTTTTGCAAATCTATGTTTAGGGAACGATGGTCACACCTGCTGAAAAACTTGCTAAATGGATGAATACCAAACTTAATGCAAATAATGAGCTGGCTAATGTTTTGAGGACCAGTGACAAGTTTATAGGATATAAAAATACTGATTGAGGTATATCTTAAAATCTAAGACTATATATATGCAAATATATTTACATTTATATATGCAAATATATATATATAATATATACGTACATATATAACAGGTAATTCAAAAGCCATTTTGGAAAAAATGTATTGGCTCATTTTAAAATGAGATAATATAATACTTTATTAAATACTGTCTTGTATATATGCTCCAGAGCAACACTGTCCAGTAGAACTTTCTGTGATGATGGAAATGTTCTCTATCTGTATTGGCCAGCAAGGACACCACCAACAACCTCTGGGTACTAAGCATTTGAAATGGTAGTTAGTGTGACTAAGAAACTCTATTTTTAACTTTATTTAATTTAAATTAATTTAAATTTAAACAGCCCCATGTGGCCAGTGATCACCAAACTGGAAGTGCAGCTCTGAAGAATAAATGCCTTCTTTGCTTCACCAATGCAATCCAGCTTGTCTTTACAATCTTGCTCAAAGGCCGTGTCAGGGCCCCACAGGCAGTGGTATTTGCTTCCTGCATTGTGCTTCCAAGGAACATTGTGCATTTCTTTATTTCAGAACTTATCCACTAAACAGAAGTTGTACAAGTGTCAACCTCCCCTGGAAAACTGTAATCCACACAAAGATAGGACAGTGTTTTTATTCATCTTTGTCATCTCCAGCCGAGTGCCTGATCCATGGTAGGTTCTTGTTCCATTTTTGTGAAATGAATGAACAGAAAGAGGCTATAAGCAGCTGATTAAACAGGGAAGTTCTAAATAAAAATTTAACCATTGTGCAAAACTACCCTTTCCCCTGCCATTTATGTCCTTATTCAAACTCATAAAAGCCATTTCAACCTTATCGAAATCCTAGCTAAGTTGTAGAGACAGCATTTCTGCTAAAGTAATTTCAAGGGCACGTCTGATCAAATAAGCCACATGGCGCCCTTATGATTTACAGCTGCTGCTCATCTGCTCACTCACCTCAAACAAAGAGGGCTGGTTATGAAGCATGACAATGAAGAGCTTCACTGTGCTGCAAACTTAAAAACAACACAAAATGTAGTACACTTACCGTCACCAACATCAAAATCCTTGAAAGCCAATTCTGAACCTGAATCATCAAGAAGGATTTCGCCATTCAGTGTGAACATCATGGTGCGTTCATTCATGTCAACCATACACCCCACAACATCGCCTGCTTGCCAAGAGCGCCCATAATGCTCGTTGCCCTGGTGCCACCGCTGGGCCTGTAGAGAACAGAAGAGTCTCTTGTCACAGAGTAAGCCGGCACCCCCTTCTATTAATGCAGCAGTAGGGTGAACTCCAGCAGGCACATCAGTCTACTGCGATGTCCCACCTAAGCAATATGGAGACGTCTGGGAATTCTAAATCCCTACCTAATATCAACGTGGTATATTATTGAATCATAAGGAAAACCCACACGCTATTTCATGATTTTGAGAGGCTACTATTTAAAAAATCTAACCCCACCTACTTTCTATTAAAAGAAAAACTATATGCCTTTAGAACTTATTTTTTTCCACTGCAATAAATATTTACCAGGATACGGGTTGTTTTTCTCCACTCCTACAAATACAAAGAATTGTGAGCTAGAGAATCAAGCTGGGAATTTACCATTGCAAATGACATTCTAATTTTCATCTATTTCAAAATAAAATTCCATTCCTTGGAACCAGTGTCACTGACACTTTAACAAAATGGAAATCTAGAAGCATTTCAGTTACATACTAAAACTAAAAAAGCTTCAAATCTAACCCAAAAGTATTCCTAAGATATGTGCTGAAATAACAAGCCAAAAATTGAAAATAGATGCCAACCTTTTTTTATATACATAAGTGAAATCTCATATTATAAATACATTTGAAACATAGTATTGATGAAACGTGACTTTTGGATCTACAAGTATATTCCACTAATTTATAGGTACAAATTAGTTATATTAATTATTTTGTCAGATAAATCTTTGAACTTGTTGCTTAAGCATCATCGTCATTGTGCGTTGATATGTAACGGGATATAGTCACCAATGCAAAACAATGATATAATTCTTCTCAATATAACATTATACTTTTTAAAAAAATTTAACTAAGTATCAAGAGGCATAAAATTCACAACCCACTTATCTAGCTGTGGTGTTCTCCTTCCTGCCTTACCCACCATATGCCTGTTCCCAAACAGAGTATCCTTTCTTGCTTGTAGTCTGACTGGGGGGTAAAGGGTATTTTAACTTCTTAGGGGTAGTTCCCACTCTGGTTTGTTACATCTGACCTTCAGGGAGAATAAAACTAAAGCTGCCTTTTATCTATTATTTTATTTTTTGAAGTTTAAATAAAGTTTGCTAATGTTGACCCAAAAAAGGGTACCAAAATTTTCTACTTGATACAAAACACAGGATTTAGGAAATGTGATGTTTCAGAACAAAGTGGGTCAATTGTCCTAATTTCTAGCCTAGCAATGCTTTCCCACACAGGACATTACAAACCCGCAATACCCAAATGTCAAATCTCTTCATGATTGCATATTTACTCTAATTTTCTTTTTTTAATTAAAAACAGTTTTCTCTCATATGAAAAAGAGTACAAATTCACTGAATAAAATCAGAAAAAAAATAAGATAAAAGAATAAAATATCTAAAATGTTATCAACCAAAGCAACCATGATCTTATTGTGACTCTAAGCATCTATGTATTTTTCATAAAATATTTTATACATATAAAACAATCCTTAAACATTTACATAATATATAAATAATAAAATAAGCACCCGATCAGCTTCCACCCAGTTTAAGAAATAGAATTTATTATTAATGTCGAAAATGAAAACTTTGTGATTATAAACATCCCCTTAAGCATTCCTGTGGTTATTAAATGTTTATACATACTGTTATTGTTGCTTAAAGATAAATTCTTTATATAGAATTGCTATCTTAACATATATGCATTTTCCTTTGTATATGGATCTTTAACACTTCTGATAGACAAGGATAATTCATTTTTTTGGTAACCATGGAAAAGCAATGTCTTGGTGAATTCCACTGTATTCATGCAATGGGGAAAAGGGTTTTGAGACTAAAAGGGCAAGTTTTCCTATGAACACTTTTTCTGAGTTTGTGCTGTGGAAAACAGCAGCATTACTAAGCTACCAAAAAGAACAGCAGGCCAGATGACCCTAAAGCACGTACAGTAGATGGCTGGGTACACTGCAAAGTCCGCTCACCTTGAATCCGTCGAAAGCAAAGGCACGTTCATCTGAGCCCAGCTCCTGATCCGGCTGACAACCCGGCCTGCTCCAACCGACCCTCATGTCCCCAGCAGTGACAGCCTCAAATTCAAAATACCACCGTCCTGCCTTCACCGCATAGGTCTTCTCAGCACGGAAGATTCGGAACCTTTCTCCCGTGCCGCTACACACTTCGGCTCTGGCAGCTGTGAAATTTAAAGAGATGCTGGTGGTCACTGAGGGGGACATTGAAGGAGAAGGGTGGATCTCACACAGCTTTTGCAATTCAACCTGCAGTGTTGGTGGTAACACCACCTTCTTGTCTTGCTTCACCTCTTACCAAGTGTTTTCTTATCTCTGATCAGCCAGCTTGGTGAAGTGGAAAGCACGAGGGCTTTGCCCTGGGCAGAGCAGGGATCAAACCTCAGTAACCCTGTCCGGGGTGGTGGCGTTTCTTCCATCAGCCCACTTTTGGGAGGGAACTACCTTTCTGTAGAAGAAAACCCACAAGCAGCTTGGTGGTTTGGTTGTGGAAGATGAGATGGAAAACAGTAACACAAGAAATCTAAACTTCTAAACCGCTCTGCGTATAAAATAAGCAGACATTCATGGGTGACAGAGGAGGGAAGACACAGCCAGGAAGTGGGGGCTGAGAGAGGGGATGGAGAGACAGAGAGATCAAGAACATAAGGGAAAGCTCTAAACAGCAGAGAACAGCAACCAATGACAAACTTCCCTACAGGTTGGCCAAGGGACTTGTTGATGTGCTGTATTAATAACACTTTTCCATCTGGGGGAAAAAATAATAGGGTCAGAGTCCAACATCAGGACCAGTGTGGTACAAAGGAGAAATAAAAATATCTGTAGGAGATGAGATGTAGCAAGACTGAGAGAGCCAGGCAGGCAAAACCTCAGACTGAGGAACCTGAAGCCAGCATGACCATTAGAAGGTAAGTCCCTGGGAAATCACAGGGGATGGGCACAAGGGTCCACTAAATTGATACCTCAAGGGAAACAGTCACCTCAGCTAAGGTCCGGGTTGGATACAGAGGAGGAAACTTCAGTGACTCGACCAACAACACACAACTAATAAGTGGTGGAATTCGGGAGCCACCTCATGCTACAGCCCCTGTTCTTCCCACTGTGCCTGCAGTGGGAGTAGTAGACGCTGGTTAAATATCAGTTCCCCTCTGTTCCCCTTCAAGATTTGGGAAAGACCCCATACATAATAAAAGTTTAATAACTGTTTTACCATCGACTTGGTATGATCAAATTAGAACCATAAATATAATCCAGATAAGCTTTAAAGGTCTCCAATAAACACACAGCTAGATCATATGTAACAATTTAAGAGTAGGTTAAAGTAAAGCAGTGAAAAGAACACAGCTTTAGCATTAGGTGGCTTCCAATTATGGGCTTAATTAATGAAATGATCAATAAACTGCTTTTTGATAATGATGGTGGTGATTATAGAACATGCGGCTGAACAGCATCTGCTAGTTAACCTTGCAAAAGCTTAAATCTCTGAATAAGAGAGATAAACATTTCTACGGTGAAGATGAAAAAATTCCCATGTCTATTCCATAGTAACTGAACATGTTGTGAAAGACAGGATAGTAAACTACTTTTTGAGGGGAAAAAACACTATAATACTACTACTGAAAGGTAGTTGCAGCTAGTAAGAAACTAGTTCTCAATGCTGCAATATTAAAATAAAAATAGAAAAAGTCAGATTTTCATTCAGGATCCATGGCTTCCTTAAATCATGGTTGTAACCTTTCCTAAGCAAATCTAAGAGATGTTGAAGGTGAGCTATGAACTACACCAACATTTGGAGATTATTTTCAGGATGAAAGAAGTTCTCATGAAGTTATCCTTATTTTTAATTAGACATTTGCAAAGAAAATCATACATTATATTCTAGCATGCACTAATAAATTAAACTCCCAGTTTTCTAAATATAGAACATTCCATTTTTTAGGAAATTAAACTACTGAAAAATCCCAGGTTCTCTTTCCTCTGTTATGTTTCCAGGACATCAGGACTTTACAAATATGCACAGTATGCTCAAGGAATGCAAACTAATTTTAATATTAGCTTAAATCAAATATTTTGGAAGGCAAATTTGATATAAAAATATAATAGATTATTTCCTCAAAAGCCCCCTCCAAATTTATCTTGGTATTAAGACATGCCACTAATCCCCTCCACTAGTACAAGGACTGAAAATAAGGCGTACTAAACAGAAAATGTGCAGTTGTAACGATGCAGAAGTTTTTAGTCCTGGTGTTCTTTTTCCTGACCCTAATGTTGCACCGTTCTTACACTCACTGATGATACTCAACCTGAACTTGAAATGAACATGCTGTTCATAGACACTATGGTGCAAGGGACTTCATAGTAATGTACTGGGTTTTTTTTTCTTTTTTAACCTCTGTGGATCTTTGTCCAAATGTCTGTGTAGTTCATAGCTCATAGTCTGTATTTCTTAAATTAGTTTAGGGTAGCTTGCAACTACAGTTTAAAGAAGCAACAGTTCAGCATTCTGTTTCTTGCTAAAATACTAATACAAAATGAAAATCTGGATTCGTAGGGGTTTAAAAAACAGATCCAGGCAATCTATAACAAATATCTTTTGCATACCCTGTATTATCAAGTACCTGAGTACAAAGTAGGTGCTCCATAAATACCCACCAAACTGTTTCTAGAAACAAAGACTCTCCTGAGCTCTGGACATAGAAACCCAGGCAATTAACAAATGGGCAGCACCCCTGTCAAAGGCATAGAACTCTCCCAAGCACACAATCCTCATGCTTTGCTTGATTTTAAATACACTATATTTATATGTGTTTGGTAGGCAATTCTAACATATGTAAGTGTGTTGTATAAATAATTTTTATATTGTTACAACAAATATTGACATTAAAAAGTGAACAGTTAGCAGATATATTCCTAGTGCACACTATCAAGTCTGTTGGTACTGAAAGAAGAAAATATTCAGGAATTATACCTTTAACAAACCACCTCAAGATTAAGGACATGGTCTGATAAAAGACTGTGTTCTCAGTACTGCTCAGACGTGGCACAGAGAGGGCACACAACCAATGACTGATAAAGTAACTATTCATCCTGCTCTCCAAACTCTACATTTAAAAGACATCCACCACTAGAGGGCAGTCAAGATCTAATTATGTATTACAATCATAAGTTACAATAAGCTATAGAGGATGGCAGGCTAAGTCTATAAAATTTTACACATATCTAGAATCCTTTAGGTCTAATTGCATAATACTTTAAAGAATCATTAGTATTAACCAGCCATCCTTTCAATGTCCTGGTATTATTTTGGATAAAACAACTCAAACCTTGAAAAAACTTTAATGAATAAGAATAAATTCCATTTTCAAATGTTTTAAAATATAATTGAGAACAATATTCCAAAGATCTTAACAGCTCAAATACTGAGTTCACATTTAATCTGGAATATGTAAGCATTCTACTAACAAACAGGAAATAAATTAAAACTCTGATTAATCATATAGGGTTAGAGTCAATTTTATCAAACATTTTATGGCTCTTAACTTTTTAAATGTCAGCAAAAGCAATATACCCAACTGCCAGTTAATGTTTTTAATCTTATCTTAATGATCGCCAGACTGATTTTGCTTTATATTACTACAATAAAATCTCTCATATCTATCTTTTAACTTTCATTCCTACCAACCCTGTTCAGAAAAACACAATTTTCCCAAAGCCTCCCAACTGGTCTATCTCCAAGCACTCCCCCTCCAATCTGTCCCTTCCCACTGTTGCCATAGTTACATTGCTATTGTAAACTGTGATCACACATCAAGCTCTTGCTTTTAAAACTTCCTGGGGCTGGTACTCCTTGTACAAATTTATCCTCCTTTCTTAGCTGGGTTTTCAAGATATTCTATATTTTTTCCTAATCCTTCTACCTTCATCCACTACTGTTCTATCCCCACCTATACCCTATATTTTAGCCTGACTAGACTACTAACCATTCCTCAACTCTTTCTGTACTTAATCACATCAGCTATACTTTCCCTCCAGCAAGAACGTCCTTTCTCACACTAATCTCTACTTGTTGAAATTTTGACCCCTTCAACATCAAACTCAGAAGACATTTTCTCCCTGTACTGATACCTCACACTGGAAAATTAATCTTTTTTATATATTTTCCATACAGAGCAATTGCATCCCTACTCTGAAGCAAGCATGCTGTTGGATTCCTGGACATAGCGATGAACAACAAACTTGATCTCGGCTTCTACTGTGGAATATACAACTCTATTCTCACTGTTCATTGCTCATGTAACTTTGGTAAGATTGAATCTTGTCAAACAACCTTCAATGGCTCTCTCAATTCTCAAAATTCTCAATTCTCTGCCATTCTGTGATCATCATTTTTTTCCTCCCTGTTTTCTCATTTCCTTATACAAATACATTCACTGTTCAAACATTGGATTCCTTCTTTCTTCCCTTCCTTACTTATACAGCTTTCCATATTGTCTCGCTCTTTTTCCCTACTTGTTCTGTTAACCCCAATTCTCGTCCAGTTTCACTATCTTCATTCTCAACATCTATACCTGCTCTACTGAGCTCACTGGAAAACACACAAACAACAAATTGGCACCACTAACTCATAATCTCCAACCTCAATTGGATCATCAATGTTTCTCTGCAATCTTCTCATGTTTGCAGTCTGCTCTCTGTTCCATCCCATAAAACAGCTATTTCTAATCTTTATTGCTGAGTGACATCAGCAGGAATGGCAGAGGAAAGACCTCTAGAAATCCTCTTCTCCATAAAAATCAATGAGAACACTGGTAAAAAATGTCCATGTCCAATTTTTCATAGCTCTAGAAATTAACTAAAGGCTGATGACAATGCAAGGAGTGTTTATTTGATAAAAATGTCTAAACGTTAGTAAGAACAGCAAACCTAGTGGTGTTTTAATTTGCTCCTGTTCCACCCCTGCCCCAGTTCCATAGTATATTAAAGACCAATAGCTCCTCAATCACAGAGAAAGCAAGCCACCTAGAAGCCCCTGGAGCATGCAGAATAGGATTGGAGCTCCTCCAAAGCCCAGTTCCCAGATAACTGTCATTATTTTACCTTTCTGATACTTCCTTGGCAAATCCCATTTGCAAGGCTTATCTTTATTCCACTTGACTTAGAGCTTGCCCAGTGCGAACAGTCTTTTTCCCAGGGATATTTGTTGAAAATCAATCACCAGAGGCAATTTTTTAACATTTCAGCTTCTTGAAGTAGCAATAACAGTTGAGGCAAACAATAGCTAGCCAAAAAATTTAAAAGGAAAACCAGGGGAGTGAGATGCCCATAGCGGGCTACGAAAATCTCCAACATATTCCTGGGACTCTACACAGCCATGTTCATGCCCAGGGCTGTGCATGTATTGAGAGAAAATCTGAGAAGGCCCTCAGCTCTCACCTCTGGAAGACCTTGAGGCTCTGCATAAGCAGTAAGAGAAGGCTGAGGTAAAGTTGTAAATTGCCTGGTTGTGGGTTGAAGGCATGTCCCAATAGGCACATATTTGCCCTCCCTCAGTAAAGACTGGGAGACTTATTAGTTCCAGGCACTTAAAGAAGTGTCTGTCCTATCTCTAGTTGACCACTAAGCTCATTAAACAGAAACTTCAGTGACCACACATGACAAACAACACAGACCCTATAAAACTAGCTTAGAAAAATTACTAAGCAAACATAACATAATTACAATAAGCCCAACAACAATCCCTGGGGTGAGGGAGAATACAGAGTTGCCATATTATATTAAAATGTGTAGTTTTCAACCAAAAATTGTGAGACATGCAAAGAGATAAGAAAGTATGTCCCACACACAGGGGAAAAAAGCAGTCAATGAAATCATCCCTGAGGGAGCCCAGATGTTGGACTTATTAGACAAAGACTTTAAACTACCTATTTTAAACATTTTCAAAGAACTGAAGGAAACCATGTGTAAAGAACTAAAGAAAAATATGAGAATGATGCCTTATCATATACAGAACATCAATAATGAGAAAAAACTATTTAAAAAATAGAAATTCTGGAGTTAAAATTCACTAAAGAGGCTCAACAGCAGATTTGAGCTGGCAGAAGAATCAATGAACTTGAAGATAAGTCCATTGAGATTATCAAGTATGAAAAACAGAACGCAAAAGGAACAAAGAAAAATAGCAGAGCTTCAGAGGCATGAGATACAATCAACCTTACCAACATACACATAATGAAAGTCACAGAAGGTGAGGAGAGAGAGAAAAGGGAAGAAAAAATGTTTGAAGAAATAACGGCCAAAAAATTTCCAAATTTGATGGAAAAACGATCATTTGCATACTCAAGTGGTGCAATGAACTTCAAGAAGGATAAACTCAAAGAACTTAAAACTAGACATATCATAATCAAACTGTTCAAAGACAAAGACAAAGAGAGAATCCTGACAACAGCAAGAGAAGCAACTCATCACACAGAAGGGATCCTCAAAAAGATTAACAGCCGATGTCTAATCAGGAAACACGGAGGCCAGAAGGCAGTGGGATGACACAGAGTACTAAAGGAAAATAAATTGCCAACTGAGAATTCTATACTCAGCAAATCTTCACTGCCCTCTTCAAGGCTTCTAATCCAGTCCAAGCCTCCCTGACTCTTCCCCCTTAAAAAATAAACTCATTTTCTATTTCAACCAGAAAATAGTAATTGCAGAGTAAGACTGCTCTCAGCCTCCTCCTGATTTCCTACGTCACAGGTTTCTGCAATCTCTTCAACCCCTACCTCTTTCCCACTAACATTAGGGGAGCAAGTATGTTCTTCCTTTTATATGAGGCCAATCCCTTCACCCATGCTCTAAATTTCATTCCCTTCCACCTCCTTGGAGACCACACTTCATGAAGTTCCTCCTCTCTATTTTCAACCTCTTCCTTTCTACTGTTTTTTTTTTTTTCCCCTCAGCATAAAAATAAGCCTAAATTTCTCCAATCAAAAAAATAAAATCATTAACCCTCTGTTTATCTCCAGCAATAGTCTCAGATTTATATAATTGAATCCTGGTATCTCTGTCTAGTTTTCTCACAGGTATCTCAAACTCAACGTGTTTAAAATCAAACTAAGAATCTCCCCACTACCTCATGTCCATCTACTTCAATTCTTGTGTTCCCTGTGAATACGGATGCACTTGACATCTATCAACCCAGAAACCATCTCATATACTTCTTTGTACTTCTGATGATTCTACTTCTAAATGTGAAGTAATTCTGTCCTATTCTCTCTGTTGACAGTATTGCCAAAGATCAGGCCTCCAACACTCCTCATCTTTACTTTTTTTTTTTTAGCCACCAAACTCCTATCCTTACCTCCAGTTTTGTTCACGTTCAGCCTGTTCTCCAAAGAGCCACCAGAGTTATTTTTTTTAAATAAAAGAAAATCTTTTTTACTCCCTGCCTTCCTACTTGATCTCCTGCCACTTCTCAAACTCCACTCAACATCTGGCCATGAAAAGCTCTCTGAAATTTCCATTTGCAATTCTGCCTGAAATGCATGAACCTGGTTGACTCTTACTCATCCTTCTAAATGTCACCCTAGCTTTACCTGCTTTGGTGGTTTTAAAATACGTCCACAAATACTTTGTTACACCTCCATTCAAAATGTGTGGGCTTCATTTAATGGTTCCTATATTCACAAATAGAATATGATGGAAGCACTGCAGTTTCCTCCTTGCACTCTTTCTTAGATTATTCCCTCCGGGGGAAGTCAGCTGCCATGCGAAGGCATTCAAGCATCTCTATGAAGAAGTCTGTGTGGCAAGGCTGTGCCCATCTGTCTGTTTCTCCTGCCAACAGCCAGAGAGGAACTGAGTTCTTTAGCCAACAGTTATGCAAGTGAGCTGTCTTAGTAACAAATCCTCCAGCTCCAGGGAAGTCCTCAGATCACTGTATCCCTGGCTAACTTGATGGCAACCTCAAGAGAGACTAGGATTCAGAATCACCTGGCTAAGCCACTCTCAAATTCCTAACCCACAGACACTGTGAGATAACAAATGTTTGTTGTTTTAAACCATTAAGTTCTGGGAGATAATTTGTTATATAGTAATAGAGAACTAACATACCTCCTCTTTGAAGATTTCCCTCACATCACCAAGCTGAGTTAAACCCTCCGTGCTGTGACACTTAGGCTTAATGCTTGCATCATATGGCAGTGTGGGCAGTTAACCCTATCTTCCCTGTCTATACTGAGAGCTACCTGTGGGCAAAAACTGTCTTATTTATCCTTGAATCTCCAGAACTAGGCACAATAGATGCTCAATATCTAGATACTGATATTGATACTATATCTATCTAATTAAAATAAAATGGAAATAAGGAGAATCTCAAATATGGAAGTGAAATGAAATCCAGCATAGATTTTGTAAATACAAGTACCTTTCCTTCTTCTTAAAATTCACATAATTCAGAAAAAAGTAGGTACCCATAAGGTAGCAATACATCGTCCAGAAGGGTGTTAGGAAGATGAAATTATATTAATATAATGGTTGTAAACAGTATAAAATACTATATGTCATCAGAATAACATCTCACTTATCCAGCATCATGTTGGAATAAAGTTCTCCCTAAAGCGAATATATCAAATGTAACTGAATACAGTTTATGCCCTTAAGCGATAGTATCTTTAAAATATAACTAACATTGATCACTTTTTGTTTAAAATATATTGCAAGTTTCTATGCACAGGGTAAAATGTACTCCTTTTCTTGGATATTGAACTCCATAGTTCTATATCTAGAATATAACTATATCTAGAATATAACTAACTCCATAGTTAACTCTTTCCTTGAAGACTCTAGGTTATCATTAAAGCCGTCATAATCATTTCTCCGAGCTGCAGTGTTTTCTCCTCCTATTTTCTCTTTAGTTATCATGCCGTCATCTCTGGCCTTGGCAGCACTCTTCTTTTGTAATTTTCAATGTGTATCAGGAAAGCAATGTTGTGAGAATTCCTCATAATTGTAAATAGCTTCCAAAATGTTTGAAATAAAGCAGAGTAGGGGAAGGAAGGGAAAAATAGATAATTATATGACTCTAGATGCCCAAAGTATTAAATATAAATACTCATGTGAAAAGGAATGAAAACATGGGGAAATCAAATGGTTAACGTGTCAGACTATAAAACCATGTGAGATTTTTCCCCAAAACTTTATTATTAGCATTATAGTATCTTTCCAGCAGAAAAACATATTGTTATCTTTCCTAAGATAACATATGTTATCTTTCCTAATATCCTCTAGGGACATACAAATGTCAAAGAAGTATAAATAATTATAAATAATTTCAATAACCCTGTGACTATTATGCTCTTCATTTACCTAACAAAATAGGTGAATCAAATATTAAAAAGTATACAAAAATGCTGCAGGAAGTGCTACATTATTATAAGGTATTATTAATAAATACATATATGCCTGATATATACAGTGGTTCATTAAAAAGTACATTTAATAGGTCATTTCAAAGAGGGCCTGTGGGGCTGTGAAACCAGGATCTCTTAACATTACAACCAAAGATTGACATTCTCTATACGATGCCATAGTCACTCAATAGCCTCTTGCTTTCCTAAGGACTTGTAAAGCAATCATATATAATCATGATAGTTCACTTATAACAATCCATGATTGGTGATATGGGTAAGTAAATAAATGTCTGAAAGTTTAACCAAAACAAAAGTACATTTAAGATCAATTAACTCTTTTCAGACAAGCCAACTGGATGGAAAAAAAAAGATCAATTAACTCTTTGAAAATATTTATAAAATCAATTAACCCCTGAGAAGACTGATAAAGACAGAAAGAGAGAAAATATAAACTGTTAAATCAGGAATGCAAAAAGGGATGTCACTACAGATCCTACAGACATTAAAAGGATATCAAGGGGTCATTAGAACAGCTTTATGCCAATAAATATGGCAACTTAAGTGAAATGAATTAATTTATTGAAAAGCATAATTTACCCAGACTGACACAAGAGTAAATAGAAAATTTAAGTAGCTCCCAAACTATTAAAGAAGTTGAATTCATAATCAAACACCTTTCCTACAGGATGAAACTCCTAACCCAGATAGCTTCAATGATAAATTCTATCAAATATTTACAAAATAAATAATTCAAAATTAACACAAATTCTTTCAGAAAATGGAGAGAAGGGACCACTTTTTACTTGTATTATGAGATCAGCTTTACCCTGATATCAAAATCTGACAAAGACATCACAAGAAAAAAAATTATGTACCAGTATTCCTTATAAATATGGACCTAAAAGACCTAAGCAAAATATTAGGAAATAGAATGCAACTATATGTAAAAAAGGATATACATCATGACTAAGTAAAGTTATCCTAGAAATGTAAACTTGGTTTAACATTTGAAAATCAATGTCATTCATGATATCAACAGAATAAAGGAGAAAAACATACAGTCTTTTCAATAAATGGCAAAAAAAAAAAAGTACTTGACAAAATTCAAAACCCCATTCATGATAAAAACTCCCAACAAACAAGGAGTAGAAGGGAATTTCTTCAAGGTGATAAGGGACATCTATAAAAAGCTATCATTAAGATCATACTAAATGATGAAACATTAAAACTTTCCCTCCATAAGGCAGGATAACCTCTCCCACCACTTCTATTCAATGTGGTTCTGAATTCTTTACCACTTCGATAAATCAAGAAGCAAAAAAGTCATGACACTTGTAAAAGAAAAAGTGAAAATGTTATTTTTTGTAGACTTCATGATTATGTATAAAGAAAATCCTATGGAAGTTACAAAAAAAATCAGAACTGATATATAAATTTAGCCAGATCACAGGATATACAATAAGATCAACATAGAAATATCAATTGTGTACCTCATATTCACAATGAACAATTAGAAAATGAAATTAAAACTAATTTTATTTACAATAGTATAAAAATATAGATAAACCTAACAAATATGTAAAACCTCTACTCTGAAAATTGCAAAATAATGCTAAGAGAAACTAAAGAGGACCAAAATAAATGGAGGGATATACCATGCTCATGAATTGGAAGACTAAATATTGTTAAAACATCAATTCTCCCCAAATTGACCTATAAATTCAACTATAATCCCATCTTCATCAAATTGACAAATTTATCTAAAATGTATATAGAAAAATAAAGGAAAAAGAAGAGCAAAAAACCAAAAAAAAAAAAAAACCCTAAAAAAGAAGGAGGAATTTGGAGGACTTACCTTACCTGATTTCAAGATTATAAGGTAATAAAAATAAAGACAGCATGGTATTAGCTTAGGGATAGACATACAGATCAATGGAACAGAATATACAGTCCAGAAATAGACTGATTTATATATGGTCAATAGATGTTGACAAAGACACCAATGTAATTTAATTTGGAAAAGATAATTGTTCCGACAAATGGTGCTACAACAGTTGGATATTCATCTGTACAAAAATGAACCTTGACCTTAACCTCACATCATACACAAAAATTAACTCACACTGGACATAGAGCTAGATGCAAAAGCTAAAATAATAAAACTCTGGAAGAGAACGTAAGAGAAAATCTTTGTGTTTTTGCATAGGCAAAGATTTCTTAGGGCATAAAACACACAACTACAAAGAAAAAAAATCATAAATAGATTCCAAAATTAAGAATGTCTACTCTTTGCAAGACCTCATTAAGAAAACAAAAAAGCAACCTACAACCTGGGAGAAAATATTTGCAAAGTCTGACATAGTTCTTACACCCAGAATATATTTTTAAAACCACAATTCATAAAAAGACAAACACAAACACAAAAATATGGCCCGGCAATTATACTCCTAGGTATTTACTCTAAGGAAAATGAAAGCATAAGTCTACACCAAGATTTGTATATGAATATTCATAGCAGCCTTATTCATAATAGCCAAAAACTGGAAACAATCCAAATGTTCATCAATAGGAGAATGGATAAACAAATTGTAGTATAGTATTAGCACAAAGGAATACCATGGAACAATAGACTTTGTGATGCATATAAAAACACGTATGATCATATAAATATTACATTGAACAAAAGAAGCCAGATGCAAAAAAAATGCATGTTGTAGTGATTACATTTATAGAAAGTACAAGAAGAGCCAAAATTAATCTCTGATGATAGAATTTAGAAAGAAGATGCTTTGTTGAAAGCAGAAGGAAACTTTCTGTTGTGAAGAAAATGTTGGATATGTTGTTTTTGGTGGTGGTTCTTTTTGTGTATACAACTGTCAAAATTTACCACACTGAACACTTAAGATCTGTGCACTTTATTGTATGTAAATTATCTTAATTTGAAAATATAATAAAAAAAGAACCAATTAGCTTTGAAGGCTTATTCTACACGAGAACTCTTTCTGATTGTTATTTCTCAGCTTAGAGGCCTTTTATTGTTTACTTCTTTACCAGAAGTAACCTTATTTACTATACTTCCTTCCTACATATTCTTTGAGACAGGGATCTTTTTGGTATCTTGCATACCTAGCAGCATCTGGTTCATATAAGAATGTACCACATATCTGCTGCTATAAGGCTAACCTCAAGATAAAAAAGATGTTTTATTATGATTATGAATATTGTTGTTATCAAGTAGATATCTAATTTTATTTGCAGCAAAGATGAGGATCTGGTAACTGCTAAGACCTATCAAGATGCTAACTACATACCTACTCAACTCAAAGAACTAAAATCTGTCAGCATGCTTGGGATTATGATCCTGCATCCTCCACTTTAAATGAGAAGACACAGAAGCCCCTGATTCTTAGTTTCCTCATCCGTAAAATAAACATAATACAAACATCACCCTCACAGAGTTACTGTGAGGATGAAATAATAATTGTAAAGGTCTTATAAACACTGGTTGCACATGATAGGCACTGTATAAATATTAACTATTATTATTATTTAAGATATCTGGATTCATTTCTTATGCACAGATAATCACACTGAAAATATTAGCCATTATAGATAGATTTTTAAAGCTTTCTATTAAAAAAAATACAGGCATACAATGAAACACACAATCTTTATTTTATTTTTGCCCATTTGAAAATGTGGATATTAATGCTAACTTAAACTACAGGAGCAAAGAATTAAAGAGTTGACCATTTTAAACTATGTTTTTTAAAAGTATTACTTAAGGAAAATGTGTTCTTTATAGCACCTTTAAAAATCCATTTATTCAACACATATTTATTGAGTATCTATTCTAAAGTGTTTTCCTTAAAGCAAAATATCACATTAATTAATTAAATACTGCCTATATGTGTGACTATAAACGATAAAGGTGAGATTTTGGAAAACACTAGCTCCCATTACATGTTTACTCCCATAATCAACTAAAATCAGCTCTTCTTGGGGAGGGCTGGTCGGGTAGGAGAGGAGACCAATATTGCTGAGAGGTAAGTATTCATCTCAGACTCTTCAGGAAGGTAAACCCATTTCCTCCGCCTGCAGAATCACCGGGGTTCTGAGCCACCCTACTGAGAGATTGGTGTAATCCTATAGGTGTCCCTCAGGGAAAAAAATCCATTGGCCTAAATTACACATTGAGACTGGAGGACTCTATCTGGTACTCCCCCTTTTATTCATTTCTTTGGCTTTAAAAAACTATTACATGATTTTGCAACCAAAAGGGAGCAAAGTAAAACCAAAATACCATGATCTTGATCTGGTGCTTCCAGGTTGTAGCCATACCCCAACAGTGTGCGCACAGCTTCACGGAGGCTGTCCTTGTTCGATTTCTTGGTTCGGTCATCCAGAAGAGCATAGGGAACAAGGCGAGGGTTTCTTCTGTTTTTGACATCCTACGGGGGAAAAAAAAGTATGCACACATCAAAGCAACACTAAGGGATTTCGGAAATAAGGCAGCTACCAAATGCATCAAAATTTAAAGCTTTTGAGGTTAAACCTGCCTCTTCCACATTCCCTTTGTCTTTCCAGGCTACAGAAGTTACTGAAACATTGTCAATATAAAAGATTCAATCAAATGAATAAGTGCATGAATTTAAAGCAGGCCCTTTCCATGAGAACAAAACAAAACAAAAAAAACCCAAAAAACCAACAATAACAAAAGACAACTTTTAATGATCTCTAATCACTTCCATCTGCCGTGGTCACAAGGCAAAGGGCTAACTCGGAGAACATATAATTTCCTAGTGCAGCTCCCTGATAAATTTTTGTTCCAAGAATAGCCAAATTAGTACTGGTCACTCTTCAGTGATTTTGAGTCAATGAACAACATAAGGCTGCTTTCCTTTCTTCAGGAAAAACCCAGTGTGTTATGAACTGCCATTCTATGTTCCTCAATTGCTTGAAAACTACGCATTAGGTTGACTCCATCAACCAGTGAAACGAGGCAATACCAGGGGCAGTGAAATGACAATAAAACTCATAATGTATCTATTATAAAAGAAGCTCCAAATTTAAAATGTGGGTCAAATGTGTTGACAAAGAAAGAGAACAGGCTATCTTACTATCTTGGCAAAAGGATGCCTAATTTTACACTAAGTACAAAACTTACTTTCATGGGATGGTGGATATGTGTCAATTCCTGTAAGTGTGTAGGGCACTGCCACTTAGGAAATTACTTCTTCCCATTCACTTACTGAGACTCTGTGGCAGCATTTGCTAAAATTTCCATATTTAAAGAAACATAATTGATTCATAATTTATTTTAACATAAAGAGGAATTGGGGGGCTGTGGATGTTCCCACATCTTCTCAAAAAAAAAAAAAAAAAAAGCTATGGAGGTAGATAGAGGTTGTTCTGATAAACCAGAAAAGAAATATTATTTTGTCTTTTTTTTCTTCTCTCTTTCTGGCAAATTTGTACTGAGTACCTAATCCTGAATACCTGAACACTTACTGACACCTGGAGTTAAAATCATCTGTAACAACAACTGGGTGGTGAAAACCGATCTGAACTGATGCAACGTTGATCATAGTATTTGTTTATCCCTCTTGGTATTATTATGCCTACAATATGCTGAGTGAATAATAATTTAAAGTCTGCTGCCCAACTGAGGTTGTTATATAACATGTAGTATGTTGTCATATCACCATTCTGAAAACAAACAAAAAAAATTTGAATTTTGAAATTCATCTGGCCCCAGGGATTGTGAAAAAGGAATGAATTGTAGACCAGTTTTATTATCATTTTATCTCAATTTTCTTATATTTCAAAAGTTTCTTCTAAAATACAACCTCAGAGAGGGAAATGCCACAAAACCACATTATAAATCACCAATGTAGTTATTACTCACTGTGAACCTAATATGTGTCTTTCATGATCACATCCAGAGCTAAGGTCATCTAATTTCTTGAGTCTAGTACTAAAGAGGTATGTTAGTGCAAATGTGCAAGTACATTAATATATGTACATGATATGAGTTTTAAAATAGTCATTATTGAATCCCTCCTGTTACAAATTATGCTACTTGCCACTTAAATAAGTCTCAGGCTACAAGCTGTGGAGCTCAGTGTCCATGTACCTGCTGGATGCCATAAGTCCAGCCCTGTCGGATTCGATCCCGGGCCCACACGTTGTGGGCATTTTCTGCTAACTTGTCCACCATTGCTTCTTGAGATGGAGTGAGTTTTATAAAGCTCAGGTCCATTGGGGCAGGCTTGTATCCACTTGTTAGCTGGTAACTACAAAGCAAAGACAAAGAAGTATGTATATCATTGGCTCTTTCGTAAAAATCCCTATCATAGTCATTTTATGGCCTCACCTAATTCCAATTGTTCTATAAACCACACTGGTAACCACTGGTAAAGTACCAGTCAGCAAGCCTAGGTTCCATTCACTTTAGCTAATAACTGATTAGGTGGAAAAGCCACACGATATTTATGTTTTCATTTTTATGCCAATAAAACAGAAATGAGACAACTTACCTATCTCTCAAAGATGGGAAGGACCTATCATTGTTCGTACTCCTGATCATTGAGGCTTTTGTATAGTCTAAAGCAAAATATTGGTTATCTATTAAAGCATTTGATGGATTTCTCTTCCTGTGAAATCCTGATTTTTCTTCAACTATAAAATGTTATACTAATGTAATATTTATTTCATAAATCAGTCCATCCTTTCAGATACTATCTGTTCCTTATTCTACAGGGAAATTTTAATGTATTTGTAATTTATTTCCCTATTGTCATTCCCAGTTACATTATTTAGGAAGCCTCTAAATATGACAGAGTCTAGGAAGTAGAGAAAATTTCAGCTATATAATCATCTAAAATATGATTACATTTCATTTCCCTGGAGTTGAAGGAACTCTTACCAAAGACCTACTTTCATACTCTGAGCTGGAGAAAGAAGGTATGAAAACACGTATAAGTTTCAATCTTTTGGGAGAAACATAAAATTGAAATTATTCAATTTTCAACATGCATACATAAGGGCAATAGTACTGCCCTGCTCCACACAGACACACAAACAGCTGTTTCATTCTATTTAACTACTGAGGTTGGCACGAAGCCTATTTTATAACTGATTTTCCTCCATTCTTCTGTCATTGTTGTATTCCTGATGATGGACTTATCAGGATCTGTTTCTGATCAATTTTTCTAACTGGCATTCTTCTTAAAACAGTTCCCGGAAGATAGTGGCCTTTTGATAGTTTTTGAAAGAATTAATTTTATTTACCAAACTAATATAAACATACATGCATCTTCAACTCAAGAAAAGAAAATTCACTAGATAATTACGCTAAGTTGCAAAATTAATTATCAGGACATGTGAGAAAATGCTCTTTAAAATAAAACTACAAATTATCTTTCTTGTTATCATTCTGGGCGCTACAGCTGGCATCATTACAAGGTGAGCTCCTTCAGAGCAGGGAGTTTGTCCACTTTGTTCACAGAGATCCTCCATACCTAGAATAGTGACCAACACGTGGTAGGCATTCAATAAAAATTTGTTACGTGAATTAATGTATTATAGCAATAAATAATTTTTAAGGTTTAATAAAGTTGGCTTTACCTTAATTACTCCCATTTCATCATAAAACATCCTATATTTTATAAATAATTTATCTGCAGACAAAAGTTTTAGAAGTATTTTGCTTTGAGTAGATTAGACTGCGACCATTATGGCTCGTGTCATTCAATTAACATTCATAAGCTAAATTTACAGACATGAGATTTTGATCCATTTTAAATAGAGCTCTGTATGTACAGGCAATTAACAATTGCTTTTCTTTCTTTCTTTTTTTTAAATAAAGAAGCCACATGGGATTTTTTAACCACTCATACGAACCATTGTATTTTATAGACTTCTGATGTTTAAATAGACAAATCTATACACTGCAATCATAGCCATATATACAAGTTCTCATTTGGAAAGTATTTTCTTCAAGAAAAAGCTTCTAATACATTTCCAATACACCCACAGATGATCAAGCTGGCACAATCTAATTTCCAAGTTTAACACTGTTTGCTGGACGCAGCTTCAGGAACCATGATGAAGGGCTCAGTCTTCTGTTCTCCCCAACTCCTCAGGGTTACAGGGCTACTTCACATTCCCCCTGACTGGTCCATAATCACCCACACAGGGCAGCACACAAGCTTTCTTGTCTCATTTTCCTGTAGCCTTGATCCCACCTAGCTGTTACAGAGGGTACACAGATGATAAAGTTTCAATGTTAATCTATGAATCATGGATCAGAGCTAATGCTACCCTAACGAGGGATGCATCCATTCTCCAAGAGGAACGATCTTTCCCTACAACCAATTCTAATGGTAGACCTTCCAGCAATATCTCCTGGAATGAACAGGCATTTTCAAAAGGTGGAGGGTGGGAAGGAGGCCCTTCCAAATAAAAAATTATAGACAAGTTCTACTAATGTGTGAAGCTGGATAATAAGGACATAATTGTTTCTTTATTTTCTAAATTTTCTTCTTTCTGTATAGGATTTCTTCTAGAGTTGCTTTAATCTGTGATCATAATGAAAACTCATGGAGATGCATATGCATCTGTTGATTCGACGTAGCAATAGCACAATAATTAGTTCACGCTCATTTCCAGATGTAGACTGCAATTTATTTTACTTGCTTTTCTGTATAACCCTGTGGGGCAAGAAAGGATTTGGAGCTTAAAGTGGTTCTTTTAAATGGCTAAAAATCCCATCCAAATTAAAGTTATGATGTCCTACTTCACCTGAACCTTTTTATTTCCACCTCTGTTGTACTCCAAATTATCTTATACAGTAAAAATAAATATAATTATCTTTGAAATTCACAGACTTCAACCGACTGTATTTAATAAAACTACTGACATAATGAATGCTTCACCAGTACGAATTAATGGTATCAACAATAATTTATAAAACCATTTTTATGATTGTAGTACATCTTGGCAAAGAAACTAAGAATCAAACCATTATAACAAAATAAGATTTTTTAAAAGTAAATAAATGTATTTTGACAAATAATGTCTTTTTATCTTATTAATACAATTTAATTAGGTACACAAAGGTTAATCAACTGCTAATATGAATTATTATTATATCTTCTCGTGGTTGAAAAAGTACAAAGCTTTTTGAATAAAATGTAACTGATATGAATCTTAGAAGCTAAACGGTTTCAAGCAAAATTTCAGATTGATTTCTAGAAATTTAAAGTAAATAAAGGAAAGAATGCTAAAATAATTCTTGGGAAGTAAAATTTCATAGCTCCAAAACAGGGAAAAGTCAAATCATTATTAATTATATTAACACAAAATATGTATAGCTCATATTAAAGACACGTATGCATTACATTGTACTTTTTTAAACTTCCTGGGAAAATTCTGCCAGAATCAGCCAATAGGTCTCTCTCTCCCCCCTCCAATTTATTTGTTTAGTAGGTACAGCTTTTACTCCCCTGCTTTAATATGCAAGGTCTCTGTGCCATCAATCATCCTACAAAATTAGCTTATGAGGAATATGTATGGAATTAACCAAATACATTCAATACGCTCACTTTCCAAAGTATCAAAATACTTCTGTAGTTCTTAGATCTTGGTTTTATTTTGGCAAGTATATAATAAAATAAAAAAAAATAAAAAATAAAATAAAATAAAAAACAACACTGAGAGTACTGAAATACCTAAATAGCCTGGGCTTCAGTTTCCTTATAGTAAAACTTTTTTTAAATACCTCTGGAAACAAAACAAAACAAAGCAAAAAAGCTGGCAAACTACCAGTTCCATTTGCATCAAATTACCAAGATATAAACAAAAAGTTGACAGCACTTGGCCCCACTGATGAATTGTTAAGTAACATTTTGTGTTTCCTTCCCCCCCACCCACATTTTTCCTAAACAGGTATTTTAAACGAACCTTTGAAAAAAGTGTTCAATATAATATCACTAAAGGTCCAATTGAAGTGATGCAACGAAAACATGGCAGAATACCAAAAACACTAAGTAGCAAGCCTTTTCCTTTCTTTTAGCCGCCCCCACCTCTCAAGCTTACTTGTTTAGTATGAATCAAGTTAAACGAAGCTTGGAAATCATTATGTTGTGAAAAATGTACAGTAAACATGAAAAGATTATGTCCAAGTTCAGTGGATGTTAGCTGTAAATTTCAAAACCAAATCAGCCCTTCAAGTACCTTGGTATAAATGGGAAAATCTCAGATGACTGCACACCAGAGATATTAAGAACAAGGTTTGCTGAAAGCACATCTACTAGAAATGAATATAGGGCTGATATTTTTGCAGAAAAGGTATAGAGAATATTCAAAAATCATTCTCCAGAAAACAAATACAGAAGAATCAATTTCAACGTAGAAATTAGAAAGGAAAGAACAAGGGTCATATTTCTTTTACTATTTTACTTTTTTTCCTGTTTTTAACGTACATATGTAATATGATGATGTGCCCTGTCCTCCCACTCCAAATTCCTTTTTACTGGAAGGCCTTCCTCCAGTCCTCAGCCCCTTCAAAACAAGACCACAAGGTGAGATATCCACTGCCCTCAAGAAAGGGTCATTTCAAGAAAGAGAGAGAGAAAAAAAGCTATTCTTGGCTTTTGGATTTTAAAATATCTTTGAAAATTCAATGCAGAGACAAAGATCTTTAAAGCAGGGCCTGTGATATTAAAATCTTTACTTTTGAATATCAAAAGAACAAAGCCCTTATGCTTTGGGGCAGAAAGGAAGAACAGATAAAGAACCCAATGTCTCCAGTCTAAGACAGGCTTGACAATTCCAGAGCATAGAGAGAGAGTCAGAGGAAAGCAAATGCTTTCCACCCACCTTCCCAGGTGGGGACACGTAGAGCCCAGAGCCAAGGTGAACTGCTAATTTGCTTCCCAGATTGTACTCAGGAAAATGGCCAGGTCCCATGACTTCACACACCTCAACTCTTGAACAGTACAGATATGGTGACAAACCAAGTCTAGGCGGATAGGGGCTGATGCAGTCCCTCTCCCTCCACCAACAGACTGCAATCCCAAAGCAGCCAGAGACAGTGTTCTTTTCAGGACTCCCTGAAGAGGCTTAGATGAAGCATGGAGAAGAGACAGTGACTCACAGACGTGAGGAGGGCACGCAATGTGTGCACCCATTACCAAAGATCAGTCCGGAAAACATGTATCCCATGAGGTGCCCGCAGAGATGAATGAAGACAATTCAGTCAATACCAACAAACTCAAATGAGAATGACCAAGAATTGAACATTCCGTCCCTATCAGGTGGGTGCCCCAGAACCCATGCAGTCCTGGGAGTAAGAGGCGTGTAAACCTTGAATTCAATTTCACCAACAAATATTCAATCAGTGGTAAAATGTGTCCAGGCACTGTTCCAGGAGCTAATGATACAATACAGAATAAGACGGACCAAAACAATCTATATCTTTATAGAAATTATGTTCTGATGGGGAATCAGGCAGTAAACCAAATAAACATGTATAATAGTTAGAAGATGTAAATGCTATGGGGGAAAACAAAGTAGCAAAGGGGGAATGGGAGGCAGGACACTTTTAAATTGGATACAATTTTAAAGAAGTTGAGGAAGACTGAGGCAATGACATTGGAATCAAGACCTAAAGGTGAGAGTAGACACAGAAAACACTGACTTAATTCAGTTTGCCCTAAACACACTAGGATTAAGTTCCTACTATCAGGCTGCATTCTGGCTGCAAGGCCCATTGGGTTTAAATCTGAAATTAAGCCCAGTCAGAGAAAATGAGTAACATCACACATTGGTGCATTTTTAAATGTATGGTCTGTGAAATTACTTACTACACATAAAAAGAATATATAAGGTTTTTTTCCCTTCTTCTTCTCCTTCTTCACAGTTACAGTGCTTCATCATTACAGAAAAATCCAAACTGTATTTGTAATACCATTTTTCATTTAGGTAAGTATTTATATGAACTAACTTTTGTACATGTGATTGTATCTATATAAACAGTATACATATGGGTGCACATTCAGTATCTATTGCATGCATTTCAGAAAGCGATTTTAAATTTGTATGTACGTTTACACATCAAGAATATCATTCTCAGGCTTTTATCTGCCCTACTATGCCTGAGAGATACGACATACTCCACCTCCCATCACAAGCAGTACTGCGGTAAGGTGGGGGTAGGGAAGAGCAGGAAGTCTAGCATTAGTTTTAAAAACCTCTCAGAAAATTCTAATGTGGTTTTTTCACAAATCAACCCTACCTCTTATCTCCCAGTGATATATACAGACAAGCAGCTTTTGACCTACCATGTGTTGTGTTGATTTAATAACAGCTACGTGCTTAAGGAAAGTTTAAATAACTGTTCTATAGCCATACCACCCTGAACGCACCTGATCTCGTCTGGTCTGGGAAGCTAAGCAGGGTTGGGCCTGGTTAGTACTTGGATGGGAGACTGCCTGGGAACACCGGGTGCTGTAGGCTTTTTTTTTTTCCCAATAAATGGCATCAATATTCAGACAAAGATTTTTTTTAATTTAAATTTATAGCTTTTTTAAAAAATTTCAACTACTCAGGTATATTAGATAATGGGGCCCACAAGCTCTTAGAGTGAGGGGGTTCCTTTTCCGTTGCATTTTCTGTATTCCTATAGTAAGGTCACTCTATGCTCATTACACTATGCAATGGACCAAGAGTTTAATTACAATAAATATGGGAAGATTTATTAATTTAAGTATAGATGATAATGTATTATACTCTTCTCTGCTTGTTTGTTTTGAGAGGAGGGAGAGAAGGAGCAACAGGGAGAAAGAACAGAACTACAATGAATCATCCATTCTACAAAATCCTAGAATTGTAGAAGTGTATATATTTGAAACATACATATTCGTTTAATAGGAATGCGCATATTCCAATATATACTAACTTGACTGATTATCAAAGGTCTCTAAAATATACACAAAAGAGAGAGCAGTAGAAATATTCTAAGCTGTGAAAATGTAATTATACTGTGATATTGATCTTTTACAGGATCATAGCCCAAGGGCTGTAGGTGGAAATCGACCATGTTTCTAACAGTTACAGAAAAGCAACTTACAAGGCACATGTGTACCATAAAACCTTGCCATTGAGAAAAGATATACTTTCAGCAAAGGAAAGTGAGTGAGTCAAACTTAGAAATGGCAGAGGTAAACCTGATAGAAAGTAGCAGGAGAAAACAATGGACTACGAGTTCTTATCCAGCTTTTAACCAAAAATTAAGCTTCATGTGAACATCATAAATATTTTGCTGAAATAATTCCTTTTAAGAAAAACTAAGACACAATTTGTAATCTACCACTGTTATCAGTCTGTCTTAATATTATTGGCCTGTGCATCCATACAACCTGTTCAGAAGGATGAACCTTTATAATCACCCCGTAAGTTACATCAGTATCTTGCTCTCTTCTAATCTAGTCAATATTGAGTCCCTTGGAAGGTACAATTTATGACATCAGATAAGGGTCATAGAAAATCTTGCTCTCATCACCTCTCTTCTTTAAAATTTGTCTCCTCTAGTTTTTTCCTACTATTCCATAAACATGCTCATGTATCTCCTAGGCTTTATCAAAAAAACTTCTTTTGAGACTTTGTCCCTCTGAAACTAGTACCCTGTCTTTACTGAACTCCTTAAAGACTAGTTATATTCAGTCTGCTATCTTCTCTTTCCCACTAACTTTTTTTTAGTTGATTAAAATCTGGTTTCAGTTATCAACCACCTCTTTGTTATTATCATGAACTATTTCAGGCCTATGCAAAAGTATCAAAAATGATGTATACACTTGACGTTCTCCCTATGTTCCCTCCTCAATTCCAAGCCCCTCCATTTCCCCAGAGGGAATTATTACCCTGAATTTGAAGCAGACTATTCCTAAGCATAATTTTTATACTGTTCCTACATATATTTGGCTCTGTAAACTACATGTAGAGTTGTATTTCAGGTTTCTAAACTATAAGCGGTATTACATTATACCTACCTTTTTTGGTAACATGCTTTTTAATTTTTGCTCGAGATAATGTTTTTGAGATTTGCCCTGTGGATATATTTAGCTATAGTTAATTCATTTTAACTACTTTTTAGCATCCCATTACATGAATCTATCAAAATTATTTTCATATTCTTAAGGTGATGGAAATGTATTGCTATTACAATCTATGCTGCAATAAATATTCTTTTCAGGTTTGTTTGTACATGTGTGCAAAAGTTTCTCTAACATTTATGTCTGGATAAGAAATAGGTGGGTCATCTTCAACTTTATCAGATAGGATTAGACTAAATTGGTCTCTAAAGTAGGTGTACTAATTTACAGTCTTCCTATAGTGCTCAATTTTTTCCAACCTGATGGGGGTGTGATAGTTTCTCATTGTGATTTTAATATACACGTCCTTGATTATCAGTGAGGTTCAGTGTCTTTCATGTTTATTGGATCTGTGGTTTTCTCTTTTATGAATTATCTGTTCATATTATTTGCTCATTTTTCTATTTGGACGTCTTTTTATTAATTTTTAGGAGTTCTTGATATTGTTCTGCAATTCTTTTCATTTACCAGATTTTTTTTCAATGTAGTCAAATTTATTAAATTTTTTGTTTATCCAACAATATTTATGGAGCACTTACCACATGCTAGGTGTTTTAGAAACTGGGGGCAATGCAGTAAACAAAGCTGCCTTAGCCCCTTATTCATGTCCCCATATTTCAGTTTAGGGGAATGAAAAATAAACAAATAGATAACATCAGGTATAGGAGTGCAATTAAAAAAATAAAGCAGGGTAAAGGAAACAGTCAAGGTATTATAGATAGAATATTTAGGAAAGACCTGTCAAAGGAGCTTATATTTGAATACACACTTACGTGAAGTAAGGGTTTGCCCTTTTTCTGAATTAAAAAAATCCTTTCCCCACCCAATGGTCATAAAGATATTCCACTATGTTATCGTCAAAAAGTTTCTCTTTTGTGTAATTAGATCTTGAAATAACCTGAAAATGTCTGTGTATAGTATAAAGTAGAGATCTTTTTTTTTCCATTTTGCTAATCAATTATCTGAGTACCATTGATTAAATAATCTATCCTTTTTCTCCTTATCTGTAATGAGACCTTTGGCATAGATCACATTTCCATACATGCATATCTATATTTGGGAGGTCTCTATCTCAGTTTGTCTGTCTTTATACCATTATAACAATGCCTTAATTACCATAGATTTATCATAAATCTTGATATCTAGTAGAACAAGTTAATCTTCTTTTGGAAAAGACTGCTGGCTATTCTTGGGCCTTTGCAGTTCCACATGTATCTGAGAATTAGTTTATCAAACTGCTAAAATAAACCTCTGTTGGGAGGATGACTAGAATAGCATTGACTTTAAAATTAATTTGGGGAGAAATAATGTATTTGTCTTACCATCCATGAACATCATATACCTCTATTTATGTAGATATTCTTTAAAGTTTTAAAATCAAACTTAAACATTTTATCCATAGGGGTCTCTCATCTCTTTTGTTAGATTTGTTCTTAGGTTTCTCATCTGACTTAGGAATTTTTTTTTCTTTTTGCATCTGTAAATGATTTACAAATTTAAAAGATATTGATCTAGCTATGTTGTTAGAAATAATTCTGTAAATTCTCCTGAGTTTTCTTATGCAATAATATTACTTGCTACGGATGACAATTTGTTTTCTTCCTTTCCAGTCTTTGTGATTTTTTTTCTTGTCTCATTATATTGTTTATATTGAATGCATCAGGTAGTAATGACTTACAATGTCTCATTCCTAAATCTTAAAGGAAAAATTTTGGGGTGTTACCTTATAGATTATTGGTTGCTGTTTTGCTTGTCAGGTTAACAAGGTTCTCTCAGCTTATTGCTTGCTAAGAGTACATATGCTTACAATTTAAAAATCTTATGAAATATTTATTCTAAATGCACTGAAATTATCATATGAATTTTCTTCTTTATTAGGTTTGACTTTAATAAATACATTTTCTAATGTTAACCCATCCTTTTCCTACTGGAATAAACTCAGTTTGGTCATACTATACTTTCTTAATTCACTGCTGAGTTGTTTGCTAGTATTTTACTTAGCATTTTTAGATTCATGCTCATAAGTAAGACAGAACTGTAATTTTCCTTTCTCATACCACCCTGATCTGGGCTTTGATATGAAGATTATATTATTCTCAGAATATAAAATGTGAAGAGTCTCTTCTTTTTCATTTGACATTGTATCTGGTAGAAATCAATAGAAAAGTTGTTTGGGACTAGTGTATGTTTGAGTGTGTGTGCGTGCACACGTGCATGCATGTGTATAGATTTTAAACTATTAATTCAATTCCTTTAATAGTTATAGCTGTATTCACATTTTCTTTCTTCTTGGATCAGTTGTGATATTATTCTATACAATTGTCCATATCGTTTACCTTTAGAAAATTTTGGTATAAATTTATTACATTTTTCAATCCCTTCTGAAAATATTTCTAAGATCGCTAAAAAAAATTAATAAAAAAATTTTTTTCCTTTGTCAATCTTTTCAGAGTTTTTTTCATGTTCATTAGGTTTTTAAAACGTGCTTTTGGCCTCATTAGTGTTTATATTTCATGCCATCTCCACCAAATTCATTAGTTTCTGCTCTTATTATAATTTCTTTTCTTTTACTTTCTGCAAGTATTACTTTATATATGCAACCCATATGTTTTATTATGAAATATTTTCCTTTTCTATTATTATGTTTTTAAATTGCTATGATGAATAAGTTCAAGAGATCTATTGTATAGCATGGTTACTATAGTTAATAACAACGTACTACATAATCAAAAATTGCTGAAAGCATAGATTTTGTTTTCACCACAATAAAAGGTAAGTATGTGAAGAATGAATATGTAAATTGGCTTTATTTATTCTACAATGCATACATATTTCAAAACATTGTACTGTACACCATAAACACATACAATTTTTGTCAATTTACAAAATAAACAAAAACAAAAGAAATAAAGAAAATAAATTTGATTTTGACTCACCCATTTCTCAGTATATAAAAGACATAAAAAAGGAGAGGTTCACTTAGCAAGATCAAGAAATATGGATTATCTTTTAAAATTAGAAATAAAGACAGAGTTTCAAATAAATAAATTTTCATGATGATACACTTGATCCATAAGCTATTTAGAAGTATGTTTTAAATTTTTTAAATGTCACTACTTTATGTATGATTTTTGCTGTTATTCTTTGTGATTCAGTGAATGTGCTCTTTATAATATCAACATTCTTATGTCCTAAGGGATATTAAATTTTATAAATGTTCCATGCATACAATGTTCTATATATGTCAAGCTTTTAATTTGCATGGGTTTATATTTTTATTAATCTTTATTAATATTCATCTGTCGCACATAATAGTTTCTGAGAACTGTGTTATGATCTATCACTATGTACACATTTGTCTCTCTTTGAAAATCTACTATAATAATATTTTTTGTTATTGATTTTTGAAAGTGTTTTACTTGGGGAATACATGAGTAGTTACAGCATAATGTCTGCTTTCTTGGTCCTTTATGTAGTGACCTTCTTTTCTTAATACTAATTTTGCTTTAAGAGCTATTTCGTCTTATGTAGGAAACTGATAAAAGGAAACCATATCAGTTTCCTTTGAATACTATTGCTTGGCACATCATTTTCTCATTATATTCAACTTTTCTATGTTCTAGAGTTCTTCATGTGCCTCCTGTAGCTATTCATCATGAGTTATCTTTGAATTCAATCTGACAATCTGTGTCTCTTACCTGGACAATTCAACCCATTTACATTTGTTGTGATTAGAGATACATTTGGATTTATATGTTATCATATTTTATTTTAAAAAATAAAATAACTACAAAAGTATATACTTCAAAGCATTATAATAAAATGAACACCATTAATCCACCACCAAGTTAACAGTTACAATATTACTAACATCATTACATCTATCTGTGTGTTCCTCTCCATCTTACACCCCTGCCTATATACCACCCTGAAGAGAATTATTAGCTAAAATGACAATTGAAGTGATTTTAAAAAATCAGTCTTATCAAATAAGTATATATCTCTAAATAATGTATTTTTTTTTAGTTTTACTTGTTTTTGAGCTTCAAAAAAGTGGTGTTATACTTTATATCACCTGTGGGATATATTTTTTTTCCACCCTCAACACTACTTTTAGGTTCATCTGTGTTGTCACTTACAACTATCATTCATTCATTTTATTATAAATATTAAATAATATATAACTTAACCCATTTTCCTATTGAAGAATATTCCCCTCGCTCCCTGTAACCTCCCCCTTAGATTTTTGCTATTACAAATAATGTTGCTTGAAATAATAGTTTGCCTGTTTGTTGATGTGAACTTTCTCTAGGGCATATCTCTAGGAAGGGAACTTCTGGGTAATAAGATGTACAAATGTGCTATTTTACACAATGATGCCAAATTGCTTTTAAAATGGTTAAAAAAAATTCCAAATTTTTAGGCTTGTGCTGATAAGCATCCATATCAATATTTGTTATTATGAAGGATTTTGTCAATAGAGTAAGAATCAAATAATCTCACTGTAAATTTAGAAATAATATATAAACTGTCAGCAAGTGCAAGTACACTTTTCATTTAATAGCTTCTGTTTTTTCATTTCTCCACCTACTCTCAAATAATGTCATGTTGTGTTGTGTTGTGAGAACAACACAAAGAAAAAGCATCAATAAAAAAAAAACTGAAGGCAGAGGACATTAATAACTCAATGAAATAAACTTATCATAAACCCTGTGCCCTATCTATCTATCTATCTATCTTCCTTAGATTTAGAAATCAGAATTGAGATGATTGTCACAGGGATATGTATTAACCCATTTGTTTCAAGAGAAAAAGCCAGATTTTTTTTCTGATGAAAGATAACTCTGTTTCAGGTGATTCTTTTGACAGTGAAAACAGGTTTTCCAATTAGGTTTCATGGTTAAGTAAATTCTACAAATGGAATAAGATATATTGTACTCTAAGGTTTTTTGTTTTCTTTCTTTCTTTCTTTTTTTTTATTTTTGAGACAGGGTCTCACTCTGTTGTCAGGGCTAGAATGCAGTGGTGTCATCACAGCTCACTGCAACCTCAAACTCGTGGACTCAAGTGATCCTTCTGCCTCAGCCTACTGAAGAGATGGGACTACAGGCATGTGCTACCACGCCCCGGCTAATTTTTCTGGTTTTTGTAGAGACAAGGTCTCACTATGTTGCTCAGGCTGTTCTCGAACTCCTGGCCTCAAATGATCCTCAAGCTTCAGCCTCCCAAAGTGCTAGGATTACAGGTGTTGAGCCACCACGCCCAGCCTTGTACTCCAAGGTTTTGATGAGACACATCTACACACACACATACACTCACACACACATACACATAACACATGATAAAAATAATTTATTAAACATATTATGCAGTCGAAGGTAATGTGAAATTAACATTTCCACTTTCTTATCCTTCTAAGATAAGATCCTCAAAGAGTAACAGGTTTAATTACTAATTTGTGGGGTTTTTTTGTTTTGGGTTTTTTTTTTTTTTTAGAGCTTTAATAATGACTTTTTGGAATACTTTCCAAAAAACTGAGAGAGTGAATGACTTTAATAAGAAGATGAATTCTTTTGCAAGTTAGGTGGTTTGCAGTTTTTTTGCTTTCAAAAAATTGAATAAGGACACAATTGAGTTGTCACCTGAAAGATCATTAAACATGATTTTTCATGATAAATAACTATGATTTTTGGTTCACTGAACTGAATGATTTTTTAATAACAAAAATTATTTATGTGAAAAAAAGAATATAACTGATCCTGAAATGTGTCTCTTTCTATCAATAAATAATATTTATGCATGGCTACTTGATATAATGGATAAAATAGCTCAATCCATCTTACTATAAGCTATTTCCAATAAAATCTTATTTTTTCATGAATTTTTATTAAAAAATTAACGTACATAGCTTTGAGCACTAAAAATAATTATAATGATAACTCAGAAGAAAAATTTTAACACCTAATGACTATGATTACAGAAACAAAAACAATTAAAAATTCAATTTAGATATACATCTTAGTTACAAAGTTATAAAACATGAAAGGATGATCTATCAAAGACTGCCAAATATAAAAATATTATTTAACAGTATAATATACTGTGGGGGAAATGGACTGGAAATAGTTCAAAGAGAAAAATGAAACGACATAAAATTCCTTATTATCAACAACATTTTTATGTAGTTTTTAAATAGATGATGGTAGATATATAATCACTGTGAATCTGCTTTCATTTGATACACTAAAAATTGATGAAAACGCATCATTTCAAAATGTAAATATGTGTAATGTACCATAAAATCACATCCTTTTGGACTGTTTAAACTTTTAAAGAAAAATTTTAGAACCTAAAAATGTGTGAGGTAATAATACAGTTTTTATACGGAGCACCAGAGCAAAAAATGTTTATACACAGTCAAACTAGAGGACTTGCTTGTATCTGTATTTGCATGGCAAGCACACAATTTCTACTTGGATTTTATGTTTATCTGAGGTAACTTGAGGCCTGGGGTGACTGATGGAGATTATGGGGTGGTTACTTTGCTTTTATCTCCATATTATTTAATACTTCTATTCACAGCCCATGGGCCTCAGAAAAGTGGCTTGAATACTTAAGTTGAAATAAAAAAGAAAATAATAATACCATAAAACAGCTATCATTTATTAAGCACTCACTCATTTAATACCTAAAACTTCCCTATGAAGTAGGTATTATTAATGCCTGTTAGCAAATAAGAAAGATGAAGTTTTAAGTTAAACAAGATCATAGACATAGGTCATAGAATTCATAGGCCAAATTACTACAACAGCATGCATCTGCCTCAGTTTTCTCATCTTAAAATGGGGATAATTTTATAATTATTCCTCAAATATATTCTCATTGTAAATGCAAATAAAATTATTAATAATTTTTTGGCAGAAAGTGGAAAGCTATATATAATCAGTTAGAAATATGGATGCACATGTTCACATACACACTAGGAAAATAACACACTTTTTATAACACATCCCCAAATATCTAATATATTCTGAAGTTGGTTTCATCTCTTGGCAATGTGATAGACACAACTGTCTCACCAGAGACTTGATGTTTCCCCTAGGACAATTCAGCTAGTTTAAATTTTGGAATCTAAATTTAATAACTTAAGTATAAGCAAGACATCTGGGTGTCCATCAAGAGTTATTTGGATGCACTAAATCAGCGGTCCCCAAATTTTTTGGCACCACGGACTGGTTTCATGGAAGACAATTTTTCCACGGACCAGCAGGAGGGGGGACCCGGGAGTTGGGGACTGCAGCACTAAATCACGCACAGAGTATTTGATATTGCTTAGTCATTCAACTTACTTCTTGGGTAGCTTCATTTTTTTCACCTTTTCTTCAGCATGTTCATCTGACATACCCACATGACATCCTAATGCCAACAAAGTCCTGGAAAACAAAACCAGAGATAAGCTGCAATAGTTCCTTCTCTCTGTCCAGAATAACCCAACTTGATAGCCGTGGGAACGAGATACAATCTTGAAAGCACAGCGGAGGTCTTTTGTTTTTAAAGCAAAAGGAAAATTCATTCATTTGTAAATTATTTACTTTTGAGTAAGGGACAAGACACTGAAAATTGAAATAGCACAAAAAGGAATACACTGAAAAGTAACCCCTTCCTGCTAGTTGTTTCCTTCCCCAAAGGCATCCATTGATCATTACAAATTCTTGTACATCTTGCTGGAGAGTAGATGCATATACTAAAGGAGAACGGTTTGTGCGTCCATGTATGTGTCTGTGTTGTTGTTTTTACTTTTATACAAATATATACAACAGACATTTTGAGACAACTTGTCTTTAGTATCCATGGCAGTAAGTGGTTTCTCCTGCCTTGATAGAGTAAGATATAATGCCATATCATTTTTGGATTACATGATTTCCAAGGTCTGGTCAGTTCCAGTAATGATGTGGGAATTATCTAAAACCCATCTATACTTATCTCCACAACATTTTAAAAATGTGTGGGTCGGTAGATGGATAGATAGATATACACACACACACACACACACACACACACACACACACACAGAGATGAATAAGTATCCATATATATAAGTCTATCCATATAGACAAATAGATATCCATATATAAATATACATCTATATAGATACATATTTGTATATAAATATATACAACAGAATTCATTTATATATGAATATCTATCCAACTATACACACATATACACACATATCAAGTTAAATTTTATCTTAAACATGGCAAAATTAAGATGACCCCATGAAATTATATTTCTAGTGTGTTAAACTACAAAACTATACATAGACCCCAAGAACTGACTGAAGGTATAAAATAATGTAAATAAAAAACTTTCAAGTTAAAATGGGATTGGTCCGCAATAGAAGAATAGAAAATTGAGTCACAGGAACAAATACAGGTTATACTCACTATTCAAATACACTGTCACCTCCCTCATCACCCTCCATTCATTCATTTATCCTTTCAATAAATATCTATGGAATAGCACCAAGTGCCAGGCCCTCTGCTACAGACATTTGTAACTGTGCCTTAAGTGCAGTGAGATATGTATAGGGCTACGAAAGTACCGAGGAGAGGTGGCTAACCCAGCTCTGAGGGAACTCAAGGTTGACCATAATATTAAGATTTATCTTAAATTCGGGCAATTAAACCTTTGAGTGCAAGCACACCAAGAAATCTTCTGATTATAATGTGTCTTCCCAAGCTGATCTGTAAAAATGGGCAGCAAAATGAATATTTTGGTATGTAAGACAGTTACTATCACTGCAAGTTAGTACCTCAGCACTACGTTCCATGAATGTAGTTAATTTGAGTCTACCCTGACAACGTCACGTGGCATACTGATATCTAAAGTAGGCCTGAACCATAGAAAATTCAGTTAGTTAATATCATCCTTAAAGCCGCTGAGAAACAGCCAGTACTTTCTGCCATCTATACTATGATTTTCTCATAACTAATTAATTCAGCCTCATAATCTTCTTCCCAGTGCAAACTACTGAGAAAAGTACGGATTCAACTCACAGTGAACATAATATACCACACTTGCATAAAGTCACAAGACAAATATTTTTTGAGTTACCTCTACTTATAAGGTACCCCTTTATCTGTGGGGGGGTATGTTCCAGGACCTCCAGTGGACGCCTGAAACCAAGGGTAGTACCAAACCATGTATGTATGATGTTTTTCCTACACATACATAACTATGATAAAGTTTAATTTATAAATTAGGTCAGTAGGAGATTAACAACAATAACTAATAACAGAACAATTATAACAATATACTGTTCACAGTTTCACAGGTAGAAGAATTATTCTGACTGTAGATCTTAGCAACCTCAGCATATGATTTTTTTCTTCTTTTGTTAAGTTGAGAATTTCACCTTTTCACTCAAAGGAAGCACTTTACAGTTTGTCTTTGGCATATCCAAATTGCCAGCATGACTACTCTCGTACTGTGTGGCCATTATTAAGTAAAGTAAGAGTTACTTGAACACAAGCCTGTGATATGAGATAACCTAGCCAGCTCCTATGTGACCAAAGGGTGGAGAGTGTCCGCTGCGCATGGATACCCTGGACAAATGGAGGATTCATGCTCCAGGTGGGATGGAGCATGACAGCGTGAGATTTCATCATGCCACTCAGAATGGCATGCAATTTAAAACTCACAAATTGTTTATTTCTAGAATTTTCCATTTAATATTTTTGGGGCACAACTGTACACCTTTCTGTTGAACAGTACTTACGATCTGATGGGAAAGAAGACAATGATGAATAATTATAATAAAATCAAGTAGGGTTCAAAGTAAGGAAAAGTTATTTTAAGATATTCCAAGAAGGATGATTAATATTTCAAAGGTGAAGACATGTCGAGCTGGGGGCTAAGGAGATGAGGAGCAAACGCTCCAGCTTGGGGGATAACACGGACAATCCACAGAAGCAGAAGGACGTGGGTTTGTGTGGGAGGGGCAGTGAAGGGCTGACTGGAGTACAGGGTCTGCCCACGTGTTGCAGGTTAAGGGTAAAAAAAACACTGAAACAAGTTTGGGGTGCAGTATGTGCTTAGTAAATATTTCTTATTTATTAAGCATGATGGCTACTTAGGTATCAACTTGGCTGGGCCACAGTGCCAAGATATTTGGCCAAACATTAGTCTGCATGTTTCTCGGAAGGTGTTTTTGGGTGACATTAACATTTAAATTGGTGTACTTTAAGTAAAGCAGACTGCCCTCCACAATGTGCATGGGCCTCATCCAATCAGCTGAAGGCCTGAACAGAACAAAAAGACTGGCTTCCCCTGAGCAAGAGGGAATTCTGCCAGAAGTCAGTCTTTGGATGTGGACAGTAACCCTCCTCTAGATCTCCAGCTTGCTGGCTTACCCCAGATTTTGGATTTGGCCAAGCCTCCACAATAGTATAAGCCAATTCATTAAAATAAGTCTCTCTCTTTGCCTCTGTCTCTCTCTCTTTCTACACACACCTACACACACACACACACACACACACACACACACACATACACACACATCCTGCTGGTTCTGTTTGGAGAACCCTGACTAGTACATTAGGTGAGGGCCTCAAATGCCAAGCCGAGGGACTCACACTTACATGGGTGGACCAGGAGCCACTGAGGGTTATGTTGCAGAATACCATGATTAGAAACTGTCAGGTAGGAAATGTACATTTTAAAGGCTGATTTATTATCATTTTCATTTTTAGTATATTTATAGAGTTATGTGATTATCACTACAATCCAGTTTTAGAACATTTATACCACCAGGTCCCTCATGTCTGCTTCAGTCATTTCCCACTTCCACCCCTAGGCAGCCAATAATCTACTTTCTGTCTCTATCAATTTGCCTTTTCTGGACATTTCATATAAATAGAATTATACAATATGGAGTCTTTTGTGTCTTCTCATTTCACCTAGCATAACATCTTTTAGGTTTATCCATGTTGTAATACATATCAGCAGTTTATTTCCTTTTATTGCTGAACAATATCCCATTGTAAGGCTACACTATATTTTGTTTATCCATTCATTAGCTGGTTGACATATGCAGAGCTTGCAGTTTTTGGCTATTGTGTATAATATAATGTTCCTATGAACATTCGCATGCAAGTCTTTGTGTGTGGACACATGCTTTTATTTCTGTTGGGTAGATACATAGGAGTAGAATTGTTAGGCTGGTCTGGTAAATTTATGTTCAGCCTTTTAAGAAACTTCCAAACTATTTTCCAAAGTTGTGGCACCATTTTGCATTCCGACCAGTAATACATGTGGGTTTCAGTTTTCCTGCATCTTCACCAACACTTGGGATGTCTGTCTTTTTGATTACTGCTATTTTAGTGTGTATGCAGTAGTATCTCATTATGGTTTTAATTTGTATTTTCCTAATGACTAATGCTGTCGAGCATCTTTCAATGCACTTACTAGCCATTTGTGTATCTTCTTTGGTAAAATATATATTCAACTGTTTTGTCCATTTTTTAATCAGGTCATATGTATTCTTATTATGGTGTGAGAATTCTTTATATGTTCTGGATGCAAGTTCTTTATCAGGACTTGTATGATGGACTATGTACTACAAATCACATAAATACAAACACGTATGATTTACAAATATTTTCTCCCAATCTGTGGCCTGACTCTTCATTTTCTTAATGGTTTGTTTTGAAGCACAAAAAGTTTTACTTTTAATGAAGTCCAATGCATTGACCATGCTTTCTTTTATGGATCACATTTTTGGTATTATATGTAAGTACTCTAAGCCTAATCCAAGGAGGTTTTAAACTAGGAGCAATAGATTATGTAAAAAATCTATTTATTAGTGCTATCAACCATACCAAGTTCTTTGTTTGAATGAAAAGTGTTTGGTCTCTGTATTATCTTTATTAAAATCACTTTATTTGATGATTTAACACTGCTTAACTCATTTGTTTAAAAAAATCCAGAAGTCTGCTGAAGGGTGGTAAGAGAAAGCACACTACACTGAAAGGCTGACAGGCATAGGAGGGAAGTAAGAAAGGACTAGCTGGGGTGGGTTTTTGGTCCTACTTTTGCTTCTTCCGCAGTATTTTGCACACGCATTCAGTAAATATTTATTACTAGATTAAGCAGCAGGAATTGGTAATGTGTCATTTGAGCACTTAAACTACACAGCCACAGAAGAGAAAAGTAAACAGACTGCCAGAAAGCCACCATGAGGCACCTGTAGATAAGCATTTGGTATGTAAAAACCCAGCTAGAGACTGTGCTTTATCGTTAATTCATTAATTCATTTATTTGACAAATATTTACTGGGCCTAGTATAAAGTTTGAAAAATGGTGAATAAAACCAAGTGAGAAGCCAGCCTGTCCTCTTGAAACTTACGGACTTGGGTAATTCCTGCACACCTGGGAAGTTTCTTTGCTGGGAGGTAGAGAAGACATGAGTACCTATAGAAGGAGGCTTTGTTGAGTCAAGGAGCTCAGCCAATGTGCCCCCAAGAAGTGATCCTGACCTCAGATCTAAAGGATGAGAACCAGGCACAGAAGGGAGCATTTCAAGAATAGAATATGGAGAGGATCCTGTGGTGGAAGGGAATATGCAAACAGGCTGGCAAAACAAAGGCTAGTGTGACCACATGCGAGAATAAAAGGGTAGCCTCACTCATGATGAGGCTGGTGAGAGGGGTAGCCAGACTCTTGGGGCATTTTGGCAAATTAAGGCACTGTCTTTAACTTAAGAGCAATGGAAAGCCATTAAGGGATTTTAAATAGGTACAATGACATGGTCACCTAAACATCTGAAAAAGATCGTGCTGGCTGTACAGTGCAGAATGGATACGTGGGGAGCGAGGGTGTATTTCAATTGGATCTGTTGGGAGTCTATTACAGTTTCAGCTGGGAAAAAATGGTAGCTTAGACTAGGGTACTGTAGGATGGTGATACAATTACAGTTGATGGTGTGGTGACAGCAACATTAGTAATGGCAGAAAATAGAAGAAGTGGATGGATTAAAAAATGACTAAAAAAGCATGGGCGAGGGAAAGGGAAGTGTCAAGGATAATTCCTAGATATCTGGGTTGTGTTCTCTGGGGACACTTGACACTATAAGAGACGGAAACTGGAAGGGATAAAATCGGACACTGGAAGGGATAAAAAACCACAAAGTTTGAGGTACATTTGCAACATCCAAGCAAGCTGGCATCTGAGAAAATGTTATGTTCTAGATAGATACCTTGTTAGCACTAGCTATGTGATGGTGAATTTCAAAAAATCATGCTGTGGACTTGGGATGATAATGATAAGTCAATGCAGGTCCATCGATTGTAACAGATGTACCACTTGTGCGGGGCATGTTGATACTGGGGAAATTGGGTGTGTGGGGGCTGGGAGTATATGGGAAGTCTCTGTACCTTCCTCTCAATTTTGCTGAGAACCTAAAAATGCTCTAAAAAAATAAAGTCTTCAAAAAAAAAATCATGGTTCCTGCCTTCATGGAACTTACAGTCTAGTAGGAAAGGCAAATATTAAATAACCTTAGAAAGTAATACTACAAATTGTGCTGAGAGCTATAAAAATACTATAAGGTGTTAGAAAAGAGAGGAAGGAAGTGGTGGGGAAATTCTCATCAAGGAAGTGACTTTTTATTTTTTAAAGAGTTTGTAACAGTGATCCAGTTTGGATCTAGTTTGGATCACATTTCTTTCTTTTTCTTTTAATTTCAGAATATTACAGGGGTGCAAACACTTTGGTTACACATATTGCCTATGCACTGCCCAAGTCAGAGCTACAATCGTGAACATCCCCCCAAACTGTGTACCCCACACCCATTAGGTGTGAGTTTTCTCATCCCCTCCACCCCCTCCCACCTGCCCGACCCCTGATGAATATTATTTCCATGTGTGACATTAAGTATTGATCAGTTAGTACCAATTTAATGGTGGGTACCAGTGGTGCTTGTTTTCCATTCTTGTGATACTTCCCTTGGAAGAATGGGCTCTAGCTCCAAAATAAAGGAAGTGACATTTAAGCAGAGGCCTGAGGGCTGAGTAGGGAGGGGCCCATTTAAGAGTAAAGCAAAGAACTTTTTAGGCAAAGGGAACAGGATAGGTAAGGCAGTAAAAAGTTTAACTCATTGGAGGGAAGACACTGTGGGGGCTGGAAGATAAGGAACGGGGGAAGAGTGGTGCAAGGTACAATGACAAACAGGAGACGTCAGATCATCCAGGCCCTGCACACAGTGGTGAGGACATCAGATTCTATTCAAGTGCAATAGGAAGCCATTGAATGAGTTTAAGTAACATAAGAATGAATGCGTGTGCATGTGTGTGTGTGTATAAACTCGGGCTGCCGTGTACAGAATGAACAGGGCAAGTGAGGGGACCAGTTAGGAAATGCTACGGTAATCCAGTGGCAGATGTGGTAGCTTGGCCCAGGGTGACTGCTGTGGAAACGGAGGAAGGGGACAGAGAGCAGGTACACTTGGGAGGCCCTGGTGATGAGCTGGTGTCAGGATAAAACAAAAGGGGGCGTCAGGGATGATTTCCAGGTTCCTGGCCTATACAGCAGAATGGACAGCAGGGGTTGCTCTTCACAGGGGAGGTAAGGCTGCAGCTCAAGGCACTTCTGATGCACCCGGGGACAACATCAATTGAAGGGTGTGATGCGCACTTCCATCGCTCAGAGCAGATGTCTGGGATAGAAATGGACATTTGGGGAGTGTGGTAATTAAGTTGTGGGCGTGATGAGAATACCTCCAGAGAGTTTGCACAGTGAGAAGAAAAGGTACAAGACTGAACGAAAAGATTCACATTTAGAGATTGGGAAGATTGTTGTCCCTCTTCCCCCCTCCAAAAAAAGGTACAGAGGTAGAAGGAAAACTTTCTCTTTTAGACAAAAATTATGCCTCTCCCCTTATCTGCTATTTTTCTCCCTTCCATATTGCACTCCTCTTCATCCCTGTGTCCCTACTATTTCTCCCCACCCTTCTGTGTACAAACACACAGCATTTCTTAAGAATAACTTTCAGGGAAAAAATACCTGGCCAGGAGAAAAATAACATTGTAGTGTCACTATATTTTTGTTCATTTCCAAAGAAATAAATTCTGTGAAAGTACATTATATGTTGATTAAAAACCCTTAATTTCCAAAACATGATTTATTTATTCAGAAATTAAGATCTGGAATTTGGAAAATATTGTATGGACTGAAAACTAAACCAGAAACTAAGCCTTTAGTAACACTGATCACATTTGGGGGCCATCTGGCAGGCAAGGTCTACCGAGCTGTGCTATTCTGAAAGAGAGTGTCAGAATCTTGCAGTACTGTACAATACACAGATGACAATTCCAGTCCAAAGTAAGTTGTCATTGTCAACAATTTACACGACAGAAAGTCACAGAAAGAGCAGCAAAAATTCATATTCACATTAAATCACCCCTCAACCCAAATTAAGTAACATTCTGGAATGATTTCTTGCTCATATGTTATTTGGCACCTCTCAGGACTTAAATAAAGTTGTTAATTTCTCCCATGATATATTATGAAACAAACAGACAAAAACCCTAGACTGTGTCTCCTTTGTTAGACATATGGTGCTAGAGGTTTTATCAATATTCTATCATTTAGTCCTCACAATAATTCCAGGAAGTAAATACATTATGATCCTCATTTTATTAAAGAAAAGAAAATCTAAGGTTCAGTGAAGCCGAGTCACTCCAGCAAGATTCCCTTGATGGAGCAAGTCCTTGAACCCAGACCATCCAACACCAGAGCCTACTCTGCTCCGGTGCCTACCAACTAAATAGGTGAATAAAGGAAATACAGAAAGAAAGCACTGTGCTTTCTCTAAACCACTAGAATAGGGCATAGTATGAATTTTGGAGAAGTAGGGGTATTTTTCCACTAATTTGATTTTTAAAGAAATAAAGAAATCAGTTAATCACAAAACCATATACATATATAGTACTTAGTTACAGGAAAATCAATGAAGAAATGTTAAAAATTAGCTCATGAAAAGGGTCATTAGCATTCACCATAAGGAATAACACCATGGTACATGCAGTCTGATGATTAGTTAAACCAGCCACTTGTAGTTGTTAGAAATGAGATTGGATTATATGTAGCAGTCAAAGGCTCAACATAGTAAATGCAAATACGGAGATTTCTACACTCCAGAATTTTGTCTTTGCAATAGCTGCCTTAGCAGTCAATTGCTAAAATGATAAGGAACGTACTGCAAATTTAACTAAATTATGTTAGACCATGACCTTTCAATAAAACATTGTGTTATAAAAAAATGGGGAAATAATGAGCTGCTGTGAATTACAAAGCTAAACGTACAAACTTCATGTTATGACCACGAAGGAAGATTGGAGACGTTGAGTATTAGTACCCAGGTCACTGCAACTCATTACGTATTCCTTATTATAGGCAAACCTTGCCACTTTTTTACCTTTAAAAGGTTCTAAATTTACTTGATTTATATATATTCCTTTTCCTTTTAAGTCACTAGTAGAATCTAAACCCACTCTTTGCCTAATTTATTTCCATGATAATTAATCTGCATCTTTAAGGATATACAGTCATGTATATCCCTTAACAATACAGTCACGTGTCCCAAAATTGTTAGGCAATTTCGTTGTTGGGCAAACATCATAGAGTGTGCTTACACAAACTCATAAGGTATAGCCTATTACTGCAAGGCTACAAACCTGTACAGCATGTTAGTGTACTGAATACTGTAGGCAATTGTAACACAATGGTAAGTATTTGTATATCTAAACATAGGAAAGGTAATGTATTGTGCTATGATGTTATGACAGATACGATGTCACTAGGCAATAGGAATTTTTCAGCTCTATTATGATCTTATGGGATCACCATCATATATGCGGTCTGTTGTTGGCCTGAAATGTCATTATGCAGCACATGATTGTACACCTGAGCCCAAATTCTAGAATCTCAAACAGTTTTATGTTCTAGGTCCTTGGTAAAATAACTTCAATGACAATCACTCCTTACTCTTAACAAAACTGAAACAAACAAAAAGGACTAAGGTATCATTTCATACCTAACACAAAAATATATTAGGATAAGTGACTTTTTGAACAAATCCAGTTCCATAGGACATCAAGGATGGAAAGGAAACAAAAGAAAATATTTTCTTTATTTTTCTATATTAAATTCTGAAATTATATCCTTCCTTTATTTTATCCCAGACCCATTCTTGCATCTGTAAAAGTAAGTGGCAAATTCAAGAGATCAGTTGGCAAAAAGTCACTGAAAAGCAAATTTGCCTTTACAAAATAGTATAAAATACTCAAAATATGTTGCTCAGGCCAGGCATGGTAGCATGTGCCTGTAGTCCCAGCTATTCAGGAGGCTGAGGCAAGAGGATCACTTAAGCCCAGGAGTTTGAGGCTGCAGTGTGCTATGATGTGCCTGTAGACAGCCACTGCACTCCAGCCTGGGCAACATAGCAAGACCCTGTCTCTTAAAAAAACAAAAAAGATAATGTTGCTCAGATAAATGGTCCCCACAGGTACTCTCTGAAAAGAGGGTGCTGTGGTTAAATAAATTTAGGAAACACCATAAACAGACTCCTCCCCATTTTAGAGATTCACAGTACACAGTAACATTTTAAAAGTTCTGAAAGTTCATCAGTAAAAATAAGAAATTATTTAACTATTTTAATTCAGAATCTTTTAAATATATTAGATCAGTCCTTCTCAAACTACTGATGGTGAAGAAATAATTTTCTTTTAATTTCCAGTCTATCGTAATCTTATTCTCTAATAATAATAAAATTGTTAGAGAAAATTAAATTTTTGAAATGAAGACACATAAGATACTACCTTACATTTTTTAAATTATTAGATTTAATAGACATCAAATTGCTCCCTTAAATTTGTATTAAGTTTCTAAACACTTACTCTTAATGTCTTTACTTATCTTGCCACAAACCAGTAATAATTTGTGATTGGCCTGGTCCCTGGACCACATTCCACACTCTATGGACCGCTATTGTATCGGATCACAGAACCCTCATATTCCATAATACCTATAAACACCTGTAGGATACCCTTTGGGAAATATCGATGTAGAGCAAAGAGACATAAAATAATAGGGCCAAAGTCTAATTCCCAACAAACACTAATCCAATCTGCCTATGCATTATGAAAAGTTCTAGCTGCAATTAAAACAACTTCACAACTGAATTAAAGTATAACATCAATACCTAGTTTCTTTTAGGTAAGGCAGATTGGAAAATAGAAAAAGTTAAGAGACTCACTTCAAGGTCTCAAGCGACATTTGTAAGTTGTAATTGCGTTCCTGTTCAGGCAGCTTGGAGAACTCCACCAGACATGGGTGTTGTCTCTTATTGTCATCTCTAACCTGAAACGGGACAGGAAATCGACATATAATAGTCTCCAACGTCAGACACTAGCAATGGTAATTCAATTGTGTGCTGGAAAGTGGGGACAGAAAGCAAGAAGAAATGCCCAGATCATCACCCAGCAAAGGAGCCTCTGTCATCTCCCAGGCACAGTTCGTATCTGAGGTCACTGGTAAAAGCTACCATTACCTGTGCTCCTTCTTCCCCTCTGTCTGACATAGTTTATGGCCTCGGCTTCCATGGGCCTCTGCCAGGCCCACTGCTACCCCAGTACCCACAGGCCGGCTCACTGAGCTCCTTCCAACATTTGCTTAAATCTCACTTTCTCAATGAGGTTTACCCTGCCCACTTGCCTAATAAGGCAACCTGGTCCATGATACTTACTACCTCCTAACAGACTAGATCCTTATTGACAACGAGCATTACTGGATCATTGTCTGTCTCCCTGCATGAGAAAGTAAAATCTACAGAGCAAAGATTCTGGTCTCTGTTGTTCTTTGATATATACCAAACACCTAGAACGTGTCTGGCACGTGGTAGGCACTTAACAATGTTATATAAATTGAAATTAATTCTGTGTAAGAAGGGTATGGTAATGACTTGATTTTAATTTGTAGTAATTTTTCTGTGTAGAGTCAAACTGATTAGAGACATCAGTGAATGAACATGACTGACTGATAGAAACTCTTTGAGGTGGTTCTGCTATTCATTTCACCCCGTTAGTTACCTCCTGCTCTTACAAATGCCTCTACTACCTTAACAAAATCAGTTAGCATAATAAGGCGGTTTTCACATCAATCCTTTGAAGTGTACATTAGCAAGATTTTAGAAATAAATTTATGAGAAAGATGTTCTCTATCCTTGCATTACTAATTAGGTTTGTTATCTTCTTAGAGACCTAAATTACACAGGCATTACTGCTAGGGTAGCACCTAGATGACAGCCATATTCTGTCAGGGAACAAATTACTCCACGGGAATATTCACCAGATTCTACAAATGCCACATAAAAAGTATGCAAACATGAGTGAGACTTTTAAAAAGTCTTCAGGAGTTGCCAAGTTAGAAATAATCTATTTATTCCTTTCTTTCTGGTGATCATTACAAATGAACAGGACTTCTTACAGAAGCATGTATTATATATACTTACTTAAATGCACAACTCTGGAAATGAAATCAAGTTATAAAATTTAAATCTAAACTCTAAATCTCTAACCCTAAAGGCTAAACATAAAATCATATTCTGCCCAAAGTCCTTTGTGACGTGCCTCCTGCCTGCATGGTCTGACATCCCACTTCTATTTCTCTGTGCCACAGCACCTTGTTCTTTGTCCTCTGGCAACACTGTGCTACTGAAAGGTCACTGCCAATGTTCTGTTCCTTCCACCTCCTCATTTTTACACTTGCCAGGTCCTCAGACTAGAATACAGTCCTGTTCTCTGATTGCTAGCCAACTTGTATTCATCCTTCAGCCTCAGATCAAATATTTGCCTCTTCCTGGAAGCCTTCCCCGATTTCCCGGGAAAGACATAAATATTTCTTCTTTACTCTGTAATTGTTTGCATGTCTATTACTCAACTAAACAGAAGGTTCCTAAAAGGCAAACACAATACCTTAAAGTCAAGGTCTTTTCAACATTGGGTCCCCAGTACCAAGCACAACCAGGCAAACAGTAGGCATACAATAAATTTTAAAGGGACAGATAAATGACAGAATGGCTCTGCATGATGTTATTCCATAAAATAGAGCCCTTGCATGATGCTCCTATGAAATATATCCCAAATAAACTATAACTTCTTTGCCAAAAAAAAATTCAACATGATATGTAGCTAAGTATAAATTACTCCAAAGAAAAACACACTTGAATACTTCAAAACCTTATTTAAAATGTTAATGAATTTATGAAATTAGCCAGTACAAGGCACATGCCTTACTCTAGAATAACAGAGATCCAAAGGTCAGGGATCATAACTACTTCACTAAAAGGAGTTTTATGGAAGATTTGTAAAAAGAAGCAGGCTGCAAGTTATGTGTTAGATGAAAGAATGTTCCCTGCACCAGGAAAGGTGCAGGTAATAGCACAACAGCAGCAGAGCAAGGACTCAGTGTCTGTCACCCCTGGAGGCAACGGAGGCCCAATGTTGCCTCCATCCACCTCAGACCAAGCAAAGGACAACTTGAGTCAACTGTGGGAAAGATGGCCCTGAGGCACTGGGTTCTTCTTTAGTATTTGAAAACTCAAAGAGTACTTTGCACATAGCAGGAATAAGATGGATGGGATTAAACCAAACTAAATTTAACTGGAAGAATAAATAATAATGAGACTTTATATTTTCCTCACTTTTTAACGAAGAAACATAAGTAATATTTCACTGCAAAACATAATCATTTAGGTGAACTTATGAGCTTACAATATGAGATCATCTCAATTGAGCATAAACTCAGTAAAATATTTGCTGTTACTATACGAGTTTTTTGTTTGCTTTTCATTTTTTTTTGTTTTTGCATGAACTCTTTTTCAAATCTTCTTAGCCTACGATCATCTTTCCCTAGTTCTGAAACTTTTGGGGAATTTTGCCTCTAATTCCTCTGGCAATTGACTATGTACCCATTTATAATATCTCTCCTCCTACTGACTTTAATTGATGTTTCAATCTTTTATCTAGCATTCATACATGTCCTTGATTTTTAAGAGTCTATGAATGTTGCGCAAAGCTTGCCACTTGAGTGTTTGCTGATGTAACAAATGCCTAACCATTATTTAATTAATGAAAGGATCCCATTTTCTGGTCATGCTTTGGCAAGTCTTATAGTGAAAAACAGTTCTAAACTCACTTGAAGTTAGAAAACCTGTAGTAGTCCTATAGCTTCTACTTACTACCTTCTATGACTTCTGCCAGGGCATTTAACAACTCTACGGGAAGCCTCAGCTACGTCATAATCAGTAAAACTGAAATAATAACCCATAACCCAGTTCACTGTAATGCCAATTTAACCTAATAATCTGAATGTGAAAATGCAAAGTACTAAATAAATACATAAACACTACTGAGTAGTATGGAATATCATGTGGTATTACTGCTAACATTAATAATAAATATTCCTTATTCAGAGCTCAGTGCAATAAACTACGACTTGGGTGAGTAGACTAATGTCTATATTCAGTCAAGTATAAGAAAGCCTTTGGGATACTTAGAATAATAATAATACAGAAATGAAAGTATTGCCATGGTCCTGCTAAAAATGAGTATGTGATACATATCAGGGTTACATAGGAAGTTGTTTGTTTTATTTTAAATCTAAGTTTTATTGACAAATTGTAAACTAAGATGTTTAACAAATAATCACTTGGAAACATGTGCAATTATCATTTCCCAGCCTGTCTTCCACCTGCGAAATCAACTACGAACTTTTGGCCACAGGTCCTCTGCTGCTACATACAGTTGGGACGAAGAGAAAGGATACATCAGAGAGGGAAAAGTAAAATGACTTCTTTTCATTTTCAATTTTCACTTTCGATTTCACTGAGATTTTTTTAAGTAGCTCAGAAATCAATGTCCATTATCTGTATCTGTTAACCTTGATTTGAAAATGTAACTTTCAACCCAAAGACTGATAACTTTCAACTGTCTAGGCAATTAGACTGTCCTTTGATGAACCCGCCAGTAATGTCAGTCAGCCCATTTACTGCAATAACATAGTAAAGCAAAACTGCCCAAACACTAATGTGTAGGAGAGAAAAAAAAAACAATCCAATTGATTTATGTCACCCCATAGGAGGATGAGGGAGAAAAAGTTATGTTTTCAGAAAGATGTATTAACAGAATCTGAAAATAAATTTTAAAATTATGTATACCGGACCATACTGCCAGCCAAGCTCAATTTTATTCATAACCCAGAGTTCATGGATATTCTCTGCCAGTTTTTCTCTTATCCTCTCTAGATGAGGAGGCAACACGATCTAAAATTTAAAAAAAGAAGAAGAAAATACACATCAGAAACAAACAGTACTAATTGTCCTCACTGTGAATTGAACTAAATAAAACTATCTCACAAACTCTTAAAATATAATAATATGACTAGGTTCTAAACTATCTATTTCATGACATCCTTTAGATAAATTTTGGCACCTTTATTTTTGAAAATTTAGGTTTCCAAGTGAGTTTATGAACAACAAAAAGGAGGATTTGTGGGGACAAAGGAAGATGTTTAATGGACATGGGACAACTACCTAAGCGTGCATTATTTAAAACAAAAAATCACCCCAAAGCTCTCACACCAATCTGGCCGGCATCCATAGGCCAGGGTGAAAGAAATCCAGTGCCCAAGTTATAATTCATTGGCTCTTGGAGCCTGTAAATGTCTGATTGCAGTGACTTATGTTTTCCCTTAACTCTACTCTGTTACTATTAGTGGTTTCCAAACATAAACCTCAAGGAAAAAAATCTTTACATGTTCCCATTAAAAGGAGAAAGTTAAATGTTCATAAAAAAACACAAGGTGAGGGGTTGGTTGTTTACATCTTGATAAAGCACTTCTGTGTGACCCCACAACTAGTCCCTCAACAGATGGAGCTGGCAAATGCCAAAAATGCCCGCAGAGGAGGTGGCATTTCCACAGGGAGTAAGGTGATCACTGCTTCCTTTCCCTGAGATAGTAGAGGTTATCCAGATCTCATGCAATCCTCAGTGTGCTACGACTGCTTAATCTAGTTGTCCGTTTCTAGCCCCCCCAATCTTGTTTCCCACCAAACTTAGGTAGAACTATGCATATCCTGCTACCTTTCATCAATGGACAACACAAACTGAATTTTAGTCATGAACAATGCTTACATGTTTATTTTAACTACATAATATTAATATAAAAAGCCAGCATGGAGGGATGAGAAATATGATTCAAGGAGCTAAACAACTGGTTGCCAAACAAATGAAGCTTCTGAGGCCTGGTATTAATTCAACTTCCAACTTTAGAAACAATGTCTTTGATCTTCAAAATAATAAGCTTTGAATATCTAACCAACCTCCACCATCCAAACAAATAAATATTTAATATTTAATTCAACCTCTGGATACCATTACATCTACAAAACAGAAAAGCAGGAACAATGGCTAACATTTCTTGGGTGCCTATTTGCCAACTAACGTGTTATCTATTAACCATGGCAAACATATTCTTAGCATCTTAATCAATAAGGTGAGTAACTTCCCCAAGGTCCCAGAGTAGGCATTTGATCTCGGGCATTTTGACCCTAGAGTTCATGATCTCAATCTCTACCCAAGACAATCATCAGTTAAATATCTTCTCGATAATAAATTTGTCTAGATGGAAGAAGAAATTAAAGACTCCATGTTTACTCTATGTAAAAATATACATTCTAAAATTAATAAGCATTACATCTATATATTACTTCAAGTGTAGTACACTACCCCAGATATTACATCAGCTTAACATTATCACACCTTAAAATTCCTTGTATAATTTTGTCACCAAGTTCCACCTGTTGCTACTATTGCTTATTTTCTAAAAAAGTATAACATGCACTTTATAAACTAAATATATTAACTTTTTTTTAAGAGACGGTGTCTCTCTCTGTCACCCAGGCTGGAGTGCAGCAGTACGATAATAGCTCACTACAGTCTTGAACTCCTGGGCTCAAGAGACCTTCCTGCCAAAGCCTCCTGAGTAGTTGGAACTACAGGCATGTGCCACCATGCCAGTTAATGTTTTCATTTTTATTTTTTGAGAAATGGGGTCTAGCTATGTCACTCAGGCCTCAGCCTCCCGAGGAGCTGGGATTACAGGCGCCAGCCACCATGCCTACCTCCAATATTAACTATTTTAATAAAACCTAAAGACAACCCTCAACAGCTTTAAAGCTTTAGATGGTGCCCCATTAGTGCATTATGAAATTAACTTATGGGGCTGGGACAACTATTAAAAAATAGAATAAAATAGAAAGTAAGTAGACGTGGTAAGAGTGAGCATTATTTTATGAGTTTTGTTTCAATCATATATGTCAATTGCATTACTATAAAATGCATTCCCGTGGGTTGCAGTCCAAATTTGAAACCCACCGATTATCAGAATGACTATAATGCAAACAGTCGTCATTAGATTTGATCTCGATACCTGGCTGGTATCCACAGGAATCGGTGTGAAGGCAGCTTGTGTCAGGGAAACCGTGGGGCCCAGGAGGTCCCGTGTGTAAGTCCTTTCTTGCTTGTACTCGCGGCTGTGTTCCACTTTCAACTTTTCTTTTGGCAGAACAGCTTCATAACAAGGAGCATACCCAGGTGGAGGAAGGAATTTGAATTCTCCATGTCGTCCCCCAAGCAGAAAGCGTACCCTAAAAAGCATGCACGTCAGAGTCAATTTTATCTCTGGTGTACATAAAGGTTTTCTGATCAACAAAACATTAGGAAAAATTATTTGTACAAAATTAACTTTATCAAAAGCCACATATATTCACTAAGTACCATCAAACGTCATCACCTTAGAATCTAAGTGCCTTTAATTGTAATAAGTAAAACAGGAGGGCACCATATTGATCAAAAGAGAAAATCTAATTAGATTATGCAAATGGATCAGTGAAGACTTATCACTCACTGGAGAAATAACTAAAGCACACGTATCATATTCCTATGGGAATGAAGTAAATGTCCATAATAAGTGGTCACTAAGTGTCCCAAGGTGCCCAAGTAATCAACAGACAAAGAGAAGATATGATCGACATAACTATATGCTTAAAATTACAGAGCTGAACTAGGCATGAAAAAAAAAAACAGTCACTGTTCAGTGCCCAATTTCCTAATGAAACTCCTTAAAGGGGATTCAGATGTCACTTCCACTTGCTGAAGAAAAACAAGTAATTTTATTTCTTTTTGTTTATCAATTTCAACAACAAAAGAGAACTTACTAAAATCTTTTATACATCATACACATTTAATTAAAAATAATCTGAGTTCCACTGAACATTTTTTAAACAGTTAAATGATATCAATTTCTTGGGGGCTATTAGCTTTACAAAAATAAATTCAAATTTTTCATTTTACTTCTGATTCTTTTTCTAATTTGTGTTTGAATCCCAGGCCAGATAAATAAATAAATAAATAGAATAAAATAAACAAAAAGTGAGGAAAAACAAATACCTTAAAACAATCCAGACAGCTATAGAAACATAATTTGTATAAATCCACCAGAAAAGGTCATTGGTACATGGATAGTTAATATTTCATGAGTACTTTGTCTCTCCTTCAGTATGGTGCTTTTGGAACTAGGAATTATTCCTGGGAGGAGAATTATAACTAAAAAGATTAACCAGAATAAATGGATGATCAGTAGAAATAAGGGAGTCACCCTCATTAGGCAGAAATATTAATATATATGTTAATATATATTTAGATGTCATCTATATATATTTAGATGGCAGAGTGGCCCCTTATTATATAACAGACCATCATTTACTAAAGTTTTTTTTGTAGAACTCCAATGAACTGTAAGTTTAATTTCTGTTTCCCTCTGGTAATATCAAAGAAGGAAAGAGTTAGAGGAAACCATCTTGGCACAGCTGATCACAGGCAGAGAATTTACAAGTGTAACAGGTAGAAGGGAACACTGAAAGGAGACATCTGGACCTCATCAACAAAAAGACATTTAATCTCTGCAGAAATGAGGGGGTTTGGAGTGGGGTGGGGTGGGGTGGAATGGGGAATGGTGGTTTTAAAAAAAAAGGAAAATTAATGAAAATAAGTGGCATTTTTACATAATATTATTCATTTCCCCTTGTTAAATACAAAGATGAACTTGAGAAATGGACTTGAAATATTTCGGGATACTGGTTTTGGGGGAAGTTACTACACTGCCCACGTCTAAACAGCAGAATCTGCGGACAAAGCGTTCCGCCTCCCAAGAGTCCCCTCTTGGGTGACCCTTACGTCTTCCTTCAAGGCACAGGCAAAATGCCCCATGGGCAGGCGCCCAGGAGAGAGAAACAAAGGTTAGAGGAGCAAGGCAATGGCAGTGCAGCGTCTTCTGTGGAAGTATGGGAGGTGAGAAGGGAAAGAGACCAAAAAACGTAGACATACTAACTTTATTCCCGCAGAGAAACTAACAACTGGGAAGAAGAGGCCGTCAATGTTGAAATTCTCAAACATTCCTTGAACAGGTTGTCCATTAATTCGGAATGAGATGCTTGGAGCGCTTAGATCTAAACAGCAACTGATGACATCATCAGTTCTCAACAGATGCTGGTTTGGTGAGCTTACAGTACGAGCAATACAACCTATTGGGGCAAAAACATTAAGTAAGGCGATGTATTTTTATCTCAGAGAGTCAACCTCAGAGCCAAAGTCAAAGATTTGAATATGCAGTGACAAACTAATGCACAACACTAGAATGGAATAAATCTTGAATGTAAATTCATGCTATTTGTTAAAACTCTTTGACAAAAAAGGTTGCTTTTTGTCAGGAGCCAGGCGGCTATCTTTGTTTTAAAGTGGACCTTCTGATATGCAGAAACTTCTGCATGTAGATGGATGCCATTTGATGCAGAAATTATCTTCGAGTAGATAATATAATAATGACGTGAGAGGACCATCTCCAGGGAAAGATTTGACTTCAAATAACTACCTTATTGCCTAATACTTGTATGACCATCAGCAAATTACTTAACCTCCCTGAACTTTGATATCTTCTAAATAGAACACCAAATACCATTGCCACTTAGAATTGTTATGATGATTAAATTAAATGTTTAACAAGTAACACAGTCTCAGGTATAGCGGTGCTGTATCAGAATGCATGTCAGTTCCTTTTTCAAATGCTAACTTTCCTCCCTTTGTTTTATAAATTCAAAATAAAAATATATAAGGATAATGAAAGCAGAAAATGTGATCATTTATTCCTGCAGTTCATTGTTTATTGCGAGACAACTATATGCCAATTGGTTTTATTTTGTTTTACAATTAAATATATTTCACACAAGACCTTGGTTGGCTTTTTAAGTATAGCCAGATACAATTGGAGGTATGAAAATGATATTTGATAAATATCATTTCTTGCCCTGGCCAACCTATGGTCTAAGCCCATTCCTGACTATCTAAGAACTCCTTTGCTAATTAGTCCCAAGGGTATCTGTTTCTCATCACAGACTGGAAGAAAAGAAAGTTTCTCCCAAACACACGTGCTCACAAACACAAACATACCTCTCAATTTGAGCAAAGACAAAAATAGATTTCATGATACATGCTTTGTATTTTTATAACACTTCTTTTTATTTCTAGCATGCCAAGATTTTTACCAAGAATATATTTGAAATGCCAGTAGTAGAGAATGTTTATTTAAAATGTGGACACTTTTTATTTTACCAATATTCAAATATGCAAGCAATAAATTCACTATCAAATGGCTCTTCTACAATTCCTTGAATATAATAAAGGCAGCTTTAAAAAATATGAAAGCAATGCAGCTCACAGAAAAATGTCTATTTTCTTGTTTGTATCAAGATCCATAGCTAATAAAAAATGTTATTAAACAGGTATTTACTGTAATCCAAATATATTGCTCAGTTTGAGGGATATGATGCTAATGCTAATGACTAACAGTCACCATGATAAACTGCTCTGCAAGGTCTGAAACAAACAGATAAGAGAAGACCAACAGTGAACAACCTGAGGTCCACAGTTTCAATGGCACTCACACTGTTGAATCCACTTAGTATCATTTTCAGGTTGCATTTATATAAACTTATGTCAAATCCATATGAGAACTATATTCCTATTCTCTGCATTTGCCAGAAAGGAAGATAGCAGCACTCTGATTTATAGATCCTGGATTAGAAATATGTACCCATCTTTCCTGTACTTTTCTATGACATTCCTCCATACTTCTTCTATATTTAAATGCTCTAAAAGCACCAAGATTTTTCACACATTTGTTCTTTTAAACAGCTGGGACCTGGATGCCCAAAATCCAATTCCGCATTCAGAGAGAGGAAATGTAGCAACACTACGCAAAGTTTAAATTGGAGAGAAAAAATGAAGACATAGCTCAAAACTTTTGCTTTTGAACCAAATCCTGGCTCCAAGGAACATTGCTACTCTCTACTTACAAAATGTTATTAATAAGTGGCAGAGAATGTTCTCTATCCTGGAAGTCACAGATATTTGACACTTTAGATTCTACATCAACCATTAAGAAGAAAAGTAATAGGAGAATGACCCCAAGATGATTATCTAAATGAATTTGACCTTGGTAATTTAGTCACACTCCAAATAATTTAGATTTGTCTTTGTTGACTATGAATCTAAAATTAGCAAACCATTTCATAGACCTCCAGTGGCTTGAGAGACCTTTCAACTACAGGCATAATATGGTACATATTTTCTGGCCATTCTAAAAAATGGATACAATTTCAAGATAATTTTTTCCTGAAATTCCACAACCTGCTATCCTTTTTGTGACATGTCCATAGAGTCACTAAAATTGGTTTCATTATTATTGTTCTATTTAATAGATACTTTGTAATTAAAGGTATAATACACACAATTCAATTCCATAAGCACTACATACTTATAATGGGTTGAAAGAAAAAGCTTCAAACTGAATAGAAAAACAAAAATGGTGAAATGTGTTATATGGCTAAAATAATCGGAAGCAAGTTGGTATTGTCTTATTAGAGTAATGTTTTTTCCCCCTAAGCTCTGTGTAATGGGAAAACAAGTTAATATGTTTCATTCATTCACTTGAGTACCCATTTCCTACAGAGCAATACCAGGAGCTAGAGAGAGAGAGAGGATAATAATATACAAAGGATTATCATCAAAATATATAATAAAATAGATATTTGCTCTATTTTATGTTTGATGGATCTTCTGAAGTTAATGCTCTTTGCCTGTGGTTGGTCAGTAGGACAATTTTACTGTGGGAACAGACACTATGATCACAGCCTGACTGGCACAGTGCACGCGTGTACAAGGCAGTCCACATTACTGCAAGGACTCATTACTACATGCCCTGGTGGTGAGATGAAATATCCTAAAACGCAGCTTCATCTCTTCTAGACAACTGAGCTTCTGGCACTGAATCTAAGAAAAATTCAGTAAGTGTTATTGTTAGATACAACTACATAGAGTGCTTTTAGTTTATAAACTCATTACCATAAACTCTTAGATTCCATTAGATTTAATTCTTACTTTTCATAACCTATTAGGCATTCATAAATGACTACCACTTGCAATCCATAACAGGCAAAGTTTAGCTTTTCATAACTTAAGCTAACTTTCTGTATCTTCTATACATTAAAAGTTTTTAGTGAATTAGCACATCTGGTATTATCCTGGTTGGAGCTAGAACCCATTCTTCGAAGCGAAGTGTCACAAGAATGGAAAAACAAGCACCACTGGTACTCACCATCAAATTGGTACTAACTGATCAACACTCACATCACACAGGGCAATAACATTCATCAAGGGGCAGGCAGGCGGGAGGGGGGTGGAGGGGATGGAACAACTCTCACTGAATGGATGCGGGGAGCACAGTTTGGGGGATGACCACGACTGTAGCTCTGACACGGGCAGTGCATGGGCAATATATATAGCCAAAGTGTTGCACCCCCATAATATTCTCAAATAAAAAAAAAAGTTTTATAAAATATATAAAGGTCATATCAGGACTGTATTCTAAATGCAGTTTTTGTTAACACAAGCATATGTCTGTAGAATTCAGATGAATTGTAACATCTAAAAAACATCAACATAATTAAGAGCTACACTTTTAAATGGAAACAACCAAATTATACCTCTTTATGAATCAAAGAAAAAACTATTTTTTAATGTAAAGCACTCATTTTTAATATATACTCAATCATCAAAGCTGAGAGTTGGTGGCTGGTGAAATGAAATACACCAGCGGTGGGGAAACTGTGGCCTTCTAGATCCTTAAGTGTGGCCTTCTGACTGAATCCAAATTTTACACAACAAATGCTTTTATTTTTATTAATACATTTTTGTTCATCTTTTACATTTTTATTTTATTTTTAAAGTGAACATATTTAAAATAAAATAAGTCTCAATGAAATAATCCTCCCAGATTGACCGGGACAATTAGAACATTAATAAGCCATAAGGGCTAAATTGACGGCTACTATGCTCATGATTTAGTTCTAACTTTCCACGCCTGACTGGTGCCTTTATGGCACCAGGCTGGTTGGTGAGAGTTTATGGGGGTCGAGCATCCCAGTCTGTTATCAGCTTTTGACAACGCTGCACTGTGTTTCTGTTTGAAGTGGAATTTGTGAATAGTTGCACAGCTCGACAGTACTTTTAAATTCTGTCTGCTTAAGAGCCCATCATGTCAAAGAAGACCAAGAGAACACTGAAGGAAGAAAACAGATTTTTTAATGAGGATTGGGAATTGTCACATTATCTTGTTTCTGCTAAAGATGAGATGATTTGCTTGCTTTGTGATACTGCAATATCAACATTAAAGAAATTCAATGCTCATCAGCATTATAACACTCAAAAGGACCACAAATATTTTAAATTAGAGGGAGAGGCATGAAAGTTTGCATTGCAGAAATTAAATGATGAAAAGCAAAAGCAAAGACAATTCTTTCAAGCAGCAATAGTGCCACTGGAAATAATGCCACTGAAGCAACCTACAAAGTAGCTTATATATTCGGGAAAAAAAGGAAGCCATTCAGTGATGTAGAAATTGTAAAAGAATGCATTGTCAAAGTTGTAGGATGCTTAGACCCTGATAATGTTTCAAAGTACAAACAACTGCCTCTTTCAGGGAGAGCCATAACTGTTGGACAGCATGAATCAGCATTCAACTTAACAGCACAACTTCATGCAATACTTCAAAAGGAAAATATATATTATTTAATCGCTTTGGATGAATCAACTGATACTACTGACTCAGTGCAAGTTTTATACTTCATTCGGGTCATAACAAAAGATTTTCTTTGCTATGAAGAGTTACTTTGGGCATCTTACAAACAGAATACGGGGAATAGATATCTTCAGCAACTTTTAAGATAAATGTTGTGAAGTTGAACTAAATTTGGTAAATTTAGTGAGTGTATGTACAGATGGTACACATTCCATGACAGGAAAACATGAATGATTTATTGCACAGATTAAAAAAAAAGTATTAACAGATCCAGATGTTCTCATTTCTTTTCATTGTATCTTGCATCAGCAAAATCTCTGTGTTAAAGCTACTATTTTAAGTGACATTTTGCAACAAGCTGTAAGTATTGTTAACTACGTGCAAATGCAACACAGCATGGTCAGTTTCGTAACATGCTAAAGTTGAACCATGAGGCATTCAATGTGGATTTGCCCTATCATTCTAAAGTGTGTTGGCTATCGTAGGGACAGGTGTTAGCCAAAATTTTATCTCCGTAAGAACAGATAGTTAAATTTTATGAGGAACAGAATCAGCAATGTGACTTATTGAAAGAAGACTTCTATAAGAATGCAGCATTTCTTTGTGATGTCATGTCAAATCAAAATGACTTGAATATTTCTTTGTAAGGAAAACTAAGTCTATATATGGTATGTGGCAAAAAATCCAAGCATTTTGAAAAAAGTTCTTCTTCAAAAGGAAATTTCGGATAAACATTTTCCCCAGTTAGCAAAGGTCATTGATGAGCAGGATGATATATGCGAATCATTTGAAGAACATGCAGCTGTTATAGACCTATTAATTGGAGAACATAATGAAAGGTTCACTGACTTTGAGAATCATGACATCACACTCAAATTAGCATTTCGGCCTCACCTAGTGGATATCACCAAGGCACCTAAAGAACTACAGATGGAATTGATTGAGCTCTCAGTAGATGACATTTTAAAGTCATTGTTTGATGCTAAGAAAGATCCAATTGAAATATGGAATATGAAGAATACCCACGCCTTCAGCAACATGCCCGAAAAATGCTTTCTTGCTTTTCAACCACTTATTGCTAGGAATGTACATTCTCCTACCTAACCCAAGTCAAGGCGCCCTTAACGTCACAAATGACTGATACTCATTCTAGAGGATCGACTGAAACTGCGGACCTCCATGCTGCAACCAAACATTCAAATGCTTTCCAACAAAAAGCAGACACAACAAAGTCATTAAAAGGTTAGTTAACTTTAAATTAACAAATAGTTTTCATTTTTGGAAATTGTTAAGTACACGGTAGTTAAATTTTTACAAAATAATGTACATTTTTAAGTATATCTACTTGAATTTTCTTGAATGCGGCCTTATTTGATTACAGCTAAATTAATGCGGCCTTCCAACCTGAAAAGGTTCCCTACCCCTGAACTTTACCTTTATTTTTAAACCGTTCTATATTTGTGAAAGAAAGTGTCATTTGATTATGAACTGATGTCATACTACACTTTACAAATTACCTATTCCTGCCATTACATTCTCTAGCAGGAGGTTCAACTTAGCCTATTCCTTCCAATTACATTCTAGGGTTTGTTTTTTGTTCTTTTTACACTGGAAGCTAAAGCTTTTCACATGCCCATTAATAACGAGGAGACACACAAGTATCTCACAGGTCATTCATGCACTGGAATGCCACTCTTTAAATACACATTATTGTTCACAAGTAATACGTTCCCTTGGAAAGGTACTGCAATTATAAGCATTTTCTTTCCCCCCAGTGAAATTCTCCTTTCTACTCAACACTCCTACTTGCTATTCTCAAGGTTAAGTTTCTGAATAGTAGTAAATGTGTCCCAGAAGCAGCACCAACAGCTTTCAGAAAAGCACAGCAAGAACAAAAGATCTTCCAGAACATGACGAAAGAAACTGGATGGCACTTACCTGACCAGAGATGAAGGCCATCAAATCCGTAGGAGAAGAGGTCATCTCCAACACCATTTCCACCCCACTCCTCGCCCCCTCCAGGGTAGGGAGAATACCCTTCGGTGGAGGCCCAGCCCACTCTCAAGTGAGTTGCTTCGGCGGTCACGAAGGGCTCCGTGTGGTCCACCATCAGTTCATAGTACCATTTCTTATACTGAGCAGACCCTTCGCTGACGCCCAGAAAAATGTTGGGCCTCATGCTTTAAAAGACATAGGAAGAACATAGGAGAAAAGTCTAAACAAACCTTCCACTATTTTCGTTTACATTTCACTATTTTGAACATTAGTCCTGCTTCTCTAAGATGCCACATTTTAAATTAACATTTCCTTAAATACTACCAAATTATTAAAATAACCACTAAACCACAGTGAAAGCTAGTTCTACAGCTTTGTGTCACATGGGGTACGAGGCTGAAGCAGGTCATGTTGTTTGTGAAGGAACCAAGGAGACTAATCAGTTTTATTGCTCATATGCCTTGCTCTGAACAGAAAAATTTTTAGTAAGTTGTCTTTAATTCCATTTTAGGAGGGGACTTATACCCTACAGGAATACTAGGGTTTAGTGAAGGTCTCCGGAGATACCACTCACTAAGGGCAGGTCTGTTGTATAAAGAACCATGAAGGAGGTCTTACATCAATGCTGTTGAAAAAACACAACGCAGAAATACACAACAAATCCCACATTTCTGTTTAAATAGGATATAGTGCGAGTATCTCCTAGGTAGCTGCTAGATAAAGTGTACCAGTTACTACTATCACACATAGCATTTTGTTGATTGTAAGCAGTATTTATTATTTATTTATGTGTTTATTTGGGGGGATAAGAAAGGTAGGGTGGCATGGTGATTAAAAGTTCAGTCTCTGGAGTTAGACCCAAGTTCCATTCCTAGTTCCAGTTTTTTCATCTATGAAATGTGGGTAATAGTAGTACCTAGGAAAGTACAAATATAAACAGTATAGAATACATGTAAAGCACTTAGCATGGTAGTTAGCATATGGTAATAAATAAACGTTAGCTATCTTGGAAGATAGATCTAACTGAAGATACAGTTTTATTGGTTATTTTTGGAATTTATTAAATTTTGGACATTCTATTCTTTATTGTGCATAGCGGGCAACTCAAAGTAATACTGAAGGATAGCGTTTTTAGTTATATTCTAAGAATGTGTAAAACATAATTCTCTACAACTACATCCCTCCATAACTGTCAGCCTGCTCCTGAAGATGTCAACAATAAACCATCTACATATGAATGGGAACAAAAGCTCCTAAATATGTTTTTGTGGAAAAACCATTATTTTCCTTGGTTCATTTATTGCTGTCCCATCTGATTGGTAGAAAAGACTTATATTATTCACTGGGGAAAAACATAAAAGATCCCAATTGAATACCGGCCATATAGTGTCGTAGCTACAGGGCGAGAACATGAATTCTTTTGTTATGTTACCTATTTGGTGTCCTTGTCTATCTGAATTTACCTGCTGACATGGTTCACAAGACGTGTCTGCAGTAACAGATCTCTTCCTGGTAGGAGATTGTCACAGATGAGATGCTGGTTGGAACGGACTGCAACCCCGTGGCAAACACAGAGTGAGCACAAGACGTCCAGAACCTGAAAAGAGAAATTACTGTCAACTGATTCTATATTCCCTTTCCAGAATCAAGCACCAGCAGCACTTTTCGCAAAACAAACATATTCCCTCCAGTTATGTTTGACTCAGTCACATAAACATTAGAGTATGTTGCCCATTGATTTTCTAACTTTTCTTCATACACAAATTGATAACTGTTCATGCTCTCACTGATGCTATGCATAAACACTAAACAGTATTATTACTTGGTTATCATTAAGAGATGAAAAATACTCATGAAAAATTTGACACACCTTTTAAAAGTTACCTTATCTTAAAAATGTATTTAAAATGATTCCAGAATTCATTCACAGAAATGAAAGTTTATTTACCTTGTGATTTCTTCCATGCTTGTCTAAAAGTGAGATAATGGATTTAATGTGTCCTTCTTTAATAATATTAAGAGCTTCTGGACTTTCAACTAAAACACAGTGTAAAACTTCGAGAATACCTAAAGATAAAGCAAAGAAAGGGAAAAAATATAATCCTTTTACAATGACCAGTGTCTTTCTTTTCTCCATGTGTTCACTCAGCTCAACATATAATTATTTTGTGCTCAATGTGATTGTCACAAGGCACTGTGATAGGTGACAAGTGGTGTGTGGGAGAGGGGACTGATATCCAAAGATGATGGAATCACAGTTGAGGAAGGAAAAGGCAATCAACTAAGACACAGTGTTGAGCTGAGGAAGCAGGTAATTCTACCTGCAGGAGGTAGAAAAGAAAGCAACACCTAGGTAGGGCTTTAGAGAATACATTCAATGATCATTTTCAGACTTTCCAGGAAAGGAAGGGGGGTACATGCATGAGTGAAGCCTTGAATGAAGGGCATACCTGGTGTGCCTAACGTACAGAGCGAGTGGGGGAGGGGACAGGTAGGTTAGGGTTCGCTTATGAGGGCTCCTGGCACTGAAAGTATAATCCTGCACAATGTATCCTAATTCATAGAGATTATTACATTCTCCTTGAGGTTTAGAGTAGACAATGTTTCTTACTTTGCAAAATGAGAGAAACGTACAATACAAAAATAAACAGAAATACACAACGGGCAAAACCTGATTAAAAATAGTGATATTTTTAAGTACTAGCCATCACAAAAGATAAAATGGAATATACTTTTTCTTAACTAAATGTTTAAAAAAGAAGGAAGAGAAAAAAATTCATTATCAGATTTTTTAGTGTAAACTTGAAAGGCTAAATGTGTACATCTGTATTCATTTTTTCAGAGCAGCTTGCCTTGTCAATAATGAGAATGCAGGCCATTCACAGCAACTAGACATACAGAAAACATGATCTCTCTCTGAGAGTTACACAGTATTGGAATGGGCCCAAGAGGACCCTGTAGAAAGGTTCATACATCTCAAATGGAGTTCATGTTCTTGGAAAAGAAATGTAAAGTTTCAGGTTTACACAGGTAGAATACAGAAGTAATTCTCTAGGGTTCTCACAATTTATACTTGATCCAAATCCCAATCCATTACAAGACTAGGGCTGTTAATGCTAATTTCTTCACTAATGACTTACTTTGTTGAAATATGAATATACTATATATTCAGTTAAAAAAATACCCAAAAAGATCTTGAGTTAATTTTTGGTGCTATTCAAAATGAGCTGTTATGGTTCCAACAACTCATGACAGTTAAAAATCAAAGATAACAGAAAATAATAATATAAGAGGTTGATGAATAAGTTAAAGAAGATGGTTCTATAAGTATACTGAAACTGAATACTTCCTTTGGTATTATTAAAGATGTAGTGATAAAATACACTTATTCATTCTGAGCTAAAATAAACTAAAATAATGGAAATGGAAAATAATTTTTAATAGATTAGTTTAATAGATCAGTTATCCTGATGTTTTTGTTTGTTTTCTCCCCATTATTTATTACTATAGAACCCATGGCTGCCTATTTTTGTAAATAAAGTGTTATTGTGTATTCCATGCACATTTGTTTACATACCTGTCTATGGCTGCTTTCATACTACAAAAGCAGAGTTGAGTGGTTATAACAGACCTTGGTCTGTTATGGTCCACAGAGCCTGTAATATTTACTATCTGGCTGCTATGAACTGAATGTTTATGTCTCCCCAAAATTGATAAGTTGAAATCCTAACCTCCAAGGTGATGGTATTAGGAGGTGGGGACTTTTGGGAGGTGATTAGCTCACGAGGGCAGGACCCCTATGAATGGGATTAATGGCTTTATAAAGGAGGCTCCAAGGGAGCTTATTGTCCCTTCCACCATGTGAGGATCAGCTTTCTATGAGAAAGCAGCCCTTACCAGACACCAAATCTGCAGGAGCCTTAATCTTGGACTTCCCAGTTTCTAGAACTATGAGAAATAAACCTCTGTTTATAAACCACCCAGTTTATGATATTTTGTTACAGCAGTCCTAATTGACTAAGACAGTAGCCTTTTACAGAAAAAGTTTGCCAATCCTTGGTATAATTTAACCATTATAGAAAAAAGACCAAGAAGTAGAAGACCAAGAACAATAAATTCTCTTGGTAAATAAATGTTCACGAAGGCCCATAGCATGCCTAAACTTGAATATATCAAAAAATGATATAAGACTAGATTTGAGTAATGAGTAGCATATATCACAAAATACAAGAATGGCAATTTGAGAATAAATCCCTGATTTTTCTCAGATTAGCCTATTCTAACAGAAGGCTTTCAGAATTAGGAGTTTAACACTAAAAGTTTTTTTTTTTTTGTTCAATCCTACCAGGTCAGATCCAACAAATAAACACATACTTAGTTGAAAAAAATTGACTGCCTCTAATTCTACTAATTCTGACAATAAAATGTCAGAGAAAACAATTTTTACTTTCAATTTGATTGGAACAAATTAGAATATGCATATATGAAATGACCAGTACCTTGAGAACAACCCTGGTTTCCTGGAATAAATTTTATTTCTAATTTTATTGAAATAAATTGCAAATATGTTTTTTGTAGTAATAGCTTCTTAAAAGTAAAACAAATTGGAAACACCAAAGAGCTAGTTTTCAAAAAAAATAAAGACTATCTATACTATATTATGCGTATATTTAAATTATGCTGATGTATGCCTTGAACTCTTGGGTGAAAAATGAGGCATAGAAACAGTGCTTAATAAAGATTATAATGGCAATACTTGACTAAAGATGACTTGAAAAGTAAATACATCGAATAAGATCCAGAAATAACAATAGTTCATAAAGCCTATTGTCAGATTCTCAAAGAAAATGTAAAAGCTTGGTAGATATAACAGTATTTATTACTGGGATGAAAGCATCATGAATGTGCTACACATTGTCCAAAAAAATAAAATAAAATCCCAAGCAAACAAAAAACTAGCAAGGCAAAGCAACTGGATTTTATAAGTTTTAATGAATTTATAGAAGTGATTTTAATGAAATTTTTAATAACCTGAAAATACATAATATGTAATGTAACTTTTTAAAAGTTGATGCAAAATAGGATATCCATTATACTTGTAACTGTGTAAAATATATTTATTTATATAAAATATATGTTTCAAAAAAGACCATAAGTTAATACACAAAATGTTAGTCCTGGTTATTGCTGGATTAGTAGGTATAACTCTCTTCCAATATTTCATAAATTCTATGAAAGGAGCATGCATACATTTTATAGTGAGAAATGTATTTAAAAAGAACCATAACACAATAGGAAGCCATAACACCAATGTCTATTTCCATTTTATTTCTGCCACTAAATCTCAATAATTATTCAATTCATGCAACTTAGTCAAGCCTGACAAGTGGGCAATAACATTCCCTGCCTTTCCTCTATCCAGTGTATAATTATAATTAACTTGTAATCTACGGAACAATTCTATTTAAGTCTAATCTTACACTTCACCTAAGTTACATGAACTTATTTTCATTCCATAAATTTAGAATAAGCATAAACAAAACCTACCTGTTGCCACACGCAGAACACACAAATTATAGTACTGAGGGTTTACATCAGGACTAGGTATTATACAGCAATAAACTAGGGTTGTTCTCAAGGTACTTGCCATTTTATACACATGCTATACCTTAGTAAGGAAGAATAACAAGAACTTAGGTTGACTATTCCAGGTTGATTTCAAATACCATTTCCTAATTGTCTTCTGGACATTTCAACTAGAATGTCTCTACGTGCCCCCAACTCAACTTTTCCAGAACTGAACATATTACCCTTTTTTTGTGTATATACATGTAAAATTGCTTCTCTGGTCCATCCATATATTCTCAAGCTAAAAGCCTAAGATCATTTTTGAATCCTCTCTCACATTCTCATTTTTCCAAATCTAGTCATTAAATTTCATTAATCCTGTGTCCTAATTTATCTCCTACCCTCATCCCTTTCTTTCTTTGAATAGCCTCTTACTACTTCCTTGCCTCCAGTCTCTCCTCCCTCCCCAGTCCATCTTCCAAACTGTGGGCAGTTGTTATTCTAAAACACACATTTAATAGATGTCACCCCCTTGCTTAAAATCTTCAATGGCTTCCCAGACTCTACAAGGTCAATGTCCATTCCCCTTAGCATACTATTAATATATCAGTCACTATGAAATTCCCATCACTTCCTCCTACAAAGAATGACTCACATATACTCTTACCTAAATATCGATCATAAATATTTATTAACTACCTACTAGGCACTGTTCTAAGCAAAGGGGATCCGCAGTGAACCAGGGAGGCAAAGCCCTCTTGGAACTTGTAGAAACTTTCCCACCTTCAATCCATTTCCCATGCTATTCTCAGACTTAAACACATTCCCCCATTCTGAGACAGCAAAATCTCAATCACCTTGCAAAGGTTGAAAAGTCACCTCATTTGGTGAGTCTTTACCAATGCCCTGGGATGAATCAATTGTTCCTTTTTTTGGTAGTATTGATCACATTATATTAAAATTATTTACATTTCATTTCAACCTCCTGCTAAAGAAATGAGCCCTTGAGAACAGGGATTGATTTAATGCAGGCTCCTTGTTATCCAGCACACACTGGTCCAAGGAGGTCCATTGCATGTTTGCCAAGTGAATAAGTGAATGAATATAAATGAACTGTTAGTCCTCACCTTCAGTTTAAACAAAATAAATCTGTGATTTGTTTATTCACTCGTAACAAAATTTATTATTGTGAAATGTATGCAGAATAACTACTTTGACATATTTTATATCTGGAGACTTTCATATTAAAACCTTTGACTGACTTACTTTTTTACAGGCACAGAAGACAGATGACATAACATAGAGAATTTATATTTCTTAGTGCTACAATTTCCTTATCTGTGTTTTAATTTCACTGAGGAGAAAGGAGATACTTGGTGAATTGGGTAAATTTCTGTGATGGATGTGCACAGAATGTAAAATTGAAGTTGCAGGCACTGCATGTTTAATACATGCAAATATTTAGCTATTTGCCTTAAAACTTTTATGGTTGAAACTTTCTGAATTATTTATATTCTCATGAGAAAGAAAAATCTCTGAGGATGTAATAAAATATCAAGGAATAACTTAATGGTATTGGGAATAGCCAGGGCCTATGATGGGTAGAGAATGTTCCGCATCATGTTTTCTGTAACCAAAGTACAGTGGTCCTGTGCTTTTTACTTACACTTTAGACTTAACACTTTTGTTACTTGGCTTCTAAACTTGTAGGAGCCTCATCTGAGCTCAAAGTTAACAGTGCTATTGTCTGTTCACAGATCCCACCTGGGGCTTTCCAAAGTTGAACAAAATTTGTTGAGAGTCTATATGAAAAAACTAGAAACAAGCCACAGAGCAGGAGTGCTGTATGTGATCTGACTTTATCTACCAAGAAGAATCTAGCCTGGGGATTTCGCCCCATGGCAAGTAGGCACAAGCTTATGTTTGAGAGACGGAGTGAACAGAACCAGACTGGTAGCCACTCAGGCATAGGAGGCCAACGTGTAGACATAGCAAGCCAAGACACTGGTATTCTTGTGATCATCACAGAAAAACAAGGAAAACCAACAAACGTGGAAAGGACAATACCAAACCCCCCAGGATATTGTTTTCTCACTTACTGTTACAACTGTTTTGCAAAAATAAACCAAAATCAACATCATTTCAGAACACTGAGGTATATGTGGGTTTAAATAGAACCTAGTTCTCAATGCATGAAGGACACATGAGCGTGATCCGGCCTTGGGAGAAAGGAAGTCTCTCTTCCATCTCTATTTCAAGTGTCATTGATGACAATGAACAACAGATTACTTCACAAGGAGCACACGGCTGCATCTGAAAATTGCAACATGGAAACCCTTCCGTCTAAGCTAGAGGTGGGCAAACAGGAAGGCTCCAATCTAGGTGCCAATTAGTAGGAATTAAACTGCTCCCTCATGAAGGAAACACTGGGAATTCGACACAAGTCAAACAGTATGATGGCGCGCACAGCAGGATCAATGAATGTCACAATGAGAAACACTGTGACTTACAAATTTCAAATCACAGGTTGCTGTTTTTGGGTTTCCCCACCACCACCTGGGCATTGAAACTCTTTGTAGCTTTTTGGTCAGAACCTTATTATTAATATCCCCTCAATTTCACTGAAGGCAAATGGAAATAGGTAGATGTGTCTTTTAGCCCTGGGTTATTAAATTTAAACAAAGTGACATCACAAGTAAAAAGACTGGGGAAAATAAACTGGCAAGTGACTGAGAAAGAACAGGAAAACACACAGAACACAAAATAACAGGCCAAAGATATCCATAGCAGCTAAAAGAAAATTGTTCTGGAATGCAGTAACTAGGTATCCAATAGATTGTCATCCTTCCAAAAGAGGGATTGATTGGTAGACTTGGTATTTACAAAGCTTCATGGGGAAATACCATAACAAGAGGTATCACTATTATTCTGCTGCATTTTGTAGTGGTGATAAGCATGGACTCAAGCCAATGTATACAGATTTGAGTCCCAGTAAGTTTTTAGCAAGTTCCTTAACCTCTCTGTGCTCCAGTGTCCACATCTGTGAAATGGACACAATAATGGTACTGGGAGGGGTGTTGTGAGGAGCAATATATATAATATATATACAAGGCATTTAGAACCAGGCCTGGGTCAAAGCCATGCTATACAAGCATCTGATATTATTTTATGGTTGTAACAAAATAACATATATGGCAAATGAAATAAAGATCGACAGGGAAAAATTACAGATATGCTTCTTGTTAAGCAGAGATTAAAAATTAGACATAAAAGGTAGGGCAATGCTGAATAGACAATGCCGATCAGAGGAGAATTCAGGAGCGATATCTATGGATCAACATGACAACATGGACTCAAAGTTAGTTATCCAATAAAATAAGGTAAATTAGTAAATCCAGGAGAAATTAAATCAGTCTGTTAGACCTTGGTGAGAGACAGAAAGAGACAGACAAAATGAGGAGACTAAGTAGGCAGAACCGCAGAAGGCTTTGCGTACTTGACACAACAGGAGAATTGAGCTAAAAATACAGTGGAAATTTATCCAAGTAGACTTAGGGTTTAAGAAATGCTAAAACAAGGCAGAAAGCTCCCCTGGTTGATAGGAGCCCCTTCTCATGGCATTAACATTATAACAAAAGAAAAACATGCAAGTAAAGTAAGCGGCAATTAGAGATAGAAGACATGGCCCAGTGAGCGTCACATTGGCAAAAGATCCAAGCAGTTTGTTTTTTGTTTGTTGTTTGTTTGTTTGTTGCTACACTGCACTGGTGAGGCTGTAAGGAAAAGAATCTAAGTTATGTGTAAAAAGCACTAATTTGTGTGTAGGCCTGCACATTTGAGAGGATTCTGTAAAGGCATATGTCTGTTGTTTTATTCCACTATTTTTTTTTTTTTTTTTGAGACAGGGTTTCACTGTGTTGCCCAGGCTAGAGTTCAGTGGCATCATCATAGCTCACTGCAACTTCCAACTCCTGGACTCAAGCGATCCTCCTGCCTCAGCCTTCCAAGGAGCTGGGACTACAGGTGTACGCCACCATACCCGGCTAATTTTTCTATTTTTTGTTGAGATGGGGTCTTGCTCTTGTTCAGGCTGGTCTTGAACTCCTGGCCTCAAGCAATCCTCTTGCCTCGGCCTCCCAAAGTGGTAGGCTATGAGCCACCATGCCTGGCCTATTCCACTAATTTAAATTAAACTGCCAATCAGTGATAAATCATGCACTATACCCAAGTTGTCTCCTTTTCAAGGGTGGGCCCGGCTATGGGGGAGAATGAGAAAGTACAAACGGCAGAAAGTTCTAATTTGAGCCAACTGGGAGCGTAGTTTGCTCTCCCTACCCAGGGAGGGTTGGGTCCACCTGGAACAAATAGCAAGAGTTGAATAACAAATCAATATATAGCATAATCACAACACATCTTTTTAAATGTTTTCAGTGAATTTTGCATGTCACAGTTGAAAGCACTACCAAGCAAAAGAATATTTTTGTTTATTTAAAATGGGTATAAATTTGAAGTCAAGAAATTGACTTTCAGTATGAGATAAACTGCTAAATTTATTTTTTAACTTTTTTTTGATACATAATCAGAGAGAAAATAAAGAAAGTAAGAAGCAATGTACATGTTCCTTTCTATCTGTTAACGGGGGACTAATTCATGAAATAAATAGAAGCTACCCTAAATAGAGTTTCCATATCTCACCCAAAGAGAGAAAGAAAAATGGATTAAATTGATACTAATATTAAAATATATAAAGGCTTAAAAATAACAACCTGAGATGTGGACTCAAGCCAAATTGGGAAAACACAATTGCACATGCTTCAAATTTTTAATAACGGTTTTGAGGCTAAAGAAGAAAATAAGCTCATTAAATCCTGAGCTCACATAGAGCTAAGAAGGAGAGAAAAAGTGACAGAGGTTAAGATTAAAATATAACACAGTTTGGCAAAAGTAGGAAAAGGAGAGAAAATTAATAAAAATGGAAGTTAATGAAGATAAAGGTATATGACATTGTTATTCACATATGGAGTGAAGGAATATCATGGACGGATGCATTAGTGAAATAAAGAGACCTCGGGTATTTTATTGGAAGACAAGATGAATATGAGTCAAAAGTTTCCGGGGATAAATTAGCTGAAATAAAGCATATAGAATGAGCAATGTAATTACAATGTACTATGCAGCCTTAATTAGGCCCCTGATAGTTCGCTGCCTTCAATTTAGGAAGCCATGATTTATAAAAGACAGACAAACCAGAGAAGTTAAAGGCTAGTTAAAAGAAAAGAGAATGTCAAAGGTAGTACATGATACAACAATCATATAACGGTGTTAGAAATTTTATTCTATACGAATATTTATTTGCACAAATTGTCATATCTCAAAAGCTAATAGAGTGCTGAATGCCAGACAGGAAATCATTAATATGTTAAGATATTCTTATCTTGCTACTGATGCTCATGGTTTGGGGGTTTGGGATGTTTTGGGTTTGTTTCATTTAGTCACTTGTTCGTCACTGAGTACATCAAATGGGGCATTCTCTGTGTTAGGTCCTGGGTATGAGAAAAATGAAGAGCAAAACTGGTATCATCCCTGCTCTCATGGAGCTTACAGAACATACAAGTTCAAGCCTAAGTCCATTACTTTCCTTTGACTTTAAAAGAATGACCTCTAAGCTCCTTAGCCTCAGATTCTTCACCTGTAAAATGGAAATTATAATGGAACCTATCTTATAGAATAATTGTGAAAATCCAGGGAAGTAATGTGTATGGAATTCTCAGCACAGTGTCCTAAATTTATTTAAGATTTCCTTGGCCACACAATGGAAAACTACGCAAATGTTCAAAAATCTAACATCTATGCATTACCCTATGAAATGTTAGTATCTGCAGAAATGCTGGCAGATGTAATTAATTGCTCTAAAGCCCTTTAAACAAATGTTTAAAAGACATCTACATTGGAGCATTTTTAAGACAGATCCTCCAGAGAAATACAGATTAATCAGCTTCTCAAAAAGATACTTACCTCAAAACAGAAATTATTTATTAAGAACTATTATTTGGGGCAGAAATGTAAACTGATCATAGCATCTGCCTGAGCTTCACATCAATTTTAAAAGTTCTCCCCCAGTATAAGGACAAACGAAGGGCATTATTCCCAATAACCACAAAGGTGCACAGAATAACCTAATCATGATACTTGGCAAGTACAGAATCAGGCGAAAGAGAAAAGTTATGTAACAGATTGATGAAAAGCACCATTTTAGATAGGGTATGACATGCAGAATGGTTTGCAGTCCTGAGATCTATCAGTATGTGTAGGGCAAAGTACAACTTAAAAATGCATTTAAAAGTGGGTATATTTTTAGAAACCTAAGCAAATCGCTTCAAACCTGAGAATATCAGAAAGTACTAACAGAAGACAATGAAACGCTCTGTGATGTAGTGAAGAGTAGTATTTTAAATCATTCACTTACCAAACCTGCATTGTGCAGTGTGGCTTAAGAGAGCAAACATGAGAGGGATGCAGAGTGGCAAGGCCATGAGAGAGGCTAGTTGGGTTAGGAAGCCTCCAGAAATCACTTCCACTCTGAAATTCTATGACTCTACGTCAACTGAGTTTGTCTATTTACACTTGAGGGTTATTACATTCGCTCATCACATTAGAAGAACACGACAGAGTACATTCAATCCTTTGCCTCCCCATGGCTCCTACCTGAGAGGCATCATCTGTCACGAAGAGAAAGAGGATGGTATTTAGAGCCACACCGCTGGGGTTTAAGTCCTGCCTCGGCAGCTTACGTGCCTCATGTGGCCTTTCAAAAGCAACTTCACTGTGCCTCAAGTTTCTACCTGTGAAATGGCAATACTAATAATATTCACCTCTGCTATAGTTTGGATATGTTATTTTTGTCCACATCAAATCTTATGTTGAAATTTGATCCCTAATGTTGGAGGTGGGGTCCAACGGGAGGTGTCTGGGTCATGGGGGTGGATCCCTCATGAAAAGATTAATGCTCTACCTCGGGGGTGAGTGAGTTCTCACCCTATTAGTTCCCATGAGAGCTGGTTGTTTGGATTTTTTTTTTTTTGACAGGGTCTCACTCTGTTGCCCAGGCTAGAGTGCAGTGACATCATCATAGCTCACTGCAACCTCAAACTCCTGGGCTCAAGGGATCCTCCTGCCTCAGCCTCTGAGTAGCTGGGACTACTTAGTTTTTGTAGAGACAGGGTCTCGCTATGTTCTCAGGCTGGTCTTGAACGCCTGGGCTCAAGCAATCCTCCCGCCTCCACCTCCCAAAGTGCTGGGATTCCAGGCATGAACCACTGCTCCTATCCAAGAGCTGGTTGTTGAAAAGAGCCTGGCACCACCCCTCTCTTACTTGCTTCCTCTCTCACCATGGGATCTCTGCACAACCAGCTCCCCTTCCCCACCATGAGTGGAAGCAGCCTGAGGCCCTCAGCAGACGCAGATGCCCAATTTTGAACATTCCCAGACATCAGAATCATGAGCCAAATAAACCTTTTTTCTTCATAAATTACCCAGCCTTAGGTACTCCTTTATAGCAACACAAAACAGACTACGACAACTTCATAAAGTTATTGTGAAGATTAAGTGAGTTAATACACTTAAAGGGCCTAGAACAGTGTCCAACACATAGGAAGGCCTGCATAAGTGACTGCCATTATTATGCTTTTCCATCTAAAATTCTCCATACCATATCCTGGCAGTGTTAACATGGGAAGATCTTGGTTTTAATAAAATAAAAATAATCTTGTAGCTATCTACCACTAACTACAAAAGAAAAAGGTGCTAGGTTCATATTGTGGTATTTTTATTCATTTAATTTAATGAACACATATGTAGTATTACTAAGAGCCCCCTGAGGCAGGAAGCCTTACAATCCCCAGGTACGGGTGAAAAGTCCGAGGCACAGAGGGGCTAAGTGACTTGTTCAAGGTCATGTAGCTCTAAAGGATGGAGCTGGAATTGGAATTTAGCCAGCCCAGCTCTAGAATTCATACCTGTAGCCTGTAAGCTCTGCTTCTCCTTAACAAAGTAGAAAAGATGATAGAGGAAAATGATTTAAAAATGAGCTGCCGTTTTTGATGAGTAAGTCTTGGCAGGGATGAATGCTGTTTTTGATTACGACATGGTAGGAAACTGTTTAGAGGACCGGGGACTTGGGACAGGCTTGACTGCCCACAATTAGGACATTGTATCCTACTGGGCTGACTACCACCTGAGACCTAACATCGGTCACCTCTCTGCAGCTCAGGCACATTTTGTGGGTGCCAAAGCAGCTGAGCTAATGTCCATCCAGACTACATTCACTGCAAGACACCGACCCAAGGGAGTGTCAGACTGTGGTGCATCCTGCCTGCCTTGGTACTAAAGATGGAAGATTTGGAAGGGTGGTGATTGGCTTCCTTCTTTTGACTACTGTGTTCAAACAAATATGTTCCCATTTTAAAAGCTTAGGTACTAAAAGGGTGGTCAAGAGGCAAGTTGGCTTGAGAAGATTGGACTAAGTTATTCATAATGCAGAGAAGCATCTATGAACTCAGTCCCAGACAGAGGCCTTAAGTCATGACAATGAACCTCAGATAGGTCAAGGACACTTAAGCTTGACTGAAAGCAAGTGACACAACGTAATTACTTGACCAAAGGTGATGCTAAAAATATTTAATAACCAGAATGGCATGAGCAAAACCCAATCAAATCAGACACTGGCAATAGTCATCTCTCAGTAGTAGTGCTTAAAAGCTGAAACTTCTACATTCTGTCTTTGACAATGAAACATAAGCTCAGTATGCAAAGGACATTAGAAACAGGCCAGGTGGAATGTCGAAATCACTGCTTGTGATTTTGTTTTCTAATAAGCAGTTTTTCTCAAGTGAGCCCTAAGGATTCTGTGGTTTTTCTGAGACAAGTCTTCCTGTTTTGTTCCTCTGGCTAACCTGGATTTTGTGGACCACCACCTAGAGGGCTGTGTACAGGGAGAAATAAAATCAGCAAAAAGTGTGGAACAAGTGCAGGTGGCTGGTATCTTACCTCCAAACCAACACTGGAGAAAGTCACTAGTGTTCCCTGAATTGTTATTACTGAAATCTGATAACCATGATTTCTGCATCACTAACAGCAGATCACAAACAATATCCTGGGAGCTCATGCTCTTTCTAACTCAATTGCACATACCTAAGTAAATGTCAAGGAGGAGGGGTTCCTTCCTAGCACACATGATTCTGGGACAGATTATTCCACATCTTACAAATTTTTCATCTCTGAAAACTTATGAGGTTATACTCTGCAAGAAATAGCTGCAACAACCTTGGAAGCTTTAAACGATCCTATTTTCAGGTACCAAAATTTGTACCATACATGAGCATGAGGCTTTGGCATCTGGAGCACACTCAAAGGCTCCTCATTCGACTTAAACCCAGAGGGGACATCATTCACTGGCACTCACTAAGAATGGGAAAGAATTGGCAGGAATCCTGAAGAAAGACCACTTTCATCTCTGAAAAACTGTGCAGGGAATAGATTACACAAAAAATAAGGTTCAGAAAATGTCTTCAGCCTCCCAACTAGCTGACTATGTTTAGTCAGCTATCTCTTGCCCCCAGACAGCATTTCAAGGAGAACACCCTAAAGAAAAACCTAGCCTTCAAAAATACATCAATTTAATCAACTGTACTCGCACGTACCAATCTTTTGTCTTTTCAATTTACTTTGGTCCAGAAGACAAAGTCACTAGTCACATGTGAAGCTGGGACAATTTGTAATTTATTTTTCATTTCCCTAAGGAATTCAGAGTGGTCAATTCATATAAACTGATCGGATACTCTACTATAGTGACAGGTGTCATTAGCATTCTCACCACAAAATATGACAAGTATTTGAGGTGAAGGATATGTTAATTAGACTTATTTAATCATTCCACATTGTATACATATATAATAATACCACTCTGTACCCCACAAATATATAAAATTATAATTTGTCGATTTAAAATAAAATTTTACCTGTAATATTCGACAAACTTTCCAAAAACAAAATTCTAAATACAGTCCTTTCAACCTCAAACTAGCTTTTAATAATAGAGCAATTAAAAGTCCAAGAGACACTTATTAGGCTTACTGGTATGTTAAACCATACAGGAAACATTGTCAATTATGGAATGGTGTTTAATTTTCTTTGGGTTGTATTTGTATAAATATATAATAAATATCTGTTCCAAAACTATATAAGATTCCTAAAATTCTAATATGCCTTGGTATATATTATCCGTAATGATTATAAATGCTAAATTGTTGTATGCCACAGTAATAACCAAATCTCTTCTGCATCTTTAACCATGACTATTCTAAGATTTTTATCATCCACAGACAACTATTATTTTACTTTAATTCTTCTCAGGAAACAGTTTATAATCAGCTATGGTCCAAGACATGCTTCTTTAAGAAAGTGTCATGGAAGGAACTAAAATAATTTTTATGACTTTTTATTTAAAACATTACTGATTCTCTTGCTTTGTTTTCCAGAGTCATGACAAGCATTAAATAAACAGCAAAGTTTACCTGGTATCTCCAGGATTTAAAACTGTTGGATCCTACCAGGCCTAACCTGTTATTCACTGCCAAAGCCCTGCTACTAAAACTACAAACATCCTCCCCCTCTAGGCCCAGGGACTATCATGGAAGAGGTGGTGTGTGAGATCATAAGGGCTGATTTGGAGAGACAGAATTAATTCAGACCCTTCAGATCAAGGACAGGCACACAGAAGCCTAAATAAATACTAAATGAGAGACTTTGCCTTTCTGGGCCAGGTGGTCCAAACATCCCTCCCAACCATAAAGAATTTCCTGCTTCCCACAGACTTAGAGCTTCCTGAGCATAACTGTTCTCAGTTATGGGGCTTATGTAAATAGACATAACAAAAAATTATTGGCTACCTTAGGATAAATTACTAAAGAGACTAAAATATTGTGACACAATATTTCCTCACCTTAAATGGTTAACAATGCTTATGTTTTATATAACAAATTGCCATAAGTCTGCAACTAAATCCAAGAATACAGTAGCTTAACACTTATATTTAATAGATAAATTAATTTTGTAGTCTTGCCTTTGACATTCCTAGGTGGTTTTAAAGTGTTGATGAGTACCTGTCCACCTCCAGTCCCATCTGGCCTATAACATTTAATTGACTGTAAGCCTTTTTGGCACTTTAGTCCTCTTGGCCACAAGGGTCCCACCGAGGGCCTGGATGGACCCAGAGCAGGTAGCCACAGCACCCCAGAAACACAGGGACAAAACAAGAGTTTGGCCATCAATGCTGCCTCTGGCAGATCTTGGCCAAAATGGGGGAATTGTGAACTAAAATAAAATCTTAAGCCCCCCCAGCTGACTGAATGGACCCTCTCTTGGCCAAGGGGACCCCAGAAATACCCTAAAGCTGAGTTGCTGGCCAAGAGAAGGGAGGTCAGACATGCCTCATCATGCCCCCCTCCTTTCTTGGAGATACCCGTTGTAACTCATTAGCAGGCCTAAGGCTATGAAAGACAAAGCTTAACCACACCTGCAGGTCCGCAATTTACTTAACAGATCACATGAGTCTGGGTATATGTCCAGTGGCTTCCCTCTGATTAGCAGACTTCCTTATCTTAACTTAAAACATTCCAAGCCTTTAGACAAAGCTTCATTTCTTTAACCAATTACAAATCAAAGAAGCTTTAAACCCACCTATAACCTGTGACCCCCCACTTCGAAATGTCCTGCCTTTTGGGCCAAACCAATGTATGAATTCCATGTATTGATTTATGCCTTTATGTGTAATTCCTGTCCTCCTGAAATGTATAAAACTAAACTGTAACTCAACCACAGTGAGTCCACTTGTTCAAGGCTTCTTGGGCATGGCTCCAGGCCATGGTCCTCAAACTTGGCTAGAATAAACCTCTTTAAATTAAAAATATATAAATAAATAAAATTTTTAAAAAAATCTCTTGGTGATTCTAATGTGCCTCCCTATAATTTCTGCTGCTGCTTCCACTATAAATGACTGATTCCACCCAATTTTTCTTATTTCCCAGCTTTGGGCCTCAGATAATTTCTCACAGTAGTATTTATAAAAGTAAATATAACTGAGGAATTTAAGAGTATATCAAAGAGGGTCAAGGGAAATGAGTTCGAAAGAAAGTCCATGAAAGCCTGCTTAGAAATTTTAGAGTTTGCCTACAAAAAGAGAATAAAGAAAAAGAAAAATGATCCTTAAAACAAGAGAACATCACATCAATATAATTACACATATTTTAATTTCCATTAATAATCTCATACTCAGTAAGAATCTGTACAGAAAAGCATAGTGGGATGGTTAACAGGAGGGATACTGGTGCCAACCTGCTTGGGTCCGAGAGCTGGCTCTGTTGTGGCTGTCATTGAATTTCTCTGAGCCTCAGTTCCCCCATCTCCAAGATGGGGACAATAATAGTACCTACCCCATAGGGTTGTTATGAAGATTAAATGATTAATATTCATAAAGCACATAAAACAGTACCTGGCACATAAGCGCTTATTAAATGGGATCTGTCCCTCCAATAATTTTGGTTAGATTCTTACAAAGTTGTGTTGCTGTAGATACTATGTTGTAAGAGGCCTTTTTTAAACATGGTATTCAGCTACAAGTAAGGAAAAGTCCTATTACCCTGTATTAAACTAGGGAGGGGCCACAAAGTTGATAGCATATTAGTTCCATACCATCAACGACCCAGATTCCTTCCACTGACTGCTCCCTACTCCTTCCTTCCTGTGCGGCTTTTTCTCTTATCCTGGCAGATGGATGATGACTACTAGTTACTGTATCTTTTTTCCAGGCAAGAGGATTGAAGAAGGACCCGGGTCTTCCTCCTAGAAACGCTTTCTTTGGGAAGCAAAGCTCTCCCAGGGATGTACCTGGTATCATAGACCAGAATGGGGCAACAGGGTACCCTCAGTCTTAAGTGAGATTAAAATTTTGAAAATTTTGCTTTTTAGCTTCTAAAACTAAATAAGGCAAGGGAGAATTTGGTTTGAGGGTGCTGAATTAGCCAATATACACAATCCTCCTCACAAACATTAAATTCTTTTTGATTTTATGTATAGGTAATCATTCTGACTTCCTGACTTACCATGGTTCCAGAAATACATAAAAAATTGAATTGGAAAAGCTTTAGGTAAAACCTGTTACCTTGTTATATAACCAAATCTGTTTGGTTTAAACCCCTTGCCCAACAGGCAGGGTTACAGATATATATACATCCCTTCTGTGGCTTTCACACACATGCCAGCGCGGCTGACAGACAGGGCCGACTATAGCTCAGCCACCTGCACCTCTCAACTCCCCGAGCACCGCCTGTGCTCTAGCTCTGCCATACGTGTTTCCCCCTACACATCTTTCTCCATTCTGTATTCAGGAGCTTCTTTGTTCTCACTATTGGCAACTGAAACGACTGGAACTAGGATCCATGATGTTGTGAAAACACACTTGAAAGTAAATTCAAGAAATGTTGAAAAGATGTTACTGCTTTGCAATCATATTAGAGAGAGGTCTGTCTATTGGCCATTTAAATATACAAGTAATTCTTGTCATTATTAATATCTCCCTTGGTTCAATTTTAGTGGCAGGATGTAAAGAGTAGTGGAGAAAAAGCAAAGCAAAAAAATAAAATAAAATAAAAGGAAAGTGGAAAACAAAATTGGTGTCAGTGGTCATCAGACCCTTCTAGTTGATCCTTGACCCTTTGGGTCTAATCTACTGCTTCCCATTTGTCTATTTACATCACAGGTTTTGACACACAATTCCCCACTCCTAGAGAACTTAGTGCTTTACCCTTTCCTTTTTAAAATCCAACTCCTTGGTTACCAATGTAAATAGCTTGAGTATATCTTGCTATATCCTATGCATGTAGAGACATATATACATATTACATGGATTCTTCCCCCTTCTTTCTTTTCTGCCTGTCTGCTTGCCTTCTTTTCTTTCTTTCCCTTTATTTTTTTTACAAGAATATATTCCATCACACCCATTCTACAAATGAATTCACTTAATAATATATCCTAAATATATTTCAGGATATAGATTTAAACAATTCTTTTAAATATCTACAATATATTTGAAAATATTATTGTAATATAATTAACCTATTCACCTATGGATCATCACTTCATTTCTAATGTTTCATTTCTAAAAACAATCCAGGACATTTTCTGCTTCCGGCAATGGCAGACTAGGCATTGCAGACCAACCCTTAATCAAAACAACCAAAAAAGTAGGGCAAGATACACACACACACACACAACCTATATCTATACCTGTCTGAAGGCACTGGAGACTTGCCAAGCCAGTAAAGACTAGAAGGCTCTAGATCCCAGGAAGATAAATTAGCTCCACTTTTGCCTTCTTTTCCACTCAAGCATTTTCCAGTTTGAATCTACAGCTGAGACACTAACAAGCCGAGGTGAATTTGTGTTCGGCAATCTCAGAATTATTATAGAAAGAGAAAAAAATTATGCATATGTAAGCACTCAGTAAAAAATAAAGCACAATTGGAATAAACTGTATACATGTACATGTGCATATCATTATTGTTACTATCTCTAAAAACTAAGCAACACTCTACTTCCTCTGGGGAAAGAGTAATTCATTAAAAGCATAAGTGTAACTACAGTAGAGAAAATTGTTTTGTGAAATACATTTTAGATACTTAAAAACTAGGAGGCTGCAAGGTGTAAGGAACATATTTTAAGCATGATGCTAAAGAGCTGGGGTTTAATCTTGGCCGTAATGATAAATAATTCCAGGATCTCAAATCAGTCATTTAAATGTTATATGCCTCAATTTCCTTTCCTCTAAAGTAAGAATGTTAAATTAAATATTCTCTAAGGGTCCCCCCTACTCTTGACTTTTGCTATGCTATCTCTGAGCACAGGGATTCCATTTTAAGCAGAAATGCCTGCAGTCAACGGCTTGATTGGAAAAAGACAATTGCCAATACAACTTGTAACCAAAGGAAGTGTGCCTATAACTGACCACACTGAAGACTATATAAACACTGGACTCAACTTGGCTAACCTTAAAGGATGGTTAGCTCTGTTCTTTCCTTCTCTGTCTCCTTTTTTGATTTGAGCATTTTGCTGTGCAGTTGATTCCTCTAGCATTAACACTCTGCTCTGAAGGCTGCCCTGTGCCTCTCTCTTTCCTGATACCCACTGGGGCCAGGAAAAGAGACCAGCGTATATATATTTTTATATCTACTATAGCTTGCCAATGATTCTGGACACTTTGACCCAAGAATTTATCCATTTTTGTAATCTATGCCATCATCTTGTTACCACTTATTTGATCACTCCTTCCTCCTCCTAGTTATTCACTTTTTTCCTTATTTAACATATTCTGCAATTAATGCCCAGTTATTAATATTACAATACTCTGTATACCCTCATCTCATAATTTTGGTGCCTTTTTTATCACAACAATGTCCATCTCTACCTTATCTCTGCCACACCACCCTAGCAGTGCCTTAGAACCCACTGTGACTCAAATTTTTCTTCCTCCAATCTTAAACTCCAAAATTGTGCTCTGTGACTTAATATCACCCTCTCTGACCACAACCATCTATTCTTCTATGTCCCTATTCATTCAATTCCAACAAACCTGTTCCTGAGTGGGACTCAATCATGCAAAAGTCAGGAAATTATTTTTGTATGCACAGTAGCATTTTGTAAAGTGAATTCCAACACCCATTCATTCAACAGATACTAACAAACATGTACAGGTGCCAGAAGGTGTGCTAGATCCAGAGAAAACAAAGGTGAATGAAATCATGCCCCTACCTTCAAGAAGTTCATTACTAGTAAAGGATACTGAGAGGAAAGATAAGTAACATTAGAGGGTATTAGTGCTGCAGAAGGGCAAATAATGAAATAATGTGCAAACAGAGGAGGAGCCACAGAGCCACCGAGGCAGGTTCTCGCACTGGAGAGTTCCAGCCGGCCTGGCAATCACTGGTATGTCTCCACAACCCCCAAATAAAACTAACATACTTGTTAGAGACATCATATCAGGCTGATTGCCTGTAACCACCTTACTATGATACAGACCATTTATTAGTATTTACAAAATCCCTTTTAAATAAAATATTGTGGTATATGATGTAGAAAACTAATTTTTTCCCAAACCTGTCCAAATAATCTTTTGAACACAAGGAAGAAAATGAGAATTCCAAAACGATCTTTTTGTGTGTAGAATACATTAGGAGTAGTCAATTTGAAAAATAATAAGAATTCTAGCTCTTTAGTGGTTTTCAGGTCTTCATAACTAGACTTTTAAAAATATATATAAATGGACACAATACTGTTAGATTGCTATTCAAAAATGACTAATAAAAATACTAATGATTTTGTCAATAAATTAAAATGCTTAACCTATTAAAAGGAAAACACTCATAGTACACCACTGATCATCAGAGTCAGAGTTGTTTTTCTTTTTTCTTTTCCTTAGAGATGTAGTCTTGCTGTGTTGCCCAGGCTGGAGTGCAGTGGCTATTCACAGGCATGATCATGACACATCAGAGCCTCATACTTCTGGCTCAAGTGATCCTCTCACCTTATCCTCCCAGTAGCTGGGACTACAGGCATGTGCCACCACACCCGGCTAATTGTTTTTTTCAGTTTTGTAGAGACAGGGACTTACTATGTTGCCCAGGCTGGTCTCAAACTCCTGGCCTCAAATGATACTCCCATCTTGGCCTCCCAAGGAACAAAGACTATAGGCATATGCCACCGCGCCTGGCTGAGTGTGTTTTTGTGTCTTAAAAGACACGAAACAGAAGAAAACAGGAATAATATATTACACTAAGGAGAAAACTGGAAAACATACCAGAAGAAGCTTCTAGTCTTTCCAATCTGCTGATCAACCAGTCGAGGGAGCCAGAAAATTGAGCACAGTTTTTACGATTTCCTCTAATTAGAGCCGCTGCAAAAGAAGAAGCAGATTTCATGTTTATGTGATTTTCAAGCTCAAAACTTAAGGTAAGCTAATAGTACCCCTAAAATATTAGATCAAGAACAAAATATCTTCATGTTACATCTAAAACATATACAAGTGTATACACACATACATATACAAAACTGAGACACTAAAAGATGAATTGATATTTATTAATGAGGATAGACTCAAACTACTGCTCATTAGAAGGCATATAATTTCAGAAAGTAACATGTCACATTGGGAGGTAATAATGGGAAAACCAGTGTCCTGGGAGTTCCCTCACTTGGATTCTAATACCTATTGCTTTTAATTAGCCACGAGATTAAATTATTCCATATCTCTTGAGCCCAATTTTCTCACCTATATAATGAAGAAGTTAAGAGTACATCAGTTTTCATGAAAATGTATCACAATATCCTAGGAGATATAACTAGTAATTATAACACTAACAGGTATACAGAGATACATATTTAGATGTTACATTAAAAAAAGGATGAGAGGGCCAATGGCCAATAACTTTGAAAATATTTTTTTCTACCTCTTCTTCCCATGTGGAAATTCACAATGCATATCAAAGACTCTGAGACATTCTGTAGTAAAGAAACCTATTCTAACTTTGCTTAGACTAGTGTTTTCTACACTTCTCTGACTAAAGAACCCATCTTCTATTAAATTCCTATGTGACTTTTGTGATCTCTTTCCACCTAGTTTATACACTCGATTTTGAATTTAAAATTTTTCAAAATCATTCAATTCTTTCAAAGCAAGTCTGGTAAATGTCTTATATAAATTCTACTTTTATGCTCAAAAGAGCATTCAGAAATAGTATAACTGCTTACAAACAGTTTTTTAAATAATATGATATTTAAAGGGAGAAAGATGTCTCCACAAGAAAAATCACTATTTAAAATCTGTTAGCACTAGGAAACAGTTTGGAGAAGTGATGTTTGAGGCTATACTGCTGTTTACCTCCATCTTACAGCAGGAGGCAGGAGACCCTGCAGTCAGAGTGTAAAATTAAACTTAAAGACATCCTTCACATTTTCAATTTCTAAAAATAAATAAACAAATAAATAAAAAGTTGAGGGTAAGAAAAGAAACACAGAAAAGACAGGAAGGCTTCTATCCCTATATTCGCATGAGAAGAGCTCTCTTGTGTTTAGAGCCTCCATGATACTTGCACAAAGATTACAGGATGATGCACTCAGTTACTTAGGTTCTCCTCTGACTCTGGTCCAGCAGCCTCCCATACCAGCCACCAATCAAGATACACTCACAGAGTACAGAGAACAGGGAACAACAGTTAAGGATGGAATGTAGCAGAGGAATCAGCAGTCCTATGTGCTAAATGGGACTTCTAATTTTAATCTGTAAGAATATCTGTTCCCTGTTTAGAACAACAGTGATTGGGAAAAAGTATATGATGGAGTATTTGAATTTTTATAGAGTCTCATTTGTTTAAAGCTTAACTCACACTTTTAGTTTTACTTCAGCTTTTCAAAATTAAATATCTTACATATATTGTAAAGGTCAAATGCTAGAGATAAGGTGATTATTGAAAGAAACTAAGAGTGTAAGAATGAAGTCTTTTAATAAGCCATAGGGTATTTAAGACAATCATATAGTAACCTGCAAAGAAAACTTCACTAAATGTACTGCAAACAGAAATGGTATAGACCGTGTTCTCTGACAACTATGTAATGAAACTAGAACTTAGTGAATAAAGCAGAAATAAAAATAAAACCTAAGCATTTAAAAAATTTAAACTCTCTCCTTAATAACTTTTGGGTCAAGGAGGGAATCAATGTCACAACACAGAATAGCTAGTAAAAGTAAAAAATGAGAACACTACCTAATACAACCAATGGTAAATGGCCAAAACTGTACTCAAAATTAACTAAATACTTTAATTGCTAAGCAATAGGGTGAAAAATGTTAATTAAACACTCATTTTGAAATATAGGAAGAGAATACCAAATAAACATAAGTAGAAAAAGAAATAAAAAGCAATAAAAGTAGAAATTAATACATTAGAAATAGAAGTGATCTATATAACAAAAGTAGTGAGATTCTTCAATACATTTTTTAACATAAACTATCAATTACTACCTTAATAAAGAAGAAAAGAGAAATTAAGAAAAAAAAGAATTATAAAGCAGCCACTTTACACATCTCTATACTGGAATTTTGAACATCTGGGAAAAAGAATTGCCTTTATATATATTTTTTTCCACCAAAACTAACCTAATAGAAGAGAGAAAATCTAAATATATTAAACCATGAATAATATTAAGAAGTATGTCAAAGATCAAAAACTGTCTTCCACATATTCAAGAAATAAGTAATTTCTATATTATTTAAACTGCAGTCATACACTGAATAATAACGTTTTGGTCAACAACAGACCACATAGGTGGTCCCATAAGATTATAATACTGTATTTCTCCTGTACTTTTTCTATGTTTAGATATGTTTAGATACACAAATATTTACCATTGTGTTACAAATGCCTACAGTATTCAGTACATTAACATTTTTTACAGCCTTCTAGCCTAGCAGCAATAGGCTATGTCATATAGCAGAGGTACGTAGTAGGCTGTACCATCTAGATGATTTGTGCAAGTACACTATATGATGTTTGCACAATAACGAAATCACCTACTGACGTGTTTCTCAGAACACATGCCTGTTGTTAAGCAATACATGACTCCATTCCAAAGTAAAAAAAACTAAGGAAACCTCCTCCCTATTTTTTTTAACAAAGACATTATTGGTAACGATATCAAAGCCTAATAAAGTACACATATAATAAAACAAGAGGAAACCCTTACTTATGAATATAAATCCAAAAATCTTACATAAGGACAGTATTTACAAATCAAATTCAGCAGTACATCAGCAGGATTAACCCAAGTTGAGATTTATTCCTCCAAAGAGACAGAAATGTATCAGGAAATCTGTTAATAAGTCAAAGACGAAATATATGATGATCTCGATAGACTCTGAAAATATACATATTTTTAACAAAAAAAATTAGCTCAGTTGAGTACAATACCTCTTGAACATTTGTGTACGTGTGTGTGTGTGTGTGTGTGCACAAGCATGCATGCATGCCAGGGACACCAGTGTGTTTTACAGACAAATGGAGCATGAGAATTATTCTAATTTATCAAGTCAGTTAAGAAGAAGTCAGTTAAATGAGTTTCTAAAGGAATGGAAAAGTATGCAGAGAAATACAAGAAAGCTCATCACAACACTGTTTATAACAGCAAAATACTGAAACAGCCTGAATGTGGCTAAATAAATAAATGGTGACATATTCCTTCAGTAAGGTAACATACATCCACCGAAACCTGATGAAGTTTTATAGTCACCGCCAAGGAAAGATGCCCACATGTAGAATTAATTAAAAACATGTGCTACGAAAGAACATTGATATAGCAGGACTCCATTTTTGTAAAGTAAGTGTATATACCGAATATAAGTACATGCAGAACATGGAGAAAACTGTGTTTTTTAGAATATTTCTTAGAGAATAAGAGTTGACTTTTTGGGAAAAAATATCTTGATAAGGGCCTGAGATAGAAACGGAGACCTTGAGGAACACTGATATGGGTGGGACTGGTCCACCAGGTCCAGTGAAATTTTGAAATTTTGAAATTTTGAAATTTTCTTATTCCAAAAAAGGGTTGAAGAAGAGCAGAGGGAAAATGGGCCATGGCTTGTGACAGGATCATTCACGAGACCCTTCGAGTCTGCAATAAATTCTGTCAAAAAACCACAAATGCTCAATTACAGTGGAAGTTTGTATGTGAAGAGGTAATGTTCTGCAGCCAGGATACTATGTAACCTCAGAGAAACAATAGATGGCAACAAAAAAGCATGGAAGTCTGAAAAAATGGAACCAAATAAACCCCCAAAATGTACAGACATCAGAGGGAACCCTTTAGACTGTCTCGTCCGTGAAACTACAGTTTGGGCCAAGCTAACCAAATCTCCAAGGGGAGGAGGGAATAGCTGATGTCTTAGTGGCACACAAATGTACACGATCACACACACACAGTGTTATTCTGCAAGTATGCACATAGGTATGCATAATGTTTTATATCTGTATAACGTGGTATATATTCAAAGGAACATTTTTTAAAAGGTAATACACTAAAATGGGTGGTTAAGGGTAGTTTCTACCTTCTTAGTTCTTTCATTGTCTAAGACGTATTAATTTTAAAATCAGATAGTACAATGAAGTTACTTTCTTTTCAAAATGAAAAGGGAAAACAAAGCCATCAATATCTGTAGTGGCAATCACGAGATGTCTCAGAGCACATTCTCATCTCCAAAGTGCAACGGCAACTTTAATCTATATGGTGTGTCAAGATACAAAAACAAACTCAAATAAATGTCCCTTCCTAAATTTGGGACAAGCAAGCTAAACCTTAAAACACTCTTTCATTGCTGCCTAATTGGGCTTAAAGACTAAGTTAAGACCTTTCATCTTCTATACATCACTTTTTTCCTATATTTAAGAAACATTGATGTGAATGTATCAGGCACTATGGCTGGTACTGTGAATATGAGCTGGAATAAAATGGGAATATAATACAATGTCTTACAAGTCTTCTGTTATATTTTCTATTATATTTCAACCTCTTTTAGATCTTATACTCTGTCTTGTTATACCTTTCCATGGTGCCTGGAATTTAGTAGGTAACTTATTAATATTTCTTAACATGAATAAATGAATAAACAGCTTCCAGTCTCCCATGGAATATCAGTGGTTAAATAACCATAGTACAACTTAATATAAAAACATTTTGATTCCTAGCACTTTGGGAGGCCAAGACGGGAGGATCGCTTGAGGCCAGGATTTGAGGTTGCAGTGAGCTATGATGACACCACCGCATTCTAGCCCAGGCAACAGAGCAAGACCCTGTCTCAAAAAAAACCAGAAAAAACCAACATTTTGAACTAAGATCTTAACAAGGAAATACTAATTCACTGAACCAATTTTATTAATGGTAAATAACTAATTAAACCCCTAAATTTTTATCCAATCAGAATATGAAATGCATGTAATATTGGCAATTAACCAAAAAATTATTTTTGAAAAAATACACTATTCTGCATTACTTTACTTTTTAACAATTTCATTTCATTGTGGTAAGAACTTACTCATCTTGCTTAACTGAAACTTTATGCCCCTTGCTTAGTAACTTCCCATTCCCTGCCCCTGCACCCCTGGCAACTACCATTCCACTCTTTGATTCTATGAATTTAATTATTTTAGATACTTCATTTGAGTGGAATCATATAGTATTTGTCTTTCTTATTGGTATCATAACATCCCCTGGGGTTTCATGCTTCAATGTCTTTAAACTCTCAGACTCAACATTTTACAAAAGACTCACAGAATCTGAGAATTACAAATGGATTTAGATTTAAAGATATTCCAAGAAAATTCCTTTACTTTTAAAATTTATTCAACAAATATTAATTACCTGCTTTGTGTCAGACATTGTTCTAGATGCCGGAGATACAGCAAGAAATCACACAACACCCCTCTGGGAGCTTACATTCAAAGCCTGGAAATACTAAGTGAATAGGCCCTAAATGGCACAGAGAAATGAGGGGCTGATAGAACTTAAATCCAGAAACATTTTTTTAAAATTTTGAGATTAACAAGTGGATGGTCCTAAACCTCACAAAAGATTAAAAACCAAATGAAACAAAACAAAAACTCTCGAATGTGGCTAAAGAACATTAGAGCACAGTACCACTGAAACTTCTTGGAGCCTTGAGGAGTTGTCTCTACATCTGAGGGACCTTGTAAACTGGAGTTTTAAGACTCCTGCCCAGGAAGTCACCAGGGTTAGAGAAGATGAGACTATTACCAAGGTGAAAAAAAAATAACGTGTCTTGTTTATAAAATGCCTTTCCAGGATTTCCTGCAGAACAAGACAGGAACTATCGATATGCACAAACACTAGAATAACACCTGATATGAGCATGCCTTTCTTTTTCATCTCTTGACTGCCTTCCTGCACCCCTCACCTTCCGCCAGTGTTTTATAGCATTCAGGAAAATCTGTCTCCCTGAAACACAGGGAAAATGATCTGTATGTGCAAAAATCCCTATTTGTTGTACCCTTTCCGAGTCTTCAACCGTTCAGAAACTGTTCACTTCTGCTATACTAAAACAGCAGCAATCTGTCATGTTGGTTTTACACTTTAAATCTTCAAAAATGAGTATTAAACTGCATGGTCTCGCTTATACATGGGAGCTAAGCAATGGGTATGCATGGTCATACAGAGTGACTTAATGGGCACTGTAGTCTCAGAGGGGGAAGGTAGGAGGGGGGTGCAGAATGAAAAATTACCTATTTGGTACAATGTACATTATATCAAGTGATCAGTATATTAACAGCCTAGACTTCTCCACTATGCAATTCAGCCATGTAACAAAAAAACACCTGTACCCCCTAAATCTATTTAAATTTTTTAAAAAGTATAGATAATATTGCAAAGCCTATTGCATAGTTTAAGAAATAAAGCAGTATAGACACACACAAAGAAATAAAAAAATAAAATAGTGATCTTTGGTGTTAGAAATCCATTCAGGAGAGAATGATACAAATTATTTCCTAAAATGTCAAAGAATAAATTGGTATGGATTGTTTTGCCATTTTAAAAACTTTCTTCGTTTTTTAAATTTCATATGACTTTTAAACATTGACGAAAAGCATGGCTATTCATGAGATCTATTTAAGGGGTATGCATGTGTGTGTGTGAGTGTGATTTTTTTGTAGCTCTTCAGAAATAAGACATAAATGTAATATGAGAAAAAGATGAGTATTCATAGAGAGAGTTTGCCAAAGATCCATTTCTCAGGCATCTTTAGAAAATCACCCTGGCCTGCAAGGTTCGCAGAGATTAATTGTTTGGATGTCAGGAAAGATGTATGAAAGCATGCCACAGCAATGCTTTCCAAACCGCGAGTATCGGTGTCTCCAGGCACCTGAGGTAGTCCAGATGGCAGGCTCATAAATCTACTCTTGTCATTCTCCACCTAAAACACATATTAAATATATCCACGTCAAATGCGTAATTGTTATAGATTCTCATTCATACCTTCTCCCTTTTCTTGCCATGCTAAATGACAAACTGAAGGGAAAAAAAAGAAAGCAAGAGACAAAGTGGCTTGTTTCACACATGCCCCTAACAGAGAATCTACTATCCCACAGAAGAATGCAAGGAGGCTTAGCAAGTTTGGAGTTGGTGATATTTGAACCAAACTTTTTTACAGCTGAGTAGAGAAGAACAGTGGGATACGTATGCCTTATAGAACCCCAATTATTGCTGCAGATCTGAGACTTTTCCAGCCAAAACTGAAGTGTATACTTAGGTCTATATGGCCATCTATCTTATGATTACAACGAATTGAGTAAAAACTACTGGCAGCAGATGGTTCTGAAGACCTTTGCATGTCAAAATTCAACACAAGATTGTACGCATTAATTTTTTTCAGGTCATGAAATCAACGTTCACTATAATAAAAATGAAAATCATAAGAAATCAAAGGAACACTTAAAAACCAAAATCTCTCATAACTCCATCTACCTGAAACAGCCCCCATTAAAAACTACCACATATACAGGGAGAGATTCTCTTTATTTGCACCGATATAAAATGTTCTGGTTTTTTTCCACTCAACTGGAATTAATACATTAGGGTTTTCCTTTTACCATCAATTATAGCTAATTAGACATAGATGTTAACTACTTTTTCCAATTATAAAAGTAATGTTTGTTAATAGATTAAGAAAAATGAAAAGTAAAAGATCAAGATCTCACCCTCAGAAGTAGCCACCTAACGTTTTTCTGTGCATACTTTCAGAAATGTCCAATGTATACACAAGAATGTATCTTTCGCTACATATTTTTAACTTGACACAATTGGAATCTTACTATATATAGTAAGTGCCTTGCTTTCCCCCCCCCCCACACACACTTAATAGCATACTATAGAGCCAGGCAAGGTGGCTCACACCTATAATCTCAGCAACTCGGGGGGCTGAGGCAACAGGTGCTCTTGAGACCAGTAGTTCAAGACCAGCCTGGGCAACATTTGTTTAGAGCCCCATCTCTAAAAAAAAAATGAAAAAAATTAACTGGGCATAGTGGTGTACACCTGTAGTCCCAGCTACTCAGAGGCTGAGGGAGGAAGATACCTTGAGCCCAGGAGTTTGAGGCTGCAGTGAGCTATGATTGTGCCACTGCACTCCAGGCTGGGTGACAGAGTGAGACCCCACCTCTAAAGAAAATAAAAACAGGGAAAAATGGCGATCTGATAGCGTCCTACCACCGCACCGCTGCCAGGGAAGGAGGTGAAGAACGCCAGCGGCTGCCTGCGAGCACGGACCGCTCACTCCGAAAACAGCATTGTGAATCACAGAGAAACAACGCCGAACGCCCAGCCCAAGAAAACAGGTACAAAATTTTCACAAAGATCGGAGGACGCACGGAGCACAGTAGAGCCCAGAGCGCGGGAAGGACGGGCTCGCCAGGTCGGCGCGGCGCGACCTGCCCCCCAAGCGGTTACGCGCCTCCACATCCACGCAGTCAGGGACAAGCCCAGAGTTGGAACAGAGCGGTTGCTAGGGACGGCGAGCCCTGTGGAGAGGAGGAAGTAGCCGGAGCCAGACACAGCTCGCAGCTGCAATATACAGAGACTGCCGAGGGCTGGGGAGGAACTGGGCGGGTACCGAGACACAGCTTCCCGGGACAGTGCGCGGGAACCCGCAGGCCGGCACTGCGCCACTAGAAGTCAGCGGGACTGGGCCCAGGAGTTTATTGGAGAGCGGGACACGCCCTTAGAGGCTACTGGCAACTGCCGGCGGAGAAAAGCTGCGCTCCTGGCGCGATCGGAGCCCGGCTGAGCGCCAGGCTGGCGGCGGCCGCCATCTTTACAGCCGCCCGCGCGGAGCTGTGAGCCGCGTCTCTAGCTCCGCCCCGCCCCGGCCCGGGGCTCTTCTGCTGGGGCGAGACAGGCTTTGCCTGTGGTGGCCAGGGACAGCTGCATCCGTGGGTTCCAGGTGGGACCAGGTCCCGGAACTGTAGTGGCGGGACCTTTGGGTATTGGAAACAGTTTGCAGCTCGTCCATCTGGTTCCGCTACCCCAGCTCTGGCCTCTGACAAGTCCGTTCCGTGCTGGTCCTAGTGCCTGCCCTTCGGGTCCCAGCCCTCCTGTAACCCAGAGATCGCTCATTTTGAAGGTTGCTGGCTAGAGTGACTCATGTGGTATAACTGCTGGTTCCCATGACAACCAAATACCTCAAGAGCCACAGGCTGAACCAGAGCAGCTCCCCATAATCCTGCCCACTTCAATAGGGAATTTCACGCCATCCAAGAGCGCTTCCAGCGGCCACTACTCCCCCCTCCCCGTGGGAACATCCCCCCCGGTAGAGACTGCTGGGGATAGAGATGCCCACCCGCCTCACCTTGGGGTCTAGTGGTGGAAAAGGGGTGCACAACTGGAGATCCCCCTATCAACCAGTATCACGTGGAGACACACATCAGAAGGGCAGACACACGTGGCTAGATGAGCAACCTCTGAGCTGTGTAGAATTTTCCCAACTTAGCTCTCACACTGCAGCCAAAAGAAATTGTGTTTCTACCTGCACCTCAGGAGGAGCAGGGTCAAAGTAACCCCTAGGAGCTACAAGGCCCCTCCCAAAGCACACGGCTTTCGCATACCCCAACTGGGGAATCAGAGTCTGCCACGGACATAACAGAATACCTAGCTAATAGGGAGCGGAGGACTCATATCCTCAAGTACAATTCATTAGCTCAGAGCCCAAGCTGGGAGGTCATTCTCACCACACTCCACTGGGAAGAGGAGAAGACCACAGGTCAGAGTTAACTCAAGATCCACCAAACTTGCTAAAATACACCTAAGGCAATACAGGCCACTACTTCTCTCCCTGGCTTTGCCAAGGAACAATAATTGTGAGCCTGGTGACAGGGGCATAAACTAGCTCTAACACTCCCAGCTCTCGACCAAGAGGCCGGATGAGAAAAAACCAGAGAAAGAACTCAGGGAACATGAAAAATCAGAGTGAAAAGTCACCCCCAAAAGAAATTATCAGTTCCTCAGCAATGGATACCAACCCAAATGAAATGGGTAGAATGACAGAAGAGGAATTTCGTTTATGGATTATAAGAAAGCTCAATGAAATTCAAGAGAAAATTGAATCCCAGCACAAAGAAACCAAAGAAAAATGCAAGAAATGAACGAAAAATTCTCCAAAGAAATAGAAATATTACGGAAAAATCAAATAGAAATCCTAGAAATGAAAGAAGCATTCAAGGATCTACAAAACACAGTGGAAAGCCTTAAGAATAGGCTGGACCATGCAGAGGAAAGAATTTCAGAGCTAGAAGACAGCTCCTATGCGCTAAATAAATCGGCTGAAGAGAAAGAACACAAAAACAAGAGGCAGGAAAAAAGCATACAAGAAATGTGGGATTATGTAAAGAGGCCAAACATAAGGATCATAAGTATCCCCGAGGGAGAGGAGGAAAATTTGCATGGGCTGGAAAATTTATTTGAAGGAATAATAGAGGAAAATTTCCATGGCTTAGCCAGAAATCTCGATATCCAAGTACAAGAAGCACACAGGACTCCTGGGAGAGTCAATGTGAAAAGGCATTCACCACGCCACATAATTATTAGACTGACCAAAGTAAACACAAAAGAGGCACTCCTCAGAGCTGTAAGACGAAAAGAACACGTAACCTACAAAGGGAAACCGATCAGATTAACTGCAGATTTCTCAGCTGAAACCTTACAAGCCAGAAGGGAATGGGGAGACATCATCAATCTCCTAAAACAAAACAAAGGTCAACCCAGAATTCTGTATCCTGCCAAACTAAGCTTCTTATATGAGGGAGAAATAAAGACCTTTCCAGATAAGCAATCACTGATAGAATTTGCGAAATCCAGACCGGCCTTGCAAGAAATGCTTAGACCTGCATTATACACTAAACAGAGCAAGAGACACCCACCTATGTAAAACTACGCAAAAGCTAAAACCCCAGAAACCAGATTCCACAATGACGCAAGAGGTAAAACAAAAGATACCACCCAAAAGACTAATCAGAAATTTACCCCAAATATCAATTCTCTCAATAAATGTAAATGGCTTGAACTGCCCATTGAAGAGACATAGGCTGGCTGAATGGATTAAAAAATACAAACCAAGTATCTGTTGTCTTCAGGAAACACACCTTACACACAAAGATGCATTCAGACTCAAGGTGAAAGGGTGGAATACAATTTTCCAGGCTAATGGAAACCAAAAGAAATCCGGAGTAGCCATCCTCATTTCAGATGACATAAACTTTAAAGCAATAAAAGTAAAGAAGGACAAAAATGGACTCTATATAGTGGTGAAGGGAAAAATCTCACAAGAGGATTTAACAATCCTAAACATTTATGCACCCAATACAGGAGCACCCAGGTACATAAAACAAATACTGCTAGATCTAGACAACATAATAAGCAGCAACGCCATAATAGCAGGGGACTTCAACACCCCACTGACAGAACTGGACAGATCCTCCAAACAGAAAATAAACAAAGAAACAAAGGACCTAAACAGGACTCTAGAACATTTGGGCCTAACAGAGATCTACAGAACACTCCACCCAAATAACACTGAATATACATTCTTCTCATCAGCTCATGGAACTTTCTCTAAAATTGACCACATCCTAGGCAACAAAACAGATCTAAACAAATTCAAAAAAATAGAAATCATACCATGTATCTTTTCAGACCACAGCGGAATAAAATTAGAAATCAATTCCAACAGAAACTCACATCGTCCTCCAAAAATGTGGAAACTAAACAATCTATTGCTGAAAGATTATTGGGTCAAGGAGGAGATTGAAATGGAAATCAAAAGATTCTTTGAACTAAACGATAATGGGGACACAAGTTATCAAAATCTGTGGGATACAGCAAAAGCAGTCCTGAGAGGAAAACTTATCGCCATAAATTCCCACATCCAAAAGACAGAAAAGTCACAAATCAGTAAACTAACGAATCATCTTAAGGAAATGGAAAAGGAAGAGCAAAGCAATCCTAAAGCCAGCAGAAGAAAAGAAATAACCAAAATCAGAGCAGAATTAAATGAAATCGAGAACAAAAGAACAATACAGAAGATCAATGAATAGAAAAGTTGGTTCTTAGGAAAATCAACAAGAAAAAATCAAACAACCCTATTAAAAAATGGGCAAAGGACATGAACAGAAACTTTTCCAAAGAAGACAGAATGATGGCCAGCAAACATATAAAAAAGTGCTCAGCTTCTCTAATCATCAGGGAAATGCAAATCAAAACCACAATGAGATATCACTTAGCTCCAGTGAGATTGGCTCATATCAAAAAATCCCCAAATAACAAATGTTGGCGGGGATGTGGACAGATAGGAACACTCATACACTGCTGGTGGGACTGCAAATTAGTACAACCTCTATGGAAAAGAATATGGAGATACCTCAAAGAATTAAAAGTAGAATTACCATTTGACCCAGCAATGCCACTACTGGGTATTTATCCAAAAGAAAAAAAGACATTTTATAATAAACACATCTGCTCTCCAATGTTCATAGCAGCACAATTCACAACTGCAAAGTTGTGGAAACAACCAAGGTGCCCATCAATACACGAGTGGATCAATAAAATGTGGTATATGTATACCATGGAGTATTACTCAGCAATAAGGAACAACAGTGAATTAACACATCTGGTATTATCCTGGTTGGAGCTAGAACCCATTCTTCGAAGCGAAGTGTCACAGGATTGGAAAAACAAGCACCACTGGTACTCACCATCAAACTGGTACTAACTGATGAACACTTACATCACACAGGGCAATACCATTCATCTGAGGGCGGGCGGGCGGGAGGGGGGTGGAAGGGATGGGAAAAACTCTCACTGAATGGATGTGGGGAGCACAGTTTGGGAGACAACCACGATTGTGGCTCTGACACGGGCAGAACAGGGGCAATGTGTATGGCCAAAGTGTTGTACCCCCATGATATTCTGAAATTAAAAAAATAAATTAAAAGAAAAAAAAAGAAAAGAAAAGAAAACGAAAAACATACTATAGATTGCCATGCTAAAAAGAACAGCAATCTAGCCCACTTGTTTCATACAATTTTCCAAATGATAAATTTATCTTAGTTTTCAATTATACAGTATTATACTATATAAGTGTACTATAACTTATGTAACTAATCCCCTTTGATAGAAAATTGTTTTCAATTTTACACTATTTATAAACAATTTTACAGTGGACATCCTTTTCATATGTGTACAAATATATCACTAGAATGCATTTCTTAAAGTAGAATTTCTGAGAAACTTTTTTCACATTTATTCACATTTAAAGTTTTATATATATTGTCAGACCAAGCTTTGTCTGTTTTTTTTAATGATTGACACAGAATAGCTATATGTTTTTTAAAATTTCCTTTATTTACATTCCAAGAATAATTTATTCAACATTTTCCCAATGATGGGAAATATCCAATGATGATAATACCCAATGATGGGTACTATCAAATTGTTTATCTGTGCTAACCTAATAAATAAAATTTGATCCTTATTGTAACTTGCATTTCTTTGACATGTTGAAAATCTTTTATTACTTTATTATTCTGTGAACTGCCCATCTGTTTTTGTATTATATAACATTTCCTTTTCTTATGAATTTATGAAAGCTCTATATAATTACAGAAATTGGGCCTTTGTCTTTCATATAGATTGCATATTTTCCCCAAATTCCCACCTGTTTTTAATTTTATAATATTATTTATCATAAAATATTATTCATAAAATATTTTATATAGTCAAATGTATCAGTCTTTTGTTACTCATTAACATAGTTTAACAATAACTTGTATCAAGACGGTCAAGGCAGTATGGTAAGTAACTGCAGAGCATTATGACTAGTTTTGCTACTTCTGTTGTCTGTCTCTCTTACTCCTCCATAAGCTCATGAGAGCAGGCACTATATCCTGGTCACCACTGTTCCTCATTGTCCAGATCAGGGCATGTCCCATAGCAGGCATTCAGTTAATCTTTCATGAATGGATAAAGTTTCCATTATGGTCTGAATATTTGGGTTCCCCCACGATTCATACGTTGAAATCTTAACCCCCAGGGTGACGGCATTAGAAGGGCCTTTGGGAGGAAAATAGGTCATGAGGGTAGAGATCTTATGAAATTAGTGCCTTTGTAAATGAGACCCCAGAGAGACCCTCACCCCTTCTGCCATGTGAGGACACAGTGAGAAGACACTATCTATAAATTGAGACCTCACCAGACACAGAATCTGCCAATGCCTTGATCTTGGACTTCCCAAGCTCCAGAATTGTAAGAAATAAATTCCTGTTCTTTACAAGCCACCTAGTTTATAGTATTTTGTAATAGCAGCCTGAATAGAATAAAATGGTTTCTATTGAAATCCAGATCCATCACGCTCCAAGTCCACATTCTCCTCAAAATGACAGTCTCTTTTATAAAAGCTTACCCCATCAGGAGGCCACGCAAGGAATTAAGATGCTTGGGAAAAACAGATAAAAGGAAGCTTTCCTGAGGTGAGGTATTTAAGTAAGTAAATGAATTCTCAGAATTATCTGGAAGAAATAGGTGTGGGGGATTAACAAACACTCCCTTAGGAATAGCAATGTGCAAATATACAAGTCAAGAATCTATATACATGTTAAGGGAAAGTAGACATGTTAAGGGAAAGTAGATTCAGAATTTATGTCTCTCGTTACATGCAACAATTAGTTTAAAAGTCACAAAATAATAATAATAATCATGTGCCTGAAAACACTGTGTGTTCTTAGTTCTATATATATATTATACTGCTATCCTCTTTTAAGATGTTGGTTTTGGGGGATTACAATTTTGTCCATATTAAGTAATACCTCCATCCAAGCCTTTGTTAATCAAGTGGGATATAAACAATTAAGGTCGTAGATGCATACACTTAAGATATATTCAGGTCTCTTTGATATAAAGAGATGTTCCAGAAGTACAGTTCTGGATAGGAGGAAGGGACTAGCAGGATGCAGTACAGACAGTCTAGAGGAACAGCGAGCTAGAGCAGAGGTGGAAAGGAAGAGACAAGTCATCTGTCATGGAGCTGGAGTATTCTGAAGAGCAGGCTAAGAAGGATATGAAAAAGGCACTGGAGTGCCAATGAGAATTCATGAGGAAGTGTGTGAGGGCTCCCTGAGGCCTGAAGGAAAGACTGGAGGTGAGGAAAGGAGATTAACCAGAAATCTTACAGTACCTATTAGTAAATATCATTGAGATCTTAAGGATTCAGCTATAAGCCAGGTGCTAAGGATACAGATGTGTGATATTGTGTTCAGAGAAGGCACAGAACGACAGAATATGAAACTTTCAGTCTGGAGATAAATATAAAGAAAACTTTTTTTCCTCCATTTTCTGATAAGGAAACCAAGAGCCAGTGTATATCTACGATAATCATGACCCTGTGTCTTCTATTGGCTAATCGAGAACTTTCCTTTTTATATCCAACAGGTCTAAGTGAAGTTTCTTTTCTAACACATATTTTAAAGGCCAAAACAACAAGAATGAAAGCAGAGGTTGGAGAGGAAAGTTTTCTTATGTTAACAAGGGAAATGATGATAACAAGTATCCAAAAGAAATGGGAATAATGATTAAGAAGAACAATAATATGCTACGCTAAGCATTTGGCAAACATTACCACACTTAAGCCACCCAACAACCTTTTGTGCGGAATGATTATTGCCATTTTACAGGTAATCTTGACAACAACAATCATAGGTGTCACTCACTATATGCCTGGCATTTTTCTAGGTGCCTTACTTTAACTCATGTAATTGGCATAATCACCCTAAAAAAATAGGCACTTTTATTTTTTTCACTTTGAAGGTGAGGAAACTGAGGACGAATTTATTCATCTGTCCAAAGTCACATAAGTAGCAGAGCTCATGTTCTGAGACACTGGCCGGCAAGAAGGAGGGTCATTTTCTCAGAGGCTGTTGCCTACAGATGAAAGGTTTGGCTTTTGTGTTTCCAGGAAAGAACCTAATCAAGGAGGGATAATAGGTCCACTGGTTTTTAATAAAGTGAATTGATGGCCAAATTTACCCTGCTACAGAAAAATCAGTGGGAATCACTATAATGTATTTATTATTGAGTGCAGACTCTGTATAAATATGGTGCTAGGTAGTGAATAAAAGCATTCTGATTAGAATTTGATTCATAAAACCTTACTGATAAGTAAACTATATGAGTTAAGATTTGTGGTGGACACTTCAGCTTCCTGGCCAGCATTCCCTGAACACTCCTGCCCTATATGAGAGACAGGTAGTCCAAGGGTTTGATGCAGTTTCAGGAGTGGGTCCCTGATCAGTCATAGCCAGTGCTGGTAAAATTCCCCTCCTCTTGGTTCATGACTGGTTCATGAATGGCCACAGACACAGTTTGGGCTAATGAGAGGTGAGGAATGGTTTGTTGGCACTGTTTTAAGAAATATCACCCTCTTTCTTAAGAGATAACTTCTTGAAAAAGCCCTCTTTCATTTTTTTCCATGTCAGAGAGGAAGTATGTAACACTAGGAACTGATAGCAGCCAGCTGGGACCATAAAGGGAAGCCAACTTCAGAGAAGGATGACCCCGTGGAAGGCAAAGCGGAGACATAAAAAAACTAATTCTGGAGATACGATCAAGCCTTTGAGTGAAACCCACTGGTAGATTGCCAGTTGTGCAAGCCAATAAACCCCCTTTATTGTTTAAGCCTGTTTGAGTTAGGGGATTCTGTTATTTATAACTGAACACATCCCAATAGAAACATCATTCCACCTACAACTGCTCCTTCCCTTTCTATTTAAATAGGCAAACCATTTTAAAATCACATCTCTAGCCACGTTCCAGTAAAAACCAAAACACAAAACTAATTACAGTGAGGAACTGTGCTCATACCCTTCAAGTCCCCAGCATTTTGTAGAGTATATTAATGCTACTTCAGTGGGTTCCAAAATAATCAACTTTAATCCCTAAATAACTCTGTGGAGTTAAAGGAAGTATAGGCTTGAGGGAAAAGTAGCTCAGAAGGATAAAGCTGAAATGTTAACTTTGCTAGAATGGACTTTTTCTATGATTATAAAAAATCAGTATAATTCTCTCTGCTCATTTTTCTTACTCATGGATACATGAGCACATGACCTGTTGAAGGGACCAACTAACAGAGACAATGCAAAGAGTTAATAGGAAAATGTAAGTAAGATGCATGTTATCTAGATTTACCTACAACAACAATGTTCCTTCTACACATAACGCTTTCTACACTCAAACACACACAGATGATACAACTCTTTACCTAAATCATCTAGTTTGTCGAAGGAATTCATCCAGTGTCACACCAAGTGAAGAAGCTACAATGTGGTGTTAAAAACACTGCCACACTTCAGTCTCTACTATATTCAGAAATTCAGTGCAATAACTTCCACATAAATGCAATCTTTAGAATTTTGGTATCACAAAATCCTTACCTTGATGATTGTTGTGGGTAAAATAATGAAGTCATATTCCTACAAAGCCTCAGCGTTCATCATCCTGTTCACAGAAATGCTAGCTACATGTTACCCCTTAGTCTGAAAGTACCAAATTGCATGTGTTTAATTTTAACGGGAGATCAAAGAGCCCACCTAACGAAAACATAATAAAAATTCTAATAGGTGTTTGAGAGTTTTATTTGCTAAATTATACTATGACTCTATAAATTTTAATGATATTCAATTAGATTATAAAGAATTTTCAAATATTTGACTACCCTTCATTCTTCACATTAAAAATGCATTGTCTCTTTCCTTTTTCCCCTTTTTTTCCATTATCTCTTTCCTAAACGTAGGTATACTTTCCTATTCTATCATACTCATTTATTTAATAAATACACGTTTATTACGTATCTACTATGTGCCAGGTATTAAGTTAAATGACGGAGATACAAAAACCAGAAAGGTGCTATTCTTGCCTTTAAAATCAGTCACATATGTAACTAATTAAGAAACACAATGAGTGCTACTTAACAGGCATATACTAAGTGCCAAGAAAGCAGAGAAGGAAGGTGTAATTATGCTCACGAGTTGGGAGAAATGTCAGAGTAACTTCAAAAGACAGTGAACTGGGTCTGGAAGGATATATAGGAATTTCAGAAATGGAGAGAGTAAGAAAATGTCACAGAGGTGTGAACGTGTATGGAATGTTCAAAAAACTGTGATGTGACTGAAGCAAGGGGAAGGGGGAAGGGACATGGGAAAGTATGAAACTGGAAGGGTTAGCTGGGGCCTTATATACCAGGTGAAGCAAGGTGACCTTTACCAGACTGATGGGGAAATAAGAAAATTTCTAAACTGGGAAGTGATGTGTAGTTACGATGTATTGGATGAACCTGAGATTTTAGAGGTGAGGGGTAGAGTAGGCCTCTTTTTTTTTTGCACATTTTGCAAATGAGCCACTGAAAGCCTTTGTTTCAAGGTATCTTTTCATGGATGTTTGCGGTAATTCACCTTGGAAGAAGGAGATGGTTCCATCCAGAGCAAAGAGCCGGCAGGCTTACTCTCCAGTGTAACTGACTCAGGCTCCCTAAGCTCAGGATTGCTTTTTTGTACCTCAAGCAACTGTGTGTGCAGTTGTCATCTACCCTGTGAGAACAGGGGCTCTGGGAATTAGCACGAAAAATGTTCATACTCCAGCTGTAGCCATTGCATTGAATAATAAACTGTCCCTCTTTACCCTAATTGCAGGCTAACCTACTAGCTTGCGAATAGGGTAAAATCCCAGACCCTTCCTAGTTTTTGACAAGAGACAAATAGAAGTTACTGCAGGTCAAAAATAATGAGGACCCATGTTTGCACAGAGCCCACAAATGCAGTATAAACCACAGCAACTAAAACCACCCTTTACCCTACCTTGCTTTCCTACAATAGCTTACTACTCAGGAGTGATATAACTCATGGTCATAAAGATTCTTAGCTTTCTTCATTGCTCCCATAGATAACATCACCCTTGTGAAACCTAAGGCCAGTTTTTGAGTTATCTTCCAGGCCCCGCATTCTGGTGGACCAACTGACCCACCCAGACCAGTGGTCCACACCAAGGAACTGACTCAACTACTCTTGCGACCCCCACCCAGGAACTGACTCAGCACAAGAAGACAATTTCTACACTCCTATGATTCCACTCTGAACCCAGCCAATCAGCAGACCCAATTGCCTAGGCCTTTGCCTGCCAAACTATCTTTAAAAACCCTTTCTCCCAAATTCTCAGGGAGAAGGATTTGAGAAATTCCTCCCATATCCTCTCATGGCACCTGTGGTATTAAACTCTTTCTCTGCTGTAACCCCTGCTGTCTCAGTGGATTGGCTTCCTCTTGAGCAGCAGGCAGTGAACCTGGTTGGGCTGTATAATGTAACTGTCACTTGACCAGTGTCAAGCATACGGAGAAGTTGTCAAATGCAGATCTCATAATGAACGGAGAGATGACTGGAGGAGACCCCTGATAAGAAGGGATACTGAGGACATAAGAAGGAACTAACTCTAGAACCAAAAAGGAAATATTTAAATCACATCCACATAGAGGTCCCTCATCTGCAAACAGTGCGCCCTGGATGACCTTCTCCTCCTTTAACCAAAGGCAAATCTACTGCTCTGGCTACCTTTCTCACTCAGAGGTGGATTTCAATACTAAATATCCCCGGGTTTAGTCCAACTAAATTAAAAATTAAAAGTCCCAATGAGGAAGCACATTGTAAAACTGCTGTAACTATTATGTGGTCATTTTAAATAGACATAACTCAGTTGCCTTGAACCCAGTCATACGTCTTACCCAGCAACTCATACAGAGAATTTAGAATGGATTTCCAAGATTCCCCTGCCTCTCGCCCAGCGACGTCAGCAAAGTGTGCCGCACTGCTATAAACGTGCAGTCGGTCTATGCACTCGAGCACAAGGTTGATCATTCCCTGAAAGTGAAAAAAAAAAAAAAAAATCACCATCGGAAACTTCTATTTTGCTCACAGACTAAAAATGCTAAGTTGATTTAAAAAAAGAAGTCTGGCTTAAAGTATGTCTCTTAATCATAAAGACAATTGTGATCATTCATTCAAAGGACAGGGAGAAACACATTTGCATTAAATCCTGAGTGTCATTATCAAACAGTAGGGGAAGAACAGTATGAAAATATGTACTTTATCCTTACAGTATTCTAATGTTAAGTAAGCATAAGAACAGATCCTTATTCTTAGATAGTTATTATTATTATTATTGCTAAATTAAAGTAAATTAAACAAAGAAAAGCTCATGAAAGGACATTTTTAAAGCAAATCAAAAATTTATTACAGAACTTTGTAAGATGCAGCATAAATTTGAAATTATGCTTCACTTTTATGACTATAGCTTGATCAAGGTTGTCAAAATGAGGCAAAACACATAAAAGGAAGAACTATAAACCACTGACTAATAAAATCAACTTATTTCACATTTCACACAGCATTTTTTTTTTTTTTGAGACCGGGTCTCACTCTGTTGCCCAGGCTAGAGTGCAGTGGCGTCATTATAGCTTACTGCACCCTCCAACACCCGGGCTCAAGCAATGCTCCTGCCTCAGCCTCCCAAGTAGCTGGGACTACAGGACCACCACCACTCCCAGTTAATGTTTATTTTTAATTTTTTTGCAGAGACAAGGTCTTGCTATTGCCCAGGCTGGTCTCGAACTCCTGGGCTAAAGCGTTCCTCCCGCCTCGGCCTCCCCAAGTGCTAGGATTACAGACGTGAGTCACTGCGCCCAGCCAACAGAAAATTTAAGAGGCACCATGGACCTAAGAACATTTCTAAGTCCCCATCCAGATTGTCTTATATGATACATTTTTTTTAAAAAACCTAAATTAATATTTTCAATGTTCATAGACCAATATTTAGTTTTACTTCTTCCAGATATTAAATAAATGCAGTATAGTAAGCAGTCCAACAACTTGACATATGTGAAAAGAAAGGCTCCCAATAACTACTCCATGTTGTTATTCTAGGTTTATTTTGACATTTCCTTTGCTTTCATGCCATTACGGTTGTGAGATAGGTCATTCCTTTTGTAGACGCAGTAAAAAAAAGTCCTCAAAAATGAATGTCAGTTTCAAGGACTTCTGATGGGATATTAAAAAACAGGTTTACAACTGGAAGGAACATAGATTTAGAGATTATGGGAACTCAGCAATGCCCTCTAACGTTTTTCGTTAGATACTTTCACAAAGTTACTTTTACCCAGAAAAATTCATTATCCCTCATATAGAAGAATAATGGGAACCCTTGCTGGGCTTCCTGATTAATCCCGTCAATCCTGATAGCCTCCCATTGAAACTCCTAACACTAGCATTAGGACATCTGACACATCATTTGATCCTTCCTTTGTTCTGTTTATAAAATATGACACGAGCTCTTTTTGGCAGTGGAGTCTTTGGTAAAATAAAATCACACAGGGAAATGTAATATATTCAAAGGGAAGAGGGGAGTTGCTCTGTCCAGGTAGGGTTCCTGGAGCTCAGCCTCCTCAGGTGCCCCTCTCTTGGCAGCTTCCATCCCAACACAAATTTCCCTGTAGATCCCGAGGCATTTCTGAAACTGCCCTTTATAAAATAAATAAAAGACTGTAGGGTGGGAACAGTGGTAGAGTCCTGAACTCTGCAAAGATATAGGCATAGTTAAAAAAAGAAAAAAGAACATATATATATTAAAAAAGCAGTCATTGTTCCTTGGCTTGCTCTCCTGTAATTGCTTACTACTCAGGAGTCACATAGCTCATGGTCATAAAGATTCTTAGCTTTCTTCATTGTTCCCATAGATAACACATCACCGTTGTGAAACCTAAGGCTGGTCTTTGAGATATCTTCCAGACCCTGCATTCCAGTGGGCCAAGTGACCTAATCAGACCAGTGTCCCAAGGAACCAACTCAACACGTCTTCTGACCTGGGAACTGACTCAGCCTGAGAAGATAATTTCTGCTTCCTGATCCCATGAGTTCATCCCTAGCCAACCAGCAGACCGAACTGCCTAGCCCTTAGCAGGCCAACCTATCTTTAAAAACCTTTTCTCCCAAATTCTCGGGGAGATGGATTTGAGAAACTCCTCCCATCTCCTTGAATGGCACCTGTGATATTAAACTCTTTCCCCACTATAACCCCTGCTATCTCAGTGTACTGGCTTCCTCTTGAGCAGTGGGCAGTGAACCTGGCTGGGCTGTAACATTTCCAAGGAGCCCGTGAGAACCTGCTGAATAGTTTGAAAACCCTGATGCTTTCTAAAGTCTGTAATCATTTGGACACTTGAAGATTCCATATTGATGTAATCAACATGAAGCAAATTATAGTGCTTACAAATGACCTGGGTGAGGACTGAGCAGACAGTAAATGTCTCTTGCCAGGGAATTGAAAAGCTTCATCTTTTAAAATTAATATTCATGGATACAGAACTCAAAATGCTGTCCAGATTCCTTCAAGGCTTGTTTCCTCTGTTCAGTAGTATACCTGCTCCTCTATACCTCAAAAGGCAAAGATGTCAAATAGATGAAGAATTGCCACCCCCCCACCCCAAGAAGTTGTTTTCCCAAGAAAATAACAGAAAAGCAATGAGCATTGGTAGAAAGTCACCTCTTCCTGGAAGAGATTCTGCCGATTCTTCAGAGCTCGTAGTCTGTTCTGTTTGTCTTCGTGTTCTAAATGCTCATCTGGGGGGTGGAAGTAGCCAATAAGATCCTGCAGACTTAGACTTACAGACTCTATAGGCAAATCTACTGTGGAAGGCTTCACTTTCTTGCTGAGAGCATCAAGGCCCCTAAAATAAATAGCAAATATTTCTCTATGTCAATGATTCACAATTTTATTATGTTTCCATTAATTGATGATTTCACAGCATTACTCCCTTCTCCCTATACCACTGTAAAAGGGACATATAAGAAAGTCGTCCTTTTCCTCAAGCAGCAATAATGAATAGATTCAAATCAGAAATTGTGAAGCATGTCATGTATAATTATATTATAAAAACCTGTATCAAGAGCCATTAATCTAGAGCAAAACCTGATAGGCCAAAGCGTCAATGCCTACAAAACCAATAGTCTAAATATTTAGAAACTGGCTGATTTTCATTTAAAAGCACTACATACTTCAAGGTTTAAGCTTCCATCTTCCCTGATTCATAATCCTGACAGTTGCTTTTTGTTTGTTTTGCAAAAAGGAATTCTTAACTTAAGTTTTGCTATCATGGACACTAGCTTGCCATTCAGTTTAATTCCTGCCAGTTAAAAAATATATTCTAATAACATTAATTTAGAAAATTCGCTTATTAATCAGTAAATAATATATTAAAATACTTTTCTATTATTTGAAAGAAATGCATTTAAAAATTAGATTAAAAAACTTCATGATGTATCTTCTAGCCTTTGAAGAAAAATATATTACTGTTATGTAAATGTGTTAATTTGTTGAGCTTACTGAGATTCTCAGTTTTATAACTCATAGCTTTGAATGTGTCTGAAAAGAACTTCAAAACATGATGTCTGTAAATCACAATTATTCCAAGATAAAAAGTTGATTTAAAAAAAACACACAACAGACATCATAAAAGAACTGGTGAATACCTCTGCTGTACTTGATATAGTAATAGTCATATTAGTCATGATAAAATTTTAATGCATTAAAAGTATTACACACTTCCAATCCTGCTTTCTGTATCAGTAAAACTGTATGGCAATATTTTATCCCAAGAAAATGTTTCTGGCTGATTTACTTACTATATTGGAACTTACTTTTAAAAGATAATAAAATCCTTATTAAGGAGAATTAGCTTAACTTTGAACTTTACAATATCCAAAACATGATTTAAAACGTATCATCAACTACACATAAAGATTTCTAATAATTTTGGAATATTTGACTTTAGCCTTATTAAGTATAAATAGTAAAATTGAGCAACTATTCTAAAGTTTTTGCCTGAAATTCCATATCAATTATAATCAACAGAACTCTCACCTATTCACTAATTTCATCATCTCTATTAGTTTTTCTATGCCAAAAAAGCAACAGAAGTGACCTTTTGGAAGAAAATTATTTCTCCCCTTTTAAAATGAAAATTCACATGCAATGAAATATTTTATTCTAAACATACATCCCATTAACTCTAGTTACACCATAAATAAATGTATAACAAATTCAAACTCAACTCTCATCATACTAAAGCGAATGAAATTCAAAAGTGATTCAGGTATAATATCTATGTTTTCAAATCTAAAGGAAAACAATAGTAAATGTCAGTTTTTAAGTTATTAAGTTGAAATAAACACATCTGCCATCAGGAATATAACCATTCAATTACTTTCTAGGAGATGCCACTTGTCAGAACAAATGCTATCCAAAAATTCTAAAATTATTAATTATGCTATATTTTAGAACTTTCATCTAATACAAAGACATTTATCATCTTAATTTATCAGGGACAGAAAATGAGGGAAAAAAAATTCAGAAAACCAAAGGTGGTAGAATCATCACCAACAGGCCAAAATAACAGAACCTCCTTTCCTACACATAACACTTCTTCCTACACACAACACAAATACACACACATACCCCCACCATCAGTACCACCACCACCACCCTGACCTAAGAGAGACAGAACAGAAGGGTGACGGGAAAAAACCACATTAGAAAAACACAAATGATTAAATCATCTTTACTTTCACTCCAAAAGCTAAAAAGGAGAAGTTTGAGTATAGATTTTTTTAAATGAGTCTCAATACGCATTAAGTAAATTTGCATTAATAAAATGAATAGCAAAAAGTAATTTACTCTGAAAAAATGGGTGCAAATATTGTAAAGATATTGACATTTTAAAGACTTTTGGTGCTTTCATGAATGTGACAGAAGGAGCAAAATATTTTACTTAAATAATACTCTTTACAATGTTCAAAAATTATGTAAGACTTCTCAAAGTTTCTGAATATATTGAAGAACTATATAAATGCAGTACTTCTAATATGTAATACTAAGGAGCATTTAAGCAAAACATGCATATATGTAAATATATATCAATATGACTACTGGAGTTAAATAATATAACTAAAGGGTAAATATTCTAGAAAAGAAAAGTGGAGAAAAAAACTAAAACTTAATTAAAATTTAATTTTTAAAAAAAATATATAATTAAGGTCAGTTAAGTGTAGGAGAAGGAAACAGATTCAATTTGTTCATCCATTTCTTAGGTGATCACAAGGGAAAGAGACACTATGAAAAGTAGATACTAGATAACTCAGGAAAATATGGCTAATCTGTGATGGGTTTGTAATGAGGAGGAAATCTAGAAAAGACAATATATCAATGCAGAATCAGCAAAGACATCCTAGACTACATTTGCCAAGGGAAGCAAGGAATCTCATCTGGAAATTAACATTGCATGGTGTTAACTAGATTTGAGTTGCATTTGGCCAAGATAAAGTGAAAGGACAGTATTTACCCTCCCTCCTGAAATAACCAAAAAACCAGACAAAATATATGGGGTAAAAACAAAACAAAAACAAAAACCACTTTCAAGACGCTGAATATCAGGGAACAAAGGACAGGAATTCCAGAGAGATGAGAAACAAATTAGATGAGTCCTACAGTTTGCCCCACTTTACTGCCTAGGAGAATTTCCAGGCCACAAAGCAGGTAGGAAGCCCAGGTGGGGCACAGTGGACTCTGTACAATGAAGAGACATTGTTGAGAGTCTGGGAAGACCAACGTTGCTAGAATTCACAGGACACGGTACTGGAGAGGAGAGGGCTACTCAAGAGGGAACCCTGCAGATTTACAGAGGCGTATTCAGCAGAGTACTGGTCAGCACATCATGTGAGAAAACTGCTCAGGGCAGGGAACAGAACCACCTGAAAGTGTAAGAGGGAACAGTAACCACGCCCGATGCAGGACCTGAAACAGTGCCTGTCCCACAAGCCAGACTGGAAAACTTCGTAATTCATGGGGCACTGGGTAGAGTATTCAGAGGGTCTTGCCTCACAGTGGGGAATAACTAGCCCTAGACTAAACACTGCTCTGCCCACCCAGAAAACCCTAAAAGCAAGATCCAAAAGAATCAAACTGTTTCCAAGTAACTTAACTTTATCCCAGAAAGACGCTCAAGAATATTTCCAGAAATATAAAAATATCCAGCATCCACAAATTCACAAAGTCTGGCAACTAAGGAAAAATGACCAGGCATATAAAGAGTATAAAATGCAATCATCAATAAAGAGAAAAATCAACCAACCAAAAGAATTAAAACTGTCAATCTAGAATGCCATACTCAGCAAAATATCACTTAAGATGAAGACAAAATGAACACATTTTCAGTGGTACAAAAGCCAAAAAAGTCCATCTTCAGCAGACCTGCAGTATAAGAAATGTTAAAAGAAGTCCTTCAGGCAAAAGAAAACAATATCAAAGGAAATATGAATACCTACCAAGGAATAAAGGGCACTGAAAATAGTAACTATATGTGCAAATATATAAGATGTTTTCACTATTTAAATCTCTTTAAAGCTAATGGCTGTTTAAATAAAAATGATAAAAATGTAGCATGTGGTTAATAACATCTATAGAAGTAAAATGTATGACAAAAACTGCACAAAGACTGGGAAGGAAGTATACTACTGTAATGTTCTTACATTATTTGTAAAGTGATAAAATATCACTTGAAGGTAAACTGTGATAATTTTAAAATGTATGCTATAAACCTTAAGCAACCACTAAAACAAGAACCAAAAGACAGCAGAAAGAGAAAGAAAAGAACAAAGACTAACTAGATGAGACAAATACAAAACAAATAGCAAGATGATAGATTTAAACCTACTATAGCATTAATCATATTAATGTAAATGGACTAAACAACACAATTTAAAAACAGCAATTATAAAATTGGATAAAAAAGCAAGACCCAACTACATATTGCCTATAAGAAACGCACTTTAAATATAACTATACAAATAGGTTAAAGGACATACAGTGCTAATACCAAAGGAAAAAAAGAAAGCTAGAGTGGCTATATTAACATCATACAAAATAGATGTCATAGCAAAGTATATTAGCAGAAATAAGGAAAGTAATTTCATAATGATAAAGCAGTCAATTCATCAAAAGTACATAATCTTAAACATTTATGCATCTAAAAAGAGTGTCAGAATACATGAAGAAAAAGTGACAGACTATAAAGAGAAACAGAAAAGCCCACAGCTATAGTCAGATATTTCAATACCTTTCTCTCAGTAATTAACAGAAAAAATAGACTGAAAAACAGTAGGGAAATTAAAGACCTAAACAATACTATCAAGCAGCTAGATCAAATTGACATTTTTGAATACTCCACCCGACAAGAGGAGAATGCACTTTCTTTTCAAGTGCACATGGAACATTTACTAACATAGAACTTTTTCTGAGCCACAAAACAAGTCTTAATATATTTAAAGCATTCAATCTTACAAAGTATATTCTCTGACCATATGGCATTAAATTAGAAATTAACAACACAAAAATCTCAGGAAAATCCCCAAATATATGGCAACTAAATAATCCATTGGTCAAAGAAGTCATCAAAAGGGAAATTGAAAAACAACTTATCAAAAGTGTGAGGTGCTACTAAAAACAGAAATTTTTAGCATTAAAAATTATATCAAAAAAGAAAGTTCTCAAATTAATGATGTCAGCATTCATCTTATGAAGCTCAAAAAAGAATAAATTAAATCCAAGGCAAAAAGAAGAAAATAAATTTAAAAAATCAGAGTAGAAATCAGACAGTTTTTTATGGTTAAATATGGGTTAATATAACCATCCTATTTTATCACGATAGGTATAATGAATTAATTTCATTCAAATAACCCAGCCAAAAATTAACTTTCAAGATGTAATGAAGAAGCAAGTATATAATTCAATATTTTAACCATAGAATCTCAATTTCTCATATTTGGTTCTCTATCTTATCAGATAAGTCATTGTTAAATTTTAAAATGATTCTTCCAAATCAGACACTACTCTAAAAAAAAGACTCTAGTCTTGAACAAAGAGCAAATATGCTAAAGCAAATCACATTCAAGATGAATTTCAGCATCTCAGCCAACATACAAAATGTCACTTATGGTATCCCATCACTACATTAAGTCTAAACACTGACATAGTAACTTCCTGACAAAATACTTTTTAAAAACAAATCATCAGTGTTTGCTCTGGTATTAAAGTAGCTCCTGCTTACCCAACAGAACCTCTGTAGTGCAACTGAAAACACTACAGAAGTCAAATGGAATCAAAACTGTCCTCGTGTTTGGAGAAGTCAATACTGATCAATGTGATTAAACAGAAAATTGACTATTTTACAGATTTTTGATTAATTTCCTCAATTCCTTTCATAGAATTGATGGGTTGTAATAAAGAAGAATTCACGGAAAGAAGAAGATGCAAAAAGGCTAAGTTTAATTGTTTCAAAAATAAGTCGTAATTTTTAAGTAGAATTTCTTGATATGACTAATAAATATAATTCAATATTTTAACCATAGAATCTAAATGTCTATATACTGTATTAAAATGTAATAAATTTTCTTTATTATAACAAATAAATATTATATAAAATGATACAAGAATAAATATAAATAATACCAAAAAGTAATATAGGAAATAAATAAAATATAAAAATCTGACACTTACCCCATCTCGGAGCCTTACCCCATCTGATGAGGCTTAGGATTTATATGAGGCAGAGAAATGGGACAAATACTAAGGATCTGATTGAGGTTTTTTAATGCCATAAAGCCAAAAAATGATTTATTTGTTCAACTACTATAAAAATGACTTTAAAATTCTTTTCTAAACCAATAAACTGGGGGAAATATTTGCAATTTATATACAACAACTGGAAATTAATATCTCTAACATAACAAAAGCTTATAACAGCCTAACAGAAACATCAACAAATAGTAGGGTAAAATATACAAGAAAAATAAATCAAGAAATGTGGTCAATAAAAAATTTTCCCCCATCAAATCAGCAAAGCTTAAAAGAGACAGATGAAATCCATCACAGGTTAGAGTATGTACTGGTATGTTACCAGAAAACGCTTGTTCCACAAGTTTGATTTAGTTTGTAGATATGCAATTATTTCAACTATTAGGTGGAAAAATTAGTTATTACAAGAATCACTTTTTTAAAATACAGATTCAAAAATCACCAAGTATCTGGGCTTCCTTAACCTCATTGTAAAAGGAAATCAAATAGGTCTAGCACAAGGAAGAGTAGCTACAAAATAATCCTAACCTATAGCTATCCGTTACAATCATACATCCCATTTCTAAAACCACATTTCTTTTTTACAAGTTCATTTAAAAGAAAGACATGAAATCACCTAACTAGCACTTCCCAATGTGTTCTGCTGACCTACCAAACTGTATGCAACTTCTCACCATCACGTATCTTAGAATTGTCTATTTGTAAATCCAATAAAGACATGAAAACGAAATATCAACCAACTATAACAGCAAAAGCAAAAGTACCTTATAAATCTATTGAAAAGGAAGACTGTGCTCCGGATGACCCGTGCTGTCCGTGATTCTTCATGCTGAGATCTGGATAAATTTAAGCCATCATCCATGTGGCCTTCATGGTGCATAATAGCCTGTAAAAAAGCAAAATTAATGTCATTACTCCCAACATCTCTTTCCTAAACTGGAGTTAAGGACATGTACACTTCAGCAGGTGAGCCAGAGCAATAAATAGAATCAGAGGGGACTGTGACGCTGTTGTGTTCAGATAAGATAATATGCACAGGTTCCTATACAAACTAGCCATTCCATATATATATTTAGTTATTGTTTTAAGAAATGATTCAATAAATGAATAGATTGAGCAAAACAAACAGCAGAGTCTTTTCACATATCTAGGTTCAATGACTGGTCCACAGCCTAAGCAAACTTGGTACAAAAAATAGCACAGGAAACATTACATTGGCACACCAGTGATACAAGAGTTCTGAACATAGGCTGGTTAATCAATAAGTACTGAAAGATGCTTCTAAGGCATCATTTTCGTTTCTTTTGTTAGGTTTTTTGTTTTTGACTTTTCTATGAAAGTATAACATCAGGAGAGAGAAGTATAACAATCTTAAATGAAAAGTGCAGTGATTTTCACAAAGCGAACACACCTGTTTCACCAACACCCAGATCAGGAAAAAGCATTACAGGCACCTTAAAATCCCCCTTAATGCTCTCTTCCTATTCTTATCCTTCACGATGTTCACCACCTTTCAGACTTTTAACAACATAGATCAGTTGTGTACTATACACAAGCAGAACCATTTGTACACATTTGTGTGTGGCTTTCTTCATTCAACATTTATAGCAAGGTGATTTAATACACCTACTCAGGTGTGCTGAACTAAATTTAGGAACTGGAACTATAACTACAAACTATCTAGAAAGCAATATAGAAAGGAATTCCTACACCAAAATCAATGAGACATAGATGTATCTATTCAAAAGCAATATTCTAGGCTTAAATGTCTTCATGAACAAAGAAAAAAAATGACTAAAATGAACTTATACTCATTTTAAGACTCTAAAAAAAGAACAGCAAATAAAGTTGAAAAGTGGAACTAATGAAGATAAAAAGGGAAATTAATAAACTAGCAGTCAAATAAAATACTAGAAAGGATGAATAAACCCGAAATTTGATTCTTTTGAGACAATAAATAAAATAAACAAATCTCTCATAAACTAGGTTAAAGATAGGAAGCAAAAACACAAATAATTGGAAATGATAATAATATAACACTGTGTGCAACTCTATGGAAAAAACAAAAAACAAGCAAAAACAACAAACAAAACTGCGTATTCCACAGGAATAGGACAGATTCCTAGCAAATTAAGAATAACCACAAGGAATCCCCCCAACTAAGTAGAAAATCTGATTAGACCAGTTTCTTTAGGAAAGATTGGAAAGATAATTTAAGATCCGATATTTAAAAGACATAAGACTAGATGGCTTCACAGATAAGCTTTGATAAACCTTCAAAGAACAGATACTTTTAATGATAGACTAATCTAGACCAGAGGTTGGCAAACTATGGCTCATCACCTGTTTTTGTATAGCCCATGACCTACGAATGGCTTTTACCATTTTTAACAGGTTGAAAAAAGACCAAAAAGAATATTTCATGACACATGAAAATTAATAAACATGAAAATTATACAAAATTCAAATTTCAATATCCATAAATAAAGAGAATTTCCTCTATGAATATACATGTAATAATTCTGAAAAAAAATATTAATTATGTCTAGTAGAATTGTCAAAAGAATAATACCCTATGGTCAAGTAGGGCTTATTCTATGACTTTAAGGATTCTTCAATAATTGGATGTCTGGTCACTTATTTATTTTACCAACAAGTTAAAGGACACTAAAAACATGATTTTTATCTCCTTTAATTAATAAAATTCAGAATCACTGCTATTTTTTTAAAGCTAAGGAAAATAGGAATAGCAGGAGACTACTTAAATATGAAAACATTTCAATTGAAGTGAATACTCACTTCAGAAAATATGCTGAGGTGGATAAACAACTAGAATAGACGAAAGGACAGCAAGCTGGAATTAAAAAGGTGAGATTTGAAAAAAAAGAAAAGCAAAGAAAACTAAAACTTCAAAGGCACTGAAGGGGCTTAGGAACACAACAGTACCAAAGAAAACAAAATGAGTGCTTTGGAAGGCGCGTTTGAGAAGCAAAGTGTAGAGAAAAGGTCAGAGAGACAAGAATACTGAGAGAGGAGACAGCCAACACGGAGAGGAAGAACTAGTCCTGCTCTTGAGAAAGAGACTAGCAAACTAACATGGCATGAAAACAGAAACCAAACACAGGGTCAAGCAATACTTCTCTTAGTTTTAAAAAGATCTAAGTGTGCTGATTATAAATCCTTGGTTCCAGATGCATTTCATAATTCAGAGTTCTTCAGATGTTTTTAAAAAGATACTATGGTGTATAACTGCATATTTTCTAACACCCCAGTGGGGTCTGGGTATCACTCCGTACCAGTAAATTTATATTTCTGCAGCAAAATATGAATATTCACACTAAGAGTGATCATAAAAAGTATGAATAGTGATTCAGAAACTTTAAAATAACCAAGTTTTATTCATATGAAATAACCACAAAGGCTCCCCATAAGAATCTAATATAGTAGGTAGCTACAGAAGTACTAAGAATTTTATAGCAGAGATGTTAATTAGATTCTCTCTTTTATGGCCTGCAAAGTTCATTTCACACGTTACTTCACTAACTTAAGCAAGACTTTAGCTTTTCACTCACACTTGTCAAACTATTCTAGAAAGGCAAGCTTCAGGTTAGCCTATGATAGAGAATATAAGTCCCACTGGGACTTTAGTTCCTGGTTAAGCAATGAGATCATAGAGCAATGATTAAGAGCCCTGGCGTTACTGGAGCGGACTGCAGATGGGGTTGCAAGAGGTGAGATTAGGGTCCTGGTTTGTCATGGTAAGGAGACCGGCATTATTACAGGAGGTGAGGCTCAGCCGTGAAGGGTTCCACGCAGGGCAGTCACAGGTCAGAATGGAGTGGGAAGAGGCGAGGCTGCAGGCGCTGGAAACAGCGCACACAAAGATGATAAAGGCTGAACTGGATTGGTAAGGATGGAGCAGAGGGACCTGAGATGAGGTGCACTTAGAAGAAAAAATCGTCAGGGCTTGGTGCTTTAGTGAATTTAGCAGAATAAAGCAAGGAAAGAGCGGACACTCTTGGTACTTAATTCCATACAACATAGTTGAAAGACAGTATATAAAATGTGCTTTACTATTTACAGTACACCAAAAATCACTTTATTTCCAACTATTTAAAGTTGTAATGAAAAGTACGTGATGCAGAATGAGGTTTTATAAATTCATTTGAGAGGAACATAAGCAAAACGAAGTTGAAGACAATTGTTCCAAGCCTTTTTGATTTTTTGTTTGTTTGGTTGGGTTGTTTTGTTTTGTTTTGTTTTTTGCATTTTACCACTTAAAGCATATAGAATGGGGAAATAATACCTGAAGACTTCCCAGTGATTTTCTCATTGAAATTTATTTCCATCTTTACAAAAATACTTCCATACATGTTACCATTTCTACCAATATTTCTCCCATAACCATATATCATCTTTAAGCTTTTGATAAAAGCTAAGAGAAAAATGTGACGCTAGACAAGAGCTCTTAGAAAGTAGTATCTGAGTTAAGAATTTTACTCTTCCTGTTCTTTTGTGCTTTGTGAAATATATTTTGAGTTTTCACCTTTCTGGTAGATATTGGCATTTAACAACGTAGAATGCAGTGTGGCAAATCCAATAAAATCACTCTCACTCAAGTAAAAATTAAAAGCCCCACAACAAAACTCATCTCCACTGTCACAAGAAATGATAGTATTTATTGTTGAGAGTGGTTCTGATTGGAAGGAATTACAGGCTGAGGAGGGAGTGCAGGAAGGTGTTTCTAAAATATGAAGCTTTGAATTCTCTAGAACCTACACTGGAAAAGTTTTAAAAATTAACATTAAGAATACATTTGATGTAACCTAGTATGTCCAAAATATGTTCATTTCATCATGTAATCAATATAAAAACTAGTTAATGGCACATTTCACATTCTTATTTTTTCATACTTTGTGTTCAAAATCCAGTGTGTATTTTAGACTTACAGAATATCTCGATTCAAACACTACATTTTTATTAAAATTACTCAGTTTTAGAATTTATGATATTTAGAGTTGAAAAAGTATATTCACATACCCAAGTTATTTCGAACATACATAAAGATGTTCCAATAACTTAATCAAGTATAAGTTTTTTAATTTAAATTAATTAGAATTAAAACTAAAGACGTCATTCCTCTAGCATAGCCACATACAAAACAGGATATAGCCACATTTGGCTAGTAGCCACTGATTTAGACAGCACAGCCCTAGACCTAACTTCAAGTTCATGGGAATTACAAAGAGCAGAGGCAATTGGAAAAAAAAGTCAGACACATCCAGATTGTGAGGCATTCTATAACTGGCCTGGAGTTTTTATAAACCTCAATGGCACAGGGCAAGAATAAGGTAAGGATCTGCTCTAGATTAAGAAACTGAATACTTCCTGGTGGGTAGGTGCCAGAGAGAGAGAGACAAAGAAAGGGAGAGAGAGACTAAAAAGGCATAAAAATAAATAATTGCATGAACTTTGCATCCCGATTTTAATCAACTATAAAAGACATTATTGGGACAATAAAAGAAATATGAATATGAACAGGATATTAGATTATGTAAAAGAATTATCATAATGGTATGTAATGGCACTGTGGATGTGTGTGTGTGTCTGTGTGCATGTGTGTCTACAGAGAGAGAGAGAGTAAAAAAAGGAAGAAAGGATGGAAGGGAAGCAAATCTTGCAAACTATAATAATTGTTGAATCTAACTTGAGGGTATATGGATGTTCATTGGATTAGTCTTTTAACTGTGTTCATATTTGAATTTTTTCTAAATAAAATACTAAGAAAAAAAAGAAAAAGAAAATAGTATGCTAAATCTGGTAGAAGAACCATGGCCAAACACCATTATCAAAATAAAAATTTGCTTTAAAGCCGAATCAACCTCTTTTGCCACAATTTTGACTACATTAGCTATTCACCTTGCAAATAAATGCTAACCCAGCTCACCATGGCTCATAATTCTGCAACATTAATGCACTTGGAGACCAAGCTAGCAGGTGCATGGGCGATCTCACCAACTCAACCAGAACTCCACACCCTTGAAAATACATGCTTTCATTTAGGAAACATTTACTGAGCACTGACTATGGTTCTTTGCTAGATACTAAGAATACAGAAATGAAAGACCTGGCTCTAGTCTCAGAGTCCAGTAATGGAGACAGAGTAAGTCACAACTATACATCTTTGTCTCATTGTTTCCTTTCTGCTCCTCCCCGTCAGACTGAGAACTGAAACTTAGTTTAACCTCTGGCTCGCTGGCTTCTAAGGACCTCAAAAAGTGGCTTCAGCAATTTGGACCCAAACACGGAACAATACGGATAAATGTTACAGACATTTTGCTGAGCAAAAGAAGTCATACAAAAGAGTACATGCTGTATGATTTCATTTACATGAAGTTCTACATCAGGCAAAACTAATCTGTGGTGGAAACTGATCACAAGAGCAGCTGCCCCTGGGGAAGAGGAACAGGGAGAACCTGGGAAGAAATTCTGGGCCACTTCTGGGGAAATGGAAACGTTCCATATGGAGGTAAGTGTGTGGGTCACGCCACTGTATGACCCATTTGATAAATGGTCACACCATGTATCAAAACTCTACAGCTAAGTATATAGATGTCAATGTATATAAATTTTACCTCAAAACATTGAAAATAAATAACAGTAAATATCGAGTGGAATACAGCAGGGGGTTGGACACGTAACTGAAAGAAGCAGAAAAGCATGAAAATGTTTAAGGTGAACAGTGGAGACATAGGGGTTCATTAAACTATTTGTTTATTTGTTATTTTGTTTATTTTGTATGCATTTGAATTTTCCATAATAAAAAATTTTTAAATGCCAAATTCAGTTGCAAGAAATAAGGCCTACTTTATAAATATTGAATATATACAAATACACTTAAATTTATGAGCCTAGATCAAAGACCTAAAAGACAAGGGTTCATCTCATTATAAAGATGGTACGGGTCTTGCAGGAGAATTGTCTGAGGATCTCCATCCAAATCTCTGAAGAAGGTAGTATAGGGATGCATTCGAGCCAAATCCCATGGTTGCAGCACCAGCCTCTAATACTTCACTAAAATCAGCACTTGTCACCCTAAATAGATCACAGTGACAGTGAATAATCTGTACTTGAATGTATGTATAGATTGTGATTAATACATCTATTGAAAATAAAAATGTCTGCTTCACCAAAGCCTTCCTTTCATGGTTTCACATTTCTAGAAACAGTATGTCTTATTATTTGGTTCTGTGCACTGTGCTGCATGTCATGTATAAAAATATAAACATTCTAGTATCATGTACTCCCTCGGGGAACTCACAAATCAGTGGGGGTGTGGGGGGAGGGAGAGAAAGAGAGACATGTAGCCTAGTAAAAAAAAATAGCACAAGGGGTATATATAAAATTTAATAAATTATATACAAATATTATTCGAATACAAAGGAGGGAGTAGCTGATAAGATAAGATGGGAATAATTTCTAAGATGAGTTTTAAATTTAATTCTTGGTTGACAGATAGGAGTCAGGCAGACAAAAAATGTTTTCAAGGGTATTCCAAATAGAAGTAACAGTCTGTGCAAAGGCACAGGTGTGTAAAAGCCATGTTTTTTTGAGGGTCTGCAAGGAGTGTGCTGTAAGTGACATGCTGGGGAAATTTAAGACAATGCCTCGAAATTAGGGAAAGAAAAGGAGAATGGGGCAGGCCAGGAAGGATACTTGCCTTGTAAACAAGGGGACGTCAGTGAAGGAGTCACCGGCAGCATGGAGGACAAAGTGACATTAGGCAGACTAAGCTAGAATCCAGAAGACAGTACTGTATGTTTCTCCATTTAATATTTAAATACATGAATCCCATAATCCTATACGTCAGTGAGGTAATGTCCAGCAATGTTCACCTTACGAAACCAAAGAGTCTATTATGGTGGGATTTGACCTTTAGCATATAAAATTATGAACTTTAGCATGTGGCTGAGTTAGCTACCTCTTTTTGACTTGTGCTTGGGTATTTCAGTCATTAAAGATGACTACTATAAATTGTGCTTTTCTATTATATAATCTTACCTTGCGTTGTATAGACCCCATTCTCACGGATTTGACATCCACAGACTGGTAAGTAAGCCACAGGCCTGTGTCTACATGTTGTATATAGCACACTGAATCACCATACTTTATTTCAGATGTTCCCATTCCATCAACTTCTTTTCTCACCCCTATATCCAATTTTTCCTAAGGGGAAAAGAGGGAAGAAGATTAGCAAACATTTATGTTCCTTGAAAAATTCAGCCCTCTAAAGTCCCCTGAAAAATAGTGGTCAAATATTCTATACTTTTTTTTTTTAGGAGACAGAATCTCACTCTGTTGTCCAGGCTAGAGTGTCATGGCATCAGCCTAGCTCACAGCAACCTCAAACTCCTGGGCTCAAGCGATCCTCCTGCCTCAGCCTTCCCAAGTAGCAGAGACTACAGGTGCATGCCACCATGCCTGGCTAATTTTTTCTATTTTTAGTAGACACGGGGGTCTCGCTCTTGCTCAGGCTGGTCTTGAACTCCTGAACTCAAGGGATCCTCCCTCTTCGGCCTCCCAGAGTGCTAGGATTACAGGCATGAGCTACCTTGTCCAACCAGATACTCTATTCTAACAGTTCAAGCTCTACTGAAAATCAAAGTAGGAAATTGCAAAAATAAATAGCACATTCTTAAATCATTCACATTAGTAACAAATTATCTTGGCCATAAAATTTATGATGTTTAAAGGGAAACTCCAAACCAGAGATATTAAATAGTAGTTTGGGTTTAATATTCTTCTAGAGGTTTTTTGTTTCCTTCCATTTTTGGTAGTTAAGAACATAGGTTTCCAGGACAGAAAGATTCAGTTTTGGGTCCAACCTCTGTCACTTAGTAAGTTAATGAAACCTTTTAAGCTTCATTTTTCTCATCTATAAATAAAGCTAATAAAAGTATCTCCCAGAAGGATCAAAAAAATGAGATAATTCATGTAGTTTTCAGAATAGTGCCTGGTATAAAATAAACACTTTAATAAATTTTGACCATGATAACGGTGATAAGGATGATGTTAATGAGGCCATTAATGATAATGATTTTTTTAAACTCATCAAAGCTATAATTCAATTTCTGCTACTGCCATTTCCAACTTCGATTATAGAGGTATTCACTCCTAAAGGGCTACTATGCCAAGCTTTCTCCGCTAGGAAGAAGTAATCGATCCTCTGATACCAACTAAATGTTTCTTACAAACCCCTATTTATTTTAATGCTTCATCGTTCAATACGTCCCCTTTCAATTTTCCTCCCATGCTTAATTCTGATCGTCAGAAACTCACTATGTCTTGAAGTTCTGCAGAGTCTGTAGAACAGCAATGAAAAAAACCAAATGTACCTCCTTTCTGTGGTTTCTTATTTTTTTCCTCCTTGGTCTAACTTTCCTTGTTAAATTGGCTTTAAGGTTCTTCCGTATCTTTGGTTCTTTGACTTTTGTTTGAAATTAGTTGGAGAAAAATTTACATCTGCTATATAAAAGGAACAATTCCCAATGCAAAATATGGCAGATTTTAGATGTCATTTGTATACTGTACTAATAATTAATGATCCTAAAACAATTAGGAACACTCCATAAACAATTCAAAATTAAAATAAAAATGAGTTGAAATTCTCAACACAAAAAAGTCAAGGTCATTTAAGAAAACATACAATTATCAATTAAGTTGATTGAATAATTATGCAAATAACTTGAAACATTATTCTAAGAATCTGCAACAAAACAGAGAATAAACCACTCCAATTTCATTCTATCAAACAAGACAAACTACTAATCTACTTACAGCAACCCTGTCAATAGGAAAATTAAATTGTGGGGAAAAACATAACAATGTAATAATCTCTGCAGAATCGAACAATGAGTCTCTACTCTTCTTTCTGTTTTTTCTTTTATCCAAGGAAATTAATGTGTAGTTTAATTATTTATAGGCTTGTGGATTGTGTTTGGGGAAGTCACTCAATCATTAATTGTAAAGTTATGCTTTGTTTACTTTTTACTGAAGTGGTTCACAGCACGCTCTGGATTAGAAGATTTAACTTGAAATTTCACAATGACTGTGTTTTCATAATTACTGTGACCCTCGAGTCAGGTAAGAACTGCTAAAGTGACATTTAAAAAAAAGAAGCGTGATAATTTGTTGAATGAAAGACCAAAGGCCATTCACGTTTTTTCCTTCTTTTATTTCCTGTCATTTTCTATAGTTCAGGCTTAGGAGAATTTCACATGAAAATAATCCAGATGCTCTGAGAGAACATAAACTGAAGCATAGCATGTGCCAAGAATGTGACATCTGGTAAAAGCATCTACCAGAAAATTAGTCTGCATTAGTAGAAATAAAGTGTACACATTAGGTGAGTAATGATTTTACTAAATGATTAGCTGCACTATATCTAAATTAGTGGCCTTTAGTTGTGGCATCACCCTTTAAAATTTTATTATTATTTTGATTTATTCTGCTTTGGGAAACGATGGAGTAGTTTAGATGAACCATTCTCTCATGGATAACTATTTTATTTTCTTATACTTGGCATAAAGTTTTCAAGTTTTATTGATGTTTTTGCATGTATCAATAGTTTGTTCACTTTTATCGCTGTGTAGTATTTCATTGTATGACTATACCACACATTTTTTTAATCCATTCACCAAATGATGATCATATGCGTTTTCTCCAGTTTTGTGCTGCTGTGAATAAATCTTTTTTTGAAAATTCTTTTTTTTAAATTTCAGAATATTACAGGGGTACTAATGTTTTGGTTATATGAATTGCTTTTGTACAGTCTGAGTCAAAGTAATAAGTGTGTCCGTCACCCAGATAGTGTGCCCTGTACCTGTTAGGAGTGAATTTATCCATCCCCTCCTCCCCACTCCCATCTGCTTGATTTCTGTTGAATATTACTAACATATTTGCACATGAGTGTTGATCAATTAGTTCCAATTTAATTGTGAGTACATGTGGTGTTGTTTTTTCCATTCTTGTGATACTTCACTTAGAAGGATGGTCTCCAGTTCCATCCAGGTTTTACAAAAGGTATTAGTTCACCATTTTTTATGGCTGAGTAGTATTCCATGGTATACATATACCATAGTTTATTAATCCACTCAAAAAATTGATGGGCACTTGGCAAATTTCCAAGTCTTTGCAATTGTGAATTGTGCTGCTATAAACATTTGAGTGCAAGTGTCTTTTTTATAAAATGTCCTTTTTTCCTTTGGGTAAATACCCCGTAGTGGGATTGCTGGATCAAATGGTAGGTCTACTTTTAGTTCTTTGAGGTATCTCCATACTGCTTTACATAGAGGTTGCACTAGTTTGCAGTCCCATCAACAGTGTATAAGTGTTCCTTTTTCTCTGCATCCACACCGGCATCTGTTGTTTTGGGACTTTTTGATAAAAGCCATTCTCACTGGAGTTAGGTGATATTTCATTGTGGTTTTGATTTTCATTTCCCTGATAATTAGAGAGGTCAAGCATATTTTTCATATGTTTATTGGCCATTAGTCTATCTCTTGAAAAGCTTCTGTTCATGTCTTTTGCTCACTTTTTAATGGGGTTGTTTGATGTTTTCTTGCTGATTTGTTTGAGTTCTTCATAGATTCTAGTTATTAGCTCTTTATCGGATGTACAGCATGCAAATATTTTCTCACATTCTGTAGGTTGTCTATTCACTCTATTGATTGTTTCCTTGGCTGTGAAGAAGCTTTTTAATTTGATCAGGTCCCATTTACTTATTTTTGTTGTTGCTGTGATTGCCTTTGGGGTCTTCTTCATAAATTCTTTGCCTAGGCTGATATCAGTAAGTTTTTCCAACCTCTTCTTCCAGAATTCTTATATTTTCATGCCTTAGGTTTAAGTCTGTTATCCATCATGAATTAATTTTTGTGAGTGGTGAAAGGTGCAGATCCTGTTTCAGTGTTCTACATGTGGCTATCCAATTTTCCCAGCACCATTTACTGAATAGGGATTCTTTTCCCCAGTATATGTTTTTTCCTGATTCATCAAAGATCAGATGGCAATATGAGGCTGGTTTTATGTCTGGATTCTCTGTTCTGATCCATTGATCTACATCTCTGTTCTTGTGCCAGTACCATGCTGTTTTGGTTACTATAGCCTTGTAGTGATTCACCACATAAATAGGAAAACAAAGACCATATGATCCTCTTGACAGATGCAGAAACAGCATTTCACAAAATTCAGCACCCTTTTATGACAAAAACGCTTAACGAAATAGGCATAGATGGAACATACCTCAATATTATAAAAGCCATATATGACAAACCCACAGCCAACATCATACTGAACGGGGAAAAATTGAAAGCATTCCTGCTTAGAACTGGAACCAGACAAGGTTGCCCACTGTTACCGCTTCTGCTCAAGAAAGTGCTGGAAGTCATAGCCATAGCAATCAGGCAAGAGGAGGAAATCAAGGGTATCCAAATGGGGAAAGAAGAGGTCAAACTATCACTGTTTGCTGATGATATGATCTTGTATCTAAAAGACCCCAAAGATTCTGCCAAGAGACTACTGGAATTGATAAATAAATTCAGCAAAGTCTCAGGTTACAAAATCAACGTACAAAAATCAGTAGCATTCCTATACACCAACAACAGTCAAGCTGAGAATCAAATCAAAGACTCAATACCCTTCACAATGGCAACAAGGAAAATAAAATACCTAGGAATATATTTAACCAAGGAGGTAAAAGACCTCTACAGGGAGAACCATGAAACTCTGAAGAAGGAAACCACAGAGGATATAAACAAATGGAAAAACATATCATGCTCATGGATCAGCAGAACCAACATCATTAAAATGTCTATACTACCAAAAGTGATTTACAGATTCAATGCAATCCCCATTAAAATACCAATGTCATTTTTTGCCAATCTGGAAAAAATAATTCTATACTTCATGTGGAACCAGACTAGACCCAAATAGCCAGAGCAACCTCAAGCAAAAAGAACAAGTTGGGAGCCATCTCCTTATCAGACTTCTTAGATAACTATTATAAAATTTGGAAAAAATACTTGTGAGAATCTATTTAAAGGCATTTTCAAGAGATCAAAAGCAGGGAGAAATTGGAGAGTGGATGTCTCTCAAAGGGCACACAGCACCTAGGGTGATTTGTAAATTGCTTCCCTTTGCCTCAGGGTATACCCTGCCTGATCTGCCTTTAACTCAGGCAAGAGAAAGCCTCTGCCTTAGTGGCTTGAGGTATCAAAGGATACACTTTGGGGCTCACAAGCAGCCAGAAAATTAGATGAGCTAAATCCTGGACTAAACAGGTATCCACAAAATCTTGTTATAAAATTGATCCAAATTCTTGCTGACCAATAAACTATGCCTTCTTGAGGAAGGCCCAATATAATGGCAGTTGATGGAAACTGAAAGAATTGAGCAAAAACATAAGCAAATGCTCACTGTAAAAGAAACAAAAACTGGAGTTTCAATCCAACAAAATTAACTACCTGAAAAACCAAAATCACTCTTTGAAAAAAAACTTAACAAAATTCAGTCTCTACAACATATCATTTCCAATATCCAGTATACTTTAGAAAATAAGTAGATTTGAAAAAACAAGAAAATGTGAGCTACACTAAAACAAAGCAGTACAGGAAATACAAATTGATACAATGATAGCCTGGATCTTTAGCTATTGTCTGCTACAATTAGCAGACAAGACTTTTAAAGTAACCATTACAAATATAAAATATGTCCAAAGATATAAAGGAAAATATGTACATAATGAATATACAAATAAAGCCAAAATATTAATTATATAAAAATAAAATGTAATAGAAAAATGAAAACAATTGAAATACAAAATTAACTGGATCAGCTTAACATCAGATTGGAATTGTATGACAAAGAGTTAATAAAGTCGAAAGTAAATCAACAGAAATTTTCCAATCTGAAGATCATATTGCCATGAAAAGCACACTAACATAAGTACTTAGCCATTAAATGGAAACTTCCCTTAAAAGACTATATAAAATGTAATTCCCACACCTCATACATTTAATCAGGAAAATGTTGATATCCTCATTATTACCTTGGCATTTTAAAACCTATAAATTTTTCACTTTAATAGTCTAATTGTACAGACTGCAAGAATAATCTTGATATCTTGAGAATCACAAAAATACTCAAAGATAAAACACCTTTTCTCAACACAGTCTAGAATTATTGCAAAGACCACTGTTTTCACCATGAGAAGTTTGTTTGGATAGATATTTTCTCTTTTGATTCATGTATTCTCACAGTATGTTGTACTTCCACTAACAGGACAATGTTGGCACTTTATTGAAATTGTTCCTCAACTGCCTTCTTATAACTTTGACTATCATTCAGCTGTTAGAGAGCAGGAATCGTATGTCTGGTTCCTTTACCCTGACACCTCCCCCCAATATGCTCAGGAGTAGAAGAGCACCTGCAAATACCAGGTCCTTAGATTTGCTGAATAAATGAATGAATTTCTGAAGAGAAACCCATTCTCTCATACATCCCTCCAGATATCCCACAGAAAATGTGTTGACAAACTATTCCATATATGAGCATTCAAATAATCCCATTCATGAATGCTTGGAAAAATCTAATTTTCAAATAAACATCAAAATGGTTCCAGAAGTAAGAAAGATTGGCCTAAAAAATATTAAGTGATATTTTGGCATTGGGTATACAAAACTGGCTCATTATGAAGCCAAAACCATTTCTGATGAACTGTGGCCTTATTACGTAGCACATACACATTAGATATACCAAACCAGACACATTAGGAAGCTAAAACTAGTCCTGAAGGATTAGATCTTATTACATGGGCCAGGTTGTTCAGAAGATTCTTCCAGCAATAGTTAAAATCATCCTTAAATCTACCCAAATTATTCTGTCAGGTGACTAACAGGTAGGAAAAAAAAGGGCCTTATCCTTATATGATAAAGTTTTATTTATTTTTTAATAGCTAGGTCTCCTTTAATAATAATTAAAGTTAGAAAAAATTAGAAGGTCAAAAGAAATTTTTAAAAATTTGCTCCTTTATGATGCCACATTGTGGCACATCATAGTTGGTCACTATGAAATATGAGTCTAAAAACATTACAGGGTTAGAAAAATTACTGGGACTGGAAGGGCAGACATTCAAAAGGATAGATAGCTCTCTTTATCCCTGGGGTTCAGAAATCTCAGGAGGAGGTACTCTAGTGAGCAAGTTGTGGAGAGCAGGGATTCAAAACAATTTCTCATGTGGGAAGGGTCTTTGAGGGGCTTCCATAGCAGTGGTGAAATAAAGTCACAGAGCCTAAGGAGTAGCCCCCAACACCTTGTAGGATACCCTCTCTTTGAGTGTGTACATGTATATATCTGCCAAAAATTGAAACACACACAGAGTTGCTTCTGAGTGATGGATTGTACATGATTTTAATTTTACCCTTTCCACATTTTTGTATTACCTTTAAAATTTTCTATAATGAAATTACAGAAATTATAGCATTAAATATATAATAGAAAAAAGTCATTTTTAAAAGAAATAATGGGAGGTACTGTCACTATCTCATGGAAAAAAATTTGTTACCTAATCTGTCAGTGATATTTAAATTAAAATTCTACTGTGATTTAAAAAACAAAACATTTCCCTGAAGTTCACCTCCATCTTCACTACCCTCAACCATGTCATCATATGCAATTACCATCATGAATTAAGTGAATCGAGTGTATAACAGCAAGTTATTAACAACCTGCACACTAGAGTGGTTCTATGAACATAAGAACCAGGCAGGAAACTAGCTTTAGAGAAACTGCATCGTTCATTCAAAGAAATGTTGGGATCTTTGGACTCTCTACCTCCAGTGTAAGCTATGACATTACATAACTGCCATATTTCAGAAACAGAATCCCTAAGCAGAAATCACAGAAGGATCTGGACAGTAAAAGTCTTCAAATGCAAGCTCTACTCTAATATTGACAGAGAATTAGAAGAGAGATTTGGAGAAAAATGTTTCAAAAGCTATTGCTTTGGGCAATATGTATCAAGAGCATTCAAAAATATTCATGGTTTTTGAGTCAGTATTTCCATTTCTAGGAATCCATCCTAAAGAAATAAATCAAAAATGTGCCCAAAACTTATGTTCCAGAATGTCAGTGCAATAATTGTTTTCTTCTTTAATTGATTGTGTTGGTAAAGAAATATGTCTATTCTAGCAGCCAAAATAATCCAGAGAGTTATTTCTCTAAAGGTAAACAAGAAATTTCTCCCTGCCCTCACATTCTCATACAGCTTCCATTCTGATCTTTCCAAAGTATTCAAAGTTATAAGATTAGTGTAGATCCTTCCACAACTATCATATAATCATATACAAACAAAAGCACAAGGATTTTTTTTCATTTAAAAAATAAGATCTGCAATACCTATTACATTATAATTTGCTTTTTTTTATTCAACAATATTTTCATGGATACCTTTCCAATCAATATATTCTGACAGCTAACACCACTTAATATTATAGCAAAATTTTTGTTGCATATTTGAGTCTTTTCCAGTTTTTTGCCATGGCAAAAAAATGAAATTAACTTGCATATATATTTTTACCTACATGTTTTACTTTATAAGACACCCTCCCCACCCATTTAAAAAAATTGGATTGCTGGATCAAAGGCTATATATGTAAGAATATTTTTGAAATATGTTAATACACTTTTCTTTTTTGCATTTCCATTTCTACTTGAATAACCTGTTTTGCCAGGGGCATCCATTTACCTCAGGGAGGATTAGGATTGTCACAGAAAGAATGAAAAAAAAAGATGGACTCTATTCAGCTTTCTGCAGCAAAAATAGGATTTTTGGAGACTACATTTAGACAATAGTGTCAAGCAGCAGCATGAAAGCCTACGGAGGGATGGGGTGACACTTCAGCTGGGTGAAGCTCTGAGAGGACAAGGACACATCTCCAGGCTCTTATGGCAGTATCTATAGCCTGGGGTGAATGAGTGAATCAGCCAGCCCAGGAGGTCAGGACTAGAGCTAAGGCCCAGTTATTTGTAACCACCTGGCCAGGTGGTTTTGGGCGGAGGTAAGCTAATGTCCTCTAACTCTTCTGTGCTCCCAGCCCAGTGGCTTGGACAAATGACTCATCTTCCCTGCCTTGGTTTTCCCCATCTATTAAATGGGGGTCCCAATACTCAGTGAGATTAATTACAGAAGGTGCTCAGCTCTGTTGGCCTACTTACAAGGAATCACAGAATGACAGCAATTACTTTCTTTTAAGAAGCCAAGGGGTGGAAGAGGAGAGGGTCCCTGCATCTGAATACTCTCACAGATTCTCAGAGGCACAAATGGTCAGCATGTTCCCATTCCCCAGTTCAGGACAAGTCAGCTCTGGAATATTCCTGAGCAAATGAAATCAATGTCCAATTATGCATGTGTGTATACATATATCTACATATACACACATATGTATCTGCAGATACACATACATGTGTATATATATTTAAGATATATAACATATTAATAAGGTATATAACATGTAACAAGTTATCACCTAGCTATCACGAACTGAGAAAAAGTAACCTGATGTCTCCTAATACTAGGATTTTCTGTATATTTCTTCTTGTATCTCCTCCAGGTTTTGTTTTATGAATATGAACCTATGTTATTTGTTTGGTACATAAATATTAATACTATGTTATTTATTTGGTACATAAATTTTGTTACATCTTCAGTGACTTGCACTATTTAATACTATGAGCTATCCTTTTTTTGTCCCAGGCTGTGATCTCTTTTGCCTGAACTTCGTCTCAACTGATATTAAGATCAGATGCCCCTCTTTCTTTTTTGTTTGTATTGCCCTGGTATTCCACTAGCCATCCTTTTATTTCCAACCTTTCCAAATAAAGTTGTTTTGGGGGTGTCTGTTGATGTCGGCATAATTTATACTTCATGACCCCATATGAAATTATTTTAATTTTAAATTGTGATTTAGCCCATTTGTATGTATTGAGAAGGCAAATATAGTGGGGGTCTTCACTGTGTCATATTTTAGGTTTTCTATTTTTATGCTTTTCTTTCTTTTTGTAAGCCATTCACTCTGTAGTCTAATTTTCCCCCTTGACCGCGTGTCTGTGTCTGTGTTTGTGTCTGTGATTCTTTATGTGACTCTTTCCCTCTTTTTATTAGGCTGGATTAGGTACAAAGATAAAGGTAGTGTTTTCCTCTTTCTCTGACCAACTTCTCTCTCTTCCACCACCACATTTTAGTAAATTTATTATATTTTAGCGTTCACCTTTTTAATGTTAAATATTCAAGCATCTATCACTTGATTTTTCCATTTTAAGGAAATATTTGACTTCTGTTTCATAGAAGGCAATTGGAGCACTTACTGTACCTTTCACTTTTCTTCTTTCTCCTCCAATTTTTGTTAGATGTAGTTTGTCTTTTTAAATTCTATCATTTGGAAAAATCTTTCTAGTGTCTTCCATTGTGATATGCCTGCTCAGGTTTTACTGCCTTTGGGGGATTTTATTTTGTTAATTATATTTTTCTGGGAAGACAACCATGCCTTCTAGTTTTTCTAATGTACTGCCATAAAGCTGAACGTCATTTTAATAGGTACCACCTTTTCTACTTGAAAAGGACTTCCACCATCTGGTAATTGGTTCCTTTTTACTGGGGTGAATTTTATCTTTCTGGACTGAGGTGCTGTCAGTAGGTAAACTAGCAAATTCCCATCCCTCTGCTTAGGCTTGAAGAAGTAGTTTTCTCACAATGAGATCAATTGTGCTTCCCAGCTACAGAGACAAGGAGCAACTCGGCCTCACAGAACTGCCCACCTTGAGGCCCACTGAAGTACCCCACCGGACAGCCCCTCTAGGGGCCCATGCAGCAAATATATAGGTACAGATCCTGTGAAAAGACATCCATTGGATTTTACCAGCTTTGACTGTCTGTTTTCACAGTAAAAAGCAAAGACCTACACTGATCGTCTTTCCTGGAGCTCTCCAGTTAACTCACAGAATCAGAGGCATCTTCTACCATTCTGTGTTGTCCAGAGCAGGAATTGTAAGAGAAAGGCATCAGGCAAGTACGTTCATTCAGGAGACTGTCTTTTCAGAGTTACTCTATTGCCCCACATCTTATTTTGGTTTTCGTGTTATTTAAAATAGTTAACATATGTATTGATATATACAAATATATATTATTATATAACTACAGAAACAACCTAAACATAAAATAAAAGGTAATAATTACATAAATTATAGTGTATACCCATATACTGGGATAACATGAAGCCTTCAAAAATATAAAATGTAAAAATACCTATTATACATTGTCGAATGAAGAAAGTAGGACATAAAACTACCTATATATTTTATAAACGTATAGTTGACACTTGAACAGCACAGGTTTGAACTGTGAGGGTCCACTTATACCCTCTTCCTCCTCCTCCTCCTCCTCCTCCTCCTCAGTCTACTCAACATGAAGACGATGAGGATGAAGATCTGATGATCTACTTCCTCTTAATAAATAGGAAATATATTTTATTTTCCTTATGATTTTCTTAATAACATTTTATTTTCTCTAGCTTAATTTATTATAAGAATACAGTATATAATACATATACAAAATATGTGTAAATTGACACTTTCTGTTATTAGTAAGGCTTCCAGTCAACAGTGGGCTATTAGTGGTTAAGTTTTGGGGGAGTTAAAATGTGAATTTTCAACTGCACAGGGGGTCAGTGTCCCTTAGCCCCTGAGTTGTTCAAAGGTCAACTGTATATGTATTTACACAGTCAAAGAAAAAGATTCAGAAGGAAATTCATCAAAACATTGATTTTTTTACATAATTATAGATTTCTTATTCCACTACATTTTTCTGTATCAGAAGAAATGAAATATGATTAAAGGACTAAAAAAGAATTTAAGCCACACTTGAATAAATCCTTACATTTGTTACAGTTACTACGCTAAACGATGAATCTGTTTTCTTGTATGTTAGATATTATTTATATGAAATACATTATTAAGAGTTTTGTGAAGAGTTTATTTTCCTAATTAGCAAAATTAATGTTCTCTATTTTCTGTACTCACTGGGTAAGTGTGTACCACAGACGCTAATGTAGGAAGAAAGTGACCAGTGGCATCTTGAGATGACTGCAAATACCAATTCTGTGGGATATTCTTAAAGTTCAGTAAATATTTGTGGGTATTTTTGTTTTGGGGTTTTTTTTTTTGAGATGGAGTCTCACCCAGGCTGGCCTCAAAGGGCTAGGCTGAAGCAATTCTCCTGCATAGCTAGGATTACAGGCACACACCACCATGTCCAGCTAATTTTTTTAAGAAAATTATAATTTGTTAATTGTTACAAAATATTTAGATAACTTTAGCTAACATATAAGTCTCTAGAGAGAGGGAAAGTATACATTTAAACCTAATCCGAAATTTTAAAAGAAGCATCATAGTGCTTTGTATTATATAGTGCTACTAACCCAAATCATGACCTTGTTATGAATATATTATACACAGTATCTATACCTTTTTCTCATCTAATAATACTGCTATCAAAAATCCAACTTGAATTCAGGCAGAATAAAAAATATGGGGAGGGGTGATGGAATCCTTAGAATTTTCTAGTAGTGAAAACAAATAGTAAGTTAAAAATAAAAAAGATGAGCCCTGAATACATTCTGAAGATGCCTATACCCAGATGAGTATATACTAATCTCAGAAATACAAATAAAGGTCAAACCTTTATCTATAATAGGAACACAAAGTTTTGCCTTTCTAAGACAAAAGCTAGTCAATAGTTCAGTATAAGTCCTATCATCATGCCCAAGTTTCACAAATCTTCATTAAATTATGAACAAAAATATATAATTATCATAAAAATTATTCATTGGGGCTAAGAAGAAAGGTCTGCATATAAGAGTGGATGTGTCAATGTATCTTTGACAAAAATATTCTGGTGTGCTTTATCCTCATTCTGTTACACAACACCACCCCAAGGTCTGTGCAAACTGTATACCATCAATGCCTAAGAAAACAAGAAGGAGCTGGATGGATGTGTTGTGTGTAAATAACCAAAGAACTACAAGCCAAGTGAAACACCTGGGCAGGTTTTAGTGGTTTAGGAAATTGGCGTTTTGGGACAGGAAGGGATGGAAGAAAAACTGGGAATTTAGAAATACACGCAAAACATGCTCACATCATTTCTTTTTGTGTTTCTAACATCAAAGGAGTTATCCCCATCAAAGGAAATGTGATGGGGATATACCTACAGAAAATCCAAAATAGTATTTTCTGTCTTACCTTGGAAGACCGGAAGGTAAATGCTGTTGATTTTACATCAGCTTTCTCTTTGTCCATGAGTAGAAGGTTTTTGTCTTCCATGAGACTCAAGTATTTTCCTGTTGTGACATGACGTAGTCGGAATGGCTGGCCCCACCTTATGTGGCTTCCACTCCACCTAATGAAAACATTTAGGACTTGGTCCAATAGCATCCAAAATCACAGGAGAAGTATGTGTCAGACAATGAACAAGGGCGTTTTGAGTACATTGTTTTATTTAATGTTGTCAAAAACCTTATGATGTTGGTGGAAATGGTAACTTAGAATGATTAAGTACTATCTGATGGCACAAAGCTAACACTAAGTAGAAGTGAAATTTAACTCAAGGTGTAGGTGTTCTGACTTTAAATGCAATACCATCCACACTATACATTACTCTACGCAAAGATAACTAAAAACTTGTGCTCCAAAGTCAACCTCTAATCCCCAGTCACAGATACAGAAAGTATAAATTCAAATGATATTTTAGCATTTACTAGTTAAAAACCTGTTATATTTGCACAGACTTGAAAAACAGTACTATTGTAGTCAATGACTAAGTATGATTAATTGGAACTTACACATACCCCCCCCACACACAGAAGCATATATTTAGACTATATTTACCTGACAAAAGAAACTATTCTTATGCTTTAAATTTTAATATTATAGACCAATATTATTAAAAACCAATAAACAAAAAACCAAGAAAATGAAAATTCTAAGAAAGGTCAAGAGAAAAAAAAAGAAAAAACCATAAAAAAAATATAGAGTAAAGTTGCAGAAAAAAGATAAAAAGTAAAGTTATGAACATTAAAATATCTACTTTCAAAAAATAGATGACTTTCAAATAAGGTAAAAAAGAAAAATCAAGATACAAGCTGTCCTTGCTTTGTACAGTACTTTGTCAACTGAAAGTTGTGCATTTAGGAACTTTGTCCTTGCTAAGGTACAGAGTGAAAACACAATTCTAACACGCACAACTTTTCCTTAACACAGTATTGTGCAAAGCGAGGACGGCTTGTGTATGTCATTGATGAGAGACATACATAAAATCAAATCATTCAAAAAATTAAAATAAATGAGTGAAAAATATTTAACATGCAAATGAACATCAAAGGGAAATAATTATGGCAAATTTGATATTAGACAAATTCTAATTTAAGGCCAAAAATCATAAAAATAATACACTCAGATATTTTATAAAGGAAAAGTGTATAGTCTAAAAAGAACATATGTTTTAAAGCTTCACATGCCAATAAAAAATAGAAAATGAAACAAAAAAAGATAATTTTTTAAAAGACTGATAATGGATGATTTTATAAAAATACAATGAATCAAACTAACAAAAAGTAAATATATGGAAGATTTCAACGTGATCTTATTATTTAATAAACTTGGTTTTATATAGATTCATTAAAAACTTTTGTATTTTACAAATTCAGAATACTTTTTCAAAGCCAGCCATCTTAGTAAACTATAAATCAATTTAATGTTGTTTTCCTAACCTGGATTTCTGACTTGAGATATTAGCATATAAAATTAACAGTAGAATGATATTGTAACAAGTTCATTTTGCATTTTGTTTATAAAGACAATTAATTTGGAAAAGTCCCCCAACTAAATTAATAACCATGTACCAATAAACCCTGAGAATAACACAGTATCATCTTAAAAGTGAAATTAAAGTTTGTCTGCCAATAACATCATGTGAAAGTGACTCTAGTTTGGTAATAAACAAACTTTTTTTAAGTATCCTCTTATAAAATTAAATGTATTGTTTGTAAATATCATAAAACCCACACTTAATTTTTCATATTTATTTCTAATATTTGAAAAAGCATTTGAGTATTTTCCCAATGAAATATTTTGAAAATATAGATTTTGGAAAAATGAATTATTTCCAAATAATGACTCATCTTGGAGTATTGAGTAACTCTTCATGATATGTCACCCTTTAATTTTATTTGTAACATTAAAAAATGGAATTTGAACTATACATAACTCATATTTTTAATTTCAATGATTATTCCTATTACAAGAACTAACATAGATCTCACTTATAATATTCTTATAACTTTGTATTGGGGTAAAATATAGGAAAGTATTTTCTATTAAATTTAACTCCCTACATTAAGATCATTCATTAAAATGGTCATGGTATTGGAAAACTTTTGACAATATTAATTTTATTTGTAAAAGCATATAATATAAAATATATAATGACTGGGCTAAATAAATTATAACAAATATATAGTTTGGGATCTCACTGGAGAAAAAAGAACATAGACCATCCCAAATACTGAATATAAATATTGGCATTAGGAAATATAGTTCTATCACAAACATAAGCAGAATCTTTGACTATATTTCCTAAGTACAAAGAAAAATTAGTAATCATGTGCCCATTGTAAATATGTAAACTGAATGCAGTTTAATTTGCATATTTACAATAAAGCCAAAGTAGCTCAAAGAGTCAATGTAATCTGAAAAAAAAATCTTTAAAATAATTATATTCCTTACATATGCACCTCCTACTTTCCTATTGTAGACAGGAAGGTAAAATGGTATTAATCAAGAGTCACGGAGTATAGCAAATATCTCTCTTTAATCTGTTAAATGGTTGAAAAACTACCTGCTCTGCCTTCTGCTGGGATGAGAGGTAATTAGCACCCTCTTTCCCCTGTAGCTGACCATAAGATCATATCCTTTCTATATGTATCAATCATCCATAATCAAAGCGAAAACAAACTCCAAACTTTCTATTTCAAAATACAAACATAAGCAACAATAGAGAAATAGAATCAAGACCACTTAATGGAAAGTGTGCAGAAGTTTGCAGAACAATCTGGATTTATGTGGTTATGGCTCATCAATCTTATTATTAACAGTAAAAGTCCTTCCAGGTTTTCAGAAGCTTTCATGCTTTTTTTTTTTTTTTTTTAACCAAAATTGAGACAGATTTAGGGCCATGGCTCAAAATAAATTCATTTCTTTAAGCACACAATCATGAAGTGTAGGTATATCTATAAATTTCAAAAACACATTTGGAATCTGTTTTATAAGGGCAACAAAACCTCTCTAAACTGCACTTATATTGACAAATTATATATAATTATTAACTACATATACAATTATTAATGTCATTTCTTTAATCAGTCATTTTTATAATACACAAAGTAAATATGTGTATATACTTAAAATCTCTTTTCTAAATTCTACGAATAGTTACAAAATATTTAAAAGCTACAAGTTTTTCCCTTTTGTGCCTTATAAGTCAGTCTCTTCTTTCATATCATTAAGAGATGCATTTCTAACAAAATTTTACTTTAAGTTTAATATTTATCAAAAATTTTAATATTTAGGTGGATTTGATCAACTGCATATTTATATCAAAGAAATTTAATATTACCAATTAATGCTATAGAAGAATTTTTAAAGTTATAAACTTACTAACATAAGAAACAAAAAATAGATTTAATTTATATAAATATTTTTGTTGCATAGGAGTATGAAGTAAACAAAAAAGTCAGTCATAATAGAAATATAATTTCAATGAGAAAGAGGCATAACATAAATTTTTTACTGTTAAAGAAGACCATGTTCAAGTTTGTTTGTTTGTTTATTTATTTATTTATTTTAGAGATGGGAGTCTTGTTATGTCGCAGGCTGTCCTTGAACTCCTGGGCTCAAGTGATCCTCCTGCCTCAGACTCCCAAGTAGCTGGGACATGCCACAATGCCAGGTCAAGTATTTTTAAATAAATGAAAGTGGGTATTAAATCACAGCAGTACTTACACTCAACTGGATACTTTGAAAAGAGTGGTGTAACCATTTTATTTTAAAATGTCACTACTTAAAATGCACTAGAAGTTATATTCTATGCATCTATTTAAACTGATAATGAAATAATTTCTACGTCGACCTTACAATGTTCAAGGATGTACAAAGTTGTTCAAAATTATTGTACAGGACATTTCAGCAAAAACAACTGTAGACTACTAAACTATTTTAATCATCATTTAGAGAGGCAATAATCTCAAAATAAAAGCCTATAAAGACAGCTCTTCTATAGTAAAATAGTCCCACTCCCACACATGATGGTTATAATCCTAAATCAATAATTTCTTTAAACCCCAATACAATAGGGAACAAATACTTTGAAAACTTATTGCCTTTAGGCAAAGGACTAACCTTCCAATTATTCAAAAAAATCTGACTGACATTTTAATTCTATTTAAAATAGCCCCAAAGGACACCTTTACCATCAATATCGTATTTATTTAAAGGAACTAAAAGACAATCTCCAGACAGCTTTTTGACGACACCAGAAAAAAAAGTAAAAATATATATATAATAAAAATTCTCATTACTATGTTTATACAGTGACTTTTATTACAATCCAGATTTTTACTCAGCTATCAAGCTATTTTTAAGTAAATATAGTGACTGCCAGTAATGACTCTCGTCCTACTGTTCTAGTTTCCTATGCTTTAAATGTGCCTCTAGAAGGTTAAACCCAGAGTCTGTCAGATCTGAAATGTGCGACAGGCTCGCAAAGAACTTGTCCTGTCTCCAAACCTTACATCACCTTCTCTTAGTAGCCATTTCTGCCAAGAGAGGCATGGTCTGGCGTAAGATGCTATTACAAAAACAAATGAGGCTAAAGACAAAAGCAGCATGTATACAATTATTGCTTATTTCTCAGATTTACCAGCTGGTGAACTTAGACTAAGAGAAGGTAAGTAAAGGTCGCAGGAAGGGAAAAGAAGACAGAGGAACTCTCCAGCACTTTTTCAGTGTTCCCTTTGCTTGTTTGCTATAGTTGCCGGCATGAGCATTTGACACAGACGCAGAGGTCAAAAGGCGAGGAGGTGTTTGCACGCTTGGAGCGTTAGGCTGTGTTTAGTTCTACTTACGCAACTCTTAGCGTCTCTAGTCTCCAAAGGGAACGTGCGTGAACAGATATAGCACCGCCTTCAAAATGAACAGTTCTGTTTAAACAAACAAACAAAAAAAGCCCTTTTGAGTTTAACATGTTTCATTCTTTGGACTCTTATTTTTCAAGTCAATTAAAAGAGAAACAAATGGTAAAGCACGTGGATAAACGGTTAAAGTCATACTTTTTGGCAGGAGACAATATAGCTGGAAATAAAAAACAACCAAAATAACAGTAACAGTGATCAATGTAAGTTTGTCCTGAACAAACACTGACTGAATTGATTTAAACACATTCTCTCTTGTCACTTTCTCTCTGTATTTCATTCATTGTATTCTGTCTCTCTCTCCCTCTGTCTGTCTCTCTTCCTCCCTCATCGCCCCCCACCTCCGCAGATAGATTTAAGTTACTCAACTAACTTAGGTCCAGGAAAGTACTCAGTTATCAGCTTAAATATAGTTTAACATATTATTATTTCAACACATGTATATAATTATTTGTAGTTCTAAATTCTGTTTCAGATACAGAAAGCACCTAAAGAAATGTAAGAACACCAACTCTTATTATTTTAACGTAGAAATCTGCAACTTATATCAAAATATAAATATTAAAAAGAGTTACACAAGAGGAACTTATTTGGATGCATATCACACGCACCCAAATTCTAAAACTCTCATAATAATAATTTGTTAATATGCTGTACAAAACGCTAAGTAATTTATATACATTATCTAAATCGATCTCTGTGCCAACCCTTTGAGATTGTTCTAGGGAAACCAAAGAACACGCCCTGTTTCTTTCCCAAATATTCACTATTTCCCTCTCCATAGGATCCGTCTCACCATTTAAATACATGCAAGTCTGTTCTGTCTCAAACATAACAACAATTCCATGTGTGCCCACATTTTCCTTTCCTCTCTTTTCTGACTCACTGTCAGTTCCCGGTGCCCCCCAAACTTGCTCCTAGACCCATTTCTCCACCAAAACAGATTTTGCTAAGGTCATCAATTGATCTTCCTGTTACCAAATCCAATGGACTTAGTTTTCTTTAACACTGTGGAAACTCTTACTGTCTTGACAGTTTTTCTAATACCATTCTTATCTGCTTTTCCTTCTACCTGTTTAGATATTCCTTCTCCTTCTAACTATTTTTATTGTGAAACTTCTCAAATATACACAAAAGTAGAGAGAATATTAAAATAAACCCCCATACGCCCAGCACACAACTTTAACAACGATCAACATAGGGATAATATTGCTTTACCTATAACCTCCAGTTACCTCTCCACATACAACCCTAAAAAAAATTATTTGATATTATAAAACATCTAGTCAGTGTTCACATTTCCCAAATTGTCTCCCAAATGTCTTTTATTTCCTCCTGTTGCTTTTTCAAATCAAGACTCAAAAAAGATGTACTTAACTGGTTAGGTGTCTTAAGTTTCTTTTATTCTAGAATAGCCCCTCTTCTTCTCTTTTTTTTTCCCCCTTCTTGCCATTTATTTGATGAAAAATAGTCTGTGCCATTTGTCCTAGAGGACTTTCTACATTCCTGATATGGCCGATTGTACCCCATGGTATTTTTTAACATGTACCTCTAAATTGATAGTTAGATCTAGACATCTAAAAGCTTGTTCAAATTTCATTTTCTGGCAAGGACACTTCAAAAATTGGTGTTTGTACTTCCTATTATATCACAAGAGGTACATAATGTCTAGTTGTCTGTCTTTTATGTTAAAATTGATCAGGAGGTTCAGGATCACCCTGATCCATCCATTATGACCTAAGAGTTTTAGATACAACAATGGCCAGCATCCATAGCAGTGATTTTCAATCCTGGCTATGCATAGTAATCATGTGAATAGTTTTTAAAAATCTTTATGCTATGCCATCACCAATGATCAATTAAACAGATCTGTAGTTAGGATTTTTAAAAACTCTCCAGCTAGTTGTAATGGGAAGCCAAGACATAGAAATCATGGTCCAAGTAAGTTTCTCCATAGTAGCACTACTGATGTTTTTGACTGGGTAATTCTCTGTTAGGTGGACTGTCCTGCGCATTGCAGTATGTTTACAGCATCCCTGGCCTCTGCCCACTACATGCCAGTCCCAGCTGTGACAACCAAAAATGTCCCCAACATAGCCAAATGTCCATTCGGGGACAAAATCATCCCCAGGGTAGAGCCACTGATCTGATAAATGGTTCTCAATCTTTAGTGAGGTAGAATCCCCTCAAGGGCTTGTTAAAACCCAGATTGCTTATTTCACTTAACATGATGTTCTCTAGGCTTATCCATGTTGCCAGGGATGACAGGATTTCATTTAATACAGCTAGACTGGAGGAATCAGTTCTAGTGTTCTATAGTATGTAGGATGACTATGGTTAACAATAATTTACTATATATTTTCAAATAACCAGAAGAAAGAATTTTGAATGTTCTTAATACAAAGAAATGATAATAGTTTGAGGTGATAAATATGCTAATTACCTTAATTTGATTATTATACATTGTATACATGAATCCAAATATCACATTGTACCCCATAAATATGTATAATTGTGTGTCAATTTGAAATATTAATTCAAAAACCCCAGATTCCAGGCCCCATCTCCAGAGTTTCTGATTAAATCTGAGGTAAGGCCCAAGAATTTGCATTTCTAACAAATTCCTAGGTAATGCTGATGCTGTTGGTCCACATCGGTCCACATCTTTATAACTGGGGTAGACCCATTATTTCATTAAGGCAGTGGTACTGAAACCTGGTTGTGAATCAGAATTACCAGGAAGCTTTAAAAATTCCAATGCACAGACAACACTCAGACTGATTAAATCAGAATCTTTTGTTGATGTTGAAAAGTAATAAATGGCACATTGTGTATGTGTCTGTGTGTATATACACACATATATAGATACAATCACACACACACAGATATCTGACCTTTAATAAAAGTCTACTTGGCCACAAAAAAAAAACTTTATCAGATTTTTTTAAAGTAAAGATTTTTACTCATAATATTTTCTGATCATAAACAATAAAATTTAGAAACAAATATTAAAAAATGGAAAAAATTAACAACTTGGAATATTAAGAAACTGTCCTAAATAATTTATGGATCAAAGAGGGATCAAAATTATACTCTATCTTGAATATAATGAAGAGAAGAACACTTTATAACAAATCTATGATTCACAGGTAAGCTGAAAATAATTAGCCTGTAATCTCTTAATTATTAGAGAAAAAAAAATCATGAAAATAAAGAAACTAACGAGTTGCCAGAAGACACAAAATAAACCGATAGAAAATAGAGGAAGAGACTCTATAATGTACTGTTAAATAAGATAAATAAGATGCAGGAGTATAAATGACATACATTTCCTATAAATAAGTCACTAAAAATCTATTATATAGGGCTGGGCATGGTATCTCATGCCTGTAATCCTAGCATTTTGGGAGGCTGAGGCCAGAGTATTGCTTGAGGCCAGGAGTTTGAGAACAGCCTGAGCAACATAGCAAGCTCCCCATCTCAACAAAAAATAAAAAGGAAAAAAAAATTAGCCAGTCATGGTGGTGTGCACCTGCAGTCCCAGCTACTTGAGAGGCTGAGGTAAGAGGATTCCTTGAGCCCAGAATTTTGAGGTTGCAGCTATGATGATGCCACCGTACTCTAGCTTGCAAAACAGAGCGAGACCCTGTCTCAAAAAAAAAAAAAAATTATCTTATATATGTATATATGCAGATGTATATCTGTATGAGCATGGAGAAAGTTTTTGAATAAAGAACATCAAACTATTAATATTAATGACATAACAACAGGTATAGAGGAATTAAACTTGAAAATTAAAATATGGCCTCTAAGATACAAATAGCATGAATATGTTTATGTAAAATTATACACATTTATAAATAATAAAGCATATGAAGAATTATTCAAATATTTTACTCTTTCATAACTTTCACTATTTGATTTAACAATGATCTTTTATTATTTATATAAGTAGAAATCTAATGGTATTTTTAATTAAAGTTTAAAAACACAAATACAAAGTCAAAAGGAAAGTTGGATCCTCCTTCCTACTTGAAATATTTTTAGTTTTATCCTAAAGGGCCTTGTGCCTTGAATTATTTCTCTTCAATTTTTTAAAATGTTTCATTGGCAGGTGGAGAGAATCTGATGACTTCTTTCAATTATTTATTGCTGATTGGGGAATCTTTGCTATTTTATAGACTTTCCCCATATAAGTACATGGCATGTACAGAATGTCAATGATTATCTAATCAAGTCTTTATGGGCTATTTCAGACTGGAAATTGGCACCACAATATCAAGACCCTAAGTAAATAAGAATCTCTGTCCATCAGGGATGACCCTAGCAGCAGACTTATTTAGAAATCAGTCCACCTGGAGGAATACAGCTGTTGGATGAAGGGATTGTCCCTATTCCCTGCAATGCATCTCAAGTATCCAGTCAGAGTCCAGAAGGATAACTGCTTTAAAGAGCAACAAGTTCACTAAATGTTATTACCACTTTGAACTCATACAACCAAATTATCATCTTCAGGCCAAGCACCCTTTCCAACAGGAAGACTGAGACAGGAGAAAGATGCCCTAAAAAATTAAACAGAAAACTCAATTTAAAGAAAAAGAAAAAGGAAAGAAATTAGAGCAATAGTAGCAATAGATATAGGAAATACAAAGGTCCTCACGCAGCACTCGGTTCAATGAAGACTAGTTTTGCAAGGTACCGGCTACTAAGCAAAAGAAAATGTGTTAAAAGAACTGGACGTTGATATTTCTAACAGAATTTTTTAAATGAAACTTCCACCTCATAAATCAGAAAAGTCAAAGTCACTATAATTTCACTGAATAGGAATTTTAAAAATATGCACATGTAATAACCAGCAGTATGAGCTTGTTCAACAGTACTTTGAAAAATTCTAGCCTCAGGCTGTAAGTTATGCCTACATAACACATTATCCCCCAATATAATACATTTCATAAGGAACTCATATTTCAGGCTGATCACATAAAACTGCCTGAAGAGGCCCTTTAAGGTTATTCTAAGTACAAATTCTTCCTATTATATCATCAATTCCCCTCATAACTGTTATAATATTGTCCACCGAAATAAAAGTGGTGAGCTATTTTTGTATTTTTGGCTATAAAACACAATTTACGTCTTATCTCAGTTGTCAAACCACTTGTTTCTCAGGCACTTTGACAGCTAGGATAGTGCATCTTCAGAACCCGAGGCCCAGAAAAGACTAACATTAGCATATTCATAAAAGCACAAATCCTTACAAGCTCTTCACGGCCTGACAGGTTGGCATATATTGATAATAAAATTTTATAGGATACACAATTCTAATTAGTGGACTTAAGTATAGAATCATAAAACACATTATTAATAAAAGATTCGACCTGTAAAGAGATGCCTGCACCCGGCAAGGAAGCTGCTCTCTTTCACTGCGAGTGTTGCTAAGGGCATCGTCACTAGATGATACCACAGTTATCAGCTCACTTTTGTTTGCAGGGCACCAAGAAGTTGATGATTCACTTTTGCATTTGACTGTTAATAACTTTCTGAAGATGTCAATTCCTTGTATGAACTCGTGCAAGTTGCTGAACTTATCTCTGCCTCATGTTCTCCATATAGAAAATGGGGATGATTTTCATTGGCTTCCTGGAAGGAAGGAAGGAATGATACGACCCACATAGAACACTTGAAAAAGTCCTTGCACAACACATGTTAGCTCTGAGGCTGCAGATGGTGATGATGATGATATATTCAATCCTTCCATACAGGGAGTTAAGGACTCAATAATGTTTGCCTGAATTAAATTGACTGTTACCAAATCAATAGTATTACATACTTGTTGATATGCAAAGGTATAAGTCCTAAATTATAAAATCGCTCAGGACAACATACGTAGGAAATGAAACCCACCTGATCTTTATCATAAATCAGTCACCTCAGGGCTAGTCTCCTCCTACAGTTCAATGGTAGCAGGATTTCAGCATATTCCTCTTCTGAATTTTTAATAATAAACACTTGTTATAACACTTCACATTGTTTCTGTGGGTCAGGAATCCAGAGTAGCTTAACTGGATGCTTGAGACTTGGGGTCTGGCTTGGGGTCTCTTGCGAGGTTGTAGTCAAGATGTTGGCTAATGCTGCAGTCACCTAAGGTTCAAACCGGGGCTAGAGGACCCACTTTCAAGATGGTTCAATCACACAGCTGTTGGCAGGAGGCTTCAGTTCCTCACTATGTGGTTTTCTCCATTGATCTGCGTGAGTGTTTTCACAACACGGCATGTCCTTACTCCTCCCACCTCCTCTGCCTTCCCAGCCCATTATGTCCAACATGTTCTTCCCTGCAGTAGTCATTCTTGACCTTTATGGGGTCACATGGTCACTGAGATCTAATGAAAGCTAGGGACCCTCCCTCCAGTGTAGCGCACATACGCATTTACACATCAGCATTCCTTCTAAGCCATATCTACATACTCCTTTTGCTTCTAGTAGTTCTGTGCATCACATAAGATGATTCTGGATATATATGAAGTCTTAAAATTTATATATAAATCAATATGCCTTTTTTTGGCATCTGCTGCAATATACTTTATTTATTGACAAGTACAAATTGTATATACTTATGGTGTACAACATGATGTTCTGAAATATGAATATAATGTGGGATGACTAAATCAAGCTAATAAATGTATGTATCACCTCTCACTATTTTTCTGTGGTGAGAACACTTAAAATCTATTCCCTTAACAATTTTCAAGTATACAATATATTATCATTAACTATAGTTGCATGAGGTACAACAGATCTCCTGAACTTATTCCTGCCACCTAACTGAAATTTTTTACCCTTTGACCAACATCTCCCCAACCACCGGCAACCACCATTCTACTCTCTGCTTCTATGAGTTCAACTCTTTTAGATTCCACAGCTAAGTGAGATCATGTGGTATATTTGTCTTTCTGTGCCTGGCTTATTTCATTTAACATAATGTCCTCCAAGTTCGTCCACGTTGTTGCAAATGACAGGATTTCCTTCCTTTTTCAGGCTGTATAGTATTCCATTTTGTATATATTGTGATACATTTTGATAGTAAAAGAACACTATAAAAAATTCAATCTCTGAGAAGAATGTATACATTACATAGATTAAAAGGATATTTCCTTTTCTAACTACCTTATCTCTCTTAAAATCTACTTCTGAAGTAACCTGCTTTGTCACCCTTCCTTTGGCTCTCGGCATAGGGATCCTTGTTGTCTCCAGGACTGTTGGATTGACACCACCCCCCGACTTTCACTGCCACCATGAAAGGGTGGTTTAAACAGGAGTGGGCACACTTTTTCTGTAAAGAGCCAGATAGTAAATATTTTAAGCTTTGTAGGCCATATGGTCTCTGTCACATTATTCAATTTTGTTGTTATAATATGAAAGCAAACTTAGACAATATATAGCACAGCTGTGTCACAATAAAACTTTATTTACAAAAACAGGCAGTAGGCTGGATTTGACCCATTGGCCATAGTTTGCTGACCCCAGGTCTAAAAGGTCCTACCCACATTATTAATGATTTTAATCTCAAAGAGAACTAGCTAGATAAAATCCTGGTTCTAGGGTCTTTCATAAGTAATTGAGAGAAATTCCACTTTATGTGTCTTGAATCACATTTCTAAATCTGGAATTAATATCTATGTTGTGACAGATATTTCCCCCCAAGAGAAATACAGATAAATTTATAGTGCTTCAGAGCACTTGGCTTATGCCAAAAACTTCACAAAAAAGAACAATCAGGGCATTTTTCAAGGTACTTCTGTTTCTTCAACATAAGAAAGCTCTGAAGCTTAGTATATTATTTTAACACTTAATAGCTTATATCATCTATTATTACTACAGTATCACAGACACTTGGAGGGAGGGCTCCAAGTCAACTTTCTTTTTTTCTTTTTTACATTTACCATATGACTTTAAAGCAATGGGGATATGAAATGAACCTATTCACAGTCCTACTTTCTGAATGTATACACATTCTGGTTTCATTTTTGTCAAGAGAGAGGCTAGATTGGGTAACAAATACCTGAACACAAAAAGAGGAAACAATAAAAGGCAATTTAATCAGTCACATCAAATTTTGATAATGAATCCATTACACAAGTTAAAAATAGAGAAGAGTCGTTTTACCAGCTTCCAAAGATCCCCTTGCCAATTCATGTCATCATTACACATTTATGTAGAATGCAATAGGGACAAAGAAAAAGCCATACTGATGTATTTTAGTTACTGCAATGCAGGGTAGTAAAATAATACTAGACTTCTTCATTTATCCAAACTTAATCTTCAATAAATGCATGATGCACCACAGAATTCAATTTTTCCTTTGAAAGATCAGTGGTTATTTAATTATCCTAAAAGAAGAGGTAACAGGTATTCATAGAATTATAACTATATTTTTATTTCAAAAAGAATGTATTGCTTGAATACAAGTATGGTAGCAAAAATTATTTTTTTCTCCTTTTGTATATATAAGGTAATTTAAAATATCATTGAATAGTAATATAATCTATCACATAAACATGTTAAAAAATCATATGATCACATCAATAGATACAGAAAAAGCATTTGACAAAATCCAATACGCATTCATGATAAAAACTCTCAGCCAACTAGGAATAGAGGGTAAGTTCCTCAACTTGATAGAGGACCATTTACAAAAATATCCAAAGCTAACATCATACTTAAAGATGAGAAACTCCATATTTTCAATATCAGGAATATGACAAGGATGCCTCCTTTCACCACAACTATTCAAGGTTGTACTGGAAGTTCTAGATAATGCAATAAGACAAGAAGAGGAAATTAAAGGAATACAGACTGGAAAGGAAGAAACAAAACTCTGGTGAAAGAAATCAAAGAAGATCTAGATAAATGGAGAGATATCCCATGTTCATGAATAGGAAGACTCAATATTGTTAAGATGTCAGCTCTTTCCAACTTGATCTATAATTTCAAGGCAACCACAATAAAGTTCCCAGAAAGTCATTTTGTAGATATCAACAAACTGCTTCAAACTAATGTTTATGAAGAGGTGAAAGACCCAGAATAGCCAACACAATATTGAAGGAGAAGGACAAAGTTGGAGGACTGATGCTACCAGACTTCAAGACTTACTATAAAACTATAGTAATCAAGAAAGTGTGATGCTGATGAAAGAACAGAAGACAAATAGAATAATGGAACAGAATAAAAAGCCCAGAAAATAAGCCCACACAAATACAGTCAACTGATCTCTGACAAAGAAGCAAAGGTAATTCAATGTGAAAAAAGGTAGTCTTTCAACAAACAGTGCTGGAACAATCGGACATCCACATACCAAAAAAAAAAAAAAACCCAACAACAACAACAAAAATACAGATTCTAGCCACAGACCTTACACCCTTCACAAAAATTAGCTCAAAATGGATCACAGACCTAATACAATGAGACATAGTCTTTTTGAAAAATAGTGCTAGTACAACTAGACGTCCATGTGTAAAACATTGAATCTAGAACATACCTTATACTTTCCACAAAAATTAACTCAAAATGGACTATAGGCCTAAATGTAACACACAAAACTATAAAACTACTAGAAAATAAAGAGAAAGTCTACATGACCTTGCATTTGGCAATGACTTTTTAGATACCAAGACCAAAAGCATAATCCATGAAATAAAAAATACTGAGATGGACTTCATTAAAATTAAAAACCTCTGCTCTGCCAAAGACACTATTAATAGAATGAAAAGGCAAGACACAGACTGAGAGAAAATATTTACAAACACATAACTGATGAAGAACTGGTACACTAAATATGCAAAGAACTATTAAAATTCAACAATAAGGAAACAAACAAAAAATTTGAAAATGGGCAAAAGATCTAAACAGATACTTCACCAAAGATACACAGATGACAAATGAGCATATGAAAAGATGCTCAATGTCATGTGTCATCAGGGAAATGTAAATTCAAACGAGATGTCACTTCTCATCCATTAGAATGGCCAAAACCCAGAACACTGAAACACTAAATGCTGGCAAGGATTCTCCTTCACTGATGGTGGGAATACAAAATAGTATAGCCACTTTGGAAGACAATTTTGCAATTTCTTACAAAGGTAAACATATTCTTACCAAACAATACAGCATTTGTGCTCCTTGGTATTTATCAAATGAGTTAATAACTTAGGTCCATACAAAAACCTGCACACAAATATCAATAGTAGCTTTATTCATAATTACCACAACTTGGAAGCAACCAAGATGTCCTCCAATATATGAATGGATAAACAAACTGTGGTACAACCATACAATGGAATATTTTTCAATGATATAAAGAAATTAGCTATTAAGTCATAAAAAGACATGGAGGAAATGTATATGCATATTGCTAAGTGAAAGAAGCCAGTTTGAAAAGGCAGTTACTATATACTGTATGGTTCCAACTATATGACATTCTGACAAAGGCAAAACTACGGACACAGTAAAAAGATCTGTTGTTGTCAGCGGTTCAGGAGGAGGGAAGAATGAACAGGTGAAGCACAGGGGATTTTTAGGGCAGTGAAACTAATCTGTTTGATACTGCAATCATGTATACATGTTATTAGTCAAAACTCATAAAATGTACAACACTAAGAGTAACCCTACTGCAAACTACAGACTTCAATTAACAATATGTGTCAACACTGGCCTATCAATTATAACAAGTGTACCATATTAACATAAGATGTTAATAATAGGGAGACCGGTGAGGGAGTATATGCAAACTCTCTGTACTTTCTGCTCAATTTTCCTGTAAATATAAAACTATATATTAAAATCTATTAAATTAAAAAAATCATTAAGTAATCCCAAGCTCAACAAATATTAATATAGTAAGAGAAAATATATAAGGAATATATTATGAGAAAAAAGAAGGAGACGGTTATAAATTACAGGCTTTTTTATGCTTTTCTTTCTCCAGAATGACACCAAATAATACCAGACTATCTCAAATAACCTTTGGGGCTTCTCTTTAAGAGAGAAGGATGGAGGGATAAAAATTTGTATGTGTAAATTTTGCAGAAGTAAATAATATGAAAAACTACTATCTATTCCTTCACCTAAACAAAAGCAAATTAGAAGTATAACTGTACTTAGCTAAAAACAAATACTAACTGCTTATCATTCACATATATTCTAGTCACTTGAGTATAGATTTTAGGATAGGAAAAAGAAAGGTAAAACACCAAGGTTCCTGAACCCATGAAGGTGCAATTTAATGTGGTAAGAAAGACACAAAGAACAAAAACCAGCCTATGTGGTAGTGTGGAAAAACTACTACACAAAAAGACAAGGGAGGGAGGGAAGGAGGAAGGAAGGAAGCAAGCAAGCAGAGGAAAGAGTATAATTAGCAAGAAAAGCTCTGGAAAGATTTCATGAGGGAGATAATATTTGGGATCACCCTTGAAGCTGAGTAGAAATTCAACAGCAAAGAAAAGAGCAAGGCTATGTCAGAGAACATGGCACCGAGAGTAGAAAGGTTGTAGAACGTTGAAGTAGCATGCTGCTGTGTCCAAAGGGCAAGAATAGCTCTGGGTGGTAGACGCATGGGATGAAGAGAGAAAGTTAAGTAAGTTTTCTCACCTACTCTTCTGAATGGGGATCACACAAATTCACAAGGATAAGGAGATAAGGACAAGGACATTGGATATTAATCTGAAAGCAACAGTGTCCTCAAATCACAGTAAAGAGAAGATTTCACATTTAAAATTGGCATCCGCAAGAGAAAGAGTATCACTAATGGGACTCTTAATAAGAGTCTAATAGGCAAAAAAAATTCAGCTATAAAATCCATAGGACTTAGGGGCCAAGTCCTTATTTAATTTGAAAAAATAAAAAAAGAAAGGTCAAGGCGAAGTTTGAGCACAGCAGACTGGTATACATAACCAAGTTATAGACTATAAGAAGGAAAACATTGCCGACAGAATTAAGGTCGATACATTTGAATTGCAGTCCCAAAGGAAGTGCAGAGCTATGCAGTAACAACTTGCACATTTAAGGTAGGAGTTCAGGAGAATGAGTATGTGGCAGAAACATTAGACTTGGCAGCAATTGACAAAGTTCACAACTGAAGCTATAAGAGAAAAGAAAATAATGAAGACACTTTGTTTGAAGGGCACTCCATTTGTGGGTAAATTTGAGGACAGTGCTTGCTGCATTTTACACAGTTGGATCAGGCCTTCCCCCTTGAAAACCTTCTTGCACTTTGACTCCAGGACATGGCTCTTTCCAGGTGTTCCTCCTGCAGAACCGGCTATTGCTTTTCAGGAACCTTAGCTAGATGCTCCTCAACTCCCCAACTTGGAATCAGTCCTCTTTCCTGTATATGCTCATTCCCAAGGTAAAGTCATACAGAAGTTGTTCCCAGTCTATTACTGTAGGTTGGAAGTCTGGGCGTGGCATAGCTGGGTTCTCCGTCACGGTCTCCCAGTCTGAAATCAAGGTGTTGGTTAAGTCTGGATTCCCACCTGGAGCTCAGGGCCCTCTCCCAAGCTCACCAGCCGTTGGCAGAATTTGGTTCCTTGAAGCTGCATGACTGAGATAGCTGGGGAAGGCTCTCAGCAACCAGAGGCTGCCCTCAGATCCTGGCCACATGGCCCCCTCCACAGACCCTTTCACAACACAGCAGCTCACTCCATCAAGCATGGCGGAAGAATCCCTCACACCTTGAATCTATGACTTTTCACAATCTCCCTCTTGATAATCTCAAAGTCAACCGGGGACCTTTATTACATGTGCAGTATCCTTTCAACTTTGTAATGTAACCTAATCATAGGAGTGAAGTTTATCATATTCCCAGTCCCACTACACAAAAAGAGAAGGAATTATACAGGGTATGTATACCAGGGGCCAGGAATCTTAGGAGCCACATCAGAATTCAGTCTTCTTCTTTCTTCTTTTTTTTTTTTTGAGACAGAGTCTTGCTCTGTTGGCCTGGCTAGAGCCCGGCAGAATCATTATAGCTCACTGCAACCTCAAACTCTTGGGTTCAAGCGATCCTCCTGCCTCAGCCTCCCGAGGAGCAAGGACTGCTCAGCTAATGTTTCTGTTTTTAGTTGAGACGGGGTCTCGCTCTTGCTCAGGCTGGTCTCGAAATCCTGAGCTCAAGCGATCCTCCCGCCTCGGCCTCCCAGAGTGCAAGGGTTGCAGGTGTGAATTAGTCTTCTACTCAATAGTTGTCCTCCTCCTTCTAAATTCCTCATATTCTCGTTTCTTGCTTTCTCATGGATTATGTTTTATTATTATCATCATTATTACAGTTTCTCCTTTAATTTTACATTCTTTTACTATGTTTTCAGTGATTACAGATTATAAGAGGTGTTCTTGGCTTATTAAAATACAATCTATTTAGTAATTTTACCACTTTCCAGGCACAAGAACCACCATTTAGTTCAATTTATTCTCTTCTTGACTCATGTGCCAGTGTTGTAATGAATTGTTCTCTATTTTTAATCCAAGATGTTGTTGCTCTCATCATTGTCATTATCATCATCATCATCATCATAATCATTATTTACTCAACATCTTTTTTTATTTACCCTCATACTTACCGTGCTGGGTTTTTTTTTTTTTTTCCTGTCTCCAAAGTTACATCTGAGATAGTTTTCTTATGCTCAAAGAAAAACCTTTGGTATTTTCTTTACTATGGGTCTGGTGTTGATGAATTCCCTCAGCTTTATTTGTCTAAAAGTATCACTGTGTTACAGGTTATAAAATTGCAGTTTGCCAGTTATTTTCTTTAGGCACTTTTAAGCTTACATCCAACATCTCCAATTGTTTCTGAGTTGAAGTCAACTGACATCAACTGTAAGTCTTACTATTGTTACTTTTAAGGTACTACACCTTTTCCTGTCTTTTTGTTGGTGGGGGGACAGGATCTCACTCTGTCACCCAGGCCAGAGTGCAGTGGTACGATCATACTCACTGACACCTTGAACTCCTGGGCTCAAGCGATCCTCCTGCCTTGGCCCTGTGTATTTTTAAGAACTTCATCTCGTGTTTACTTTTCAGCAGTTTTACTGTGATATGCCTACCTGTGATTTTCTTTTATTTGTCTTACTCAGGGCTCATCATTCTTCTTGGATCTGTGGCTTAACAAATTTAGTCAATTTTGGAGAATTCTCAAGCAGTTGTATTAAATACTGCCTCTAGCCCACACAATTGCGAGTTTTCTTTGTCTCCTTCCATCCCTTCTTTCCCCGCTCTTTTGTTCACTGCCTCCCTCCCTCCCTTGTCCTTTCATTTTGGGACTCCAATTACAAGCATGTATGATAGTCCATTCATAATTTTCCATATAATTCTTTGTTCTTTTCTATATTTTCCAATCTTTTGACTGTCAATGTTTCAGCAGGAATATTTTTCTGACCTAATATCCAGTTCACTAATTCTCTTTTCAGCTATTTCTCAGCTGATATTAAATCTGTCCATTGAGTTTCTAAGTCATTATTTTAATTTTAGATTTAGAATATCTATATGATCCCTTTTTATAGTTTCCAGTACTCTACTAAGTTTTTCCACCTAGTCTTTTAATTCTTAGAACATAATAATCATAAATATTTTAAATTCTATTTCTGATAACTCCTTATCTGTGTGTCCAATACCTGTATGGCTTTTTCTATGATTTGTATACACTCTCCATCTTTAGTCAAGTCCTATCTTCTTATATGCCTGTGTTCTATAATAAAGTAGTGAGCTGGTCTTTGTCCTAGATTCCTGGGAGATAGTAAACCCTTGGAATCTCCCAAGTGAATAGAAGTGGCTTTGTTATTGATAAGCGCCTTGGATCACACCTCAGTTTATGCTAATGAGGTGGTTCATGGTGAGCTCCTAAATAGTACAAAGACATGGGGGCAGGCTATGCTGGAAAGATCAACCACATGATTAAAGTGGTAGAGGTTTGATCCAGCACAACCTCTGGGAATAGGAGGGATGCTGAAGATTGTGATCAATCATGTAGCCAATGATTTACCCAATCACTCCTACATAATAAAGCCCCAATACAAAAACTCTGGGCACTGAAGCTCAACAGAGCATCCTGGACAGTGAACACACTGATGTGCCAAAAGGTAAGACATATCCAGATTCCATAGGGAAAGGGAAGCTCTGAACTCAGGACCTTCCCAGACCTCATCCTATGCATCTCTTCATTTGCCTGGTCTGATTTGTATCCCTTGTAATAAAACTGTAAGCATAAGTACAGCATTCTTTCTGAGTTCTGTGAGTCACTCTAGTGAGTTATCAAAGCTAAGGGGGTTGTGGGAACCCCTGAATTTATAGCCAGTTGGTCAGAAGTGCAGGTGGTCTGAGGACTCCACTTGTGGTTGGTATCTGAGGTAGGGGCAGTTTTGGGGAGAAATGAGCCCTTAACTTGTGTAGTCAGTGCTAACTCCAAGTGGTTAGTGCCAGGACTGTACTGCAACATACCAGCTGGGGTTTAAATAAAATAGCCTGTTTAATTTTGACTGAGTATCAGACATCATATATATAAAATTATAGAGTAATTTGTGTTATATATGGAATTTTCTCCCAAAAGATTCACTTTTGCTTCTGGTAAGGGAGGTAGACTGGGAGCACAAACTACCCCATATCATCTTAATTCAAATGGCAATTAATATTATTTGATGCTGAGTTTCCATACTTGTAAGGGCTGGTCTATTTCTCAATCATGATTACTTCAACGGTATACCTTTTTCAGTTCCCTCCCAAAGTGCCTCTTCTTTAGTGGGTCCTGCACTACAATTTTTGATCCACTTCCACCCTATGATTCTTCTAATAGCTCTGCTTCAGTTTCTAGCCCCTCAGTCATCACAATCCCCTAGAAAGAAAACATTGCTCCAAATGCTAAACTCAGTTCTCTGGTCTCCTCCTTTTCTGTGACCTTTGCCCCACACACCTTCACTGCTTTGTTAGCTCTTCATTTTTGGGGGGAGGGGATGTCTACCTTTGTTAGTTTTTCTGAAGGAGAGGAGTTGGTATGAAATAACCTTGTCTATTATTGTCATCAAAACACACTAAAAAATTATCTTTAAATTATAATTATTTCCAACTTTGAGTCTCCATCCCATCAGGCTAGTGAGGAATTCAAACCCTAATCATTCTTGCTAGACCAGTACAGTGATATCAGATATTGAGCAAGACCCATTGCCTTGTGAGATCTCCTATGTATTTGAGAGGCACAGGACATTTTGTTAAAGTAAAAACCTCCACAGCCATTCCCCACTGAGTTCTTGCCACCTCCTTAGAAGCCAGGATGGAATGGGGAAGAGAAGGCTATCAGGGAGCAGGGTGCTAGGAATCCTGAAAGGAGAATCCAGAAATCTCTGTTGTCTCTCCAGTCTCTGTGAATGCCTTACAAAACTGAAAACACTGTAGATTCATATGCAGTGGTAAGAAATAATACAGAAACATCACTTGAACATTTTGTCCAGTTTCTCCTAATATAGTTTGAAAAACTACAGCATAATAGTTTTGCAACAAAGATATTGACTTTGACACAATCTCCCGAATGTACAAGATTTCTCTAGTTTTACTTGCATTCTTTTGTGTGTGTTTGAGGGTGCGTGTGTATTAAGTTCTATACCATTTTATCATCTGTGTAAGTTCCTGGATTCACCATCACAGACAAGATCCCTCAAGAGGGGACCTCGAAGAGATCAACCTTGTGAGTCAACCAAGAGTGGTTCTCAATGCAGGCATCCCATTGTTCTCCTTAAATAACCTACATTAAAGTATATGACTTCTTTTTTCCATTTATTTCTTTCACAAATACAAAAAAATAAGCATTTGCATGCAAATTCCCACATACACATCACTATGTATTATAAAAGGTACACAAGAATGACTGACACAGGACACAGCCCTGGCTGGAAACTGAATAGAAGAGATGAACATGCAGACCCACACAGATGATAAGTGGTCCAACGGAACAGGGGAAGTTACAGTGTGGGGAACTTAAAGACAGTCCCATCAGTGACATGTCCTCAACCAAGTTTGGTTCAGCTGTGCTCATGTATAACCAGACCCCAGATATTAGAAATTCACCTACAAATCCTCTGAAAAGTAATTAGGGTCACAGAAAAATTACCCACAATTTCCATTTAGAGTTGGTACAGAATAGCAAGTTTAAACTAATTAACTAGTGGGAATAAAAGCTAACTCTTTATAGGCTGACAAAAGTATCATTTCAAAATCAAAGGTCAACAAAAATTTCTGCCTTACCCGATCTTCCTCAAATGGCAGAATGGTAAAATACATTTCCTACCATCTAAGTTTTAAAAAGATTGTGAATGGCTTCTCCTAGATTAACATTCACATCATCCTGAATATGGTGGTGTTGAGATCTTAAAAAATGATGAGTTCTATAAAGATAGGGGCTGGGTCTCACACATATACATATTTTTAAATATAAATTTAAGGGGTACAAGTGTCATTTTGTTACATGGATATATTGTATAGCCGTTAAGTCTGAGCTTTTAACGTAACCATCATCTGAATAATATACATTGTATCCATTAAGTAATTTCTCATCCTTCTCCCCCCTCCCACCCTTCTGAGTCTCCAATGTCTGTTATTCCACAGTCTACGTCCATGTGTCCACATTATTTAACTCCCACTTATAAGTGAGAACATGTGGTATTTGATTTCCTGTTTCTGAGTTGTTTCACTTAAGATAATGGCCTCCAGTTCCATCCATGTTGCTGAAAAAGCCATGATTTCATTGTTTTTTTATGGCTGAAGAGTATTCCATTGTATACATATATACATCACATTTTCTTTATCCAATCATCCACTGATGGACACTTAGGTTGATTCCAAATCTTTGCTATTGTCAATAGTACTGTAATAAACATATGAGTGCTGGTATCTTTTTGACATAATGACTTCTTTTCCTCTGGTTAGATATCCAGTAGTGGGATTGCTGGATTGAATGGTAGTTCTATTTTTAGTTCTTTGAGAAATCTCCATCTTGTTTTCCGTAGAGATTGTACTAGTTTACATTCCTACCAACAGTGTATAAGCATTTCCTTTACTCCACATTTCTGCCAATATCTGTCATTTTTTATCTTTTTAGTAACAGCCATGCTGACTGGTGTAAGATGATATCTCATTGTAGTTTTAATTTGCATTTCTCTGATGATTAGTGATGTTGAACATTTTTTCATATGCTTCTCGGCCATTTGTTTGTCTTCTTTTGAAAAATGTCTATTTATGTTCTTTGCCCACTTTTTAATGGGATTATTTGGTGTTTTGTCATTGTTGAATTGAGTTCCTTGTAAAGTCTGGATATCAGTCCCCTGTTGGATGTATAGTTTGCAAATATTTTCTCCCTATTCCGCAGGTTGTCTGTGCACTCTGTTGATTATTTCTTTTGTTGTACAGAAACTTTTTAGTTTAATTAAGTCCCACTTGTCTATTTTGGTTTTGTTGCTTGTGCTTTTGAGGTCTTAGTCATGAATTGTCATTTTTTTATACCCAGCACACACCAAAAATGCCTGGGCTATACAAATCCCTCAGTAAGCATTAAGGGAATTGGGTTGAAGTGACTAAAAAGCAGAGCCAGAATTAAAAGATTATTTCAGAGTGAAATCATAAGTGTCTCAGTTTACACATGTTCATAGTAGAATTTCTGCTGCCAGTACCTTTGGGAGTGTTTGTCTGAGCAGCTGTGCTGCAGGCAGGTGCTAAAGCGAGCTGTCAGGAGTCTCTTCATAGTAACAGAAACCAAGTGCATGCCTAACCAGCATCTCAAGAAGCATTACTTATTGATTCAGGGGCTGAGTTTGTGACAATATTTCCATTCAAGTTGCTGCACAAGGGAAAATAGGTATGTTTTTAGATGACACCACTGCATAAAATGGAAATGAATCAGCATGGATTTAAAACAATAATGCCCTTACACTTTGAGTCATCATTGAAAGAATCCTGTAAATAGGACTAGAGCAGAAAAACAACAAAATACATGCTGTTATTTTTTACTTTTCAGCCCATACAGAATATAATATAACCACAGAAGCATCTGGAAGTTAAAAAGAAGAGGACACTTCCCTTCCTTTTTTTCTGAAAGATACTGCTTACATCTAGATTAAGCTTAATAAACCATATATGAACAAGTCATAGTGTTAAATTTTAATTGAGAAAATAACTGGGAGATTTCTTTTTGTTTGATGTTGATTTTAATCTATTGTCTCTTTTTCAATTCACGTACTATAAGTGCATCAAATGTCTCAATTGGTTTTTTTTTTTTTTTTTTCATTTTTACTGAAATCCAACAGCTCAAATTCCTATGAATATTTTTAATCCTTTGCTTTAAAAGCCTATGTTTTTGAAAACATTCTATGCTGGCCATTCCTTGAGAGTGGCTCTACACCAGGCAAGGCTGCTAGAACATGACAGACTAAAGTGAAGCCACTGTGCTCTCTTCAATTGGCATGGAGTTTTAAGTTAGGGGAAAGGAGTGTATCTCTCCCAAGGGAGAAGAGGCAAAGAGCAGAAAATAGCTCTTCTTTACACACCGACTCTTCCATCAAAACTGTTTAGCAAACTCATCTTACTCCCAGACCCAGGCTGAAAAGATATACATAGGACATGAAGGGGGAAAGAAAGAATAAAAGCCCTTATGCTATAACTTCATCCTTCACCATTTTGGAGCACAACAGAGCAGCTTTAAAAGCTTCCTCCTAGGTAGTGACTGAAGGCACACAAATATCCTCACAAGGATATTAGTCACCCACCTGTGTACACAGACATAAGCCATGCATCTCTTTCTGAGCAAGACTGAGAGACATTTAATTCATTATATCAAATCCATCTCATGCCTTACCAATTATTTACAACTAAAGTTCATTAAATCATCATAATATTAAAAGGGGCACGGAGGTAAAAATATTGTCCTGCATACACAGAGCATAGCTTTTGCCTGATAAGTTACATTCTAGAAACCAAATGTTTCATTTATTTCCAGATATTGTCAGAAACTATGACTTAATTGCCCTGTTTTTGAAAGTAACAAGACAGAGCAAATATGTGTCAAGAGTAATGTCTGATAATGTGGAAAAAGAACAACCTTTCTCTCCCCTCCCCAACCTCCCCCCTCCTTTCCTTCTCTCTCTCTCTCATACACATATACACACAAGACATAAAACACACATAAACGCTCTACAATCCTTTCCCTGCTTTATTTTTCTCCATCATCACCTAACACATTTTATCTCTGCATACATGAGCATGTGTGTGCACTTATAAATAACATATTTATGTTTTTATTGTCACATATCCCCACTAGAATGTAAACTTCTTGAGAAAAGAGACTTCGTATCTTTTTTATATACTACTATAGCCCCAGCATCCAGAACATAGTAGTCATTCCACAAATTCTTACTGAAGGAATAAAACCACTTGTGATGTAGCGAACCTATTTTTAACAAATAATGCTTTCAAACAATGTTTTCCTGATATTAGTTTCCAAATCAGAAATCTCAAATAATATTCCCCTGATTTATCTATTTTCAAATGTATTAATGTAAAAGCATGGCATACGTAATTCATACAGTACACATTTAGTGCATAAATATAATAAGTGTGCATGCACATAAAGTAAATGCCTTTATTGGTATTTTATTATGATCACACAAAATTATGGCTGGAATAATGAATGATATGCAATCCAGAGACAAAAATCTAGAAGAAAAAATATTCTCCACATAAAATAGTTCAGGCTTGAAATAAAATTTGGCAATCAAATTTCAAGCTTCCAGAATGAAAGTCTATTTTTAAAGCAGTAATTAATACACAATGTTGCACCTGACAACAAATCCCTTGCCAACTACCAGAACCTGTTTCTCCTTAACTTATTCTATTTCACTATTTTAAGAGAGTAAGAACTAAAAAAACACTACAGTTAATACTAATACTCAAGGGATCTCTCCCTGTACCTGACTGCTCACAACTACTACAGATTATATCTTTGTTATTTTTACTGTTGTTTAGACAAATTGTTTACCAATCATTTTAGAGCTGTATGTCTTCCTGGAAAAATCTCAAGCAACTTAAAACAATATTGATGCTGTATTTCACAAATATGTCAGAATTCAGTAGATGAAAGTAATATGGGCAGGAAGTATTGGAAAATATATATATTTAGTTTAACTTTGATAGGCCTCATTTTCCAATTCAGTTCTACTTAATTAAATAGCTCCATATGCTCTTCATTCTAAGAGTTTAACAATATTCTTTTTGAGAATGAAGAGGTAACTACACAAACATCTCTAACTGTGAAAAGGAAGTTAAAGATAATTCTACTGCTATCCGGAATTATAGAAACAATCATTGAACTGCATTTTCAATAGCTACAATTATAGTTATGTATATTCAGTAACTGCAAATGGAACCAGCCATGGGCAGATGGATAAATCTATTTAGGAACACAGCATTTATGACCAAAATATTCCTAAATTACTCAAAAGTAAATGTCTCTTCTGGTCATCTCCTTAATCATTTCCATTACTTCTCATAATAAGGCAGATTTGACTTTAGTTATTGAACTTTAATAACGAGATATAATTAATAAGTATAGCCAGATCATAATTACAGCATAGAACAATGAAGTAAAAGAAAATTTTACATATTTCCCTGGAACTTCTCCAGCTTTCAAATCACTGTCCACAAACCAAATTACTTTTTACTTATTTTTTAATTAATGAAAATAGGTATATTTTTAGGTCATCATTATGCATTTCTACCCCAATACAGATTGATATCAAATAAAGAAACTCTGCCTCCAGGCTGAGCTGTCCTTGCACCAGCAATGACTTAGGGAGAGAACACAGGGAGGTTAAAAGAATTTCTACATGATATTAACAAGATATGAAATAATAAAATGCTCTACAGACTTCAAAATGGAGAAATTATTTTTGTTATATGCAAATAATTGCTCAGTCCCACCATAATCAAGACAAATATAACTCTCCTTTCTTAAGCAACATCCCTCAGCCTCCATGCCACCTATTTCCGACTCATTTTCTCCCTCAAGTAATGATCTGGCATCCATTTTAATTTAATTTCACCCGTGTAAACTGGCTATAAAAAGGGACACAAACAGATGTGTTCTTACTGCCATCACTACCTAGGAAAGAGTCTTGATATGTTGATCTGAATACATGCTGAGATTAAACTGATCAAGAATAGTACCTGGAAAGGAGGGGCAGGCTTCAACACACACACAATAAGAAAGCAGGTCCAGAACAATATTAAGATACCTTTGAAATTTCCCCTTGTTTTCTCTGCAATAATAACCCGCTATCTAAAGGATCTTCTTGGATCTAGTTTAGCCTCTCTACCATACTGTCATCCACATGCCCAGGGTCCCTCAAACTTTTCTTTCATATCTGGCTAAATACTACCTCTTCAGTCTAAATAGTAAGGATAATAATAATAGCAACATCAATAAATTTATTGATCTCTTAATACGTGTCAAGTATTTTACATGCATTTTCTTATCTAGTTTTTATAACAGCTCTGTGAAGTAGGAGATAATATTTAAGCTGCATTTTACAGAGGGGAAAAACCAATGTTCAAAGAAATTATGCCACCGGCATGAGTTACACAACTGGTAAGTGGCAGAGCAGAGCCCCAAACCCAGGTCTGTCTAGTTCTAGAGTCCCTTAATCACAAATCCCTACAATGTCTGTAGCTAGAGTTAAAAGAGCTCTAGAATCACTTGGCCTAAGTCTCCCATTTAACAAATCAGGGAATGAAGACTCCAAAGACTCTGGCACGGCCTCTTATAACCCTTAACTCCATATGAATATATCACAGCATTTAACACATCCACACCCTAATCCTTTGGCGTCCATCACTAACTTCCCTGGTTCCCCACTGAACTAGCAGTCTGACCCTCTTGCTGACTCTTCTTCCTCTGCCCACATCCTAAATATCAGTGTTCTGTAGGAATCCATCCTCCGCTGTCTGGTTAGTCTATTCCAAGGCTTCACAGCCTTTTTAAAGCAATGCCAAAATTGGTAAACACATCCCTCTAATCACAGCTCTTCCCTCTCCATCTGAGTGTACATGATGGACCCCCATTCCGTCTCATATCCCCCATGCACTTGAAATTTATATCTAATCCAAGATTTTTTTAAGTTAAATAGTCAGAAATCCCAATTTCCTACTTGCCCCATAGACCCTCTATACTCATCTGTACCCAAAGTTTAACTCTGTCTTTAACACCAAATATGTACCCTCTCCTGCAATCCTCAGCACCATCTATCTCCCCCCGAGTCAGAAGCATCAGACCGCCCTGGATTTGATACCTTCTCTCACAGCTCACATCGAGTTCTTGCCTAAATTCCCAAATTTTACCTAAAATGTCTCTGTTTTAGGCACTCCGATCCATTCTGATGGCACTCTCTGTGTTGAGGTTCTCATCTTCTATCACATGAATTACTACAATTGGTTTCCCCGACTCAGACCCTCCCCACCTCTAATCTAAACTCCTCTTGCCTACCAGAGTTACTCTTTTAAAAGAGATCTGCACACTCCACTCACCTCCCCCAACCCCTTCCTAACCACCTCACAGGAAAAGCCAGCCCACGGGAATGGCACTGAGGACCCTTCAAAAGCTGACCAAACCACTCTCTTTCCTGCATTTTCCTCCTGGTCACCCTGGAATAACTGCTATTCTCAAAATACACTGCCATCCCTCTGGCTCTTCTGTTTATCCGTCTGTTTGAAATTAATTCCCTGAACCAACTGCCTTTGAAAATCTCCCTTATCTTTTATATAAACCCTGCTAACACCATCAACATCTTCTTCCTAACCTACTAAATGCAGCATTTGTAGCTTAGGGAATGTTTCCAGGATCTGCATGTCTTTCTTCACCACAAACCAGGTCCACCTGGTAACAGAAAAACCCAGTACCCAGGTCTCAGAGGGAGTCTTGCCTAGGTTATATAGCTAGTTAAGTGATTATTAATTTTCTAAATGTTCCCTGTATCTTTTTATTAAATTACAATAATATATATTAAATAATTGTTACCTAAGTGTCCATGTCCACATTATGAGAAATGCCCACCAAAAGATTTAAAGATACATCAAAAACCATCCAGACAATGCCTTCTTCCACTGTAATCTCTTATTTTTGTATTCATCTTCTATATTCATTGATTAATTCATGAGGCAAAACAACAACAATCAAATCATTCTAAATATTATTATGGCTTTGTAATATTTGTGTCCTTTTCCCAGTGGATTCAGACTATTTTAATCTTGTCCCAATGCCAATTAAATTATTAATTATATCACATAAAATATGAAGAAAAGTGGTCAATTTTGTTATCTATGTTAATAAATGAGAAGTAATAGAAAAAGGTCCTGAAATTTTACACAATTGGAGAACTCTGACATTGAAACTGAATTTGAGATTAAACATTCTAGAAAGAAAATTAATCAAAACTAATGAACATTTAATGAAGTCTTAAGTAGTTTAATATGATGTGTTCACTCCTCCCACTTCGTTTGTTTTGTTCAATGCTTCTTAATGTGTTTTAATCATACAAAAATTCTGAGCTCTTCTATTGATAGGTAATAAAATTATAACATGAGAAAAAACTTCCAAGGAGGGCCACAAATAGATCACTTCAATGGACAGATGAATATCAGTGGCCCATCTTGTATTATGCCAATGGCCTGAACAGATATATCTTTAACTTTAAAAAAAAATTATATCAAGGAAAAAAAGTACAAGTCTCAACAGGCTGGGCTCAGGTACCAACCTCCGTTGCTCTTCACCATGTTCTCCTGAAGGGACGGTGAGACATTCGTCCATGTGTCCATGTAGCAACCTGAGGACATCCCCACCAATCAGATACCCTGTAAGGATTAAAAAATCATTCACGTTTGGACTGTCATGACCAGATATTGATAGCCAGGCAGATCACCTGGTCCAAGCTTCTACTTTTATAGACAGAATAACAGAAGTCCAATGAGGCTTAAGTACCTCGCCAAGGTCACAGAGATGGATGGTGCCTGCTGCCCCTCTGAGTCACAGACTCTTAGGTCCCACAGTTAGGGATATTCCCACTAAAATACCTGACCTCAACCACATAACCTCCATTAAACATACAAACAGGTGCTGGATCAGATTTGAACCTATATAAGTGAGAATAACCAGAACATACACAGATACTTGCTCTGAAAAGCCCTGCTGGATAGACATCATTGTGATCCAGCTAGAAGCCATGACCCCAGAAAATGAGAAATATCGACATTAGCCTAACTGAACAACACTGTCAGGCAAAAAAAATCAGGGAAAACAACCCCTACAAAGCTAGCACTCAAAACATACACACATAAGCTAACACTGGCAATACCATAATAGTAAGGAAAGATAAATCTTAACAAAAGCTTCACTTTTAAAGAGCAATTTAAACCAGATTCTCAAATGTCATGTATCTGCACTGCAGAATATTTTGACACGAAAAAAGCTCTAATTAACAATCAGCTCATTATCACAATTCCAAAGATGATTGTCAATTTTGCATCAAGGATGAGCCCTCTAATGGAAGTGGAGTTTTTACCTTGGGCTGCTTCACTTCCTGAGCTGATTGGGGCCACGCTCCAGAGGGTCTGCTGGAAGGCGGCGTCCACGTGCAAGCTGCCGTTGCCGTAAGACAAGTGCTGTGGCGAGAGGCAAAAGGAGGCATCGCTTCAGGCTCTGGTAAGTCTTAACATGTCAGTGCTCCTAGCAACTCAAACTTAACATTGCAGATTTGGAAATGTCTATACAGAACATCTATTTCAACCCTCTCCTTCAAAAATGAGAAAAAAAAATAGTAAGAAAAAAATGAATACAAGTTCCTAACTGACTTCATTTTTCAGCTTCATTCTAAGAGTTATTAACTGAGGTCAGTAATCAAAAATGCACAAAAGAGTATACTAAATAAATTTATTTATAAAAAGAGACTTTTTGTTTTAAAGATTATAGAGGGATGAAATGGTACAGAAGGTGGATACTTACAATTAAGTTTCCTACATATCATACTCTGACAGTTTTTTGACAATGAAGTAGGTGAAACCTACTGGACCAATGTTATGGAATCTTCATTCTATGGAGTCCTTTAGGAACTATTAACTGCAATTTGATATAATGGCTGTTAGATAGTGATATTCCCTGATAGCAATCTAAAACCAGGATAATAAATTTCTTCCAAAATTCAGATATTAACAAATTTTAGATTTTCCTTCTTAAAAATAGAAATGTATTAAATAATATCATATCTAATATCTTTGAAGGCCGTAAGATTCAATTATCAGATGTTAGCAAAGGAAAACAAAATTATAAATACAGCCAAATACATTGTTTATTTTACTAATCATTACTCGGCTGCCTCTGGAATTTCAAACATACATAGAACAACCACCTGTTTTCTTGGAGTCTTCTCGGTGTATATCACCAATATCCCTGCACTATTTCTGCAACACTTTGCCAAGGCTGGTAACAGCCTAAGCTTTTAAAGACTTTAATCCCCAGAAATTTCCTAGAAATCTGACCATCCTAGTTAAATGAAGATCAGTTACAGCCTAAAGTAGTCATCTTAGGTGTACTCCACAGGCCTTTTAACATCCTAAGGGTTTCTTTTATCTAAATATACTATTCTCAAGTCACCAGCAAGAATAGGTTTTTCCTTCTCCTTCTCTTAAAAATAAAACCAAAGAAACTTTTGACATTGTGGCATATACATAGTTATCTTATCAGTAATTCTTCCAATCAATAAAATATAGCAGTTTACCAGTTGATATAGCAGATTTAGCACTAATTTGCTCTTACCCCCTCCTCAATCTGTAGAGTTTGGCTGATTTTGTACAAAAACTGGCTGATTTTTACAACCTCTTCTTTACCTTAGTCTGTCATTCTTATATATGGTCCCAGCTGAGATTCCTTTATTGAGTCAATTTCTTCTCCAATACATTAAAATTTTTTAATTGTTTACAAATAAGTGAAATCCCATCTGCTTCAACAAACAAGCAAATTATATTCTCCTTCACAGCAATTATCACACAATGTAATTCTGGGGTTTATTCTTCTTTCTCCCTCTCGTAAGCTATCTGACACAGGTTCACAACTGTATTCCCAGCATCTAGCAGTGTTATTCAATAAATAAGAATGCAGAGAAGCCAACCAAACCTTTAAAACCAAAGTTGCATAAACTTAAAAAAAACGTATTTTAACTTATTCCATAAATAATCCTATTTCAATGACTTCACGAAAAAACAGTACACACGTACACACACAAATATTATATACTGTCTCCAAACAGGTTTACACACACATTGGATTTGGGCTGTGTATTAATAATGTTAATGTGTTAAGTATAAATATTTAAAACATACCAAAATTTTTGTAAGCCAGTTTAGGGAGAAATCTCATCATTGGAAGTGGGCTGGGCCCTCTGGCCCTCTAAGAATTTCTGCTAATGGGGATGTAGGATGGAGAGAAGAGTGTAACCAAAGGGGCAGAGCTACAGGAACATAAATTACAGCTGAGAGTTTTGTCTTTGGAGCTGACAGCACACACTTAGAGGTAGTACAAGCGATAGGCCCACAGACAAAGGCTGGTGCCAGACCACAGACCTGACATTTTACACAGTGAAGAGTTACTGTAGTGAAAAAATAATGAGGGGGTGTGAGGGTTAAAAAAGGCAATTTTCAAATCATATCTAATCCTACCAATAAATGATAAATAAGAGAGAACCGTAAGAATATGAAAATTTGTCTGTGGAAGAAAGTTCTAAATATGTCCTTAAGATCCTATTACAGTCATATAAAGTTATCTAAATAAAGCCCACTCTTCTAAAAAAATATTCTACTTTGAATGCTTCTATTTAATTTGTCTGCTTAAACAGCAAAGGGAAATCTAAGTAATAACAATATCAAGTCAGGCCCGTGGTATTAAATATTCAGAATGCAACAACGGTTTCAATTACTGAAACTAAGATGAGTTGTCCTCATCTAGCAAAAATAGATGTTGGCAGAGGTTGAAAGCAAAGTGGGCCTAAGGCTGAAAGATGTAACCACAGTAGAATTTACATAATAATATGGTAGCATCAATCCACCAGCAGCAGTACAGGGGCTTTGGGTACAAATCTGCTCCCTGGTCTCACCTTGATCCTAATGTTAGTGATTTTTCAAGCTCTAATATGCACATGAATCATCTCAGAATGTCAAAAAATGTACATCTGAAGTCAGAAGGAGTATGTGCGTGTGTGTGTGTCGGGGGGCAGGGATGTCAACCAAGACTGCTGGTCCAAGCACTATGGTTTGAGTAACAAGACGTTAAATGATAGAAGCACAAAATCTCAGAAACAGAAGGGACATGATAGATCACCTCCCAGAAATTCTTAACCTGGAGTCCACAGAAGAAACCCTTTGTAATCCTATGTATTTATTTTATGTATTTTAAAAAATTATTATGATGAGGTCAATAAGCTTTATCAGACTGCAGTAGGGGAATCAATGGCACAAAAACTTTTAAGAATCTCTGAATTCAACCCTTATCTGATGCAATTATTCACTTATTTATTTATCTCTTATTAAATTGTCAAGGACCGGGCCCTGGTGAGCCAACATTCTGAATAAATTATCATCCAGGGATAGTTAACCAAAGTAAACATGTCATATTACCCCTCAGGCTTTAGTTTTTCTTCTGAAAAAAAAAATATTTGAGGGGCATAAAAATAGATGATCTTTCCAAATTTAATACTATTCTATGATTCCATCATCTGAGTCACAGAGAGAGGAAAAAAGGCTCTAGGGAAATTAATCAAAAATGAATTGGTTGATATAATAAATTATTCAACAATATTTATGATTACCCATTTAAGTTATCATTATTTTTATGCAACTTGAAGCAATTCAGCAATTTATTATGCCATCAAAACACCTCTGTATTTCTTATCAGAAACTTAGAATTGGGTAGGAGAAAAATAGAGTGAATTTTTGGAACCCTACAATAGCTTTCTTTTAAGCATTTTTCATGACTCTTTAGATAGAAGGGTTCTGCTTTTCCTAATTTATTTTCGATCAGTTAGTTGTTTGGTGATGTTTCCATGGATCTTAAAATTTTCATCTGTTTCTTTAGGTGGCCTGATCAATACTTGGAAATCAACATTTCCAATGCAAACAGTTCAATCCATGGATTGAAAAAGTTTGTGCATAACAGAGTGATTTTACACCTAACACACATAAAAAATAGTTTTTTATGCTTTACTTTGTTTAGTTTGAAATGAATTCACAGTCAATGATACCTCCTCGGCCACGTTTTCTCTGTTTTAAATCGTGTATTTCTCTTATACATAAGCTGCTTTGCTAAAGCCTTCTTTCAAAGGAAATGAAATTTCCCATATGGGCAAAAGAATTTCTTCCCTTTTGGATATCCCAAAAAGAAGATTAAGAAATCCTTTTATATTAGAATATAAAACAGCCAAAATGAGAAAAGGCACTGTTTGGGTTAGGACTTTACAACTGCTTTTAGAGATAAGATCCTCTATTCCTTGGAAATCATGCCCCAATGCCCAACACAAAGCAGACAAGGGTGGAGCAGTCCCAGGAGCAGCCCGGGGCTCCAGGTGCTGGCCACTGAGCTCTCTTCCATCCATAAAGCACCTCCTCAGAGGACAGGGTGAAAGTCAGTCCTTTAAATCAGTTTTAATCAATTTAGCATTCTAGTAGTTGTAAGCTTTATTAGTATACCCAATGCACAATTAAACAGTTTAACCTTAGCTTAACCATTACTGTTAGTGAAGGAAAAATAGCTCATCGGTCAATAGACACCAATGACTGAGAAGCTATAAAGTCAATGACTAGAAATGTTTACTTTTAGTGGTTAGTTTTATCTAATTTATTTTCAGACACATTTTTTAACTTATTTTTAACCATACCAGTGTCTTCTCAGAACATAAACCATGCTTTTAAACCATAGTTTTCAGGGGTTTTTTCTTTGTTTGTTTTTTGAGACAGGGTCTTGCTCTGTCACTCGGGCTAGAGTGCAGAGGTGTCATCACAGCTCACTGCAACCTCAAACTCCTGGGCTCAAGCGATCCTCCTGCCTCAGCCTACCATGTAGCTGGGACCACAGACATGTGCCACCATGCCTGGCCCTTATTAATTTTATTTTTGATGTCTAATCTTTTAATCATTGTGAAATTAATTTTGGGGGTATTAAATAATACCATAACTGTCCCCCCATGAATAGTGCACTTATCTTACTTTAAAAAATATTGAATAGTTCACCTTTATCCAATTTTCTTTTTATTTTTGAGGAAGGGTCTCACTCTGTCTCAAAAAACTCTAGGCCAGGCTAGAGTGCAGTGGCCTCATCACAGCTTACTGTAATCTCAAACTCCTGGGCTCAAGTGATCCTCCTGCCTCAGCCTCCTGAGTAGCTGGAACTACAGGCGTGTGCCACCATGCTCGGCTAATTGTTTCCATTTCTGGTAGAGATGGGGTCTTGCTCTTGCTCAGGCTGGTCTCAAACTCTTGAGCTCAAGCGATCCCCCCCGCCCCCCCTTCGGCCTCCCAGAGTGCTAGGATTACAGGTGTGAGCCACCATGCCCAGCTTAAATGATAGATCTTTATTTAAGATCAGGTATGATGTTCCCCTCACTCTTTTTTCCCCAACTTTCTCTTCTTTTGGTTAAATACCTGCACTTTCTTTAACCATTCTCCATAGGCACAAATCTCCCAGGTAAATAATGACAGTAACTTATGCCATTTTTATGTGCTGTTCACAGAGCTAAGAGCTTTGTTGGATTTAAGCAGTTAATCACCACAACACCCCTATGGGTTAAGTTCTTTATTATCACCCATACTCCAAATGAAGAAACTGTGGGTTTCCAAAGGTTACCTGTCAGCCCAGGCTCACACTTGCCAGGCTGTGTACTAATGAATGCATATATGTACAACCCATCTTTAGTTATTCAGGGTTTAGTATATAGATTATTTCAGCTGCCTTTGCCTATTCCAAAGTCCTTTTACTACCTTACTTCTGATCTTTCATTTTCTCTATATTCTTTTTACCTAGTCCACTATGTAAGTCCTTGAATCCATACCATAGTACTACATATACCCATTACTAGTCAACCACAGTGCAAATGTAAGACAATAATTAACCATCCCTGTAACCTATAGGAACTCCCTTTAGCATATCTAACCTATACTAGAACATGTATTTACTGTCTTATAATATCCTCATACAGCTCCATATGTGTTTGGTTTGTTTTCTCCACTAATTCTTTGAGGGCAGAAACCATGTGTAAGGTGTCCTTGGTCTTTCCTGTTGTTTCTACTACATGTTAAGTCCATAGATATGAACAATAAAAACATTGACTTCATTATCAAATGAAAGCAAAATTTTGACAACCTGGTTATACAGAGCTCTTTTGTATCTCTATATAAAAGGTTACCAGGAAAGAGAACTTAAATAATTGGCTAAAATGTAGCTTGGAAATTATCTGTAAATTTTAATTAATGAGGTTTATTTCCTTCCATAGGAGGTTAACCTCATGCATCAATATTACTATTGCTTTCATTTGTATAGTGCTTTTTAATTCAAAGTATGTTCAAATTCATTATCTTCCTCACGATAACCTTGGCACTACATATTATCATTAGAGTCAACCTCATTTCACAAATGAGGAAGCCAGAGTACAGAGAATTACATGACTTTCTCAGGTAGTTTATCGTAGAATTGATATTAGAAGTCCTGGCCTTATGAGGTCTGAATTTTCTATTCCTTCAGCGCATAATGATGCCATCCTGTCAAACAAACTCTGATACGTAGTCGGAAGTATAAGCTATACAACAATAACAACAACAAAATGTATACTTATATCAAAATCAAAATAAGGTATGTGTAGATTTTATATTTTGAAAAGCATGCACAACTCATTTCTACTGCTATTGGTTTCCAACTGCAATTCAAAATGCACATTTCCTGATCAAAATACATCACCTTAACACACACAGAACATGCACATAGCAAGGGCTTAATAAATGCTTATTGTATCAGCTGCATACCTGTGTTGTCCTAGAAATTTGCATGGTAACTATTTCTACCTACATTGGTTAAGGAACAAAAGTAGAGAAACGCTTCAGGCCTCCTTATAGCTATGCAACATGAGGTGCTCCATTTAATTTAATAGTTCCTGTCAGTTACATGAGGCACCCTTACACCATTTCACTGTCTTCACCATTACCCCTTTCCAAAAAGCAAGTGAAACAAACTCATGCCTCCTAGAAATATTTTAAGTCTTGAACTAAATGTATTGGTAAACCAAAACTGATTTACAACATCGACAAAGTCACCCTATTTCATGTTTATAAAACAAAGGGGTACTAAACACTTACTTAATCTTAAACCAGTTACACACAAATAACATCTTGATTTATGGCAGTGGTAGTAACCTTTCTATAATCCAGTATGTGCTTAACTGCCACATGTTGTATTTCTCATTTTTGTTTCAACGATCATCCACTATGATGCCTGAGATTTTTTATGTGGATATTCCTACAAAATTTATAATGCCCCATTTTATGTTTGTTTAATTACTCTTTCACAACCTTAAAATTAAAAGAATATTTTGTCTTGGAATCCTTTACACCTTCATTGATTTCAATCTTCTCCAAACTTCTGTATGGGATTATTCTTTAGCAAAACTGCAACTTACTATGTAAGTTAAATTAAACACATCGGCCCACCACAAAAGTAATGAAATACATTCAATGATTAAACATAAACTTCTTTCTTCATTATTCCATTTCTAGCCCTTACTCTTTGAAATAATTCAGTGTCAATGATAGACCTAAACTGTTCTTTATTTTTGTCTAATTCTCCTATCTTAACATGGCAAGTGTTTCTTCCATAATAATTTGCTTTCATAAATATCAAAATAGGTAATCACAACCTCATTAATATAGCCTTTCCACCAGGCACAAAACAAAGGCCATGAAATTCTGAATTCCTGATTACTCTGCATTTACATTCTATTAATAAAACAATTCAAGAAAAGGCACTATCAATATCATGAACATGCATATCAAGGTCATGAGGGAAGCCTGCATAAACGAACCTGGTAAGCCACATTTCCACTCAGGTCACGTTATTCTTCTATTTAGGAACTTACTTATAATTCATCGAATAGAGAGACGGGCTTGTTTATAAGCAATTTTCCTAGGTAATTTGCAATATAAACCTTTACCATTTTATTGACCTGTCATTTATCACATCACCCAGTGCATGACCCTACTTTCCACACTTACCAAGTACCTTTCAGAGGACACGCTAACCAAGATGAGGTCATCTCCGACCCGTACTTTTTCTCCTTCTGATCGCTGCTTAGAGGCAGGGTGGATGGTCCACCAACAAGCCTCACCTGCAGAGAGATTGAAACATGAAACACAGAGAAGTGCCTCTTAATTAAAATCTATTTCCTCTGCCAGTGACTCCATTCACACAACTTTCAGAAATTTGAAATTTAATGCAAATCAATCTCTTAGACCATGAAAATCAAAAGAATTAAGCCCAATTAGCTTAGGAGAAGACATACTGAAATGCACAGAATCTTCTCATAGAAACTGGGTGTGACATTTTGGAAAGGTTGGTGTCTTTTTTCCCCACTAAGAACCACTTATAAATAAAAAGGATACTTACTTATACTCACATCAAACTAAATCCACTACTCATGCTGATCTGATTTCATTCTTTATACAATCACATTATTACGCTGTTCACATTGCTCTCTGTAAAAACATCTAGTTTTTTTGCCACTTAATTTTCATAAAGACTTAGGGTTTTGTGATGTGACAGCTGCATTTTAACAGTTTAAAAAAAAAAAAATCTGGCTGGGTGCACTGGCTCATGCCTGTAATCCCAGCACTTTGGGAGGCTGAGGTGGGAGGATCACTTGAAGCCAGGAGTTCAAAACCAGCCTGGGCAACATAGAGAGTCTCTGTCTCTACAAAAATTTAAAAATTAGGCAGGTGTTGTGGCTTGCACCAGTAGTCCAACCTACCTGGGAGGCTGAGGCAGGAGGATCACTTGAGGACAGGAGTTCAAGGTTGCAGTGAGCTATGATCACACCACTGCACTCCAGCCCGGGCAACAGAGTGAGACCTCATCTCTTAAAAAATTTAAAAAATTAAGAAAAAAATCTCTCAGTACTTTTTTGGGATGCTGATTCAAAAAAGGATACAAAGTGTTGTCATCTAAAATTTTACTATACTGTCCATTTTTTTGCCTTGTTTTATTTTGTTATTTTAAAATGTGGTGGTTTCTATTAATCTAAGAGTAATATCTTGGAAAATCCTACTACAGAAGGATCCATTACAAAAGATCTGGGTCTATGTTAGATCAAGTCATTTCTTCTAGGACGAGTCAAGCAAAAGCCTCAGGAACTATGTGCCTATTCTTCATTCTGCAGTCCTGTTACCTAAGATATGCACTTAAGCAAACAATTCATCAATCTGTTCACAGTTCCTTGTAAAACCCAAATGTAACTTGTATCCAAAAATGAGAATAATGTTTTAGTTATATCTGTCATCTAAAATTTATCATTCTCTCCCTTTACTCAGCTTTATTATTTTTCCACAACACTTTTTTTTTCTTAACTAATTCCCCAATGCCAGAATGTAAGTTCCATAAAAGTGGGAACTTTGTATTTTCTTCACTGGGGTTTCCCCAGCTCCTACTAGCATATTGTAGGCACTTAATAAAAATTCATTCTGTATGAATGAGTAAATGAATCACCAAATAATATTCCTTAAGCATTTTTATAGTCAGTATGTAATCTGTGCCTTAAGCTGCTTTTCTTATACAAACCATAGTCTTACTTGAATGTCACCTGGCAGAATTCTTTATCTTCATCCACCCAATTCACATTTTTACTGTTGTAGGTAGCTTTTCATTCATTCACTCAATATTTATAGTGCCCCCCATATTGGCCAATCATTGCTTTATGGGCTGGGGATACATCAATAAACAAGGAAGAAAAAATTATCTGCCTTGTGAGTTTAATTCTGATGAAGGTAGATAACAATAAATATAATAAATAATTGAGTAATTCAGAAGAAGTAGAGAGCTAAGAGAAATAACAGTAGCTTAAGGCAATCAGGATGTAGGGAGAAAAACTGACTTGTTTTGTTGTCTTGACTATTATGTAATTGTCTCAGTATATGCAAACAAGTTCTAGATCACGTCTGTCTTTTACTTCTTTTAAAGAGAGACCTCAAGTCCTGAGGACTTTCTCATTTAACTGTGTGCTAAAATGCATTAATTATAATAAGAAAAGTGAAAAACTAGCAAAAACGTAGAGGAATGACTACTCCTATATAAAATTAAAGAAAAATCAGAATAGTAACATTTATCTTTTTGGTGCCTGGGATTCTCAGGATTTTTTGTACAACATGATGCGTTTGTCTATCAAAAAGTTAATTAGGTTGGGAAATATAGCTTTATTTTTATTCATTTGTTCATAGCGAAAAATGTAGAGAACATGGGAAAGTATTTTAAACAGGGGGAGGAAGGTGAGAGGACAGCTTGATCTCATCCCTAAAAGGACCAACTTAATAAAAGTTAAACTACTTCCTTCCATTCTTTTTTCTACTTGGTCTTTATTTTTAATTCAAAAGTCATACACTCTCATTGTAAATGATAAAAACAGTAAAACTGTACAGAGGTACATAAAGTCAATGTAGAGTCCTCAGAGCAATGAGAGTAAGAACTAAAACCTGTGTTCTCCTATTTTGGTTCTCCAAAAGGAAAATGTGTTAATATATACATTTTTTGTTTCAAAGATATGGAAATGCATTTGGACAGATATGTAACACAATGTCCTGTGGACAGAGAAATGAAGGAGACTTTCATTTTTGGCCCTTTTATTTGAATGTAGACATTGAATATGTTACATTTTTAGACTTAAAATATTTTTAAGATGAAAGAGACATGCAGTATTACTTCATAAGCTAATCAATGCACATTAATATGTTTAACACCCAGAAAATCATGTAGTAAGTACTGTTTTTCTATCCAAACCCACAAGAAGAATAAGGTTTGAAGCCTAGTTTAAACTCCCAATTAATTATGTGGGAATAACCAATAGTAACAACAGACACTTCATTTTACTAAAAACTTTCATTAGAAAGTCACTCCTTTTTTGCCTGACTCCATCCATGAGAACATCCATCTCATGTATCATGTCTCCTGACTTCTTCCAATCCAATCCCTGCGAGCCTCTCTCTGGACGCAGCTTCATCACAGCTCAAGGTGCTCACCTGTCGTGTCCTCTTGCAAGCCAACATCAAAAGCCAATTTATCAGTTGAAGACCGGGAGGTGGACAGGCAGCATAGATACTAAAAAATACAGAATCAGTAGTTGTCACTAAACACTGATGTCATGAAAGAGTCTTATTCTGACACCTAATTTGGTATCCTTCTACCTACGCTGTATTAGTCTTTTCTTAAAAATCTGGATGTTTCTCTGAAAAGCCCAAATTTTAAAATTTCTATGGAGCAGAACAGCACTTACACAGTATGCATTAAGAGCAATGTTCTCAAAGAATTGTGGATTTTTTTCCTTCATAAAAGACTAAGGAAATGTGCTCTGTCAGTACAAGAAGACAAGTAACTGGGGATGTGTTTGTACATCTCTCACTTCATGTGATATTCATGATCATCAGCAAAAGTATAACATAATCTGACAGTTAGAAATCTTTCTCCCAAATAGAAATTTGGAAACTATTCACTTTTATCTTCCAGTTTTGTCCTCACTTAAAAATTTTTAACTCCTTGAAATCCATCCAGAATTGGCTGTGGTGTGCAGGATGTCACCTCACTAAAATGAAGCTTTATCATGTCTATACACATGTGTGCACTTCCCTAAGAGTAATCAAACTCTCATGACACCATCATCACCTTACTCTTCCCACCCTTAGGTTTTCCTAACTATATATTTTTGGACCTAAAGCTTAGAATTATTTTTCAGGCCAATTCCCTTATCCCCACCCCAACTTCAAAAACTTTGCTAAGTGTTATAAAAATGAAGACACAAAGATGAATGTGCTAGGAGCTCAAAATACACTACCATCTTCACCAAGCAAGTGCAATGCCAGCAAGAACAGGAACAGGAGACAATTCTGGGGATTGAGCAAGCCCAGACTCTACCCCCTCCAGAATCACTGGACAATTAATGCAAAGGCTAGAAATTTCTTACTATAGGGTAGGGCCCATCCAGATAAGTGGGTGTCTGTGAGTGGGAGAAGACAGGAGATGAACCAACCAGGGGCAGATGTGCCGTCATGTTAGGTAGAAATCAGTGCCATGGGGATGTGAAATCAAATTGACCTGGAGACTCTTGACTGCAAAGCATTAGCTCCCAAGGTTATAGGAAAGAAGCTTCAAGGATCCCCAAACCCGCTTTTAGCCAGTGTAGGCTGCCTGACCTCAAGAGAGGCAGCCTCTGATGTTCCTGAGGTTTATAGACTTTAGATCTAAACTGTGTTAAATGTCTGCCTTTATTTGAGAAAAAGTGGTAACTTTACAATCCTCAGATTCTCACGCAAAAACATAAGGTGATTCCTATTAAAGTCTTCTGTAATATTTCTCAATAATATTATAGTACTATGCACTGCAACTATTAACATACACTTTCTCCTTTAATGTTTGCAGCAAATAAGAAATAATTCTTATTTGACTTATACCTCTCTCCTCCTAAAACCACTCTATCAAAAGTAAAATATTAAAAATAGGAATCATATACTGATAGAACTGAACGATCTTAAAGGTCATCTAAGCTAACCTTCACCTTTCAAATGAGAAAACTAAACAGGGTACAAATATATTACATCCAAGCTCATTAAACCCATTGCTGAAATGATATTACCAACATTTCCTGACTGAGTATCTCCAAATGTATCAGCATGAGCGTATGAGAGACGAAATCAAAATGTCTACTCACCATGCCACTGTAGGAATGGCGCAGCAATATAGCATGTCCATAGAGGAGTGTTCGATGACCACCACCTTGAGCAGTCTGCACGGAGATGAGAAAGGAAGGAGAGAGAAAAGAAAAACACAAAAGAATAACTTAACTAAGTCAATAAGATGCTCTCCTGCTCTCAAGGGAACGTTTAGCAGGAAAGTATACAGTAAGAGCTATTGCAGACAAGCAAAGTGCTGTGGAAATAATGCTTAAATTGGAATAAAACTATCAAGAAAACCTCCACTGTGGGGTTAGCCTTTGATCTAGCTCTTGGAGAATAAACTTGATTTCAGGAAAGAATTATCACCATTTAACATGCTTATGAATCACCTGGAGAGCTTGTTAAAACACAGATTCCTGGGCCTTACTGCTGAGATTCTGATTCACTGGGTCTGGGGTAGATACAAAGAAGTTTCATCTCAAAAATTTCCCAGGTGATGCTGTTGCTGTTGGTCCAGGGACCACACTTTGAGAAGTACAAGCATAGAGACATTTAGTCTCAACCCTTTCTAGCCTTGTCTCCCAGTCATCCTACGCTCTAAACACACCTTCCCTGCCCTGAGTATGCCATACCACTTTCATGCAGCTGTGTCTTGGAACATAATGTTCCCTCTCTCTGTAGTCTTTTCTGCCTTATAAACTACGTTTTAAAACTCAGGTAAAAGGCTACGTCCTCTATGAAGCCTCATCAGGTTTCCTCAAAGCTAGCCACTCCCTAGGTCCTCCTACAGCCCTAGGTGTGCACCTGTACATCGTCCTTTGCACTCTACAGTGCAAGAACATTTCTCTCCTTGACCAGACTGAGAACTCCTCAAGGACAATGACCTTGTCCTGATTATCATTTTACCTCCAGCTCTGAGCTCAAGGTCAGACCATAGTAAGCACTCAATAAACATTTGTTGAATGAAAAACTGGGTATGGGGGAGAGCCCATTTCAGGCTGAGTGAGGAGTATGCATAAAGGTACCATGCTATATAACTGCAAGGTATTTAAGAACGAGGAAGGGACCATGGGATTGTAGTGTTGGGTTGCATGGAGAAATGTAACGGGAGTTATAAAATTAGACCAACGAAATATCATGGAAAGTATAGAATGTTATGCCAAGGAGTCTGTACTTCCTTTTGAAGGAAAAGGGGGTCTTTAAAAATCTTAAGGATAAGAGTGATGATACTGACCTATACCTTAAGAAGTGCAGAAGAAAGTTCTTTCATATCCAATCGTATTATACTTTCTCCTAAAAATATACCACCTCCCTAATGCTCCATATAATTTCTTAAAATAACTTCATTTATATGTTATACTTGAAAGAACTCAGAACAATTCTGTAAACAGAATGGTTTAAAAGGTATTAAAATGATAAGAAAAACTTTGTAAAAATCACTTTTTTTCACATACTGAGAAAAGGGACAAATCCACTTTGAAAAAATATATTTATCCACAGAATGAGTCTCTCTTTAGAGAGTACTTATTTTTTCTATAATACATTTGATTTATTGTAGCCACGAACAATTTTATTTACTTCGTCTGGTTTGAATTACTGTGATAGAAGCTCACCTTTTCATACCAGATTTAAGTTCCAAAGCTATAAAATCCACTGAACTTTAATAACACTTGACAGTCACACCAATCAAAACAAGATTTTTTTAAAAGTGAAGGACAAGGCCTTGAATTTATGCAAAAAGCACACCTTTTACGGTTAAGTTTTTCCTACACATTTTATTCATATTTACATATATGTAAATATATGCACGCACACGTACATATATATAAAACTAAGGAGGTTTATGCACACATGAAAATTACTGGCTCTATGTTTTGTTCTTTCTTATTTGTTTGTTTGTTTTGGCTCTTTTTAAAATACAATCAGCCCTCTATATTCACAGATTTTGCACCCACAGATTCAACCAACCTTGGATGGAAAATATTTGGGGAAAAAAAAACAATAAAAAAAGAATAATACAATAATACCATAATAAAAATAATATAATTTTTTAAAAATACAGTATAACAACTATTTAGATAGCATTTACATTGTATTAGGTATTCTAAGTAATCTAGAGATGATTAAAGCATACAGGAGGATGTATATAGGTTATATGCAAATACTACACTATTTTATATGAGAGACTGAGCATCAGCGGATTTTGGTATCCGTGGGAGGTCCTGGAAACTCATCCCCCAGGGATACAGAGGGATGACTGTATAAGTTTGCAATATATATTTGCTTATTAACATGTTTTTGTATTACTGTTGATTAAAGCCATTTAATTTACTAACTATAAACTATTTAAATTTTTTAAGGTTTTCTGTTTTCCTAATCATCTTTTCTGTACAAAATGCTATGTTAATCAACATAGGACATTTCTTATAATTCTAGGCCATTATTATGCAAGAGATTTAAAAAAAATAAACCAGACCCTACAGGGTAATTTTCTATGTCCTTTGACTGTCATGATATGGCATTTTAGAAGTTAAACAATGGAATCTTAAAAGGAGTTTATTACTTCAAGCAATACTGAACCACATCCCAATATTAAATATCATAGACAACAAAAGAAATTTGTATTAAAAGCACTTCTTTCATAGTGCTCAGATATTTAAGTCAAGAAGCTTTTATCTTCAAATACAAATAGCAATACTTGGAAATAAAAAAATTAGTTGTTTCAGGGAGAAAAATAAAATGTCTCTGTGTGTAACCCTTTCCATCATCCAAGCATGACTTAGAAATGCAAATGTGAATAGCACAAGATATACAGGAACAGCGCAGGATTGCCAAGTCTGGCATTTCGATCTACCTGTGGGTCCAAAGCAGCAGGACATTCTTAAACAGTCCTGCCACCTTTAAGTAGTGAATCACACAACAGAATCACAGAATGCTTATCATAATCAATGAGAATCCTGGCTTCAGTTCAAAATAAATGTGCCTGACAAAGCCAGTTGAACATTGTCAAGACAGACAAATGACACTGAATCTTACTTATGATGGTGACTTCCCCAAAAGTCTGCTGAGGGAACAGATCAAGGTTAAGACAGTACTAAGTCATCACTGTTTAACACCAACAAGCAGAAACAGGCTCCCACAACAAGAAAGCATCCATCTGGCTCTAAGAGGTAGACAGTGCCTTTTCGGGTATGAAATCCACAGCAAACCATGACTGAAAGGAGAAAGCTAAATAAAATTCAGCATTTTTTTCCAAAGTGGCTTAAATTAACTCTAATTGCATGCATATGCCCTCCCCTTAATGAAATTCTAACCTTTCCAGATTATCCAGTGCAGGTATGAAAATAGCCATTGGCCGTCTGGCCTTACAGTTAAAAGAATTAAGAGCCTAATTAAATTATTTTATGCACACAGCTGGTTTTAACTGATTCTACATCATCTTTCTATTTGCACTGGTTTTTATATGAATCTGCTCTTGCAAAAGAGCTTGAGATATTCATTTCAGGTAATTATTTCACTCACCCTTCCCCAGGGGGAAGTCGATATGGCATTGGATAGGAGACTGCAGTAAGGGTAAGATAATAAAATGAATACAGTAAATGCAGATTTAGCAATAAAAACTGAACTTTTTCAAACCCAATTTCCTTAGTTATTTATTAATATTTGCAGGGAGAGGAAATACTCATGTTTTTCTGCGGTTTACAATATTTTCCCAACCAAAAGCCTTGTTTCATGATGTCTAATTTAATAGTTAATGTCCTCTCTTCACAATATAATCACAATATTTTCTACTGAAAAACTAGAGCTATTTGAAATTTTGAAAGATGTTCCATGTCCTTGTTGACAGATGGCTTCAAAGAAATGCTCTGTTCTGTCATTCCATCCACATTGTTACTGTTAGTGAATAGGTCCAGTTTGGAGTACCCCCTGCCATGCACCTGGTTTAGAGTTTTTAAAAATATGAATGAATGATACACCTAACACCTAACTAAGTAATTCAATAGACTGACAAGAGTATGCTTCCCTTTCTTCAAAGCAACCTTTTCAATCACCATCCACAGGTTTGTTTATTTGATTTATTTATTTTTTTAAGAGATAGAGTCTTGCTCTGTCACCAGTGGCACGATCACAGCTCATTGCAAGCTTAAACACCTGAGTTCAAGCTATCAGCCTCAGCCTCCTGAGTAGCTGGGAGCACATGTCACCACGCCTGGCTAATTTCTGAAAAAAATTTTTGTATAGACGGGATCTCACTATGTTGCCCTGGCTGGTCTGGAAATCCTGGCCTCAAGTGTTCCTTCTGCCTTGGCTTCCCCAAAGTGCTGGGATTACAGGTGTGGTGAGCCAACGCACCAGGCCTACATCCAGAATTTTGATTTAATACTTCTCAGAGTTTATATCTTTTGAAATGACATTCTTTGGAAACTATAAATTATATTAAGCCTCTATTAACTTAATACAAATAAATTTTTCTATCTAATGTTTCTTGGCTTTTAAGACAAAAAATTAAAATTTCATGACTGTTATAAGAGAAATGTGGTAGGTATATAAAAATGAAACAAAAATTTTTGGCAAAATAATTACATTCTGATCTTATCCTTCCCTACATATCTCTTCAGTGATATGACCATGTGTTTCACTTTTCTCTTTTCTTTTGTCTCCTTTTACAACCTTCTCATGTTTCTGATTTAGTTGAGAAATGAAAAGAGCCAAATTATTTTCACTTTTCCTGGAGTAGATGGAAGTAGTTCCTTGGTGCTTCTCCTAATTTCCCAGCGTAAGAATTTCCCATTGTATTCATATAAGAATGCTTAAACACAAAATAGACAATATAATCCCCAGAGTGAACATTCTCAGTGAAGAACTATAGAGAAAATTTATTTTAATAAGAGAAATTTCTATCATTGACTAATTAAACTTAATGTTACAATATGACCCAATGATGTCAAATGTTGTTTTTTGAGTTGTTAAATCTAAACATGTGATTTATTCATTTAAATTAAAAGTTCCAAAGTTTGATTTAACTTTTAAAAACTTTAAAATGTGAAGAACAGTGCCATGAATTCAAAGATAAAACAAATACATATAACCATACTTAAGACATATGAAGTATTAGAAATATAGCACATGATCCAATGTCTCACCTTCATCATGAATTTCTGTAGGGGCATAAGGAAAAGAGAGAAAATATTAAATATACATCATTTCAAAGACATCTAAAAATATCTCTTATTTATAAAGATTCCATTATTATAAATAAACATAAAAAACACATTCACTGTGTTGTCGCAACAAAACTTAGTATCAACTACATGCTAGAGAACAGCTATAGCAAGCAAAACTCTTTTTAAAAATGTCTTTACATTAGTTCTTCCTTATTCTGTGAAAACATGCCGCTCTAATGTGTGATTCAATTTACAACATATCTAAGCACCAACAAAAGATATAATCTGAAATCTATCCTCTGAAAATGCTTTTTTTAAAAAAAAACTTTCATCTTTTGCATAAAAGTGCAGTGACATAACAGCAACCCAACTAATTTTAGTAAGAACAGTAGATTAGAAACAGGTAAGGTAGATTCTAAACTAATAAGCTGCAATAAGCTGCTCATATTTCATGCAAAATAACAGTAAGCAATTTCTTAAACACTACATATTGTGAGAGGTGAATTTCAAAGAAAAATCACAAAACATTTTTCTTTTTCTCTTAAAATGACACAGTCTCTTTTCATGAATTATAATGGCTCATTTTTTCTTCTACAAAACGTGTGCGTGTATGTGTGTGTGTGTATGTGTATTCCTTCATTTTTCTTTAGACTCCCCAAGTTTCTTTGACTTCTTATTCCTATCAGAGGTACACAGATGAAAAAGAATTAAGACCAAACTTAGGGCTGAATTTAGTTGTCAGGAGCATGTCTAAATCCTACACAGAAAAATTATAAATAGACACATTAGTTTTAAAGGAAAGTTTTCTAATATTGATTATTATAAATATTTCAGTTTTCCCCTGAAATATACTTACACAGTATTACGTATATTACTAAATGGAAATTCCATTGAGACTGATTTTTTTCATTTTCAATATTATAGTTTTAAAGGAAAATTGTAAAAAACCTCTTTATTCTTGGCTTGTAAAATACAGGCTGCTTAGTTACATTTTTATAACTAATATTAATGGTAAATGATATCAGGAAACATTTTTCATGTTGAAACTGACCAATCACATGCCTACATGTGACTCACTAATGATAGAGATATCACTAAATGAAGAATTAGGCAAAATCATTTTCAAGCTTTAATTCAAAGAAACATAAAAATCTAACATTTTGCTATAGCACACGATTTAAAATAGATACTTTCTTTGTGAGTTTTTTTTTTTAATTGAGCTAGATCTTGGGGATTTTTCTTTAAAAAATGTTCTCAGCCTGATTTTGTCATTCATCAAAGTTGAAATGCTTTGAAATTGTAGTAGACAGAAAAAAGAGTGGTCAGTAGAGTTGCTAAGGTCTGCTATTCAGAATTTCTAAGTTGTGTCTGACTGCAGGAAGAGCCAGACAGGGAGGAAAGTAATCTGCATATACAATAAAATAGAAGGAATACTGCAAATTAGCAAATGATAAAATATCCATCTGTAGAATGAGAAAGAACAGGAGATGCAGTAGACATATTATTTTCAAAAGATAATCAAGAACATGAATGATTATTTGTGGTATTCGTGGCGTTATTGACATTAACTTTTTTTCAAATCATTTATTATTCAATTTTGCTTAAGTGCTAGCTATTACCAAAGTTGTAGCATCGTGAGATATTCAAAAGGGATCATTTAAGGTCAAAGAAGAAAGCAAAACACATTAAAACAAAAAGGATGAATATATCATTTTAATCTCAGTGTAAACACTACTTAGGTATGATAAAAAGTAATGAACGGAAAAAGAACAACACAAAACCGTTTAAAAGTTGACATGAGGGAAAAGAGAAAAAAGAAACTCACACGTAAGGATAAACACTGATGAAAGCAGCCTCTTTCGGTGTGGAGGATATAATTTTTTGCTTACAACAATTTTAACAAAGAAATTAATTATTTGATTTATTTCACTCAAAAATTTTATTAGACAAGAGCTAAAATTTCATTAGACAAAACACAGTAAGGGATGACTACCAGGGCTACTATGGATGGCATGGATTCAACCTGCTTTCTGTCTAAGAAGAACTTTTTGGATGATGATCAATTTGCACAGAAACACAAAGGGGAAAATTTTAGTTCTTTATGGTAAAATTGCACGTGGCAATAACTCAGTGTCCCGGGGTTAGATTAATGACTTCAGAATTGACAGATCAGATGAAGCTCCAAACATGAGCAAGAGCTGCGGGCATTACACGCTACATTGACATGAAAACCAAGAAAAGAAACTGCTATCCTTACATTTTAACACATAGATGGCTCTGGGTGTCAAATGGATGAAAAAAAGGAAGCATAAGAGTCTTTGGTCTACAAGGGTAAGTCACTTGATATAGTAGATCTGAAAGACCTGTGGGATTTTCTTAGCAATTGCAAATGATTATGAATAGAAAAACAAACCAAATAGCAGTACCTTATTCTGAAAAAAGTTAACCAATATCGGACATCATGAGAATGCATAATTATATTTAATCTGTTATTGGTGCAAAGAAAGAAACAGTAATTCAGGTGATGTAGAAAACCTTCTCTATCATACTTATGTCTTTCATTTCAACTTTGATTTTTTAAAATTGTTATTTCAGTTTAGTGAAATATAAACAGATTCTAAAAATTAATACTTCTAATGACCTATCCAATAACTTTTATTGGAATGTCTCCTCAAAAATTATATAGATAAAGAATTAGCAACAAAGCAACAAACATTTTGGGGGGCTTGTCATGAAAAAGGATTATCAAATGCAACAATCTGAGAGAATAGGGTAAAATTAAGGCTCAGAAGTCCTTCTAGCAGGAAGTTTCCATTAAGGAGGCAAACTACTCTGCATACAAAATGTCCATCAAATTTAAGGCTTTTGTTGCCATCTTTTCCTCTCTATGTATCAAGATGCAAGGATTCTCCACAATCATCTAACTGGTAACCTCTGCTTTGTGAGGAAATATCTGGTAAACTTCACTATGTTGAGAAGAGGAAAATTTATTTCATCACCAAAGACTTGGATTTGTAGGTAGCCATATTTAATTAATGATGAGCCCAACAATTTTTAGGAGACAAATGAAATTTAATATTAACAATCCTAAATTCCAAGCATATGTCAATATATACTATCTAATAGCATCCTGGGATATATATTTGTGAAAAACCTCAACTATTGTTCTTTTAATCAAAATATCCTACGGAAATGCTTAACTTCCTAGGGTTCCACTGCTGAAAATATCCAAGACTGACCTGACAAGACAGACATATGGACTGTAGGTCCCCAAAGCATCTGAAAGTGGCTTGTCTACTAGCCTGTGACAGAGCAATTATACACATAAGGATACATCCCAAAGAAGTGTTCTTTTGTCACTCATGTTAATGACTATCACTGGCATCCAGTTATATGAGCATGTAGATATGTTTAAAAAGAATTCACTCTACTTTTTTTCCCAGCAGATTTATAGCAACTGATGTCTTTTTCAACCTATCAACAACTCTGTACAGACAGTATTTAGAAGGGATGCCTTCTTTTTCGAGTGTAATGGATCTGACATATGTATGTATATGTACTTTCTAGTTCTTCTGTAGAACAGTAAAGGAAAATAAATGATTCCAATAAGCTGCTATAAATCCTAAAGTTTATCTCGATGTGACACATGCTTATAAAGCACAGGGTTGTATGAATATGCCTAAAACATGAAGCAGAAGGGCTTTATCTAGGGCTTTCTTCTTTTCCCAGCTTGTCTTCACGGAGAATTTCTCTAAATCAAAAAAACAACAAATTGATCTCTACCGAGCACATATGGATAATAATGACCCGAAGACATGTAAAGCCCGTCCTATATTCAGATTACACATTAAAAATTGCCTATATCAGAATATAGAAGATTCTATGTATTTTTTAAAACAATTTCAAACATGAATAAACCTTGATAGCATTAAAGCACTTCACAGATCCTCACAGAATAGTAACTACATGTGAAAATGCATTATTCTTTTAAACAACTATTGAATTAGGAACATTTGAAATGATTTTGTATCTTAACAATTACAGCAGCATCAACATACTTTTAAAAAGAGGAAGTATATGTGTAAGACATCATTCAGTCTATAGACAGTGCCTCACAGACAGCAATTTCATATGTTCCATCCTTTACTGTCCCCACCCTTACCCAGGACCTCAATCCTAGGCCTCCACATTGGAAACCAATGCTGTAGGTTAGGGAGGGCTGGGGGTGCAGTAGACGGAAATAATAGTTGATTACTTTTTTAGCCAAGACTCAGAAATATTATTCTCTTTTAAAATATGAAGAGCAGCATTTGATGACTCAGTGGGCTATGATTAAACAAGTGCAGAGAGGCTCAAGGAGACATTGGTGAATGGAGAGAAGGAAGGACATAAAGCGAAGAAGGAAATTAGGAAGGAAAAGAGAGAAGGGAGCGAGAAAGGAAGAGAAAGACAGAGAGAAACAGAGGGCGAAGAGAAAGGGGGGGGGGAAGAGAGAGACAGGGAGATGGACCTTTGATGACTCTATCCAGAATTATGTTATCAGAAAATTTATAAAGAAGCCATTTTCATTTCCGTATCTATCAAGTTTTATAAGGCTCCTCAAAGTCTTAATCTGGTGTTGTTAAATGCACTCTAAACAAGCAAGAATAACAGATGTTAAAATAGGACACCTGTCTCAGAACAAAACAGTGGCAAGTACAGATGGTCCCCAACTTACGACAGTTTGACTTAGGATTTTTCAACTTCCGATCTTTCAATTTTATGATTGTCTAAAAGCGATATGCATTCAGTAGGAATCGTACTTCTACTGCTGATACAACTATTCCGTTTTTCAATTTCAGTAGAGTATTCAATAAATTACATGAGATGTTCAACACCTTATTATAAAATGGGCTTTCTGTTAGATGATTTTGCCCAACTGTAGGCGCATGTAAGTGATCTGAGCTTGTTTAAGGTAGGCTAGGCTAAGATATGATGTTCAGTAGGGTAGATGTATTGAATGCATTTTCAACTTATGATATTTTCCACTTCTGATGGGTTTATGAAAATGCAACCCAATCATAAGGGGATGAGCATATATGCTACATATTCCAAAATACACTGTTATACAACCTAAGCAGAGACACCAAAGGGGGTGGCTGCAAATCCCCACCCTGCCCTTAGCGGACTGCCCACCTCAGTCTGTCAGAAAAGACCGGAGAGCAAAGAGGTAGTTTTTTGGAGAGAGGCACAGGCAGGCCTGGAGTCCCGCCTCTCTCCCAAGCCTGCCCTCACTTCAAGCCTAGCGAGGGTGGCTTCAGGGATAAGCCCTGTTCCTGGGAACTGGGACACTGTGGACTGGTGTCTGACTATGCCTAGACAGTGAGAGGCGAGAGACTGGCTATAACCTCTCCAGGGCTGCAACTAGGAAGTGACTACACTACCAACAAGCAGATGGGGGCCGCACTAGACAGAGCCAGCCTGGGATTGTCTCAGAGGCTGCCAAGAGCTCACAGGAAGAGCAAGTCATCACCACTGAGCAGCTAGAGGAGATGCATTTGGCTGCAGCAAGAGAACCACAGGTCAGAGATTTCTGGGGTTGGGAAATCCCCCAAAGACACCTGCCAAGTACCCACAAAGAAAGTCTGCTTTCTACACCCGGCAAGCCCAATGAATGATACTATGATCAAAGATCTTTCCTGCCAACCTTCCTCTTCTTCCTCTTTCCCATAGCACCCAAGAGGGGTAGACACTCCAGGCACCAAGTAGGGCATGAGAAATTCAGCAGTGTTAAGTGAGAAGCAGCTTCCCACATGCCCTTCCCTCCAGTCCTCCTGCATGGAGTAGCCCGAGCTATTGCAGACAAGTTCACTTGAATTAAATTCAAGTTCGCCTATTACACAGGATTTGGCATTTTAATTACTGATATGAGATTTCTATGACTTGAAATGACTCTGGGGTGTTTCACTCTCTGAATACAAGAAAGGTCATGGGACCCATTTGAATTTAACCCAAGGGACAGAGGAAAAAGAGCCCACAGAGCATTCTGAATAGTCCTGAGGTAGGCGGTGGGGGGTTAAATTATTTTCTGTTGCCCTTCAAGGTATACCTGTTACAGTAGAATTTTAAACTTCTAATGGCCAAAGCATAAGATTTGGACTGCACAGGTCTTCAAAGAAAGAAATAGCTCAAGTCTCAAATTTACTGAGACATACATAATATACACAATGATCATTAGTGTTCTAAAACAAACCCAGAAGAATCTTTTCATTATATGATTTCCAATTGAACATATATTTTGGCATGAAATGTTACATCATTAACATAATAGTAATATTTAAGAATAAGGAGTATTCCAGATTCTTTCTCATCCTATAGAAAAGGAAACTATGGCCCACAAAGAGCCTATATAAGATGATAAAGTTCATCGCTGGCAAAGTGAAGCCTCATAATTTTCAGCTCAGAAAATATCTGAGATATTTTCTCAGAACTGGAAAGTAATCACTACCGTAAAGATTTATAAATAAACTTAATAAAAATAAATTTTGAGGTAAGAAATTATTATGGAAATAAGAAAGTAACACAGTGAGGCAGATCAAAATTAACCAAATGCCCAGAGGAACAAACAGGAATACTTCTAGACAATGGTGAAAAAGTGACTTCATTTATTGACATATTCTCTCTAGTTACAAAAGAATTAAAAGCAACTTGAGTGGTTGGTCAATAAATACCAATCTAGATATGGCACAGAAATACTGCAATGGAAGTAAAAGTATGCAAAGATGGAAAAAGACAGAGGGATGTGTTTTAGGATGCTGATAGTAGGGGAGCAGGTGAAGGACAAAGAGGTACCACACCTGTTCTGAGAAAGAAGTAGGCTTCCCTTACCAAGATGAGAAAAATGTGAAGCTTAGATCAGAATTTTAACTATATGCAGAGAGAAAGATATGAAATTTCAAAAACAAGTAGTTAAAAAAAAAAAGTAGCAGTTTAATTATGATGGGATAGATAATGAATTTAAATTATCCCCAGGAATATAATACAGAAGTGGTAGTTCTCAAAGATCAATATGGATTTCATCATCACGGAAATGGTAAATTTAAAAAACAAAAGTTTCCTTGTCTATCAAGGGCTGAAAGGAAGTAAAGAGCAAAGAATCACAAAAAGCCAGGTAGGCACACAGTTGTTTGGGAAACATTACTAAAAAGGCACTGAAAAGATGACAAAATTCTCAAAATATTGCAGCAAGTAAACTGGATCCCAAGACCAGGAAAAATCATGAAGATAAAATGAAGCTATCAGTTGAGTCAATCTTAAATGATTCACCATATTAAGTCACAGAGCAAATAAAAACAAAACACTTCAACAGTGAAAAGCCACACTGTTTTACACTCTTGGGGGAAAAAAGTGGAATGGGCCTATCAGTCTTGGTGAGACTTTAATTTCTATCCAGAATCTTGCAGTATTAAGAATTGAAAGGGACTTCAGTGCATTCCCTCTCTCTCTTTCTTGCCTAACAGATGAGGAAACTGAGACCAAGAGTAGTAACATAACTTGTTTGCATTACACAACTTGTGACGATGTTGGCCCTCAGACTTAGCCTCCAAAATCCTGTAACTGCATTTTTCTATGTGACACGGTCATTCACCTTCACTTTTTAAGATTATAGTAATATATACGATTGCCTTTTTCCATATGGGAAAATATAAGGGATAAGCAGTGGGATTTTGAGGTTAAATAATCAAAGTTTTTGTGGCAAAAGATACACAATGTTAATAATAAAAGCATTCCTGTTGGCCAAAAGCATGTCATAACTACAAAGCCAATTATTTTAAAACTATATGGTTCTAGGGATGGAGAGCGTTATAATATACCCCATTACAGATGAAGCAAAACCAGATACGTAAGTTTCTAATTAGAGACCTGTAAAATATTTGTTCATTACAACAAAGCAGTTAGTTTGAACACTAATAATACAAGCCACACTAGGAAGCAAAATAAAAAGATTAGAGGCAACAGCAAACATGCACTTTTAGATCACAATTTCTTTGCAAACACATGGAAACACATACCCATTTTTCCACATCAACTTGCTGTGGAAAGAAAAAGCCAAAATAAATAACAAACAAACAAATAAATACCTAACAATGTTTCAATTACTGTCATTTAAATCAATTAAAATGTGGTCCTTGCACCAAAATCTACTTCCAATTCTAAAGGGTAAGAAATAGTATTCAAATTTTTAATTAATAACATTTAATCTCATCAAACAAAAAAATCTCAATTAATTTAGCAATCAGAACTTCAAAAGTCATTAGGCTGGAAATGCACCAAGTATATGAAATAATGATAATCCAATATATTCAAAAGCAAACGTGAACATTTACCTAATTCTCAAACATAACAGGCCTCCTGATTTGGAAACTACTGTTCTCCTCTAACTATAAAAATCTATCTAATTAAAAAGATCAATTTAGAGACACAGCATCTAACTATAATTTTTCTCATGATATTTAATGTAAAATTTCTCTTACCCCAATCTTTCTAGCATTTCATAAAATTTCATGATATAAAAAAGGGCATGTCTTAGCAAATAATACTGAAATTATATGGGAATCAAATTATTTTTAAAGTTGTATTTATTCATAAATGTTAGTCTCATAATCATATGTGACACTTTAACAAATAACTATAATTATATCCCCATTGTAAACAGAACAAGCAAAAAGCCATAAGACAACAAAAACTATCTTCTACAATGTTCCAGATTAGTACCAAACCAATCAGAATAAAAATTTCAATGAGAGGCATACTCAGTCTCAAAGGTAAGTTTCCATAACTCACTTCCTTCTATAGAATGTGTCCTGTGAGAATTAAGGTTTGCTTCAGACCTCATGTATTTAAGTTTATTTGTAATTTTTTTCCTTAGAAAATTAAATTCATTAATCAGGTAAGAAGCTAATGCTACTTAGGCAGAAATCTTGGCTATAGCTAAGAAGCTCCATGCCTTAGTAAGCCAGCTCTTGGAAGGTAATGTGCATAAAATGCAACATACAGAGTGATTATTTTTTAAATGTTATAAAGTGATAGTAAAAAATATCAACCTAAATATATAGGTGGAATTTTCTGAAGCCTTAGTAAAGAACATTTTGGCTTCTTTACTAATTTTTTAGTCTTCAGAAAAATCTCTTCAAAACCTAGCTCCTCTCCTTTGCATTTTAATAACTACTGTTATTTAAGAAAGAACACTTCAGTGAACAGTAAGGCCTGGTTTTCACTATAAATTTTTTAAGATATTTCACTATTATATAAAATTCAAGTTTTCATTTTAAACATTAACCTCTTGGAGTGATGGATTCATTTCTTTAGATTCTGGGGCAAAAGGAAGCAAAAGAAGCATGTCCAGTATAGTATAGTTATCGTGTACTTTTCTACCTCCAAAAGGACAAATTCTTATATTTATTCTTTTCCAAGAAAAATAATTCAAGAAAATGTGAAATAATCTCCTTTCCATATTCAGTGGGAAAACAGAATATGCCATATTTTAGTGATATCAATGATTATCAAGGACATTATATTATGCCATCATTATGTTCACTTCTAAACATAGACGTTCACATACACACATACACACACACAACATACTCTCATCAGTTCAAAGAAAAAGTGCTGTGGGATTTTTTCAGAAGAAAGAATTTCTAATCAAGACTTATAGTTACTAGTATCTGTAACAGAAGCTCTTTAATGATCAATATCACAATGAAGAAACACAATTCCTCAAATAGCAAGAATTAGTAGCAATAATTTAACAGACTGAATATCCAAATACCAAAAAAAGGCTTAGCAACAGCATATGCTAGGGGTGAATTATCAGCTAGACACACAACACAAGACAAATGGTCCACAGAGTTAAAAGACTGACTGAAGTACAATACAGTTGCAATTATGCATAAGCGATGCAGAACGATTTCATGACACGTCTCTTGTAAATATTAACAAGGATCATTTAATTGAACTCCTGCAAACAGTGAAGAGGAAAATGATTTATATGGAGCTAATAAAGGAAGAGAAGTATAAAATTCACAATAAACTTGACCAATTTTAGGATTTAAACAATTACCAAATCCATAAAACATAAGACAAATGAACATTTCTTCCAATAATTTATCTAAGTATGTGAGATTTTAAAGAAATATATTGATTCCATTACTTTAGAGAAAATAAACATTTAATATCTTTAGGAAATTACATTAAGTATTTTACCATATTAACACTAATAAAAAGGGCAAATTCTTTTTTAAAAGAAAAAACAAAGTTTCCCTTAAAAGAAATAATAATCTTTTAAATGCCAACTTGATTTAGCAGAGAGGACATGAGTCCAATACAAAAGTAATTAATTCTATCATCATATGAAAAGTGGATAATTCATATGACCTATTTTTATATTCATATTTTAATTACAAATTTAGGGCACATAAACACGAAATATTCCATAACTTTAAAAAAAATTGGTTGCTTGTTTCAAATTGCTTAACTTTTTTTTACTGTTTAAGATGAAGAATTCCATTGCTATTAAATCTATAGGTCACATATTAAGTAGTTACTATGTGCCAGGCTTTGAGCTACACCCTTTACATATAATCTTATCGTCTGCATTTTACATACGAGGAAACGAATGACATATAAAGGTATTACAAATCTTCAACAACAACAACAAAATGTCACAGAGCTACTAAACGATGGAACTGGACCTTGAAATTTTGTCCTACCCAATATATACCAAAATCCATGATATACCATCCTTTTCTCTGTTTCAGATTTTTAATCTGAATTTAATGTGGAACTGCTCAATAGCCCAATTTTTATGATTGGTGCCACCTAACAGGATGTGTTAACAAGATAACATAAAGATAAGAAAATAGTAAAATGCACCTAGAGATTCTTACAACATCAGATACATTATTTAGTTTCAGTTGTTCAAATAGCATGCCTGTTTTTTGGCACAGATACATTTATAGGTAATTACATTACAATAATAAGACATCCATCATGAATTTAAAGTTTTTAATATTAAAGTATGATACAATAAAAGGAATTAAAATATTTAATTCATGCCTACAATCTATTACCCTGCTCTTAAATTTTTTTAAGTAATAAATTAAAGAAAAGTGAAAAACAAAACACTACTATACCCTATAAATAACTTTCCACCATATATGTTGTTTATTATAAGACTAAGGGGAAGGGACTTGAAAAATTTGCACACTGTGTTCCAGAACTTGAAACACAATCAAGTCATTTAGATTTTTTAAAGTGAAATTATTATTTGGAAATGCCATATTTTGACTATAACAAATACAGAACGACATATAAGTCATCAATGTATAGCCTGATAAAATTTTACTAAGTAAACAAACCCATGTAATCAGTACCCAGATTTTAAAATAGACAGTACCTATGGCCTAAAGGCTGTCTTCACATCCTCCCAAAGGTAACCATTATTCTATCACCATTGATTAGTTCTGCCCTTTCTGATTTTGGATAAAAGAGTATGTTCTCTTTTATATTTAGTTTCTTTAGTCAACATTAAGTTCACAAGATTCATCATGCTGTGCATGTAGTAGTAGTAAATTTGATTTCACTCCTTACAGTAACCCATTGTATGACTATATCACAATTTATTCATTTAACTAATGAAAATTTGAGTTGATTCCAATTTGTGGCTATTAGAAATAATTTTGTGATGAGTATTCTCGTACATCTTCACAGTGAATAATATGACCACATTTCTATTGGGTATAAAGCAGGAGTGGAATTACTGGGTCACAGATGTATAAATGTTTAGCTACAGTAGACAATGCCAAACAGTTTCCAAACTGGTTGTATAAATTTACACAGTTATCAGCAGTGTATGAGTTTCAATGGCTTTACATACTCACCAACACTTCGTATAACTCGTCTTTTTAATTTTAGCCGTTCTGGTAGGTGTGTAGTAATATCCCACTGCAGTTTCAACCTACATTTCCCTGATGCCTACTGAGATGAAGCACTTTTTCACATGCTTTTGGACATTTGAATACTTACTTACTTGTATTTGCTCAAATCTTTTACCCATTTTTCATATATCAGGTTGTCTTTTTTTCTTCTTGACTTGCCAGAGTTCTTCACATTTTTCAAGTATGAGATCCTTTGTCATATACATGCACTGCAAATATCTACTCCCAGTCTGTGTCTTGCCTTCTCAGTCTCCTAATGGCAACTTTGATGAACACAGACAATCTTAATTGTAGTACAATTGATCAATCTTGTCCTTCATGACTGTGGTGCTTTTTGCCATGAAGAGATTCTCCTGCACTATTTTCTGGAAAATTTATCATTTTACCTTTCACCTGACAGCTGCAACCCACCTAGTATTGATTTTTTGTGTACGATGGTGGGGAGGGAGTCAAGATCTGTCCCCCCTACTCCCACATAGCTATGCAATGGACCCAGTACCATTTATAAAAAGATAATCCTTTCCCCACTGCACTGCATTGTCACCTACTAATGTCTTAAGTGACTAATGTGTGGATCTACAGAAGAACTCCATTATATTCTGGCCTATTTTTCTATCTCTGTGCCAATACCAAACTATCTTATATATTGCAACATTAAAATAATTCTTGATATCTAGTAGCCAAAGACTCCAACTTTGTTCTTTTCTTCCAAATTGTATTTGCTACTATTGCCCTTCTTCGTTTCCCATAATGTTTAGAACCAGTTTTGTCAACTTTCATGCACACAAAAAGAAATCCTGCTGGGATTTTGATGGAGACCGCACTGATCTACCAATGAATTTGGAGAGAACTGCCATCTTTGTAATATTGAGCCTCCAGATATATAAACATTGTATATTTCTCCTTCTTTTTTTAGGTCATCTTTATTTCTCTCAAAATGTTTTCCAATTTTCTGTATAAAGGTTTGCACATCTTTAATTAGAATTATTCATAGGTATATGATATTTTATTATACTAATCTAAGTGGACTCATTTACAAACATTTATTTTGTAATTAATTTTTACTAGTACATAAAAGTGTAACTTAATAATTTACATTGAGTAGTGATTTGTTAAACTCATATTTTAATTCTAAAAGTGCCCACTTTTACCACCTTTACTAAACATTGTCCTGAAAGAATTCAAGATTTCACCAGGTTTCCATTTCATAGACAGTTTTTGTTAATTTAAGGAACTTTCCTGACATTACTAACTTACTTACATTACAATGAATGGATGTTTAATTTTAAAAAATGTTTTTGCGGTATCTGTTAAAGTAAATATATAATTGCTTGCCTCCTTCTTTTCTTAATATGGTGAAATACATTAATTGGTTTTGCAAAAGTATCAATTGGTTTTTGAATCCCAACTTGGTTGTAATAGGCTATCAATTTGATATATCAATGTATTTGATTTGCTAATATTTTGTGGAGGATTTCTGCATCTATGTCCATGTTAGATATTAGTCTTTAGCCTTTTTTTCTTGCAGGGTCTTTGTCATCATTTAGAATCAGGGTTATGTTTGCCTCATAAAATCAGTTGAGAAATATTCTGAAAGAGTTTAAAATTGCTATTAATGCTTCCTTAAATGTTTGGTAGAATCGACCAGTGAGGCCATCTGGGCCTGGACTTCTTTGTGGTAAGGCTTTTAATTACCAATTCATTTTATTTAATAGATGTAAGACAGTTCAATACTTCCCACTTCTAGTGTTAGGGTTGGTAAACTGCATTTTTCTAAAACTGTATTTTTCTAGGAAATTTCAGATTCATTGCAATAAAGTTATTCATAATATTCTCTTACTATATTTTAATTGTTTGGAGGTTCTGCAGTGAGTTCCTATTTTTATTCCTTATATTGTTAATTTTATATTCTATTTTTTGTCTTGTTCAGTCTTGCTAAGTCATCAATTTTATTAGTCTTTTCAAAGAACCAACTGTTGGCTTTGATAATTTGTTTCTTTCTATTTCATAAATTCTGTTCTTTATTATGTTTTCTCTCTATGTTTTTCAGTTTAATATTTTCTTTTTGTTGTCTTCTTGAGATATTTAGATAATTGATTATTCAGTCCTGATGTATTTAGGGCCAAAAGTTTCCCTCTGAATAGTTTTAACTGTATCCACAGCTACAGATATGTCTCATTTTTCCTATTATTATCCAATTTAAAATGTTTCATAATTTTCCATTGTAACTAACTCTTTCATAAACTTATGAATTTTCAATTTATCTTTTTATTATTCATTTCTAGCTAAATTCTATGGTGATCAAGGAATATACTCAAATTATGTCAAACCTTTGAATTTTGTTTATACTTGCTCCATAATCAGTTTTGGATGCTCCATCTGAACTTGAAATGAATGTGGACTTTCTCAGCATCTGCTGCAGTATTCTATATATGATTTTATGTATGTCAATTAACCATGCTGTTAAGATTTCTATATCCTCATTGATTTATTTGCCAGATTATTGTAACAGTTACTGAGAGAGGTGTGGTCTTATACACTGTTGATTGGTTGATTTATCTTTATAATTTTATCATTTTTTGTTTTTATAAGTTTGAAAGCTGTATCAGTAGATTCATATAAATTCAGAATTATTCTATTTTTCTTGTAAACTGACCCTTTCATCATAATGAAATGTACATCTTTATTTCTAGCAATACATTTTGCCCTAAATCCTTTCTCAGATATTAATATAGTTAGACCAGCTTTCCTTTGATTCAACTTTGCCATATATATAACTTTGCCATCATATAATTTTTACCCTTTCTATAATATAGTCTTTTTTATTTAGAAAATATGGATTGTCATTAATTTATTTTGCGTGTTTAAAATCATAGGTATTAATACATAAAATAGGTTCATTCAATTTACAGTTTCTTTTGCTTTCAATATGAAGGTTTTTTCCCTAATTGTAATATAGTCTTAAAGTATGTTTCTGGTAAACAGCATATAATTGCTATTGTTGTTTAAGCAAGTCTGACAATCTATCAATTTTAATTGGAGTATTTAGTCCATTTACATTTAGTTTTATTACTGAAATATGAGTTTAAAATTTACCATCTCATTATTTGTATTCTATCGGTCTCATGTTCTTTTTACGTAACTTTATTGAAATATAATTTGCATTCCATAAGTTCATCTATTTAGGGTTCACAATTTCAATGCTTTTTAATACATTTACAGAGTTGTGAACCATCATTATAATCTGATTTTAGAACAGACTCAGCCCCACATATTCTTATTTCATTTCTCTCCTTTCTTCTTTTACATTAATCAAATTTTTTGACATTCCACTTTTCTTCTGGAAGGCTGTGGTTATAGTTTAGTATTATTTTAGCTAGTACTCTAGAGATTACATATGCATCCATGACATTTAATAATATAAAACAAATTAGTAACTTTACTATGTTCCAGAAAAAGTTAGGACCTTAGAACAGGTTTAAAAATGTTATACTCTCCCACCTTTTGTGTTATTATTTTTGTGGATTTTAATTGCACATATATTCTAAACCCCATATAGCAATGATACAATTATTCTGTATAGGCAGTATAATTTACACTTGGTCACATATTTACTTAGTCTTTTTTTCTTCCTGAATATACTCTTTTTCACTCTGGTATCATTTCCCTTCTACCTGAAAAACTCTGTCTCCTATCTCTAAATTATCTCAATTTTTTGTTTGCCTGGAAATGTCTGTCTTTATTTCATGTTCACTTTTGAAGGATATTTTATCTGGCTAGAATACAGGGTCAGTGATTATTTTTCCCTACAACATTAAAGATATCATGCCTTTGTCATCTGGCTCACATTTTTCTATTGTGTCATGAGATATTAGTCTCATTATGGCTTTTTTATTTTTTCCCTCCTCCAGTTGTTTTTAAGATTATTTTCTTTTTCTGGTTTTTAGTGGTTTTACTATGGTACACCAGAGTGTGGTTTTATATCTTTTAATCTTTCATAGGATCGACAGTGCTTCTTGAATCTGTGAATTAATGTATTTCATTAATTTTGAAAAATTATACACTATTATATCTTCCAATATTGCTTATATCACAGTTTTAGGAATCCAGGCACTTGTATGTGAACTTTATTACTAGATCTGATGTATCTCTTATGATTTTTTTCTTTATTTTCCATGTTCTCTTTGTATGTGTCAGTCTGGATATTTTCAACTGACATATTTTCCAATTCATGAATCTTTTCTTCAACTATTTCTTAGCTGAGCTCCTGTTCAACTCATCTATTGAGTTCTTACTATTATTGTGTTTTTCAGTATTTGAATTTCCATTTTATTTTTCATTGTATATTCTACAATTAGTTTAAGGTCTATGACTGGTAATTAATATCTGGATAACTTATGGACCTATTTCTATTGTCAGGTTTTTTTTTTTTTCTCTTGGTCCTGATTCTTTATATGCATAATAACATTTTAAACTATACTTTTAATATTGTATATTAAAATGTGTATACAAGCTGGATGATATTTCTTCCTCCAGATAGAATGTACCTATGGCTGGCAGCTAGATGATGGGCAGACTACTTCAATTTGGGGCTGAGTAACTGAAGGCTAGATTTCAGACTTAGTAAGACTCAACCTACCTCTAGTTTATCCCCTCTCCTAGTGGGTAAAATTTCTAGGAGTCCCAACTGGGAGCCTGAAATAATTATCAGGGCCTCTACTCCTTAATAACCACTGAAATATAATTTTTTGGCTCCTTAAAACAAGATTAGATTCACAAGACATTATTTACATTGTTTCATATAATTGGTATTTAGTCATATATTATTACACTGCTGAGCTTTTCATTTGCTTTCTGCTAAGCTTCTTAGTTTGTTTCCCAGCACAGTTTAAAAACAGAAAAATATTCCCCTTAAGGGAAAAAACATTTTCAGAGTGTAGGTCTTATTTCTCTCTGTTTCCTTTTCCTTCAAGATCTTGTATCTTCAAATTCTCCCAACCTTTGCAGGCCTGGGATTACATAAATTTTTCAGGCTTCTCTGCCTTAATCTGTGCCCAGATTAATACTCAGCAAATGCCCCAGAGGGAAAAGCATATAAAGAATGTTAGATCTACCTCGATGCACTTCCCTAACCTCTGGGATTTTGGTCCCTTCAAGTCCTACTACCTCAGAAGTTTCCAATGCCCTCAGATTTCTTCTGTAATTTAATAGCTTTTAATTAAATCATCCTTTTAAAAGTTCTCTAGTTTGGGGGAGGTTTGGGTTTTTTTTGTTTGTTTTTGTTTTTCCCACAGCTAGTGTGTTGGTGTACTGCAACCTGAAAATGGAACTATTAAACTTTTTCTCTAATTTTTCAAACAAGGTCTGATCCAAACAATAAAAGATTCAAAAAAATTTAAAATGGCATTGTTTTTGGCCTAGATGTTTTCTTCCCAGCAAAAACCATATGTATGATAGATTCCTTGGTGCCTAATGATTTGTTAAATATGTGGCCCAACTGCCATTAACAAAGAATTAAATGAAATCCACATTATATACTTTTATTTAAACATGAGCATTTACATAGGTCAATTTTGAGAAGTTTATCCCTTGAAAATGGAAGGGGAAAGAAACTAATACTTATTGAAAACTATCATAGGTATTGTGCTAGGTACTTTTATATTTGCTTTCTACCCTAAAACTCTTAGCCTCATTACTTAGCAAGAATTTTTCTTTTTCTTTCTCTTTTCTTTTTTGTTCTGATATATGTTTACAAATAGTACAATCACAGATTCACTGAACCTCAAGCTGAGGTATTTACCTAAATGATCTCAGATCAAGTAATTTTAAAATGGAAAATACAAGTACTAAATTAGGACAAATAGACATGACATTAATGTTGGAGAAATTATAAATAAGAAGAAAAGCATCTCTCCATACTGCAATATTGTATGTGATTTGAACTTTACCTGCCTGTAGTTAAACTGCAAAGTCTTTTCTGCCATCAATTTGAGAGAGAAATTTACCATAAATTTAATTGAGCAAATGAAGTCACAAAAGTAAGTCCAGTAATTCACTGAATTTTACCTTAGCCCAATTTCCTGGCTTTACTCTGGTTTTGTATTAATCAGGCAGAACTCTCCCATTTTTTCAGATCTGTCAAACAATGAAGTAGACTTATACGGTACAATAAACTCAGCAATCTCACACACTAACACACACACAACTTGATTCAAAGAAAGGGTTTAGAGTTTTTATGTTTAAATTATTTCTTTTAAAATTTAAACTAGGTAATAAAGGACTAAGATCTACTGCTTCCTAAATTATTCCTACTTTAGGATAGGAACAGTTCCTGTAATACTACTTAAATGCTTTCTAAATTTGTTCAAATCCTCAGGATATGTGCACTTTCTAACTCAAAATTACCAATACCTCCTTTCTCTAAGCACAGAATATGTTTAAATGGCTCTTGTATAAACCTTAATGTTGACAAATGCAATTGGATGGGTGCTAAGTAAATAATAGGATAGATCTCTTCCGTGGAGGCTACTTATCAGAATTACTAAGTTAAATTAAATACCACAAGTAATTTCATTTGGGAGAATAAATAGTTAAGAAGAACATGAACAATTTAGTGAAGGTACAATCAATGAGGTGGGACTAGCCTTAATAAAATATTAAAACTTTTCTAAAATATAGTGATTAAATCAGTGTCATTGGACATAATGATACACAGACTTTGTTACACAATATTTAGGTTAGTGTACCACATCTGGGAATGTGTATGAATTCAATGTATGATTAAAAAGTCATCACAATAAATGTAAGGAAGGGAATCATCAGTTGTGGATAATGAGGGAACTTTTACTTAGGTACTGGAAAAAAATCAACTTAAATGCCAATCTTAAATAAACTCCAGCTAGGTTTACTATGAATAATAATAAACTCCATATAAAAATAAAGTCTTAAACAAATTTTAGATCTATTTTCTATGAAAACTTAGTGGGTGCAAAGAGGAATACAGTGATTTTTATTTTTTTGAAACTCTAACAATTCAATGCAATCCCAATCAAAATCCTAGCAAGTTATTTTGTGGATTTTGACAAACTGATTCTAAAATTTACAAAGGAAGGCAAAAGACCTAGAATTACCAACACAATATTGGAGAAGAACAAAGTCAGGGGACTGATATGATGTAACTTCAAGACTTACTTCAAAGCAAAAGTAATCAAGACAGTGTGGTGTTGGTTAATAAATAGATAAATAGATCAATCAAACAGAATAGAGAGCCCAGAAATAGACCCACACAAATATAGTCAACTGATCTTTGATAAAAGAGGAAAAGCAATATAATGCAAAAGGGATGGTCTTTTTAACAAAGAGTGCTGGAACAACTAGATACCCTAATGTAAAAAAAATAAAAAGTGTTTCTAGATACTGGCCTTAAACCCTTCACAAAAATTAACTCAAAATGGATCACAGACATACATGTAACACACAAAACTATAAAACTTCTAAAAGATAACATCAGAGAAAATTTAGGTAACCTTGGGTTTGGCAATGACTCTTTAGATATAATGCCACAGCCATGATCCATGAGAAAAAGACTGATAAATCAGGCTTTGTTAAAATTAAAACCTTCTCTGTGAAAGGCACTTTTAACTAAACAAAAAGATAAGCTACAACTGGGAGAAAATCTTTTCAAAACACATATTTGGTAAAGGACTGGTATCCAGAATATACAAAGAACTCTTGAAACTCAACAATAAGAAAACAAACAACCCAATTCAAAACTGGCTAAAGATCTGAACAGACACCTCACCAAAGAAAATACACAGATGGCAAATAAGCATGTGAAAAGATGCTCTACATCATATGTCATCAGGAAGTTGCAAATTTAAACAATGAGATACCAAAATACACCTACTACAATGGCCAAAATCTAAAACAGTGACAACATCAAATGCTGGTAAGAACAACAGGATCTCTCATTCTCACTACTGATTGGAATGAAACATGGTATAGCCATTTTGAAAGACAGTTTAACAGTTTCTTACAAAACTAAACATGCTCTTACCATATGATCCAACATATGATCACATTCCTTGGTATTTAACCAAAGGAGTTGAAAATTTATGTCCACAGAAAAACTTGCACAAGAGTTTAAAGCAGCTTCAGCCTTAATAGTCAAACTTGGTAGTAAGCAATCAAGATGTCCTTCAATAAGTGAATGAACAGACAAATTGTGGTGCGTACATACAATGGAATATTATTCAGTGAATAAAAAGAAATGAGCTATCAAACCATGAAAAGACAAGGTGCAAGATGTTAATAACAGGGGAAGCTAGGGTGGTGGGGAGGGTTTATGGGAACTCTCTGTACTTTCCAAATAATTTTCTATAAACCCAAAACTGCTTTAAAAACATAAGTGAAATAAAAACATTTTCAGACACTGAAAAAAATATATTCTAATGTAAAGAAAATATATATAATACACACCAAAAAATTATTATGTAATATAAAATGAGAGCAAAACTAAGCAACCTTAAAAACCCAGTGATAAGGGACTCCATGAGTAGAAATATTACTTCTAGCTGACAGGATCATTAAAGGATTCAAGGAAGACACCTCTTGGACATATGCAGAGAAGGATGGGGTTAACTTTTGAAAGCCTCAGAATTCTAGGTTGAGCAATTAGTGTGGCAAGAATAGGAGAATATGGAGCATATTCAGGGAGGGAGTCCACTTTGGATAGAGAATGGATAGTATGAAGAACTAACCAAACCTAAAAATAGAGAAAGACTAAAGCTTTAAATTTTTTCATAAGAACTGAGGTCACATGACAACAATTAAATCAGGAACAATCTCCTCAAGGGACAGTTGTGCAAGAGTCATAGGCAAGTTAAAGACCTAAGAAGACATAATCAAGGCAGCCTTTGACAAAACACCACCAATTATTATAGAGAGCGATCCAATTATTGGTTGGATCCACCCAGGTACACATATTTCTTCCTAACCAATGCTTGAATAGTTTCCAGAAGAACTAAAAGAACCCCTTATGGGGAAACTACATACAAATCTACCAAATTTAAATCTATATGTATTAATAATTAATACCATGCACCTCAAATCCATTCTAGAGATTTAGAGCCTATACTTCACAAATCAATAAATGACATAATTAATTTCCTTACATGTAATATAATATATTGTTATACACACTAAAACTTCTTTAAACTATTAGGAACAAAACAAAACAAAATCTCTAGGCCATAAGTGTGTAAAGATAATCTCAATTTTTATCCTTGACCCTGCTATCTTGTTTTAATTCCTTCATCCGAATAACCATTTATTGAGTGCTTACATTTCCAATGCACACATTTCGTGTTCTGGAAGAAGCATCCCCAGCTCCTCAGATTCTGTTTCACCATTTACTCCACACAGAGCCTGGAACATAGTTACTCATCATATATCAGTATAGTGAACAAATGCAATTAACTCCAGCATACAAAGTATTAAATTTTGCTGGTTTAACTGTTGTTTTTTCTGTGGTCTCTGTTATTTGCCTTTCATTTATCTCTATCTTTGCACTGTCCAATCTCGTCGTGTGAGATTTGAGATACTTTTCCCTTTTGTCAGATAATGCAATACTTTCAATATGTTCTTCTCATCTTACACAAGGCTCACTTTTTCCAGAACTGTGGAAATGAGTGCACTAAAATATTAAGCCCATTCTGTGTGCTCTTAGTGTGCTGCTCTCTGTACTGTGTCCATGGTCTAAGAACAGTTCTAAGGTTTCCTTTTCCAGTAAAGAACTCTCCACAGTTCCATGTGGTCTTAGAGTTAATAGTCTTGTCATCATCTCAGAAGCCACGTGAAAGTAATCTGGTTGTACTACCAATGTCGGCCTCATGCTAACTATCAGAATGTTCCATCTGGTCTCTCCAGGCCTCCAGTAATGTAGATCTCACGGGTCTTTGCCTTTCTCTCACAGCTCTGAGACTACTCGCCAAAAAGTATAGCTTCTCAGAATGTGTGGGTGCAGCAGTCGCTAAAGAAGTTGCATGGACTCCATTTACACGTTCAAATCGGAAACTATATGCAAGATTTTGTATGTGTGCATATTATCTACATTTTTTTCTGTGAAGAGGACCTGTAACTTTTATCTGATTCACAAAGGCGCCATGACTGGGGATGACCATATAATTTCTCATCCAGACTGGGGCACTTTGGACGGTGAAAGGGGAACCTAATAGCAATTAAGCTGTGACCACAGGTACTAACCTGGACTGTGCCAGGCAAACGAGGATGTATGGTTATCTAACCCCAAAAAGTTATTTTCTCACTTTTATGTCCAAAAACATTCCTTTTCTCCCACAACAGAGAGGCAAGGTTAAAAAAAAAAGAGCTGCACTTAATGGGCAAAAGCTCTACCACATGTTCAAAACTGTTACTATGGTAGCAGAAACAGAACTTTCAGCGCTTTTCAGCCCCTTAATTTTTGGTGTATGAATTCTATCTTGCAGTCCCTCCAAACAGCAAATATTTACTGAATATCTAGCACATAACATGCATTGTCTTAGGTGTCAGTGGTATACCAAGTGAACGCAACAGACCAAAAGCCCTGCCCTAGTGAGATTTACACTCTAATGGGTAGTCAATAAACAGACCAGGAATACATAGCATGTCAGAAGGTAATATACGTGCTTTGGAGAAAACTCAAACAAGGTAAGAAGTGCTAGTTATTGTAACGGGGGTATTTTGATGGGGGTGAGGAGTGATGGGCAGTGCTATTTGATACAGAATGGTGAAAGACATATTCCATCAAACTGGACTAAAATGTTTGGTTTTTTTCTAAACTTAGAACTTTAACAAAATGCTTTAAAAAAAAATTAAGTTGGAACTTGAAGAGAATAAAAATTAGAGGACAGCTGACTCAATAGGTTCTGAATATCATTAAATCACAGGTAAATTTTGGAATAATTTATTACTATTGAATCAGAAATTTACCATCTCATCCATTTGCTATAAAATATTTACACATGAAAAATATTTTTTCCTATTATAAACACAAAAAAAATCTGAGGGAGATGTCCAAATTGAATGACACTAATCAAATAAAATAATCTATACATTCAAGATTCATAATCTAAAACAGTGCCTAGCTGTGCCACTGTGATTCAATTACACACTGATTAAATTGCCCTCCTTATTGAGTCTGATGCTGAAGTCTCTGGAAACCACATCATTCAAATACATAGAAATATGTAGTATCCTTAGCTACTGAGTAGAAAGTTGTCTTTCCAGAAACAGAAAGACAGTAAAACAGAAAGTGTCAACAAATAGAAGATGCATATTTCAACCACAGGCAAATTTCCACATAAGTGATAGATCGTTGTTGCTCAGTGAATATATTTAACTACGAGCCCTTCAGGAGATTATAATCACATTCACCTTTGAATCACTGCACCAATTTTGCAGATGAGGGACAGGTACTTATATTGGTACAGAAGCTTTCAACAAGATGCTGGCTAAGTATTACGTTAATTAGTAAATCTGTCAATTTATCGGCATTATAGCCTCATTCCTGAAGCAGTATTTATGCTTTACTAGGGATGTGCCTAAACAGAAAGGTAAACAGAACCCAGCCTCTTGAAATAATACATTAAGTTACACTAGATATTTGGGAATTACAGTTTCAGATATAAATAGTTAGTGGCATCATATTGTCTACAATATAAACACATTAATCCATTAAGCATTTTACAGCTTTGAGGATATACAGGGGGGTAGCACTGAGTAAGTAATTAGATCTCTCCTCTGCCCTCTCATTGAACTATTTACCATCAAAGCATGCTAAACACCACATTACTTATCTTCTCTCTTTCCTATCAGATTAATAAGTTTCTTAAGAGCAAGGATGTATTCATATTCATCCCTCTATCTGCAGCCCCAGAATTCACAAAAGCGACTCAATATATTTTTGTGGAATGAACACTGCATGAATCAGTCGGGTGGGGTTTCTATTTCCCAGCCATGGAGACATCTGAGCACAGACTTTGATTTCTTTTCCTAGACAAGGATTTACCTTGCTGGCCTAGTTTGGCTCAAGAAACTGGAAGATCCTAAATATAAATATTTCCAATTAAGGATATCAGGATGTTAACTCTGTGTCTGCTATGCCTTGTAGCAGACAATGTTAGAAATTATCCAACCTTCATTTACACATACAACCCTCCCCCTTCCTCCCAATTAAAAAGTACCCTATTTTTAGAGCCATCCTTCCCTCTCGCCATCCCTAAAGTCTAAGCCAGTTGTGCTGGCCCCACTTTCTCTTGCCGGTAAATAAATTAGCCATGGGTATGTGACAATGGACATGAAAGGAATTCTACCAGGAAGTTTCTGGGGAAAGTGCCTTATTCCTAGAAATAAAGAAAGTCAGCTCCTTTTTGTGCGAATGGATGAGGTTGAATTTGGATATCATCCAAAATGAAATTGCCACAGCCATCTTGTACTCACGGGGGAAGCACGCCTATGAACCAATCAAACACAGAGAGAACAGAGCAAAGAGAACTACAGAAAATCTGAGCCAGAGCCCTGACAAACTAAATCTAAATCCTCTCTTCCTTTGGACTTTTTGTGTCCTTGTTTTTTTTAAAAACCACATATGATTAAATGGTAAAAGATGACAGCATAGTACATAATATGATTTTATTTAGGTAAAATTATTTTTATGCATAAAGTCCTAGATGGATATATACCAATCTTTTAGCTCTGGTTATCCTTGTGGTGAGAGTGGGGTGGGGTGGAGAAGGATTATGAGGAGGGTATTTTTATTTTATACTCTTTTATATTAGTGTTATAAAAAAAGATTTAAATGGTTCTGTAACTGAACTGTATGCTGAAATTTAAGTATATTTTCATATTGCGTGCATTATAGAAACTACTTTTAACAACAGCATCAATCAAAAAAATAAACAAACGAGGATATATATTTAAACAATGCAATTTATTGAGTTCCTATCATATTGCAGGCAGGCATCTTGTAGAAACACAAAGAAAAATAGTGTGGTATTATTTTTTTTTTTGTTAGTAGTAGCCTGGTCCAGTCTTTGGGCTATGGTCTCTCCAGAGGCAGATATCTGCTACATGTACAGTATTTAAAAGTGTGGTCACCGTTTTACATCCCAATTCTGTATTTTAATGGAGTTTAATTCTGTATTTTCCTGGAGACTTATGACGTGTGGAGCATGTTTGAAAATGGAGAACAATATTAAGTGTTAAAGTAAACTTCATTTTTTTGCAGTGAGTCGTTAGCTCAGCCACCTGAGATATTTACTTTTAATAATGCACAAAATACATCTATATCACATGAACCATAAGATGCATCAACCCTTCCTTTTTCCTCCATACTACTCCAACTTGTTTTAATGAAGAGAAAGCAAAAGGAAAGAAAATATCAATATAAAATTCAACCAGGTTGGACACAACATCAACTCTTCTAGTTTTTGATCCTTTGCCTACCTTCACCAGAGCTTGAACAAGTAAGTCTTTAAGATGTAGTACCACTGAACAGATTCCAAAATACCAGAAGAATAAGGACATTAAAGAAATATTAAGATCCACTTTTGTAACTATGATTAAATACTGAAAACTCAGAAAATCTTCAGAGAATAAAATCTTTTAAATGCAAAATATGTTTGAATCTATGAATTGGTATGTACATAAGACAGACTGAAATTAATATTGATTGGTTTACAGGAAATCAGGCTCCTGTCAAATCAAACTACACTTTCCAGTTACTCAACTAGATTGCTCTGATTTTCATTTGATCTTGTCAACATCTTACTCAAGCTCGGTACTTCCATGATGTGGATGATTGTGCAGGCCCAATGACGGTGGCCCGGAGATGCCCACATCTTAATCCCCATAACCTGTAAACATGTCACATCATGGTACACTGCAGACTTTGAAGACGGAGGTTGGGCCACAAGCCAGAATATAGCTAGAAAAGGCAAAGAAACAGATTCTTCCCTAAGGCCCCTAGAGGGAATGCAGCCCTGCCAACACCTGGATTTTAGACCAAAGAAGACTGATTTTAGACTTGTAACCTCTAAAACTGTAAGATAACAAACCTATGTTGTTTTAAGCCACCAAATTGGTGGTAATTTGTTACACCAGACATAGGAAACTATGGCTAGAACCTTCAGGAAACTGGTGGTTTTGTTGTGGTGCTTGTTGGTTGTTTGTTTTGTTTTTATATTTGGTCCAGAGTTAACTATAGTTGTTTTCTCCAGAAGAGTCAGAGCTGGTAGGAGCTTATTCAGGCAACATCAACACAGAAATCTTAATAATGATGATAGCACACCCTCGGTGCTTCCTGCATGCCAGGATTGTTCTGCACACTTACATTAAATTATTTGATTCTCACAACAATTCTATGAGGGAAATGCTATTATTTTCCCCACTTTATAAATAAGAAAACTCAGGCACAGAAAGGTGATGTAACTTACATTATCAGGAATTGAACCCAGGGAGTTTGCTGTATAATCTATGTGCTTAACCACTATGAGACACACCTTAGATCTTCAACTTCATCTTTTGCTCTTGCATTTACATAAAATGATCTTAGATGGAATTACTTGTCTGAAATGGGTGCTTCGATGTCTGATAAATATACTTTTTAAAAACTCATTTATGGGTCTTCAATGTTTAAAAAATGTATTTTTAAAAATTCATTTACCAGTAAATTTAGTTGTTTCTTGATGAATTTTTGAATGCTTGCAGAGTACATGCCTTAAAGAGACCAAGGTTTTCTTAGAAGAATGAGAAGTGTTTTAACGATACTCCACATTCTACAGCTGCATTTTTCATAAAAATTGGACATGTCTGAGTCTGATTGATGTATATCTCTTTTAACAATTACATCATTGTAGCATTTTGTATTTTTAATGAAAAGATAGCATATAATTTAGAAATAGGAAATAGTCTTACACTTTCATATAAAATAGTAAACTATTTTAGTAAATTGAAACATAAAAATCATTTTAAGAATATCTCTGGACATGCTATATATGCATTGTCTTCCTGGCAAGTATTGTTTTCTATTAGAATTTTAAAAAATAATCCAATGAGATCAATGTTCCTTGGAAAAAATTTTGAAATGATTTTATATTAATAGTTTTAATATTACTTCTAATTGTCTTGGAAATGATTCTAAAAAATCCAAAAATAATTTAAAGGAATAACAAATTCCACATACCCAATTCCTTCTTCATTCTGACGTTATAATTATATACACTGCTATGATAACAAACATTATAACGTAATAATAGTTTTTCTATCCCTGCAGTCATAAACTCATTGATGAGAAAACTCACATATTATTTTCTTTCTATCCACAAGCCTTTATAAGACATAAGTTATCTTATAAATGTTCAAAAAGCTTGCATTAAGTAAATAAATGATTAAAATTGAATTTATTCAATATTCAATTCAAAATTATTTATTTATGATATTTATAATATCACACCTGAATTTTACAGATTTTAAAAATATCATTCATAATTTACATTATAGTAAACTACCAACACCCATAATGATGAGGAATAAATAGGACATAAATTGAAATGAATGAATGATACAAATCACAATCACTAAACTACAAATTTCAACCTATTTTCCCATCAAAGAGCAGGATATAAGGAGCAAATATTGGTTAATTTTATTTTATTTTTCCTGGTTCAAGCCACAATACTCTAACGACAAAGGGACCAACAGTCAAGAGACCGTAAGCCAAAGTTAAAAGGGACAGGGTCCTATAATTCTCCAAGAAACAACTAAACCAAAAGACAGAAAGTCAAGTCAATGTTGTATTTTTAAAATATACTTTCCTAAATAGAATATACAAGCCATGTACTGCACTCATCGCATTAAACTAAAGCAATTCCTTTTCAATAAATGGTAAATATTATAATTGGAAAAAGTAATTACTTTCAGTAAATTTCATGGACTCCAAAACCAAAGCTCTTTCCACTATACTATGTCACCTCTCACTTGATATCTGTGCTCACATAAAATGGAAGACTTAAATTACACTAGATATTGTTGATTTTCCTAAGTTCTGTATAGATTCTGGTTATCAGCCCTTTATCAGAGGTGTAGCATGCAAATATTTTCTCCCATTCTGTAGGTTGTCTGTTCACTCTAGTCATAGTTTCCTTGGCTGTGCAGAAGCTTTTCAATTTGATCAGGTCCCATGTATTTATTTTTGTTGCTGCTGTGATTGCTTTGGGGGTCTTCTTCATAAATTCTTTGCCTAGGCCAATGTCCATAAGAGTTTTTCCAATGTTTTCTTCGAGAATTCTTATGGTTTCATGTCTTAGGTTTAGATCTGTTATCCATTGTGAGTTGATTTTTGTGAGAGGTGAGAGGTGTGGGTCCAATTTCAGTCTTCTACGTATGGCCATCCAGTTTTCCCAGCACCATTTGTTGAATAGGGAATCTTTTCCCAGAAAAAATCAAACAACCCTATTAAAAAATGGGCAAAGGACATGAACAGAAACTTTTCCAAAGAAGACAGAATAATGGCCAGCAAACATATAAAAAATTGCTCAACTTCTCTAATCATCAGGGAAATGCAAATCAAAACCACAATGAGATATCACTTAACTCCAGTGAGATTGGCTCATATCAAAAAATCCCCAAATAATAAATGTTGGCGAGGATGTGGACAGATAGGAACACTCATACACTGCTGGTGGGACTGCAAATTAGTACAACCTCTATGGGAAAGAATATGGAGATACCTCAAAGGATTAAAAGTAGAATTACCATTTGACCCAGCAATCCCACTACTGGGTATTTATCCAAAAGAAAAAAAGACATTTTATAATAAAGACATCTGCTCTCGAATGTTCATAGCAGCACAATTCACAATTGCAAAGTTGTGGAAACAACCCAGGTGCCCATCAATACACGAGTGGATCAATAAAATGTGGTATATGTATACCATGGAGTATTACTCAGCAATAAGGAACAACAGTGAATTAACACATCTGGTATTATCCTGGTTGGAGCTAGAACCCATTCTTCGAAGCGAAGTGTCACAGGATTGGAAAAACAAGCACCACTGGTACTCACCATCAAACTGGTACTAACTGATGAACACTTACATCACACAGGGCAATAACATTCATCAGAGGGCGGGCGGGCGGGAGGGGGGTGGAAGGGATGGGAAAAACTCTCACTGAATGGATGTGGGGAGCACAGTTTGGGAGATGACCACGATTGTGGCTCTGACACGGGCAGAACAGGGGCAATGTATATGGCCACAGTGTTGTACCCCCGTGATATTCTGAAATTTAAAAAATAAATAAATCAAATAAAATAAATAAATAAATAAATAATAAAATAAAAAGTATTTGTAGTTGCATAAAAAAAATTACACTAGATATTAAAAAATAAAATTGTATGAAGGAAAGTGTTCATCAAAGTATTCTGTGAATTAACTAAGATAAAATAAAGAGCCAAAAGTAAATGATCACTTAAATTACTAAATTTTATTAATTATAAAACACATAGAAATAACCAAATGCTATTATTGACTCTGTATTTTAACACAGTCATGTCATGATTAAACTGGCAAACTCCACGTGCCAGAACCAGTTGGGGTAATGAGGGGTAAGGGAGGGAATTGGACTAGCCAAGGTCCCGGAGAAAGAGGGAAGTTGTCAAGGCCAGAGAGAAGGCAGTCAGGAATTAGTAACAGCCCAACCAAAGGAATATACAAGTATAAGACAAAGAATAAATACAACAAATAATAATAATCACTGTAAAACATGCTTACATTGTGCTAAATATTTTACATACACCATCATTTAATAATTACTAAAATTCAGTGATAAAGAATTACCTTCCCCAAAGCCACAGAGCTAATACATGGCAGAACTAGTATTCTCAAACAGTTCCCCAAGACAACAAAGGCCCTGCTTTTAACTCTACACTATATCACCAGTATGCAAAATAGATCTACAGAGCAAGAAGAGATATACAGAGGTAGATTCAGAAGTAGGCAAGTTCTCCAGAAACACATAAAACCCAGGGGGAGAAGAGAAGTAATAACAGAAGCAAAGATGGGCATATACAGACATCCAGACACAACTGGGCCAAAGAGATGGGCACTGTTCTAAATGATACTTTCTTCTTCTTGTTGCATGTGTTTTATCTCCATCCTAAAGATCTTAAAGGTTCTGTGAGCAGCTACTAAGATAAACATGCACAGGTCTTGGTTTATTTACTACTGGCATGCTTTGAATAAGAATAAAGCTAAATGACATTCCATGCAATTATATAGATATCATATCTGGATCTCTCTCCCCACATATTTATATTTTATTAAACAGATATTTTTAAAAATACCTTTATGTGACTTCAGAATGCTTTTGGTGCCACAAAAATATTAGTTATTTTTCTAATAGTCACAAATAAGCAACTCCTTAGGGAACCAAAACTTCATAAATTAGGTAATATTTTTCCTGTTTCATGTTACACACCTCTTCTTCTTGGTATCAATAATTTTCATAATTTACTTTGTCACAAATGATGTTGGGAATTTCCTGGTAGGTTTCCTTCACCTTTATAAAAACCATGCATTTATTCATGGGCTCAAGAATATGAGCAAAGTGGTCCTTAAACACAAAAAGCAAAGGCATGGTTCTAAATGGAAAACTTTTCCTTACTATCATCAAGTATGTTTATGTTGCTATGTGCATATGACAGCATTTTGGACACTAAATAGTCCATTCAATTTACTGAATTACGTAAGGAATTCAGGAAGAATTATTTTAAAAATAACAAGGCTTTGTAAAGAAAGTTGATTATGAAAGAGTAAGGAATCAGGTAATACACAATGTTCTATTTAATACACTGTTAATTGGAAAAGAGAAATGATTTCACAAAAAGTAGCATTACCTTGCTGACATACTTCATTCTAGGAAAAGTGGATCTTTGTTTAAGCAAATCTACTACATATGATTTATTAAATTGGAGGTGACAACTTGCTTGACAAAAGGATCTGCCATTAGAGTTCCACAATGAGTTTTAAGGAAGACATTATAAGACACTAGAAAAGATTATATGGAGACCCTTGGAGCCCAAAAGACTTGATTCCTACAAGTGCCAACAACATCCACTGATCACATATAATCAGACATGATATTTAGCCAGCACACACTCTTATGACCAAAATGGTTGTTAAGGTGGAAAACATCTATCCCTCTTGGCAAACACTGGCTGCCCCAAGTCCCCAGAGTGCTCCCTAACCATCCCAGGGGTCCTCCTGGATACCCCTCAAATCACTCAGGCCACCCCCAAATCCATAAACATAACAGAGATCTCCAGGATCCTTCCTCCAGCACTGTGGCTGGGGGCTACTCTGATTAACTCCTACCTGAGCCGAACTGGCTGTTAAATATTTTGAATATCATGCCTGGGTATAATCAAAACTACTCAGCAGTCTAATAGAGAAAATTTCTTTTTCCCTTAAAATACAGTACCCTGTTGAGCTATTTGACAGTGGTTTCTTTCTAAAAGTTACGAGTAGCTAAAAGTCAGATTCAGCTCCATGAAATATATTTCTTTCCTGAAGCAGATTTTTGTCAAATTATATTTCCTAATTAATGTCTTAGGATAGCTATGCTTGACTTTGTAAAACAGTGTTCCACATATCACATAAATTACTACTTTATCTCTGATAGAAACTTTCTAGACAGAGAATAATTCCAAACTAAATTCAGCTAAATAAAAATATTTGAGGGGTCCAGAATATCTACCTAATAAATATCTTAAAAGCATAAATCCTAAAACAGTATTTCAAGTTACTTCCCGTATGCACAGAAACTTCAGAAACTTTAGAGCTTGTCTAGTCCAATCTCATGATTTGAGGGAGATAAAAGATCTATCCAAAGTTGTTAAATTTAGAAAAAGCAGCTTAGCAATAGAAAAATGAAATTTATGGCAATATAGTTCTGAGACGGTATCTACAAAGATAGGTGAAATAGCAATATACATTTTTCTAAATGCTAATGCAAAAGAAAAATGATTTTTAAAGGCAGATTTGCACTTCAAAGTTGATATGACTCAGTGATGTTTAAAAATCAGGAGAGGTTATTTCAGGTAGAAACTAAACTAGTTGAATTGAGAAATTTTTTACTCTTTCTTAATTTAAGACTACCCTAAATGCTTTGCATGAAAGAATAGAAATTTTAAAAGAAACTTTATATATTTGAATATAGTCATTTCAAACTTGATACAACCAAAAATGAACCTGAAAAATTAAAATACAACATATTTGGAACTTTTATAAAATAAGCTTTTAGTCTAATATCAAATAAAAATCACTAAAGAGTCTCCTCCACACTTCATAGGATACTGTTAAAAAATTTAAGTTAATTTAGAATTAATGCACAAACCAATTAAAGTCCTAAGCTGCATGACACTAAAATTTAAAAAGCTATAAGACTGATGAAAATAATGTTACATCATAATTGATCACTCATTTCTATGGATACCCACTCATATATGATCACTTTTTAATCTCTTTACTTATCCAAACTGGAACAATGATTAGCAAAAATAGGAATATATAGACCAATAATGGCACAAGAAAATTTTCAATTCTATTCCTGGAAATACTATAGTTTATTAAACTATACACTGCAGTAATCACGGTACAAAGAAAAAAAAAAGAAAAGAAAAGAAACCCACCAGGAAACAAAAATTTGACCATTCATCCTCCTGCTTAATTCTAAACTTTAATGAATTGGTTAAGAATGGGTAACAGCCCAGAAATCAGTCCTAGCAAGTCTCATGGAAAATAATTAAAATAACCAAATAGGCTACCAAAAAAAAAATATCTACATTAGAAGACAGCATAAGAATTTCAATTTTCAGAAGAAAATGATTAGCTGTTTGCAAAATTACAATTGACTAAATCCATATCACCATAATTTTGTTACTTAAAATATATAACAGTGCCATGAAATTTTACTTGCCATAAAGAAGCTTAGAACATAGTCACATGGTTAGAGGCATTCGAAAATGAAATAAAGGTTAATGACAAATAGCCATGCATAAAGCAATTAGTTAAAATAGTAACATAACAGATCAGAAAACGTAAGGAGACACACAAATGCTCAAAGAAAGGTCTGTTTTAAACCACAGACATAAGCATGAGGCTTAGTGACACAGATCGTATCAAGGTTGGATATTTTTTAAAAGTTTTTAAGACATCACAGATCTGCTGGATAAAGCAGAAAGCCAAACCTAAGGAAATCACAAGTAAAAGGCATTGACTTATTTCAGCAAAAAGAAAATCTCCAATACCTGTGAAAGAAATTGTTCATACAGTAGCTGAGTTCATTAAAATACTGCAAGTCTACATAAATTGGGTACTTGCCCCTTCCGATTTCTCCACCGTGTTAGCCAGCATCTCCTGCAGGGCCCGGACAGAGAGGGACTGTTCCAGCACAAAGGTACAGATGGAGAGGTCTGGGGGGACATTCTGCACAGAAAGAGAGAAAGTCATTAGCAGCGTCATCATCATCCAGCATCCACACCCAGTTTACCTTAGTATACTCTGGTTTCCTTCTTAGAAAAAGTGAGAGCACTTGTCAACTCTCTACTGTGAGCTCCTGAATCATCAAGATACACTGTCATTACTGCTCACATTTAATACATTTTTTAAACCACAGACAAAAACAGCTGCCACTTACTGAGTGCTTACCCTGATGCGCATTGTACTGGGAGCTTTATCTATAACTCCTGTGGTCACCGATAGTAAGGATTATTACTAAGACTGTGTGGACAAGAAAACAGAGAAGTTGGACCAAGATGGTCGACTAGGCACAGGTAATATGTGCCTCCACCATGGAGAAGAACCAGAAGAGTAAGCAGACTCTCACATTTCAAACAGATCACCTAGGAGAGACCACGAGGATTCACCAGGGAAGCGACGGGAAGCACCAAAAGTGGGTAAGGAGAGGGTTCAGGGCATCTTGCCTGGCCAGGGGCTGGCTAATAGCTGGGAGAAGCTCCTGGACATGGTGGTGAATGACTCAGATAGAAGCCCCCGGCGATCTCCAAGCTTGTCCACTCTCCAAGACGAGCTTTTACCATCTTGGTTACAAGAGAACCTCCCTACCCACGCAGGTCTCGGGCCTAACATAGGGAGCTACTTGGACATTTCACAGAGACATTGTTCCAGAAAGGGAACTCATATAGATCCCACAGGCATCCAAGCCTAGAGCAGCTTGAGCCAGGTGCCATTCTGAGAGCCAAATACCAGGGAAGCACGGACATGCCTGTGCAGCTCTGAGGAGGCACAGAGAAGCCCAGGCACTGCCACATACCCCTAGGAAGCTCCCTACTGCCCTGCTATGGGCTGCTGTCAAGACTGAGACTTGAGCAGACACCATTTTCCAGTTTCTCACCCATGCTGCCTGCCTATGTGAGGTCACAGGTCTAAGGCACCATTTCGAGAATTTGACACTGGACAGTGCCCCACCCTCGGGCTGAGTTTGGGCCTGATGTGGCTGCAAGCCCCACCTGGCTGCAGAGGGGCAAGGAAACCAGGCTTTCCAGCATGCATCTGGATAGTGCCCATCATCCTGTAGCTGGCTGCTATGGGACCAAGTCTCAAGCAAACTGCACTCCCTATAGTTTCCTGCCAGTGCAGCCTGCCTGAGAAGGGCCTCACCCTCTCTGGTTACAGGCCCAGAGTGCCACTTTGGGAATTTGAAGCCATGCAGCACCCCTCCCTCAGGCTGAACTCAGGCTGAGGAGGGACAGAGGAGCCCAAGACCTCCTATACACACTTAGGACAATTCCCACCACCCTGCTATAGGCTGCTGTGGAACTGAGTTGTGAGCAGATGGCACTCCCTCCAGCATTATAGATACACGGTGTGCCTGCAAGGGGTTCCACCCTTGCACCTGGTCACAGGTGCAAGGGACCAGTTTGTAAGTTGAAAGCTGGGCAGTCTGGAAAGGGACGTGAAGACAGAAACCTCCCCTCCTCCAACCACGGAATGCTGCAGACATAGCCCCCTCTGCTCCCAAGCATGAGTTTCTGGTGTGGGTGAGCTGTGGGAGGGACAGTTATAGGCTTGCAGGAGGGATACCCCCAATAGTACTCTGCCCACTATGCCTGGCTTCTGCACAGAGGCAGAAGCCCTCCCTTCACAGACAGGCAGTGTTTTTGCAACTGTTTCGACCTGGGAGTCTCAGCCCCCTGGGTCTCAACATTGCTTGATCCACAGCCAATGCTCCCCAGCACCCACTTGGACTTCAGCAGCCTTGGGGGATGGTGGGTTCTGAAGCAACTGTGGGTGTCCTGGAGCCTGGGCATTCAGAGTGGGCCACTTCTATCCAAGAGGAGAGTATAGTATGCCAGAGGGCCCTGTAGGACAAAGGGACCAGGGCATCAGCTCCACACCACTTGGGGCCTTCTCCTCCTTCCCCCCTGCCCTGTCCGTGGCTGGTTCCACTCAGGACCACTGAGACTTCCACAGGAGATGATTAAGCCAGAGCTCTTCAAAGTGTCTGCCCCACCTCTGACAAAGTGCCTATCACACCCAGGATTCTACGGACCTCAAGGTTCACTCCGTTCCCTCTAAAAAGCCATAGCAACTACATTCCTGTACCCCAAGGACAAAAGCTACTGCCTCCCCTGACAGAGAGTGGGGCTAGCACTCCTCTCCCTGAACTGCCAATCCCTTCTGGGAGGAGCCTACCCTCCCTGGAGGCAAGTCCCTGGCACAACCACACCTCCCCCACCAGAGCATTTCAGCCACACCCCACAGCCAGTCTGGTAGCCCTGCATACAGCAGGTTGAGCTGAGTCCATCACCTCTGCTGCAGCTGGGTCAGGGTGGGAGCTGGGAATCTGGGTGCCTTTGTGGCCCAGAAGGACAGAGACCATTATCAGTGCTGAGAGAAGGAGGTATGAGTGGTGTATGCATCCCACAGCTGCCTACCTCTGCTAACCTCATCAAGAGGTGCCCGTCTCTCCTGTCTCAGGCTCATAGTCCATCTGCCCCTCTCCTGCCTGAGCATTCTTCCAGACCAGGAGATCACCCCGCCCCTCACTATCACAGCCAGCACCTGAACTCAGGGAGGCTACACGGCAAGTTTGTCATCCCAGTCTCTGCCTGCTCCCCCCAGGACTCACGCATGCCATCCAGAGGCCTGGGAACTGGGGATTACCTAGCCTAGTCCACCACCATGGGCACCTGTACACTCTGCCAGGGCTCTGAGGTCCAACCAACCCTAACTGCCAGCAACACCACAGTGGACGCCTACATACATGAGCCGAAAGGCAGTGTATCTCTCCCTCTCTACACTGAGTAACAGAGTTCCCAACAGAGGAGAACAGGTGAACCGCAAAGCTATCTGTTTTGAACTAAAGGACAAGGTTCCAGATGAGAAGGGACCAGCATAAGAACTCTGGCAATATGAAAAAACAGGTTGTTTCAACATCCCCAGAGTACCACACCGGCTCTACACCAATGGACTCCAACCTGAAGGAAATTTTTGAAATGTTAGATATGGAATTTAAAATATGGATCACAAGTAAGCTCAATGGGATAGATGGGAAAGTTGAAAAACAACACAAAGAAGCCAAAAAAATAAAAATAAAAATTAGGACATGAATGAAAAATTCAATGAAGAGGTAGTTATTAAAAAAAAATCTTCTGGAAATGAAAGAGTCATTTAGGGAATTTCAAAGTACAGTGGAAATTTTTAACAAAAGCAGAAGAAAGAATTTCAGAGCTTGAGGACAAGGCTTTTGAATTAACCCAGTCAGTCAAAAATGAAGAAATAAGAATCAAGAGAAATGAAGAAAGTCTCTGAGAAATATAGGATTATATAAAATACCCAAATATAAGAATCCTGGGTATCCCTTAGGGAGAAGAAGAAAATGCAAAAAGCATGGAAAACCTATTTGAGAAAGTAATAGAGAAAAACTTCTCTTACTAGAGATTAAGACAAGCAGATACAAGAAGGTCAACGAATTCCTGGAAGATTCATTGCAAACAGGACATCACCAAGGCACTTAGTCATCAGTCTGGCCAAAGTCAAAGTGAAGGAGAGACTAGTACAAGCTGCAAGAAAAAACTATCAAGTACCTTACAAAGGAAAACCCATGAGACTTAACAGCAGACTTGTCAGCAGAAACCTTACAAACCACAAGGGATTGGAGTTTCATCTTTAGTATTCTTAAACAGAATAACTGTCAGTCAAGAATTTTGTATCCTACAAAACTAAGTTTCATAAATGAAGGTGAAATAAAATCTTTTCCCAAAAAGCAAACACTAAAGAAATTTGTCACCACTAGGCCTGTCCTACAAGAAATGCTCAAAAGTGCTCTTAACACTAAAAATAACAGTAGATACTCACCAGTGTAAAAACACCCAAAAGTAAAAAGCACTTATAAAACAGTAGCACAAGGGAGAATACAAAGCAACTAGGTAACAATCAACAGGATGACCGGAATAGTATCTCACGTATCAATTTTAACATTGAAAGTAAACAGTCTAAATGCCCCAATTAAAAGATACAGATTGACACAATGGATAAACACACACACACACACACACACACACACACACACACACACAAACTCAAATATCTGCTGTCTTCGAGAAACCCACTTCACTTACAAAAAATCTCACAGACTCAAGGTAAAGAAGTGGAAAAAAGTATTCCACACAAATGGGAACCAAAAGTGAGCAGGAGTAACAATTCTTGTATCAGATAAAAAAGACTTTAAATCAAAAACAGTAAAAAAAGACAGAGATGGTCATTAGATATTGATAAAGGGATAAATTCAACAAAAAGATATAATAATTCTAAACATATATGTACTTAACACCAGAGCTCCCAGATTCATAAAACAAATACTACTACACCTAAGACATGAAATAATAATAATGCAGAACTTCAACACCCCACCGACAGAACTAGATAGATCATTAAGGAAGAAAATCAACAAAGAAACAGTGGACGTAAATAGGACTCAGAACAAATGGATCTAATGATATTTATAGAACATTCTACCTAAAAACTGCAGAATATACATTCTTCTCAACTGCACATCGAACATTTTCCAAGATAAATCATATGTGAGGCCACAAAACAAGTCTCACCAAATTTTAAAAAATCAAAATCATATCATGTATCTTCTCAGACCACAGTGGACCAACACTAGAAATCAATTCCAAGAGGAACTCTCAAAAATATATTCATACATGGAAATTAAACAACCTGCTGCAGAACAATCTTTGGGCCAATGAAGAAATCAATATGAAAAGCAAAAAATTTTTAATTGAATGACAATTGCCGCACAAGCTACCAAAATCTCTGGGATACAGGAAAAGCAGTGCTAAGAAGGAATTTCATAGCACTGAATGCCTACATCAAAAGGACATAAAGATAACAAATTAAAAACTAATATCACACCATGGGGAACTAGAAAATCAAGAAGGAACCAAACCCAAAGCAAGCAGAAGACAAGAAATAACAAAGATCAGAGCAGAACTAATCAAAATTAAAACCAAAAATCAATACAAAGGATCAATGAAACAAAAAGCTAGTTCTCTAAAAAGATAAACAAAATCAACAGACCACTACCTAGATTAACCAAGAAAAGAAACAGGATACAAATAAGTTCCATCAGAAATGAAACAGGAGACACTACAACTGATACCACAGAAATACAAAAGATCATCCAAGACTACAACGAACACCCTTTTGCACAAAAACTAGAAAAATCTAGAGTAAATGGATAAATTTTTGGAAACACACACTCTCCAAAGTTTGAATCAGGAAGAAATAGAAATCCTAAACAGAACAATAATGAGAAGCAAGACTGAAAGAGTAGTAAAAAATCTCCCAACAAGAAAAGCCCAGAACCAGACAGATTCACACCTGAATTCTACCAAACCTACAAAGAACTGGTACTTATCCTACTGAAACTGTTCCATAACATCAAGAAGGAGGAATCCTCCCTAACTCATTCAATGAAGCCAGTATCACTATGATATGAAAGCCAGAAAAGAACGCAACAAAAATAGAAAACTACAGACCAGTATCCCTCATGAAAATAGATGCCAAAATCCTCAACAAAATACTACCAAAATGAATCCAATAGCACATCAAAAAATAAGTCACCATGAACAAATGGGTTTCATCCCAGGGATGCAAAGATGATTCAACACACACAAATCAACAAGTGTGGTTCACCACATAAACAGAATTAAAAACAAAAACCGTATGATCATCTCAATAAATGCAGGAAAAGCATTCAATAAAATCTACTACTCCTTCATGATAAAAACACATTTTACAGATTAGGTACAGAAGGAACAAACCTAAAAATAATAAAAGCCATATATGACAAACCCACAGCCAACATCATACTGAATGGGGTAAAGTTGAAAGCATTCCCCCTAAGAACTGGAACAAGGATGCCCACTTGCACCATTTCTCTTCAACATAGTACTGGAAATCCTAGCCAGAGCAATCAGGCAAGAAAAAGAAATAAAGGACATCCAAAGCAGAAAAGAGGAGATCAAACTATCCCTGTTTGCTGATGGTATGATCCTATATCTAGAAAACCCTAAAAATTCCTCCAAAAGGCTCCTAGAATTGATAAATAAGTTAAAGTATCAGGTTACAAAATTAATGTATTCAAATCAGTAGCATTTCTATACACTAATAATAGCTTAGCTGAGAATGAAATCAAGAACTCAATCCCATTTACAATACCTGCAAAAAAAAAAAAAAAAAAACCTAGGAATACACTTAACCAAGGAGGTGAAAGACCTCTACAAGGAGAACCACAAAACACTGGTGAAAGAAATCATCGATGACACGAACAAATGGAAAAATATCCCATGCTCGTAGATTGGAAGAATTAATATTGTTATAATGTCCATACTTCCCAAAGTGATTTACTGATTCAATGCAATTCCAATCAAAATACCAACATCATTTTTCAGAATTAGAAAAAACAATCCTAAAATTCAAATGGAATCAACAAAGACCCCAAATAGCCAAAGCAATCCTAAGCAAAATGAATAAATCTGGAAGCCTCACATTGCCTGACTTCAAATTATACTGCAAGGCTATAGTATTTAAAATAGCATGGCCCTGGTATAAAAGCAGACACATAAATTAATGGAACAGAATAGAGAACCCAGGAATATAGCCATATACCTACAACCAACTGAACTTCAACAAAGCAGACAAAAACAAACACACATAGGGGAAAGGATGCACTATTCAACAAATGGTGATGGGAAAATTGAAAAGCCACATGCACAAGAATTAATCTGGATCCCTACCTCTTATCATACACAAAAATTACCTCAAGATGGATTAAAGACTTAAATGTAAAACTTGAAACCACAAAAATTCTAGAAGAAAACCTAGGAAAAACTCTTCTTGACATTGGCCTGGGCAAAAAATTTACGACTAAGACCCCAAAAGCAAATACAACAAAAACAAAAATAAATATATGGGACTTAGTTAAACTAAAAAGTTTCTGCACAGCAAAAGAAATAACCAACAGAGTAAATAGACAACCTACAAAATGAGAGAACATACACAAACTACACAACCAACAAAGGGCTAATATTCAGAATCTACAAGGAACTCAAGCAAATCAGCAAGAAAAAAAAAAATAACCCCATTAAAATGTGGGTAAAAGACATGAACAGACATTTTACAAAAGAAGCTAGACAAATGGCCAACAGACATATGGAAAAATGTTCAACATCACTAACATCAGGGAAGTGTAAATTAAAACCACAATAAGATACCACCCTACCCAGTCAGAATGGCCATTATAAAAAGTCAAAAAACAAGAGATGATGGTGCAGATGTGGTGAAAAGGGAATGCTTAAACACTGTTGGTTGGAATGTAAATTAATACAACCTCTATGGAAAACACTATGGAGATTCCTCAAGAATCTACAAGTAGACCTACCATTCAGTCCAGCAATCTCACTACTACCTATTTACCCAGAGGAAAAGAAGACATTATATCAAAAAGGCACATGCACTCATATGTTTATCACAGCACAATTCACAATTGCAAAGATATGGAATCAAGCTAAGTGCCCATGAATTCATGAGTGGATAAAGGAAATGTGGTATATATAGATACCAAGGAGTACTACTCAGCCATAAAAAAGAATGAAATAAAGTCTTTTGCAGCAACCTGGATGAACTGGAAGCCATAATGGTAAGTGAAGTATCTCAGGAATGGAAAAACAAATGCTGTATGTACTCACTTATAAGTGGGAGCTAAACGATGGGTATACATGGTCATACAGAGTGGTATAATGGACTGTGGAGATTCAGAAGGGGGGATGTTTAGAGGGAGCTGAGGGATCAAAAATTACCTATTGGGTCCAATGTATACTGTTCAGGTAATGGGTACACTCAAAGCCCTGACTTCACCACCATACAGTTCATCTATGTATCAAAAAACCACTTGTAGCCACTAAATCTACTCAAATAAAAAAGGAAAAAAAACAAAAAGAAAGAAAACAGGGAAGTTAGGTTACTTTTCCAAAGTCACAGAGTTAGAAAATTTTCAAGCTAGGATTAAAATGGAAACTTGTCTGACTCTCAAGCATTCATTTCTAACCTCCCCAAATTTTAAAGGACAGAAAAATAATACTTGCTTCAAATTAATATTGAAGTTAAGCAAATATAAAATTGAATTGATATAAAATATTCATTTACACAGGCTTCTCCTTATCCACAAAGATAACAATTACTTTTTCTTTTTTAATTCAAGTTAGATGTCATATTTTGCCTCTAACCTGGGGTATGGTAATTTGGCTCCTGTTCTGTGCATACATGGATTTCCTTCTCATCATCCATTCTTTTCCCCTTATCTTTCTTTCCCTTAAACTTCTACTCCAATCAATACCCCATAAATTCTGAAAATCTCAAAAGGTAATTACCGAGGAGGTTAAGGAACCAGGGTAAGAATTGATTGGCAAGTTAGAGAGAAGTATACATTATTAATCATGTGTGCTTTCGCTTGAGATAAGCAGAAACCATTATGTAACCCAGCTAGATGTGGGTGGATGCTCAAAGGAAGATTTTCATAATTGAAGAACATTTGTTAAACACAAAATGCAAGCCATTTATATCTTCTTCATTAAAAAGAAATTAGAAGCATAAATTTGATAAGCTGATGCAATGCCCTCAAATTACAATTTATAATGTTTTTAACTATTTATTAAATTGAACCACTACCAATGGAGTCATTTTTCATCAGCAGCCTAAAATGATGGTTTCAAGAAAAAATTAAGTACTAGAGTTCCAGAATGAAAGCCTAGAACCAGGCCACAAAGCTTACATTCCCCACAAACCTTCCTGCCACCCATGTTTTGTTTTGTTTTGTTTGTTAATCAACTTTCCTTCTCTGGACTCCTCCATCCTCCCATCATGGGCTTCTGTGCTTGCAACCCAATCGGTTTCCATTCGTCCTCAGACCATCTCCGCCAGCAGTCACGGGGCCCTCTCAACTCTGAGCACCACTGACTGCTCTTACACTCTGCAGTCGGCCAGACAAGGGCTTTCTTTCTAAACTACTCAGTTAAAAGACAGGAAGCTAGGAAAGGGACCCTCTTCTACAATGAAATTTAAGAATGCATGCTCTTAAATTTAATTTTCTAACTTCTAACTATACTAAGTATAGTCTCTTCTCTTGAGATCAATACAAATGCTACTGAAAAAAATCTGTCAACGGAGGTGTTTATTTCATTCATACCCATTTAAAATGTGAGGGTTTGGCAGATAGACTTTGACAAATAGATAGTGCTGAGAGGGCACTGTTTTTAAATGATGAACGGATGAACTGACTTTTTAAAAATGGCTTGATTTGTAGCACTGGTCCATTTCTGTGGTATAAATACTCCAATCACTGCTGATTTGAAAGTATCGAAGTTTACGTATCAGCTCACAAAAATCCAAAATATCTGACAGTCAACTCTCAGCAGTCTGTAAGAGCCATTTCCAGCACACTGTTGGACTGATATCAGACCAATATTAACTAATTGCTTTAGAATCAGCATACCCTAATAGTTAAAAGCATGGATTCTATAAATAGGACTACCTAAGCAAAAAGCCTGGCCTCACTACTTACTAGCTATTAGCTTTTCTAGTCTTTGGTTTCCTTCCCTGAAAAATGGGATAATAATTAAATCTTTCTCATAAGGTTGTGAAAACTCAACGCGATAATATATGCAAAGAGCTTATCACGGTGTCAAGAATATAACAAGAGCTCAAAATAAGTGAGCCATTATCATTAGTCTTGCATATTGTAATTTCTCTCCATATGTGGCATTTAGGAAGCACCACTCATTTCTTAACATTGGTTCTACTTTGGACAAATAGTGTTTGGAAACACAAATCTATAATTATGCACCTGCTCATAACATCCAGAATGTTCCAGTGTTGTCAAGAGAAAGCACTTTCCGGTAACATTTAAAAGTTTACATTCTGGGTGTATTTAAACTGTTTCATGCCTACCTTTGATCAAAATGTTAAAGTATGGATTGCTATAATCTCTCACATTATTTTAAAGATCCTCGAAAACCACGTAAGTTTGAAATAAATTAATCCTGTCAAATGAATTTTATTTTTCCACAGGGCAACAGGCCTGCTACAGATATTTTTCTAGATAGTGGGAGTTAGCAGGAAGAAACATGCCAACAGCCCTCAAAGGCAACTCTCTACCTCTCCTAGACTCAACCCATTTTCTTCCGACTCACCTTTATCCTGCTCTCTCTTTCTTTGTACCCCACTGCCCCCGCCACATACAAATGTAACAGAAAGGCGAGACAGAAAAAAATATTGTTTGCCCCTTTCAGGAAAACTTGAAACAATACAAATCAGAGCTTTGTAGTGTTGCCTGATTTGCTCTAAAGAAAAAAGGTCTGGTAAAAGTATTTCTTAATCTAGATGTATATCTCTTCAAATAACTTTTGAGATTTTTACAGTTATACTCACTATAGCATTTATGCTAAGCCTTTGTTCCAACTTCCCAAAAATAAAGCTGAATCACTGGAAAATAAAGGGTCTCATTCATTGATCAAAGACCAACTAAATGGCCTCAAATCAAAATGACTCCTAACACCAGGCACAGCAGATAAAGTATAACATTCTATAAACATGTGTAGTGGAAGCTCCAATTCGTGAGCATTTGCAAATTATCATCTTTTCCTTTGTCTTAATTTGTTTTTGCTCAAGTCTTCCTACTGAGAAAGTTACTTTTTTAGAACTTCAATTTGAAAGAACTTTGCTTGCCATTACTGTGAGGGTGCTCTCAAATCATAAGAGAAACTCGTATAGTATGCTTTGCATTATAAGTGCTTCAAAATACACAGATCAGAACAGAACATAAAACTAAAAACTGCAGCTGAGCATGTACACCTATCTGCCTCTTATGTATTACATATGACATTTAATTGTAATGCAAAATTAAATCAGAGAAATTTATTCAGTCTGTCTAAATTTCTATCTAGGCTACTCGAATAGTGCCCAAAGCGAGCAGGATGAAGGTTAATAATGTTTTTTTATATGGAGACAACACCAATTTTATTAGAGTATTTATACTTTGGTCAAGGTAACACACTTTAAGCTAGAGGCATGGCTGTGTGCCTTTTCATCTTTTTAAAATACAAAGTGGTCGCTGTTCTCCTTTGCCTGGCAAGCATTATGTAATCTTAGGGGGAAAAAATTATCAGCAAAGAAGCATCTGTCTTTGCCGGTGCTGGAAAGGCTATGTAAAATCAATTAGGTTTCCAACTGAAGTTATCCATCAAACCATTTGGCTTCCATAGATGTATTTACCTAACTCACTTAAAAACCTATGGAAACATGTCATTACCTTAACTGAATGGCAACCAATAACTTAGGACTATATAAGCCACACTAAACCATCCATCTTGTTATTACTGTGTAAAAACTGCATACTAATAAACTACTCCATTTTCACATCCTGATGCCTCTGTTCCTATTTTTTTTTTCCCTCCCTCAAGCAGAAATATCCATCTCCAGGTCTTCACCTATGCAAACCATCTCTTATTTTTAAATCACACATAAATAAAATCACACATAAAAATATTTCCTTGTAGAGAAGTCAAACAATACTGAAAAATTGAAAATTCTTTCTTTCCAACTTTAATTATACTCACTCTCCCTCCCAGGAGTAATCACTCTTAGCTTTTTGGTGTGCATATTTCCAGGCTTTTTTCATGCATTTACATGCATATATGTGCTCATACAGAAATACATAGATGGGCTCTTCCCATTAATGGGCTCACTCTGTACAAATTATAATTTTTGAATTTACTAATATATCCTGGAGATCACTGTCTGTCAATAAAGACATATCTACTTCATCAGCATGGCTGCTAGCGAATCTAGATACACCATATTCCTACTGAAGATTAATTCCAGTGGTCTGCCATGCAATATTGTTATTCAACTTGGGTTCCCTGCCCCACAGTACCACCAGCATTACCAGCCTAATACAGTGACTTACACAAAGAAAGTGGTCCATGTTTGATGAATTGACCTCAAATTACGATTTCATCTATTTCTAGAAAATTAAACAAATGTACGTACTATATAAGGATACAGGTCATTAGAGCCCTAATGAAAGATCTAGTTGGTTTAGTTCTTTTGGTAATCCTAGGTTTCTATTAATAATACAAAACCAAACAAGTTAATTTAATTTTTTACACTGCCTTTCAATTGTGCTCCAAGTGACCTTTGGGGTAACACAGAGGTATCTCAAAATGTATTCTGAAAATTAATGATGTATTAAATCTTGATAGTTTGACAGCACAGAGAAAAGGATAAATCACCACACCAGGGACAAAGAATTTGATGGGTAAACTAGTCAAGGGACCTTGGGGGAGCCATGCTGAGCTTCCCTGCCCATGAAGTGGAAAAATACTTTTTCTACTTCTGAGAGATTCAAAGAAGAAAATCAATGCATTATAAACTGAACAAGGCCAATAAGATATAATTTTATCTGCCTAATTTAAGAAAATTCTAAATCAGATTGAGCACTCAGATCACAGAGATATAAATTAAGAGAAAAGCTGTTCTACCAAGAAATGTGAAGACAGAATACTTTAAAATGGAGCAGATGGTCTGAAGTTGAGGCAGGTTTGTTCAGGCTCTGCCACCCATCTGCTAAGTGCCCTTTGGCAAGGCACTGTAAAAGTTGAGGGTCAACTTCTCCCCCAAATTATGAAGATGTCAAACTCCATCTTCTCCAAAAGATAAAGTTGTTGTTGTTGTTGTTGTTGTTGTTGTTTTAATTTACCAACTGGAGACATGAACCAGGCAAAATTCCACCTACCAGATGGGGAATAATATCCTTTAAAATGTTTCCATAGTCTCCAGTGACAATAAAACTATGGTGTTGTATCCCGTTGACTTGTATGAAACACTGTGGAAAGGAAACACCAAGCATGATCTAAGAAAAATCTTACTTCACTTTATCCTCTTTATATTTCTTCGAAACAACAATCATAACATTTCGCCATATTCCCAGTCTGGAAATGTTATTTCCAGAGCTTCACACTTTTGGGTGTTCATAGTTCTGGGTAGTTTTTCCTATCATGTGCTTTTCCCCTTAACCTCACTTTGCACCAGAGGTTAACATGATTGCCTTTGAGAAGGAAAGATTTTTCCTGGGTCAATTAATTCTTTCAGATCAGCTTTTTTTTTTAAAGACAAGGCTAAATGTTACACTAACAAATGAAGCTCATGTATCTGGGTTTTCCCAGTCCTAAATCCTTTGAATCTTCAGAAAAACTCAAGCCATTTCACTTGGCATTCTTGACAACAGTAGGGCCCAGGTGGGAGAAGATGTAATAGCAGGTTTAAATGAGTGGTAATTAGCAGTACATTGCCACTACAAAGAGCCACAGCTGTACCAATTTAGCAGTTAATTATGAAATTCCCTAGTTAATTGGTAGAGGTCCATATGGTTTGCTCAGTGTTCATTTTGCTCCTTGACATACATCTTTTGTAATACAACATCCTTTAAATCTAACATCAAGTAGATATGCCAACCCATGTGATTTTAACAATTATTTTAAAATTCAAATGACTCAAATGTGCCAATGCAAAACTACAAGTACACTAGTTTGATGAACCATCCCATAATAACTCTCTCAATTCTAGTATCACAACAGGAATACTGTTTCAAGTCAAATCTGTTCACACACATCTTTTTCTCTTTATATTTCTTCAAAACACCAATCATAACATTTCACCATATTCCCAGGCTGGAAATGTTATTTCCAGAGCTTCACACTTTTGGGTGTTCATAGTTCATAGTTTACACATCTTGAGGGGAGCCATTGTTGATGAGCACACAATTGCATAGTATTTTGAAAGGAAAACTCTCAAAGGGAAACCACAGAAGAGACTTCTGGATGAACTGAGCCTCAGGATAATATGCAAGTATCTTAAAAGTTATATATGCAACCTAATGGGTCATCTCACGTAACCTCCTGCTTCTAAACATTGCCAAGTCAAACCCATCTCAGGCAGAATGATTTCTACCTTATTATTCATGACAACAAATATCAGTCACATCTCAATAAAAGCTCCACATGCCAACTTTCCAGACTCTAGGTAATGGCCCACTAACCTAAGTTGCATTTAAAACACATAATTTCTAGTCTTATATCAGAATGATGTTTTGGAAAGTTGAGCTCTAAGTTGAGAAATCTACTATTAAAAAAGCTATAGAGTCTTACTATTAAATTCAGAGAGTTTAGAGATGTTTGAATAAATATATGAATAAATGGGTGAATAATAAACCACAAAAACAAATAAATAAATGGAAATAATTAAACCACTGCTACAGTTCAAGTAGCTACAACTTACTCTGGAGCAAAGTTTCACTCTTTACTCAAAAGAGGTTGTTTTGTTTTCGGGGTTTTGTTGTTAATTAGCACTATGTACACTATGTATACACATACATACATTCATTACATATGTAATAAGCATCTAACAAGGATACCGCAGTAACTAAGACAAAAGTAACGTATAGTGTAAGTATTTGTTAGTTACAAATACTTGTTATTTGCAGTGGCATCTCAGCTTTGCTCTCTGCAAGATCCCAGCGAACCACAGATTGTGCATACACTTGATAGAGCCTCCAGTGAAAATTTCTGATGAGTAACTATATTGTCTCTAGAGAGTTCTGCAAAAAGGATATTTAAGTAGAATCTATTCACAGGTTTCTTGTCTGAAATAGCATCTGAGACAAAAAATAGTTTTTACAGTAACCAAGTCAACCTGTCTGTAACATGACCTTCGCCATAACAGCCACAGTCCCTTGTCTCATAATATGCTAAAAGAAGGGGAAAAAAATTCATTCACACAAACATATAGATGAAGGCAACCAATAGATTCTGAATTATCTAGAGTTTCACAAAAAGTCAAAAGGAGAAAAAAAAGGTGAAAACAAGAATTATGGCTTCAGAATCAAGTTATGTAGGTGATAAGATGATGTCTTCAGATTTAATTAATTATGTAATAGAGTGCAGATTTTTCCAGGCATAACCATACAAACACCAACCATCTCACTCTGCACATGTCTCATTCTGTGAAAATGTGCTGGATTAATTTCATCTAAATTAATTTGAAATGGCAAAAGCTAAATTAATTACTCCGTATCATTCTGAACAAATCAGGCTGAAATCAACTCAGTAACGCTGCTTGGCTTACTTACCTAAGTTGTGTTTAAAATAATATGATTTCTAGTCATATATTAGAATGATGTTCTGGGAAGCTGGACTTCAAGTTGAGAAATCTACTATTTAAAAAGTTATGAAGTAGAAACTAGAAACTGAGGAAGTAGTCTCAAACTGAGACATTCAACACCTTGGAATTCTTGCTAGAAATTATACTAGCACAGAATTTCTGGGCAGTTTTAAGAATATAAAAAATAACCACATAGACACAGTTATGCAAATATAATAGCTGTATCACTTCTTAAGTATGCTCTGTGTGCTAGATCCTAATTCTCATCATGAAATAAGTATTATTATCCCCATGTTAGAAATGAGTAACTAGAAAATCAGAAAATTGAATGACATGCCCTAAGCCAGAAACTATTAAAAGGCCTTTCTGCTTAGCCCAAAACCCATACCACACTGTCCCCACTCAAGGTCACATGAGCCTGGCTCTCAGCTGTTTTCTTTCTTTTTATTTCCCTGTCCATTTTTGGTAGTATTTATGATTGATAAAATAAACCTAAATGTAAGAGTGAGCCTGCTCTAAAAAAGTATACACACAGAATGGGAGTCATGACTACCCCACACTCCATGACTTTGGCTTAAGGGGCATTTCAGAAGCTCACAACCTAGTAGGAGGTCCTCTGGGAATGCATTAGCAGGAGCAAAAGTCTAGGCAGGCATTAATATTGTGATCCTCTCTGGATGCATGTGTTGTGGGTGTATTTGGATATAGGGTCTTTCTCTTGCTGGCTGCAGATGAGAGTCACCACTTCAATGGGAGATACAATATTTTCTGGATAAAGAATCTTGATGATAGGGTTATATACAATGTAATTATACAACTAGGTCAGGGTATATGCCTTAGGATAGGAGGCCCAGAAATGTTATACGGAATTGCAACTAGAGCTATATTTGTGAGATATGATTCTGACTTAACATTGAGTGGTCTGGACATACTCCAGAGTCCTGTTAATCCATATGAACTATAAACCTATAGCTGAAGCTAACAGAACACAAACACAGTAACCAAAAATTCCATCTCACCTAATACATAATTTTGCTCAAGAGGAGTTTATAGGTAATATAAAGAAATCAAAAAATATTTTAGGAAGATAAATTCTAGAAGCTGAGTACGTGATAAAATAATGACATGATTTTTTTTATGTTCAAGGATCAACTCAGGACAGATAAAAAGATTTATGAGCTGCATTCTTTAAAGAAATTATGGGCACTTCCCCCTATGACCAAGTGAGGAGGTTGGCAAATCCTCACCTTAAAAAGCCAGCTGTATAAAATTGACAAAACTAACACTTTCAGAGCTGTGGGAATTAACCAAAGGCATATAAAATTATGAGAAACTTTTATGCTTAAAAATTGCTGAACTTGGGTAAAAAAAATAAGTCTGTGGTGTTCTTGCCCGGAACTATTCTCATCTATACCCCCCAGCACAGCTGACATGGAGGCTCTGCCAGGGCATGGTATGTACTAGGCTGTGAGGACCAGCAGCCACGCCATCTTGTCAAAGGGGGCTCATATGATTTGGAGCAGATGCTGTGCACACTGCACTGTCTATCAAAGTGATGCATCCCAGGGAGGCTTAACAGATATGCCAGCCTGATTCAGTATATTCTTGACTGAATTTGCACACACACAAGAAAGACACATAGGACCCAGCAGAAAGTAAATCTGGGGCAGACATGAAAACAATCTGAACTTCTTATGCACTTCCTTACCCACATGCAAATCTACTGGTAGAGGACAAAGATGAAAGCCTTACTGCTCCAAGTATCAGAGCACAACCTCTGTACAATCATTGCCTGAACTCTAAGCTATGCAGAAGCAGGGTGGCCTCTAGGAAGCTAGTCTTAAAATAAAAATAGGAGCTTAAAAAAAACCAGTTGAGCAATGACATTAGTGGCCACATATAAAGGAGAGACATATTTCACAGATTTAGCCTAGGCAATGTATAAAACAAGAAAAATAAACAAAAACCAGCAACAACAACCTTCAGTAGGGAAATACCACAATTCAGAGCTGTTATGTTATTTAAAATGTCCAGTTTTAACAAAAAATTATGACTCACACACAAAAAAAGAAAAAAAATCCCAGGAAAGTGTAACCTATACTGAGAGGAAAAAATAGGCAAAAGAAACTGTTCCTAAGTAACTCAACAAAGGCATTGGCTTCAAAGGCTTCAAAGCAACTACTATATATATGTTTAAAGAACTAAAGGAAAGCATGCTTAAAGAATTAAAGGAAAGTATAACAACAATGAACCAACAAATAAAAATTATCAACAAAGATACAGAAATTACAAAAAGAGAATCAAATGGAAATTCCATCTTTGAGTACAATGCTAAAATAATAAATATACTAGAGGGCTCAGCCACAGATTTGAGAAGAATCAGTTGTAGATCAATAGAAATTATTCAATCTGAAGTACACAGAGGAAAAAAAAAAACCTTGGAAAAAAAATAAACAGAGCTTCAGACCTGTCGGACAATTTCAAGTGCATCAATACACATGCAATGGAAGTTCCAGAAGAATAGGAAATAAAGAAGGGGTCAGAAAATCTATCTAAAGAAATAATGGCCAAAAACTCAAAATTTGATGAAAAACATTAGTTTGCGCACCTAAGAAGCACAACAACCCCAAGTAGGATAAATATAATACAAAAATATTCACACCTAGACACATCAAATTGTTAAGAGTCAAAGACAAAAAAAAAAAAACACTTAAAGCAGCAAGAGGAAAAATATACTCATTGCATAAAAGGGAACATCAATATGATTAATGGCTGACTTTTCATTTGAACCAAGGGAGTACAGAGGCAGTGGATGACACATATTCAAGGAGCTGAAAGAAAAAAATTGTCAACCAAGAATCTCAAATCCAGCTGAAGTATCTTTCAAAAAATGAAGGCAAAATAAAAACATTTCTAGATGAACAAAGACAGAATTTGTTTCTAGCATAGTTGCCTTATAAGAAATACAAAAGGGCCAGCTGTGGTGGCTCATGCCTATAATCTCAGCACTTTGGGAGGACAAGGCTTGAGGCCAGGAGTTTGAGACCAGCCTGGGCAACACAGCAAGACTTCATCTCTACCAAAAATAAAAACTAAAAAACTTAGCCAGGTGTGGGGGTGCACACCTGTAGTCCCAGCTACTTGGAAGGCTAGAGTAGGAAGACTGCTTGAGCCCAGGAGTTCAACATTACAATGAGCTATAATCAGGACAGCGCACTCCAGCCTGGGCAACAGAGCAAGACCCTGTCTCTAAAAAAAGAAAAAAAGGAAAAAAACAAAAGAAAAAAGAAAAAGAAAGAAAGAAACACAAAAGGAAGTTCCCCAGGAGCTTCCTTCAAGTCCAAAGAAAGAAATAAAAAAAAAGTGGATTAACATAAAAGACTCTAGAAATTTTATCTCTTAATGTCTTTAAAAGACATAAGAATGCATAAAGAAATAGCTAACTAGTTATAATAGTGTATTATTGGGTTTGGAACATATGTAGCTATAATATATCACAATATGTGGGTGTATATGTGACAAAAATAGTACAAGAGAGAAGGAATCTAGAAAATTTCTTACATTTTACTGGAATTAAATTAGTATTAATCTGAAGTAGAATGTGAAGTTATGATGATGAGTTAAGATGAATTAAAATCATGCATATTGTAATCCCTAGAGTACACAGGAATTAAGAACATAACTCAAAAACTACGTAGTAAAAAAAAATCAACAGAGGTTTCAAAATAGCACGCTAACCATTTTACACAAAAGAAGGCAATAATGGAGGAACGGAGAACAAGAAACACAGTAGGCATATAAAACACAAATAAAATGGCAAATGCAAATCTAACCATACCAATAACCACATTAAATGGGTATGTTCTAAACACTCTAATCAAAACGTAGAGGTTGTCAGAAAGGACAGAATCATGATCTAACTACATGCTGTCTGAAAGAGACACACCATAGATTAAAAGTCACAAATAGGTTTAATGTAAAAGGATGCAAACAATATATATCATGAAAACATTAACCATACGAGAGCTGAAATAGCTACATGATTGTCACACAAAATAGATTTTAAGACAGGAAATGTTATCATTGAAAGTACAATTAGGTCAAGAAAGAAAAGAAGGAAGAAAGGGAGGGAGGGAGAGAGGGAAGGGGGAGAGGGGGAGAGGGGGAGAGGGGGAGAGGGAGAGAGGGAGAGAGGGAGAGAGGGAGAGAGAGAAAGTAGAGGCATCCAAATTGGAAAATAAGTAAAACTGTATTCTCAGATGACATGGTTGTGTACATTGGAAATCCCAAGTAATCCACAAAAAAAACTACTGGTCCTAATAAATGAGTGTAGCAAGATTGTAAGATACAGATCAATACACAAAAATCAACTTTTTCTATATACTAATAAAAAACTTGCAAATGGAATTAGGAAAACTATGCCATTCACAATAGTATCAGTAAGAAAACAAATTACATCTTCTTTAAATAATCAAGAAATTAAATATCTGCACCTTTGCTTAAACTTTTTAATTTATAATTTCCCCATCAAAATGGTTGAAGTTTTTGGCTAAAACTCAAAAAAAATGACATAACTAATAAAGGCCATGTGGCTGTACCTTTGAACAGATCTTTAACATGAAGTAAGACACTTCTGACGTAGGCTCATTTAGTTTTGCTTTGACTAGCTTCGTCAGCTAATAGCAGAAAGTTGTTTGACTTATAATGCGTATATGTGTTTTTTTGAAATGGGAGTTCTGCATTGTAAATGAGATGGACAACACTAATTCCAGCTCAAGAAATAAATACTCCTCAGTTCACTTCCACTGTACTCTGAAGCACATTCATCAGCCTTTTTTTATTTTTATTTTTGGTGGGGAGGTGTCTTGCCAATAGCCATACAAGTGTATAAATTTAGAAAATGCCTACCACCCTTTCTGTGACCCAAGGCAGAAACCCCCTCACTCTACCCTATGGGGCTGCGCTTTCTCACAGGCCCAGTTAATTGGTTAGAGGTTGCTGGCCATCCACGAAGTCTATATGGGCTATACAAGGTCCAGAAAGAATGGAGAGACAGGATGATCAGATGTATGTCTCTTATAATAATAGTACCAGGGAAGAAGTAAATAAAATGAAAAGTTTTAAAAATTAATCAAGCCAAGAGAAACTTAAACCCGGGTAAAAAATGGAATTTCAGGTAGAGTATTCAAAGGGAGGGAAAACTGGATTTGACATCTTATTAGACACAGCGGTTAAAGCAGAAACTGGAGATTAATCCTTAGTTTTCAACCTGAAATACTGCACAGATGGTGCTGCCGTTAACTGAAGGAACACAGGAGGAGAAGCAAATTTGAGCAGGAAGATAATACGTTCTGTTGAGGGCACTACAACAGAATGTAGGTCAAACAGGGTGAGGAAGTCAGAGCCTTTGGATCTGATGACTAAAATATCACCGGAGATAATTAACAAAACCATTTTAATAAAAGTAATAGGGGGAAAATCTATTTCAAAAGTGCTATAAAAGGTTTGGTTTTCTGTATCGTAACTATAACATACAGAATGACAATTTAAGAAACTGACTATTGCAAATGGAAGTTAAAAAGCATAGGGAAGGCAAGAAATGTTGTAAGGTGTCATTAATGTCCTCTTGTATCTCTACTTTTAATTAAATCAATGTCCTTAAAAAAAAAAAAGCTGTAATACCCATAACTGAAACTAGAAATCAAGCAAAAACCCTCTACACTCTGATATAAAAGGGAATTTTAGATTCAGTTTTTAATGTAATTATTAAAATTAGTTATCTTTATTTCACTTGCCAACACTCCTAGCCTTCATGCCTGAAAGTCTTCTATAATTTCCTGGATGCCTTCTCTCCAGCCCACTGTCTCTCTATCTCCAGTCTATTCTACTTACCACCCCCAAATTAGACTTCCCACAGTATCACTTTAGACCTGTCAGGAATTACTCAAAAATCCCACCGCCTAGAAATTTGAGTCCAAGCCTCTTATCTGGTATCCATATTCTGGTTCCAACCTAATTTTCCAGCCTACACTTATGCTTACCACTATTAAGCTAAATTAAATAACTCTATTTTTCATAAAAATATTTTCTTTTCACATCTTTGTCCTTTGTCCAATTTCTACCCATCCCTCAACTCCAAACTCAACTACTGCCTCATCCACAAATATTTCCTGATGACTCAAACTGCCTTGTATGACACATATTTATGTTCAACATATCTTTATGAGGGGACTTTATTACCCTCCATTGTACCAACTTGTTATACACTTTATTGAATATTCTTCATTGTTGCCTGTGCTTTATGTTCAAAGTCCATTAGAGAAACATATAATTTTTACATTACTTATAATTTTTTGTGACATGACACACTTATCATCTCATTGCAAATGGACTACTGAAAAAATATTTGTAAATAAACCCTAAGAAATATTTTAAAACTGAATTATTTAAAAATACTAACTAACGTATTTAAATAATGTAGATGTGATTTCTCAAAGGTAGACATGTTAAAATAATGTAAAAACTTTAATATTTTGATGATGGTAGAAAAATTCTGATTTATGCTGACGATTTTGAAACAAGATCATAGTATCTTCATAGAGTCAAGCATTAAAAAATCAAAATTATCTGCACAGAATTTATTTGAATTATTTCAGGATCCTCCATTGTAGGATATACACAAGCAATCCATGCGCAAGTAGGTAGAAGCTTGGAGTTAAGGGATGAGTAGAAATTGGACAAAGAAATTGGAGAAAGAAAATACACATGTATTCACCTAACTCATTCACATGTAGGCTACTAAACTGAAAGATCAACTGGATCTTTACAGGAGTAAAATTCTTTGGTTTAGATAAAATTACACACTTCTAAATATATTATTGGCAAATATCATAATAGAATCTAATAATTTATTCTGGCTTTAGTCCTAATAAAGAGATTTAATAACATAATACCCCATTAAAATAACCATCCTTCTATTTTCTCCAAGCTAATCCCAGTTTGTGTTAATTTCAATATACTGCAGTTTATGTTTACAGCAATAATGGTTAAAGGATGAATGATCTAGTAAACATCTGGCACCTGCTGGAATGTATCTTTGAAAAATCACTCTCATTTCCTGGAGAAACCAAGTTCAATTTCTCTGTGACAGAGTACCAGGACATAAAGACAAGTGAAGAGCAAGCAATACAATGCATCAGGGACTTCAGGAAAGGCTACCTCTCTCTTCAACAGGATATGCTCATCTGTAAGCATTACACTGCTCAACCTTTCTCAATTTATGATACACCCGTAATACTAACCAACTTAAACAGCTCATGTTGAATTGATATATGCTCAATAAAACTAACAATTTATTTGTCATAGCATACTCAAATCCAGATTAGCAACCTGAGCACCTGGAAGGCTAATCCTACTTTTTACCCATGTTACTTTAAAGCTTTAGCTATAAATATATTTTAAAAGAAGAACTCTTTCTTAAGTAAAGTTGTATTTTCAAGGCTGCCTAACGGGGATTTGTGAAAGTATTTTTGCCTTTGAAAATTCCTGTTGAAACACAAAATGCTTTTTTGCTGAATAGTCAAATTTCTAAATTTTATTTTCCTATTAGGTTATTCATATACTCTTTCAAAAGAATGTCAGAAAATTTTATTTGAAGTAGAAAACTAGGATCTGGGTCCAGAAACTCATGGAAATCAACACTATGACAGCAGACAACCAGAGAAAAAAATAAATGATTGGATGAATGGATAGATGGATGAATAAATGAATAGAAATAAATAAAAAACAGCATGCTATAAAACAACTAAGGTTAATTTCAGTAACTTCTAGCAGGAGCATTTCATTAAGTTGGAGATTGGAGTAGAGATTAATGGTTTTCAAACTTTTTTCTCTGCACACCCAGCATTGCTTTTCTAATGCTGCTATAACAAATCACCATGAATTTAGTGGCTTAAAACAACACAAATATATTGTCTAACAGTTCTAGACACTAGAAGTCTGAAATCGGTATCACTGGACTAAAGTCAAGATATGAGCAAGGTTGGTTCTTTCTGAAGGTTCTCAGTGGAGAATCTGTTTCCTGGACAGTATCATCTTCTAGTGGCCTCCTGCATTCCTTGGCTTATGGCCCCTTCCTCCATCTTTAAAGCACAACACTCCAACCTCTACTTCAACCATCACATCCCCTTCTCCTCTTCTGCAGTCAAATCTCTCTCTCTGCTTCGCTCTTATAGAGACACCTGTGATTACATTTGGAGCTCACCCAGAGAATCCAGGAAAACTTCCCCATCTTAAAATCCTTAACTGAATCACATCTGCAAAGTCCCTTTTGTCATATAATGCAACAGTCATAGGTTCCCAGGACTATAACCTGGATATCTTCGGAGGTAATTCAGACTACCACATACACCATAAGCAAATATTTTGAACATAACATTTGCAAATAGGAGCATACTAATAAGTTATTTTAATCATATATCTATAATTCAATGCTAATATATATACATTTAAAAACTAAAATTTAAAAGATAAACAATATTTTATATAAATTTTGTTTTATTAATATTGTATTTTTAATATGACAAATAATGTTTTGCTTGAGTTGTGAATGCTATTGACTGAATATGCTTCATTATTTTTAATATCTTAGATTAAAACTTTCTGATTCAATAACATGAAGGGCTGGCTTCAAGTTCAGTTTAACTCAATATTTTGTTTTAATGGTTTTCAAGGCTGAAAAAGAAATACCACAAATATGCATAGACACAAATGGAAAATGATTCTTACTCTTCATCCTAACCCACCAATTATAAAAGGATTTCGTTACAATTCAGGTAGTAAATTCCCATTTTCCCGATTGTCAATAAGTTCTTTCAAACTAATCACTCAGTATTTCATTTTTACATTTCTAATAAATAAATTCAAATCTCATTTAACCTCTTTGTTTGATTAGAAAATTCTGCCTATGTCAGAGTTTTTATATGTGATACGTCTGTATGATTTTCAGCAACATATTCATGTAATGAGAAAACATATCTAAATACCCATTTCAAAATACTCTCTCCATGGTAAAGTTACCCAGAAAGCAGGTACTTCTCCTCATTGTTAAAAACGTCATCTTCACCTTGAAAATAACTCTGAGGGAGTACGCTATGAAAAGCTCAGGATTATGACTGCAAGCCTGGAACACTTAAATTTTTATAAAAATTAACCACCGTAAGTACTTTCCCACAAGATTACAAGAATACCATCCAAGGTACAGTCATTCTACATCATTATAAAATACTATTAAGATTTTATATCTCGGTTCCAACTTCTCTACTGCAACAGCTTGCCTGTGAAGAATGAATTCCACATAAGAAGATAGTTCTATGAACTTACCCCAGGGTTCTTATTTTATTTCCAGTCAAGCAGCCAACTCCATTGGTGGTTATATTTACCTATATCCCTTTATGAACACCGTTCAGGAGCACCTCCCCAAAATCCTTGCTTTTACCAAAGAACTTGCTCACTATTGACAATATACCTTCTCTACAACGTTTCCTTTAGAGCCTCACAAAAAGTAGCTCTTCATGATTTTCACTATTTAAACAGAATCAATGTAATTCTACAGTCAATCTCCCAATGCTGAGTAATTTTCCTAATATTTCTTTCACATATTCAGCAGTGTTTTCCACATGTCTTCCAAGAATATTTGCTGGAGCAGGAATGCATTTTAGTGTGTGATAGTATGGTTTCCTAGTATTATTTCAATCAGTTCTATGATGATAAGAGTAAGAACTGTGGCATTTTGTCGTCCACTATTAAGGAAGACACAAAAGAGACTTCTAAAAATTTTTTGGAGACACTGCAAGTCATACTCAAACTTCATGTTACAAATGTTTAGTTTTTAAATGTCTCACTTACTGTGATGACTTCACACTCTCATTAGTTTATATCCCAAGGCACAAGAAAACTCATAGGATAAGATTTGTAATTAACAATAACATAAATTCACATATATCTTCCTGATAGACTTGAATGTTTTTGGCCAGTTTCATGTCACACCTAATTACTATCATACTTTTGACCTCATAGTGTAGCTGGCAAGGAGTTTGTGCTAGAAAAAGGAGAAATATCAGCTTTATTTACTTCTTCATTTCTGCTTACATTACTAGTATAGTCTTCAATTTATGCATCTCCATGCAATCTCTCAAAACTAGCTGTTTATTTTTTGAGAAAATTTGGATAAAACCAGAATATTTAATAATAATATAATAAATAATGATAATACTAACACTCAACTAGGGCCTACTCTGCCTGTTACTGATCTAAGCACTTGATCATTTATTTATTAACTCGATTCATCTAGAAACTTATATAGGTTAGATATCTACTAAACTAAGTTCATATTTTGTTCTGATGTACTAAAATCAAGGAAACCCTATTTGTGAAACTCCTGCTCACCGATGAAATGTCTCGCATAACTTAGACAACAAATTATGGTGATGTGTAACCAAATGTCATTCAGACCAGCCAAGGGAAAGAGTCAAACTGTGTAGTAAGTATTAATGAAACTTTGTTTCTTTCTTAACTATTTTTGGATAAAAATAATATGTAAAGAGATGTTACATATCTTCCCACACCCCACTGAATTGCCTTATATCCACCAAAGTGGTAGAGGCAACCACTTTGGAGACCACTACTGTAGATACTAGTAGTCATCTATTATTACAATAGAATAATAATATTGGGCAAATAGTACAACTGAAGGCTAATACTTAAAAGGTACCCATTAATAGCCCAAACATAACTTACAGATATATAAAGTTGTATTTAAACTAAGTTTAGGCCTGGGAGCAATAGTTCTCAGGATCCATATAAATCTCATAAAGAATGGAATAGACTCTAAGGATTAAAGGACTGAATATTTCAGGAGCCATGAAGTTTAACAGAATGCTAACAAGTAGAGAAAACAATAACAAAATTTACATTAGCTTAATAAATAAAACAAACGACAAAGTCCAAAAAGCAAATAAGTCAATGAATACATGTGGAAGCTAAAATCACACTGAACATACTAAAGAAAGGAATTACAGAATTATTGTAAAAATTCTACTTTTGTCCCATGTGACTTTCTGACCATCACACTATGAAAACCTAGATCAGCAATTCCTTATTCCTTTTCAGTTTAAGAACATCTGTAAATTCACTACAGGTCAACTGCTTAGTTCATGCTAAAGCCAGTTTATCATGCTGTGGTTAGGAAGAACTAGGTTAGAATCCTGGCTCTGCTACTCAGCTGTGTCATCTGAGGTAAATCACCGAAACTCTCTGAACTTCAGATTCATCCTATGATGTAAAGGGTAGGTGAAAAAAATGCCTGTGTAATGCCTGGCAGTGTCTCTGATACACCATGTACATGTAAAAACTGGTAATGACATAATTATTTTAGAGCTTTGAGGCAAAAAAGAAAATACTGGCAGAAGCACAGTAGATAAATGGGATTTTATAATAGGGAACAAATAATAGAGAAAATAAGCTGAATATGACTTGTGGTATTACAATTTTCTTAGGTACAAGTTACAGAAAGTATTTGGTTATAAATATGCATGATAAGGGTTAAAGTCATCTTTCCACTAATTAAATTGTATATTTGTATTATAATGAGTCATCATATTAGGGCAGAAGGGATACAGCAGAAATGATGAACTGCAACTCAGAATGCCCAAATAAGTCTTGATTCTACCATTAAAAAGACTAACTTTTGTTAAGATACTTAACCTTCAAAGTCCTAATTTCCTCAAGGGGAAACAAGCAGAAGAGGTAAAATCATTTCTAAAGTTCCTTCCAGTTCAATTTGGCCACCTCCTTAACAGCTCTGTTTCTGATATTTTTAATGCCACAAATACAACTTAAATCCTGAAAACTAAAAACACATGAAAAAGTCAAAGCATTAGGAGAAAGATATTTGTCATACAAAAGGTCAAATAATTATTTAAATGCCAGTAATATAAAGTGTAACCAAGAGAACAATTTTGAATTGTTATTCTCCAGTCTCATTAATTTAAAAAAGAAATTGATTTAAATATCCTCAAAATTTTGGGATGTACATAAGTGAAACTTATTATTATAAAAAGATTAAACATTACAACAATTCATAGTCTCTTCATACATAAGTATTTGAAAATAGTGTCAGATTACTGTCATTGATTAGTAAGTCACTGACCAATCTAAGGATTAAAAAACATGAACTCATGTAATTTGATGTTTAGCAGGCACATAAATTACCTTTAGCTGAAACACAGTAAAATTTAAATTTTGTGATTGGATACAAGATTCATTGCATTGATTTCTTGCATGGTAAATAAATAATCAGAATATTAGTAAATCACATTTAATCCTATCAGCTGCTGTATGAGTAGTCGATAGTCCAGTCTTAGTAAATATTTTGTTACTCTTCTCAGTTTGTGAGTCATTCGTTTTCTTATCTACATACGTGCTCTTCTGCTTATTAGTACAGCATTAGTAAAACCACAGTTAAGATAAAAATTTTCATTTATTGCTAACATTTCCTCCAGGTTATCGTCGAAATTTGCAGACTGAGCCTCCACCAACACCTTCTAGGCCCTCACAGTTTTACTGAAAATGTATCACATATTCAAAAGTATAGATGTAAAGAAATGTGTATTTTTTAAAAAGTGAACACCCATGAATCCATCGTTTTACAGTCTATACTTTTTGCTTTATTGTTAAAATTACATTTACATAAAGGGCATGGCTCTTAATTGATGAAATGATTCTTTCTGTTATATCTATATGTAAGAATAGCATACATATAATAAATACCAAGAGTAAACCTTCATCGTCTTTATTTTGAAAATTTGATCTCAAGTTCCTCATACCAAAAAATGGAAGATGGCATAAGATAACAGCCAGATGAGACTGAGGATACATAACAACATCTATGAATAAGAAGCCTTTGAAACAGGCAGCCCAAGTGACAGCACATATGTGCATCTTCTGAGCAGTGTGCTTATATGCAGAGATTCAGAATAATCAGGTGGAGATTTTCCTCTTTCTTTAATTTGTGTAGCACTTTCTGTATTTTCATTGTACTTTGCATACTTTATATAATGTTCAATTATAACAGATAAGGAAATGGAACTATTATTGTCACCTGAGAACTAAGAACACAAAAGATGAACAGACTTGCCCAAAATGGGATGAGCATAGAGGCAAGTCCAGGTCTCCTGATCTCTGGTCTGATATGCCTTCCTCAGCACCAGGCTGCCTTCCAAGGTAGGGAATGAATACTGTCAAAGCAGGAGTGATGACCTTTTTTTAAACGTTTAACTCATCCGTGCAATCAACTTGCACCTACTGCTTACAAAAGAATCGTATCACATTCAGAAATCGTTCTACTGCAAAGTCAGCTCCATTAGGTGCTGAGATGGAATTCTAAAAGGGTCATCTGTATCCCTCCACACCAAGATTTCCCCTAAACACAATCTCTTTCCCCTCACGGAAGATTTACCCAAAAAAGTAAAACATGGCTATGGTGGTTGGAATTATTGAATTATCTGATAACTAGGAATATCTAGTTGGACAAAAGGTACTTCTTGGAATTGGCCTCTTAAGTCTGTATTCTCAAGCGATGTGATAACTATATAAAGTAAAACACCCTCCAAATGTATCTGAATCATCACTGAGGCAGATATTAAAAACTGGAGAAAACCTCTGTACTCAACATGATTGCAAAGACTATCATAATTTATACGACTGGCAGGAAAAAATAAGGAAAAGGCACAAAGGTATATTTAATATTACAAATTCATAAAATTTTCAGGTAATATAAATAACTTTTTTAAAAATATGAAATTTAAAAGGAAAACCATAGAGCCATATTCATATAACTATGTAAGAGAATTTTTAACTATTAATACATATACCCTCTGGAACTTTAATATAATGATATTCATATTAGTTAGGCGTGGGAGACTTTCATTGTACCCTTTTGAATTTTGTACAAGGTATATATATCATCCATTCAAAAAATACAATTCAAAATTCCTATGTCTTATTATATCAAAATTTATTACATAAAGATTAAGGACATAAGAAAACTATGAAAGTACTAGAATAAAATATTGACAGATATTTTTATAATTATGGAGTACGAAAGACCTTTCTAAAGACAGAAATAAACAAAATCAATACCTTTTAACTAAATACATTTTTAAAATTTCAGTACAGAAAACACTAATAAAAGCAACATATTAAGAAAACTGGAAATTTTCATATACATACAATAGTATTTATATACATAAAATATGCATGTGTGTGTACACACGCATATAAATGACAGCTATATACCAAAAAAAGACAAATGCTCTAATAGAAAAACAGGCAAAGGATATGTACAGGGAATTCATACAAAGTAAACATGAGAAATGGTCAGCCTCACTGTTAATCAAAGAAGTAAATTCTTTCAAAACAGAGACCTTTTGCCTTTCAGATTAGCAGGAGTTTTCTTATTTTAACACCCAGGCAGACGTGGAAATGGGAAAATGGATGCACACAGGAATATAAATTATTCCAAAGGGCAATAAGGCAAAAAATATGAAAAGCCCTAAAAAGTACATGATTTTAACCTAGAAATTCCATTTCTAGGAATTTATTCTACAGAAATATTGAGCAGTATCCAGAGATATTTATTTGTATGTGAATATTCACTGTAGTGTCATTTATAATAGCAAAAAAATGGAAAATCAACAAATACATAAATAATTAAGCTGGGATTGTGACTAAAGGCATTCTGGCTTCAGTGTGTGTTTCTCTGATAAATTTAGATTCAGTTTTCTAAGCATAACAACTTTCCTGTTATTTCCTAAGCCTGTTACAACCAACATAAAATGCAGTTAAATTCTGAAGGATATGTTTAACTCACTCTGTAGTGACAGAAATATCCTATGTAACTCAGGGACACTTGTTAACCAATACAACTAACCTGTTCTAGGAATGGTGTAGGAGTTAATGTTGCAAATACAGCAAGGTTTGTAATGACTCTCTTAGAATCTCTTATTGTAATGATTGTGCCTTTGGTACAAATTCCTGGAGTTCTTAAGTTAAAAGGGTATGATTTTTTGTATGTTTTTACGATAATTATAAGTGAAACTGGTATTTTTCCTATCATACTAAAAAGTTGTGTTAAGCTATTAAATTGGTGGTAAAGGAAGTCAAATATGTAAGTTTCCAATTTAATTCAGTGTTGAATAGAAGCTTAAGACTTGGTATTTTTAAAGATATGTTAATCATCATATCACTAAATTCCATAAATTAATCAAAAACACATATTGCAATAATATATTTATTACATTCACATTTCAATTAAATTATGCTTAGTTTGAGTGGTATGAGCCAGAGTTAGTTATACAAAGAAAACAGCTTTGAAGAATTTGATGACAATATTAGCAACAATTAGAAAATTATACTGCATCTGAGATTTTCTTTGGATGGATGGGGCCTTAATAGATGAGGCTACTAGTTTTATCACAAACATGTTATCTCTTGAAAGACTATATATCTGAAGTAATAATTAGATCGCTTTTGTCTCTGGCCATCAGAAAGACACAAAAGTCATCATCAGACTAGCCTGTGCTTTGTCAAATTCATTGCTAAAAAATTGGTGGTACTTAATAACAACAGGAGAGAAGTCCTAAAGAAGAAAGTTTCCACTTGTAACAGGAGGCTCTGTTTTTAGAAAAGGGGGTTACTTAACTGTCTGAACACGTATCAACTGTAGTACTTGGAAAGCTCTGTGATTGTAAAGATTACAAATTTTTTTTTTAATTTTTAATTTTTTATTCCAGAATATTATGGGGGTACAAATGGTGAGGTTACATATATTGCCTGTGCACCAACCAAGTCATAGCTACAAATGTACTCATCCCCAGACAGTGCGTACCACACCCCTTAGGTGTGAATTTACCATCTCCTCCTTCCCCCTCCCTCCTGCCTAACACAGAATGAATGCTACTGCATATGTGCACATAGGGGTTGATCAATCAGTACCAATTTGATGGTGAGTACATGTGGTGCTCGTTTTTCCATTCTTGTGATACTTCACTTAAAAGAATGGGCTCCAGCACCATCCAGGATAACACAAGAGGTGTTAGTTCACTATTGTTTTTTGTGGCTGAGTAGTACTCCATGGTATACGTGTACCACATTTTTTTAATCCACTCATGTATTGATGGGCACTTGGGTTGTTTCCACATCTTTGCAATTGTGAATTTTGCTGCTATAAACATTCAAGAGCAGATGTCTTTATTATAGGATGACTTTTTTTCCTTTGGGTACATACCCAGTAGTGGGATTGCTAGATCGAAAGAACTTTTAGTTCTTTGAGGTATCTCCATATTACCTTCCATAGAGGTTGTACTACTTTGCAGTCCCACCAGCAGTGTATAAGTGTTCCTATCTCTCCACAACCACGCCATTTTTATACAGTGAATGGTAATACTCTACCATCCATATTACATGGAATTCCTAATATGCTCATCACAACTTTATCTTTACTTTCTTAAAAATTAGTATGCTACAAATTATATTTATAATGCTCATGGACACACAATAAGCTACACATTCTAATACTAAATATTTGCAATCTTGGGTTTTACAGATTTGAGAGGTGAGTATTCAACTAAGGAAGATCTCAGTGATTATAAAGTAGAGATTAGCACAGGGGTTTTTTCAGTCTCCAAATAGCATTTTAATTATGAGATTGTGATTTTTAAAGTCTGTTAATTAATTACTAGATTCAATTTATCAGTATTTAAAGAGTAGATGGCACTTGACTGGGCACTGCAAAGCCAGCATATGCTTAAAGCCATGTATTTTTTTTTTTTAGAGACAAGGTCTTGCTCTGTCACCCAGGCTGGAGTGCAGTGGTGCAATCACAGCTCACTGCAACCTTGAACTCCCGGGCTCAGAGATCCTCCCATCTTAGCATCCCAAGTAGCTGGGACTACAGGCACACACCACCACACCCAGCTAATTTTTTTCTTTTTTAGAGATGAGGTCTTGCTATGTTGCCCAGGCTGGTCTGGAACTCCTGGCCTCAAGCAGTCCTTCCACCTCAGCCTCCCAAGTCACTGGGATTACAAGGAGTGAACCACCACACCCAGCAAAAGCCATGTATTCTTAATTTTATAACTGCTTATAACACACAAGCTTCCTTTGCTTGGAGAATTGAAGGCCTTACCAATTCAATTTCACAAACATTTAGTGAGTCTGTACTATGTGCCAGGAACTCTGCTTCTCCATTAAATTCACTTCAATTATTGTAAGACAGTTACAAACACTTGGCTCCACATCAGTGTGACTGGCAGAAAACTGATCAGATTTCACTGACATTATGGTGTCCTCAGCATTATAGGAGTAAAGCTTGGAATCCCCCAGCAAACTCATAAGTATTTGTTTTATCAAAAATGTGGAAAGGTCACAGGTATCCTCTGTAGCACCAATTAATTCCCACCATCATTACAACTATCTATATCTGATGACAAACTATAGGAGTGTTATTAGAAAAATTAGGAGAAAAGTGCTTTGCCTAACTCAGCATTGAAGATCTAATTTTGTCTTGTGGATCACCAGCAACTCATGAAAGTTAGCAAATACACATGATGAATAAAAAGTTTATTTCTGGAGCAAAGGCTTTACATGATACTTTAATAACAATGGTATTGTTTGGTCCTCTCTCATTTTTAAAACTAAGAGATCAGGTAAATATGAAAATTACAAATACCTATGTGTTGATTGGGTCATAGAAGGAATTCTGGTGTAGCCCCCAGATAGCCATGTTAATAGAATGAGGGAATGCAGCAGATTAGAAGGCTATAACATCAATCAAGATGGGAAAATATTAACAAAATTAACCAGATTTCCAACAAGCAGAGAACTTCCAACAGGTCTGCCAGTTATGACTTAAATCCCCCTCAACCAAAACAACAAGGAGGAGCTCTCTCTGTTTGGCCACATATCATCTTATATGATTCTCTCAATAATCCTAAGTAAGCTTTCCCATGTATGGGTCTCCTCTATATTATACCCAATGCAAATGAAGTGTTTAATATCAAGCGACTTGTACAAATTCAAACAGAAAATAAGCCTGGCCTCCAATCTGGGTTTCCTAAAGTCAAGTTCAGCATTTTGTCTGCTCCATGATACACACAGGAATGTCAAATGAGACTCATGGATGACTCAACCACATTCTTCAACTTGAGAAATTAAAATGACAGGTGGCATCTTAGCAAAGGAAATTATTTTCCAAACACTATTCCAGGTTAAACCTTTGATTTTGTACTTTCCATCCTAGCAATTTAAAACACATTATGAATTTGTCAGCAGCTCTGGGATTCACAGCCCTTGGCATAATTAAAGCCCATTAGTTTGGTTCAGAATATAACAGCACCACATATGCTGGGAAAACATATTCTCCTAAAAGCCCCTAGGAGGACATTAAACATTCACAACCCGCAATAAAAACTTAGCAGAACATGTCAAAGTATAAAACTTTTTATTAGCCAGCAGGGTAACTCACCACTCAGGGATACTATACTTAGATCCAGCCTCTATTATTTTATACGTTTGAACTAACAGAGGTGGAAAAAGCATCTTGGATGTCTCAGAAAACCTATTCTGGCCCAAAAGTCCAGCACACCAAAAACGTCATTACAGTATTGAGAAATCGCTATTGCGTAGTTTTCAGAGCAGTTTCATGTTCAAAGACCCCACCTAATATTATTTTGTATCATTCCCTCTCTTTATTACTAACCCACTGAATGACTCAACCTTATAATTTCATTCTTCCATATTCAAATACGGTGAGTTTCATCTCCAGCTCTTTCTCTGTAGCAGAAAGTCATCATCTGGGAGCCACAATAAGGTAAAATCACTCTGGCCAATAATATTTCTTAATTCTACCAGCAAAATAAGAAGGAGGAAAAAGAAAAGTCCATAGCATTTTAAGAATTTAAGCTAAGATTAACTGTGAGTTTACCACACAGGCCAAAACCTATGTCAGTCCTAGGAAATGAAAAAAAAAAAAAATTAGAATTGCACTACTTATAATTTTGACCAAGAAAAATACCACTGAGCACGTCCATGTATGTGTTGAATAGTTTAACAAAGGCATGCAGACGATACAAAAGCAAGATAATAAATCTTTAAAAAACTTTTTTTCTTTTATATAGAAAAAATGAACCAGATTCTCTGTTATTTGCTGCAGTGGTACTGGTCTCTTGGTGCTGATAGAAGCTCACAGAAAACAGAATGAAGCTAATGAAGCCAAGGTTAAGGATTTTGATCCCCTGAGAATATTAGAAGAATCTGAAAACAAAAGCAAAGCTCTGTATTCCAGTCACATTTTACATCTGTAAAGCCTACACCAATGATTCTTTGTCTTTTTTTTTTAACCTGGCCACGCACCTCATTGTTAATCTAAGTTTTAAAATGCACATACTTTATATGTAACTTTGGATATAACTTAAAAGGATTGTGAGTCCTTGCAGGCCATCCTTGTAGGATTAGTCCATGCATGAAACGCTGCCCTCCTGAGTTCAGGAACTGCATCTTCTTCATCTTTCTGTGCCAGCACCAAGCACAATGCCTGCATCCAGGTAATGGGAAAGCTGATGAGCGAGAATGTATGCCCGTGGTCAAGGGACGAATGAATATCATAAAGAACAATTTGGTTGGTTAAGAGAATGGTGTAACCTGCTCCTGAAGGGACAAATTATTCTAATTTATTAGTAGCATCAGGGTAATACGTATAAAAAAATCAGAACCCAATATATTAGGAATATGTTTTCATAGTGAAACTCTCAATAAGAGTTCCAGAATACTTTTTCTTAAAAACTAAGAAACTTCAAAGCCTAAATTATTGTTGATAATTTAAGGGCATCTATATTGCTTCAAACTTATTCTGAATGAAAACCATCACATTATACTCCCAATTGATGTGAATCCACTAAAAATGCTTTTAAATTGTTTGGAATAGTTATTGTTCCCGAATTTTAGAAGTGCACTGAGGTCTTTAAGTGTAACACTCACCTTTACCTTTCTTTTCTGTAGATAGGGTATTATAAAAATGGGAGATAGTGATTTTAACTTCTATAGAAGTCATTGCTCTGTTAAACACATTGACAAGTATATGCCTTATCTGTTCCTGCAGTTTGTTATAGTATAGCATAAAAACTACCTTTCCCTCTAAATATTTAAATACATGGATCAGCTTCATGGCTTTGTCTTCTTTTATTCTTTCCTTCCTTTTCGTCATAAATCAATCTTCTCCCTCTCAAGTATTTCTATTTCTATAATGAAGTCTTCTATTAGTTTTATTTTTCCCTTCTTCTCCCACATAGGAAATATAACTATAATTATGAATGTACTTTTACCATTTTATTTGACAACTGTTTTGTTCCTTTTACATTCCTGTTTTTGTCAAATGCATTCATCTGTTACATAATTTCCAGAAGTGTGATTTTATTTTTTGTGTTCATCATGTACATGTCAATTTTCACTGCAACAAAATATAGTTAGCACTAAAATTAAACTGTATACTGTATCTACATTTTAGTGCCAAATGGCTTTGTGCATTATTAAACTGATAGCCCATCGTTTTGGTTTATTTAGACAATAAGAATTCTGAGAAGGATTTTTATATTTTTAGAAGACAAAAAAAAAAAGGTGTCTGCTGGGTCATTCTCCTTTATCTACCTCTACATGCTGGAAATGCCTCACCTGAGCCCCCCCGCCTCCCCCCTACCCCCTCCCCGTGTTCTGCAACTACATATTCCTCCAGGTGACTCTCACTCAAACCTGTGCTTTTAAAAACCATAAAAACCCAATGACTCTCAAATCTGTGTCTCCTTAGACCCCCAGGCTAATATCAAGCTGCTTATATGACATCCTCACTTGGATGTCACAAACCTAACAAAATCAAAATAGAACTCAATATTAATAAGTCTTCCTTCCTCCATGCCTTCTACCTGTCTTCCTCATCTCAGCAATGTACTCGAATACAAAAATCTTTGATTCTTCTTTTTCCTTTACCTCTCAAATCCAATCCGAGAAAAATTCTGAATCTGACTACTTCTATTGCCTTTACTACCATTCCTGTTGGAACCACTGTCATATCTTGTCTTCTCCAATCCCCTCTCCATGCAGTAAAATCATTGAGAAACATAAATCAGGTCACATAATGCACCGCATCCAACAGCTTTCCACTGAACTTAAAATAAAAACCAAATTTCTTATTCTGGCTTTCAAAGCTTCTGATGATCAGCCCTTGACCATCTCTGACTTCATCTCATATCACTGATCCCCTTCACCTGCTGGACTTCAACCACACTGGCCTCTTTCTGTCCACTGAACAGTCCATGCTCACTCTCACCGTAGAGCCTTTGCACTGTCTCTTCTACTTACATGCAATCCTCCTTCCTCTAAACATCCAATGGCTGCTTTCTCCTGGTTATTCACCAATCAAACAGGCCTTCTACAACAAACCAATCCAACAGAGCTATCTGCCATATACTACCAGCTTATTTATTTTAATTTTCTCCATGGCATGTATCACTAATTGTTAACTAAATTATCTGTTTATTTTACATCTTTGTCCACTAGAATGAAATATCCATGAGATGATGAACTCTATCTCAGTCACTGCTCTATCCCCATGACTTTGGACATTGCTTAGCACTCAGTCAAACTCAACAGAGCCCAGCACGGTGGCTCATGCCTGTAATCCTAGCACTCTGGGAGGCCAAGGCAGAAGGATCGCTTGAGGTCAGGAGTTCGAGACCAACCTGAACAAGAGTGAGATCCCGTCTCTACCAAAAACAGAAAAAAATTAGCCAGGCATGGTGGTAGGCCCCTGTAGTCCCAGCTACTCTGCAGGCTAAGGCAGGAGGATCGCTTGAGCCCAAGAGCTTGAGGTTGCAGTGAGCTATGATGACACTACTGTACTCTAGCCCAGGTGATAGAGCGAGACTATGTCTCAAAAAAAAAACAAAAAACAAACAAAAAAAACCACTAATAGAGTGTTTATTAAATGAATAAATATAATGAATTATTTATTTTAAACACAAACTAAACGATGAATTTTATAGCAATGTTTTCTTTTTATAGAAAGTTATCACATATACTCTAAGAGCTCAATTTAACTTAATCATTTTACACAATTTTCACAGAAACTTTAGCCAGTAAGAATGTTAAAAGATCACATTACAATGTTTAAAATATTCTCGAAGTTTATAGTACCTACAAATCCTACATGATATTAATTATACATTCTAAATTATTATATTTTCACCAATTAATAGAAATGCAGATAGCCCACACTTCAATGTCCTTTTAAGTTACTTAAGGTACCATATTTTACATTTCTCCAGGTTTAAGGAATATAATCTGAACTTTACTGGCAATGTGAAATATATCACCAATGCCTACTACAGTTTTATCTCCAAGTTTTCAGGACCCTTTCCCTTTAGTATCAATTTAGATCAGATTTTCCATTGCATTATATTTAAGATTATTGTAAGAAGTAATCCTCCCTCCTTCTGGCTTTCCTCACTCCATTTTTTTCCAAACACTGTAAGTACAATTTCTAAAACATCATTTTATTTTAGGTTACTCCCTTATCCCCCCCCCAAAAAAAACCCCACACTCATTAATACTATTTCAATAACTCCCTTCACAAAAACTTTGTTCTCTAGTTAAACAACTCTTCCTACAATCCCCAACACATACTTCAGTGGCTGCCAATCTGTGGGCCAGAGGCTGGGAGTTATAAAAAGCAATCAGTGATACCACCACTCATTCTAGAAGCACTGTCTGTACACTGATTAATTTATATATTTTGAAAATGTATGTATGTGTGTGTGTGTATATATGTGTGCATATATGCATGTGTGCAAATAAAAACACATATTTGCAATTGTATATATAATTTTAAATATATATTTGATTAATCAAACATTTCATTTAAATAAATATGTAGTAGTGTTTCTGAATTATAGTAGTGTTTTAGTCATTTTCAATTTTCTCAATAGACACCAAATATACAACTACTGTGACGTTAGAATCCTAAAAGATTTTTGACATTAAAAGTGGGCTCCATATTTTAAGAGGTTCTATTATGTTCTACTTCATTAATTGAACTCAATACACATACTACACTATCAACTCATGTGCCTCCCTATCCAAAGCCAACAGCAAAATATACTGCCTTAGAAGTCTCCCTTAATAAACTCAGTTTTTTCTGATTATCACATTTTAAATATTCATGAGCCATCAATTTGATCCAACTAAGGTAAATTATTTTTATATTTTAACTCAACTCACTTTTTACTCATTGAATGTTATTTAAACCAATAAGAAAAAAGTATTAACAATATCCCTAAAAGCCTTTCTTATTTACTCTGATAGGTCTGGAAATTGCTAATACTATTTTTATTAGCATTGATGAAAAATTACTCAAGTATCTCTAAACCAGAAATGAAGCCCCCAAAAATTTAAACATGAATTGAAATTCAATTTTTTTAGGATGCAGAGCTCATCATTACTTATGTTTAGATATATCAGGAGAGCCATCATCATATCATAGTAGTCAACTTATTAACTTAATGATTTTAAACTTTTTAACTGACTGCTTATTAACTTATTACCAATATTACTTTATTCATCAGAAATAAAAATAGCAAACATTCAATGCAAGCAGTCAACTCCCTGAGTAAATAACAATGAAATGTGATATATTCAATGGATATAACAAGTCAACATTCTAAAAGTCATGTCTCAAAATTTGATTCCATTCAAAATCCTTCTAAGTGTGTTCAATTATCCTTAGAAAATTGACTTAAACCTTGAAAGTGCATCTCACATAATAGGTAAGCTCTGTATTTATGAGGAGCAAGCCTATTACTATGTTTCTGTGTTTGCCAAAGTACACCCAAAAATAACTCAAACACACGTAAGCTTCATTCCCTTCTGAGGGGTTGACCTATCCTCTCATACATATGCTTTCTGTATAGCCACAGTCTACTAATCTCTAGGTTCTTCCCAACAAATAACCTCACTCATTCTCTAAGTCTTAACCTAGACATCACTTTCCCCAAAAGCCCAAGATTAAGCAAGGTGACCTTCCTGTGGGTTCCATTATTTAGCACTTTGTACTAAACCCAGACAGCACTTATGATATGTAGATAAATATTTACTTCCTGCCTCCATACCATGCGTAAAAGCTCAAGAACACTAGGGATCATATGTTATTTACCACATGATTGCTAAAGCTTAAAAGTTACTAAATGCTCAATAAATGTTGAATGAATTAACAAATTGTACAGAAATTCATAGAGCACATTGCAAGTTTCAAGAGAGAAAGTCTGTCTTTCTAGTTGAAACCAGTAAATTTCCAAACTGTCCCTTCTAACTGAAAACTAGTAAATTTCCAAACTATCCAAGATAAACTCTGTTACCTCTGAAAATAAAAAATCTGCCAACATCATTTATAGGTTATTTTGACTCTTAATTAACTTTAAGAGAAAGAAACTCTTTTGTAAATCTATCCAAACTCATTATTAAAGTCTATTCATATTTAATTTTCTGTAGTAATGGAAAACAACTGATTGGCATTATAATTAGAAATAATAGAAATAATAATAGTAAATACTAAAAGCCACTGGTCACAAGTACTATGCACTTACAAAGGGGACTGTTCAAAGTACATTATAATGATTATCCCATATAATCATTAGAATGATACCATAAAGTAAGTATTATTACCTCACATATCCTACAGTTGAAGATAATGAGAAACTGAGGCATTATGCTCATAATGGCCCATGGCCACATACCTTGTAAGTGCCACAGTGGGTATTCATACCATTTTGGTATTTCTGATGCTATTAAAGTGATTCTTTCTGCAAAACAAGGCAAATTCAAAACTTTAATCTGCTTTTTTATGTGATCTATTTATAGAATATGTTTTCTACTTTTTAAAATCATTTTAATATTCTCTGGTACTTTTTAAATAGATATAATGCTAACAAATAGAGACTACATACAGAGGATTACACAGTTCTCAAACGTTATATTCAGGTTGACACATCCTAAAATGTTGTTTCCCTTTTCAAAATATTAGCCTAACACTGACAATATATATTAAATGATGGGGTTAGCATTCTCTACAAATCTCCAACGTCTTTGCATATGTTTACATATAACCAGTATTGTTACCGTTTCTATTATTACATGTGTCTCTGCCCAAAGAACACAGTCTTCCCTAATATCCATGGAGGCTTGGTTCCAGGACCTCCCTAGGATACCAAAATCCACAGATGCACCTTTATAAAAAACCACATAGTATTTGCATATAACCTCTGTATACTTTAAAACATCTCTAGAGTATGTATAATACCTAACACAACATAAATGCTACGTGAATAGTTATATTGTATTTTTTGTGTTATTTATTATTGTGATTTTCTTCCAAATATTTTCCATCCAGCGTTGGTTGAATCCCTGGATGTGGAATTTGGGGATACAGGGAACTTGGGTATACAAATGGCCAATTGTGCACTCTTTTTTGTATTCTAGTCTTCCCTCATGTCTGTCAGTAACACTGACATTTCACCAGAGATTTCATACATCCTTTGTTACATTTGGTTCCACATGTCTTATAATTTCTGTTATTGTTGTTAACTTTTTTCCTATTAAATTTTCTAATTGACTATGGCTGGAATATAGGAATACTGCTGTACATTAATCTTACAACCAGCAGGTTTGCTGAATGATCTAACTAGCTCTAATAACTAATCTGCAGATTCTTTTAGACAATCATATTGTAGACTTATCATCTTGTCTATACATAATGATGGTTTGGTTTCTTTTTCAACCTAGGCCCAACACTGCCACTAATTGCATGTATGACTTTGGGCAAGTCACTAAGATTCACTTTGTTCATTTATCAAACTAAATGACTGAGGCAGGGGATCTTTAAAAGTCTTCGTTATGCTAAATTTCCTAAATTCTGTCATATACACATAGAACACCATGCTGTATGTCGTCCTGCCCTTTACCCAGTGCATTTATTCCTGATCAAGCTCTTCTAAGTAGCAACAAGCTTAATCTATAGTTTCAGCCCAAGTCACAGAAACACATACTACCTACTGAATAGACATGTGATCCTTCAAATTTCCCAGCTCCCTTGCAGTTAGATCAGACCATTAGCTTTGACTAATTAGCCATAAGCAGAAGAGACATGTGTCTCCTTGGGACCAAATGTAGACAAAAGGAAGTTTTCCATACTCCTTTCTTTCCCTGCCATGGTAACTAAAGCCATTCTAGCTGTGAAGCATTAGTCAGCTTGGGTTCCTGAGTGATCACCTGGAGCAGAGCCCATTAGTCAATGTTGGACATTTACCATATATGGAAAGCCACTGAGATTTGTTTTGTTTTTTTTTAATCTAAGCATAACTTAGCCTATCCTGATTAAACCAGAATGGCAAATTGGTTTCATTTAAGTACTAGTAATTGGTAATAGCTACCTGGAACAAAACAATATTTAACAAAATAATGTTAAAAATATTGAGAGGCTATGTCTAGGAAAATTAGAAAGGAATGCCAAGCACAGTATCTCCGTGAACATGGGAGACTGGACTAAGTCTTGTGATATTGTGATAGAATAAATATATACTTGGACTGTGCCCCAGTTCCTGACACAGTTCCTAAGACCCTTGTAGATAGAAATGCTAGGAGAATATTTGTTCTAACATTTGGTCTTTGGCCATAATTCCTGACACAGATCTCCTAAAATCCCTTGAAATTTCCTGAGGGATAGGAGCATCTTTTGTTCAAAGGAAGTGACTTCTCGTGGGCCTCAGGATGCAGGCTGGTTGCCAGGGGAACCAACCAGGCAATTAGAGAGTTGGAACTTTCAGCCTCCCCCCAACACCGCCCCCATGCCTGACCTCTGGGGAGGGGAGAGGTCTGGAGGTTGAGTTGATCACCAATGGCCAATGATGGAAGCAATCATGCCTACATAATGGAGCTTCCATAATAACCCAAAAGGACAGGGCTCAGAACTAATACTAGGTGTCTGGAGGGTGGTGTACCCAGAGAGGGCATGGAAGCTCTGTGCCCTCATACCTTGCCCTATGCATCTCTTCATGACTGTTCACATGTTTCTTTTGTAATATCCTTTTTAATAAATGTGTAAACATTAATAAAGTGTTTGCCTGAGTTCTATGACCCTCTGTAGCATGAGGTCATGGGAACCCCTGATTTATAATGGGTCAGTCAGAAGTACAGGTGACAATCTACTAGTTGTGACTGGCATCTGGAGTGGGGGGCAGTCTTGTGGGACTGAAGCCTCACTTGTGGGATCTGACGCTATCTCCGGGTAGATAATGTCAAAATTGAGTTAAATTATAGGACACTCAGTTAGGGTTGCGGGAGAATTACTTGGTGTGTGGAGATAAATCCCCACACATCTGTTGTCAGAAGTTTTGTGCTGAGTGGTGTGTGAGTAGAGAGAAAAAAATTTGTTTGCTTTTTTAATCAGAATGCTGGAATCCTAACTTTGACCATAGGTTTTATGTCAATTGAGACTTATAAAAGACTGGTGGCAAACTTTAGTGACTAGTGGCCAGAACAATAAAAGCAAACCATACCCTGAGAGTACTCATAGTTGCAACATAGGTCTCTAGTGCAAATATCCTTAGCTCTTCTCTATTTCTATATTCCTATTCACCAAGTTGATGATCTTATCCCAATACTAAACCCTCAGCTACAACAAAATCTCAGTAAAGCAATTTCTGCTGTAGGCTTTTAAGGTATAACCTTGAAAATGCAAATCTAACAAGACAAAAAATTATTATTCACAGCATCAAAACTTCCAGATTAATTACTTGAGTGTTTACTGCTTATTTTAAAAATATTCTGGTTGCAAATCAAGCATCATTTTCCATAGCTGTTTTCTAATGAAGTATTTCAGAAATACAAAATATATAAAAATTCTATAATAAACATCCACGTTCCAACACCCAACTAAAAAATAAATCATTATATACACAGTTGAAACTAAGTAGATACCCAGCCCTGATTTCATTCTGCCTGCTGTCCTGAAGTAGTAACCATTCTGCTGAATTTAATGTTTACCATTAATGTGCACTTTTCAGAATTTTGCTATACATATATATTCTCTAATATTTTATACAGAATTATATTGCATATTTTAATGTGATATAAACAGTATCATACTGTATATGTCCATCTGCAATTTAATTTCTGCATAATATTACGTTCCTGGGATCAATTCCTGTTGCTGTGTGTGCTTATATTTTCACTGCGTGCAGTGTAACATTGCTTGGAACGCACTATCATTTAATTATCAATTTCTATACTGATGAACATTTAGAGATCTCTTATTGGTTGATTGGTTTGTACTTCAAATAAAATTTATTTGAGGTTCCCATATACTTCCTGCCTTACATGTGCACAGCCTCCCCAATATCAGCATCCTTCCTCAGAGTGATACATGTCTGTTACAACTGACAAACCTTCACTGAGACATCATTATCATGAAAGTCCACAGTTTACATTAGAGTTCATTCTTTGTGTTGGATACTCGATGGGTTTTGACAAATTTGTAATGACATGTACCCACCAGTGCTGTATCATAAAGAATAGTTTCACTGCCCTAAAAATCCCCTGTGTTCTCCCTGTTCATCCCTCCCTCCCCCGAGCCCTGGGCAACCTCTGATCTCTTGACCGTCTCCAAATATTTGCCTTTTCCAGAATGTCACAGAGTGTGTAGCCTTTTTCAGATTGTCTTCTTTCACTTAGTAATATGCATTTAAGGTTCGTCCATGTCTTTTCAGAGATTGACAATTCATTTCTTTTTAGCACTGAATAATATTTCATTGTGTGGATGTACCACAGTTTATCTGTTCACCTACTGAAGGACATCTTGGTTGGTTCCAAGTTTTGGCAACTATGAATAAAGCTGCTATAATCATCTGTGTGCAGGTTTCTGTGGGGACATAAGTTTTCAACTCATTTGGGTAAATACCAAGGAGTGGGACTGCTGGATAGTACAGTAAAAGTATGCTTAGCTATCTATGTAACAGCTGCCATACTGTCCTCCACAGTGCTTGTTCCACTTGGGTTCCCATCAGCAATCAAGCAGAGTGCCTGTTGCTCCACAGCCTCAGCAGTATTTGGTGTTGTCAGTGTTTTAGATTTTTGCCCTTCTAATAGGTGTATAGTGATCTTTTGTATGTTTTTGCTATTACAAAAAATGTTGACATCAACATGTATGTGCATGTTTTCATGAGCCCAAGTGCAAGAGTTGGTCTAGGCCAGGTATACTTCTCGGATTGAATTGGTTGGGTCCCAGTTATAACCATCTTAAACATTGGTAAGTATAATCATATTGCTATTTAAAGAGGTTGTACCAATTAACACTAACAGAAATGTATGAAAATTTCCTTTGGTCCATATCTTGGCCACCATTTTCCATTGCCCAAGCCTGTCAACTTTTGCCAATTTCATGCATAATTAGAAGGTGGCTTTAATTTGCACATCCCTTATTACTGATAATCTTGAGCACCTTTTTAAATATTTGGAAGCCATCTGAGTTTCCTTTTCCATGAACTACTTCAAATCTTTTAAATATTTTTCTACTTGGGTATTTTTTCTTCCTTACTAATTGGTAGGAGTTCTTTATATATCCTGGATAGTAAAATTTTATCAGTTTTATATGCACATGTTAAGAATACCTTCTCCCAATCTGAGGCTTGTTTTTTTGTTGGTGGTGGTGGTGCTAGAGTATTGACGTTGTTATTTTGTTTTGCTTGTCTGTTTGCTTTATGTATCATGGTATTTGTTGGTATCCAGAAGTCTTTAATTTTAATGTAGTCAAATATATCTTTCTTTTTCTTTGTAGTTTGTGCTTTTGGGGACTTCTAAAAAATCAGCTTTATTGAGGTATAATTTACATGCAATAAAATTTACCACTTACGAGTATACAACTTGATGAGTTTTAACACTCTTGCACAATCATCTAATCATCACCACAATCACAAAATAGAACATTTTCATCTGTTTTATGGAATAAAAACATTTGCATGTCTCTGCAGTAAATTCCCACCTACTTCCCCCAGCTCTTGCCAACCACTCATTTGCTTTTTGTCGCTACAGCTTTGCCTTTCTACAATTTCATATAAATGGAATCATTTGGTATGTAGTCTTGCTTCTCCCACTTTGCTTGCTGATTCTGAGTTGCATCCATGTTCTTGCACAGATTAATAGTTCATTCTTTTTGTTACTACATAGTATCCCTTTATCAGCTGATAGAAATTTTGATTGTTTCTGGTTTTAAGCTATTATAAGTAAAACTGCTCCAAACATATGAGCACAAGACTTTGAGTAGAGACATGGGTAAATAACTCTTGGATAAATAACTAAGAGTAGACTACTATGTTTTATCATAAGTTTATATTTAATTTTATAAGGAACTGCCAAACTGCTTTCCAAAGTGACTATATCATTTTGCATTGAAATACAATTTCAAGTTCTTTTTACTTACTGTAAAACAATGTGAGCAGTTAAAATATTTTTATGCCAAAGTAGTAGATAGAAAGTTATGCTGGCAAAAAATCTTAGCATTTCATTGTGTTTCAACTTTGTCAACAATTATTTATATATTTTAATGATTTTTCTGTACGGAATCTGAATCTTTAAATTATGTATAAGCATACTAAGAAAGATGTATCCTTTATATAAAGAAGTAAATTAAACATTCCTGAAATGTACTGCACCAAGCCCATAAGCAATCTATATAGGATTAAGCATTATTATAGTCACAAATATGAATATTTACTCTGGCAACATTAAAGATATTAAATTAATTCCTTGAAGGAGGAAGAGAGTGTCTGTACATTCTTTAGAGAGTACAGTAGGATATAAAAAGCCAAATGAACTGATAAACTGTCAAAATAGATATATCAATATTAAATTAGTCTAAAGAAGAAATGCCAGTTCAAATCAACAAGCATTTACCGAGGATCTACTTCCTGCAAAACTGTATGATGTACCTGAGATACAAGCTGAATGAGAGGCTGTCTCTGCTCACAGGTGCTTTCATAAACAGAGAAAGGCAAAAGTAAATGTAAAGCAAAGGGACACATGATTTAGCAGCAAGTGGCACCATAGAAGAAGGAATTCATTTTGCTTGACAGAGAGACAGCAAGGGGGAGAAGGGGGAGAGAGGGAAGGGAAAGCAGAGGAAAAAAGAAAAGAAAAGAGCAAGCAAGTGACTAAAAAAGTAAGAAAGAGAGAAAGAAACACAAAGAGAGAGGAAGAAAGGGAGAAGGAGAGTGAATTACTTTTTCAGAAAGAAGGAGGGAGGTGCATTAGAAATGCAGGAGGGCTTTACAAAGAAAGAAATATTTGACAGGTGCCTAAAGGATGAACAGGCTTCCTTCAGGTGAAGAGTGTGCAAGGGTTTGCCAGGAAGAGAGAGAACAGAGCGTATTCAAAGGCACGTCATCTTTCAGTAAAATCAGACTGGACTCTTACCTACAGGGAAGTTTATGCATGTCTAAATGTACAAATGGGTAAATCACAGCACATGAAATAATGCGATCCACCATTCAAAAGCTTTCAGCAGCTCCCTTTGTCTTTCAAATAAAGTTGTGCAGGTACATGGTATTTGAAGCCCCACCTCACCTCCCAACAGAACACTTGGGAGTTCCCAGTCACAGACAAACGCTTCTCCTCCATGCCTTTGTTCTTACTCTCCTTATGAAATGCTTCCTTCCACAACACACTCTGTTTATCTATATTCATATTTTACCCTTTTATTCTCCCAATCTTTCAAATGTCAAAAACATTCATTAACTTATTAAGGACCATCTGTCAAGGGGGCCCACTCAAACGACATGCTTCTTCCTTCATAAAACTTCACTAATACCTCTAGCCGTTAAGTATTCTCTTTGCCAGCTTTAGGACAGGGCGAGTAATCTAACCTACGGGCAGAAAACTTTTTCTTCTACCATCTCTTTGATTATTGCTCCCATTGCATTTGTTCTAGCTTCTCCTTTAGCAGTATAATACTTTCTACATGGTAGATCAGGGACAGGCACACTACAGCCATAGGCCAAATCTGGCCCGCTGCCTGTCTGTGGACAGCCCATGAGCTAAGAATGGCTCTCATATTTTTCAATGGTTGAAAACAAATTGCAAGAAAAAGAAATAATGTTCTACAACACATGAAAATAATATGAAATTTAAATTTCAATGCCCATAAGTACTAGGTTTTTTGGAACACAGCCACACTCATTTGTTTACATATGGACTATGGCTGCTTTCATGCTACAATGTCTGAGTTGAATAGAAATGTACGACCCACAAAACCTAAATATTTACTATCTGGCTCTTTACACAAAAAGCGTGCTAACCCTTGTGTTATAGCTTCATTTGCTGCATTTTGTTCACTTCAGTAATGGCTAAGTCATACTCTCAGATCCAGAAAGTAAGATGGTATAAAACACCCCTAGTGCAAATTTCAGTTTTCACAGGCATTCTCTTAAATCAGCTCTGATCATCTAAATTAACAACTTCTCTCCCCCCTACCCTTGGTTCTGTTCCCTGTCATTACAACAGATATACCATAATCAAAGTCACAATCCCTAGCCTGTACTTCTACCAGCACTGTTCCTATTTGCATCTGCATTTAGCATTTTGTGAGGACTAAAGTTTCCAGAACATAATGGGTTAACAGCTTCCTGCCCACCAATGCCCACACCATCTGGAGGGAGTATGAACTGATGGGATGGAGCAGAGCAGGAGGAGGGAACAAAAGTTGGCTGTTTATTCTATTTGCTAGCACATCCCCCTTGGTCTAAAGCACACAGGTTAGGTGGATTAAACTGTCTGCCAATCTTTTGTCAGTATTTGAGGTGAACCTGTGTATGCAAGAGGTGAACTCCAGGGAGTTTTTTTTTTTAAACTGGTTCCATCTGCTTTATAATTAGTGGATATCTCTCCAAAATTACATATTAGACTGTTTTTCAGTCTTAGACTTCAGTGTTTTAAGTTTTCATTTCACTTCATTTTCTACATCTTACAAGAAACATAATGGGAAATCAGGAGCTTATCTTTGACTACAATGAGGATTCTTTAAAATCTTTTAAAAATTCCCAGAATGAGTCTTTAGCTCATACAGCAATACACTGATGTTGTATTATTCAAGTAATCCCTTAAATGCTTCCTACTTTGGGAATTTCAATCTTGTCATCTTTACTTGGTCATTTTTGTAACACTGCTCTTTCCCAACTAGATAGCAGCATAAATGTGTGTTTTAAATACTGAGAAGAATTCTTTCCACAAAATTTATAAATTAAAATTTAACAAGCAGCTCCACTCTGGCCCAATGTAATAATCTGCCAAAATACAGTTAGATATTTTCTTATAACTCTTTTATTCTGTCAGAACTCTGTTTAAGTATGTAATCACTTATTCTGTATAGACTGTATATTCACATAACATTAGAATATTGTTTTTCTGCCAAACACACTATCTACTTTGTTTTCCTCTTAAAATATCGGCAAGGAAATAATTATATAACTAAAACACAAGGATATTGAGAAATAAATAGTTATTGATCATTTATGTTCTTTCCCCAACACATTGATGTTTCTTTTGTCTCCCTTTTGCACAAATTTCTGTGAAAGTTAAAATGAATAAAAAGAGAAAACAACAATAATGTTAGTATTTATTTCCTTATAATTATATTTTATTATTTCAATTAATGTTTCGGAGGAACATATTGAAAAGGAAGTATCTGTTGTTTAAGATGTTTCATAAACTTTATTTTTAAAGTGAATCTTTCTTACATCATCTAGCATTTATCTTATACTGACATTTTTATTACTCAAAAACTCTCACATGAATAAGAAGAGCAGTTCATCTGGCATATCACAACTATTATGCATCATTAATATCTTAATACATTATTTATGGTGGTGAATAATGTCCTGAAATGAGAAGTCCCTGAAGATAAAATATTGCTCTATCATGTTCCATTATGGGAAGAAATACTTTTAATTAACGTGATGCCACAGCAATTGGAAGAAACCAAAAGAGCTCTCGATATTGTCGTATCTACAAGGCTCGACTTCCTTTTTGGAAGCCTGATAAAAGCCAACAATGTTGTTTTATTGTTGTTTTATACATGCTGTGTATATGCACCAGTCTTAGAAATACAAAATCATTGATGTGTTGGGCTGAAGCAAATCTTAAAAGTCCTATGACTGTCTCTATCCAGAGTCCTCAAAGATAAACACCAGAAAACTATGCTTGTAGCAGTGAGATAATTAAATAAGAATGGCTTTTATTTCTTTAAAAACATGAATTTACTTTTTGGGGAGGAGCACTTGCATGACTATTGATTCAACTGCCATATTGTATAAAATAATTGTTCTCAAACTGTGCTCCTATGGACCCCTAGTGTTCCATGAGATTCACCCTTGTACAATGATGCCAAAATCTTTTCCAGTTTTGCAATTTTTTCTCACTGCTTAATATAGTAATCTAATAGAATTTGGGATTGAAATTAGCACAAAATTAGATACTCAATTATTTTAAAGTGTTTATTGTCACGAGTTTTAGATCATCTGAACAAGTTGAGACTCAGCAGTATAGAGCATCCTATGAAATGATCAGTATTAACCACTGCCTATCATAAACTGTACCTTGTCATGAACATGAAAAGCCAAATAAATTAGTCCCCGGTGAAACTGTCAAGCCAAATACTATATCAATCCTTCACAGAACTGCATAGGCAGTTTTATTTAACCCACTCTTATTTTGATCACTGTTTAACCTAATCTCCCCACTCCTTAAAGAGGGAGCTCAAACTAGCCTGGCCCATTTGAGTTGATTAAAGTTATTCTGCTACGTCTATGAAAAAACAGATAACATTTATTTAAAATCTGCCTATATATTAAATATACCTGATTAGAACTATTGAACACCACTTATGAATTATCTTTTGATTTAATTCAAGTTAAAAACCCTAGAATAACCCAAATATTATCAAAGGAACATTAGCTTAACAGGCAATTATTCCACTTAATCAAATACTTTACTGATTATAAAGTGATTATAAGAGAAAAGGAGAAAGGAAGAGCAATTCCATAATATGTCCTGACACTGGCTATTATTACAGTGCTACTACACTCAGGAGTATGATTTTCCACTACCATGGCTGGTTAGCAGCAAAGCAAGCCAACTCAGACTATGTTCAGTGCTTGAGTCTACATTATCCACACTAGAATCCAATTAGTACAGAGTGTGGATGTTTGTTTTTAAAAAGCTGTGCCTAGCTGTAAAATTGGTTTGCAAAAATTTAACACCCATCTTCAGGAATATAAATTATGTTCAATTATTTACTATTTAGAATTAAATATTCATGGTTTTATTCTATTCTATTCTACTCTCTCCCAGAGTTAATCAAATTTTAAAGTGTATTAATTAAAACAATATAAATAAGGTAAAATTACATTTTCTATCAAGAGCAAAGGTTCCTGGGACTAAACACATATTCTTTTCCATATTATAGACAAATATCTTCACATAACCCTGTGATCCAATTTGAGCTTTTAAAAAATCCCACAAAGAAAAACAGAAACAGCACTTCAAATCTGCAATCCTCGTCAATTTATTGATGCAACACACATATAGGAAATTGATTAGCACATGCATACATGATATAAACATAATTAACAAAATATTATCAAAAATAGTAAATAAACATGAATAGTATTAAAGTTTAATACTTTATATTGGCAAATGATTGGCCTAAGACGATTATTGGTCCTCTTTCTAACTTAAAATATAAACTTGAGTTTGTGTGCATGTTTGTGTGCGTGTGTGTGTGTGTGTGTGCCAAATATCATTCTACATATGTCTATGTTCCCATATACCTTCTTACCTGGGTTTTTTCTATATATAAGAAGGCTATTGCTACATCAATTTTATAACCTGCTACTGCATGTATTTTTCTCATAAATCCATTTTTGTAGTAGTTTTTCCATTTATGCTTTTGGGATTCTTACATATATAATCAAATCATCTGCAGCTAGAAATAGTTTTACCTCTTCATATCCAATATTCAACTCATCTATGTCTAATTACATTGGCTCATACCTCCAACACACACATATATAGCAAAGGGCATATTGGACATCCATCTTTAACTGATACCTGACTTTAACTGCTTGTGTTTCATTTTGAAGAAGGTGCTGACTTTTGAACTAAAGCATGGGAGTATGTGCATGTGCTTGTAACACAATGTTAAGGAGGTATCTATCAAGCCCTATTTTCTTATTTTTTAAACATAAATAGAATTTGAATTTTGTCCAGTGCCTTTTCCCTATCTATGGAAAAGTTCAAAGGATTTTCTCCTTATCTTTACTAATTTGAATAATTATATTAGTGGATTTATAGTACTGAGCCACTCTTGGATTCCTGGAATAAACCTCACTGGTCATGATACAGGTTTTAATGCAACATTGGTTTCTTCTTTTAAAATATTTTATCTCAGATTTCTGTATCAAAGTGAAATTGATCTATAAATTTCCTGTGCAAAATAATTCTTTAAGATTTTGGAATTCAAGTTATTCTTACTTGACAAAATAAATCTGAGAGTTTTCCTTCCTTTGTGGTGCTTTAGAATAATTTAAATAGCATAATTAAGTAGAAATTATCTGACCCTGGTGCATGTCTCGTCAGGGAACACTTTTACTACATTATTTTATGACAGTTGGTCTGCTGGGTCTTTCTGTGGTAAATTTAATTTCTCTAAAAAATGATTCATTTCATGAAGATTTTAAAATTCACTTGTGTATAGTTAGGCAATTGGACAATTATGATTTAATTTCCTCCGTTTTGATCATTATCCCCCTCTGACCCATAAGTAACTTGTAATATTTGAATATGTGTGCTTTCTCTCTTTTCCCTTGAGTAGATTAATTAGTGGTTTGGCCACTTTATTAATTTTTTTCACAGAAAATTTTTTATTTAATTCATCAATTTTTTTTTATCTTTATTAATTTCATTTCATTGCTTTCTTTTCCTTATTTTGTTGTTTTTTTCCCAGTTTTTTTACCTGGTTGTTTAATTCATTTATTTTAACTGTTTTTTCACTTTTAATGAATATATACATATAATGTTACACATTTTATTCTGATAACTTCTTTGGCTGTATCCCACATATTCTAAAACATCATGTATTCATTGTCATGTTCAAGAAACTCTTCCATTTTATTTTTTATTTCTCTTTTTACCCAAGATTTATTCAATAGTATACTTTTTAATTTTAAGCTAGAAAGGTCTTTTGTTTCAGGGTTGTTTGTTATGGGGGGGTTGGGTCTTTTTAAATAAATTTCTAGTTTTATTCCTTTATAATCATATTTGTATTACTGCTACTTTTTGGAATTGACTGAGATTTTCTTTGTGGCTTAAAATATGGCCAATATTTCTTAATGTTATATGTGAACTTTTAAGAAATGTATACTCTATTTTTGAGGTTCATATTTTGACGTATCTCTATATGGTCAACTTCATTAAGTATGTTAAGCACTTTACTTATTTTTTCCAGTTGAAATGTTTTATATATCTATTATTAGTATGTTTCTCTCTTTCTCTTTGCAAATCCCAAGGCTTTTGCTTTGTAAAATTGCTCCTGTTGTTGGCAGATGGATATTTTATAATGCTAAAGGGCACTCTTCTCAATAAAGATTAAGTAGGTGTATCCTTCTTTGTCTCTCTTAAATTTTTTTAGTCTAAATTATACCTTGTCCAATAATGACACTGAGATACCTGCTTTCTTTTTATTTGCACTTCTTGGTATATCCTTGTCTATCCTTTTATTTCTACCTCTTTGTTTTAGTATACATAGTATCAGATTTAGTATACATAGTATACACAGTCAATCCTAAAATATTAAGTTCTTATTTTAATAGCTTAGTCAAGCCCACTTTCAATTATTTATATGATCAATGTTTTGGCCTCAATTCTATTAGATTGTTAAAATATTTTTTTATTTTAAAAGACTATAAATACATAATTTCATTCTTATTCAAAATGAAATTTTTCCCTTTATTTAAAACATTTTATATGTATGTTGTGTGCGTGTATCTCACCCACAGATGATACATATAGTCATATAACACGTAACAACAAGGATATGTTCTGAGAAAAGTGTTGTTAGGTGATTTCATCATTGTGTGAACATCATAGAGTATACTTACACAAACCTGGATGGTATAGCCTACTACACATCTAGACTATATGGTATAGCCTATTGCTCCTAGGCTACAAACCTGTACAGCATGTTACTCTATTGAATACTACAGGCAACTGTAGTACAATGGGGAGTATGTGTGTATATAAACATAATTAAACACAAGAAAAGGTACAGTTAAAAATAGAGTATGAAAGATAAAACATGGTACACTTACATAGGGCACTTACCATGAATTGAGCTCACTCTGAGTGAGTCAACAAGTGAGTGTTGAGTGAATATGAATGCCTAGGACATTACTATACACTACTGTGGAGTTTTAAAATACTGTACACTTAGACTACACTAAATTTATAAAAGAATATTTTTTCTTCAATAATAAATTAACCTTAGCTTACTTTTTTACTATATAAACTTTTTTACTATATGAACTTTATAATTTTTAAAAATTTTTGACTCTTTTGTAATAACACTTAGCTTAAAACACAAACACATTTTCAGCTATACAAAAATATTTTCTTTCTTCATATCTTGTTCTATAAGCGTCTAATTTTTTAACCTTTAATTTTTTTTTACATTTTAAACTTTTTGTTAAAAACTAAGACTCGAAAACACACATTAGCCTAGGCCTACACAGGATCAGGATAATCAAGATGTCGTTAGACAATATGAATTTTTCAGCTCATATGGGGCCACCACCATATATGGGGTCTGTCGTTGACCAAAACGTCTTTATCCTACACATGACTATATGTATGTATATGATACATATATCTTATATATTACATATGTAATATCTACATATCTACATATATATGTAATATCTACATGTCTATATATATATACACACACACACACACACACATAGATATATATATATATATCTCTTTTGTTTAGGAAGTTTTGGCTACCCTAATACTAGTATCTTTAAAAATACCCTTAAGTCCTTTTATTTTGGTTACTACCTTTTAGTTCTCTCTATGAGCAATATTGCAAATAGCTAATAACTTCTTTTTCACCCTTCTTTCCCAGTTAAAATTATATTGTTTACTTCCAGACTATCTATAAAGCAATCAAAAAGTTGAGTATAATTTTTATAAACTCTCCCCATTCTTCTCCGACTTTTTGGTAGTTGTATTCGCTCTACAGTGTCAGAGCATAGAGCCATCCGTGAGATACTCTCTCCCCTGAAACCATCGTTCAGTCTTGTTTCCTCAGGTAAATATGTAGTGAATGCTCACCATCATTCCTTGTACCAGAGTCTCCCCTGGAATTCGGTTGTCTGTAGCTCATTCGCCAATAAATTCCTAAGGAAAGACTCATGGAAATAATATCTCTAAATTTTTCCATGTTCATAATAGTTTATGATCTTTATACTGAAAAGTCAGTTTGGCTAGAATTTTTGACTCACATTTTCTTTCCTTGAGCTTCTTAAATATATTACCCCATGTTCTTTTGGCAGAAAGCACTGTTGTTAAAAAGCCTGATGACAATCTGACTTCTTGCCTTTAACAGTAACTTGGTCTTTTTCCCCAGATTCAATTTTTTTTCTTTACTTTTACACTCTAATGGCTTTACTAGAATATCTGTCCCGGCTGCCTAAGAAGTTGATTTTCCTAGGTATGAACAAATGCCTTTTCAATGTGTAGTTTCAGGCAAGAGTTCTTAAGCTATAGTTTTAAATATCTGTTCTTTCACTGCTATGGTTTTCTTCCTTCGGCCTTCTGTTATAAGTATATTGGATTTCCTTCCAATCTCCTATTTTCTCTAATGTCTTTTTCATCTCTTACTTCACGTCCTTTGGGTTTTTGAAGGTTTTCACTTTTCCATCTTCTGTTTCTCTGAAGACGTTACCTGTGGACTTATGTGCCCTGGTGTCCTTGTAGTTCAGTCTCCACTCCCAAAATCAGCTTTTCTTTCACTTATAATTCTCACCTATTATTCTTCAGCTGTCTTTACAAATCTCTCCTCTCTGCTCATCTTACTTCTGAGTTTATAATTTACATTGTTCTTTCACAGTGTCTCTTATTTTTTAATTTTTTTTAGTTCACTTTGAAACAGTTTTAAGTTTGTTTATCTGGTGGACCTTTATTACCTATAGACATTATTCTACTTCTTAGTCTCTCTTTTACATATAAAATTATATATACATATATAATTATATAGAAAAGAAACTTTCAATAATTATATAAATAAATATGAATTAGATTATTCCACTTACATATTACATATAAATTATACATGATTATATATAATTACATATGTATTATAAAATTATAACGTCTACAGGCAATAAAAGCATGGTAAATAACCAGATAAAAATTGAGATGCTTTTTCCTTATACTCTTAGCTTTTGTTAGCTTCACGGCTGTAGAGCTCCTTGTTCCATGGTTTTCCCCCAAGGGTTCAAAACATGGCCTCTTATTTCATGAGATCTACTGGTTTTGCTTATCTCCCCCATTTTTGCCTGCTCCTTCTCTCTCCTTTGCCCCTATCACCCGTGCTCAATCCATATTCCATTCCTCAGAGCAGGGCTTTGACCTGCGAGGGAGCTTTATTTTGTTAGTTATAAAAGTCCATAGGGCCAAGGGTGCTCCAGAAACAGCCAAATTTACCAGGCTTCCTTTGGTAAGTTTGGCCCACCATGCTTTCCAATGAGAATTTGTTACTGGTTTTTGGAGACAACAGAACTGGCCACTGCCTTTGCTCCACTTCCTCCTATACACTTGCTGATACCACATGTAGAGATAACTTGTCACCTAGTTTGTTTTAGATATATTATCTGTGGGTTCAGGGTTTTACCATTCATAGCTCTGTCTGTATTTATATGGAGATTAAAGACATTAAAAATTATGTCTTCCTGATAACTTCTCATTTCTCCCTAACTCTTTAATAATAACTGGTGGGTCTACCTCAAAATAATTAGTTCCTAAAAGCAAACGCCCAACTTCTCAATTCTACCATACATAGACAAAAATGAAAATTCATTCATATAAAGAATATACAGTAAATATGTGTAATTATGAATTAAGAATAGCTAGTCAAAACATATCATCAGATTTAAGCATTTATATTTCTGCATAAAAATCTATGCTGAAATTATGAACCATTCTCTTTCAGGCAAAGATCAACCTGAATAAATAAGCTAGGAGCAAGAAACCCAGTCTTCTCAAAAAGTAAGTCCCGACTTGGATTAAAAAATTCTGTAGCTTAAGATATCTCTGGGATCATTTCCAGGAGCACATATATAATTTACAGCGTCTGACTACTTACTGCCAACAATCATTCTGTTCTTCCCACTTTTATGATCAATGCAGGAGATACCAATTTTAGAAAAAAAAGACCATATACCATTTTCTACCAATGAAAGTCAAATCTAGATATGTCTGTGTGAAATACATCTATAGTCAGGTTTATATATTGTAAGCACGAACTAAGATCTAGAATTTTGACTCTGTTATTGTAGAAAGTCTAGCTTATAAAAAATATAATTAACCTAAGGCTATTGGTACCCTTTCAAACTTAATAATCCATTAAATTTTTTAAGCCCTTATCAATTCTCAAATTATATTACTTATTCATGTCTATTCTTACTAACATCCGCATCCCAGTTCTTTGCATACAGTAGAGGCTCAATTAAAAATTTGCTTAATGAAGACTAAAACCATTTTATACCCCCTTTAGTTAATATATCATGTGTTCCACAGAAAATAGTAGACTGTTCATAAAAAACTTCAATGCCATTAGTAAAACTTAAATTCCCACCTTGGAATTGGAAGTAGACTCCAAGAAACAAAGTCTGTTGCCAAATCCTTCTGCTGCCAAACATAGTTTCTGTTGTTCTTTGTGGATGGTTGCGGTACACTGCAGAACCACTTCATCATCCTGCAAAGGGGAAGAAAAAGAGAAAAACAAAGTGAGATTTGACATGACTACACAGTCTAAATCATATCTAGAACACGATTTTAGTGCAGTTTAAAAATCTGAGCCAAATGTAAAAACTGTCCAAAAAAAAAAAAAACCACAAAATAAATTCCTAAAGTATTTTTTATTCGTAAAAATGTAACTGGGTGGCAGAGAAGGAAGGGGCTATAGTCACTGAAGGTTTTCTCACTGTTACTGTTGATCCCAGAGGCAACCTGTATAGATAACAGTAAAATATGGGATTTTCACATTAGCACTGTGACACACTGTTTTAATCATCAAAATTAACAAAAAATTGTCTGACACATTCCTAGGACATCAAGTATCAAGAATGGAACAGATTATAATAGGAGGCCCACATGTCATTCCAAAACTCACACAGGAACACAGGTCAATAACAGAACTTCTGGGTTCAAATTAACCATAAAACTCATCTTAGTTCAACCACACATTGGCTGCTTGATCATATTTGAAATGATTCTTGGTTGCTTAAAAATGTATAGTGAGACAATGTGTTAGTTCAAGCCTCTGAAATCCAACTGGCTTTCAATCAATTAATTAAGCAGGATTACATGGGAAAAGATGATAAATAGGATCACTCATGAGTTTAGGCAGCATGAGTACTGCAGGAAGCATGGACTTTAGAACAAGTAAGATCTGGATTCCCATCCCTGCTCTGCTATGTACTAGGTTATGTGATCTTAGACAAAGTAGTCAATCTCCAAAATGATGAAACAAGTCAGACAAAGCACCTTCCATGATGACTAACATACAAAAGGCACTAAATAGACACTCAATGAATGGAAGATATAGTTATCATTTTTTAACAAAGTATCTCACTTTAACACGTTCTAAGAGGCAAACGCTTAAAATGTCTAACCATTTATATTTTGACATTTCAACCTCAAAGAAACCGAAGAACACATAACAGAGTAGTAAAAGAACAAACATATTCATCAGTCCTTTTAATTAGACTCAGAATGGAAAGGGATACATAAGTATTTCCTAGAAGCCCTTCAACAAGGTAGAATGACAGAGCCCAGAGCAGACGTCATGGAATATGATAAATCTTCAAAAGCAGAAAACAAGTTTTTTTGGATAACCTAATGAATATGTTATATAAATTGTAAAAATATAACTCTAATTTGTATTTAAAACCTTCACAGTGCTATGTATTTACCTTTCTTCCCTATATGGTAGCAGAAATACTTAATAGCTTAGCTTATAGCACCAGTCACAGGTGAAGCACAATTTTTTTTAAAAACTCCTAACTGCCCCTCCTGGCACTCATTGATTTCCAGTGAACATTCAACTGTTTTATTTAAAGTCATTTGCTAAAAAAAAAAAAAAAATAGCATTTTTTAAAATATGCTGAATATATCTGAACATAAATTCATGTTCAGCCTGGCTATAATAAAAAATCATGAAGTACTTTTGGAGCTTATCTAATCTGCAAGATCAAAGAAATGTTGTGTCCCAAATATGTAATATTGTGTTCCAAAAAAGAACTGAGAATTGTGCCCATGTGCTCAATGCCTGACCAAATCCCCAGGGTCTTTCACTATTTTGTCTTACTTACCCTATGGAACTAACTCGAACATGCAAACTACACTTTTGGGTAAGATGGGCTCTTTTGGATGCTGGAGGCTATCTAAATACAATTTAGTAAATAATTACTTCAATGTACTAACTAAAGACAGTTTGGGAATGAGAATAATTTGGGAACAAAAATAAGAGAAGATAGTAAGATAGGAGGGTAGGTAGGTGAAAGCAAACCACAGCCATGTGGGACAAGTGCTACTCAGTAAGCCCAGGAAGAAGAGAAGGCGCACCGTATTTACCACAAGTATAGCGCATGCCCATCCTGGCCACTAACTTATCTAATCCTCACTATATATCCCTGTGATATAAAAATTATTCACACATACATAGATGAGGAAAATAAGGAGCAAAGTCACTTATTACTCACAGAGGGCTTATTATACATATTTCTAGGAATTGATCATGAAACCTAATTTATTGGAATCTAAAGTCCTAAGCCTCACACTGCTTCTAGAGACTCAACTGATTTTCACCTAGTGCATTAGCTATAAAAGTGATTCTCAATTTTTAATTGTGCATCCTATCACCCGTGGATCTTGCTAAAATGCAGATTCCGATTCTGTAGGTCTTGGGTGGGGCTGATTCTGCATTTCTAACAAGCTGTCAACTATTACTAATAAATATAAGAGCCATGCTCTGAGGATCTGGGATCCACAATGGGACCCAGAAGGAATATAGATCCTAAAAAAGATATGAGCACTCTCCTATAGGAGTTTGGAGACCATCAATAATAGCTGAATATTAAAATAAGTCTGTGTACATTGGACAAAATCAAAAATTAGAGCTCATGTGGAAATGCCCATTAATATGGGGAACATAGCAATTATATAAGGGAAAGGAATGAATTTAAATAATATATTAAACTACCCTATCAAATTTATGAAACCAACTCACTTAGGCAGTTTCTCTTGAATCTACTGCATTAACGTTGTGCGATGGTACGCCTGGCAATGAAACAACATTAAGTTCAGGAGAGCCCTGCTACACCACCAAAAAGAGAGGCTATAGCTACAACTTTCAATCATGGTTCAACTTCAAATGACAGAACCCTACCTAACATACTCAAAAGATTTTGGGAGCTGTTTTTATTTTGCGTTCCTTTTAATCAGAAAGTAAAATATACCAAAAGTTTGATGGACCAAACACCAATTCACAAACCACCTGCCAGTTGTCTTTAATTAACCCACCACTCATGTCAAAGCACACTTTCTTTCCAGAATCACCATGGTTTGGAAAGCATGAAGACTTTGCATTTGAGAGGTTTTGATAAATAGCTTAATTTTTTTCTATTTATTGTTTCCCATGGGCAATAAATCTGGTTATTGTTAACTTAGATATGATGTGTATATGAGGATATTACTCTGTGCACACACTCATGCACATGTGTGCACACACACGTACACATAATCTATTTTCTACTGCTCATTTAACAGAATGATAAAGATATATTTAATGTCTGTCTTCTTGGGTCAAAAGGCTTCTTCTGATTTAGTCTTTGCTACTCAGCCCCTGAGGTACAGACTCCTGATTTGCATTTCTTGCTTTTGCATTTTGGTTGCAGGTGCCAGTGGTGCATCTGAGTGCTTGAATGCACATGACGACCATCATTTTTCTCACCTTGGCCCATAGAAACTAAAAGCACCCTTAAATATTCACCCTTGACTATACTTTGTCTTTTGAATTCCTACATCTTACGGCCTAGTACCTTGCTAAGGCAACACATTTAGACTCATCCCCAAAAAATCATATTCCATAACCAAAATGTTACAAAAATGGATTCTACTTATGTTGTTATTTCATTCTCAAAAATTTCAAAACCTAACTATTAATTAATTAACCATGAATGACTAGCATGATAATAAGGTATTATTAGTATCTTGCTGTTCCTGAAAACACTTCAACCTATACTGCTCCCCATTTTGTAAAACAAACTTGAAGAAACAAATTTACTTCTCTTTCTTTAATACAAATTCTGGATGAAATAATAAATTATAAAAAAAGAAATCTTTTACAAGAAAACTCATGAAAACCAAATAAATGGCAGCGCTTAAATAAGGGTGACATGCAGCTTACACTCACCGAGTCCTACTGATTCTACTTCATCAGTACTTTTCAAATCTATCATTTTGTCACCATCCTAGTCTAAGCTACCAGCATCTCTTATTTAGACATCTTTGAAATCCACTGAATGGTTTCCCACACTGAAAACCCCCTTCCAATGGCCCTTCACCTTGAGTTCACACCATCAACCTGGACTATACTCTGTCCTCGCTTAAAACCCTTCATTGGCTTCCCATTGGTCTAAGGATAAGGATCAAAAATTCCTTTAGCCTACAAGGCTCTGCCTTGTATGGTCTGGAGCCAGCCCAACATTTTCTCCAACCAACCTTCCTTCACTCCTATGCTCCTACAGGACTTTGCACATGCTATTCAACCCCTTTCTCCTTTCCCTAGTTAACACCTACCCATCTTTCAAATCTCAACTCAGGCATCCTTTCCAGAGGTGAGCCTTCCCAGACCCACCGAGCCATGTCAATTCCTTTCTTTTGTGCTCCTATAACATTATATTCTTTCCTTTAGTTTCCTCAGTTGTCATTATACATTCATTTGTGTAATTATTAGATTAATGTCTGATTATTAAACTGAGTCTGTTATTACTTAGAATTATAGGCCCAATATCTAGCGTAATGTCAGGTATAGAAGAGGGCCTCCATCAACAGTAGTTCAATGAACGAATAAAAGAACAAACAGTACCCAAAATTTATAATAAGTTAATACTGCTAAATTAGCACTACCCTTTGATTGAATTGCTCACTTTGGACACTGCAGTTCAAGAACCAAGTTCAACGTGAGATCTTTCTCAATATTTAAGGAATCCTGCCTTCCCCAAATAACTGTAACCATAGGGAAGATTGACCAAATGAGAAATTTTAGCTACAATGCAGACAAACCCAGGCCTTAACAAAGACAGTAGGTAAGTCCTGTAGATTCAGGAATGCCTAGGGCCAGACAATACACCAGCTGATCTCAGAACAAAAGAAAGAAAATAGAAAACCTTCAAAGAATCAGATGTTAAGTGGGTCTGGAGGACTAAAGGTGGAGATCATAAGAAAGCAGGTGAAAGAGAAAGCCACCCAAAGCTTAGTGATAGGAACATGTTGGTGCAGGGGTGGTGATAGTTGGGGGTGGAGGGGAGAAGATGTTGAGGGGTAAATTATTGGAGAGAGAGAGAGTTTAGTAATTTTGAGCAAAGCTAGCTTGACTGTGGCTCACACACCTGTGAGGCCACATGCATGTGGAAAAACGAATTCCATGGTCACCTAATTTAAAATAGCAGCTTTATCACCCTAAATCCCTTTTCTTGCTTTTTTCTCCCTGTATTGTCATTACTTGGCATTATAATATATAGCTATTTGCTTTTTTAAAACTGTCTGAGCTTCCCCCACTAGAGTGCAAGTTCTATAAGGAAAGACTTTGTCATATTTACCAATGGTTATCACAAAGGCCACCAAGAATGCTGGCTCACAGGAAGCACTCAATCAAGAAACATCTGTTGAACGAGTGGATGGATGAATACATGACCTCTAATCACATTCCATCCACACATGGGGTGGCATTTAGAGGAGTGCTGCTTTTTTATTATAACAAGTAAGTATCAGACAAAAGATACACGATTCCTTCAACACTAACATCTTGAAGCATTCAAGGGTGAGCCTAAGCATTTTCTTTAGTATCTCCCCATGGCACTTCCATATCAATTTCCTAATTGATGTTTAAAAACAAGGAACAGAATTTGTAAACCATGATAGTGATAAGTTACTTGCAGACAGAAATCACTTCTTTCCAGCCACATAGACCAAATTCTATCCATTGTATGGGTCCCCATGGTATCAGGAGCTGGGTGACAGCAGAGAGATCTGTTTTGTTCACCAGTATATCACCACTGTCTAACACTGTGCCTGCAATTATAATGTACTCAATAAATAATTGCTTCCCGCAATCCACCTAAAGATTGTTCATAAATATGTGCTGCCATGCTGACAGATGCAGCCTGTTTTTAGATTTGCCAAGGTAAGATTCTATTTAATTTCCAATCAAAGCTAGTATGGCATGATTCCATTAAGTGATTTTATGGTTTCATGCAGCCAGGAAATAGGGCAATATTGGAGGAAAATTACCGATCCTGTCTATTACAGCTGTGACAAATTTTAATGTACCATAAGCATCCATAGCATCAATATAAAACCCAGTTGCATCACTAGAAAATAGCAATGTAGTAGTCCCTGTTTTCCCCCTATTTCCACATAAACATAATAAAATTTTGATTACAACAGTGCTCTTCCCATACATAATCCAAGCAAATCAATCATATTACACTCTCAAAAACTCAAGCCATGCTCTTAATAACTCTGGTCATTAAAAAATCCCTTATATCATGCCAAGTACTTTCCTTAAACTCTTACCATGTTTATCCTCCAAGAGGTTTAACTAGGTTTGGACTCTCTGAAACTGGTTCTCTCCCTGAGTTAAGTCCTGAAAATTTTTCCACAATTAGCTTCAACTCTAAAAGTTTACCACATGTATCTTATCCTGTGGCTATGTGGCTATCTGTCCAACAGGTCAGCTTACGTCCCACGAAAAACAGGTGCCCAATGAAAATAAATGCTTTAGTTAAAACCTAAGGCAATCATATTGTCATCCATTTTAGACAACTGCACACAGCAAATGCTTAATAAATACATGTTGGGTTGAAATCTTTTTGTTGAATTCTCTTGTATACTTTGTTGAAAATTCTTTAGAACACAGATCTAATATTTATGGGAAAAAAGGCCAGAACTAGAATACGGTATTCTAGGCAATTTTGTGATGAGTAAATAAGACATGATTTCTACAACAAATGTTGCTGACTCTGCCTGAATAGTATGACATGGAAAATAATTCTCAAACAACAAAATCAACAGCTTCTTTAAAATATTCATTCATCATTTAATAGATATTTACTCAGGATGCAAAATATGCTAGGAAATGATCTAAGAGCTAAATCGCCTAACAAACTGAAGATCCCTAAACTCATTAGGCTTACATTCTGGCAAGGGAAGTGAGCCATTTAAAAAACGTTTTGAATTTGTAAATATCTTAGAAGGTGAAAAGCTGTGGGGGGGTGGAAAGACAACAGGATAAGGGAATCAGAAGTGCTACTGGGGTAGGGGAGGTTGAAGTTTTGCATTGAATTGTGGCTACTGAGCAAAGACTTGGAGGAAAGGGGAATGAGTCAAGTGACCAAGCAGAAGAAGAGCAATCCAGGGAGAGGGAAGGCTGGTGAAAGCCCTTTAGGCAAGAGAGCATAATCTTAGCATCATAATGGACCTCATAAAGGACTGGGAAGGAAGCCCTTGCAGGGCAGCAATGGAACCAGAGTATGAAAGACTTTGAGGTCAGCTTAAGATCTTTGGATTTTACTGAGGGAGATGGGAAGCCACTGGGTTGCGTACTAAAAGCAGAGTGCACAGAGCCAAGGAAGAAGCAGAGTGACCTAATGGGGGTTACTGCAACCATTCAAGGGGGGAGATGGTGGCTCAGACCAGAGTGGTGCAGAGAAGCCATTAAATTCTGGATATATGTTACATTTAGCAAGTGTCAATTACGTTGTAGGCATTGTGATAAGTTTACAAGTTTATGTCATTTATCCCATCATTGCTTTTGGCTTTTCTGGCACATGGCCAAATAAAATATTACCTATACTATTCTTTTTTTTTTTTTTTTTTTTTTTTTTGAGACAGGGTCTCCCTCTGTCGCCTGAGCAAGACTGCAGTGACATCATCATAGCTCACTGCAACCTCAAACTCCCGGGCTCAAACAATTCGCCTGCCTCAGCCTCCCAAGTAGCTGGGACTACAGGTATGCACCACCACAACTGGCTAATTTTTTTTCTATTTTTAGAAGAGATGGGGTCTCATTCTTGCTCAGGCTGGTCTGGAACGCCTGACCTCAAGCAATCCTCCCACCTCAGCCTCCCAAAGTTCTGGGATTATAGGTATGAGCCACCGTGCCCAGCCTATTTTTTTTCTTATTGTGAATAAATAGTTAACAGAATAAGTTGAGATAATTTTTTAAAAAGAAGCCAATATTTTTAGGCTTTCACTGAGTCTATATTTACTCACTTAAAAATACAGGCATTCCTCAATTTGCACATTAATGCAGGACCATAGAAATGACTGTCTTCAGATGACCTTTGGGAAAATTATGATTGTTTATGATTGTTCCATGAAGACCTTTAAAAATTTTCATCCAAACATTAAAAACTCTCTTACTATGATTTATAAATGTACAGAAAAATGAAAAGAACAGGAAAACTAAAATTTATTTAGTACACTATAATTTAGAACATTGGAAACATTGAGGATTTGAGTGTTTTATTTCTTTGTTAAACACTTACGGTCTGCCTTCTCCCTACCATGATGTAAGCCTCTCCATGCAGCAAGAGCATCTTTTCTATGTCTTGGCAAACTGTCACACTCCTACATTTGGATCAGCTTCCAGCATTTTCTCCTCTGGGCTTTGTACATGGTGAAATAACTCTGGGAGTTTCTTAATGTGAAATTTTCCACCTGGTGTCATTTCCTCTGGGACATTTTCACCCTCTTGGTCACAGCCATTTTCCTCACTTATGTCAATAAGCTCACCTTCACTAAGTTCCCCTGTGTATCTAGTGTCTTTTTAAGGGCAGGACTGTCCACATTCCACAGCCAGATAATCCTTATACAATTCCTTTTATGTTCAATTGGAATTCAGTTCCAGTGTTATCACTTTTTGTTTCTTTGATGTACTTTCATCTATGTTGGCCAATTCCCACTTACGCACTTTTGTAAATGCCTCATGCATTGACCACTGGGAGACAAGGAGGTAACACAACTACATACTTTGCTCTATGTGCATGAACTGAATAACCGATGCACAGATCACTGACCGATTCTGAAAGAAGTGACATGACTGGTCACTGATCATAATGTGCATTTATTATTGGATAGTGACTCATATTCATAGTGTTGTGACATTACAGAAAAAAATCTAGGCTTCCCCTTAGTGATAGTTTTATTTGCAGTGATATGATCTCAATTGGAACTGCAGTGTGACTATCTAGCCCTCAGTTCCCCACCGGTGGATGAACCAAATATCCTCCAAGGTCCCTTGCTGCACTCACAGGGGTTTTTTTGTTGTTTTTTTGTTTGTTTGTTTGTTTGTTTGTTTTTAGAGATAGGGTCTGGGTCTGTCACCAAGGCTGGAGTGCAGTGGCATGATCATAGCTCACTGTAGCGTTGAACTCCTGAGCTTGAACAATCCTTCTGCCTCAGGTTCCTGAATAGCTGGGACTACAGGCATGCGTCACCGTGCCCAGCTAGTTTTCTATTTTTTGTAGGGACAGGGTCTTGCTATGTTGCCCAGGAACTCCTGGCCTCAAGCGATGCTCCTGCCTCAGCCTCCCAAAGTGCTGGGACTAGAGGCATGAGCCACCGTATGAGGCCTCACTCACTTTTTATGGTTCTGTGAAAAAAGCAAAACTAGGGAAGAGAATTCCTCCCCTGTGCAAATTCAATGGAAGAAACTAAGTGTACCTTTCACATGTTTACTGTATAAGCCTATCTCTGACATTTTGTTAAATAGAGGAAAAAACAGGATATTTCATAAGTAGGCTTAACTAGTCATGTCATATAAGTGGTTTTATGCAAGGTGATAGGAACATCTTTTTTTTATCTCAAAAATAATATAGCTACAGATGTAACCTGTTGTTCTGTGCTGATAACTTTTACCCAAAAGTTTATATACAAAATGGCATGTTAAGAGATTATGGACTATGAGGCCAGTATTAACACTGTGCCTGCGTAAAAAGAAAATATAGCTACAAGAAGTAACCTGTTGCTCTGTGCTGATGACTTTTACACAAAAATTTATATACAAAATGGCATGTCAAGAGATTATGGACTGTGAGGCCAGTATTAACATTGTGCCTGGGTAATGTCAGCTAAAGAGGAGCCAGACAGAAACATCCAAATATCGGTCACAACCAAGACGTCCAGACCCCCCACTTAATTTCCAACAGTCAGAAGTGGCCAAGCACAAGGCAGAAAACATAATGTTGCCTCTGAATATATAAACATTTCATTAATGCCTTTCTATTCCTAGTTTAGTAGAAATAAACACTTCTATCAGAAAGGAACTATATTCTTTCATCTTTAATATGCTAAATCAGGAAATCCTTCAGTGCTGAGCAAATTTACCACACCAATCAACTCTTAAGTAAACCCCTTAGCATTCCCTGACAGTTCAACTGTCATCAACCCACGGACTGAGAGTCTCTGCTGCTCTCCTCACAGCCCATCAGCAATCTTTAGTGACTGGAACTTTCAGCTTCCTTCCCACTAAGACACAGCAAAAATAAAAGACTGAGGCAGACTTCTACAGACAAGGTCTTGAATGTCTTTCTTAAACGTCACAGAAACAAATAGGAATATAAGCAAAGATGTAGATAAGCCTTTATCTTACGAAGAACCACCAATAATGATTCCATTTTAACAGTTCTATATTCTCCTTGGAATTTAACACGCCCAAAATGTAAATCTTTCTTTAATTCCCCCAAATTTTGCTATCCCCCATTGTCCCTTATCTCAATAAGTGGCCATGCCAAGCAAACAGTAATTAATGCCAGACATTCTTATCAATGCATTAATTAATGCATTCTTATTATTTCCTTCTACTGACTGTTCTAGTCCTGTAACCTGCCCTGACATCACCCCCGCCACAGTGGAAGTCAACGCCTTCTCATGGTCCATCGGGTCGCACCCTCCGCAATACCCTCTCATATCATTCTCCACTCTGCTCACTACCACCCTTTGCTGCCTCAAGTCCTTTGCTTGTTCTTCCCCTTTGCCAGAAAGTTCTTCCTCCAGATCTTTGCAAAACCTGCTTTGTCCCTTTCTTGAGGTCTTACCGTATGGTCCTCTCCTGTCCTTACCACGCTGCCCCACTCTTGTCACTCCAGATACTTTATAACATGGATCACACTCTGTAATTTCTTTATTTAACTGTTTCTCGGCTCACTGTCACCACAAGTATGAACACTACATGAAGGAATTGCCAGCCCTGTTCATACTGCATCCCCAGTTCCCAGCATGTAGTACACAATCATCTATTTGAAGAGTAAAAGAAAGAATGAATACTTTCTATACCTTTAAAAGGGAAAGGAGCTACCATTGGTTATATTCTAGAACTACCTTCTCCCTAGGGGTAGCTAATAACCATTAAGCACTTATGTCCCAAGTACTACACATGATCCCCATGACATAGCAAGGGAAGGCCTATGTTAGTTCATTTATCAATTTATACGGATCTCAGAGCACAGCATGTGACACAGAATGGACAGTCAATGGATGAGAAAGGAAGAGTTCTATGACTTAAGTATTATTACTACTATTATGATTACAATACAGATGAGAGAAAAACAGGCCCTGTGAGAGTCAGTCATTTGGCCAGTGGTTGAATGGGACTTAAATCTGAGTCCATCCAACTCCAAAATCTATGCTCCTAACCTTTCAGCTATACCGCCTCTCACAATGATGCAAAATCACTGCATGAAAACAGAAAGGATGATCCTGTGATTTCCTTTTATCAAATGTGTTTTGATGGTGCGCTGCAGCTAATGGGAATAGACTATAGTGTTACAGCCCTTTTAGAATTTGTCTAGCAGGTTCTCCAGTTGTTACTGCAAATAATTTATTTTATTAAAAAAAAATTAATAATAATAAAGTGAATAGACTGTAGACTTACTGTGTGCTGAATTATGTCAGTGACAACAAAACCACATGAAAAACAAACGTACAGAAAATACCAAGCAAATTTGTTTGCACAGAGGAGCGGCAGGCAATGGTGAGGTGAGAAAGAGAAGGTTGGCAATTTCATTCATAGGTAATTAAAACCTAGTCAATAATTAAAACTTGGACTAAGAAAGGGCCGTCTAAAGTAATGCTACTTAATGAATTATTAGCAAAGGAGAGAGAAAAGCAAAGCATAAGAGGGAAATCAACACAGACAGAAGAGGAGAAAGTGGCCTTCTTCACCTTTCATTTTAGAGATGGAAAAATACTAGATTTAAGCCTACTTTTCTGGGATATTGTAGGAAGAATGAATGTATTAGCATCTGCCATGTCTTTTGGAATTCATTAAAGAACTTGATAAAACAAAGTTGCTGGCTTAGAATTCAGCAGAGTGTCTTCCTCTTCAGTTACTGCTTTCACAAGTTTCCATGTTACCCTAAAACCCAGGAAATGGAATAACAAACAGGAGAAGCAGAAAACCAAGGGAGGCAGAGGAGTCAAGGGCACAGTCAGTCCCAGATGCAGGCAAGAAGGCGATGACTCTGTAGGGAGATTCAAAATGGTAATATACTGATGAAAAGTTGGTCTGCTTTTATAATCGCCATGCATCAGCCGTTCTAAAGACTGTCAGGGAATAAACTCTAACCCACCTCGCTGACTGCTCTCCCCGCCACATCCCCTCCTCCCACATGGCAGACCACTGAATATTACAGCTGCAAAATCTCTAAAGGAAAGCTAAACATACGCACACGTTCACAGACACACCCCACTGGTATAGTAAACAGCACAATGACAATATCACACAAATAATTTGTGGATGCAGACAGAATCCTATCATCTCTCTAGTAGCAACCACAGAAGAACTGAGGAAGGTCAGGATTGATGTTCCCTTAAGGCTACATGAAAAATCCATTTCAGTATAATGATATGACATATCCCCGTCCATTCTCCAGCGAAATTTGATTTCAAAATGTGTGAAAAAAATGGAAACTGCCTTCATAAATACCACCTAAGGTTTACTGACGGCAAACCATACTTCTTGATAGACACTAAGTGAAGAAGAAAAAAAGATTCCAAGAAACCGTGAGGCAAAGGAAATTTATTTTGTCCTATGTTAGAAATCCTTGAAACTAAGTAAGTTTCTGAAATATTTTAATAGCTATGATAAAACAAAAATTGGAAATAGAAAATGATAAAGAGAATTGAAGAGCCTAAAATGGCCTAAATTCTACATGTCACCTATGTAGAATCCTAACAATGGAAGCAGCTTATAAAAATTACGAATTTAATTTAAACTTGATAATAAGAAAGATGGCAGGCAAGTAAAAAATCAGGTCTAAAAAGATTGGACATATTTCAGATATTCAAACTCAGTGTCTGTTTCATCTGAGATGGAGGGTAACGTTGACAGATACATTCACCAGACAGTAACATCAACAAAAGTGCATCTGTTTCCCTTTTCCACTTAAAAAACATCATGAATAAAATCTATGCCTATGTTCCCTGCTCTGAATGATCTGAATTTTCCCAGTTGGCATCGAAGATTGCCTCACTTAACAAAACTCCTGTTAAAACGTATCATAATATATGTGCTGAGTATAACAAAGTTATTCTGAGCCTCTCATACCTACAAATAGAATAGGCCCAAAGAAATGGCTATTAAAGAAAATGAGTATTCCTATTGGCACGTAAAGGATTAAAATCAAACACGGAGAAAAGCGGAGTAATTTGGCACTCCATAGTATCTCCCCGTCACCTGCTTGATGCTCAAGCACGAAGTATTAAGAGACCAAAGCCAGGGCAAGACAGGCTGATCCTATAGGATCCATTCTGGCAACTGTACCAGACAGCATTGCCTATTCTACAAACTGTTGGTAAGATATTATGCTTCTGTGAAAAATTAAACATATTTATTCATACTACTCTAAAATATTTAGTATGTAAGCACAGCAGATGAGACCCATATATAAGTGTAAATATATGTACACAGTATACATAATATATTAGCTTTGGTTATGTGCATATTTTACAATGTTGAAAACCATCCTCCTCCTCTCTAAAGAATGACAGAGACCACAATGAGCAAGTGGCAGAAATTCTCAAATACCCATACAAGACTCAGATTGTATAGACCACATTAAAATTCTGAAAAGAAAACCACTGTGTACTAATTCTCTCAAGATTTTAAGTAAGGATACTGAAAATACTAAATTTTAAGGAATGCTACCTAAAAGACTGGTTCATTGCATAGGCTGCAAATATTATATGAGAAAAGATGGAGACATAATTTTAGAAGCAATTTTCAAGATCTGAATCTGTATATCTAAAACCCATTATTTCAAGATAAGGCAATTTCAGACTTTTGAGGACACTGTCTTTTTTTGTATTGTGCAACACAAGGACAAATTCTCAAGACCAAGAGAAAAAAAAAACCAGTAATTTGGACAGATATATAGTACCACCGTAGGAAAATAAACACCAATGAGTTTTCAGCAAAAACATGGAGCACAGTATGTTATTCATACAAGTAATTTTAATATTGTCTCTGGGATATGATTTGACATGTACCTCCCCACTTTCATGCTTATAGAAGGGTTTCATAACTCTGTATGTGTAGACATAACATTTATCTATCGATTCATAGATCTGCTTTTAAAAAACACAGTGAAATATAAGTTTGCAATTTCAGCCTCCAATGTATTTCTGTAATTACCTAACCTATTAAATTCTCTTCTTTCTTGCTAATTATAAATATAATTCTTTAATTAAAATATAGATTACCATCCACTGTACCGGCACCATGACCCCTATATTTTTATAGGCTTTCCGTAAATTACCTCACTTTTCTTGCAATCAGTATATATTTCAGCTGAGAGCTTTTCTCGGGTTTGGGAATGAATCAGTGAACCAGTAAATTATACCTGAGCAATAAACTATTCCTGATAAGAGTCAGGATGTATGCTGGCATAAGACAAAGTGAACACAAGCCAAATAGCAAATTTCAGCTCAACTGTTGTTTTCATTCCACTTACACAAGTACTATAAAGATCAACCAAATGTAAGTTTTAGGACTAGATTTTGAAAAGTTCGGTGTTGAACTCACAAAAGAAAATTCTGCCAGTTTACAAGGGGTCAAATGTAATGGATGGAAAATAAAAAAAGTTAACCAGATAAAGTGAGACATACACAGCATGTGTGTCACAGAACTGTTATGTTTGTGCTAGCGCAGTGAAGCTGAATCAGAACCAGGTTCTGAAGTCCTTGTTCCAACACTAGCAGTGGGTTCCAGCAGAGCAATCCTAGGCAATTCACCTACCACTTCGTTCTCAGTGTTCTTATCTATTAAGTGGAAATAATATAATAATATAATACGTCATATAATAATAATTTATAATCACTTATCCACTATATAATTATTTCATAATTTATAATAAATAAATAATGTGAATCAAGGGGAAAGAACAGTGCTTTTGGAATTCAACAAAGGAAAATTATGAAGAATGACCTGCAGGGTAGGAGGAAAATCAGGAGCCACGTGAGATAAACAAGTCACAAAGGAAAAAAAAAGAAAAGAGAGAGGAAACTGTGGAATACCACCCCAAGTTGAGTGAGAAGGTGGTTTAGCATTGCCATTATGACTAGTGACGCTGAGCATTTTTTCTAGTATAATCTCTATGGAAAACAGTATGGAGATAACTCAAAGAACTGAAAGTAGACCTACCATTTGATCCAGCAATCCCACTACTGGGTATTTACCCAAAGGAAAACAAGACATTCTATAATAAGGACATCTGCACTCGAATGTTTATTGCAGCACAATTCACAATTGCAAAAAAGTGGAATCAACCCAAGTGCCCATTAATTCATGAGTAGATTAATAAAATGTGGTATATGTACACCATGGATTACTACTCAGCCATTAAAAAAAATGAATTAATACCTTTTGCAACCATGTGGACGGAACTGGAGACTATTCTCCTAAGTGAAGTATAGCAAGAATGGAAAAACTAACACCATATGCACTCAACTATAAATTGGAACTAACTGATCAGCACTCATGTGCACAGATGAAAGCAAAACTCAGCAGAAATCAAGCAGCAGGGGGGAAAACGGGATGGGTGAAATCATACCTAACAGGTACAATGTACACTATCTGGGTGATGGGCACACTTGTAACTTGCACTCAAGCAGTACAAAAGCAATCCATGTAACCAAAACATTTGTACCCCCATAATATTCTGAAATTAAAAAAAAAAAAAGAATTGTCGTTATGTTTGGCAACATGGTGTTCATTGGTGGCCTAGTCAAGTGCCATTTCAGCAGAGTGGTGGGGATGAGACCCAGATGGAGGGGATTTAAGAGAGAATAGGAGGAGAGGAAGCAGAGCGGCAGACAGAGACAACTCTTGAATTGTGTTATAAAGGTGGGCAAAGGAATGGTATAGCAGCTGGAGAAGAAAGCATGTAGCATGCTTTCTATAGTAGCATGGAGTCAAGAAAGGAAATATTTGGGACTTCTGTGATATTTCAAGGACTCTTTTGGGCACCATGGAGAGAGGAAAACAAAATAGACAAAACTGCTCTCATGTAAATAAAATAAGGGAGAAACCATATATACACACACATACACACACCACACACACATTTGCTGGGGAATTAATATGAAGAATATAAATCAGGTAGGACAGAGAAATGATGGGAGTTTTTTTTTTTTTTAGAGATAGGGTCTCGCTCTGTCACCCCAGCTAGAGAGCAGTGGCATCATCATAGCTCACTACAACCTCAAATTCCTGGGGGCTCAAGTGATCCTCCTGCCTCAGCCTCCCAAAGTACTTGGATTACAGGAATGAGCCACCACGCCCCACTGGGAGTTGATATTTTAAATTGGCTATACAAGGAAGACCTCTGATAAGAGGACAATTGTCTGAATGAAGTAAGGGAGCAAATCATAGGCTACTAGGAGAAGGGGCCAAGAAAAGTGTTCTTGATATGCTTGAGAAATAGTAAGGCGATATTATCACATGTTTACATACTGATGGGAATAATCCTGAAAAGATCAAATAAGGAGAAAAGTTGGTGATTCAGGCAAGAGATGGGACAGGCGCATCTCCACCTGGGATCTGAGCACAGGTGGAGGTGGTGGCCTCAGGTAGGAGCAAAGGTAGAGTTCCTGGGAGTTTGGCTGAATTAGTGGTGGGAGGATGCGGAAGTTCTCTTCCAACTGCATCTGTTTTCTCAGTGAAGTAATACTATGGAGCCCTGACTTCACCACAAGGCAATATAACAATGCAACAAAATTGTACTTGTACTCCATGAATATATACAAATAAAAAATTTTTTAAAAGAAAGAATACTGTGGAAATACGTGGTATGACAATACAAAGGGAAGAAGAAAGAAGACTGGCTGAGAAGCTTAAATGCACTACTAGCGTGTGAACAAGTTGGATGTGCCGAGTTAAGCATTCTGAAAATGTTGGCAACAAGTGCCCTCCAAGCACTTACAGACCACTTAGAGAGAACAAGTAGATAACTGATTATAACAGTGTACGTATGTAATACAGTACCAGGGCACAATAAAGATCAGGATGCGAGGGCAGTACATAGAAGGGATCGCCTCTGTCCAGCTTTTACATGTAACAAAGTTCTGTAGAGCTATTCACAATCTGCTATCCAATTTACCTTCACTCAGATTAATTCATGCCAGTACTACTTGAGGCATATTAGGAAAGGCTGTTATATCTGCCCAAAAAATGGATTTCCACAGGATCAAAGTGTAAATGACTCTGAAAGACTTGGAGGAGATGGCTGGACACTTCCTCACCAGGACCACCGCTCATCAGACTTCTTGCTTACGGCTCTCTCTTCCTTAGACTAACTCTTCAAGGACAAGGATCATGTCTTATTCTTGCTGCACCTGTGTCTATCATCATCCCTGGAATATAACAGATGTTCAATAAATGTTTGATCAATGAACAAGGGAGGAGATGCAAATAAAGAAATCAAATCAATAGAACTCTAGCCAAAGCACAGAAATAAAGAGGGTGCAACTGACAGAATTTCCTAGGATTTGATGATATTTTGAGGCAGACATGACAGTGGAAAGAACTCTGAACTAGGAGTCAAAACACCTAAGTTAAAATTGTACATCTCTCACTTTCTAGCTGGTCAACCTTGGAATAATCCACTTCAATCGGATTCAAGTACCTCATTCATTAAAAAATTAAAAGCTGCCCTTACACCTTACCTATACCAAATAATTACCATAAATACAAAATTAAATAAAACATATGAAAGCCCTTTCTTTGTAAACTGTGAAGTACCATACAATAGTTAGCTATTACTAACATCCACATAACTAAAACATGCAATAGCACCAGAGGTCAGGAACAAGGTTATATGCAGTTTTAGCAGCATGGCAAACAAATCCTGGTGAGACATGATCACCCACAAGGACCTTGCCCTGGGTTGATACGACCCATGAAAGGCAGAAAGTGGCATTAAGCAAGACAAAGCTTAAAGGAAAATGTAAAATGACATTCACTATGAGTATGGCGAAAACCACATTAGACAAAAAATTACTAACCTTCCAAAAGTTCTCACCAAAATTTCATCTAAATGGAAACGTGTCCTTTAAACTTGACTGGTATCTGATATCCAATCAAAGATGTTCAATTCAATAATTTTTTTAATCTTTAGGTTAAAAAATTGTCTAAGAGGACATTCACAACATCTAGCCATCTTTGTATGTCTTTTAAAAATCCAAATCGCATTTTTTTTAGAAATCTCTCAGTGTCAAGATCACAGCTCTATTTTCCTAAGTCTCTTTATCATGAAAATTGGGTTCCTTCCTTCATTACTTTACATGTTTCATAGAGCAAATATCCAGTTATATTACAAGGAAAACGTATAAAGTCTATATTACAAGCAAAAACTAAATTTCATACGAATAAAAAAAAGAAGGAATTTCTGGTCTGGGAATCTCTGGGTGATTACTGATGAGGAAAAGTGAAAACCAAGAAAATATCTCCACAGTTCATTTTAGAGATATCTTAGCAAAAGACACATTTAGCCAAATAGTGACAGACGCATAACCCAAGGCAGTATTTCTCCTTTGAAATCAATGGACTTTTCCAAATTATATATCATCTTTATATTACTTCTACTCAGATTCTGCAAAAAGTCTTAAGCATCATGATTTGTAGTTGAGGTATCAAGATTGATGGAAATCTCTGGATCTTTTGCTCAGCCTCTCCCTATTGTCAATTACAGCAGTGGTCCCCAGCATTTTTGGCACCAGGGACCAGTTTCATGGAAGAAAATTTTTTCACAGACGGCAGGAGGGGAATGGTTTCAGGATGATTCAAGTGTATTACATTTCTTGTGCAGTCAAACCTCTCTGCTAATGATAATCTGTATCTGCAGCCTCTCCCCAGCACTAGCATCACTGCCTCAGCTCCAACTCAGATCATCGGGCATTAAATTCTCAGGAGCACGCAACCTAGATCGCTGGCATGTGCAGTTTGCAGTAGGGTTCACACTCCTGCTGATCTGACAGGAGGTGGAGCTTATGCGGTGATGCGAGTGATGGGGAGCGGCTGTAAATACAGATGAAGCTTCGCTGGCCTGCTGGCTGCTCACCTCCTGCTGTGCTGCCCGGTTCCTAACAGGCCACAGACTGGTACCAGTCCGCAGCCCCAGAAGTTGGGGACCACAGAATTACAGTATAACTTTTCAATTTTAAGACCTACCTAAGATATCCTAGACTCTATTTTCTCTCAGCAGAACCAGCAGCAGGTTTCCCTCCCAAAACAATGACTTTTCTCTATCCTTCATTGCCACAAGGTTCTATTCCACCTTTCTCCTATTACTTAAATACCCCCAGAGTGGCCTTTGTTCTACAAAATGTTTCTCTTTTGTGTGTTCTTCCCTTGGTGCCGCACACTCCTGACTGAGCCACAAAAGCCAGCAAAGGGGCAGCTTATTAAGCTGTCATGAGCCCCTTTTCCTAATCAACTCTGGGAAGAGGAAATTTTTTGGCAGCTAAACATAATGAGGCTTCCAACCCACCAGCACCTTGCAGGTCCATGACAGTTGAGTGGGCTCGTTTTTCAATATTTCCTTCACCCTGTAGTTACTGTAACTACCTCTCTTATTAAAGATTACCACTGACAGGAATCCTTCCGCAATGAATGGACAGCAGAGGGAGAGTGGGCACTCTAACTACGGAAGTCTGTGTAATTTAAACTTGACAGCAAAAGGCAATGACAAGAAAAGTATAGCTGTAGCTAAAAAAGCAGATTTTAAAGAAACAATTATTTTCTCTCGAGCTCAAATGCTTACTCTTCCAGGGCTACTTAACAGTTTTGAGAGCTTTTTGTTTTCCCTTCTTATCAAGCAATCTCATAGAAAAATTAGGAAAGAAAATGGTAGAACTGTCATGCTAAAGCACGAATCATTGAAAGATCTTTTCTTTCCAATTAAAATGAAAAGTAGATGAGAGCAAGATTTATACTAGTGCTAGTATTAGATAAAATAAAATTCAAAAAGATATCTTTCAGTTAATACAATAATCACTTGCAAAATAATACACAGGACCACAAGAAATAGGGCTATAACCAAGACAAATATTTTTATTCATCTTCCACTAACATTAACAATCAAATGCTTTACATTTTCTATTGCGTGGCTGAATTTATAAATTAAGCTAGTGGTCATTAAATTATGTAATCATATATATGGAATCAAACCATCCAAAAACAGCACTTTAAAAGTAAAATTCATGATGTGGAATCTTATTTCTGAGCAAACACCAAATCAAATATAATAAGAAAGCAAAAGTGACAATTAAGCCAAAAACTCAGGAAAGGAGAGGAAGATTCAATTACTTTTTAAATAAGAAGTCACCAATGTTATTTGAGGATACAAATGCTTCATAAACAATAACAGTGTCCAAAAAGGTGAAGAATACACTTCCTTAAAAGAAAAAAAATAGCACAAAGATGGGCACAGTGGCACATGCCTGTAGTCCCAGCTACTCAGAAGGCTGAGGCAAGAGGATCACTTGAGGTCAAGAGTTCGAAGTCTGCCTGAGCAACACAGCAAGACCCCATCTCAAAAAAAAAAAGAATAACGCCAACAGACCCCACATAATTTAATAATGCTGCTGGCAGAGATGGGGGTCAAGGTGATGATAAAACAATAGGGAAAATAAAGAAAACAGATTAAAACAGTCTGGGCATTAAGTGACTTCAGATTAAAGCTGCTTCTAGAATTAAAGAAAATGTTCAACAATTGTTGATAGAACAGAGATTTCCTAATTCAAAATCAGTCTAAAAATCCTATCTAATCAACACTACCCTTTCACAACATTATCTTTGTTGAGTTTTTCCTCCCACTTTGATACACTGTTTAAAACTCCTCAGTTTTACGTAAAATCTGAGTCTAAATTTGTGCAAGGCTTGCTTTGGACAGCTCTAACCTCCTCTTTATATGTTTTAATGGAAATGAACTTTCCGCTACATGATCTAACCCCACATCCTTATTATTCCTGGGCCCTGACAAATGTGGAAATAAAGCTGAATTTTATTTCTACATTAACGGTTGCATGTTTCCCTTTAGAAGCCTATGTAGAAACTGTCTCACGCGTTGCTCACTGTGGTAATCTATGCCCTGCCCAAGCTCCAAAGACAGCCATTCAGACAGAACCACAGGGGCTCCTAAAGAGGCTGATCATAATACAAACACAAGTTATCTTTAACAAGTGCTGATAAAACATAAAAACAATGAGTGATTAAACATGGTTTTTAAAATAAAACAATGAATCCCTTGGTCTTTATGAAACAAACATACTTGCTATAAATGGCTTTGATCCACTGGGACTGGTGGATCAGACTGGAAGCAAAGAAGAACTAAATGTGAAAAGATTATTTTTTTCTAAGTTTCTAAATACCACCTTGTACATGAATGCACATGAATGGTGACCCTTAAGCAGAAGGGAAAGGCCATTTATTGTTTGGGCATCCCAGTGGTCGCCACCACTTCTGGCTTCAGAGAGAACCAACCTCTTGCCAGACTGTCAGTCCAAGTGATTTGGATAGACCTGATTACTCTTCCTAAGGATGACCCAACTCAGTCCCAGCAATGAAACTGTGAGGAAGGAGAAGCTCTCTTCGCCTGTCTCATAGCTAGTAGAATGTGGGCCTGGAGCTGCTGGTGACCATCTTGCCATGTCATGGGGAAAACCTGCCCGCATATGAAGCTAACACCAAAGGAAACACAGCCAAGAAACAGAGGGGGACCAGGTATAATGGCATAGTTCGAAACCCTGGAAAAAGTCATGCTTGAATTGAGACCTACCCTGGACTTTTCACTTATATGAGTCATATAACACACCCCTTCTTTATTTTGGCTTAAACCAGTTTCAGTTGGATTTCTGCATATACATCCAAAAGAACTGTAATGAATACACCACAAGGCTCATATCGTCAGTAACTCAAGTAAATCAATATAGCATTGACAACATTAGAACTTTCAATTCATAGAACCTCAACCCTAAAACCTTTTCAATGAAAGCAGATCATTTCTATAGGAAATTTCAGCAGGGACCTGTGCGGAAGTGATTTTCATGAGGTTATTGCTCATCTGCAAGAATATTCATGTTATCTGTTTTTCTCAGTCCCTTACTTCATAGTAACATGTAAAAGATGTATATGCTAAAGATATATGTCCTGAGTGTTAAACTCTTCTGAGTTAGTATAAATTCCCTCTAAGTTCTCCTAGGTCACATAATATCCTGTGTCTCAAAAGTATCTACTTCACGCATAGGAAAAGTTCAGAAGAATTTTTAAAAAGCATCTTTCTGCTTTCTACTGTCCTTGCATTTAGTTATTCTAAAACTGTCCTGGTCTAGAAGCTAAGAGGTTCTAGTCCTAGCTTTGCCAATATTTTAAGTGTAAGACCCTGAACACAGGAGTTATTTCCCTGAATCTCAGTTTACTGTGTAGTAATATGAGGAAGGCATACTAGATTTCTAAAGTCTCTCCTAGTTCTTAAAATTCTCTGAGGATTCTCTACATATGATTTTCTTGTCCTCTAAAACCTGACAAAAAATGATGATCAAAATAGTATTTAGACATAATGAAACAAAAACTTGGACTTAAATGATAGAAAAGACAATAACCAAATCACCAATCACCAGTATGTTCTGATTCTGTCCTCATGAGCAGCCCCTGGAAAAAATGTTTTTTTCATTCACCACAGTACATCTAGTAGTAATAGTTGTTTTCGTCTTTTTGTTTCTCTGAAGAGTTCAAATCCTTAAAATAGTCAAGAAGAAAATTATGCCCTTCTACCTATTCTATCTATTTTTTCAAGCATTCATTGAATGCTACCGATATATCTCTATATCACATACTCCACTTAGAGATATTTAATTAAATCCAGTGACCAACTACATTTATTTTTCCCCAGAGACAACTTTATTTTTTATTTGTTTTCATTATTATGGATATATAATAATTGTACATATTTATGTACAATGTGATATTTATGTACATGTGATATTTTGACACATGCAAACAACGTGTAATGATCAAATCAGGGTAACTGGGGTATCCATCACCTCAAGCATTTATCATTTGTGTTCAGAACATTTCAATTGTACTCTTTTAGTTATTTTGAAATATACAATAACTTATTATTTACTATAGTCACCCTATTGTGCTACCGAGCACTGGATCTTATTCCTTCCATCTAACTATATTTCAGTACTCATCTACCATCCTCTCTCTATCCCCCGTTCCTTACTACCCTTTCTCAGTCTCTGGCAACCATCATTCTACTCTTTGAGTTCAATTTTTTTTTTTAGCTCCCACATATTAGTGACAACATGCAATATTTGCCTTTCTATGCCTGGCTTATTTCCCTTAACATAATGTCCTCCAGTTCCATCCATGTTGTTGCAAATGACAGGATTTCATTATTTTATGGCTGAATAATATTCCGTTGTGTGTATATGCCACACTTTCTTTATCCATTCATCCACTGATGGGCACTTAGGCTGTGATTCCATATCTTGGCTACTGTGAACAGTGTTACAATAAACATGGGAGTGAAGGTATCTCTTGGATATAGTGATTTTCTTTCTTTTGGATACATACCCAGCAGTGGGATTGCTGGGTCATATGGTAGCTCTACTTTTAGCTTTCTGAGGAACCTCCATACTGTTGGTCATAGTGGCTGCACTAATTTACATTCCCACCAACAGTATACGAGGGTTCCCCTCTCTCTACATACATGCCCAGCATTCATTATTGCCTCTCTTTTGGATAAAAGCCATATTAATGAGGGTGAGATGATATCTCTTTACAGTTTTAATTTGCATTTCTCAGATGATTAGTGATATTGAGCATTTTTTCATATACCTGTTGGACACTTGTACGTCTTCTTTTGAAAAATGTCTATTCAGATCTTTTGTCTATTTTTTAATTTTTTTTTTCCAATTGAGTTGTTTGAGCTCCTCATATATCCTGGTTATTAATCCCTTGTCATCTGGGTAGTTTACAAATACTGTCTCCCATTCATAGGTTGTCTCTTCACTTTGTTGATTGCTTCCTTTGCTGTGCAGAAGCTTTTTAGCTTGATGTGATCCCATCTGTCTATTTGTGCTTTGGGTGCCTGTGCTTTTGACCAACTATATTTAAAGCATTTAGTCTGACCAAGAGTAATTCAAACTCTAAACTGTTGCCCATCAGCTTCCAAAATCTGCTCCAGGGATATATCATATTTCATTCACTCTAAGACACATTTCAACATGTTCAACCTAAGGATGCTTCACACATATGCACAACGTTATACATATGTTGACATGCAATTAGCATAAGCCCAGAGCCTGGCACAATATGACTAACTGTTCTAGATAAGAGAAAAATCAGGTTCAAACTATGTCCTACAACAGACTAATAGTCCATGTGACTTCCCTCTTCATTATTGGTTGTGCTTTGTGCTTAGCAGTAAGTGTTTCTAATTAAAGAGATTGTCCTTCTTCCCAAAATGCCATCATCCTTGAATCTAACAATTAAGGCGTGGCATATTCAGGTAATATGGTACTCATTTCATCCAATTTCCATTTGATCTAAAATGATAATATCTGTGAATGCTCTTTGAAAAATATAAAATGTCGTATCATCTTAAGATGGTCATAATGTTAGAAGTAGCCTTACTGTTTTCATTTGTTCACTTGGGTACAAGAAGCAGTATGTTTTTCTATCCTAAGCAGCCAACTCATTGAAAAATGATAATGCAATTTAAGTAAAGAAAGTACCTTTAACATGAACTCTTGGAGTTAGAAGAAAACTTACAAGGCTATTAGCCCAACTTATCAACTAACATGAACATCACTATATATTAATTGTATCTGACACATTATAATTCGGATTCGGGCTTTTATGGAAGGGGGCAATAAACACTACACTTAATATATTTTAATTTAAAATAAAAAATATTTAATCATAATTTTAGAATCAAAGAGGAACTTACAGGCTATCCAGTAGAACTCGTTCATTTTACCATTGTGGAAACCAAAGCTTGGTTTATACAGCACTCAAGGCCACCAAACAAGTTATAGGACCAAAAATAGTACATGAGTTTCATAACTTGTCACCCTCATTTTTCTATTTTAGCATAAAATATTAATAGTTTGAGTAAATTTCTCTATAAAAAAGGCATTTGGGGCTGGGCACAGTGGCTCACGTCTGTAGTCCCAGCTACTCAGGAGGCTGAGGCAGGAGGATCGCTTGAGCCCAGGAGTTCGAGGCTGCAGTGAACTATGACTGCACCACTGCACTCCAGCCAGGGCAACAGAGAGAGAGATCCTGTCTCTAATAAAACAGGCATTTGGGGCCCAGATACACCAAGGGTCATAATTATAATTATATTTGGATTCACTTTATTGAGGAATTATGGGATGTCCAGAGCTCTTTCCAGAATTCTGTGCCCTTACAGAATTATATAGTGTTGAAAAACTGGATAAGAGATATACTCTAAATATCCCTAATACTTATAACTCTCCCTGCAAAAGGGGACAGCAGTACCAGCCCCGTGTGGCAATGGAGACCTCACATCAGCAGAACTCCTGAACCACCGAAAATATCTGGGATTCAAATACTTCACAATACTGGGGAATAAAACACCAGGTGAAAACAATAGACTATATATGGTAAAAGCATGTGTTTCTTGTGCTAAAATGCTAATCGCAGTTTTAATGATCAAGCCAAATGATCTTTTTAATGACAAAATCTGAAGAGAGAGGGGGAAAGATATTCTTTTATCCAAACTTCCTCTCTCCCTGCTGGGAATATTTAAATCTTAATTATTCCTCAGAGTCCTTGCAATCTTGCAGAGTAAACTGTTGATGAAAAAGTGAGATGCTCTCTTGGTATATTTACTACATAGTACAGCAACTGCTAAGAAACAACAATTAAGCGCCTTGTTCAAGAGTACTGCTGTATGATCCTCGAAGACTGGTACTCTAACTACATAGGTTCACAAGCATTTTCCAAGGGAATAACAATTATATATATGATATATATTATATGAATTATATATATAATATATATCTATACATGGGCAAAAGTTCACCCTATCTTTTGCATAATTTTTGCTTATATTATTTAAAAATACATAATTTTATGAGAAAATCTGCTGCTTCTAACCCTGACCTCACTAAATGTGTACATGAAAGAGAAGGAAGAACTGGGCCTGACCAGGGAGAACGTGTTAGTATTAAGCCGATGTTGACTGGTGTAGAATGATCATTCACCTGTATGCTCCCAAATCATCCCAATTGGCTTAGAACCTTCTAGTGTCATTTTTCACAATCTACTGACAAACATGCTAGTAAATATGCTAGAGAATACTGCATTATCCAATTCAAAACAAGGTCAAGCCATTAACTGCAAAGTTCAATTATAAACTTATTACATATCTGAGGTGAATTTCAGGTCTGTTATTGACCTGGACATACCAGGCAGCCACAAATCAAAAGAAGAGAACCTCAGTACCACCGGTCTGGCTGGTGGTGCCATGGTCCTCAACATGGCTCCTCACAGTGGAGAAGGAGGACAAGACCAGGGGACCAAGGAAGAGGTTAGGATTATCAATATTTTATTATCAATACTTTTCTTCTCTGAACTACAGGATCTTCACAGAACACCATAGTTAATAATCCAAGGACACTGACAGAGCCTCCAACCATTCCCCTCCCGCCTTTCAGGAAAAGGATCATACCAAAAACATCTTATATTGTAGATAATTCATCCACGTAACATTTCATCAAGAGCTTCCACCATTAAAGTATCTATTTTAGATTGCTTAAATTCAGTCTAAGTTCATTTTCTCTTGCTGACTACTCAAACAACAGAGTATGCTGCCTGCTCGCTTCAGTATTTATTTATTTACTTATCAAACTCCTAGGCTCCAGCGATCCTCCTGCCTCAGCCTCCTGAGTAGCTGGGCCTACAGGTGCATGCCACTACTCCCAGCTAATTTTTCTACTTTTAGTAGGGACAGGGGTCTTGATTTTTCTCAGTCTGGTCTCAAACCCCTGATCTCAAGTGACCCTCCCGCCTGGGCCTCCAAGAGTGCTAGGATTACAGGCACGAGCCACCATGCCAGGCCTTTTAAAATTTATTTTCAATACTGAAAAGAGCGTTAGACTTTCTTTCTCTACCACTAACTGATGGGATGTCCTTGCTAATAAACCATCTAACTGAGAAAAATAAACTAACAGAAAGAAAGAGGAATAAATTCACAGCACGTAATTGCCCCTCTGAAGGGTAAGATCACAGCACAACAGCCCCTTCTTTGATCAACCACCTGGGGCTTAACTCATTATCTCTAAGAGTTTTGTTTTAACAGCACTTGAAGAGCTCCCAAGCAGACAGCAGGGCGGCAAGCTCACTGTCTCAGTTCCTGCCAGACCACATTCCAAGGACTCTGATAAGACAGCTTCAGAGAGAAAAGGGGAAAAAAAAAAAAACAGATGCAGCTGCTTTACAGCCCTCTTGCAATCAGTCTGCAACAATAAATTTTTTTTACCCTTTATAACCCTCAATAAAAGCCCAAACCACTTGTCCTCTGGGCTGACACTTCTTACTTCCTTCTTTCTTATGTGGAGCCCTTTCCCTATCTCTCTAAGGGAAAGTAAAATAAACGTTTTACTTCTTTCCATCCTAATCTTAGTGTTGAGAATTCTTTCTCAGCCTAACAATAACTATCTCTGCAACCTTGGATAAATCATTTAATTTTTCTAAAATCTACAAAATAAAATGTCAGGACAAATTTGTAAATTCTTAGGGCTTTTACTAAGTCAATGTTTACCCTGGATAACTCTGGGCTGTTATCATTTCTTAATCTCTGTTCTAACTTTTTAAACATATGCCTTATCCCCATCTGCATTTTTCCTGAATTCCTTTATCCTTTCCTGGCACTTTCCAAGAAAAAAATTAATGATAAAACTGCAACTAAAAAGAGTCCAAAATAATAAAAGCTCAGTGCTATTCACTGATATACTATCTCCCAATAAGCATTAAAGGTGAGGAGGAGGTGAGTGATTACAGCAACTAGCAAGTGTCTGAAACACGGCAGGTACACCCTTTCTTGTCCTACTTCTATCCGGGGTAATGACTGTCATCAATTTGTCATTAGTAATAAATGTGCTCTCCAATTTGCAAGGGAGGTTTTTTGTGTTTTGGTATTGTCATTACTGTAGTTTTGAAAAATGGATGGATGATAGGACACTGTGGAGAAAGGGGAAGTTTGTGCTCATGGAAGCACCATAGTCCCTCAGAATATAACAGGATGACTAGCAGTTTGAGAGAATTCCTTATCACACAATTTAGAACAATGTTGAGATAAAGGTGAGTGTGTTCAACATGAAGGCTTGTTTCAAATGTTTACCTCAAACATACATACATACAACACACAAAAAGTTAGCATTTGTCCACTTTAAACAATGGCACATCCACACCCTACATTTGCCCTAAAAACTATTTCAATGACAAGGTTCCTAGCCTTAGAGCAGGGGTCCCCAACATATGGAGAGTTGTATAATTATTTCATTATAGATCACAATGTAATAATAGAAATAAAGTGCACAATAAATGTAATGCACTTGAATCATCCCAAAACTATCTCCTCACCCTTCCCAGTCTGTGGAAGAACTATCTTCCATGAAAACGGTCCCTGGTGCCAAAAAGGTTGGGGACTGCTGCCTTAGAGGATAAGGTGATAGTATCTCCACAGAAGGTAAAGAAAAGGCATCTATCACTGCCTTCTACCCTTTTACTTAGATGATATAAGTCAGTCTAACTGTATCTTCACATCTGCTTGGGGTGCCAATTAATGTTGCAATTGCAATACCCAAACGCAAACTTTTCCAACTGTTTGAAAAATCAGACAAAAATAGTTCAATCCACCATCCCCAGTTGTGCTTGCTAGTGACTAAGGAAGGAAGTGTGCCACAAATTCAGGCTAACCGAGGCTAATATCCAGGAACCATTTTGAGAAGCAGCCCTACAGTTTACAGAATCCATAAAACTAACCAAGACAAAGAATCTGATTGGTAACGTCAGGATCAGAACTTATATGGATGCCACTTATATGGATGCCACAGCTGAACACCAACACAGATTTCACTTTCGAGGTTTGATGCCAGATCAAGAACAGCTGTGCAGCAACTACCAGGAGAAGGCGATTTGGGAAGGCCCAGATGGGATCTTCCCACACGGAGAAGGGTCTTCAGCTAAAAACAGCCAAGCTCCTCTTGTCAAATGATAGCTCTTTAGAATGGTTTCTTCTGCTCTTTTGTGAATACTACACAAAGAGGAAAAGTCAATACATATGGACTGGAGTGAAGAAAAGGGATCAAACAGTAAAACTTAATCCTTCAACAATTGGTCAGAAACGTGGAGAAGATGTCTAGGCTTCTAAATCATGTCTCTTCAAAGGGACACCAGGTGGACCCCAAACTTCCATGGAGGGTACATCAGTGCTTTTAAGCACCTCTATCTTTAAGAGTAGAGGACATATTTTTCACAGCATGCATAAGGTACTTTAAAAATTAACGAGATTCTTGGGCATAAAACAAAATTACAAAACTGTGAGATTCTTGATCACGGGAGCCACGTACATCAACTTTGAATGCCCTATATTTTCTGCAATGTTTGGAAATTAGAAAGTACCACAAAATGTTGCTGAATTAAAGAATGACTGAATAAAGTATTACAACTTTATTTCTACATATCTAAGCAAGATTTATAAGACTATGTAGAAATATTTTCTAATGTCCAGAATATTATCCTTGCCTCTGCCACCTGTTTAATATTCATAGCAAAAAGAAAATTAATTTACAGTTATGAGCACATTTGCAACATTTCAATTTACATATTCCAATTCATCCCCTCAGTTAAGAAACTTGAGATCATTCCAATAGGGAGTATGTAAAAAAATATTTTAACACCTGAGATTCAAGGACACGCCAACTCCCACTGAACAGATATTTTAGATGTAAACACTTACATATTTCATAGGCTCTGTATGGAAAGGAATTCATAAAGGAATTGAATGCCATAATTTACTAATAGCCAAAACCACATTCTGGGAAATGCTATGCATTCTGTCTAGACATAACCAAAAAGTTGATAAAGGAGGGGTGGGCATGACAGAGGAAGATTCCAAGTTTCATCTCCAAGGTTCCGTCCAGTTCTTATGATTCTATGACTCTATTATTTAAGAATTTGTGTCTGTAGGAAAAAAAGCACATTGGCAGGGGAAGACTTGATTGTCACTTCAGGATATTCTCAAAACAAAATGTTGACAGCTCTAGTAATTAAGGAAAACACATTTTCAGTGCATTCCCTGTGAGCTCCCTGAGGTCAGTTATGTTGTATTTCATGTATATGAAATACAACATAACTAGCATCGACAAGTAGGCCCAGAGTCTTGTAAGTCCTCAAAAATTAAGTCCTTGAGTAAATTCAAGACATTGTCACTCTCACCAAATGCAACAATTTATAAAGTAATTTAAATCCACATTCAATACCAAATCTTTTGCATACAAAATAACAAAAACAGGCAAAGACAGAAAGTTGAAGTGTATCCTATCATAACCAATTAAGGAAAAACAGGCATAATTTTTGAAAATTTAGATTATTTGTTTTCTTTGCTCCAGCTGGTAGGGCTTGGATTGTTTGATGGCTTGAAAAGTCCTAAGGTTGAGGGAGACTATAGGATCAGCTTCTGTCAGAGGGTAGGAGGTAGATCTTCTCGTTAAAAGAAAGTAGTATTCAGTGAGCCCTCATTTGAGAGAATCTTCCTCCTAGAAGCTGAAAAGGCTCTGGGACCCTGAGGGTGGAAACAGGAAGCTGTCATCTCTATAAATATCAGACATCTTGCCTAGAACTTCTTCTAAAAGAAACTTCTAAAAGTTTCTCATTTTTTGGTACTTTGCTGCTAATTATCTAAGTAAGAGAACACCACACAGAACTGTCCAGCAGGCTGTATAATCCAGTTTACAGCTCGGGGGCTAAAGCAAAGGTCTACTGGGCCATTGGGGTATCACTGATATCTCTGACAAAGCTGAATATCCAGTCCTGTTTGGTTGGCAGATAACATGTTTATATATATAAATACAATTGACATTATTCATGGTTGACAGAGTTACCTTTAAATTGAAGCTTGGATTTACAAAATATCTAATCAAGTTACATAAAAAAGACATATTAATCCTAAGGAACACTCCAAGGAACTATGTATAAATTTTTAAAAATAAGTATAAGACTACCAGCTGGGAATAGCAAGACTAATAGCCGTTCCTCTTGACTGACATGAATATGCTAAGCTCTAGCCATGCAACATGTATAAAAATACAGTAAATATTAATCAGAAATTCACCCAATGGAAACAGAGTGTAAAAAGTCACCTAAAAAAGGTCCATCAATAACTAATATAAAATTACTGGATAAGATCAAGAGGAAAAGAAAAAGCTATCTACCTAAAATAATCATTTACATCATCTCCTCCTCTCCCCAAAATAACACAAAATTTTGTTCAACCAATGGAGTTAAGCTTGCACAAGAAGGAATTTCAAGAAGGACAAAGCAATCTATGAACTTCTAGAAATAGCCTAAGTTCCAGTTTAGTCGTATGTTCTCACAGTGTAAACACCTTTTAGGCATTAAAGTGAATTGGAACACAGATGCTTACCAAACGCTAATTTACAGTATTCATCAGAATATAGGAATTACCTCAGGGTACTTCCTCTTAACAAATATGCCCTAAGAGCAAGGTGGTATTTCTCCAATCTTCACACTCTTCCTGCAGGCTTCCTGGTTTTCTCTTTCTATATCCTACCCTTCTGTGCAAAGCTGATAAAAATATCAGTTATGCATGGCTTACCCCAAACATCCCATGAGTGCTGCAGCAACACCTTCAGTGGTGAAGTACATTCAAACATCATTTCCTATCACTCCAGCATTCAAAAACTTTCTCTCCTCTTGAAAGAGGAAAAAATCTGTTTTTCCTCTGCTCTCACACCACAACAATCAACCATCCAGAAGACTTCAGTGACCAAATGTGTGGGGAGAAATCCCCACACACTAAACAAGCAATCAATTCTGCAGCTGACACCAGCTGGGTGTCCTCCAATTCCATTCCGAGGCTAGACGCTATCTACCTGGAGATAGTACGAGATCACCCAGGTTGAGGGCTCAGTCCCACAAGATCGCCCCCCTTTCCCACCAGTCGCAAGTCTGGGCCTCCGGAACTTCTGACTGACCACCTTCAAGTTGGGGTTCCCACGACCCCCTCTTTGGGTTTGATTAATTTGCTAGAGCAGCTCACAGAACTCAGGGAAACACTTACGTTTATTGGTTTATAATAAAGGATGTGACAAAGGATACAGATGAAGAGAGATGCACAGGGCAAGGTATGGTGGAAGGGGCATGGAGCTGCCATGACCTCCCCAGGTACACCAACCTCCAGGAACCTCCACCCCCACATGTTCAGCTATCCGGAAGCTTCCGAACCCTGTCCTTTGGTGGTTTTGTGAAGGCTTCATCACGTAGGCATGATCAATTAAAACACTGGCCACTGGTGATCATCTTAACCTTCTGCACCGCTCCTCCCCCCTTAATCATGCCTTGGTCTTTCCAGTGACCAGCCCCCATCCTGAAGCTACCTACTAGTGGCACCAGCCATCAATCAACTCATTAGCATGCAAAAAGATGTCACTGTGGAATTTCTAAGGATTTTAGGGGTTGTATGCCAGGAAATCGGGAAACCGGGTTGAAGACCAAATATATATTTCACAATATCATCCCTCTGTTCACATCTCGTCACGTAGAATAAGGATGTCGCTACCTAAAATTAATTCATTACAAACAAGCTAAAGAATACTGGGTCAGTAGTATGTAAACTAAAAATAAAATCCTAAATCCCTCCTCCCCTGCTGACTGACCAAACCCCCCCTTAGCCAAGGGGACCCCAGAAAAACCTTAAAACTGAGTTCCCAGCCATGAAGGGACAGAAGCTCCAGTATGCCTTGTTATACCCCCTCTAATTTAGGAGTTTAGTATAATTGCAAACAGTACCTAAGGCCATGCAAGGTATAGGTTAAATTACCCCTGCAGGCCATCGATTTGCTTAAGAGATCACTTTAAGTCAGTATGTTGTGGCTTGCTCTATGATTAACAGACTCCTTATCTTAAAACATTCCTTTCTACTGATTCCCAGCCTTTAGACAAAGCTTTATTTCTTTAACCAATTATAAATCAAAGAATCTCTGAACTCATCTATAACCTGTAAGCCCACCCCACCCCCTTCAAGATGTCCTGCCTTTTCAGGCCAAACCAATGTATACACATTCCACGTATTGATTCTTGATTTTACCTGCAATTCCTGTCCCCCTAAAATGTATAAAACTAAACTGTAACCCGGCTGCCTCAGGCGCATTTTCTCAGCACCTCTTGAGATATGTTTCCTGGGCAGTGGTCACACATATTTAGCTCAGAATAAACTTTTAAAAATTATTTTATAGAGTTTGGTTTTTTTCCATTAACAAGTGGGAAGACCTCACCTTATTTGCCACCTACACTTCACAATAGTCCACAGGAATCCCAGAGATGCTAAGTGCTTTGTCCATCACCACCCTCATTTACGGCAAAGGAAAGAGACATTCATGCTATCTCCTTTAAAAAAGCAAAGTGGAACCAGAGTGGGTGGGGGGTAATAGAAAAGGCTTGACCACACATAATTACTTGCTTAGGCCATGACTACAGTGTTAGGAACATAAGCCTCCTACAGGTCAGTGAGTCCAGACTACCAGGCTGTGGATTCTCCTAATTCCACATACATCTCTCTTCATCAGAGAATGTGAGTAATAAAGCACATTCTGTGTCCATGACCCTATACTATGTTACAGAGAGATTTATGAAGTTTTAGTGTCAGAGGAGTTGATGTGGGTAAAACAAAATCCAGGAAAGCCAAGATGTTTATTTTAATAAGCCATGTCCATGCCCTACTGCTCATGCAGAGCTCTCCATCATTTAACAAACACGAAATAAATTTGTTGAGGAAGTTCTAAAAAGCACACATTCGCTTTACGCACCCCTGCTCGGCAAGGAATTTAGCTGGCTTAAAAAATAAACCAGGAAAAACAGACACAAAAAAAATGACAAAAATACATAGTTCTTTGATATTCTTTGATATACAGCTGCTTAGAGACCAAACAATTCAACCAGCTACATAAACAAATCTCATAATCCTCACTTACCATGCTCAAATCATGCTCTTAAGGTTACCTAAGATTTAACTTGTGCACAAGAAAAAGCAAGTCTACTCCAAGTTACAAGTAGTCATAATTTAAGGAGTATCATTTTAAAAATAAAATCATCCCAGGATACGACTCACTCCTATTAAGCCAACGATCAGGCACAGGACTAAATCTACATTTGGTAAAAAGACAAACTAAAAACTGTCTCTACTATCAATGCCAATTCCTTAAAAATACATCAATTTGAAAAAAAATTAGTATAATTTTGAGAGACCTGATTATTCATTTAAAGTGATTGTGGGGTATTGCTTTATATTTGTCTTTTTTCTAAAGCTATTTTCCACTAAGTGATTTGATAACAAATCTAAAATTACTATAATTGTGATATATAAAGGGGAGATTTAAGGCAACATTCTCTTTTTAATAAATCAAGTAACATTAGAGATAATATTAGTAACATTTATTTTATAAGATATCAAATCTATCACTACAGATACATTTACCCTCTCTCTGCTATCTTAGCCAAAATTTGGAGTCTTTATATTTGTTTTCAATTCTGTATTTCTTTCAGTATAAATAAAAATAGTTGCTTTTTATGATTAATTTTAGTTATTTTTCTTAAGGTAATACAATATTTCAACGTTTTATTCACCCTTAAAATTAACATATATTGTGACACTAAAGAAATCATCCAGATTGTATTTTGGAGGCAAAGAGCAAAACTCTATAAAAGAGGAAGGTTATCTTCCTGGGCTGCTATTCTTATGTATGAGCATACAGGGATGGTGCTGACAGGGAAATACCCTCTCATCCCCAACAAGATCATCACATGCCCTACTCTGAGGGGATGCAGAGATGGTGGGAGATGTCATTTTTAGAACCCACAGAGGTACAGTGCACTTGAGCATACAGTAGCATACAATAAACTTCAGTTCAAAGCCCTCTGGTTTTTATTTCATTGTGTTTTGATCATCAAGATAGAATAAAAACCTGTCAGCACATGAATCTTAAGAAGTATGCGACTGGCACAAAATGCCACCTCCCCAGGCCCAGGCAGTCATTTTAGGCCAGGTTTGTTGGAGCACCAGGGTAGCAAGGGATTCAACGCCAGGATGACAGCTCTAGGATGCTCACAGCCCTTCGGCTTTCTCCACCACAGGATCACTTCCTGGTCATCAGAAGTTGTGCTGCGGGAAACCAGCCTGTGGATGCAGGCCTTCAACCCAAGTCCTTCATTCAGGTACCAGTAAAAATCACACTGCAGCAAACACAATGACACTTAAAAGGTGCAAAAGCACTATCATCAACCCACCCATCCCCAACATGCATCAAAGTCCATAAAGTACTATATTTCTCATGTGGAATATTTTATTATTTTTCATTTGTTAATAGATGGGTATTTAAGTATTTTCCCAGTTTCATCCCCTCAACCAGGTTGAAATCAGGTAAACAAAGCACGCCCACCCTCTCTCCCTTCCTGGGGTAGTTGCTACAGCTAGTCAACGGGGCTGGCTTTGCAGCTTATCACCAATTAGTGTGAGACCACGGGAAACAAACTTAACCTCCGAAAGCCTCATCTGCAGAATGATCAATACCTCCCAGAGTTAAACGAAGCAATGATGGAAAGTGGTTGGCACAGTTCTCGATGCACAGTAAGTGCATAATAAATGTTAGCTATCACTATTCTTTTTTTCTATTCCCTTTGTGTCACCAAAAGCTTCTAGGTCAAGCTACACAGCAAATACCATCAAAAAGCATGAAAAGGAAGAGAATTTGGCAGTGTGTATCTGGTAACATTTTATGTAAATTTTGGACAATGCAAGTCCTTACTACTGACATTTTTTCCCCCTATGATGAAGATTTATTATTATTTCCATCTTACAGATGGGAAAGCTGAGGCACAGAAAGGTCAAATAACTTGCTCAAGGTGATACAGCAAGGAAGCTGCAGACAGAGATTCAACCCCAGGTGGTCTAACTTCAAAGTCTATATTCGTCATCAGCATGCTATGTTGTTTATGAAATACATAGTAAGTTCGCACTTAATGTCATTGATAGGTTCTTGGAAACTGCAACTTTAAGTGAAATGACATAATGAAACCAATTTTACCATAGCATAATTGGTATAAACAAGAGTTAAGTTGCTACAGCATATTTCTGGTCACAAAAACATCATTAAACTTCTAAATAAAGACCCAAAACCCTTCTAATAGTAACCATTGAAATAAATGTGAACTATATGTACATTTAATAAAAACAAGTAAGATAATTATCTACCCAATTTTTGGTGAATCAGTGAGTGCTCACAGTTGTCGTGGTGGTGGGTTCAATCAAGGAATAAAAATTTGCAAAGAGAAAACTGTCAGGAGCACCTCCGACCTCCACGTAGCTCAAAAACCACCAATCGCAAATATGTCAGCTTGCTGAGCGCCTTCATACCGCATCGTTTACTGTCACACATTTGTATGATTATCATGGACTCAACCAATTTTTATTTTACAATCATTTGTATCCATTCATTCACTCATTCATTCATTCATTTTCCAACCCACTTATTCCAGTTCAGCGTCGTGGGTGGCAGGAACCAGCCATGGACAGGAAGTGCCATCCCATGGCAGGACGCTAACACACACACCCCACTCACTCACAATGCACCCATGGAGACACAATACTTCACTGAATGGACACAGCTTTGGGATATGGGAGGAAACCAGAGGATCTGGAGAAAACCCACGCAGACATGGGGAGAATGTGTAAGCTCCACACAGACACTGGCACAGGCTGGAACTGTTTTTTTCTCATCATCATTATAAAGAAACAATGTTGAACAAAACAATGTGAGGAACTGTTGTACCTTACTGTATTTGAGACATCAGCAAACTAGGTCGAGCCCCTCCTCTCATTTTTGTAAATAAAGGTTTATTCAAATGCAACCACACCCATTCCTTTAGTTTTCTTTATATTTCTTTTATTCGTTTATTTATTTATTTTTAGAGATGGGGTCTTGCTATGCTGCCCAGGCTGGCCTCTAATTCTTGGCCTCAAGTGATCCTCCTGCCTTAGCCTCCCAATTAGCTGGGACTACATGCTTTATTCTCTCTTTTCCCCTTTAGTTTTCTTTCTTTCTTTATCTATAGATAGATAGATAGTAATATTTTCCATTCTTTAGTATAGGCTATCGTCCAACAAAGGCATAATTGACAAATAAAAATTGTATATATTTACAGTGTCCAACATACTCTCTTATATATACACTTGAAATGATTAAATCCAGCTGATTAGCATATCCTTAACCTCACATAGTGTTTTTTTTTGTTGGTGAGAACATTTAAAATCTGCTCTCTTAGCAATTTTCAGATATAAAATACATTATTATCAGCTAAAGTCAACATGCTGTACAACAAATCCCCAGGACTTATTCATCCTGTCTAATTAAAACTTTGTACCCTTTGACCAACATCTCCCATCTCGACACATAATTGTTATGAATCACTATGTGACATACATGCCTCTCCCACTCATTCTAGAAGGCACCTCTAGAAATCAAAATCTGTCCTCCTACACCGTCATCACTTTTAAGTACCACAGATTTCACTACTAATCACTTCTCTACATGGCCGAGTAGCCAGCCAGTGTTACACACACTCTTAAATGGCCACTACAATCAAGAACAAGTTGGACCCTGATGATATACTAATTATCTCTCAGAAATGTCTCTTCAGGTACTGCTTCCTGAGCTCTCTAAATTGCTTTGAGATCTGAGGTGTTTTTCTAAATAAAAAGAAGCACTAGTCACATCATGTAATGTTCTCAAAGACAACAATGCCTCTGAAGCACAATAATTGGCCACAAGGTCAGTAATAAAAATATGTAAGCCACGCCACTGACAACACAAGGCATAAGAAAGCACTTCAAAGACACAGAAAGAAAACACAAGTACCTAGGTCCAGAGGAATGCATTTTTAAATTCCAGAAATCAGTGAGAAGTAAAATACGTAACAATTTAATACAAACTTGGGAGAGGATGTGCACTATATTTCTACCAATATGCAATTTCCCCACTGAACCACAAAACTATTACTGAACATCACAGCAACCCCTCCATTCCCTATTATTATAGTAATGTTAACTTTTCACTATATTCCAGACTTAATCAACTCATAATGCTAACGTTACAGGGGATCACTCTTAACCCACTCCTGGTTTCCATTAGGAAGGATTCCCTCTAACCACCCACTCCCCCCACCCCCACAAGATGGCTTAACTTAGCCAACTGGTAAATTTGGCAGTAAGTGGGCATTCTCAGCTCAGCTCTGTGGTTTCTTCCTCTTGGGAGCATGCTGCCCCAAGAACAAGTCACTCTATCAGTAATAAACTTGATAAGTGATATTTCAATCTCCCAACTGCCTTACTCTTTTATTTCCCAAGTTCTTCAGAACCTAGACGAGAAAATAGATGCTGTTGACTTTGCGTACTCAGAGAGTCCAAAACACTAACATTGCCTGAGAGGATCTAAACAAAATTGAGCTGTCATGGTTATGCAACAGAGAACAAACATTCTGAAATAATCAGAACATTTGGAAATACAGCATAATGGTTAAGAGTAAAAAATCTGAAACTAGAATGTAACATTTAAATCTCTCTCTGCCAACTATAAAACTGTGGTAAAATTTCTTAACCTTCCTGGGCCTCAGTTCCCTCACCTGTAAAGTGGAGATAATGATAGTAACTCATAATTATTAATATATGTAAAGATTCTAGAACAGTAACTGGACATAATAAGCTAAATAAATGTTGGCTATTACTAACACAGTTGACCCTTGAATGACATGGGGGTTAGGGGTGCCAACCCCCATGCAGTTGAAAATCCCAGTATAACTTTTGACTTCCCAAAAACTTAACTAATAGCCTACTGTTGACTAGAAGCCTTACTGATAACATAAACAGTTGATTAATACATAAATAGACTAGTATCTACGTATATTTCATGCATTCATGGCATACCTTTTTCTTAATTTTTTCAATATTTCTAGGCTATGCAGTTCACCTATGAATTTTTAATTATTGCAAATCTCCAAAAAATTTTCCAATATATTCATTGAAAAAATATATGCATATAAGTGGACCCTTGCTGTTCAAATCCGTATTACTCAAGTGTCAACTGTATCACCATTTCTCTTATTGCTATTACTATCATTTTATCCCACAAGATGATTTGATAAAAAGTATTCATCCATGATGGGTTAGATTCCATTCTGTAACTTCATGTCTACAGTAGGACCCTAAGAATAATGAACTAACAATATTGGAAAATGTGTAGGAAAATGACACAAGTTTGTCCACTGTAGGCACTGTTACCTTAAAAGATAGTTTTGAGTCACAAACCAAAAAGAGGAAATTCCACAAGTGCACACCTTTGGCACACTCATTTTAAAAAACAGCTTTATGTTTCTATTTTTGTTTTTCATGTCAGAAAACAAAAGAGGAGTAGGAAAGAAAATTTTGTCAATTGACTAATCAGATTACATTTTAACTGTCCAAATATCCCCACAGCAAAACCACTAACTCCAGGAAGAAAGTTAGGTTGTCAGAGATCTTTCTCATTAGTGACCAAAATTTATTTTATGCTTTAACTTAGTGCTATGGTTTAAACGAGGCCCCTCCAAAATTCAGGTGTTGCCAATGTGATGGTATTAAGAGGTGGGGTCTTTATGAGGTGATTAGGCCATGAGGGCTCCTTCCTCGTGAATGGGATTAAGGTCCTTAAAAAAGAGGCTTCCCACACCAGCGTTCAGCTGTCTCTTGACCTTCTGCCTTCCACATGTGAGGACACAGCAAGAAGGCCCTCACCCCACGCCAGCACATTGATCTTGGGCTTCCCAGACTCCAGCACTGTGAGAAGTAAATGTCTGTTCTTTCCATTAAGTATTCCATAATAGCAGCAGAAAATGGACCAAGACAACTTAGTATTACTCAGTAACAAAAGTACCTGTTTGCCTATCACAGAGCCATGCACAGTACTTAAAACAATAATAGGAAGAAGAAACATAAGTTTGGAGTTGGAAAATGCTGCCACTACTGGACTATTCATAGGAACATTTCCCCAACTTTAAAAGCAGAGCTACCACCTATGTTGCAGGTATTGTCAAAACCTTAAATAAAGGTTTTATTTAAATATTAAGTAAATTTTATTTACTTAAATAAAGACTGAAAACTTCAAGGAAGAAGGCAGACATTTCTTTCCAGTGTACTATCAGAAACATGAGAAAAGAAAGGATAGTAACAAGATAAGATTCTGGCTGGTCAAATAAAAGAGGTTTGGATTATGTTTGAAAAACTGTAACATTTAGAATGTCTCTCTAACCCATTTATTAATAACATGCACCAACATGTCCACTGGCCCCAAGCTTCAATTCTGATATGTTCTGAAAGATAGAAAATATCACACAAGTGCAATATTTCCAGGATAAAAACATGTGCACAGGTTCCCATGGCCCTCTTGCTCCTCCTCTCCACAGGACCTGCCAGTGGTTATGCACAAACCTGCCACACCATCTGCTGTGGAGAAAGCTGTTCCTTCAATTTCACATATTTCTGTTTTACAAAAAAAAAAAAAAATAGAACAGAGTCACTAGCCATTCGTTTGAAAAACTATGATGTAGTTTATGAAAATGGAAAATGCCAAAACAACTTTTCCCCAGGGCCAGGCTGAAAGGGCCAGCTGACTCTCTGACACGGAAAAGAAGGTCTGTGCTGACCACCACCTGGAAAATACTGCTTCAGTGAACCCTTGATACAGGGATAAAACCATCTCCTTTCTTATTAAATCACATAGCTGCTTTATATGTGCTTTAAATAAAGAAATAGGTAGGAACCCAGCTCCCAACTCTAATCTGAATATGCAGCTTATAAAGCAAATAGTAAAAGAATGGTTCTTCTTGAAACATTGGCAGTACACACGACTAAGTAAAATACAGGTGTTATTAGCAAAATGTTTGAGATGTCCTGAAATTTCCAAGTATTTTCATGCCACTCTTTTTTAAAGCAAATCTTTCTCTGTGATTTTAATACTTAAAAGTTTACTGTTTAGAAATGTCACAGTTGTGACCAAAGTTATATTTTACTACCACTCCTCTTCTTACACATTTCATAAACTAAAGCATCCAACTGACTTTTTTTTTTTTTTGGAGACAGAATCTCACTCTGTCTCCCAGGCTAGAGTGCAGTGGTGTCATCATAGCTCACTGCAACCTCAAACTCCTGGGCTTAAGCGATCCTCCGGCCTCAGCCTCCTGAGTAGCTGGGACTACAGTTGTATGCCACCACACCTGGCTAATTTTTCTATTTTTTGTAGAGCTGGGGGCGGAGTGGGGGGAGGGCAGTGGCTTGGGGGGGGGTGTCCTCACTCTTGCTCAGACTGGTCTTGAACTCCTGAGCTCAAGCAATCCTCCCGCCTCAGCCTCCCAGAGTGCTAGGATTACAGGCGTGAGCCACAACTGGCCCCAACTGACTTTTAAACAGTTTGATGCCTTAAACAAGAGGGAGCAAGGTTTTGCTGTTTTGGTGTTTCATCAGATCAGTGGTTTCCATACAGGTCTTTTACTCATCAAAATATTAATAAATTAACATTTTCCAGAAAAATAATGGATTTTTAAAAATAAGAACGTGTGAGATACTTTGGCTACCAACTTTCAAGGCAAACAGATATATCTTCAATGTTTATTAATGAAAGAGGCAAAGCAGGCTTTGGCTTACTGGACTCCTTCAAAACAATGAGAATATTTTTGCACTCTGAGGTGGTTTCCCACAACCACTACTTCCTGATAATAACACGTACTTGACATTGTTATATGCATTTCCTCAACTGTAAAATGTCTACTCCAAGAAGGTCTTGTGAGGATTACAGATGATGTATATGAAATAGAGAATACAGTGTGGAACATAGCAAGTACCTTAGTCAGGGTTAGAGACAGAACCAACAGGATATATGGAAGGGGATTTATTAGCGGGAATTGGCTCACATGACCTCAGAGGCAGAGAAGTCCCATGACAGGCCATCTGCAAGCTGGAGAACCAGAGAAGCCAGTATGTGTGACTTAGTCTACATGTGGGAGCCTCAGAACCAGGGAAGCCGGAGCACATAGTGCATCCCCTAGTCAGGCCCAAGAGCCCCCAGGAGGCTGCTGACACAAGTCCCAGCGTCCAAAAGCCAAAGAACCTGAAGTCTGATGTCCAAAGGCAGGAGGAAAACAAGGTGTCCTGCTCCAGAAGGGAGAAAGAACACAGAAACAATGAATCCCCCTTCTCTGTCCCTTTGTCCAGCACCCCTGCCAATTGGATGGTGCCCACCCACATGGAAGCTGGGGCTTCTTCTCTCTGTCACTGACTCACACGTCAATGTCCTCTGGAAACACCCTCACAGACACACCCAGAAACAATGCCTCCCCAGCCATCTAGGCATCCCTCAAACCACTCAAGTGAACACCTAAAATTGGCCATCAGAGTAGTGTTCAGTAATCAATATATAACCAATCAAACACACTGCACAGCACACAATCACAGTTAATATACTTGCACACATACAGGACAGGCATGTCCTGAATCTGGTTCCTAGCACAGTACCTGCCACATGGTAGGCGCTCAAAAGATAGTTGTCAAGTACGTGAAGACAGGTGATTCCAAAATCACTTAAAATTGCACAGCTTTAGCTAACTAAGCCTAAGGAGAGGCAAGAACTATAGCACCTGGTCTCACGCCCTTCATATTCACAGTAACCCTCTGTTCTGATGCTGGTCTTCAGTGGCTGTCTCATCAGACAACCATGTGACATAAGTGTTATATTCTCCCACTTAGCCACGAGGAAATTAAGTTTTAGAGAACAGATTAACACCTTTTCCCTCCCTCCTTTCTAGCAGGATCTCAGTTTTGTGCAGTACCCATTCCTCCCCCACAAAGCCATGTGCCGTAAAGGGAGCACCCCCCACTCCAAGCTGCAGAGGTTATTTTTACTTTGTCAGTAATCATTTCAGGAAGAGGCATTTGACCAAACTCTGGCTAATGAGACATAAGCAGAAGTCTCCTGGGGAAAGAGGGTTCTGGAAAAATTTTTCCTCTCTTCTAAGAAAAGGCCACAAGAAGAGATGGTCTCTCTTCTTCCTCTAGACACCTAGATGAGATGCCTGGAAGTCCTGCAGCCACCTTGCTATGAGTGAATGGGTGGAATAAAATCAAGGAAAGAAGAGCAGAGAGATGGACCCCCGGGTCAGCCAACTCTGGACCGGCTCTGCCTCTGGACTTATAAATTGCCTTTGGTATGAGGCATTTGGAAATAAGAGTCTCTTACTTGCAGCCAAAAGCATCCCAACTGATGTACTGACCGAAGTTAGAAGGTGCCTTATTCAGGCTCAGGTCTGATTCCCCGGTTTGATCTCTTGATTGCCACCTTCCTTGAAAGGTCCAGTGGAAGCCCGAGCCCAAAGCAGAGGCCAGGGTGAAGCGAAAGCAGCGGGCTTTGTGACAGCTCCCCTCTACATAAAGAGTACACATAATTTAACTTAATCCCCATGACCCAGCATTTGACTCCACGACTCATATGCGCAACTCCCCATAGTGAACTGTCTTCTACAGAAGGCTAGATTTTAGTATAATTGAAAATAATTTTTGCAAGGAGAAGTAAATTATATAAAAAGCCTTGACTGCAGCATATACCAGAAAGAAAACGAGGTAAGAGGTTGAAACCTTTATCATCTTGGATCAGTTGTAAAACCTCTCCTATATTTTCTCAACTGTAAAATACCTACTCTGAGAAGCTAATGTCAGGATCAGAGGTAATGTGTAAAAGTCATATAATCAGTGTAGTGCATAGTAGGTGTTCAATAATCAATAAATAATCGTATTTAATAGTATTTCTCAATCTATAACAGCACTAGAAAAGAATCTATGCACACTGAAATATTTCGGTGGCTTCACATTAATCCTGTGATCATAATCAATAAGTCACAATTTTCATTCCACAAGGATTCCTTTTAATGTTTACCCACCATCAAAATGAAAAATAACCCTTAATAATCTATAATCTTATTTATCTTTCCAGAAATGACAGGGAATTATTAAACTCTATGGATGTTTCCTGAATGGAAGAGCAAAGATAAAAAATGAATGTGCACCAAAAACCATCCAACTGACTGTTAAACAGCTTAGAAATGTTAATAGAATAGCCACCCTGCATATCAGGGTACATATTTTATAAGCCACTAAGTTATTAGTTGCTAAATGATTTTAAATTCTGCTATTAATCCCCTTGTCTCCATTAACTATTATTTCACATTCTGAATGCCATAGCTGTAAGCTGGTCGAGCAAAACAAATACAGCAAAGCTTCTGTATGCAGATCACAAATCGTTAAGTACAAATCGCTGCTCTGTCTCGGTGCAGCGCGTGCTCAGGGTGTATCAGACGACACCTGAGGTCTCTTCTGGTGGGCACAGGGGAAAGGGAGTCAGCAGTTATCACTACCACCTATTCACAGGACACAACGACTTCATACTGCGCCTACTCAGTCCCTTGGAATTTACACACATATTCTCATCATCACTACCACTAACATTTACTGAGTTTTTACTACATACCAGACACTGCTTGAGTACTTGGCCATCCTGTGAACTCGGTGCTATTATTATCCCCATTTGACAGAGGAGGAAACGGAGGCACAGAGAAGGAACGAGCCCAGATTCACACGGCTGGTATGTGGTGTGCTGCCAGGATTCAAAGCCAGGCAGACTGACATTCAGCCACTACCTAAAGCACCTTGGTTACAACTAGCTGATATCCAAAACTAAATTTTCCCAAATATTCCTATGGTTACTTTAGGTACATCCACAGTCTTTTTTTTTTTTTTTTTTTTTAAGAAAAAGTCCTTTAGGCCCTAACATCAGGAAGACTAGTAGATCAACAAGTCAGGCACATAGAATACCCCCGCAGCCCAAGTCCCTAAGTCACCAAGGGGAAAAAAAGGTTATATTATAATAATGTCACCAGAAACTATCATTACACAGATCAGAGGATGAGAGCAAAACAATGATCATTAAAGATTGCTCTGAAAGGAAAACCAAGTAAATATCCCCATGACATAGCTGTGTCCGACAGGCGAACCAACCTCTCTATTGGAGGCTACTTCTCTGCCCAGGATGTTCAGTGTCGTGACAGTCAAGGTCCCCATTGAGGAAACCTCCCCCAGAAGAGCCAGCCTCCTTGGGCAGGGGTAAAAACTCTCATCCCATCGGGCCTGCTCCCAATTTGTAAGAATCCTACTTCCTATTAGAGACTAAAGACTATAATGTCCAGTCATAGGAATTTCAGGCACCCTGGAGGTACCAGAGAGATTTGGGGGACCGTCCTTCACTTTCACAAACATTTATTGAATACCTACTACGCGCAAGGCACTGTGCTACCATTCATTGCATATGTGCTATCCCAAGCCCTATGGTAAATGCTTCAAATTGTAATACCTAAATAATGTATTAAACACACTATAGTTTTTAAAAGAGAAAATCAATTTAATATCCAACTTAAGCCTTAGAATCTTCACTTTTCTAGGTTTCATCTTAAATTCATGAACTAGCTTAGTGATTTTTTTTTTAAATCAGAGATACTTTTGTTTTCAAACTCAATATTCAAGGCTGAACACTGAATTCAACGTATCTATTAAAACAAGTACATAGGTGGAAAAGACTGTATTCATAAAGATTCAGATGTAATATGGAACCTAAACTTCATCTGTGAATCAGAAAATTCTTCAAAGATCAGAATTAAAGTTAAGTTGAAGGCCTTAATATGTGATCTTATTAAATTAATATTATCCATTCCATATGTTGTTACAGCATTTCTACTGATGATGCTATAATGTATTCTTTCCTTAGTTAAGTATTTTAAATTTTTATTTATCTAAACTTGCAAATATTGACTTATTTACTAATACAAACTAAAGCGCAAATAACACAGGGAGGAAATGATATTGTTACAGTTCCATATTTTTAATTTCTTAAACTTTGTGACATAACAAAACCTTAGTGGCATAATTACTTGAATATAGTAGAAAATATCTGGAGGGCTTTCAATGATCTGTAAAGTGCAGTCCATACATATACTAAAATATTAATCCATTAAAATATGAAACTTTGGCAACATGGGACTACAGTAAACAGTATTGATTCTCCAAACTATTTTATCTGTTATGAATTTATAGAGAAGTTTTTTAGTTATCATAAAGTACCTACTATATCCCAAGAACTGAATATATATATATATATCATCCTGCATAACTCCCATTTAAAGATGAGGATATAGTAACGTCCCAATATTACAAGACCGTACACCCATGTCTGCTAGTCTTCAAAACCTAGTCTGCTTTCGCTCTTCATTTGTAATGAACACAATAAAAGTATTTTAATACATTTGTAATGATTATTATAGAGCCAAAACACCCACTTAGAAGAAATACTGAAAAGGAAGTATGAATAATAAAAGGAAATACGAAGACATAATACTTAAAAAAAAATATTCCATGACTCCAGGTGTACAAGAACAAGTAGATGAGGAACCAGAATCCTCATTTATAACATCTTAGTTTGTTCTAGAATAGAAGAATGGCAAATAAAAATTACTATGCCTCTGAAAACAAAGTGATGACAACCTAGGGAGTGATATCAGTACTAATCCATGTTTAAGGGGCTTATAACCCACAAATGTAGCATTCTGCAAGGTTCTAAAATATGTTGGCTTTCTGTACCAAATATGCTTCTTCTGACTTGTAGGCTGAAAATTATTAAATATGACTGTGGGGTTAGGGGTGAGCTGAGCCTTGGCTATTGCACTTTCCAAATTTAAAGTGTAACATTATTTTCTCTGCCTGAAGCCTATTCAGCTTTTAATTTTATTCACCTGAAAAAAATTTTAAATGGCAACAATATGGTCACTCTAAAGGAAAAAGAATGACCATGGGAAATACTACCTATTTGTCTAACCTTTTAACTTCTAATTAAGTTTTTTACACAATAAATGAAAATGGAACCTGAAGGTTATTTTAAAACTAAAAATACTCTCAGAGAGGGCAACTAAAAGTAGTGGAGGGTTTCTAAGGGTAGGATGGATAATGACTTGACAAACAGCGGCACCTAAAACCAGGTTAAAGGAAAGGAGGGTGGGAAGACCTGACAAGATGGTAACAGACTAGAGATGCCAGTTTAATTTTAATTAGTTAGTAAACCATATTGTAAGAGTGATATTCTTCTTTGAGCACTGAGTTCTGGGTGCCTAGGAATCTGATCAACCAGATCTCACATAGCAAAGCTTGATGATGGAGGAGAGGAGCTGCCTTTTTACATGCTGTTTTAACCTGGAGAAAGCAATATAGCAGTTCCCCGCTTCTCCCCGGTTTCAGTTACCTGAATATATTGCCTGGGAAGTTACAGAAATAAACACTTCGTAAGTTTAGGGAGCCAAGCAGAGCTATCAGGATGATCATGGACATGCAGCTCGCCATCTTCGCCAACGTGCTGGCGGGTCGCTCCTCTTGCTGTCTTTCTCTATCCCTACAGGGCCGGCTGTCAACAATCCCAAGGAACAGGAATAAAAGTGGCGCCTTCTCTGCCCCAGGGTTCCAGGACGTGGTCTGAGGCAAGACAGAGGGTGAGGTGCCTTCACACTTCACTTCAACTCTTCTCCCCATCCCAACTTGCAAAGCAACTACACCTGGCTTTTTCCAAACGGTTTTTATTTCCTCAAAGTCATCCTTAACCCTATGGAACAAAAAGCCACCACTGAATAGGGCCCAGTATAGGGGCTGCTTTCTTTCTTACTCCCTCCCCCCAATATAAAAATATAGATTTTTTTTTGTGGTCCTTCCCCCCCCAAAAAAAAATTCATAAGTTTTAAGCGCCACCTGAGCAGTGTGATGAAATCTTGCGCCATGTGTCCCTGTCTGGTTAGGACGTGAATCATGTCTTTGTCCAGTGTGTCCATGCTGTCTGCTCTACCCTCCCATTAGTCACTTAGTAGCCATCTGGGTTATCAGATTGACTGTAGCGGTATTGCAGTGTTTGTGTTCAAGTCACCCTTATTGTATTTAATAACGGCACCAAAGCACAAGAGTAGTGGGGTAAAAAGAAGTTACCGGGGCATAAAACTTGGAAGGACAGATTAACTCTGGTACTATGTGGCAACACTGCAGGCAAATAGAAAAAAAAAAAAAAAAAAAAAAAAACCCACAGTATATATAGGGTTTGGTACTACCCACAGTTTCAGTCATCCAGTGAGGGTCTTGAAGTATCCCCTGAGAATAAGGGGGCACATTACTGTGTTTCACTAGGATCTTGCCAATGCTACAGATTTTCCTCCTAGAAAATTTTTAGATGATTTTGGAAAAAATTAATTTCAAGACTGCTTTACCCTGGGATTCCTGGCTCAATTCTTGGGCCAAATAAAGATATACAGGGTGCCAAAATTAAGTTGCCAGTTCTTAATCACAGAACAGAATGAACTTCAACCACAAAGATCCTCACCTTCTCCGAGCTGACTTCATCTGATGTGAGGAACACATTCCTCCGGCCATGTTTTCTCCTGCTCAAGAACTGTAAACCTTTGCAAAATTTCTAATGTCTATTTCAAACTCATAGATATATACGTGCTCCAAGATGTCTTTGCTATGAGAACATCATCTAATTCCAAGTATTTTTCTCACATTGATTTTGCAAATATATCCAATGAATATTTTTATTCTTAAAGTTCATCTGGAAGAATAAATTCATGAGAAAGCAAATACTGCAAAAAGAAGCACACTGAATGAAGCTACCCCACTACATATTAAAATGGAGTATAAATTACAGTGATAAAAGAAATATGAAACATATACTAATGAAAAAAGCAGCTAAAATCAATGAGATAAACGGATTAGGACAATTGGCTAACAATTTGGGAAAAAAATGAAGCTCTCCCTTATGCTTTGCTAGAATAAATTTCAGACAGATTGAAGATTTAAGTTTAATAAAACACAGATGGGAAGAGATAAACATATATGACTACATAGAAATGTAAAAGCTCCACACCATAAACCCTGTTAAAGGTAAATTACAAACTGGGAAAGGCAATCATATATAATTCACTAAGGGTAAATAATCTTATATAAACAGCTCTCACATATTGAGAAGAAAAAGAGGAGCACCTGTTAGGAAAACAGGCAAAGAATATATTAAAAACATATCAACATATTAATATATTCACAAAAGAAACAATACACTCAACCATGGAAAAAGTTCAACCTCATTATTAAAATACAAAACTAGAAAAATAAGCCAATAAGTTATTTTTTTACCTATCAGACTGGCAAGTGAAAAAGATTAATAATAACCAATGGTGGTTAACGCATGGGGAAATGAGCATTATTTTACATGGCTGGGGATGCACATTAGTATTACCTTTTCATCAAAACATTTCTAAAGACTTTCACATGTACATACATTTGATCCAGCAATGCTATTTCTAGGAATTTTTCTTAAGAAAAGAATTTAACAAGTTCTCAAAGGTACATGTATAAGGATATTCCCTATAACGTTATTTATAATGGTAAAAAAAAAATTGGGAATAATCTAAATGTTCATGAATGGGGGATGAATATAATACAATAACATGAAGCCATTAAAAACGTTGCTGGGCAACTAGATTTGTTAATGTCCACAAAACCTGTCCACAATACAGTTTTAAGTGAGAAAAGAAGATTAATATGTATAGTATAAAAAAAGAAGTATGGAGGTGCTTATTTCTAGAAGATAGGATTAAGGGTGCACTTAATTTTTTCTGTATGGTTTTTAGTATTTTCTGAACTTTTTTCAAAGAACATTCTTTGTAAATAATAACAAAACAGACAAAAACACTGCAAAAAACTCAAATACAAAACAGATGTCTATAATTTTTTTTAGTGCTTAGTCATCTGCCAAACAGACTTAGAGGCACTATCATAAACTTTGAAAATAATCTTTGTTGTTCAGTACAAATCTGACTTCAAATATTTTCTTCATCTATTTTAATTTTTCTCACTTAATTAACTTCACGTGTTTCAATCATGAATTTTATCCTAAGTATGTCCCACAATAAAGGTGACACTTCTCTCGAGTGGTATCCTACTTATCAACCATCCTCAGGAGGAATAAATCATGCTATCTGGAGTGAAATTAATGGGGGGGTGAGTCACTAAGAATAATCCTTAAACACACACCACAATTATTCTATACAGACTGAAAGCACTTTGGCATTCAGGTAAATCAAGCGTGGCACTGTTGATATTTCTTAAAAGTGGGGCAATCATGATTCAGAGATTTGTCAAGCAGATAAATGATAAAGCAAAGAATAAATCCATGGCAATGAAATTTCCTCTGGAAAGTAGATGGTTTGGTTTAAGAATTGGTACAAAAAGTACTAGACTCAGTATAGGGAAAACTCAGTTCTCATCATAGCTGTACCACTTACTAGCTGGAAGAACTCTAGCAAGCCCTATCTATCTGAACCTTCATTTCCTCACCTAAAAGGATATTAACTCTAAAAAATATCATAGGATTGTTCAGGGTGCAAATGCAAAATTATCATGCTAACAAGGATGTCTTACAAAGAGCATAACCAATCTTACCAACACTGTAGAGCATATTGATGATTGTACACATACAGTCAAATCCAAGTACTGGCATGGTCCATAACAAGCTTCCTAAATTCTTGCCACTGAATGGTATTGTACTTGGTGAGCCTCGAACTGCGTGATGCTATGGAACAGGTAAAGTTTAACATTTCTGTGCCCTATCCCAGCAGGGAAGAAACGCATAAATGCATCTCCACCTGTGTCTTCATATAGTAATGCTGTCCAATAGACACAGCAAGATTCAGGGCACAGGCAGAGATTAAACACGGCACTGAATTAGGTCACTATTGCAGCAGGCTGATCATCCTCTTTAACAAATCTATGTGAGACTTCTCTGTTGCGGTGACAGCTAACTCGCTAAGCTCCATTTGCCCTCCCACATTTTCCAACAGAAATATCCATGACAACACATAAAAGCTGCAAAGGTATACCAGCACTGAAAATTAAAAATATCAATTAAGTAGTTATCAGTTGCTGAGGAATCATACCCAGCTTTGGCCTGGGTGATCCTCATGCTGCCTCCATCAAGGACCTCAGCCTGACTGCTGCCCCCCGCGCCTGCTTTTCCAGGTGGTGGGAGAGGTCTCCCCACCTCCTCCCACACAGCACCCAGCTGGCATCAGAGCTTCTTTGCAGAGACTGCCATAAGAACACTGTGCCCAGTGATGCAAACTGTCAGGGGAAACAAAGACTGGTGAGTCCAGGTGCCTTGGGATGTAGGACCAGCAGAACATAACGGCAGAGACAGAAAAAACAGGAGATGCAAGAGAAAACCCTGATTCATTCCAAGGTCTACCCCAGAGCCACGCACGTTAGGCATAAGAAATGAGACATCAGAAATTGGCCAGCGCTTGGCATATTAATTTAACCTCTAGATCCAAGGAGAGGTTTTAGGGGCACTCAAGAACAGAAAAGCCTTTGTTAAAGTCAGGCTCTTTTTATTCAAGGAATGGGTGCACAGGGTAAAATGGTATCTAAGAAAAGATTCTCAAATGTGAAATAAAGAATCCCAAAATTCTCAGAAGGAAAATGTACTATAACTTGGAACATAATACATCCATGTTAAAAATTTTTACAAAGAGTTTACTGATATAGAAATGCTAATGATATAAAAAGTGAAAAATAAGACAGGATGATTCCAAATTTATTTTTAAAAATAAAAGGAAAAAAGAATATACACAGACATACAGAAAGAAGAATGAACAAATACTAAATGTTAATGGCAATTTATGTCTGGGTGGCATGATTGCAAGTAGTTTTCATCTTCTTCTGTATACATATTTTTCCATTTTCCAAATTTTCTCCATGTTACATTTCTCATTAAAAATACCACTATGAATTAATACAGAGAAAAAGAAGTACAACCTCTCCGAAATCCTAAACATGTTTCAGCCATGTCACACTTCCCTCTCTGGCATTTTTAATTCATTCAGATTCATACTTCCCAAAGGAAAAAATACATATAAGCTGACTTTACAGCAAAACTGTAGTATCAAAACAAAGCTTAATATATGTAAATAAAACATATATACCTATACATTATATGTAATTTCTAAAGACCTATTGTGTCATTTATCTGTTGATGGATAATGGATAAACAAAATGTGGTCTATATATGCAAAAGAATATTATTCAGCCTTAAAAGATAAGGAAATCCGGCCACTTGCAACAACACAGATGAACCTTGAGGACATTAGGCTAAGTGAAATAATCCAGATACAGAAAGCCAAATACTGCATTCCACTTATATGTGGAATCTAAAAAAGTCAAACTTTTTAAAAGTCAAAACAAAAGCAGAGTAGTAGAGTGGTTACCAGGGCTGTGGGGGAGGGGAAATGGGGAGTTGTTGGTCAAAGGGTATAAACTTGCAGTTATAAAACGAATAAGCTCCAGAGACCTAATGTACAGCATGGTGACTATAGTTAATAATACTGTACTGTATACTTGAAATTTTCTAAGAGATCTTAAGTGTTTTCACCACTCACCAAAAAAAATGGTAGCTCTGTGAGGTAATGAATATGTTAATTAGTTTGATTGCAGTCATCATTTCACAATGTACAGGTATATCAAAACATCACATTGTACACCTTGAATATATACAATTTTTATCAATTATACCTCCATAAAGTAGGGGAAAAAATTAAGTTTATGGCATTTCCAAAATCATGTCCATCTAACCAAATGCTACATAAGGCATCCCAAGAAGCATGTACTATTCAGCACTTCTAGTTCAACCACTATATTATTCAAGCATTTTTCAAAAGAAATCACATTGCATATGCATCTCGACATCTTATTTTATGTAACAGAGTACAGAATGCTTCAATTGGGGAAAACACACACATACACTCACACAGAAGGAAATCACTCAGCAACTCACATTAGCATTGAGTCTTGGACATTCAAAATTGTCACTATTGTCAATAAACCCCAGAGTCAGCAAACTCCATAATGATGGCACCTGTTTTTGTCTCTTGCTCAATGGTTACTAGAGACAACTTTGAAATGATTACCTATTGCACACATATCTTAATCCACTTAGACACAAATAATGCCAAAACGCATGCATATGGTGTGCTGGTTGCAAGAGAGCAAATGTGCCCCTAATGCATGAGCTTTTCCCATGACTCTCAGGGGTCAACCTGACATCAGCCCATCCTGGGAGTAACAGCTAGAGCCATGTGGGCCTCACCCAGAGCAAATCTGAATCCTTATAATCTCTCTGGAACCTAATACTCCCCAACTATTTTCAAAGACCCCATCTGAAGTGAAAAACAATAAAACATGAATATGCTACTATAGTTTTATAATTATGTGCAGAGCTGAAAAGGATAGAAATAGTTTTAGAGTACAGGTATCCTACTAGTGGTGTCTTAGCCTGTTTAGTGCTGCTATAACAAAATAGCTGAGACTGGGTAATTTACAAAGAACAGAAATTTATTTCTTCACAATTGTGGAGGCTGGAAAGTCCAAGGTTAAGATTCTGGCATCTGGCAAGGGCCTTCTTCCTGCATCACCACATGGCAGAACGTGGACAGGCAAGAGAGGATGATGATTGGGATGAAGCCTCTTTTTAAAGGCCTTAATCCCACCCATGAGGGAGGAGCCCTCATGAGCTAATTACCTCTTAAAGGCCCCACCTTTTAATACCATCACCTTGAAAACACCTGAATTTTAAAGGGGACACTTTCAAGCCATAGCAAGTGAATAGATTTTTTTTTTCTATAGCTCATGCGAGGAATATTTAGGAAGGATAGTTATCATATGGAGTTAGGTAAACTAACACAAAATATTTCACAAAAACTAATTTTCCTGTAATAGCTAGTCCCATGGAACTCATTATCACTAGTCAAATGTTTGCTTCCTCCATAAAAACTGCAACACCCAGGACAGTATCCAATAGTGGATTGGTGAGTGCCAGAATATGGGTTTTCTGAATAAATAAACTAATGTGCATTATTTGTAGTAGCCAAAGAATGAACACGACCTAAACAGTTCACAATAAGGGACTAAGTTTGTAAATTAGAGCACATCCACTTGATACAATATTATTTAAAATTTAAATTATGGGACGAATATAATAGTATGATACAATGCTAAGTGTATCAGTCAACACATGACAACCTGTCTATATTATTTTTATATCTATATGGACTATAATTCCACATACATGCAAATAGAAGTAGTTGAATTATTAAGGTGGAAGAACTGTGAAAAAAATTTATCTTTTCAAATAATTTGTCTTTGTGTTAGCTTATAAAGTTTTTTCCTACAGTGAATATTTTGTTTAGAAGCATTTATTGTTCACAATATTGCCCTCCTTGTCCACCTGCCATTCTCCTCTTTACCTGTATTCCAGTACCAAGGAGCTAAAAGATCAGAGCAGAGAGAAAACCTCTGAGTAAGAACAACACTCAAAAGATGTAGACGGCCATCTTCACAATTTCCGAATGAAAACTATTTGGAACAAGCTTTCAGATAAAAGGATATTTTTTAAAGGAAACTACATGGATAATTTGCAAAGGAAATGGACTGGGGGAAATGTAGATTATGCTAAGTGATCACTGAATTTACTCCCAATGTTGAAGTGCTCACGCTCAAAAAGAGGTAGGAGAAGGGATCGCTATTAGAAATGAGAAAGAAATGACAGAATATTATCAGACACAAAAATATATCCATCAACTACATCAGACACACATGTCTATCTTGAGGAAAATGTTAAAGCAAAGTTCATATAAATATAGAATGTTGATGGTGTTAGAATAAAAATATTTTCCTATATATAATAAAATTCATAATAACCAATAGTATCTTTTGCATCCTGCATTAAGGTTTTTGTCCATCCCAGCCTTATTTCCCCAACTTCTCTATTAACAATGTTTTATATCTTACACTCACATTTTTCCAGAGCTGCCTTCTCTGAGAAAATCCAACCATACTGTGATAGCCTATCTTCTAGTCATCTGGCAGGTAATTCAACAGATCAGTAGATATGATGAAATAACCCAGACAGAATCAAACGGTGCTTTATCAAACTAATCCTGAATATATGCTATCTTTCAGTCCATGCTCTGACAAATAATGTTAGCCCACAACAGGACCATCACCAACCCGCCCCACACAGCCCAGCGTCAGAGTCATTGCACAGCCACAGGAGTGAGACACTGGCATCCTGGAGAGCCTGTCATCCCGTAGGAATTCCACACACAGAAAGCAAGACCTTGTTTTAAACCTCAGTGATGATGACAACAAAGATGACAGGGAAGGCAATGAGGACGTGAATGTCTATTTGTGGAAAGGGCCTTCCCTAAATTATTGTAAACACTGAACCTATGGACTAACGATTAATTCCACTTCTAATGCATCGAGCTTTTAGAAAAAGGACATCCTCCTCATGTCTGCTTGTAATTTCCATAGAATGGCCAGAAAAACACAAATGAGATTTCACAGCAAGACTGGCAAAGCTATTTTCATTGCAACTGACAAATGTCCATCTCATCTGAGGCTACAAATCAACATATCTGTCCAGAACTATTAGGACAAAAAAAACCAGACAGCTGTCAAGACCAAGTTCTATCAGTAAAACAAGACCTTGAATAATAGCAAGGGCAATGTCAGGACCTCAAAGTGACACTAATAGACTTTAGAAGAAAACAGGCATCCAGTCAGGTTGATTTCTTTCCTTCAGTAACTAGCAAGCAAAGCAATGAAAGACACGGGTCAAACATGTCTTGGTCTAGTCATTTTTGATTCTTGGCTAGAAGAGGCTTATTTTAAAATCAGAACTCAAGAAAATGATGCTCTGATGTTTCTTCCTCATTAAAATTACTATCTTTCCACAAATGCCACCCTGTATCATCACAAACCACATGGAAGGCCTTGCAGAAGGAAGACAATAATCGAATTTGGGGCTGGGTACGGTGGCACACACCTGTAGGCCCAGCCACTAGGGAGGATAAGGTAGGAGGATCACTTGAGCCCAGTATCAAGGCTATATATAGTGCTGTGCCTGTGAATAGCCACTGTACTCCAGCCTGGGCAATATAGTGAGACCCATCTCAAAACAAGGAAGGAAGGAAGGGAGGGAAGGGAAAGGGAGGGGAGGGGAGAAGAGGGGAGGGAGGAAATGGAGGAAGAGAGAAAGAGAGAGGGAGAGAAGGAAGGGAGGGAGGGAGGGAGGGAGGGATGTGGGAACCCTACATTGATTACTCTTACATGATTGACATACCGATAGAGCCAGATTCCTGCATGACTGATATCCCAGCCCCATCACTATATTCCAAGCTGGAAGAGATCCTTAAGCAATCAACTGAGGGAGTCAAAACTAAAAGAGACAGTCATAGAATGCATAACGTTGGCAATGGATGGGAAAATTGAGATTCCTTTAAACCAAATTCAAAGAAGTACTCAAAATTACACTATTTTTATAAAAATGTACTATGCTGTTTTCTATGTTTTCTTTCTTTCTGCATATGTGCAGGGGGGTTGTTTTGTTTTGTTTTTGGTAGGAAAAGGGGTATAAACCCAAAGTATCAATTTACTCACAATTATTAAAAATAATGCCCCAGAATGGCAAAAGTAATCCCAAAATTTCCATTTATTTTCTGACTACTATCTACTTCCAATTCATTCATTTAAAAATGGGGGGGGGGATTTAAAGGATAAAATTGAGGAGAAGAGGTAAAGAATAAAACAGAAGATACTAAAAATAAAGAGGCAGCATAGCATAGTGGACACAGGCTGCCAGAATTCAAATCCTGGCTCTACCACACATTAGTTAGGTGACTTTGGGTAATTAACCTCTCTGGTTTCCTTATCTTTAAAAGAAAGATGATAGCAGACCTATTTCATAGAGTTCCTATGACAGGTTAAATGAGTTATCAGTTGTAAAAAACTTAGTACAGGTATACAGCAAGTACTATAGAAATATTAATTACAATAAACAAAAACCAGCCCATTAACAAAAACTTATGAAATAGATCCAACTTAGCATAATTTGGCATTTATTTAACATAAATGGAGATTTGACACATCATTTAATTTTCAGTAGGAAACTTTAATCCAGGTTTTCCCATGTATAAGAGACGTTTTCAGACATAAAATTATTTTTCATCCAGAGTAGAAATAATCCTGAGAATTGACACAACCCTATGCTGTTCTACATTGTTAATTTTTCATCCATGAATGTCTCACCTCTATCCTGAAAGTAAAATTTCCATGAAGACAAAAACCACTTTTAACTTTCATTTCATACACTCTGCAGGATCCTGCAAAGTACTACCCGTGAAGCTGGCACTTACCACATTGATCATAACTGGATTAACCTAACAATAACTTTCATGGCACTGACCTGAATTTAATTAAGTTTGTTAAATTCTTAATGAAAATGAAGAAAACCTGGCCAATGTGGTTAGACAATAATCCTTCAAATTGTTGAAAACCTTTCTTAAGTCATACATTAATTATCACTTCTCCAGGAAAAAAAGAGAAAAGAAATAGAAATGTCTGAAACACTTTTCTTCCATAGTGATTTTCTGAATCCTTTCCAAGTTTTCCAAAACCCTAAAAATTGTGGATTTCAAAATAAAGTCTGGATACTCAGATTCCAACCTCTGCTGCATCCAATGGAAAGATTATTTACCACTTACTATAGCCTCTCCTATGAGTAGTCAAGTTCATTCCACATCACCAAGAATAAACAAATCAATCCTCCAGACTGAAAACCTATTCTTTCACATTTGTCAATGTTTCTCAGGATGAAAGACTATTTGAGGAAACAAAAGATTTTTCCCTCATGTATAAATGCTAAAGAGATACAAACTAACATACTATAAGGAATTCAAAGAAAAATACCCCACGCACACACACACAAAAAAATCCAGAAGACACATATATTCAAACATTTAATAAAGATTATTAAAAATCAAATTTTCAAATGTAGGGATTAAGCAGCACATACCACATTTCATGAAAATGAAGCATAGTTCAGATGGTAATACATTTGCATAATGACAGAATAACCAGCTCAACACTTTTGTAGATTCAACACATAAACTAAATAGTTCTACAGTAATAAAAGTGTATTTATTACAGATGGGAACAAGTGGTTCATTTCATTTTCAGGCAATTTGACCAGACTGACTCATCTCCAGTACTTTGTGGAAACCACTCTGTCAAAAACTCTAAAATGCATGGCTATAACCTGGACTATGTCATTACCTCAAAAGATGTCTCTTTGAAATGTTATACCCTAATTTCCCCAACTAATCACAACCTTCTTCCTTCTATCTTTCCCATTGCCTCATTACCAAAAATTTGTCCATATGTATCAGATCTGTTCCTATTTCATTGCTTTCCTTAAACAGCACACACCCCAACCAATGGTTAATCAAATCAACTACTTTCTTTAAACCAATTCCCTCAGCTACAATTCACTTCTTCAAGCCCCTTATTCAATCCCTACAACCCTCATTCCTACAAGATGACATCACCTCCCATTCCCTCATCAACTCCACACGTTCCTATCACCACATTCACACAAATGCATTCTTCAAAAATACACTTAATTAATCATATCGGTTCCTTTTCCTCATTGTGATAAAAATGGTTAAGTCCTTTTCATCTGGAAAAAAGTATCTGCCTCAATATCTGAATGTTATATGATTACCTAATTAAGGAATATACAATTCAGAGATTAAGAAACAGAAAATTAAGATCAATTCAATAAAAGCAAAACCTAGAAACTTTTAGAAGACATGGGAGAGAAATTTTAAATTACAGAGAGAGACGGCTTTGTTTCTAGTATCTAGCTAGCAACGGCTTTGGTTCTAATATCTAGCTAGCTATTAGAATTTTGCGGAGAATCTAATAAGATAATGCCTATGGAAAGCACAAGGCATACCATAAAATTTAATAAGACAATATTATTATTACAAAGCCAGATAAGTATGTTTCCATGTGTTATTATTCTACCCAGGTTATCCAACAAAACAATTTTTTTAAACTTTCCTTGTCTCAATATATTTAATATGGTTAAAATGCAACTGAAGATAATTTGTTATTAGACCATTAAAAGCCTACCAAAAGGACACGAAGCATTCTTAGACCATAATATATTCAGTTGTTCCTTAAGCTGCCATTTTATTTGACACTTGTAATTAATGATTTCTTATAAAAAGGAAAGCACTGCTATGATGTCCTTGAAAGGTCAGTCTTGAGATTACAAAAGAAATACATGGATTCCTTTCAGTAACTCTTCAGTACCCAATGATTTTAACAGCTTGCCAGACAAGAAATACTAAGACAATTGCATATTTGAAGGCTGAAAGTATAAAGAACTTCTCCCAAGGAATTGTTTTTATTTTGTCATTAATATCCACAATTCAATAATAATAAGCACAGTTAACATTTGTTCAGTGTTCATTATTCCCCAGATATTATGTTAAGTCCCCCATATGTTTTATCTCATTTATTCCTCGTACCCACACAATGAAGTGGGCAATATTATCTCCTTTTACAGGTGAAGACACAGGCATAAAGGGGTCAATAGCTAACCCAACATTATGCAATATGCAAATTACACAATGGCTAGACTAGAGCCTACGCCTATCTGGTGCCAAATCTGGTATTTTTAACCACTACTCCACACTCCCCCAGTATATACATACATATGTGCAAAAGGCAGAATAGAATACACTCCCCAGTTAATGCATATAAAAGATTGAAGGTGACTTAACAAATTCGAGCACTGGTTATTTCTAAGTGCCAAGATGTTGGGTGATTTTAATGTTCACTTTAAATTAAATTCATTTTAAGAAATGAAATTTATTTTTCTACATTTTCTGTCTTTTACATTTTACCAAATGTATACAATGAGCATGGTCAACTTCTATGGAAAAAGTAAATATATTGGGAAATTTAAAAGAAAATGTTTCGACGCATGAACCTAACAACTTGAGTAATAGCTCAAAAGAGCTAAAAGGGTTTGGAGAAATCTTAACATATCTATTCACCAGATCAGATTCAATAAACATTTAGTGATCACCTAAGAGGTGCCAGGCACTGTGTGAGGCACTTGTGCCAACGTCATCTTATCATTAATATATGACTGCTCAGAAGATCCCTGCTTTACATGAAGAAACCAGGGCTCAGAGAATTCCCAGAGGAATTTGGATTCTAGCCCAGTATTCTTATTATTCCTCAGCCGCCTTTCTATTACATCAAAGAAAGCTCCAGTTGAAGACAACATGATGTTTGGAAACCAGCAGCTAAAACCTCTTCAAACTCCTGGATTTTTTTTTTTTTTTGGTCAGGTTCAAGGAGGAGCAAAGATGTTTTGTCTTCCTTCTCTCCAGCAAGAACAGTTCTGTGGGCCCTGCTCTTTCTCCCCTACTTCAATACAGAAGCCAAATGTGGGCCTGCCTCTGGGTTGGAGTCTACGTCAGTGGGCAGTGTCTGTAATCGGTGGTTGGTATTGATTTCCTTAACTCTTTGACCTCAGCACATGCCTGCCTAGTGCACTTGACCCTGTTGATACTTTCCTAGCTCAGCAAACCACCTTGTACTCTGCCCCTTATTCTCCTGGACTTCCCACCACTGTTCAATATGCCCAGACCTACCTCTCCTGCACAGTAATCTTAGAGACTGGACTATTAGCACCTTGCCGGCTGTGTCTCATTCATATATAGGACACAGTGGGGTTCAACAAAGGGCTTAGGAATAATGAATTCATTAATGATTCTGACTGTATGCCTGATAGAACTGTGACAGTCACAAAAATCTCTTTTCTTCTCTGGATTTCTAACCCAGGTCCCTGCAAACCAGCCCTGCCAGTGTCCTGGATAAGAAAGTAGATGCCAAAGAACTCTAAAATCCTATCTGTACTCTACCAGCAACTACATCAAGGTCAAGAAAAGAAGAAATTAAATGTATTTATGCAAAGGAACTATTTAGAATGCAGAGGAAAGACATTTTCAAGCAAAATTCCTTCCAAGTGCTCCAATCAATGGCAAATACTCAAAGACATCAAAAGGATTCTGCTTCCTCAAACTTTAGAAGAAAAAACAAGCGAAAGATGGAATAGCAGTAAAGAGAATGTTTGGATCAAGACAAAGGCAATCTTCTCTTCATTAGAGATTTTTTATTAAACTATTAGAAGTGTAGTGAGAAAAAAATGTGACAGAGATGTTACAAATACATTCTTGGTCAAAGTCCTGATGCCTCTGATTTTGTTTTATAATATTTTATAACATATTTCTGCCTCTTTATAAGGACTTGTCGGTTTTGACATTAGTAGAAAACACGCATCTCATCTCCAGAGTTTTTGGAAAATAAGAAATGTGAGTTACATAAAAATGAGATCCATAATAAAATGTGGTATATGTATACCATGGAGTATTACTCAGCAATAAGGAACAATAGTGAATTAATACATCTGTTATTATCCTGGTTGGAGCTAGAGCCCATTCTTCGAAGCGAAGTGTCACAGGAATGGAAAAACAAGCACCACTGGTACTCACCATCAAATTGGTACTAACTGATCAACACTTACATCATACAGGGCAATAATATTCATCAGGGGGCGGGCAGGAGGGGGTGGAGGGGATGGGAAAACTCTCACTGAATGGATGCGGGGAGCACAGTTTGGGGGATGACCACGATTGTGGCTCCGACACGGGCAGTACATGGGCAATGTGTATGGCCAAAGTGTTGTACCCCCATGATATTCTGAAATAAAAGAAAAAAAAATGAGATCCAAATACATCTGCAATTTACAATGGCTTGTCCCCCAAAAAGCATTACTCGGTGCTTAGTGCTGAGGGGAGCAAAGGTACTGATTTGTTGAATGCAATGAATTCCCCCCAGATTCATCATTTTAATCAGCAAACTTCATCATTGTGACAAGTTAGCAGTCACTCAAAAACATTCAAGATATTTATAAAAAGCAGAGAAAGGTAATTTTCAGAGAAATTCCGAACAAGTGTCATTTTTGCCCCCCCCCCCCCCGATTTGGAAGAATACTGAACAACATGTCTGCTTTAACTGTCATTATATTTGAATTCTAAATACATCAAATATTTTAACCATATATAGTATCTAGAATACTGTCACCAATAATGCATATTGATGGTATTTATTGTTACTAATTTGAAGCAATTTAAGTGAAGTAAAATAAAAATAATTGGCTCTTAGTAAGTTATATTTAAGTCACATGCCTCTGTTCTAAACTCCTTAGCTGAAAATAAATGCCCTCTGCCTTCCTCCTTTTCTTGAATTTTAAGATGATTAATGTGCCCCATGATCTTTTGACTCCTGTGTAAAGGCACTGCCCAAAGGCTAATTAACTGGTCTAGTAGTAGAATGTGTGGTTTCTATTATATACGTGAGTTCACAGAATTTGGCATTACTAATAAATTTATTAAGTGCTGTCTAAAATGATTTTGTTCTGGAGAGAGCACAGGATGCAGTATCATGAAGCATGGGATTAAGTCTTGGCTCTGTCCCTAGGAGCTACCAGGTCTTAAACAAATCACCTGATTCCTCTAAGCTTGGTCTCTTCATACTGAACATTTTCCAAAAGCCCCTGATCTGCCCTCTCCACTGCAGGTGATAAGACCATGGAAGAAATTCCAAATGGCATCACTGTGGTTAATTAGGAACTTAAATACACAAAGCCCACGTATTCTCACCTAAGAGACCTGACCCAAAAATGTAGCAAATATTATTCAGCAAGTAACAACAGCAACAACAATGGAAAACTTCTATCACCTACTTCTACCTCGGTAAAAAATTTCCATTGGTCATTCGATATCTTGAATTGTTAACTGAGGGTTTTTCACATAAAACTGATATTTGTCAGCAAGAATAATAAATGTCAATCACTAAATCAAATCAAAAGTTGATAAAATATTCTTTTCATCATTTAGAGCTGGAGACAATTTGTCCAACAGACTGCACTGCATTGCACGGTTTTTTGGTGTTGTTTTTTTAAATCTGGCCTCAATCAGAGCACACACTTGGCAACACAGGCCTCTCTAGAACAAAAGAAATGTTTTATACCCAACAGCTCACATTCCTTGTTAAGACTGGTGAACTGTTTTTTCTTGATAAAATCTAAGGCAGTCAAGACTCAATGCAATCACTATCAAAATCCCAATGATATTCTTTGCAGAAATTTCTTAAAAATCATAAAATTCACATGGAATCTCAAGGGATTCCAAACAGCCAAAAAAATCTTGAAAAAGAAGAATGAAATTGGAGGCCTCACACTATGATTTCAAAACATACTACAAAGCAACAGTAATCAAGATGGTATGGTACTGGCACTAAGGCATATGCAGGCCAATGGAACAGAAGAGAGAGCCCAGAAATAAATCCTTGCATATATGGCCAAATGATTTTTGACAAGGGCACCAACACTACACAATGAGGAAAGTATAGTCTCTTCGATAAAATGGTGCTGAGAAAACTGAATATCCACATATAAAATAATGAAGTTGGACTCTTACCTTACATCATATACAAAACTTAACTCAAAATGGATTTAAGACCTAAAACTGTAAAATTCCTAGAAGAAATCATAGGGGGAAAGCTTCCAGACATTGGATCTGGCAATGATTGCTTGGATATGACACCAAAAGCATAGACAATGAAAGTAAAAATAGACAAACAGACCACATTGAACTTAAAAACCCTCTGCAAATAAAAGGAAACAAATCAACAGAGTAAAAAGGCAGCTTATGGAATGGGAGAAAATATTTGCAAATCATATACAATTTTCCCTCGGTATCTGCAGAGGATTAGTTGCAAGACCCCCAGTGGATACAAAAATCCATGGATGCTCAAGTCCCTTACATAAAATAATGTGGTATTTGCATATAACCTATGCACATCCTCCGATATACTTTAAATAATCTCTGGATTACTTACAATACCTAACACAACATAAATACTATGTAAATAGTTGTTATACTGTATTTTTTTAATTTGTATTTTTTATTGTTTTTTTTTTCAAGTATTTTCTATCATCAGTTGGTTGAATCTGAAGATGAGGAACCCACAGATATGAAAAGCCAACTGTATCGGATAAGGGGTTAATAGCCAGAATACATAAGAAACTTCTACAACTCAACAACCAAAAAACAAATAACTTGATTTTAAAATGGGCAAAGAAATTGAATAGACAATTCTCCAAATAAGACACACAGATGGTCAATAAGCATATGAAAATACGCTCAATACTACTAATCATTAAAGAAATGCAAATCAAAATCTCAATGAGATATCCCCTCACACCAATTAAGATGGCCACTATCAGAAGAACAGAAAATAACAAGTCTTGGCAAGGCTGCGGAGAAATCAGAGCCCTTAGGCACTGCTTGTGAGAATGTAAAATGGTGCAGCCATTAAGGAATACAATATGGAGGTTCCTCAAAAATTAAAAATAGAACTACCATACAATCTAGCAATCCCAATTCTAGACTGTCTTAGTCAGTTTGTGCTGCTATAACGAAGTGCCATAGGGTGGATGGCTTATAAACAACAGACATTTATTTTTCACAATGCTGGAGGCTGGAAGTCCAAGATCAGGGTGCCAGAATGGTCAGGTTCTAGTGAGGGCCCTCTTCCAGGTTGCAAACTGCCACCTTCTTGCCGCATCCTCACATGACAGAAAGAAAACAAGCTAGCTTTCTGGACTTTTCTTGTAAAGGCACTAATCCCATTCATGAGCGTTCCACTCTCAAGACCTAATCACCTCCCAAATGCCCCACCTCCAAATACCATCACATTAGGGATTGGGTTTCAGCGTATAAATTTTGGGGGATACATTCAGTCCAGAATACGAGTATATATCCAAAAGATATTTATAGGATGCAGGACCATAAAGAGATATTTGCACACCTATGTTCACTGCAGCATTATTCACAATTGCCAAGAGGTGGAAGCAACTCATATGTCCATCGACAGATAAATAAAGAAAATGTGGTATATACACACAACAGAATATTATGAAGCCTAAAAAAAGAGGAAATTCTGTCACATGCTACAACATAGATGAACCTTGAGGACATTATGCTAAACAAAATAAGCCAGTCACAAAAGGGCAAATATTGTATGATTCCACTCATATAAGGTATCTAAAGTAATCAAAATCACAGGAACAAAAAAGTAGAAAGGTGGTTTGCCAAGGGCTCTGGGGGAGAGGACGGAGAAAGGGAAAATTAATGTCTAATGGTTATAGGGCTTTAGTTTTGCAAGATAAAAATGTCCTACAGATCTGTTGCACAACAATGTGAATATGGTTAACACTTTTAAATTACATACTTGAGGGTGGTTATGATGGTAAATTTAGTATTATGTGTTTTTTATCACAATAAAAAGATGAAGAAAAAAGACAAGACAAAAACCCTGCAAAAAATAAAGAAAATCTGGGGCAGTCAATACTGAGTCTACAAAATAATGCTGCAACTCTAGACTGCATAGATAGGAATCCACTTTAAATTACATAATGATAACTGCCAGGCACTGAGCTAAGAGCTTTATATGTATTATCTCATTTAATAATCCCAATAGTTAGATCACAATTATTATTTCCATTTAATATAAAATATTGAGGGTTAGGGAGGTGATACCCTGATAAGAGCCAAGCCTGTGTTGCTAAGTGTTGAACTGCATATTGCAAGACCTAATACCCTCTCTGATTAAACACTCATCTAGATCAGAGAACAAAACCCACAACAGATGCCGTCTTTTCCTAATTAAACAAAAAATGAATAGCCAAAAATAGCAATGCTGAACTTTAGAAAAATGACCAAATCAGGGCACACGATGCCAATTTCCCATTTCTATTATAGATAGCCTACAATACCCACCCAAGACGAGGATTCCCTGACTCTTCTCCTTCCTTTTTGACATAAATTTATAAATCAATGCTTGAAAACCACCTTTGGAGAAACAGATTTAGAGCCGAAGCACACTCATTCACCAACCTTCCCCAGCAGAATGGCAGCGGGCAGATATTACTACGTTCCTTCACCAAGAACAGCAGTCAATGAGACCAGATCGACCTTAGTTTTTCAAACTAGCTGCTCAGGGCCTGGGAACGATGAAAACGCTAATTCTGCCAGCTTGGTCATACAGTTTTAGTGATCTGGACAAAGAGAAGCATAAGTTAAATTGAAGTACGACAAGAAGAGATCACTGAGTAGTATGCACAATGTGACAAACAGCAAAGAGATTGAAGATTTTTCACAAGACAATACAACTAAAAAGCAAACTGCAACCAAAAAAAATCAAATACAAGAAGTCCCTGTTTCAAAAGATGTAATTTGGGGAGGGCTTTGGATTCTTAAAATGATCCCTAAAGTCTCCCGGGGCCACAGAAGATTGTGATTCTGTCATCTGCTTTTTGTCAAGAGCAATTTCACGATTTAAAAGTCTATGTGACATTCTTACCACTGTATTTTTATTGCAATTCTAAGCTGAATTTGGGAGGTGGGGGTGCCAAGCTTCCCATTGATTCACTTTGTGAACTCAGCACAGCCACCTCTGCCTCTGGCTTTTGGAGCTGGCAGAAAGCTGACCTCCCTTCCACGGGTCCCCTGCACCTGTCAGTGCAAGCCCGAAGCTGCTCTCCAGCCTGCATCTCCTCCTCAAAATGCCGCAGTGGAAGGAGGCTTGAGGCCCGCAAAGCAAGGCCCTCTGGAGGCCGCTAGATGCAGGCTGCATCCTCTGCAGCCTATTAGCTCTGCAGCCGTTTGACACAAATACGTCCAGAGGCTGAAAACTTACTGCAGGCTTCGGCTACACTCACAGCCACGGGGAAACACGAATAATTATGTTTTAAATGCTTTTTTCTGTTTTCAACAGTAAATCAAGATGATGGGATTTCTGGGTACATAATAGAAAGGTCAGCCTGTACTTTTTAATGGGGCCTGTTATGCAAGTGGATCTCGTTCTGTGTCTATTGTTACTCTTGAAAGAACACCCAGAATAATCATCCAGAATGCATCATTCAATCTTGGTAATCAAGTTGAAAAAACACAAATGTAAATCAAAGCATCTTGGCCAAAAACTAGCGATCACTGACACCTTAAAAGTCAAAAATATCAAGCCACTTCAATACTGGGCTCCAGGTGTTCGATTCAGTCTAGTTAAACTGAAACCAGATGCCCCTGCAACAGACTGACAGTGGAATCTGGATTGCTCATTATTTTACTAAGGATCTCATGGGACCATGAATTTGTTTTTACCTATGAAATAATATGTTATAAAAGAGGCAAATATAACCATCATGCTTGTGTTAAAATAATTCTAAATGCACTGTCTGCACTAACGGGGAGCCTTTTCCACAGGGAGTAATTATGTCTGGGAATAGAACACAGAAAAAAAGAGAGAGAGAAATACATTTTCCTAATCGTAACTATAAAGCCCTGCAAGACAAGATCCCATCTTTCATGAAGCAGGATGTGGCATTTAGCTACAAGAGTACTTGGAGTTTCAAGGGGGAAATCAGCTCCCAGGTTGTAGACCCTTGAAGGGCCTGGAGTTGCAGCCCTGAAATCAAAAAAATCACAAGGCACACAATGAGATAGATTTGTGTTAATACAATCGTGGCAATAAAACCCTTTAACCGGGCACCTAAGGGAACAGGCACTGTATTAATGAGATAAACTTGAAGATGGTATGGCACAGCTGCCCAGAAGTTGTGCTGCAGTCTAATAGATGGTGCACAAAAGCTGCAAAAGAAGAGCTGAAATGTTTACGCTTGCTTGGCTTTTGCTTGCTTTGGATTCCCATGTTGTCTACACCTGCAGTCCCCAAGCCCCGGGCATGATCCGTGGCTATTAGGAACCAGACCGCACAGCAGGAGGTGTGCAGGAGGTGAGCAAAGCTTCATCTGTATTTACAGCCGCTCCCCACAGCTTGCATCACCACATAAGCTCTGCCTCCTGTCAGATCAGCCACAGCATTAGATTCTCATAGGAGCGTGAACCCTACTATAAACTGCGCACGCGAGGGATCTAGGCTGCGTTGCTCCTTGTGAGAATCTAATGCCTGATGATCTGAGGTGGAGCTGAGGCAGTGATGCTATCCCTGGGGAGCAGCTGCAAATACAGATTATCATTAGCAGAGAGGCTTGACTGCACAATAAACATGATGCGCTTGAATCATCCCGAAACCATCTCCTGCCTGCTCCTATAGAAAAACTCTCTTCCCTGAAACAGGTCCCTGGTGCCAAAAAGGTTGGGGACCACTGGTCTACACCTCCAAAAGTGTATGGCCCTAGACAGACAAAGCCCTGGAAACTTCCATAGTACTGGTCAATGCCATTTACTTTACCCTGAGCGTACACAATCATGCACCATCACTTCCCGTCCCAACTAGACCAGGATATTGTGAGGAGAGGGATCTTATCTTCTACATATTTATATCCTCACTGCACATAATAAGTACCCAAAGGTTTGCTGCTTGTTATTTGACTAACAACAGGAGCACTGACAGAGAGCTGGAGACACTTGTTTTGAATCCAAGAGGCACCAACCTAAAGACCAGGGGTGCAGCTGGAAACAGGGAATCTGTGAGGCAAAGGAGCATGCTAAGGAAAGACAATGAGCTCTGTCTTAGATACATGGAGCACAAAACCTAACGAAAGTCAATTCTGAAAAATATTCCAAGACCTAAATACATCATGACTATGTTATGTTAACTACACCTGTACAATAGTGATGCTCAGGAATTTTTGGTATTCCTTCAGGAATACCTGAAGACCTCTTCAGGAAGGGCTAAGATCCTTCAACACAACTAAAGAAGAAATCAGCACCACTTTCAGTGCGACTGCAGGAGTTTCTATGTACTTCTAACTAAAAAACCAATCAATTAAAAACTACAAATAAACTTATCACACTAGAAAACTATAAGCATTATCATATGATAAACATCAATGTACAAACACAAAGCTGTGGACTTCCTAGATTATTTGTAAGTCACTATTGTACCCCAAAAGGCATTTTAATAATAGCTAACGTTCATCATTATCTAATTTTTAAAAGAAAACAGACTACGTAAGTAGTATTTTTGTCAAAGACTATTTATTCTGCCAAGAACCTTAGGAGTCATGCAACTGTGCCTATTATTTAACAGAAGATAAATTATGTAAGTCTCTGAAAAATACATTCTTGATTAAATTAAGCTTTAATGAAGGTTATTTATGGCTCCTGGAAAGTAGTTCTTCTCTTGTAAATTGTATTCCATAATTTGAGAAAACTTAAAACTTGCATCATGTAGGGCAGATAAACCTGAGTCAGCGTCTTCTTGTCTCATAATTGGGAGAAAGAGCAGGAACCTGGGTCCTCCCAAGACAGCAGTGAGATGAATCACTCTCCAGCTGCCTCCTCACACCTACCCCCTTGTCCTCTACTCCTCCCCACCAGCATCCTCCTCTGCAGCCACACTAAGTCTTGCTTGGAAAGTCAGCTGGGGACCCTCAGAGCCCCTGCCCAGCTGTGGCAGGCAGTTCACTGCAGCAACCCTGACTCTCAGCATACCCCAACCAAGGGTTATACCTCGACACCAGGACAGGTACTCTCAGAAGGGGACAGTGAGACAGAAGGCTTCCAAAAGCAACAAATTATGTGGAAAGGATTATGTCATCAATCCTGACCAATTTAACCGCAAGATCTTACAGTGTTTGGACTCTCCTTCCCTTGAGTAGCTGGAGTTTCAGAGTTCTCAATGTTGACTTGCCCAGAAACTAATATGCAATATGAAGCTATTTCTTCACTTGTCAGATAAACTCAAGGGGTTTATGGAAAATCTGACTAGTATCAGCTGCCCTGATTTACAGAGAAAAGTTCTCCCTCTCTTGTCACTGGTATTTTAGCAAAAGTAAGTCTCTAAGGGTAACAAAGGATGAGATACAATATTGTGTCAACATTTCTGAAGGTCACTTAGTCATCCCCCTGTTTCCTGACTAGGCTAAATCTCCACTGTAACATTTTACTTTCTTTCTAAGGTTACCTTCGAAGAGTCCCCCACAGCTTGTTTCTATGTGTATTCCTTATCTTTACTACCTGGAAATTTTCTTTCTCCTAGCCTGAACATGTCACATTAACATTTAAATACACTTTCCTTCATTAGGTCTTCAGTGGCTACACACCCATATCTTTCCTCAACTACTATCCAAAGGTCACCGATGGCCTCCCAACTGGTAAATCCAAAGGACTATCTGTAGTTCTCAAAGCCCATAGACTTCATCTGGTCTGCTGGTCACTGCCTTCTTTATACACTGAGAGTACACCTCCCCCTAAATTCCTCTTTCCTGGTTCTAGTCCTTTTGCTCTAACTAATCTTTCCTAAAAGTCACTATTCACAAATCCTTCTTCCTCTGCCAAACTCTTAATGAATGGCTTGCCCTAGGATTCCACTAATAAATATAGCAAATTAATGCAAAGTAGGTTCTGCATGTAAAGGGTTAAGAAGTTGGGATGATATATTTTGAAAAAGAGAAGGATTCCTGGTGACTTATAACTTTATTACAGTCTGTAACAGTCAACTGGTTATGTAGTGGTTAATCCAAAATGGCTCGCATCGGGATCTTGCCGGCAAAGAAGAGAGACCCAATGTTGCCAAAGTGAGTGCTCATTAAACTGAACTGTGGTCTGCCTGACCCACGAGTATTTTCACTTATCATACTAGACAAGAATTACCTGCTTTCATGGCTGTTTCCCAAGATAAATGGGAAGATATAAAGTAAATCATTATAAATCCAATCATATCATGTACCTACTTAGAACTCCTTGATGGAGACTCACTAGATTTAGAATAAAATCTATACTTCTTATGCTAGCTTACAATGCCTAAATGTCTGGCCCCTGGCTACCTTTCAAATCTTCCTGGCCTTCTTTGTGGATCTCACAAATATACCCAGCTGGCTCCAACCTTCAAAAACAGGAAAACTAGATTTTTAAAAAATTGTGTATGTCAACACAATGGAATAGAATACCAACCGTTGTGAAAATGAATAATCTACAGCCACAGATATCAATGGATGTATTTTAGAAACATCAAATCACCAAAGAATATATTAATATATAGTACATGATACCATTTTTATAAATTTCAAAAACAAATATAAAAATATATTAAGAACACATTCATGAGTCTTGTGAAAAAATAAAAGAAAGCAGAAGAATGAGAAAATAGGAGCAAGATGGTGACAACTTCCAGGAGGGGGAGGTGAGGCAGGGGATGGATCAGGAAGAAAAAAAGGATGTCATCATTAATCCTTCTCTTTAAACTATATCAAAACTCTATCATCCAGCTTTTTAACTCTTTGCACACAGAACCTACTTTGCATTCATTTGGCTTATTCATTGGACATATCAGGACATTTGGTAGCCATGTGCAATGGTGACTTTCATAGGACGCGGAGGTTGCTGGGTTGGCTGGTTTTGTATCCTCGGTACTGCTTTATTTCTAGCTGAGGAATATCAGAGTCAACTGTACCTACAGGAGTCCCAGCTGTCCCCAGCTTTGACAGAGCATCTAAAACGTCTCCTCTGACACACCCTAGGCAGTTCTGACATCTGCTGGTCTGTCTCTTGATGGACAGTACAGACCATGCTTGGATATTAAAGCGCCTCTCTGGAGCTCCCAAGCCTGGATTCAAATCCTGAACTCCACCACTCACCAACAGCTTGACCTTGAGTAAAGAACTTAACCTTCTCGTGCCTTAAAATGGGAATAATCATTGGAACCTCTCTGTTGGGCTACTACAAGGCTCAGATATGTTAATGTAATGAATTAATGCCTAGAGCACTGGCTGAATCTTCTTAGTGAGGGTTAGCAATTATTATTATTATTGTTAATCAATATGTTATAATAATAATATATAATTATTAAACATCATTTTAATTATATAGTCAGATATATTTAAAAGAAATATGTAAACATAGGTTTTATTAATATTGATATGTATTTAATTATATAGTTAAGTCTAATTATATAATCAAATAATTATGATATAATTAATGTTAACATATTAACATATTGATATTTAATAATACATATTTATGCACATTTGTATTTATTATTTTAAATTATTATTATCTGATCTGTCCAGAAAGACAAAATAGAAAAAGAAGAGTTGCACTGAAATATCAAAAGTAGGGAAAGTCTTCAAGGGACATAAAGCCAAATTGTATATTAGGAATGAAGGGGCCAGAGGGTCAGTTACCAGAGAGCAATCAAGGTCCAAAAGACAGGAAAAATGTGAAACGCAGGCCACGCACAGCAGCCCAGGGTCCACAGCTGGAAGCAGAGGAAGAACAGACCCCGGCTGAGAGCTGGGGGTGGGCAGCTTGTCAATCCTCACCTGAGCTGTGCTCACCCCCTTCATCCACCAGCCGGCCCCACAAGAGCACAGCTTTCCTGACCTGGCGACTGAAAAGCAGCATTCCCATCAGGCCACTGTCCCAGGCTCTATCTCCCAGCCAGCCCTCACCACTGGGGATCCTGAACTGCCCTTACAAATGTGGAGGCATGGCTCTGTAAGTCGGGTCTCCCATCAACAACACACCCAGGAGTCAAAGCCTTGTCGTTTGCTGTGTCACAGGCCTGAAACCTAGTCAGAAAGCCAGTGCCACTGTGACACCTTGCTCTGCCCTCCAGGCTCACTAAGAGGGTGCTGACCCTCTCTTTGCTTTTCCTTGGTCAACCAAGCAGAATTGAGTTGCAGAGCGGAGCTTGGCAAGGACAATGAGAATACTGGCTATGGACAAGGTTCCTCAGACTCCACCTGGCAGGTGCCCCCACACCCCCACACTTCTTTAGCTGCATCATCTGCTGACAGTTATCCACTCTCTGAAGGGCTAGCCTTATCTCTTCCACACATCCATCTTTGGCTAGTCCCCGAGCCCCAGCAGCAACACTGTTGTTGGCATGGCCGAAGTGGGTGGGAGAATGTGCATTGTAGACATAGACAGACAGATGAGGTATATAGCCCAGATCAGACATCAGCTATGAGACAAGAAGAAGAATCCCTTCCCGGAGATGTTGGGAAGTTAAATATTAATAACATAAGGCAGATAAAGGGTTTAGTAGAGTAGCTGGTATTCATAGGTGCCAATAAATGTTATTAGTTCTTCTCTGCTTCCTCCTCCCTCCCCGCTTCTGGAGAACTACCTGAAGGACTTATGAAGGTATTCCTAGTATCCTAAAGAATTTCCTGGAGGGATCACTGGTAGAATCTAACACCAGCTTCTGAATTTCGTGCTAGGTCTTCAAGCTTGCCTGTAAAAAATATAATAAGAAAGACTGAGTTCAACACAATGTGATTAGCCTTATCAGCAGATAGGAGTTTTGATGAATCTTTGTCCAACAAGGTCTAAGAGTACATCTTTTAATATCTGAAATATTTTTGAAGAGGAGTGAAAGCAATGTAGAAGTCCCAGTGCTATTTCTGTTTCTCTGGCACCAGCCATATGGCACAGATAAAATTTGCTAATCAGGATGCTCTTGAAGAAGAGCTAGAAATGCCCTAAAAGGTAGCACATTTATTATAATAGCTATTATATAATTCAGTCAGGATGGTACTGGCACAGGAGTAGGCAAATGTAACAGAATCGAGAGCTCAGAAACACACATACAACAAAGGGGACAATGGACAAAGACAGTCTATTCAATAAATGGTTCTAGGTCAACAGTTTATATATATTTTGAAAAATAATATTAGGTGTCTACCTCACACCATACAGTATACATAAATAAAAATTCTTGGTGTATTAAGAACCTAGAGGTTGAAGGCAAAACTTTGACATTCTTAAAAGGAAATTTTTTAAAATATCCCTATGACCTTGGAGGAAAGAAGGCTTTCTTAAGCCCTTCAGAGAAAAGCCCTAACTATAAAAAAAAAAAAAAATAGACAAATTCTCCTACTGTAAGAATTAAGAATGCCTGTTCACCAAAGGACTCCAGAAAAAGAGTGGAAAAGACAAGCCAAAAATTGGAGCAAAACAGATGTTCTTGGCACATATCGCTGAGAAAGAATTGACATCTAGGATATATAAAGAAAATAGGAAAAATGACAACCAAATAGACAAATAAGGAGCATTTCCAGAAAAGGAATGACAAATAACCAATAGCCACATGAAAAGATATTCAAGTTCATTAGGAATCAGAGAAATGCTAATTAAAACCACAAGATTTTATTTTACACCCATGATAATGGCAAAAATTAATGTCTGACAATATTAAGTATGGAAAAGATGTGAAACAACCAGAATTCTTAGTTGGTGAGAGCATACATTGGAAAACAATTTGGCATTGTCTTATAATGTGTATTTGTAAGCCTAGGAAACATGTATTTTTCCATATGTAAGCATTTTATATATGTTTCTTTGAAAACTCTAGAAAACGATTTGGTATTATCTTGTGAACATGACCACGCCCATACCCTACAGCCCAGGAACTTCCCTTCTAGGTACAAATCCTGAAGAAATTATTGCACATGTGCATTAGAAGACATACACAAGATTGTTCATAGCATTGTTTTTAAAAGAAACAAACTAATGACTATCAACAGTAGTTTTCGTAAATAACTTGTTGCATATTCACAAAATGGAATACTATACACTTATGAAAGTAAATGATCTACAGCTACAAACATCAATGCAGATCAATCTCAGCAACATAATGTTAAGTGAAAATAGCAAGTTGCCATAAAAGGCATACACAGTATGTGAAATCATTTTAAAGTTCAGAAACAAGCAAGTAACACACTCATATGTGGTTTTAAAAAGAAAATAGGAAAGCAAGAGAATGAGGAAAAAAAATCAGGTAGAGCTATCAATTTTGGGAAGTAGGAACTGCAATCAGAAAAATGCTCACAGGGAACTACTGAAGTTGGCAATGCTCCTTAAATTGGAGTGTGCTCACCCATTTTCAATTTATTATTAGCTTTCATAATTTACATATCTGTAACATTATTTTAAATATCTAAAGTTTAATATTTTTTTAAAAATTTTAAGATAAAATTTGCTGTCACATCATGTCCTAAACAGTATTACGATTCCAAACTAGACAAGTGACTTAATACTGTGTAGTAGCCAATCCAGAAGGAGCTGGGCAAAAATTCTGCCAGCAAAAGAGAGCAGCAAAATACTCTTTAATGGTCACCAAAGCCAGGTTCCATGCCTTATAAGGTTGATAAGGAGGTAATATTTTCAAGGACATATACTAAAGTCTATCTTTTTATTTACAAAAAGATCTAGTTATATGTTTGCAAAAGTACTGGTAATCTCAGTAAATAGCAAGATATTTTTTCCTCCTCCATAATTAAGCATCTGACACACATATCTGTTCCCAATATTAACTTGTTTCAGATACAGTTTTCATGAAATACTGTGTGTTCTTGAACCTTCCACTACGTGCTTTCATACAAACTTGAGAACATCTTCACCAGACACACAGCAATACAATGCAAATTAAGGATTTGCTACCACCTCCTATCAAATAAAGTGTTAATATTTTCACTGTGATCCCAAGCAAAATGTTAACACCTGCAGTGTTAAAGACTTTTACTTTTTTTAAAAATACATAGTTGCCAAGGTACAGAAAGTACTGACAGTTTGATCGTAAGTTCAGGAAAGCCAAGAGAATTAATAAAGTTCATGTATTACTATAAAAAAAACCTGTGATAGTAAAGGTTTTTTTTTTAAAGGCAAGACTTTCAAGTTAAAACCAAGAGTTTACGTATTTCAAAGGATATCCAGTGCAACTAAGTGCTAGACCACAGTAAAATCATCTTTTGGCCATTTTTCTGATTTTCCTAAGAAGATAACCATATATGTTTATATATGATAGTTTATTTTAAAGTAAATTAGGAACCATTGTCAATTATAACTAAACAAAGTTATCTGAGAAAATTCTACAACATGAATGCAAGTGAAATAACATTCGCCATCTGTCAGAGTTAACAGGAAATAAAATTTTTAAATTAACTTTCCAACCTATCACATTTACAATGTGTCTAACATGCTCAGGGCTGATGCTATGGAACACAGAAGTAGAAGACCCACTATGGCCTTTACAAGTTACAGCTGTCAATACAGGAAAGAGGCCTGTAATACATCCTTCTGCCTGTAAAGGAGCAACACAAGAACAAGACAAGGGTGAACCTGGAACCCAACAGATGTTGACCTGGCTGGGACTGTCTTAATTAGTAGGACACTCTGCTTGGAGTCAGAGATATTTTTTAGCTCCAAAAGCCATTCACAACAATATACAAGATATGGCACAGCCATTAAGAATGGTGCTGTATATCCCAAAGAGTTCACATCAATGATTCAATTATCTCTACTAAAACAATTACAACTCAACCATTTTTCAAATATACTATCAGTGCACATATACACATACAAGCACGAATATATAAGTATGTAGGTACATATAGACAGACATATACTGAAAGAAAATCATCCATGGGTTATAGACATAACTCTAAAGTAATAATTAATGTTCTAAAGGCCAAAAAAGAAAAACAAATCTGGAAACATTTCCAGAAGACTAGCATCTATAACAGGAAGTTCCAAAGCAACCATTTTGCTATTTTAAGATACCCCATAAGGAAAATAAAGAGGAGAAATTATTTCTAAAAACTACAAAAAAGAATTTAAGGCCTACAGCATATAATGAAGGTGCCCTAAGGGGACACTATCCAGATTGAATGTGATTTGCAGAGATTGTAAGGTACATAATATATCTATAAAATGTAATGCAAATGAGACTTCACATTTTTAAAATAAACAGAAAAATATGAGCCTTCAGATTATGAATATGATAAAATTTGCATATTCAAGTGCTATGCATAAGTGTATGATTCATTTGGAAGTTATACATTATTAACAAGACCAAGGTTTTGCAATCATAAAGGCTGACTCATGATAATACACTTAAAATCTGGAGAAAAATATTTGTTTGAAAAACACTGCAAACAGAAAACCTTAGTTAACATGGTGGTTTTTAACCCTCATTGTTCAACTTACATAAATCAGGGACTTGTTTTTTTAAAACATGGAGCCTATCTCATAGATCACTTTTCCCTCACTAGTAATTCAAACACTTTACAAATACTACTTATTCCTGATCCTGCATCGCTGTTGGAATATTCACAACAGCAGTATCCAAAAAGAGCCCCATTATGAATTTATCCCCAAATATTTAGCACAAGTTAAAATGAAGTCACTACATGCTGCTGACTGCTATTTGAAAAAGTAACGAGGACATCAGAGAGAGTATGAGACTGCAAATTGCAGGTTAGGTCTAAGGGAAATCAAAGAACTAAACAGGCAATTGCAACTCTCCACTGAGTGTTAGCACAGGAAGGTGGTGTAGAGAAGGGAGGGAGGTGGAACTCAAAACAGGACAGTGATTTCAGCGGAGGCTCCCTGGAGGAAGTGGCCACCAAACCAAAAATCTGGTAAATAGGAGGTAGATGGATGAAAACAGAGGCCAGAGGTGAGGGGCAGTCAGTGGGTGGTGAGGGAGGAAGATTCATAAATGCAAAAGGCCAACAAGGCAGAGCAGGTGCATTTGAAATCAAAGTTCAGTTTGAAGAGAGCCTAGTTTAGGAGGAAGTGACTAAGGATGATGTCTTAGAGTAAAGCAAGAAACCAGATCACATAAGGTGGTATAAGCCAAGGTGATATTAATAAATACAGAGCGGATGTTTACTATTTATTTAATGTTGCCACTAATCTGAAGACATTAAAACTCAAGATACTTGAGGAAAATGTTGAGCCACACTGGTTTATGCTAAGTGCATCACCCTCTAACGTCATTAAATATCTTCTGTTTAAATATTAAACCAGATTGAATGAAGAAAAATGAAACATTTTTTGTAATTCTCATAATATTGACGACTCCACCATAATCAACTATCTTGGAACTATCTCTTTTAAATTAAATAAAATTAACTATGCTATCTTTTATCACGAAAGTCAAACTCTCTCTTCATGTTTCTGTCCCATTTTTTAATGCCTACAGAGCAATTAAAAATCATGCATAAAAATTGCCCGTATGCATGTATAGACAGGCATTTACAGTATGTATATATGTATGTCCCAGCCCATCTATACAGAAAATTTAACATGCAGAGAAAGAGACCTGTCACCCCAAGGTGAAAGACTGTCACCTGATCTAGCTACTCTCTCCAACAACTCCCCTAGGTTTATGGTCAGAGTGTGTTTTCTCAAAGTAATTGTAATAATATTACTAGCTAACAATCACAGAGAACTGACCGCATGCAGGTGCTTTTCAGAGCACTTTACAAGTATCTCCTGTAATCCTCTCCACAACCCAGTAAGATGGGTTCTACTCTTTCACTGTCTTCAGTTTATAAACGAGGAAATTAAGATTTGGAGAGATTAAGTAATTTACCCAAGGCACACAGCCAGTAAGCAACAGTGGCAGGACTCAAACCAACTGTCTTTAGTTCCAAACCCCAGTAGAAGCAGCTAGCCATAAAGTAAGACACACAAAAACTGGGCTGCTGCTTCCTTTTTTATTTTCAGAGCCATTTCTAACCCTGTCTGGATGCACTAAATGAAAGAGAAGTTAGTTGTATCTATAACATCTGTATCAAGGCACAAGGGTTTCAAATTCATCTTTCTGGACCTCTTTTTCCTCACCTGAAAATTCAAGTCAACAATGCCTTAGTGGTAGTAGTAGTAATAATAACCTTAACAGAATTATTATGATGATTAAAGGGCTATACGATTATCCTAAGGCACAACAATCAGCCAACAGCTCATACTAGCAGCCTTCTTGCTGTCACCCTGATAAAAAGAGCTCTTTTGATATCCCAAGTACTTGAACACAGCAGAGGACCTCACCTAGGATACAAATCCACCTGTCATTCTGTGCCTATGGCGTGACATAATGCAATCAATTGTTCCAGAAACAGGAAAGCCGGAGTCCTTATTCTGATGCTACCACCAACCAGAACTTCGTGAACCTCCTCAGGGGCCTCCAGTCACATTCATAACCAGATGACAACAGCAGTTCCTAGGGCTCCAACATTCTACGTACAGTGAGCACTTAAAGAAAATAAGTCAATAAAACTCTGGTTTTGCCAGAAGCATACTAGGGCAAAAGAAAATTTGGTAAATTTCTAAAAATATTTTCTTGCTTTTTGCATCTCTTTTTACCCCTCCTAATAGAAGTATTTTATTTTGTCACTGTCTTTGTGAAGATGTTCTACTCATTGGAGCACTGGCTTTCCTCTTTTAAAAAAATATATCCAAACAAGTATTTAAGATGAAAGATAACAGGTGTTTTTTTGTTTTTTTTTTTTTTTTTTGAGGTTAACAGTTTTTAAATTATCAGCTCTTGTCTTTCTCCTGCTCAATGGCCTGCAAACAAGCGAGGTGACATTAGTTTTCTAGGATCTCACCTCTGGCCTCTTAAATAATGCTTCTCATAGGTAGTAACCAGTTTGCACAATGTTCCCTTGATGGAAACTAGGTTAATGATAGAAAGTTGTCTGTCTGCACCCCAGCCTGGGAAGCATAATGAGATTCACCTACCTAACAGCAAACAAAATTCAAAGTCTAATGAAAGAGCCTACTGATTAAATTCACCTTTTATGACCATACATTAAGATCTTGGTTAAAAAGGAATAAGATCTCCCTAATAGAAAGAATTAAATCATGATTTAATTACGCTCCAATAGTACTGGTGAGAATGGAGAGCATTTAAGCCAGGGATTAATTTGCTATTCTCTACTCAAAGATCTGCATATTTTTAAGGGCACAGTGGAGCTGACTTGCTCCACTGAGGCCCCTGAGGAGGTTCCCGAGGTTCTGGTTGGTGGTAGCATCAGAATAAGGACTCCGGCCTTCCTGTTTCTGGAACAATCGATTGTATTATGTCACGCCATAGGCACAGAATGACAGGTGGATTTGTATCCTAGGTGAGGTCCTCTGCTGTGTTCAAGTACTTGGGATATCAAAAGAGCTCTTTTTAGCAGGGTGACAGCAAGAAGGCTGCTAGTATGAGCTGTTGGCTTAGCAGACACTGATGTTAAGGCAAGTAGGGCCAACATTCAGGAAACACAAAGTGGACAAGAATGAAAAGTGCTTTTAACCTCTTGGGAGCAAAGCAGAGAAACCCATGAATAAAAGCATTGATATTCCAGCTGAGAAACTACTTATGTTTGCATAGAGCTTCATGATCTTCAACCTGTTTGAGAAGCAAAAGCACACCATTACTCATTGTGTGATACAAAAATCTGAAGCAATGAGGCAAATGCATATGAATCTACGGCAGCCTTTTTCTAAACCACTGCACTGCATAATTAGAGAAGCCTGATGAAATCAGGTTTTGAATAAGAGGTTCCAGAGGAGTCTCAGAGATTTTTGTTTGTACCCAGATAATATGTGATAATATTTTGATAGTACAAGTGGCTAAGAGCCAAAATTTCAACAGGCAGGTTACCTATGACACTGAGCTGCAAGGATTTCTAACACATAGTAGGAAATGAGTATATGTAAGTGGGATTAAATAAATCATAGGCATTCTGATCCAGATATTAATACTGACTCCCACATTTTCTCTGGAGGTGATCCCAATAGGACAGGCTCCGTGAGTTATAGATGTGTGGCAAATAGGGCTTAAAATGAGAATATCCTCTACCTCCAAAAACATTAGTATCTGTATCGATCATTTGGCAATTACTCCACACCAAAGTTCGTATTGCTACTGACATTTTAAATCAGAGTATTTTAAAATCTTTTTTTTCTTAATGGGAGGATCTATTTTCAAGAAAAGTCCACACAGCTGGCCTCACTCTCCTCTTTACCATAACCAATATCCCGTCTGGAACCTCCAAGAACTAGAACTACTCAGAACACAGACTGAAAGTCAAAGTCACTGGTGTCATGCCCACACCTACATCTACACATAAACCTACACCTACACATATTCTGTTTCCCAGAACCACTTTTAAGCTCAGACATGGTCTGTGTTTTGCATCAGCTCTGTCTTCCTCCAGCTCCACAACACGGTAGCTGACTCTAAGTCATACCTCCCTCCTCGATGCTTTTATCAAAGATTTTTCTCTATCTGTAGGATAACAACCTCTTTTGCTTCCAAATCTCCTTCTTGTGTCCTCAGGAGGCACTATTTATTGCAAAGATTTAAAACAAAACAAAGCAAAGCCTTGTTAGGCGGGTGAAATGAAATGAAATACATATTATAAACTGCGAAGCTGTTTCTGTTTAGTCACATTTTATAATTAGTCAACTGGTCTTCCGTTATAGCCTTGGCGGTACCCAGACCACCCAGATGATACTGAGGAGGGTTACCACTGCTCTCTCTCTAAGTGTTGTAATAGTTCAAGTCCTCGTTCTGAACTTCACCTTCTATCCCCTCCACCTTCCACACTGCAATGCACACTCTTTCACAATGCCTTCAAGCATGCCAAGCTTCCTGCTGCCTAAAAGCTTGGCACTTGCTGCACATCTGCTTTAAATGCTCTTCTCTTGGATCTGTCCAGGGCTGGCTCCTTTTCATCACTCATGACTCAACGCAAATGGCACATCCATAGAAAAGAATGATCAGATCAACCTACCTAAAATACCCTCCCTTCATACCCCCAAATTCCATGTTGCTCGCTTTCCCATTACTGTGGGGTTTTTTTCCTTAAAAACAATATCCTGCCTGTAATTATCTTGTTTGCTTATTCTATCATCAGAATCCCCCCATCTTCCAAGGTAAGCTTCAAGAGAGAAAGGAGTTTTTCTATTATGTCCACCATTGATCCTCAGCACCTAAATGACTTTCTGCAATAATCACTCAACAAATGAATAGAGGGGGAAAAAAAACCTAAAGCTACATCAATATGAAACAGCTAATTTTAGAGAATTTTTTTTAAGAGACAAGGTTTCCCTTTCATCCAGGCTGGAGTACAGTAGTGTGATCACAGCTCACTGCGGCCTCGAACTCCTGGGCTCAAGTGATCCTCCTGCCTTAGCCTCCTGAGTAGCTAAGACTACAGGCGTGTGCCTCCATGCCTGACTAATTTTTTAAAATTTTTTTGTAAAGATGAAGTCTCACCATGTTACCCAGGCTGGTCTTGAACTTCTGGGCTCAAGTAATCCTCCTGTCTCAGCCTCCCAAAATGCTAAGATTACAGGCATGAGCCACTGAGCCCAGTTGAGAAATTTTTAAATACTAAGTTTTATATGATATCTAACGGTTCATAAAAGTTAGGAGACCCACTCTTAGTATTTTCAGTAAACACTATATCATGCCTATAATATATGAATTATCCATACAAAAAAAACCTATTTAGGTACAAATACTACAATTATTTTAGAGCACCAAGCATATCTGCTTACTTTATCATTTTTTGATTAAAATATTTCAAGAATGTTACACATTTAGAAATGTGAAAGTGAAAGTCCAGGCATATTTACTATAAAAGCACAGCAAGAAATTAAAAGTATATTTCACCCAGTAAAAAGGCAATCACATGCAGCAACCCATTCATATCACAAGCCAAGACAAAAAAAAAAAAAAAAAAAGATCTCTTGGTGTTTGGGGGAAAGTAACTGAGAATATGATTAGATGACATTTAGAAAATGATAAATACGTGTTTACATTAACTAAAATTTAACAACAGTTTACTATTTTATGCAATCACAGACATCTCATTCTATCACTATCAAAAGAAAAGAGAAATCACTGTGACATAGCCAAGGTATTTAAAGTTTCCTATTCTGATCATGGAAGACCCAAAGATCAAAACAATTGTCAAGGAATAAAATATCCCAAATGAAACATTTAATCAACTCCATGGTTTTTGGTTGACTAAGAAGAATAAAGCAAAAAACTGAGAACCAATAACCATTTTGTTTCAAATGGCATGAACCCCATGGAGAGGAAAGACTTGGATGGACTTAAATATTCCTGGTGCATTTAAATCAATGCCTAAAACATCAGAAGGTAAAACTGCATTTGACCATCAAATTAAATCTATAGCCAATGTAGAGCATTTTTTTAAAAAGCAGGGCATAACTGATGGCCATCAGCTCTGTTCTTCACACTGGAATACAAAACTAGCAAGAACAGAGACAAGTGAAATCTAAAAATTTTAAGTTCCTTTACCCTCCCCTCAAAAATTTTTTTTCACCAAAACAATAATTCAAGTATTATGAGATAGACATTTTTTCACCTCCATCCTCAGGAAACACTGGTATTCCTCTCAGAGAGAGCCAGGAAAAGAGAGAATATAAAGGAACAGAAGGCTTGGAAATCTATCAACCTGATAATCAGTTCTCTTAAGAAATAATGGACTCGACCTATAATGGGCAGAGTTATGAGAAGACAGATATCACCCATCAAAGTTTATAGCCATCAAATAAATGACCCAAAGGAAAAATATGGCATTAAAAACTCTAATATGAAGTTTCTAAACCAGTCTCTCTCTCCATCTCCCCCCACAACCCTGGGCATAAAGAAGTTCAAACTCGTTTTTCTTAAAGCTTCATTCCTAACAACATTTAACAATTAATGCCCAGGAATCCAAGAAGAACATACTGGCATAGAGTGAGACTAACATTCACCTTCTACTCTGCAGCTGGCCAGGCCTACCAACCCCAATTACATGTGAATTATGTGTGATAACAGGTCTTTTCCAAGACACGCTGCAATAGCCATAAATTCCAGCCTCCCCTCACCCCCAGGATTACCGCTCTTCTGAGATCAGTATCCCAATAAATCAGTTTCCCTTTGGCTGGGTGGGTATCCAAGGAAAGGAGGAATTGCTGCTGTTGTTGTTTGGGTTTTTGTTTTAAGAGACAGAAAGCTTATTTCCCAATTGGGCTCCTTTTGTGCAAACTTTTTAAAAACTTTCTTCTCTAAACTGGCATCAGAGAACTACACTTATTCCCTAATTTAGAGAACACTACTATTGGACAGTGGCTTTGCTTATTTCTCTGCCCTACAGACAGGAAAGATCAGGTTTATCATATTAATCAAGTCAGAGTTACTGCAAACAAAAGGACATTCTCACCATCATCTCTCCAAGAGATACGACTCAGCAAAACAGCCCTCCCTGGAGGCCAAGTGCTGAACAGTGTTTGGCCCTCTAAGGAAAGCTGGACCACTACCTCTGTTTAACTAGAGGACCATTGCTCGAACCAGTATGTGGAATTTTTATTGGAAGGTAGAAAATTCTCAGTGTTCTATATCATTCTGGTGCCTACTCATTTGATTGTAATTATTATGCCTCTTTCCTCTCTTCCCTAGAATGAGAGTCAACCCCTGGAAATCTCCAAAAGGACAGACTCCTAAAGCTGCCAACAGGGATTCACCAAGAACGCCACTGCAGATATCTGCAGTTGGTTTCATCAAATATTCAACAAAGCATGGCTTTTGAAATCAAATAAAAGAGCTTTGGTTACAGCTTTTTTGGACGATCTTAGAATGCTAAATGTTAATAGCCCATCTGCAGTGAAGAGGTTGGTTTTGTTTGTTAGTCTATTTGTTGCTTCATTATCTGTCAGCATATTTTCGGTCAAACCCAAACAAAAGCATTTAACTTCATCTCGTGTAAATTTAATGCCAAGCATAATCTCTGGTGACTACTGATTTTCTTGTTAATTCTTTCTGTACAGAGGCTGAACCTGAAACCCTAGAACCTAGCAAGTACACTCTGATGTTTTTATTTTCTCGTCTCTAAACCAATATGTGAGGCAGCAAATGCTCTAAGCTCGATGAGACCTTCTGCACTGCAGTACAATTTGTTACTAGAATTGCAAATGCTCTATTATGCCCAATTGCCAACATGGAATTTAGGTGTTCCAGAGAATTGTTTTGTTTTCTTAAATACTCATTACATGACTCAATGCTGTAACATGTCCAAAGAATAACATACATGTTAGATGTTACTCACTTGTCAATGGTTAACTGTTACATTCATGCATTTTAAAATATGTGGCTAATTTCACTTACTATAGAGTTTTACACTAAAAAAAAAATCCAAATAATTTTAAAATCTAGGCTCCAGCCCTGAAAGACTTCAGTTTAAATTTCATTGTAAAAGTAGCAAATCACAAATTTCAAAAGGACCATGTGTTCAAATGTTTCGCATGCATCAGAAAACAGAATGCTTAATTAGCTCATTTTCAGCCTCCAAACACCTTCATGCAGAAAGTATCTATTTTATTGTTGGTGCTGTCTAATATTATTTTCAAAAGACCGCCAACAAATAATATCAGAGAAGTTGGTGGAAGTTGGCAAAATACCCAAGGTGTTTTAGGTCCAATGACTGGCTAAATTACCAGGCTCAATTTGGCCCAATGGAACCTGCCCCCTAGAAACACATATTGACGAACAACCAATGGGGCCTGACAGAGAATACTCCATAGGGTGGGGCGTTAAGATCATCTTCACACAATTTTTCACTTTGAAGTTTTAATAATAAATGAAAGAACATTATTTAAAATGTATTAAACAACATTGTATAATTTGAAGGTAGGCAAAACATAATTTTTCCCACCCTAAAGAAAGCCCCAGGGCCCAGTTTTTGACAGTGTCAAAAACTTCTAATTCACACATCTGTCTCCACAGTGCCTTCAAATGAAGCAAGCCAAAAGGAAAGCAATTTTGATCCATTTTGAGATGCTCAAGTCTACTCATTCAGCAGGAATTTGCTCATGAATTTGTTAATAATACTTAAGACTTTGCCCCTGAAAATAAGTTTCATTTCTATAATGTTACCGATTTTCAGTCACCTCCAGGACATCCACCACTTCACCTCACTGTCCTGCCTGCCCCATCTCTACTCTCATTCCAGGAATAAAAAATAAAATGAATAAACATAGGAAATCTGAAATCACTGACATTGCAAATACTTCTCTGAAATATATTCCTACACAGGGCCTGATTATTTCATGATTTTAAATACATCAGGAACAGGTACGTGCAATATGGACAGGAGCTAGACCCAATGAATTTGAGGAAAAACAAAACAGGGGAGGTGGTTTCCTTTTGAGAGTTAAGCATGTCAAGCAACAGGAACAAAACTGAAAACAAAGATATGCAAAACCAACCTGGAGAGTTTTGGCCTGATCTGGATTATATTTATAAACACAACTAAAGAAAGCCTATGTCTGTCAAAAAAAGTAAGAAGTCAAGGGGGTCAAGTGCCCTTTGGCTAAAGTGTCTAAGAAGCCTCACTGGCCAGCGCATGTAACTCAGCTGTCAGCCACCCTCTGCCACGGCTTCCTACTGTCAGCCCCTGCACAACACTCATCATTAACTGAGCGTTCTTCCTCTTCTTTCATTGATTTGTTACCTGTCTCTGCTCACACTCCGCCTCCCTCTCAAGCCAACTCTTGAATGGATGCCTTGTTCACACTGTACCCCAAGAGCCTAGACCTTGTTATTAATTTGTGCAAAAAGCAAACTGATGACCAAATTAATAACAACGTGGCTCACCAGGTCTACAACCGGCCAGCTGCAAGAGTCCAGCCCAGCCAACGGTAACATTTCTCAGTGTCAGTTAACAAATCAGCATTCTCATGTTATTCCTCAGTGTCTTATGAGCTTTCCAAATTTGAGGCAGGAGTCTCATTAACTCCAGGACACTAATGAAATTACTATTCTGATACTGCAAGAGGCAGAGCCAGAGCCAGACTTCGACCTGTCAGCAGCTGGGGCGGGCAGCTGGGCACCAGGAGACATGCCTCAGTCCTGAGCTCACCTCCTTTGTGATTGTCTGTGTGCACATGGACAGGTTCAAAAGGTTATATTTGATGTCTAAATTCTAGACTTATCAACTGTTGACCAAATCTTTGTGGTAAAACTAACATACGCCGGAGGTGAGAAACTAACAAAAAGTGTGTATTCCAAGCTCCCCCTTTTGTCTCTAGTTTTTGGCAGGGAAGACCAATTCCCCAACCACCGCTAACATGTACTTAGAGAACTAGGTGTCCTTAAGCAAACAGCATTTTATAAAAAGGAGGCAAAGGAATAATCTTCCAGGAATTATTTACTTTAACCTAAAGAGACATAGGCCCAGATATGTGCATCCACATAAGAAAAACACAGTCGGGAGACCTTCAGATGAACCGATCAATGTTTATATCAGTAATTCTCAAGGGTGAGCCCAGAGCCCAGAGGCCTTGACCTCCTGTGGTTGGAAACGCCTGGGGGCTTTCTGCAAACTACAACCTCTTTTCTGTAACTTGTGAGGTGATGATGGGAATATGGTATGGCATATTTATTAGGAAGATTTAAAAAAAGAAGGACCCACTGGTTAGCACTGTGTGTAGGTATGCGGTTAAAGGGATTATAGAGGTCACAGTGGTTTCCCAAAATTAGCAACCAGTGGAGAGTTTTGACAGGGGCAGTTGTGTATTTCAAGCCAACATTAAGTGCTAAAAGAGGAACTTATCTGAGGCCTCAGATAAATTCAACCTCTCTGTCTCTATTCAGTAAAGAGTACATAATAACTGTAATATTGAATACCACTGGATTGATACTGGATAAAAGGGATGGAGCACTTCTGACTGGCTCTTGTTTCTGCTGAAGAAGCAGTTGCAGAAATAAGAACCTTTTAAGGCAGAGATGAAGCCTCTTTCCCTCAGACTACAACTACTTACTAGCCACACTTTTGTAACAGCCAGATTAGATTCCTAGAGAAAATTGTAAATCTATGTACAGAATGTGTTTGGACAATGAGACATCCATTGCAGTTTATCTTTCCAATTGGCGTAACAATATCCTATCGAAACACTGTTTCTCAAAATTAACAGGGTAAGTACTCTTCTGCTTTACAATATCCTTCTTCCCTAATTTAAAAGCGCCCTAGAGTCACACTAAGCACAGAACTCCCTTTTTACTAGGTAAGTGAAAAGAAGGGTGTTCTGAATTCTAGCCTATGCTACCACGATACTTATTAAAACAAAAGGATTCAATTCATTATGTTCCACTGCTATACTAAGCAACAGAGACACAGAAAAGAATCTGAACAGGCCTTGCTGAGTTCCCCCCAGTTTATTACCATTAGATCATATCCCTTTTTGTCCAATCATGTTTCCCTACAACTATCCACTTCTTTGATCAGACTTAGTATAAAAATGCAGAGATTTCCCTGAGTCTTTGGGTCTTCATTTCTGAAGGCTCCCATGTCATGTAAAACTTACATTAAATAAATGCATTTGCTTCTCTCTTGTTCATCTGTCTTTGTTACAGGGGTGTCAGCCATGACCCTTGCAAATGGTGAGGAAAAGATAGCACTTTATGTCCCCTACAGCATTTATACATCCGCAAGCCCAGGTGTGTTTCCAAAACAGAGAGCCATCAAATGCTGGTTCCCTTTCTCCCTTCTCACTTTCCTTCCTTTCTTTTTTTTCTTCATAGTAAAAAGAAAAAACTTTAAGAATTTTATTAACGTCTTTCTTTGTAAGGTTATGTGTTTTTGAAATAGCAAAGCCACTTTTATACCATACTTATGTAATACAAGTACCAAACCCAGCTAAAAAGTTAAGGCTGGGGCAGTTACATTTAACAACTTTTATTCTGCAACAAAGGCAACTGGTGAGACTGCTTATTTAAATATTAAAAATATGGAATCATCCATGTCATACATTCCTCAGATCACTAGAACACTCAGATAATAGTGCATCATGGTGTGAGGGGAAAAATAGAAATTCACTAAAAACCTTTTACCCTGAAACGGACAAGCTGTAAACCAATGTATGTTAATTGCTTATTCTGCTTCTATAAGACTGCTTGTCACCACACCCACAGGAATGTTTGTGAAACTGATGTTATAAAGAAAGAAACTGAAATTGACTAACGCCTGCAGCTCATGCTCCCATACACAGCTCCCCTTGCAGCAGCTACCTTGTAAGTTACAGTAACTTCTGTATGTGTACACTTCCTGGTATAAGCCGCTCTGTACCACCTCCTTGCCCTTGAAGTATAAAAGACAAGTCCCCCTGACTGGGGGTGCTCAGATTTTGGCGGAAGATCCCCTCTGAGCCCCTGGGCGTTAATAAACCCGATCTCTCTGCATCCTCGTGGACCTCTCAGTGTTTCCTTGGGCAACATGACTCCAGTTTTTGCCGTTACAATGGCACTTCTTAACTATTTCAAAAGTTTGGTAATGATTATTTTAGCATTTTCCTACAACTTTTTATTTTACTTCCTATCAATATTCTACTCAACAAAAAAAAAAATTCTTTTTTTTTTTTTTACAATCCTAACACTGTATTAGCAACTTATAGTCAGAAACTACTGGCTAACATTCATTTAGTTTTCACATCCTTTTGGCTGTTGGTGTCCAAGACACACCACCCCAAAATATGACTGTAGGAGACCAGAATATGCAACCTCAAAGTACACCTCTTTGGCATATTGATTATTTCAAGCTGGTTATTTTGAGAATTTGAAGACACAGGAGTAGCTCTGAAAATCTGCCCTTTTATAAAGAGAAATTTACATCTAAAAAAAAAGTTTCTTTAGTAAAGGTATCTGGATCAGGAAGAGAGCTGCTCCCAGACAACTGCCACCACTTAAGAGACTTAACTGCATAACATCTTGACCTTTACTCACTACACGTTTCCTCCCCTTACCCTTCCACAGTTTCTCTATCTTCACAACACCCCCACCCACAAGCCACAGGCTTCTATTCCTTTCTGTAGCTCAGGATGCTATATAAGCCTCAGTCATCTGCTCCTTCTTTGAGTCTCCTATTTTTTGTGGGACTCCAGTGCACACATACATAATTAAAATGGTTATCCTCCTGTTACTGTCTTATGTCAATTTAATTTGTAGCCTAGCCAAAGGATCTAAGTAGAGGAAGCCATTTTTCCCTCCCCTACATGTTTATCGGATATTTAAGTTCAAATTATTTATGTTTGTTAAATTTAAAGCAGCTTTTGTTCCATGTATTCCTAATTATCTCTATTTAACATTCTATAAGCTCCTTGAGGATAGAGACTAAAGTTATTCATGGGGGAGGGGCTTCCTGACAAAGAGAAGGCCAAAAAAGATTTGTTGGATAAATTATGTGATGGCATGATTATTCTATATTAACATGCTATATAAAGTTATAAATGCCTGACTCATAAATGATCCACACAAAGAGTAAGCAGGGTAACCTGTTCCAAACCTCCCCCACAAAGAAAATTGTAACAAGCCCCCCATTGGACAAATTTCAATGACCCTTATATAATCCACTCCCTTAACTAACTTGACCTTTTAAGTTGTTTCCTAGAAATGGTGGACTTTCTGCAAGACAAAGGAGCTGAGATTCTGAATGCCCCTGGGCTGACTTCCTGATGCCAACATTCACCATCCCCCACAACCTGCCCCTATTGCATGTAGCCCCTAGTTACTTACACCATGACGTGCCCCAAGGCACACGATTCCTCCTTTTTTAAAAGCCCATGATTTCCCTTATCGAAGAGACAGATTTGAGGCAGCTTCTCCTGACAAGACATCTGTCATATTAAAAATTCCTTACTTCCTTGGCAATCCTTGTTGTCTCAATAATTAGATCTTTGTGCTACAAGCAACTGGACCTAGACTGAAAACCCCTTGGGCTTTGACAACAAAGTAATGTCCCAGTTCATAAAACCAATTCAATCACAGTAAGCACCCGACCCTTTGTGAGGCAGAGGATTAACAGAACATCCCGGGCTCCGCCACTGCTCAGATGAAGCCCTTGTTGCCATTGCAACAACAGGAGACAGGAGAAAAAACTGAGAGGCAAGTGGAGCACAGTCCTCCCCCTTTTCCATCTTTATAAACTCTATTATCCTTCAGCTGTCATTGAAGAAACAGAGCCCCATAATCTTAGCACTTTGGAAGGCCAAGTGGGGGTGGGAGGATCACTTGAGCTCAGGAGTTCAAGACCAGCCTGGGCAATAACGAGACCCCCATCTCTACAAAAATTTTAAAAATTAGCTGGGCGTGACGGCACCTCCCTGTAGTCCCACCTACTCTGGAGGCTGAGCCAGGAGGCTCACTGGAGCACAGGAGTTGGAGGTTGCAGTGAGCTATGAGGATGCCACTGCACTCTAGCCTGGACAATAGAGTGAGACCCTGTCTCAAAAAAAAAAAAGAAGAGGAGGGAGAGGGAAGGAAGAGAAAGGAAGGAGAAGAAGAAACACAGCACACTTCAGGGATGGCAAATGGCCTCCCTCCATGTAGATATCCCTATCTGATCTTGACCTCTTTTGCCCAAAAAGAGAATACTGTCTCTCCAGGTGGTCCCTGCCAATCACTTCGAGTCAGCACATTAGATAAGAGCCAGCTCCTGGGAGACAGCCTGAGAGCCCTGTGAATGCTTGGCAGGATGCCCCACCCCCTCCCCCAAACTCACAGCCTCACTGCCACTATCCGAGGCCATCAGGACTAATTTCATTAGGCCCTCTATACTTTTAATGGGAAATTTCAAACATACATAGAGAATTGTACAATGTTACCCCCATATACCCACCACCCAATCTTGGTTCCTTTATACCTCCACCATGTCCTACCCCAAGATTGTTTTGAACAAATCCAGTCCATATCATTTAATCTGTAAGTGCTTCAGTATGTATCCCTAAAAGATAAAGACAAGACAAAAACTCCCCTCTATAAATACAACCACAATATGATCATTACCCTCTCGGAAAATCAACAATAATTCCTTAGATCCCTATTTATATCCATCTCCAAAAGGAGCCCGGAACTTCCAGGTCACATCCCACATCCTCCAGACTTTCATCCCTGTAAGGCTCTAATGGTGTCCCATCACTGAGACTTTCTGATCATGCCCTTTACAATTGCATCTCCTTCCCCCCCAACACTCCACATTCCCCTTCCCTGAGTTATTGATGTTACTGTCCAACCAGGTTCTTTGCCCGCTGCCCAGAAGGAAGCCATACACTGGAACAGCAGGTGTTACAGAAGAGGAAAAGTTTAATTCCTCATAGCACTAAGCGGGCAGACAAGAGGAATTTCTCAAATCTGCCTCCCGAGAATTTGGGAAACAAGGTTTTTAAGGATAGTTTGGCGGGCAAAGGATTAAGCAACTGGGTTTGCTAATTGGCTAGGTTCAGGGCAAAAATTACAGGGGTATAGGAGTCTTCTTGTGTTGCTTCAGTGCCTGGAGTCACAATTCCAGTTAAGTCAGTTTCTTGGTATGGGTCGCAAGTCTGGGTGGGCTAGGCAATCCACTGGAATGTGGGACCTGGAAGACATCTCAGAAACTACCCCTAGGTTTCAAAAGGGTGATGTTATCGACAGAGAGAGTTAAGAATCTTTACGACTACCAGCAATGGGACTCCAGAATTGCAATTATGGACAGTGACTAATTATCATCATTATTTTTAGCTAGGCCTGTTCCTTCGCAGAATTTTGGGGCCTTTACCCCAGTTCTCACCTTGCACCCCTTTATTGATTTGTGTAAAGGGCTATTTCACTAACCGTTCTCCTTAGCACTTACCACCATATGACACAAGAAAAATGTTTATCTGTGTTCTGTCCTAGAAATGTGCTCCATGAAGGCAAGAAGTTTTGTCCACTCAGTGTTGTAACTCTAGCACCTAGAGCAGAGCTGCCCAGGAGAACTCTCTGGGATAGTGGAGTATTCTGTGTCTGCGCTGTCCAACATGTGGCTACTGAGCATTTGAAATGTGGCTAGTGTCACCAGGAGCTGCTTTTAAATTTTTATTTTGTTTTAATTCACGTAAATTTAAATGCCCACAAGTAGCTAGGTCCTACCATATTGAATGGTACAAAAACAAGCAAACAAAAACAATTCCTAGCATATAACAGATGATAAATATTTGTTACACAAATGAACAAAGATTTGCCCTCTTTGCTCTTGTAGAAAGGAGGTGGGTTTTGGAACCAATAGACTTTCATTTGAAACCTGGTTAGTTGTTTTACTAGCTTCCATGTTTCCTTTATTGTTTTGTATATTTCTACCCAAATGTCAGCTTCCTTAGGATAGTTGTCAGGTCTTTTTCATCACTGTTATCACCAGCACCTAGTGCCTCTGTTCATATTTAAAACAGAATCTCCTTAACAAGAATATTTGCACATATCCATGAATGAGTAAAGGGATAAACATATGAAAAAACATGTAAAGTCTTCCAAAACAACCATTCTCCTCTAGTATGCATAGGAAGAGATCCACTTGTAATTTCTCAATTTGAAATATGCACATGGAAATTTACATGAAAAAGATATCTAACAAAGTATATATTCCTTAGTCTAATTCAATTCAAATAGATGGCATTAGTACAGTCAATTTTTTAATCACAACTATTATATTGATCAATAAACTTCAAAAACTTCTAGTTGATATAAGTATAAAGTATTTCATATACTATATAGTATTCATATACTATAAAGTATTCAAAGTTATATTTGAATATCAATTCTCTGTGCACAATGTTTCTTTTGCTTCTTTTCTTTCTAAAAATTTATTAACTAAATGAACATCTGGTCACAGGTGGTTTTCAAAATACTTAAGTGGTTTTTACCCACAATATTTGCATGCATAGTCTACAGGTCAAACAAATAATTCCCAATCTATAAATATCAGAACCTCCTAATTTAGCATGCCATTCAATGAATTATTTAGTTTTACCTTAAGCAAGTTTAAATTATATGATTTCTTAAATGTTTGTAAAGAAAACAACTGCAGTGAGCAATAAACTAGACAAAATCCCATCATGAATCTAACATCCAGCAATGTGAATAAGCCTTTGTGGAACCTTGTTATGTTTCTACATGTATAAATAATTAATAATAAAATATAAATCATAATAGTTTAGAATTAAATTACAAAGAACAATTCTTTCATCAATTTTCAGAATCAGTTTTTAGTTTCTTGGTTCTTTTGGGCTTGTTTGGTTCCCCCCCACACCATTATTAAAAAGAAAAAATCCAACTTTAAATCAATCACCTTGAGCCTGTAAAATCTCACCTTCCCAGAAAAGAACTATACAGAACAATGAGAGCTGTCAGTAGACATCAGTAAAATGGAAAACTCAGTTAGCAGGGTGACTATATACTCAGACACCCAGGGCTACATTGTCAATTGTCCCTTCCATTAAAAAACAAAGACAAAAACAAAAGACATTTGTTCTAAGTCCAAAGCAAGGATGTGGAAATCAGACAAACAAAATAAATAAAAGTGAAATCTCATTATCTTTTAGGATGGCAAAATCTAGATAATCTAATAGAAAAGAGTATCCCTTGGTATTATTAACCAGTAGAATTTAAGAATTCAGAAGTAATATTAAAGAAATAAGGAAGAAAATGTAATTGAAGACCATAATAAAATTGTTGAGCCATACTGGCACCACCGAAAAACATGTGGTAAACACCGACAATCTTTTGTTTCCAAAATATATCATTAATGTGTGTGCTCCAGATCCTAATGAAATTAATACGAATAATGCATATAAACTTGTTTTATAAATTGAACTGCTTCATGGCAGTACAAAGTATTCTTCTTCAATATTAAGACAATTAATCCAAAGATTCCACTGTTTATATAGTATATTTGTCAAGTACTGATTGTTAGAGACTTCAGGAATCACATAAAATTATTCTATGAATATGTCCTATTGGTCGTTCCACTAATAAAGCATGGTCCCTCACCTGACCTCAAATTCAAACTGGAGGGTAAACAAGAGTAATACCCAATTAAGGAGTAATTAGTAAATAATATAAGATGGCACAAATTTAAGTTTCCAACTGTACATTAATAATTTTATAGGAGTGTTCTCATTGGGATGATTTCATGGGGATGGTGATTGATATGGGCCTTATGGCTCAGATTTATATGTTTTATTTCCCTATAAGTTGAAAATTTCCCAAAGCACTGCTCCACCATAAGCTCTTTGTATCCCTCTGATTCCCAGCCTCTGCTGCATACACATTTAAATAAGTACTTGATGAACTGAATCACAAGTACCATAAAACATATATTTCTCATCAATGCAATAATAGGGATCCTCCATCTACACACATGTAACAGAACTCCCCTGTCTACTTGATCACCTCCTTCTTCCTTAGATACACACCCCACAGGCCATACTTTGTCCTGGACCAACGATGACCACCTATGAATTAGTTCCTATTTCTATACTTGCTTTTTCTCAGACATTTCTAACACCAGTAGATCACATCACATCAGGACTGATAGAAAGGACTTGTTTTGTAATAGTAGTAGCTACCATGTGGCACTTCATATAAACTCATTAGAGATCACGGGCCTCAGTCTCAGGTACATGCAACTGGATCCATTCTTTCTTCATCCATTCATTCATTCGGCAATCATTCCTTCCATACCTACTCTGTGTTGAGCACAATGCTAAGCATTGAGGAAAAAAAAACTTTGGTGTAATTCTTGCCCTAAAGGAACTCATAGCCTATTAGTTTAACTGTTCATCAAAACAGAATAAGAATATTTTGGACAAAAGACATGATGCATCAAAGTGCTACAACTGAAGGTGGGAGAGTTAAGATCCAGTCACTTTTAGGAATAAGAGGAGAAGAAAATCGGAAAGAAAAAAAAAAAAAGGCAAAATTGTCTGATCTTGATCGATATGTATCTAATGAGGAAAAACATCACCAATTTCCTCCTCAAAAGTCAGGGAGAAGGAGTATATGAAAAGGACAAAATGTGGAAGTAAACATGATATTTTTCTTAAGAGTATGTACTCTACTCTCTTGCCTCCAGACGTTTATTCACCTTGTGCTCTCTCTGCAATGTCCTTTCCCTTTACCTCCACATGTTCAAATTCTTTTAATCCTTTAACTCATATGACTACAAACCCCCTGATCCCCACAGCTGGAAGTAATCCCATTCTAAACAGTCAACTGACTTCATCTATAACTATTTTATAATTAACTTTCATTAGGAAGAGAAAGAAACTATCACTTATGTGGTACCTTCTATGCTACATATTTAAAACATATGGACACCTTTAATCTTCACAACTTCATGAAGGTGCTTTTATTTTCATTTTTTAAGTAATTAGTAAACTTTATTTTTTCTGTTTTTTCTTAATTTTATTTTTATGGATACATAATAATTATACATACTTGTAGGGTACATTCTAATACACGCATATAATGTGTAATAATCAAATCAGGGTAATTGGGATATCTATCCCTTCAAACATTTGTCATTTGTGTTAGAAACATTCCAAATCTTCTCTTCTAGCTATTTTGAAATATAAAATAAGTTATTTTAACTGCAGTTAGCCTATCGCTCAAACACTAGAACTTATTCCTTCTACCTAACATTTTTATAGACATTAACCAGCCCCTCCCATCTCCCCCCTTCCCCGGCCTCTGGTAATCACCATTCTATTCCATTACCTCCATGAGATCAATTTTTTTTAGATCCCACATATGAGTGAGAACATGTGATATTTGTCTTTCTGTGCCTGGCTTCTTTCACTTAACATAATCCCTCCAGTTCCACCAAATGACAGTATTTCATTATTTTTATGACTGAATAATATTCCACTGTGTATATAATATATACTATATCCATTCATCCACTGATGGACACTTAGGTTGATTCCATACCTTGGCTATCGTGAATAGTGCTGCAATGAACATGGGAGTGCAGGTATCTCTCCAATGTACTGAGTTCCTTTCTTTTGGATATACACCCAGTAGTGGGATTGCTGGATCATATGGTAATTCTACTTTTAGTTTTAGTAATTCAATACTGTTTTCCATAGTGGCTGTACTAATTTACATTGCCACCAAGACTATACAAGTGTTTCCCTTTCTCCACATCCTGGCCAGCATGTTATTGATAATAGTCATTTCACTGGGGTGTATTTCCATTTCATCAAAGGGTGATTTCCATTGAAATCAAGGTCAGAATTCAAGTAGCTAATTAAAGGTCACACAGCTAAGTGCGATAGTAGGATTTAAACCTTACTCACTATGACTCCACATTCCTTTCATAATACCCTGCTGCATTCTATATATTATATCGATTTAGTACTTCATTCATTCAACACATATTTACAAAAGGCTTATTCTGACCTCTAGTCTAGGACTACAAAAGTGGCCCCATCCTTGCCATTTAGTGTAAGAGAAACATAATAAGCAGGAAATTACAATTTAGTGTCCCAGAGAATATTAATTAGCTGGATATCTATCAATAGGTAATTGTGCATCTTTCAAAAATCTATTAACAGCTCTGGGAACACAGCATCAAGCAAAGTTAAACAGGTTTCTTTAAAATATCTCAGATTCTTTAATCTACTAACATACATTGTAAAATCTCCAGGAGGTAATTGTAATATGAGTGTTTCCCAGACTTTCTTTTTGTTTGTTTATTATGGTAAAACACATAGAACATAAAATTTAGCATTTATTTAAATGTACAATTCAGTGGCATTAAGTACATACACAATGTAGTGCAACCATCTCACCATCCATTCCAGAACTTTCTGACCATAGATTTTATGGAGAATAGCACCTGTGTGGGGTCCCACAGAACATATTTTGAGGAATATTTGACGTGATGGTCAGGGCTATGGCAGGGGATGTATAAGAGGCCATGGGAACCCAGAGCCCAAGTCACTACTGAAGGACAAAGGCAGGTCTGTCCAACAGAGAGAGACCTAAATGTCTAACCAGATACCTGTAGGTCAAGAGTTAGCCACAGAAGACAGAGGGAAAGCAAGGTAAAGGCCCAGCATTGAGAGAGACAGCACATGCTCAGGGCTATGAAAAATACTTGCAGGCTCTCAGAGAGGCTGCCACCACACATAAGCAAATGGCTGGTTAAGTGGAAGGGAGGCCGGACAATGAGATTATTTTCTGCCTATGTCACCTTTCTCAATGCCAGGTGATGGTAAACTTTTATAACTTCTGGAGATCTAGAATTCAGCTTCTCTTTTCAGGGAGTGGGGGGGAAGAACAACTATAGTCCTAACTATTCCCATGCATCCCAATGAGATATATAACTGCAGAAGGGATCACTGAATAGTTGGCCACGCACATACTGCTGCATCTTTTGGAAACCAACCATAAGAACTTTGAAGTGAACATCGACACTAGTTATTGAAAATTTAATAAGCTTTCTTCTAATATATAACCAGGAACATTCACCCTCAGTTTCAAATCAAATCATCTACTCTTTCCCCTAAATAAAATTCCAAAATAGAACCTAATTTCCCTTTCTGTGGTTTAATATGCCATTGTCTGACAGTAGTTCTTGGTCCCATGCGTTAATTTATTTCACTCCCCCTCTTCTATCTGGGAGTTTAATTTGAAAATACAAAGAGACAACTGTTACCCAAGTAAACTCCAAGGTCCCTAAAGAATCCCCGAGGCTTGGAATACAGCTGGCCCCCAGTGCCATCTGAGACTTAGTAAAAGCCATAGAAAAGTATGAACAATGTGGAAGTAGTCTCCCTTTTTTTCTCAGTAATAGAACATTCATCTTTATCACTGACAAGAACGGTAGTTCTCTACAGAGCAACTTACACAAATGTCTAAAAAAAAATCCTATTTCATCCTTAAAGCCAAAAAGAAGAAAGTATGGGCAAAAACATATATAATACTATACAATGTATGTTGTATACTTTAAACAATGTATGTTTGTATATACTGAAGTCTATAAAACTTCTCTCTAGACATAGGAAGGAGGTCCAAATCCATACAGGTCATTATTCAATTCTTTAGTTTAAAACCTACACCATTTGTTTGAGACGGGGTACTGGGTATGTTACCCAGCCTGGTCTTGAACTCCTGGGCTCAAGCAATCCTCCCACCTCAGCCTCCCAAGTGGCTGAGCTTAAAGGCGCACTAATACACCCCGATGAAAATCTACATTATTTTTAGAAATCTAGGTAAGCAGTTTAGGAATGTTTCACTGACCAACCAAACACTGGGAACAAGCCACAACTGACTTTCCTTAGCCAACAGTCCTTCAAGTCTTGCCAGGGATAACTCTGTCGTTGACTTACTGCAGATTTCCACAGATCTCAGTCTGTTTGCACCAAGGCACTTGGCTCACAGCTCCTCAGAACAGCAATGAATCACCCACTTATCACGGGATAAAATCTCTTATTGTTGTCATCATAAAGTAACAATGGAGCACCAAACCAGCCCCACCAGGAGTGTTAAGAAACGTAAATCTAAATGGAGGAGAAGCCCTGAATCTTATTTGCATAGAAAAGTGCATAACTCACAATCCACATCCATAACTCCTGTGTTGCCTCCCTTCAGGGGTATCATTAGAGGTTAGCAACGTTATCTTGGGACTGCAATGCAGCCCAGAGCCCCTCTTCCAAGTTGCAGTTTTTATTCCTACTCATCTCCCTCTTAAATTGCATTTATCAATTCATGACAAAGCTGCTTCCCAAGGCCATCCACCCTTTAAATCTACTATCCTTTCGAATAAAAATTTTTGAAACTGGTGAGTACAGAGGAACTTACACAGAAAATTTTAAAAGACATATTATTTCAATCTGTTTTTTCAGAATCAAAAAACACTCTTTGCCCAATGATGAAACAGTATTTCTACAATAGAAAACTATTTCTTTATTTCCAATACAAACATAGCCTTGGGGTGACTTAAATGAAAAATATGTGTAACAACTCATAGAAGCATCATCTAAATTTATGATGTTCATTTCCTACCCATGGCCTAAAATAAAATAGTTTTGCAGGTTGTGTGCAATCTTAGTGGGAAAATCAAAAGTATTTATTGAATTATGGTTTATAACCTTCAAGAACTACCAAAAAAAAAAGATATGCATGCACATCCCCCATGCTGTACAACTGTTCCATGCCAGCCCAACTCAACATTATAGTCATTCCAAATGTATTGCATCAGTGCATGAGAATTATTTCACAGAAATATTATCACCAATTTGAACCGTCAGGATAATGATGGGTAATAAAGGCCCATCATTACTTAAAAAATAACACAGAACAATTTAAGTTTCAATTAAAGATTTCCTAGGGAAGTAACTGTCTCCTTTCTAATCCCCTACCAACTTGCTTGTTTTCTCTTATATGTCCTGTATCTGTTAATAAAGCCATAATTTACTCAATTGCCAACACTAGAAACCTTTAACTCATCCATAATTCATTCCTTCCCCTCCCCCAACATCTCCCCAATTCAACTCTTCACCACTCTTCTTTCCGTCCATTCTTGCTCCAAATTGTCCCTTACATCTATCTACTTTGTTCAGACCTTCATTCTATCTCATCAATGCAAGAGCATCCTGATTGTTCTCCTTATTTCCAATCTTTCTACATATACCCTGACTCACCTTTTCAAAACACAAATCTGATCCAGCAACCAGCGCAGTGACTTTATAAAAGCCCTCAGTAAACATCTGTTGGATCAATGGCCATGTCACGTTCTATTGCTTAACAACCTTTGACTCTACCCTTAGCCCACCACCATTTCCTAAAGGGCATCCACCGATTATAAGGGCACTGTCTGCTCCATCAGCAGTCACGGTCATAATTGCACAACAATAACAATAATGGTCATACATTGAGCTAAATACCATACACCTTTTAAAGTACTAATAGTCTAACCTAGCTGATGAGAAAATCGAAGTTTTTATGGGGAAATACAGATAGATTCCAAGTAGCAAAATTTGAACTTAGGTCTTTCTGACTGAACTCTATAATCATATCATTATCTGAATTAAAGCCTAGTTACAGCTGGGCGTGGTGGCTTACACCTGTAATCTTAACACTATGGAAGGCCAAGACAGGAGGATTGCTTGAGGCCAGGAGTTGGAAACCAGCCTAGCAAGAACCCATTTCTACAAAAAATTTTTTTAAAAATTAGCCAGGCGTGGTAGTGCATGCCTGTAGTCCCAGCTACTCAGGAGGCCAAGGCAGGAGGATCGATTGAGCCCAGGAGTTTGAGGCTGCAGTGAGCTATGATCATGCCACTGCATTCCAGCCTGAGTGACACAGCAAGACCCTGTCTCAAAAAAAAAAAAAAAAAAAAGAGCCCATTTACAGCAAGAAACATCATTTAAGTCATTGCTAAATAACATAACTTACCACTCAATGAGCATTTTGAGGGGTGCCTTATGAATTACTAAAAGTCATTTTCTCCAAAGTTAAAACACAAACAACTGGGGTGGGTGCCTGTTAGGATAATTATTTCACTCTGACATATCCATTACCAGAGCAGGCACATACCAAGTTTTTGTTTTAAGAAAGTAATAACGCCCTTCAGGAGAAGCATGGTTTGGCAAATGCAGAACTGCATCTGAATACTAATTTCTTAATACTAAGTTTAAATTAAAACTCAGGCACAGTACAATCCTAATGCAAAATTAAATAGCCTCTAAAACTATTTTCCTAGCAGCACCACTATTATTCCTAGATCTAAAATTAATCATAAATTTTAAAACCTAGATAAAAATTAATCAGCCCAAACTTTCTCCTGTAATTTCTACTTATTTGTTAAATCTCACTTTCAGCATCATGACCCTGAGATCTAAAAGAGGAAAGGTTATCAAAGTAAAACTAAAAACACTGAGTTAAATACTTGACCCTCACATTAGCAAATCAGCATTCTCTTCTTCTACCAGCACATGGAATTAAGTAGACCCCTGACAATCAAAAGCAAAATTAAAGCCTTTAAAGCCAAAATCTGTGGGATTTTTCTATTAATTCCCCCAGACACAAGCTCCAGGAGGATTTCCAGAACCCTCCAGCTAAAACACTCAAGAGCTTCATCTTTGCATTTTCAAATTCCCCCAAATATATTACTGAAAACCTGGAAAATATACCATGGGTTCAATATTTCCATTAGCCTATTTTCTACCTCTAGTGTTTTCTTTCATAGAATAAAGGACTTGGTTGTGCAGACTATGCTATCTGTTAAAAAAACAAAAATAAAAAAAAGTCCTTTCCAACTGCTAATCCAAAAAAAGTACCTGGTTTCCCACATGCCAGGTATTGTGTCAAACACTAGAGAAACAAAAATGTTTTGAAAAGGCTTGGGCCCAGCCCTATCCAGAAACTTGTTTTCCAAGAACCTTCCATCCTGTGACCTCATCCCATCAATAATATTGATAATTTGAGGGCCTATAGTCCAACAGGAAACCAAATGCTACCTTTCTTTGCATGCTTTTTCATTTCTACATCTCAAGACACAGCTGTTCTAGAAGTAGAAGCTTATAGCAGTAGAGGCATATAGCAATACTGGAGAGCATGAGCTCTGAAGTCAGACAGGTGTCATTCAAGGTCTAACTCTGCTACTTATACTTACATGTCCTTGGGAAAGTTATGTAATGTTCCTAAACCTTAGGAAAGGAAAGGAACAAAGGAAAATAATTAAAGAACTTACCTCATAATGCTGTCATAAGTAAGAATACACAGAGAATAGCTGGCACTGTGCCTGGCATATTTAAGTTCTCAGTAAAGGTTGCTTGTTGACGTGGTAGAAGTGCAACAGCAGTAGCAGTTATTGTACTCAATTGAGCCTTCAAAATCTTTACATAACAGAAAACCCCACTAATGGACTTTCTTGTGTAGAATAGGGGCCAGTGTGTATAAACCATCATGGCCATGTCTCATGTATTTGAAAATATTGGTGTTTATCTTCCTCACCTAAAACTTTCCAGAAGGGAAGCATTTCAAGATATCACTGAAGTAGCTTGGGCTTCATTTCACATATAAACAAGGTAACATGGTAGCCGAGGGCCAGTTATCATTCCAATGTACTGATGAAATTAACAGAGAAATCAAAATAAAAGTTAAACTAATAGAATATATTGTGGTAGTCTATATCAGATGAAGGGGGTGGAACTTCATCACACTTCACAGAATTAAAAAAAGCCCTCATTCCACTCTTAATGGGATCTAACAATAATTATTCTGCTACTGTCTCATATTTTCCCCCTTGGAGTTGGAATGCTAACTATGGTTAATCTTATTAAATGAACCCATTATTTTATTTTGTTTCGGGCACCCGGCTTGCAAGTACGTTTTGGCAGCCTAACTGCTAAGTCTCATGGCAACATCCTTGTAAACTAGCTAGCCGTAGTTACACAGCGTCAATTATTGCCTAAGTTTTTCAAGCATTATCTTCCAATACACATTTGACTCTGAACACTCCAGCAATGCTTTCAACAATTTCTCCTACTTGATTTGCTCATTCAAAACGGAAAACTAATCTAGAGGAAGCTTGAGCTTGGGAACAGAAGTGAACACAAAAATGTATGAACCTGAAGAATTCACAAAATTTTGGGTAAAGGGACTGGATTTTCGAAAATCTGAAAAATGGGAGTCAAGACAATCTTATCCAGATCTTAAAGAGTACAGCAATTCCAATGACAATAAAATAACAAAGGTACTACCAATTAACACCTACTGTGTACCAGACACTTTGCGTTATTTTCATCATCTCTCATCTTTGTAACAAACCTACAAAGTCAGTATAATTATCACCATTTTTATAAGAGAAAAATGGAGGCTCAGATTAACTTGTCCAAGACCCACACAGCCAAACCCAGGATTTAAACACAAGCCCAGCAGGCATCAAAACCCAAATTCTTCCATTATTCCATTCTGCCTTTTCCAATAAAATTCTGTTTACAATAACCATACCACACACAGAGATTTCAATAAAAATCAATCTCCTAAAAAAAGAGAAGTTAGAAAGAAGCTTTTTTTTAATTAAATACCTTATTTACCCTACCATGTGACTTTTATTAGACCTGGACACCTCAGACAAAGCCCATTTGCAAGCCCATGTCATCTCCACTACAATATATATATGACGCTACTTGTGGTGGAGCCTGTTTTAGGAAATAACTATATTCTATGACATTTTCAGATGATCCAACCATAAGACTTCCTAACTATAATTAACTGTGGCCTGAATAAAACTAGATGGGGTGCCAAGAGAAGGTCAAGGCCAACTCAAGGTGATCAGTGGAAGTCTTTTTAATAAAGCACCATTGAAACTGGCCAATATCCGGATTGTTATGGGTTGTTCACCCAACATAAGAAGCTTTCACAGTAACTAACCACGTTTGGTCTTTGTTATGTCCAGTTTAAACTCTGTGATTCTCAGATAGCCATAGTTGCTCCAGGATTCGAAAAGATTCAGTTCAGCAAACATTCAAGGCACAAGGACCCTGTGCCAGGTATACCACGAGGAGAGTGTACAAATGTTAAGAAATGGTTCCTCTTAGCAAGGAACTTATTCCACACAATGTATTCACCATGAGGTTGGCAGCCACCTCTTAGTGAAAAGGTGCTCATAATGAAATTTAAAACGTGATCCCCAATGAAATCTCAAAACTGCGTGATTGCCCCCAGACAAATTCAAATTGAAGGTGTAAAATGGTCATTGTCTGAACAGGAAAAAGACAGATTTATGAAGGGCTCAAGTTTAAAAAAAAGATAGACAAAAGAATACCCTAAGCAACAGAAAATTTATGTGTACCTCCACCCCTACCATCATACCCTTATAATATTTTATTTCACTGGGTACTAATAGTGTTACTAGAACAACTGCAGACCCATTTCCTCTTATAGTAACAGAAACAGGGAAATTTATCAAAATTAGCAAGACTAACAAGGTTCTCACTTGTTAAATTATTAAGATAAACTAAAAATGCACTAAAAATATTTTTATCTTTCAAAGAGAATGATCTCTCAAATCCCTCTTATGTAAATATATAATTCATCATTGGTGCCCTTGATCTTTTCTGGCACTTAATATTTTTAGGTAAAAAGTGTTTCCTGGGATTTCAAATCTGTATTTGCAATAGATATTGAAATATCTATCATCTGGTTGACCCCAAAGAGTTCTTACAAAGAGTTTTGTTTAGGCCTTAATCATCCCCACCCCAGAAAAAAGGGCACATACGGCTCCTCAAACTTTAAAGTTGGCATAAATCAAGGGCAAATTTAAATCTAAAAAAGTATTGTTTGATGCTAAACTAATCATAAATGAGCAATTATTCTAGGTTTTAAGTAAAAAGAAACTCCAAACGAAGACGTGTCTCCAAACCATAATCTCTTTCTTTAAAGATTGAATGGGATGCTAAATCTGTAGTTTAAAATTCAAAAACTAAACTACTAGAATAGATGAGGGTAATACTTAAAATGCATTCTGGAAACAGACTAACACATTCTCCAAGTGAAAGAAAACTGGCAAAATGACAATTCAAAAAAACCCAACTCTCAGTGGAGCTAAGAAGTTTTTACTAGTGGACAGAATCTGGTAAAAAATCAATTTTAAAGGGGTTTAATTGCTGCAATTGAACTAGTCAAGGAAAACAGCTGGCAGTACTGCAAAGTGCTGTAAGAAGGAACGTATCCCACAAACAGTGGGAATTGCTTACTCCAGGAATGCACACTGTTATGTTATCTACATATTTGAAGTGAGTCCCAGGAGAGCCACATCAGTGATTCTTGGAACTACATTCCCACACGTTGCTCTCCAAGTCAACCGGACAACTTTCCCCAAGACATAAACCACATGATAAATTCAGCAGTGCCCCTTTCCAACACTGGCGTGTTCGTTAGACAGCTTACTTATAGCCTATACATACCACACACTAAACTAAAATGCGGGATTGAAACTATTGAAATCAATGAAGTAAGGTTTTAAATTATACTTAGACATCTCCCTAAATTTCCAAACTCTGCCATCCGATAAACTCTTCCCACCCCTCCTAAAGAGACAGCTTTTTAAGAGAAATTCAACAATCACTTGGTGTTTTCATCATACTAAAGACAACACCACATCTCCAATTTGTTATATAAATGGTGCTAATCTTAAATCCCTCTACAGTCAGTATCTATTATCAGCATACTGTCTCTTGGCAAATTCTGATTAATACTGACATTACCCTGTTTACTGAGACTTTGAAGACTTAAACATGCTTTTTGTTTACCCAAACACAGTGACAGCTGGAAGGGAAAATCCTTTCAACTTCAACTAATAATAGATCTTGACAGTCAGAAACCCCCACGTTTAAAAATACAGCCAACACATATAATTTCTCCCTTAAAACTTCTATTTCCAAGCTAACAATCATCAGTTTCCTAGTAACCCACACTTTTTTCTTCACTGCTACCATCAGAATGGATAGTCAGTGTTCTCTGGAGGGTCTCTTTAGAAAAACTAGCCATCCCTAGGAATTGTGTCATTCATGTTCATGTGTACAGTAGGTTTAGACTTAGCATGTACCAAGACTGAGACAAAGTCTCACCATAACAGAGCTTACACTGGTGCAGAGGTTACAAGACAGACAGTGAACAAGGAAACAAACCAACGAACAAGACATTTTCAGAAGCATACACGCTATCAGGAAAATAAAAGCCCAGCAATTCCATTCCTAGAAGTACATACCGGACACAGTCTCGAACATGGTGCCAGGAGACACAAGAGGAATGTTCACAGAAGCACTATTCCTCATATCACAAAACAGAAAATAACCCAGTTGTCCATGGACAGGACAATGGATAAATGCTTATATATTCACATAAAGGAATATTAGTAACAAAAATGAATGTGCACAGCTACATGCAACATCATGGGAGTCTCAGAAACAATGCTAATTGAAAAAGGCTAGTCCCAAAAGACTATCTACAGTATACTTTTTTTTTTTTAAAAGCTCAAACCTAGGCAGAGCTAAACTATAGGTTTAGTTTAGAACTACTGGTTATGGAAGTATGCATATGTGGTACAGGCAAGGAAATATTAAACACAAAATTCATGTTAGGGGACCTCTGGGGGTGGAACAGAGGATATCCAAGGTCTGGTTGTTAATCTGGGTGCATGGTTCACTAGTATTTACTGTATTCCTAGACTTTATAACTTAAGTATGTGTTACCTATATTATCGTATATGTATCAAATATTAATTCAAAAAGCTCTGAAGAAAATACCACACGGAGTATGATAGAGTCCCTAGGGCAGCCAGGCCTGAAACATGGTGTAAGGACAAATAAAAGTCAAAAATAAGAAGCTTAATTCTCACAGATTAAAAAAAATGGGGGAAGAGATGTCTCCCTCCTCCCTTTTCTTAGAGCATTTACTATAGGAAAGTTGTTAGGTTCTTTCTTGTCTCTTTTAAATATATGTAAATCCTTTTAAAAGCTAAATAAGGTTTCTGTCAGCTTATGACCCAGAAATGTCTTTCTCAAGGACCTGAGAACCATCTCTTTAGAATGTAAACATCCAAGGGAGAGAGGGTCCCTATCTCCCAGTCTCTTTCGGAAGACAGACGCCTAACTGCAGTGGGTACCTGGCTCCAAGGTGCAAAACTGCCTCCTGTCATAAAGATAGGAATTAATTAACACTGACGGTCACCCCAATTATCAGGTAAATTTAGGATAAACTTGTGTAGCAAGTGGTGCTGTCAAGTCCTCTTACTAGAGGACTACTTGTCTGTCTTGAGAACATGGACATAATGGGTTGTGTCTACCTGGCTATACAAAAGGGTGAGGTTTCTTTCCATCTTGGCAGTCTCTGAGTGGATTGCCTATGATGTGCATCACATGCTGCTTTAATGCTTATTCAATAATACAACTTTTCTTTCTCTAGTACCTTTGTGGAGTGGGTTACTGGCTTGGGAAGAGATTTGGGTTTTAGCTATTCTTCCCCCAACAGTGGCTGGAGAGGGGGTACTTAAATTGGGTGACATGTGTTAGGTTGGATTTCCAAGGAGCAGACCCCAAGAAGAGGATTAGCAAGGAAGGGTTCCCAGAAGGCTGGTAAGCGCATGGATGAAAGAACAAGACAGGGATGGGGTAGAAGCGAAGCAAGGGGGCTGTGGCAGGTCGAAGTCCCTGATCCCACGGTGGGACTCCAGCAGTGTAGGTTCTGCCTCAGAAAGGAGCTGGGCTTTCACGCTTCCATCCTGGCCAGTTATGGGAGGCTGGAGGGGCAGCCAGGGACATAAACTCCCAGGCACTGGCTGCTGTAGGCAAAGCAGCTACAGTATCTAGAGGAAGCTCCTCCACAGATGAGCTGCAGGGTCTTCATTGGGAAGCCAACACTCTCCAAAGTTGAGGAGGGGGTGAGATTTATAGAAAGGTGGTAAGCCAACCAGATGGAATGAGGTCAGACATACAGGCAGAACCCTGAGGCTACGGGCACTTTAGTTCATGTAAGGCAGCTTGGGTTTTAGCCTAAATGCAATGGAAATTCACTGACTCGATTCATGTTTTACATACGATTTACATTGATTTACATTTCTGCACCATCAAATCAGAATAGCAAAACAATAGGGAAATGGGGGTACTTTTGTGCCTCAGCAAATTTATACATTTCTTGTCATGGATCTTAAGGGTTACTCACCAGGACAAACTATGAATGTTAAATTTAAGAACACCAAGGAACTACTGTACCTTCCCTTTTCAAGGAAGAAGGAGTATGGATGATAATGTAAATCTTTGAGAGCTGGCCAATTTTTCAGGCAGGGAGCTAATGCATGTCTTTCCCAGCATGAAGCCAGTGCTACCAAGAGGCCCCAGAAATTACCTGCAACACTGGTTCCCATCTGTATTCGAGATAAGTGAGAGGTGATGACACCCCTGGATTCTTTCCCCAGCTTTCGGTGAAACAAGAAAAGGCTAATATAAAATAAACTGGCAATGAGCAGTAACATCTGAACTCCGGGAATTAGAGCCCCTCTGTGTACCTGACCTGGAGCTCACAGAGCAGCCAAGGTCAAAGCCTTCAGTGTGGGAAGTCTCTTTACCCCAAGAGAGCAGTGTGCTCTTCCCAGCTGCCCCACCGTGCAAGAGCCCCCATCACGGGCACAGGGTGGCACAAATCCTGGTAGCACTATGGCAGTCAGGTTGTTGATCTCCCTTTTCCTGAATCCCTCTGTGGTACACCCCAGATTACTGAGTAGTTTTCTTAATCCAACCATACCACTTCCCTCCCTGGGGCCCAGGCCCAGATGTGTTCTTCAAGTAAGATACATGGAGAATGAGGTCATTTTCTTAATTCATAGCCCCAGCTTGTAGCCTTGTTTGACTTTCCTTTAGAACCACCAGTGCATTAGGACATCAAATACTACCAAAAAAATACACCATTTGCCTTTCTGACCATGAACAAGAAACTCTAGCACTTTTGTTTATATAAACACCTGGCAAACTGTCCTTCTTAGGAGAGCATGAGAAATAGGAGAAAGAGGGGCTCAGACCCCTCTCAGGTGTGCTCAGGTGTGTACATCTCCCCTTAGGCTTCTGGAGCCATTCTATATGCCCAAGAAGCTGAGGACAGCCACCCTGAGGTGCAGCAGGACCCAACGAGGCAGTCAGAGAAATGCAGGGCCCCAAATTGGTCAGAAGTTATCCCCAGTGAGGAGCCTCTTAGGTAAGAATATATCGGATTGGCTGTAAAAAGGGATCTGTTGTTGGCAAATCCCACAAGTGCTCTGGGGAAGTGGAGATCCTGGTACACTGTCATTAACTGAAAGTTACATGACTGCCCCCAAGATATGAAAGCTAAATTTAAGTCACTGGAGGTCAAAAACTACCCCATAAACAAGAGATAGTAGGGAATTTGGGGGGGAGGCCTGTTGAAAGATCTTGGAGGGTTGGATTAAAACAAGTTGACTGAAAATGCATTTGATAAAATTCAACCCCCATTCATGATAAAAATTATTACCAAACAAGGAATAAGAGGATTTCCCTTACACGATGGGGAGATTCCACCAAAAACCTATAGCAAACACTTTAATTAATGGCAAAACATTAGAAATCCCCCCTGAAGTCAAGAAGGAGACGAGGACACCTACCAACATTGTTTTTATAAATGATGGTACTAGAAATTCTAGAAGCTAGTTAGACAAGAAAAAGAAATGAAATATGTACATGCTCTATTACAAAGTAATTCCATTCCTAAGTACATCAGGAAGATGTTCTCACACTGTACGCAAGGAGACATGTACAAGACTGTGCATTGCAGAGTTATTTTGTAAGAGAAAATTTTTCAAAGGAAACAATTTAAATGTCCCTTAACAGGAGAATGTATAAATAAATTGCAATATATTTTCACAAGGGAATATAACACAGTAGATATACTCCATAACCTGCAACTGCTAACTAATAAAGAAGACACTGGGCCCAGCCTAGCTCTGCACATCTAGAGGACACTAAGAGGCTGGGTAAGGCGAAGCCAAGTCTTTGTATAGATGGACTTTGTGCAGATACTCCAGAGAAATCCTGATCCAAAGTGAGTCAAACACATCTATAAGAGTTCAGAGTAACCTTATAATATATAATAATTAACCCACTTCTATAGGAACAAATATAGTCTGGACCCAAAAATTCCACAGGTTTCCAGAGCCTTTCTATTTAAATTAAAAAAAAAAAACTTATCCTAATTCCAAATTCCTAAAATTATCCCAAAGATTTCACCAAGAAACTCCATCAACTAGCAATGCCTAATTTCAAACTGTATATACATTTGGAAATAAATTTTAACAAATAATCTCTAACAGGTTTCCTTGTCTCCTATTCTATAAGAAGAATATAAATGAACCTGTGGGTAAATAGATTTTGTGCTGGGGTGTTTCAGACACCCTCAACTAGGGTATCAGTGTTGTATGTTTTTCAAGAGAATATTTAAACTCACAGAGCAGTGAACTAATCACAACCTAATTTGTGATGTTTGACTTCTTAATAAATTTGCATATCCTTATGAAAAAAAGTTTTCACTACGCAACACCACTGAAGATAATTTTTAACTCTACTGTATAAATAATCACACACAACGATTATCCCACCAAGATGGCACATATCAGAAATCAATGCATCAAGTCCTTTGGATGGAAGTTAATAAATGGATATTCAATTGTAGCTTTAAACTAAATAAAATAAAATACAAAAGCTGAAAAAGATATTAGATATAAACTAATTTTGTGGTTTACAAACCATGTTCTGTGATGGTGCTTCTGGGTTCCATGAATGCTTGACTCTGATTTCTTTTCCTAGCAGATTTCAAACTTATCAAAACTCTTATTACAGAAACATACACATTGAAATTTGTTGGAGTCAAGCAGTCATCAGCTTTTCTATGTTTAGCTCTTGAACAAATCTTACTTTCATGCATGCATCGCCTACTCATCACTGAGTTTTACCTGCCTACATCTCTGCACACATACCGTGGGCTACCACACCACCAAGCGCTGCCTGCCAGCCAGCGATTCCATTTTGTCAACACTGCCATAGTTTTCTGTACCGCAGTGTTTGTGAAATTATTTGGACCTGTTAGTGCACTTTGCTCTTGTGATGTATTAAAAAAGAACATAAATAGAAATATCCTGAAAATGCAAATACTAGTGATAATGGAGACAAAGAAAGTCATTATAGTCATGGTCAGTGTGGAAAGTAAAGAACCCACTGGATAGATATCAAGTATTACAGAAATTTTATCATGGTATTTTTTTCTCAGGAACAGAGTCCTTCCTCTCTATGTCCTGCTCCCTGCTTAATATCATGCAAGATTATGGCCGGGTGTGGTGGCTCATGCCTGTGATCCTAGCACTCTGGGAGGCCAAGTGGGGAGGATCACTTGAGCTCAGGAGTTCAAGACCAGCCTGAGCAAGAGCAAGACCCCGTCTCTACTAAAAATAGAAAAATTAGCTGGGCGTGGTGGTGCGTGCCTATAGTCCCAGCTACTCGGGACTCACAATAAGAAAACTTTAAAACAAATTTTTGCCCATGCAAATTTATCAGTAATTAATGGGAGATTTTACCAGAAAGATCAAAACATCTAGCACGCCTCCTAAACCACCACCACCATACAAGACTGAAAGGCCTGTCCAGGACCTGCCATTGGAAGCGAGTTGTGCTCTTCATACACTGGTCGGGATTCTGATACCCCAGTCAGTAGGGAAAAGGTTCACTCTGGTTCTATGTCATTTGGAGCTCTCAGAAGCCCTCCTGCCTAGCAATGCATACCTATCACACAGCCCAGGTAACTACAGAAAGGAGGTGAGGGAATTTTTCACAGTAAGAATAACCCAAGGTTATGTAGCCCTTTATTCAACTCTGCCTCACATCAGATACTTTTCCAAGAACGCCTTCATTATGGCAACTCACTCAATATTACTTTCCCTTTACATGGCAACTCCACCCTAGGTGTGTAGGACTGCATTGCGTCCACTTTATTACCGCATCAAATAGCATTCTTAAAACTCAACTGACAAAGCTGGTAATTCAGGAGAGGGGTAGAAGGGTCATCTGTCATGGACACGTAAGTTAATTATGCGCATCTATCCTTCCCAAGAACCAGTGAGGAGTCTGTCCCCTGTGCAAATACACAGGACTGTCCTTTTGCACAACAGCAGTGGGAACTGAGTGGGGTCTCTGCTGCGCCCCGCTCAGGCCAGGGCGGCCCTGGCACCCCCCAAGGACCTCATAACCTAGGGGAGGAGTAGCCACATGTTAATACACCTGCACACCCCATCTCCAAGGTGGAAGCTCTACCCTTTCTCTTGGCTTCATGTCATCCACTCCAAAGACTGCACTGGGAAAAGCATGGGAAAGATCCTCTAGAGGTACCCACATAAATCCAATGTGTGAAAGTGAAGGGTATACAAAAGACAAATCTATCACAATGAGAGACCCTCAATAAGCCATAAATCAAAACCCGATGTAAAATACACGCAGTAAAAACCAACCAGAGGAGGACAGTGTGACTTTAGAATCTGTAAACCAGGAGAGCAATGAGAAACTTTTGTTCCCCTATAAAATTCTATTACAGGGATTTTTTTTTTTTTTTTACTTGCCTCATGGTATTATATCACAAAGATAATTGAAAAGTGATGCTATACCCTCCCTGGTTGCTGTTGCTAAGATTTCCTGAACATACCTGAAAATAAATGTAATGTATCTGAATAACCTTACATAAGGCATTGAAAGCATGAGTCATCCACCACTGAGGACTTGCATACTAAATATCTTGCAAACAGCTTACTTTCTTAACTGAAATTGATCTAAGTTTTATGTTTTCTGGTCTCTGCCTCCACTTTCAAGTTTCCAGCATGGTTCAGCTCCATTTCAATTTTTCCTGCCACAGTAAGACACAGTATATATACCACAGTGATTGGAGCAAAGAGTTTGTAGCCAAACTATCTGGGTTTAAATCACAGCCCTACCACTTAATTGCTCTATGTTTCCCCATCTGTAAAACAGGGATGATAAACAACCATCACAGAGTGTTTTGGGAATTAAAGAAGTTAATAAATGTAGAGTGCTTACAACAGCCCCTGGCACTTTCTATAGCTAAGTATTCATTATTATGTTAATATTACAGAATCAAGTATTTTGACAGTTCCTTTGACCATTGGCTTTGAAAAAAAGTATCAAATTCTATTTTACCCTAATCATCTTTACATATATTATAATTAAACAGAACATCAGAAAAAACAGTTAAAAAAATAATTGAACACCAAAAAATTACCTATTGCTGTTTCCAAGGGAGGGTCCAACAGCAGGGATGGACTGCCTCAAACAGCGTGTGCCAAGCCAGGGAGAGCAGCGATGGTTACCGGACTAGCATTCTGTGCCAGGAACTTCATAGGCTTCCTGCACCATGGTGTCTCAGAAACAGCCCAATGCCCTTCAGGTATCCCAAGTGTCGGCTCAGTCAGATCAGTGAGTAAATCATTCAGAAGTCATCCTAGTGGGTTTGGTACTTCAAATCCAAGGAAACACCTCTAATAACTGCAAACAGAAATGTGGGCAACCAACAGGGCGCACGTTTTCTCACCTTTGCTAACTAAGGGATGACCCCCACTTACACCAGATGCTCTCCCCTCCTACTCCTGACCAACAGACTGGGGGAATGTCTAATTGCCCTTTGAGGGACAATCCAACCTTGAATATACAATATTAAAGTGTTTGAATATGCACTGCTCTGTATAATTTCTTCTTGTGCATAAATTATAATAAAGACCTTCCAAATGAGTGGGAATACTAGACCTCTCAACTTCCAACGAAGAACTGAACCGTATGTCCCATTCCACCTGGAAGTAAGCAAAAGATCTAGGTCTTCATCAGAAACTAAATAAATTATCCACCTACTCCTATCAAATCTCAAGTAAGGAAATTAGTCTGGGAAATGCATTCTAAACCAGTGAGCTAAATCACATAGACTATCCTGTTCAAGAAAGTGGCCTATCACTTTCTTGATCAGTCCCCTTCCAGTGATCTTGTTCTCAACCTTATCTCCGTCCTTCATACCCAGGGTCACTCCCCAGACCTCACCAAGCGCAGCCCCTGCAGGACCCCACTTCCAAGCACCCCACTCACATTCTCGAAAGTGCTGCGTGCAGGACTCGTCTGACCCCTGAACCCTACAATCCCTGATCCTGCCACCAGCCCACTGTCTCCAAACCCCAGCCCCTCTCCTCCAAAGTCCCCACTCCCCTATTACCCAGCTCAAGTCAATGAGCCACCGTCACAGCACTCCCTTGTGTGCACCCTCAGTTCCCTGTTCTCTCTTCCTTCCCTTTACTGGCCCGACAAAAATCCACCCCTGGTAAAAATCCAACTCTACCCAAACACCAGCTTCATAAAGGTATAATTGACAAGTGGGCCCAGTGGGAACCGTTTGACCTTTCCCTGTTCACTCTGACACCATCCCACACTATCTTGTTTCCTCTCTCCTTAACGCTTCAACATCTTCCCCACCCTTACTCTCAAGGTACTTGTCCTGCTTGGGGTTCTCTAAGTTTCTTCGATCTGTGACTTGCTGTCTTTCATTCAGTTTGGAAAATTCTTACCCACTTAAAAAAATATATTTCTTCTGCCCCTTTCCCTCTCTCTTTTCCTTCTGTGAGTCCAGCTGCATGTATTTGCTATTTTCCTCACATATCCCAGATGTGCTGTTCAGTTGTGTTTTGTTTTGCCATTTTCTCCCATTCTTTCTGTTTTGGTTTGGATGACTTTTACAGACCTCACCTTCAAGTTTACTGATTCTGCCTCTGAAGTGTCCAGTCTGCTGAAAAGCCCATCTGTATTAGTCATCCATTCTTCCATAGTAAATTAGCCTCAAATGAAGTGTTTGTGGCTTAAAGCCATAAACATTGAGTATCTCGCAGTTTCTGTGGATCAGGAATTCAAGAGCACACAAGCTGGTGGCTCTGGTTTGTGGTTTGTCATGATGTTACTATCAATATGTCATCCAGGGCTTCAATCATCTTAAAGATTGGCTAGAGATGGATCTTGCTCCAAGATGACTCACTCATGTAGTGCTAGTTGTTGGCAGAAGGCCTCAGTTCCTCTGCACACAGGCCCCTCTACAGATTACCTGAGTGTCCTCATTACACAGTGAATGGCTTCCTTCAGAACATGCGACCAGAGAGCAAGGCCAAAGCCACAATATATTTTATGATGTTGCTTCAGAAGCTGCACAGTCATTCCTGCAATATTCTATTCATGGGCCAGCCCTATTCAGGGTGTGAAGACAGTACACAAGGCTACGAACACTAGAAAGCAGGGATCATCAGGAGCCGTCTTGGAGGCTGACTACCATCCTGTCAAAAGAATTCTTCACCTCTGATGCTGTGTTTTTCATTTCCAGCATTTCTAGTTGGTTCATTTTTATAGTGTCCATTTCTCTCCTGAAATTCCCCATCATTTCATGCCTATTATTTACCTTTTCCACTAAATCCTTTACCATATCAATCATAGTTATTTTTTAAGACCCTGTCTAATTGTTCCACTATCTGGGACATCTCTTGGTCTGTTTCTGTTGACTATTCTACTTCTCGACAATGAGTATTGTTTTTCCCCCCTCCACCACTTGCTCCTTCGTTTAGCTCATCATTTTTTATTGAGCGCTAAACATTCTGTTTAAAAGAACTGAAGTGAATAATATTTATAACCAGAAATGGGCATGCCTATTCTTCTATTAAGCCATTAGTGTGGGAAGTTGAGTCAGTCTAGTCTATAGTTGAATTGGGCTTGAATTTTGTAATTATAGGAAGTTACCATCAACGCTCCATAGACTTCACATTCCTTCAGTGGAGAACTGTCATTACCTTGTGCTTAGTGTAAGGCCTGAAACATCTTTTTTCTTGGTATTCCTGCTCCACCTTCACTTTCAGCAAGCCCTGCTCATCTGGGCCAGAGGCCATCTTTCTCTGGCTTTTGACCCTCTCCCAGCAGTACAGTGCTGTTACTTTACCTGGGTAAGGCTCAGAGTAGAGACAGGAAGGTTTCTCACTTCTCCTATTCCAGCCTCAGTCTTAGACGGCCCTGTGTGCCTACCTCTGCTGTGAGACTTTCTCAGAATTCCTTTCCCATCTGCCAGTGACAAGCTGGGCTATTTTAGATTTCTGTAAGTCCCTGTATCTGAAAAATTGTGAATACAAATAATTCGAGGATTATGACCACGTTATCTTTCTCCAGAAAAGATTAACATTTGCTTCTGCTAGGTACCTGATCACAATCAGGGATCACCTTAACCTAGTACCAGGCAGTAAGATGGTTTTTAGTGAGGTTTAAGGCCCTGTGACAACCAGTCTATTGGTCACTCTTATCCTAGTTGTGTAGTTCTCCAGGGAAGCAACCCCAAACACAGAGGATATCTCCTTAGTTGGCCCTGAACTCCAAATTTACCCCCATACTCTCATTATTTTTATTTCCCCAGCTTTATAAAAGTATAATTGACAAATAAAAATCATACATATTTATGGTATACGATGTGATGTTTTGATATACGTATGTACTGTGAAATGATTAACTCAAACTAATTAACATATCTATCACCTCACATATTTATCATTTTTTGTGGTGAGAATATTTAAGATCTACCCTCTTAGCAATTTGCAAGCACACATCATCATTAACTATAGTCACCATGCTGTAGAATAGATCTCTAGGACTTGTTCATACTAACTGAAACTTTGTACTCTTTGACCAATATCTCCCTGTTCTCCATCCCCCATCACCCCCAACCTCCTGGCAATCACCATTCTACTCTCCATTTCTATGAGTTTGACTTTTTTAGATTCCACATCTAAGTGAGATACTGTGGCATGTCTTTTGGTGCCTGGCTTATTTCACTTAGCATAATGTCCTCCAGGTTCATCCGTGTTGTCACAAATGACAGGATTTCCTTCTTTTTTAAGGCTGAATAGTCTTCTGTTCTGTACATATACCACATCTTCTTTACCCCTTCATCCGCTGATAGACTCTTACACTGATTCCATATTTTCACTATTGTGAAATCAGTATGTTGAAGAGATATCTGCACTCTCCTAGACTCTTAAATCTGTCAAAATTGCTTCTAGGTCTCTCAGCAATATTCTCTAGACTAAGTGCACATCCCAAGAAATATGTAGCTCCAAATGCCAGGTTCTCCTCTCTAGATTGCCATGCTCTCCCAACTCTTGGCTGGTAATTCTTCACCATATTATTGGCAACCTAATATCTTCAAAAAGATTTTTAAAAGACCTTATCCAGGTTTCTCAGGTGTCCTCAACAGGGGCATGGGTCCAAAATACCTAGTCTATCAATAGCTGAAGCAGAAGTTTTCCCTCTGATCTCAACTCCTACCACTCATTCCCTTACCCTCTCTGTTCCAGCTGTACTGCCCTTTTGTTATCACTGGCAGGAAGAAAACTGAACAACTTCCTGAAGGGATCTTTAAGTTCACTCCATGATTCTTTAAACATGTACCAGTTCAGCTCCTCCAAGGAGCTGATTCCAAGACACAATTAGACCTGTAGGCAGTCTTCTGGGGGAAACATCTATGAAGGATGAAAGGGGGAGAGGAGCAGGAGGAGGCAGGGAGAACCTTCAGACCCAGATGTAGGTCTGACACCTGCGGGAGAGACAGGGAAGGAAGGAGGACTGTGGCGGAGGAGCCTCAGACTACATCTCTGGGCAGGTCTTGGTGAGGCTGATGAGGGTGGGAGGGAGAGCTAAGGCTGCCCATCACAAGGCTCCCATGAAGGGCAGGGAGGGCCAGCTCTAGCTCAGCCACTGGCTGGAGAAAGCCCAGGGAGAGCGTGGGTGTGGCATGAACTCCATAGCTGAAGGCTATCACCAATTACTCTCACAGCAAGCTCCCTGGAAGGACAGCTGAGTGGCATACCTCCACGGCTGCCACATGTTTTTTGCCAACATTTACTCAATTTTGTACATTACAGAAAGTGGCATTTTGAAAATAGGTATTTTCATTTATGAGTAACAAAGGTCTCTTCTTGCCTGTGCTACATTAAAACCAAAATAGGCACCAAAGGAAAAAGTGAAATTCATGTTTATTTTGCTTTTCACAAAGGACCTTAATTTGAAAACTGTGTCTACACTGACTTTTCATTCAGTGTGACAGATGATATTCAAACTGCACTTGAGGAATTTAGTATAAAAACAGTAGTGTTAATACTTTATACAATTTCTTAAACCCTCTGTTTTCAATCTACAACTAAATTTTAATGTCTCCAAAATGAAGGCATTCCCATAATAGTAAAGTACCTTAAAGGGTTACTCAACTATTGCAATTTCCTTCTTTCTTACTTTTTTTTTTTTTTTTTTTTAGAAATAAGATTATGCTCTGTTGCTGAGGCTGAAGTGCAGTGGCCCAATCATAGCTTACTGTAGCCTCAAACTCCTGGGCTCAAGAGACCCTCCTGCCTCAGCCTTCAGAGAATCTAGGACTACAGGCACAAACCACTACACCTGGCTAACTTTTTAAATTATTTTTTGCAGAGATGGGGTCTTGCTATGTTGCCCAGGCTGGTCTCAAACTCCTGGCCTAAAGCAATCTTCCCACCTCGGCCTCCCAAAGTGCTGGGATTACAGGCATGAGCCACTGTACCCAGCCCAAAATTTCAATGTTAAAAGAAGGAAGCAGGAAATCACAGGATCTGTAAATTGTCATTTTGTTGTTGTTTTTTTTTTAAAAAAAAAACAGCCTTTGTTAAGTCATCACTTTGCTCAGTTATTTCCCCTCTGTAGCTGAGAGTCACGGGCAGCATACCAAACTGACATGGCTCAGCAGATTAGAATCTCTAATAAAATCAGAACTGCCAAAGGATTCCCTATAATCACTCACAACCCACCGAACCTCCATGGCCTAGTCACAACCACCTTAAAAATACCTCCCCGACATTGACCAAGTAAGCACAGTGCAACTAAGATATTAACCAGCCCAGTGTCTTAGAGATTCTTCTGGGCTTTTTATTCAAGACCCATAGTTTCTCCTCTTTCCGGCAAACACCAAGCAAATATCTCTCTGTAAAATGCACATGTTAACTTCACATCCAGCAGAGGGAGAACTTACTTCCTATGAATCTGTTCCCACCAGTTTTCTCTCAGTCTTGGCTTCAAACCTGCTGGTTTTCTCGAAGTTGAAAATCTCCAGGTTTCAGATTTCCTGATTTTACTTTAAAAAATCCACCTGTTGCATGCATAGAAGTCATTGTCATAAGTCAACACCTGTGTTTTCCAAAATTAGAACCATCAGAAAGTAGAATGAGCCAGCTCAGAAGGTGGGGAGTGTGGTAAGCACAGTAATGTACCCCCAAAAATGCCCACATCATAATCCCCAGAACCTGTCAATGTTACCTTATCCGACAAGGGAGCATTAAGGTTATAGATACAGGAAGCAGAAGACTTATGGGTCAGAGTGATGGGATGTGAGAAAAGACTTGACTGGCCACTGCTGGTTTTGAACACAGAATGGGGCCAAGGAATGCCAGAAGCCTCTAGAAACAGGAAAAGGCATGAAAACAGATTCTCTCCTAGAACCGTCAGAAAGGAATGCAGCCCTGTCAACACCTTGATTTTAGCCCACTGAGACCCATTACAGACTTCTGAACTACAAAACTATAAGGTAACAAATTTGTGTTGTTTTAAGCCACTAAATGTGTGCTAATTTGTTACAGCAGGAACAAGAAACTAATGCAGTGAGCTCCCTGTTTATGAAGGTAATCAAGCAGACACTGAATGGGCAACTGTGAGAAGACCACAGAAATGACCCCTGCACTGACTGAGAACTTAGAATAGGAGACCCCTACACCTCCTTCCTACTCTAAGAGTCTGTAAGTATTTTTTTCCTAATTCCTGGACATGTGATGGCTGACAGGTTTTGGGCAAGTCATTGCAAAACGGTCCATAAACCAATGGCCAGATGCCAACTTGTTTCATGATTATGACACACACTGTAACTCTGCTCTCCATCTGTAAAACAGAAACTCCTTTCAGAAGTATTTCACTTGACATCATTTGTAATGATGTAATTATATGAGATGATAATATAAAACAGTTTCTCCTTGAAAGAAAGGGACAGCTATAGCATTTATGAGAGCATTATATAGAGTCTCTACAGCATTTATAGAGACAGGAATTAAGTCTCTGCCAGAGCAGTGCTTTAAAAATAGTGAGCGATAAAAATCAGAGGAGGAGGTCTTCATTAGTATTTTTAAATAACAGAATAGAATCAAATAAAGCAGAAAATATGAGAAAGTGTCAGACATAGGGTAAGTATTATTTCATGAGTTTTTTGTTTCAGTTCTGTGTGGAATATGTGAATGTGTGCATCCCTGGATCACCATGCAAAATGTAGTTCTCACTATGGGCCACAGCTCAAAAGTTTGAAAGTCACTCTACTAGAGAAGATAGGAACACATGGCTGAGTATGAAAGATACACACACAAATTGCAATACGGTGTTTAATAGAGCTGCATTATACACAATCGCTATAGACTTGCTCATTATGTGACTTCAAGGAAAACACCAATATCTTTTCATCTCAGAGTACGTGGAAACTTAATGATAGCCCTTATACACGTAAAGTTTTTCATTAAAAAAATGTTTTAAAGAGAATATATGTCACTTTCAATAAAAAATCATTTGAGAAAATGATGGCACATTTATAAATAGTTTACATGTGTCTGTCATCACAAAAATTAGTACTTCTGGAGTATCTAACAAAAATCAGGCAGCATGCCCAAAAGAAAGTTAGCTAACTGCTTCTCCTGTCTTTTAAAGAGGATCATAGAATTTGTTGACTAAGTCTTTATTCATACACATGCCATCATTTTTGTGCATGTTCCCTTTTAGCACTCATCTTTTGAGAAGGAAAAATCACAATTCTCTTAAGTCTTTCCTTACTGGAACCCATTTTTCACTTCAAATCTGCAAGCAGTTTGTGTGGAGGGACTTCACTGCCAATGTGGCCCATGCCTATGCATTACCTCTCTCTTAACTAGATCATTCCCAGCAGCACCCCTGACCTCCAACTGCAACCCCAATGTTCTAGCAACTAACATTTAACTAACTCTAAATTTTCCACACATTTTATAAGCCTATCATCTATGTCCTCATTCAAGGCTCTGATAAAAACCGTTGAGCCCAAAGGGGGTAAGGTGGGTGTCCCTTGAGGGAGAGCTCAACTCTCGACCCACCAACCAGCACTCTGAGGAAAGAGCCATTGAACTAATTTTGTCTCCACATCAATGAACCATCATCCATCATCCATTATCCTGTATTTAATTTAATTTCCACAAGGATACCAAGAGAGACTCTATCAAATATACCACGTCTGAATCTACGTATCACATATCTACAATATTCCACTAATGCTTCCAGTGTAGTGGTGCTATTTACAAACCCAACAAGGTCACCTGTGATGCCTGTCTGAGTGAACCCTCTGGTGATTACTGCTTCCCTTTCCCACAGAACATACATGTGATTATCAGTCCAGACTGTTATCTGAGACTAATTATCAGAAACATCAATCCACAGTTGGTAGAATTCAGTTCTCTGCCTTCTTCCACCTCTCCGTCTTCCTCTACATGTCCTTAGTGGCTAGTGACAGTGGTCTGGCAACCTTCACAACAAATTCTAGAAAAATCCTAGGAAGTAATTCGTCCAAATCAGGAAACCAACCCATTTGGAGTTTACTGTTTCCTTACTTTTCCTGGGCTACAATTCTCTTTAAAAAATGATTTTACTGTAAAGAGCCTTCTACCTGATCAAGAGAAACAAAATAGGAGTTGAATGTTCACTCTTTCTATTTGAGAGAATTCTTGTAAAACACCAGCCCCAGTGCTCAGTACCAAGACGGTACTCGAGAACATTTGCTGTCTTCCTTTCCCCATCTCACCAGCAGCCAAAGTAAGCCTTGTTCATTTTTCTCCTTGACCTAAATATAACTAAAAAGAGATGGCGTTTGCTGGTTCATCTGCAATTTGCAAATTGCATAAGCCTCACTTCTATGTGATATTTATCCTCTCTGTCACCACCCTTCCCAGTCAGCACCCATGCCTTCTATACACCACCCAAGAACACCTACAGTGGTCTCACTGGGCACACACACACACACATTGCATTTTAAACCTGTAGTTGCGAGTTCTAACAGAAGAAGGAATTTCTTCCTTCTATATCTTTCCCTGGAGAGCTGCCCTCTTCTGTCTAGGAAGGTCATTCTCTTGGATGCAGCCCACAGCCTCAGGAGGGATGCAAACGGCATGAGGGGGAGAGATGGCACACAAGTCTCCAGACACCTGGCAACTAGCGGGACCACAGATGTACCACGCAGATTGTCCTCACAGCCACTCAGAACTCCATTTTGAAAAGCCCTTATCCCTCATTTGTCATTATACATTTTAGAGAGCTATAGCAGGAAAAAAAAACACGACAATAACACAAAGCTGTACAAAGTTCCATGAAGCACATTTGAGCCTCACAACAAACCCAAGAGGGTAGGTAGATTCTACTATTGTTGACACTTTACCAATGAGGAAACTGAGGCTTGAAGAACTTAAGAGACTTACCTTAGGTCACAGAGCTTCTTAGTAGAAGAGCGGGACTCAAACCAAAATCACACCCATTTTGACTCTGCATATTTTATAGCCATTATTTATTGAACATTTAGAAGATTCCAAGCCCATATTAAACACTTTCCATGCATCGTCTCTTTTCAGATTCATAACAACCTTGCATTTTAAGGATGAGCCAGCTATATCAAATTTACTATATTTCTCACACAAATTTAAGTAGAACTAAATAAGGGTTGTTGGAATTCAAAGTGCATTTCTCAACAACTGTAATTCCTAAGGTACAGTTTGATGGGATGCTTAATAATACAATAATAGATGCTAACATTTATCAGCCACTTACTATGTGTCAGGCAGTGTGTCAAAAGCCATACATAAATTGCCTCATTAAGCTTCTCCATACCCTACAATGCAAAAAAATGACTACTAAACCATTTTATAGACGAGAAAACTGGGGGTAAGAGAAGTCAATAAATTTGCTAAACAATATAAATAAAACCGAGGAGAAAGGAGTCAAAACCCAGTGGTCTCACTCTAGAGACCATAAAAATAAATATTATACTATACTATCTCTGCTTTTAAGAACAAACGTGGACTATTTGGTCAAAACACATTTGCCTGTACTCTCTGAAAGGTGACTGCTCTGTCCCTTAATTTAAAAAGTTAGGAAATAATTAATATATCACTTAACAGCATATATGTTGTGAACAAAGCCCCAAAACTGTCAAGAAGAGTGATCACAGATGAGATCTATTGATTGAAAGTCAAGACGGAAACATGGTACCAATGGCCAGACCTATGCAGCCAGGTGAACAGCTTTCCTCCGGGTCTCCCTGGAAATAAAAGGTGATGCAAGGCAAGCCCTGCACTTTAGTGCATTCTGTTTCTCTGGCCTGGACTTCCACCCATAAAACATGAATGCAGAACAGTGCCATGGCCGTGAGGCCAACTAGCCTTTCCTTCTATTCATCAAATGAGGATCTTCCAAACAAACTGACCATCCAAAGAGAGAGGGACCCATGGAGCCTGAAAAGCCCATCTGACACTGCACCTGGACATCTGTCTGTGGACACTTGGAGCCCAGTCTGCCATGGCCGGCTGCAGCATTCAGATGCTGGTTCAGGTGCATCAAGATGAGAGTACACACGCACGCGCACACACACACACACACCTGTCTCTGTGGCAATTTGCTACGGCTGTCTTAACAAAGTACCATAGACTACGTGACTTAAACAACAGTAGTTCATTGCCTCACAGTTTTGGAGGCTGGACATATGACACCAAGGTATCTGCAGGACGGGTTCCTTCTGGAGGCCCCTCCTTGGTGTGCAGATGGCCATCTTCTCCCTGTGTCCTCACATGGCCCTCTCTCTGTGCATGGACACTGCTGGTGCCTCCTCCTCCTCTTGTAAGGAGAACAGTCCTATTGGGTTAGGGCCCAACCGAATGACCTCATTTTACCTTAATCACCTCTTTAAAAATTCTATCTCCAAATAAGGTCCACCTCCTGAGGTACTAGGGGTTAGGGCTTCAACATATAAATTTTGGGAGGACACCCACATTAGAAATAAATTTCTTTACAACCAGTCAGAATAGTTTCATTCTAAATTCATTTTTTACCTAAGGGTTTTTTTTTTCTTTTTCATGTGAATTAGGTCTAAAAAGAAAAAAAGACTAATAAATTCAGGCTCCTTTAAATATTTAACCATAACTACTTGAATAATGACAATAAGGAAAAAGGAAAATCCTCACAAAAAATACAATCCATTGACCCAATAATTCCACTTACATAGATTTACTTTGAACATTTATATAAAAGGAAATTCATCACATCATGCTTTATATTAGTAAACTTTAGAAACCTCCTAAATGTCCAACATTTAAAGGACTGATTAACTAAATTGTATTATCATGTCTTAAACAGTCATCAAAAATCATGCAGTAGAGGAATATTTATGACTTGAAAAATGCTCAAAACACACTATTAAGTAAAAAAATGTGGGTTATGAAATACTATGTTCAAAATGATGCCAATTTTTTAAATAAAGTATATTTATTTATATATATATATGTAGGCATAAGGATACATGCCAAACTTATCTCAAAGAGGGACAGGAACATTTATTGCTTTTGTTAGCATTTTAAAAAATTTTTTCAATAAAGAGAAAAACAAAAAGAAAACTTTTCTCCTTTGATTGGCATGTGCTCTTTGCCCAGGTACTCTAAATCTCTGCCTCAGTTTCCTCACCTATGATGAAAAGGTAGTAAGACCTTTTAAAGTACTTACAGAAAAGGTATTCAAAACATATTGTAAAAATAATTAAGTTACCTGCACACATACATGCACAGAGGATTTTTTTTACTTTTAATTGTGGTAAAAATCCACATAGCATAAAATGTCATTATAACCATTTTAAGTGTATAGATTGGTGGCATTAAGTACACTCACGCTGTTAAACAACCATCACCACCATCCATCTCCAGAAGTCTTTTCATCTTGCCAAACTGGAACCCTGTACCCATTAAACAATAACTCCCTATTTTCCCCTCCCCTAGGCCCTGGTGACCACAATTCTACTTTCTGTCTCTGTGAATCTGACTACAGAGTAATTGTTTCTGAATAGCTAATGATCCTGCCCCTTGAAGGTAGTGACCATGAATAATCTTATTTTTGTTTCCCCAAAGCACAGGATCTAGTATACAGGTGAGGCAGGTTACTGCATGATGAAAACTGCAGCAGCTTTACTTTACCTAACAAATGTCTGTGGCTGCCATTATGGCTACAGTTATCACATGAGATGCAGAAAAACACTCTCTGTTAGGTGGGCAGGAAGAACGATCATGCTGCATGGTGGCAGTTCCCAGCTCAAGCTTCAGATGTACGTGGGGAAGTCTAATTCTCAAAAAAAAAAAAAAAAAAAAAAGTAAATAAATTTCAATAAATTTCCATTTAAGATGTACCTACATATGTGTATATTCCTCTAAGTTCTTCTGAAATGGGAGAAAGGGTATTTTCAAGTATTTGTATATATGTTGCAAAACCACAAACGTTGACAGCTGATTAAAACAATAGTTAATCAATCACAGACCCTAACTCCTCCTAAGGACAGCCAACATCCCAGGCCAGGGCATGAGTCCCCACTTACCCTCACTGCAAGAATCCAGAAATATCCAATTTAGGTAGACAATCAAAGAGAAAAGAAATGAGTCCTTCCACCCAACTTGCCCATCCTTCACATTGCTACCATATTTATCATCCTACTAACCCAACATGATGTTTCTCCCCCATTTACCAACCTCCACCACCTACAGAAATGGGTCAGAACCTCTCAGTGTAAGAGAGAAGGTCTTCTGCGATCTCAGCCCTACCACGCCCACCACCTCTCCATCCTGCCCAAACAGTACCTCCTGTTCTATTAGACTGGACTGGACTTCTCACTGTTGTCTAAAATTTTCTCATGATTTTCTCTCTCTGCAACAGAGGGAATGGCCTGGGGGGCAGGTGGGGAAATGGCAAAAATGTTTTCTGTCTCTTTAAAACTTCCCCATCTCTTTTTGGGAACTGAGACCTGCACCCCTGCCTCCGGCCAGTGGAGAAGCAGAGGAATGTCTTTTGTTCTTTGTGCTGCAGGAGATAGCTCAGCTGAACGGTCAGGATGGAGGCCCAGTGCCTGGCCGGCGGAGGTCTGGGTGGGCCTCTCAGGTCGGTGGAGGTCATGGCTTTGTCTTCGGCAGAGATGGGACGATTAGAATCATTAACTGTAGTTAAGTGACAAGAGCCTAGAACTGAGGTCCCTCCCTTTAAAAGCTCTGTATTTCTGCTTATGTACAGGAATTTGGACTTTGAGACAGCAGTCTGCCATTATCCCCCTTTGCCAGCAAAGTAATAAATATCTCTTTCCTTCTCCTCAACCACTTGTCCTTGTTCCTCTGATGCAGCCTCCCGGGCAAGTGCTGAGCTTTTGAGAACATCTCCACTTTCACATTTGCTATTCTTTCTTTCTTTTCCTTTGCCACCTTATTTGAGAATCTTCTACTTGCCCTTCAAGACATCGCTTTACTGTGATACAAGCCTTCCTTAACTCGAACTCCTGGACTCAAGCAATCCTCCTGCCTCTGTCTCCCAAAGTGCTAGGATTACAGGTGTGAACCATCGCACCTGGTATGCCTTCCCTAACTCACATAACCCAGGTTATTCCTCTCTGGTCTGTGAGCTCAGTCCATTTGCGCACACCTCTCCTGTCAGTGTAATAGTTAATTTTACATGTTGACTGGATTCTGGGGTGCCCAGATTAAAAATTATTTCTGGATGTGTCTGTGAAAATATTTCCAGATGAAATTAGCCTTTGGGTTGTTAGACTCAGTAGACTTCCCTCCCTGATGTGGGTGGGCCTCATCCAATATATGGAGGGTCTCACTAGAACAAAATGCAGAGGGAGGAATTTGCCCCCCTTTTTTTCCCTGCCTCACTGCTTGGACTGGGACATCTCATGTCATCTCATCTTCTCCTGCCCTTGGAGCAGGATCGATACCATCAGCTCCCCCGGTTCTCAGGCCTTCAGACTCAAACTGAATTACACCACCAGCTTTCCTGGGTCTCCAGCTTGCAAAGGGCAGATCGTGGGACTTCTCAGCCTCTATGATCACATGAGCCAATTACTCATAATAAATATATGTTTATAAATATAATAAATAATAAAGCATATATTATATATGTTATATTGGTTCTGTTTCTATTGCTTCTGTTTCTCTGGGGAACCCTAATATAATCAGAGTACCTCCTACTATGTCTACCTCCTCCATTAGACCAGAACCTCCTAGAGGGCAGGCAAGGTGTCTTGGCCAGCTGTGACTTCCCAAGGTCTGCCCACAGTTCTGGCACAGAGTAAGTCCCTAATGAAGAAAGGACAGGAACCAATCTCCCACCTATCTATCTCTGCTCTCCCTGGGTGGCAACAGTCCATGCAAGGTGGGTAAGTGGTTGAGCAAGTCACTCAGTCCGGCTCCCCTTCTTCTACAAAACAAGGACAGGATGATACGTGCTCTCCCTTCACCACAGGGATTGATGATGATCAACAAAGGAGGCTTGCAAACTCACTCCAAAAGAATTATAATTCTTAAATAGGAGCTATTCAGATTCTGACACCATAATTTCTGGCTTTAAGATCAGCTGAAATCATCTTTTGACCCTATTAAATTTCCTTCATAGTTTTTTCCTCTTTTCTTATGGGTCCACACATTCTTTCATACTTTAGCCATGGATGAGAAAACACAAGGAATTAAACGATCCACTAAGATCAAATAGGACAATATTTTAACAATATTGCACTCAATCTCCCTATCGAGAGTAAGTAAACTGGATTTAAAAAAAAATTGGAGAAAAGTTTCAAATTTTATTAAGTTAATTTTGCAGTATTACAAGAGTAACATTTCACACCCATAGAAGCACTAAGGCCAATAAGATTGTTCTCACCCAGAGGCACAGATACCTTCACACCTCTTTTTTGAAAACAAAGCTGAGTTCCAGCGTCTGGGACTTCATCATATTTTCTGTGTGAAAACGAACCTCTGTCTTCAACGGTAATTACCACAAAAATCGACTAATTTCCAAGAAGGAGAGCACTTTCTTTCTCACAAGGAAACACTTCTATCACACTTTCTAAAAAAAGGCTTCACAAAACACCTTCCATTGTTTCTTTTTTAACCACTTTGGGTATTCCTTTGTGTTGGAGTCAAGCTGAGCTGGGGTTCTTAAGGGTTTCCAGGAACTGTGTGGGGGCTGCTATCTGCCTTTCCTGTGGATCTGGAGAGGGAAGAGAGATCCTCCTCCAAGCCTGTCAAAGACCCATGCTTCCTGTAGAATGGATGGTGCCAGGGAAGAAGCAGCCCACCCCCAAGAGCAGGGGCTACCAACTGGCCCCAGAGCAAGGAGGGTGGCTTCCAGGAGGGTGTGGTCTATGGGGGTGTGGTCTATGGGGGTGTGGTCTCTAGGAGGTGTGGTCTCTGGGGTGTGGTCTCTAGGAGGGTGTGGTCTCTAGGAGGTGTGGTCTCCAGAGTAGAGCTGCTGCCTTTTCCAGTAGTGCCCACATGACAGCCTGGGGTACAGGGAAATGCAGTCCTCACTTCACTTCCCTTCTGTTTCCTGGCCCTGCTCCTTTGAATTTGGATCTCAAAGTCTGGGAACCTCCCTCAAGTCCTGTACTTGGTGATGACTACCTTGCTCCTCTCAATTTCCCGGATAATCTCCAACAAAGGAGTCCACAGTTAATTTGAGGTTCAATCATCACAATCTGCTTACAATGTGGCCTTCACCTGTACTGACTCAAGTAATCCTCTCTATAACCTATAAGGCAAATACTACTCCTAGTCCCATTTTACAGATTAAGAAACAAGCAAAGCTCAGAGAGGTTGAGAAACTTGCCCAAGGTCACTCTGCTAGTTACAAGATGGTAGCGCTATTTGGAGCCAGACAGTCTGATTACTGCCCCTTGCCTCATTATTTTCCTAAATTAACATTTCTCAAGGGAGTAATGTTCTATCCACCCTAGGCTTTCCCTCAAGAGTACAATTTCTAGAAGAATTTCCCAGAGTGATGTAAATGGAAAAATAGCAGCTTTTAAGTCTAAATATTTCCAAGCTTCTGACAGCGTCCAAGTTCTAATGTGTCCAAACACAAGTATTTTACACTGTACTCTTACATTCTATAACATGAACTTCTTTAATTCAGTATCATTGCTAAAGGTGAAGATATCATTTGTTTCATCATTTTTGAAAGCTTTAAATGCAGTAGAATGTCTTGTTAATCAAAGGACCTTTTTATGTAAAATGTTATTTGCAATGGCTAAAATTTTAGAGAAAATATATTTCATATATCAAATTTAACACAGTTTTTGATAAGAAAAATGAATTGGTAGCACCTGTGCCAGTCCTAGTACTAATGACCAGGCCAGGTCTGTCCTGGGGAGTCTCTGACCTTTTGACCTTTCTCCACCCTCTAATCCCCATGAAAATGTATAACCAAAAAAAAAATTATTTCCATACAATTTGATGTAAATTTATATCACTTGGATTATGATTTTTCCCAGGGACATCTGTATTTTTATGAAATAAAAGCCTCTGCCTCCTTTATAAAGAAATGTCCAGTTGACCATGTGCTAGCTGGGCAAATAGCTAAGAGCGGAAGAGGCAAGTTGTGTGCACATCTGGAGGAGTCACGCCAAGGCCACCTGTTCTGCCTAAGTCTAGGGCCCTCACGGATGGCTTCATTTCCCTCACTTCAATAATGAAAGAGGAACTAACCAGCAGAGCAACACTAGAGTTTTATTCTCATGTGATCTTTAAAAATAATACAATCAGAGATGTTTTTTAAAAATATGATTGAAATTCATCGCTCTATCACCCAGTAGCTATGAGCCTACTGTATTCCACCTTCTGCTCTGTGTCCCTTTGCCTGCAAAATTCTGGCTCTTCTCTCTTTTCTTGCAAGTGTGCTACGTGGATTCTCTATGTCTTGATTCCATTCCACATATATTTATGAAATGCCCACTCAAGGCTAGGAACTGTGCAAGGGGCTGTGGGTTGCAAAAATTAATACAACGTGATTCTGGCCTCCAGGGATCAGGCCCCAGCTTAAAGGAGCACGGGACAGAGTCCTATAACAGGGAGACCAAAAATGTCCTATGGTGGGGTGGAGGGGAAAAGCCCCCTTTCTGAACTTATAAAAACTGAACCTCAAAAACTATTTGAATCTAAAGAGCAAGGGTTTGTTCTCGATTCTCACTCAGTATCACGTCTAGGACGCAGAGAGGGGAAGGAGGAGCACACGGCTGCAACGTGCGGATAGAGCCCCTGGTAAGATTCTTCGAAGCTCATTTAATAAATATTTATGTAACACTGAGGCTCTGCAAGGTAGGGCACTTAGGGATAAAAAAGCAAACAACCAAGATACAGGATTAAGGATAAACCAGCTAAACACAAGAATGACAGCAAATTACACAATGGAGCATAAACTAAATATGAGCCAGAAACTCAGTTGTTATTGTAAAAGTCAGGAACAGTCATGATCGCCACTCCTGAGAGGCTTACATCCTCATGGGGAGAGAAATCAAACAAACGTGGGTCCCCAGAAACGTAAAACTATAATTATTACTATATGTGGGCTGGAAAGGTGGGCCTTGTATCAGAGGAAGAGAACATTAAGTCATTTAATTCTAGAAATCTGCCTGGAAGGGGAGAGCCATTAGCTAATTTTTTTTTTAACGTCGCAGCTTAGAAAAAACAGGTGCGTAGGCGTTCTCCTCCCAGCCTAAGGTATAGCCTGGGCAAAAGTTTCCTTAATAGAAAAGGTAAACAAAATAAAAATGGGAATTACAAGGCCAACTGAACTAAAAAATAGGGAGGTAAGCAGAGAGGGGGAAAGGAGCGAAAAGTTGAGCCACAAAAGGGGCACTTACTTGCTCCCCTCTATTCATGCATTACCTCATTTAATCCTCCCAACCACCCACTGGGAGCCACTCACCCAACCAACCCCCACCCAGTGACTGGCTGTCTGACAGCTGCCGGGTGAGGCACGGGATGCCACAGGGGTGCCAAACAGACAAGGTACTGATTTTGTGGAACTACCACGATACTCCATACAATTTACTAATTACACTTTGTCCTTCTGCCAGTTTTCCAGGCTCAAAGAGATCCAATCCTACAACTGGCCCAAGGTCCTTTCTACACTAGAGCTTTCCAGAGACAGAATCAGGGCATGAGCCAGCCAGGTTTGTCTGACCTCAAAATTCCAGAGCTTTCTGTCATTCTGACAGTATGGGCAAACATGAGCAAAAACTAAAGACAATCCCAAGGACGGCAGGGACTTCCATTTGATATTTTTCTTCTCTATTTCTATTCCCTATCCTGAAGCACGCTTCATATTCAGGACTTCAAATGTGCACTTTCCCTCAAGACCTCCCCGCAGGGTCACATCCTCAATGCAATGACTGCTACCTCTGACCACTCAGTTCTCAGTCATCCACCAAAGGTATTGTGGCCAGTCAGAAGGGACAGGAAAGGAATGAATTACAATCATTTCCTCTTAGAAACAAATATAACAACCTCTTCTCCACCCTCTGCTACTTTTGAGAGAAAGAAGAGCAAAATATATCAGTTGGAAGAGGCAGTCCTACAAATGATGAAACAACAATGGTGCTGTCAATGTCCTCCTAGGCAAAATTTCTTTCCTCTCTTTCAGCAGCCTGATACAGTATTGTCAAAAATTTTACCAAACAGACATTCATTTATTTAGTCTAACCCCCAAGCATCCTCACATAGGACCCAAATGCTCTTGGGGATTCTAAATCTAGAGGGAAGAACAGTGGGCCCAACACCAGGAGCTATGAGTTTGAGACCTGGCATCATGTTTGACCTTGATAATGTCATTTTAACCCTTGAGTCTCAATAAAAGTGGACTTCAAAATTGACCTCACGAGGTTGCAGTGAAGATTAAATAACAAATGCAAGCACCTTGCAGCAGAATGGCTGGTACACCAGAAGTATGCAAAGGTTAGTTGATGCCAAATCGGACATCTTAGCTCAAATTAATCAAACTGAATGTCTGAGTCCACAACAGGTTTCAGGGCATTGGCACCCTGAGGGAGAAATGAAGCTGTGACAACAGAGAGTAGTAGTAAAGGAACAGTGCTTACTTGCGAAGGTGGCAGGTGTGCACCTGAGATAAATTTGCCAGCTTTGCCTAGAACAGCGGTTCTCAAAGTGCGGTCCCTGGACCAGCAGCATCAGCCTCACCAGGGAACTCCGTAGAAATGGCCCCATCCTCAGGCCCCACCTCAAACCCACCTGATCAGAAACTCTGAAGCCAGGGCCCAGCAATCTGCATTTTAATAATGCCTCCAGGGGATTCTGATGCACACTGAAGTTTGAGAACTAAACCTGAGTAAAAGTTAGGTGAGTCAAAATTAGGAAGGCAGAACATGTAGTTTATTGGTCCTATCATTCTACAAGGAAAATTAATACAGGATATAGCACAATCCAACTTTTCTATGGCTGGAAAGCAGGGCCAGGGGATTAGAATTTCTTAGCTTAGCACAAGGGGTTGCAGCTGACAACACCCTAGTGGCCTGTATGTCTGTCTTGTGACCAAGCTCTGGAATCTGTTATTTTAGGCAATTCTCTCAGTGCTCAAAGCCAGGTCACACACTCAAACATTGCTAAACACCAGGAAGATGACATTTAAAGCAAAAAAGCCCTCACAGAGGTAATCTTCCCTGAAAAATATCAGTAGTTGGGCTGGTAATCATCTACCTTTCTCCACTTCCCCTACCTATCCTAGCACATATTTTTTAAATTTCTCAAATCAATTGCATCGCACCCCTGCTGCAGGGCACTGCAGGGAGGAGGCACTGCCCAAGCACCACCCTCAGCCTGCAGATGCCTCCCATTCCCTGGCCCATCACCGAGGCCCTTCTGGAGAATCAATAGTCTCTACGTGTTGGTGGTTTTAGGAACATGAAGTACAGATAATCAGATATTGCTTTTACATTTTCCAAAACATACAGCTAACATCACAGGCAAAAATCAATGCTGAAGAATCTTCCTTCTCAAGGCAATTTTCTCTCTGAGTAACTCCACGCCTGAATTTAACTGCATGTTCTTTGCCACCTTAAAAAAAAAAAAAGGCTTTTTTCATCTCCTAAAATTGTATTTCTCAATTTTTAAAAATATACATTAGAGGGGTGTATGTCGGGACTTCCCTATACATTTCTTTACAACCTCCTATGAGTCTATAATTACTTCAAAATAAAAGTAGATATATTTTACATATACATCTAGACACATATATATGCACATTTATGGTTAGTTCTTCCCCTGGTTATCCTGTTAAACACAGATACACACACACACAGAGGCAGGAATCACAAGCCCTGATTTCAGAATTAAACCCACTTACTCATGCTCGTGTAAGTCAGTGGCATCCAAGATGGGACTAAAATAGTGAGGTGGATCCTTGTCTAACCACACCCACAGCCATTCTTAGGAGCCAGTACCCCAAAATGCAGAAGTTGAGCTAGCTCAGGGATACTGAAAGCGCAAAAGTGGAACACTGGTGAAAATCACAAAGACTATAGAGTAGGCTTCCTAAGATCTACTTCCCAGATTTTCCTGATGATGCAAATCACCTGTGATGTGTAAAGGAGACACCTTTTCCCACTCCTCATTGGCAGAAGGAGAGATTCCCCCACCTCCAACCCTTACCCGCCCCCTATGCACACTCCAGGTTTCTGTCAGCCCCTCTCCTCCCTCTGCTCTTGGGGAGAAGTCATCTATCTTTGACTGATAGATTTGGGAGAATCCCAGGGTCCTGCTCAGCAGAAGCTCTGCCTTCTTCTCCGTTTTGGTTACAAGCCTCTGCAGGCTGAGAGGTTCTGTTGTTGCACCAGTGGCCCTGCTCCCAGGGAGGCCTCTGCGGTACATCAGCCTCATTCCAGGAATCCAATTAGCAGGCCTGCTGGGCTAGCTGACTAACACAACGTCCTCCAGCCAAGCCTCGACTAGGACATATTGACCTCCCATTTGTCCTAGTCATTGTTTTTCTCTCAATTCATTCAGAACCTGGGCAGGAAACAGGAGTATCGTATATCGGGCCCCCTCAGATACCTCCAGCAGGTGTGGTCGAACAACCTACATTCCCAGGCTCCGCCCCTGGGGGTTCTGGGTAAGTCTAAATCGGCACCTGCTGCTCAGGCAAGGAGCCCAAGAGGTTCTTATGACCAGGAAAATTTGCGAAATACTGCCCAAAAGAACATTCGAGAATAGAGTTCCCTATTATACGAAATTGGGGTAGAGATGAACCAGCTTCCACAGAGGTTTCCAGCACCATCAAAAGATGTTTAGCTCTCATGACTCTCACAGGGGAAAATTAGAAAAACCATGAGCTTAAGACTGGAACCTTTTTATCAGGTGGTAAAGCAGACCCGAGAAGGAGCAGAGGTATTTCAATAATGCTGCAGGAAAAACAGAGGAAGATTAGGGAGTGTAAACCCTGAGGAAGCCCGGGGAAGGAGGAAGGTGCCTGCACTGTGCAGGGGGGGTGGCCATCCCATGCTCCGGCATGAAGCGCTTCTGGGCAGAACTAAGAGTGCATGGCACTGTGATTCAGGAAGGGAACTCCCCAAAGCATCTTCCCCCTCAAGTGCCCAGACTTCCTACACCTCTGCAACCACACCAGAGTCTGAGTGGACTCAAGGGCAAGACACTAGAAATGGAAGTCACCAACTCAGAGCCAGAAACTAGAAGCACTTGGCATCCATTATCTGTAACACAGCAAGGTTAATTTGTATGCAGCTCAGTAAAACTAAAACTGCAGGGAAGTGAGATCCTAAAATATTTTCTAATGAGGAAGGACTCGTAAGTGGGGTTCCTAGCACAGCACACCCATAACTTCTAAGTTAAGATATATAAAGTATATATTGTCATTGATATTTTGATGTCATTATTTAATGTACTGGTCTATCTTATTTTAGTAAACATAATAATGCTTATAAGACTTTTATTGGTTCATCCTTCTTTTGTCCTCCAACCTTTTATTTCCCCCATATGGTCTTAGATTTCTTAATCCAAATTAACCCCCCTACATGCCATAGACTGAATGTGTCTCCCCCTCCACCCCCCAAAAAAAATTCATATGTTGAAGTCGTAACCCCCAATGTGATGACATTAGAAGGTGGGGCCTTTGGGAGGTGATTAGGTCATGAATGGGATTAGTGTCCTTATAAAATGGTTCAGAGAGCTCCTTTGTCCCTTCTACCAAGTGACAACACAGCAAGAAGACAACCCTCACCAGACACCAAATCTGCCAGCTCCTTGACCTTGGACTTCCCAGCCTCTACAACTGTGAGAAATAAATTTGTGGTGTTGATAAGCCACCCAGTCTATGGCATTTTGGCATAGCAGCCCGAACAGACCAAAACACCATGTTTCAGAAAGGGATAATGTGCGTGTAACACACTGAGAAATGCACTTCCTCATGGTTAAGTCTCTACCTCTCGCACAACCCCATACTAACCACCACCCGACAGCTCCACTTGACTCTCTAAAAGCCATCAAAAACCTTCACGTCTCCAAAACCAAACTCCTAATCCTCACTCCTCCCAGCCCTGCTCCATCTTAGTTGATGGAAACGTCACCCATCTGCCAGAAACCTCGGGATGATCCTTGACTCCTTTTCCCTCACAGCCCTCATCAGAACCATGAGGAAATCCCGCTGGCTCCATGTCCACAAAACATCCAGAGTCCTGCCGCTCTGCACCACTTCTACCTGCCACCACCCTGCTGCAAGCCACATCAGGTGCTGCCTGCAGCACAGCCAGAGCTGGCACAGGGCAGCTGGTCTCCCTGCCCACCCCGCTCACCTGTGTATTCTCAGCACAGTGTCCAGTGTCCTTTTAAAATGAAAATCTGAACCAACTGCCCCCAGCTCAAAGCCCTGCGATGACTCCCCAGTGGCCAACAGCAAGAGGCCCAGTCCCTTCAACAGCCCTCAAGTCCTGCTCAGCCTGCACCCCAGCCCCTCTGGCCGCCCCTTCACAGCTCCCCCATCCTCCTACGCTCTCTGTTCCTTGAACTCTCCAGGCATGCTCCCGCCTAGGTGTTCACACAGGCTGTTCCCTCTGCCTAGGAGCCCCTGAATTAACTCCCACACCCCCATCAAGTCTCAACAGCCACCGTCTAAAGAAAACTCACTGTGATAACTACATTTAAAATCACCACTTGTCTCGTTCCCTCCAACTCCCTTATCCAGCTCTATTCTCATCCCCCCCCAGTACTATGACCTTCTAACATGCAATGCAACTCACTTAATGTTTGTCTTTGCTCAGGTCTGCCCCATCAGACTCTAAGCCCCATGAGGGCATAGTGTTTGTTCAACAATGGATCTCAGGCAACTAGAATAGTGCCTGGAACACAGCAGGTGCCCCATAAACATTTGAGTCTTCCCTAAACACGACACTGAAGAAGGCAGGTGGGCTAGGTCAGGGTTCACCCAACCATGTTTGCCAGAACTGAGCATCTTATGGCAGGAAGAGGAATGACTCACAAGCTGTGAGCAGCAACTGTTATCTGTGAGGTCCCAGAAGGCCCTTCTGCACTGGAAGTTTCTCCCCTGACGGTCTGCCACAATGCCTGAGATTCCCAGCATTAGCATCAGACCTTTGGAGAAGGCCTCTAGGGAGAACGGAATGTGGTGAACCCTTCACAGCCATTATCATCCAGGCACAAATCAGTCTGCTTGAATATCTGTCCCACGATAGTACACATGTACAGAGGGCCTGCCACACACAGGCACTGTGCTTAGAAACTCGGCCCACAGATTAAGACGCGATTCCTTCCCTACCACGGTGCGGCCAAGGTTTTCAATAAAGTAGCCCCTGGAGGGCTACTGACCAGGGCCCAATAACCACTGGGAGAGTCACAAAAGCTCTCAGAGAGGAGAGATGGCTGACGAACCAGCAGAATTTGCCAGGCAAAGAAAGGAAGAAGAGGGAACAGCACCTGCAAAGCCACAAAGTTGTAAAAGGCACAGCACATCTAAGCAATGGTGTTGGCAAACTCAGCTGGGCTAGACCATCACACGGAAGGAGCAGTACAAGATGAAGATGGAGGGAAAAGTGCTGAGCTGGCTTTGTCTCACAGGTGGGAGAAGGCAGCAGGGGGTAAGAGCAGAACAGATTTTTAGGAAGATGGCCGTTGGGGCAGGTGGGAGGAGGTGCTGGAGGGAGGAAACCTCGTTGGCAGGGCACTAATGAAAGGGACTGCTGGACCTTTGTCACTACTGAGGGATGCTTGCTTCCAAGTACCAAATGTAATACAATGGGGACGCCAGCCAAATCCCACAAGTCCAAGCCAAAAGCAGGTACCTTCCAGGGATGATGGATTATTGCAGCTCCCTCCAGGCCTACTACAAACCAGCAAGGTAGGAGATGGGCTGGAGAAAGAAGAGCCCCTAACTAGTCCAGGCAAGAAATGACAAGGGGCCCAATTAATGCATTTGCAGTGAAGGTGAGGTTATGGCCACAAGAGACTAAGAATCCCTTCAGGAACCTCAGCCCAGGAAGATGCAGACTAAGAAAGGCATGGGTGATCACAGAGGGACAACCAGACAAAAGAGCCAGAGTTCCCGGTTGCAAGCAACAGAAACCAACTGAGTTGGGATGCTGACAGGTACTCAAAGAACTGACAGGAAGATTGGAGAACGTGGCCTGGAACACGGGGCAGGAAAGTGGTGGCCAGAATGCCCATGGCCCAGGCACACACAGGAGCAGTTAGGATAACCTAGCACCAACACCTGAGTTAGCTCTAATCTGTCCCCTGTTCTTCACATCACTTACTCCAGGTTCAAAGCACCAGGCCAGAGTAGGATTGGTTGTGCTAAGGTCAAGTTGTGTGCCCTGGGCAGCAGGGCACAGGGAAAGCAGGTACTGACCTTTTCAGCTTCTGTTGTAGGAGGCGCCATAATGCACACAACAGTGAGGTCCCCAAATGTAGGGCACAGTTCAGATGCTGGATATCCAAAATAAATTTTTAAAAAATAATAATGTCCACTAAGCAGTTTCTAACTCTAAGCATAATTTCCAATGAATACATTCATCTTGGATGGCCTCTCGGCTCCTACCAGGCACCCATAATCCCAGCTACAAGGTCCTATAATATAAAAGCTTGAGCTCCCGGTTCTGCCACCCTAGAAAGTACCCCTGTGCTCAAAAAAAAAATTTTCTCAGTTGTTGTTTAATAGATACAGAGTTTCAGTTTTGCAAGATGAAAAAGTTCTAGAGATCTGTTGGACGACAATGTAAATATACTTAACACTACTGAATTGTGTACTTAAAAATGGTTATGATGGTAAATTTTATGTGTATTTTATGACAATAAAACAAAACTTTCCTCCACTGGTCAAATTTTTTTCTTTAAATCTCATTCTCTCAGGTCAGCTAATCAAAACTAGAATGAAAACATCTGAGTTTTTATTTGCTGATGCCCAGCCTCCCACTGTCACTTAACTACTTTACTAAATGAGCAGTAAGTGTAAAACTCCTGGATGTATTTGTATTTAGAAAGAAGAGGCATTAAATAGGGAAAGATGGTTGGGAGGTGTGTATGTGTATGTGCGTGCATGCAGGGTAACAGGTGGTGGCAGAAATATATTTTTGACCTTCCTGGATGCTTCTGCAGTCTAAACAGTACCACCACTTCCCCACAACCTGTCCCGTAAACAAACCCTCAACTCCAGGTAGACTGATCTACTCCTTCTCCCCTCCCTTGTTCCCTTTGGGCATTCTCCCCATCTGCCTGTCCTGTCCCTCATTTTCCTACCTAAATTCTGGCCATCTTTAGGGGCCACCTCAGCCTCAGTCTACCACAAAGCCTTCACACACTACTGCAGCCCACAGTGATCTGTTTGGCCTCTAAAATTCCTATAGCACCCATTTGATCTCCCCTTATTTTCTTAACTCATCTTTCATGAATACACTTTCAACAAAATTGAAATCATAAACATAGGAATGATCTCTTTCCTCTCCTTCCCCCACCTTGGCTTAGATAGAACAAATACTTAATAAATATTAAGTAGCTGATTGACTTAAAAAGTGAAAAACAGAAATAGAGATGAAAAGTACATTCCTGTATGATATTTTTAAAAGATCTTCTTGAATTGTGAGGCAATAATTCCTCTCCTAACGACAAGGTTGCCTGCTTTTGCTTTTGTACAAATAAAGGTTTGTGTGTTTATAAAACTGTCTGCCACCCATTTGGCACTTAACTGGTTCTGCCCGATACTATTAATTAGCCTCTTATGTGTATATGTGTTTTAAACAGGATTGAAAACATGCAGAAGAAAGAATGCTTGCTCTTGCAAGAGCAAAAGTAAGAGCATGCACATCTGTTTGCTTTTGACCATCTCTAGAACCCAGTATGTGTTCAATAAATATTACTTAATTGACTGATTAACTTAAAGGATGAAGAACAGAAATAAATACAGGTGAAGAGTGTTCTCTGAATAATAATAAAAAAAACCTACAGCTAATCTGAGGACATCACTCCCCTTACTAGTGGTGAGACTGCATATTGTTGTGCCTGTACCAAAAAAAAAAATTTTTTTGCTTGTAAGGTATTTTTTTTTTAACTTAAAAAAAAGTAGTGGCTGAAATGTGGCAGGTAATTTCCCTGGAGGCATCCAGGGGAGAGGTTGAATCTAAGAGAACAAAATGGCCAGAGCCAAGTGTCTGAACTTGCTTATTCACTGAGCCGGGGACCTCGAAGTCATCCCAGCTCTGTCAATAAGCTAAAAAGGAGAGCTGTCCCTCAGACAGACAGCAGAGCCATTAGGAGGTAGGAGGTAGGCCAGATAGAGAGAGAAACCTCCGGGCCCTGAAAGAAAGCGCCATCACGCAGCTCTGGAGCTGGTGGCCCCCAGCAGATGCATCTGTCAGCTTAGGAAGTGAGGCGGCAAAGACAAGCCATCCTCACAATCATGTGGTGACAGGCCAAACAGGACAAAGAGGATCGAATTGGGGCAAGGACAGACTTTGGGGCAGCTACAAATGGGGTGAATGAGAGCAGAGAAGAGGTGGCATGGTGCCACGTGAGGGGCCAGGGTAACTTCAGAGAAACCCCTAGGAGCTGGCACAAAAAGATAAGAATCCCTGGCTGATTCTGGAAAACCCCAAGAATCCCAAGTCCCCACTGGGACAAGCTTGGAGCTTTTTAAGGAACACTTACTAAAGAATAAGAGAGTGGGAAGATGGTATGAAATTAGAAAAAAGAAAATGGAAAAGTAGAGAATGAAGTAGATGAGGTTAAAGAGCATGAACGTCTTTTCCTTCATCCATACGTTATTTATCGAGTCCCTCCTGCGTGGGTCTGGGCCTTCACGGTGTTCCTGATCTGGAATTATTTTTAAATTTTATTTATTTTTTTTCAGAGACAGGGTCTTGCTCTGTCGCCTAGACTGAAGCCCTCAATAGAAGCAGATGCTGCTGGTGTCATGCTTGTACAGTCTGCAGAACTGTGAGCCAGATAAACCCATTTTCCTTACAAATTACCCAGCCTCAGGTATTTCCTTTATAGCAATGCAAAAAGGACTAACACATCAATTACACCTCAATAAAGCTGGAGAAGAAATTGAAATTAATCAACCAATCAATCAACAAAGATTGAATCATTGGGCCCTCTTCTGTGTTTGGAAATTTTATGGTACAAGTGACTTTCCAAATTTTCCCTGTTTTCAAGGGCTCAAATGCCATTTTCATATGTGAATAAATGAAATTTTACCATTCCTATGGGAAATGAACAGGGAGGAAAAGAGATCATCAGAGTCAATCTTGATATTTTTCCTCAAGCATAAAAATTTTAATGTATACATTCTCATAAAGAAAATGCTAAAGGAAACTCAATTTGAAATTCAAATCATGACCTAATATATTTATCTAAAATACAAATGTGCGCCAACAAAACTACTGTAGCACAAAGGCCAACAGGATTGGGGGCATTCACTTGCCAAGAGATCACAGAGTATAAGGATTGGTTTCTTCCTCCCCAGGTCTCCAGCCCACTCCATCCCTGTGGGTGATGCTGACTGGGCACAGCTAATATCCCTGGCAGCGGATGTACATGGAATATTATTCTACTTGGTTTAAAAATATAAATTCCCAGAAAGGGAATATCTCATATCCTCCCTGGCCAAGAAAAAAAAAAAATTAAAAGTTGCTTTGACTGCATTATACAAGATATTTTCCTTTTATTCTAGAAGATGGTGTCATGAGGATGCCTGAAAAACAGAAATAGGTATTAAATAGAAATCTCTGTAAATATACCAGAGACCCAGAGGCCAGACTTACAGAGCATCATTCTTTCTTATCTAACCTGATTTAAGCAATGGAAGAGATTTCAACAGTCACCCAATAAAAGAAAATCACTTCTGTCATCTGGGGTTCACTTCCTTATTAAAAATTAATACACAAGAATGAACAACCAAACAGGACAGAGTCTCCCAGATCTTTTAACTCAAATATCTCAGTTTTTTCCTCCTCTTAACTCAAGGCCTTAAATCTTTGTACCATTTTTAAGAGAGTTTAGTGGCTGATGGAAAAGGTCAGTCTGGCAGCTCTAAAGAATTCCACTCTCTATTTATTTATCTACCTAAGGGACACAGTTCAGATCCTTTACTGCACTGGAATACTTGAATCATACTAGTTGGAATATCAGCCATTCAGAGGTTGAGAAAGAAAAGAAAATACACAGTCAAGCTAAAATCAACCCAATTTTAAGAAGGCCATTAGCCAACCCCAATTTTAGTAAGGTTTTGAACAAACAGGCGAGACTAAAATAAACTGAAATCACAAGTGCAACTGAACAGCTCTCGCTTGGGACTCTACTCCAACAGAAGATTTAAAGCGGGCATGAGATGCTGTCCTGTAGCAACTATGTCACAGAAGACAGGTTTATGTCAGGGGAGCTCAGTTTGTACTTCTTTTGGAACTTTCATCTTTTGTCCAAGTGGTAAAATCTTGAGTAGCCTTTATTTTATAGTTAAGTATCTTTGACAAAAAAAAATTTTTTTTTCCCTGAATCAGGTTACAGATGGTGGAATGACTGGCATAGAAGTCAACACTACTCCCAGATACCATTACTGGAATTAGTAAAATAAGATACCCAATGTATATTCCCTAGCTAAGAGGCAAAGCTACTCAGGAAAATCAGAATTAAAAACAATGTGGTCCCCATTATATTTGCTATAAAGAAATTATTTCATAGGAACAATATATGAGAAGTATAAACTTCTGGTTAAAAAAAAAAGCAGAAGAAAACGTTCACAATTTAGAAACGAGGCAAGAAGGAGTATCTCAAGTATAATGACAAAAACTGAAGAAAAGAGTTCCATGTGATTTAATCCCCAAACAAAACAAGCCCAGGAAGAGATTTCCCAGACTGGCAATTGGACAGCAAAGGGCACTTGTTTCTTCAGCGGAAAGTATTTGAAATAGGGCATTGCTTAACGTCAGGTCTTTTCTGCTGAAGGAAGAGACTGTCAAATCTGGTTTTTATTCTTCCTTCCCATAAATCAAGGACTGTGAAAGTCTTCGAAAACACAAAATAATTTTCAGGATCCCAGGGGCCATGACCTTCACCATTTTCCTGTGATAGTTTGTAAATTCAATTCTTCACAATAATTTATTTGAAGACTCAGACCTCTGCATGAGAAAGGAAAACTATTCTAGTAGAACAATTCCAGCAAAACCTAGTTTTCTTAGGACTTATGCTGTCCCTCCTGGCTGGAATGCCCAGACTTCAAGGTCAACCACAAGTCCACATCCCTGTATATCCAGCTGACATCTCTATCTCTTTGTGTAGATTCCTCTTGCCTGAGTTGTTGCCTAAGCAACGCTGCGCCATAAAATGAGTAGCTTGTCATGTGCCTATTATTGCCATCTTGTTTTCTCACTGGTCTCCTTGGCATATAATTTCTGTCCCCGTGGAAATGGCTGGCTGTCAGCATTTCCCAAAGCCTCAAAGATGGAACACTAAAGGTCCAGCCCCTTGATCTGCAGTCCCCAGGCTGGGAACAGGGGGTGCTCTGTAGCTTGCCTCATGGGCACTTCCCTGGAGGGGTTTCAGCAGTCCTGCTGCTGTCAGCTAAAATTACGATAAATAATCCTTTCACTTTGTATTGCACTGTTCAGATTCAGAGGTGCTTTCAGTCATGGTCCCGGTGACATGTTAGACTTTTTGTAAATGCCTGGGAGCACAGTCCCTCAGAAACTTCCAGATTGGCTATGTCAGAGCAATGCCACACAGCTATGCCACGGAAGCCTCTGTCATGGAAGTGTATGGTACAGTGGTATTCCGGTGAAGAGCATTTACAGATCCTATAGGGAGAAGTTAAAGTATAACTAGAATACAACTAAGCCCCCACAAACCCAATAAATTAGGTGGCAATTATTACAATAACAAAAGGATGTTCCACAGGGTTCCTGCACGTAGCAAACTGGCCCCTAAGCGCATTTAAGCTGCATGTTGATTTCCTTTTTTCACTGGTCTCCCCTTTTCAGGAACACCCCCATCTGTAAAGCCAGACGTATCTGTGCAAAAGCACAGAGGTGGACATGGAAGAATCTAGGAAGGGGGCAGGCTGGCTCCCCGCTGCCCCACTCGCCCTTCCAAACAGGGGCTCCAGGGCCTGCACTCCCGGTGGCCTACCTAATCTCTCTCGTCCTGTCGCCACTGCTTGGGGCCCTGGGACCCATCCTGCAGAAACCCAGGACTACTGCTCCCCTGTGGCTTCTCTGCCCGCTGTGGCTTCTCTGCCCGCATCCTGCCGCTGCACCACTCCAGTTTGCTGCGCTCGGTCAGCTATTTAAGGGGGCCTGATGTGCTGCAGCATGAGAAGAACCCCAGGAAACACAGGCCGTGCACAGATTATCTCAATTACAGGAGAACCATCACTATTAACTTCCCTACACAAAAGAATCGATTACTCTCTCTGGCCACTGGAATCCCATGCCCGCCAATGCTCTGGCTGCTCCTTTTTTTTCTTTTTTTTGGAGACAGAGTTTTGCTTTGTTGCCCAGGCTAGAGTGCAGTGGCGTCACCACAGCTCATTGCTACCTCAAACTCCTGGGCTCAAGCCATCCTCCTGCCTCAGCTTCCCAGGTAGCTGGGACTACAGGTGTGCACCAGCACGCCCGGCTAATTTTTAAATTTTTTTTGTAAAGATGGTGTCTCATTATTGCCCAGGCTTGGATGCTCATTAAGATCCAATTTCTAAGAGTCCCTCCATCCCTCCTAACTTCTCCCCAGCACTTATTTCCCCCTCCAGCCCCAATCCAAGGCTTTTTCTTTTTGGTAGAGATGAGGTCTTACTATGTTGCCCAGGCTGGTCTCAAATTCTTGGTGCTGGGATTACAGGCGTAAACCACCACGCCCGGCCTGTACTTGATCTCCCATATTCGTCATTTCTTTTCCAGTTGACTGCCCAGGCAGCTCCATGTCATGAATGAATCACATGCCCTCTATTTACATTCTCAAGTTTTTCTAAAAGTCTTAGGTTCTTCTTAGCTCTTCCCCCAGCCTACCATCACTGCAGGATGCTGAGGTCATGTCCAATCCAAAGGCACTACACATCTCTCAGGGAGCCTCCCATCAGGGTTCTCGGATTCCGGCTATTCGCTCTACTCAAATGATCTCACAGAATATTACTGTCCAATACCCAATATGGTAGCCACTAGCCTCGTCTGACTGTTTAAATTGCCAGGTGCAGTGGCTCACACCTGTAATCCCAGCTACTTGGGAGGCTGAGGCAGGAGGATAACTTGAGGCGAGGAGTTCAAGACCAGCCTGGGTGACAGAGAGACCCTGTATCTAAAAAACAAAATAAAAATAAATTTAAATTAATTAAATTTAAAATTTAAAATTCAGTTCCTTGGTGGCATTAACCACATTTCAAGGACTTAATACCTACATATGCCTACTGACTCCAGTATCGGATGGTGTAGATATAAAACATACCCATAATCACAGGGAGTTCTACGGGACATCACCATCATAGGGCACCCACATATACCCATACACTGTTGCTCTGGCCATAGTAAAGCAAGGTTCTGCATGCAATTTTGCTACTGTGGGATTCATCCAAGAAATTGTTGTAAAGGAAGCAAGGTTTGAACTAGGTTTTTGATATCATGATAAGACTATTTTTTATCTATATAGTATTTCACACATATAAAGAATTTTTACATATATTTTAAAATAACATGGTTTCAAATGGGGTAACATTTCATATAGCAGAATAGCATACACAGACATACACAAGAAAACACAAAGCCTGAGAAGATGGCAGAAGTTCTCTCTCAAGGAAACAAACATTTTTTAATTTGAGGGACTGTTAAAAGGCCATTTGGATTCTGTCCAAGGGTATTTCAACCCACTTTTATATTCTGTTATTTGACCTTAACAACACTCCACACTGCTACCAGGTAACACCAACCCATTATTAACCCAAAGGTGGACAGACTCCGGCCCATTATGCAACAAATCCTGATGGTGCATCTTTTCTACAAAGACTCCATTCCTCTGAAATCAGTATTATAAAGGTGCTCCAGTATATTTTGAACAGGTAATTGTCATTCCAGCTGTATCCATATGTCAAATCAAGACCAGAGAGAGCTAAGAAAAAAACAGGACAAAATAAAAGAAAAAAAGAACATATGGCCATCAAAACATACCTCTATTTTTAACACATCCCCTGTTGACTCTCTGCTCTTCTCTCCATATTCCCATGTTCTTAGCCAAGAACCCTGGCATCAAAAGCTGTGCTTTTTGCTTCCAGGGCACATTTGGTTTAGCAATGCTTTGACTAGTGGCTACCACACTGGGCAGCATGGGTCTAGAACTTAAAGAACAAGGGTAGGATTCAGAAGAAGGAAAAGTCGGATGGAGCTCAGGCTTGGCCATGGTTTTAGGATTTGAAGAGCAGGTCTTAGAACAGTCCCTGGTGTTTCTATATTTTTGAGTACAGATCACCAGGGATTTGGGAATGGTGCCCTCCTTAGGGTGAGTTGTTTCCTAAGGGGGGGCCTAAGCCCACTGGACACAATACAAGAGAATGTTCCCATCCCTCAGTCTAAATCCAGAAACAACCTTCCTGATGATGAAGTTCCTACTACCAAAGCTGCCAAGTGTTTTTCTAGATGTTCACAGAGTCCCCCCAGTAGTTAACAGGGGTGTTCAATCCCAGATTTTTTCTATTCCATCCATTTCCCAAGCCATATTTTCAAAGTTAACCATTTAATTCAATTTTTATTGCTGCCTTCCTCCAGAATAATAACACTCCTTCCCCAAACAAAACTCTTACTCTGTATAAATATTATGGGAAGGCTTCCCCAAAAATAAATGTATGAGATTAAACACAAGTACATAATCTTCATTTAACTGGTTTAATTTATCACAAAATTACTAGATTTTGTAACGCACATGTGGCAATGTTGTGGCAATGCTCTCAAGTCCACCGTAACTGTGACGCAGTAGCTATTGAACCTTTGAGTGTCACACTGACCTTCTTTATCAAAACGGCCTTCCCCTTGAAACACTGGGCCAAGTAAAAAAAGTCCCTCCATGAGCTTTCTGCAATTGAAATTTTTTTCACATTCAAAACTCAAATCCTGGACTATGCTTCACTTGGAGATCAGAGAGGACACTGGGACATTTATAACCACGGGTACATAAAGCCTGAAACCATTCAAGCAGATTGCACTAAATGTGCCTATCAAAATATGATTCTTCCATAGACAACGGTATTCGTTTCCTGTTGCTGCTGTAACAAATTACTATAAACATAATGGCTTAAAACAAGGCAAATTTATTATCTTACAAGTTTGAAGGTCAGAAGTCTAAAATGGGTCTGCAGGGCTGCGTTCCTTCTGGAGACTCTAGGGGAAAATCTGTTGGTTCCTGGTCTTCCTCCAGCAGTGAAGCATCTTCCAATCTCTCTCTCTGACCTCTGATTCCATCGTCACATCTCCTCTGACTCTGAACCCCCTGCCTCCTTCATATAAGGACCCTTCTGATTATCTGGGCCCACCCAGATAATCCAGGATAATCTTCCCATCTCAAGATCCTCACATCTGCGAAGTCCCTTTTGCCACGTAAGGTAACATACTCACAGTTTCCCAGGATTAGGATGTGGACAACTTTCGGAGGCCATTATTCTGTCTACCACACCAACCTTATAAACTCATCTCTGCAGACTATCTAAGAATAATCTTCTGAAATACCAGAGATTACTTAAAAATTCATTATATAGTCTTACCACCCCAACTGAAGTTTTATATTTGCATTATGCATTTCAACATCAGGTGGGATACACTGGGACTAGCTTAAAAGAATGTGACTTATTTTTCTAAACTATTTTAGACTGTTTAGCTTTTCATATTTCTTAACAAGATAGCAAATAATTCTATTCTAAAAGTAATGTGGATTTCACTGTATCCCTTGAGGGATGTTGGTGATAAAATGTTGAGATCATAGATAAACCTGACAAGATACATTTTCGTTTAATTCACTGGCAGCAGCTTATTTCTTTAAACTCATGTGGCTTTTTGGTTACTTCTTACTGACTCACTGCCTCTTAGGGACGTAACTGAACTAGTACTAGACTGAACAAAAAAATGATTTCCAAGAATAAGTGTACTCAAAAGGCATGAAACAGTTTATGGAAAGAAATGGTTATTCTTTCTTACACCACTATCTTAGTTGGAAATGCATTTTAAAATCTGACAATTAAAGGAACGTGAAGAAAAAGACTTTGCTTATTCTCAAACATGCCTACCTAGATACTAGCTTTCTTCATTTACATCTCAGAAAAACTAGTCTGAGATCCACTATGGAGTACAGTCACCCTCAGTTGGGAATGGATTAAGTTGGAGGCAGAAGAAATGAATGTAATTAGCAGAGATCCCCTGAGAGGTCTGAGATACTTAAAAGGTAAGAGTCAGCAGGTATAAAGGGCAGAAAACTAGAGGGTGCCTCTCCATGAGTTTGGGGCTATTTTTTAATCCAAGGACTCATTTAATTCATGGGACTCGTACAGGTTTGGCTTGTTATTTGGGAATAGAAACTAAGGCTCTTCCTGTTACGGTGGAAACTCAGGCAAGAAAGGGTTATTTTGGCTTTATAAGTCATAGAGACACTCAACTGAAATGCCATAAAATGCTGTCTCTCAGAATACTATCCTGTAACCTCTTTTGAAGGCAAGATACCACGAACCATATCTTGTACCCTTCACGTGACAGCTTAATCTAAACACGCCTAAGTACTAGGGGAGAGCGCTACCTGCCACAGAAGCGGGCTGGGAAGAATGAACTTCGTGGGTACAACACTTACCTTATCCCTCGAATATTTTCTACAACAACATAAAACCCATGCAGGCTAATTTCTGAGTCCCAAGTTTAATCTTTTGTCAAGTCATGAATCCAAAAACAGGAAAGAATGATAAATCATAGATTAGCAACCTCAGAAAAGTCATTTGTAACAAATGCCCCCAGTTTTTGTTTCTTATTTTGTTGTGTCTTATATCACAGGAGTTTGAGGTGACAAGTGTGAAAAGCATCTATTCCAGTGCCCGACTTCCAGGATGTATCCAATACACGTTTACAGGTTTGTTGAAGGAATCTGTAAATACAGTGCAATCTTTGCAAGGAAAGTACAAAAAGAAAAGAAAAGGACAAGTACTAGCTTCCCATCTCTCCTGACCAGGCATTGAGATTCAGGGAGTGTGACCATGGACAGGACTTCACTAACCACCTGCATTCTGCATGCATACAAAAGACTGCCAATGCGCAACTGCAAGCATGTATGCCAGGCACACCTTTACAGATGGCTAGTCCCAAGCAACTTGGGGTTGGGAGAAGGAGTAAAGTCAGTATCATGTCTTCCATCTATTTATTACTATTAATTTCCAGTATTATTTGAAAGGCAGACATAGCAAATGCAGCCATCATTTCATTCCTAAATTTGAAGGTGTTACTGGGCACAGTTCTCAGCTGGTGCCAGAAGATGCCAAATTGGTGGCACAAATACCATTAACTTAACCCAGCATTCACAGAGAAATAAGTGTGAATACTGTCATTTTAAAGTGGTCTACAGTGTTTTCTCTATGCTAAATAATGAGAAGACTTACTGATATGAAAGCCACATAAAACCAAATGGAGACTTTCTCAAATTTTTATGAAGTCTCATTTTAAAAACAGATCCAAGCCCATCGTGGAAGGAGGCATGTGGGAAGAGAAAGCCAGGATGGCCACCCAGACACGGAGAGGGACATCAATTCTGTCCACATCTCAAATTTGAGAATGTGGTGAGATCCACTAAGTTCACCTTCCATGCACTTGGTTTCTAACAAGATGCGTGAATGCCATTTTCTCCTTATCAACATCTCCGTTGGGCTGAAAAGAAAAAAAAAAACGTGTCTTGGTGCATCTGGCATTAGGAATAAATCTACGTCCCCAAATGGTGCTTGGAGAGTGAATCATTATTCATTGCACTTCTCACATTTTGCATCTCCATTTAAATAAAAACATTTACATTTTTTTATCCTGACTTTGCTAGACTATAAAATACCAGATGATTCATCACTGGTAGGTAATCAGGTTAGCAAAAAAAAAGAAGAAAAAGAAGCAGCAGGAACAGCAAAGAAAAGTGAAATAAGCAGTATGTCTTAAACCTGCAATTGAACTTGGAAACAGAATAAAATGTGACAAAATTGCTACAAATATACACAATAAAAACTAAGCCTGGCGAATGAAGAGCAGTCAGGACACTATTCTCTTGGCCCAGATGCTGGTTCAGGTGCCATCTGGAAGCAACAGCAACTAGCAAGGGAAGAAGAGAAACTCAGCAATTTGGAAAGTTTTCCCTAAAGCAGTCCCTCCTGCAGGCAATCAAAGCTTTAATGTGAAAAGGGTCTTCCTATCTTTCACGTGTGCAAGTTGAGAATTGTTTTCTCAACGTCAGTGGCCTAGAAAATATTCCATGCAGCCTGAAAAGAACTCATACGCTGCAACAAGCCATAACACTATAATTTAAGAGTTGTAGGCATATACGCACACAAAGGCAGGCAATTCACACTCCTCCAGGGATAGTATTAACTTGTCCATTATTATCAGTTCTACCTAATTAAAAAGCATAATTTTTACTGCTGTTAGCAACCTGGTTCTCCTGCAGCTGGAAAGTGAAGGCACAATATCTTCACACACTCAAACCATGACACTGCCTGTGACCTTTCCTCCCAAAGCCAAACACTCCCAGTGCTGCAAAGTAAAGTGATGTGGTCCCACCTGGCACCTCTTACCACCTTGTACAGGGTACCAACGATACCACAGGAAATAAAAATCCCCTCAGCAAGCCTGGGCTTGGGTAAGTTAACCAACATGCTAGCTCCCCTTGAGGTCAGCACCCTTCCTCGCCTCCCCAAAACACCTTGGGAACAGGACAAAATGTGACACAGTTGCTGCAAATACACACAATAAAAATCAAGCCCTGTGAATGAAGAGCGGTCAGGACACTATTCTCTCAGCCCAGACGCTGGTTCAGGTGCCATATGGAAGCAACAGCAACTAGTGAGGGAAGAAGAGAAGTTCAGCAATTAGGAAAGTTTTCCCTAAAGCAGTCCCTCCTGCAGGGAATCAAAGCTTTAATGTGAAAGGGGTCCTCCTATCTTTCACATGTGCAACTTGAGAATTGTTTTCTCAAGGTCTGTGGCCTAGAAAATATCCTTCAAAAATCTTGACCAGTGAGATGGGAAGAGTTATAGACCGAATTGTGCACCCCCCGAACCCCCAGCAAAATTCCTATGTTGAAGCCCTAACCCTTAGTACCCAGAATGTGATTGTATTTGGAGACAGTGCCTTTAAAGAGGTAATTAAAGGCCAGGTGTGGTGGCTCACACCTGTAACCCTAGCTCTTTGGGAGGCCAAGGAGGGAGGATCTCTTGAGGCCAAGACTTTGAGACCAGTCTGAGCAACACAGCAAGACCCCATCTCTACCAAAAATAGAAAAATTAGCTGGGCACAGTGGTGCATGTGGGTAGTCCCAGTTATTTGGAAGACCAAGGCAGGAGGACCACTTGAGCCCAGGAGTTCGAGGCTGCAGTGAGCCATGATCGTGCCATTGCACGCTGGCCTAGGCAACACAGCAAGACACCCTGTCAAAAAAAAAGCAATTAAGGTAAAATGAGGACATGAGGGTGGGCCCTAATCCAATCTTCCTTGTACCTTATAAGAAGAGGAGATTAGGACACAGGCACACACAGAGGGAAGACCATGTGAGGACAAAGGGAAGAGGAAGGCTATCTGCAAGCAAAGGAGAGAGGCCTCAGAAGAAACCAACCCTGCCGACACCTTGATCTTGGACTTCCAGCCTCCAGAGTTATGCAAAAATAAATGTCTGTTGTTTAAGTCAACTAGTCTGTGGTACTTTGTTATGGCAGCCCAGGCAAACTAATACAGGCAGGAACAGAGCATACCTTAGGTTAAAATGTCAGAGGCCGGTGCCTCGCTGATCTTCCCGTCCCTGTCTGCACAGCTCTGCTTCCCCCTGGTGTCCTCTCTCCTCCAGTTCCCAGGAACCCAGGACCCTCACATGGTCCCCCAACTGAAATCAAGGAATGGAGCATTTCACCCCAAATGCTCTTGGTTCTTGATATTAGGAAAGCAACCTGATTAAACACACAGACCCATGTGATTACACTATTCCAAAATCACAGCTGTTGTATACCCTGTGGCTTCACACTCCTGCTCTTTCTCATGTCTTCCCCTCTCCTCCTCTAGCTTCCAGGGACAGCACAGAGGAAATTAACACATATTGAACAAGTTAAGAATTTAATCTGATGGGAAGCCAGGCCAGATGGCTGGAGCCTGTAGTCCCAGCTACATGGGAGGCTGAGGTGGGAGAATCACTTAAGACCGGGAGTTCAACACCAGCCAGGGAAACATAGTGAGACCTCATCACTAAACAAAATAATAAATTTTTAAAAAATTTTTTAAAGAATTTTATTTGATGGGGTAGATTTTATTTTATGCAAAAGGGAAGAGATTTGGAAAGGTCAGAGTAACTTTTCCAATAGCAGAACCAAGAACTGAACCCAGATATTTCTGACTCCAAAGCCCTATTCTTTTCACCAAGCCACAGCTTCTTCCCCGTAGCTGAGATGGTCAAAAGTTTTACAAAATAGTGCTATTAGGGAAAAAAAAAATAAGTCACTGTAAACACAATCCTAACATCACTAGCACTCATTTTTAAATTGATACTAATTGGATTGCTCTGTACTATGTAAGCCCATAGAGAGATGAAAATACAACCCGTTATATTTCAAATTTCACAAATAATGCTAAAAAACAATGGGCATAAGTGACAGTAACACCCTTGAGTAGTTTTTACCAAAAGATAACTCAATGAAATACCTACTTTTGACATAGGAAATAATGAATATAAAAAGGCAATGTGAATTCTGTGCTTTCCTATCATTATTCAGCACTGGGGGGAATACAGCTCTGTTGACAAGGTCATTCTGGGCTCTCTGAGACCACAGTCCCCAAAAGGGCCAGCCCTCACCCTTCAGACAAGCTCTTTTCATGCTTCCTGCATGGGTGCAGAGGGTGAAATCAGCAGTTAACTTCAGATTATATTAAGCGCCAAATCAGCTTTCGATTTAACTTTCCTTCTAGAGAACTTAAAAAGGACTGGCACATTCAGGAAATGCCTGACCCAAAAGTGAGGCACTATTCCCTAAGCAGTAAAACTGGAAACAGCGAAGGCACCAAAGAACTGCAAGACCAGCTCCTAGGAACAGAACTGGGGTGAAGGATGATGAAAGCAAAGCATCAATTCCTCCCCTCAGCAGGGAGGAAGCTGAGAGCCATAGGCTACCCCTCCCCTGCTTTTCCATTTGCTAGCCAAAATGCTTGCTCTGCCCATGAATTAAAGTAATAACAGCCTTAATGTTCACGAATAAATAGCTGTATGTCTAGTCACCTTGCTGCCTGCAAGAATTATGCCCATGATTAAATATGTCGGGCTTTCTTACAAGTGCCATTCAATTTCCACAATGCCTTCAGCTCATGGGTCTTCATACTCACAGATTTTTGCTTACCTAGCCTGACTGCCTTCACCCTTCACTTCTTAACCGCTTTATAAAACTACAGAGAGCATTAGAAACCAAGAAATAAAAGAATCATGGACGAAAGCAGAGAAGCCAGCTTTACACGGATGAATCTGATTTACGGTAAGCTGGATCTGAGATACTATGGGGAACACGCTAGCTACCTAGCGTGTTGGAGCAGGGAAACGGGAAAGCAGAGTTAAGGGACATTGTGTTTTGCTGTCTATGAAAGGGAAGACCTGCAGCTGTTTGTAAACAGCCCAACAGCCTCCTCTGTTTCCCCAGCAAGACACTGACATCCTTGTCTCCCCAATTCACATCCCCACTGGACCATGTGGGCACAAACTCACACACCAACACAAGCAGAGGAGAGGGAAGGTTGTGGCATGAGGAGGCAATCTGCGATTTATCGAGAAAGGCGCTTAGGCCTTCCATGCTTGGCTTTTTGTTTCACATCCTGGATGAGATTATAGAGAGAAAGGCTGGAAGCGCCCAGAGAGGGTTAACTGGTTGGCCTGAGAACAGCATGGCATGAGCACCACCAAGCACACAGTGGATCGTGGGATTCCAAGAACTTGTCATCTGGTTGTTGGTTTCCCAACTGCCACTGATGGAACATAAACTCATCGGGAAATTTCTACATGGTCATGAGGAATTTTATTACTAACTAACTTCAAAGCACGCACCAAACTGCCAGGGAGCCTTTTGGCTGTTTTTTCCTCCCACTCCCCAGTTCCCAAATAAATGAATTTTGAAAAGGGTAACTGTTGATGACTATCTGTAACTTCTGAATGAGGACTCATGGCAAAAATGGACCCCTCCTGCACGCCAGATGTAGGGCCAGGCTGTAATTCTGAACGGCCTACAAGTCACTATAAACATTCATAAAAAAGAAAGTATGCAAGTGCTTCCAGAAGGTAATTCATCTGAAAAATTGTTCAAAACATCCAAGTCTTCATTTCATAAAAACTAGACATTATTCAGGCTCTTGTGATTTCTCCAGTATTTTATAAGACTAGCAAGGAGATGAAAGAATTAACATCACCTGACCCTGCAGGTGTGGATGAAAATGTGTATTTCACATGTAAATTGCATAACTTACAAACTTTCCCTATTGAACTCCTCAAATAAAGAACCTTAACAATAGCAGGGTCCGATTTAACACTTGTTACATATAAAAGAAGCTCACAGAGAAACTAACAAGCACTCAGCCCACACACATCTGCTTAGTCAAGCACTTGGTGGGTTAACCTTATGGTACCAGAACTTGGAAACACTGCAGGATTGCAGAAGGGGAGGCTGGCTATAATAGAAGCAGTTCTCTCTTTCAGATAATATATATACATATATATATTTCAGATAATATATATATAATTATATTTTTATATATATATATAAAAATATATAATTTTCTTCCTAATTGAAGCAGCATAATACAGGGGTTTTAATTCCACAAAGATAGGCAGTATATGAAAGCAGCACCAAAAAATCAATACAAAGGTGCATTGACAATAACAACTTTAATACTTCACATCTAGACCGTTAGACTTTAGCATCTTTGTTCATCAATGGCTTGCTACAAATGACCTATGTCTTAATGGCAGTACAGGGGAGCAGTTAGTGCACTGGCTCTGTCTGACATAGGTTTTTGAGTCTTGGCTCAAAATGATAAGCTGTGTGGTTTAACCTCCCTGTGCCTCAGTTAAAATAGGGATAATAATAGTATATACCTCGTGTGGTCTTGTGAGGAGTCAACAAGTTAATACATGAAAACTGCTGACAATGGGCCCTGGCCCCTAGTAATTGCTCAATAATGTCAGGTACTAATGTAATCAGTTAACACATATCAGCACCAATCACAGTAAACCAAGATTTCCACTGGGGACGTCTCAAACATAGCGTGTGACTAGGACTGAAAGCTTCACCTCTAAAGAAGTCTTTGCCCCTGTGTCCTTCTGCCCATTAAAAGTTCAGTGATCTTGGAGCCATCAACTTTCCCCCTCATGAAGGTGCCAATATCGCCTGCCTTCCAGGGATCGTCTCCAAGTCGTGCCAGGTGACTTCCAGGCATCATCTCCAAGTCATGCCTGGTGAAGCTCACCACTACAAGAAAGAAGAGTTCAAGGATGGCAGGCAGGAGAGGAAGCCTATGAGAAACTGAAGGTTTTTCAGGAGTAAATGTTTTGTATCTTTAGACCTCAGATGGCTGCCTCCTACCCATATAAACTAGGGAAGTCTTCTGGGAAGTGCAAGTTTCCAGATTAAAAGCCAATAAAACCATCTTTCAATCTGGATGGACCACTGGGGTGGGATACCAAGATGGGGGGGAGGGTATATGTGTGTGTGTGTATGATATACCATACATGTAACATATCTTGAACAGAAATTCATGAGAAATTTCTAAATTGCTCTGAGGAATTTTATTTAATAACTAACTTCAAACATATTTATATCACACATATAGGTGGGGGGGTGTATTTATATATGTGCATGCACATACATGTACATGTATATAAAGCAAGAGAGGGACCTCTTGTGGATCTTGGTTGTCCGTTTAGAACTTGCTGTCCCTCCCTGAAGTGTGGGCCTTTGGTGTCCACACCAGGGGACTGAGGAGCACAAGCCTGTGGACCCTGAACTGAGGCAAATGTAGTTACATCAAGTCTGTGGCTCAGACCTTTGTTGAGGTTCTTTCCCACAAACTTTCTTCTCACATTTGTTTCTCCTCTAAATGTAGAAAAAAAAAAACTACAGGGGCAAAAAAGGTAGAAAATCTCACATAAGCAGAACTGTGAAACAGCCTTTCCAAAATTTTGCTTAGAGTTTCAGATTTTAAATTCACGGCACTGATAGCCAAGCATAAAACCTAAATCAGAGTGTGTTCAGTGCTTGGGTCTCTGCCCTCCTTACAACAGCGTGATTCACACATTTCATTCTCTCTAGGAATATGGCTCCCAAATATGTGGCATCATCCCTGACCCCTCTTCCAAGGCCCAGCCTCACAACTCCAGCTGTGTATTCAATACTTCTACTCAGACATATACCAGCTTAAAAACCAATGACTCATCGTCCTAACCTGCAAATCATCTCTTCCCAGGGATGTCCCTTTATCTATTAATAATAAAGCAATGGTTCTAGTCACACAAATCTGAAAGTTCTTGAGTCATCTGTGATGGGCTTGTCTCCCCTAACTCTCAGTGTCCAGGCATGGGCCAGACCATACCACGGGGCATAAAAGGGCCAAACCAAAGGGCCGCCTTGGGTTTACACACATCATAGCTGATGTAGCACTATAATGTGCATTCTACCCACGGTAAGTGACTAATCATAAAATAACATCATACATACGTCTGGGCTGGGGGAGGTTGGGGCAAGGGCAGAATGTTCGAAATAGGTTATGCAAAAAGACAAAAGCAGGTGATTTTCGATGCATGAAAATAACCTCCAGGTGAATCCTGCTAGGGGCCTCAATCTCAATGGTGTAAAGCAGGCTCTATCCATCAGTCTCCCACTGCTCCACGTCTTCCTCCCAAGGACCCATCCTTTTCTTTCCCTTCCCACAGCTAGCACATAGTTGAGGGCAGTGCTCTCCAATGGACTATAACGCAAGCTACACATAAAAGTTTAAATCTTCTCCTAGTCACATTAAAAAAAGGTAAAAAGAAAAAAGTGAAATTAATTCTAACCCATATATTTTATATAATCTAATACTTCCAAAGTATTATCATCTCCACGTGTAATCAATATCGAAAAATCATTAATGAGATATTTTACATTCTTTTTGCCATGCTAGGTCTTTGAAACCTGGTGTGTATCTTACACATACAGCACATCTCAACTTGGGTGAGCCATGTTTCAAGTGTTCAACAGCCACACGTGGCCAGTGGCTACGATATTGAACAGCAAGGCTCAAAACAGTGCTTATTTCAAATATAGACCAGGGGAATCACCTCCTACTTGGTCCCACTTTCTCTTACGAGGCTCATCTCTGGCCTTGCCCACTCTCACTACCCATGTTCCACCTTATGGCTGGATTTTTGTCTACCTGACACAATCTGACTTGCCTGCTCAAAGTAGGGGCTCCCCCGAAGTAGGAGCCCTATTTGTATTCTCAACACCTACCACAAATCAGGTATTCAGCAAACGTTTGTTAAACATTTGCTAAAGCCTCCAGAATAAAATCCAAATTCCTTAAAATGACCTTTTCAGGTTTAGCCTTTAGCTCTTTATAAAGATCCACTTCATAAATGCTCTACCCTAGGCCCCAAAATGTCTATTTCAGTGTACAGTGGGGTGAAGGTAGAAATAAGACACAAGGTAAATGTGCTACATCTTCCTGCAGCACCAGTTATACTAACTGGTGAGTATTTTCAAATATTTTTAGATTAAAACGCTCTGACATACACTAAAAGAGAAGGCCGAAACCCCTACCATTTTTTTTAAAGATTAAATATAAGTCTCCAAATACATTTTTTTGCTTACAGAGAGCAGCTTTAAAACTGACACTCCAGAAAGCCTCCAAAGCTCCCTTTGGCATTCACTCCCCACTTGCTGGTTGATGCACTGATTAAAAAAAAAAAAAACCTCTGAGGAACCCTGGCTCCCCCACCCAGCTCATCTCTCCTGGTCTCTGCTCCTTTGCTAGGAGTATTTCCCTCCCTTGTCTCTCTTTCATCTTCTCTGCCCATCCACTGACCCCTGGGAAGTAGAATTTCCTAAACTCCAACTGACCTCAAAAGCTGCACAATCTCCTGGCACCGACCGCACCCCAAATTATCATTATCAGGGAGCCAGCTTTCTCTCTGCTCCTGCATCTTAAGATCCTTGAGGGCCAGGACTCTATCTCCTGCTGCTTCTAATTCACTAGAGTGATTTGCTGTTGACCGACGGATGAACAGAATATGCTCCCAATTATGCTTCAAGTTAGCACGCAAGAGAAAAACATAAAAAAATGGAAAGGTAAAATGTTAAGCACAAACATAAGTATATCAAACCATCCCCCAACATGTAATTGGACCGAGTGATGAGTTTTATAATGATATGATAAGCAATGGAGAACAATTAAAAACTTAGGGTGAGAAGAATAAAGGAAAATGTTTATTAACATCATGCCACATCCCACATGCGTTTCATCTCAAACATTAAGTTTTTAAGAAAAACTTCCTAATAAAATGCAATGGTTAGGGAAAACCAGTATTAAAGTGAAAAATAATAAAGTAAAACATATTTCTTGAGAAATAGCCTAATAAAAAATAGGCTGAAGTAAATAACTTTGAAAATAAAACATCATAAAAAAGAAGTCCAAACTCTTGCCTGATACCATTTAGAATGAAAAAAAAAAAAAAGGACTTTGCCCAAATATTGAAGGAAATTGTTCAACCCTGATAATTCAGTACTTCACTTAGGTTTTTAAAAATTGTGAAAGGCAGCAGCATTAACTGATTAAAAAAAAATCATCAAGCATTTTCCTTGGGAAATATTTCTCTCTTAAGTTAAATGTTATATAAACATTCCTGATTTTCATGGACTACTTTTAGTCATCTGGATGACAGACATTAATTATTAATTCCAGCACAAAAGTCCTCTCTGTACCCATCGTACAAGCTATAAATGTCCAACTTGCTTTGCTATTTTGAAATGTAATACTTATACCAGATATAAATAATATTAAAATTACTAAATCCCTAAAGAAGTCAATTTATGTTATCAGTACACGTTTAAAAATTACCCTTTTAAAATCTCTCCCTTTAAGTTCTACTGCTAAACATTTGAGTGGTTCCCATTAGTATTCCCCACTTTCTCTTATCATCACAAAATATAGCCACATTATCAGTAAACAGCATTAAGCTGCAATTTATTATATGGATTTTTCTAGGACCTAGAATACATCCATCAACACACCTCCAGAGCAACCTATGAAGAGCAGACTTTAATTCCATTTTTAAAAAATTAGCAGCTCAAGAGATCATAATGTCCTAATGAACTATTTTCCTCCACCCATCATTAGACTTTTCTTACTTTGATAACCTCTTTTCTGAAAAAGGGAGTTCTCCCGGAGTTGCTACAATTATGCCAAATGTTAAGAGATATAGGAGATTTTGCCCTAGTACAATGTTTCCATTGTATGTATTTTTTCTCAACTGGCTCACCGAGGAACAGGTTAGAAGAAAATGTCAGAAAAAGGCCACAGTACAGGGAGATCTAAAATCAGTAATGGGACGTTCATTTTATACATCAAAAGCGAGAAAATAGAGGCCGTGAAACCACTTAAACCTCAAAGTAAAAATGAATTGTCATGAATAAGGATTAATTTACATATTTCTTCAATCATAACAGAGTAGGGACTTCCTTAAAGAAATTTTCATACCCGAACCCATTTTTGCAAAAGTCAAGGACAATGTAAGAGGAATACAGGGAGGTAAAACTAAATGAACAAATGGGGAGTTTTTTTTTAAAATCCCAAGAACAGAGAACATCCATGCACCAATGAAAACATGAACCTGCAGACTGAAACAGAGAATGTATTCAAACAAATGGCCACACTGGCAAGGGACAGATGGACAGCCAACACAATCTGATCTATCATAATAAAAGTTTCAATAGCACCTGTGCAACATAGCAATTTCAACAGTTCTTGAACCATGCCAAAGATTCATGACCTATAAAACCAGTATTTTTGCCAAGGCATAAATTTTGCCTATTGATAAGTGAGACCCAGCCAGTGACCCAGTCTCTGCTTGTCAGTGTGGCTTTACCTGTAATCACCATACTGTATATACTTGTTTTCAAGAAGTGTTTTAAAAAACAAACTTTGTTTCTGTGTGGAAAACAGCCCCAGAAAGAAAGCCAAGTACTAATGCTTCTATTGACTGAGGTTGACATGATAAGAAAGTGAAGAGTTCTAAAAACATGTATAGTTCTTAGCCAAAAAAAATTCAAAGTTTTGGAGAAATCAAGGCACGCGATGTTGAATTTGTTTATGACTTAATTGTATGGCATCATTAACTATATCACAAATTCTATATAGTACTATGCAATGGAGGTTCATTGTCATTATCAAGGAGAAATGATGTGAAATTATAACATGTTTGCAGGTTAAAAAAAGAAAAAACTCAGCTAAAGGAAAAAAGTAAATAGGATGCCATGAATAAAGCACAGGATGTTAACAGAAGAGAGTTTGGTCAGGAAGAACCGTTCCACAATGCCACAGTAAGCCAAATCAAAAATACCTGGCACAGTGTCTATGGATTAGATGACTCAATATAATAATGATGTCAATTCACCCTAAATTGATATACAGGTTTACTGCAATTCTTATCAAGACCCAGCAAATTTTTTTTAGATTTAGGCAAGCATATTTTAACATTTACAGAGAAAGACAAAGAAAATGGTAAAGCAATTTTGAAAAAAAGGAATAAAATCGGAAAAAAACACTGTACCAATTTCAAGAGGTATGCAGCTACAGTACTCAAAACTGTGTGGTATTGGTGGACGGATAGACACATAGATGAATCAAATATCACACAGAACCCAGAAGTAGCCCTGCATAAGTATGGCCAAACAATTTTTTACAAAAATACAAAAGCAATTTAATGGAGGAATGCTAGTCTTTCCAACAAATGCTGCTGGAGTAATTGGAGATTGACTGATAGGCAAAAATAGAGTCTTGACCTAAGACTCATACCTTATATAAAAATTAACTCAAATTAGATCAGAAAAGTAAAACATAAAACTATAAAACATTTAGAATAAAGCACAGGAGAAAATATGCAAGACCAAGGGCTTAGTGAAGAGTTCTTAGGCATGATATCAGAAGCACAACCCATAAAAGAAAAATATCAATAAATTGTACTTCATCAAAATTTAAAACTTTTGTTTTGCAAAACATTCTGTTAAGAGGGAAAAAAAGACGAGCTACAGACTGGGAGAAAACATTTGCAAACCACACATCTGATAAAGGACTCATATCTAAAACTGATAAAGAATTTTCAACACTCAATAGTAAAAAAAAAAAAAGTTCATTTAGAAGATGGGCAAAAGACATGAAGATATTTAACTAAAAAGAATTACACAGATGGAAAATAAGCACATGAAAATATGTTTAACATTTACGAACCATTAGGGAAATGCAAATTAATACCATGATGAGATATCACTACACACCTAGCAGAACAGCTAAAACTCAAAAATAATGACAATACCAAATGCTGGCAAGGATGTGGATCTCTCACACATTGCTGGTGGTAATGTAAAACAGTATAAGCCACTCTGGAAAACAGTTCAGCAGTTCTTTAAAAACTAAACATATACTTACCATACAACCCATAAAACATACTCCTGGACATTTATCCCAGAGAAATAAAAACTTATTTCTACATAAATGCTTGTATAAGATGATTCATAGCAGTTTTAATTACAACAGTCAAAAACTGAAAACAACCAAAACGTTCTAGCATCTTGGTTGGTTAAACAAAATGTGGTATATCGATTGCATGAAAAGGGCATTTTGCTGAGTGAAAAATGGCAATCTCAAAGGTCACATACTGTATCATTCTATTTATATAACATCCTCAAAATGACAAAATTGTAGAGATGGAGAACAGAGTAGTGGTTGCCAGGGGTTAGGGATGCTGGCAGTGATGTCCAATAAACTTAAAAATACTATTCATGGCAGAAAATAAGACCAAATGTCTGAAAACCAAGAGAAAAAAAAGACAATAGAAACAAATCTAGAGGAAGAATATCACAAGAGAATTTGAATCTGGAAAAAGAATCAAATGCAAATCCCATTATTAAAAAATAACTGAAAATTTAAGAATTTAGTAGATGGGCTCACCAGCTGACTGGACCAAGCAAACGAGAAGATTTTTGAACTGGTAGAAAGGTCAGTGGGAAATATCCAGATTGAAGTACAAAACGAATAAAAACACTGAAAAGGAACAAAATACATATAACTGGAATCCCAAAACAATGGAAGAGAGAGAATAAGGCAGAAGCAATGTTTGAAGAAATACTGACCAAGACTTTTCCAAAATGGATGAAAAATATCAAGCCACAGATTCAAGATACTCCACAAGCCCCAGACAGGATAAAGAAAAGGAAAACATCACCTTGAAATGAAAACAGTAAGACTTACCGCTGACCTTTCAGAGAGAAATAACGGAAGCCAGAATTGCTGGGGGTGAGGATGGGTGGGGGGGAATACCAACTGCCAATTCCACATGCAGACAAGGACAATTGCAGATGTTTTCATACCAAAACTAAGAAAACTTACTGTCAATAAACCCATGGAAAAAGAAATCCTAAGGGAGTTCTTCAGCCAGCAGAAAAATGATCCCAGATGTAAGCATGGCAATACAGGAAGGAATGAAAGGCACCAGACAGTATAACATACAGGTAAATCTAAATGAATATTGACTGTTAAAAGAACAATAATAGGCGGGTCGTGGTAGCTCATGCCTGGAGTCCCAGCACTTCGGGAGGCCCAGTCGGGAGGATCGCTTGAGGTCAGGAGTTCAAGACCAGCCAGGGCAACATAGTGATCGTCTCTACAAAAAAATTTTTTAAAAATTAGCCAGGCATGGTGGCACGCACCTGTAGTCCTAGCTACTTGGGAGGCTTAAGGTGGGAGGATCACTTGATCCCAGAAGTTCCAGGTTACAATGAGCTACGAACATGCCACTGCACTCCAGCCTGGGAGACAGAAAAGACCCTGTCTCAAAAAAAAAAAAAAAAAGAAGAAGAATGTCTTGTGGAGTTTAAATGTGTGTGTGTGTATAGAACAAAATACATGAACACAATAGGACGAAAAGCAGGAGAGGATAAATGAAATTAAAGTGTTATAAGATCCTTGCATTTTCCAGAAAAATACAAACGCACTTATCTAAGGTAAACACTAATAAATTAAGGAAACATGTTATAATCTCTGGTGTAAATACTAAAAGAGTGGTAAAAGAATGTATAACTCACAAGCTAATAAAAGCTTATTAATAAATACTTGATTAATCTAAGAAAATGCAAAAAGTGAAAAAATGAGGTACAAAGAACTGTCTTAGATCAGGCTGCTGTAACAAAATCTCATAGACTGGGTGGCTTATAAACAACAGGAATTTTTTTCTCACAGTTCTGGAGGCTGGAAGTCTGAGATCAGAGTGCCAGCAGGGTCGGGTTTTGGTGAGGGACCTCTTCCAGGTCGCAGACTGTGTGCCATCCTCTCGTGTCCTCACACGGTAGAAAGAGGGCAGGAGAGCTCTCCGGGGTCTCTTGTATAAGGGCACTAATCCCATTCATGAGGGCTTCACATGAACCTCATGACCTAGTCACCTTCCAAAGGCCCTACTGCCTAATACCATCACATTGGGGTTTAGGATTGCCATGTATGAATTTTGGAGGAACACAAACATTTGTCCATTGTACTAACAGAACAAATATTAAGATAATAGATTTAAACTTATATATTTTCAAGCTGCATATGCACAGGAGAGGACTCCCAATACCAAGCAGAATTCATCTGCTAAAGATAACAAAAACAAAACAAAACCTCTTAGCAAACTATAGCAAACATCATAACAGTCCTTGATGAACTTCTCTAAATTTTCCCTGAAATGGAGGAAAAAGGATCAAAGATCTGCTATCACGTCTTCTAGTTAGCATTTACCAAGGTCCTGGGCAGTGCAATGAGCCAAGAGCAAGAAATGAAAAGAGGAAAGCAGAAAATAAAATGGTCATTAAATACAGATGACATGACTGGGTACACAGAAAATCCAAAAGAATTTATAGATGAACTATTAGAATGAATAAGTGAACTTAGCCCGGTTGCTAGATGCAAGTCAGTACGTCAAGTCAATTATATTTCTACATTCTAGGAAACAATTTTTAAAAGATATCATTTGCATTAACATCAATAAACATCAAGTACCTAGGAATAAATCTGACCAAAAAAATGTATAAAATCTTTCATAGAAAACTAAGTGTAATTACTGAGAAAAATTTAAAAATACCTAAATATAAATAGAAAGATACACCATGTTCATGGATTGGAAGACTTAATATTGTAAAGATATTAATTCTTCCCAAATTGATTTACAGATATGAAGCTATTCCATTAAAAATTCCAGTGGTTTAAATTGTGGAAATTTACAAGCTAATTTCAAAATTTAAACTGAAATAAAAGGAGCCAAGAATAGCAAAGACAATTTTGAAGAACTACAATAAAGTTAGAGGATGAACACCAACAGATAACAAGACAATATAAAACTAGAGTAATTTAAAAGTTATAGAATTAGAATAAGAAAATACAAATAGACCAATGAAACAAAATAGAAAGTCCAGTAACAGATACTCACACTTACTCTCACCTGATTTACTACACAGGTACCACTGCAATGCAATGGGGAAAAAGTGGTCTTTTAAATAACTGGTGCTGGATCAACTGGACATTCATGGGAGGCGGGGGATTGGCCTCTACCTCAAACTCTAAACAAAAAATCAATTCTAGGTTCATAGACCTAAATATTGAAGTTAAAACAATAAAGGCTCTAGAAGGCAACATGGGAGAACAGCCTTTGAGTAGGCAAAGAAGATACTAACAGCACAAACCTGATAAACTAGACTTCATTAAAATTAAAGACTGCTGTTCAACAACAAAGCATTAGCAAGACAGTGAAAAAGCAACAGTGTTAGAAAAGATATTTGCAGTAGACATATCTGACAAAAGACTCATATACAGAACATACAAAAAACTCTCAACAAATTAATAAAGACAACCTAATTTTTAAAACAGGCTAAAGCTTGAATAGGTACTTCCCAAAAGAGTACAGTATAGCTCAATGTCCATGAAAGATACAAAAAGGTATTCAACATCATGAGTCATCAGTGAACTGCAAATTAAAATCACAATGAAATACCTCTATACCTCTACACCTCCACCATAATGATTAATTTGTTTTTAGAAACTAGCATTTAGCAAGTATTTCTGGTGGGAGCATTAAATGGCACAACCACTTTGGAAAACTTTTCAGAAAGCTGAACATATGTAAACCCCAATCAGCAATTCTACTCACAGGTGTCTGTCAAACAGAAATGTAAACACACTTACCTTTCAGGTCTTCATTTAAATATTTAAATCTTTAATATTTGAGAATATTGGTACCAGCTTTATTCTTATTAGTAAAATCTAGAAACAACTCATTGTCTACCAACAGAATGGACAAATAAATTGTGGCATAGAGCACTAACAAATAACAAGCCATCATTAGACACAAAAACATGGATGTATCTCACAGACATAATATGAAGCAAAAGACAAAAGAGTATATGTTGTATTATTCCATTTACATAAAGTACAAAAACAGCCAGAACTAACCTATTTTTCTAGAAGTCAGCATGGTGGTGACCTTTGGAAAGGCAGGGAACTACCGGGAAGGAGTACAAGGGAGGATTCTAGGCGCTGATAACATTCTATATGTTGATCTGAGTGGTAGTTACACGATTGTGTTCACACTGCAAAAATTCATCAAGCTGTACACTTAAGATTTATGTACTTTACTATGTGTATGTTATATATTATGCTTCAAATTTTAAAGTTTTTTTAAGTTACTTAAGAAGGATTTAATAGGAAAAAAACAATCTACAAAAGGCAAATAAATTAGTGTTGGTAGTAGTTGCTCATGGGCAAGGACTACATCTCAGATATCCCACTATGTCCATAGAGTCAAGTAGAATGCCTTGCACATAACAGATATTTGGAAAGGCTAAGAACATAATAATGATAATGATAGTAATAATAATATATAATCTTATACATAATTTGTATTTCTACAGATACAAATACATGAGCTTTCAGCCAGTATTTGGTCACCCTTTAATATATCCTTTGGGTAAAATGGGAAAATGTGGACTGGATATAGAGAAATGTAGAACTGATTTGACATAGACTTTGAAGGAAATCTTATCTGGCTGGCCATCAGGTTCTAGCCTCAGCTCTTTCCTGTTAGGAGTCTTATTAGTGACTGTATGGAAATATTTTAAAATACAAATGAAGAATGAAGCTTTAAGGATAAGCCTTCAGCACCCCACAAACACATGACACACAGGAGGTAGTGAATACATCTTTGCTGAATGAAGGAATACGCATACATAGGAAATCATGGTCTTATCCAGTGCATTCATAGTATCACGATGCAGTGAAAATATCAGCCTAATACATGCCCCATCCAATATTTATAGCATTCACAATGAACTGGAGCAAACACAAAGACAATTCTGTAGCTAAATAAAAATGAATGCTTGGGCTGGGCACAGTGGTTCATGCCTGTAATCCCAGCACTAAGGGAGGATGAGGCAGGAGGATCACTTGAGGCCAGGAATTTGAGGCCAGCCTGAGCAAAAGAGTAAGACCCTGTCTCTACCAAAAATTTTAAAAATCAGTTGGGTATGGTAGCATGTCTGTAGTCCTAGCTACTTGGAACAACGAGGCAGGATCGCTTGAGCCCAGGAGTTCAAGGTTTCAGTGAACTGTGATTGTGCCACTGCACTCCAGCCGGGGTGACAGAGCGAGACCCTGTCTCAAAAAAAAAAAGAATGCTTGAAAACTTAATAATTCAATACTCAAATAAAAACATACCCTTAGTCTCCTATAATTTATAGTAGTTCTCTTCTCTCCACCTCACTCATGTGAAAAACTGTTCTGCTCTCAGTATTTCAGTTTATGGCATAAAAGAATCTTATCAAAAACACTTCAGCAATAATTTTTCCCTGCCCATAAAAATAGTCTGAATTTATCTAACCTTAAAAATAGACTCCATTTATCTACAGTATCGGGGCTTTTCTTACAAGTCGTACTGCTAAATTATTCAAAGTTCTTGACTCCTGATGGTATGAACAACAAGCAAAAGAGGGTGCCATTATTCACTTTCTCCCTTATGCAAACATGTGCAAGTCCTTCTCCTTGATTTATTTACCAGATTCTGTTTTGGTCAGATTTTAGTCTGCTCCATTATTCATGCTAGAGGGCAATGGCATTATCAATGTTAACATTGAGATTTTAAAGTCTATCCCTATACCCGAATAAGACATCTGAGTTATGTCTACACACAGCCCTTTTTATAAAACTCTGGGCTTCAGTTTGCCTGAGAAATGATCTCTCTGTCCCATCCCTACTGTGTGACTGCATGAAACTGGTATATGGAATTGTTGGTATCATTCTCTACTGACATTCAGGTCCTTGTTTTAGGGCTGTCCAGAGAAGTATTTTTGTTATAACGTATGCCATATTTCTTATTCTGCTAATTATGTGAAATTCTCAAAGTTCTGTTCTGTAGAAAACAGGATCAAAACTAAAAAATATTCTACCAGAAGTAGAGATGGCAGTTCCTTAACACTCTGTATAAAAAAGTTGGGTAGCTGTCTCCCCACCTTCCAATTTGCACCAGAGTGTTACCATCCCCCTCATCTCCCCTCCTCCAGACCAGCATCCACAAGCACCTTACCCAGGTGAAAAGATGGTGGAGTCTCAGGGGAGAGATAAAGAGGCCTCTACATCATTTGGTTCAACCCCTACCTTCCTTCCATTTGATTCTCAAATCCTCTTTAACATTTGCACAAGAGTGATTTCATTTTCTAAGAAGGGAGACCTAGATATGTATGGATTGGTAAGTTTAAGTCTGGGCCCATGCTAAAATTTATTCTGGCACCTGGAAAGGTAGAACTTTGACCTTCAAACTGTGAGGGCCTCTGCATATCCAGCCAGGTGCTGGCAGCTCTGGCCATGCTGGGCAAGACCAAGGAGAAGGATGATGAACACTTCACCCAGCACATTACTGGTTGAAGAAAGTTTTTAAAAAGCTAGAGAATATATAACTTTGATTGACATTTGGCATATACTTATATACATATATATTACATGTATTATTTAGGTAAGGTAAGATACACTGTATTTAATTTGATAAGGGCAAAAGGTGACATACTTTTGTCTTAATCATGTACTTGATGCATGGTAAGCATGTGGTTTAGCTAGTCTTGAGCAGATCCTATGATAATCATCATCTCAAAGGCAGATTCCTTTTAAGAAAGTGTAGGCACTGATCCAGAGCACTTAAGAGATTAAGATACATGCTTTGTTATTAAGTGCAGATATCTATTGAAAGCTTTTACTTTTAAATCACTGGCTTTAAGTATGAAACGTGGAATTTACATACTTAAATGCTATATAGATATACTGTTCAGAATTTTTAAAAAACAGTACTTTACAAACTACAAATTATATGTATAGTATAGTGCCAATTATACAAAAATGTGAGGGGAAAAACTCTGAAAATATAATTTGCTAATTTTCTGAAAAATTACTGAAATTTTTTTAGCCAGCTATTTTTCATAGTAGGAAAACCAAGCATGGTCTCTATCAGCAGAATTATTCTGCTTCCTGAGATATTTCAACATTTTCCCCTGATTTCCCCTGACCTGAGCTTTCAGAAAATCACTCCAATTTATTTCTGCATTGACCATTTGCTAAAAATTATTTGTAATTACCTATATAAGCCCTATAGTCTTTATTAGTCAGCAGCTATGAAAAAAAAAAGCCACCAGCAACATGAACTTCTCCCACTCATCCTAATGAGATTTGCTTGCTTCAAGCCTAGCTGGATTATTTAATCACCAACACCCCACAACATCCACACAAAACACGCCCAGCTTAGAACCAATGAAGCTTAAGAGAGCTCTAATTTTAATTACTTATCAAAAGGTCCCCAGCAGAAAATGAAATGATGCAAAGCTAAACCAAAGTCAAATGAAAATAGTGTGTGCTCTCAAATTAGGTAAAGGAATAAGGAGGTATCTGCAAAAGGAAGGGATGCATTAGCTCAGGCGTGTGCCCAATAATGGTGGCATGTATGGGGAGGGGGTTGTCTTTATCCCATCCTAGACCTAGGACCTGGCTACAATCAATCACCCCTCCTCCCCTATAACCTTAGATTATTGTCTCTGTCACGACAAAAAAAGAAAATAATCCATAACTTTCTTTTACTCGTCCTTGCCTCTCAAACTTCCACCTCCTCTGTCTTCCTCATCAGCACATGGGGTACAAAGATCGTCTATGTCATGTGCCTCGGCTTACCGCCACCCTCTCACTTCCGGGCCTCCTGCAGGCTGGTGTCTCCTTTTGACTTCCTCCTAGAGACCTCTGGTGCATTTGTGCTGGGCACATCAGAGGTCTACTCGAACGCCTTCCTCTGAGGCATTGCTGCTGAGTCCTCTACGTGCTCCTTCTCCAAGATCACCTCGTCCATTTTCATGGTTTTACTATCACATCAGCAGTGTTCAATCTGCCTCTTTGGGCCCATCCTCCACACTTGCAGCTTTGGACCTTGAATTAGTTTCCTAGGGCTGCCATAACAAAGAATCAGACTGGGTGGCTTAAACAACAGAAACGTATTATCTCACAGTACTGCAGGCCAGAAGTCTGAGCTCAAGGCAGGGTTGGTTCCTTCTGAGGGTGGGAAGGAAAATCTGTTCCAGGCCCCTCTCCCTGGCTTCTGGCAGCCTTAGGGGTTCCTTGGCTTGTAGATCTCCAAATATCATAGGTGTTCTCCCCGTGTGTCCTCATATCATTTTCCATCTGTGGGTATCTGGACACCGGTCATATGGGATCAGGGGCCACGTTAATGACCTCTCTTTAACTTGATTACCTCTGTGAAGACCCTATTTCCAAATGAGGTCATATTCTGAGGTCCTGGGGGTAAGGACGTCAATATATCTCTTTAGGGGGACACAATTCAGTCCCTAACATACCTCAAAATAAATATGTCCAAAACAAATTTCACTGCCTCCCCCTAAAACCTTCCCTTCCTCCTGATTTCCACATTAACACCACCACATTTCTTTGAGTCTCCTAAGCTCATCTTTGTCTTTTTCCTCTCCTTATATCTAATCAGTTACCAATCCCATAAACCCTTCCTCTGCAGTGTCCCTTAAACCTCCCTGTTCCTTTGCATTCCCACAACTACCACCCAAATTTAGGCCCGAATGATCTTGCACCAACTCCGTGGTGACTGTCTCCTAATAGGTTTCTTAGTTCCAGTCTCATTCTGATCTCTCTATATCCCAATTTATCTTATAAATTGCTGCCACGTTAATCTTCCTAATGGACAGCTCTGACCCATTTCCCTCTCTTGAGAGGAAAAAAATAAAAAAAGAGTAACTTCAAAGGCCCCTCTTACCTTACAAATTAAATGCCAATTCCCGACCCTGGCCTCAAGGCTCCCCAACCCCTCCAGGATTACCATAGCCCATACCCTCACGTCATCTCTGTCCCAAACACGTGCCCATGTGTTTTCTGCCTGTTTCCATCAGGGTCCTGCCAAGGAATGACAAAGAGGCTAATGAAGGGATCACTTGCCAAGGAGTGGGCTGGGAGCATGACAAGGTCTGACAGCAGATGGGACTCCTTGGGAGCAGCAACAGAGGGAAGCTGTGCCCACCCCTCGATCTGAGGCTACGAGGAGAGGAAACAGTGTTCCCAGCACCCGTCCAGAGTAGGAGCCTCCTGGACTTAGAGCAGGGCAGAGAAGAGTGGAAAATGCACCTGGGGCTGGGGAAACAGAAGAGAAAAGCACACTGCCTCGACTCATATTCCCCTTCTAATCTGTCCTGTCGTCCCACCCTCCTCACCCAAATTCATCAACACCCCGCCCATCTTTACTTCAGGAGGCATAGTAGTGATGTTAAAGACAATTTTTTAAAGTAAAAATATGACTCCTAAACAAATATTAATACAAAATGAACACACGTCAAAGATTTTATTTCAGTCCTTAATTAAAGAACCAGTGTGGTATCACAGCAGGTTCAAAGGAGACACCAAAGAACACATGCATATATAAGCCCATCGGGAATGCTGAGATGAATTTGCTTGATAAGTCCAAAACGGCTCAATATCTACAAGTGCATTCCACCGGACACAATTTGCATTTTCTATAATCAAGAATCAAAGGTTCAGGAATCATGACTATCAGTTTTCTACAACTTAACAGAGTTGTAAAATAGCTCAAAGACAAATGAAAGGCAGAGATAAACTAAATGGATGAGCGTGGCCACAAATTGCTTTTTATCATCCAATTCACAGTCTTTCACCATTTTTCCTGACAGTGGAAGGGAGGAGGGAAGGAGGGATGTAAGGGAGGAGGGGAGGAAGGAGGTAGAGAGAAGGGCTTTGGCATCTGAAAGACCCTGGGCTCACCAGCAGCATTACTTACTCATTAATTACCCTTAAACAAGTCATTTCACCTCTCCGCAACTCAGTTTCCTGATCTGTTATAAATGCAATTAACCGCTTTATAGACTAAATGGATTGTTCCGGGAAGGAAAGGAGTTGCAGCTATCCTGTCTGAGCTGAATAAATGGTAGCCACAACACGTGTCCCTCTATTTCCCTTCACTATAAAATCACAAGGTTAGACCATGATCCCTGACGTTCCTTTTTAGTCTGCAAATTGTGTGACTGTAAATGCTGTCTCCTCCCGGAAGCCTGGGAAAATTATGCTTCTGGGACACAGACCCCTCCCTCCTCAGCATCCTTTCCCTACCAGTTGTCTGACTCCTATGTCCACCTGGGCTAGAACATTTGCTTTTTCCTTATTTCCCTTCCCACCCACAGAGATGGAATAAACTCTTTGAGGGCAGGAACAAGCTCAGATATGAGTCCCAGCCCCCAGCATGACACATGGCACATAGTAGGCAGTCAGCAAATATTTCAGAAAGAACTAAATGAAGAGACCAGGCGACGGAGCAGGAAGGGGCGAAACCACAAGTCTCTCTTCCCGTTCACCAGTTTTCGCATCCTCTGTGTGAGTAGGACTCAAGTTGGGCCACCTCTGCAGGCTTTCCTGTCTGATACAGTTCTTTGTGGCAGGAGCAAGACGTTTACACTTAATAATGACACCCCATCTTCAGGAGATGAAGGTCCCTTTACTGTCACAAAGAGGATGGCAGTGAAACTCAATTCTTTAAGCTTCTCTGACAGTCATCAATCAAAAACGTTGCATCACGATGCACTTCATTTGTCAGGGATTCAATAAGAAACGTTCTCCTGACATTGTGTGAACTTACAAACCAGGGCGTGTAAGCTGATCATAACTCCCAACTGTGAGCACTGTCCTTGGAGACGCATCGTGACAGATGTGTCCAGGACAAACAGATCTGAGGGGATAGTCCAGAAAATAAGGTAAAAGAGGCAAAGGGAACCGGGAATTGAATTCTGTGTGTGTGTGCATGTGTGTGTGTGTGTGTGTGTGTGTGTTTCTGCTACATGTTTCCAGTGTCTCCATCATCCTTCAATATGTTGTTCTTCCCCGAAAGGAAGAAAAAAACTGTGTTCTTGCCTATAGGTTCATAACTGTTACATGGCCCTCAAGTACAGTTCTTGAAAATGTTGGTTTTTTTAAAAAGGCACTTTTGTGTTTTTATCCTTTAACCCACTCCCCCAAATGTCAACTGTTCCAAAATTAAAATGAATCAAAATTTTCAGAAACTCCTCAAAATGAATTTTGGACCACTTTCAGAGATCAACATGGCATTTTATTGAAACTTTAATTGATGCCTTACATGTTGTTCTACATTCTAGATTCTGCCTTTCATGTTGTTTTCACATTTCATACGAAACGGAAGCTCTGCTTTTACCGCCATTTATTCCACCTTGTACAGGGGGAGTAGTGGAACCCCACAGCACGGGCACGTTCATCACCTCTTCACCTTTTGGACCCTTGAATTTACATAGAGCACAATCCCCACAGGACCATAAGCTTACTATTCCCAAGTTGATGTGTATAAGTTCTACTGTTTTGCCATCTCAACTCTATGGGAACTATGTCTTCTACCTCCATGGTATCACCTACTTACCTGGTATGATGCTGCAAAACAAAGTAGCTACCCCATTCATGCACGTGAATTAAGGTAACCTAGTAAACGTTGCATACAATTGCCCTATTCTGTATTTATTATCTAAAATACTGTCTCAGGGAATCAGTTCAATTCATTTCCACAAACACTAAACATAGGGCCTATGATGTGGCAGATATCCTGGGAGGCACTGGTAGTGTAAGAAATTCACATTCAATGTTATAAAGAACCTTCCTGAAGGGAGAAGCAGGGCATCAAGTTTCCCTCTTGTTTTAAAATACGTTCATCTCCAGCAAAAAGGGCCCCTGTATGGTCTGCAAGACTGAAGTGGGTTCTAGACCCAGTCTGCCCGGGTCTGAAACCAGAGATCTTGTATCTGAAAATATTGGGCTGCTGACTTAACTTCTTTGTACCTACCTCTGAGGGATTTTGCAACAATTCCTTGAGAAAATCCATATGAGATGCTTAGAACAGACATACTAGACAGTATGTATCAGTACCTACAAGAAACACAGTCATCAACAACAGCAGGTAGGTCACGATGTAAAACAGCCCTGCTCTTTTGACCCAGCATCACACCAGGGGGACGGTTACCCCTCAGGGCTGACACTGTATTTTTGATCTGAGGAAATTCTGTCAGCCTCTGGGACTATTCAAACGTGCCCTAAGAATGCCTCAGACAACCTCAAAAACACATGTGGACACCATTTTCCCTGAACACTGAGATGGTAAAACTTTGTCTCCAGCCCTGAGACACTATTAAAATGGCATCTCTCACAACCAACTTACTCATGAGCCCTGTAGCTTACCTTAGCTTTCCAAAAAAAAAAAAGTCCATAAACACAGACAAAAACCCCAAAGCATGAGAAGCAGGAACAGACACCAACAATTCACTGTTAATCATGAACTAATTTAACTGAATTTCACTTCAAAGTCAAAATTTGGTAAAAAGAAACACGGAGTACTATCTTTCACTTGTGCATCTGTACGTGTGACCAAACTGTCCTCACGGAAAGTTTCTTTGAATATGAAATAAACACAAACTCCAGCAAAATCTAAAAGAATTTAAATCATAATTCCTTTTATTTTGATAACTAGAAGCCTGCTATGGAAAATAAGAGAATACAACTTTTCATGGCTATAAACTTAGTGTGATGTTTCACATTCATTTTAACAATATCCCCACTTACTCAAAACTAGGGATTTGATTCTTCCTGCAGTTTTGCTTTTTTCTTTTTCTTTCTTGATCCTCTCAAAATATATCTTTTTATTCTATATCTTTGGTTATATATTAAACATGAGTTAAATTTGGACATTATGAATCAGATTCTAAATGCAGAAGGAAATAAGACAATTAAAATTTCATTAGAAGTGGAACAAATGTGCAGAAACTCTTTTCAAATCTCAAAATTTTTAAAGGGAAAAAAAGTGCTTGCCATAATAGAAAAAGTAAATTGGCCACATCGAGTTGTTCTTGCCGCCACAGTGATGAGAAGTATGAGCCTGTGTCCCTAACTCCCCGATTACATGCAGGTTTCCCCAGCACACTAGGAACCATCTGAACCAGTGAACAAGTGTGTGCTTGCTCCTGCCTCAACCCTTCTCAGACCTAGCAAGGCCCCGCCAGCCTCTGAGCTCCTACAGCACTTTCTGCTGTTCCATCATTCACTTTGCCCTGCACCTGACTTGGCTCCCCAGTTAGATTTAAGGCTTTCTTCTGGTAAATTGGCAGATACTAATCATCAGTTAGTGGATGGTAGGATCCTGGGCCAGTCCAGTGGAAGTCTCCCCTAGACTCACGTGTCAGTGGCTCCGGCTCTCTCTGTCCCCGACTCTAGGGGGAGCTCTGCTTGGGTAATGAGCATGAAGGCAATTATGTGCAGGTCCTCTGAACACTCCAAGTTACTAACAGGGAAAGCCTCCGATTTCCATTTCATTGCAGCAATATTACCATAGAACTTTTAATGGGCCATAGGAACCAGGAAATACATCTTCCTCCCGTGCTTTGAGGCCAACTGTAACATTCAAGGAAACCCCAGAAAGATGGGTCACTTCTTCACCACCCAGGGAGAAGGTAATAGCAGGAAGCCAGAGAAGCACTTCGCGGCTAAAAAAGTACAGAGATTTGCAAACAAGATCACTAGGGGTTTAGTGACTGACCCTGTGATCCACCAGGATGAGGATTTCCAGGCACCCCAGGATCATTCAAAGTGTCTATTTCCAGTCCAAAGGCAAGGTTTTGTTATGCTCATCCTTCTGAATGCTTTGAGTCTGGCTGACCCCAGGACTATCAACACAACAATATGAAATGACCTCAGAGAGCCCACTGGAGATAACTAACTCCTCATTTTACCTCTCCCGAAAGGATCTCCATATGTCACAACCCCCAGGTCACACAACCACTTATTGGCAGGGTCCCCATCCCAATGTTCTTCCCAGGATTAAAAAGATGAAAGTAAGGGAGTAAAACTGCTCCACTGGACATTCCAGCAATGCCGCCTGGAAGTCACCTCGCCATCTAGGAGCTGCTCACTTGACACAAAAATTCTGACTAGAACCTAGTATTTCTTTGGGGCAGCCCCAATCACTCAGACTCAGTCGCTAATTCACTCTCTTACTCTCCTTAGTTCACTTGCTTCAGTGACTGCAACTTCCCTCACTAATCTCCCTCTCTAATCTCCCTCACAAGCCTGAGACCGGGTGTCCTCTCCCACTGGTCCAGGAGCCACTGCGGCCTCCCAAAGCAGCAACTGTCACCTTGTCCCTCCCCCTATGCACCTCCTCTGTCCTCATCTCAGAATTTCACTCACCAACCCTCCTCCTCTGTGGCCTCTAGAAGGGCTCTTAGTCCATTCTCCCACCCTCACTATCTTTGCCTACTTCCTGCATAACAGATTCCTTCTCTCTGCATTTGGATACGTTCAAGTGATCTTCACACTTAATTGGAGGGACGGGAAGGATGTTTTCTCTTGTCCCAACCTTTGACTTGCCATAACATTTCTCTCAAACTTGTCCTGGTGCTAAGCATCATGGAAAATGAATACCCCCCAAGATGGTCCTAACCCTCCCACAGAGAATTAGGGGCCTGGCCATAAATAAGGGATAAAATGTATGGAACTGACTGGGAAGCTCAAGAGATGGTCAGAGAAAGGTAAAAATCAGAGTTGGTTGGAGTGATCCAAGAAAGCTCCACGTAGGGTGGAGAACCTACGCAAGGTATGAAAGGGCAGATTATAAAAGGTCAAAAGCCAAGTAGAGGAGGTGGACTGGATGTGACAGGATGGGAACTGAGGAGTGAGGGATGAACACAAGGTTTCGGGAGGATTAAAATGGCAGAAGGATTCTAGGTGGGTTGCCAATTTGTTGGGGGAAGGAGGATAATGAAGTTTGGAACAAGGACTGGCATATGAACAAGAAGGAAATGGGGTATGGAAGACATCTAAATCTGAGCTAGATTGCAAAGGGAAACACAATGGGATATGATGACAAATTAGATACAGGGAGAGAAAACAGAATTAAACGAATACATTGAACACCTCCCCTGAGCCAGGCACTGTAACAGGTTTTCACATAAAGTTCCATCATGTGGCCAGGCGTGGTGGCTCACACCTGTAATTCTAGCACTCTGGAAGGCCCAGGAGGGAGGACTGCTTGAGCTCTGGAGTTCGAGACCAGCCTGAGCAAGAGCAAGACCCCATCTCTACTGAAAATAGAAAAAATTAGCCAGGTGTGGTGGCACACACCTGTAGTCCCAGCTACTTGGGAGGCTGTGGCAAGAGGATCACTTGAGCCCAGGAGTTTGAGGCTGCAGTGAGCTATAATGACGCCACTGCACTGTAGCTGGGGCGACAAAGTGAGACTCTGTCTCAAAAAAAAAAAAAAGTTCTATTACGTGATCTTCAAGAATCCCTCTGAGATGTGCAATATTATCTTTATATTACGAGGCAAATTAAAGAAATGTTCTCAAGTCCATGAAGGTAGGTACTGGTGGATTCAGGCCTCAGACTCAGGTCTTTTGAAGGTTAGGATCACACTGGTGTTTCCAAGCCAAAGCCGGAAATGGAGGTGCCACCGATCAATCAACAGAGCCAGTAGTAAGAAGAGCCACTCAGGGAAGAGAATACACCATGAGCTCAGGCTGGCATGTCCAGAGTCTGAGAGGCAGGAGGGAACCCTGAACAGAGGCTTCTACAGGGAGCTAGAAATGAGGACCCACGGCTGTCAGATCTGCAGTAGGTTTCTCCTACAGGAAAGAATGGCTTTGGGAGAGTTCCTTTCATCTCTCTGGCTCTTGGAGCTGGATGAAGTCATTGTTAAGGCTTTTCAAACTCTATTATTCAAAAGATCCTAGATTTTGTGACATAGATAAGCTCATAAAGGCAAAAGAGACAAAACAGGAAACAGGACAGAACCATCTGGGAGAATGATAGACCTGGAGTAGAAGGAATAAAAAGCACCCCAAAAAAGCATGATCAGAAATGTAAAAAATCACCCAGAATGTGCCATGTCTCCAAAGCCAAACAGAGTAGCTTTCAAAAAGGAGGGTCAGGTTAACAGAGTTTGAGAACGGGTCTGAGGGAATAGGGACAGAGAGGCATATTTAGATTTGTCAAGGAGGTTGTCACTGGTAACATCCAGGAAAGTGGTTCAGAGAAGGAAGAGAAGCTTGATAATTACAATGAGAGGTAGAGACAAGCAGTGGGTAGAGATCACATCTGGAGGAGCTGAGCAGCTAAATAAGGCATCAGGGACAACCAAAGAAATTGTAAGATGGAGAAATTAGTGTGCTTCAAGATAAACCAGAAGGAATAAGTGGAGAGGGAGACCAAAAAAAAAAAAAAGCCGGGCACAGCGGCTCACGCCTGTAATCCTAGCACTCTGGGAGGCCGAGGGGGGAGGATCGCTTGAGCCCAGGAGTTCAAAAGCAGCCTAAACAAGAGCAAGACCCCCGTCTCTACAAAAAAAATAGAAAAAATTAGCCATGCGTGGCCACGGGCACCCGTAGTCCGTAGTCCCACCTACTGGGGAGGCTGAAGCAGGAGGATCGATCGCTTCAGCCCAGGAGTTTGAGGCTGCAGTGAGCTACGATGATACCACTGCACTGTAGCCCAAGCAACAGAATGAGACCCTGTCTCAAAAAAGAAAAAAAGGATGGATTCCCCTCCTGGACCAGGATCTGCCACATGAAGGATTATAAATATTTAGAAAGAAGGAAAGAAACCTCCTTTTCAGTGGCTGGAAGGACAAGAGGGCACGTTTGGACAGGGAACCCTATGAAGGTCAAGATAAGGATAAAATGAACGAGACAAGTGGGTTTAAATCTTCTCCATAAAGAACGATGTGCTGATAAACTACCTTTCTGGCCATTCTTCAGAGATTTTCATACACTCTGCATAACTCTATGCCACTAACTTGGAGTGTGGCACTGGGCCAACTCATTTTGCCTCTCGGAGCTTTAGTTTCTTTATCTGCAAAACCAGAGAAGGGTGGACTGGGTAAATGTTTTCCTTTTCCAATGTTTTAGAGTTTACATATGTGTTTTTCCCTTCTAATTGTTCCCTGCCATCTTCTAAATCTCTTCTTTCCAATTACGTGGTTGCAAACCAGTTCCCTACTTACGTTGAGTGCTTCCTTAACACCTAACATCATGCCATACAGACAGTGTTCAACAATGTTTTACTGAATTAATAAAATTCCCATAATTTCAGAGTTTCAGAGACAAATATGTGCTTCATCATTTCTCCCTCTCTCCCAAAGGCTATCTACACAGGCACAGTCACCAGTGCCGTTGTAATCCTTTCTTGGGTAATTCAACTGTGATAAAAACACTTATCTAATGTCGAAGTACAAATAAGATTGAATGTCAAATAAATTAGTACCCTAAGTGTTGTAGATCCTGCCCTTCCTGCCAATATGTACACACCGGTTTCTAAGTAAAAAAAATAAATAAATCTGATGATGTAAGCCTGGATGGGCTTCCCATCAGTTCCTTGAGAAAATACCGTACCGCGTATCTATCTAAAGCACCTCGTGGGTTCATTACCAAGGGAGCAAAAAGTGCAAATTTCCACGGCTCACTCAGTTTTTCATTTGTGCTCTGTGACATTCCTACAGCTGAGAAAACTGATTGGGTGTCCTGTTTGCTGTAAGCCTAAAACATACTTCAGCAGTGAATAAAGCAGGCTTTTTCTCCTGGAAAGAACATTATTAGCCTAAGATTTGAGTTTTAGTCCTAGTTCTGCACTGCTGAGCCCTGACTTCATAGCATTAACCTTCCTGGACCTCTACAAACTAGGGCTAAACACCCCTGCCAAACCTATTTTACAGTGTTGTACATTGGCATCTATACTTCCTAGTTATCACTATTAATTGCTAACTACTTTCTAAGAAGCTTCTTATCATTATGGAGCAAGATGTGTAAGTACTGAGAAGAACTCTACAGTGAAATAGTTCACTCTGCAAAGGAAGATCAGAGGAAGGCGCTAAGCATTCCTGTAAGAATAATTTTTGCAGCCAGGACTAAGTTTTAAGTCTCAATCTATGTGTAAATGCAAAACTATATGACATAGTATACCCCAAGAGTAACTCAGCTGTGTTTTCACAAGTGAAAGAAAGGCAAAGTACTCAGAAAAACCAACCCATGACCAAGGTCACTTCATGTCATGGTTTTCCCAAAGTCAGGGGAATACCTTCTATAAAATTCTATAAAATTGCTTGGAAAAAAAGAGAAATGTAACTAAAAAGATCCATGTTTTTAAATATCAAATTACAATTCATTGCTACATTGATAAGTTAATAAAATTTTTAAAATAAAATAAACCATACATTCCATATCGTGGATATGTTTGGAGATGACAATGAACAAATCCATTAAGAGCTGAAGGCTTACTTTATGATAGGATTCTTCTACCATAAATAAGTGTCCCGGCACAATCAGAGCTTCCGCAAACATATTTTCAATGTGTCTCAAAGAAAAACAGATCAGAGTGGGCATATTTCCAAATGGTGGGGGAGTCACTGAATTAAAGAAGATGATGGTTCATCTACATAACCATTTGGAAGGAATGTTAGTAGATTCACAAGCAATAGCATAACAAAAAAGAGATCAGAGAGGGACTGGTACAGGCTGAACAGTGACAAAACCCTTCCACAAATGAAGAATTAATTTACAGCAGCAGACATAACTCATGGATACAGTCCATTAAAGATTTCACCTCTACTTCCCTTAACAGTGATCTCAGACCTGTTCTAGGAAAAAAGCTTTCAATGGACAGAAAGATGCCTCAACGTGCCAGAGTGCTGAATACAAATCCAATAGACAATGATCTGCTCAAGATAATAATTAGGATGCTTTAATCAGAACATATGAAACGTCTGGTCAACTTCACAATTACAGTGTCTTAATGACTGTTTGATTTTCTTTTTCTATGCACAACAGCTTCACTCAGCACTATGAAGAAGTCTTTTATTTACAACTGTTTTATCAAGATGTTCAGATTCCTAATACTCCTTGGGCTATTTGCTTTAAAAAAGAAGAATTAATTCCTGTTGACAAGATTGCATACAAGAGAAAAATAAATGCCCCAGAAAAAAAGAGATAAATTTAATGTAGGAAATATATTCTCTCTATTATTAACCCTATCTATTAACATTTCTGAACCATCAACAGTATCAGGTTAAGAGAAAAAAATGGAAAGGATAAAGGGTAATAGAGAAGCTAGTGAAGGATTTGAGAATTTCCATATGAAAATTGTAAAATGGTGAGGAAAAGGAATTATTTCCTTTCAGATGTTAATGCTACACCGAAAAAACATCCCCCTGCTCCACTGTGCTACTTCCTTCAAGGTCATTTATCATCAGTACAACCACCTATGGATGTTTTATTAAAAGAAAAATCCCAGCATAGGACTGCCAGATCTCTACCCAGGACCCACTTATCAAAGGTGTTGCTCCAGCTGACAGGCAGCTGTCGAGGGGCACAGAGTAAACATTACTTTATATGTGCAAAACCCCATCAGCAAGCACATTCCCTGGGTCCCCATTAAGCATTCTGATAACACCACCTCCATGAGCTCAGCTTAACAGTTAAGCCTGCAGGAAGCCCTTGAGTGCATGAAGCCTACCAAAATTTCCTAGCTAATTTTAACCCCATGGAGTTTGATTAAAATTGAATTGAAAATTACAGCACAACTAAATATTTTATCCACCTGAATAAAAGATTCCTTAGTTTTGAGAAAAATCTAATGTGGCTTTAATTACTTTTAAAAAAATCTTATAGACAGTTTTCCACTAAAAAATAATAAACTGTATTACTAGCAGGCTTAAGAGATTCCCATGAGCAAGGTATTAGTGAACAGGCTCTTCAGAGCCTCCTCTGTACCAATAGTATCTCAAATGGCATATGCAATAGTGCATAACATGCTGCTATAAGGTTAGATCATTCACCATCTGATGCGGACCCTGGATTTTATCCTTTCCAAAGCTTTCTCCCAACTCCTTTAATGCCCAAATGACTGCTTTCCCCCCTCCAGAAAAGAAAAAAAAGAAAATGAAAAGGAAAAAAAAAAAAAGAGGAACAAGAGCAAAGGAGGAAAAACCCGGTCAGTTACAATGCTCCTGTACAAATTTACTGTTTTCACTTGTTCAGAACCCAAATACATCATCAAGACTATTTTCACACCTAAAAGTTACTGTCTGATTAATATTTCAAAATTCAGCCACCTCTGCGATTTTCTGTGACTGTGGGGGTAACTGCAACTGGGAAGTGGTATCTTATTTCGCGGCTGAGGAAAGAAGTTCCAGCAGAAGCTGCAGTCCTACGTTGGGGACGTCTGGGGAATCCTGCAAGGGAATATCCTTCCGGGAAGAGGGCAGAAGCGGAGGAGAAGGAACGACTGAAAGGATGCTAACTAGGTTATTCTTAACACGGAGTTAGGGCATTTTCTTTTGTGGAGAGGCTCTCCAGTCCCAGCTTCCGAGGTGAGCATTGCCTCAGCCTGGGAAGTATCTGCAGTATTCGAACAAATCAGAGGGTGGAAGGAGCGGTGCCAAGAGGTACTTAAAGAAGAAAATATTGTATTAGTGTGGAGTCAACCTTTCCCTGCCTGCCACCCAGTGTGGAAATTCCGGGCAGCCACCTGCCCTTACACACACACACACACACACACACACACACTTTGCTGCACTTGGCATTCAATAAGCCAGCATTTAGAGAACGACACGTTCGCGATGTGCCCCACCAGCGCGCGCGCGCACACACACACACACACACACACACTCGCTCCCCATGCCTTCCACGCTCTGCAAGCGGTCACAGCACCACCATGGCACCAGCCCCGGGAACCGCGGGGGCCACGGAGGCGACTTGGGGGAAATCTCTGGGCAGCGTCCTGCACCGTCACCCCCGCCCCCGGCCAGCTGCGGCGCACGCTACGTGGAGTAAACGAATCGACCTCTTTGCTCGGTGACAACGCGCGGGTCCAGTCCGAAAGCCCGAGAAACGGCGCGGGGCGGTATTCCCAGCGACAGCCCGAGTCCCCGCCGGACCCCGCGTCCCAGCGGCTACCCTGCTCTGCACCCTTTTCCCGGTCGCCCTGACACAGGCAGGCCGGACGGTCCGTCCCCCTCTTCCCCCGGATCCCGAAGCGCCGAGGCGCCGGTCCCCGGTGCCCCGGGACCGAGCCGGGCGCCTCTTGCCGGCTCGCCGCGCTCCATCCCCTTGCTTTACACACGCGCGCACAGACACGCGTCCTTCTCTTCCCTCGCCCCAACACGCACACCTGCACACACTTGGTGATGCCGGCTCCTCTTGCATCCCCAGTGGGCAACCCTCGCCCCGCCCGCGCGTCCCCGCTGTCACTCTGCCCGGACCTGGCTAGTGGCTGCCCCGGCGCCCCCTTCCCCTGGGAGAACACGCGACGCGCGGCGCTTACAGTTCGCAGGAACTGGATCTCATCCTCGCCCTCGCCCCCATCGGCCATGGCTCCGCGCCTTCTCGCCGGGGCCGCCTCCTGAGCCCCGCGGAGCCCGGCAGCGGCGGCGGTGGCCCCTCGCGCTGCCTGCTGCTTCTGCTGCCGGGAGCCCGGGGCGGCAGGGGGCCGCGCCGCTGGGTGCCGAGCGCCGGGCGGTCCCCGCCTGCAGAGCGGAGGAGGAGGCGCGGACGCGGATGCGCGCGCGGGCGGGCGGGCGGGGACGGCCGAGGCGCGGGGCCTCCCCGCGCCGCACTGTGTGGGAGGAGGGCGGCCCGGGCCCGGAGGACGCGGGAGGCGGCCCCGCAGCCCAGCCGCGCTCGCTGCCTGCAGCCGGCGGTGCGCTCGGCCCAGGCTCCTCCGAGCGAGTGCGCGGCGCCCGCGGAGCCGGGGTTAGTGCCGCGGTGGGGGCGGGGAGTGGGGGCGGCCGGGCGGGCGGGGAGGAGCTCGCCGGCTCCCCACTGCTGCAGGTAATCCGCAGCCCGCTCCTCCGGGCGGCCAAAGCCGAGGCCCAGCGCCACTTACTGGCTGCGCTGGGTATAGGGGCCAGAGCGCACTCGGCGAGTGCACAGCCTTCTACCCGCGCCCGCGGGGGTCCCTGGGCTCATTCGCTTGCCCCTCCTGACCTTAAACCCCTGGCACGGCGCGCCTTCCTCCTGGACTGGGCTTCCGCCCTGACTTCCACAGCACTTTGGGCCGCGTGAAAGAATATCTTGCAGCCGAGCGCACGGGGTGGCTAATCTCCAAGTAAAGGTTACCCAACACAGGGTATTTTAAACTTGGATTACCTCTATTCACGATCAGCATGAGAATTCTTCAATAGCTACTTTTAGTGTACTATGCTTTTCACAGATAATCTATACAAAGTGCATGGTTTTGGTGCACAGAACTTGAACACGTTTATTCAACAAATACATAGTGAGCGCCTATGTCAAACAATGTGGTACACGAAAGACACGGGAGTTTATAGTCTTGCAAGTGCAAGACTCAATTGAACAAGGAATTGCAGTAAAGTGTAGGATAATATCTGTAAGTTTGAATCACCGGATGGCTCGAAACTCAGGCTATGATACCCATTACCCTTGCTGAGAGAAAAAATTCGAGCATTCCACCGCAGATAGCAACATCTTGCTTTCCCAATCCATGCAATTGTCCACCAAATCCCCACTTAACAAACGGCCATGACTAAGAAATGCAGGGTCTGAGGCAATTTGGACAAGCAAGCACTTACCTCTTGCTCCTAGTCCACAGCTGTTTCATTTATGATGCTTAAAAGAAATATGTGCAAAGTGAATTTTTCAAAGTAAAATAAAGATTTTTACGTAAGTTTACCTACATTACACATTCTCAGCATTTAACTCGTCATTAAATCTACCAGTAAATTCTATGCAGCTTGCATTTTATTTTTAGCATTCATTAACTTGGTATTTACTGGGATAGTTTTTTTGTTGTTTTTTTTTGTTTGTTTGTTTTTTGTATTTCCAGGAGAATGAATACCATAAACAATATGTCTATAAATACACTCCCTTCGTGGTAGAACTAGTAATCTTCTGCCCTATTTTATGGAAGTGTACTAGTCATCTTATCTAAACACTTGACATATTCTTTTTTTAAAAAAAAAGTTCTCCTTTTATCTTGCAAAATTTTTTGTAGAGACAGGGGTCTCACTATGTTGCTCAGGCTGGTCTTGAACTCCTGGCCTCAAGCAATCATCCTGCCTCAGACTCCCAAGGTGTTGGGATTACAGGTGTGAGCCACTGCACCTGGCCTTGACATATTCTTGTATCCATGAGGACTAACCAAGTCTTAAATTATTAGTATTTAAGTGACTTTTTACTCTTCGGACTATCTAAATGAGCAATCAGTGAGCTCACAAAAAATAAGGTAAGAGTCCT